>OY728152.1:2016765566-2026765566 GCA_963277665.1 Viscum album
TTGGTTTGCATATGAGTCAGTCGAAGCTCTGTGTATGAGCCTTTTTTCGATCAACACATGATTTCATTTGAGTTTTTTCGTTAAGGATTTAACAAAAAAATGATCAACTCTTAGACACCTCAACCAACGGAGTAATCTAGGCATCATGAAGATAGTCATTCAATCGCAAAGGTGAGTGCCATCCATGAGGATAATAGAGGACGTAGAGCTTCTATGTGAGTAATAAAAGGAGAAACGAGTCAAAAAGCTACATGTATGAGGTGGCATAGTAGACCCTCCAAGCCAGTACATGACTTAAGGGAGTTTTTAGGGTCTTGAGGGATGAATGGAATAAAAAGGATCTCTCTTGGGTTTCCATTTTTGATATAGGATACATGCATAGAGGATACTATTCATTCATTAAAAACATGGACACTTATGTAGTTATAACAGGGATAACACCATATTACTTATCTTTAACCTCATACCATGTAAGAGTTTCATTCCACTAGTCGCTAATTGCATCTCTATTCGAGATGAGATAGAGAATTCAACATATCAAGTAATCACCATGCATGATTGTGAGTATATCCTTGAAAATCCATAGAGGTTGTACCATTTCATAAAAGTTGATTTTAAGTTCATAAATGTATCTAAAGGAGATGTTTGAGAGGCTTAACATATTTAGAATAGTGAAGTAAGATAAATAGTAGAGTATCCAGACAGAAAACATAATGATTCCACACTATTCTCATCATACAACAAGAATCACAGTATTTGAAGGTTATAATCTAAATTTATTTCGAATCCTATGTGATTTTAAGAGGAAGATGGTTTTTATTTGAGTTTGGAAAATGAATATAATATATACGTGTAATGTTAATGTTCATATGAGGGATATGCTATATATTAGTAAATATTCTTTTATGTAATCTTTATTCTGATACTTTTTAAGGATGATTCAAAGGTTTTTAAGGATTATCAACTTAATCATAAGGTTTATCTATGTAATAATGACTATATAACTCTTTAATGATCATTTGATCAATAATATATGTAATAATCATCTCATGTTTATGTTAGCATGATTTCATTTTGAATAAAAATGCCCAATCTTCATAAGGATCAATACATTTTCTTGTTTATGTGAAGATAAAGATGTGGACAATTTTAGATGAAGAATAAATCTATCTATTCTAAGTAAAATTATCTTAAATGAAAAAAATATCTTGAGATTATCATGATTCTTGTAAAATATTAAAGTGGAATAAGATCTGTAAGAAGAAATTTAAATCATTTAACAAGGAGGAGCATATCATGACAATATTATTGTTTGAATCACTTTCACAAATGATTTCATCAAAGAGTGTATTTTATAGAATTAGTAAAAGAAAATGTGATAAATATTACATCAAAATTCATTTTTGAGTTTAAATAAAACTAAAAGATGAGTCTTAAAAGGAGGAGATTTTGGGATGTATTCAAGTAGTATGAATTATGGAAACTATTGTTTGAGGTTTCAAATATTTATTGAATGATAAGTTTTATGGGTCAGATTCCTGGTACATTGAAGGCTGAGATTTATGGAAATTTGAATTTAAAATATTATGTGAATAAAATTCACAAGATGTAGTTAGTATAGAATAAAAATAAGAAGAAATCAATAAAAGGGGATCCAGCCGCTTGATTTCTGCATATCGTAGAAGTCTAATTACAAGTGAGATAAGAATAAGAGGGAGTTAACATTTTATTCCTTATAAAATTATGAGGGCTGGATAAATAAATTAAATATTTTATTGAATGTATAAGATTATTATTATACATCAAAGAAGAAATGTAAGTAAAATAAAGAGATGAGATGGGTTCCCAATTTTGTCTACATCTAATCATACCTCGGTCAAGAATGTTTCAAGAAAGATCCAGACTATAATATCCATGTGCTACAGATGTCAAGTGAAGTTTTATGCATCTATTTCAATTAATGTAATTTATAAATAAGATCAAATAATTATTTTCCCAAAGTAACTCGTGTTGACATAGGTGATCTTACTTTAAAGAGGTTTAAGACAATTTTCATGTAGTAAAAAAATAATAAATTTGTATGTTCTTTGTATCTAGTTGCTTCTAGAATTTTGGGTTCAAGGCTGTACCCTTGAACATTCTTCCTTTTTTAATAAGAAGGAATCTATGTGCATGGGATAAGAACCATTTATCACTAAGAATATTTTCATCCATCATAGAGGAAAAACCCATTATCAAAATTCAATGTCTTGTTAAGTGCTTTCATTTTTTTACTATAGATTCATACTAACTAATGATAAGATTACATGAGATGTCACGACCTGTCCTCGGGGCTCGTGCCTTGACTACCCCAAGCCTGCCTTCCAATGGCCAGGGGCTGGTGACTAGCACCAAAGGCATAAATACCAATATAGGGAAGACATTGCCTTTATATTAGTAAAAAACAGAATAGAGTACGCAACAGAAGTAAGCACAAAGTAATACTGAATACAAAAGTAAGTGCTGAAAGGTAAATGGGCCAGAATAGAAACCCAACTGAAAAGAACAAAACAATTGCGGGCCGCGGTTCTCCAAGTGCGACACCCTCTTGGCGTCGTGAGTCTTCATAGCCCGGCCGACCGCTTGCCGGCCGGTTCTCCCACCGAGCGGCCCGCTGAACACGAGCTGCAGTCCTCCGTAACGCGACACCCCTTGTGGCGCTGTGGTCTTCCTTCAGCCCGACCGGCTTTAGCCGGCTGGTTCTTCTCCGGTTGAGCGGCCCGCAGTTGCGGGTCGAGGTTCTTCCACACGTGGCCGGCGCGCGGCCGCTGCCTTCGATCGTCGTCGCTTCCCGTTGCGAGTAAAAAATAAATGAGAACAATGGAGGGTTGTCAGGCCGTGTTCGTTCAGCCCACGCCCTCCACGTTAGGCGATATCATATGGACAAAGACAAACCATAACTTTTAACGAAGAACAAGAACAATTTTATCAATTAAAATTGAACATAATACCCCTACCTCAATCAAGGTTTGTTTGTCGTAGATGCGGAAAATGGAGTCGCTCCATCAATGTTGTAGGAATAGCCGTCATCGTTGGTGACATTCCCCGAGACATTGTCTCCTCCCTTGACGTGGAGGAAGAAGATGGTTGGAGAAGTCGTGGAGCATTCTTTGCCAAGAGAGGACGATATTCTTTGTGGAAGAACGAAGCCCCTCTAATTATCCAAAGGTTCCTCACTAAAATATTTTCTAAGCCAATATTATGATAGACTTCTCCCAATTTTAATGAATCGAAAAGCAATTCAAAATAATTCAAAAGAGATGTGCCAAATTAATTAATGAGGTTATTAATTACATTAGTTTGCTTCATTAAGTTTAGGAGGTGGAGAGGCTCCACTTTAAAAAGGGAAGTTGTCATAAAAAATGTAAGGGGAGTTAAATTGTGGGTTTTAAGGGGGTTGAGGGGAGGTGATAAGTTAGGGGCTTATGTGGGCTCCACCTCACAAATATACTCTCATGGGAGATTATGTGGCTGTGGGCCCCACCTATATCTCCCCTTGGGAGGAAATAACCAACATCCATAAATAAAATTGTGTTCCACAAATTTTATATATTTTATTCTAAATCCCCAAATATTAACTCTCAACCCGCAAAATACACAACTACGGTAAAGGTCCCCTTAAGCAAATACCGGCACTGCGAGTCCATTGATGTTCTCATATTTCAATTCTGAGAACTGGTTCAAAGGATAGAAAAACCCACACGTACGTTTACTGAACATACCCGAACAAAACTTCATAAATTGATTATGGGCACATCGGGCCTCAGAATTAAGTGTCGTCAGAAACCACAGACTCGTAAAATTCCTAAGTATTTAGGAAAAAAAATTTCCTTGAAATTTATGGGTCTTTAAATTACTTCCATATCATAAATTTACGTCCCCATAAAGCTACAACACACACTAGGGAAAAAAATGGGGTGAATGAGCTTGAATATGAGCCTCCCACTCCCAAGTGCTCTCCTGGAGGTTCCCGTGTTACCAGTGAATGCCCACCAGAGGAATCGACTGTCCACATAGGACCCGCTCCTATTGATCCTTGATCTCCACTGGGACATCGGTAAATGTTGCCCCATCATTAATGTCCAGCGCCCCGTGATCGATGATGTGGTTCGGGTCGTGCACGTATCTCCTCTGCTGAGATACGTGGAAGACGTCATGCACCCGGTGCAACTGAGGTGGAAGGTCCAGGAGGTAAGCCACCTCACATACTCTACTGAGGACCTGGAAAGGTCTGATGAAACACGGAGATAACTTGCCGCCCTGTTCAAATCTTCATAGACCTCGTCTATGTGAGACCTGTAGGAAGACGTGGTCGCCATCCTCGAACTCCAGTTGTCTCTATTGGGCAAAAATCCCTCAAGGTAACATTTCATCATTTTTGGGTAGATTTTGTTTGTTGAGAAAGCATGTTTCCATGGAGAATTGTCGAGTTCCAGAGAAGTTGTTGACAACCCATGTTGACAAAGAACGATGACAAAGGAACAGACGATCTGGAGGCGGTACAAAAGAGCAGTACAAGGTGGCACTGTTTTCCTATGTTTGCCAAATTTTTGGGGTCCAAAATTTGGAGTTTGGTGAGCGTCGCGAAAATAGGATTTCCATGAAGATCATATTTTAATATGGAAAAGTCATGAATTTCGCGAAGAGAGGCTACATGGTTTGGATTTCATGAAGACTAGAAGAATGTTGACGGTGATGCTTCGCGGTTATGACGTGCTTCGCGAACGGCAGGGGATGAAGAGCATTATAGTGGCGAAGAGATTTGAGAGGGAGCTTCGCGGCTAAGGTGTGAAGAGTTGACGGGATGCTCCGTGATTAAGACAAGCTCCGTGATCGAAAACTTTCTGTGGTGCTTCGCAATTTTGAGAGAATTCTGGTAGAAACTTTAGAGCTTCACGATTGGTGATGACGTGGAGTTGACTTCACGAGAAATGGTTTAGGGTCTGTGGAATCACCTATAAATACAGGTCGATGCCCTCGAGATAATTATAGAAAATTTTCCTAGAAAATACTTTGCTCTCAGTTCGCGAAGGAAGTTCGCGAAGGCAGTATGATACACGAAAGAAGAGCTTCACGGTGGCTATTATAGCTCCGCGAAAGTCATGTGCTCTGCGTTGGCTCAGTGAGCTTCATGGGGGAAGTCACTTTATGACGACTTGAGCTCCACGATGGCCTAAGAATAGAGAAGGCTTGAGCTTTGCAACGGTCTGAGCTCTGTGAAATTGTGAGCTTCGCGAAAAGGAAGGTGCTTCGTGAAGGCTTGTTTGTGCTTCACGAAATTGGGAGCCTTGCGAAGTAGGGTGCTTTGAGAAGGTATTTCCAAAATAATTTCCCAGTGGTTAAGAGGCAAAGGGGTATTCATCAGTGGATGAAAGTTGGACTTTAACAGAGCATCTATCAACAGTTGAGGATGCGTGCATTCATGAAAATGAAGAGACCTATAGGTCTATAAACTGTGAGTGGATCCTTCCAAGTGTAGTGAGAAAAGGAAAAGGAAGAAGGTAATCCTTTATAATGGCAGTGAGCCAGTAAAAGAGAAATAGGGAGTGACCCTTGGGAAAGCATTGAGATGACCCTAAACTTTGTAAAGGTAGTGAGCCTGGGCATAGAAGTGATCTAGCATGAACACTATTTGCAGTGAGCCTTAGTGGATTTGGTACAGCGACACATCACCGTTGTATTCTCCTTGGACGTAGCCCAGTGAGGGTAAACCAAGTAAAAATATCTATGTGTGACTGGTTGCTTCCCTGCATTTCATCTAAAGCATAACCATCAGATAAAGATAAATAGAAGTGATCAACACAAACACATAAGAGCAAACAAAGTGACCCTTGTAATAAAGAGGTCAAGATCCAGTGTGGCAAGAATAATTTTAGAAAAGAATATCCATACCCTGATTCACCCCCCTCTCAGGGTATATAGGCCCCTATTGGTCCTAACAATTGGTATCAGAGGGATATGTTTCTTATATCAGATTTGTTTTCTCTGACTTGGTTCAATATATTTCTCAAGTTAAATATTCAGTCTGCTCTTATCATATTATGCCATGGAAAAGGGAAGAACTTCAAAAAAGAAGCAGAAGTCTGGTGAAATTACCCACTGTGGAAGTGTTAATGGAAAGAGTGTGATTCAGTTAAAGGAATCATGTAGTGAATAGAATAATGGTTTGGATGAATCCTACAGAGAAAATACTTACTCATTCAAGGATTCTAAAGGAATTAGTGAAGAACCTGATATTCCAAGTGATTTTGGAACCACTAATGATGAAGAAACACCAAGAAGTCGAAAAGTTAAAGTTTTCTACAAGGCAAAGGAATTGGATCAGAAATTGGATGAAGAGATGAAATATAAAGAAATCAAGATCCAAGCAATATAAATTGAGGTTAACAAGCTAATAGGATTAAATCAAAGGCTTATTGATGTGGCCACTGATCTAAGGGAGAATAATGATTCTCAAGCCGAAGAACTGCAAAAGCTATCTATAAAGAGATAAAATCTCAAAACTGATGTTAAGGGAAAGAATATGGACACATATGAAATTGAGTTTTGAAAGCCAGAAATGTTGATCTTGCTACACAATTATCTGATCTAGTTCAGAAGAATCAAAGGCTACAACAAGAGAATGCATTCGTCTCTGAATCTATTGCTCAAGAAAAATTGAAAGTAAATGAGCAAGGTGGCATGGTGGACAAGATGACACATGAATTGGAATATGAGATGAGTAGAAGAAAGCTTCTCAAGAGAGAACTCAATGCCCAACTTGAATCAAGGGATATGAAGATTCAAAATTTAGAAGAAGAACTAGAATCAGTGAAGAAGGAAGTGGAGAAATCCAATGCTAGAGGAAAGCCTAAAATGAAGGATGCCTTGCACTTACTATTTGATTATCCATCAGTAGGTGATGATGAAATGAAAAGAAAATTTTCTATTTCTGAAAAGTGCCAAGAACAAATTCTCTCACCTCAAAGACCATATAGTTTGGAAAAAATGGTATTGGATTTGATGAATCACCTCCCATTCATGATAGAAAGAGAGCTGTGAATAGTTCCAGATGTGGAAAAAGTAATGTAGGTGCTAGAGACAGGATGAAGAGGATAGTTACAAGAAGTAGTGATGACATGTGCTATTTCTGCGGGATTCATGGCCACACATCAAGTTTTTTTTCAGAGGCTCAGGAATACATTTCGTATTGTGAAAATAGAAAATGTACTAAATCTAGGAATAAGAAGAAGCATCATGATAGATCAGAGAGAAGAGTCTCTCAGAGGAAAACATTCATCAGATGCTATTACTGTGTAATAAAGGGACACACAATGAGTATGTGTCAGGAAGCTCAGGAAATCAATGTTAGTAGAGGAACAGAGGTTGCATCAACATCTCGACAGAGAAATGTTGAAATGAGGTATTCCTTTGATGGAAAATGTTTTATATGTTCTGGTTATGTGCATTCATAAAGACATTGTTGCAAGAAGAAATTAGGAAAGGAAAAGGAACTTAGAAGGAAATTCTTGACTCCAATGATGTATAAAGAGAAATATTACATTGGGAGACAAAGTGGAAATTTGGAGAATAGGCCTAGAGCCTCAGGGGAATCACATAGAGCTAGATGAAAGGTGTATCAGTCACCTTCTCTGTCATACTCACAACAACTCTCATGGATGACATGTGAAAAAACCTGGAAGGTTAAGGGGAGATCTACTCCAGCTTTGAGAAAGAAGAATTTACATTCAGTAGAGGACTCACCACTAGTGAAAAACAGTGTGGTGACTCAGATATCAGATAAAAGAAAGATGAACATATAATGCATTGAAAAATCAGCACATTGTGTTCCTCAGAGAGAAGTGGAGGAAAGATAAAGTCCCCTACAATTTTGGAAGAAGAAAGGGAAGATGAAAAGTAGAGAGATTCCTACACAGAGAAGGAATCTAGTGAAATGGAATTTTGGGGGAACATCAATGAAGGAAATGTGTACTAGTGGGTTTAAACCCCAAATGATGAAAAAGGCCCGGCCTGTAGAATCTACATATCAGAGAAAGACTCAGCATGTGGGTAATGAATGCTTAGTCATATGGCCAGAGCAGTTGAAGTTGGCAAGGCAGCTAGAAGAAGAAAGGAAAGAGTGTGTTTCTCTACAAGAAATAATCAAAGGGTTGAACCATTAGGATCAACCACAATCCTCATCTTTAGGATTCCAGAAGAACCCCTCTCCCTATGTATATAAATTATATTAACTGATGATTCAAATATTTCAGGTTTTAGGGAGATACGATCCAAGGGGAAGTGGAATCTAAAGATTCAAAGTGGAGAAGTGATATTCTCCAGGGTTTCAGTTGCCTCAAATCAGGTGGAAGATGAGTATAAATGATGCAGGAGAAGATAAATGTTTATGGGTCTAAACAGTGGGACTAACCCCAGGCAGTGTTTCATAACATATGGGGAGCATTCAATAACAAAATCAGATGCAAGATCCATCAAATAAATAATTGTATGACCCGACTCAGGTGTTATCTACCGAGAGAAGACATATTTCCGGAGAAGCAGCAATAATCATGCATCTCATGCTTATCTATTTTTTTCTAATAATGTGGTATCAGCTAACTATTTTCAGGATACCAAGAAGCTGTGAGAGAGTATCAATAATGTTTCAACAAGAAGATCAGAAAATTATTTGAAAGAAATGATGATATTGAACAATGACACACTGACAATTTTCCGTTGAAAGTGAGTAAGTGGTAAGATACTCAGGGGGAGTAAAAGTGGTTGATACTGATTTAGATGATAATTAGACATGGGAGATTGTTTTGAGGCCAGCAGATAAGAATGTCATCAGAACTGAATGGGTCTATCGCAACAAGATGAATGAAGATGGAACAGTGATTCAGAACAAAGCACGACTAGTGTACAAGGGATACTCCAAGATAGAAGGAATAGATGTTGACGAGACATTTGCACCGGTTGCGAGGCTAGAGACAATCAGACTATTTCTATCCATTGTAGTGCAACAAAAGTTCAAAGTTTTCCAGATGGATGTCAAATCTTCATTTTTGAATGGGGTTCTGGAGGAAGAAGTACATATCGATTAGCCAGATGGTTTTCTTATTCATAATGATGAGAATAAGTTTTGTCGGCTGAATAAGGCATTATATGTGCTGAAACAAGCACCAAGAGCATGATACTAAAGCCTATATCAGTATTTGAAGAAGCTTGGCTTTTAGCATGGTGTATTTGATTAAAATCTCTATTTTAACAACAATAGTAATCAAGGGATGATGAAGCTGGTCTATGAAGAAGACATAATATTTGGCGGATTAGATGAAGCACAGTGCAGACAGTTTCCTGAATTCAAGAAACATGAGTTTGAAATGTCTATGATTGGTGAGCTGAAATTTTTCCTTGGTTTACAGGTTACATAAGGAATGAAACATTAATTTCACAATCCAAATATGCCAAGGTGGTTTTTAAAAGATTTGGAATGGAAAATTCCAAGGTGATGAAGACTCCAGTTGCTACCCAGACAAAACTGTCCAAAGATGAGAATGTAAAGGCAGTTAATATCATAGAATACAAGAAAATTATTGGAAGTTTGTTGTACTTGACCGCAACAAGGCCTGATATTGTTTTCACCACATGACAAGCAACGAGATATCAGATTAATCCCAAGGAAATCCACACACTTGCAGTAAAAAGAATACTTCGATATATAAAGGGCACGTTGGACTTTGGCTTGACATATAATGACAAATCTCAAATAGAGTTATTGGGATATACTGATGCCGATTGGGCCGGTTCAGCGAATAACAAGAAATCAACAACAGGAGGTGCATTCTATCTTGGTAGAATATGTATTGCTTTGTTAAGCAAGAAGCAGGATTGAATTTCATTGAGCACTATGAAGGCTGAGTACATTGCAGCCACTCAAGCCTGCACAAAGTTATTGTGGATGAAATAAAAGCTTGATTATATGGGCGTTGAAGTGAATTCTCTGATTGGAATCCAGTGAAATAACTCAAGTTCTATAAATCTAAGCAAAAATCCCATTCATCACTCAAGGAAAAAGCACATTGAGATAAAGTATCATTTTATCAAGGAGAAGGTTGAGCAAGGCATTGTGAATTTGGAGTATTTGCCTATAGAACTACAGGTTGCAGACATTCTGACAAAGGCCTTACCCAAGGAAGCGTTTGAAAGGCATCAACTGGATATGGGAGTTCAGTCGACTCCCTGCACTTAAAAGAGTGTGGATGTGGAACAAACCCCCCTCTCCCTGAGGTATGATGTGTTTTTCCCTAATGTGATGATATGTGTTCTCTACTCTGTTACAGACTGCAAAGAAGTGACCTTTGGGTTTGTTGACAAAGGGGGAGAAAATAGTGATTGTTCAAGGGGGATATAGTGTGGCTATTTGATAAATCATGGATGATATGGGGAGAAGTTGACATGTGGAGCAGCGAGATAGGGGGAGAGCTTTGAGATAGCAAGAGAGTTTTAAATCTGATGATGCTAGAAGTGATCGATCAAAGCATAGATATCACAACAGTTGAGGGTTGTGATAAAACCAGAACAGTGATGTTGGAATAGTGTGAGAAGGTCTCCAGCTATCACTAATTGATATCAGTGTGTTTCAACAATTGGTATCAATTTAGAAATTGGTATCAGTTTGGAATCGACAATTGGGGTCTGACATGAAGTGATTCATTGATGAACTTTTCATACTACTCTTGTTTCTCATGCCGAGCATTGCTCATGTGGGCTTAGAGTACGTGTTAAGTAAATCCCTGAATGCTATTAGAATCACAAGAGGCGAATGGTGGTAGTGGTTGGAAGAAGACTCAGTGAGGTATCAACGTGTAGAAAATCATTCTGAGAAGATTCGTGAAGATTTGTCAACAAACCCAAAGAGGGAGATTGTTGGGAAAAGATCCTTCAAGGTAACATTGCAGCATTTTTGGGTTTATTGCGTTTGTTGACAAAGCAGGCTTCCATGGAGAATTTCCGAGTTATAGAGAAGTTGTTGACAATACATGTTGACAAAGAATGATGACAAAGGAATAGACGATCTGGAGGCGATACAAAAGAGCAGTACAATGTGGCGCTGTTTTCCAGTGTTTGCCAAATTTTTGTGGTCCAAAATTTGGAGTTTGGTGAGCATCATGAAAATAGGATTTCCATGAAGATCATATTTTAATATGTAAAAGGCATGAATTTCGCGAAGAGAGGCTTCATGGTTTGGATTTCGCAAAGACCAGAAGAATGTGGATGGTGATGCTTCGCGGTTACGATGAGCTTCAACAATGGAAGAGGATGAAGAGCATTGTGGTGGTGAAGAGATTTGAGAGGGAGCTTCACGGTGAAGGTGTGAAGAGTTTATGGGATGACTTGAAATTACGATGAGCTCTGCGATCGGAAAATTGTCGTGGTGCTTCACAATTTTGAGAGAATTTCGGCGGAAACTTTGGAGCTTTACGACGGGTGATGACGTGGCGCTAACTTCGCACAGAAGGGTCGAGGGTCAGTCGAATCACCTATAAATATAGATTGACCCTTTCAAGAGAAGTAGAGAGAATTTTCAGAGAAAATACTTTGCTCTCGGCTCACAAAGGAAGTTCGTGAAGGCAGTGTGCTTTGTGAAAGAGGAACTTCGTGACGAATATTCTAGCTCCGCGAAAGTTGTGTGCTCTGTGTTGGCTCATTGAGCTTCGCATGGGAAGTCACTTTGTGATGACTTGAGCTCCTTGACAGCCTAATCATTACGAAGGTTTTAGATTTGCGATGGTCTGAGCTCTGTGAAATTTTGAGCTTTGCGAAAAGGAAGGTGCTTCGCGAAGGCTTGTTTGATCTTTGCGAAATTGGGAGACTTGTGAAGTAGGGTGCTTTGTGAAGGTATTTACAAAAGAATTGCCCAGTGGTTAAGAGGCAAAGGGGTATTCATCAGAGGATGAAAGTTATACTTTAACAGAGAATATATAAACAGTTCAGGATGTGTGCATTCATGAAAATGAAGATACCTACAGGTCTATAAACTGTGAGTGGATCCTTCCAAGTGCAGTGAGCAAAGGAAGAGGAAGAAGGTAATTTTTTCTACCGATAGTGAGCTAGTGAAAGATAAATAGGGAGTGACCCTTGGGAAAGCAGTGAGTTGACCCTAAAATTTGTAAAGGTAGTGAGCCTGGGCATAGAAGTGATCTATCCCAAACATTATTGGCAGTGAGCCTTAGTGGATTTGGTACAATGGAACATTGCCGTTATATGCTCCTCGGATGTAGCCCAATGAGGGTGAACCAAGTAAAAATCTTTGTGTCTGCCTGGTTGCTTCCCTGCATTGCATCTAAAGCATAACCATCAGATAAATATAAAGAGAAGTGATTGACATAAACACATAAGAGAAAACAAAGTGACCAGTGTAATAAAGAGTTCAAGATCCATCAGGGCAAGAATAATTTTAGAAAAAAATATCCATACCCTGATTCACCTCCCCTCTCAGGGTATATAGCCCCCTATTGGTCCAAACAGTCTCCTTCTCCTATCAGTATAGGACTTCTGTATGATCTATGCAGTCTTCATCTGCTCTTGGATGATCTTCACATTCTCCATCGTAGCTTGAACCATCTATGGTCCTACAAGTGCTGACTCCCTAGGGTCAGTACAGCACAGAGGTGATCTGTAATTTCAGTCGTACGGTTCCTCGTATGGTGCCATCCCGATGGTGGAGTGGTAACTTTTGTTGTACGCAAACTCCACCAAGGTTAGGTGATCCTCCCAGCAGCGACCAAAGTCAAGGACACTTGCACGAAGCATGTCATCAAGAGTCTGAATAGTCCTCTCAGTCTAATCATCCATCTGTGGATGGAAGGTGGTGCTCAAGTGAGGTTGTGTCCCAAAGGCCTCCTGTAACCCCTTCCGAAGCCGGGAAGTGAATCGAGCATCCCGATCGAAAACGATAGTCGATGGAACACTATGAATCCGTATGATCATATGAATGTAGAGGCATCCCAAGCTCTCTACAGCGCCCCGCTCTCTGATCGGTAGGAAGTGGGCCGACTTGGTGAGTCGGTCTTCGATCACCAAGATAGAGTCGTGTCCTCTAGATGTATGTGGAAACCCCATCACAAAATCCATGGATATCCTATCCCTCTCCCACTCTGGGACCTCTAAGGGTTGTACCAAGCCTGCTGGTACCTGGTGCTCCGCCTTCACTTACTGACAAGTGAGGCATCTTGAAACGAACTCTGCTACATCCTACTTCAACCCGACCACCAGTGCTGTCGTCTGAGGTCCTGGTACATCTTCTCCACTTCTGGATGTACCACTAGAGGGGAAGTGGGAAACTCCCTTAGCACTTCCTCCTACAGTGAAACTGGTACCATAGTACATCCCCTGAAGAGGATGACGTGCTCCCCTCCTTCATAAAATCCACCAGGCACCTGCCCTGTGGATATCTGAGCACATCACATCTCACAGTCAGCATCCCCACGCTGTGCCTCTTTGACTCACTGAAGAAGAGGAGGAGTGACTGTGAGAGGCTGAAGAAAGGATTCTCCAACAATATCCACAAAGGATATCTGCAATGCAGCTAGCTGCTCTATCACCTCTCCTAGTAGCTGAATGCCTGATCTCTTGCTGAGAGCATCAACTACAACGTTCCCCTTCCCAGGAGTATATACTATCTCAAAGTCATAGTCCCGAAGGAACTCGAGCCATCGCCATTGTCCCAGGTTCAGGTCATTATATGATAAGACACACTTGAGACTTTGAGATTATAGTAAACTGTAAACCGTTTGCTCAACGAACTATGGGTGTGACTAGCCATTTGTAAAGACCTCAACTACACCGTTTTTCGCTTACGTCCTAAAAGAGCTGCAAAGATTTCCCCTTTTCCAAAAAGAGAAATCCGGTCTCATCCCCTGGATGAACCATGTTCTTTTCCTAATATAGTCAATCTTGGCATGAACGGTACTATTTCATGCCATGGATGATGTCGTAAGGCCTCGATGCTACTACTAAGAGATCCAACCATTACTCTCACCTCTAAGGGTCGAGTCACACTATCGGCAGCACTGTGTGGTCACTGGGTCTCCTCCAGTTGGAATCTCGAATGTGAGGGTCAAGTCAACGGTTTTAACCAGAACCTCTCAGTATCAACCATATGAAATGGTAGGGAAGCAAACATCACATGGAAAAGTGTCTTTCATTACTACAGCTCATATTACAAAGAAAAAAACAACCACAAACAACGAAAACAACAAATCTAGAAGCCTCATAAACAAAGGAATCTATGCCTGAAGCTAGTTCCACTCCTGTCCACCAGCTCCTGGAACTAGAGGCAAACAATATAAGGGTGGTGGTAGTAGTGCTCGGTGACTCTGATCACCATCCACTAAAGGACAGGCTCCACTACCTCATCCACCACTCAACTGTTGCTCAAGCTCCTGCTGCTGCCTCTGTCTCGGTGGCTCCTCCAATGCCTGCTGATCAACTGTGCGGGGAGTCGGACATTCATGCGCTCTGTGACCCCATTCCCTACAGGAAAAACAAACCCTCCTCCATTCTGAGCTCCCTTGGCCTCGGGTGCCCCGCACCCCCGATGCCACATCTTGAGGTCGTCTAACTATTGATCTAACCCGTTTGTGCCTCTATGTAATCTGCCTACTACCTGTTGCTGATGTCTCGACTACTTTCGGAAAGCCCATGCGGTAAGAGAAGTAGCTCCTGAGCATGCACAGTGCGTAGAGTTGCTGGTACAAACTCTGCCATAAAAAGAACCTCAAATTTTCTCCATGTGAGGTTCACCTCATTGTAAAACCGGAGCATTGGGATCCACCACATCTCAGCTGCTCCCTGAAAGAGACTAACAACTAGGTATACCATCAATTCGGTGGGTGTACCAACTGTGTGGAAATATCGTGGTACAACCTCCAGCCAGCACCCGACTGTCTGAAAATCTGACTCACCTCGAAGCTTTGGAGGCCTATGTCACTGAAATTCGTGAAACGCACTCAGGCGGCATGCACTCTATACTGCTGGTGATGGTGGTATCAGTGGTCCAGCTGGTAGAGGTGCCGCTGGTACCTCCGCTATGATGGGGCCCTGCACCGAGGCCTCGTCGCTCGGTGAGCTACCATCTCTTACATAACTCGGAACCCTAACTGGCTACCTTCATGGGGCCATCCTGAAAAGAAACAGGTGCGCCACGGTAAAATAGTATACCTGGTGAGTTGACATAAAGTAATCACAAAGAATACTTTTGAAACACTCATGCAATCAGTGTTTTCATGCACTGAGTTGGAAATCAGAGGTCAAGGTCCTGATGTATACGTCGGTCGTCGTACCAACACTAGACTCTCTGGACTGAAAACCACACTCAATACTCTAAACACCATTTCATTATAGTAAGATAGATCAGATTCCTAAGTTCTGTGGTAGAGCCGACTCCTCTGATACCAATTTTTCATGACCCATCCTCGAGGCCGTGCCGTGACTACCACAAGCCCACCTTCCAAAGACCAGGGGCTGACGACTATCACCAAAGGCGTAAATCCCAATATAGGGAAGGAATTTCCTTTATATTAGTAAACAACACAACAGAGTACGCAACATAAGTAAGCACAAAGTAATACTGAATACAAAAGTAAGTGCTGAAAGGTAAATGTACCAGAATACAAACCCAACTGAAAAGAATAGTACAATAGTAAAACTAGTACAACAATAGTAAATTAAAGCAGCAACCACTGAGTCGTCCTCCGGGTATCCCACATGAATGGTGGGTACAGATGGTCTCCACGACACCTCGGGTCCATCCATCCACTCCGTGTACGTCCCACCAAGTGGTCCACCTCCGGGTACCATCCAGCTCCATAAATCTCTACCACAATCTGTGCTGTCCGTCGTCTACATCCAACACAATGTAGTGCGGACATAGACCGAGCATGGGTGAGTATAACAATACAAAGTAGGGACCCCGAGACCCCCGATCGTATCCCAGAATCCACGAAGGATAAACCACAAAGAAAATATACAATCATGAAGTATCAACCAACTCTACTTAGGTATATGCCCATACATATACCTAAGTCATCAATTCCAGTTCGGCTCCAACTCTCGAGCCCAAGAAAAACCCAGTCCACACATGAAAGAAGTCAATCACACCGATAATAATGATTGAAATTCAAGACTCAGCTCACACAAGTATACATCTTTCACAAAGTGATAAAGATGGTCAGATGCAGTCACTGATTCATCTAAGCTGTCGGACCCATGTAGGATACAAGACAACTAACCTGTCGAACCCACGTAGGATACTAGACCAGCTACTCTGTTGGACCCACGTAGGATACTAGTATAGAAGTCGAACTATCAGAATCAGGTAGGATACAAGTACAATAGTTGAACTGTCGGACCCACATAGGATACAAGTAGAGTAGTCGAACTGTTGGACCCACATAGGATACAAGAACAGTAATTATCACCGTTGAAACCACAGAGGATTGCAGTATGGTAGTCATCATCGCCGAACCCACAGAGGATTCCAGTACGGTAGTCGTTGCAGCCGCAACCAGCTCTAGGGTTCCCGCACACAACATGCTCGATTCCAGGAGGGTTTGCTCCTCAAGAAAAGGGGTTGTCACATCAACTATCACGAAGTCTAGAGTTGATGTACCCTGAAGTTCCGTCTCATCAAAAGGAACCCGACATGATAGACGACACGTCAATCGGACACCCGGTCTGAGAGATATTGGCTTTTCCGTTCCAGGGGCCCGGTTGGAAATATACTCATTCCAAACCCGACCATTTTCGAAAGTCATCCAAAACTCACTTAGAGTATCGCAAAAGGACCGCTTCGTCACGAGGGTCCCAGTGCCGCAGACGGCGTGTCGATCGGACACACGGTCTTAAAGTTATTCATGTTTAAGTGAAAACGGGCCCGACCCATTAAGCCCAGTGGGCTGGCGGGTCAGGTCAACTTGGTGTTGGCGGGTCCAACCCGGCAGAGGATCAGACTATCCCGAAGAATCGCTCGGCCTGGACCGAGGGGGTGCGGCGCGGCCCGACTCAGAGCGGCACGACCGGCTTCTCCAGTGCAAGCGGCCCGCACGGGCGGGTCGCGGTTCCCCAAGCAGGGCGCCCTCCTGGCGCCGCGGGTCTTTTCAGCCTGGCCAGCTGCCTGCCAGCCGGTTCGCCCACTGAACGGCCCGCGGAACAGGGGTCGCGGTCCTCTGTAGTACGACACCTATTTTGGCACAACAGTCTTCCTTCGGCCAGGCCGGCTTTCACCGGCCAGTTCTTCTTCGGCCGAGCGGCCCGCGATTGCGGGCCGCAGTTCTTCCGCACGCGACCGCCGCCTTCGACCGTCGCTGCTTCCCATTGCGAATTAAAAAGGAACGAGAAAAACAGAGGGTCTTTGGGCCATGTTCCTTCGTCCCACGCCCTCCGCGTTATGCAATATCATATGGCCAAAGACAAACCATAACGTTTAACGAAGAACAAGAATGATTTTATCAATTAAAATTGAACATAATACCCCTACCTTGATCAAGGTTTGTTCGTCGTAGATGTGGGAAACAGAGTCGCTCCATCAATGTCGGAGGAAGAGCCGTTGTCATTGGTGATGTTCCACGTGGCGGTGTCCCTTCCCTTGACATGGAGGAAGAAGATGGTTGGAGAAGTCGTGGAGCATTCTTCGCCTAGAGAGGATGGTATTCATTCTGGAAGAACTAAGCCCCTCTAATTCTCCAAAGGTTCCTCACCAAAATATTTGCTAAGCCAATATTATGATAGACTTCTACCAATTTTAATGAATCCCCAATAAATTCAAAATAATTCAAAAGATATGTTCAAAATTAATTAATAAGGTTATTAATTAAATTAGTTTGCTTCATTATGTTTGGGAGGTGGAGATGCTCCACTTTAAAAAGGGAAGTTGTCATAAAAAATGTAAGGGGAGTTAAATGGGGGTTTCAAGGGGGTTGAGGGGAGGTGATATGTTAGGGGCTCATGTGGCCCCCACCTCACAAATATCCTCTCATGGGAGGTTATGTGGGTGTGGGCCACACCTCTAACTCCCCTTGGGAGGAAATAACCAACATCCATAAATAAAATTGTGTTCCCCAAATTTTATTTATTTTATTCTAAATCCCCAAATATTTACTCTCAACCCGCAAAATACGCAACTGCGGTAAAGGTCCCCTTAAGCGAATACCGGTACTGCGAGTTCATTGGTGTCCTTAGATTTTAATTCTGAGTACCAGTTTAAAAGATAGAAAAAACTTCACGTACGTTTACTGAACATACCTGAACAAAACTTCATAAATTGATTCCGTGTACACCGAGCCTCAGAATCAAGTGCCATCAGAAACCAAAGACTCACAAAATTCCAAAGTATTCATTAAAAAAAATTTCCTTGTAATTTATGGGTCTTTACATGAGATAGATAATGAGATCCATTCACTGAACAAGTGAGGATCTTAAATAGGGAAGATGATTAAAATTGGATAAAAAATACCAATACTTATTCACCCTCTTAGCATTGGACACATTCCTATGCTATCTTAATAATTGGTATTAGAGTAGGGAATAACACTATTTAATCCTCATATTTTGTTTTTTAAGAATTTAATTTTTTTAAAGTATATATGTAGTGAATATTTGAATAATATTGTGAATTTCCTATTTATGAAATCATTAACACACTCCTAAATAAGTTATAGTCACTTATTCACCCCCTCCCAGTATTTGAAACCTCACTATGTTATCCTAACAATTGGAATCAAACTAAAGAACACCACTATTGTATTCTCATATTTTATTATTTTAAGAATTAATTTCTAATGGCTCTATAAAGTGATTTAAATGAAGATTAATATCTACTATTTAAAGGAAATTAATGTGGAGGCATTATACCTCCATAGGGTCTCCCTGGTGGATTTCTTTACGTAGAATTGACCATCAATTGTTTCCTTCAACCGATTCATCTCTAATTTGTGGAATCTAAAATGTCACACTTTTATTGGGTGCTTGGGCCCCTGACAGAATTCCATTCACTTTTAGATAGAGGTTGATCTTATCTCCACATAGACCGGTATCAGGTGATTTGTCAATGGTATTTGGTTTTTCCTTTTCTGATGGTATTTCAACTTCTATTTGAGACGAGTTCCTTTGACAGTTCCAATCTGGGTGTGATTTCTAGGCCTCCCACTTCTATTTCAAATTCCATCAATCATACTGATGTTAAGAAAATTGTTCAGTAGAATTTTTTTCCTTTTACAGTAGATTCTTCTCCCTCCATTATCCAATTTTATCACACATCTATGTAGTGGTTGATGTATCCAAGCCTTCATTTTATTTTGTGTTTATTGAGATTTAAAATGAGTACAAGATCAATTATAAAGTTTTTTTAAATACTGTATGGATTTATACTCTTCTCATTGTCATATGTGTCACCTCTAATTGTTGTATATGCATGGTTTAGTTGGTTAAGGATCTAATCTGTCTTTCATGTTTCATGATGATGACTATGCGGGTCGTTAAACTATGAGGTCTTATCTGAAATTGGGTTCTTTACCCTCCAGGAAAAATCTGGGCTTGCTTGGAGAGGATAGAGGTGGGTACAACAAAGACCCTTATTCTCCTTCAGATGGTGTGAAGAGAGCTCTGAGGGTAGCTTCTTGTGGTCTTCATGGATCACCCTATTAGGCGTACTCATTCAGCTAGGGTCCTGGTACAAGGTCTAAGGCACAATAAAAATCCCCTCAATCAACAGGAAGATCCCCTATCTTCCAATTGATTTTTTTTTCAAATTTAGAAAATAGATTTTATGATATAGAGGAATTAGGGGATGGAAAAGAGTTAGACAAAAAAGGATAAGAAGGCAGGTCCATCCCTAGCGGGGAAAATTTTAAAAAATGAGGCAAGAATAGATGATGTTTTTTATCCATCATTAGAGTATGAAGAGGATGATAAACCTGTAAATATCTTATAAAATGGTTTCAAAGAATGTAAGAAAAGGTCCAATGATGTTGGTGACTATCTGATTAATTTAGGGAGAAATATTAAGGCTCATAAATATTATTTGGGACTTCTAAAGCCAATGACTACCCAATCAATAGAAAAAGGTACCGAGGATAGGAAGAATTCATAGTCCCCCTTTAAAGGTCTTTTAAATGAAATTTTTCCTAGTGAGGTTACAAAAAACCAAGTGTTACATCCTTCATAGGATGATCCTTATGAAAAAATAGATAAAAGAGAACCCCATTTAAGAGCATATCTGGCTTGATGTTATTGGTGGAATGGATTTAGAAGGAAATATCCAAGAAAAGGGAAACAATTGTGATAACTAGGAGAGAGGAGAGGCAAGTGGAGCAGTGGAGAAACTAGTGGCTACCAATTCTAAAGGAATAATCCTCCTTATGAATTATATATAGAAGATGGTGGAATACAATTTATTAATCAAGGATTCAATGGAATACCAAATTCAGATGGAGGATATAGTGTGGCAGTTAGCACCATGGAACAAAAAGAATGTAAAAATCACAAATCCGCATTCTAAATTTGGGGATTAAATGACATAAAAATCAGTATGGATGATTTCCATATGACCTGGGACTTGATTGTATCTTTATTTGAGGATATGATTCATAAATATCTTAGGTATAATAATGTTCCTATCATCTGGATCCGACATCATATACTATACATTAACACCTTAAGTTTGTATTGGAAGTGGAAAAACACCCACTTTGGTTTAAATTAGTTTTTGTAAGTGTATCCAATTTACCTTAAGTTGGTTAATCTTGAAAATTAATAAAAAAATAATTTTTATTGAATGAGAAATTAACACTATTTGTAAAATTGGAAGAAAAACCATATTTCTCATGATGTAATTTTGAAAATAAAAAATCAAGAATGAAATAAGAATATATTCTAGTTGAATCCACCACCAATGAAGTGGAAAAAATCCTAACTCATGGAGTTATCTATCTCTACATGAAGAGGAGGTAAATAGTATTTCATATCAAAACTGTCGAATAGAAATACCAACCATAACTGGGGATCAACACCTATTAAAAACTCAAAAGTTGACCCTTCCTCCACAAAAAAGTTGTAATAAATAAATTTCTCAAATAATCTATCCCTTATATTTTTTTGTAACATTAAAATTATAAAAAAGGAGATAACCTACCCTAATGATTAATATGTAAGTATGAATAAGGATTTAAAATAAATTTTATAAAAATATAGGGAGTTATCTAATCAATTGTGAGTATTAAGTGAAATAAATAGGGATCTTGAGGAAAGATGTTCCAAATTTGAAATTGAATAACTGAAAATATTTATAGAAATCTTATAATATAATAAAACTCTTGAATAGAAAAATACACAAACAAGAGGAAGTGAATTAGTTAAGAATACAAAACTACAAATCAAATCAAAAAAGATTATAGATATTGATGTTTTCTTATAAGAAAATATTTTGATTCATGTACTGCGTGTTAGAAATATAATGATATAATTCAAGTGAAAATGATATTAGTAGAGGATGAGAAAATGAGACTCAATTTGAAGTGTCTAGAACAAGAAGTTAAATTTAAATATTTGGACCCAACACTAGATGAATATTCAAAATAAGTTTAGGGTAATAATACTTCCATAAAAACTATATTAGAGGATTATTATACCAAAATACCTCTATCCAATGGAAAAAACATCCCGAAATATTTTTATAATTATTAAATAGAAGACTTAAAGGAAATGGTAAAATCCACCTCTAAAACTAATGATTATTATAAATATATTTTTATTGATAATGTAGTTTTAAAATTTAATTCCATAAAAATAGGGATAAATAATTCTAATGATAATTATAACATCATATTAATGGTGGATAAAAATTTTGTATAATAACTATTTCCCCAAATTAACTTTAACCAAATGATGAAAATACTCAAGAATAATATTCTATCAATTTTGAAAAATCAAGAAAACATGATCAATGAAGGAAACCACAGTTTTTTTTATTGTTTTTGTTGTAATAGGTTTTTTCATGTGATGTTGTAATTTTGACATAATGTTTTAACCTACGTAAGAAAAATAAATCCTACATGAAGGGGGAGAAGGCCTAAACTGAAGGAAATCCCTGAGTTTAAATATAATATTATGTATATTAAAAATATATTTTAATATCTAAATAATCAACATGGTGATTTACATCAATGTGTTAATATAAATGATACATTCATATCAACCACACCGAAGCATGTGTTGAAATAAAATTTAACCAAAATTTCCATAAAAATTTTAAACTATGAAGAGAAAACCCTAAGAAAGGGGATGAATAATGATAAAAACTAGAAGAACCTCATGAATACTATAGAGAAGATTGATAAGCTATCATTTGACAGTAAAAAGGTAAAAAATATAATTCAAAATAGATCCAAGAAGGAAATTAAATCACTATTCCAAGGAGAATAAGATTCTTCTACTGTGGGGAAAGTGGAAACACCATGGAAACATGCAAGTAGGCCATGGAATTGAAAATTGATAGAGGAAAGATGAATGAAAATAAAAAATAAATAAATGTGAAAAAATAAAAGGGTTGTCCTAGTGGAGAACTATTTTATGATTCCATGTGGAAGGAGCTAGAAGGATGAACACACTTAAAAATAGTTTTTAGTCACTTGGCCTACCCAAATAGAGGAGGAAAAAAGAATGGAAATTTCATAAGAGAAGGTATGTTCAAGAGAGAATATGATTATTCCAGAGTTGAGGAATAATGTTTAGTCACTTATTCAACACCCATCATAGTATTGGAAATATCCCTATATGTTCTTAATAATTTTTATCATATTAGAGGATTCCACTATTATATTCTCATATTTTTTTTAAGAAATGTATTTTTAAAGGTAATATGATGTGACGATTTGAAGAAATTTTTTGTCACTTATTCACCCACTATCAGTATTAGAAACATACTTACATGATCCTAACAATCTGTCTCAAAGTAGGGCCCAGAAATAATGGATTCTAATATTTGATTTTTTAAGAATTTAATTTATTTTAAGAGCTATATAAAGTAAATATTTAAATATTCTTGTGAATTTATTATTAATGAAATAATGTAAGAAACATTATCCAATATAATGAATAATTAGAAGGAAATGGTTATAGAATAGTTTAAAAAGATCTCATAAAAGGAAAAGTACTCTCTACTATTGAAAGTTACTCAATTTTTTTTAAATACTTATGTTAATGTAATTCCTCTTAAAGATTCTAGTAATCAGAATGTAACACTCCTAATAAAAGAGGAAGAAAAATAATATTCCCCATGTTTTAATCTTTATAATGAAAGATGAAGCATGAAATAAGGTGTTCTAGTGGTTTAATACACCACCAAGGAAGTGAAAAATTGGTCTGTCGCATATAATGCATTGTCTCTATATGAAGAGAAGGTAGTAGAAATTATTATCAAAACTATCCTATATAAGTTCCAACTATAAGTTGGGATGATCATGTAACATCCTGACATAGTTATCTAAATAAAATGTTCTCCTAGGTAATTGGCCACTGGTCCTTGGTCAAGCCTGCCCATAAGGCAATGGCCTCTGACTAGCAGTGAGGGTTAGAATATGTGATAGTGGGGATATGTAATATCTTGAAGCGATGTCCACATAATTGGGGCATCAAGCTCGTGGGTCACATAACCTCAAGTGATCCTCCTCATACACTAGAGGCTACCGACTAGCAATGAGGGTGTAAAGGTGGTATAATGGAGAGACTATACCCTCATATCAGGGTGGCACATTATACATAATAAGTAAACATGCGATAGTTGAATCATGATATATAAAAACACTAAATAGTGGACCATTAATTTACTGTAGTGGAATAAAATACAATAGATACAGTAATAATAAACCATGAAAGTTTAATTTACAAAAAAACTATATAATAATATCAAAATTCACAAGGCAGTGTCATATACATGAATTTATGGCATGATGATGTAAAAAATGGAACATGGAAAAGGAACATACAACATTCAATAAAAAAACATAAAAGGACACTCCACTATAAGCTCAAGTATATGCTCGGTCCTCTAGTACAATGCTCTAAATATAGGCAATGAATATCAAGAAACTATTAAGGGGTTCTTTCCATTATCAATTATTACAGAAAAATAATCTACTCAGGTACCAAAGGCGGCCCGAGTAGGGTGTGATATAAAATCATAGTAATCCACCACCAACAGTGTCTAGAAGTAATTTTGGTTGTGTAGATAGCAACAATATTATTTAGGTATGAACATAATTAGAATAAATACTAAATAAATAACTAACCTAGTTAGGTTCTTTGAGGACACCTGGTGGCTCAACCTACTTTGTCACAAGGCTAGAATAAGTATTTGATCATTAACTATATATAGAGTAATAATATATATATATATATAGTGTAGTAAAATAATGAAACCACTTATAAGGACAAAGTACATGTGACCGTAAGTAGCCATATAACTGGAATACTTGGTACTCCCTATACTGGGACACAACTAAGTCATCCATAACTAGTCTTAATGATACTATAATCTCCAGCAAAAGGTTACATGCCCTACATCACTTAATGAATGAGGGAATTCCTTATAATCACTCAAGATGGTGTATGAGTCATTTTTTCATCACATGAAATAAGGGATGTGGTGCTTCATACCCACCGTTTGAATAGTGTCAATGGTGTGAGATGTCATTCTGAAAACCCAATGTAAGGGAGGGTGAATCTTCATTATCAAAAACGACCTTAACCATCATTCCATGAGCAATTTCAATGGAATAATCATAATTATAAAAATAGACATGTGGAATCACCTCTCATGAATTATATTCCCTGATCCAATTATAACCAAGGCATTGCAATTCAATTAAATCATTTAATAATGACTGAAATGATATGTATGGACTTTACACCCTTTATAAACTATTTTAGATAATACAATTAAATATTTATACCAGAAAAAATAATTAAGCAATCCATAACAAATAATAAATCCATTTAATTAACCAAAACATGGAAATTCATTTTGTAAGACTCAATGAAGCACTTAGAAGATTCCATTTAAAATTTGGAAATTATATACATGGGAAATTTCCATTTATAAGTCAGTCCAAGAACTTAAGAGGTTTTTGGTTTAATAAAAATTTATATAATGGAGGGAAATTACATTTAAAATCTAATATGAATTCTTAGAAGTAATTTCAGGCAATTAATCAATTAATTATAAAGGTGAAATTCATGACATCACAACCAAGGGGTGTCCATGGTTATGGTCGACATCCTCTAATTACTAAACAATGATCCTAAGGATTATAAATAGGTGTTTATATAAATTTATAAAGAAGAAAACACTTTTTTCACAATGCATGGTAAAGTTAAGCATGCATAATAAAAACACCACCCAGAAAACACCAGAACATTTGGGGAAAATGATAAGACCACCCACCTTAGGTCTGTTGACTACTCCTCATTCATTGGTGGCCTTATATTCATCATATATTGGGATAAACAAAAGAAATGGATCAATTCCCTAAAATTAGGGAAAATGATATTTCACATAAATAGAGTAATAGATCTAAAGATAAACTTATAATGGAAGGGATAGGAGTGGAGATCTTACCTCAAGATATCTAATGATTCCTTTAGAACATGATTCAGACTTTAGATATGAGAGTTATCAAAATACCTAGATTGAGGAAGATGGGAGCTCGTAGGAGGAGAAACCAAGGTCATCCGTTATGATTAGATGGAGGTAGAAGAAAATAGGGTTTTAATATTCATTAATGGTAAAAGGATAATTTCAACCCAAAAATAGGGGCACAAGGTTTGGCCAAACCATCCGCAAACCCTGCTAAACTGATTTTCCAAGGAGAGATCCCACATGGTTAAGGTGCATAGTTCCCTTAATTGTACTTAAACCATGAAAAAAATACAATTTCCAACCTATGAATTTTTTCACATGGGTATGCGCCTAGGGTCACAAGATAGCAGAAAAAATTTTGTGGCCCCCAGTTCCCCTCTTTCACACCCATCATGGTTAGGAGAGACTGTGTGGGCTAGGATACATGGTTTCTGCTAATCATGTGGCACAGTTTATTCTTCAAATTCTTGATATTTTGGGATCTGAACAAGACAAAGACACCATCGTGACCTCCAAGAATCCATTAGTTAACACCATAAGGGTCGTATGAAATAATTTTAACCAAAAATTAACCATTCACACCTTCATGAAAAGATGGTTCCTTACAACCTCCCCTCCTTAAATAAAATCATCCCGAGTTGTCTTTTGAGGATAAAGTGGTATCTTTAGAAAACGGTTTTATCCAATAATATCATATATCATCTTTCTCCTCCCAGGTATCATCCTGTACTCATTCATATTTCAATAGTACCGATAAAAAAGGAACATACCTTCATCAGAGTGGTTTTACACTTCAATCCCGGATATGAACTAGATACTCCTTGAATGAAGCATCAATTTCCAATCCAACCTCATTAGGATGAACAAAATGCAGTGGTTTGGGATAATACCAGAGAAGTTCAAATAGGTGTAACACATCATGAAAAGACTGATATCTCTAGGAAATTTCTATTTTATAAGCCACGGGTTTGATTATCACAACCAAAAATGGTCTAATGAATCTAAGTGAGAACTTACAATTCCTCTGAATACGTCTGTGGCCTAAACCGAGTGAGAATTTTAAAAAATCTTGATCTCTAACATCAAAATAAAGTGGTCATCCATGTTAATTAGCATATGATTTCTTTCTAGATTTAGATATCAAAATGTGCTTTATAATTAACGGGACTTACTCTATGGTCTCTTGAACGAGATGTGGTCTAAGAAAATATGACTCCCATTACACTCACATCACAGAGGTGTAAACAAGTAATACCATATAATGTTTCATAAGGATCCATCTAGATTGTATCCTGAAATTGGTTATTATAAAAAAACTCAATAAGGGAAATGTTTTTCTCCCAAGAACCCCTAAAATCAAAGAAACATTCTTTGTGCATAAGATTTGACACTTGAATTGCATTCTCAGTATATCCATCTGTCTATGGGTGATAAGATGTGATTAGAATCACCTTTTCACCAATTTACTCTTGCAACCCCTTCTAGAACCATGACATAAAGCGAGCGTCTCAGTTAGAAATGATAGAACTAGGAGATACTTGAAGACTTATGACCTCCCTAACATATATTCGCCTAGATCATCTACCGATAAGGTCTCTCACACATGTAATAAGTGTGACACCTTCATCAAACGATCGAAGACAACCCACATCGTATTGTTTCCATGAGGTGTTTTGGGTAATCTAGTCACAAAATCTATTGAAACATCATCCCACTTCCACTCAAGAATGTAAAATGGATGAAAAATATTTGCTGATCACTAATGTTCCAACTTCACCTACAAAAAAGTGGAACACTGGGTGATAAAGTCGTTAATCTCACGTTTTATACCAGGCCACCAATACTAGCAATGTAGATATCGATACGTCTTTGTGACACCTAGATTCACTACCCATTCTAAGGCATGAAAATTTAGTATCACCTCCTATATGATTTCTATTGGGACACATAAATTTCCATGGAATAATAAATAATAATCCCCATCTGTGGTCCAACAAGAATATGTATCATCATCTAAGACACTTTCCCTCAGGACAAGGCCCTAAGGATCAGAAAGTTGTCTCATTTTTACCCATTTCATAAGAGTACAAGTCACTAACAATGCTATGAGGATAGTCTGACCATGATTATATTAAACCTCAATGAGAATTTCAACGAATAAGGCCTTGAGCTACTATTCACCACTGGCCTCCTGGACTATCTTTATTAGAGTATTTCAACTCAGAGCATAGGCTACTTCATTACCATTAACAAACATTTAGGCAAGATCAAAATCAAACGACTGTAGGTACTCAACCTACCTATGTTTCTTAAGAGTTATATCTCTCTATGTAAAGATGTATTTGAGTATTTTATGATTTTTGATCACCAAATGTTTTTCTCCTAGTAGACAATGCATCAAACAACATTGAGAATGAACGACAATAGTTACCTCAATGTCATGTATTTGGTAATTCTTCTCGTGATGCCTCAACTAATGATATCAGTATTCGATGCCTCACTTATCCCACATTATAATAATTATCAGCCCGATACCTGATGCATCACAATATATTATATAGCTCATTTCTAGATCTATCAGAATCAGTATTGACACTAAAGTAAATATTCCCTTCAGCTCCTGAAAGAATTATTCATAGGCTTATGACGATAATAACTTCACACCCTTCTTTGTCATTTCTGTATGCAATGGTTCAAGGAATGAGAAATACTTGTTGAAGTGTCTGAAATATTTGGCTAGCCCTATGAAATTCCTTAGGTCAAATAAATCTTAGGCTTCTCCTAAGAAACTACCACTCTAAATTTCTCTAGGTCTACTGTAACTGCTAACTCTAAGATTATGTTACCTAGGAAGTGCACTTTGGTGATCCAAAATTGGCATTTAATGAGCTTATCATAAAGCTAGTGGTATCTCAGTTGATTCAGTATGATCTCAAGACAGATGGAATGGTTGTGTGTGGAGCATAAATACACTAATATTCCTTCCAAAAAGATTACCATGAATGAATATAGATTTGATTAGAAAACCCAATACATTACTTCCATTTATTCGAGGAAGCAGGTACGGATTCTTTTCCATGAGCGGGTTTAATCAATGATAATCTATGAAAAATATGATGGTACCATCATAATTCTTGGAAAAAAGGATAGGTGAACCCCAAGGAGAAGTGAGGGGGCATATAACACCTTGATCCTCTAGATCATAAAACTATTTATTAAGATCAAGAATCACCCTAGGATCTATCCTATAAGGAGGAATAGTCATTGGTGACTCTATTAGAACTAGATCAATGGTAAATTCTACCTCTCAAAATGGAGGTATCCCAAAAAAATTATTAGGGAAGACATCCCTAAAACAATACACTACTAGAGGGAAAACAACAAGTCATAACCCCTGACAATCTAAGATAATACTATAAATATGAGCTATCAAACTACATAGATTATACTATTTGGGTCCAACTCGAGATGCAAGAACATCTCATTTTCCCTTATGCATGTGCCTACCTCCTTCTAGAGATTTAAATGTCACCCTCTGATGATAGTAATCAATATGGGATAGATAGGGAACTAACAAGACCATCCCAATGATTATATCAAATCCCCTCATGTTGAGGATGAAGAGATTCCATACAAATAGATATCTGCCTGTCTCATGGGGACAATCCTTACAATGTATAACACCCTCTAATCGAATACCTAACAGGGCATCAAGTGTCATAATGCCATATAAGTGTTCTATATCAAGTCCGAGACTCTGTGATTTCTTCAAATATAAAATATTTAGATGTTGCTATATTAATAAATGAAGACACCACAGAGGATGCTACTATAATAGTACCTAGAAATATAGATGGTCTATCTGTAATGTCCTGTATTTTGAACAAGTTGAAAATTCTAGGGGAATTTAAACTTTCCCATTTGTCGGGTAAGTATTTTTTAAAAACTGAGCATCAGAACTTATTTTTTTTCAAGATTTGACACTGCGATGTGTCTTTTAAACAAATTGAATTAAATTAATTAAAATTTAAAAATAAATTAATTAATAAATAAATGTTTAATGATAATAATAATAATATTATTAATTTTATTTTTATTATTATAATGATGATGTTGATTATTATTATTGTACATTTCATTTTATTTTTGTTTAGGTATTTAGAAAACCTAATGGGGTATCCTCTCCCTCTTTTAGTGGGACGTGCCTCCTCCCTAGGTCTCCCCTTCCTCACATGATATTCCTCTTGGATGGACCTCCCTTCGTGCGACCTCCCTCCATGTGACCTCCCTCCGTGGGACCTCACTCTACGCGACCTCTTCTCTGGGAGACGTGACTCGCTTCAGCTAAACCCCATAGGTGTATAACCCCCTCTCTATGTCACCTCTACGGTTTGCCGATTCCACCAGTTTTCATCGTGATTATCCTTCAAATCGTCATGGTAAATATCTATGACCCCTATACTTTTTCTTCCGGCTTATTTTTGGGTCTCATGTCGCCCAGTTTCCACTTGGCGAAACCTAGGGTTTTATGTTAATGTGTTTTCAGGTTTCTTCTAGTGTTAGGCTATGCAATGCATCTATCAGGACTCCCTTTTTCATATTCTGGCATATTCCACTAAAGGGGAGGTGGATGGGTTTGATTTCAGTCACTTCTATCATTTGGGGTAAGGTTCTAAAACCACTTATTGTTTTCAAAAACTTTATTTGAGAGTATTAATGAGTTTATGGGTTCTTAATAATTTAGTTAAGGTGTGTTGAACCTTGTTTCTGAGTTTTTATGGTTCTTGTAATTGTTGTAGTGGGGTTTGGCCAACTTTGAAGACATGTGCACACATATAATAAGGTATGTTTATATATATTATATATATATCTTCTATGTATGTATTCCCTAATGGCATGGGGAATACGTGCCCTAGGTTATGGATATATATATATATATATATATATATTTAAAATATGGTATGTTCATGTGTGTGTGGAGCAGTTCCAGGTGGTCATCGATAAATCTGTCAAGTTCCAGGTGTCAACTTGGTTCTTCTCTAAGGCAGGGTCCCTTTTCCATTGCCTTTAATTTAAATAATGCATTAATTAAAAGGATTAATACGATTTTATTAGATTTAAATTAATTCAATATATTTCTTAGATTAAATTTTAATTTAGTGTGATTCTTGAATCAAGTGTCAAATGAGATAAATTATTATTTCAATAGAAATTCCTTAATTTTATAATAAAACCCCTCTAATGGAGGTGTGTGGTCTTCAAGCTAAAAATATAGTGAGTAGAATTTTATGTTACTTGGATTATTTCGTTGGGATTTTCCTTATTCATTTTATTTAGTTGTAATTGTAAAAAGGCATGTTCAGTTTCTTGGTCCCTTTTTATTGCATCTACCTAAGTGGACACATCCTCATTTCCATGACGCCTCTCCCATGAACTTGATCCCTATAATGTAGATTATATGTCTCAATGAGTTAAATGAAATGATTAAATAAAATGGGATGGTTAAGATGTATTGGGAAAGAGGGTATCATCCCTTAAGGGCAACAGACATGAACACTTTTGAACTTGTAACTTAAAATCAATTTTCCATGTTTAAGAAAATTGAGTGAGAATGACCTTGAGTATGATGGATCATACCAAATGGAATTCCTTGAATAAATAAGTTATCCATACTGATTTTTTAACATGTATTACTTTTTTGGTTTTGTTCTATTATGTCTGTTGTGACCTTCGATTATAGAAAACCCTTTCAAGGTGTTCACCTTGCCTCTTGGACACCACTTTGGGTGTGCCCAACCAAAATGGCCATTTGGATTATTAATTGTGTTGTTTTTCACCTTTGGGTGAGTGTGTGTGGTACCATGGACTAATGTTCTAAATTTATAATTTGTTTTAAAATGGGAATTGAACTATGGAATGGACCATTGACAATGTATATTCCTAGTTCCTATTTTTTTCCTTGTGCATATGCATGTGTATGTACATTGTTTTTTCCAAAGTGGTTTGGCTTGGTTGTATAAAATAAAGGGTCAATATTTATAGCTTGGGACCTTGATATGTCATTGATGACATGGGGTTAAAGGAATGCTAATTCCATGTGATTATGGTTGAATTTCATTGATAGTGATTAGGCCTTGTTTCTAGGCCTCTTTATTGAACCTTTTATATGTTTATTACTTATTACCTTGTGATCATGCTTAGATATTTGGGTTACTTTTGTGTTAAATGAATTATTCCTTATTGATGTCCTGTATGGTTTTACCTGATAGCTCAAATATCATGTAGCTCACATTGCTTGTTTGATAGCATGATTTATGCATATTCCTTCCATGTGATATATGTTTTGATGTTTTCCATGAAATGTTCCATGGTTACTATGGTTCACTTGATATGGGCTAGGTGAAAGCATGGGTTATGTATTAAGGACTCATGGATGGAATTCCTTGATCGGGTGGTTATACCATGACATGCCGAGGAAGAAGTGCTTTAGGATTGCTAGGAAATGGCTCACCTGGGATTTCTATTCTAATATTGGGTGATATTGGTTCCCTATGGGTTAACTGAGGATGGACCCATTGGAAAGATAGCTATGCCAAGCCTTAGGTGATACTCAATTCCTTACGCGTGATACTTGAGATGGACTCATGGTTACCATACCATGAGTGATACATTAGGGATGAGCTCAGACTCCACCTTTGGATTTGATTGAATTGCATTGATTGATTTATTAGGTTAATTTCTTGTGCTATACTTGTTATTCCTATTTATATTAGACATGTACGTTTTCCTTTTCTCTATTTCTTATTATAATACTTATGTGATAACATGGGAATTAGACCCCAAGACTAAGAACAATCTTGGGGTGAACCTTTTTTACTTTCCTTATTATTTTTGGCACTGGTACGCATATTATGCTTGCACAGGTTCCTCTATTCTAATTTCCAGTTCAGGCTGAAGTAGGTGGTATGGGATGGATTTCCATTTAGGAATCCATACTATGTTTCTATTATTAAATTTTATCACTCTGAATTTATTTTATATGGAACACTTCTAAATTTATATTGCAATATATGGTTTGATCTAGACATCATGGGTGTCGGCCTTCTGAGATTTATATCTGACACCCTACTCAGGTACCCTTGGAACCTGAGTAGACCTTATATTTTCAGGATCTAGGTTGTTTGTTGTATTCCTTCTACTTGGGAGTTTGGAGAAAAGGAACGAGCTAGAGATTAGGATGATCACGTAGATCACCCATGGGGATTTTCTTTCCTTTATTTATTATTGTGTTGTATTATAAAGCATGTTGTACTTTTTACTACTTTGAGTTATGTATCATCACCATGACATGCATTCATCTATTGTATAATTTGGAACTGGAAAAATTAATTAAATTGTTATATATTGTCTTCTCATACTTTATCAATTATTTGTTATTGTTTCTACTACTATATATTCTTGGTATGCATCCTATATCTATTATTTATAGTTAATTTTCATGAATAATTTGATCTATGAGGGTATAGTCTGTAACAACCCGAAATTTTGAATAAATCTTGTTTCCTAATTTTATGTGTTATTTTTATTTTGTTTTTTATACTCAACAAAAATGTTTCATTTGATAACATGAGTATAATTAAAATAAGACCATTGGGTTTTGACTGTTATATGACCATTGGTCAATATGACCCCTGGAAACTAAATGTTTTGATTATTGTCTCTAAATACAAGTAATCTGGTTAATTATTATAGAAAGAAGACTCGATGGCCTCACCCAGTAGTCTTGGACCGATCGAAGCCCATCTAACAGAACTTGGGAAGGAGGTAGCACCACTGGGCTTTGCTCTGGACCAAACCCAAGCCGAACTTCATCGTGTGAAGCTAGAACGGAATTGCCTTTGTGAGAAGTTCAAACTGATAGAAATTACTACTCATGCGATGTTAGTCGAGACTCCCTCAGATTCTCTCACTTTAGCACACCTTACACTTAGGTGCTTTGCTGGTGTGATAAGGGGCTATGTAAGAAGACCGTAACTGCCTTGTGTAATCCTTTGTTTTAAATAAAAATTGGGATTTCTTCTTATGATGAAGTTTATGAATTTTCAAATGACCGGATAAATATAGTATGCATATTTTTGATGAATTTTAGAAAAAGGATATTTTAAAAATGTTTATGTAAACCTTAAATAATTAAAAATGTGTAATGATATTCAAAAAATGGTCTTCTACAATTATGCTCAGTACAAAATTTAGAGTCTAATAAGATCAACTTAATTTTTGATGAATAGTAAATTATGAATAGTGATTTTATGATTAGGATTAGTAATGTGTCCAAATAGATTAGTAATCTCACTTAAAGAAAGTATTAATATAATCTAGGCACCTTGATTAAGTAATGTGATTCAATAAAATGGTTAAATAACGATTTCATAAATTATTATTCAAGTATTAGTTTTTTCGAGTGAATAGTGTTTTTAATTAAAAATTAAATTAAAAATATTTAAAAAATTCTTTTTATAAAATGGATTTCATTTTTGAACTCAGACCACCGATATTTTGTTATGGTAATTTTTGGGGTTTTTTCTGAAAAAATGAATTTTCTGTGAATAGTGTATTTATTTAAAAAATAAATTAAAATTATTTAGAAAATTATTTTTATAAAATGGAGTTCATTTTTGAAATCAGAGCATTGATATTTGGTTAAGGTTAAATTTTGGGATTATTCTGAGAAAGTTGAATTTTCGATGAATAGTGAAAATACAGTTTTTAAGTTACGGGTGTTTAATGACATCATTAAATGATGTATTAAGTATGTAATCAATATGGTCGACTTATGAATAGTAAGATAAGGTATGAGGTGTCCCAAGTGGCCAATACCATGGGAAAATACCATGGGAAAGCCCATGGTTTTGCAAAAACCACTAATGAGGTGTCCCTTGGCCATTAATGCCTTGTCCCCTCACTTTCCCTATAAATACCAACCCATCCTCTCATCCATTCTACTCCCCACTCTCCCCCAACAAAGTTCCAGTCTCATTACCTCCCAAGGAGTCCTCCCAAGGTGCCCCAAGCCCTAAAGGTCCCAACCTTTGAGTTTTAAGAGTTACGTTTTAAGGTAAGGGATCCGACCCCTCTCTTTCTTTTCAAGTGATCTCTTTTATGTCAATTCTTTTATGCTCCATGTTCTTATGTTGGAGGATGTTGTTTTATACTACTCTTACTTCCCTTTTCATGTTCATATAATTATAGATCCCCTCTTACTCTCATTATTTCGTTTTATGAAGTTTTAAGTGGCACCGTTAGGTTGCTGAAATTTTTTAAACATATTCTTTCTCCCTTCTCATTTTTTTCAAGAAATATTTTCATGTAAAGTATTTCAAGTTACTTTTTATTATGTTGGGGTATGATCTCTAAATTTATCATACTGATATTTTATGATAATATGATTAGAGACCCCCTTTTATCTCTTCAATTCAGTATTTTGAAGTTTTAAGTGGCGCTGTTAGGCTGTCGAATTTTTAAGTGGTTCTCTCACCTTTCTTCTTTTTAAATGTTCTAATTCCATGTCAAGTCTTGCAAGTTCATTTTTATTATGTTGGGGTATGATCTATAAATCTATCATACTGATCTTTTATGTTCATATGATGAGAGACCCTATTTGATCTCTTCCATTCAGTATTTTGAAGTTTTAAGTGGCGCCGTTAGGCTGCCGAATTTTTAAGGGATTCTTTCACCCTTCTCCTTTTCAAGATCTATTTTCTTGTCAAGTATTTCATGTTCCTGTTTATTATGTTGGGTTATGATCTATAAATATATAATACTGATATTTTATGTTCATATGATTAGAGTCCCTATTTTATCTCATCAATTCATTTTTGTTGAAGTTTAAGTGACGCTGTTAGGCTGCCGAATTTCTAAGGGGTTCTTTCACCCTTCTCGTTTTCAAGATCTATTTTCATGTCAAGTCTTTCAAGTTCCTTTTTATTATGTTGGGGTATGATCTCTATATCTATAATACTGATCATTTATGTTCATATTATTAGAGACCCTATTTGATCTCATCAATCCATTTTTGGAAGTTTTAAGTGACGTCGTCAGGCTACCGAATTCTCATAAGAGAAATCTTATTTTTTGTCTTCCTTTGAAGTTCTTCATTTCATATGGTATATCATTTAAATTTCATTTAAATGTTCTTAAATAATTTATATTCTATTCCCCTACTGTATTATGTATCATTTTTGAGTGGGTGACCCATGTCCCCTCTCTTTTCAATGTTTTCTAAAACCATGTATCATAGACGTTATGCTGCATAGTTTTCGTCTCAAAATGCCTCTCTCTTTTCTCAAAATTATTTTATGTTATAAAGTGAATACTAAAAGCTATTATTTCTATAGGGGTATTCACATATATACCAAAATGTTCTATTTTAAATTCTAGGATTTACATACATGAAACCCGCTCTCCCCTTCCGTGGGTTTAAAGTGACGTAAAGATCATGTCTTTAAAGCAGTTTTTAAAAAGTTATGATTATGAAATGAAACGCATTTATTTTATGCTATATGGGTTATTTATGAAATGTTTGATGATGATATATGTGGCTCACATGATAATAAAGGCAAATTTAAGGGTGCGCCCTGATAGCGCTCCAATGCATTGGGTAATGATGTAACCACTAGAGATTACAATTTTCATGATATCTTGGTGAATAACCTTTGTAATTTTCAAATGACACCTTGGGGATGGACCTTGGTGATATGTTCATGATTGTCTATAATAAATGTTGTAGCCACATCTTCAAGTTATGAAAAATGTTATTTTTATTATGATATGCCTCATGATTTCTTTCTCATGCCTTAATGTTCTTTTCATGACCTTATTGAAGTATCTCAAGTTCACATGGAAAATGTTTCTCTTGTTTCCCTTACTGGGAATTCTGCTCACCCTTTCTTTTGATGTATGTCCCCAGGTTATGAGATGTAGTAATGAACCTAGGATGAACATCAGGAGAAGCCTTTAAAGTGTTTAAGAAGAATCTTTTATGTTTTCATGTTTAAAGTTCCTGGTTTCCAAGACACTAAACCTTAAAGATCCTCGATTTTGTAAAATGTAATGAAAGTTTATGTGATACAAAGGAGGGATGCTATATAGTCTCCCCAAAGACACTTCTTAGGCCCTCACTCCTAGTTGAAAACCTTTGGAGTTTAGGGATATGCGCTTCAGGTCACGTGACCCACCAATCTGACCACCGTCTTAGTGGTAAACCAGGCTGAGAAATTATAAAGTGGTATCAGAGGAGGTATTACTTTGTCTTAATATTTTGGGTTGGTAGACAATAGACTAGGAATATGTTAGTTCTTGATTAATAGTCATGTTTGGGACTGATCACCCCACATACAATAAATTACCAAGTAACTTGGTTTGGGAATTGATGTTCATGTGTTTTGATATTACAGTTGATATGATTTCACCTTGATTGATTGGTGTAATTTATAATGCTTATGGATTTATGGAGTTTATTTTATTTTACCCTTGTCCTATTAAGGAAAGGATGAATAATTATATGAATCATAATAGTCACATATAGATTTATATGTCTTTCATATTCAACTATATGTGACTACATTCATAGGTTTCCCCTTGATAAGATTGATTTCCTTGAATGCCATGTCATCTTGTTGTGTTTATCAGCATGCCTGTTTGTATAACCTGCTTAGGTGTTAATATTCCACACTTCTATTCCTATAGCATGTCTTCCCAGTGTTAACTTCTTAAGATGACCTTCTAGTTTTGTTTTTATCTAATTGATTGCATGTGATAAATGGGTTGGTTTCAATTAAATGCAAGCCAAATTACACCTGTAAAGTGCATGGGAGCTTTATAGTTTGGTAGATAACCACCCATTTGACTAGATTGTTGAATATATGCATGTTTTATAATGAAATGGTTTTAAATGTAAATGGATTGGAAATGAAACCTATAGTAGTTTCCTCTCTTTAAGACCCTTGTCTAAGGGTAGAAAAATCTTTTATGAGTTTCCTTGGAAAGGAATCATGAGAATTTTCCATAGGGGATGTTTCTTTTTGAAATGGATTAGATGGTCAGATTTTGGACCTAGTGTCTTCTTTTAGCATGACCTAGTGTTAGGTTCGATTCATTTTCTTCGTAAGGGGCTAACTCATTGTAGGTAGCACCCTTATAACTTAAAATACTTGCTAATGATGCGAGTTTTATACCTTTTGGTGTCGTTCATGTGCTATTGTCCATAGTCAAACCAACTTTATTAAAATGACACCCTTGTTCATATTGTTGGTCATGTTTTTCTTGACATTTGATATGGGTGTTTTCACCGAGTTATGCTCAGTTTCATCTGGTTAGACATTCCTCAGGCCCAGTCAGCCACTTTGTAGGTCACTTGACCATTTCTTTTCCTTAGTGATGGAAAACTTGATACAACATCGTCTAAGTTAATGGTCATATATGGGAATATAAAAATGGGTTAAATCCATTGTATGGACCATCTGATATGTGAATTCATAAGGAGGATATCCTATGGATAATAATCAAGATGTGAAGGTTTCTCATGAAATCTTAGGGTTTAATGCATCGGTATATGCAGTAACCATCAAGTGTTTAATGTTGTGATGAACCAGTTGAGGTTGGTGGAATCATTGAGACTTGTACTATTAAGTGAGGTCCTGGGTCATCTCCAGAGTAGAGTGACCTAGGCATAATGAAATAATCTTTGTCCCTAAACTCATGATTCCATCCAAGGACTTGTGTGTTTTGACATGTCGTTCGGTTTGGTCTGGTCTTCATGATTATTGTTTAATCATTTGTATTTATGGCAGTTCTGACCTAGCATGTTTTTTAATGGCTAGTATATCTCTTCTTTTTGATGATTAGGACACTCTTAAGGTAGGAGTGTCATGTTGGTTCAATTAAATACATGGAATTCCAGGTAGAAGTAATACAACTTAAGAGGACCATTGGAAAATGGTCGAGGTTGTTTGAATGCCCTTGAGGCTTGTGAACATTAAATAGTGTTGGTTATTTCCCATAAATGCGACTTTGGTGTGGTTGGTGATGTATGAATCATTTTAGAAACTTCTTTAGTCGTGTGAGGACTATGGTAGTCAGGCTTAATCAATCACATGATGCCTCGGGTGGTGAATTTGTGTGATTGGTTGGTGACGGCGTGTCAACAGGTTAAGCCAAGTTTCTTCTTTGATGTAGACTAGTCATGGTTCGAATGTGTTACTCTTAGTAATATGAAAACCCTCTTAGTGTATTCTTCTTAATGATGATCATGTCCCCTATCTTGATGTCGTCCTATATTCACTAAGTGAGCGTTGGTCTTACACTGTGCTAAATCTTTAAAAGTTGTTGAGCTTGTTGGGTTGTTCTCTTTCAGTGTTTGACACTAGATTTATGGATTCCTATATGGTTTTATCAAGAACAACATCGAAGGTTGGGTATGTACTTCAGCAGACATGTTTGTGTTGAATGTGATATACCTTGGAACAAAAAGCGTATTTGCGTTTGTAAAATGCCCTCCATATAAGAAAAGCATCTCTTTGATTCGTCGACCAAAGTGGCTTGAAAATTTGTCTCTTTCATTGAATGTAGTGGTCAGTGAAGGACCATTTCTGGAATGTCGTCAGGTGAGATGAGTGTGGTTTTTTTCTACCAAGGATTTTCATGAAAAGTTAGCTTGACTTGGGTTTTGAGGTCGATGGGGAATCGACTGTTTTAACAATTTCAGAAATCATGAGAGAAGCATCACTAGAACACTTAAGGGCGTGTCTTGTAGAAAATTATGATGGTGGAAGTTATTGTGGCATGGAGTTATCCACTTCTAATGCTAAGACCTATGGTGGGGGAACCACCATTGAGTTGTTTCAAGAGACGATGACATGGTCATGTCTCTAACGAAACGAGCTTGAGTAAGCTCTGTTTTGAGGTTTTGTTTGGAAAATGAGCATTATATTTAATCTTAATTTTGTAAGTGTCACTTTCTTAAAAAATGGTTGAAGGTGTGTTAGGAGTTTAGAGATGCAAGGAAACAGTTTTTGTAAGACTTCATGACCCTTGTAGGTTGGTTGATGTTTTCATCATTCCTAAAGCCTTCTCAAGGATGTGAATTTCTAAGGTGGGTACGTTGTAAGGTCCTGTGTTTTGAACCAGATGAAAATTCTAGGGGAATTTAAATTTTTCTATTTGCTGGGTAGGCCATTTTTAAAACTGAGCATCGAAACTTTTTTTTCCAGGAGTTGACACACTGATGTTCCTTTCATATAAATTGAGTTAAAATAATTATAAATAAAAAAGAAATAAATTAATAAATAAATGTTTAATGATAATAATAATAATAATATAAATTTTATTATTATTATGATTATTATTATTATTAATAATAATATTATTAGCATTAGTAATAATAATAATAATAATAATAATAATATTATTATTATTATCCATTTCTTTTTTATTTAAGTATAGGTTTTTAGAAAACCTAATGGGGTCTCCTCCCCCTCCTACAAAGCAACGCGCCTCCCCCGTGGGTCTCCCCTTCCTCATGCAGCTGCCCTCTTAGTCGAACCTCCCTTCGGGCGACCTCGCTTCATGCAACCACCCTCCATGTGACCTCCCTCCGTGCGACCTCCCTCTGTGCGACCTCCTGTGAAGGAGATGTGGCACCCTTTGGCCGAAACCCATATTCCCATGACCCCCTCTACATAGAACATATCTAATTCATCAATTCCTCTTTTTTTCATTGGGATTCTTCTTTGAGTCATCATTGTAAGCCACTTTGCTCCCTTCTCTTCCACTTCCGGCCATTTTTTTCGTGTCTTGACAACTATTTTCAACTCGTTGGAACCTAGGGTTTTAGGATAATTTGTTTTTTCTGGTTTCTTCTAGTGTTAGGGTATGAAAATCATATATCAAGACTCCCTTTTTCGTATTCCGACATCCGCCGCTTAAGGCGAGGTGAATCGGTTTGATTTCTCTCTATATCATCATTTGGGATACGGTTCTAAACCTTATGATTTGTTTTTCACCCTTTCTGTGAGAGTATTAAGGTGTTTATGGGTTCTTAATAATTTAGTGAAGGTGCGTTGAACCTTTATGCTGAGTTTTTATGGTTATTTTAATTGTTTTAATGGGTTTTGGAAAACATTGAAGACGAGCACACACATATACTAAGGTATGTATATATATACACTATATATATATATATATCTTCTATGTACATATTCCCTAATGGTGTGGGGAATATGTGAATTGGGTTATGAATATATATATATATATATGTGTTTGTGTCTGTGTGTGTGTGAAGGTATGTGCTTGCGTGTGTGTGGAGTAGTTCCTGGTGGCTGCTGATAAATCTGTCAAGTGCAAAGTGTTGACCAGGTGCCACTCTAAGGTACAGTCCCTTTTCCTTTGCCTTTAATTTAAATACTGTATTAATTAAATGTCTTGCTGTAGTTTTCTTATATTTAAATTAATGATATATATTTCATATATTAAATGAAAATTTAGTTTTATTCTTAAATAAAGTGCTAAATTGGATAAATGACTGCTTGAATAGAAATTTCAATATGTTATAATAAAACCCCTCCAAAAGAGGTGCACTTCCTTCGAGCTAAAATATAGCGAGTCAAATTGTATGTTCCTTGGTTTATTTCTTTGGTTGTTTCCTCATGTTCTTTCATTGGTTATAATTGTTAAAAAGGCATGTTCTGGTTCTTGGTCCCTTTTTATTGCATCTTCCCAAGTGGGAATATCTTTTTTTCCCTGAATCCTATCCCTTAAATATTTTCCCTATAATGCAGCTACTCTATCTTAATGAGTAATTGAAATGGTTAAGGTAAATGGGATTGTTAAGATGGCTTGGGAAAGATGATATCATCTCTTAAGGGTAACGAACATGAACCCTTCAGAACATGTACCTTAAAATTAGTTTTCCATTTTAAGGAAAATTAAGTGATAAGGACCTTGAGTAGGATGGAACATACCAAATTGCATGCCTTGAATAATTTATTTATCCATATGGATTTTTTTGACTTGTATTATTTTGTTTGGTTTGTTCTATCATGTTTATTGTGACCTTCTATTATGGTGAAACCCATTCGGGGTGTTCACCTTGCCTCATGAACACCCCTTTGGGTGTGCCCTGCCTAAATGGAATTTTTATTTAATTCCTTGAGTTTTGTTTCAAATTTGGGTGAGTGTGTGGTACCATGGACTAATGTACTAAATTTATAATATGATTTAAAAATGGGAATTGAACTATAGACTAGGCCTTTGACAATGCATATGCCTAGTTCCTATTGTTTATCCTTTGCATATGCTTGTGTATGTACAATGTTTTTTACACATTGGGTTGGCTTGGTTGTTTAAAATATAGGGTCATGCTCGGTAGGTTGATTACTTGAGATTTAATTGATGACATATGGTTAAAGGCATGCTAATTCCATGTGAATCTTGTTGTAGTTCATTATTAGAGATTATTCCTTGTTGCTAAGCCTCTTGCTTGAACCTTTGTTATGTTTATTACTTATTACCTAGTGATATTTATTATTGACTTGGGTTACTTTTGTGCTAAATTCCATATGCATTGTTGATTTATTGGATTTTTTTATATGACATCTTGAATATCCTGTCACTCACGGTGCTTGTTTTATAGCATGATTTTTGTATATGATTTTCATGTGATGTATGTATTGATGTTTTCCTTGCAGTGTACCTCGGTTAGTATGGTTCACTTGATACAGGTTGGGTGAAAACATGGTTTCTGTATTAAGGAACCATGGATGGACTCCTGTGCTTAGATGGTTATAACATAACGTGCAAGGGAAGTGGTGTTTTAGGCTCTCTAGGAAAGGGCTCCCTTAGTATTTCTATTATACTATTGGGTGATACCAATTCCCTAAGTGGAAACTGAGGATGGAACCATTAGCTAAATGGCTATGCCAAGAATCATGTGATACTCGATCCCTTATGTGTAATTCTCGGGATTGACTTATGGTTACAGTACCACAAGGGATACCTAGTCCTTTGAAAGGATCTACTTGGATTGGATTGATGGAATTGGATATTTTGAATGGATGTCCTATAATGATTCATCATAGATGGGCTCATACTCCACCTATGGATTTGATTGAAATTTCACTGATTGATTTCTTGGGTTAATTTCTTGTTCTATACTTGTTTCTTATATTTATATTAGACCATGTACTTATGAATTTTCTCTCTTTCTTATTATCATACTTATGTGATGAAATGAAAATTAGACCCCAATCCTAAGCACTAGTTTTATGGTTCACCTTTTTTAGTTTCCTTGTTAATTTTGGAACTATTACACATATTATTCTTGTAAAGGTACCTACTTTATAATTTTCAATATAGGCCGAAGTAGGTGGTATGGAACTTGTGCATGTTTAGGAACTCAAACCAAGTTTCTATTATTAATTTTTTTTCACACTGCATTTATTTTATATGGAACAATTCTTAATTCATATCGCATTGTATAGTTTGGTCTAGACATCGTGGGTGCTAGCCTATTAAGATTTATATCTCACACCCATCTCGGGTACCCTTGTTACCCAATTAGACCTTATATTTTCAAGATCTTGGTTGTTTTTTATATTGCTTATACCTGGGAGTTAAGAGAAAAGGAACGAGATAGAGCTTGGGATGCTCACAGAGATCACCCATGGGAATTTTTATCCTTTATTTAATATTTTATTGTGTTTTAAAGAATTATGTATTGTTTACTACTTTCAGTTATGTATCATCACCATGACATGTATTCATCTGTGGTATAATTTGGCATTGGTCACTTTTGTTAAATTGTTAATTATTGTATTCCGCTCCTTTTTCATTTATTTGTTAATATTTATGCTATTGTTTTTTCTTATTATGCATTCTCTATATATTATATATTATTGATCATTGTGAATAATCTGATCTATGAAGAAATATTCTACCCATGAATACACCTTAGGCCCTCGCTGCTAGTTGGTAGAATCTGGAATTCTAGGAGATGTGCTTTAGGTCATGTGACCCACCGGTCAGACCATTATCTTAGAGGAAATCCAAGACATGATGTTACACTATCACTCTTCTTTTATTGGATAGGTTGGACTGCATGTAAATGGACTATACTATGACCCTATGTCATTGACTGACTTCCATGAGCATTCTCTCTTTGCTGGAAGTAAGAATCATGAATATGACAACCACTGCCTATACTACCACCTCAGCCTAAGTAGCCAGTGGTATTATTGTAGCCTACCTATTTTGATACTTCTAGCACACTTTGGACTATGGAGTAGGCATAGATCCATGATCTCTAGGAACTTATTTAAATGTAATGTAGAAACACTTTATATGCCCCATCTGTTAGTATCATCTGCATTCAATAGGATCTCATAAGCACTGAGGTTTCATATATCTTGAGATACTACATTGGTAAAATGACACGAAATATTAAATATGAGGAGCATGAATAAAATTACCTCCATGAGTAGCCTCAAAATGTTGATTTCTCCTGCAAGAAGAATAACTAACATATTTAGGTGCTTAACCACCCTAATTTTCACCATCATCTTCCCTAAAATTTCACTTTGTAATGAGGGCCTAGTTGAAAATTTTATAAAAAGTATTCAACTTGAATACATTTACCTGTGATCATATGGAATACACTATCCCATCCTCAAATCACCTAGCGATCATAACATCATGACCCACTAGATTCAGTGTGAACATCTGTAACTTAGAAAAGTGAGTAAAATACTCCATGACAGGAAAAAAATATTTCTCTATGTTCTTAAACTCCCTATCCCAGTCATCCCTTAGATTATATGGAAATAAATGGTCGTAGAAGTTAGTTTGGAAATATTCTCAAACCATATTACACTGTTAATATTTCTGGGTTATAATATCCTACCACCACTGGGAATAATTTCATAGCATGTAAGCTGCAAGCTTAAACATCCACTCTAGAATAATCTACAGATGCTCGAATATAAAAAAGTGGTCTTTATCCATGATTGCACAGAATGAGGTCCTATATCCCCCTAAAAGGTGGGAGGATTCTACTACTGGAACTTCTGAGTCAACTCTTCCATAGTTGAGGAAGGTTGAGTGACACCTTGTATAGATTACCACATATGAAATAATACCACATAGAACTGGTAATCATTTACCATATCAATAATAGTAGGAGGTTTCATAGGTGACAATGTAGGAAGAATAACTGTTGGGCCAATGCCAGCCTCCTCAGGTGCATGGTAATCACCGCCTTCTAAGCATACAACTGGAGGACATCATGTAGGCATGATGCTACAATACCAAATGCATGCCTCAAAATAGATCTTAACAATTGAATATATTGCCTATAGAAAACTGAGACAGATGAATAAGATTCATATTGAAAGATATTACCCCTCCTCCTACTCCCAAATCCAAGATTGGGTAGTGTATAAAGACTATATAAGGACACTAGAACACAAGAGACAGACAAACTACCCACTACTAAGGTAGGGTTTAGGTCTAGGTCTCTATTTCATAAGAATAAAATAGACCATTTCATTCTATACACAATATTAATCATTAGGTTTGTATTCATTTATGTATTTTAACCCCATTAAATGGTATAATTAGATGGGTATCCATTTCCAATACATAAGGTCCTATACTCCTCATGAACCCAAATTTTGTGTTCACTTAACCCATAACATAATACGTTCCATCTCATGTGACCAATGGTCCATGGATCAACATTCTATAACTAACTTCTCAAGGTGTATTCTTTAACATATGCTGGAAAACACTATTACCTTAAGATATGCTAATTATGTTTCAATTATGTTTTCGAGTCCCCTACAACAAATTTCAACATAATTCCATAGATAATAAAGGCACAAATAATATGAAATAAGAAAATACACGATAAAAATAAACATGAAATGGAAAAATGAATGACATATTAGTATTATTATCCCTATAATGATTCATGTATTGAACCGACATAATTTCATTGGGCCAAGTGAAATAAATATTATTTCAATAACTACAATATCAATAACATCCCATGACATGTGTGTCACCCAACAGTGAAGTTGTATCAACTATAAATGGTATAATCAACAATAAAAGTGACCCATCACCTGTAATTTGGGGTTCCAATACACATGGGTTAGATACATCCAAGAACAGGGTAAATTCCAAATTCCATAACCTCCTAGTCTCCTATATAAAACCCAAAAACAAAGATAAAGGAGAATAAACACCCCTGATACCACTTTATAACATCCCTATATGGTGTCCACTTAATCGGGGTTCCACTCAGGTGTATCACGTGGCCTCAAGCATGCCTCCCCATATTCCTTAGGCTGCCGAAAAATCAATAAGGGTGTACAAGTGGTATAGTGTGGAGAATATACCCTCATATTAGAGTGCCACAATGAAAATAATATGTAAACATGCGATAATATAAGTATGATATAAAAAAACACCAAAGACTTGACCAATAACCCTCCGTAGCAAGATCACATACAACCGATATAATAATAATAAATTATGGGAATATAAATAACTGAAAAAATATATAATAAAATTAAGATCCATAAGGAAATTTTATATACAAGAATACATGTCCTATATCATCTCAATCATATTCTCTTCCTCTTATCCTATGCTCCAATTATATGTAAAGAATATCTATAACCTATATCATGGAGCTTTTCCTTTTCCATTACGGTAGAAAAATAATCTACTTGGATACCTAAGGCGGGTAGGGTGTGAGATAAAATCCTAGTTGGACACCACCAATAGTATCTAGATGTAATCCAAGTGCTGTACATAGCACCAAAAGTGTGAAAGTATGTATAGAATAAGATGAAATTCTTAATAAATAACCATCCTTCTTCAGTTCCCCAAGGACAACTAGCGGCCCTACCTGCTTCAGCTCATGGATGGTATACATTTCTGGACTGTAACAATAAATATAGTATATAAATATAGTATAATTATATATTTTATCCACCTATATAGACTAAGTATGTGCAGGTATAATTATCCATATACCTCGAATACTAGGTGCTGGCTGGAACGAGGCATAACTCAGTCATCCTTAACTAGTCTAAACAAGTATAGAAGCTCATGAAAAAGGGTATATTCCCTGTATCTCAAAATTAATAAGAAACGTCATTATTTTCACTAGAGATGGTGGGAGAGTCATCAAGTCAGCACTTGAAACAAGGTATGCAGTGCATCATTCCCACCATCCAAATAGTGTTAGTGGTGTGAGACATCATGCTCAACACTTGATGTTAGGGAAAGTGAATCGATGTTCTCAATAATTCCATTAATCATCATTCCAAATACAATGTCAATGGAATAACCATAATTATAATAATATCCACTATGAATTAATTCTCATTCATTATATTCACCAATCCCATTATAACAAAGGCATTATGATTTAATTAAATTATTTAATAAATCATGAAATGATTATTATGGCCCTTCCAACCTTTATAAATAATTTCAGTCCGTCCATTTAATTCTATAAGAAAAAAACCACCATGAATCAATAAATTCCATATAATCAATCCATTTAATTAACCAAAACATGGAAACTCATTTTACAAGGCTCAATAAAGCACTTATAAGGTTCCATTATTAATTGGGAAATTACTGAAAAGGGAAAATTCCATTTATATGTCAAGGAAAACACATTGGAGAAATTTTGGTTCAATTGAAATTTATATAGTAGTGATCAATATCATTTCCAATCAAATATGGACACTTAAAAGGTATTCCATAAGTTTGATCAATTAATTATAAAGTGAAAATTCAATATTACACACTCATGGGGTGTCCATGGCGAGGTTGGAATCCTATAATTACAAAAAAAAGATACTAGGGAGTGCACCAGGGTTCATATATCAAATTATAATGTAGAAATAAATTTTATTCCAATTTTAAACAAAGGCTGTCTTATGGTACAATGACATGACTATGAAAGAACATAACTTTTTTGAGAAAATGTCTAAACCACCTACCATAGGGTCGTTGATGACTCCTCATCTGATGGAAGCCTCATATTCAAAGTAGATTGGGATAAATCAAAGAAATGGATCACTTCCCAAAGAATAGGAAAAATTATCTTTCACCTAAGTAGAAAAATATATTTGAAGATAAACTTATAATTGAAGGAAGTTTAATGGAGATATTATCAAATGATATCATATATTTTTTTGAACTCAATTAGGTATTCATATTAGATAGTTTTCAAAAAGCATCGATTGAGGAAGATGGGATCCCATGGGAAGAGAAACTGAGGCTATCCATTGGAATGAGAGGGAGGAAGAATAAAATATCGTTTTAAGATTTATTGAGGGTTAAAGAGTAATTTCACCACCAAAATCAGGTGTGTAAGGTTTGGTCACACGGTTTGGTCAAACCATATGCAAACCAGAATTAACACCCTTTCCATGGAGAGACCCCATATGGTTAAGTCACACAGTTTCATTAACCACAATGAAACCATGGAAAAAGCCTATATCCAACATCTATAGTTTTTGACATGGGTGTGCGCCTTGGGTTTCATAGTTTCAAACAAACCATGCAGACCCTATCTTTCATTTATCATACCCTACATAGTTAGGAGATATCATACTATTTGGGATGCATGGTTTGTTCTAACCATGTAGCCCATTCAATTTTAAAAATTCTTGGGGTTCCATTCTTAGATCATGCCTCAGACACCCTCATGACCTCCTTGAATCTATTGGGTAACATCATAAGGCATGTTTAAAATAATTTAATCCAAAAAAAAATGATTTAATCCTCAAGAAAACATGGGTTGTTATAGGAGACTATAAACTCAAGTGATGAAAACATTAATGGGTTATATATGTATATCACACAAGAAAAAAGACCTTAGTGGAAGAAGCGACTGAATATACATAGTGTAACCATACAAATAATAATCAATAATAACAACAAGACTAAATTCATCATACTATATACATATGATAAAACATATCATAGAAGGTCTTAAAAAACAATAGATTAGTAGGGTCCCCTATGGCTGACCATATAAGTACATATATAGAAAAAGTCAGAAGAAGGTCTAGCATGATGCAGAGGAACCACCATGTCCACTTCCATATATCCCACGCAAAAGGTACATCTATGATCGCTAAGGTCTAACTCCAATGCCTAAATCTATACCTGATCTTAAAACCATAAAGTCTACATATGTCATGAGGGGCCTATATAGGGTGTGAGTATGAACTCAATAGGTCCCCACTGATGTGTTTATGTTATAAATCCATAATTATATAGATGATGAAAAATATAATTAAAAAATTAAATGCACACATATTTAATAACTAAGCCTATTTTTCCTATTCTCAAAATCCATAATAAATTATTTACCTACTTTGTCCAAACTCAGTAAATCTATAAATACATTCCATAAAATATATATTTGGCATACAATACATGTCTCCAAATATATATTTGCAGTGTTGAGGACCCACAACTGAATTTCCATGAATCCACTAAAGAATATCATACCTAGTGAATACTCAGGTTCCAACCATAAACATGTCACCTTGAACCTTGTTCCATATGATACCACATATTTCATATACTGAGAAAGCACTAGAATCTTATCATCATACCCAAAAAAACTACCAGAAGTACCTCAGTCTTTTTAAAAAAAGTCATCGTTGGTCCATAGCCTAACGTTGTAAGGCATAATGATGGGAATCACCCAATACATAAAAAATAAATATTGTATCAACATCCTGATGTCCTGAGGAATGATGATATTATTCCTCCAACAATCCCAATCCATAAACCTCAATATAACGGTGAGCCTCAACTCCTAACTAATGGTCTAAAAACTATCTCCTTATGTTCTATCACCATTAACTGTGGATTTCTATAGTGAGCACCTCCACTATATCTGATGATCAACACCATCCTCTAAGTTGTAATATCTAAAACGGAATCCACCCATAAATAGTTGTCAACACCACCTCAACTAAGTCAAACCTATATGGGCACAACTCCTACAGTGTGTCAATCAACAACGATGAGTGGAGATTTATAACATTCTCTAATCCACATCATCCTGCACTTCATGCCCCTAAGAACATGTAGTTATAATCTAATGGTCAACATCATCCAAAGTTTCTTGGGCTATTCCCTGAATCTAATGACATCATTGCCTCAGACTTGAGGACCATGTCGCCTCAACTTGGTGATAATCATCACACCATACATCTCATGCCAAGACCAACCTGATGAACCATGCCACTTCAATCTTGGAAATAAAAATAACTTCAAATCCTTGGGTCATTCCCCTCACATTCCCAAGTAACAAATTCAATCACATAACTTTAAATTAATTTAAAATAAAAAATCTGGCATAACCTTCCATGTTGTTAAAAGGACCCATACCCAGCATAGAATATATGAAAGTACTAGAGAATTATCAACAAATCCCATAATGACAATTAATCAATTTAAAAACAAGAATTAACTAATTAAGTGTCTCACACGGTTAACCCAACAAGGATATTTACATACGCACCCCAAAACACCTATGAAATTAAGAATAAATATTGTCACCACCTACCTTATACTTTTATTTACTCTCCCATCCGATATAAACATAAAATTGAAGCAAAAACTAGAGAAATCATAGATTTAGACAAATGTCTTGAAAATAGGGAAAAAAGTGCTCACACAGATTTAACACTTCATATGGAGAGAGAAATGAAGAAACAAATCTAATGGATTGAGGTACTTACCACTATGCTTCTAAATCAATCAATGGATCAGGAATTTTATTTCGAATGATATACGATGATCAAAGCCTAGGTAGATAGAATTGGGAGAGGTCCACAAATTCTAGGAGGAAGCTCATGCATGGTAGGAAGAAAATAGGGGGATAATTTAAAATGAAATGTGGGATAGTTTGGTAATTTCCAACTTTTAAAAGAGTTCCGTGGCTAGGTTGCCCAATTTTTCTAACCATGTTCCAGCCATGTAGACTCACTATCCAAGGGAAACCCCTTTGAAATAGGTCACCAGGTTTGGATTCACGGTTATGAAACATCATGCACAAACCTTGCACACATACTACCTACGTGTCACTAAGTGTATGGGATAGGCCACACTAGTTGAAAAACCATGTGCATCCCATGATCACCCTTAGATAAGACCTGCAACACCCAACATGGTTTCCCTTTATAGTCTACACCGTTAAATCTAACCAATCACCTTTTAATTCAATTTCTAAAAAAATGATTTTCAATCCCCGATGCACCCAAAACCCATATGAACCCTAATTCACTTGAAAATCCTTAAAACCATATAAAAACTATGATATGGAGAGTTAAAACTTGAAAAATTAGGTTATGAATCCCAAAAAGAAAGTGGGACCATCCACTAAACTCAAAAATTCAAAAAGGTATGGAATTTTGACATACTCAAAAACCCATGATGTTACAGTCTCCACACCCTAAGATAGCTCATCCCCAAGATAGAGGTATTATACCAAGATGGTATTGAACATTCCCATCTCATTTACATCATCCCAGTCTACCCCCATCATTATGTCACAAGATAATTCTTCTTGTGGTGCTCCCTAACTATGGAATTCCCAATTTGGTCACTTTCTGATGAAAAATTAAGTATCTGATGGTTTTAATGACTATCCCCTAACATGAAAGTCCTCCCATGACATTATTTCATCCCTAGACCTCATCTGGTTCTCAATTATTACCTATTTAATATTTTATACCCATAAATCCTTGCATCTAATTAGATTCCCATAAGTCTTGCATCTCAACAGATGCTCACAAAATAATCCCACATCAAATATATATATATATATATATATATATATATATATATATGAATTACCATCATAGTCTTGATTACTAATAACCTCATACATATCACACATCATACTAATGCAAAAACATACTAACCAATGAATAGTTAGTCAAAATACAACACACATGTGCCTTGTGTACCTAAACTGTCCATTCGAAAACAAAAAAAAGGTCATGCCATGATCAAGCCGTACCTATAACTCTTATTAGCTTACTAGTCTTCTCTAAACCTTCCAAATCAACAACATGAAACATACATGAATCCCAACTACTCTAGGTCTAACATCCCTTGGGATTTTCACCAGCTACTATCCTTTGACCCCATGACTGAGTATCACTCTCTCTTAGACTACCTACACATGTTGCATAATTTCAACTACCAACTCAAAGTACCACTCTCAATCCTTACTAAAATCCATGAGTCTGACCCAGTCCATGACTCCATGTTGTTTGAGGAGACTTCCTACAGAACCTCTCTAGATTTCCCATCTGAAGACATGCCTGGCACAACTTATATTCCACTCAAACTAAGTCCAAACCTTCCCCAACATTGCACACTAGAAGCATATAATTAAAGATACACTACTTGTTAGCCTACTAGAGTCTATGGATTTTCTTACCAGGGATAACTCCTCACATTTTATCTTTTGGATACCTAAATAATCACTCCTAGGCTCACTTAACACCAAAAACCAACTCAAATAAAATCATTCCATAAAGTTTCCAATAGCTATGAGTGCCATATTTGCGAGATCAAAGAATGACCTCATCTTGATGTTTTTCAACTAATACTCAATGGAATGTCACAATCCATCATTAAAACGAATCACCTTGGTTATGTACCCACCCACCATAGAAGGTCCAAATTGGAAAATATCTGGGAAATTAGTTTCATAATCTATAATATATGTTTCTACCCACTGTAGTTTAATGAACTCATAGGATCAATCCTCCAACAACATCTCTAGGAAAAAGTTCATGAAGAACCTAGACTTAACATCCTTCCAAGACAATCCTTCATGTCTTCCTACCTGGACCTGTATATCCCACCATTTTTTGGTCATTTAAGCATATATGTCGCTAGATTCACCCTCTAAAATACGAGTGTATCGAGTTGATAAAAATTCATATGCATAGTCTCCATCGAGTTACCTACCACAAAAAGTCCACCCTCACCCTAGAATAATGGTGGGTATTGAGAAAATAATTCAAAAATCATATACGCCATAAATGTATTGACTCCCTAAGATCCCTGGTCAATGATCAATATGACCTACAAAAGGTTCACCTTGAGCTTCTTGTCTAATAATGGCCCAAAATACACCATTTTTTGTAGATGTTCCACCTATACCGGTGCCTATATTTATGGATCATGATCAATATAACCCTTAGGGGCCTTACTATAACCACAAGAAGCCTCATCCTATACATGTTCATGCAGAACCATATCTCCACCCTCAAGGTGCTCCACTAGAATCCATCTAGCTAGAATCATGATAAAGACCAAGAACCATGGTTAAATAGACAATAAATTCATATATAACGCATATTGAAAAATCTATAATAGGAAGTTCATGTCACCACCCTTACATTCCCCAATTGCACCAATGTCCCCTGACATATGGCCTCATGGCCCCTTATCCACCCATAACTAAGAAAAGTATCACACATTATTTGGAATAATGTCCCCTTACCTACCCATAATAGAGTCCAACATCACATATCATATATAATCAATATGTTTTAGTTGATTATAATGACACCAAAAGTCTATAAAAGAAAATGGTGTTTAGATTCTTTGTGGAAACATTAAACAACTCACAAAATTTTATCATCCCGACCTAATAATAACAGATTCAGAACCATATATCATATAAACATTGAATCACATACTGATCTCATCGGGAAACACATGCCAATGATAGTTGAGTAGAATGAAACCAAAAGGAAAAATCACAAAAACATTTTTTATATACTGTTTTGACAATTTAAATAGGCTAACCCCTCTTAGTGCATTCCAGGTTTCCAAAGATGATAAAAAGCATAAACATACATCATATTATCCTAAGTACCTATCATGATGCATAAAAACATCCTTTTATATACTTTCCCTATATTTGGAAACCACATAATCAAATAACATCATACCCAAGTGTTCCACTCGAGGTGGAAATCAATCAACTATAAAAGTGAAAAGAAGGAAATCAATTTCCTACCCTAGGAAACATGGTTTGTCCCCTATACATGGGGTTTTAGGGACAAAAACCTAATATCTTTACCTAGTTCTGAATACATATTAATATTTGGTCTTCCAGAACTCAAATAGTAATACCATAATGGAAACGAACTCCTTTGATACCACTTTTAGAATCCTAACCTAATTTTCCATAAAATAATGTGCTCTAAGTTGGTTGGCCACTAGGACACAGGCACACATCCCTATATGCCAAAGGTTATCACCGAGTTGTGATAGTCTGATTAGGTTATAGTAGGGAGACTATACCCTCTTTTGATGATAATTATAATGGTCCACATTTGTATAACATGGAAGAATAAATGGAATCATAAACAAAGAAATAAAAAATAAAAACAAGGCCAAAGCCATCTTACCATATATAGATGATAAAACATGTTCTAGCAGGTCATACAAAACAAAAAACAAGAAGTTTCACATGTGGATAACCATATAAATATATATATATATAGGAAAACACAAAATAAGTTCTATTCTAATTCAGTGAAACCACCGAGTCCAATGCCATCCATCCTATAAAATAAGTAACATCTACAATCACTAAGGTACATCTCCTGGGCCTGAATCCTTACTTGATCTCAAAACCATAAATTATACATTCATCTTGAGGGGATTGTGTAGGGTGTTAGTATAAACACAGTATCCCACCACTGATGTTTTCTTTTTTTACATCCATAATTATATAGTGTATAAAAAATGTTATTTAAAAGTTAATGGACACACAAATAATAGTTTAACAAAATTTTCTTATGCTAAAAAACCATAAAGAAGAATTTAATTACTTCGTACAATGCCAATAAATCTATTAATATGTACCCAAAATATATATTTGGAATAGAACACATGTTAGAAAATATATATTTGCAGTGGCGAGGACCCATGGATGAATGACCAGGCTAACCCAAAATAACATCATTCCAGGCGAACCCTCAGGTTCAACCCAGAATCATGTCACTTGAAAACTATTCCATCTGATACCAAATGTATTATATATTAAGAAAGTTATAGAATACTATTAGAATTCCCATTCAAACTACCCTAAGTCTCTCATAATTTTGAAAAAAACTGACCACCAGCTCAATATCCTGACATCTCAATGAACTACAATGTCCATCCCCCAATACATAATAAATCATCTTTAATTTAACAACCCATCATCATGAGGCTTGACAATATTCATCCACCAATAATCACATCACATCAACTCAATGTAATGGCGAGCCTCATGCCCCAACTAAAGGTATCAAAACCATCTTCTAAAAGTCCATTACCATCAACTATTGATTTCTATAGTGATCAACTCAATCATAACTGAGGATCAACAACATTCCCTAAGTTTCAATATCAATAGAGACCTCCACCCACAACTAGTTTTCAACACCACCTCAATTGCATCCTATCTATGTGAAAATGACTCCAACGGTGTGTCAATAAATAAATATGGGTGGAATTTTCCAATATTCTATAAGCCACATCATCCTGTACCACATGCCCCCATGACCCTGTTGCTCAAATCCCTATAGTCAACACTATCTAAAGATCTACAGGCCATGGTCATAACCTGATGACCTCCTCAGCTCAAACTCGATGACCATGTCTCCTTAAACTAGTGATCTTCATCACCCCATACATATAAATCCAATATCAACCAGAAAATCCATTTTCCCTCAATATGAATGATCAAAATCACCCCCAAAGCCTTGATCCATTCCTATTATGTTCCCAAAGAACCAATATGGCCATATAACATTTAATTAATTTTAAAGAGGACAATCTGCCTTACCTACCCAATTTGTTAAAATCCCCTTACCCAGATTAGCATGAATATAGGGACTAGGGCCTACAAAAAATCTTCCCATAATGAAAATTCATCAATTTAAAGAAAATAATAAATTTATTAAATTTCTCACACAATCAACTCAATGTGTGTATTTTGGTATTCACTCTAAAACACCAATAAAATTAATGAGAAATCCAAACAATTCCTACCTTATACTCGTAGGAAATCTCTCATTTGATATCAGAATCTAACTCAAGATGAAGTGATAAAAATTATAGATTTATACAAACACCCTAAAAATAGAGTAAATTATCTCACACGGATTTAACACACTATATGTTGAGAGAAATAAAGACAGAAATCTAGTGAATTGACTGCCTTACTTTCATGCTTCCAGAACAGATAATATATATTGAATCAGAGTCTAAATAAGAGAGGAGGGTCAAAGAATATGTGGATGGATTTGGGAGAGCTCCACAACTTCTGATAGTAATCTCATGCATGGGAGAAAGAAAAATAGAAAGAGTTTGTAAAAGAGAAGGAGTGGTAGTTTTGTAATTTTCCACTTCTTAAAAAGTTTCATGGTTAGGTCATATGGTTTGGATAACCATGTTCCAACTGTGTGCACTCACTATCCAATGGTTCACCCCTTGGAAATGGGTTAAATAGTTTAGCCTCATGGTTTAGCCAGACCATGTTTGAACCATTCACACCTACTACCTAACTATCACTAATTGTGCAACCTAGGCCACATAGATTTACAAACCATGTTCATACCATGCACACCATTTGAGAAGACCATAAATACCCTACACATATTACCTTTTAGATTTCTTTATTAAATCTAATGGGGCACCTCAGCCTATAATTTCTGAAAATTATTTTTCCATGCCCCGACTCACCCTAAAACCACATGATCCCTCGAGGAACTTTATGATCCCTTAAAACCATTTAAATAAATTCCTATGAGAATTAAAAGTCTTATAATTAGGTTCCAAATCCCAAAAATAAAGGTGGATCATCCACAATACTCAATAATTAGAAATGTTTGGTGATTTTGACTTCTCAAAAACCAGGGAAGTTACAAATCACATATCAGAAGTCACAAAAGATGAATTATCTACTACACTAAGAGGTATTATAAATAAATTTCCCAAATAATCTATCACTCATATTTTTATTAGTTTTAAAATTATACCGGAGGAGAAAACCCACTCTATAGAAGAGTATATAGGGACTAAGAAGGCTTTGAAATATAGGGTATAAAACAATTTGAATTTATCTAAACATGCTAGAGTGAAAAGTGAAATGAATGTGGATCTTTAGGAAAGATTATCCATATTTAAAAATTAATCATCAAAAATATTCAATGAAAATGTGTAAGATAAAAATAATATTCATGAGAAAAATAATTCTCAAGAGGATGTAATATTAGTCAAGGATTGAAAAATGGTAATCAAAGATTATAAGATTAAGGTTCTTGATGTATTATTATAATAAAATTATCTGATTTGTATAGGGAGTTTTGATAAAATAAGAATGAATTTTTAGGAGAAAATGAGATCAACTGAGTATGACAAAACCAACCCAAATATGAATTATCTAAAGTTGAAAGTTAAATTAATAGATTTTACCATAACATAAGATAAATCTTTGAAAAACGTTCAGGGTTAATATTCTACCACACAAAATAAAATGGGAGATTATTATACTAAAATACCTCTACCTAATGGAAAATATTCCTAGTATATTCATATGATCATTCGATAGTTCCCTCAAAGGAAAAGGTTCCATCCATATAAAAAACTAATGATTATTATATATCTACTTTCAAGGATAACACATATTTAGAATTTAAATATATAAAAATATAGATTGATAAATATGATAAAAATCCTTTCATCATGTCAAGGGTGGATAAAAGAGTGTGTATAAGAACTGGTGCCCCAAAATAATCCCAACCATTTATAGAAAAATCTCAAAACAACATGCTATTAGTTTTTTAAAATATTGAAAAAATGATGTTCAATGAAGGAAACGAGTTTTTTTGTCACTGTTTTTATTCTAATAGGTTTTTTCCTAGGTTTTTAGAATTTTGACATAATTTTTAAATATTTGAAAGAAAAAGATAACCTAAATCAAGAGGTATAATTCCTAAAATGAAGGAAAATCCACAATTGAAAAGGATGAATTTGTATATTATAAATTGATTTCAAAACCCAAATAATCTCATTGGTGATTTATATCAATGTGGTTATAATAATTATACATTCATATCAAATAAAAATCTCCATGTGTCAAAATAATATATAAAATAAATTCTTTTCAATATTTTGAAGAATGAAGTGACCACTATGAGAAACGTGATGCAGAAAGTAAGAAAATTTAATACTCTCAAGAAGAATAAGTGGAATGGAGATGAGTTATACTTGAAGAGTAAACAAATGGAAAACATGTTTAAAAATAGTACATTAAGGAAAATAGAAGTAATACAATAAAGAGAATTTGTTTCTTCTACAATGGGAAATGTGGATAATCCATTGACACATGTAAGTTGTCCATAGAAGTCAAAATTGGTGGAGGAATGATGAATAAAAATATAAAAATCATTCCAAGAGAAATATAATAAAACAAAACTGGTGAAGAACACTCTTATGATTCCATATGGATAAATAATTAAGGATTAATATAATCTTAAATAAATTTTAGCCATTTGGCCAACCCAATTGGAAGAGGTATAGAGATTGGAAGATTCACAAGAGAAGTAAAGTTTAGAAGAAAAGAATATTTTTTCAAATGATTATTATCCCAATAGTTCTTTTAAATCCAAAAGTACATGAATGAAGAGTTCACCTAGACCTATATCTAAACTTGTAATGGAAATGTAGATTATAAGAAATTATCAATCTTGATACTCACATTGATTAATAATGCGATCCAATATATTACTCAATTATTAGGTTTCTTGTATTTATATTCATTTATTGGAAGGACCTATAGGATAATCCTTTTCCAATTAAGATAACTTATAAAGAGAATAAATTATAATAATTATTCTAGATCGAAAGTAGTCACAATATATGTACGATTCACCATTTCATATTCCCTATATTTTCAAAAGAAAATATCTAACTAGATGATATGATCATGGAGATCATTTTATGAGGCTAAATTTACCTTGATAATGTTTTATACATATTTATTTTAGGAAAATATAATGTTTCTAGAACGTTCTTGAAAATTTTGTTGAAAATTTATCTATTCTTACTCCCTCATCCTTATTTTTGTAAGAATAATGTGTTTATAGTAAGGGGTAAATTCTTTAAATTAATTAAAAGAAATAATTAAATATTAGAAAATAACTTGGGGATGATTTCCAAAACATTCTACATGTACTTGAATGATTTTGATAATTTTTTTATGATTATTGTAGGATCAGAGGTTTTAATTTCAAAAGGAATGAATATATCAGTAGGAATCATTTGGTTTTGTTTTGAGGAAACATTTAAACCCCTTGAATGATTCATAGAAATTAGTTGGACGAGTTGGTATCATGTTTTTTTGGTGAATGGACAATATTGATGTCTTAATCAAACCATCATGTTTTTTACACTAAGAATATACCACCTGGACTTAGAATAGAATGATTAATGAAACATTTATTTAGAATTAAGTGATATCATACAATCCCATATTATTTTTATATTTTGGTAATAATTATGAAGTAAGAAAACGAGAAAAGTCAATTTGTAATAGGGTATAGTAGAAAAAAATTACATATTGATATACAATTTTTTGGAATTGTTATTGAGAAAAATAGAAATAGAGAGATTACATAACTCACTTTGAGTTTCATTTGTTTTCAATAATGAAGACAAGTTATTTATTGTAAATATGTTGATGATAAATAGTATAGAAGGAAGTTCATGAAACTTTTCCTAATAGTGAGAAGGAAATTATCTTATAAATATATTATAGTTCTATAGTATATTAATGAGATAATGAATGTTTTGGAGGATAAATGAGACTATATACATTTGGAGATTTATTCACTTTATATTAAAATATTTTAAAAGAAAAATTCTTTAATTTATAAGGATAATTACTTGTGGAAAATGTTTTTTGAAGATAGAATTTGAATTCGGAGTTATATTACAAGTTGTTTCATGTTTATATAATATTTTTAGAAAAGGTATACCATTATATTATTACAATACAAATCAAAGAAGGTTTCACCACAACATCAAATCTGAGTTTAAGTATAGGAATATATCAATAGATTTTTTTTGAGAAGCATCGTATATTGAGAATGGAAAAGTTAGATAATTAAAAGATTATCCTGAAACAATAAATAATTAAGTTAAAATTTTCTCATCATGAAATAATCATAAAAACATTTTAAGAATGTAATATAAGACAATTTTGAAGCCCATGTTCTTTGAAGTAGAATATAGTGTGAATATTAGCTTTGAAAATGATGGAACTATGTATGAGCGTTTGAAACGTGTGTACAAGTTACTGGTTGAAAATGCGTAAATCTTTTTCTGTGTAAGAATTAATATGAAACATGATAATGATGATTCAAAAGTGTCTAAGGATCATTATTTTCATCATCATGATCATCTATGTAAGAATGATTATAAAACATCATAATGATCTTCATGAGGATGATCTTCATAAACATCATCTATTGTTTCCAATATCATGATTTGAAAATAAGTATATATGATATACAATCATAAGGATCAATATTCATAAGGATAAAAACTTTCTAATGTTTCTTTGAAGACTAATATTGGGATACTTTTGGGATAAGTGGATTAAATATATCGATTATATATAAGACGGTCTTAATAGAAATAAATATCATGCCATTATCGTGAATTTTTTAGAATATAAAATATAAAAAGGATATATATAATGGTATTTTCACTATTTAAGTAGGAGGATAAAATCATTGAAGTAGTATTTCATGAATCACATGAATTCATTGATTCTTAATAAAGTAAATTTTGTAAAAAAGTAAACGTGGATAAGATATTTATGATATATCAAAGGTTTTTTGAATTAGAAGAAGTAAAAATATTAATAACTTTGAATGATGAGATTTTTTCAAATTATAATTTCAAATATTATAAGAATCATATTTTCATGTTGTAGTGAGTATAAAAATAAGAACAATAATAAAGTGAAATGGATTTATTATAAAATTATTGAATATTTTTTAGTCCAATTAAATATAGATATAAGAATAATAGTGATCAAACCTTTCATTACTCATTAACATTCAGAGTATCTAGGAACTAAATGAAATATGGAACCACATGTTGAGGATTCTAATTGTATGCTGAATAAGAATAAAAGTAAAATAATAAGAAGTTTGAGGTAGTTTTATTGATTTTTTTGATTGAGGAAGAAGACCGAATCTATGTTATTATAAAGGTAATAAAGCTTGCACAATTGATCATTATTTAAGAATGATCAAGCATATTTTATTATAATAAAAGAATCTACATTTTGTTTCTTTCTTTTAACATATTTTATTCTAGAATAATGGGTACAATACGATAGCATTTTTCATGAAAATATTGATGCGAATATGGAATCTTTTTTTACTGGTATAACAACAATGTATCATCTAGGATGTACTCATCCATCTTAGAGATGAGCCTCATTAATAAATTTTATAGCATTTTTTTATTTACATATTACCATATATGGATGCCAACTAAAGATGAAACAACATGAGATTGAGAGAAGGGATATTTTACTAAAAAAGTGTGGTGGTGAAAATATAAATATAGAATATAAATAGGATAAAAAGTAACAACATTTTTTCACCCCCTCTTAGTGTTGGAAAAATACCTTTGTGATCCTGATAGATTATACAAAAAGTAAAATATGATATGTTTATTTTTATGTCAACACAACCGTGGTTCGGTTGTCACAGTTACAAATCACAGTGGAATTATTTAATATAGATGATTAATATGTTTTTTATAGAAGTTCACAGGGAGAAGATACAATCAATTAATTTATAGGACTTTTATAAGGATCAAGAATAAAATGATTTTTTTACAATCCTTGAGTGATGTACATAGAAATGAATTTTTTATTCTATTTTAGAATAAATCATATTACACTAAAATATAATTTTATTCTTGTATCACTACATAATGAATCTTTAGAATTTTTCAATATTTATGGAATCGTGAATCCAGCAGACAAGTTAACCATGGTATTGTTCATGAAAAAATTGAACCATTATTTTTTATCAATTATTATTCAATACTGATTAATGATTGGGAGGAACAACATTTTAGTCACATGACTAAAAAAAATATTCTAGAAAAAAATATCTGTAGAATAAGTCTCAATCTGATTGATTACTTAGATATACATGGAGACTAATTTTATCAATTATAAATTGTGCATTGAGGACCAAATGGTAATGAAATTTATTTTATATGGATTCAAAGTGGAAACATAGAAATAATAAATATAATTGTTTTAAATATATTAAATGTGAAGACATTTATAGTATAAATAAATAAATTTTATTCATATTTCAATTTAATGTGAAAATATATTACACATTAAAATGATGTCTATTTATTTTTTAGGTTGTCTATATTGGTTGTGTTATATTGGAAAAATAATTTTTGGTACATTCTTCTATTTATAGTGAAATGTTTGTATCCCCTTTATGGATGTAGGGTAAATTTCTAGAACCATGGAAAATCTCATGTTTTTATTTACTTTAATTTTTTTATTTATTATTTATAATTTTTGTGACATACTATAAACTCTAATTAATACTAACATAATATGGTTTATGAGTTGAAATACTTATTTTTTTTATAATTTTTAGGAAATTTTTTTTCTTCATAAATACAGTTTTATGTCATATCCTTGATTAAACCCATCTGAGGTCAATAACGAGGTCAAATTTAACCCCTACTTATTTTATTATTATTTTATTCCAATTATTTCATATTTATAATTTTCAACACTTGATTTTATTTAATTTACCAATTTTCCATATTCACTAATATCTATTACATAAGCCACCACAACCTCACTAATCCACCTCAAACAATAGTCTGAAGACTTTCACAATATACCTATAGCCTATACTATGCCAAGTATTTTAACAATACAATAACAAAATAATAACAATTATATAAAAAAATTCATATTTCCTCATCACCCCTGCTACATAGTATAAAAAAAATAAAATTCAAGAAAAAATCATAAGCTACATTTTTCAAAAAATAAATGTAATATAATAAGAATAATAAACATAAATTTCTTATTATTATATTTCATATTCTAATTAATAATTTATACTTACAACACAAGATAAATTAATGATTTCCCATTAATTTTTCTTAGTTATCATATTTATGTTGATGATCTGATTCCAATATGTTCATCACATCAATAATTTAAATCACAAAAATATATTCCTTATATAAGTTATTATAACATTAAATAAAATCAATATACAATTAATAAGGAAACAAGTAAAGAATACTTGAACACACTATTACCACCGAATTATTTAGGTCTAGTTTGTTATCTTTATTAGATTGATTACAGAACATCATCCAAATAAATAAAAGGAATGATAATTTTATATGTAACATAAAACAAAATGGCAATATTTTGAATCCTCTATCTTAATTGAGGATTTAGAAGATAGGGAAAAATAATATAGAAGATACAATGATAATATTCCACCCAACACACATGTATTACCCACATAAGCTATATACATTTATCCACCATCAGGAATTTAACTAAACTTCACTAAAACCATAAAAACAGACTTCTATAATCTCTATGAAGGGATGGGATAAGAAAAAAATAAAAATGAAAGAAAGAAAACCTTTAATTTCTAAGGGAATCATCTTGTGAATCTAAGGGCTTAGGATTGAACACCAATGTCTAATATTTCCAGGAATAAAAACCATGTTCACCATGGGTTCTTGAGAAAAAAAGTTAATCAAAACAAAAAAATGGGGATTGAAAAATTTATAAGAATAATTCATGGGATGAAATTATGGCATGGTGAGGGACTCATCATGATATAAAAAATTTCATTAAAAGGATATTTGAGTTTCCTGACAATCAAAATGTAAATATTTATTCATTAATAGTTAGTATTTTTACTATTTAACAAATGGTGAACTTATACCATGAAACAATGGGTTCATTTAGGATTTTTTCCGCCTCATTCCCTAATTTGATCACAGCACAAACCAACCTTTTCATTTCTATCATGATTCTAAGACCACATAATGAAATATAATTATCTTGAATAAATTGAAAAGAAACATGATATCAAAAATAAACATTTATAACTTCCTAGTTATAGTGAATCCTACTTTTCACAAATGATTATTATATATTTTTTAAGTTAAACAAACAAAACCTTAAAATTTCTAAAATCAAGATGTCTAGTGACTTGAGAATATGAAAAAACATACTTTTACTCATAGTCCAACTATAATATTTCACAATCCAATTTAATATATGTAATAAACCAAGGAAAAAATAAAATAAATGGTGATATAATATTTCATTATGTGGGGGAATAATATGGCGAAACATGAACATGAATCAATAAGAGTGCACTGGTGAGCATAATAACTTTAATCATATCATAAGAACAGAATAACCATAGAAATCAAATGAAAAGTAATGTAATGTGAAAAATTTATAATAATGAAACAATATAAACATAATTCATAGAATACGACTAAGACATTATAACATTATGAATAATGAAAAATGCATTATTTTCAATCATAACATTAAAGAAAAAATGTCCACATCGTGTCTATTAAAAATGATCTCATGAGATATATTACTTTATATTATTCACTATAGGTGTCTATAATTATGGGGCCACCTATCAATTCACAATATTCTCATAATCATGCAAGCCACATAGAAACAAAACATATATCTGGCATAAAATTAGAGTAAATCCATTAGGAATGAAATGGGTTTCATAATGGTGTCATAAGGCATTTATCAATGTATAAACTTGAATGTTCCTAATAAAAGAAGGAAAATCATTTTTTACATTAAAGGGTAGAATAAAATTATATATAATAATAAATTATAAAGATAATAAGAAATAACAGAATAAGAATCAATAAGATGTTTGGAAATTAAATTCAATATCATTTATCATTGAATTGTGACTAAGAATTCATAATAAGTTCATGGCGGTGACCTATGTGCTACCAAAAAGTGCTTGAGTTAAGTTGATATGGGACCTCTAATGTGCCTTATTATACATTGAGGTTGTTAACTAGTACTGAGGGGAAAATCTATACAATGGGGACACTATAACCTTGAATTAGATTAAAAGAATAATGGAATAAAAAATAAATAACCAAACAATATCCACCATAAAAATTAGAGTATGTATAAACAAATAAACACAGTGATGATACAAACATATCATGTTGAAGCATACATTAATTCTTCTAAACAAGTCCCAAACTAGTAAGAACTAAAAATAAAAAAAATAGACATGATGCTCTACTAATATCCCCAATCCACACCACATTCTAGTTTCTAATACACATTAATCTACTCTATACCAATCTATGGAATTTATTATGACCAATCTAGAAGGACCCATAATGTATGATTGTGCACCAGAGTACCCATGTAGAGTGATATTAATACATCTTTGCAGGGAATCACCAAGTTACCCTTTTATATAGAATTATATATGTGTATGCATTATGAAAATAAACATGTCACAAAAGACTGTTAGATGTTGTGTGATAATTAAGTCATGATAAATCCATGTACATTGGTTCATTTTTTGGTAACCAGGCCATAAAGATACCCAATAATACCTTATTTAGATCCATTCTATAATCTAGTCATCATCTCATGATACCAAGCCCATATCCTAGCTTATACCTAGATCCTCAAGACAGGGAATCCACCAACTCTTGACCACTACATGAAGGTCTAGGTTAAGGTCCCTCATCCAAATGCTAGATTTACCCTCTCACACAATGCATTACTATTATCTCCTTCCAAATCATGGTGATGTGTTATATATCCCAACCAAAAACTCATCTATCAAGGTAGGGTATACCATCCACATCTCACATCACATCACCTCCTAACTAGGACCACTCACTCAATGAAGGTTACACATCACACCCACTTCCATCTCACTTAGGAAAGGGTCACAACTAGACCACTACCTTATTACAGGGTGGGTTTCACATTAACCAATAGACCTATAACATCTCACTTAGGGTGTTCCCTTATAATACCCTCTCACTCAAAATAAGTAAATACATCATACACACTACCCTCTCACTTATGTTTTGTTCTTCCACATCATCCAAAAATATTTCAGTCCTAATGGGTTCACCCCCAGACCACTGGCCTATCACTTTAGTTAAGGTCTAATCAATTTCTCCCTCCACTCTCACTCAGGGGGAGTTTCACAACCCACACACATATGAAATAATTAGTAGGTCTTTAGTTCCAACACATGAACTCACCAACTCTTTAGTGGGGTTCTAGTCCCTCAGAACCAATGCCCAAACCTTGGACATGCCTCATCATCCACAAACAATATGCCAAGAATCTAAATATTCTATTATCTCCCATCCAGATATCAACTAGGGTACTTTTTAGTCATCCTAGTGTCTTATTATTGGAACCAATCAATTATTATCACCACATTGTGAAATATTGACCCACAATCTCAACTCAACCCTTTCTTTAATAGGCGAGGCATAATTATCACTCAATTCCTACACCACAACTGTCAGTCGAGTCATTTTTCACATTTCATTTTGGGAGATGACTAAACCGATCACTCATAGGATCAACCACTCTCTTGATCCCCACCCATTCTCAAAGGACTCACCCCACTCACACTTCTCACCAAGACTCAATCCAAACTTATAAAGGTTTCACTAACCAGATGTAAGATTTACAAATTTCCCACCCATAATCATTAGATGTAATCACTTTCATAATTTTCTAACTACAATATAAAATCTTACCTAGTCTACTAAAAACCCATCATAAATCACGATACCTATTCTTGATCTCTCTCTAACATGACCAATACCTCTTCCCCCTCTCAACATTGTCACAAAGCAATACCAAAACACTCAAAGTTATAAAGAGAACTTTCTATACAACTAATAGGTTCACATACATCCTACCTTATTATCTAGAGTTCTATCAGTCCCTATCCATTTACCTAGTCTTATGAAACAACCATAATAGACAAAAAAATTATACATAATCAAGAATTTGAATTTTTATAAAGGGACCACCAAACAAAATAACTTAGTTACCATCCAATATAAGATCTTCATGCTCTCAGAGAAACCCATCCAAGACCTTCACTCTCTCGTACTACCACCCAAGCTCTAATATCACACCATAAGAAACAAATAATTAATTATAATAATGTATAATTAATTAAATAAATTAACCCAATCAAGAATAATCACCAAAAAACTCATGGGGTAATCATACCTCATTGAAAACAACACCAACCTCACCCAAAAAGTCCATGGCATTCCCTCATCACTATCTAGAGTGAAGAACCTAACCAAATACACCCAGTAAGTCAACCATTTTCTCTAAATATTCAAATACCTAAATTGATTAGGACAAAATTTACCACCAAATAAATAGATAAATATTGAGTGTGATCATACACTTAGGGTACCTTTATCAAGTCCAAAGTAATACACCAAAATTTTAGATGATTAATATCATTATCTAGTAGAAATAATCAATAAAACCTATCTAAAATTCCACCAAAATCATATGATACAAATAAGAATAAAATATTGAATTAAATTCAAGATCAAACCTTAAATCACATTTAGAATATACTAAGAACACCCCTTGACACGAGGGATCCATGGGAGGAAGGGGAGAGGGAAAGATGGTTGAATAGAACCCTCCAAATTACCCATTTTCATAAAATTTAATGGGTTTCCATTGATAAATTAATATCCCACCCCTCATAAAAAACTGGGTATATACCCCTTTCATTTTGGATATATGTATCTTATTGCACCTCCTTATCATCATTTGGTTGTAACATAAAGTAATGATCCATTGCACAACCCACCTCACTGCGTGGGAGGGAAGACCAAACCTGCCTCACAATGAACCTCTATAAAACATACCATAGGGTTGGGGCATTGGGATTCCACTTCAACTTTCACTATGTCATGGATTAGTCATCTATCGAATATCTATACACCAAAAGGTAGAGGGATTGACCTCATATTACCCTCATCCATTGTGGTGTATCCCATGAATGATGTGCTATAATGAATCCCATGCAAAAGCCTTCCATGATATAGAGTCCTGATGTAGCATGGTCCTTACCCCAAATAAACCACCATGGTACAACCCATGAAGTGTTGGTGTGGTCTGCCTTTTGAAAAAAATATCATAGTCCAAAAATCATGCCACACAATAATTCATAGGTCCCTTCCTATACCTTAAAAAAACTATGGGTCACCAAATCCCATCTATAAGCTCACCCAATAAATTCAACCACCAGGTTATCCTCATTATATAATAAAAAACATATCCTTGAAATTTTACAACTCTATAATTCTAGATTCGAGTCACAATTCACTTAAAATCACTTGCGATATGACCAAACATTCAAATTATATTTAGAATTTACAATTTGTAAAAACACATGTATTTAGACAAAAAAAGTAAAAACATTTGTATCCTAAAAATAATAAAATTTGATTTAATATAAAATAAATTTAAAAGGGATTTAATAAGGTGAATAGTGAAAATATAGAGGTAGAAAGTATAAGTTATGATATAAGATTAAATGATCAAAACAAAAATGGATAGTTTTTTAAATATATAAAAGTTTCAAAAATAATTTTTCTATGAAAATTAGAATATAAATTACATATAAAATATTAGAAAACGTTTTAAATCAGGACATATAATTATAAATAGTAGGGTCCAGATAGAATGTCATTAAATTAGTGCCAATTTTGTTTCTTGACATTTATACCTCCCGTATAATGTACTCATAAATATAAAAATGTTAATAAAATATCTTATTGACCAATTATAATCATTGGATTTTTTCTTTAACGTTTCATTAGAGTTAAAATAGTATGATTACATGTTTGTTTGAATTATTTATTTTTAATTTAAATTTCCTGGTTTTAATTCATTATTATTTATCAATTTTTAATATCACCAATATAATCATAAAATACATAAAATTAAATATATATAAATTATATATAATTAAATCTAATTATCCATATATTAAATTATAATTGAATAATCGATATCCTCAAAGGTGGTAAACCAACCATTAATTAGAGTTTGTCAAAGATTGAGAGAGAGATAATACATAAAAATTATAAATAGATTATAAGAACAATATAATAGAAGGGTAATTTTTATATATAGATATATAAAATACACTAATTATACATAAAGGTGGTGATACATAAATAATAAAAAATGTCCTCATATGAAGCAAACCAACCATTAAGGGTACTTTTTTAAAAGAGTGGGATATATATTGTCATATATACATATATAGAAATTATTTATTATAGTATTTTACTATCATTAATATCATGTTAATATAGTAATTAATAAATTTTATGAGGTTTTTTAGAAATTAATTTAGAGGATAAAATAATATATAAAGAAAAGTAAAAGGAAAAAATGAAGGAATGTTACCTCATCCTTAATGTTTTATCTTTTTCTAAGAGGGTAACGCCAAGAAGTCTTTGATTGAGGTGAGGCCAAAATTTATTTAAGGATATAACTAGTATTATGAGAAGAGATTTTGGTATATATTTTTCAATGAAATGTATTAGGTGAGTGATTTTTTATAAGTGGTGGAAGGGGGTATCTATACTTGAAAGGGATGGATATTTTGTTTTAAAATGACGAATACAATATTATTCTAGTACCGAGACATATAAAAATATTATTATCTGATTATATTGATATAATTTAATTAAAAATATAATTTTTTATAGATTTTAAATCCAAATAACATATAATTATATTGTTTATACAAAATAAATCATGAAAATGAAAAATACTTTTTATTAAAATACCTTTTTTAGAGTTAGAAAATTATATTTTAAGTTTTTTAATTTCAATTTAATTTTTATAAACAAATTATTTATCTTATTACATCTATTATTATCCTATATAAAATTTCTAAAATTTAATAAGTCATTATTATATCATTAATATGTCCAAAAAAATACTATTGGTTGAAAACTATCTTTTTATTATTCAATTAATAATTCATTTTTTTTAAAATTACAAAAAAATAACTATATGATATTTTAACATGTTGATTCAAAAAATGAACTTAATTTAATAAAAATAATTTTCCCACATTGTTAATTTTCATATTTTTATAAATTATTTTTTTAAAATAAAAGTTAAATTACAATATTAAAAATATACACTTTTACCCAATATGGAAATTTATTTTAAAAAATTTAAAAAATTTATATTATATTATTTTATTTATGGAAAATATCGGTTACATATAAATTTACTATTTTATTTTTCGTGTTACTATTTTCATAGTAATGTAACTATTACAATGGTCATATTAATATTCCAACCATCATATAAGATTATATAATTCTTATAAATACACATTATTTCTTTTATTTATGAGTTACATATTTTTATATTAATTTATCTATATCTTTTATATAATTTTTTCCATATTTATAATGTTTCATTTCTTATTTGTTTTATGTTCTGGGAAAAATGGAAGCATGCGATGTACAGTGCCCAAATTTTATTTTTTTTCGTGTTCAATGATTAATATAAGATTTACATGATGATAAATGTCATGTTCAATAGAATTAAATCCAAGATGGCAGAAAACATATATCATGCTAAAACTAGATAGAGGATACTTAAATATTATTAATAATTAATTTCATTAAATAATAATTACTTTGATGGGTTTCTTTCTTCATTGAAGGATCTAGAAATAGATCTGCGATGCATCTTCATTGCGTTGTAGGAATCAAGTGATGTTTCCCTTTAGCGGTGACCCACATGTGTTCCACAAATCTCTAGACATAACTAAAGGAATATTCAGGTTCTATCACCTAAGATCCTTATTAATTCATCTTCTGACTTTGATCGCTAATATAATTTCTTCCACAGAGTTCTCCTTGATCTAGTGGATGAAGATTACTCTATGTTCATATGGGTGATCTTGGAGAATATTGGTCTCAAGGGATTAATAGAATTATCAAATTCCGTTGCGTGGACCCCAAATAAATGAATTGTTCTATTGAGAAAATAACATATCAGGATTTACATTTGACTATGGTTAAAATATAATAATTTCACAAGTTCTCTTAATTATTCATTTAATCCTATCAAAAACCCTGTATCAAATAAAAATATTAATATTGTTATTTATTAACATATGCTTAACTTGAGAATTAAAATTAAATATTATTTAATATAGTAATATTAAATATTTATTATTTTCTCACCAGAGTTAAAATCCCGATCCATCATTCCTCTATAATATATATCTGATCTTGAATTATGCCTATTTATTTATTAAATAAATATCACTTCATTATTATCCTTTAAATAAATAAATGAATATTATATTATCTAAATAGAAAATAAATATTTATCAAATATTCTATTTAAATTGTATTCTATTGAATGACTCATGATAGAAGAAATACGATAAATAAAACATGAATAATTATTAAACCAAATGGGGGAATTAATATTTACGTGTACGGTGAACCACTGACTCACTAAATGAGGATTGTTCATTTTTTATTTACGGCCCTCTTGGTGAAAATTATAACATAAAATCTGTTTATATATGTTATATATTATATTTATTATTTCTTAATGATTATTTATTCGTTTTAAAACACATATCCTTTACTTTCCATTTGGTTTAAATATTATAATTTCGTTTGAGGAAGTGTGGACTAACACCCCTCAAAGCGATGTGATTCGTTCAGACACTCTATAGAATGTATTAAGGATGGGTTTAATGATTTTATTTGATATATATAACATGATAATTCTATTTTAATGATATTATATATATACATGTATTTAATTTTATTTTTTTCTTTCAATACAACATTAAAAACAGAAACAATGTTCATGCATACGTACAACTGACCATCTCCCTGAACGGAGTATTACATTTCGTACTTATATATTCTTTAGATTATTAATATATATATAATGAATATATATGATATTTATATCATGTTTTACATTCTGGAATCATGATATATGTATAAGGATCCAAGATATAACAAATTAAGACACATGCAAAGAACAAAGCGAATATTACGTAAAGTGAAACCTTAACATATGATTGTTTACAAGAGGGTAATATAAGGTCATTATTAAAACATATATGGTATTATATATAACAATATGGTTCTTTAAAACATTCATAAAAAAATTATATTTATTATAATGGTAGTTTGAAAAAGTATGATGAGAGTCAACATACATGGTTAGGGGATTTCATCTCACTTTTTATTTCCATGAGATACATGCTTTATTTACCACACATTTATTTTGTGTGGAGTGTATACTGCCCATGGATGTATTATGGTTCAAATTTAGTAAGTGATAAGAGTATATTGAAAAAATCTCACTAATTTTCAAGATTTTTTGTTATTGTGCTTCCTTTTGTTGAAATATTTTAATCCATCCCTCAAGAGAACTCATGAATTTTTTTATCAACTGGTTATTCGTGATATATTTAGTAATCCGTACCATTTTTCTACTCTTTGATACATAATATTATTAGGAAAGTGTGTTTATGAAATTCTAAATTTACCCTCTCTTCGGTTGGAAATCTAAGTTCCTTCAAAACCATGTTTTCTAATAAGGGATTCCATGAATATTGTACCATTATCCTATAATCTATAAAATAATTTTTACACCTTTGTATTTTACCAATCTCTTCAAATTAATCTTCTTATATTCTTCCGAACAAGTCATTTTTAAACCTTTTTACCCTGAAACATGGAATGTTCTTTTTACCTCATAGGGAATGTATGGATGTACCCACCATCATTTATTTGAAGATTCCTATCATAACCCGCCCCTAAGGATCTTGTGACATGATAGAACACACTCCATTATCCATTATATTATTAGAGACACTCGACGAAGAGGTCTAGCTCATTTGGCCCCCGCCCAAATAGAATGTGTTGGTCAAAGAAGACTATGATACATAGAGAGGGGTCATTCCTTGAACTGCTAGGGGACACCAAGAACCTAATATAGAACAACTCTCTACATAGGGGATCATATGAAAATGATTTCAAAAACCCTACTGATGATACACACTAGATGGAGGATTAACACCCTACTCAAGGAGGTCACGCCGATATTACAAATTCTACTAGGGATGATAGATGATCGCACTCCAGTATCATGGAGGGACATCAAAACTCTATTTGATTCTATTCCTCTAGAGAGGATTAAAATCCGATGATGTGGATGTAATAATTCATTGTACACTTGAGTAAAGGACCAAGGTAACACACTCATCCTATACTGGTCCAATCTTGAAAAAAGAAGAGCCTCAAGCAGTCTTGATGGGAGTACAAGAAGTTTCCTAGGGCGTACACGATGTGTGTATAAATCCCAAGTATTTCCAGTGTGTAAAAACCACAAATGATAGGTAATATCCATATATATGTTGTGTAGAATGATTTATACGGTGTTTAGAGACACAGTTTCCTTCTCGTGTCACCTGGTCATGTCTAAGCACCGGTCTATGTATGCCAAGCTATATTCATGTGGGAGTTCTGATTATGTTCATTCTCGGGTACTCCAACTCATATTTGTGTACTTCCAAAGTACAATCCATGTCATTTGGGGGTGTCCCATGCCATATGATAGGGGTTACACACTGTGTGATCCTTAACTCTAGCTGAACCTTAGCACCGCAACTAGGGAGCCCCAAATGACATGTATTTCTGAGATACATGTTTTGTTTCTTAGAAATTTCCATATTTGTCAAGGATCTCCTCCACATAAATCCATACGCCTTTTGAACCTCTAATATAGCCGGAATCTATATATCATGGTTTATCCACGCCTCTAGTTTCCATAACTGTGGGTTTTAGGATTGAATCCGCTCATAAATCACCACCACCAAGCCAAACGTGATGAGAATCAAGAACTAGTTTGAATAGATGCCAAAAACCTGTTTATATCTACATTTGGTCATCCTCCAGCATCATCTCATCTTGATCACATCACCAATCACAAACCGCACTAGCTTTGTCAATCCATTTCATCGAAGAACGATCACGCAATGATAAATCATTGGTTATTTGTCGAATCGAGAACCAAAAGAAATCAACCATGATGAACAGATGAAGAGTGGAAGGAGGAAACCATAAACCAAAAAAAATATGGGATGAAACTCTTCCATTTTTTGTTTTTCCTTGATTCATTATCATAGAAGGATAATCGATGAGGGATATTCAATGAACCAGAAATAATCAATTCTATCCAATTGAAATCTAATGAATATGTGAGGGTCAATCCTCATTTGTTGAATTGATCCTCATTCATCTGGGATTAATATTAGGAATAAATTTACAAAATAAAACACCTACCTCAACTTGGATTAATCGCTGATGAAAAAATAAGCTTAGTTGTGTTTATTGGTGAGATGCTTCAAAATCGATGTACATCAATCATCAATCCTTGATCCATCATCGTTTTTCAGAAAATATTTCTATAGATATCTCTCCATTATCATCTACAAGTTATAGGGTTATGTGGATAACCTTGTAATTCTGATATAAGGATACATTTAATGGAAACAAGTCATTGTGTCACTGTGTTAACAAAATAATTAAATTATTTTATTCGTTTTACGCCCGTGATGACTATTTCACAAATGACCCCTGATAACCTATGTTAGGTATCAACTAGGGTTAAATTACTCTTACAAATGGAATAATTCCATTTTATTTCTGGTATGGGCACCTGTTTTGGATTTATTCAAATTTTTCAGGAGAACCTTGCGTGCGTATTATTAATTTATAAATATTTTCAAACATTTATTCTGGGCACATTAGGTCTCAGAATCACATACCCTCTTAGTTCCTGGCTTAAAAAATAATCTATAAAATATCTAAAAATAATACATTGAAAATACTAGACATTAAATTCTCCCCACATTGGGGCTTTATGTCCCCAAAAAACAAAAATAAAGTCTACTCAAATAGATGAGGGAATTGAGCCTGAATCTACACATCCTTCTCCCATGTTCTCTCGTAGAGATTCCCATGCTGCAACTGAACATGCACCAATGTAATTGATCACCCATGGAGGATCCTCTCATGCTGATCCTAAATCCCCACTAGGTACTTAGCAAAAATGAATTCACCTCGATGTTTAGCTCGACACAATCAATGATGTGTGACGGGTAATGCACGTGCTTCGTTAGTTGCGACACATGGAAGACATTTTGTACCCGGTCAAACTGCAGAAGTAGATCCAAGAGGTATGCCATATATCCAACTCTACATAGAATTTGGAATGGGTTGATGAACATTGGAGATAGCTTGGTGCCCTGAAAAAATCTTCAGAGTCCCCATCAAGGTGAAACCCAAAAGAACACAGGGTCTCCTTCCATGAACTTCAAAGGCCTCTATTTACTATCATCATTAGACTTCCGATGGATCTATGTAGTCTTCTTCAGCTCCTAGATGATATTCACCTTCTCTTTAGTATCTCTCACGAACTCCAAGCCCGTGAGTGCTGACTCTACTGGGTATGCCCATCAAAGTGGTGACTTACAGGGTCACCCATAAAAATCCTCAAATGGTGTCATACCAATGGTGGAATAGTAGCCGTTTCGGTACAAAAACTTTACCAATGGTAGATGATCCTCCCAAATATGGCCAGCGTCTAACACTAAATCTCACAAAATGCCTTCTAGAACCTGAATTTCCCACTTAGTCTGGCTATTCGATTGTGGGTGAAAGGGTATGCTCAAGCGTAAATGGGTCCCAAATGCCTCCTATAATCCCTTACACAATTGGGGTGTAAAGATAGAATCGTGATCAGAAAAAATCGTCTATGAAACACCATGGATTCAAACTATCTCTTGCATGTATAGGGATCCCAAGATCTCTACTGAACTCTTCTCTCAGATAGCTAGGAAGTGGGCTGACATGGTGATTCAGTCAATAATCTTGTAGATGTAATCATTTCCCCTATAATTACATGGTAATACCATCACAAAATATATAGATATCTTATACCACTTCCATTCTCTCACCTCAAGGGGTTGATCTAAACTCATTAGAACCTGGTGATCAGCCTTACCTTGCTAACAGGTAAGGGATCAAAAAACAAACTACAACTCCTTTATTCATCCAAGTCCACCATAACTGATGCGAGAGGCCCTAATACATATTCTCCACACCTGGATGTACCACCAAGTGAGATTTATGAAAATATCTCAAAACCTCCTCCCACAATGTCACTGTTACAATCATGTATCCTTTTAAAATAATGATGTGCTCTCTACCTTTAGAAAATCCATCCGGATACTACCCAACCGATATTTGAGAATGTAGGGTATCATAGTCGATATCCCCAAGTGGTGCCTCCCAGAACAGCTGTTGGAGTGGAGGGGTGACAACCATTGACTATAGGTAAGATTCTCCATTTACATCCACAAAGGATAACTATAATGAGGCCAAATCCTTCGATGACTTGTTCATCATCTGACAACAATATCTCATGTTGATAGCATCTACCACCACATTCCCCTTCAAATATGTATAGAAAATCTCAATGTCATAGTCTTGGAGGAACTATATCCATCGACTCTATCTCAAGTTCCCATGAATCAGAGAGAAGATATACTTGAGACTCTTGTGTTTAAAGTACATGATGAATCGATCACCCATCAGGTATTGTCGCCACATCTTCAAGGTGAAAACTATCACTTCTAACTCAAGATAATGGTTTGCATAATTCTTCTCATTAGATATAAACTAGAGTGAACCATATAAAATCACTACTTACCTCTACATTATGACACAACTAAGCCTGATTCCTGATGCATCATAGAATACCATGTACTTAACACCTTCCTTTGGTAACCTTAAGATGGGAGTGCTTGTCAACCTCTTACTCAACTCCTAAAATTATTACTGGAAGTTTTCTGTCCATAATAAAGACATGCCCTTTCATTTAAAATTTTTAAGCATGGTTTCCCTCTAGATAATTTTGGTACAAACCTCTGATAGTACCCCTCAAATCCAAGGAAACTCCAAAATTCGGTGAAACTCTTGGGTGGCTCCCAAGCAATCATTTCCTCAAACTTCACTGTATCCACTGAAACTACAGCCTCTGAGATGACCTATCCTAGAAGATGGACCTATTGAATCCAAAATTGGAACTTTGAGTGATTACTATAATGTTGGTTCTCTTAGAGTGTGTCCAAGACGATCCTCAAGTGTCTCTCCAGCTCCTCGTCAGATACTAAATACACTAGGATGTCATTGATGAAGACTAACATGAACCAGTCTATGAAAGGTTGAAACATCTGGTTCATGAGTTCCATAAACACTTTTGGGGAATTCTTCATTCCATATAGAATCACTAAGTACTCATAGTTACCGTAACAAAATTTTATGGTAATCTTTGGTATATCCTCATCATGTACTTGTATTTGGTGATAGCCTGATTTGTGGTTAATATTTTAGAACCATATCACCCCTTTCAAATGAACAAAGTGGTCATCAAACCTTGTTTGTGGACAATTTTCCTTCATATACACCTATTTAATGTTCCATAAATCTACACATAATCTCATTCGTCTATCTTCCTTCTTAGAAAAAAATGGGGATGCCCAGGGTGAAACATCGGGTCTCACGAAGCCCTTATTTTATAAGCCCTCCAATTGTACCCTCCACTTGTGAATCTCTGTGGGATCCATATGACATGCCATCATAGATTTCGATGTTATCCCGAGGTATTGATAAATATGGATGTCTATATCCTGGTGGGGAGGTAATCCTGGAACATCCTTATAAAAGAAGTATTCATACTCTTCCACTATTGCAAAAAAAAGAGCACTCATAACATCCACTGCATTGAGGGTCAAGCGATCCAATTGTTGAGTAATCAGTTGCACCCATCTATGCATGAGTCTATCCTGCACTACATAGATTTACTTCTCATCAATAAAATAAAACTGGGTTCCATCACTATGGACACACCACAATCTTCTCCTAAATAGTCCATCTACGTATAAACCATGGATAACTAGTCTATACTAAGAATGAAGTCATAATGCCACAACAACGTTACCAAGAGATCTCAACCAAAACTCTCACCTCAAAGAGCCAGGTCACATTGTCGGCACCAGTGTGTGATCATCAAGTCTCTTAAATTATGAGTCTCCAAGCTTAATGGTCAATTAAATGGCTCAACTAGAATCTATGAGTCTTAAACAAGATTCAAGGTTAGAAAGTAATGACTAGAACATCTATCTATAAAAACTACAGCTAAGGTGGAAAATACATAGATCATACCTCATATAAACCTTGGAGTCTTAGGTTTGTAGGCCTCTATAGCATAAAGTTGGCCTCATTCTTTTGCACCATCTCCCTGAGACTGGAGTGGACCACCTAGGGGTGGTGGTAGTAATAGGTCGAACCTCTGACCACCTCCTACTACCCCAATCTTCCCTTTTCCACATATGCCTTCCAAAAGACTACCCTATTCCTTTCTCTATATCTATCCGAGCTGTCTCTCAATCATCTCCCGACCAGCTGTATGATAGGTCAGGAAATATCACACTATATTTCCCTGACTTCCACATGAGAAACACCGCATGTACCTTACCTGATTCAAGCCGCCCTGAGAGCCCTGCACTACTAACCTTGAGTCATGGGATTGAATTCTGAAGTGCCTGACCTGCTTGGATCTCTCTGACTATCATTGGATACCTTTTACTAAGGTCTCACCTATTAGTTTTCCAATTCTAGCTCCCTTGATAATTGACTACTCTTCCAGAAAAATTTCTATGAATACAGATTCCTTAAGTTACCTAGTATATGTAGAAATATTAAGGGATACCACTAATGCTCTAATGTCCCAGTAGAAGCCTTGTTTGAATTTCTGTGCCCTTATGAATTGATCACATACCATATCCAAAGAGTATCATGAAAAATCTATAAAATTCTCTGTATAATATACCATGGTCATACTTCCCTACTATAGATGAAAAATCTCTTATATGTGTACTGATCGCATCCTGTTTGGGTAGAACTCCTCCTTGAAGAGACGCTTGAAGTCTGTCTAGGAGAGAGTTTTCGAGAATGTGACTTAGTTACCAAGCTCCACCATCACTATGCAGAGCCCTAAATAAGACTCGTAGAAAGGAATTCCATCTGGTAGGTATGCGTCCTCACAAGGCGGAAAACATGGGTGAGTGACACTATCCAATCCTCATCCATATGGGGGTCTGTCTCACCCTGAAACCTAGGATGCCACTACCTCTATAACTCATGAAATGTACTCATCCTGTGCACATCCTCAGTTGGAAGATCTGGTACTAAATGATGCAAATTGGGTGGTGGTATTCCTGGTAAACCACCTGGAGGTTGCATCTATGGTACATGCCCATTTACCGATGCATCCTTACTTGGTGGGTCATCCTCATGATCATGTGGTGGAATCTTGGCAGGATATCTATGTGAAGGTATCCATAAATAAAACAAGATGTACTATGGTCAATAGAGAATATCTTAGGACCTGAATCAAGAAGGTAATGGAAAAAACAACTATTCATATATGGTTCATGTACCATTTTTTTCCTACAACCACCTTTGTCATGTATCAAGTTGAAAAAGAAGGTGATCGGAGTCCTAGTGTATGGATACGTCGACCCCCGCACCATCACTGGAGTCCATGTACTGAAATCCAAACTCGAAAAACATAACACAGTTGACCTAAACCAATATCATTGACTCCTGATACCAATGTAGAGCTCACCTACTTTGATACCATGATGTCACAACCCATCCTAGAGGGGCCCATTACGTCACTACCCCAATCCCATCTCTGATAGGTTAGGGGTTGCTGACTAGCACCAATTCATTATTTCCCACAAATGGGAGGCATTAGCCAAAAGTACTTGTACACATGCACACATATCCAAGAAGCACACTACTGAAATGTAAAACAACTAAAATAATGCATGCATACAACTATGTTCCCCCAACCAAAGTACGATGGGAAGTAAAGGAAAAGTAAACAGGGCTAAATACAAGCTCACCACAAAGAGTTTGTACCACAAGTATAACTAAAACTGAAATAAGTCCAACATGATCTAAGGGAGAGGACTATGTGAAGGTACACTATTGGTAAACACCTCGATCTACCTCCACCCCCTTGTTGTCCTCCTAAGACACTGCCAAAAGGGTCACTATCTGAACAAGACATGACATGTGCGGAAATATCCCGTTTAGGGGTGAGTATAAAAATACATAGTATGATACCCCAAAAACACTAATCACAAAGAACCAATTATAGTCATCTCAATGCAAGATGTAACGATGTATAAAATATACAGGAAGAAGAAACCCATCTATACTTTGAAGAGACCCCATGCCATCAGGGAGTCATAACCAACTTTCAGCCACATGATTATTCTTGAAGCAACACTCATTCTAGGAGAACTCACTCCTCGATCCATGATATTATCATAGACACCCAACGAAGAGGTATAACTCATTTGGGACCCACCCAAAGATAATATGTTTGTTGAAGAAGACTGTGATACATAAAGAATAGGTCACACCTAGAACCACTAGGGGGCACCATGAACCCAATATAGAACAACACATTGTGTAGTGGATCGTATGACAAAGATTCAACAAACCCTAATTATGTGGCCCACTAGATGGAGAATCAATTCCCTATTCATAGAGGTCATGCTGATTCTAAAAAAATCCACTAGGGATGATAAAGGATCACACTCTAGTCTCACAAAGGGACACCACAAATATATCTAAGACTCGACCTCTATAATGGATTATAATCTAGTGATGTGGATCTAATACCACACTGTGTCATTGATGAAAGGACCAAGGTAATGCAACCACCCTATACTGGTCCAAAGTAGGAAAAAGAAGAGACTCAAAAACTCTTGATGGGATTAAATGGCATGTCCCAGGGGGTAGATGGTGTGTGAAGCTATCCCATGTCTTATTCTTGTGGAAAAACATCACACAACATGTTGTCTCTATATACACAGTGTGGAGAAGGATGTACATGATGTATAGAGACACACAGTTTCCTACCCATGTAGCCTGATCACGTCTATTTATCAAATATGTTTCTATGTACCGGTCTATGTATTCCAAGCTGGGTCTGTGTGGGAATATAGGGCATTTCTGTGCCAGTGTACCCCAACCAATGTCTTTGTACTTTTGAAGTACAGACACAAGTCATTTGGGGAGGTTCACACGCCATGTGATAGGGGTCACATATCGTGTGGTACTTAACTTTGAACGAACCCTAGCATTGTAACTAGGGGCTCTATAGAGTTTGTAGTTCCTAGATACATTCCTTGATGCTTGGAAATTTCAAGATCCATCAGATATCACATCCGTGTCGATCAGTACACTGCTGGAACCTCCGATCTAGCCAGAATTTATAGATCAAGGTTCTTCTATACCCTTAGTTACCAGATATCTAGGTTTCATGTTTGAATCTACTCAGAAATAACCACCGAGATCCAAACATGGTGTGCTTCAAGAGATGGTCTGAATGGATGTCCCAAATCTGTTTGGATCTACATTTGATCATCATCCTCCATCGTTGCAGATCGATCACGTCTCTAATCACGAAGTACACCTGTAGTGTTCATCCGTTGCACCGAGGAAAGGTCGCGCAATGGTCGATCACCGTGTATTTTTCGAATTATGGTCCAAAAGGAATCACACATGATGAAATTACAAAGAATGGAGGGAGGATTCCATAAACCAAAAAAATTGAGGGATAAAAATCGTATGTTTTTTTGGCCTCGATTCATTATCATAGAAGGATAATTGTAGGGGATAATAAAAGAACCAGAAATTATTAATTTTATCCAATTAAAATCTAACAATGATACGCCATTCAAAACTCATTAATTTAATTGATCTACATTCATTTGGGATTGATATTTGGATGATATTCATAAAAAACACCTTAACTTCATTTTCATTGATCACTGATGAAGAATGAAGCTTGGTTGCATTTATTGGAAAGATCCTTCATAATGATGTGTGTCGATCATCGATCCTTGATCCATCATCATTTGTCATAAAGGATTACCAAATCTATCTCTTCAAGATCCTCCAAAAGTTCTAGGATTATGTGTCTAACCTTGGAATTCTGGCATAATGATTCAATTAAAGGGAACACATCATTGAGTCGCTACATCAACAAACCAATTAAATTATTTTATTAATTTTACAACAACAATGGCTATTTTAGAAACAAATCACACCAACCAATATTAGGTCACTTCTAGGGAAAAAATATTTTTTTAACACAATGGTTCCCTCTAATTTCTATTTCATGTGCCATTTTAGGAGGTATTATTCTTTTTTTAGGAAGACAACACATTCATGCTATTAAAATCTAAATATTTTAAAAACAATTATTTTGGGTACACCAGGCCTCACAATCGCATGCTATCTCAACACATGGTGTAACACCCCAAGATTTCATAGTACATTATTTCTTTATAGAAATTCAATAACTTGCACTACACGCAACACCGAGTTCAAGCACACCACGACTTACCAAACTTGTCATTCAAAAGAGGTTAGGAATAATATTAACTAAATTTTAAACTTTATATAATCCTTATAATTTTAGAATTAATATTATGAGGTTTTTAGACATAATGAATAAACAAATTCATTTTTTTTAGATAAAAGAAGTATTTTTTTTAAAATAAAATTTTACTGCCTTTTAATGGAGAACCCTTTTAAAATCCAATATTTGAAACTTTTATATATTTAATTTGAAAAAATAAAATTTTTCATTAGAATAAAGACATAATAATTTAGTTTCAATAAATTTTTGATGTTTTTATGATAACTTTCATATTTGGGTGAATAGTGAAAAATACTATATTTTAACTGAAAAAACTTTTCTAATCAAAATAATTTGTAGTGTTAAATTATAAAATTTAACGGTTTGAAAGTATAAATAGATTATATTTTTTCCATTTAATCCAATTTTATTCATTGGAAATAATTTCACTTTGAAATTGAACATAAACATGTACTAATCATTTGTTAGTTATTATTTCTTAAAAACACGTTTTTTGGTTTTGATAACAGGAATTAATTTTAAATTAATAAATGAAACTTCTATGTTTTGAATTTGGTAAAATAGACTTAATTTTTGAATTCATAATATTAAAATTATCTTTAGGTGAAATTTTGGTATTTTTTTTGAAAACTTTCAATTTTTGATGAATAGTGAAAAGCACTAAGTTATTGGTAAAAACCAAATTTTTATTTAAATAATTATTTATTTTATTTAAATTAATTTTAGGTCAAAATAGATACATAACACCTATATAATTTCAATATAATTCATTGGGTTGATTTTATAATAATTTTAGATATATAAATATTTTATTGAACTTTTTACCGTCTTTTACCCACCTCTAAGGAGAATTTGCAAATTTGCATAAAAATTAATTTTAACACTTCTGTGAGTTGAATTTAAAAAATTCAAGAGACACGGTAAATCTCATTAAGTAAAATTTGGTTCAATAAGATGAAATTAATTTTTGGTGAATAGTATCTTTTTACTTTTATTTACCACGGTTAAAAGTAAATAGGGTAATTAAGTGGAAAAATGATATTATTATTACCCTAACACATATCCTAATTCTATTGGATATGTAATATTCGAAAAAAAACCTTAGGAATAAAATATGAACCTCTTTGGTCCACTTGGATTAGATCAGGACATTTATTAGTATATTATTTAAAGAGTTAAAAGAGTTAAATTCAAAGTTTAATAAATAAACCATTTTTAATATAGGGTTACACACAATATAAATTAGACTATAAAAATTCATTAGAAAGATAAAAATATTTCCTACATAAAGGTATTTTATTTATAAATTTTAGACATTAAATAATTAAATTTATTTATGACACAATGATAATGCAGTAATTACCGTATTAATGAAAGATTAAAATAATTGATATTATAAATATCCAAATAAATCTAATTTTAGACTTTTAATAAATTATAATAATTTTATAGGTAAATATTACATGTTATGGTTGATTAAATGTATTTATTTCTAAGTAATAAAGTTGTTAGGACTTTAAAAAAATTCAATTATTAAATAATGTCATAATTGACATAAATGAGTTTTTAAAACAAATACAATATTATTGGTTGATATAATAATCCTAAAAATATAACATTCAGCCAAACGACTTATATAATGACATTTTTATCATTAATGAACCACTAGGGGATCTATTGGAAGTTTATAGTTTGTTTATTAACCATATAATATAAAAATACAAAGAGACATGGTAAATGAAAAACTATTTAACCAAGAGTTAAATCTGAAAAATAAGGTTAATATAGTGAACCAAATATTTCTAAAACCTATTTTTTGAGTGTTTTTAGAACCATAAAAACCTTATCCTTTAAATATTTCAATTTTAAGCCATTATAAACCGAAAATAATTTTATTATAAAATAATATTTCAATCTTTTCATAAGGTACCCCTCACCCCTCTTATAAAAGGGTACTTCCCCTTATCTCAAATTCACACCTCAAAAGCCATTTGGATCGGCCAAACCCTGGCCAAATATCCTCCCAACTATCCTACCTTTATCCTAGAGGCATTAATTTTGTCAGAAAGCCAACCTAAAGATCCCTTTTGATCAAAGAAAAAGGAAGAACCCGAAGAATAGGTAATGATTTCACCACCCTCTTTCAAGTTATTTTCTTATACCACTTACTATTTATTTGTTATTACCATAACAAAATAATAACTCTAGTACCTTATATATACTGTGATGTTATTATAAATATGGCACAACCATATTCATTATTCTATCCATCCTTTGAATGATAATGTCACTATGCGTGTGTACGTACGACTTATCGTCTCCACGCCGTGGTGTAATTCGTTATTCAACACTATGTTATTTGGATGGATATAATGATGAGTAATATACATATAAATAATGAAAATAACATGATAATGTCTCTGTAAAATAAATATACCATCCAATTCCACACCTTTAAGGAAACTATATTGTCTCCCATGCGTACGTAAGGATTACCATCTCCATGACGTGATGCGATTCATTTCCATGTTCACCATTCATCGACGATTATAAAAATATATATTACAAATAATTATGTAATATATGAAATAATAATGATACTAGATATATATATATATATATATATATACTTACATATGTCTTATTCACTTCCGTTCAATACGATATGAAAACAGAAACAACGTTTATGTGTACGTACGCCCTACCATCTCCATAAACAGTGTTTTCCATTTCATATATCTATATATTATAAATAATAAAATTCTAAATATATATGATATATAAATCAAGGTTTATATTCTGGAAGTATTTAAATCATAATCTAAATGATACAATCAAGAATAATAACTTAAAATACGTACGATAAAGAAAGCGATTACTACCCGAAATGATAATTTAACATGGAAATTATTATTAAATGGGTAGTATAAAGTCATAAATGAATAATGTATGATATCATAAATATTAATATGGTTCTGGTATAATTTAATAACATACTACGGTCATTATACAAGAGGTTAAAGGTACCCTCAACTAAAGGAAAGTGCAAGGTAATGGTTAATTACACAATCTCTTTACTATCTGAGGTTGTTTTTACGTAAGTATCTACTGGGACATATTTATTATCCATGTCCATGTGTCATGAAAGAGTTTTAAATGGGATTATTTTAAGAGAATTTTTTACTAAAACATTATTTTAAATGTTTTAAATATTTATTCTTCTAAATCATTTTGATTATTGTCCACGTTTTAAAAATGGGTTTTAAAGACTTATCTATATGGACATGAATGTTTTTAAAATTTTAATTCCTTTTAAAAGTTTCAAAGTGGTATGGTAAACTTTGATTCAAAAATGTCTTTAAATTTCTTCCTTTCTATATTTTGTGACTTTTAAATATTTTCATGAAAAAGGGATATTTCTCTCAAAGACTTTTACAAATCATTTTCATCTATGTCAACATCGTTTGATGGATTTTAAACTTGTTTGAAGTTGATTTATTAAGATACAAATCTTACATATTGTATTGAAGGTTTTGTTATATGTTTGATTGTGGACGTGTTATTTTTACACCATTCATGGTTTATGGATAAACTATTGATGTTTTATATGCTAGTTTTAATACAAATGTTTATGTTATGTTTAAACCTTTTCGAATGAGGAATGCATTAGACTTAGTAAGTGACAGGTGGAGCCCGATATAGATCCTCAATGCATTGGTAGGTCTCATGAGACAAACTAGTGTCTTCGGACAAGGCCTTGACAAAATTTTATTTGTAGTCTTGGAACAAGGCCTTGACTATGTGATTATGAAGTCTAGCAGTATGCTTCCCATCATTATGAAAGTGGATATTGATATTGAATTTGATTATTCAACAAGTAGAATATCCATGTGAATAAGTAAATTAAATAATTTGATTTCAACTTTGAAATATTATGCTGATGTTTAAGTTTAAAAGGATTTTGTTTTAGTCTTATACATTGACTTTAATGTTTTTGCTTATTAATGAAAGATTCTGGTATATTGTTATCCTTACTGAGCATCTGATCTCACCACTTTCTATGTTTGATTTTTCCCAGGATTCCAAGAAGTGTATTGTGATTGATATGTAGGGTTAAGCTAAGGGAATAATGGTTTTTATAAAGGATTATATATGTTTTGTTTTATGTTATAATGTGTAATCTAACATTCATGTATGTAATCTATTTTCCAAGATAACTGAACCGATCGGTCCTTCAAGACTTGATTCCTTGTAATCATGCCAATTTTATGTAATAATGCACAGAATCTGGGTAACTGGGGTTGGGAATTTACAGTTGGTATGAGAGGAATTTTAAAAATAACCTTGGAAACTAGATTTAGATAAACTCTGATTAGAGAACATTACACTAAGATAGACTTTGACGATTAGTATAGAAGAACTTCCTAGAATTTTGGTTCTATAGAGATTTTGTGAGTTTTCCAAGCAGTACATCCCTATCTGGATACGAGAAGGTAGAGGTAGCTCTGACACAAATGTACCTAGGGATAAAAGGAAGATGGGAAAGAAGGATTTTCCCATATATGATAAATGTGGAATTAATCACCTTGGTAAATGCTTGAAGGGAATTGGAGTTTGTTATAAGTGTAGAGAAAAAGGACACCAAGTACGTGATTTCAAGGGTAAAAAAAAGTTTTAAAATGTAAAATGCTTCATCTGTATGGCATTGAGACACTACGCGAATCAATGTCCCATCCATAAGAGTATACCATAAATGATGTTATTGGATAATAATAAAGTTATGATACTGCCTCAGATGAAGAGGAATGACTAGTGTTCTTATTTGTTATTATATAATTATTTCATTTGAGTGTTGTATCTACAGTATACTGGTTATATGAATTATGGAGATAAATAAGGATTGTACTGCAGGACTATTTTATAGAGGATTTGAGATTATATGGTTCTAAGAAAAGTGACTTAATAGTAAGCTACACTTTTGGAAAATACATGGTTGAATGAAAGTTAATCCTTAATATGGTCCTGATAATGAGGGAGTGATTTTGGAATAAGAGATGGTCGATTTGGATAAATTATATTGGATATTCTTGACTACCTTGAAACTAATTAATGATTTGGATATTCTATCATTGTTGGAGTTTACAACAATTTTGGATAGGAGTTTATCCAGTTTTCTATAAGGAATAAGGGAGCATGAATGTAATCAATAAGGTTTTATGGTAATTCAGGATGTTGTAGTGTTTTAAAAGAATACATGATGAAGGCATTCACATGTTATTACCTGGAAGAAAGGATATTCATTATGTTTAACTTCCTTATAAGTTTTTAACTAAGTGTTTGGATAGAAGTATTTTGGATAAGTCTAAAGTTTTTAATGGATTAAGTTTGAAATTGGATACTATTGTTAGGGTTATTTTTAGATTGTTATAAAAAGGACTACCCAGAGGAGTCACGTCCGGTAAGGCCACGAGACTTGAACCCGCAACTGAAGGGTGACAAGGGTGCATCACCTACCACTGGCCTACGTGATGTCCTGGATTGAATAATTTAGTTTTTTAGAGGGTCTGGTAGATGAATTATAAATTCATTTTTTTGGAACCCTATACGAATAGGATAAATAGAATATTTTTTTAAGTTCTATTATCTTTTAGAGTGAAAGATGAGTTTGTGGTAGAAATTAGATAAAGGATGGAACTCTACTTGTCATGTTTATATATATATATATTTATTCTCTTATTTTATGAAGAAATTAATTCTTAAACTTTAGGTACGAGATCTTAAAACAAAAAACATGTTATCCTAATACCTTATGTTTTGTTGAACTGATGATATTTTAAATCATCATAGATTGATGACTTTTAAGCCCTCAATTATACAATTTTTTGTGACTGATGACCTCAATTACTTCCTATAAATATTTATTCTTCTCCTCTAATTTTGTGTCTCTAATTTCCACTAACGTTCTCCTAATCGAGATCAAAATTTGGTGGTGACTTTTTCATTCACCATTTCCTCTTATTAAGACTAAATTTTATTAACCTAATTTTCGATGTGGGTTTTCCCACAAAGGTATTTTCTATTTTCAACCTTTTATTTTAGAAGAACAATTTCAAATTGTGAGGACACAATTTATTGAAGGAGGGAAGAATTTAACACCCCAATATTTTATAGTACGTTATTTCTTCAAAGTAATTCAATAACTTGCACTACACACAACACCGAGTTCAAGCACACCATGACTTACCAAACTAGCCATTCAAAAGAGGTTAGGAATAATATTAACTAAATTTTGAACTTTATATAATCCTTATAATTTTAGAATGCATATTATGAGCTTCTTATACATAATGAAAAACAAATTCATTTTTTTCTGATAAAAGAAGTATTTTTTTAAAAATAAAATTTTATCGCCTTTTAATGGAGAACCCATTTTAAATTCAATATTTGAAATTTTATACATTAAATTTGACAAAATAAACTTATTATTTAGAATCAGGACATAATAATTTAGTTTCAATAATTTTTTGGTGTTTTTCTGATAACTTTTATATTTGGGTGAATAGTGAATAATACTATATTTTAACTGAAAACAATTTTTTTAGTCAAAATAATTTGTAGTGTTAAATTATAAATTTTAACGGTTTGGAAGCATAAATAGATTATATTTTTACCATTTAATCCAATGTAATTTGTTGTAAATAATTTCACTTTGAAATTGAACATAAACAAGTATCAATCTTTTGTTAGTTATTATTTCTTAAAAACACACTTTTTGGTTTTGACAATGGGAATTAATTTTAAATTAATAAATGAAACTTCTATGTTTTGAATTTGGTAAAATTGGCTTAATTTTTGAATTTATAATATCAAAATTAGCTTAGGGTGATATTTTGGTATTTTTCTGAAAACTTTCAATTTTTGATGAATAGTGAAAAACACTGAGTTATTGGTTAAAACCGACTTTTTATTTAAATAATGTTTTATTTTAATTAAATTTATTTTAGGTCAAAACAGATACACAATACCTATATATGTTCAATATAATTCATTATAGTTGTTTTATAATAAGTTTAGATATATAAAAATTTTATTGAACTTTTTACTGTCTTTTACCCACCTTCTAACACCATTTGCAAATTTGCATAAAACTTAATTTTTACTCTTCTATGAGTTGAATTTCAAAAATATGAGAGACATGGTTATTATAATTATGTAAAATTTTCTTCAATAAGATGAAAATAATTTTTGGTGAATAGTAAAGTTTTACTTTAATTTACCACAGTTAAAAGTAAATATGGTAATTAAGGGTAAAAATGATATTATTATTACCCTAACACATGTCATAATTCTATTGGATAAGTATAATTTGACTAAAAACAACCTTAGGAATAAAATATGAACCTCTTTGGTCCACTTGGATTATATTAGGACATTTATTATTATTTTATTTAAAGAAGGGTTAAAAGAGTTAAATTCAAAGTTTAGCAACTAAACCATTTTTAATATAGGGTTAAACACAATATAAATTAGACTATAAATATTAATTAGAAAGATAAAATTATTTCCTACATACTGGTAATTTATTTATAATTTTTAGAAATTAAATAATTAAAGTTATTTATGACACGATGACGAGGCAGTAATTACCATATTAATGAATGATTAAAGTAATTGATATTTTAAATATCCAAATAAATCTAATTTGAGACTTTTAATGAATTAAAATAATTTTATAGGTTAATATGATATTTTAGGGTTGATTAAATGTATTTATATCTAAGTAATAAAGTTATTAGGACATTAACAAAAATTAATTATTAAATAATGTCAAAATTAACATAAATGAGTTTTTAAAACAAATACAATATTATTGGTTGATAGAATAATCCTAAAAATCTACGATTTGGAAAAAAGACTTATATAATGATAGGTTTATCATTAATGAACCACTTGGTGTCCTATTTAAAGTTTATAGTATGTTTATTAGCCATATAATATAAAAATACTAAGAGACATGGTAAATGTCAAACTATTTAACTGAGAGTTAAATCTAAAAGATAAGGTTAATATAGTAACTAAAACCTGTCTAATACCTATTGTTAGAGTGTTGTTAGACCCATCCCAACCTTATACTTTAAATAATTCATTTTTGAGCCATTATAAACCGAAAATGATTTTATAATAAAATAATAATTCAATCTTTTCCTAAGGAACCCTTCACCCCTCTTATAAAAGGGCACTTCCACTTCTCTCAAATTCACACCTCCAAAGCCATTTGGCTCGTCCAAACCCTACCTAAATATCCTTCCAAATATCCTAACATAATCCTAAAGGCATTAATTTGGTCAGAAATCCAACCTAAGGAGCCCTTTTGATCAAATCAAAAGGAAGAACCCGAAGAAGAGGTAATGATTTCACCACCCTCTTCCAAGTTCTTTTCTTCTTCCACTTACACTTTCTTTGTTATTACCATACCAAAATAATAAGTCTAGTACCTTATATATACTGTGATGTTGTTATAAATATGGCATGACCATATTCAATATTCTATCCATCCTATTAATGATAATGTCACCATGCATGCATACGTATGACTTACCGTCTCCACGACGTGGTGTAATTTGTTATTCAACACTATGTTATTTGGATGGATATAAGGATGAGTAATGTGTATGTAAATAATGGAAATAACATGATAATGTCTTTATAAAATAAATATACCATCCAATTCCACACCTTTAAGGAAATGATATTGTCTCTCGTGCGTACGTACGAATTACCGTCTCCACAACGTGATGAGATTCATTTCCACGTTCACCATTTATCAATGATTTTAAAAATATATATTTCTAATAAGTATGTAATATATGAAATAATAATGATACTGGAGATATAGGTATATATGTATATATATATATATATCTGTATTTATGTACATACATATATCTTATTCACTTACTTCCATTCAATATGATATGAAAACAGAAATAGCGTTTATGCGTACGTACGACCTACAGTCTCCATAAACGGTGTTTTCTATTTCATATATCTATATATTATAAATAATTATATTCTAAATATATATGATATATAAATAATGGTTTCTATTCTGAAATTATTTAAGTCATGATCAAAATTATATGATCAATAATAACAAGTTAAAATACGTACGTTAAAGAAAGATATTATTACCCGAAATGATAATTTGACATGAAAATTATTATTAAATGGGTATTATAAAATCATAAATGAATCATGTATGATATAATAAATATTAATATGGTTCTATTATAATTCAATAACATACTATGGTCTTTATACAGGAGGTTAAATGTACCCTCGACTAAAGGAAAGATTAAGGTAATGGTCAATTACACAATCTCTTTATTATCCGAGGTTGTTTTTAAGTAAGTATCTACTGGGACATATTTATTATCCATGTCCATGTTTCATGAAAGATTTTTCAAATGTATTATTTTAATATATTCTTTACTAAAACATCATTTTAAATGTTTTAAATATTTATTCTTCTAAATCATTCTCATTAATGTCCATGTTTTAAAAATGGTTTTAAAGGATTTATCTATATGAACATGAATGTTTTTAAAATGTTAATTATTTTCAAAAGTTTCAAAGTGGTATGGTACAATTTGATTCAAAAATGTATTTAAATGTCTTCCTTTATAAATTGTGTGACTTTTAAATATTTTCATGAAAAAGGAATATTTCTCACAAAGAGTTTTACAAATAATTTTCATCTATGTCAACATCCTTTGAGGGATTTTAAACCTGTTTGAAGTTGATTTATTATGATACAAATCTTCCATATTGTATTGAAGTCTTTTTTATATGTTTGATTGTGGACATGTTATTTTTACACCATTCATGGTTTATAGATAAATTATTGACATTTCCTATGCTAGTTTTAATACGAATGTTTATGTTATGTTTAAACCTTTTCATATGAGGAATGCATTGGACTTAGTAAGTGATGGGTGGAGCCTGTTATATCTCCTTGATGCATCAAGAGGTCTCATGAGACAAACTAGTGTCTTGGCACAAGGACTTGACAAAATATTATTTTTAGTCTTGGCACAAGGCCTTTACTATGTGGTTATGAAGTCTGGTATTATGCATTCCATCATTATGAAAGTGGCTATTGATACTGCTTGTGATTATTCGACTAGTAGAATATCCATGTGAATAAGTAAATGGAATTATTTGATTTTATATTTTCCATATTATGCTGATGTTTATGTTTAAAAGGCTTTTGTTTTAGGCTTATACATTTCTTTAAATGTTTATGCTTTTTTATGAAAGATTCTGCTATATTGTTATCCTTACTGACCATATGAGCTCACCCCTTTCTATGTTTGATTCTTCCCAGGATTCCAAGAAGTGTATTGTGATAAATATTCAAGGTTAAGATAAGGTAATAATGGCATTCATAAAGGATTATATATGTTTTGTTTTATGTTATAGAGTGTAATGTAACATTCATGTATGTAATCTATTTTCCAAGAGAGCTAAACCGATTGGTTCTTCGGGACTTGATTCCTTGTAATCATATCAGTGTTATGTAATAATGCACAAACTCTAGGTAACTGGGGTTAGGGTGTTATAGTTGGTATCAGAGGAAGTTTAGAAATAACCTTGGAAACTAGATTTATATAAACTTTGGTTAGAGCATATTACCCTAAGATAGACTTTTAGGATTAGTATAGAAGAACTTCATAAAATTTTTGGTACTGTAGATATTTTGTGAGTTTTTGAAGCAATACATCTCTTTATGGATATGAGTAGATAGAGGCGGCTCTAGAACAGATGTACCTAGGGGTAAAACCTGAAAACACCTCTTTGAGCTAGACTCGAATGGAAACTGGTGCACGACAACGGGCCTTTCTGCACTCTTGGTTATGACACTTCCGGGGGGTATGCTTAAGATAATTCTCATTTTCTTTACAAACCACTAGGAAGGGTTTATGAGTATATAACTCATCAAAGATTTTTTTTGTGATTATGGATTATATCCATAAATTATTCAATTTAAGTTAGGTATTTTAAACATTTGGAATTATGAATTTCGATTCATAAACTGACCTAGTGTATGCCTTTGTTTAGAAATGGTGCCCAATAGAAGGAATGGGAACTCCAACAGTACGTATGATCCAAAGAGTAAGAAGGGTCATATCATTCATGGTATTAAACCTACATTTAGAAGGGAAATAGTCTCCCACGTATTCTCAACATATGAATAAATAATATCATGTGTTAGTAAGTTAAGTAAAGAATTCTCTGAGTCCAATGGCTTTGAATAGAAGCAAGAGAAGAAAAGGAGGCTAGAGAGAAAGATGGATAAAGGGAAGAGGGGAAAGAAGGATTTTACCATATGTGATAATTGTGGAAATAATCACCTTGGTAAATACTTCAAGGGAATGAGAGTTTGTTATAAGTGTGGAGAAAAAGGACACCAAGTACGTGATTGTAAGGGTAAGAAAAAGTTTTCAAAAGTAAAATGCTTCATCTGCAAGGCGTTGAGACACTACGCGAATCAATGGCCCAGCCATAAGCGTATACCGAAAATGATGTTATTGGATAATAATCAAGTTATTATACTACCTCAGATGAAGAAAAATGACTAGTGTTCTTATGTTTTATTATAGAATTTTTTCATTTGAGTGTTGTATCAACAGTTTACTGGTTATATGAATTATGGAGATAAATAAGTATTGTACTGCAGTACTATTTTATAGAAGATTTGAGATTATATGGTTCTAAGAAAAGTGACTTAATAATAAGCTATACTTTTTGGAAAATACATGGTTCAAGGAATGGTAATCCTTAATATGTTCCTGATAATGAGGTAGTGATTTTGGAATAAGAGATGGTTGATTTGGATAAATTATATTGGATATTCTTTAGTACCTTGAAACAGATTAATGATTTGTATATTCTATAATTGTTGGAGTTTACAAAATTTTTGGATAGGAGTATATCCAGTATTCTATAAGGAATAAGGGATCATGAATGTAATCAATAAGGTTTTATGGTAATTCAGGATGTTGAAGTGTTTTAAAAGAGTACATGATCACTACAAGAAAACCGCCACGAAATTCGTTTCGGGCCGCCGTTTCGCGGCGGTTTTAAAAACCGCCGCGAAAAAACCGCTGCTAAACGGCAAAAAAAAATTATTTATTTTTTAATTTTTTTAATCTTTTTATTAATTTTATTCGAGGATTAGCAGTGGTTTTTTAAAAAACCGCCGTGAAATAGCGGTGGTTTCGGTAAAACCGCCGCGAAATGAAATGAAAAAAAATAAAAAAACACGAGAAACCCCGAAATCACTAAAACGACCATAACTTTTGATCCGGATTTCCATTGAAGTGCCACGACTAGTCAAATCGAAGCTCATGAAGAGATATAGAGGCACATATAATCAAAACCGTGAGGCGATCTAAGGTGCGGAAGATATTAGAGTTATAAGAAAGTTGAAAAAAGTTTTCCAACTTCAAACGACCATAACTTTCGCTCCGGGTGTCCGTTTGTGCTCTACCACATATCAAATCGAAGCCAGCGAAGAGGCCTACACACCAGATCTACACAACGTAGCTTCTATCATGTTTTAAGACCCCCAAACCCCTCCGAAGGCCTCTAAAACCCAGTTTCCGTCACCGGTGTCCCGTCGAACTTGTCTTCAAACAGACCCAACTTTCGATCCGTGTGTCAGTTCGGCCTCCTCCACCTGCCAGATCATAGGTCATTCCATGAGATTCAGTTTGACTGGTTGCGGCGCCCACATGCACTCCTAGATCATATGTTATGACCTTTTTAGTGGGTATCAGGTTTGTTATGTTTTTCAATCCCTCGTCTCTAGCACCAGTTCCCCGTCAGCTTTTTTTTAAAATGTCATAACTTCTGATCCGCCTGTCCATTCGGACTCTTTCAACTTTCAGGTCGAAGATCGTTTCAGGATCTTTGATTTGACAAGTCGCGGATCTAAAACGGACTCTCGGATCATAAGTTATCTCCGTTAATGTGAGTCCAATGTTTTTGTCTCTTTATGACCGTTTTGACGGGTTTTAACGGTAGCTCCATTTATTACTATTTATTTGGGTTTCCATGACTTGTTATCTTTATCAATGGTTTTTTATGGGTTATTATGATGATTATGTTGAATTATTAAGGAGTTTTCCAGAGTTGTCACGAGTTTTCATGCGTTCTCATTCTTTCTAATGCCTCATTCTTCATATGCTTCTCCATCTTTTTTCATGTGTTTTCATGATTTTTCATCCGTTATCACGTCTTTTCATACTTTTTTCATGTGTTTCCTTTATTATTTATTATTTATAATATAATTTAATTTATTTATTATCTACTATTTGTAACTGGTTATTTTTTATTTTTTATTTTTTATTTTTTATTTATATTTATTAATTATTTATGTTTATTTATTATTTATTATTTATTATTTATATTTATTTATTAGTTATTATTTATTAGTTATTATATATTATTTATATATATTTATTATTTATATATATTTATTATTTATTATTTATTATTTATATTTATTTATTAGTTATTATTTATTATTTATTATTTATTATTTATTATTTATTATTTATTATTTCTTATTTATTATTTATATTTATTTATTATTTATTATTTATTATTTATTATTTATATTTATTTATTAGTTATTATTTATTATTTATATTTATTTATTATTTATATTTATTTATAATTTATAATTTATTATTTATTATTTATATTTATTTATTATTTATTATTTATTATTTATTATTTATTATTTATTATTTATTATTTATATTTATTTATTTAATATTTAATATTTAATATTTATTATTCATTATTGATTATTGATTAATCATTATTTATTATTTGTATCTATTATTTATATCTATTATTTATTATTTATTATTTATTATTTATATCTATTATGTATTTATTATTTATTATTTATTAATTATTATTTATGAATTATGAATTATGAATTATGAATTATGAATTATTAATTATTATTTATATTTATTTATTATTTATATTTATTTATTATTTATATTTATTTATTATTTATTATTTATTATTTATATTTATTTATTATTTATTATTTATTATTTATTATTTATTATTTATTATTTATATTTATTTATTATTTAAATTTATTTATTATTTATATTTATTTATTATTTATATTTATTTATTATTTATAGTAATTTATTATTTATATTTATTTATTATTTATATTTATTTATTTATTTATTTATTATTTATTATTTATTATTTATTATTTATTATTTATTATTTATTATTTATTATTTATTATTCATTATTCATTATTTATTATTTATTATTTATTATTTATTATTTATTATTTATATCTATTATTTATTATGTATTATTTATTATTTATATCTATTATGTATTATGTATTTATTATTTATTATTTATTATTTATTATTTATTATTTATTATTTATTATTTGTTATTTATTATTTATCTTTATTTATTATTTATTATTTATGTATTTATGTATTTATTATTGATTATTTATTATCTATTATTTATGTATTATTTGTTTTTTCGATTAATATATATAAGTATATTAAATTCTGTTTATTAACCACACGGTGAGCTTGCGGGAGTGGTAAAAGCTTTGGAAAATATGCAAGAGGTTAGGGGTTCAAATCTCACCAAACGCAGAATTTCTTTATATTGCATGGGATGTGCATGGGATGTGCATTAAAATAAAAAAATAAAAAAACTAAAAAAATAAAAAAAATAAAAAAAAATAAAAAAAATAAATAAATAAATACAAAAAATAAATAAATAAAATAAATACGAGAAACTTTAGGTAAGGGGTCTTAAAACTAAAAAGGATTTATCCTAATACCCTATGTTTTGTTGAAGTGATGATATTTTAAATCATCAATGATTGATGTTTTGACTTCCTCAATTCAACAATTTTTTGTGACTGATGATCTCAATCACTTCATATAAATATTTATGTTTTTCGTCCAATTATGTGTCTCTAATTTCCATCAATGTTCTCTTAATTGAGATCATAATTTGGTGGTGACTTTTTCATTCCTCTTTCCATCTTATTAAGAGTAAATTTTATTAAACTAATTTCCGATGTGGGTTTTCTCATAAAGGTATTTTATATTTTCAACCTATTATTTTTGAAGAACTATTTCAAATTTTTAGGACAAAATTTATTAAAGGAGGGAATAATGAAACACCTCAAGATTTCATAGTACGTTATTTCTTCAATGTAATTCAATAACTTGCACTACACACAACACCGAGTTCAAGCGCATCACGACTTGCCAAACTAGCTGTTCAAAAGAGGTTAGGAATAGTATTAACTAAATTTTGAACTTTTTATAATATTTATAATTTTAGAATGCATATTATGAGTTTCTTAGACATAATGAAAAATCAAATTCATTTTTTTCAGATAAAAGAAGTTTTTTTAAATGAAATTTTACCGCCTTTTAATGGAGAACCCTTTTTAAATCAAATATTTGAAACTTTTATGTATTCAATTTGACAAAATAATCTTCTTCATTAGAATCGGGATATAAGAATTTAGTTTCAAAAAATTTTGGGTGTTTTTTGGATAACTTTCATATTTGGTTGAATAGTGAAAAATACTATATTTTAACTGAAAACAAATTTTTAAATCAAAATAATTTGTAGTGTTAAATTATAAATTTTATTGGTTTGTAAGTATAAATAGATTATATTTTTACCATTTAATCCAATTTTATTGATTGGAAATAATTTCACTTTGAAATTGAACATAAACAAGTATCAATCTTTTGTTAGTTATTATTTCTTAAAAACAGACTTTTTGGTTTTGAAAATGGGAATTAATTTTAAATTAATAAATGAAACTTATATGTTTTGAATTTTTTAAAATATAATTAATTTTTGAATTCAGAATATCAAAATTATCTTAGGGTGAAATTTTGGTATTTTTCTGAAAACTATCAATTTTTGATGAATAGTGAAAAACACTAAGTTATTCGTTAAAACTGACTTTTTATTTTAATAATTATTTATTTTAGTTAAATTTATTTTAGGTCAAAATAGATACATAATACCTATATAAGTTCAATATAATTCATTATAGTCATTTTATATTAAGTTTAGATATATAAAAATTTCATTGAAATTTTTACCGTTTTTTACCCACCTTCTAGAAGCATTTGCAAATTTGCATAAAAGTTAATTTTAACGCTTCTGTGAGTTGAATTTAAAAAATCCAAGAGACACGTTTAATATCAGTAAGTAAAATTTTGTTCAATAAGATGAAAATAATTTTTGGTGAATAGTAACTTTTTACTTTTATTTACCACGGTTAAAAGTAAATATGGTAATTAAGGGTAAAAATGATATTATTATTACCCTAACACATGTCCTAATTCTATTGGATAAGTATAATTCGACCAAAAAGAACCTTAGGAATAAAATATGAACCTCTTTGGTCCACATGGATTAGATTTGGACATTTATTATTATTTTATTTAAAGAAGAGTTAAAAGAGTTAAATTCAAAGTTTAATGACTAAACCATTTTTAATATTGGGTTAAACACAATATAAATTAGACTATAAATATTAATTATAAATATAAAAATATTTCCTATATAACGGTTTTTTATTTTTAAATTTTAGACATTAAATAATTAAATTTATTTATGAGACGATGATGATGCATTAATTACCGTATTAATGAATGATTAAAATAATTGATATTATAAATATCCAAATAAATATAATTTAAAACTTTTAATGAATTTTACTAATTTTATAGGTTAATATGACATGTTAGGGTTAATTAAATGTATTTATTTCTATGTAATAAAGTTTTTAGGGCTTTAAAAAAATCAATTATTAAATAATGTCAAAATTGACATAAATGAGTTTTAAAAAAATACTACATTATTTGTTGATATAATAATCCTAAAAATCTATGGTTTGGAAAAAAGACTTATACAATGATAGTTGTATCATTAATAAACCACTTGGGGTTCTATTGGAAGTTTATAGTATGTTTATTAACCATATAATATAAAAATACAAAGAGACCTGGTAAATGTCAAACTATTTAACTAAGAGTTAAATCTAAAAGATAAGGTTAATATGGTGACCCAAACCTGTATAAAAACTATTGGTTGAGTGTTTTGCGGCCCATACCTACCTTATCCTTTAAATATTTCATTTTTGAGCAATTATAAACTGAAAATGATTTTATTATAAAATAATATTTCAATCCTTTCCTAAGATACCCCTCACCCCTCTTTTAAAAGGGCACTTCCCCTTCTCTCAAATTCGCAACTCCAAAGCCAATTGGCTCGGCCAACCCCTACCCATATATCCTCCCATATATCCTACCTTAATCCTAGTGGCATTTCATTAGTCAGAAATCCAACCTAAGGATCCCTTTTGATCAAATCAAAATGAAGAACCCGAAGAAGAGGTAATGATTTCACCACCCTCTTTCAAGTTATTTTCTTCTTCCACTTACTCTTTCTTTGTTATTACCATACCAAAATAATAACACCAGTACCTTATATATAATTTTATGTTATTATAAATATGGCACAACCATATTAATTATTCTATACATCCTATTAATGATAATGTCATTATGCGTGCGTACGTACGACTTACCGTCGACATGCCGTGGTGTAATTTATTATCCAACACTATCTTATTTGGATGGATATAATGATAAGTAATATGTATATAAATAATTAAAATAACATGATAATGTCTCTGTAAAATAAATATACCATCCAATTCCACAGCTTTAAGGAAATGATATTGTCGCTCGTTCGTACGTTCGGATTACCATCTCCACGACGTGATGAGATTCATTTCCACGTTCACCATTCATCGACGATTATAAAAATATATATTACTAGTAATTATGTAATATATGACATAATAATGATAATAGAGAGAGACACACACACACACACATATATATAAATATACGCATTTATGTACTTACATATATCTTATTCACTTACTTTTGTTCAATACGATATGAAAATAGAAACAACGTTTATTAGTACGTACAACCAACCGTCTCCATAAACGGTGCTTTCCATTTCATATATATATCAATTATAAATAATTATATTCTAAATATATATGATATATGAATCAATTTTTATATTCTGGAAGTATTTAAGTCATGATCTAAATGATACGATCAATAATAAGTTAAAATACGTACGATAAAGAAAGCAATTATTACCCGAAATGATAATTTAACATGGAAATTATTATTAAATCGGCAGTATAAAGTCATAAATGAATCATGTATGATATCATAAATATTAATATGGTTCTGGTATAAATTAATAACATAATACGGTCTTTATACAGGAGGTTAAACATACCCTTGACTAAAGGAAAGTGCAAGGTAAAGGTTATTTGCACAATCTCTTTATTATCTTAGGTTGTTTTTACGTAAGTATCTACTGGGAAATGTTTATTATCAATGACCATGTTTCATGAAAGAGTTTTAAAAGAGATTATTTTAATATAATATTTTACTAAAACATTATTTTAAATGTTTTAAATATTTATTCTTCAAAATCATTCTCATTAATGTCCATGTTTTAAAAATGGTTTTTAAGGATTTATCTATATGGACATGAATGTTTTATAAAATTTTAATTCCTATCAAAAGTTTCAAAGTCATATGGGAAAATTTGATTCAAAAATGTCTTTAAATGTCTTCCTTTCTAAATTGTGTGACTTTTTAATATTTTCATGAAAAGTGGATATTTCTCTCAAAGAGTTTTACAAATCATTTTCATCTATGTCTACACCATTTGATGGATTTTAAACTTGTTTGAAGTTGATTTATTATGATACAAATCTTACATATTGTATTGAATATTTGTAATATGTTTCCTTGTGGATGTGTTATTTTTACACCATTCATGGTTTATGGATAAATTATTGACATTTCGTATGCTAGTTTTAATATGAATTTTTATGTTATGTTTAAACCTTTTCAAATGAAGAATACCTTAGACTTAGTAAGTGACGGGTGGAGCCCCCTATAGCTCCTCTATGCATCTTTAGTTCTCATGAGACAAACTAGTGTCTTGACATAAGGCCTTGACAAAATCTTATTTTTAGACTTCGCACAAGGCCTTGACTATGTGGTTATGAAGTCTGGAATTATGCATTATATCATTATGAAAGTGCCTATTGGTATTGCATGTGATTATTCGACTAGTATAATATCCATGTGAATAAGTAAATGTAAATATTTTATTTTATCTTTTCCATATTATGCTGATGTTTAAGTTTAAAATGCTTTTGTTTTAGTCTTATTCATTGCCTTAAATGTTTATGCTTATTTATATACGATTTCTCTATATTGTTATCCTTATTGAGAATCTGAGATCACCCCTTTCTATGTTTTATTTTTTCCAAGATTCTAAGAAGTGTATTGTGATTGATATACCAGGTTAAGATAATGGAATAATGGCTTTCATAAAAGATTATATATGTTGTGTTTTATGTTATAAAGTGAAATTTTACATTCATGTATGTAATCTATTTTCCAAGATAACTAAACCGACCAGTCCTTCAAGACTTGATTCCTTATAATAATGACAATGTTATGTAATAATGCACCAACTTTGGGTAACTGGGGTCGAGGCATTACAGTTGGTATCAGAGGATGTTTAGTAATAACCTTGGAAACTAGATTTAGATAAACTCTGATTATAGAACATTACCCTAAGATAGACATTGAGGATTAATATAGAAGAACTTCCTAGAATCTTGGTACTGTAGAGATTTTGTGAGTTTTCTAGTCAATACATCCCTAACTAGATACGAGTAGGTAGAGGCGGCTCTGGTACAGATGTACCTAGTGGTAAAACCTGAAAACATCGTTTTGAGCTAGACTTAAATGGGAACTGGTGCACGACAATGGGCCTTGCTACACTCTTGGTTACGACACTCCCAGGGGATCTGCTTAGGAAAATTCTCATTTTCTTTACAAACCACTACAAAGTGTTTATGAGTATATACCTCCATAAAGAAAACATTTTTGTGATTATGGATTATAACCATAAACTATTCAATTTATGTTAGGTATTTTACAAGTTTGGAATTATGAATTTCTATTCATAAACTGACCAAGTGTATTCCATTGTTTAGAAATGGCGCCTAGTATAAGGAATGAGAACTCCAACAATACATATGATCCAAAGAGTAAGAAGGGTCACATCATTCATGGTATTAAGCTAACATTTATAAGTGAAATATTCTACCACGTATTCTCAACATATGAATAAATACTATCATGTGTTTGTAAGATAAGTAAAGAATTCTCCGAGTCCTATGGATTTGAAGGGAAGCAAGAGAAGAAAAGGATGGTAGAGAGAAAGATGGATAACAGGAAGAGGGGGAAGAGGGATTTTCTGATATGTGATAAATGTGGAAATAATCACATTGGTAAATGGTTGAAGGGAATGAGTGTTTGTTATAAGTGTGGAGAAAAAGGACACAAAGTACACGATTCTAAGGGTAAGAAAAAGTTTCCCAATGTAAAATGATTTATCTGCAAGGTGTTGAGACACTACATGAATCAATGTCCCAGTCATAAGATTATACCACAAATGATGTTATTAGATAATAATCAAGTTATGATACTACCTCAGATGAAGAGGAATGGCTAGTGTTATTATGTTGTTATTATAAAATTATTTCATTTGAGTGTTTTATCAATAGTGTACTGGTTATATGAATTATGGACATAAGTAAGGATTGTACTGCTGTACTATTTTATAGAGGATTTGAGATAATATGGTTCTTTGAAAAGTGACTTAATAGTAAGCTACACTTTTTTGGAAAATACATGGTTGAAGGAAAGTTAATCCTTAAAATGGTCATGATAATGAGGTAGTGATTTTGGAATAAGAGATGGTTGATTTGGATAAATTATATTGGATATTCTTGTCTACCTTGAAACTGACTAATGATTTGTATATTTTATCATTGTTGGAGTTTGAAACATTTTTGGATAGAAGGAGTATATCCAGTATTCTATGAGGAATAAGGGAGTATGGATGTAATCAATAAGGTTTTATGGTAATTTATGATGTTTTCGTGTTTTAAAAGAATACATGATGAATGCGTTTACATGTTATTACCCAGAAAAAAGGATCTTCATTGTGTTTAACTTCCTTATAAATTTTGGACTAAGAGTTTGGAGAGACGTATTTTGGATAAGTCTAAAGGTTGGAATGGATTAAGTTTGAAATTTGATACTATTGTTATGGTTATTTTTGGATGTTTATAAAAAGGGCAACCCAGAGTTTGGGCGGCAACCAGTCGCGTCCGACAAGGCCACGAGACTTGAACCCGCAACTGAAGGGTGACAAGGGTGCATCACCTACCACTTACCTACGTGATGTCCTGGATTGAATAATGTAGTTTTTTTAAAAGGTCTGAAAGATGAATTATAAATTAGTTTTTTTGGAACCCTATATGAATAGGATAAATAGAATATTTTTTTACGTTCTATTATCTTTTAGAGTGAAAGATGAGTTTGTGGTAGAAATTAGTAAAATGATGGAACTCTAATTTTCAAGTATATATATATATATTATTCTCTAATTATACGAAGAAATTAACTCTTAAACTTTAGGTAAGGGATCTTAAAACTAAAAATGTGTTATCCTAATACCTTATGTTATGTTGAACTGATGATATTTTAAATCATCATAGATTGATGGATTTAAGGCCCACAATTCTATAATTTTTTGTGACTGATGACCTTAATCACTCCCTATAAATATTTATGTTTTTCCTCCAATTATGGGTCTCTAAATCCACCAATTTTCTTCTAATCAAGATCATAATTTTGTAGTGACTTTTCCAATCCCCTTTCCCTCTTATTAAGACTAAATTTTATTAACCTAATTTCCGATGTGGGTTTTCCCACAAAAGTATTTTCTATTTTCATCATTTTATTTTAGAAGAACAATTTCAAATTGCATGGATGCAATTTTATGAAGGAGGTAAGAATGTAACACCCCAAAATTTCATAGTATGTTATTTCTTCAAAGTAATTCAATAACTTGCACTACATGCAACATCAAGTTTAAGCGCACCACGACTTACCAAACTAGCTGTTCAAAAGAAGTTAGGAATAATATTAACTAAATTTTGAACTTTATATAATCCTTATAATTTTAGAATGCATATTATGAGTTTCTAAGACATAATGAAAAATCAAAATCATTATTTTCAGATAAAAGAAGTATTTTTTTTAAAATGAAATTTTACCGCCTTTTAATGGAGAACCCTTTTTAAATACAATATTTGTATCTTTTATATATTCAATTTGGAAAAATAAACTTCTTCATTAGAATTAGGACGTATGATTTAGTTTCAATAAATTTTTGGTGTTTTTCTGATAACTTTCATATTTGGGTGAATAGTGTAAAATACTATATTTTAACTAAAAAAACTTCTTTAATCAAAATAATTTGTAGTGTTAAATTATACATTCTAATGGTTTGGAATTATAAAGAGATTATATTTTTAACTTTTAATCCAATTTTATAGATTGAAAATAATTTCACTTTGAAATTGAACATAAACAAGTATCAATCTTTTGTTTGTTATTATTTCTTAAAAACACACCTTTTGGTTTTAACAACGTAAATTAATTTTAAATTAATAAATGTAACTTGTATGTTTTGAATTTGGTAAAATAGAATTAATTTTTGAATTCAGAACATCAAAATTATCTTAGGGTAAATTTTTTGTATTTTTTTGAAAACTCTCAATTTTTAATGAATAGTGAAAAACACTGACTTATTGGTTAAAACCAACTTTTTATTTAAATAATTATTTATTTTATTTAAATTTATTTTAGGTCAAAATAGATACATAATACCTATATAATATCAATATAATTCATTGGATTAATTTTATAATAAGTTTAGATATATAAAAAGTTTATTGAACTTTTTACCTTCTTTTACCCACCTCCTAGGAGCATTTGCAAATTTGCATAAAACGTAATTTTACCACTTCTATGAGTTAAATTTAAAAAATAATAAAGACATGGTCAATATCAGTAAGTATAATGTGGTTTAATAAGTTGAAAATAATTTTTTGTGAATAGTATCTTTTTACTTTTATTTTTCATGGTTAAAAGTAAATAGGGTAATTAATTGTAAAAATGATATTATTATTACCCTAACACATGTACTAATTCTTTTTGAGAATTATAATTTGACCAAAAAAACCTTAGGAATAAAATATGAACCTCTTTGGCCCACTTGGGTTAGATTAGGACATTTATTATTATTTTATTTAAAGAAGAGTTAAAAGAGTTAAATTCAAAGTTTAATAACTAAACCATTTTTATTATAGGGTTACACACAATATAAATTCTACAATAAATATTCATTAGAGATATAAAACTATTTCCTAAGTAATGGTATTTTATTTATAATTTTTAGACATTATATAATTAAATTTATTTATGACACGATGATGATGGAGTAATTACCGTATTAATGAATGATTAAAAAAATTGATATTATAAATATCTAAATAAATATAATTTGAGACTTTTAATGAATTCAACTAATTTTATAGGTTAATATGACATTTTAGGGTTGCTTAAATGCATTTATTTCTAAGTAATATAGTGTTTAGGACTTTAACAAAAATCAATTATTAAATAATGTCAAAATTGACATAAATGAGTTTTTAAAACAAATACAATATTATTGGATGATATAATAATATTAAAAATCTATGGTTAGGACAAAAGACTTATATAATGATAGGTGTATAATTAATGAACCACTTGGGGTTCTCTTGGAAGTTTATAGTATGTTTATTATCCATATAATATAAAAATACAAAGAGACATGGTAAATGTGAAACTATTTAACTAAGAGTTAAATATAAAAGATACGGTTAATATAGTGACCCAAACCTGTCTAAAACATATTTCTTGAGTGTTTTTCTACCCAAAACCACCTTATAATTTAAATAATTCATTTTGGAGCCATTATAAACCGAAAATGATTTTATTATAAAATAATATTTCAATCCTTTCCTAAGGTACCCCTCACCCCTCTTATAAGTGGACACTTCCCCTTCTCTCAAATTCACATCTTCAAATCCATTCGGCTCATCGAAAACCGGCCCACATATCCTCCCATTTATCCTACCTTCTTCCTAGGGGCATTACATTGGTAATAAATCCAACCTAATGAGCCCTTTTGATCAAATCAAATGGAAGAACCTGAAGAAGAGGTAATGATTTCACCAACCTCTTTCAAGTTCTTTTTTTCTTCCACTTAATCTTTTTTTTTGTTATTACCATACCAAAATAATAAATCTAGTACCTTATATAAACTGTGATGTTATTATAAATATGGCACAACCATATTCATTATTCTATCCATCCTATGAATGATAATGTCACCATGCGTGCGTATACACGACTTACCGTCTCTACACCATGGTGTAATATGTTATTCGACACTATGTTATTTGGATGGATAAAATGATGAGTAATATGTATATAAATAATGAAAATAAAATTATAATGTCTCTTTAAAATAAATATACCATCCAATTCCACACCTTTAAGGAAATGATATTGTCTCTCGTGCGTATGTACGGATAACCGTCTCCACGACGTGATGAGATTCATTTCCACGTTCACCATTAATTGACGATTATAAAAATATATATTACTAATAAGTATGTAATATATGAAATAATAATGATACTGGAGACACACACACACACACACACACATATATATATATATGTATTTATGTACTTACATATATCTTATTCACTTACTTCCATCAATACGATATGAAAACAGAAACAAAGTTTATTCGTACGTACGACCTACCATCTCCATATACGGTGTTTTCCATTTCATATATCTATCTGTTATAAATAATTATATTCTAAATATATATAATATATAAATCAAGGTTTATATTCTTTAAGTATTTAAATCATGATCTAAATTATATGATCAAGAATAACAAGTTAAAATACGTATGAGAAAGAAAGTGATTATTACCCGAAATGATAATTTAACATGGAAATTATTATTAAATGGGTAGTATAAAGTCATAAATGAATCATGTATGATATAATAAATATTAATATGGTTCTAGTATAATTTAATAACAAACTACGGTCTTTATACAAGAGGTTAAATGTACACTCGACTAAAGGAAAGTGCAAGGTAAGGGTTAATTACACAATCTCTTTATTATCCAAGGTTGTTTTTACGTAAGTATCTACTGGGACATATTTATTATCCATGTCCTTGTTTCATGAAAGAGTTTTCAAAGGGATTATTTTAATATAATTTTTTACTAAAACATCATTTTAAATGTTTTAAATATTTATTCTTCAAAATCATTCTCATTAATGTCCATGTTTTAAAAATGGTTTTTAAGGATTTATCTATAGGAACATGAATGTTTTTAAAATGATAATTCCTTTCAAAAGTTTCAAAGTGGGATGGGAAACATTGATTAAAAAATGTCTATAAATGTCTTCTTATCTAAATTGTGTGACTTGAAAATATTTTCATGAAAAGGGGATATTTCTCTCAAAGAGTTTTACAAATCATTTTCATCTATGTCAACATCCTTTGATAGATTTTAAATTTGTTTGAAGTTGATTTATTATGATACAAATATTTCGTATTGTATTAATGGTTTTGTGATATTTTGACTGTGTACATGTTATTTTTACACCACTAATGGTTTATGGATAAAGTGTTGACATTTCATATGCTATTTTTAATACGAATGTTTATGTTATGTTTAAACCTTTTCAAATGAGGAATGCATTAGACTTAGTAAGTGACGGGTGGAGCCCGCAATAGCTCCTCGATGCATCTGTAGGTATCATTAGACAAACTAGTGTCTTGGAATAGGGTCTTGAAAAAATATTTTTTGTAGGTTTGGAACAAGGCCTTGACTATGTGGTTATGAAGTCCGGAATTATGCATTCCATCATTATGAAAGTGGCTATTGATATTGCATGTGCTTATTCAACTAGTATAATATCAATGTGAATAAGTAAATAGATTTATTTTATTTTATCTTTTCCATATTATGATAATGTTTAAGTTTAAATTTCTTTTGTTTTAGTCTTATACATTTCCTTAAATATTTATGCTTATTTATGAAAGATTCCGCTATATTGTTATCCTTACTGAGCATCTGAACTCACCCTTTCTATGTTTGATTCTTCCCAAGATTCCCAGAAGTGTATTGTGATTGATATGTGGGGTTAAGCTAAGGGAATAATAGCGTTAATAAAGGATTATATATGTTGTGTTTTATGTTATAAAGTGTAATGTAACATTCATGTATGTAATCTATTTTCCAAGATAGATAAACTGATCGGTCCTTCAGGACTTGATTCCTTGCAATCATGCCAATATTATGTAATAATGCACGGACTCTGGGTAACTAGGGTCGGGGCATTAAAGTTGGTATCATAGTAAGTTTAGAATTAACCATAGAAACTAGATTTAGATAAACTCTGATTAGAGAAGATTACCCTAAGATAGATTTTGAGGATTAGTATAGAAGAACTTCCTAGAATTTTGGTACTGTAGAGATTTTGTGAGTTTTTATAGAAATACATCACTAACTGGATACGAGCAGGTATAGGCAGCTCTGGAATAGATGTACCGAATGGTAAAACATGAAAACACTGTTTTGAGCTAGAATTGAACGGGAACTGGTGCATGAAAACGGGCCTTGCTGCACTCTTGGTTACGACACTATCGAGGGATATGCTTAGGATAATTCTCGTTTTCTTTAAAAACCACTATGAAGGGTTTATGAGTATATACCTCCTCAAAGAAAACATTTTTGTGATTATGGATATATCCATAAACTATTCAATTTGCGTTAGGTATTTTATATGTTTGGAATTATGAATTGCGATTCATAAACTGACCAAGTGTATGCCATTGTTTAGAATTGGCACCTAGTATAAAGAATGAGTACTCTAGAAATACGTTTGATCCACAGAGTAAGAAGGGTCATATCATTCATGGTATTAAGGAAACATTTAGAAGGGAAATAGTCTCTCATTTAATCTCAACATATGAAAAAATAATATCATGTGTTAGTAAGATAAGTAAATAATTTTCTGAGTCCTATGGCTTTGAAGGGAAGCAAGAGAAGAAAAGGATGGTAGAGAGAAATATGGATAAAGGGAAGAGGGGAAAGAAGGATTTTCCCATATGTGATAAATATGGAAATAATCACCTTGGTAAATGTATGAAGGTAATGAGAGTTTGTTATAAGTGTGGATAAAAAGGACACCAAGTATGTGATTTTAAGGGTAAGAAAAAGTTTTCAAATGTAAAATGCTTAATCTGCAAGGCATTGAGACACTATGTGAATCAATGTCACATTCATAAGTGTATACCGCAAATGATGTTATTGGATAATAATCAAGTTATGATACTACCTCATATGAAGAGGAATGACTAGTGTTCTTATGTTGTTATTATAAAATTATTTCATTTGTGTGTTGTATCAACATTATACTGGTTATATGAATTATGGAGATAAATAAGGATTGTACTGCAATACTATTTTATAGATGATTTGAGATAATATGGTTCTAAGAAAAGTGACTAAATAGTAATATACACTTTTTGGAAAATAAATGGTTGAAGGAAAGGTAATCCTTAATATGGTCCTGATAATGAGGTAGTTATTTTGGATTAAGAGATGGTTGATTTGGATAAATTATATTGGATATTCTTGACTACATTGAAACTGATTTATGATTTGTATATTCTGTCATTGTTGGAGTTTACAACATTTTTGGATAGAAGGAGTATATCCATTATTCTATATGGAATAAGGGAGCATGAATGTAATCAATAAGGTTTTATGGTAATTCAGAATGTTGCAGTGTTTTAAAATAATACATGATGAAGGTGTTCACATGTTATTACCTGACAAAAAGGAACTTCATTGTGTTTAACTTCATTATAAATTTTGGACTAAGAGTTTGAATTGAAGTATTTTTGATAAGTATAAAGGTTGGAATAAATTAAGTTTTAAATTGGATACTATTGTTAAGGTTATTTTTGGATTGTTATAAAAAGGACAACTCAGAGGTCGGGCCACAACCAGTCACGTCCGACAAGGCCACGAGACTTGAACCTCCAACCGAAGGGCGACAAGGGTACATCTCCTACCACTGGCCTACGTGATGTCCTGGATTGAATAATGTTGTTTTTTTAAAAGGTCTGGTTGATGAATTATAAATTCATTTTTTGGAACCCTATACGAATAGGATAAATAGAATATTTGTTTAAGTTCTATTATCTTTTAGAGTGAAAGGAGAGTTTGAAGTAGAAATTAGTTAATGGATGGAACTCTACTTGTCAAGTATGTATATATATTTTTCTTCTCTTATTCTGTGAAGAAATTAGTTCTTAAACTTTAGGAAAGAGATCATAAAACTAAAAATGTGTTATCCTAATACCTTATGTTTTGTTGAACCGGTGATATTTTAAATTATCATAGATTGATGGCTTTGAGGCCCTCAATTCTAGAATTTTTTGAGACTGATGACCTCAATCACTCCCTATAAATATTTACGTTTTCCTTCCAATTATGTGTCTCTAATTTCTACAAATGTTCTTCTAATCTAGATCATAATTTGGTGGTGATTTTTCCTTCCCATTTTCCTCTTATTAAGACTAATTTTTTTAACATATTTCCCGATGTGGGTTTTCCCACAAAGGAATTTTCTATTTTCAACCTTTTATATTCGAAGAACAATTTCAAATTTTGAGGTCGCAATTTATTGAAGGAGGGAATAATGTAACACCCCATGATTTCATAGTACATTATTTCTTCAAAGTAATTCAATAACTTGCACTACACGCAACACCGAGTTCAAGTGCACCACGACTTACCAAACTAGCTGTTCAAAAGAGGTTAGGAATATTATAAATTAAAATTTGAACTTTATATAATACTTATAATTTTATAATTCATATTATAAGTTTCTTAGACATAATGAAAAAACAAATTCATTTTTTTCAGATAAAAGAAGTATTTTTTTAAAATAAAATTTTACCACCTTTTAATGGAGAACCATTTTTAAATCCAATATTTGAAACTTTTATATATTCAATTTGACAAAATAAACTTCATCTTGAGAATCGGGACATAAAAATTTAGTTTCAGTAAATTTTTGGTATTCTTCTGATAGCATTCATATTTATGTGAATAATGAAAAATACTATATTTTAACTGAAAAAAATGGTTTTAATCAAAATAATTTTTAGTGTTAAATTATCTATTTTAATTTTTTTTGAGTATAAATAGATTATTTTTTTACCATTTAATCCAATTATATTGATTTTAAATAATTTCACTTTTGAATTGAAAATAAACAAGTATCAATCTTTTGTTAGTTATTATTTCATAAAAACATGCTTTTTGGTTTTGACAACAGGAATTAATTTGAAATTAATAAATGAAACTTCTATGTTTTGAATTTGGGAAAATAGAATTAATTTTTGAATTCATAATATCAAAATTTTCTTTGGGTGAAATTCTGTTATTTTTCTGAAAACTTTCAATTTTTGATGAATAGTGAAAAACACTGAGTTATTGGTTAAAACAGACTTTTTATTTAAATGATGATTTATTTTATTTAAATTTATTTTAGGTAAAAATAGATACATAATACATATATAAGTTCAATATAATTCATTGGATTCATTTTATAATAAGTTTATATATATAAAAATTTTATTGAACTTTTTACCGTCTTTTACCCACCTTATAGGAGCATTTGCAAATTTGCAGACAACTTAATTTTACCGCTTCTGTGAGTTGAATTTCAAAAATCTAAGAGACACGATTAATATTATTAAGTAAAATGTGGTTCAATAAGATGAAAATAATTTTTGGTGAATTGTAACTTTTTACTTTTATTTACCACGGTTAAAAGTAAAAAGTGTAATTAAGGGTAAAAATGATATTATTATTACCCTAACACATGTCCTAATTCTATTGGATAAGTATAATTCGACCAAAAACAACATTATTAATAAAATAATAACCTCTTTGGTCCACTTGGATTAGATTAGGACATTTATTATTATTTTATTTAAAGAAGAGTTAAAAGAGTTAAATTCAAAGTTTAACAACTAAACCATTTTTAATATAGTGTTACACAAAATATAAATTAGACTATAAATATTCATTAGAAATATAAATATATTTAATACATAATGGTATTTTATTTATAATTTTTAGACATTAAATAATTAAATTTATTTATGACATGATGATGATGCAGTAATTAACATATTAATGATAGATTAAAATAATTGATATTATAAATATCCAAATAAATCTAATTTGATACTTTTAATGAATAAAAATAATTTTATAGGTTAATATGACATTTTATGGTTTATTAAATTTTTTTATTTCTAATTAATAAAGTTTTTAGGAGTTTAACAAAAATCAATTATTAAATAATGTCAAAATTGACATAAATGAGTTTTTAGAACAAATACAATATTATTGGTTGATATAATAATCCTAAAAATCTATGGTTCGGCCAAAAGACTTATATAATTATAGGTGTATCATTAATGAACCACTTGGGGTTCAATTGGAAGTTTATAGTATGTCTAATAACCATATAATATAAAAATACAAAGAGACGTGGTAAATATCAAACTATTTAACTAAGAGTTAAATCTAAAATATAAGGTTAATATAGTGACCCAAACCTATATAAAACCTATTGGTTGAGTTTTTCTCGACCCATACCTTAGAATTAAAATAAATTATTTTGGATCCATTATAAACCGAAAATGATTTTATTATAAAATAATATTTCAATCTTTTCCTATGGTACCCCTCACCCCTCTTATAAAAGGGCACTTCCCCTTCTCTAAAATTCACAACTCCAAATCCATTTGGATCGTCCAAACCCTACCCAAATATCCTACCATATATCCTAACTTCATTATTGAGGCATACCTTAGGTCAAAAATCCAACCTAAGGATCCCTTTTGATCAAATCAAAATGAAGAACCCAAAAAAGAGGTAATGATTTCACCACCCTCTTTCAAGTTCTTTTCTTCTTCCACTTACTATTTCTTTGTTATAACCATACAAAAATAATAACTCCAGTACCTTATATTTATTGTGATGTTATTATTCATATGGTACAACCATATTCATTATTATATCCATCCAATGATGCGTGCGTATATACGGCTTACCGTCTCCATGTCGTGGTGTAATTTATTATCCAACACTATATTATTTGGATGGATATAATGATAAGTAATATGTATATAAATAATTAAAATAACATGATAATGTCTCTGTAAAATAAATATACCATCCAATTCCACAGCTTTAAGGAAATGATATTGTCGCTCGTTCGTACGTTCGGATTACCGTCTCCACGACGTGATGAGATTCATTTCCACGTTCACCATTCATTGACGATTATAAAAATATATATTACTAATAAGTATGTAATATATGACATAATAATGATACTGGAGACATATATATATATATATGTACTAACATATATCTTATTCACTTACTTCCGTTCAATACGATATGAAAACAGAAACAACGTTTATGCATACGTACGACCTACCGTCTCCATAAACGGTGTTTTCCATTTCATATATCTTTCTATAATAAATAATTATATTATAAATATATATTATATATAAATCAAGGTTTATATTCTGGGATTATTTAAATCATGATCGAAATGATATGATCAAGAACAACAAGTTAAAATATGTACGATAAAGAAAGCGATTATTACCCGAAATGATAATTTAACGTGGAAATTATTATTAAATGGGTAGTATAAAGTCATAAATGAATCATTTATGATATAATAAATATTAATATGGTTCTATAATAATTTAATAACATACTACGGTCATTATACAAGAGGTTAAACTTACCCTCAACTTAAGGAAAGTGCAAGGTAAGGGTTAATTACACAATCTCTTTATTATCTGAGGTTGTTTTTACATAAGTATCTACTGGGACATATTTATTATCCATGTCCATGTTTCAGGGAATAGTTTTCAAAGGGATTATTTTAAGAGGCATTTTTACAAAAAAACATTATTTTAAATGTTTTAAATATTTATTCTTTTAAATCATTCTCATTAATGTGCATGTTTTAAAAATGGTTTTTAAGGATTTATCTATATGGAAATGAATGTTTTAAATCTTTGATTGTGGATGTGTTATTTTTACACCATTCATTGTTTATGGATAAATTATTAAAATTTCGTATGCTAGTTTTAATACGAATGTTGATGTTATGTTTAAACCTTTTCATATGAGGAATGCATTGGAATTAGTAAATGACGGGTGGAACCCGCTATAGATCATCAATGCATCGGTAGGTCTCATGAGACGAACTACTGTCTTGGGACAAGGACTTGAAAAAATTTTATTTTTAGTCTCGAAACAAGGCCTTGAATATGTGGTTATGAAGTCTGGCATTATGCATTCCATCATTATGAAAGTGGCTATTGATATTGCATGTGATTATTCGACTTGTAGAATATCCATGTGAATAAGTAAATGTTATTATTTGATTTTATCTTTTCCATATTATGCTGATGTTTAATTCTAAAAGGATTTTGTTTTAGTCTTATACATTTCCTTAAATGTTTATGCATATTTATGAATGATTATGCTATATTGTTATCCTTACTGAGCATCTGAGCTCACCCCTTTCTATGTTTGATTTTTCCCAGGATTCCAAGAAGTGTATTGTGATTGATATGCAGGGTTAAGCTAACAGAATAATGGAATTAATAAAGGATTATATATGTTGTTTTTTATGTTATAAAGTGTAATTTAACATTCATATATGTAATTTATTTTCCAAGATAGATAAACCGATCGGTCCTTTGGGACTTGATTCCTTGTAATTATGCCAATTTTATTTTATAATGCACTGACTCTGGGTAACTGGGGTTGGGGTGTTACACATGGTCTCGAAAATAATGAATATAATATCTGAAAAAACTTATAAAATTCAAGATTTTACACTTCCCTTGAATTTATAAAAGGCTAATTTTCAAGAATAGTTTTTTAATAGTAATTTTCAAGAAATTTGTTTTCAATATATTTTCAACCTTATTTTATATTTTTTCATGGAAAAGTGTTTTCAAAATGTTTTCAGGACTTATTTATAATTTTTCAATGTATTTTCAAATAATAGGTTTTCAAAACGTTTTAAATATCCTTTTATATGTTTTCTAGTAAAAAATATTCAAAAATTTCAATGTTTTATTATATTTTTTCAAATAAAAATGTTTTTAAAATGTTTTCAAGATTATTTTTTAAGTTTTCAAGGGAAAATGATTTCAAAATGATTTGATCTCTTCTTTAAAAAAAATTATGGTATTTTTTAAGAAAAATATTTTCAAATGGTTTTATGTATTAAAAAGCTTTTTTCAAAGAAGAAAGGATATTTTTTTCAAGAGACATATTTTAAAGATATTTAAAATTATTTTCCACCAAAGATGGAATCTTTTGATGTTACTCATTCCCTTAAAAAAAATTATCTAATGATTCCATTAGTGGGTTGTTCTTAATTTGATGGTCTTTAGGAAAGCTGTTTATATTTCATGGGTTATCTCTTTATGAAATCGATTTCTATTTAATGGGTTATGATTTTAATAAAATGATTATAAAACATTTATCTTTTTTATAGGTCATGATATGTATGTATTTTTATGATACCCATTTAATTTCATGGGTTAAGACATTATTTTTTCTATTTTTTTGGAATATATATGTATGATTTTACTAAGAGATGCATGAGACCTATATATCCCTAAAATTCATTGGATAAAGATTTATATTTCATGAGATAAACATAGATGAAATGAGAAATGTACTAGGTTCATTATTAGAGAGCTAAAATGATAAATGAACTCGGTTAAATAATAAAGGGATGGAATGAGGAGTAAAATTATTTTAGTAATACAAGTCTAGAATAAGGAGTGAAATCAGTTCAATAATACAAGGCTGGAATAGGTTGTGTACCCAGTTCTATAAATGACCACATCCACCAAGATGGTCTTGGATGCAATTCCTTGACTACTTGGAAATCGTTATAATTTTCTTATGTGTTTTCCATAATTCAATGTTTTGTTCCTATGTTACAACCTGAATGGCCTAAATGGCCTGAAGGCCTTTATTTTTATTGATTTTTGAAAACCCCCCATTCAAGGGATGAGGGGGAACCCTTAAAAGTCCCATAAGATTAGTGATTACATGGCCCATAGGCTTAAGAGACATTACCTGACTCAAAGGTCTTAGGAATTCAACCAAACTATAACTATAATGAACTTCTCCTCCCCAGCATCTTCATCATGATTGTAGCTGTCCACCTTTGCATGACTGTCTTACTAAGCTTTCCATGCAAGAACATGTTGGTCCCAATGGCATAGTCATACCCTCTCATTCTTCCAAATACATTGGTTCTACTCTGGTGAGTGCACCTTCTCTTAGTCCTCCTCTATGGCTACTCCATTTTTATAGAGTCTATCTGGGGAAACTACATGTGGCCAAAAGGCCTTGAGGTGGCCTGAAGGCCTTAACGGTGGCCCAAAATCCCTACTAACCCAAAGGTATGGGTGTCCTGAAGGCCTTAATGACTCCATGCCCAAACCGATGGCCCAAGGTGAATAGTTCCGGCTACTACAGTACTGAACAATACCTTCTACAGTACCCGTAAGTGTAGAATACTACTACAGTACAACTACAGTAGTGCTACAATAGCATAAATATTCCTCTGCCTAGTTTTGAACCTGGGCCTTGTGGATTCACTTAAGGATACCTCACCAACTACGTTGAGGCTCAAGTTCCCTATGTTTTAATTTCATGGATTATGTTCTTTATTTCCTTATGATTCATGTATTTTGAACTGTCAAGATTTATACCATGATTCATGTATGTCATCATTGATATGCAGAGTGTGATCTTCTATTTTCATGATCATATTAACATACCATTATGCTCATAATTATTCATACATATCTTCATTTTTTACCTTTACCGAGCATCTATGCTCACAAATTTTTATGCATCCTTCCCCAGTTTATAATGACATATTTCTTGTATGATAGTTCTAAGAGGAGTGGTTGTATTGGAGAACCTCGTGGGAGATAATGTTTCTCACTCATGTATTAGTGTTTAAATTTCTATTTTAACAAAGGAACTAAACTAATACAGTCTTTTGGATTTTTTTTGTATAATATATTAAGTATTATGAAAAAGTGATGTAATGTTAATGTATGAAAAGTGAGGGTATCTATGGTTGGTATCAGATTAATGGTTTAGTAAACCTTTGGAATCTATGATGAGAAAAATTTAGTTATAACCCTAATGAAATTTCTCGGGATAAGTTTAAGTATAATGAAAAGTATAGGAAATGTCTTCAAATTTTGGTAAAGGTTAGGGTGTGTGGTTTCTGATAAATACATCTCTTTCTAGATAATACAGGTGTATGTGGGTCTCAAATAGATGTACCTAGGGGTAAAAACTTTGATAAGATGTTCTAGGCCTGACTCAGGGTAATCTGGTAAATGACAACGATCCTTATTGCACACCCAGTTTAACACTCCTAGGTATATTCTTTGGGAATTCACAAACTCTTCATAAAACATCATGAAGGATTTAAATATAAGTTGTCTATGAATTACCATCGATAAAACTAGGGTGTAAAATATTATGTAAGGTGTCATGGTTTAGGTAATCTAATAAGTAATTATTTTCATGACTATGTGGTTTTCTTATATGATAAGTAATTATCTCACTATACTTCTAGTTTTAGTCACTAGCTGGAACTAAAAGAAACTGGATTAACATTGAATGTGATAAACAATTTTTTTATGAGTAGTCAACTGGGATGATCACTAGAGTGAAAGATATTTTAATCATGCCTAATAGATTTTCACGGAATATGATTATGAACATGTACCTTAACCCACTCCCAGACACACCAAGGAAGAGAAAGAAGGAGGTCACTGAGAGTTCAGGTAATAGAGACCATGGGGGAAAGAATATTCAGTTTCCTTTATGTTAATAATGTGGAAATAATCACCTATGTGATTGTATTATGTTAGTAAGAAAATGTTTTGACTGTGATAAAGGACACAAAGAAAGTGACTATAGGGGAAAAATGAAGAGTTTGGTTAATGAAATGAATGAGAGTATTGGCCTCCCTAAGACATAATCAACGGTTAAGTGTTTTAAGTTTGGAATAATGTCCATTATGCAACTCAATGTCCCAAGAGTAAAACTCTTGAAGAGGATCAACAAGGTGGTACGGGTAATATCTAGAATGCTGATGATGAAGAGACTACATATGAAATGTGAAAGGAGAGAGATATTATGTAATAAGATGAGGTAGCCTTGGTAATAGAATAAGGATGAATTAGAATAATTAAATATTTTGGGTATTTGGATTCAAGAATTTTGTTATATGAAAGGTCAAATATATAAGTATTGTTCAGTTTATTTTTTCATTATGGATTTACAATAACACATTGAGTGGTTCCGATGGAATAGAAAAGTGATATAATGGAAAGGTTATGTCCATGGATAACACATTATTAGGGGAAATATTTCCCTTAATATGTTACTTATTCTTTTATAATTTCTTTTGGGATAAAGATATGTGGGATAAGAATAAGTAAATTGGACGTTACTGATTACCTTCCAACTAATTAAGGACCTGTCGACAAGTAGTTCATGTTATCGTGGACAAATTTTACATGTTATTGGATTTATAGAATATATCCATTAATATATGGAATACAGAAGTGCTCATGTTACCCAAAAAAATTTATGTAAATTTAGGTTGTTACAATGTTCCAAGATAATTTACCATGAGGGTATTCACATATTTGGAATGTGGAAACCAAGAGCTACTTTGTGATATATGGGGGATCCATGTAAAGTTGATTTCATGACTTTATGTCTAAAGTTTTGTATTTTCATCTTTAAAAGGGGTTATAATACAAACCATTCATGAAATGTTTATGTTAACCTTCAGAGTAGGTATTTATGCACTGAGTATGTATTTCAAACCTTGGTAAAAGGCTATTTAGTGATTAAACTAATTTAAAGGATATCTATCTTAATTATTTTTGAAATTATAATAGTATGGTTTTATAAAAGGAAATAATGTATGTAAGGTGAAAACTAATAAAGTCTACTAAGGATGTAATTCTTGAACCCATGGTTGAAGGATGATATGGGTTTCAAGCCTACAACTGGCCTACACATTGTCCTAGTTAATGTATAATTATATTCGATGAATAGTTATTTAAGATGAAACAGTAGTGACACCTTTTATGATTAGAGATTAATGTATCAACCATATTTATTTTTAATAATAGTTATTGATAAATAGTTTTACAATTTATTCTTTTATGGGCCTTAATATCTGATGAAAGTTTATTTTACCACTTCATGCATCAAAGTTAATTTCTTAATATCTATTACATGAAGTAATAGATGAATTATAAATTGATAAAATCACAACTAAATAATGAAATTTTGTTTATATAGATATATCAAGTAATTATACTTCCTTATATTCATGGTCAATAAAGGAATTATTGAACATTAATATAATGATAAAAAGATAATGTGTTATCTTAACACCTTAATTTTGTTGAACCGATGGCTTTTTAAATGATCACTAATTTATGAATTTGAGGCCCCCAAATTTTCTTTAATCATTCAATTATTTGTGACTGATGACCTCAATCACTCCCTTTAAATATTTATGCTTTTCCTCCATGTCTAATATTCATTCCCAACCTATGTTATCCTATATGTAAACCTAGCTATATGTTACTTTGGATAACCATTATGGTTTCAACTTTTCCTTTTAAGGAAAGTTTATGTGTTCATTTTTACGATGTGGGATTATATGAATGAAACTTTAAAATATTAAACCTTTGATAAAATATATGAATTTCAAGGGAGAATTTCATTTTTAGGGGGTAGAATGTGACACCCTTAAATTTTGTGATTTTTTTTTCCAGATCAATTTAACCTTTTTGATATTTTTCATTTTATGCAGCATTGATGATAGTTTATTTTATATCAAATAAATGTGTTTTTATTGCATTATACCCAACACCAAGTTAATGGTGCACTCCACACAACATAAACTTTAGATTTCTTTACACAGAACAATGAGGCTAGCTTGCATTATATGAAACAATGAATTTCATCGATGGCTTGGGTAACATTCAAGACTAAGGTTTACCGAACAATGGTATATTATTAAATTATGATTATTTAATATAATAAGATATAACCTATACATTAGATTAGAGGTTATGAATATTGTTGACTAATTTATGAAAATATATTTTTTACACAATATAATATGAATTCATAGGTTACTAATTAATTATAAAAGAATATGAAAACTGATTGAATATTAAAAGAAATATTATTATTTTTATGGTCATAAAGATGTTTTACCCTAATAAATTAAATTAAATATAATTAGTGAGTTATATTAATGTAATGTATATTTTATATTTTCAATAAACTATTTTTTATATTCATTCAATATATTTTATGGACATAAGATAAGAAAAAACCCAATTTTATGCTTAAAAACATATATTTTTATAAATGTATTTTTACCATCTTTTAAAGGAGAAACCACTTTAAATCCCATTTTTTGCACTTTTATAGACATTATATGTAAAAATAAACTTCATATTTTAAAGTATAACATTCAAATTAGATAAATACTTTTTTTTGGATTTTTCAATAATGTTTCATGAATAGTTAAAAATACGTAATTTTAGTTCAAAACTGCTTTTTCATCTAATTTATTAATAAAGTTAAATTATATTTTTAATTGGTTAAAAAGTTTAATTATATAATATTTTTATAAATTAAGTCAATTTAGGAGATTGATATCAATTTCACATTGAAATTTTAAATAAAAACTTAGCAAACTTTTGATTGTTTTTACTTTAAAAACCTGCATTTTCGACCCAACTGTGAGATTAATTTTAAATTAATTTCAACCAATTATGTGACTAGAATTTCTAAAAATATATATAATATTTGGAATAATAAAATTATATTGTGTAAAAGGTTCAACATATTTGTTGAGAAAAAATATTTGTGAAAGTGATTAAAATTAATTAAATTGATTAGGTTAAATTAAGCTTACTAAGGGACTAAAATATAACCATAAGGCCCATAAAAACCTTTAAACTTTCCAAAAATACATTTATTGTACATTATTAGGCCCTATCCACCCTTTAATCTACTTTTTATCATTATCAGATCCACTTGAAACATGAAAACTGTGAGTGGAATTCTCTCTTCAAATATTTACAAGAGTGCCACTCCTCCTTCCCTAAAAAGGCCACCACCCATTCCTCTTATTAAAACCTCTCAAACCATTTAGTTTAAGAATATATATTCCAAATACACTTCCCAAAATCCCTATATTCCTCATTTAACTATAAATTTGGAAATAAAGTCTTCCATATAATCATTTTGGCACAAACCAAAAAGAGTTACCCGATTAAGAGGTAATGCCTTCTCTCAAGCACCTTTGTTTTATTTTACTTCTTCACCACCTCCACTATATTTATTACATGATTTTATAAAAACAAAAGTATCATAAATATTATATCATTTTTTAATTCTAATGTTTCAACCTACACTTACACGCACCTCCATCTTATGGGTAACCAAAATACTGTTTATGTGTACGACGAACTACTGCCAAACTAAACGATGATTGCACATTTTTTTCTTTACCACCTCTCATGGTGGAAATTATGATGAAAAATATGTTTATATATGTTATGTATTATATTTATTATCTATTTAATCTTCTTTATTCCTTTTAAAACACATGGAAGTTTACTTTCCATTTGGTGTAAATATGATAATTTTGTTTGAGGAAGTGTGGACTACCGCCCCCTCAAATCGATGTGATTCATTCCCAAACTATATGGAATTTATTAGGGTTATATTTTGTGTTATTATATGATATATATACCATTATAATGATACATTAATGATATTATATACTTATATACATATAGTTCATTTTATTTATTTCTTTCAAAATGATAATAAAAACAGAAACATCGTTCATGCGTACGTACAACTTACCGTCTCCATGAATGGTATACTCAATTTCATACTTATATATTATATATAATATTAAAATAAATATATAATGAGTATAAATGATATTTATATCTTGTTTTATATTATGTAATCATGATATAATAATAATGACCAATGTTATAACAAAGTAAGAAACATGTGAAGAACAAAGAGAATATTACTCGAAGTGAAATCTTAACATAGAATTTTTAACAAGAGGGTAATATAGAGTCATGATAAAATAGAATATAGTTTTATATATAAGAATATGGTTATATAAAATATTTATCGTAAATTTATATATATTATACATGTGTTTTGAAGGAGTACGATGAGATTCAAGATACAAGGTAAGGGGATTTCATGTCACTTTTTATTTTTGTGAGATATAATATTTCTTTACCACCCATTAATTTTGTGTTTAGTGTATACTACCCTTGTATATATTCAGTGATTCATATAATTATATTTATGGGTATTTATATATCCATTCTATGATATGTATTTCATCGGGTTTAATTTTCAAAATTTTCCAAATCCATAAAAAAGGTTTGACTCAATTTTCCTTCTTTGAGTCTCATGTTTTGTTATGCACCTAAATTATTTTTCGAGGTGTATATAGTTCCATTTTACATGTTATATCATGAATCTCATTTTTTATGATATTTTAAGCTTCGTGTAATTTTAATTTCTTAAATGGGGATTATGGTTCATTGTTACTAAGTGATAAGAGTTTATTGAAACAATCTCATTGCTTTTCAAGATAGTTTATGATTATGCATCCTTTGTTGAAATATTATGATTCATCCATCAAGAGAAATCATTAATATTATTCTACCATGTTTATTAATGATATATTCATGTCTTGGTACCATTTTTCTACTCTTTGGTACATAATGTAGTTAAGAAAGTGTTTTTAAGAAAGCCCAAATTTACCCTCTCTTTGGTTAGAAATCTATGCTTGTTCATAACCATGTTTTATAAAAAAGGGTTTCTAAGAATACTCTACCATTATCTTATAATCTTTAAAATTAAATTTTACCCCTTTTTTAATTTACCAATATCTTCAAAGGAATATTATTTTCACTTTACGAACATGGTATTTTTTAAACCTTTTTACCATGTCAAAAGAATATTATTTTACCTCATAAGACATGTACGGATTTAACCGCCTTAATTTATTTGAAGAATCCTTTTCATTTTTAAAAGGTTAATTTTTAATAATTTTTTTAAATGTTATTTTCAAGTAAAATTGTTTTAAAAAAAATTTCAACCATGTTTTATAAGTTTTCAAGGAATTTTTTTTAAAATGTTTTAAAGCCTTATTTATAAGTTTTCAAAGTATTTAAAAAAAAATTTGAAAACATTTTCAAGCCCCTATCATATTTTTTCAAGTAAAAAAAGTTTTATATTTTTTTCAAGATTTATTTATATGTTTTCAATGTTTTTCCAATGAAAAACGTTTTTAAAATGTTTTGGGGCGTATTTTGTAAGTTTTAAGGAAAATGATTTTTAAAATGGCTTCAACTATTCTTTATAATAAATCAAGTTATTTTCCATGAAAATTATTTTAAAATGGTTTTTTGTATTAAAAATCATTTTTCAAATAAGAAAGGATATTTTCCTAAAGAAGAATTTTTTGAAAGATATTTCAAAACTATTTTACATCTAAGATAACATCTGTTGATCTTACCAATTCCCTTCTAAGAAATGATCTAAAGGTTTAATGAATGGGTTTTCTTAATGTTACGGTCTTTATAAAACATTTTTATCCTTCATGAGTTATATGTTTATGAAATATATCTCTCTTGCACGAGTTATTCATTTGATGAAATGATTATGAAACCTATATATTTTTTCCATAGGTTATGATACATTTTTATGATTGTGATGCCCACTTAATTTCATGGGTAATGATATGATTATTTATGATTTTGTGGAACATTTATGTATTATTTTACTATGATATGGGTGAGAAATATATCTCTCTCTAATGAATTGGGTAAAGATTTATATTTCCTGAGATAAACATGGATGGAATGAGAAATGAAATCATTTTTTTATTATAGGGTTGGAATGAGAAATGAAATCAGTTCAGTAATACAATGATAAAATAAGGATTGAACTTAGTTCAGTAATACAAGTATAGAACATGGAGTGTACTCAGTTCAGTTATATAGGGATGGAATGGGTGTGAACCTATTTTATTAAAGGACTTCTTCCACCAAGATGACCTTGGTAGCAATGCCTTGACAGCTTGGAAATTATTATTATATACTTATGTGTTTATAACAATTCTATGTTTTATTCCTATTTTATGATTTCATGGATTGTATTCTTTATTTCCTTATGATTCATGTCTTATAAACATCCAATCCTTATGCCATGATTCATGTATGCAATCTTTGATATGCAAGGTATGATATTATATTTTCATGATCATGGTCGCATACCCTTATGCTCATGATTATTCTTACATATCTTCCTTGTTTACACTTACTGAGCATGTGATATCACCCCTTTTATGGTTCCTTCATGAGGTTGTGAAGATATATTTCTTGTATGGTATGTCTAGGACAGTTTATAATCTTGGAGAACCTAGTGGGAGATAATGTAGCTAACTTATGTAATAGTATTTATGTTTCCATTTTTTCAAAGGAACTAAACTAATATGGTCTTTGGGTGTTTGTTTTTATAATTTATTATGTATTCAAAAAAGTTATGTAATGTTAATTTAAAAAAAGATAGGGTCACTATAGGAATCCCTTTATCACAATATCTCAAATGAAGAAGGTTGTATGTCGGCGTCATCAGTATATGTGCTCGAAGTCTCTTTCTTTGAATGCTTTGAAATGTAAATTTCCTATAGAACACAATGAACATGTATTTATTAATTCTATATAATTTACATAAAATTTCCTAATATATTAACTTCCATTAAGTAATATAATTGATAAATCCTTTCTCTCATTATTTATTAATGTAATATATCTCGTGATGCACCCAACGTATCCTACCTTACCACGAACATCTATTGTCACAGTTTTCATAAATATCCAAATGTATGAAACTCATAATTAAAATTAATAGCAATATTAAAAAATAAGTAACAATAAAAAATTACATAGACATGAATATCCATTGACACATATAAATGTGGATTTCCTACTAGCATGTCCCCTTTTCATAATATCATACTAGATGTTAAGAAGTGCGTACACCATGAGATGGCGCATCAGAGTTCTATGAGTATCCACCTATGATAGCCTATATCATTTATGTCCCAAAAATGATATCATCTAGCTATAAAACATATGTTTATAAATAATGTGATGCCACTTTTTGGTTCTCATCAAGAGGGGAATTGCTATGAACTTTTAGTGTGCCAGATACTATAGGGACATTATCAAATACAATGTTACGTAGAAGAAGAATCTGGATGTGATAAGTAGTATATTAATAATCAAAAATCTGAATGAAAGTTATCAAAAAGTATACATAATTTGGTTCTAGGGCACCAAATCTAATAGACTCCCACTCACACTAGAGACAACTACTAACAACCTTCAGTCTGGTAGCTCTCACATGATACTCATACTTCTGCTGAGATATACATTTAGTCAAGGTGTCCTCCATGTTATCTTCTATGGGTACTATACACACTATAACTTCTACCATTTGATAAAAATACATGAACAGGTGATACTTATGGAGTATGTAATTTTTCTATAGGTGTGAACTTGTCTCCTTAATAGCCACCATTATAGTATTATCACAATACAATGTGATAGGGTCTTTAATTATAGGTAGGACATCATGATCTTGGAATAAGTTCCAAATGAAAATAACTTTCTTGGATGCATAAAAAGACACTATATACTCAGAATTCATTGTAGAATCATAGAAAACTTTCTACTTTGAATTCCTCTAGCTTACTGATACTCTATTCAGATATAAATCATATCATGAGTGTGACTTTAGATAATTATAATCTATTTGAAAACCAACATCAGTATAGCCCTTAATGACCAGTTCCTCATCTCCTTCACACACCAAGAACATATCCTTAGTTCTTCTAAGATATAAAGGATAGCCTTGACAGCAGTCTAATGTTGTTCTACTGGATCTTCTTGATATCTTCCTACCATTTTCAATGCATAAGAAACATCAAGTCTTGCGCATAGCATGAAATACATGATCGATCCAATTGCTGAAGTGTATGGGATATTACTCACTCTCTTTTTCTCATGTTCTACCTAAGGATAAATTTTCTTAGAATGATGTAAATGATGTGATAGTAGAACCAATCCTCTCTTGGATTGTCCCACACTAAATCTATTTATTATCTAGTTAACATATGTACTTATACTTAGTCCATGAAGCTTATTGGATCTATCACAAATGATGTTGATCCCTAGAATATAGGCAACTCAACCTAAGTCCTTCATGGAGAAGCACTTTTTTATCCCATCCTTAACAGATTGTAATACTAGTGTGTATTTTATGATAATTAATATTTCAACAACATACAGTACTAGGATAATGACCGAATTCCCACTAAACCTATTATAAAAAAACTTTTCACATTCATTCTTGATTAAGCCAAATTATTTTACAGATTCATAGAATCAAATGTTCAATGACCTAGAAGCTTGGTTCAATCCATAAATAGACCTATACAACTTTCAAATATTTTTAGAATTACCTGGAATCACAAACCATTATGGTTGTATGCTATAGACATCGTCCTAAAGGTTCCGATTAAGAAACGTGGTTCTGAAATAAATCTGACAAATCCCATAGTCTTGGTAAGTTTCTATATGAAGTAGAATTATGATGGATTTAAACATGGTAATTCGTGAAAAAGTTTCATTGTAGTCAATTCATTGATGCAGTTTAAACCCTTTATCTACTAGAATTGCTTTATAGGTATTTACTTTACCTTCGATTTCCAGTTTCCTCCTGAATACCCATTTTTATATGACAGTATTTACATCAACTAGAACATCGACCAAAACCAAAAATTCATTTTGATTCATGTAATTCATCTCAGAATTCATGGTTTCTTTCCATATTGAATATTCTGAGCTCTCTACTTCCTCTTTACAGGGGAGAGGTTCATCATTGTCTTCCAATAATGAGTCACCATATTTGGTGACTAGAAAACCATATATCTCTAGTTATCTTACCTCACTTACACTCCTAAGAATTACTTATGTTTCTGGAACTACTTCTTCCATGGGGACCTGTGGAACCTGTTACTCTACCAAATCATGTGTATCATGAACATCAACATAAAAAAGTCAATCTTTCTCCCACTATCCCTTTTGAGGATGTGCTTTCTCTAAATAAATATAGTTTGTCTGGTGACAATTGATTTCTTTTCTTAAGGGTTTTAAAGGTACTATCATGTTGTTTCCTTAAGATACCCTAAAAATATACACTTTGTGACCTTGGGTTCTAGTTTGTTTCCAAATAAGTCCTTAACAGATTCCTCACACCACCACACACATGTATATGACAAAATGGGTTCTTTCCACTCCATAACTCGAAGTTAGTTCTATTTTCCACTTTAGTTAGTACTCGTGTTAATGTGTATGTTGTAGCTTTTAATTCATAGCCCCAACAAGAAAATAGAAGATTTGCATGACTCATTGCCAACATTACCATGTATAACAAGGTATGGTTCCTCCTTTAACTAACACCATTCCATTGTGGTGTATAAAGCGGAGTGGGTTGATATATAATCCCAAACTCCCGTAGAAAGTTGATAAAATATTGGTTAATATATTAACCAACTTTATCCAATAATTCTTCTTTATCTTCTTACCAGGTTGTTCACCACTTCCTTCTTTAATTCCTTTAATTTCATAGTGGGATCAGAATTATACCTCATCAAGTAGACATAGCCATATCTAATCAAGTCATTAGTAAAAGTTATGAAGTATGAATATCCACATATACCTTCTATTGGAAATTATCCACACACATAATTGTATACCAATCCTCAAAGATTCGTAAACCGTTCACCCAATCCACAAAATAGCATTTTGGTTGTTTTTTTCTTATAAACAATCATAAAACCTCTCAAGTGATTTATCTTAGAATATTCCAAATAACCATCTTGACAGAGATTTTTCAAATATTTGTTGTTTACATGATCAAGATGGTGATTACATAGATGGGTGCTATATGAGTCATGTGAACACGATTCATTATCAATTGCTAACACTTGGATTTCATGATTTAATACATAAAACCATTATTTAAATGAAATACACCATTACATATATTTTCTTATAAAATAAAAAACTTTTACTTAAAAGCACAAAAATAAGCTTACATGTATATAGGCATGATAGATAAATTTTGTTCTCTGTAACCATAGGTACATAATAAAAATATTTTAAAACAAAAATAATTAATGTTGGAAATGGAAGGTGGTTGTCACCAATTGAAATAGTAGCCATCTGTGCACCATTAAAAGCACTTAGATCCAAATATTCTTTGGAAATAATTTTAAATCTATTTGGTTCCTATATTTTTATACATATGTGAGCACAAAAAGATAAATCTAAAACCCCATATGTAGAAATTGAATGACTACACTCAAAAATGAATTCACCTTTGACATTCCCTTACTTCTAAGTGTAGTTCCTCTTCTAGTGGACTAACTTTCTGTATGAAAAACATATTGGCTCCTTTCTTTTACCCTACCTCTAGATCTTCCTGTTCTTTGAAGGATAGTACTCAGGAGACTTATACTGTTTGTATTTATTGTCCCCCATTTCCTTGTCCTTACTTTTCTTGTTCACCGTAAGGACTGTAAGTTTATCATCCCCCTTGTCTGCATCAACTTGGTGAATCAAAGTAAGGAGTTCTGAGATTTTCTTAACATTATTTCTCATATTGTAATTGAAAATAAAATTGGAGAAGGTATTGGGAAGTGATGAATGTATAATATTTTTACACAAATCATTTAGGAATTTAATTCCAAATATGTATAAGTGTTTAAAGTAGCCAATAATCTGGACAACATGAGACCTAACTGGCATAGACTCTCCAATATTAGTTATAAAAAAATCATTGGGGGTCTCATACCTATATTGCCCCACCTTCTCTTTATTGATATCTTGAAGGTAAGATATCATGATATATGAATACATATCTTTATAATACTTCAAAATATCATTAGACATGGATGAAAGTATGAGACATTGAACATCTGTAGCATTATTCAGATGTTTCTCATAGAGATATAACTCTTCATCATTTTCATCATTACCAGGCAGAACTCGATAAGGTTATCCAAACACATATAATTTCCAATCATGGTGAAGTATAACATGTAAGAACCTTTTCCACTCTTGAAAATTTGTGCTTGTTAGAAGGGTATCCTTATCAAGTATGGATCACAGTGATGTGTTTGAAGTCATTTTAATATTTTTCTACAAAATAAGATGATAAAAGATTTGGTACTTTATCTGATAAAATTTCAACAAATAAATAAATATTATATTAACTTATCTCCCACTATTTTATCAAAATCCAATAGCCCTCACCATTGGCTTCAGAATATGTTGTTTCTTGGATATTCTAGTAGAAATGATCCATATTCTCCTTTTCATTAACCCAAATTTGGTGGGTCAAGCATCTTGAATGGTTTTAGATTGGCATTCCAAATTCCAACTACATTAAATAATAGTTCCTTGATCTGTTGAGTGGAATCCCCAATCTTGAAATCATAAATTTAGATTTCCGTAACCCTTGAATCTTAGTTTCACCTAGTCCAACTTTGGAAATAAACCCATGATGTGAACTACGTTAAGTCAACTGAAAACTTCATGTTATAATTTGCCGATAATTGAATGTGCCCTAAATTTGGTCGGCCATGAACTTTTCACTATGGTACAATTTTAACTGAAGGAGTGGAAGGCTACACAAACTTAATATATATAATTGAGGGATTTTATCCTTATGTTTAAATTCCCAATTATTATCTTTATTACATGCTTGTTCATATTAAGTGTAGTTACATAAGTGATTAACCATGTAGTGCATTATGTTTACACATAAGATGATTTATTTTATTTTTGTCTTGCACTCTCATTAATTTCATTAATTAATCTGATAATGAAAAAAAATCCATAATGAAATAACCATGAAACTAATATAAATAAAATAATAAAGTGGTATGATAAAGAGTTCTTACTAATGGTTAGTTTATCTAACAGTTGATAAACTGAAATGTGACCAAGGGGGAAAACAACTTGAACCAATTAAGGTTTGTGTCGTAGCTTTCCTCCTCTACAACAATTTATCTCTCATGGATTGGTTTATCATCAGTTCCAAACATGAACTACATCCACTAGCTTGGGAGATCCAACGATTACATATGATTTTACTCACACACAAGTGACGGGGAAACAGGTTTAAATAATAGAAACCATGGGCACAAAGGCCCTAAATAATAATATGAGAGAAGGTACACATGCTAAAAATTTAATTTAATAATACCTTAAATGAAAATAATTACATAAAAATGTCTGTTTTATTCTCATGATCATCCACATGCATGCAACGAATTACACATTTAACAAAACTAGCATTCTATTCTTGATCATTATTATTTAAGATAAATTGTGGTCAAATTAATTGATTATTATCTGTAACGCCCCGACCCCAGTTACCCAGTGTTGGTGCATTATTACATTACATTGGCATAATCACAAGAAAGATCAAATATTGAAAGACCAATTGGTTTATTAGCCTTGGAATCACAAGATATATTCATAAAGTATTACATCATAAAGTGAAAAACTACTACAACAACATAGTCTCCATATTCCACACTCATATACCCACATACTATCCCTACAGGTCATTCATAACTTACTTCTTCACATCCTGGAAAAAATAAAACATAGAAAAGGGGTGAGATCAAATGCCCAGTAAGGATAACAATATAGTGGAAACTTTCAAAAATAAGCATAAACATTTAAGGCAATGTATAACTAAAACAAAAGCCTTTTAAACTTGAACTTCAACATAGTATGGCAAAAGTAAAATGAAATAATTCCATTTACTTATTCACATGGATATTCCACTAATCGAATAATCACATGCAATATCAATAACGACTTTCATAATGATGGAATGCATAATGCCAGACTATCATAACCACATAACCAAGGCCTCGTGCCAAGACTACAAATAAGATTTTGTCAAGGCCTTGTGCCAAGACACTAGTTTGTCTCATGAGACCTACCGATACATAGAGGAGCTATAGCGGGCTCTACCCGTCACATATTAAGTCCAATGCATTCCCATATAAAAAGGTTTAAACATAACATAAACATTCGTATTAAAACTAGCATACGAAATGTCAATAATTTCACCATAAAATATGAATGGTATAAAAATGGCACATCCACAGTCAAACATATCACAAAACCTTAAATACAATATAGAAGTTTTGTATCATAAATCAACTTCAAATAAGCGTAAAATCCATAAAAGGATGTTGACATAGATGAAATAAAAACTCTTTTTAGAGAAATATCTCTTTCTTTTTTGAAATCATTTAAGAGTAATATATTTATAAAATAAAACATTTTCTTTGAAAATATTCTTATAAGCTTGTAATGGAAGCTTCAACTATTTTATAAGGGTGGAAAATAACCGCACCTGCCGTATAAGTTAAAAAAAACATTCTTACCTTAATTATGTCGAAAAGGTTAAAGAGCACCTTGTTTGTAAAACGACATAAATATTCCTTTATAAAACTCTTATAAAAAGTAAAAAAAGGTTATAAATGACATTAAACCATATTCTTTTAAATAGTAAAAATGTTTTGAAATACATTTTTAAAAACATTGATGTGGATGATAAAGAGATCCCAGTAGATTATTATGTATAAACAACCTCGGATAATGAAGAGATTGCGAAATAAACCCTTACCTTTCACTTTTCCTTGGTTGAGGGTAAGTTAAACTCCTGTATAATGGCAAAATAATTTCTATTTATACAAGAATCATATATATTAACATGATATCATATATGATCTTTTAACAGTGATTTGTTAATAATATCTTAGTATTATTATTGTTTCGGGTGTTAAATTACTCATTTTCTTTTATATGTTTTGTTACGTAAGCCATGTTTGTCATGGATAGGTTGTATCTTAATCATATCCAGAATGATATAAAGTCCTTAGATACTATTATTAATCATTAAATGATAATTATACTTGAATGAAGATGATAGAGAATTAATCTCATCACGTTCGTGGAGACGGTAGTCCGTACGTACGCACGAGCGACAATATCATTCTTTTGATATTAAAATAATATATAATTGGATGGAATATAATATATACAGAATCATTATCATGTTACATTTATTATTTACGTGAATTACATATCATTATTATACACATCCAAATAATAATTTATTGAATAACAATTACACCACGACGTGGAGACGGTAAGCCGTACGTACGCACGTATGGTGACATGTTATTTAAAGGATGGATAGAATACTGAATATGGTTGTACCATAATTATAATAATATCACAGTATATATATGATACTAGAGTTATTATTTTAGAATGGTAACAACAAAGGAAGAATAAGTGGAAGAAGAAAGGAACTTGGAAAAGGGTAGTGAAATCATTACCTCTTCTTCGGGTTCTTCCTTTTGATTTGATCAAAAGGGCTCCTTAGGTTGGCTTTATGATCAAACTAAGGCCTATAGGTTGTAGTGAGGGAAGTTGGGAGAGTATTTGGGCAGAGTTTGGCCGAACCAAAAGGCTTTGAAGGTGTGAAGTAATGAGAAGGGGGAGTGCCCTTTTAAAAGAGGGGTGAGGGGCACCTTTGGAAAAGCTAGAAATATTAATTTATAATAAATTCATATTCGGTATCTAATAGCTCCAAAGTTGATTATTAAAAAGTTAAGGTGGGTATAGGTCGACAACCATTCAACCAATATAACTTAGACAGGTTTGGGTTACTATATTAACCTTATCTTTTAGTTTTAACTCTTAGTTAATTAGTTTGACATTTACCATGTCACTTTGTATTTTTATATTATATAGTTAATAAACTTACTATATACATCCAACCAACCCCCAAGTTGTCCATTAATGATACAACTATTATCATATAAGTCTTTTGGCCGAACCTCAGATTTTTAGGAATTTAATATCAATTAATAATATAATATTTGATTTAAAAACTCTTTTATGTCAATTTTGACACTATTCAATAGTTGATTTTTGTGAAACTCATAACAGAATGAGTACTTCAAGAAAATTTAATTAAATAATTCCTAACATGTCATATTAACTTATTAAATTAGTGTAATTCATAAAAAGTCTCAAATTATATTTATTTGGGTATTTATAATATCAATTATTTTAATTTGTCACTATTATGGTAATTACTGCATCATCATTGTGTCATAAATAAATTAAATTATTTAAAGTCTAAAAATTATAAATAAATTATAATTATGTAGGAAATATTATTATCTTTCTAATTAATATTTACAATAAAATTTATCTTATGTATAACTCTATATTAAAAATGTTTAAGTAAATAAACTTTTCTTTTAACTCTTTTAACTCTTCTTTGAATTAAATAATAATAAATGTCCTAATCTAATCCAAGTTGACCTAAATGATAATATTTTATTCCTAAGGTTGTTTCTGGTCGAGATAAACTTGTCCAATAGAATTAGGACATGTGTTAGGGTAATATTAATATCATTTTTACCCTTAATTACCCTATTTACTTTTAACCGTGGTAAATAAAAGTAAAAAGTTACTATTCACGAAAATTTATTTTCATCTCATTGAACCAAATTTTACTTCTTGATATTAACCGTGTCTCTCGGATTTTAGAAATTCCATTCACAGAAGCGGTAAAATTAAGTTTTATGAGAAATTCATTTTTTTAACTACCACTTAGTAGTTTCACTATTCATCAAAAATTGAAGTTTTTTAGAACAATGCCAAAATTTCACCCTAAGCTATAATTGATATTCCGAATTCAAAAATGATGTCTATTTTACAAAATTCCAAACATATAAGTTGCATTAATTAATTTTATAATTATTTCCTGCTGTTACAACAAATAGCGTGTTTTTAAGAAACAATATATACCAAAAGATTGACAATTGTTTAGGTCCAATTTCAAAGTGAAATTAATTATAATGAACACCATTGGATAAAATGGTACAAATATATTCTAAATATACTTTAAAGCCACAAAAATTCATAATTTATTAATGTAAATTATTTGGATTAAAAAAGTTGTTTTTAATTAAAATTTAGTAATTTTCACTATTCATCAAAATATTAAAGTTATCCGAAAAGTACCAAAATTTCACCTTAGGCTAAATTTGATATTCCAAGTCCAAAAATGAAGTCCATTTTAAAATATAAAATATATATAATTTAAAAAATTAGGTATTACTATTTATAACGGCTAGTTTGATCGGTTGTGGTGTGTGTTAGAACTTGATGTTGCGTACAACACACGTTATCGCAGTATTCAAAGAGAAACGTACCGTAGAATCTTGGGGTGTTACATTCTCCCCTCCTTTAAATAATTTCTTCCTCAAAATTTCTAGAATACTACCGTATGAAAATACTCGGGTGGTTCTTCATCATAAGTTCCTCGGGTTTCCACGTTGCCTCTTCCATCTTATGGTTTCTCCACAAAACTTTTACCAGACGCATCGTCCGGTTTCTCTGTATTTGTTCTCTCGTATCAAGAATCCTGACGGGCTCTTCGCAATAAGACAGATCGGGTTCCAGTTCCAATTCCTCATAGGTGAGTACATCCGTTGGGTCAGGCATGTATTTCCTCAATAGAGATACGTGGTATACATTGTGAACTTTGGAGAGACTTGGCGGCATTGCTAATCGGTAAGCTACAGCCCCAATTCGTTCTAGAATTTTGAATGGTCCGATGTACCTGGGACTCAATTTAACTTTCTTACCAAAACGTATGACTCCCTTACATGGATATACCTTCAGGAAAACATGATCACCGTCTAGAAATTCCAAATCCTTCCTTCGATTATTGGCATAGCTCTTCTGCCTACTTTGAGCTGCTTTGATGTGTCTTTGGATTACCTTCACCTTTTCCATCGTTTCCTCCACCAGTTCTGGGCCTACAAGTTTTCTTTCACCAACGTCATCCCAAGAGGTTGGTGTATGACATCTCTTTACATATAAAACTTTATATGGTGCCATCTGAATACTCAAATGGAAGCTATTGTTATAGGAAAATTCTACAAGAGGTAAATATTGATCCCATATACCCTGAAAGTCAAGTGAGCAAGATCTCAACATGTCTTCTAAGGTTTGAATAGTTCGTTCTGATTGTCCATCCGTTTGAGGGTGGTAAGTAGTGCTCAAATGAAGTACAGTATCCAGGGACTTCTGAAGACTTTTCCAGAACCTTGAAGTAAAATGGGGATCACGATCAGAAGCAATCGATAGGGGTACTTCATGAAGTCTCACAACTTCATTAATATATAGTCTTGCTAGACGTTCCAGGGGTAGATCTTCTCTTATAGCAAGAAAATGTGCTGACTTGGTAAGACGATCAACAATAACCCATATTGCATCATTCTTTCTAGGAGTCTTTGGTAGTCCCATGACAAAGTCCATCATAATATTGTCCCATTTCCACTTCCGTATGGGAAGAGGTTGCATGACTCCTCCAGGCTGTTTCCTTCCAGCTTTCACTTGTTGACAAACCATACATCTTGACACAAAATCAACAATCTCCCTCTTCATGTTGTCCCACAAAAAATGTTCCTTCAAATCTCTATACATTTTTGTACTCCCAGGGTGTATAGAGAAATTGGAACTATGAGCATCATCTAGCAATTCCATTTTTAGATCATGTATATCGGGAACACAAATTCTCTTTCCCAATTTCAAAATTCCTTCTTCATACACAAAGTCTCTCAATCTCCCATCATTCACAACTTTAATCTTCTTTTGAAATTCTTCATCATCGGTCTGAGAACTCTTAATCCTTTCTAGTAAAGATGGTTTGGAAACCATTTGAAAAAGCATTGATGTTTCACCTTCCCTAGTTATTCCCATGTTCATCTTCACTAGATCCATGAAAATTGGATCCCTTTAAATTCTCATCACGTTGAAAACTCCATGGTCTTTTCTGCTCAAAGCATCTGCCACCTTGTTTTCTTTCCCCGGGTGGTAGTGTATCGTACAATCACAATCCTTGAGCAATTCAAGCCATCTCCTTTGCCTCATGTTGAGTTCTTTTTGTGAGAAAATATACTTCAAACTCTTGTGATCAGTATAAATCTCACATTTTTCACCATAGAGGTAGTGCCTCCATATCTTCAAAGAAAAGATCATAGCTGCTAACTCGAGATCATGAGTAGGATAGTTTTGTTCATGAATTTTCAATTGTCGTGATGCATAGGAAATAATTCTATCATTCTGCATAAGGACACAACCAAGTCCTTTCTTCGATGCATCACTATAAATAATGAACCCATCATTCCTCGATGGTAGAGTCAATATAGGAGCATTGACTAATCTTCTCTTCAGTTCTTCAAAACATTTTTCACACTCTTTTGTCCAAACAAATTTAACCCCTTTACGTGTGAGCTTCGTTAATGGGTTATCCAATCGGGCAAAATTCTGGACGAAACGTCGATAATAACCTGCCAAACCAATAAAACTACGTACCTCAGTTATACTCGTAGGTGCTGGCCATTCTTGGATTGCCTTGTTCTTAGAAGGATCAACAGAGATTCCATATTTAGAGACAATATGGACAAGAAAAGAAATCTCCTGAATCCAGAATTCACACTTACTAAACTTCCCATATAATTCATGTCTTCTCAGAGTCTTCAGGATATTGCGCAAGTGATTTTCATGATCTTCGTAGCTTTTGGAGTATACCAAGATATCATCAATAAATACCACCACAAATTCATCAAGATACTCCTTGAAAAGTCTATTCATCAGATCCATGAATACAGAGGGTGCATTAGTCAATCCAAAAGGCATTACAGTAAACTCGTAATGCCCATACCTGGTTCCAAATGCTGTCTTCGGAATGTATTCCTTCTTCACACACAACTGATGGTATCCATATCGAAGGTCAATCTTTGAAAATTATTGAGCTCCATACAGTTGGTCAAATAAATCATCAATGCGAGGTAGGGGATACTTGTTCTTTATTGTTATCGCATTGATCTCCCTATAGTCGATACATAACCTCATAGATCCATCTTTCTTTTTAACAAAAAGAACAGGGGCTCCCCATGGAGAAAAACTAGGGAGAATAAATCCCTTATTACTCAATTCCTCTAGTTGTTTCGTTAGTTCTACTAATTCTACAGTGGCCATTATATAAGGGGTCTTTGATATAGGCCTTGATCCAGGAATTAAATCAATGGAAAACTCAACTTATCATTCTGGAGGATGTCCAGGTAAATCTTCCAGAAATACATCTACATATTCTTTCACAATAGGTACATCCTCTATTTGAACATTCCTTTCCTCACCCATAGTCATTTCATTCTCTTCCTCCCCAATAATTGAATTTAGTTGAGCTACTGGGGGTGGATCTAGATAAGAATTAGGCGGTGACGATTCTGCTCTAAAGATAAGGTGTTCCTTATCATCATCATCCAGAATCATAACCTATTTCTTCTTTCAATAAATCTTCGCATCATAGTCCAAAAGCCAGTCAATACCGAGGATTATATCAAACTAAATCATAGGTATGACAATGAGATCATCAGATAAAGAACATTTATGTGCTCTAATGGGGACTAACTCACAAAATTTTGTTTCAATGATACTTCCCTTAGGAGTTTTAACTAACAACTCCCTTGTTAAATCAAATTGGAAATATCTAATTTTCTTAGAAAACTGGGAAGATATGAAACAATGTGATGATCTAGAATCAAATAATGCATTTTCTAAACTTGAGGAAACCATTAAATTACCTGCCACCACGTCTTTCGGAGCTTCTACCTCAGTAGTAGTGATAACATAAGCTTGGCCTTTTCTGAGGTAAGTTCTCCTGACGCTTAGGACATTCATTTGCATAATGCCCCATATCCCTGCAATTGTAGCACTGAACATTGGTAGCTTCCTTCTTCCCCTTGCAATCACGGGCTTGGTGGCCTTTTTCACCACACTTGTAATAGACTCCCGTTCCCTTCAAGCAAGTACCGGGGTGTTTCTTACCACATTTACCACAGGATGGATATTCAACCTTTCCCTTCTTCCCCTTATTTCCATTCCCAGATTGATCAACAGGTCTCTTCTTCTCTTGCTTTGCTTTAAAGTCATAAGACTTAGATAATTCTTTTTCGGTCTTGATTGCACATGAGACAATGTCTTCGTACGACGAGAAGGATTGTGAGACTAATTCTCGATGGAGAAATGGTTTTAACCCATCAAAGAAACGATCAATCTTACTTCTTGGGTTAAGTATATAATCTCCAGCATACCTTGCTAACCTTGTAATGTTAGCCTCATACTTTGTGACATTATCATCCTCCTTTTGTCTCAGACTCAGAAATTTCCTTTCCATATCTGCTCGATGGTCGCGAGGAAAGTATTTTTCTAAAAACAGATCTTTGAACTCCCTCCATTCCATATTTGATACTTCATCATCTTCCTTCGTGTTTTGAATCAATGACCACCATTGATCAGCATCTCCAGCGATTCGGTAAACTGCCATAATAACTTTTTCCCTTTCACTACTCCCCAAAGCCTGAAATATTTTGTCTAGGGAATTTATCCATTGCTCAGCTACTAAGGGATTTTTACTCCCATTGAAAGTTGGTGGTTGTTGCCTCATGAATCGATCTAACATTGATCCTCCACGCTGCGGATCAGGGTGCTCCATACGGGTAAGGTTATTATTCATAACCTGAGTGAGTTGTCCCAGTATGGTGATTAGCTGATCGGCACCAGTTGCATCACCAGCTCCACTATAATTATCTTGAGCAGGAGGGAAATCCCTACATGGAGTGCGTGCATTGATACGGTTTCCATTTCTTCCACTAGGCACCATTTCTAAACAATGGTATGAACTAGATCAGTTTATGAATCAAAATATATAATCCCATACTTATAAAACACTTAACATAAAGTGAACTATTTATGGATATAATCCATAATCATAAAAATGTTTTCTTTGAGGAAGTATATAGTCATAAACTCTTCATAATGATTTGTAAAGAAAATGAGAGTTATCCTAAGCATATCCCCCGGGAGTGTCGTAACCAAGAGTGCAGCAAGACCCGTTGTCGTGCACTAGTTCCTGTTCGAGTCTAGCTCAAAGTGGTGTTTTCGGGTTTTACCCCTAGGTACATCTGTTCCAGAGCCGCCTCTACCTGCTCGTATCCAGACAGGGATGTATTGCTCGGAAAACTCACAAAATCTCTACAATACCAAAATTCAAGGAAGTTCTTCTATACTAATCCTCAAAGTCCATCTTAAATCTATGTGCTCTAATCAGAGTTCATCTAAATCTAGCTTCCAAGGTTTGTACTAAACTTCCTCTGATACCAACTGTAACACCCCGACCCTAGTTACCCAGAGTCGGTGCATTATTACATTACATTGTCATGATCACAAGAAAGATCAAATCTCGAAAGACCGATTGGTTTAGTAGCCTTGGAAACAATAGATATATTCATAAAGTATTACATCATAAAGTGAAAAACTACTACTACAACATAGTATCCATATTCCACACTCATATCCCCACATACTATCCCTGCAGGTCATTCATAACTTACTTCTTCACATCCTGGGAAAAATAAAACACGGAAAAGGGGTGAGCTCAAATACCCAGTAAGGATAAAAATATAGCGGAAACTTTCAAAAATAAGTATAAACATTTAAGGCAATGTATAACTAAAACAAAAGCCTTTTAAACTTGAACTTCAACATAGTATGGAAAAAGTAAAATGAAATAATTCCATTTAGTTATTCACATGGATATTTTACTAATCGAATAATCACATGTAATATCAATAACCACTTTCATAATGATGGAATGCATAATACCATACTATCATAACCACTTAGCCAATGCCTCGTTCCAAGACTACAAATAAGATTTTGTCAAGGCCTTGTGCCAAGACACGAGTTTGTCTCATGATACCTGCCGATGCATCAAGGAGCTATAGCGGGCTCCACCCGTCACATATTAAGTCCAATGTATTCCCATATGAAAAGGTTTAAACATAACATAAACATTCGTATTAAAACTAGCATACGAAATGTCAATACTTTCACCATAAACTATGAATGATATAAAAATAGCACATCCACAGTCAAACATATCACAAAACCTTCAATACAATATAGAAGTTTTGTATCGTAAATCAACTTCAAATAAGCGTAAAATCAATCAAAATATGTTGACATAGATGAAATGAAAACTCTTTTTAGAGAAATGTATCTTTCTATTTTGAAATAATTTAAGAGTCATATATTTATAAAATAAAACATTTTCTTTGAAAATATTATTATAAGATTGTAAGGGAAGATTCGACTATTTTATAACGGCGGAAAATAACCGCACCTTCCGTATAAGTTAAAAAAACATTCTTACCTTAATTCTGTCGAAAAGGTTAAAAAGCACCTTGTTTGGAAAACGACGGAAATATTCCTTTATAAAACTCTTATAAAAAGTCAAACAAGGGTATAAATGACTTTAAACCATATTCTTTTAAATAGTAAAAATGTTTTGAAATATATTTTTAAAAACATGGATGTGGATGATAAAGAGATCCCAGTAGATTATTACGTATAAATAACCTCGGATAATGAAGATATTGCGAAATAAACCCTTACCTTGAACTTTTCCTTGGTTAAGGGTAGGTTAAACTCCTGTATAATGATGAAATAATTGTTATTTATTCAAGAATCATATATATTAATATGATATCATATATGATCTTTTAACAGTGATTTGTTAATAATATCTTAGTATTATTATTGTTTCGGGTGTTAACTTACTCATTTTCTTTTATATGTTTTGTTACGTAAGCCATGTTTTTCATGGATAGGTTGTATATTAATCATGTCCAGAATGATATCAAGTCCTTAGATACTATTATTAATCATCAAATGAGAATTATACTTGAATGGATATGATGGAGAATGAATCTCATCACGTTCGTGGAGACGGTAGTTCGTAAGTACGCACGAGCGACAATATCATTCTTTTGATATTAAAATAATATATAATTGGAAGGAATATCATATATACATAATCATTATCATGTTAAATTTATTATTTACATGAATTACACATCATTATTATACGCATCCAAATAATAATTTATTGAGTAACAATTACACCACGACGTGGAGACGGTAAGCCGTACGTACGCACGTATGGTGACATGTTATTCAAAGGATGGGTAGAATACTGAATATGTTTGTACCATATTTATAATAATATCATAGTATATATATGATACTGGAGTTATTATTTTATAATGGTAACAACAAAGGAAGAAGAAGTGGAAGAAGAAAGGAACTTGGAAAAGGGTGGTGACATCATTATCTCTTCTTCGGGTTCTTCCTTCTGATTTGATCAAAAGAGATCCTTAGGTTGTCTTTCTGATCAAAATAAGGCCTCTAAGTTGTATTGAGGGAAGTTGGGAGAGTATTTGGTCAGAGTTTGGCCGATCCAAAAGGCTTTGAAGGTGTGAAGTAAGGAGAAGGGGGAGTGCCCTTTTATAAGAGGGGTGGGGGGCACCTTTGGAAAAGCTAGAAATATTAATTTATAATAAATTCATATTCGGTTTCTAATGGCTCCAAAGTTTATTATTAAAAGTTTAAGGTGGGTATAGGTAGAAAACCATTAAACCAATAGAATTTAAATAGGTTTGGGTTACTTTATTAACCTTATCTTTTAGTTTTAACTCTTAGTTAATTAGTTTGACATTTACCATGTAACTTTGTATTTTTATATTATATAGTTAATAAACTTACTATATACATCCAAACGACCCCCAAGTGGTCCATTAATGATACAAATATCATGATATAAGTCTCTTGGCCGAACCTTATATTTTTAGGAATTTAATATCAATTAATAATATAATATTTGTTTTAAAAACTCTTTTATGTCAATTTTGACACTATTCAATAGTTGATTTTTGTGAAACTCATAACAGAATAATTACTTCGAAAAAATTTAATTACATCATTCCTAACATGTCATATTAACTTATAAAATTAGTGTAATTCATAAAAAGTCTCAAATTATATTAATTTGGGTATTTATAATATCAATTATTTTAATTTGTCACTATTATGCTAATTACTGCATCATCATTGTGTCATAAATAAATTAAATTATATAAAGTATAAAAATTATAAATAAACTATCATTATTTAGGGAATCTTATTATATTTCTAATGAATATTTACAATCTAATTTATCTTATGTATAACCCAATATTAAATTTTTTTAAGTAAATAAACTTTGATTTTAACTCTTTTAACTCTTCTTTGAATTAAATAATAATAAATGTCCTAATCTAATCCAAGTGGACCTAAATGATAATATTTTATTCCTAAGGTTGTTTTTGGTCTAGATACACTTTTCCAATATAATTATAACATGTGTTAGGGTAATATTAATATCATTTTTACCCTTAATTACCCTATTTACTTTTAACCGTGGTAAATAAAAGTAAAAAGTTACTATTCACCAAAAATTATTTTCATCTCATTGAACCAAATTTTACTTCTTGATATTAACTATGTCTCTCGGATTTTCGAAATTCCATTCACAGAAGCGGTAAAATTAAGTTTTATGAAAAATTCATTTTTTTAACTACCACTAAGTAGTTTCACTATTCTTCAAAAATTGATGTTTTTCAGAAGAATGCCAAAATTTTACCCTAAGATATAATTGATATTATGAATTCAAAAATGATGTCTATTTTAAAAAATTAAAAACATATAAGTTGCGTTAATTAATTTTATAATTAATTCCCACTGTTACAACAAATAGCGTGTTTTTAAGAAACAATATATACCAAAAGATTGACAATTGTTTAGGTCCAATTTCAAAGTGAAATTAATTCTAATGAACACCATTGGATAAAATGGTAAAAGTATATTCTAAATATACTTTAAAACCACTCAAATTCATAATTTATCAATATAAATTATTTCGATTAAAAAAGTTTTTTTTAATTAAAATTTAGTAATTTTCACTATTCATCAAAATATTAAAGTTGTCTGAAAAGTACCAAAATTTCACCTTAGGCTAAATTCGATATTCCGAATCCAAAAATGAAGTCAATTTTGAAATATAAAATATATATAATTTCAAAAAGTAGGTATTAATATTCATAACGGCTAATTTGATCGGTTGTGGTGTGTGTTAGAACTCGATGTTGCGTACAACACACGCTATCACATTATTCAAAGAGAAACATACCATAAATGCTTGGGGTGTTACATTATACATAATTAATCAATTAATTTATATTAATTCTTATCAAATTTTCCTGAAGATTCTCATCCATTATAATTTTAAACAAATAAAATAAATTAATTAAAAATGAAATTTGTACATAAGTGTACCTTAGAGGCAACATGCTGTATACAAATCTGAATCTTCCCAACTAGTATTATACTCATATATTGTTTAGTCTTTTGACATATCTAATAAAAGACTTATCATATACTTTCATGATGCGTATTATCAAATTAATTATTAAACGAATTACATTATTCTTCAGTCATGTTTTATGCTTCAATGCGTGTTGAGTAACAATTGTAATACGACTCAAACATGATATGAATATCTAAACATTATGTAGATATTAATTAAACAGACACACACATATATATATTGAAATTCGATTACATGGCATGTCCTATTAACTTAATTTCCACATCCAAGAACATGTTATTTAGGTTTAAATAGTGTAATAAAAAAATTTAAATATGTGTAATTTGGTATAAGTACACAACATGTATAGATGAGAAAAATGGTATGTACACCATTCACTGTGTATTCAAGGCACATTCCTAGTGACTCAACATGTAAACTGTTTCACAAAAAATTAGATTACATAGTATGCATCATGGACTACATGGTGAGTTAACTCTGAGTTACATGATGACCAGTTTGGTTGGTCATGTATGGAATACACATCCCATATGTGGCCCAAATGGACTACACACAGTGTACGTGGGCTACACTGTGTGTAATTCAGACGACTATGGGCTAGGGTGGCCTAATTAGCACATTGTGTAAAAATTAACTACACCACATTTCATTGATGCACACAATTTTAAGTAATTATCTAATTACTTCCCAGTGCATTGAACTCAAGTACACAACGTGTAACTCTAGTTATATAGCATGTAATAATTTTTTGTCTATCTAGAATCCTTGGCACCTAAGGATGAGTTCGTCAATTTTATTTTAAGGATAAAATTTATCATTTTCATTAGATCTACCAGAAACTAATGAGGAATAATTATATCTCGTGATTCATATTAAAAGAATGATTAAACTTGAATTGAGAAATAATTAAAATGTGTAAATCACAAATTATCTTTAAATAATTATAAATTATTATGTGACCTCTTTGATACAACTTGTAGGTTCTAATATTAGTGGAATCATGCGATGGGTGGTGCCCAAATTTTTTTTCTATGTTCAATGATCAATCCAAGATCTACTCGATGATAAACATCGTTTTATACAAAATTGAATCAAATAAGGAAGACAACATGAATCACTCCGGAACCAGAGAGAGGATCATCATATATAATTTATATTTAATTTAAATAAATAAGAATTTATTTAATGGAATTCTTTCTTCATTAATGGATCTGGTTAAAAATCTATGAGGGTCCTTGTTGCGTTGTAGGAGTAATGTGCAGATTCCCTCTAGTGGTTATCCACACGTGTTCCATGAATCTCTATACATTGATAGATGAATATCAAGGTTCTAGTATGACAGATCCGTGTACTTGCGTCCTATGCCTTTGATCACTATGAGAATTTCCTCCAGGGAATTCTCCTTGATCCAGTAGAGGATGATTGTTCTCCATTCTTGGGAGCGATCTTGAAGAAGATAGATCTCAAGGGCTTGATAGAATTCTCCAATTCCTTTATTCACAACCCAAAAAAATGAATAGTTCTATTGATAAAATAAAATAACTGAGTTTATATATCACTAGGTTTAAAATAAAATAATTCCACAATTTACCTTAATTATATATTTAATCTAAAAAAATCACCATGTTAAATAATAATAATATTATTATTATTTCTCAACATGCACTTAACATGTGAATTAAAATTAAATATTTTTTAATCAAATAATATTAAATATTTATTATTTTCTCACCAAACATAAAATCATGGTGTATCATTCCTATATAATATTTACCAGACCTTGAATAATGTCTATTTATTTATGAAATAAATATCTCCACACTATTTGCTAATAAATAAATAAATATTATATATTTACTAAATAGAAAATAAATATGTGTTAAATATTCTCCTCACATTATATTATCTCAAATAACTAGTGATATAATAAATGAGATCAAGAAAACATGAATAATTATTAATCCAAATAAAGGAATAATATTTCTTTAGCTTTTTAAATAATAAATATTAATATATTATTTAACTATTATTCTGAATACAGTTAGTGTGAGAACCTCTAGGCCTCATTATCTGTTGAATTAGGAGATTCAGCCTAAAGTCCAATGTTAGTATATAGAAATACTCTAAGGAACCCATAGATAAAGAAGATAATGATAAAATGACATAATACCTTATATGCTTACTGTGTAATATAATACCTTTATCACAATATCTGAAATCAAGCTGGCTGCATGCCAGAGCCATCAAATTTTATGCTTGATGTCTCTTCCTTTGACTTTATAGAAATAGAACATGCCTATAGAATATCATGCCCCTGGATTTTTTAGGCTATAACATCTCCATCAAAGGGACTAAGATATTAGCTTCAGTTAAAGAACATAAGGGATAAATCTCTTCTCACATTACTCATAAATTCAATAATACTTATGATAAACCCAACACATCCTACCACACTATGAACATCTATCATCATAATTTCTATCAATATATTAAATTAAGTGACTTGTAATACTAGATAATAATAAAATTAAAGTATGAGGACCAATACACCCATATATATATAGGGACATCAAAAAACACATATAAATTTGGATTTCAGACTGGTGGGTCCTATTCTCCCAATATCCTACTTGATATTACCAAGGGAATACACCCTGAGAAGGTGCCTCAAAGCCTTATGAGTCTTCACCCTTGATTGAATGTATCATTTTTTACTCAAATGATATAATATGGCTATAAAACATATATTTAAGAGTACTTTCATAGAACTTTTGAGTTCTCATCATATATGTAAGCTATTATGACCTTTTAGTGTGACATATACTCTTGGGATATTATCAAATACTGTGTTTTACAGAAGAACAATCATGATGTGATAAGTAGTTTATTAATATTGAAAACTATGAATACGAGATATCATAATGTACACAAATGTTGGTTCTATGGAATGAAATCCAATATTTATATTGTTGTTCAGGGGTGTAATATTTCTTGGAAATCATGACCCTAGGTATTTCCAAATTCTAAATATATTGTTTATTTTTTTTATCATCCCTTTTTAATATTCTTAAATTTATGTACTATATTTATAACTATTTTGTAATGTTATTTGTTTAAAAAAAATTAGTTTTCTTTTTTATAATGTGAATTATTTTTATACTATACTTTATATACAAATATATTAAGAAGAAATATTTCATAAAGAAATTTCTCAGTTTTTAGACTCTACCACCACTTTTTGAAAATTTGATCTCAATATATCAACTCATACACCCAGTTAAGAATACCCTGGGGAAATTTTCTTTAATTTTATCCATAGTTTCACATGTTTCAAAACTGTAATTATGGTTTTGATAACATACATTGATAAGGTGAGTAATTTTATTTTGTAGATCATTATTTCCTTGTTTTAAAAAATCAACTATCTACTCTTAATAATGGAGGCCATGCTCTAGTTATATAACCTTTGGATTTATTACATGTGATAGATTAGGTATATATAAAAATAGAAGAGATATTTAGAATTTATTATCCACTTGGTTTAGGTTTGGTTGATGTTATATTCGATTGGACACATCTTGATTATGATCAAGGATCGTGAAGGTGTTGATATGTCGAGGGCTGATCTTTCCATTCTTTACAAACCACAGGAAACTATTCAATGATAATGTTCAAAGGGAAACATTACCTCTATTTATAAAACCATGACTCTTTGATGAATATTAAAATTGTTCTTCTATTTAAAATAATCCACTTTGATGTGTTGTTTATTATCTTGAACCTTCTCTTTTATTTCATGCACAAGTTCAGATCTCAATAGATTTTTTCTGTTGCATCATCCCATCATGTTAGGGTTCTCTATCCCTTACCATATATAGTTTTATATGGATCCCTACGAATACTTCAGTGGAAATTTTGGTATTATGACAACTCAACCAATGTAATACATTGTTGCTTGAATTCTTTAAAGTCCATTGTGAATTCTATTATCATATACTCGAGTTTATTGTTTTTCTCTTTTGAATTAACCTTCAATTTTGGAGTGATAGGTTATATTGAAGTTTAAAATAGTGATCAAGTAATGTTGAAAAATATGAGAGAATATATAGGTGAACCTTTGATATTAATAAGAAATAATCTAATGTGGTTCTCTATGTACCATCAAGAAATTATTGAAATATATCATGGGAATTAGATTAGTTTATAAATATTTAAAAAATTTGATTAAGTGAAAGGTATTGGTAATTCAACCCACAAAAATCTATATGAAATTTGTTTCTTTAAATATAGTCGGAAGACCTGATACAATATCTATAGTAACGGTTTTTAATTTTCATGTTGTTATAGGTAATGGTTGCATAATCCCCTTTGACTTATGACATTATTCCTTAACTTATTTTCATACCATGCACTTTGTTGTGTAATAAGAAATATATTTCACCAGAAGGGTTATCAATGATCTTGATAAATTTTGGTACTTCCCTGGTTGATAGAAGAGAGAGCTATCTGCATATTCTAATAGCTTTTTATTTATATCTTGGGATAAAAAGACCTGAAGTCTACTTAAAACTAGAATAAATCCATTATTACCACTATTAAATCCATAAATTATCTCTTAATTGGATGATTTTATGTTATTTTGAGGAAAAAAACCATTCAATTACACATTCTTGATTCTCTCTGGGAAAGATAAAGAAATCATTCAGGAAAGGTAGGATATCTTCCCTGACTTTATGATTTCTTGATCCATTCATTAAATATCTATTACAATATATTATTTATCTATGCTCATAATGGAAAGGGTAATATTTTCATTTTTGTTAGGATAATCAACTACTATATTCCCTTCCCAAGGTTGTAGTATATTGAGAAATTATTATCCCTAATTAACTCCAACCAACTTTATTGATGTAATTAATGTTTTTATGTGAATATTTAATTTCAACTCATATTATCAATATAAATTACAAAATAATACTTTTAGAGTTAATTAATATAAATATCAAATATATAAATCACAAATTATAACATAATATTATGGTTAAGGTAGTTTTTCTCGAGGATCGTAAATTACCTTGTGGAATATGCTATCAAATTATCATTTTTCATGAGTATACAACCATTTAATTTTTTTAAAGAATCACCACCTATCACAAAATATTATCCACTTGAGGGTAGTGTGTTTGTAGGTGTATTGATTGAACTCTTACTAGGATCCTTAAATAATTGTTTATATTCTTCTATCTAATCATAATTTACCCCTTCCATATTAACTTAAATAATAAGATATAAAATTGTGGGAAATTTATCACAAAGAGTATGTAGTACCCATATAAATTATGAAATCTGTATATATATATATCACTTATTGGTTTGATCCATTTTCTAATTAGATTATTCAATAAAGGATCCACAAAAATCACTTCACAAATGATCACATACCCAATAAATGTGCATTTTTTCATCTAAAATAAAAACTTGTTAAAATTAGCACACAAAACCACTTTCCTTAAAGTTTCCATCATAATACTTATATGTTTATAATTTTATAATTTTATCTTATATTATATAAGAATATAATCAATAAATACAAGAAACAAAATTAATTGAGGCAATATCAAGAGACCATATTAATCAAATCCACCGAGATTACAAGAGAGTTCATCAGTCCAAATAGCATTATTATGTACTCATAGTTTCTATATATTTTATAAATGATATATTTTGAATAAATCCCTCTATTAAACATTAAAAAATTATATATATATTAAACATCTACTTTTGAGAATTATTTATCCACTTTTGAGAATTATTTATCTCTTTGAGAATTATTTATCTTCTCGATGTTATTTATATTTTTTAGGTTCAAATTACATAGAACTTAGATTTTCATTATTTATTTTATACTGAACAAAATTGATCTATATAAATTCTAAAATATTGAGAACCTACATTGAATATAATTCATAAAATTTGAGTATTTCTTCTAAAACTGTTACAACTGAACCCTACGAACTTGGAAATTTCCATTAAAAGTCTATTATATCATTATCTATAAATTTAACATGGATTCTATGAAAAAAAGAGGAAAAAATTAAAATCAAGAATCGTTTCACTATCTCATTACATCTACTGCTTGTGATTATATTTATTTTAATGTGATTATGAATAGAAACTGTGTTTAATGAATTTTTGTAATAGTATATATTTTAACACTAATAATCGATTATTCCATTTGTTATGATTGAAGATATTTGTAGGATAGGAATATATGATTTATCTAAAAATTCGGCTCAGTGAGGTTCCTATGGTAGTAACCTTCTTGATTATAAACTATGAATTTTTATTAAGCCATGGTATGGACATTTTTTCGATCATTCTAGTCGAAAACGATCTTAGGGACAAAACTAATTAATCTTGATGGGTTTGTTAAAGAGGTTCCTAATATAGAACATTTTTCTTCCGATCATGTGATTAATGTTGTTTTTGGGTTGGAACATATATAACTTAAATATTTTTATAGATCCTTATGCCTATTTGGAATAAAAATTAGTAGTTAACTTGATTATAATAGCTTGTAACAATATCCATTGAAATTATATTTCTATTTTAATCAAATACATTGAGTGTTTTTTTTATTTTCAAGATATTATTTCGGATTGGTTGGTTCCTTTTTACATGAGTTTAATTTTATAAAATTTAATATTTGAGTTTTTTTAACGACATTACCTAGATATACTCTATTTTAATAGAAGTTATAACTTACGTAAAACACACCTTCAATAGTGGGTGAAAAATTGAGAGTAATTTTAGCTTCATTTCAAACCCCTTATTATTGATGCATATTGTTATTATATTATTTGAAAACTTTGTTAAATTATCTTGTAGTTAATTCTTTAACTCCTCTACCTCAATTAGGGAAATTTTATAGGGGGGTCTTTCAGATAGTTATCACATGAGGTATAACTTATTTTGTGAAATATTCCTCACGATAAGAGGGGAAAACAAAGAAACATTTCTTGGAATACACTATCTTATTCCCTTGTAATGATAATTTTATTAAGGTTGATGTTTTCTTTCTCCTCACCCAATTTTTGTATGATATTTTTCTTTTTTAGGTATCAAAACCCATACATTTCATGGGTTTTATGAAGGATATTCAAAATATTCCTTGAATTTTTCTATGATCATTAGTTGGTTTAGAATATGAAATGTTAATTTCTTCTCCAAGAGGTTGATTTTATCAATATATAGTGAGATAACCTCTAAAATTTAGTATCGCATTGAGTTCTACTATATGAATAATTATGTGGTTTTCTTGAAGAATGTTCTCATATATTCTAGTTAAAGAAGTGTAAAACTATTAAGTTATAATTATTTCAGGTTTAGCGTTTTTAATATATATCTCCATTTTATAGTATTAGATATGTGATTTATTATTTATAATAAACTTTCCTGATGTATGGTAATTCATAAAAATTTAGTAACATAAAAAATTCCTTATTCTTGAGTGAATAATCTGCTTACATTTAAAAACATTATTTTTTTTCTCCACCTTGATATTAGTGGTGGAGAATGATTTTCCTTACTCCCATGACCTTAGTGGTAATTAAATTCATGTAATTAACTAACAAAAATGTCCCAAGAGAAACAAAAATTAGAGCACTACAAGACATCATGAATTCCTCCCATATTCAAAAGGATACCAAGTAGTAGTGAGAGTCTATGAAAAATGTGGGGATACTATAATACTAGTGTAATATTATTAGTTTTATAATTGATCTTTTAATCCTCTTTTATATATAATTTATAACAATTTTATTTGAAAAAGTAATTTTTTTTAATAAAAACTACCCTTAATTATTGTTTTATGGTGTTTCATAAAGGAAACCATTGATTTAAAATGGTTATGTATTGGTAATGAGGGTTTTTAGACCATAATTATGGGTAAAAGAGTTGATTCATAAGGTAAGGGAAGTTTTATTTCCACTATGTAATGGTAAATCCCTACATTAATGAGTTGTGTAAGGTTAAGATGAGATGTGCATGGGTACCTCATGAAATATGTAAGGGAAACTAGTTTTTTATATATGTTATTAAATGGTAAACCATTGGATTGTAAGGTTATCCTAAAGTTTCTAGATGTTATGTAAGGGTAACCTAGATTCCATGAAATGGAATCCTTGATTTAGAAGGATGTATAAGTGAAACCTAGTACCCTTAGTGCCCTTTTTGGGGAAATAATTTTTTTTAAAAAAAAATCATGCTTCCTCTTCTCCAACTTTAACATGTAACTCACATTTAAGGATTATAAGAGGAAAAAACCATGGAAATTAATTCTCCTGACTCATTTAGGTTTTAAAAAACTTTATGATATGAAATTAAATGCTCCTTTTTGAAGAAAATAATAATAGAAAAAAATAACTTATTTTCCGGTTTTTAATACTACGACTCTATACATGAAAGCATTTCCTAAAATAAATCAATCATTCTAGGTGTGATTTTTTATTTAACCCCCTTTGAGTTTGAGATTCCCATAAATTCATATATTCTATTTTTATAAAACCTTCTTCAAAAAATAAGAGTTCATCTAGTTTACCGTTGTGGAACACCCTCACTTATCTCCTCTATTTTTGGTGCTAAATTTTCAAAGGATATAACATAGGTATAAATTCCTTATAATATTCTCATATTTTGTTTTTTATTTAATCTTTATAAAGATTTCTAGAAAAATGTTCAAGAATTATTTAAATGGTTAAAACCAAGAAGTACGTAAATTAATAACAAAAATTATTCTTCTTTGTCATGCATTATTCCAAAATGAGGAATTATCATAAAATTTGGAGTTGTAGTTATTCCTTAAGAAATAATCTATTAACACATTTTATAGATTAAAGTGATAATTTGGACATTATTCTAGAGATAGAAACTTTTAACTCATGTGATATATTATTTATTTTGGAAACTAAATAGTTGGATTCATTTTGAGGAATATTTGGATAGGATTTCGAGCCAAATATTAGATGGACATGATTCAAGCAGTGTTTCCATACAATTAGTGTTTCCTTCATACAACTTAAAGATATTCACCAAGAGAACATGAGGCTATTTGTTTCGCATGTGGCAAGAAGGGCCACTAGAAGAAAAACTGCACCCAGCCAAGGAAGCTAGGGGAAGATTCAAGTGGGTTTTTATTGAATGAAATATATCTATTTCTAGCAATTGGATATTAGATACTACTTGTGGTGCTCACACCTATATCCAAATACAGGAACACAATAGATTCAGAAATATTGACTGAGCTGAGGTGGATCTGCGAGCAGCCAACGGAGCCAGACTCGCTGCTACAGCTGTCAGAGACTACCACTTCACATTGCCTACGGGGATGGTCCTGGTATTAAAAGGATGTTATTATGTACCCTATATAACCAAAAACATTATTTCAGTATCCAGATTAGATATTGATGGATTTAACTTTAAGATTGGAAATGAATGTTGCCACTTTTATAAAGATAGCATTTTTTTGGTAGGGCATATTTATATAAAGACCTTTATGTGTTAGACTACAAAAACCAAGTAATGACAATCAATGAAAAAGTTAATTCACATGACTCATACCAAACCCAACTTTGGCTACACCGGCTAGGTCATTTCAATGAGAAACGTTTGACAAAATTACATCAAGATGGGTATTTAGATTCTTTCGAACTAAAACCACTTGGTGTATGTCATGCGTGTCTACAAGGAAAAATGACCAAATCCCCATTTAATTGGAAAGGATAAAGTTCTAAAAAGCTTCTATAATTAGTTCACATAGATGTGTGTGGACCATTTACAGTTGAATCAAGGGGTGAGATCTTGTACTTCACAACTTTTACTGATGATTTTAATATATATGAATATATTTACTTAATGAGGTATAAGTCAGATTCTTTTTATCAGTTCAAAGAATAAAAGAATGAAGTTGAGAACCAGCTTGGTATGAAGATTAAGAAACTCCGCTCAGATAGAGGAGGATAATATCTTAATCAGGACTTCATTGATTTTTTACAGGAGTTTGGGATTCTATCTCCAATAACTCCTCCTTACACGCCTTAGTGGAATGGTGTATGTGGAAGGAAAAACCACACCATGTTGGACATGGTGAGATCAATGATGAGTCATGCGAGTATTCCATAATCCTTTTGGGCATATGCATTTCAAACATTAGCACACATACTAAAAAAAGTACTAACTAAATCGATAAATGGTATTCTATATGAGTTATGGAGTGGACACAAAGCCATGTTATCAAATTTACATGTGTGGGGTACCGAAGAATTTGTTAAGGCCTCTTTAGGAACCAAAAACATGCACCCTAAGGCCCAAAGTGTACCTTTATACGATATTCTAAGGAACGAAGGAGATATTACCTATACAACCCCTCAGATAAAAATATTACAGTGGAAAGACATGCCATATTTCTTGAGAGGGATCACATCTCCAAAAGATATAGTGGGAGCGAGATAGACTTCGATGAAGTCAAGGCTCAAGATACACATGAGTTAGTACAAGAACATATTCCACAAATCCCCCTAGAAGAACAATCAGTTCCGGAGACACAAGAACTGCATAGGAGTATGAGAGAGGTGAGAGAACCAGAGTGATATAGTTTTATTTTCACCGAGGATAGTGACTCATTATTGGTTGAAAATGAGGATATTCTTACCTACAAGGAAGCATTTGATGGTACATACGATGCCAAGTGTCAAGAATCCATGAATTCTAAAATGGATTCCATGTACCAAAACCAAGTCTGGATTTTGATAGATCCTGCAGTTGATATAAAGACTATTGGTAATAAATGGGTATTCAAGAAGACACTGGACATGGAGGGACAAGTCAGCACATAAAAGGCACTACTAGTTGCAAAAGGTTTTAGATAGCGTGATGGAATTGACTATGATGAATCATTTTCACCGGTTGTGATGCTAAAATCCATCAGAATCCTATTGGCCATTACCACTTACCATGGCTATGAAATTTGGAAAATGGATGTCAAAACAACATTCCTTAACGGGAACCTCCAAGAAGATGTCTACATGACACAACCTGAAGGGTTTGTGACTCCAAAGGATTCCAACTAGGTATGCAAGTTTCAAAAATCCATTTATGGATTAAAGCAAGAATCAAGGTCAGAGAACATTCATTTTGATGAAGCCATAATGGAATTTGTATTTTTTAAGAACGAATGTGAGCCTTTTGTCTACAAAAGGTTTAGAGGAAGTGCAGTTGTTTTCCTAATAGTATATGTTGATGACATATTACTAATTGGAAATGAAGTACCTGTATTACAGTTAGTTAAGGCATGGTTTGATAAATTATTCTCTATGAAAGACTTGGGTGAGGCCACATATATTCTTGGGATCAAGATCCATCGTGATAGATCCAAGAGAATGTTGGGCCTGAGTCAAAGTACATACATTGACAAGATACAGAAGAGATTCAGTATCGAACAGTCCAAGAGGGGATTATTTCCAGTGTCACATGGAATTCAGCTTTCTAAGAAAATGTGTCCTCAGACACATGAGGAAAGAAAGAAAATGGCAAGGATCCCTTACGCATCTGTGATTGGGTCAGTCATGTATGCTACACTATGCACAAGGTTAGATGTTTCTTATGCATTAAGTGTGGTAGGTAGATATCATGATGATCTAGGAGACTTCCATTGGATGGCAGTCAAGACTATCCTAAAGCATCTAAGGCGTACTAAGGATATGTTACTAGTTTATGGAGGAGATGAGGAACTAGTCATTAGAGGACATGTAGATGCTAGTTTCCAGACTGATAAAGATGACCTAAAGTTGCATACTGAATACATCTTCAGTTTGAATGGAGGAAAAATGAGCTGGAAGAGCTCAAAGTAAGGTGTGGTCGTAGATTATACAGTAGAGTGTGAGTATATCACAGATTCTGAGGTAGCTAAAGAAGTAGTATGGATGCAAAGATTCGTCCAAGAGCTGGATGTAGTACCTAGCTATAAAGATCCTATCAAAATCTATTGTGATAATATTGCAACGGTGGCCCTTGAAAAAATTCTAAGGTCACATCAGTGGACAAAACACATACTTCATAAGTATCATCTCTTGAGGTATTTTTCCCAAATAGGTGAAGTTGCAGTTTGTATTATTTCCATGGAAGACAACATGGAAGACCCTTTGACTAAAGCTTTTACTCAGCAGAAACATGATCATAATGTGAGGTCTAGTGTACTAAAAGTCATAGGCAGTTAGCTCTAGTCCAAGTGGGAGTTTGTTAGAGTTGGTGTCCTGAGAACTAACTGTTTATACTTTTATTACATTAATGTACACTTATTATATATTGTTCATTATTATGCATGACTATAATATAATAATGTCATGGAATTTTTGTTGCATTAATAAGGTCATGGCAGATCCCCGCTATGATGAAAACCTTGAAATTATATAACAATATTCTTAAATAAAGTTCTATGTTTGGATGACACATACTATGATAAGACACATAGTATACAGACCGTCATGTGCGAGTACTCATAAGAAGACGATACTCTATCTCATAGAGTTCACACTTGGTAATCTCCAAGATGGGAGATTATGAGAACAGACCCTCCAGTATTAATTCCACATGTCTTGGTGTCATCGGACATTTCTATCTACGAGCATGTGTAATATTCCTTAGACTGGAAGATTATCATTAACTCACTTCATGACTCACACACTTAGATTTGCTGACGAAAACCATAACGAAGACAGTTGGTGGGAAGTAGGGTACGTTGGGTTCTTCACGAATGTAATGTTGTTAATGGATAAGTCAAGGAAGGATTTGTCCCTTCCATATTTATGGAAGTAGATATCTCAGGACCTAAGATTGAAATAGAACTATCGCCCAAATTCCATGGTCATGGTGTCACGATAAGTTTATTTCTGGAAGTCAAAGAATGTCGGATCAAGCATATAGGTTTATGACAGTGCCATGAAACCTGCTTGATGAGATTTTTATACAAAGGGTTTAAATTACACAGGAAGAATTCTTATGAGGTGACACGTCAATGTGGAATTAAATTCATTCTCTTGGGTGCCTTGACCCATTGCTAGATAATAATCTTGGACTTTAGGCAAGCCAGCTTAATGCCAAAGAGAAAGAGGCCTAGGGGGCCACACACTAAGTGTATCCAAGTATCTCAAGTAGAATAAAGATTATTCCCGTATATGGTTTAATAATTATTAAAGGAATCCTAAATCATTTTAATGTTGGAGGAAGAATAAAATGAAAACAATATATACACACCATGTACATTGAATGTACACGCAGTGTAGTTTTCATTTTGGAAAGGAAATGAAAAATGAGTACACGTCATGTATTAATGATTACACGTCATGTAGCTTTTCCATTCACGAGTTTGAGGAAATAATATCATTTTATTTAATGATATTTATTATAATCAGTGTGGGCATAGGTCAAATAATTAATGATTTGACATGGGGGTTTTCAATAAGAGTTAATGAAATAAATAAAATGCGTAACGTGTTTATTTATTATCATAACTCTATAACCTGAAACCTGATTATAAATATCCTCACAACCCAAACCTTTTCCCTAATCATTGTGCTCAATAATTCTAGAGAATCCTCTCAAGGCCGAAAGAACTCCTTCCTCCAAGAACGCTCTCAAGACTAAGAGTGATCCTCCTCTATCAGATCAAGGCAGTCTAATGCGGACAACGCAAGCAAAGGCTTCTCCACGCTAGCAACCATAGATTCCTTTATTGATGTCCAGAGATACATGGTGCATATGTGGATCACCGCTAGAGGAATTATACAATTGGATTCTACGACGCAATGACGAATCACATTGGAACGTGATAATAAATATCAACAAAGAAAGAACACTATAAAAGGTTCCACTTGCCAATTAATTAAATTAATTATAATCAACCTGTGATGATCCTCCTTTTTGGTTATGGGACTATTCTTCTTATTTTTCTATTTCTGTGATTCGATCCATGGAGTTTGGAGTTTATTGTCGTATTGATCCTAGATTGATCATTTCTAATGACAAAAGGTCAATTGGGCACATCCACCCATGAGCTTCCCTTGAGCCTGAGACCTACAAGTGGTATCAGAGTGGTCACAATGTTGATTATCATTATTTAATTTTCGTTGATATTTTACGCATTTATATTTGATTCAATTCAAGATAAATCATTCTCTAAAACCGAATGAATGAGATCTATTCTTCTTCCTTTGTTTCTCGATTCACATCACAGAAACGACCTTTTAATTTTAATTTTAATTAAAATTAAAATGAAGAACTCATCCATAGGAGATTCTCATTCTGTCCGTAAAACACAAGAATACATGAAGTGTAGTGAAATCTACACGTCGTGTACATAGGTTTAATGAACCGGTACTGGTCCACCAAACCACGCCGTGTGAATTGAGCATACCAAAGCATTTTAATACACCATTTTGACCAGAACTGAATGGCACATGGAAATCGGAATACTCAGAGTTTAGGTTGAATCAACATGCCATGTAGTCCAATCCGGCTGAGGTGAAACCATGTACAAGGAGAAGCCGTGTAACTACGTACACAAGATTGCCAGGACGGTAACCACGTAACAAGGACGTGCATGACGTGTTATATTAATCAACACACCGTGTACTCCAAAATTTCTGAAGTACAAAAAACACACCATAGCCCCCGGCCTGTACTTTGGATAAAGGGTGAAAAAAATACACACCGTGTATTATAGCCTACATGCTGTGTACTTTCTAAAAATGGAATTTCACTAGGTTTCCTCCAAAGTACAAAGGCTCGTACAAGGAATATGTATGAGAAGAATCTCAAGGAAATTCAGAAAGGAATTTAGGATAAAGAATTGATTAATTATAAGATCATAATTAATTGAATTCAAGTGCGCCTTATGTTGAATAAAATAATGATTAAAAGAATTTGAATACTAAATATGCGTAAATTTTGTTGCATGAAATGAATAATCATAATCTAGACCAAAGACCCTTTGTGTGTGTATGGTTTCTTTTAAATTTATTTAATTTAAATTCTTTGGCCTGCGATCCTTCTTCCAATAAAATATAGGGCCTGCGATCACATGGTTTCTTTAATGTAAACTCCATGCAATGGAGGATATCCCAAGCCAGAGGAGACGGTTAAAAATCTGAAGATGAGGTGAAACCAACCCAAGAAGATACAGAGGTGGACAGGTGAGAGATGCAAAACATGAACCATTGGGTTCAAGGTGTTTTTCCTTAGGTTAGTGCCAGCTTATTAAAACCTCTAGATAAGCTAACCAATAGAACCTCATGATCATGCCATATTATTTTATTTATGTTTCATTTCATAGTTTATTTATTATGTATGTGTTGTCGTGATCACATATTTAATGAAATAAATAAGCATGCAAAGATGGAAAAAAATAAAAATTGGACAATGCGTAACCATTATCAAAACATGGTGAATAAAAAGAATCGCTTAATATTAACAAGCATGTGATAATGAGAAACTACGCATAAAGGATTGAAATCCCTCAAATACCATATTAAGTTAGACCAATCCTTCCATTACTTGATTAAGGGAAATAATCAATAAAACTATGTGTTTGACTAACCCTTTTTAGGACACTTACTTTTATAAAGGAAGCTCTTATGAAAGTTTCGGGTTTACTTGAAAATTTTACATCAAAAGGAGTAGCCCTAGCTAGACTTATTGTAAAATGGAGGCATGTGTTGTGGAAATCCAAGTCAGGATTTCAGGATTAAAGAGTCCACTCAACAGATCAAGGAACTATAAGCTCACAGTTGGCAAAGACCTTCCTACCTAAATACCTTTAAATAGCTTGACCAACCCTTGTTGGGGTTATGCGAAGGGGAATATGGATCCTTGAAACTAGAATGTCATAGCAATTAGGCATTCCAAGTTCAATGGTGGGGGCCATTTGGACATGATAAAATAGTGTGATAATTAATAAATTCATTTATTATTTTTCATAAAATATAAATAAAAGGTACTGATAAATCTGCTCTTTTAATTTGTAGAATCAATATGACAAACTCGTCAAGCACATTTTCTCTGCGATCAATTCTGGATGAAGACAATATAATCACCGACAGTAACTTTCAGGAATGGTTTAGGCACCATTGGGTTATCCTACACCATGAATGAAATATTTACGTGATGGAGTCCTCACTTCCTGATTCACCTGCCAAGGGGTAAGTGATGAATATTTCATGGTCTATGATCAACATTTGAACGATGAACTTGACATTCAATGTTTGATGTTGTCATCAATTTCTAGTGAGCTCAGGAAGTCACATGAAGACATGGATGCCTATAGAATGCTTGAGTACCTCCATGGTCTATACCAAGAGAGAGTAAGACATTAAATGTTTGAGATCTCCAAGGCTCTATTTCAGAGAAATCTTGGAGAGGGTGCCCCAGCTGGGCCTCATGTAGTCAAGCTCATTGGATACATTGAGTGCTTGCAGGTTCTAGGGTTTAAACTCTCTGAATAACTGGGCACTGATCTCATTCATGCATCACTCCCCCATAGCTTCTATAACTTTTTTGTAATTCTCAACATGAACAACATTGAGAAGTCTCTATATGATCTTCTTATTCTCATTCACCAACCGTACAATTATATGAAGCGTGAAAAACCTTCTATCCCTATGGTGAATAAAAGGAAAGGGAAGGTGAATATATTTTAGCCCAAATCTTCTTCAAGGCCTTCCAAGAAAAGGAAGATCAAAGAGGAGGCAAGAGAATAAGAGGCTGTTTGTTTCGCATGTGGCAAGAAGGGCCACTAGAAGAAAAACTGATCCCAGCCAAAGAAGAAAGGGGAAGATTCAGGTGCATTTGTTATCGAATGAAATCTATCTATTTCTACCAATTGGGTATTAGATACTATGAGTGGTGCTTACATATGTATCCAAATACAGGAACCAAGTGGATTCAGAAAGATTGATCGAGTTGAGGGGGATCTGTGAGCAGCCAATGGAGCCATACTTGCTGTTGTAGCTATCAGAGACTACCACCTCACATTTCCTACTGGAATGGTCTTGGTATTAAAAGGATGTTATAATGTACCCTCTGTAACCAAAAACATTATTTTAGCATCCAGATTAGATACTAATGGATTCATCTTGAGGATTGGAAATGAATGTTTCTACTTTTAAAAAGATAGAATTTGTTTTGTTAGGGCACATTTATATAACGACCTTTATGTGTTAGAATACACAAACCAAGTAATGGAAATAAATAACAAAATTAATTCACTTGACTCATACCACAACCAAATTTGGCATCACCAGCTAGGTCTTTTCAATGAGAAACGTTTGAAAAAATTACATCAAGATGGGTATTTAGATTCTTTTGAACTAAAACCACTTGGTGTATGTCATGCGCGTCTACAAGGAAAAATGACCCTAGCCCCATTTAGTGGGAAAGGTAAAAGGGATAAAGAGCTTCTATAATTAGTTCACACAGATGTGTGTGGACCATTTCCAGTTGAAGCAAGTAGTGGGTTCTTGTACTTCATAGCTTTGACTGATGATTTTAGTATATATGGATATATTTACTTAATGAGATATAAGTCATATTCTTTTGATCGGTTCAAATAATACAAGAATGAAGTTGAGAACCAGCTTAGTAAGAAGATTATGAAACTCATCTTAGACAGAGGAGGAGAATATTTTAATCAAGATTTCATTGATTTCTTACGGAAGTTTGGGATTCTATCTCAACTCACTCTTCCTTACATGCCTCTGTGGAATGGTGTAAGTGAAATGAGGAACTGCGGCCTATTGGACATGGTGAGATCAATGATGAGTCATGCGAGTCTTGAATTATCCTTTTGGGGATATGCATTACAAACAGCATCACACATACTAAACCAAGTACCAACTAAATCGATAAAGGGTATTCTATATGAGTTATGGAGTGGACTCAAATCCATGTTACCAAATTTACATGTGTGGGGTAGCAAAGCATTTGTTAAGGCCTCTTCAAGTGACAAAATTGAACCCCAAGGCACAAAGTGTACCTTTATAGGATATCCCAAGGAAACAAGGGGATGTTACCTATAAAACCCCTCAGATAAAAAGGTTACAGTGGAAAGACATTCCATATTCCTTGAGAGGGAGCACATCTCCAAAATAGATAGTGGGAGAGAGATAGACTTCAATGAAGTCGAGGCTCAAGATACACCGGAGTCTATACAAGAACAGATTCCACAAAGCCCCGTGGAAGAATAATCTATTCCATAGACACAGGAACTGCATAGGAGCATGAGACAGGTGAGAGAAACATAACGATATGGTTTTCTTATCACCGAGGATGGTGACTCATTATTGGTTGACAATGATGATCCTCTTACCTATAAGGAAGCAATTGAAGGCACAAATGTTTCCATGTGGCAAGAATCCATGAATTCTGAAATGAATTACATGTAACAGAACCAAGTCTGGATTTTGGTAGATCCTCCAGTTGATGTAAAGCCTATTGGTAATAAATGGGTATTCAAGAAGAAACTAGACATGGAGGGACAAGTCAGCACCTATAAGGCACGAGTGGTTGTGAAAGGTTTTAGACAATGTCAAGGAATTGAATATGATGAAACCTTTTCACCAGTTTTGATGCTTAAATCCTTCAAAATCCTATTGTCCATTGCTAATTTCCATGACTATGAAATATGGAAAATGGATGTCAAAATAGCATTCCTTAACGGTAACCTCTAGGAATACGTCTACACGACACAACCTGAAGGGTTTGTGACTCTAAAGGATGCCAAAAAGGTATGGAAGTTGCAGAAATCCATTTATGGATTAAAGCAAGCATCAAGGTCATTGAACATTTGTTTTGATGGAGATATAATGGAATTTGAATTTTTTAAGAGCGAATATGAGCCTTGTATCTACAAAAGGTTTAGTGGAAGTGTAGTCATTTTCCTAATATTATATGTTGATGGCATATTACAAATTAGAAACAAAGTACCTGTCTTACAGTCAGTTATGAAATGTTTGGATAAATGCTTCTTTATAAAATAATTGGGCGAGGCAGCATATATTCTTGGGATCAAGATCCATTGTGATAGATGTAAGAGAATTATGGGCCTGAGTCAATGTACATACATTGACAAGATACTGAAGAGATTCAGTATCAAACAGTCCAAGAGGGGATTGTTTCTAGTGTCACATGGCATTCATATTTCTAAGAAAATGTTTACTTAGATACATGAGGAAATAAATAAAATGGAAAGGATCCCATACACATCCGCGATTGGGTCAGTCATGAATGCTATTCTATGTACAGGGAAAGATGTTTCTTACACATTAAGTGCGGTTGGAAGATATCATGCTGATCTAGGAGACCGCCATTGGATGGCAGTTAAGGCTATCCTTTTGTATCTGAGGTGTACTAAGGATATGTTCTTGGTTTATGGAGGAGATGAGGAACTAGTCATCAGAGGACATGTAGATACTAGTTTCCAGACTGATCAAGATGACATGAAGTCATAGAATGGATATATCTTCAGTTTGAATGGAGGTGCAGTGAGTTGGAAGAGCTCAAAGAAAGGTGTGGTTGCAGATTCTACTGCAGAGTCTGAGTATATCGCAGCTTCTGAGGTAGCTAAAGAAGCAGTATGGATGTGAAGCTTCATCCAAGAGATGGATGTAATACCTAGAAGTAAAGATCCTATCACACTCTATAGTGATAATACTGCAGTAGTGGGACTTGAAAAATATCCAAGGCCGCATCATCAGACAAAACACATACATTGTAAGTATCATCTCTTGAGGGATTTTTCTCAGAGAAGTGAAGTTGCAGTGAGCAGTATTTCCACGGAAGACAAAGTGGTGGGCCCCTTGACTAAAGCTTTGACTCAGCAGAAACATGATCATCATGAGAGGTATAGTGGACTAAAAGTCATAGGAAGTTGGTTCTAGTCTAAGTGGGAGTTTGTTAGTGTTTATGTCTAGAGAACGAAATATTTATACTTTGATTAGATGAATGTACACTTATTATATATTGTTCATTGTTCTGCATGACTATAATATAATAATGTCCTGGAATATTTTTTGCATTAATAAGGTCATAGAAGATCCCCGCTATGATGATAACCTTGAAATGCTATAAAAATATTCTTAAATAATGTTCTATGGTTGGATGACATACTATTATAGGACACATTGTATACAAACCTTCATGTGCGAGTACTCATAAGAAGATGAGGCTCTCTCTCATTGAGTTTGCACTTGGTAATCTCTAAGATGGGAGATTATGAGAACAAACCCATAAGTTGTAATTCTGAATGTCTTGGTGTCATCGAACATTACTATCTACAAGCATGTATAATGGTCCATAGACTAGAAGATTATCATTTACTCATGTCATGACTCACACACTTAGATTTGAGGAAAATAATCGTCACAGAGACTGTTGGCGGGAAGTAGGGTACGTTGGGTGCGTCACAAATGACATGTTGTTAATGGATAAGTCAATGAAAGATTTGTCCCTTCCATATTTGTGGAAGTAGATATCTCATGCCCTTTTATTGAAATAGAAGTGTCGTCCAAATTCCATGGCCATTGTGTCATGACGAGTTTATTTCTGGAAGTCAAAGAATGACGGATCAAGTATATAGGTTTATGACACTGCCATGAAACCTTCTTGATGAGATATTGAGACCATGGGATTAAATTACACTATAACCATTCATATGAGGTGACACATCAATGTGGCATCAACTTCTTTCTCTTGGGTGACTTGACCCATTGCTAGACAGTAATCCTAAACTTTAGGAAAGCCTGCTTAATGCCAATGAGAAAGAGGTCTAGAGGGTCACACACTAAGTGTATCCAAGTATCTCAAGTAGAATAAATATTATTCCCATATGTGCTTTAATAATTATTCAAGTAAGCCTAAATCGTTTTAATGATGGAAGAAGAATAAAATGAAAACAAGATATACACGCCATGTATATTGAATGTACACGCCGTGTAGTTTTCATTTTGGAAAGGAAATGAAAAACGAGTACACATCGTGTATTAAAGATTACCCATCATGTAGTTTTTCCAGTCGGTATTTTGAGGAAATAATATCATTTTATTAAATGATATTTATTATAATCAGCGTGGGCACATGTCAAGGAATTAATGATTCGACATTGGGGTTTTAAATAAGAGTTAATGAAATAAATAAAATGCATAACATGTTTATTTATTGTCATAAATCTATAACCTCAAACCCGATTTTAAATATCATTACAACACCAAAACTTTTCCCTAATCATTGTGAAAAACAACTCTGGAGAATTATCTCAAGGTTGAAAGGACTCCTTACTCCAAGAAGGCTCTCAAGACTTAGAGAGATCCTCCTCCATCAGATCAAGGCGATCTAACGCAGACAATGCAAGGAAAGACTTCTCCATGCTATCACCTGGATATTCCATTGATGACATCTAGAGATATGTGGTGCATGTGTGGATCACCACTAGAAGAAGTCTACACTTAGCTTCTGCGACGCAACTACGAATCACATCAGAATGTGATCAAAGATATCAACTTAGAAAGAATGCCATAAAAGGTACTTCTTGTCAATTAATTAAATTAATTATAATCAACCTGTGACGATCCTCCTTTGTGGTTCCGGGACTATTCTTCTTCTTTGTCTATTTCTGTGATTTGATCCATGGAGTCAGGCATTTATCGCTGTATTGATCTAGGATTGATCATTGCTAATGACAGAAAGTAAAGTGGGCACATCCACCCATGAGCTTTTGCTGCGCCCGAGACCTACATTCTTGTACATCATATTAGTTATTTAGGTAAATTATTTGAATTATTCTATCTAGTTGGGATAAATTCTCATTTATTATATATCTATTTCTGTATTAATTAGTTAATCTGATAAATCTATTATGTTTTATATTATATATAATGACTGTGATTAAAGTGAATGGATGAGAATTTGGTTAGTGTAGGGAGGGTTATACATTGGGTTATGGGTAGAATCCTAGAAAAACCTTTTTTGGATACCATATAATGATTAGGGTTTATCCCAATGACTCTCATTTTTTCCTAAGTGTTTCCTCCCCATTACAGAAGATGTCATTTTGACATAGCCTTATGGAACTACTTGTGTAGTATGGATTAAATTCTTACATAAGTGAGGATCTTCCCACTCTACCACTAGATATCTAGGAATATACACCAGATCATGATCCTTAACTTACTCTGTGGGTTAGGAAGTTGGGACACTTCTACCAGAAATAGTTTAGAACTATTGTTGAATATGTTGTAAATTTCTAATCTATAATTCTATATACTTCTAGGGGACTTGAGGATTTAAAAATAATGAGTAATGGGTTGAATAATGGTGATAATATTGACACTATTCAAGAATATGAAGGATCGATGAATTAAGAAAACATATTTACTATTTTTTGTGGTTCCTATTCTTTCATATTTACAGAAGTAGTTTCTAGACTTGACTTACTGGTAATGATATCCTCTAAAATACATTCCCTTGAAACACCTTTGGTTATGAAATTAGTCCATAATATGTGATTCCTAGAGTTTCCTATATTCATTACTGGCTATGAATATTTTCTAGGCTTCATTATTATTGAGACTAAGAGTTCTAATACAATTCTCATCATGGACTAGTTGACCAAATTCCAATATCAAATTGATTTCTATAAAAGATGATTTTCATTCACTTCGATGTAGGGAGAGAAAATCATGATGATAGAAGAGTAGGAATTAGGATTGTGTAGAGTTGATCTAGTGTTGAGTCAGCTCAAGATAATCATGATTTAGTTTATTATATTAGCTATTTCAATAGGATTAGTGAAAGCCCCCTCATCTTTTAAACCAACAATGGATCCCTATCTAGATTTATTTAAAGATGACTTAATAGAACTTCCCCTTGATAGAGGACTTAAATTTAAGATATATCTCATGTTGGGTGTATATTATTTTTCATACCCCATATCATCTAATGTCGTTCAATCTGAAAGAGATTAAGGTGTAGTTTGAGGACTTGAAAAATTACATCTTTATCAAGATGAGTGATTTACCATGGGGTGTACTAGTGTTTTTCACCAAGAATGGATGTTGGTCTTTGACTTTGAATTGATTATTCAAATGTTTAGATTGGTGAAAGTGAATAATATATGTTCTTTTAACAAGATAGACTAACTTTTCAATCCATTATAATGAGATCAGGGACTCTCTAAGATTGATATTCAATTGGGATACCACCAACTGAATGTTAGAGAGGATTAAATCCATAAGTTAGCGTTTTGGAGTAGGTATGGGATGTAAAAGTATTTGGTTATTCCATTTAGTTTTACTAATGGTACAACTATGTTTAGTTCCATCCAAATAATGATTTTTCCTCAATACCTTAACTTGTTATTCATGGTTTTCATTAATGAAATCCTCATCCACTCACCAAAACAAGAGTATCATTCCATACATATTGAGATAGTCCTGAGTATACATCGAGAACATTGGATTTACATAAAGTTATCAAAGTGTGACATATGGATTTATATGATGATGTTATTGGGAAATGTGATGTCTAAGATAGGTATATTCATAGAACCTAATAAAATAGAGGTATTGGTGTCCTAGATATGTCCCTATAATGTGTTAAATGTAGGAGATTTCTGAGCTTAACAGGCCATTACTGACCTTTTATCCATGACTTATACTGATTATCAACACCCATAACAATGATAATGAAGAAGGGAGTAATGTTAAAGTTGTTAGAATACTGCAAGGAGGTGTTTATTAATCTAAATAAGTGGTTGAATATAACTCATGGGTTGATACTTTCTGACCCATGGAATAGATAATCCCAAACTATCAAGAATAATGTGTTGGTTTAATAGCAGTGATGATACATGTGAAGTAGGTAGTAACCTATGGTTTATGTCAACTATGACCCCATTAGAGGAACTACCCTATTCTTGACTTATATCAAAAACCCATTGTCTATTATTTAAAGTTTTAGTGACACTATCTCTTTGAAAATATATTTTTAGTATAAACTAACCATAAGTACCTTAATTACATCATCACACAATGGGAAATGAATATTAGGAAATGGAACTAGGATTAGTGTCTATAGAAATTTGATGTTGAGATGGTGTATGAAATTAGTAAATTTAATAGCATTGACGACACTCTTAGCCACAAGATTCAGGTAGTTAACAATCTTGGAATGTGACCTTCATAGGAGTATTGGTGCTTGATGATCTAGTTGAATTACTGGAGGATGGATTATTTTGAGCACTAGGGATTCATGACATTTTCTACTTTAGTGATCACATCATCACTTGTAGACCAGGTGAAGTCTATTCAGGTGTCTGGTCTAGAGTGTTTTATGATACAAGAACAACTAGTTGTAGGTGATCCAATTTTTGGGTTCTAGTTTTGTGAAAATGATGTAATCCTTGTACATAGGTTAGTAATCGTCTCTATATACATTATATGGGAGATGAAGAGGCGATTCTATACCTCTAGATGGGTGGTACACCCTAGTGTAACAAATATTGTAACACCTCGAGATTTTATAAAAAATATTCTTTTTAATTTCATTGATGTATTGTGTTGTACGCTACACCAAAAGGAGCTTGCACTACACGCATCCTTGACTTGTCTTGCATTACACACAATCATGACCTTCCACGATAGCGTGTGTTGTATGCAATATCGAGTTTCACTGAACAACGATATGTTATTAAAATATTATATAAACTAGCCATTATGAATAGTAATACCCACTTTTTGAAATTTTATAAATTTTATCTTTCAAAATGGACTTCATTTTTGGAATCGTAATATCAAAATTATCCTAGGGTGAACTTTTGATATTTTTCTGAATACTTTCTATTTTTAATGAATAATGAAAACACTTGGTTACTATTTAAAAACCGACTTTTTATTTAAAATATTATTTATTTTATTTAAATTTATTTTAGGTCAAAATTGATACATAATAATTATATAAGTTCAATGTAATTAATTGGAGTCATTTTATAATACTTTTAGATATATAAAAATTTTATTGAACTTTTCACCGTCTTTTACCCACCTCCTATGAGAATTTGGAAATTCACATAAAACATAATTTTACCGCTTTTGTGAGTGGAATTTCGAAAATCTGAGAGACATGGTTAATATCAAGGACTAAAATTTGGTTCAATGAGATGAAAATAATTTTTGGTGAATAGTAACTTTTTACTTTTATTTACCACGGTTAAAAGTAAATAGGGTAATTAAGGGTAAAATAATAATATTATTACCCTAACACATGTCCTAATTCTAATGGATATGTTTAATTTGACCAAAAACAACCTTAGGAATAAAATATGACCATTTAGGTCCACTTGGATTAGATTAGGACATTTATTATTAATTTAAATAAAGAAGGGTTAAAATAGTTAAAATCAAAGTTTAATAATTAATAATTTTTAATATAGGATTATAAATAAGATAAATTAGACTATAAATATTCATTAGAAAAATAAAAATATTTCCTACCTAAGGGTATTTTATTTATAATTTTTAGACATTATATAATTTAAGTTATTTATGACACAATTGTGATGCACTAATTACCTAAATAATGAAATATTAAAATAATTGATGTTATAAATACCCAAATAAATGTAATTTGAGACTTTTTATAAATTACACAAATTTTATAGGTTAATATGACATGTTATTATTGAATTAATTAACTTTTTTCGATCTAATCATGCTTTTATGATTTTCACAAAAATCCATTACAAAATAGTGTCACAATTGACATAAAATAGTTTTTAAAACAAATACTATATTATTAATTGTTATTATATTCCTAAAAATATAGGGTTCGGCCAAGATACTTATATCATGATAGGTGTGTCATTAATGGATCACTTGGGGGTCTCTTGGATGTATATGGTAAGTTTATTAACTATATAAGATAAAAATACAAAGTGACATGGTAAATGTCAATCTAATTAACTAAGAGTTAAAACTAAAATATAAGGTTAATATAATAACCCAATCCTGTCTAAAATATATTTGTTGAGAGGATTTAGACCCCTAACCACCTTAGATTCAAAATAAATCAATTTGGATCTATTAAAAACTGAATATGTCTTTATTATAAAATAATATTTTAAGTTTTTCCAAAGGTGCCCCTCTCCTCCCTTATAAAAAGGGCACCCCTTCCCTCTTCACTTCACACCCTTTTGAGCCTTGAAGCTCAGCCAAACTATTCCCATTTCTATTATCCAATTCCCTAGAAACATTCTGGAGGTTTTGGTCTTCTCAAAAGACCAACTCTACTTCCTTAAGAGGAAGCTTAAAGGAGGTGCGTCGAAGAAGATGTAATCTCTTCTTCCGATTCTCTCAATTTTCTTTCTTCTTATACTTATTCTTCTTTAGTTTTCTCATTATAAAGTAATAACATCAGTATTACTAATATAATAATATGTTATTATAAATATTAAAAAAACCTTATTTCACCTTCTATCCATCCTACGGAAAACGAAATCATCGCGTGTGCATACGTACGGAATACCGTCTCCACGCCGTGGTGTAATCTATTTTCGACCACCACCTTACTTGGATGGGTATAATGGTGTAAATAAATAACTATATATGATTATTGTAAAGTGATATTGATTCTTAAATATTATACATACACTTAAATACAATTCCATGATCATGGGAATGATATCATCGCTCGTGCGTATGTACGGACTACCGTCTCCACAACACGATGAGATTTATTCTCCATGTTAACCATTCATGAATGATTATAAATGATATATAATGAATAATAAAGAAATATATGACATAATAATGATACTGGATTTATTTATATATATGTATTTCATCTACTTAATTCCATTCAATTCAATAAGGAAATGAAAACAACGTTCATGCGTACGTACGACCTACCATCTCCATGAACAGTGTATTTCATTCAATTTATCGATCTATCATATATATATATATATATGTATATTCTGAATATATATTATATATAAATCATGTTTTACATTCTGGAATTATTTAAATCATTATATAAGTAATAATATCAAGAACAACAAGTCGAAACACATATGATAAATGAAACTATTTTACCCAAATCGCTGCTTTTACATCGAATTTACAAAAGAACGGGTAATATACAGTCATAAGTAAACTATATATGATATCATAACAATTAATATGATTCTGTAAAATGTCAATGAAATTATTTAAATCATTATACAGGAGGTTCAGATACATACGAATCATATCGGACATAAGGTAAGGGATAACTTTTCTAATCTCATTTTTTTATCCAAGATTGTTTATACGTAAGTATTTACTAGGGTTATATTTATCATCAATGTCCAAGTTTTATAAAAATGTTTTCATGTATGTTTAAAATCCTTTTTACCCATTTTTGTATTTTACTACATTGTATGTATGGAATCTTTTTTTTAACCATACGAGGTACTTTTTTGACTTTTTGGACAAAAGTATGAGGAGAATGTTTTTTTAAACTTGTATGACATGAATGGATTTTTACGATTTTATAAAGCCTTATTTTAATGAAATTTATTCTACAATATTTCATGATTATTTTCAAAAAAATCAATTTTTTTAAATTTCATGGAATTTTGTGAAAAGAAAATGATTTTGGAGAAGAAAGGATATTTTCCTCAAGAATTCATTTCAAGTGTTTTTATCAAAACAATTTTCCATCTAAGATGACATTATTTAATATGTGTATGTTTCAATTATAATATCTCTATGATTTACATGGTTTCACTTTTTCTTATGATGAAATGATATCCATTTGTTTTATATGGATTATGTTATGATGGAATGATGTTTATGAAACCCATTTTGTTATTTGGGTTATGATGAATGATTTATGTTTATGTTGTCGCACACGTAAGAATGATTTCATTATGAGATGGGTGGGACCTATATCTCCCTCCAATTCATTGGGTAAAGATTTATATCTCATGAGATAGACATGGCTAGAAGGGTAAGTTAATCTGGTTCAGTAATACATGACTGGAACGAGGAGTGAACTCGATTCGGAAAGGGGCTTTTTCCACTAAGATGGTCTTGGCAGCAATGCCTTGGCTACTATGGAAATCATATCATGTGCTTAATGGTTTCCACAATCACATGTTTTATTCCCATGCTAATTTATCATGATTAATGTTTTTATTTATCATCTATGCCTTATGTACTACCATGTTTTATGTCTTTGCCCAAGATTTTGATGTTTAAACATTATGTTCATGTTTTTAAGTTAAAATTTATATGATTTGTTTTATTTTATCCATGCTTACCCTTACTGAGCAGTTGAGCTCACCCTTTATATGTTTTCTTTTCCCCAAGATTTAAAGAAAGGTTTTAGGTAAGAAAACCAAAAGTGGAAGATCTTTATGGGATATGTTGAAGATCTTTCACCATGATTAGAAGATTACGTTCTGAGTTTCCAAAGACACTAAACTATTATGGTCCTTGTGTGTCTGTTTTTATTATATATTAAGTATTCCTCAAAAGTAATGTAATTTCCATGTACGTCATGATTTGGGTCTCTACAGTTTGTATTAGAGGAAAGTTTTAGTTAACCTTTGGAAACTAGGATGTGATAACTTTAGTGAGATCCCTAGAGATATTTCTAAGGTATGTCTAGGGATGTCCCTAATATTAAGTATAAGTATAGGTTATAGTCCTAGAATTACGGTAATGATATTAGAATTAAACCTAATATGTTAGATATCGAAGGTACTCCCCCTTTTTTATGTTGTTTTCCCTATCATGATTTTTGCCTCTCACACAATTTTTTTGGGTTTTAGACAATGGTTGGAACCCGAAGGAACCATGTTGATCAATGTAATGGACAATACAATGATTGTCCTCTTGAACAAACCAATGTTATGGGAGATGGAGTGCAAAATCTTATTGATATACTTACGCAAGCTATGAATCATTCTGGACTTCCGAATGAGTAGAGAAGGGAACAATATTCTATTGTGTCCTTCATGAGGCAACATCCACCTTCTTTCAATGGGTCTTCTGATCCACTTGTTGCTGAAAAATGGATCAGTAGCATTGAAAAGATATTTTCCATACTTCACTGTTTGTAACATGATAAAGTCATTCTAACTGTTTACCATTTAGAAGGTGAAGTAGACCAGTGGTGGACTCTAATTAAGAATACAAGGCCCCAAGATGAAATTGAACCCATGGAATGGGACGAGTTAAATAACTTGTTTTTCAGTAAGTACTTCCCTCGTATTCTTCGAACAAAGATGGAAAAGGAGTTCCTTGAGCTTAAGAAAAAGGATGATGAATCTTTCAGTATATACGAAGCAAATTTTACAAGGCTTGCAAGGTACGCATCTAGCTTTATCATCCAACCTGAAAGTAAAGTTGATTGATTCTTTAGTGGATTAAAACCAAGTCTTTAAAGGGAATTAGCTATAAGAGACTTCATTAGATATGAAGAAATTGTGCGTTGTTCTATCAAGGTAGATATGGAAGTTGGTGTTACACATCCATCCCATGGTTTGGACAAGAAACGAAATATGGAGTTCAAGGAGAAATCTCAGAACAATGGTGAAAAGAAGATGAATGTTTCTTTATGCTCAAAGTGTGGAATGAAGCATGGTGAAGATTTTCTTAAAGGGACTATAAAATGTTTTAAGTTTGGAAAAGAAGGTCATCGAGCAGCTGAGTGTCGAAGTAATGGAAAAAGGGTTGCTAATGATGTGAATAAAGAAAAGACTGCAGAGAACGCACCACTAACACTTCATTGCTTCAAGTGCAATGAAATGGGGCATTATGATAATCAATGCCCTAATCCAAGGGTTAATGATGATCGACATGAGCAACCACTTAAGGAAAATGAAAAAGGGAAGTCACATGCGATCACTATTAGCGATGTTGAATATGACAACAATGTACTGGAATGATTAAGTGTTTATGTAATGGGATTCCAAAATAATGTTGTATATAGTATCGTAGAATATTGGAATAATTATGTATTGGTCTATTGTGGTTTTCAATAATTTTATGGAAACGGTAACCATAGAAAGTGATTGAGATATTTTTGGAAAGAAGATGATATGCACATAATGAAGGGATAAGGAGAAAACAAAATGTTTGATAGTATTCATGAGCTCATGACTGATATAAGGAAAAAGTTATATCATGGTTTGAGTATATAGAATTTCTGTATTTTGGTATGTGGAAAGAGTTAACTTTTGACAGCATTCATGTTTTCACTAAGGTTCAATGGGTATTCATTTTTCAAGAGAATACACGATTAAGGTATTCACATGATTGGAATGTGACCAACAAGATATATGAGGGATAAATGATGGTATTCTCATTCTTTTTATATGACCTTTTTAGTAATCGTTCTCTTTATACTATGAGTTTGGAAAGAAGTATTTTGGATAAGCCTAAAGATTCGAATATATTATGTTGAACATAAGTTAGTATTGTTTAAGGATAGAAATTTTTTCTCGATAATACTAATAGAATGTTATAATAGTATAGTTTTAGAAAAAGGACAACCCGTAGGATGGGCGAAAACCCGTCACGTCGGACAAGGATGCGGGAATCGAACCCACAACCAAAGTGAGACATGCCTTTATCACCTACCACTAGTCTACATGAAGTTCCTGGTTAGTAGAAACTAATTTTATTTTATTAAGTGCTATGATAACTAAAGTATAAGTCCATTTTAGGAACCATATACGATTAATCTCAGCATAGATTGACTTCTGTATATTTAATAAATTGTGCTAAACTTTTTGTGATAGAAATAGATGGAATGACCTATCATTCTATCGCATAATATACTAACACTCCACAGAGGACAAATTCAACTTCATTTCTTTAAGAGATGAAGTGGAAATTGTTTGAGGCATGAGCAACGGTGAGAAGATACCGAAATAAAGTAAGTATTTCTTCTAATTAAAAATCTTCAACTTTAGGGAAATGATATTGAAAACAAAAAATGTTGTCCTAGTGCTCTCATATCTGATGAATCGGATGATACCTTAGATCATCACAAATTTATGGATTTGTGATTATTGTCTTTTTCATAGCCATGTCCTCTACAACTCTTCATCATAAGTTGATTGTTATATTTCTCTTCCATTTCCATATTTTCATCTATGTTCTTCTATGTGGAAACCCAGTGATTAGTTAATTTGGGTAACCAATACATTTCATACTTTAGTTTTTAAAGTCAAGTTTTGGTATTCCCTTTTATGATGTGGGTTTCTATAAAAGAAACTTTCAAGTAGTAAACCATTTATAACCCTGAAAAATTTTGAGATAAAAATTCATTTTAAGGGGGGTAGAATGTAACACCTTGATATTTTATGAAAAATATTCTTTTTAATTTCATTGATGTCTTGTGTTGTACGCTACACAAAAAGGATCTTGCACTACACGCATCCCTGACTTGGATTTCTTTACACGCAATCACGACCTTCCACGATAGCGTGTGTTGTACGCAATATCGAGTTTCACTAAACAATGATATGTTATTAAAATATTATATAAACTAGCCATTATGAATAGTAATACCCACTTTTTTAAATTTTGTAAATTTTATATTTCAAAATGGACTTCATTTTTGGATTCAGAATATCGAAATTATCCTAGGGTGAATTTTTGGTATTTTTCTGAAAACTTTCAATTTGAGATGAATAATGAAAATACTGGGTTACTATTTAAAAACCGACTTTTTATTTAAATAATTATTTATTTCATTTAAATTTATTTTAGGTCAAAATTGATACATAATACCTATATAAGTTCAATTTAATTAATTGGATTCATTTTATAATAATTTTAGATATATAAAAATTTTATTGAACTTTTAACCGTCTTTTACCCACCTCCTATGAGAATTTGAAAATTCACATAAAACATAATTTTAATGCTTTTGTGAGTGGAATTTCTAAAATCCGAGAGACACAGTTAGTATCAAGGACTAAAATTTGGTTCAATGAGATGAAAATAATTTTTGGTGAATAGTAACATTTTACTTTTATTTACCATAGTTAAAAGTAAATAGGGTAATTAAGGGTAAAAATGATATTATTATTACCCTAAAACATGTCCTAATTCTATTGGATAAGTGTAATTCAACCAAAAACAACCTTAGGAATAAAATATGACCATTTAGGCCCACTTGAATTTGATTAGGACATTAATTATTAATTTATTTAAAGAAGGGTTAAAATAATTAAAATCAAAGTTTAATAACTAAATCATTTTCAATATAGGGTTATAAATAAGATAAATTCGACTATAAATATTCATTATAAAGATAAATATATTTCCTACCTAATGGTATTTTATTTATAATTTGTAGACATTAAATAATTTAAGTTATTTATGACACAATGGTGATGCAGTAATTACATAAATAATGAAATATTAAAATAAATGATGTTATAAATAACCAAATAAATGTAATTTTAGACTTTTTATGAATTAAAAGAATTTTATAGGTTAATATGAAATGTTATTGTTGAATTAATTAACTTTTTTTGAACTAATCATGCTGTAATTATTTTCAAAAAAATCCATTACCAAATAGTGTCAAAATTGACATAAAATAGTTTTTAAAACAAATATTATATTATTAATTGTTATTAAATTCCTAAAAATCTAGAATTCGGCCAAGATACTTATATCATGATAGGTGTATCATTGATGGACCACTTGGGGGTCGATTTGATGTATATGGTAAGTTTATTAACTATATAATATAAAAATACAAAGTGACATGGTAAATGTCAATCTAATTAACTAAGAGATAAAACTAACATATAAGGTTAATATAATGACCCAAACCTATCTAAAATCTATTGGTTGAGATTATTTTGACCCATACCCACCTTTGATTCAAAATAAACCAATTTGGAGCTATTAAAAACCGAATATGACTTTATTATAAAATAATATTTTAAGTTTTTCCAAAGGTGCCCCTCTCCTCCCTTATAAAAAGGGCACTCCTTCCCTCTTCTCTTCACACCCTTTTGAGCCTTGAATCTCGGCCAACCCTACCCATTTATCTTCTCCACTTCCCTAGAAACATTCTGGAGGTTCTGGTCTTCTCAGAAGACCAACTCTACTTCTTTAATAGGATGCTTAAAGGAGGTGCGTCGAAAAGAGGTAATCTCTTATTCCGATTCTCTCAAGTTTCTTTCTTCTTCTACTTCTTCTTATTTAGTTGTCTCATTATAAAGTAATTACATAAGTATTACTTATATAATTATATGTGATTATAAATATTAAACAACCTTATTTCACCTTCTATCCAACCTACGGAAAACGAAATCACCACGCATGCGTACGTACGAAATACCATCTCGACACCGTAGTGTAATCTGTTTTGACCACCACCTTACTTGGATGGGTATAATGGTGTAAATAAATAACTATATATGATTATTTTAAAGTGATATTGATTCTGAAATATTATACATACACTTCAATACAATTCCACGATCATGGGAATGATATCATCGCTCGTGCGTACGTACGGACTACCGTCTCCGCGATGCGATGAGATTCATTATCCATGTTAACCATTCATGAATGATTATAAAGTATATATGATGAATAATAATGAAATATATAAAATAATAATGATACTAGATTTTTTTTATATATATGTATGTTATCTACTTAATTCGATTCAATTCAATAAGGAAACAAAAACAGCGTTCATGTGTACGTATGACCTACCATCTCCATGAACGGTGTATTTCATTCCATTTATAGATCTATCATATATATATGTATATGATGAATATATATTATATATAAATCATTTTTTAAATTCTTGAATTATGTAAATAAATATATAAGTAATAATATCAATAACAACAAGTCGAAACACGTACGATAAATGAAACGATTTTACCCAAATCTCTTCTTTTACATAGAATTTACAAAAGAACGGGTAATATAAAGTCATAAGTAAACTATATATGATATAATAACAATGAATATTATTCGGTAATAAGTCAATGAAATTATTTAAATCATTATAAATGAGGTTCGGATACATATGAAGCATATCCGACAGAAGTTAAGGGATGACTTTTCCTAGCTTGTTTTTTTATCTGAGATTGTTTATACATAAGTATTTAATGGGGTTATCTTTATCATCCATGTACAAGTTTTATAAAAATATTTTCATGTATTTTTATATTTATTTTTACCCATTTTTGGATTTTACTACATGGTATGTATGAAATATTTCTTTTTTTTACCATACGAGGTACTTTTGGACTTTTCGGACAAAAGTACGAGGAGAATGTTTTTTTAAATTATACGGAATGAATAGATTTTTATGGTTTTATAACAAATTATTTTCATGAATCTTATTCTAAAATATTTCATGATTATTTTCAAAAAAATACTTTGATTTTTAAATTTGATGGCATTTTGTGAAAAGAAAAGGATTTTTAAGAAGAAAGGATATTTTCCTCAAAAATTCATTTCAAGTGTTTTTATCAAAAAAAATTTCCATCTAAGATGAAATTATTCCATATGTGTATGTTTCAAGTATAATATCTCTATTATTTACATGGTTTCACTTTTCTTATGATTAAATGATATCCATTTGTTTTATATGGATTATGTTATGATGCAATGATGTTTAGGAAACCCATTTTTTTATTTGGGTTATGATGAATGATTTTTGTTTATGTTGTGGAACACGTAAGAATGATTTCATTATGAGAGTGGTGGGACCTATATATCCCTCCAATTAATTGGTTAAAGATTTATATCTCATGATATAGACATGGATGGAACGGTAAGTTAATCCGGTTCAGTAATACAGGACTGGAACGAGGAGTGAACTCGATTCAGAAAGGGAATTTGTCCACTCAGATGGTCTTGGCAGCAATGCCTTGGCTACTATGGAAATAATATCATGTTCTTAATGGTTGCGACAATCACATGTTTTATTCCCATGCTATTTTATCATGATTAATGTTTCTTTATGATCTATGCCTTATGTACTGCCATGTTTTATGTCATTGCCCAAGATTTTGATGTTTAAACATTATGTTCATTTTTTTATTTTCAAATATATATGATTTATTTTATTTTATCCATGCTTACCCTTACTGAGCATTTAAGCTCACCCTTTATATGTTTTCTTTTCCCCGGGATTTAAAGAAAGGTTTTAGGTAAGAAAACCAAAAGAGGAAGATCTTTAGGGGAGATGTTGAAGATCTTTCACCACGATTAGAAGATTACGTTCCGAGTTTCCAAAGACACTAAACTATTACGGTCCTTGTGTGTATGTTTTTGTTATATATTAAGTATTATTCAAAATTAATGTAATGTCCATGTATGTCAATATTTTATTATCTACAAATATGTACCGTAAATTCATAAAATATTTTAGGTGACCTAGGATGAATATGGACATCGTTGATTTTGTTTTCTGATGCCTTACCTACTAGAGGGTAATGATCAATCAACAAAAACCTTATGTTTTGATCCATCAACTTCCAGTTCCTATATAGAAATGGTTTTTTGTCATGATGGACGTTTTTATTTGGCTACCTAGGACCTCTATCATTTTTATGCAATATGAATGATTTTTGATCGGTTGATGAATTTGTTTCAATTTCTACTGATCCAAGATACTCACTTAGTGGATAGTATGGGAAGGATGTGTAAACTTGAGATAGTTTGATTAAACGGAGTTACCTTGAGAATTATTTTTGATTAGGATTCATATTTCATGTTGTGATTTTGGATGGTATTTAGAAAGCCTTAGGGAATCAACTAAGATTGAGAACTGCCCTAGAGAGACAGATAGCTAGAGCTGATGATTTGCAGAATGAAGGATATACTTCGAGATTTTATCCTAGACCTCAAAGAATCTAGGGATGGTCACCTAGACTTAGATGAGTTTTCATAAAACAATAGTTACTATCCTTTTATTCATACAGAACATTATAAGTCTCTTTATGGGTGGCTATGTTGTTCACCACTTTGTTGGCATAAGTTAGGTGTGTGATTGGTTGTGGGGACTAGTTCGGTTCCTGATACCTTTGAGAGAGTAAAACCGGATTCATATGATTTTTATCACAACTTAGATTAGGAAGAAATCGTATTAATACTATAGGATATTCCCTTTAGAGTACTCTATTTGTGGTTAGTTTTTCTTGCAAGTGTCACCACGGTTGGGGCACCTTAATTTTCAGAAGTAAGGGAAGTTGGAACCATGTTTTTTTGGACCGTTTGAGTTCACTGAGTATGTTGGGAATGTCATGTACCTTCTAGATCATCCTTCTCTCTATCAATGTATGCATGACATGTTTCATGTGTTTCAACTTCATTGGAACATTCATAATCAAACACATGTTATAAACAATGATGACATTGAGTTAGAGAAAAAAATTCATCTTATGATGAGGATTTGGTTTAGATTATAGGCTGGAGTAAAAAATTATGGAAAGGGAATGCAATGTCACTTTTCTAGATCCTTTGTAAGTATGGATGAATCTATTAGGATATAGGGGAGTGGGAGTTTGATGTTTGATATCAATTTCTAGAGTTTTTCAAGAAATATCCAGAGAGTTACTTTTTAGGGATGATAATTCATTAGAAGGGGGAAATTTTAATATTCTCAATATTTTAATTTTTTATTAAATCCACATTTACTTATAATTTATAGGAATTCTAAGGTGAAAATATAATTTTTTAATAAAAAATAAACTTTCTTATGGTTTTGTGGTTTTTCAGAAAGGTAACACCTGATTTAAAGGGGTTACAAAAGTGTAAAGAATATTTTTGGTACCTTTATAAGAGTAAAAGATACACTACCTATGGGTGTGGGTGTTTTCTAGCTATCTCATAAAGGTAACTCTCTACTACTATGTTCTAAATAAGGGTAATCCGTGTTTCCAAGGATTACTAAAGCATTATATAAGGGTAACCATATTTTTCTAAAGGTTTCATAATGGTAAACCATAACTACATAAGGGTAGCCTTGAGTTTTCAATGGTTATATAAGTGTAACATGGATTCCAAATAAGGATAAAATGAGATTTTTAAGGGATGTCCCTTTGTATAAAAATACTTGTAAGGAAAACCATGTAAACTTATGAAACACCCTATGAGTTGGTTAGGTTTAAAACCATATTTTCCTTATGTAACACCCTTTTGGGGGAAAATTATAAACATTATTTTATACTTATTAATCTCCAGATCATGATGATAAGTCACTGTTGGTGATTTTAAAGGCAAAAAATTATGGGAATTAATTACCTTAACTTTTTTAGGATTAAAACGTCTTTATGGGATGAAATTAAAAACAATTTTTTCAAGAAAAAGTTAAAAAAATTAAATTGTTAATTTAATTTTGGATTTGTAATACCCTAATGTTGTACGCTGAATGTTTTTTTGTAAACTAACCAAACCCTTGAAGTAAATGGTTTTAGTTGACTCATCTTTTAGATCGATTTAAATAGAAATTATTTTATTCTAGTTTGGTAAAACCTCCTTTGATAAAATCTTGTTCTTCATCAGATTTCCATGCATGGTAGAACCTCACTTTTATCTTTTATTCCAGGTTCTATATTTTGAATGGATAAAATCAAATCACAAATTCATCATAATATTATCATAATAAGGTTGATATTTAATCTTTCAGAATCTTTTTTGAAAATTTTTAAAGATTTCCTTAAATGGTAAAAACCGAAAACTATGGAAAATAATAATAAGATTTATTATTATTTGTCCTGAATTATTCCAAAGAATAATATTATTCCATCAAATGTAGAGTTTTATTTATTCTTTATGAAATAATTTTTTAACCCATGCTATGGATTAAAGTGACAATTTGGAAATTATCCTTGATAGGGAAACTTTTATCATGTCGGATATTTTATTTATTTTAGAAACAAAATAGTTGGATTTAGTTATAGGAATCCTTGGAAGCATTTTGATCCAATGAGTATGTTTATGTGATTCAAGTGGAATTTACTTGACAAAACTTGAAGATATTTTCCAATGACTTTGAGGTAGATGGTTTTATAACTCTTCAGGGATCTTGTTTATAATTATTTCTATGATATAACACTTTTTTTAGATTACTTTGTAGTTTTTTGTAATACCCCTAGTTTATCTGAATTATTATGTTTTAAAATAAAATATATTATTTTTATAATTTATTTTAGATGAAACACCAAGTTATTTTTTTACTACATGCAACATAGGGTTATATTACATTACACATTACACTGAGTTTAAATAAAACCACATTATATTAGTAATATAGTTATTTAAATGTGGCAGTTATAACCTAAACATTTAACACAATGATATGAATAATAATAAATAATTTTAAAATATTAATTATAATGGTATTATATATAGGTAATATATTGATAAGAAAGTACTTAATTTTCGATAAAGTCTTTATATGTTTCAAAAATAATATTTATCTCAAAAAAGTTTTTTTATTTATTTTTGTGAACATTAATAAAGAAGAATTTTATATAATAAATTTTTTAAAAAATAAACACAATTTTTTAAATAATCTTTTCAAAATTATCTTAGGGTTATTTATTGTGATTTTTCTTAAATGTTTTGTTTTTAATGAATAGTTATTTTTTTTCGAATTTTAATTGAAAAATTCCTTTCCATTTAATTTATTTATAATATTAAATTATATTTTAAATTGTTTTACAGTAAAATTAATTCAATTATAAATCCACTAATACAATTTCGGTCATTATAATAAAATTCATGTTGAATATTTATATAAAAACATAGTAAAATGTTGATAATTTATCTTAGAAACCTGCTTTCTCATCGTGTCTGTGAGATTAATATTAAATTATTTTTTTCCAATTATTTGAATGGAATTTGGAAAATTTTATTAAATATTTGGAATCAGATATTTAGGTTATCTAATAAGGTCAAATTTATTTTTGATCAAATGAATGGTAAAAATTGTAAAAAATAGTTACCATAGTTAGGATAAAAATGGGTTTACTATAGGAGTAAAATAAAATTATATGTGTAAAAAATAACCCAAAACATGTAAAACATCCATTTTATTGACATATTTCAACCCTATATCTTCTATTTTCTAGAATGGACAATTTTGGAACCTTTTGGTATGATAAAAATGTAGGGTAACCTTGTTATTTTCAAAACACTTACAAGTGTGCCACTCACCTCTGTTATGAAAGGCCACACCCTATATTCTCTTATTCAAACATTAAAAATATTATAGTTTGGATACTTAATACCAAAATAACTTCACAAATTCCATCCTATCATACTATAAGACTTAGTTTCTCTAGATATCCAACCTAGGTAGGATTTTGGTGCAAACCTAAGTAGGTTACTAGATATACATGTAATGTACATCAACACGAATTATTGTTTTATTTCTTCCTCCACATCATTATATTATTATTATACTTTGATGATATAAAAATATCGCTATCTTATATATACCAATATGTTGTTATTTTATGTCCATGACCTATAACCATATCTGGTTCCATTAAATTGGCTATGAAATCATTATTCTTGTGTACGACAGACTACCACCTCACAAATTAATATCATTCGTTTTTTACATTACCACATATCAAGGCTAGAAAAAATTATGGAATTATTATTTATACATGATATTTATGATTTTATTATATCTATTTAATTATTATATGATACATACCCACATACTCTCTATTTTATGGGAATATGATATTGTCGCTCATGTGTACTGCATACAACTACCTCGCAAATTGATGTAATTATTTCATGATTTACATTGAAGGTAATAAGGATTGATTTAATAAAATATATGTCATATTACGAAAAAAATGATTATTTAATGATAATATATCATTTAAGTTTTTTTATTTTAATCAGATATTAATATGGAAACATCGTTCATGCATACGTATGACCTGCCCTCCCCATGAATGGTGTATTTCATTTTATATCACTATATTTTATGAATTAATATAAATAAATATATACTTAATGTATAGGAAATTTATATCAAGGTTAAAATTATAGATATTATCAATTCATAATCAAATTAATAGGATCAATAATAACAAATCAAAACATATATGAAAAACAATGTGGTTATTTCTTCAAATGTAACTTAACATGGAATTGTTAATAAATGGGTAATAAAATGTCATAATAAAATCATATATGGTCTGATATATATAAATAAATAGTAGTTTTATAAAGAAATTATATTTATTATACATGAGTTTTTAATATGTATTATGGAAATCAAGATTTTAATTATGGGATTTTTGTCTCAAATTTCCTTCTTCAAGACACATTATTATACTATGCAACTATCATCTTTTAAGAGGAATATATACAGCCCCATTGAAATATAATATAATGAATTTATTTATCCTCATTATATTATAAATTAAATTAAATTAAATTTATTTATTTTTCGTATGTTTCTATATTATCAATGTGGAAAATATTTAATGTTACAATCTCATCATTTTTTGGGATTGTTTATGATTATGTTTATAATGATAGAATATTATGATTGATCTCTCAAGAAACTTGTGAATTTTATTTTCCTATATTTATATCATAATAAAACATGTTTTCCCTTAAATTTCTTTTGTTTCTGTTTCACATAGTTCAAAACATTCTTTTTTAAGAAAAAACTTCTTTAATTCTCTCTTCAGTAAAAAAATCAATTTTATCCAAAATTATATTTTCTAGAAATGTTACCAAAAATGTTTTTAATGTTATTAAAATGATTTATTAAATAAATATTTACCCATTTTTTTATTTTTTTATAAAAAAATTAAAATTAATCTTTATGTCCATTTCGAAAAAAAATTATTTTTTCAGATTTTACCAAAAATGTGAAAAGAATATTTGTTTTTAACATGCATGAAATGAATAGTATTTGTCACTATCATGATCACTTAATTATTTCAGGATTTATTTAAAGGTTTTGAAATTTATTTCCTAAGAAATTTTTCCCTTGGTATTTTGGTGTTTTTTTATTTTAAATAAATTATTTCAAAGTGAAAATGATTTTGAAAGTGTTTAATGTTTTAAAAATGAATTTTCAAATCAGAAAGGAAATATTCATAAAGAAAAGTTTTAAATTATTTTTAAATATTTATTTATATGTTTTCATGGTAATTTTTTGAGAAAATTATTTTGATAATTTTTTTAGTTTTAAAAATTTATTTTCAAATAAAAATATCATCTTGAAGAAATATTCCAAGTGCTTTATATTTCAAAATAATTTTCCATCTAAGATAATATTCTTTGAGTTGAATTATTATATTATGGATATATAATCCAAGGATACCATTTTTATTATTTCTATGAATGGTTTATGTTTAAAATTTGTTTATGAAATCCATTTCACTTATATGGGTTATACCATGATAAAAATTATTATGAATCCTGCTTCTTTTTCCATGGGTTATAAATGATGAAACGATTATGAAACCCGTATATTTTCTACATTTTATGATACGATGACTTGTTTATGAAAACCTTTTAAATAAATGAGTTATTATATATTGAGTTTTTTATAATGTTGTGGAAATAATAATAATGGTTTTCATTCTTAGATGGGTGGAACCTATATCTCCCTCCATTGCATTGGGTAGAGATTTATATATTATGAGATATAACTGACTAGATTGGGGATGAACCTGATTCAGTAAGGTACTTTTTACACTATGATGGTCTTGGGATTGAAACATCACTACTATGATGGTCTAGGGAGTGAACCCATTCAAATATAATAGCCATGGAAATCATCCTTGACTAATATGGAAATAACTTTATATTCTTATGTGTATTAACCAAATCAATATATTATATTAATGTTATAATCTAATGTCTTGTGTTCTTTGATTACCTTATGATTATTATATCACTAACTAGAAATATTTATTCTATGACTCAAGATTATGATCATTGATATGTAGAGTATGGTTTTCAAATGTTTTCCTTATGTTCTCGTACCCTTATGATCCTGTAATGCTTACATATCACCTTTATTTACCCTTAATGATTATTTGAGCTCAACCATTCATATGTTTATGTTTCCTAGGTTATGAATAAATGTATTAAGTATTAAATTTCGTAGATAGATTTTAGTTAAGAACATCATAGTGGTAGATAGTATAGTTTACCTATGGAAGAGTTTTTTATGTTTATAAGTTTCAAAATATACAAAACTGTTATTTTACTCATGCTTTTGATTGTGTGTTGTAATAAATATTCATAAAAAATGATTTAATATCTATATATGATATGATTTTGTCCCAATATATGGTATTATAGGATAGGTTTAATTAAAATTTTGGGACTACAATGAGAAAACATTAGTGATATCCCTAAGTACATGTATTAGAATAAATCTAAGGATGATTCAATATATAGGAAAATGTCCTGAAATTTTGGTAAAGGATAGAGTTAGTGGTTTCAAATAAATTACATATTTATATGAATACTATAAGTGGACGTGTATCTAGAAAAGAGGTACCTAGGGTCAATTACTTTTAAAAGTGCATATTGAGATGGAATTGATCCTCACCCATGCATAATAATGGGACTTACTACACACCTAGTTTTACACTCATAGAGAATGTGATTTCAAAATTCAAAAATTAATTGTGAACTATCATGAAGGATTTAAATAGAATATGACTACATTTTACATAAGATAACCCTAAGGTGTCAAATATTAATAATATATTGTCAATATTTAGATATCCTATAAGTGATTTCTCTAGGTTATGTGGTTCCCCACTATGAGGATTATTTCCTATAATATTATTTTTGGTTTTAGTCAATGGATGGAACTCAAAGGAACCATGTTAAGGCTAAGTGTGATGGAAAATGAAATAATTTTCCTACTTAGAATCCAAATGTTATGGGATATGGAATAGAAAAATTTCTTTCCATGCTCACACATCATTCTCAAACATGAATCATGATGGACTTATAAAAAAACAATGGTGGGAATGATATTCTATCGAGTCATTCATGAGGAAATGTCCACATTCATTCAGTGGGTCTTACGATCAAATAGTTGCTGAAAAATGGATCAACACTAGTGAAAAGATATTTTTCATTCTTTAGTGTTTAGAAAATGAAAAATTCATTTTTTTGTCTACTTATTGGAAGGTGAAGTGGATCAATGGTGTACACTTATCACAAATATAATAAAACATGATGAAATTGAATCCATGGATTTGGGGAAGTTCGAAAACATATTTTTTAATAGTTACTTTACTTTTATTCTTAGAATGAAGATAAATAATGTGTTATTTGAGATGAAGCAAAAGAATGATTAATCTTTGATCACATATGGGTCATATTTTACAAGACATGTGAGGTATGATTCTGGTATTCTCATCCAACCTGAAAGTAAGGTTGATCAATTATTTAGTGGATTTAAACTAAGTCTACTAAGGATGTTAGGCATAAAATAATTTAGTAGGTATTGATATATTTTTTGATGAGCTATCACAATAGAAAAAGAGGTTCGTGTTACGTATCAATATCATGTTTTTGATAAGAAGATAAAAATGGAATTCAAAGAAAAATATAAGAACTATATAGAGAAGAAGATGATATTTTCTTTATACTCAATGTGTTGAAAAAATAAATGAGGAAATTTTCTTAAGGTGAATAGTAAAAATTATAAGTGTAGAAGGGATGGTAATTGGGGAATTGATTTTCTATGTGATGGAAAGAAGTTAGTTAATGATATGAATATAGATTAAGTTACATTGATTGCACCACCCTCACTCCAATATTTCAAATGCACAGAGTATGGTCATTATTCGAACTAGTGCCCAAATTAGAGGGTTAATAATGATGATCGACATCAAAATCCTCTAAATCTATGAGAAAAATGGAAATCTCATGGTATCACTTTTTATGATTAGGGGTGTGATAATGATGTGGTGAAAGGCACACTTACCATCTACTCTATAACTAGTAATGTATTATTTTACTCTGAATCTACCCATTATTTCACAGCTGAAGAAGTTTCTAAGGGTATCAAGATTACACCCAAATTATTATATATATAATTAGTATTGATAGATCTTAAAATAAGGGGAATTTAATCTCAAGTATATGATTCCTTTCAGATTAACATTGGGTGGACTGTGCTTCCAAAAAATATTTTCATTCATTATTTAGTTTAATTTGATGTTATATTAGGCATGGATTGGATTTATCTACATAAATTCCACATCAATTATCAAGTATGGGAAGTTACATTTTATATTCCAAAAACAATCTATCATCAAAAATCAATGTGATGAATTCTATGAACTTATAATGGAGATCAAATCATTTTTATCGGTCTTAATTCCCATTTAGAAGGGGTGTTTATATCTAATTATTGAGGAGAAACATTGTAAAATTGTTATTTCAATTATGTAAGAAGTTTTTGATGTATTTCTGGAAGATTTACCAATTCATCCATAAAAATGTGAAGTTGAGTTCCCAATAGAACTCATACATGGTTCCATATAGATTTAAATGACTCCCTACATAATTTCCCCAATTGAGTTGCCAAAATTGAAGAAACAACACCAAGAAAACCTTGATAAGTGATTCATTCAACCAAGTGTGTCATCATAGAGTGTAGATTTTCTTTTTTTAAATATAGATCAATGAGACTCTACATTTATTATAGGGAGTCAAGAAAATATCAAAATTAAGAATGATTATCCTATTCCCCATATTGATGATTAGTTTGACTACCGTGTGGAGATCAATAATTTTCAATGATTTAAATTCATTTTGGATATCATAAATTGTGGTTCAAGATAGAGGATATCCCCAAGACAAAATTCCATACAATATATGGACACTATGAATGTATAGTGTTTTCATTTTGTCTTATTAATTCATCCACTATTTTTATTGATTTAATGAATATAGTTATTATAGATTACCTTAATCAAAATGTGGTAGTTTTTAATGATGTTATTATTATATACTCAAAAAGAAATGAAGGGAATTAAGATCACTTAATAATTTTACTAAATACCCTAAAGAAAGAGAAACTATGAGAAAAATTTAAAAAGTGTAAAATTTTTCTACCAAATGATTCATTTTTAGGTCATCAAATCTCAATAGATGGTGTATTGATAGATCCATTAAATAGAGAGGCTTTTGAGTGTTGGACCAGACTAACCATGGTGAATAAGATCTATAGTTTTCTTATTTTAAATAGATATTATCAATTTATTTTTGTAGAATTTCTCATGACTATATAATCCATGCACCAACTGTACTCAAAAGGGAGATAATTACCACTAGACAAATGAATATAAGGAAAATTTAATTGAACTAAAGATAATATTAGTAAGTAAAATGTGATTAAATTACTATATAGTGTATATTGGTTGATAATCTATATTTATTCATCCAATAATGGATTAATATGTTTTCCTATCTATAATGACCTAGTTATAGCTTATGCCTCATGAAAATTGATGATTCGTGTGAAAAAATACCCAACATATGGTTTGGATTTATCTATGATAATTATTTCATTAAATATATAGAGGCACTCTATTCATATATAATGGTGTGATATGTATACTTATCATAAAATTTGGATGTATATATTCACACAAAATTATTTGAATATGCACTAGAGAATATTGTCCGAGATGATTAAATATTATGACTCGTCAACACAATACAACCATGGGCAAGAAAGCAAGGTGGATGATGCTTTGAGTCAAAAAGATCATGCTAGATTATCCATGATAAGGATCAAAAAAGATTAAATATTCCTATATTTTCAAATGATGAATCCAGAAATCTTGAATGAAGGGGAGAAATATTATATTTCATAGTTGAATGCAAAACCATCTATCCAAGGGAAGATTAAATGGGTGCAAAAAAGAATATGTAGAGTTGAAAAGAAGTTTAGAAATATCCATGAGTTTAAACGTGATGGTGATGAAAAGATAAGTTTTAGGAATCATATATTCATTTTGTCATACCATATTTGATGATGGATTTGTTAAATGAATATTATAGTTCTTCATTCTATATTCATCTTAGATGTACAAAGATGTATAGAGATATGAAAGAGTATTTATAGTGGGATGAAATGAACATAGATATAAAAAAGTCTGTATATCAGTGATTCAAATGTCAAAATGTTAAGGTTGAAAAACATTATAATGGGATGTTACATCCATTACCCATTCCAAAACAGAAATGGGAAAACATAATTATGGATTTTGATGTTAGAATCCCCAAAATGTCTAAATGAAAAAAATGGAATATGGATTTAGCTGATTCTACTTACTATGTTATCAGATTTCACAACAATTATATAATAGTTATCCAAATATTATATTTCTGGGATATATATTAAGGTAGTGGTGATGTTTCATAGAGTACCATACTCTATTGTGTCTAATTGGGATCTGAGTTTTACCTTAAAGTTCTAGAAACGTTTTTAGAAATATCTTCATAAGGAGTTGAATTTTAGCACTGCATATCATCCTCAGATAGATTTTCAATATGAGAGAAAAATTTAAACCTAAGAGGATATGTTGAGACCTTTTTTTTGTATCTCAATGGTGGTTGAGATGAAAACATTCCTCTAGTTTAGTTTTCATACATTAATAATTTTCATTCGATCATTCAGATGGACACTTATGAAGACCTTTGTGGAAAGAAGTGTATATCTCCAATGTGTTGGAATTAAGCTAGAGAAAGAAATAAATTGGGATCTTAGATATTTAAATATCTTATTGAGAAGGTTAAATCTGTTTTGTCAATCCGATACTGGGGAGGATTCTATTAGACCGTGATGAAAAGTGGTTACCAATAAAACTACATTTGGGGAGGAGGAATATGTATTTACTCGATTGAAAGAGGAAATGTGTGTTCCCAATCAGTTGCAGGATTCAAGTGCTAATGATAAGCATAACCCCAGATATCCTGGTTTTATCGGTATTGAATATAATGTCTCAGTCAGTGCTCTTACAATTGAGAAGGAAAATTCCTTAATCACTCAATGGCCCCCTGGAAGAGCTGCCATTATGGTTGGCAATAGTGTGGAGGCCGATCCATCTGGAAATTTATTGCAGGGGGAGTCCTTATTGGCTACTATAAAATCAAAACTAAGAAAAGGGAGGCTGGATGAGGTGAGTGTTTCGGTCCCCTTAGACCCAAACAATCTCTTTCCAAAATCCAAATCCCATATAAGGGATGTGAGTGCGGGGATGAGGAATGTCTTGAAGGCTAAAGTAGAAAATGTTATGTCTCAGAGTAGGGAGATCCCCTTTAAAGAATGCCTGATCGTTTAGTTGGGAAACTATTTTGAAGGTCTGGATTTTCAAGAACCAACACTGTCTTAAGAGGTGGACGATTAAGGTGATGATTGTTATAGCCAATTATCAGGGGGTAGTTTGGAAAGAATTCAAGGGAAAGATCTTCACAACCCTAAAAGGAAGAAAGGGGAAAAAGGATATTGACTCTCAGGGAAATGTATTGTGGTTAGAGGAAAAAACCAAAGGATCCAAATATTATTCACTCTGGCCTAAACTAAGGGAAATGAGGTTGACTAAGAATGGTGGAAATAAGGAAATAATAGCCTTAAAGAACAAGGAATGTGTAGAACAATGTGGGAAAATAGGAATGCTATAAGAAGATGAAGGGGAGTTCTTGAATCTCATCCACTATTCCAATGAATAAATGCATGAAAAAATATATATATTAATTCCTTAAAATATTAAATTTATAGAATATATAAAATAAGGGGGTGAGTTATCGCAAATGGGTAGAAAGAGGCGTGGTTAGACAAACAAGACTGAATGCTGGCCCAAGGCCTCAACCAATGCAAAATAAACTCAGAGAAATTAATACAGAAAATGGATAGAATGGATACCCAACTTTAAGAGCTTATCTTCAAGGATCCAGATGCCCATGTTATTACTCTTCCCTATCAATTATATATAATGTCTAATTCTAATGGTCTTAGTCTTGTGTTTAATCAATTTGTGGGATATTTCAGCACGTAGTGGTGTCTATTTTTTTGTAAACTATGGCCTCCCACATTTCTTAAAAGTGTTTTAAAAAAATCAACAATTTATAATAATATTTGTGGGAACCTAATGAAATGATGATGCAAATGTATCCTCATTTATTTTTATCAGAGAGACTAATTTTGAGGAAGAAATTAATTTTAAGGGAATATAAAGTAACAACCTATGTTTTTATGAATTATTTTTTCAAATAAATCCAATTCCATTTATATCTTCTTTTACACACAACACTAAGTTAATTTTTCTCAACATGAGACACTAGGTTACCTTGAGTTACACTTGGCACTGAGTTTTAAAAATGCTATAATATATTTTTAATATAGTTATTTAAATGAAATTTTTATAACAAAGCTATTAAAATTATATATATTAATAGAAATAACCACTTTTAAAATATTAAATATAATGTTTTTATAAGGAAATATATTGAAAAGTAAAGGTACTTAATTTTTAGTGAAGTTTATTTATGTTTCGAAAATACTATTTTCTCAAAACCAATATTTTTATTTATTTTTTTGAAAATTAATAAATTATTTTTTATCACTTTCAAAAAAATTAATTTTGTAATATAAATTTAATTTTCTAAATCAAAATTTAAAAAATAGCTTATTTTGAAATTTTATATTTTTTTAAAAAGTTTCAATTTAAGATTATTATTGAAAAATATAGAATTAAATTTGAAAAATAACTTTTAATTTAATTTATTTGTAAGTTTAAATTTTATTTTAAATTGGTTTTTAGGTAACATTAGTTTAACTATAAATAAATTAATCTAATTTAGGTTATTAGAATCAATTTTATTTTGAATTGTGATATAAAAACTTTTTAATTATTTGAAAAGTTTCTCTATAAAACCCATATTTCTCATCATGTCTGTGAGATTAATTTTAAATTAAATATTTCATTCTTTTTGAATGAAATTTTTGAAAACTGATTCCTTTTTTTTATTTTTATAATTTTAATTATCTACCAATTCTAATATAATTTTTTACCAAATTGAATATTACAAAAAAAATATTTACCTCAGTTAATGTAAAAATGGGTGTTCTTGTGGAGGGGGGGTTAAACTAAAAATATAAGGGTTAAAAAAATACCCTAACATATACAAAACCCATTTCTTGATAATATTGTGAACTTATATCTTCTAGGATCAAGAATAGTCCATTTTGGAACCCTGTGGCATGATAGAGACATGTGTACACCTTTTTTAAAAAATATTCTTCACACCTTCAAACAGTTTTGGTTCACCCGATACCTATCCAAATCACTTCAATAATTCACTCATATAATCATATAAGAATTATTTTATTCATAAGTAAAACTTTTTAGGGATTTTGGTTCAAACCTAATAAGGATATCCAAAGAAGATGCAACAGTCGTCAACAATCATATTTTTTTTATTTGTTCCCCACCTCCTTAGATTCTTATCATAACATATTGATATAAAAATATAAGAATATTTATTATATATAGAATTTTTATATTATGTTAATAACCTAAAACTATCTCCACATCCATAAAATAGGTTACGAAATCATCGTTTGTGTGTACGACAAACTACCGCATCGTAAATCGATATCATTTGTTTTTTACATTACCTCCTCTCAAAGATGAACATAACAATGGTTTTATTATTTATATATGATATTTATAATATTATAATACATATTTAATTATTATATAACATATAACTTTATACTCTCCATTTTTTGGGAATATGATATCATTGCTCATGTGTATAGAAGACTACTACCTAATAAAGTGATGTGATTCATTCACGCTTTATATAGAATCTAATAAAGATGTGTTTAATGGAAACATGTGTTATATATTACATAAAAATTATTGTTTAATGATAATATTTAAATTAAATTTATTTATTTCAACCTACAAAAATTTGAATTAGTGTTCAAGCATACATACAACTTACCATCTCCTTGAACGATGTATTTCATTTTCTATCACTAAATTTTATATATTACTCTAAATATATATATACTAAATATAAATTATATTTATATCATTGTTAAAATTTTGGATATTATTAAATCATGGTCCATGTAAGAGAAAAAATATTAAAAATCAATATATACATGAAAAACAAAGTGGCTATTACCCAAAACATAACATTAACATGGAATTATTAATAAATGGGTAACAAAATGTCATAGGAAAATAATATATTATCTAATAAATATAAATATTTTTGTATAATATGTTTATAATAAACTTATATTTAGTATAAAAATGTCTTGACACTGTATAAAGGAAGTCAAGTCTTAATGCATGGTATTTTTGTCTCAATCTTCCTTCTTTGAGACGTATAATTATGTTTTACACCTATCTTATTTTAAGAGGCTTCTATACTATACCATTGACATATAATATCATGAATTTATCTATCCTAATTATATTTTATGTTTCATTTAATGATATTTCTTGATGGTTCTTACGTTTCAATGTTACCAATGCGGTAAATATTTTATGTTACAATCTCATTGTTTTTTGGTATTTTTTATGATTATGTTTCTGATGATAAAATATTATGACCAATATATCAAGAAAATAATGACTTATATCATCCACTTGTTATGTCATTAAAATACAAACATTCCTATTATTTTCATCTCTTCTTATACCCAAAAGATTAAAATATATTTTTATGAAAAATTTCAATATTTCTCTCTTCAGTCGAAAACCCATTTTTCATCCAAAACCATGTTTTCTAAAAATGTTTTAAAAAATGTTTCTTAAAATATTTAAATTAATTATTAAATAATTTTTTACCTATTTTTTTAATTTTTATGAAAAATATTGAATGGAATATTTATATGTTTTTCCAAAAAATGCTCATTTAGTATTTACCGATAAGGTGAAAATAATCGATTTTAACATGCACATCATGAACAGTATTTCCCACTATCACAAATGGTCAACGAGTTCAATATTCCTTTACAATCTTTAAAATTTCATTTCAAAGAAAATTTTTTCCATAATATTTTGGAAATTTTGTGTTTTTTTAAAAATGATTTCAAACTGAAAATTATTTTAAAAGTGTTTTATGTTTTAAAAAGTGTTTTTCAACGCTGAAATGATAATTTAATCAAGAAATTTTTTAAATGATTTTAATACACAATGATCACTAAAGAAAATAATACCAAATAATCATGAAACCCATCAAAATATTTTAATAAAAGATAGTTTCATAAGCAGATCCCAATCCCAAGACAATTCCTTTGTTCAAATTTATTTCCATATTTCATCCAATATCAATTAAGTATGGGGATGTGTTGTATATCACAATACACTTGGGGGTTAATATTTATTCAAGGGGGAAATGACAGAAGCACAAGGTGGAATCATATTTCAATATTAAGATAAGTATTTGAAAATTTTTTATTGTATTACTTTTTTTTGTTTTTTTTTGTTTTTGTTTTGTTTTTGTTTTTTTACAATTTTTCCATGGTAATTGAAATTGCACTCAAAAGTGTCAATCCCTGTACCAAGACTTTGTCAATGACTCCCAGGCTCAAAGACCTTAGATAACTAAGTGAATCCCACATACTCGGGTATTATCTTGAGTTAACTCAGTCAAAAACAAATTCAAATTACCAAATATAGAGATAAAATTACTAACTCTAGGCCAGAAAACTATGGAGTCACGATCTACAAGTGCCGAAATCCATGAATTAGGTCATTTAATTGCTTTACGCACAAATTTATTTTGTTTTTAAATTTTTTTATTATTGAATACTCATATTAAAACTAAAATGATCACCAAACCTACGCAATTTATTTGGGGGACCCCATGAACTCAAACTAATATCGTACTATCCAAAGGACATGCATTGTGATCTTTTTTTATTTGGATGAAAATATAAATGGTGAAATATCACATTGGATAGCCACACTTTCCAAAATCAATGCTCATGAAACTATACAAGGATTAATATCAGAATTGAGGAATGCTAAATTATTTGTTATTAAATTTCAAAGTGTGCAATGTGTATTACCATGTTCAAAGTTAAAAGAATTTTTCCTTCCATTTACACAAATTTTATTTCAAATCATCATTTTTTTGACACAAAAGCATTTTTTTATTTTATCTTCCCCCCAACATGAAATAACATTCTCCCCAGTTTTAAAGAAAAGAAAATTTAGAAAGGGGTATAGACATAGAAGGGGAGTTCAAAAGAGAAATTGAAAATAAGGATCATGGAATGAATTCACCTGGTGGTTGAAGTTTAAATTCTTGTTGCTCCCTTTTAATACCTTGATCTTGATGTCACTCTGAGAATTCCATAGTGGGAAAAAAGAAAAAAAAACAAAACAAAAAACTATATATATATATATATATTTATAATAAAGAAAGTAAAATATAAGTATATATATCAAAATTATGGAATAAAGAATCAAAAAAGATGTAGGTTAATGGTAAGCGCATGCCCCTGTCTCCCTTCGGTCCCGGGTTCGAATCCTCATGGCTTCGCTGGTTGTGACAGGGTTTGCTCCAAGACCTATGATGTAGACCATTTATTATTATTATATTTTTATTTATTTTTTTGTATTTTTATTTTAAACTACAAACACATAAAAATAAAATAAAATAAATTGATGATACATTGTCTTATTTTAAGATTTCAGGGTAAGGAATTACTCAAGGATCACACCACGTGGCACAGATGAATATGGCGCTCCCCTTTCATACCCATCCATACTCATAATAGAAGAACAAGTCAACATTCGATTTTTTTTTATTTTTTAAATATTAAAATGATTCATTAATCCTATTTAAAATATAAAGTTGATTATAATAACAAAATTATTGGAAACTAGGAAACCGTGGGTTTCCTCCCATGCAACACTTTTTTTAACGACATTAGCTCGACTTGGACCCCTAATTGATTAATTATTTTCGTCATCTAAGGTAGGTTCACACAATTCTTCATCAACTTCATGTTTTTGGAATGGTTCTATGAATGGTTTGACTCTATGACAATTAACATTAAAGGTTTGACCATTGGTGGGATCTTGAATTTCTATAGCCCCATGGGGGTACACCTTACACTATGTATAGACCTAACCATCTAGACCTTAACATTCCCAGGTGTAAATGAAGTTTTGAACTATACAAGAGCACAAATTTTCCCGGTTCAAAATGTTTGACTTTGATATTCCTAGATTGATAGGCTTTAACTCTAGCTTTATTGATCCTTGAATTTTCATAAGCCTCTATCCTTAGTTCCTCAAGTTCATTGAGATCTGACTTCCTTTTTTTTAGGACAATGAGAGGTCATAATTTATTTTATTAATTTCCTAAAAAAACTTATACTCAATTTCAACAGGTAAATGACATGCTTTACCATAAACTAACCTATATGGTGACATTCCTATGATGGTTTTGTATGCTGTACGATTTTCCCAAAGAGAATCCAAGAGTTTCTCAGACCAATCTTTCTTAGAAGGAGTGACAGTTTTTTCAAGAATATTCTTAATCTCCCTATTTTCTAACTATGAGAAATACCATACTTAGATATGAGTGAAGAGAATGTACGGTTGTAGAAATGGGTTCCTCGATCACTGATTATAGCTCTAAGAATTCCAAATCTAGATAATATGTTTTCTTTTAAGAATCTAATCATAGTTTTATGATCATTGGATTTTGTGGGAATGGCCTCATCCCATTTTGAGACATAATCAATAACTAAGAGAATGTAGAGGTATCCCCTAGAGTTTGGGAAAGGAACCATGAAATCGATTCCCCAGTAGTCAAATATTCTAATCACTAAGATGGGGGTGAGTGGCATTTGATTTTTTTTGTGATGGACCCTACTTGTTGACACCTAGGACAACTTTGAAAAAATTTGTAGGAGTCCCTTGAGAGGGTGGGCCAGAAGAGACCACACTAAAGAATCTTAGCAGATGTTTTCTTAGAGGAAACGTGACCTCCACATGCCTCACTATGAAAGAATTTAAGGATGGACTCTTGTTCAGATTCTGGGACACACCTCCTAATGACTTGGTCAGGGAAGAACTTATAGAGGTATGGATCATCAAATCATAGTTCCTAACATCAGAGAGTAATTCCCTTTGAGTTTGAGTCCCTAATAATTTTGTGATGACTCCTGTAACTAAGAAATTGGCTATATTGGCATACCAAGGTCATTCGCTCACAGTGTATAGGTGTTCATCAGGGAATGAGTTAGATACAGAAATGTTGTTTGAGTTGTCTTTGAATTCCATCCTAGAGAGGTGATCAACTACAAAATTTTCAACGCCCTTTTTATCCTTGATTGTGAGGTCAAATTCTTGTAAGAGAAGGACCCACATAATCAGTCTAGACTTAGCATCTTGTATTTGGAAGAGGTATTTTAGTAAAGAATGGTCAGTGAACACAGTGATGGGGGATCCTAAGAGGTAGGACCTAAAATTCTCTAAGGCGAACACAATATAAATTAACTCCTTTTAAGTGGTGGTGTAGTTGATTTGGGCATCATTTAAGGATTTTCTTGCATAAGAAATTATATAAAGAGTTTTATCACAACATTGTCCTAACACAACTCCAACAGCAAAGTCACTGGCACTACAAATAAGTTCTAAAGGAAGGTTCCAATTTGGAGATTTCATAATGGGAGGAGAGGTGAGATAGGATTTGAGGGTTGAGAATGAACCCTCAAAACTTTCTATCTAAACAAACGGAGCATCCTTTACTAGAAGAGCACAAAGGGGACGAGAGATTGAATTAAACTCCTTGATGAATCTTCTATAGAAACCAGCATGTCCTAAGAAATACCTAAATTCCTTGACAATTTTGGGTGATGGAAGGTGAATAATGATGTCAAACTTGGCTTTATCAACTTCAATCCCCCAACATAAGACCATATGTCCTAGAACTAGTCCCTCTTTAATCATGAAATGGAATTTTTCCCAGTTTAGGACCGGATTCTTTTCTTTACATATTGACAAGACTCTCTCCAAATTCATCAAACATCCCTCAAATGTATCCCCAAATACAGAGAAGTCATCCATTAAGACCTCTAGAAAATCCCCTTCCATGTCGGAGAATATTCCCATCATGCACCACTGGAAGGTTCCCGGGGTATTTCATATCCCGAAGGGCATGCGTTTGAAAGCAAAGGTGCCGAATGGACATGTGAATGTAGTCTTCCCTTGATCCTCTAGGGATACCTCAATTTGATTATACCCCGAGTACCCCTATAAGAAACAGTAAAAGGCATGACCTACCACTCTCTCAAGGACTTGGTCAATGAATGGTAAGGTGAAATGGTCCTTCTTGGTGAATGAGTTTACCTTCCTATAGTCAATGCAAACCCTCCATCCACTACTCACCCTAGTTGGAAGAATCTCTCCATCCTTATTGGTTATCACTGTGATTCCTGCCTTCTTGGGAACCAATTGGATTGGGCTGACCCACTCACTCTCAGCTATGGGATATATGATACCAGCTTTTAACAATTTCAGATGTTCTTTTCTTACAACCTCAATGAGATTAGGATTGAGTCACCGTTGAGGTTGACGACATGGATTTGAATCAGATTCCAAAAAAATCCTATGAGTACCGATAAGTGGGATAATCCCAGGAATATCATACAAGGTCCAACCAATGGCTTTCTTATGTTTCCTAAGGACATCTAGAAGCATCCTCTCATGATTGGATTCAAGAGAAGAAGAAATTAAAATACGATGTGTTTGATTGTCCCCTAGGAAGGCATAATTGAGTGCAGTGGGAAGTTCCTTCAATTTAAGATCAGATTGGTTCGGAATTTCAACAGAGTATTGGGACAATGGATCAATATCAATTTTTTTCTTAGATTTTTAGATAGTATTTATTCCCCACATGTAGAAGTTTTAACTACTATATTATTATGATCAGATTTAGGGAAGGAATTTGGAGTGGTCTCCATGAAAGTGGTTTCCTGAAAGGTTTCACTGATTGTGGGACCAAATACTTCATCATAATAGAAATTTGAAAATGATTCAAGCCAAGGAGATAAACTTCTTTAATGTGAACAAAGTAAATCAATCTCATCCTGACTTAAACATCCAAAAAATATTCCTTGATGTTCTATGGATTCATTATCAATGATTCCTATCATGTTTACTTCATGAATTTCCTCGTCATCCCCTATTTGTGATCTTGATTTATATATGTTCAAGTCTAGACTCATGTTTCCAAAGGTGATGGTCATGTTCCCATTTCAGACTCGGATAATAGAGTTGATTGTTTTAAGTAAGGGACAACCAAGGATGACTGGGGTTTTTCCCTTATTTCCTATGTTTGGATGGTTGTCAAGTACAATGAAGTCAGCAGGGTAGATGAATTTTTCAACCTTTACTATAAAATCCTTTAAAATCCCTTTTGAAACCCTAATGCTACGATCTGTAAGTTGAAGTGTGACAGATGTGGGTTGGAGCTCTTCTAGGCATAACTAGAAGTACACAACATATGGGATGATATTGACACTAGATCCTAGGTCACACAAGGCCATGAAAACTTTTCTCTCTCCTAGTTCAACATTAATGTAAGGGAAACCCATGCCTTTCAACTTAGGAGGAATGGTTTCTTGAATGGTGGTACTCACATTTGTAGCCAAAAGGACTTGGTTTTTATGTCAAAATTTTCTTTTTAAAAGTGCATAAGTCCTTAAGGTACTTTGATTTGGAAGGTATGGTTTGGATTTCATCGAGAAGGGGAATGTTAAACTTGAATTTTGAGAAGATTTACCAAAATTTTTCACTCAATTCAGGCTTGTTTTTCCCCCTAATGTATTGAGGAAATGGTGCAGGTTGTGGGGTTTTTTGTTGAAGAGTCGTTTCTTTCACATTGTTATTGTGTTTTTTAGGTTGATCATTTGGTTCATTTGAATTTTCATCCAAGTTTGAATATTCATATGGGTTCTAAATTAGTTTTTCAGGTTTCTCAATTGATTTCCCACTTCTTAAAACTGTAACAACCTTTATTTGTTCATGAGTTGTTTGAGTACAACTTGACTCTCCCATTGAAGTTGAGGATGGTACCGCCTGAGTAGGCATGGGTGCCTTTGCAGTTTTTATGGTATGAATTTCTTGTTGTTGGGAAGATACTTCTGAGTTTATTCTTTCCATTTGTTTTTATATTTGTTCTAGTAGGCTTTGTGGAACATCTTGGGTTGGTTCTTGGGAATATTGGTTTATCCCAGGGGGATATTTTGGAGGTGGGATGGTTTGATGAAAATGGTCTGGTGGCTATTGGTATTGGATAGGTTGGGTTTGGAACTAGTTATGGGTTTGGTAGTTCTGATGGGGGTAGGGATTTTGTCCCTGTGGTTGGCTAGGTTTCTGGTTATCTTTCTAGTGGAATCCTGGGTGGTCATTATACATTGGGCTGAAGTTGTTTTGGTATTGAGTCTTTTGAAAGTTCAAGGCATTTACATCCTCTAGGGTTCCTCCTAAAAGAACATCCATGATGTATGGAATGGTTGGGATGTTTTCTTTCTTATGTTCATGTTTGTCACAAATTGTGCACACAGGGTCTACAATTTTGGATTTCATGGACTCTCATAAGGTCTATATCTTCAACCTTCCTAGAGAGTGTTGTGAGTTTATCCCTAAATCTTTCCTATTCTATAAGTGTATGAATTCCAGTTATTCTTTATGTCTTTTCAGAATAAGGTGAAGTTCCCCTTGATTGGTTTTGTTTAGTAAGGATTTCTAGATACTCGTAATCATCATTTGGGGCTTTGTTTTTAAAGGTTCCATTACACATCAAGTCAATGAATCGTTTCTTCCTTGGATCCAGTCCTTCATAGAAAATTCTCACCTGTTTAGGAATAGAAAAACCATGGTGTGGAACCATGTTTAGAGTCTCTTTGAACCTCTCCCATGTTTCATATAATGACTCTCTCTCTTTTTCCAAAAAGTTTTGGATGCTCTTTTTAAGTGAAATTGTTTTGTGGTCGGGAAAGTATCTTTTGTAGAATTCTCTTTGTAGTTGGTCCCAAGAGTTTATGGATGATGGTATCAAATTGTTTAGACAATTTTTAGCTTGATCCTTTAATAAAATAGGAAATAGCTGCATCTTAGATGATTTTAGTTGATTTCGGGGACACATGGTTTCTACAATGTCATTGAACTTCTTATTGTGAAGGTAGGGCATCTCGGACTTCATTCCATGGAATGTGGGAATGTGGTTTAGAACATGGGGTTTAAATATGTAGTTAAAATCTCCTAGGTAATTGTGTCTAATACATGAGGGGTCATTGGTCCAGGAAGGTGTGAGGTAGTCATTCATGGTTTGATCAACCGCATTTCCCAAGTTTGGGGCTGCCCCATTCAGATTCCCATTTTGGTTTCCACCCGGGTTTATGAGTTGGTTTCATTGAAGACCATACATTTAAATGAGCTCAATTTTGGATTCTGGAGTATTAGGAAGATTATTATCTAATGTAAATAGTCCCCTCAGTTCACTAGACTCCCCAACCCTAGGACTATCCACCCTAACTAGATGGTTTGATTGATCGCGGGTGTAAGCAGACATGCACCAAAAGAAAAAAATGAGAAAAGGAAAAGATAAGAGATCTTGGGTGACAATAGAAGAAATTGAGGAGAATAGAATGGGTGTTGAGATGAATTACTTGGGTTCCTGGCAACTATGCCAAAATTTTATTCACGCTCACATTTACCCAAAAGAAGAAGGTATGACAGACCTTGTAGTCTAGCTTGCGTTGTCGAATCCTCAGAGACCTAAGAAGTACCTATAGACACTTACATTATATGGATAGTTTTTGGATATAAAGTGGACAAATTGGGTTGATTTAAGATGTTTTTAAATGAAATCTAAGATAATTAAGTGAATTCAATTTAAAATAATGAGTTTATCCTAGGTTATCACTTGGGGTGGATTGGACGTATTCTCTTTTCAATTATTTCAATTTCTTATATTTGAGTTGATTTCATTTAAGGAGATCAAAAAACTTCATCACTTACTGGTTTTATACCAAAAAAACATAATACTAATCACCTATACACTTGAAGGATCAAATTTATGAGCACTCTAAGGTAACGGTTTGTATTAGCACTTGAAGTTTGTGGCCTTAAAATTCAATAAGGATGAAGAAGTTTTAAAATCATCAAATAAAAATATCAACTAAAAGAAGTGATTATACATTAATGGAGTGATAAATAACATATAATATAGACCCTTTCTACACCATTGGATCAACCTTAAGTGTGTTAGCCCTCATTTGATTCTATGGTTTCAATGGAAGCGGGGAGTAGACTCATGAGGGATGAATTGAAGAAGTAAAGAAAACAACAAAAAGAAAATGATCACTCCACCGTTGTGTGATAAATATCACAAATTATGGTGTGAATAAATTCATAGATTGAAGAAATGGTATAAAAGTGATATGGATAAGAAAATAAAAATAGTAGAAGAATAAATTTTATTAAGAAACTAGGATGAATTAAAACAACTTACATGTGAAGGAAGAACGTTACATAGACAAATTGGCAGCATAACATTAAGATGAAAACAAAGCTCAAAGATGAAAAACCCATCCATCAACACTACCTTAAATAGTAATTTTTTAAGTCTTGGGTCGAGCCTTCTAAATTACATTCTCCTAAATTAATTTTGGTAGGCCATAGGTGGGTGGAAAGTTGGGGGAGAGTTGATTTTTCCACCCTGACCCGAGGTGACATATAGCTTTCATCCACAAAACTTATGTGCTTGTACGCCCTTCTAGATGGCAGAATTAGAGTGGGCCATAGAAGACAGAAATGTCTCCCCAGATGTCTCCTAACCGCCTGTAACATTTGGACCCATTTTAAGTTGTGGATTCCGAGATATGATTAGATTAGTGAAATGTCTTTCTGGGATGCAGAATCTGGCCTAAAATTTTATCTCTAACTTGAGACACCTAAATACCCATATTTGAGGCCGAATTAGCACTAGATCTTGCAAAATGATTTGTTCCTATATATGTCTTCTATCATTACACGAAATTTGGGATTCATTCGGTTTGTAAATTGGGTTCCAAATTCTAATCAGGGGGCTGATGTCTAATCTTCCTTTTCTAGAATTGCTTCCATTCATCTCCAAATATCTCGATTATCCTTTATGAATCCTCCACTGATCCCTGAATGAAAAATGTTCATATTTAAGTGTAGATAAATTTCCCAAAATATCAAATTAAAATTTTGATAATTAAAATCCTTAAAATCAAATGAATCATTAGTCCAAAATTGGTGTACATTAGGCTTGAAGTGCACAAATGATAAGAATGGATGTTCAAAATTAAAATCCACCAAATCCGGCCCATAAGATCAAAAATGAACATTTAATAACACTAAAATGTAATTAAAATATGTATTTTTATTTTCTAATCAGTCATGATTGAATATGATCACATTTAATTGTGTCCATAGCTTGTGAGAACATTATGTAATACTAGTTGCTTTTGTACATTCATAACTAGTTTATTTATTGTAAATGTTTATCACATGTATTGTTTGTTTTCAATTTTACTCATTATGTTATTATATTTTTACTTTTGTCTTATATTCTACCTTGTTATGTATACCTTTAGAGGTATTGTTCTTGGTACTCAAAGTAGGTGGACTTTCCTAACTTTTTTGTCCCTTAGCAGGGGAATGCACACCACTTGAGATGATTGAGATGATGGACCTAATAATAGATTAGTGATATGATGATTCCTCCTATATTATGTGTGATATACTCGATGCATAGATGATGGAAAGGTGTATGTCCCTAAATTCGTATTAGATACTGAGTTGAAAATCACTTGATGCCCACCAGATTCTAATAACATTACTCACTTGAATCCTAGTGGAAGATGAGTAGTACATACACCTGATGTATAGTAGAATGATTAATAACCTCATGGATAGATCTCTAATAATCTTGATATCTTTAAATTCCTTTATACATGGAGATGAAGCTCATATGACGGGGGATCATGGTGGTTTGGTTAGGATAAGGGTAATCAGATTGGGAATGTTGTATTTCATTCACATTTTCTATTTGTTTATGGTGTACACTTGTTTATATAATCACATTAGTTAAGTATTAATGGTTTCCTACTGGGTTTCATTACATAAAATTTTTATAGGTATTTTGATACACATGAAGATTTTACATTTAGATACATGAGTAAGGGAAAGAGGCGAATGACTAATGGATGATCCAATAAGAATAGATATAGTGGTGAATGGGGATAGATTCTGTAGGACTCCATAGTTTTTATTTATTTATTTATCTATTATATATACTCTAGATTGGATTCAAATCTTTGTAGCATTTTTATCTATTTATTGAATTACATGTATTACATATTTCACTTTCTTCATGTTACACTATTTAATTATTTTATTATGTAATTAATTTTATTTTTTTCTATGAAATAATATTAATGGTATAGTCTCCCCACTGATGAAATTACACCCTCAATTCTAGTTCCCATCCTCTTAATTATGGGGTGGTGTGCATGAGGTCATGTGATGCTCTGACTCATAATTGGTGGTTTGGATTGTGATGTTACACTCATTATATAAAAAAGGTAAAATATTAGTCAATATCATATTACATCAAATTAAATGTAATGATTTAAAACTAAATACTAGTGTTCAATAATATATATTTTCAACATTTTATCATAAATATAAACCCATGTAAATCATAACTTCATTCAACAAGGATCACCCACCTAGATGATTAATAAAAAATAAAATAAAAAATATAATACACAAGGGATAAAAACACACTTTAAGTTCACTCCTCAAACATACCTCACTTATATTATCTAGACACTCTATCAATATCACCAACATAACATATCACATGAATTTTCACATAAGGTTTTCATGTTCCCTAAGCTGCTTATGTAGTATGTGAGTATATTAATCCATAGGTTCATACAATGTTTTACTTATATATTCCATCATATACAATGTTTTCTTCTATAAGAAATATATTCTGTAGAAACATAAATAATATAAGAAACCATACTAGTTCGTCAGGTGCTAACCATGCCACCATAGTCCTAACCCCACCAAATTTGACCAATGATGGTGATATGTCTATCGTAGAAATATGTTATCATATTCTAATAAGGTAAAGGATTCTTTATAACTTGTCTTAGGATTGATGAAAATCCGTTAGACTAAAGAAACACATATAGTAGTCCTATGAAAATAAGACAGCTAGAATTGGCATCAAGTAACTAATATGATTAGGGAATATTGATATTTAACATATCCCATAGGAATCACTTCCCCTTGAGGTATATTCCCTTTGAAATTTCATGTAACCAGAATTCAATATAAGAAGAAATTTAAAGATTAAATCTAAATATCCAACCTTTCATAAAGTTAAAACCAACACCATTATTAGAGGTGAGGTCCCATGACTATCACAAACAAATAGATAATCAGTTTAAGTAGTATGATGAGTGTGTATTAGTTGAAACCAATGATGAACTCCAAACCAATAACACAAGGGAGGTTTTAGAAATAATATCATATATAGTAAGTGTAACCTAAGGGAGGGAAAAATGAAGGAAACCTCGCACATGTGTGGAACCATCCACTCTGGTACATTCCTTGTAAAAACAATATATCATATAGTGAAACATGCACAATAGATACAACATCACATAGGAAAAATATATCCCATAACCTGACACTAAAAAATCTATAAATTCCAACATAGATCTCAACTAGATGGAATCCCATACATGTCAACAGAACTTTTATAACCAATCTCATTACATGAAATCATTATGAATAATAGAACTAAAAGACCTCTATGAAAATCTTACACCATCATTTTATAATTTGATAATAAATCAATCCTAAGGTTATACTAAAACTTTTCACCTCTCATATCAAGAACTTTTTCAATATCTAATACACCTATAAAACCTATCCACACCTACAGGAGTCTCATTGGATATTTGGTCCCCTTTCCAACACTTTTCAAGCAACAATACCACACACAAACTAACTAAAACCCCACCCGGGTTTACCGCTCAACATTGCATTCATTACCCTATAAAAGCCTCTCAATGATTCTTTATGAAGATATATACCTATTATATACCATAAAACTTCTCCCAAAGGATCCCCATACTCTAATAATACCAAATACCTACTAAACTAATACCACATTACAATAGTAACATTATTGTGTGTGGTAACTCTCTCCCAGAACTCAACCACAAGACTACTTCTAGACCAATAACACACCATGATTGGCCAAATCAATTCTCAAACATTACTCTTATCACTCAAGGAGAATCAAGGTACCAAGGATACTTCAATTTCCATTAAATTGTAATTATATATCCTCTTTTTCTATTGAAATATCTATTCAGGTTCTTAACCAAATTTTAGGCCTCCAACTAATTCTTTAAGTGTCATTCAAATCCAACCTCAATTTGTCTCACATGACATGATCTCTTTAGGGGTATATCTAATATCAATAGATACTAGACCCTTGGAGGTATAACCATCAGACCTCTCAATATCTAAAATAATGCTTAACCTAACCATAACACTCTAAAGGATTTACCATAACATATTTAAAAATTCGTTTCATACCCATCCCATCTCACAAATTCCCAAACTAAAACCCCACAATACACACATGAAAGAAACACATATTGACTGTATATGGTTAATTATTAAAGGGACCAATTATCTCTTTATCAGAGTTAAAATCTATAAACCATGATCACCCCCATAATCCATGCTTCAACAATGCATCACCACACTTTTAATTCTCTATCACAAATAAGAAATATCTAATAATTAGTTATAGTTTTTAAATTAAATATAAATTTTAATTCAATGAGTCATAATCACTAAAAACTAACCAAGAATAATTTTGAGGTTGAAACCACAACCAATATTGATCACAATGCCTATAAAACACTTTTGTAACTCCTATAGAAAAAACCCATTTAACTGATGCCCAACTAATTTCCATTGGGAATCCAATCTAGAAAAATCCCAATAAAAATTGACCAAGTTTTTTAATTATATTTAAATAAAAATAAATGAGTGTAATTCATATTATTTAGGTTTTTCAATCCAACTCACCATGAATCCCATTTATATCTGGATAATTTCAACATTATCTTGGGAATTTTTTTATAATCCTAGATTACATAGAATAGAGGTAGAAAAAAGACACCATATCTACTTCATATCGATGGGGAATTCAACATAAATACATAGGGAAGAAATGAATAGTTTAAGTTTGAAATAAAATACTCTCCCATGGTCTCAATAAAATAAGGAGGAAGTGGGACTGACCTATAAAATTGGGCTTACCCCAAATTTTATAAAAAAACTATAGATGTGGTACGTTACGGTGTAACCATAGGTGTCTTGGTACAACCCCCAAACCCAGTGAAATATTTCAATGTAAAAAATGATCATTTTTTAATATCTATTCCCATTACTAAAAAACTTCCCACTGGTCGATTTTTTGGCAATAATAAGTGCTCTACATATAAACAAATCACTATTGTGTAGGCCAATATTCCACCAAAAAACTATTCATGGTGGAAAACTATATTTTTATTTTGATACATTCCATCTCATTTTGTCCTCATTATGAAACATCTTAGTCTATAATAAAATAGTCTCCCTTTCGGGGTACATTATGGCCCAATGAAATAATCATGGCATAATTATTTCCTCCATGGAAGACATTGAAACTACATACTAAAATTCACAGCATAACTATGAGATTCATGGTGAAACCATGCCCTTTGATCAACCATATCAACACAATAGAAAACTTTTATACAGAATGATTTGAAACTAATAAAAAAAAATATTATTCCAAGGAAAAAAAATTATAACTAACTTTAAAACTCCACTGTAACACCCGAACATTTGAAAAAACATCACTTTGAGAGGCTCCAATTCCTAAAATTCTAATATTCATCCTGATTTTAAAAACACCCACCACATAGGGTATAAAAATTATAATTCACCTAAATTTCAAAAATAGGTAATGACATAGTTCCTAAAAAAACTCCCCACCATTAGGATTCCCATCACTAAGTAGTGTTTGGTAGAATTATCTTATACTTGAGTGACTATCAGAATAAGATGTGTTCTCTCCTCCTTGATCTCGGGTTATCCAAGCATCTCCACATAAAAATCTAATCCATTGAAATTCAATTTTCACAAAAACATTATTTTATTGTACCACATGAATCAATCATTATCTAAAGGAAAAGTCTGTTACTAAAACAACTTTCCCATTCCTGAGTACAAAAAATATGTTCCAGTTGACCTCCCTCATATCTGCTTGATCAAAACTAATTCTGGCATGCTATGATTCCAAATTTTAATACCCATGAGATGGCTCAACCTAGATTAAATCATCACATATATCAAATCTACAAAGTAATTCCAATATAACTTACCCACCTTAATGAATAAAATTTTTTATGATGGTAACAAACCATATAGGTTAAGTTCCCAACAAGGAATCTTCTTATAACCAGATATAGACCATCATTATTATCTCCCCAATTATGGTGATATCATCAACCTATATGTTTTTATTTTTATTTCAACATCTCTGATACCAACCACCACTAACATAATACATCATTCACACATTAAAGATCATTATAATATTTCCCACCTTTAAATTTTTATGGTATCCCACATTTTTATTACATAACTTTTCATTACATTTTACAAACAGAGGATCTTTAAAATCTAGTGTCATGGAAATCTGGAATAACAAAACATGAAAAATTGAAACACTCTTAAATTTAGAAATCTAATTTATGAGAGCGGGAAGGGTCTCTCATCATTTGTACATGAGTTGGATAGTAATAAAAATATATAAGAACTTTCCCCCATATAATAATATGAAAACTAGAAGACATAAACTAAATAAAATCATGACTAAAAAGAGGAGGGTGAAAGGTTCCCTTACCTTGAAGAGTATCTTAGAAAGATCAAAAATTGGGATCTTGGGGGGCTTGAGGGAACCTTGGGAGGAGTACGTTGGAGGTAGAAATATGAGAGCTTTGTTGAGGATGATTTTGGAATGAAATGAATGAGGGAATGGATTGTTATTTATAGGAAAAGTGAGAGAATATTTAATTAATTTTGAAGGGACACCTCATCGGTTGTATTTGAAAAACCATGGGCTTGACCATGGTATTTTCCTATGGTATTGTACACTTGGGACACCTCATAAAATATCTTAATATTCACAAGTCTACCAGAATTATTACATCATGATTACATCATCAATGATGTCATTAAACAACCGAAACTCAAAACTGTATTTTTACTATTCACTGATAATTCAACTGTTTCAGAAAAATCCAAAAAAATTACCACAACCTAATATTGATTCTATAAATTCAAAAATGAAAACCATTTTATAAAAATAATTTTTTAAATATTTATAATTTAATTTTTAAATAAAATAATTATTTATTAAAAAACAACTCTTAAACTATAACTTGTTTTGTAACACCTTGAAAAACTAATCAAGGTCCCATAAAATTATCATATAACCATATAACAATAAAGAAAAAATTTATTATTGCATTTTATGAAAATACATTTCCATTTTGAATTATAAAATTAATTATAAAATTGTAAATAAAGTAATTAGGACATACAAAAATATCAAAACTTATACTATGATTGTTTTTTCACTTTAAAATGTCTACCTTATATTTATACATTCATGGGTAAAGTTCCCATTTTTTTGCCGATTTACTATTCATTACTATTCATAAGGTTATATTACTATTCAAACTTTACTATTTACTAAAAATCAAGTTGATCTTATTAGACTCTAAATTTCTTACTAATCATAACTGTAAAAGACCATTTTTTGAAAATCATTACACATTATTAATTATTTAAAGTATAAAAAAATATTTTAAAACACCTATTTTTCCAAAATTCATCTATAATATGGAACTTCATTCTACATTTATCTGGACATTTTAAAATCAAAAAAATTACAATAATAAGAAATAACAATTTTATTTATACCAAGGGATTACAAAAAGTATCTAAGGTGTAAGAACCCGGTTTCTACTGTGAAAGACTTTGGAATATTCTTGATGATATTCTAGAGTAGCGCCTTCAGACAGCGTGCGATTCCGAGCCCCAGAGTGGCCGAAATTAAATTTTCAGTGCGTTCACACTGGGAACGCCAAATAAATGGGATAACTCCTAAACGGTGCTTCAGATCTGAGATCCGAGTGTACGGATGGGTCCGGAATGGGGTGTTTACCCTATGAACGATATAAAACTTGTCAGCGTGTGATGTTTTCACCCCTCACTCGCTTTCAGAACGTTAAACGGATAAATAAATTAATTAATTTATTCGTTTAATGGTTAAACTTGAGTATCTCTTAAACGGTGGCTCGGATTGGAAAACCGAGGGCACTATTGAGTTTGGAGCGTTCCTTTTACCCTAGGAGGGATATAAGTTTTGTGGGCACGGGTCGTCTGTGAAAAATGGCCCCAGGGGCGTTTTCGTAATTTGGCAGCCTCAGGCGCTAAGTTTAATAACTTTTGAATGGGGTCTCAGACTAAAATTTTGAGACCACCGTTGTGCTCGAGAGGTGGTGTTTACCCTATGGGAGGCTCAACCTCGACCCCGTCGAGAGTTTCGGGCACGAAATAAATTGGGGGTTAAATTAATTAAATTTTAATTAATTTATTCCTTATTTAAACCCTAACCCCACCCCTCTCCATCCCATTTCCCCTGGCAGAAGCGCTCAACCAAGGAGGAGAATCTCCTCCTCTCCTCCTCCCCTCCGGCAAGGCAACGACGCGGCGGCGGATCCTCCGTGAAGCGTCAGGAAACGCCCTCGCAGGTAGGATCGTTATGGTTTCAATGTTCATTTCCACATCTACTTTGAGCCTGAATTCTTGTATCAAACCTCTGTCAAATTTTCAATCAAAGCCCATGATCGCGTAGCACATTTTGTGAGCTTCCCATCGCCTATTTTGAATTGAAAAAATGAGCTTCGGGGTGTTCGCAATCATCCGCCGAAATCATCTAGTTTTTGATGTTTTCCACCAGGTTTTGGGGTCTCCGGCGAGCGGATGAGGGTAGCGCGGGTCTTCCAGGCGGCGACGGACACGGCTAAGGCAGGGCGGCGGCGCTCCAGGGCGAGCGAGCTTGGCCGGGTGGACAGCGAGGCGCAACGACAAGGTTCGGCCTCGGTCTGCAGAGGGTGTCAACGCGAGGACGAGCGGGCGAGGCCGACGGAGGTGCCTGCGGGCGAGTGGAGGTGTGCGGTGTCGGCCGGAACTCACGACGATGAGCGGAGGACGACATGAGGCGGAGAGCGGCCGGCGAGGGAGCGCGGCAGGCTGCCGCGGTGCTAGCGGGCGAAGACCAGGGCCAACCGGCCCTTGCCGGTCGGTGCGCCTGAGAGAGGACCAGGGTCATCGGACCCCGACTGGCCGACCAGGACTCACCTTTTGAGGGTCCTGTTGGGAGAAGATGACCGACCTCTCGGCCGGTCTGGATTTAAAAAAATGTTTTATAATAATAATAATAAGAATAATATTATTATTATTATGAAAAATGATAAATCATCCGCAGGGCGTCCGTATTGCGAGCCGTCTATGGCAGCGTGGAGCCTGTGTCAAGGCGGACATTTTGAGATGGTTTCGGAGGTTTGTAACTCCTGAAATGAGGGACTCAGAGGCGCGTCACTTGTGTTAAGCAGATTGGCATTTTCCGGGGGATCTTGTTTTGGACGGCACGGACGCGTCCAACGTCCATTTTGAGCACCGTCAGTGGCATTGGGACCCTGGCATTAGGGCGGATTTTTTCAGTAAGGTTTTAGGCACTGAAGCTGGAGTTGAGGCGTGGGCCCCATGGCCCATCTTTTGAGCTGCGTGCAGCTTTTAGCGACTTTTTCGTCGGATGTCTGTTCGGGGCGTGCGAGCAGTCAATGTTGGGTGTTTTTCCGAGGGCATCGCGTTGGCACAGTCTTCCCGTTGTAATTCTTCCCGATGTGCGGGCCCCGCGAGGGCCGTTTGGGCGTTGACGGTGATTTTTCCATCTTTATCACTGGGTGTTCGATTTGGACAAGTGATTAGTCCATCCTATTTGCTTTCTCAAGAGGATCACAACGGTGTGATCCGTTCGTTGTGTTCTGTTACTGGGATGCGTGTCCCACATAGCACCGCTCGTGTGCGGTGCATCGGAATGCATATTTTTCTCCAAATATCCGTTGTGCTCAAGTGAGAAGTCTTTTTGACGTGTTTTCCCGAGGGGATCACAATGGTGCGATGTGACCGACTGTTTTCGGGGCCGAGGCTCGGGATCAAGGGATTCCGTTCGGGCGTGAGGCGGTGTTGGTGACTTTTCCGTCGGATATCCGTTGGAGGCGACTAAGTAGTCGATATCACATGTTTTTCCGCGAGGATTACAATGGTGCAATCTGTTTGGTTGTGCGGAGACTCTTGCATGATCTTGTTAAACGTGGAATCATGAAAGGTGCTCTGGTGGTGGTTCATCCTACCATGTTTGTAGCGGACCCTTGGCGTGTGATCGCACACTCATGGGGAAGTGATATAAATGATTCATGAGATGTGGTTGGTCGTACCTTGGCCTTTGAGGTGGAGTTGTTACGTCACGCCTTCATGTTGACGCTGGGTGCCGTGTGCATGATAGCCTTTGGGCTGGAACGAGGTATACCCTGGGAGTATACGGGAGCACTTGGAGGTACGTGTGGTTTGTACCTGAGAACATTTGTGCGCTTGGTTGGGGTTGACTTGGGGCCACACGTCGTGTGGGCCCAATGTGCGTGTTGTGTTCTGATTTACGTACTTTGACCTCTTGTGATGTAGAGGGTCCCTCTGCGCTCGTTTGTTTGACCAGCAGGGTGGAGTTTCCCCTGGCCTGGTGCTCTTTTGTCTGACCAGTAGGGTTGAGTGGTCTCCCCCTAGTCCTGTTCTTGATGGTTTGGCCGGCAGAGATGGTTTGGTTTCTCTGCTTCTTCAGCTGTGAGGGGTTTCAGTACCGTGCCATTTCCTCGGACTGTGGCACCGTTTGTGACTACGGGTGTTCATGTAGCGTTGGTATTTTCCCCACTTTCTGGGATGAGATGTCTCGGTCTACTTCGACAGTGACTCAACGGATTGGAGCGGGATCGCCTTGTGAGGTATGGGGAGTTTCTCTCATCACCTTGTGTTCCCTGGTAGAGTTCTTGTGGATTCGGTGTGACCAACACTTTGCACGGGCACCGATCCTCTACCCAGGAGGTTGTTTCCAGTAGGGATGAGGTTGTTTCCAGCAGGGATGAGGTTGTTTCTAGTAGGGAAGAGGTTGTTTTTAGCAGGGCTCAGGTTATTTCCAGCAGGGATGAGGTTGTTTCCAACGGGGCTGAGGTTGTTTCCAGTAGGGCTGTGGTTGTTACCAGCAGGGCTGAGGTTGTTTCGAGGAGAGCTCGCCAGTGGGTTACCATCCAGCAGGGATGGCCAGTACAGTGGTGTTCCCTGAGCAGTACCATCCTGTAGGGATAGCCAGATCAGTTTCGGGCTTACCTCCAGCTAGGCTGGGCAGTGGTCCCCAATGCCGGGCTTACCTCCAGCGGGGCCGGGCAGTGGTCCCCGATGTCGGGCTTACCTCCAGTTAGATTGGGTAGTGGTCCCCGATGTTGGTCTTACCTCCAGCTGGGCTGGGCAGTGGTCCCCAATGTCGGGTTACCTCTAGCTGGGCTGGGCAGTGGTCCCGTCGCTGACTTTAGCCGGGTCTCCCTCTAGTGGATTACCCTGTTACGGGACTGGGCAGTGTGGCACCTGTTGACTTTCCGGGACTCCCTATTGTGGGAACCCATTGACTTCCAGGGACCCTCCAGCGGGGCTGGGCAGGGGTTCTCCTGTCGACTTTGAGCAGACCTCTCGACTGCGGGGCAATGACGAGTTGTGGTTGACGTTCCCCGAGAACTCTCAAGTATGAGGAGCTTTTTACCCCACCGAGATGCATCATTGTGACGTGACCTAAAACCATGCAGGCGAGTCAGTACCGACCAAGGCGGATAGTGTCGAGGTGTGGTGGTTTAAGCCCTTGACTTGTAGTTCGGGGAAGACGTGCGGGATGTTGGGCATCGAAGGGGTTACTTCTGGGACTGTTGGATACTCTTTTATTGGGATGATCTATGGGAAAGATATCCCCTTATGAACTTGTTCGGGCTTCTTGTTGAGCATATGGACTTATATATACCTTGTTGTGGTACCCACTTCTTGGGTTTGGTTACTCTCCTTCCAGGAGAGGTGAAGAAGCACGAGGTATGCCACGTGCTTTCCGTGTCTAGCTTCTCATGGTTGGACGAGTCTAATCACCTACTATAGGTAGCAAAGACTCGATGGGAAGTTCATCTTCTCACCATTTCCATCTCCTTGTGTTCGGACGATTCTACCTTCTTTCCTCTTGCTGGGTTGAGCTGGACTCTTTATTGTACTCTTTACTGCACTCTATGTTGTACTCCTTTACTTTTCCCTGTTCGCTCTACTGCTCACCCTTCGGTACCTCCTTTGTTACTCCCTCGAGCCTTCGGGGTATCCTACTGAGTATTTTTATACTCACCCCAGCTTGGGCTTTGCCCGCACTTGGTGTGCCCTTGCAGACGACAGACATGTTGGTCTTGTCTTCAGCGGAGCATAGGATTTCCGGAGCTTGGACCGCGTCCGGTGGTCGTAGTCGGGTTCTAGGTGGGGAAACCTTCCAGATATTTGTTTTGTTTACCCGTTTCTGGGTTGTGGCACTTTTTTTTTGGTTGGGCGCGTGTTTTGTCCAATTTCTTTTCAGTTTACTTTCAGCTTTACTTGTACTATTTAGAGGTCGATGCACATTTTTGGTATATATATAGCAGTTTCCCTTTTCTTTACTTTCCTTTACTTTACTCTGCACTTTGCATTGAGTGTGCTATATGTGTTTGTACATGTACTTAGGCAAAGGCCTTCCCGAGTGGTTGTTACTTCGGTGCTGGTCGCTAGCCCCTGGCCTATGGAGGTGGGATTTGGGTAGTTGCAGCTCGAGCCCGGGTAGGGTCGGGTCATGAAAAAGTGGTATCAGAGGTGGTTCTTTCCTTGGGACGCTGTTCAGACATCCCTAAAATAAAAGGAATTGGTTGGGATTTAGGGCAACAGTGTCAACGTGTCTCGAGAGCGGCTCTCAGGCCAGGGAGTCCAGTGATGGTGCGGCGGCCGACGTATCCATTCACCAGGACCTTGATAACTCGCTTGATGACTCGGCATGCTGAGACACTTATTGCAGGGAAAATTGGTTTGTACATCACATAGGATTGAGTCTTTGACTGTCCTTCTTGAGTCAGCTCCCCATCGTTGCTACTGGTATATACATATATGATCATCTGACCGGGGCACTCCTTGATAATTTTCAAGATGTCTCTGTGAAGATAGCTGGCCAGGATACCAGCTTTGGTGCGTGACGACAACCCTGTGAGCTACGAGGCCACAGTCCAGGACCCATCATGCGAGCCCCTTTCTCCGGGTGGGCCGGTAGCAGCACCCCCACCTGTTGAGCAGTAGAGATTTTCAGCAGAGCAGGCTGAGCTTGAGCGCAGGTTGAACACGCTCCATGAGTTCCAGCGGCAGAGACCGCTGAGGTTCAGTGGTGAGCTAGACCCTCAGGCAGCAGTGGTTTGGCTCGAGGTAGTGGTCCGCCTTTTCAGGCTTATGCAGACGCTGATAGATCAGAGAGTGGCCTTGGCCGCCACCCTTTTTCGTGGAGCAGCTTGGAGTTGGTGGAGTCTAGTGACTTAGTTTCTTGACGAGTCGTCGCTTTCGTGGGGTGAATTTCAGTTGTTATTCCATGTGGATTTTTGCCCCTCCTGCTTTTGCTCCATTCGGATTCAGGAGCTCCTGTAGTTTCAGCAGGGAGGGATGATAGTGGCCAACTACGCGACTAGTTTTGCAGACCGTGCAAGCTTTTACCCAGACTTGGTCCATGATGACAACATCTGAGCGCGGAAGTTTGAGCAGGGTCTCCGCCGAGAGATTCGTGCTGTCATAGCACCCTTGGGAATTTCCACATATGTCAGGGTGCTAGAGTAGGAACTAGTGACAGAGGGCTTCCTGTCACGTTCTAGTGTTGGTGGTGGTAGCAGGCATGTTAGAGCCGAGACGTCTGCCGCAGCTAGCGGGCGTCGGCAAGCAGAACCTCGACGCAGGTGGCTTTCTGACAACTGGACTCAGGGGCGTGGTCGAACACCACAGTGGCACCGGAGGGCACCAGTGCATCCCCGATAGAGTTGGTGCTATGCTTGCGATGGGTGAGGTCACCTGGCACGGGACTACCCGATCAGGCATGTAGAGAGCTTCGGGCAAGCAGCAGGTGCACCACTACGATAGAGGCAGCGCCGTGATCGGAGTAGTACCCAGAGAGGTGGTGCTAGTAGAGGATTGGGAGGAGATAGTAGTGGGGGATGACTTTACGAGGTCTTCCCATCACCACTAGGTGGTCCACGTCAGGCTTCGATAGCTGACAGTTGGGACCACGAACAGCCGCGAGCTTTGGATGTATACGATCCTACAGAGCATGAGGTGATAAGAGGTACACTCTAAAACTCTTCTACTTTTTTGCAGTAGAATTGTTAGACTCTTCCTGTGAAATTATTTTCTCCTTTCTCCTTTCTTGAGGTGTTAACAGGGTGACGCCGGGTGTCGTTGTAACCCTATGTCGGTAAGGTAAAAGGCGTATGACCTTTTCTCTTTAGTCGATGGTGTTGACTCCTTCGCTCTCTGAGCGTGTAAGAGAGTCTTGGTTGTGAGACATCGACTATGAAATCTTGTGTGATCAGATATCCTTGGGTGTTTCACCATATAGATATTCTGAAGGAGGGAATCACCGGGCCTTGTTCCAGGTGCAGGCGGTGATTCTAGTCACGGCATGCGACGTAGAGGTTCGGTCGGGGAGGTAAGCTAACCCCAAGAGCCTTCAGGCCGTTTGAGACCGTGCAAGGGGATGGAGAGGTTCCCTACTGCCTTGCCCTAACCACAAAGTCTAGAGTGGGTGCACGACATCGGTAAGGGCCAACCTCGTGTGAACAGATCAATCCTTTGGTCTATGTGTGGTGACGCAGAGCTATGCGTGGGTTCTTCTGGGTATGGGAAAGCCAGGTGTGGGATTAGTACCCTGTGTTTCTCCCTAGTTTTACTTTTCGGGGACGAAAAGCATTAAGGAGGGAATAATGTAAGAACCCTGTTTCTACTGTGAAAGACTTTGGAATATTCTTGATGATATTCTAGAGCAGCGTCTTCAGACGGCGTGCGATTCCGAGCCCCGGAGTGGCTGAGATTAAATTTTCAGTGCGTTCACACTGGGAACGCCAAATAAATGGGATAACTCTTAAAATGTGCTTCAGATCAAGGATCTGAGTGTACGGATGGGTTCAGAATGGGGTTTTTACCCTAGGAACGATATAAAACTTGTCGGTGCGGGATGTTTGGACCCCTCGCTCGCTTTCAGAACATTAAACGGATAAATTAATTAATTAATTTATTAGTTTAATGGTTAAACTCGAGTATCTCTTAAACGGTTTCTTAGATGGGAAAACTGAGGGAACCGTTGAGTTCGGAGCGTTCCATTTACCCTATGAGGGGTATAAGTTTTTCGGGCGCGGGCTGTCTGTGAAAAATGGCCGCAGTGGCATTTTTGTAATTTGGCGGCCTCAGGCGCTAAGTTTAATAACTTATGAACGGGGTCTCAGAGTAAAATTTCGAGACCGCCGTTGTGCTCGGGAGGTGGTGTTTACCCTAGGGGAGGCTTAACCTCGACCCCATCGAGAGTTTCGGGCACGGGATAAATTGGGGGTTAAATTAATTAAATTTTAATTAATTTATTCCTTATTTAAACCCTAACCCCACCCCTCTCCTTCCACTTTCCCCTGGAAGAAGTTCTCAACCAATGAGGAGAAGCTCTTCCTCTCCTGCTCCCCTCCGTCAAGGCAACGGCGTGGCGGCAGATCCTCCGTGAAGCGTCGGGCAATGCCCTCGCAGGTAAGATCGTTACGGTTTCAATTTTCTTTGCCGCATCTACTTTGAGCCTGAATTATTTTATCAAACCTCTATAGAATTTGAAATCAAATCCCATGATCGCGTATCACATTTTGTGAGCTTCCCATCGCCAATTTTGAATTGAAAAACTGAGCTTCGGGGTGTTCACAATCGTCCTTCGAAATCAGCGGGTTTTTGATGTTTCCACCGGGTTTTGGGGTCTCCGGCGAGCGGATGAGGGCATCACGGGTCTTCCAGGCTGCGGCGGACACGGCTAAAGCCAGGCGGCGACGCTCCAGGGCGAGCGGGCTTGGCTGGGTGGACAGCGAGGCGCAACGGCGGGGTTCGGCCTCAGTATGCGGAGGGCGTCGGTGCGAAGACGAGTGGGCGAGGCCGGCGGAGGCGCCTGCGGGCGAGTGGAGGCGTGCGGTGTCGGCCGGGACTCGCGACGGCGAGCGGAGGACGGCGTGAGGCGGAGCGCGGCCGGAGAGGGAGCGAGACAGGCGGCCGTGGCGCTAGCGGGAGGAGATGAGGGCCGACCGGCCCTTGCCGGTCGGTGCGCCTGAGAGAGGACCAGGGTCATCGGACCCCGGATGGCCGACCAGGACCCGCCTTTTTCAGGTCTTATTGGGAGAAGATGACCGGCCTCTCAGCCGGTCTGGCTTTAATTTTTTTTTATAATAATAATAATAATATTATTATTATTATTATGAAAAATGATAAATTATCCGCAGGGAGTCCGTATTGCGAGCCGTCTGCGGCAGCGCGGAGCCCGTGTCAAGGCAGAATTTTTGATATGGTTTCGGGGTTTTTAACTCCCGAAACGGGGGACTCGGAGGCGCTTCACGTGGGTAAAGCATATTGGCCTTTTCTGGGGGATCTTGTTTTGGACGGCACGGATGCGTCCGACGTCCGTTTTGAGTGCCGTCAGTGGCGTTGCGACCCTGGAGTCAGGACGGAGTTTTCCTGTATGGTTTTGGGCACTGAAGCTAGAGTTGAGGCATGGGCCCCATGGCCCTTCTTTTGAGCTGCATGCAGCTTTTAGCGACTTTTTCATTGGACGTCCGTTTGGGGCGTGCGATCAGTCGATGTTATGTGTTTTTTCAAGGGCATCACGTTTGCGCAGTCTGCCCACTGTAATTCCGCATGATGGTGCGGGACCCACGAGGGCCGTTTGGGCGTAGACAGTGATTTTTCCATCTTTATCATCGGGTGTCCGATTTGGACAAGTGATTAGTCCATCCTGTGTGCTTTCTCGAGAGGATCGCAACGGTGCGATCCATTCGTTGTGTTTCAGGACCGGGATGCAGGTCTCACGTAGCACCACTCGTGTGTGGTGCGCTAGAATGCATCTCTTTCTCCGGATATCTGTTGCGCTCAAGTGAGCAGTCTTTTTGATGTGTTTTCCCGAGGAGATCATAATGGTGTGATGCACTCGACTGTTTTCGGGGCCGAGGCTCGGGATCACGGGACGTCGTTCGGGCGTGAGTCGGTGTTGGTGACTTTTCCGTCGGATATCCGTTGGAGGCGAGTAAGTAGTCGATCTCACATGTTTTTCCACGAGGATTCAAACGATGCGATCTGTTTGGTTGGGCGGAGGCTCTTTCACGATCTTGTAAAATGTGGAAGCATGAAAGGTGCTCCGGTGGTGGTTCTTCCTACCATGTTTGTAGCGGACCATTGGCGTGTGATCGCACACTCTTGGGGGAGAGATATTAATGATTCACGAGATGTGGTTGGCCATGCCTGGGCCTTTGAGGTGGAGTTGTTGCATCACGCCTTCGGGTTGAAGCTGGATGCCGTGTACACGATAGCCTTTGGGCTGGAACGAGGTATACCCTGGGAGTATACAGGAGTGCTTGGAGGTACATGTGGTTTCTACATGAGAACATTTGTGTTCTTGGTTGGGGTTGACTTGGGGCCACACGTCGTGTGGGCGCCATGTGCATGCCGTGTTCTGCTTTACGTACTTTGACCTCTTGCGACGTAGAGGCTCCCTATGCGCTCATTTGTTTGACAAGTATGGTATAGTTTCCCCTATCCTGGTGCTGTTTTGTCTGACTAGTACGGTTGAGTGGTCTCCCCCTGGTTGTTTTGAGCAGAGCTCGCCAGTGGGTTACCATCCAGCAGGGATGGCCAGTACAGCGGTGTTCACCGAGCAGTACTATCCAGCAGGGATAGACAGAGCAGTTCCATGCTTACCTTCAGCTGGGCTGGGCAGTGGTCCCCGATGCCGGGCTTACCTCCAGCGGGGCTGGGCACTAGTCCCCGATGTCGGGCTTACCTCCAGCTGGGCTGGGCAGTGGTCCCCGATGCTGGGCTTACCTCTAGCTGGGCTGGGCAATGGTCCCCAATGTCGGGTTACCTCCAGGTAGGCTAGGCAGTGGTCCCATCACCGACATTAGCCGGGTCTCCCTCCAGTGGATTACCCTGTTACGGGACTGGCCAGTGTGGCACCCGTCGAATTTTTGGGTCTCCCTATAGTGGGAACCCGTCGACTTCTAGGGATCCTCCAGCTGGACTGGGCAGAGGGTCACCTGTTGACTTTGAGCAGACCTCTCGACTGTGGGGCAGTGATGAGTAGTGGTTGACATACCCCCAGAACTCTCAAGTATGAGGAGATTTTTCTCCCACCGAGATGCATCCTTGTGACGCGAACTAAAACTGTGCGGGCGAGTCAGTGCCGCCCAATGCGGATAGTGTCGAGGTGTTGTGGTTTAAGCCCTTGTCTTTTAGTTCGGGGCAGACGTGTGGGATGCTGGGCATTGATGGTGTTACTTCTGGGACTTTTGGATACTCTTTTCTTGGGCTGAGCTACAGGATGGAGATCCCCTTACAACCTTGTTCGGGCTTCTTGTTGAGCATATGGACTTGTATATACCTTGTTCTAGTACCCACTTCTTGGGTTTTTTTACTCTCATTACAGGATAGGTGAAGACGTGCGGGGTATGCCACGTGCTTTCCATGTCTATCTTCTCATGGTTGGATGAGTCTACTCTCCTACTATAGGTAGCGAAGACTCTACGAGAAGTTCATCTTCTCACCGTTTCAAACTCCTTGTGTTTGGATGAGTCGACCTTCTTTCATCTTGCTGGGTTGAGTTGGAATCTTTACTGTACTCCTTACTACACTCTCTGTTGTACTCCTTTACTTTTCCCTATTTGCTCTACTGCTCACCCTTCAGTACCTCCTTTGTTGCTCCCTCGATCCTTCGGGGTATCCTACTGAGTATTTTTATACTCACCCCTGCTTGGGCTTTGCCCGCACTTGGTGTGCCCTTGCAGACGACGGAAAGGTTGGTCGTGATTTCAGTAGGGCATAGGAGTTCGGGAGCTTGGACCGCGTGCAGTGGTCGTAGTCGGCTTCCAGGTGGGGAACTCTTCCAGCTGTTTGTTTTGTTTACCTATTGCCGGGTTGTGGCACTTTTTGCTTGGTTGGGCGCATGTTTTTCCCCTTTTATTTTCAGTTTACTTTCAGCTTTACTTGTACTGTTTAGAGGTCGATTGACATTTGTGATATATATATATAGCAGATCCACTTTTCTTTACTTGCCTTTACTTTGCTTTGCACTTTTCATTGAGTGTGTTGTGTGTGTGTGTTCAGGTACTTAGCCAAAGGCCTCCCCGAGTTGTTGTGCCTTCGGCGCTGGTCGCCAGCCTCTGGCCTATGGAGTCGGGCTTGGGGTAGTTGCGGCTTGAGCCCAGGTAGGGTCGGGTCATGACATAAGGCCTTGTTACATAGCCCCTTATAACCCCTACATAGGACCAAAGTGTAAGATGTTCTATGGTGATAGAATCTTGGGGTGGCTCGGACAACATTACCCGAGTAGGGATTTCTATCAGTTTGAACTTCTCACGTAGGCAATTCCATTCAAGCTTCACATGTTTATGTTCAGATTGTGCTTGGTCCATAGAAAAGCCCATTGAAGCCACCTCCCTCCTAAGCTCGGAGAGATGAGCTTCATACGGCACAAGTCTATAGGATGAGGCCATCGACTCTTCTTTCTGTATTAATCAAACAAGATCAATTATATATATAAAAAATAATCGTTACAGTAAGAGTTTAGATTCCAATGGTCATATTGACCAACAATCATATAAAAGTTGAAACCCAATGGTATCATTTAAATTATACTACTTCATTACATTAAGGATATGTTTTTTAGTATAAAATAAAATAACACTGAAAAGTAGGAAACAAAATTTATTCAAAATTTCTGGTCGTTACATTATTCACCCCTTAAGAAATTTTGTCCCTGAAATTTTAACTTGTACCCTCAGAAGAGAAAAGGTGCAGGTACTTCTACCTCATAGACTCTTCTGGTTCCCATGTGGATTCTTCACATTTGTGGTTCCTCCACAACACCTTAACAAGGTTGGGTAGTCTTATTGTATAGAATCTTGTCTCTGTGATCCAAGATCTCCACCAGTTATTCCTCATAAGAGAGGGCATGTTCTATTTGTACCACCTATGGATTTAGTACACGTGAAGGGTTAGGTATGTACTTGATCAAGAGAGATATGTGGATAACATCATGAACTTGTCCTAGATTTGAAGGAAGTGCAAGATGATAGGCCACTGCTCCCACGTGATCAAGGATTTCATGGGGACCAATGTACCTAGGGTTGAGATTCCCTTTATTCCCAAACCTCATGACTCTCCTCCAAGGTAAAATTCAAAGAAAGATTTTGTTACCAACATCAAACTCCATGTCCCTTTAACGGTTGTAGGCATAACTTTTTTTCCGACTCTGAGCAGCCTTAATGCATTGTTGGATGACATGAAATTTTTCTTTCATCTCTTGAACAAGGTCAAGACCAAAAAATTTCTTACTAGCTTCATTCCAAAAAGTAGGAGTTCTACACCACTTACCATATAGAGCTTCATAGGGTTTCAATTAGAATGTTCGAGTGGAATTTGTTGGTTTAAGAGAACTCAACTAGAGGGATATGTTGATCCCATTCACCATTAAATTCCATTGAGCATGCTCTTAGCATATCTTCATGTGTTTGAATAGTCCTTTCAGATTAGGCATCAGTTTGGGGGTGATAGGCCATACTAAAATTCAATTCAGTACTCAGAGCATGTTGAAGACTTCTCCAGAATTTTGATGTGAACCTTGGATCACGATCAGATATGATAGAAATTGGAACTCCAAGCAGCCTTACCACTTCCTTCATGTAAATCATGGAAATCTGATCAAGAGAGAAATCTTCCCGAATGGAGATAAAATGGGCATTCATTGTGAGATGGTCCACAACAACCCATATCATGTTATGTCACTTGGAAGTTCTCAGGAGACCAGTGAAGAAGTCCATAGTGATATTATCCCACTTCTATGCTGGTATGGGTAGTGGCTGCAATACCCCTTTAGGAAGTTGTCGCTCTGCCTTTATTTGCCGACATAACATGCATCATGAAGTGTAGTCAGCAATATCCCTTTTCATATTATCCCACTAATAATGATCACGAAGGTCCCTATACAATTTTTTTACTTCCATGATGTATAGAGAAAGTAGAACTATGAGATTTATCCATCAACTCCTTCTTTATTTCCAGATAGATGGAACACATTGTCTTGTATGAATTTTCAGTACACCTTCTTGATCAATATTGAACTCAGGAAACTTCTCATCCTTCACTGCCTCAAAATTCTTCTGTAACAATGGATCTTCTTTCTGAGCATTCTTGATCTTCTCTAGTAAAGATGGTTGATAAATCATTTGGGTTAGGGTTGATGATTTCCATTCCCTTATAATTCCCATGTCTATCTTTACAAGGTCATTTATTAGAGTATCTATTTGTATTATCATCATGGAAAGAACAACCTTGTCTTTCTTGCTTAATGCATCGACGACTTTGTTTTCACTTTTGGGATGATAATGAATTGAACAATAATAGTCTTTGAGAAGTTACCACCATCTCCTATGCCTCATGTTCAATTAATTTTTGTGTGAAAATATACTTCAAACTTTGATGGTCTGTGTATATATCACATTTCTCCCCATATAGATAGTGCCTCTATATCTTTAGAGAAAAAATGACCGCAACCAGCTCCAGATCATGCATAGGATAGTTCTGCACACGAGTTGTCAACTGTCAAGATGCATAAGCAATGACTTTGTCATTTTGCATTAGGACGCACCCAAGCCCTTTCAGAGTTGAATCCCTAAAAATAATGAATCCTTCTCCACTTGAGGGCAGAGTTAACATGGGTGCAGTAACTAATCTCTTCTTCATCTCTTGGAAACTTTCCTCACACCCCTTTGTCTAGATGAACTTGACCCCTTTTCAAGTTAACTAGGTTAATGGATTAGAAAGTCATGAAATATTATTCACAAACCTCTTATAATATCCCTATAAACCAAGGAAACTATGAATCTCAATTATTGTTGAATGTTGAGGCCACTCTTCTACAAATTTTATCTTTGTAGGGTCAAATGTGATTCCTTCATTGGTAACAATGTTCCCCAAGAATGAAACTTGTTGCTACTAGAATTCACATTTTTTCAACTTTCCAAAAATCCTTTCCTTCAGTGTGGTTGTTTTTATTGATGATATTACCTTCATTGGTAACAATGTTCCCCAAGAAAGATACTTGTTGCAAATAGAATTCACATTTTTTGAACTTTCCAAAAAGCCTTTCCTTCTATAGATTTTGAAAAATACCCCTCAGATGATCCTCATGCTCCTCACAACTTTTGGAATATATCAGAATATCATCAATAAAAACAACCACAAAGTTATGAAGGTAGTCCTTAAAGACTCTATTCATCAAATACATAAATATAGAAGGTCAATTAGTTAATCCTAAGGACCTAACAACAAACTCATAATGCCCATATCTTGATCAGAAGGCAGTTTTTGGAATATCTTTTTTTTCACCCTCAATTGATAATAACCAGATCAAAGATAAATTTTAGAGAAGAATTAATCCCAACAAAGTTGGTCAAATAAGTCATCAATTCTTGGAAGAGGGTATTTTGTTCTTTACTATGATCCCATTCAGTTCTCTATTATCAATGCAATGCTGCATCGATCCATCCTTCTTCTTCACAAATAGAACATGTGCTCTCCAAGGAGACACACTCAGTTGGATAAACCCCTTCTCCAAAAGATCTTGGAGTTGTTTATTTAATTCTTCTAGCTCCACATTTTCCATCATATAGGGGGTCTAAGATATCAGATGAGACTCAGGTACGAGTTCAATGGATAACTCTATCTCTCTTTCTAGGGGAGGTCCAGGTTACTCCTCAGGAAATACGTCAACATATTCCTAGACGATGGGGAAATTTTCGATTCTCAAACTCTCATTTCCTTCTTCTTCTTCACCGATCAACTCCATAAAGAAGGAAATAAAAGGTTCTTCTAGAGAAAATATCAGGTTGAAATATCTCTCCTTGGAAAATAACTCTAGGTTTTCCATTCAAGACTACTGAGATTTCCCTGTGTCTGCATTTGATCTTAGCGTTATACTTTGAGAGCTAGTCCATCCCTAGTATAATGTTGAATTCCAGTATGGGAATGACAACTAGATTTGCAATAAGATATTTCTCACTAAAGTAAATACTAGAGTTTCTAAACACAGATGATTCTTGGATAATCCCACCAGGATTCTTGACTGATTACTCTTCTTTTAGCAAATTGAGGGTTGATTCTAATTTTTTTTCAAACATGGAGGAAATAAAGGAATGCATAGAACTAGAATCAAATGAAGTACTTGATAGATTTGAGAGAAAACCCAGAGTAACTTCCACCACATAATTTTTCACTTCAACTTCAGCCATAGTGAATGAAAAAGCATGACCTTTCTCTCTTGTCCTATTCTGAGGTTGATTGTGATTCCCCTCCACTGACCTCAGATTTGGACAGTGATGGGAAAGGTTCCCAAGTTGTCTACATTTATAGAATTGGAAATCAGGTAGGGCCTACACCATCTTCCCTTTTTTTAGTGTTGGGAAGTTGTGGATTCACATCACTATGAAAATTTCGTGCAATATGACCATCTCTTCTACACTTGTAGAATTTCTTGCTCCCGAGTAGGCAGTTCCCCGAATGCTTATTCCCAAATTTATTACACGTGGGATATTGAACTTGCTTGCATCCTCTTACCTGATTGAATATACTCCCTAATCATGGCTCCATCGATCTTCTCTTGTCATTGAATTTATGAGACCATTGCGTCTCACCAAACTCAAGTTTGACTTTCATTGCACTTCGCACGATCTCCTCATGGCTATCATAATCTCGTTTGGCTAGATTCTTCTGCAGATGAGGTCTCAGTCCACCGAAGAATCTATCAACCTTACCATTTGGATCCACGACCAATATAGAGGTGTAATATGAAAGCCTTGTGAGGTTCATCTCATATCTTCCCATATATTCATTATCCTTCTGCTTCAGCTCGAGAAACTCCTTCTCCATTCATATTCTCATCGATCTAGGCAAATACTTGTTGAAGAAGATCCCTCTAAACTCTTACCACTCCATAGCTTCAACCTCCATTCTTGTCCTCGTGTTTTTAACCAGTTCCCACTACTAATCATCTTCTTCCTCTAAGCGATAGATTGCTAGGGTGACCTTCTCTTGCTTCGAACAATGGAGAATATAAAAGATCTTCTCGATAGAGTTGATCCACTATTCAACAATCAATGGGTCGGTAGATTGACGAAAGGTTAATGGTCATTTAAGAATAAAGGATTCAACAGAAATTTGTTCCCTTCATAGTGAGATCGGTCTCTCAGCATGATTCAAGTTATTTCCCATAACTTGAGTCAGTTGGTTCATCATTAACATGAAAGTTTCCATTTCAGATTCCATCGGAGTGTCATTAGTGCATGGTCCATTGTGGTCACCATTTGCATGGTTCCTCCTATTTCCCACCATTTTCAAAAAAAAGAAAACCTTAGTGAGAATTTTTTTTGTTTTACGAATCTTTTAACCATAAAATATTTTATGTCTTAAAACTTCATGCTTTAAACAATTACATTTCTCTATAAATCCTTCATAATGATTCATAAAAATCTTATGATTAACCAAAAATATCCCCCGGAAGGGTCGTAACCAAGAGTGTAGTAAGGCTCATTCTTGTGTACCAGGAAACCCTGGGTCAAGCCCAAAAATCCTGGTCAGAGTTTTCACTCCTAGGTACATCTATGCCAGAGCCACCTCTACCTGCTCGTATCCAGATAGGGATGTATTTTCTTGAAAAACCAATTACTCAATACTCACCAAAATACCAGGAAGTTTTCATATATTTAAACTTTTCTATATGATTCTTCATAATGTTTTCATATCCTAATTTCCATAAATAACTAAACATTCTTTTGATACCAACTATGGAATCCCACCTTTTTATTACATAATTTTTCATTACATTTTACAAACAAAGGATATTTAAAGTCTAGTGTCTTGGAAGTCAAGAATAAGAAAACATGATAAATTAGAACACCCTTTTAAATCGACTTAAAAAGATTCTCGAAAAGTTCATCCTATATACAATTACTGCCTCTCGTAACCTAGAGATATACATCAAAGGAAAGGGTGAGCTGAAGGCCTAGTAAATAATGTAAGGGAATTATTTTACTTGTGATCTCAATAAGAACATGTTGAGAGACATAAAGATATGAGCAATGGAAGTAGATGAATTTCATAATGAAAATAACTTAAACCATAACATGAATATGTGACTACAAAATTTCATTTAGATATTCATGAAAATATCACCAAGGTTCATTCCCACGGTGTCATAAAAACATTACCAAGGTTATTCGCCAAGGTATCGTGAAACTTGTAATCTCTAGAGATTAATTCTTTACCCAATTCATTAGAGTTATATTAGGGAACACCCTTAATATATCTTTATTTTCATGTGATACACATAGATAATAATCAAACATTTCATAAATAACCAAAATAGAATCAAATAAATGGGTTTCATGTTAAAATCATGATGTTTAAAAAGTACTTAAAAATAAGATCAGTATGTCATTTATAACCCATGGAAAGAGAGTGAGGGTTATATGTATGTCAATTACAGAATAAAATAGATCAATTTTATGTATTGATGAATACCCCTGGAAATGAAAATATATTTGTGTATCTACATAAATAATATAAGAGAATTTCTTGAGAAAAAGAGAGAGATTTGGAGTCGAAAATTTTACAGCATAACAGCTACATAACATCATTTCCAAAAACATTAAAAAGAGAGGTGAAAAGGGTAAAACAATCATAAATAATTAATAATACAATAGGGTACATTATAATATCATGGTATGTATATTTTAATGGCATACCACATGAAAATGAAACATGAAATAAAAGAGAAGATGTTATTTCTTTTACGAGAAATTCGGTAGCCTAACAGCATCACTTAAAAATTAAAAAAATAAATTGATGAGAGGGTAAAGTATCTCTCATCATTTTGAAATTAAATTTACAGTAATAATAATATATAATAAAATTCCCCCACATAATAATATGAAAACTATAAGACATAACATAAAGAAAATCACGACTAAAAAGAGGAGGGTGAAAGGTTCCCTTATCTTGAAGAGTATCTTTGAAAGATAGAAGGTTGGGACCTTGGGGGATTGAGGGAACCTTGGGAGGACTCCTTGGGAGGTATAAAGACCAGATATTCCTTGGGGAGGATTTTGGAATGAAATTAATATGGTAATGGCTTGGTATTTATAGGAAAAGTGAGGGAATATTTAATTAATTTCTAAGGGACACCTCATCGGAGGTATTTGCCAAACCATGGGCTTTCCAATGGTATTTTCCCATGGTATTGTCCACTAGGGACACATCATAACATATATCACTATTAAAAAGTCTTCCAGATTTATTACATCAGGATAACATCATCAATTATGTCATTAAACACCCAAAACTCAAAACTGCTTTTGTACTATTCACCAAAAATTGAACTGTTTCAGAAAAATCCCCAAAAATTTACCATAACCTAATATCAATGCTCTAAATTAAAAAATTATATCCATTTTATGAAAAAAAATTCCCAATATTTTTAATTTATTTTCTAAATAAAATCATTATTTATTACAAAAAACAACTCTAAAACTATAACTTGTTTTGTAACACCTTGAAAAAGTAATCAAGGTCCCATAAAATTATCGTATAACCATAATACAATAAATTAAAAATTTATGATTACATTTTCTGAAAATAAATTTACATTTTAAATTATTAAATTAATTCTAAAATTGTAAATAAAGTATTTATGACATAAGTGTAAGATGTGCTATGGTGATAGAATCTTGGGGCGGCTTAGACAAATTTTCCTGAGTAGTGATTTCTATCAGCTTGGACTTCTCTCGTAGGTGATTCCGTTCAAGCCTCACATGTGGAAGTTAGGCTTGTTCTTGGTCTAGAGCAAAGCCCAGTGAAGCCACCTCCTTCCCAAGCTCAGACAGATGGGCTTCGTACGACCCGATTCTACTGGATGAGGCCATCAACTCTTCTTTTTGTATTAATTAAAAAAGATCACTTTTATTTATAAAAAATAATCATAATGTTAAGAGTTTTGTTTCCAAGAGTCATATTGACCAATCTTCATATAACAATCAAAACTCAATGGTGTTATTTTAATTATACTCACTTCATTACTTTAAGGATATAGTTTTGTTGAATATAAAATAAAATAACACACAAAAGTATGAAACAATTTTTATTCCAATGTTTGGGTCATTACAATTTTCCTCACTATAAACCCAATGATACAACTATACAAAAATAATGAGACACTATTAAATGTTTTTCCCAACTCCATTCATGCTGATGAAGACCCAAAAATATCAACCTAAGTGCTAAAATTTTAGTTCATTCATTCTCAATATGTCCCCCAATAACTCTCTAATTATCTGATCAACCCTAAATCAACTTAACCAATAAATGATAAACATTTATCGCTATGAGAATATCAACATTACTCATAAAATAAAACTAAACACACATCAATGTTATGTATGTATTTTTTTATAAGCCCAAAGTCACTCTAAGTGTAAATACCAAAATTATTCCACAAAGAGCCTAGAACTGTTAGGAAATGTCCCGATCACCCTGCTGAGATTTCCTCCTAAATCCATTACCAACTATTAGAACTCATTCAAATAAAATCCACACCTACCTTTTAAAAATAAATTATTACTTGCATCAATACCTTTTCAATATAACAATACCAAGAGCTCCAAATATTCACAACACTAAATTCTAGGGTAGTCTCTCCTAGAACAACCCATTGGTGATATTTCTGTTAACTGGAATTATAGTTATAGAAAAAACTTATAACTAATTCTTTCTCATTTATTCCATGTTACTCAACTAATGGTCATTATCAAATGATAAATTGGTCCATTATCCATCTAAAATCCCTAGGTTCCTAAAAACTCTTCTATTGAAAACCAATAAGCATTCCTGAATATGTTTTTTCATTTATACTACATCATCACACTCCTCAAATCACCATACCTTGAATTGATTTCAATTCCTAGAGACTTAAAAATGGTCTATAACATGATCTTAAACTCAACCTTGGGTTTTGAAAAAAAAACTACAGGCTAAAAATATAAATTTTACTAATTCCTCTAATTTCAACATATATATCATGAATAATTTATTGTTCTTTCACTCAAAACATACCAAATAAAATTTTAAACCCAAAATCAACACTCAATCATATATCTATCAAGTGTTTCTCAAACAATCAAATTTTTAATGATGCTAAACAAATCCTTGGTCACATCCTCCCATGATCCTTTCTCAAGAAGAAAAACACTCCCATTTATTATAAAAAATCAACCCAGTTTAAACTCAAATTGGTCATCTGATTCAGTTTTTATAAAGGCCTAAGATTAATTCTTAATCCTCATAATTTGGAAACTAGTTTTAGACATCAAATATAACATGGTTGGGGATGATTTAGCACATAAATTATAGCCAAAAAAATATTAAGAACAATAATAAAATAAACACAGATAATGGAAATAAATAAAACTAAACATACCTCCATGTGACCTCTTGGGTCTCCCCCAACAATGGAACTTTGATCCCTCCATGTGTGGACAAAAATAGGGAACAAAATGAAACTGGAAAATGAATGAGAATATAATTGTTATCATAAAAATGACTAGTAGGTATGAAAATTGAGAACAATTACTTATTCCATACCATCAAAAAAGAAAAATACTTCAAGATAGTTTCAAAATATAACATATAAAAACATGTTTTATTCATTTACTTTTAAAAACTAGTAACTGGATAATGTTTCCAAAAAAACCATTTCCTTATTTTATTTAAAAAACCATTTTCCTAATATTTTTTGACTTTCAAAAACCAAATTCATTAGAGGAAACATGTTACAAAAAAACCCTTTTCGTGTAAAAACAACTAGTAGAAAGTGTAACAAATGATTATACCAATTTAGGAAATCAAAACATTATTTTTATTTCTTTAGGGATAAATAAGAGATCAAGAAGAAAATAATTTTATAAATAGTACCTTGAAAGAATTAGTAAAAGAGAGAAAGCACCATGGGAAATATCTAATTAGCTGGGTAAAGTGGGTGCTAGTATCCTTGTACTAATAGTGCTCAGTGACAACCATATATATCCTCATGCTTGAGCCATTAAGGAGACCATCCCCAAAGTTCTAGTGGTACCCACAACATCATCATCCTCATCACGTTTAGTTAGTGTGGTAGCAATTTACTACTAGGAAAATTAGGTTAATCCCTACCATCCCACCCAATGTACTATTTTTATCTCACGCTCCTAGGTACCCAGGATTCCCATATTCAATGCTCAAATAGAGTTTTGTTTTTTTTAAGCTAGTATATACATTCATATCAAATTCCTTACAAAAATCATACAACTTCTCAACTCTGATCTCCCTCCTTAAGTGAATCCCCTTTCTAAGTCACCCAACCAAGGAATAAGAACCATTACCAATTTTTCATCACATTTTAATCATTTAGCACGCATACACAAAATTTACATTTCAAGGGTAATGAATTAAGAGGGGTTTTTCATTTTCCATAAAACATTCAAAGTGAAAAATATGCCTTATATTTTTTTAATTAAAAACTATTAATTTGAAAACCTCTTCTCATACCACCATTTTATCATATCAAAATCAATCCTCCAAAACAAAAAATATAAAATATTATATATATATATATATACCACATGTTCCCTATGCACATATTCCCAAAGTCATGGGAGAATATTTACAAAGAGGGAACATATATATGTATATATGTATATATATATAAGTGACATTTGATACATCGTAGGACTTAATATCACATTAAGGTTATTTATGAAACCAAAACATCCTATTTTGACTTTATGATAAAAATTGTCCAAGTCAAAAATACCTTTTTGATTTCTAGTTCACTTGGTAAAAATAAATTAGGGAATTAATTTAATAGTTAAGGTTATTTTCATTTCAAAACCCACTTTGAAACAAATTGGTCCAAGGAAAACCCATGTAGAAGTTTAAGAAAAATATTAAAAACTAGTGAGAATTCATTTACATGCATAACAACCAATTTTTTTAGAATATAATGTTTATTTTTATATTTAAATTAGAGTTTAAAATAACCAATAAATCATAATTCTCAAATTAAATTATTGGACATAGGGTAACCAACCTCAAAACATGTATCCTTTAAAAAGTATCACTATATATATAGGAATATGCACCTTTACATTATTATATGAACACCTTTATCCAATTTATATATTCACACCACCATGAGGGAACATATACCAAGTGGGTACTAACATATTTCTCTCTCTATCTCTCTCTCTCTCTATATATATATGTGTGTAAGTCACATCCAATGAAACACAAACCATCACCTACATATAACACTGTAAGAAAGAACCTTAAAATAACCTTCAAAAACCTTAGGAACCAATAAATAACCAAAATGAACACCCAAATCAGGTTAGGGTCTATTAATGATGTACACGCCACATGGTAGAGAAATAAAACAAATAAAAAGGGAAATAGAGGATAGTGGAGGAGGATAAAAACTAATTGGTGGATATCGCAATGAGAAACAACATAGAAATTAGACAAAAATGGAAGTAGGTGGAGGGTTTGGAAAAAATGTGAGGGATTCATCTCTGGGTATGGGTGCATAGATCATGGTTGGGAGGGGAATAAAATAGATTTTATATTTAGTAAAATATTATTATTATAATTATAATTTATCTTCATTTATTTATTTATTTTAACTCTCGGACACCACACATGGTTTGAATATACAGTTTTGAAAATCGTGCGCCAACAATGATCCTCTACTAGAGGTCAGGGACATCATTCACTGGAAAGCCACATAGTTAGGGAAACCATGTTTCATATGTGTGGTCATATAATGACTTGTATTTTTCAGGCATTGTTTCTTGTAAATTTATGGATTATTTTTTAGGCCAGGTGTGGAGACGGTGTGTGATTCCAAGAGTTGGTGTGCCCGAAATAATTTTTTAAAATATATTCAATATATTAAATAGAACATGTAGGTAGTTTTCATGAAAATAATGGAATAATATATTAATGGTGGCACGGATCAGAAACCTGAGGGAACCATTGAGTTTATAACACAGTTTTTACCCAAGGTGTGACAAATCATTTATCGACATGGGTTGATTCTAGAAAAGTAAAAAAGGTGTAAAATTAATAAAATTAAACAAATTTATCCATTCATTTTATTCATTGATGTAGTGAAGTAGTTCCTTTTCCAAATAAATGCTTATAGAAAATTTTCAGGGTTAGCCATATAACACTGAAAATCATTGGAGATCTATTGGAGAGTGTGGAATGGGATTATGTTGATGGATGAAGACCAGATTGTGGAGTTATGATCAATGTGAAATGGAATCTAAGTATATCAACATTGATCATGAAGTAGCTCTGTTATTCATTATAAATTGATCTGAATTGTGGTCATAATTTTTTTTATTTTATTCTTTCCCCGTTATAAGTTTCAATGATGAACACGAATAAATTGACCTACAAATTGATTCGCGGATCAGTCATCTTGCGGGTTGGGTTTATTTACTTGGTGATTTTGGGAGATGTTCTTTATGATTGATTTATTATTAATTTTTATTTTAATGGAGATTGATCAAGGCTAACATGAACATTGGTTGAGGTTCATTCCTTGTGTTCATGGGTTTTCATTTCTCCCTTGATTCATAATTCATTGCAGGCATTCTTCGTTTGGCCCGCAGTTTGGCACATCCTGATGAATCAATTCATACACACCTATTTCTTAACTGAAGGATCTAGAATTGTTGATCTAGGATCAAAATGACATGACAGTGGAGTGATGATGGGATTGGTGATGGATCAGATTATTTTAGATACCCAATTTTGTGTTCTTTGGCGTTTAATGAATAATGAGGCTGATCAAAAAATGAATCGAAGGGCCTCATATTGTTTTTCGGTGATGGATAGTCTCACTAATCCTTTAACCATTTTTTTTTTCAAGTAGGTATCTAGATATATGGTTGGTTGAAGATAGAGAAATGTGGATTCTCGATCTATAATTCTAGGAATAATTCACTATAAAATGTGTAACATGGATCCATATGATGTGTGCCCCCCGGTGAGGTGACATTGGGTTTTGGGAGATATATAAATATCACACAGCATGTGACCCCTACCACACAACATGTGGTATCACCCTGGTAACTTGTCATGTAACTTGAAGGGTACACGGACATAGGTTGGAGTAAACAAGTTGGAGAACACCACGTACTCTGCTACACAGACACGTCCTGGGTGAGTACACATGATAAGCTTTGTACTGGAAAATGGGTAGAGTACACAGGAAGCTAACATGATGTGTAAATCTACATGGACATATAAATAGTATGAGATATGGTTTATTTACATGGGTAGGACCAGGGGTCAATGGAAATAGTGTGTAACCCTACTACAGACCTTGTACTTCTTAAATATTGTCTTGAATCCCGTTTCTACTATACCTTGGACAAGTTTTTCTAGGTTGTGTTACCGTTATCAAATATTTGAGGGTTAGTATGGAATCACCTCATAATCCTATTACAGTGACCCCTTTAGTAGGACATCATGGATAGAGTTGTTTTAATCCTTCTTTGAGGCCCATAGTGAGATACCCTATTCATATTCGCAACCTAGGTGGAGTTATTGGTATCTTCATGACCAACACTACAGGAGCTACATTCCTATACTTAGTGGGTTAAGAAAGAATGAGTTGTTGGTATACCTCATGTTCATGGGAGTGATCCTCATATTTTTACCATATATCTTTAGTGTTTTTAGAATCAGGAGCGTGTTCTCCAGGATGAGTGCCTTTTAGATACTTCAAGCTGAAATCCTAGGATGGCATATTATGATTATTAATTACCATTAGAATGTGTGTATTTGTTGTTTATATATGAATATTCGTGTTATATATACTTAAGAGATATAATTTTGTAGAGATGATTGTATTATTTTGTTGTATGATTTATAGTTTTAGGGTGTTCTAACGGGTATTGTTATACTCACCATTGCATGATATTTCCCCACATGTTTCATGTCTTATGTAGATGAACAACATTTTTTCAGAATCTTATACGAGCCAGGAAAAGATGGTCTTCAATGATACCAGACAAACTGAGGTGAGTTCTTGCATAATCTTGATAGAATTCCCTTTATTTATTTATAGGTTGAACCTATTTTTAGACTCTTTGTGTTGAGATTGTATTGGGTCCTATTTAATTTTCTTCACTTTCTATTATACTCTTGTTTTGGTATTCACATTTTTTATTGCATGTTTGTTCATTTTTTTTACATTTAAATACTGTTTTGGCTTAGAGGTGTGTGTGTGTGTGTGTGTGTCTAGTTACTTAGGATAAGGCCTCCTGTGTTAGTGATATTCCTAATTGGTTCTAGTCTATAATCCCTGGCCAATTGGAGGTGGGCTTGGGGGTCATGGAATGGGCCCCAATGCGATTGGTTGTGACAAAGTAGTATCAGTGCAGTGGGTTCTACCATAGGACCGAGAGTCTCTGAGATTGGCTTGGGGGAACAGTGTTAAGTGTATAAATTTCTTCTTTCAAGACAGAGAATCCAGTTTTTGTGTGTAGGCTAAAGTATCCATACACCAGGATTCTGATCACATGCTTTTTGAGTTGGTACATGAGAACATTGGCAACATGGAAAAATGGTACATGCATAATATAGGAATGGAATGTGGTTTACATTTCCTTTTTCACTCAGCTCTCCAGATATACTGATTAATAGTGGTTCATCTATTTTAATTTCAGGATGCCTCCACGTTGTATGTCATGTAGGATTCAAGATCATGATCATGAGGAAGATCCCATAAGTGATGAGGTGTCGATACAGAGACGAGTTCTAGATATTTTTTCTCTAGGTGGTGGTCTAGCAATACCACCACCTACAGTGAATCACATGGTTTCCATTGTACCGGAAGGTGGTGTGCATAAACTGAGTGCACTTCATGAGTTTCAATGAAAGATACCCCTTAAGTTCTAAGAAATTTCTGGACTATAGGTGGTTGAGGACTGAATTGAGGTGGTGATCTACATTTTTCATATAATCAGGACACAAGAAGCTCAGATAGTGGTCTGGTAGGTGAACATTCTCCTTGGCTCAATAGGGATAAAATGGGGTTTTGTGACCGAGTCTAACAATTAAGGGATTCTCCCATCGTCAGAGCTTTAGAATATATTTAGAGATGATATCTTCCTGTCTATGTTGAGGATGTTACTTATCCATGATCTTTTGTAGCTCCAACAGGGCAACATTACAATAGTTGGGTATTAATTGAGGTTTAACAACCTTTCCTATAACTCGATGGATATGGTTCAATACTAGTTTCTCAGGGCTTGGGCCTTTGAGATAGGTCTTTGTAGAGACATTCAAGTTATTTTCTTCCCTATATCCATTCATACTTATTTTGTGGTGCTAGAATGAGCTTTGGGGGTTGGGAGTTTCTTGGATGAGCATATACAACCAGTGGTTTCTGGTAGGGGGTATCTGAAAGCAGTGACCTCAGTAGGAGGGTGTCGATGTCAGACTCAGGGACATGGACTTGAAATACATTTTAGGAGGTCCCAAGATTGAGGTTCTAAAGTTCATGGCTATCAATATGGGTCCATTAAGACTATTTAAATGTGGTTATACTCATGTGATGGAAATATTCCTTTTACAAGAGATTGTATAACCCTCCATATAACTAACAAAGAGGCGGTGGATAGACCGTCAAGACCTAGGAAATATAGGGAAAAGACAAACTCATGGGATGGAGTACATGTAAAAGGATCTAGGTGGTTATCTATAGGTGTTAATCGCTTTGTATTATTACCAGAACCACCGCAAGGTGGTCCACTCCAGGCTTCGAGAGCCAGAGGATAGGGGAGGGAATAACTACAGGTGGTCAAAGCTTACAACCCATCACCTAGGAATGATTTTAGGTATGATATATTTCTTTTCAACCTTTAAAATAGAGTTGATATAAATAGGTTCTATTTTTTTACTATTTTATCAAATATCTTGTATAACACTTTGATATTCTAGTTGTGCCTTTTAATCAACCGTTACAGTTGGAGGCGCCTACTGGATATGATGTAGAAATCATGAACTTTTTCTGAAAATGTGACCTAACTCTTGGAGAATTTTTTTTTTCTGTTGGGATCTCTTTGTAAAAGTGATGAGTCCTTAAAAACCATCTTATTTATGGACTATTTATCTATAGTTCATTCCAAAATTGACTATTTTAGTTGGAGGATGTGATGTGTCCTTGGTGAAAGAACTATATTCTCCTTTTTTGGTGAAAAGAAAATCCAGGTAGTGTAGGATGGACTTGTGTATTGGAGGGAATAGAAAATTACTCATCAATTTTATAGAATAAACCTTGGTGTATTAGTTATTGTGAGTTTCCATTTTACTTCAGCGATGGCAGGGTACAAAGATGTCTTCCCTTAAGATGTTTTAGGTTTACCTACCAATCTAGAGATATATTACTGCATTGATCTACACCTCAGTATGTCACCAATATTTGTTCTTGCATATTTGAAGGCACCCATAGAGCTTTGTGAGCTAAGGTTGTTGCTTGAGGACTTGTATAGAAAGGGTTTTATTGCACCCAGTGTTTCACAGAGTGAATCCATAGTGTTGTTCACCAAGAATGTGGATGGGAGATTAAGGTTGTGTGTGGACCATTGGTGCTTAAACTAGGTGACCATGAAGAATAAGTATCCCCTACCAAGGATCAATGACTTATTTTATTAGTCGAAAAGGACATGATAGTTTTCAAAGGTTGGAATCATGTCAGGCTATCACCAATTGCTAGTATGGGATGCAGATATACCAAATATGGAATTTAGATGTCTCTACAATCACTATGAGTAATTATTGATTCCCTATATCATGAAAAACTCCTTAATGGTGTTCATGATACTGATGAACCGGATCTTTCATCCTTTCTTAGACTTATCCTTGCTAGTCTTCATTGACGATATCCTTCTTTACTCATTGTCTATGGAGGAGCACACAAGACACTTTAGAATGGTTCTAGATGTACTCTGAGAGCACCAAATTTACAAAAATCTATCTAAGTTCTAGAAAGTGGTAGCATTCCATGTTGATTGGGAAGTGAGAGTAGGATTTTTAGCTATTTAAGAAGATTTTGAAGAGAACTCGAATCTTGAGATTTTTAGAGGAGGGTGTCGAGTATGTAGTGTTATGTGATGCATTAATAACTAGACTTGGTTGTGCTCTAATGTAGAGGAAGGTGTTGATTTCCTATGGTTAACATCTGCTGAGACCATATGAGTAGAACTACATGACCCATAAACTTTAGTTAGCATTGGTATTCCTTGAAATAAATACGTGGAAACACTACCTGATGGGAGATTGGTTTATCATCCATTCTGATCAGAAGAGTCCCAAGTATTTCTTCTCTTAGAATGATCTTAACTTGAGATAGAGGACATGGATATAGTTCCTATAGGATAAAGACTTTGAGGTTTTTTATACTCTTGGAATTGAAAATGTAGTAGCATATGCTCTCACCAGGATATCTTCTTTGAAATTACTGAATGATGTGTTGGAAGAGTTGGCCTCATTCCAATTATCCTTTATTGATAGAGATGGAATGTATCACCTCTATAAGATAGTTACCACCCCTATGATTTTATAAGAAGTCAGGGAGTCATGTCTAAGGGATCCCTATTGTGCGACCCTACGTACTCAAATATGAACAATACATTCTCTTGATGGATTTTCAAAAGTTGAGGAGCACATAGTTCATTTTATTGGACGCACCATGGTATTAGTGACATTCCATGGTAGGTTCAAATAGGTTTTCATTAATCTCCTTCATAGGAACATATAGGTGTGTAAAATATGTCCTTGGACATATGATGTCGGTCATTGTAGACAAGGAAGAACAAGGGAGTTGCAAAGTTTTTCTCCCAATGCTTTACATATCAGCAAGTGATGCCTGGAAACCATGTTCCATTGGGTTTAGATCATCCCCTTGAGGTTCCAAATTGGAAATAAAATGTGATATACATGGACATTTGGATTGGATTACCATGTACGTATAGGGGATACGATGACATATGGGTGATCATATACTGACTAACAAATTCAACCGAATTCTTTTCTATTCAAGAACAGAGTTTGATAGAGGGCTTGGAGTAGCTCTACGTACATGAGATAACCAGACTCCATGGAGTTCCATTGGTGATTCTTTGGTTGTGATGCTCACTTTATATCCTGGTTGTGGAAGGGACTGAGATAGGTGTTTGGGACTCAGTTACACTTGAGTACAGTGTTTCACCCCCTAACTGATGTCCAGACAGAGAAAACCATGCAGGTTCTGGAGGATATGATGCAATATTGTATGTTAGACTATGGAAATAGTTAAGAGGATCAACTAGCCATATAGTAGTTTATGGAAAAATTTAGCTACACCATCAGTATGTTTCCATTCATGGATTTTTATGGGTGAGAATATAGGTCTTCACTTTGCTAGATTGACCAAGGGGGTTTGGCACTCATGGGTCTAGAGTTAGTGAGATAATCTACCGAGAATGTTTAGATTATCCATAAGTTCATGAAGAATACATAGAGCATTTATAAGTATTATGTAAATAAAAGATAAAGTCCCTTGATGTTTGAGGAGGGAGACCACATGTTCCTACAGATTTCACCTCAATGCGGATTATAGAGATTTGGTCAGGGTAACAAGCTATCTCAAATATTCTTTGTCCCAATCTAGATGTTGAATAAAGTTCGTGAGGTGGCATACCTATTAGTTCTACCTCACAGTTAAACCAGGTACACAACGTCTTCCACCTGCCATAGCTGAGAAGGTACGTGCATGACCCATCACACGTTATCTACTGGGTGAGTTGGACATTGAGTATGGATCTACCTTTGTTGAGTTCCAGGTAGAGATTGAGGATCCATAGGAGAGGATTAGTTATGGGAGATAGATTACTTTAGTTTGTGTCTAGTGGAATCATGACAATATTTAAGAGATAACTTGGGATGGGGGTGATCTGATTCGGGCTCAGTACCCACATCTCTTTGTGTAGCCATTATTTAGTATTTTTGGGACATAAATCCCCATAGGGGGAGAAGGTAATGACACATATTTTCCATGTATTATTTATGGATATTTTATGCATTATTTTCAAGACTAGGCTCTATGACATAATGTGATTGAGAGACCCAGTATTCCAAGAATAAATGATTGAAAAATATTAAATAGTATACATGCATTGCTTTCCTAAAAAAATGAAATACATTCTAAAAAGGATCCCAAATCAAAAATATGGGGGAATTATTGAGTTTAGAATGTGGGTTTTACCCTAGGAATGAAATAGCCATTGTTGGTACAAGTCATTTGTGGAAATGTCATAATGGGCATAAAATGAATAAAACAAAATAAATAAACAAATTTACTTATTACTTGATACAATGAACTATTTCCTTATCTAAATAAAATTTTATTGAAAATTTATAGGGTTATCCGTATAACCTTGAAAATAATTAGAGATCCATTGGGAAGCGTGGAATAGGATTCCATTGACAGATGGTGACCAAATCTTGGATCGACCATCAACATGAAATATAATCAAATGATTTTTCTAATGGTCATGCAACATCTCGTTCTTCAATAGTGATTGATCTGAATTGAGGTAGGATATTTGTTTGACTTGATTCTTGTCCCATTCATTATTTCTATGAAGAATACAAATCAATCGACCAACATATTGATTCAAAGATTAATCATATTATGGGATGGGTTTATTTGTGGGGTTATTTAGGGAGATTTTCATTATGATTGATTGATTTTCAATTTTTGTTGTAATGGTGATGGATCTAGGCCAACATGAAAATTGTACATAGTTATTACCCCATGTTTTTGGTTCTTAATTTCTACCCTGATTATTCATTCATCGTAGGAATTTTTCATTCGTCCCATGGTTCGACACATATAGATGAATTGATTTTTGTGCATGTGTTTCACAGCGAAATGATTTGAAATTTTATATCTAGGTTTAGAATGACATGATGGTGGTGTATGAAGGGGAGAGGTGATGGATAGGAAAGGTTTTGGATACCAAATTTTATGATATTCAGTTATCAATAAAGAATGATGTAAGATGCCGATTTTAGAACAAATTGAAGGAAAAATCATTTTTTCGGTGATAGAAAGGTTATTCGGGCACTGAATCATAATTTTATAGCAAGGTAGTTACTTTATTGAAGGTTCATTGAAAGGGAAGAAACATGGATTCTAGATTTATAATTATAGGAAAACTCACACTACATGACATGTAACTCCGAGTCACACATCATGTGGTCCCCCCTATGTGGTGTCTATGGTAATAAGGGATAGTTAAATATCACATGGTGTGTGACCCCTATCACACGATGTGTGATATCTCCTCAAAAAATCAACGTGTACCTCAGTGGGCACACAGACACTGGTTGGAGTACATGAGTTAGAGCATTCCATTTACTTCCCTACACAGACACGACCTAGGTGAGTTCAAGGTCTAATCCTTTTACTAGAACATATATAGAGTACAAGTTCAGCTGACATGCCTTGTACTTCTACAAAAACAAGGACACGTGATAAGACATGGGCTGTTTACACGAGCATGATTCATGGTCAAGGGAAATGATGTGGTACCCTAATACACACCATGTGCTGCTTGGGATTGATCCTTATCTTTGTATTATATCTCTTTAGTGTTTCCCAACACTTAAGTGTGTTCTCTAGGATGAATGCTTTGTGGATACTTTGAGCTGGAATCCTAGGCTAACATATTATGGTTGTGACATAACATTAGACTTTGGGTCTTCATTGAGTATATCTGGATATTATTTTTATATTTAATGTATACATATACCTATATAGATCTAACTGCATTCTTTTTTCATATTCTATATGGTTTTGGGGTTTCTTAATGGGTATTGTTGTTGTCACCCATGCATAGGATTTTTCCGCACATGTCCTATCTTGTGCATACAACCGACCATTTGAAAGAGTCTTATATAGACCAGAACCATATGGTTCTTAGTGAGACTGGAAAAACTGAGGTGTGTTCCTATGGAATCTTGATAGTAGTCTCTAACTTTATTTATAGGTTGGAATTGTATTGAGACTCTTTTTGGCTGGATTTTATTTTGAGTTATTTTCTTTCCTTTACTTCATTTTGCACTCTGGTTTTTGGATTTATATATATTCCTTCAGGGTTCTTATATTGTTTTTACATTTTAGAATTGTATAGTCTTAGAGATGTCTGCATATGTACAAGTACATAGGTCAAGTCCTCCCATATTTCTGATATGCCGACTCAGTGCTAGTTGACAACCCCTGGTCTAATAGAGGTGGGATTGAGGAGTAACAACGTGGTACCCAATATGAAAATTCCTAGTATGGGGGCTCTGTAAAAACTATAGATACCCTCAAATGTTCTTCACATATTTTCTACTAATTGTATGCATATGGTAAATACCCACAATTTTAAAATTTTAACTGATTATGTATTGAAACTCAACAACGAATCAAATTATAATTAGATAATTAAGAAATCATGGTTGGGGTGTGACAATTCCCACCAACTTGGCACTTAATTCTCCTATAATGTCCAAATATATTCGGTTGATCATGATACAAATAAAATAAAACTATTAACCTAGATGATAGTTCCCAAAACATAAAGATAAAAAAACACTCCCTTCTCCTCCAAAACCCAAAACATTGAAATCCAAAATGAAGTAAAAGAATTATTCAAAAAGATGAAACCAAAACCAAAGATAATATTAGTGAGAAAAAATAAATTATACCATAAAATAGGAGATTGGAATGAGGACTCTCATATCTCTAAACAAAACCACAAACACGAAACACCCCTACCCCTAACATAGTAATATCCCAAAATAATTGACATCTTATATTTGGAATATCCATCAGAATTCATCACATGAAATAAATTCTTGGACATCCAAACTACTATGATTGAGATTAGGAAGGATGTAAACAAGGGGTTAGCCTTTCAAGAACTTAGACACACTGGGTTCACTAGGGCCTCCTTCTATGGTGGCCTCCCCACAATATTAGGACTCTGGAAGAACACTAGATTTCAAAATATAAAAAAAATCATAAGAAACAAAAGTTACATGTATCAATACATGGGATGAAATATAGAATCACTTTACTAAAATAATGTTAAGTATTTACTAAAAAGGAAGTCAATGAAATATAAGGCTCTTAAGAAAAACACCGACACCCATCCACTCAAAACTATCTTCAAGGTACCACCCAAAAACCACGAACACTTAATAGAACCATAAACTCAAAGGAGAACCACCCAGAATAATAACTATAAGGAACAACTAAGCGGAGTAGGGAGAAAGGTTATGAATAATAATTCCCCAAGAAAACATGCTTCAATAGGACAAACCTGAGTTCTAGCCTTAGGTCATGGGAGAAAAACCTAGGACCATCTCTCATAACATAAAACCTCAGTGAACTTAACCTATCAAAAGCACAAGTTCTCCTTCCCAGTCATCCCATCCACTAACCCAATACTTTTACATCCATATAAGCAATACCTACACTAAGTAATATAGATCATCAAAATATATGATCACTAAAATAATAGATACTCCCTAAGGAGTTTTCAATATAGAGTACCAATATAAACACTTATTCATAATTTTTTAAAAGAACCTAACCACCACAAACTTGAAAAAACACTAAATAATAACCATAAAAATCCCAAAAATGTAAAGGTTTCCAAAAATAGAAAACTACATAATAGGAAAACTCAAACTGTTTCCACTCTAATTTCTCAAACCGAAGTTGGGTAAACAAAAACCACCACACCTGAAAACTCATATACCATACAAAAAGATAAACTATAAGGATTATTTATGGAGGCATAATATCTTGAATATTCTACTACCATGTAGTCATGAGTTGATAATCCCTGAACAAAACATTGACTTTTGATAGTGAAACTAGAAAAACCTCCTTAGGTGAACCAAATGGACACACCATACAGAACAGGAATACATACTAGAAATTTACCACCCAGTCATTATAGAGACCTTTATAAGGAATACTAAAAAAAATGAAACAAAAATCCATTGATTCATTCTTCCAAATCAAAACCAAATGTTCCCAACATAATTAACAAATTGAAACTGAAATCACATATCACCCAAGGAAAAAAAAAATTAAAAACTATCACTTTTCCATTAAAAATTATATAATTTGAATTTAAAATTATAAGGACCATTTTGAAAATCATACCCTAAATAAATTTATACCATTTTGTGAGGGATCATTTTAAAGCACCTTTTTTTTCAAAACCAAGTTTTCTATAACCAAAATGTGATGTTTTTTTTACCAAAACCTTGAAAATACTGTTGTAAACTTTCTAACCCTAAAAGAGACCCCTTATTAAAATAGAAATGAATATTAACCACTAAAAAATATTTCAAAACACATTCTTTAATTTTCATAATTTAGAAACTGTATCTGAAAAATACTCTAGAATCCAAAAACCCTGACAAATTTAGTCAAAACATATTTGACTAATGAAACCCAACTTAAAAACATCCATGAAGGGACTAGGGACCATGCACAAATTGAATGCATGAATAGGTGGACCAATTATCAACCACAAAATCATCACTAAGAGTAACACAAAACCACATACATAGGCTCGACATAGGTTACCAATCCATGTCATATCATCATGAACCACCATATCAACTCCCAATTCATCCCCAAAATAGAATCTCGAAATCAAAATCCCAACATCCCCTAGTGAATATATGATCCAAATAAAAAAGTGTATGTAAGGATCCTCCTATGTGTACCTATTGAGTGTAGAGAATCTTATCTCAAGTATAACTGAAATCCCAAATAACGTGGGCTACTTATGAAAGATCCAAGGTTACTATGGGAAGAAAACAATAATCCTACTATGATACCATTTTTTCACATTTTTAACACAAAAACATGAGGTCAACCTGGGTTGGTCCATGAATTTTATACATATATAGAATGAGAATTAACCCATTCATGATATCCAACTATAAACAAATTCCCTAAAAAACCCAACCACAAGATCAATCATGGACCTATCCTAGTCCACCTCATCAAGAGCCTTATCACACTCTTACAATGAAACACCCCCAACTGAACCAAACCACTTTAAAGTATCTTATTGAACAAAACAGTTACATTTGAAAAACCCATACCTAGGTACTGATCCATTTTCCTGAAATAAGGAACCTCATATCCTAGATATACTCACTAATGGTTTATTGTCTTATATGAGTATAATTGTTTTCATATTATATCTAAATCACACAAAAACTCTCTCCTGGTCTCAATTAATTAGGGAACCAACAAAAAAATTGAAGGAAACACATAATAATTTATTTTTTATGCGTTAATTTATTTCATCCTCTTTCCCCCAATTATTCTTAAAATTTTCATTTCAAAAAATTTTCCAAATCCCTTTTTTATTCTTTAAAACAATTTATTGTCTTTAACAATGTTTTCACATTTCCATGTATAACTACATTCCTAAAATGATACTCCACCTTGTTCCAAATGTAAAAATATTTTTAATCACTCACACTAGAATATCATTATTGAGTAATCAAATTAATTATAATAGTGGAAAACAATGAATAAAAAACCAACCCCTAGAAATATTGATTTCCAATATACATGGGGTCGTTATGCACAAGCATAAAGTCCATCTCATGATCTGAAAGAAACCTAAATCATACTACCATACAAAAATAGTATATGAACCAAATAAGCGTAAAATCCATCAAAAGATGTTGACATAGATGAAATCAAAACACTTTTTAGAGAAATATCTCCTTCTATTTTTGAAATCATTTAAGAGCCATATAAAATAAAACATTTTCTTGAAAATATTCTTATAATCTTGTAAGGAAAGCTTTGAAGATTTTATAACGGCGGAAAATAACCGCACCCGCCGTATAAGTTAGAAAAAACATTCTTACCTTAATTCTGTCGAAAAGGTTAAAAAGGACCTTGTTTTGAAAATGACGGAAAGATTCCTCTTATAAAAAGTCAAAAAAGGGTATAAATGACTTTAACCAATATTCTTGTAAATAATAAAAATGTTTTGAAATACATTTTGAAGAAACATGGATGTGGATGATAAAGAGATCCCAGTAGATTATTACGTATAAACAACCCCGAATAATGAAGAGATTGTGAAATAACCCTTACCTTGTACTTTTACTTGGTTGGGGTAGGTTAAACTCCGGTATAATGGTGAAATAATTATTATTAAATTATAAAATAATCATATACATTCATATGATATCATATATGATCTTTTAACATTGCTTTGTTAACAATATCTTAGATTTATCATTGTTTCGGGTGTTAACTTACTCATTTTCTTTTATATGTTTTGTTACGTAAGTCGTGTTTTTCATGGATAGGTTGTATATTATTCATATCCAGAATGATATCATGTCCTTAAACATTATTTTTAAATCATCAAATGATAATTATACTTGAATGGATACGACGGAGAATGAATCTCATCGCGTTCGTGGAGACGGTAGTTTGTACGTACGCACGAGCGACAATATCATTATTTTAATATTAAAATAATATATAATTGGATAGTATATCATATATAAAAAATCATTATCATGTTATATTTATTATTTACATGAATTACATATCATTATTTTACCCACCTAAATAATAATATATTGAATAACAATTACACCACGACGTGGAGACGGTAAGCCGTACGTACACAGGTATGGTGACATGTCATTCAAATGATGGGTAGAATACTGAATATGGTTGTTACATATTTATAATAACATCACAGTATATAGAAGATACTGGAGTTGTAATTTTAGAGTTGAAATAATAAACAAAGAGGGAGTGGAAGAAGAAAGAAACATGAAAGAGGGTGATGAAAATGTTACCTCTTCTCCGGGTTCTTCCTTTTGATTTGATCAAAAGGACTACTTAGGATGGCTTTATGACTAAAGTAAAGCTTCTAGGATGAAGGGAGAGAATTTGGGAGAGTATTTGGGCAGAGGTTGGCCGAACCAAAAGGCTTGAAAGTGCTAACAAGGTGGGAGAGGTGGGGGCCTTTTATAAGTAGAGAGGAGGGGCACTCTTGGAAAGTAAAGAAAAGTCACTTTATTATAAAATGAGTTTCGGATTTTAGAGGTCCCACACTTATATAATTAGAGGATAGGATGATAAGGGTTCGAAATCTACTCATACAATAGGTTTTTGACAAGTGTACGCTTTGGATTTTACATTATCTTTCCATTTTATTTAAATCGTTAAATAATGAGGTCATCGCTGCATCATCATGATGTCATAAATAATTTAATTTATTTAATGTCTAAAAATTATAAAAACAAATAATATGATGTAGGAAATATTTTTATCTTTCTAATGAATATTTATAGTCAAAATTTGGACTTGTGTAACCCCACTTAAAAACTGTTTTAGTAAAACAACTCATGTTTGTGTCAATTTAATTTTAACATTAAATAAATATATATTAATGTCATTTTCCAACTAAAGTGGCTCCATGGGGTCCCCAAGTTGACCCATGGGTTGTCTTAGTCGGCCATGACTCATCCAATAGGAGTAGGACAAGTGTCATGCTCATCTCATATTATTAAAACATTATTTGTACCTTAAACTACACTAATTACCTCTAATCGCGATTAAGAACTTAAAAGTTACTATTCACCAAAAAATTATTTTAATCTCATTGAACCACATTTTACTTCTTAATGACAACCATGTATGTCAGATTTTTGAAAATCAAATCACAGAAGTGGTAATATTTCATTTAAACGAAAAATCAGTTATTTAACTACCACTTAGTGGTTTAACTATTCATCAAAAATTGATGTTTTTCAGAATAATGCCAAAATTTCACCCTAAGCTATAATTGATATTCTGAATTCAAAAATGATGTCTATTTTACAAAATTCCAAACATATAAGTTGCATTAATTAATTTTATAATTAATTCACGTTGTTACAAAAAATAGCGTGTTTCTAAGAAACAATTTATATCAAAAGATTGGCAATTGTTTATGTCCAATTTCAATGTTAAATTAATTCTAATGACCACCATTGGATAAAATGGTAAAAATATATTATAATTATACTTTAAAACCACTAAATAGTATAATTTATCACTATAAATTATTTTGATTTAAAAAGTTGTTTTTAAGTATTTTTCACTATTCATAAAAAATTAGAAGTTCTCAGAAAAATACCAAAAATTCAACATAGGCTAATTTCAATATTCCGAATCCAAAAATGAAGTCCATTTTGATAAATAAAATTTATAAAATTTCAAAAAGTAGGTATTACTATTCACAACGGCTAGTTTAATTAGTTGTGGTGTGTGTTAGAGCTCGAGGTTGCATACAACACATGCTATTGCATTATTCGAAGGGAAACGTACCGTGGAAGCTTGGGGTGTTACATTCTCCCCTCCTTCAATAAATTGCATCCTCGCAATTTGAAATTTTTCATTGAAAGTAAAAGGTTGAAAAGAGAAAATACCTTTGAGGAAAACCCATATCAGAAATAAGGTTAATAAATATATAACATTAAAAGAAAGCAAGATAAGTACAAAGGTCACCCGATATAGCCCATTCTAGGATTATATGAAAATATGGATATGGAGGAGAAAAAAACCATCAAGGTCTGATGGAGAGTTATAGAAAACATGATTAGGAGAAAGTTTAACCACAAGAAAATCACAAACTTGTGATTGGTTAAACAGTCATTGAATCCCCAGTTGGAAAAGTTAACCGTCAACATTTTTGTTTTAAGTTACCTTTTATAATGTTGAGGAATTTATTTAGGAGATTTACTAAGAACGTAAGGGAATATACATACTTGTTTTGTATACTTTCATTCATTAATAAATTTTTACCACAAACCCAACTTTTACTCCAAATGGTAACGGAACTCAAAAATATTCTATTTATCCTAATTGTATAAGGTTCCAAATGTTAACACATACCATTTAGATTAGTAAAATTATTTTGTAATAACCAGGGACTTCCTGTAGGCTAGTGGTAGGAAATAAAGGCCTGTCGCACTATGATTGTGGGTTCGATTCCTGTAGCTTTGTCCGACGCGACGGGTTATGCCCCACCCTACAGGTTGTCCTTTTCCTAAAACTATAGTATCATAATATTCCAAAAATAATCTTCATATTTTTTTAACCATAAAAAATACTATCCAAAGATCAAATTAATCCACTCCAACCTTAATAGTTATCCAAAATACCTCCATCCAGACTTTCTCTAAAAGGTCTCTAAATTCCAAAATCAATTGTAACATCAGATTCCCCAAACAAAGAAAAGTTTCTCTTATTGTCACATACTAAAAATATGATTACCTTAATCATATTAAAACCTTACTGAAATAAAAAAGTACTGCAGTACAATCTTTATATATATCATATTATTCTTATAACCAGAATATAATCCATGAGTCCAAAAGCACCAATACATTAGTTATTCTGCTTCAACTGTAGTAACAGCATAAGATTGTCCTTGATCCCTTGGCCTTTTCTGAGGTAAGTTTCCTTGACGCTTAGGACATTCATTTGCATAATGCCCCATTTCCCTATAATTGTAGCATTCAACATTGATAGCCTCTTTCTTTCCCTTGCAATCACGAGCCTGGTGACCCTTTTCTCCACATTTATAACAAACTCCCATTCCTTTTAGGCAAGTACCAGGGTGATTCTTCCCACAATTATCACATAATGGAAAATCCTTCATTCCCTTTTTCCCTTTATCTGTCTCTTGTTCCACCGTTCTCTTCTTCTCTTGCTTTACTTTGTTGTCATAAGACTTAGAGAATTCATTTTCTGTCTTGATAGCACACGAGACAATATCTTCGTATGATGAGAAGGATTGTGATACTAAAGCTCGACGAAGAAATGGTTTTAACCCATCAAATAAACGATCAATATTAATCCTTGGTTTACATATATAATCGGTAGCATGCCTCGCTAACCTTGTAAAGTTAGCCTCATACTTTGTGACATTCTCATCCTCCTTCTGCCTCAGACTCAGAAATTGCCTTTCCATATCTGCTCGATGGTCACGAGGAAAGTATTTTTCTAAGAAAAGCTCTTTGAACTCCCTCCATTCCATATTGGATATGTCATCATCTTCCTTTGTGTTTTGAATCAGCGACCACCACTGATCGGCATCTCCAGTGAGGCGGTAAACTGCCATGACAACCTTCTCCCTTTCACTACTCCCCAAGGCATGGAATATTTTCTCTAAGGAATTTATCCATTGCTCAGCTACTATAGGATTTATACTCCCATTGAAGGTTGGTGGTTGTTGCCTCATGAAACAGTCTAGCATTGATCCTCCACGTTGCGGATCAGGGTGCTCCATACGAGTAAGATTATTATTCATAACCTGAGTGAGTTGTCCCAGTATGGTAATAAGTTGATCAGCACCAGTTGTATCTCTAGATCCACAATAATTATCTTGAGCAGGAGGGAAATCCCTACACGGAGTTCGTGCATTGATACGGTTTCCATTCCTTCCACTAGGCGCCATTTCTAAACAATGGCATAAACTAGATTAGTTTATGAATCAAAATACATAATTCCATACTTGTAAAACACTTTACATAAATTGAACTATTTATGGATATAATCCATAATCATAAAAAGGTTTTATTTGAGAAAGTATATACTCATAACCGTTCATAGTGGTTTGTAAAGAAAATGAGAATTATCCTAAGCATATCCCCTGGGAGTGTCGTAACCAAGAGTGCAGCAAGGCCCGTTGTCGTGCACCAGTTCCCGTTCGAGTCTAGCTCAAAGCGGTGTTTTCAGGTTTTACCCCTAGGTACATCTGTGCCAGAGCCGCCTCTACCTGCTCGTATCCAGACAGGGATTTATTGCTCGGAAAACTCACAAAATCTCTACAATAACAAAATTCTAGGAAGTTCTTCTATACTAATCCTCAAAGTCTATCTTTGGGCTATGTGCTCTAATCAGAGTTTATCTAAATCTAGCTTCCAAGGTTAGTACTAAATTGCCTCTGATACCAACTGTAATGCCCCGGCCCCAGCTACCCAGAGTCGGTGCATTACTTCGTAACATTGGCATGATCACAAGAAAGATCAAATCTCGAAAGACCGATTGGTTTAGTAGCCTTGGAAACACTAGATATATTCATAAGTTTTACATTACATCATAAAATGAAAAACTACTACAAAAACGTAATGTCTCCACAGTCCACACTATTATCCCCTCATAATATCCCTGCAGGTCATTCATAATTTACTTCTTCACTTCCTGGGAAAAATAAAACATAGAAAAGGGGTGAGCTCAAATGTCCAGTAAGGATAACAATATAGCGGAAACTTTCATAAATAAGAATAAACATTTAAGGCAATGTATAACTAAAAAAAAAGCCTTTCAAACTTTAACTTTCAACATTGTATGGAATAAATAAAATGAAATAATGCCATTTACTCATTCACATGGATATTCTACTAATCGAATAATCACATGCAAAATCACTAACCACTTTCATAATGTTGGAATGCATAATACCAGACTAACATAACCACATAGCCAAGGCCTCGTGCCAAGACTACAAATAAGATTTTGTCAAGGCCTTGTGCCAAGACACTAGTTAGTCTCATGAGACCTACCGATGCATCGAGGAGCTATAGCGGGCTCCACCCGTCACATATTAAGTCCAATGCATTCCCATATGAAAAGGTTTAAACATAACATAAACATTCGTATTAAAACTAGCGTACGAAATGTCAATAATTTCACCATAAACTATGAATGGTATAAAAATAGCACATCCACAGTCAAACATATCACAAAACCTTCAATACAATATAGAAGTTTTGTATCATAATAAATCAACTTCAAATAAGCGTAAAATCCATCAAAGGATGTTGACATAGATGAAATCAAAACACTTTTTAGAGAAATATCTCCTTCTATTTTTGAAATCATTTAAGAGCCATATAAAATAAAACATTTTCTTGAAAATATTCTTATAAGCTTGTAAGGAAATCTTTGAAGATTTTATAACGGCGGAAAATAACCTTACCCGCCGTATAAGTTAAAAAAACATTCTTACCTTAATTCTGTCGAAAAGGTTAAAAAGGACCTTGTTTTGAAAATGACAGAAAGATTCCTCTTATAAAAAGTCAAAAAAGGGTATAAATGACTTTAACCCATATTCTTGTAAATAATAAAAATGTTTTGAAATACTTTTTGAAGAAACATGGATGTGGATGATAAAGAGATCCCAATAGATTATTACGTATAAACAACCTCGGATAATGAAGAGACTGTGAAATAACCCTTACCTTGTACTTTTCCTTGGTTGGGGTAGGTTAACCTCCTGTATAATGGTGAAATAATTGTTACTAAATTATACAAGAATCATATACACTCATATGATATCATATATGATCTTTTAACATTGCTTTGTTAATAATATCTTAGATTTATCGTTGTTTCGGGTGTTAACTTACTCGTTTTCCTTTATATGTTTTGTTACGTAAGTCATGTTTTTCATGGATAAGTTGTATCTTATTCATATCCAGAATGATATCATGTCCTTAAAAATTATTTTTAAATCATCAAATGATAATTATACTTGAATGGATACGACGGAGAATGAATCTCATCGCGTTCGTGGAGACGGTAGTCCGTACGTACGCACGAGCGACAATATCATTATTTTAATATTAAAATAATATATAATTGGATAGTATATCATATATACAGAATAATTATCATGTTATATTTATTATTTACATGAATTAAATATCATTATTATACCCACCTAAATAATAATATATTGAATAACAATTACACCACGACGTGGAGACGGTAAGCCGTACGTACGCACGTATGGTGACATGTCATTCAAATGATGGGTAGAATACTGAATATGGTTGTTCCATATTTATAATAACATCACAGTATATAGAAGATACTGGAGTTATAATTTTAGAATTTAAATAATAAACAAAGAGGGAGTGGAAGAAGAAAGAAACATGAAAGAGGGTGATGAAAATGTTACCTCTTCTTCGGGTTCTTCCTTTTGATTTGATCAAAAGGACTCCTTAAGATGGCTTTCTGACTAAAGTAAAGCTTCTAGGATGAAGGGAGAGACGTTGGGAGAGTATTTGGGCAGAGGTTGGCCGAACCAAAAGGCTTGAAAGTGTGAACAAGGTGGGAGAGGTGGGGGCCTTTTATAAGTGGAGAGGAGGGGCACTCTTGGAAAGTAAAGAAAAGTCACTTTATTATAAAATGAGTTTCGGATTTTAGAGGTCCCACACTTATATAATTCTAGGATAAGATGATAAGGGTTAGAAATCTACTCATCCAATAGGTTTTTGACAAGTGTACGCTTTGGATTTTACATTATCTTTCCATTTTATTTAAATCGTTAAATAATGAGGTCATCGCTGCATCATCATGATGTCATAAATAATTTAATTTATATAATGTCTAAAAATTATAAAAAAAACTATTATGTAGGAAATCTTTTTAGCTTTCTAATTAATATTTATAGTCAAAATTTGGACTTGTGTAACCCTACTTAAAAACTGTTTTAGTAAAAAAAGCTCATGTTTGTGTCAATTTAATTTTAACATTAAATAAATATATATTAATGTCATTTTCCAACTAAACTGGCTCCATGGGGTCCCCAAGTTGACCCATGGGTTGTCTCGGTCGGCCATGACTCATCCAATATGAGTAGGACAAGTGTCATGCTCATCTCATATTATTAAAACATTATTTGTACCTTAAACTACACTAATTGCCTCTAATCGCGATTAAGAACTTAAAAGTTACTATTCACCAAAAAATTATTTTAATCTCATTTAACCAAATTTTACTTCTTAATGAAAACCATGTATGTCGGATTTTTGAAAATCAAATCATAGAAGTGGTAATATTTCATTTAAACGAAAAATTAGTTATTTAACTACCACTTAGTGGTTTCACTATTCATCAAAAATTGAAGTTTTTCAGAACAATGTCAAAATTTCACCCTAAGATATAATTGATATTCCAAATTCAAAAATGATTTCTATTTTACAAAATTACAAACATATAAGTTTCATTAATTAATTTTATAATTAATTCCCGCTGTTACAAAAAATAGCTTGTTTCTAAGAAACAATTTATATCAAAAGATTGACAATTGTTTATGTCCAATTTCAATGTTAAATTAATTCTAATGACCACCATTGGATAAAATGGTAAAAATATATTCTAATTATACTTTAAAACCACTAAATATTATAATTTATCACTATAAATTATTTTGATTTAAAAAGTTGTTTTTAAGTATTTTTCACTATTCAGAAAAAATTAGAAGTTCTCAGAAAAATACCAAAAATTCAACATAAGCTAATTTCGATATTCCGAATCCAAAAATGAAGTCCATTTTGATAAATAAAATTTATAAAATTTCAAAAATTAGGTATTACATTTCACAACGGCTAGTTTAATTAGTTGTGGTGTGTGTTAGAGCTCGAGGTTGCGTACAACACACGCTATTGCATTATTCGAAGGGAAACGTACCGTGGAAGCTTGGGGTGTTACACATATGGGGTGTGTTTATATAATATAAAATTGTCCAAATAATTTCCTATTATATATATATCTTCATATACAATTTGATAATGTATATGAAATAAATAATTAATCCATGTAAAACATATAAGAATCCACATCAGGTCTTCATTTGCTAACAAGGCCATGATAACACCTCACCCCACCTACTCCAGCCAATGTTGGTGATACATCTATCATATAAACATTTCATCAAAATATTAGTAGGGAAAGGAAAGTTAATAACATGTACTTAGTTTATAGGAAAGCCATATGGGAAATCAATCATAATATCTAGTCCTAATAAAAAAGGAAACCCAAAATTGATATTAAGAATGCAGTTTGAGGAGGTAATCTTAATAGCCATCCTCTCATATAGGTTAATCTATCAGCTCATGGAATGGAAATATAGCCACATATCATATCTATTGGTTATATTACGAATCCATTAGATGAGGGAATCTCAATATCCATCCTCTGGTAAATTGAAAACCAAAACCCTCTTTAGATGTTATCTCCCATGATAGTGAAGATGCACATTTAGTATAATTTGAAGCTATTTGAGTAGTGAATCCTAATAAAAAACCTCACATGAAATCCAAATTACCAAGAAAAGGTAATTCAATGGATAATTTTAAATAAATAATATATATCATATGGATGGAATCAACAAATCCATCCAATTATATGAGTCATTCCATCCCCTTGGGTTGGTCTTATGGTTAAAATAGATAATGTAGAGACCAACACAGTCTGTAGATAAAACCAAATGAGGGAAAATATATCATATAGTCTTTCACCCATCTATATTCATATCCTAAACTAGATCCAAGATACAGAGTATCCTATAAATCTCCTCATAACCACTCTAACCAACCTCATCAAACACAATCATCATATAGACTAAAATTACATATATTCCATAGTTATTAGATGAACTCATGTTTTAGTTTCATCATTACTCATCCTTATTGTCATACCAACACTTTTCCCATCTTAGGTTAATCACAATATTTACATAATGCATCTAAATCCCATATAAATCAAAATTTATCTCATTTGATTCTTGGACTCATTCACAACAATTTCCAATCACTATTCCAAAATGCATTCTTACCAAAATCCCACTTTGGTTTACCCCTAGATGCATGTTTTTAGCCTATAAAATCCCCTCAAGATTCCCCGATGTGTTCCATACTGATCGCCAAAACTGATATTTCTCCCACATGATCCCCATTATCTAGGATTCCCAAGAGGCCAATTACCTATCACTATATTCAATTAGGAAAAAAAGAAGAGTGGTCACTCTCTACCAGAACTAAACAACATGAATTCTTCAAGACCGATGACATGCCAATTCTAAATAAACTCATTGTCACACTCTACTATTATCACTTGATGAGTCTCAAGGTTCTAAGTATATTTCCAAATACTTTCCAAAATAATTCACAATCTTCCACATTTACTATAACACAATGTTACAAAAACATGGAAAGCCTTCAACCATATCTTTGAGGATATCCCAAGATAAGACTGATCTATCCATATTCCATTATCACACAAGAAACTATAAAAATACCCTTGATACTAGAACCTTGGAATACAATCCACCAAGACACTTAATATACCCAAAATATGTGATACCTAAATATAACACTCTTATAAGTCTCTACTCTGGCCCGTTTCACAATCATACACTCACGCAACCCTGCTTATAAATTCCCAAATGCAATCCCCTTGAAATATGGATGCACAAAAAATAAATTTATTTCATATGATAAATTTTTCACTGGATAACCTACATAATTATTAGGTCTACCATTCATAATATTCTAACCACCACCATATTTTCTCAGTCTAAGCATCACCGTGCATCCAATCCTAACATCATACCACAAGTATTCAATAATTACTTTTAAAAATTTGAAATTAATTATCCAATTTATTTCAAAGAGGAATAATCCTTGAAATCTCAACAATAATTTCTATCACACTAAAACTAAATCCAACCATGAGATGAAATAATTTTTCACACTTTTGTCTATAATGTAAGTAAAATTTATATCAACCAATGCCAACCGATCACTAATTCTATATTAATTTTGTGACATTACATGGAAAATACTCTTGTTGATGAACCTCTATCAAAATGGTGAATAACATATGGAAAATATCCTATTTTGTATTCCCTAATACACTACACCAAGAAGATCAATAATACCAATTACCATAGTAGTAATATTCATCAAAGGCCCCTTTGGGCCAAAAATGGGCTTTCATGCCTCAAATTTAGGTCACTTGTCCTTGGGCCTTCGGGCTATGTAATGGGTCTCACTCTATCCAGAAAAAATAGGTATTTTATTTAATAATTAAAATGAGGTTTTGAGCCCAACATTTGAAAAAAACCAAGATAATTCCACCATGATTCAGTTGAATAGAAATAAAAACCCAAAATAAATCCTTCCAAATCAAGAGAAAGAACCATGAAGGAGAAGGTGATAAGATATTACCTATCTTTTATGAGGATAAATGGAACTCAATCATCCTCAAACGAATGGGTGTTTACAAAGGCATAATAGGGGAGAATTTTAGGTAAAGATTCTAATAAAATGGCCTCTCTCAAGTGCTTACTATGCCAAGGAGGGAGAGGATGATGAACTAAAAAAAGGACTTCCACAACATTCAAAAATAGAACACATGAATATTTTAGAATGAACATAGGTGCCACTATGAAAAATTGAATCCTGATGTTTGATTTTGGAATGAATAAAAGGGTTATGTTGTAAGGACTCTTCCTTTCAAAAAAGAAAAAAAACCATGTCCAACTTTTTAAATCCTTACCAATCAATTCATAATGCAACTTACCACTTTTTGGTATGCTAATAATCCTCCTAAAAAACCACCACAATGCAACAATATTTTGTTATTTAACATATTTTCCCTCAATAAACCATCAATATGTTGTGTTGTAGGTTATAACATAACATTTACCTTTAGGAAATACATTTTGATGAAACCAAATGTTCATACTATAATTCCACTATCATGGGAAATCCTAAGATGTAACGCCCTGACCCCAGTTACCCAGAGTCGGTGCATTATTACATAACATTGGTATGATCACAAGAAGGATCAAATCTCGAAAGACCGATTGGTTTAGTAGCCTTGGAAATACTAGATATATTCATAAGTCTTACATTACATCATAAAAATGAAAACTACAACAACATATTTTCTTCATATTCCACACTCATTTCCCCACATACTATCCCTGTAGGTCATTCATAATTTACTTCTTCATACCCTGGGAAAAATAAAACATAGAAAAGGGGTGAGCTCGAATGCCCAGTAAGGATAACAATATAGCAGAAACTTTCATAAATAAGAATAAACATTTAAGGCAATGTATAACTAAAATAAAAGCCTTTTAAACTTGAACTTAAACATAGTATGGAAAAAATAAAATGAAATAATTCCATTTACTTATTCACATGGATATTCTACTAATCTAATAATCACATGGAATATCAATAACCACATTCATAATGACAGAATGCATAATTCCAGACTATCATAACCACATATCCAAGGCCTCATGCCAAGACTACAAATAAGATTTTTCCAAGGCCTTGTGCCAAGACACTAGTTTGTCTCATGAGACCTACCGATGCATCGAGGAGTTATAGCGGGCTCCACCCATCACATATTAAGTCCAATGCATTCCCATATGAAAAGGTTTAAACATAACATAATCATTCGTATTAAAACTAGCATAAAAAATGTAAATACATCATCCATAAACCATGAATGGTATAAAAATAACACATCCATAGTCAAAAATATCACAAAACCTTCAATACAATATTGATGTTTTGTATTATAATAAATCAACTTCAAATAAGCGTAAAATCCATCAAACGATGTTGACATAGATGAAATCAAAACTCTTTTTAGAGAAATATCTATTTCTATTTTGAAATCATTTAAGAGTCATTTATTTATAAAATAAAACATTTTCTTTGAAAATATTCTTATAAGATTTTAAGGGAAGCTTCAACGATTTTATAACGGCGAAAAATAACCGCACCCGCCGTATAAGTTAAAAAAACATTCTTACCTTAATTCCGTCGAAAAGGTTAAAAAGAACCTTGTTTGGAAAAAGACGGAAAGATTCATTTATAAAACTCTTATAAAAAGTCAAACAAGTTTATAAATGACTTTAACCCATATTATTTTAAATAGTAAAAATGTTTTGAAAAACATTTTTAAGAAACATGGATGTGGATGATAAAGAGATCCCGGTAGATTATTACGTTTAAACAACCTCGTATAATGAAGAGATTGTGAAATAACCCTTACTTTGCACTTTTCCTTGGTTGAGGGTAGGTTAAACTCCTGTATAATGGTGAAATAATTGTTATTAAATTATAAAAGAATCATATATATTAATATGATATCATAATGATCTTTTAACAGTGATTTGTTAATAATATCTTAGTATTATTGTTGTTTCGGGTGTTAACTTCTTCGTTTTCTTTTATATGTTTTGTTACATAAGCCCTATTTTTCATGGATATGTTGTAAATTATTCATATACAGAATTATATCAAGTCCTTAAACATTATTTTTAAATCATCAAATGATAATTATACTTGAATGGATACGATGGAGAATGAATCTCATCGCGTTCGTGGAGACGGTAGTCCGTACGTACGGACGAGCGACAATATCATTCTTTTGATATTATATAAATTGATGGTATGTCATATATAAAGAATCATTAACATGTTATATTTATTATTTACATGAGTTACACATAATTATTATACCCATCAAAATAATAATATATTGAATAACAATTACACCACGACGTGGAGACGGTAAGCCGTACGTACGCACGTATGGTGACATGTTATTCAAAGGGTGGATAGAATACTGAATATGGTTGTACCATATTTATAATAACATCACAGTATATATATGATACTGGAGTTATTATTTTAGAATGGTAATAACAAAGGAAGAAGAAGTGGAAGAAGAAAGAAACTTGAAAATGGGTGGTGAAAACCTTACCTCTTCTTCTGGTTCTTCCTTTTGATTTGATCAAAAGGGCTCTTTAGGTTGGCTTTCTGATCAAACTAAGGCCTCTAGGTTGTATTTAGGGAAGTTGGGAGAGTATTTGGGCAGATTTTGGCTGAACCAAAAGGCTTTTATGGTGTGAAGTAATGAGAAGGGGGAGTGCCCTTTTATAAGAGGGGTGAGGGGCACCTTTGGAAAAGCTAGAAATATTAATTTATAATAAAATAATATTCTGTTTCTAATGGATCCAAGGTTTATTATTCAAAGTTTAAGGTGGGGATAGGTCTAAAACCATTCAACCAATAGAATTTAGACAGGTTTGGGTTACTATATTAACCTTATCTTTTAGTTTTAACTCTTAGTTAATTAGTTTGACATTTACCATGTCACTTTGTATTTTTATATTATATAGTTAATAAACTTACTATATAAGACCAACCGACCCCCAATTGGTCCATTAATGAAACACCTATCATGATATAAGTCTCTTGTCCGAACCTTAGATTTTTAGGAATTTAATATCAATTAATAATATAATATTTGTTTTAAAAACTCTTTTATGTCAATTTTAACACTATTCAATAGTTGATTTTTGTGAAACTCATAACAGAATGATTACTTAGAACAAATTTAATTAAATCATTCCTACCATGTCATATTAACTTATAAAATTAGTGTAATTCATAAAAAGTCTCAAATTATATTTATTTCGGTATTTATAATATCAATTATTTTAATTTGACACTATTATGGTAATTACTGCATCATCATTGTGTCATAAATAAATTAAATTATTTAAAGTCTAAAAATTATAAATAAATTATAATTATGTAGGAAATATTATTATATTTCTAATTAATATTTACAATCAAATTTATCTTATGTATAACCCTATATTAAAAATGTTTAAGTAAATAAACTTTGATTTTAACTCTTTTAACTCTTCTTTGAATTAAATAATAATAAATGTCCTAATCTAATCCAAGTGGACCTAAATAATAATATTTTATTCCCAAGGTTGTTTTTGGTCGAGATACACTTGTCCAATAGAATTAGGACATGTGTTAGGGTAATATTAATATCATTTTGACCCTTAATTACCCTATTTACTTTTAACCGTTGTAAATAAAAGTAAAAAGTTACTATTCACCAAAAATTATTTTCATCTCATTGAACCACATTTTACTTTATGACATTAACCGTGTCTCTTGGATTTTCGAAATTCCATTCACAGAAGTGGTAAAATTATGTTTTATGAAAAATTCAGTTTTTTAACTACCACTTAGTTGTTTCACTATTCATTAAAAATCTAAGTTTTTCAGAACAATTCCAAAATTTCACCCTAAGCTATAATTGATATTCCAAATTCAAAAATGATGTATATTTTATAAAATTCCAAACATATAAGTTGCATTAATTAATTTTATAATTAATTTCCGTTGTTACAACAAATAGCCTGTTTTTAAGAAATAATATATACCAAAAGATTGACAATTGTTTAGGTCCAATTTCAAAGTGAAATTAATTCTAATGAACACCATTGGATAAAATGGTAAAAATATATTCTAAATATACTTTAAAACCACTTAAATTCATAATTTATCAATATAAATTATTTCGATTAAAAAAGTTGTTTTTAATTAAAATTTAGTAATTTTCACTATTCATCAAAATATTAAAGTTATCTGAAAAGTACCAAAATTTCACCTTAGGCTAAATTCGATATTCTGAATCCAAAAATGACGTCCATTTTGAAATATAAAATATATATAATTTCAAAAATTAGGTATTACTTTTCATAACGGCTAGTTTGATCGGTTGTGGTGTGTGTTAGAACTCGATGTTGCGTACAACATATGCTATCGTATTATTCAAAGAGAAACGTACCGTAGAAGCTTGGGGTGTTACATAAGAACTCTCAACTATGAAATACAATGTTACTGGGATATTCAGGGCCCAAAAAACCCTATACACAATAGTCATATCGAAACCACCAATTTGTTGCGGTGTGATGACCACCTGTAGTAAAAAAATCTCTCACACATAAGAAAAATCTACAAAACTAATGCTAATACTCCACAAAACCACCCTAATATATAAAAACTATCTCAAAGATAGGTTATAACTCTTGTAATTTTAATACACATAAAAATAATAAAAAAACCACCAGTTTGGGGACTCAAATTTATATTTCCATAAATTTCCATAATCTATAATGATGAGGGTAATTACAAGTTGATTATCTATAAATTCCATTTGTTTGGTGCATAGTAATACATAATTACCATGATCCTTTTAGTTAAAGAATTTAACCATATGTGGTGAATTGAGTGGCTTCATCCATTGCTCTATTATATTAATTGGATTCTTTATATCCCTATGATATTCACGAGTTTGATGACCATTTAAACTACTTAATAATTTACTAATTCTTTGAGTAAACTTCTAGGATTATTATTGTACAATCATTGAGATTTTGGAAGTTAACTTATATATTTCGTGACCTTTTCCAATTGATTATATCAAATTAAACTCCATCAATCATTTCTTTTATTTATTCCCTTGTGACCACCTATAAACTCTATATCTACATTGGGATCACACCAAACATATTTTCTGTAAATACCAAATCCTTAGATTGAAAAATAATTTTAGGGATGTGTTTTTAATGCCTAAACAATTAATATATATTTTCAATTATTATTGTTAATAAAACTAGATTTTTACCTTCTAATACCTATGAAATTTTCCTCACATATTATAATAGGTTCATTAAAATTTTCCTTGATCTAAATAAATTCTCTCCTTATTTTGGTATGAAGAGTTTTAGGGACGTTCAATTCAAAAAATATTTTCTTAGAGTATTCCCTCCCTATTAATTCAAAATAATCTTTTGAATTTGCATTCATGACCTATTTCGACCATTTATTACCTTAACCTTCTGAAGAGATAATTCCCATAGTAACTCTATCTTGATTAGAAAAATGAATAATAGAAAATATATATTCATTGAGTTGACTTATTTTTTTCTGGTAGTTGTATATGATGATTCACTAGTTGATGGTGTTCATTATATTATGAAGGAATCAATGGTTAATTTCTCCCTATTGGGTGATGGTGTATATTCCTCATAGTTCATTTTTTTATTCATAAACTAATACATGGGATCTGGTACCTCCATTATGTTTTTAGAATCCTTCTCCTATTCCATTAGTATTTTTAATTTGATGATTGTTTCATAGTCCATAAAATGCCTTATTAGGTATGATTCTCCTAACTCTCACTATAGAAGAGGTTAGAATAAAACCTATGTCAATAAAGTAGGGATAAATATATTATTCATGTTTTTAAATCAAAAATAAATTCCTAAATTATGAAATATAATTTTTTAACCAAGGATGACTTTTAAAAATTTGATTCCCAAATTAAATAATATTTTCTCTGATACTAACTATATTTACCTCGACATTACATACTTGATTATTAAAAAAATTAAATTTAAAACACAAAATATTATAACACCAAAAAATGGACAATCTTGGTGTAAGAAACATTTTATTTTTATACAACATAATCACACATAAAATTTTAATATTTTCTGTATAGTCTGTCTATTTTTAATAATAATTCTCTTAAATACATTTAATCCCCTAGAAAAATACATTATTGAATGGGTGAGATAAAATATAAATAATAGTAGGAATAAGATAGTGAAATGTAAACCTGAATCCAAAAGAATACACGGGTGAGCATAATCATCATAATCATATCATAAGAATATGATATTCATAATAATCAAATTAATTGGAACATAATATTTAACATGCATAATAATGAAACATAATAATCATAAATCAACACTAGACATCATAATATTATGGAAAAATCTGTTGGAATCATGTTCTTGTTTAACATTGTAGATAAATATTATTATATCTTGAAAATACATAATAGTCACACGAGATAAATTTATTTACCTAATTAATTAGTGGGATATATATTTTAAATATCACCATAAAATCATAAAATCAGAATATTATAATAAATATGAAGGCCTCATGGAATGAAAATGTATATAAACTATAAACTATGAATAAACCGACAAGAAAAGAAATGGGATTCATATTGATATCAAATGAAATTTATCAATGAATAAACTTGGTGATTCCCAAAATAAAAGAAAATATAATTTTGGACATTAAATGATGGCATAAATTAAAACATCATATTTTATAAGGTATAATGGCCCAACCTATTCTATGTGAAATTTATCTTCTTAATATATATGTGTATAAGTTATAGTACAAAACACATGAATATCATAATGAAAAACAACAATATTTTATTTCATCAAAATAGAACATTAAAAATAAATGGAAATATAGAGTATAAAATTTAAAATTGTGAAATGGTAGAATAAAACAAAAATAAATATAAGTAGTATTTTAAAATATAATAGGTCATTGTCACTAAGAAATGTCACTCTCACAAATGTTTTTGTAAACATAGAATAAAAAACTCAAAATATGATTGTAATTTTTTAAATAATGTACATTATTTTGAGGGAAACCTATTTGAATAATTAATTAAGTAAACCAGAGGTATTTATATGAAATATAAACCTAATATTATAGTTTCAATAATTATTTAATGGTTAGAATAATGATATGATCATTAGAATTCTAACTCGACCACTAGAACATTAGATAAAAAATTTATATATATTTTATATAAATAAAATAAATATATAAAAAAATCAAGAATGCTATAAAATAAACATTAAAATCATGAAACACCCTATAATAATAACTATATATTTTTAATTAAGTTTATTTTAACTTATTTAAAAAACCATAATTTTTATATAAATAATTAAAAATTTATCTTATATATATAATAAAATTATTTTTATAATAAGGATTTAAATTTTTGGATCATCATATAAAAAATATCCCTAGGTGATTTTTTTGAAATTTTTTGAAGGCACTACATTTTGGTGAATCGTAAAAATACACTTTCTCAAATACAACATTCTTTATGAAACATTTTTGATGTAACAATGACGTTATAAATTTTAAATTGTTATATTAACCAAAAATAAGTTCAAAAATATAATAATGAATTTAAATGAAATACAATATATTTTTAAACCAAAAAAGAAATTTCCAAATTTGATACCATAATGTATTCCATTAAAAAAATATTTTTTTCATTTTTTATTCTCATTTTTTGTATAAAAATATAAATTCATTGGTAGAAGTTTTAAAATTTTATAAAACTTTTTTATTGAATAGTGTTTTTTTATTAAATAAGATCATTATTATAAGTATAGGTCTTGAACTAAAACTTATTCACTATTTTATCCAAAAATACACATCCACTCTAAGTGTAAATACCCCCTCTCTTTCGAAGGGAAGATCTCTTCCCAAACACTTCTCATTAAAAAATTTCTACCAAATTAAATTCTACCAATCCTACTTAAATCTTAAGAGATTTATTTATGTCACCTTACTCTAATACTTCAGGGTCATATACATTTTGTAATGGAATAAAAATCAATGAAGATGTAATATTGTTTTTTTCTTCCTTTCACTTTTCTTCATCCATTCTTCCTTTCTCATATTAATTTCTAAACCAATCCTATAAAATAAATTTATTAGTATACTAGCATGATATTAATGTTATTATTCTTCTATAAAATCAAAATGACATATTATTAATATATATATATATATATATATATATATATTCTCTTCCTCTTTTTAATAGATTTTCGTCAACAGTTGGATTCATCTACTTATAAGTATATTTCCAATTCATTATGCATGAAAGCCATAATGACATGGTAGTTTAGCCTATATATAATAATAAATTATTTTATTATACTATATTATGATTTAAAATAAATTTCAACACATAGAATATCTCTATCCCTTTTTTACATTGTCTTGTTAATTGTCTGTTTACTGCCTATAAAGACATTTTCAATTCATTACATATCACCGCCTTCAGGGTTGGGGAGCACAACTAATGTGTACTTCATAAATATGAATTTTTATATTTTTTATTCTCCTAGACGTAATTTTACATGTGGATAAATTATGATGACTTAAAATCATAAAATTGAAGTAAACAAATAAGATGATTTAAACAAACCTGTCAACAAACCATTTTAACTCTAATGAATAGTTATTAAATAAATTCACACGATTATAATTGATAATGAATAAAACAATTACTGTAATATAATTCTATATCATTGTTTTAGAAAATATATATTGGTTGTAAATGAGGTGTAAACATAATGAAACAAAATAGGGCCTAAGGTAAGGGGACTCTCAAACTCGTTTCTTCCATTTAGGTTTATTCGATATTTTTCCTTCTCTTTCCCCTAAAAATCATCCAAATAACCATTAAATCCACCATAAATGTTCATTATAGTTTTTAAATTTTAATTATTTTGGGGTTATTAATATTTAAATTCCTTGAGATAATGTCATATCCATCCTCATTGACTATTGATAAAGACTTTATTTCAAAACATCTCATTTATCACTATAAGATTATTGAATTTTTAAAACTGGTCATTTGGGATAGAAAAGAAAACCATCACAAATAGTTTCTATTTTTTTCACAATGGGATTCATAGTTCATCACAAAAATCTTTTTCCTAAATGGTTATTTAGTCATGGAATGGATCAATCTCTCAAATATTTGTTGTGGGTTTTTACGATCACTAGTGGGAGAAGTTATTTGGAACATACATAAGGATTTTGTCACAAATATTGTCGTTAGGTTTTTTCGATGGATAGGTATATTTTATCCTAAATAATATGTTTGCATATAAGTATTAAATATTTAATGTACCTTTCCATCAAAAATACTGTATTTGTGGAGCATCATTAGAGGTAGACAAGATATTTTGTTAAAAATAAAGTTACATGCGAATCATTATTTGTGGCGAACTAGAGAGTCCATTGTACAAAAGTTATATGAAATTTATTTTTGACGGTCATATTCCATTCCAATTAGTTTTTAGAGAAGTAATAATGTATTAATGGAAGTTACTTATTTGTGATAGATAAGACATCTGATGGAAAAACTCATTGTAAATATGAAATCTATCACAAACAATTAAAATGATGGAATTTGACAATAGATAATATTTCTTAAAATGCATGACTAAAAATGTTGACCGTATATATTGAGCAACCCAACCCCTATCCATCTCACACAACCAATAATTGTTCTATTAAAATGTTTTGTGAAAATTTTCTCATTTTTTTCTTAAGTTTTGTAATTTATCATCCATACAACGATTTCAAGATTATGAGATTATAAATCCGTTTTTTGATATCAAGTCTGAGGTTTATAGGTTTCGTGTTTCCATACCTACATTTTGGATTCAATAAATTTGATGGTTTGTGTTTAATTTTTTTTATAGTTGACACTTTTAAATTTTAATTGATTTTTAATTATGTAATTGGTTAGTTTTTCTTCATTTCTATTTAATTATACAAATTTGTTTCTTTAATAGTTTCATTTTCAATATTTTAGTAATTTATTGATAACATGGTTATAAATATAATATAATAAATATTGTAATATTATAATAAATTATTTAAATTTAGTGGGTTAATAAAAAAGTTAAGTAAATGAAACAAAATGATATATAAAATAATAAATAAAGTAGTATAAACTCATATATAACAATGAATAATAAATAAATTATAAATTAATATAAATTATAATAATTTATAACAAATTATTTTTAAGCGGAAAAAATATTATTACAGTTAATATAAGAAATACTAAGATTTTAATATAATTAATTATAAATTATTACAAATTATTATATATTACATTATAAATTTGTATAATTTAATAAAAATTATTATAAATTATTATAAAATATTAAAAATTAGTATAAATTAATATAAATTACTATATAAATTATAATAATTTAATATAAATTGTTTTAAATTAGTTTAAATTATTAAATATTAGTCTATGTGGGTCTAAAATATTCCAAATTTGAATAAATTGTTCTAAATAATTATAAATTATTATCAATTGTAACAAATCAATAAAATAAGATATAAATCAAAATAAATTTGAACAAATTTTAATAAGTAAATTAAAATTATTAAAAATTATTATTAATTATTAAAAATGTATTACAATTTATGAAACAAATATTAATATTTTAACAAAAGCTATTCTAAATTAGTAGAAATTAATATAAATTACTATAATAATAGGTAATTTTTCTTAAATTATTATAAATTAATATAAACCAATATAAATAAATATAAATTAGTATAAATTAATAAAAATTATAATAGAGATTAGTGATATTTAATTTAAATTATTTTAAATGAGTATAAATTATTATAATTTAATGTAAATTATAATAAATTATCCTAAGTGAGAAATATTTTTCCAAATTTGTGTAAAGTGTTAAAAATTTATATATATTACTATCAAACAGTTATAAATTTTCATAAATCAACATAAAATATAATTTTTTTAAAAGGTTGGGGCCGAAGCCTCAATTTTATTATTAAAGAAAAGACCTCTTTTTGTCTTGGTAGAGGGAGACCCACTACATAGCCCATAGGCCTAAGGCCAAGTGGCTTGAATACAAGGCTTGAAAGATGATTTTTTGGCCCAATGGACACCTCAGTGAATAGTACTACTAGAGTACCCGCGCTGCTACAACTCCTGCTACAATGCCTCTTCGGCTACAGTACCTCCACTGTTGTAGTTTCATTGATTCTCCAGTACTACTACAGTGCCATACTATAGTACTACTATAGTACCTAGAAATTCTCACCTGCCCAGATTTGATCCTGGGTCTTTTGGATGCCATGTAGGAACCTGTACCCCTTGGGTACATGCTCGTTGGAATCAACATAAATTATAATAAATTAGAAATAATTATTATCATTATATGTTCTTAAAAAATAAACTTATTACTATGAATTGAATAAATTCCAAGATTTTATTAAAAATTATTATAAATTAGTATGAATTATTACAAATCACTATATAAATTAGTATAATTTAAAAAAATTACTATAAATTTGAATAAATTACAATAAATTATTATAAACTACCATAAATATATATAAATTCCTCTATAAATTGTAATTATTTAATATTTATGATTTTATAATAGTATAAATTATTATAAATTAGTATAAATTACTCTAAGTTAGTATTGAATATTCCAAATAAGAATAATGTTTTATATATTAATATTCATTGTCTTAAAAATGTTCTAAAATATTATAAATCCCCATAAATTGGTATAAATTAGCATAAATAATAAGAAATTATTATTAAATATTATTAATTATCTTAATTAGTAAAAATAAATTTATTAAATTAATAAAACGAATACACATATTTTAATAAAATTTATTACAAATTAGTATATTAATTATTATAAATTAATATGAATTTTAAAAAGTATTATAAATTAATATAAAATTCATATAAGTTATGGAATATATTATTCTAAGTATTTATAAATGAGTATTGATTATCAAAAATGTGTAAAAAACTAATTCTTCTTTGATCACATGCGGAAAAATCCCAACACTTAAAAAGCTAGTATTTGTAAATCTATTAATGTATAATAATATTTAAAAAAATTTACTTTATAAAGTATTTTACATAAAATAATTAACAGGACATTAAATGAAAATAATTTTTGTAATAATTTTTCTAGAATTTTATTTAATAAACTTATTACTATTGTTTTACAATACTATGGATCTAGGAAATATAAAATTGTTTTTATTAAAAGATTATAATTTGATAAATCCTCGCAAAAATAAAAATGGTTTTGGTGTAAATCAAGTTTACATTATAGATGTCGAAGTATTTATATTATTTGAATCATTAAATTAAAAAAATCATGAAGTAAAATCAATTTTCCATGTATGATATGAGATATTAGAAAAATTTAAATTTAAGAAAATTTTGGAGTTCATCTATTTCATTTTATTTTTCAGAAAGATTATAATTTTTGGTATCAACGTAGCTAAAAAATTATAAGAAGATATAAATTTTTTGGTTCTAGATCCATCACGATTTCAAAATTTTTTATATAAAGCTATTGAACCATCATTTATAGAAATAGAAAATCAAAATGACTATTGAATTCTCAAAATTAAATCATCTCAATTGTTCGAGTTATTGAAATTTCATTAGGAGGCCTTCTATAATGGGTGTCAGATAAGAAAATGTTGAGGTATTACAAAATTTATGGCCATTAAAAAAATCTTAGAATGTCAAATGGGTTTTTCAATAAAATATTTTATTTTGTTAAATCATTTTTACCAGAGGGAGATATCTTTCCTATAAATTTCTATAAAATCAAGAATCTGGTCTATAATATGGGTCATATTTATTATAAAATTCATATAAGTTCAAATGATTACATCTTATATTTTGTTGAATATGAGTTGTAGGTTAATTTTTGAACAAGTAGATAATTTAGGTATAGTGTGGTACAATAAGGAAATTCTATATTTGTTCCGATTAAATAGTTAACGTATTTTCTAATAATACTTTGAATGAAACATTTATTTTTGTCTCGTACCACGTCTAAAATGATGAGTTATCCTATATCTAATATTTCTATTAGTAAAATGTTAAATAATTAATGTGATTATCATTCATGGAAACAATTTGATTCAGTTCATCATTCTTTTGGTATGGAACCACATCATCCACGGTTAAGTCTTTCTTCTGATGGTTTCTTTCTAGTTGGTGCTTAAAGAATCAATATTCTTATTGGGAAATTTTCACAAAATCTTACACTTTACCTCCTTGTATGATGATGAATATACCATATATATATATCATTACCAATTCAAGGACATCTAAATAAAAATGTTTTTGTTTATTTGAATCCAATAACTGATGAATTAATTTTACTATGGGGTGACTGTGTGAGTATATATAATGTTATTATATAATATAATTTTAAAATGATATCTTAATTAATGTGGAAAATCAGAAACTTTCCTGCATATGGTATGTTGTATATATAGAGTACACATGGTCCAAAATCATGTCCATACTACGTGGGTGACATTAAAGAATTTGTGATTATTAGTAGAAGAAAACATTTTTTTTCACAATTCAAAAAATATATAATCCTATAAAAAATCATTTCAAACAGAATAAAATTAATTTTATAAACTGTATAATCTAAATAGTTGGACCTAAAATAGTACATTCATGTATTCAGGTAAAATATCTCATTTATTCATTACATTATTTTACCTTTAGACCAACTATGAACCAACAAAAAATATGATTCATTTGGATACACATCAATTGGATAAAGTAAAATTGTTTTTTGTGACCATCCATATTTATCTGATTTATTATTCTATCATGTGTCATATGTCATGTATATAAAAGAGAAATATTTTATAACAAATTTTATGCAGTATTAGAAACACCTTGTTGGACAGAAGATACTATAAAGTCATGATTATACCTTTCCCAAATCTACCATAATCCCAAACATGATTTATTTGAAAATGACTAATCACATAATTTAATGAAGGAAAAATCATCCTATAAAGTTTATAAATAAATTATTATGTTATTATATCATTTTATTATAGATTTGAGGTTTCTAGATTGATTTTCCTCTAATTTGGATCACTGTCTCATAAATATTTCTATTATTAGATAAACAATGCATGATTTTTATACACCAATGGATATATTATAGGTGATTGGCCTTATATTATTACAATATATCTTTTTTTTGGATTTTTAATCAAAATATCATATTTTTCTAAGATATTTTCATAGTGAAAATAGAAAATGATGTATTGAGTGCACTAAAAAAATATGTTGTTCTAATTTTATAGAAATTGGAAACCAAATATCTATTGGACTTTATTAATTTAATGTAACATTTAATATTTCATTTTGTATATTACGTTAAATATGGAGGACTGGTACACTTTTTTGGGATGTAACCATATAAGAGATGAATGAAAAAATTGATGAAGAGGGTATGTGATGAAGCATCAGTTTAGCGGTTGATTATAGAAGTTTATTTATAGGTTGAAATTGTGAATTTCAACTCATTATTTTCAATATTAATATCCATAAAAAATGTTTGAATGGGTTGCAATAAAGGAAACAATTATAATCACATGAACCATAGATTGTTATTATTTAATAATCTGGATATTTATTTTACTAGTGATCATGAATGATGACTTTCATATGACAAAAAACATAGATCTCATAAAAATATTATTTTCAATTATGATGAAATGTAATAATTTATTAAATAAGTTCAACTTTTACCTACTTTTAAAAAATATTTTTTAAATTTAAATTTATATTAATTCTTTTATAGATGATGTGATGATCATATAAAAAATAAATACACTCAAATTACAATTACTTCTCTTAATTAATGTTGAAGATCAATTTTTTCTTACTGGTTTCAAATATTTGTATGTCAAATTATTTTTATTTGAACATATAGAATCAATTTTTTTATATAAATTATTACTTTCTATTTTTCAAAGTATTACAATATGGAAATAAAATTGATAGTTTATTATGTTAACTATGTTATCCACCATAAAATTGCTCAATTCATATAATGAAATTGTTTTTAATGGATTTAGATTACATATAGGCACATATGTTGAATCAAAAAATCAATGAACAATTTTTTTTACAAAATGATCACATCATAAATAAATTGAAGTCCACATTTATGGAATGGTCTATGAAACAATTGATTCATTTTATTTGGGATATAATTATATATTAATAATTTAATTCCATTGGTCCAAAAATAATCAAGGGGTTCATATTCATCCATGATGTGGAATTTTTGAAATTAAATATAATGTTATTCTTTCAATAAACGAACCACTTATGTTGTAACATCAAACACTACATGTTTTTCTTGTAAATTATTATGTTAATTTGAGGGATTTAACTAGCTTTTAGAGAGTAATAAAAATTAACTATCATGAAAATAGGTTTGTGGAACATGAATTTTATTTAGTTAAGGTAAAATATGTTGAATTTTTTTTAAGATTCATTACCAAATACATATTTTACTTGAAAAAAATATAAATATCGATGATAAAGCCACATAGTTAAGGTCTGATGGTGTTTGTTATATCAATGATGCAACCAAAGAATTTCAAATTACAAGGGATGGTGAAATTGAAGTTCATATGGGAATTTTTTATTTTAAGGATATATACAAACACATTGACACAAATGAATACTTATATGAAAATGAAGAATATTGTATTACATTCTTGTATAGAAATTTAGGTGTATTTTAAATTTGGTAACTGTATTAATAATTATTTATAGATAATGTTATTTTTTTTATTTTAGATTATTGGAGAAGATATTGATGATCTATTTCATTTCCTCTCTGATGTTGTGCTTCCCAATGATGAGCTCTACAACCTGACATCCAACCTGGGGGTGCTTCCGCTGCACTATCGACTAGGAGGGGTCATGACCAAGCTATATTAGGATAATAAAAACTATTCTTAAAGTCTGTTCTTATCTTTATTTATGTCAATTATTAGGAATTTATGTTTTATTGTGTACTTTAATTAATTTTCATTATTATTTAAGTATTAATTATTTGATTATATAATATTTTTTTAATATTTTTTCAGATATTGCAACTTGACATGTGGGGGTGATTCTGAGAAATTATTTTTCTAGGCCATGGGTGTGAGAGGGTTAGGATCTTATGAATGATCATCATCACATATTTGATCATGGAATTTTATGTAAATAATTTTTTAAAAATTTATTCAATTGATAACTTGATACTAATAATTAATTATATGGTTTATATTATCCCATCAAGGATAGTTTAATAGATCTAGTTTTTTCAATCAGACCCTTTAAATATTTTAATTAATCTTTTCAGATATATTCACAAATTTTGAATGGTGTTTTGTGAAACTTATATCCATAATATCAATATATTAAAAATATTAAATATATTCAATCACACATGTGTATAACATTGGAAATAATTATCTTCAAACTAAATAATGTTTTGAATGGGTAAACTGGTTGTTATATTGGATCAAGAATGTATATTTTTAATAGAAGAAACATTATATTAGTTTTGATCATTTTTTGAGGTGACTCATAGTCAGAGATAAATTAAATATGTATTTATTTGTTTATTTATTTTAAAATCTAATTAATTGGTTAACTCTTGAAACTATCAATTTAGTCCAAGTTAAGTGAAACCTATAGGGTTTCCCATATATCCTATAGATATTCTTGAGAGGAGAACCATGATGGAGAGTGTTTTAAGATGATCTTGGTATTTAGGATTGATCGTAAATGTGTCAGTGATCACCCACATCATCGATGACAATAGTAGAATCTTATTATTCTTTAGTGATCGATCCAATTCCAAGGTAGGGGTTTACTTTTTTTTTAATATTTTCCAAATTTTTATATTTATTTAATCATATTAATTTATCTATAATTGAATCCATGATATACCCTTGGATTTAAATCGTAATATACATTTTCTTATAATTTATTATTTGAATTCATAGTGATTGAAATTGCTAAATTACTCATTGATTTTTTTTATTCTCAAATGTGAACAATCAGAAAGCCTTGAATTTACATCATGGATTACTCGTATATTTTGATTTAATGATTTTTACATCCTTTCAATGTGTTTTTTTCACTAATACTTATTTGGATGGTATTTCAACCATCCTCATAGAATGATTCTTGTTGCGTACATTTTTATTTTGTTTGTGATTCATTAATAGCGATACAAATTAAATGAACAACGAATTTATTAGTATCATAAATGATGGTGGTGGTATGGATTTGGGTAGAATGATTGGATTCATGACTACATAGGTGTATGGATGTTGGGTCGTTTTTTCTGGATGGTAAAGCATCATTAGAGGATCAAAATTCTAGTGAACAATGTATGGAAACCTATTTCCAATGAAGGTAGATCCTTGGAAGATATGGTTGATAGAGGTTCATGAATGATGTGGAATTAAATTGAAGGAAGCTATGATAGATTATATGACATGTTGAAGTGACGAATAATTTGGAGAAGGCCATCCTATAATATGCATAGTTCAGAAGAACACATGATGCATGTCTCACTAATGAAATAGTAGGTATTTTAACTGGAATTAATTATCAAATGTTGTGTGGACTATACTAGCATTTTTGTGACCATACCAAACTAAATTGGTGTGTTTGATAGGTATACTCCAATTAAAGTCATGTGACTTATACACTATGTGTATAGGATTACACACCATGTTTGTTGACTTTTTAATGCCATGCTAAATCGCCTTACTTGACTAGAAGGTTGACTTGGGTTGAAAAAAATTGTAACCCCCTAGAGAACACTATGTAATTTTCTATGGAATAGAATAGAAACCTTGACTAGTCTGTTCTAAGTAATATTAGATAAATAACATGATGGTGGCCTAGCTTTTGAAGACAGAGATGCGATCCTTGACGATGAAAGAATGCCCATGAAAGGAAACTTTGTAAAGGTTGTGTGTGGATCCCAAAATTCAAGAAGAATACCAACCCTAACCAATTGAATAGTGATCCATCTGGGAACTATTTACACTCACCCTCTATGATATAGGGTTGGTAATTCCTCCATTTATCGAGTTCTGTCTCAAGTGGCCCCAAGATCATCTATATACGGACTTGAAAGTACTACCAGTGTAAAGATCTCACATAGATCTGGGATCATCCACTATATTAGGTATTTATACTCATATATATTTTCTTGAGATCCTACACTATAGATCATGAGATGTTACATGGGTTGATATTTCACTAAAAAATAATATTTTGGAAGGCTAACCAAATTATTTTCACTGGTTGTGAAGACTAATGCCATACACTATGACTTGAGTACGTCCTAGGAAAATATTTTCATTTTTTCTAATTTATCCCTCTTAATTATGGTTCTGATTTGACTGTTTTCTTCACTCTTTATATCTTTTTTCATTTCTAGGCATCTTAGGTATGTATATACTGAACCCTTCATGGGATTTTCTAGAATGTATCATGTCTCATGTAGATGATGGGCAGTTCAAATGTGTTCATGGTGGAAATTTTTTGAGTGGTATATAGTAGTGAATTGTAGTAGTAGTAGATATGATGTAGTCATAGATTGGAGGTTGTGTTGTAGTATAATATTCTCTCTGTTTGTCTAGTTGGACGTACCATCTGGTTGGGATTTAATATTTCCTTATATACGTTTTTCATGTACTCTCATACTATTTTGTGGGTTGTTAGAGGTATGCATACTTATATTATCCTAGTATCCATTATTCTTCATTACTTAAACGTGTACATAGATTAAAGTGTGTATATATAGTCACTTCAGGATAATGCCTCCCATATTAGTAATATTCACACTTAGTGATTGTCCCTATACCCTACCATATTAGAGACAGTCTTGGGGTGGAACTCTTGGATTACCAATGTCTAGGTAGATTTTGGTGTTTTGGGTTGTATCTAAATGGTATCAGAGCCTAGGCTATACTAGGATGGAGATTGGACATAGAGTCTTTGTGAGGACTCAATTCAGATTCTAGGAAAAATCTCCAAATTTACTCCATTTTAGACCTTCATCTAGGGGCCCCAGTGTTGGTGTGGATGTTGATGTATCGATCCATCATGACTCTAATAACATACCTGTCAAATAGGTGCATGGATACACCAATTAAAGGTAAAACAATAGTATATGCATAATATTATAACAGATTAGGATTTTCAGGTTATTCTTGATTCTGGATTTCTAGATAAACTATATTGACTGTTATAGTGACCATACTTTTTCTTACATTACTATTATATCATTTTAAAGATAAAAAACATAATATTTATAAATTCAAGGATTTAAAGGTTTAGTATATTTGAAATATTATGATTATACATCACTTATATACAATAAAGCATAAAATTTATCAAAATTATTTTCCATTATCCACATAGAATCTTTTACATTCTCCATAGTACATATAGTCACCTAATGATAAACATCAAAGGAAGGGATAAACTAAAATCCCGGTAAGAGGAGAAATAAGGGACATGAATCAATAGAACATGGGTGATTACAATCATCATCATCTTATCATATTCAAAGTACCATCATCATAATCATAAGGGAAACATTTTATAATGTAAAGGAATGTATCATATGCATAAAAATTAAACATCATTTTATAGTGGTCAGATACCACATATAGTTAAGAACAAAACAAGTATCATGTTCATGCATAACATATGTTTATAAATAATAACATAATTATTGTGAACAAATCTATAATCATGTTGACACATAATATACAGAATATTGTGAGATACATCACATTATCTAATTCACTGGTGTGATATATAATTCCAGACCCACCTGTCACATCATAATATTCACATAATCATGTAAGCCACATAGAATATATAGAAATCATAGTCATGAAATTACCCATGAAGATAAATGGGTTTCATAAGGATTTTATAAAGAATAATTTCATTAATAAACTTTGGGGTTCCAAAATGACTAAGGGAAAATAAATTTTGTCTAAACCATCCTATTCTTTAGAAAATAAGAAGCAACTCAAGAAAAGTAAAATATGTGTTTTGGAAAGGAAAATATTTTTGGGAAATATATTTATTTAGATAAAAAATATAGATAGAATCATGTCTATCCCCCAAAAGGAAATTTAAGAATAGTTAAATGATATTTTATGAATATTAGAGGAAAATAATACCAAATATGTCATCAATGAGTGATAACTTAAAGAAAACGAGTTCTATTTGATAATATGCTTACCTTAATTCTCGTTTTATTTTGTTACTCTTCCATCTCTTAAATAATAAACATTGGTTTATTAAAACATTGAATCAAATTTTTATTATTTTATTTTTTCACTAATTATAAATTAAAAAAACTGGTCTATATTTTTTAATTTTTTTTATTAAATTGAATCATTTTGATATCATATTTTCAATAAAAATTTCTTGTATAAATTTGTTTCCACTATTTTGTTCAAGAGAATGTATACATAAGTTGAATAAATTCAAAAAAATTAAGAAAAAAATATTTATTCATTTATATATATAATAAATATTTTATTTTAACTACCCGTAAGGTTAGAGACAAAGAAATATGCCGTAAGCATCCCCATTGGCTGTTAAATGACCATTAACGGGAACACTGCCAAAATATGAATAAAATGAGGTATAAAATATAAATATATCAAAAATATAATTTCTTTACAGTATGTTAAAAAAATTAATATAATTTTAAAGTTATTATTAATTAAATATTAGAATATTTCATTTTGAAAGAAATCCTGAAAATAGAGAAAATGAGAAGAAACAGTGAGAAGAGTTTAAAAAAACTTACGCTTTCCTTAGTGTAGATTCTCTTGTATAACACTATACTTACTTGATGAATGGGCCTGGTTTACTACAACATGTACCTAAGGTTTTTAAGGGAATAATAGAGAATATTTTTTTTCTTCTGAAATTTGGCTTTGGAAAGTGTGAGAGGAGTGATTTTCCAAGGGTAGGGAGAGGGGATATTTATACTTGAGGAGAGATATATTTTTAGACTAAAATATTAAATAAAATAGTATATTAATTTTCAAACTTTTAATAGTGAATTTTGAAAAATATAAATCATATATAAATACAATATATTGGTTTTATAAATTTAACCTCTTTTATAATTTGAATTCACTTAGAATATTAAAAAGAAAAGTGGGAATAAATTGGTATTCTAAGGGATCACTTTTGACTTTAGGTTTTGGAAAATAATTTTTACGTTTAAATTAATATTATTTTAGTTTAATGGTCAATTTATGAAATTAAATATACTTTTTTCTAACCTCATGTTTTATAAATTATTTGGTCAATATTACATCAGTAAATATGTAATTTAAGAAACATCACTTATTCCAAATACTATATTTTACTATTCACCTAAAATTGAAGTATTTTAGAAAATTACTAAGAAATAACCCATATAATGTTTCAAAATTATTATTTCAAGAATGATATTCATTTTTTCAAAATAAACTTATAACATGGGTAATTTTAATTTTTAAAAAATTATGATTTTTTGAAATAATTTAAAATACAATTATTAAATAGGTTCCTATATTTTTTTGATTTTTTTAATCATGATATTTATTGTAATATTTATATTTTCTTATATGACTCATTATAAATATGATTTATATAACAATTTATTATTTTAGGGTTAAATTGCAATTCTAAATATCAAGCTACTATTCCCAACAGCCAGGTTACTATTCCCAACGGTTGGGTTACTATTCCAACTTTTACATTACCTCCTATAAATTTATCTTCATATTATATGTTTACTAAATCAACCCCCAGGTTATATATTTCCATTTTATAATATTTTGATTGGTTTATAAATATTTTGTTTCATTTCTATAGTGTTTCTCATGGGGGCAATCATTCAAACAGACTGGGGTGATAGATATTTTCCCATTTTAGATTTTAGATTTTATAATTTTTTCTAATTATGAGGTTTGTAATTTTCATTTGTTTCATAACTTACGAATGTAATGATATTTATTAATGAGTTATTTTTTTATTGCTCTATATTTTTTACTTGTATAATATAATATAATATAATGCAATACACATTTGTTCATGAAAAAAATATTAAAAATAAACACTATATTGTTGCAACCATAGACCATATTGATTATTGAAATATGTTTCAACGTAGATATATAGTGATGATTCTACAATAGTATTGTGATGAATCCATGTTTTCTTATGAGGCCTTGGTTTAGGGTTCTTTTAAGGAGGTGTTTTCTTATGGTGGACATCAATTGAAACTTCCCCTATTGAGAATGGAGAGGACACACCATTGATGGTGTAGTTGGATTACTCTCTCTATGCTAAGAGGAATATCATTCCAAAAGTTCATGGTGATTATGCACATACACTAAGCACAATACACATGTTCCTCAGAAAAAGAAAAACATGGTTCTCAAGTGAGCCAGATCTACAGATAGTAGAAGTATGGCTAGAGTTTGTATTTGGAGTGTTTCATCTTGTTCAGAAACCTCTTGATTAGATTATGGAGCTTTCATATTGTCTTATTCATGGTGAAGTAGGGAAGTGGTAAAGAATGGTCACTTAGATTCATGATAAGGTGGTACCTACATAGATCATGTTTTAACATTCATTATAAGAGGATTATTTCCCAGTGACCTTGAATTCAGTGTGAAGTATCACCTTTAGACACTAAATAGGGTGAAGTTGTAGAGTTCTAGAAGATCTGACCCGTTATTTATTAATAGACCACTATTATTAGAATATTGTTAGAACCTTTTTCTGAGACAACGGAGACAAGGGAGCTAGGCTAGGTGAAATCTCTCATGTTTTTAATATCTTAATCTGTATCTACTTGAATGATTCACCAAATGTCCATCGATTCCGATCAGTACTCTACTCTAATAGTTGGTACTATACTCAAATAGATCTGGTCCACTTCCCATGCCGCCCTAAGGTGATACACAGATCATGGTATATTGGTGGTGGATCAGTATAATATAGATACTGGAGTCATTAACTGGGGGCATTAGAAAATCATTGTGATTGAATGGGAGGTTGTGGATGGTGGTAGTATAATCATGGATATGTGTTACCCAGTAAAGAGTCTTTACAGTTTTTTAACAACAGGAGGTGGTTTTCTACCTTCAATCCCATCAGTACTCTTCTAATAGTGTCTAACTAGTCAAAAAATCAGTATTCTACTCTAATAGTCTCAACTATTAGCATCCTTCTAGTGTTCTAGACTGGGAAACAATTTTCTTAGTGTTATGTACCGTAGTATCAAGTAGTGGGATGTTTTGGACATGATAGCTATGATACTGAGATGGAAATGGGTCGAGTGCGGAGCATGGGGTTCGAATGCACTATTCCACTGCAGTCACATGGCATTATGAAATAAATCATCTAAGTGAGACCTTTATGAAAATGTACTACGATTTGAGGGAAGGACGGAAAGCGAGCTTAGAATAAGGGTAGCACTTAGGGAATTAACTAGAAGGGTGTTGGTAATAGACAACATATCCACTTTGAACTTTATGATCGATGGACCTTATTCCCACATATAAAATCTTGGTACACTATTACACATCCTGGTGGGTTTTCTTGGGTGTTTAAGTGTATGGAAGTGGGTAGAAGTAGTGGATCACAATTGAGATCTTGGGCAGAGCAGAAACATAAACGATTTAATGAGGTGCCAATGATTCTCAATGCTGAAACAACATGTCATATCAACACCCCTTCAACACTTGATTTTTTATCCAAACCCAATCAATTTATCATATTCTCGGGGTTCAAGACTTTAGATGGTTTTTGTTTAGTATTTCAGATGGTATCTGTCGTTTTATTATTGATGCATCACAGAACGAATGTTGATCTCACATTCTCCTGTGTGGAAACCTTAATGAGATATGTTTCCGGGGAATGGTTTCTCCAATATCTGCATTTTAATGGGGAGAGTTTTTTTCTCTTGGTCGTTCACATGCATCTATTTCTTGGTCTTTAACATTCTAGTTTTAGCAGTCCTTGGGAATGGGTTTGGGGTTTCGGTGTGGTGCAACTACTCTTATTGACTGGGACAACGTTTCTGGGATACGTTCTTCCTTGGGGGTAGATGAGATTTTGGGCAGAAACTATCATAAATAGAATTGCGAACGCCATACCAGTTGTGGGAAACAACATCGTCTCTTGGATATGGGGTGAGTTCTCCGTTGACAATCCAACCTTAATGCATTTTTATAGTTTTCATCTTGTACTGCCATTTCTAATAGCAGGATCCAATCTAATTCATCTAGCCTCATTTCATCAATTTGGCTCCAATAATCCCTTGGGTGTGTATTCGAATATGGATAAAATAAAATATTTTCCCTATTTCTATGTAAAGGATCCAGTAGGATTGGTTTCTTGTTCCCTTGGGATTGTGCTGGTTTTGTTTTTTGACCTCAATTTTTTATTACATCCTGAAAATTCTTTCACTGCTAATCTGATGCCAACCTAAACACATATTGTTTGTGAATGGTATTTCATACCACTTTATGCCCAACTATACAGTATCCGTTCCAAAGCTGGTGGTGTGGCTGCAATCACACTTCTGTTTCTCTCTCTGTTTTTGATCTCTTTTTCTCCCGTGGCTGTATGTAGTTCCATTTTTCACCCTATAGCCCAAGTATTGTTTCGGTTGCTGTTTTTAGATCTCTTGCTACTCAGATGGATCTGATGTCAACCTCTTGAGTACTCATATGTGCCTATAAGATAAATGATCCCATTGGATTTCTTGTGCATTTCAATAACCCCATCCCTTCTCGGACTCATTGGTGAGCTCGATTTCTCTTTGGCTTCATATGGACTAAACATCGATCACCCACAAGATAGTATGGTTTGGCTTCAGGAGTGATACTATTAGAGTAGAGTACTAATGGAATAAGCAAGGTATGAGCAGGCACCACCTTGGCCTCGATGGTAGCCCTTAGGACTAGCTCGAATCATATATTCCAATCACGCATTGTACCCTTCATGTTGGATCCCCCCAAATCCACCAATGGCTGATACCCAATGGCATATGTCTAATATTCATGAAATCCAAAATTCCAACCCATTCATAGTTGTCCTGATGGTGATAGTCAATGTCGGTGCACTAAATTATAGGATAACCCGGGTCACTCAAGAGACCCACAACCCCAATAATTAGAACTAAAATGAAAGAATACCCACATCAATGTGGTGTTGTTTATCAACAAGATTAGAGACAACCTTGGGCAAGACCTTTAGATTAGAGTATTGAGAGTTGGCCATTGCATATAGAACGTGATGAATTGAAGAACCCTCGTCAAACTACCAAGACCTCCTTATATAGGTACCTCCTCACAAGAATACCTCATCTCCCTTGGATGTTAAGTCCTCTTTGTCATGTCTACTACCTATATTATACTAAGGTCAAACCCATTGATGGTTCTCTGGGTGTCGATTCATGTCGAATGAGGCATCACATTCAGAGTTTTTTACTGTGTAAAAAAACCAAGTTGATGAGCCTTTATTCTTGAATAGTCGGAGTATTTCTAGCTTCCAATAGCAATGTACCATCTACTTCCTTATTATTCTAGGGATGGTCAATCACATCACCTCCAAAAAGATACCTTACCTCCAAAATAGTGGCCTTCAACCTCTGGGCCTCCTGCTAGTGTAGTTCTCGATGTGCATTCATAGATTTATATTATATGATGATATGAGGAGATATTATTGAAATTGGAAACTCCCAGCATCCCCACATGTAATTTACAATAGATTGAACATCGTATACTATATGAAAACATGGGTACTTTAGTACTGGAATTGATTTTTCTAGGTACTCACTAACCAAGGCTCAAAATCTCCTTCAACTCTAAACTAGTAGTAGAAAATAGGGAACAATTTTAAATATTATTGACTCGCATTCAGTATTTTATACTACTAGTCTAGTATAGTGGTTTGTCCAGAGTTCATGGGCCTTTCCCAACTACAGCAAGAAGACAAGGTGATTTTTGGAATTCATGTTATGAATCATGGTGTGGTTGTTTGGAAGATATGGGGGTTTCATCAAAAATTGATAAAATTATGACATGGTTCCACTCTATTTTAGAATATACCTCCAGAAATGGTACTTATATATATATTTTTCATCTCATACGGTTCATTGTCCAAATAAATTAGAGTAGTAACACACAATCGTAACCCCAATTACTCCTTTTAGAGGTGGATCTTTCAAGGTGTGCTGTGGTTGATAGGACTATTATATCAGAGTACTAGTGGTTCATCCATCCATGATTTCTCTCATTGGATATTAATGGTCATCAGAGACTGGTACTGATATATATTGACAGGTCTCTGACCATTCCAACATGTCCAACCTTCGTCAAACAACCATTTAAGTACTAGATTCCAAAGGTGCCCAATGCATGCCATTATTATAGTAGAGTACTGGAAAAAATCTTACTTAGTAGATATTGTCTATTGTAAAATGGGACCATATGGTTTGATTGGCCCTTCAATATATATAAGTACCAGTGGAACCGATAGGTGGTGGTTCCACTTGAAGAGATAACCACCATGATCCCCAACTCTTGAAGTGGAAATGGGGGTTGATCCATGCGATTTCTAAAGCTTCCACCTTGATCCTCCAATACCAACTGTGTAGATATTCATTCCATTTTTGTCGATACTATTAGAGTTGAGTAATGATACAGATGCCACTTCATCCTGTACTCGATCTGTACTAGCTATAATTAGTCCAGTTCAAACTGACTCAAATAAGTCGTTCTTCCAACCTTTCTCTTTAGGGTCTCACATTTGGGAAGCATGGGGAATCATTTTGACCACCATAGGGTGAGCATCATGTACTTTTTCTTCTACGTATCACTCAATCTCAAGACCAAACATCAACTATATCACAACAAGATCAGGATAGGTGTGGTGAAAGACCGCAGTGAGGTAGGAAACAACACAACCATAGCTGTATTTGAGTTGGTATAGTAGTTCAAAATACCATCAAAAGGCATTGCAAAAAGGCTATATCTGTTTCAGATTGTAGGTGGCACTAAATCAGGAACCATGTTCTATTCATGTGGTTTTGAAATGGCTGCCAATGCATCAATGGGGACACATCACCTCGGAAAACCCTATGAACCCGATTGGTCGTCCATGAGTGAGTCAGTACTCTACTCTAATAGTCATCCCCTTTGACCGGAGTTTATATGCTAAAATACCCGACTTTCAAGAAATAGTGCACCATTGGGGGGTCTAGTTAGATGCTGGATAGGTAACGAATGAGGATGGGGGGTTAGGGTCACTTGAAAGCTATTGGTGCTGGAAGTGAGAGTTGACCGTGCACCCATCTTCCATCTAGTGGGTATGGCATTCATCAAGCTGGAGGTGTCCTTAATAATACACTCTAATAGTCTCAACTATCAACATCACAAGCCACCTAAGATATCATCTAAATATATATAAGTGCTAGGACCACACCCTTATAGGGAGAGTATCCTATCAGGTCTTTGGCCCCCAGGTCTTCACTGGGATACCTAATTTAGGTATCTGAGGCACTCCCTGGTCCGTGAGCACCTGGTCCTCCCATGCACTCCCTTCCCTCTTATAATATGGAGTATCCTAGAGAACCAGGTCCTCCTAGGTCTAGGATACTTCCTCTATTCTTGGTCCTCCTAGGTTTAGTCAGACAAGGAAATCTACTCTAAATTATAAGAGGTCCTCCATATATATAATATAGATTCTCAGAAACTTCATTTATCCCAGTAAAAGACCAGGTAATCATTGGTATACAACGCGTATCCTAGGGAGGACCTAGTCTAGGATAATCCATGTATCCCATAGAAGGCCTGGGATAGACGATTCATAAAACCTAGTAAATGACTAGGACATTCCTAGCCAGAAGACTCACCAAGTCATTTCTAGGTCTGACCTGGTTATTTCCAAGCCTGGTCTTACTTGGTGGGTATAGTACACTCGTGAATGAAAGCCCTTACTGAACACATCTCTTTCACTATGGTTTTAGAGACTATTACTTATATATATTGGTGGTGATATTTATTATACAGAAGTTGATCAAGGATAAGAGCGTAGAGACTCCAGAACGTGGTAGAGCAGGAGAGAGTGACTTGTGTGACACATCTATATCTAGGTAGAACTCTTAGTATAATTATGATAGCCGATGGTTCAGGGAATGATTGATTGGGTGTTCAGGGTGAAATAAAGATAGGGGACAATAATCTTCACCGTTCCATCTATGAGGTTATATTCTCATTGAGTTGAGTGCTTGGGTGGGTTGGAAAACCAACATTAGCATTTTTGAAATAGATTCAGTTTGACCTTGTCGAAAATGATTTGGAAAGAATCATGTAAGTCCACTCTACACTATCCCTAATAGAAATAGGCACGACGCATTTTATAGTTATTATCGTGGCATCCATCAAATTCAAGAGGTTAGAAAATTTTCTGTACATGGACTTGTGTTGTCTTCATCTGTACGCTGTTGAGCATGTCATCTTTGAATTAACTTATGAAGTTAGAAATAGAATAAAAGCTAGGTTTTCTTCATGGTAATTAACACCCATGAGGTCACCTTACTTGATTAAAAGTATAGCCTGTAGGTGGAATAACGGATTTCAGATTTGGGAATGATAATGGTGAGGACATTGAATGAGAAAAAATGACCTTCAACCTATAGCTATAATGTCAACTTGACACACTGAACGACAATGATCATAATCCTTTCGGCCCTGATATTTCTGCTAATTAGATCGGCTAGGGATAGGGATTAGTACCATGAGGTTGAAATCAGGCCAACAAGTCCATTATGTAGTATGGGTTTCCTCAAGGAGTGAATGAGTCATAGAACATCTTCATTTTATGATCATAGAATTGGAAGTGAGATCAGATATGAGGAGTCAACTTGATCAATTAGATGTGGGGAACATGGTTGGTAATGAACTTGAGTGTGCGAGGGAAAGGTGTTGAAATATTATTGACTGTCGATCCTAGAGGAGGGGTATATACCTAAGGAAGTTCCCTTAATTAGTATAAAGTAGCTAAGAGCATAAAATATAGCCCAAACAAGCTATCATGCAGCCGTATGCGACTATTGATTCTATCATGTGTGAAGCAAATCAGTTCACTCCACAAGAATAAGTCTGAAGTGGGAAGCAGTTTGGATGGAAATCACCCCCCCTCTTTCTATGGGTAGAGAATTTCACTAAAGGGGAGGTTCCTAAGCTTGGTCTACATGAAGTAGCACTTCTTTGGTGATTGGTAAGAAATATCTGAGTAGTGCTGACTGAATGAAGCATGGGCGTAAAGCATCGTGTGAGCACACTGAATCCTTACAAGAGGGGGGGGGGTCAAAGCCGGGTCCAGATGATCTGGCCAAAAGGCACAGGTCCAAGGCTTGTAAAAAATCACTTATTGTCATATGGTGGTTGGAATAGACTGACATCAAGGGAAAGTGCAATTTATCTCTATTCCTCTATTTCTACAACTCTTTCTTTCCAACCCACTGCTCAGCCCCTTCCAATCTTTGGCATCAAGGATGGAAACTCCAAGGGTCGGGACTCAACCTGAGAAGGTAAGGGGATGGTACTTAAATATATTGATTGAATTAATATGTCTATTCTATAAATATGGGCTAGAGTCAATGCCAAGCGCTATCCCATTAGTGGCATAAGGATGAAGAAAGTTTGACTATTAAGAAATAATCTTATTTGTAAAAAATTTGTGCCTTTCCACTTATATGGTTCTTCACTAATAGGGATAAGGAACACGTTCATTATTGGTGTGTGGCTTTTAGAGTCTCATTTGATCAGTACTCTTCTAATAGTGACTTGACAATTGGAGTAAAGTACTCAGCACGCGAGCCCTTTCTTTTCTTCTCATCAAGACAAGGTGTTCAGGAACTCTAACATTGGAAACTATAAAATCCCTCCTAGAAGACCCCCTTAACTAATTATCTGCTACCTTTTTGGGCATAGAAGCTCATTCCAAACTATGATAACCTTCATCTGAGTCATCGTCATGTGCAAACTCTAAAGCCGACATTAATCAACATCCTCTAATTCCCCAGCTTCACCCCCATACTATTCAAAGATAACAACTCAACAATCACCCTTGGTATTTCTATAGGATTTGGTTTAGGTTCAATCTTATAAGTTTTTGTTTGGTCCATCAATCAATATCTCATAAAACCCTATGATGAATCTATATGGGGCCATTTGTTTGGCCTATCTTGTGTCTGTAAGGTATAATAGAAGGCTTTCACCTATGGTTTCAACCATACTTTAAACTATTGTCATTAGGCCCTTGTAACACTGTAAGTGGGTAGTGAGGCTCAGATTACATAGAGTTCAACCTACATTCTATTAGAGTAGATTACCTGAAGTGAAGAATACATCTATTTTATAATAGGATCTTTTATGTATCCCAACTCATAGAGGGTTCTGTCACTTGGTTTGAACCTATTTCTTCTATTCCTATGATTCTATTAGGGTAGATTCTGGTAATCTATCTACATAGTCTTTTAGGATGATCCTTAATATATATAAATATCAACCCATATAGTGTTGTTCTAAGCTCATTTCTTTTATTAGGTATTACCTTTTGTATTATGTTGATGTTCAACCAGTTGCTTATCCCTACCAGACTTTTTCATTTTCCAAACATATCAGAAATATTTCATATAAGATGATCTTAGAAATCACCTAAGTGTTGGAAATTTTCATGATATAGGTAAACTAGTTCCCTATCCCTTTCAGTGAAAGAAGCAGAAAAATTGCTCTAGGTCAAAACCTCAAAAAACGAATTTCAAAATAATTACTGTAGATCGACATTAGAGGTGGCCCGAACCTAGTCTGTGACGCTTCTTATTAGGTACACAATTGAGAATGGATGTTTGTTTAAATAGTACTATAAAATAAACTATAAATAATGGGACTATGTCTTGAGATAATTTTCTAGATTGGATTCTTTAATATAGAATCAATATGAAAATAACATTTCAAAGCGATATAGGCATTTATACCATCAATCAACTGAGAAAGACACCTACGTTACACAAATACGAGCACACTTCTTTATTCAAAAACAAAATACATTATGAAATGAACCCACATATAAAAGTGGGAGGATCTTCTCATTATTTGTGTTCGTACAATTATTCATTATTTCAATAAAAATAACACCTTTACTATAGTAGTTATATAGGGGGGGATGAAACAAGGCATTTGGAACCACATACTACTAGAATGAAATGCAGCCTTAGAACATAATTATGTTGCTGTCTCCATAGGTTGAAGTACAGAGATGGTGGAACTGGGGGTAAGAAAGCAGCCCCCTTTTTCGGGGGATAAGAGTGGGAAATATTACTTTCCCTCGTGTAACTATGATGCCATTCAGAAAGAACGTAAGAAGAAGAAAAATCAAAAGTAGTATTTTTCATATTCTTGCCGTCCTTGTAAAAAAAATTGAGCTATAGGCATCAAGGTAAGGGACCAAGATTATAAAATGATACAAAAGTGGGATCGAAGGGGTTGGTTGAAAGGTAAGGATAGTGTGATTGGATGATTGGTTGGAAGGTAAATCTACTACCTATATTAGACTGAATTGACAGGTTGCAGGTCCTTTGGATCATGGGCCACAAATAGAGACTACTGAACATCATTTGGACAGGCTAACAAGATCAATTGAGTAGCAACCTTTTGATGGCTGTCATTTTCTGGGCTATTTGAGACGGTGAACTAATTATGTATATAAGCATTAAAAGAAGAGGGTGGTCCAGAAAAGCATTAAATGGACATTCTTACCTCCCTAGAATACATGAAGTATCTGACTATCTAGATTATATAGAACGAGGACCTAGATCTATTACTTCCAATTGTATATTAAGAGTTGTGTATTTATTCAAAAATCCAGATAATGGATCGAGAAACCTCCACACATTTATGAAAGCCAGTCACTAGTTGGATAATATCCTTTCTAAATTTCCTTTGAAGAAATCCAGTAGTTCAGTTTTAGTACTCAAGTTCCAGTGCTCATAGAAAGGTCAATATAGTGTCTAAATCCGACTTTCCTAGTTAAATAATGCAAGCATGAAAGTGTCCCAGAGAAAACGATCAATATATATTAGTACCAGCCTCAGTAATCTAATCTAATTGTGCCAAAATCACATATTTATTTATATTATAGGAAACCCCAAGGAAAAATTTGTTTCCAGGAACGCTATGTGAATAAGGTCATATTCGTTCATAATATAAGGTCTCTAAGATACATTAATGATATAGGGAAATATATACACTAAAAACAAATCTATTTTTTCTCATGAGACCCAATAACGAGTTGAGGGTTAATATAATTCCAATCCCCACCCATCACCAAATTAAGTCCAATGCATTCAAAATACGATTCAAAAATAAATTTTTACCATTCTATAAGAAACCCCTAGTTGAATAACAACTTTTCTATATTTATAATAAGAAATATGGACTAGAATTATTCTATATTAAATGGAATAATATGGATAACTTAGAGAAAATTCCTTAATCAACATAGATGTTTTGGGGTATCATCATAGTAATAAGAAGCTCCCTTATCCTGGAAATATAGTAGTGATGGTACTCTTAATGTGATTGGCTATCCATGGAAGATAATAATTGGGTTAAATAGTTTTCATTAGTTCGATAACAAGGTAATGGATAAAAAATCCTTCATCATGGTTCATAAATTGCTTGTGAATTTTCTAATAAAAATCCTATGGGAGTTTCTTTCTAGGTGTGCAATGTTAGGTGCACTTATTGTGAATTAGAGTGATGATTGATTTAATTCTCACCCAACCCTTTTGAGGGTGACTACCCCTAGGTGTATCTATTCCAAAACCACATCCACTGTCTAGTATCCATGTAATAAAATATTTTCTAGGAAACTACACACGCATTTATTTTACTAAAAAAAATTATGGTCTTTAAACCATGGAAAATATTGAGTTTTATAATAGTTTTCATAAGTCTAGAATGAAAAGAATATAAAGGAGTGAAAATAGTATAGACTTTTAAATCCACTGAAATTTACATTAACTATGATATAAAGTCATCCATGGTAATGTATTCACCATAATAAAGGAAAAAGTAAATGAATATATCATGGTTTCCAAAGAGTAATAATTGAGAAAGAAAACCCCACTTATACCTTGGGTACCAATTCAATAAAATACACTTGAAAAAGAGGGTTCCAAATTTTTCTTAAAATGCCATCAATAAAAGGTATTTATGGATATAACATCTCAAATAATTTTTATATGCACCATATAAAAGAAATTATGTGAATAATACAAAACATGTCTCAAAGACAGGAAATTGAGATTCAAAACCGCTACCTTTAATCTCCCTTATCTGGATGTTATTAAACCTCTTGCATAAAAAAATAATTGTCTTAATTAGATATTTTATAAAATCATAAAAAAATATAAACCTCTTTAACTTTAATTATTAATTATTAATTACATTTATTTTAGTTTTTAATTATCTATTTTTAATATTTGGTTTCATTAATATTGATCATTTTGAACTTGTTTCATAATAGTGGTGTTGTTTTTTATTATTGAAATTTCTTATCATTCCTACATAAAATATTTAATAGAATGGATAAATTTTATTCATTTATAATGATATTATCTCATTCCATTTTAATTTTTTGTTATACTTCCTGAAAGTGGAAATAGTGTTAGCTTATTTTAGTAATTTTAGTGATCAAATATGATATTTTAATAATATTTTGGATTCTTAATAAAACTTTTTTTGAAAAAAAAACCAATAACTCTTTTTTTATTAACATATAATAAAATGGGTACTTAAGTTACCATATGAATCCATGATAGGGTTTTATAGGATTGTTCAGGTAGGTGAAAAAGCCATCCCCAAACACAAAAATGCTATAACCCGATAGATGCGCATTGATAAGGAAGTGTATAATATAATTATAAAAGAATAATAATGTTATTATTACTCTATTTATAACTCAGTTAATGATATATTTAGTGGTTTTCATAGATAAATTTTATCAATTTAAAAAATGATAAATGTTACTTCATGGAGGCGGTCATCCACATAACAAATGGTTACCATTCTTTTGTCTTTCTACATGGATGGAAATGGGGAATTGATTTTTCGATAAAGTAATAACATATTAGTATAATAATAAAATTTATGTAATTATAAATCAATGGTTAGGTTAGTTTTGGAATAGAATGATTGATAATAAATGATAAGAAGAAAGTAATACTCACTTTGGTCCCTCAAACTTTATCTTGAAAGTCCCCTTGGAAATAAATAGATAAAGATAACTTACTTTGACCTATGGCATAGTAAAATGAGAGAGGATTCTTTGATAAGAAAATTTAATATTTTTAGGAATTAATTCAATTTAATTGGTGTGGCATGATGGTGTGTAAGTGTCCCCTTTTATTAGTGAATAAAATTGTACTTTTGTGAATACCCTTTAATTTTCAATGAAATTATTAAACTATTCGATGGTAAATGACACCAAATGTTTTAAATAATGGTTTTTTGGGTATAATTGGGTTGAAAATCCCCTAAATAATAATTTAAACTCATTTTTTAAGCTTTTTTTTGTGATTTACCCTTAAGATTTTTATATTTTATCTTTTTAGTTTTTGCCCTGGTAACTATTTCTTAACTAAGTAATATATATTTTATTAAAAATATAATTTAAACCTTATAAAAAATATTGACACTATAGAACTAAATTTATTCTCAATTTAATCTAATTTAATTTATAAATAATAGAAAATTATCTTTCAAATAAAAGTATTTATTATATTGAAATAGAATTTTTTATAGGAAAATAATGTTTTCATAATTAAGTTTCCCCACTCATATTTCATATTGATAAATGAATTAATGAGTTTTAACACATTGATATCTAAGATAAAAAATTATATTATAATCATTATCTCTATGTGATTAATTTATTTTATTCTATGAAAATTATGCAATGATAATAGAACAACTCCATAAGAATACATTTTAACCATTTCCATAGTAATTAACTTCAATCCTAGTATTATAAAATTAAATTGATCTTACTACATAATATGTATATCATTATCTCAATTATGAAATCAAATTTTTTAGATTAAAATTTTAGAATAGAATAAATTAATTTTTAATATAAGTGCATAGAAACTGTATTTTAGAGTAAAATATTACTCCAGTTTTGAAAATGACAAACATGTGTTTTATGAATAAAAAATGTATTTTTAAATGATTTATTCTTCATTAAAAATACATATTTAATATAAAAATAGTTTCAAAAACATTCAATTCATTCTTGTATTATGATAATGTCATAAAAGTGATCATTTTTGAAAATCAGTACTTGTTTATTATCCACATTAGTATCAATTATATTAGAAAAACTCTAAAAAATAATCCTAATATAATTTTTGATATTTGGAATTCAAAAATGAAGTTATTTTAGTATAATTAAAATCCTAAAATTTAGTTTCTAAATAAATTTCAGAATAAAGCCTCATTAGAGTGCACATTGTAAAACAGTTTCACGATGCAATATTTGACTAATGTGAGGGTCTCATGTATTACATTCCCCCCATTTAAAAAATTTCATCATCATAATTGTATACATGTAAGATACTATGAAAATATTGTTATTACCTTTTAATTGCTTTATTATGCTCCCATTTTTCATCCATTAGTTTTTGATTTCTACAATGGAATTTTACTAGTTGAGTTGAGGTGACCAAAACAATACATAAATTTATATTTGATCTTATTAGATGAATATTCAATATATTCCATTAAGATCTGCACTATTATCATAATGGTATACTACCTTTTAAACATGGATAAATATAAAAAATTACATAATAAAGCTACATCATCCCCCAAGTATCACCTTTATTATAAATAACATACATAAAACCTTTATTCATATACTAAGAAAAATGAAAAAAAATAAAGGGTGGCCACATACGATCAATAAGAGTTAACATAGAGGATATAAATCAATAATCATAATTAATCATAACTCATAAATAATGGTAAGACAACATGAGAATAACATTTGAAACTCATACTCAACAATTCATAGATCATAATCATGAGATATGTCAAAAACATGTTAGTTCGTGAGACATGGATAATAAAGGAAAACAAACACGATCCATTGTAGCATAAAATTAGTATATTACAATGTCTTAAAAGAGTACCATAAAGTGTGGTATAATAATAATCTTAGAAATATTATGTCAACTCAACCCAATGTGATATTCATTTCATATTGGGATTGGGATAACCACCCATGTAACTACTTTTGGCTTTGGATAAATACTTGTGTACCCTTTTTGGGCTTATAATAACATCCCATGTACCCTTTGATATAATAAAACATTATTCTTTATCTAATTCATTAGAGGAATATAACAAACCCACCCTTCACATATTCACAATCCATTTATATGTATTCCATAAGATCATGAAAACTATAACATATTGCTGCCACATACCACTAACCAGCACTCAGGCTGGTCGAGCTCTTCATGACCTCAACTGTGCCTCAACAAATTCCATAGTATTTCAACCAATAGAAAGGTTCTAAGGTTATACTATATAGAGACTATACCCTCATTATCAAAGAATACAATAAATTATAAATAAAAAAGTATTATACATCACGTATAAACTAAAAAACGGAGAATATAAATATGATAAAGAATATTGTAATTGAAATATAGTCAAACAAAAAATTCCATGTCATACATCCATTAGCTTATCACCCACTAGGACAGACATATATAAATACTAGTATAAATTGAATATGAATAAAGATGTTTTCTTCACAACTAAACGAAACCATACATCATCCCAAACTCCTCACATCCCAAGATCTATCCCACATGATCATGTTATCTCAATCCTTACCCTAATCTGTTGTCTGAAACCAATTGAAAAACTTCTCACTTACCCAGGTGAAAATTTTTCTCATGAATTTTTTCAGTATAAAACTCATATAAAGGAACCAGAAATGCAGTGCCATAGTAACCAACATATTCACTTATATGTGAATGCAACAAGTTAAGTTGAATGTAAATTACTACTGAACAATATATAAATAAAACTCTTTATTGAGTCATATTTCCATGACCCTAATTTAACATAACCACTTAATCTAGTTCTAGGGAATCTCTAATCACATCACAATAATTGTGCTTCCCATGCATCATGTTGTCTCCAAATCTATGGCAGCCCAAACAAATTCTCATAGATCTGGGGACACATCCCATGACAATCCAAACATATGAGCTCTAAATATATGAAAGATAATGGATCTGAGGAGCCAACTCATGGTATTCCTTATGTCCAAATCCAAATTCATGGTATCTATAACATATATTAGATAGTTTTAGGGACCCATCCCACAATAGTTCGTATATATTGATCAAAATACATGGAATCCATAATATATATGATGGATACAGGGACTAATCCCATGAAGGTCTATATATCCAGATCCAAATACATGGTATCTATAACATATCTAATGGCTATTAGGACCCATCTTGTGCTATTCCATAATCCCTACCCCAAATCCATGGAATCCATAAATTATTTGACTTTTAATTCCATGTAAGATCAAATAGTGATCTCCAAACCCATAGAGGCTCTCATATATATACCTGGATCCAAGTCCATGGAATCACCATCTTATCAAATCTTCCCAAGGGAACCTCCATAACCAACCATAAATAAAATTAAACACAATTTCTAGCCAGGTTCCCATGCCCGAAACCACATTCCACATCCCCTAGACCTCACTGTTCCTATAATAGTTCCATGGTGACACCTTCTACCATCTCACATATACCCACTCAGGGTTGGTATGTCAATAGGGGATCCACTAAGTTCCCATAGTCTTTGTATGATAGAATCACCCTCACATGGTTCTTAGGTCTCATCAAGGCCTCGATCTGACTCTAGATGATCCAAGGAAGTTGTTTTCCAGGTTATAATCAACCGGATAACATAACATTACCAACTACATGGGGAATCAACACATAGGCATAATTCACATGATGGAATGTGACCCATATTTGTCTTAATGTCACCTCAAGTTGGTTTTCTCACCCAATATAATCTTAGTCTACCCATGGAGTTCCCACATGGCCTTATTACCAAGGGTTGGGAGAGTATCCCTCATCCTACACTCCTGTCATCAAGATCAAATATCTTGAAAATAAAAAAGGGAGTTCCTCTAAGGTCTACATTCCCTATAGTCTCTACTCCATAATCTCCTCTAGATTAGATATTTCTTAGGCCCCTAGGTATAGGATATTGGGTCTCACTAGTCCAACCTCACCTAGAAAGAAGTTTGGATGCCATCCAGTATCTCAAAAGTCCCAACCATGACCATTAGTGTCCAAGGTTTCAAGCTAATAGATGAGTGTTGTTTTTGAACCGTAGTGCTTGTTCAATTTATATAGAAGTTTTAATTTATTAAAAAACATTCCATTTAATTAAATTAACTAGTTACATCTCCATCAATTTTGTTTCTATGGATCCACTTGAAACACCAAAGAAACTGAAGACACATGGCTAGTACATGCGACCACCTACCTCATTCAGAGCTTTCGACATGTATTTATAAGAAGCATAAATAGTTATAAATGCCTATCCAAGTTTTTCTAAGCTCAACCAAACCCACATCAACTACCCAATATCATTTATTAAACTGAAAATCACTAATTAGTTAATTATAACATTTATAATTAATTTTTAACCCAAATTAAAATCAATAGAGTTCTATATGACTTGCTGAATTATCATGCCATTCCAGAACTAAATCCTATTTCCTATGAGAGGTCCATTATGACGGCCCAACACCATTAAAAGTGAACACAATATCACATAATGAAAAAAATATAAATTAATTGAATCCTAAAAGCTTAGAGAAAACACTATGGCCACATACCTCAGTAAAAAAGTGTATGGTGTCATGCAGGCTGCTTCTAAAGACAACCTCTTCCTAGGTTTCATGAAATCTCCATCCCATTTATTCTATTATATCATTCTATTGTGGAATAGAAACCTTAACTTATGTTGGTATAAAATTAAAATATAGCAGTAGGGAGGTGAGGATCAAAGAGGAATTACATATGGGGATATATAGATAGGACCAATGTCTAAATCCATCAAAATACCTCCCCTTGAGAGTGTTTTATGGGGATATTTGTTGGGATAAAACCCCAGTCATACATTCCATAGGATGAGGAAGGATTTGGGTTCCCCATTAAGCTTGTGGTGGGGAGAATAAGGGTCATGTTTCCATTTAATACCCCCATAGATTAGTAGGGGACAATGTTAGTAGTTTCATCTACTTCTAGACTCCACCAGCTAGCCGATCGCTTTCCTATAGCTACCACCTAACATCTACTATGGCACCTTTGAGCCCCTAAAAATGATTCTTTAGCTTCCCAAAAAATCTAAAACACCTAATTTTAGGTTTTCCAAACATGAATGAATAACCATGAATATCATTACTGAAAAATACCTAGCCAGTAATTTAAAAAAATCTAATTTTTATTGTATTTATAACTCCCATACAAACATGAGGTTTTACAAAAAAATTATCATTTTATCATAACTTAATTCATGGAAAAGAAAATAGGTTTTATTAATATTTCAACAGAATAATCTTAAAATATCCATATAAATAATAAATATGGTATCATAGAATCATATCCCTAGTGAAGCATATGTAATATAAAAGGATTTTATCACAGATGAAAATTTTATTTAAAAGATCACTGGAATATTTTTTGGGGAAAATAACCTTTTAATTTTGAAATCACATATTTAAAATCTAAAATGTTATAAAATATTAAGGAAACATTTTATTTGAAATGAATTGTGAAAAGTTTAAAACTAGTATTCAAATAAAATTGTAGTTATAATAGAAGGAAAATTTGTTTATATGGTGTATGCTAAAACAAATATTTTGTTCACACTTTGAAAATAATACCTCATTTAAAAAATGAAAAGAATAATTATTTTTTAAAAAAATTATACAAATTTAAACATGAATAAAAATGACTGTAAATTTTTTTAGGATAATAGTAAATACATTCTTGAAAACATTTTAAATAAAATATTGATAATGAATAAGAATATTACTAACCTAATAGAAAAACAAAGGTGTGTTTCCTTAAAAAAAGTATTTCATATTTTTTAGAATTTAGAGTGTAAAATGAAAAGAAATAATATAAACTATATAAATAACCTTAAGAGTATAAAATTAATTATATTTATTTTGTATTGATCATATTATATCCACATTTTAAATTTAATCATAAATAATCATAGAAAAAATGAAATTGTGACGTAAAACCCTTTCCTCAAATTCAACTTTCTTTTTAAGCACTATAACATATTGTATAATAAATAATAATTTATTTTAATACTACACCAAAACCAAAATATATATCTTTAATATCCTATATTATCCACTTATAACATTTCAACACTCATTTATAAATTATTCTTTATTAAATTCATCATTTTCAAGTGTTGACTGGTTTGTTTTTCAAGTAAGTTTTAGTCATTAGATCCAATAAATATCCATTTATCTTGCTTAAATCATATCCATAATGTTAATAATGATATAAATATAATAAATATTAATTATATACAATTTAAAACCATCTATAAAATGAATAGATAGTAAAATGAATTACATAGTTTATGGAGATGGTAGTTGGTATGTATGCATGAGTGTTGTTTTCATTTTTTAATAAAATGAAGGAAAGAAATATAAATAATATTTCAGAATTATATAACCAAATTAATATCATAAAATATCACATATATTATTTAAATAAATATTTATATCCATAAATGTTTTTAGTGATGGAAAATGAATGATTTTTCTATGGGGAGGCGGTAGTCCACACGTATACATGAGTGATACTTTCATTACACATTTAAAAGAATGGAGGAGGAAATAGTTCTAAAATATTCATAATAACTTATAATTATATTTATTATATATTATTCATCAAGTTACTATGTAGAAAATAGTTTTATTTAGTATGGAAAAATAAATAGAGTTGAAAGATAATAGTTAATGTTTATCAATTTTCTTTGAGATGCCACATTTGACCTACACCTTAATCCATGAAAAATTGGTCTTATAAGGGAAAAAGGGATTAAAGGTGAAGGAGAGGAGGATATTAACGGTTTTGGTGTGGGATTGGATAGTCTATATGGCTTAAAAATTGTAAATAATGGTGGATATGAGGTGTCACTTTATAAGTTATGAAAATAAGACACATGGAATTACAAAAAATATTTGAATATAAGTAATGTAATTCTCAAAAAAATTGATTCCATATGGAAAATTATTTGAAGTTTAGATAATATTGGGTCCGAATATCCTCAAAAAATAATAATTAGAAAAGTATATGTGGCATTATCTCCTTTATCTCTTAGTGTAACCCTAGTATACCTGTTTAACCTTAACCATAGTAAAAAAATTATTGTTTTTACAATTCATTATGAAAATAAAATAATGTTAAATACTAACAAATAAGGACATGATAATTTCAAAAAATGAATTAATTTTACAATGTTTAATTACTATTAATATCTTAAAATCATTTTAAAATAAAAATTCAAAGTTCAAAATTCTTTATTTTATACATTATCCTTATCTAACCAGAGTTGATGATATCCAATGTAGAAGATCATTTATTGAAAATAATTATTATCCTTTAATTTCATCAAATAATTAATCAACTTGTGGTAAAGGGTAATTATTCTTTGTATCAATAGAATTTATTTACATATAATTGATGAAGAGTCCTACCAAACCATCCTTCTTTTTAATGAATAAAATAGGGGGTCCCCAGGATGAAACACTACTGAATATAAATCTATTATCACCCCACTTATATATTTTTTATTCAACTCCACCAACTCCATTGGTTCCATTTTATTGGGTGTTTTAGATATTGGTATTTTATTTGGAATGAGTTCAATAGAGAACTCAACTCCACCCCCAGGTGGAAGGTCATAAAATTATTCTAGAAAGACATAAATTAATTTTTCAGCCATAGGAAAATCATCTATTTTTTGGATATCTTTCTTATCTAGAGATTGTTCTTGATCTTCCTATATTCCCATAATTTCATGAAGGAGAACTACCGGGGGAGGATCCTGACATGATTTATATGATGAATATTTCCCTCTGAATATAAGATATTCCACCTCACCATTGAAAATGATATCCTCCTTCTCTCGGAAATAAATTTTTTCATTATACTTTGACATCCAATATATACCATTGATTATATCAAATTCAACCATTTTGATAACAACAATGTTTCCATATAAGGTATGTACATGCATCATAATTATATATAACTGACATATCCTTCTTGAAATAATATTTTCACTCGATATATAAATTGATAACTCCCTAACTTGGGTATTGGGAATATATTTAAATTTGTTAGAAAACATAAATGATATAAAAGAGAGTAAAGATCTAGAATCAAGTAATGCAATCGATAAATTTTAGGGTATAATCAAAGTTCCTACACCATATCATTAGAAAATTTAATTTTAGATGTGGTAATTATATAATATTTTCCTTTCTCTCTTTGCTTTTTTGGGTGAAGTTTTATAACATTTAGGGAATTCGTTCGCATAATGTACCTTCTATTTATAGTTAAATCATTTATCATAAATAATATCTTCCTTAAATTTTCATTTATGATCTTGATGAAATTTTTATTCAAAACTGGAAAAAATTTATTCCCTTTTTATATGCCCTGTGGCCTTTATTCACATAGTTATCACTTATAGGAAATAACATATTTTCATTTCTATCCTTTTCCACACTATTCCTCCTATAATGCTCACCTATCCTGTTCTTGTCTTAATCTCACTTAGATTCATACATCCTATAGAACATCCATTATATCTTAAGATTGTATGAGAGTATATCTGCATATGATGGAAAGGGTTTAGATACCAATGCCCTTATAAGGCTTGAATTTAACCCATAAAATAATCAATACATGTTTCTTTATAGTGTATGGACATATTCCGCAACATATATATCTACCACATAAAGTAATCCATATACTCAGTAATTTTTCCACCTCATTTGTTTTGAGATTGTGGAACTGTCATTCTATTTAATATCTTTTCTTAAGAGGAAATTATTTTTCATAGAATATCTCTTTAAAAATTTACCATTACCTATGGTTTATATAACATTCCTCTAGTATTTTAAATAAGTAACCATTATTAGTCTGTATCTCCCTTTAGATGATAGAACACGATGATGAATTTCCCTTGAAATATTGAGGTTTTTTCATTATTTTGTTCTATATAATTGGGTTCCTATAAATCCATTCCCATAGGTTCTTATTAACCATCATCTAATACCAACTACAATAACCTAGACTCCAAAAAACTAGAGCTGGTAGTTATATTACATTATTGGTACATAATACTAGAGTACATGAAGGATCCAACAACATAGTAGACTTATAAAACTAGATACATATATACCTTAAATTTGAAAACAAATGATACCACATGATTCCATTGTGAGATCATTATTTTTCATTTTTTCATTTTACTAAAAATTACACAGAATTCTTCTCTAGGTTACCTGGGAAATGGGAAAAAAATAAGTGTGAGATCAGATTTTTAGAAAGGATTATCATATTTGGTAAATTATCATAAAATAAACATGTCCTAGGAGGTATGATAAGAGGTGAAAATGGAATATTTTTAGGTATAAATTTTAATTAATGGGTGTAATATTATGTGGTGGAAGTGTTCCCTTTTAAAATTGAAGAAAATGGAACTTTTCTTAATACCCTATACTTTTAAAAGATATCGTCACCCTATTCATTGGTCAATGACTCTAAAAAATTTATATAATAGAGTGTGGGGTCATATTTGGAATTTAATATTTAAAATAAGGATTATAAAACATGTTTTATACCTTTTTATAATGATTTACCCTCAGTTTTTTACATTTTACCATTTTGGATTGTTCCTAGATTATTCATTTTTTGTGGAGTAATTTATATTTTATTAAAAATATAATTTAACCATTATTACCAAAAATTAGTTTCCATAACCTAAATTAAATATAAATTTAATATAATTCAAATTCTAAATAATAATAAATATTCTTCTAAATAAAGCCATTTAACATATAGAAGGATTGCTTTTTGTAGAAAAAATTTGTTTTCACACTTTAGTGTTCCAAATAATATTTAGTATGGATTACTAAATGAATGATAATTAATAAATTTATATACATGTTAAAAACTTATATTTGAATAATTATTGAGATGTGATTATTTATTTTATTACATAAAAATTAGGCAATGATAATAAAGCTATTCTAAGATAACTAGTTTTACCGTTATCGCATTAATTTAATTTATTACTCATTGTCCAATTTCTATATGTAAAAAATAAATTCACATCATGAAAAAATATGGACATGTTTATCGAAAATATGAATCAATATTGATAGATTACATTATTATAATTGAATTAAATATTTTTTATAAAATAATTTAAAAACTTTTTTTAAAAGTGAAATATCACTCATGTTTTCAAAATGATAAATCAGGGTTATATATATAAAAAATACTAATTTTACAATAATTTTTTATTTAAAATATTTAAATCTGTTTATTGTAAATAATGTTTCAAAAATATTTATGTTAATCTTGTATTATGATATTTTCATAAAAATGAACGTTTTAAAAAAATAAACATATTTTTTAGTTTTCTGCTAAAAAAATTATTTGAGAAAAGTAAAAAAATAATGTTAAGATAATCTTGATATGTGAAATTAAAAAATGAAGTTAATTTGGTCGAATTTAAATTCTATTTTTTTACAATAAATTCATGATGAAAGGATCTTTAGAGTGTGCATTGCGTAATAGTTTTGGGATGTAGTGTCTATATTCTATAGAAGTGTCTCATATATTGAAACGCCTAAAGAATTAGTATGTTTTGACTTCGAAACGTGGAAAATAGCATAGTGATCTTGGAGGGAATCTAGTAATCATAGGGAGAGTCCTTTATACACCTGTGAGGGTTGAGTATGACAACCTATATCTTTAATAGAAATTATTACATGATATTTTACATTAATAGACATATAAAAAATCAAAAAAGATCAAGAAGTCAAGTGTAATTTGGTAATTAGATACATATAAAAATAATATGAAATGTGGATAAATTTATATTATCTAGGAACTCAATAAAATTCACTTAAAATTCCATTGATCTTATAAAATAGCATTGGAGAACTTGGGGATGTGCATAGGAAATGTGTGATCTATAAGGACCCAATAAAGCATAAAATAATGTAAACAAGTATATGAGAGTCAAGTGGTATAACAAGATGACATTGGAGGGTGAGAAACATAATCATGAATATCAAATCATAAAAAAATATGTTAAAATCAAGTCAATATATTAATGTGGGAAAAATATAAAAAATTTCATCATAAGCATAAGTCAAGGATGACCACCGATACATAGTAATGTTGTTTTCTTGGTATAACCATCTATGCACCATACATGGTACCTCATGAGATAAAAAAGTTAACCAATGCATTAGAGGGTTATAAAATTTCAAGATCACCTTTGAAATTCATCTCAAGTACATTCATTTGCATTCTATATAAGTAATAAAACATATGAATGTCTTTCATCAATTTTATTCCCATTATTATGGAGTGTGTGTTACATACCTATAATTCACAAAAAAAAGTTTATTAGTAAAACTAGGTGAATACCCTTGAGTGGAAATTGGGATGGGTATTCAATATACTAAATTTTGGAAGGGAAAATCATGGGATAATATTGGTAGAATAATGGGTATACATAAATGTTCAAGGAAGGGAGTAATGTGAGTGGAAGGTTGTAATGAATCGTATTTTTCATGTATTATTTAATGATATTGTATATATTATTTTCTAGACTAGGTATTGAGATGTCCTATGATTTTGAGGATTAGTGTGCCCAAAATAAATGTTTGAAATATGTTAAATATATTAAATACCACATGCACACAGTTTTCCTGAAAAAGTAGAATAACTTCTAAACAAGGGCCCATATCAAATATCTGAGATGAATGTTGGGTTTATAACAAAGTGTTTACCCTATACATGACATAATATTTGTTGTTGCGGGGTGTTTATAGAAAAGTATTCATAGGTATAAAATGAATAAAATAATTAATAAAATAATTTTATTTTATTTTTTTGATGTAGTGACCTAGCTAATTAAAAAAATAAATGGTTATGGGGAATTCCTATGGTTAGACACTAAAAACTAGAGATCTAGAGGACTGTTGAAGAGAAGTCGAATAAGATTAATTTTAAAATCTATGATTAGTTCGAGGGTTGACTACCGGTGCGAGATGAGGTCAAAAGATCTCACCAATGATCACAATGCAACTCTATTCTTCATCATAAATCAACCAAATCAAGGTAGAACATTTTCGTTAGTTGGATTATTTCTATATTGTTAATTCCTATGATGAACGTGATTCAATCAACTAGAAGACATATCTACGGTTTGGTCATCTTACTGAATGGGTTTGTTTTGTGGGGTTATTTTGAGAGGATTTTTCTATGATTATTATCTATTAATTCATCGTTCAAAATACAAAAAATCATGGTTGTCACAAACATAGACTGAGTTATGTTCCTCATTATTGTTCTTTTTTCTTTCCTCCCCTTTTTCTACATTCGTATTAATTGTTCTTCATTTGTCCTATGGTTTGATGTATATTGAAAATTATAACATTTTACGCCTGATTCTTAGAATATTGGTTTGAAATCCACTACTAAAAAAAATTATATACCAAAGGTTGTCCAAAAAATCATGGGAATAAGGGTGACCTATACCCAAGGATTTATAAACTATGGGTCTAGGTTTCATGGGAAGGACTTATAACAACATTTTTTTGGAGAACTGTGAGTATAGGTTACATGGGAAAAATAATTCATGGGAAGGACATATCCCCATGGTTCTCAAAAAATTGTTGGTATAATTCACCCATATACCCATGGTTTTTGTAAACCATGGCAGTAGGTTGTGGGGGGGGGGGATAATTCTTGAGGGAAAACAAATACCGACAGATTTACCGAACCATGGGTATAACTTTTACCACTATTTTCTGTCATAATAATAATAAATAATAAATTAATATAAATAATATTTTAAATTTATACATATTTTTTTTGAAATATTAGAAATATTAACTTATTACAGAATAATGGTAAAATTGTTGGATCATAAACAAAATGTACTGGGATAAAATCCTAGTGGCAGTTTATTTTAAATTAGGACCAATTCCATGGTTTGACCAAAACTTGGGTATATAACTATACCAAAATTTTGGTAAAACCATGGGTATAGGTGTTTCAAATTAAATTTCATACACCAACAGTTTAAGAAATGTGAGTATAGGTGACCTATACCCACAGTTTGGTCAAACCGTAGGTATAGGTCTATAATGATGGCCCTTAATGAAATCATTCCTAGAACCATGGTTATAGGATATACCTATGGTTTTAGTGTCTATAACTTTGGTTCTAAACCATCGGTATAGCCTAGTTTTCTATTAGTGATCATAGATCTGATCTTGGAATGACACTACAATGGTGCAAGGATAGAATCGGTGACATATTAGATGGATTTTGATACCCGATCTCATGTTATTAAGTGCGCAGAAAAGAATGAAGAATGAGGAAAATTTCCACATGGATCAAAGGGAAATGATCTAGAAAATGGTCATGGTGAGGTTATTCTGGACCAGAATCTTTATTTTTTGCATGAATGAGCCAATATTTCCCGATGATGGCAGTGTGGGCACACACAGAAGTAAAACCAAGTGTTTCTAAAAAACATGTACCGAACGACTTTTAATCAGGGATTACATAGTGTGTGGGTCCCTCCAAGTGGTGTTTAGGGTTTCAGTACATAGTTTAGTATCACACAGCAGGTGACCCTAACAAACCATCTGTGACCTCTACCTATTGGCTGGTTGTGTACCTTAGAGGGTACATAGACATGAGGCAGGAGTAAATGGGATAGAAAATGTCATGTACTCCCCCATGGACATGGCATAGTCTAGATAACACAGACATATTACAAGGGTAGACACATGTCGAGTACTATTAAATGAACACTGACACATTCCATTTACATAGGAATGACCTAGCATATAAGGGACACAACGTGTAACCCAACTACACACTCTGCACTCCTTAAAAGTTGGATTTAATCCATTTTCCACTACATCTAGGACATGATTAATTATGGTGTGTTCCCAATATCCATTCCCTCATGGTTACCATGGAATCACCTCCTAAACATAGGATTTTTATTCCATCATCCAAACTTCTTGGATAGAGTTATAGGAATCCCTATGTGAGCTCCAAGGTGAGATCCTCTATCCAACTTTGTACCCTAGGTGGTTTTCTTGGTATCATCATGAGAAACACTACAAGAGAATTGATCCTATACTTTTTGGGTTAATTTAGATTGATTTTTTAGTATACCCCATGGTGTTGGGTGTGATACTCATATATGTATCGCATCTCTTCATACTTTTAGCATTTACTTCTAATGATGAGACCTGATGAGCATTACATCTCATATGTACATCATCAATGCTTTCATACTCAAGATTGTGTCCTTTTGGGTGAGTGATATGTGAAAACATCAATCTTGAATACAATTTTGGCATTATGGCTGTGAATTACCTTTAGAATGTTTGTATTTGTTATGTATATTGTTGGACTCCTCATGTGTTAATCATGTTTTAATGATCACAAATACTATTACTATTAATTAATCTCATTCTTAATTACACTAGATCACAAATCCTATTACTGTTAATCAATTTCAATAATAACTACACATCATGTTTTAATGGTAACAAATCTTATGGATGTTAATTACTCTCTTTATTATTTACAAGTCTTATGCATGATCACAAATCTCACATATATTATCACGCATTTATATTTATGATTCAAGTTCTCTTAATCTCTAATGATTAAACTAAATCCATATTCTGCATATTACTGTCTAAGTCTAAATACAAATATTTTTCTAAGTATGGAGACACCGTGAAGGACTCACCGTGACCCAGACACCGTGAACCAGAAACCATGAACCAGACACCGTGAAGGACTCACCGTGACCCAGATACCGTGACCAAGACACTGTGAACCAGACACCGTGAAGGACTCACCGTGACCCAGACACCGTGACCCAGACATCGTGAACCAGACACTGTGAAGGACAAACCGTGACCTCGACACCGTGAGCTAGACACCGTGACATGGATAGACCGTGAAGTTCATACCATGAAGCTCATACCGTGAACCATATACCGTGAAGAAGAAACCGTTTACATAATCACTATGAAATCGTTTCTTAACGTTTTGTCAATATTATTTAAATAATGCTAATGGTCATATTTTATGTTTTTAATGCAATTAATGTTATTTAATGATAGTTGTTGGCATATAAGGAAATCGTATCTCGTACCTATGAAAAGGGAATCATTACTACTTACAGAACTCGTGTAATATAAGTAATATTGAGATGCAGTACACAAATAGAAGAGAAGCGAGAAAAGTGTGACGATACAACAATAAGAACTTACATACACCCGAGAGCACTGTGATGAACTAGATGAACAGTCTTGAACAAGAAAGAGATTGTAAGACTTTCAAAGAACTCTCATGAATTCAATCCAACACCACTGAAGAACACACGATGAATCAAGAGATCATTCTCACTCCTGTAGAACACAAGCTTAACTACGACACTCTGTTTTTCAACAGAAAAACTAGAGAAGGACTCAGAAGCATTCCTACTAAATCCAACGAGTCTAGAGCTGAATTGATAATCACTAGATCTTTCTAAACTCTTATATGTTCTATCTAAGTGATTTATTTATTAACTTTCGAGCAGTGTGGTTTACTCTGTATATCATATACACACACTTTCTCCTGCACTTAACTGGAGGATATCAAAATCCACACTCCAAATCTATTAACTCCTGTTTACCCACATCAACTGTTGAAGAGGTCCTTGTGTGCCCTGGTCTTTGTTTTGTTTCCCATGCAGAACAGTGGTAGAGATCCCTACGTGGCCTGGAATGTTTTGTAAACTGTTCTTAACCTCGATCCAGGGTATGGATCAAATTTATATAAATTTGAGAGGACTAAGTCTCGGCTTGAGACTGAACCTCTTGTTATAACTGTTGTGCATATTTAGTTTAAGTTCAAAGTATACTACATATATCTTATTTATTATGCTGCTATTACTTTGAAATACAAAACTATTTTAAAGTTACTTTGATAGTTAAATTAGCAAGTGTTTACACTTATTGTAAATCAGTAGGTTAGTTTCAAAAGTTAGTTTGATCTTGTGGTTAAATTTACTAAGACCTAATCAATATTTGAGAATCTAAGTTAACATTTACAATATGTATAAATTCACTACAGTTTAACTTATTTTATAAATCGGGGGATTTTAAATAGAAAATATTTTAACAGAAATTTTAATTGGAACTCAATTCACCCCCCTCTTGAGTATCCACTCCGACCAACATATATCTTGACATTCTTGATATATTTGTTGTATACATATACCTATATAGAGATAACTATTTTCTTTTGTTGTATTCTTTATTGTTTCAGGTTGTCCTATTGTGTATTGTTATAATCACCCCTATGTGGACATTTCTTATAGGTGTTGTGTCTTGTGCATATGATCTACCTTTTGAAAGTGTCCTAGAAGAACCATATCTAGATGGTTCTTAGTGATACCAGACATACTGAGGTGTGTTCCTATGGTATCTTGAAAGGAGTCCCAGTTTTACTTTTAGGTAGGAATTTTTTTGAGACTCTATGTTGTGGGCATATATTTGGCCCTATTTATTTTCATTTACCTCGATTCATACTCTAGTTATATGAAATAGATGTATGTATACATGGTTTTTTAATTGATTTTATATTTAGGCATTGAATGGGTGTTGATATGTGTGTGTGTATACTGGTACTTAAAAAAAGGCATCCCATGTTAGTGTTATGCCTACTTGAAGCTAGTCGCCAGCCCCTAGCCTATTGGAGGTGGGATTGGTGTGTCATGAAATGGGCCCCATTGGGATAGGTCATGAAAGAGTGGTATTAGAGGGAATCCATTATACCTTAGGACCAAAGTCTATGAGATGGGTTTGGGCCACAGTGTTAAGAGTCTCAAGTTTATCTTTCAGTCTAGGGACTCCAACATTGGTGTAGAGGTTTATGTATCCATACACCAGGACTCAGATCACCTTCTTTTTAACTCATTACAAGAGAATATTGTTTGAAAGTAAAACAATGGTGCAAGCATCATATAAGAATAGATTTTTCTTTCCATGTATTTCTTGAGCCATTTCTCCATATATACTCATTGACCATGTTACATATTTTTTACTTTTAGGATGCATCTGCAATGTATGATGGCTAGTATTCATCATCAGGATCATGAGGATGATACCATCAGTGATTAGGCATTGATAAATAGATTAGTTTCACAGATTATACCTCCAGGTGGTGTGCCAGGTATACCACCACCTATGTAGCAGTAGATGGTACCCACAGTACCAATGCATGAGGTGTGTAAGATGAAAGAAATTCTCGAGTTTTAGTGATAGATACTCATCATGTATTATGAAGAATCTGAACTGTATATGTACAAGGACAATATTGAGGTGATGACATGAGTTTTTTGTCGGGTTAGGACACCAGCCAATCAAATGGTGGTCCTAGCAGAAATCCTTATTATTGGATCAATAGGATGGTGGTTGGGGTAAGTGACCAGGTCTTATGAGGAGGCGACTCTACTTGGACCATAGTTTGAGATCCTTTTTAGAGAGGATTTCTCTTTATCTATTCTAAGGGTTGTGTGTATCCAAAAGATTATATGGGTTCATTAGGGAATCAGAAAAGTAGTTGAGTATTCATCAAGGTTTACAAACTACTCTATGCACTCGATGGATATGGTTTGGGATTGGTTCTTCAGGGATCCAACCTTTGAGAGAGTAATGTGTATATACATTTGTTCCAAATTTATCCCTCTACAAATTCCTACCTTTGATGGTGTTCTAGAGAGATCTTTGGTGGTTAAGACTTTTTTAGCTGAGAAAACACATCCAGTGGTTGTTGGTAGTCATAAAGAGGGAGTAGAGACCTCAACATCATGGAGGCAATGTCAGTCTCAGGGAGTTGGACATGAAATATGTTTCAGGGGGAGGTCATAGGACATATGGTCTTCAGTTCAGGCATCTCAGTATAGGTTAGTCATCCTAGAGAGAGGTAGTGGTACTTATTTTATGGTAAGGGAAATCTTTCACATGATTTTTTGATTTGTCGCACATCTAAAAAAATACAAAGGATGGTTCGTTGAGGTTGAGATAATGGTAGGAACAAATAGGTCCACAAGTAGTCAGATTTGACAAAGGATATGGGAGATCAGCCAGAGGTTGTATACACTTTCACTTGTTACCAACACCACCCCCTGGTGGTCCACACCAGACTTAGGGAGTTGGAAGATAGGGATGGGGACCGCTGCAAGTGGAAAAATATTATAACCATGAGGATATTGTAATGATATGAGGTACAATCTATATCTTTTATAATATATCTAAAGTACTAATATAAATAGGTCATAGTTATTCATTTCTTTACACATATATCTTTTGTGTCTTATAGATTTTAGTTGATCCCTTGGCTTGATCCATCCACTTATAGACTCCAAATAGACAAGACTTTTCAATAACACACTTATGCCAACAGTGTGACATAAATCTTAGTGGTGAGTGTTTCTGTTGGAATCTCTTTGTAGCAGCGATGAGGCCTTACGATGTCATATTAGGTATAGACTTGTTATCCACAGTTCATGTCCAGATTGATATGTTTTTGTGAAGGATGTGGTATGTCCTTAATTATTGGACTAGGTTATTATTTGTTAGGAAAAAGGAAACCCAAGAAGCATGGGATATAATCATTCATAGGGGGTGTATCTTATTACTCACTAATTGGATAGAATAACCTCTTTTGTAGTGGATTCTATGATTTTATGTTTCCTTGTAGTGGTGGCAGAGTATGAGAGAATTTTACTTAAGGATGTTCCATGTTTACATCCCCGCTAAGATATAGAAATATTAATTAATATAAACCCCTGGATGTAACTGATATCTTTTTCAGTATATTGGATGGATCCCATAGTGCTTCGCAAGATAAGGGTTTAGATGGAGGACTTGCATAAAAATGGCTTTGTTTGACCTAGTGTTTCACCCTAGGTAGCTGCATTTTGGTTTTCAAGAAGGTGGACAACGTCTTGAGTTTGTGTGTAGCCTACCAAAACTTCAACCGAGTGAACATGAAGAGAAATTATCCAATTTCTAGGATCTATGAACTCTTTGATCAGTTGATATGGGAATAATGGTTCTCAAAGGTTGACCTTAGGTTAGGTTATCACCAGTTGTGAGTATTGGTTCCGGATATACTGAAGACAACATTCATATGTAGGTAATGTCATTATGAGTACTTGGTGATTCCATTTGGCCTGAAAACTCCCTTTTGGTGTTCAAGGGATTCATGAAATGAATCTTCCATCCTTTCATAGATAAGATTTTGGTTGTCTTTATTGATGATATCCTTGTGTACTTGGCAATCTAGGAGGAGCATGAGAGACACTATAGGATGGTTATGGATGTACTCTGAAAGCACAAACATTATAGGAAGATATATAAGTTCTAGTTTTGGATTTAATAAGTCCATTATATGGGACATGTTATCTAAATGGATAGTGTTGTAGTGGACCCATCCAAGGCCGAGGTAGTGTAGCTTGGGACTACCCAACTGCATGACTGAGATGTGGAGATTTCATGGGTTGGAAAGATATTATGGGAGATTGTTATCTAGGGAATCAGCTCCCCTGACATCTTTAACTTAAAAAGGGAATCATTCCTTATAGACAGAGAGGTTACAATAGGCTTTTCAATAGTTGAGTCTAAGATTGACGAGCACTCCCATCCTGATATTTCTAGAGGATGGTTTCGAGTACATAGTGTTCTATGATGTATCAGGAACCAGTGTTGGTTGTGTTATGATGGAGAGGAAGGTGGTGATTTCCTATGGTTCATGTTATTTGATAACACATGATAAGAACTACATGAACCTTGATCTTGAGTTTGCAGTAGTAGTCTTCACACTAAATCTCAAGAAACACTAGATGATTGCTAAGTGATTTACCATCCATTCTGATCAAAAGAGTCTCAAGTATATATTTTCTTTTAAATATCATAAATTGATATAGATGTGATGGTAAAAGATCCAAAAAAATTATGATTTTGAGATTTTCTGTACTTTTAAGAAGGGGAATGTTGTAGCAGATGCTCCCAGCTGGACATATTGTTCCTTGTTTCTGAAAGAGGAATTAGAGAAGTTGGCCTCGTTATAGTTATCCTTTATGGATAGAGATAGAGAATACTACCTAAAATTTAGGGATATCACACAAATTATCTTATAGAGATTTAGGGAGGCCCAACTTGGGGATAATGATTGTGAGACCCTAAGTACTCATATATCTAAAGTACATGCTCTTGATGTATTTTCTAATGGTGGAGAGAATTCCATTATTTTTAGAGGATGCAAGATAGTACAAGGGATGTTGTGGGAGTATTTTATTAGATATTTTCATACATATACTTTATTGTTACATCCATATGTGTAAAATATTGACAAGGACATATGATGTGTGTTTTGGTAGCCATGGATGAGGAAAGTATTTGAAGTGTTTGTCTCTCGATGCCATACTTGTCAGAAAGTGATGGTCAGACACAAATTTACATGAGTATAGATCAACAACATGAGGTACTGGAATAGAAATAGTATGGTAGATCCTTGGACTTCATGATATGATTACCATTTACTTCCATGGTATATGATTCCATCTGGGTGATCATAGACCAACTCACCAATTCATCCCTCTTGATAGTTATTTGGGAGCATATTTAGTTGAGAGATTGGGACACCTCTATATGATAGAGAGAATCTAACTCCATAGAGTTCCATAGATGATAGTTTAAGATATTTATTCTTGAAGAACATCTCGGTTATGGAATGGATTGAAAAAATGTTCGTGACTCTGTTACACTCAAGCACAATGTTTCACCCTCAAATAGACAGTCAGACAGAGCAGACCCTTCAGGTCATGGAGGACCTACTGTGATATAACTTGATAGAATTTGTACATATTTGGGAGCATAAACTGCCACTACTATAGTTTTCAGACAACAACATATACCATTACACCATTGGTATGGCACTATACAAGTCTTTGCACTAGAAATCTTGTAGGTCACCACTTTGTTGAACTAACCCAGGAGAGTCAGCACTTATGGGCATAGAGTTATTGGAGGAATCTATCGAGATGGAGGAATTCATATAGGAGATGATTAATACTACATAGATCCATTAGATGTACTATGAGGATAGATGGAAGAGGCCTTTGGAGCCCGAGGATGGAGACCAAGTGTTCCTATGGGTTTCACCTCGATGTGGATTATGGAGATTTGGTCGGGGTGGAGAGATATCTCTAAGATTTGTTGGAACTTTCCAGATATTGTGTAGAGTAGAAAGGTATCATATGTCTTATATCAAACTCCATAGTTATACTATGTACACTATGTTTTCCATGTATTATAGCTGAGGAGGTATGTGTATGAACCATCACACATTATCTATTGGGGTGACCCGGACATCAAGGATGGAGTACCTTTACTCAGTACCTGTTAGAGATTGAGTATCTGTGGGAGAGGACCCTTCATGGGAAAATTGATTCATTTGGTTCATGTTTATGGGCAACACAAGAATCTCTAGGTGATAACATTGAATTAGGAGGTTTATATTTGCACGTAGTACCTACTTCTATTTTGATATCCCTGATTTGGGATTTATAGGATGTAAATCCCTATGGTGGGGAAAATATAATGACTCTAATTATCTATGTATTATTTTTTTACATTTTATAGATTATTGTCAAGACTAGGAAATAAGAAAGTGTGTGATTCTAAAGCTCGGTGTACCCAGAATAAATGTTTGAAATATATTAAATATATTAAATAGCACGAGTTCATGGTTCTCCTAAAGAAATGAACAACTTTTAAATGGTTTCCCAGATGAGAATAATGTGGAATTCATTGAGTTCAGAATGAAAGGTTCACCAAATGAATCACATATGCTTTGTCAGTGTGGGGTTGTTGTAGAAAATTCTTCATGGCATAAAATGAATAAAATAATTAATTAATTTTTTTTATTTCATTGACGCGCCAGCCCAGAATATTATATAAATAAAAATTTGTGGGGAATTACAAATTTTAGTTTCTAAAATGTAGATATCCAAACCACCATTTTAGATCTATCAAAAAAAATACTCTTCTAGAGAATGACGATCACGTCCAGGATCAGTGACTGGTGTGAGACAAGATCAAAGTATCTCACTAACAATCACGACACAACTCTGTTCTTTTTCAATGATCATTCCAAATCAAGGTAGGACATTTGTTTTGGTTGGATTTTTTCCTCATTATTAATTCTAATGAAAAACATAAATTAATCAACCAACATATTGATCTGCAGTTTGATCATCTTTTGATATGGGTTTATGTGCAAAGTTATTTTTGGGAGAATTTTAATTGTGGTTATTCTCTCTTCATTCATATTTCTAATGGAAATAAATCCACGTCGACATGAACATTGAATGATGATCATTCCCCATGATTTTTCTTTTCATTTTATACCTTTTTTCGTTATTAATATTAGGAATTATTTGTTTGAATTTTGGTTTGATTTATTCTAGAAATTTGAACGTTTCACACCTAATTCTTGGCGCAACTCTTCAAAATAGAATATCATGTCTGGATATGACACCAAAGTGGTGAAATAATGGCAACAATGATTCATTAGATGGTTTATGATATATGATTTTTTTTCTTTGGTGTACAATGAAGAATGATGAATGAGAACATTTTGGAATGGCTCGAAGGGACATAATTTAGAAAATGGTCATGGTGTGGTTTGTCCCAAACCTATCCTACTTTCCTTGCCGGATTGAGGTTGGATTTCTAGGCAGTACTAGCGTGGGTGAAAGCGGAAGGAAGAAAGATCATTTCTGGAAAAACGATACCCCATAGTGTGTAATCTAGGATTACATGGAGTGTGGGTCCCTCCTAGTGGTATCTAGGGTTTTGGTAGAATGTTAATGATCCCATGGTGTATAACCTTGTCACACAACATGTGACCAGTCCCCAGTGTCTCAAAGTGTACCTCAGAGGGCACACAGTCATAGGCTGGTGTACATGGGATAGAGCATGACATGTACTCCCACACATACATGGCTTGGCCTAGTGTACACAGGCTGAGTGCAGTGGAATAGTACATGCACAAATGCACATAGTGTACTGTTACACAGACCCGATCCATTTACATGGGAAAGTCCCAGGGTAGAAGGGATATGGTGTGTAACCCTACTACACAATGTGTACTCTATAAAAGTTTTATTAAATCCCTTATCCTCTATATCTTGTAATTTTTTTAGGGTGTGTTCCCCATATCCCTTACATAAGGGTTATTATAGAATCTCCTTCTATATATAGGATATCAATAACTTCAGAAAGAATTCATGGATAGAGTTTTTAAAATTCCTCTATTTTTTCTGGAGTGATATCCTCTATTCATCTTCATTCCCTAGGTAGAGTTCTTTATATCTTCATGGACAATTCTATGTGGGTACTGATCCTATACTTAGAGGGTTAATCCATATTGAGTTTTTGGTATACCCCATGGCCTTGGGGGTGATCCTCATGTTTGTATCATATCTCTTCATACATTTAGTGTGTGCTTATAATGATGAGACCCAACGAGGATTACCTATAAAATTGACAACATTAGTGCATTTCGACTTCAATGTGTGTTCTCCTAGATGACAACTTTGTTAATCATTCAAGATGGAATCCTGAGCTGACATTACATTATTGATATAACTTTAGTCAATGTGTCTTCATTAAGTATATATGGATATTTTTATTATATTTATTATAGAAATATACCTATGTTGAGGTGCCTATATTCTTTTGTTTTATGTTTTTTAGTTTCAGGGTATCCTACTAGGTGTTGTTAAACTCACCCAAGAATGGTCTTTTCCCAAACATTTCATGTCTTTTGCAAATGATCGACCTTTTGACAGAGTCCTAAATGGACCAAGACTAGACAAGGCTTACTGAGAGTGGAAATACTGAGGTGTGTCCCTTTGGTATCATAATAGTAGTCCCAGTTTTACTTTCCTTCATACTTCTTTTCAAACTCATTTTGGTGGGCTTTTATTTGGCCAGGTTAACTTTACTTTACTTCTTATCGTGCTCTAGTTGCGATATTTAGATGTATGCATGAATGGTTGTTCAATTGTTCTTACATTTAATCATTGTATGGTCTCAAAGATGTCTATGTGTGTATAGTTACTTAGGCTAAGGCCTCTTTTGTTAGTGATATGAAAACTCAACACTAGTTTTCATCCCTTGGCCTATTAGAGGTGGTATTTAGGAGCCGCGTCATGGGCCCCTTTGGGAAGGGTCATGACAAAGGTGGTATATCATTACTTAGGAATCATAAGGATAATAAAGGGACATGAAAAAACGTATTTTAATAGAAAAATTGGAAATCAAGAGGCTTAATACTAATATATTGTTTTGATAAAGAAGAGAAAGAAGAGAAAGAAGAGAACCCATTATATGGAGAGAATTCTTCTAAAATATTTGTATAAGCTTCTTAAGATATTTTAAACATCTTGTGTGGTCTTTATAGTGGGGGAATGAAAGGAAATACATTATCAATGATTTTTAGTGAAGTTTAATTTGATATTTGGTTGGTAACAATTGAAAAAGATGGAATTTCTTTATTTATATAAATATTTTTAAGTTAGAATATTTCATGAAAATAAAATTTATTTAAAAAATTCTAGAATTTATGAAAAAGAGTGTTTTAATTGAAACTATACATTTCCCAAAAATATAATTTTGGATTCTTCTAACAAATATAATTTTTATCAAGTTCATTATATAATCATGTGTATATATAAATAATTAATGACAATATAATTATTAACTTATTCAAAATAAAAATATACAAATTTATACTACAAGGGGTCTAGATACACAACCACTTACCACACCATCGTACACCCTAATAGTAAGGCGTGAAATCGTGGTGATTTCTAGGGCTGGTTAAAAAAATATGGATCGGGTGGTGATTTAAATAAGGTTAAACTTCTCATGTAAATGGTTTATCTCATGTTTCAGTTAGTGAATCTCCACTTGGGTTTGGTCAAGGTCAAAATGTAGTAATTCCATATCCCTCGGAGGCTCCAATAAATGGGCTTCATAGGGTATGATTATACTAGTCGAGGCCATTTCTATTTCCTACCATGTCAAATATATCTTATAATAACCCTTAATATATATTAATCTTAAAATTTTCTGAATTAAAAATATATTATCAAAGATAATGATGGTTAATATTTTTAATCACATTATACAATTATGGTTGTATTTTATAAATGTACAAAATAAGAAATTAATTATAGTCCATGTTATTTATGTAACTATATTACTTAATAATTCATTTATTTATTCAAAAGGGAATTTAATTTATAAAATAATGGATCCTTACATTATGCCCCCTTTAGAAATTTCAAATTGGAAATTTAATTTTGTATAATAAAATAGATGATGTTACTTTTCTTTCATCTACTCTTATAGTTCTCACGTTTCCTTCTCAAACTTAATATTCCACCACAATACATTGACCAGGTGAGTTGTCTTATTTTAGAGAACCTTGTCTCCATAATCTAATATCTTCAATGACTAATTCTTGCATGAATGATTGTCCTCTAAAGGTTCCACATCTGGATTCAGTACATTTGTGGGTCTTGGTGTGTACTTTCTTAAAAAAGATTAATGGAACAAATAATTTACTTGAGATATGTTATATTGAGATTTTATGGAAATATTTTTATTTCATATGGTAAGATAATTATATTTTTGTTGAAGGATTTACTTTTACCTCTGATTGTAAAATGATAGGTTTTTTAATGAACATTATTTTACGAGGTTCTTATGTTTTCTAATAATCCATCTTTATAATGGAACATCCTTTGTGTTATACTTATAATGTGTTTAATGAAAAATATTTTGTACTAAATCTGATTTTATATGTATTTAAATGATTTTATTAGATAAAATTTAATTTTGTATAATGTAAACTCTCTTATATAATAACATGGTTCTGAAATGGACTAATTGATTTCTTTTCTTCTTTGTTTAATCCTATTATGAATATTTCTGTGATAATACCTTGTTTTTTAATGATTTTCATAAGTTTTGAAGTATGAGTAGGATCAATGAAGAATTAAATTTGAAAATCATAACCATATTCTATAAAAAGTAAATATGTTTCTAACACCCCAAGCTTCCACGATACGCTTCTCTTTCAATAATGTAATAGCTTGCATTGTACGCAAGTTCGAGATTCTAACACACCCCGACCAATCAAAGTAGCCGTTATGAATATTAATACCCACTTTTTGAAATTAAATAAATTTTATATTTCAAAATGGAATTCATTTTTGTATTCAGAATATCAAAATTATCCTAAGTTGAATTTTTTGTAATTTTCTGAGAACATCCAATTTTTTATGAATAGTGAAAAATACTTAAAAACAACTTTTTAAATAAAAATAAATTATAGTGATAAATTATACTATTTAGTGGTTTTAAAATATAATTAGAATATATTTTTACCATTTTATCGATTGGTGGTCATTATAATTAATTTCACTTTGAAATTGGACATAAACAATTGTCAATCTTTTGATATATATTGTTTCTTAAAAAACGTTATTTGTTGTGACAGCGGAAATTAATTATAAAATTAATTAATGAAACTTATATGTTTGGAATTTTTTAAAATAGACATCATTTTTGAAGTCAGAATATCAATTATAGCTTAGGGTAAATTTTTGGCATTGTTCTGAAAAACTTCAATTTTTGATGAATAGTGAAACCACTAAGTGATAGTTAAAAACTGATTTTTCGTTTAAATGAAACATTACCACTTCTGTGATTTTATTTTCAAAAATCTGACATACATGGTTTTCATTAGGAAGTAAAATGTGATTCAATGGGATTAAAATTAATTTTAGTGAATAGTAACTTTTAAGTTCTATTAATCGCGATTAAAGGTAATTAGTGAAATTTAAGGTAAAAATGATATTATAAAAATATGAAAATACCCGTACACTTGTCATACCCTTATTGGATGAGTCATGTCCGACCAAGAAAATCCATGGGTCAACATGGGGACCCCATGGAACCACTTGGGTAAGAAAATGACATTAATAACTTTTTATTTAAAGTAAAAATAAAAATGTCACAAACACGAGTTGTTTTACTAAAACAATTTTTAAATGGGGTTATACAAGTCATATTTTTTACTATAAATATTCATTAGAAATATAAAACTATTTACTACATCATGATATTTTTTTTATAATTTTTAGACATTAAATAAATTAAATTATTTATGACACCATGATGATGTAGCGATTACCTCATTATTTAACGATTTAAATAAAATGAAAATAAAATGTAAAATATAAGACCTACACATGTCAAAAACCTATTTTATGGGTGTATTTAGAAATATTATCACCTTATCCTTGAAATATATAATTTTGGGACCTTTTAAATCCGAAAATAATTTTATAATAAAGTAACCTTTTATAACTTTCCAAGAGTGCCCCTCCTCTTCTCTTATAAAAGGCCCCCACCTCTACCACATTAACCACACCTCTCAAGCCTTTTTCTTGGATAAACCCAGCCCATTTTGTCTCTCCACATCCCACTATTACTCCTAGAAGCCTCACTTTGGGAAGAAGTCTTCCCAATGAAGCCTTTGAGATCAAATCAAAAAGAGTTACCTGATTTTAAGGTAATGTCTTCTCTTATGTTATTTTGTTTTATTTTGCTTCCCAAACCCCTTAAACTATTTTTATTCCTTTATTTTGTAACAAAAACAGTATCTTAAATATATTATTATGTTGTTATGATAAGTTTTTGATTTACACTTACACAAACCTTTGTCTAATGGTTAAAGAATATACTGTTTCTGTGGTTGGAATATTTCTGCCTCACGAAACGATGATCGTTCAATATTCTCTTAACACCTCTCATGGTGTCCATTATGATGAAACTATTTTTATATATGATATATATATTATGTTTTTGTTTTCCTTATGATTCTGTATTTTTCATTTATGGCATACCTTTACGATTTCCATTATGGGTAAACGCGATAATTTCATTTTAGGAAGTGCGGACTACCGCCCCCTCCAAGTGATTTGAATCGTTAATTCCATATGTGGGATGTATAAAGGATGGAGTAAATGGTATTATAAATTATATTATACTGTAATTATAGTATACCTTTATATAATTATAATTTCATTCCATTAAATATGAAATAGAAATGAAAGTAGCGTTCAAGCGTACGTACGGCTTACCATCTCCATGAACGGTGCATTTCATTTCTTACCTCTAAATGTTATGTAATATAATAAATGAATGTATATACTGGATATATATTATATATTTGATATCTAAATCATGAATATAATTCTGTATATAATGGATATTTCACTACATGAACAACTTGTAATTATAAGAAGTTTATTTTTGACTCAAGTACCAAAGATCGACAAAACGACCGTTATTAACATAAATAATTACACAATGTTCATAAAATGGTAATAAGTGATCTAAAAGGAATAATAAACTTGAAACATGTTCTAAAGAAATTATAAATTGACTCTATTTTATTATTCATGAGGTTAAAGAACAGTCGATTCAAGTCGGACATGAGGTAAAGGAACTTCTTAACCCAATTTCCATTCTTTGTGTTAATCTCCTACTTTCAAATTATGTCATGATATTATTATGTCCTATCTTGTATTTGTACTTTATTTATGTGTAATTATATTGAATACACGTAATAGATCTATTTTATTTAAAAAATGTTCTTTGTAAGGGACTCCGTCTCAATCTCCTTTTATTGAGGCATATATTGTTTTATACACAACTTTCTTTTATACAGTGTATAAACCCTTTTTAATTTTATGTTTATTCAAAAGGAATATTTTTATACGATGTGTTTTACTAAACAAAAAAAAGGAATGTTTTTCTTGTCATACGTATGTGGCAACAACGACTTCTTTGCCGCCGTGACCATTATTTGAGTTTCGGCTTCCTCTACAATCCATAACTTTTTAAAATGATTTCAAAAAAGAGAGAGATATTTATCTCAAATATATGAAAATCCAGTGAAAATGTATACGTATTTAACATAAGCTTAAAAATGTTTTCATAAAACTTGACTCTCGAGTGTGGTAGGAAGGAAGGGATTGGGTGTGGACCCATCATGGCCTGTAATTAGTCGAGCAGTCTCAGAATTAGTTATTTTATTTTCAGAAGCTTGAATAATGTTTTTAGAAAAACACTGGAGTATATATGAGCAATTTTAAACATAAGTATCTTCTAAAAAACTTTCATCGGCAGGTCTCATGAGACAAACTAGTGTCTTGGCACGATGCCTTGACAAAATCTTATTTGTAGTCTTGGCACGAGGCCTTGGCTACGTGGTTATGATAGTCTGGAATTATGCATTCCATCATTATGAAAGTGGTTATTGATATTGCATGTGATTATTCGACTAGTAGAATATCCATGTGAATAAGTAAATTTAATTATTTCATTTTATTTCAGCCATATTATGCTGAAGATCAAGTATAAAAGGCTTTTGTTTTAGTTATACATTGCCTTAAATGTTAATGTTTATTTATGAAAGCTTCCGCTATATTGTTATCCTTACTGAGCACCTGAGATCACCCCTTTCAATGTTTTAATTTTTCCAGGATGTGAAGAAGTATTTTATGACTGACCTGCAGGGATAGTCTGAAGGGGATATGAGTGTGGACTATGGAGACTATGTTACTGTAGTTTTTCACTTTATGATGTAATGTAACATTTATGAATGTATCTAGTGTTTCCAAGGATACTAAACTAATCAGTCTTTCGAGACTTGATCTTTTGTGATCATGCCAATGTTACGTAATAATGCACCGACTCTGGGTAGCTGAGGTCGGGGCGTTACAGTTGGTATCAGAGGCAGTTTAGTAGTAACCTTCGAAGCCAGATTTAGATAAACTCTGATTAGAGCGCATTGACCTAAGATAAAATTTGAGGATTAGTATAAAAGAACTTCTTTGAATTTTGGTATTATAGATATTTTGTGAGTTTTATGATCAATACATCCCTGTATGGATATGAGAAGGTAGAGGCGGCTCTGGCACAGATGTACCTAGGGGTAAAACCCAAAAACACCGCTTTGAGCTAGACTCGAACGGGAACTGGTGCACGACAATGGGCATTGCTGCACTCTTGGTTACGACACTCCGAGGGGATATTCTTAAGATACTTCTCGTTTTCTTTACAAACCACTATGAAGAGTTATGAGTATATACTTCTCAAAGAAAACATTTTTATGATTATGGATTATATCCTTAAATAGTTCAATTTATGTTAAGTGTTTTGCAACTTTGTAATTATGCATTTTGATTCATAAACTAATCTAGTTTATGCCATTGTTTAGAAATGGAGCCTATTGGGAGTAATGGAAACCATATCAATGCACGCACTCTATGTAGGGATTTCCCTCATACTCAAAATAATTATAGTGGAGCTGGTGATACAACTGGTGTTGATCAGCTTATCACCATACTGGGACAACTCCCTCAGGTTATGAATAATAACCTTACTCGTATGGAGCACCCTGATCCGCAACGTGGAGGATAAATGTTAGAATGCTTCATGAGGCAACAAATTCCAACATTTAATGGGGGTAAAAATCCATTAATAGCTGAGCAATGGATAAAATCCTTAGAGAAAATATTCCATGCCTTGGGGAGTAGTGAAAGGGAAAACGTTATCATGGTAGTTTACCGCATCACTGGATATGCTGATCAATGGTGGTCATTGATTCAAAACACAAAGGAAGATGAAGAAGTATCAAGTATGGAATGGAGAGAGTTCAAAGAGCTTTTCTTAGAAAAATACTTTCCACATGACCATCGAGCAGATATGGAAAGGCAATTTCTGAGTCTGAGGTAGAAGGAGGATGAGAATGTTGCAAAGTATGAGGACAACTTTAAAATGTTAGCAAGACATGCTGTAGATTATATATGTAACCCAAGAAGTAATATTGATCATTACTTTGATGGGTTAAAACCATTTCTCTGTCGAGATTTAGTATCACAATCTTTCTCAACTTACGAAGATATAGTATCGTGTGCTATCAAGACAGAAAAGGAATTCTCTAAGTCTTATGAAAACAAAGTAAAGCAAGAGAAGAAGAGAACGGTGGAACAAGAGACAGATAAAGGGAAAAAGGGAAAGAAGGATTTTCCATTATGTGATAATTGTGGGAAGAATCACCCCGGTACTTGCCTAAAAGGAATGAGAGTTTGTTATAAATGTGGAGAAAAAGGTCACCAGGTTCGTGATTGCAAGGTAAAGAAAGAGGCTATCAATATTGAATGCTACAATTGTAAGGAAATGGGGCATTATGAAAATTAATTTCCTAATATTCATGGAAAATTACCTCAGAAAAGGCCAAGGGATCAAGGACAATTTTATGCTGTTACTACAGTTGAAGTGGAATAATTAATGTATTGGTACTTTTGGACTCAAGGATTATATTCTGGTTATAAGAATAATGTGATATATATAAGGATTGTACTTCAGTACTTGTTGTTTTCATTAATGTTTTAATATGATGAAGGTAATCATATTTTTGTATGTGACAAAAAGAGAAACTTTACTATGTTTTAGGAATCTGATGATACAATGGATTTTGGAATTTAGAGACCTTTTAGAGAAAGTCTGGACAGAGGTATTTTGGATAACTATAAAGGTAGGAATGGATTAAGTTGAACTTTGGATAGTATTGTTTAAGGTTAAAACATTTATGAAGATTATTTTTGGAATATTATAATACTATAGTTTTAGGAAAAGGACAACTTGCAGGTTGGGGGATAACCCATCGCGTCGGACAAAGCTGTAGGAATCAAACCCACAACCATAGTGCGACATGCCTTTATTACCTACCACTAGCCTACATGAAGTACTTGGTTATTACAAAATAGTTTTCCTAATCTAAATGGTATTTGTTAATATTTGGAACCTTATACAATTATGATAAATAGAATATTTTGAGTTCTATTACCTTTTGGAGTGAATGATGGGTTTGTGGTAAAAATTTATTAAAGAATGAAAGTCTACATGAAAAGTAAGTATATTTCCTTACGTTCTTAGTAAATCTCCTAAATAAATTCCTCAACTTTATGGAAGGTAACTTAAAACAAAAACGTTTTCGATTAACTTTTTCAACTGGGGATTTAATGACTGTTTAACCAATCACAAGTTTGTGATTTTCTTGTGGTTAACTTTCTCCTAATCCTGTTTTATACAACTCTCCATCAGACCTTGATGGTTTGTTTTTCCTCCATATCCATATTTTCATAGAATCCTAGTATGGGCTATCTCGAGTGACCTTTGTACTTCTCTTTCTTTCTTTTAAAGTTATATTTTTATTAACCTTATTTCTGATGTGGGTTTTCCACAAAGTTATTTTCTATTTTCAACCTTTTATTTTCAATGAAAAATTTCAAATTGCGAGGACGCAATTTATTGAAGGAGGGGATAATATAACACCCAAAGCATCCATGATACACTTCTCTTTCAATAATGCAATAGCTTGCATTGTACGCAAGTTCGAGATTCTAACACATCCCGACCAATCAAAGTAGCCGTTATGAATAGTAAAACCCACCTTTTGAAATTAAATAAATTTTATATTTAAAAATGGACTTCATTTTTGTATTCGAAATATCAAAATTATCCTAAGTTGAATTTTTTGTAATTTTCTGAGAACATCCAATTTTTATGAATAGGGAAAAATACTTCAAAACAACTTTTTTAATAAAAATAAATTACAGTGATAAATTATACTATTCAGTGGTTTTAAACTATAATTATAATATATTTTTACCATTTTATCTAATGGTGGTCATTAGAATTAATTTCACTTTGAAATTGGACATAAACAATTGTCAATCTTTTGATATATATTGTTTCTTAAAAAATGTTATTTGTTGTGACAACGGGAATTAATTATAAAATTAATTAATGCAACTTATATGTTTGGAATTTTTTAAAATAAACATCATTTTTGAAGTTGGAATATCAATTATAGCTTAGGGTAAATTTTTGGTATTGTTCTGAAAAACGTCAATTTTTGATGAATAGTGAAACCACTAAGTGATAGTTAAAAACTGATTTTTCGTTTAAATGAAACATTACCACTTCTGTGATTTGATTTTAAAAATTCTGACATACATGGTTATCATTATGAATTAAAATGTGATTCAATGGGATTAAAATAATTTTTTTGAATAGTAATTTTTAAGATATATTAATCGCGATTAAAGGTAATTAGTGAAATTTAAGGTAAAATGATATTATAAAAATATGAAAATACCCTTACACTTGTCCTACCCTTATTGTATGAGTCATGGACGAAAACGACAATCCATGGGTCAACTTGGGGACCCCATGGAACCACTTGGGTAAGAAAATGACATTAATAACTTTTTATTTAAAGTAAAAATAAAAATGTCACAAACATGAGTTTTTTTTACTAAAACAATTTTTAAATGGGGTTATACAAGTCATATTTTTGACTATAAATATTAATTATAAATATAACAAGATTTAATAAATTATGATGTTTTCTTTATAATTTTTGGACATTAAATAAATAAAATCATTTATGACACCATGATGATGCAATGATTACCTCATTATTTAACGATTTAAATAAAATGAAAATATAATGTAAAATATAAGACCTACACATGTCAAAAACCTATTGTATGGGATGATTTATATATCCTATCACTTTATTCTCGAAATATATAATTTTGGGACCTTTTAAATCCGAAAATCATTTTATAATAAAGTAGCCTTTTATAACTTTCCAAGAGTGCCCCTCCTCTCCTCTTATAAAAGGCCCCCACCTCTACCACCTTACCCATACCTCTCAAGCCTTTGTCTTGGACAACCCCTTACCATTTTGTCTCTCCACATCCCACTCTTACTCCTAGAAGCCTCACTTTGGGCAGAAGACTTCCCAAGGAATCCTTTGAGCTCAAATCAAAAAGATTTACCTGATTTAACGGTAATGTCTTCTCTTATGTTATTTTGTTTTATTTATCTTCTCCAACCCCTTAAAATCTTTTTATTCCTTTTTTTTGTAACAACACCAGTATATTAAATATACTAGGATGTTTTTATGATAAGTATTTGATTTAAACTTACACAAACCTATGTCTAATGGTTAAAGAACATACTGTTTCTATGGTTGGAAAATTTCTGCCTCACGAAACGATGATTGTTCAATCTTCTTTTAACACCGCTAATGGTGGACATTATGGTGAAACTATTTTTATATATGATATATATTATGTTTTTTTTCCTTATGATTCTTTATTTTTCATTAATGGAATACCTTTACGATTTCCATTATGGGTAAACGTGATAATTTCATTTTAGGAAATGCGGACTATCGCCCCCTCAAAGTGATTTGAATCGTTAATGCCATGTGTGGGATGTATAAAGGATGGAGTAAATGGTATTATACATTATATTATAATGGAATTATATTATACCTTTATATAATTATAATTTCATTCCACTAAATATGAAATAGAAATGAAAGTAGTGTTCATGCGTACGTACGGCTTACCGTCTCCATGAACGGTGCATTTCATTTCTTACCTCTAAATGTTATGTAATATTATAAATGCATGTATATAATGGATATATATGATATATATGATATCTACATCGTGAATATAAATCTGGATATAATGGATATTTCACCACATGAACAACTTGTAATTATAAGAAGTTTATTTTTGACTCAAGTACCAAAGATCGACAAAATGACAGTTATTAACTTAAATAATTACATAATGTTCATAATGTGGTAATAAGTGATATAAAAGGAATAATAAACTTGAAAAATGTTCTAAAGAAATTATAAATTAACTATAGTTTGATTTTCTGGAGGTTAAAGAATGGTCTAGTCAAGTCGGACACGAGGTAAGGGAACTTCTTAACCCAATTTCCATTCTTTGGGTTAGTCTCCTAATTTCAAATTATGTCATGATATTATTATATCATGTCTTGTATTTGTACTTTCCTTATGTGTACTTATATTTAATACATGTAATAGATCTATTTTATTTAAAAAATGTTCTTTTTAAGGGACTCCATCTCAATCTCCTTTCATTGAGGTATATTTTGTTTTATACACAACTTTCTTTTATACAGTGTATAAACCCCTTTGAATTTTACGTTTATTCAAAAGGAATATTTTTATATGATGCGTTTTACTAAATGAAAAAAAGGAATGTTTTTCTTGTCATACGTATGCAGCTACAACGGCTTCTCTACCACCGTGACCATTATTTTAGTTTCGGATTCCTCTACAATCCATAACTTTTTAAAATGATTTCAAAAAAGAGAAATATTTTTCTCTCAAATATATGAAAATCTAGTGAAAATGTATACGTATTTAATGCAAGCTTAAAAATGTTTTCATAAAACCTGACTCTCAAGTGTGGTTGACAGGAATGGATTGGGCGTGGACCCATCATGGCCTGTAATTATTTGAGCAGTCTCAAAATTAGTTATTTTGTTTTTGGAAGCTTGCATAATTTTTTCAGAAAAACACTGGAGTATATTTGAGAAATTATAAACATAAGTATCTTCTAAAAAAATTACATCGGTAGGTCTCATGAGACAAACTATTATCTTGGCACGAGGCCTTGATAAAATCTTATTTGTAGTCTTGGCACGAGGCCTTGGATATGTGGTTATGATAGTCTGTAATGATGCATTCCATCATTATGAAAGTGGATATTGATATTGCATGTGATTATTCGACTAGTAGAATATCCATGTGAATAAGTAAATGGCATTATTTCATTTTATTTTTGCCATATTATGCTGAAGATAAAGTATAAAAGGCTTTTGTTTTAGTTATACATTGCCTTAAATGTTAATGTTTATTTATGAAATCTTCCGCTATATTGTTATCCTTACTGAGCATCTGAGCTGACCCCTTTCAATGTTTTGATTTTTCCAGGATGTGAAGAAGTATTTTATGACTGACCAGTAGGGATAGTCTTAAGGGGATATGAGTGTGGACTATGGAGACTATGTTATTGTATTTTTTCAGTTTATGATGTAATGTAACATTTATGAATGTATCTAGTGTTTCCAAGGCTACTAAACTAATCGGTCTTTTGAGACTTGATCTTGTGTGATTATGCCAATGTTACGTAATAATGAACCAACTCTGGGTAACTGGGGTCAGGGCGTTACAATGTTTCATTTTGAAATCTTTTTATGTGATAAAATTGATTCTTTGAAGAATTTTACACTTTTTTATATATGGCTTTGTTATATAAGAGTTATGAATTAATTCTCTAAAATTATAAACCTAAGAACATCTTACGGAATGCAATAAAATATATTCTTGTTTAAACATTAAATTTTGTGTTGAATAAGGATTGGTTCCTTGTTTTTGGTATGAAAGTAATGGTTTGAATAAATTTAGAGGTTTGTATTTTATTTAAACATATGTTAAAAGTGATCTATAGCCTACAATTTTTATATGTTATTGAGAATTATGTTAATTTTGGATGATATGAAAGTGTTAAATAGATTATGCATAGTTAATAATATTTTATTCTTTACCCTCCATATAAGATGTTTTGTTATAATTTTATTTTTCTTCATCACCATAAATATTTTTTACTTTAATAAATTGATAGAACCCATGGGAAGAAAATTAAAAGTAGATGTAAACAATGATGTAGTGGTTGTCTGAATGAGAAAGTGAACAAAATTAGAACTATAGTGAAGATTATTATTGTTATTCCTAAAAATTTATCTCAATTTATTGTTAAAAACATAAACCAAGGTGAATTACCAAATGAACAAAATAAGAGGGAAATGAATTTATATTGATGTTTAGGTGATAAAGATCATAATGGAAAAAATATTCAATTCCTTATGTGTCATGAATGTGGGAATAATCACCTAGGGAAACATATTAAAGAAACAAGATGGACTTTTATATATGGAAAAGTATATAATAGGGTGATAAAATGGAAAGGAAAAGTGTGAGATCTATTTAAAAAATGTGGGTAAATAAAAATATTTCCATGGTATTAATTTAATTATTTAAATGTGTGTATTATGGGAATTATGAAAATGGATTACTTAGGGTGACATCTCCAGAAGGGAAATAGGAAGACAGAATATATAAAGGTTTAGAATTGTCTAATTCAATTATAGTTGAAGATGAGAAATTTATTATTTAAAAATAAAAGGTATGTATTATATTTTTTCTTATGTTTTGATATTTCTAGAAATTAGTACATGATTATTTTTTTATTTTAAAAAGGTAGTATTAATGAATAAAATTTTAAATAATGATAAATGGATTATGAATAATGTTAAATGACACACGACTATACATATATAGATTAAAGAGTTATGAGTTAGTGATAAATTATAAATGATAATAATAATAATCAAAATAATATAATGTTTATGTTTTATGTGATTGTAGTAACTTTGAGACATTTATTTAGCTTTAATAGATGCTTGAGGTATATGTAATTATTAATATTAACTTTCTTTTTAATTATTAGTTATTTGAAGAAGAATTATTTTTATATTTTAGGGGTATAAATTTTATGTTATTAACAAAATTCAGGGTAAATATAATCTTCAATGTCAAGGAAATTATAGTCAATTTGGATAAAATGGATATTACATTTTTGGAAAATATGTTTCATCATATAGATATTCGTGGGATTGAAAAGTGATTTTGAAGCTATGTGATTATTGTTATTTTTTAGGAAGTTCATATTTTGGGAACATTATATGATTAAGGTAAATTAAAATAATTTTGTCTTTGATGGGATTTAATTTTTGGAATAAAGGTTTAAGTATCAATTGGAATTAAACAAGATTTTCTTTTTTATTTTTACTGGTTTTGGTTATTTATAGAAAAGAAAACATATTTTTGATATTATATGATTAACACACACACACACAGGTATATATATATATATATTTGGGTATATTAAATTATGAGTGTCTAATATTTTTTATAGGTAAATGATAAATTAATATTGGAAGAATATGTGATGAATTCCCTCTGATTTCTATGTTTTAGAATTAGGTATAAATATTTTGAAGATTTTTAATTTTAGTTTTTTATAGAATGTTTAGAGTTTAACTTTTAGTAATATATTTTATAATTTTAAGATTACCATAACATTTATTCTTATTATATTTTATCATACCATGGGATAACCATTTTATTTTTGGTTATTTTCTAAATATATGAGGAAAAACATGTTATCATTTTAGGGATAATATGATCCATTATAAGTTTATTTCTATGATTAAGACATTAATAATTCAACTAGAATAATCATTTCTTGGAGAAAAATATGTATTAGAAGTGTAAGATGATCAAATCACAACAAAAGGATGAAATTGTGATTATGAAATTGAATGAAATCAAGTAAGTATATTTACTTTTTTTCAATAGCAGGATAATAGAAAAATCCCTCCACTCAAGAAAAATGATTCTTAAATAAAAAATCTATCTTTTTAAGATTATTTTTTTGTGAATTTATGGCCTCTTCATTTATAAAAAAATGTATAACGTTTTTTATTATATATATATCCTTTAAAAATATATGATTTAACATCCCTCTAATATTATCATTATATAGAAAACTAGTTATTTTGTATTCTAGATAAATTTAATATTTCCCTTTCCCCCATTTTGAAATAACATTTTACTAACCTGCTATACATCATGAATTTTCAACAATGGTATTTTTATATATTGAAATTACTTTTCATTTATTAATTATACATTTTTTCATAAAATCCATAGAAGTTTTTTTAAACCCCATTTTAACTGTAATGAGGTAAATTTTAGAGGATTAAATTTCGTTGAGGGGTTATATTGTAACAACTTATGATATTACTCTTTGATTTCATTATGAAAGATACCAATTAGTGTGTGGTATATAAAACATTCCACATTAATTAAAATTATAGTACACTCTAAAAGTATCATTATATGAAAGATATAACTAGGATGATAAATATGGAAAGTATTATTGGTTATAATTTTTTTTGAAATATTTTAATAGTGGTTTTATGTAAAGATAATTAATTTATTTATACATAATGAATAAGTACCTAACATTAAGTGAAGACATTTTTTACTTCAAAAATATATTTTCTTCAAAAATGGTTTACACTTTGTTCATTGAAATTATAATAAAATTCACCATTTATTTATATTTAATTTTTATGATTTAATATAATTTTTTAAACAATCACTTCAATATTATATTATGGCAAAATTTTGAAATGTTTCTAAAAAGATTTACTTTTTAATGAATAGTGACAAATGCCATTTTTTGTAAAATTTTCATTTCTTTTAATTAAATAAAGTAATTAAAAAGTACCATTATGTTATTAATCAGATTACAAAAAACATAATTATTCTTTAATTATAAATAAACTAATTAATTTAATAATTATCATTATTATACTTGATTTGGGTATAAGTAAATTTTTAATCTTAAAACACTTTTTTCTAAATACTATTTTAATGTGCACGATGCATTTATTCTCATTGATTCCCAATAATCACTATTTATAAACTAATTTAATTAAATTTTTTATTAAATGTTCATAAAAATATAGTAACTTTACATTAATTGTTTTAATTAGGTAAGGAATTAAAATAAATATAGTTTTATGAAAAAAATGAATTTTTCTAATAATTCGGTTTCATAGCATGTTGTGGGATAATTCAAAAATTAATTTTTTTCCATATATAAAAATTTAATTTGATTTAATTTATTACATATATGGAATCATCATTTCAAAACTTATTAATGAGGTAAATTTCATTTTATTCATTATGAATAGTAATTATGGTAAAAAATGTATCGCTATAATAAAATGGAAATTCATGTTAGCTTATGTTTATACTAGGTGATAAATCCACAAAACATCAAATTAATTATTATTATATTAATTTTTAACAACCTTTATCAACATAGGATCAAAATTTGTTATTTTAAGGGACACTTTCCCCTGAAAATGAAATAATAATATTTAAATATTTTGAAAAACTAAAAGTGTGTCCTCTCCCTCACTTATAAAAGGCCACCCCACTCCTCTCTTCTCCACACATCAATATCATCATAGATCATCCAATACCTAATCAAATAACTTTTATAAATTTGTACTAATTTCCTAGATTCATTGTCTGGATCGTAATACCATCCTATGAATAATTTAGTTATAATTTCATGTAGGTTATTTGAATAAGAGGAAGAAATATTAACCATGTTTTTTCATTTTGTTTCTTATTATATGTACTTAAAATAGACTTCAAAGTCACTAAAATAATAAAAAAATTATCATCAATATAATAGAATTTTATCATGTTTATTTTATAATCCTTTTCATTCTACATAAACATCTAATAGGAAATTAATTCATTGCTCATCCATAAGTAAAAATTTCCACCTTACGAGGAGATGTATTTAATTTCTCATCACCTAATATTATGTTTTGTTATAAATATGGTTAAAAATTAAATGATATTATATATATTATATAAATTTCATTCTCTAATGGTGAACAAATTTTTTACTTCTTTATTAACCATTTAATGAAAGCATTGTTTTTGTTTATGTGCAGAATATGGCCTAACGAACTGAGGTATTTTAGTTTTCATCACCATTTAACAAGGTTTTTATATATAGTTTTATTTAAATAATAAATATTATATTTATGATATAATAATACTTTTAAAAATTTAAAATTTCATTTACCTTTTTCCCCACATGTTCATTGAAAATTAAAATCATCACTCATGTATACGTATGGACCGTCGTCTCCATGATATAACATATTTATTTTTTCATTGTAACCTTGAAAGGATAGTTCTAAAAATATAATTAATTTATAAAAAAATGTAACATGATTAATATTCATGAAATAATGTAATCATGATCCATTTGACCATAGTTCACCTATCAATTTCATTTTGGGAAAATAAACTAAATGTTCTCAAAACACCCAACATGAACATAAGGAATTATGTAATTAAAAATAAAATTGATATAAGTAAAATAAAATCAATAATAAACCTGAAAATTATTATTAATCTATTAAATAAACATCAAAAATTTATTATCTAGGAATATAATGAACATAGATGATAATTTAAGGTCATTGTAAGGGACACATTACATTAAAATGTTATTTTAAATGTTATAAATCTTTATTTCTCCAATAATTTTTCTCCATTACTATATTCTTAAAATTATTTTATTGTTGTAATTATAATTAAATAAAAAAATCATAAAATAATGTTTTGACACTTTTTACTTTCTTTCAATGGGTTTCAAAAGGAATATTTTAACATATTTTATATGGAACAATTATACTTTATATACCAAAGGGAAAAAATAATTATCTATTCTATTGTATGGGATGTTGGTGTATTTTCATTCCATCATAATAGTTATTTTATATTTACCTTACCTTACAATATAGAATTTTTTCATCAAAGATAATATTTTTTCCTTTTCTCAAGTTATTTTAGTTTTGAAAATGGGATTTTGAAGGAAATGCATATATCAATATCAAAAAATGTTGTTCTTATGGGTTCAAAAGGTATATTTTTATAATTTTGATAATTTAAATGGAAGATTTTAGTTTTTCATGTATTTTAAGAAACATTTAAATTTTTTACGGTGATAGGGGATCCTGATATAACTCTATAATTCATTGGGTAATGAGTACGTTTTATGGATAGTTAATTTGGAATTAATAAAGTAAGTCATTCCATTGATAAGGGTTGATACAAGTGTTGTTTTAAAATATCTATGAAGATGTCATACCAAATAACCTACACGAATTTACTATGAATGATAAGAATTTTACATAGAAATATTTTTATTTCATAAGGTATGCTATGAAATTTTTTATGAATGAATTGATTATTCCCATTTAGGGTGAAAAGGTATGTTTCTTAAGAATTTTTTTTACAAGGGTTATAATATTTTATATTAAACCCTAATGATAATTATTTTAAGTTAATGAATTATTATAAATTGTATTATAAAACATTTATGTAGAAAATATGATTTCATGTGTATGTAAATTATTATTCCAGTTCAATAAATAATATGATAATGAAAAATTGTCTTATATAATCTCATGTTTTGAAATGAACTAATGGTATTATTTTCTTCTTTGTTTAATAACCCTTAATGAGATTTTTATTATGAACCCGTGTTCAAAAAAAGGTCATAGTTTTTAATGATGATCATAAAAAATTATTAACTTATATTAAGAATAATGTATATTTTTCGTGAATGGAAAACATGATTAATTTTAAAGGGTTTTTAATGTGAAAAAATTGACACTGTGTGGAGGTGTACACTTTGTAATATATGGGTTTTTTATGTAAGAGTTATAACCAAATTCTAAAAAACTCCAACCCTACTATGATACCCAAGTAATGAATGAATATGGTTTTTTTGTCTAGGAATTAAATAATGTGTTGAATAAGAATTTGATCCTTATAAATACATATATCATGTTATATAAACTCATAATGAATGAATTGGAGGGAGATATAGGACCCCATACATCATTATCCATATATATTAGCTCCATAAAAATTCAATTATTCATCAAATCAGAACATCCCTAATAAAATAAAATGAGTTTCATTCAACATGTCAAATAAAACATAGAAAAAAATGGGTTTTATATCCCATCCAAAATCATTCAATATTCCATCAATAAGCATAAATGATAAACCCATGAAAAATAAATACATATCTAATGACATAAAGTAACCTTCATTGTAAATACCACTAAATTGTGATAATAAATCACATTTTATTTATACCTTATAAATTAAAAATATATAATTAATTCAAAACAATTTCTAATAAATAAATATATGGAATCTATGTGAACACCACCCAATTAAAGAAATAAATAATAGGGTATTTATAGTGGAATGTAAGTGGAAGCTATATTATGGTTTTACACAAAAAATGATTAGTAAATTGAAAGGCATGATAGATCATTACCTTGACAGAGGAAATAAATACATAAGTCTTAATGATAAATAAGGTGGATGGTATCATTTTGTTGATTTTCTTAATCAATAATAAGATATATAAATTTATGTTGACTTGAATAATACAAATATGATTTTTGAAATATTCCAAATTTGATATATGAAATACCATTGATATTTTGAAATTATCTAAAATTATTATCTTATTAATATAGGATAAAAATAATTTATTTTAGGAATAATTAAAACATATATATAATTTGCAATGTCTCTATTTATAATGTTTAAGGCTTTGGAATATTCTATTGATTATTTTTGGATCCATGAAATAAGACAGAGTGTGATTCTAAAGAAGGACGAGCTCAGTAAAAATATAACAAAAATATTAAATATGTTATATCATGATCAAATAGATTTTATGAAATAATAAAATAAATTCCTTATACAATCTTAGATCATAAATCTAAGACCAAGGGTTATTTTGGAATGAATTTTTTACCCTAGACATGACATAAGTATTTTAAAAGTTGGGTACTTGGTTAGAGCATTGTCATGGATGAATTAAATGAATTTAATTAATTACTTAATATATTTTACATTTATTTGATAAAAATAACAATGAATCTATATAAACCATTCTCTAGTGAAATCTGTAGGGTTATCCATAAACCACTAGAGGGAATGAGAGGATTTATAACTCAAGTGGTGAGAGCATTGATGGACGATAGTGGGATAGTAGACCACTGGTCAGAGTACTGGGAGGATCGTCAATATCTATGGATTTATCAGTTCCCAAAAATGGTAATGGTTTTCAAATAGTATTCATTATTCAATTATCCAAACCCAATGTTGGGAGTTTTTTTGGTTTTCCCCCTATTAATTTTTAATACAAATGAGAATTAATCATTTTCCCAATTAAATCATGGTTTGATCTCTAATGGGTTGTCCAATGTCTGATTTCTATTCCTATATCTAGTAATTTGAAATTTATTTATTCTTGTTGGTTCTTTTTATTTTGGAAACCCTATTCAGTATATTGTATAAATGATGGCCAAACAAAGATGGAAATCTATCTAGACTCACCTTGTGTTATGTACCTTTCTTCGTCTATTCATAGCATTTATCATCATTAATAGGTTGACCATTGATTTGATAATATCCAGGAATATTGATCATTGTGAATTCACTCTTTATCATATCATATCATAGTCATGAGTTCATATTTGGATTTTAGGGGCATTATAGAGGTGTGAAAAATATAATGGGGACAAGATGTTGGAATGGGTATTTGTGGTTTGTGAGCCTAATTGAGTGGATCACTCAAGAGTAGTAGTGACTCATCTTTCCAAGAAATTGGTGGTCAGAATCCATCCACCAATGATGATGGAATTTTCTATTGGGGCATATAGTTGGGCTCCCACAAAATTTTATGTGTGGTTTCTATGGATGCATATGATGGGTAGTTTTTAGAAAGAATGGCCGAAATTCTATTTTCAGTTTTCTTTGAAGGGATTTGTGTGTTATTATTATTATTATTATTTAATATCATAACATGTGATATTTAATAATAAAAATAATAATGATATTTCAATATAATAGAGGGGTTCCAACATTCCAGGGAGGACCCCTATATGAACCACCCAGTTGGAATGGGTTGTGGAGATCTATGGAATTTATTTTTATATATGTTTTATAGTAATAAATATAATATCCTTGAAGAGATACAAGATTCGGGCACTGCCATATTGAGGGAATTGGTGCAATTACCTATACATGCTAGACAAGTTAGGAATTGGTGGGGATTTCTCACCCCCATTAGTCACATTGTATATAATAATAATAATAATAATAATAGTAATAATAATAATAATATTATTATTATTATTATTGAACCTTGTTTGTGATGTATCTTCTCCATATAGTTTCATATTGAAAAATTGTCTACAACATCATTATCCTAACATTGAGGTGCCTGATTTGAGATTAATTTTTGGTACATTATTGAGGCTCATGGCTCGGACCCATGAAGCATCTATCTTACATGATATGATTAATTTTTTTCTTATCACCGAGTGGCCATTTTGTAAAAATAAATATGTTATCCTATGTGTCTTTTTTCAAGAGGATTGCAATTATGTAATCTATTTGGCCACTAATGTCCATTTAAGGTGACATTTAATTGGAATAATGTTTTATCCTCTCAGTTCGATGATGATCCCTACTCGTTCAAATTTTTTTGAGACTCAGATTTTGATCTGTGAGTAGTGTATACTGATTAGTTTTCTATATAGAATGTGATGATCGCCGTCATGTTGAAATCATAGATATTATGAAAGGTGATGTTAGTGGTATAATTATTTCATCAAATCATAAATATTAAGAGTTGAGTGTGTTTCTATGGTCTATTCATATAAGGGTACATCGTTTCATTATTTCTTGAGTAATGGTTTGTGATCCCCTATATAAGATATGTTTTGGATGGAGTTTGTGGTGTCCCCCAGTGTGATAGGGGATTATCCTCCATTACTAATTATTTACTCCAAGGTGGGTTTCTTGGTATCATCTAGACCAACACTGCATGGGTGGTGATCCCCTATTTAGAAGGAGACTACAATGGGTTTTGTGGTGTCCCCCTACAGTTTTGGGAGTAATCCCCATTCACGGATTAGGAACCATCCGAGTACTAGTTTATACTTAATTGGTGATGACTAATCATTGTAGTATTTTTTAGGAGAACCATTAGAGATATTGTGACATATGGATTGAGATATATCATATGATTATTATGCTAAAGTCTCTAGATTAACCCTATGGAGGGTAGTGTGGTTGGGACCTCCTTGAGAAAGAGTGACTTTATTAATTATATCTATGATTTACTATAGTGATTTTTGTGTATTTGTTTAATATATCTTTGGAATATCTCATGATTTTGAACTAACATCTTTTGATTCTTTATGTTTTTTTATTTCATGGTGTCCTACTGAGTATTGTTATACTCATACATGCATGGGCTCTTCCCAGATGTGTTGTTTCGTGGGGAGATGATAGACCATTTGAAAGAGTCTTAGGAATACCAAGACTATAAATGGTATAACAAGTTAGATAGACTGTGGTTTATACAGTTGTTTCATTTGACAAAATTACACTTCTTCTAAGAAGGTTGTACTTTATTTCCATTTATGGGGAGGTTTTATTTTCCACTTTTATGTTTTATCATAATTGTTTATACTTGTATGTGTGATAGATGTAATGATTCCACTATTGGTATCAATTATTTTATTTTACGTTCCAAAATTGTAAGGTATTTTACATTTGTGTGTTCATATAATTACATAGACTATAGAATCTCATTTCTGTGATATTCCTACTCGATTATAGTCTCTGGACCCTACCCTGCTGTAGGTGGTCATGGGGTTCCACACAAGGCCTTTAACCTACCAACATGACCCCAGTTGGTCGGTTCATGACATAGTTGTATCAGAACACCTGGTTCTACCATAGGAATAGATTTTATTGATTTTCAATCTATGAGGTTGTGGTTTGGGATTTATGAAACATTGTTAAAATTTTTCAACTTCAGCTCTTAGTCCAGGGTATCCATTGATGGTGTGGTGGTCAACATATCCATTCAACATGAATCTGATAAAATTTTTGTTAACTTGGTACATGTAGGCACTGGTTATAGGTAAAATATTGGTATATTTAACATATAGGAATGGTTTGTGGTTTCCAAGTCCTTTTTTCAATTAGCTCCCTATATATACTCTTGTGTTGTGGTATATGTTTATAACATTCAATATGTATCCACTATTACAACTACATATAATTACATTAAAGTTTCATTATAATGACAACTTTAACAATGAGGCCTCAGTTTAGGGACCCACTAATGAGTTATTTCCTCCATCTGGGCATAGAGTATTGTTAATAGTTGTTGAGTGGTGCTTATATCCATCAATGGATCCTATGGATGATCAGTGGAATGCTTAGAAACTGATGGCTCTAGAATGATAGGTATAGGATTCAAGCAATTTTATCATGTTATAAAATTTCTAATGATAGTAACCGCTAAGGTTTCTTAGTGTGAAAAACCCTTTAGTATTATAGGATTTGATCGAGGTAGTGGTTTAGGTTTTCCCAAAAATTGGACCAAGATCGATAGGATTTTTTTTAACTCCATTATTTTTTCATGGAAAAATATTTGGTTCTAGATATACAAAGATATGAATTAATTTTATTCAAGATGATTTGTGATTTGCAGTTTTAGAGATCACCCGAGATTTGTGGTGATCCAGTCCCCTTCTCATTTGGTAAAGGGTTGGCTTCAACCTGTGGTGTAGATGACCACTTTTATATAAACCCTCTTGATAGTGGTCCTAATAGTGAGACATATCTAAAGTGATTTGGGTAATTTTTAGAGCCCTATGTTCGTGATTTTTTAGGTGGCTTCAGGCACGCAGGGAACAGGGATGACTCTACCACCGATAGGTATTCTTGTGAAGATTTCCAAAATCATGGGGGTGATTTTGTGATTCCAAAATAGGATTGTTTCAAGGTTTGGTTGATGAGTTCATTTATATTGTGTGTTTATGTTTGCTTTTATGTAAACCTTTCATTAAGATTCATGGTTTTCGTGAATAGAAATGCAAGGAAACAATGTCTTCAAGCAGAAGAGGCTTCTCACACCGAGGCTCAAAGTGTGTTTTAGGAATTACCTGAATCATTTCAACTATAGTTTAATTTTTGGTACCCAATGGAATTCAATGTTTCCATGGATGTATCCCATGTTTGAGTACTAGAAACACTAGTGGTACATTTTATCTAGACCCTTGAGTTTGGAGGCTTCTTCAGGGAGTATTAGTGATCACACACTTTTACTAATAATGTGACCTAACTCTAGGAGGAGAAATAGCCACACATAAAATCCTTGCATAGTGGTGGTGAGGCCCTATGAAATTTTCCTTAGTATGGACTAGTTGCCTACATTCAATTCCCAAATGACTATTATCAATGGGACGTAGTGTTCCTATGTTAGTGGGAAGGTTTTTTCCTTCTTTTGTGAGAAAGAGTCCAATTTATAGTAGGATGAACTCATGTGTAGTAGGATACAACCACTTTATTAGTTAGCTACTATATCACATGAATCTATAGATTCCACTAGTTTATAGTTTCCTATGGTGTTGAAGGAGTATAAGAATGTCATACCTATGGATGTTACAATAATTCCTCTCCAACATTTTTTTTCGACATAGACTTGCACCAGTGATGGAACAATATTTATGGTGGCATATCAGATGGCCCCAAAGATCATTGAGTACTGAAGGTGTAGTCCGAAAACCTATAGAGGTATGGATTCATATGAACTAGTGTTTTTTCCTGGGAATCCTGAAATTGTTAACATAGGGATAGATGATATCTTGTGGTTTGGTGTTGATTTACGTCACCTAAATCTAGTGACTATTATGGAGGAGTATCCCCCTAGAATTGCTGAATTCTTTATCTAGTGGTTTGAATGAAGTGTCTCTTAGTTTTTAACCTTAGGAAGTGTTATCACCATCTCTAAGATTGATATAATGATGCAATGAAGGTGGATTTCTTGAGATACTAGTGTTTTTTGATTTCATGGTGATAAATTTCAGCATATTGGATGCCCCATAGGTGTTTGTAAGACTCTTCAATTGGTTCATTCCTCTTGGATCAATTCATGATAGTATTATCTAATGACAACCTAGCGTACTATTCTTTGGTAATAGGGATCATGAGACATTTTAGGATAGTTCTATACATTCCCTAAGAGTACCTGAATTTTAGAATCTTCTAATGTATTGGTTCTATATTCTGGTGTTCCAATTATTTGGTTATGTATTCTAGTGCATGTGAGTGAAAATTGACCTAGAAAATGTTGAGGTAGTGCTAACATGAGAGGCACCCAAGGGCATGGTCATAGTAGAAAATTATCACAACAAAATTTTCATCTAATGTTGTTGGGATAGGTAACAACATTGTTAGACACTTTCAAATTGACCCTTGAGGATGAGTATAGTGTAGTGTATCTCTAGTCGATGGTTGATACCTCTCGTATTCATTTTCTTGATAGGGAGGTTAAAAGAGGGGATATAGATTTTGATATCATTCGTGACCATATATACACTGGTCATGTTCTTGATAGATTTTCTAAATGTGGGGAGTATGTCATCCATAATCAAGGATGGATGATGATCCCAGTCCTGTAGCAAAATTAAGTGTCAAGGATTTTTCATTCCATTATAATTACACCCAAGATCGGTGTGGAATTACCCAAATAATTAAGCATTAGGGTTGGTCTTCAAGGATGTGGTAGTGTGTTATTGAGTTGAACTGTTGGAGTCTCACCTGTCATTATGTGAAGTCCAAGATACCATGATGGATGTGGAAATTGGATGGTATCATTTTAGATTTTTTATTGTATCTTCCACAATAAATGAGATGTCATGATGATATCTGAGTGATTCTTGAACAACTCACTAGGTTGGCAGACTTTCTAACCATCTGATTACAGAGTCTAGTTATGGTATTAGTACTCTTTTATGGTTGAGAAAAGTATTTCTACCAATGAAATTTACCTAGGTAATTTTGGTGATTCGGGATATATAAAACATGCTTTGGGATTTAATGTTATCTTGCTTCTATAAGTAAGAGGATAATATACCATCATTGGAGTTTTCTTATCACAAAAATAACCACGACACTATCGGTGTAGCACCATATGAGGCCATGTATGGGATACCCTAAAAGTAATCATTTTACTGGTAAGATACAGTGGGAGGTAGTGCTAGTGAGGCTAGAGTTGGTTCTAGTCATGGTTATAATGGGTATAATTCATTTTAAGGACTATGGGGATTGGACTGGGATGGTAGGATATCTCTGGGGTTTATAGGGACTTTTCTAATTTCTAAATGGGGTTAGAAAGATTACTTAAAACTAGCCCTTATGACTGTAGTTAGACTCAGAGCTTGGTGTTTTCCACGTTTCATGGATGAGGAGATATGAGAATGACTCACTACACAATTTCAACTAGGATGAACCGGAAATTATGGGTGGAGTTAAATTTTAAATTATTTTAATGATATTAGTATTGTTTAAGAACCGACCAAGAGAAAACCCTTTCATGGGAAAGTGGTCACCCTTCGACTTTCAATTCTCTTGAGAAAAATCATTGAATATGGATGGAGTTTAATTAATATTATTTTTCAATTTAAGACATTAAAATATTATAAGTAAAATTTTCAAATCTAGGAATGGATACAAAATGAGATTTCGAGGCTCGGTGAGGTAGATATTGAAATAATAAAAATATTAAATATATTATATCATACATGTACAATTGTTTCTGAAATAATTAAATAAAACCAAAATAGAGTCTCATATTTGAGATCTAAGACCATAGTTAATTCCAGAATCAGATATTTACCCTATGTTCTACATAATTATTGTTTTCTTTGAGAACTTGGATAGAACCCCTTCATGAGATAATTAAATTAAGTAAATTAATTAATTGTTTTAATTTCAATTTATTTTGGAAACATAATGGTCCCTCTATATAAACCACACTATGGTAAATTCACCAGGGTTATCCACATAACCCTAGTGGGAATGAGATGATGGATTACTCTAGTGGAAATAGAATTTGTGGGTGGTTGTGAATTCATTCACTGTGGTTTGGAGTACCATGATGATCATCACCATCAATATAATTTCTAGATCTTGGCAATGAAAATGGTGTGGAGATTTTCATCATCAGTTAATGGTCCAATATAAAGGTAAGGAATTTTATTTTTGGGTTTATCTCCATTGATGTTTGAAATGAATGTGATTCAATAATTTTCCAAATTAATTTTCCTGTCTATCTCCACTAGGTTGTCCAACATTTAATTTCAGTTCCTTGACCTAGGAATTTTAGATTTATTTTTTATCATTGGTTATTGTTGATTTGATAACCCCATTCACTGGATTCCTACAACTATAGAAAAATGATCACATCCATCTATAGAGGTTCACATTGTGTTATGTTCCCTTCTTTCTCTGTCCTTGGAATTCATCTTCAGTAATCAGTTGAATGGTGATTCCGTGAACTATAGAAATACCGATCTTTTTGAATTCATTCTTTGGAATAAAATACCACAATCACGAGTTCATATTTGGATTTTGGGTACATAATAGAGGTATGGAATAGATGATGTTGACATGTCTTAGGATTAGATATATTTGGATTGTGATGCAAATCGAGAGGATATATCAAGAGGAGTAGTGATTTATGATTCAGAGGAACGGGTTGATGGAGTCCATCCACAAGTGATTATTTATTCCAATATTGGTGTGAATACAAGGGATACCATGAACCTGGATGTATATTTTCTATAGATGGATAAGATGGATGGTTTCTGGTGAAGAACGGATGAAGTTTGATTTTTAGCTGGTAGTAGAGGGCGGTGTGTGTTTATGATTGTTATGATGATTATTATCTATAAAAATAACATGTGATATTTATTAATAATATTACTATTATAATTATACAAGAAGGGTGGGTCACTGGCTTCCTAGGAAGGACCCTATATTCTCTCCCCAGCTAAAATGGGGAGGGGATATTGGTAGAATTAATTTTTATATAAGTTTTATATTAATAATTATAATATCATTGAAGAGGGAGAATAGTGTTGTGACACCAACAAGAGGGAGTTATGTGAATAACCTATTCATGGCACATAATATGGAAATTGGGGGAATTCATATAATCCTTTTGTCTCATTATATAAAAATATTATTATTATATTACTATTATTATTTAACATTATTTCAGATATATCTTCTACATACATTTTTTGATTAATGAACTGTCTACAACATCATGAACCTGACATTTTGGTGGTTGATTCATAACCAATTAGGGGTACCTGATTAGGGATCATCTCATGGGACCAAGAATAATTCATTATACGGGACATGATGAGTTTTGTTTTATCATCAATTTTCCATTTTGTGAAGGTTAATATATTATCCTGAGTGTGTTTTCATGAGGATTATAGTGATATGATATGTTTTTCCATATTGGTCCATTTTAAGTGAAATATCTCTGTATTTGGGTTTTATACTATCAGGATGATGTTGATTCTAGTGTATTCGTTGGTTTTTTCCAAAACCAAAATTGGTTCCATTAGTAGTTAATTTTGGTCATTTTTTCACATAGACTACGATGATGGAATTTTTTCTGAATTAGTGATATGACATGAAGTGATTTAAGAAGGAATATTTTTTCAAAAATGAATAAATAGTAACAGTTGAGTGGGTTTCCTTATTCTATCCCTATGAGGGTTCATTCCGGAATTACATCCTGAGAACCTGATTGTGATCCCCTCTATCAGATAAGTTTCATAAAGAGTTTTGACTACTCCCTAGTAGTCCTGGGTGTCATCTACCATTGTTCATTTTTTATTCTGAGGTGGGGTTTTTTCAATCATCACGTCCAACACTACTGGGGTTGAAATCCCATATCTAGTAGGATACACAAGTAGGGTTTGTGGTGTCCCCTAGTGGTCATGGTAGGGATCCACTATACGGGATTTGAGTTCTTTAGAGTTCTATTTTATACTTTCTTATCAATTCCCAATGAGGTGATCTTTTAGAGGAGTTCCATTAGTGATATAAAACATATTGGAGTGAGATATCCCAGATGAGAGTTACCCTGAAGCCTTAAGTAGAATCATGTTACTCGCAGTGTGGCAGGGAGAACTTTGAGATAGAGGTTCCATGAGTATATCGAGTTTACCTTTGTGATTGTCGCATCATTGTCACATATCTAATTGACATGTCATGTGATGTTTCTCTGTCCCATCCTGATGCTTTTTGTTTGGTGACTTTTGGGTGTCCTAATGGGTATTGTAATACACACCGTAAATGGACTATACCAACAAATTTCATGTCATTTTTAGGAGATATACCATTTTAAGGATTCCTTGGAAGACCATGACCAAGTGGGGTATAGCGATCCAGATAGAATGAGGTTCATATCGGTGTTTCATTTGATATAAGTCCCCTCCTAAGGATATTACACATTATTTTTTGTTTTGGTGGACTTGTATTTGGCCCCTTTATGGATTTCAAGAACATTTTTCATACTCTAATATGGGATCTATGATATGAATACTTTGTTAGTATATTTTGTTTTATTTTTCATTTCAACATTATATAGTTTTAATCATGTGTGTGCGTGAGTATTGATATATTGGATAAGACCTACCGGGTCTGGGATATACCTACTCAGTGTTGGTCTCCATCCCCTAACCTATTTAAGATGGATTTGAGGTGTAACACTTGGCTTACTACTAGCTAGGTAGGCTTCAATAGGTTGTTTGGTGACATGATGTTTCATATGAAATGAAAAAGCTAACGAAAAAATACATTCAATTTTAATCAAAAAAAAAGATTATTATTTTGGTGAAAAAATGACCAATATGGAACACATTAATTAATTTTACGTTAAAAAAATAGTAAATAATACCAATTTTGTCGAAAATTACCTTTTTTCGTAATATATACTATGATGTATGAAAACTATTATTGAGATAGCATAAAATGAATTCCCTTTTTGAATAACTTTTATATAAAACAAAATCACTTTAAAAGGTTATAAAACATCCCATTAAAGGGTAATGAGATGGAAAATATCTGCGAGGATAACCATGAGAGAATAAAGTAATTTTTTTCATTGAATAAAAGAAAATTGAAATTCTAATGAATATTTATCATATTTGAGATGTCTCAATTTGAAAATGTTGTTCAAAGAAGAAACTGTATAGACTATGTGAAATTGAAATCATACCATTAATGGATGAAGAGCATGAAATTTAACATAAAGTATCTTTAATAAAGGTTTTCTCATGATTCAAAATCCCAATGATGAATCACATACACCACTTAATGTATAATTTGGTTCATAATTAAAAAAAAGTCTTAAAGAGAGTAATTTGAGATAAAAAACCATACCTTGGTCCTAATTCATTCTGCACTTTCACCATATGTATTGAATAAATAAATTATTTTTATAAATTACATACCTAAGAACCATATTTATAAATATAAAGATTTATACTTTGCATTAATAATCATTCCATACAAATATTTATATATTACATAGTTTTTACACATTTTCGGATATATATGTTTACAATTTTCATTGTTTATACTTGTTTCATGGGTGCGATTTTTGTATTTATTCTTATTATAATGTTAACCCTTAAAAAATTTTATATTACTATAAAGAATTATTTATAATTATATTTTAATTTTAAATATATTTTCAATAATTATTTATTCTTTATCGTAGAGGATGAAATTGATAATGAACATTATTCAATGATTTTTAACAAATGAAAGGTGTTTTCTTAATTTATGAGTTATATATTAATGTATAAAATATAATAAAAAATTTAAATCTTTATTTATACATTTATATCATAATATACTATTAATTATGCTTTCATATTCTTCAATGGTATATTTTCACAATATTGTTCATGTAGGTGGTCAAATCAACCCAAATATAAACATACCTTGATTAATGGATGATTATGAGGAGATTAAGTTAAAATATAATAATATTGGTATAATAATGATTTAGTTTATAGTTTTTTGTTTTAATATCAAAATTAGAAATAATTAGGATAATAATTTAGGGTACAAACCAATTTTATGTTATGAATAAATGTTTTTCTTCTTAGTTTTCATATTTGGGACAATTATTTTTATTATGATTGTTTACTTTTAATATGAACAAAATGACTGGTAAACTTTTATTACCATAACCTTATTAATATAATAAAAAAAGATTTATCCTTTTAAAACAATTATCATAACCTTACATATAAGTTGGTGATTAAATAAAAAATGGAAGTCAATCATTCCATGGTAGTGATGGTCCACACATGCCCTCGGATGATGATTTCTTTTTCAATATAAAGCGGAAAATGAGTAATATGATTTTTCATTTTAGAATCTAGACTATTTCACATATATGATATTTATATATTAACATACCTATTGTCTATTTCTTTTAATGATCTTGAAGTAAAATGGGACACATTTTTGTCGTGGTGGTGGTAGTGTACAGAACACATGATTCCCATTTTTATTATCTTAGTGCAATTACGAGAGCCTCGGTCCAGTTGGTGAGGAATCAACAAGTGCATCTAAGAGACCTAAGTTTAAAACCGAGTGAAGGCATATTTCTGGGTTACTATAATAGTATTGTAGCAGGCACTCTAGCAGTACTGTAGCAGCCACTGTAGAAGGCACTGTTTAGTACTGTAGCAGCCGGAACTATTCATCAGTTTGGGATTTTGGGCCATCTCAAGGCCTTCGAGCCACCTCAAGGCCTTTGGGCCACCTCATGGCCCTTGGGACACCTGAAATTGTGCTTAATGATCAGATAGACTCTACAAAGAGTAGACTCTAGATGGGGATCAGAGACCCAAGCAGAAGCAAAGAGGATTTTTTAGAAAGAGACGGTATGGCATTGCCATCGGAACCAGCCTGAGCATGCATTGGAAGGAAATCCAAACATCCATATGATGGTGGAGAGATAATATCACGATGAAGAAGCTAGGAGGATTAGTTCCCCCTCATCCCTTAAAAGGAGGGTAATAAAAAATCAATAAAAAGAAGGCCTTCAGGGCATTTGGGATATCTTAATGAAAAAGGAGAGGTTGGTTAATGTTTATACCGTAATTATAATAAGATAATAGTATAATAATGATTCTAATTGTATCATTATAATATTGGGGAAATAAATTTTAGGATGAATAATGAAATGTAATGAAATGTAAAATATAAAGAGACTTTGAGAAATTATTTCTCACTTCTTGAATTTTATTCTTTGTGAAGGGGATTAAAAGGGATTTTTTTTGTAAATAACTAAATAATTTTGATAATGGGATTTCATTATCAAGTAATGTCATTGGAAAATTGTTAAATAATGGAGACAATAAAAGATAAAAATGATAAAGGCCTCATACACATATTCCCATACTAGTTATAAACTTTTCTAGGTTCTTTTATAATGGGATTTTTTACTTTATCAATTTTAGATTTTAAAGTGATAAAAGGTTTTTACCCTGGGTAAATTATAATTTATTCACTAAAATAAAATAGTTCTTATTAAAAAAATTTATAAATTATGATTCAAATATGAAATATTTATTTTTTCATTCAATTTATAAAAGTGATAAAAATAAATTTGAAAATACTAAATGTATAATGCATTATTTTTTTTGGAAAATATAACTTCCATCCTAAATATCAAATATGGGTGGCCAAATTGAAAAACCATTTACTAATATATATATATTACATTATAAATTTCATATTTTTTTAAAAAATGGTTTTATTAATTTTAAATTAGTAGTAATATACTATTAATTTCATAAAATTCATGTTATTTGCAAAAATAGTATTTGACACTACTCCCCTAATTTTTTTTTAATAAAAATATAAAATATTATTCTCAAGAAAATATTAATATATGGAATATAAATTATATTAAACATATTAATACATAGTTTTGAACATAATAATCCATTAATTAAAACACAAAGATTAATAGGGAAAGTGTCTTTGGAAAATAACGTTCATAATACATTGAAATGAAACTTAAAACATGAAATTCTTATATTATTCTCCATAATGGGATCTAAAAAACATTTTATCTCATAAAACTACATAGTATAACATTGGTGATACATAAAAAAAGTGTGTAAGCTAAAAAACCTAATATATCAGTTAACATGGTAGAGATACATAATGTGTGAGGAAAATGTACAACATGATATCATAAAAGAGTAGGACCATGATTAATCACATGGAAGCCTAAAGAAATTAACCTGGTATCATTTGATCATGGAATTATAGGAAATTTTCCAGCAACATATAACATGTAATTAACATGAATTAACTCTAAATTCCAATAAAATATTATATGGTGGACAAAGTCTCGTAATAGATTAGGTTTAATCCATAATCTCGTACATGACGCCTCACAAGACTAAAGCTTTACCCAATTCATTGTAGTGCTATCTGGAAAACAACATCACAACTTATTCCTTATTATTTATAAAAAAAGTAAAATCATTCATATGGAAAAAAATTCTGAATTACCCTAGGAAAGAAAATGGGTTTCATTATCTTGCCTCATATCATAATCAACAGAAATTTCATAATGGAGGTATTTAAGAAATGAAGATAAAAAATTTATTAACCCATAAAATGAGGGAATATTGAGATAGTTATACATGTGGGATATATATATATATATATGTAGTACTTATAAATATTCCACAACTTTACAGGTAGAGATAAATTTATGTATAGATAAATTGGTCATAATGCGATGAAAAGGGCAGTTTAGAGACATCCCATACCATGATCCAGATTTGTCATGTGTGCTCTTTATCAATAAGAATAATAAACATAGGTTTATTTTTTTATTTATTAATAACATTTTGAAACTTTATTATTCTATTTATTTTATTATTTATAATGTTATATTAACTTACTTAATCATTTAGGTTCAAGTCGAACATTGTGACGATGGTCGAATCATATATCCAAAATCACCATAGAACGTTGAATAAGGTTAAATAGATTATTATTTAATCATAGAAAATAGAAATAATGAAATAATTATCATTTTTATGCATAATTTATTCTTTTAATAATAATTAGTAAGTATGGTTATAAATCATGTACTACGTAAAATCATGGAGACGATCGGTCGTACACTCACATGCATAACGTTTCCATTATTCAAATATCATGATAGAATTAATATAAGTTTTATTTTAACTTTAAAGAATTATAATTATATCATAAATATAATATTAATCATTTAAATACATTAAATATTTCATCCATATGATGCGTTGATAAATAAATCACAACACTTTGCGAGGTGGTAGTCCGTACAAGTGAACAATGTTTTCATTTTTCTATGTATAGTAAGGTAATATTTTATATGATATGTTACTCATAAAAAATTATTAATATGTAATTAATATAATATATAAAAAATAATTACATCATCATGAATTTCTGTGAGAGTTAATGAAGGAAAAATAGTTACATCTATTCATGAGGCAGTGGTTCATCGTACACACGAAAAATGGTTTCATTTTCAATTTGATGGAAGTAGAGACGGATTTAGGGTATTACATTAAAATAAAAACATATTATTATGTGTGATTTAATGATTTTAATATATCATAATTATTGATAAATATTTTAAGTAGGTGATATAAGAAATAAAATAACGATGCTAGATTAAGGACAATACCTTCTTTTTTTAGACCACCAGTTTTGGATTATACCTAAAGCCTCCCGAGATTAGCATTATGATTAGACCAAGGAAATTAGAATATTGAAAGGAAATTAATGGAGGTATTTGGGAATTAATTTCCTACACCAAAAGTATTTTTGTAAATATACGTAATTTCCATGTAAATTATTATTTTTTTAAATATATGTGAATTTTATGAGTCCGCGAAAATTGATGGCGCGTGATTCCGAGGCCCAGAGTGTCCAGAATGAATTTATGAACTTTTTTAGGTACTTTTTTGTAACGTGTGAGGGGATATTTTTAAATTTTGAACCACTGCTAGGAATTAAAATCTGAGGGCACCATTGTACTCACAACACCGGTTTTCACTCAAGGAGACTTTCACTTCGACGACAAGTGGTGGAGGGTAAAAGTTAGTTTTTGGGATTTTTGTGTAAGAATAAAATGAAAATAAAATTGTGCGACATTTTCTATTTTTATTTGAAACACCCATGTGAGTGTTGGGAGGTGGGGTCCACCGGAACTAAACCTAATCTTGATTTTTAATTTTGGTGGGGACCACCCAAGTTTTCAATAACCTGCCAAATTGAATTTAGGGGCGGAGACCACCCAACAACTATTTATGGGAGGAGAAGAAATCACTCAACCCCCATATTTAATGTGGAGGAGCCTCATGATCTTCCTCCACATTAATTACACCAACCCAACAAAATTAAATGGTCCAAACTAGGTGTTTAATTAGGATTTTTTGAATTTGTGCCAACGATTAAAGTTGGGGGAAACACATCAGTTGGGAATTTTTTTTGGTGGAGCCTTGGGAGAAAAGATCTCCAAAAAAGGACTATATATCTAAACAAAGAACGCGTTCTTCCAACGAAGAACGCCGAACCTAACTTCTACCTTTTTCCTCGAGACTTCCTCTGACGTAGGATGTACTTGACTATGACGAACCGATGCACAAATCGATGATTGATGAAAATGCCGATGACACTGACATCCATATTTTTCCCAACGATTCATCTTCCTCCTCGCGACTCTGTCGATATATCAACCCAAGGTAGGGGTTTAATGCTTTTTTTTTATCAATTTCCAGGTACTCCCTTCTTCTCTTGTGCGGGAATGGGAATGAATAAATTACGGAAGATCATGGTTGATGTTCTTTGATTCATTCTTGTGAATTGTATGCTACCACTCTAATTATGGAGGGTGTGGGAAAAACTAACATGTCCCGAACCCCCTATGTCGTTCTTCATTGTGGAGTTCTTCGGAATGAAGGAAGGTGGCAAAGGTGACGAAGGCAATGGTGTCGCCGCCCACGGCCACTGCGACCCGCACCGCCCCCCGTGGCGCTCCGGCCTCCCAGCCAAACTGGCCCTGTGCCCGCCAGCCAGGCCACCCCGGCCGTGCCCTCCGATGTTCGTGCCACACGTCAGACGTGCCACCCCTACCGCGCCGCCCACCGGGCGCGCCGCCCCGGCTGGGCCGCTTGTCGGCCTCGCCGCCTGCCTGCCGAGCTGCCCCGCGGCTACACCGCCCATCGGCTATTCCACCCCAGCCGCGCCTCTCACTGGTTGTGCCATCCCATCTGCACCATCTTCTGGCTGAGCCGCCCTGGCTCACGTTGCATGCCAGCCTCCAGAAATGGCCCGCGCTGTTCACGGTGCCCCAACCGTACCGGCATGCGCCCCTCGTGGCGCCCCAACCTAACTGGCCCCGTACCCTCGTGGCACCCCCACGGCCGAGCTTCCCCATGGTACCCATGGGCTCCATGGGCCCTCTCGTCCCTCATAGCATGATGGAATTCCCTGTGGATCAGGCTACATTTCGAGTCGGGCCGGGATGGTCCGACCTTGTCGGACCGGACCCGAGACCATTACGCCCCTTTACTTTCTTTTGTCCATATATTTGGCACTGAACGTTCATTTGAAAAACTGTCAGCGGCACTTAAAATCTTGGAGCGAGACGGTCCCTTTAAGTATACTCCAATGGAGTTTTGGTTTGAGATGAGAAATAGTCCGGTTGGATTGAGCACGAATCCAACCGGGCCCCAAGAACAAAATGGCCAATAACTCACAGACTGGGAATCCAATTGACGTGTCGTCTATTACGTTGAGACCCCTGTGACGTAGCAGACCTTTGCGATACTTCTTTGTGGTACTTAGTGACAGTTGGAGTATCAAACAGTAGCTTGAGGCGTGGATCCTCCTGTAGATGAGAGAGCATAGTGAGGAGACTTAGTATCTGGTTGAGTCCTGACGACTGCTAAACGTTTTGACTCGCAGTGACTATACTAGCCCAGTGGGGAGCGCCTTGGTGTCGCGACAGACCCCTAGGGGGAAGCACCTTGGTGTCGTGGCAGACCCACAATACTTGATAGGAGGAGTACCTCAGTAGGCTACGTGGGGGAGCACGCTTGGTGACGTAGCAGACCCACGGTGTGGAGCACGCTTGGTGACATGGCAGATCCATGATACTCGACAGGATGAGTACCTCAGTAGTCCATGGTTAGTGGGAAGCATGCTTGGTGTCGCGGTAGGCCCACTATACTCGATAGAAGAGGAGTTCTCCAATAGCTGAGGTTTTGACAATGTGACTGGGGATGTTACTTGATACTACCCCTAGAATAAAATCTAGGTTGAGCTGAGTCAGTTTTTCTGTATTTTCCTCATGATTGAGATGGATCACTTGATAACTTCAGTATATGTAAGGGCATATACCTAAGTAAGGTTATCTGTTGATTTCATACTATGTGGTTTATCCTTGTTGGATTTTGTGAGACCTTGAGGGTCTTGGGGGACCTACTAAGTATTGTTATACTCACCCCTGCACAAACTGTGCCCGCACATTGTTGTGTTCGTTGCAGACGACAGACAACGCTGACTAAGGATGGGAGTACTAGGACTGGATGGTTCCTGGAGGTGGACTATACAACATTTCGGTACGTGGGGGAGACGGACGGACGTAGAGTGCTGACGAGGCGATCTGTGCCTACCCTTCAGGTGGGAACCTCAGAGGACGATCCAGTAGCTGTGTTTTCTCTTTCACCAGTTGAATTTCATTTCAGTTGAACTTGTACTTTCTATCTGGGCTTGTATTCTGGCCCCTTTTTACTTACTGTACTCACTTGTTTACTATTCAGTTGACTTGCGTTCGTATCTTGATGTGTGTTTGGTTGTGTGTGTTTACAGGTTATAAAGGCAATGCTTTCCCAGTTTTAGGGAATACACCTTTTGTGCTAGTCGTCATCCCCAAACCAATAGAAGGCGGGCTTGGGGTAGTCACGACACGGGCCGCGGGGGATGGGTCATGAAAATTTTTAACAGTAAATATGAGAGTATAGGGGGTTCCCTTTTATAAGTGGAGAGAGGAAACATTTAGAGTCATTGAAAATAAAAAGTTATACCCACATTTTACACATATTAAAAGGATTAAAAATGGATCATTCTAGAACCATAGGTGATATAGGTTCAAAATATGAAGAAAAAATATGTTTTTTAAAATATTTATAGTCGTTTTAAACTATATATTTTTATTTTAACCCTCAGTAAATCCATTTTAACCATAAACATGAAAATTAATTTTTACTATTTTTATTATTCATTATGATAAATAATTAAGTTGACCTTATTATATAATATGAATAATTCAAATTCAAAATATGTAATCCATTTTTAAATTTATATTCATATAATTGGAATAAGTTAATTTAAAATTAACCCCAAAGACTCATTGAAAAAATATTATTCCCAATTTGTTTTCACAAGTATAAAAACAATTATACCAAATTTAAACATAAAATTGATTCCAATGAAATAAATTTGATTATTAATAACACAATTGAATAAATTGTACTTTTAAAACATATAAAAATTTAAAATCTATTAATTAATTAAAAGAAAATATAGTTTTAAATAAAAACCAATATTTTTTATTATTCATTAAATATCAAACTTTCCAGAAAAATCCAAAAAACTCATCATGAGATAATTTTTACATGTTTATTCCAAAAATGAATTTAATTTTTTAAAATTAAAATTTCTAAGATTGGATTATTTAATTTTATTATTTTTTCACAAAAAATAAATGAGAATATTCTTTTTGAGAAAAATGTATTTTTGAAACCTATAGTGACTTTACAATGAATTATGTACTTATTTATAAATATATTTTAGTTATCCCTCATACATAATTTTAGACGTGTTTTTATTACTATTAAAATCTCTAAATTCAACTACTAGGTTCTAATGGTCTTGGTAAAATAATAATTCTAATAGTATATTAAGGTTCATTTAAACTCTGTGTTGCATGTCACACATGCAATCGAACACTACATTATTAAAATAACAAAATTTGTTACATTTTTCCTCCTTAAATAATTTCACCCTCAAAATTTCATTTTACCAATATTGTTGAAAGAATATGTGGGTAATTTTTCTTTATAAATTCCTTTGGTTCTCAGTTTTTAAAATTTTATTTATGGTTTTTCCCTAACATAGTGACAATGTGTGTCATCTTGTTGTATAGAACTTTGTCTAGATAGTATGAGATCTTCACTGGCTTATTTTCATATGGTAGATCATTTTACACCTATTCCACCTATTAATTTAGTACATTTAAAGGATATGGTTTTTAATTTATCAATAAGGATAAATGGAATACATCATGTACCTGAGAAAGTCTTGTTGGGAGTGATAGTGGAAAAGGCACATATCTGATGTGATCGAAAATATCAAAGGTTGATATGCTCTTGGGGATTAGATTTCTCTTCATCAAAAATATCACAAATATATTCAATGAAGATATGTAGATAAAAACTTTATCCCTAACCTCAAACTATAGGTTTCATCAATAATTGATAATATTTATCTTTCATAAACTCTGAGTAATCCTAATTTAATGCTTAATGGTCATTTACATTTCTACCATCTCCTCAACCATATTAGGTCCCAATAGCTTTTGTTAACAAAATTCATCCCAACAAGTTTTTATGAATCTCTTCTCATAAAGGGATTCATAAGGATCTATTTGGATGCTTTATTGGAAAATATTATTATACGATAACTTGATCATAGGAAGATATTGATCTTCTTCCCCTTTGAAGTAAATTTAAAAATTCTCTCAACATGTCTTCCATTATATTAATAGACTTCTTAGATTTACCATCATTTTGGGGGTGAGGTGTTTTCCCGAAATTTAACTCATTATTTAGATCAATTTGTAGGTTCTTCTAGAACATAGAGATAAATATTTGATCTTGATCCATTACAATCGATAGCAGTGTTCTATGCTACATCACTACCTCTATAATTTACATCCCTACCAGTTGATTGAATTAGATGTCCTCTCTAATTTAAATAATGTGAGTGGTATTTGTAAGACTATCCACCACCACCCATATATAATTGTTTCCTCTTGATATTTTGAGAATAATTTTTACCAAGTCTATAGTAATGTCTTCCCATTTCCATATAGGAATGGGTAATGGTTGCATCATCACCCTGGACTTTTTCATTTCATCATTCACTTGAGAACATATGAGACACTTTAATATATATAAAAAGAACACGTTATTCATATTTTCCCACAAATAGTTCTCTTTTTGATCTCCATACATCTCTTTGCTCCCTGATTTGATGGAGAACGATAAGTAATTGGAACCATTATATATATCATTGTTCATATCAATAATTGATGATACACATATTCATGACTTAAAATATTACTACACATTCTTCATAAATTTTTACGACTAAAGATTTCTCTTTTCATAAGGGTTTCACCTTGTTTTACAGTTCCACATCATCACTTTTATCATCCTTTACATTCTCCCGAAGGGATGATTGACTATTAAATTGATAAATTAATGATGGTGTTACTTATTTAGTGATTCAAATATGCATACTTTTCATATCTAAGAATATTGGATCCTTCTCAATTATCATCACAGATAATTTCATCAGATATTTTTTAAATTCAAGCATCTTCTATTTTTTTTATTTACTAGTGTTTTGATGGATTGAACAGTCATAGTCCTCAATATCCCCTAACCATATTTGATGGATCATATTAATATCATTATATGTGAATATATAATTAAGGACCATGAGTTTGTATATTTTTCACACTTATACCCATTGAGATAATATCTCCATATTTTCCAAAAAAGATCATTATAGTATGCTCCAGATCATGTGTGGTATGGTTCTTCTCATGAACTATTAATTTAATTGATAATTAGGTTATCAATTTATCATTATGAAGTAGTAAAAACATAACCCCATCTTTAAAGAATAATTGTTTTACATAAAATCATCCCCAGTTTAGGGTTGTGTGAGGATTGGTGTGCTGATAAGTATCTTTTAAAACTACATAAATAACTCTTCTAATTAACTGCTTCAGAAAAACAAAACTCCATTCCATGTAATCCAAGTTAATGGATTTTAAATTCAAGATAAGATTCTTACACATCATTTAAATAAATGGATAGTCCATGAAATCTATGGATCTTTATTAAAGATTCTGTTCTAGTCCAGTACTCAATTTCCTCTATATTAGTAGGGTCTACATATATCCTTTTTTTCTTCATAATATTCCCCATAAATGATGTGACCTTCATCCATAAATTTTATTTATTGTACTTTGTATATATATTCTACTTTATCAATTATTTTAGTATAGTTTTCAAGTGCTCCCCATGCTCCTCCATTTTTTTAGAGTAAATCGAAATATCATCTATAAAGACTACCAAAAAAATTCAAGTTAATCACTAAATAATATATTAATTAAACTCATATATATTGTTGGATCAATATTGATAATAAAAGGAATATTTATGAAATCATAGTGTCTTTACCATTTTCAAAAGTTTTTTGTGAAATATCATCATTATTCAAGCTAAATTAGTGATATCTAGATCGAAGTTCCACCTTAAAGAAATACTAGGCTCCATTTAGTTGAATGAACAATTAATATATCCATGGAAAGGGGTACTTAATATTTATCATGATTTTTTAAGTTCATGATATTAAATACAGGGGCCCATTGACCAGTCCTTCTTCTTAATGAAGAGGACTAATTCCCCATGGTGAATCATTAAAGAATATAAAACCATTTTCTAGATTCTATTGAAACTATTTTTTACCTCTTCCAACTCAATGGTGTTAATTCTGTAAGGATTATTTTATATTCTTAGAGATCCTTATAAAAATTAATTTGATAACTCAACCTCTTTGTTAGAAGAAATACTATGAATCTCTTTGAGGAATACATTAAAATAGTCCCACACAATAGGCATGTCTTCAAGAATTATTCTATTAATTGTATTAATATTTTGTGAAATATATAATTTCTCATATGTTAAAGATATGAACACTTGAAAAAATGATTCATGGGGATACTCATCATCTTCATTACAATTATATTGAATCTATAGATGTCTTAGTTTGTACAGAGTGATCTCCCTTTCTTAGTAGTTTATGTAGGATTTATATAAGTACAAAAACTTCCTTCCCAATATTTCATCAATATCCACTAAATAAATTAATATGAGATTTTATGGAATAATAAATCCACAAACATTGAGTTTTAAGGAGTTAAATAACTCGGATAAAACCATTTCTCTATTTTTTGTTCATAGAGATAACTCAACCTTCATGTTTTGATGTGGTTCTTAAATAGTTTTACAAAACTTTAAACATATGAAGGAATGTGTATAAGAAGAATCAAATACTACATTTTCTATTTCTAAATGAATATATATTATTCCTATCAACACATAAATGTTAGGAACAGCCACAGTAGTAGTGATATTATATTCTCTTTATTTATCTCCACGACTTGGTGGTGGTTTCAATTGATTTCACAAAAAAACATTGGGATTTGTGGAATGTATTGCATAATACCCATGTTACTTTCTATTCAAACATTAAACATCAGGTTGAGTATTGATCTAAACCTTCTTTTATTATTCTGCATTAGTGGGATTCTTTATTTCCCACCAAAACTGGTTAACCTAATGTCTCTTTTTTCATAATTCGAGACACTCCTAATTCATAACTGATAGTTTCCAATATCATTCATCCTAAACTTATGATAATTTCATTTTAGGGTTTAAATTTATCCATGGGATTCATCTGTTGATACCCCCATAGAAAAATCCATTTTACATTTTTTGTCTTCAGTCCAACATGATAATTGAGAGTCACTAATATTCATTTCATATTTGAGGTAACAACGAACAATGTCTACATAGAATTTAAAGTCCTTAATCAGTAATTATTTTCATAGAATTATATTTAAACCTATAAATAAATTCTCCTCCTTACCTTCGATGTTGATGAAAAAACCTGAGGTGTACGGTGAATGCCTTTAGATGTTTTCCTCATACACCCTGATAGACTCATCTTCCATTTTATAGTCTAAATATCTCCTATTACATTATATTATGGAGAGTTAATAGAATATATTTATTAAAAAATACTATCATTAAGACTTCCCATTTCATAGAATCAATATTCTTTTGGACTTTGGGTTCTTTATTTGTTCCCACTACAGGTCAGTTTCTCCCTCATTGTAATAAATAACCAGCATGACTTTCTCTGTCCCTGAACATTAAAGGATATAAAATATGTTCTCAATAGAGTTAATACATTTTTATAAGATGATGATATTAAAATATATGTGAAATTTAGGTGGAATATTTCTCATAAAATACTTGACTACAACTTTCTCTTTATTGGGAAGAGTATGGTTTTCTGTAGGATTTATATTATTTTTCATAGCTTGAAATAGTTCATGAAGTACTACCATGAAGTTATCATATAATTATCCCCAAAATATTAGGCATACCATGGGGTAAATCATCACATTTCATATAATATTGCTTTTTGGAAAGGTTTTTCTTATTTACCACTATCAACTAAATGAAGAAAAATAAGACAACATTACATTTACTAATAAAGTAAAAAGGGAAACATATAGAATTTAGTGGAATAAAATATAAATGATAATTAAATATTATCATATGAACCTCTAGTTTTCAATTTAAGAAATATATTTTAATTTCCCTATTAGGTTTTATAAGCTAATTATTTGTTCAACTCCTTTATAATTGTTCATAAAGAGTTCATGAATTTTAAAAAAATGTCCCCCTAGAGTGTCACACCATGTGTATAGAAAGGTCCTATGGTCGTGCACTAGGGGACGACCAAGTACAAATCAATGCGAACTTATTAGAGTTATTACCCCTTTATATAACTGTGCTATAGAAACATCCACTTGTAGTATCTGGAAAAGGATTCTATTTCTTGGAACCCACTTGCTATATATTTCAAAAAATCTCCCAGATATGTTTTCTATACATATTCATATTATTATAATTATCCATAGGGTTAACACTAAATAATTATAGTATTTATCCATGAAAAATTATGATATCTTTCTCTAATACCATCAAATTATACCGAGTCCATTTAAACATATTAATACATGATTTTTAACATAATTGTACCTTAATTACAATCCAAATAATGTGAGTCCCAGTGTCTTTAGAAGAATATAAATATAATACATTGAAAGGAAATATTAAAAGTTAAATTATTATTTTATTATCTATAATGATATAATAAATCCATTTGATTTCTTAAAACTACATATGATAATCTATGGAATACATAAAAGAATGGTGTGATATAAGAATACCAGTAAAGTAATAAACATGACAAAGAAACAAAATGTTTGAGTCAAATGTACAACATTCTATCAAAAAAAGAGGCTCGTGAGTAATCAAATTGAATCATAACATAATGAAAATAATATCATAAAATCATGGAATCATAAGAAATTTGGAAAAAACATATAACATGGAATAAACATGAGTCAAGGATAAATTCCTATACATTATCACACGGTCAAAAGAGTCCCATAATAGAGTAGGTTTACTCCATAATCCTAAAAATGATGTCTCTTAATTATAAATTTTTACCCAATTCATTGGAGGGTTATCTGGGTGCTCTCATCATAACATGTTAATGATTATTTTTTAAACCAAAAGGAAATAAATCAAAAGGCATAAATATAGTAATTACCCATGGAATGAAAACATGTTTCAATAATATTTCCTCATATCATAATCAATGGAAATTTATTAAAGGATGAACTTGATAAATTTACATAATACAAGTATAAACCCTTAGTTAAAGGGGGAGTAAGATAGGTATATGTGTGAGAGACATACTGTAATGACATGACCTTTTTAAAAGATAATTGTTTCTTGAAAATGTGTGTTGTATTATATTATTCACAACAAAACCATGTTTCTATAATGAAGTGATCATAAAGGTAAATGTGACCATCTAGATTCAATTATTATACAAATGCTGGTAAATTATAACCATTAGACAATATGACCTTAGTTAACTATATTCTTGATAATAATTTTAATGTTATCATTATAATTTATAAGAAAAATTTTGACAAAGGATAACTGATACAAAAACAAGAGTTGATGCCCTCAACTAGTAGAGTAATTTTATTTGAATACCTATTCAGATCATGGGAATGATTTTGAATCAAAGGGATTCTCCCTTGACCAATCCCAAGCTGAGATTTAACAATTTAATCTTGAATGAAATCACTAACAAAGTAATTTCGAGTTAGTAGAGATCATCCCCGAATCACTCTTAGTTGAGGCACCACACAAAACTACCACCATCGCACACTATACTCTTAGGTAGTACATGGATATAATAAGGGTTTATATTTCCCAACCTTAGTGTGTAATTCATTTGTTTAAATAGAATTTTTATACCATTATTTATTTTTTAAGAATTGTTTTGCTTAATTAAATTTAGATGGGATTTGATAAATCGATTTTTTCAGAAAAAAATTATAATTTCATAAAAAATATAATATTTATAGTAAACTAAATTATTAATAATAATATTTATTTTAATAAAATTGTATGATTAAAATTCTCTTATTTTAATATAAATGTAAAAATAATTTTATTTATTTCAAGTGTCAGAAATTATACTATGCATTTTCAATCTGTAATTATTTTTAATAAATACAGGTCTTTATTTTTCAAAGATAAAATCCACATATTTAGATAATTATTATGATAAAATAAATATCATATTTAAAATCATCATATATAAATTTGGTTAGTGTGAATTGATTATAAATTTCTAAAATAATTTTTTTAATAGTAAAAATATAGTTGTTGTCTTTCAGTATGTTAATTTGATAACTCAACCTCTTTGGAAAAACCTTAATTTTCCTTACCAAAATATGTAATATAAAATTGATGTTGAATCTTATCAGATAAAATGAAATAAAATATGATCCAAGGGTCTAATACCATAGAAAAAGACCATGGGAATGCCCATGGGTTTTCAATTACCACTACCTAGGTGTCTAAAGCCTTTCTTTATAAATTAATAATGAAATCCACCACTTTTCATATAAATACCCATCCATATCTCCATTTCCTTTCACTAGCATTTAATCCTCCATGTATATATGATATTTTTTTCTCTTATGCTTTCTTCAATCCCCAAAGGACCCCATCATCATGTTTTAGGAACTACTATTCTACGTAAGGGAAATCTCCACTTCTGTTTTCTATTCAAGTTCCCTCTTAATGGGGTAGGTCTTTCAAATTTCATAAATAATTTATTCTATCCAAATTATTTTAAATATTTAATTTTTTAATAGTATTTTATGAATTTTATATCCTTGTCTCATATCTATTTACCCTTTTCTTAAACCATGATTTGTACCCATTATACTGCCGATTTTATTTCTCAACATTTCTCTCAACTCCTCAATAAATTCCCTTGTATTTTCTTTTTATAAATACTAAAATCTATATATTTTCTAGGGTTATTCAAATAGATTTGAAAATTATTTATTTTATTTTGGTAATTAAAAAATAAAACCCTCATTATCATTCCAGGGGTTAAAAAGGACATAATGATAATGTTCTTTATGCACTTTTTAAAATGAAATGATTTTAATATAAAAACGAGTTCCTTTTATTACCCAAAGTTTATTTATTAATTATTTATTATTATTTATATGTATCATATTAATTAATACGTATTAACTGTGTTCCATGATATCACTCCAATTTACTAGGTAAATAATTTAATCTCTAGAGATGAAAAGTTTTGCAATAACTTGGTGAATAACCTTCAAAATATTTATGACACCTCAGTTTAAAAAACTTAGTAATATTCTTATGAATGTATCATTTAAATTTTGTATTCCCATTTCCAAGTTATAATTAATTTTATTATTTTTATGATATTCCTCTTACTATTTCCTTTATGATATTCATCAAGTTCTTATTGATATTTCTCAAGATCACATGTAAATTGATTACTTTGCTTTCCCTTACTAGGCCTTACACTCACCCTTTCCTATAATGTATAGCCCCACGTTATGAAATGTTGTAAATGTACTTACAATGAACCAATGTAAAAGTCTTTCATATTTTTTAAAATAATTTTTTGTGTTTTCACGTATTATGTACCTTGTTTCCAAGAAACTAAACTCTAGAGGATCCTCCATTTGTATAATTTAAATGAAAAGTTATGTAATAAAAAGGTGGGATAAAATTGTTCGTATAAAAGGATATTTTAGTTATTCATGGGAATTATGATTTTATAACATTAGGTAGAACCTTATTGAAATGATAAAATATGGTAAAACATCTTGGTATTTTGGTAAAGTATTAAGTAAGTGGTTTCTGAACAAAGAAATCTCTTTATCGATATGAATATGTTGATATGGTTCTAGAAAAGATGTTCCTAGGGGTAACAACTCTATGAAGGCGTGTCTATCCTGACTCGGTGTAACTTGGTACAAGACAAGGGGTCTTACCATGATTCTGGTTTGACACTCCAAGGGGATATTTTTGGTTAATACTATGATTTTTTTGAACCATTATGAAGAATTTATAGAAAATTTAATCATTATAAAAGTGTGAAATATATCTACCAAAACATTTATTGCTGAACAATGTATAATCTATATAGAAAAGATCATTTTTCTACTCTATTGTTTGAAATAAGATAAATTCACCCAGGTTGTATACCTCTTAGAGGAAGATTCTAATCAATGATGGAAACTGATGAAAAACACAAATCCAAGAAGGGAGATTGATGATATAGAGTTGAAAAAGTTAAAGGGAACATTTTTCAAAAAATACTTCCCTTGTTCTATGCCAATTAATTTAGAGGAATAATTCCTAGAGCTAAATCATAAAGAAAATGAATATGTTGGAAGCTATTATATTAACATTTTAATACTTTCTCACTATACCTATAGTATTTTCATGGATCCTAATGTAATTTTTTATAGGTTCTTTGGAGGACTAAGACCCCATCGATGGAAGAATATCACAAATATATACTATCATAGCTATGAAGAGATATTGAAAAGTTCTATGAAGGTTGAAATAGAGTTTGGATAGATGTTGTGGTCCCATAGATCAAATTAAAATAATAGATTAATAGATCCAATTTTATGGAGTAACTTTGATCAAGAAATAGTAGGAAAGAAAGTGAAACCTTCCACATGAAAAAAATGTGGGAAGAAGCATTCAGGGAATGGATTTCTTGGGAGAGGTAAATGATAAAATTTTAGAAGAGATGGCTATACTGCACGGAATTGTCGTTGTAAGTTGAAGCCTCAACTTCTCAACACTAACAACAAATGGAAGATGGTGTAGTTCTAGAATGAATTCCAATTATTCATGTGTGGACAACTTGGACACTATTTCAGTCACTATCCAAATCTGAAGTTAATGGATGGGAATCACTATAAACCTCAACCGGGTCTATGGGAGCAAGGTTGGGCTTTTTATGTCATGAAAACTGGTGTTGAAGCTCTAAATGATGCGGTTCAAAGTACTATCATTTTTCTCACAAAGCTAGTAATTACTTTGTTTGATTCTAGTTCTAAGAATCCATTTACTTCATCTATGTTTGAAAAGAATATATAATCAATCCCTGAACTACTAAATGTAAATTTATTAGAAATGAATCATGCATGGATTATACAAGATTCAATAGTGTGTAGAAACTCTACTATTCACTGTATTGAGTATAATCTCTTTAAAAATATAATAGCCATTCCCATCCTACAATGCGACACTATACAGAGGATGGGATGGATATCTAAGTATAATACTAATATCAACTGTATAAGAAATGAAATATCAATTTTCTTGAATGGAAAATCTATAATTATTTTAAAATTAAGGATATCTCAACTTGATCTTTGTCTAGAAGAACATCCCACAACCTAATTTATGGAAATGATCCGCGAAGATGAAGAAAAAAATGAAAGTATAAAAATATATTTTGTCCCCATAATTCAATAATAAATTGATATATTTCTTGAGAAGTTACCTAGACCTCCCCTAGAAAGAGAGGTAGGGTTCTCCATTGAAATCATTCTTATATCCAAGTCGATATCAAAGACCCTCTATATAGTGTAAAATGTGGACCTAAATGAATTAAATAAACAACACTATGATTTTTTGGAGAAGGGGTTTATCTGAAAAAAGTGTGTCTCCTTAGAGAGAACCTATTATCTTTGTAAAGAAGAAGGATGAATCAATTTAACTATGAATTGATTATAGAGAACTTAATCGAATCACATTGAAGAACAAATACCCTCTTAAAAGGATTGATGATTTATTTAACCAGCTTTGTAGGGATCAATTATTCTCCAAGATTGATCTTCTATCTTGTTATCATCAATTTAGGGTGAATAAATAAGATATTCCAAAAACTACCTTCTGATCAAGATATATGGAATTATGATTTTTTTATTTTACCCATCGACTTGACTAATAACCCTCTTATTTTTTAGATTTGATGAATATATTATTTGATGACTACCTTGATTATATTGTTGTATTTTTGTTGATGATATTTTGATATATTACAAAATTCATGAGGTGCATGGGGATTATCTAAGGGTTAAATTGAGGACTCTGAGGAAGGAGAGGCTATTTGAAAAGATCATAAAATTTGAATTTTGGTTGTAATAAGTTGATTTCTTGGAGAACATTGTGACTAATTAATGAATCTCAATTAAACTTATTGGGACAATGTTTATGGAGGAGTGGACTCATCCAACAAAACTAATTGAGATTCATAGTTTCCTTTGCATAGAAGAATATTATAGAAGGTTTTTGAAATAAATATCATGAATTTATAACCCACTAACCAAGTTATCTGAAAATGGTTCCAAGTTTATTTGGATAAAGGAGTGTTAAGGAAATTTACAAGAGATAAAGAAGTGATTGGTTGATACACTTGTGTTAACTCTACCCTCTATCAGAGAAAGATTATTTATTTTTAATGATTCATCTCAGAAATGAATTGGGTATGTCCTCATGAAAAATGACAAGGTGATTACTTATGCATCTCAATAGTTAAATCCTCATAAGTAGAATTATCCTACACATAACCTAGAACCAACTGTGGTTTTTTTCTCTAAACATATGGAGGCACTAACTTTTTGGGGAGAACTGTGAAATATACATAGACCACCAATTTCTGAAGTATATTTTCACATATAAGGAATTGAACATGAGATATATGAGATTGTTTGAACTTCTTAAAGACTATGATTGTTCAATTCATTATCACCCCAGAAGAGAAAAATAACCACCGATGCATTAAGTATGAAAGAACCTATTGTTCTAAAAATGACGAGGATTTAATGAGATCCTTTGAATAAATAACTCGTAAAAAGGACATGGGAATCTTAAGGGAAGAGAAATCAAAAACCCTATCCCAAATGATTTCTCATCCATCATTACTCAACATGATCCAAAAATATCAAAGATAAGATCTTTGTTATAGAAAAATATAGAGGTAATGAATAATGGGAAGTTTCGTGAGTTCAATATTGATTAAAAAGTTGTACTGAAACTTTTTTCCAGGTTATGTGTTCCATCTATTTTGAAAATAAAAAAGGAGATTATGGATGAAGATCATAGCTCCACATTCTCTATAAATCCTATATGTATTGAAATATATAGGGACCTTCGTGATCATTATTGGTGGGATAACATGAAAAGGGAGATTGCAAACTACACTGTAAGGTGCCTGGTGTGTCAATAAGTAAAGGCGGAGAGACAACTTCCTAAAGGGTTATTACAACCACTACCCATATAATCATGGAAGTAGGACAATATCAATATGGATTTTCCCACTGGTCTCCCAAAAACATCCCAAGGAGACAATTTGTAATGACCCACTCACTCTCATTGGATTGAGAACACAATGAGTCGTTAATGGGCCTTAGGCGATATCCCCAAGATGCCAAAGTATAGTAATAAAATTTTAAGGGTTTCAAATACCAGTGGGGGTGATTTAACCTTTTAAAGATAAATTATAAACCAATCAACCACAATCCATATAATCTATATGATGCATGAACCAAAAAACGACAATTAAAAAAATATTTTATACCAAAATGAGCAAAAACATGTGATACGACATAAGGCAACTAGACATAAAAATAATAGTAGAATATAACTCAAAAATACACCAAAAAAACCAAAAGACTCCAGGCTCTACCAGCTCTATTCTCCACCACCACCAGACAGCTCAACAACTCAAGATGTAGTGCTAAACACATATTTCACCTAACCTTTTCCCACATCCCAGAAGATGACATCTGTAAAAGAGACAATGTGTCTAAGTTGGGGTGAGTATAAAAATCATTAGTATTTCCCAAATGACTTCACTAATAATTTCACTAGGATATAAGAGTTATCCACATCTATAAAAGATCATTTTATATAAAATAATTTGTAAAACAATTTACAACTAAATATTAACACACCTCAAAGAAGTTTATAACTAAATATGATATAAACTCTGTGAATTATTTTTACAAAAAGCTATACTCCAGGAAAACATTTAAATAAATCATTAAAAACTTTCTAAAAACTATTTTTTCAAACCATTAAACTCCACACAATAACAACTACCAAAAATTCATGCATCATTGTTTCTCATCGATCTACCAAATTGTCAAAAGGTAATTATTCCCCATGTTCCATTTAATATTTTACACCAATAAAATTATCATATTTCAACAATGACTAGTAATACAATATGATATGAACAACTATTTTTTCAAAAACTAGAACAAATTTCAAACAATTTCACCTATTTCAATAAAAATGCACGTTTATTGAAAACATTCCAACCGTCCAATTACAAAACATTAAAGAATTTAAAAAATGAATATATCTACTATAAAAATTTTAATTAAATAAATTTTACAAAATTCTAGAAGATCCATAATTTAAAAATCCCCATTCAAAATTAAAAACTATTGTTTTTTCACAAAAACCACCAATTTTCCAAGTTTTCCTCCACCCTTTCACTAAAGAGGGTTTTACAGTTATAAAATAGAAAAGACACAATTTAATTTTCATAAAAAACTAAATTTTAAATAATTTCAATAAATTCCATCAAGGGGACATGAGTGTGAAGACACCTACCTTACAAAAACTGACAACGAACAAAGAATGCCCAAGAATCTGTGTCAAGATTCCAACAAACCACCCAAGATCTCCTCCCCTTTCATGAACAAAACAAGATCTAAAATTATTTGGCCTTAAAACTCTTAGATATACCCATAGGGGCCATATATATAAGAAAAATAGATTAAATGAGGAGTATATATAAAAAATTGTGAAAGAAATGATGAATAATGAAAACTTACTACTAGAATATACCTACAATTTGCTGAAGAATGTGTTCGTGTCACTTCCAGGTTGATAGGAGAACCTCCTTTGGCCTTTGGGGGGGAAAGATTTCATATTAGGGATGATTTTGGTTGAAATAGATCAAACATATGTCCAAAATTAATTAGATCCAAATACATAAAGAATTATTTTTGGCCTTGCACAGTTTCGCCACACGTTTGGCCAAACTGTGTACTGACCATGCACACCATTTTTACACAAAACCCTCCCAATGTACTCCAAATTCTCCCCAAACTTCCCACATAACCTTTAAAAATATGAAAACCATTAGGGAAGGGTTTCATACTAGAAACTGTGGGAGCTACATTCTCCCCACCATTGGTATTTGAATCCCTAGAAAGTTGAAAGTGATCGTTGCACTTAAAGGCTTCTATCCATTGCCCTTTCATTTCTTTCTCATGTTCCCATGTATCTTCTTAAATCTGACCATGTTTCCATAAAACCCACTATAGAATGACTCTTTTTACATGAAATACATTCTCTTTCGTATCAAAAATTTGCACCAGGATATGTACCAATGAAATATTCACTTATAGGTCAACGTGATATCATCTAATCACAATGTCAGAATTAGGATGATTCTTTTTCAACCAAGATATGTGGAAACAATTGTGCACCAAATTAAACCATGGTGGAAATTACAATTGATATTACACCTCTCCATCCAATTCCAATGTATAAAAAGGTCAAATGTATCAGGGAGACAATTTTCCCTGCTTCCCAAAATAGCGATGTCTATGCCTTGGAGAGATCTTCAAGAACACAATATCACTCACCACAAATTCCAATCATCTTCTATGAAGATCCACATATGATTTTTGATGACTACGAGACATATCCATTCTCTTTATGACCGACTATGTATTCTATATTTTCTTGGACAAGTCTCGGCCCAACAAATGAGGTCTCACTTGTTTCCACCCAACAGATTGGAGAACGACAAGGATGCTTATACAACACTTTGAAGGGGGCCATATGTATCGAATCCTGATAACTGTTATTGTATGAGAACTCCACCAAAAACAAGTGACATTTCCATGAGTCACCATAATCTATTACATAATCCCCCAACATGTCTTCTAACTTCTATATCGTCCTTTCGGATTTCCCATATATCCGAGGATGATACGTCGTACTCATAGTCAACTGAGTACCCTGGGTTTTTGAAATAATTTATAGAAATGAGATGTGAACCTATAATCTCTGTCATAAATTATAAAAACTAGTATGTCGTGTATCTTTAACAATTATTGGATATATATTTTGGACAGATCCTCCAGTGTATGAGTTTCATGAATTGAAATGAAATAGGCCAACCCGTAGAGCCGATCCACTATCACCCATATGGACTCATGTTTCCAGACCATTCATGGGAGACCTATAACAAAATCCATAGTTATATGCTCCCATTTCCACACTAGAATAGGTAAATACTACAACATACCCACTAGTTATTGATGCTCTACCTTAACTTTCAAACAAGATAAGAACTTTGAAACAAATCAGCCACTTTTCACTTTATACCATTCCACCAAAATTGTTCCTTCAATTCCTTATACATCTTCTATATCCCTGGATGAACATCCCATATCGAATAGTGGTAGGCATGAATAAGTTGTTCCTAAAAATCAATATGTACAACCATCTGATATATGAACCACAAATCTGAATTTCCATCAAGTTTCTAGCCCTCAATGGTCTCCCCACTATTGAGTTTGGAACTCATAAGGAATTATTCTACATCAGATGTATGTGCCTCTTTAACCATTTTTACCAAATAAATAACTACTGAAACGGAGAAGAAAACTAAAAAATCACCTTAGTTTTTTCATTCCATATTCATGTTAGTTAATACCAACATCAACTTCCACTACTCTGAAGCTTCCTTTAACAACTGAGCATACGAATTCCTGCTTAATGCATCATCCACCAAATTTCATTTTCCTGATGTATACATCATGTCAAAGTCAAACATCTATAGATAATCCATCCATATCATTTGAATCAGATTTAGATTCTTTTGTGAGAAAATTCGTTTCAAGATCTTATTATTAGTGAACATAGTGAATTTCCCACCAAAGAGATAAAGAAACCATGTCTTTAATGCATGACTGACTACAGCCAACTCCAAATCATGTGTTGGGTAATTCTTGTCACTCCCTATCAGTTGTCTTGAACTATGAATGACCACGTGGTCTCCATGTAATCTAGATTCAGAAGCCTCATAGTAGACCACATATCCCTACCATAGTTCAAGAAAAACCAAGATATGTTCTTGATGTTAGATTTCCTTTGAACTATTGAAAATACTTATTTCATTCTTAACATAACTAGAAAGGAACATTTTTCTTTTTCAAAACTGTTATTGGTGACACTAGTCTTGAGAAATCAAGAACAAAGTGGAGATAATACCCAATGAGACCAAGAAAAATTCATATCATGAAAACTTTCTTCAGCGCTTTCTAAGATATAACTTCTTAAATCTTTTTAGGATCCACTAAAACTATTTTTTTTAAATCACATGGCCTAGAACATGTACCTTTTGTATCAAAAAATCACATTGAGATAGTTTGACATACAAACAGTGATCTCTAAGGATTTTTAACACTATTTCCAGGTGTTTCTCATGCTCTGCCCTTATCATTGAATACACCAAGATGTTGTCCACAAACACCACAACAAAAGAGTCAAGATATCTCTGAAATATTTGATTCATAAAATCCATAAAGACCACCAATGAATTTGTTAAACCTAAGGGAATGACTATATATTCATAATATCCATATCTAATTCTGAAAGTTGTCTTCAGAATATCTTCCTTATGAACTCACAATTGTTGATATTCTGATCGTAAGTCAATCTTTGAGAACCATTGAGCTCCCCTCAATTGATCAAACATATCATCACTGAATGAAAGTGAATACTAATTCTTTATTTTAACTTGGTTAAACTGACCATAATCAACGCACATCATAAGTGTTCTATCTACTTTCTCCATGAACAAGACCATTGCCACACACAAAGACGTACATGTCCAGATGAAACCTTTTTTTAGCTCCTCTAACTGTACTTTCATCTACCATAATTATGTTGGGGCCATCCTATAAGATGGAAGGGATATATGACAATTCTTTGGAAGGATATGAATTGTAAGCTGAACTTCCCTTATTCGTGGTAACCCTTTAAAATTTTCATGAAACACATTTAGAAATTGATCCACTATTGCAGGAAAAATTCTATCCTTGATATATTTCATCGATGGAAAATTCAACACCACCAACTGAAAATAGATCATTCCATCTTCTGTTGCCAACAATCCTGTTAGACATATTTTTTCAACCCTTTGTCCTATGAAGTGATTCTCGACACCATCCTCAGTTATGAAACTAACTATCGTACTATAAAAATCAATGTGAGCCTTGTTTGTTGTCAACCAATCCATTCCTTGTATTACATCAAATATATACATCTATACCACTGATAAATATCATTTCTGATCATCTACAGCAATAGTTATAGAACACACACTACACACTAAGGCTTTACATCCTCTTTCATCGAGAAGGGTTTGCAGTTTTATCACAAATGACGTCATTTCAAGTTTAAAAATCATAAAATCAGTAGTATGAGAAGCAATAAAGTAATGTGATGAACCCAAATAAAAAAAACTTTCATAATGGTGGAATTAAGTATAATAATACATCGCACCACAAAAGTTCTATCCGGATCATCTAGATTCCACTACTCTGCTGCATATAACTGCTTCGTTGTGGAGCTCTTCACATTGTTTTCTTACTGATACTTCCCCTGTTGAGGATTCATGGTGTTCCTAAAATTTCCATGGATAGATCTACTCTTTTAGATGATCTAATTCTGCTGGACCCACTCTATCAAATCGTATGATACCTCTGACACTAGAGATGTGTCTCGAGCACCCGACCATGGAGAACTATGAAAATATTGCTGAAGATGACCTATTTTGTTGTAGTTGTGGAATTTTTGAGTCTGTGTTGTATGCTCACGATTTATGTGGTCAAATGAACCACACTGATAACATCCTGGATGGCCCTTTGGTTTACGAGTATGAATTATTGATTTAGCTGTTTGACTCTGATTCCTATTTCCACCCTAGAAATAGGTTCGCTTATCAATTTTTCTCCTAGAAGTTGAGTTCCAACCATTTTCTGTTAGTATCACCATGATTCCTCCACCCATAGCTCAAAATATATCTCTCTCATCCACAAACCCCTTTTTTACAATCTTCGTATAATATGTGATACAAACCACCATAATCTTCCACTGAATCTTATTCATGAGTCCCGACTTGAATATGTATTCCTTTAAGCTCAGATTTGCTGCAACTTCTTTTGAAAAGTGAACGATATTCATGAATTTATCTGCATATTCTATAATAGAGAGTCTCTCATACTTCAGGATAAAAAAGTCTATTTTTCACCGGATTCTAAAAGTGTGAGGATATAATTTTTTTTAAACATCTCTTTAAAATCATCCCAACTCAATCCCTGATCCAATCTATATTACACCACCAAATCCCACCATCAGTGTGAAATATCCTCCAGTATATATTTTTTCAATTTTAACATCAAGTCTGCTGGTGTGCTGATGAACTCTAAGATTCCCTTCATCATGTCTATCCAACCCTCTTCCCCTACTGGTTCCGAATCACCCAAGAATATGGGTGGATTCTTCTTTTGAAACTGGATGGTGTGGTCCACCTACTATGGCTCCTCCCTTTAGTTCACCACTTCAATATCTTGGAATGATTGTATTATACTCTTCCATAGATCTTGGTTCACATGGGGCTGAGGTACAACCACATTTTCAACAGCTTCCTATGGTTGGTTTCTATGCCACCTATTGGGTGCCATTTCTCAACAAAAAACATATTCTGTAAGTCTCACTCTTCTAGAAATTAATTTTCTTTTCATGTAAAATTATATAACATCAATCTCAAAAAATTTATCTCAAAAACTAGCCACATTTTAAAGAAAACCATTCTTTCTTTTGAAAATAAAAACATTTTAAAATACATCAACTATTTCTTTTTCAAAGTCATTCATTTGAAAACAATTTTCTTCATTTTTTCCCAAAAATAAAACCATGCTATAAATCATATGTTGTTACTCAAAATGAGATATAAAATCCTAGTGGGAATTCATTAATCTAAAATTCATGTCATGATGGTATCATTGGCTAAACCCATACCAATTAGACTTCACTATCGTACTAGTGTTTCCAAAATACTAACAAACCAAACTTTCTACTAACTTGAAGTTCATAATAAAAAAGAATAGTTATGCATTTCTATGCACTAAATTTAAACTCTTGACAATCCTACTCATTTATAACAAGACCAAAAAAGTAATATACAAGAAGAAATTCAACTCCAAGACCATGAAAACTCAATACTACTTCTTCCACAGATAACGGGCCAAGTTGATACAATTTGAAAGGACCCACTCATTCTCATTGGCTTGAGAACACAATGAGTCATTACTGGGCCTTAGGTGACATCTCCAAGATGCCAAAGGATTGAAAAAAATGCCTAAGGGTCTAAAATAAAAGTGGGAGAAAATTTATTCTTTTAAGGATAACCTATAAACCAACCAAACTCAATCCATAAAAACTATATAATGCATGAAAAAAATAGCAACAATTCAAAAATCATTAATACTAAAGTGAACACAAACAAAAGTGATACGGTGGAAGACAACTAGATATCAACCTAACAGTGGAATATAACTAAAAAAGACACAAAAATAATAAAAATAATCCATGATCCACCATATCTGTGATCCACCACCACCAGATATCTCAACAACTGAAGAAGTTGTGTTAAAACCTATTGCACCCTACCATTACTCACGTCCCAAAAGATGAGATCTGCAAAATCACTAAATGGAAAAATAAGGGGTGACAATAAAACATATTAGGAATTTCCCAACTACTTAACAACTCAAACCACTAGGATAGAATAGTTAGCAACATTTATATAAAACATTTTATATAAAACAATTTCTGAAAACAGTTTATAACTTAATATAAACACTTCTCGAAATAGTTTATAACTACATATAAAATAAAACCATGTGAACCTATTTTCCAGAAAGATATACTCTAGGTATAAGTTTAAATAAATCTTTAAAAACTTTCTCAAAACTACTTTTTAAACTAATAAACTCCACACAACAACAACTACCCAAAATGCATGCATCATCCTGGCAGTCTCTTACTCATGAGTGGTTTCTCGTCGATCTACCAAGTTGTCACAAGGTAATTATTACCCATGTAAAATTAAACCTTTGGAACTTGGAACACTATCATATTTAAACCATTCTTAGTTATTTGATATGATTCTCACATCACGTTTTCCAAAAACACAAACAAATTTCAAACAATTTCACCTATTTCAATAAAAACTTCTCTTTATTGGACACATTCTAACCATCCCATTTCAAAGCATTAAATTATTTAAAAACCCCATTTATATAAATGAAAGTTTTTAAATAAATAAATTTTACAGAATTATAGAAGATCCATAATTTAAAAATCACCAATTGAAATAATAAACTAGGGTTTCTAATAAAAACACCATTTTTCCACGTATTCCAACACACATCACTAAAGAGGGTTTAAAAATTGTAAAGAAGAAAAAATATAAAATAATTTTAAAAAGAAAACTAAAATTTAATTCATTCCAATCAATTCCAACATAGAGAGATAAGAGTGTATCCACCTACCTCACTCGTTTCCATGAAAACCGACAATATACAAAGAACGCTCAATAATCTGGGTCAAGATTCCAAGAAACCTCCCAAGATCTCTTCCCATTTCATTAAAAACACCAGATATAACCTTATTTGTCTTAAAAACTCTTCTATATACTCACAGGGGGCGTATAGTTTTGAAAAATAGATGAAATTAAGAGTATATATAAGAAACCGTGAAGAAAACGATGAATAATGGGCACTTACCGCGAGAATATTCCTTCGATTCTCCAAGGAAATTGTTCAGATCACTTCTACATTGATGAGAGAACCTCCTTAGGCCTTTTGGGGATCTAAAATTCATGTTAGGATTGATTTGGGTTAAAATAGATAAAATATTTGGCTAACAAGAATTAGATCCACAAAGATAGGGAATTAGTTTTGGCCATGCACAGTTTGGCCACACGGTTTGGTCAAACCATGTGCTGACCATGCACCCATTTTTTTACCAAAACCCCTCAAAATGTACTCCAAAGTGTCCCCAAACTTTCCACATAACCTTTAAACATATGAAAATAATTATGGAATGGTTACATTCCAGAAACTGGGGTGATATACAATTCGATATGGGTTATAACAGACCGTCTCACAAAGATTTCCAATTTTATCTGTATTCAATAATACTTATCTATTGACCAACTTTATATAATTTACATAAAGTAAGGGGTGAAGTTTCATGGATTGAAACTTTATATCATATCTGATCATGATACCAGGATCACATCAAAATTCTAGAGATTTCTTCTACAATCTCTGAGTACAGAATTGTATTTCAGTACAACCTATCACCCCAAAACTGATGGTCAATCTAAAAGGACTACTGTAACACTCTAGGACATGCTGAGAACATGAAAAATGGAATATAAATGTGGATAGGATCTAAATAAATAATTAGTGGAGTTATCATATGACAACAGCTTCCATTTAAGTATTAAAATGGAACCCTATGAAGATCTATATGGGAAAAGATGTGGAACTTTTACTTGTTGGGGTGAAGTTGGTGAGATAAAGATGCTTGGGCCAGATCTTGTGAAAGAGATAACATAAATGGTTCATGTCATCCAAAAACACATTAAGGTTGATTAGAGTTAGTAGAATAGATATGCTGACAACCATTCAAGTGACTTGGAGTTTGATGTTGGTGACCTCATCTTTACTTGAATTTCATGATGGAAGAGATTCAAGTATTTTGGGAAGAAAGGGAAGCTTATGCCCAGGTACATTGGACCCTATGAAATTATTGATCGCATAGGAGCAGTGGCCTATAGGTTTTCAATTGCTCTATATATATCTCAATATAAAGATATATTCCACGTATACTTATTGGGATAGTACATACCTGAACCATCACATGTAATGAATCCTAAGGTAGTATAATTGGAACATGAGCTCTCTTATAAGGAGAATCCAATGGAGATATTGGACCATAGAGACAATGTTCTACACAACAAGACTAACCACTTCATAAAAGTGTTATGGAGGAACCATATATTTGAATAAGTGACATGGGAACCAGAGGAGGAAATTAGGCTTAAGTACCCACCAATTTTCTCAACCGAGGGAAAAAGTTGAAATTTTAGGGACAATATTTTTTAAGGGGGGAGAATGCATTGACCTTAACTTTTTGAATGATAATTGTTTCCTAATAATGATTGTTATATTATATTATTCACAACGAACCCAATTTTTTTTAATGATGTTAAAATAATGGGGAATGTGACCATATGGATTGAACAATTAAATAACCACTGTGAATTATACTCTTGATAATAAGTTTAACGTTATCATTAGAGTTTATAAGTAAACTTTTTAAAATAGATAATTGATAAATAAATAAGACTTGATGGAATCAAATAGTAGAGTCATTACTTTTGAATCCCTTTGTTTAGACCTTAGGAGGGATGTTTCATCACTAGTGTTCTCCCTTGACCAAGCCCAAGCCAAGCTTAAACAAGTGAATCTTTAATTAAATAGCCTACATGAGAAGTTCAAGTTAGTGGAGATTACCACTCAGTTAGTTTTAATTGGGACACACAATGAAACTACCACCACCGTACACATTAATCTTAGGGCATACTATGGTATAAAAAGGGTTACATGTCCCAATATTAGTGTCTGATTTTTTTAAATAAAATTGGTATTTCATCATTTCCATTTTAAAAATTATTTTTCTTAATAAAATTGAGATGGAATTTGTTAATTTATTTTTCGGACAGAAATTATATTTTTAGGAATGTTATAATTATTATAATAAACTAACTTATCATGATTAATGTTCATCTTAATGAATTAGTATGATTAAAAAACTCTTATCTAAAAATAAATGACAAAATTATTTTATTTTTTTCAAGTGCCTAAAATTTTACTATGCATTTTCAATCCGCTATTATTTTTAATAAAAAGGTTTCTTATATTTTAAATTTAAAAAACTCATATTTAGAGAATTATTATTATAAAATGAATATAATTTTTTAAATCATAACATGTAAATTATGTTGGGATGAATTTATGAGAATTTTCTAAAACACATTATTTATTCGTGAATAGTGAAAATATATTTTGAGTCTTTCAGTATGTTCATAACATCATAATTATGTCGTAATGATGTAATAACTAATGAACTTCAATCCAAGACATAAAGTATTTTATGTTATTAATATCATGTATTTTAATATATTTTAATAAATTTCTAAATATAAAATTTACATTCCAAATTCTAAAATAGAATCTTTTACTTTAGAATTTTTATTTTGTGAAAACATTTCTTTTCCTTTCCAAAATATGTAATATAAAATTGTGGTCGACTCTTATGGGTTAAAATAAAATAAAATATGATCGAAGTGTCCAGTTCTGTAGGAAAAGACCATGGGAAATTCCATGGTTTTTCAATTACCACTACCTTGGTGTCCAAGACCTTTATTTGAAAATTAATAGACAAATCCCCCACTTTTACTATAAATACCCACACATTTCTCGATTTAATTTCAATCCCATTTCACACTCCATGAATCTTTGATAATTCTATATCCCAAGGTTTCTTCTATCCCCCAAGGTATTGATCCCCATGTTTTAGGAACTACTCTTCAAGGTAAGGGAAAATTTCACTTCCCTTTTCTATTCAAGTTCCCTCATTATGTGGTATATCATTCAAATTTCCAAACTAAGTTGTTATGTCCAATTTATTTTTTTTCCTTTACTATATTAATATTATTTTATTAATGTTATACCCTTCCCCCCTCTCATTTTATCCTTTTCTGAAACCACATTTTAAACCTATTATGCTGTCGATTTTACTTCTCAAAATCTCCCTATACTCACCAAGAAATTCCCTTTTATTTTCTTTTTTTGAGTACCCAAACCTATATCCTTTTCATGGATATTCACCAAGATGTAAAATTGTTTATTTTATTCTACTAATGACATTCTTAAATCTTTCATTCACTTTCTATGGTTTAAAAATAATATAAGGATCATGTTCCTTAAGCACTTTTTAATACACCTTGGTTTTCATACGAAACATGCTTTTTTATTCGCCATGGGTAATTTGTGACATTTTTTATTATGATTTATGTAGATAAAATTAATAAATACATATGAATGGTGCACCCTGATAGTGCTCAAATTCATTGGGTAATGAATTTAATCTATAGAGATGACAAGTTTTACGATAGCTTTGGGAATAACCTTGGTAAATTTTATGACACCGCAGTGAAAAACCATGAAGATATGCTTATTAATGTCCCATTTAAATTTTATAGACACAATTATAAGTTACTATTAATTTTATCATCACTATTTTATGCCTCTTTCTCATTACTTTATGATATTCCTCAAGTTATTATTGATATTTCTATAGATCACATGTAAATTGTGTCCCTTGCTTTCTCTTACTAGGCCTTAAGCTCACCCACTACGGGAAAAAGTGGTATTAGCGACGGGTTATTTGCGACGGGACATATTCGCGTCCCAAATACCCCGATTGCGGGGGTATTTGCGACGGGGCATAATCCCCATCGAAAATAAAGAGTTATTTGCGATGGGATATTCTCACCCGTCGCAAATGGTTTGGCGCGAATACGCGCCAAATCGCGCGAAAGATATTTGTGACGGTATCTCCTTCCCGTCGCAAATAACCGGCGACGGTAACAGGTTATTAGCGACGGGAAGGGGTTATCGTCGCTAATAACCTGGAGGCAGGGGTTATTTGTGATGGGCCCCGTCGCAAATAATCCCTTTTATTGCCGCCCATAATAAATGCGGTCGGGGTTATTTGCGACAGTCCCGTCGCAAATAATACCAATTGCGATGGGAATACCGTCACAATAAACCCCGTCGCAAATAATCTAACCTATAAATACAGGCAGCCTTGACAAGTTTTCTAAATCTGAACTACTTTTTACTAGTTTATATGTGTTGAGTGAATTTTGTTTTGCAAGTCGATTTCAAGGAGGTTGTGGGGATCATCCTACAAGTACAACAAATCAAAAGCTCGAAAACCAGTTTAAGGTTTTTTTCTGAATTTTAATTTAATATTTATTTACTGTTTTTGTTTTATATTTTTACATTAGTTTTTATTATTTCTTATTAGATATAATTATGTTGTATTAAGGTATTAAATTTGATTTAGTAGTTTTAATTATTAGTAATTAACAAAATTTAATAATTAAGTGACTGTAATTAGTAATTAATAACTCTAATTTTAATTAAAGATAGTAATTAGTAATTAATGAATGTAATTTGTAGTTAATGAATGTAATTAGTAGTTAATGAATGTAATTAGTAGTTAATGAATGTAATTAGTAGTTAATGAATGTAATTAGTAGTTAATGAATGTAATTTGTAGTTAACGAATGTAATTAGTAATTAATTCATATAATTTGAAATAATTGGAATAATTCAAAAAAAATAGTAATAATTAGAAAAAATTAAAAATAATTAGTAATAAGTTACATTAATTAGTAATAATTAGTAATAATTAATAATAATTAACAATAATTAACAATAATTACCAACAATTACCAATAATTAGTAATAATTAACAATAATTACCAATAATTAGTGATAATTAGTAATGATTATCAATAATTACCAATATTTACCAATATTTACCAATAATTGCCAATAATTGTCAATGTTTTCCAATAATTACCAATATTTACCAATATTTACCAATAATTGCCAATAATTGTCAATATTTACCAATAATTAGGATTAATTACCAATAATTAGGAATAATTACCAATAATTAGGAATAATTACCAATAATTAGGAATAATTACCAATAATTAAAAATAATTACCAATAATTACCAATAATTACCAATAATTAGGAATAATTACCAATAATCAAGAATAATTACCAATAATTAGGAATAATTACCAATAATTAGGAATAATTACCAATAATTAATAATAATTAACAATAATTAAAAATAATTACCAATAATTAACAATAATTACCAATAATTAGAAATAATTACAAATAATTTCCAATAATTACCAATAATTACCAATAACTACCAATAATTAGGAGTAATTACCAATAATTAGGAATAATTACCAATAATTAGTAATAATTACCAATAATTAGTAATAATTACCAATAATTACTAATAATTCAAAATAATTACCAATAATTTGGAATAATTATCAATAATTAGGAATAATTACCAATAATTAATAATAATTACCAATAATTAATAATAATTAGGAATAATTACCAATAATTAGGAATAATTACCAATAATTAGGAATAATTACCAATAATTAGGAATAATTACCAATAATTAAGAATAATTACTAATAATTACCAATAATTACCAATAATTACCAATAATTAGGAATAATTACCAATAATTAGGAATAATTACAAATAATTGCCAATAATTAGGAATAATTACCAATAATTTGGAATAATTACCAACAATTAGGAATAATAACCAATAATTAGGAATAATTACAAATAATTACCAATAATTACCAATAATTACCAATAATTAGGAATAATTACCAATAATTTGGAATAATTACCAATAATTAGGAATAATTACCAATAATTAATAATAATTACCAATAATTACCAATAATTTCCAATAATTAGGAATAATTACCAATAATTTGGATTAATTACCAATAATTAGGAATAATTACCATAATTAGGAATAATTACCAATAATTAATAATAATTAGCAATAATTAATAATAATTACCAATAATTACCAATAATTAGGAATAGTTACCAATAATTAGGAATAATTACCAATAATTATGAATAATTACAAATAATTACCAATAATCACCAATAATTAGGAATAATTTCCAATAATTACAAATAATTACCAATAATTACTAATAATTACCAGTAATTAGGAATAATTAACAATAATTAGGAATAATTACCAATAATTAGGAATAATTAACAATAATTAGGAATAATTACCAATAATTACCAATAATTAGGAATAATTACCAATAATTAGGAATAATTACAAATAATTAGGAATAATTACCAATAATTAGGAATAATTACCAATAATAAAGAATAATTACCATTAATAAAGAATAATTACCAATAATTAATAATAATTACTAATAATTAAGAATAATTACCAATAATTACCAATAATTTGTAATAATTACCAATAATTACCAATAATTAGGAATAATTAACAACGATTACCAATTATTAAGAATAATTAACAATAATTAGGAATAATTACCCATAATTACCAATAATTAGTAATAATTACCAATAATTACCAATAATTAGGAATAATTAACAATAATTACCAATAATTAGTAATAATTACCAATAATTACCAATATTTACCAATATTTACCAATAATTACCAATAATTACCAATAATTAGTAATAATTACCAATAATTATTAATAATTGCCAATAATTCGAAATAATTAGCAATAGTTAGGAATAATTAGCAATAATTAGGAATAATTACCAATAATTAGGAATAATTACCAATAATTAGGAATAATTACCAGTAATTAGGAATAATTACCAATAATTAACAATAATTAGTAATAATTAACAATGATTAGTAATAATTAACAATAATTAGTAATAATTAACAATAATTACCAATATTTTTCAATATTTACCAATAATTGTCAATAATTACCAATAATTGCCAATAATTGCCAATAATTACCAATAATTAGGAATAGTTACCAATAATTAGGAATAATTACCAATAATTAGGAATAATTACCAATAATTAGTAATAATTACCAATAATTAGGAATAATTTACAATAATTAGGAATAATTATCAATAATTAGTAATAATTAGTAATAATTAAGAATAATTACCAATAATTAGGAATAATTAGTAATAATTAGCTAATTGGAAAAAACTAGCGTGATCATTATCTTTCTCAATTATCTTTTCATCTCTGTATTGGTTTTAAGAAACTTTTGTCTCCACATGTAATATTTGCATTCTTTTTAAAAATTATCAACCTACTCACCAATAAAGAGGTGAAAGTGAATGCAAATATTACATGTGGAGATAGAATTTTAAACACACAGATGAAAGGATAATTGTAACATAATATAGAAAATTATATTATTTTAATATTAGTAATAAAAAATACTAATAATTTAATAATGTTATTATTATATAATTAATATTTATAAAAAAATAATATTAGTATTATTAAAATAATAAAAAATTTATAAAATATTAAAATTATCAATATTTTTAACAGGTTTTACTTTATTCTTAACATGTTCAATTCTTAAAGGGTCAATTTTTAGGTTTATCCCAATAAAAAATTTGCGTCAATCGTGTCTGATGTAAACTCTATAATTATCCTTGCTGGAGTGTTTTTTATAAAAAATTATTCAAAACTAGTAATTCTTTTATATTTTATAGAAAAATATGGGACAACGAGGTCGTCAACAGTCATTATTAGATGACCGTAAATGGATAAATCAACGTAGAAATCCAAATGGTTCTGGTTTAAATCCAGTATATATAGAGGGTGTGGAGAGTTTTTTAGCATTTGCGGCATCAAATCTAGAATTTGTTTCAAAAGGAACAATAAAATGTCCTTGTAAAAAATGTGCACTGAGAACATTTGACATGTTTGACAAAGTTGGTGTGCATCTCTTGCATTTTGGTTTTCAACCGGATTATGTTTTTTGGTATCAACATGGTGAACGTAGTTCTATAGAAGGTGATACTAACGTGATTCTGGATCTATCCCGGTTTCAAAATTTAGTACATGATGTTGCATGTACATCTATTCAACATACAGAAACTCAGGATGATATTGATTCAACTCCTGAGTTGGCACACTCTGTAATTTATGAGTTGTTGAGGTCTGGTGAGGATGCGTTATATCCTGGTTGCAAGATAAGCAAATTAGAAGCAGCTGCAAAATTTATGGCTATCAAATCAGATAATGGAATGTCAAACACGTGTTTTGATCAAATATTTTCTTTGGTTAAAACACTGTTACCCGAAGTAAATGAGTTACCTGTAAATTACTATGAGAGTAAGAGGCTGGATCGGAATTTAGGACTTAGTTGTCATAAGATTCATGCATGTTTAGATGATTGAATTTTATATTCTGGGGAAAATGAGTCATTGGATAGTTGTCCCACTTGTGGGCAATCGAGGTATAAAGAAGCTCAACATGGAAATTCTGGCTTGATTCCTGTAAAACAGTTAAGATATTTTCCTCTTACATCTAGACTTCAGCGTTTATTCATGTCTAAGAATATAGCGACAATGATGTCATGGCACAAAACGAATATTTCAACCGGTAAAAGCTTGAATCATCCAGCCGATGGTGATTAATGGAAACATTTTGATAGAGTGCATCCATCCTTTACTTTAGAAGCCCGCAATGTGCGACTGGGTCTTTCCACTGATGGTTTCTGTCCATTCGGATCTTATGGTAGTCAGTATTCATGTTAGAATGTCTTTTTAACTTCGTACATGTAACACCCCGAGCTTCCACGATACGCCTCTCTTTCAATAATGCAATAGCTTGCATTGTACGCAAGTTCGAGTTCTAAAACACCGCGACTAATCAAAGTAGCCGTTATGAATAGTAATAACCACCTTTTAAAATTATAGAAATTTTATGTTTCAAAATGGACTTCATTTTTGTATTCGTAATATCGAAATTAGCCTATGTTGAATTTTTGGTATTTTTCTGAGAACTTCTAAATTTTTATGAATAGTGAAAAATACTTAAAAACAACTTTTTAAATCAAAATAATTTATAGTGATAAATTATAATATTTAGTGGTTTTAAAGTATAATTAGAATATATTTTTACCATTTTGTCCAATGGTGGTCATTAGAATTAATTTAACATTGAAATTGGACATAAACAATTGCCAATCTTTTGATATAAATTATTTCTTAAAAACACGCTATTTGTTGTTACAGCGGGAATTAATTATAAAATTAATTAATACAACTTATATGTTTGGAATTTTGTAAAATAGGCATCATTTTTGAATTCGGAATATCAATTATAGCTTAGGGTCAAATTTTGGCCTTATTCTGAAAAACTTCAATTTTGATGAATAGTGAAACCACTAAGTGGTTGTTAAAAACTGATTTTTCGTTAAAATGAAATATTACCACTTCTATGATTTGATTTTCAAAAATCCAACATACATGGTTGTCATTAATAAGTAAAATGTGGTTCAATGAGATTAAAATAATTTTTTGGTGAATAGTAACTTTTAAGTTCCTAATCGCGATTAGAGGTAATTAGTGTAGTTTAAGGTACAAACAATGTTTTAATAATATTATATGAGCTTGACACTTGTCCTACTCCTATTGGATGAGTCATGGCCGACCAAGACAACCCATGGGTCAACTTGGGGACCCCATGGAGCCACTTTAGATGGAAAATGACATTAATATATATTTATTTAATGTTAAAATTAAATTGACACAAACATGAGTTGTTTTACTAAAACAGTTTTTAAGTGGGGATACACAAGTCCAAATTTTGATTATAAATATTCATTAGAAAGCTAAAAAGATTTCCTACATCATAGTAATTTTTTTATAATTTTTAGACATTAAATAAATTAAATTATTTATGACATCATGATGATGCAGCGATGACCTCATTATTTAACGATTTAAATAAAATGGGAAGATAATGCAAAATCCAAGGCATACACTTGTCCAAAGACAATTGGATGAGTAGATTTCGAACCCTTATCACCTTATCCTCGAATTATATAAGTGTGGGACCTTTAGAATCCGAAAATCATTGTGTAATAATGTAATATTTCAATCTTTCCAAAAGAGCCCCTCCTCTCCACTTATAAAAGGCCCCCACCTCTTCCACCTTATTCACACCTTCAAGACATTTGGCTCGGCCAAACTCTGCCCAAATACTCTCCCAACTTCCCCCTCTTACTCCTAGAAGCCTCACATTGGGCAGAAATCTTCCCAAGGAAGCCTTTGGCTCAAATCAAAAAGAGTTACCCGATTTTGAGGTAATGTCTTCTCTAATGTTGTTTTGTTTTGTTTTTCTTCTCCAACCCCCTAAACTATTTTTATTAATTTCTTTTGTAGCAACACCAGTATCCTCAATATACTAGGATGTTGTTATAATATGTATTCGAGCTACACTTACACACACCTACATCTAATGGTTAAAGAACATACGGTTTCTGTGGATGGCGAATTTCTGCCTCACGAAACGATGATTGTTCAACACTCATATAACACCTTCAAAGGTGGCCATTAAGATGTCACTATTTTTATATATGATATATAATATGTTTATGTTTTACTTATGCTTCTGAATTTCTCATTTATGGCATAATTTATGATTTCCATTATGGGTAAAACGCGATAATTTCATTTTAGGAAGTGCGGACTACCGCCCCCTCAAAGTGATTTGAATCGTTAATGCCATATGTTGGATGTATAAAGGATGGATTAAATGGTATTATACACTATATTATACTGTAATTATATTATAAATTTATATCATCATGATTCTGTTCCATTAAATACGAAATAGAAATGAAAGTAGCGTTCATGCGTACGTACGGCTTACCGTCTCCATGAACGGTGCATTTCATTTCTTACCTCTAAATGTTACGTAATATTATGAATGAATGTATATAATGGATATATATGATATATATGATATCTACATCATGAATATAATTCTGGATATAATGGATATTCTACCACATAAACAACTTGTAATTATAAGAAGTTTATTGTTGACTCAAGTACCAAAGATCGACAAAACGACCGTTATTAACTTAAATAATCACATAATGTTCATATCATTGTAATAAGTGATATAATAAGGATAATGAAATTGAAAATGGTTCTTAATAAGGTATATATTAACTCTAGTTTATTATTCAGGAGGTTAAAGAACGGTTGAGTCAAGTCAGACACGAGGTAAGGGAACTTCTTAACCCAACTTCCATTCTTTGGGTTAATCTCCTATTTTAAAATTATGTCATGATATTATTATGTCCTATCTTGTAATTATACTTTCTTTATGTGTACATATAGTGAATACACATAATATATCTATTTTATTTAAAAAAATGATCTTTTTAAGGACATCGCCTCAATCTCCTTGTATTGAGGAATATTTGGTTTTATACACAACTTTCATTTATACGGTGTATAAACCCCTTTGACTTTTAAGTTTATTCAAAAGGAATCTTTTTATACGAAGCGTTTTGCTAAACGACAAAAGGGAATGTTTTTCTTTCCGTACTTATGCGGCGACAATGACTTCTCCGCCGCCGTGACCATTATTTGAGTTTCGGCTTCCTCTACAAGCCATCTTTTTTTTAATGAAAAATAAATACAATGTTTTAACTTTCTTTTATTTTGGTATTGAAAATGGTTTTGAAAGCGTTTTTATTATATCAATGTGTTGTATTGATATCTTGTGATTGAAATGTGGAAATGTTGTGTTTCCTTTATGCATGTTTTATGTGATACGATTATGTTATGGTTTATGATATGTTTAAACCTATTCATATGAGGAATGTATTGGACTTAATAAGTAATGGGTGGAGCCCGCTATAGCTCCACGATGCATCGGTAGGTCTCATGAGACAACTAGACGTGGAATTGGCCAAGGCCCTTTCCCAATTTGATTTATGGTTTTGGCCGAGGCCTTAATCATTTTAGACGTCTTGGCTGAGGCCTTGACAAAATGTTTCAGAATGTCTGGCATTATACATTCCCTCATTATGAAAGTGGTTATTGATATTTCATGTGATTATTCATCTAGTAGAATATCCATGTGAAGAAGTAAATGACATTATCTCATTTTACTCTTGCCATATTATGTTGATGTTCAAGTTCAATAAGGCTTTTGTTTTAGTTACACATTGCCTTAAATGTTAATGTTTATTTATGAAAGCTTCCGTAATATTGTTAACCTTACTGAGCATCTGAGCTCACCCCTTTCAATGTTTTAATATTTTTTCCAGGATGTGAAGAAGTATTTTATGAATGACCTACAGGGATAGTCAGAAGAGGATATGAGTGTGGACTATGAAGACTTTGTTATTAGTTTTTAACTTTATGATGTAATGTAAGACTTATGAATGTATCTAGGGTTTCCAAGGCTACTAAACTAATCGGTCTTTCGAGACTTGATCTTTTGTGATCATGCCAATGTTACGAAGTAATGCACCGACTCTGGGTAGCTGGGGTCGGGGCGTTACAGTTGGTATCAAAGGCAGTTTAGTACTAACCTTGGAAGCTAGATTTAGATAAACTCTGATTAGAGCACATATCTCGAAGATAGACTTTGAGGATTAGTATAGAATAACTTCCTAGAATTTTGGTATTGTAGAGATGTTGTGAGTTTTCCGAGCAATACATACCTGTCTGGATACGAGCAGGTAGAGGCGGCTCTGGCACAGATGTACCTAGGGGTAAAACCCGAAAACACCGCTTTGAGCTAGACTCGAACGGGAAATGGTGCACGACAACGGGCCTTGCTGCACTCTTGGTTACGACACTCCCCGGGGATATGCTTTGGATAATTCCCATTTTCTTTACAAACCACTATGAAGGGTTACGAGTATATACTTCCTCAAAGAAAACATTTTTATAATTATGGATTATATCCATAATTAGTTCAATTTATGTTAAGTGTTTTACAAGTATGGAATTATGTATTTTTATTCATAAACTAATCTAGTTTATGCCATTGTTTAGAAATGGCGCCTAGTGGAAGGATTGGAAACCGTATCAATGCACGAACTCCGTGTAGGGATTGCCCTCCTGCTCAAGATAGTTATTGTGGATCTGGAGATACAAATGGTGCTGATCAAATTATTACCATACTGGGACAACTCACTCAGGTTATGAATAATAACCTTACTCGTATGGAGCACCCTGATCCACAACGTGGAGGATCAATGCTAGACCGTTTCATGAGGCAACAACCACCAACCTTCAATGGGAGTACAAATCCTATAGTAGCTAAGCAATGGATAAATTCCTTAGAGAAAATATTCCATGCCTTGGGGAGTAGTGAAAGGGAGAAGGTTGTCATGGCAGTTTACCGCCTCACTGGAGATGCCGATCAGTGGTGGTCGCTGATTCAAAACACAAAGGAAGATGATGACGTATCGAATATGGAATGGAGGGAGTTCAAAGAGCTTTTCTTATAAAAATACTTTCCTCGTGACCATCGAGCAGATATGGAAAGGAAATTTCTGAGTCTGAAACAAAAGGAGGATGAGAATGTTGCAAAGTATGAGGCCAAATTTACAAGGTTAGCGAGGTATACTGCAGATTATATACATAACCCAAGAGGTAAGATTGATCGTTTCTTTGATGGGTTAAAACCATTTCTCCGTCGAGCTTTAGTATCACAATCGTTCTCAACATACGAAGATATTGTCTCATGTGCTATCAAGACAGAAAAGGAATTCTCTAAGTCTTATGACAACAAAGTAAAGCAAGAGAAGAAGAGAACGGTTGAACAAGAGACAGATAAAGGGGAAAAGGGAATGAAGGATTTTCCATTATGTGATCATTGTGGAAAGAATCACCCTGGTACTTGTCTAAAAGGAATGGGATTTTGTTATAAATGTGGGGAAAAAGGTCACCATGCACGTGATTGCAAGGGAAAGAAAGAGGCTATCAATGTTGAATGCTACAATTGTAGGGAAATGGGGCATTATTCAAATGAATGCCCTAAGCGTCAGGGAAACTTACCTCAGAAAAGGCCAATGGATCAAGGAAAATCTTATGTTGTTACTACAGTTGAAGAAAAATAATTAATGGATTGGTGCCTTTGGACTCATGGATTATATTCTGGTTATTAGAATAATGTGATATATATATATATATAAGGATTGTACTGCAGTACTTGTTGATTTCAGTAAGGTTTTAATATGATGAAGGTAATTATATTTTTAGTATGTGACAATAAGAGAAACTTTACTTTGATTGGGGAATCTGATAAATTGATTTTGGAATTAAGAGACCTTTTAGAGAAAGTCTGGACAGAGGTATTTTGGATAACTATAAAGGTTGGAGTGGATTAAGTTGATCTTTGGATAGTATTATTTAAGGTTAAAAAAATTATGAAGATTATTTTTGGAATATTATGATACTATAGTTTTAAGAAAAGGACAACCTTCAGGGTGGGGCATAACCCGTCGCGTCGGACAAAGCTGCAGGAATCGAGCCCACAACCATAGTGCGACATGCCTTTATTTCCTACCACTAGCCTACAGAAAGTCCCTGGTTATTAGAAAATAATTTTACTAATCTAAATTGTATGTGCTAACATTTGGAACCTTATACAATTAGGAAAAGTATAATATTTTTGGGTTCTATTATCTTTTTGAGTGAAAGGTGAGTTGAAGGTTGAAACTCTAATTTTCAGGCATAAATATATATATACCTATCTGTTATTCAATGAATAAATTAATTCTTAAACTTTAGTAAAGGGATATTAAAACAAAAAAATGCGTTATCCTAATACCTTATGTCTTTTTGAACTGATGATATTTCAAATCAACATAGATTGAAGGCTTTGAGGCCCTCAATTTGACAGTTGATTGTGATTGATGACCTCAATCACTCCCTACGAATATTTAAGTTTTTCCTCCAATTATATGTCTCTAATTGCCATCAATGTTCTCCTAATCAATATCATAATTGGGTGGTGACTTTTTCATTTCTCTTTCCCTCTTATTAAGGCTAAATTTTATTAACCTTATTTCCGATGTGGGTTTTCCACAAAGGTATTTTCTATTTTCAACCTTTTATTTTCAAAGAAAAATATCAAATTGCGAGGGAGCAATTTATTGAAGGAGGGGAGAATGTAACACCCCGAGCTTCCACGATACGCCTCTCTTTCAATAATGCAATAGCTTGCATTGTACGCAAGTTCGAGTTCTAAAACACCGCGACTAATCAAAGTAGCCGTTATGAATAGTAATAACCACCTTTTAAAATTATAGAAATTTTATGTTTCAAAATGGACTTCATTTTTGTATTCGTAATATCGAAATTAGCCTATGTTGAATTTTTGGTATTTTTCTGAGAACTTCTAAATTTTTATGAATAGTGAAAAATACTTAAAAACAACATTTTTAATCAAAATAATTTATAGAGATAAATTATAACATTTAGTGGTTTTAAAGTATAATTAGAATATATTTTTACCATTTTATCCAATGGTGGTCATTAGAATTAATTTAACATTGAAATTGGACATAAACAATTGCCAATCTTTTGATATAAATTGTTTCTTAAAAACACGCTATTTGTTGTAACAACGGGAATTAATTATAAAATTAATTAATACAACTTATATGTTTGGAATTTTGTAAAATAGACATCATTTTTGAATTCGGAATATCAATTATAGCTTAGGGTGAAATTTTGGCCTTATTCTGTAAAACTTCAATTTTGATGAATAGTGAAACCACTAAGTGGTTGTTAAAAACTGATTTTTCGTTAAAATGAAATATTACCACTTCTATGATTTGATTTTAAAAAATCCGACATACATGGTTTCATTAATAAGTAAAATGTGGTTCAATGAGATTAAAATAATTTTTTGGTGAATAGTAACTTTTAAGTTCTTAATCGCGATTAGAGGTAATTAGTGTAGTTTAAGGTACAAACAATGTTTTAATAATATGATATGAGCTTGACACTTGTCCTACTCTTATTGGATGAGTCATGGACGACCAAGACAACCCATGGGTCAACTTGGGGACCCCATGGAGCCACTTTAGATGGAAAATGACATTAATATATATTTATTTAATGTTAAAATTAAATTGACACAAACATGAGTTGTTTTACTAAAACAGTTTTTAAGTGGGGTTACACAAGTCCAAATTTTGATTATAAATATTCATTAGAAAGCTAAAACGATTTCCTACATCATAGTATTTTTTTTATAATTTTTAGACATTAAATAAATTAAATTAGTTATGACATCATGATGATGCAGCGATGACCTCATTATTTAACGATTTAAATAAAATGGGAAGATAATTCAAAATCCAAGTAATACACTTGTCCAAAGCCAATTGGATGAGTAGATTTCGAACCCTTATCACCTTAACCTCGAATTATATAAGTGTGGGACCTTTAGAATCCGAAAAGCATTGTGTAATAATGTAACATTTCAATCTTTCCAAAAGAGCCCCTCCTCTCCACTTATAAAAGGCCCCCACCTCTTCCACCTTATTCACACCTTCAAGCCATTTGGCTCGGACAAACTCTGCCCAAATACTCTCCCAACTTCCCCCTATTACTCCTAGAAGCCTCACTTTGGGCATAACTCTTCCCAAGGAAGCCTTTGGCTCAAATCAAAAAGAGTTAACCGATTTTGAGGTAATGTCTTCTCTAATGTTGTTTTGTTTTGTTTTTCTTCTCCAACCCCCTAAACTCTTTTTATTCATTTCTTTTGTACCAAAATCAGTATCCTCAATATACTAGGATGTTGTTATAAGATGTATTCGAGCTACACTTACACACACCTACATCTAATGGTTAAAGAACATACGGTTTCTGTGGATGGCGAATTTCTGCCTCACGAAACGATGATTGTTCAACACTCATATAACACCTTCAAAGGTGGCCATTAATATGTAACTATTTTTATATATGATATATAATATGTTTATGTTTTACTTATGCTTCTGTATTTCTCATTTATGGCATACTTTATGATTTCCATTATGGGTAAAACGTGATAATTTCATTTTAGGAAGTGCGGACTACCACCCCCTCAAAGTGATTTGAATCGTTAATTCCATATGTGGGATGTATAAAGGATGGATTAAATGGTATTATACAATATATTATACTGTAATTATATTATAAATTTATATCATCATGATTCCGTTCCATTAAATACGAAATAGAAATGAAAGTAGCGTTCATGCGTACGTACGGCTTACCGTCTCCATGAACGGTGCATTTCATTTCTTTCCTCTAAATGTTACGTAATATTATGAATGAATGTATATACTGGATATATATGATATATATGATATATATGATATCTACATCATGAATATAATTCTGGATATAATGGATATTCTACCACATAAACAACTTGTAATTATAAGAAGTTTATTGTTGACTCAAGTACCAAAGATCGACAAAACGACCGTTATTAACTTAAATAATTACATAATGTTCATATCATTGTAATAAGTGATATAATAAGGATAATGATATTGAAAATGGTTATTAATAAGGTATATATTAACTCTAGTTTATTATTCAGGAGGTTAAAGAACGGTTGAGTCAAGTCAGACACGAGGTAAGGGAACTTCTTAACCCAACTTCCATTCTTTGGGTTAATCTCCTATTTTAAAATTATGTCATGATATTATTATGTCCTATCTTGTATTTATACTTTCTTTATGTGTACATATAGTGAATACACATAATAGATCTATTTTATTTAAAAAAAATGATCTTTTTAAGGACATCGCCTCAATCTCCTTGTATTGAGGAATATTTGGTTTTATACACAACTTTCATTTATACGGTGTATAAACCCCTTTGACTTTTAAGTTTATTCAAAAGGAATCTTTTTATACGAAGCGTTTTGCTAAACGACAAAAGGGAATGTTTTTCTTTCCGTACTTATACGGCGACAATGACTTCTCCACCGCCGTGACCATTATTTGAGTTTCGGCTTCCTCTACAAGCCATCTTTTTTTTAATGAAAAATAAATACAATGTTTTAACTTTCTTTTATTTTGGTATTGAAAATGGTTTTGAAAGCGTTTTTATTATATCAATGTGTTGTATTGATATCTTGTGATTGAAATTTGGAAATTTTGTGTTTCCTTTATGCATGTTTTATGTGATACGATTATGTTATGGTTTATGATATGTTTAAACCTATTCATATGAGGAATGTATTGGACTTAATAAGTGACGGGTGGAGCCCGCTATAGCTCCACGATGCATCGGTAGGTCTCATGAGACAACTAGATGTGGAATTGGCCAAGACCCTTTCCCAATTTGATTTATGGTTTTGGCCGAGGCCTTAATCATTTTAGACGTCTTGGCCGAGGCCTTGACAAAATGTTTCAGAATGTCTGGCATTATACATTCCCTCATTATGAAAGTGGTTATTGATATTTCATGTGATTATTCATCTAGTAGAATATCCATGTGAAGAAGTAAATGGCATTATCTCATTTTACTCTTGCCATATTATGTTGATGTTCAAGTTCAATAAGGCTTTTGTTTTAGTTACACATTGCCTTAAATGTTTATGTTTATTTATGAAAGCTTCCGTAATATTGTTAACCTTACTGAGCATCTGAGCTCACCCCTTTCAATGTTTTAATATTTTTTCCAGGATGTGAAGAAGTATTTTATGAATGACCTGCAGGGATAGTCAGAAGAGGATATGAGTGTGGACTATGAAGACTTTGTTATTAGTTTTTTACTTTATTATGTAATGTAAGACTTATGAATGTATCTAGTGTTTCCAAGGCTACTAAACTAATCGGTCTTTCGAGACTTGATCTTTTGTGATCATGCCAATGTTACGAAGTAATGCACCGACTCTGGGTAGCTGGGGTCAGGGCGTTACAGTACAATTTGCCTCCTTGGATGTTGATGAAGGAACCCTATATCTTTTTGACCTTACTAATCTCAGGACATCCGAAGAAGAATATTGATGTTTATTTGAAACCATTTATTGATGAATTAAATATACTATGGAGTACTAGTGTCAGTACTTATAATGTTGCTGCAAAACAGAATTTCATACTAAGAGCAGCATTGATGTGGACAATCAGTGACTTACCGGCTTATGGCATGTTATCTGGCTAGAGTACACATGGGCCGAAATCATGTCCTTATTGTATGGCATAGAACAAGGCATTTATGCTCTTCTATGGAAAAAAACCTTGCTATTTTGACTGTCATTGCATATTTCTTCCAGCTGATCATCCATTTCGTAGAAACAGATCTCATTTTAGAAAAGGCACAGTTGAAAGGGATAGACCTCCAAAAATTCTATCAGGTACGGAGTTAAAATCAGTCGTATATTCACTACCTCCCATCACATTTGGACCCACAATAAACCAACAGAAAATTTCTGGTTTTGGGAAAGAACACAATTGGATAAAACGTAGCATATTTTGGGATTTGCCATATTGGTCTTATTTACTAGTCTACCACATGTCGGATGTCATGCATATTGAGAAGAACTGTTTTGATAATTTGTTTCATACAGTTTTGGATACACCAGGAAAGAGAAAAGATAATGTAAATGCACGATTAGATCTTGCTCAAATTTGCAGGCGTCCAGAACTCGAACTGTTTGAGAATGTCAGAACATAAAGGTTAATGAAACCAAAATCAGCTTATACATTGTCCAAAGAAAGCCGCTTATTATTTTGTCAATGGATTGCAGATTTGAGACTTCCATATGGATGTGATTCCAATTTGGGTAGATATGTAAATAATGGTCATATTACCGGATTAAAAAGTCATGATTTTCATGTTATAATGGAAATAATTCTACCCATTGGATTAAGAGTTATGTTGAATTACGTGATATGGGATTCCATAACATACGTATCATATTTTTTTCGGGACATTTGTGCGGTGACAATAGATTACGATGCTCTATGAAAACTTGAAGAAGATGTTGTTGTAATTATATGTAAACTGGAAAAAATATTCCTGACATCTTTCTTCGACTCAATGGAACATTTGATATTACATTTTCCATATAATGCAAAATGTGGAGGTCCGATACAGTTTCTATGGATGTACCCATTCGAAAGATGCATGCAGAAATTGAAAAAAAAAGTACGTAACAAAGCATATGTTGAAGGATCTATTGCTGAAGCTTATTTGTAGGAGGATATATCTTTTTTCTGCTCCCACTATTTTGAATCTGAGTATCCTTAAAAACAAAACCGCATGGGAAGGAACGAGGGGAATATTGATGAAATCGAGAATCAATTATATGTTTTTAACCAGTCAGATCTTGGTTTTCGTGGAGTTCATGAACGATGGCTTTCAGATGGTGAACATCCCAGAGCTCATACGTATGTTCTGCTCAACTGTTAAGAGATGACATCATTTGTATTGTAAGTGCTTCTATTACTTATTCTAATATTTATGTTACAATAAATAACTTTGTTTTTTATAGATTGTATGATAATCATATCAAGAAACAACTTCCACAAATTACAGCAGCTGCTCTCAAAGAACGCAGACAAAATTTTTTTTCTCAGTGGTTTCAAATATTGGTAACATAAATTTTTCATACTTTAACATCTCCTTCAATTTATATTTTAATATATTGATAATTATTTCAAAAAAAATCAGGTGTCTCAACATGCTGATAAAATTGACAAATGACTTTGTATATTGAGTAACCCACCATCCAAAATGGTGAAATATTATAATGCATATGTGGTGAATGGTTTTCGATTTCATACACATGCATATGGGAAATCAAAAAAAACAATGAACAGTGGAGTTTTCTTGAGAGGATCTCATCATAGAGAAAATGAAGTTGACTTTTATGGCATACTTAGTGAAATCATTGAACTCTATTATCTAGGACACCATTACATAATGATGTTCAAATATCGGTGGTTGGTTACTGAGAAAGGCGCGCGTGTTCATCTGACTCATGGAATCATCGATATTAAATGTAAAAGTGTTCTTGCAGTAAATGAACCATTTTTACTAGCTCAACAGGCACATCAAGTTTATTATGCAAAGTACTGTACTATGTCAAGATACTTGACTGATTGGTGGAGCATAATAAAAATGAAAATTTGAGACAATCAGTTTAGTCAAAGTGAATGTGCTTTCACTGAAGTGCAAGGAATTGAAGTTTTTCAAGAGAGTACTCAAAATCAATCTTTGTTACAAAGAGACATGAATATCGATGATGACACCCCTCAATTAAGAGTCAGTGATGATGATGATGATGGTAATGACGTCACAAATGAATTTAAAATGGTAAGATATGAAGCAACTGGAAGTCAATTGGATATCGATGATATTGAGGAGGAATATGAAGATGACATTGACAGATATAAAGATGATGATGAAGCTGAACATTGATACAATTCAATGGTAGTTATATATAATCATAACTAATATATATGTATATATAATAATAATCATCAATTATTTGCTACCAACATTCGTTTTCTGTTTCAGATAGACGAGGAAAAATTTCGTGAGTTAGAGGATACTGACCTATCTTTTGATGCGGATGAGTTGCAGGCACCTGACCCTCAGCCTGAAGGTGCTTCAGGGAGTACACGGAGGGGGCGCGGTCTTGCATGACTGATGATTCCTGACCCCATCCCGGAGTGACGTCCACGTCTTGGGTTCGATCCATGCACCCGGAGGTGTGATAACCTATGAATTTTACTAAGATTTCATTAATCTATTTACATAATAAATGTTTGATTATTGTTTTTACAGTTTTCCGCATATAGCAGTCGGATAGGGCAGCACTATTTTACGCAATTATTTTTCTCCTCCATGGACGACATGGGAGAATATTCCTGTTGATGTGCAGCAAGCCACGTTCGGTCATTGGTTGGTACGTACGTAAATAAATAATTTTTATTTTGAAATTTATTTCATTTATAACTTGATATTTTGAATTATTTGTAGGGTTTATGGTATCTGATCGAGGATACCAAGCGTGACGCCATCCACAATGCATGGGAGGTGTCCATGCGTGATCGCTTTCGTCAGTTTTTGCACAATTTAAGAAAAGCTACCACGAAGAAAGCAGGAGTGTCAGATTTTGACGAGTCATGTAGAGCACACCGACCAGAGTACATTTCATCCCACGTATGGGATGGATTATATGCACACTAGTTGAGTGGTGGCTTTTAGAGGAGATCATCAGTGGGGAGGCAGAATCGGGGGAGACATGAGGTGACTCATCGACCTGGGAGTCGTACTTTCAGTACTCAAAGACAGCATTTGGTATATATATTTTTTATAAATATTTTATATAACATTAAATATTAACAATTTATTTTATATTCTTATAGGCTGTCGAGCACCCCGATATTACGGAGTACGACGTATATCGGAAGATTTACAGTGATCCAACTACTGGGGAGCTCAGAGGTGATCGCCATCGTCACATCGTGGTCAGTATTATTTGTTTTCAAGATTAAAAATTAACTACATATAACATATTCACAATTTTAATTTTAAATTGCAACTATAGGAGTCATATGAGACCGCAGTGTCACAGACCCGGCCTGAGGGTTAGGCCGAGGCCTCAGATCAGACGAGTGGCCATCAGTTTGATGAGGCGGCATTGATGCAGGTGACCCAATATGCCTTCGAGAAGGGCCAAGTAGTTGGTATCGGCTCTCGACTAACTCCCGAAGATTATTATGGCAGTGCTGCGATGTCGGCGTCCAGCTCGAGAGGAGCTCGTGCATCTTCTTCCGCTACACAGTATGAGGATCAGTTGCGATCTCAGACTGAGTTGATAGAGAGTATCCAAAAGGAGCAGGAGGAGATGCGTCGGCAGCAGCAGCAGCATGAGGAGGAGCGCCGACGACAGTAGCAGGTGTACGAGGAGCAGATGAGTCGGTGGCAGCAGCAGCAGCAGGAGCAGATGGAGTACATGGGCCGACTCACTCATTCCTTAGGGATGGAGTTTCCTCCACCAGAAGATCCACCCCTCCCCCTCCTCCTTCAGATTGGTTATTGTTTAGATGTTATAAAGTTTGTAAATTTAAAATATGACATTTTTCTATTCAGAGTTTCTGTCTCTCTTATACTAGTGTCAATTTTGTATTATTTAGTTTCTATTTATTTTTAATACTTTATTATTTATTATTGGTATTTATTTTAATGTTTGATTATTTTATTAATAATAATATTACTCTTAGTATTTTATTATTTGTTTATATTTTTTTTACAAATGTTGATAATTTTTATATTTTTATTTTATAATTATTTTAACAATATTATATTCAGTATTTTTAATACATAAAAAGTCTCAAAAATTTTAATTAAAATTATAATTTTTTAATTATTTTCAATAATATGAATTCGGTATATTAATATTTTTATATAACATTATATTATTTATATTACAATATTAATATGATTAATAATATTATTCATATTTTATAATATTAATTATATATATATATATTTAATTTTTTTAATATTTTAATTTAATTATAATTTTTTAAATATTTGAATGATTTTTTGTTATAATATTTGAATGAATTATAATTGTATTCTTACTATTATAATATTAATAAAAAAAAATTATTAATAATTTAATTTTTTTATACATATTTGCGACGGGATAATCATCCCGTCGCAATAGGCAATTATACATATTTGCGACTGGATAATCATCCCGTCGCAATAGGTAATTGCGGCGGGATGGTATCCCGTCGCAATTAAAAAAATTTATATATTTTTTAAATTGCCTATTGTGATGGTAATATTTGCCCATCGGAATAGGAAATTGCGACGGGCCCGTCGCAATTACTTATTTCTTTTTTTTTGAAAAAAAATTAACTCTTTCGCGACGGTATTCGTGGCCCATCGCAAATAAAAGTTGCGACGGGCCCATCGCAAAAGTGTTATTTAAAGTTTTTAATATATATATCGACTAGTATTTGCGACGGGACATATTACCGTGACAAATAATATTTTTAGCGACGGACCCGTCGCAAATCGTGTTAGTTGCGATGCCATTAACCGCAATGGGTCATTTGCGACGGACCCCCGTCGCAAATAGGCTTTTGCGACGGGATCCCGTCACAAATGGGCTTATTTCCAGTAGTGACCCTTTCCTTTGATGTACATCCCCAGGTTATTAGATGAAATAAAATTAATTCTTATTAACCAATAAATAACACTTTCTTGTTTTTTAGAAGAATTATTTATGTTTTCATTTATTAAGTCCCTTATTTCTAAGAAACTAAACTCTAAAAGATCCTATATTCTTAAAATATAAATTAAATTTTTTGTAATAAAAAAGTGGAATTCCAAACATATATACAGTATTTAGAATCATTCCATGAATTTTAATAAAGATATAAATTTATGTGGATAAATATTGGTCATAACGTAAAGATGAGTGTCGTTTAGAGAAATCAATTACCTCAAGATTTATTATCCACATGTTCATTATATTCCTAAATAATAAACTTGCGTTAATTATTTACATGGTTAAGAACCATTTTAGAGTTTATTTATCCTTTTATTTTATTCATTATAATTTCATTTCAGGTTCAAGTCAGACATTACACCTTGTAGAATGAGTGGTTTGTGGACCACCTCTTCTTCTACGGACCTCCTCTTCTTCTGTGGACGGCCAATTCCTCCTTGAACCACCTCTTCTTCCACTGACTGCATATGCTACATAGTCCATTTTACTTTTCAGGCTACAGAACCCCACATACTCTTTTCATGGATTTTTTTCCCAGGTACTACATCCCCATTCATGGAATTATCCCTTGTAAACCACTTAATACTTTTCTGAATTCTTCTCCGAGGGATGATATTTTCCAATGAAATGCATTCTTCTTAATGATTTAATTAAGACTATTTATATATGGAAATTGATCCACAAAAATACACTAATCTGAATTTCCCAAAACATCAATGTGGTATGGCCTTCACCACAAACTTTTATGTGATTCGCATAGAACCTTATTTATTTACAACAGTCATTCTCTTCTATGTAATGCCCCGACCCCAGAATCCCAGAGGAGGTGCATTATTTTAATACATTGGCATGATACAAGGAATCATGTCCTAAAATACCATTCAGTTTAGTAGCCTTGTAAGTAATAAATACATACTTAAGTTTTACATTACATAATGAAATAAAAAAACATTGTGCATCATTTTAACACAATAATCTCCCTTATACTATCCCTACAGGTCAGTCATAATATACTTTTTCTCATCTAGGGAAAAAAACATAGAAAGGGGTGATCTCTGGTGCTCAGTAAGGATAACAATATAGGGGGAACATTCATAAATAAGCATAAACTATTAAGGCAATGTATAAGACTAAAACACAAGACTTTTAAAATTAAACATGAGCATAATATGGAAAAGATAAATAAAATAATTCCATTTACTTATTCACATGGATATTCTACAAGTAGAATAATCACATGTAATATAAATATTAAATTTCATAATGATGGAATACATAATGCCAGACATCAAAACCACATAGTTAAGGCCTCGTTCCAAGATTGCATATAAGATTTTGTCAAGGCCTTGTGCGAAGACACTAGTTTGTCTCATGAGATCTACCAATTCATCAAGGAGCTATAACGGGCTCCACCCGTCACTTACTAAGTCCAATACGTTCCTCATATGAAAAGGCTGAAACATAACATAAATACTCATATTAAAAATCGAATACGAAATGTCAATAATTTAACCATAAACCATGAATGGTATAAAAATAACAAATTCATAGTCAAAAATATCACAAAACCCTCAATACAATATAAAAGATTGTCTCATAATAAATCAACTTCAAAAAAGTGTAAAATCCATAAAAGATTTTTGACATAGATGAAATCAAAACTATTTGAGTGGAATATCTCTTTCTATTTTGAAATCATTTAAAAGTCACATAATTATAAAAGGAAACATTTATTTTGATAATATTCTTATAATATTGTAATAAAGCATTAAATGTGCAATAACAGCGAAAAATAACCGCACCCGCTGTATAAGTTAAAAAAACATTCTTACCTTGATTTTCCGAAAAGGTCATAAAGTACCTTGTTTGGAAAACAATAGAAAGATTACTTTCAAACCATTTTATAAAAATTCAAACTAGGGTATAAAGGACTTTAACCCATATTCTATTAAATAGTAAAAATGTTTTGAAATACATTTTTAAGAAACACAGATTGGATAATAAAGAGGTCCCAGTAGATACTCACGTATAAACAACCTCAAATAACAAAGACATTGTAGAATTAACCCTTACCTTGTAATTTTACTTGGTTGGGAGTACATTAACCTCCTGTATAATTTTAAAATCATTTTTATTAAATTATACAATAACCGCATACAAAAATATGATATCTTATGTGATCTTCTAATGTTTCTTTGTTAATAATATTACATTAGTATCATAGTTTCATGTGTTAACTGATTCATTTTACTTTATATGATTGGTTAAATAAGCCATGTTTGTTATGGATAGGATGTATTTAATTCATATTCAGAATTATATTATGTTATTATACATTATTTTTAATCATAAAATTAAAATTATTCTTGAATGGTTATGATGAGGAATAAATTTCCTCGTGTTCGTGGAGATGGTAATCTGTACGTACGCCGGAGCGACAATATAATTCTATTGATGGTGAAATAATATGTAATTGGATGGTATATAAAATATATAGAATTATTAACATGTTATATTTATTATTTTCTTCATTTATACTCATTATTATACCCATCAAAATAATGAAATATTTGAATAACAAACTACACCACGACGTGGAGACGGTAAGTCGTACGTATGCACATGTGGTGACTTATCATTCATAGGATGTATAGAATAATGAATATGGTTGTACCATATTTATAATAACATCACAACATGTATAAGGTACTGGATTTATTATTTTCTAATGGAAATAACATAGAAATAGGAAGTGGAAGAAGAAAAGAATTTTGAAAGAGGTGGTGTAATTATTACCTCTTCTTCGGGTGTTTCCTTTTAAGTTGATCAAAAGTAATAATAAGGTTTTCTTTATGATCAAAGTAAGGCCTCTAGTTTTAAGTGAGGGTATTTGGGAGGATATTTGAGCAGGGGTTGGCCGAGCCAAATGGATTTTGAGGTGTGAGTTTGAGATAAGGGGATGTACCCTTTTATAAGAGTGGCGAGGGTAACATTAGGAAATGCTTGAAATATTATTTTATTATAAAATAATTTTCGGTTTCTAATGGATAAAAATTGATTATTTTTAATTTAAAGTGGTTATGTGTCAAAATTATCTCATCCAATAGGTTTTGGACAATTTTAGGTCACCATATTAACCCTATCTTTTAGATTTAACTCATAGTTAAATAGTTTAACTTTTATCATGTCCTCATGTATTTTTAAAGAAATGGTTAATAAACATACTATAAAAATTCAATGGAACCAAAAGTTGTTAATTAATGACATATTTATCATTTCATAAATCTTTTGGCCGAACCGCATATTTTCTGGAATATTATATCATTTAATAAAATAGTATTTGTTTTAAAAACACATTAATGTCAATTTTGACACTATTTAGAATTTCGTTTTTGTGAAAGTCATAAGAGCATGATTACTTCAAAAACAATTCATTAAATCTACCATAACATGTAATATTAATCTATAAAATTTGTGTATGTAATAAAAAGTCTCAATTTACATTTATTTGGATATTTATAACATCAATGATTTTAACCAATCATTAAAAAGGTTGTTGTTGCATCACCATTGTGTTATAAATAAATTTAATTATTTAATGTCTAAAAATCATAAATAAAATATCATTATGTAGGAAATAATTTTATAATTACAATTACTATTTATAGTAGAATTTATCTTATTTATAACCTTATATTAAAAATGTTTTATTTATGAAAATTTGAATTTAACACTTTTAACTCTTCATTAAATAAAATAATAATAAATGTCCTAATCTAATACAACTGGACCAAAAGGATCATATTTTATTCATAAGATTTATTTTTGTCTAAATAAACATATCCAATAGAATTAGTACATGTGTTAGGGTAATAATATTATCATTTTTACCTTTAATTACCCTAATTACTTGTAACCGTGGTAAATAAAAGTCAAAAGTTATTATTCAACAAAAGTTATTTTCATCTTATTGAACCACATTTTAATTACTGATATTAATCATTTCTCTCTAATTTTCTAAATTTAATTCACAAAATTGGTAAAATTACATTTTATGCAAATTTGTTAATGTGCATAGAAGGTGGGTAAAAGACGTTAAAAAATTCAATAAAATTTTATACATCTAATTTTATTATAAAATGAAACCAATGAATTTCATTGAAATAATATAAGTTTTTTATATCTATTTTGAAAGAAAATAAATTTAAATAAAATAAATAATTATTAAAATAAAAATTCAGTTTTAAACATAACGTAGTGTTTTTCACTATTCATCAAAAATTGAAAGTTTTCAGAAAAATACAAAAAATTCATTGTAAGCTAATTTTGATATTTTGAATCCAAAAATGAAGTCCATTTTGAAAAATAAAATTTATAAAATTTTAAAAAGTGGGAATTACTATTCATAATGGCTAGTTTGATTGGTCGTGGTGTGTTAGAACTCGAAGTTGCATACAATGCAAGTTATTATATTATTCAAAGAGAAACTTAAAATAGAAGCTTGGGGTGTTACATTCTCTCATCCTTCAATAAATTACGTCCTTTCAATTTGAAATTTTTCTTTGAAAATAAATGGTTAAAAATAGAAAAATAGCTTTTTAGAAAATCCACATTGAAAATTGGGTTAATAAAATATAGTTTTAATAATAGGGAAAGGGAAATGAAAAAGTCACCACCAAATTATGATCTCGATTAGAAGAACATTGGTGGAAATTAGATACACATAATTCGAGCTAAAACAAAAATATTTATAAGGAGTGATTGAGGCCATCAATCACAAACAACTGTGAAATTGAGGTCGTCAAAGCCATCAATCTATGATGATTTAAAATATCATCAGTTTAACAAAACATAAGGTATTATGATAATACATTTTGGGTTTTAAGATCCCTTCTCTAAATTTTAAGAATTAATTTATTCATAGAATAAGATACAAAATATACCTGACAAGTAGAGTTTCATCCTTCAACTAATTCTTACCACAAACTCATCTTTCACTCCAAAAGATAATAGAATTCAAAAATATTCTATTTATCCTAATCGCATAGGGTTCCAAAAATAATGAATTTATAATTCGTTTGTTAGACTATTTAAAATAACTACATTATACAAACTAGGAAATAATGTAGGCCAGTGGTAGGTGATGCACCCTTGTCGCCCTTCGGTTGTGGGTTCAAGTCTCGTGGCCTTGATGGATGCGATGGGTTGTCATCTGACCTCCAGGTTGTCCTTTTTATAACAATCCAAAAATAATCTTAATAAATGCTTTAACCTTATAAATAGTATCAAATGTCAATCTAAATCCATTCCAACCATTAGGCATAACCAAAATACTTCTGTCCAAACTCACAGTCCAAAATTTATAAGGAAGGTAAACACAATTAAGATCTTTTTTTCTATGTAATAACATGTGAATACCTTCATCATGTATTCTTTTAAAACATAGTAATTCCATGAATTACCTTAAAACTATATTGATTACATTCATTCTCCCATATTAGATCCAAAAATATTGTAAAATTCAACAATAATGGAATAAACAAAAAATTAATTAGTTTCAAAGTAATCAAGATTATCATCTATAATTTATCCAAATCAATAATATATTATTCCAAAATCACTAACTTATTATCAGAACCATATTAACGTTTTTCTTTCCTTCAACCATGTATTTCCCAAAAAGTTTAACTTACTATCGAGTCACTTTTCTTAGAACCATATAATCTCAAATCCTTAATGTAATAGTACTACAGTACAATCCTTATTTATTTCCATAATTCATACAACTAGTACATCATTGATACAACACTCAAATGAAATAATTCTTTAATAACAACATAAGAACACTAGTAATTTATATTCATTTGTGGTAGTATCATAACTTGATTATTATCCAATAACAATAGTTGGGGCATACTCTGATGATTGGGACATTGATTCGCGTAGTGTCCCAACGCCTTGCAGATGAAGCATTGTACATTTGAAATCTTTTTCTTACTGTTGTAATCACGTACTTGGTGTCATTTTTCTCCACACTTATAAAAAAATCACATTCCGTTCAAGCATTTACCAAGGTGATTCTTTCCACAGTTATCACATATGGGAAAATACTTCTTTTCCTCTCTTCCCTTTATCCATATTTATCTCTATTATCCTTTTCTTCTCTTTCTTTCTATCAAATAAATAGGACTCGGAGAATTCATTACCTATATTATTAACACATGATACTATTTATTTATATAATGAGAATACGTGTGAGACTATTTCCCTTATAAATGTTGGCTTAATACCATGAATGATATGGTCCTTCTTACTCTTTGGATCATGCATATTGTTGGAGTTCTCATTCCTTCCACTGGGTGCCATTTCTAAACAATGGCATACACTAGGATAGTTTATGAATCTCAATGCATTATTCCAAAAATGTAAAATACCAAACAAAAATTGAAAATATTATGCATATAATCTATAATAAAAAAATGTTTTCTATGAGGAAGTATTTACACCTAAATCCTTCATAATGGCTTGTAAAGAAAATGTGATTTATCCTAATTATATCCCGCAGGAGTCTTGTAACCAAGAGTTTAGCAAGGCCCATTTTTATTTACTAGGATATCCTGGGTCAATCCTGAAACTCTTTGTTAGAGTTTTCACTTATAGGTACATCTGTGCCAGAGCCGCCTCTACCTGCTCATATCCAAATAGGGATGTATTCCTTGGAAAACTCACAAAATATCTACATTACTAAAATTCTAGGAAGTTCTTCTATACTAACCCTCAAAGTCTAACTTAGGGTAATGTTCTCTAATCAAAGTTTTTCTAAATCCAATTTCAATGGTTTGTACTAAACTTCCTCTAATACCAACTGTAATGCCTCGACCTAATAATCCTGGAGTTAGTTCATTATTTTAATACATTGGAATGATACAAGAAATAATATCCCGAAATACAGATCAGTTTAGTAGCCTTGGACGTACTATATACATACATAAGTTTCACATTGCATCATGAAATAAAAAAACAACATAGTGTCTCCTTTTAACAAAATAATATCCCTTCAACTATCCCTCTAGGTTAGTCATAATATAATTTTTCACATCTTGGAAAAAATAAAACATATAAAGGGGTGAGCTCAGGTGCTCAGTAAGGATAACAATATAACACAAAAATTTTATAAAAATGCATAAACAATTAAGGAAATGTATAAGACTAAAACACAAGCCTTTTAAACTTAAACTTTAGAATAATATGACAAAGATAAATCAAATAATTCCATTTACTCACTCGCATGGATATTCTATTACTCAAATAATCACATGTAATATCAATATCCAATTACATAATGATGGAATACATAATGTCGGACATCATAACCACATAGTCAAGGCCTCATGCCCATACTATAAATTAGATTTTTTCAAGCCCTTGTGCCAAGACACTAGTTTGACTCATGAGACCTACCGATGCATCGAGAAGCTATAGCGAGCTGCACTTGTCACTTACTAAGTCCAATGCATTCCACATATTAAAAGGTTGAAACATAACATAAACATTCATATTAAAACTAGAAAACGAAATGTTAATACATTGAACATAAAGCATGAATGGTATAAAAATAACACGTCCATAGTAAAACATATCACAAAACCTTCAATAAAATATGGATGATAGTATCATAAAAAATCAACTTCAAAAAAGTGTAAAATCCAACAAAAGATGTTGACATAGATGAAATCAAAACTATTTGAGAGGAATATCTATTTATGATTTGAAATAATTTAAAAGTCATGTAATTTTAAAAGAAAATATTTATTTTCAAAATATTCTTATAATATTTTAAGAGAAGCTTATAAGGTGTTATAACAGCCAAAAATAGCCACACCTGCCATATAAGTTAAAAACCATTTTTACCTTAATTTGTCGAAAAGGTCATAATGATCGTTGTTTGGAAAACGACAAAAATATTTCTTTCAAACCATTTTATAAAAAGTCAAACGAGGGTATAAATTACTTTAACCCATAGTCTAGTAAATTGTAAAAAAAATTTGAAGCACATTTTTAAGAAACACGGATGTGGATGATAAAGAGGTCCCATTAGATACTCACATATAAACTACATTGGATAACAAATAGATTGTAGAATTAACCCTTACCTTATAATTTTCATTGGTCGATGGTACTTTAAACTCCTTTATAATAGTTAAATCATTGTTATTAAATTATAAAAGAACCACATATAAAAATATGATATCATATATGATCTTATAATGTTTCTTTGTTAATAATATTTCAGTAGTATCATTGTTTCGGGTGTTAACTGATTTGTTTTCCTTTATATGCTTGGTTACGTAAGCCATGTTTTTTATGGATATGATATATTTAATTCATATTAAAAATGATATTAAGTTATAAAACATTTCTTTTAATCATAAAATGAAAAATATTCTGGAATGGTTATGATGTGGAATGAATTTCATGTCGTTCGTGGAGACGTTAATCCGTACGTACGCCTGAGTGACAATATCATTCTCTTTATGGTGAAATCATATATAATTGGATAATATATCATATATATAGAGTAATTAACATGTTAGATTTATTATTTACTTCAATTATACTCATTATTATACCCATCCAAATAATCAAGTATTTGAATAACAAACTACACCATGACGTGGAGACGGTAAGTCGTACGTACGCACGTACGATGACTTATCATTAATATGATGGATAGAATAAGGAATATGGTTGTAACATATTTATAATAACATCACAGTATGTATAAGTTACTGGAGTTATTGTTTTTTTATGGAAACAACACAGAATGAGGAAGTTGAAGAAAAAAAGATCATTGAAAGAGGTAGTGAAATTATTACCTCTTCTTCGGGTGTTTCGTTTTGATTTGATAAAAAGGGATCCATAGGTTGGATTTATGATAAAATTATGGACTCTAGGTGGAATTTAGGGTAGTTGGGAGGATATTTGAGCTAGGTTTGGCCGAGATAAATGGATTTAGAGGTGTGATTTTGAGAGAAGGGGAAGCACCCTTTTATAAGATAGGTGAGGGTCACTTTAGGAAAAGCTTGAAATATTATTTTACTATAAAATCATTTTCTATTTATAATGGCTACAAATTGATTTATTTAAAATATAAGGTGAGGATGTTTCAAAATAATCTCAACAAATAGGTTTTATATAAGTTTAGGTCATCATATTAACCATTTATTTTGGATTTAACACTTAATTAAATAGTTTAACTTTTACCATGTCCTCTTGTATTATTATAAAAAATGGTTAATAAACATACTACAAAAATACAAGAAAGAACCAAGTGGTTCACTAATGACATATTTATCATTATATAACTCCTTTTTCTAAACCTTATATTTTTATGAATATTATATCATTTAATAATATAGAATTTGTTTTAAACACTCATTTATGTCAATTTTGAAACTATTTTGTATTTGGTTTTTTTCAAAGTCCTCCCAATCATTTTTTTCATTTTCTGAAGCCGGTTTAAGGGAACCGGTACCCCAAACTGGTTTAAGGAAAACCGGAAACCATACAAAACATCCCATCCTCATACAGAATTCATTGAAAATCAAGATTCAAAATTCAAACCAACCATGTTCTACTGAGCTGCGCCCATCATCACGTGCTCCACCTCGAGTCGCGCACCCATCATCACATGTCACCCATCATCACACCTCGAGCTGCACGCCACCTAGAACCATGAAAACCACCGCGCCACCAATCATGCCACTGGCGAGACTCGCTGGACCAGCCAAACCAATCAACATCACACAAACCCGCTGGTGAGCATCACCGGTGACCGTCGAACCACCGGCCATCCATCCACGCACCACCTCCACAGGAGGATGCTAGAGGAGCCATCTGCCATCGTCGACTTTGAAGCTTGAACTCCACCATGGTCCGCGAACAACCATGTCGAGATCATCCATCAACACAAACAAAATCCAGCAGAAAAATGGAAGAAATCCAGCAAAGCACAATGAACTTTTAGCAGAAAATTGGAATCCAACTTGGTAGACATTCAATGCCACCACGCCTACCGCCAAGGAAGGCCAAAACGAAACCTCAGGTACACACCCACGTAGAAGGCAACCCCCGGGAGACTCACCGCAAGACGACGATGTGCTACCGAGAAAATTCATTGAATAAACCATAACAAGTCATATTAATCTATAAAATTTGTTAATGTCATCAAAAGTTTCAATTTACATTTAATTGGATATTTATAAAATCAATTATTTTAAACTTTCATTAAAAAGGTTATTGTTGCATCATCATAGTGTCATAAATACATTTAATTATATAAAGTATAAAAATTATAAATAAAATACCATTATGTAGTAAATATTTTTATCTTTATAATGAATATTTATAGTCTCATTTATCTTATGTAAAACCCTATATTAAAAAGGTTTTAGTTATGAAAATCTGATTTTAACACTTTTAACTCTTCTTTAAATAAAATAATAACAAAATGTCTTAATCTAATCCAAGTGGACCAAAAGGATTATATTTTATTCCTAAAGTTTATTTTGGTTGAAATATACTTATCCAATAGAATTAGGACATGTTTTAGGGTAATAATAATATCGTTTTTACCTTTAATTACCCTATTTATTTTTAACCATGGTAAATAAAAGTCAAAAGTTACTATTCACGAAAAATTATTTTCATCTTATTGAACCACATTTTCCATACTGATATTAACCTCATCTCTCAGATTTTTGAAATTCAATTTACAGAAGTGATAAAATTATGTTTTATGCAAATTTTCTAATGTGCCTAGAAGGTGGGTAAAATTCGTTAAAAAATTTCAATAAAATTTTATACATCTGACTTTATTATAAAATGACTCCAATGAATTGCATTTAACTAATATAGCTATTATGTATATATTTTGACTTGAAATAAATTTAAATAAAATAAATAATTATTAAAACAAAAATTTGGTTTTATACAATAACATAATGTTTTTCACTATTCATCAAAAATTGAATATTTTCAGAAAAATACCAAAAATTCACCCTAAGAAAATTTTGTTATTACGAATCCAAAATTGAAGACCATTATGAAAAATAAAATTTATAAAATTTCAAAAGGTAGCAATTATTATTCATTATGTCTATTTTGATAGGTTATGGTCTGCTAAAACTCAAAGTTGTGCACAACGAAAGTTATTATATAATTCAAAGAGAAATGTACCGTGGAAGCTTGAGGAGTTACATTTTACAAACTAAAACCCCCTACGCCTCCCAATATCATTACCTCTTAACCAAAAACAACAATCCTCCCACAAATTGTTAGCCTTCCATGAACTGATTTCTCTAAATAGTCTGCATAGTGTATTTATCCTTTTTAGTGGTTTAAAATAGTGCCCTCATTTGAAAAATATAACATCCTTCACGGTTTTGCATGCCTCTTTCATAGTTCTGCAAACTCCATGCTTCACTTCCCATGAAATCATTTTCAGTAAAATAAGACATACTTATTCACGGTCATCTGGCTTTGTCAGCAAACACAATAAACCCAAAAACAATGAGATGGAACCTTGATGGATTTTTTTCCAACAATTATAATAACATAATAAAATAATATTAACAGTTTTGTTATATTTATAAATTTTTGAAATGAAATTTGAGGGAGAATAATGGAAAATAAATAAATATAAAAAAAAAATAGAGGTTGGGAACTTATACCTCACTTCTTGGATTATCTCTTTTACAAATGGGATTAATCTTTTAAGTTATGGTCTTTTCAGAGGAAAAGAACATCCTTATGTTGTCTACGATTGTATAAGATAGGTTTTGGATGAACTAATGTGGTCTTTTTGGTAACATGAGGATAATGTATCCACTTTTATATGATAAATGGGATTCCATTTTTAAAAAAAATGAAAACTATTCAATAATGAGAAGCCACTCATAATTGGTTTCTCCAAATTTGATAAAAAATGAATAAAATGAGTTATAGGGTAGATTAATTCCTTATACACACATAAAAACACATATTTTAAACATGTTTTTTGGTATTTTACTCTACGATTTTAAATTTGACCATTTTATTTTTAATCATGGTAACTAGTTTTTACTTAGGGTTACATTTCCTTTATTACAAAAAAATAAAATGCTTCAGATTACATGATTTGGACCTATTTATTCAAAATTTAAATTAAATTTTATTTCAATTTTTTATTACAAATTTATAAAATTTAAATTTTAAAAACAAAATATACAATTTACAAAAAAATTATTATTTGAAAAATAAAACTTATAAAATACGAAATGTGAATTCTTAAATAAAAAAACGTTTTAAAATTCTTCAATTCACTTATAAAATAAATGTTTTTTCTTACATAAGTCATTACTAAATTTCAAATTCATACTTTTATACTAATAATTTCATAAATTTCACGCTATTTTTAAAAACTATATTCGACATTATTCCCATAAAAATAAATATTTCTTTAATACCAAAAATTAATGCTAAGTTAATAAAGACCTATTTAATAAATAGATAATTCTATTTTTGTAAAATTAAAATTTTATAATATATAAATTTGAAATCACATGGAAATTTAACAAATTAAGGAAAACATATTTAATTAAAAAAACCTTTTAAAAAATATTTTGTTTGTAATCTAATTTCATATCAGTTTATAAATAATTAAATATTAATATATTAGATTAAAAATCAAAATATTATATATTATTATAAACTTTTAAATTTGTTCAATTTAATTTATTAAGGTAAAATAAAATACCCTTTTTTGAACTATTCTTTGAAAGGAAACCTCTTTAAAATAATAATATGAGAGGATAATAATATATATAATTATTTTAATTAAATATTATCCTTTTATATAACAATTATTATATTATTAATGTATTTTATATATTTTGTGGTTTTCTTTTAGTTAGTTGATTCATCAGTTTAGTGGTGCTTATGACATAATCTATTCTAGATAGTATTAATTTAAAGGATCATGAATCTCAGGTCATTACACTATAGGTGAATGATACATAGTTAACTGGATTTAAGTAACTTCTAATGGAAGACAAAGGTATGATACTCTTAGGAGTTGACCAGGTTAAATTATTTCAAGTTACTTTTAATGGACAAAGGAGTTTACATATTATAGGTTACTATTAAGAGATATGCAATATTATCTTTTGTAATTCTCATACACCTTGAATATATTTAAATACCCTTATGTTCATCTTTTTTTCATTAATTATATTCTATTATTAATTCCAATGTTAACCCTTACTGAGCATTTTAGATCATCCTTCACATGTTTATTTTCCCCATGATATAAATAATGATGTTTTGTAAAATATGTTTTTAAGGATACATAAAGGTTATGATGACAATATAATTTGTAATATTAAAATCTATGTATTGTTGAGAGAATAAAATAATAAAGATATAAGTAATTTTATGTAAGAGTTTTTGCTAATTCTATCTAACCCTAAAACAAAAATTCATTGGGTATGTATGTGATCCAATATTCCCATTTTATGTTGTACATTTTGGATGGAAAAAATTGGGTTATGTTTATTGGTATTAAATATTGAAATATAATGACTATGTTGTCAACAATGGATCTGGAAGTGTGGGATCATGAATATTATATATATTATTCATATGAATAATATATCTTATCTATAATATATTTAGTATAGTAAAATATATATTATAAATCAAAATTTTGAAGGGTTAAATAAAAAATCAGCAATCAATCGAATTATTTATATAGCTACACTAATTTTATTTCTGTGGATACCATAATATTAATAATAAAATTTATGTTTTTACTACATATATTTCATAAAGTGGTGAGCTATATTTTTTACCACCAATTATATGGCTAGAGTTTAATGGTTATATATTGTTAAGTTTTTCATTATGGTTTGGTTTTTCAGGTATCATACACTATAAAACATTAAGTCTCAAAGGAATAGATTGTTTAAATTCTATAGGTTTTACATTATACCCAATCTTTAAATCCAACAAAATAATTTCAAAGTATTATTTTTCTTGAAATTTATCCAAATATACAAAATAATTACTTCTTAAAACATATTAAACTTAATGAAAAGAACAATTGATAATTTAACCAATAAAAAATTATATTAATTAATATATATAAGTAATTTTAATTTTGACTGAAAAACGATAAATATTTAATAAAATGATAAGAATAAAAAAATTAACATAAAAACACAAAGAACATAACGAAAAAGATGTGTATAAATTTATAAAAAAATCCACATTAGAATATTCTTAAGAATACACTATCAAAATAAGATGTACTACAATGTGGATTTCTTGGAAACACTACAATGATGGTATGTAATAAAATGAAAAAATCATGGACATCCATATATGTATAAAAGTAAAATTTATAGAATGCATTAAAAAAGAAAAGGACATAAAATTCTGAACCAAAATTATTTCATAACACTAAATGAAAGGAAAAGGATTGACCACACCATAGGATTGAGAATCACAAATTGGTAGCTGTAGAAAGGTTTCAATTGTTTTAATAAGGGCTTTTTCATTGTCTTTTTCACAGGAAGAATCCCAATATAAAATGGGGACTAGTGACACATAATTTTTCAATGTTTTATTCAATTTCAAAGAAATTTTTAGAAAAAAAGGATATTGAAAACCCAACCCAATATGAAAAAGTTTATGATTATATGGTTTAATATTTACAATAAATAATATATTAGAGGATACCATGTTGTGTTAGATGCTTTAATGTATTTTCATATTCCCTATGAAACAATACGGGGGCTCGACATTGTATTTTTTGTTTCTTTGTGGGACTCTTGTGATACTAGTTTAGTTTGGATGTTGTATATCCCTAGTGTCATGTTCCAAGGTATGGTGAGTAATTATCTTCTAATGTTGAAGTGAAAACCAAAAAGGTGAGTTTTGTTCCAATAATTTCAATGGTTTTTCAGAAGAATATCAGTTTTTTAATCGTCATACCATTTCATAGTATTTACTTTAGAGTCTCATTGTGTAGTAATCTCTATGAGAATTTTTTTAAGAGATATTAAAATATACAGGATACATGTCATATTTGTAATGTTAATTCCATGGAAAAGCTATGTTAATAGGCTCACTTGTTCTAATTTATTATCATTCATGAAAAAAGATATGAGAATTAAAAGGGTGATGTTCACTTAGAAATAAAGTAAATATTTAAATGAGTTTAACATAATTTGAAGGAAATTTTAGGGATATATTCTCCCATCATAATTTAAGATACAAAAAGATATTTATAAAGGGAAATATAGAGAGTCTCTATTAAATTAATGAGAATTAGTTGTAGAATACTATGATTTTGGTGAGATATTCCAATATAAATAATTTTTCCTACTTCAATTTATAATTATATGGTCATTGAGATATCTATATCTCAAGATTTGATCACTGTATAATGGACCACAAAATTGATCACAAACTAAATTCACAATCCCAATTAGGATTCGCCAAACCTAATAAAGATCATATTTTACCCAATAATCAATGTCAAACATCTATAGTTGAAATCATATGTAAGCACGACATCATTTTTGACTTGGTGCTATGCATGAGTGTCACAAAACATAGGAAAAGTGTTTTATAGTATACAACACGTTACATCATCCAGAACATTCACTATCACTTACTTTAACTAGTTATAATACTCTTTTAAAGGTATTGAAACTCTCCAATATTGGTCAAATTATAATTCCGCACTCCAAATTTATGCATTATTAGTTGTTTAATTTATTAATGACTTTGGATCACCACATATCAATATCAATACATGGGTTATACTTTTCTATCCTGAAAAATCCAAGACACTTGCATTAAAGTAATGGTGTGAATACTCAACCTCGGCTAGTCATATTTTAAGTAATATTCTAATTGAAATTTACCAATGTTATACCAAAATGTGGGTAAAAACTCACAAAATTTATTTCTGCTCTCCCCACCATAAGATAACCTTATCCTCAATAAGAAAGTATCAACCAATCTTGATTAAATCATATCCAAAATTTCATCACCCATGATACACAATCATGTTAACTTGACACACCAATCCATCATAAATATCACCAAGGGCTATTCTAATAATAGTTATCCATACTAAATTTTTCAAACTCATATGTGATCAAGTATAATAACACCTAAGGTATTTCTAATATATCTAAATGTTTTTGTTTCCACTCATATAAGTTCTAATTACCTCTCTCAATCAATCGGTATGGTGTTATTCAAAACCCGAAAATTTTCAAAACATATTTTATATTAATTAAATTCTATAATGGTTCAGTCAAATTAGCTAGACATTTAATTTTTTAAAATATCCTCTTAGAACCTATTTTATTTAATCATTTCATTATAGAGTCCTTATCAACTATATTGACCACACCTTTGTCTACCAGTCCTCAAATGCTAATATAGGCATAAAAATCAAAAAAAGTCTCTAAATTTATCATAAAATAACACTGAAGGGATAGTTCAGTTATAAATTTTATAATCTAATTATGGTGTATTAGATACTTCTATGGTCATCGCATACAATACCAAACTATTGAAGTTAATAATCTTTATGTGTTATCATATTCACAGGGCTCGACTCTGAATAAATTAGGTGGTAATATTGAAGTAATCTCTTAAGATTTAAATTCCAATGAGATTCATCATTATCCTCACATTTTGTATCAGGACAAGTTATACCAATCTTTTCATGGCTATCATATCACTCATTTTAATACCATATGGTTGAGGTTAATTTTTCTCATACATTTTTCATATTAGGCACTAACACACTTGAACCTATTTTACGACTTATATATATCATAGAACATTTTCAAAACAGGAATATTTTCCTACACTCCTGATAAAGTCTTATATTTGAGAAGGTATGCACCTAAACTATAAACTACTATATAAATTTACTTGCACCATTATGAGTCATATTTGATTGATCCAAGACTCACCCATCCAATTAATATACTCACCCTTCCCCAAATACATGTCATAAACATGTCAATCGAAAAACTTTTTGGGATTCAATCCCTAACTCACACCAAATTCTATAAACATTTCAATATCAATCATAATAGCACACAATACCTATGTTTCATTCTTATCACATGAATCATGTACCAAATATTATATCCATGATTTCATCAATCTTCTTAGGTGAACCCATATTTATCTATCTAGACCCATATTCTATAACCCATATTAATAAGAAATTATCAATACTCCCCACTATTATATTAAGGTACAAGATTCACCACTATCTTGACCTATCTCTCATTATCTATAGGATCACTATCCTAGACATGAGATAATTTAAACATATGGATCACAATTGAAGAGAAAACGTATATTTTTATAGCTGAAAATTCAAGGATACTACTATATCATTTCCCCATCACAAATATATCATCCTCATATAGTAACCCAAAACATACACTACCCACTCTAGGGGTTTCATCATCAAATTTATGTGTATCTAGATGAAACAAATATCATGTGATTCATATCTTGGAAATCATTATAGAGTTATTTGAATGAAGTAAAATTCTATAAATATTTTATTTATGAAGACATCAATTTAGTTAATGTTGACAATTTAAATAATAAAAGACACTTTTATTTTATCGGAACCAATTTCTCAATTAAATTCAAGCATGAACATGTCAGGTGATCCATTGTGCTAGTAATTTTACATGAAAAAACACTTATAACACTATTAGTTAAAATTTAAAATAATAAATAAAATATCAAATTCATACATTATCAATTTCCACTAAACTATTATAATGATATGATATATTATTAATAATAACTATACAAGAATAAACATTTTGTCCTATATTTTTACCATTTAGGAACAAACCTAACTTCAATATAATTCTTTGACCAATAATATCTCAATATTGTTTATCTAAAATTATATGTAATATAAAAAAAACTTTGATAATCGTTTGATAATTCATGGTCCAGAACTTCTCAATATAGCATGATCTAGAGTTATATATGTCGGTATGCGCACCTCCCCATACAAAAAAGGTCATTGTATAGTAGTGAGGGTCGAATAAACTTGTTAGAGAGTTTATACAATTTTTATTATAAAAAATAATGATTTTAAAAAAGTATAAACATCAACGAAATTGAATGCATTATTAGATTATAATATATATTGAATTTTTATTATAAGAAATAGTATATGGATAACATATTCTATAATATAACAAAAGGGAACACATGTAGTTTATAGGAGCATAAATCCTAAAATAGATATCTTATGGGTCCCATCATGAACATTTTAAAAATTATTGTAAAATAATATATATTTAAAACATCAAGTATTCACTCATAGTGTGGGGCACATTTTGGGTGCTACAATATAAAATAATAGTACATAACCCTCATTTTTTATAATATAAAAAATATTTTGATGAATATATATATAGAACGAAATAAAATCCACAAATTGTTAAATGAATAACACATTTCATACTATTTGGAACTCAAAAAGGCCCTGTAATAGTCAACACATACCTAATTTGATTAGTTTCATAATTTAAGGTATTGTTTAATATGGTATCTCAAATATATTATAGCTAGTGTGTAAGACATATATCCATCCTAGAGGATCCATCTCAAGTCCCAAGTTTGTAATTTTTTATAATTGATCTATAAATAATAATATTATTCAGGTTGTTAATATACTACCTAACTAGTCTACGTTTACTAAGGTTAGTACATGGTTAATACCATGGCCAATATATTTCCAAATATATATTACAAATAGCTATAAAATTGAAATCTGTGTTGAATTTTGAATCATTAAATTCGCTAGTGAAGCATATACTCTAATGAATAATGTCTCCATCAATTAAGATTGATGTTTATTGTCTATCGAATCATCTCTCCAAATATTTTTTAGTGAATTAAATTGTCTAAAAATCATATATCTAATCATTAGCTTCCATTATTCACATACCAAGGTATCCCATCAATAATATTTTGGTAATTTATATATCCAATTATTTATTAAATTTATAATATTTTCCCTTACAATATCTTATGTCCGTTAAGTTAGTTTATTAGGACTCCAAAATACATGATTATAATAGTCTTAATCAAAATTATTTGTTCACTATGCTGAAATAATATTTATGAACTATAACCCATCAGACAACTTGTATCACACATTTTGAGGTATCCATAATTAATTCACATATGTCATAACTCACCATACCCACACTCATGCTTATAGTGATGAACCATGACCTAAAAACCTACTATCATTATTACCTAAAAATTCATCCATGCATTACTTCACATGGTTTCTATTATTCTTGGATAATATATTATTCCCACTTCAAAATTCAATAATAACAAGGTGATATTTTTTGTAGTCTCATAACTAAGCTATTAAATTCATTAAATAGTAGGAAAAAACAATCCCTAGATGGTGAAATCCCGAAACTAATATTCGTGAAACATCTTTTCCAATTTAGTTAAAGTCAAAGACGATTTTTTGATGATCCTTGTTCAAGCCTAAATTTTATCCCTTTTGGGTGTCATAATTCATATAAATCACACATAAAACCTCTAATTAGCTCTATCGTGGTATAAATAGTCATTTGTGCATTGAATCACCACATAAAACATATCTACAACTACCAGATTCATTATAAAAGACTATGTACACAACATCAAATCTTTATATTTTTAACCCATAGTTTCCGTCTCCTAAAATAAACAAAGAATCTAAACTATTAGAAAAACATTTGGATGTTTATAAAAATTTATCCAATGGGTTTTAACATAATAATTTTCAATACTCGTTCCCTCTTCTGCCACTCTGGTCAAACAAACTCCCTTACCCTTTTTACCATATCACACAGTTCATTTAAATACAGATAAATGTGGTAGAATTAGTGATGACCCACCATAATCATTTAGTTGATAAGTTTTCCTATACCCACTCTTTTTTCCTGAAAATTTCATTTATAATAATACAAGTCCCCAATCCAATATCTCATTATAGTTTTTTACTAATTTGTTATAACATTTTCATAGTTAATTTAAAAAAGTAATACAATGTGGTATAATGGGAGAAAACCTCCCATATAGTGTAACAATGTCGAAATGTCAGTCAATGTGGTCTTGTACACTCCCAACGTAACCAAAATCCTATGAATTTAATAACACTAAATTGATCATAAAATAATTCAATTATAATAAATTATAAAAATAAATTCCCCATATAATTTACCTTGAGTTAAATAGTGTGAAATAATTGGATTTAACTAATTCCAACCCTCTTGTAATCATATCTCATTATATCTTAGTCATATTTTTTTGATTCCACTATTATCTAGAGGAATCAAAGATAAAATACTTAATCTAGGTCACTGAAATAAGTGATCATGAATTATTGAAGGGTAGTGGAGAGGAGGATACGAAAATACCAGAATTCATAATGATAAAAAGAGTCTAAACCAATATAAAATAAATGGAAGAACGTATTAAAAATATGGGGGAAGAGATAGACCTCTCCTTTTCTCTGATATTTTAAATTGAAGAACATTTTTTGGGATTCTAATTTAAAGAATATGAAGGTCATATTTTTTTCCAGTTTTAATGAAAGAATATATATATATATATTAATGACTACCTAATGAATCCCCACAATTTAATTGGTATATATATTAGGGGTTTTATCCCCTCTAGTAACACCACTAGTTATACATTAAACTACCACCATATAGTCAGTTTTATGGGACATTTCTCAACAAAAAAATTAGATTCACCATGTACCATATGTTTACCCATTGGGTACTCAATTTTATATGTTCCTCCAAGTATCTCTTCCACCTCCATTCAATTTCATCATCACACCTCTTAAATTTCTCGTGACAATCCAAAATCTGGAAAAAATCCCCTCTATTAAGTAATTTATCAACCATATTTCACTTTATTTCCTTCATTTCAAAATAAAATTTTCACTAGAACTATTTGAGTCAGATATTACTCTAGATCCATCAACACTTGATGACACGGTTCATGAGAGTATTCTTAGAAAATAATTGGATATTCTATATAAGAAACAAATAGTTATATCTATTTTAAAATAAATTTTAAAAATATAATATACTATTTATTGACGATGATTGTAGACAATATACATGTTCAGTATTAATAAGGATAATAAATATATGAAATTTTTGATCAAAGAATATGTTTTGTATTTTAATGTTTATATTATCACAAGTGAATTATTTTTTTCTTTTTAGTTGATAATAAAAGTTTCGATTAGTTTTTTCCTAGACCAATAAAAGGATAAAATCCAACAAGTTTAGTTTCAATGAAATCACTTATGGGATATTTTTAAGATTGTGGGGATAAATATGAGTTTCATGATTTATGATCCACCACCTAAAAATAATATAAATTTCTTAATTCCTACATATGTCCTATAATGACGTCCTAAAGGATTATAGACTTAAAATTTTAGGTTTTCTTTCTAGAATTTTTAATAAAATAATATATATTTTTATAATTATAATATTACCATTAAACATTTAGAAATAAAATAACTTAAAATTGGAAGATTAATTTTATATATTATATTTGTTTTATATGTAAAAATGACTAATTAGTAATCAATAAATAAACAATTAATGATTATAAAATTTAAAACCTTTTTTATAGTAATTATTCAAAACTTAACTAGATGATGTAATTATAATATTAATTTAAATTTTAAATTAAATAAATATAAAAAATATAATTGGAGTATAATTCAAATAAAATGATGTGTTATTTTGAATGAAGAAATTTAAATTAAGTAATATGTTAAATATTAAATTTTCAAAAAAAATAAAAATTACCCTGTTGAATCGTGGAATATGTTAGTGAATAATGAGTAATGTAAAATGTGATATATGGTAAGAGTGGAATACAAATAAATTAAAAATAAATAAATATTACTGTAAAAGCGGTATTATTTTCCTATTTTCTATATATATCAATTTAGATATTGTAATCAAGGAATCAATACATTCCCTATCCATTAATAAATAGGTACTTTAAAAAATAAAACCCATTCTCACTTATCAGAGGTCTCATCCACCACCTATTTCAAAAGAACACAAAAAGTTAAATATACTCTTAAATCCATCCAAATAACCTCTCCTAAAAATATTATACTTTTTAAAGGTTCTAGTCAATGAAAATAATTCCACATGAAGAGATATACTTTCAATCAAGTTGAAGTAGTTCTTTAAAAAAATGTTTCATTCTTTTAAATAATTGTCCTATTTGAAGTATAATTTCACAATTTCAATATCCCATCCTGAATTACTTTGAAACTAGTAGCTGGACTGATTGTCACACGGCCTCAAGCATTCCTCCCCATACACCAATGGTTGTTGAATAGAAGTGATAGCCCAATTGTGATATGGTGGGGAGACTATAACCTCATAATTTGAGTAGCATAGAGGTATAAGTAATAATAAATAAATAAAACAAAATTGAAGAAGTAATAATAAATGAAATAGAAGTAAAAATATACATATTAACTGAACAACATAGATAATGACAAATATAAAACATTTCATGAATTTCCAATGATGATACTTAATCCAAATATGTAAACCTACACCAGGGAATACAATAAAAAAAATAATACAAAACAAATGGATAAGTCCATGGGAAACCAAAGTACTAGCTTATTCTTGTGCTAGTAAGCTCCCATGTACATTGTACAACTCACACAGTCATCCAAGGATCCTAATCCTTCAACCAATGTGGTATTTTTAGGTGTAACATCCCGGACTCTAATTCCACTAAAAGGCTCCCTGGGCCTAGTTTTATATATGGCCTCAAGCACGTCTCCCCAAATTCCCTAGGTTTCCGAAAAGAAGCGAGTGTTTATGGTGAGTTTGTGGGGATATTTTACTTTCTAACCAAAGTATATCATAGTGGAATCAATAATTTACAAGTAGCAGAATGAATATAATAAAAAAAATAATTAAATAGTGGATGACTGATATATAATAAATTATAGAAACCACCTCATATACAAAATAATGATACATGTCAAAAATCACTAATAATGGAGGAAAAAATTATACAAGGAAGATATCCAATACATGTAAAAAAATTATAAAAAGTCCCAAAATTTATCCATCTAGCATCGCGACCCTCAACTCGGTCCCATGATCCTACTCCTAAGTAAATATCAAGAACATGTATAAGGGTGTTTTTCCTTATCAATATTTGAAATCTTATAGTCTGTTTGGGTACCCAAAGGAGGCACAAACTGTGTGTGATACATAATACCAGCATGAAACCACCCATGGTATGTGTCATCATGTCAGTGAATATGTATAACAATAGTGTTCTTGCAGTTTTTTAAAGGATCTAGTGTACGGAGAAATCATATAATGTCAAGGTTCTCATGTATAAGAGTTCATTTGATCAATCTCATTTGAGAGGTAAGTCTTTGAGTTAATAGTCTGGCCTATGCCTTTATAATAATATTTATTTGTCCATTTAATCCCATTTAATTAATAAATCTTGAGACCATGCATAATTTCCATCAACTCCCATGATAACATGATCAACTGACGTATAAAAATGTCATCTATAAAGTGAAATACAAAGACTGAATCCAAGATTTTTCTTTGTCTTGGTAGAAGTGTCATAAAAACCATTTCATTAAATTATTAATTTAGAACATGTTCTTGTCCTTGGAATTATTATGTTGGGATCCAAGTGTCACATTAGGTGTAATACAAACAAAGACCTTAGAAGCCCATCCATGTAAAACCTCTAAATAACTTAGGTATCTCTCTAGGTGGGGTATAACATCACTCCCATTCGAGTCTATCCTTGGTGGTCAACTAAGGGGTACCGAGTATCACTCATGTAAAATATGATCAAATTCCCTTGAGTTATTCCTTGGCATTACTAGTTTGGAATGAAATTATCAGTTGGTATATAATAGTAAATCCTCTTAGTACATCCTTGGTAGTCCACCAGGGAGTCAAGGAATCACTCGGGTATAATAAAGGTTTAGGTTAATTGAGTATGTCCATGGAAATCATCATTTGAATCTATGTGTCACCCAAGACAGATATCAAAAATCAATATCATTTATTCATATTCATTTAAATATGTCAAGGCTGTCACTAAGAACATTCGGTTTATAACTCACCATAAAACGTAACTAAAGGAATAGGCCAAGCTTAGAAGGCTTGCCTCTTAGCTACTCACATGGGAAATTCTTTATGGAAAGCATCTTATTATTTATAAATCTTCAAATGAAATTGAATAAATTCAAATCACATGGAAACTACATTTAAACAATATTATCAAGAATAAAAATCCATTATGTGGTGAGGGTCAAGGTTCACTGTCACTCATCCCTACCCATTCATTAATTCAATTACAAATGATATCACAATTCAATCTACAATTTACATCCCAATGCAAGGGGTAAAAGGGAACACCCAAAGGTATCCATCTCCAAGATCCACCCATGGTGGTATATATAAATTAATCAAAACTCCCAAAGGGTGTTTCTAAATCAGGGTGCACAACCTATAACATTCATTGACAGTCTCTTTAATTGAATATTCCATGCCAAACAATTCTATTCAAAGATTAAAATGCATTTAAGGCGACACCCATAAATTGGGTTCATAGAATAATGGAATATACAAGAACCTCAACATTTCATTAAATGCACGAGACCACCAACCTTGGGTCTATAGTTGATAACTTGTCCAGTATCAGCTCTTGATTCGACCTAGATTGGGAGAAAATAAAATAACGGATGAATAACCTAATAATAGGTCATATTATATTTCACCTAAATAGCATGTAATATATCTAGAATAATGAATAATGGATAATAATAATTGGGAAATCACCAATATAGATCTAATTGTTCTGAAAGATCTTGATTCTGAGCTCGGATAAAGGATTTGTCTTGATTTATGGTTTAGGAATCAAAAGAGATTTAAAAGGAGGGACACTTTTTGTAGAAAGGAAAAATAAATTAGGCTTAGTTTTAAAATAATTTCAAGGGAAAAATTTTCATTTTATTCAAAATATTTGAGTCACACAGTTTAAGTGCATGGTTTGAAAAACTGTTTTCCAACTGTGCATGGTTCTCTATATTGAAGGTCACTCCACATGGTTATCCACGCAGTTTGAATAAACATGTGAAAACTATGAAAAACACCACCGTCAAAACTATAGACCTGGTCACATTGTTGTGTGCCTCAGATTTCATTTTTTTTCAATTGCACAGCCTATAGCTCCCAAGTCTCCAACATCCAATGTTTTTATCTAATCGTGTGGCCTACCCCTGCACACTTTGAACTAACTATGTGTCAGGGTTATTTCACCCCCAAACTTGGGCTATGGGCATTAAACCACCCTCGGAAACCCCCAATACCTCCATGAACTCATTGATATTATATTTGGAATTTTTGTGCTACTATAATGGATTTGGTAATCTATTGAGGCACCGAGAGGTTCCATGAGTGGAGGTGGTGCATACATGCTTCAAGCGTAGGATCAAATTCCAATTTTTGGCAACCGTAAGGCTGAAATAGATTAACAGAGGCATTCCAATTAAATTCTAGGTGAACTCCTAGAGTAATATTTAGTGGGAGTGGAAGATCTAGGATCCTTGGAGAAGATTTAAAATATTGTGAAAAACCCCAATTTCACAGTGTGTAGTCTGATGGACACAGGCTCTGTAGTGACCCAATTATGGTGGATAGGGTTTTCAGGAGAATTAAATATCACAAACTATGTGAAACTCCCACTGTTCATGTGATGCAGTGCTGGTGACCTGGAATGTACTCTGGGATTACATACACATGGGATAGCTTGGAACACGAATAGTGTACATGGACAAGTCCCAAAGGACACGACCACGAATAGGATAACACAAATCATCCACGGGCATCCGAGACATGAAATTATCCATGAACAATGAGTATTATATCATTCATCTTCTCATAAGATCCAATATACATTACAATGAACACACAATCATCAAAGGATCATGATCCTACAACCAATGAGGTGTGCTCAGGTACCCCAATTTAATGGAAGCCTCTTAAGGGTGTCAAATATACTTAATAGGCCACCACCAAGGTTTTTTAAATCATAAATCTAATCTGTAATGATAAAGTACATTTTTGTGCAGGTATTAGAGACAAATTATAAATAATAAAATTATACAGGTCATCTCGGTTTCTTAAAGGACACTTAGTCAGCCATACCTGCTTCAACCTAAGTTATAATGTCTCTAAATATATGTGATCCTATAATAATATTACATAGTTAATCATGAAATAATTATAAATAAAAGGATTTAGTAGATTCTTGGGATTTTTCTTGGTGGAAACATCTCTAGATAAGAACTATGTAATATTAGTCTTCAAATTTTAATTCATCTTTAGAAATTTCATAATAGGCACCTAGATCCAGTCAAAGGAGACCTAAATAAGGAATACAAAGTATAACTCCAAGGGCACTAAAAATATCCAATAACACAATATTTCATCCAAGGAGATCCATAAATGGAATTCCAAGTATCACCCTCAGAATGGCATGAATTCATCAACCTTTGATTCCATCCCAAATATCTCACATACTGGTTTGAGTATTGCTCAAGGAATGGTGTCACCATTTCACAGCTGAGCCCATCCATGGGTTATCCCCTAGGGATCTAGCATTACTCAAGGAGGTAAAGAACATTCATAGTGATACCATCCCTAGAACACCAAGTTCCACTCCTAGCATATATAAAAAATAGTTAATCTATGATCCCTCTTTAGAATTTTGTAATTAGGAGACCCAAGTATTTCCCATGTTATGTACAATATCTAGTATCCTATGATCCCATACAAGGCATTACATAAATAGAAACATGAGTATCACTCAAGGAATCCATGGTTCATGTGGTCATATAAATTAAAATGAAAGAATTCCATGTTCATGACCATGCCACATCATCAAGTACTTTAAAAGTAACAATCCCATTTATCATGAAAGTTAATAATAATAATAATAAATGTTATATAGTAATAATGACATAAATCGTAAAGAGGAAATTAAAAAATGGTCACACCCATAAAATTTCATTCAATTCAATAGGTGTCCCTTTCCATTATTAAGAAACTTCCAATAATTGAATCAATAGTATTAAGTCTAGATGGACTACCCATAGAAGAAAACACCACGCAAGCAATGATATAAGATAAAACATTTTATCATGCATGCCATAAAGTATCACCAAGTTTTCTCAATAATAATTATTACCTAATGACATGAGGGAGTTTCGGGTCACTATTCGATGATAGAGAGGGGTGTCACATCCTCCCACATTTCATTTAATCACATGTTTACATTTTTTAAGACAACACACATCATTGAGAGGATTTATTAGAAAAATTATTAACTGATTTAATGAATTTGAGGTCACACCCATAATTTTGGTTCAATATTGAGATTCATGAGAAAAAAAATTAAATTTATTATAAAGTGGCTACTAGAACTAAGTTGCTAGGCTTAATAAATTAAGTATCACCTTCAAGAGTCCTTACATGGAAATACGAGTGCAGGACACAACAACTTAATTTATAAATGGAGATACTTTAATGAAACAATATATAGACCGCCTAACATGTGATGCAGATGACCCACATATGAAATATGAAGGATTGATTTGGTCCGGTTCAAGAGAAATTGAAGAAACAGACAAACACCTAGAAATAGTGTCAATCTGCTCGCACCAAAATGGCACAAAAATATATGAGATAACTAAAAGGAATAAAGATGAGTCTTAGAATCACTGATTTCAATCCAACACACTTTATGGTGTTCAAAATTTAGCCTTTATGAGGGAGATCTCTTCATACTTAGAAGAGTAGAAGGAGGAGATTTTATGAGCTGTTTCACACATGTAAGAGCAAAATGAAGAGGGGAGAAAGAAATATAAAATACTAGAGATAAATGGGAATTTCACCCCATTTAACGAGTTCCACATTTTCACTAAAAGGTTTTCCAAATGGAGGACCAACCATGTTCTCAACACTGCCCATATAACCCCCTCGCATAGGTTAATCACACGTTTTTGCTAACCATTCGCAAGCCATACAAAATGGATCTCTCAATATACGTAAATCACCTTCATGGCCATGCGGCCAGGTGGACATGGCTATAAAAAAAATGTGACACCGAAAACCTCTATGGAAAGGGTTCATGGTTTCTCCTATAGGGATTCATGGTTTCAGAAAAATTGTGCACCCCTGTCAGCTTCCCTGATTTTGAGGTTTTTCTATTTGATGCTCCCAAAACTCAATAAAACAATATAAGAACCTCTCATCCCTCAAACCATGTCTAAAAACAAAACATTAAAGGGTTACAGAGTTTATAATTCCATTTTGAAGCTCTTTTTGTAAAATGGACCATCCACCAAATGATAAAATTCAATTTTTGAGGGATTTTCATCTGGTCTAAATACATGGTACGCTACAATATACACACCATAGAAATTAACATCCCAAATAATTCTTAGGGAAATAAAAAAATAGCACCCAACCTACTTGAGTAAGGGAATTTCATAAAAATTAACATGTTTCATTTCGAAAAGACCAACACACCTCCAAGATTCACCTTAATCATATGGTATATAAGCTATAGAAATTCGATCCAACACTAGTTTTCTGAACTAAGCATGACGATGGTGTATACCGTAGCCCATATAACTAGATAAATGATCTCCATGTCATCTCTTTAAACACCTGACCTATGGTTCTCCCTAACATAGGTTATAATATTTTATGGATAATTATGATTCATAGTATCAACGCCATAAAAATGGTTTCCTTAGGCATTCTCATAGCATTCAAATGACACTCACAACATGACTCTCAGCTATAATGAACATTTGTCTCCCAAATGACCTCATTTAATAGGTTCGAGTCAGCTTTTCACGAAGAAACTAGGACAAAATTTATATTGTACCTATATTAACTTGGAAATGTGTGAGAAATGGTTCCTCACTAACTATATTCTTTGAAACAAAAGGAAATGATTCGATCCAAATTAATCAAACCAATCACATTAACACTCGGATTAGACGAACAATGTCTCATAACATGAAACATGATGTCTTCTACCAAGGCACTTCATGTTTACTTAGATCACATACAAAAAATACCATAACCAAAATCTATAGATGTTCCATACTAAACACTCATTTAAGTTGTCGTTCCTTAGCATGAACATGATGTACACACAAACTAGAGTACTTGGATTATTACCCATTCAAACATGCCATCTAATCCCAAATAAAGTTCAAGGTAGCCTCAGAATCATTAATTGGTGTCCTAAGAGTTTATTCTAAGAAAACCATACTCTAAAATTTACAAGTAAGTCGTTGGTACAAAGTTAATATAGACACATCATGAACACTAATCGATCCAAAAAGGGCGTCTTCCTACCAGTTAAATCAAAAGGAAATTTTTGGTTTCCATGAGTCCACTCATGGTGTTCCAACATGTGAATCAAAGTTTCAATCAGGACTAACAAAGTATTTATAAGGACCACACTTCTATTGAGAAATTATAAAAGAGCATGTTTAACGATATAGAAGGGTATTTTATGATTTTAGCTCTTCATATAAACTATTCTCCCTTAGTGTATCCTATAAGATATAAATATAAGGTACATAATAATCACAAAGACAAGAGTATGGAAATTGGTTATCAATAACTACCAAGAATTAAAGAGAAAATTCTACCACATCTAAGTTGAGCTGCTCGGTATGGTTTCCAACTGATCATACCTAACTACATATGAGAGAAGAGAAATCAAACCATTACTGATTGAATTATTTTTGAAGAAACATGATTTCACCTATTGACACAGAATTATTGACTGATCACATTTCCCACACCACTAAGGGCATTGTGTGATTGTTCAATCCTAACCACAAAATTTCATATCTTACTAGTAGTTATCTCATAGGTTGTGTACAAATCCAATCATTCCATCATCATTCTACCATGTAATCATATACAACTTTGAAAGCTTACCAGCCTCACAATCATTCAAGATAGCTCCATACATTTAAAAATGTTCCATATAAGTGGTGTTATTTATACTTGGAAGGACATGAATTACCTAGATTGATATTAATCTTCCAACCATTGGATTTTCTTAGTTATTGGATTTATGGAAAATGAAAACACATCCCTTAACACACGCTCCATCAACTACTAATTGTGATTCCCAAAGGTGGAAAACTCACTATTAAAAGTGTTAACCCAAAAAGTGGAGAAAAACATTACTCTTGAAAGTGTTCTTGAAGAAATTTTATCTAGGCATATGTGTGACACACCTCCCAAGTTACGTCTACACACACAATCATCTTTTGTGTAAAATCCAAAACAAATTGACTGGCATGTCAAAACACCTGATTCATCTGAGAATGTCATCCCAAGGCTCGGGAATTATTCATTTTTTCTTTAATTTCCATGTCACTATACTTCATAGATGACCTGAGATCGTAGTTTATAAGATCAAGGATTTAACACATATCCCCAAACATAAACGTTTCCCTATTCTAATTTTGAAACTCTATGGGAACCACGTGTATCGATGCAAAATACCCTAAGATTCACTATTAAAAACTTGCATCATTTTACACTATCAAAATAATTATTAGTCCTATAAGTCTGGTATCCAATGTAATGTAAGAAATATTTAGCCCATGGTCTCAGTATCCAATACAACTACAAATTTGGATGATGACATACAGATTCCTCCATCACTCAAGAAGACGGGGGAAGGGCCACATGACCCACTGCGAGGTCGACTATGCCTTAGACATGTCTAATCAACTAAACTAGGGAATTTATCGATGCTCACAACCATCACAAGGGATAAAAAAACACACAACCACCTATTGATGAAAACATATCATTTTAGAAACTAAAGTCATATATGGGACTATGTCACCCAAATAGTACCACATGCCTAAAAATATTCAAAAGAATTCATCAAGGATTTATGTTTATTAGGGTGATACCTAACTTGGGTTATCCCATTTAAAAATCATAAAGTTTCAACCCTATATCTAGGTCACACCAAGAAGAGTCCATTAAGCTCAATCACCTATATTTTAGGTTCAATATATGAAACAAAAGACCTATGAAAAACGCTCAGATTCCCATTTAAAGGAAAATACTCAATGAAACATTTTAGCTAACATTACATCGGAGTCAAGATAAGAACAAACAAATGATGTTTTATTTTTTTCGATTCATTTATTTACACTTTATCTTTAAACTTTTGAAGGACTAGTTTTAAAACATCATGTACTGGTCATAAGGTAACCATGATTTGGCACTTTATTTAGCTCAATCCATAATGAACTTAGGAAAGTCTTATCAAAATTCCTTTTAATAATAATTTATTTTATTGAAATCATATAAAAGTTAGGTAATTAATCATATATATTTATTTTTATTCGTTTTATATTCACAAATATTTTCATAATTATTCTTAATTAAATAAAATTCTAATTCCAATCTATAGAGGACAAACCCTTTAATTTGAAATTTTAATTTTAATAACTATAGCCTCATACATTAATAATTTCAAAATAGATAACATGTTTTGTTAATTAAAGAGGGAACTGTCCAAGTAGGAGGGAACCAAACATCTATATGTAACACTATATAAGAGGATTTAGACACTCTAAAGGACCATACCTTTATAACATATATAACAACCCCCCCAAATGGGGTTAAGTCCTAAGGCATGACAAGATAAAGGTAACCTATGAGTGACGTGATCATGAAAGAATAAAGGTAACCTACAAGGGTCCCATAAAAATCCTGGGTTTGTCAAATGCAACCTGAATCATAAAAAACCCTTATATTTAAACACACATAGTGGTTTAATAAAACCATAATTTTTCTCTATAACCAACCTACTTGGGTTGAGTTAGGATTATCTCACAATTATAATAGTTCAAGACTAACCTACTTGGGTTAATCCACGTGATAGGGTCCATATGAAACTAATTAATTTAATGTAAAAATTTAAAAGGTTTAATATCTATACCATAATCTCTGGGTGTATAAATCTCATTAACGATGGTTTGATTGTGTGGGTCACCCTTTTCCCTATTTATAAAGCACCCAAACACTTTAAAGATTACAAATTTGATCCCATTTAATCAAAAACAATAATATTTCAGCCCATGCTATCAATGGTACATGGATCAAATAAATCATAATTTTTCAATCAAGGTGTCACCATCAATATATGTGGGAAAATACCATTTAGGATGGTGATGGAACTTTAATAACAAATTTTATAGTAAAAATATAACTAGTCAAGCTAAACATTGAAATTAAAAACATGTAAATATGGAATATAAAGGAAAAACATGAAAAATAAATCACATAAGCATGTTGTTTAGTAAAATGTACTAAAAAACCATATATCGTGCTATATAAAATTGATTTCTAATGAATATCCTAAATAGGTATAAAATTACACATATTTAAAAAATATATACTATGGTATATAAGATACATGCTAATAAACATGCAGAAACATCAGTAAATCTCAACAGTTCTAGCAACGTAATCTATGTGGATTTTACAATGCATGGAATGTGAATCTCTATGTGAATATATTGATGCATGTAATTATACATCCTTTTTATATCAATCCAACGGTAAAATGATATAAATTTCATAAATCAGTAAGCAGTGGAAAGTACACCAATCACTCAAGTTGAAATCAAATTCAACTTTAAGAATGAAAAGCATAAACAACAATCCCATCCTTGACTACAAAGACTCTTCCTTGTGCATGGGTTGATCACTCCAGGGCATTACTATTTACCAAGTGCTAACACATTCCTAGTCTCCTATCTACCATCCCAAAATAGTGAGACAAAAGGAAGAAAGGGCTCTGATGCCAATTTGTAACATCCTGATCCCACTAACTAAGAAACTTGTATCTAAATAGGCCACCACAAAACCTCAATCATGCGTCCCTATATGTTATAGGTTATCGACTAGAAGCGAGGGTCCAATGGTGTCACTGTTGGGAGACTAAACACTAATGATCAAAGCAGCACAATGGTATAAGAGATAATAATTTAATCAAAAGAATGGAAGCAATAATAATAAATGACTGAGTGGTGGAAAAAAAAATTTAACAACTGAATAACATGGCCAATACCAAATATACAAAAAATTATGCATGTCGAATGATGATATATGATCCAAAGTAGTAATCCTTCAGTATAGGATATAGTAAAACAAAATAATAAAATCACAAAGTCTATCTCCAAGATCATCTTGAGTATTAAATCATTCCTATACTCGTAAGATCCCATATATAACACACAACACACACAATCATCTAGGGATCCTAATCCTACAACCATTCAGGTATTCTATGGCACCCTAGTGTGATTAAGGCTTAAGAAGGGTGTGAGATATACTCATTAGGCCACCACCAATGATGTCTAAATCATTAATCTAGTTTGTGTATATAAATTACTCGATTGGGTAGGTATGATAGATAAAACATTAAATAACAAGAGTGGAAAAGTTAGCTTAGGTTCATAAAGGACACCTATCCTACCACACTTACTTTGGCCTAAGATGGAATTATATTAAACATAATTCAACCTATATAAATATTATATGGTTCATCATGAAATAAGTTTCAAGAAAAAAAAACTGATCATAGTTTGCTGATTTAGCATGGAGAACACATTCCTGGATAATATCGATTTAATGATAGACTTTAATTTTTACGCCATGTTTATAAATTTAATAAAAGGTACCTGATCTCATTAAAGGTAACCCAAAAAAGGAATCTCATTTATCACTCTGAGGGCACTACAAATAACCAATACAATAAGAGTTCATCAAAGGAGATCCATAAATGGAATCCCAAGTATCACCCTCAGTATGGCGTGAAGTCAAAAAAAATTGAGTCCGTCCCTAGTATCTCACATAGGGATCTGAGTAACTTTCATGGCATGGTGTGACCATCTCACCACCAAGCCCATACACAAGTTCTACCCTAGGAAACTAGTATCACTCACGGAGGTAAAGAAGATGTACGGTGAGGTTATCTCTAGCATAAAAAGTATCATTCTCAAACTATATCTAAATCAGGTGACATGTGATCCCATCCTTAGTGATTTGTAATATGGAGACCCAAGTATTTTGCAAGGTAGAAACAATCTCTAATAGCATATGAGCCTGTCCAAGGTGTTCCATAAAAAGAAACCCACATATTTCTCAAGTCATTGATGGTTCATATGGTTATTTAAATTAATATGGAAGAAGGACATATTCTTAAACATTCCACATCCTAATTCAAGTACGTTAAGATGTATAAGAGAATTGATTATGTAAATTAACAACAATAATAAAGGCCTTGAACTAAGCATGTCATTACTCATAAAAAGGACACTAAACGAGGACCATGCCCATAACATTTCATTCAATTCACTAAGTATCCCTTTTAATTATTAAGGAATTTTTTAGCATTGAATTAAAATTATTAATTCCAAGTAGACCACCCATAATGAAAAACACCACACATGCAATGATATAAAATATTCCAGTCTAAAATGCAATACTTAAAGGAACACCAAGTTTGATCTATAATAATTAGTACATAACAACTTAGGATAGGGTTCAATCACTATAGGATGACATGGAGGGGTGTCACGTCCTCCCACAATGCATTTTACCGCACATTTACATTTTTTAATACAACACACCTCATTGAGGGGTTTTATTAGAAAATACATTAATTAATTTAAGTAATTCAAGTGAAAATACCAAAGAAAAGTTTAATCTTGAGGTTTATGTCTAATAAATATGATAATTATATATATATGGGATACTATAATTAAGGCATTAGGCTCAAAAAACTAAGTATCACATTCTAGAGGTGTTTCAAAAAACATCATCGTATAACACAACGACGTAATTTATAAAGGGAAATACATTAAGGAAAAAATATATAAACCACCTGACTCATTCTTAAGATGACCCACACATTCAATATCAGGGCCTGATTTGGTCATATTTGAGATAAATCAAAGAAAAGTACAAACACCCAAGAAACATGGTGAATTAGCTCACACCAGAATAGTATATAAAGAGAGGAGATAATTGAAGAAAGGAGGATGGTGGAGTCATAGAATCACTAAGGGATATCCAGCGTACTTAATAGTTATCACAATGGAGACTGTATGAGGGATATCTCTTCACACATAGAGGAGGATAAGTACGATCTCCTCGAAGAAACTATTCCTAGGTAAGAGGATATGGAAGAGGGGATAAATAAAAATAAAAGGTTGGAGGGGAAATAGTAAATTCACCCGATTTAATGAGGTTCAGAGTTTGGATACATGTTTAACCAAACTATGCACTCAACACTTCCCAAGGAAGCTCCTCATGAGGGCTAAATGCATGGTTTGGATAATCATGAACAAACCTTGTGAAATGGATTTTTCAATATACCTTCATCACTTACATAAGCATGAGGCCTGTTACGCATAGTTACAAAGAAAATTGTGACACACACAAACCCACTGGATTGGCCCCACAATTTCTCATGGTGGGCCACACAGATTTAGAAAAATTGTGTGCCTTGGCCAACTTCCCGGGTTTTGAAGTTTTAGGGTATGATACTCCCAAAACCCAATGGAAAAATCAAGGAACCTCTAAACCCTCAAACCACAACTAAAAAAACACATTAAAGTGTTTCAAATCAAGGAATTCAATTCCAAATATTGGTTTGTAAAATTGATTGTCCACCAAATGATAAAATTCAATTTCCCTTGGAATTTTGTCCAGACCAAAAATATGGTATTCTACAATAATCAATGTGGTTTAAATTAACTATATAATTCCAATAGTATTATATATATATATGTATTTATGTAAGTATGTATATTATGTAAACTAAATTTTATTCATTTTCTTCAGGCAATTTCATTAAATGATTGATTTACCATCTTTAAAGAAAGAGATATTAAATTAAAATCTAAACTCCATCATGTATTGTGGAAAATAATATTTATTAAGGATATGAGAATTAATTAATTATATAATTATATAATTATATTTTTCATATTTTTATATTTATAATGAAAATAGTTATACAAAAAAATCTCTAGGATCATTAAAACTTTCTAGAACAAATACACTATAAACAATCAAATTTCTTGGAAGAAACTATTCCTATTATGAAATTTTCATAGATATTATAAACTAATTAATTGTTTAATGCACATTGATATAGTTATTTTAGATATGATGACCTCAAGTAAAATGAATGAGGATCAAGACAAAAACAACAAATAAATCATCAAATATTTTGAATAAATATCTTACAAAAAATTGGTAATAAAGAATAGATAATAAATAATAAAAAAATAATCATTTATAATGAGTTAAATAATAAAATAATAATTATAATATATATTTATAATAAAAACATAAATGTTTATTATAATAAAAATAATTTTATAGCTATATCTTGTTACCAAAAATGACCCATCATTCGCATCATGACACATTACCAATTATTGGATATTGGAAACTAGTGACATTTGGATATTTTTTTAGCATTAAAATGATTTCACCCATAATAACTGATACCAATTAATGAGACTAAAAAAGAAATCCAAAAAATAACTATTGAACCAAAAAAAATAATATATATCATAAAAAATGGACATGAAATTTATGTAAACTAAATGAAAATTGAATGATATGCACCACAAAAATCACGTAGAACATGAATACCTTCATATACCACCACCTCGATCATTTTTTAACTGAGGTAAATATGTAATACCAATGAATGGGAGAGATATTAACTATGAAATTAAAACAAAATAATACAATAAAAAAAACTTATACACCATGGTGTGTATGTTGTCTGTGAGAAAACATTCCTAGTTGGATCCTGCACATGACCTATGTGTAACATTTATAAAATAAAAAATTCCATGCTTGTTTGAAATAAATTTTATATAATTTGTGTTTTTAATAAACATATAAAACATAAATAACACATTTAATACATTACATTAGTGAAAACCATGAAATAATATTTTTCATTAGAAATATATATTTTAGTAAAGATATTGATGAACATAAATAGTTTGATAATAAAAAATTTACTATTAATTATGGGAGATAATACAAGGAAAATATTCATCATCACTGAGATCTGCATACTAGATAATATATACAAATTTGATCTATATCCAATATATAGACTCCCATTATGAACTATTTTGAATCCTACATCATAGATAACATCACTCTTGTACAATAGTAGATATAGTTTTTCCACACACTAACATGGATCTCTTATTGGATAAAAAAGGCTATACTCTCCCAATATTAGTCTTATTTCGATTTCAGTACTTATCTTAGCCCCAACTTAATTATATAGGTTTCTCATATATTATCACCAGAAATAAGGGATTTACTAATTAAATGACAGTGTAAGATACCATTTCTTCATACAAATAAACCACTTTTTATCATAAAAACTCATAATTTTGATTTATAATTAGACATGATAATTCATTATGTAAACACAATTGAAATGACAAATGGAATTTAGTGAATCCAAACACCACTTCAATACTAAAAATTATTAACAAAAATGCATCAATAATTATTTATAATCTATTAAATTTTTTTGAATGAAAATACTTTTTTTATTTTCTAATAAAATCCCACAGTCCTTTTCAACAAAACAACCATGGAAACTTTTTGAATGTGAAATTTTTTTACTCTAATGGGGAAAAATTTACTGATTTAGACATTAAGAAAGGTTGAACAGAAATATTTTTCACCAAAATTATTTTTAATATACCTTTTTATAAATAAAATACCGAATTAAAAGAATTGAGTAATCATGGATTAATTTATAAATGAAATCAAATAGATCATACTACTATTAGGGACTCATAAATAATTTAAATGTTTTTTACCCACATAATACCCAACTTATAGACCTAAGGAAGTATCATTCATGAATAAAAATTCAAAAATAAAATTATTTAGATGATATAATGTATCCCTATAAGTGTAATAATTATTTTTTTAGTAGTTGATTTAAATTTATACATGCATCTTAATGTTTATAACACATGATGGGATTATTTTACTCCTAATAGACAAATATCCAATCTTTTTTAGATGTTTCACCTTGAAATGGTGAAAACCCTCTAATAATAAACCCTAGATTTAAATAAGACATGATAAGGAAAGTAGAAAGTGGAAATGAAGTAGATTAATAGAATATGAAGATTAAAACATACACCATATCCTTCCATGGAAGAGTTGTATGGTATTACCTTGGAGAAGAAATTTGAAGGGTGAGGGAGGGAACCCTCTCTTGGTTTAATCATGTGGATGAGGTGGGTGAATAGGAGAGTTCCTCTCTTTTACATTGTATTTTCACATAAAAATAATATTATTATAATGATAACTAATATTTATATAATAGAAAATAGGACTAAATAACCCAGTAATGAAAATAAAACAAATAATTATTTAACATTTATCTTATCAGAATTATGAAAATTGTATTTTCCCTTACTGGTACATAGAAATTGGAATAGTAGTTTATATATAACTAAAAAAATATCCATAAAATTTATAAAGATATTTATTTTATAATTAACATATATTAATTAAAAAAATACAACTAGTTAAAAAACATGAACAATTTTAATTTTAAAATAATAACTAACAACAATGTCACAACTAATTTTAACATGCCTATAGAGGTCCACATAAAAAATTATATATTTCAAGATTTATTCATGGAGATATTTAAATAATATATATAAACATAAATAAAAATTATTTTTCATATAATTAAGGAGTGGGTGTTACTATTATACTTTGATTTATAAATATATTTAAGAAAGTCATCAATTAAGATTAAATGATTTTTCCCAAATAAAATTTATTTTATATGAGTTTACTTTTATTTTATAGCCACCATAATATTTTATATCTATCATATTATAAACATGAATATATCATTTAAAGTTTTTCTATTCAAATTTTTTTCATCACTTCCACTATCATTGATTCTTCAAAGAAAAATTTAATGGGACATTACTCCTAGGGATATAGTCAATATAAAACTTAGATATAGGTAAATCTATTTCTATAAACCCCACAGATCATTGAGGTTTTTTGTAAAGACCCAGAAATTCTAAGGAAATTTTTTTTCTTAATTTTCTTTGGAATTTTACAAGTGCACATTTTCTGACGGCACCTGATTATGAGGCCCGGTGTACCCGGAATCAATTTCCGATGTTTAGCTCGGGTACGTTCAGTGAACGAATGAGCGGGTTTTCCTAAATTTTGAACCGGAGCTCGGAATCGAAATCTGAGGGCATTGATGGAATTGTAGCACCGGTAATTGCTTATGAATACCTTTCCTGGAGTTTTGTTTGCTCGAGAGGAGATGTTAAAAAATGTGAGGAATAAAAATAAAATTGTTTTACAATTTATTTTTATTTATTTACCGATGGGTTAAGTGTGTGGAAAACGAAGATGCTAGGAAGTTGGGGTGGGGACCAAACAAGCCCCCACCTCCTTAAATTTCCTCAACACCCCTTTGAAACCCCCCCTCTAGCATTTAATTTTGCAACTCCCCTCTTTTAATTTCATGCCAATTAAACGAATCATTAAATGAGACAACGCACGTTAATTAATTCATGAAATCAATTCGATTTTCAAATTAAAGTTGGTGTGTGTGTGTGTGTGTGTAAATAAAATAAGACAAGGTCTTATTTTATTGTTGGCGGATTCGTTGGGTGCATCAAAGAGGAGGAGACTTCTGCACTCTGAAGAACGTTCTTCCTCATTGAAGAACGCGAAGAACGATGAAGAACGCCGGTCTTCGATGGAAGACGACGAAGAGAGCAAGTTCCTCGGAGATCGACAATCCTCTTCTCCAGAATGTCGTGTACCACGACGCCGACGATCCTCTTCTTCGCGACGCCGACAATCCTCTTCTCCATGACACCAACGATCCTCTTCCGCAACGCCGTCTTCCGCGACGTCTTTTCCCGCGACAATCCTCGCTCGGAAACTTCTCCAAGTAGGGGGTTTGGTTTAATTTAATTTATGTGGATTATATCCTCGGCCATTGATTAAATTGTTGATAGATGTTGAGTCGTCTGTTATCGTAATAACGGGAGGAGGTCGGACCACACAAACACGGTCGACCCTCCTCCACCTTTTTTTGGTTGTGCTTGTTGTGGCACGAGCAAAGGCGGCCTGGTGCAAAGTCACCACGCGGAAGCAATGAATAATGGGAAAAGAAGCGGCGTGTCGTCCCGCCGTGCCGTTGCGGTGTTTCGAAGGCTCCTAAGTTTGATTAATTTATGGAGGATCGACGGGCGATGACAGAATAGGCTGCAGGGGTGGTTTGAAGACTTCGCAGTGAAGAGCCGATCCCGGGAGGACCGCTGGCAAAGACCGCAGGCAAAACAGACCACTGGAGTGCGTCCGGTGGTCCGCAGAAGGCCATGCCGGCGCACCGCTAGGAAGGTCCGCCGCGGCTGAAGCCGGGGCGACAGGCGGCGGTCCCGCGACCGCGTGGGACCGAGGGTGGGGGGGGGGGGGGACGCGGTGCTGGGCCACATCCGCTGGTAAGGAATGGCCCCCACGCCGGGGGCCATGGCGGCAGTCAAGGGGGCAGCCGCCCCCTTTGCGCGGCCGCTCGTCCAGCGTCGTGCCGACCCCGCTCGGCCAGCGCCGAGCCGCTTCGGGCCGGACCGGCCGCACCGAGTCGGGGTTCCTAGGCCAGGCCGGGCCGCGCCCCCTGGGCCGGGGCGTGCCCTAATGGGCCGGACCCGGACACGGTTCGGGCCGACCCGGGGGGGGGGGGGGTTGGACCGGGTCGGACCGGGCCCAGACCCCCCATTTTCAGACCACTTCCGGTATTTTGACAGTATCTTGGGCTACAGACCTCTGATCGACGCACCGTCAGTTGCGATGCGATCCTTGGATAGAGACGGTCGTTTCGGTATATTACACTCAAGGTTTTAGAGAACTTTTTGTTAGGCCGAGTTGGTTCGAACACGAAACCAACCGAGCCCTCGGAGTGGAAACGCTTATAACTTGAGCTTCGAACGTCCAATTGACGTGACGTCGACTTTGTTGGATTCCTATTAGTGAGATGGACCTTTTGGATTACTCCGCTCAAGGTTTGGACGCAGTTGGAGTATGGTCGGGTTGGTTTTGACTTAAAAACCAACAGGGCCCCTGGAACAAAAAAGTCAATAACTCTCGGACCGGACGTCCGATTGACTCTCCGTCTATCGTGTTGTGTTCCTTTTGACGAGAAGTAAATTTAAGATACATCAAATCCGGAATATATTTCATTTGATGTATTGACCTCTTGGCTCATGGAGTGGACCCTCCCGGAACGAGTGTGCTGTGTGCGGAAACCCTAGAGCTAGATGAGACTTGATGACTGCTGATCGATCGACTCGGTGTGTTTCGGATAGCCCAGTGGGGAGCACTTGGTTGTAGAGGAAAAACCACAGAGGAGGAGCGCTTGGTTGTAGCGGCAGACCTGTGGTACTCCAGAGAAGGAGTACCTCTGGAGGCTATGAGGGGGAGCGCTTGGTTATAGCGGAAGACCCATGGCGGAGGAGTGTTGGGTAGTAGTGGCAGACCCGCGGTACTCAACAGAAGGAGTACCTCTGGAGGCTATGGGGGGAGCACTTGGTTGTAGCGGCAGACCCATGGTGGGAAGCGCTTGGTTCTAGCAGCAGGCCCACAGTACTCGACGAGTGGTTTACTACTGCAGTCCAAGGTTAATGGGGAGCGCTTGGTTGTAGCAGCAGACCCACTATACTCGAAAGATGAGGATTTTCCTAGAAGTTATGGTTTCGACATCATGATTGAATCCTGGTTTGAGCGGAGTCTTGACTTCAATCAATATCTTCGATATGATTGACTTACTTTTCTATGTGGATTGGGATGTGTTATCCTGGGTGGATTGGTTGTGCTATCCTGTGTGGACGTGATCGAACTTGGGCTCGGATGTTGGAGCCGAACTGGAATTGATGACTTAGGTATATGTATGGGCATATACCTAAGTAGTGTTGGATGTTACTTTTTGATTGTATCTTTTCTTTTTAGTTTATCCTTTGTGGATTCAGGGAGACCTTTAGGGGTCTTGGGGTCCCTACTGAGTATCGTATACTCACCCCTGCACGGGCTTCGCCCGCACTACGTTGTGTTGGTTGCAGACGATGGACATCACTGATTGAGATTTAGGCTTGTAGAGCAGGACGGTTCCCGGAGGAGGAACCCACAACGAGACAATGTCTGAAGGTGGATATCACGATGAGACGGTACCTGTAGGTGGACCACTAGACAGGACGCATACAGGGTGGACGGCAGGACCTGAGGAGCTGAGGAGGCTATCTGTACCCACCCTTCAGGTGGGATTTCCAGTGGATGGCTCGACATTGCTGCTTTACTTTTCAGTTGTTGTACTTCCTTTCCAGTTGTACTTTACTTTCAGTTTCGGTTTGTATTCTGGCCCACTTACTTTTTCGCCCTTACTTGTACTCATTTTACTTAGTGTTTGCTTCCGCTTGTACTCTGTGGTGTTTTGTTTACTTTTATAAAGGCAATGCCTTCCCAATTATCAGGATTTATGCCTTTGGTGCTAGTCGCCAGCCCCTAGCCTATATAAGGCGGGCTTGGGGTAGTCATAACACGGGCCCCGAGGATGGGTCGTGACATTTTTGGTTGTCCTTTAGTGTTCCACAGGGACCATGGAATTATATCCCTCTATTTCCAAAATTCTCTAGGATCGTGGAAATAAAATTTGCTGACAACCATGTTACACATGATTTGGGGATAAATAGTCTCATATGACCACTATTACATGGAACTTGGAAATTGAGGTGACCTATGACCACCTAGAGAAATAGTCTACATTTTCATTGTCTATATAGTCCAACTATGACTATGGTCCACATGGATCACGCCCATAAATCTATGTATAATACAAATATTTAAAAATATTTAATAACTAAAATAAATATATTTATATATATAAGTGAATATGTATATATGTATAATGTTTTGTAGATTAGTGGTAATTCACAAGGTAAAAGGTTTTTTTCTATGGGCACGCATCGGTTGTGGCCATATATTATGACATGGGAGATCTACCCCATGGGAACCAAAACCATACTCACACCCTATCACCATGGTTGTTAAGTTTTATTACCATGATCCACAACCATGGACACAATCAAACTATAGACTTGTTCATACATCTTCCATCATACAAATTTTGATAACAACTTTGGGGATCAAAAGCTCAGCGATATCCTACTACAATTATTTTGGAGGCTATTCATGTGGCTCTAGACCATGGAAATATCAAAATTTAAATGTTTTGTATATATTTACATGTCTTATTATAGTAATTTTTATTGATTTATAATTTATGAATAAAGAAACTATTAACAAAAATGATTTAACAACCCATCCCTTTTCATTAAAATTTTCTCTTCAAGTATATTTTATTTTACAACTTAAATATTTCATTAGTTTATCATCTAATGTAAAATATACTCTTATTTTTATAGACGTATTTTTATTTTTTATATATTTAAATGTATTGAAATTTAATTCATATCCTATGATCTATGTAAAATAATTTTTTATTTCTATGTCATTATTTTTTTATTTTCCTTTCATCCATGACATATTTTATATTTCTAAAGCCTCAAATGAATCATATGTATCTTATATTCTATTACCTTCATTTTTTCATAAATTTAAATATTTTTAATTTAACTTACATATATTACATGTCATATAGAATTATTACACATATATTACCCTTTCAATCATAAAAAAATATATTATGATTACTTCTGGACAAAAGTTTAAATTTATAATAGAATAAAGAAAAAATAAGAAAAAATAAGTTATAATGGTCTTAAATGATGTAATAGCTGGTTATCCACACTGATGGGGCCATTATAGTTCTATAGTAGGGAACGTAAAGAGGAATAGATGATGAGGGATGAATATTCATGAAATTTTGAAGCCAATATGTTCATTTCCTTATTCCACTAATTCAAATTTCTAAGTATCATTAAATCCATGTGGATTGGTATCTTATATTCTCGAATGTGATACATAACTAACTAATGGGATAGACAAAGGAATGTCAATAGTTTTGATCAAGGATGTGTCTAGTTCTACAACTCTTAAATAGTGATATCTATTCTTACAAATGGTGAAGCCACTAAGTAGGGTCTGAGCTTCATCTTATAATACACTACCATAACCATAGAGGGAACCAATGGAAAAAATAACCAATACATGACCATCCCGCATGATACCCCAACTACTCCAAATTCAATTAGAACAAGGAAATTTTATATTGACATTGAAAATACGAGGTAGTGATATCCATAACACCTATTCACTTATCCCTTCCAAAGATATAAATCTAGGAAATAAAAGTATTTATTTGATATCCAATAATTTGGAACCAGTAGTGAGCCTTGATATATAATGAATAAACTGTATTTAACTAATATTTAGGGATTAGAAGCTGACATGAGAATCTTGGCTTCTCTTACGTTACAATATTCTCTGATATGATAACACCCCATAATAAAATCTATAATATATATCTATCTTTTATCTAAAGAAAAGTCCACAACATGGAAATATGAAAGCAGGAATGTAATGAACCAACATGGGTTACCCTCAAACCCAACACCCAACCCAGTCCATCACATACTTGAAGAGAATTCCTGATCCCCATGGGCTGGTGACAATCACCTAGGCATCAAAAAAAACTTGAGAGAATTATTTTTACCAACCTGAACAACAAAATGGAATATATATACAAGGAAATAAGGGAACAAGGGAATACTAACAAAATATATATGCATAACTATTGAAAAGAACGGAAAAAACCAATTATAACTGCAGCTAAAAACTAAAAAATATAACTCCGACTGCAAAGGACTAAAAACCAACAACTACTCCAACAATGGCATGGAAGAACTCCAACCATCTCACCATCAGCTACCCATCCCAATTGACATGGACATCGCCTCCCCACTACGGAACCTTGCCTTTCCCTAAACCGAAAGACAAATAAAGGTCTACGCACTACTGAAGTAGTGCGTAGGGTGAGAGATAAGTGGCTCAGTTTGATCCCAACCATGTGTTCTATAACATGTCTATGTATAAATAATCTGGTATTCTCATTTTAAAATAAAATATGGCATCATAAGTAGTAAACCAATTTTATAGAAAACATGGTAAACATTATCTTTTTCATAGTTCTAAATAAAAGAAGGTAAATCATTTTCCATAGAATATTTCCATATCATTCTTTACAAGAATCAACATCCATTTCAGGGCTATGTCAGAAAGCCAAGTAGTATAAACTTGATGCATAGTTATCACAACACCAAGGAATACTATATGTCTTTGTATTAAACTACTCGTACCAAAATAATCAAGTGAATAAAAATGATCCTAGAACAACGGTCCTAGGAAGTAAAGGATTACCCCATGAGTAAACCCCAAAAATGTCAATATCAGTCCCCTAGAACAATAGGCCTAGAAAATAGAGTAAATCTCTAAGACAAACCTTCTTGATAACCACAAAGCAATGGATGATGGTCACAAGATAAACCTTCCACATAAGTACCCAAGGTAACCCATGTGCTCTTTTTTCAAAAAACATTTTCAATGTCTTGAAAAACATTCAAAATAATTTCACAATAAATTTATCAAAAGAAATTTGAAAATAAAAAGAAGAAGGTTAATTATCATAGGCTAGAGATGGAACCACCTACCTCAATGTTCAGGTCACACATTCCCACAACAGAATCCAAAACCATGAAAAAAACCCAACATCACCAACAAAGACCCTATGATCCAATCCATGAAAAGATTGACTCAAACATAAACACGACAGGTCAGAAGAAGAGAGGAAAACCACATACCTCAAAGAAGTATACCCTCCGTACCACAACCAATGATGGAAAAAATGCCTCTACAATGAGGTCTCACAACAGATCTAGAAGAAGACAACAAGAAACATCCATCTTGGATCATTGGATCAGATAATGCAAGGCCAGGGTTCTATAATGATCAATATCAAGGAAAAATTGGTGAGAACAATTACCCCGTGAGATGCACCATAGAAATAACAGCGAAACAGAGTTTATTGGATCGATATGGAAGGTGAGATGCCTATGAAAAATGCCTAGGGAGAATCTAGGGTTGAGAGCCACGAAGGTTGGAGAGACAAGGACTGATCAAAACTCCCAAACACGTGACATTAAACTCGACATAGGAAAAGACACAATGTTTACCCCTTGGTTAAAACACAAAGGATATAATGGATATGTTATAGTGAAAAACCCATCGCATCAATCAAAAAAACAATATTTAACCACTACATGATGTGTACCTCAGGTACATGATGTGTACTAGCTCACGAAGTTACCCCCACATTAGGACATGAATCCTTCCCCAAGTACATGGCATGTACTTTAGGTACACGGTGTGTACTTTAGGTACACCGCGTGTACTTCAGGTACATAGCGTGTACATCAGGTACACAACCCGAAACCTAAATTAAACCCTAGAAAACTATTTTTAATGATTATTAATTAATAGGGGACTTGGAAAAGGTGAAAAACTAACCCAATAAAAGTAATGAGATGTTACAAACTCCCCACTATAAAGACTTTATGTCCCCAGGAAGTCATGTGGAAGATGTATCCTCTAGAAAGAGATGAGGCCACTACTCCGTCATCAACGAGACCTGTTCCCATGTCTCGGGATAATATGGTTATTTTTTCCATAGAACTCTAACCAATTGAATCGAATTGCCATGCAAGGCTTACATCTAAAAATCAACGATCTCAACTTGTTTCTCCAAAATAGAAGCATGTGGCTCTAACTCAATTTCTTCCCTTCATAGAACATGAGCAGGGTAAGGGTGATACTTCCTGAGCTGAGATATGTGGAAAACATCATTAATGTATGTCAACTAAGTGGTAAATTTAAACTGATAAGAAACTTTCCAAATACATTCAGTGATCTCAAATGGTCCAATATATCTTGGAGCCAACTTTACCTATTTTCAAAGTGGATGGTGTCCTAACTAGGGGGAAAATTTCAAATAGACCCAGTTACCAAGAGAAAACTCTAAAGGACAATGTTGTTGATCTGCATATGATTTCTATCGACTTTGGGAAGTAACAAGATGTCACCACTTCTCCAGAATCTTTTCCGAAATCTCTTGAACCATACTTGGTCCAACCAAAGCTACTTCACCACCAATTCCCAACAAAGAGGTGATCTGCATGGGAGAATATAAAATGATTCAAAAGGATCCATTTTGATCGAGTAATAGTATATATTTTTTTGTAAACAAACTCAATTAGTCCTAGATGGCTATCTCATGATAAACCAAAATCTATGATGTGGGAATGAAGGATATTCTCTATAATCGAAATTACATACTCTGTATGGCCATCTGTTTGTGGATGGTAAGTTGTTCTCAAATTTACTTGAGTACACATTGCCTCTTGAAGACTCCTCCAGAACCTTGAGGTAAACCTTGGATCCCAATATGGAAAAATGGTAGAAGGACTCCAATGTAACCTCAGAATCTACTACATATAAATATTACCTAGATCTTAAACTTTAGTGGTGTATTTGATCTCAATGAAGTGAGAAGACATTTTCAACTGATCAAAAACCATTAAGATAGCATTTTTTCTTCAGGGTGTCTATGGAAACCCAATAAAAAAAATACATGGAGACCCCATCCCACTTCCAATCTCGCACTAGAAGAGGCTGAAGAATAAAAAAAGGTTTCAAGTGATATGCCTTTATCCGTTGGCAGGTCTAATAGTGTGACACATAATCGGTGATGTCATGCTTCATACACATCCCCAAAAACCGTCTTATTATGTCATAATACATCTTTGTAGTGCATGGATGACCGTCCCATGAAGAGCTATGAAAATCACACAAGACTAAAATTCTCACAGGTTTTTGGATGATGAATCGCTTCCTAAAGTAATGTATTCCATCTGAAGAAAGAGACCAACCAAGAACTATCTCCCCAACATAAAGGTTTTCCTGAATCTATTGAAACTCATCATCTTGTTGTTGACTTTTCAAGATAGACTCCAAGAGAGATGATGAAAACTGAACACTAGTCAGAACCATTCCTGAAATATCCTCCCAAGAATCCAAGTTCAACTGAGTAAAAATACCCATAAGATTTCACTCTTCCTTCGATTCTAGAATTGCCTATGATGGTACCTTCCTTCATAGATCATTTTCAACAACATTCCCTTTTCCCATGGTGTAGGTGATGTTGATGTCAAATATTTGAAGGTATAAACTGATTTTATTGGTCTGTGATTGAAGACTTTTTGGAAAAAGATATATCTCAGACTCTTATGATCAAAGAAATTCGTGAAATTATCCCCAAAGAGATAGTGCCACCAATATTTAACTGCATGGATTATAGCAGGATGTTCTAAATCATAAATGGGGTAGTTTTTCTCATGTGGTCAGAGCTGACGACATCCATAAGCTACCACATGATCATCCTTCATCAGTACACATCCCAAACCATCACCTGATACATCACAAACACCACGTACCCCTTACCGGGATCAGTTAAGATCATAATAGGTGCCAATGTCAGGAGTTGTTTCAGTTCATAAAAGGTAGAATGAAACATTTCATCCCATGATAATTTCACCACTTTCTTTGTAAGAGCAGTCAAAAGTGATTCCATATTAGATAAATCCTTGAAGAAACGTCAGTAGTATCTAGTAAGACCATGTATGCTTTATATATCAATGACATTATGTGGTTCCTTCCATGATAAATCATATTTTACTTTCTCTGGATCAACTGATACGCCATGATAAGAAATTCAATGCCCCAATAATTTCACTTCTCAAATCCATAAACTACATTTTGAAAGTATTCCATAGAGACGGTGATTTCTCAGAATCTCCAAAACCAAACTCAGATGGTTCCCATGCACACACTCAGAATTTGAATAAACAATAATATCATCCACAAAAACCACCAAAAAAGTTAAAGATATTAGTGGAATATCAAATTCATCATGGCCATAAAAACTCAAGGAGAATTTTTCTAACCGAAACGCATCACGAGATATTCATAATGGTCATACCTGTTCCTGAAATCCATATTAGGTATATCATACTCTTGGTCTCTAATCTGATGATAACCCAACTGAAGATCGATCTTTGAAAACTACTTTTCTCCCTTCAACTGATCAAACAAATCATCTACATAAGAAAAAAGATATTTTTTCTTAACAGTCACCCGGTTTAACATCTACTAGTCCACATATAACCAAAGTGAAACATTCACTCTCCTGGAAAAGAGCACAAATGATTCCCAAGGAGAAACACTAGGGTAAAAAAAACCTTTCTCTAACAGGTCCTCTAACTAAATCCTGAGATCTTTCAACTCCAATGATGTCATAAGATAAGAAGGCATTGATATCTGATACGTACCTGGCACCAGGTCAATCATGAACTCTACCGCTCTCTATGGAGGAAGACCAGATTAGTCATCTGGGAAAACATCAGGAAAATATAGAACAAAAAAAGAATATCCTCAATAGAAAAAACATCATTGGGTTCAAATGAAACAACTAACCAAATCTTGAGCTTTGGGCGGGATGGTTCTGCACAACCTGACCTTGAGTCCCACTCTCCCTGAAACACATGACAGTTCCCATAATTAATAGGAAACGAAACAAGTGGATGATAAAAATCAACCTTACCTCAATGAGATACAAGCCAATCCATACCACTGATGACTTCAAATAGATCTAGATCAAGAATGAGAAAATCCCAGACCAACTCTATGTCAGCTATTGTAAAGGAACAAAAAGGACACCTGAACCCCTTCTCTTTCCTCTTACCAAGAGGTGTTGATAACACCATTAAAAAGGGAATAACTTCTGTTTAAATTTTAAGAATATCAACAAAATGTAAAGATATAAACTAATGGGAGGCACCAGTATCAAACAAGGAAGTATCTACTGAATCTGCAATAAGGAGCGTACCTCTCATTTGTTCTGGACCTATATCAACTTCCATTGGAAACTCATATACTACATGTAAATTCTTCATTCTTGAGGAATGTGGCTTGATCCCTGTAATGTTTGTAGCTTGTGACTTCACCATAGTATCATTTGGATTCGATGAACCCTAGCCATAATGAGTCATATTCATTACCTGACAGAAATGATGAACATGACCAACATGTCGATAGCTATTGCACATCTTCACGAGCATAGGACAAGAACTTCTGGTGTGAACCACCTTACCACACTGGTAGCAATTCAGAGGCACACTTCTAGTTCCAATAGACGGTGTAGTGGAGGCTTGCTATTAAGACCCACCTCCACCCCTTCTGCTATGGTCCCTCCACTTCCTCTTCTTCCCATTCATGCCACTGAAGCTCTCACCAGTTGGAAGAAAATAGGTAGTATCTCTGACTTATCATACCATGTGCATATCTGCTATCATTTCTCTATCCAATTTCTACCCATTTGTAGAAAGATTCAACATGAACACCTACAATCTAAAGTCTAGCTGAAAACCCTATAAGTACTTATGCGCCTTCAGGTGGTCATTCCTTACCATGTCCAAAGAAAAACATAAATTTTCAGAAAATTGGTTGGTGTAGGCTAACCTCAAATTATCTCCCTATTACAATGATAGGAACTCCAGATATTTTTCCAACATCAGACACTCGGAACAAAACTGCAAAAAGAACATGGTTTTGAAACCCTTCCAATCTAAGCCCACATGTCTATATTCCTGAACCATAGAGTCCCACCAACACTTTCTCGAACCCTTGAGTATAAATGCTCGCACTTTACCCTGATATTCTCAAGTGTCTCTAGAAATTCGAATATTTGATCGATCATATCTAGCCAATCCTCCTCCTCTTGAGGTTCAGTCATCCCTTTATAGGATGGTGGCTTCTCATGCAATAACTCCCATGATCGATCTGTTTCCCCTCTTTCTCATGGTTGTACTTCAACCACTAAATTTTAAACTCGTAGGACATTCTGATCTATAGTATGAACTACCTGTATGATAGTCCCAATGAGATTCTAATTCATAAGTAGATTCCCTTGACGAGAATCAGCTGAACCTTCATGAGGAACCTATGGAAGATGACTTAGAGGCATACTGCTGCATATCGAAACATAATAATGATCTTATACAAAAAAAATATTAGTTCAAAATAAAAAACCCATAAGAAAAAACTGAGATTTAAAAAGAAAAAACCAATACTAGAGACACATATACTGACATCCAATGGTAACTTGAGTCTTGTTACAATAAGATCTTGCCATGAACTCATCAAAAAATACCTCCCAAGTCCAAAAAATACTATCTCCAGTCTAAAAGACACCCCAATAAAAGATTATTGAGGAAAAACCTCACCCTATGATACCAAACTATAATGAACTGACCCAGGTTACCCTCAAACCTAGCACCCGAACCAATCTTTCACATACCTGAAGGGCATTCCCGATCCCCTCAGCTGGAAACAAGCACCTGGTCATCAAACGACAAAAATGAGGGAACAATTTCTCCCCACCTGAAAAACTACATGAAATATATGTACAAGGAAATAAGGAAACATCATAATACTAGAAAAATATATTTCTCATAACTATAGAAGACAACAGAAACAGAAAAAACTATAACAGTAGCTAAAAACTCCAAAAGAAAAGTTCGAATACAAGGGACTCAAAACCAACAACTGCTCCAATGATGGCATGAAGGAACTCAAACCATCTCACTATTAGCTACCCATACCATCTAGCATGAACCTCGCTACCTCACTGCATCACCTTGTCTTTCCCTTTACCAGAAAACAAATAATGTTCTACGCACCATCGAAGCATTGTGTAGGGTGTGATTTAACAGACTCAGTAGGATCCCACCCAGGTGTTCCATCATAAGGCTTTGTATAAAAAATATTGTATTATCATTTTTGAATAAAACATGGCATGATAAGTAGTAAAGCAGTTTTGTAGAAAACATGGTAAAAAATCATTTTTCATAGTTCTTAACAAAAGTAGGTATATCATTTTACAAATCATTTTTCCATATCATTTTTCACAAGAATCCACATTCATATCAATGCTAACACATAAATCCAATCAGTATAAACTAGAATCACAGGTATCACTACACCAATGAATACTATAGGTCTAGGTAGAAGACTACTCATACCAAAATAATCAAGTGAAAAAAATGATCCTAGAACAACGGGTCTAGGAAGCGGAGGAATGGCCCATGAGTAAACCCCCTGAAATGTTAATATTTGTCCCCTAGAATAATATTCCTAGGAAACAAAATAAATCCCCAAGAAAACCCTCCTTGATAATCACAAAGTAATTGACTATGTCCTCAATAAAAACCTTCCACCTAAGTACCCAAGGTAACCCAAGTTATCCTTTTCAAAAACCCATTTAAATGTCTTTAAAACCATTAAAAAATATTTCAAAATCAATTTTCAAAGAAAAACATGCAGGTTCATTATCATGGGCTAGAGACAGAACCAACAACCTCAGAGTTTGGGTCAAAAACATCCAAAACAGAGTCCAAAACCAAGAACAAAACCCAACAACACCAATAGAGACCGAGGGATCCAATCCAATAAAATATTTATTCAAACATAAACACAAAAGGTACATAGAAGAGAGTAAAACAATATACCTCAAAGAAGGACGCCAACCACACCACAACCGACAAAGGAAAAAAGGCCACTAAAATGAGGTATCATAACAAATCTAGTAGAAGACGACAAAAAACAACCAAATTATATTAGTGGATCTGATAACACAAGGCTAGGGCACTATCATGATCAATCTCAAGGAAGAATCGGAGAGAACACCTACCAGAGAGACACACTGTATAAACAATGTTGTACCAAAGCCGATTGGATCGATCCGAAAGGTGATATGCCTCTTAAAAATGCCGATGGAGAGTCTAGGGTTGATAGACACAAAGTTTTGAGAGACTAGGACTGATAAAAACTCCAAAACATGTGACTTTAAACCAAGCATGGGCTGGTTCATGATGTGTACCCCTTGGTCACCATGTGAAGACCATTCTAGATAAGTTATGTTGAAAAACCCATCTCCTTTGGTAAAAAAAATATTTAACCACTACATGATGTGTACCTCGGGTACACGACGTGTACCAAATCATGGTGTGACCCCCACATCACAACTTGAATATGTCCCCAAGTACACGACATGTATTTTAGGTACACGGTGTGTACTTCAGGTACATGACATGAAACCTTCAGTAAACTCCAAAAATGGTTTTTAAGGATTCTTAATCAAAAGGGAACTTAAAAAAGGTGGAAAACTAACCTGATCAATGTAACGAGGTGTTAAAAGGAACTTGTTAAAGGAACCCAGGTTAAGGATGATTCTCATGGGATCCCCAAGGAAGTTCAAGATTATGGAAACCTTATAGTCTAAACAAATGATTTTTTCCTATAACATTATCTAAGGATGAGAGAAATATTGGGATTAAGAATCTAGATGGATATTCTAATGTTAATTATATTCATTAGTTGAGATTAAATGGTGTTGATCATGCTACACTTGGAAGCCATATTTAGCTTGTATGGAATCATATTAGCAATCTTTACACAAAAATCACATTCAGTTTGGTTATGAATATATTTTTGTTAATATTTGGTATTAAAAAGAATAACAATACTATATGGTGAATAATTAATGATCCAGATCTTACACCAACTAAATATTTTAAAAAAAGGCCTTTTTCATCATTGATGATGGGGTTGGTAACATTGGGGTGACTTGTTTATTATGAAACTTATTATGGGGGTCAAAAAAGATAGAATAAATAATGGAATCCGCTGTAAGTTTTCATTCAAGATAGAGAATTTCACATCTTTTGATAATCAAATAAGAGTGAATAAGTTGATTGTGAAAAGGGGATTTGGAGGATTCCCCAAAATGTTTAAAAATAGATGTTATGTTCTAATTGGGATAAAAATATTTTCATTGTTTGTTTGACATCTAATTATATATTTAATTTCATGGCTTGAGTGGAATATTTTATATTCCTCAAACTAGTCCAACGTTCATTAATGGGGTTCTCAAAATAGAAATAACTAGAAGAGTAACATTTTACATCTTTTTAGGAGTCCCAAAATAAATTATTAATAATATCATTGATACTCTATATGGCACCATTAGAGACATTTTTCACCTGAAGAATGTGAATAGAGTTCCTGGAGATGGTATTATTAATGAGTTTTATCCTATAACAAAAAAATAAAAATGACTTTTCTAGCTTCTAATATGCCTTGGGATCAGATTAATAACTCTATAAAAATTTCACATAAAAATTATACATATAGAAAATGGATCTCTAAATAAAACCCTGTGAAACCTACCCATAGAGAATGAAATCCACCACTTGATCCAAACAAACCTCCTATTTGAGAAACTTTATGAGATTTAAAAAGTTCATTTATTAATGATGGTATATTTTTTTAATACATCTTACATATTTGTTGTTTAATTATTTAAAGATACAAATTGACTTATAGATTCAATTTATAAATAATGTTGTGTCAAATGAAAAGGAAAATTTTGAGATATGAAGAGAACCATACCTTCGGTAAATATAGTTAGCCATAAAAAACTAAATATTATTATAAAGGATCCTCCTAAGATAGTATTGGGTGAGAAAAATTAATGTGGGAGAGATTATATTTTCTTGTATAGTTTTTCTAGTATACTTTCAAAATATATACTTCCCCACTAAAATGTTATTTTTGAACTATTAGAAGGAAAATCAGAGAAAGAAATATTCATAAAACAAATCACTAAAATAGTATTGTAGAAAGTTATTAATACTAATTATCTTTTATAACATTTCATAATCATATTTTTGTTGATATTCCCTATAATATCAAAAACCAAAAAATTCCTATTGATTTCATGGTTCATATCTTGACCAAGCCCTTTTTTACACATAATTCCTTTTATGATAAATACTTATTGTTCTTATAAATCCAACTAGAATATAAATGGGTAGATTCAATAATTTATTATCTTTGAAAAATATTGTAGGAGATGTTTCACATTATAATTGTTAAATAATAGTAGAATAACTCTAGGTGTTTCCATTTATGATCAAGTAGAAATCTAGTTTCCTAGCTGGCTCTGTGAAGAGTGAATCAATTAAAGAATTATTGTATATTTATAATGAGATCATCCATTATGATTTGTAATGATTCTATATAAGAATATTGTGGAAACCCATCTAGAATTAGGAAAATCTCTTGGTTAAATGTATTATACCCCTTTAAGATATCCTCATTTTTTGGTATGGATTTGTGATTAGAATCAGTAAATCATCAACAAATATTGGAGTAAGAAAAAAATATTTTCATTTAAGCCCATAATCTGAAAAAACCATATGCCTATATCAAGATGAGTCTTAAAGGATATCATTTAGAAATGATATACAACCATCAATACTATATTGATTTTTAACCTATCAAAGACCCATACTGGAGTAAGAGTTTAAGGTTTACAATGAAAATAATCTCATTATGAATGAATGAAAATAATCAATGTTCCCATGTCCCTCTTTGATCATGAACTTCCTAGTCCGTTCCATATATATTTTCAAAACATTAATAGTCTATAAAATAATTTCATACATTTAATCATGTGAGATATTAAAACTTAATTATCACTGGATTCATATGGACTAATTTTTATATACTTTATATTCTTCTCCAAAACCTCAGTTTTAGGCATTGTAATCACTCTAATCTAAAAAATGTTTATGAATTCACAAGATTTAACCCATATATTAGTGAAATAAAACATTTTGAGACACCCCTGGAATCATCATGATTGATTTTTAGAGTATAGCGGGCTTATAAATACTTGGTGATACTATTAAATGATGAATTTGTTACATAGGATTTCTATTTGAGATTAGGGAGGAATATGTTGATCCATATCCAATTCCTCCTATTGACATTTTTTTATCACAAAAAAAATTGTTTTCCCAAAAATCTAGGATCAAGAGATTTACGGTATAAAAAATAAATTTAATTTCATTATTGGATTTCTTGGAGTAGCGAAAATAACCTATCTTCTTAGATTGTTTGAGTATGGTGAAAACATATTCTCTAATGAAACAATCATGTTGAATCTGGTTGATGGAAGAGATAGTATACTAGATTGTATTCCATTTAATTACATCACATTTTTATAAATTAAAGAGGTAAATAGTTTTTAGGAGAGGTAATGTACCATGATACTCTGATGTTGAACAGAAGAGTTTATATTATCCATCATCATGTAGTTCTTCTAGAAGATCCAAATATTGAAATTTTTTAAACTATCATAATGCGGTGTATTTTATGGAGTTTGGAAGCCACACCTTGGATAGAATTCATACCACTATTGTGATTGATAATGTTCATTATAATAATATTATAGAATTTATATTTAGTAGAGATAAATTCAGACATTTATAAGAAAACTGATACTAGATCACTACAAATGAAAATAAAGAACAATTATAAATCGTTATGGGGATTTACAGGCCCTATAATTGATATTCCCTAATATAAGGGGAATTTACTTGGGCATGGTACTTATACCTTGATCTAGTGTCCATACTACATAAATCATGGGTATCCATTTTAGATTTTTTTAGTATGTTTGGCCTTCGGAAAACGATATAAAGAGGGATTATTATCTACCATCATTTGATTATTGATGTAATTAGCCACCAAGACCATCATAGAACCACATAGATTGGGTGGGGTTGGGTTAAAAGTGTAATGAATTGAGTGATATATAAATGAACCTTTTTCATAATTTCTCAAGAAAGATTATGGTTAATCATTAAGCCTTTAAAAATAACATCATTTTAAGGATATTTAATCAGGGGTGGAATAAAATGATGTGTGTTATCAAAAAATAATATTTATAATTTATAATCATACATTTAAAAACAATATAGACAATTTCTTTATCATTCCTTGGAAAATAGATAAAAAAGTGGGAAAATACTGGTTAATTTATAGCGGAAACCAAGGATCTTATATAAGGTCACTCTATAAGCATTCATAAGTATTCCAAATGTTTAACCAAAGTAGGGACTGACCAAACATCAACCAATGTCAAATGAATACTCAGGGGGGAAGTAAGGGGTTAGGGAGTATAGGTAATGGTACTATTGGATCCACCAGAGTAGGGTCCAACCAATCATCTAAAGATTTTGAAGATAAATCTTAATAAAATTTCTCCTTGGAGATCATAAGAATCCCTATAGATTAATATAAGAGTCATGTATCATATGTGGAAACCCTATGGAATGCAGTTTTAGCTGAAGGAGGACCACAATAGTCATTCCCAGTAATGGGAGCTCTATATATTCTTAAAAATGATGTTATAAAATGGATTTAGTAGTCTTGAAAATATACAATCATGTGGGGAAAATGGATCTTTTCATAAAATGATATGGGCGAGCCAAGTCAAATAATGGTACAGTAAGGAACCAAAATAAGGTGGGTTATTTCAACAGAAATCACATATATCATTGATCATATCATCATTTAAAATGAATTGTCTAAATAGGTAAAAAATAATATGTTTCCAATATAATTAAAAAATTATCATCATTAGAAAGATTGGGGTCCTTTGATAAAAAACCAGATCATTGCTAAAGATGGATTATGAATTTCATTGAGATTCAATGACTACTAATAGAGATATAATAATCTGTTTTCATAGATCTAAGCATCTTTGGCATAAAATTATTGGAATTATTCATTATAAAATAGGGTAATACTGATGGCCTCCTAGTTTTTATAGAATATTGCCTCTAGTTTTGATATGATATAATATTTTAAAAATCAATTGAATAGTGTATTTTTCTGATTTATCCCTCCCAAACATTGTGATTATACAACATTTATGGCATTCAATATATTGATAAAATTTATCTATTGATATTTAGAAATATGGATTTCCATAGATGAGACCAAGGTTCTAAAGATGAATCAGAATTATTATGATATATAGGTGAGTAGTGTCAATAATATTATTTAATATGATCACAAAATTTGTTTTGATTTCTTGAACTATGGTTATAGGTTTAGAATTTTTGGGAAGTAATAGATCCTAACTCACCACAACATCCACTCATTCCTTCAATTATATAGGGATCAATCCTTAAGAAGAATATGTTTAATAAGTATCCATTAGCGGTAGTGAACCCTAATAAAGTGGGAGATAATATAAAGAATTCATCCACTATATTATTATTATTTATTTAATTTTAATCATTATATGTTTGAAAAATATTATTCATTGTATTTTTTACATTATTAAAATCTTATTACCATTTTTATTCATAAAAATTTACCATTAATTTTTTGAGTCATACTGAATTCATGTGCTATAAAATTATTAAAAATATGAATTTTTATTTTATATATCTTCATTGATTAATCATCTATATGTTTACATTTATATGGAAGTTTTATTCACCATATTCATGAACATATAATATATTTTCACATATGGTTTTTACTTAAATTTATAAATAATTTTACTATCTTCTGTTATATTTTATATATCCTACACTTTATAAAATTTCAAAGTTATTACTGTAATGTCCCAACCTGGATCACCTCGAAGACAATGGACGAACCGGTGAGTCACATGACCTCAAGAGTGCATCCCCATTTTACAAAGGATGTTGACTAGAATTGAGGGTCTTAGGAGGTGATTTTTGGGATATTATACCCTCTTATCAGAGTTTCATAATGGTATAAAATAGTAAATAACAATCAACAGAGGAAACAATAAATAACAGTGGTAAAGTAGTATACAAATAATATATTCGGTTTAATAAAAGTGGCCAATTACATTTTATACAGTAGATGAATGCATGACATGATATTGATACATATTTGTAAACAGTAAATAATATAACATGATTTTCAAGACAGTACAAAAATTAAAGATAGAAAAATCCCCACAGGCGATATTCTTGAGAATCCTGAGCTCATGATCAGTCCTTTGATCCTAACTCCAAGTACAAGAAATACAAAAAACAACTATGGTCTCTAGTCCTCTGAAAAATAAAGTTATAATTGGGTACCCCAGTGCAATGGCGGCCCATATAGGGTGTGAGATATAAATATCAGTTGTCCATCACAATCTGTGTCTAGCCCAATCTCGATAGTGTGGTATAAAATAAACAGTGTGAAAGAATGCATAAATTAAGTAAGAAGTAAAATGTAACTAAATACTCTAGTACCTACTTCATCAATCAGCTGGTGTCTAAATAGGTAACCAGTTCATTAATTAAGTAATTACCATTTTATGTTAATATGTCAAGTTAGACATATCTAGGACTGACATCACCTCGTGATAGTATAAATAGTGACGGTTCCAAGAAGTTAAAAGCCAACATGTAATGGTATTTGATAAAGAAGTTACAAGGTAATAAACAAGGTAACGTAGTCCTTAAGGGTGGATAACATAGTAGTAACTAGGTCTAGCAAAAGGGTAGGACTGTAATCCAAGGATCATATTACAAGTCATTCCACCCTGAGTTGTCTATCGAATCAAAGGTGATCATCCCAGGTAAAACGGGTATAAGCAATGACTAGGTCCAATGGGATGTACCCATGGAACCTACTTGTCAATTATGGATCCTAGGGTTGTATCCAAGGCATCCCAATACCGAGTCTAAGAAAATTAACCATGGTAAAATGGTCTAAGAAAATAATGGGTGCAATGGGGTGTAACCATGGAACCTATTTGTCATTGGTGGATTCAAGGAGTATAGTCCAAGGCATCTAGTAGTAATACATGAGGGATCCTACAGTGTCATACCAGGCTTCCAAATTAAGAAATGGATCAGGATCTAGGTGGGTCTCAACCTAAGAAAGTCATATCCTTAAATTTGGAATTAGTTTCTTGAGTGATCAAGGAATTATCTAATCAGAATCCAAGACAATATCAAGTCATGCCACACCTATTTAATCATAGAGTCATGTAATATTCTTTTTTTGTTCCAAGCCTTGCCTTAAATTGGTGTGGAAAGGTCATGTAGCATTACAACCATTTTTTTATTGGTTCAATCCTTGCCTTCCATTAGTTTTGAAAGGTCAAGTAGCATTCCAACCATTTAATCAAGTTTTAATCAATCATTATGTCCATTTGGTCCAAGCCTTAACTTTCATTAGTGTGACAAGGCCTATTTTCATGAAACCATTAAGTAAAATACATTAAGGCATATTCATTTATTAATGTTCACTCTTCTACCTTCCATCAATAAGGTAAGGTGTTCTACGGACATGCAACCTATTATCCAATTACATTTAACACGTCCATATCATATAATTAAGTATGTTTTCAAAATTCCCTTTCACATTTAATTACCAAATTCAAAGCAGTTAACTCAGGTAGGAAAATTGGTGAGCATACATAGTACTTTACATTATGCAATTCACCATATTATTTAAACCATTTATTTTAGGAAGGCTCTCCTTTAAGAGGGTTAAGTGAAGACACATCTGAATGGTTGGTCAAATGTGTCAAACACTAAAATGAAAATTATGGTAAAACATCATACATGGATAATTCCAATCTAAAAAACTAGACCAAGAACTTAGATGGTGCCTTGGAACATTAATCATTTATAAAGGGAAACTCTGGGTTTTTAATGCCATTTGGCCCATGTCCTAAACATGTCGTATCTCAACATAGAATCAAGGCATAAGTACTATAAACATGAAAATTCAAGAAAAAAAGGTCTAGCCACTACTTTTTATCTTGAAGGAATCACGCCTCCGTTCGAGGGGTTTTACTATAAAACCATGATATTTTTTATCAATAGATCAGTATTTACATTTAGCATTTAAAACATGAACATGCTAAACTCACACTTAATAGGTATTTAATCCAAATACTTCACGACAAAAATTAAAGTCTAACAATAATGTAGTAAGAAATTCATTTTTGAATTTATAAACTTTAATGGCTTGGAAAGGGATCCAACCTTAGAGTCAAACCATTTTAATACTTAGCACTTTGACAAAAGAGACGACAACCAATCACAACTAGCCCACACTTACACGTACATACATATATATATATATATATCCATAATCACATGCACGTATTCCCCACACGATGAGGTAATACTTACATGGAGGATATATATATATATATATATATATATATATATATATATTAAGTACAAACCATAGGTATATGTCTACGCTCACTCACACGTTGATTATAACCCACTAAAACATAACTTGGAATCACAAAAACACAGCGACAAAAGTAAACACACCACAATTAAAATACCAAGGGCTCATATAATCCAAGATAACCTACAATGGATGATGAAAAAAACATTGGGTCCATAAACCATACCTAAAACATTATCATCATAGTGAAACGAATCCATCCATCTCACCCTTGGCGGTGGATTCCAGAACATGGACCAACAGTTACTGATACATCAATCGCATACCCTATTGTTGGAAGAAGAAAAATTAGGTATTATCTTAAAAACTTAGGTTCGTCCAAAACCATAACGGTTTTTGAAAGAGAAAACAATCACCAAAAGCAATGAAGGAGAACATGCAAGAACCTTTTACCTTGTCGAATCTGACAAGAACCATGAAGGAATCGAAAAGAAAAGCTCGTGGAAAGAGGGACAGTAAGAGGGGGGGTCAGGTGTCAAAGGGTTTCTACTATGGGGTCGCACATATTCTGTGAATCACGACCATGAGAGGTCTAGATGAGATGTGTTAATCCATGGAGAGGTTGTGGTCACACCTCATCAAGTATTACCTATAAAGGAGCTTGCGCACACTTCAACAGGGAGAAAGAGTCATCGCACCTCAAAGGGGATGATGAGAGGTCACACCTCACACTACAGGTCATGCCGCCCTCTTCTCCCACCCCCTCCCCCAAAATAAAACCCTAATACCCAAAATTAGTTATAATAATTATGATAATAATAATAATAATAACCACCATATTATTATTATTATCATTTAATAAAAAACACTTCTTCAATAAACCCCAAATTCTCTATTAAAAACCCTTTAATTAAATTATCTTAAACATAATTTCATTAAATAAATTCACCAAATCATCATCATTTAAAAATAATAATAATTTTAAATCATTAAGAAGACCTTTCTGCATGGTTTAACCTGCACAGTTTGGGAAACTGTGCGCCAACCATGTGGATCCCTCTGTATATGAAACTCACCTCACATGGTCATCCCCACAAGGTTTCTCTAACCATGTGAAAACCATGAGAGTTCCTCTGTCCATATAATTTAACCAGCACGGTTTCCTGTTATGGGACTCATGGTTTCAGACAAACCGTGCACCCTCTACTGGTGCCTAAAAGTGGACTTTTCCAGGTTTGGTGCTCCCGAAACTCCTCAGGACACCCAAGTAACTTATCAAGACTTCACCCAAGACCAAAACAGCACGTTTTAAGTGTTCAAACACTCAGAATTAAGTTACAAATCTTGGTTTTAAAACAAAACCATCTAGAAAACGAAAATATTCAAAAAAAACATTTGTATTTTAGTCTAGTTAAAAAACAAGGGATTCTACATTCTACCCACCTTAAAATCTTCTCATACCTAAGAAACCTTAAGAAAAAATGTAAACATCGTCTAACCTACAAGGTTCATGATGTTTCATTCCAACGGTTTCATTTTTTTCCTAGTGCACGATGCACCTTAAGAATTTCCTATGCTTTTTACACTTCAACCTTTAAAACCTAATCTAATACTTAAGGTTCAATTTAAATACAGAAATAGAGATTACTTGAGCCCATTTAGAGAAAGGCAATATCACATCATCATTTTGATATTCATTCGACCAATGGTTCTCCCCACCATAGGTCTTAACATAAAGAAGGTGTCAAACCCAATCCACAATATCTCCACCATCAAAATGGCCTTACAGGGCACATTATGGAGTGTTCTAATGACACTTCTGGAATTATTTCATTAAAAAGGAATGGTCGAATCCCGATCAACCTAACAGAAACTGGTCATGCATGATTTCACAGAAGACACTACCGAACTTTAAACCACACTTTCCTTCTAGTAGAAACATTATTTAAAATAGATCCTTAAAATTGTAAACATTGAACTGAAGGAAGAGAGAATGAGTCGATCCACTTGGCTAGCGTATCTCAAAGTGGTTTAGCCTATGAGGCTAACACAAAACAAAAGGAACCACTGGAGTTTGTGAGTCTGAACAAGTAATTCCTATGTGGGAATCCATTAATCACTGAGGGCATACCAAGCCATGATAAGAACAGCAAATTAGCATATAACACTAACAAAGATCATCCAACAAGATCAATAGCATTAAATAATTATCATTTCATAAGACTGACACTCTCTTTGTGCATCGAGGATGATGTCAAGATAGGGGGAATGATCATCTATTAAGAAGAGTACACTAAGAAGATTTAAGATGGGGTTTCTAGTCAAACACACCTAGAAACTAGAAGTTAAAATAGTTAAACCATATCAAAGTCCTGCTGTCGAACAAACACTCACACGATTTAAGACTTGCAATCCTCAAGGGCATTAAAGAAAAAACTAACCATTTACCAATGGTCCTCTTATATATTCCTTATACTTGGAAGGTTATGTTTAACAATCTTAATAGGAAACTCCATACTTTAGGAGTGTCCTATCCAAAAGGAAAGAAAACTATCCTCTCATAAGCATGCTAGATCTTAACAATGAGACAGGCATATAAAAACACCCAAGTCTTTCGAGATCCATCCCAAACATTGGGATGTAACAGATTATTTAATGCCAGGACACTCTTCCACAAAGATGAACTGAGACCATACTCAACACCAAATGGGGTTTATTCTATAGTCGCATTTCCTCATATGACTATCACCCTATACCATTCCATAACTAGTCATCCATTATTAAGAAAAAGTGTGGGTCAAACAACCAACAAGTATCCAACCATGCATGAGGCATGTCTAACTTGATGAAAAAAAGCACTACCTGATTCCAGAAACCCATAAAAAGGTCTATAAAACATGACTACCCATCTGAACAAGGGTGTCACTTTAAAAATAAAAGTCTTACTAACGACAACGACACTTGAATGACACCAAAAGTCTGGAAATCTCGTGGTATAAGAAAGGAATAAAATCTCTAAGGGTGCCACCTACCATGGGATATCCCCATTATGAAGCAAAAAGGTCAAACCTAACATTAGGTCACACTAACAGAAAACACTGGGCTTAAAAGAAGATCATACAAGTCATTTCTAAAAGAAATAATGCCTATAGAAAATGCTAGCACTTCCATTCCAAGGAAACTAAAAGAGAATTCCAAACTACCCTTACATGAGGGTCTTACGTAGAGGGAACCACTAAAATTTCCATTTCCAAACCCTTTATATTTAATCAAATTTAATCTTTAACCATCAAATATTTAATCAAAACATCAAATACCCCTTTTCAAACAAACACAAGGTACTTTATTCTTAACCAATGCCAAAGGGAAAAACAAGAAAGTTTTATAAAACTCCATTTTAAAATTTTTTAAATTAGTTGACACCCAGTCATTTTGAGGAAACATATCAAAATAAATTCTTTTAGGAAGATAAAGCAACCTATGAGGGTCCCACAAGAAAACCTGGGTTCATTATCATGAAACCCAATAATAGTTTCTTAAATTATTAAGAGTCACAATTCCCTTACAGAGTTATCTCATAAGGAACATTTTCCAACTAACCTACTTGTGTCCAGTTTCATTTAAAAATATAACCATTTCATTTCAAATCAAAATTAAACATCTTCCACATTTATAAGGTTTTTGAAAATCATCATGCCATTAAATTTAATATATGTTGTCGTTTCGCAATTCATGAAGCGCTCATAAACTACATGGATTAAAAATTGGCTCCCATTAATCGATACCAATGTCAATTCATAATTTAACATGATCAAACATAATGGTACAATTTATATGGGCGTCCATCTACCAACCTGAAAAGCACCCATACACTTTTTAGTTTAATTTGGATCGCTTTAGTCAAAACCCACAATCTTTAGAAATTGATTTTAGTAGCCTTTTTACAGTGGTTCAATTACATGGGTTACCTTTTACTAGATGTAAGGCGTCCATAAACCTTACAACTGAAAATTGGTTCCCATCGTAACTACAACCAATAATTTATCCCATGAAACCATTTACATATATCAAAGTAAGATAGCATGTCACTACAAGAAGATAACACATAGAAAAAAATCTGAAATCACATAGGAATGACATTTTAATCACAAAACCATGCTATAACAAGCAGTAAGAAAAAATGAATGTTAATGTATTAACTAACCAAGAATAAATCTAAGGATGGCATAACAATAAGGCATAGAATCATACTTAGGATGTAACCTACTAATGTTACTACATGGAATGGCACATATGCATGGCATGTGAATTTCTAACTCCCTAATATAATGCATGAAATGAAACTTACCTGCCATATCAGGACATTGAAATTTTCCAAATTCTAAAACCAATGACCAGTAGAAAATACACCAGTCACCCAAGGTGAAATCATTTCCACCGGAACATCGAATGACATAAACAACATTCCCAACCCAGGCCACTTGGCCATTTCCTATGCATGGGGTGATCAGTCTCAAAAAAAGTTGTTAACCAAGCATCGACACTTTTCTAGTTTCTATCCAACTAACCCCAAATAATAATAAAAAATGAAAACCCACCTCTGATACCACTTTGTAACATCCCAAACCGACTCACCTCTAAGACAGTGTCCGAACCGGGGAGTCACATGACCTCAAGCATGCCTCCCTGTATGTAAGAGGCTTCCGAGTAGCAGCGAGGGTCTTAAGAGGTGATAGTGGGGTGACTAAACCCTCTTATCAGAGTAGTGCATTGGAATAATAGGGTAAATAACAATAAATAGTGGAAGAATTAAATTGAAATAAAAAAGTATCAAAAAATAATATATTCAATTTAATAAAATTTGATATTGCTATTTTATACAATAGATGAATGCATGACATGATATTGATACATATTTAAAAACAGTAATTAGTTAAACATGTTTTTCAATACAGTACAAAAAGAAAAGACCGTAAAGCCCCATGGGTGATCTCCTTAAGCATCTTGTGCTCTAACTCGGTCCTTTTCTCCGAATTCCAGGTATAAGAAATAAATAAAACAAAAATGGGCCCTAGTCCTGTGAAAAATAAAGGTCTAATCGGGTACCCTAGGGAAATGGAATCTCAAGTAGAGTGTGAGATATAAATCTCAATAGTCCAGCACCACCGGTGTCTAGCCCAATACCGACAGCATGGTATAAATTAAATAGTGTGCAAGCAAGCATAAATAAGCTAAGTTGTACAATGTAACTAAATACTCAAGTGCCTTCTTCAGCCTTCATGTGGTATATGAACATGTAACTATTTCATTATTTAAGTAATTTCCTTTTTATGTTAATAGGTGAAGTGAGGCATAGACAACAGTGACATCACCTTGTGATAGTACAAATAGTGAAGGTTTAAGATGTTACAACAAAACCTTTAATGGTATTTGATAAATAAGTTCCAAGGTAATATCCATGTCAATGTAGACCTCAAGTAATTCTAACTCAGTAGCAACTGGGTCTAGAAAAAGGGTAATAGTGTAATCCAAGGATCATATTCTAAGGATTTCCACAATGATTTTTCAACCGAATCCAAGGTGATCATCCAAGGTAAAGTTGGAAAAAGCAGTGACTGGGTCCTATGGGATATAACCATGGCACCTACTTGTCAATACTGGATCCAAGGAGTGTATCCAAGGCATCCTAATACCGAGTCCAAGGAGCTCATCCAAGGTAAAACGGTGTAAGCAAATGACCGGGCCCTATGGGGTGTAACCATGGTAGCTTCTTATCATTGTTGTATCCAAGGAGTATAGTCCAACTCATCCTATAGAACTTCATGAGAGATCCTATAGTGTCATACCAAAAATCTAAAGTAATAAATGGATTGGGATGCAGGTAGGTCTCAATCTAAGCAAGTTGTATCCTTGAATTCAAAATGGGGTCCTTAATGCTCAAGGTATTCTCTGATCAGAATCCATGACCAGCTTGAGTCAGGCCATTCCTATTTAATAATAGACTCATGTGGTATTCTCTTTTGGTTAAAGCCTTGACATCCATTAGTGCAGAATGGTCAATTATCATTGAATACATTTATTTATTGGTTCAAGCCTTGACTTCCATTAGTGTGGAACTTTCAAGTATCATTGCAACCATTTAATCAACTAGTAATTAATCAATAAGTCCATTTGGTCCAAGCCTTTCCTTTAATTAGTGTGACAAGGCCAAGTAGCATGCAAAAATTTAGTAAAATCCATTCTGGAATATTCATTTATTATGGTTCACTCTATTACCATCCATCAACATGGTAAGGGGTTCTATGGACATACAACCTATTATCCAATTACATTTGACACAGCCAAATCATATACTTAAGTATGTTGTCCAATTTCCATTTCACATTTAATTACAAAACAGAACAAGCTTACCATTGGTTAGTAAAGTGGTGAGAATACAAGGAAATTTCCATCATGAAATTCACCATATTTGTTAAACCATTTATTATATGAAGTCTCTTCTTTAGGAAGGTCATGCAAAGGCACACCTGAATGGTGGATCAAATTAGTCAAACACTAAAATGAAAATTACTGTAAAACATCATACATGGATAATTACAATCTACAAAACTAGAAAAATTACTAAGATGGTGCCTCGGTCCTTTAATCATTTAAAAAGGGAAAATCATTGTTTCTAATGCCATTAGGGCCATGTACTAAGAATGTGATATCTCAACATAACATCAAGGCTTAAGAATTATAAACACAAAAAGTCAAGGAAGCAAGGTCTAACCACTAATTTTTAGCTTGAATGTAGTGAACCACTATTGTAGGGGTTTTATTATAAAAACATGATATTATTTATCAACAAATTAGTATTTACATTTTTCATTTAAAACATGAACATTCCAAACTCACACTTAATATGCACTAAATCAAAATACTTCACAGCATAAATTAAAGTCTAAATATTGGGAAATAAGAAATTAATTTATGGATTTATAAACTTTAATGGCTTGGAAAGGGACCTACCATGGGGTGGAACTAGTTTAATACTTAGCCCTTTCAAAAAAGAGGTGCCAACTAAAGGAAACCGACCCACACTCGCATGCACATACATACATTCATTCATTCATACATACATACATACATACATACATACATACATACATACATACATACATATATATATACATACATACATACATACATACATACATACATATATATATAATCCAATGCATATGTTCCCCATTCCATGAAAGAATACGTACATAGAGGATATATATATACATACCATAAGTATATGTGTGTTCTCTCTCACAAGTTAATCAAAACCCACTACAACATAACTTGGAATCACAAAAATACAGCGACAATAATCAATGCACCTCAATTAAAATACCAGGGACTCATATAATCCAAGAGAACCTAAAATGGATGATGTGAAACAAACAATGGGTGTATAAACATTACCTAAAACATTAGTGGCATAATGAAATGAGTCCACATGTCTTGACATTGGCGAAGGATGTCAGAACATGGACCAATGGGTCTCGATACATCAATCACATTCCCTTTTGAAGGAAGAACACAAACCGGGTATTATCTTCAAGCCATAGGTTCATCTAAAACCATAACAGTTGACAAAAGAGAAACAAATCACCAAAGTGATGAAGGATAACATGAAACAAGCTCTTACTTAGTTGAATCAGGCAAGAACAATGAAGGAATCAGAATAAAAAGGTTGTAGAAAGAGGGACAGTGAGAGGGGGTCGCGCGTCATAGAGTTTATGCCCGGGGGTCGCACGACTGCTATGAATCTTGGCAAGGAGAGGTCTGGCTAAGAGAATTTTGTCCATGGAGAGGTTGGGTCATGACTCATCTATGGTTTCCAAGATAGGAGCTCATGCATGCATCATCAGAGAGAAAGAGGCATTGTGCCTCAAAGAGGAGGAGGATAGGGGACACCTCACACAATAGGTCGTGCCTCCCTCTTCTTATATTTCCCCAAAATAAAAATAAAACACTAATACCCACAATTAATTTTAATAATTAATCTAATAATAATAATAATAACCATAATATTATTATTATTATCATTTAATAAAAACACTTCTTCAATAAACACCAAACTCTCTATTAAACACCCTTTAATTAAATTATCTTCAACTAAATTTCATTAAATAAATTCAACAAATCATCATCATTTAAAAAATAATAATTTTAAAATGTTATGTAGGCCTTTCTACATGGTTTAACCCACATGGTTTTGAAAACATTTCACCAAACATGCAGATCCCTCTATCTACGAAACTCACCTCGCACAGTCAGTCCCGCATAGTTTGCCTAACTATGTGCAAACCATGTGAGTGACTCTGCCCATTTGATTTAACCCACATGGTTTCTTGATATGGGTTGCACAATTTCAGACAAACCATTAACCCTATGCAGGTCCCTATAAGTATAATTTTCTGGTTTCAATGCTCTTGAAACTCCTTAGGACACTTGGGTAACTTGTCGGGCCTTCGCCCAAGTCCAAAACAACACGTTTTAAGTTTTCCAACACTTGCAATTATATTCCAAAACTCGGTTTTAAAATCGACCCATCCAGAAAACAAAACATTTCAAAACCTTCATATTTTAGTCCATTTCAAAAACATAGGATTCAAAAATTGCATTCATGATTTTTTTAAAATTTTATTTTCATTATATGGTAAAATAGAAATTATTTTTTTCTATAATGTACTAGAAATTTCATACAGTTTTCTATCAAATTTTTATCAAATTTTTTACATTAAATTCTTTTATAATTTCATTATTTATGTCTACATATTACATATTATGATCACTAGATAATTCCTTATCAATTTTCTAAAAATATTCCCTCCACTTTATGGTTCATTTTAATTTTTTTTTATCTTTTTCATTATAAAATTCCAATAATTTTAACACAACTTGTGATATTTTATTTCAATAGAATAAATTTACCTTTTTTATAAACTAAACCATCTTTAATAATCTATTTTGTTAAAATTTGAGAAATTTTTATATATTTTATTTTTTCATGGGATAATCATGTCACAGAAAATGAATTATCTATAATCACTTTTTTTCATTATATCTACATGGAACACATATGTAAATAAATATTATGATTTCTTAAGTTTTCCAAAAATTTAATAGTATCCAAATTAATTAGGTTTCGGATATATTTTATGAAATTTTATATATGCACCATGGGCAGCTATCAAAGTTCACTATGATATAATGATTTCAAAGAGTATTTTTATAAGCCTGCAATATATTGTTATTATGTATATACAACATTCCAATATCATATATATTTTTTATGATTATATAATATATACTTTATTATATTATTTCAATTATAATTTATCATAAGACCACTCCTTTAATTATTTTTAAAATCTTTAATTTTCCCCGCCTTGATGGTTAAGTAATTTACCCATTCCTTTTTTAGGTATTTCTAAAAAAATTGACTTATAAAGAGAAAGTTGTGAAGGGATTGTAAGAAGAATTTTATAAATTATTTTATGAAATTAATGTTATAATATATTTTTATAATAATGTAAAATAAACCCAAGATTCTAAAGGTACAATTTTGTTACAAAATTAGTTAAATAAAAAATAAAGGAACTACACAATATTTTACTTCCATCGTCATGATTTTGTCTTAAAGATAATTTTCTTTCTGTAAATACCTGTGATAGTTTGGGTATGTAAAAAAAATTGGGGGTAAACTAAAAATTACCATATTGGGATACGATTCATGAACCACAATATGGGTGTTTAAAAGAGAAGGATCATAAAATATCGCATAAATATATAGAAAATGAAGAAAAATATTATATAATCATGTAAATAACCATAATTATAAAAATTTATTATAAATGTGTGGGTTTTTATCAAAAAAAATATCTAGTATCACTATTAACTCTTAAAAACATAATGGGTAAATTTAACCACATCATTTCCATACACAATATTATAGAAAAAGTTGACACCATCATGATCCTGCATATTGATCTCATAAGATATAAAGTATAAAAAACATATTTGGGTAAAATATAATCTCATGAAAACCCCTAACATAATAATAAGAAATTCATATGAATTCCACCTGAATACATATTTTATACATAAAAAATAACTTGGATAGAAAACAATAAGAGGGAAATAATTTACATAATGATTACATAAAGCATATTCAACTAAATAATCATTTATATTCCCAAAATAATAAGGTAAAAATTCATAATGTTAGTAAGAAGGGTAGAATAATTATGTAGTGAATGATTATAGTACATGGAAGGATTAATAAATACAAGGGATATTACATTAAATTTTTTTAAAATAGGTCAAATGAAAATAAAAAAAATATTAAATTCATTGTAGTGTTTGAATTTAAGAAGTTTTAAGAAGGGAAGTATAAAATAATTCATGTTTTTAGAAAAAAAATGATGTATGAAGAACATAGGTAAAATATATCAATAGGTTATGAGGATAAACAGAGATGGAGGGAGAGAGAGAGAGTGTGTGTGTGTGTGTGTGTCTGTGTGTGTGTGTCTTTGGTAGAGAACATAATGAAAAATGGAAAAGGAGAGTGGTACTGTCCTTAAACTTGAGTCCTGAGTGGATTTGAATACTCTTTTATCCATTTAAATATCTAATAAACATTTAATAACTACTTTATTTAGAAACTCTTTCAAATTAATTTGAATTTTTTATTATTGATTTATTATCATGTATTATTATTCTATTAAATCCTTACTTTTCATGTCAATCATTTTGACGTTTTTTGGTTCATAATTCCAAATGTGTGTATATGTAATAGTGAAATTCAATGGTGATAATAAAATGGTTCAATGATCTGCATATATTTCATGGTACATTTTTCATTTCATTTTTGAAGTGTCATATTTGAATAGTTTAATGTAGAGTAATAATTTAAGGGACCTTCCTCGGTATTCTTGTTTTAGACACCTAAACTGAAAAACATGATTTATCATTAACATTATTAATATAAATCCTATTATACTAATCTTGATATTGAAAAATATTTATTTTCATAATAATATTTTAAATATACATTAATAACATGATAAAAACCCGTGATGGGAAAAATAAAAATAAAACTTAATTATTCACTTAGGAAGTATGAGACTTCCATAAGAGAACAATTTTTTAAGAGAATTTAAAAATTGAAGAAAAGTAAAAAATATTTGAGTTTTAAAGAAACATTATATTAAAAATCCATTGCATTTTTTAATTTACCAAAAATTTTATTTATGTTATGGAAGTGAAAATATGAGGATTAAATTGAAAACCCATGGCGTTTGAAACCCCTAACAAACACATTTAATTACATCATTTGTTTTGATTCTAAAATCCTTATTGGAGGGTCTTTTATTCATAATAATTCCTTAAGAATGTGTCTATTATAGTTTATAGAGATATTTTTATAGACTTTTTGTAATAAAATATATTTTTTAACTGAGTAGAAATGGGTTGATGAGGGGTCATTATATATCCATGGAGGAGAGGTATCATTGAATAAAATCAGAATACAAATTATTTAGCATTATCGATGTGAATAAATTTTATTCTTATGAATTATAATAATGTTTATATATATATATATATATTAAAAAAACTAAGTCATATTGGAAACTAAATAGAATCTTTGAAATATTTTATTAGATATAATTTATCATAAATAGATTCTTATAAAAATAAGATAACATATTCATTAAATTTTTATTTATTTTATTAAGAATTTATTATATTTTTTAGATAAATTACTTTACCCATTAAATATTTTTTAGGTGAATAAAAATATTTAATAACTTATTGGGCCAATTACACATTGTAAATATTTCATAAAACTTACAATATAGATAGAAAATAATTTTTACTATTACACTAAAATTGAACATTTTAAAAAATATAAAAAATTAATCCTAAATTAATTTTGAAAAGATGATACAAAAAAAGATATATATTTCATAAAAATAATGTTTTAAATTAATATATTTTAAAATTTCAATATTAACATGAAAATTAATGTTTTACTAAATTAGAGAAAATATAACCTATTAAAATTTAAACAAACCCATGCTTTATGTTAAATAACATTAGAAACAATTTTATAGTATTATAATATTTATTTTTTTATCTTCACTCATTGAAAATTATAATTTTTAGACATTTACCCATAATCAACAGTCAGGTTAGTAGTCAACTAATTAGTAATTTTTCTAATGATCAAAAAAATATTTTGACAGTTAAATAATTTTTAAACATCATGTATATACATATTATTTCCATCACTATTCATTTAGTCATTTTTCTATCAATGTGATTTAAAATTCATTAAAATAATTCAATTGTTGTTTCAAATATTTGGTTTTCTTTTTATAGTGTTGTTCGTGGCTATGGTTTTTCTAGGTGACCAATACAGAATACATTTCCAATTTTTATTTTTATTTTTATTTTTATTATTTTTTGTTATCAAATGTATATATATTATACCAATTCAATATCATAATTATTCACAAATAATGTAACAAAATGAAAAAATATATTTTTATTACAAAAGGGTGTGTTTGATAATAAAAATATGAAATTTATATGCTTTATCAAAGATTAATTCATATAAAAATATTTTTTAACAATAATAATTTTTTGAGAACATATAATAATGACATGAATATATTTTGGGTGATCAATCTGAAGTATATGAGAATGAGGTTGTGAGATTGGTTATTATATTTCATATTAATTTTTGGATACATTACTTCCAAGAATCGATTGGATCATATTCTTAAGATGATTATATTAAATTAATCCTTGTCTATACTAGTCATCAGTTTTGATTTTATATAAGTTATTATCTGAGAATCATTTTTATTGGTGGTTGTTTACTAGATTTAAAGTTGCAGTGTAATGAGTGTGTTCAGATAAAATATATTATTTTGAGATATTTTTTTAATAAGATATAATCTTTATAATATTTATATTTTATAAGATTTTTGTTGATACATGGTTGTCTATATATTATAATATAACATTAGGGATTTCAATGAATTGGTATTATAACACCTCAAAACACTAAAAGAATAACATTTTATTCAAAAGTGTGTATGACACGCAACACCAAGTATAGAATGGAATAAAATATCCAGATACTTTACAATATATTTAGTATCTTTATTAAATTAAATCTATTATATAGCTTTCAACGCATTCAATACTGAGTTAGCTTTCATTACACGCCATAATGACATTCTTTGATGGCTCGCATTCCACACAAGACCATGTTTTTCATAATACTATTAATGTTATTATTTGAAATGAAAATTATATCCTATAAGTTACATTTTATGTTACATAGAAGATTAAATAACTTATGAAAATATATGGTTGAATTCATTGGTTACCAATTAATTATAAATGAATATAAAAAGCAATTGAATATAAAGGAAACATTTTCATTAAAAAAACTATTTTTATGCACTAAAGGCATTTAATAATAATAAATTAAATTAATTACTATTATTAAATGGTATGAATAAAATTAATATATTATATAAAATGTTTTTATAGTCATACAATATATTTTATATGAATAATATAAGAACAAATCCATTTTAAAGTATACAAAGTTGAATTTTTCTAAAGGCAATTTTACTACCTTTTAATAGTGCAGTTTTTTTTAAATCAAAATCCTAGAAATTTTATAAATTTTATTTGAAAAAATGAAATTGATTTTTGAAATACCAATTTCAAAATTATCTGAGGGTGGATTTTGTGTATTTTTATGAAAATTTTCATTTTTTGATGAATAGTAAAAAATGATGAATTTATTTGAAAATTTTCTATTCGTCTAAATAATTTATATTGTTAACTATATTTTGAATTGGTTTTGAATTCATAATATTCCAATTATAAATCTATTAATCTAATTTAGTTCATTTTATAACTTTTATATCAAATTTAAATATAAAAACATAGTAAATTTGGAACATTTTTATTTTTAAAACCTATTTTCTCGTCACGTCTGTGGAAAATGTTAAATTAATTTTTACCATTTTTGTTAAATGAATTTAGAAAAATGTATTAAATATTTCAAATAAGAATACTTTATAATTAATAATAAGTCCAAATTAATTTCTTACCAAATTTCATTGAGAACAAATTTAAAATTATTTTCAACGATTAAGATAAAAATGAGTTTACTAAAGGAAAAAACTATATACTTAAGGTGTAAAATGACCTAAAAACTTATCCAAAACCCATTATATAGAACTATTTCGACCCTTACCACCTTATACACATTTGTATGGGTTATTGATATATTATTTCATGAAATAGTGCCATATAATAAGTGAATTAAAGAAAAAGACAAAAAAGAATCTTTTCTTACTTTTAATTTCATTAAACATTTGGGATAAGGAAAAATATAAAATATGTTTGGTAATATATATAATTTTTAAATATAAATGAGTGTATATAAAATTATTAAGTATTTTAATTTTTTAGATATGAATTAATTTATTAAAATGCTTAAGAAATATAAAAGTAGTAAATATTTAGTTATTGATTTACTAAAATAAATGATATTAAACATATCTAAACTAAGGTAAATTTAATTAATAATTTTCTTCAATTAATTTTTTATACTAGTAAATCATGTTACACTAGTAATAATATATTTTTATTCCATCATTGGGTTGATATTTTTAATTAAATTTAAATAAATAATGTTAATATTGACTTTAAGGTTATTTTATTATAAATGATATTTTATTAAATGATTTAAAATTACTAAAAAACCTATCTTATACCATGTAATTTTTAATTTTTTATAAATATAAAATATGGCCCATTAATGGAAAATTTTATCTTTTATAATTAAAATATTGACACATAAATAGTAAAAGCTTTGTTAGTGAGGTTAGGGTTAAAGCAGATTTTTTTCGAAGTATATGTGCTTTGGTTAAAATTAATTTCCAACAAAAAGTTGAATTTTTATCTTATAAATTATATATAATATTTACAAATCATTAGGTCTAAATTTTATAATAATTATCACTTTAATATAGTCTTTAATGATAAATTACCCAGGTTAGAAAAATAATTACAATAGGTAAAAACAAAAATGGTTAGAGTACAAAAACTTATAAGTTAAGGAAAAAAATGAAAAAAATGTATTTCTTTTTGTGTGTTGTAGGTGTTTCTGGGACCTAATTCCCCTAAAATAAATTACTCTTCAATTTTTTAGGCACATTAGGTAAGGGAGACCTCCCAATAGTGAATACTTTTATGTATTTAAAGGATGACATTCATCCTCCATTATAAATGAGAATTCACTATCACTAGTTATTCACACCTCCCAAGACATTTTTCTTGACCAAACTCTTAAAATGGGTTATGAAATCTTTATTCTTGTGTATGGCGGACTACAGCCTCACGAACTGATATCGTTCTTTTTTTTATAACCAACTTTAAAGCTTGGGAATAATGGTGGAAATACTATTTATATATTATATATATAATATTTATGATTATTTTAGGATTATGTAATTATTATATAACATATACCTTCATACCTTCCATTTTTTGGGAATATGATAACTTTGTTCATGTGTTCGAAAATTTCCTCCTCGCGAAGCGATATGATTCATTCACGCTTTTCATGGAATGTATTAAAGACAATTTAATTTTAAATATTTGATATATATGAAAAAAAATATACTAAAATGACAATAGATAATTAAATAAATATATATACAATTTAATTTAATTTCTTTAAAAAATATAAGAAAATCAAAATAGTGTTCATGAGTACGTACGGCCTACTATCTTCATGAACAGTGCATTGCATTTCTTATAACCAAGTTTGATGTATTACTATATATACATATATATTAAATATGTATTATATTTACATCGTTTTTTCAAACTAGAGATTATGAAATCATGATCTAAGTTATAGGATAAAAAAATAACAAGTGAAAACATACTTAAAAATAAGGTAATTAACACTTGAAATAGTGATAATAATAAAATATTGTTAAAAAAGGTGATAATATGTTATAAATAGATTATATATAAAATTATAAATATTAATATATTTTTTTATAAGTTATTAGAATTATTAAAACCATTATATCTAATGATAAATGTCTTTCAAACAAATGGGATCATAAGGTAACAAATTTCATCTCAATTTACATTCCATTGAGACTTATTTACTTTTATTCACAAATTCATGAATATGGGGTGTATATAATTCCCCTTTTGAAATTTAATTTCATGAATAGTTCATTATTCAAGGTATTTTATGTTTCAATTTTAATTATCTCATCCCAGGGGATTTGACTGGAAAATCACCAAGTTGTAAAAGTTATTTTGAAATATCACTTTATTTTTTTACTGTTAACTTTATATGGAAACAATCACTTTATTTTAATCATTTTTCATTATAAATTTAATTTATCTTAAATATATATATTATTGTGTAATTAATTTGATTATTTCCTAAATATTATACCATTTTTACAAATAGTCTTTACTTTTAATGTAATATGATTTATTGGGGAAATATTAATAAATTTGTATCCTTTACTCAATAAGGATATTTTATTACGAACATAGTTTATGAAATAAATTGATATATGAGGAATGATTTGAAATTTAACACATGGTTTGGGTATTGGTAAATTTAAGCTCCTTGACTCATCAGTAGTCTCATGAGACAAATTATTTTTACAAATCAGACAGATTTCTACTCACAGACTTAAACAATATTGAGGATATATCTTGACATTAACTATCTTGAAAATTGATCAAAATAGTTAAGACATCCAGAATTATTTATTTTATAATTATTTTTATTATATGTGATTAATAAATCTTTTAGATTATCTATGGTCATGTTTCATGCACATGTAATTATTTTTAGGGTATTATTTTAACATCTTTTATTCCTTCCATATTATGTTCAAGTTACTAACTAATTTGAATGTGTTTTATTCATCTACCTTAAAATCATGATTATTATTCATTTATTTATCATTTATTTCACTATACTTAACCCTTATTGATCTTTTTAGATAACCCTTATTCAATTTTCTTTCCCTGGGATATGAATATAAACTCTTGGAATGAATTTTCAAGGATGATGATCATTTTAATTTTTTATGTATTATATTCCATTTTATATAACCCATGTAAAATGGGTATAATGTATGTATCTGATTTCTAAAACTGCTAAAATTTCTGGTCTTTTGGGATTTAAATCTTGTATTTAAACCAAAAAAATAAATAAAGGAACCGACTCCAGGCTACGGGGGTCAGGGATTCTAGAGTTTTTGAAAGATCAAGTTTAGTAAAAACATTGGGAACTAGATTTAGAAAAAAAATGATTTCACAACATAATCCTATGATAAAATTTGAAGATAATTATAGAAGAACATCCAAACATTTTAGTAATATAGAGATTATGTGGGTATTCTTAGTTAAATATACATGTCTAGATAATACATGTGGGTGTGGTTCTGGAACAGATCTACCTTGGGGTAATAACACTAAAAATTACACATCATGTTTTACTCCAGCATAACCTAATAAATGAAAATGGGTCCTTCTACATAGATTCTTTAACACACCAAGGGGATATTCTTAGGATATTTCAAAATTCATTTATAAAACAATATGAAGAATGTGAAAGTAATGATATCCCAAAGAAACCATGTTTATAATTATGAGATTAGTTGTTGAAAAAAATTAATTTATAATAAGTATTTCATAGATTTTAGTATTAAACATTATGTTACAGAATTTTATAATACAATCTATTAAATTCCAACGTTTATAAATGGATGCTGAAAGGAATAAGGGTATCAATATTTTTGGCCAATATAGATTTTTCTCTACTGATATTTCTAGTATTAGAACCAACTAAGATATGGATATGTATGGGAAGCTTAATAAAATTATGAAAAATAACCTTTCTTGAATGGAGTAACTTATTGTACAATGATATTATAATATTTTTGTATCTCTTTATGTGATTGAGGCCCCCATCATTTAGTGTGACTACTGATATGATGGTAGATAAGCAATATATTATGTCTTTGGATAAAATATTAATGGCATTGAGAGGTGGTGCAAAGGAAAAGGACACACTTGCAGTGTATTATCTCAATGGAATTTCTAATCAACAATGGTCGTTCATTCAGAATAAAAGAGAGGAATAAGAAATATAATTCATTTAATGGAAATATTTTAATGAGAAATTCTTCAAAAAACATTTCCCTCATGATAAAAAAACTGAGATGAAGATAAAGTTACTTATCTTTAAAAAAGGAATAAGAGAGTACTGCTGAGTATAATAATAACTTTACAATTATATATATGTATTCTATGGATTTCATACATAAAAAGTAGTTAAATCTTGAACACATCTTTGAAATTCTTAATCAATGTCTCCTAATGGCACTAGTGTCTCAAAAATTTTCTTCATACGATGAAATAGTTTTATGTGCTATCAAGAAAAAGAAATTATTATCCAAATATTATCTCTTCAAATGTAAAATATATAAGAATATGATGGAAAATAAAAAAATTGGATAAAGTAAATAATAAAATGAAGTATTTTCCACAAAGTGATAATTGTGGAAAGAATCACTTTGGGAAATTCTTGAAAGGATTGGGAGTTTATAATAAGTTCAAATAAAAGGGTCCCCGTTAAAAATAATGTAAATGAAATAAAAAGATAATTTTATTCAGTGTTTCGACTATATTGAAATGGGGCACTGTGCAAATAAATTCCCTAAATTTCAAGGGAATATACCTTAGAAGAAGATAACGAATCAAGGTAAAGCTTATGATATAGATAAAATCGATGTGGATTGACTGATGTTCATGTGTATTTGGATCCAATAAAAATGTTGTAAAAGTTTTTCATTGTTGAAAATGTCATCAAAATAATTATCAAATATATAATGATTATACATTAGTACTATTTTATTGGTTATTTTAAAGCATATGTTGGATGGTTATGATGAGTAATAAAATGATTCGGTGACAAATTGAACTTTTTTAAATACACATGATTGAGGGAAAGATAAGACATAATATGTTCCAAATGTTGAGATTGTAATGATTATTGATATGGAAAATGTAAAGTGGATACTTCCAACAACCTCAGAAATGATTCTGAAGTGTTGGATCATAATATTTTGGAAAGGTTAATAATTTATGAAATGGTTTAATTTGAACATTGGACAAGGTTTTAGATATTAATTTTTTACCCTTCCATATAATTAAACATGTACTAAGATATGAGGTATAAATAGATCAGGTAACAACCAAAGTATAATATTATGATTATGAAATATAAATGTATTAAGTAAATATATTTCTTTATATTCTTTAAGATTATAATAATTCCATAACTCTTGGAAAAGGGTCTTGAAAAAAAATATTGACCTATTATCACCATTTTGTATGATATAAATAACCATTTTCACACCTCTGGTTTGTGGAATTTTGGTCATTAAATTTCTCCTCAATGTGTTCTCCATCTCTCTCCCATAGTATTTGAGTTTTAGTTTTTTCTTCCATATCCATTTTTTCATTTCCCTCTTATGTCATCCTATATGAAACCTAGTTATGTGATCATTCTAGATGACTTTTATACTTCCCTTTCTCTTTTATTAAAAGGATTATTTATTAACTCTTTTAAGATGTGGGGTATTCAACATTATTATTTCCCAATTTCAAACCTTTTTTATCGAGGTCAATTTTAAATTTTTAGGATACAATTTAGTTAAGGTGGGGATAATTTGACACCCAAAAATTCTAAAAGAATAATATTTTATTCAAAACAATGTATGACATGACACACCAATCCTAGAAGTGAATATAATATACTATGAATATATAATATATTTCTTATTTTAAATAAATTAAATCTATTCTATAGCTTTCAAAGCGCGTAATATTGAGTTAGATAGTATTACTTGTAATAATGACTTTTTTTGATGGCATACATTGCATGAAAGACCAAATTTTACCAAATACTGTTAATACTATTATTTATAATTAAAATTAACTCCTACATATTAAATTGGTGGTTATAAATACGATTAACTAACTTATGAAAATTTATGGATGAATTCATTGGTAACCAATATCGAGTCCAAAGAATTACTTTCTCCCATTCCATTCCATTAATTTTGGAAATCACAAGAACCTTCTTAAAACTATGTTTACTAAGTTTTATATCCAAAGTGTTTTTGTATGTTTTTTCAAAAAAAACATTAATTTATACCATATATATATAAATAATTTTAATATATTAAAAATATAAATTTTGGAATTTATCTAACCACCATCACTTCTGTTAGAACGATGGCCACTATTGAGGATTACAAGAAAATAGAGTTTTTCAAAGAATGACCTGTTGAAAGAGTCTGGTATGAAAAGTATTATTCTATTATTAAGAAATCATTACTTTTCAATGATGGGAAAATGTTTTCAATGAAAAACATTACATGTATTTTGACTAACATAACCCTAAAATTATTGGAAAATTTTATATATTAATTCATTTTTTATTATAAAGTGACAAGGAAGCGGTTAATTTTAATTTTTTTGATAAAAAGTTATAATATTCTATCCAAATAAGTTATAGATTTACTTGGTGTTCCTTATTAAAGTGAATCTTTTCTACCATCGCATAAATTAACTGATAGGCTAGGTAGTTTTGTAAACTCAAAGGCTAAAGTGTCTATATTCCCATATAATGAAAAAGTCAGAAACTTTTATCAATTATCTATGGATGAAAGAGTTATCAAGTCATGGTTTTAGGGTTACCTCATACTAAGAAATGGTGACAGGGAAACCTCATAAGTTTCTGATATATATTTTTCGTACTATTTGTTGAATTTGAGGGAAATAAACTTGTGAAAGTTGTTGTTCATTATGATAGAAGATATTGAGAAAGTGTAGATGAAGTTAAAGATACAAATGATTCCTTGTTTCATAAATAAGTTTCTTGTAAATTTTATGGAAGTATTAAAGTTTAAAAATAAGACTTATCTAACTAGGTATAATATTTATTTGATTAGAGGAGAAATAATCTTTACAATGGAGTTAATATTTTATCCTAAAATGAAAATATTTCTTTAAAAATTCATGGAGTTGTGTCTAAAGATCAAACATCCAAAGAGGTAGGGGATGTTAATGTAAAAAAAATAAAGGTTGAATCAACCCTTCCTAAAAATTAAAAGAAAAAAATATAATTACTAATATATAATCCAAATAATTCATGGATTATAAGGAGAAGAAAAAACCCAGGGATCCAGAGTTTATAATTGAAAATGTTGAGTCCAAAGCCTTGAAAATCAGGATATCTGATTAGTTAAATGAACATGATTGGAGGAATAAATATAAAAATACATTATATGAGAAAAATTTTGTATAATGTATATTTAAATGTGTATAAATGTCTTTAAAAACCAATTTCTTTCAGTTTCTCATACCTATCAAATTATTCCAGATTTTATTCTTATGTTTGTTTAAACCTCATCTAGTACATCAATAGTTACCTGAATCACTGATAAGGTATTAGAGAAATAGGTTACTGAATAATTGGTCCTAAAGAAAGTTTATAAGGTTTCTCATAAGGAAAAAAAACGCCTAAAGATAAATTTGATAAAGGTGCCCTCAGAACAACCAAACATGTATAGAAAGAATCAAGGTTGAAGGAGATAAATAAGAATAAAAAAAGAATATGAAAAAGATGATGAAGAAGAAGAATAAGTAGAAGAGGATAAATAATAAGAGGAGGAACATGAATAAAGTGAAAATTATGATAAAGAAATAGAGACTGATGAATAGACAAAGGACAAGAAAACATCATATTCATTATCATCTTCAACCTCATTACCTTCCCAATAAGACAATGACAAAAACAAAGAAGGGGAACAAGAAGAAAAAACATCATCAGAAAAGACAAAAGATTCAACTTCTAAGTAATATTAATAAGAACATAAATCCCATATAAAAGTTTCAAAAGGAGGTTGAATCAGATATGGAATCTGACATTGTAAAAGTATAATAAGAATAAATTGTTTCTCAAAAAGGAAAATAAAAATTTTAGGGTAAAGAGAAACCTAATTTCGGATCATTAGGAATAAAATCTCCTAATGTATTATTAGGATCATTGGATTCAAAATCTATTATTGATCAGAAATGTTATTATTATATATTTCAAATGTTGATAAGGTTAAACGATTTCATTCCATATCTTCCTAACATTGAGGCAATGTGTAAACTCATTAATAATAGTCTTAATGTAAAATTAAAATCTCTGAATGTCTTGATTTAATCTATAGTTTACATTGAATTAGAATTGAAAATATTTAGATAAAAGGGAAAGGAATAGAAAATATCTTACAATAAAATAGTTAATTGGTCCATCCAAGTTGATTGTGATATCATAGATCATGATTATCACATTTTTGAAGTAAAGAATTATTCTTTAGAAATAGATGAATCCTTTAAAAAGTGCTTTATAGACATTTCATACAGAGTGATGTTTTTGGAATAGTTAAGAGATACAAAATATGATATAGATGAATGTGTAAAAGTTTTTGAAATAAAAGGATAAAAATTTGGAATCAGAGAATAGAAGGCTCATAATGTGTTAAGATAAATTTTTTCATATCTAGAAGGAAAATAAAAAGATCACTGAGGATGTTGAAAAAATTAAATCAGAATATTGGACGCATGGTGATAGAAGACCATATTTTATGCTCTATAATTCAGTTGTAGAGGCTTATAATGAACATGATAATTTTAATAAGATGAATGTAATTGTGAAATGGTTGATTAATAAATATTTAACCTTTTCATTTTCAACTCTTGATGTGATATTTTCAAATATTTGGAACGATTTTTAATTTGAATGACTCTATCAAAATTAATTATGGATGAATGTCTTCTAATTTTCATTAGATTTATATTATTACTTTTAATTATCTTATTAATAATTAATTCAAATACAATTTTTTTTATGTTATGTCTTTATAACAGTTATTTTGATATACTCTCCTTATACATTTTGTAAATCACAAAGGGGTACAAATTTATAAATGGGGAGCAATTTATATAAGGATAATTTTTAACTGGATAAATTTTGGGAGAAGTTCCATGAGAGATGTTTTAGGGAAAGAGTTCTAAAAGGGGGAGAAATGTAAAATAAATACTTTTACAAATGGGGGGGATATAAAGATTTAACAATTTACATCTATTTATATAGAAGTCAAAAACTCTAGGGGACTTAAGATAAAATGTTTATATTTAATACAGAAAATAATTTAGGCTTTTATGTTTTTAAAAATTATTGTTTTATATTAAGTGTTATGTTTTGTGCTTTCCAAAAATATGGATATTGTTGAGTTAAAAGTCTTACTTTTCACTTTTCTATTTCTTTAGTTTTGGAAATCACAAATACCTTCTTAAATATAAGTTTACTAACTTTTATGTTCCAAATGTTTTTGAGTTTTTTCATATAAAACATTACTTTATACCATACAAAGGAATAATAAACGTTTATTAAGAATGAAAACTTTTATTATTCAATATGATCCATTAGACTGAAGGTGTGTCTAATTAATCATAATAACCATTGTTTTGACTAGTGGTTATACTTATATCTTGTCTATCGGGATGAGAACTGTCATGACCATCATACTAACATTGGTGATAACAAATAAGATTGGACCTTATTAAGTTTATCGTGTAGACAAACAATAATGAATTCTATAGGACTATCCAGAGTTTTTAATAGGAATATGTAGATTTTATTCTATAAAATGGAATCCAAAATAGAATTTTAATGGCGCTAAAATAAACTATGTTAAGAAAAATAAGTACATCTCATTATTAGCTATTATGATCAAGAACTTGGATATCAAAGAGTAAGTTATCAGAGGTTGTTACAACTAACTCGAAGATAGAACTATTGGAGATTTACCTATAAAAAGTAGTTCATTTGAATATTTGGGAGTTGATGCATTCACAACTCAAATATGTAAAATATTTCTCTTCATAAACTCCTTATTCCAAGTATTTCTAATTCTTTATAGAGTTAATTTTTTAAAGAATCCTTGTAAGAATTATAATTTATTAAGAATTATTTTATTTTGTAATTGTGTGCCCAATTGTGGTACCAATAGAGGGTTTATGGGGATAGTAATACTGGGGTGAATATGATTCATCGGACTGAGGGATTCTAAATCTAGGAAGATAGAGTCCAATCAATGTATCTATGGATTTCTTGGTAAAGAAAGATAGGGGTGAAACTGATCATCATATCCAGGGATTCCAGGAGATTGGAAGACAGAGTTGATACAGATCCATCAGATTGAGGGATTTATTCATAAAGAAAGATAGACATTATAGTAGGTACTAAAATCTATGGATATCTTTAGTTTGAAATTTCTAATTAACTAAACTCTTAATGTTAAAGTGGAAAATCTTTTGTAATCTTGTAATCCACTCATACTTTTATAATATTTGTCATTACTTGTTTTTAAAAGTTATAATTTCCATTGTGAATTTATGTTAGAAAGTTATATATAATCAATCTTTATAATAATTTTTTTATCAGACTGATTGTGATTCCTATAATCTACTTTAATATAATATAAATTTTCTAAATATAATTTTAATACTCTGATCATTGGAAAAAATATGATTCCAATAATATTTACTTTAGAGGAATTGTGTTTTGTTTTAGTTTAATTTTTTAAACTAAAATTAACCCCCCTTGCTTTTATTCATTGTAAACTCTTTTAATCCAATAACCAATTAATTATAAAAGTAATAAAAAAACCAATTAAATATAAAGTAAATATCTTTATAAATATATATTTCTATACACAAAAGGAATTTTTTCTCAATAAATTAATTAAATTACTATTAGTGAATTATATTTATGAAATCAATATACTATATCTATTTTTTTACATTCATATAATAGATTTTGTAGGAATTATATAAGAAAAAAATCAAATATTTTGCATAAACATTTGAATTTTGCTAAAGGCAGTTTTTTAGGCTTTTAATTGAAAACTTATTTTAAAACCAAATTTTGGAACTTTTATGAATTTTATATGAAAAATTATTATTTTTTTATATATTAATATCAAAACTAACTTAGGGTTAATTTTTTTTTATTTTTCTGAGAAGTTTTTTTATGAATAGTGAAAACATAAAAGTCTAATTGAAAATTGAATTTTCACCTAAATAATTTGTAATGTTAAATTATATTTTTAATTAATTTTAAAGTAACAATAGGTCAATAATAAATATATTAATCCAATTTAGATTATATTAATCATTTTTATTTAATTTAGATATAAAAACCTAGTAATCTTGTGAGCAATTTCACTTTAAAAACCCACCTTCTCATCGTGTCTATGGGATTATTTTTAAATTTATTTTTGATAATTATTTGAATCCAATTTGGAAAAATAGATTTTATATTTTAAATAAGTGTAATTTATTATTATTAATAATTCCAACTTAATTTTGTAACAAATTCATTAGTGAAGACATTTAAAATTAATTATAACGATTAAGAGAAAAACGAGTTTACCAAGGGACTAGACTTTAATCTTATGGTGTATAATGACCTAAAAACTTCTCCAAATACCACTTTATAGATATATTTCAACCCTTATTCATCGACTAAATAAATATTCTCATTTTCTTCTTATTAAAGATACTATAGATTTGGATCAGATTTCTTGATTTTACCTCAAACAGATTCTCAGGTTACATGGAGTTCCACTTTCCATTGTATCTGATCATGATCCCAAGTTCACTTATAAATTTTGGAAAGACCTTTAGAATTCATTGGAAATAGAATTAAATTTCAGTACAACTTTCCATCCTCAATTAGATGGGAATTCAGAATGGATGATTCAGAAATTGGAGGATATGCTTCAATCTTGATCAATGAATTTTCAGGGAAATTGGGATCAACATATTTCATTAGTTGAATTTTCTTATAATAAAATTTTAAATTCTAGTTTACATATGGCACATTTTGAGACATTATATAGGAAGTGGTGTCAAACTCCTCCATTTTGGGATGAATTCAGGGAAAGGAAGTTGATGGGACCAAAATTAGTATAAGAAGTGGATGAAAAAGTGAATACGATCCAGCAACACATGAGGATAGCTTAGTATAGGTAGTAATGTTATGTAGATAATAGGAGGAAAGACTTTTCTTTCCAGGTAGGTGATCATTTTTTTAGAATATCACTATGTAAAAGTGTTATGCATTTTGGTAAGAAAGGAAATCAATGTCCACAGTTTGTTGGACAATATGAAATCCTAGAGAAATTTGGATCAGTCGTATACCACGTATTTTTGCCTCCGATTTTATCTCTAGTACCCAATGTTTTTCATGTTTCGATGTTGAGAAGCTATGTTCCAGATTCATCTCATGTTTTGAGCCCAGAATTAGTTCAGTTGGAATAGAGCCTTTCTTATGAAGAGAAACCTATTCAGATTCTTGATCGAAGATAAAAAGTATTGTGGAATAATGTAATCTACTAGGTAATGGTTTTTTGTAGAAACCACGAGGTTTAAGAAACAACATAGGAATATGAAAATGCTATGAGGGAAAGGTACCCTCACTTATTTAAAAGTAAAATAAAAATATTGTGAGGAAGCAATTTCATGAAGGTGTAGAGAATGTAACACCACAAGTTTTTAAAAATAAATTAAAATTCATGAAACATTGAATCTCTATATAATGAATCTTTTTTTAAGGAGGTAATTACAAACAATCCATTAAACATAATTTTGCCTATCCTTTGTTTTGAATTGGAAAAAATAGACATCTACAGTTGTGATATGTAAGTTATTTGGAGTCTGATGGAACAAAACTTTTTTGTGAACTATAATATAACCTTATGTAGAGTAATATGAAAATTTTGAATAGTAAATCATATTATTACTTTATTTTATTAAGGTTATGAGATATTGAGATTATGATTAATTTTTAAAAGTGATATAAAATGAGTTATAGTTATAAATTTTTATTTTTAAAATAAATTTTGTTTTTATTTAAAAACTAAATTAATCATATTTCAAAAATTATTTTCAAAAAATAGAGCTCATTTTTGAATTCCATGCATCCCAAAATGGTTATTTTTGGGTTTATTATGAAATACATGAATTTTTTTTGAATAATTAAATTCAATAATTTAAAAAAATACTAAATAAATGAATTTCATCATCATGCTCATGTCATGGATGATGTAAATGGAAATTTCTACAAACTCACATGCACTTATTTCTATTTTGGGTCACATGAATCAAGAAAATTAATATTCTTGAAAAAAACATTAAACTAATGATTAAAATAATGGAAAACCCCTTCTCTCATTCACTATAAATACCACCCTCACCCCCTCTTCCTCTCACACCTCTCAAATTTTAAGAATTGTCTAAATTATACCAAATACCCTTAAAAAGTCCCTTCCCACATCCAAGACCCACAGTTCTCACCAAAAGGCCAAAACCAAATCCCTTAAGGAGTATCTCAAGGAAAAGAGATCAAGAGGTAAGAATTCTCTTTCAATTTCTTGTGTTTTCAATTCAATTCCTTTTCTTTTCATATACTCTCATACCATCACCTTACCCAAGAGGCATTAAATATATATAATTTTATATGTTTTGGATGTTATCATGTTTATGGAAAAGTTTTATCATCATTCCTTCTCTCTTTTTCCGATTATTCAAACAATAAAAACATTATCTGTGATGTACCGATTTACAAAAATCGTGGATGGTGTGTTTTTAATTTCAATTAATTCCTTCAAAAATGGTTATAAAACCATTTCAATGGTTGAAAAAGATTTTAAATTGTATGATATATCCTCTTTCGTGATTTTTTTTAACATATATACATAATATTTTGTTATATAGTGAAACTAGTTCATGATTATCAAAGAACCACAAAAATGATCTAAATGGATATCACTAATGATTTATCTAAATATTCATCCTCATAACATATAACCAAAATTATTTATGGAATAATTTAATATTATGTAGACATATTAATACAATTTCATTCCACTTCTAGAGTTTTTCTTCCATTTGGAAAGGAAATCATTTACTACCCAACCTTGGAAATCATGTAAAGAATTCTCCCAAAACAATTGAAAGAACAAAATATTTTTAATTAATGGGTGAAATTATGTTATAAAATAATAATATAAGGTGTTATAAACAAAAATATTTTCCTTATAAATATTAATATAACTATTTTAACTGTTATATAGAAAGATTAAACAAGTTCCAAGTATGACAAACCTGAGGTAAAGGAATTATTAATCCAGTTTCCATTCTTTGGGTTAACCTTCTAATCCATCAATTATGTGGTAATAAGATTATTTGTTTAATTAATTTTTTTTTATATTATGATATATTAGGTTTTTTAAATTGTATACACATAATCATTTCATTATATTAATTTTGAGCTTGATTTTAGGATATTTGTAATGGACTTTCCTTTAAAAATCCTCTTTTAAAATTATATTTTACAAAATTCAAAAGAAACATTATTATGGGATTGTTAATATTTTATGATTATGTTCTAGTTCTTGAAATTTGTTTATGATTAAGGGTGGTACTTATACCTCCCTCCAATGCATTGGGTATGTGTAATATTGAGTTTAGTCATTGGGTTACTCTAACTGTAATTGTGATGCTTACACCATAAGGTAGCTGTGAGGGTTACACTATAAGGTAGCCATTAGGGTTAAAAATCATAAGGTAGTCATGAGGGTTAAAAAAAATTAAGTAATTAATGCCCCAATATACCCTTATTCATTATTTATGATTTCTATGATATATTGAAATCTGATGTTTCACTAACTAAGTATATGATTCTTTATGGGTGGGAAGTATATGTTTGTGAAAATGATTTCATATGTTTATAAGTATTCATGGGATAATAATTTATATCCTTCATTATTTTGTGTGTATAATTTTATATTTTGGAAGAAATGGATAACATTTTAATAGTACCTACTTGGTATACTTATAGGGTTATATGTATGAATAATGTCTTATCTTTCTAAAACTATAAACCAAAACATATTTGGGGATGTAAAGAAGTGAAATATATTTTAAATAACTAGAATATGTAATGTTTAAGGTAGGGTCCTTATACTTTCTTATGATCATTAAACATTAAATTTCCTTTAAGTATCCATATTATTATTATTATCATGGATATGATTTCTTTATAAACCATATTTCATTTTTGAAAATGGTGTTTTAGTTTTAAATTTGTTTGATTAACTTGGGAAATATTGGTATTATGTATTCTTTACTCAATACCGATATTTGTTTACAAAGAATATTTTTCATGAGTTAAATTGATAATTTTTTATATGAGGAATGAATTGGACATTTTGTGGTGGGAGGGGCCTAGAATTATATTTTTCATCAAAGCATTCACTGGTCTAATCAGAAAAATTAGTTGGCCAAATTAATTGTCTTTTACCCATAGTTTTAAACGTTCATGGAATAAGGCCTTGATGGTAGAGATAACATGATGTATGAGATATTGAGATAAAATAATCTAAATTTCCTTCATTGATAATTTAGTAATTATTTCCCATGACATTACAATATTGATATTATCTATATATTCATTTCATTTTAAATTTATTGAATAATTGGAATGTTTTTCTAGTTATTTACCATTCAATACAGATTATTCATTATTTCCTCATGATAACATCCACTATACATAATCATTGTTGATAATATGATATCACCTGTTATTTTTTTCATTTCCCAAGAATATTAATATGAATTCATTGAATTATTTCAATAATTTCAAAAGTTTTATTTTCTTACTGTTATAATTTACTCCTAGTGTAATATGGGTATCATATGTGTATCTAGTTCTCCAATAATACTAAACTAAATAATTGTTTGTGATTAGATCAGTTATATCGTTGCTAATGTAATAATTTCTACACTAACTCTAGGTTACTAGATATGGGGATGTACCTTTTGGTATCATGGAAATATTAGTGGAATACTTGGAACTAGATTTTAAATAAACGTCACTAACATGAGAATTTTGATATTCCCTTATAGTATTTGAATACATTTTCCATTATAGGTATTTTTTATTTTATTTTTTACAATATTCTTAATGATGATTATATGAACTAACTCATTGTTTTCTATTATTCAGTGATGGTTACTAATAGATGAAGGAGAAACAATACTCATGATAAATGTTGGGACTACCCCACTGAAAAATCAAATAGAGTTGGAGTTGATGATGATTAGTTTAGGAAGGTTTACCCATGTTTTGTTTAATAACCACACGCATACAAATAAAAATTATATTCCACAACATTATACACTTTTATACGATTGTTTTGTGTTATAGAAAAATTCATAATTTAACAGAACTACTAATTCAATAGTTTCAAATTAATGGATCAAGTATCTTTAAAAGATATTTCTCAGCTTGGGAAGTGATAAAATGGAAAAGGTTATATTAAAAGTGTATTTTCTTAGATGATATTTTTATCTATGGTGGTCATTGATCTAGAATACTTGGGGGGAAGTAATAGAATATATGGATCACAGATATTTTAAAATAATATTCTTCTATAGATATTACCCTCATGATAAACAAACTTAGATGAAAATAAAGTACTTCATTTTAAATCAATAGTATAAAAAAAGTTCTTAAATTTATGAGGATACCATTATAAGACTATTAAGGTATACTATGAACTATATACATTATACAAATAGTAAGATTGAAAATTTATTTTAACACCTTAAGGAAAACCTCTAAAGTTCACTGGTTTCTATAATTTATTTAACATATGATGAAATGGTATTATGTGCCATCAAAATAGAGAAGAAATTTTCTAGATTATATATCATTAAGGGAAATAAATATAAGAAGATTTAAGTTGAGAACCATGAAAAATTTAAAGCATGGAAGAAGAATATAGGAAAATATCAATTCCCATCATGTAAAAATTATAGAAAGAAACATCCTTAAAAATGATTGATGGAATCAGAATATTTTATAATTATTAAGATAAAGATCATCATGATAATATATATAAATTGAAGAAAAAATAAATGATCTAAAAAGATTCAAATTTCTTAAAATGTGGAATTATCTACAGAAATTCCCCAATAGTACACGGAACATACCACAAAAGAGGTTAAGGGGAGAATGCCAAGCTTAGGTGATCACTACAACTGAGGTTGAAGTTCCTAATAATATTATTATAATAATCATAGCCTCCAATTTAGATAATTTTGTATTTGATTCTAGATCTTAAAACACTTTTATATCATCCATATTTTCCCCAAAAATTATATATTTCCCTATCACTTTAATAAGGTATCTACTAGTTAAAACACATAGTGGATATATCACCAAAACAAGGAAGTGTTAGTCAGTTCCCACTATGATCCATAAACATTCCATGTACATATACGTTATTGGTTTATTTTTATATAATCCTTGGTACATATTGTCTTTAAAAATATAACGAAAAAAAATTATTTCAAAGAAAAGGAAATTATAATCCATAATAAATATATATAATTCCTTGTATTTAGATGGGACACTTAATTATATAATTCAGGTCTACATCCACCTCTAGTAGCTATTTTTAATGATATTCCTGGGTAGGAAGAGAAGATAGTATATATGGATGAAAAAAGGTAATATTAAAATTTAGTACCTTCTTATTATACAACAATACATTGATGTATTTCCTAATGAATTACCTAGACATCCACGAGAGTGTGAATTTGAGTTTTCCGTCGATTTAATCCCTGATGCAAGACTTATAGAATTTTCGCCCTATAGAATGGTCATGTGGAATTATAAGAGTTAAATAAAAAACTATATGAGTTTTTTATAAGGGTTTTATATTCCTTAGTTTTTACCTTGGAAATCCCATGTTCATTTCATTATGAAGAATGATGGATCTATGTGTGTAGTAACACCAACTCTAATAACTAGAGATAGTGTATCCTTTAATACATTGGCATGGATACAAGGGATCCCACCACAAATGATTAGACGATTTAGAAATATTAGAAAACTAGATGTAATCGTGATTCCCATATTACATTCCAAATATAAAATAAACATCATAAGAATTGTTCTTTCATCCTTGATATTAATAATAATATAATGCTTTATATTATTAGAAAAAAACAAATGAATGGGTGAGATAAGATGCATATTAAGAGTTACATCGATGAAAAACATTCATGAGTAAATAAGAAATAATCAAAATGGAAATTTAAATAACTAAAAACACATTCCATTTAATAAATAATTTTCGAAAAAAATGTATACATTGATATTAATAAATGAAATTTTAGTGTTTTAAATGCATACTATTGGATTTCATGATCTCAATCATCAATATATCTCTACGTTTAACACCATGCCCTGAGACAGTTTAAAAATATGGGTAAAGACCATTAAATTTTGCTAACTGATTTGTCTCATTAGACATGTCAATACATCAAGGGGCTATATAATTTTAGGACCAACCCCTCACTGCATGAAAATAGAAATCTATATATATCAATTGATCAATTTAATTCATTAACTATATATCACATAAAAAATTTCCATATTGGGTAAACAATATGAAATATCAAAATTTTCTCACTCAATAAAATAACATTCAAAGTAAAACACCATATGTAGAAATAGTATACGGTTTACATAATAATAATATAAATGATAAAAATAATATGGATATTTAAGAGAAATTTAATGTTCAATTATCCTAATAAAGTTTAATTCTAAATATAATTTTTATAAAAACCAATTTAATAATAGATAAAAGGTGACATTTAATTCATCAAAAATATAGGTTTTGAAATAAATTTATTTTTTGGAGAATAAAAGATAATTCTTTTGAAAAAAATTCTCAAAATACTTTTCTTTGTAAAACTCTTGAAATCCTATAGAATAAGCTAAGGAGTGTAAAAATATTTATGGTGGTGTCAAGGCCCATCAATGTAGTATATGTTTAGAAACATTCCTTTTGACTTTTTTTAAGAAGGTTGAAGTAAACCCTTCAAGGAAAACATTTGAAATATTCTTTTAATCACATGAAAAAAGACCATATAAAATTAAAATATCCTCTATAATTAATTTTTTTAATTAAAAACTATTTTCATAAAACAATTTTAAAAAATATGGATATAGAAGAAAAATATACCCAATCAAATAGAGGAATAAGATCTGCTTTTATTTCAAATATATCTCTAGAAAAAGTAACATGAATTGAATTATTAAGTATCATAAATAAAATTATATTTATGATAAATACTTAAAATGGGAATAATATGCCCCTCATAAAAATAAACAGGTGGAAAATTCCAAATATGTCTCAATGGAGTATAAATTGAGATAGAATCCTTTACCTAGAGTTTCTTCTTATTAGAACATGATTTAAACTCTTATATAATGTTTCAATACATGATATTAATTTATAACATAATCATATTAATATTTATAATATCATATATGATCCTTCTATAACACCTTATCATCTGTCTGCCAATAGTTTTTTTATTGTCATTATTTTGTGTGTTAACTACTTTATTTGCTAATTCTCGTTTCATTTTGGAATTTATGATCCTTGTACTTTAATTATATTTCCATATTCTCTATAATACTAATAATATTATAAATATCATATATATCCATTAAATATATCCTTATTAACTTTCATGTAAAGAAAAAATAAAAAATGGATCACATCGCTTCGTAGAGGTGGTAGTCCACACATACACAAGAGAGATGTTATTATATCCCAACGGATTGGAAGGTTGTAAGGTATATATGATATTAAAATTAACAAGGGATTTTTATTTATTAAATATAAAATATTTTATTTATTTTATTATTTATATGTATTGATTTAATGTCGCAAGTAAATAAGAATTACCCCACTAAGTGGAGATAGTAAGTTGTGCATACACACCAGTAATGTTTTTAGTTTTCATACTATATAAGAGAGATTTAAAATGGTTGTCACATTATAATAATAAAATTTTAATATGTATATTATGTGTTACTTATTATTTTATTATTTTTTTAAAAGATTTAGAGAATTTTGAAAAACAAATAAAATTGAAAGAGTCAGTAAAGATAACCTCTTATTCGAATGAGGTCATTTAGATCTTCTCTCAAGGGGCGCAGGGTTGGTATTTAAGGAATAAAATCACCACAAAAAATTATATAAGGATTTTGAATATATTTTGGGAGTTTTTTGGTAGATCTATATGGATCAAGTGTTGGGAATAATTTGTAGAACGATTGACCATTAATAATTGAGGGGAGCGATATTCCTGTAATTTTTACATTATTAAATTAATAAAAGTTGTTTTTTGTTCCAATGGATTTAAATTTAAATAATTAAACTATGGTATGAGTATGGATCTATATAAAATATTTAAATAAAATTTATACATTATTTGATTATGTTTTTACCCCTATCTTTTATTATTAATCCCTCATTAACCCTTTTCACAATAATCTTTGTATTAATGTTTTTACCATTTAAGGGTCAATAATGTTACCAAAAAATAAAATAAAAGGCTCATTAATGAACCGTGGATAAATCTTGATACTATATCCATTTAATTTTACTAAATATAATATTTTTTAAAATTCTATATCAATTAATAAAATGTTAATTATTCTAAAATATCATTATTGTAATTTTTTATGTTATTCATTTAAATTGACTTTAAATAAATCAAGTAAAAGAGGGAATTTCAATTTAATAGTTTCAAACATCACTAGTATTTTATGTTTCTCTAGAAAAATCATGTAACATAAAAATTAATTAAAATTATATTAGTTTAAGTATTTTAAAAATATTTTATTTTATTTTATTTTTATTTTACATAAAAAAAAATTGTCCTGGTTTTTCCCAAGCATGTATGTAATTATTTCATCAATAAAATTACAAAAAAATTACCATAATAAAATTAAATCATTTATTAATAAAATGAATATCTTTAACTAAAAATAAGTTGTATTTATCAATATCATAAGATATTATAGATATTAAAAGAATAAAATTACATTTTTGTCTTTATCTCTTGCTTTAATATTATAAATGTCAAAATGATAGTATAATAGAAACAAATGCCATATTTTCGAATATTTGATATTAAGGATGAAATATAATCATAAAATAAAATTAATTTAATTTTTGGGTTCATTTTAAATGCCTTATCCTATTATTTTTAACATTAATTACCCAAATTACCTTTACCATAGTGACACTTATTTATTATGGTTACTATTCATAATGACCAGAAATAAAAGGGTCATATTTTACAAATTTTTACCTTATAAATATAAATATTTATTCAATTTTAAATATTAAATTTTAATAATTGGTAGAAATTAATTTAACATTAAAACAAAAAACACAATGAAAAATAGCTTTTCAGAAGAAAAAATGCCTTTTAAGTATAAAAAATATTTTATGCCAAATTTGTGAATAAAAATAATTCCAATATTATTAATTGGATTATTAAAAATATTAATGTACTAATTTTTCTTTGAAATAATTTTAAAATAAATGTAACTTTTAAAATATAATTTTCAATAAAAAGAAGTATTTTCACTATTCATTAAAAAATAAATCTTCTTAGAAAAATCCGAGAAATTTACCCTAAGATATTTTTCATATGATTATATAAAAAATTAATTTTATTTTACCATTTAAATTTTAAAAAATTGGTAAAAATAAAATATATTATTTTCTCAAAAAAATATTTTTGAATAAAATTTATTTTTGAAGAATAAAATGATTTATTAAAAAATTAGTGTTTATTTCCTAAGAATTAATTAATAAAATTTTATTGAGTATGGATTTTATTTATATTTCATTATATAGTTGTTCCTATTTATACCCTCCCATTCGAGGACTATATTATAATAGATGTATTTAAATAATAATATTCTCTGGTTTGTTTCAACTCAATGTTGTGTGTTGTATACGCCATTGAACATAGTGTCCTTTTAGAATCTTAGGTTGTTACATTATCTCCCTTAAATAAATTTAGTCCTTGAAAGTTGATCTTGCGTTCAATAATAAGTAGATTTTAATTTTAAAATTCCTTTTCGGAAAATCTACATTGTAAAAAAGGGTTAATAAAACTTCCTCTTAAAAATGGGGAAATAGAAATATGAAGTTCATATAGAATAACACAAAACTATGTTTACAAATAAGATAAATATTAGTGGGATGTGAAAATATGGTTAATGGAGAGAAACTAATTCCCAATGAATAATATAGAGTGATAGATAACATTGTTATCAATATGTTAACAACCCAAAAAACATAAATCTATGATGGGTGAAAAGACCATCAAATCATCGTAAATCACTAAAATAATTTTTCTATTTAAATATGATTTTCCTAGAGTTGATAAATTATTTTTTCATATGAAATATATGCAAATATACTTTCTTGAAAAGTATAATTTAATACTTCAATAAATTTCCACTATAATATCTTCTCTTCTCCAAATTATGAGTATTCAAAATGAATTTTTTATTCTTAAGGAATTAAAATAAACTTATAACGAATAAAATAATCCATAAAATGATAACATTATGATCCTCCTATATAAAACTTTTATCTAAATAAAAATGGTTTCCACATGGTAAGATAACATACAAAAATGTATAATCCTTTATATGAGTAAATAATACATTCTTCTTCAATGTTTCCACAATAATACGAAAGGATAAACATATATTATTCAATAAATAAAGAACACTAAGTCCCATTTAAACGCAAAAACCTGAATATTAAATAATTGTTTGGCCTAATTGGTGATTGCATAACATTTCATTTAAATTATGAAAATTTAATTTCATTCTTCCCAAATAATAGTTCATGTTGAACCAACCATTTTACTTAAAGGGTAAATATATTTAAATCTAATAAAGTATAGAAGAATCATTAATCTCCATGATAAATCACTATATAATCTTATAATATAGTGAAATTCACTTTATTTTAGACGCTAATTGTGAAATTTAATCTTTAACTTGTACATATATATCTCTAAAAATATCACTTTGTAAATGAATCACTTTTTAACTATCAAGATTATCTATATCTCGGTATCTAATTAATGTAACAGCAAATCATATAAGTACCTAAAGGTTTATCCATTCCATAATAGATTATTCTTCTTAAAACCTAATAAAAGTTTCAAATCATCTCAAAATATCATCAAATAACACACTAAAATGGTATTTATGCCTTTGAGTATCATAAACTTATAAATTTGTGATGATATCCAAAAATATTAAGTTATCCTCATAAGAAAACATATATACTAAAAAAACTCAACACAATATTTATTCCTAAAATAAAAACCCAAACTACTTCTATAAATACAATAAACATCATTAGGGATGAAATAAAAAAATTCAAAATCACTAACCAATTTCACAGTCACAAAACTATCCTATTTACTTCATGAAATTAAAAAAAATCTTGGTTATTGGCACCTTTCAACATATGTTTTAAAATAATTAAATTATATATACTATGGAAAATTCCTTAGATGTATCATGATTCTTATATCCATAATATCATTTATATATAACTTATACAATATAATTATAATATCTGAACAAATAAACACTTAAATCCTTATATTTTAACAATTGAAAAAGCATAGGATATTCATTGTTCTAGGATTTAACCTTTAGATAAGTGCATTGGATTGGATAATTCCAATATACCTCACATAGGAGAAATTGAATTATAAATGGTAACTATAGAATGAATTCATATTCCTCCAAAGAAAATTTCATTTTTCATCAATAATTCATTGATCTATTCCCTACTCTTCCACTCGTAAAACATTTTTCTATCCCTTTGAGACATTATTTGGGGTTTGAATATCCAGATTTATGTCATGAAGGAAATTGATCTTTCTTTATTCCAGGGTAACCACCACCTAAGCTCTTAGTGAACTCTATCATTATCCTCTTTATTGATTCTAAGTGTTGTATATGGTGAATGTTTACAATTATATATTCTGATAACTGATTTGGAATAATCACAATATAATTCAGTCTATTAATCATCCAATTTGTTTTATCATATTCACCCCATTGTCCATCACATTCATCTTTAACAATATTACTTCTGGTTCCATCCATTTACTAAAAATAAACATCACAGAACGAGTAACAATAATCATAGTGAGAAACCATATCATCTCTAACTTACAAAAAAATTGCGTTTTTATTCCATACATATAATTATCTTAAAAGTTATTCTTATCATTGTATTATCAAATCTATGTTTTCATAAATCTAGTTTATAAGATTTATGCTAGACTTTATTTTATACCAACTGTAACAACCACTACTCGAGTAATCAGATCTAGTGTCTAATTTATTATTTTGAAAAATATTGAAGGGATCTCACCATAAAGGATCAATTAGTTTAGGAGTCATTGAAAACTACATACATACATGATTCCTATATTACATTTTAAATATAAAATATAAAGAATAAGGATAATTATTTAATCCTTGACAGTAATCATAATATCCTTATTCATGTCCTTTGGAAAGGAAAACAAATAAAAGTGTGTTATCATATGCTCATTTAGGGTTACGTACTATGCAGACTATCATGAGTAAATAGTCATAACCAATATAAAAAGGTAAATAACTAAAAACCCATGTCATTTAATCAATAACTTGATAATAAAATGCATCCATGTATAATATCATTATAGTGATCGAATTTATAGTAATAAATAAATTCTCAATGAAGAAAATATATACTATTGGATTTTATGATCTCGTAAATCATGATATATCTACTATCAAGACCATGTACCAAGAGAGTTTTAAATTATGGGTAAAGAATAATTTAATTTATCTAAATGATTTGTCTCACATGATATATATCAATGCATTAAGGGTTTATATAATTATAAACCAACTTTTCAATGCATTTCCAATTAATTAATCATATATATATTGATCGATTTAATTCATGAACAATATTATTTATCAATAAATAATTGTATTGAATAAAAATAATGAATATCAATATTTTCAAACATTCAACGTACAGACCATGTATAGAAATACAATATAGTTTAGGAAATAATCATATCCACGATAAAAATAATACTGATATTTAAGATAAATGCAATGTTCAATGATCAAAAATAATAATTTTTTTCCACATAAAGTTAATAACCATAAAATCAATAAGAGATTAAATATGACCTTAAATTCATTTGAAATATTTAATTTGAAATAAATTCATGTGTATTGGATAATAAAATAAAGTTTATAAGAAAAAATTTCTAAAAATAATTTTCTTTTTTTTAATTTTGAAATATTGTATAAGAATATAAAGATTGAAAATCAATTAGGGTAGCGGGAATGACCATTAATGTCTTACAATTTGAAAAACCAAATCTTTTTTATTTTTATATAAGGATAAAAATTGACCCTTTATTGAAAGAAATTAGAAATATTACTTTCATAAAAGGTTAACAGTCAATAATAAATTAAAAAATACATTAAAATCATTTTTTAAAATAAAAATTATTTTCATAAAATAATGTTTAAAATATTGATTTTTCGGAAAAATATAACCATATCATAAAGTGGAATAAGATTATATTTTATCTTAAACATAAATATTGAAATAGAAATATTAATTGAGTCATCAATAATCATTAATTAATTCATATTCATTTTAAATACTTCAAATGGTTAGTATATACACCTCATAAAAAAGGCAGGTTTAAAATACCAAATATGCCTCAATGGAGTCAAAATTGAGATGAAATCCCTTACATCACTTTTCATTAAATTTGAACATGATTTAACCTCGTCTATAATAGTTTTAAACATTTTATTATTGTATTCCAAAATCATATTAATATTTTATAATATCATATATTATCATTTTATAATATCTTATGAATTTTTTGTTAATAATTTGTTTATTATTATCATTATTTGGGTGTTAACTACTTTACTTCATTATGCATGTATCCATGCAAAATTTTAGATACATGTACTTTAATAATGGTCCCATATTATCCAAAATTATCTTCATGATGTAAATATTATATATATCCATCAAATTCATCCTTATTACCTTTCATGTAAATAAAAATGAAAAACAGATCATATAGCTTCGTGGAGGTCGTAGTCCACATGTAAGGAAGAGTGACATTGTCATTTTTCAATAGATTGCAAGGTAAAAAGGTATATATGATAACAATGTTTTAGAGGAATATTTATTTAATAAATATCACATATATTTTTTATTATCATCGTTATAACTATCCAAGAAAAGTGATGATGAAAAACGAATTACACTACTATGGGGAGATGGTAAGTTGTATGCACAGACGAGTGATGTTTTCACTTTTAAAGGGATAGAAAAGAGATGTAAAATTATTGTAATATAATTACAATAACATCTCAATATTTTTATGATACTATAGTTTTTATTTAATTTTGATTATAATATATTTATAGGATATTTTATAAGAAAAAAAATTAAAAGTCGATAAAGATGATTAACTATTCTTCAATAAATCTCCTTTAAATGTTCTCTTAAGAGACCCAGGGTTGGTATTTTTGGAAATAAAACAACTCCAATGATTATCTATGGATTTTTAGAAGAGAAATAATATGGTATGTTTGAGATAAATGGCTCAATGTGTTGTGATTAATTGTGAGATGGGGTGTCCTTTTATAAGTGCAGGGAAGGGAATTCTTTGAAATTTTTTAATGTATTAAAAAAATATAAATTATTTTCTTTTCAAAAATTGATAAAAATTGATATAATTTTATGATAGGATGATTATGGATCTAAATAGTGTCATAAAATATATTGTTTTATTTTTTGTTTATGTTTTAACCCATGTCTTTTAGTTTTAACCAATATTAACCCCTTTGACAATTACTATAGTATTATAGTTTTATATCCTTTAAGGGTATATAATGTTACAATAAAACAAATAAAAACAAGTAAATGAACCATGGTTGATTTTTTAAACCATATCCCATTAATTTGGATGAATGTAATATATTTATTTATTTTAAATTTCATAATAACATATTATTTATTAAAACATAACCATAATTTCATTTTTTTAAATTATTCATTTAATTTGATTATAAATACATTAATAAAATGAGGGAATTATAATTAAATATGTTCACACACCCCTAGTATATCGTATTTATATACCAAAATTTTTGTTACATAATAAATCTTTCAAATTATATTAGTTTTAGTATTTTAAATTCATTTATTCTATTTTTCTATTAATTAAGTAAATGCATTATCAGTGTTACGCAAACATTTAATGTAATTATATCATCACTAAAATAATAAATAAATTACCTTTAAAAAATAATTTAATATTAAAATGTATCTTTGGAACTAAAAAAATTTATATTTATGCATATCATAAGATATTTTAGATATTGAAATAAGAAAAGTGGCATTCCATTCTATGTCTCCTACTTAAATTTTTTAAAGGATAAAATAATGTCCTAATAGAAAAAATGTATATTTTCATTGTGTGAATGATTATGGATGAGATAAACACAAAAAATGAAGTTATAATAAATTTTGGGTTCATTTTTTATGCCTTATCACGTTATTTTTAAACTTAATTACCTAATTTCCTCTTACTGTGGTGATAATTAACTACTATGGTTACTATTCATAATTACCAAGAAAAAAAAAGAAATATTTTCCATATTTTCACCTCATGATTCCAAAATATGTAATCAATTTTTTGATATTTTATTTCAATAATTGTGTGAAACTAATTTCTGATTAAAATACAAAACACAAAGAAAAATTGTTTTTTAGAAAAATTGCTTTTTAAGTATAAGAAAGATTTTATACAAAATTCAAGTATAAAAATCTTACAAAGTACCATATTTTAATTATTATTATTATTATAAATGAATTGATGTTTATTTGGACCTATTTTAAAACTAATGTAATGATGTAATTATAATTGTCAATAAAAATCATTTTTTCACCATTCATTGAAAAAACAAAAAAAATAGAAAAATTCCAAAAATTTAACCTAAGAAATTTTTCATATGATAATCTAAAAAAATATTTCATTTTATCAAATAAATATTATACAATTCTAAAAATTAATTATAATTTTTCCCCACAAAAAGAAATAAAAAATCATTTTCGATAAAAAAATATTTTTTAATAATAAAATAAATTTACTAAAAAATTATGTTTCTTTGCTATGAATTAATAAATAAATTTTTATTGACTATGAAATTCATATATATTTCATAATGTGTTTATTAATATTCATACCCACAAATTTTAAGGCTGGGTTATAATGTTCATATTTAAATTATAATATTTCTTGATTTGCTTAAACTCTATGTTGTGTGTTGTATTCATTATCAAACGTATTTTTATTTTAAAATCTCACACTGTTATAATGATGATCTACATTTATTAAAGGGAAATAAATTCTCTTATGATAACAAACATGTATCATATTCCACACATTAATGAAAATTTTGATCAAATACAAGGAGCATAGTATTTTTTAAATATTGAACATTTTTATGGGTATCATCAATTATAAGTAATGAAGGAATATATTAAAAAGATAGAATTTCATATGAGGTGTGGAAATTAAAATTTATGGAAATAAAATTTGGATTTACTAATGGACCCTCAGTATATATATATATCTAATGAATAGTGTATTCAAGGAATATTTGGATAATTTTGTTTTGTTATTTGTTTATGATATCATGCCATAATCTAAATTTTATGGGGATTATAATAATATTTGAAGAACGTTAATGAGACTAATATATCAAATAAGATATATGGTAAATCTAGAAGGTGTGAATTATACCTTCAAAAAATTTATTTGTTTGGCCATGTTGTCTCCACGATAGGAGATTAGTTGATCCTATGAAGGAAAAGTTAGTCAAAGAATGGAATACATTAATGAACATAACTAAGGTACATAGTTTTATTGGTTTGGCATGTTACTATCAGTGATTTTTTTTTAAAAAAATAAATGATTGGTTTATCCATTTTCTAATCTTACAGATAAAGGGGTTCATTTTATATAGACAAAAAATGTGAAAATGTTATGAAAATTTAAAGTGTACATTAGACTATTATATGATTTTAACTTTACCATAAAAATGATGGATTTTTAATATATAGTGATGATTCAAATAAGGTAATTTATTATCTCTAAATGGATAATGAAAAAATTATTTCCAATGCATCATGATAGTTAAAGATTCATAAACATAATTATCCAACACATGATATTATGTTATCATCTATAATCTTTTATATATTGATATGGAGACCTTATCTCTTTGGTGAAAGATGCGAGATAAATAAGAGCCTAAATATATCTTTAAATATAAGTATATCATTATGAGTCAAAGGTGATGGCTCTAGATACTCAAGGATTATGATTTCTCAAAACACTGCCACCTAGGGATGAAAAAAAATGTAGCATATGAAATGAACATGAAATATAATGGATTCTTAACTAAAATGAGGATTAATAGGGATCCTACATTCATGGATTTAGTAATGATTGATATGGGAATTGTTAAATAAGGTGAAATCTAATTCTTTTATCAAATTATTTCCAAGAAATATTTTTTGGAAAATATAAAAACAAATTATCCTGATTTTGAGGATTTTTAAAAGAAAACTAATGTCATGAATTATGGGAAAATGGAATACATCGTATATGAAGATGGAGTTGTGAAATTTTTAAAGTAGTTATGTGTACCATCTACACCTGATCTAAAAATTGGATTATTATATGATAACCCATGGTAGCACCAATAAGTATTTATATTTGATGTAACATTTCTAGTGATATATTATGAAGAAAGAAATTACTGATTATGTGTCAAGATATTTTGTTTTTCAACTAGTGGTGGCTGAGAGATAACATTCTAGGGGAGTAATGAAACCTATACTTATTCCTATGTGAAAATGGGATGACATTACTACATAATTTGACAATAGATCACCAAAGGAACAAAGACAAAATGGTTCAATTTAGTTTATTAATTATCACCTTAGTAAATTAGCATAATTACAAGATATGAAAGAATATTTACTTCTTGAGTTCCTTCCATTACTATATATTAATGATGTTTTAATACTTCATGGTGAACTTCTTTCAATTTTCCTAATCATGATCCATGATTTACATCAATGTTGTAGAAATGTCTTCAGAAGACTCTTGATACTAAGCTTTATTTGATCACTACCCATCACCCTATAACTGATTGGAAGTCCAAAATTACTACTAAAATATTGGATGATATGTTGAGGTTATTCTCACATGGCATTTAAGGTATATGGGATCATCGTTTATCTTTAATTGTATTTTCCTATAATAATAGCTTCAATTCATGCATTCAAAAGGTGTTTTATGAAGAATTATATGGAAAGATATGTCACACTCCAACTTATTCAGATGAAGTTTGAAAAATTGTGATTTGAGGCCTATAAATTGTTGATTAGAAAATATTAAAGGAAAATACTATTCAAACCCATGTCAAGGAATATCAAAGTAGGAAAAAGAGTTATGTCGATAACTAAAGGAAGGATTTGGAATTTCAAGTTGGTTATAATGCTTTCCTAAATGTATATACATGGAAGAGTGTTATAATATTTGGTAATAAGGGAAAAAATAGCAACATGTACATTAGACATTTTGAAATTATATAAGGAATTGGAATTATTTCTTACCGATTGGTAATACCGCCAAGCCTCACTAAAGTACATGATGTCTTCCATACCACTTTGCTAATAAATTTTATGCCAAACCCAACACACTTCTCACCAATGAAGAAATAGAACTATAACTTGATCTATCATACTATAAAGATCCAATTTAGGTTCTTTAAACTAGATAGAATGTGTTGAGGAATCGAATGAATTGATTGGAAAATGTACTTTTCATAAATCATAAAATATAGGAATCATTGTAGGATCTATAATACATTATGAAGTAGAAAAAACATCATTTTTTAGAAGCTAATATACAAGAAAATTTTAAGGAAGAATTTTTTCATGGGGGAAGTAATGTGATTGCATAATATTTTAATATCAATATGTTTAATAGAAAATAAAAAACACAACACTGAGCTTAAACGAACCATGAAAATTTATTATTTTAATATGACTATTATACACTAAATAGTAAATTGGTGGGTACGAATATGGATAATAAAATTATAAAACATATATAAAGGTTATAATAAACACAATTTTTTGAATAATTATTAACAAATAGACACTAAATTTTTAGTAATTTTTTTTTATTTTTCAAATATGTGTTTTCTTAAAAAAAATTCTTTATTGATTTCTTTAATAAAAATATATAATTAACATTTTATACTTTTATAAAATGTATTTGATAAAATGATCTTATTTTATGAAATAATTATATGAAAATTATTTTAGTTTGATTTTTTATATTTTTTTAAAAATTTGGATTTTTCAATAAATAGTGAAAAACATTGCACCATATTAAAAAATATATTTGTGTTTCAAGAATTTACAAATTTGAATTTTTTTAAAATATTTTGAAAGAAATAAACATTTTATTATATTATTGACTATCAAATTTTGGTCTTTAGAGTGGATTTTATTCTATAATATAGTATAAAAACATTATTATACTCAAAAGATATTTTTCGAAAAAACTATTTTGTATTGCATTTTTTGTTTTCATATTTAATTAAATTCATCCAATTATTATAATTGAATATTTAAAAATTGATTAATTTTTTTTCAGGAGGTACATATTTTTAAAATATGTAACTTTTATTTTTGGTCATTATCAATAGTAACCATAATAAATAATTATCACCACGGTAAGGGTAAATTAGGTAATTATGGTTAAAAATAACATGATTATTCATTACAAAACCACCCAAAAGATTCCATAATTTTATTGGTTGAGTCTAGATTTTCCATATTCATCTAAACGTAGAAAATATGGAATTCTTTTCCATTTATAAATGATTTTTGACATTTATAATATTTATGTGAGAGATAAGGATAAAAATTTTATTTTCCACTTTTAATATCTATAATATATTAAGAGAGGGATAAATAAAAATTAAGTTCTGTTTGAAAATTAATTTGAATAGAAATATTTTTTTTTCATGGAAATTTTTTAATAAATTTTAATAATTAAATTATTGTTCTAAATGCTTGTGAAATACCGACAGGACATTTATTTAATTGTTAGAAAAATAAAATAAATGATTTTAAAAATATACATACTAATTTAATTTGAAATAATTATTGTGTTCCAAGAATTTTTAAAATACATATAACATTCTAGTGCTTTTTTAAAGGATTATATTTTAATTCCATATTTATCTTGATGTATTTAAAGTGAAATTAAATGAGTAGTGTCAAGAATTTCATTAATAATATTTTTTAATAAATAATATTTAATTAAATTATTTAAAAATCATAAAAAATATTTGGAAAAATGAATGGGATATTCTTAATAAAATCAAACATGGTTCATTTATGGGTCTTTTTTTATTTTATCATAAAGTTATTTACCATTAAATGGTAGTAAACATTAATATTGTGGTAACAGTCAAAAGGGATAACAGTGGTTAAAACAAAAGTTTAATGTAAAAATTTAACCAAAACTAATCCAATTTTTATTGTATTATAAGATTTAGATCCATACTCATCCTATATATTAATTATATTAATTCTTTTCCATTTGAATATGATAATTATTTTATATTAATTTAATACTTTAAGGAATTCTAAAAGTTACGCTCCCATCACTTATAAAAGCGGACCTCCTCTCATCTTTTTATTACAATTAAAAAACTTCTTTGTATATAAAATACATAAAAAATACCTTAAATGCACCCCTTACCACATATTATGGGAATTAATCTGATTATAATGACAATCTATGATTTCGTTAGGTATAATTCTAAAGAGGTTGTCTAAAAAAGTTGTATCAGTCATAACCGATCATTTTTTATTTATTATTCAACCTCCTTAAAATAATATTCTGTTATTCCAATATAATAACATTAGTATCTCAAATATAATAATATTTTTTAACATAAATATTTATAAGCTATATCTATCTCATCTTCTATCAAATGGGAAACAAAAATTTTACTCTTGTGTGTTGTGGGCTACCACCTTATTAACCGATTTAATTCATTTTCCATCACCACATCTCAAAAATATTTATAATTATTTATTTAATGAATATATATAATATATTTAAGAAATATTTATCATTATTTAATTGTAATATATCATATATTTTATTACCTTTCTATTCATTGAGAAATGATAAGGTTGTTCGTGCATACATATGGACTACAACATCCACAAAGTAATGTCATTTGTTATTCACCACTGAATCACAAAGCCATTATATATAAGTTTTTTTAAGTAAAAATTAAATTACTTAAAAAATATTTATCAGACATTAAATATAACATAACACTTACATTCTTTCTATCATGATCATAGAAAAATGGAAATCTTTACTCAAGCATATGTATGACCAAAAATCTCGACGATTGTGACATAGTTCGTTTTTCATAATTATTTTTATTGATTAGTTCTAAAAGTATAATTGATGTATAAAATGATTATTATTTTATGATTATTATTCTGAATATGATGAAATAAATACCAAATCTACCATAGTCATCACACCTAAGTCATTTTGAAAATATGGGCCTAATATCGTCAAAAGGTCTCATGTGTAATTTATTGAGAAAGTAATTGAATATAAAAAGGTAAAAAATAAAATAAAAGGAATAATAAATTTGATATAGTTTATTAATAAATTAAATAATTTACATAATTTTATTATTTAGGATGATATAGAACATAAGTGACAAGTCGGACCTAAGGTAAAGGATTTTGTTTTAGTTTCCACTCCATTGAGACATATTAGGTAATATACACCTATTTACCTTTTTATGGTGTATATATTTCCTTTTTGGGTTATTTAACATGAGTATATATTTATTCATGATGAATAGTGATTCAACAAAAACTACACTTTCAATAGTATATTTTTTAAAAAATATAATCTTATTTCTTTTCTTAACCTGGTAGATTTTTCTTCCATATCCATATTTTTCAAAATTGTTTAGCAAAAATAATTTTTATTTATATAAATTTTTAATAAACTATATTCTAATTTATCATTTTCTTTTTATATGGTATAAAATGATTCATTCTAATTTTTTCCAGAAAGGTTTCATTTTCAACATTCTTTAAAAAAAGTCAAAATGGGTGTTTTTATAAATTATATGGCATTGAAAACCGTCCTATAACTATAAAATTTTTACACTATTTATATTTTTATACAACATTTCATATTTACTAAAAAGAAAACACTTTTAATGATTATTTTCTCATCAAATTTTTTTTATTCACCAAAATACATGAATTTATTTACAAACCAGTATTTTTTATGTATGAAAGGTAATATTTTATCTCTTATTATTTTTGTGGTTATTAACATTCCCTTAAAACACTAACTTTTTTCTAATCATTTAACATTTAATTTATCTTAAATTTTTTTATTTTTTATATCATGGATATGATTATTTCCTAAATTTTACACCACTTCTACATTTTATGTTTTATATTTAAAAATATTTTATTTACTGGAAAAATATTAATATTTAGTATTCTTTGATTAATAAGAATATATAATGACAGGAAATATTTTTGATCAATTAAACCATTCATTTTTTATATTATTAATTCATTGGACATGCATTGGTAGGTGGAGGTTGAGATTATATAGCCCCTTGATGCATCGACAAGACTCAAAAGACAAATTAGTTGGACACACTAGATGGGTTTATACACATGTTTTTAAAAATGCATAGTGAATGGTCTTGAATTTAGAGATATCAAGATATTTGAGATCATCATGTCAAATAGTATTTACCTCCTTCATTTAAAATTAAATTATTATTATCCATGATATTATAGTATTGATGTTATCCATGGATTCGTTTTGTGATCAAGTAATTGATTAAATGAAATTTGTTTCTATATATTTACTTCGATATATTCATTTTTTATAATTTACTCATGATATATTCCATTGTATTCAACCCTTACTAAGAATATAATCTCACCCTTTATTTGTTTTCTTTTCCCTAGGATGGGATGAAGAATAATTTGACTGATTTCATGGATTCCAAACATTCGATTTTTTTAGGATTGAATTTTATTCCCAACGCATAATAGGTTTCCTATGTGTATCTAGTTCTATATTATTACTAAAATTATTGATATTTTGGGATTATATCCCTTGTATATATGAAAATGTAATAATGTAGACACTAGTTTAGGGTTACTAGAGTTGGGGTGTTATGAGAATTTTAAAAAAAAATTAGATTCATCAAATAATAATTATTTGGTTTGAAAGATAATTAAACTAAAATATAGGTTTTAAATAAAACATTACATCATATTATGTTCAAATATATCAGTTTTGAAATATAATAGTCAAAAAATAGTGATTATAACCCTTGAAAATATTTGAGTCATGAAAACCCCAACCTTTATTCATTCTTAGTCAAATGTAATCTAACCTCAACTATAAAACATATAAAAATAAAAATATAATATTAATAAACCATATTCATACCTAAAATTATTTATAATTAGCATTTATAATCATTATATTTATGTGGAAAAATATTTTTTCCCTATTTACCGACATTAGGTGTTTATAGTTTTGGTCGTTTTAGTAGTATCATAAGAATAGTATTGGTATTCATTATTCTTATAAATTTTATCATTCCATGCTCATTAAGTTTAATATAAGGAATAATTATAATGATTTATTAATTATATATTTCATTCCATGATTACACTCCTATTTATCCCAGTAGACGAAATCAGCAACCAACATTATCAGTGATTTTCAACCAACAAAGGGTATTTTCTTAATTATATAGTAAAATATTGATATATCCTTTCAAAAAATTAATTATATAAATAATTAAATAATATTATATTAGTAATTATTTTTCATAATTATCCTTGATATAATTTCATTACATTGTTCAAGTAGGGGTTCAAACCAACTTAGTCATGAATGTACCATGATTATTGATGATTATTAGGTGATTTAGTTGTAATATCATTAAAGTGGTAGGGTAATGATATTATTAATTGTATATTAGTTTTATATAAGATAATTATAGTATATAAATAAAAAAATTAATTTTTATGAAAATATTACATAATTAGAATTAATGATTTTCCTCGTAGTTTACCATTTTTAAACGGTTGAATTTATGGTAATGGTTTGTGGATATTTTGATTAATATATCCCCCAATTTATAAAAATATAAACATAACTAATTTATAAATATAATATTTATACTTTCAATACATTTTCATGAACATCTATCTAAGATATAGATGAAATTAAAAATGGAAATCAATTGTCTCATGGAGGCGGTAGTCCACACCAATGTGTGGTTAATGATTTTTTCCTCATAGAATAGGAAGGAAGAGTAATATGGTTTATTATAAAGGAATATAAAATTTCTCATTTCTATCATAGTTTTATATTAATTTCCCTATTATTACATGTCATATAAAGTGGTGATGGAAAATGAAACACATTATGTCGTGCAGACGGTAGTCCACACAACACATGATTCCCATTTTCATTTTTCTAAATGTAAAAGGGGAGGGTGGATAATGCTTAAAACATCATTATATGAATATTATAAAATAATAATGATATTATTGTTATCATTTTATGTTGGTGAAATTAAATTTTAGAAATAGGAAAAGAACAAAAGAAATAGAAAAAATAAAGAGATGATAAGAACTTAAACCTCACTTCATGGATTATCACCTTTTTGAAAAAGATTAAGCCTTTGCGGGACGGTATTTTGAGTAGAAAATAACACCATTATGGTATGAAGTAATTCCTATGAGATGTTTTGTTATATTTTTCATTAATATTAATCAGTGTTTGTGTAAATGGGATGTTTGGAGAAGAGTTCCCCTTTTATAAGTGAAAATGGATGGTATTTTTGTAAATACGCGAAAACAATAATGGGAATTAACTCTCAATGAATTTTTCTCAAAAATAGAGAAATAATATATTTTAATAGAGATAATTTCAATAAAAACATAAAAAATTTGACTAAAAAAATTTAAACATGTCTAGATTTACCTATAATATTACTCATTTTCTATCAAGACCCCCTCCCCACAAAGTGTACCCCTCCTGGGCCGGCAATGTGAGAAGGGAGATAATGACCCCCGAGTCCCGCCTCCAGTAGGCCCCGGGTTGGCGACTAGCACCGAGGGTATAATACACACACAAATGGGAGGCATTAACCTCTAAGAGAACACATGCAGAAGAGCGAGATAGAATAGACTCCAATCAACTCTAACTTAGAACTGAGTTATAAAAGCAAACCAAGTACATATATGAAATGTCATGCAAAAGTACTACAACTGAAATGGAAAACTAAAAGTACCCAAAAGAAAGTAAAACGGCAGCGACCACAAGCCCGAACAGCTCCTCCTCCAACCGCAAGCTAGTAGTAACCAGCTTGATCTCCAACCTGCTCCAAGTGACCTGAAAAATAGTTTATATGTACATAGGGTGAGTATAACAGTATACTCAGTAGGATCCTCCCCAATCCTCTCGTGCAAAAGTAAAGAAAGCATGCTAAAGCCCAGTGAACAACAAGTGAAACTAACTCGTCACCTAAACAGGTATACTATGTTCCCAACCTCACCATGGCTACTCTCACCAAGTAACGCATACAAGAATATAGCATATAGTAAAGAATATCAAGGGTACCCCGCTAATACTTCCCCACTGGTTTGCCGCTTTTCCCCAACGACATACGTCCTGTGCATCTCTCTCCAAAGGCTTGCCCGCAAACACCTGGGCTAAGCTCCACAATCTGCACCTCGTGCACCACAAAGGCTTTCCCGCAGACACCTGGGCAAAGCACCACACCGTCCTCACAACCAAAGTAACCAGGTAGTTTCCGGGAGCCACCACAGCTCGTATAACATTTATCATACATCGGGTATAATACCTCAAGCCATTACAGCCCATACACCGAGTAAGGATCCTCAAGACATCAGAGCCTATACACGTTACACCTATAGTAGTCCGTAGGATACTATATCCAGAATATATGTGTGTGAATAACCACAAGCCATTACAGCCCTCTACACACATATATGGGGTAACTAACCACTGTGCCTCATGGCACAAGTATCTACCAAGAGAAGAGAGCGGGGACAAAGGGGGTAGTCAGCCATTCAACCTCCCATCAGAATGTTGGGGAAAACACCCCCCCAGGGCTCAGAATCCCCAGGGTGTCAGTTGCCCTTACCGACAGGGTGGAGTAGCGTATAGAAACACAAAAAGTACCGAATATATATAACTCACAACCACACTATGGGCATTACCTAGTCATAGGCACAACTGCAGCTAACGTCTCTCAGACTCCAGGCTGCTACTTCTAAGACTAGGTATCCTATAAGCACACAACCATTTGAAAAGCTTTATTAGATTACTCCATTCTTATTTTATCAGTTCATCTGTATGTTAATTTAATTCTTTAAACATTAATTATGAATGAACAATTCCACATTAAACTGAATTAGCATCACTTTCAAAAACAACTGCTCCTTTTTAAGATTCACATCACCTTTAAATTCCAGCATCTCCATCCCCGTGGATTATCACCCTTTAAAAAAACTTTCATTACCGAATTACTTTTCCACATTCCCAGGAATTCTAGAAAAACATCCTATGCTTCTAAACACAAAGGAGGCTCAACACGGTGAGTATATATACTACTCGTCGAGTCTTTACCGCCTATAGAAAGAGCATATACCCATTCTCCCTCGGGAGGCTAAACACGGAAAGCACGTGGCATACCCCGCGCTTCTTCGCCTCCTTCGGAAAGAGGGTAAGCAAGACCAGTTGCCTTGAGAAGTGGGGAAAAGTAAAGCAGATAAACAACCAAACCAAACCACCAACATCAAACCATCACATTCATCTCATTCCATCACCCTTGGTGTCCTCCCCGACACCCATATGCATAAAACGATGCATCTCGCCACACTAGGCGTCATCTGCTGCCACAACCACAAGTCTATATGCCTCCACATATCACAACAGCCATCCAGGATCACATCACAGCACAAGAAGCAGGAAAACAAACATCACAAAATGGGCTCTCGGACCTTTAACAAGGCATTCAGCCTTCAAACACAATGAGCACTCAGAGCTCCAAACCACAAGGCATTCTGCCTTACAAGCAAGCGGGTAACTCAGAACCCTTTTGAAATTCCCACATAATCTGTTTTCTAATCCATATGGAATTGGAAGATTTGTTATTTGTAGGTTCCCATCATGGATACCTAATCAGCAAGCTATCACAATTAAACAACCATGCTTACTTCCCTAATTTGATTATCCTCAAATTAGAACAACTACAACAACGACAAAACAAGATTAATTTACATGCCTCTTTATCATTCCAATTAATTAACAATTAATTCCGGCTTTACGTTCATTATCAATTTCAATCATGAACGAACAACAAATCAAAGAAAACATATATATCACTATATCTAGGAAAACATGAGGCAAACCGTTATCACGGTATAAAGAAACAACATGCGATCAACCAATTATTTTAATCCGGTTCAAGTATTTAATTAGGTCAATTTCATTGTGATCCAAGGGGATAAATCATGCTAATTCTATGATTGCACATATACAATTAGAGAAGCCATGAATCCCCTACCTCGAAGAGTTCTTGACGTCCTTTATCCACACAACAGGTCATGATCCTCCCCTTGTGACAACTGCATCCATCGGAGGATGCTTATATCGAAGATTGATCGACACGGCTCGGTTGCATCCAACAGAGCGGAACTGATCCTAGGAGTAAAGATTGATTGTGCAACTCCTACGGAAAGGATTGAAAGGTTCTACTGCCTCTTAATCGAGAACAAGGGAAAGAACAAGGAAGAATGATATCTCGTCCCTTTTTAAGATTTAATGGGGCGATGGTTTAAGATCCGGTTAATTCTCCATTAAAAACGGATCGCATTAACCCACGCGGTTTGACCAAGTAAAACATTCCAAGCCTTAGGAATAATTAATATAGGATTTATGGCATTTTAAATGGCCTTAAGAGCCCTTAAAATAAGGATTTAAATGTATTTTACGTCAAAGGAAACGTAAAAAGGGCAAAACTGTAGGAGTCTGGAAACACTGTTCACCCACCGTTACTGTACATGAAACCGATCTGTGAAACCGATCTGTGAAACTGATCTGTGAAACTAATCTGTCACACCGATCTGTGAAACCGATCTGTGAAACTGATCTGTCACACCGATCTGTGAAACCGATCTGTGAAACTGATCTGTCACACCGATCTGTGAAACCGATCTGTGAAACTGATCTGTCACACCGATCTGTGAAACCGATCTGTGAAACTGATCTGTCACACCGATCTGTGAAACCGATCTGTGAAACTGATCTGTCACACCGATCTATCACACCGATCTGTGAAACCGATCTGTCAGACCGATCTGTGAAACCGATCTGTCAGACCAATCTCTGAAACCGATCTGTCACACCGATCTGTGCTACCGATTTGTGCTACCGATCAGTGCTACCGATCAGTGCTACCGATCAGTGCTACCGATCAGTGCTACCGATCAGTGCTACCGATCTGTGCTACGGATCTGTGCTACCGATCTGTGCTATCGATCAGTGCTACCGATCAGTGCTACCGATCTGTGCTACCGATTAGTGCTACTGATCTGTGCTACCGATCAGTGCTACCGATCTGTGCTACCGATCAGTGCTACCGATCAGTGCTACCGATCAGTGCTACCGATCTGTGCTACCGATCAGTGCTACCGATCTGTTACTGTTCATAAAACTGGAAACACTGTTCACAGAACTGGAAAATTGGCAAAGTGTTGGGGATAAGTCCTCTTGACCTCCCAGAACACCTCCAACACCAACATTTCACAATGTAATGGACCGGAGAGGTCCGGGCCATTAAATTTTCACCATTTTAATTTTCACCAGAGAAATAGGTTTTTATCAAGGTAATTTACAAAGTATTCCAAAGTATAAAATTTATATTAATATATAATCTGACCTAATAATTCTAAATTTCATATATATATTTTATTCATTCTTTGAATGTGAAAAGGATTAATTTTAATATACTAATTGTATATTATATTAAAATTGATGTTCTTCAATAAAAATATAACTTAAATGGGAAAAATTAAAATATGGTTTGATAAATAAAATCCTATATTTTCAAAATTATAAAATAAACTATAATATACATAATTTTTATTATAAAATAGTTTCATAAATTTTAAATTAATATGTATATACTAATAATGGTATAAAAGCTTCAATATTAATTAAAATGATATATTGTACTATTAACCTAAAAAGAAATGTTTTAGATAAAACCAAAAAAATAAACTTGTAATTTTAACATTATTATTAATTAAAAAATCATTATTTCAAATTAAAATTTTACAACTTTACTTTTTAATATTTTAATAAAATTCTATATTTTTTAATAAAACTGACGGTATTAGAAAACAGATTTTTTAAATGTTAATAGTTTTTCATTCTTCTTTTTAATAATTTACTAATTAATTTATCGGTAATATATTTTTCATATTTTCGAAATAAATTATCACCTTTTAATTATAATATTCTTCTTTATGTGAAATAAATCACCAATTTTAGAAAATAATATTTTCAAGCATACATTTATTTTATAATGTATTTTAAATATACTTACCGAATTTCCTTAGTATTAAAGTAGACATTATTTTCAATATAATAACATTTCATAATGTGGATACTACTATTTATACAAACTAATTAAATGGTATTGTAAAAAATATATTTATTACTTATATTTTTATCTAAATAAATCATGGTTTTATTTTTGTTCCACATTTCATATGGAGGAAGCCATCAAACATATTATTTATTTATAAAAAAATATAATGAATTATTAAGTTATTATATTCTCCCAACCCCTTTTAATAGATTTTGTCCTTAAAGTTTTAATTATTACTGACTAACAGCATTAGATAAGAGTATCTAAAAATAAAACTTAAGGTATAATTTCTAGAGATATATCAGGCTTAAAATATAGAAATCATCTCATTATTCTCAGAACAGGCTTAACCCAAATATTTAGTTTTTTCTCCAACTATTTGGTAGATAATTATACCTCTATTTGGTGTGGTAACCCATGATATATAATTTTTTTATAGAGGTTGTTTGTTATTATCCTTTCATTGGTATAATATCATGGGATAATATGAAATTTGTTTTCCCTACTCCGCATTATTTTTCATCTCAGTGGATAGACCCAATCCATCACTAAAATCATGTTACATTTTTGTAAATTATAGATGATAATATTTCCCAAAGGAACATTCTAAAAAATTGAATCATGGAATATAATAATCATACCACTATAATATTTAATCGACAATCAAATAATTGAGGTGGTGATTTAATGATCTTATTATGAATCAAAGATATATTGGACTTACTATAATCAAATTCAAATAATATATCTACGCATCAATATTGGAGGGTATGTGTACCTAAAATATCAGGCTCCACTTTTGGAGTAGTGATTTTATAGGCAATCCATTTTCAATGTTGTCTTGGTGGTTTTTGTTTCTCATCATCTTGGTATGACCTTGGATTAGGGAAAGGTATTGGATAATGCCAATGTTCCCAAACATAATGCATTTAATTACTTATGGTTCCTTAGGATTAAATCTATTTCCTTTAATCATGTTAACAAAACTATAAATTTTCCTATAGTAGATTGAGGTTTGATGACACCCTCATCCATAAGTGGATAATCTTCCAGTCCCCTTGAGGTAATTCATGTGGTTATTAATCATAGACATTTGATATATATAAAATTGAACATTTTTTAAATCATCGTCATCATCACTTTATCTTTCATTGGACTCAATATTTCTCTTATTTTTGTGTTTAGAAACTCAAACATTTTCACATTATTAATCATATTTTATTATTTATAGTTTAGAAGAATCACAAAGTTTCACACTAAATATCCCATTCTAATGGGTTATTCATTGATATAATCCTCACATTTTCTCTTGCACCAATGATTCTTTATAGTTCCATCCATTTCTCAAAACAAAAGGGTTGACATAATAGACAATACATTAACAACACAGGGATATTATCATAATTATAAAAGGAACTCAACCTTAAAGTGTCTTTCCCATTTTTATTATCACATTATCCAATAGTTATTTTGGTTCAATATATATAAATATTAGTTTGACTTACTTTACCTTAAGTTTTGTGTTCTTAATATTGTCAACCTAATACCATAATGTAACTGAGAAATATATCCATCAGATAAATACATAAAGGTCATATGATCAAATAAAGAATATCATCCTTGAGAGTATCAGATTATATGTGTTGGTAGGTCTCTTTTTCATGAACCAAGTAATGATTGATTTAATATCCAACATCTCTTATTTAAGGTTATTAAACCGAGGTTAATTTGTAAGAGAGCATGGATCCACATGTAGTGTCCATAGATTGTTTAATTTTTATAGAAAACCATATACACATACCATAATAATATTTTAGGATAAAATCCTATACATAGACTATTATATTAAGTTTTCACAAAGGTTCTATAACCCAAAACCAAAATGTATCTATACTATTCTCCAAAAATAAATAAAATATGATATGATACCAAATAAAGAGGAAAAATAAAGAAATGAATTATATGATATCTTAATATCATGATTTAAATAATTCATGTCATAAATAGTCATAGAACCCAAAGAACAAAAGGTTTATGGTCATGGAGATTAGTTACATAAACATCTTATTTTATGAAACTATTATATATGTATCTATAATCATGCTCCTCTAGACCTATTATAGATATTTCACAAGATATAATCAAATTAAAAACATAGGCATTGGAAAACAAAGTCATGAGAAATCTCAAGAACTCTATATGTGAAAACCAAATCATAATGTGTTAATGATAAACAATAAGTGGAACATGAGGAAGAAATAAATAACTTAATAAAATATCAATATATCATAGATAAAAAAATAAAACATGATAAAACAAATATACAAGAATAACTAGATCATTAATGAATCATAAAAGTTATGACACAGATCAAACTACATATCAATAATCATAAAACATGTGGGCATGATATTATGGAACCAAATGTTTATAAAGTAAATCGTAATCATGAAAAAATGGAATTTTGGAGAAATGAAATTTATCTTGATATTTTTTTAACTTATTAATCCACATAAAAATATGTAAAACCATAATTAATTGGAATTTTTTTTCATAAAACTCATCATTCCCACACCTATGTGAACAAACTCATTATGTCCATGCCTGAAATGTGAGTGAAACCATCAATCCTATGCAAGTGTGAAGAAACTAACTATATCCACACTAGACTATATCACGATGTATAAACACAGACCATTATAATAGTGTATGATATATTATCCACCTCTCATCATCTATACATATGTGTTCCACTTATAATAAATAAAAAAACGTGTGTTAATGAACCCATGGAAGAAGAACGGGTTTCCTAAACTTCCCAAAAATATCACATAACAAAAAATTAAGATATCATGGGATATAAAAAATATAATTTCCCTAAAGTAATAATATAATAATAATATATATATAATGATTTGAACATAACAACATGGTATATAACCCATGGAAAAAATTAAAAGTGAAAATACAAGATTTTTCAAAAATCCGTTTAAACATTTCTATAAAAGATGAAACGAAAATAACTTGAAAAAAATATAGGGAAAGATTATAATTTTGAAAATTAATTTATTAATAGTTCCAAATAAATTACCCTTGAAAGGAAATAAGGATTCTAAAAATTAATTTGGGGAGTAATATGAAAAAATTATTTTGAAATGACGGGAAAACCTTTTAAATATTTTGGAATACCTCTATTTGAAAACCCACATCATAAAAAGTGTAATGAATTTTGCTTTTTAAATTAAATAAATGATATTATTATAATAATAATAAATCATAAATATTATATTTTAAAAAATAATAGATAACATTCGTGGGATTTAAATTCATGGATATAGAAGAACAATTCATTAAAAGTAAATGGAAATATTCTTAATAAAAATAATTATAATTATACAATAGCTTTATGAATGATGAATGCATTGGTTTCAAACATGATTTACTCTAATAAAGAGGTTTAAGTACAAAATAACATCATCATAGGCTATAATAAATAAATCTTGAAATATAATAGTCAAAGAAGATTGATTATGACCCAATGAAATGACTAGATTCAAGAAAACGCCATACCTTTTAGTTCCACCTAGTCGAAAATGCTTTAAAATTCTAAAAAACAGAAATATCATAATACAATTTTTAATAACCATATTAATTACTATATATATATATATATATATATATAATTTCCATTTATAATTATTATAAATTTGTAAATTAGTTAGATTTTCCATTTGTTCTCACCATATCGGGTGTTTATAGTTTTGACCCTTTGTAGTTATTTCATAGTGGCATTGTTAATATTCATTCTTATGACAAATTTAATCATTCAAAGTTAATTAAATTTATAATAATGGATAAAATATAATGATTCATGATGTCTAAATTTCATTTCATGATTACTTTGCTATATATCGTTAAATAATGAGTTGATAATAAACATTTTTAGTGTTTTTCAACCTACAAAGGGTGTTTTCTAAAATATAGACTTAAATATTGACTTATCAAATATATAACCAAAACAAAATAATTAATTTAATATTTATATCTTATTATACAAGTAATTATTTTTTAATAACCATAAATGGTATAATTTCATGGTATTATACAAGTAGGTGGTCAAACTGACGCAATCCTGAGCATATAATGATAGGGAATGATTATGAGGTGATTGAGTTTTAATATCATTAAAAATAGAATAATAATATAATTTAGTGTTTATTAGTGTAATATATCGTAATTATAAATTATTTTTAGGAATAAATAATGGATATTATAATATTACATAATTTGAATTAATTATTTTCCCTTTATTATACTTGTTTTAAATAATTAAGTTTAAAATATTCATTTATTGATCATATCATTATTAGGTTATTCAATTTTTCATATTTTAACCTCAAATATATCATAAAATAATATTTATATATTAAAAAACAATCTCTTTAACATACATTTAAGGGAGGGATTAAATGGAAAATGGAAATCAATTATCCCATATAGGCGGTAGACAACACGTATACATGGTTACAATTTCATTTTCCATAGAATAGGAAAAAAGAGTAATGTGGTATGTAATTTCATAATATAAAATTCCTCATAAAAATAATAATTATATATTAAATTTTATATTTGGACCATCCGTTAGAGGAGGTGATGGAAAATTAAACACATGGCATCGTGCAGGTGGTAATCCACACAAAGTAGGATCCTTGTTTTCTTTTAGCATAATAAAACAATGGAGTGTGGTTAATCATTGTACCATAATTATATTGACATAAATATATAATTATTATATTAGTTTAATCATTTTATTATGGTGAAATTAATTTTTAGTAATATGATAATCATATAAAGATACAGAAAAAATAAAGAGCGGTTAGGAACTTATAGATCACTTCATGAATTATATTCATTGCAATGGGGATTAAATCATTGAGGGATGGTATTTTCAGAAGGCCAAAACATCCTTAATCTTTAAAGGAGTGTGTATAAGAGTTCTAAAAATAGTTTTGGTGAAACATAATAGGTTTTTTGTGTGGGGAATAGAGGACAATAACAACACTTTTATCAGTGAAAAGGGATGGTGTTTTTTGAAAATGATAAAATATTTTCAATAATTGGAAGTCATTCATAAGGAAAATGGATCTAAAATTGATAAATAATGTATTGGTCAAGATATAAGTTCAACCAAACCACCACCACTCAACTTAAAAAAAATTAAACATGTTAGGACCTTTATATCTAGGGTTACTCAAAAGTACCATTTATGATTTCACTACGGTAATCAGTTTTAAAATAGGTAATTTATCTTTTATCCCCAAAAATAAAATGGACCATATTATATAATTTTGAAAAAATGAATTCTAATTTTAAATGATTTTTTTATTTAAATTTGTAAATTTGATAAAAAAAATTAAAACACTAAATTTGTAATGTATTAAAAATATTATTAAATAAAAATATAACCTAAATTCTAAAATATAAAATATGGATTTATAAATTTAAAAAAATATTAAATTTATTAATAAACTTATAAAAAAATATTTTATTTGAAAATGTATTCAAAAATGTGTATTCATATTTATATACTAATAACTTCATAAAAGCTGCAAAATTTTTAAAAATTGTATAGTACACTATTCACCTAAAATTAAAATGTTTCAGAAAAATAAAAAAAATTCATCTCAATATTATATAATTAATATTAATCAAAAATGATTTTATTTTTTTCAAATTAAATTTATAAAATTTTAGTTGTCAATATTTAAAAGAAATTAAAAAAATATATTGGAATGTTGGTCATATTGGAAGAAAGATATATAAAATGTTAGAGATTATTTATATTTTCTCCTACCATTTAATAATTAATTTATTATTAATATGTTATTCATAAGATCAAAATATTTTATTATTATTTAATCATAATATACCTGGTATCTTTAAATAAGACACCAATTTTAGAAAAAATATATTTTTAAGTATAAATTTATTTAATTTGTTGTTTTAGATACATTAATTGAATTTCATTAATGTTAAAAATATTCATTAATTTCTTTATGCCCATATTTCATAATTTTTTTACTCATATTCATACTTGTTAATTCAATGTACTTGTTTTAAGAGTTATGGATACACCCGATTTTTGTATACATTTTCACATACTTTATTGAAAATAAGAACAAGTTTTTAGAAATTACTTACTTCTTAGTGGACAAATACTTTGATTTTGGAAATATTTTTCATTTTCAGGATATTTATGGCCAAATACCAAAAATAGGGGAGAATTGAGCAAAAATTTACAAACTACACAGCATGTACTAATACACACATCGTGTACATTGAAACTCATACATGAATTGACTAGGAAAAGTACATTCCCAAGTAACCAGAAGCTGGTACATGCCGTGTTCACTCTTTACATGTCGTGTACACCCATCTAGAAGCAAATGGCGGATGAGAAGAAGTCTACATGCCCATGTGGTAAGCTGACAGGGACACACCGTGTTCAACCCATACACGTCATTTATACCTTTTTAGAAGTGGTTGGTGGCCAAAAAATGATACTACACACTTTGTATGGCGGTGCTACACGCCGTGTATATCTACCTACCAGGTGGCACCGTGTTCCAAGTCAAAGATGTTGTGTTATGCTAACTACCAAGGAAGAAAATAATGACAAAAATGCATTCACAAAATTACATGTCGTGTACCTTTTCCACATGCCATGTAGTTTCATTTCCTATAAATAGAGGCCTTGGACTCTGGTTCCTAGGGTGAGAAAGTGTGGAAAGAAAGGGTTATAGGCCTAAAGGAAAGAATCCATGCTTCCATTCTACCACCATTCTACTAATTTTCCATTCTACCATTCTACTGAAGAGTCATTCCCTCCTTGAAGTTACAAGTAATGATCACATCGGGTATTGAGGATTTTGTGCTTATCTTTACCTCTAAGTGTAACTAAATACCCAGTGTGTTGTTGTTGCGGGAGATGTAATATTTGTAATATAGATTATTTTTTTTAATGTGTTTTTTCTTTTAACTTCTTCTTATTATTCTTAAATCACTTCATCTACTCACTGAGAATTCTGAACCAGACCATGGTAAAAAATTTCACGGATTAAAAAGAATAATTACCACGAACATTTTCATGATAATTGTAATTATTTTTTGACTCAAAAATGGACTAAGACAAATAAAAAAATGTTAAACACTAACTATCAGACCAAGGAGTTACAAATATAAGTTTACCGGACCAAGGATACTTTGTTACAAATTAAACCTAGAGTATTGGGTTATTATGAACAACACAACCTCATTAGCAATTTTATTTAATAATTAATTTCTCATAAATCCACAACCCCAATGCATTTCTCTCTTTAATTTTCATCAAAACTAATTTTCCCATATTTTCTTCTATTCATTAAGTAATTTATTAAAGAAACATAAAACCAATTATTCTGTTTATCCAAACATAAAAAATTGACTCAAAATTCAGCACACTTCACTAAGAAAAAAAATAAAAATTATTTAAGCAAAGAAAAAAATAACTTCTTCTTTTTTCACGTGGACATTCCCCTTACTGGTACTATACTCGTTAGGATAAAAATAATTTGTGACATCGAGGTCGAACAAATGCTTTTGAGGTGACAACATTTACTCATGAATGAGAACAATCACAACAATCCCATAGCGTAGAATGAGGAAGGAAATCCAGCAGTTGTCCAAGGATCTGGATAGCCATTAGGACCGGATGACAACCGGAAAAAAACAAGCTCCACTTTCTCTAGGGTATGGCCCGCAGTAGCTCCAACAATTCCAACCGGAGTAGATGCCACTTTTACACCCAAGTTCGGGGTCGTACTACACCCCTCAAGAGCCAAAATACATGTCGGATCCACTATCTCAACTGCCACCTCCACGCCGTACTCTCATGGATTACGGTCTGCCATCTATCCACAGAGCTGACACGGGCATCGTCCGTCCATCGGTGTAGGACCAACACTTTGAAATCAAGCATGCTATCATGAAGCTGATCCAGAACATCATTCAATTTGGCGGCCTACCCAGCAAGGACCCCAATACCCATATCTCCAATTTCATGGAGGTCTACGACATGTTCCATAACAACAAAATGTCCATGGATTCCATTTTTCTTCTCCTCTTCCCCTTCTCTTTATGGGATAAGGTGAAAGATTGCATTAAAGGATTTCCGCAACGATCCATCCTCACCTGAGAGGTGATCGCCCAGGTGTTCCTATCTAAATACTTCCCACCCTCAAAGATGGTGACTCTCCAGAATGAAATACACAACTTCCAGCAGCACGACTTAAAGTAATTGTACGAATCATGGGAGTGCTTCAAGGAGATGTTGTGAAAATTCCCACACCACAGACTCCCACTTTGGATGTAGGTCCAAAACTTCTATGTAGGATTGATGACGAATAAAAATTCCATGGTGGATACTGCTGCTAGAGGTATAGTAACGAGGAAATCCCCTGAAAGCTTTTCGATCTATTGGAAGATATGTCTACCAACAGATTCCAGTGGTATTCCGAGTGGGGAACATAGAAACGAGGTATGCATAACATTGATTCTACTACTATGCTTGCTTCCTAGTTGGATGATGTGTCTAAAAAGATCAATGCACTCAATCTGAAGGTTGCATCCCAAGTAAATGAGGCAAACCATTAGTTGTGTATCAAATGTGGTGATAACCACATCATGGTAGAATTCTTGGGTTTTGTTGGAGTCCCTTCAACAAGCGAGGTGAGTTATGTTTCCCAAAACCGAGGGCTGAACTAGTACCAGTAGTACTAGAACCTGGAATCATGTGATCAATAGAACAATGGTTGGGGCCAATAACAGCAGAATCTTCCACCCCAATGACTTCCTGGAAACAATCTACCTCCTTATTAAATCTAGTACCCAAGGCAGAAACATCCCCAACAGGGCTCTTATCAGTAGAATGGGTATCAAAACCCTCACCTGCAATAGCCGTGGAAGCCACCACCTACACCATCTCAACAACAACCTCAGCAAGAGACTACCTCAAGGTTAGAGGACCTCATGACCAAATTTATATCTACTGTTGAGACCAAGTTCCAAAATCAGGAGGCTTCAATTCAAGGCCTGGAGAACCAGATTGGCCTGTTAGAAACCAAACTCTCGGGAAGGAAACATGGTACACTACCAGGTAACACTGAGAAGAACCCAGTGGAGGAGGCACATCTATCACATTATAGATTGGAAAAGAGTTACAACAGAACCAAACAGCACATCCCGGTGAATCCACAACCCCTGTTGATAAAAAAGTTACAGATTCAGAGCCCTCCTCATCCAAAATCCCACCAAAGGAGGCTTCACAAAATAGAGGAATAGAGATCGTCAAACCCTTTGATCTTGCCTTACCCTTCCTAGAGAGAATGAAGCAGAGAAATCTGGACCACTAGTTCAAAAAATTCATGGACGTGTTCAAGAAGTTGCACTTAAATATTCCATTTGTATAGGAACTAATACAGATACCCACTTTTGCAAAATTCATGAAAGAAATCCTCTCCAACAAAAGAAAGATGGTGGATCTGGGCACCATTGCCCTAACCAAGGAGTATTTTGTTGTCGTCCAGCATTCATTTCCTCCCAAACTCCAAGATCCAGGTAGCTTCACTATTCTAGGCACTATTGGACCATGGAAGTTTGGGAAGGAAATCTATGACTTAGGGGATAGTTTCAACCTCATTCCCCTAAGAGTTTTCAAAAATCTAGGGCTCAACGACCAGAAGACTACCTGATTATCCCTTCATCTTGTTGACCGATCAATCAAATATCCAAACGTTCTACTGGAGGACGTGCTGGTCAAGGTTGGTAGGTTGATCCTTCCTGTAGATTTCATCATCCTCGACATGGAGGATGACCAGGAGGAACCTCTCATTTTGGGAAGTCCTTTCATGGAAACTTGGAAGGTACTAATCGACAAGCACTATGGGGAGCTAATTTTCTAGGTAGGAGATGAGAGAGTATCTTACAGTGTACTCAAAGCCGACAAGCATGCATCATTGTTTTAGCATGAGGGATGTTATGTGGTAACCACCTTGGATAATCACTTGAGAGAAAAATGGGATGATCTGGTGTGCTATTTTAACTCAGATAGATTTATCATTACAGACATTCCAGTTGAAGAAACGCTAGAGGAATTTCAATTCCAAGAAGGCTAGGGCGGCCACTATTGGCAACGTGTAGTTTTTCCTAATATTCTGGAATGGGAAAGGTGCAACCACTTGTACCTTCTATTTTAATGGTTCTTAAACTAGAACTAAATACTCTTTCATCTTCTATAAGGTATGGTTATTTGGGAGACCATAAAACATTGCATGTAATACTTAGCGCAGAACTGTCACAGGAGCAGGAAGATGCACTTCTGTAGGTTTTAAAACAGTGAAATCATGCTATTGGGTGGATAGTTGTAGATTTAAAGGGAATCATCCCTACCATTTGAACCCACAAGGTGTTTCTTGAAGAAGGTACCAAGAAATATCAGCAACCACAGCGGTGCCTGACCCCCCCACCCCCCAATGATGGAAGTTGTAAAAAAATAGGTGATTAAGTTGTTGGATTCAGGCATCATTTATCCGATCTCAGATGGTCCGTGGGTGATTCCCCTATAGGTGGTACCCAAAAAGGGGAGTATCACTATGATTTCAAATGATAATAATGAGCTCATCCCCACACGCACAATCACATGCTAGAGAGTCTATGTGAACTATAGGAAGCTGAATGATGTCATGAGGAAAGATTATTTCCCCTGCCCTTCATGGATCAGATGCTAGAGAGACTAGTAGGGAACAACTTTTATTGCTTCCTCGACATCTATTCTGTCTACAACCATATTTCCATTTCTCTAAAGAATTAGGAGAAAATGACATTTACAAGCCCCTACGGTACGTTTTCTTACCGAAGGATGTCTTTTGGAATGTGAAATTCCCCTACCACCTTCAAGCACTGTATGCTAGCTATGTTTCACGACATGGTGGAACGAATCCTAGAGGTATGAATGGATGACTTTCCTATTTATGGAAAATATTTCACAACTTGTTTGCAACACCTAGAGATAGTTCTGGAAAGATGTGAAAACACTAACCTTGTTTTGAACTGTAAGAAGTGTCATTTCATAGTGCAAAGTGGCATCATCCTTGGCCACATAATCTCAGCAAATGGGATAGAGGTCGACCCTGTGAAGATAAAAGTAATTTCATGACTTCCTATTACAACTTCTGTCAGTGCCATCTAAATCTTCCTAGGGAATGATGGTTTTTATAGGCGGTTTGTCTGTGAATTTTTAAAAATAGCCCAGTCCCTCATGAATCTTCTGACCAAGGATTCCATATTTGAGTTCGATGAGACATGCACCATAGCTTTTGTGAACCTGAATAAATGCCTGGGGGAAGCTCCAGGGATGATTTCTCCCAACTTGGAGGAAAAATTTGAAGTAATATGCAATGCCAGCGACTACGCAGTAGGAGCAGTCTTGGGCCAGCAGCTTGACCGGATTTTCCAACCTATATATTATGCTAGCAGGACACTCAATGATGGAAAAATGAACCACACCACCACAAAAAAAGGAGAGGTTTGTAGTGGTTTTTGCATTTGATAGGTTCTGTTATTACTTAGTGCTATCTAAAGTTATTGTTTATATTGATCATGCGGCACTAAAGTACCTATTGAACAAGAAGGATGTGAAGCCCCTATTGATTAGTTGGGTGCTCCTCCTACAAGAATTTGATTTGGAGATCTAAGAAAAGAAATGGAGTGAGAATGTTGTTGAAAATAATCTCTCCTGCCTGGAGCTGCCTCGTTTGGAGAAGGAGGAAGATCGAGAGATCAGGGTGGATTTTCCTGATGAGATCCTCTTTTCAATAAAAAAACACCAAGAACTTGGTATGCTAATATTGCTAATTTTTTTGGTCACAGGTGTCGTTCACCCGAACCTCTCCTTCCAGCAAAGGAATAGGTTTCTCTCTGATTTTAAAAGGTACTTCTGGGAAGATCCTCTTCTGTTATCATCCAGGGGAGATGGGGTGATCTGTCATTGCATTCTAAAAAATTAAGTTCATGAAGTCCTGAAGTTCTATCACACCTCACCAGTTGGGGGACATCATGGCCCTGACCATATGATAGAGAAGATCTTGCAATTTGGGTTTTTCTATCCCACCATACATAAAGATGTTTGGGCCTTTGTTTTCTATGTTGATAGATGCCAGAGAACCAGTGCTATGAGACGTAGAGATGAGATGCCCCAGCACCCCATCCTAGAGGTCGAAATTTTCGACGTCTGGGGCATAGATTTCATGGGACCCTTTCCCCCATATTTACGGAACACTTACATCTTGGTCTGTTTCAACTGCATCTCCAAGTGGTTGGAAGCTCTTACTACAACTCATAACACGGCCAAGGTAGTCATGATCTTTATAAAGAAACATATTTTTAACAGGTTTGGAGTTCCATGAGTACTGATCAGCGAAAGAGAGACCCACTTCGACAAAACACTGATGAGAAGAATACTATCCAAGTATGGAGTAAAGCATCATATGGGGACGCCATATCATCCCCAGTCCAGTGGACAAGTGGAGCTCTCCAACTATGATATCAATAAGATCCTAGGAAATACATTCAATTACTTGAGGAAAGACTGGTCCAAGAAGTTGGACGATGCTTTATGGGTATATCGGCCTACTTTCAAAACACCACTAGGAATGTCCCCATTCCGCCTCATCTATGGAGAGCCATGCCGGCTGCTAGTACAATTAGAGCATAAAGCATACAGGGCCATCAAGGCCCAGAATTTTAATTAGAAGGCAGAGGAAGAGAAGAGAAAGTTCCAAATGTAAGAACTTGATGAAATCAGATTAGAGGCATATGGGAATGCCATGCTTTACAAGGAGAAGATGAGAGAAATTTAAGATATGATGATTTCATGAAAATATTTTCAACCCGGTGATCAGGTACTTCTCTTTAACTCTTATATTTGATTATTCCCAGGGAAGTTCAAGTCACAATGGTCGAGACCATTCCATGTTATACGTATATTCCATCATTGAGTGGTGGAAATATCTGGAGAGGATGGCCAACCATTCAAGGTGAACGGATAGTGGTTGAAAGCTTACCATCACATGGATGACACAGTGGAAACATTGTCCACCATATAGCTTAGGTAAGCAAAGGTAAGTAGGTCGAGCTAATGACCTAAAACAAAGGAGCTTCCTAGGAGGAAACTCAGAGGATACATGTCGTGTACCACCTATATACACAGTGTTTACTTATTCCTTTTCATTTAACTATTAACTATTAAAAATATAAAGCTTAACAAAGTAATAAATAGGGATGATTTCGGTGCCGATGGTAAGGTCATTGAAGTTTATCCCTGCCATCACCGGTTTGAATCTCTCCCAACCTACATTCATCACAGGGTTCCTCCTTTTTCTCCATGTGTTTTCATACATGGTGTGTGTGGTAGTTTATCATATTTATATATATTTGTTTATAAGAAAACTCATGGTGGGAATGGATCGGTTGACCAGGATCGTAACCCAGTTTCAAAAGACCCTGGTTTGTGTCCTGAAAACCACCAAATTTCTATCATTTTTCTTTTTTAATAAACCCACACGGCGATTCTTTCGATATACATCTTGTGTGCCAGGTTTTCCTTCTAAAAACTGAAAATATTTTTCTCATAAATTAATTAATGTGGGTGAAGTTGGCAGATTGGCAGAGTCTCGGCCTTGGATCCAAAAGACCCAGGTTCGAACTCTACTAATCTACCTACTTCTTCTCTTTTTGTCTAATTAAAAAACACATATCGTACATTTTATTTTTCCCGTATAGTATAGGCATGTTTACTTTAACAACATTTAAAAACTTAACATGAGCAGTAGTACAACCTTTCATCCAGTGGTTGAGGGATTCTGTTCGGAATGGTCGATCACCAGTTTGAACCTCACCCCAAGCACTGGACCAAAGGTTGTACTTTTCTTTTTCCAATTTTGGGACACATGACATGTATTTCCTGATACATTGCCTGTATAGTTTTATTTTTAATAAATTATGTATATTTATTTATTTATTTATTTTTATTATTAAATATTATATAGTTTAGTATAACAATTATATATATATATATATATTATTAAAAAAAGGGATACAGGGAATGTAGTCTGTTGTACAGGCCGTGTACCTCAGCTATAAAAGCCACGGACCACCCGGCTTCAGGTCATCTCACACAGAACCCTCACCTCTCCTTGTTTCATCCCCCGTATGACACCCAGATTCCCCACTTCCAAATCCGCTGATTTAGGGCGTTTTTTCTTCTTGATTTCTCATGAATTGTGATCCTTAGTCTAGGTACGCCCTTCTACACCCTTTATTTTAAGTTTTCATAAGCATTTAGGTTGATTTGTGGATCATCTGACCTTTTGGATTCTATGATACACGGGCACGAATCGAAGAACACATGTCGTGTACTTTTGTATATGGACACACACTGAATGCTTAGAAAATTGAAAATACAGGGTGTGTATGTTCGGTACACACTGTGTACCATCCCCTATCGTGTCTGGGTACCTTTTTCACACATCCACACACACCATGTTCACATACACGGCATGTCAGATCGGTACATGTCGTGTACACCATTCCTTTCGGATATCCCATGCCTAGCACTTCACACAGCCATTTACACTTTGTTCTTGAACACGCCATGTTGTTCTCTCACATGGTGTGTCCTGTATTATTAGCACTGCTTATATGATGGTCGTGTCTTTGCAAACGCACAACTAAGACCACATTTCATGAACACAGCATTTATGTTCAGTACACGCCGTGTCTCCTTCCCTAGTCCCAGATGCTCATTCGACGTGTCTATCCAATGAAAACGGGATGCTAACACACTTTTACTACACGCTCTGTACTTTAGATACACATGCCATGTACTTCTAACCCCTCTTCTTCTGGCCTACCTTCTTTTATTCCACCTACTAACCCCCCCCCCCCACACACCCACCCCTAGCCCCACACCCTCGGTCAATCTCTCCTTTTCCCTCTGTCTAACCACGATGGAACAACATTTGGTTCGTCTCGATCGACGTTAGGACCGACTATAGAAGATATTGGGTCCTCTTCTTCAGTATCATGTTATACCACTAACCCCACCACCTACCTCTACCTTGGTTCTCGGCCCTTCTTCCACAGCTCCACCACCCTTTTCTGTACTGGCCACGGATTCAGTTCTCCTATCAACTACGAGCCTAGCTTCTGGCACCACTACGGTCAGTCCAGGGAGTGATGTTGAGCTTCCTATTCTGAGTCCAGCTCCTGCGGCTCCTATTTCTACAGCTTCTCTTCAGGGTACATATTTTGGGCCTCTAGTTTCCACAGCTCCTGATCCTTCTCTACCGGTTGTTTCTGTACCAGATGATGCCTCTTCTAAGGCGACCCCCTGACATATTTTTGGACACATTTTTTCATTATATATCTCTTTGTGATATCTTGTGCCTATGTATGTTATGTATTCTTTCAGTGTTATCTCTCCATGACCATCATAGGTACTCTAGCATGCTATGTACTATCCTTCTCTATCACTCCTCGTCTTTCTTTGCCTAGAAATGAGGGAAGTATTTTTTTTTCACAGTTTTACACTGTTTTCTTTTCTTTCTTAGTTTACCTCTTTCCTTACATCCCCTCGTTTTGGTCCATTGTTTTGTCTCTGCATTCCCTTATTCAATTTATGTGGCACTTGTTGGACCACATGTGATATTAAGTATGGGGGAATATCTTGACCACTTTAGTCTTTGTCCTTATAATCATTCTAGGAGACATAATTATTGGAAGATATATTTGAAAATTTTAAGACATTTTGGTTAATCATATTTCTAAATAATAAAGTTGAAAGTGGGAAATTTTTAAAAAGTTTCATGCTTATTTTGGTTCTTAAAGTGTTTTAACATGATTGTTGATATATTTTAAATTACAAATTCTAATACTTGGATAATTACATCGATTAGACTAATCAATTATATGCAATTCATGACCTGATTGTGTCTTTATTTGTTTTTCCCACTCCTAAGAGGTATTCTAACCCCTTTGTCATATTATTTCTAATACCCTTTTTCTGGAGAGATTCTTAGGATATACACAACTACCAGAATTTGAAATATTTCTTTTCATAACATGAGAAATTTTTGAATTACATTAAAATGATTAAGGCATTAGATTATTAAAACCCCTTTATCTTGAGACATACCCTACATCTTATCTTCGTAAATCCCCTAGAAACCATAAATATCCTTTATAGGAAGCCATATTACAAGCCTATTTCCTTTCCTACCCTAATTCTTTTATGATTTTACATGATTATTCACTTGATCTTAAAAGAAGGGATTGGAAACACATGGATTATTTTTGTGAATTGTCGTGAAATTAAGTATGGGGGAGATCCTCTTGATCATTTGGGGCATCGAGGGTTCCAAACCTCTATTTGTGGGAACTATAAAAGGTTCCCTTTGTTCTATTTAAAAAAATGGCACAGGCAAAGGGATTTTATACTCACTTGTTGGTTTGTGAAACCTACCTACCTAATTAAAGGAGATGGTGGTAATGAGAACATTTGATATATCTTGTTGAGAATGCTTTTACATTGAGCTTAATATTTAATGTCATGTACTGTTATTTAAGAATTTATCATCCTTTTTCAAGCCATAGAGTTAATTTTCACATATTTACCTACCAACCATTATCCATATAAACATTTGATCCTTATTGAAAATTCCTCATAATTTTTTTAAATCAATTTTATGAAGTGAGGAACTGGATTTCTTACAAACCTATCGATAGAGTGTATATATCTTTGATTGATAATAACATTAATTTAAAATATCTTCAGTATTGAGTATATTATTGGTGAGGTAGATCATCATGTGGCTTGCTTATTTTTTAAAGGTTTTAAAGGATGATGACAATAGTTAATTGAATTATATATGAGGCATGATTAGAACATCTCTTGTATTGAAACTTCTTTGTAAGGTTTTTAGAATTTTCTCTTGGGAATTATTATTCACATTTATGATTGAATAAATTCCTTCCTTTTAAAATATAGGCTCTCTTAATTAGATGTTGAGATTTTCTTGAGGGAAAGCAAATGACTAAGTATGGGGCAGTTGGATGCACCTGATTTGTGTATACATTGTCACATACTTTATTGAAAATAAGAACATATTTTCGGGAATTACTTACTTCTTAGTGGAAAAATACTTTGATTTTGGTAATCTTGTTCATTTTCAAGAGATTTATTTCCAAATATAAAAAAAATGGGAGAATTGAGAAAAAATTTCCAAACTACATGGCATGTACTTATACACACGTGGAGTACATTCAAACTCAGACACATATTGACCAGGAGAACTACATTCCCAAGTAACCAGAAGTTGGTACATGTCGTCTTCACACTTTACATACCATGTAAACCATTTTAGAAGTAGTTGGCGGATGAGAAGATGTCTACACGCCCATGTGGCTGGCTAACAGGGACACGTCGTGTACAACCTATACACATCGTTTATACCTTTCTATAAGAGGTTGGTGGCTGAAAAATGATACTACATGCCATGTATGGCAGCTCAAAATGACTTTTATATCTACCTACTTGGTAAAACCATGTTCCAAGTCAAAGATGGCATGTTAGGTCGCCTACTAGTGAAGAAAACAATGACAAAAGCATGTTGAAAAAAAGTACATGCCGTGTAATTTTTCCACACACTGTGTAGTTTCATTTCCTATAAATAGAGGCATTGGCCTCCAGTTCCAAGGAGGAGAAAGTGTGGAAAGAAAGGGTTGAAGGTCCGATGGAAAGAAGCTATGTTTCCATTATACTACTTCAAGATTCTACCGTACTACCGAAGAGTCATTCTCTCCTTGAATTTCCATGAAATGATCACATCAGGTATTGAGGATTTTGTTCTTATCTTTACCTCTATGTGTAACTAAATACCCAACATGTTGGGTTTGTGGGAGATATAACAGTTGTAATATAGATTAGTTGTTGTGAATGTGTTTGTTCTTTTAACTTCTTATATTTCTTAAATCACTTCATTTTATCACTGAAAATTCTGAACCAGACCAAGGAAAGAATTTTCCAGGATTCAAAAGAATAATAATAATGAATATTTTCATGATCAGTGTAAGTATTTGTTGACTCAAAAATGGATTAAGCCAAATAAAGAACTGTTAAATACTAACTACAGGACCAAGGAGTTATTTTCTTCAACTCTAAATATATGTTTACTAGACCAAGGAAAAATTGTTACCAATTGAACCCAGAGTTTTGGGTTTAACAATTCGATTTAATAATCAACTTCTCATAAATTCAAAACCCCAACGCATTTCTCTCTTTAATTTGCATAAAAACCAATTTTCCCATATTTTCTTCTATTTATTAAGTAATTTATTAAAGAAACTTAAAACCAATTATTCTTTTTATCCAAACATAAAAAATTGACTCTAAATTCAGCACACTTCACTAAGACAAAAATACAAATTAGTTAATCAAAGACAAAAATAACTTATTTTTTCCTGTGGATCAACCCCTTACTGGTACTATACTAGTTAGGGTAAAAATAATTTGGGACACTGATAACATACCTTCGATGAAACGAATCACAAATTATATTTAATAATTATATTTTTATCTAAATGTATCATAGTTTTTTTTTGTCACTGTTTCTTTTATGGAAATCTATCGAACATATTTTTTATTTAGGGAATACATATAGTGAACTATTGGGTCATAAGAGATGTTTTAATTTCTAATATCATGTTAACAAGATTAAATTTTTATTTTAAATGTTTTTATTCCATGTTATAGTAATATGTATTTTGTATTGATCCTCTTTTAATTTTTGTTCATGTGTCACGTCCTTTGACGTTCACTTGTGTCTGGTGATTATTACTCCTGGTGATATGATTTTTATTCAAGGTTCAAGTTGTCTCATATTCTTATAATCTCACCACTGATAACATTTTTATGTATATTTGTTCCATTATTAAGTATTTTAGAATCTCTCACTTTTATGTTCATCTGGAATTTAATATGGGTATTACATTTGATATGTTTAGAATGGAGTTTACATTTGAGTGGTTATGAATAAATGATGATGAATATTGTGAAGTAAGCTTTTTATATAGTTAATATTCCAAGACTCAAAACCTCTAGTCCCTTGTCATGTGTGGCCATTAGTGTAAATAATTTATTATTGATATAAAATATTGATATTAATGCATTTATATAGCCTAGGTCACCAAATTTGGTATTAATGGAGGGTTTAGTTATTTTCGGAATTTTTTTAGAGAATTTTAGATAAATACTTATAGATTAGTCAAATTTATTATTCTAAGTATAAAATATATAACACCCCATAACATAATAAACCCATAATTCCATAATTTAAAATATCGATTGCACTTTAATAATTTTAAAAGATATTTTTGGTCAAGATATTTAGTGAATTAGGTAACACATTACTTATTAAATTGTATAATTTCACCCAATGTAAACTTTTTCCACAAAAACTAACCATTAGTTTATATCCAAGTCTCATTCAAGACATTTTCTCTCTATTTAAGATGGTTTTTCATAGTCGAAACCATGACCTTTATAAAATATAAACTCATCCCTATATCTTATGAAAAACATGCTAAGATTTTTGATGAGAAAAAAATCATAGTGAGTGAATTAAAATTAATGGAATCCCATTAGTCTAATAAAATCATGAAAACCCATGAAGATGTTTACCTTTTAAACAATAATACATTGACCACATAAATGAAACATTTACAAAGTGAATATAAATATTTTTTCTTAGAAAACTAGTGAAACCCATTAGCATTCATAGGAAAGACTATAAAAGAATATTGAGGCATGTGGTTAATCATTGAAACATTTCTTTTAAAAATATCCTTTCCCATTAAATATTTTTTTACCACATAAAATCAAAAGGTTTTGATAAGAATAATTTTTTCCTTAATAATATAGGTATATTTTATCAACATATTCATACTTTTTGTTCACTCATGTTTACCCAATGTTTGAATAATTGAATCATATTCATGTATATAAGAGTAAGAATCCTAGTTATCCCATCCATTTTCTCTTCCAAAGACTTCATCATTACCGAATGTATTAGGGAGCTATATCAGGCTCACCCATCATCATGAGATATATCAAAATCACCCCAAAAAATATGTTATTATAAATTACTTTATAATGAATAAAAAGTGATAAATATTCAATTTTCCATAAAAAACCCTTGAAATCCTCATTTATACCATGATGAATCTTCCTTAGATTCATGCAATGTAACACAAGTAAAGTACACTTTTTGGAGTTCTCAATTATAAACTACATTATCAGTTTACTAATGTATATGTCCTAACTCAATAAAAGTATCCTATTATATATATCTCTACATTTAAAGACCCTAAAATTTCAAGGATAAATTTTTCTTAATTCTTTGGAATTTTACGAGTCTGCGGTTTCTAACGGCACCTGATTCTGAGGCCCGGTGTGCCCGAAATCAATTTCTGAAGTTTTGTTCGGGTATGTTCAGTAAACGTACATGCAGGATTTTCTATCTTTTGAAATGATGCTCGGAATTGAAATATGAGCACACCGATAAACTCACAGCGCCGGTATTGTCTTAAGGGGACCTTTACCGCAGTTGCGTTTTATGCGGGTTGAGAGTTAATATTTGGGGATTTAGAATAAAATAAATAAAATTTGTAGTACATAATTTTAGTTATGGAAGTTAGTTAGTTCCTCCCAAGTGGATTAAGAGGTGGGTCCCACACCCACATAACCTCCCATGAGAGGATATTTGTGAGGTGGGGCCCACACGTGCCCTAAACCTTTCATCTCCCCATAACTCCCCTTAACTCCATTAACACCCCCCTTTAATTATTTTGTTAACTCCTCTCTTTTAATTTTTTTTAAACTCTCCACCTCCTTCTCATTAAGTTTGCCAACTCAATTAATTAATATCCTTATTAATTAATTGGCACATCTCCTCTTTTGAATTTTTTATTTGCATGGAATTTCTTTAAAAGTTGGAGAAGTCTATGCATAGAAAATATTTTTGGTGGGGGAACCTCTGGAGAATTAGAAGAGCTCTGTCCTTCCAACGAAGAACAACCAAAGAACGACGATCGTCTCTTTTAGTCTTCAGCTAAGCCAAAGGAGAAGGAGTCACCCGCAAGGAATTTCGACGACGCGCCATCCTCAGCTCCTTCTTCCCTAACGTCAATGAGTTGACGCCGCCTTCCCATGACTCAGTCTACAAACACTCCTTATTTTGATGTAGGGGTTTTGTATAATTTATAAGTAAATAAATTATCTTTTTTGTGTTGATTTCTTTGGAATAACTTCAGCCAACTTCTACCGCCTAATGTGGAGGGCGCAGGCCGAACGCACACGGCCCGATGACCCTCCGTAGTCTCTTTTATTTGCGATGGAGACCATGTTGTAAAGGTGGCGATGAACGAAGGCGGCGGTCGTGTGGCGGCCACGTGCTGAAGAACTTCGACCCGCAACAGCAGGCCGCTCGACTGAAGAAGAACTGGCCGGTTGAAGTCTTCTGGGCTTGTGGAACCGTGGCGCCCCATGGCACCGTGCTGCAGAAGATCGTGGCCCGCGTTCTGTGGGCCACTCGGCAGACGAACCGGCTGGCAGGCGTCCGACCGTGCTGGGAAGACCCGCGACTCCAGGAGGGCGCCACGCTGAAGGAACCGCAGCCCACCCGTGCGGGCCGCTCGTGCAAGGAAGACCGTCTGGCTTCGGCCGGCCGAACAGGAGGAAGGCGCCGCCAATTCAGGAGACCAGCCCCCCCCCCCCCCCCCACAGCGCTCGGCCACCTGGGCAGAGCCGCGCTGAACCGGGCCGCGCCGCTTCCCCTCGGGCTGTAACGTGCACTTCACTGGGCCGGTCTGACCCTCGGTCGGGTCGGACCCACCGAATCAGGTCGGGCCGACCATCCAGCCCACTGGGCTTAACGGGCCGGGCCCGTTTTCACTTAAACATGTATAACATAAAAACGATGCATCCGATCGACATGTCGTCTGCGGAACAGGCACCCTTACGATGAGGCGGCCCTTTTGAGATGCTTTAAGTGAGTTTTGGACGACTTTGAAAAAATGTCCGGGTTGGTTTGAAACCCAAACCAATCGGGGCCTCGGAGCATAAATGCTTATAACTTAGGGATCGGACGTCCGATTGACGTGCCTTCAACCACATTGGTTTCCTTTTGTTGAGACGGTTCTTTTGGAATACTCTACATGGGATTCGGATGATATTGGAGTATGGTCGGGTTGGTTTTGGCTTAAAAACCAACCGGGCCCCTGGAACCGAAAAGCCAATAACTCACAGACCGGGCGTCCGATTGGCGCGCCGTCTGTTGTGTTGAGACCCCTATGACAAGGTTTTCCTTTGTGATACTTCTATGTTAGACTTCGTGATACTTTGAGTATTGGCTTGAGGCTCATGGAGCGGACCCTCCCGGTGATGAGCGAGCAAATTGCAGAGACCTAGTAGCTGGCTGAGACTTGAGGACTGCTGATCGATCGACTCGGAGTGATTCGGATGGCCCAGTGTTGAGGGCTTGGTTGTAGCAGCAGACCCACGGTGGAGGAGTGCTTGTTTGAAGCGGCAGACCCGAGGTACTCGACAGAAGGATTACCTCTATAGGCTATTAGGGGGAGCGCTTGGTTGTAACGATAGACTCATGGTGGGAAGCGCTTGGTTTAGCAGCATGCCCACAATACTTGATAGGTGGAGTACTTCAGCAGTCAAAGGTTAGTGGGAAGGGCTTGGTTGTATCGGCAGACCCACTATACTCGATAGTGGAGGAGTTCTCCAGCAGCCATGGTTTCGACATCGTGAATAAATATCCTGGTTTGAGCTGAGTCAATGACCTTTTTGTTTTCCTCATGATTGAGATGGGTTACTTAATAACTTAGGTATATGTATGGACATGTACTTAAGTAATGGTTATCCGTTGAAATCATACTTTGTGGTTTATCCTTGTTGGATTTTGTGAGACCTTGAGGGTCTCAAGGTCCCTACTGAGTATCGCTATACTCACCCCTACATGGGCTATGCCCGCACCTCGTTGTATTGGATGTAGACGATGGTCAGCGCTGACGAAGGCCGAGAGCGCCAGGACTGGACGGTACCTGGAGGTGGACACTCGGAATGATGGAACATGGAGCAGACCGATAGATACAGAGTGCTGAGGAGGACATCTGTACCTACCCTTCAGGTAGGAACTCGAAGGAAAATCCCGGAGTATGATCCAGGAGCTGCTTTCACCTTTCATCTGTTTTTGTTTTTCAGTTGTACTTTCTACAGTTTTAGTTGTACCTTTTTGCTGGGCTTGTATTTCTAGAACCTTTGTACTTTCAGCACACTTGTTATACATTTTTTCATAGTGTTTGCTTCCTCTTGTACTCTGGTATTGTGTGTTACATTTTATAAAGGAATTGCCTTCCTAGTTTTTAGAGAATTACGCCTTTGGTGCTAGTCTCTAGCCCCAGGAATATGGAAGGTGGGCTTGGGGTAGTCACGATATGGGCCCCAGGGGACGGGTCGTGAAAAATTGGTATCAAAGGAGTCGGTTCTACTACAGAACTTAGAACTCTGATATTTTCTTTCTGTGAAGAAATAGTGGTAAAGGTAATAAGTGTGGTTTTCAATTCAGGGAGTCTTGTGTTGGTGCGGGTAGCCGACGTATCCATACACTAGGACTATGACTTCTGATTTCCGACTCAGTGCACGAAAACACTGATTGCGTGTGTGTTTTCAAAAGTTTTTCTTTAAGTCAGCTCAAACCAGGTCATCTCACCAGGTATAGTCTTTTGATCGTGTCGCATCTATTCTTTCAGGATACCTCCCAGCGGACGACCAGTTAGATCCCCAAGAGTTGTAAGTACTGACAGGACACTGAGCGACGATGCCTCAGTACAGTGCCCTCTTCCAGTTGAGGAAACAGTAGAGGCACCAGCGGTACCACTTCCTGTTGGTCCACCAATGCCACCAGCCCCAACAGCTGGCGATGCACGCCGCTTGAGTGCGCTGCACGAGTTCCAGCTCCAGAGGCCACCCAGGTTCCGGGGAGAGACGGACCCACGAGCTGCTAAGGATTGGCTGGAGGTTGTGGCGAGAGTCTTCAGACTGGTAGGGACACTAGTAGAATTTATAGTGATACTTGTTACCATACTCCTTCAGGCAGCCGCAGGCAGATGGTGGACCCTGATGCTCCAGATGCATGACGACGCGACACTTCTATGGGCAGACTTCGAGAGCATGTTCCAGGCGGAGTTTGTACCAGCCACCCATCGAGCGGTGCATAAACAGGAGATACTACATCTACAGCAAGGCAGCGTGACAGTACCACAGTACTTAGCGAGGTTCACAGACCTCTCGCGCTACTCTACAAACATGGCACGAGACCCATTCTTCAGGGCCCGAACCTTAGAGTAAGGGCTCAGGCGAGAGATTAGAGCTTCATATTTTCTCACATCATCTCAACGTAGAAAGGGGTGTTGGAGTGAGACCTCCTAGTGTAGAGTTTCCTTGCTGAGCAATCTCCAGCAGTGGAACCCACCACTAGTCGACATGAAGCGGAGTCTTCTGTAGCTGGCAGTAGATAGATGATGCAGGGTTCCAAGAGGACCAGACCCATGGGTGGTCGACCGCATGACTCAGGATCGTGTGTGCGAGGCACCCAGGGTGGAGAATGACTTACCAGGAGCAGACAGTGTTACTCCTATGGCGGGCTTGGTCACATGGCATGTGACTGTCCGACCCGCCATACAGACAATCTACAGATAGATGAAGGACCTTTCAGGTAGAGGTAGAGGTTCGATCGAGGCGGACTGCAAGGATCAAGAGACTGAGGCAGAGGAGCTGGTCGTGCAGCTGGTGGTGGACGACGCTTCGAGGTGTTACCACCACCACCAAAAGGAGGTCCACCCCGACCGTAGGGAATGGGTGGACATGGGAGAGCATAGCTTCAGGTAGCAGAAGCATACGACTATGGTGCTCCGGAAGTAGGTGGACAGGAGTGGGACTACTTCAAGGTATGGAGGCCTTTGATCTTGGTGCTTCTAGCTTCCTTGTTGTTGTTGTTTGTGGTTGTTATGTGCCTTTGTACTTTCAGCACACTTTTTATATAGCTTTTCTTAGTGTTTGCTTCTTCTTGTACTCTGTTAGAGTGTGATACGTTTTATAAAGGTGTCTTCCCAGTTTTTAGAGAATTACGTCTTTGGTGCTAGTTGCCAGCCCCTGGCCTATGGAAGGAGGGCATGGGGTAGTAACGATACGGGCCTCGGGGGATGGGTCGTGACACTATATATATTCAGACCCAATATATATGCTTCTCAACCCATTTGTTTTTTAGATAATAATTCAACAAACTACGTCTTTATAGAGTGTAAAGTTGGGATATCATTTATAATAAAATTATTTCATCTACATACAATATTAGAAACACTAAAACACTACCACTAATCCTATTATATACATAGGAAACATCTTATTTGATAAATAAAATCCTATATTTTCAAAATTATAAAATAAACTATAATATTCATAATTGTTAGTATAAACTGGATTCATAAATTTTAAATTAATATGTATATACTAATAATGGCATAAAAGCTTCAATATTAATTAAAATGATATATTGCACTATTAACCTGAAAAGAAATGTTTTAGAAAAAACCAAAAAATCATCTTATGATTTTAATAATATTGTTAATTAAAAAAAATATTTTCAATATTTCGAATTAAAATTTTACAACTTTACTTTTCAATATTTAAAATAAAATTCTAAATTTTTTTATAAAACTTATCATACTAGAAAACATATTTTTTAAATGTAAATAGTTTTTCATTCTTCTTTTTAATAGTTTACTAATTAATTTATTGGTAATATATTATTCATATTTTCAAAATAAATTATCACCTTTTAATTATAATATTCATTTCTATGTGAAATAAATCACCAATTTTAGAAAATAATATTTCCATGTATACATTTATTTTATTAGTTATTTTAAATACACTTACTACATTTCATTAGTAATAAAGTAGACATTATTTTCAATATAATAATATTTCATAATGTGGATACTCCTATTTATACCAACTAATTCAATGGTATTGTAAAAAACTATATTTATTACTTATATTTTTATATAAATAAATCATGGTTTTCATTTTGGTTCAACATTTCATATGGTGGAAGCCATCAAACATATTATTTATTTATAGAAAAATATAATGAATTATTGGGTCGTTGTATTCCCCCACCCCCTTTTAATATATTGTGTCCTAAAATGTTTAATTATTACTGACTAACAGCCTTAGATATGGGTATCTATAAATAGAACATAAGGTATAATTTCTAGAGATATATCAATATTAAAATATAGAAATCATCTCATTATTCTCAGAACAGGCCTAACCCAAATATTTATTTTTTTCTCCAACTATTTAGGAAATAATTATACCTCTATTTTGTGTGATGACCCATGATATATAATTTTTTTCTAGAGGATGTTTATTATTATCCTTTCATTGGTATAATATCATAGGATAATATGAATTTTTTCCCTAATCTGCATTATATTTCATCTAAGTGGAGAGACCCAATCCATCACTAAAATCATGTTATATTTATAGAAATTATAGATGATAATATTTCCCTAAGGAACATTCTAAAAAATAAAATCATGGAATATAATAATCATACCGCTAGAAGATTTAATTGACAATCAAATAATTGAGGTGGTGATTTAATGATCTTATTAAGAATCAAAGATATATTGGAGTTACTAGAATCAAATTCAAATAAGATATCTACACATCAATATTGGAGGTTATGTGTACCTCAAATATCTAGTTTCACTTTTAGAGTAGTGATTTTATAGGCAGTCCATTTTCCACATGGTCTTAGTGGTCGGTGTTACTCATCATCTTGGTATGACCTTGGATTAGGGAAAGGTATTGAATAATTCCCATGTTCCCAACACATATGGCATTGAATTACTAACAGTTCCTTAGGATTAAAGCTATTTCCTTTAATCACATTAACAAAACTATAAATTTTTCTATAGTAGATTGATGCACGATGACCCCCTAATCTATAAGTGGAGAATATTTCAGTCCCCTTGAGGTAAATCATGTGGTTATTAATCATAGATATTTGATATATATAAAATTAAACATTTTTTATATCATCATCATCACCACTTTATCATTCATTGGACTCAATATTTCTCTTTTTTTGTGTTTATAAACTCAAACATTTTCAAATTATTAATCATATTCTATTATTTCTAGTTTGGAATAATCACAAAGTTTCACACTAAATATTCTATTCTAATGGTTTATTCATTGATATAATCCTCACATTTTCTCTTGCACCCATGGTTCTTTATAATTCCATCCATTTCTAAAAAAAAGGGTTGACTTGATAGATAATATATTAATAACACAGGGATACTATCATAATTATATAAAAAACTCAAACTTAAAGTGTCTTTGCCATTTTTATAATCACGTTATCCTATAGTTTCTTTGGTTCAATATATATAAATATTAGTTTTACTTAGGTTACCTTAAGTTGTGTTATCTTAATATTCTTAACCTAATACCATAATGTAACTGAGAAATAAATCCATCAGATAAGTACTTAAAGGGAATATGATCAACCAAAGAATGTCATCCCTGAGAGTATCAGATTATATGTGTTGTTAGGTCTCTTTTTCATTCACCAAGTTATGATTGATTTAATACCCAATATCCCGTCTTTAAGGTTATTAAACCTAGGTTAATCTGTAACAGAGCATGGATCCACATGTAGTATCCATAGATGGTTTAATTTTTATGGAAAACCATATACACATACCTTAATAATATTTTAGGATAACATCCTATACATAGACTATTATATGGAGTTTTCACAAAGGTTATATAACCCAAAACCAAAATGTATCTATACTATTCTCCAAAAATAAATAAAATATGATATGATACCAACTAAAGTGGATAAATAAAAAAATGAATTATATGATACCTTAATATCATGATTTAAATAATTCATATCACAAATAGTCATAGAACCCAAAGAACAAAAGGTTTATGGTCTTTGAGATTAGTTACATAAACATCTTATTTTATGAAACTTTTATACATGTATCCATAATCATGATCCTCTAGACCTATTATATATATCGCACATGTTATAATCAAATTCAAAACTAAGGGATTAGAAAATAAAGTCATGGGAAATCTTAGGCACTCTATATGTGAAAACCATATCATAATGTCTTATATGATAAACAATAAGTGGAACATGAGGAAGAGATAAATAAATTAATAAAATATCGAGATATCCTAGATAAAAAATATAACATGATAAAAAAATATACAAGCATAACCAGATCATCAATGAATCATAAAAGTTATGACACAGATCAAAATACATATCCATAATCATAAAACATGTGAGCATGATATTATGGAACTAAATGTTTATAAAGTAAATCATAATCATGAAAAAATGGAATTTTAGAGAAATGAAATTTATCTTGATATTTTTTTATCTTATTAATCAACATAAACATATGTAAAACCTTTATTTTTTGGAAATTTTTTTCATAAAACACATTATTCCCACATCTATGTGAACAAACTCATTATGTTCGTGCCTGAAATGTGAGTAAAACCATCAATTCTATGCATGTGTGAAAAAACTAACTATATCCATAGTAGACTATATCATGATGTATAAACACAGACCATTACAATAGTTTATGATATATTACCCACATCTCATCATCTATACATATTTTTTTCACTTATAATAAATAATAAACTTGTGTTAATGAACCCATGGAAAAAGAATGGGTTTCCAAAGCTTCCCAAACATATCACATAACAAAAAATTAAGATATCATGGGATATAAAAAATCTAATTTCCCTAAAGTAATAATATAATAATAATATATTTATAATGATCAGAACATAAAAACATGGGATATAACCCATGGAGAAAAATTATAAGTAAAAATACTAGATTTTTCACAAATCCGTTTAAACATTTCCATAAAAGATGAAACAAAAATAACATTAAGAAAAAAATTTACATGGAAAGAGAATAATTTTGAAAATAAATTTATTAATAGTTCTAAATAAATTATCCATGAAAAGAAATAAGGATTATCAAAATTAATTTGGTGAGGAATATAAAAAAATGATCTTGAAAGGATGGAAAAACCTTTTAAATAATTTGGAATACCTCTATTTGAAAACCCACATCATAAAAAGTGTAATGAATTTTCCTTTGTAAAATAAATAAATAATATTATTATAATAGTCAAAAATAATAAATGTTATATTTTTGAAAAATATTGGATAACATTGGTGGGATTTAAATTCATGGATATGGAAGAACATATCATTAAAAGTAAAGGGAAATATTCTTAACAAAAATCATTATAATTATACAACTGATTTATGAATGAAGAATGCATTGGTTTCAAACATGATTTACTCTAATAATGAGGTTTAAGTAAAAAATAACATCATCATAGGCTATAATAAATAGATCTTGAAATATAATAGTTAAAAAAGGGCGATTACAACCCAATGAAATCACTAGATTCTAGAAAAACCCATACCTTTCGTTCCACCTAGTTGAAAATGCTTTAAAATACTAAAAAATAGAAATATCATAATAAAATATTTTATAACCACATTAATTCCTATATATATATATATATATTCCATTTATAATTATTATCAATTTGTAAATTAGTTAGCTTTCCCATTTGTTCCCACCATATCAGGTGTTTATAGTTTTGACCCTTTGTAGTTATTTCACAGTGGCAGTGTTAATAGTCATTCTTATGCCAAAGTTAATCATTCAAAGTTAATTAAATTTAAAATAAGGGATAAATTATAATTATTCATTATGTATAAATTTCCTTTCATGATTACTTTGTTATATATCCTTAAAGAATAAGTTGACTATAAAAAATTTTAGTGTTTTTCAAACTACGAAGGGTGTTTTCTAAAATATAGACTCAAATATTGATTTAACAAATATATAACCAAAAAAATTAATTAATTAAATATTTATATTATATTATACAAGTAATTATTTTTTAATAACCATCAATGGTATAATTTCACGGTATTATACAAGTAGGTGGTCAAACTGATGCAATCATGAGCATATAATGATTATGGATGATTATGAGGTGATTGAGTTTTAATATCATTAAAAATAGAATAATAATATAATTTAGTGTTTATTAGTGTAATATATCCTAATTATAAATTATTTTTATGAATAAATAATGGATATTATAATATTACATAATCTGAATTAATGATTTTCCCCTTATTATACTTGTTTTAAATAATTAAGTTTAAAATATTCATTTATTGATAATATAATTATTAGGTTATTCAATTTTTCATATTTTAAACTCAAATATATTATAAAATAATATTCATATATTAAAAAAATCTCTTTAAGATACATGTAAGGGAGGGATTAAATGGAAAATGGAAATTAATTATCCCATATAGGCGGTAGACAACACGTATGCATGGTTACGATTTCATTTTCCATACAATAGGAAAAAAGAGTAATGTGGTATGTAATTTCATAATATAAAATGCCTCATAAAATTAATAATTAGATGTTAAATTGCATATTTGGACCATCCTTTATAGGTGGTGATGGAAAATTAAACACATGGCATCATGCAGGCGGTAATCCACATAAAGCCGGATCCCCATTTTCCTTAGGCATAATAAAAAAATGGAGTGTGGTTAATAATTATACCATAATTATATTGACATAAATATATAATTATTATAATCATTTAATCATTTTATTATAGAGAAATTAATTTATAGGAATATGATAATCGTATAACGATATAGAAAAAAGAAATAGTGGTTAGGAACTTATACATCACTTCATGAATTATTTTCATTACAATGGGGATTAAATCATAGAGGGATAGTATTTTCAGAAGACCAAAACATACTTAAGCTTTAAAGTAGTGTGTATAAGAGTTCTACAAATAGTTTTGGTGAAACATAATGGGTTTTTTGTGTGGGAAATATAAGAGAAGAGCAACACTTTTATAAGTTAAAAGGGATGGTGTTTTTTGAAACTACTAAATTCTTTTCAATAATTGTAATTCAGTCGTAAGGAAAATGAATCTAAAATTGACAAATAATGTATTGGTGAAGATATAAGTTCAACCACACCACCACCACTCAACTTAAAAAAAATTAAACATGTTTGGCCCTTTATATCTAGGGTTACTAAAATTTACCATTTATGATTTCACTACGGTAATTAGTTTTAACATATGTAATTTATCTTTTTTCCCCAAAAATAAAATGGACCATATTATATAGTTTTTAAAAAATGAATCCTAATTTTAGATGATTTTTTTATTTAAATTTTTAAATTTGATAAAAAAAATTAAAACACTAAATTTGTAATGTATTATAAAAATTATTAAAGAAAAATATAACCTAAATTATAAAAAATAAAATATGGTTTTATAAATTAAATAAAATATTAAATTTATTAATTAACTTATAAAAAAATATTTTATTTGAATATGTATTCAAAAAAATGTGTTCATACTTATATACTAATAATTTCATAAAAGCAGCAAAATTTTTAAAAATTGTATATTACACTATTCACTTAAAATTAAAATGTTTCAGAAAAATACAAAAAATTCATCTCAATATTATATAATTATTATTAATTGAAAAATGATTTTATTTTTTTAAAATTAAATTTATAAAATTTTAGTTGTCAAAATTTAAAAAAAGTTAAAAAATATAGTGGAATGTTGATCATATTGGAAGAAGGATATATCAAATGTTAGCTATTATTTATATTTTTTCCTACCATTTAATAATTAATTTATTAGTAATATATTATTCATAATATCAAAATATTTTATTATTATTTAACCATAGTATACCTTGTATCTTTAAATATGACACCAATTTTAGAAAAAATATATTTGTAAGTACAGATTTATTTTATTTTCTATTTTAGATACATTAATTGAATTTCATTAATTTTAGAAGTATACATTAATTTCTTTATGCCCATATTTCATAATTTCTTTACTCATATTCATACCTATTAATTCAATATACTTGTTTTAAGAGTTTTTGATGCACCGGAACTGTGTATACATTTTCACATACTTTATTGAAAATAGGAATAAGTTTTCAACAATTAATTACTTCTTAGTGGACAAATACTTGGATTTTGGTAATATTTTTCATTTTTAAGAAATTTACAGCCAAATACACAAAACAGGGGAGAATTGAGAAAAAATTTACAGACTACATAGCTTGTACTTATACACACGTCGTGTAGATTCAAACTCAGACATGGATTGACTAGGAGAAGTACATTCCCAAGTAACTAGAAGCTGGTACACGTCATGTTCACACTTTACACGTTGTGTACACCATTCTAGAAGTAGATGGTGGATGACAAGAATCCTACATACCCATGTGGCCAGCTGATAGGGACACACCATGTTCAACCTATAAACGTTGTATATACCTTTATAGAAGTGGTTGGTGGCCGAAAAATGATACTACACACTGTGTATAGCGGCGTTACATGTCGTGTATATCTACCTACCCGGCAGCGTCGTGTTCCAAGTCAAAGATGGTGTGTTAGGCCACCTATCAGCAAAGAAAGTAATGACAAAAGTGCATTGACAAAAGTATATTCCGTGTAATTCTTCCACATGCCATGTAGTTGAATTTCCTATAAATAGAGGCCTTGGACTCCGGTTCCAATGAGGAGAATGTGTGGAAAGAAAGGGTTGAAGGTACGAAGGAAAGAAGCTCTACTGCCATTATACCAACACTCTACAACTTCTTCATTCTACCATTCTACTGAAGAGTCATTCTCTCCTTGAAGTTCCAAGTAATGATCACATAATGTATTGAGTATTTTATGCTTATCTTAACCTCTATGTGTAAATAAATACCCAATGTGTTGGGGTTGTGGGAGATGTAAGAGTTGTAATATAGATTATTTGTTTTTAATGTTTCTGTTCTTTTAACTTCTTCTTATTCTTCTTAAATCACTTCATATAATCACTAAAAATTCTGAACTAGACCATGGGAAAAATTTCAGGTATTCAAAAGAATAATAACAATGAATATTTTCATGATCACTGTAAGTATTTTTTGACTCAAAAATGGACTAGGACAAACAAAAAACTATTAAACACTAACTATCGGATCAAGGAGTTAGTTTCTTCAGCTCTAAATATAATTTTACCAGACCAAGGAAACTTTGTTACAAATTGAACCCAGAGTGTTGGGTTATTATGAACTACAAAACCTAACTAGCAATTTGATTTAGTAATCAACTTCTCATAAATCCGCAACCCCAATGCCTTTCTCTCTTTAATTTTCATCAAAACTAATGTTCCCATATATTATTATATTCATTAAGTAATTTATTGAAGAAACATAAAACCAATTATTATTTTTATCCAAAAATATAAAATCGACTCTAAATTCAGCACACTTCACTAAGACAAAAATAAAAATTAGTTAAGGAAACAAAAATATAACTTCTTCGTTTTTCTATGGATCGGACCCTCATTAGTACTATACTCGTTGTGGTAAAAACAATTTCAGACCCCAAGTTCAAATGGATGCTTTTGAGGTGTCAATGTTTACTCATGACTGAGCACAATCACAACAATCCCATGGCACAGAACAAGGAAGGAAATCCAGCTGTTGTCTAAGGAGTTGGAAATCCATTAGGACCGGATGACAACCGGAACCAGCAAGCTCAACTTGATATATGGTATGGCCGACAGTATCTCCAACAATTCCAACCAGAGCAGATGCCATTTTTACACTTGAGTCAGGGGTCGTACTACGCCCCTCAAGAGCAATAATATATGTCGGCTCAACTATCTCAGCAGAAACCTCCACGCCATACTCTCATAGAGTACGTCCTGACATCTGTCCACGGAGCTGAAACGGGCATCGTCTATCCACTGGTGGAGGACCAACACTTCAAAATCAAGCATGTTATCATGTATTTGATCCAGAACACCGTTCAATTTAGCGTCTTGCATAGCGAGGACCCCAATACCCATCTCTCCAATTTCTTGGAGGTCTGCGACACAATCTATAACCACAAAGTGTCCATGGATGCCATTTGTCTTCACCTCTTCCCCTTCTCTCTAAGGGATAAGGTGAAAGTTTAGATTAAAGGATTTCTGCAATGATCTGTCCTCACCTGGGAGGAGATCACCCAGGTGTTCCTGTCTAAATACTTCCCACCCTCAAAGATGGTGACTCTGCATAATGAAATCTACAACTTCCAGCAACACAACTCAGAGTCATTGTACGAATCATGGGATCACTTCAGGAGGTGTTGGGAAAATTCCCACACCACAGACTCCCACTTTGGATGCAGGTCCAAACCTTCTATGGAGGACTGACGATGAATACAAAGTTTGTGGTGGATGCTGCTGCTGGAGGTACAGTACTGAGGAAATCCCCCGAAGAGCATTTCGAGCTACTGGAAGACATGTCTGTCAATAGCTTCCATTGGAATTCTGAGTGGGGAATATATAAACAAGGTATGCATAATATTGATGCTACTAATATGATTGCTGCCTAGTTGGATGATGTGTCCAAAAAGATCAATACGCTCAATTTGAAGGGTGCATCCCAAGTACATGTGGCAAACCATCTGGCTTGTATAAAATGTGGTGATAACCATGTCATTGTATAATGAACGGGTTCTTCTGGAGGCCCTTCAACAAGAGAGGTGAGTTATGTTGCCCAAAACCGAGGGCCGAACTAGTACCAGTAGTACCAGAACCTGGCATAGCGTGATCATTAGAACATACGTTGGGGAAAATAACAGTAGAATCTTCCACCCCAGTGACTATCTGGCTACAATCCGTCTTCTAATCAGAACCAGTACCCAAGGCAGCAACTTCCACAATAGGGCTCTTATCAGTAGCAAGGATATCAAAACCCTCACCCATAGTAGTCATGGCAGCCACCACCGCCACCAGCTCAACAACCACCTCAGCAGGAGAATACCTCAAGGTTAGAGGATCTCTGGAACAAATTTATATCTACTATAGAGACTATGTTTCAAAATTAGGAGGCTTCAATTCGAGGCCTATAGAACCAGATTGTCCAGCTAGAAAACAAACTCTTGGGAAGTTAACCTGGTACACTACCGGGTAAAACTGAGAAGAACCAAAAGGAGGAGGCCCATCCCTCACATTACGGAGTGGAAAAGAGTTATAATAGAACCAAATAGAATAGGTAGATGAATCCACACCCCCTATTGATGAAAAAGGTACATATTCAAACCCCTCCTCATCCAAAATCCCACAGACTGAGGCTTCGCAGAATAAAGGAATGGATATTGTCAAACTCTTTGAACCTGCCTTACCCATCCCAGAGAGAATGAAGCAGAGAGAGCTGGACCACGAGTTCAGAAAATTAATGTAAATGATCAAGAAGATTCACATAAATATTCCATTTTTAGAGGAACTGACTCAGATTCCCACTTATGCGAAATTCATGAAATAAATCCTCTCCAACAAAAGAAATATGGAGGATATGGGCACCATTTCCCTAACCTTGGAGTGATCTACAGTCATCCAGCATTCGTTTCCTCCCAAACTCCAGGATCCAGGTAGCTTCACTATTCTATGCACTATTGGACCATGTGAGTTTGGGAAGCCCCTCTATGATTTAGGGGCTAGTTTCAACCTCATTTCCCTCTGAGTTTTAAAAATTATTGGGCTCAACGACCTGAATCCTACCTGAGTATCCCTTCATCTTGCTGATCGATCAATCAAATATCCAAAAGGTCTACTGGAGGACATGCTGTTCAAGGTGGGTAGGATGATCCTTCCTGCAGATTTCATCATCCTTGACATGGAGGATGACTAGTAGGTACCTCTCATTTTTGGAAGTCATTTCTTGGAAATTGAAAAGGTACTGATCGACGTGCACCATGGGGAGCTAATTTTCCGGGTAAGAGATGAGAGAGTATCCAATAATGTCCTCCAAGCTGTCAAGCATGCATCATTGTCTAAACATGAGTGATTTTATGCAGTAACCACCATGGATAATCGCTTGAGAGAAAAAGGGGATGATCTAGTATCCCTTTTTACCTCAGATAGCTTTATCATTCTAGAAATTCTAGTTGAAGAAGCGCCAGAGGACTTGCAATTCCTAGAAGGCTAGGGAGGTCACTATTGGCAATGTGCATTTGTTCCTAATATTCTAGAATGATAAAAGGTGAAACCACTTGTTCCTTGAATTTTAATGGTGCCTGAACTAGAACTGAATCCTCTTCCGTCTTCTCTAAAGTATGGGTATTTAGGAGACCATAAAACATTGCCTGTAATACTTAGCGCAGAACTGACACAGGAGTAGGAAGATGCTCTTCTAGAGGTTTTAAAACAGCAGAAGCATGATATTGGGTGGATGGTTGTATATTTGAAGGGCATCATCCCTACCATTTTCACCCACAAGGTGCTGCTTGAAGAAGGTACCAAGCAATCTCAGCAACCACAACGGCGCCTGAACCCCCCCCCCCCATGAAGGAAGTTTTAAAAAAAGAGGTGATTAAATTGTTTTATGCATGCATCATTTATCTGATCTTTGATAGTCTGTGGGTGAGTCCCCTACAAGTAGTAAACAAAAAGGGGGGTATCACTGTGATTTCAAATAATAAGAACGAGCTCATCCCCACATACACTATTATAGGCTGGCGAGTCTGTGTGGACTACAGGAAGCTGAATGACGCCAAGAGGAAAGATCATTTCCCCCTTCCCATCATGGATCAGATTCTAGAGAGAGTAGTGGGGCACAACTTTTATTTCTTACTCTACGGCTATTCCGGCTACAACTGGATTTCTATTGCTCTAAAGGATTAGGAGAAAAGCACATTTACTTGCCCCTATGGTACTTTTGCTTACCGAAGGATGTCTTTTGGAATGTGAAACTCCCCCACCAACTTGTAGCATTGTATGTTAGCTATCTTCCACAACATGGTAGAACAAATCCTAGAGGCATTCATGGATGACTTTCCCATTTATGGAAAATCTTTCATCATTTGTTTGCAGCACCTGGAGCTAGTTCTGTAAAGATGTGAAAACACTAACCTTGTTTTAAACTGGCACAAGTGTCATTTCATGGTGCAAATTAGAATTATCCTTGGCCACAGAATCTCAGTAAAGGGGATAGAGGAGGACCTGGTGATGATAGAAGTCATTTAATGACTTCCTATTCCAACTTACGTCAGAGCCATCCACAGCATCCTGGGGCATACTGGTTTTTATAGGCAGTTTGTCCGCAAATTTTCAAAAATAGCCCATCCCCTCACCAATCTTTTGACTAAGGATTCCATATTTGAGTTCGATGAGGCATGAACCATAGCTTTTGAGCACCAGAAGCAATGCCTGGTAGAAGCTCCAGGGATGATTTCTCCCAACTGGGAGGAACAATTTGAAGTGATGTGTGATGCCAGCAACTACGCAGTAGGAGCAGTCTTGGGCCAATGGCTTGACCGGATTTTCCAACCTATATATTAAGCTAGCAGGACACTCAATGAGGCACAAATGTACTAAACCACCACAAAAAAAGTAGTTTTCAGTAGAGGTGTTCACATTTGACAGGTTTTGTTCTTACATAGTGTTATCTAAAGTTATCGATTATATTGACTATGCATCACTAAATTACCTACTGAATAAGAACGATGTGAAGCCCCGATTGATCTTTTGGGTGCTCCTCCTACAAGAATTTTATTTGGAGTTCCAAGACAAGAAAGGGAGTGAGAATGTTATTGTATATCATCTCTCCCGCCTAGAGATGCCTCATTTGGAGAAGGAGGAAGTTTGAGATATCATGGAGGATTTCCCTGATGAGCACCTATTTTCAATCAACAAAACACCTAGACCTTGGTATGATAATATTTCTAATTTTTTGGTTACAGGTGTCGTTCACCTGGACCTCTCCTTTTATCAAAGGAAGAGGTTTCTCTCTGATGTTAAGAGGTACTTCTGGGAAGATCCTCTTTTATTATGATCCTGTGGAGATGAGGTGATCTATCATTGCCTCCCTGAAAATGAAGTTCATGAAGTCCTAAAATTCTATCACGCCTCACCAGTTGGGGGACATCATGGCCATGACCGTACGATAGAAAAGATCTTGCAATTTGGGTTTTTCTGGCCCACCATGCATAAAGATGCTTGGGCCTTTATTTTCTATTGTGATCGATGCCAGAGAACTGGTAATGTGAGACATAGAGCTTAGATTCCCCAGCACCCCATCATGGAGTTGATCATTTTCAATGTATGGGGCATAGATTTCATGGGACCCTTTCCCCCATCTTTCGGGAACACTTACATATTGTTCTACGTCAACTACGTCTCCAAGTGGCTGGAAGCTCCTACTACAACTAATGACACAGCCAAGGTAGTCATGATCTTTTTAAATAAACATATTTTTAATAGGTTTGGAGTTCCACGAGTACTGATCAGCAATAGAGAGACCCACTTTGACACCACACTGATGAGAGGAATACTATCCAAGTATGGTGTAACGCATCATATGGAGACGCCATATCATCACCAGTATAGTGGACAAGTGGAGCTCTCCAACTATTAGATCAAGTATATCCTAGATAAAAAGTCAACACTTTGATGAAAGACTGGTCCAAGAAGTTGGACGATGCTTTATGGGCATATCGGACTGCTTTGAAAACACCGCTGGGAATGTCCCTATTCCGCCTCATCTATGAAAGGCCATGCCAGCTACCAATACAATTGGAGCATAAAGCATATAGGGTCTTCAAGGCCCTGAATTTTGATCTGAAGTTAGATGAAGAGAAGAAAAAGTTCCAACTATCAGAACTTGATGTAATCAAATTTGAGGCATATGAGAACGCTAAGCTATACAAGGACAATACGAGATAAATTTAAGACTGGATGATTTCAAAAAAAAATTTAACCCAGTGATCAGGTATTTCTCTTTAACTCTTGTATTCGATTATTCCCAGGGAAGTTGAAGTCACAATTGTCGGGACCATTCCAAGTTATACGTGTATTCCATCATGGAGTGGTAGAAATATCTAGAGAGGATGGCCAACCATTAAAGGTTAACGGACAGCGATTGAAAGCTTACCATCAGATGGATGACACAGTGGGAACATTGTCCACCATACAACTTAGGTAAGAAAAGGTAAGTAGGTCAAGCCAATGACCTAAAACAAAGGAACTTCCTAGTAGGAAACCTAGTGGATACATGTCATGTACAACCTATATACACGGTGTGTACTTATTCCTTTTCATTTAACTTTTAACTTTTATAAATATAAATCTTAACAAAGTAAAAAATAGGGATGATGTCGGTGCTGATGGTAAGGTCATTGGAGTTTATACGAGCCATCACCGGTTTGAATCTTTCCCGACCTACATTCAGCATGGGGTTCCTCCTTTTTCTCCATGTGTTTTCTTACTCGGCGTGTGTGGTATTTTTTCATATTTATATATATTTTTTTATAATAAAACCCATGGTGGGAATGCATTAGTTGACCTGGATTGTAACCCAATTTCAAAAGGCCTAGGTTTGATTCCTGACAACCACCCCATTTCCATCATTTGTTCTTCTTAATAAACCCACATGGCGTGTCTTTCGATATACATCGTGTGTTCCATGCTTTCCTTCTAAAAACTGAAAATATTTTTCTCATAAAGTAATTCATGTGGTTAAATTTGGCAGATTGGCAGACTCTCGGCCCTAGGATCCAAAAGACCTGGGTTCAAACTTGGCTAATCTCCCTACTTCATCCCTTTTTGTCTAATTAAAAACCACACACTGTGCATTTTATTCTTCCCATATAGTATAGGCTTGTTTACATTAACTACATTTAAAAACATAATATGAGTAGCAGTACAACCTTTGCTCTAGTGGTTGATGGATTCAGTTTGGAAAGGTTGATCGTTGGTTTGAACCTTTCCCCAAGCACTGGACCAAAGGTTGTACTTCTCTTTTTCCAATTTTGGGACACACGACGTGTATTGCCCGATACATTGCGTGTATAGTTTTATTTTTAATAAATTATATATATATATATATTTATTATTAAATATTATATAGTTTAGTATAATAATTATATATAAATATTATTATTAAAAAATGGATACATGACATTTATTCTATTGTACACGCCGTGTACCTCAGCTATAAAAGCCGTGGACCACCCGGCTTCAGGCCGTGTCACGCAGAACCCTCACCTCTCCCTGTTTCTTCCCCCGTACGACACTTGGATTCCCCGCTTCCAAATTCACTGATTTAGGGCCTTTTTTCTTCTGATTTTTCCTGCATTGTGATCCTCAGTCCAGGTATGCCCTTTTACACCCTTTATTTTAATTTTTCATATGCGTTTAGGGTGATTTTTGGATCAGCCGACCATTTGGCTTCTGCGATACACATGGAAGAATCAAAGAACACATGTTGTGTAATTCTGTACATAGCCACACCCTGAATGCTTAGCAATTTGAAAATACATGGTGTGTATGTTAGGTACACACCGTGTACCATCCCCTGTCTTGCTCGGATACCTTTTTCACAAGGCCTCACAAACCATGTTCACGTACATAGCATGTGTGTTCGGTACACTCCGTGTACACCATTTCATTCGGCCAGCCCGTGCCTAGAACTTCACACAACCATTTAACTTTTTTTCTTAAACACACCGTGTTGTTCTCTCACAAGGTGTGTCCTGTATTATTAGCACTGCTTACACGATGGTCGTGTCTTAGAAAACACACGACCAGGACCACATTGCATGAACACGGTGTGTATGTTCGGTACACGTCTTGTCCCCGTCCCTGGTCCCAGATGATCACTCGATGTGTCTATCCAAAGAACACGAGATGCTAACATGCTTTTGATACACACTGTGTACTTTGGATACACACGCAATGTAATTTTTTTATTTTTTTTTAGTTTTCTCACATTTTCTTCTTTTCCTTTTTCTTTTCTTTTTCTTTTTTTGGTTTTCCTTTATTTCTCAAGGTATGGCAGACAGAGACCATTCACGAGGGAAGAGGCCCACCTCCGCCACTGAGGGCGAGAGGCCTATATTTCACCGGATCCGACTCCGTCCTACGATGTCACCAGATCTAAACTCTCTGGTGTACCAACTCCCTCTGTTGGCCATTTTTCCACCACTCACTACATCAGTCGAGGTTGGTCCTAGTACCGCCATACCCCCCCCCCCCCCATTTAGCATCGAGCCTCCAAGAACTTCCCTTTCTTCCCCACTAGCTACCACTCCACCTGAGCTCTCCTCATATGCAGTTGGTCCATCATCAACTGCCCCATCCAGCGACCCTCCGTCTACTAAAATGACTCCGCCTACAGATCTAGCTCTCGCTGCTACACCACCATCTAGGATGGGACTTACAGGTCTTCCTTACCCTTGCATGGTGTTCCCAGTCACAAATTTGGCACACGACAGGGTCTGGCTCTTCTCTCACCACCTGATCCCGTTGTGCAGCCACTATCTTGATAGAAACATCCCTCAGCAGCTGAGTATCTGGGGAGAGTTAGAGGATCTCCTTGGACACACTCTGTTACTCACGATATTCCAAATCAGCACTCCTATTTTTAGGGATTTATTTTTGGAGTTTGCTACTTACTTTGAGTTTGATGGAGCTGAGTACCAGGAGAAACCTGGTGATGTGGTCCCAGTGGTCCGGTTCCAGTTAGGTGGTTGACCCTTTTCCCTTACTATGACCGAGTTTGGCCGAGGGTGCAGTTTTTGTCCTCATCCCATCACCCCACCCCTTGTCTCCACCCTGACCCGATCCGAGTGCTCTGAGATCATTGCTATGTGCCAAAGATTATTGGGCCTTACCACTGTTATACCCCTACTTCCAAAAAGTGTACCCTCATCGTTGACCCTATACTTCGCTTCACCCACCAGTGCTTCAACACCATCCTTTTCCTCTGCCATGAGGATACAGGGGTCAAGACCAGTCGTGACATAGATCTCCTCACCTATGTCACCTGGAAGGACTACCCAGACCTCCATTACCATGTCGACTCCTATTTCAATTCCATGTTTACCAGCCGTCAGGGAAACCTAAAAGATTGGTTCTACGCCACCCGCCTTGCCCACAACCTTGGCGTTTTTAAGCCTTATCTTCCCCATGACCTGTTAGGTTCATCCCAAAAGATGCACTATCTCATGCGTATTAGTATGGGATTGGTCTGGAAGCAGGGGGTGCCTACGTCCTTGCCTAGGAACCACCCCCACTACCTGCTGACCCTCCTAGCCCCGCCGAGGAACCTGCTCCTCCTTCCCCACCACTTCCAGCTTCACCACCCCACCCCCTTCTTCTGACCACTCTTCTTATGGCATACCTTCTTCTATTCCACCTACTACCCCCTAACCCCCACACCCTTGGTCGATCTCTCCTTTTACCTCCGCCTAACCATGATGGAACAACACTTGGTTCATCTCAATCGACGTCAGAACCGACTAGAGCAGATGTTGGGGCTTCTTCTTCAGTATCATGTTATACCACTACCGCCACCACCTGCCTCTACCTCAGTTCCTGGCCCTTCCTCTGCATCTCCACCTCCCTTTTTCGCACTATCCATGGATTCAGTTCTCCTATCCAATATGGGCCCAGCTGTTGCGACCACTGCTATCAGTCCAAGTAGTGATGTCGAGCTTCCTATTCCGAGTCTAACTTTTGTGGCTCCTACTTCTATAAATTCTCTTCCTGGTGTAAATTTCGGGCCTCCAATTTCCACATCCCCTGATCCTTCTCTACTGGCTATTTTTTTACCAGATGATGTCTCTTCTGAGGCGACCCCCGGACTAGTTTTTGGACACATGATTTTCATTATATATCTCTTCGTGATATTTTGTGCCTATGTATGTTATGTATTCTTGCAGTGTTCTCTCTCCACAACCATCACAGGTACTCTAGCATGCTATGGACTAGACTTCTACATCACTCCTCGTCTTTCTTTGCCTAGACATAAGGGAAGTATTGTTTTTTCACATTTTTCCATTTTTTTTATTTTCTTCTTTAGTTTACTTCTTTCCTTAATTCCCCTTGTTCTGGTCCACTGTTGTGTCTCCACATTCCCTTATTCACTTTATGTGGCACTTGGTGGACCACATGTGATAATAAGTATGGGGGCATCTCTTGACCACTTTAGTCTTTGTCCTTATCATCATTATAAGAGAAATGGTTATTGGAAGATATATTTGAAAATGTTAAGACATTTTGGTTAATCATAGTTCTAAATAATAGAGTTTAATGTGGGAAATTTTTAAAAAGTCGCATTCTTATTTTGGTTCTTAAAGTGTTTTAACATGATTTTTGATATAGTTTAAATTACAACTTGTAATCCTTGGATAATTAAATCGATTAGACTAATAAATTATATGCAAGTCACGACCAGATTGTCTCTTTATTTGATTTTCCCACTCCTAGGAGGTATTCTAAATCCTTTATCATATTCTTTCTAATACCCTCTTTCTTGAGATATTCTTAGGATATACAAAACTACCATAATTTTCAATATTTCTTTTCATAACAAGAGGAATTTTTGAATTACATTAAAATTATTGAGGCATTAGATTGTTTAAACCCCTTTATCTTGAGGCATACCCTACATCTTATCTTCGTAAAGCCCCTAGAAACCATGAATAGCCTTCATAGGGAGTCATATTACCAGCCTATTTCCCTTCCAACCCTAATTATTTTATTATTTTTCATGATTATTCACTTGAGCTTAAAAGAAATGATTTGCAACACATGGCTTATTTTTGTGAATTGTCATGAAATTAAGTATGGGGGAGAGCCTCTTGATCATTGGGGGCACAAAGGGTTCCAAACCTCTATTTGTGGGAACTATAAAAGGTTCCCTTTGTTCTATTTAAAAAAATGGCACTGATAAAGGGACTTTATACTCACTTGTTGTTTTTTGAACCCTACCTACCAAACTAAGAGAGATGGTGGTAATGAGATCATTTGATAGGGCTTGTTGAGGATGCTTTTACATTGAACATAACATTGAATATCATGCACTCTTATTTAAGAATTTGGCCTCCTTTTTCAAGCCTTATAGTTATTTTTCAAATCTTTACCTACCAACCTTTAGCCACAGAAACATATGATCCTTATTGAAAAGTCCTCGTGATATTTTTAAATCAATTTTTTGAAGTGGAGAACTAGATTTCTTGCAAACCTATATATAGAGTGTATATATATTTAATTTAGAAAAACATTAATTTAAAATATCTTGAGTATTGAGTATATTATTGGTGAGGTAGATCATCAAGTGGCTTGCTTATTTTTGAAACGTTGAAACATGTGTTTAAAGAAGGATGACAATGGTTAACTGAATTATATATGAGGCATGATTAAAACATCTCCTGAATTGAAACTACTTTGTAATTTTTTTAAAATTTTCTCCTTTGAATTATTATTTACATTTATGATTAACTAAATTCATCTCTTTTAAAATATAGGCTCTCTTAATTAGATGTTGAGATTTTCTTGAGGGAAAGAAAATGACTAAGTATGGGGGAGTTTGATGCACCTGATTTGTGTCTAAATTTTCACATAATTTATTGAAAATAAGAACATGTTTTTAGAAATTACTTACTTATTAGTGGAAAAATACTTTGATTTTGGTAATCTTGTTCATTTTTAGGAGATTTATCGCAAAATATAAAAAATGGGGGAGAATTGATCAAAAATTTACAAAATACATGGCATGTACTTACACACATGCTGTGTACATTCAAACTCAGACACATATTGACCAGGAAAAGTACATGCCCAAGTAACCAGAAGTCGGTACACGTTGTGTTCACACTTTACACGCTATGTACGCCCTTTTAGAAGTAGTTTTTAGATGAGAAAAAAAAATCCTAGTGAGGGAATTAAAATTAATGGAATCCCATTAGTCTAATAAATTCATAAAAACCCATGAAGATGATTACCTTTTAAAAAATTATACATTGATCTCATAAATGAAACATTTACAAAGTGAATATAAATATTTTCTCTTAGAAAACTAGTGAAACCCATGAGAATTCATAGGAAATACTGTAAAGGAATCTTGAGGCAAGTGGGTACTCATTGAAACATTTCTTTTAAAAATATCCTTTCACATTAAGTCTTTTCTTACCACATAAAATCAAAATATTTCCATAAGAATAATTTTTTCCTTAATAATATAGGTATATTTGATCATCATATTCATAATTTTTGTTCACTCATGTTTACCCCATGTTAGAATAATTGAATCTTATTTATGTCTATAAGAGTAACCATCCTAGTAATCTCCTCCATTTTCACTTCCAAAGACTTCATCGTTACCAAATGAATTAGCGAACTATATCAGGCTCACCGATTATCATGAGATATATCAAGATCACCCCAAAACATATGTTATTATCAAGTACTTTATAATGAATAAAAAGTGATAAATAATCAATTTTTCATCATAAAACCTTTGAAAATCTCATTTATACCTTGATAAATCTTCCTTAGATTCATGCAATGTAACCCTGGTAAACTAAACTTTTTTGAGTTCTCTATTATAAAATACATTATCACTTTACCAATATATATGTCCTAACTCAATCCAAGTATCCTCTTAGATATATATCTATATATCTTTAGACCCAATATATATGCTTCTCTACCCATTTATTTTTTAGAGAATAATTCAACAAACTACGTCTTTATAGAGCGTAAAGTTGGGATATCATTTCCAATAACATTTTGTCATCTACATACAATATTATAAACACTAAAACACTACCAATAATCTTATTATATACATAGAAAACATATTATTTTTTATGAAAAAAACTCTTTGATTACATCATCGGACTAGATATTCCAACTCTGAGAATCTTGCTTCAAATAATAAATTGGAATTTTCCAATTACATACATTAGAAAACTCATTTTTAACTTAAAACCTTTATGATGAATCATATATATGGACTTTAATAAATTTTCATTAAGGAAATTGTTTTTGACATCTATTTGATATATCACTTAATCAAAATTATCTGTTATTGAAAACATTATATGAAAGGATATTTTCATAGTAATATGTAAAAAGGTACCCATATTTTCAATAATAAAAATTATATTATAACCCTTTTATAGTAGTCATGCTTTATAGGTAGGAAATTGAGAATAAATTTAAATTTTATTATGTAAAACCAACTTACACCATATGGGACTCACCCCTTTAGGTGAATCCATCAAGTTACAAATCTTTGATAATGTACATGGACTCAATTTGAGATTCCTTGGCTTTTAAAAATTTCTTGGAATTATAAATTCCAATGGAATCACATTAGTTAGTAGGTTAATAATCGATGAACATTACTTTTTCATCATTTTCCATGTAAAATTAATATATCTCAATCTCCTAATGAATCCTACCAGACCTTCATGGTTCTTGATCAAAATTGATTCAGTTATTCTTCCACAAATATCTGTGGAATTGAATCAACTTCTATCTCAAGAACACTTCTTATCAACTGTTTTTTGTACTTTTCCAAGTTCAAATTTACTCCCACCAACACCTCATCTGATAAATTCATTTTCAATCAATGTAGTAAATCAAGACAAATATACTTTTCTCTTGATAGGATTATAGAAATAAAAAACCTTTGTTTCCTATGAAAAACCAATAAATAATCACTTATTAGGATTAAGGTCAATTTTTTTATATTCCAGACATTGTATATATGGTTAATAACCCCAAATTTTTATAAAAGATATATTGGGAAGATTCTTATACCAAATCTCATACAGAGTTTTTATGACTGCTTTAGATTGAATACGGTTAAGTATCACTATACTAATATCTAGAGAATAAACCCATAATGAAATAATAATGTGAGACTAGATCATCATTGAATGAACTATTCCCAAAAAAGGTATTATTTTTACTCTAAGATATATAATTCCATTATAGTGTTCTCAAAATAGTGAGTTGAAAAATAATTTCAGTATCCCTAAGATGATCTATAAAAACAAAGCACAAGTATTCACCACCTATATATAATCATAAAATATTAATAATTTTGTTTAGTTTATTTTATAATTTATTCTGAAACCCATTTAAATTCTCAAAAGTTTCTAACTTTTGTATCAGGAAACACACTTAAATATATTAAATAAAATCATCAAAAAAATAATAAAGGAATTTAAAACCACACGTTTCTTGTGTACTAATTTCTTCAAATATACAACTATGTATAAAATCCAATAATTTAATATCCCTTTCACATTTCTCATGAAAATATACCTTGGTCATCTTTCCTAATAAACTAGATTCACATATATCAAATAATTAATAATAGAATCGTTATAAAAATCAATCTATACATATTATTTGGATTTATTTATCATTTATATATCCAATACAACAATACTAATGGTATGTGAAAGTAGAATCAACCTTGGCCTTTTTAATTTTAATGTTATGGACATGATTATCCATATCCATAATGTATAAATTTTTTACTATATTCCTAACATCATAAAAAAATTAATTCTAGTATATTGAAAAAAAAAATTAATAATGAATGAAAATCCCATATTTTCTAAATAAGATATATAAATAAAATTTATATTAATTGAAGTAACATAATAACAATTATCTAATTCTAAAACAAATCCCCTTGGTAAATTCATATCTTATGTATCGACTTCTAATGAAACAACTTCACTTCATTATTTATGTGAAGATATACTTCACCCTTTTTAAATTCTCTCATATATATGTGTCTATGATTATCAAAATAAATGTCTGATTCACACCTAGTATCCAATACCATTGATTCAAACATAGTGAAATTGACCTCTATAACATTCACATTCAAATTCTCTAAATGCTTCTCTTTTAGAAAAGATCTCAACCTTATATAATAATTTTGATCTATTTTATAGATCATACCAATTAGATACCTAAAAATGGTTAAAATGATATAATTCATAATCTACAATAAAGATATATCAATCTATGAGTATCATGTTTTATATCATTTTGTAAAGGAATTTTAATGAAATTACTCCCACAAAAAATTATAACCTCATACAGGATATCTATTTAGTGATCTGATATATGTATTTCACTACGTAATGAGTCTATTATATAATTCCTCTACCCACATAGTTATTTAGGTAGGTAATCATCTCAATAATAACATTTTTTATTACTGTATAGTGTAGTTATAAACCCTTTGTTTAGATATATCATATTTAAAAACTCAACTTTATTCCTCTAGTATCCAAACTCTTAGGGTATCCCACCTACTTTTCACTTAAATATCACAATGGTATTTAGTTACCTAACTTTTATGGTTATATATTTCCAATATTTTCATCATAAGATGACCCATGAGCCCCATGCTATGGAAAAACCTACCCAATTTTATGATTGAGGTTTTAAAATGTGCTGATTTATATGTAATCTCACACATAGTATTTTAATAGGTTTTCTTCTAAAAGCCTCATCAACTTAATATCTATCACATACATATTAAATTCATAGATATTTCTTCATATGAAACCTTAATATCTCATGTTTTAGTCCTTTGTGTATGAATGCCTTTAACGATTTATTTTTTGGATCCTTATTACATCCACCAAATTAATGTGTTTACATCACATAAATTTTAAAACTTTACATTACCCAAAAGTCTGTATAACTCACCAAAAAATAGAAATCAAATATATTCATACATATATGAATTAATTTTATGTATAAGGTATATGAAATCTTTATATAAATTCATAGGGTTATAAAACATTAATGATCTCTACATGAGTAAGCCCAAAGTGATAGATAGTTATCCCCCACCTTGATAGAACAAGTAACAATGCTCAATGATAGTGGGAAGTTTGACCCCAAGTCCTTCTCCCTGGGGAGACTTTACTAAAGGGAGATTCTAATCTATGGTAACAACAAAACTTTATATGCATAAACTATATTTAACAACTATATTCAAAGTTTTAACTTAAATTAAAAAACAAGTTTAGGAAATATGAAAGCTAAATCATATGATATCACTACTAACATATAATGTAATCCTTGAAATTTTATAAGAATAAATTTATCACATAAATTGAGAACTCATAATATTACCACTTTATAAATATTATATAAACATAAATATTTATAAGGAATAAAAAAAATAAATACATTTTTTTAAAAACATTACAGACAAATATGAGATTTTTATATTTAATTTAGGCATGAAAAAATATTATTTTATAATTCCTAACACTTAAAATTTATACAGAAAATTAAACATAAAAAAAATAATAATAATTAAATTTAACATTTTTTACCTATATCATATTTTAAAATTTATAATAAGAATTATTAGTTGTAAATTATGATTGATACAAGAGAGAAACAGTGTGTATCAATCATATTATAAGATATAAATCCCAATCTCATGCTATGATTGTTATCGCCACTTTTAAATAGTGATATCATAAATCTCCTATCATATTTTAAGATATAGGCAATATGATAATGAAATTATTATAATTTGTTTAAAGAAACAAGAAAGTATATATTATCTTAAAATAGTATATTTCTTATCCTATGACAAAGTTAAAATATTCATATTTCCATTATATCAAACCTTACAATATGTAGCTATAGTACACTATGAATAACTATAAACAATAGAATTTCATCATGTCATATTTTATGATATAACTTCAAATTCTTTATTATAATATGTTCATCAAACAACCAATAAAATAAAATGTTTATCCATTGATGAAAAAGGATATGATATAACTTATAGGTTTATGGAGATTTTCTAATGATATTTAGTAGTAGAAGAAACCTATAGTATGGTTGATTTAACTTCAATGGATGAAATGAGCTATAAAAAAGAATATAATGAGAATATAATACCTTCAGTTCTAAGTAATCCATCCTATACTCTTATTTTTATGTTTGATGAATATCATTTAAGCAGCATCCATATACCTCCCACCACCATAGTTGGTACACTATCTAGTCGATCCACGATTATACCATGAGGATTCACAATCACATAATGGGTGATAGTGCTTTCTCTATGAGACAAACTATCGTCAAGATCAAAAAAGAGTTTTGTCTTGGATTTCATGTATATAGTGTTACCCAATGTAGGGGGATTGAGTCCCATTTATAGGAACTCATAAATATATTAAGGGTTCTCAATAATCGATTGTCATCTCATGGAAGTTGAGTGTTTCTTCCCACAAGAACCTTAGTTCATAGAATGTTTTGATGAATGTGTAAAGTGTAAAAATCCATAAATGATTCAATATTATTTTATCATAATCAATAAAACTGTATGGGATAACATTAAAATAAAGTATGAACTTTCATACCATGTAATGATATGTCATATTCCAATCATAGGAAATGATACCGATATATTGTGGCATCTTATGCTAATTTATGACATAATCTAATAATAATCCAAGATATAAATCTCATGAATATCATATCTTATTATTAAATTGATATCATAAGCTATGTAATCCCTAGATGTAGTGCATAATAAACAATTTATTATTTATGGTTGAATTAAAGAAAGCACTGGAGTCCAATATCCATGACTCTATAAGACTATCAACACTGATAACTAGAGTGTCTTCATATCTCTCTATAGTATAATTCACTTACTCACTAATTAAATAAGTTTCACTCATCTTGACATCCTTATTTACATATCAATTCTTCATATAACTAAAACATGTGGGTCCTTATCCTTTGTAATTCTCTTGCCTTTATATTCTTGAATTCAGCCTACGTCTCAATCCTCCCCGATTCAATGATATACCCTTTCCTTCCCCATTAATAACATTTTACAAGAATTTTTTAAATTATCTTATATGAATATATTAACTAATAATTAGATTAGGAACTTAATTTAATTACAACTTAGAAGGTCTATGGGAACTACTCACCATTTTGACTGGCACGCCCCATTTTTCCAGTAGTGATAATAAGAGAAGAAAGCATTGACATTTTCCATAAAATCAATTTGTAATAAAATCAAGTGGCTTGAAATAATATTATATTTATTAATATTATCAATGATATACTTGCCTTTATCCATTTTCTAGCTGAAAAGCTACGTATCAAAATGACCTTATTTAATGCATAATGCTTTTCATGCATTTTTTAAAAAACTACTATCATACCGAGAGATTTTATCTCTATCTTAATATTGAATGTGACATCTCTCACTAAATTCGGGTGTAAAATTCCCAAGGCTTATTTACAAATAAATCACAATCTTCATCTAATATCAATTTTTATTTTTTCCCTATTATTTATAGGTATATCTACATCAAATAAGATAGTCATTAATCTATTTCTTTAATAAACCGAAGTCATTTTCATCAAATAAATGAATCTTTACTTTTCCATTATCCACTACCATCGTTCATGATGAATTAATGTCCCTAGAACCTAAAAAAATATTAGATACTTCTTCTTTTTTTAAATGAATCAATTAAAATTCAAAAAATAAAAATTAACGAAATACGTTGTTCTAGAAGAATACCCTACATCCATAGAGGGGGAAAATCATTATTATTTAGGTGAAATGTAAGGATTTTAGAACAATAGATTCATGAAAAAATTATAGTGTAAAATTTCATTTTTATTGTAATATCCTGAGATTTTTTTAAAGAAGAAAATGAAAAATTATGTTTGATAGAGTACAAATATGTAACATCGATCTTAAACGAACAATGAATTATTATTATTTAAATATAATTGTTATAACATAGCTATTAAATTTTTTAGAATGAATAGTATTGACCAAATTAGGTAATATATAATGTTCTTACTCGTTTAGAATTTTTTAATTGATGATTTTTAGGTAAATAATTGATTTTTAGTAAAGTCGTTTTATTCTTCACAAATACACTTTCTTAAAAAATGGGTTTTCTAAATTTTTATGACTAGGTATTATAATTTTTTTTTTGAAATTTTAGAAATTTGTTTTGAAAAAAATAACTTCATTTTTAAATTTATAATGTCAAAAAAATATTAGGATGAATTTTTTATAATAATCTAAAAATAATGATTCTTCAATGAATAGTGAAAAATATTGATTTTTATTAAAATTTGTATTTTACTTTTTTGTATTTTAAAAAAGTAAACTTCTATTTAAGATTTGTTCTTAAAGTTTAATTAGTTTCTTTTGATTTAAAATAATCAAATTATGGTATTTTAAATAGATTTTATACATTAATTTAGTATAAAAAAAATTAAATTTTAAAAGGTCGTTTTTTTGAAAAAACCGGTTTTTGTTGCATTTTGTCGATTTGATTTTAAATTAAATTATGAAATTTTTGTTCTATTAATTTTAAAAAACAGATTCCAAATTTGTAATCAGTGGGTCCAAATATGGTAAATAGTAACTTTTAATTTTTTTCAATATGTGTAGTGACATTATAATTTTTTTTACCAAAATAAAGGGTAAATTGTGTAATTAAAGTTAAAAATAATGATAATGATTATAAAATTATCCTAATACAATAATTAAGTTTAATATATGATTCCATTTTTTCTATATCAATCCAACATTCTATTATATGGACATTTTTTATTTTGGTGTGATTATAAATTTTATAATATTTTTTTAATAGAAAATCAAAAATATCACTCTTATTTTTAATAACTATTTTAGCATAGGGTTAACTAGAGTATATGTTAGGTTATAAATATTAATTTAAAATATAAAAAGATTTATATTGATTAGGGTAATTTATTTTTAATTTTTAGTGAATAAATAATTACCTTAAATTCTTACACAACGATTACATAGTAATTTTTCAATTTATGGAAAAATCAAATAAATGATATAAAAAATATTAAGCTAAAATTAATATCATATAATTAATGTGATCCAGAAAACTGGTAGACAAAAATTATATTTTAAGGATATAATAAAATAATTATTTCAAATTTTCCATGTTCCCATGATGTTATTAAAATCAAAGTAGTGAATAGTTATAAAAATCAGCATTAATGATATATTATAATGAATAATATTATATTAAATGATATAAAATTTAAAAAAAAATATTATATTCATCCAAATTATTAGTTTATTTTTTATAATATATTCATGGTTCATTAATGGAATTTTTTTCCCTTTATAGTAAATATATTGATCCTCAAAGAGGGAAGATCCTTGTTGTCATGATTAGTGTGAAAGAAGTTAACAAGTTGTCAAAACCAAGAGATAAATGTAAAACCATAGTAAAAACTTGTATAATTTTTATTTTATGAGATTATTGTTACCCATAATAATCTTAAATTTGAAATAAATCATTTTAGTGCTATTTTGTATTGAAAATTAAATTAATTTAATTTAATATTTTGAGAAATTCCAAGAGTGATCATCCCCTCTCTTATAAAATGGAACATCTTCTTCTCATTCCTTCACTCTTCAAGATACATTTTTTGGCCAATACCTGAGCAAATAATTTCTTATAGTCCATCGCATCATTTTAAAGGCCTTATTTATGGCATAATACCAACCCTATACTTCTTAAGGTGTTAATAAGAGGTGGTTTTCTAAAGAAGAGGAATCATTTTTAATCGAGTTTTTATATTTTATCTATTCTTCCACCTCCTTAAAATCCTCCTTAACTATGATTATATAATAAAACTCGTATATTACATATATTTAGGTGTTTTTATGTTAATTTAACAATCCATATCCATCTCATCTTCTAACAAATGGGAAATGAATCCATCATTCATGCGTATAGAGGAAAATCGCCCCTCTAAACCGATGTTATTTTTTTCCATCACCATCTCTCATAGATGAATTATAATGATGGAATTAATGTTTATATATGATATTCATGATAAATTTAAAATTATTTAAAGATAATTTACCATTTACCTTCTTATCTTTCCATTCATTGAAATATGAAAACATCTTTTGTACATAAGTGTGGATTACCGCCACCACAAAGCGATGTGATCCATTTATCTTCACCACATCACATGTATGATATATATATAAGTATATTTAAAGAATTAATATCATAATTTCAAAGATTTTTTATAAGTTATAGAGTATTTTATTTAATTTAAATTCCTTAAAATGGCCCTTATAATGACACCTAATGAAGTTAAGGAGGACTCGGGTGTGTCTGGGGATCGTTTAGAGCACAGATCCCTAAAATGGAAAGAAAATACCAGGCCACATAGTCTGGAGAAACTATGCCACCGATCTCTCATAGTTTCCATAAAGTACAAAACTTTTAATAATGGTCACCTCAAGTCCACACGGTTTTTCAACAACCATGCAAACAAAGGCGCACAACTATGTGAGCCATCTATAACTTTTGAAATAATGGTTTTTCATGGTTTGGGAATGATTAGATAAATTGTGCGCCAAACCATATGCAGTTCCCCTTTCAATTAGTTATTTGAATATGGTTTTTACATGGTTTGGCCCACCGTGCAGCCAAACTATGTGATGTTAAATTTTTTTCTAAATTACCAGTTTTCCCCTCCTTAATTTTTTAAGTTTCTTTTATTTTTTTTTCTATCATCTTCTAGTGGTTTCCTCTTATTATAACTTTTTTGAAGCCTCTCCTCCCTCTTAAACCTAGATATCCAATTAACTAGTCTATCTAATCACCAAATCAATCATCTTTATATCCAATGGAAAGCTAAATGTGTGATATTTAATCCTCTATAATCTATTTCAAGTTCTACTTCCAATTTATTGTGCTATTTGGGTTCAATCTCATTTTCCCCTTTTTCAGGTAATTTGATGGTATCTTTTATTTCTTCCAACATATATTGTATCAAAGGATGAGACTAGATGAGGGAATCTCTACAAGGATAAAGTAAGTGTTATGTGTTCATTTCCTTTGTTTCATTACATTAAATAAAATGAACTTATGTTCCATGGGTCTCAAACTTCCAGTGTCACCTCCTTTTGTCAAATTAAATTAAATTGATAGCTTTACCATGGTTTTGGTGAACTGAGCTAGTGGTGAATCAACCCTATGGGTTGATCACCTTGATTCATGTCATATAATTGGGTGTGCTTCACTTATAATGCTTAATTACCTTTTTCCTAAACTTATTGAATCGCCATAATTTATTTTTACTCATATTAAATACCTTGAGCTATAAATTGTATTTTTTAGAGTGATGAGACAAGGGAAAAGCCCTCACACCCCATTACAGTCTTGAATGGTTGAATTAATTGAATTTTCTAAGTGTTTATTTTGTATGACTTATGAATTAAATGGATTTTATCCAATGAAATTCCTTGACCAATATGCATATGGTGATATAAATTCTTGAATAAATGAAATAGTACTTTTCTAGGAATCTTATTTATATATATGTGTGTGTATGTGTGTGTTTCTTGTTCATATGTATCGACTTAGTGTCGGGGATGATACAAGGGCTTCTGATTTAATTACCCCTTAGATGAACTTCCATTCCTTAGTTAGACTTTTTTAGTGCTTTGTAAACATGTTGGGGTGACATTAGCTATGCCTAGGATGGGATCATCAGGTATTATCAATTTTTTCACTAGAATAGGGACACCAGTTCTCTAGGGGAGACACCTTGGATGGGGTTGATGGCGTGATTTCTTATACCATTCCATGAGAGATACACTGGCCCCTATGTGCGATAGTAGGTGTGGACTTATAGTTCTATTAGACTTCTAATTTTATCACACCATTCTTGGATTGGAACTTGGGTCTTCTTACTAGGTTACCTTAGATAGAATCCTTAAACATTAGACTTAGATAAAGACCCTCGATTGATACTTGGTAAGTCTCCTTGGATTTTCATAGATGGGCTCCGGCTGACTCTATTTAATTATAAAACAGGTTTTCAATTTAATTAAAAAGAAAAATGAAATATTTTAAAAAATAATTTATCCTTTGGTTTTTAAAACATAGGGTAAGTCCTCTAAGCCTAGTCACAATCTTGGGGAAAGTACATTTTCCTATTCTTTAGCCCACTCACTTTACCATTGCAGGGTCTCTCGGTTCATACATACTAACTTAGTCCAAAGAAGGTAAATTTGATGGGTCTAAAAGTGTAACTCTGTCCAAGGTATTTATTTCATTATTTTTGTAATGCACTTACTTATTTTAGAACACTACTTATTTTTCATTGCATGAAATGGAATGGAATAGACACTTTGGGTGTTGTCCTATTGAGATTATATCTCACACCCTACTCAGGTGCCTATGGTACCAAAGTAAACTTTATGGTTATAGGTATAGAAATAGGGAAGTATCCGCTTTCCAATTCTTGATTGAATTGCATTTGTGGGATGGATTTGGGGATAGAGGACCGAGCCTATTCTCGAGATGTTAGATACACAAGTTTTTGTCCTTTTGTATATTTTGTTTCCATGTGTATATGCTTATTCCCCCTATACCTTTCATTCTCATTTTTTAAATCTGCAAAATCATGATCATCATTATATTCTATCTTATTACTATTCATCTTCCACTTAGTGTTACTTTAGCGTAAATGTTTGATTGTTATTATTTATATTGGTATTTATTGTTTCTTTTGTTTCTTATTATATCTTGTATATATACCTATCTATTCCTTCACTATACTATAATCAATGAGGTCATAGTCTTCCTACGGACACACCCTAGTCCCTCACTACTAGTTAGAAGCCTCTGGAATTTAGAGAGGTGCGCTTGAGGTCTGATGGCCAACCGTCTCAGGATACAATTTAGAGTCACTTGGGGCTGGATGATACAAATTGGTACAAGATCCATTTTTCTATTTTTTCTTGTTATTTTGGTTTTGGACAAAAGGTTGGGATATAATAATTTTTTCATGAGGCTCTTCATAAGAGTAGCTACCCCACGTATAAGGGAATCCTAATTTTCATGGGATGGGTAAATGTTGTTATTGTTTTTATTTTTTCAATTTAATAGATTTCACCATATAGTGATGCACTTTATTTTCATTTTTAATATCTTGATGATATATTTTGGATTTAAGCCTAATGATATGAGGATCTATTAAAATCATGAATCATACTAGGAACCATATGATCTAAAATAACATGCATTATTCCATTCCACGTTTACATTATACATGTATTTCGTATTTTTTATGTGATTGTTGCATGTGTCATATTAGTTTTTCCTTAAAGTTATTGATTCATGTATATGTATGCATTTTGTGTGTGTGATAAAATTTCTTACAAAACTAATAAAAACAGAATTGAAAATTAAAACAACTTGCTTAAGAAAACCTTTTTTCCTACATAGGTTAATGAAAATGACGTAACCAGCCAATTTTGGCAAGCTGAGTCAAGGAATATCAGTCACATGGGATAGAACGTGTTGTGTTTTAGATTAAATTGACAACACCATCCAATTTATAAGGTATACGGCCCCTTATAAATTGGATGTAGAGATTCATCTAAATCAACAGAACAAAAGAAACTTAAATACATAAATGAATTAAATAAGATTTATCCCTTAAAAATAGTTATCCTTTTAAATTAAAATGGATACCCTATATGTGAAATGTGAGACCTTGACCCTAACCTGACCAAGTATTATGGAGTAGGAAATGTCTCCTATGTTTCTTCTATGACTTTTTCTCATCACCCAGTCATGTATCTTGGAGTAGTCTATGGGTTGTTGTCTGCTTATAGGAGGGCCATGTACCAATCCTTCTTTTTTCCTTCCCTACTTTTTATAAATATTTTATGAGGTATGATCTTGGAAATTGTAGATATATTTCACCATGAAGTCCTCATGTTACACTGTAGGAAAGTGTTGATGAGCATACACTTGAGGTGGTGGTCCTTGAGCCACCCATGATACCTCTTGTAGTTCCACTTGAGGCACCTACTCTAGATCCTCTTCTGGGTATTCATAACCAGTTTCGTGATAGCTTACTTCACTTATTGCAATCAGTATAAGGTGCACATTGACATTCCCCTTCTATGGTAGAGTTGACCTACGAGTTTCAATAGCAACATCCTACATTATTTTTGAGGTATATAGGACCTCAGACTACCGAATCATAGTTGTAGGCTATGGTGTTAATCTTTGGGAACATTGAGATACCTCCAAATATGAGGGTCAAGATCGCGACCTATATGTTATGAGACTCCACCAAGAATTGGTGGGACATTCTGACTCATGTCGATCTATATTAGGGTATGATCTGGTTGGACTTTCAGAAAAAAAAAATTGGATCATTTCTTCCCTCTTACCATGGGAAAAATTGCATTCTAGAATTTATGCACCTTGAGAAAGGTGACATTTCAGTGATGGAATACTCACCTCACTTCACTGAATTGCAACATTCTGCATGGACCTTGACTGGTGATGAGATAACTAATTTGAGGTTCTTTGAGGTTGGTATTTCTTATTTCATATACTCGCAGGTGAATGTCTTTAAGATGGCCACCATTTCAGGTACAGTAAACCAGACATTCATCACTAAATTGAACCTAAGGGAATTAGGCAACATGAAGCAGGTCAGTTAAGCTTCAAGGAAGAGTAGTGGTTTATCCAGAAAAAGTAAGAGATGCTTCAAGGCTATATGTGGGGGTATTACCAGCCATGTATCACACACTAATATCAATTTGTTGTGTCACTAGTGTGGCGGGATAGGCCATAAAAATCCCCAGTGTAAGAGGAACCTAGTCAATTGTCGTTCTTGCAATAGGATGGGTCACCTCCAACATTTCTTTGAATCCTTTCCTCTAGTTCCAAGAGAATGGGGTTCTATTCCAGCACCGCCTTTAGTTATAGGATCATTTACACCTTATCAGACATTAATTTTGTCTTATGTAGTCCATTTAGGCTGATCTTATGGTTTTGGACAAGGCATGCTAGCTTCAAAGTTCTTTCATCAGTAAAGTAGAACTGCTCCGGCTACTCAGGAATCATCTTGAGGCTAGAGTTTAGGCCTTATTTATACAATACAGCCTACACGAGAGGAGTAGATTTCAAGGTCATCAACAGTTATATGAACTATTCTAGTAGACTCTTCTCTAGTGTCTACATTTTTTGGATATAGGTTCATCACACTCTTTCTTAGAAATTGTGACTATGGGAAGTCTAGTCTTAGCGATAGAGTACTCTACTGGTGTTATGACCTTTGACACACTAATAAGAGTTTGAGAAGAGGGTATAAACTAGTGAAAGGAGTTCCCCCTTGAGATAGGTGGGTGTCATTTTCTATGGATTTTCATCATCCTTGAGATGAATTTATTCGAACTCATTCTTAGTATGAACTATCTTGTGCCTTATCGAGCCCAGGTGGATTGATATCACCTCCATGTGTCTTTTACATCAATAGAGGGAAAATGTTTATCCATAAGGGATAATGGGATCTCCAAGATATCCAAACTGGACTCAGCTATACTAGTCTAGGTGGAGTGATAGATCAGATGTATAGTCTCTTTATGAGTGATTAGGGAAAGCAACTTATAGAATTACCTCCTGTGGTGGATCGTTTCAGGGTTATATTCCCTTATGATTTCTCTAGCATACCTCCTTAGACGGAGATTGAGTTCACTGTTGAGATTGTTCCAGGTTTCACACTAGTGTTCATTCTTTTGTATAGGATGGTACCTATAGAGATCTAGGAACTCACAAAAAATCTTGAAAACTTAGAGTCTAAGGGTTTTATTTGACCCAAAACATCATCTTGGGGTTCACTAGTCCATTTCACCAAGAAGGCAGATGTTAACCATAGATTGTGTGTTGATTTCCACCGATCTAACCAGACTAAAGTGAATAAATAGTATCCATTACCTCATATAGATAACCTCTTCGACCAGCTCTGAAGAGCATAATTTTTCTCTAAGATCGATTGAGGTTAAGAAATAATCCAGTGTGTGTGATACCATCATACATACCATGTACAGTATTCTGGGGAAAGTACTTCTTATACGATTCCTTGATTATATTTTTCGGTCTGAATAATTTTCTTACAATCATTACGGCTCTATTGAATCGGTTTTTTCACTCGTATCTTGATTCCTTTGTGGAATTATTCATAGATGAAATCTTAGTGTATTTTTTCACTCAACACAACCATGAAAATCAACTTGATATAATGCTAAATACACTAAAAGAGCACTAGATATAGGAAAATCTCATTAAAAGCCAATTTGGATCAGCAAGGTCCACTTCTTAGGTCATATCACATATGAGGGAGGCGTATTTATTAACCTAGGGAAGGTGAATGACATGGATTCCTAGAAACTGCTCAAGAATGTGTTTAATATACACAACTTCTTTGGGCTGTATGGATATTATAGGTAATTTATATAAGAATTCTCACACCTGGAAGCATTTCTTATGGGATTAACCAAGAAGTGATTGAAAATAAACTAGAATAAATCTTTTGAGATAGCTTTTCAAGAGTTAAATGGAAGACTGACCTCGACTCTGATCTTGATTCTACCTGAGTTGGTAAGAAGTTATATGATATTTTTTAGGCTTCTAGAATCATTATGGGTGTAGTTATGATGAAAGATGATCAATTCATAGATTATGGGTCCTAAAACATGAGGCCTCATGAGTGGAATTACCCTATGTATAACCTCAAACTAGTATTCATGGTTCATGATCTATGTTATTGGAGGCACTATATTTTGGGTGATATGTTAGTTGTTTATACATATCAAAAAATACTTAAATACATCTCCACTCAGTGATAATTGAATTTGTGGAAACTCAGATGTGTTGAATACCTACATTCGTTTAATTTTGATCTTTCTTATACACAGGTAAAGATAAATGTCATAGATGATGTCTTGAGTTGAAAGACTCTAACAAAATCCATTGAAGGAGGAAAATGATGAGTGGAGTTTGATGGATCTGTACTCTATGTTGCATCTGGATGTTTAGGAATAGCACTATAAAGTAGTCTAATAAGCTCTGGAAGTGACATCCTCTCATCTAGAGTGGGTACGGATGAGGCTGTTATCATATTCCAAAGACTTTGTCTTGAGGTAGTGTCACAAAAGAGAACCCACCTCTGGGATGGGTTTTTAAAGGTGGTGAAACACTACTATTTTGTGGTCATGTATGGGTGCCTTTAGATATATGGGAAGAGATGATGATGGAGTCAAATGCCTTGGTTTGGTTATCTCATTATGGTCTTACAAATATGTACACAGATATGTATCTTCAATATTGGTGGCCATGTATTAAAAGAAGGATAGTAGGCTTTATCACTCAATGATCTACCTATTAGTTGGTGAATGTAGATCACCAGTGGCCTAATGAATTTATACAGCCTCTCTCGATTTTTGATTGGAAATGTATTTACATCACCATGGATTTTAGGATAACATTTTTGATATGCCGACAAGGCAGTGATACAGTATGGGTGATCATTGATAGCTTGACCAAAGTCATTCACTTATTACCAATCTAGGATTCCTTCTATATTGATGATCTAGGAAGGTCCAACATTTGGAAGATAGTTTGACTTCATGGTGTTCCCCATTTTATCATATCAGACCAAGACACCCATTTTATTTCATGCTTTTAGAAAAGGTTGGAGAAGGAACTGGGTTCATAGGTTCTCTTTTGTAATATATATCACCCTCATATATAGAGGTAGTCCGAGTGAACAATTCTATTGTTAGAGGATACAATCATGGAGTGTATCCTTGATTTTTGAGGTTCCTGGGAAAATCATATACCTATGGTTGAGTTTTCCCACAACAAAAAATTTTAAGGTAAAGATTTATATGGATCTATATGAGGCCCTATATAGTTGATTGTGTCATTCACCGCTATCTTGGATTGGGGCGGTTGAGGTAGATTTATTTGGTACTCATCTCATTACATAGACTTCAGAGATATTCTACATAATTAAGAAGCATATGGATACAGCTCAATCTAGGTAGAATTCTTATACTGATCATCATCATATACCTCTAGAGTTCAAGGTTGGACACCAGGTATTTCTATGTGAATCACCAAGATTGGTTCATAGACAAATCTAAACATAGTGAAATCTATCACCTTGGTATATCAAACCATTAGATATAGTAGAGAGAGTTGGTTTGGTATCCTATCAGTTGTTGTTGTCTCATAGGTACCATACCATGTACAAAAGCATCCACATTTATCAACTTTGATAGTATCATGTCAACCCATCACATTTGTTCAACCCTATTGATATTGAGATCAAATTAGATTCATCATTATAGGATAATATGATACATATCATTGACCGAATCATAAAGGATCTCCAAGATAAGTCAGTTCTTCTGGACTAGGTGTTATGGAAACATTGATGTATAATGAATGATACCTAGGAGAAAGAGGTCGATGTACGTACGTAGTGGAAAGAACTCTTCTCTGATGATGTTATACCCCCCGAGAAGGGAAACTCGATGATAATTTATCTTAATTAAGGGAGGTTAAAATGTCACTCTTTTTTTCTTAAGGTAATGATCATATAGTTTTGTTTTAAATTCCTTAAAATGGACCTTATAATTATTCCTAATGAATTAAAGGAGGAATCAAGGGTGTTCGAGTATCATTCGGAGGCTGGAGGACCAAAATAGGAAGAAAAAATGGGTCACACGATTGAGAGAAACTATATCGCACAGCACGCATGCTTTCCTTAAACCATATAACTACAAACAGTGGGAACCTAGGGCCTCATGGTTTTTTTTAAAACATTCAACCCATGGTACACAATTTTGTGTGCCATATGAAACTTTTTACATAATGGTTTTGTATGGTTTTTGCATGGTTAGATAAACTGTGCACCTAACTATGCGGAGAGCCCCTTTCAAGAAATAACTGGGGAACGGTTGGTGCATGGTTTGGCCAAATGTGTGTCCAACCATTTCATAGTTATAAATGGGGGTGAAATTAATAGTTTTAAAATCTTTAATATTTTAATTTTCTTTTATTTATTTCCCCTACTCTTCCAGTGGTTTCTCTTCTTCTCCCTCGCGTACTGCCCCCCCTCCCTCTAAACCTAGGGATCCAAATAAAATTTCCATTTGATCTCAAATTTTCATTCCCTCATATCCAACATAAATCTAAATGTAATATTTTTAATCCTCTCTTATATATACCAAGTTACTTATCCCATCTATTTCACTATTTGGGTGCAAGCTCATTTTCCCCATTTTTAAGGCTTTTTCCAGTTTCTTCGATTTCTTCCAACCTAGCTCAAATCAAATTTCATGACTAGACAATGGAAAATGAATGAGGATAAGGTAGGTGGTCTATGTAAGTTACCTTCATTTAATTTAATTATATAAAACTCACCATTATTCCATGGGCTGGACCATTCTAGCATTACCTCCTTTTTTCAAATTAAATTAAATTGATAGATTTCTCATGCCTTGGGCATCCCGAGCTAGTGGTGAATCAACCCTTTGGGTTGATCGCCTTGACTCATTCAATCAAATTGGGTTTTCTTCACCTATAATACTTAGTTTCCTTTTTTCTTATCTTTTTTAATATCCATAAAGGGTTTTTCCTCATATTAAATGCCATGATCTATACATTGAGTTGTTTTGGGTGGTGAACCTACTGACAATCCCTTACACCCCATGCCACTCTTGAATGGTTAAATTAATTGAATTAACAAAGTGTTTATGCCTTATTCTTTATAAATTAAATGGATTTTTCCAAATTAAATGGCTTTACCAATATGCCTATGGTAATATAAATTCTTAAAAAAATGAAATAGTACTTTTTATGCCTGTTATATATATATATATATATATATATATATATATATATATATATTTGTGTGTTTGTGTGTGTTTCTTGTTCAGATGGTTCACCTTAGTGTTGGGTTTGATATAAAGGATTCTGATTTGAGGACCCCTTGTATATTCTCGTGTGCCTTAGCTATACTTTTTTTGTGTTTTGTAAACATATTGTGGTTAATAACGGCTATGCCTTAGATGGTATCTCTGTGAATTATCTTTTTTTCCTCCGGACAAGTGACACGAGTACCCTAAGGGAGACCCGTTGGATGGGATTGGTGGAATTATTGGTTGTAACATTCCATGATATAGACTCGGGGCCTTTCATGTGATACTAGGTATTGACTCAGATGATTGTTAGACTTTTACTTTTATTACACCATGCTTGGAGTGACCCTTGTGACTTCTTCCTAGGTCACTTTGGATAGACTCCTTGTGCATTGGACTTGGATTGAGCACATGAAGTGATACATGGAGAGTATCCTTGGTTATTCCATGGATTGGATTAGGTTTAATCTCTTTAATCATTAAAAAAAATCAATTGAATTAAAAAGAAAAATGAAAGATTAAAAATAAGAATTTATCCTTTGGTTTTCAAAACATAGAGAGGAGTCCTCCAAGCCCAATAACAATCTTAGGGATAGTTAAATTTCATATGCTTTACCCCACTCTATTTACCATTATAGGGACTCTTGGTTTAGACCTATCAGCTTAGCTAATGTAGGTAAATTGGGAAGGTCTCCAAGTGAAACCCAATCCAAGTTATTTATTTGTTCATTTTCGTTATTCTTTAAATTATTATGGAACACTGCTGATTTTTCATTGCACAGAATTGGTTGGCCAAGATATCATGGGTGACAAAATACTAATATTTTATCTCATAACCTTCTTGGGTGTCTTTGGTACACGATTATACTTTATGGTTGTTGGTATAAAAAAATGGAAGCATTCGACTTCCAATTATAGATTGACTTGCATTATTGGGATCGAGTTGGTAGTAAAGGACTGATCCTATGATCGAGATTATAGACATAGAAGTCTTTTTCCTTTTTTATATTTTGTTATCTTTTTTATATTCTTTTATCCACTTCTCCTTGCATGCACATTTTTTATAACTACATCATTATGATCATCATCATATTGTATCTTATTACTATTCAGCTTCTACTTATTATTCCTTTCGCTTAAATGTTTAATTATTAATATTTGTGTTGTTATCTACTGTTCATTCATCTATTTCTTATATCTTCTGTATATATATAGCATCCTGCCTTTTTAATATATAACTTTTCACTACATTTTACATACAGAGGATCTTTAAAGTCTAGTGTCCTGGAAATCAAGAACATAAAACAAGAGAACAACATAAAACATTCTTCTAAACACTTGAAAGGATTCTTCATTATTCATCCTAATTTCATTATAGAATCTCATAACCTGAGAGCATACATCAAAGGAAAGGGTGATCAGAAGTCCTAGTAAGGGAAATAAGAGAAAAAATTTACATGTGAACTTGAGATACATCAATAAAGTCATGATAAATAACTTTAAGGCATGAGAAAGAGATCATGAGGCATATCATAATAAAAATAACGTGTTTCATACCTTAAAGATGTGGCTACAAAATTTAACTTAGACAATCATTTCCATATCACCAAGGTCCATCCTCAAGGTGTCATTAAAAAATTACCAAGGTTATTCACCAAGGTATCGTTAAAATGGTCATCTATAGAGATTAAGTCTTTACCCAATGCATTGGAGCGCTATAAGGGAGCACCCTTAATTTGTCATTATTATCATGTGAGACACATATATCATCATCAATAGTTTTATAAATAACCCATATAGCATAAAATAAATGGGTTTCATTCCATAGTCATAACATTTTAAAAACTGCTTTAAAGACGTGATCTTTATGTCACTTTAAACCCACGGAAAAGGAAAGCGGGTCTCATGTATGTAAATCCCAGAATTTAAAATAGAAAATTTTGATATATATGTGAATACCCCTGTATAATAAATAGTTTTGACTATTCACTTAATAAAATAAAATAATTTGAGAAAAAGGTAGAGACATTTTGAGACGAAAATTCGGCAGTATAACGACTATGTTGCAGGGTTTTAGAAAACATTGAAAAGAGAGGGGAAATGGGTCACCCACTCATAAAAGATACATAGAATAGTAGAGGGACAGAATATAATGGATATAGGAACATGGTAATGAAATTTGAAGGACATTCCATATGAAATGAAAAACTTGAAAGGAAGACAAAAATAAGATTTCTCTTATGAAAAATTCAGCAGCCTAACGACGTCACTTAAAACTTCCAAAAAATGAATTGATGAGATTAAATAGGGTCTCTCATTGTTTGAACATAAAAGGAAAGTATGATGAATGTATATATCATACCCCAACATGGAAAAAAGTAACTTAAAAGACTTGACATGAAAGTATAACTTTAAAAATGGGAAGAGTGAAATAATCCCTTATAAAAATTCGGCAGCCTAACGGCGCCACTTAAACATTCTTAAAATGAATTGATGAGAGAAAGAGGGGCTATCTCATAATATGAACATGAAAATAATATTAGGATGAATATAAATGAACATCCCCAACATAATAACATGGACCTTAAAATAAATGACATAAAGGAGAATACATGAAAAGAAAGAGAGAGGTAGGATCCCTTACATTGAAGAGTAACTTCAAAAGCTTGAAGTTCGGGACCTTGGGAGGCTTAAGGGAACCTTGGGAGGACTTATTTGGAGGTAAAGAGACCATAACTTCGTTGGGGAGGATTTGGAAATGAAATGAATAAGGTAAAGGCTTGGTATTTATAGGAGAAGGGAGGGGACAAAGCATTAATTGCCAAGGGACACCTCATCGGTGGTATTGAAAAAAACATGGGCTTGCCTACGGTATTTTCCCATGGAATTTTACAATTGGGACACCTCATACCTTATATTAATATTCATAAGTTGAATAGAATTATTGCATAATTATTACATTCTTAATGATGTCATTAAACACCCGAAACTCAAAAACTATATTTTCAATATTCACCGAAAATTCATCTTTCTCAGAAAAATCTGAAAATTTCACCTCAACCAAATATAGATGCTCTGATTTCAAAAATGAACTCCATTTTAGAAAAATAATTTTCTAAATATTTTTAATTTAATTTTTAATTAAAAACACTATTCACTGAAAATTCAACTATTTCAGAAAAATCCCAAAAATTCACCTTAACCAAATATCGGTGCTCTGATTTCAAAAATGAACTCCATTTTATGAAAATAATTTTCTAAATATTTTTAATATAAATTTTAAATAAAAATCAATATTCACCAGAGAAAACTAATACCTAACCAATAATTTCCAAAACAGTTATTTACCTATTTTATTGAATCACATTACTTAATCAAGGTGTCTAAATTATATTAATACTTTCTTAAGTGAAGTTACTTAATCCATTTGGTCACATTACTAGTCATAAGCATAAAATAACTATTCATAATTTACTATTCCTAAAAAATTATGTTGATCTTATTAGACTCTAAATTTCATACTAAACACAACTGTATAAGACAATTTTCTGAAAATAATTACACATTATTGTTTATTTAAGGTTTACATAAATATTTTAAAATATTATTTTTCTAGAATTCATCAATAATATGCATACTATATTTATCCGAACATTTGAAAATTCACAAACTTCACCATAAGAAGGCATGAAAATTTTTATTTAAATCAAAGGACTACACAAGGCAGTTACGGTCTCGTTACATAGCCCCTTATAATAGCAGCATAGGACATGTGATTAAGGTGTTCTAGGGTGATAGAATCTCGGGGTGGCTCGGACATCATTGCTCGAGTAGTGATTTTTATCATCTTGAACTTCTCATGAAGGCAATTCTATTCCAGCTTCACAGGATGAAGTTTGGCTTAGGTTTGGTCCAGAGAAAAGCCCAAAGGTGCTACCTCCTTCCTGAGTTCTGTCAGATGGGCTTCGATCGGCCCGAGACTACTGGATGGGGCCATCAAATATTCTTTCTATACTAATTAATTAAGATCACTTGTATTTATAGAAAATAATTGCAACATTTAGTTTCCAATGGTCATATTGACCAATGGTCATATAACAGTCAAAACCCAATGGTCTTATTTTCATTATACTGATTTTATTTAATGAAATAGTTTTGTTGAGTATAAAAAAAATAACACACAAAGTTAGGAAACAAAATTTATTCAAAATTTTGGGTCGTTAAATTATATATATGTTGTTGTGTTCTACTCAAATAAATGAGGTCATAGTATCCCTATAGACACACCCAGCGCCTTCATTGGTAGTCGCTACCTATGGAATTTGGAGAGGCATGCTTGAGGTCTTGTGGCCAACTGTATCAAGGCATAATTCAGTGAAACATGTGGTGGGATGCCAGAAATATGATATTTATGATATTATGATAATTATGGAAAGATACAATACTACAAATAATTTTTTAAAAATGATAGAAATAGTGTTTACCATCGCTAGAATAGCGCTAACTACAAGAGCGAGGTTAAAATACATGGTCTTTTTTCATAGCTGAAGAATCATTGATAAAGGGGTCTTTATCATCTATTTTGAAGGCACTAATAAAGGGCCATATTGTAGTGTGCTATAACAACACACTACAACACCACTACATTGTGCTATAACAGCACATAGTAGTACCATAAACACACCAGATATTAAAATAAATAAGTACCAAAATAGGATTTAAATAAAATTAATTTTACAAAAAGCACAAGAAAAAAATACTATATTATAGACATTTCAATAATTGTTTTATAAAATTACATAAATACTAATTATTACATACATTAAGAAACATCAATTTTCCTTTATCTTTTAATACTGACCCAAATCATGAAATTTCTAAACAAACCACCCATTATCGAGCAAAAGAATGCACCTGCGTAAGAAAACAATTCTTTTACATGTAATAATATAAATAAATAAATTAACAAAAAAGGAAAATTTTACTAAATTTGAAGTCAATTTTAAACAAAAAGATGTAATTAGAGTTATACCAGTCACATTGTGCATAATATTAAGGTGATTATGATCCCAACACATCTAAAATAATTTTTGGATCATTGTCCTAAACCATCAAAACAATCTGAATTTGTTTTCTCGGTTTTGAGTAAGTCAGTTGTCTTTTTTACTAAAATGTCATTTTAAAATAGAAATACAGACTTTTCATTCATTATGATCAAATGGTGTATCAGTTTCTTATTAAATGGATTCCAACATGTCACAAATGAATTATGAATCACTGTTCTAAATTATCAAGAATATCTCAGTGTGTTTGATTAGTTTTCAGTGAGTGGCACTTTTTGAACTAAAATGTCGATTTTAAAATTATAATGGACAATTTGAGTCAAAATGGGAATATAGTGTATCAGACATTGGTTTAGATGATTCATACATGTCAAAAATGAATTATGGTCATTTTAATAAAGTATCAAAACAATCTGAATGTGTTTCTTGGTTTTGCGTAGGATGGTTGTCCATTTTACTAAAATTGATGATAATTTTAAATAAAAAGATGCACCTTGAGTCCTAACGATCACACTGTATGTCATAATGAGTTTCAGTTTATTCTAAAACATTCCAAATTAATTATGGATTATTTTTCTAAATTTTAAAAACAATCTGAATTTGTTTGCTTAGTTTTGAGTACATCACTTGTATTTCTTACTAATATGTCATTTTAAAATTGAAACATGCACCTTGACTGATACCGATCACATTGTGTATTATATTGAGGTGATAATGGTTCCTAAAACTCAGAAATGAATTATGGATCCTTTTCCTAAAGTATTCACACAATGTGAATATTTTTACTCAATTTTGAGTAGGTTAGTTGGCTTTTTTACAAAATTTGATGACAATTTGAAATAAAAAGATGCACTTTAAGTTATACTGGTCACATCTTGTGTAGGATTGATGTAAGACAAATTCCTACACATAAAAAATTAATTATGGATCATTTTTTCTAAAGATTCAAAATAATATTAATGTTTATAATCAATTTGGATTACACCACTTGTCTTTTTTACAAAAATGTCATTTCAAAATCGAAACATGTACTTTGACTCAAACTGATCACATTGTGTATTGGATTCAGGTGTGTCTGATTAATACATATCAAAAATGACTTATGTATTTTTTAATAAAGTATTTAAATTATGTGAATGGGTTTTATCAAATTTTAGTATGTCAGTTGTCCTTTAAACAAAATTGATGTCAATTTAAAATAAAAACACACACTTTGAGTCATATCGGTCACACCATGCGTCGGATTGAGGTGAAGCGGATTTATGCACGTATAAAATCATGTATGGATCATTGTTATAAAGTATCAAAAAAAATAAGGTGTCTTATTGGTTTTTAGTACATCACATGTCTTTTTTTACTAATATTTCATTTTTAACATGAAACACGCACTTTGAATCATACAGATCACATCGTGTATCCATTTGACATGAGACTGATTCCTAAACATCACAAATGATTTATGGGTTATTTTATTTGATTATCAAAAAAATACTTGTACATTTACTAAGTTTTTAGTGAGTGATAATGTTTAATGTAAAACATTTATTTTAAACTGATAACAGACACATTGAGACATATCGGGCACATCGTGTATCAGATTGAGGTGAATCTGATTCTTACACATCAAAAATGAATTATAGATTGTTTTCTTAAAGTATCAAAACAATATTAATATTTTATATTTGTTTTGATTATGTCATTTTTTATTTTTTCTAAGATTAATATCAATTTGATATAGAAATAAGTACTTGGAGTCATACCAGTCACATCATGTGTCAGATTGAGGTTTGGTTGAATCCTACACATCCTAAAGTCTCAAAACAATAATAATTATCAATGTTACCATGATTTCAATTGACTTTATTTGTTGAACTACCAACATAACATGAGAATCTGTAAAAAATCACATCAAATCAAAAAAAAATCCACTTTTGTAAGAAAAAAATTATTACGAATAATACTAAAAAGAAATAAATTAAACATAAATATGAAAAAATAATTTAATTCTGTGGAAAATTATTTTACTATGAAAATATAAATATCACCTTTTTGATTGAGAAGTGGAGGAAACTTTATGGGAAGTGATTAATGTCAACACTATAGGGGTGAAAGTTTTTTAGGGAGATGAAGTTTGTTGATGTTTTGATGTAGAAAGGGATGAAAGTTGGACAGAGAACCCCAACACGAATAAAAGAATACACATGTATAAGAAAACAATTATTATTTTAGTAACACTAAAAATAAAAAAAATAAAAAAAATGAAACAATACATTAATTCTATGGACAATGATTTTTCTATTCAAACATCAACATTACCTTTGTAATTGAGAAGAGGCAAATTCATTGCTCTTCCTGCAAAGGTAGTGGAGGTGACTTGAAAGAAAGTGATAAATTCACCATTGTAGGAGTGAAAAGTGTTGAGGGGTAAGAATCATGATAGTTGTATAATAAAACAATTATTATGTGAGTAATAATAAAATTAAATAAATTAAACACAAATATGAAACAGTACATTAATTCTATGGACAATAATTTTAATCTGAAAATATCAAGATTACCTCTATAACTTAGAAGAGGTATATTATTTTCTCTTCCTATACAGGAATTGTAGATAACTTGAAAGAAAGTGATAAATGAAACACTACAGGGGTGAAAAGGTTTTGAGGGAGAAATAGAATGAATGTTAGATAGAGAACCCCAACTTGAACAAAAGAATCCAACTATATAACAAACCAATTATTATGTGATTAATACTACAAATAAATAAATAAAACATAAATATGAAATAATATATTAATTCTATGGACAATGATTTTACTGTGGAAACATTAATATTACCTCTATAATTGTGCAAAGTTAGTGTTGTTTCTCTTCCTAAAAAGGCAGTGGAGAGAACTTGAAAGAAAGTGATAAATGAAACATTGTAGGTGTGAAAAGTTTTTTAGGGAGAAGAAGTATGAAAGTTAGATAGAGAACCTCAACTCTAACAAAACAATCCAACTGTACAAGAAAACAACTATTATGCGGGAGATACTAAAAATAGATAAATTAAACATAAATATGAAACAATGCAATAATTATATAAAAAATTATTTTACTTTGAAAACAACAAGATTACCCCTGTGATTTTGTAGATATTTGCGTCCTTTATCTTCTTGAAAATGACTGAATCATGTATAGAAATATTCTAAAATAAACGAACTCTACAAGAAATATTGAAAATGAAATCAAAATTCCATTATATAATTTTTCATTAAAATAGAGAAAGTGTATCATAACATTACTTTGATATATTTACAAAGGGTTTCCTTCATTATATTTTGTTCTTACATCATGTGTAGAAGACATTTTTTTCATGAGTTGTCAAAAATTTAATTTAGATTATGTTAATGCGGCAAGAAACATATAATATTTTGAGAAAAAACATCATATATTAAAAAACACTTTTACCTTGTTATTGTATCCTCTTTCTTTTTTTAAGGTATCAAAATTTTGTTTCCTCTATCGAGAATTAAAATCACCTCTTTGTGGTCCCCTCCAATATATAATACATTGTCTATATTGAGACTGACATGAATTGATTGGGATGTCCCAATGAAAGGGTTATCCTCAATTGAATTTTCATCTGACTCAACAATTGTTTTTATCTCCAGAAGGATAATTGTCCAATTCTTGTTTGTGGGATCAGAGATAAAAAATAATTACAATCCTTGTGATTCCATTATGAATGGTTCATATTTTTCCCCTTACACGCTGAAATTCACCTTCATAATGTCCATTTCATGTGCTTTCACTCTATTAATATTTTCAACCCATTTGTAATGGAAATGAGACACTTGAAATTTTTTATAATCCAACTCATATAACTATTAAATAATGACAAGATATGATATATTTTCATAATTTGGATTTCTATCCTTGGAACCATATATGTTCATTGCTTTATCCACAAGTGTAACACCACTATTTTTCATCATACTGAATTCATTGTGTTATTTTTTATAGAACGTGTAACCATTGATTACAAAACCAGAGTAAGATCTAACATTTGAATTTGGTCCTTTGGATATCCATTAAATTCTTTCATCAATTGAATTCATATTTTCAGATAAATATATATAAATTTGATCACTAGACCATCCTATAAATTATTGATTATGTTTATTTGTTATTCATCCTTCAGTCCTTGATGGATTTAAATCTTTAATAATTTCTTTGTGGGATTCAATGTATAGATCAACATCATCACTATTATGTAATATGTAAAGATGTGATTTCTACCATTCTATTAATTTAACTGTAACAATATCTCTACTAAAAATACCTTCTCCCATAAGTTGTTCGTTATGATGACACTTTGGGAGACTAATTCTTTCAACATCTGATAGGTAATTAGTAAAAAATTCAATATCTTCTTATACAATATATCATTCTGCAATTCAACCTTATGGTCAACATTTATTCTTGACATACCTTTCAAAATATTCATATATCGTTCAATGGGGTACATCCATCTATAATGGACAGGACCACATTGTTGAACCTATCTGACCAAGTGAACCATTAGGTGGACCATTATATCAAAGAATTATGGTGGGAAGAAAATCTATAATTCACATAATATGACTAAAATATCCTTGTTTATGATGGGGAACTTCATTGGGTCTACAAATTTACTTCATATGGCTTTGAAAAATAAATTGAGTCAGGTTAATGTATATTGTATATTTTGATGAAAAATAGAGCTGAAAGAAACAAGCATTAAATCTTGCATCAAAACATGATATTCGGGTGATTTTAGTCCTTGTAACATAAAATTAGTCATTGATATTAAATTATTGATATTTTATGAATACCCCTATTGAAAATTTACAATAGTAATAAAAATAAAAAATTGCAAATTTTCATTTCTAGAAAGAGTGTAAGCTGCTGGAGGAAGAAAAGTCTACCTTTTACCCTTCACCAGTGCCAACTCTTCCCTTATCCACATTTCAATCAAGTCCAACCTAGCCTTGAATCCATATTATTTTTCTCAGGAACATTTAGTAACATGCCAATAACACTATCAAATATATTATTTTCTACAAGCATGATATCAAGAAAATATCTAATATACAAACAATCCCAATATAGTAATTCAAATAAAATTGATCTCTTCTTTAAACCTGATTTTTTAAGGTTTTTGGAAAATGGTTTACCAAAAATAGTGTCAATGTTTTTTACTTTTTTGTATAGTTGATCACATATTGCTGGAGAGGGTGTTATACCCTATTCGATATTCCCATCAAATTCTATCTTCTTGGATTGTTGTTTATGTCATCGAGGTAAATATTTAGGATGTACTAAAAACACGGTCTTCAAAGAATGTTTCAACTAAAATGAGTATGTGCATTTTTCACAAATGGGACACCCCAAAATTCCTTTAATGTTATAGTCTCATAAATTTATATAGGCGGGGAATTCATTTATCATTCCATACAACATGGCCCTCAATGTGCATTCTTCACTTGTATAAGTATCATACATTGTAACACATGTATCCCACATCAACTTTAGATCTTCATTCAATGGATCACAATAGAAATCAATATCATTACCAGGTTTCTTTGGTCTAGATATAAGCTTATAAAACATAATTTATTTTTGCTTCATGCATAACCATGGAGGCAAGTTATAATTTACAAACATAACAGGCCATGTACTGTGAGTACTACTCTATACACTAAAATGATTTATTATATTATAGATAATGCAAGATGAAAGTTTCTAGGATCATATCAAAATTTAGGAAACTCTTAATCCATTTTCTTCCATTGAGGAGAATCTATTGGATTCCATAGTTTCCCAACTTTAATTATTGTATCTACATGACATGTTAATTATCCTACAGTTTCTTGACATCCATATAGTCTTCTAAACAGAGGAACAAAAGTAAATTACCACACATATTTTGAAGGACTTGATTCATTTTTATTTTATCGATCTAAACCACACTTAGTGAATTTTATGAGTGATTCACGGTCCTTGAAAAACAATATGCAATCATTTTGATAAGAATGTATTTATTTAGATATCATTCCCATTAAACATAAAAAAAAATTATCAAAATATGTTCTGCATTGTAACACCCCAACCCCTATAGACCGGAGCTGGTGCATTACTTGTTATAATGGCATGGTTAGAAGGAATGAAAATTTCGAAGTAACTATCAGTTTAGTAGTCTTGAAGAAAATAGATACATATATGTAACTCAAATTACATTGGAAAATGTTACAAAATACAATACATAACAAAAATAAAACTATATCCATAAAACTTAGTAAAGAATCTCCTCTTCATCACCTTTCGAAGGTAAACAATGAAAGGGGTGAGCTCAAATGATCAGTAAGGGTTTAAAATGGAAGAATCATGAATCAATAATAACTGAATCATAAACAATTTTACATAATCAATATGGAATGGTGAATAAATAAAAAACTCACGCCATTAAAAAACTGAGAATAAAATTACATCCATAGATTTGGTCACAGTGAAAACCTCATGGATAGTAATAACTGATAAAGAATAAAGAGAATGATTATTGGTTGGAATTCATGTATCTGACATATGATACCATAACACCATATAAATGGTTTAGTTCTGTGGGTAGAAACCCTTCTGATTTTTGGAAACAAACTTGAAAGGTTTGTCACCAACAGATTTGTCTCATGAGACCTACCGATGCATCAAAGGGCTGTAGTGGGACCCACCCACTGTTGTATGTCCAAAAAATTATTTATACATATATTCAACACAAGATCAGTATTCCTTTACATTATCTTTATAGAATAGAGGATACAGATTCATCAATATTTCCACAGTCAAAAAAACATTCAAAATAGATATTGTATGTAAAATGGTATATGGATTAGACAATAATACTATCCATGATATGAGAATATGGAATTTTAAATGGAATATAATTTCAATTTAAAAGTGATATAAAATGGTAAGTAGGTGCACCATATAAGAAATAGTAGCTGCACAATACTAAGCAAGTCACAATGAGGTGAAAATAGTGACAAATCTTGTTACAATGTTGTAATCAATTGAGTCTTATGACGCAACGTTAATAACCAAAAAATGAATCAAATAATACCATGAATATAAATAGAATCATGATAATATATATCAAATTTATATACACCTATAACAAATATAATAAATAAGAGGTGAATAATGGAAATCCAACAGAATTGAAAGTGAGATGAGAAAACCCCTTACAAACATTTCAGCATGGTAACGAGTGTTCTTGCATGGGATTAATGAGACGTAAAGGGTTGTCCCATTATTTATATATAATAATTTTAGTATGTAGAAGGTGCGAAAACATACCCTATCATTTGGTACTAAAAATAAATGAGCAGAATATAGGGGAGATTCTTGAACAAAAGTGAGAGAGAGGATCCATTACCTTAAGCTCAAAGGTGTTCTTGATTGTTCTTAATGACCTGAATAATCAAATTTAGATTATTTAATTAATAATTAAAGAACCTAATAAAAATTTAATTGATATGGTATAAACTTATTAAGTTCATTAATGTAATTTTTTATGGGTTTAAGAGATTCAATTTTATTGTTTTGGAATCATTTTCTTACTTGGTTTTCATGATTCATTTACTTGTATTCATGAATGGAAGTTCATTTGAAATGGGGTTAAACATCCAGAATCATTAGTATATCTTATTAATGAAATTATATATTTATAAAGTATCTTATAATGATTCTTATTATATACCATGAGGATGACTCATTCGATCATTTAATAATAAAACCTTGTGTTTGGCTTGGCAGTTTTGTGCACAATGAACTTGTTTTGTATTATTATTCCATTTTATGAGTGTGTAAGGATTCCAGAATATTAAAAATGATAAAATACATATATTATGATATTTTTCAAACATTAAAAAGTTTTCATGACCATTTTTTAAGATAGTAATGCAAATTGAAAACCTCCCTTCCTTGATTGTGATAAATTAACGCATCTCATATGGTGGTTGCATTTATAGTATAAAAGGAAGCGAAAAGAGAGATTATAATTAAATATTACATTAACACAAAGAAAATACAGTACATGTATGGTAATGGAATTATCATGGCATTTGGATGAGGTGAGGTGAGAAGAGAGAATAAAATTATTGAACTTGTAAAAGGGATTGAAATAAAAAGGAAGAGAAGTTCACCTCTTGAGTACTCCTATTTGAGAAACTCCTTAAGACCTTTGATTTTGGCCTTTTGGTGAGACCATAAGGTATTGGACGTGGGTCAGGAGGTTAGGAATCTATTTGAGTAGAATTTAGGCAAGTCTTGAAGCTTGAGTGGTGTGGTAGGAAGAGGGGGTGAGGGGTGGTTTATAGAGTGAAGGGGAGGAGAGTTTTCTTAATATTATAATCATTAATTTATTATTTCTTCTCAAGAAAAGTAATAGTGAGTATTACTTGACTTAGAATAGTAATAAGAGCATTTTAGTTCGATATTTGGGGTTCTTACATCACTCGTGATGCTAGGAATAGTTAATTTAATGTATAATGTATTTATACAGAAAATTAATGTATTTTACTATTCACCAAAAATTAAAGTATTTTAGAAAAATCCCAAAAATTTACACTAACCAATTTTAGATGCGTATAATCCAAAACTGAAGTCCATTTTTCAAAAATAATTTTACTAAAATTATTAATTAAATATTTAATTAAAATCATTATTTTATCGAAAAATATAAACACATAACATATTCATCTTGATTTTTATGGTGCCTAGATTTATTTATACATTCATGGGTATAGATACCATTCACAAAATTCATATTACTATTCATAATGGTAAGTTACTATTCATAAGGGTAGGTTAATATTAATAAGGGTAGGTTACTATTCACTGAAAATTAATTATTTCTTATCAGTCTCTAAATAACTTACTAATCGCAACCGTGTATGTTATATTTTTGAAATTTACATCATAGAAGTGAAAAATTATGTTTACTTGGATAGGTTAAAAAAAAGTGGTGTTTTTAGATACTTAGTAATCTATGAATTCTATAATAAATCAATTTGTAAATTCTTGGGGTGTTACAATCATGGTAGTTTATTTTCTTCTAGTGGAATATCTTTCAAAAGACCAAGTAGTTCTATAAAGATGGTGTCACTCCATCAACTTCTATATTTAAAATTAGATAACTTCAATACAGATGACAATGTTTTGTATTTAGTAAATCTGGTATACAATGGTTTCTTAGAATAACTATTTAACTCCTCAAACAACATTATAAAATCACAAAGGTCATTTTCAATTTCCATGGTCATTTATTCCATGCGATCTCCATTATCTTTTACAGAGGTATTCATATAAAATGATTCATAAACTATAGTACCATCCCAATCGATGTTCACATTCATTTTTTCCCCATGTTTAGTCAAAAATGTATATCTTTGACCTATTCTGTGACAAATAAAATGTTCTTCTATCTCTTATAGACTAATTTGTCATGAATAAAAACAAGTTAAATAGGGACAGAGGACTTTAGAAGGGTCGTCTGCATGCTCTCAGGAGAACTTGATGAACTCTTTAACTATATATATATATATTCATTTGTCAAATGACTAGCACTCATCCATTTTTAGTTCATATCCATCCTATTGGGTTCATAAAAGATTAATTTTATACAATATATAAACAAATACCCATAAGATATTCATTATAAAGAGTGAAATCTATAGAAAATTATAATAAGGAAAAATCAACATTCGATTGTTTCAAAAAAATCAGTATGTTGAAGAAAATAGGTAGTTGAATTTAATAAAATAATTAATCCACATCAAATCTTTCTTAAATCCCCTAAACAAATGAAAATATAATATAAGCAATTTAAGAGTAATAAGAAACTCAAATATGATAAACAAGAATAATACACTCTCATTCAATCAACTATAAGATATAAAAATGTATTGGAACAAGTGATGTAGAAACATAAGGAATTATTACATTTAAATATGATGGTATATAAATATTTTAAAAAATATCAAGACTCTTGGGATGTCATATCACCACACCGACCCATCCTAAAAAAATTCAAGGTACTCCAACTGGATGTAAAATTAGCATTTACTAATGGATTACACAAATATGAAGTTTACCTCAAATAAAAAGATATTTTTCTAAGTATTTAATATGAGAATAGTGTTTGTAAATTAAAAAATGTGGTGTATGAATTGAGAAAAGAACTAAGATCTTGTTATTGAAGGTTATATGATTTATTGAAGAAACATTAATTTAAAAAATGAGGAATTGATCACAATCATTACATAAAAAAATTATGGATATATTAAAAGTTTTTATCCATGTCAATGACATAATATTTATAGGTCCAAGATATAAACAATGATAATAATTTTCTACATTAATAATGACCTATTTTTTAATGTTAATGATTAGTGAGTTGACATTTTCCTTAGTTTATAAACGAAACATTTAATTTATGGGGTATTTATTTCCCAATCCAGGTTTGTGAGGGAAGTGTTTTATATATTTCAAAAGGAATATTGAAAACCCATGTTGAAACCCACTGAAAATTGAATAATATTTTCAAATTTTATGGAAGGAATTTCAATATATATCCTGGAGTGGTGGAGATTCATTATATGCCAACTTTTTATAATAAAAATGTTTGACATACTATTTTTCTATATGCCATATAGCTAAGTATCCAAGTGATTCCATGGAATAACACTTGTTATTAGTTAAATAAATACTCAAAAAGGTAGTGAATTCTTGAAAATCTACATTTTCGAGCAAGAAATTATAATGTCTTATAGTTTTATATAGGTCTAAAAAAAAGTGGTATAACTAGAAAGGGGTAATCTCAAAAGGATATTTTTTTGTAAATTATTGAGGGAGGGGGAGTAGGATGATGATGAAAATTTATAATTTTTCCTAAAATACTACATAGCATCTAAGTGTAATATTTCATATATTATTATTAAAAAGATTTGTAAATAATGTTGTATTAATCTAAAGAGGCAGAAAAATAAAAATGGTTTTTTTAAAAGTGCAGAGACATTGGAAGTTTAATTGTTGATAAATGGTAAAACACATTTAAAAATAGATATATTTTCCAACAAAGCTAAGATAACCATATATCAAACACCTAAGATTTCCTATTATCATGTCCAACAGACATTCTTGATCCCCCTCAGGCTAGAAACAATCCCCAGGGAATGAAAAAAAACATAATGGGGCTGATTTGGTCCAAAAAATAAATACAAATAATAGAAAGAAAATTAAAATAAAAACTACCATGATGAATCCATACATTGAATTCCCACACCAACCTAGATAGTAAGAAAAAAGAAGATATAAATCATTTTAATATAAAATAAACCCCTTAACCTACCTTCAACTCCCTCACACACAAAAATCCTCGATTTTAATTTCTAAAATTTCACATGTATGGAATACCATTGATAAAATAAAGAATTGATAATATGTATGATAGCTTTGGGTGGTCAATTTGGGTGATGAAAACATAATAAAACAACCAACTAAACTTCTTATGTCACCATAAAGTCTAGAAATAATAAACTCTCCATGAACGATCAAGAGATGAATCAAAATTGGATACTGAGAAAATCAGAAGGTCTACCTCGCTAGTATACAATCACCAGACCACAAATAATGACATCGTCAAAGAAGAAATAAAAAAACAAAAGAAAAAATACAATGAAAAAATCAGAATCCTTGGCTCACTATGTTGAATAAAATCCAAACCCCTCTTTGGAAACCTTAACTTATATCAAACACCAAATGTGGAATGAGATGTTCAAGATACAGTCGAGTGGTGTGATTCGATATTAGATTCACTAAATAGGATCACCAGTAGTGGGTGTCTTCCTCATAAATATTCTAATATCATGACAGGTTCACAAATAATTAATGTTTTTTAATTAGATTTGGACACTTTTATCAATGCTTACAAATAAGCGTTGATAAAGAGTTCTTTTATCAGCATTTATTATGTAATCACTGATAAAAGGACTCTTTATTAGTGCATTTTTAGTGCTGATAGTGGTAGGTATTTATCATTGGTAAAAAAGCACTCACAAAATCAATCTTTATCAGCGCTAAAATTATAGTGTTGATAAATGTTGATTTTATCAGTGCTTTTTTTAGCGCTAATAAAGCCTCATCTTTATCAGTGCGAAAAAATGCTGATAAAGGATTTATAATTATAATTATAAATAAAAAATTATAAATATTTGTATATAATTCATAAATATATATAAATATAAATATAATAATTATATTCATTTTTAAATATATTTATTATAATTTCATAATATTTTATTTATAATTCTAGAAATATTTTTAAAAAATAATATTTATATCATTATATATATTTATATAATTATTCATATATATAAATAATTAATATATATAAATATAGTAAATATATTCATTATTTAAGTAAATTTATTATAAATTTAATAATTATTTAAATTTATAAATTTATTTTTTTCTAATTATATAAATGCTTTTAAAAAATATTTATTTATGTATAACTATAAATATATAATTTTATAGATATAGTAAATGTACACTTATAAATATATTTGTTTATAAAAATTATTTTACAAACATATTTTTGACATTATTAATGAAAGTCTAATTTTAAGTGCATGCATATATGTTAAAAATGAGTGAAATTGAATAAATTGAGAATAAGTTCACTTTAACAATATTGAAAAATGGATAAGTTTTATGTGTGTGCATTGTATATAAAAATGAATTAACTACATATATATATGAAATCAATATAACAGATATATGATCAATGTTAAGTTGAAAAATAAAACTTCATTCAATTATATGTCGAGTATTATGCAATTTGTCAATATTTTTAATTAATATTAATTTTTAGTTATAAACCAATATTTAAAAAATATATGACTATTTAATGTAAAGTGCATAAATATTTTGTAATATATAAATCATATTTATATACATTAACATATATCTATATATTTAATATATATATAATTTAATAACATTCATTATCATAATTATCTAAATAATAAAATGTTTAACATTTAATAATGTTTAATCAATTTATTCATTTTTATCAATAATTATTTAATTAATAAAAATTGTAATATTTTTTTAATAAAACCATTTTTTATTTTCAATTTATTTAATTATTTTATTTTATTTATTTGGACCTTTATTAGTGCAAAAAAATAATGATGATAGAAATATTTATGGGGGATAAAAAGAAAGCGAGGATAAAGGGTACCATTTATCAGCCCTAAAAATAAATCCCTGATAAAAAGTTACATTTATCATTGATTTCCTTATAACTAATAAATATGTCATTTATCAGCATTTTTTCTAGCACAGATAAATACCAGTGTTGTTAAATATAGGTTTTGTAGTTGTGTTGCCTTTTGTTTTTTGATGAAAGATTAATCATTTCCTAATAGTTGATTTCAAGGGGTTGAATTGTGTGCAATAACTAACATCAAGTACAACATATTCAAATGATCTCCAATGGGTTTTGTTCGTGGGACCAAAAACTCCCAACAGATCTTAAATCCATGATGACTCGCGGGCCTACTTTCCAATGGAAGGCGTTTGTCAGGGAACTAGGCCAACGACACTTAAGAACTCACATTGGTGGAGAGGGTGGGAATTCCTGCTCATCACACCCTTTTGGGGGGAACTATTTCCTATTCCAAGAGTCACTTATATATTTAAGATATGTTTGTGAATCCAATGTTCATTCCCAAGTATGTATACACAGGTCACCCTGAGGTGGAGATCAATTATAAACATGCATGGTTTTAGAATCATTTGTATGTATCTGAGGTTCTCCATCAAAGTAGGCATCTATATTTATTCTAGGTTCTCTATAAATGGTACCCTTTCCATAGATTGAGATAGGTTCTTTGTTTGTTATTAGGACAATGTTGGTTTAAAGTCATACGATGAGGCACTCTGAAGTTTATTGTTATCCAGGGATATGAAAGTTGTTTTTATGTGGGGATTGAATTCATTAAATGGGATTTCTATATATCCTTATGAGAGGAATAAAAACCCATGTAGTTCAGTGACACTTAATAGGACACATCACCATTTAATTTCATGTGACAAGGACCAAACCATGTAGTTTAATGTCATGCAGCAAGGAATCCCAGATGGAAGGTTCCTAGTCAAATTTTGATGTAGTAATTACGCCGAGGAAGCCTGTGGGGCCTGAAAGTGACGTGGTCTCCTAGGTGGATATGAACCTACAAAGAATGTGTCACGGGAACCATTATAGTGAAATTTCGGTGTGGGGTTTGGACATTATTGAGCTTTATATGTATCCTATTTATTTAGGAATCAAATCCCATGTAGTTTGGTAGGTTTGGGGATTATATATATGGATAAGACCCATTTGAGGGGACATTGTTGGGTATTATACCATATGGGAGGACCATATGTTTTTATACATCAGGAATATATCCCTTTGAAGGTGTTAGGTTGGGGCTTACACCTATGAGGATGCCCTTGTGGTTGGGGCTTATGCATGGAGGCTACCCATGTGGTTCATGATTGGGGCTTATACCCTATAGAAGGCCAAATTAAGAGAATATGGTTGGGGCTTACACTAAGAGGATACCGATAAGGCTTGGGACTATGTGGTCATCATGATCATCGAAAACCTCTAAACCCATATGAGTCATGCTTGGTGTGATAAATAAGTAGAATCAATAGATCTGAAGATCACACAATTCACTTTTTTTCACTGGCAGACAGATATTGGATCTCAAATGTAGAGGGGGTATTTAAATGTTCCCATATCCTCTTTTATTTTGGTATCTAGGAGAGCCACATCTTTTGATCCATATAGCTACATCCTAGGTACGCAAAGAGTAAAAAGAGTGTCGCCTACCACAAGAAGTGCTATGGGATTACTTTAGTTGGGATGTCGTGTTATTCCTTGGGGGGGATGGGAGTGATCTCCACAAGCCCTCATCGAAGGAAGGGCCAGTGGTTCCCATCAATCCATTGAACAGGGAGGTTTATGTGAGAACCTCCATAGTCATGAACCTCATTTCCATGGTAATTTAGACTTGAAAACATTTTGAGGGTCCTGTTTTTTGAATATTTTATGAAGGTGTCTCTACTTACCATAGGTATGTAAACTCGATAGGAAACGATGATGTTCCAAATGATTTGATCATGCTTTTCAAGTGGATTTGGAATAGGCATTTGCCTGAGTTCATTAGATTGGTTCATGGAGGGGCCAACAGGGGTCCTGATGATATGACCAAAGGAATTGATTGGATTTGGATCATGGGACAACCGAGGATGCTTCATTACATGTATCATGTTCTTATGAGGGATGGGGTTCCCTCTGCATAGCATGTTGCTATGTTGGTGAGGGTACCATCCATGTAGCATGGTACTATATAGACCTAGAATATGCCTACTTAGTGTGTTTCTACATTGGTTTAGGCTCCATCCACATAGTTTGTTGCTACACTGGGATAAGTTCCTCTCATTTAGTGTTTAGATACATGGGCTTGGTTCCCCCATGTATCATTTTTCTACATAGGGTTGGGTTCTACCTGCATAGCATTTTTCTATACAGGGTGTAGGTCCATAAAAGGGGAATCTATTTGTTCCTCATAGAAGGATACCCACTTAAGGTATTTAAATTCATGGATTTCTAGAAGCTTTATTATTTTCTACTTAATGTTATGCGGTGGATTTTTACCAGCTAGTTATAGAAAGCTCCCAATTTTAACTTTCATCCGAGATCTCCTCCTGCAGTCTAGGTTTTTCCATCCTCTTTTTGATCCCCCTTGGGTTCCTTTTATAGAATAATAGAGGGACCAGATATCAGCATGGTTAGTAGTCCTTGGTGGGTCATGGGGTTAATTTTACAAGAGTTCAAGGATGACTTCATGGACCATGAATGATTTCATTCATGGTGGCCATTGTTTTTGGAGGCGGAAATCACCATCCAGGCCTAAAAATGATTCAGTTTCATTTGTAGGGTTTTGTGGTATCATCTCATCTCATAAACTATTTCATTCATGGGGGATGGTCGTTTATAGGTTTATAAATCACCATTTGGATCTGTAAATGAACTTGGTTTCATTTTTGGGTGTTGGCAGTCCATCTCTTCCCATACCCTATTTTATTTGCAGGTTTCTTCATGAAGTGGTGGAACACTATGTAGAGCGGTAGTCCATGAAGTAATTTTCACTTCACAGTGTCAACTCGTCCTTCGAGGCTTATCCCCTTTGAACATTTTTCTTCAACTTTTTCCCTTGATTTTTTTCTATCTGTTTCCCAGTTAATATGATTATCTTCTTCTGGTATGCATAATTTTTAGGACACAAAAAATTCTAACCATTGGAATTGGTTCTGGTCAGAAAGAAGAGGAGGACATTACGATGTAGATAGAGGTTCTGTTTGGAACCAGTTTTTGGAATGTAGATGGACCTGCTATATGGGACACCAACTATAAATAGGGGGCCTAAATCATTTTTCATTTACCATATTTATCAATGAACTGAGTTCTCTACAAACTCTCTAATCACAAAATGATTCTATATAGCGTTTCCTTTATGTATTCCCTTTTTGTGAACTAAAAGTATCAACAACAAACAGTAATTATTAATATTCTCGTATAGATTTTATTATTTTAAGATTGAGTGTTCCAAAAACTATCACTTCTCTTTCCAATGCATTTTGATCCAACGCTTCGTAGGCTGATGCTTCACGGGCTGATGGTTCACAAAATGATGCTTCACGAACAGTTGGTTTTTGAATTGTTGGTTTGTGAACTGTTGATTCATGAACTAATACTTCAAATGGAATTTTACTTTTACATTATTTATAGATATTAACACCTTTAATTTCATATTTTTATGCAAACAATAGGATGGACCCTTCATAGGATATTTCTACAATTATTTTGGCAACACTATGTGTTACTAACAAAAGGAGGAATGGTATGATCGATTCTATTGACAATAATTCCAAAATCATCATCAAACCACTTCATAAACTTCTAGAGGGACTTATTAGTGACATTAAAATGGGTTATTTGGTCTTTTATAGTCTACACCTTTAGGGATTCAGGCTACCATATTATTCTTTGATTTTGGGACCATGCACAAAAAATCAACTTGCAGCCTGGATAATTGAAAATATCAATATTTCATGATCCAACATCTCAATGACGTGGGTATTAATTTAGGAAACCCAAACTATCGAGTCTCTTTTGAACTCAACTCCTTATTCATTGGAGGAAAACATGCAGGCACTAGATGAAAAGGTCCATTGATATCACAGCATCGCATGGAAGGCCATGGAAAGTGAGAAATTACAGTGTTTATCCAAATTGTACCTTCACTATGGGTGTCATTCAGCTTGGACTGGGGGTGGCCTTATTGGGTCCTCCATACTTGTGAGAAATTTATGATTGATCTAAATGATGTGGGTATATGTGAGGTGGTCTGGGTATTGTAGACCTACTCTCATTGAAACCAGAAACTTATCCTCCAGGTATTTAACATATGGATCCCAAACACCAATACCTTCCACTTTGTGCATAGGGAGGTTGAATTAGTATCTATGATGTTCAGTAGTTTTCGAGGTCACCCATAATTCTTGACATGTATGGTGACGTTCTACCACCCCCATAGGCTTACTATGACATGGAGGGGACCCCCCCCCCCCTTACCAGTAAAATTATTGACAAGGTGAAGGACCTTTCGGAGAGTGACCCTCATCCAAATAAGGATGTCCCACTTTCTATTTGGATCAATGTGTTTGCTATATTAAGCATCCATGAGCCTTTTATGATGGGTTCGAGGACTTTACCAACTCTCGATACCAAAAGCTGAATTATTTCCTATGGACCACTCTTGAGGAGGGTTAATTTAATGAGTGGGGCTGAAAAATCATCCCTGATGTCGACCAGCTATTTTGAATAGAATCCATTCTTAAAATTTTTCTCATTGGATGGTTACTACCAGTTGGTGTCTCTAGTACTAGGGTCAGAGTCAAGAAATTCATAATGGTGAATCAATTTTACATTGGTAGGTGTATTAACCATGTCATCTCAATGTTTGTGAATATTTATCTTTTGTTGGAATGGATCAGTGAGGGGAGGTCACTAGACTAGTAGACAGGTCCCTTCCAAGTTATATAGGTCCGGGTAGGAGCCCACATAGAAGGCTATAGATATATCAACCCCTAACAGATCCTATGTGATAATTTCTATCCATATCTTTAAATCATAAGTGGGGTGAAGCCATAAAACTAGAGTGAAAAGAAAATGATGGATTTTCTCAGTTATCATGACCATTTCACCTATGATCTGTATGCACCTCCCACTGGTAATTTGGTAAATGATTCCTATGGGGATCATACTAGATGGGGGTATCATATCTATTTGAGGTAAGTCACCTTAGTTATCAGTATTGATGGGGAACATATATGTGATGGGTATTCTCCCTCCAGATTTTCATGATAGTTCAACAATGTTTAGTTGGGGTGCCCTCCAAACATCAATAGCACATCCAAGAGAGACAATTAATGCCAAATTGGAATCTCTTGCTCATTTTCACTCGATAGGACACCCAATACAAGATTATTCTTCCACCTTTCAAGGGTTTCAAGTCTACACTAACCAGATCTTATGGTGAAGTATGGAATTGATCATAGCATGAAGATAAACTGGTGAACCCAGTTCCTATCATCAATGGTCTACCAACACCTGAGACTAAGAGGAATCAAATGCAACCAACCAGACATTCAAGGCCTGAGAAGCATCTAAAAAAAACTTTTTTCTAAACCTCCAAGGAAGATGTTGAGATCTAGGGGCTTAACACCCTAGTTAGATGTCACTACTTCTCAAGGTCAAGTATCCATCCCCCGCGATGTCAAATTTCCTACGACCTGGAGATAATGGGATTCGTAAGGGGTTCTAATTCTATCCATGCTCTATGGATATTTTTTAAAGAGAAAGAGGTTCCATTGAGTAGATATGGCTACGTGTTAGTGTATGACATTATCTCTTATTCCAATGACCCTGAGATAGTGGAAGCATATCATTGTGTTCTTGACACCTATGTTCATTCACTGCAGAACCATCATAGATATACCAATTGAGTGCTCTAAATGGTGAGACATGGGGCCAATGAGGGTGAAGGGGTGATAGTCACATTTTTTAGGGGGTCAATGAATCCAACCTCTATTTCATAACTAGTGATGGGGAAATTTTTCCTTCTAACTGGAGGTCTCACATGTGCCCATCCATATAGGTTTGTAAGGTGGCTGAGGCACCTAGATTGAAATTTTATCTATTGAAACCAACCTCACTTACCTGGTATGATCTTCGTGCATTATTTATTTCTATCACTAAATCCTTCCCAAAGGTTCAGAAATTTTTGGATACTTTTATAGAAAACACATATGTTTAGGATATATGGGAAACACTCCATGAAGATCCCCTTGATCTTGTGGGATTTAGATTGATCATTTCTAATGTGCAGATCTCTTATTGAGATGATTTTCATGATGTGGGTAAATATTTAGAAGATATGGACACATGAATACACTCATATAAGTAAAAACATTATTGGTCCAATTGAGTAGAGGATATGGCAGTGATCATGATGGTGCAAGACGATACCGAAGAATAGGTAACAAGGGTCTTTATATTAACTCTTATTTTTCATACTATCATGACCTTAAACCCATACTCTTGGTACTTATAGGGTCTTAGGGAGATTAAAAAACTATTTATTTTTTTTAGAAACCTCCAAGGGGGACCTCATCTTGGGTGAACATCCCTTCAGATGTGTGAGTCGTAGAAGAGGGATCCCCTTGTGAAATGGTGCATATGGATGTAGTTTCTAGAAAACCATCATGATCATTCTTACCCTTATCCCTGCCTATTTTTCTTTAAAAGGGATCATTCCCATGGCACACCACAAAGCATAAAGAGTAATTGTTGTTGATGATATGTATTAATTTAGGGATAATATGTGGCAATGGAATATTCTTATCTAGTTTTCATGTTATGTGTCTCCATGCACTGAACAATAATTTTTCACATGAATTGGTGTAGGTTCAGTGAGTAATTAGAAAAAACCATGGGATTGTATCCCCTACTTCTTTAGATATGAACATGATACCATTGATGGTTGTTCCTAAACTAGACAGGGAACCCAGGCTAATTAAATCCATTAGGGGGTCCCCAAACCCAGGAGTGTCAATCCCATATAAACAAATGACTTCTTCCACTGTAGAGGTGGTCTCTTCGGGGTTGGTGTTCCTGCTGATAATATTGATCCTACTCTTCTGGGGAGCACAACCATAGAAGAGGGAGTGATTCCAACTCTAGGGGAATTAGAATCAACAATTTCCCCAAGTTTTTTTATGGATTTTACAGTGATTATAGTTTTCATGAGTGATCTTTTGGATATCACTAGCCTAGACAAACATGATCCTACTCCATGAGTGTATATGGAAGAACCTAAAATCAACCTCTAGATAGAGGATGTAGAATCTATTTTGTTGGGAGAAGAAATGATGGTGGTCAGGGATGTCGATGTCCTAACAAGTGGAGGTGAGTTCTCCACCCTTCTAACCATAACCTTTTCTTTCAGAGTTTAGGTGTTAACTATTTCAATCATCTAATTCCATAATTATGACAACACTGTTTTTAAGTTTTGGTTGACGCTTCGACCCTCCCAACTACTGACATTTCAAGGGTGCTAGCTACTACAGAATCGAGCCATGTTGAGGTTTCTGAGTCAAGACCCTCTCTGGTTTCACTTATTCATAAAAATATTCCACCATCCGATAGTGATTTTGAGGTAGTCCAAGTGTCTCTAGATAACCTCCATATTTCTCATTTAAAAATATTGAAATATATATGGATGATGATTTATCAAAACCCCTTGAACACAGGATAATGAAAATACCCAAAATACAACACATGTATTCATTTTTTAGGTTTGGGTGATTTATTATCATGTCATCCATGATATAATGAAACAAGTGATTTATTCCCAGGAGAGAAATAGCATGCTCCACTCCTATATTTAAATTGTAAATTCCATGGACCATATTTCCATATCCAGGAAAATACTTCTTAATAAAGCTTCTGAGAATGCTAGGATCATTGGGAGGAGACAGGGTGATGTTTAAGAGTATATGACTTCAATGAAGTGACTTTATCAAGAGGTGGATATGATTAGATAGGAATCGGTGTGTCTTAAAAAATAATTGGCTTGTATTGAGGCATTAGTTAATGAAGGGAAATAGTTGGTAGAGTGGGAGGAAAAGGTAGAATTGAATGTCGCTAAGAGGGAAGAAGCACTCCAGGCTAGTGATAATCCTGAGACTATGACTTTATCTGAGCTCTACCAAGCCATATAAGTCTTGGACCATGAACTTCTCCAAATTTTGGAATATGCTCAGAAATATCTTCAATCACACTATTCTACTAATGTGGAGAGACTCCAAACTATGGATGATCCTCCATTCTCTTTTAATGAATAAATCAAAACTTTTTTCCCTCTAATTCTTATAATTTATCTTATTGTGCAATATCCATCCAGCACAATTTGAAGTGTGTTTTGAAAGATAACCATTAAAACACTTGAATATCTTTATCACTAGTTATCAATTTCAATCGCAATCTGGGATAACCAAATTGACATGATCATGTAATTCTATAATTTCTTCCTAAGTTGAGGGGCTTAGCAAGCATAGTTTTTATTGTTCTAGGGGCTATATTTAAAACCCTAAAAACATTGTGTATTTTCTATTACCACCATAATTGTTTCTTAATTCCACCATGGTGCAAGATTATTAGTCATAAATAGACTTTTTATTATGCCTTAATTTTAGGTTTTTCGACCTAACAAGTATCGTGTCTTCATTTTTTATTGAGTTCTATATTATTTCTTAAACCATGAAAAGAGTGGGTTTAACAAGCTAGAAATCAAAAAAAATCAGTGTTCCCTTTTGGGGTTTTCCTCCATGATATTTTTATGTCACCTTTTATGGGTATTTTAGATTCTTTCAAACAAAACTAATACAACTAATATTTTAGGTTGAATAGATTTGATCTTGAATTATAGGGAGAGAACCCCAAAAGAGTTTACTAACCAATAGTATCCAAATATTCTTCATACATTAATGGTAGAATTTTGAACCTTAGTTTTTTTATTTAATAATCTGAAACATGACATAGAGAAAGTATGTGAGGATTAACCATATGATAAATTTCGGGCATGATGTTGTTGGGTTGTACAGAGGTAGGAAAAGCCTCTCCTGGGGATAAATTTTCCCGCAGTTGTCTGGCCCTTTTTAAAGGTGAATTATATTGATCCAACTAAGTTATATTTTTCATAGTAAAAAAATGTTTTTCTTAGGACACTGACCCTCCATTTCCGGTGGATGGGTAATTTGTGAAAATTTGGACTTCTCAATACCACAAAGAGTGGATTTTCAAGGGAATGACATCTGAAAATTATGATGGAATCTATATCGGCACTATCTGTGAATGAGAAACCAATCCTATAAGAATTTTTATTATGAAAAGGATGGTTGGAGTATGGTGAAATCTAATTTTGTAAAACTATATTGTAGAATGTTTAAGGTATAATATTTAAGGTCACTTATCTTTGAACATGGGAAAAAAATTTCCCTTTTTACAGTAATCTATACAATAATATTCCATCTTCCTCAGGCATGAATGGGGTGGTTTTAAAAATTCATCTAGGCATTCCCAAATTTGAGGAGTGATATAGGATGGAAACATCATTTGGGTGTATGTAGGTATGAAAATTCTCTCCAGAAGATGAATTTTCCTTTGGTTGACAAACATTTTTGTGGGAAACTTATGAAGATCCAACTAGGGATTATTATACATAGTTATAAAAGGATTTCCTTAGGACACTGACCCTCCATTTTCAATTTCCATGGAGGTTGGTGGAGATTTTTACTTTCTTAGACAGATATTTAGGTTTGTGATAGGAGAGTACTAGAATTTTAAAGGAGTATTTCATGTATAAATTTACTTAGAATATCAATAAATGTTTCCCTTGTATAGGTTTGACCCATACATAGGAAGGATGTTTTTATGGTTGGGCCTGATTTATAAGTTTCGGGCATCACTACTTGTCACATTAAAATAATAATCAATCCACAAATAGTATTGGGAAGGTTTCCCCACATTTGGATCTAAATTTTATATAAAGAAGGAGAATTTTATTTTGAATGTGACCTCACAAATGGGTTGAAGCATATATTGGACTCTCCTTTATAGAGCTAGATCATGTATAGGATATAGGAAAAAAAATTGGGGCTAGAATGGGATATATGATTTGGTTGTTGTTGTGTATCACGTCAAAGTGAGAATCAGATCATACATAGTTTTTACAGGAATCCCCATGCAAGTATGACTCATGCACAGGGAATGGAAATTTTTTACTTTTCATACTTCTAGACCCATGATTGGATATTCACATGTCACTATATATCTTATTGTGGCAGGAATCAAGCCACACATACTACTAAATATCATGCAATTTAGTGTCATGCGACTATGACATCATCCATGTAGTTTAACACAATGTGAGGAGGATTTCATGGGGTCTTGTAGTTTTAGGTCATACAATTAAGAACGTTTTTCATATAAATAATGAGTAATAGGGATCTCATTTGGTAGGGATGTTCTGACATGCCTCGGACGTGAGGGGAAACGAAACATAAACCATGATTCTGGGGATTCTTAAATCAATAGAAATGATAAGGGAAAAAATTCATTGGGTCATACTAAGATAAAAGAGGCCTCTCTTAGGGAAAAAATTTACTTTGGTTGATAGGACTTTATTTTGGGAAACTTATGTAGACTCAACTGAGGAATATCATGCATAGTCAAACAAATGTTTTCTAAGGACATTTACCCCACTACATCTTCGATGGCTTGAGAATGATTGTGAAGATATAATATGTCCTAAGGACTAGAATATGATGAATGGAAGGATGTGTCCAAGTATTTAAGAAACATTTATAGTTTGATTATACATGGTTTGTAAAATTCCTTACATAGATCTGACACATATGCAGGGGTCATTTTTTCATTGATAGATGTCTGAATTAGTAATCCAGACTTGAGATCTTCTACATAGGTATTTGTTTGTATATAGGAGTTGGGTACATTTATCATTATCTTTACCAGGTTGATAGGATTCAAAAATGAGGTATAGGTATCACTAAAAACCTTGTAAAAATGAGAATCAATCCATATGTAGTTCTTGAGGTACCATACAGTTTAATGCGTGGCGGAAGGACATTACCCATGCAGTTTAACATCATACAGTCAAGAAATTACCCAACGTGAAGAGTAAATAATTCAGCTCGACCAAATATTAGTGACCTGGGTGTCACTACATATCCTTCGATTATAGTAATCAATCCATATGTAGTTCCTAAAACTAGATTTGACCATGCCCTTTAATTTTGTGTGGTAAGAACATATTGTGTGCCTTTTAAGGTCTTTCTACCCAAACCATCTAAACCCTAACATGGATTTATATTCCTTGAATATGCAGGAAATCTCTATCAAGACTCCTATTCCCGTGTGAGATATGCTTGGTGTGAGAAAAAAGGGTGTAAAATGTTTACTCCATCGAACAGGGGTGATAAAACAGAAGGATATAGTCATTGGGATTTCAAAGTTGTTGGATCTGGATTGGAGAATTGGGAATCACTACATATCTCATTAGAGTAATAATCGAGCTATATGTAGTACTATAAATGTATCCTAATGTAGGTATAACCCGTACACTAGGAGAAGGAATTTTTCTCTTTGATTGTTTTGATTGTCATAGAAGGACCCAGGATTGGAGACTCAAACATCACTATGTATCCTGTAGTGGAAAGAATCAAGACACATGTAGTTCTGGGACCCCAAACAGTTTAGCATCATGTGGTGAGGATGAAAGTGACCCAACATGAAAGAGGATGAATGTTGTCTCTAGACGCAAAATCCTAGATTCTGGTGTCATTATGCACATTCTGTGAGAAGGAATCAAGCCACACGTACTTCTTGAGAAAGATACTCCCTACATGGATCTAACTCTCATGTGGGGAAAGGGACATCTAATCTTTTTCCCGCGTATATTTAACTCATGTGTGGGTAATTATTGATTTAAATGATGATTCTTGTGTAGTTTGATGTCATGTGGTGAGAAAATTTGTGTCTTGTATTCATGTGATGGATGATTTTGAATATGAGAGATAAATATAATCCAGATGGGACAAGAGACCATGAGGCCAATGGATGGTAAGAAAATCAGTTTATGAATGGATAGAAATTTTTAGTTGGACCAAACTCAAGGGGTATAGGCATCACTGTGTATCTTACGATGAAAATAATTAAGACATACATAGTTATAAACATGCTTCCCTGCACAAATATGGGTTATGTATGGGGAGGGGTGCTTTTTCTTGAAATTTAAATGTAAATAGAATCCACTTTAGAGTCCCCTATATTGATTTAGTTTATATACAAGGGAGATGGAATTTCCGGTATTTTGTGGCTAGGATTAGGACATGACATATGGGCATTGCTACATATCTCATAGAATGAGAATTAATCCATGCATAGTTCATGGAGAACTATGTAGTTTAATGTCTTATGGTAAGGATGGGGTTACTTGACATGAAATAAGTATCATTGTGTATGGGACCATGAATAGAGATTTGGGCATCATTATGTACCATATAAGGCCATGAATAAATTCACATGTGGTTCTTCATAGGAAAACTCTCTATGTAGGTCAAGCCCACATGAAAGGAGGGGGAATTTTGTTTTTTTTACTTTTGGGGTGGCTAAACCAAAATGTAAAATCCAAGTATTTCTATGTATCTTGTGTTAATAGGAATAAATATGCATGTAGTTCGTGAACATAGATTGGTGTGATACCAACACTGGTGGTGGAAATACCCTTATGTGAGGGATATGTGGCATCCCACGATCATCATGATGGGTACTATGTTTATGGAATTGGATAGGAATCATCTCTTTTATATTTAAGAGGCATCCAGAACATATTCGGGGTATGATCATAGTTTAACATTGTGCGTTGAGGACATTAACTCCTTGTTTAAGGTCATAGAGTTAGGGACAATGGGTGAGCACTCAAAAAAAGGGGTATTTGTAATTTAGTGGCATAACAAAACCCTACATTAATGAGGACCAAGGAGTATCACACACCATATAGGTATTCCTAAGGAGGCCTTTATACAGTATTAAGTTGTGATGTTTGGACTTGGATTTCCAGTTTAATGTCATCCAATTCAGACAAAGCCCAGTGTTTTAACATCATATACCTGGGAAATGGATAAGTAGTTTATCATCGTGCAGCTAGGATGTTGGTATGTGCATTTTTAGGTCATAAATAGAGGACCACTTATGTTATATAGTTTAATTTTTTATAGATAATATAGGGTTGTTATGTAGTTTATCATCATTCATCTAGGATGCTGGTTGTTACAAAGTTTAAAATCGTGAAAATAGGATGATGTGCCCTACAGTTCTACACCATGCAATCGGGATGATGTGTCATGTGATTACATGAAATACTTCTTCACAAACCTTGCATTAGTGGGATCCATGTTAAGTTTTCATCCACAGAAATATGAGAATAAGCTCTACTAAAGGAGATCTTATGTATGGAATAAGGTCCCTCCCATTTTGGTTCCCATTTCATAGGTTTCTTTCTAGGTATCACTAGATCCCTAGAGACCAACAACATCTCTCCTTAGAGGAAATATAGGATATGAAACTTTTTTTTAAATCTCAAATGATCTAGTTCTGGTGGATTTCCAAATGATGCAAGGTTTGTAATCTTTTCACATCCAGTTGATCCAATTCATCCATCAATTTTAGGGATTTATCATTTTTTTGATATCTGATCATGGATAGAAATGAAGAGTGAGGAAAATTAAACTTTTATGGTAATGATCGCCTCTATCTCGTATCTAAAAAGGCATGAAGGAACTTTTCCTACTATAAATTTTTATACTTATCAACTATATTCTGCAGTATATTTGATAGGGTATTGTCTAAGGTATCTATCTATCCATTAGTCACTTCATGGTAGTCAGATGAATGGTTTGACTCGATATCATTATCCTGATATAGATTCTCTAATTCAAGAGAATAGAAATTGGTTCTATTATTTTTCAGTATTTCATAAGGGACACCATATATGGTGATGATATTGGATTTCATCAAGCTGAAAATGTTCCTTTCCCCGACTTCTTTTAGGGGTATAGATTCGTCCCACTTAAAGAAAAAGTTGGTTTTAGTAAGAATGTACTTGAATCATTGGCCGTATTGGGAGGATATGGTCCCACATGATCCATTCCCCATATCAAAAATTTCTAGGAGCACTTGTATATGTGAAACAACTCTAGTGGTTGGTGAATGGAGTTGGCATGAACCTATAAGGAATGGCACTTTTGGTGAATTTAGTGCAGTCATGTGTTAGACTAGTCCAATAGTTCCCAAACCTTTGGATTTGATGGGAAATATTGAGTCTTGACTAGTGAGTGCCACATGATTTTGTGTCAACATCATTCATGAAAAAAAATGGTTTCTTATCCATTAATGCACCTGATAAGGACCTCGTCAAGGATCAACTTATAGAGGACCTTTTGGTGATTAATGTCATCATACAGAAAAAAATTAATTGCTCATATTTGGATTTTATCTCTCTTAGCTCTGTCTAATGGGAGTTATCCGTTTTGATGGTAGCCTATAATGGGCGTCATCCAGTTGTTAGTAGGATTGTACAGTTTCAAGTTGGGTCTAATCTCATTGATTTCCTCCATGTTGTATTGAACAAATGGTGAGATCATCCAATGATATACAATGTTGATGAATGTTTCATCCTTCTCGGGATCATCTAGAATTATGGATTCATTCTACAGTGCATCATCATGGGAAGTTTGTGGCTATGGGATATGAATAAACATTGGTTCCAAATAGAATTCCACCATTAGTCCCTATATATGGTAGAGAAGGGGGATTATCTCCTCCTTTTTGATATCTTAATCATCATTAACATTCTTGATGACCAGTTCTGCATAACCTTTTATCTTAAAGTGATTTACTTGTACCAGAAGTTCCATCTCTATCCATTAAATGAGAGACTAATATTATACATCATTATCTATCCACCTCTCTGACAACATGAAATAGTAAGGAAAAACTTCTTTTACCACATATAGGAGTACAAATCCCATCCCTACTTTGTCAAGATTGGGTATTCCATCCTCCATTCTATTAGGTTTCTATATGAATCATCGAAATTCATCTCCCGTGTCAAGGGAACCTCTTTAATAGATAATACATCTTCATCTAGTAATTCAATATCTCATGGCGTCATTTCTATCGAGGGGTTCTTTTCCGGTAAATTTGTCAATTCCTAGCCTTTCTCTAATTTCTAAGGCATGAACTGAATTTAAAAGTGTTGCAGGATGATAGCCCACTATGATAGACATCTGATCAACATATGATGGCTGATAATGTATTTTATAGGTTTACTATGAGATAAAAAATAGACCTCATGATTATACAGGTTGTGCCTCTAATTTATGGATTGTAAAGATTAGCACCAGACACCTCTTCTTGATATTTGAATAAGGATTCTTAGCATCAATAATGGTTTGACTGATGAAATAGATGTTTTTCTTTCTTCTAGAATCATTCCTTTTTATGATGAAGGCACCTAGTGATTTCTCTAAGTTTATCACTTACAAAATAAGTGGACCTCCTTCAACAGTTGGCATCATCACTAGTCGTATTGAGAGATATTTTTTAAGGTTTTCAAAATCTTTATAATAATCATCTATCCACTGATATGTAACCTCATTTTTCATTAACCTGGTGAAGGGTACAAATTTTTCCGTAAGTTTGGCTATAAGTAGATGATTTTAGTCTAATTATCCTTGGTGTACTCTCAACTCTGTGAGGTTGCAATTAATTTACATACCAAGGATAGCCTTTGTTTTCATGGGGTCAACTTCAATGTCATCATGGTGTATGATGAATCTGAGATATATCCATATGGTAACACCGAAAGAAAATTTCAAAGGGTTCATTTTCAGGTTGTGTTGTCAACGTTTATTGAAGATGGTTTCAAGATCTTCCAAGAATTCCAATCATTGTTGACATTTAACCATTAGGTCATAAACATAGCATTAAAAAAACTTTCCCATGAAGGGTTTGAAGATGAGATGCATGGAACATTGGTACAGACTGAAGGAGGAGTCTTCTTCATCTTATCATGTTATTTAGATTTTATCATATCTTGAATATCTATACATTAATAAGAGGTCTTGATATCTTGTTATTGTAATGATTAGTAGTTCTGTGATTGGGATTGGGAGATCATTCTTTAGGAAATGCCATTGGAGATCTCTAGAATTAATGAAGACTCTAATTTTTCCATTATTCTTCTTTATGGAAACTATATTGGATAGCCATTTGGGATATTGGACAACCCAAATGAAGCTCAATTTGATGAGTTTTTCAAATTCCGCCTCAATTTTCGCAGCATTTATTGGGTGCATCCTTCTAGTTGCCTATTTATAGCTCTGGTGGTCTTATGGCAGGACCAAATGATGAGTGGACACCTCAAGATCGAGGCCTGAATTTTATATATTTTTCAAGGTGAACACATCTATATGATCCTTTAAGAATAAGGTATATACCTCTTTCTCTTTGGAATACATAGAAGCATTGATTATGGTGGGTTATAGGTCTTCTTTTATACCTATATTTATTTCTCTCAGTTCATCAATGGTGGTGAATACACCCTCTTTGAATACAAGAGGGGCATCCCTAAGGTCCTCTAACTCTTCTTCTTTTTCCTCTTCATTTTATTTCTCTTGTTCTTTTATGAAAGCAAGTCTTGGGATGATTTCTCTAGAGTCAGGACAAGATTCATTATCTTAATATTTCAAAGATGAAGCAACATTCTATGACCTTGCTTTCAAAGCATTATTTCCTTGAAACTATATAGAGGATGGAGTGAGGGAAGGATAAGGAGAGTATCTATCCTTTTTGAGTGACGAGAAAACCTCTTCTTTCTTAAATAGTGAGGCAAGGATTTCCTAGAGCTCTAGGTATGGAATGAAGGAATTTACATCCAGGCTTTCACCATTGTCTGTGAAGTCCATGAAATTTTCCACACTACTGGACACATTTCTCATGAATGAAATCATGAGTATCATTGCATATGGGCTTGAATTTATACTCGTACTCTTTATATAATTTATGGATAAAAAATACTCTTTATAGATCTATTTAAATGGGTTTTCCAAGATCATTTCAAGACCATTTAGAGAGGCGACCCAAGAAACTCCATTGACTATGAATTTCTTTCTTTTCCCTTGATAGAATCATACAATGATATAATGCGACTTATAGGATTTGAAGAGTGCATTATTAGAATGAAACATCATAATTTTTCTATTTATATATTATTTTATGAATTGATGGTACAATTAGTGGATTTCCACATGTTGATACAACTAGGACCTTACTTGCAAGATGTTGGAGGCCATGCTTTACCAAACTAGTAGAAATTCTAAGTTAGCAATGAGGTATCCAAATAGGTCTTTGATCTAGATTTGGACCAATGGATTCTATTCACTCTTTTTATATCCCTTAAATGTTATATAGAAAGGATCTAGGTTATCCTAATTATGGACCAGCCTATTTATTTTTTTTACTAGAATGAGGTTAACTCCAAATCCATTATCAACGAACACTTTTCGAGCATCGACACCATTTATCCATCCAGATTCATAAAATGTTATGATTATTCCTTTTATTATTTTATCTTTATTTTGATACATGAAGAAGATAACAATGTTGAATTTTATAGGATCAGTTTTTGTCTGATAGACCTCAGCAGCAGAAACCTTATCTTCAAACTCTAGAGCTCTGAGTAAATACTACATGAGTGATTCGCTGAGGTATTTTGATAAATTCATAGAATCCAGGATTCATATCTTGGATGGTACCAAGGAAAATTGTTTCAAGATTTTATATTCTTGGTTTAATTCATGCGCTTCCCTAGGTGGTTAAGCTCTTTCAAGGGAACTTTAGGCACTTGAGAATTTGATGTAAATGGATCATCCCTTGAGATAGGAGTTAGAGGTACTCCTGTCCTTGGTGGGTTTGGTCAGGAAGGTCTATATTCCTTCCAAGGGTGATATGAAACATGTTCCTCTTATGATTGATATTATAGAGTAATATGGTTTGGGTGGATTTAGGTCAATGCATGATGATTTTCCAAGTCTTCCCAAACTTGTTAAATGGATCTTCTACGGGTTTCTGCAACATCAAAAGTATAATCAAGGGTGCGGATAAAAGTCTATAATATACCACAGCTACGCATTCCCTAATATCCTCATCTCTTGATGCCTCTTCCATCGGCTCCCCAATTGGTTGTAAGGAACTCGGGTTTATAGTCAAACTTTTCAATGGAGAAGCTATCCATTAAATGGATGAAATTAATGGAACTACAGATTAACTCCACATATGATGATGACTTTTCTTGACTAAACACATCTAGTGGAACCATTTAGTGGGTTTTTTGCTCATTATTTCAAATCTAAGGGCATAAAGTCTAAGTGATTCAAAGAAAATTTTTTCCTTAATACAGGCTCATCCTCCTATATTTTCTCTTTTTCTTTCTAGATAGGTCACTTTTTAAAAGGATTTCCTTTGGATGTTTGTGGAGTTGATGGTGTTGACTATGTTGTAGTTGAAATATATGGGGGCATAGTGTGTTGTTTCAACTATGTCTGGATAATACCATGAGTTTGGTTGATTTTCTTTCAATTCATACAACTTTGAAACTTTTTCCCCTATAATAAAAACTTTTTTTCACTCACCTCCTTCCTCTAGGGTAGTGGTAGAAACATACACCACTTATCATGGTGGCCTTCCTAATTTCACATGTCCAGAATATACCATTTTCTACATGATGTCTTTGAATATGAAGCATTCCTAAATGGTGTTCCAAAATATTCATCAAAAGGAGAAATAATTTGACCGGTCAACAAGACCTACCTAGTTAGGCCCCTTGGGATCTAGAAGGTGGTGTAAATCCTTTTCCATAGAAACTATAAAATAGTCACCAACTTGATCATCTCAAAATGAGTAAAATATATTCCTTCACTCTTCAAATTTCTTTCTCTTATGCCTTTATACTCATCTTGTAGAGGTGGGGTTGCTTTTGATTCCCAAGGGGTACTGCATGATATAGTATAGGCTTCAGATCTAGAGAAGGCAAGGAGACTTGCTTAAGTTTGAAGGATTTTATCTCCTCATTTCTTGCACTTTTCCCCTGTACTAGTGGAGATATCTAGGTATTGATCTTAGTCCACTGTATGAATTCTTCCACACTTTGGGAATTGGTGGATAAATCCCAAAACCAACCTATGTATTTCAATGGGATGAGTGTCATTCATAAATCTTCATGGAGGTTATCAATGCAGATAGAGAGAATATAATCTAGGTGAAAATTCAATTAATGCAATAGTTAATCCATTTACATCTTGAAATAAAATCCAATACTCTATAATTTTATCACTACTTGAAATTAGAGAGGTCACTGATTGTTGTCTTCTACAAAATTGAGCTGAAATGAAAGATTAAATTTTGATGGAGATCCTCACATTCCATTATCAACTGATTTGGAAAACCATTATATCATATAAAGGCTAGACCTTGCAGGGTTTTCATGAAGCAACTGAGTTTTAATACTTCTTTTTGCTTAATATTTACCTCTATGGGATCATAAGGGTACACATAGTGCATCATATGTTGTTCTGGATCACATGATCCATTGAATATCAGAAACATTGGACTCCATAAATTTGGCTGTAGTGGGGTGTCACCCACCTAGTCGTGGAAAGGTTTTTTCTTTGTTTTTACTAGTGTGAACCATTCCTCTATGGATTATAATTGATCTTTCAATTACTCAATAGTGTCAATAAGTCATTGATGAGTATTTGGTTGAACTGGTGCTTGGATATAAGAAGAAATTGGTAGGATCTGGCATACTGAATCTTCAATTATCTGAGACTGATATCTAACTAGATATATCTTTTAAGTAATTTCCTAAACACGTTAATGTTTTCTCATTAATGGAGGGGAATCTTGTTATTCATCCATGATTGGATCCAAGTAAACTGATGGTCCAGACGTCGAGTTGGACATGCATCATGTCCCTACTTCAGTCCTCATGTTGAAACCTTATTTTCGTGGTACATTTATTGTAAGTGTATGGTGTGTCTCTATATAGGTATCATACTAGATAGGAATAAAAACTCATATCAACTCAGCATTGAGTCACCTCAAATCTTTAATTTCTTCCTCCTGTTGATCTAATCATTCTTCGAGCGTAGGGAGCTCATTCTCATTGAGAGTTGGAGGAAGATTGTATGTATAATTTCTATTATTCATGTTAGAGGTTCACTAAGGAGGAAGTACAGGATTGATCATAGAGAACTCAAATTTAGGTTGATTATTTAGTTCTGGGTATACACACATTCATTCTTAGTATGAAAAATATTTTTGATGGAACTATACTCTTGTTTCCCTTCTGTATATTCATCATTTTCAATTCTGTCTATAGGATTTAAATCCACAATTTTAACCAATGCATAATTCATTTTGGGCACCATACTATATTCTATATGATTGTATGTTCATTTGTGTCCCTTTTTGGACCTCTCCATTCCCTTTTGGGATCCTCTTCAGCCTTCTTGGTTAAGGGTCACTTGGAGGGAACATCTATATAGCATTTTTGTATACCACCCTTTTGGGGAAAATGGGTTATGACATGAGAAGAACTGGGATACCTCTCTACATTTTTTCATCCCTAAATGGGGAAAGGTTGATTTCATTTAAGGGGGTGTTTGATGTAAAAATACCCCCAGTCCTACAGGGTAGGGTTTCTCCCATTCTCTTGTTATTGTGCCTCGGGCCAAGTTTATCGACCTTGAGGGGAAATTTTGGGTTAAAAATTCCCACAAACCAATAGGATGGGAATGACTTTTTATTAAAGTGGCTACTACTACTCTTTCCTCTCTCTTTATCTTGTGTATCCTTGTTGGATCATGAGCTCTATTAAATGTTGAGTCTTGAGGTGAAATTATTACTTTTGAGTAAATTCATGGTTCTTGATGATTGGTTTACCTTAGGTGATAATCCTACTAAATGTTCTTGGTTTCCTGATTCATGATTTTTTTGGTTTTCTTTATCTCATCGGGCCTAACACTTTTGAGAATTATTCAAGACAGATTCTTGTTGAGTGTTTCATCTTTCCAAAGCATGGATTTTTCTTAATGGATACCTTGGAATAGTAACATTATAGGATTTCATTTATATAAGGTTGTATTTAATGGTAATGAGGTGAAATGAAAAGATCTATGTTCTCCCCATCCCCGGATATGAACACCAAGTAGGGCGTCGACAATCAGACAATGCAACTCAAGCAATGCATTGAGGCATTCTGATAGAATATTTTTCATCACCTCTTTAATTTTGGTCATCATGAAGATAGAAAGGCTTCCATATTGATTTGATGATGAAGATCTTTGAATATTTTTACATGGTTTTCATACCCATTGTAAGACAATAATTTTTCTTTCAGGTGGTGAAGATTCATCCAAAGATTCAGAAGAATGTTTTGTACGCATTCTTCTGATAATGCCTCTAGAATGTTGAACTAAAAAGTGGATGAGGGACAAAACATAATTGGTATGTAATCCTTGGACAATTTTATTCTCACAAGAAACAAGTAGTTTTGTTCATCTTTGAGAGACTGCTCTACTTGATCATCCCAACATGGGTTCTTCTTGACTATTTTGTCTCAAGTAGTAGAGCTAGTAGGTGTCTCTTTGGTATAGGAATGTTTTGGGGGTGACTGGGAGGATGAGTATTTCCCCGAGACATATTCTAGTTGAGAAAGGATGTTTCTTTTCATTGATAGGTTATCTATCATGTCTGGACATATATTTCCAAGTACATCTGAATATGAGAGATTTCTCATATCTGACCTAATAAGGGGAGAACCTTCTTGCTAAAATGATGTATTACTATGAGGAGTATCTTCACAGCGGGTGCCATCATTAAGAGGACTACCATCATATATCAATTCCTGACTAAAAGTTGAATTTCTTCAACTTATACTCAGGGGAGGACCTTCATGGTGTATGACAATAAGGTGGGTACCTTCTTTTTTTTATCTTCTATCCATGAGAAGGTATATATGCCTACCTTGGAGTGACCACCAAAAAGGACCAGTGTCCCCCAGTTGGAACATATATTTGTGACCAATTTTGTTGTCTATATATTTTGTAATATTATAGATGGCCCTTCTGGATCGGACCAGGGACGAATTTATACTTCTGAGTGACAACCTCATTGCTTGGATTAGTCACCCCATGTGAAGAGGCAGAGTTTTGGCTCTGACTCCTTACTATTTTCATGTTTGTGATTACATTTGGAAAGTATGTAGGATATGGTTAGGTATTTATGTATGAAAAAACCATCATTTTTAAGACGTACTAAGAAACATCCTTTCCAAGAATGGGAATATAAGATCATTTCCATGTTAGAGAAGTAATATGTGCATGCTCTGGTCCTCCACTTCATTCTAGTAAATACTAGAAGTCCTCATGTGTGGGGGGGAGAGAGATGAGTCTTACGATTATTTAAAATTATGACACACCAGATGATTTCTCAAATTATTTCCATATTTTAGTGGAGATATTCATATGAACAAGCAGGGATATGCATCTGCATGTAGTTTTTCATCATATTTGACTGACAGTTTTGATAAGTATCCAAAATAATTTGCATATGCTCATGGTTTTCCGTCATATTTGAAAGATAAGATTTGTAGGAGTGAGAAATAAAATATGTATTCCTATTGTTTACTATAACATTTGACAGATGGGCTTGATATTTGGAAGCAGGAATTTGTGTCATCTCATTGTGTGTCTTCACATTTGACTAACGGGATTTATATCAATTGGTAGGGTTATACGTCTCCCAGGAGTTTTTTTCCACCATATTTTTATGGAGGTATAGATATGAGTGATCAAGAATATTCATATAATTTTTTATTTCCACCATATTTTACTAATGAGAATCATAAGAGTGAGTAAGAATATACATATTCTCATAGTTTTATCCTGCATTTACTTGGTGGGCTTCTTCAATAGGAATAAGAACAGTGGTTTGTTCCAGATTATAGGATTTTCACCCTTTTCTAACCTCCCTGGGGACCTGGGTCTGTTTACATTTGGTTGGGTTCCATGGGGTGGTATCCTTTTCATGGAGATTATTTTTATCCACATGGAATTTATGGAGATGATTATATATGGGGTCCCTTGAGTGGGACACATGTTCTGCTGGGATGAATGTAATGCCCTGAGATTTTATGGGATAGATTATTTATATTTTCATTGATGTCTTATGTTGTATGCTGCATCAATATTTTCTTGCACTATACACAACACTATATTAGCTAAAAGTATACACAACATGGCTTGTGTAACACGTAAGAGTGACCATCCTCAAGAGCTTGCATTTTTGGCCATACCGAGTTTCACTAAACAATGATTATTGTTAAAATATTATTATGGGATATAAACTAGCCATTATGAATATTATCAAACACATTTTTAATTTTATATAACATTAACATTCATTTTATGTATTTTTTATACATGATATAAGAACAAGTTCATTTTTTCGGATAAAAGTAGTATTTTTCTGAAAAATGAAGTTTTGCTGCCTTTTGATGGTGCACCCATTTTAAATCTAGTTTTTAACACTTTAATATATTATATTTTAAAAACTAATTTTTTTGGAATAGGGACATAAAAATGTAATTTTATTAAATTTTTTCTATTTTCCTGATAATAGTAATATTTTAGTTAAGAGTGAAAAATTCTGCATTTTAATTCAAAACTACATTTTCATCAAATTTATTTATATAGTTAGATTATCTTTTTAATTGGTTTTAAAGTGTAATTTGATTATATTTTATCATTTAATCCAATTTTTTTCATTTTAAGTAATTTACCATTGAAATTGGACATAAAAACATGTCAATCTTTTGATACTTATTACTTCTTAAAAACCCACTTTTTGGTTTTCACAATGAGAATTAATTTTAAATTAATTACTAAAACTTCTATGTTTTGGATTTAAAAAATGGATTCTGTATTTGGAATAAAAATTTTCAAATGTATTAATAGGTTCCTTTTATTTTTAGGCATTATTAATAGTTACTTCAGGGATTATTTTTATTTATCATGGTTAAAGTGTAAATCTATAAAATAAGGGTAAAAAACTAATAATTTAATAATATAAAATAACCCTAAAGATATAATAATACTATTGGATGATATATTTACGACCATCTGAATCCTTAGGTCCATTTTTTGACCCCATGGATCCACTTTTATGTGAAAGTGACATTTTATAATAATTAATTTAAAGTAAAGAGAAATATAGCATAAACATGAATGTTTTACTAAAACAATTTTTATATGGGGTTATATAAGTGATATATTAAAATATAAATTATCATTAGAAATATAAAATAATTTCCTACATCATGTTATTTAATTTATAATTTTTAGACATTAAATAAATAAATTTAATTATGAAACAATCATGATGCAGGGACTGATTCATTAATAATGAATTCAAATAAATGATATTATAAATATTAAAATAAATTTAATTTGATAATTTTTATGTCATAAAAGGATTTTATGGATTGTATTGAAATATTATATTTAATTTAATATCTTTTTTTATGTAATCATGTTGTTTTAAATTTAAAAAAAAAGTCAAGTATGAATAGTATCCAAAATTGACTTAATTCAAAACGTAAAACATAAAATAGTTTATTAAATGATATTAAATTCCTAGAAATATAAGATTCATAAAAATGTTTAATAAAAGTCCAAATATGTCATAAATGACTTTTTTTGGTTGTATGACATGATATGGTAATTACATTAACCCACAATGTGTAAATAACAAGATGTCACTTTAAGATTAAAAGGGGTAAAATAAGGGTTAAACAAAAAAGATAAGGATAAAACAATATACAAAAATTGCCTAAAAATTATTTTAATATGGGTATTTGAACCTAAATCATATTATCTTTGAATTAAATTAGTTTTTTATCATTTTTTAAAGACATTTAATTTATAATAAATTAATATTTTAACACTTTCCTAAAGTGCCCATCTTCACTCTTATAAAAGGCCACCATCTCTGCCCACATAATAGACACCTCTCAAGCACATTGGCTCATAAATATTCTTAAAACATAAGCATCCAAAATCCATTCCTCCTCATATAATCCTTAACATGGGTATAGGTCAATTCAAGAAAGCCTTTTGGACCAAATCAAAAGAAAAAGTTACCCAATTTAGAGGTAATGTCTTCTCTCAAGTTCCTTTATTTTATTTTTCCTCTCTACTCTCTATGATCTTCTTATTATTTGGTTATATAACAACACCAGTATCATAAATATACTAGTATTTTTTTATTATAATTATTCTAACTACACTTACACACACCTCTATCTAATGGATACAAACCTATTGTTTTTGTGTACGATGAACTACTGCCACATGAAACGTTGATTGTTTAATTTTATCCTAAAACATATCTGGGTGAAAATTATGATGAAAATTTATTTATATATGATATATATTTATTTATATTTTCCATATTCTTCTTTATTTCTTATTTACATCATACCTTTATACTTTCCATAATGTGTAAATACGATAATTTCATTTGAGGAAGTACGGACTATAGCCCACAAAAAGTGATATGACTCATTTTTACATACATGTAATGTATAAAGGATAGAATTAATAAACTTATGTGACATATATAACATAGATATTATACTATAATTATAATATACTTATCTGTAATTTAGTTTTCATTCCTTTAATATGGAAAAAAATGAAAGTAGTGTTCATGCGTACGTACGACCTATCGTCTCCATGAACGGTGTATTCCATTTCATTTATCTATATATTATATATAATTATATATAATTATATAATAAATATATATGATATATAAATCATTTTTTACATTCTGGAAGTAATTAAATCACAATATAATTAATAATATCAAGAATAAAAAATCAAAAAAAATACGATAAATAAAACAATTATTACCGAAAATGTAGCTTTAACATGGAATTGATAAATGAACGAGTAATATAAAGTCATAAGTGAATCATATATGATTTAATAAATATTATTATGGTTCTTTAAGAATTTAATAATATTCTTAAACCCACTATACAAGAGTTTTGGACACATATGATGGATATCAGACCTAATGTAAGGGATAATTTTTTAATCTCAATTTTAGCTCAGATTGTTTATACATAAGTGTTGTTTTGGGGTATATTTATCATTTGTGCCCATGTTTTCTAAAAATGTTTTAATAAATTATATACTATTATTATTTAATTTTTAAATTAATTTTTACCCATTTTTTACTTTTATTATATGGTGTGGATGGAATCTTTCTTTTTTTCCCATACGAGGTACTTTTTTACTTTTCTAGTAAAAGTATGAGAAGAATGTTTTTTTAAATTATACAGCATGAATAGAATTTTATTTCATCTTAATTCATTATTTTCAATAATTTTCCTCTTTATGATTTCAAGTTTATTTTCAACTAAATTCTTTTCATTTAAAATTGTGTGTCATTTTGAGAAAATAAAAAATATTTGAAAAGGAAAGGATGTTTTCCTCAGGAATTTAGTTCAAGTGTTTTATCAAAATTATTTTCCATCTAAGATGATTCTATTTAAATAGGAAACCATTTTATTTCATGTTTTATGCTATGATGAATGATTTATTTTTTTGGAACATGTAATAATGATTTCATTATGAGATGGGTGGGACCTATATCTCCCTCCAATGCATTAGGTAAAGATTTATATCTCATGAGAAAGAAATTACTGGAATGAAAAGTAAATCTGGTTTAGTAATACATGGATAGAATGGAAAGTAAACTCAGTTTAGTAATTTATTTTTTTCCACTATGATGGTCTTGGAAACAATGCATTGGTTACTACAGAAATCATATTATGTGCTTATTAGTTTTCCACAATTACATGTTTTATATCAATGATATTCTATCATGATTAATTTTCTTTTATTATATTTGTATTATGTACTACCAATATTTATTTCATGACTCAATATTTTTATTTTTATGCATTATTTTTGTGTTTTTATATTCAAATGATTGTGGTTTGTTTTATGTTCTCCATGTTTACCATTATTGAGAATTTGAGCTCACCTTATTTATGTTTTCTTTTCCCCCAGATATAAAGAAAGGATTTAGGTAGAAAAACAGAAGAGGAATATCTTTATGGGAGATTTTGAATATATTTCCCCAAGTTAGAATATTATGTTCCAAGTTTTCAAAGACACTAAACTAATATAGTCTTTGGTCATATATTTTTGTAATTTATTAAGTATTCCACAAAAGAAATGTAATGTCCATTTACTACAAGTTTGGTTCTTTAGAATGAAATTTTTGGAGCTCACTTAATTAACTACCCTAAGGTAGGGTAGGAACTCAGTATCTCATTTTGGGGAAACTCTCCTAAAATTGTTTGTGATGTTGATCATGGTCATCAAGTTTGGTATTGCTGATCATTGTTTGGAAGACAGATAATGGGGATTCATGGACTTGAGGGTCTATCAAGATACCGCAAAGGTGGGGAGAGTAGAATTTTGTTGGTACTTCCTAGAAAATGTATTCAAAGCCTAGTGTTTAAGATTATGGGTGAGCGATGTCATCCTATATTTGGTCGAGGACTCAGGTTGTGTAGTGGATGATGAGCATGTTTGTGAGAATGAGTGCAATTTTATTGGATTTAAGAGATTTTTAGTGAAGATTTTCTATAATATATGTAACAAATACTAATAAAAACCATCTTAAAAGTATAATATCATGATCGAATGTGTGTTTGATAGTATCATTTGGTCCTCTTTAATCTTGATATTGAAAGAGGGTCTATTGGTGGTTAATGTTGTCATCGTGGTTAAGGATTCACATTGAGTTGACCATTTTTTTCAAGAAAAAGATTTTGTCACGTCCTATCGGTTGATTCCAAGGTGTTGAATTATGTGAAATCACTAAAGTTGGGTATAACATCTTTTAATGGTCTCTAATGGGTTTTGTTTGTGGAGATATAAACTCCCAATGGATCTAATATTTGTGATGACTCATGGACCTACATTACAAAGTCAAGTGTTCATTAGAGAACTTGGATAATTAAACTTAAGAACTCACATTGGTCAAGAGGATTGGAATTTGGGCTCATCACACACTTTTGGGAGGAACTATTTCCTATTTAGGGACACTCTTATAGAATTAATATATGTTCATGAATCCTTTGTTCATTCCAAAGAATTTATACACGAGTCTCCCTATAGTAGTGATCAGTTACGAACATACATGGTTTTAGAATCATCTGTATGTATTTGAGGTTCTTAATCAATGGAGGGATCTCTATGTAACCTAGGTTCTCCATTAATTGTACCCTTTCCATATAATAAAATAGTTTCTTTGGTCGTTATCAAAATGATGATGGTTTTAAGTCATAAGGTAAGGTGCTCTGGAGTTTATTATCATCAAGGAAGATGAAATTTGTTTTGATGTTGGGATCAAACCCATAAGATGGGATTCCTACATATCCTCATGAGAGTAATCAAAACCCATGTAGTTTGGTTCCACATAATAGGACACATCACCTTTTAATTTTGTGTGACAAGGACCAAACCATGTAGTTTAACATCATGTGTAAGGACACTCATGCGGAAGGTGTCCAGTCAAAGTTCGTTGTGGGACTAATACTAAGGCATATCATGGGACCCATAAGACATGTGGTCTCCTAGGTGGATATGACCCTATTGGTAAGGTTTCCTAGGAAACATTAGGGAAAATTTGGGTATTGGGTTTGGACCTCGATGAAGATTTTTACATATCACGGTTAGTTGGGAATCAAATACCACATAATTTGGTAGGTTTGGTACATGAATACATAGATAAGGCTTTTTTGAGGGTACATGATTGGGGATTATACCATATGAGAGCCCCACATATTTTGATTCAATGGGAATATTTCCATTTTAAGGGGTTTGGTTGGGGTTTACACATGTGAGGATGCCCATGTGGTTGGGGCTTATGAATGGAGGTTGACCATGTGGTTCATGATTAGGGATTATATCATATAGGAGGCCCAAATTGATTGGATATGGTTTGGGATTACACTCAAGGAATTTTCATAAGGTTTTAGATCATGTAGATGTTATGATCACTTCTAACCTCTAAGCCTCTGTGATTCATGCTCTATGTGAGAAACAAGAGGAGTCAGTAGATCGAAAGATCACACAATCCAATTTTTTCACTTGTGGATATATTATAGAGTCTAAAGGGAGAGAAGGATAGGGATTTGAATGTTCTCATATCATATTTTATTTTGGTATCCAGGATAGTCACATAAGGTGATCCATCTAACTACGTACCGAGCTAGTGAAGAGGAGCAAGAGTGTCGCCTCCCATAAGAAATATTAGGGGATTACTCTAGGATAGATTCCATGTTAGTCCCTATTGAGGAGAGGAGTGATTGGAATCGGTCCTCGTTAAAGGGAATGGGTAGTGGTTCCCCTAAATACCTAAAATGGGAAGGTTTGCATAAACACCTCCAAGGTTGGAACCATCATTACCATGGAAATGTAGCCTTGAAAACCTTATAAGGGTCCCATTTATTAAGAAGGTTACACATGTGAATATTCTTACCATGGGAATATAGACTCAAGAGGACATGCAGATGTGCCTGATGATCTAATTAAATATATCGGATGGCCTTGGTAGAGTCCTTATCCTGATTCCATTGGATAGGTTCAAGGAGGGTCCAACAGGGGGCCCAATGATATGACGGAAGGGAGTGATTGGAGTTTGAGTATAGAACACCCTATAATACTCCATTCTGTGTAGAATGTTATTATGTGGGATAGGGTTCCCTCCACATTGCATGGTGTTATCAAGATGAGGGTACCAACTATGTATCATGGTGTTACGCTAACCTGGGTTCTGCCCACATAGCATGTTTCTATATGGGGCTAGGTTCTGTATACATAATATGTTTCTACACGGGGGAAAGTTCCTCATGCATAGTATTTTGCGATGTGCGGTCAGGTTCCTCCAGCATAGTTTTTTGATATGTGGGTTAGGGTTCTGCCTGCATATCACTTTTCTATGTGGGATGGTGGGTTGTAAAGGGGGAATCTGTTTGTGCATTGCAGAATAGTATCTACTTAACGGATTTAAGTTCACAGAAGGATGGATAATTTATTATTTCTTCCTTAATTCTATGTCATGGAGTTTTTACATACTGGGAATAGAAAAATATTTTTTTTGACATTCTTCTAGGATCTCCTCCTATGACATCCATTTTTTCATCCTCTTTTCAATCCTCCTCGATGTCTTTTTATAGAAGATGAGTGGTACTAGATACCAACATGTTTGGTCATCCCCGATGGTCCTTAAGGCTTCTTTTTCGACAGCCCAAGGAGGAATCCCCATCCCATGAATGATTGTGTTCATGGGTTCCATCATTTTTGGGTGCATAAATCATTGTTTGGACCTGCAAATTATTTTCTTTCACTTGCAGGGGTCAGCAGTATCATTCCATCCAATGAACTATTTTATTCACGGGGGAGGAAATCATTGTCTGACCCTAAAATCAAATGTGATTTCATTTGTGGGTGTTGTAGGTTTATCTCATCCCACTAACTATTTCATTCATGGGTTGATTTGTGAAGTTTGAGAACATCATTCAAAGTGGAGGTCTGCAAAGTAATTTTCTCTTTATAGGGTCATCCTCTCCTTCATGGCTTCGACACTTTGAATATTTTTCTTCAAATTATTTTTTGAATTTGTTTCTATCCTTTTTTTCAAGTTAATATAATTCTCTTCTTCTTGTGTTAATAATTTTCAAGATGAAAAACCTATTTTCCATAGTGATCATTGAAAAATGGAGATGTTACTCATGAGAACATAAAGACTACTATCTATATGATTATAGGGAAGTTCATTTTTCATAACCATATTTAATGGATGAATTAAATAGGGTCATTTATGTATAAAAATGATAATTATTTCATGATTATTGTTATTGAGATTATGGATTAATGACCTCTTTGACAATATTCAAGATACCTAAGTCATTTTAGACTTATGAAGTGAATATCATCAAAACACCCAATGTGAATTTAATTGATTATGTAAATAAATATATCAAGGTCGGAGATAAAATTAAATGAATAATAAATGTGAAAAACATTATTAAGAAAATATAAATGAACATAAGTTTATTATTCTGGAAGATAAAGAATGTACGTGATGAGTCATACTCGAGGTAGAGGAATTTATTTTAAAAATATTCTTTAATATTTCCCTTAAAACACACTTTTCATTCTATATCCATATGATTCTTTACTAAAAATTATTTAAAGAATGTTTTTATTGTTATTTTATGAATATTTAAAGACATTTTTACCCATGTTTAAATTTTTACAAAATGGTGTTAAAGGAAACTTTTTTTTATTTTCCAAATGAGGTACTTTGTGAATTTTCTAACAAAAATATAAAAGGAATGTTTTTTAACTTATATGGAATGAATGGATTTTACCACCATAATAAAAAAAATTATTTGAAGATTTATTTTATGTTTTACATGGTTATTTTATAATAAATTATTTCCCTTTATATATGTGAAATTTTATAAAATAAATAATTGATTTCAAATAGAAAGTTTATTTTCCTTCAAGTTTATTTTAACAATATTTAATGGTATTTATGTTCATCATAGACAATAACCATTGATTTTTCTTCTGTTTTATGATAAAATGAAAGATATATGTACTTTATTTATGTTATGGTTCTTGGGAATTATTTATGAGGATAGGTGATTCCATTATAAACTAAGGGAGGGTGATTCCTTTATAGATCTCGAATGCACTGGATAATGGGATAGAGTTAACCGATTAGGTTTCTCGTAAGTGATTATAGGAATATATTTTGATGGTTATTCCAAGTATAACTGTGATGGTTATTTTAAGTGTAACTACGATGGTTACTCCATGTATAATCATGATTGTTATTCCATATGTAAGTAAAAATGATATGAAAATGTTTCCCCATGTTACCTAAATGATTTATCTATGCTTTCTATGTGTTTTTATAGAAATATTCATATTTCATAAGGTAAATGAAATTATATGATACTTCATATGGCAGAAATATATAACTATGTGAAAAAATTATTATGGGTTTTTTAATATTTCAAATAAACCATTATAATTATTATTTTGCCTTTAAGATTTATTATGATATATTTTAAAAAAATCTTTGGGTAAAGAAGGAAGTTTATTAATAAAGAAAATGTTTATTCTGAGCCTAAAGTTTATTTTTAAAAATGTAAATTTTTATAAGTATTCATGGACTGATGGTTTCTGACTTTCTTTTTATATACCTTACTGATATTTTTGTGATCATCACACATTTTAAAATGTTTTTCATAGCGATTTAAAGATAATTAGGGATAAACATGAGGTCAAGATAAAATTTATGAAGATATGTCCTCAATATAAAGCATGTTTCATTTTAAAAGCATTATTTTTTGAAAAAAAGGGATATTGGGTAGAAGTTTCAACTTTGTATTGTATGGGATGGTTATATGAGAGTTATGACCAAACTCACTTAAAATATAAACCTAAAAGATATTTTGGAATTTTAGAAAGTTAATTCTAGTTTAAATTCACTAGAATATGTAATGTTTAAGAATGTATCCTTACACTTGGTATCAAATTAGGATTTAGATAACTTTATAGGTTTGGATGTTATTTTAACATAAGTAAAAAAATTATCTATAGCCACAAATGATTGTATATTCGGGATATTTTTGGTTTTTTAGGATAAATATTAAGGAGTTTGAGATACCATGTTTAATTATATTTTATAATTTATCATCCTTAAATGATTATAACATCCCAAAACCTACACTTCCAGATCTAGTTCTAAAAAGATAAACTTTACATTTTTGGATTTGATACCAATAAATGTGACCTAATTTTTTCAATAAAAATACTTACAATGTAAAGTGGAAATATTGTATCACTTATATACCCTATGAACTCTTAGTTTTATTGTTTTAGATAATTATGAAAAACTTTTGACAACTTGGTTTCATAGATAACTCATTCATGAATATCAAAATCATCTCCCAATATACCCGTATTTTCATACTCAATGTTAAGGTCTTCAACATCACCAATAAAGTTTATCACATATAAAACCTTTATAAAAAAAATCATTTTGAACCATTCTTCATAACATAGGGAAGGAAAAAATAAGAAAGGGTTATATTAGATGCTTAGTAAGGCTATGCATGGGAGATCTTAATCGATAAACATATGAAAGAATAAGATTATCATAAGGGTAAAATATCATGACTATAACTTGTGAAGTTTATACCCAATATTAAAAATATCATAAACATGAGTTATTACATAATACATTAACATTTAAAAATACCTGAAGCATAATAATGATAATTAAACATCATAAATTTGTGTGGTGTCATCATAAGTATAGAAACCATTACATATGTCAAGGTTATCTATCAAGACTATCATATTAGAAATCAACACCTATTTCCCACAGTGTATCAAGAGCATAAACTTTTTTCCAATAAAAGATCAACAACAAAGACTTTTTCCCATCACATATTAAGAACATCAACTTGTTTCCCATAACGGATTAATCACATCAATTTTTTTCAAAACAGATCAAGAACATCGACTTTTTTTCCATAAGTATTTCATAATATATAATACTTTACCCACTACATTATAGGGAGATATTGTTTCCACCACTCACATAAATAAAACCATAAATATGTGTATCATAAGATCATAAAACATTCATCTTACCAAAACCCAAAAAAATAAATGGGTTTTATAAACATTTCAATATAGTATAACTCATGGAAAATAAATGGGTTTCATAAACATTTCTTTTTTTAATCATGAAAATAAACCATCTAGAGAAATAATAAGGTTGGTATCCTTGAAAAATATCCTTGATAAAGTATAATTTACATCAAATAATGTCTTTTTATATAGAAAATTATTTTTAAAAATCACTTGGAATAAATTCCAAATAAAAATAATTTTTCCATTTTAAAATCACTTCTCTTTAAAAAAACTACGCAATTTTAAATAAAAAAATATCTTAGAATATAAACTAATAAACTTATAAAGGAAGATTCAAATAATTTATTCATAAATTCATCAATAAAAATCACTCATGTTTTATAAGTAAAAAATAATTCCTTTAATATTTTGTTGTAAAAGTCAAAAAGAACCTCATTTTGAAACTAAAAAAATTATTCCTTTCAAACCATTTTTTAAAAATTTAGACTTGGGTAAAAATATTTTAAAACAATTTATGAGAATATTAAAAACCTTTTTTGAAAAATTTATAGAAAACATTTATAGGTAATAAAAATATTCCCCAATGGACACTTAAACATAAACAAGCCTGAATAATGATGATATTATGGAATAAACCCTTGCCACTTTAGTAACTTTTGAATTATAAGCCCCTTAAAACAAATAACTTCATATGGGATTTTATATCCTAAAATTGTCATGAGAATAATCATAAAAGACATTCATGGGGAGTATATACACCATAAAAAATAAGTAAGTATCATATAAGGCATATGTCCTATAGAAATAAAAGTGAGATGAAAATACCATAACTTGAGTCTGATTCATCATGTATGTTATTTATATTCATAAATAATAAACTTAGGTCAATTCATACTTACTTAATAAAATTTTTCATTTTTATTATCCCTTTTATATCACTTTTTTCCATGTTAACATCGAATGGTTTCATAATATACGGTTCACAAGTCCAGAATGACATTGGTAGGTAGATTATAGTCAATAATGTCATTATTCCATCAACTCTAGAATAATAATAATGACATAATTATCATTTTATTTATAAATAAATTATAATTTTATATCCAACCATTAAATATAGTTACGTAAAACTAATAATGTTACAATAATGTATATGGTAGGCCATATGTACACATAAGTAATGTTTCCATTTTTCATCAATCATTGCACAAATAAGGTCAGTATTATTTTATTTTTCCAAAATAATCAATATAATATACATATATATTATATTATTTTTTTTAAATATAATCATATATATATATATATATCATCCATATATATATCATATTATTTATTTAAATATACTTATATATATATCATCCATGTGATGTGGTGATGAAAAATAAATCACATAGCTTTGTGGAGGTGGTAGTCCACACGTATGCACCAACGACATTATCATTTTCTAGCACATAGAATGGTAAGAAAGTAAATGATATATTATATTTTTATAATGATAAATATTTTATTAACATAATATATAAAAATTCATTATATCATTATAACCATTCATGGGAGACTGCTATAGAAAACAAATTACATCGATTCACAAGGAGGTAGTCCATTGTACAAATAAACGATGAATTATTCTCCATTTTGATGGATTTTGGAGATGGATATAGGTTATTTGTTGAAAATAATAACATTTAATTATATTTATTATACTGGGGATATTATTTTATAATATTTTAATAAGATTTCAATGGGATGGAAGAAGAAACAATACTAAAACAAGCAGATAAAAATTACACCCCCTCTTTCTAATCCCTACTTTAATTAACACCTTAAGCTTTATATGGTTTGTGTTATTAAAAAAACTAAGGTATCAAGAATAAGGTTAATTTATATATGAATTTATTTGGGGATAAAGTTTTTGATCCAAATGGGTTTTTAATTTTGGAGTAGTGATAAGTTGTGGCGCCCTTTTATAAGAGAGGGGAGGAGCACTCTTGGAATTTATCAAAATATTAAATTAATATAAATTAATATTCTATTAAAAATGTCTCATAAATGAAATATACAGAGTATAAGATAATTATGGTTTTAAATAATATCATAAAATAAAAATTATACAAGCTTTGACTATATTTATACCCTTACATTTTTATTATAACCCCTTTAACTCTTATCGTGATACCATGAATTTTTACTTTTGAGGGTCAATATAGTTATTATAAAATGAAAAAAAGACTTAAAAAATAGACCATGGTATATATCTTAAACCTTATCATAACTATGTAGATGAATTTATGAATTTTATATCATTTAATAAACATTATTTACTATAAAATATTCATAATTTCATTTTTCATAAATATTCATTTCTTTAGCTTTAATAATATCAAGAAAACATATAAAATTTTAAAAAAAATATTTTATTACATACATAACATGTCATGGTCATCTATAATTTTTTATCAAGTTATTTATCTCAAATTTTATTTACTATAAAAATATTAATATCATTTATTTTATTTGTTCATTGATTGAATAATTATTGCATCAGTGTTATGTAAGCATCTAAGGTAATTATTTCATCACTAAAACATAAAAATAAATTACCATGATGAATATAAATCCTTTATATTTCCAAATAATATTTATAGTCATGTATTTCTTCTAGATATCCCAATGTTAAAAATATTTTAGTTATTAAAAACAAGAGGGTGATAGGTTTGAATTTTCTTCAAATAAAATATTATAAAAGTCATAATCTCATCCAAGTGACCCCAAAAGGTCATAAATTAGACATGAATATGATATTGAATGATATATAAGAATAAAATAATATTAAGTGTTTAGGATATTTTATAGTCTTTATTATTTTATTTTTAACCTTTAATTTACTGATTTACTCTTTACCATGTTAACAAAAATTACTAAGGTTACCGTTCATATTGACCAAAAATAAAAGGGAAATATTTACTAAATTTGGACCTCAAGATTAAAAATATTTAATCCATTTTTTTAATTCAAAAAATAGATATTCTATAATTTAATTTAAAATTAAGCAGATAAAATGTAGTTAAAAACAGTTTTTCAGAAAAAAATTTCCTTTTAAAATTTAAAAAAAATATGATAAATTCAGGTATAAAATCCATTAAAAACAATAATTTAATTATTATAAATAAAAAATTAATGGATTAAATATTAATACTAAAACAAAATAAAATTTTAATTTTAAAATATTTTAAAATAAGAATAAGGTTTACTAAAAAATCATTATTTTTCACTATCCATTGAAGAATATTTTCAAAAAAAATAAAAAATTAATTATAAGAAAATTTTAACATACTGAATTAAAAATTAAGTTGATTTTTTCAAATAAATTGTTTAGATCATCTAGAAATTAATTATAATATTTACTCATAAAGACAAAGAAAACTCATTTTTGAAGAAAACATATCTTTTCTCCCCCCCATACAGGGGTTGAAACTGAATGTGGACAGCTCTTGTAAGAGTGGGATTATGCGGGGAGGGGTCTTATTCGTGATTGGTGTGGCTTGGTTTTGGTAGGTTTTAGCACTTTCTTCGGGGAAGGCAATTATATGGGGGCAGAAATTAGGGCCCTTCTCACAGGGCTCACCATTTGTAGGAGGTTGGGCTTGCGGGTGGAGGTTATTGAGTCCGATTCTGCAGCTTTGGTCAAGATGGTCAAAGGGACCAACGAGGTGCCCTGGATACTTAGTTATTTAACCCGAAGGTGTTCATTGAAGATGAGTCAGGGCCAACAGGTCCATCATGTTCTGAGGGAAGCTAATATTGTTGTTGACGCGGTCGTGGGTTTGGGAAGTCTAGAGGAGCCTCTTGTCATGTATAACAGTATTGGGTCGCTCCCCGCAGCCTGTTTTTCACTTGTCCAAGGGGACACCCTTGGTTTACATCATTTTCGACACCCCTAGGGGTTTCTCAGTATGTATGTAGTGGGCCGGTGGCCACTTCCTTACCCCAATAAATAAAAAAATGTGATTCATTCGAAGAAAATATATCTTTTTTGAGAATAAAAAGACTTTACTAATAATTGTGTGATTATTTAATAATAATTTTTCAATAAATTTATATTTAGTTGTAACTTTATGTTTATTTAATAAATTATTTAATCTTATTCATACATTCTAATTTAATGGTTATGTTATTATTATCACATTTAAATAATAATATTTCATTGTTAGTTTAAGAAGGGTGTTTCATATCTTGTATGATAGACATTATTTAAATTCATGGGATATTATATTATATCCCTAATAATAAATTTCATTCTTATAATTTTAACATGGTATCGATAACCAGGTTTTTATTTCTCGAAATAACTATTTTGAAATCCCACATCATAAATAGAATTAAAAACGATTTCTCTTGAAAAGAAAGAAAGGAAAGTATAAAGGTTAGTTGAGATAACACATACTTGTTTTCAAAATTTATTAACATTAGTAGGAAGTGAAAACATGAATATATAAGAAAATACTAACTCTTGAGTACTAATGTAGAGTGATAGATAACTTGGTCATGAGAAAGTTAATCATTACAAAACCATAAATTTTTTATGGGTTAATTGTTCATTGATTTTCTGGTAAGAAAAGTAAAAAAATAACATTTTTATTTAAAAATTAATTTACTATATTTGAGGAATTACTTTACTTCATATTCTAATAACATGGGAAAATATACATACTTGGCAAGTATAGTTTCATACTTTAATCAATTTCTACAAAAATTTCATCTTTTTCACCAATATATGAGTATTTAAGATGTATTTTTTCTTGCATGGAAAGATTAAATCAACTTTAAATGGATATCATAATCACCAAAAGAATATAAATATATTCCTACTATATTTAATAATTAAAAAAAATATATGTTTAGCACATTTTAAGATTATTTCTAAAAATAATAATCCTTAATATAAGAAAAATTACTTTATTCTCAAAAATTTAACATTAATAGATAAAGTTTTTCTTATATAATTAAATAAATCACTATCCTCTAAATAACAAAAAATATTCTAGGATAATATTGAAACCTAAAAATTAGAACGATTTGATCACATAGTCTTCAAAGATAATGTTATCATTTATCTCCAAAAATATAGACTCCTTAAACATATAATCTCTAACATATTCTACCAATTTCCAAAAATAACCTGAATTACCATAAATCAAAAATAAAATCATACATGAATATGAAATAATATTCAAAATTTATTCCTAAAATAAAATTCTAGAATATTCTATTTACCTTAATTATATAGGTTTCCCAAAATAGTAAACAACTTCTAAAATAACATTAATCACTTAACACCAATTCAATTTCCAATCCCATATATATGATGAAACATATGTTCTAAAATAAACTTAATCTTTATCCATAAGATCGTTTAAATAAATTAAAACAATTTCATATTATCTAGTACAACATGTAGACAAGTTGTAGGTGATCCACAATTGTCTCCCTACAATTGTGTGTTCAATCCTCGAAGCCTGGGTTGCCACCAGACCTATGGTTTTCCTTTTCTTAAAATTATGTTAACAAAATCATAATAAATTTTATAGAATTTTGATAAGTATCCTAAAAAATAAACTATATATATTAATCATTAAGAACAATGTTTTAACCTCAAAGGTTATCTCATACCTTTCATCTTGCATCTTAATAAATTAATAACCCATATTTAACTCAAATTCAAAGATCATATAAACCATAACGTTTCAAAATGACATTAAAACTTATGTCCACGCGATGTAAACAAGTTATTCCTAAAATAATTCTTTATCTTAAACCTAAGGGTTATATATACCTATCCAAAAATATCATTAGCCCCCTTAAATTTCCATTACTTAAAACCAAAAAAGGGGTGTATAAGACTTTGATCTTATGGTCAACCTCAAACTTATATATCCATTATGGTATCCATAACTCTTAAAATAACTTCTCATGAAAACATATAAATATCCAAAGTTTTCTAAACCCTTTTATAATACCAACTATAACAGCTCAAAACCTGCACTTCCAAATCTAATGCTAAAAAAATAAACATTACATTTATGGATTTTATACCAATAAATGTGACCCAATTTTTTCCATCAAAAAAACATACAACATAAAAATGAATTGTTGAATCAGTTACACACCCAAGGACCTTAAGTTTAGACTTTAAGATAACTAGGAAAAACTTTTAACAACTAGGGTTTATGTACAATTGTTTCATAAAGATCAATATCATCTCCCACTATACCCGTGTTTTCATACTCCACTATAACTCTTCAACATATTCCATAAAAAATTCTAACATATAAAACCTTTCTAAATAGAAATAATTAACCATAATTCTTCATAAAAAGAGAAATGAAAACCTAATAATGGTTTATATCATATTCTTATAAAGGGTATGCATCTGAGATATCAATCAATAATCATATGAAAGAAAAATATAATCATAAGGGTATAATATCATGACTATAAACTAAAATTTTGATACCAAATATGAGAAATATCATAAACATTAGTCATCACAATAAATATTAACATTTCAAAAGACATGAATCATAAGAACTATAATTCATCATAACTTAATCATGAACCATAATTTCATGTCATGAATGCCTGTGGTGTAATAATAAATATAGAAACCATTTCATATTTCAAGGTTATCAAAAAAGACCATTTAATCATGAATTTATACATGTTTCCCATAGTGGATCAAGAACATCAACTTGTTTCCCATAACCGATCAAGGAAATAGACTTTTTTCTATAACATATCTATAACATCAACTTGTTTCCTATAATAGATCAAGCACATCAACCTGTTTACCATAAAGGATATGGAATATTAACTTCTTTCCCTAAACTATCTCATTATATATAATACTTTACCTAATTCATTGGAGGTAGATATATTTCTCACCCGTTATATAATGAAAACCATATATATTTGTTCTAAAATATCATAAAACATTCATAATATCATAAACCTTGAAAAGAAATGGGTTTCATAAACATTTCATCATAGCATAACCCAAGTAAAAGAAATGGGTTTCACAAAAAATTATTCTTTTCATAATAAACATAAATAATCCAGAGAAAAAATAAGGATCGTATCCTTGAATAATATCACAATTAAATTATAAGTAACATCAAAGGTTTTCAACTTATAAGTAAAATGATTTTTAAATATCACTTGGAAAAAGTTCCTGAGGAAAATAAAATTTCCATTTTAAAATATCTTCTATTTAAAAAAACCATGAACTTTAAAAAATGTAAAAAATTTACTTGAAAATTAAATTATAAACTTATAAATTAAGCTTCAAACCATTGAGGCATCATAATGGAGGGAAAATCCACTCTTGTAGTATAAGTTTAAAAAATTTCTCTGGTATTTTTTTGGAAAAGTTACAAAGAACCGCATTTAGAATACAACAAAAAGATTCCTTTCAAAATATTTTTTAAAAAATAAAAATATAGTAAAAAATAATTTAAAAAAATAAGCGGAATAGTAGAAACATTTTTGAAAACATTTTTATAAAACATGGACATTGAAAATAAATATTCCACAGTGGAGACTTAAACATAAACAATCCTGAATAATGATGAGATTATAAAATAAACCCTTACCGCTTTGTTAACTTTTTAATCATAAGCCCCGTGAAAGAAATAACTTTAGATAAATATTTATATATCTTAATTTTAATGAGAAAAATCATAAAACAAATTCATGGTAATTATATACAAAATATAAAAGAAACAAGTAGAGTATTATGCATTTATCCCATATAAATAAAACTGACACAAAAATCCCCAATCGAGAGTCTGATTTATCATGTATGTTATTTATATTCTTAAATAATAAAATTAGGTTAATTTATAATTTATTAATAAAAATTTTGGTGTTTATTAATCCTTATATATCACTTATTTCCATGTTATATATAATTGCATAATCATTTATATTCACATTGGATGTTTTGAATATATTCGATTCATAAGTCCAAAATGACTTCTATAGGTTGACTATGGTCAAAGATGTTATTATTCCACCTTCTAAGAATAATAATAAAGAAATAATTATCATTTTATTTATAAATAAATTATACTTTTAAATATAGCCATTAAATATAGTTATGAAAAATTAACTATGTTATAATCCTTGAGAGGGTGTAGATCTGTAATTGGAGATGGCCTCGGATTCCCCCAGCTCACTCTTCTCTCCCTCTTGCTTTACCTTCTCGAAGACTATGTTTTTATCCTAATAATCCTATACATTAAATATTACATACCTCTCTTCATCTCCATTATCTTTCTCCAACTTATTTCATGGCTTCTCCTAGGGTTTTTTCCCCTACTTCCTTTCACAGCTGGTCTGTATTGGATTTTCTCCTTGGTCCCATCCTTCATTTTTTTGTGGAGGTACTTTGATCTTAATCTAGGTCTTCGTTCCACACTATGAACTCGCATTCGAATGATATCCTCTAGGTCGGATCTAGGCTTTATATACTCAGATGTTTTGAGCATAGGTTCAGCTGTATTTGGTTTTCCCAGTATCATCTTTCCATATCTTTTTGTGTTTCATCCCCTATTTTTCCTTCTTTGGTCTCAATTATGGCTTCCCTTGGAATTTCATTCCCATTTTTTGTTTATCCCTTTATGAATAGTTCTCGTTTTCATTTTCTTTGTTACATTTTTGGTGTTTTGGTTCTCATCTTTGCATCAGTTTATAAGGGTCTCTTAGATGAGCTCTATTGTTATCTCTATCTGCATGTTTCTCTGCTCTAGCTCCAGGTCTCCATCATTCTCTCAAAGGAGGATTTATGTGGTTTTACTCCCAGTTATTTGGTATTTGAGGTTGATTGGTCTTGACTTGTGGTATTTTCATCTTTACTAGCCTCAGAAGGATGATGGTTATGGATTCATTAGCTCAGCTCGTTGGTCAGAGTCTTTTTTCACGATGTGGTGCTTGGTGGTTTTCAATGGATGCATCATTGATTTTTTTCAGGTGACATGAATTTAGTGGATTTTCTAATGGATTTTTTATGGTGTCTCATAAAGTTTATGGAGGTGATCCCTAATGTGGAAGGTTACAACGGCAATGATGGTGTCTAATTCATGTGGTGCACGTCGGAGAGAGGCAGATGATGACGAGCGGATGAGGGTGACCTTGTTAACTGATTACGTGTTGATGGTGATGATGGTTAGTAGTAAATATGATGATGGAGGCAAATTTATGTATTCCTCAATGGTTTGTTTCTCAAGGGGCACAATTTCCTCGGTCGACACAGTATTTTCTAGATTTGTTGTGCGGATGGTATCTTAGGAATTTCTAAACAGGGTGTAGTTGTCTTGGCATGGTGAAGGGTTTTGTGTTATTTTGAAATTTTAAATTTGTAATGTTTAACTTGAAATGTGTGTTTTTGAGGGTGTATATTGATTCTAGAGGAAGTTCTATAGGTTTCCACTTACCAAAAAAACTTCTTTTTCAATAATATAAAAAAATGGATTGTGATTATTATCATTAAGAGGGTAGGCCACACGTACACATGAGTAATGTTTCCATTTTTCAAAGATCATTATGGAAAGACAGAAAGTAATAATTTATATTTAAATAAGTATTATTATATAATATATATCATGTTATTTCTTTCAATATACTTATATATATCATCCATGTGATTTGGTGATGAAAAAAATCTGATCACTTTGGGGAGGTGGTAGCCCCACATATACACGAACAACATTATCATTTTTCAGTGAATGGAATGGTAAGAAGGTGAATGATATATTATCTTCTTAGAATGATTAATATTTTATTAAAATAATATATAAAAATTAATTATATCATTATAACTATTAATGAGATATGGTTATGGAAAACGAATTACATAGGTTCACAAGGTGGTCGTCTGTCGTATACAGAAACAACGAATTCTTCTCCCATTTGATGGATTTTGGAGATGGATATAAGTTATTAATTTGAAATAATAACATATAATTGTATTTATTTTAATGGTTTTATTATATTATCATGGTTTAAGAATATTTTAAGGAGATATAAGAAGAATAAAAACTAAAACAAGCAGATAAAAATTATACCTCTTCTTTGGAAAACCTCCTTTGATTAACACATTAAGCCTTATAAGGTTCATGATGTGCATAAAATAAGGAATATAGAATAATTTTATGGATTCTATGAAGTTATTTTGGTAGGTATTGTCCAATAATAATGGTTTTTTAAATTTGAAGTAATGAGAATAAGATGTCCCCTTTTTTAAGATAGGGGAGGGGTACTCTTAGAACTTCTCAAAATATTAACTTAATATAAATTAATATTCACCTAAAAATGGATCCAAAGTGAGTTATTTGTATTATAATATGATTATGTGTCTAAATAATCCCATAAAATAAAAATTAAATAAGTTTTTTCTATATTTATAACCTTATCTTTTTATTATAACCCTTATTTAACCCAATTAACTCTTATTGTGACAACATTAATTTTTACTCTTTAGGGTCCATATTTAATATAAAATGACCAAAGACTAACAAATGGAACATGGTATATATTTTAAAATTTATCCTAACCACCTTACCAATATTAATATTTTTATGAATTTTATATCATTTAATAAAATATTATTTAATATAAAATATCAATAATGTCAATTTTTAGAACTATTCATTACATTGACTTTAATATTCTCAAGAAAACATATAAAATTTGAAACAAAATATTTTATAGTTTCCCTAACCTATAATGGTCATTTATAAAATTCATTTATCATATTATTTATGAGAAATTATATTAATTATAATATTTTTAATGTCATTTATTTTATTTTTTCATTAATTGAATAATTATCGCATCAGTGTTGTATACGCATTTAAGGTAATTACTTCATCACTAAAAAATAAAAACAATATTCCATGATGATTATAAGTACATTATATTTAAAAATAATATTTATAGTTGAGTATGTAATCTAGATAAACCAATGTAAAAAACATTTTAGTTATTAAAAACAAGAGGGTGGCATATTTGACTTTTCTTTAAATAAAATATTATAATCATAATCTCATCCAGCTAAATTAGAAACATGCAAGGTCGGTGTGGTCTTGGGTAATTCAAATCATTTTTTCTAGAGAAAACTATATCATAATTATAATTATTTCATATTGTGGTTCAATTCTCATATGATTATTCTGATGTAATCTCTTTGAAATGTTTTACAGGTTCCAGTGAATGATAAAACTTACACGCCATGGAGGTAAAGACCAAATCATGGAAGAGTCTATTTAGGATACTCGTGAATTTAAATTTTATATATTTCTAGAGTGATATATGAGAACCAAATACACCATATTTACTTGTAATTAAAGTATATATTTATAAGTTTTTTATTGGAATATGAAGGATGTTTAAAGTATATATTTTTCCATCAAATTTTTAAAGACATCAAGAACATCATGAACTGAATCAAGTATAAATTTATTAAAATAGAAAAAATAATTTATAGAATTATAGTATTGCGTAGATATATTTATCTATAAAAAATATTCTAATAAAATAAACATTATTAGAACATTGATATATCTTAATATGTGTGAGTGGAATTGTAGAAGATAAGAGAAGATAAGAGAAAATAAGGAATATTTTTACTCATTGAATATATTTCCAATGAAGAATAATTAGAAGGGTTCTATATAAATACTCATGGAATTATTATGAATCTATTCATGGTAATATTCATAGTATGTCTATAAAGGAAAACTGTGATGATCAAACTACAAAAAACTACATCAATTTAAATAAGAGTAGTGGTGATAATTTTTTCATTGGATTGTGTTCTAAAGGAGTTTTCCTTTCTCGATATATGGGAAAATGAAAGTAGTGAATGGAGTGAACTTTGGGAGGTATTGATCCATCAATATACTTTTTTAAATATGATAATTGAGTAAAATAAGTGTCATGTCATAAACCAACCACTAAAAATGTGTTTAGTGGATTCAAGTGCATCAGAAAATTACCAATTACATGATCCCAGGAATAGAACTATATGAGTATAAAAAGTAAAAAAATACTTTTATCATGTGTAAATATATGATTATATTATGCATGACATATATATTTGGTAATAGTTATAAAAACATTATGACAACCTAATTAATGTGAAAAGAAATAGAATGATAATTATCAAGTTTTCATCTAAAGAAGAACAAAATAGAGACACTATTAATTATGGTTTCATGATTAATAGTAGTGGTAAGAGTCTGATGATAATGTTTTTAAGTAATAATTATTTCTATATCCTGATTCACCACCCACTCTTTTAGTATCTCTCATCTAAATCGACTATGAGTTGTCAAATTTTATATTAGAGTAAAAGTTTTTTATTAGATTTATTATGTTATAAATTTATTTGACTGGTTCTTAGTGTAAAATTTTATTCTTACCTTTTAGTGTTTTTTCATATTTTCAAGGGAGAGAGTTTTAATATGAAGAAAAAATCCACTGTAATTATATAATATAGAACAATTTTTGGTAATAGGGAGAATCAAATAAAATAGCTTAACAAATATCAAAAGGATGTTATAGATGTTTTATATTATGAATATATTAATTCTTAAAAAGATGTTTTATAGCTATCTATGGAGCCTCAAATTCCAAGTGAATACATATATTCCAATGATGGGGAGATCTCTAGGAATCCAATTGAAGATGATTTCCAATTATTATATTATACATAATAAAGGATTATTGACAAAAAATAAGTTCAAACTTGAAAGTTTAGGATGGTTTACCTTCCTTCACACCTAAAAAATCTTTTAAATAGGTAAAAATCATAATAAAATATAATTGATTCCTTAAAGACACCATTTCAGAGATAAAGACTAAGATGAAGGAGAAAAAATTTAACTTCTAGATAAACTATCTCATGCATTGGTTGATGAGATATATAATGGAGGTAAACTCAGGTAAGATATAAATTCTCATCATAAGACTAAAATTGAAAATCTCAAATTACTAGAAAAGTAGTTAATATATGTCCTGAATCAAGTATGATAGTCAATTGAAATGGGTAATATAATTCAATAAAATGGTTAACTATCGTTATTTTATTATCTAATGGTATGTAACTATGAAATTTAGAATAATTATGCTATCAATTGGGAGAAAAATTAATGAATTACTATGTCACAAAGGACAAGTTCCATTGGAAAATCTACCATTGTTCATGATTTAACCGCTATAAATAACAAGAAAAATAAAACTACAATTGATCCCAAAAATAAGGAAAATATTGGATATATTTTAAACCAGTTGTAAAGGTCCCTATAAGAAGTAATTAAAAGAGAATGTATTTTAGGACAAGGTTTGGAGACATGTCCCATTATTATGAAATTCATGGTCACATTTCATGTATTTATCATGAATCATTGGAATACATTTTTTTATTCATATTTTTCTCAATTTTTTTTATATAGAATTTCTAAACACAACAAAGAGGGTATAAAAATTATTATGAAAATTTAACCCACACTAATAATTTATCTAGTGGTTATTTAAGGATATTTTCACAAGGAATAAATGGAGGAAACTATATTGAATTAAGTGATAACATTTTTTTATTTTAAAAATATATTTTAGGGTCTATATAATGTGTATGGAAGAATGTTTGGAAATAAAAATCCGCAAATATGATGTTTCATGGGATCCTTAAGTGTAGGAGTACCCATATAAGAGTATATTATTATTTGTGCATTAATGTGAAGAAAAATCTCATAAAAGTTTAAAATTATAATAACATTGTTAAAATTATTTAAGATCTAAATATTGATACTAAATTGATGGATAAAAAAATTATGGTCCAAAGTAACACCCCATGTTCCAGAACAAAAGCAAATTGTGTGGTCCCTTCTCTATATTTATTTAAATATTGTTAATTATTTTTTATGTATTATAGTTATTGGGTGAGATAAAACCCATGGTGATGATAGAAGTGATATTTTGATATGTTTGAATGCTTTAATTGGTCATTGGATCAGTAAAACTGGTGTCTTAATGAATCTATAATTAAAAGTACATGAGTGCACAATAAATCATCAATGTTGTAACTATTGGTATGAATATTAGAATCAAGGACTAATTGAGTGGATCTTGGCTATAGTACATATTATTAATTTTAATTATAGAATGATAATTGAGGAAGAAACCTTGGTGGAGGAGAAACGAATTAAATTATTTTCATGATACATTTATTTCCTAATAACTGGTGATATCAATAGATTATTTTAAGGATATAAAATAATATCATATAAGCATGACTCTCAAAAAATATATTGATGTTATTCTAGGATTTTGATGGAGTTTTTTTAATTTAACTCTATTTAGAAGAATGTATTTTACTTGAGTTATAAAATTATACAAAACTTGAGAAGTGAGTCTTGAGGATTTCATATTTTCACTATGATATCATGAAAGAATATAGATATATAATTTTACCAGGGGGAAAGGTTTCTATGAATGTTTAGTGAAGAGATGCATGAACTATACTTGAATACTTATAAATATCACTTAAGTTTAAGACCAAAATGGATTCATGACACAACTGTGGAATATTTATTTAACTAGAAAAATGGTTGGAGTGGAATATCCAGATGAAGTAAGTGAAGATGATATTTTATTTCATCAAAATATGGAACCATATAATTCAATATGATTAGTTGATCAAAAGATTTTCTAAAATATTATGTTAAAACAAATTGTAGGTAAAATAAGTTTATACCCTAATAAAAACATTTTTCTTCTCTGAGTTTTTTGATATAATAGAGGTTATAGTATATTACGTTGAGATAAAGTAGAAGTAGAACCTAATAAAGAATAAAGGGAATTATACAGAAGTAGATTACTTAGAATATATGTAGTGCCTTCAAATAAATTTTTTGATGTAACAAGCATTATGAAAATGTTATGTTATGTGTTCAAAGTATCGTATTCAAAAATGGAATTTTTTTACTCAAGGCCTATTTTATAATTGACTTTAAAATCATTAATTCCACTCTTTGAGAGAGATTTTACTTAATCAAAATCTAATATCTTTAGAAGATACTTAATGAAATTGGAAAAAAGATATGTGTGATAAGACCCAAACATGAATTAGATAGTCCTTGTATTTATTAGTTAAAATCAAACTATATATATATATATTAGAGGATATTACTTAATGAATTGTTATTGATGATATTTACCATTTTTAGTGAAGAATAATATTGAGTGACTCACCAATATTCATCAGAAGATACACTGAGATAAATAGGTGAATTTTTAAATTAAGTATATCGGATGTTTATCAGGAAATAATTACAAGTTCTTGATAACTATGTTTTGAAATTAATGTTTTTAAGAAGAAACAGTTTCTATATTCACAAGTCATTAAGAAAATAGCATACTACATAGTGGGTGGGAACCAATATAATTATATTTTTTGAAGAAATAAAAGTTATATCTACTTTTGGGTTAAGAAAGATCCTTTTCAAAACTGTTGTAATTGATAATTTATTGTAGGAGAAACTTTTTTACTTGAACAACCCAAGCACAAAAATAAGAATACATAATCATTGGAGAAAACCTTGAAAAACTCATTATTCATTGAATTCCTATTTAAATTTCCACATATTTGTTAAACTGAGTTTTATTACATGAGTGGATCAATACATTATCAAGTTGTATTATTTAACGTAATATTAAAGGATTCTATAAAAAGGATCCAATAATTCAACCTACCCCCATTCTTAGTGGTTCACCCATTCCTAGGTATCTCAAGTGTCATTAGAGATGGTTACCTCAATTATATCCATTTTCTAATTCTTGAGAATATAAATTCTACAATAACCTATGATGTCCCTACCATTGATGGAAACACTGTAATGAATATATGAATAAAATTATATCATAACATAAATATATTATTATTGAAGTGGTGGATACTAGTATAATTTGTTTTATAACCAAGTGAAAAGGATAAACCAATGTATTTTGTGTAAAAAACGAACATGGATATCAATGTTAAGGTTTGAAAAAAAAATTAATGTCTTATAATACAAAGATTTCATTAAGGTGATGGTTCTTCAATCATCTATGGAAAAATGGTTTAAACATGGTGATAAATTTTTATCTAATTTAAATGTATTTGCAGAAAAACATAAAATTTATAGAAGTATGTTTGTGGACATTGTGATAATTAATATGGAAACCATGAATTATTATTCATTAAGAAAAATTGAAATTGTTAGTGATATCAGGTTATTTGGAGAGACTCTAGTTGATCAAGATATTATGATAAAATTAATGAGAATATTCTTGAATAGACATGATCCTATTGTCTTATCCTCTAATGATTGAAATTATTTATTTATAGATAAACTTTAAAATATTATAATGGAATAATAAATGAGGAAAGATCTATCATTTAATTAAAATTATAAGGAATAATTGAATTTTTAAGCTATGTATAATCTTCAACACAACGAAATAGAAGATAAAAAATCCATTGAATCAGAAGATTAATATTATATGGATAATGATTATAAGCTAATAATTTCTCTAATCTCTTGAAATTATAGGAATTTTAAAGATAAGTATAATGGAAATATTGTAATGAAATTATTTAATAATAGTGAAGTTGTACACATTACTATAAATTACCTAATGAATAGATATATTCAGGATGAAAAATATAATATTGATAAATAAAATTGGAAGAATATGTGGAGTTAACAAAAATAATTAATGTTATAAAATCATCAAAAGGAAAAAATAATAATTACTCAAAAGAATAAGAGGTGTTTTTTGAGAAGCCAATAAGATGATAAGTCAATTGAAACTTTATCTTCCAATGGTGAAATTTTGGAGAAAATTATAAACTTTATGGATCATTTAAAACATGAGGAAGCCTTGAGTGAAGATAAAGGAGAAGGTTATGTAACATAAATCTGACATATATTTAAATCTTTACTAGAACCATATCATAATAAAAATAAAAATATCAAGTATGATATTCTCTAATTGAAAACTATTGAAGAGAGGAATATTAAATGGGGAGAATATTTTCCCAAAAAGGATAATTCATACAATGTGGAATTCAATAACCAATAGTTTATGTTTTAAGATATTTCAAAAATATTTAGAATATATATGTGATAATTTAACTACAATGAAAGATAAATTGGGAATTAATAAAATATAAAAAAATTTATACTAAAACAACTCTAATGACATTGAATATTTTTTAATAAGTAATTTTATATTAAATATGAATCATCAAAAGAATTTGAAAAGGGCGTTTTCAAAAAAATGTAAAAAAATTTGCCTATTAAATATGAATAAAAATAAATTTTAACTAACAATACATATTCTCCATCTTAAAATGAGAGTGTTTAGATTGAGAGAAAAAAAAAGAAAAATGTATTCATATAAACTAATAGAATTTATATTTAATATAAAACATCATGATCCAAAACATTAAAAAACAATTCATAGTTTCTGGTGTACCACAATGATAGTTCTATAATCATAACATATATCAATTAGGATGGTTTACTTTTATAATATATTTTTGGTTCTTTAGAAACTTCTATAATAAATAATATAATAACTAGAAAAAATGTACCATTTTTGAATATGTCATAAGATAATAGGGAGAACCACTCAAATATATGAAAATTCGAATCAAAAATGAGTAAAACAAATATCTCACTGTAGGATAATTAACATGTTAATAATTATTAAATAAAAAAAATTGGTTGTATAGATGAAGCCTTCAAAATATGTGAATAAATTAGTCATTGTGCTAAATATTTCATGGAAAAAAAATCTAAGATAATATCAGTACCTTAGATGATAAAATGATTGATTAAAGATAAATATTAGTGAAAATTACTTAACAATTTAATTATCATTAAAATATGGACCATGTTTTTTTATAGATGATTCTCCTCACATATGAGAGGTGATGAATTTTTTTGAGAAACTTCAAAAAAAATATGAGTCTTTAACATTGGGAATGATAGTTCTCTAAAAATTAAAGGGTATCAAATATCACATATGGAAATAAATTAATTTAAAAGGATATTCTACTCTAGATATACATAAATATGGCTTATAATGTGTATTTTAGCTGTGTAATAACATAAATAAATTTATTTTCAATATAAATTTTTGTATAATCCTATTCTTGAAAAATGGAAGTATAATTTATGATTGAATTAGAACAAATGTAAATATATTTTAGATTAGATATTAGATTGGAACATGTTATCTAATTAATAATGATGAGAATCGGTTATATAATATTTGTCATGGTCATCTCATCCAATAAAGCATGTGAGATATTTCAAAAAAATTAATCTATGAGCGACTAACCTGTATTGAAAAGGGAAAGAACCTTCAATTGTTAAACTTTTCAAAAAGGGAAGTTGACATAAAGAAAATATAAAAAGTTATATATTTAGGCTATCGTACCTCTTAGATATATATATTGTGGTATATGTGTAAAGATGTGGCATCAAACCACAAAGAGTGATTTATACTTTGTAACTTTTATTAATGACATGAAAATAAAGATTAGTGTTTTGTTTATAAATAATAAATCCAATATTTTGGAAATTTTCAAGTATTTTAGAAGGGTAGTAGAAAGGGAACATGGTGTATATATTTTGATGAAAAAAATGTAAATAGTAATAATTCTTATCAAACTATTTCAAAGATTATATTTCGATTAATGAAATTAAAAAATAGTATAAAACACACAACACTCATTAAAAAAATGTGTTTTTGTAAAGTAAATATATTATTCTTTTTGAAATGGTAATGACCATGATTTTCAGGTATATTCTCTCTAAATATTTCTATAGGGAATCTATGTGATCTAATGTATATGCTCAAAATAGGCATTTAATAACACCAGAAGTATATATTACCATAATGAGATGTGGTAAAATAATAAACCTAGTTTAATTAATTTTAAAGTATTTGGAAGTCATTTCCTGATAATATCAAAAATCCCAAAATAGGAAAATTTCATAAAATATATGAATAGGGAATTTGTTTTTGTTTACACAACTAACAAAATAAGTTATCGATTCTGGAACAAATGATTACACAAAATAGATGGATCATTTTTTGTTTAACTAATTGAATAATTTTATGTAAATCAAATAGCACTTGTCTCATAAACTATGCCTCAGTCAGTATTAATAGAAGTTGAGTGAAATTATTTTTCAAATTAAAAATATGATGAGTTACATTAAATTAATAGGAATAAAAACTTGGAACATGTTTCTTTATTTGAATAAAATAATTTCATTAGGACTAAATGGTTGTTCAAAAATACCATCAATGAAAAGGGATGAATTTAAAACACTAAATAAAGGTTCATTTTTAATGGTTATTCATTGAACATATGTTTTTATTTTTTAGAAACCCTTTCCCCTACTCCAAGGTTAAAACCATTCAATCATTTTTGTTTATTTCTGTTCATCATAAATTCATGGTTTATCATATAGATGTAGAGTAAAAATTCTTAAATAGTGATGTTTAACAAGAAGTTTTTGTTGAAAAACCGGAGATGTTAATAATTATTAAGATGGAAGTGTGGGTTGATGTTTGAAAACCATTCCACGTACTATAAATAAGATACTTTATTGAATATATTGAACTTTTCTAATGTAAATTTTAAAGAAAATTATATGTGAAATTGAATATTTTGTAACTCTAATAGCCAATGTCTATGTTTCTAATATAAATATTTTTACTGAAATTGATCATATTTATAAATATATCTCAATGAAAATGAAAGGGTATATTAAATTGTTAATGTTTTGGAGTATTAGTTTCTTTCAAATCTAATATATTATAAGAATAAAAAATATATCTTCCTTTCACATGAAATTTATACTAAAAAGTTGTTGATAATTTCTAGGGTTGTTGATTAAAAATAAATTGATACTCCTATCTGTGTTTGAGTAAAATTGGGAAAAGATGAATCAGGTAAAATTATTATTAAAATATACCTTAGTAAATTTTTTAGAAGTTTATTCCATCTAACTAAAACTAATCATGATATTTTTTATACAATCATGTTTTGTGGAATATATCATTGTGATCTAAAGGAATCACACTTTATGGATGCAATTATATATTTATAATATGTTCTTGGAAAATAAAATATTTTCATGTTATATTAAAGAAGTAATGGTTTGAATTTACATGTTTCATGGATACGAATTAGGAATTTATTTATAATGATTGAAAATAAATATGTAAAGAAATATTCATTTCAGGGGAACATTTTTTTATTTTAATAAAAGATACAATAATATAGTAACCCTAAGTATTGCATAATTAGAATATGTCACTACCACCCATTCCTACTCTCAAAATTTGTGGATGAAAGATCATCATGAATAATTAAAAATTAATATTGATAATCTATTGAAAATTTATAGTGACAACAAAATTTCAAGTGATATTTCCAAGAACCCTGTACAACACTGCATATGAGAGCATATTGATATTAATTTTTATTACATCAAGGAGGAAGCTTCATTTGAAGAAATATAATTTTAACATATTTCAATAAAAGATCAAAATGATAATATTTTTACCAAAGTAATTCAAAGGGATATATTTGAGGAATTTTTTCTAAATCAACATTTTCAGTCATCAAATAAATTTTGTGGTTAGTTCCACCATTATCCCTTGGATTATATTTCTAATGGTAGAGATTCGTGAAACTCATTATCAAATATAGGAGTAAAAAAATTTATATCTTCTAATAATTTAAGGATAAATATCTTATACATAAGTAGAAGTAGATTTAATATTGATAAATTTAGGAGGACTATATGAAAATAAATTGTCCATAAATTTCATGTAATAGGGAGGTGTAATTCTATTAAAAACATTGTTTATCTAGAAACTCAAATTTAATACTTTTCTCCCATAGATAAGAAATTATTTAGAGGAAAAGAAAATATATTGAGTGTCAAAAGGATTTCTTTTTCCAAAAAATATTGAGGGGGATATTCCAATTCACATAGGATTTTAAAGGTGTTGTATTTCTTTTCTGCACTAGTCAAAATAATGTTCTTATTATTAGTTATAAATGTTTTTAAATATATATAAATATGATTCCACCTAAATTTCTATGTTCATCAGATGATTTCCAAGGCTTGGAGATTAGTTTTTTATAATAGGGTTCTATGGATTATCTGTCATATGATGCATTAACAATTCATTATGAGTTATAAATATGACACTATGGTAAGACCACTGGTGATTCGGGCTGAGTTGGATGATATTTAGTTGATTTAAATAATGGTGAATTTCGATACTCTAGAATAATAAATGGAAAACGATATGTGATTTCACTATAATTTGGAATCATGGAAGTATATAGGATGAGTTGATAAAAAACTGTTTGTGAATCCCAAGTTTGAATGCAGTATAGGTGTAATGGGATCAGACTAGTGGAAACACATGTTTAATGTTAGAGTTATTCGTTATATTTACTGTTTAAGTGCCATGATTCGACCTAGTCAGAGGTTGAATGGGGAGAAGTTATGAGTTGTTTATATAGATGTAAATTCACTAAAGAATACTATGTGGCTCCACATAAACAATGTGATGTCACAACCTTTATAATTATTCCAGGTTATAAAAATAATATACAATATTTAATAAGGGATTTTTTGAAACATTTTATATTTTGAATATGAGTTAAAGATCATTAAATCCAATCATTTTAGGGGTTTTAACTAATTCAAAATATGATATCATTACTTGATATTGAAGTTGGGTGACATAATAATTGAGTGATATGGGATTCTAAATTAATTCTCATTATCACTAGATTTATTAGAATAAATCAAACTATATAAAGGGGAGTACATCACTTGATGAAGGGTTACTAATGGCATTAACCATTTTTAATAAATAATACTATTGATATATAGACCTACATTCACCTTAAGATACACTAAATCCAATTAATAGAATATTGATTTGAGGATACCGAATACTGAGGAACTTGTACATACATGCTCCAGATTTCTATGTTCTATAAAATGGAATTTATGACTGGAATATATTTTTATCTAGGAATCATATATTAATGTCACAATTTTTCTACTAATGGGAACTAGTATAATCATCTTGTTGTGAAAACTATGTGTGTGATACACATTTGTGTTTTTTTATCCCTTCACTAACAATTGTAATTCAAAAATTATTATAGTTTATAAAATAAGACTCTCACATCCCAACAACAATTGGGAATATATACCCTCATTAAGGTCATAAGTTGTGGAAATATATTAGTATTTCATCAATATTTACTTAAATTCATATAAGTAAGATTTTGTTTCATTACATGCGTGGATCAGTAACATAAAAAGTTATAAAGGTCAACTTAATGTTAATTTAAGTTGATAAAGGGAACCACTAATCCCCACCACCTCTTTATAGTTCTCCCATTACTAATTATAATAGATGTCATCACTATATTCAATGATGGTGTTGGGAGACTCATGGGTGATTTGGTGATGAAAAACTAAAAGGTTGTGTCCCCATCAACCTAGAAAAGACACCTGGTGAATAAAAGAACAAATTGGTGTTAATTATTGGTAATATTTATTACAATTGATATAAAAGTTGGTATCTAGAAATAATTTTTAATGATTAAATATTATATGTATCAAACATATTTTAATTAGTTTTTATTATCAAATGGTTCTAATAATGTGTGATTAAGTTCACATGAGTTATTTGATAAAAGATGAAAATTATAACTACATGAATCTTGTGAATGTAAATGAAGTGAATCTGATAGAAGTGGAGTTATTATTTTAATACCTTTTTTCTACACTAATTTATAATTCATTTGGATTATATATTTTTATGGATCATAGTAATTGTTTTATAAAACTCACTAAATTTACTCTAGAATATACCTACATTTGAATGATTTTCTTATGATAACTTGAAAAATATAGAATTATGGCTGACTTTTGAATAACATAGATATATATTTAAATATCCTTGAAGTGAGATAAAGTTATATTAAAACCTTTTAATATGATTCATGTAAAAAATTTATATAGGTTGATAAGATCTATTGATAATAATGATAACGAAACATCATGAAATTTTCATTCTAGAATGTGGTATCAAGTGGTGATTCTTTAAATATTCTAAAAAATTTTATTATGTGTAAATTTTGAAAAATTATTAAGTGATAACCCAAATAATATAACATGATCTATCAATCTTTAAAGATAACATGGTGTTTTAAATCAAGATGATATGTGGGGGATGATAATAATGCTAAATTTTATGACACTTTTTTCCATTGTTAAGGAATTTGTAATTAGTTACTAGAAGATGGATGGGTGATTTTAGGAAAGATGGAAGCACAAAAGATATCAACAGGGATTTCATATAGAATATGACTAATAAAATATTTATTTTCATTATAGAAAATTTTTAATAAGACAAGTAAACACGATTCGATAGTGTTTATATCCCTTATAGATAAAAATAACTACAACAGTATTTGAACTAAATATCTATCAAGAACCATTTCAATTTAACAGGGAAAAAAATTAAAACAATGGTTTTTATATAAAATTCATCTAATATAAATATAATAACTCAACCCATTGATTTAATTTCAATGGTAAAATAATTTAAAATAGACCTAATTTTTTATATATTTTAATAAATCATGAAAAATATAGAATTTATATAAAATAGTAAAATATCAAGATGAATGAATTTAAAACATAATGGAATAAAATGAAAATGAATTTATTAAAACCAAAAAAAAAGTGCTCTACCCAGAAATTTCAATCAAAATTTATGTTTATAAAAAAATAGAATAATATTAGAAATTAGAATATGAAATACAACAAAGAATGAGTGAGGAAAAAATATCTTTCTCAATAAATATAGTTTTCCCACTCCCAGATTTAGTTTTAATATTCTTTCTTCTTATTGTGCTAGATCAGGAATCCCCACTCTTTCCTTCTAAATTTTATTCTATTAATCCCAATAATTTAATCCAATAATTAGTTCAAGTTCTAGAATAAGTTCACTATAGAATTATTTAAAACATAATTGATGATTATCCCACCAATATAGTTTAAAAAATTCACCAACTATCATTCATTATATTGTAATTAAAAGCTTTATAATTTGACCTTATATCACTACTACTATAATTATTGATAACTCCCTAATAAATTGCTTTAAATTATATATCCACTCTAGTTTCACCATTTTTATTAAACATCAGCATGAAATCACAATCTCTAACTCAATGAAATATAGGATAGCATCAATTATATGTAAATCCATCCATCATTCAATAATTCAACTAATTCATCATATTAACTCAATCTCAATAATCAGTATTCTTCTATACTTGATAGTAACTCATATCTTTAGAAATAATTTACATTGAAATTATTCATCAAACTAAAACTGAAAAATCCTATACAAGACACTTCAAACACATAATTTATCATTAACTCAATAATATATTTTTCAGACTCTATTGATTCTTCATTCTCACATACCCCTATATTTGGTCTTTGCACAAATTTTTGTCACTCAAGACTATACCATAAATAAATTGTGTCTCCTATTTTTTCAGTATAACTTTTGGAATTTTATCCAAAAATTTTAGTGCACACCTCTATAAACATGAATTCATAGCCATTGGGATAATTGAAGTGCCTCTATCTTTAAAATTTTATTCTATGAAAAAAAAATCATTCTTGAAACATAATTTCATTGTGGCTAGGTGTTTTCCACTAGTGTAGAATTATAAATTTTTATTGGATTCACAATTTAATCATATATTCACATGATGATCACCAACTTTAATTGTGAATCTCATAATGTTTTGTAGATCACCACCAGCTTAAATAGTGTATTCATATATATTAAGCGTGTTATGATCTAAAAAAATGATGATATTCATCATTGAAGCTAGTGATCATCATGTGAATATTAGATTAGCATATTAAGACCAATAAAAAATGGGTGATAAGTCTACACTAGTGGACAAAAACTGGCCTCAATGAACTGAAGTTATGAGAATAATGATTTATTTTCTTTTTCCCCCAAAGTTACCTTGAACAAATAAGAGACATAATTTCCTTATATTATAGTCATGAGTTCCAAAAATGGTGAAAGGACAAAATATTGGTGCATATGATAATGAAGAATCAAAAGATTCTAAAAAATAAACTGTTGAGTTTACGACCAATTGTGAGTTTGAAGTGTCTTGTTTTGGCTGGTCCAAATTGAGTTTGATGAATAATTTACATGTAAAAGTTTTCTCAAGATATGATCTACTATCAAAGATGGAATAATACTGATTATTGAGATTGATTTAACACTATTAAGTCGTTAAATTATTGAATGATGTATGGATTTACATATGATTGATGTTATCTTATATTTTCTAGAGTTGAAGATAGTGATGTCATACTGATGATAAGTAAAACTGGGGAAACTATAGTACCTATAAAATTTGAATCAATTTATTGGAGAGTACATCTATAATTACAGTATTAGTGATAGAAGTTCAAATTATAAACCTTATCATTACTCTATAATGAATTATATTTGGTGAATTCGAGAAACTATATTGGTGGGATAATCATCAATTATGGAGTTACTAATTATATAATAAACTGACTCTACAACTTGAAAAAATTATTGGATTAAATTATTGTGACCAAAAAAATAAAAATTGGATGGAAATAGTGGGTAGGCATGATTTGGAAAAATAAGAAGAAATAATATTAAAATTATATCTTAGAGTAGATAAACTATATTGATAGAGAATAATATTCTTTTCATACACATTCTTTGTTGTATTTCATATTTTGATTTCTAATATTATTTTCTTCCGTTATAAACATGCATTGTGATTGAAATTTTTGAGTAGAGAATTTTTTTTAATTTTAATAAATTAATTTTCATGTTAAACCATTAAGTTTTCAACTCATTCATCTTGATATTTTACTCTTTCATATCAATTCTCTATTTTTCATGATTTATTGAAATATTTTTAAAAAAATAGGTCTATTTTGAATTATTTTAACCATGAAATTAAATCAAAGGGTTGAGTTATTAGATGTAGATTATATTAAATTTATATAAAAACCATAGTTTTAATTCGTTCTCCCAATTAAATTGAAATGGTTCTTAATAGATATTGTATTCAAATACAATTTTAGTTATTTTTATCAACAATGGATATAAACAATATGGGATCTTGTTTACTTATCTTATTGAAATTTTTATTTAAGGAAAATAATTATTTTATTATAAATTTTCCATATTACATCCCTCTTGATATCTTTTATGCTTGCATATCTCCTAATAACACCCATATAACATTCATAAACTCATTCAAAAATCCACAAAAAATGGGAAAATGGTCAAAAAAATTACTATTATTATAATCACCCCCTCCATATCATCTTGATTTGAAACACTATGTTCTATTTATACTTTTAAAAATCATGTTATATTATTGGGTTTATCACTTAATACTTTTTTAACATTTACACATAATACAAATTGTTAGAATATTGAAAGAATCATCACTTGATACCACATTCTAAAATGAAATTTTTATGATGTTTTATTTGTTCTTATTATCTGTATATCTTATCCCCAAATGTCAATGTTGTACATGAATCATATTAAAGGTTTTTAATATCACTTTATCTCAAAAACTTCAACGCACTTACAATATCCATCTATATTGATAATAATTCAACCATAATTCTAGATTTTTTATGTTAAGATAAGAAAATCATTCAAATGTGGGAACATTATAGAGTAAATTCAGTGAGTTTTCTAAAAAATAGTATTATCCATCAAAAAACCTATAAGTCAAATGAGTTATAAATTAGTTCAAAAAACAAGATATTAAAACAATAACTTTACTTTTATCCTTTCACTTCATTGACATTCACAATATTCAAGCAGTTATAATTTTCATCTTTTACAAATGAATTCATGTGAACTAAATCACACATTCATGGAACCATTAGCGAATAAAAATGAATTAAAATATGTTTCATATATATAATATTTAATAATTCAAAAATAGTTCTAGATAAAAACTTTGATATCAACTGTAATAAATATCACCATTTATTAACACCAATTTTTTCTTTTAATAACAATGTGTCTTTTATAGGTTGATGGGGATCAAACCTTCTCGATTTTCATCACCAAACCAACCCTAAGTCTCCCAACATCATCATTGGATATATTTCTGATGTCTATGATACCTAGTAATGGGAGAACTACAAATAGTATGGGGAATTAGTTGTTCCCTTTTTCAACTTCCATTAACATTAAGTTGAACTCTTAACTTTTTATTTTATCGATCGACTCGTGTAATAAAACATTATCTTACTCATATGAATTTAAGTAAATATGGATGAAATAAAAATATAATTTTCAACTTATGGCTCAATTGAGGGTATATATTCCCATTTTTTTTTTGGGATGTGAAATTCATAGATTCTATACTATAATCGATTATAAATTACAATTGTTAGTGAAGGGATGAAAAAAACACAAAAGTTTATCCCACACATATTTCTAACAAAAATATGATTATACTAGTTCCTATTAGTAGAAAAATTTTCACATTCCTCTATACCTCCTAGATAAAAGTAGATTCTATTCATAAATTCTATTTTCTATAACATAGACATATGGAGCATATATTTACTCGTTCCTTGGCATTCAGAATCCTCAAAATAGTAATCTATTTATTGGATTTAATGTATCATATGATGAATGTATTTTTGTATCTTAATAGTATTATTCATTAAAAGAGGTTATTATAATCAATAACCCTTCATTGAGTGATGTCCTCCCCTTTATATATTTGGATTTATTCTAATAAATCTTGTGATAATGGGAATTAATTTAGAGTCACCTCTCAATTAATTATTCTATCATCCAACTTCAGAATAATTTAATGATATCATATTTTGATTTAATTAAAACCCCTAAAATTATTGTATTCCATGATCTTCAACTCATCATAAAAACATAACATGAATCACAAAAAACCCTTAATGGATATTTTATGTTGATCATCCAACTTGAAATTATCATAAACGTTGTGACATCACATTGTTTATGTCAATTCACTTAGTATATTTCAATGAATTTACATTTATAGAAACAACACTTCTTCTCTTCCCATTCCACATTTTATCTGGTCAACTCATTAAACTACAACATCCAATTTATTAAACAACATTGACATCAAACATTTGATTCTACTAGTCAAATCCCAAGGAACCTATACTACATTAGAACTAGGGATTCAAAAAATTGTTTTTGATCAACTCAACAAAAAGACTTACATGATTCCAAATTAAAGTGAAATCACATATTGTCTTACCTTTAATATTATAGATCATCTATATTCACTATTCTTTATATCAACTAAATATCATCCAAATCATCCTGAATCGCCATGGGTCTTCCCCTAGTGTTATATTTATAACTCACAATGAATAGTTAGTACATTGCCTAATAGATAATCTAGAGAACCCTCTAGTAAAACACCTACTCCCTAAGCATTAAAAATCATCCACTGAACTTAAAAAATCATGTGGAATCATATTTCTCTATATTTACAAACATTAATATCTAATCCTAAAAAAATATTGCAACTAGTGTAGACAATAAATACAAAACCTTCATATTCCTATTGGAATTTAAATACACCTTAATTTTTGATGGAAACACAACTCCTTTAAAAACACAACACATTTAATTTTCCAACAAATCACTCTCTATCTCCTGGAAAAAATTCTTAACTTCAAACTACTAGATAAATAAATATTTTAAGAGAATTTCATCCCCTAATGAAATGAAATTTCTAGAAAATTTATTTTGATGTAGTCTCCATAAATTCATCGACATAAAATTTCCTCCAAATTAATTATAAGATCTCAAACTGTATATTATTAGACTATTGAAAATTTTGTACTCCTCTATTTGATAATGAGTTGCACCAATCTCCCCCATTGGAAACATAATCTAAGTCATAGTGGTGGAACTAGCCATGCCATTTATTTAATGACTAGAATGATTATTTATAATCAATACCTAGAATATATCCCTTTGAATCAATTTACTAAAAATACTATCTTTTTTATCTTTATATTAAAGATGATACAACTGTATTTATTCAAAAGTAGCTTTCTCCATGATGGAAAAAAATTAACATCAATATGATCTGATATGTAGGGTTGTAGAGGGTTCTTTGAAATATCACTTGAAATTTTTTTTGTTGCTACTAATTCTCAATAGATTATCAATATTCACATTTAATTATTCATGATGATCTTTCATCCACAACTTTTGACAGCAGGAATAGGTGGTAGTGACATATTCTGATTCTGTTATACTTAGGGTTTATGGATTATTATTTCTTTATATTATAATAAAAAAACATTACCCTAAAATGAATATTCCTTTGTATATTTATTTTAAATCATCATAAATGCATTCCCAAACTATATCCATGAATCCATGTAAATTCAACTCATTACTTCTTTGATATTCCATGAAATTGTTTTATTTTCCTAGAACATGCTATAAATTTCTCATAGAATCCATGAAGCTTGATTCCTTTAGATAAAATTAATATATTCCACAAAATATGATTGTATATATAATATCATGATGAGTAATAGTTAGATAGTATAAACTTTTGATAATCTTTTGGAGGTCTGTTTGAATAATAATTTTACCTGATTCATTTTTTTTGAATTTTACTCAAACACAAATAAGAGTATAAATTTACTTTGAATCATCTATGCTAGATATTATCAACAACTTTGTGTTATATATTTCATATGAAATGAATATATATTTTACATTTTTTAAAATATGTTTCCTTGGAAAGAAATTAATACTCCAAATCCTTGATAGTTTAATGTACACTTTCATTTTCTTTAAGATATTCTTATAAATATGATAAATGTTAGTCCAAATATTTATATTATAAACATATACATTGGTTATTAGAGTTCCCCAACATTAAATTTCACATATATAAGTTTCTATAAAAATTTACTTTAGAAAATTTTGATATCTTAAATATAGTATCTTATTTATAGTACCTAGAATTTTTGGCATGTATAATCCCATACTTCCATCCCAATAATTATTAACCTCTTTGGTTATTCAATAAAAACTTAATTCTAAACAACACTATTTATGAATTCATACTCTTCATCCATATGATAAACCATGTATTTATGGTGATTAGAAATAAACAAAAACATTTGAATGGTATCAATCCTTACAATATGGGAAAACGTTCCTACAAAGTAAACACATTTTTTCAATTAATACCTATTAAAAATAAACCTTTATTTAGTTTTTGAAATTTGTCATTTTTTATTGATAATATTCCCAAACATCTGTTTATTTCAAATGAAATTATATCCTTCCAATCCTGGAATATTTTCCTTGTTTTTATTCTTATTAATTTAATGTAACTCTTCCTTTTTTGAATATAACAAATAATTTCACTCAACTGCTAATGATACTGACTGAGGCTTAGTCTATGGGATAAGTGGTATTTTATTTCTGTTATTATCTTTATCCGTATCTAAAGTGTAGTTTAATAATATTTGGTGATATTATTCTATTAAAAATTATTTTGTAAAATCCATAATTTTGGGGTTTTATTTTTGGGGGATCATCCATTATCAAATGAATCACAAAAAAAATTTACTTGAGATTTCACTAATGGTTTTTATCTAATTCAATTGTTTATCTCAAATATCTTCTAAAATTTGGAATTGATTAATTATATCCACCTTCTTCCTAATGCTTTGATATATACATATTTTCAATTAGTTAAACACCAAATCATTTTACTATTGTGTATAATCATTTTTTCATGCATCGGTAACTTATTTTTTTTGGTTTTGTATACAAAGAAAAATAACTCTTCATATAGTTTTTAAAATTTTCTTATGTGAGGATTTGTGATCTTCTCAGGAAAGGACTTCAAAACACTTTAAAATTATTTAACCTAGGTTTCTTCTTTTACCACATCTCACATGGTTAATATATACTTCTTGTGTTACTAAAGTCTATTTTGAACACATACATTAGTTCATATAGATTCCATCTCAAAAAAAATTAGAGTTCCTATACCATAAAATCATGGGCCTTAAAATTTTAAATAGACTTATATATTTTCTTTCTAAAACACATTTTTTAATGAGTTTGGTGAGTGTTATTATGGTTTTAAATTTTATTAATTATAATATAATCATTTAAAGAGTTAGATAAAAATCTTTACAATTCCCATTTTTGTCATCCAAATATATACATTATATTCCCATTTTACTTCCCTTCCATAATACTTGAAAATTTCAAAAATATTTGATTTATTCTTTATAAACAAAACACTAATCATAATATTGAAGTCCTTAATAAAAGTTATAAAGTATAAATCACACTTTTGGTTTGATTCCACATCTTTTCACATATATCATAATTTATATTTATATGAGGTAAGGTGGTCTAAATCTCTTACTTTTTATATTTTCCTTTAATCAACTTCCATTTCTAACAAGTCTCATAAATAAAGGTTTTTCCTTTTTCAATAGAGGAAATTTTCTCATAGATTCTTGTTTCTAAATTTCTCACATGCTTAATTGGATGATATGACCATGAAATCTATGAAATAACTGATTCTCATCATTATCACTTAGATAACATGTTCCACTATAATATCTAATCTAAAATGTATTTCAATTTGTTTTAATTCAATCATAAATTATACTTCCATTTTCATGAATAGAATTATACAATAATTTATCAATAAAATAAATTCATTTAAATTATTACATAGCTTAAATACACATTATAAGTCATATTTATGTCTGTATAGAATACAAAATCCTTGGAAATTAACTTTTTTCCATATATAATAGTTGTTTGACTTGATTTTATTTTTAGAGAACTATCATTTACAAAGTTAAAGACTCTTATATTATGTTTTTTAAGTTTATAAAAAAAATTACATCACTTATCTTATGTAATAAAATTCCTCTATAAAAAACATGATTTCGATTTCTATCTATATTTTAAAGAGAATTAAATTGTTAAGTACTTTTCACCTATTTTTTCTTTAATTAGTCATTTTATCATCTAATGTATTAATATTATCTAGTATTTGTTTTCATTAAATCATTTACACAATGAAAATTTTAATCACATATTTTTCACATTTCATCCATGCAGTCAAAAAAATTATTAACATGCTAGTTAGCATCTCGTGAGATATTGTTTCTCATGTTTCGATTGGAATTTTCAAATATTTGAGTGTTTCTGCCTCTTAGATTGTGACATCTCCTAATATGGTTCATTTTGATCTAGATATCATATTATTTGTTCTAGAAATTTCTAAAGAACAAAAATTGTCTTATGAACCTACACCTTATCGATTGATATATGTTATGATTTTAGAACTGTCATTGTAGTACATATAAAAAATGTATTTATTTTCTTCTAATGTTTTGGATCATGGTTTTGGATGTTGCATCTAAATTCCATTAGTTTATATGAATAAACTTCAATTTTTTTATCAACTTGTACTTTATCATTCTAATATAAGGAATATGTATTATTAGTAAAAATTTATTTTTATTCACATTTCATAGGCACATATTTCCACTATTTTTCTAGAAATTTCTTTCAAATTATTTTGATGATTCAATTTTAACGTAAAATTACTTATTGAAAAAAATATCCAACTTCATTAGAGTTTATTAATATTATCTATGTTAACATGTCTGATATCATAATAGAAATTAATTAATCATATTCATGTATATTTTCTTTAGTGATTAATATTGATTTGTTATATTTTGGTATATTCTAAAAATAAGAGGAATTTATGAAACGTAAAAGGATTTTTCTTTTAGGGTATTGAATTAATGTTTGGAAAACATGTATTCTGTAGTATCAATACCCTTTAAAGGTTATTTCATGGCATGGGTTTATTTTTGGGGGGATAACTATCATAGAAAACATTATTGAGGTATGGATAACTCATAGTTCTAACATATGCTTTATATTGAGGTAATTAAGGGTTGATTGGTTTTAAAATATTATGTTAGATATTATTTGTAACCTTGATATTAATAATTTATTAAGGATATTTTGAGTGTAGTTCATTGAACTTTTTTGTTTGAATTTTATATTAGAATAGTTATTTATCTTTTAAACTAGTGATTTATACTGTTTTAGGGATGAAGATTCTATTTCTCTAGGAATAATGTGTTATTTTACTATGGTTTATTATTCTAGTGATTTAGATGGTTTTAGGAAAGGTATTTTTTAAATAATGTCTGATTAGGGTATATACATACCTGGGTATATTATTTCATGAAATATAAATTTGTTTGGGTAAAATATGAAACTTATTCTATCTAGAGAGAGTAAGAAAGATTTTGTACTATAAGTAATACCCAGAATTAAAAATATGATTTGAATACCCTTTTACCCATTCACCAGTGAGTAATAATTAAAATTTAATGGAAAAAATTTATTTAAAGGGGTTATAATGTTAAACCTAGAAATTTTTAATTATAAATCTCTTTAAAAAATAATATAATCAGTATAATGTGACAAACATAATTTCAAAACACAATGAACCACAGATGTAGATTCCCCAACCCTAGTAGTCCAGATTCAGTGGTTACTTTCTCAAATTAGTTCTAGATACATGAAATCACATCCCAAAGGGTTTTGTAAAACTATATTTATACATGAATCTCACATTACATAATAAATCATAAAATAAAACATAGTATTTTATTTGATAACACTAATATTACCATTAGAATATCCCTGCATATCAATCATAATACATTTCTTGGAATCCTAGGAATGGTAAACACAATAAATGGGTGATATTGTATGCTAATTATGGGTATGTGTATAATGGATTTTATCATGAATAAAGAAGGAATGATTAATGTGTCAAGGAAAATATCTGAAAACAAATTCCATTTAATCCATAATTTGAGTAGGAAAACTAATATGGAATGAATAAATGATGATCAAGTAATTACATATAAATAATCACATGATCTTGAAACTATTATATAGATAATATAACTAATCAAATAACAACATGTAAATATCTAACTAATCTCATAATGATGGAATGCATAATTCCGAACATCATAAACAAACAGGCAAGGCCGTGTTCCAAGAAATCCTATATAAATGGTTAGATATTAATCCAATTACTCAATATATTTTTTCTCTTAATACATATCGATGCATCAAGGGGCTATAGAATTACCCACCTATCACATTCTATGTTTAATGTACTCCTCAATTGAAATTATATAGACATAATCAACATAAAAATATGTATTAAAAAATAATATAAGAAATATTAATAATTTCCCCAATCAATAAAAATAATCATGGATAATATTAGGTAATATGGAAAATGGTATCCAATTAGTTCATATCTGATTAAACTGATCATAAAAAATCCATAATAATAATAAGTATGGTATCATTACAATATATACTCAATAAAATAGATCATAAACTACCCATATAAATAATATGGATTGTATTATTACAACATAAACCCAGTCAAGCCGACCATAAACCATCCATGAAAATATTATGTATAGAATAATAAAAACATATACTTAGTATATCATACTTATATTAAATTTTGGTTTTTAATGATGAATTAAAATTCTTAAAAAATATACTTAAGATCATTATTGACAAAACCCCTTTTCACATTGATTTTTAAAAAAAATAAATTTTCTAAAAATAATAGGAAAACATTTTATTTAAAAATATCCTTTAAAACATGTGAAGGAATATTAAAATCATCGATTTTTTATTATAGAGGAATTTTTTGTTCATGTTGTATAAGTTAAAAAAATTTATTTCACACTTTAGTTAGAAAGGTCAAAAAGTAACTTTTTTGGAAAATCATAGTAAGTCTCCTATTAAATTTTTTTTAAATAAAATCATGGGTAAAAATTAAATTAAAAATTATTAGGTCAATATAAGAAACATTCTTGAAAATAATTTTATAAAACATGGATATGAAATAAAATTCATTTTCGATAAAAAATAGAAATAGAGTTTTCTTTTCCTCAAATAATTTTCTCAATAAATTTATATACCAAAGAGAGGAAAATGGTCATATTACTTTAAAATTTCACGAATAACTATATGATAATAAAATATATTAGGTTTAATATATAAATATCAATTAATTCTCTCAATATAGACATAAACATAAACAATCCTAAGTAATAATGATATTGTGAATTAAACGCTTATCGCTTTCATATATTTTGAATCATAACACCCTCAAAGAAATAACAACAAATAAATCATTAAATACCATGAATATAATTATATTAATGATATAAAAAACAAATGTTTTATATACACACCATAAAAAAATAGGGTGAATGTAGAATATGTCTCACAAAAGTAGGAAACCATTACCTCACATCTGAATTGCTTCATACATGTTTTATCCTCTTATATAATAAATATATATCTATTAAAAATATATCCCAATACCATAATAATATTTATAATACCATGTATTATTTACTTATAATATTCTTCCACCCATTTATTAACAATTATATGTTAAAATCACTATTTTGAGTAATAACTGCTTCGTTTTTCATGTATGTTTGGGTTTAGTAGCATTTTTTCGAGAACTTTGATCATGGTTCAATAATATTAATAATTTTAATCATGATATAAATTTAATATCTATTAATTATATAATTATTTACAATAGTCCATAAAATTTATAGATAGATAAATTATTAACAACATTCTTAGAGATGGTAGGTCATATGTAGGTATAAATGTTGTTTTCATTTTTTAAGAGGAGGAACTAAAGAAATATAAATAATAATTCACCTTTAAATAATCATTATTATATAATATACATCATATATTTTCATCAAATCCATACTTATTACCACACATGTCAAAATAAAATGTAAGATTAATCACATCGCTTCGTAGAGGTGTTAATACACACGTACGCATGAGAAATGTTATCATTTTACAAAGGATTAGAAGTTTAGAAGGTATATATGATATTATAATTACATAAAAAAAATCATAAATATAAAATTTATTTTTTAAATCCACCATTATATATATCTATGTGATGTGGTGATGGAAAATGAATTACATCAGTTCGTGAGGTGGTAGCCCACCGAACACCAGATCGACTTTTCCATTTCCCATTTTATAGAAGAGGAGATGGATATGGGTTATTACATTAGCATAATAAGATATCAATTTGTTTTATATAACTTTTTTATTATATTTTAATTATTATGTGTATAATTAATTTGGTAAGTGAAAATGTAAAAAAGAAAGAACTTAGTGAAGACAATTACCATTGCATATAATATCCTCCTTTATATCTCTTATTAAGAACATTAGGGTTGGTATTTTTATAAGACTAGAAGCTCTAGAACATGGATAAGAATGTTGGGGAGATATATTTTGGGTTTGTTTGAGCTATGTGGCATAAGATGTGTGAGGAATTGAGGGGAGTAGGTTCCCTTTTATAAATGAGGGGTAGTGGAATTTTTGTAAATACCCAAAACTACTCAATAATGGTACATCACTCTCACACCAAGTGCCTCCAAAATTGAAAAATAATGGATTAAATGGAATATAAGTTCAAGTAACACCTCCACCAAAAAAACAACATGTTTTAAACATGTTATTACCTTTTTCTCTATGTGTCACGACCCATCCCTCGAGGCCCAGGCTGTGACTATCCCAATCCCACCTTCCATAGGCTAGGGGCTTCCGACTAACACTGGAAAGGCGTATCCCTAAAATAGGAAGGCATTGCCTTTTAACCTGTACAGACACAAAGTCCAAGAACACAACAAGAAGAAACCACTAAGTAAACCACTATAGTAAAAGTGTGTTGAAAGTAAAGGGGCAAAAATATAAGCCTAACTAAAATGTACAATTACAAAGATAAAGTGGAAAATAGCTCCTGGATCATCCACCGAGGATCCTACCTGAAGGGTAGGTACAACTCAAGATCAGTAATCCATGTGTCACATCACGCCAAATGGTCCACTTCTGAGCACCGTCCAGTCCTGGATCCCTCATCCTCGATCAATGATGTTCATCATCTGCACAAGACACAACAAGTTGTGGGCATATCCCATACAAGGGTGAGTATAACAATAATCAGTTGGGACCCCAAGACCCCTGAAGGTCTCCCAGAGTTCGACAAAGGAAATACCACAATACAAGACCATAACTTAAAGCACGAAGTGATAGTCATCAACTCTACTTTGGAATATGACCATATATATACCTAAGTTATCAAGATATACTCATCCCATACATGAGGGAAGATTACCACAAAGGTAACACCACGATGGTAGAAATACCACATTGGAAACACCAAAAAGACAAAAATACCACATCGGTAACACCATGAAGAAAACACCACAAAGGTAGAAGTACCACACATGTAACACCACAAAGACAACAAAGCAAAGGTAGAAGTACCACATAGGTAACACCATGAATATAGAAGTACCACATAGGTAAAAGACTCATCTCACAATCAGATATAACTTAAGCACAGAAGTATAGATTATTAGTCGTCAAATAGATCATCTTATTCTATTAAGAGACATTGTTTCTCTCCCACACAGGATCGATAGGTACTAACCCCCACTGACCCACACAGGATCAGTATGCACTGACCCACACAGGGTCGCTTAATGCTGACCCACATAGGAACTGATAGAATCTGACCCACACAAGATCGATAGATATTGACCCACATAGTATCGATGTTCTTTCTTTACGTTATACCCTGCCATAAGATTACTCGCACCTGGTATGCTCATGTTCCGAATAATATTACCTTTTAGATATTGGTCAAACCATGACCGACACTAAGCTAGACAAAGTAGTAACGCAAATTACTGCCATGTTGTAAGGGTTCCAATGCGACAGATGGTGCGTCAATCGGACGCACGGTCTATGAGTTATAACTGTTTTAGTTCTAAGAGCCTGGTTGAATTCGGGTATGATCCAACCCAATTGTACTCTAAATTTCTTCAAAAACTCTATTGGATTATACCAAAAGTACCGTATCTACCCAAGGATCCTAGATCCATAGACGGTTCATCAAATGCAAGTCTGGTTCTCAAGATATGACCCTTTAAGTGTTTCTGAGTCCGGTTGGTCCCGGGTCCTGTCGGACCAACCCGACCCGACCCAAACTGGTTCGGGTCGACCCAATTTGTCATGACTCGTCCCCTGAGGCCCATAACATGACTACCCCAAGCCCACCTACCATAGACCAGGGGCTAGAAATGAGCACCAGAAAGGCATATCTCTAAAATGAGAAGGCATTGCCTTTTAACCAGTGCAGACAGACAGTCCAAGAACACAACAAGAAGCAACCATAAAGTAAACTGCTATAGTGAAAGTGTGATGAAAGTAAAGGGGTCGGAATACAAGTCCAACTGAAAAGTACAAGTACAACTGAAAAGTGAAAAATAGATCCTGGATCGTCCACCGAGGATCCTACCTAAAGGGTACGTGAAGCTCACGATAAGTAGTCCCTACGTCACGTCACACCAAATGGTCCACCTCAGAGAACCATCCATTCCTAGCTCCCTCATCCTTGATCAATGTTGTCTGTCATCTACAAAAGACACAACAAGATGAGGGATTATCCAGTATAGGGATGAGTATATTGACACTCAGTAGGGACCCCGAGACCCCTGAAGGTCTCCCAGAGTTCCACAAAGGAAATACCACAAGGAAAGACAATAACTCAAATCACGAAGCGATAGTCATAAACTCTACTTAGGTATATGCCCATACATATACCTAAGTTATCAATATATACTCATCCCATACATGAGGAAAGATTACCACAAATGTAACATCATGAAGGTATAAGTACCATACAGGTAACACCACAAAGATAGAAGTACCACACATATAACATCACGAATACAACACCACGAAGGTAGAAGTACCACATAGGTAACACCATGAAGAAAACAACATGAATGTAGAAGTACTGCATAGGTAACACAATGAAGATAGAAGTACCACATAGGTAAAATACTCAGGTCACAATTAGGTATAACTTAAGCACATAAGTACAGATGATTAGTCGTAAGCTATATCATCTTATTCTATTTAGAGGCACCACTACTAACCCACACAGGGTCGATAGGTACAAACCCCTACTGACCCACAGATGATCTGACCCACAAAAGATCGGTATGTGATAACCCACACAGGATCGATGTTCTTTCTTCACGTTACATCCTTCCATAGGATTCCTCGCACACAGTGCACTCAAGTTTTGTAGAATCTTCCACTAAAGATATTTTTCATACCTCAACCATACCTAAGCTTTACAAAGGACTAAACCAAAGGAACTCCATGTCGTAAGGGTTCCAACGTGATAGATGGTGTGTCAATCGGATGCCTTGTCTCTGAGTTATAATTCTCTTAGTTATAAAGGCCCAAATGGATTTGGGTTCGATCCAACCTAGATGTAAACCTACCGTCTCCAAAACTCATGTTAAGTATACCAAAAGGATTTATTCACTAAAAAGGTCTCATTGCCTCATACTATTTTTCAAAAGGATACCCGATTCTAATGTTATGGCCCTTTAAGTGTTTCTGGGTCCGGTTGGGTCCGGGTCCGGTCCGACCCGGACATCTGTTTGACAAACCGTCTACAGTACTAGGATCCTTGTGTCAAGACTGTCATTTTGGTATACTCCACTTGAGTTTTGGAGAAAGTTGGATTACGGCTGGGTTGGATCGAACTCGAATCCAACCAGGGCCTCAGAACTAAAATGCTTATAACTCATAGACCGGGCGTTCGATTGATGCACCGTCTGTTGCAATGGAACCATTAATTCATGTCGAACCTTTGGGTTACTCCTTTGTGGGGATTAGTGGTGGTCAAGGTATGATCTATATCTTTAGGGGAAGATTCTAAACAACAGGAGCACACTGGGTGTGAGGAAATCCTATGGCAGGCTATAATGTGAAGAAAGAACATTGATCCTAAGTGGGTCAGCATTTATCAATCCTGTGTGGGTAAGAATCTATCTGATCCAATGTGGATCAGTGCTCAGCAATCCTATGTGGGTCAACACACACCGATCCTATGTGGTTTAGATCATGTGTAGGTCAGCGATGGTTATTACCTATCGATCCTGTGTTGGTCAGAAGTAGTGCCTCTTAATAGAATAAGATGATCTAGCTTATGACTAATCATTTTTACTTTTGTACTTAAGTTATACCTGATTATGAGATGATTCTTTTACCTTCGTGGTATTATCTTAGTGGTTTTACCTAGTATGTAGTTCAATGTTCTTGTTGTTACCTGTGTAGAACTTCTACCTTCATGGTGTTCACTTCGTGGTGTTATCTGTGTCGTACTTCTATCTTTGTGGTTTTATCTGTGTGGTACTTCCATCATTGTGGTGTTGCCTATGTGGTAATTCTACCTTCGTGGTGTTACCTTTTGGTATTCTTTCCTCATGTATGATATGAGTATATCTTGATAACTTAGGTATACATATGGGCATATACCTAAGTAGAGTCAATGCCTATTTATTCATGCTTTGAGATTGAGGTCTTGCTTTGTGGTATTTTCTTTATGGAACTCTAGGAGACCTATGGGGGTCTCGGGGTCCCTACTGAGTATTGTTATACTCACCCCTTCATGGGATATTCTCACACCTTATTCTGTCTTGTTTCGATGATGGACAGCATTGGTCGAGGCTGATGGAGCCAGGACTAGACAGTACTCGGAGGTGGACCATTTGGCATTATGTGACGTAGAGACTACTGAACGTGAAATGTACCTACCCTTCAGGTAGGATCCTCAGTGGATGATCCAGGAGCTGTTTTTAACTTTTTAGTTGTACTTGTACTTTTCAGTTGGGCTTGTATTATGGACCCTTTACTTTCATCACACTTTTATTATAGCAGTTTACTTCATGGTTGCTTCTTAATGTGTTTTAGGACTGTGTGTCTGTACAAGTTAAAAGGTAATGCCTTTCTATTTTAGGGATATGCCATTCCAGTGCTAGTTTCCATCCCCTGGACTATGAAAGGTGTGCTTGGGAGAGTCACAGAATCACGTGCTGTCAATTTTCATAGACTCGTAATAATTTCATATAATTAAAAAATTATGTGGAAAGATCTGGGTCTTTACACTATGTTTACTTACTTGTACCATTTTAGTTTTTACCATGGAAACTAGTTTTTTTAACCTAGGTAATTTAAATTTTATGACTAAAAATAAATGAACCTTATTATATAAATTATTACCCTTTATTATAAATATGAAATAAAAATTTTAAAATAAAAGTTTCTATGTGTGTGTAAAATTAATTTTATCATAGGCACATGTATCATGAAAAACCCTGTTTTAACTATAACTATAGTAAATAAATTTTACTTTATTTACAATTCACAATGAAAAAAAAATGTGTTTATTTTATTACATAAAATTAATTAAGATAATTAAAAATATATAATTAATTTAAAAAAATTAAATTTATAAATTTTATGGAATTTAACTTTAAATTAAACCCTTAAGCACGACTAAAATTCAGTTTTTGAAAGAAAAGTTTTCTTATGTAAAAGTTATCCAATATAATTCATTAATAACCAAAACCTCAATAGTAAACCAAAAGTTATGCTTAATCCATTCCATATATAGTTAACCTTGTTTTCCTCAAAAATACATCTGAACAAATTTGAAACCTAAAATCTAAAATATTTGATTAAACATTTATCCACAATAATAGAAACTAGATCATATTTTCACATACCAAACATGTGAATACCTTGATCATATATTCTCTTAAAACACACTAATAACCTGATTCACTAAAACCCCTTAATTGAATCATAAGTTGTTGAGCATGTTCCATAAATTTAAAATTGTATTAAACTCCATCATAAATTATTTTGTCACAAAATCACTAACCATTTTCATGGTCTCCAATAATATACCATTTTAACTTCAATTTTAATTTACTATTTATCTCAACTAAACATTATTAATGTAGAATATTGAATATATTAAGGGTTATCTTTCACTTATTCAGGTATTCTCAAAAAAATATTTCTTTACCACAAAATCACTTTTCTTGGTTAACTAAACCATTCAACTTAGGCTTTCAAATACTTAATGAAAAACTAAAATAGTACAATAATTATATGTTTTATGATTCTTATAAATAGAATATCACTGATAAAATACTTTTACAATGTAATTCTTGAATCCATATTCACAAGTACTTTATTCCACTTTGTATTTAACAATTAGATAAGCTTTAAGTAGATCCCTTAAATTATTTTGAGGCATATTCTTTGAATTATTGTGGAATTTGTTTGTATAATACCTCATCTACTTATAGTTGAAACACTAAGTATTAAATATTTAATTCTTACCCTTACATTCGTATTCCTTATTTCCTTTCTCTCCACACTTGAAAAAAATTCCCAATCCCTTCAAGCATATTATTGGGTGCTCCTTTCCAAAAAATATCACATGTGGGAAAATCAATCTTTCTTGTCTTTAACTTATCTATATTTTTCTATTTTTCCCTCTTCTTATCTTACATTCATTCAAATACAATGGGATTGTATAATTTATTCTCTATATTTATAGAAAATGAGAATATATCCTCATATGATGTGAATGTTTGAGTCACTAGTACCCATTGAAGGATTAGCTTGTGCCCATAATTGAAATGGTCAATCATGATATTTGGATTATGTATATAGTTAACATAATGGATTGAAAACCTTTTATTTTTATTATCATACAGAGGAACATTTTCATCTTTCTTTTTTCATATACTCGTGAATTTTCTCTCTATATATTCTCTTTTCTTGTGAGGGAAATATTTTTTCATGAAGAGTACCTCAAAATCCTTCCATTTCATGATCACAATTTCCTCTTCATCCTTAGTGTATATAAACAATGAACATAATTGATATGCATCTCATGATAGATGAGAAACTATTAGGAAAACATTCTCCCTTTCATTACATCATAGAGTGAGAAATATCTTTTCTAGGGAAATTTTCCATTAATCAGCTACAAATAGATATTTAGTGCCCATAAATTATGGATATTACAAAAGAATAATTTGTTCAAACATTGTTACACCATGTTTTGTATTAGTTGGATTCTCTATAAAGTCAAGGTAATCGGTCATAACCTAAGTTAGATGCCCTAATATTGTTATAATATGTTCAACTCAAACATCATTCTCATTCCCATGAGATAAATACCAACATGGATTGAATATATTGTTATGGTTTCCATTCCTTTCATTAGGACCCATTTCTAAATAATTACACACACTATTTTAGTTCATAACATTATGAATCAAAATGTATAATTTAATAACTAGTGAATCCCACAATAAAAATTAAAAAAATTATCTATATCTAGTCTTAGAATCATAAACATGGTTTCTTTGGGAATATTTTGAAATCTTTACAATATATTTAAATCCTTCATAATACGTTTTAAGTAAAATTTTAGTTAAACCAAGCATATCTTCTAAGAGTGTCAGAACATATGGGCAGTAAGGTTCATTTTCATGCACCAAGTAAAGATCAATTCAAATACCAATACAACCTTTTTGGGGTTATTATCTCTAGGTAAAACTATTCTAGATAAGAAAATTCAACACCCTGATGTTTTCTAATTAAATCTACTTTTTATAGTGTATGTGACACACTACAATGAGTTTTGAAAAAATTCAAAATATAATTATTATAATTTAAACAAAACCATTATAAACACTTGACATTAAAATTGTTGATCTGAATAGAAATGGCCAAATTTTTAAACATAAATATGAATATTAAAAAATATATTTTTATAAATAAGTACTTAATTCTTTATAGGGTCATTATGGGATTTGAAAATACCTTTTTCCCAAAAAAATATATTTCTTGTTTTTATGAAAAAATATTAAAATTACTTTTTACTAATTTAAGAAAAATTATTTGAAAAAATTCAAATAACATTTTTAATAAAAATTTAAAAATTATATTAAGATGAATTTTTTGGTTTTTTCTCAATAGATTAATTTTTTAATAAAGAGTAAAAATTATTGGCCTTTATTGAATACTGACTTCTCTTTTAAATAATTTTCAAATATATAGTTTTTAATTAATATTTTAAATGTAAAATTATTTAAATTATTTTATTATTAATTTTATTTATTTCATTGATAAAAAATTCATGTTCAATTATTGTATAAATAATTTTATATTTAGGAAAACTTTTTCATGTAGAAAATTGTTTTTCGTCATGTCTAAAAATTTAATTTTAAATTAAATTCAACAACTTTTGTGAATTGAATTTTTAAAATTGGATTAAATATTTTTAATAATAATATTTAATTTTTCATAATAATTACAACTTAATTTTCTTCCTAATGAATAGTAAAATAGTAAAAATTAATTACCATGGTTTGGGGTATAACAGGTTTATTGGTGGATTAACTGAAAATATAAGCATTAAATTACCTAAAAACATTTCAAACACCTAATTTATTTCAATAAGTCAATATTATATCATCTAATTTTTTATAATGATCCATTTTTTAGCCTTGTTTCATGCGTAAAATGTGAGTATAACTAGTTCTTTTCAAAAAAAAGACCAAGCGTGTCCTCACCGCAACTTATAAAAGGAAACCCCCTATCCTCACCCCTTTACACATTAAAAGCATTTTGGTTCATAAAATACCTACATAAATAACTTCACTACTTCCTTATACACTTCTTAGATTCCTTTTATTGATCACAAATCCAATCTAGGGAGGCCTTACTTATAACCCTAAAGTGGTGTTCTGATGAAGAGGTGTCTTTCTTAAGCACGCATCTTTGTATTATTTCTTATTAAACCTTTTCAAATCATACTAAATAATTATAATATAATAAATAATTATATCCCATATAATATTGTGTTATTATTTCAATGTCTTAACTTAAATCCATATCCACAACCATCAAATGGGAAACGAAACCATCATTTATGTGTGTTGCAGACTACCAGCTTGCGAACTGATGTAATTTGTTTTCCATCATCACCTAACATGACTATTAATAATAATTAATTTAATGTTTATAAATGATATTAATATATAATTATCATTCTTTAAAATTAATATACCATATACTTTCATACCTTACCATCCTTAGAAATATGATAATGTCATTTATGTTTACGGTGGACTACTGCCTCCCAAAGAGATGTGATTCTTTTTTTATTACAACATCACATGGATGGTATATGTAAGTGTATTTAAATAAATAATAATATATTTGACATATAATTATAATTTTTTGAATACAAAATAACAATTACCTTATTTCCCTAATTATTGTTGAAAAATGTAAATGTTAGACATGCGTACGTATGACATATTGTTTCCTTCATTGTAATGTAGTTCATTCTTCATACCCATAACTCATAGTAATTTTTAAAATTTGTAATTTATATATAGAAATTATTATTATATAATTATTATTATTCTATATATGATGAATTAATATTCTCTTTGATTGTAGTCAACTTTCTAAGGTGATTCTAGACATGTGATCCAAACATTGTCAAAATGTACAACATGAACCAAAATGATTTTGTAATTGAATATAAGAAGATTATTAATAAAATAAAATTAATAAAAAACAAGAAAAAAGTTATTAAGAGATTAAATAATTAACATATTTTTATAATTTAGGATGATAAATAAATAATGTGATTAATCGGGCTTAAGGTAAGGGATCTCTCTAAACAACCTTTCTCTTCAGGTTTTGACCAATCTCCCATTAAATCACTTTCCATATATCTTTAAAGTTATGTAATGCCTTTAAATAATGTATATATATATATCTCAAAAATATTTTTTTATTATTACCCCTTCTCTCTATGGGGTAATAAATGTATTATATTCATTTCTCAAATTCCTCATTAAGGAAATTTCCTTTTATTATGATATGAGGTAAGATTGTGTGGCCCATTTTCTTTCCATGGATGATTCTTATATTTATAAATTATGATTGATTTTCATTTTTTGGAAAAAAAATAATAATACTTTTATTATGGGTAAAACTATATAACACTCCAATGTATTGGGTAATTATTTAGTCTCATGAGACATCATGTATGGGATTAGAGAGTAAACCTAATCCATTGTGGGACTTTGTCTACCATGTGATATTTTCTAGATAGTTATCCTTGAATCGTATTTATGTCTTATTATATGTTTCTACGACATTTCCTATGATTCATTGAACTTATAGTACCATGTTAATTATGTTACACTTCCATGTGATTACTCATTATCCTTATCTTTTATGACAGTAGGTTGTACCTTTGATTCACACATTATTTTTCTTTATTGTGCTTATTCCCTTATTAGGCTTCTTATCTCACCTATTTATTTTTTTGTATTCTCTGGGTCATCCTTTATAGTTTTAGGTTCCAAAATTAATTTAGGATCCCATTATATAGAATAAAATAATTATTTCATATTTTAAGTTTCATTTTCATGTATTATGAACTAAATTTTCATAATACACAAGACCTCATGATATTTGGGTTGTAACTAATGTATGATCGTGCTCAAAATCATGTATTACTATGTATAAAAGTCTTAGGTTTCTATATTTGGTATCAAATCAAGGTTTATTTATTTTTTGGATATTAGGACCATAATTATTTACTGATAGTAATAGGGATCATTATAATGGTATGACTATGTATAGAAAAAATATCTTGGAATTCTGGTTAAGTATAGAGCAATTGGGATCTAAGTAATTACATCCCTGTTATGATACTGCAAGTGGATGTTACTTTGGAACATTTTTACCTAGAGGTAATAACCCAAAAATTGGCACATTGATATAGACTCAATCATCATCAGGTGTGTGAAATTGGACCTTGTTGTACACTTGGTTTGACACTACTAATGGATATGTTTTTGAAATTCACAAACTCTTTATGAACATTATTATGGATGTGAACTAATTATTAGGTTAAAAACATAATACGAAAATTACTATGAATAACTTGTATTGAAACCTATAGACTCATAATATAGGATATAATTGTCATTTATAAGTTATTACAATCATGTTGGTAAGATTCCCATTTGTATGATTATTAGAAAAAGTACTATCATATTGTTTTTCTTATTTTATTTAATGGTGGGAAATATGAGAAACAATGCTAACAACCAACATGAAAGTCAATGCGATAATTCCATCAATGATATTCCAAATATTATAAGAGAATAGATTAGAACTTCATTGAAGTACTATCTCAACTATCTCAACTTATGAAAAAAATGTGAATCATAAGGAACGCCCAAATCCTCCTAAGAAGAAGAAATTTTCATTCAATTATTTTATGTGAAAAAAAGTACACCTACTTTTAATGGATCTTCTAATATCCTTGTCAAATAGAAATGGGTAATATCCATTGAGAATATATTCTCTATCCTCTAATTCTCAAATAAAGATAATTTTGTGTGTGATTTTTATCACATTGAGTGAGAAGTCGATCTGTGGTGGACATTGATCAAGCACACAAAGTCCAAATATGGTTTTGATTCCATAGAATGGGAATAATTAAATAATATAATTTTCCTTAAATATTTTCCCAAAACTCTCTATCTTAAAATATATATGGAGTAACTCATTATAAAATAAAATTAAGTAAGTCTATCAGGGTCTATGAGCCAAACATTAAAAGTATTTTACAGTATGTCTCCAGCTTAGTAATCAACACCTAAAGTAAGTTGCATAATTTATTTAGTAGGGTAAATTATTATCTAATAAAATAATTAGTGATCCAAAACTTTTAATGATATGAAGATATTTTCTATTGCATAACAATATTTTACATGGAGATTAGTGACTCTCAGTGGAGTCATGGGACTAGAGACAAAAAAATGTAAAATAATGTTTTCTTCAGGGGTGTCAATGGATAAATATCATATAGAAAAAAAATTAATACCTCAATTTTCAATAGTGCAGGAAGAATAATCCTAGAAAATATATTTTTAGAACTGGGATATTTTTCAAATCTGGAAAAGATGGTTATGAACCTAACCAGTTCCGATAGGGAATAAGGAAACCCACTATTGTGAAGACGAAAAGAAGGCTTAAATAAATACTTTTCTTTCGTTAAAATGTTTCAACTATAAGAAACATGATCACTATGAAATCCAATTCCCTGATCTATGGGTTGTTGGAGTAAATCAATGAAAAAAAAACTCCATGGCCTAGAGAGAATAGAAGAGCATATGCTTTCACTACTGATGAGGTGGATTCCAAAAACAATTTAGTGATAGGTATGATATATATTCATTCAAAAATATTGAACATTATATTTGAATATATATATATACATTCTTTAATATCTTTCATATTTTTTATAACTATTCAATCACCATATGAAAACATGGTGTTTTATCTATCTATAATAATAGAAAATATTGAAATGGTTGCATCCCTATTATACAACTACTCTCAAGTCATTGTTTATGGACTGAATATTCTAGGAAATTTCATCTTACTTTATTTAGTGATGTTTTATTCTATATTAGGCATGAATTGGATATCCTTATATAAAGATAAAATTAACTTTCAAGAATGGGATATCACTATCCATGTCCCAATACATATTCTGATTCTATATAATTATAAGGATTAAGATAAATTTCCCTAGGAATTATATGTTCAAGTGTGGATATTATTTCCGTATAAGAACCTATATCTAACAAAAATGTTTGATAAAAATGAGATAATCATTCATGAAGACATGACAATTGGTAAATATTATACTAATGTATTCCCTGAAGAGTTTAATGGTCTTCCTCTTGACTATGAGTTTGAGTTCTCAATTGAATATATAACTATATCATGGCCCATACCAAATACTCTTTATAGAATGTACATCTTTGTGTTGGAAGAGATCAAGAAGCAGTTACAATAGAATATGCAAAAGGGTTTTAAATGCTTAAGTGCTTCAACATGGGGTGTGTTGGTTTTCTTCATTAAGAATAAGGATGGATCAATGCCCCACTAGATTGATCATTGTGAACTTAATAAAATCATGATCAAGAATAATTAACCTTTCCCGTGTATTGGTGACTTGTTCGATCAACAACGTGGATACCAATATTTCTCTAAGGAGGAATTTTGATTTGGATATGACCAATGAAGGGTAAATAACAAAGATATTACAAAAAACAAACTTCCAAAAAAGTTATGTAAAATATGAGTTCTTAGTGGTTGTTTCATACTCAACAATTCTTTTAGAAATATTTATGAACATACTGAATAGAGGCTTTAGAAATTACCTTGAAAATTTTATAGTCGTATTTAAAGTCGATATTCTGATTTATTCAAAAAGAAAGGATGAACATGAGGATCATTTGAATAATATTCTAAAAAATAGAGAATCTATATGAAAAGTAAAATAAATTTTATTTCTAGAAATAAGGAAGAAACATTAATGGATAATATTATAAAAAAAGGATATCTATAAACCCTTCTAAGACAAAGAAAATTTAGGATTAGCATAGTCCATCATCTAAAATAGAGGTCTTTAGTCTCTTTGGACAAGCTGTATATAACCAATGACTTATTATAAAATTCTCATGATTGTTAAACCCAATACCAAGCTAACACAAAAGGAATTAATATTTTTATATGCCAGTTAATATGATAATATTATTTTAGAGTTGAGAAATAGGCATTTCATTGTACCAGTCCTCATGCTTCCCTTGAGTGGAGAACATTTTTATGGTATGCAGTGATCCTTCAATGAAGATTTTGGGTTGTATACTAATGTATAATGATAATTTGATAGCATATTCCTTATGGTATTTGAAACTTCATGAGCAGAACTGTCCCATGCATGATCTGGAGTTGGCTATAGTGATCTTTGCACAAACAATCTGATGACATTATCTATATGTGGAGAAGTGAAAAATATATATATACCATAAGAGAATCAAATATATATATTCACACAAAAATGATCTTAATATATACTAGAAAATATGGTTAGATTTGGTCAAACACCATGATATCTCAATCAATTATTATCTTGGTAAAGAAAAAAGTGGTATATTCTCTAAGTAGAAAGGTTCTAGTGATTTTATCAATGATGAGAATTGAGAACAATCTAATATTATTATATTTTCAAAGGATGGATATGGGAATCATGAAGGAAGGAACATAATCACTCCTTTATCAAATGGTTTCTTAACCATCCCTTCTATAGAATTTAAAGGATGCTCAAAGAGATTATGTGTAAATTCATAGGAAGTTTGACGAAATAAGAAATGAGAAAATCCTTGGAGTTAAAAATTGATGAAGGAGTTATAATATGTGGGTAATAACTATGTTTATTATCAATTATTGAGATAAATAAGGTAATGTTGAATGATTCACATAGCACAACATTTTCTATCTACCTAGGGAGCACAAAGAAGTATTGAGATCTATAAGAACACTATTTGTGAGATTATGTGAAGAAGGAGATCATTTAAAATACATCAAAGTGTCTAGACTGTCATAAAATTAAGGATAAAAGTAAAAAATTCTATGGGGTTATGTAACCATTACCCATACCAATATGGAAATGGGAAAACATCACCATGTAATTTTTCACTAGTCTTCCCAAGATATCAATAAAAAACAATGACACATGGGTGGTGGTGGATCATCTTATGAAGACTGCTCACTTAAATGAAATTCAAGAGGAATTATTAATCAATCAATATTCAAGGATATACATCATATAGGTGGTTATGATGCTTGAAAAAATACTAATGATTGTATCTGACCGAGATCTGAGATTTACAACCATGTTCTAGAAGTGCCTCCAACATGCACTAAATAACATGTTGAACTTCGGTGCATCTTATCACCCCAAATGGATGTCTAATCTAAGAGGACTATTAAGACACTAGAATACACGTTAAGATAATTTTTTATAGACTTTGATGATGAATATAGTCAAGAATTTCCTCTATTAATGTTATCGTACAATAATAGCTTCCACTCAAGCATCCAAATGGATCCTTACAATTTCATTTATCGGAAGACATGTAGAACACCATCATGTAGGTAAGAATTTTGTGAACACAATATCTTGGGACCTGAAATAAATTAGGAAATGATATAGAAATTCAATACCATTCTACATCACATCAGGCCTACTAAGTGTTGATAAAAGATCAATTCTAAAATTCTTCAATGTATCTTAGAATTTGACATCAGGGATAAACTATTTGTATATATACCTAAAATGAACATATTCATGATATTTTTGAATAAGGTAAATCTAATCCCCAAGCATATCATCCACTTTGATATTCTTGTTATAATCGAAGCTTTATCTTATCGACTAGAACTCCTACCAACCCATTCTCAAGTACATGAAATCTTATATATGTCCTTCTTGAGGATGTATATACAAAATCCCACACATGTACTAAACCCATCATCTTTATATTATGACTTTTTTCACCTCCTTAAAATCATAAAAAACAATTTTGATATAATAAAATCAGTATATATTATATAATAGGATATTATTATGTTAATGTAACAACATAAATCCATCTCTACTCCCATTAAATAGAAAATGAAATCATCATTCATGTGTATGGAAGACTACCCCTTCGCGGACCGACGTAATTAGTTTTCCAACATCACCTATCACATATGTTAATAATTATGGATTTAATTTTTATATATGATATTAGGGAAATATTAAATATTCTATAAATGGAATATATAATTTAATTTCTTTCTATACCATCCATGGAAAAATGATAATGCCATTCATGTGTATGGAAGACTACTGCCTCGCGAAGTGATGGGATTCATTTTTTATTTATGCATCACATGGATGATATATTTAAGTGTATTTAAAGAAATAATATGATATATTTTATATAATTATCATTTTTTAAAGGTAAAATAACACTTACTTTCTTTCCATCATGATCATTGAAAAATGGAAACATTCTGCATGCGTACATATGACTTATTGTCAACATAATTATCACATATTTTATTTTTTATAACTGTAACTCATGATTGATGCTAAGAGTATGATTTAGGTATAAAAATAATAATTATTTCATGCTTATTATTCTATATATGTTTAAATAAAAACATATTTTCTCTTAGTGAACTTTCTAAGGTGATTTTTAACATATGAGTCGAACATCATCCAAACGTCTGACTCAAACCTAAATGATATTGTAATTTAATATAAGATGATAATGAATAAAAATGGAATAATAAAGAAAAACTAATATAAATTTAAATAATTAAAAAAAATATTATTATTCATGAATATAAATAACACACATGAAGAATTAGGCTTGAGGTAAGGGATCTCTCTAACTACCCTTTTCTTTAGGTTATAAACAATCTCCCTCTAATTCAATTTATATTTATCTTTAAATTTACATAATAATTATAAATATTTTTTATATTTCTCTCAGATATATACCTATATTATTATCCCTTCCTTTTATGGTTTAATAAATGTCTTACGTTCATTTCTCAAATGCATATTTCATGAAATTTCCTTTGATTGGGATATGAGTCAAGATTAAACACCCCATTTTCATTACATGGGTAATTATTATGTTCATTCCTTATGATTGATTTTATTTTGGTAGGAAAAATCGTCAATAAAAATGTTTATAGGGTTTTCCCATAGATCTCTCCAATGCATTGGGTGAATATTTAGTCTCATGAGAAATTGTGTATGGGTTTGGGGAGTAAACATAATCCATTATGTGACATTATCAACCATGAGATATTATCTAAGAAGTTATCCTTGAATCATGTTTATTTTATGTTATATTTTTCTACCAAATATCCTATGATTTCATGATTTTATGATATCATTTTCATTATGTTATGATTTTATTTGGTTACTCATGAGCCTTCTATTTTATGATATCATGGTGTACCTTTGAATCACACGTTAGATTACTATATCATGTTTATTCTCTTACAAGAATTTTTAGATCACCCAATTATTTTATGTATTGAAATGTTATACTATGTGGTTTTAGGATCTCAAATGGATTTAGGAGCACGTTAGGGAGAATAAAATATGTATTTCAGGTTATAATATTTCTTTCGATGTATTGCGAACCTAGTCTTCCCAAGACACTAGGACTCATGATCTTTAGGTAATAATTAATGGATTATTATCATAAAAATAATGTTTTAATATGTGTAAAAGGCTTGGGTTGGTATAAAATCCACTTTTAGTATCCATACAATAAATCATTGCAAGGAAAACCACATAATCTCTACCTCACCAATACTTTTTGATGTTATCATACACTTATACTTACACTGAAAGTCAATCATAGGGTTATATTACCTAATAAATATTTTCCTAAATCTATTTCCAAATTTTTCTCCTAAACCTTCTCTAATGCCAGCTATAATAACCCTGAACCTAGTATCCCAGAGTCAGTGGTTACTTTATTAAACTAGTGATAGATACAAGTGATCACATCCCAAAGGACCAAATAGTTTATTAGTATTGGATAAATAGATACATAATCGAATTTAACATTATATTTGAAAACTTAAAATACAACATAGTATTTTATTTTAGAACACCATTATTTCTATTATCATATCATTGTATATCAATTATAAAAAAATTTATAGAATCCTAGGGAAAGGAAACATAATAATGGGGTGATCTCAAATTCTCAGTAAGAGTATGTGTATAGTGGAATATGTCAAGAATAAATATGTCATAATAAAAGTGGAAAGGTATATATCTGAAAATACATTCCATTTAATCAATAAAATGATCATAAAAAGTATTATTTCATGAATAGATGGTGATAAAGTAATCCCATATAAATACTCACATGATATTTAAACTATTTCATACACATGATAACTAATAAATAATCACATGAAAAAAAATAAGTAATCTCATAATGAGGGAATGTATAATTTTGGACTTCAGAAACATGACATTAAGGTTTTATTCTAAGACATATTGCACAAATGGTAAAAGCCTCAGAAAAATACCTCATCTAGTTTTTCTCCTGATACCTAACTATACATCAAGGGTGAATATTGGGCCTCTCCAATCACTTACTAAGTCTAATAAATTCTTCATATGAAAAGATATAGACATAATCAACTTAAATATTCATAATGAAAAACTAAAATAAGAAATTTTAATAAATTACCTAGTTAATAAACGTAATCATAAACCATCCAGTGTAATATAGATAATGGCATAAAATTTGTACATAACTAGTTAAAATGATCATAAACCATTAAGATAAATAATTATTATGGTATCATTACAACATATCCATATTATAATTGACCATAAACTAACCATAGAAATAATAATGATGGTATCACTACAACATATCCCCAGTGAAACTGGTCATAAACAATCCAGATAAAGAATGAGGATGGTATCATTAAAACATATGATTAGTATAAAATAATTAAAATTAAAGGTTATTTATCATTTATTAATATAAATTCCATGAAAATATAATTAAAATAATTTTTGAGTAAAATACCCTTTTCAATTTAAAAATAACATTTTACAACTAAAATTTTCCAAAATATTTGAAAAAAGAATTCTTTAAAAATATCCTTGTAAATGTTTTGGATGAATATTCAAATAATTGAGTTATAATAATGTTGGTAAATTAAGTTTATTTTTTATCATTTAAAAAACATTCATTTCACGCATTTGTAAGAAAAGACAGAAAGAGCCACGTTTGGAAAATGACAGACATATTTTTTTTAAACATTTTTTAAAATACAATCATTGGTAAAAATTAATTTTAAATTCATTATATAATATTAAAAAATTCTTGAAATTTTTTTTATAAAACATTGATATGGAATAAAATATATTTTCAAATGAATAGAGAAATAAATTTGGGTTTTATTAAAATAATTTATCCAATAATTTTAAGTGAAATAGTGAGGAAAATTGTATTATTATGGTAAAATTTCATAAATAATGAGAGTATAATAAAATAGATTTTGTTTAATATATAACTATAAAATAATTCACCAAACTTAGACTTAAACATAAACAATCCCAAATAATGATGAGATTGTGAATAAAACCCTTACTGCTTTGGAAAATTTTGAATCATAACCCCCATTAAATAAATAACATAAAAATAACCATTATATACCATTAATATAAATATATTAATGATATAATATATAAAAGGGGAATTATACACAACATAATAAACAAATAAGTGCAGAATATGGAATGTGTATCACTGAAGTAAAAGTGAGATGAGAAACCCTTAACTTGCATCTGAATTCCTTCATATTTGTTCTAACCACCTATATAATAAATATATATTTATTATAAATATATCCCATAACCATAATCATATGTATTATACCATATGTAATTTACTTATAATATTTAATCCCCTTTTTATTAACAATTCTTTGTTAAAATCACTTTCTTGGGTAATAACTGCTTTATTTTTCAAGTATGTTTTCGTTTTATAGCTTCAATACTAATAATTTTATCATAGTTACATAATATAAATAATTTTAAACATTATATAAATATAAAATATATTTATTTTAAAATTATTTATAATATTTTATAAAACTTCAAGATTGAAAAATGAGTTACACTGTCCATTGAGATTATAGGTTGTATGTACACGTCAATGTTATTTTCATTTTTTCACAGATGGAAAGAAATAAATTTAAAAAATAATTCACCTTTGAAAATAATTATTATATAATATTAATAATATATTTTCATAAAATATATCCTTGTTACCATCCATGTTAAATTAAAATTAAAAATTAATCGCATCGCTTTGTGGAGGCAGTGCTCCACGCATATGCACGAGCGACGTTATCATTTTACAATGGATTAAAAGGTAAGAAGATATATGTGATATTATAATTAAATAGGTATAATTATGTAATAAATATCATACATATATAATAAATACATCATTATATTCATCCTTGATAGGTGGTGATAGAAAAATAATTGCATCGGTTCGCGAGGTGATAGTCCACCATACAAACAATCGATGGTTGGGTTTCACCTTTGATGGAAGAAGAGATGGATACAGGTTTTTCCTTAAACATAATAAAATATTATTATATTTTATATATTGGTTATATCCCATTTTAATTATTAATAGGTTAATGATGGTGGTAAGAGATGAAGTAAAAAATGACTTGTTTTAGTGAATACAATTACCTTCACTTAGAAAATCCTCCTTTGGGTCTTTTATTAAGGGCCCTAGGTTTGGTATTTTTGAGATATAAGAAGCTATATAATTTTTTTAATGATTTTCTATTGATATATTTTTAGTTTTGTTTTAGATAAATGTCTTTATAGGTGTGAAGAAGTGAAGGGAGGATGTACCCTTTTATATCTGGGGAGGAGTGGCATTTTTATAAATACCCACAACTTTTCAATAATGGGAAGTTGATATCACCCCATGTGCCTCTAAAATTGATAAATAATGTATTATGGGTAATCTAAGTTTTATCCTCACCTCCATAAAGAAATATTAAAACAATTTATTCTCTTATCCTCTACGTTAACTAACTTTTAACATTTTTTTCATCATGGTAATTAGTTTTTTTATTTACCAAGGAAATTTATTATTAGTCTAAAAAATAAATTATCCATATTAGATAATTTTTACCCAATAATCCTAAATATTAATTCCAATTTAATGAATAAAATTACTATTTTTGTAGAAAATTAATTGTAACGCATATTCATGTAACGATAAAAACAAGGTTTTAACCTTAACCACGGTAAATAAGTTTTGTTATCTTTAATAATAACTATTAGCTAATATTAAGTTATATTTATTACGTAATATTTATTATGATAATTTTAAATATATAATCAATTTTACAAAATTCAATTCACATAAGTATCTGAATTTTATTTTAAATTAAACCCGTAAATGACATGAAAATACGATTTTCCAAAGAAAAGTTTTCTTATGTACAAAACATTTTTATATCAAATTTCAACATAAAATTGATTCCATTGTTCTAAATTATATTAATAATAATATAATTAAAATAATTTTATTTTTATAGCTATTTTAAAACAAAACGTTAACTTTTAAAATTCTTTAAACAAAATAGAAATTTTCAATAAAAAAAGTATTTTTCACTATTCATCTACAAAATTATTCATTTTAGAAAATTATAAAAAAGTAGAAATATGATAATTTTTACATTATAATTTAAAAAATTATCTTAATTTTTTAAAATAAATTTTATTAATTCAAAAAAATTATATAAGTGCAGAAAACACGATGAAATCTCTTTTTAGAAAAAACTATTTTTTAAGCATAAAATGGATTTATTCCTATCCCATATTTAGAAGTAATATTATATGAATGATAAAAAAAATTAATGAATATATAATATAATTATTTCATTAAAACTATTCACCAATAGTGATTAATTTAATTCATTAACTTTAAAACATGTTGCAGGCATAAAAATAATAGTTTATAAAATCATTTCTTTTACACTCAAATGATTTTTATTTTCATTTGTAATCAGTTGATAATCAATGAATATATTTCATACATGTGTAAACTATATACTTTTAATAATATATTTATTCTTATTCACAACATTTAATCCAATTTTAAGGAAATAATTTCCACATAGAATAATAATTTTTTATATTATATTGTCATTTTTTTAAACTCGATGATTCTTATAACGCAAGCTATTGAAGAAAAAAGTATTTAAAGAGGAATATATTCAAAAATATCAAGGTGTTACAACCAAAAAATATGTAAACTTTAAAATTTATCCATAAAATTATCAAGTTAAAATAGAGTGATCTGAATTATGAAATATAGTTTCAAAATAAAATTGTATTTATTAATACCAAGGGACTAATAAAAATTGAATTATTGTAGATAATTAACTAATACAATGGATTTATGCTTGAAAATATAAACTTCATGGAACTGTATTTTTTGAAAATTATTTAAACATACTAATTATTTTATGGATATAATATATCATTGATATGAATAATATATTAACATTAATTTGATTATTAATTGATATAAAATAAAAATTAAAATAATTAACATTTTTTAAAAAGTTATATTCCTATTAAAAAATATTTCATTTTATTTTTTATTTTTTAAAATAAATTTAAACTCAAAAATATTATAATTTCAATTTTAAAAAATTATATTCATTTTTAGGTTCATCATGTTCATATTATCATAGAATGAATTTTTTAATTTTCTTAAATAATTGATTATTAGATAAATATTGAAAATTATAGTTTTTAAAAGAACTATAAATTTTATTAAAATATAAGAAAGATATAGAATTTTATAGATAAATTTAATTTTTAATATTTGAATTTAATATATAAATATATACATTTAATAAAACTATGTTGAATTTCAAAACCCAGTTATTAATATTTTGAGGAATCAAGTAAAATTTTCAAGTAAAAATGGTTTTTATCAATTTTTTAATTTAATATTAATTTGGTCAAAAAATAGGTTAATTTACAATCCACAAAAAATTATTTTTTTATATTAAATCAATTTATTTCATCAAAATCAGTGACATTTATAATTTTACCTTACACATTAATCTTATGCTTAAAAATTCACTTTTTCTTAAAATAGGTTTCTATGTGTCATTTGAAGTGATGTTAAAATAGAGTTTTCATAAAAATATAAATTTTATCATGTGAAAAGGATTTTATATTTGGAATCAATAGGCCCAAATTATTTAATAAGGGACTTTTTATTTTTAGTCATTGAAAATAAATCACTTAGGTAAAAATTAGCTTCCACAGTAAAACCAAAAATTGTAAATATGAAAATTCTAGGAGTAAAAGACTTAAAATATGATTGAAATATATTTTAAAATTAATTTTTTGTGGATTTTAAACATTATTTCATCCACCACTCCATTATCTAGTATTTTGGAGTTTTTCTAACATGTGTAACATGTTCTCTATTCATATTAATTTGAAATATTTACATAAATGTTATACTCACCGATTATAAAAGGGGAATCTCACCACCCATTTAAAAACACCCAAAAATAAATTTCAACTTCAAACTATGACATTTTTACTTCCCATATAATTCTTTAAATTTTTCTAAAGCCTCTTGTTTATAATAGATTGGCCTTAGAGCTGCATTTCACTGATCTTTCCAAGGGATTCCAAAGTCACTAATGTGAGTACACTTTCTTGAATAATTAGATTTATTTTTGTTCTTACATTCAAAAATATACTTTTATAATTTCAAAATAATTAAATAATTATTTTTTTATACAAAATTTTATGATTCTATAACTATAACTATTGACCACATTTTCCCTTTTCCATTATGAAAATCAAAATTTTCATATGTCTGTTGTGATGACCACTACCACTGTAAAGCGATATCTCCCACTTTTTACCACAGACTATATTTTCTATTTATAAGGATGTAATTAAAGAATAAATGTTTTATATAATAAAATTTTGATGATAATGATACAAATTATTATCTAGCTTATTTTCCTCTCATTCTTTGATAAATGAAAATGTTAACCATGCGTTGTGTGGATTACCGCCTCAATGAACTAGCATAGCTCATTTTTCTTATATTTTATTTCTTATTTGTTAAAATATTTTAACATATATTTAAAAATAATTAATTTATCTAAATAATATCATTATTCATAAGTAATAATTATAGTATTCCAAAATAAACTACATTTAAAATCCTAATCTTCCATTGATTATGGTATGTTCATTTTTTGGTAAGCCTAATCATGTACTTTAAGAATCATATAAAATAATATCATGGGTGACCCAGATAAATAAATTAGGAAAAATATGTTATAAAAATATGAAAATGAAGTTTTTATTTTGGTACTAGAATGGTAACTTTAATTTTAAACTCATTAAATAAATTCCAACACATGTTCATGAAAAATCAAAAAAACATGCCCATTTTTAATTTCATATTTATTTATTATAAAAAAACTACCACATAATGAAACTAAAACATCATAAATAATTATAAAACATAAATTTCAATACCTTTTATAATGTAGGAATGATGAATATTGGGATCATAAAAAAACACCGCTATTATAAAACTAGTTTAATATGATCACGATTACTCACACCTGATATTGAAAATAGATAATAACTAATTAATATACATGAAAATAAAAAAAATATGAAGTTTTTATATTGATATTTATATGAATAAGGTTCTGAAATAAGTGATTAGTATTGTTACTTTTTTATATAAAAGATTAATGTGCTTTAGGGGAAGTCTGTAATTAATGTAAGGGTTTCTTATCTCAAATTACCAAGCCTTGAGTCGTATTTCATTTTATACACATTTGTTCATTAGATTGGTGTATCTAATACACCTTTAATATAATTTTCATGATCCTATTAATATTTTTGGTATTTTATTATTCATTTCTATTAATATCCTTTAAGTAGTTTTAACTCAAATGTTTCTAAGGTTTTAAGTGTTTCTTGTCTAAAATTTTCTCCCCATGAGACATATTCCTTATTTTACACCATGTTTTCATTGAAATAGTAATTATATATCACCTTTAATATTTTTTAATAGGATCCTCAAATTTTTCTCGATATTTAATTTTTCATTTTAAATCATATCCTTCACAGGGTTTTGACTTCAAAGTTTCTATAGTTGTAATGGTTTTTGTTCCTCATTTCCACCACTATGTGATAAGTTTGAAATTGTGCACTATTGTTTAATTTATATGGTTTACTCACTACCATATTTCATTTATGTATGAAAATATATTAAATTTAATTTTATATTAATTTCTTTTTTATAATCTTACTCTCAACATCCATTGGTTCTTATATTACCAATATTGTGGAGGTTTATTCCCCAAACTCATTTTCAAAAAGAGATTTAATTTTTTGGATAACACATATGGGGAATTTGTATAAGAGTCTCTCTAAAACCCTTATTATTTAACACACCTATGGTCATTCATGGGGTCTTACTTGTATTCCATTTATTCTATTTTTCTATTAGATCATTATTTTACCATTGCAAGGAATTTCACACTACCTTTTATTTTTTATTGGGAACCTCCATATTTCTAGTTTCAAATTTATTGGATTATTTTGTAAATTCCCATATTTATTCATGAATAATTTACTATATTAAATTTTTATATTTTTTATTTTTTCAAAAAAAATTAATAAAATTTTAATGTATTTTGTATGGGTTATATACATTAATATATGAAAACACCTCTTTTTATAGTTTTTTGTATAGATGCATATTTCCAAAGCCTTGTTCATTTTATATGAAATATTATCACATTATTTTCATGTTTTATGAAAGAAATTAATTTTTCCCTTTTTTTGTAAAATATTTTTCTTAAAATTCTCCCAAACATAGAGGATATATCCTATTTGCAATGTTATTTTTCTAAAAATTCAAAAAAAATTAATCTATGTACCCATTATTTAAAATATATTATTCTTGAAAGAGAAAATTATATAAATGGTATCATCCTATTTATTTATATCAATGTATCATGTAATATTATTTTTAATCAAAGAAATAACCCATCACTGACTTTTTCTTTCCAAAATTATATTCCATTATTGCCATAATTTTTTATCCAATGTCTTTCCCCTATTAACACTCTATATTTAATTCTATTTATTGATGGGTGTTCACATATATACTATAGGACAATTGATTTTGGAAATTATTAAAATAACTACATACCCCTTTCTTTATACAATGTAAGTTTAAGGGATTCTGGCATAGAAACCAATTTCATTTAATTATTGGGGAAATATTGAAAATTGTGTAATTGGTATTCCAATATAAATGAATATTTATTACTAAGGAACATTGGTTATGTATTTTCAATAATATTAATTCCATCATATGATTACTGCATTGGACATAATTTAAAATGAGTGGGGATATGTTATAGTTTGACACTTAATGCATATATAGTTCTTATAAGGCAAGATAACTTCAGTATTTTTGGGTATGTCTGCTCAAGACAATATATTTCCTAAACAAAAGTCATTGATAATAATATGATGATGTCTTATCTTAGGGAATGTAATTAACTATATAGTATTATGAATTCTATCACTATATAACTATTTATTATTATTCATGTGTTATCATAATTTCTATTTTTATCCATGGATGTATTTTTCCTTCATTTTCATTCAATTATTGAGTTTTTTGGATATCTAGTATTTTCATATTATTTATGATCACTTGTTATCTTTTACTATTATCATTTGTTTACCCTTAATGAGAAATTGTGCTCACCCCTTATTATATTTCCAATTTCCAAGGCTATGAATAAATGATTGCACATGATTTTTCTAACATGATAGATTATGTTGAGAATTTGTGGTAGATGATAAATACATTTTATGGAATGTGTGGTTTCTTATATAGTGTGAAAAAATAGCTAGTTTAAAGGGACCTGGGTTTAGTTAGTAAAACGTTTTTCTTAACTCATTAAATTGATAAACAAAAAGGTCCTTTGAATGTTTGTGAATTAGTATGTTTTATGATATTGTAATTATTGATTATTAAAATTGATTCAATTAAGTTCATTTCAAAGATGGTATGTGAATAAGGTTTTTATTCACACCAGATCCTGAGCATATGGGTCTAAGGTGTCACATTCAAGATCACTTGGAAACACTTTAACTAGTGCATAATGTATCTCAAAACATTGAATATAATAGTTCATGTAGATTTGGATCATGCAGTTCCACACTATGGTAGAACATTGTTGAGGAATATTTTCTTTCATATTGAGTAAATACCTCTACGAACTCACTATCATAATCTTTTGGGGAAATTATTCTCATCCATATTCTGAAATAAACCCAAAAAAATAATAAAAATCATCAATATCATAGATTTGAATCATTGAGTTCAATCGTGGTCCAATTACATCAATTTTTTCCTCAATTTTAGTCATGATTTATAATATGTTCCCAGATTCTTCCCATTATCATCATCAATAATAAAAAATCATGTCAATTATGTAAGATCCTCACCATCACTATCTTATCCTTCATACTAATCAATCAATGAGTATACAATGGTTCATCTGAAACTCAATGGTGTATTTATCTCTCTATTTCAATATTACATTGCCTTAACATTTAATTGACCATTATGAGATTCAAAATGGAAACCCTAACATATCTTCACCCTTATATATGATTGGATGCATCTTGAAACTCTTACTAGATTTATCCTTACATTGATGTTTTACTATTACATAGGTTTTATAATTACATTAATGAATACCCTTGCTTAGGTATACTTAAGAATGTTGAGTAACCTTTATACATGTTCTAGAGATAACTATTATATTTTAATTTTAATATCACTAATGTTACCTTTTCATAATTTCCCTAACTTGGAGTTACCATTACATAGCATCCAATATTCCCCCAACACAAATGATTCCTAAAAAATAGAATCCAAAACATTTTGAGATTAGTAAATTTGAAATTAAAAATATAAAACTAATGAAAACAAAACTTCAAATCAATAAATAAATTTTTTTCTAATAAATATATTTAAAAAAATCATGGAACATTAAAATTGTTATATGTGATTCCCCACAATAGCGCTCCCCAGATCTGATGTAAATAGACACCTTCATTACATACTAGATTTGAAATGAACAAGATTGACCAAATTTAAACCAATAATAACTTAAATATTTTAATAAAATAGACTGAAACACATTTGAATATCATTTTAGGTATAGAATTTTTGAGATTTTGGAAAATTTTTAAAAAAATCACATGTCCTTTTCAACTAACAAACATTTTTCCCACTATATAATAAACAATATAACAAAAAATAATTCTTAAACATCTCCCTAAAATTTTCAGCATAGTCTATCATATTAGACATATCATATATAGTGAATTTCATCATGATATATAGTGAAATGATATCATAAGAAAGGGTAATATCAAACGCACAATAAGGGTAAACATAAATGATAACTATTAAAGATCATTTGTGAGTATAATATTATAATAGACAATATGGTTAGAATATATGACCATAATTAATTCTATAATATAATTAAATTGATAGAATAATTTATCCATTGATTATAATTTTATTGAAAGATCACATGGATAATAATAACTGGTGCCAAAGTTGTGAAATTAATACTATTGAATAAAAAATTCAACTCATAATCCCAATACCACATGATCATAAAATCATAAAAATATTTTCATGGCCTTTTTTCTTGGAAATATTTTGATATTTTCATGCATGTGCCAAAATACCGAAGTAACTTCTTCTCTTTAGACATATCAATGTATCAAGGGGTAATATGTTTTCAAGCCCCTCCCATTTCAACTCTTGTATAATTAATTCATCATATAAATGAAAAAATAATATATAAAATACATAATCAATATTCCTTATTAATAAGTTACCAACCTTATTAGAATAAAAAGTATACATATCTCCAATATTTTCCCAATCAAACAATTGAACAATTTACTATTAAAGAATACCTCAAATTAGAACCATTTAAAGAAATGGTTATACATATATGTCAATAATTTCCCTAATCAATAAAAGTATGATATATTGGTGAACAATATTAATTCAAAAAAAGAATATTGATTTTTGACAGTGGAATGGGATTAGAAGAAAAATTATTCCTATAAAATAAAATTATTTTGGACAGAAAAATGAATTACTGGATCATTTATTTTATATAAAAGAACATTACATGTGCTATCATGGGAAATAAGTTTTATGATATTTTTGTAAGCTTTTCATTGATCAAGACAAATAAATTTCAATGAACAATGACTTAGATGAAATACACTTTTTAGTGTTTTAAAAAATAAATTTTGAAATAAGAAATATCCATGATATTTTGAATGTTTTTTGAGATAAAGAACTTAAAAAACGAGGAAAATTTTAATTTATTTTATAAACCATGAAATCATAGAGATTATGTTTTCTATAAAACAAAAAATATTGTGTAAAAAATGTGTTCACGTGGAAAACATTAAACATTGATTCCTTTCACACTATGATGAAAATTACCGATGTAGAAAATGTTAAAATTTTATTTAATACCTTGATAAAAATTATAAGTAATAGAAAATAACCTTAACCAATTATTGATTTGTATATAACAATAAAAAAAATCTATGAATTCAAATATAAAAAATGGAGGTTCTTGGTTGAAAATAAAAGGTAGTGTTGGTTTCCTTATAATGGGTAAAAAATGATCCAAGAGGGAAAATAAAATAGGGAGAATAAAAGATAGACCCCTAGAATTACTAAATGAGAATAAACAAATAATAAGTTTTGATATAATAATATATAAATTCCCAATATATTTTATCATTTAGAATAAATCTCTATTTGAAAATGAGACTCGTGACGAAACCCTAATGATATTTTTAACATAATAACAAAAGGAGTTTGATAGGAAGATTATTAAAGGGACATAAAAATTTCATGAAATAGATGATATTTTCATACATTAAATTAATTAGGAATTATATACACCATATAAAATGAATCATAGTGGACAATATCAACTAGGTATAATAGACTTGAAAATGAGATAAAGAATCCCTTACAACATTAAAAATATTTAAGCCAACACCATTTTAAGGAAATAATTTCAAAAGAAATATTATAATTTATTAATATTTAAAGGATAAAGATAAAAAATATTAAAGTTGAAGTAGATAAACTATTACAATGAAAACATTATTTATATAAAGGAATATGTCTCAAGGGGTTAAAATTTAAGGCAAGAATTTATTAGATCAATTCTTAACATCCACTAATGTCCATGAATTTCCATTATTAAAAAGAATAAATATTATATTCAAATTTATTCATAACTATAAAATTTTATATACATCACTTATAATTATTATATAAATTTATATTTGTTTTTCATTATATATTTTTTATATCGTGTGTGTAATATTGATCATATTGAACTGATTTCATAATAGTGGTGTTGTTCTTCAGCATTTTCTCAAAGTTAATCATTACAATATCATACATGGTATTTTAATTGTTGTTTTATAATTATTTATAATGTGATAATTTCATATTGTGGGTATTTTGGATACCGTATTTAAATATTAAATTAGTGATGATAATGTTTTGGTGAAGAACATGTTTAAATGAGAATATTTTAATTATTATGACTATGCTACAAAAGTGCACATCTTCTCCTAAAATATAATAAAATTTTCTTATGACTATAGTAAAAACTATTTTCATCGATTTTTACTTCAAATCGGGAATGAAAACATCCTTTGTGCATACTTGTGGACTACCTCCTCCATGAAGCGATGTGTTTGGTTTCCCAAAACATCCAATCATGGATTTGTATAATAATGGATTTAAAAAAATTATATGATATTTATGATAAAATTATAATTCTATAAATATAATATATCATTTATATTCTTATAATTCCAAATTTTAAAAATATAATCACCACACATTCATATGTATACCATCTCCACATAGTGATGCACTTCATTTTTCCGAAACCTCCTCACATGGAAAGTCATGGGTATAGATTCAATTATGGTTTTTTATTTTCATATAAACATAATGATTCTAGAAGGATAGTTTATTTCCATGACCCAACCCATCGCGTCCCACCTAGCATGTAGTAACTTTAGTGTGACACACCTAGCCTATCTCCAATAGCCTAGTGACTTGAAATTAGTGCTAAGTAATCATGGTACACGCATGAGTGGAATTATCCTAATGTACCTATAAAAACACAAAAAATAAATACACTCATACATGGAAAAAATTATAAACAATTGATACCAAATATGCATTTATATAACAAATCCCACATTAGTGTGCGATGAAGAGTATGCAAAATCACAAATCAAAAAAATCAATTCATAACTGTAAGATAGTCCAAGCTGCTAACAAAATGGGGACTGAAATAAAGATGTAACTCCTATAACCATCTATAGTCTATCTTGTAAAACTATGTCCCACAAGCTCTTAGTCCTCCTTAGACTCCATTGAAAGTCCTTTCATGTGTATAATACAAAACATGTGCAGGCAGATACCATCCAAATGGGAGTATAAATATACCTAGTAGAACACTCCAAAATCACCAAACACAAAAAATCAAGGAGGTAATATAATCTAAATCAAAAAATAAAAATAGATAAACAATATAACCTATATATTTTCTATTAGTACCCAACCTCATTGAGTTATAAACCTTAAAATATGACTCCATGGTACTCCAATAATACCCCAATTTACTTCCCAACACAACACATACTATTATTCACCAGGGACACATATTAGACTAATGACTATCCCCATAGGGAAAAACATATTCATTCAGTGTTATTTCTCCTCATCAACACACATGATGGGAAACATCCAATAATTTCACCCATCCTTACACTACTCTATGCCAAGCCTCACCTAACTAAGGTGTTCTTATCAATTTTTCTCTTGAAATAAAAGGTGTTCCTTGTTGACATGGGTTGTGATATTTATACTTTTTAACTCCCACTTTTCTAGGGGTGTTACACTATCAACCCCTTTAATGAAAAACATCCTAATTATGAACCCCATTCCTCAAACTGATGTATTCCCACTACACTTCTATATGGGTATTAGATCTAAAACAATTTTTCAGGACCCAACCACCTCAGAACATAAAGTAATTCATCTAATCCAATTGTTCCCTTTCAATACCTTAGTTTCCTTCCTAGAACACCACAAGTTATTACCCACTAGGTATACTTATCAAACTAATGATTTTCCACACATGGTAACACATATTATGTCATTTTTAATTTTTCTCACTCATTCACATACTTGGACACTTATAAATATGTCAATAATCCTTTGGATCCTCTAGGAAAAACATCCCTTATCCATAGAGTTCTAAATAGGTTGGATCCTAAAAAAGAAAGATTCACCTATTGACATGAGTAGTGACATTTATCCTTTAGGTCCCACTTTTCCAGGGGTGTTACACTGGGAAAATTAATATCATATTTCTAGAATTATGTGGTAGTTATAATGAGTATCCATGGAAATACCATGTTGAACATATTTCTATTTTAGCCACCATGTAATTGTTTATCATTTCTCTTCTTGATCATTTAAAAGTTTAAAGACCTTTTAAAAGTCATTTAATAAATGTAAATGATGTGTTATTTGATTTAAATGTAATTAAATATGAGAAACCTATTTCAAGTTATATTTTCAAACTATAATGATAATGAATCATCAATTAAAGGGTAAACATGTTATAAGGTAGGTGTTAACCTACCTCAATGGGTCAAATTAACATTCCTAAATACTCAAATTCAGGAATTTAATTATCAAGGGAATATAGAAAATCAATAATCTCACACACACATATCAAATCCAAAACTATAGGAGTTTGATTTAGACCGCCTACCTCGGTTTTTTATGGATGTTAGCCCAACAGAAATACCCAAAATCTGAGTGGTACAATGACATCGATCAAGATCATAATCTAAATTACTAAACCCAAAAATTAAGAACAAAAGCATCAAGATCTTGAAAATATAGATCTAGATCCACAATCCTAGATCTAGATATCAATCCATAGGTTTATATCCATGGAAATAGTGGATATATTCCATGAAAAGATCAAGGAAGGATATAGGAAAGAACATAAGAATCAATGGGATGAAATCCACTTATCAGGAAGAGAGTGGATCTTCAAAATAGGATTTAGATCTTAAAGAATGGTGTTTGAATCACCTTGGAATCCTTCCGGAAGGCTCTGGGATCACATAGAATTCTTAAATACCAATCCTAGGTCAAAATAGAGAGGTTTCAAGGGTTCATGTTATTTAAATACTAATTTTCAAATAATTAAAACTCACGCGCATGGTTTCCTGGGTAAGGGCGCACAGTTAGGTTAAATCATGTGCCAACCGTGCGAACCTCTCTATCTAGGATCACACGGTTACCTGGGTTTAGGAACATGGTTTTTCAAATCATTCACAAACTGTGCATAGCCCTCTATCTGCTAATTTTTCTTAAAACACACCCAAATGCACCCCAAGACACAATCCAAATAAAAGTTACATAAAAAAATTACTTGAAGAATGTTCCTGAGATGAATCCAGAAAAGTTCAGGATATTACAATCTCCCCACCTTATAACAACTCATCCTCGAGCTGCACTACTGAACTTCACTATGATTCCTATCCAAAAATAATGGGCAATTGAGTCCTCATGTCTTCTTTCTATTCCCAAGTTTCCTCTTGAACAGTTCCATGTTTCCAAAACACACAAACTATCATCATGGTCTTTCCCTGCAACATTTTCTCACTAGGATCTACCAAATGTATCGGATTATCCTCAAAGGACACATCTATCTTGATTCAACCTCATCCACATCTATCGCATGAGATGGGTTGGGGTGATACCTTCGTAGTTTTGACACATGGAAAAAATCATGCATAGTGCTGAATTTCTGTGGAAGGACTAATCAGTATTCCACCGACGTGATTCTCTCTACTACCTCAAACGGTCCAACAAACATAGGCGCCAACTTTCCATACCTCTATATCCTATGGTGACCCAACCTAGGTGACTCCCGAAGGAAAACACGATCACCCTCTGTAAACTCTAGGGGTCATCTTCATCTATCAGTATATAAATTCTGCCTAATATGAGCCATAGCCATATGTTTTTGAATCCACTGCACCAGCTCTGACATCTCCTGTATGAGACTCAGTCCCAAAAAAATCTAACTCACCTGCCTCTATCCATAATATCAGTGATCTACAAGGTATGCCATAAAGTAAATCATATGGTTCCATCTGTATTGTTGCCTGATAAATTTTTTTATAAAATAAATCCACTAAAGACAAGTTATTATCCCAAGAACCACAAAATTCAAGTACACATGCCCATAAAATATCCTCTAACACCTGTATGGTATGCTCTGACTTCCCATTTTTCTATAGGTGGAAATTCATACTTAACAAAACCTGTTTTCCAAGATCCTTCTATAATCCCTTCCAAAAGCATAAAGTAAAGTGAAAATTGTGATCTAAAACTATAGTCCATGGAACCCCATACAAATGAACTATCTCTAGAATATGTAGTTCTCCAAATTGTTCTACTATGAAGGTTTCCCTGATAGGCAAGAAATGTGCTACCTTCGTCAGTTGATCCACAATGACCCAAATAGAATCATTCTTTCTAAGTTTCCTTGGTAGACCTACCAAAAAATCCATAGCTACATTATCCCACTTCCATTCGGGAATAGCCAATAGATACAATATACCTCTAGGTCATTGATTCTCTGCCTTCACCCACTGATAGGTGAAACATCTTGTTACGAACCATGTTATCTCCTTTTTCATGCATGGCCACTAAAACAGTCTTTGCAGGTCAGAGTACATTTTTTTCACCCCAGGATGTACTTCCTTGTTCGAGGCATGAAATTATCGCATGAGTTCCTCTTGAATACTCGTTGGCACAAAAACCTAATTATTCACATATATGGACTCATTCTCATATATCATAAAGTCTAAAGGTGTCTCCCAACCTTCAAGGATTTCCCTTAAGTCTAAAAACTTTAGATCCTCATACTGATTATTTTTTATCCATATCAAGAGTAGAGACTCTACTACTACTGAAACCAGAGTTATCTTCTCTTGATTCTCCTAAACAACTACGTGCATTTATGCCAGCAAGGTTATAGTCTTCCACTCTAAAATCAACTCATGTACCAACTAAGTTTGAGTTTTCCTACTCAAGGTATCAGACTCCTCTTTTTGGGTGTATATGTTAGTTCAAAATTAAAGTACTTTATATACTCCACCCATCTTCGCTTATAAAGATTCAATTCACACTGCGAAAGGATATACTTAAAGATTTTGTGATCTCTAAAAATAGTAAAGTTTACACCCAAAAGATAGTGTTGCCAACACATAATAGAATAAACCATTTCTGCCAACTCGAGGTCTTTCATGGGGTAATTTCATTCATGTTGCCTCAACTTCTGAGACCAGTAAGTAACAACTTGATCCCCTTGCATCAACACTCCTCTATGTCTGATCCCAAAAGCATCACAACATACTGTGTACTCCTCACCTGACTCATGTAAGATCAAAATTGGTATTAATTTAAAGCACTTATTTAACTCCTAGAAAGAATTCTCACATGCTTTTGTCTACTTAAACATTATCCCTTTTTTATTCAGACCCTAGAGTGGTGTTTCCAATCAGGAAAAGTCTTGGATAACCTCTTGTAATATCCATCTAATCCCAAAAATCTTTGTATATCAAAAATATTTTTGGGATGCTCCCAAGAAACCACTCCCTAAACTTTATTTGGTTCCACTTCCACACCTTCTTCTGAGATTATGTGCCCCCAAAAAAGTGTACCATGTCAATCCAAAACTAACACTTAGATAGCTTGGTGTATATCTGATGCTCGCTCAGTGTACCCAAGATGATGTCAAGATGTTGGGAATGATTTTTATGAGTCTTAGAGTACACCAAGATGTATTCCACAGACACCACCACAAACTGACCCACATACGGATGAAAGATCCTATTCATCAAGTCCATAAACACTACTGAAGCATTTATCAACCCAAACATCATTATGAAAAACTCATGAAGAACATACCTACTTCTGAAAGCAGTTCTTGGTATATCAAAAGTCTGAACTCTCACCTAATGATACCCTGCTCTCATATCAATCTTTGACTACACACAATCCCACTATAGCTGGTTAAATAGATCATCAATACGTGAAAGAGGATATGGGTTCTTCACAGTCATTTTATTCAACTTGTGGTAATCAGAACATAAGATTAAACCCCCATCAGCCTTATTTGAAAACAAAATAGGTGATCCCAAAGGTGATGTAATTTGATGGATAAACCCTATATCCTCCAACTACTACAACTGTGTCTTGATCACTTGAATCTTAGTTGGTGCCATTCTGTAAGGTGGAATAGATACTGGCTCCACCCCTAACATGATCTCAATAGTGAATTCCATTTCTCTCTCATGTAGAAACCTTGAGAAGTATTCAAGAAAGACATTTTGGAACTGTTCCACAGTTGGTGGAAGGATTTCTTGCCTAATTCCCCCCATCATCCAGCAAAAGACTAGAAACTTGGGCTGTGATCACCCCCAGTTGTTGAGTAATTGGCCCAGCTCAGCCTGCATGGATATCTCATTCTCCATGATGAACATACTGGTCAACCTTAGGAGAAATAATGTTCACTCTTTGGTGGTAACAATTGATATGGTCTCTTTATGAAACTAACCAATCTGTACCCATAATCATGTCGAAGTCCATTATATCAAGGACATAGATATATCAAAGAAAAAGATACTCTCTGATATCTAGTGAACATCCCTTGCATAAACAGATATCTCTAGACTGCATTCCCAATGGGGTATCTATATTCATAACTCGTCTTATGAACTCCACCTCTAAGATCAAACCATTAACATGATTTGTAGATATAATGGAATGAGAGGCACCAATATCAAACAAGGAACTAGATAAAGTAGAAGGTACTAGAATAGTACCTCTCACTGTCGATAGACCAGCCTCTCTCTCCACAAGTGTAGTATTCACTGCATATAACTGTCAAACCCCTCTTCTTTTGGCGTCATCTAAGTCCCCTGAGTAGCACCACTTTGTTAATAGGGGTGCTCATACCCCGATGCACCACATCCACTACCTCTAACACCTATTCCAGAAGAACTCTTACTGCCAGACCTATATGGTGTATAATACCCACTTCCCAAACTCTGACTCTGAGAAGCTACCCCCTAGTACTAGCCTATCGCTGCTTCTTATAGAAGTTCTGTAGGTGCCCCATCTTGCCAAAAAACTAGCACTCCACTGGTGGTCGAGGACAATGTGTGTGATAGTGTCTTAGTCTGATGTATTGGTGGAAAAGCACATGGGTAAGATCTTGTGCAACAGTTCCTCATGATTTTCCAAACTACTCTCCACTATCCTGACCATGGTTCCCGTAACGGCGCTTCCTGCTCTCGGAAGTCACACTCCCTTATTGTCTAATGACAGCTACCTATCTAGTTTTAGAAGCCTTCTTCAAGTTCCCCTCCAAAATGAGATCCTGATTAACCACTTCTGAGAACTTCTTCAGCCAAAATATATGCACTTGGGACTAAATTTTACATCTAAGTCTGTCCTAAAATTGTTTTTCTGAAGTAGCACCATCTTCCACCAAAGCTAGAGAAAAATGTTGTAAATATATGAAATATTTAGCATAATTAATTATGTAAATTCTTCATTGGGTCATATGCATAAACTCCGAAGCCTTGTCTTGTATTATCATCTCTAGATAGAAGTGCTCCAAGAAATTCTCCATAAAGTCCTTCCATAATATATCATCAGTCTATCTAGATTGTACATGAATGTCCCACCAGCACTTCGCTGGCCCCCATAGTATATAAGTAGCCAACCTGAACCTCCTCTCAGCTAGTGTCTCCAAATGGTCAAGTATCATCTCTATGGATTCAATCAAGAATTCAACTCCCTCAGTTCTACCCTCTCTAGTGAAAGTCGGAGGGTGTTGTAGCTGAAACTCCCTTATCAACTCACACATGATTTTCAAAACCCGCCCTGGGTCTCTCTCCATGAATTGCATGAAACAGAAAAATTTCTCTCGGAACTACTCCCTGTCCCCCTTAGTTGGCACTAACAATGCCTCATGTTCCCTTTTCGGAAGTCCGTTCTGATCCATACCCCTCAGTCTCCCTCTCAATAAGCATCATGGATGCATAACTCTATAAATCCAAACACACATCTTACGTCTGGTAACAAGACCTTATAACATTTACATAAAAGGAGAAAGAAATGAAACAAGTTTCAACATGTCGTTTTCCCATTTTCTCACCATAAATTCAACACCGAGGCCTTATCACTACCCTTAACCATCCTAATCCTAGGTCTTGGTCAACAAGGGTATGCACATTCTCAATAATTAATTCCCACAATTAATTAATTACATCATTTCAAATTAATTAATTCATCAATTAATTAATCAAATCCATCTCAATATTCATGTTTCTCATTAAACATCCTTTTTCTCTCATTTTACATCATTATTTCAATCTCACGATAATGAAAAACAATTCAAGTTCAACAAATTACCCATAACTCATTTTCCCATGAGTTCCTAAAATGATGCATGTCACAACAACCCTGAGTTCCTAGAATGTTTCATGTAGACTCAACTCTCATGCCTCTTTTGACCACAAATAAAAATTCGACAATTTTCAAAACAAATATCACATCACACCACAAGTGTGTCACCCAAGGTAAAATAATATCCAATTGTAAAAACAAAAAGAAATCACAACAATCCCACCATACGTACCTGATTTTTCCCCTGTACATGTGTTTGAAACTCCCATGCATTAGCTCATTACCAGGCCCTATCTCTTCCAATTCTCCTGCCTACCTTTCCCAAAAATAATAATAAAAAAGAAGAAGAAATAAAATAAAATGCCTCTGATACCACTTTGTAACGTCCTGACCTAGGTGCCACTAAACTGTGCCCCGATCCGGTGGGTCACATGCCATCAAGAAAGCCTCCCCATATGCTAGAGGGTGTCAACTATTAGAGAGGGTCTGGTAAGTTAGTCATGAAAAGACTATACCCACTTTTATTAGAATAAGACACCAACAGAATCATACAATAATAAACAAGTGTAGAAGGATATAAATAACTAGAACAATAAAATGTCACATGATAGTCAAAACTGGAAACACAATACTCAACTGAAAGGGGAAAACGTTATATGACAATACAAGTGTCAAGTGTCTACAATGCAACCAAAAGTAAAGACACAATGACTCCAAAGTGGGTCCCAAACCACGTCGGGTTCCCTCACCCATGCTCCATTCCCAAATAGAAATATATATTAGGGATTTTCCATTATCCTTCCATGAAATAAAAATGTCTGCTCGGGTGCTGATTAGGTAGCCCAAGTAGGGTGTGAGTACAACTTAGTAGGCCACCATCAATGGTGTCTAAAACAAGTCCAGACAAAATACATTGTATGCAACTCTATAAATAAATAAATACAGTGCTTAATTAAATAGTTATCACATTGTCATTTTTTCATTAATCATCACATTAGACATAGTTTCAATATGTGTCTCCCATTTAAATCATAATTCATTATTGTCATTCATTTGGTGTTTAAATCCATGTCTGGCACCCCAAATCTCATTCGGTGTTGAACTTCATGTCAAGCACCCCAAATCTCATTTGGTGTAGATCTCCATTTCTAACACCCCACATCACAATCTTGGAAAACTATTGGGGTGGAACTCCATGTCCATGTCCCAACTTCTAAATTGGTCTAGAATGCCATGTATAGCACCCACATTCTCAATTATTTAAATCATTCATTCATTCAGAATAATTAACCACATCACTCCCTTATTAATCCAATGATTACTTAAATATACCAAATCACATTAGTTAACCCAAAAATTAACTAAGCACATAACACATTAATTAATTCATCAATTAATTAATTAATAAACGTAAATCTTATCACATAATTAATTCTTCATAATTAATTATCCAAATAAAATCTCAAGTTATCATAATTAATTCCCATAATTAATTATCTTTAATCAACATCATGGAACATAATTAAATCACTGTTAATTATCTTACATATCCAAACATCATATCATAATTAATTTCCCCCAATTAATTACCTTAACACAACCAATTCAGTATCTAAATTACAATATCTCAACCCATAAAAAAAATCCAAATTAAATATCTAATTGATCATCCCCCCTTTTTTCCATGATTAAATCATCAATTAATCATTTATATCTCCAAAGCATCAACAAGTCAAATTAACATTGCTAATTACTCCAATTCAGGAAATAAATTATCAAGGGAAACTAGAAAATCAGAAATGTCACATTCACATATCAAATTCAAGACTATATGAGTTTTATTTAGATACCTTACCTCAGTATGTTGATGGATGTTAGCCCAATAGAAATCCCCAAAATCTGAGTGGCACAACGACGTCAATCAAAATCCAGATCTAAATACATAAACCCAAAAATTAATATCAAAAGCATCAAGAACTTCAAAATATAGATCTAGATCCACAATCCTAGATCTAGATTCTAATCCATAAGTTTAGATCCATGGAATAGGGGAGATCTTCCATGAAAATATCAAGGAAGGATAGAGGAAAGAATAGAAGAATCAATGGGATTAAATCCACTTACCAGGAAGAGATCGGATCTTCAATATGGGCTTTAGATTTCCAAGAATGGTATTCAAATCACTTTGGAATACCTTCAGAAGGATCTGGTATCACTTATAATTCATCAGGCCTAAGTCTAGGTCGAAATAGAGGGGTTTTGGGAGTTTGGGTGATTTAAAAACTAATTTTCAGATAATTAAAACCTACACACATGGTTTCCTGGGAAGGGGTGCACGGCTAGGGTAAATTGTGAACCCACCATATGGACCTCTCTTTATAGGTTTCCATGGTTACCTAGGTAAGGTAGCATGGTTAGGGTAAACTGTGTGCCAATCGTATGGGCCTCTATGTACAAGTTCATACGGATACATGGGTTTAGGCGCACGGTTTTTCAAACCATGCACAAACTGTGCATAACCCTATTTATGTCATTTTTTCTTAAAAACTCATCCAAACGCACCCCAAGACACAACTCCAAAGCAAAGGTACTTAAAAACCTGAAAAGTACCAGCGAAATCTTCCTGACATGACTCTAGAAAATGTTGGGATCAAACAATATTCCCACCTTATAATAGCTCATCCTCACGCTGCACTTCCGAACTTCACTAAGATTTTGATCCAAAAAGATTGGTCCATTAAGTCCTATTTTCTTATTCCTGTTCCCAAGTTTTATCTTAAAAACTTCCATGATTCTATAATACACGAACTTTCTCCACAGTCTTTCCCCACTACACTTTCTCATTATAATCTAGCACACGTATCAGATCCTCCTCAAATGATGCATCTATCTCGAGGTTCACCTCATCCACATCGATCACATGATATGGGTTGAGGTGATACCATCATGGTTGTGACACATGGAAAACATCATGTATAGTGATGAATTTCTGTTAAAGGGCCAATCGGTATGCCACCGGCCCGATTATCTCCACTACCTCAAATGGTCCTACAAACCTAGGTGCCAACATTCCCTATCTCCATATCCTATGGTGACACAACCTAGGAAACACCCAAAGGAAAACATGATAACCCTCTATATACTCTAGGGGTAGTCTCTGTTTATCATCATACAACTTCTACCTACTCTGAGTTGTAGCCATACGTTTTCGAATCAACTACACTAGCTCTGACGTCTCTTGCACGACACTCGATCCCAACAACTCTGACTCACCCACCTCTATCCAATATAGTGGTGATCTATAAGGTCTGCCATAAAGTTAATTATATTATTCCATCTATATAGTTTCCTGATAACTGTTGTTATAGGTGAACTCTAATAAATCCAAGTGTTTCTCCCAAGAACCACCAAAGTCAAGTACATATTCCCATAGAATATCCTCTAAAACTTGTATGGTATGTTGTGACTACCCATCTATCAATGGTTGTAAAGTTGTACATAAAAAACCTTTGTGCCAATTTCCCTATGTAATCTCTTCCAAAAGCATAAAGTAAAGCGTGAATCACGATCTAACACTATAGTTTTTGGAACCCCATGCAACCGAACTATCACCTGAACATACAGTTCTCCCAACTGTTCTACCGTGAAGGTTTCCCTAATAGGAAATAAATGTTATAACTTATTTAGTCAATCCAAAATAACCTAAATAGAATCATTCTTCCTCAGTTTCCTTGTAATACCTACCATAAAATCCATAGTTACATCATCCCACTTCCACACTGGAATAGGAAACAGATGCAATAGATGTAAGGACCTGACCACAATTGCCCAGAGTCGGTGCCTTGTTTGAGTACGATGGCATACATACAAGGAATACTAATCCCAAAGGACCGAGTAGTTTAGTATTTTTGGAAACAAGATTCATACATAAGTTCAATAATTACAACTTGAAGAGAAATACAACATGGAAACTCCTTAGACAACACCCATAACTCTTAGGTTATTTCATCATGTCATTCATAATAAACTTCTTCATGTCCTGAAATAAATGATACATAAGAAAGGGGTGATATAAAATGCTCAGTAAGAGTAAGCAATACATCAGAAGATAGTATAAACATAATACATGGTGCATAATTGAAAACACATGCCTTTAATAATAAACTTGAACACATTATGGCAGGAAAATAAGCTGATTAAATAATTCCATAATAAAACATAATCATGGGTATTCTACTAAATGAATAACCACATGGAATATCAATAGCTGAACTCATAATGATAAAATGCATAATGCCATACATTCAAAAACACTTTGTTAAGGCCTCGGCCAAGACATCTAATGATTAAGGCCTCGGCCAAAATCCATATATCACATCGGGAAAGGCCTTGGCCAATTCCACATCTAGTTGTCACATGAGACCTACCGATGCATCAAGGGGATATAGTGGGACCCACCCGTCACATAATAATTCCAATGAATTCCTCATATGAGCGGGGATAAACATAAACAACAAATACATTCATATTGAAACTATCATATGAAATGTAACTATCTTTCCCCAATCATCAAACATAAAACACTAACCATTCGGAATAATATGGTGAATAGTTTTAGGATAGATCATCCATAATAGAGTTAGTCATAACCATTAAATCAAATATAGTAGATGACTTCATAAATTATTAAACCCAATAAATACATAAGAATCAAAAAGAGTGTTGAATCAAACGAGAATGATCTTCTAAAATCATTAAGCAATTCTTGTGACAAATACTCTTTTTATTTTGAAAAGAAGAGTTCTTTTCGAAAAATATTTGTATAAAACAAGAAGTGAAGTAAGATAGTATTTTTATAATAAAATGAGTGATTTTATAAATAGAATGGTTTCCAAAAACAGATAATAGTGTGCCTTTTAAAATAAGTAAGAATTTGAGAAATTCCCTTGAATCCGGCTTGTATTTTGGAAAGAGTTTGAAATTTTCTTTTAAAAACATGTAACAATTCATAAAATAAGGAAATGTTATGGTTTGTAATCATATATATAATACTCATACATAATAGATGAGGAGTAAATAACAATACATAATAATTTCATTGAGGTAATTAGACAATGAAAGTAACCCGAATGAAAATGGAAGTTCGGGTGGAAAAAACCCTTACACTTTGAAATCAAATGATTCGTACGCCCCAAAATTAATAACATAAAACTGATAGATTTAATACCATGAAGATAAAGATATTCATGATATGTGACATCAATGGTCAGTATACATACACCATACAAAAGTATTACTAGTGAATATGGAAAATCTCATGAAAATTGAAGTGAGATGAAGAAACCCTTACCTTAACTTCGAATGTGTTCCGCTCTTGTACATAAGCTCTTGGAATATGAAATTGTAATTATTAATAACTTATTCCAGAACCTATTATACATGTATTTAGTTTATCATAATTCTGGTTAGTTCATTTATGTCTTTATTGATTAGTTATTGTATTGAATTTCGTCGTTTCGGAGTGTTCGTTTATTTTATTTTCATATTCGGTTCACTTGTTTTTAAGTAATGAAGTGGAATGGATGTAAATATACAGAATTGAGATTATATATTATTTATGAACATAAATAGGTGTTATTGTTCATTTATATAACTTGTTTACATGGAACGAGGATGAATTATCATATAGAACTTTAATGATAATTGTTTCGGTTAATTTGTGGGTTTTGATTACAGCAAACTCATTTTTATTTATAACCTAATATCATTTGAACAAAGGGATTAGAGAATATTAAATAGGTTATATTATATATAATAATCTGGTTCAACCATAACAAGATTGGTTTCATGACCATAATTTAGAATGATAAAAGAAATTGAAAGTCCATCGTCCTTGAATGTGTAAAATCGACACATCTCGGATGGTGTTCTTGCTACTAGTATAAAAGAAGGTAAAAAGGGGGATATGATGATAACTTATTCCACTATCATTACAACATTACAGTACATATAAGTTACTGGATTCATCGCAAAATTTGGATAAAGATAGGTAATAGAAAAAGAAAACCAATGAACTTGAAAGGAAAGACAAAGAATTGAAAAGAGGAATTTACCTCTTGAACCAAACTTCCTTGAGAACCTCCTTAAGGGAGAGGTTTTGGTCTTTTAATGAGACCAAAGATTTCTCGACGTGGGAGAGGAGGTTCGTAGGGTATTTGGCCAGAATTTGTAGAAGTCACAATGCTTGAGGGGAGCGATTGGAAGAGGGGTGATAGGGGGTTTTTATAGTGGAGGAGAGAGGGGATTTCTTAATATAAAACTCATTAGTTTATTATTTCTTCAAAAGAAAAGTAATAGTAAGTATTCCATGACCAATAATAGTAATTTTATCATGTGAATTCGGATTAAGGTTGGTGACATCATCCATGATGCTAGGAATAGTCTATTTAGCTTATAATGTATATATACGGTAAATTGTCGTATTTTACTATTCATCAAAAAATCAAGTATTTCGGAAAAATCCCAAAAATTCACCCTAACCATTTTTTCAACATGTAGAATCCAAAAATAAAGTCCATTTTTCAAAAATAATTTTCTAAATATTATTAATTTAATATTTAATTATAATTATAATTTATTATCAAAAACCAGTTTTACAACATTCATTAACTTATTCTAAAATATAGTTATATCGTACTTTCAACTTGAATATTATTTATATATTATAATAGGTAAGGTTACTATTCATTATGGTATATCACTAGGTATGTTACTATTCACAAAAAATTAAGTTTTTCTTATTGGACTCTAAATAACTTACTGATCACGACTGTGTATGTCGGATTTTTGAAATTCACATCACATAAGTGAAAAACTTATGTTTTAAGGGTCCCATAGAAATTAGTAGTTAATGTGATTATGACATATTTATAAGAAATTAATTTCCTTTAAAAAAATATTGGGTCGTTACAATAGACCTCCTAGTCATTGATTCTCTACCTTCACCTACTGACAGGTGAAACATCTTGTTACAAACCCAGTTATCTCCTTTTTAATGCCTAGCCACCAAAACTTTCGCTGTAGGTCATGGTACATTTTTTTCACCCTAGGATGTAACGCCCATTTCAAGGCATGGAATTCTAGCATGTGTTCCTCTCGCATACTCATAGAAACAACAACCCAATTCTTTATATAGATGGCCTCGTTCTCATTTATCATCTAGTATGAAGGTGTTTTCCCACCTTCAAGGATTTCCCTAAACAATCTAAATCCTCATACTGCTTATTCCTGATCCGTCTCAATAGTATAGAATCTACTATTACTAAAACCAGATTCATCTTCTCCTGATTCTCTGGAATCACCACATTCATTTCTGCCAACAAGGTCATAGTCTTCTACTATACACTCAACTCATATACCAAATGAGTCTGAGTTTTCCTTCTCAAGGTATCAGCCTCCCTATTCTCCATTTTGGGTGTATATGTCAGTTCAAAATCAAAGGAATTCATATACTCAACCCATCTTCACTGTCTAAGATTCAATTCTCTCTATGAAAATATATACTTCAAAAATTTTTGATCCATAAAAACTGTTATGTTTTCACCCAAAAGAGAGTGTCACCAACACTTAAGAGCATAAACCACCACTACAAACTCAAGGTCATGTGTGGGCTAATTCCATTCATGTTTCATCAATTGTTGAGACCCATAAGCAATGAATCGATCCCCATTCATCAACACAGCTCCGAGTTTGATCCCAAAAGTGTCACAATACACCGTGTAATCTTCACTTGACTCAGGTAAGATCAAAATTGGTGTTGATGTCAAATGCTTCTTAAACTCTTGGAAATAATTATCACATTCTTATTTCCACTCAAACTTTATCCCTTTCTTTATCAAAACCAAAATCATAGCTTCCAATTAGGAAAAGTCCTAGATAAACCATCTATAATATCCAACTAATCCCAAAAGGATTTAGATATCAAAAATAAATTTGGGCTGCTCCCAAGAAACCACTACCTGAACTTTCTCTGGGTCCACTACCACACCTTCTAAGATTATGTGCCTCAAAATATTTACCCTCTCAATCCAAAACTAACACTTAGATAGCTTAGCATATAGTTGATGCTCTCTCAGTGTACCTAGGAAAATGTCAAGATGTTGGGAAAGGTTTTCATGAGTCTTAGAGTATACCAATATATCATCCCCAAACACCACCACAAACTAATCCAGGTACGGATGAAAGATATTTTTCATCAAGGCCATAAACACTACTGGAGCATTTTTCAACCCAAATGGAATTTTGACAAACTCATAAATACCATACCTACTTCTAAAATCAGTTCTTGTTATATTAGAAGTCTGAACTCTCACATGATGATACCTTATTCTCAGATAAATCTTTGAGCACCTACAAGCCCCCTTTAGCTGATAAAATAGATCATCAATATGTTGAAGAGGATATTAGTTCTTCACGTTCATTTTATTCAACTTACGATAATCAACGCACAAGATTAAACCCCTATCGGCTTTCTTTGAAAATAAGAATGGTGATCCCCAAGGTGACATACATGGATGGATAAACCCTTTATCCTACAACTCCTCCAACTATGTATTGATCTCTTGGATCTCATTTGGTACCATTTTTTATGGTGGAATAGATATTATATCTACCCTCATCCTAATCTCAATAGTTAATTCCACATATATATCAGGTGGAAACCCTGAGAAGTCTTCGGGAAAGATGTCTTGGAACTGTTCCGAAATTGGTGGAAGGATGTATTACTTACTGCCCCCATCATCGAGCAAAATAATAGAAACTTGGGCTATCAACACCCCTAATTACTGAGTAATTGGCCCATCTTGGCTTGAATGGATATCCCACTCTCCACGATGAATATACTAGTCACCCTTAGGAGACACAAAGGTCACTCTTCTGTGGTAACATTCGATGTGGGATCGGTATGCGACTAACCAGTTTATACCCATAATCAGTTCGAAGCTCATTATATCAAGGACATAGATATCCTAAATAAAATGACACTCTCTGATCTGAAGTGAACATCCCTTGCATAAACAGATATCTCTATACCACATTCCCAACTGTGTATCGATTTTCATCACTTCGCTTATGGACACAACCTTCAATCTCAAACCATTAAAAATATTTATAGATATAAAGGAATGAGATCCACTAGTATCAAACAAGGCACTAGCTAAAGTATAAGCTATTATAAGATATTATAATATTAATATTTTATGTAATGTCCTGTGTTTTGGAGCTGGTAAAATTTCCAAAGGAATTTAAAATTTTAGTTTTGTGGTCAGGAAAATTCTTAAATAAATATTTGGGACATAAATCAAAGTATTGGAATTCTTAATAGTGTTGCTTTTAGTTTTGGTTTAAGGCTTGATAGGTTTCTCGAGTGTCTCACTGAGTTTCAGGAGGAGTGAAACCCAAAAAATCAAATCTGGGAGAAGCTAGAAGAGGTTTATAGTTTGTCTAAAAACATGTGTCCTTCCAGAAAAAACTATGTGGCTTGTTCAACAAGGCTGAGGGTGTCCCATGGTTTAGTCTAATCATATGCACCATGCAGTACAGTTTTACACTTGTTGCTAGGTTTTTAACAAAGGAGAAACACATGTTTTGTACAGGGTTTCTCAAATTGTGTGCATGGGCCACGTGTAACCCTTTCTTAGGGAGTATCCCATTCACTTTTAGCGCATAGTTTTCCAAGATGTGTGTCCAAACCATCCACCTCATTAAAGGGTAAAATATTGGATTTTTTTCCAACCTCTTTATTTAATTATTCCTCCCTTATTTCTCCTCCTACACAGGTGAAACAGCCCTCTTCTGAAGATCCTCCTATATTCCTCTAATCATGATAATAAATTCATCATTAGGTCTCTTTTTTTGAGTGTTTATAATCATGTTGGAATCCCCTAGGTGATTTTATGACTCCTCTTCCCTCTATTATTGGTTTCCATCGCCATCTTAAATGTTATCTATATATAGGCTGATTCTCTATATGTTTAGTGTGTTTGTCTATTTCTTTCTTTTCTCTCGAATTGGAATGATTCATGACTTGATATTGGATGTTTGGACCATCCTTGTTATAAGTTTGGTGGTCTATATATTTTTTCCTTAAATTATCACCATTTATATATTGCATCGTAGTTTGGTATGCTGAATATTTTTTTATTGCCTTATAATTGTAAAACTAAATGTATAGAACCTAATGATTTGAATACCATAGACCCTATAATGTGTTTAGAGGTGATTAACTCAACCTTATTCTCTCTTAGGGTGATTCGAATTATTTTCCCTTTATTTTTTGTTTGTCCTATGAAGAAGGAACCCCTTTTAGGGTGTGATTTTAAAGTATACTTGATGAAATGCCTACTGTCTTTAAACTGAATTTTGAGGTGTGTTTCATTATTCCTTGTGAAGGAATCAAATTAATTAAATTAAATTAATTGTTTGTTAGAAATATCATGTTTTTTAACAAAACCACCTTTTGAGGTGCATTATATTCTAAACTAAAAAGGATGTCTTAAATGTGTCTTGCTTGGACTTATGGCATTAGTGTATCCCATGAAATTCATGGAAATTCTTGGATGTTATGGCAAAGTTAGGGACTTGGAATTCCCTATAATTATAATTAAATAAAAAATGGAATTCTTATGGACATGGACCTATTTATTGTTATGATTAAATTATATTAGTGTCTTAGATGAATATATGGAATGTTAATAAATTTTAAATGAATTGTATTGAAAAATATCCATTGTGCCTTGGGGGATGTCAGTTGCCTTTTTACGAAATGTTAGAATAAGGGCTTATAGGTAAAGTTAATAACATTATATTTTTTAAAGACTAAAGGGATCTCAATTAAGGTCATTGACCATGATGTGTCATAACCCCTTATTAGAAGATGTTGACATGATGTCTGCATCACTTGGGTTGTTGATCATGATGTTCCACTTCTCCTTGATTAGGATATTGGGCATGACCCTCCTCATTGTTTTTATGATACATATAATGGTGTCCTTAATCCTTTATGATACTTGACATGGAATCTTATATTGATTCTTATATTCAATAATGAAGAACCTTATTTATTATTATATGAATCTATTATTATTATTATGAGTAGTATTATTCTTGGATGACTAAGTTACACCTCAGGTCTTGGCTAGTACTATGTATCTATATATATGGATATAAACATTGATGCATTTATAGTGCATATTCATATACATATATATACATATTTTTATGAACACATACTATGGAATAATTTTATAGACGTTCCAACTTTGGTCGAAGCAGGTATGGTTTTCCCGGTGTACCTTAGGAACCTCAGATGACTTGTTTACTTTTATTTATTTACTACTTTATTGATATACCTTCACACTACTGTAATTTATATTCATGATCTAAAAAAAGATTTAGACATCATTGGTGGCGGCCAACTAAGTATGTCTCACACACTTCTCATGATTCTAATTCACTGGGGTAACCTAGAAGACCTCATGTTCATAGATTCATGGATTATTGCTTGTGTTGTGAATTATATATGGAAGTTAGGAGTATAGTATTGAGTTAGAGATCATGATGCTCATGAAGATATCCCTTGTTGATTTTTTAAATTTCTTTACCCATGTATTGTAATTTCTTTCCTACTGTGGTTCTTCCTACTTATATTGAATCATCATCTGAACATGCTTTCATGGTTGTATTATTTGGTGTTTTTCATTATTATTTAGTCTATTATACTCTTTCACTAGTTGTCATTTATTATTACTACTTCTATTGTTTTTGGTTGATTTATTTATTATATATTATACCATTTTTCTACTCTGGTCATGAGGGTATATTCTCCATGAAGATGACAATTGGTTTTTTATTTTATTATTCAAATGAGGGAAGAAAACCCATCCACAAAGACAAGCAATAAAGGAGGTCCAAATTGATGGAGTCCAAGGGCATCCCCTGGGACAAAACAATTACATTACGGAGGTAACGACCACACATTGGAGAAAACCAATAGGGGTTCCTCATGGATACTCCCTTAAGAAATAGCATCTGTAGAAAAGTTACGGATGGGGAGGCACGCTTGATGCCATGTGGCGGCCGATACAGCAACTAGTTTTATAGTCATCCAGGATGGGATGTTACAAAGTGGTATCAGAGCCCTTTTTCTTCCTCTATCATACATTTTTGTGTTAGTATATAGGATACTATAAATGTGTTGGCACTAGGTAAATATTCATGTCTAGGACTGATCAACTCAAGTGCAAGGAAAATACCAAGTGGATATTTATGGTATTTTTGTTAATGTTGTTCATTTTTATGCTTGATTATGATTTCACCTTTAGTGAATGGTGTAATTTATACCATTAATAATTTATGAGATTATAGTATTAACCCTTTTTGGGTATGGAAAGGAAGTATCATTACATGCATAATTCTAGACGCAATGATATTCATGTTCCATGTATATTATGTGTCATGTAGTTGCATTAGTAGATGTCACTTGTGTGATTATTTAGTATTCCTAATTGTATAAAATGTTGCATAGTTAATTAGAATTTTTTATTGTATAGATTGTTTTTTTTATTATTAGAATATTGACTATGTTCTATTATTGTGTGTTTTCCTACTTATGTAGTATCTTTTTATGTTAATTCATCATTCTTATATTCTTATTTCCATGTTTGATTGTATTTATCATTATTATAGCACTTCTAGATATAATATTAATATACAGTTGGTTATTAAAGTTCTAACATCAACATAAATGGTTATTTACTACATATATTGATGGTAACACCTTAACAAACCAACCTTAACATGTTTTATCCAAGGAACATCGGTTTCATGGGCTAAAACAAACCAGTTGCGATTAAATGGAAGCCAGTTTTTAATCTATAATGTGTATGGGTGCCTTATGAATTGTAAAATGGTTACCCCTATAATTGAACCATAATATATGAGTTGATACACCTTGATAATGTTTTATAAATTTAAAATTTGTTTAATATTATATTTAAATTAATTGGTTGCTTGTGGACCTTTTTCATGACTCAAGCCAAGTAGGTTGGTCATGGTACTTTGTGCTTCTGAGATAAACCCACTACGTGTGAAATTAAATCTTGGATCATTAATATGACCCTTATAGGTCACCATCATTTTTTTATGATTTAGTACTTAACCCCATGGGGGTATGCTTGTTTTATATAGGTATGGTTGTTTAAAGTGTCTGAAACCACTTATATAGATTCACATATATACATATGATGGCATCTTACTTGAAAAATCCCCTATTTAATTTAAAATAGTCTTGTTATATTCTATTGATTTGTACTTATATGAGGCATTAGTTAATTAAAATTCCAATTAAAACCTAAAGGATGTTTTCCTTTGTAGATTAGGATTGAAATTTTCTTTAACTAAGAAAATTCTTAAATATTATAAATAAATAAATGATTTTTAAAATTAAGTTTATAAATAAAATTCCTACTTCTGATGGGATATTAGTAAAATAATTAATATTTAAAATAAAATTTGGATAAAACTTTCATGTGTTCCATGTGGCGTCACCTAAATAAATTTTCTAAGCACAATTTTCCTTATAAATGGTACATGATATTTAAATTCATCCCTTAAAAGTTTTAAAGACCTAGTGTAGATGAATGAATAAACTCAAATGAAACCATAAGTGGTATTCTTATTCTAACACACATGTAAGGGATTTTCAAATGTTTCCCTAAGGTTTCCTTGGAATGGGAATGCGATAGTTTCCCATAAGCCTCTGTAAATTTTATTAGTTGCATTGAACCTAAAGGATATACGGTAGAGCCTATTGAAATTTTTTAGTGTGAATATAGTTTTAATAATTGAAGTTCCATGCTTTTGTAAGATAATAGATTTTTGTAGGTGGCACCCTTAAGAGTTAATCACCTTTCTAAGTGTTGTCATGTGTTTTAGACTTATGGTACAATTCTGGTGTCGTTGTCCTGTGTAGGGTCATTAGGTTCTAAAATGAAAACTTAATCTTGATGAGGGAACATTAAGTAATTTCACACTTTTTAAATGAGTGAGCATCATGTAATTCTTGGTTTCAGTGTGATAGACATTCCTACGTCATGGTTATCCGTATAGTGGGCCATGTGACCCCTCCTCTTATTATTATTATTATTATTATTATTATTATTCTTTAGTGGTGGAAAACTTGGGAGATCATCAACCTATTTTATAGTTTTATGGGATAATACAAATCTAGGATAGTTCTTTGTATAGTACATCAGATACTGGGATTCATAGGGATAATAAGCCTATGTATAGTGTCAAGGATGTGATTTTTTACTTATGAACCTTAAGGTAGTATGCATTGATACACACGGTACCCATCGAGTTATTGAAGGGTACAATGAACCATTTGAGTTTAGTGGTAATAGTTTGAGCCTTCAACTTCTAGGCTTTTATCACCAGTCATCTCCAAGTTAGAGTGACCTAGGTGTTAAGGTAAATCAAACTTGTCCCAATACTCAGAATAAAGTTGTAAATGGATCAGGTGTTTTGACATGTTGATCGGTTTGGTTTGGATTCTATTCCTAATATTATGGAACATGTTGACATAACTCAGGAGGAATGTCATGAATACGTCTAAAGTAACTTATACCAAGCACTCTTTAATTAGCCGATTTTTCTTCCCTTTTGGTTTAACTCTTGGTAAACGTGCGTTGTCCACATCTAGAACCCATAGGCAATGGTCTATGGAATGATTTTTGTGGGATAAGTTCCCATATATAGTAATGTGATGGTAAAGACACTAATAAGATGGTTAGTATTACATTGATCATAGAAAATTATTTCCATCCAAGTAGAAGGAACACAACTATGGAAGGACTATTTTAGAAATTGTCAGTGTTGCATTAAATGTTTTTGGATCTAGGAATTTTGGTTTTTATCGATGCTTGAAAGGCAACACAACGGTCTAATGGTTGGCCTTATATGCAACATTTTGAAAACACCATTATTCGAGGATATAATTAACTGGTTATGATTGACCGATCATGGGATTCCATGGGTGGTAAAGTCATTATGATTAGTTAATGATGACGTGTCAGTAGGTGAAGCTGAGCTTCTTCCAAAATAAGTTGAACAATAATGGTTCGACTTCCCTTATTTTTGGTAGTTGAGAATGGTTGGTTGAAAACCATGATGAGCACTTCATATGGGTTATTGTGGAAGAGTATCTATCTACATAAAATTATTCATATCTTTTTGGTGTATTATTATCTTAGTAATGATCGCATCCCTTCTCTAAATATTTTCCAAGATACACTGAGAGAGAGATGGTTATATGTTGAGCAAGGAGTTTAAACTTTTCTTCTATTTTGATAAATATACTTCATGGGATTTGTGATCTAGAAGGATTATTGGATTTAGAGTTGTGGTTATTCCTAATTGATACATTGGTTCATGAGTAGTAATGACTTGGAAAAACTCGTAGAGGCCATTTATTTCCCTTTGACATGACCACCAGGTGAATGCTGCTTTAAGTTTGGTCAGTGTACTTGATATGTATAGGTTTTGGATTTTTACCAACATATCACTTGTAAACATTAGTGTATGGACTAACTTGGATTATCTCATTGGAATATAGTTGACAAATCCAAGGTTACCCTATACTTCAGTCAAGCTCAGATTGGATGTTTTAATACTACAATCCAAGTGTGTTAAATCCTGTTTTCACCCATGTTCATGTTGGGGAACAACCATATAAATGAATGTACTTCCTAGAGACATTATAGGATTCCAGTTATAGGCCTCATTTAATGTGGCCCTAATAATTCTTGATATACCTTAATTTATAGTCACTCGGGTTAAGTTTTTAGAGTGTATTATCCATAAAAGTTGAGCATCTTTGAAAATAGTTGGTCAGGAGTGGCATAACTTGTCTTCCTATTTTCTATTAAATGCATTCAATAAGGAACCACTTATATAAATTTTTCAGGATGAGGTAAGTGTAGTGGGATTTAGCTGAGGCGTTTCAAAAAAAATGCATCAACCATTTGTTAAAGCTTAGGTTCATGCCAAGAGCATTGTTTGAATGCTATGAGCATGCTGATATAGGTGATTAAAATGGTAGAGATACTATGACAAGAAGTTAGCCCTTAAAAACAAGAACCTATAGTGGGGATCACTATAGGATATGTGATTTAATAAACGGTGAGGTGATTATGTCTTCGGTTATTCGAGCTCGAGTAAATTCTATCTTAACATTTCCTTTTTGGGTATGAACATTGGCATGAATTTCAATGGTTTGTATACCATGTGTTGGAAATAGTTCTTGGAGGTGTGTTGGGAATTTGGAAATTCAACATGTGTATTTATAAAAAAAATCATTCCCCTAGTATTTCTAGTGTTGTTTTTTTATTCCTAATTATTATTACTATTGATAAATTCTAAGGTGGTGAGGTTGAAACCTCCCGTGTTTTGGATCGGGTGAAATTTATAAAGGAATTTGAAATTTAGTTTGGTGGTCTGGTCAATTCTTAAATGAAGATTCAGAATGTAAATTGGTTTTTTGGAATACTTAACAATGTGTTCTTTGGTCATTTTTTGTCTTAATAGGTGTCTCATGTGTTCTGCTGAGTTTTGGGAGTAGTGTATCCTAAAAAATGAAATTTGGGAGAAGCTTGAAGAGGTGCATAGTTTGTCTAAAACTGTGCGTCCCTATAATAGAAACTTTGAATCCTATTAGGAGAGGATGAGGGGGCCACACGGTCTGGTATGAACATGTGTTCCAGACTACATAGTCATGCACTTTCTGGTATGTTTCTAATAAAGGATAAATACATGGTTTGTGCATGGTTTCTCAAATCATGAGCATGAAATGTGAGGGTTCATTTCTTAGGCAATATCCCACACATGGTGGTCACACAATTTATCCAATTGTGAATCCAAACTATGTGTCTCATTGAATGGGTGAATTTTTTTTTTAACCTACCTCCTAATTTCCTTCTCCCTCCCTTATTTATCCTCCTACCCACATGCAGTATCCCTCCCATAGAGCTCCTCCAATCCTCCTCTAGAAATGATGATAACTTCATCATCCAGCCATTTTTTTAGCATTTTCTATCTAGTTGTAATTCCCTCTATGAGTTTATGAATCCTCTTCCCTCTATTATTGGTTTCTCTCACTATATTATATGTTATCTCCATGCAAGCTAATTCACCCTATTTTGAAGGTGTTTATCCATTTCTTTGATTTATATCAAAATAAACTGATTCAAGGCTTGATATTGGACATGCAGACTATCCCTGGTATAAGGTAGGTGTTCTATATATTTTTACCTTAAAGTATCACCATTTATAAATTGCTTCATTGTGTCGCACATCAAATTCTTTAGCATTCCCTTTTAATTTCAAAACTAAATGTGTAAAAAATAATGCATTTAATACCTTAGACCCTATGATATGTTTGGAGGTGATGACATCAATTAGAACCTATATTAGGTTGATTCCAATTATTTTCCCATTATTTGTTGGTTTTCCTATGTATAATCCACCCCTTTGGGGTGTAATGAAATTATTTCCTCCTTTAAACCACCTTTTTAGATGTGTTTCATTATGACTCATGAAGGAATCAATGTAATTAAATTAAATTAATTTTTTGTTGTAAATATCATGTTTTATAATAAAACCACCTTTTGAGGTGTTCTATATTTTAAACTAAAAAGGATGTGTTAAATGTTTTAATTCCTTCTTGGCCTTAGTGAATGAGTGTATCACATGGAATTTATGGTAGTTATTGTATGTTTTGATATTCTTAGGGACATAGACTTCCCTCTATTTATATCTAAATGAAAATTTTAATTATTATGAACATGGACCTCTTTATTATTATGACTTAATGGTATTAGTTTATTGGATGAATATATGTCTTGTTACTAAATATTGAATTAATTTTTTTGAAAAGGATCCACTATGCCTTGAGCGATGTCGATTACCTTTTTATGAAACATAGGGATAAGGGATCATTGGTAAAGTGAACTACCTTATATTTATTAATAATTAAAGGTAACTCGAGTAAGATAATTGTCCATGATATGTCACACCCCCTTGGTTAAGGATATCGGCATGAAGTCCACATCACATGGGTTACAAGGAATGACATTACATGCCCCCTTGATTTGGTGCTTGGTTATGAACCTCCTTGTTATATTTATGATACATGGTATGGAATCATATATTATTTATAATACATGGAATGATGACCTATATTAATTTTGATATTCAGGAAAGTTAGCCCTTATTTATTATTATGTGACTCTATTGTTATTATGAGTAGTATTACACATGGATTTCTGATTTATGCCTCGAGTCTTGGATAATACTACATATCTAAAAATATGTCTATAAATGTTATTATGTTTATAGATCATGTAGATATACAAATATCTATATATATATATATGCACACATACTATGGAATAATTTTAAAGACATTCCGAATTATGTTGAAGCAGGTATGGTTGGTCAGGTGTCCCTTAGGAACCTAAGATGACTTGTTTTGTTTTATTTATTTATTAATTTATTGATATACTAGCACAGTGTTATAATTTATTTTTATACACTAGAAAATGATTTATACACCATTGGTGGTGGATTACTGAGTATATCTCTCACCCTGATCGGGTATCCATTGCATTAGGGTAACCAAGCATACCTTATGTTCATAGGTCTAAGGATTATCACGTGCATTGTGCATTGTACATGGGAGTTTAGAGGATAGGATTTAGCTGAATATCCAGATGCTAATGGAGATATCCCTTTTGGAATTTTTCATTTTCTTTATCGATGTTTTTTAATGTCTTTCCAAATATGCTTTTCCCTGCTTATATTTTATCATTATTTGGACATGCATGCATAGTTGTATTATTTGGTGTTAGTCATGGTTATTCAATCTATTATATTATTTATCTACTTTTCATTTATTATTACTACTTCTGTTGTTGTTAGTTTATTTAATTACTATATATTATATTGTTTTGTTACTCTCATCATGAGGGTATAGTCTCCCCACTGTATGATTATTAGAACTTCACTACTAGTCTGCAACCTTTAACAGATGGGGAGGTGTGCTTGAGGCTATGTGGTGACCGGTCTGGCTACTAGTTTTATAGTCATTCAGTTCGGGATGTTATATTTTTTGGGTTATTTATAGTGTTCCTCAAATTTTATAGATACATATAATGTATATGTGGTGTTTTAATATTTATATTGGAATTAAATCGCTTTATTTAATTTTTAAATACTAAGTATGTGAATATACCTAAAAATAGATTTAATGGTATTTTATATAAAATAATATATTATTAAATGATTTAAAATTCATAAAAATATTATAATTATCCAAGTAAAAAGGATATGGTAAATGATATCATCCATTTTAAACTTTTGGATCAATTTCCCTTTAATAATAACTTTATTGGCCCCTAAAATGTAAACTTTTGGTATTATGGTAATCATAAAAAGGTTTATCAAGAGTTTAAAACTAAAAGAAAATGATTAAAAATCACCTAAACTTGACTAAATATTATTTAGGAGACTATTTCAAAAATTCATCATCCTATATTTCAAAAATATCAACAAAAATCTGCTTTTCCATGAAATTTAATTTATATTAATTTAATACTTTATGTAATTACAAGGGGTCTCATCCACTCACTTATAAATGGGCACCTCCTCTTCACTGTTAATCACTCCTTTTGAGGGATCTGGGTCAGAAAATCCATAGCCAAACCCCACAAAAAATTAATCTCCATGACATAAAGATTATGTTCTCATTAAAATTCCAACCTAGGAAGATTAATTTTTAAGCCAAAGGTGTTTTTCTAAAGAAGTTGTATAACTCTTAAAAGATCGTTTTCATTTTACTTCTTCTTATACCTCTTTAAAATATTATCGAACCTTGATGATATAATAAAATCATTATATAATCTAAATTTAAATTTTATTATGACTATGGTAAAACCCTTTTTCATATCATTTTCCATCAAATGGAGAATGAAAACATCATTCATGTGTACGTGTGGACTACCATATGCATGATGTAATGTGTTTAGTTTTACATCACTTCCTCTAATGGATATATATAATAATAATTTTAATTTATTTATATTATATTCAGAAAATAACTATCATTTTTAAAGATAATATATCATCTATCTCCAAACCATTCCAATCATTAAAAATATAATTATCGCACTTGTGTATGTACAAAAAAACATCTCCATGTAACAATATAATTAAATTTTCACGAAAAACCTTTCATATAATGTCAAGGGGATGGATTTAATAGAGGAATTTTATTTTTATATCTTTATAATGAATCTATACAGCTAATATTTTATTTTATTTATTTATTTTCTATCTAACTAAAAGTAAAAACATAGCTTGTGTATATGTGTGGACAACTGCTTTGTGAATTGATGTATTCTATTATTCATAAACAAATTTCATGGATGAATATAAAATTATATTTTATATATAAAAAATGTAATTATGTAATTATTATTATTCTTTATATGATTGAGTAATACATTCTTCAACCATGGTTAACATACCAATTTTGTTTTCCAATTATGAATAGAACGTTCAAAAAAACTCTTGACATGGACTTAACCAATTACATAATTTAATATATCATTAAAATGAATGAAATTTTTGGTTTAATTATAAGGGAATATACATTTAATTAAAATGTATTCCTTATATTAATTTATGGATGATGTTGATGAATTTCAAAATATTTCATTCAAATGAATGATTGAATCCAGGGATTCTTTCCCAAAAATCATTTCCCACTATTTAAATAATTGATTAACCTATAAAAAGTATTCATCGTCTACCAAATATTATTATCATTAGACAAAATTCTAAAATCATATAATATATTAACTTTCTTCATATCTTGTGGAAATTTAAATATAATAAAAGTGTGATTTCAGATGCTCGGTAAGGGTAAACATAGGTGATAACAATCAAAGATCATAAGTGAGAATAAGAAGAGCATTTGAGTATAATAAAGATAAAAAATCAGATACTAACAAACATATCTTAGTTCATAAATCAATGAATAGATATTTTCATTATATAATTCATTAATAAAATGTGTGATTTAATAAACATCATTCATTAGATAATTACATAATCATGAAAATAAGAATAAAACTATAAAACGTCTTTAAAATATGGACATAAAATAGTATAGAGAACATAACCTTCATGAGCCACAAAAAAACATTCCTCGGAATATGAGAAGCTAAAAATTAATTTCTAATATTATATCACCCTAGGATTTTAGAATTTATTTTCATTTTGTAATATTTTCATTAGTGTGCAGTATACAAAACAATAATCATTAATCAATCAGTAATATACTATAAAAATATAATTATGTGGTAGTTATAAACTATAAATTAAATTAGATGGTATGATTATTAATAAACACATTCTGATAAATAATTATAATTATTTTATATAATACAAAATAAATCATTCATACATAATAAAATAGTACTACATTTTTATAAAAATTAATTTTATGTTTCAAAAATATAATTTATTAAAAAATGGGGTTTAATAATTTTTTATATGGAAATTATAATTAATTTATAGAATTTAATAAATTTTATTTTATTAAATTAATATCAATTTTTAAATAAATATTTTAATGTTATTTAAAGGCTATTTTTTTATTTTTTTTTTGAAAATATTGATTTTTCAATTAATAGAGACAAATATCAATTTTTGTAAAACTATAATTTCTTTTCATTAAATAAATTAATAGAAAAGAGACATTATGTTTTTAAATTGATCTTAAGGAAACATAAGTCTCATGTGGTTAAAAATAATTTAGTTAATTATATAGTAATAATAATTATTCTTAATTTTGGTATGAGTTCATTTTGTGGCTTAAAAATGCATTTTCTTCTAAAAACTATTTTTATGTACATTTTGTTTTTTATCTCATTAAATTATATTGATATATATTAATTATTTTCTTAATTATATTTATATATCATATATTCAATTAATTATTTTATCATTCATTTCATAGTTTTTATGAGGTAAGGAATGAACGTAAATTTGGGTTTTTACATAAAAATACATTTATCTAAAAACGTTTTTTCATTATGTTTTGCGTAATTATTTAAAACTATTTTCTAACAAATATAGAAATTTAATATCATAAAATGTATTCCATATATTTAAAAATAATATTGAAATTTATTAATTAGGTATGCTTTATTTTAGGTCAATATGATTGGTTATTTTGAAAAAAAAATGTATCACTATGGTAAAACTATAAATCACGTTAACCTAGGTTAAAACTAAGTGATGAGGGAAAAAATTAAATATTAATTATTATTTTAAAAATTTATTTAGACCCATATCACATATTTATTGAAATTTATTTTTTTATGGAACACTTAATCATGAAAATGAGTAAATAATATTTATATATTTTAAAAACTCCAAGTGTGGCCTCTCCATCACTTATAAAAGGATCCCCCCATCCTTACTTATCTATAATTTATGATCCTCTTAAATAAAATAATACCTACCCAAATCCATTCCTAACATACCTCCCTAATTCCTATAAGTAATTTTTTATCATAATACCATCTTATAAAGGCTTTAGGTATAATAATAATGTGGTTGTCTAAAGAAGAGGTATAGTTCTTAACCAAGCGTTTTAATTTTATTTCTTTATCTGTCTTTTTAAAATATTATTCAACCATGATTAAATAATGACATAATTATATTACTTATATTATAATGATATTGTGTTTATTTTATTACCCTTTTTTATCTATATTTCAATTTTATGAATAATAAAAACAACATTCGTACAGACGTGCAGATTACCACCTCACGAGATGAAGTATTTAATTTTTCATCACCCACTCTTATGGGTGGTCATAAAAATGGGTCCAAAAAATAATATAATATATATTTTATAAATTTAATTTTTTATTTTTTTAAAAATATTGTACTTATTTCATTATCATCCAACAAGAAATAAAAACAGAGCTCATGTGTATGTGCGGACTACAACCACATAAATTGATGTATTTTATTGTTCTTCACTACCTCATAGGCATTGTGTATATAGGATTATTTAAATAAAAATATTATTTTATTATAAAATAATCATTTTTTAAAAATAAAATAATTCTTACCTTCTTACCCTCTTTTCATTGAAAAATGGAAATGTTACTCATGCATACATACAAACTATTGTGTCCATGATGTGACATAATTCAATTTTCATAACTAAATTACATGGATTCTTATAAAAATATAATTTATTTATAAAGATAATAATTTTAACATTATTATGAATATATAAAATGTATAATCATGATCCATTTTACTATCGTCAACCTTCTAATTTAATTTTGTATATATATGTTGAATTTTCTCAAAACATATGATGTGAACTTAATCAATTACGTAATTAAGTATAATGTGGATATACATAAAATAAAATGACTTAAAATCATAAAAATTATTATTAATAAATTAAATTATTAATATAATTTTATTATTTGGAATGATAAATAATATACCGGACAAGTTAGTATCGAGGTAAGGGACACTTTACCTTAAAACCTCATTATAAAAATTTTAATGATTTCATTTCTAAATATTTTTCCACCATGTCCATATTATTAAAATTAATTTATGGATTTATTTATATTAATATAAATAAATTATAAAGGATATTTATATCCCTTTTGACTTTATTTCAATGTATTTTAAGAGTATTTTTTTGCATATTTTATACTAAACGTGTTGACTTTATTTACTAAATAAAAAAGGAATGCTATCTTTTAACATATATGACATTGATGACTATTCTGACCATAATAATGAAGGACCTAGGAACACCCTAATAGGGGAGAGGTGAATCAGAGTGTCAACTTTTTCTTTTAAACGGATGGATCTTGTACCCACATTGGTAGGAACCTATTAAAATTGTCAGAAAAATGAATGCAAAGAGAGGGACATCAATTTTTCTTGGTTCACCACAAAGGGATACATTCAAGGAGCATATGAAGACAGTGTGTCAGTCGTACCAAAAACCACTAATCTTAACTAGTTGTATATTACAAGGTTTTGTCACAGTAACTCTGTACCAGGATCAATTCCTTTACAATGGTTTAGGGAAAGATCACTACTTCCCTTAGAACATTTCCATTGACTCCCCCTAGCTCACTGCATTTGGAGAAGTCTTACTTAGTTTATCGACTTGAAGATCGCTTCAATAGATTAGTATTGAAGTCTTTGTCTTTGTTCATCACAAGACACTACTTGCATCAACGACCACAGTAGATACACACTGAAATCATTGTACACTTAAACCTTATATTCAATATTGTTCTTTTTGAACCCCCTTTGGGAAGTTCAACCCTTCGCAGAGAACAACCCTTCGCAGAGCACACACCTTTTCAGAGCACACACCTTCACAGAGAACACTACTTCACAGATCTCACTGCTTCATAGAGCCCAATACTTCTCAAAGCTCGATCCTTCATAGATAAAATACCTTTACAAAGCACATCTACCTCTATGGAACCCTCTTTTATCATGAACCACACTACCTTCACAGAACACCTTACTTTGCAAAGATTATTGAGCCAACGCGGAACATCCCAACTTCATGAATCACTCAATACTTAGAAGCATTGACTTCGTTCAAGACTAAATTATCCTTTTTCAAAGCACAAGTTTTCATAGACAACTGAATTCTAGAAGCACCCCTTTCTTTGTGAAATTAGAGTGACTCCGTATTTTCTCTCTCAAGTTCATGAGGAATGGAGAGGGGTGGCCTCTTATTTATAGGTGTGGTCAAACATGGAACTCCACTTCTTCTGGCACAATTTTGGGATCGGTCAAAAAAGTCTTTTTGGTGCATCTCCCTTCAAAAAGTTCTTTGAATATTCCTTGTTCACAATGCTTGTTGTAACTATAGACCTCTCCATCAAATCTCTTTGCACTGCTGTAATGCTTCACTCACAAAGCCTTTAGTCAAACCTTCACACTGCTACAATGCTCAAATTCTCGTAATATCAAAGTAACAGAATCTCAAATCGTAATTCTTCATTTCTTATAAATCCTCACGGAAGTATTCATGAAATCCATGCCTTTTCCATATTTTTGAAATGTTAATTCCAGAAAAATACCTTTCATAAATCTCAGATTCTCATTACCACAGAGCACACCATCACAATCTTCATGTCTTTACGAAACACACTTCATTAAGCCCATCTATGTGAAACTCATACCTTTTCCTTATTTTCATGATATCTTCATAAAAACGACACTTTTCACAATGATTTCCATTCTATGAATTTTGGACCCCAAAAATTTGGAAAACACTAGGAAACGACATCACCTTCAATACTTCTTACGACTTAAACTGTATGATCCCTTTCCCTATAATCTCCTTGATCATCCATTAGACGATTAACAACAAAAACAAAACATACTCAATTTCTAGAAAAGAACAACCTTGGATCCAACAATCTCGCCCTTTGGGTTTTTTGTCAATCTGCAGATAAATTCAATAGAGCACCAACCACCATCAAAACCTGAAACGTAATAATCAACTCAACAAACACTCTAAGTCTACGTGAATAAAGATCATTTTATAAAACAAGAGGGAATACATGAATTGTGTTCTTGTGTGTTTGAATGAATTCTTTAACTACTTCCTCATAACACAAAATTGTTTTATCCCTTCACATTCTCTCTATTATCCCTTCACATTCTCTCCTTTAAAATTCTCTATTCTCCTGCAACCAGCCTGAAACCATAAAAAAAATTCATCCTCCACATTTTCACATTGAATTTATCCATTTTTCCCCCATTTGAAATAAACCCAAAGACCAGTATTTGAACATTATAGATCTCAGAACATAATCCCCCTTGATAATATCTCCCCCATAAACCGGCATCACTTACACAAACAGATTAACACAATTAAAACAATTAGGGAGAGGAGAATATATGTAACCTCCTCATACTCTAGGAACTGGATGAACACCAAGGTTCAACTGATGTTTCTCAAACACATCCGTTGAGAGTGTATTGGTCATAATATCAGCCACTTTCCTATCAGTTCCCACATGGTCGATTTTTATCACACCTTGGTCAACTTTTTCCTTGATGAAGTGATATCTGATTTCAACATGTTTCATACAATAATGGTGAACAGGGTTCTTTATAAGATCAATTATGATTTTATTATCTTATTATATCACTATTGGTTGTTTCACCTCATCACCTATGTCAGTAAGTTGCTGCTTCATCCAAAGTAATGGAGTGCATGTCTTGGTAGTGAAGATATATTCATCTTCAGTAATACTAAGTGAAGTAATTTCCTATTTCCTGATCAACCGGCCCATGCATTTCTTCCCAATATAGAATGATCCACCACTTGTGGACTTTATGTCCACTACATATCTATCTTAGTCGGCATCAGAAAATTTTGATAGTTTACTCTCTCTTCCAGCAGCAAAGTATAACCCATAATTATGAGTACCTTGAATATACCTCATGATTATTTTCACTGCCACCATATGTTCTTCCTTTGGATTACTCTGAAAGTGGGCTGCTAATCATTTTGCAAAGGCAATATTTGTCCACGTCGTTGTTAGGTATAGTTATCTTCCAATTATTCTCTTATACGTTGTGGGATTCATAGATGTCCCATCCTCATCCTTTCTAAGTTTTGTTCCAAACGCAATTGGAGTATCCATTAGTTTGGAATCTTTTATATTAAATTTATCTGATATCTCTTTTGCATAATTTTCCTGAGAAATAAAAGTTTAATCCTTCTTCTGAATCACCTATATCCCTAATAAGTATGTGAGTTATCCAATCATCGACATTTCAAATTCTAATTTCATGTGATTGGAAAATTCATCCACTGATCCATGCCTACTTCCACAGAAAATAATATCATCTAAGCATATCAATACCATAAACTGATCCTTTTGAGAATTCTTCACATAGAGATTGTGATCCACTCCTCCTATTTTGAATTCAAGCTTTTTTATATAGAAATCTAGTTGAGAGTACCACACTCATGGTTCTTGCATCAATCCATATAGTGATTCATTTAATCTACATACCTTCATTTCATCATTTCTAAGTAAAAAACCCATCGGCTATTCAATGTAGAATTCTTCTTCAACAACACCATTTAGGAATGTTTTCTTAACATCCATTTGATACACTTTATATCCTCTTTGGAATTACATGGCATGAAATATCTTGATTGACTCCAGTCTATCCACCGAAGAAAATGTTTCCTCAACATCAACACCTTCAATTTGTGAATATACCTTGCACACCAGTCACACCTTATTTAGGATCATGTTACCATGCTTGGCATATTTGTTTTTGAAGATCAACTTTATACCAATCACATTATAACCTTCAGGTATCTTGACTAGATCCCATGTCTTATTCTTGTCAATCTGATCAAACTCTTCATTCATGGATTTCACCCCTGATTCATCCTTTTCAGCCTCTTCAAATGAGGATGGTTCCACAACTAATAAAAAAACAGATTGTGCATTATTCCTCATTCTCCTTATTTTTATTGGGGTATTCCTTACCCCAATGATGTTGGATTGATCAATCTCCTCTTTGATTTCTCCTGTGAGGTTCATTCCAGTTCTCTTTAGTCATGGATTCCTCTTCTGATTCCTCTTCTGATTCAACATCATAATGTGACTCCAGAGAGTTTTTTACACCTTCCTATACTTCTATGTTTCTATTTCTTTCATGTTCACATTCTTCTTCATCATCTATCTCATTATCATAATAATTCCTTAAAGCATTTTTGGTTTTCTCTTCAATGATTTTAACATCTCTTCTTTCCACAATCCTTCCAAAGTACTTATTGAAACACTTGTAGGTTTTGATGTTCATAGGTCTACAAGGAACATTCCATTTTATTCATTGTCATCATACTTCCCTTGATTTACTTATTTATTTAGGATGAAACATTTACTTACAAATACATGAAAATATTTCAAAGAAGGATTCCATCCATGACACAATTCATATGGTGTATTCATCTCTCTCATATAAAGTCCAATTAGATTTTGAATGTGTACTGCAGCTTTAATAGATTCTTTACAATAATGGAGAGAGATGTGACTCTCAATCGGCATAGTCTAGGCTATGTTGTTCACCTATCTATTCCAGTTCTCAACTACACCATTTTTCAGAGGAGTTCTCATAGCAGCCACCTCATGTGGTATTCCAGGTTTCTCTGGGTAATTTTCAAACTCAATAGACATGTATTCCCCTCCATTTTTAGATCGAAGAACTTTGATTGTCCATCCGGTATCATTATCAGTGATTTGGAAATAATATTTCATACAATAAATCACTTTTCGTTTCCTATGTATAACCACCACATATGCCATTCTACTATAATCATCTATGAAAATGACAAAGTACCTTTCTCCATGCATTTTGGTAACTTTTTTCGGGACACATGTATAAATGAGGTCAAGAAGATTAGATTCTCTTTTCTTCTTTGATCGATAGGAACTACAGAGCATCTTCCCTCATATACAAGAATCACAGGCCTTTTCTCATTCACACTTTAGGTTGGAGATATCCATGAATATCTTTAGCTTAGATATATTTTACATGTCTTTCTAATTGATGTGCCCCAATCTCCAATGCCACTGGTTTTTTTATTCTTCAACTGTTAGATAGAAAATTTTATCTTTACTGTCAACTGGATATAAGTTGTCATCTTTTTTATATCCTTTCATGAGAGAATGCTTTGTCTTTCCCTTTATAGTGCAGCCCTTTTGATTGAAAGTCACTATAAGTCATGATCTAAAGAGTTGACTCACACTGAGGAGATTGTGATGTAGACTGTCCAAATAAATGAATTCAGTTTTATTCATCTCTCCATTAGCTAGCTCAATATTTCCACTACCTTTGATATTTAAAGCACCATAATTATAAAATCCCACTGCTCCATCAACCCTTTTTTTGAAATTCGTTAATAGGTCAGCATTACCTGTCATGTGGTATGAACATCCAATATCAAGAATCTAGGTGACGATGTTCTTTGTAGCTTTGAGGGCTACTTCTACAAGATTGGATTTTTCAATTTTTCTCTTTTCTTTCCATGGGATATTGGATTAATTGTAGGACACTAATGGCCTTTCAATTCTCTCTTCCAAGTACATTGGTTCTTCATATTCATACTCTTCTTCCAAAGGAGAAAACCTATTTTTGATAGAAACACTGTTTGGTTGGAGAGTATTCACCTATCTTTGAGTGTCATAGGAATATCTCATATCATTCCTCTACTTTCAAAGTACAACTTTATGGCCAAAGTTAAAACAATGAAAAGAGTATCCATATAAATTATTTCTTCTATAAGATGTAGGATATGAATTTTTTTCTCCTTCTTTTAACTCCTAGCTCTTCCCCAATCAGATAGCTCCTTTCCTATTTGAAATAAGACATGGTTTAACCCAGATATCCACATAACTAACACTTCATGTGAGGAAATGTCTTATCACTTCTATTTCTCCTCATTCCTTCTTCCACAAGTAAATAGTTTTACTACCTATCATTTCTAAAAGATCAAGGATGATATTCAGTTATCCTTTCAATTTGATTGAAGGGTCTCTTTTTCACCACTTCTGGTAGTTTTTCAACATGATCAACCTTCAACTTGCCTTTATTCTAGATAACTTTATATATTGAATTTGATGTTTCGGCATCACATCTAATTCCACTGTTTCACATGCAAGTAGGTCTTTGATCACTCAAAATCTTCTCAACTCCATCAAAGCCACATTTTTCTCTCTACAACAGCTCAGTATCTGAGAACCTTCCAAATTGTATTTTCTGCATTGCTTATTTTGAATTTGACTCACTTTTGAATTTACTCCTAAGAATAACAAATTATTCATTAAGTCCCCAAATAGTTTTGTACTTCTCTTCCAGTATCAAGGTAAGGTCATTGATGACCTTATACTTTTCTTCGATTATGAGCTTTAGTTCCACTAAATCTTCTATGCTTTCAAGGATTGATGATTGTACTTTCACTAGTTCTTAAAGTCATTCAATTTCAGCTTCAAGAATATCAGCATATTTTGATGATTCTTCCACCATTTCATTCCACTTATGGAATCTCTTATATTTATTCTCAGGATTACCAAAAGCATCCTTAATTTGAAACTTTTGATCATAATTCATGGTCATCTAATTATCTCTAGATTTATTTGTCGATGGTTCTGACTTTTTAATGGTATCCATCATGGAGGCATGTTTTCCAGTTTTAAATTCTGGTTCTTCTTCTTCACATAATTCATTGTCATCATCTTCTTCTTCATAGAAAAAACTCTTCTTATATACTTTCTTTCTAGATTTGAAGTATCACTTTTTGAAAAACCTTTTCTGAGGCTTCTTGTTATTTTTAGCATCGCTCTCTTCATCATTTATCTTTCTTGAGCATTGTGAGGAAATGTTCCCAACTCTACCATAATGAAAACAATCTAGGGGTAACTTTCCTTTAAATTTACCTTTTCTATTCTTGAGCTTCTTGGAAATGAGAGAAAGAATTTATTTTTTCTAATAATCTTCATCACCATTTTCTTCTATGATTTTCATTTTTTCCATGGATTTGAATACCATTTCTTTGCTTACATGAGTCATATCATCTTCTTGATTGACTCTCGTCTCATATGACACTAGGCTGCTCATCAAATCATCCAAATAAAGTTTGAAAATATCCCTTTCCTCAAGGTCTAACACCTTCAAATTGTAAAGGGGTGGATGTATTCTCAATATTTTCTTTACAATATCAATGTATTTGATTTCTTCACCCGGACCTCAGATTTAACCTACCACTTTAGTAATTCGATTGAAAAAGGAATTTGTATTCTCATTAGAATGAATCTTCAGATCATCAAAACCTATTGTATCGGACTTGTAGTTTCTCATCCTTCACATTACTATCTCCTTCGTAAATATTTTCATGTTTTTTATGCCTCGAATTTGTTGAGGAATAGCTCATCACCTTTAGATAGGTCTTATTAGAAATAATCATGGTGAGAGAATTATATTCTTTATCATATTCATCAATAATTTTCATGTATTTATCAGTCAAAGATAGCCATGTTGGATCAGTAACTTGAATTCCTTGCACAGTGGAAAAGAGAACTTCTATTCTAAGAGATCTCAGATGAGATCTCATTCTATTCTTCCAAATCTAAAAATTACTTCCATCAAGAGGGGAACTCCCCTAACATTGACTGAATTCTCCATGACGGTACAAGGAAGATTTAACACCAGCAACCTTTACCCTTTGATACCACTTCAAGGACCTCAAAACACCCTGAGAGGGGAGGGGTGAATCAGGGTGTCTAATTTTTATTTTAAACTAATGGATCTTATTCCCAACTTGGTAGGAACCTATTAAACCATTCAGACAAATGCATGCAAAGAGAGGGCACATTAATTTTACTTGGTTCACCATAAATGGCTAAATCCAAGAAGTATACACCGATAGTGTGTCAGTCATACCAAAAATCACTAATCTTCACTAGCACTGAATTATAAGGTTTGGTCAGAGTCACTCTATGCCTAGATCACTGCCTTTACAATGGTTTAGGGATAACTCACTACTTCCCCTGGAACACTTATACTAACCCCCCTTATCTAACTAACTTTGGAGAAGTCTTACTCAATTTATCGAATTGAAGGTCACTTAAATATATTGTCATTGAAGTCTTTGTATTCATTCAGCACAAGACACTTCTTCCATCAACGACCTCAGTAGATCCAAAATGAAAGCTCGGTCCACTTAAACCTGATATTCAATACTTTCCTTTGTGAACTCCATTTGCAAAGATCAACCCTTCATAGAGAACAACCCTTCACAGAGCACACACATTCACAAAGCACACTACTTTGCAGAGCTCTCTTCTTCGCAGAGCTCAACCTTTCATAGAGCTTGATCCTTCATAAAGTAAACATTATCGTAAAGCACAGCTACCTCTACAGAACCCATTGTCATTTTGAATCACACTACCTTCACAAAACACCTTACTTCATGAAGCTCACTAAGCCAACACGGAACATCCCATCATTGCAAAGCACTAAATACTTAAAACCATTGACTTCATTAAATAGTAAAGTGGCCTTTTCGCAAAACATAATATTTCATAGACAAATAGCTCTACAGAGCACCCATTTCTTCGTGAAATCAAAGAAACTCTGGATTTTCTCTCTCAAGTTCATGCAGAATAGAGAGGGGTTGAATCTTATTTATAGGCGTGGTCAAACTCAGAGGTCTGCTTCTTCAAGAAAGATTTCTAGATTGTTCCAAAACGTATTCTTGGGGAATCTTACTTTTCAAAGCTCCATGAATATTCCTTGATTGTAATGATCATCATAACCATAGAGCTCTCTATCAAATCTCTTTGTACCGTCGTAATTCTCCACTCTCAAAGCCTTCTATCAAACCTTCGCACTGGCACAATGCTCAAATTCTTGTAATCGCACAGTAACACTATCTCAAATTTCAATGATTTGTTTCATTGAAATCATCAAGCTAGTCTTCATGAAATCCATGATTTTTTCATATTTTTGAAATGTTGATTCCAGAAGAATTCCTTTCACAAAGCTTATATTCTAATAATCATAGACCACACCATTATAATCTTCATGTCTTCACAAAACACACTTTATGAAGCACATATCTACAAAACTCATGCCTTTACAATATTTTCATGAGATATTCATGAAAAAACACTTTTCTCAATGCTTTCTATTCTCTAAATTTTGGACCACAAAAATTTGGAAAACACTAGGAAATGACATCTCCTTCAATATTACTTATAGCTTGAACTTTATGACCCCTTTCCTTGCAATCTCCCTAATCATCCATTAGAGGATTGAAAACAAACACAAACCATACTATATTTCTAGTAAATAACAGCCTTGGATTTAATAAATAAACATTATTTGATAATTGAATTTATTTACAAGATTCCATGTTTTGTTCAAATAAAAACCATTTTCCCTTTTTTCTGTGTATTTTTTATTTGAAAATTAGGTTTTAAAGGAAAATAGATATATCAATATCTGAAAATATTTTTATAAAGGGTTAAAAAAGAATATGTTTATACATTAGATAATGGAAATGCAATATTATTTGTGTTCTATTTATGTTATGGTCAATGGATATTATTTATGATAAGGGTTGGGTGAAATATATCTCTCCACTATATTGGGTCATGATTATGTGTAAAGACCCTAACCTTAGTATCCTAGAGTAAGTGTTTACTTAACTAAATTGGTTCTAGATAAATTTGATCACACCCAAAAGGTTTCAAATTATAATTATAAAACTAAAATGAAACCTAAAATACAACATAATATTTTCATTTAAAATACCAATATTCAATCTATCATATCCCTACATATGAGTCATAATACACTTCCTATAATCCTCGGGAAATGAAACATAAGAAAGTGTGTGCTCACATTCTTAATAAGTGTATTTATATTTCTGAAGCTATAATGAATAAATAATCAAAAATCAATATGATAATGTAAATATCTAAAAACTCCTTTAATTTAATCAATAACTTGAGCATAGAGAATTTTATTAAATAAATAAATAATGATCAAATAATTCCATAGAAATAATCACATACACTTGAAACACATCCATGGATATCATAAATAATAATATAATTACATGGACACCAATAACTAATCTCATAATTATGGAATTCATAATACCAAACATCATAAAAAACCCTTTAAGGCCCCATTCCAAGGAATATTATATAAATGGGTAAGGCCTCTACCAAATACCCAATCTAGTTTTTCTTAGGATACCTACTGATGTGTCGAGGGGATATAGGGTCCCCTTACCATAACTTACTAATTCCAATTCATTCCTCATATGAAAGGGGTGAAACATAACAAATATAAACATTCATATTGAAAAACAGTCATATAAAATGTTAATAATTTACCAAATGAATAAATATAATCATAAACCATATAGATTAATATATAAAATTGTATTAAAATAATATATCCCTATTAAATAATAATATCAACCAATAAATATTGACTTGGATGAATATACTTTAAAAACATCACGAGGAATTTTTTTATGGACTATGCATTTTTCACTTTGAAATCACATATTTATAGTGTAATATAAATACCAAATTTTAAGGAAAAATTTTATTTGAAAAGGGACTTGTAAAATTGTAAATGAATCATCAAGGAAATGACTATTCATGATGGAAAGAAGTTTTTTTCATACCATATAAGATACAAACCATTCATTTTATGCTTTTATAAAAAGTCAAACAATACTTAGTTTAGAAAACAATGGAAATATTATTTTTAGAATAATTTTAAAAAATTAAAACATGCGTAAAAATGTCATTAGTATATATTCAAACAATTTTAAAGAATTGTTTTATACATTTTAAGGAAAATATAGGCATGATAGAGAATTATTCCAGACTGATTAGAAACGGAATTTTTGTTTCCTTTAAAAATGTTATTTTGGTATCATGCGTACTTAAAGAGAGTAAATTGAAAGGAAAACTTGTAATTTATATGAACAACTAGAGGATAATAAAATATATATTTTTTAGGATAGAAATATAATATAATTTCCCTAATGGAGTCGTAAATATAAACAATCCTAAATAATGATAATATTGTGAAATAAACCCATACCTCAGGTCCAACATCCTTTATACGTGTTCAAACCTCATATATAATAAATATAGATTTTTTATAATTATATCCCAAAACCATAATCATATAAATCATGTAGTAACCATGACCCCAGTAGCCTGAAGTTGATTCCTACTTTATTACATTGGCATAGATACAAGGAAACATATCCCTAAAGATCAAATAGTTTAGAAATATTGGTAAACTAGATACATAATTGAGTCTTACATAACATTTGAATACATAAATTACAACATAATATCTTTATTTTGAATAACATTATTCCCTCTATAATATCCTTTCTTTTTAAACATAGAACACTTTATCGATTCCTAAGAATGGAAATAAAATAAGGGTGAGATCAAATGCTTAGTAAGGGTTAAATACATTAAAAGCTATCATGAATCAACAAGAATAATCAATATAGAAATGTAAATAAATGGAAACATATTAATGTTAATAAATAATATGAACATCATAACTGGATGAGGTATATTCAATATGGAAAGGTAAATAACGGGAAACACATTCCATTTAATTGATTTCATAACTATCATAACTGGATAAGGCATAATCTATATGGAAAGTTAAATAAATGAAATCAAATTTCATTTAAATAACTTAAATACATGTATAGATAAGGAATAATAAATATTTAAAAGTAAATAACTGAACACACATGCCATATAATTAATAATCGGGAGACAGTGTCATTGTGAAAACACATAGATAATAATAATAACTAAAATGAAAGAAATTCCTAATTATTAGATGTCATGTTTCCTATGAATATGAAAAATTTACCATCAAGACATTTCATGAGATGGTTTATAACATACTAAGTACAAACAGATCTAGTTTTTCCAATGATATCACTACTATCAAGACCATTCACAAGATAGTTTAAAACTATTGGTTACAAACTCATAGGTTTTGGCCAACTTATTTTCTCTCATGAGACTATTGATTCATCTTAGATCCTTCTATAAATGTTCCAAAAATTGTATCTTGAATGTAAAAAATAATCCCCATATATTGAATAATAGATTTAATTTATGAACAATGTGTCTTATAATTAAATATCTTTATTGAGTAAAGGATACAGAATTACCAATATTTCCCCAGCTGATCTAGTAACTATCAAAGTAAACACCATATGTAAAAATGGTATATGGTTCAGGAAAGAAAAATTTATATAATAAATTATATATAAATTTAGGGTAAATTTAATGTTTATAATAAACTGAATAATTTAAAGAAAATTTAATGACAACAAAAATGAATCAAAGAAGTTAATGTCAATATTTCCCTTGGTCAAAATGATCATAAACTATATAGAGGACAAATAAGGATGGTATAAATTCAACATATTCCAATTATAGTATAATTAAAAAAAGTGTTTTTTACATTGATGAATAAATATATATTTAAAAATATTCTTGAGGAAAATACCCTTTTCATTTTTAAAATCTATTTTTTAAACATAAAGCACTTTGAAAATCCTTTTCTTTTAAAATGACTTTCAAAAAAAATTTCTTTAAAAAAGTCTCATAATCATGTAAAAAAGATTCAAAAAACTATATTCATGATGGTGGGTAATTATATACATGTTTTAAATGTTAAAAATAATATTCCTTTTACATTGCAAAAAGGTTAGAAAAGTTTGTTATTTGGAATACAATAAGAAGATTCCTTTCACATTTTTAGTAAAATCTAAAGATTCATTGTTTTAAAAATGGTATAAAGATCACTTTGAAAATATTTTTTAATAAGTAAAAATGGGTAAAAATGTATTTAGTAAATTATTTTTAAAATGTTAAAAATATTTTTAGAAAAAATTATTTTTTAAGAAAAAAGATTTCTAACTGAAGAGAGAAATGAAGTTGTATTTTATTAAAAACATTTTGTAAAATATTTTAAGTGCCAAAGAGTTTGAAAATTGTAATATTAATTAAAAATACCTTTAATAAAAATACTATAATAATATTAAATGGGTTCATTTATAAAATTATCAAATAATTTTCTTCTTCTGAAATTCAATAATAAACAATACCGATTAGAATGAGATTGGGAAGCAAACCCTTTAAAATGATTATAACATTCAAGTGATAATTATTTGATGAATTGATTATGTGTGTCAACTATAAATCCACATGAAAAAAGTGTGAATACAACAATATATATTTAAAATTAATTTCACACATAGTTTTAGAATATCAAATATAGAGAAGAAGTAATATAACTTAATGAAAATAAATTAAGTTATCGAATTCTTTACAGCTTGGTAACTTTTTAAGTCAAATACCCTTAGATTAAATAATTAAAATTGTAACTTAAATTACCATGAATAATTAATTATTCATGATATCACATATAAAAGTGGAATTATATATACTATATAAAATAACATAGGTTCATGATATTACAATTTTCCTCAATGAAATGAAATTGAGACGAAATCCCTTACCCCATACTTCCTTTTGGTTGAAAGTTATTTAATATACTTTATAAAGGTTTTAATAATGTTATTAATTTATAATAGAACCATATTAATTCTTATAAAATCATATATAATCTTTTTATTACATCTTACCTCCCATTTTTTAATAATATTTAATTATCTTCATTATTTTGGGTATTAATTAGCATATTTTCTCGTGCATGTTTTATTATAAATTTTTCAATTCCTTTGAGTATAATATATATAAATAATATAAAAAATTATATTAATGTTATAAATATTATATTTACTCCTTATATGCATTATTATAACCATTTACTAAATTGAAACATGAGAAATAAATCTTATTGATTCGTGGAGATGGTAGGTCATACGTACGCATTAGCGACGACATCATTCCCCAAAAGAGTGAAAGGGTAAGGAATTGGGTGATATATTAAATTTATAGAATAAATATAATATCATATATATCACATATATTTATTAATTTTATCATTATAACATTGCCTATAAATCTTATTTGAAAAACAAATCACATCGCTTCGCGATGAGGTAGTTTGTCGTAAACACAAGCAACGATGTCGTATTTTAAATAACATGGAAAGTAAAAAAAGGAATGTGTGATATTAAAATTAAATAGGTATAATAATATTATAAATATAATATTAATGTGGTAAATCCATCACTATATCAAACCCTTATAGGTGATAATAAAAAATTGAATGACATATGTTTGTGAGGTGGTAGTCTGTCGTACACACGAATGATGATTTTGTAACCCATTTTATGGAAGTGGAGATGGATAATAATTATTACATCAACACAATAACATATTAGTATATGTAAAATAATTTTGTTATTATATTTTAAGTGTTAATACAAAATTTATTTTGGAAAAATAATAATGAAAATGAAACATATTTTTTAAGATAATTACCCTCTCTAAAGTAAACCTTCTTTGGATATCATCTTAAAGACCCTAGGGATAGTCTTTTGAGAGGACCTTAAGAACTATAATGTAACTAAGTATGTTTTTTATATAAATATTCAGGTTTTTGGTTATCCAAATGGATTTTTAGGTGTGAATAAGTGAGGGTATGTTTACCCTTTTGTAAGTAGGAAAAGGGAACCCTCTCGAAAATTACATGGAACTTTCCCAAAAGAATCAAAATTGTTAAAGTCATGCACATGATAAATGCTTCAAAATGGAAATATATTAGAACATGGGAATTATAATATGGAAATATTTCCATAAAATATAATTTTTATAATTTTTTAGGTCATTTTTACCCTTATCCTTTTAGTATAACCCCCACAATAAATACATTTTTTCCTTAATTATGGTAATTAATTCTTATTGTTTTCACAATTAATTTTGGTAAAAAATTAAGTTAACCTTATAAGAAATTATAAATTAATATTATTCCAAAAATGGAATACATTTTTATATATTCAATTCATATATGTGGCAAATTTTAATTTAAAATTAATCCTATACACACGATGAGAAAGGTAGGTTTTTAAGAGAAAAACTCAAAAAGTTTAAAAGGTTTTTATATAAAAATTAAATATAAAACTTGTTAAAATGAACTAAATTATATTAATTGATGTAAAATTTTTATAATTTTAATTTAAAACAAATTCAAAATAAAATTTTACATTAGAAATAATTTAAATGAAAAGGAAGTTTTCAATTAAAATTCAGTATTTTCACTATTCATCAAAAAATTAAACTTCTCAAAAAAAATACAAAAAAAATCACCTTAAGATCATTTTTATATTTTGATTGAAAAAATAAATTTTATTTTTTAAAATAAATGTTCTAAAATTGATAAAATTAATTTTAAATTATGTTCACAAATCACAACTAATATGTCTTTTAGAAAAAATATAGTTTTTCATAAAACATTTATTTTTATTTTAAATGATCCTTATTTTATTTCTAAACAATTAACAACTATAACTTTAAGAATTTAGTTATTAATATTAATAAACACTAATTAAATGGATAGTTTATATATATTATATAAAATAATTATATTTTAATAATAGTTAACATTTTTTTAAAACTCGGTGTTACGTGTAACATGAGATAAACTCAGTGCTTCATGTAACGCAAGATAAACTTTGGGTTATGTATAATGCAAGATTTTTAAGAGATTTAATTTATTTAAAAATACATATATCATAATGTCTTAAGATTTCATATTTCGTTTTATACTTTTTATTTTTTTCATTCATGATATCGAATATGATGTTTATATTTTAAAATCTCAAGGTGTTACATTCTACCCACCATAAACAAGTTGCATCCTCACAATTTAAACTTGATATAACTAATAAAGGGTTTGATATTTGAGAATAACTTTATTAAAATCTCACATCATGAGAATGGTTTACAAAAATTCCTCGTAACAACATAGACTGGTAAGTACAATGGTCATATAGAATAATTCATAAATTGGTTTCCAGGTTGGAGAACATACGTGGGAAATAAAAACATAGAAATAGAAGAAAAGAATAAATAATTTTAGAGAGTGATTAAATTCATTGATCAAAATAATGTGAATGATCAACTTAAAGTTATGGGCCTCAAAACCATAAATATGTTATGATTTAAAACACCATCTAATTTATCGAATATGAAGGTAATGGGATAACATTTTTGTTTCAATATTCTTTTCATAATGTTGAGTAATTATTTTATTATCTAATAAAATAAGGAAATGTACTAACTTTATATGTTTCTACCTCATAAACAAAATTTAATCCTTTTTACCTTTGATAAATTTCAGATTCATCACTTACTCCAATAAATGAATATCTGAAAATAAATTTTTTTATGATTGAAGCGCTAAAATTCAGTTTTAATGGATCATAACATCCATAATAAAATGATTAGTCATTCCATTGATATATAGCTATTATTATGAAAAAATTATTAAAACAAGTTTTCCAATATGCATGAATCTCCATATGGTGAATTAATACATTAATCTCTAAAACCTCTTCCAATGTTCAACAAAAAACATTTCATAAATGGTTAACCTTATTGCCCTTCCAAAAGAGTAAGATCCATGACTTTAGAAATAAGGTCATTAAATTTTAAAATGAAATTACCATTAATCCATCAACAACATGAAGTAACTCTTAATTATAACATACCAAACATGTGAATATCTTTATCATGTATTCTCTTGAAATATGAAAATAACCAAAATTGCCATAAAACATTATAGAAAACATTCATGATTCCTTATTTAATAATTAAAACATATATTATTAGATATAGTCCTTAAATCCAAAATTGTGATAAATTCCATCAATGGAAACATAACCACATTGTCAACAAATCATTAATTAGTTCCAAGGTAGTGAGCACAATTCAATTTAATTTATACATATAAATTTTATCTTTATACCAACATCATTATATAAATATCTGGAATATATTAAGGGTTATTAATCATGTGTCTTCCAAGAAGTTCAACTTTCCACTAAATCATTTTTTTGTTCATATTCTTTTAAATCCTTAATTAAAAAGTATTGCAGTACAATACTTATATATTTATTAATTATTATAAATAGGATATAATTTATAAAATAATAAAATGACAAAATTCTTGAATACAAACACAATAACTTTAATCATTCCACTTATTATGGGGTAATATCATAATATTGACCTTGATCTCTTAGATTTTTCAAAGTTATATTCTCTAGATTCTTGGGGAATTAATTTATATAGTGCCCCATATCCTTATAGTCAAAGTATTTAACATTGTAAAATTGTTTATTTTCCTTTTAATAAGGATGATGGAGGTAATTTTCTCCACACTTGAAGAAAGCTCATTTTCCTATTAATCATGCACCAAGATTATTTTTTTAAATTATCACATGTGGGAAAATATTTCTTATCATATTCCCTTTATCTATGCTTTTCTATTTCATCCTCTTCTTATCTTTTTTCCCTTAAAATTTATAATACTTAGATAATTCCTTCTATATATTGTTAAAACAAGATATTATTTCTTCATGTGATGATAATTTTTGGGAGAGTACTTCCTTTTGAAATATTGGCTTAATCCCATCAAATAAATGATCATTTTTAATCTTTAGATTATGGTCATTGATGTTGTTCCCATTCCTTTTACTAGGAAGGATTTTTAAATGATTGAATATGTTATATTATATTATATCAACATGAAATGTAATGTATAATCCCAAAACTAGTGAAATAGTTAACATAAATTGAAAAATGTATGCATAGTTAACCTCATGATCATAAAAATGGTTTATGTAGGGATATATTTATTTTCAAATCTCTCAAAATGGTTTGTTAGGAAAATGTGAATTACACTGACCATATCCCCCAGGATTTCCAAATTAGGTTCACATTAAGGATCATTGGCATGAACTTGGTGAGGATTGGGTCATAACCAATGCAGCCTTTTGGAGTTATTACACCGAGGTACATCTCTTCCATAACCGCATCCACTTTTAGTGTCCATGTAGGGATATATTTCAAGGATAAAACAAAAAATCTCAACTTTACCAAAAATTTACGATGTTATTCTATAATTATACTCAATTTTTTTCATAGGTTTGTGATCTATAATCTATGTTTTTAATAAATCTTGTTCCCAGGGTTTCTACTAAACTTCCTCTTATACCAACTATAGAGACCCTGACCCTAGCAGCCTAGGGATGGTGTATGCTTTATTACATACGCGTAGATATAACAAATCACATCCTAAAGGACCGATTATTTTATTAGTCTTGGAAAACTAGATACATACTTGAGTATTACATAAAATTTGAATCCACAAATTATAACATAATTTTTTTCGAGAATAAAATTATTCCCTCTGGAATATACTTTCTTGTCAAACATATTACACCTTGTGGATTCCTTAAAAAGGAAAAAAAGGTGAGATCAAATACTCAATAAGGGTTAAGTACAGTGGAAGTTGTCATGAATCAATAAGAATAATCAATATGGAAAGGTAAATAGTTGTAAACACATGTCATTTAATCAATAACTTGAATATCATAATTGGATAAGGCATAATCAATATGGAAAGGTAAATATCTGGAAAAAAATTCCATTTAATCAATAAAAAGACTATCATCATTAGATAATGCATAATAAATATGTCAAGGTAAATAACTAAAAACACATTCCATTTAAATAACTTTACTATATAAATATATAAGGAATAATAAATATGGAAAGGTAAATAATTGAACACACATGAAATGAAATCAATAATCCAAAGATAATATCATTATGAAAATATCATGGATAATAATAATAATAATTGAAATAAAGGAAATCCTTAATTGTAAGATGTCATGTTTCCCAGGAACATGATATATTTACTATAAATACCTTTCACAATATGGTTTAGAATATACGAGGTACAAAATGATCTGGTTTGTCCAACTATATCACTAATTTTAAAACATTTCACATTGTAGTTTAAAACTACTATTTACAAAATCATACAGTTTAGCCAACTGATTTTCTCTTATGAGACTATGGATACATCAAGGGGATTTCTATAAATGGTCCCAAACCCATGTCTGTAATGTTCAATTCATTCTACATATATAGAATAATTTATTTAATTCATAAAAAATGTTCCTTATCATTAAATATTAGTATTGAGTAAAGGGTATGAATTTGTCAATATTTCCATAGTTAGTCAAATAAATTTCAAAGTAAACACTATATGTAAAAATGGTATATGGTTTAGGAAAAAAATTCATGATAAATAATATTGAAACTTAGGGAAAATTTAATGACCCCAGTAATGTGAATAATTCATTTCAAAGTTAATGACTAAAAAATGAATTAAGGAAATGAATTTCAATACTTTTATTGGTCAAAATGATCATAAACCATCAAGAGGAAGAATAAGTATGGTATCAATTAAAAATATACCAAGTGTATTATAATTAAAACAATTTTTTTTGTCATTAATGAATAAAAATATCTTTAAAAACATTATTTATGAAAATTCCCTTTTCATATTAAAAATCTCTCTTTAAAACATAAAACATTTTGAAAATCATTTTCTTTGAAAATAACTTTTAAAATAATTTTCATTAAAAATATTCACATAAACATGCATAGGAAGCTTCAAAGAAATAATGGTCACGATAGTGGGTAATTTTTTACATTCCTTAAAAGTTAAAAATAACTTTTCTTTTGTTCTTTATAAATTTTATAAAAGTTTCTTGTTCAGAAGACAATAAGAATATTCCTTTAACATTTTCAATAAAACCCAAATGGGTATTCTTTTGAAAAGGATAAAAATATTCCTTTGAAAAAAAATTAAATAAGCAAAAATGGGTCAAATTTTCTTTATTAAATCATTTTAAAAAGTTTGAAAATTTTTTTGAAAATGTTTTTAGAAAACATGGTTTTTGAAGAAAAGTGATTTCCAACTGAAAGGAGAATTGATATCAGATTTATTTTAAAATATTTTAAGTACCAAAGAGTGGGAAAAGGTACTATTTCTTTATAATATCATTAATAACCAAAAGATAATATAATAAAATATTTTTACTTTTACAATTATAAAATAATTTCCTTCAACTAAAATTCAAGAATAAATAACCTCGATTATGAGGAGATTGAAAAATAACCCCTTTAAATTAATTATAATGTTGAAGTGAGAATTATTTAATTAATTGATTATGTGTATCAACTTTAAATACACATAAAAATGGAAATATAAAAAATAGATATTAAAAATTAATTTCACACATAATCTTATAATTTCAAATATTGAAGAAGTAATATAGCCCAATGAAAAGAAATTAAATTATGGAATTCTTTGAAACTTCATAACTTTTAAATTAAAATCCAATTATATGAAATAATTCAAATTAAAACTTAAAATACCATGAATAAGGAATTATTCATGATATTACATATAAAAGGGGTAGTATATACAACATATAAATGAATATAGGTTCATAACATTATAATATGCCTTAGTGAAATGAAATTGAGTTGAAATCACATACCTCACACTTTATTCTCATTGAACATGATTTAACAATCCGTATAATGGTTTTAATCATGTTATTAATTTATATCAGAATCATATTCATACTTATAATATAATATATTATCATTCTATTACATTTTACTGCATGTTTACTAATAATATTTCATTATTTTCATTATTTTGAGTGTTAATTGCCTTGTTTTCTCATACGTGTTTTTTCATGAAATATATGATTACTTTTCATATAATATATATAAATAATATATGTAATTATATTAATTCTATAAATATCTTATTGACTCATTATATACATTATTATAACCATTTATGAAATTTGAACATGGAAAATGAATCGCATCTCTTTGTGGAGATGGCAGGTCGTACATACGCATGAGCGACGATATAATTCCCTTAATAAGTGAAAGAGTAAGAAAGTGTGTGATCTATTATATTTAAATAATAAATATAATATCATATATATCATATATATTCATTAATTTTATCCTTATTACATTCCATGTAAAGAGTAATTGATAAACGAATCACGTCGCTTCGAGAGGTGGTAGTCCGCCATACACAGGAGTGACGTTATCTTATTTTAAATGATATGGAATGTAAAAAGGTACATGTGATGTTAAAATTATATAGGTTTAATAATATCATAAATATTATATACATTTGGTAAATTCATCATTATATCCAACTGTGAGAGTTGGTAATAGAAAAAACGAATGGCATTGGTTCACGAGGCGGTAATCCGCCATACACACGAATGATGATTTCATAACTCATTTGAAGGAGGTGGAGATTGATGATTATTATTACATCAATATATTAACATATAAATATATGTGATATAATTTTTTTATATATTTTAATTGTTAATAAATAATTTAAGAGGTGAAAATAAATAAATAAAATGAAATAGCTTTGTTAACAAAATTACCTTCTCTAAGATAAACCTTCTTTAAATATTCTCTAAAGAACCATAGAGATGGTCTTTGGGGAATAAAATAAGATATATAATGTAAAAATGGATGTTGGGAAGATAATTTGGAAGGTTTTAATTAAGCCAAATGGATTTTTAGGTGTGAAAATTGAGGGTAGGGTGTTTCCTTTTATAAGTGGTGAAAGGGAACCCTCTTGGAAATTACATGGAAATTTCCAAAAATAATTCAAAATGTTAAAGTCATTCACATGAACAATGGATAAAAATAGACATATATTTGAACATGGGAAGGTTAATATTGAAATATTTCCATAAAATAATATTTTTACATGTTTTTAGATCATTTTAACCCTTATCCTTTTAGTTTAACCCCACAGTAAATAAATTATTACCTAAACTGTGGTAATTAATTTTTACTGCTTTCACTATTTATTTTCATCAAAAATTAATTTTACATCATTAAAAATTATAAATTATGATCATTAAAAATATAGAATCTATTTTTTCAATTTTAATTCACTAAATTTTTAAAATTTAATTTAAAATTAATCCCAAGGATGTGATGAGAAAGCGGGTTTTTAAAGAGAAAACGTCCAAAATTTTAAAAAGTTTTTATATATAAATTCTATATGAACATTATTCCATTGACCTATATTTTATTAATTGATATATAATTTAAATAATTCTACTTTAAAACCAATTCAAAATATAATTTAACATTATAAATTATTTAAAAAAAAAGGCAATTTTCAATTAAAAATCAGTATTTTTCACGATATATCAAAAAATGAAACTCCTCAAAAAAATGTCAAAAATTCACCCAAAGATGATTTTTATATTATTATTTCAAAATTTTAATTTTTTTTAAAATAAATTTTCTAAAAGTTGAAAAAATTAAATTTAAATTATTTGCACAAAGTGCGACTAATCCGTTTTTTAGAAGAAAAAAATAAATCTTTTCAAGAAACATTTCTTTTTATTTCAAAATATAATTAATTTATAACAAATATATAACTATAATTTTCATAATTTAGTTAGTTTTATTCATACCCATCAATTTAACAACTGGGCTACAGATATATTATTAAATAATAATATTTTAAAAATATTTCATATTTTATTTAAACTCAGTGTTGCGTGTAACAGAAGATAAACATAGTTTTGTGTGTAGTGAAAGCTAAAATAGGTGTTTCATATAATAAAAGTTATTGAAAATATTTAATTTATTTAAAAATAAATATATCATAAAATATTGAGGTGTTATATTCCTTTTAATGCACGGTGTTGCATGTAATACACACTATTGAATATGGTGTTTATATTTTAGAATCTTAGGGTGTTACATATAAAATATATGACTTTATTATAATATTTTATCACATATTTATGAATACTTATTCATCAAAATCACTATTTTGGATAATAACTGCTTATTTTTTATGTTTTTTTTGGTTTAGTAGTTTCATTCCATGTATATTAATCATATTTCCAACATCTCAAGAATGTTAATCATGATTTAAATATTATATATATTCATTAAAAACATATTTAGAGTCATCCAAAAATGATATAGGTTTAAAATTAAGTTACACCGTTCATGCAGATGGTAGGTCATAAGTACGCATGAATAATGTTTTCAATTTTTCGAAGGATGGAAAAAAAGAAAGTTAAATAATAATTCACCTTTATAGATTCATTATTATATCATATATAAAATATATGTTCATCAAATTCATCCTTTTTACTATCCATGTAAAATATAAATGAAAAACGATTCACATCGCCTCGTGGAGGCAGTTGTCTACACATACGCTCGAGCTGCATTATCATTTTCAAATGGATTAGAAGGGGTTATGGATAAAGGTTATGATATAAACATAATTAAATATTAGTATATGGTAGTTAATTTTGTTATTATATTAGAATTATTAATACATGGATGAAGGTGGTAGGAGAAGAAGTAAAAAAGGAGTTCGTGAAGAAAATTACATTTGATTAGAAAAACCATCTTTGGGTCACTTATTACGGCACCTAGGGTTGGTCTTTTCAGAAGAAAAGAAGCACTAGAATGTAAATAACTGTATTGGTAAGTGATTTTTTTCATGGTTTAGCTGAGATAAATGGATTAAGAGGTGTGAATAAGTGAGGTGAGGAGGTTCTCTTTTATAATTGAGAAGTATAATTTTTTAAATACCCACAACTATTCAATAATGGGAAGTCACTCTCAACCGAAGTTCCTAAAAAATTTATAAATAATATATTATAAGTATTATAGGGTTTATTAACATATCCAGAAAAACAACCATGTTTTAAACATGTTATTCCCCAAACCTCTAAGGTAACTCACTCTTTCCATTTTATTTTTCATCGCGGTAACGAGTTCTTCTATTTATCAATTTAATTTATACTTTAAGCCTAGAAATAAATGAGGCTTATTAGAAATTATAAACCAAATAATTATAAATATGAAATCCAATTTAACAAATAAAAGTATTTTTCATGTGTAAAATTAATTTTAACATAAGTACATGTGACACACAAAACCCTGTTTTAACCTTAACTGTAGTAATAAATTTATATACTCTTTACTATTCATTGTGAAGAAAAATAATATTTAACTTATTACCTAATATTAATTATTATAAATCCAAATATTCAATACATTTATTAAATTAAATTAATATAAGTGTAGGAATTAAATTTAAAATTAAACTCACAAGTGCGTCGAAAATGCGGTTTTCCAAAGAAAAGTTGTATTAAGTAAAAAAATATTTTTATATCAAATTTTAATATTAAAATTGATTAAAATGATATAAATTGGATTAAAAATAATAAAATTGAATTAATTTTAATTTTAAAATTGTTTTAAAACAAAATAAAACTTTTTAAATTCCTTAAATGAAAAAGTCAGTTTTCAATAAAAATCAATACTTTTCACTATTCATCAAAAAAATAATATTTTCTGAAAATTATTAAAAATATGCTCTAAGATAATTTTGGAATTTTGATTTAAAAATTGAATTTAAATTTGTTAGTTAAATTTTCTAAAATTGGAAAAATATTATTTTAAAATTAGTTCGCAAAATGTCATAAAACTATATTTTAGAAAAATAACATTTTTAAGCATAAAATTGGATTTAATTTTATCCCATTCTTAGAAAATATATTATTTGAATGATAAAACACTTAATTTAATATATAATATATAAATTTCATTAAAATAATTATCAAATAGTTATTAATTTAATTTATTATGTTTAAAACACATTTCACACATAGAAATAGTCATTTTGGAAGACATTTCTTTTACTTTATAATGATTTTTATATTAATTTATAATCAATTTACAACCAATGAATTTATTTTACACATGTGTAAACCATGTAATTTTCATAATTTAGATAGTATTATTAATACCCACCAATTTAACAACTATGATATAATGGTATGCTATATTAAAGTTTATTTAGACTCATTATTTCATGTACCTCAATTTGTTATAGTGATTAAATTTATTTGAAAATAAATACACCATAAAATATTTGGGTGTTACATTCTTCCCTACATCCAAAAAAAATCATCCTATAAATTTCAAAAATTTCACATCATGAATATAATTGGGTATTCATTCATCATAATTTCTTCAGGTTCTCACATTGTCTCTTGTATCTTTTGATTTATCTAATGTTCCATTATCAACCAATTCATTTGATTCCCAAACACTTATTCTCTAACAACATGCCTAAACGAACAATGATTATTTAAATATGATTATTATAACCTAGGCATTAAATTGGTGGGTATAAATAAGATTAACTTATTTATGAAATATATATATATAAATATATATGTGTGTGTAAGGGTAAAACTCAAAATAAATGTTTTTATAAATTCTTAAGAAATAGGTATTCAATTTTTAAAAGACATTTTATTCTTCCAAAAAAATTTCCTTCAAAAATGATTTTTATTGCTTTTTTTGAGAAAATATTATAATTAATTTCTATAAATTTTATATAATAAAATTAACATAATTATTTAAATAATTATATCAAAATTAACTTATGGTGAAGGTTTGGGATTTTTTTCAAATGATTTATTTTTATTGAATAGTGAAAATTATTGATTTTTCAAATGTTGTCATTTATTTCTATTAAATAAAGTAATTTAAAATTACTGTTATATTTTTTATTTAGTCTTAAAGTGACATATAATCCTTTTTATTTATAATAATAAAATTAATTTCATTTTAATCAGAAATTTTTACGATTTTTGTATAAGTTTATTTTTCTGTTTAAAAACATAATTTTCTGAAAATTGTTTTTAAGTGCATAAATTTTTTCCATTTAAATTAATTAAAATAAAAACCAATAAAGAATTATTTAAATGAAATATATATTTTTTATATCTATTTATATTAATTTAAATTCATATAATTATGATTATTTTTCATAGAATTAATATAAGATCATTTATTGCTTGAAAAATGCATTTTCCTAAAAACTGATTTTTGTCGCATTTTGTGGGTATAATTTTAAATTAAATTTTACCAATTATAGAAATTTAATTGTAAAAAATTTATTCCTTATTTTTAATTATTAGGTCCAAATTTTTTAAATATGCCCCTTTTATTTTTTGGTCATTGTGAACAGTAACCATAGTAAATAATCGCCACCACGGTAAAGGTAAATAGGGTAATTAAGGTTAAAAATAATATTATAAGGACTAATAATTGACCCTAATACTTTTATTTATCCTATTTTATGAGTTTAGTTCTTTAATTTCCATCTAATACTCAAATAAATGGACACTCGATGCAATATTTATTTGATTTTGACCTTTATAATATTAAAGTAAAAGATAAAGATAATAATGTCACTTTATTTCTTTTAATATCTATAATATTTTTGATAGGGAAAAAAACAACTTATATTTAGTTATAAATATTAATTTTTATTATAAATTATTTCATTTATCATGCTAATTTATTTCTAAATTTTTGTAATGAAATAATTACCTTAAATGCTTGTGCAACACCGACACATCATTTATTTAACTAATAAAAAAATAAAATGAATGATTTTAAAAACCAATTACATCAGTTTGCGAGGGGGTAGTCCGCCGTATACATGAAATATTATATGTGATCTTTAAAATGCATTTTCATAAATTAAGACAACCTTTTATGTTAAGGATTTATTTTAACTTTTGTATATATGTCTCTTATATATATACCTAGCTAATTATCCCTTACGTTGGTGAGGTAATACATGTCATAAGTTCATTTATCAAATGCCTTATTTATGAAATCTCCTTTGATGATGACATGGGAAACTCATTTATTTCAATGAGTAATTGTTGTGGATATACCATATAATTGATTTATTTTTTGTGGCACGCATTAGCATGTACATGTTATGATAGGTGCACCCAAATAGCACTCTAATTTATTGGGTAATTTTTTTGACTTAGGAGACATTATATAGGGGATTAGGGAGTAAACCTAGTCCACTATGAGACTTTTTCCACCATGTGATATTGTCTTAGAAGTTAGCCTTGACTTATTCTTATTTCATGTTTTGTATTGCTGCCGCATTTCTTATGTTTCCATGATCTTATGATACCATTATATTTATGTTATTCTCCTATGTGATTACTCATGATACTTCTCTTTTATGATATCCTGTTATACCATTGACTCACATTTTATTCTTCCTTATCATGTGTATTCCCTTACTAGGATTTTAATATCACCCCTTTCTTTTATATATTCCCAAGGTTGTCTTATTTATTTTTATGAGATCAAATGAATATAGGAGATCATTAATGATAATAAACTTAAGGTGTTATGTTTTAGTTTTCATTCGATTTATTATGAACATAGTCTTCCAAATACACTGGGACTCATGATATCTGGGTTGTATTTATTGGATATATTTATTAAAAATCATATAATGATATGTTTTAAAGGCTTGGGTCACTATATTTGGTATCAAAGAAAGGTCTAGTTGTTTTTTGGTATTAGTATTATATAATTTTTGTAAAAACCCTAGGGAAAAGTCTAAGTATAGGATAACATCCAAAAAAATTTGGTGAGGAAGATATCATGAGGTTTCCCTAGAAATACATCCCAATATAGATACTATAAGTGAACATTGTTTTGGAATAGATTCGTCTAGGGGTAATAAGATTTGGTTGAGTATATCTCATCCATCATTCGATGCATGTTGAGTTCACCCTTACTGCGCACCTGGGTTGACACTCTTATGGGATATTCTTGGATTAATTCACATTTTCTTTATAAAAAATCCTGAAGGATTTGAATAGATAATGATCTTGGATGACTTGGGTTAAAATTAAGGTTTCATAGATTGAAAATAATGTTTCATGATTTATACATCCTATAAATTATTTTTCAGGAGTATAATTATTGTTTCTCATGCCATGACTTTTTGGTTTTATTCGATGGTTGGAACCAGGATGAATGATGTTAACACTAAATGTTATGGAAAATGTGGTGATTCTATATAACTTAATGGTATGGTGACTGAAGTATAAGATGTAGTGATTATTCCTAATCAATTATCATAATATATGATTAACAATATGTACCTTAATCAACTCTCAGACTCACTAAAGAAGAAAAGGATGTAGTTATCTAAGATATTAGGTGGAGGAGACCATAAAGGAAAGGAGACTCAATTTTATTCATGTTATAAATGTGAAAATAGGCACTGAGGATAATTTATTATATTAATTGGAAAAAAAATTATGTATGAAAATTAAGGTCGTAAAATAATGAATTTATAAATAAAATGAGGATTTCAATGAATTAAAATAAATTTCATCATAGATATCCATTTATAGTTTATTTTATTAAATGTGGTGAACCTAGGCATTATTTGAGTCAAATACCTCTTCTAAAGGTTAACTGTTAGACTAAGGAAGATCATATGTTATACCAATCAGTGAGGTAAAATTATTGAAGTATTTATGTATTTTTATTTAATAATTATGTTGTATAAGTATCTTTATCAATGATGTTTTGGTTATAATAATTATGAAACATCTAAGGATTGTGTTAATTTTTAGAAGTATATATTATTTTAATATGGATTTATTGTGATTTAGGTTATTTATAGGAATAATTATCATATATTATTAAGGCATATACATTTTGGTATGATACTTTAAGAGTGATTTATTTTATTTGGATAAAAATGTTAAATTTATCTTGGATTAATATATGATAAAATCATTAAAATATTTGTGTATCAAACTTGATGAGGAATATTTTGAAGAATTTTAATGTTAGTTATTTATCAAATGATTTAAGTTGAACTTTGGGTGTTATTTTCAAGGGTTTAGAGATTAATGTTGTATTTCATTGTATGAAAATTTATTCATTTTAAGAATTATATTAAATTGTGCTAACTATTTTGGTTTGGTTAATTTATAAAGATGGAAGGAATATCCTCTTATCCTTTTGTAGATTATGTGATCCATTACAAGTTGATTTTAGTGCTTTAAGCATAAAAAATCATCATTAATACTCATAGTTTGAAGAAAAATGTGATATTGTTATGGAAATTAATTAAAGTATGTAATTATACTTTTCAATTAATTATATTTCCTTATTTTTTTAGTCAATATGGTAAAATAATTCCTCAACTCTATGAAAATGATCTTGAAACAAAAAGATATTATCCTATTACCTTCAGTTTTTTTATGATTTGGTGATCTTTTTGACAACTCTTTGGTTTACGGTTTTGTGGTCATTAACTTTCTCATGATCAGTCACTTTATTATGATCAATGTTCTATATCACTCTCTATCATTATTTTGGATGATACATTTCCTCCATGTTCATATTTTCACTTCCCAATAATGTTCTCATATTTTGGAAACCTAGTATGTGTTATTCCAGAAAAACTTCATATGTCTCTTTCTCTCTTTTCAAGAGGAAGTTTTATTAACCATTTTTATGATATGGGATTTCAAAAAAGGTATTTTTACATTTCAATCCATTTTTATCAATTTTAATTTCATATTTTGAGGATGTAATTTATTTAATGGGTGAAGAATGAAGCACCCCAATATTTTAAATAGAAACCCATGTTTAATAACATATATGATATGCTACACTAGGTCTAAAAACCCATGAATATTTAAATATGACCATTATAACCTAGTTGTTAAATTGGAAGGTGTTGACACCCATACTTGTGCACCAATAAATTTTCCATCAGATATTTGAGGAGTGTGAAGACTTAAAAAATACCAATATATTCTACACAAAGGACTTAGAAGTGGATTGGTTGGGGATTCATTTTATAAGATATTATATTTTATCCCTAGTTATATCCATTTTACTTAGATAATTATACTAAGAATTTTATGGATATTCCCTTATCCAAAAAAATCCATCCAAGCTGACCAGCCATCCAACTCAACTAAGGCCACATTTGGGAGTCACCTCAACCATGCTTAGGGAGCTAGACAACAAACCAACTGGGGGGATAAAGGAGTGAGTGAGCATAGACCTCACAGTGATCATGCAGGACACATGTAGGTGTGCCAAGGAGGTTTATGCAATATAAGGTTGTGTTTGGTGAGGGTATGGGTGCGTGTGTTGTGAGTGTTGACCTTACTTCTAGCTTGAGAGTCAGATAACACACCTAACCTTATTAAGAGGATACAAAAACCCCATTAAATAAATTTGGTATGTGGGATGTAAAGACCCATAAATTTCAAGGAAATTTTTTTTTTCTTAATTTTCTTTGGAATTTTACAAGAACGCAGTTTCTGACGGCACCTGATTCTGAGGCCCGGTGTGCCCGGAATCATTTTCCGAAGTTTGGCTCGGGTACGTTCAGTGAACGGACGAGCGAGTTTTTCTAACTTTTGAACCGGTGCTCGGAATCGAATTCTGAGGGAACCGATGAAATCACAGTGCCCGTATTCGCTTAGAAACACCTCTTCCGGAGTTGCGTTTGCTCGGGTGTGGTTTTTAATTTTCGGGCTTAAAGTTAAGAAATAAAATAATTTCATGACAACTTTATTTTATTTCACTGAAGCCACTTGAAAGCCACTTAAACTGAGTTAAAACAGATAGGGTGCTATCCAGAAATATCCTACCCCCTTGGTAGGATATTTGTGAGGTGGGGCCCGCACGAGCCCCACCGTTTCTTTCCGCTAAGTAACGCACCCGCGAAAACCCGTCATTATGAAATTCAACTGACGCGTTTTCTTAAATCCTTAACGCACCATTTAATTGGGCGGTTTATTTCGTGAATTAAATGGGCGGTTTCTTTCGTTGAATTAATTCAACGAATTGATGGGTCGTTACTTACCCCTTTTTCTTTTGTTGGCATAATAATAAAATAAGACCAACAAGTCTTTTTGGAGGATTACTCATTGAGAGGTTTTGTCAGAGTTCTTGAGCCTTCATCCTCCTTCGCGAAGAACGCGAAGAACGTCGGCCTCCGACGAAGAACGCCAAACTCGTGGAAGTTGACGACGCGACACCGTGTTCCGTGACGTCGACGTTCCCTTCCTGCAACGTTCTTCTGCGACGTCTCTTCCTCCACAACGAATCTCCGATCAGCTGTTTGAGGTAAGAGACTTTGGGATTATCTTAAATCTCCCTTGTGTTTTTTTAACAAAACACGGATTTAATTTTATATAATTAAATTAAATCTGTTGTTTCTTGGTCCATTGAGTTCGCCGACTCAACGCCGGATTCCGCGACGACGCGATGATCCCCTCCTTTCACGACGAACAAATCCGCGAAGAACGTGCGTACGACGACGGCTACGAGGTAGGGGTTGTTGTGAATAATTCTGTTTTCCCGTGTTGTTTCCGTTCAAAATGAAGAGCCCGATTCATAAAACAATTTTATTTCATTAAAAATTGTTTTCGGATATGTATTCATGTGTTGGATTATTTCTTCAGTTTCTTATCTCTAACGCGGAGGGTGCGGGCCAAACGAATACGGCCCGACAACCCTCCGCCGTTCTTCGTTGATGTACGGATTTGACCGGTGACGACGGAATGCGCCGCAATGGAAGTTTGATGGTTCCGCAGTGAAGAGCGGGTCCCGGGAGGAGCAGCGGTGCAGACGGGAACAGAATCGGACCACCGGAGCGACTCCGGTGGCCCATGAAAGCCGTCAGCGGTGCAGGTCGCCGGCGCGGTGGCGCCGGCAGCCGGGAGCGACGGCACCCCGGCGCGCCGCCGGACAAGGCCGCCGCGGCAGAAGCCGCGGCGGCGGCACTCGCGGACCCGCGGCCGCGCAGGTCCAGCGCGCATGGGACGCGGCTGAAGCCGCGTCCGGTTGTGCAAGGCAACACCTCGCGGGTGCCGCGGGGTTGTCACACGGGGGCGGCGGCTCCCCCCGGGTCGCTCTGGTTGTCCAAGGCGACACCCCGCGGGTGCCGCGGGGGTGTCACACGGGGGCGGCGCCCCCCCCCCCCCCCCCCCCCCGCATCGCTCGGCCGCTCGGCCGAGCCGGGCCGGGCTGGCCGAGCCAGGCCGGTCCGACCGAGTCGATCCAGTTCGGCTGACCCAGGGGGGGTCGGGTCGGGTCGGCCCGGACCCCCCATCTTCATACCGTTTTCGGTCAAATGCCCGTAGCTTGAGCTACGGGCCTCCAAACGACACGCCGTCAGTGGCAACGCGGTCCTTGGATCGAGACGGTCGTTTCGGTATATCGCACTCAAGGTTTCAGAATACTTTGTGTTCGGCCGGGTTGGTTCGTACTCGAAACCAACCGGGCCCTCGGAGCGGAAACGCTCATATCTTGAGCTACGGACGTCTGATTGACGTGTCGTCATCTTTGATGTTTTCCTCTTTGTGAGACGGATCTTTTGGCATACTCTGCCTGAGGTTTGGATGTAGGTGGAGTACGTTCGGGTTGGTTTTGCCTTTAAAACCAACCGGGCTCCTGGGACGAAAAAGCCAATAACTCTCAGACCGGGCGTCCGATCGACGCGCCGTCTGCGACGTTGAGTTCCTGTTGATGATACGGAACTTTTGGATACATCAACTTCGGACTTTGTGACAGTTGATGTATCAGCCTCTCAGCTCGTGGAGCGGACCCTCCCGAACGAGCTTGCTGTGTGCGGAACCCTAGAGATGGCTGCGACTGCTACTTCGACAGCGACGACCGTGCAGAGATCCTTAGTGGACTGCGGCGACGACTGTGAAGAGATCCTCAGTGGACTGCGCTGACGACTGTGCAGAGATCCTCAGTGGACTGCGACGACTACTGCACTCAGCGATCCTACGTGGATCAGTGCTACAGGTCATGTGTGGGCCCGATCCTGTGTGGGTCCGATCCTGTGTGGGTCAACGCTCAGCGGTTCTGTGTGAGCCAGCGCCTACAGGTCCTGTGTGGGCCCGATCCTGTGTGGGTCATTGCGGGGGTTAGTTATCTATCGATCCTTTGTGGGTCCGATGACTTAGATGGATCAGTGATCATCTTTATCGTCATCCGAAGAAGTATACCTGTGTGAGCTGAATCTTGTGTTACTCTCCTTTGTGGATTGTGTTGAGCTATCCTGTGTGGATTTACTGTTTACTCTCCTTTGTGGATTGTGTTGAGCTATCCTGTGTGGATTTACTGTTTTCTATCCTTTGTGGATTGTGTTGAGCTATCCTATGTGGGTACACGTTTTTCTCTCCTGTGTGGACTGGGTTGTGCTTGGGCTCGGACGTTGGAGCCAAACGGGAATTGATGACTTAGGTATATGTATGGGCATATACCTAAGAAGTGTCGGTTGTAACTTCGTGATTGTATCTTCCCTTTGTGGTTTATCCTTTGTGGATTTCGGGAGACCTTCGGGGGTCTCGGGGTCCCTACTGAGTAGATTATACTCACCCCTGCACGGGCTATGCCTGCACTACGTTGTGTTGGTTGCAGACGACGGACAGCACTGATCGTGGTGGAGGCATGCGGAGCAGGACGGTACCTGGAGGTGGACCACTGGGCGGGACATACTCGGAGCGGTCAGGTGGATCCGAGGAGCAGTAGAGGCTATCTATACCCACCATTCGGGTGGGACTTCCAGAGGACGGCTCAACACTGCGGCTTTTCCTTTCAGTTGCTATTTTTCCTTTCATTTGTACTTTACAGTTGGGCTTGTATTTCCGGCCCCTTTTACTTTCAGCACAGCTTGTACAGTTTTTACTTAGTGTTTACTTTTCTGCTTGCTTACTCTGTGGTGCTTGTTTACTTTTCAAAGGTAATGTCTTCCCTTTTTGTTGGGATTTTCGCCTTGGTTCTAGTCGCTAGCCCATGGCCTATGGAAGGCGGGCTTGGGGTAGTCACGGCACGGGCCCCGAGGACAGGTCGTGACATGGGAAGAGTGCGGTAATGTTCCTCTGTAAAAAATATATAAACATGTCCATAGACATCTGATCAAAGCTATCTACACCATTCAATCGCCTCATTTGATCATCTTCAACCTTCTTTCCATCTACCACAATTGCTGACACCATTGGTTTAATGCATCAAGTCACACCCGATGTTTATATGACTCCACCACTCAATGGTCACCATGTAAACCTTCTCTGATTATCAAACCAAGGAAAATGAGACATGAACAATGTCCTAGAGCTATGAATGAGACATCATTTATCCCAAAAACCTTTTTTCTAAGAAACCAAATACGTTTCATGAAGAAAGTCATGTGAACCGCATGAATACACTATAATAATTTATAAGGATCATGTGATCAAATAATTATAATCACGCAAAGTTGTGCTGACATTACAGGGGTCGCATTAAGAAAATTATGTCTTTGTAGCAGGTGCCTCCCATTATCCACAAGATCATACGAAGTCAAATTAAGATTGATCATGCAATCATGTAATGTCATCTCATGATGGTAGTAAGATCATGTGAAGCTTATGAAGCCATCATGTGAATCCCTCAAAAAGTTTCCAAATCGCATAAATAAACAATGATATTGAAACACCCTTGGAGTTGATCATGTGAATCCTCACAACTTTCAAACATGCCATCATGAGAAGTCTTCATGAAATTGTGTGATGTTGGTCATGTGAATCCCTCATATTATGATGCAATGTTGATCATTTGAATACATCATTGCCTCAAACCGGTGTACGCAGCATCCACACCATGAAAAGTAACACCAACCTTGTTCGACCTCCACCTATATAAACCCCTAATCCCTTAAAATAATGATCACACAAGTGAGGGGAATAGGGGAAGATGGAAAAACGAGGAGTGAAGGGATTGGATACAACCTTTGGATAATTTCTTCTGGTGATCACAAAAACCCATCATGTGATCCCTTAAAGATCACACAATCGCATGATTAATTGAATATCATACAACTCCATCAAGAAAGTCAAGATTCATGTGAATCATTTATATGACTGTATGATTCATCACTAGTTTCATGAATCCTATGTGAAAACCCTAGGGAGTATGGCCATTACATGAACCCTCATCCATGTACCCCATATTCCATGCAAACCCTCGACCAAGCATGCGTCTCTAATATTCATCCCTTGTGTATTTTTGCAGAACACCTCACATGATTCCTTAGAGATTATGTGATTTCATGATGACATAAACATCATTTTTCTCTCATGTGGGACTTTTTTATGTGATGCATGTATAAGGCCCAGACATGCGCTTCTTTTCCATGCATAATTAACAGGTTAAACCCTAGGTATTGTGATACCTATGTTTGGTTATACGGTGCAAGCTATCAGCTATACAAGACACCCATGTTGATGCCTGAATACATACACCCTTATCATGTGACCTCTCCTTAACATGCATCCTTTATATGCAATGAAAACACTTATGGATATGCACTCCTCCTCCCATATAAATTATTCTCCATGAGGCCATGATCATGATACCCATTGATAGGTTTCTTCAACCCTTATACATGTTCTCTTTATCATGCATGCGATCATGAACATGTTCACAAGACCCTGTCATGTGACTCTATTAATATCACATGATCACTTAATTAAATGGTCTCATAGTGCCCTCATATGTCCCTATACATGCCGTCATTTTCATTTGATATTACATCTATAAATTATCATTTTCATGCAACAACCCATGCACAATTTAGTTTAATTATGCGAAAATATCCCAAACAAGTCAGGTTGATCATAGGAATACATCATAGATAATTTAGTTTGATCTTGAGAAGACATCCTAGAAAATTCAGTTTCATCATGTGAAGACATCCTGGACAAGTTAGTTTGATCATGTGAAGGGATCTTGTACATGTCAGTTGATCATGAGAAAGGCCCTAGACATATCTGCTTTGACCATGTGAATCACCTGGTATATATCATCTTCAATCATGTGAAGAAACTTTTACATGTCAGGAAGACACCATTGGATGTTTATTCCATGTAAGAATGACACCCAAGACATGTCAGGCAGACAATCAAGACATGTTTATCAGACAATCAAGACATGTTGAGCAGACAATCAAGACAACCTTATGTGCATAATTCCCACTCAAGGCCTTTGTTGTCACATATTTTATAATGAATTCACTTGGAACATGAACTATGTAGACTCTTATTCTTATATTAAGAGGTTGTATAGGACTCCTCCTCAAGGATCAAGCCCTATATTAACATCCTTTCCACATTATGTAAAACTTTAAGGTATGGTCCTATCATAAGACCTTAATGTATGTCAAATGAAAAATGTGGGTTTTTATTCCTATTCTCATTGGATACGCAGGATGCCTCATAGAGGTTCAATCCCATATTTGATAAACCAAATTCCTACTTGGGTGGTGATAAACAACAAAGATACCAGATATGGATATAAACTAAAGAAACAAAAATGAAAAAGAGAATTATGGAGAACCTTTGATACACATAGTCATTCTTATCAACACATGGTCTTGATCAAGTCATTGGAATAGGGGTAACCAGACCCGCATTGTGGCTTGGGAATGATTTCATGAACTTATATTAAATCGATAATAGATTCCCATAATAGTAAAAAATTCCCCCTAAAAGGGTGTAATGATCCAGACTTCCCATCCTCTCATCCAATTTGAGATCCTAAGCGTCATTGGGTTTGAAACCCCAATTTTCCTTCTACATTTGGAAATAAAGTTTGTGCCTTTTCATGGATTTGGGAACCTTTGTAAGTTTTCATTATAAAAAATTATGGAAAACATGATGTAAATGATTATGAAACCATCCTCAATAACCCAAAACTAAGAATTGGGTGAAGAAACCATCCAAATTTTTTTGGGGGAAACAAAATGGTGAACCTGAAATGAAATTATTTAACTCTGTCACTCCTTTCATGAGTTAAAAAGAATAGACTACTCGGTTCCCATCCGGACATTTTGTTCCACATTTCCTGGGAAATAAAATGGTGAAATAGATATGAAATATTTTAACTATGTTCACCCTTTCATTAAATAAGGGATCACATCTTCATCCTAAAACTATGGAAGTAATTTATTAACCATATACTCTTACATATGATGTTGCACTAATATGGTGTCTTTTTTCCTCTCTAGTACTTATTAGATTCCTTAAAATTCAATTGTCATTGTTAAATGTTTCAACAGATTTTCAGATTTCTTGACCAGTTGATACATAGATCATGTTCATTGTCCTCTAAGGAATACTTGGCCTCGACGCCCCGATGTACATTGTCACCAACACAACACCTCCAGTTCCAGTTAGTGAAAATCTTGGTTCAAGAGTACCTCATCAATAGATCCATCTTAGATTTAAAAAAACTCATGAAATACTCAAGAGGATGAATCCCCTCTAGCTATCCTTCTCGCAACAGGACATAGAAGCGGAAGTGGCCCTTGTTTCCGTATTCAACCACTTTGGGAGATTATCCCTATAGAATAGCAACATATACCTTCCCTATATTAGGGATATGTATGAGGTAAATAACCAAGTCAAATAAAGCACTTAGGAGCTTCCTAGGATAGATCATATCCATTCTGGTTATCACCATCAACATATGACCACAATTCCAGAGGGAGATGCATGAAGGACCCTGGAACACCCTGAGAGGGGAGGGGTGACTCAGGGTGTTAACTTTTTCCTTTTAAAGTCGTGGATCTTGTTCCCATGTTGGTAGGAACTTTTTAAACCTATCAAAAAAATGAAATTAGGAAGTTGACACAGCACTTTTACTTGGTTCACCACAAAGGGCTACGTCTAAGGAGCATACGCCGATAGGTTTTCGGTCATACCTAATTCCACTAAAATTCACTATCTATAGATTACAATGTTCAGGTATAGTCACTTTTTCCTAGGCACATTGCCTTTAAAAAAGTTAAGAGATAGCTCATTGCTCCCTCGGGTCACTCCCGTTGACTCCCCCTGGATCACTGCCTTTGGTGAAGTCCCTGTCAGTTTATAGACGTCAGGGTCTCTTCAATAGATTTGCATTGATGTCTTTACCTCTGCTTAGCATGAGACTCTATATGCATCGAAGACCGGAAAATATGCACTTGAATGCACTAAACCACTGAACCAGATAATCAGAAATATCCAAGCAGGTTTCACTGAAAATTTCACGCGACACCAAGTTTTAAGAGAAACCTCATGTTGTTCGCGTAACTTCACCTTTTTCACACAAGATGAAATTTTTCGCACAGCTTGGATTTTTTTTCACACAAACCAAAATATTTCGCGCAGCTTGGAATTTTTTGCATAAGCTGGAATATTTCTCGCAACTCCCAATTTTTCGTGCAACTCCCTTTACGCGAACCTTTTACAGGCATCAGACCTCGAATCTTTTCTAAGTCTTCAATGGGGTGGAATGACAGGGGTCACCTCTTATTTATAGGCATCTCAGACCCCCGCGCACAAAACCCCCTGTGGCGCAAAAAAAACTCTCATTTGGCATGTAATATTTCGCACAGGTACCGTTTTTCGCACACATCTCCAGTTTTTTCACGCAGCCCTTGCCTTTGCCATTTTTCGACATTTTTATTCTAAAACACTATTTACGTGAAAAATCTCGATCCACTATTTCACGCACCACACTGTTTTTTATGCCCAACTCAAATATTTCGTACACATACCTCCTTTTTCACGCACCACTTCCTCTTTACACGCACCTCCTTGAACTGTATAATCACTTTACGGGCACACATTCTGAACTTCCACTGAGGATTGACAACAAACAAAAACCATACTCCAAAACATGCATAGAATAACCATGGTTCTAACAATATCCCCCTTTGGGTTTTTTGGAAATCAGTAAATAAATTCAATAGAGCACCAGCCACATGCAAACCAAAAAATGCAAGAATCAACTCAACCAACACTCTAAGTCTACGTGAGAAATGATCGGTGTAGAAAGCAAGAGGGGAAGCGTGAATTGAGATCCTGTGTTTTGTAATTCTCAATAACTCCCAAGCAATTCTCTTAAATTTTCCCAGAAGCGTTACATGTCCAAAGTATTCCTTCTTATCCTATCACCGAATTCTCATCATGATACCAGACATGTCCTAAATTTATTCCTTCTCCCCCATTAGCAATAAACCCAAAGATCTATATTTTCTCATTGAACATCTCAATACACTCCCTGGATAGTATCTCCCCCATAAACCTGCATCATATCCACAAAAATATTAAAAATAGTTAACAAAAATGGGGATATGGGTATTTTGTAACCTCCTTATGCACTGGGAGGTGGCTGAATACCGAGGTTCAACCGATGCTTCTCGAACACAGCCACTAATAGTGGCTTGGTCAGGATATCAGCCACTTTCTCATCAGTTCCCACATAATCCATTCTAATCACTCCTTGCTCCAGTTTTTCTTTGATAAAGTGATACCTGATTTCAATATGTTTTGTAGGAGAATGGTGAACAGGATTCTTCGTAAGATTAATTGTTCTTTTTCTATCATAGTATATTTCCATTAGTTGCTTCACCTCATCACCAATATCTGTTAGTTGTTTCTTCATCCATATCAGTTGATTGCATGCCTTTGTGGTGGAGATATACTCAGCTTCAACAGTACTAAGAGAAGTACTTTATTGTTTCTTACTCAACCAACCAACACATTTATTCCCAATATAGAATGCTCCACCACTGGTGGACTTTCTTTCCACTACATCACCAGTCCAGTCAGTATCAGAAAATGCTGATAATTCATTGTCCCTACCTGCAGTAAAGTATAACCCAAAATTATGAGTACCTTGAATGTAACTCATGATTCTTTTTACTGCTACCATATGTTCCTCCTTTGGATTACTCTGAAAGCGAGCCTCTAGACATGTTGCAAATACAATATCTGTTTGTGTCATTGTCATGTACAGTAGTCTCCCAATGATCTTGTACATGGTGGGATCTACAGATGTCCCATCCTCAGCTTTCCAAGTTTGGTTCCAACTGCAATTGGAGTTGAAATTGGTTTGGAGTATTGTATATTAACCTTATTCAGCAGCTCTCTTGCATACTTTTCCTAAGAAATGAAAGTGTAATCCTTCTATTTAATCACCTGCAACCCCAAGAAATATGTGAGATCCCCAATCATAGACATTTCAAATTCTGATTTCATGTGATTGGAAAATTCATCCACTGATTTCTGCATGTTGCCACCAAATATAATGTCATCAACATAGACTAGAACCATGAACTGATCTTTTAGAGAATTCTTCACATATAGATTGTGATCTACTCCTCCACTTTTCAATTCCAACTTCTTGAGATATGATTCCATCCGGGAATACCATGATTGTGGTACCTGCTTTAAACCATATAGAGCTTTTTTTAGTTTTCAAACCTTTATTTCATCAGTACCAAGAATAAAACCCACTGGTTGTTCAATATAGACTTCTTCTTCGAGTATAACATTCAAGAATATTGTCTTGACATCCATTTTATATACTTTATATCCTCTTTGGAGTGCCATGGCAAGGAAAAGTCTGATTGACTCCAGTCTAGCCACTAGAGTAAAGGTTTCTTCAACAACAACACCTTCAATCTGGGAGTATCCTTTACATACTAGTCGTGCCTTGTTTCTAATAACACTTCCCTGCTCATAAAACTTGTTCTTGAAGATCCATTTTTTACCAATCACATTGTGACCTTCGGGTCTCTGGACAAGATCCCATGTCTGATTCTTGTCAATCTGATCTAACTCGTCATTCATGGCTTTCACCCATGATTCATCCTTTATAGCTTCCTCAAATGAGGATGGGTCCACCACTGATAGAAATGAATATTGCGTGTTATTCCTCATCCTCCTTATTTTTGTGGGTGCACTCTTGTCCCCAATTATGTTAGATGGATCAATCTTAGCTCTTAGATTTCTCCAATGAGGCTCATTTGCATTCTCTCCAGCCAAGGTTTCCTATTCAGATTATTCTTCTAAGTTAACATCATGATGTGACTACTGAGTGTTTTGTACACCTTCCTATATTCCTATATTTATATTTACTCGATGTTCATTTTCTTCCTCACTTTCTATCACATCAACATATGAAATCCGTGAAGCATTTGTTGTTGTCTCTTCAATGATATTAACATCACTTCTTTCCACGATCCTTCCTAATCACTTGTTGAAACACTTGAAGGCTTTTTTTTCATTGAGTATCCAAGGAAAAGTCCTTCATCTGCATTATCACCATACTTCCCTTGATTTCCTTCTTTGTTCTTGATGAAGCATTTACTTCCAAAAACAAGAAATTATTTCAAAGAGGGATTCCTTCCATTCCACAATTCATATAGTGTCTCCATCTCACACATATAAAGTCCTGTTCAATTTTGAATATACACTACAGCTTAAACAGCCTCTTTCCAGTAATGTCATGGAATTTGACTCTTAATTAGCATAGTTCATGCCATGATGTTCACTTGCCTATTCCTACATTCAAAAACTCCATTTTGTTGTGGAGTTCTCACAACATCCACCTCATGTTGTATCCCATGTTTCTCTAGGTAATTTTCAAATTCAATGGATGTGTATTCCCCTCTATTTTCAGATCGCAACACTTTGATTGTTCGTCCAGTATCATTCTCGGCGATTCACTGATATGTTTTCATGCATTCAAGCACTTTTTGTTTCCTGTGAATGACCATTACACATGTCATTCTACTATAATCATCTATGAAAAGGACAAAGTACCTTTCTCTATGAGGTCCAGCAACATTTATCGGCCCACATACATCTGTATGAATTAGATCAAGAAGATGAGATGCCTTTTTCTTCTTTGGCCGATATGAACTTCAGACCAGATTCCCATGAATGCAAGAATCACAAGACTTTTCACACTAATGCTTCAGGTTGGGAATGTCCATGACAATCCTCAATTTTGATATTTTCTCCATGTCTTGTTGATTGATGTGTCCCTGTCTCCAATGCCACAAATTGTTTTCTTCTTCAACAGTCATGTAACAAACATTTTCTTTACTATCAACCTGATATAAGTTTCCTTCTATTCTGCATCCCTTCATAAGTGAATTTCATGTCTTTCCCTTGATAGTGCATCCTTTCTGATTAAAAGTAACTATAAGTCCTGAGTCACAGAGTTGACTCACGCTGAGTAGATTATGACATAGGCCATCAACCTAAAGGACTTCAGTATTATTTAGCTCTCCATTAGATAATTCAATACTTCCACTGCCTTTGATTTTCAGAGCTCCATCATTACCAAATCATACTATACCATCAACCTTCCTTTTGATATCTGTTAACAGGCCAGCATTACCTGTCATATGAGACGAACAACCGTTATCCAGAATCCAGGTACTGTTGCTTTTTGTAGCTTTTAGAGCCACCTCTACAAGGTTGGATTTCTCAATTTTCTTCCTTTATTTCCATGAGGCATTGGTTTGAGTATAGAGCACTAATGGCCTTTCAATTATCTCATCCATGTACATTGGTTCTTCATAGTCGAAGTCTTCTTAAAGAGGAGAAAACCTGTTTGTAAGAGCAACACTATCTTGTTGACAAGATTTGACTTGTCTCAAACTCTGGTATGAGGTGTCCATGTCCCTTCTCTGCCTGCAATTAATAGCCTTATGACCAAAGTTAGAAAAATGAAAACAATATCCTTAGAAATTGTTCTTCTAAAAGAATTAGGATATGAATTTGTTCTTCTCCGTTGAACTCTCATATCTTCTACATTCAGATAGATTCTTGCCTCTTCACATTAAGACATGGTATAGCCCAAATATCCATAGAACTGACACTTCATGAGAGGAAATGTCTTCTCACTTCTGTTTATCCCAATCCTTCTTCGGTGGGATAAAAGTTTGAGGACCCCTTTTTCAAGGAGGCTCGAGGATAATCTTCTTTTCTTCTTTCAGATTGAATTGGGGGTTTTCATTTTAGCACTTCAGATGAATTTTCCACATCACCCACTTTCATCTTGCCTTTATTTTGGTTACCTTTATTTGCAGCATATGAAAACTCTACCTCACAACCAATTCCACTATTTCCCATGTAGGCAGGTATCTAATCATTTAAAATATTTTCAACTCCATTAGAGCCATGTTTTTCTCTCCCCAACAGCTCAGTATCCGAGAACCTTCCAAACTGTATTTTCTTCCTTGATTCTTTTGAAATTGAATCTTTTTCAAGTTTACTCTTAATAGTAACAACTTCCACCTCAAGACGCTCAGCAGTCTTGGACTTTTCCTCTAGTCTAGAGGTGAGGTCACTGATGACATTTGCCTCCTCTTCAATTCTTTTCTTCAGATCCACTACATCATCATTTCTTTCAAGTATTTTAGATTGTACTTTCACCAATTCTTCCAGTCGTTCAATTTCAGCTTCAAGTTGATCAACATATTTAGTTGATTGTTCTACAATTGATTTCCACTTATTGCAACTCTTACATTTAATCTTAAGATTACTAACAGAATTATTAAGTTGCAACTTGGGATTGGCACTAGTTGTCAACTGATTTTCTCCACCAGTATCTTCTAATTTTTCAACAGTGGCCATCATGGAAGCATGGTTCCCAGTTTTAAATTCTGGTTCTTCTTCATCATAGAATTCATTATCATCTTCTTCCTCTTCACAGACAAAACTCTTCTTTGGTACTTTATTTCTATATTTGAAGTTTCCCTTTTTGAAAAACCTTTTCTGAGGCTTCTCAATGTTTTAAGCATCTCTATTATCATCATAAATCTTTCTTAAGCACTGAGAGGAAATGTGACCAACTTTGCCACAACGAAATCAAGCAAGAGGTAACTTTCCCTTGAATTTCCCTTTTCCCTTCTGGAACATCTTTGCAATGAGAGAAATAATTTTTTTTTCTCATCATATTCACCACTACTATCTTTTGATATTTTAATTTTCTCAATGTCTTTGAACGCCATTTCCTTGATCACTTGAGTTGTAGCATCTTCTGGTTTGACTCTCATTTCATATGCCACCAAACTGTTCAGCAGGTCATCCAGTGAAAGTTTAGAAAGATCTCTTTCCTCAAGGTCTGACACCTTTGTATTGTAAAAGGGTGGAAGTATTCTCAATATTTTCTTTACAATATAAATGTCTTTGATTTCTTCACCTAGACCCCAAATATCTCTAACCACTTCAGTAATTAGATTGAAGAATGAGTCTGCATTCTCATCTGGATGCATCTTCAGATCATCAAACCTATTGTGTAGGACTTGTAGTTTTGCCTCCTTCACTTTGCTATCTCCTTCATAAATATTTTCATGTTTATCCCACATGGATTTTTCTAAGGTGAAACTCATCACCTTTAGATAGATCTAATCAGAAAGGGCCACAGTGAGAGCATTTTGTGCTTTATCATCTACATCAAGAATTTTCCTTTCTGCGTCAGTCATAGCTAGGCCTGTTGGATCAGTGACTTTTATTCCTTGAATAGTATAAAAAAAGACTTCCATTCCAAGATATCTTAGATGATATCTCATTCTATTCTTACATATCGGGAAATTACTTCCATCAAAGAGAGGGACTCCTCTGACATTGGCTGAATTTTCCATAACGGTAAATGAAAGATCAAACACCATTGAACCTGGCTCTGATACCACTTGAAAGACCCCGGAACACCCTGAAAGGGGAGGGGTGAATCTGGGTATTAAATTTTTATTTTTGAAGTTGTGAATCTTGTTCCCACATTGGTAGGAACTTGTTAAACCTATCAAACAAATGAAAGTAGGAAGTTGACACAACACTTTTACTTGGTTCACCACAAAGGGCTACGTCCAAGGAGCATATGCTGACAGGTTGTCGGTCGTACCAAATTCCACTAAACTTCACTAGCTGTGGATTACAATGTTCAGGTATAATAACTCTATCCCAGGCACACTGCCTTTACAAAAGTTCAGAGATAGCCCACTGCGTCCCTCGGGTCACTCCCGTTCAGTCCCCCTGGCTCACTGCCTTTAGTGAAGTCCCTGTCAGTTTATATATGTGAGGGTATCTTCAATAGATTTGCATTGAAGTCTTTGCCTCTGCTTAGCATGAGACTATTCTTTCATTGAAGACCAGAAAAGATGCACTTGAATGCACTAAACCACTGAACCAGAAAATCAGAAATGCATAAACAGGTTTCACTGTCAATTTCACACAACACCAAGTTTTACGCACAAACTCGTGTTTTTTGGGCAACTTCACTTTTTCGCGCAAGCCAGAATTTTTTGCGTAACTTGGATTTTTTTTTTTCACGCAAACCGAAATATTTCATTCAGCTTGGAATTTTTTGTGCAGGCCAGAATATTTCGTGCAACTCTCAATTTTTCATGCAACTCCCTTTACGCGAACCTTTTACGCGCATCAGACCTCGGATCTTCTCTGAGTCTTCAATGGGGCGGAATGAGGGGGGTCACCTCTTATTTATAGGCGTCTCAGACCCCCGCATGAAAAACCCCCTGTGGTGCGAAAAAAAAAATCTCATTTGGAACGTAAAATTTCATGCATGTACCATTTTTCACGCACATCTCCAGGTTTTTTGCATAGCCCATGCCTTTTCCATTTTTCGACGTTTTGATTCTAAAACACTATTTGCATGAAAAACATTGATCCACTATTTCACGCACCACGCTGTTTTTCGCACCCAACTCAAATATTTCACGCAAAACCCTCCTTTTTCGCACACCACTTCCTCTTGGCATGCACCTCCTTTTACCAACAATCCATGTCTTTATGTTCTTATTTTGAGGCCCAAAAATTTGGCAAACACTGGGAAACGGTGCCACCTTCAATACTGTTGTCTGTTTGAACTGTATGATCGCTTTACTGGCATACATTATGAATTTCCACTGAGTATTGACAACAAACACAAACCATACTCCAAAACATGCATAGAATAACCATGGTTCCAACAATGCAGAGGAAGTTGTGCCTACCTCGACTGTCCAAATTGGGGCATCTAAAAGGAGGGTCCGCCTAGGGTATCCAAATAATAAAACTTAATAATAGGATTATATCGCTATTATCACCAATACGTATGATGACTACTAGTTTATCCTAATAATGGACCAAAATCAAACCCATATCAAAACTACTCACGAGCCTCTGACTTCATCATAGGTTTCCTTGTTAACTATTCACTACTGTAAATAAGGCTATTAGCGACCGCCATTGGTGGTCGCTAAAGGTCTTTAGCGGCAGCGCAGCGACCGCCATTGGCGGTCGCTGTTGCCTCGTCACTAGAGGCCTTTAGCGACCGCCAATGGCGGTCGCTATAGAAGGCCGGCAGATCGGCCTTCAGCGACCGCCTATGGCGGTCGTTACTCTAAAAAAAAAAAATTTAAAATTTTTTATTGAATTGAATATAAATATATATATATATATATATATATATAAATATTCATATATATACTATTAAATACAATATTTTAAATATATATAAATATATATATAATATATTTTAAATGTTTTAATATATATTTAATATATATATAATATCAAATCATTGTGCTATAATAATTTAAAAACTTCGATTCAAGAAATAATCTCATTTCAGGTCGTTCGGAGCACGTTTGCTCCGAATGGGACCGCCGCACGCCGTTTTGGTGTTTTATGGCGCCGGAAACGCGTTTCCGGCCGCCGCGGTCACACGGCACCTCCTAATGAGGTGCCGTCGGGCCGACCATTTCACAATTCATGCCCCGGATGTTTTCGTACGGTTTCGTGGCATTCGGAGGTCGTTCGTTTGGTTTTGACCCCCCAACGCGTCATTTCAGCGCGCGCCGCGCTGCTGAAAACGACACAATCGGACGTGTCGCGCGCACCGCACGTCCGATGGATGTGCGGCCTCCTCCTGCATCTCAGGAATAATATTTCTATCGTTCCCGTGCGGTTTCAGGTCGTTCGGAGCACGTTTGCTCCGAATTGGACCGTCGCACGCCGTTTTGGTGTTTAATGGCGCCGGAAACGCGTTTCCGGCCGCCGCGGTCACACGGCACCTCCGAATGAGGTGCCGTCTGGCCGACCATTTCACAATTCACGCCCCGGATGTTGTCGTACGGTTTCGTGGCATTCGGAGGTCGTTCGGGTGGTTTTGACCCGCCAACGCGCCATTTCAGCGCGCGCCGCGCTGCTGAAAACGACACAATCGGACGTGCCGCGCCCACCGCACGTCCGATGGACGTGCGGCCTCCTCCTGCATCTCAGGAATAATATTTTTATTTTTCCCGTGCGGTTTCAGGTCGTTCGGAGCACGTTTGCTCTGAATGGGACCGCCGCACGCCGTTTTGGTGTTTTATGGCGCTGGAAACGCGTTTCCGGCCGCCGCGGTCACACGGCACCTCCTAATGAGGTTCCGTCTAGCCGACCATTTCACAATTCACACCTCGGATGTTGTCGTACGGTTTCGTGGCATTCGGAGGTCGTTCGGGCGGTTTTGACCCCCCAACGGGCCATTTCAGCGCGCGCCGCGCTGCTGAAAACGACACAATCGGACGTGTCACGCGCACCGCACGTCCGATGGACGTGCGGCCTCCTCCTGCATCTCAGGAATAATATTTCTATCGTTCCCGTGCGGTTTCAGGTCGTTCGCAGTACGTTTGTCCGAATTGGACCGCCGCACGCCGTTTTGGTGTTTAATGGCACCGGAAACGCGTTTCCGGCCGCCGCGGTCACACGGCACATCCGAATGAGGTTCCGTCTGGCCTACCATTTCACAATTCACGCCCCGGATGTTTTCGTACGGTTTCGTGGCATTCGGAGGTCGTTCGGGTGGTTTTGACCCGCCAACGCGCCATTTCAACACGCGCCGCGCTGCTGAAAACGACACAATCGGACGTGCCGCGCGCACCGCACGTCCGATTGACGTGCGGCCTCCTCCTGCATCTCAGGAATAATATTTCTATCGTTACCGTGCAGTTTCAGGTCGTTCGGAGCACGTTTGCTCCGAATGGGACCGCCGCACGCCGTTTTGGTGTTTTATGGCGCCGGAAACGCGTTTCCGGCCACCGCGGTCACACGGCACCTCGGAATGAGGTGCCGTCTGGCCGAACATTTCACAATTCACGCCCCGGATGTTGTCGTACGGTTTCGTGGCATTTGGAGGTCGTTCGGGTGGTTTTGACCCCCCAACGCGCCATTTCAGCGCGCGTCGCGCTGCTGAAAACGACACAATCGGACGTGCCGCGCGCACCGCACGTCCGATGGACGTGCGGCCTCCTCCTGCATCTCAGGAATAATATTTCTATCATTCCCGTGCGGTTTCAGGTCGTTCGGAGCACGTTTGCTCCGAACTGGACCGCCGCACGCCGTTTTGGTGTTTAATGGCGCCGGAAACGCGTTTCCGGCCGCCGCGGTCACACGGCACCTCCGAATGAGGTGCCGTCTGGCCGACCATTTCACAATTCACGCCCCGGATGTTGTCGTACGGTTTCGTGGCATTCGGAGGTCGTTCGGATGGTTTTGACCCCCCAACGCGTCATTTCAGTGCGCGCCGCGCTGCTGAAAACGACACAATCGGACGTGCCGCGTGCACCGCACGTCCGATGGACGTGCGGCCTCCTCCTGCATCTCAGGAATAATATTTCTATCGTTCCTGTGCGGTTTCAGGTCGTTCGGAGCACGTTTGCTTCGAATGGGACCGTCGCACGCCGTTTTGGTGTTTTGTGGCGCCGGAAACACGTTTCCGGCCGCCGCGGTCACACAGAACCTCCGATTGAGGTGCCGTCTGGCCGACCATTTCACAATTCACGCCCCGGATATTTTCGTACGGTTTCGTGGCATTCGGAGGTCGTTCGGGTGGTTTTGACCCCCCAACGCGCCATTTCAGCGCGCGCCGCGCTGCTGAAAACGACACAATCGGACGTGCCGCGCGCACCGCACGTCCGATGGACGTGCGGCCTCCTTTTGCATCTCAGGAATAATATTTCTATCGTTCCCGTGCGGTTTCAGGTCGTTCGGAGCACGTTTGCTCTGAATTGGACCGTCGTACGCCGTTTTGGTGTTTTATGGCGCCGGAAACGCGTTTCCGGCCGCCGCGGTCACACAGCACCTCCGAATGAGGTGCCGTCTGGCCGACCATTTCACAATTCACGCCCCGGATGTTTTCGTACGGTTTCGTGGCATTCGGAGGTCGTTCGGGTGGTTTTGACCCCCCAACGCGCCATTTCAGCGCGCGCCGCGCTGCTGAAAACGACACAATCGGACGTGCCGTGCGCACCGCACGTCTGATGGACGTGCGGCCTCCTCCTGCATCTCAGGAATAATATTTCTATCATTCCCGTGCGGTTTCAAGTCGTTCGGAGCACGTTTGCTCCGAATGGGACCGCCGCACGCCGTTTTGGTGTTTTATGGCGCCCGAAACGCGTTTCCGGCCGCCGCGGTCACACGGCACCTCCGAATGAGGTGCCGTCTGGCCGACCATTTCACAATTCATGCCCCGGATGTTGTCGTGCGGTTTCGTGGCATTCGGAGGTCGTTCGGGTGGTTTTGACCCCCCAACGCGCCATTTCAGCGCGCGTCGCGCAGCTGAAAACGACACAATCGGACGTGCCGCGCGCCCCGCACGTCCGATGTACGTGCAGCCTCCTCCTGCATCTCAGGAATAATATTTATATTGTTCCCGTGCGGTTTCAGATCGTTCGGAGCACGTTTGCTCCGAATTGGACCGCCGCACGCCGTTTTTGTGTTTAATGGCGCCGGAAACGCGTTTCCGGCCGCAGCGGTCACACGGCACCTCCGAATGAGGTGCCGTCTGGCCGACCATTTCACAATTCACGCCCCGGATGTTTTCGTACGGTTTCGTGGCATTCGGAGGTCGTTCGGGTGGTTTTAACCCGCCAACGCGCCATTTCAGCGCGCGCCGCGCTGCTGAAAATGACACAATCGGACGTGCCGCGCGCACCGCACGTCCGATGGACGTGCGGCCTCCTCCTGCATCTCAAGAATAATATTTCTATCGTTCTCGTGCGGTTTCAGGTCGTTCGGAGCACGTTTGCTCCGAATGGGACCGCCGCACGCCGTTTTGGTGTTTTATGGCGCCGGAAACGCGTTTCCGGCCTCCGCGGTCACACGGCACCTCCGAATGAGGTGCCGTCTGGCCAACCATTTCACAATTCACGCCCCGGATGTTGTCGTACGGTTTCGTGGCATTTGAAGGTCGTTCGGGTGGTTTTCACCCCCCAACGCGCCATTTCAGCGCGCGCCGCGCTGCTGAAAACGACACAATCGGACGTGCCGCGCGCACCGCACGTCCGATGGATGTGCGGCCTCCTCCTGCTTCTCAGGAATAATATTTTTATCTTTCTCGTGCGGTTTCAGGTCGTTCGGAGCACGTTTGCTCCGAATTGGACCGCCGCACGCCGTTTTGGTGTTTAATGGCGCCGGAAACGTGTTTCTGGCCGCCGCGGTCACACGGCACCTCCGAATGAGGTGCCGTCTGGCCGACCATTTCACAATTCACGCTCCGGATGTTTTCGTACGGTTTCGTGGCATTCAGAGGTCGTTCGGGTGGTTTTGACCCGCCAACGCGCCATTTCAGCGCGCGTCGCGCTGCTGAAAACGACACAATCGGATGTGCCGCGCGCACCGCACGTCCGATGAATGTGCGGCCTCCTCCTGCATCTCAGGAATAATATTTCTATCGTTCCCGTGCGGTTTCAGGTCGTTCGGAGCACGTTTGCTCCGAATGGGACCGCCGCACGCCGTTTTGGTGTTTTATGGTGCCGAAAACGTGTTTCCGGCCGCCGCGGTCACACGGCACCTCCGAATGAGGTGCCGTCTGACCGACCATTTCACAATTCACGCCCCGGATGTTTTTGTACGGTTTCGTGGCATTCGGAGGTCGTTCGGGTGGTTTTGACCCCCCAACGCGCCATTTCAGCGCGCGCCGCGCTGCTGAAAACGACACAATCGGACGTGCCGCGCGTACCGCACGTCCGATGGACGTGCGGCCTCCTCCTGCATCTCAGGAATAATATTTCTATCGTTCTCGTGCGGTTTCAGGTCGTTCGGAGCACGTTTGCTCCGAATTGGACCGCCGCACGCCGTTTTGTTGTTTAATGGCGCCGGAAACGCGTTTCCGGCCGCCGCGGTCACACGGCACCTCCGAATGAGGTTCCGTCTGGCCGACCATTTCACAATTCACGCCCCGGATGTTGTCGTACGGTTTCGTGGCATTCGGAGGTCGTTCGGGTGGTTTTGACCCCCCAACGCGCCATTTCAGCGCGCGCCGCGCTGCTGAAAACGACACAATCGGACGGGCCGCGCGCACCGCACGTCCGATGGACGTGCGGCCTCCTCCTGCATCTCAGGAATAATATTTCTATCATTCCCGTGCGGTTTCAAGTTGTTCGGAGCACGTTTGCTCCGAATGGGACCGCCGCATGCCGTTTTGGTGTTTAATGGCGCCGGAAACGCGTTTCCGGCCGCCGAGATCACACGGCACCTCCGAATGAGGTTCCGTCTGGCCGACCGTTTCACAATTCACGCCCCGGATGTTGTCGTACGGTTTTGTGGCATTCGGAGGTCGTTCGGGTGGTTTTGACCCCCCAACGCGCCATTTCAGCGCGCGCCGCGCTGCTGGAAAACGACACAATCGGACGTGCCGCGTGCACCGCACGTCCGATGGATGTGAGGCCTCCTCCTGCATCTCAGGAATAATATTTTCTATCGTTCCCATGCGGTTTCAGGTCGTTCGGAACACGTTTGCTCCGAATGGGACCGCCGCACGCCGTTTTGGTGTTTTATGGCGCCGGAAACGCATTTCCGGCCGCCGCGGTCACACGGCACCTTCGAATGAGGTGCCGTCTGGCCGACCATTTCACAATTCACGCCCCGGATGTTGTCGTACGGTTTCTTGGCATTTGGAGGTCGTTCGGGTGGTTTTGACCCCCCAACGCGTCATTTCAGCGCGCGCCGCGCTGCTGAAAACGACACAATCGGACGTGCCGCGCGCGACCGCACGTCCGATGGATGTGCGGCCTCCTCCTGCATCTCAGGAATAATATTTCTGTCGTTCCCGTGCGGTTTCAGGTCGTTCGGAGCACGTTTGCTCCGAATTGGACCGCCGCACGCCGTTTTGGTGTTTAATGGCGCCGGAAATGCGTTTCCGGCCGCCGCGGTCACACGGCACCTCCGAATGAGGTGCCGTCTGGCCGACCATTTCACAATTCACGCCCCGGATGTTTTCGTACGGTTTCGTGGCATTCGGAGGTCGTTCGGGTGGTTTTGACCCCCCAACGCGCCATTTCAGCGCGCGCCGCGCTGCTGAAAACGACACAATCGGACGTGCCGCGTGCACCGCACGTCCGATGGACGTGCGGACTCCTCCTGCATCTTAGGAATAATATTTCTATCATTCTCATGCGGTTTCAGGTCGTTCGGAGCACGTTTGCTCTGAATGGGACCGCCGCACGCCGTTTTGGTGTTTTATGGCGCCGGAAACGCGTTTTCGGACGCCGCGGTCACACGGCACCTCCGAATGAGGTGCCGTCTGGCCGACCATTTCACAATTCACGCTCTGGATGTTGTCGTACGGTTTCGTGGCATTCGGAGGTCGTTCGGGTGGTTTTGACCCCCCAACGTGCCATTTCAGCGCGCGCCGCGCAGCTGAAAACGACACAATCAGGGGGCTGTACGGGGGTGTGGCGGGCTGTACGGGGGTGGCGGGGGGCTGTACGGGGGTGCGGGGGGCTGTACGGGGGTGCGGGGGGATGTACGAGGGTGTCGGGGGCTGTACGGGGGTGTCGGGGGGCTGTACGGGGGTGGCGGGGGGCTGTACGGGGGTGGCGGGGGGGCTGTACGGGGGTGGCGGGGGGCAGTACGGGGGTGCGGGGGGTTGTACGGGGGTGAGGGGGGGGCTGTACGGGGGTGCGGGGGGCTGTACGGGGGTGCCGGGGGGGGCTGTACGGGGGTGCGGGGGGCTATACGGGGGTGGCGGGGGCCTGTACGGGGGTGGCGGGGGGCAGTACGGGGGTGCGGGGGGATGTACGGGGGTGCGGGGGGGCTGTACGGGGGGTGCGGGGGGCTGTACGGGGGTGCGGGGGGGGGGGGGGGGGGGGGGGCTGTACGGGGGTGTGGGGGGCTGTACGGGGTGGCGGGGGGCTGTACGGGGGTGGCGGAGTGTTGTACGGGGGTGCAGGGGGCTGTACGGGGGTGCGGGGGGGGGGGGGGCTGTACGGGGGTGCGGGGGGCGGTACGGGGGTGCGGGGGGGGGGGGTGGCTGTACGGGGGTGGCGGGGGGCAGTACGGGGGTACGGGGGGTTGTACGGGGGGTGCGGGGGGCTGTACGGGGGTTGCGGGGGGCTGTACGGGGGTGCGGGGGGCTGTACGGGGGTGGCGGGGGCCTGTACGGGGGTGGCGGGGGGCTGTACGGGGGTGCGGGGGGGGCTGTACGGGGGTGCGGGGGGGCTGTACGGAGATGCGGGGGGCTGTACGGGGGTTCGGGGGGGGGGGGCTGTACGGGGGGTGGCGGGGGGGTAGTACGGGGGTGCGGGGGGTTGTACGGGGGTGCGGGGGGCTGTACGGGGGTGCGGGGGGGCTGTACGGGGGTGCGGGGGGGCTGTACGGGGGTGCGGGGGGCTCTCCGGGGGTGCAAAGGCCATCCCATTGATTACAAAAGTGAAAAATAAAAGTGATAACATCTAATTAATACATATTTCTTTTATCGATACCATACAGAAATTTATAAAAAATATATTGGATAATACATAATCTATAATATCAGATTTATTGATCTGTTGGAATTTGTTCGACTTTTTCAAATGTAGAATCATTCAAGATTATCTGATCAAAAACTCAATATGTGTATAAAATATTTAAAAGACCATCATGGATGGTAATAATGCATTACTTAAATGAATAAATATAGTACATCAATGTCAACCCTACCAGTAAAAACAAAAAACATATCTCGTGAATATATGGTGTGTCACGCGTTGCCATCACTGCTACCTCCTTCTGGTGGGCCAGGTGCCTACAACAAATAAACATTATAAATATTTTAATAACAAAAATAATTTAAATTAAATAAATAAATACAGTATATACCTGCGTCGTATGATCCCCTGTACCATCAGCTCGACGCACATATTCCCGCAGTGCTCTAACCTCAGCTGTCAATTGCGCATTTGTCTCCTCGGAAGCGCGCAGCCGTGCCTCAAAATCTGACATCTGCTGTGTCATATGAGCAACAGCAGGACCGACAACCGCAGCGCGTGACACTACAGAACGAGGAATCCCTGCTTCATAGGTCAAACTATAGCCATGCCCGTCCCGACCAATAATGCGATGAAAGATCTCATCCCGTCGCATGGGAAGCTGTCGCTGGTCCTCTGGCAGATGTTCTAACTCAGCTTCAAATTGATCCTATGAAATATTTAAATATATATAAATATATATATGTTAATATAAAGATTTATGTAATTATTGGTAAGTACAGACACTTACTATCAATGCTACAACCTCTGGATCATTGCGATCACGAGTCCTTATCCACACCGACATTTTATCAGTTGCTGCACCTTGCCCCTCGCAACTGTATATTAAAAGAATATAAACACAAAACCATATTAATTAATAAATTAAAAAATGAATAATATATACCTCATGTCGGATCTGAGACACGTGACGAGTCTCGAGCCTGTGAGCTGGTCCCTGCAACGCTCGATTCTCCGAATGGCGTGTTGACACCTCCTACATTCAATTCATTCAAATTTCAAACAAATCACATATTCTTGAAAATATATATACAGCAAAATAATTAATATACAAACCGCAACACCCTCAGTAGACCAATATGCAACCAAGTCACGCCACTGAGCCGGGAGGACACCTCTCGGGACTTTTTCCAAAATGTCAGGGGCACCCACATTTGGTACCCAGTGGTCCCTCTTCACTTTGCCTTTATAATCTCTCCACAGCTTACGGCATTTGATCATACACACGGGCCGAAACTCTTCAGGGAATACTTTCAAATTTTTCTATAATGAAAATAATCAAACATATTAGTATTATTTATAAATAGAAAATAAAGTAAAATTATTTTCTTACCTGAACCTCCCTCCATAGACGATCTAATGTGTCCTGAGGGATAGAAGCCCAATCACGCGTGGTCAATGGAAATCGATGTGGGTCACGTATGATATGACCCAGCTGACGAATAAATGCCGGGGCATTCGGTCCCACGGGATGAAATACCTCATCAAATGAAACATCTATCGTCGTGTCAGAATTCCATGCTAATATGCCACGACCAGGGCCTCTCCTGCGAGAGGAAGAAGCAGCCGAGTCTGATCCTGTTGAAAACAATTTTATATATAAATTGACAAATGTTATATATATATATATATATGTCAATTACATAAAAAATATAGACAATGACATTCAAACATACCTCGACCCTGAGACGTAGATGCCTCAGATGGATGATGTGGATTTTCTGCCTCTTCCCCTGACATGTCTGCAATCATACAAAATATCAGTAATGAGTCCAAAGTGTTTAAAAGATAAATTGGATTGTTCTTAATAAATCAAACTTGTACAACTGTTAATCAAACAAAAAATGGATTGAATAATTAGTTGTGAATGAATTTTAAAAAATCATAAAGTTAATCAACCTAAATATTTATGACTGAATTAACTTACAAAAGTGAGGATTAAAACTTATAAGGATTTATAAAAAGATTAGATAATTTATGATATCCTAGGACATTCTACTGAATAGCGGGAAAACAATTATACCTTTCATTAAGCATGCAAATCGACCGTTTCTCCTTCAACAGCCGCTCTGACCCAATAAATATCTTCTTCACGTTGAACTACGGTATGTTGATCAAGTTGTTGGTAAACAAACGGAACAGTCTCAGGTTCATCTTCTTCAAATAAAAACACTCCTCGCCGAGACATTTTGACAACAACTTGCCAACTTGGATCCGAAGGCAAAGTAACGAAGAATACTTGTTCCGCTTGTGATGTCAAGATGAAAGGTTCATTCTCAACTCGTTCATTATTTCTGTATAACATATAGTTAAAATTCACCAATGAAAACTGATATTGATCGACTTTACATCCACGCACTGGATCAACCCAATTACACTTTAACAATATGTACTTCAAACCGTGTGTGTATACAAATTCAATGATGTCTATCAATTGACCATATTAATAACCAGAATCGACAAAGGGACAACTGATTCCACTGTTTTGTGTTGCTCGTTTGTCGTCAATATCTTTAATGCGAAATCGAAAACCATTAGCATCAATAGCTTTATAACGACGAGCCGTTATAGATGGACCCTCAGCCAGTTGGATAAATACTTCAGGTAGCGTGGGGTCCCCTAACTCCCTTAGCTTACGAACCTACATAATTTATAAAAATCAATACTGATATATGCAGAAAGAATTAGTTTAATACTTCACTCATAATGAAAATAAATTTATACATACATAATCCTTGAACCAATCATGAAATGCCGCATAATGAGATTGTTGAATTTGCAACTCAGTCGCACGATGCATCTCTTCTTTTATCTCATTAACGTGTTTCCTGCAAACGATTACGCGATGTTTAAAAGATCAACTTATGCAAAGAAAACATGTAAAAGTTATACAAGCACATTGATAAGATACTTACTGCATTAATGGTGCAACTGATGGAGTATTGAACAAGATATATCGATGTGCTTGTATCCACTCGATGTTGTCCATATCAAATGTGGTTCCTTCTCCAACTGGACCATCATGAATCCGAGAGGGATTATATAATTTTGTTTCAACATCCGTAAGATATTCTTCACAAAAGGTAGTACACTCATCCATCAAATAACCATTGGCTATTGATGCCTCTGGACGAGCTCTGTTGCGTACAAATCTTTTCAATGTACTCAAATACCGTTCAATAGGATACATCCACCTGAATTGCACTGGACCAGCAGCCATTACTTCATCAGTTAGGTGCACTGTTAAGTGGACCATAACATCGAAAAATGAGGGGGGGGGGGGAAGTTTCTCAAAGTGACAAAGCGTAAGTACAATTCGGTCCTGCAAACTTTTTAAATCACTCATTCGTTGATTTCTTAAACAAAGCTGTCTAAAAAAATTACTCATCTCAATCAAGGGATGAACAACATTGGGGGATAAACAATCACAAATTGCGATTGGAATCAACTGCTGAAGTAATATGTGATTATCATGACTTTTCAACCCTTGCAATGTCTTGCTCGTCAGATTCACACACTTTGAAATATTAGAAGAGTAACCATCAGGCACCTTGACCATCTTCAAAATGGAAAGAAATGTCTCTTTCTCCTCTGTAGTCATCGAATACTGTGCAGCAAGCATATATGCCTTGTTTCCCTCAGCTAACTGTAAATGCAACTGTTTCCTTAAACCCATTTCTTCCAAATCACGGCGTGCATTAACATGGTCCCTTTGACTTTCCACTGACACCTAAAATGGTCCACAATATGTTATCACAAACATTTTTTTCAATGTGCATGACATCCAAATTATGCCTCAACATGTTAGTTTTCCAATACGAAAGACTATAAAAAATACTTTTCTTTTTCCAATTGTGACTGCGCTGCCTACCCGCAGCACGAATATTACGTACTGGAGGAGCCACCAAATCCTGAATTTCATATACCGTGCGGATGTTTTCTTCCTCAATCTGCGATAACATTTCGACTCCTGTCATGATCTTTGGTGCTGGGCTGAACTCTCTAGAACCATCAAATGCCACTCTGTCCTTTCTGAACCTGTGCTGGGGAGGGAGAAAACACCTGTGACCCATGTATGCCCATTTTTTGGAATGTTTAAGCCATACAGATTTTTTACTTTTATTGCAACAAGGGCAAGCAAATTCCCCTTTCGTACTCCAGCCTGATAAATTTGCATAAGCTGGGAAGTCATTGATTGTCCACAATAAAGCAGCATGCAGTTTTGAACATTTCATTCGTTTCGCAGTCATAATTCATCACACCATCGCCCCAAAATTCATTCAACTCATCAATCAATGGCTGAAGGTAAACATCAATCTTATCCCCCGGACTTTTAGGTCCATCAATAAGAGTGGAAAGTAATATAAATTGTTGCTTCATACAAAGCCACGGAGGAAGATTATATGGAACCAACACCACGGGCCATGTGCTATGATTTTCACCAACCATAGACTTGAATGGATTGAAACCATCTACTGCCAATCCCAATCGGACATTACGAACATCTTTAGCAAAGTCGGGATGTCTCTTATCAAAATCCTTCCATGCATGAGAGTCTGTCGGGTGGGTTAACATGTCACTTTCATGAACTCTTTCTGCATGCCATCTCATTAAATTAGAAACTTTAGATGACATAAAAAATCTTTTCAACCTCGGTTTAAGGGGAAAGTAACGCATTTTCTTTACGGCAATCGGTTTCCCCTGTACCGCAATCTGACTTTGATGAGTCTTATTTCCCCTGTTCTCTTTCCACCTGGAAGCGCCACAAACCGTACAGATATCCAAATGAGCAGTTTCATTTCTAAACAACATACAGTTGTTTGCACATGCATCTATAGTCTCATATGTAAAACCTAAGTTCTCTGTCAACTTACGAGCATAGTAATACGACTCAGGAATCTTAGCGTCGACAGGAAGAAATTTTTTCAATAAAACCAAAAGCATGTCGAATGATGTGTCTGACCAATTATTCAAAGTCTTCAAATGCAACAACTCCACGATAAACGACAGTTTATTGTAAGAAGTACATCCAGGATATAATTCTGTTTTCGCATCATCAAGTACATCATAAAACCTCCTTGAATCACGATCTGCACCAGAGCGAAGATTTATCTCACCGGTCTCAAGATTCTGGATGTCAATGCCTTCAGGATCAAACCCACGTACCATTTCAGTAAGCATTTCATGCATTGGATCAGTCATCCTTGCATCAACATCCATCTGAGCTGCATCTGTATTTTGACAACGAACATATTCTTCTCCATGAAGAGTCCAACACTTATAATTTTTCAGAAATCCATTAAAGAAAAGGTGCTCCCTCACAGTATCTCATGTGAATTGATATCTGTTAGCACATTTTCTACATGGACAACTAATATAGTCACTTTCAAATCCTCTCGTGAAGTCAATAAACTGCATAATGCCATTGAAATATTCTCTAGACGTTCGATTTGGAAGATCAATCCAACTCTTATCCATAATAATATCTGTATAACAAACATTTACACAATACTTATTACATTTACATTTTTCAAATCAACTATATTCAAAATAAATATTAACCATTTGTTTATGAACCATTGATAAAATAATAATGTAACTGAAAGCTCATGTTACCTGATTGAGCTACAAACCTGAAAGGGAGGGGAGCCGAAGGCGGTGCTGCGAGGGAGAGGAGGCAGCGAAGGGGAGCCGGAGCCAAAGGCGGCGCGGCAAGGGAGGGGACGGGCGGCGGCGGCGGCGGGGAGCTGGAGGAGAGGAGGTGGTGAGGGGACGGGGGACGGGCAGCGAGGGGGGGGGGTGTCCGGGGTCGGGGGGGCTGTCTGAGGTGCGGGGAGGGGTGTCCGGGGTGTCAGGGACCTGTCAGGGGTGCGGGCAGGGGTGTTCGGGGTGCGGGGGTGTCCGGGGTGCGGGGGAGGGGGGCTGTCTGGGGTGCAGGGGGGCTGTCGGGGGTGCGGGGTGGGGTGTCCGGGGTGCGGGGGGCCTGTCCGGGGTGTGGGGGGGCTGTCCGGGTTCGGAGGGGGGGTGTCCGAGTGCGGGGGGGGGGGGGGGGGGGAGGGGGGGCTGTCCGGGGTGCGGGGGGGGGGGGGCTGTCCGGGTTCGGAGGGGGGTGTCCGAGTGCAGGGGGGATGTCCGGGGTGCGGGGAGGCGTCCGGGGTGCGGGGGGCGGTCCGGAGTGCGCGGGGGGGTGCTGTCCGGGGTGCGGGGAGGCGTCCGGGGTGCGGGGGGCGGTCTGGAGTGCGCACCGGGGGCTGTCCGGGGTGCGGGTGCCGTCCGGGGTGGGGGGGAGGGCCGAGAGGCCGGAGGGCGGCGGCCGGAGGCCGAAGGGCGGCGACCGGAGGCCAAAGGGCGGTGGCCGGAGGCCGGAGGGCGGTGGCCGGGGGCCCTAGGGCGGAGGGCGGCGGCCGGAGGCCGGATGGCAGGCGGCGGGGGAGGGCAGGCGGCGGGGGAGGGCGGGCGGCGGGGGAGGGCGGGCGGCGGGGGAGGGCGGGCGGCGGGGGAGGGCGGGCGGCGGGGGAGGGCGGACGGCGGAGGAGGCCGAGCGGCGGGGGAGGCCGGGAGGCGGGGGAGGCCGGGCGGCAGGGGAGGGGAGGGCGGTGAGGGAGAGCGGCGAGGGAGGGAGGGGGTTAGGGCGGAGGGAGATCGAGGGCGCGGGGGGGGGGGGGGGCGCAGAAACCCCCCGAATTTTTTTATGCAGGTTAGCGACCGCCATTGGCGGTCGCTAATGGTAAGCTATAGCGACCGCCAATGGCGGTCGCCCGAGTCTGGGGGGCTCCACTGCCCCCTTTTCTAGTAGTGATTTAATCCCATGGAGAACCCTATCCCATAGGTTTGGGGGAATTATTATTATATTACACACTAGGATCATCTTCAATATGGGATTTGAACCATAAAATAGTAAAATGGGAGCCAACCTACCAAACAGTACAACACAAACCAACCCATCAAACGGTATATTGGGAACCATCCCTTCAAAAAGAATATTGATCACTGACCTATCAAATGAGATACTCTATTGAAGATAAGCAATAGCCTTCTTATGTATTTGTCAATATGATATCAACCGAATTTTAAACATTCTCGTCAGATTCGAATGTGAAAAATACTAAAATGTATAATCATACCCTCTTACATTCATCTAATTCATAGAATTTTGGACCACCTTCTACCATTGGAACAAAAAAGGAAGGTTTCAATGGTATCTTTCATACATCTACAAAAGGTATTATTAACCATGTTAGTGTTTCAGAGTGCAATATAAATGGAACGTATAGCCATTAGAAATATTGGATTTGGTCTCTGAGGTCCATGTTGAGATTCCTATAATCATCCACTCATCCAACCATTGAAAAATTAAAGGGAGTTTTTAGGAATCCTATTAGTCATCCCCCTAAGGATGGTAAGGCAATTTTTGGAGAGGAGCAGATTGCTCAACTCCAGTAAGTGAAAAAGGATATCTAGGAAATAATTCTAGAAATAATCCTAGGATATCTTCCCCAGAATGGAATACCAACACCTTCCTATATATATCTTTTTTATAGTGAAGTTCTCCAGCCTATAGGTCATGGGGTATTTTCATATTTTCCATCCCCTCATTGGGTGAAGTCCATACATTGTTCCACCTCACCACATCCCAAAGAGCTTAGGTAACTTTAATATTATAAATCCCCCAACCCATAGGTCTAGGAAAAATTCTATATTTTCCACCCCCTCATAAGGGGTACTCTATAAACCATCTTACCTCAGTAGTTTTTATAAATAATCTAGGAGATTTAGGTTCCTATAATTAGTGGGAAGCATCTACATCATCCATATCCCCTAATGCTTTAACACCGACAAAAAAACCAATAAAGATTGAGGCTCTTCACCCAAAACTATAAAGTTGAACATGTGACCATTACAATAGAGGTATAAGTAGCACACAAGAGAAGTGGTGAGGTCTCCCATATATTAATGATATACAGCAAAGGGTATATTACTTCTAATCAAAACATGTCACCAGGTACTTTGATTATTCCATGGAGAATTCTTTGATAGAACTCCCAATAATTAGGAATCCTAGTTAGGCATGGTTGATAGTCTTATACAATCACTTCCCCTACCACCGGCATCCTAGGAATACGATAGAGAGTTTTTTTAACTTTAAGGATTGTATTCAGAAGAATATAAAGGAGGGGATGTTGGAAACACTGACACCTAAATCCCCACTCTATTCATGTGAGTACTCTGAATAGGAAGCACAATTTGTGCAACAGAACATGATCCTCATAGCCCCTGGGGATACACGACCATCTCTTGGTGCAAGATGAAACAAATTTTATTCCTTCCAGCCAAAGTATATCTCTAGGTAATTTGACTATAATAGGGAGAATAATTTGATAAGACTCCTAATAATGAGGAGGCTAAATAAGGTGGATTTGACAGGCCGTGAAAATAACTGACCCTACCACCAATGTCTCAGGCAAACAATATAGGGTTGATTTATCTTTAAATATTGACTATAGAATCAGGTAAATGAAGGCTTGACAGGTTATGGTGCGATACATCCTAGTCGCATGATGTTAAACTGCATGATATGTCTTAGTCTCATGATGTCAAACTATATGATAAATATTGGTCAAATGATGTTAAATTGCATGATATTTCCTGGTTACATAACATTAAATTGCACGATACATCTTGGTAACATGACGTTAAATTACATGATACATCATAGTTGTGTAACGCCTTAACCCCAAAAGCTCGGATCTGGTACCTTATTTTATTAAATTGGAATGATTACAAGGAATAAAATCCTGAAATACCTAGAATTTTAGCAGTCTAGAATAACTATATACATAAATTTTTGCCTTATTACATTGGTAAAATCTAAAACATAATAAAGAAAAAATAATTTTCATCCTTAAACTCATTCAAAATAAAGTCATCTTTATAACCTAGGTAAAATATAAAAAATAAAAGGGTGAGCTAAAATGATCAGTAAGTTAAAGTAAACTAGAATAAATAATAAATTTAAGATAATAAATCAACACAGCATGGTAAATAACTGATAACACGTTCCATTCAAATAATAGATAAGGCATAATCAATATGTCAAGGAAAATAACTGAAACACAAACATTTAATCAATAAAATGAGAATGAAATGTATCCATAGATATGTTAAGAAAAAATATCATGGATAAATAATAACTAAAATTAACACAATTCTTGATTATTTGGCATCATGTATCAGGTGCATAAACCACTACTATCAAGACCTTTCACAATATGGTTTAAGTCTGTGGGTGGAAACCTGTCTATTCTGCTTGGAAACAAACTCGAACAAGTTTTTTTCCAACTAATTTCATCACATGAGACTAATGATTCATCAATTTTATTTCATTAAATATTCTTAAACCCATTTGTTACATGTCCAAATCATTCCTCATATATTGAATCGTCAATTTAAAAAGATATTTTTAAATCAAAGTGTCTCATACCACTTTGAAATATTTGAATCATATGCACCATAAAAGTAAATCATTATCAAATGAATCATTGAATACCATGAATATAAATAGATTCATGATATGATATATAAAAATTGGTAGTATATACATCACAAAAAAGAAGTAATTATTGAATATTACATTAATCTCATAGATTTAAAAAGTGAGATAAAATGCCTTAAAACTTTGTGATCGTTTATTTAAAAGGTCACACATTTATAAAAGAAAATATTTTATTGGAAAATTACCATGTAAACCTGTAAAGGAAGATTAAAAACATTAGTTCATCATGATTGTTGTTAATTCCATTTATTCCATATAAGTTAAAAACCATTCCTTTTAATTTTGTAATAAAAGTCAAAAGGTACCTTGTTTTTCAAAATAGTAGGAAGATTAATTTTAAATAATTCTGTAAAAAGTAAAATTGGGATAAAAATGAATTTAAAAAATAATTGGATAACAATAAAAACATTTTTGAAAACATTTTTAGAAAACACTAACATGTAAGGGAAATATTCCCCAATGGAGACTTAAACAAAACCAATCCTGAATAACGATGAGATTGTGAAATAACCCTTACCACTTTATAATATGTATAATTGTATGCACCATGAAAGAAATAAAATTATATGGATAAAAAAATACCATAATATTTGTAATAATACTCATAAAATAAATTCATGGGAATTATATACACTACACAACATAAACAAGTATTGTATAAGGCATGTGTCCCACAGAAATAAAAGTGAGACAGAAATCTCTTACCTTGAGTTTCCTTATGTGTGAATGCCCTATAACCTAATTTATAATGGTTTTAAGAAGTTTATTAACTTATATAAGAACATTATTTTTATTTATTATATCATATGCAATATTTATATATTATTTTATCACTCTCTTGTTAATAATATTTCATTATTTTCACTATTTCATGTGTTAGTTGCCTAGTTTCTCTAGTATGTTTTGACTTATTATTTGTTGTTCCTATTAATTAGATATTTATTTCATAATATTAAGAATTTAAAATATGATTTAAATATTATATATACTCAATAAATATTTATTTATAATAATCCATAAAATTTGGAGATGGGAAATGAAATGCATCGTTCATGGAGATGGTATATCCTACGTACGCATGAACGCTACTTTAATTTATTTTCCATATTGAAATAATGAAAATTAAATGATATATATGTTTAATATAATTATAGTATCATATATATTTCATATATCACATGTTTTTATTAATAACATCTTTTATATGTTCTATGTATAGTGTGAACGAATCACATCGCTTTGAGGAGGCGGTAGTCCACACTTTCACCAACAATGTTATCGTATTTTCAAAAAATGGAAAGCATGAAGGTATGTGTTATATAAAAATTAAAGAATCATTAAGACAACATAAATATAATATATATCATATAAAAATGGTTTTACCATATAATGACCAACCAAGGGAGGTGTTAAAGGAAAAAATGAATGACATTGTTCCGAGAGGCAGTAGTTCATTGTACACAAATGGTGAATTCGTTACCCATTTGATGAAACTGTGTGTAGGAGTAGGTAAAACCCTTAAAATAAAAACATATAAGTATATTTATAATACTGATGTTTTTATATAATCATTTAATAATAATAAATGAAGGAGAGGGGAAATAAATAAAACTAAAGTGGTCATTGAATAACGTTGCCTTGTATTTAAGTAACACCTTTTGGTTTATACCAAAAGTCTTACTTGGATTAATTTATGCCCAAAGTGAGGCTTCTATGATGGTTTTATGGAATTTGGGAGATTATTTGGGTAGGTTTTGGTCAATCTATAAGGCTTAAAGTGGTGTTATGAAGTGAGGTATGAGGTTCCCTTTTATAATTGAGGTATGGGGTACTTTTGGAAACTCTCAAAGTATTAAATCAATATAAATTAAGTTTATATTCCAAATTGATCTAAAGTGAGTTATGTAAATATAACATGAGTATGGTTCTAAATCCACTCAATTAATAATTTTTAGACAAGTTTAGGACACATTAATACCCTTATCTTTTGACTTTAACCCTTAGTTAAACTCATTAACTCTTATTGTGACAACTTAGCTTTTTACTATTTAAAGGTTAATATAGTTACTATAAAATGATAAAATAACCATAGATGATTCATGGGTAAAAAATTTAACTTTTTACTAATAAATGGAAAAAAATTATATTTTTATAAATTTTATATCATTTAATAAAATATTGTTTCTTTTAAAATAACATTAATGTCAATTTTGACACTATTCATTTATTAAATTTTTATTAAATATAAATACACTAGTTAACCTAAAAAAACCTTTAATACATCCCTAATATATATAGGCCATTTATGAAAATATTTTTATAACATCAATTGTATAAAATTATATTTATTTTAATATTTTTAATAACATTTATTTGATATGTCCATTAATTAATCAATTACAACATCATCATTGCGAAAACATTTATTTTAATTATTTATTCCATAAAAATTAAAAATAAATTATCATAATGTAGATAAAAATTTTATATTTCAAATGAATATTTATAGTCTAATATATCCTCTAAGTAAATATATATAAAAAATGAAATAATTATTAAAAATAATAGTGTGACATATTCGACTTCCCTTATAATAAAATGCTATAAAAGGTTTAAAGTCATCCAAGTGGCTCCAAGAAGCCATAAAATCGACCCAAGGATGATTTTGGTCAAAAATATCTCATAAAATAAAACTATTAAAAGGGTTAGGGTAATTTTATAATACTTATAATATTATTTTTACCCTTAATTACTAGATTTACCCTTAATTGTGGTAATTAAAAAAATATTAAAGTTACTATTCATATTTCCCTAAAATAAAAGGAATTGATTTATATAATTTGGACCTAATGATTCCAAATATGGAGCCCATTTTTCAAAATTCAAAACACATAAATTTCAGTAATTAATTTAAAATTAATCCCATTTAAGGAACGATAAAAAGGGTTTTTAAAGTGAAAATGTTCAAAAGATTCAAATGCTTTTATATCAAAACTTAGTGTGAAATTGATTCCAATGGCCTAAATTAGATTAACTGATAAAAAATTCGATCTAATTATACTTTAAAACTAATCAAAAATATAATTTAACACTATAAATTATTTGTACAAAAAAACTATTTTTAATTAAAATGAAATATTTTATCAATATTCATCGAAACATGAAACTTATTAGAAAAATATAGGTTTTTATACATAAAATTGGGTTTGTTATTGTCTTATAACTATTAAATCTATTGGATAAATGTAAAAAATATTTTATTGAATATATATTACATTAATATAATTCACTGATTTTAATTAATTTAATTTATTAGGATAAAACGACTTTGTGGACATAAAAATAATTCTTTATAAAAACATTTCCTATATATTCATTTGGTTCCAATATTCATTTATAATTAATTTGTAACCAATTAATTCAACCGTATGTTTTCATATTTTTGTTAATATTATTCATAACTTCCAACTTAACGACTAGGTTATATCTTATTATATCAAATGATAATATTTTAATAATATATTATTGTTCAGTAAAACTTGGTCTTGCGTGTAATGAAAGCCAATTCTTTATTGTGTGTAGTGTAATCTTATCATGGTGTTGCATATAAATCAATCTAGTAAAAAAATGAAATTTATTAAAAATGAAAATGTTGTAATGTCTTGGGGTGTTACATTCTCCCCACCTTAATTAAATTTCATCCTCGTAATTTAAACTTTCTCTCGGTAGTATGGGGTTTGATATTTGAAAATAAACAATTATTGAAAAACCAACATTATAAATAGGGTTAATAACGCATCTTCTTAATAATAGTGAAAAAGAAACGAGAAGTTCACCACAAAACTAGGATTTCAAAAAGGATAAAATTTGTGAAAACATGGATATGGAAGAGAAATCTAACTACTAAGTTTTGATATAGAATGATAGAGAACATGGTCACCAGAAAGTATACCATCATAAGACCAGAAATTTGTGATGGGTTAAAGAGGTCATTGATTTCATAGTAATAAAATTAAAAAAAACAATGTTTTTATTATAAAATACTTTTTCTAGAGTAAAGTAATTCATTTAATTCCTAGAATAAGAGAATAATGAAACATACTTGCTTCACAAGTAGATTTTCATCCTTTTATCAACTTCCACCACAAACTCATATTTTTTTCCCAAATTTTGAGTATTTAATATGAGTTTTTTTTCATGCATGAAGAATTAAAATCAATTTATAAGGATCATTAAATGAATGGACCAAAGGTCTATAATTTTTATTCATTTTAGATAATCCCCCTTTTAAGGGTTGAAGTGGAACCCTTACATGGCCCGTAGGCTTCGTGACATTACAGGACCTGAAGGACTTAAATGAATTCATCACAGACTATGACTACTTAAAACTTCCACTCCCCTGTGTCTGTATTGTGATCAGTTATCCACCTTTGCATGGCTATTCAGCTAGCTGTCCTGTGCAAAGATGCACAGTCCTGGTAACAATCGAAAATGTTATACCCTCTCATTCTTCCAAATCCGATATCTTTTCTCTAATGAATGTTCCAGCTCTGAATCCTTTTCTGGAACGTGTTCCTTGTATAATCTATATGGTTTTCATATGTACATAATTTTGGACCGAACACCTTGATATGTCCCAATGGCCTTAAGGTGGACTGAAATCCTTATTGACCTGATGGCCTGGGTGGACCAAAGGACTTAAATGACTCTTGGCCCAAACCAATGGCCTGAAGGTGAATAGTTTCAGGTACTGCAGTACTAAATATTAATTACTATATTAAAGGCTATGGTACCTATTACATTACTCCTATAGTAACCCAAAAATATGCATCTTCATGGATTCGAATCTGGGTCCCATGGATACACTTGGAGAGACCTCACCAACCGGGCTAAGGATCATGTGCTATATAGATCACAAAATCCACAAAATTATAACTATATATTTCTCCCATATTTATAAATTAACCAAAACCAAAATGGTTAGAATAAGATAAAATAATTACCAAGAAATAATAAACCTTTATATGATGAAAAACAACCTTAATCTTCAAAATTCAACAGTAATACGCAAATTTCAATATAGATAATTCAAAAAATAACTATTTTTCCTAAAAAATATTCTAGACTAATTTGAATCCAAAAAATAAGAATTATTTGATCATATAGTCTTCTAAATAACAATAATTACTCTTTATTTCTTATACCAAAAATTTAATTTCCTGAATCACGTAATCTCTAAGATATGCTAAAGATTTACATAAATTAATTGAATCACCATAATTTTGAAATAAAATCATAAATTATTCCAAAATATAATGAAAATTTTACTTCTCAAATAAAATCCCATCGTATTATTTTTACCTTGATCATATTGGGGTTCCCAAAATAGTGAACGTCTTCCAAAATAATATTAATTACTTAATCACCAAATCATTTTCTAATACCAAGGTAATATATTTGATAAAAAATGTCCCTAAAATAAAAATAACCTTTATCCATTAGATATTTGAACTAAAAAAATCATGATGACTGGGACTTCACACAGGCTAGTGGTAGGCGTTACATGCTTTTTTTCCTTCAGTTGTGGGTTCAAACCCCACGGCCTTTCCAAACAAAATGGGTTGTCACTCATCCTATGGGTTGTCCTTTTCAAAAACCATATTAATATTATCTAAAAATGTGATAATAATACTCAAAAAATAACATAAATATATTCAACATTAAATAAATGTTTTAACGAAAAAGTTATTCTCATATGTTTCATTTTGTATTCCCTACAATATAAATACCCATAATTACCTTAAATTCAAAGATTATATAAACCCTAATAGTTATCCTTACCTTTAAATATATTTCCACAAAATACAAAGGAATTATTCCTTAAATAAATTTTTCACACAAACTAAACCAATAAGTTTTGTTCCTTAATGTTTGTTTTCCTAAATCTAGTTCCCAGGGTTGATATTAAACTTCCTTTGGTACCAACTGTAACATTATGACCCCAGAAGCCTAGATACAATGCATTATTTTATTATATTGACATGATTACAAGGAATCAAATACCAATGTACTGATCATTTTATTAGTCTTTAATAACTAGATACATAAATGGTTCCCTTATTAAATTGGTAAAACATAAAACATAACAAACAAAAAAATAATTTGCAACCTTGAACTCATTCAAAAAAATCATCTTCATAACCTGGGGAAAATATAACAAAAAAAAGGGTGATCTCAAATGATCAATAAGGGAAATTAAATTAGGATAAATAATTAATTAAAGATAATAAATCAATATGGAAAGGTAAATAACTGATAGCATATGCCATTTAAATAACTAGAAAAGGCATAATTGATATGGCAAGGAAAATAACTAAAAAACATTCTATTTAATTAATTGACTGAGAATTAAATGAATCCATAGATATTTCGATGAAAAATATAATGGATAAATAGTAACTAAAATTAATTAAATAATTAATTATTGTACATCATGTATCTGTCACATGAACCACTACCATCAAGAACTTTCACAAGATGGTTTAATTTTGTGGGTAAAAACCTATCAATTCTGCTTGGATAAAAACTCAAAGGGTTTCTCACTAACTGATTTTGTCTCATGTGAATATCAATACAATGAAGTGATTTCAATAACCGGTCCCCAACCCATGTCTTACATGTCAAAATCATTCCTCATATATTGAATAATCAATTTAAAAATATATTTTTAAATCAAAGTGTCTCATGCCACTTTAAAATATGTGAATCATATTACCCATAAAAGTAAATAATTAAAAAATGAAAAATTGAATACCATGAATATAAATATATTCATGGTATTATATATAAAAATTAAAAGTAGATACACCACACAAATAAGTGGTGAATAAGACATTTATCTTACAGATGTAAAAAGTAAGACGAAAATACCTTACCACTTTGTAATCATTTATTTAAAAAGTCACGAATTTATAAAAGAAAACATTTTATTTGAAAATAACCTCGTAAACTTATAAATTAAGATTAAAATCATTATATCATCATGATGGAGGGAAATTATATTCATGACATATAAGTTAAAAAAGTATTCCTTTTACTTTTGTAATAAAAGTCATAAAATACCTTGTTTTTTAAAACAGTGGGAAGATTCCTTTTAAAGCATTTTTTAAAAAGTACAAAAGGGGTCAAAATGAATTTATAATTAATTTTATAACATTAAAAAAATCATTTTTATAAAACACTAACATGGAAGATAAATATTCCCCAGTGGCGACTTAAAAAAAACAATCCCGAATAACGATGAGATTGTGAAATAACACTTACCACTTTATAATCATTTGAATAATATGCTACGTGAAAAAAAGAAATTTATATGGATATAAAAATACTATAATATTCATATTAATAAACATAAAATACATTAATGATAATTATATACACCACAAAAAATAATTATATAGTGTATAAGGCTTGTGTCCCACAGAAATAAAAGTGAGGCAAAAATCTCTTACCTTGTGTTTCCTTTTGGGTGAACATATTTGAACCTTGTACATAATGGTTTTAAGAAAATAATTAACTTATATAATAAACTTATTCAAATTTATTATATCATATATTATCTTTATATACTATTTTATCACCCGTTTGTTAATAATCTTTTATCATTTTCACTATTTTGGGTGCTAATTGTCTAGTTTCTAGAGTATGTTTTGACTTGTTATTTGTTGTTTCTATTAAATATATCATGATTTAATCATATTCATAATGTAAAAAATGATTTAAATACCCAATATATTTAGTATATATATTTATAATAATCCATAAAATTTAGATATAGGAAATGAAATGCACCGTTCATGGAGATGTTAGGTCGTACGTACGCTTGAACGCTACTTTCATCTATTTTCTATATTAAAATAAGAAAAAATAAATGATATATATATATTATAATTAAATTATAATATATATGTCATATATATCACATATTTTTATTAAAATCATCTTTTATATGTTTCATTCATAGTGTGAACGAATCAAATCATTTTGAGGAGGCGGTAGTCCACACTACCACAAACGATGTTATCATATTTACAAAAAATAAAAAAGTATGAAGGTATATGTTATATAACAATTAAATAAGTATTAATACAACATAAATATATTATATATCATATAAAAATATTTTTTCCAATATAATTACCAACCATGAGTGGTGGTAAAGTAAAAATGAATGACATGGTTCCGTGAGGCGGTAGTTCGTCGTACGTGAACTGTAAATTTGTTACTAATTTGATGGGTGTGTGTGTTGGTGTAAGTCAAACCCTTAACATAAAAATATATTGTTATATTTAGGATACTTATGTTATTATATAATAATGGAATAATAATAAATTAATGAGTGGGGAAAGAAATAAAACTAAATTGATCGTTGAAGAACGTTACCTTTTATTTTGCTAACTCCTTTTGGTTTATACCAAAAGCCTTCCTTGGTTTGATTTCTTCCCATATTAATGCTTCTAAGATTAGTTTAAGGAATTTTTTAGCTTATTTGGGCAGGGTTTTTTCCACATATAAGGCTAAAATTGGTTTGATTAAGTGGGGTATGAGGTACCCTTTAATAATTGAGGTGAGGGGTACTTTTGGAAACTCTCAAACTATTAAATTAATATAAATTTATTTTCTATTACAAGTGGATAAAAAGTGATTTATTTAAAAGATAATATTATAATGACTCTAAATTCTCTAAAACAATAATTTTTATACAAGTTTAGATCAAATTATTACCCTTGTTTTTGGGATTTAACCCTTAGTTAAACCCTTTAACTCTTTCTGTGAAAACTTAGATTTTTACTCCTTAAGGGTTAATATAGTTACTATAAAATGATAAAAGAATCATAAATGAGTCATGGATTACATTTTAAACTTTATCCAAATAATTTGGATAAATTTAAGATTTTTATAAAATTTTTATCATTTAATAAAATATTATTTATTTTAAAATATCATTAATATTAATTTTGATACAATTAATTTTTGACTTTTTAAAAAATATCAATAAACAAGATAAATTCAAACCAAAACCTTTAATACATATCTATTATGTTTAGGTCATCTATAAAATTCATGTATGACATCAATTTTATAAATTTATATTTATTTTAATATTTCTAATAACATTTATTTGATATGTCCATTAATTAAACAATTATTGCAACATCATTATGAAAGCCTTTATTTTAATTATTTCTTCACTAAAATTTAAAAATAAATGGTCATGATGAAGATAAAAAATTTATATTTCAAATTTATATTTATAGTATAAGATATCCTCTAAATAACCATATATAAAAAATGTAATAATTATTAAAAACAATATTGATATATTGGACTTACCTTAGAATAAAATACTATAAAAGGATTAAAGTCACCCAAGTGTCTATAAGAGGCCCAAAAATCATCCTAAGGATGATATTTTTCGACAAAATCTCATCCAATATAATTATAACAAGTGTTAAGATAATTTTATAATACTTATAACATTATTTATATCCTTAATTACCTAATTTACCCTCAACTATAGTAATTTAAAAAATATTAAACTTACTATTCATATTTTCCAAATATAAAAGGAACTTATTTACATAATTTTAACCCACTTATTCCAAATATGGAATCCATTTTTCAAAATTCAAAACACAGAATTTTTAGTAATTAATTTAAAAATAATCTCATTGACAGAATGAGAAAATGGGATTTTAAAGTTAAAATGTTCAAAAGATTAAAAGGTTTTTATACATTAAAACCAATTAAAAAATAATTTAACAATATAAATTATTTATATGAAAAAATTATTTTCAATTAAAATGCAATATTTTATCACTATTCATCAAAACTTGAAACTTATCAGAAAAATATCAAAAATTAAACCAAAGTAAATTTTTATATTATGAATTAAAATAGTAAGTTTTTTTTCAAATAATATATATAAAAGTGTAAAAATTCAGATTTAAAATATGTTCTTTATTAAAAGGCGATAAAACTACTTTTAGAAAAATATAGGTTATATGGGTAAAATTGGGGTTGTTCTTATCTTATACCTATTAAATCTATTAGATGAATGTAAAAAATATATTTTATTGAATATATATTACATTAATATCATTCACTAATTTTAATTAATTTAATTTATTATGATAAAATGACTTTTTGAGCATAAAAATAGTTCTTTATAAAAACATTTCATATATATTCATTTGGTTCCTATATTCATTTCTAATAAATTTTTAACCAATGAATTAAACCATATATTTTCATAAGTTAGTTAATATTTTTCACAACTTCCAAATTAACGGTTATGTTATATCTTATTATATTAAATAATAATATTTTAATAATATATTATTGTTCGGTAAAAATCGGCCTTGCGTGTAATGCAATCCAACTCATTATTGTGTGTAATGTAAGCTTATCATGGTGTTGCGTATAAAGTAAGCAAGCAAAAAAATTAAATTTTTTCAAAAATTACAATGTTGTAATGTCTTGAGGTATATAAGTTGCATGAAATTAAACTACACGACAATTTTTAGGTCGTATAATGTTAAATTGCACAATGTGTCTTAGTTTCATGATGTTAAACTACACGGCAAAATCCAAGTTTCATGACATTAAATTGCTCGCATGATGTTAAACTATATGACAACATCCTTCCTACATGATGTGAAGCTACACAGAACACATCCCAACTACATAATGGTAAACTATATGACATATCAATCTCTAGGAGACATCATTAGCATCAAGTTGAAATTATAGTTACTATAAGTACCACTGATATAGTACAATCTTGATCCTATCAATATCACAAAATAACCAATACCCCTCATTCACGTATTGAGGGAATTATATGATAGGTCACCTCTTTGAACACCCAGATCTAGGACTCAAGGACACCTTGTCGAATGCGTAAAGATGCAAACTAGAGAGAGCATGCTCATATCCATACTTTATCAAACAGAGTATGTTATCATATATGGTCAGTATGCATGGGGAAGGCACAAATCCATGCACCCATGCATAAATTCCATCATCATATTTTAATTTCACTAGGAGGACAGAAGTGGGAATACATCCCCACTTCAATCAAATACATCGACCAGTATATCCTAGAAACAAAGAGTGTACAGGCATACATTCATCTATATACCCTATTGAAGTGATTGTACTTTGTGACAACAACATAGGAGCTCTACCAGTATATTCTATTGATGATGCAGGGATAGGCACATATTCCTATTCTAATAGTCAAAGTATCACACCAATATGGTCAACATGAATAGGTAGTTACTCCTGAGAAAGCACACATTATTGGTCCCATATAGAAGTATTATTGGCATATTCCGGTAAATGGAGTGGTATAGGACCAAGTTCATATCCCCATTCCAACTAGGGCTCACTAATCTAGTTTGGCACATACCTTGGGACAAGCACACATTCCATCCAAAAATGAGCATTGGAATACTCCAAATTCATAATAATGGGATAATATACCTATGCCAATTGATTTTTGTTAGTAGAACATGTAAATCACCTTAGAGCATGCTCATATCCCTTCCAAGGAAGTTACTCAACATATTCCAATAGCTCATGGAAACTAGTCTCATATCCCTACTTCCCACTGAAAAATACTGCACCAATATACATTAGAGTCTAAACAAGAGGAGGATCATAACCCTTATCCCATTTTGGATGTTTATCAGAATATTCTAAAAAGGAATGCATATTTTAACTAGGATCATACCTTAACTTTATCTAGGATCGATCGGCATATTCCAAAAACCACCCACAGGTAGGCTCACATTCCTATCAATGACATAGAAGCTCACAAGAATACTTCAGTAGATTCTCAACAGTGAGATCATATCCTTGTAGCACCATATTTTTATCAACATATTCTGGTAATATTCATATATTAGACTCATATCCCTACTCAACCCTTAATTTTAGGAAGTCATATCCATCACCCTTGATGGGATAAGGAAAGTGAATCTTTGAATAGAATAAGACATGTGGCCTACAATTATTAGTGCCTTCATGCCTCTCTAGGAGAAGGAGATGTATATTTTATTTCTAAATCATCATTTATTTGTGTTCTCTTGGAATCATATATAAATTCTTTGGCTAAGACCTTATGTGACTATGCGTCACCTAGGCTTAACGAATGACCATCAAGGTTTCAAGTAGACATCCTACAGAATTCACACCTCTCATATAGCAGAATAAGTTTTCTCAAAGGTATTGATCATTTTTTTTCTTAAATTCCTTATTCCAATCCTTGTAATTTTACCTAATGGGTTCATGGAAGTCACAAGGATGTTTGGGGCTTGTTTGAATCCTAGAACCCTAGTTTTTTTGAGAAATAGACTTGGTAGCATGGTTAGTAGAAACCATTCATCCCAACTGGCATGTTTACTCCTAACCATGTGGTGAATTTCAAAAGGGAGAAGGGGGTTGGAAAGATGTCTATAACCATGAAATCGAAGGGGAACTATCATGAAAAAACTTCATACATGGTGATAGTAGGACTTTTCATGGATTTCACACAATTAGAAAAACTTTTTGCCTAACTCGTGTGGGTTCCCTCCTTATAGAGTGGGCATAGCATAGCTGGTGCATGGTTTGGACAACCATGTAGCCAAACCGTATGGCCCTATCTGGATGGGTTATTTTATAGTTTTCCCTTAAATTAAATATCTCCCCCCCCCCATATCTTTTTCTCTCATTTCTATCAGATATATCCCTGTCCCCTTTCAGGTGGGTTCTCCCTTTGCCTAATCTAGGCATCTTGGTATCTCCTTCATCTAGAATCCAAATGGATCACCATTGAACGTGTTGAAATCACATTTATAACTTATTGATTCCTATTTATTTATTTCTTTTTTGTTCTTTCTATCTCTTATTTAATTTTGGTGTAAGCTCATTCACCCTATTTTGAGGGCGTTGGTTTGTTTCTCTGATTTCTTTCATTATACATCAAATATGAAGCTAATATTGGATGATGAGTCATTTATGGTCCTAATGTTGGTGGTTTATAATTATTTACCATAAGTTTTATTGTTTTCATAGCTTTCTTCCTTGTGCGGAATTCCAGACATTTTCGCACGTCACCTTAAAATGTGTTATTTCTATCTAAATAATTATACTCATGTAATTATACTCTTTTAAATTTTTTCTAACTGTTTAGAGGATACCAAATTAAATAATAGCAACCCCTTTAGGTGCACCTTCTTAATTTACCTCCCTAATATTAATGATTAAATTACCAAACACCATCTAAGTGTTCATGTGGACTTGTAAATGGAATTGTGATCTTTTATGCATTTTTCTAGTTGACCAAATACCTTTTAAGTGTTTGGATTGTTCATGGAATTGAATTTCATTTCCTTGATAAATTAAATGTCTTGACTTAACTGAATGGAAATGGGTGGCAAGGCCACACCTTGTATTTTAAAATTATGAACATGAACAATGTAAATTTTTCACCTTTGGATATTTATTCTATGTGGTTGTGGATACATTAGACGTGATCCCTCATGGTTATTATTAGTATGATTATAATTATCAGTATTCCATTTATATTGGATGGTGAATGATGGTTAAGGGACCTATTGATCATGAAGTTTCGTTATCCCTTACATCGGGTGTTGAGCATGATGCCTCTCACTATTATACTTATATCTGGATGAAGGGAAAGATGTTCCACACCTCTGTATCAGGTGTTGGGCATGACGTCTCACCCCACCTATCTCGAGTGTTGAGCATGACGTATCACATTCATTATGATATTATGGTCGTTTACCCTTTTCTTGAGCATATAGTCTTTTTATACTAGTTATGGATGCTTGAGTTATGCCCCAGGTCTAGCTAGAACCTAGTATCCATGTATATGCTTACTTATGTCATCACGTACTTAGTCAATATATATGTATACAGTATATATCTATATATATAAACATTATTACTTATATATATATGTTTACTAATCATACTCTTATTTCAACCTATTACAAAGTTGGTAGAGATGGTCAGGTGTCCTATAAGAACCTAAGTTATATATTGTTTATTTATTTATCATTGTCTATTATTCATTTATATATGTACATTGTTATTGCTATGTACAATACTTGAATTATTTCTAGACATAATTGGTGGTGGAATCCTAAGTTTATCTCACACCCAACTCAGGTTTCCTTTATACCAGAGTAAACCTTATGATTGTAGGTATAGATAAGGGAAAGCACCCTATTATATATTCTTGATTGATTTTACTTATAGCTTGGAAAATAAGAGTTGATAACTGAACATATGTTCGGGAATATAGTGGATCATCCTTTTATACTTTTTGTATTTTTGTACAAAATGTTGTTTATGAATATCCCATGTTTCCCCTTTTTGTATATCATCATTTCATGACATCATTTTTAATATGACTCAGATTTTGGGTTATTGATTATTATCACAATTACTTGGTTATTTATTCTTCTATAGTTATTTATTATATTTATTCTTATTTTTGGTAATTTCCCAGGTGTTTCCTTTTTGAACCCTCCCCACCAGGAAACCCTCCTCCCCATGAAGGGATCACTCAAGAGAGATCCCCAACCGGGAAGGAGCCATTGCCACCCGGCAAGATAAGTGGATCCTAGGGGAGAGGTTCACCCCAGAAGCAGACTCCTAGGATTCAAACCCTTAACTTCCCAAAGAACGACGTGGTTATTCCCCTCTCCTTCACCATTGTTTCATATATAATATCATGCATCTATTGTTGTATTTTTATTTATTGTATCCACTGTGTCACTCTGATATGAGGGTATAGACTTTCCACTGTACCATCTTGTAACCTCGCTACTAGTTGACAACATATGGCATACGAGGATGCATGTTTGAGGCTATGTGACCAACCAGCTCAAGGCTCGGATTAAGTGGACTCTAGGTTGAGATGTTACAAAGTGGTATTAGAGCCTTATTTTCATTTTTTCTTGCTATTTCAGTATTATACAGGAGACTATGATGTAAAAAAATTTGGTAATGAGCCTATCCCTAGGAGTAGCTCACCTATATACAGGGGAAACTAAAATTACATGTGATGGTTTATTGAAATTATTGGATTATTCCCATTAGAGTTGATATGATTTCACAATTGGGTGATGAAAATGACTTGTGATATTATTATTTTTTATTCTATTGATTTTGAACTTGTTCCTTGGCCTGATAATGTAAGGAATTAGCATCTTATGCATCATTATAGGCACTTTAGGACTAATATTCCATGTATTTTTCTATTCCATTTCTACTTTATGTATGTATTTTCATGTTTCAAATAGTTAGTGTGTGGTTATTATATAATTAAATGTGATGACATTTATTTCAAAAACATAAAATTTATTTTATTAAGAAGAAATCTCCCCACCCTGACACAGAGGGGGAAGGAACAAAAAGGGGCTATAGAGGCATAAAATAATTCATACCAAGAGAATATCCAATAAAAATTCTCACACCGTATTGAAAAAGATACCCAAAACTAGTAAATTAGGTAAAAAATCATCGATAATAGCCTTGGAAGCAAGGTAGCTAGTAGATCTTTTTCCCTCATGCCTTGTGTGAGAAATCTCCAAGCCACTACTAATAAAATTTGTAACACCCTAAACCCTAAATCCCAAAGGCAATGAATTATTTCATTAAATTGGAATGATTATAATAAATCAATCCTAAAGTTCTAATTAGTTTAGCAGTTTTGGAAGACCAGATTACATACATGATACCCAAAGTACATTTGGAAAAATAGAAAATACAACATGATACATAATAAAATAAAATAAATAGCCTCCTTGAAATCTTATTCAAGGTTCTATTCTTCATAACATGGGGAAATAAAACATAAAAAAAGTGATATCAAATGAAAAGTAAGGGTTAAATATAGTGAAATCATGAATTAATGATAATTTAATCATAATCAATTAGACATGACTAATATGGCATAATGAATAAATAAAAACACTTTCCATCAATAAGCTGAGAATAAAAATGCATCCATAGATTTTGTCATAGTGAAAACCTCATGGGTAGTAATAACTGAATAATGAATAAATAAAATACTTATTATTTGGATGTCATGTTTCTAGAACATGAACTATTATACCATTAAAATATTTTTAAGTTTGTGGGTAGAAACCCATCTGATTTTTGGAAACAAACTCGAAGGGTTTGTCGCCAACTAGTTTGCCTCATGAGACTTATTGATACATCGAGGGAATATTGTGGGCCCCGCCTATCACTTACAGTCCAAATCATTATTTACAAAAATATTTAATACTATAACAATATGCATTTTAAATATCCTTATTGAGTAGAGAAAACAGATTCATTGATATTTCCACAGTTAAAGTAACATTCCAAATAAACATCGTAGGTAAAATGGTATACGGCTTAAGGAAATAATCATACCCATGATACAAGAAAATGGATATTTAAAATAATTATAATTTCAAATGAAAAATTATCTCAAAGGGGAATTAGATACACAACATAATAAAAATTAGGTGCACAATACCAATTAAGTCCCAATGAAATGGAATTTGAGATAAAGTCCCTTACTACATTACAATCAATCGAATCGTATGACCAAAACTTAATAATCATAAAATGAATCACAGAATACCATGAATATAAATAGAATAATGATATTATATATCAAATTTTAGTACACATACACCACATAAAAGGAATAATTGGTGAACAGTGTAAATCTCATGGAATTAAAAGTGAGATGAGAACCCCCTTACCTTATGCCCGAATGTGTTCTTAGATTGATCTTAATTACTAGAATAATAAAATTTATCCTCATTAATTAAAAAGTAAATAACCTCCTATATATTTAATTTATTTATTTTAACCTTATTAGGTTCATTAATATCCTTTTTTATGGGTTAAGAGGTTCAATTTTATTGTTTTGGAAGCATTTTCTTCCTTGGTTTTCATGATCAGTTTACTTGTATTCATGAATGGGAGTTAATTTGAAATGTGGTTAAACATAAATAATTGTTAATATATTTTTAGTGAAATTATAAATGATATTATAATTATTTTGGTTATATACCATTAGGATGACTTGTTAGATAAAAGTTAATGATAAATGCTTGGATGAACTTGGCGGTTTTGTGCATAATGAACTTGTTTGTATTATTATTTTATATTATGAGTGTGTAAGGATTATAGAACATTAAATAACATAAAATAAATATAATATGATCTGGTTCAACCATAAAAATGGTTTCATTACCAAAATTAAATGTGGTAATAGAAATTGAAAACTCGTCGTCCTTGAATGTGATAAATTAACACATCTCGGGTGGTGTTTTCATTTTTAGTATAAGAGGAGGGGAAAAGATAGATGATGATGAAATATTCCATTAGCATAATAAAATTAAATTTAATATAAGTTAGGGTAATTATAATAGAATTTAAATTAGGGGATGTTAGGATAGAAAAATAAAATAATGGAACTTGTAAAAGAAGTTCAAAGAAAAAGGAAAAGTGGTTCACCTCTTGAGTACACCTTGAGAATCTCTTTAAGGACTTTATTTTTAGCCTTTTGGTGAGACCAGAAGGTCTTGGAAGTGGGGGGTGTATTGGGAAGTATATTTTTTATAAATTAGGAATGTATCAAAGATTTAGTGGTGTGATAGGAATAGGGGGTGAGGGGTGGTTTATATAGTGGAGGGGAGGAGGGTTTTCTTAATATTTTAATCATTAGTTTATTATTTTTTCCTAAGACAAAAAATAGTGATGATTCCATGACCAAAAATAGTAATCAGTGAATATGAGTTCTAACTAATGTTTTCTTACATCATCCATGATGTAAGGAATAGTGTATTTATCTCATTATGTATTTATATCGTAATTATCATATTTTACTATTCACCAAAAATTCAATTATTTCATAAAAATCCCAAAATTTCAACCTAACCATTTTTCAACATGTAGAATCCAAAAATGAACTCCATTTTTCAAAAATAATTTTCTAAATATGATAAATTTAATTTTTAATTAAAATCATTATTTAATCGAAAAATACCGAAGCTTGAAATATTCATCTTCATTTTTAAGGTGCCTAAATTTTATTTACACTTTCATGGGTAAGGTTACCATTAATAAGGGTCATATTAATATTCATAAGGGTAGGTTAATATTAATAAATGTATGTTACTATTCATAAGGGTAAGTTATTATTCACTGAAAATTAACTAGATTCTATCAGACTCCAAATATCACCCTGATTGTAATCGTGTATAGCCGTTTTTCAAAATTCAAAACACAGAAGTGGAAAATTTAAGTTTAATGGATAGGATATTACTACCTCCTAAATAACCAAGTTTTGTTCCAAAGAGAATCAGTGCTTTATTAAATATAGGCTATTTGATTAATTGAAATTATTTAATAGAAACATACCATAAAATGTTTGGGGTGTTATATTATTCCCACTTTCAGAAATTATTTCCTCAAATTTTTCTTGTATAAATACCTTTAAAAAGATGTGGGTGTTTATTCCTCTTAACATCTTCATGTTCCCACGTTTCTTCCTCTATTTTATGGTTTCTCTAAAGAACCTTTACTAGCCAAGTTGTCCAATTTCTCAATACCTTCTCCATTGTGTCAAGAATCTCAATAGGCTCTTCATAGTATAAAAAATTAGGTTCCACCTCTATTTCTTCATAGGTGAGTACATGCATTGAGTCTGGCATGTATTTTTTTAACAATGAAATGTGGAACACATTATGAACTTTGGAGAGACTTGGCGGCATTGCTAAATGGTAAGTTATAGCTCCAATTCTTTCTATAATTTCAAACGGTTTGATGTACCTGGGGCTCAGTTTCCCTTTCTTATCAAACCTTAATACACCCTTCCACAGATATATGTTTCAAAAGAGATTATCACTTTCTTGAAATTACAAATAATTTCTCCTATTGTCAGCATAACTCTTTTGCCTACTTTGGGCCGGTTTAATATGGGCCTAAATTTTCTTAACCTTTGCGGTTGTCTCTTTAGATAAGTTTTGGGCCTGTAAGTTTCCTCTTTCCAACTTCATCCCAACAAGTTGGAGTTTGAAACCTCTTACCATATAATGCTTCATATGGAACCATTTGAATGCTTCAATGAAAACTATTATTGTAGGAAAATTACACTAAAGACAAGTATTGTTCCCACATACCTTGAAAGTCAAGATATCATGATCTCAACATGTCTTCCAGTGTTTGAATAGTCCTTTCAGATTGTCCATCGGTTTAGGGGTGATAAGTAGTACTCATATGAATCTCAGTATCCAAATCCTTCTGGAGAATTTTCCAGAATTTTGATGTAAATCGAGGATCTCAATCAAACATAATCAATATAGGTGCACCATGAAGTCTTACAACTTTATTAATATATATTCTTTCCAGGTGCTAAAGTGTTAAATCCTTTATAATAGTAAGGAAATGTGCTTATTTTTTGAGACGATCAAAAATTACCCATATTACATCATTCCTTATAGGTTTCCTTAGTAGTCCTATGAAAAAATCCATCGTAATGTCATCCCACTTCCACATAGGAATAGGTAGAGGTTACATGACCCCTCTCGGATGTTGTCCCTCGGCCTTCAATTGTTGACAAACTAGACACATTGACACATATTCAACAATTTATCACTTCATGTAATCCCACCAAAAATTTCCCTTCTGATCTTTATACATATTAGTGCTACCAGGGTGTATAGAGAAATTTGAGCTATGAGAATCATCTAACAATTCCATTTTTAGCCCAGGTACTGATATAACACATAACCTCTTCCCAAATTTTATAACTCCATCCTCATACATGAAGTCTGCCAATATTTCATCCTTAATAGCTTTAATTTTCTTTTGTAGATTCTCATCATCAGATTAAGATCTTTTTATCTTCTCTAGTAAAGATGTTTTAGAAATCATTTGAAATAGGAAAGATTTTCCCCTTCCTTAACAATTACCATATCCATCTTTAGTAGATCCATGAATATTGGATCTCTCCCAATCCTCAATTGGGTAAGAAGTCCATGGTATTTCCTACTTAATGCATCTACCACCTTATTTTCCTCTCCTGGGTGGTAGTTTATTGAACAATCATAATCTTTGAGTAACTCAATCCATCTCATTTTCCTCATGTTGAGTTCTTTTTGTGTAAAAATGAATTTCAAACTCTTATGATCTGTATATATCTCGTATCTTTCACCATAGAGATAATGTCTCCATATTTTCAAAGCAAAGATTACAGCTGCTAACTCAAGACCATGAGTTGGATAATTTTTCTCATGAGTCTTCAACTACCTTGATGTATAAGCAATAAATTTATCATTTTTCATAAGGATGCAACCCAGTCCATTCTTTGATGCATCACTATATATCAAAAATCCATCATTTCTAGGGGAAAGAGTCAAAATTATAGAATTTCCCATCTCTTTTTCAATTCTTCAAAGCATTCTATACATTATTTCTTCCACACAAACTTAACCCCTTTACGTGTGAGCTTGGTTATCGGGTTATCCAGTTGGATAAAATTATGAATGAAACGCTGATAGTAACCTTCTAAGCCAATAAAACTATGTAATTTGGTTATGTTTGTTGGCGTGGGCCATTCTTAGACTTACTTTGTCTTTATATTATCGACTAAGATTCCATTCTTAGAGACAATATGGACAAGAAAAGAAACTAATTTAATCCAAAATTCACACTTTTTAAACTTCCCATATAATTCATTTCATCTAAGAGTTTTCAAAATAATCAGCAATTGATTCTCATAGTCCTCATAGCTTTTGGATTATACCGGGATATCATTAATAAATACCACAAAATTTCATCAAGATATTTATTTAAAAATCTATTCATTAGATCCATGAAAATAGAGGGTGCATTAGTCAGTCTAAAATCCATTACTATAAACTCATAATGTAACATACCAAGTAAGTAATGAATAATAGATATTTTTATCTATGTCTATTAATTATTAAGATAGTGTTTTAGAGGCTTAAAATGAAAATAAATACAATCTTATGCATGGAATACACTAATATTCTTAAAAGATTGTTTTACTGCCTTTTGATGGAAAACCCTTTTTAAATCTATCTTTTGACAATTTTATAATCTATTTTTGTCAAAATAAACTTATTATTTATGATTGGGACATAAAAATTTACTTTGTGTGAATTTTTGGTATTTTTCTGACAATGTTCATTTTTTAATGAATAGTGAAAAATACTGCATTTTACATTAAAACTGCTTTTTCATTTAATTTAATTATATGGTTAGATTATCTTTTTAATTGGTATTAAAGTGTAATCTGAATATATTTTTACCATTTAATCCAATGGTGGTCATTAGGATTAATTTCACTTTGGAATTGGTCAAAAACTAATGCCAAACTTTTCATAGATATTGTTTAAAAAAACTCGTTATTTGTTTTGACAACGGGAATTATTTTTAAATCAATTATTACAATTTATGTGTTTGGAATTTGGTAAAATGGATTACATATTTGGAATCATAAGGTCCAAATTATGTAATTAAGACTCTTTTATTTTTGGACATTATGAATAGTAACGATGGTAATTATCTTTAATTATCTTGATTAATGAGTAATCAGGTAGTTAAAGATAATAAAATGATATCATAATAATACAAAAAGACCACAACATGTGTCCTAAGTCTACTGGTTGTCTCATGGCCGACCATGGGATGCCTTGTGCCAAACTTGGGGGCCCCATGGAATCACTTTTGTTAGAAAGTGACTTTTTATCTTTTTATTTATTTAAAGAATGTTAAATGTGACAAAGAATGTATCACCTAAGTAAAGTATTTTTAATTTTGTCTAAATAAATTATATTTTGGACTATAAATATTAATTAGAAATCTAAAAAGATTTCCTACATCATGATATTTTTTTTATAATTTTTAGACATTAAATTTATTAAATTATTTATGACATCATGATGATGCAGCGATTACCTCATTAATAAAGGATTTAAATAAAATGGAAAGATAATGTAAAATCTAAGACCTACACATGTCCAAAACCTATTGGATGGGTGTTTTTCGAACCCTTATCACCTTACCCTCGAATTATATCAATGTGGGACCTTTTGAATCCGAAAATCATTTTCAAATAAAGTAACATTTCTTTACTTTCCAAGAGTGCCCCTCCTCTCCTCTTATAAAAGGCCCCCACCTCTACCTCCTTACCCACACTTCCAAAGCCTTTGGCTCAGCCAAACCCTGCCCATTTTGTCTCCCCACTTACCTATATTACTCCTTGAAGCCTCACTTTGGGCAGAAGTCTTCCAAAGGAAGCCTTTCAGCTCAAACCAAAGGGAGTTACCCGATTTTAAGGTAATGTCTTCACTTGAGTCCTTTTGTTTTATTTTGCTTCTCCAACCCCCTAAACTCTTTTTATTCATTTATTTTGTAACAACTCCAGTATCTTCAATATACTAGGATGTTTTTATAAGAATTATTCGAGCTACACTTACACACACCTACATCTAATGGTTAAATAACATATTGTTTAGGTGGATGGTGAATTTATGCCTCCCGAAACGATGATTGTTCAACATTCTTTTAACACCTTCAAAGGTGGCCATTAAGATGTCACTATATTTATATATGATATATAATATGTTTATTTTTTCCTTAAGCTTCTGTATTTTTCATTTTGGGCATACCTTTATGGTTTCCATTATGGGTAAACGCGATATCTTCATTTAAGGAAGTGCGGACTACCGCCCCCTCAAAGTGATTTGATTCGTTAAATACCATATGTGGGACATATAAAGGATGGAACTATGATATTATATATGATATTATACTAGAATTATAATATACTTTTATATAATTATGATTCCATTCTATAAAATATGAAATAGAAATTAAAGTAGCATTCATGTGTACGTACGGCTTACCGTCTCCATGAACGGTGCATTTCATTTCTTACCTCTAAATGATTATGTAATATTATAAATGCATGTATATACTGGATATATATGATATATACATCATGATTATAATTCTGGATATAATGGATACATGAACAACTTGTAATTATAAAGGGTTTATTTTTGACTCAAGTACCAATGATCGTTAAAACGACCGTTATTAACTTAAATAATTACATAGTGTTCATGACATAGAAATAAGTGACATAAAAGGAATAATGGACTTGAAAAAGGTTCTTAAGCAAGTAGAAATTAACTCAAGTTTATTATTCAGGACATTAAATAATGATCGAGTCAAGTCGGACCCGAGGTATGGGACTTCGTCTCAATCTCCTTTCATTGAGGCATATTTTGTTTTATACACAACCTTTTTTTATATGGTGTATAAACCCCTTTGACTTTTATGTTTATTCAAAAGGAATCTTTTTATACGAAGCGTTTACTAAATGAAAAAAGGGAATGTTTTTTTCATACTTATGCGGCGACAACGACTTCTCCGCCGCCGTGACTATTATTTGAGTTTCGGCTTCCTCTACAAGCCATACCTTTTTTTAAAGAAAAATAAATACCATGTTTTACTTTTCTTTTATTTTGGTATTTAAAATGGTTTTCATAATGTTTTTATATCAATGTGTAATATTATAATAACTCAAGATTAAGTAAGGTTTAAGGCTGGGGCCTTATACATAATTCCCATACCTAGTTTGAAATAATGTCTTTGGAATATGTTCCTTCCTCAAACAAAGCTAATGATATCCAAATCGAACATCAATTTTCGAAAAATATTGGACTCCATGAAGTTGATCAAATAAATCATCAATGCGTGGAAAAGGATACTTTTTATTTATTATAATATCATTTATTTCCCTATAATCAATGCATAGCCTTATGGATCCATCTTTATTATTGACAAAGAGGACAGGGGCTCCCCATAGAGAAACACTAGATCGAATAAATCCATTTTCACTCATTTCCCCTAGTTTTTTCTTTAGCTCCACTAATTCCACAACATCTATTCTATAGGGAGTCTTCGATATAGGTCTTTCACTAGGAATTAAATCAATAGAGAACTCAACACTACTAGAAATATGATCTATACCTATGGTTTTGGGAAAATCGTTGGTATAGTTCACTAATTTGGACCTATATCAATGGTTTGGACAAAACCGTTGGTATAGGTCACTTATATGGACCTATACCAACAGTTTTGGAAAAACCATTGGCATAAGGGGGACCTATACCAATGGTTTGGCCAAACTGTTGGTATAGGTCCATTATACAGGACCTATACCAACGGTTTGGACAAAACCGTTGGTAGAGGTCCATTATAGAGACCCTATACCAACGGTTTGGCCAAACTGTTGGTATAGGTCCCCCCTATACCAACGGTTTGTCCAAAACCATTGGTATATGTCCCAAAATCAAAGGACCTATACCAACGGTTCTCAAAACCATTGGTATAGGTACATGTATTTTTAATGGAATCTTCTTACGGAGAACATTAAATAAATCAAAATTTAAAATATTTATGATAATACATATATATATATTTATGAAATTGTGTTCACAAAAATCATGTTAGGTTAGTGGTTAGGTCGTTAAATCATAAACTGGAGGTCCTGGGATCAAATACCACCGAATGTTTCTTTTTTGAAATACATATACCAATGTTTTTATGGAATCATTGGTATAGATTTTCATATTACTTATACCAATGGTTTTCCCAAAACCATTGGTATAGATCTATCCCCACGGCTTACTTGGATACAGTTCCAAACCATTGGTATAGGGTATTTTTTCAGTAGTGCAAGTTTTTTCTCTGGAGGATGTCCAGGTAAATCCTCTATAAATACATTTATGTATTCTTGCATAATAGGTACGTCTTCAATTTGAATATTTCTTTCCTCACACATAGATTTTGTGTTCTCTTCCTCTCTAAGAATTTCATTCAATAGATCTACTGGGGGTGGATCTAGATAAGAATCAAATGGCGAGGATTCTACTCTAAAGATAAGGGATTCTACACCATTCTCAAAAAAAATTAACTTCCTTCTTCTTGCAATAGATCTTCACATCATAATTTGACAGCCAATTCATACTGAGAGTTATATCAAATTAAATCATTGGTATGATGATAAGGTTATCAATTAAAGCACATTTATATTTCATGAGGGGACTGATCAACACATCTTTGCTGTAATTATATATCCCCTGGGAGTTTTAACTGACAACTCCTTTATTAATTCAAATTTTACATGTATAATTTTCTTGGAAAACTGGGAAGATATAAATGAATGAAATGATCCATAATCAAATAAATAATTTTAAAAGTTTGAGCAAACAATTAAGGTACCTTCCACCACATCATTAATAAATTCAACCTTCGCGGTTGTAATCGCAAAAGATTTCCCTTACTCTCATGGCCTTTTCGGAGGCAAGTTTCTTTGGAGATTAAGATACTCATTTACATAGTGTCCCATATATCTACAATTGTATCATTGAACATCATTTACTTGTTTCTTCTCCTTGAATTATTTAGATCGGTGGCCCTTTTCTATGCACTTATAGTAGACTCCCATGCCTTTCAAGCATTTCCTAGGATGATTCTTTCCACAGTTCTCACATAATTTGAATTGCTTCATTCCCTAATTCTTCTTTGGTGATTCTCCTTTTTCATGGTTATCAGAGTACCACTTATTATCTTTGTTTCCCTTTAACAAATTTGATCTAGCAAATTTCTTCTCTGTTTTTATAGAACTTAATACAATTTCATCATATGATGAAAATGTTTGAGAAGCTAGTTCTCTTTGAATAATTGGTTTAAGACCTACAAATAAATGATCAATATTGTCTTCTAAATCATGTATGTAATCTATAGAATACCTATATAATCATTTGAAGGTAGCCTCATACTCTGCATAACTCTCTTCTTCCCTTTGCTTTAGGCTGAGGAATTTCCTCTTCATTTTAGTTTGTCGTTCACATGGGAAATATTTGTCGAATAATATTTCCTTAAAAGTTTTCCATTCCATATATTTTATTTCCTCTTTCCCTATGGTTTTCTGGATCAAGGACCACCATTGATCAACATCACCCTTAAGGCAATATACTGCTAGTACTACCTTTTCATTTTCATTGCATCTTAATGCTAGAAATATATTTTTAAGGGACTTGATCCACTTCTCATCTACCACCATATTAGCAGTAACACTAAAAGATGGGGCCTTCTACCACATGAAACGATCCAATACAGGTGTAGCATGGTCATTCATCACAGCCAGAGTAAGTTTTCCCAATAAGGTCATGGTTTGATCCGCTCCAACACTGGTTGTGTTGACCTTCTCAGTGGTGCAATCCCTACATTGTCCATGAGTATTGATTCTCCTTCTTCCATTATGTTCCATCAATAAACAATTTCATACACTAAATTAGGTCATAATTCATAATTTATAACTAGAAAACACTTAACATAATCTGAAAATTTATGCAGAACTAATCTCATAATCATAAACATTGTTTTTAAATACTTCATAATGGTTTGTAAATAAAATGTGAATTATCCTAAGAATATCCCCTAGGAGCGTCAAACTAGGTGATAAGTAAAGCCCATTTTCATGTACCAGGATACCCCGGGTCAAGCCCGAAACTTCTTGTCGGAGTTGTTACTCTTAGGTACATCTATGCCAGAACCACGTCCACTTGTAGTATCTAGATAGGGATTTATTTTCTAGGAAGACCCACATAATCTATACTTTACCAAAATTCCAATATGTTATTCTATGATTATCCTCAAAGTCTAAAATAGGGTTATGTCCTCTAAACATTGTTTCCTAAATCTAGTTTCCAAGGTTGCAGCTAAACTTCCATTGATACCAACTATAACACCCTGAACCCCGAAGCCTGGAGCTGGTACATTATTTCATTAAATTTGCATGATTATAAGAAATCAATCCTAAAGGACCAATTAGATTATCATTTTTGGAATAACAAATTACATACATTATACCCAAAGTACATTTTTGAAAGATAGAAGATACAACATGATACATAATAAACTGAAATAAACCGCCTCCTTGAAAGATTATTCAAGGTTCTCTTCTTCATAAACTAGGAAGAGAAAAATTAATAAGGGTGATAAAGTAAGGGTTAAATATAGTGGAATAATGAATCAATAGTAAGTGAATCATAATCAATTAGACATGACTAATATGGCATGATGAATAAATGAAAACACTTGACATCAATAAGCTGAGAATAAAAATGCATCCATAGATTTTTTCATAGTGAAAACCTCATATAAAGTAATAACTAAATAATGAAAAAATAAAATGCTTATTATTTTTTAAGTCATGTACTTGGAACATGAACCATTATACCATCGATATGGTTTAATTTTGTGGGTATAAACTCATCTGGTTTTTGGAAACAAACTCGAAGGGTTTGTCGCCAACTAGTTTGCCTCATGAGACATGTCGATGCATCAAGGGGATATAGCGGGCCCTGCCCATCACTTCCAGTCTAAATAATTATTTATAAAAAGATTTAATACTGTAACAACATGCATTTTCAATATCCTTATTTAATATAGGATTCATATTCATTGATATTTCCACAGTTAAAGTAATATTCCAAATAAACACCGTATGTAAAATTGTATAAAACTTAAGGAAATAATCATATCCATGATACAAGAAAATTGATACCTAAAATAATTATAATTTAAAATGTAAAATTATCTCAAAAAGGTAGTAGATACACCACATAAGAAAGATTAGGTGCACAAACCAAGTAAGTCTCACTGAATCACTAAAAGAATTATCAATCGAATCGTATGACAAAAACTTAATAATCATAAAATGAATCAAATAATACCATTAATATAAATAGAATCATGATATTATATATCAAATTGAAGTACACATACACCACATAAAAGGAATAAGTGGCAAACAATGGAAATCTCACAGAATTAAAATTGAGATGTGAAACACCTTACCTTATGCCCGAATGTGTTCTTCGATTGATCTTACTGACCTGAATAATCAAATTTATCATTATTAATTAACAATTACAGAACCTCTTATATATGTAACTGATTTATTTTAACCTTATTAGGTTCATTCATGGCCTTTTTTATGGGTTTAAGAGGTTCAATTTTATTGTTTTGGAAGCATTTTCTTCATTGGTTTTCATGATCGGTTTACTTATATTCATGAGTGGGAGTTAATTTGAAATGTGGTTAAACATCCAGAATTATTAATATATATTATTAGTGGCATTATAAATGATCATGATTATGACTCATTGGAAAAAAATTAATGATAAATTCTTAGATTAACTTAGCGGTTTTGTGAATAATGAACTTGTTTTATTATTATTTTATATTATGAGTGTATAAGGATTCCAAAACATTACATAAGATAAAATAGATATATTTTGATCTAGTTAAACCATAAAAATGGTTTCATGACCATAATTTAAGACCATAATAGAAATTTAAAACTCTTCATCCTTGAATGTGATAGATTAACACATCACGGATGGTGTTTTCATTTTTAGTATAAGAGGAGGGGAAAAGAGTGATGATAATGAAATATTCCATTAGCATAATAAAATTTCATTTCATGTAAGATAATGGAATTATCATATAATTTGGATGAGGGGAGGTTATAAGAGAGCAAAAAAGTAATGGAACTTTTAAAATATTTGAACAAATAAGGAAGAGAGGTTCACCTCTTGAGTACTCCTCCTTGAGAATCTTCTTAAGGCCATTGTTTTTGGAATTTTGGTGAGACCAACAGGTCTTAGACGTGGGGGGGGCTTGGGAAGTGTATTGGAAAAAACTTATTCAAGGCTCAAAGCTTTAGTGGTGTGAGAGGAAGAGGGGGTGAGGGGTGGTTTATATAGTGGAGGGGAGTAGGGTTTTCTTAATATTTTAATCATTAGTTTATTATTTTTTCCTAAGACAAGAAATAGTGATGATTATATGACAAAAAATAGTAATAAGTGCATGTGAGTTCAAACTAATGGTTTCTTACATCATCCATGATGCAGGGAAAAGTTTATTTATCTCATTATGTATTTATACAGTAATTACCGTATTTTATTATTTACCAAAAATTCCGGTATTTCAAAAAAATCCCAAAAATTCACCCCAACCATTTTTTGATGTGTAGAATCCAAAAATGAACTCCATTTTTCAAAAATAGTTTTCTAAATACGATAAATTTAATTTTTAATTAAAATCATTATTTCATCAAAAAATACCAACACTTAAAATATTCATCTTCATTTTTAAGGTGCCTAAATTTTATTTACTCTTTCATGGGTAAGGTTACCATACATTAGAGTCATATCACTATTCATAAGGGTAGGGTACTATTCATAAGGGTATGTTTCTATTCATAAGGGTATGCCACTATCCACCAAAAATTAGCTTGATTCTATCTGACTCCAAATACCACCCTTATCGCAACCGTGTATGACTATTTTTCAAAATTAAAAACACATAAGTGGAAATTTTAAGTTTAATGGCTAGGTTATGACTACATCTTAAATAACTGAGTGTTTTTTCAAAGAGACATAGTGCTTTATGAAATATAGGCTATCTAATGAATTGAAAGTATTTAAGAGAAACATGCCATAAAATATTTGGGTGTTATAAGATTCCTACTTTTTTGAATTTGATATGTGATAGCCCACAGAGTGAGACCAAGACCCTATAGTGACCTTTGAATAATTTGCGACTCTATTTTCAGTATAGCCAGATTAATGTTTCTCCTCCTACAAAACTCAAGGACATCCAAAATAGCATTTTCTTCTACCTGTAAAGAATTACCATTTCTAAATAAATTTTTGAAGGCAATGATAATTGAGCCTGTGGTGTATAGAACCAAACCTCCACCCTACATGACACCCGAGCTACATGAACCATTAGTGTTAAATTTCATTCCCCTATTTTTTGGGTCCTAAATGATCCAACAACCAGTATAAGGGTTGGGGAAAGAATCAATAGTCTGTCTAGTGGCAAGAGTAGCTTGAAAGGAGGGAGTAGATTCCCAATTCTTGATCAAGTGATCCAACTATACCACAATATACCTTGTTATAGAGACAATGGCCATCATGGAAGTAGACTTCCCCTTAAAATGGACCTTGTTTCTAGCCTTCTATAAGTTCTGGCTTCCTACCACTATGATAATGGCACATTATTTTGAATCCATTATGTTACTCCCCACACCTCGAAACTAGCAGACGAAGAAGATTGCCATCGAGTTCTCATGAAGATCCTCCCCAATGAAGCTTCCAAGAGAAATCCAAACCCACCTAGCCCACTAACCCTCGAAGAATAAATGGCAGATGAATTATTCTTGATGATAATTGCAATATCTGCATTAGGACCCCATAATAATACCAATACATTTTATATTCTCATCAGGGTAAAGATCATTATTCATGATGCACCAAACCATAAAATTTAATTTGGATAGGATCTCCTTATACCACAACACCTCACCCCAGCTGATTTTTTCAACCGATGTATACAAAAACTTCAGGTAATCCTTCACTGAGAAAGCTCCTATCAATGAACCCGTAAAAACACAGGTTTCAGGATTTTCATACAACTCAATGAGATTAAAACTCTTCAACTAGATCCTATCCAAAATGGTCTGAAGAAATAGTGAGTATTTGAAAGCTTCAAGAAAGGTCAGGTCTGGGGTGGGAAATTCCAGAAATCCCAGTTTGATGCCATCTTAGTTATGATACTAGAAACTGATCTCACCCTGTCCAACAATCCACCGATCATGTTTTTCGAGAAAGGAGATGTGTGGTTGAGCCACGTTCCATATGATAGAATGTAAAGACCCATAAATTTCAAGGGAAATTTTTTTTTTCTTAATTTCTTTGGAATTTTACGAGTTTTTGGCTTCTGACAGCACTTGATTTCGATGCCCGGTGTTCCCGGAATCAATTTCAGAAGTTTAGCTTGGGTACGTTCAGTGAACGAATGAGCGGGTTTTTTCTATCTTTTGAACCGGTGCTCGGAATTGAAATCTGATGGCACCGATGAACTCGCAACGCCGGTAATTTCTTAAGGAGACATTTACCATAGTTGCATCTTGACAGGAGAAGAGGTTAATTTTCGGTTTGTTTTTGAGGAATTAATAAAAATATGTGTTTATAATTTTATTTGTGGAGGGTGGTTATTAACCTACAAAATGGGAGTTATTGGTGGGACCCACACCCACCTAACCCCCATGGGAGGGTTTAGTGTAGTGGGGCCCACACGATACCCTAACTCCTCACCTCCCCCATAACTCTCATAAACCCACCTTTTAATGATCCCTTGTTAAATTTTGATAACTCACCTCATTTGTGGGACCTCTTCACATTCTCCGCTCCCATTAATTCATGACAACACCTTAATTAATAATTGAATCCTCCAATTTAATTAATGTGGTGTTTGAATTTAAAATGGATGTGCAAATAAAAATATTATCCAAGTCTAATATTTTATTAAGGGAGGAGACTTTTGATTGGAGGGGGATCTGCTGGAGAACTTCCTCTCCTTCCTTTCCTCCCTATCCTTCCTCCATTGTTGCACCACCATCGAGGTTCCATCTTCTCCGTCAAGACACCGATGAACAAGCAGGGATCAGTAGCATGGTGTGGGTGCAACAAACTACATTGAATTCGACGTCTTTTCTGCATCGGATCCAACGAAAGACGCTCGAGCTGGGATCAAAGGCACTTTACAGAAGCGATGAATGCCAAGGACTATCGTCACCATCATCTCTTACCTTGCGACGACGTCAATGAGCTGACGTCCGCCCTTTCGCGACACCGTCATCCATGATGCTCAGCTACTGCGGATCTTACTCAAGGTAGGGGTTTTTTTTGTATAATTCTAATTATGTGAATTATACCCTCTAATTTGGGCGTTCTTATTTGTTGAACAATGGTATGAGCCTCTAACGCGGAGGGCACGGGCTAACGAACAAGCACGAACCCTCTGTTGGTTGTTTGTTGTGCGCAGATTGACAGGCGATGACAAACGGGGCCGCAATGGCGATTTGAAGCCTCCGTAGTGAAGTTCGGGCCCCACGGTGACCTTAGGTGCAGACAGCGGGCGAAATGGACCACCGAAGTGCATCCGGTGGTCCGTGGAAAGCGGCGGTGGCGCGCCGCCAGAGATGACCGTCGTGGCTGAGCCGCGGCGGCTGAAATTGAACCGGAGTAGCTTTTTCGTTTCATATTTGAGAGGCGCGGCATTAATCCACGCCGGTTCCAATCAACAGGGGGGCAGTGCCCCCCCCCCCCCCCACTCCGCGCGTTACGCTTGGCCACCGGCTAGGCCGGGGCGGACCACACGGGCCAGGCCATGCCGGTCGAGCCAGACCGCTCCGGCCGGGCCGGACCGCGCCAGTCGGGCTGGGTCACGCCCTATCGAGCTGGACCCGGACCCGGGTTGGTTCAACCCAGGGGGTGTTGGGCCGGGTCGGACCGGGCCCAGACCCCCTATTTTCGGACCATCTTCAGTTAAAAGCCCATAACTTTAGTTGTGGACCTCCGATCAACACACCTTCAGTTGCATAGGATTCCTTGGATCGAGACGGTCGTTTTGGTATTTTAAACTCAAGGTTTTGGTGAAGTATAGGTACGGATGGGTTGGTTCGAACCCGAAACCAACCGGGCCCTCGAAGTGGAAATGCTTATAACTTGAGCTCCGGACGTCTGATTGACGTGTCGTTGACTTTGTTGGATTTCTCTTGATGAGACGGTTCTTTTGGAATACTTCACCTGAGTTTAGGATGCAGTTGGAGTATGTCCGGGTTGGATTGTACCCGAAATCCAACCGGGACCCTGGAACAGAAAAGCCAATAACTCTCAGACCAGACGTCTGTTTGACGAACCGTCAGCGTTATTGGTAATCACGTTGAGAAACGGTTCCTTTTATTATACCCCATGGGAATTCTAGGTACAGTTGAGATATGGCCGGGTTGGATCATACACGAAACCAACTGGGCCCCTGGGACTAAAAGGCTAATAACTCACAGACCAGGCATCCGATTGACGCGTCATCTGTTGCGTTGAGACCCCTATGACGAGGCGGTCCTTTGAGATACTTCCAAGTGAGTTTATGTGACACTTGGAAGTATCGACCAGTAGCTCATGGAGCAGACCCTCCAAGAGATGAGCATACGAAGTACGGAGACCTTGTAGATGGTTGAGACGTGATGACTGCTTGTCCGATTCGAGTCGGAGTGACCTGTATAGCCCAGTGGGGAGCACTACTGTGTTTGGGTGGCAGACCCACGGTGGGGAGCACTACTGTGTTTGGGTGGCAGACCCACAGTACTCGAAAGAAGAAGTACCTATGTAGGCTATGAGGGGGAGCACTACTTTGTGAGGTGGCAGACCCATGGCGGGGAGCACTACTGTGTTTGGGTGGTAGACCCGCGGTACTCGACAGAAGGAGTAACTTTTTAGGCTATGAGGGGGAGCACTACTTTGTGAGGTGGAAGACCCATGGCGGGGAGCACTACTGTGTTTGTGTGGAAGACCCGCGGTGCTCGACAGGAGGAGTACCTCAGCAGTCTAAGGTTAGTGAGCAGCGCCTCGAAGTTGTGAAAGGATCACTGTACTCGTCAGAGGAGGAGCTCTTCAGAAGTTTTGGTTTCAATATCATTAATGAAAATCCTGGTTTGAGCTGAGTCAATGACCATTGTGTTTTCCTCATGATTGAAATGGGTCACTTGATAACTTAGGTATATGTATGGGCATATACCTAAGTAGTGGTTATCCGTTGATTTCATAACCTTTGTGTTTCCTCATGATTGATATGGGTTACTTGATAACTTAGGTATAAGTATGGGTTTATACCTAAGTAAGGGTTATCTGTTGAGATCCTTCTTTGTGATTATCCTTGTTGGATTTAGTGAGACCTTGAGGTTCTTAGGGTACCTACTGACTATCGTTATACTCACCCCTGCACGGGCTATGCCCGCACCTCGTTGTGTTGGATGCAGACGACGGATAGTGCTGAAAGAGACCGAGTGTACGAGGACTGGACGAATCCCGGAGGTGAACCTCACGACGAGTCAGTACTCGGAGGTGGATTTCACGGTGAGATGGTACATGGAGGAGGTTGGCGGGTGAAAGAGTTGAGGAGGCTATCTGTACTTACCCTTCAGGTAGGATCAGAGGTGGACGACCCAGGAGTTGCTTCTATATTCCAGCTGTTTGTCTTCTCTGTTGTACTTTCGTTCAGTTGTAGCTGTACTTTTCAGTTGGGTTTGTATTCTGGCCCATTTACTTTTTAGCACTTTCTTTTGTACTTAGTGTATTACTTCTGCTTGTACTCTGGTTGGATGTGTTTATGTTTTATAAAGGTAATACCTTCCTAATTATTGGGATTTACGCCTTTGGTACAAGTCGCCAGCCCCTGGCCTATGGATGGAGGGCTTGGGGTAGTCACGGCATGGGCCCCGAGGACGGGTTGTGACAAATTGGTATCAGAGGAGTCGGTTCTACCGCAGAAATTATAACTCTGATATTTCTTTTCTGTGAAGCAATAGTGTTAAGGTTACCGAGTTTGGTTTTTAGTTCAGGGAGTCCAGTGTTGGTGTGGCGGCCGACTTATCCATACACCAGGACCCTGACTTCTGATTTCCAACTCAGTGCACGAAAACACTGATTGTGTGTGTGTTTTCAAAAGTTTTCTTTAAGTCAGCTCAAATCATTTCAGCTCACTAGGTTTAAATCATTTGACCATGTCACATCTATTCAGGATGCCTCCATGTAGACAGTCAGTTGGAGTCCCGAGAGAGTACTCAATGACGGCTCACCAAGCGATGAGACTCCGATGCAGGGCCCCTTTCTATGTTGGCACCTTCTGGTGGTGTACCAGCAGCACCACCACCTATTAGGCAGCAGATTCCACCAGCCGTACTAGCGGACGGTGCATGCTGACAGAGCACGTTGCACGAGTTCCAGCAGTAGAGGCCTCCGAGGTTACGAGGCGAGACAGATTCCCAAACAGCATAGGACTGGCTGGAGGCGATTGCTAGAGTTCTACACTTAGTTTAGACACTAGTAGAGCAGATGGAGATCTTAGCTACTGGTGTTTCTCAGTGAGTGACCATGAGGATGGTCGGCATAGTGATGGTACTTTGGTATGTGGACCGATGCCTGAGATAGTACCTTTGGGTAGTGTGTCGGCAATATCACTACCTATTGGTCAGCAGTTTCAACCGGCGGTACCGGTAGTTGACACATGTAGACATAGTGCCTTACATGTGTTTCAGCATCAGATACCCCTCAGGTTCCGAGGCAAGCCCGACTCACAAGCGGTTGAGGACTGGCTTAAGGAGGTGGCTGAGAGTTTTCTAGAGCTTTTATAGATTCGGAAAGATGAGATGTCGGAAGCTGAGTAGTCATCGAGGCATACCAATCATTCTTGGTACTTGATGACTACGATACGATCAGTTCTTTTGAGCTCGAACCTCAGAGCGAGGTGTCTTTAAAGGACATCTGAGCCAGCACTTTTCCTCTATGCATTCCTACTTATGTTAGGGTGCTAGAGAGAACCCTTTTGGTTGAGAATAATTTGGATGAGTGGATACAGCCAGTGAAGGTTAGCGGTAGGAAAGCAGGAAACTGGCGCCAGTCTCAGAGACTTGGGTGTATAAAATGTTTCAAGAATAGGAAGTGTTAAGGACAGATGAATCTACAGAGCCGCAGACGTGGAAGCAGAGCAGGGAGAGCAGCATGTGGTGGTGTACATTTCGACATATTACAACCACCCGCCTTTGTAGTCTGCGCCTGGCTCAGGGAGCAGGAGAGTAGGGGAAGATAGTAGATGCATGCGGTCAACGAGTGTGACCTAAGGGCTCTAGGAATGATTCTAGGTATGTTCTGTGTCTACTACTATCTGTCGTAACAACGGACATTGATACGAATCATTTCTTCCTTCCAAGAATCTTGTCCCAGACCTAGAGTTTCTGGTTAAAAGCCATTGACTTGACCCTCACATTTGGAGATACCTTTGGGAGGAGACTTGATAATCATTATTACGCCGACAATGTGATATGACCCTTGAGGCGAGAGTTTCAGTTGGAACATCATGATGGTAGCGTCGAGGCCTTACGACGTTGGTCTGGGTATGGATTGGATTCACAGTTCATACTCAGACTAACTATATTAGGCAAAAAGGTTGTGGTTTATCTACAACATTGGGATAGGGTTTTCCCTTGGTCGGAGAAAAGGGAAACCCAGGCAGAACAGGATAAACTCATGCATAGGAGGGTGCGGCCGATCACTCTTAAGTCGGTCAACCTTACCCTCATGGTGGTAGGAGTTTTTAGTTTTAGTTCTAAACAGAAAACGGAGGCCTCTAGAGTTCAAGGATAGTGACCACGTCTTTTATGGGTCTCAACTTGACGATGTTTACAGAGATTTGGCCAAGGAGGAAATTTATCTCTAAGGTTCAATGGATCTTTCAGGTCCTTAGCAGGGTAGGAGAGGTGGTTTACCGCTTGACCTTCCCACCACAGTTGCACCGGTTACACGATGTTTTCCACTTATCTCAGCTGAGGATATACGTGCACGACCCTTCACACATCATCGACCACAGGGAGCTGGATATCGATGATGGGGCGACATTCACAGAGGTTCCAGTGGAGATCGAGGTTCGACGGGATCAGGTCCTACATGGACGGTCGATTCCTCAGGTGCGCTTTCACTGGAAGCACAGAAATCTCCAAGAGAGCACATGGGAGTGCAAGGCTCAGATGCATGTTCAATACCACTTTTATTTTCCCTAGTGGGTGTTGAAGCTTTACGGGGACGTAAATACCTGAGGTGGGAGTAATGTTAAAACATGGAAATTTCAAGGAAAAAATTTTTTCTTCTTAATTTCTTTGGAATTTTACGAGTTTGTGGCTTCTGACGGCACTTGATTCCGAGGCCCGGTGTGCCAGGAATCAATTTCTGAAGTTTAGCTCAGGTACGTTCAGTGAACAAAAGAGCAGGTTTTTTCTATCTTTTGAACCGGTGCTTGGAATTGAAATCTGAGGGCACCGATGAACTTGCAGCGCCGATAATTGCTTAAGGATACCTTTACCATAGTTGCGTTTTGACGGGAGAAGAGGTTAATTTTCAGTTTGTTTTTGGGGAATTAATAAATATATGTGTTTATATATTTATTTTTGGAGGGTGGTTATTAACCTACAAAAGGGGAGTTAGAGGTGGGTCCCACACCCACCTAACCCCCATGGGAGGGTTTAGTGTGGTGGGGCCCACACGAGACCCTAACTCCTATCCTCCCCCATAACTCTCATAACCCCCCCCTTTTAAAGCTCCCTTGTTAAATTTTGATAACTCACCTCATTTATGGGACCTCTTCACATTCTCCTCTCCCATTAATTCATGACAACACCTTAATTAATAATTGAATCCTCTAATTTAATTAATGTGGTGTTTGAATTTGAAATGGATGTGTTAATAAAAATATTAGCCAAGTCTAATATTTTATTAAGGGAGGAGCCTTTTGATGGGAGGGGGATCCGCTGGAGAACTTCCTCTCCTTTCTTTCCTCCCTCTCCTTCCTCCACTGTTGCACCACCACCGAGGTTCCATCTTCTCCGTCAAGACACCAAAGAACGAGAAGGGATCGGTAGCGTGGTGCGGGCGCAACGAACTACGTTGACTTCGACGTCTTTCCTGCGTCGGATCCAACGAACGACGCTCGAGCCGGGATTGAAGGCACTTTATGGAAGTGAAGAATGCCAACAACCGTCATCACCATCATCTCTTACCTTTCAACGATGTCAACAAGCTGATGTCCACCCTTTCACGACACCGTCATCCACGCTTCTTGGCTACCGCGGATCTTACTCAAGGTAGGGGTTGTTTTTGTATAATTTTAATTATGTGAATTATACCGCCTAAGTTGGGCATTCTTATTTGTTGAACAATGGTATGAGCCTCTAACGCGGAGGGCACAGGATAATGAACAAGCCCGGACCCTCCGTTGGTTGTTCGTTGTGCGCGGATTGACGGGCAATGACAAACGGGGCCGCAATGGTGATTTGAAGCCTCCGCAGTGAAGTTCGGGCCCCGAGGTGACCTTAGGCATAGACGTCGGGAAAAACAGACCACCAGAACACATTCGGTGGTCTGAAAAAAGCGCCGGCGGCACGCCACGCCGGCGCGGCGGCGCCGGCGACCGACGACGGCAGCGCGCCGCCATAGAAGACCGTCGTGACTGAGCCGCGGCTGCGAAAATTGAACCAGAACGGCTTTGTCGTTCCGGATTTGAGAGGTGCGGCATTAAGCCGTGCCGGTTCCAATCAATAGGGGTGCAGCCCCCCCCCCCCCCCCACTCCGCACGTTACGCTTGACCAAGCTAGCCAATCCAGCTTCCCCGGCCGGGCCGGGACGGGCCACGTGGGTTGGGCCGCGCTGGTCGGGCCGGGCCGGGGCCGGACCCGAACCTGGTTTGGGTCGACCCGGTTCGGGCCAACGCAGGGGGTGTTGGGTCGGGTCGGACCGGGCCCAGACCCCCTATTTTCAGACCATCTTCTGTTAAATGCACATAACTTAAGTTTTGGACCTCTGATCGATGCACCGTCAATTGAGTAGGATTTCTTGGATCTGGACGGTCGTTTTGGTATTTTACACTCAAGGTTTCGGCGAAGTATGGGTACGGCAAGGTTGGTTCGAACCCGAAACCAGTCGGGCCCTCGAAGCGGAAACGCTTATAACTTGAGCTCCAGACATCTGATTGACGTGTCATTGACTTTGTTGGATTCATCTTTATTAGATGGTTATTTTTTCATACTTAACCGGAGGTTTGGACGCAGTTGTAGTATGGCTAGGTTGGATTGTACCCGAAATCCAACCAGGCCCTTGGAGCAGAAAATCCAATAACTCTCAGACCAAACGTTCATTTGACGAACCGTCAGCGGCATTGGTAATCACATTGAGAAACAGTTCCTTTTAGTATAACTCATGGGAATTCAGGGTACAGTTGAGATATGGCCGGGTTGGTTCGTACACGAAACCAACCAGGCCCCCATGACTAAAAGGCTAATAACTCACTGACCGGGCATCTGATTGACGCGTCTTCTGTTGCATTGAGACCCCTATGATGTGGCGGTCCTTTGAGATACTCCCTACTGAGTATCATTATACTCACCCCTACACTGGCTATGCCTGCACCTCGTTGTATTGGATGCAGACGACAGACTGTGCTGACAGAGACTGAGTGTACGAGGACTGGACGAAGCCCGGAGGTGGACCTCACGACGAGTCAGTACCCGGAGGTGGATTTCACGACGAGACGGTACACGGAGGAGGTTGGAAGGTGAGAGAGTTGAGTAGGATATTTGTACCTACCCTTCAGGTAGGATCAGAGGTGGATGACCCGGGAGCTTCTTCTATCTTCCAGCTGTTTGTCTTTTCTGTTGTACTTTCGTTCAGTTGTAGTTGTACTTTTCGGTTGGGTTTGTATTCTGGCCCATTTACTTTTCAGCACTTTCTTTTGTACTTAGTATATTACTTCTGCTTGTACTCTGGTTGGATGTGTTTATGTTCTATAAAGTTAATTTCTTCCCAGTTATCAGGTTTTACGCCTTTGGTGCTAGTCACCAGCCCCCTGGCCTATGGAAGGCGAGCATGGGGTAGTCACGGCACGGGCCCCGAGGACGGGTCGTGACATAAAAGATCTACCTTTTTTAATCTTGTGGATATCCCCATAATTCTTCCAAATAAATGACCCCAATGGGACCATCCTTCCAACACTCTTCATGCCAGTTTGGCATGAAACCCATGCATCATCTACGACACACCCCTGACGCCAATACTACCCTCCCTACTAGGCCATTCCATTCTTCCCGAGAATGCCTAGGGATGTTTCTCCTCTATTTGGGAATCCCAAATAAACTCTTACATCATTTTATCTGGTTGTTATATAAAAAATATGGGAAATTTGGAATAAGACAATATTTGCATTGGAATGGAAGATAACACGCTATTAACAAGTGTAATTCTCCCACTGAATGATAAAAATGTTTCTTCTAGTTAGTGATCCTAATGGTTACCTTTTCCACTAGCCTATCAAAGTGTTGAAATTCAATCCTAACTGAGGATATTATATCTCTAAGTAAATCCATCAAAAAACCCTCCTCTTGAAACCCAATCTAGACTCTGGCCCTTTCTCTTCTATTTGAGTACCATTTTGAGAGGAAAATGATGTTTTTATCACAATTCACCACTTGTTCTATCTAATTAAAATATTATTAAATGACCTACTTTATACCATTGATATAATGATTTCATACATTAAAAAATAATTGTATCATCAGTGAATAAAATTTGATATGGGCCTTGTGATTCTCTCTTAAATTTACCCAAGAGAAGAAGGTAAGACGGTCCTTGTAGTTTAGCTTGGGTTATCGAATCCACAGAGACCTAAGAAGTAACCTATAGACACGTACATTCTATGGAATATTTTTGGCTATGAATTGGCCAACTTGGGTTGATTTTTGATGGGTTTAAAGGAACTCTAATAGACTTAAGTGAATTCAATTTAAAAGAATGATTTGATCCTAGGTTATTGCTCGGGGTGGATTGGATGTATTTCCTTTTCAAAGATTTCAATTTCTTATATTTGAGATGGGTTCATTTAAGAAGATCAAAAGAAATCATCACTTACTGGTTTAATGCCTACACACCTTAATACTAATCACATATACACTTGAAGGATCAAAGTTTTGAGCACTTCAAGGTAAAGTTTCGTATTAGCACTTGAAGCGTGTGGCCTTAAATTCAACAAGGACGATGGAGTTTAAAAATCATCAAATAAAAATCTCAATTAAAGAAGTGATTATACATTAATGGGGTGATAAATAACATCCAATCCAAACCCTTGTTACTCCCTTGGATCAACCCATAAGTGGTTTATCCCTCCATTGATCTCATGGTTTCAATGGAAGCGGAAAGTAGACTCGTGAGGGAGGAAATGGAAAAGTAAAAAAAACGCAATAAAATAACAATCACTCCACCGTTGTGTGATAATTTCACAAGGTATGGTATGAATAAATTCACACCTTGATCCAACGTTATCAAAGTGATAAGGAGAAGAACAGAATAATAAGAGAAGAAGAACTTTTATTAAGAAACAAGGATGAATTAAAACAACTTACATGTGAATGAAGAACATTACAAAGAGAAATTGGCAGCATAACATTAAGATGAAAACAAGCTCAAAGATTACTAAATCCTCCAACACCACTGCCTTAAATAGGCATTTTTGATCCCTTTGGTCGAGCCTCAAAAAGTACAAATCATCTCAATTAATTTTGGTAGGCCATAGGTGGTGGAAAGCTTGTGGAATTTGGACTTTTCGACATTTGACCCGAGGTGCCATCCAGCTTTCATCCACCGAAAAGATTCGTTTGGATGACCTTCTAGATGGCCGAATAAGAGTGGGCCATAGAAGAAGAAAATGTTTCTCTGGAGGTTGTCTAACATACTGTAAATTTTGGGCCAATTTTGGAGTTTTGGAGTCCGAGATATAATCAAATTAGTGGGATGTTTTTATGGGCCGCAGAATCTGAACCATAATTTTATCTCTAACTTGGGCCGCCTAAAGTACCACCATGGAGGCCGAATTAGCATTAGATCCTGAAGAGTGATTTGTTCCTATACATGTCTTATATAATCCCACGAAATGTGGGATTAATTGGGCCTGTATGTTGGCCCCACAGTCTCATCAGTGGTCTGGTGTCCAATCTGCCTTCTCTAGAATTGCTTCCTTTCATCACAAAATATCCCCATCTTCTTCCATGAATTATCCATTGATCCCTGAATGAAACATGTTAATATTGGAGTTTAGATCAATTTCCAAAAATATCAAATTAAAATATGTATAATCATATGAATCATTGGGTACTTCAAATGATGTTAAAAAAATGTACCACATAATAGTGCATTTAAGAAGGTATTACAATCATAATGTGAAATGATGTTCAAAGTGTAAAATGCACTAAAATGGTGTTATCAATAATAAAGAACATGAATATTATTTATCAATGAATATTAGCCTCATTTAGTGGCTAATCACACCCCCCAACTTGAGTTTTGCTAGTCCCGAGCAAAATATATCTCAACAATATGAAATTCGAATTCCCTTTTCCAAAAACATTTTAATACACAATTTGTAGGACCCCGGGACACCCTGAGAGGGGAGGGGTGAATCAGGGTGGCAACTTTTTCTTCTTAAAGTTGTGGATCTTGTTCCCATGTTGGTAGGAGCTACTTAAACCTGTATGATGGATATGATCAGCAATTAAACATTCACATGCAGAGACAGATGACACAGCTATTTTTACTTGGTTCACCACTGAGGGCTACGTCCAAGGAGTATACGCCGACAGGTTGCCGGTCGTACCTAAATCCACTATGCTTCACTAGCTGCGGATACAAATGTTCGGGTACAGACACTCTGTCCCAGGCTCACTGCCTTTACAATTGTTCAGGGATAGCTCACTGCGTCCCTCGGGTCACTCCCGTTGACTCCCCCTGGCTCACTGCCGTTGGTGAAGTCTCACTCAGTTTATAGACGTGAAGGTCTCTTCAATAGATATGCATTGAAGTCTTTGTCTCCTGTTCAGCATGAGACTTTGCTTGCATCAGAGTCCTGAGTTGATGCTCTTTTGAAATCAATATTCTACTTCAGTGCAATACCTGAATGCACTAAATCTCCTTCTCTTCCTTCAATTCCCAGTTCTGACACCTGAGTGTATCGATATATTTCTCTCTCTGTGCAGATCAGATTTTGGTTGCACGATCGTTCTTCTTCTCTTCGCAAAGAAGATTTGAGAGTGCTAAGCACCTGTCAAAAAGCCTGCGGGACCCCCAAATTTTCCGCGCACCCTTCCCGGGGCTTGCGCGCGTAAAATTCAAACCTTGCGCGTAAAAATAACTTTTGTCGTGTAAAAGGCTTTTCGCGCTACTCTTATTTTTCGCGCAAAACTTCCTTTTTTCGCGCAACGCCTTCTTTTTCGCGCAACCCTCTGTACCTTAATTTTTCCGCGCGTCGGAGCTCAGGATTTGTCTAAGTGTCGAGCCTCTCAGAATGAGAGGGGTTCACCTCATATTTATAGACGTTTTTGATCCTGCGCGTAAAACCCCCTTCTTGCGCACAGCTAACTTTACGCGCACCAGTTCGATTTTCCGCGCACATGGTGCGAACATCTCTTATTTTTTCGCGCGCCTCTTGCCTTTGCCGATTTCTGTATTTCTGATTCGATACGCTGTTTGCGCGAAAAACTTCGCTCCACTCATTTCGCGCATCCCGCTGTTTTCCGCGCCTAACTTATGTATTTCGCGCAAGCCTCTTATATTTCGCGCACCACTTCCTTTTTGTGCGAACCTCCTTTTGCAGACAATCCATGTCTTCATTTTCCGATTTTGAGGCCCAAAATTTGGCAAACACTGGGAAATAGCGCCACCTTGTATCTGCTCTTTTTGTACCGCCTCCAGATCATCCATTCCTTTGTCGATGTTCTCTGACAAAACATGGATCATTAACCACATCCCTCGAACTCGACCTGCCTCCATAGAAACTCTTTTGCCAACAAATTTTTATGTCGTTTGTTTGCTTTGTCGACAAGGACGATCACCTCAACAGCGCTTCATCTTGGTGATCTGTATACTTCAGCAACTCTTCTGCTTTTATCACAACCTCCACTATTGTGATATGTAGTCTTTGAAGGAACAACTTTAGCATCATCATCTTCTATGACAATGTGATGTTCATGACTATCTCAGAAGTCCAATCTTTGCACATTGTCTTCTTCATCAACCGGTATGATGTACTTCATGCAAACCGATTCAATTCGTCAGGATGTCTCTTGCATGGTTCTCATGCAATCATGAGTAAATGCATGGACTTCATCCAAAGACCTCATTCTTCTTTAATCATCCTTGGATGGATTATACCTCACATTCTGCATTGTTGTAAACAATGTATCACCTTTGACACATGTTCTTTGAACTTCCGATCAGTACAACAATCGTCTGAATCACCACTCCTCTACTTCATCGGAGTACTTCATGATCTCCTTCATTTTGATATTCCATTGACAACTATTGACAACAATTAAAAACCTATACACAACGTGGTTCCAACAATCTCCCCCTTTGTATTTTGTTGTCAATACCTTAAACATCTTCTGAAATGAATCCGTCAATGTCAAAATGAGAATCTTCTGCATTTCACTTTCTCTCCCCCTTATTGACAAGAAATACAAAGCGCATGGTAGGGAGGGTATCAATCCTCACTTAAGCAAAGTTTCATTAATCATTTCACTCTAAGTCTACTTGAGCAGTGCTCGATGTAGAAAACAAGAGGATTTGATTAAGTCAACAAGGCTGTCCATTATCCACAGATCATGATACCAACATGAGATGAGAACTCATGTATCTTGTCTTCAAGGGTTTACCACTTTTATTTCAGGCTTAAGAAAAATCACTTTGATAGAGAAAAACCAACCTGAAACTCCTGCACTCACAATAGTATGTGGATCAAAAATATTCATGTGCAATCGGCAGGGAAAAAAATGACCTTGGGGCACTTCCAATTTTTTGTTATGTCACTGATCAATTCAGTTACTCCCCCTTTGTAAGATAATCTTTGATCTGAGAAACCAAGGGATAGAGATTGAGAAATGACATACCTTCTCCATTGGTGTGTTCTTCAAGAAATTCACAGAATAACTACTTTTGAGTCCACCTGGAGTTGATATTGATTGAAACAGTGATTATGGAAGCTTCTTCATTTTTCTCCCCCTCAAGCGAAACACTCCTCATCATCTTCATCAAGAGTGATCCTTCATCATCATAATCCTTGAATATCAATTGAAGAATCTACTAAGGATGGAAACTTCTTCAGCTTCGCTATCAAGAGTTGACAGCATTCACTACTTCTCAGGTTCTCCCCCTGAGAGCATGCTTCACCTTCAATTCCCTGCATTATTAGTACAAATACAATACACAAATGATTACAGGAATAAGGTGGTTCTTTCTTGCTTCATCAAGAAGACTTGCTCGGTTGAGGTTCTTTTCTCAACCAAGTTCCTCTGTTCACTCCAGTCTTCATGCCTGCTCCTCTGAACATATGTTCTGACATCTGTTGGTGTGGCATGGCTCTCTTCACATTCTCTTCTGCTTTGTGTGGAGAATTGTTTTGCTTAGCAGCCATCATGAATGATACATTCTTACTCCTCTTAAGGACTGCTTCTTGATCTGGTATTAAGGTTAGGCAACCTTTTGCAATGTGACCAGATTTCTTGCATATCTCACACAGAACTTCTTTGACACGTGTGTTTCTCTTTGTTTGCAATCTCTCCTCCACTGTGTCTTCATCATGTGAAAGTTTTCCTTTTCCTTTGTCACCAGCCTTGGCCTTCTCATCTTCAAATTTCCTTATTCTTTTCAAATCTTCTGGCCAGATGACCAATATGTCATGTGGAACTTTTGCAGCTGGTTTAGGTCTTCCACATGGGTTCATCCGAGATTCATCCCACTTAGTGTTTCTTTTGGATGAATGACCCTTCAATTTCATGGATCTAAAATCCTGGGTCTTCTCAGCTTGCCTACTTGATATCTTCTTGGGGAGTGATGTGTTCGCCATATTCTTCTGATTTCTTCCCAAGGTACTTTCTTCATACTTAGATGGATTGTGTGGTCTTCTGTTCTTATCAGCTCTGGATATCTGTTGACCTAGGCATGCACCATTCTTATGACCACTGCCGTTGCATACATCACAGATGTTATCAAGCATTCCAAATCTGTTTGCTGTAAATAGATGCTTCTGGACCTGTGGATGTTGCTTCTTCTTCTCTGCCTTCCTCCCCTTTGATATAGGCTTTCCCTGTGCTTTTCCATGAAAGGGATTATAAAAACAATCCAGTGCACAGTGCCCAAATCTATTGCAGCACCAACATTGGCCCACAAATCTTTTCTTCTTTGTTTCTTCAGTATTAAGTTGTTGGGCCATCTGCTTAATCGTTTGTGCTCTATTTGAGGAAGAAGCTTCCTCCTTTTTCTTCCTATCCACCCTAGTAATGGTGGTAGGTTTATTCTTCTCACCTATCCTCATCCATGCTTGTTTAGATCTTTTCTTCCCACCTGCACTGATTGTCGGAGTGTATTTAGAAACATGAGTACAAGATGGTCTGGATGGTACCTTTACTTTCTCAGTTGCCTGTGATAGATCAATGAGCGAAGTCATGATCTTCTTATCACATGTTGGAGGTATTTTGACAATAGAATCCTCCATTGAGCATTGAGTACCGGCAGCAACTGATTCTTGATGTGGATAATCAAGATTTGTCATAATCTTCTTGTCACATGTTGGAGACATTTCAGCTTTAGACTCCTCCAACGAACATTGAGTGCAAGCATCACTCATTTCATTCTTTTGTGAAGTCTCAATATGTGTGTTCTCAATCTTGGTCAATTGAGCTTCCAATTTTTGACCCACAATATTGAGGATGATCTTCTGATCTTCAATCGTGATCATCTTCTCTTCACAATTCTTCTTCAACCTTTCAACCTCATCTTCATGCATCTTAACTTTTTTTTGTAACAAAGAGTCAAGTTCCCTGAATTTAATGGACGTTTCTTCCAGACAAAAATTCTTGACTTGATTGTTCTTCTTCATCTCAGCTTCAAGTGCATGGATCCGTTCTTCTAGAGTATTGCTGAATTCACCTTTTTCTTCAAGGGCTTTCACCCGTTTGGTGAGCTTCATACTTTCCATAATTTTTCCTTCCAGCCCTTTTTCCATATTGTCCGCTTCCCTTTCAAGTCTAGTGATCTCAACCTGCATAGATTGAAATAGGCTACAGATAATAACAACCTTTTCTTCTGGAATATCATGCAGATATGTTTTGAGTTTTTCTTGAAAGCATGAATTGGGGGTGTCATCCTTTCCTCTGGAAGAATTCTGAGTCACCTGCTCGATACTTTCCATGCCTAATGTTTCTTCATTATTGGAATGGCATGGAGAACAAGACACTATATCTTCTTTGGATGTGGGGGACTTCTTCATCATCTTCTTCTCTTTCTTTTTCCTATTTGTCAAAGTCTTGGTGGATATAGATTTCTGCTCAGAAATGACTGCGTCATTATCAAGACTGCTCTTCATTGTTGACTCTAGGAAAGAAACTCAAATCCTCTTCTCAATAGAATTACTGGAGAATATCCAACATACGTTAACCTTTCCCTCTGATACTACTTGTAGGACCCCGGGACACCCTGAGAGGGGAGGGGTGAATCAGGGTGGCAACTTTTTCTTCTTAAAGTTGTGGATCTTGTTCCCACGTTGGTAGGAGCTACTTAAACCTGTATGATGGATATGATCAGCAATTAAACATTCACATGCAGAGACAGATGACACAGCTATTTTTACTTGGTTCACCACTGAGGGCTACGTCCAAGGAGTATACGCCGACAGGTTGCCGGTCGTACCTAAATCCACTATGCTTCACTAGCTACGGATACAAATGTTCGGGTACAGACACTCTGTCCCAGGCTCACTGCCTTTACAATTGTTCAGGGATAGCTCACTGCGTCCCTCGGGTCACTCCCGTTGACTCCCCCTGGATCACTACCGTTGGTGAAGTCTCACTCAGTTTATAGACGTGAAGGTATCTTCAATAGATATGCATTGAAGTCTTTGTCTCCTGTTCAGCATGAGACTTTGCTTGCATCAGAGTCCTGAGTTGATGCTCTTTTGAAATCAATATTCTACTTCAGTGCAATACCTGAATGCACTAAATCTCCTTCTCTTCCTTCAATTCCCAGTTCTGACACCTGAGTGTATCGATATATTTCTCTCTCTGTGCAGATCAGATTTTGGTTTCACGATCGTTCTTCTTCTCTTCGCAAAGCAGATTTGAGAGTGCTAAGCACCTGTCAAAAGGCCTGCGGGACCCCCAAATTTTCCGCACACCCTTCCCGGGGGCTTGCGCGTAAAATTCAAACCTTGCGCGTAAAAATAACTTTTGTCGTGTAAAAGGATTTTCGCGCTACTCTTCTTTTTCGTGCAAAACTTCCCTTTTTCGCGCAACGCCTTCTTTTTCGCGCAACCCTCTGTACCTTAATTTTTCCGCGCGCCGGAGCTCAGGATTTGTCTAAGTGTCGAGCCTCTCAGAATGAGAGGGGTTCACCTCATATTTATAGACTTTTTTGATCATGCGCGTAAAACCCCCCTTCTTGCGCACAGCTAACTTTACGCGCACCAGTTCGATTTTCCGCGCACATGGTGCGAACATCTCTGATTTTTCGCGCGCCTCTTGCCTTTGCCGATTTTCTGTATTTCTGATTCGATACGCTGTTTGCGCGAAAAACTTCGCTCCACTCATTTCGCGCATCCCGCTGTTTTCCGCGCCTAACTTATATATTTCGCGCAAGCCTCTTATATTTCGCGCACCACTTCCTTTTTGTGCGAACCTCCTTTTGCAGACAATCCATGTCTTCATTTTCCGATTTTGAGGCCCAAAAATTTGGCAAACACTGGGAAATAGCGCCACCTTGTATCTGCTCTTTTAGTACCGCCTCCAGATCATCCATTCCTTTGTCGACGTTCTCTGACAAAACATGGATCATTAACCACATCCCTCGAACTCGACCTGCCTCCATAGAAACTCTTTTGCCAACAAATTTTTATGTCGTTTGTTTGCTTTGTCGACAAGGACGATCACCTCAACAGCGCTTCATCTTGGTGATCTGTATACTTCAGCAACTCTTCTGCTTTTATCACAACCTCCACTATTGTGATATGTAGTCTTTGAAGGAACAGCTTTAGCATCATCATCTTCTATGACAATGTGATGTTCATGACTATCTCAGAAGTCCAATCTTTGCACATTGTCTTCTTCATCAACCGGTATGATGTACTTCATGCAAACCGATTCAATTCGTCAGGAAGTCTCTTGCATGGTTCTCATGAAATCATGAGTAATTGCATGGACTTCATCCAAAGACCTCATTCTTCTTTAATCATCCTTGGATGGATTATACCTCACATTCTGCATTGTTGTAAACAATGTATCACCTTTGACACATGTTCTTTGAACTTCCGATCAGTACAACAATCGTCTGAATCACCACTCCTCTACTTCATCGGAGTACTTCATGATCTCCTTCATTTTGATATTCCATTGACAACTATTGACAACAAATACAAACCTATACACAACGTGGTTCCAACAACAATGATCACCAGAAAACCTTATACCAAACAATCATGAAACCCATCAAAATATTTTAATACAAGATATTTTCATAAGCAGATCCCAATCCCAAGCCCATTCCTTTGTTCAAATTCATTTCTATATTTCATCCAATATCAATTAAGTATGAGGATGTGTTGTGCATCACAATAGACATGGGGGTTCATATTTATTCAAGGGGGAAATTACGGAAGCACTAGGTGGAATCACATTTCAATATTAAGATGAGTAATCATTTTTTTGTATAATTTTTTTTGTTTTTTTTTGTTTTTGCAATTTTTCCATGGTAATTGAAATTGCACTCAAAAGAGTCAACCCCTGTAGCGAGACTTTGCCGATGACTCCCAGGCTCAAAGACCTTAGGGCACCAAGTGAAGCCCACATACTCGGGCATCATCTCGAGTTAACTCAGTCAAAAAAAAATTCAAATTACCAAAAATAGAGATAAAATTACTAACTCTAGGCCAGACAACTATGGAGTCACGATCCCTAAGTGCTGAAAGCCACGCATTATGCCATTTCATTGCTCTACGCGCAATTTTTTTTTAATATTTTTTTTTGAATACTCATATTAAACTAAAATGATCACCAAACCTATGCTATTTATTTAGGGTACCCCATGAACTCAAACTAATACCCCACTATCCAAGGGACGTGCATTGTGATCTTTTTTATATGGATGAAAATATAAACGATGAAATATCACATTGGACAGCCACACTTTCCAAAATCTATGCTCATGAAATTATACAAGGATTAAAATCAGAATCAGGGTATGATAAATTATTTGATATTCAGTTTCAAAGTGTGCAATGTGTATTACCATGTTCAAAGTTAAAGAAATTTTTCCTTCCATTTACATTTTTTTTAAAACCATTCATTTTTTTTTTTTGACACAAAAGCATTTTTTTTATTTTATCTCCCCCCCAAATTAAAACAACATTCTCCCCATTGTTTGAAGGAATGAAAATTTAGAAGGATTAGAGGCAGATAATGGAAGTTCAAAAAGGAAATTGAAACTGAGGATCATGGAATGAAATCACCTGGTGGTTGAAGTTGAAATTCTTGCTGCTCCCTTTTAATCCTTTGATATCCATGTCACTTGCAGAGTTCCCTAGTAGAGAGAAAAAAAACAAACAAAACAAAACAAAACAATATATATATATATATATATAATAAAGAAAGTAAAATATAAGTATATATATATAAATTATAGAATAAGGAAGCACAAGAATCTGTAGGTTAGTGGTAAGCGCGCGCCCCTGTCTCCCTTCGGTCTCGGGTTCGAGTCCCCACGGCTTCGCCGGTTGTGACGGGGTTTGCCCCACGGCCTATGGTGTGTCCCCTTTTTTAATTATTATATTATTTTTATTATTTTTATTATTTTTATCTTATCCTATAAAATAATAAAAATACAACAAAATAAACTGATGATACATTGTCTTCTTTTTAAATTTCTGGGTAAGGTATTACTCAAGGATCACACCACGTGACACGGATGAATATGGTGCTCCCCTTTCATACCCATCCATACTCATAATAGAAGAACAGGTCAACAGTCTATTTTTTTTAAATATAAAAAAAGTTTAATTAATCTTATTTAAAATAAAAAGTTGATTAAAACAACAAAATGATAGGAAACTTGAAAACCATGGGTTGCCTCCCATGCAGTGCTTTGTTTAACGTCGTTAGCTCGACTTGAACCCCCCAACTTATCCAATACCAACTTTCAACATTTTAAGGACCACATGTTTCACCACTTCTACTAGGTTGAAATTGATTGTATGTTTAGAATTTGTTTCATGCACAAACCTCTATTCTAAAATGAGTGGTAAAATCAAAGGAATATCAGAAATGGTTGATCTAGTTTCCTCTATAGTCTTTCCTAAGACATCAATGATCATTCCAACTTTTTTGGTTTCAAGAGAATAGTGAATTAAAATTGAAATATCATTATTATACCTTATTAATGGATTCATTAGAGGGGTGGGAAGGACGATAATTTTGAGCTCAGGTTGGATAGGACATTTAGACACAAGTTGATATTTTGAATCCAACTCAGTTTCGTTTTTCAAATTTCTCAATAGAATTGGTTCCTTTTGAATAGAATATTCAACCACCAAATTGGAAAGATCAGTTTCAGGAATGGGTATTGACTCAAAGTTTGTGATTTCTCTTAATGGTTCAGTGATTTTTATTTTTGAAAATTCATCAATAGAGTTATACTTAGGAGACTCAATCCATGATGTCAAATTATCCTCTTTTGAATCCAAAAAGTCAATTTCCTCTTGATTTAAAGACCCATAAACAATTCCTTGATCCTTATCATCTTCCCTAAATCCAAAGGTTTTCTCTTTAGTAAATTCATGAGAGGTTTGTGGGAAACTAGACACTTCACATAAAGTTATGGAAGGGGTAGTTTGTGTAGGGTTGGGTTCCTCACAATTTTTAATGCTTTGTAGTTCTAACCTCAATGATGAAACCTCAAAATTCATTATCTCTATTTGTTGACACAATTTTTCAAGTAATGGATGTGAATTAGGATGGATAAAAGGTTGAGACAGATGGTATATTCCAGGAGGATAATTATGTTGTTGGAATTCCATAGGAGGATGTTCAAATTGGATTTATGGGGATTGAAACTCATTATATGTTGAGATGTTTTGTGGATCATAGGGGTAAAAACAATGTGGTTCATTAGGTTTTTGATGATCCCACATGTAGAAATTAGGATGCTCATTGTACATCACACATGGGGTTGGTTGATCAAAGTAGGGATATGTTTCCCATGTTTGGACTTGTTCAAAATTGAATTCCATAGGAGTGAAGGGGTGAGAACAGAGAAGAGGGATGAAGAAAAAGAATTATAATGTCTAAGATAACTTACTTAGGTCCCCGGAAACAGCGCCAAAATTTGATTCTCGCTCAAATTTACCCAAGAGAAGAAGGTAAGATGGTCCTTATAGTTTAGCTTGGGTTATCGAATCCACGGAGACCTAAGAAGTAACCTATAGACACGTACATTCTATGGAATATTTTTGGCTATGAAGTGGCCAACTTGGGTTGATTTTTGATGGGTTTAAAGTAACTCTAATAGAATTAAGTGAATTCAATTTAAAAGAATGAGTTGATCCTAGGTTATTGCTCGGGGTGGATTGGATGTATTTCCTTTTCAAAGATTTCAATTTCTTATATTTGAGATGGGTTCATTTAAGAAGATCAAACGAAATCATCACTTACTGGTTTAATTACTACAAACCTTAATATTAATCACATATATACTTGAAGGATCAAAGTTTTGAGCACTTCAAGGTAAAGGTTCGTATTAGCACTTAAAGCGTGTGGCCTTAAATTCAACAAGGACGATGGAGTTTAAAAATCATCAAATAAAAATCTAAATTAAAGAAGTGATTATACATTAATGGGGTGATAAATAACATCCAATCCAGACCCTTGATACTCCCTTGGATCAACCCATAAGTGGGTTAGCCCTCCATTGATCCCATGGTTTCAATGGAAGTGGAAAGTAGACTCATGAGGGAGGAAATGGAAAAGTAAAAAAAACGCAATAAAATAACAATCACTCCACCGTTGTGTGATAATTTCACAAGGTATGGTATGAATAAATTCACACCTTGATCCAACGTTATCAAAGTGATAAGGAGAAGAACATAATAATAAGAGAAGAAGAACTTTTATTAAGAAACAAGGATGAATTAAAACAACTTACATGTGAATGAAGAACATTACAAAGAGAAATTGGCAGCATAACATTAAGATGAAAACAAGCTCAAAGATTACTAAATCCTCCAACACCACTGCCTTAAATAGGCATTTTTGATCCCTTTGGTCGAGTCTCAAAAAGTACAAATCATCTCAATTAATTTTGGTAGGCCATAGGTGGTGGAAAGCTTGTGGAATTTGGACTTTTCGACATTTGACCCGAGGTGCCATCCAGCTTTCATCCACCGAAAAGATTCGTTTTGATGACCTTCTAGATGGCCGAATAAGAGTGGTCCATAGAAAAAGAAAATGGAGCTACGGATGTCTTCTAATCGGCTGTAAAATTTGGTCCCATTTGGAGTTGTTTATTCCGATATATGATCAAATTAGTGGTCTGTTTTTCTGGGCCTCAGAATCTGGCCCAGAATTTTATCTCTAACTTGGGCCGCCTAAAGGACCCCTATGGAGGCCGAATTAGCATTAGCTAATGAATAGTGATTTGTTCCTTTACATGTTTTATAGCGTCCCACGAAATTTGGGATTAATCGGTCCTGTATGTTGGGCCCCACAGTCTCATCAGTGGTCTAGTGTCCAATCTGCCTTCTCTAGAATTGCTTCCTTTCATCACAAAATATCCCCATCTTCTTCCATGAATTCTCCATTGATCCCTGAATGAAACATGTTAATATTGGAGTGTAGATCAATTTCCAAAAATATAAAATTAAAATATGTATAATCAGATGAATCATTGGGTATTTCAAATGATGTTAAAAAATGTACCACATAATAGTGCATTTTAAGAAGGTATTACAATCATAATGTGAAATGATGTTCAAAGTGTAAAATGAACTAAAATGGTGTTTATGAATAATAAATAACATGAATATTATGTATATTAACAATGAATATTAGCCTTATTTAGTGGCTAATCACCTTGTAAATGAGTTCTACACCAAAATGGAAATAATCTACCATTTTGAATGCTCGTGTTAATCTCTCTTATGAGAGTGTCATACATCAAAATGAAAAGATCCAGAGACATAATGTCACATTTCCTTAATCCCCAAACATATTTATAGAAATAAAAAGTTTTCCCCCTAAATTAGATAAACATTCATAGTGAACTAAAACACCTGAAAAGAAGATCGGTGAACCAGTCAGACAACCCCATACATGTCAAAACCTTAATAATGAAGTATCAATAGATATGATAATAAGATTTATCCATATCTAGCTTTATAATAATGTTTTAGTTGAGCATTTTTGGGTTAAGTTAACTGGTCATTTATTAAGCTAAACATATTGACCCTTGGATCTTTCTACCCTTCAAAAATCCATGTTGTTCATTAAAGATCTATCTATGAAGGTGTAGGGAGAGGAACCTATTGATCACGATGGATATAGATTTATAGGGGAGTTGTATGGGCTTATTTTCCTATAATTATTAAATGAGGATGGGTCTTTGATTTTCATAAGTAAAACCAAAGACACAGATGAGGCAGCATGAGGGAGTCTACCACTGTGAAAAAAATCTTGGACCACCTCCATGATACTATCTTTGACCAGATCCTAAGAATCAATGTAGAAGGATCACAAGAATCCATTAGGACATGGATCACAATAATAATTAAGAGAAATAATTTCTTCATGGATATCATTTTCACTAGGATTATCTTATGATCCATGTTTTCATCAACTATCACCACCCTGGGAATTGCGTCGAACAGTCCGACATAGCCAGATGCATAACCTACATGCATATAAGGATTATTTCCATAAATAATATTATTTAAATACACTTTGACCATACCTACCACTTTTTCTTAACCATTAGATAAAGAACCATCCTCCAGACAGATATTCAGTAGAACGATCCACCGTTTTTCCTTAAGGAAATCATGAAAATACATAGTGTTTTAATATTCTAATTTGATCCACTTAATCCATGATTCCTCAAGATCCATGTACTCATGATCTAGAATATTATTTTCTAAATCATTCTTCTTTTGAACCAAATGTTAAAATATATCATCATTCCATTCTTCTTTGAGCCTCACCTCCATCTTCTCCATTTCCAAGAATAGGATATCCAGGTCACTGAACCGAGAAGGTTGGTGGTGAATTGAGGATTGAATATTTCCTTTAATAATTCTCAATATCTTATGAATACCTATCCATATACCACCCTATAAAGGTTTTGAAAACAAAGAAGAAACAGCCTAATGGTGTCTTGGAATAGAGGTCCAACCATGGTGAAAAGAAAATCAGCCACCATTGACGTTCTTAGAGGATAGGTCAAGAAGGATCAGTTAATGATTAGAATGATCTTAGACGAGGTGGTTGAACTTGGAATCTAAGAAGAAGGATATTCCCTAAAAATTATCTAAGAACCGGTCAAACCTATATCAAGTTCAGTTTCTCCCCTTATGGTTATTTCACCATGTATAGTGGTCTCTTGAGAATCCCAATTCCAGGAACCTCTTACCCAAAATGAAAGCAGAGAAGTCTTGTCTCGCCTTCCTCAAGAATGTACCTCCTCCCTTATTCTTTTAAGGATCCAGTATAGCCTTGAAATTCCCTCCCACTATCCATGTCGAGCCTCCTAATTTAAGTGAAGAATATCAATATACAAAACCTCTCTTGCAAGTATGTCACACTTATCATAGATAAACATAAAAAGAAACCATGGAATACCATGTTAACTTCTATAGTGAAAAACTGATTTGAGACCCCCATGAGCACAACATAGATATTGGATTTACAAAAGATCTATATCTGATGATTTTAAGGATTGTCCTTCAAGAAGTTAGGCATCTTGATTCTATGAAAAACCCTAATATCTTCAAGGTTTTTTGATTTAACTCAAGAACATTCACAATTGACACATTATTATACTCGATTTCATGTGATAAGAATTTAGTTTTCTACCGAGCACCCAAACTGTAGGAATTATAAATCAATGAGGAAGTCATTTAGAAATATGTGGGGAGGTTTTTTACACTTCCACGGAGGAAAAATTGGAACAAACACTTGAAGAGTGTAGGCATCAGGAATGAGACCCAGTATGGATACCACTAGGAGTAGATAAAGGACTAAAAGCAAGACAGAGCACTGCATCAGCCACTAAGATGGAGCAAGGAGGGATGGAAAATATAGAAAAAATGTTTTATAGGGGAACAAAGGATGAACTTTAAGGCCCTAGTTCATCTACCCAAATTGGGTTCATGGGAGGAAAACAATACTTTTCCCTTCATAGAAGGAGATGTGGGGGTATAATGAATCATCTTCAAAACCACACCTTGGTGACTTGTAAACCACCAAAGACTTACATGGTGGCCTCTTTGGGATTGGAAAAAATGAGTGGGAGAAGGTAGGTTGGGAGTTAATATTCTTGGAATAATAGGAATAACCAAGGGAAGGGGTCTAAGTATGTATGGGGACAGAACACTAGGAATCATAGTGGAAGGAGAAAGAATTGATGAGTAGGCTTGGATGCTTTTGGGACCACATGGTAGGGTCAACAAAGAGGAGCGACCATAAGAAGAACCACCATACCATTGATCCTAAGGTTTAGAATCATACCTTATACATGATGATTTTGAATGTCCTTGGAGATGTAATTTAGGGAAAAATGCACCTAGGACATAGGGATGATTTTCTGCCACAATGAGAAAGTCGGTTCAACACAAAGAAGAATATGATCTAGAAGATGAGATGATAAGTCCACTTCCATACATATCTGATCCACCAATGCATCAATAATATTGTATTATTTCTCATATATACATAGGAAATATCCCACCACATCACCTATGGAGAACAGAAATAATAAATTATGAAAGGGTATGGGAATCCCCGGAAGGTTGAACCAAACCACACCACGAGGGGAGTTGTGCCCAGAATGAACACCTATGGACCAACAAAATAGGTTGAAGTACTGATATCTAAATGACCTATATGGAGACAACCAATCTTTAATAAAGTAAACATTGTACTCAAGAAACATGTAGAAGGATTTACGGTTTAGAACAGAGACCCTCTCTAGAGTCATCCGGACCCAAAAATCAACCACCTTATGAAAATATGGGAGCGGGGGATGATTGAGACTGAACCTTGTCACTAATGTCCATTTATGGAGCTGAGAGGACATTTTGAAAGCATATTCTAGGAATTATATCATTTTTTAACAATACTTCATGCCAGATATGACATGGTTAAGGTGGGCTCTCAGAAAAGAAGAAAAGTTGCAGGATAGAGGAGGACTAGTCCAGAGAAAAAATATTCTTCAGGGAGGGACCTTCATGAAATCCCCAGAGATTTTGGGCCAAAAACGCCCCACCCTAATTCTTTGGGGAAAAATCTAGTATAAAATATAGAGAGAAAGGATGAAAATGGGCTGAAGTGCCCAGAACAGTGTGATCACTGAGAGGGGGAGGGGTTGAATTAGTGATCCTTTAAAACTTTTTACTAATTTATTCTTTATCAATTAAACCTCTATGGCTTGTTAAGGCATCGATCCACTCTTCTTGTATCTCTCAGTCTTTCCTCGAGTAATGCAGTAAATTTAAAGGCACAAGACATAAGGATTTACAAGGTTTGGCTCCAAAGGCCTACGTCCTTGCCATGTTGGTTAAACGCCCCAACATGGTTTCTCCACTATAATTCGGTTATTAATTACAATGGTCGATACAGAGTCACTCTGTATCTCTCCTGAGTCCCACAGGAGGTTCTTTATACTGCATCCCACAGTGTTACCAGAGTCCCACTGGCCTGCTTCAACTTCCACCAAAGACTTCTCCACCCTGAGTCTCACAGGGGGTCTTCTCCTGGCTCCTCAAGTCACACGAGTATATCTTCTTCTTTTGAAGTTCTTCAAGAGTCTTCAACAGCCTTGGATAAGGTCTGCTGGCCTTTCTCACTTCTTCTGATCACTGGTGGTGACCAGGACTTCTCTTCTTTGCTCGGTCTTTATCTCCTTCTTCTAAGGATGACCCGGCCACTGTCTTCAAGAATCTTGATTGCCAAATATGTTATTGCACTCAGTATGCCCACTCAATATTCTTGGTCTTCTCAACTACTGAAAACTCAGATGAATGATGTCTTTAACTTCAGTCTGGATTCAGTATCTCTTCAATTCAACTCCATGCACTGAGCGCATGGCATCTCTGAATCTTAATTCACTGATTTCATGGCTTCTCAAATATCTTCAAGAACCATTGTTCTTGGACTGCTCAAATGCACACACACTGATTTAAACTTTGTTTACGTGTGCATGTTCATGCATGAATGAATGTACTCCCCTTTTCTTCTTGGTGTGATAAACCCTTAAAGGGTGTAAACTCTTTTATCACACACACCTTCTTCTTCGAGTCACACTCTTTAATTCTTTCTCACAAACACCAAATTGTGTGTTGTTCTTTAGTGTGGATTTCCCCTTCTCTCTTTCTTCTCAAGGTGTTCACCCACTTGTTCACTTGTTCATACATGCATGGACATGCATGTGTCTTCTTCCTTAACTTAGGCACACACAAGAGGTATGGCCTCCTTTACTTGTGCACACACTAAGGCTTTGGCCTTATTGTTTCCTTGCACACACTTTGTTCTTTTCTTCTTCTTTAAGGTGTGCACACTCCACTTGTGCACGCACTAAGGGTTCGGCCTACTTGTTACTTTGCACACACACACTCAAAGATGGTGTGGCCTTTTTCTTCAATGTGTACACACTCCACTTGTGCACACACTCCTTGTACACACACAACCCGTAGGTGTGCACTTCTTCCTTCATCCCGTACACACACGTCCTTTCTATTCAATCCGTGCACACACACACACCCAAGTGGGTGTGGCCTTCCACTTGAGCACCACTTCAAAGGAGGGTGCGTAAGGATGCGGCCAACTCCTTCCTTTAATCGTGCAAGGTGTGGGAGAAACTTCTACCACGCAGGTGGCACGGCGCCTTCCTCCTGCCGCGCGAGTTCGCGGGAACAGAGGGCGCACATAGTGTGGCTCGACCTCTTCCTGTCGCGCAAAGGGATGCGCAGGGTGCAGCCACTTGCTACCGCGCAAGTATGCGGGCAGCGGGTGCGCAAGGCTGCACTTCTTCCCTGTCGCACAAGGGAGCATGCAAGGAGGCCTTCCTCCTTACTTATTTTGTGCAAGGGTAGCACGAAAGTAAATCTCGAATCCTCGGGTGGCTTCAGGATGCTCTTCCGTGCAAGTGATACACGGAGCTTCAAGCTTTGCGATGCTCAGGAGCTTCACGGGACTTCTTCAAAAATGATCAACAGCAACCTTCTTTGGCCTCAGACGACTTCTTTTATAGGCAAGGAGTTTGATCAAAACCGTGGGGTTCAAATCTTTGAAGGCCCGAGATCAACGGCGTTTTGAGATCTTCAAAAATGGATGAGATATTCCGAAAATCTCTGTTATTTCCTTTTTCTTTTTCATCCACAGGATCCTTCAATCTTGGTGTACGCATCACGTGCATGCGTTTATGAACGCATGAAGAGCCTTCTTTAAGACTGATCTATGCACGAACACACTGCCTCACAACTCCATTTGCTTCGGACTCGATCGAATTTCTTCATTTCATTGCATGCATGCGAATTTTAACACATGCATGTATTCGGTTCATCAAAACGATCACCATGCAGTTGTTTTCATCATCAACGCTGGCTGGGAGCTCCATCTCCCTTTCTTGGGAGGCTCTGGATCGCGGGAGGCATTGCGGGGAGTCCTCATCTCGGTGAGAGGTAGGAGACAACTCCAGCGCCGTTGGATCTGTGTTTGATGAACGTAGATGGCCAGGATTGGAACCCAGCGTCGCAGATGAGATGGACGACAGCGATTAGACGCGCGATTGGATGAGCGGCGAGGATTTCTTCCCCATTATAAAAACTCATCCCACATCGAAACGCGCTACAGTTTTTCCGTGGTTTATCAACCATCGGCTCAGAAATCTCCTCTCCCCCCTCCGGTGCCGCCCCGCACCGGTTCTCCTACGGGCGCGCTTCTACGCCCACTATGCTCCTCCGGGCGCGCTCTAGCGCCCACTTGGCCTCCTTCGGGCGTGCTCTAGCGCCCATGCTACACGGGTTCATCACTGTGTGGCACCCACGGGCTTACACACGGCCCGCACCATGCCTCGGGGAGGCCTTGGCCTTGAGTACTTCCCTTGAGCACGGTTGACCCTCAGGTCCCGTAAGTGCTTGAGGTGAGGGACCTCGGCTGGCCTCCTTGGTTGACTTATTTTTTGTTAAAGTACATAGTTGGTACTTTGTATAAAATCAAAGTAACCAAGTACAAAAATGTCAAACCATACTTATTCTCCTCTTCATCTTCTTATGAACTCCATATATCTTCTCCAACATCTCTTCTTCTTATTCTATATAATTCTCAAGGATCTCTCAACTATCTTCATCAACAATTAATCATAAATCACTTGATCTTCATTGTTCTTATTTGATCCAAACAGAGATGAGGTTGGATCATCTTCAAATCCTCATGCACTAAGAGATAGTGCATGGTCTTCTTCAAACCACTTCATCCACTTAGTATCTGTGGATGGTTCATTTTCACTTCATCCAATTAGTGGTGTGGATTGGTCTCCTTTCTCTCCTCATTCACTTAGTAATTGTGAATGACACTACTTTATCTCATCATGCATTGTGAAGACAATGCATGGACTTCTAACAATGTTGTGACATTGTATCTTCTTAATAAAATTTCTTTGAACTTAATATCAGCTCTACAATCGTCTGATTAAGTATGGAGAGTGTTTCAACCATTACCTTCTATGACACTTAGTGATTCTCCTAAGTGACATGCTTCTTAGTACCATGGTCATTCTCCAACAATCACCATCACCTTGTCAGTCACATATCCACTCAATCCTTGACATCTTATTAACAACATCACCGTCACCATCACATCCTCTGTCATTCACATATTGACACTCCTTGTCATCCATTCATTCCTTGACACCTTATTGACAACAAATGCAACACAGTGCACAACAATCTCCCCCTTTGTATTTGTTGTCAATATCACTAGAGCACATATGAATGGGTCAATATGTGTTCCAAGATTTTCTCCCCCTTATTGGAAACCAAATGCAAAGGTGTGGTGTGGTTCTCTTCAAAATATTTCTTCCTCCCTTTGAATAGAACCTTTTTGAAAATTACTAAGAGAGGGATGATGTCACATGTTCACTTTATCAAAGAGCCTTTAGTAAATCATCTCTAAGTCTACTTGGGCTAACCCGATGTAGAAAACAAGAGCGATGTAACCAAATAATTCAATGATGTACATAATTCACTATACATGTGAGATCATGCTTAGGCATCAAGGGGTTGAAATTTTTCATTTATATCAATGAATTGCTAAATCCTGCACATACTTCACCAAACTCATTAGAAAGTTCAGGTGTAAAGATAAAGCTTCCCCTTTCATCCTTTTGTCTTCAATCAAACACTCCCCCTTAATTGACATGTTAAATACAATTAAGAAACAAGGGATGAAAGTGTGATTGGAATACCTTCATTCTTCACAAGATGATATGAATCTCAAAATATCATCTTCTTCATATTAGATCCCCCTCAAGGGGTGCACTCCATTCTGTCTGTACCATCCTCAATTTGAGAATGATCATCATCTTCAATTCCCTGAAATGTAAGCACATGTATTTACTAGTGATTAGGGAATAAGATGGAACCTCCTTGGTTCATCAGTTTGAACAACAAGGTTGAGACGATTCTCTCAACCGAGATGTTCCACTTTCTCTATTCTTCACACTTTCACATTTGATATTCAATGATGTTTGTGCTGGTGTGTATCTTAACACCTCTTCAACTTCTTTGTGTGTGAATCCTCTCTTTATAAGTTCCTTCTGAGCACTAGAATCTCCTGGTGCAATTTTCATTCTCTTGAAGAATTATTTTTGAGCTGGAATGAGTGTCATGCATTTATTACTGATATGACCAACTTTATTGCACCTCACACACAGAACTTCATCTTCATGTGAAATCTTTTGGTTTTCATTTGCACTATCTTTGGCATGTTTATTTTCTTCCTTTCTCGTTCTTTACAAATCTTCTGGCCAGATGATTAATATTTCATTTGAAAGTGAGGCTTCAGATTTGGATGTTTTACATGGTTCCTTTGATGCTTTTAAGTTACCTTTCTTAGACAGCTTATTTTCAATCAATCCCTTCTTCTTCTTCTGTATTGATTGTCCTGTTGAGTGTGGTTTTCTTCTATTTAGTTCCATGGTTTGTTTACAAAGATCCATGGTATGACCTGTCTTTCCACAGTAGAAGCATTTTTTTCTTGGTGGTCCTTTTGGATGCATCACCCTTCTTGGATTTGAAATCCAAGGACTTCTCTTTATTTTTCAAGATCTTCTTGGGAGCATTTTCAAATTTCTTTTACTGGCTTCCCAAGGATACTTCTTCATACTTAGACAGGTTCTGTGATCTTATCTTCTTTTCAGATTTGGAAACATTTGGAGATTGGTATGTATCATTCTTGTGACCACTTTTGCATTCATCCCAGATGTTATCAAACATTCCAAATCTGTTTGCAGTAAACAGATGTTTCTGGACCTGTGGATATTGCTTCTTATTCTTTGGCTTACTCCCCCTTGGCATGGGCTTCCTTTTTGCTTTTTCATTTAGAGGATTGTACCAAAAATCCGTTGCACAATGTCCATACCTGTTGCAACACCAACATTGACCCACAAATCTTGTCTTCTTGACTTCTTCTGATTGTTGAGTCTTTCTCTTGAATCGCTGTGTTTTTTCTGGAGAGCTCTCTTTCTTCATCTTCTTCATCCATACTTGTTTAGAGTTATTCTTCCATCTTGCACTTTTTTTGGAAAAACATTTAGAATCATTAGTTCAAGATGGTATGGATGGTACCTTCTTATTAGAAGATGTTTCCCTTTCATTAGAGGATGTCATCCTTTTGGAATCATCCTTCTCAATGCACACTTGAGTGGAAACATTTCTTCTTTCAGTTGATTGGGACGCTTCAGTTTTGGGTGATTGATGATTTTTCAATATCACCTCTAGTTCTAAGCATTTCATGTTGAGAGAGTTATTCTCATCCTCAAAAAATCTTAGCCTTCCTTCCCAATTCTCTTCCAGTTGTTTCATGTGGTCTTCATGCACCTTCTTCATTTCTTACAATGAATTTTCAAGCTCCTTTACCCTTTTTACTTTGTCTTCTAGTTGAGAATCATTGACAATCATTGACATTCTATGCCTCTTTTTGAGTGCATGGAAAACTTCTTTAAACACTATCTCAAAAAATTATTTCTCACAAATGCTTCTTTGTAGTTCTTCATTGACATCATCAATTCTTTCACTACAAAGGGAAATGGTTTCATCTTTAGCCTTCACCAGCTTTGTGAGAGTGTTGGTTATGACAACCCTTCTTGCCAATTGATCTTCCATAGAATTGGATTCTTCTTCTAGCTGTAATTTTTCTTCTTGAAGATCATGGATACTTGTAGCAATACACATTTCCACTTCCCTGGGGACTGTCTTCTGAATATATTTGAGTGCATTTAGAAGATCATTGATTGTTTCATCATCATCACAGCTAGATCATGCTTCATCAGAAGAGTGATAAAAGGAATTTTCATCTGTTGTGACTATCACATTACCTTCAATGGAAGGTGTTTCTCTATTAGTAGGAACCTTCTTCTTTATCTTCTTGACCTGTTTCTTCTTTCTATTTTTCTGAGTCTTGGTAGATCTCTTCATTTTAGGGTGTTCTCTCATTTCCTCAAATCTGCACTTCATAAAGACTCCCTTGGATCTTTTAGAGGCAACCTCGCTCTGATACCAATTGAAGTGCCCGGATCAGTGTGATCACTAAGAGGGGGAGGGGGTGAATCATTGATCCTTTAAAACTTTTTACTAATTGATTCTTTATCAATTAAACCTCTATGTCTTGTTAAGTCCTTGATCCACTCTTCTTGTATCTCTCAGCCTTTCCTCGAGTAATGCAGTAAATGTAAAGTCACAGGACACAAGGATTTACAAGGTTCAGCTCCAAAGGCCTACGTCCTTGCCATGTTAGTTAAACGCCCCAACATGGTTTCTCCACTATAATTCGGTTAGTAATTACAATGGTCGATACAGAGTCACTTTGTATCTCTCCTGAGTCCCACAGGAGGTTCTTTATACTGCATCCCACAGTGTTACCAGAGTCCCACTGGCCTGCTTCAGCTTCCACCAAAGACTTCTCCACCCTGAGTCTCACAGGGGGTCTTCTCCTGGATCCTCGAGTCACACGAGTAGCTCTTCTTCTTTTGAAGTTCTTCAAGAGTCCTCAACATCCTTGGATAAGGTCTGTTGGCCTTGTTCACTTCTTCTGATCACTGGTGGTGACCAGGACTTCTCTTCTTTGCTCGGGCTTTATCTCCTTCTTCTAAGGATAACCCGGCCACTGTCTTCAAGAATATTGATTGGCAAATATGTTCTTGCACTCAGTATGCCCACTCAATCTTCTTGGTCTTCTCAACTACTGAAAACTCATATGAATGATGTCTTTAACTTCAGTCTGGCTTCAGTCTCTCTTCAATTCAACTTCATGCACTGAGCACGTGGCATCTCTGAATCTTCATGCACTGATTGCATGGCTTCTCAAATATCTTCAAGAACCTTTGTTCTTGGACTGCTCAAATGCACACACACTGATTTAAACTTTGTTTATGTGTGCATGTGCATGCATGAATGCATGTACTCCCCTTTTCTTCTTGGTGTGATAAACCCTTAAAGGGTGTAAAATCTTTTAGCACACACACCTTCTCATTTGAGTCACACTCTTTTATTCTTTCTCACACACACCAAATTGTGTGTTGTTCTTTAGTTTGGATTTCCCCTTCTCTCTTTCTTCTCAAGGTGTTCACCCACTTGTTCACTTGTTCATACATGCATGGACATGCATGTGTCTTCTTCCTTAAATTGGGCACACACAAGAGGTATGGCCTCCTTTACTTGTGCACACACTAAGGCTTCGGCCTTCTTGTTTCCTTGCACACACTTTGTTCTTTTCTTCTTCTTTAAGGTGTGCACACTCCACTTGTGCACACACTAAGGGTTCGGCCTCCTTGTTACTTTTCACACACACACTCAAAGATGGTGTGGCCTTTTTATTCAATGTGTACACACTCCACTTGTGCACACACTCCTTGTACAAACACAACCCGTTGGTGTGCAATTCTTCCTTCAGCCCGTACACACACGGTCTTTCTCTTCAATCCGTGCACACACACACACCCAAGTGGGTGTGGCCTTCCACTTGAGCACCACTTCAAAGGAGGGCGCGTAAGGATCAGGCCAACTTCTGCCTTTAACCGCGCAAGGTGTGGGAGAAACTTCTACCGCGCAGGTGGCGCGGCGCCTTACTCCTACTGCACGAGTTCGCGGGCACAGAGGGCGCACAGAGTGCGGCTCGACCTCTTCCTGTCGCGCAAAGGGACGCGCAGGGTGCAGCCACTTTCTACCGTGCAAGTATGCGGGCAGCGGGCGCACAAGGCTGCGCTTCTTCCCTGTCGCACAAGGGAGCACGCAGGGAGGCCTTCCTCCTTACTTCTTTCGCGCAAGGGTAGCGCAAAAGGAACTCTCGAAGCCTCGGGTGGCTTTGGGATGCTCTGTCGTGCAAGTGATGCACGGAGCTTCAAGCTTCGCGATGCTCAGGAGCTTCGCGGGACTTCTTCAAAAATGCTCAACAACAACCTTCTTTGGCCTCAGACGGCTTCTTTTATAGGCAAGGAGTTTGATCAAAGCCGCGGGGTTCAAATATTTAAAGGCCCAAGATCTGCGGCATTTTGAGATCTTCAAACACGGATGAGATATTCTGGAAATCTCTGTTATTTCCTTTTTCTTTTTCATCCACGGGATCCTTCAATCTTGGTGTACGCATCACGTGCATGCGTTTATGAATGCATGCAGAGCCTTCTTTAAGACCGATCCATGCATGAACACACTGCCTCGCAACTCCGTTTGCTTCGGCCTCGATCGAATTTCTTCATTTCATTGCATGCATGCGAAATTTAACGCATGCATGTATTTGGTTCATCAATACGATCACCATGCAGTTGTTTTCATCATAAACGCTGGCTGGGAGCTCCATCTCCCTTACTTGGGAGGCTTTGGATCGTGGGAGGCGTCGCGGGGAGTCCTCATCTCGATGAGAGGTAGAAGACAACTCCAGCGCCATTGGATCTGCGTTTGATGAATGCAGACAGCCAGGATTGGAACCCAGCGCCGCGGATGAGATGGACGACAGCGATCAGACGCGCGATCGGATGAGCTGCCAGGATTTCTTCCACGTTCTAAAAACTCATCCCACATCGAAATGCGCTGCGGTTTTTCTGTGGTTTATCAACCATCGCCTCCCACCATCGGCTCGGAAATCTCCTCTCCCCCCTCCGGTACCGCCCCACACCGGTTCTCCTATGGGCGCGCTTCTGCGCCCACTATGCTCCTCCGGGCGCGCTCTAGCGCCCACTCGGCCTCCTTCGGGCGCGCTCTAGCACCCATGCTACACGGGTTTATCACCATGTGGCACCCACGGGCTTACACACGGCCCGCACCATGCCTCGGGGAGGCCTTGGCCTTGAGTAATTCCCTTGAGCGCAGTTGACCCTCGGGTCCCGCAAGTGATTGAGGTGAGGGACCTCAGCTGGCCTCCTTGGTTATCTTATTTTTTGTTAAAGTACATAGTTGGTTCTTTGTATAAAAGCAAAGTAACCAAGTACAAAAATGCCAAACCATACTTCTTCTCCTCTTCCTCTTCTTATGAACTCCATATATCTTCTCCAACATCTCTTCTTCTTCTTCTATAGAATTCTCAAGGATCTCTCAACTATCTTTATCAACAATTAATCATAAATCACTTTATCTTCATTGTTCTTCTTTGATCCAAACAGAGATGAGGTTGGATCATCTTCAAATCCTCATGCACTAAGAGATAGTGCATGGTCTTCTTCAAACCACTTCATCCACTTAGTAGTTATGGATGGTTCATTTTCACTTCATCCAATTAGTGATGTGGATGGGTCTCCTTTCTCTCCTCATTCACTTAGTAATTGTGAATGACACTACTTTATCTCCTCATGCATTGTAAAGACAATGCATGGACTTCTAACAATGTTGTGACATTGTATCTTCTTGATACAAGTTCTTTGAACTTAAGATCAGCTCTACAATCGTCTGATTTAGTATGGAGAGTGTTTCGACCATTACCTTCTATGACACTTAGTGATTCTCCTAAGTGACATGCTTCTTAGTACCATGGTCATTCTCCAACAATCACCATCACCTTGTTAGTCACATATCCACTCAATCCTAGACATCTTATTAACAACATCACCATCACCATCACATCCTCTGTCATTCACATATTGACACTCCTTGTCATCCATTCAATCCTTGACACCTTATTGACAACAAATACAACACAGTGCACAACATGGGCCACCAAAGGAGGCCTCTCTGATGTCTCTAAGCCGAGCGGGGGAAAGGTAACAGTTGAAAAGTTTTAAAGAGTGTAGGCGTGTATCGCGCGTTCAATGAGAGACTCACAATCCGTCTGCCTTGACATTTCTTTTAAGGAGAATATAATTTGATTAATTAAATTCCCTACATCAATATAAATGGTGTTTCCTACATATAATGGTGATGAAACCTTAACTATCCATGTATACCAAATAGCTGGTTCTAGACCTATGATTCCAGGGACCAGTTACATCCTGCTATTAGATGTAAAGGTCATGTTATAGTTAAATAATGTGCCAGTTTCAATTTATAAGGAGTATGAATTTTATAAATTGTCAATGTAAATTCATTAAACAGGACCATGATATATCTATTTTATATAAAATACTACAAACTCAAAATAAATTAAATCATTAAAAGTGAAATGGTTACTATTAAATTGGATGCCAATTATAAAGTAAAGTGTGTTTTCCTATATACCTTGAAATTGAAATTCCATATAACAGAACCCCTATCATTAATATGATACCTAGACCCAAAACTAGCCTTAGTAGTGAGTAGTTGGGACTATCTTATGTTCTTATGGCATGTTATGGTTTTTATTTATCACTTAGACCTAGATTTAAGAGCAGATAGAGAGGTGTGATATTTTTATAGGAAGGTTGTGTACCTATCCAAATCATTTGTCTAGAATTTCTTCAACTGTTAAATTGTCTTTTGATGCATGTGTTTAGAATTATTGAATCATTCCACCATGAAATCCTTGAGTTTTATGGCCAGAAGGTGGTGATGACCATGCACCAAAGGTGGCGGGCCCTGAGCTTCCATTGATACCTCTGGTAGTGCCACCTATAGAAATATATACTATTTCTAATATAGGCACGGATGCCCAGTTTTTTGAGGGATTCTTCTATATGATGTATTTTATGAAAGTAATTTCTCAACCTACCCCAACTATGGTAGAGATGACTTTGGAGTTTTAGCAGTAACATCCTCCCACCTATTAGGGGGATGGTGGACCTCATACTACAAAGTCATGCATAGAGGTTATACTTTCTATATTCGAGAATATGGAGACACCTCCATAGTATAGGTTCAAACTCAAATCCTATATGCTATGTGGTTCTGCCAAGATATGGTGGGATGTTATTACCTAGGAAAATCGACATCAAGATATGATCTGGGAAAAATTCCAGACAATCTTTTACAACTACTTCTTTCCACAGGATTTGAGGGATGATTAGGATAATGAGTTTATAAATATGTAGTAAGGATCCATGTATGTCATTGAGAATTATTCTCATATTATTGAGATGAAATATTTCCCACCTACTCTATCTAGTGATGATATTATGACCATGAGATTATTTGAGTATGGGATGGTATATTCCATCTAATCACAAGTCAATGTCTTTTAGGTGATGCCTATTTTTGAGATCCTCAACTAGGCCCTCATTACTAAGAGGAAGCTGAGGGAATATGGTGGTGGGAAATAGGGCGGTTTAGAACCTAGATCTATCAATATTTCCTCAGGGGGGTGAAAGTGGTGTTTCAAGGTTTCTCTTGAGGGTAGCAGCAGTTATCCATCTCATACTGATAGCTTCTTGATATGTCACCTTTAACATCATACCCCTCCTCATTGGCTTGAGTCAAGGTGGAATTGATACTTAGCCTTAGGCAATATCCCCAAGATACCAAAGGCTAGAAATAAATTTCAAGGGATTCAACATAATTGGGTGATGATTTTTCCTTTGAAAAGAAAACAACCACAACCAAGATTTTCATAACTACACCACTATAAGATGCATGATAACAATATAAGACAACTCAGTGTATAACAAATCAAACCAACTATATCAGAGTACCCACAAGAAACCAATCTCAATATCAACTACAAAGTAGAAGACAAAATTAGAAAAATTGAATGACACTAAGACACCAAATACATATCTCCCAACATGATCCATGCTCCAACTCCACAATATAGCCCAATTATCATGAAGCACCACTAAAAAATTGTGATACTTTAACTTTACCTATGTTCTAATAAACAATATCTACAAAAGAAATAAAGTGATAGAGCATGGGTGAGTAATGAAATTCATTAGGTTTTCCCCAAATTACTTCCCTACTCATGCCACTAAGATAGATCATGTTATCACATTTATATAAAAAAATTATATAAAACCATTGAAAACATTTTATATCATAATATAAAACAATTTCCAAAACAAAACAGTTTCCCGAAACCAAATCCATTTCAAAGGAAAGAAACCAAACCAGTCATTCAACCAATTATCAATAATCATTTTACATAACCCATTCTATCTCACACAACCATAAACACACACTCAACTACATAATCTTGGTGTTACCATTGATTGTGTAAATTCATATCTATACCCTATCCCTTTGATGGTCATACTTCACGACCAACATCCATCTCATTCAACTCATGCTTAGCCAATTATGCCAACAACATGCCAATACAGTCTTCTACAAACCATTTCAATAAAAATGTCCTTTTATTTTAAAAAAACTCATGCATCAAAACCAAATAACCATTTTAAAATCATTATTTTTAAATCAAGTTACTACTTTCAATTTCCAACAAAACACCCAATTTTTTAAAATTTCATAAACCATCACAAAAGAGGGTTTTCATCAAGCATTGTATAATAATTTTATAATAAATTTAAAGTAAAATAATAAATTTTATTTAAATTATTAATGTTCTAATAATAGGATTTAAGAGTGAATCCACTTGCCTCGGGAATTATCGATAAAACGAAGAACAACATGAATTCTTCAACAAAACTAGGTTAAATATCCAAAAAACCTCCTTAGATATAATTTAATAACATCAACACATCTAAATATCACCATAATTAGAAAAAAAATATCATATATCTATCCCCAATAGACTAGATATATGAATCCAAGATAGGGAAGAGAATTAGAACTAAGTAAAACAACATAAAACGAAAACTTACCAAGGGAATTGGGCTTCAACACACCATGATTTTTCATTGTATCTCTTCCATATTTAAGGGGAGAGTCTCCATAGACTTTGGGAGGAATAAAATATATGTTAGTACTGAAATAGAGGGAAAAATAATGTTTTATAGTTAAAACTGAGTTAAATCCACCTTTTTAGGATCTAGATTTAAACTGTGCATGGTTCGATCACATGGTTTGGAAAATTGTGCGCCAATTGTGCATGAGCCTCTACCTAAAGGATCATCTTTCATGGTTGGATCATACGGTTAGAAAACCATGTTCTAATCATGTATAATTTCTCTAACTCAAAATATATGGTTACTCCTAGGTGGCTGCATGGTTTGGACAAACCGTGGGCCTCCCTAGATACTTCTGTTTCACTTTCCATAGATTCTTGTAGGAGTTGAATGGTTTATACTAATCATTCTTAGACCATGAAGCACTATAAAAGTCCAAAAACATTCCAAAAGTCTTACAAACCTCCCAAACATCAGAGAAACACATTACATACTTAAAATACATAAATAAAGGGTTGATTACTTGAAATTGGGGGCATTGCATCACCAGTGCAGGAAACCATGGCATATGAATCACCAATGTATGAAAGATCCCATGGAATATAGAGGTTTTAGCAGGATGTGGCATATACAACACTTATACAAGACTTTTACATCAATTCCTAGAGAGTGGGGATCTATACCTACCACTCTTTCTAGAGTGGGGCCAGTAGTATCTCACCAGGTAGGAAGCTAGAATACCATCGACCGCTCAGGCTGAGGTAGTGGTTCAGGTAGAGGTAATCAGACTCCAGATTTTCAGTTCTAGAAGAGCATACCTACTTAGGGTAGTCATGTTGTGACTTAGGGTCATATCATGGTCTAGTTACATGTAGTCCAGCCTATGCTAAAGGAGAAGACTGTCAGACCTTCTACTATTCAAGGTATTATTATAGTAGCCACTAATTTAGTGTCTCCTTTATTTGACATAGGAGCATCACACTCTTTTATATCAGAGGAATAAATGGAGAGTATGGGTCTTGATATAGAACATTTCTATAGTGTTATGATGCTCGATACCCCATTGGGTATCCAATTAGAGATTGTTCACCATTGTGAATATTTTCCCCTTGAGATAGGTGGATATCTCTTCATATGGAATATTTTTATCCTCGACATGACAAGGTTTGATGTAATTATTGAGATGGAATTTTTAGTTCCATATCAAGCCCATATTCACTATTATCATCATAGGGTGACATTTTGTATCACCAGAGGATGGTAGAAATGTGCACAGGGGAGATTGGGATATTCATGTGAATTGAGAGGGACCTAAGAACCAAAGGCTAGGTAGAATGATATCCCATATTGCTAGTATTTTATTGGATGATAAAGGATTGTGACCCACTATTTTCCCTACTATGGTGGATCATTTCAGGAAATTCTTACCTAATATATTTTCTAGGTTACCTCCAGTTAGAGAGGTAGAATTCACAATTGATCTAGTCCTGATAGGGGCACCAATTTCCATTAATCCTTACAGGATAGAACTTATGGAGCATTTGGAGACTAATAAACAGCTATAATATCTAGGGGATATAGGATTTATATGTCCTAGAAATTATATATGGGGTTCAGTGGTCCTTTTTTTAAGAAGATGGACGATTTCCTTAGGCTCTTCATGAATTACTAATGGTTGAAATAGCTTACAGTAAGGATTGGTATCCACTACCTTGAATAGAAGACCTCTCTGGTCATATATGAAGATCTCATGTGTTTTAAAAGATTGATTTGAGGTTGGGATGTCACCAGTTTCATTTCAGGTCATCATACATACCTTGTAAATCTTTCAAGAGTAGTTATGGTCTTTACGAGTACCTACTGGTGTCGTTCAATATCATGAATGCACCTTCTATCTTCATAGATCTAACGAATCAAGTTTTCTGCCCTAACTTGGATTAATTTGTGGTAATATTTATTGATGAAAACTTAGTGTATTATCTTTCTCAACATGACCATTCCAAACATATTTAAATCATACTAATACACTGATAGATCACTAAATTTATGTTAAGATTAGAAATTTCCACTTTTGGATCAACAGGGTACACTTCCTAGGTTATATCATCTCAGATTTAGGAGTTTTAATAAACCTAGATAAAGTGAGAGATGTCGTTTCCTGAGGTAATACCAAGAATATCTTTTGACATATGAAGTTTCTTGGGGCTAGACATATATTACATACACTTCAACTAGGATTTCTCACACCTCATGGAACCTCTTATAGGCTTGTCTAAAAAGGTTGTGAAATTATCATGCTAAGAAGCTTATGAAGTATCCTTTCAGGAATTGAAGGGAAGATTGACTTTAGTGTCAATATTGATTCTACCTAATCTATGAAGAAGTTATACTATTTATTATGACACATCATTCATTGTTATGGGAGAGAATATGATACTAGAAAAGTGATTCATAGCATATGAGTCTCGTCATTTAAGGCCTCACTAGCGGAATTACCCAACACATAACCTTGATCTAGCAGATTTTGTTCAAGAATTACACTATTGGAGTAACTTTTTGAATGGTAAATGTTTTATGGTATTCATAGATCACAAAATTCTTAATTACATCTTTATATAGTGTGATCTGAATCTTTGGCTGCACAGATGGGTTGAGTACATTCAGTCCTTTGATTTCGAGCTTGACTACATGCCTGGGAAGGAAAATATTTTAGTCGATGCTAGGAGCAAAAATACTCATACACATGAATTTTAGGAGGCTTGTGGTGAATGTCAGATCATGGACTTGTTTTCAAATATGCATGTTGAGGTTTAGGAGGATCATGGGAATATTATATTCTCAGCTTTGGAAGTGACCTCTACCCTTAGGGAATGGGTGAGAATAAGGAAAATCTCAAGTCCTAAAGGCTTAGTCCTAAGGGAAAGTATCTCATATAATTATTCATATTCTAGTTGGACCATGGATGAGGATGAGAATTTATGCTTCAATGGGCATGTCTAAGTTCCATTAGACATCATAGAGGAGCTGATGTGAGAATTTCATGCCTCGTTTTTGGGGGTACATCCCAACATCAAGAGGGTGTATTGAGACTTACATAGCTAGTATTGTTGGCCTGGTATGAAATGGTAGATATTCGGTTTTATCACTCAGTGTTCCACCTATTAGTAGGTAAAGGCAGAACATTAGCAATTGGTAGGACTTTTATAGATGTTATCCATTCTCGGGTGGAAATGGGATGATATCTCTATAGACTTCATGATTGCTTTACCCAGATCACCTCATTAAAATGTGGCAGTTTGGGTAGTCATTGATCATTTGATGAAGGTATCATATTTCTTACCTATTTGAGAGACCTTATCAGTAGACGGGATAGGGATACTATATGTCAGAGAGGTCATTCGTCTTCATGGAGATCCTCATTTCATCATCTTTGACATGGATTCTTGTTTCACATCTTGGTTCTGGAAGCAGTTGCAAAAGGACTTGGGTACACAGGTTCTTCTGAGCATGGACTATCACCCTCCGACCGATGGACTGAAAAAGTGTGTGATTCAGGTGTTAGAGGAAATGCTCTATGCATGTGTCCTTGATTTTGGGGTTTCCTAGGGGAGACACATACCCATTATAGATTTCTATTACAAAAATATATTTCAATATACCATTTAGATGGATACTTAGAAATCCTTATATGGTAGGCATTGATGATCACCTCTATGCTGGTTAGATGTGGAGGAGGTAGTTTTTCTTAGACCGCTTCTCATCCAAGAGACTTTAGAGTAGGTTTAATTGATTAGAAACAACATGTTGATAGCTCATTTCAGATATCCTTCATATACCAATCAACTCTAGTGACCTCTTGAATTTGAGGTTGGAGATCATGTTTTCTTACAAATTTCTCCTAGGTTATTCCATCGACATATTCATAGGTAGGTTAAGATTTATCCTAGGTTCATTAGACCCTTTTAAGTTTTAAAATAGATCATACTAGTGTATTATCATATAATACTTCATCAAAGATACAGTTATATGCATGATGGCTTTCATGTATCTTAGTTTCACTGGTTTTATCCAGACTTATTATATGTTTTACATCCTAAGGAGGTTGGGTTAGAGATGGATGATTTTTTAGGAATATACAGTGTGCATCATAGATCAGAGTATAAAGATTCTCTAAGGAAGATCATTTCCTTCAGTACAGAAGCTATGGAACCATGACTGAGTATAGGATGATACCTGGGAGTGGGAAGCTGATATACGAGATCAGTGGTTAGATATTTTCTTAGATGATACCTCTTTACCCTCAGAAGTTCAACCCAGGGATGAGTTTCTTTAAGGAGGGTAGGTTATAACAACCCATATTTTTTCAAAGGTATAACTCTTTTTTTGGATTAAATTCTTTAGTTTGGACCTTGTAATGTAACCTAATTGATTCATGGAGTTCATGAGGGTGTCTGAGGCTTATTCGAATCTTGGAACCCCTATTTTTGGAGAAATAAACTAGACCGCACGGTTAGTGGAAACCATTCAGCCCATCCCTCATGGTTACTCATAACTATGTGGGGAATTTTAGAAGGGAGAAGGGGTAACACTATTGTCTTCAACCATGAGATACAAGGAGCATGAACATGAAAAAATTTAGACATGGTGACAGTGGGACTTCATAAGAATTGTGTGTGGTTATAAAATCTATGTTCCTAGCCTATGCGAGTTACCTCCATAAATAGTGGGGGTATCATGGTTGGCACACAATTTGGCCAAATATGTGGCCTTTCTAGATGGTTGATTTTACATATTTTCCCTTAAATCAATTAAACACTTCAACCCCACCCCACCCCTCTTTCTTTCTCTCATTTCTAACAGATGAAGCATCCTCCCCTCTCATATGGGTTCTCCCTTTTCCTAATCTTGGAATCTTGGTATCTCCTTCATCTGGGCTCTAAATAGATCATCTTTGGAAGCATTTTAACTATATTGATAAGATCTCAATTCTTATTTCTTTCATTTTTCATTGTTCTTCCCATATCTTAAACTATTTTGGTCTGAGCTCATTCACCCTATTTTTTGGGTGTTGGTCTATTTCTCTAATTTCTTCCATTATACTTCAAATTTGAAGCTAATATTGGATGAGGAGTCATTTATGGCCCTAAGGTAGGTGTTCTAGAATTATTTCCCATAAGTTTTAGGGTTTTCATAGCTTTCTACATTGTGTGATGTTTTGGAAATTTCCATAAATTTCCTTAAAATGTGTTCTTCCTTTATAAATAATCATACACATGTTATTATACTTATGTAGACCCTTTATAAGTTTTTATAGGATTATGACCTCAATAATAGCCACCCCTTTGGGTGCAATGGGTTACTTTCCCTTTTTAATATAAATAATTAAATGACCAAACATTGTCTAACTGTTTATCTTGACTTATAAATGGAATTTACCTCTTTTATGTATTTTTTTAGTTAACCAAAAACCTTCTAAGTGTTTGTATTATTCATGGGATTGAATTTCATTTCCATGATAAGTTAAATGGATTGACTTAACTGAATAGAAATGGGTGGAAAGGCCACACCTCATATTTTATCATTATGAACTTGAAAAATGTAAATTTTGAACCTTTGGATATTTTTTCTATGTGGATGTGGATACATTAGAGGTGATCCCTCATGGTAATTATTATTATTATTATTATTATGGTAATTCCATTACTATTGGATCATGAACGATGGTTAAGGGACCTATAGAGCATGATGTTTCACACTATCTTACATCGGGTGTTGGGCATGATGTATCTCACTGTTAAAATTATATCTGGATAATGGGCATGACGTTTCACATATCCTCTATATCAGGTGTTGCTAATGATGTCTCACCCCACCCATCTCAAGTGTTGAGCATGACTTCTCTCATTCATTATGAGATTATGGGCTTTTACCTTTTTTTCTTAAGCCTATAGGATCATTAGAATAGTTATGGACACTTGAGTTATGCCCTAGGTCCAGCTATAACCTAGTATCCATGTATATTCCTACTTATGTCCTCACGTACTTAGTACATATAAATGTATATAGTATACAACTATATATATATATTATTTCTTATATATATATTTACTGATTAGACTCTTATTTTGTCCTATGTCGAAGTAGGCAGAACTAGAAAGTTTTTCTATAGGAACCTGAGTCAGCTATTGTTAATTTATTCAGAATTGTCTATTATTCATTTATACCTACACACCATTATTGCTATGTACACTGCTTGAATTATTTCTAGACATTGTTGGTGGTGGCCTACTAAGTTTATCTTACACCCTACTCAAGTATCATTTTGTACCTAAGTAGACCTTATGTCTATATGTATGGATAAGGTAATGCTCCCTATTATAGATGCTTGATTCATTTTACTTATAGAAAGGATAATGGGAGAAGAGGACTGATCATATGTTCATGATTCTAGTGGAGCAGCCTTTTGGTCTTTTTGTATTTTTTGTAGCATGTTGTATATGTCTTCCCTTTTTTTCCCTTTTTGTATATCAACATGCCATGAAATAATTTTTGTATATGACTCATCTTTTTGGATTTTTATTGTTATTATAGTTACTTTGTTGTTTATGCTTCCGCATTTTTTTTTATTTTATATCACTATGCCATCTATTGTATCATGTTTCTACTATTGTATTTTTATTTTTTTGTATCTGATGTGCCACTCTGATATGAAGGTATAGTCTCCCCAATGTACCACCTTAGACCCTCACTGGTAGTCAATATCCTATGGCGTGCGGGGAGGCACACTTCAGGCTATGTGACCCACCAGCATGGGGCCCTTGTTAAGTGGAATCCAAGTCGGGTTGTTGCATCTCATGCTATTAAATCTTAGCAACAAGAATTTAAATTTCATAGTATCTTTCATCCTTACTGCATGAATTTAAAATTCACAGAATTCATCATCCCCGCATGATGTTAAACTGAGCATAAGGTGTCCTTACCACATGAGGTTAAATTGCACAGGGTAAGTCTTAGTAGTAAGACTTCAAATTACACATCATCCCAAGTCCTTGTAGTAAGAATTTAAACTGTATAGCACCAAACATCCTTACTGCATGACATTAAACTGAACAATATACATCTTTACTGCATAATGATAAATCTCACCGAAATCATCTTTACTGCATGATGTTAAATTTCACAGAATTCATCCTCACCACATTACGTTAAAATGAATAGAATACGTCCTTACCGAAAGACATTAAACTACACAGAAGATGTACTAACTGCATGATGATAAAATGTACAAAAATCATCCTTACCGCATGACTTTAAACTCTAAGAAAGTATTCCTTACCACACGATGCTAAACTATGCAAATAGTTCCCTATCACATGACCCTAAAATACATGAACCATATCATCCTAGTCATAAGAAATTAAACTATATGACAACGTCTTTAGCACATGACGTTAAAATTTATTCTTGACCTATGTACATAGGATGCCTTGGGAAACAATCTCAGGAATCCTCATTTCAAAAACACTTGATGCCACTCATGAGATGATTTCTCGAATGATTGGATAGAATTTATAGGGAATCATTTCCACTTTTTTACATCGGGTAACCTTTATCCTTACTGCATTACATTAAACTACATGGTTTACATATCTCTCATTCGATATTAAAATTCTCCCAGAACAATGTATGGATTGATTCTAGTTTCAATGAGATATGTAGATACGCCAAGATCATATATCATGGACCATCCACTACATAATAAAAATTCCCATATCCCTTTATTTTAATCACCTATGTGTAGTGAAAGAAACATTTTCCATTCCTTGTTTCTCACACCAAGCATAGCACATGTGGTCTTAGGAATTTTTTAAGGTATTTCCCCCATGATTGAGACATATTAGTTCACGTCAAGGTTATCATGGTCCTAGATGAAACACCTTAAAAGGCTCACCAACTTTCTTTACCGTATGACATTAAAATGAATGTTTGATATCTCTTTCGTGAAATAAAACTACGTAATATTATGGCCCTCACCTGAGAGGACCACTATCCTTGGTGTTAGTCTCCCACCACACCTCCATCATAGAACTACATGGTGCATGATTACTATAATTGTAGGGTACATAGTGACACCCAGATCACAATAATGCATCCATCCATAATATCAATGGAAAATAATGCCACCCACTACATATGGTTCAGACCTTCATGGAGAGTTTTATATTAAAGAACTATTTGTGTCTTGATTCTTACCATCATAAGATATATAGTGACACCTAGATCTTAAATACTAGATCAATCTATAATAATAAATGGGAAAAATTCACTCCTATGCATATGGTTCAAACTTTCATGAGAAGTTTTCTATTCAAGAACTATGTGTGGATTGATTCCTTCCATCATAGGAAACATAGTGAAATTAGGATCTCCAATACTGGGTCCAGTTACAATAATCAATAGAAAATAATTCCCCCCCTCTACATATGGTTCAGACATACATGGAGAGTTTTCTATTCAATAAATATGTGTGCATTGATTACTACTATGATAGGATATGTAGTGACACCCAAATATCCAATCCTAAGACCAACCATAATAATCAATGGAGAATAATTCCCCTTACTTATGGGATAGAACTATGTGGATATTTTTCCATTCAAGACCTTTGTTTGGATTGATTCCATCAATCATAGGATATATAGTGACACTCGAATCTCCAATCCTAGGTCCATCTGTAATAATCAACAGAAAATAACATCCCCTACATATGGGTCAGACCTGCGTGGAGAGTTTTCCATTCTATAACTATGTATGGATTGATTAATATTAGTATAAGATGTGTATTTATGCTTGAATCTCCAATATTGGGTCCAACCACAACATATATAATGATAAAAATGCACCCCTCCCTGCATATGGGTTGGACCTATGCAAGGAGCTACCAGATACCTACTCTCATGTGGCTTGATAAACTTCCCAATTATCCCTTGTTTCTCATGCTGAGAATGGATCATGTGAGCTTAGGGAATCTGGAAACCAACTCTGGGTGGCACATACAAGACGTTTCCTATATAGAGAGTTAAATCCTACTTGCATGATGTTAAATTACATGAGAATTTCTTAATCGTGTGACATTAAACTACATGACCACATCCTAGTCGCATGATGTTAAACTGCATGAAAATTTCAGAGTTGTATGACATTAAACTACATGACATATGGTCCATCTTGCAAGACCTAAAATTTCTTAGAGTGGGCCATCATATCCCTGAATATGTGTTATGGGTGAATTGTTCTCCTCCATACTAGAATGAAGTATGAAAATTCCTTATACCTAAATACAAACCCAATCTACATATAGGGGCCCTTATCCAACCATGATGTTGAGATTCACTAATGTAAGAATTAAAAATTCCCCTATCCCCTGCATATGAGTCAGATCTATGCAGTGGGATATTGTTAAAGGTGATGATTATGGCATTATTCCTTCCCTTAAAATATGCATAGGGATACCTAGGGAAGTCTAGACACAAAATTAGCATATAACTATATTTAAGGAGGGTAGAGTCATATATATTCACACTTACTACACATGATTCATATCTACATATGAATTTCTTTCACATAAAATAAATTTTCATAAGAAGGGCTCTGAAATATGGCTACCTATTAATAATCATGTGCATGGATAAAATGTGTGTCCTTAATCTAAATTCCCCTAAACAGTTAAAATTTTCCCCAAGGATATGTTTTACAATTTCATATTGGTTCTTATGTATTTACTTTATGATGTTAAACTGCAAGGAAAACATCCTTATCACATGGAATTAAACTGGAAAATAGATATGTCCCCACACTACATGATGTTAAATTGTGTAGACCATCACCCATCATCATTCCTTATAAAGGACCATAAGATCCTAACTTCATTCAACCAAAGTATGGGGTGCTTCTATCATCTTTTAAGCACCTTAACCCATAAATAACACTTAATGTCTTGAGCGCCTCAGGCTGCCAAAAACTTTTCATAGCCCCTAAAAAGGAGAAAATATTTCTCTAATTGACCATGATAGAGGTGGATCTATATAATATATTTATACCCACCAACTATAGGCATATTGGACCTACATGAAGGGATTTATGATCCTTATGAGCCCTAAAATCATCACAGTGGAGCTCATCACCTTAGAGTGATTCATGATCATTTTTCAGCATGATTGTCCCATATCATTACTCAATACCCAAGAACCTTGAGCCATGATTTACAAAATTTTCATCTCCCTCTCAAAATGATGTTAGATTAATCTTGATCTTGGGTATATTAGTTATGATATTGTGTAAAATTCCCCTCATATCAAGTCTGTGTGCATCATGACCTTAAACTGCATGCACTTTGGTCAAATTTTATGACCTTAAACTTTATCCTTTTATGGTCCATATCACAATACCATAAACTACAAGTGAAAGTGGTGTAAAACTTATCAGAGTAAAAACCCAAAAAAGGGAAGCCTTATAAAAATTCAATTCTTCACTTGATAAACTCTTTATCTATAGATTTTAGTAAAAAGTTATAGCATAGATAAATAAGTCATAAAGCTCATATGGCTCACTTTATGGCCTTAGTAAAAGTAGATCCATGCTCGCTAGACCCCCTGGTCTAGGAAAAAATTAGATTAATGATTTTTCACATCTCCTCATCATAATGACATGTTTACTAGGTTGAGACACAAATTTTAGGGTTCTTTAACCCTTCATGAATATTAAGTTTTCCATAAACCATCTTCATGTCTTTGAAGTCTGAGATGAAATAAAAAATTCCTCGAGTTAGTATCCTTCTCTTAGAACCTCATAGACCTCGGTCTCCCTTTCTCCTAGTTCTTACCCATGGAAAACTAGTAATAGGTACTGGCTAATCCAAAAGGACCCCACTAGTATTCATTGGATAATTGTATGCTACCAAAGAGATTATTTCTAGAGGGTGTTTGGTCCTATATAATTCTTCATTACATCTAATAATCATTGTCTTGACTGTATGGAATATGGGATTCTACCACTACTAATGGTTGAAATGTACCCACTGATTTCCACCTCCAGTTAACTCAGATATTCCTTGACCATGATTTATAATCCCCATAACTACACTATTCAAGTGGATTTGACATCCTCAATGTTACATCACTATGTGTTGTACCCTTTCTCAAAGAATGGATGAGATATTCCATTCCTAAACCTTTTGATGTCCCACACCATGTGACTCTAAATCACATGGAGTAGGTCCTGAGCTTCCCAAAAATAAAGGGCCAAATTTCCCTAGGGTTCCAAAACCCTTCTTGGATATCTATTTTTTCCACACCTCACTTCATCATCTAGATGTTTGAGTTATCCCTTAGAAAAGAGTGTGGATCCCCTTTATTTTATTATGCATGTATTCCCTATGGGACCATGCATAAGGACCTCTAGACTACCAACTAGAGGCATATACTCCTTATAGAAAAGGAACTATAATCCTCAATATACCTATCATATCCTCCCCATTCCATATTCATTGATTCAATATCTTGGACATGTGATTTACACAAACCATATTCCAACTATCCCGATGGACTCGGATTCACAAATATTTTACCATCCACCAATACAGACTTTATAAATCTTTCATTACCCTCTTAAAAGAGTAGGGATCCCATTTTATTGACCATTCATGTAATCCCTATGGGATCATGAATAAGGGAATTTGACCCACCAACTTGAGGCATCTCCTACTTACAGGAAATGACCTCCAATCCTTGTGAGCCCTGCCAACACCACAGCATAACTCAACACCTTTGGGTGTTTTGGGTCATCCCTAGTATGTCTTCCCCATTCCACTCATGATCCCCAACAACATCGTAGTGGAACTCAGCACCTTAGGATGTTTTGGGTCATCCTTGGCATGTCTACCCCATTCCATATTCATTAGTTCAAAATTTTGGGTTATTATTACCATGAATCATATTCCAACTATCCAAGTGGGCTCGGCATCCCTCTCATGCTATCAAGTCCTGGAAGAAAGACTTTAAAATACACATCACCCTAAGCCCTGGAAGAAAGGCTCTAAACTACATAGCATCTCATGTCCTCATAGAAATACTTTAAACGTCATATCATTTTTTGTCTTTTTAGCATGATGTTAAACTGTATGGAAGACTTCCTAACCGTATGATATTAAACTGCACCAAGAATGTTACATCGTAGGTAGTTCACTGCACATGAGCTAGATGTTCTGAGATAAAAACCCTAAACAACAAAATGTGGTCTAGTTTTCAAGACCTTAAAATAGATAATTCAAATAGACACAATGCTCACCAGGTTGAAAACCTAAAAAGGGAACCCTGGGAAGAAGTTGATTCTCTTCTTTCTAGAAATTCACATTGTGTGATCCAGGAAATATTGAGCATTTATAAAATAGAAAATGCGTAAAAACATTTAGGTCAAAAATCCATAAAAGGGTTAACTAAGAAAAATCCAAGCCTATGCCCACTGAGCTTCCCCCATATAAAGTTTATAAAAAATTTAGGGCTTAAATGAAGAATATACAAAGCTTTTATAGACCATTATCTATCCCTAGAAAAAATCAAACTACACTTTTTAAGTCCAAAAATCTAGGAAAAATTTAGAGCACATCTTTATTTATTAGAAACTGCCTAAGGGTACCTAGTCCTCTCATGTATTTAAACTACATGAGACTTGGTCCATCCTACAAGACCTTAAACTTCTTAGAGTGTCCTAGTTTTTGTGTCCTGTAATGTGGAATTAGATCCATATCCATGCAATATCTTCACTGAATCATGGGTTCCTACCCATGATTTCATCACAAAACAATGAGATCACTCTTCATATATATGTTATAGATCTATGTAAGGAAATTCATCATAGATTTATTCATCCATGAACTTGTGTTCCCTATGTATGAGCTTTATCTTCATAGAATTATTTCATCCTAGAACTACATACGGCCTGATTCTCATTCCCTTGGGACACGTAGTGATGTCCAAGCCTCTTATCTTGGATTCATACACAAATCCCTTTTCATACCAATCATTTTACATCTTGTAATTTTTACCAACTCTACAATTTATAGTATCCATGCCCCAAACCAAGGATACTCCCTATCTTGGATTCATCCAAGCACTCAAGGTCAGGAGTCTCCTCTTGATAGCACCTGAAAGACTTTAGTTAAAACACTCTTAACAAATCCTCTCATAGGGATGAAATCAAATATATTTAGATGTTTGAAATATAGGGAAAATTAATATGCATTTACCTTATAATTATATTCTTTTCATTGTGAACTAATATAATTCTAATGGGGTGAATTTTTTTGAAACCCATAATTGTGCACTAAGGACTTTATCGTCAGAGATTTTAGGAATTTCAAGACTATGAAAAATACCAATATATTTTTCACAAAGGACTTGGAAGTGTCTTGGCATGGGATTCATTTTATAAGGGAGTATATTTTAGCATTTTTTATATCAATTTTACTTAGATAATTATAAAAAATTATTTTATGGATATTCTTTTAGTAAAAAAATTGACCATCCAAGCTAACCATTTGCCCAGCTCAACCAAGGACACATGTGGGTGTCACCACAACCTTTCCAAGGGATCCAACCAAAAAACAAATTGGTTGGATAAATGAGTGATAGGCGATGAGTGAACGGGGCACATATAGGTGTTCTTAGAGGACATGCAATGGGAGGGTGCAATCAGTGAGGGTGTGGGTGCATTTGTTATGGGTACCGACCCCAATACCAGCTTGAGAGGAGGATTACACACCCAGCCTTATTAATAGGATCCATAAAACCCATGAAATTGATGTGGAATTCAATAAGAGTGTGGTATTGTTCCTCCATAAAAAATATACAGACATATCCATAGCCATCGGATCAAAGGGATTTGTGTCGTTTGATCACATCATACGATTATCTTCAACCTTATTCCCATATTCCACACTCGACGACACCCATGGTTTGATGTAGTGAGTCACACTCCAAATCCACATAACTTCACTGCTCGATGACCACCATGTTATCCTTCTTTGAAGAAACTAATACAAAGGATACATGCTCTATATCCCAATATATGCTTGTGACTTCGTTTTACATGCATACCTTATTTCAAAGAAACCATATACATCACATGAAGGTAGTCATACTAACTTCATGAATCCATCACAATAATTTATATATATCATGCAATCAAATAATTATGATCATGTGAAGCTGCATTAACATCATAGGGATTGCATGAAAAAGATAATATCTCTTCATGATAAGATCCTCTCATCATCCATAAGATCATATGAATCCAAGTGAATATTGATCATGTGATCATGTAATGGCATCGCATGAAGGTAGTTCAATCATGCGAGGCCTCTAAAATCGTCATGAAAATAACTTATTGATTTTTTGGAAATCCATCACATGAACAAAGAGTGATCATGATACACCCTTAGATTTGATCATGCAAAGCCTCACCAGTTTTCAAGCATGCCATCATGCGAATCCATATTTCAATCAAGTGATATTGATCATGAAAATCCCTAATAAAATCGTGTGATGTTGATCATATGAATCCACCACCACCTCAAGTCAGTGCACATAGAATCCTCACCATTAAAATAGGCACCAACATCGGCTGACCTACACCTATATAAACCTCATGTCCTTTTAAAAAAATAAACACACAGGTGAGGGGGGAAGGGAAGAAGGAAAATAGAGGAGTATGAGGATCGGCTACTACCTTCTGATAATTTATTCAGGTGATCATTAGAACCCATTGAGTGGTCCCTTAAAGATCACATAATGAATAAAATATCATGTAATGTGATTAGGTGAGTCCCGGTTCATGTGAAACATTCACACAATAGCATGATTCATCACTGGTTGGATGATTCCTCCATAAAAACCCTAAGGTTTGTATCCATGATATGAACCCTCATCCATACACCCCATATGTCAGGAAAACCCTCGAACATGCATGTGGATCCAATATGTGTCCCTTACGTGTGTTCACAGAACCCATCACATGATCCCTTAGATATTGTGTGATCGTATGATGACATAAACAACATGTGATGCTCTCATGTTGGCCTCTATTATGTGATACACATATGAGGCTCAGAAAGGAACTTCTTTTATATATAGAATTAATAGGTATAACCCTGGGTCTTGCGATGCCTATGTTCGGCCACATGTTGCAAGATATCGATCATGAGAGACACACATGATAATGTCTGCATATATACACCCTTTTATGTGAAATATCATTGGGGTAAATCCTTTATGTGCAATGAAAACACTCGTGGATATGATCTCCCCCCCCCCCATGTCAATTATTGTTCATGCATCCTTGATCATGATAACCTTGGACTAGTTACTTCAACCCTTGGATGTGTACTCTTTTTCATGAACACAATCATGGACATGTTCATAAGACCACGTCGCATGAATCTCTTAAGATCACATGATCACATGACTCACTGGTCTCATAATTCCCTCATGTGGCCTTAGAAATGTCACTATTATCATTCAATGGCCCATCAACATGTCAGTATTTTCATTTGACATCCCATAGACCATTCAGTTTGATTATTCAAAGACGTATCAAATAATTAAGGTTGATCATATGAATAATACCAAATAATTCGGTTTGATCATGTGAATTCATTCTGGAAAATTCAGTTTGATCATGTAAAGATGTCATGGGAAAGTTAGTTTGATCATGCGAAGACATCCTGAACAAGTCAGTTGATCATACGAATGGCCCTGGACATGTCTGTTGGATCATGAAAAGCACCTTGGATGTGTCAGCTTCAATCATGAAAAGAATATTGGACATGTTAGGTATACACCCTTGGACGTGTCTACCATGTAATACTAACACCCTAGTCATGTCGGGTAGAAAATAAAGATGTGTTAAGAAAAAATCAAGACATTTCAGGCACACAATCAAGACATGTCAGACAGACATGTCAACTTCTTCCAGTAGACACACTTGGGAATACACCAAGTAAACCCTCATACATGAAATTTCGGTTAGGTTCCCCATTTATATGGGGAGTGTCCTTAATGGGTTAGGGTTACGCACTCATGAGTCCCTATTTGTTCCATGTTCCCAGATGGGGCCTATGTTTCTTACCAAACATGTTTGAAAAACTTGTCATGGTCACCATCCTCTTTATCCATTAGAGGATAAATAATTAACATGTAACATGAGAATCCATATTGGTATAAGTCCCTATATTTCCTATTCCTAAATGATAATAATAATCCCTTTGAGTGTAATCACATATCCCAACCCATTATGGGTTGGGAATAATTGAACTATGAGAACTCTGATTCCTATCCAAATAGGATATGTAGGACACCTTCCTATGGCCTGATGTCCAATGGGAATCCATCCTGGTATAAGCCCCTAACTTTCATACTCCTTAAGGATGAAAATAATTGATTTCAGTGTAATCACTTATCCTAACCCGTCACTGGGTTAGGGGAAATTGAACTATGAGAACTCTGATTACTTTCCAAATAGGATACGTGGGATGCCTTGCTAAGGCCCAATCTCTAATGGGTATCTATCCTGGTATAATACCATATCTTTTATAAGCCTTAGAGATGAAAATAATTCTTTCAAATGTAATCACTTATCCCTACCCATTAGAGGTTATGGGTAATTGAACTACGAGAACTCTTATTCATGTCCAAACAGGATATGTAGGATGCATTCTTAAGGTCCAAGCTCCAATAGAAATCCACCCTGTGTAAGTCCCTCCATAAAATATTATTGACTCATGGGACTGGGTTCTACCATAATTATACCATCCTTCCTAATCCATCAATGGATAATAATTGGGCTTATATACGGGCATCCTTTTAAGTGTAGGCCTCGACCATGCCATCAAGTACCTTAAACCCATCAACGAGTTAGGGAAAAACCAAACTACAAGAAATCTAATTCTTATTATAAACAGGATATGAAGAATTACTTCCTAAGTCATAATCCCCATAATACATTATCCATGATACTGGTAATCATATCTCTCTAAGGGAAAATTCAATGTGTAAGCCCCGCACAAATTTTCTCTCATGTGGTGTGTCCAATCTTCTGTTATCTCTTGTTTCTCACACTAAGCATGAATCCTATAGGCTTAGAGACTAGTGATTATTGTGACAATAGAATGATGAGGATGTATTTAGTGTGGACACTTCATTGGGATGTAAACCTAATTTCATCTCATATTTATTCAAATGGTCATACTTTCGATGACGTAACTCAGGGAGTCCTTATGTGCGTAATTCCGGATCAAGGCCTCTTTTATTGTATGTTTTATAACATAGATGCCCATAAAATGAACTATGTGGACTCTGATTCCAATCCTAATAGGATACATAGGAATCCTCTTCAAGGATCTAGCCCTATATTAACATCGTTGTTTCATGAAGTTAAACTACATGGTATGATAAAATCATACGACCTTAAACTATTTAAAACAAACTACATGGGTTTTAATTCCTATTCTCATATGATACATAGGATTCCTTGTAGAGGTTCAATCCCATATCTGAGACACCAAATGCCTCTATAAATAGTGACAAACTCCAGAGATCCTGAATATGGATATAAACTAAAGCATCATAAATGAACAAGGGAATGATGGAGAACCCGTGACACACATAGTCATTCTCTTCAACACATGGTCTTGATTATTTCATTAGAATAGGGGCAACCGGTCCCATATTGAGGATTGGTATGAATTTCATGAATATATATTAAATCTATAATATATTCCTGGAATGTGTAACAATTCCCCCTAAAAGGGTGTGATGTGCCCTACCTCCCATCGTCTCAATCACCCACAACCAAGCGTCGGGTGAAATAAACCATCAAAAAAAATTAGGAAAAAGTGAATATAAATAGGATTAAATGATTTATGGAATATATATATATATAAGGGTCTTACTAAATATAAATTTATTTATAAATTCTTAAAAAATAATCATTCAATTTTTAATAAAGATATTTTATTCTTTAAAAACATTTCCTTCAAAAATGATTTTTGTTTCTTTTTTAAATAAAATATTATAATTAATTTTTGGGACTTTTAGAAATTTATTTTATAAAATAAAAATAATTTTTTTAATAAACATATCAAAATTAAATTATGGTGAAATTTTTGGGTTTTTGTTAGGTCCACTAGGTCGAATACCCTGAGAGAGGGGGTTAATCAGGGTATGATAGATTAAAACTTTCTCCCATTTGGATCTTGTTTTGTTGTTAGAAAAAAAAACTTGATTCTCTCTTCTTCCCATAGCAATATAAAAATAGATATGAAATCATTCATAGGACATAGCTATTTTTACTTGGTTCTCCCTCACTGGGCTATGTCCAAGGAGCATACAATGAAAATTTTCCGATGTACCAAATTCACTACGGCTCACTGCCAATAATGAGTACAATGTTTGGGATAGATCTTCTATGGCTGGGCTCATTACCTTTAAAAGTTTTTGGGTATACTCACTACATTCCCAAGGGTCACTCCCTATGCCTCTTTCTCTAGCTCATTGTCGGTGGAAAGGGTCATCGTCTTCCTCTTCCTTCGCTCACTCCTCTTGGAAAGAAATCCACTCACAGTTTACAGATGTGTAGGTAAAACAAAGTTTATGGACATGTAGGTCCCTTAATTTTCATGAATTCCTATATCCTCAAATATAGGTAGATGCTATATTGAAGTTCCTTTTTTACCTGTAGATTAATTCCACCATCCCGGGTACTGGTAAGTACTAGAAAATCCCTTCACAAACTAATTTGAAGCTTTCGCAAGCTTCCTTGTGAAAATTGTGAACCCCCTTGTCCACCGCATACTGTGTAGTGGGTTTGGTATGTGGAACACCTCCTTCATGTACCGCTTCCAATACTACGAACCTCCCTTCATCCGCGAACTGTCTCCGCCTTCACGATTTTGTACCGCTACCGCGTACCGACTCCGCGAACCTCCTCTGTGAAATCCCTCCTGTCTGTGAACTATTCTATGTTCATAGACTGTCTTCGCTTCCGCATACTGAAGCTCTCCATCCGTATAATACTTACGGAACTCTCCCTCTCATGTACTAGAGATTCCTCCTTCGTGTACCGAGATAAATCCTTCCACGTATCAGACTTCCCTCCCCGCGTACCAGACTTCCTTTGCGGGTTAAGAATCCCCGCAAACACCTTCAGCGTGAACCACTTTCAGACTTTCCCAAATTACCAAAGCAAAATATGTTTTCTAATGATGTTCAATATTCATAGTTATCGGTGAGATAAGCATTTATTATATATTAAAAGATACCTACTTAATCCACTTAATCGAGATTTATCAAATCTTCGAACCAACCTCCACCGCGTACCGATTATTCTTCCGCCACAAACCACAGGCCACCAGTGAACCATTTTTCCATGCCTAATCAATAAGCCATCCGCGTGCCACATTTCCTTCCACCATGAACCGTTATCGTGACTCTTTCTAGTTTTGTGAACCATTCCTACCATTCCGCATACCATTCCCAGAACATGGTACGTGGCCCATGAATTATGGTACGCGGTTCTCATCATTTGCCACTTTTCTTCAACATTCTTCAAATTGTTCACTCCTATGAATAAATCCTCCGTTTTCCAACATAAAACTCCCGATTTTGAGTCCAAAAAATTTGGAAAATACTGGGAAACTGCACCACCTTAAAAACATGTCTTCGGTAAACACTATCCATACTCATTTACGGTCTTCTAGAATTGTAAACAAACACAACCATACCCAAAGCATACTGAGAGGACTCTTTGAGGGATTTTTTCCCAATAATCTCCCCCTTTGGGTTTGTTAAAAACTCTTCTTATAACAATGCTTAAAATTTGGAAACATTATTAAAACTCCTTCCGTCTTCAACAATCATTCGCCTCATGCAATAAAGATAGTGATAAAGGATTTACTCAGCACATACTCTAAGCCCACATGAGCCATGCTCAGCATGAGAAACAAGAGTATAATGAGAATCTCATCAATGAATCACTTAATTTCTAATCACCATTTGTTGATACCATACTGATACCAATGAACTGCTTTCATCACGAACCTCAATTGTCCTGGTATATAATCATTGATCGATCACTTCTAGAATTGTCATATTTAATACTACCCCTAAGTTACAACACCTCTAATATCATTAGATCAGCTTTAAATCACCCTATATCACTACTCCACTTAACAACTTCTCCCTATTTCTTTTCTCCCCATAGAATAGTGACACTTTCTCCCCCTTTTTCAACAAACCCAAAGGACACTTCAAGGTTGTCTGCAACAGGGTAAAGAACACATATTAGCACATTAGATAAAGACATATCATACCACGGGGAGAGGGGGAACCACATCCACACTTTTTCAAGTGTGGGGATTTGACTAGACTCCCAGAGCTATTCGATGCCTTTCAAACGATTCTTTGGGTAATGCCTTTATAATAATATCTCAAACTTGTTGTTCTGTAGGCACATACTCCAAATTCGCAAGCCCTTGCTCCACCTTCTCCTTGATAAAATGATATTTTATTTCAATGTGATTTTTCCTTGTGTGATGGACTGGATTTTTGCTAAGATTTATAACACTTGAATTATCACAATGGATTCCAATCAGAGACTTCACTTCAATTCCCATATCTTCAAGTTGTTGCTTCATCCACAATAGTTGTGTGCAAGCTTGAGTAGCTACAATGTATTCATCTTCTGCAGTACTCAATGAAATGAAATCTTGTTTCTTTCTTAACTAATAAATACACAATCCTATAAGATAAAAGGCACCTCTAGACATTTATTTTCTATAATCTGTTGAACCATACCAATCTGTATCTGTATATCCCAATAACTTTGGATGAGATTGTCATTATACATTAGGCCAAAATCCACTGTTCCCATTATATACTGAAGAATTATTTTTACTGATATCATGTGGCTCTCCTTGGTATTTCTTTGATACCTTTATTCTTGTCATGTGGCAAATACAATATCAGGCCTTGTCTTTATAAGGTACAGCAGAATTCCAATGATCTGTCTGTATTCTATGATATTAACTGTCTTGCCTTCATCATCTCATGATAGTTTCAACCGGGTGGAAACCGGAGTCTTCATCTATTTGGAATTATCCACTCCAAACCTTCTCAAAACCTCCTTAGAATATTAAGATTGGGAAATAAAAGTTCCATTATTTCATTGCATCACTTTTAAGCCAAGAAAAATGTCATCTCCCTAGTCATTGACATTTCGAACTCACTTTTCATGAATTCAAAAAAATTTATGCATTGTGCTTCATCTGATCCACCAAAGATTATGTCATCGACATAAAATAGCACCATCATTCTTTGAATATTTTCATTGTTGAAATGCAGATTGTAATTAACTCCACCTTGTTGGAAACTAGGCTTCTTTAGAAACAGATCAAACCTTGAATACCATGCTCTTGGTGCTTCCTTCAAGCAATATAAATCCTTCTTTAGCCGATAAACTCTTTTCACATCTTCATGAATGAGAAAACCATCTGGTTTCTCAATGTAGACTTCTTCTTCCAAAACTCCATTCAAAAATGCTGACTTGACATCCATCTGAAAAACTTTCAACTTTCTTTGTACAGCTATGTCCAAGAATAATCTAATTGTTTCTAGCCTTTTAATGGGTGAAAATGTCTCATAAACATCAATACCCTCTATCTGGGAGTACCCTTTTTACACTAGGCATTCTTTGTTTCGAATCACAACGCCATATTCATTCATTTTGTTGTGAAAGATCCATTTTTTCCCTATAACATTCTTTTTTTCTTCTCTCAAAACAATTTCCTAGGTTTTATTCTTCTCAATTTGGTCAAGTTCTCCATTCATTGCATGAACCCAATTCCCATATCTAGTTGCTTCATCAAATAATTTAGGCTCCACTTGTGATAAGTATGATGCTTTTTGTAGGGACTTCATCCTTCTTGTCTACACTAGTGCGGTCTGATCGCCAATTATGTTATGCCTATCAATTTCATATCTTCTTATTGGTCTCTGGGAAGACACTGATTTATTTTATTCATCTAAGCCTTCTTCTGAATCAATATCTAGAGCTGGAGTGTCTTCTGATCTGCTCATCTCTCTATCAATATCCTCGTGATTCTGATCATGTATTTGATGATGATTCTGTTCATTATCCACTATATTCATATCATGACTTTCAACTATCTTTCTGAGTCTCTTATTGAAGCATTTATATGCTTTTCTATTCTTTGAGTATCCAAAAAATATTCCTTCATCTACACAATATTCAAACTTCCTATGTTTCTTATTATTGAGAATGGAACACTTACTTCCAAAAATTCGAAAGTATTTCAATGATGGATTCTTTCCATACCATAACACATATGGAGTCTTCTATTATTTTGGGCATAATAAGGCTCTATTTGATGTGTATACTACTTTCATCACTGCCTCTTTCTAGAACTTCTCTGAAAGATCTTTCTGAATGAGCATTTTTCTAGCCATGTTGTTCACAATTCGATTTCTTCTCTCGACTACTTCAATCTGCTATTGAGTTATTACTGATAAAACTTGATGCCTTATCCCATGTTTCTTGAGATAATCCTCCACTTGGATGTTTGTGAATTCTATTCTATTATCTTTTCAAATTGTACAGATTTTCTAACCAAACATCTTTTCACATTCTCGTCGATATCTTGTAATGAAAATGAACACTTCATATTTGTGGGTAATTATTGAAACCCATGCCATTTTTTTATAGTCATCAATGAAGAGATCATAATATCTTCTCCCATCAATATCTCTCAACGAGATTGGCCCACACACATCAATATGCACAAATTCAAGCAATCTTATTGACTTTTTCTCCTTTTTCTTATATGTCTTTTGAATGATCTTTCACTGCTAGAAGGCATCACGCGTATGAGTACGATCGCATGATAATATAGGGAGATTTCAATCTGAATTATATTTCACCAGATCTTCTAAGGAACCTTGGATTATATGGCCAAGACGCTTATGCCATAACTTGTTTTCTTTATCCTTGGAAAGAAAACACATATCTTCTTCTCCACTCACAAGGTAGAGATTCCCTTTTATATGATTTCCTTGCAACACAATAGCACCATCATTTGCTCTGATGATACATAATTTCTTGGAAAATATTATGGCATGTCCTGAGTCACACAAATGACTAATACTAAGCAAGTTATGACTAATACCTTCAACAACCAATACATCTGCTTGTCTCATGTCTTTTCCTCCAAATTTTCCTTTTCCTGAACCAATAATTTTCAAGCCCTCATCATTAACAAATATTATGATACCTTCTTTATCATATTTGATTCTAGTCACTAGATCCTTATTTCCTATCATGTAGTAAGTGCATCCACTATCAATGATTCATATCCCAGTGTGATCTGATGCCTTGAATAAAATTTCTACAACCACCTCTTGCTCGGCCCTTTTCTTTTTGACCCAATTCTTTGACTTTATACTCATCATGGAATGATAATCTTGATCTTCCTTATAATATGATGAACCAGCTTCAACTTGTAGGGATGAAAATTGATTTTTAATTTCTAGCTCTCTCGATGATACATTTGGATACTTCTTATAAACAAATTTGGTCTGCCTCAGCACATTCCTATGCAATTTTTATGTGCAATATCTTGTCATATTCCCAAGTCCATTACACCTAAAACAATGACCATCAAATGATGACCTAGAATTTTGAGCTCTATACGACCACCTCTATTGGTATTTTTCCCTTTGGTAACTCTTTGCTATGGAACATACATTTTGAGAATGTCCCATCTTACCACAACAATAGCATCTTCTATGAGGTACATTCTTATGTGGTAATGATTCACCACTATTTGGGCATTGGGTTCTCTGAATCTTCTGATTCTGCTTCGTACACAAATAAATCTTTAATCTTGGAGTGGGAGCTTGTGGTCTAACTTGAACCGTAATAGCTTTTTGTTTTAGATCAAGCCCCATACGAGACTTATTATTCATAATTGGTTGTTGCTTCTATTCTTATGGACCATTATTCTCAAATATCATCTTATCCATTGCTTGTAATATCTTCTTTCCTGAGGTCGAACCGAGAGTTAGTAGTTTCTCATGATCTTCAATTGTTCATCATAGATTGAAAACTTTATCTTCTAGTTGTTCAAAACGTTTGATTTGATATTTTCTAGTTTCAGTCCAACTATCAATTTATATTTTTTGTTCTTCAATTTTGAGTTTGTACTCAACCACCTTTTCTAAGAATTCTGGCATTGAAGACCTCAACTTTTCAATTTATGCATTCAGCTCAGAATTTTCTTCTTCCTACTGCTACATAAAGAGTTTGTCATCATGAACAACTTTGTTAGCTTTCTTTGTTTTAGCTCTCAAAATATCTACCTCTTCAAGGGAAGCTTCTAATTCAGCCTAAACATCAATTATTCCTTCAATTTATCCTTCTTCGTTGTCTCTTTCCTCTCTAGTTAATAAATTTCTGACAACTACCACCAAATCATCTATTTTATGATCCCTACAGTCGTCCATCTCTTTTGCCTCATATTATTTTGAACTTTCATCCTCTTTTGAAAGCAGATTATTCTTTTTGAAGAACTTTCTTATGGTTCTTCTTCTCCCTTTCTCATTTGATGAATACTTATTTTGGGGGATTTCATCATTTTCTTAATTTTAATCATAAAACTTATTATGACACTTTGCTACAAAATTCCCTATCTTTACACATCGGAAGCAAGAAAATGAAATTTTACCTTTGAACTTCCCTTTTCCCCTTTACAGATTGGAGGAGAGAAATAACATGACATCATTCATATTTTCCTCCTTAGGACTATCTTCAACAGAGAGATTCTTTGTGGACTTGAATGCCACTTCCTTAGACTACCCCTTTTCCACTTCATCGTTATCATCATTTCTCATTTCATATGCTACAAGAGTACTCTGTAGGTTATCTAGTGTCAGCTCTTTCAGGTATTTGTCTTCCAACACTAAAACGTTTGGATTGAACCATGGTGGAAGTTTTCTCAAGATACGTTTTACAATCTTTATATATTCAATAACTTCTCCAAGACCTCGCATGTCTTCCACAATAATATTTATCTTGTCGAATAATTCATCAACATTCTCATTGGGATTCATTATGAGATCCCCATACTTGTTCCACATAACCTACAGTTTTTCTTCTCAAACTTTTATGTCGCCCTCATAAATGTTCAATAATTTTTCCCACATTTCATGTGATGTTTTACAGGACATCACCTTCGTATAAATTGAATTTTATAGGGCTCCCCCTAAATCATTTATCTCTTTAGAGTCATCATCCAATTCTCTTCTTTCAGCTTCTGATAAAGCACCACTATTAAAGACAGCTGATATTCCATGCATAGCTGCTATGAAGACATTCATCCCTATTGATTGGAAGTAATACTGCATTCGATTCTTTCATAGTTGAAAATTATTTCCGTCAAAGATTGGAATTCCTTTATGATTGATCACCTCCATTTCTTCTTCTTTAGAGAGAACCACTAACTTTGAACCTTTCCCTTTGATACCAATTATTAGGTCTACTAGGTTGAATACCCTGAGAGGGGGGTAAATCATAGTATGATAGATTAAAACTTTCTCCCGTTCGGATCTTGTTTCATTGTTAGACAAAACTTGATTCTCTCTTATTCCCGTAGCAATATACAAATAGATATGAAATCATGCACAGGACACATGTATTTTTACTTGGTTCACCCTCATTGTGCTATGTCTAAGGAGCATACAAGGGTAATTTATCGATGTACCAAATTCACTAAGGCTCACTTCCAATAATGAGTACAATGTTCGGGCTAGATCTTTTATGCCCAGAAACACTACCTTTACAAGGTTTAGGGTATGCTCACTGCATTCCCAAGGGTCACTCCCTATGCCTCTTTCTCTAGCTCACTGCTGGTGGAAAGGGTCATCGTCTTCCTCTTCCTTCGCTCACTGCTCTTGGAAAGGAATCCACTCACAGTTTACAGACGTGTAGGTCAAACACAGTTTATGGACATGTAGGTCCCTTCATTTTCATGAATTCCTGCATCCTAAACTACAGGTAGATGCTCTTTTGAAGTTCCTTTTTCACCTGTAGATGAAGTCCACATTCTCGGGTACTGCTAGGTACCATAAAATCACTTCACAAATTGATTTCAAGCTTCCTTGTAAAAATCACAAACCACCTTGTCCACTACTTAATGTGTAGCAATTTTGGTACGTGGAACACCTCCTTTGTGTACTGCTTCCACTGATGTGAACCATCCTTCGTATGCAAAATGTCTCTGCCTTTGTGATCGCGTACCGCTACCGCATACCAACTATGCGAACCTCCTCTGCGAAATCCCTCTTGTCCACAAACTGTTCTCTGTTCGCAGACTCTCTTCACTTCCATGTATTAAATCTATCCCTCTAAATAATACTTGTGAAACTCTCCCTCTCGTGTACCATAGATTCCTCCTCCGCATACCGAGACAACTCCTTCCGTGTACCGGACTTCCCTCTCCTTGTACCAGACTTACTTTGTGGGTTAAGAATCCCCAAAAACACATTCAGCGCGAACCACTTTCAGACTTTTCCGAATTCTCGGAGTAAAATATGTTTTCTAATGATGTTCAATCTCCATAGTAATTGGTGTTATTAGCGTTTCTTATATAGGAAAAGATACCCGCTTAATTCGCTGAATTGAGACTTACCAAATCTTCAAAATAGCATCCACCGTGTACTGATTCTTCTTCCGTCACGGACCACAAGCCACCTGTGAACCATTTTTCTATGCCCATTCAACAAGTTATCTGCTTACTGCATTGCCTTCTGTTGCAAACCATTGTCGCGACTGTTTCTGGTTTCGCAAACCATTTCTGCCGCTCTGCGTACCGTTCCCGGAACAAGGTGTGCAGCCCATGAATTATGGTACGCGGTTCTCATCCTTTGCCATTTATCTTCAACATTCTTCAAACCGTTCAATCCTATGAATAAATCCTCTCCTTTCCAACATAAAACTCCCGACTTTGAGACCCAAAAATTTGGAAAACACTGGGAAACAGCACCACCTTAAAAACCTATCTTCAAAAAACACCATCCATACTCATTTACAGTCTTTTGGCTTTGTCAACAAACACAACCATACCCAAAACATACCGAGAGGACTCCTTGAGGGATTTTTGCCAAATAGTTTTTTTGAAATGATGGATTATTTAGTGAATAAGGAAAAATATCCTCCAAATCTATTTTTAATTTTCTGAAATACACTTTATGGGATAGTGGTACCCGCACAATTCAAAATTCAAAACTGCAAAATTCCAAACATCAAAAAACAAGAACACATTAAACACCATGACCAGATCATAAAGCTGAAGGCCACCCAAGTCTTTCAAACCACATATTCATTTCCATCTTCCCAGCATAGTCATCATCACATCCACAGCATTAAAGGCAATTTTCAAAATTCAAAAAATAGGAAAACATCATCATACCACATGAAGGACCTCGGTTCTATCGCCATAAAAATGTATTGGGAAACTAAAAACTAGATTAGAAAGACATATTGAACTGCGCCCCCTAATGGTCAATCACACAATTAATAGCACCACTACCGGCGAGAACCCACTAGCGTTCATTCTTCCATAGCATCACAACACAATCACAGAACTCGAACCATCGCCATCGGCAAAACCTTCGAAGCAGACCACAACCTTTAGCAGAAGCATCCATCGGAACCAAATGAGACCATAACCTTGCAAAAATCAGAAAAAAAACAACAGAGCTATCGTCCTCACTTGAGCCACCAGGAACCAGCCACCACAATGCACCACACACCCAAAACCTCATCCGGACCATCACACCCGACCGACCTGGAGGGGGGTAGTGGTCCTGGAGGCCATAGAGGGGAAATTGGAGGGACTCCCTCAGCAAGCCACTGAACAAGAACCATCACGTCAAACCCAAAAGGTGGCCAGGACTGAAAGAATCTAAGGGGATGAAACCCTAGGGAGAACGAAGATTAAGAGAAAACAGGGGCCAAATCCCTAAAAAATTAGAGACGCAGCGCCAAGAAATCCACAACCGCCTTTCTGCTAAACCCAAAACCTCAGAGACTCCATCATTCCAGATCCTACCTAGAAAGGAGTGGTGGAGCACAAGGTTAGAGGGAGGAGGAGACATCCTGGAATATCTGAAGCGCCACAGAACAGAGGGAGGCGAGGCGGAGGAATGAGAAGAGAACCCGACGGTGAGAGACGGAAAGAAGAGGAAGCACAATGAAGAGGAAATCACCGTCAAAGGAATGGCAAGGGGAATTATAGGCGATAAGGAAATATATATAGAGTGATTTCAATGTTTATTATTTTTTTATAGGTTTATTTTTATACTTAAAAACATGGTTTAACAAAAACTATTTTTAAGTGCATAAAGTTTATCCAGATTAATTAATTAAAATAACCCCTAATAAGGAAATATTTAAATGAAATTTATATATTATATATCTATTTATATGAATTTAAATTCATATAATTATGATTTCTAGTTGTATAGTTAATATAATATCATCTATTTCTTGAAAAATGAAATTTTCTAAAAACTTGCATTTTATCATGTTTTGTTGGTAGAATTTTAAATTAAATTCTACCACTTATAGAAATTTAATTGGGAAAAATGGATTCCATTTTTTTAATAAAGTGGTATAAATTTTTTAAATAGGAACCTTTTATTTTTTTATTATTAATAGTAACCATAGTAAATAATTGTCATCACGGTCAGGGTAAATCAAGTAATTAAGACTAAAAATAATATGATAAAGACTAAAAATTGACCCTACCTTTTATCTTTATGTTATTGGATGAGTTTATTTTTTATATTTTCATCCAAGTCTAAAATATATGGCCACTTGGTGCTATATTTATTTGATTTTGACATTTATAATATTTAAAAAAAATATAAAGACAAAAATGTCACTTTATTGCATTTAATATCTATAATATTTTGTAACAAGGATAAAAATAAATTATATTAAGTTATAAATATTCATATGAAATATAAATTATTATTTTTTCATGGTAATTTATTTCTAAATTTTAGTGATGAAATAATTGTGTTAAGTTCTTACGCAACACCGACACGGTATTTATTTAATTAATAAAAAAATAAAATAAATGATTTTAAAAATATTAAAAGTGATATAATTTGAAATAATTATTATGTTCAATAAATTTTTTAGATAAATATAACATTTTATAGAGTTATTAATGGAATATATTTAAATTTCATTACTTTCATTTTGTTTTCAAAGTCAAATTAAATGAATAGTTCCAAAAATGATATTAATGTATTTTATAGTAAATAATATTTTATTAATTGATTTAAAATTATTAATAATACTATATGCATCCAATTTATTGGTATATGTTTAAAAATATCAACTATGGTCTATTAATGGACCAATTTTCTTTTTATAGTAACTATATTAATTCCTAAAGAGTAAAAAACTGTGTTATTGCTATATTTTTCAAAAAGAGTTAACACATGTTAAAACCAAAAGATAAGGGTAAAAAATCAACTAAACTTGTAAAAATTTATTGTATGAGATTATTTATGAATATAATCAACTTATAATCTAATTATATCATATTTCACCATTTTTTCATGAAAAATAATTTATATTAATTTAATACTTAATGAAATTCCAAAAGTGCCCCTCCCCTCAATTATAAAATAGAACCTAATATCCTCTTTTATTAACACTTAAAAATACATTTTTTTATACCAATAACTACCCAAATACCTTTCTTTCTTCCTCTACCATGTCTTATAGTCCTTTGTTTTATTAGAAAACCCTTCTAGGAAGGCTTTTGGTCCAAACCTAAAGAGGTTGTCTGAAGAAGAGGTATCGTTCCTACTAGAGTGTTTTGTTTTATTTCTTATTCCACTCCTTAAAATATTATTCAACCATGGTGATATAATAAAATCAATATCTAAAATATAATGATGTTTTATTATGTTAATGTGATAACATACATCATTATCCTTTTTCATCAAATGGAAAACAAAACCATTTTTCTTGTGAATGGCAGACTACTGCCTCGCGAACTAATGTAATTCGTTTTCCATCATTGCCTCTCATGTATATTTATGATTATTAATATAATATATTTATATATATATTATATTCATGAAATATTTACCTTTTTTTCAAATTAATGCATCATATATTTTTCTTACCTTTACATTCACTAAAAAATGATAATGTCATTCGTGTATATTTATGGACTACCATCTCCACAAAGTGATGTGATTTTTTTCATCACCTCATCGCATGGAATGTATATATAAGTTTATTTAAAGAAATAATATGGTATTGATGATATAATTATCATTCTTCAAAGATAAAATAATATTTACCTTCTTTCTATCTTGATCGTTAAAAATTGAAACATTGATCATGTGTACGTACGGCCAACCATCTTCATGACTGTAATGTAGTTCATTTTTCATAAAAATATTTCATTATTTGTTTTAAAATTATAATTTATGTATAAAAAATATAATTATTTCATAATTATTATTATGGAGATGATGAAATAATGACCTCTTTGACTATGGTCAACTTACCAAATTCATTTTAGACTTATGATCTAAATATCATCAAAAGTATAACGTGAACTTAAATGATTATTTAATTGTATATAAAATATTATTAAATAATATAAAATAATTAATTTACTTTAAAAAATTTATTAATCAATTAAATAATTAATATAAGTTTATTATTCATAATTTGAAGAACGTAAATGATGAATCAGACTCGAGGTAAGGGATTTCATTTAAATTTACATTTATTAATACATATTTTAATGTTATGATATTATATCATTAATCCTTCATAATTCATGTTATTTTAAGTTACAATTCATTTTACTTCATCCAAGTGTATCTGATTCAAAATTTACCAAATTGTTAAATGCTTTATGTTATAATCTTCTTTCTTTTCAAGATTGTTTATGTTCAAGGTTCCTTTGGGAGAAATTGTATAAAATTATTTTCTTAAACCAAATCCATATTATTATACTATGGTTACAGATTTGGTTAAATTTTTTGTTTCTATTTACTCCCATATTGAATAAATAAACATCAAGAAATGTGTTTGTAAGTAATATCATTCTTGTATCTTCAGTTAGATCTAGAATAATTCTCTTCCATGTTTATATTTTCCTTAAAATATTTTGAATAATTTTTTTACTATTCTAAAATGATTTATTAAATAAATTTGTATCTATGTTTTAATTTTTTATAAATTCTTTTAAAAGTAATATTTTGGTCATTTTCTGAATGATGAAATTTTTTACTTTTTTACAAAAGTGTGAATGGAAAGTTTTTTTTAAACTTATACAACAGGAAAAGAATTTCCATCTATTATGACTATTCAATGTTTTAAAGATTCCATTACATGTTTTCATGGATATTCTTAAATAAAATGTTTTCTATAATATTTTGTAAATTATTATATTTTAAAGAAGTTATTTCAAATTGGAAAGTGTGTTTACCTCAAGAAATATACCATGTGATATTTTAAATACTTTTTCATCAATAATGATAAACTTTGATCTTATGGATTTCTTCTAAATTCTGTATATTTTTCTATTATATATATACTTATCTCATTCTATCTTCCTTTGATAAGGAAATACATGGCTTAATTTCATTTATCAAATGCATTCTTTATGAAATCTCCTTTTATTACGACATGAGGTAAGATTATTAAACCTATTTATTTCCATGGATAATTTTTATGTATATGACATATGGTTGATTTCTTTTTTATGTCACACATAAGCATGTCCATGTTATGATGGATGCACCCAGATAGTGCTCCAATGCATTGGGATTTTTTTGTCTCATGAGATGTTATGTATGGGATTAGGGAGTAAGCCTAACCCACTATTAGACAATGTCCACAATGTGATATTATCTTGGTAGTTTTCCTGGACTTATTCTTATGTTGTGTTTTCAGTTGTTTTCATATTTCCTATATTTTTATGATCTTATGATACCATGTTTTTTATGTTATTCTTACAAATTATTACTCATTATCCTTCTCTTTTACGATATCATGTTATACCTTTGAATCACACATTATGATTACTTATCATATTTATTTCTATATTGGTATTTTTATCTCACCCCTTTCTTTTATGAATTCCCCAAGTTATATCATGCATTTTTAGGATCTTAATGGGATATATGAGTTCATTAAGGAGAATAAAATAAAGATTCTATGTTTTAGTTTCCTTTTGATATATTATGAACCTAGTCTTCCAAAGAAACTGGGCCTCGGAATCTTTGGGTTGTATTTATTGGATACATTTTTTAAAAATCATGTAATAATATTCGTGAAAGTATAGGTTAACTATAAACATGATAAGAATTACCCTGCCCATGATTTAAAAATTGAATCAGTTATGCATGATATGAAGAGTTAGTGACATAACCACATTGAGGAAAGGTTCACTATCTATTCTGACCATAAAAATTTAAGTTAAATATTTTCTCAGAAGGCCTAAACCTTAAGAATATGTGATGGGTGGATTATCATTAGTCATTAAACTTCAACATTTCCTATAAGCTGGGAAATAGGAATGTTGTTTCAAATTATCTAAGTAGAAAGTTTCCTTCACAGGTATTAATGGAATCAAGAGATAAATGGGATATCATGGGACTATTTACTTAGATGCACCTGGATATGATGTAAGAAGATACCAGTATTATTTTAGCTAGTTCTCAGTTGATGTTGTCTCTTATAGATTTTATTTTTAGCAGAAATAGTGGGATGTAGAGTTCAAGAGTATCAGGAACTCTATATGGTGTGAGAACATTATCGAGTGGTCACTCTCCTCAGAAGTAATTCTTTCTTTCATAAACTGTTATTTTGTTCCTTCATCTATGAGTAAGGTTGTGGTGGAAAATTTTCATTATTCTTAATGGTTTTCTCATATTGGTATAATGAATATGTATTATGACATAAAGGATTGGTTTTGGTGTCCAAGTTTGAAATGTGATATATCTTATTTTTTATCCCATTGTTATACCTGTCAATAGTTTAAGGTCAAACACAAAAAGCCTTTTGGATTGATTCAGCCTCTCCCAGTGACCATCTAGAAATGGGAAAATGTATGCATGGATTTCATCATTGAGTTACCATGAACTCTATAAGGGAATAATGTCATTTGGGTGGCGATTATTCTACTACCCAAGTCATACAATTTCATTCTGATTTGATACACCACCAAGTTTGAGGATTTGGGAAAGATATATATTCAAGGGATCATGAGGTCGCACATTGTATCATCTAATATTATTTCTGATAGGTAACCCCATTTTACCTCTTAGTTTTTGAAATTCCTCTAGGTGTTGATGAGTTCTCAAATTAAATTAAGAATGACTTACCATCATCATAAAGATGGACAGATGGAGTAAGCAATTAATATTTTGGAGGATATTTTATGTGCTTACGTCATTAAATTTGGAGGTACTTGGGATAAATATTTGGGACTATTTGAATTCACTTATAATAATAGTTACCAGTCATACATCAGAATAGATTCCTTTGAATATTTTTATGTTTTGACTATGTAAATCGCCTCTCTATTGGTTTGAGGTGGGTAAGATTTCTCTTGTAGGGACAAACAGTATTTAAGATATGTCAATGAAAATTTAAATTATTCATAAATAAATATTTATAGCTCAAATTTAGCATAAATATTATTTGGATCATCATTTTTTCTCTATAATTATTAGATTTTGTATGAGTGTTCTTGAATGTTTTACCTTGGTTGGGTAACCATCAGCTTGGAAAGTAAGTTAAATTAGCTGTGAGAAACATGGGACTATTTGAGGTCACTTATTGGATTAGGAATATGGATTATTGGTTATATTTTTCATCTCTTTTGACTTCTATCTATGATTTTTTTCATGTGTTTTAGTATAAGAAGTATAATCTCGATCCCTCTCATTTTCTGAACTGGTAAGAGATTGTTTTGAAACTGAATATATAAGTAATTGAATGACTAGTTCAGGTTGTTGATTCTCATGAAAAGATTCTAGGTAGAAAATATATCATATTGGTATTAGTGTTTTGGAATCATGGAATGTATTATCATGAGATATGGTAATTAGAATTGATTATATAGGAACGATTGCCTCATCTTTTCTTTAATCGGACTTCTTCTTCTTGACTTTTTGGGGGGATTAAATTGATATGGTGGGAATAATTATCACATCTCAAAGTGACTTTAAGGTAACTATATTATTTTATTTTGACTATATTTTGTTTTGAACTATTCTTGGTTCATTATGGGTGGTTTTTGGAAGATTTTTTAGTTTTATGGTCATGTGAATGGTTTGCACATGGTTATCCCAAACCGCATGTCATTCCCAAGAAATCATGTGGAATTTGGTGGTTTGGGATAGTGGCATTTCACATGTTTAGTGAACATATATCCAAACCTTTTGCTTGCTATAGTTTATAATTCCAGGTGATGGTGCATGGTTAGCCAAACCATGCGACCAAGTTGTTCAGTATCTCTAGTGTACAAAAATAGGTGCACGGTTGGTGCACGGTATACCAAATCGTGCGGCCAAACCATGTAATGGGAATTAATTAATCTAAAAAATAATTTTAAAACCTGAAATGTATTTCATTGACCTCATTTATTCTCCTACATACTATTCTCTTTATCCAATGGATTCTTCTTAGAGATTTTGGAGACCCCAACCATTTTGGAGAGATATTTTGATGGATCTTGAAGCATTGGATCTAGGAAACTCAATGTAAGATCTTGTCCTTCATTGTTCTTAATATTTTTTATAATTATTATTTATTTTTCTTTAAAGGAACCATTTATCATGGATATTATGGCTATATATAGGGGTTGTTTCATAATTTAATAGGTTTTATTATAGATCTATTATGATATTGGAAGGTGAATATTGGATCTACCTAGATCGTTGTGTGTTTCCTTAGGAATTATCTTGGTAAGATGTTTTCTTTATCTCTACTGATCTAGAGAGTATCGAATAGAAGTTTCTTGATATAGGTATCATAATTTAGGTCTCTTGTTTACTTCTTAGGAGCCTTCTTTCCTCTTGGAATGTGGATCCCATTTGGTTATTGGGTTCACCAAGTGTTTGAGGTAGGTGGTTTCATAAAAAGGCTTTGTTTTATGAACTTTTCATACTTTCTCATCATGAATTAGTTTTTAAATTATTTTAATAAATGTATCATGATTTATCAAAATGATTTTTTTTAGATAATTTTATGAAATATATGTTCCCCTTTTGAATTTTTGGTGAAAAATGATTCCAAAGAAGGTTTTATTTTATTTTAAGGGATGATTGATGATTTATGTGTTAAATTCCCTTTGATTGATTTAAGTCATGAAAATGAAATCCTCCAAGTGTGGGTTGTTTTTTAAATTAAAAGACTCATAGTTTGGACTATAACACATGGTAACTTGGGGTATTTAGGAGGGAAATATATTGGCAAAATCATGCTAATATGGTTTGCAGCTACCTGGTACGGATTTACACAATAAATCTAACTAAACTTTGTTATGATATGGGGTTAAATTATCAAGGTGTTCTCTCATCCATAATCCCATGTTCTAGGTATTTTTTTGAATATATTCATTTGATAACTGAGGTGTGACGATCCTGGCTAGTTCATACCAAAACTACCCTAGGACTAGTTTTCCTGGTTCTCCTTTTAGACTGGTAATTTATAAATACTTTGAGAAAATTTTTATTTTTAAATTCTTTAAAGATAATTTTTTTATGCATGATTTATAAATTCTTATAAAAATGGTGGATTTCCATGTTTTATTAAAAACTATATAAAGGTATATTTCATGCCTTTTCCTTATTTAAATGATCATAATTGGTTTGTTTTATAAAGACTGCTTATTAATTATTTTGTGGGATTATATGGGGTTTGTTTTTATCACACCTTGAACATAACTTTGGGTGTGTGTAGATCTTCTTTTATCTAACATGGGTAAAGGAAAGGTGTCATACGGTGTAAGTGGGTATTTTTGTTAGTAGGGTGTTGGATTTTAGTTGTGACATGGTGATATGTTAACCCTTATATCACATGAAGATGGGTTGTTGTTGGTCTCAACTATTTTGGTTTACCTATTATAGATAGACACTTTTATTTGTCTTATACTCTTTGAATTCTACTATTTTACATTGAATTAGAATGTTTTATTTATTATATATATATATATATATATATATTATCTATTTATTTTTCGGTTTATTATGGGAAATATAATTATCAAATTTAGTTCTTGATGCTTAGGTACTTATTGTTTTCCCATAGAGACCAGGAATGCCCTTCGGTCCTTGTCATAGTCTGTCTCAAGTTTCCAATTCAGAGATTAACCAGGTTGGTTCTTGAAAAAAAATCTCTCATACCACATACTATTAAAATTAGAGGAAAAGTGGGAAAAATAAAACATATTGAATTACATGGTTTGGGAAAAATACCCCATGTCTATAGAGGGGAATAATAATTAACAATTTTCTGAGGATAAATACAAGGATATTAGTAAAATATATCTATGTGTAAAATATAGTGTCCAAATATATTTTTATTGGTATTAAAAACAACATGTAATAAATTTATGGGTTAAAATAGATTTTCACATTAAATAAATTTACAACTTTTTTATATGCACATCAATGAAAAAAAATTGACCTCTAAGTATCCATGTAAATACCACATGAAAAATTTATTTCTGTGAGTCTGTATGAACCCCGTGTGAAACTGAAATTTACAAATTTCTATTCCATATTAAACCTATGTGAAATTTTTAATAACAACTCCATAATTTCCCTATTTTATTTTCCAAAAAAAATTGAGAGCCTATAAACCCCCCCCCCCCCCACTATTCTGAGAAGCGGGTGATGTACCCGTAAAACCAATCATGAACTCATCCCCAGAGGTTGAATGGTATACTTTGTGATTGGTGTACATTCTAGACCACATAAAATCAATATACACAAATTTAAATGTACAATATATTCATTTATTCTTTTAGATGGATGGTTGGAGTTATTAAGTTGCTAGATTTTGAAATTAGAGTTAATGGTGTTAATAGATGGATTTATCCTACCAATGGAATTATGAAAGTTAATGTTGGTATTTTTGTTTTGGAAAAATTTTATATTTCAATTGGGTTTTTTGGTATAGATGACAATATAATTTTGATTTCCTTTATCTATAAAAATTTGTTTTCTTGTCGGTTGCCTATTCTTGCTGATGTATGTCTTATAAGGTCTTCATTTTGTAAGGGGTATATGTCGGAGGAATAATTTTGTTGAATATTATTACTTCTCTTTAGTTTCAATGATTAACTCAAAGTCTATAGACTTAAATTCTTTGTGACTATTGTTAGAAGAGATTGGGTCTTTGGTTTAATTATTTGATCATTATTCCTTTTCTTTTTTTAAGATAGAATGTAATATGGTGGAACTCCATCTTGAAAATTTTAACTATGTGAAATTAATATAGTCTTGGAATGAATGATTTCTTTTCACTATTAAGTATTTTTTTCTCAATGAATTTAATTTTTAATATATTTATTGGTTAGGTTCAAAAAATAGGTTGATCAATAGATTTTAATTGAACTTGAAATCATAAATTATCGATAAAGAATTATGTACTTCACCTAATCAATAAAAAACTATACTAAACTTAATTAAAAAATTAAAAAACCATGTCACTTATCAAACTACTCTAAAAGGGTGATAATATATAACTAAAAACACATTAAAATCATCTTTTCTCATGTATCAGTCATGAAATTATTATACAATGAATAAATTTCAGTCAAACTAACAAAAAACCACCAATTATTTTCTAGAATATCTCTTAAAAAAATTTAAACTAGATTAATACAATCCAACATATCACAATAAAAACTTGACATCTATGCTCACTACAATGTCATATATACCCCTTTTGTCATCCCCCCAAGAAAATTACACACAAATCTCTTTTGTTTGATAGGGTTTCATGATGATCTAATGAAACTCTCTCTTGAAATCTCTAGACACAAAAATAGATTTTCTCAAAACCAAAAAGTTGGGGAAAAGAAGAAGGGAGGAGATATCTAAGCCTCTTGCACTTATTTTATGTGAAGAACTTCCATGAATCATCCTTTCAACATGTGTGAATGGGAGGTGGGGGAGTAGGATGAGGGAGGAGGGTTAGATGAATGACTCCCCCTAAGAAAAGGGTTGGGAGAATTACCCTTCCTAAGAAACCCTTAAAGGGTTCAAATAAATCTTGTCCAAAAAATGTTAAAAATGTTTCCATAAAAAATGAGCATATGCACCACTATAATCTTGATGACCTACTATTATAATTTGGTTCGACCTCTACTTGACTTCTATTGGGGTATATTTTAACTCACCAAGTTTGTTCCTTATACTTTTTAAAATTTCACATTCCCACATTTTCTTAGATTGCTTATCAATTCTATATCCAATAAATCCAATAATATTTTTAAATGTATGCCTTAAAGGGTTTAAAGAAATATTGATCATAAAATGTTCAAAATTCCCCTATTAAAAAAATGTGTTTGTATTGTGCTATAATCCCAATGTTTTGTGATCAAAATTTTGGTCAACATCCACCTGAATTTTGTTGGTGGTTAGTATAACCCATCGGGTTTGTTCCTCCTATTTCACAATTTTTACTTCCTCTAAATTTATCCACCGCATTTTTTTAGTCTCCTCTTGGTTTTACATCAAATAAATCCTATAAACTTCTTCATATCTACCTTATGATCAAATCTTAAAGGGAAATTATAATCTGGGACCAAAACAGACAGTTAATTCTATTTTGGGACCAAAAATATGAGAAAATTCCATTTAAGGACCAATAAGATTGTGTTTTCTCAAATGAAATGAGATTTTACATTAGTACAAAAATATGGTGGTCCTTAACTAGAATCAAGATGTTGTTTGGGTCCTTGAATTTCATTGTCCGAATTTTAAATTTACTCACATTATTCATCCATTGTTTTTTATTTAAACCAAAAATTTCATTTAAATGTTTATTAAATAATTTGGGTGATAAAAATTGTCGATAAAAATGAAAAATTCATACAAAAATAATATTTAACACATTGATGATATTATTGAAAGGTGTTAAATGAACTCATTGTTTTTTTAGAATGTTTCATCCAATTTATTATTGAATAAAAAAAATATTATTTTGATTATCTTATTAGTTATCATATTTATTTCAAGATTCTTTTGAAATAATACATACTATAAAAATGCTTTTGAAAATTTAAATTCAATTATTATAAACAAATACTTCAACCTATGCAGTTTCATGGGACAAGATAGCGATTAAATCAATGAAAACATATATTTAACTAACAATTCCTATATAGAGACACAATATAGGAAGGGTAAAATTAAAGAGTGAATAAAATTTAATGCATAGAACAAAACAGAATAAGATCTTTAAATAGTTATCCATTACATTTCAAGGAAACATTTGAACATGAAAATTGACAGTAGCTTGGTCTATTCTAGATAGAGAGTAAACCAATGTAGCAAACTATTTTTGAATCTTCTTAGATGTTTAAGTGTCATGACCATAAGATGTTAACAACCTAAAATATATCTGTCTAGGAGAATTTTGTGGTGTATAATGCACCTAATATACATAGCCAAAAACTTATATGATTGGAAAAAATATTATGCATCCTTGTTAATCGTGTGTGAAATCTCTCTTCCATGGAAGTGGCTTGGAAATTTAAATTCATGTGTGACATATTTGTAGTGATTTAATAAGGAGTACAACAAATTCATTAATGTTAATATATAACATATTTTGAAATAAAAAAATTGAAAATATATTTTTAATATCGATTTTGAATATTAAAGTCAACATCCCATGTATTTAAATTAGTTTCACAAAACTGCCTGGGGTGCAACACCATCACAATATGAGTATAATGCTATATACAATATAAAATTTAGATAGGATGAATAGGAAATATAAAAATAATATTAGAAAATTTTTAATATGAAAAAATATATTAACATAGAATATTATACATTATACAAATAAAAAAATTGTATACTAAAAAGTGGATATAAAGTATTATTATACAAAATATGCATACAAAAGGTCAGCCTGCATAATGAACTTTCACCTATCTATAAGAACATGAAAACCACTACTTGAATTATGCATCCTCATGTGAAGAGAATTTCATGTGTGATATATGAATCAATTACAACTAAGCATGTAGTGATCTATATATGTCACCAATGTCATGCTCCGTGAAGACATGTTCATGTATCATGACCATCAATGAAAATTCCACCATAAAATAAAAGAATTCAATAAAATTGATTCACATGAATTTAGAAAAAAATCAAAATCATGGAATAATTATTTCCTATGTTTTTGAAATTGGGTCCCACCTTCTTTGATCCTCCCCGATTTTGTCCCAACTATTGAAAAATAGTATATCTTTATTTAAACTAATCAACTTGATAAAATGATTGTTGTTTTTTGTGATACCACCAAGCTATTTTCTCCAATACATTAACTTATTGGATTAATAACATTTTAATTACTATCCAATAAATTTATTAGGTGTGTAGCCTAGTGGTTATGAATTTGAGGGTTCTTGTAAGAGGTCTTGGGTTTGAGTCTCCTCGAGTACTTGTAGGGGTCATAGATTTTCTACGTTTCTTTGTATCCCCCTACAATGAATTTTTGTAATATAATATCCAATAAAATAATGAATTTATGATGAAATCACATCTATCAAAATAACACCAATCATGAAAATCCTAAAAATTATTATTATCAAAAGATCTCTAATAATGCCATATATCCATGGTTAAAAGAGTATACACATCTCACAATGAAATGAAGAAACAATATAATGTCTTATAAAATAGTAGGTTGTATTTCTCAACAAAACTTCATGGATATTTTGGAAAATTTGGAGCTTGAATCAAATAATATTTAAAGTAAAAAAAATAGTTCACACTCCCTAATCATAATTCTTGAGAGTGTTCTCTTGGATTAATGGTAATATGGGACTAAATATTTTTATGGAAGGAAATAAGTATGTGGGGTTGATGAATCTGCACCCTCATAGGCTATTGAATGAAAATAGAGAGCATCATCATATTTCTTAGCTACATTCAGAATTCTCTTAATGCTCTGAACAAAAATTTTGATGATCTATTAGAATTTTCCATGAGTTGTGATTGGTGTTCCTAACTATTTATATTTTTATATGGTTATTCGGGTCTTATGTTAATGTTGTGAGAATAAAATAAAGATCCATATTCATAGGTGGAGTAAACATGTCTTGTGAAGGGTCTTCTAATATGTAAAAAAAAGAAAGTGACTGATTCCTTATGAAATTTAATTGATTAAACAAATTGTAGAAAAAATTAGTGTAGATAAAAATAAAATGTATACAATTCACAATTTTAGTTGATTCATGTGGTGACCAATTAAGGATAAAACAAATATATATTAAATTTCAAGAAGTTTATATTGTTAATCTGAAATATATATTCATATTTCTCACTATCTTTGTTGGTGGTGAAAATTCAAATATACTAATAAGAAACAAAAATAAAACTATAGAGACATTGAATTAATATTGAAAACTGATATTAATGGTAGAATTTAAAGGAGGAAAAACCAATGCAAAGGAAAAAACTATGACTTTTTTAATGTACATGTTCTCATATGACACCATCAAAAGTATATCCATTAAAAGACATATTGTGAAGTCAGAGGCATCTGGGGAGGTGAACATTTTCACAACTCTACGATGATCACATTATGGGAATTTTATTTGGTCGACTCCCTCATTGTTGGTGACTGTGAGGTAGACTTGGGGGTGATGGAAATGTATATCGGTGGAGAAATAGGAAGAAGTGTATAATATAGAGATCCTAAGGAAAAGAAAACATGTTCTTTCTTTAATAATTAATAAATGATACTAAAAAATGAAAACATGTTCTTTATTTAATGAAACAATTATAATGATAAAATAATACTAGAAAAATAAAAAAATATTATGTTATTACATTCCTTAATAACATATGTCGACAAAATCTATTTTTATTAGTCATACCCCTATTAACATTAAAAAAATTGAATTTATAATAAAATAAGATAAATCTAAATATTTTTTTCATTATTAATTAATAGAAAGTTAGTTGTAAATGTATAGTGAAATAGTATATTGAATAAATTAATAACATTATTATAAAAAAAATATTCAAATTATTGGATAAAAATGTAAAAAATTAATGTCGCATATTTGTGTGGGATACAAAAAATAAATAATCTTTAAACCTGTAGATGCGACAGTTGTCTTATTATAAATGGATAATATCCTTTGTAATATCCCTTCCTTACATCTTACTTTTAATATTGAAAGATATATGTGTCATCATTGAAAGATATGATAGGAGGTTTGATGAAAATTTAAAATTATATGTTATAATATATTATATTTTATTCATTATCAAAAAAAATTAAAATAATTGTAAATTAAAAAATAATATAATAGTATATCTAAATGTTCAAAGTAATTATCATATAGTTAGGATTTATATTCATATTTTTTGAATATATAGAAATGATCTGTGCATGCAATAGAGTTGAACTACATATTCCAAAGATATAAAAATTAAATTTTCATATTAATAATATTGGTTAATTTAATTCCTAGTTAGAAACATGAAAATATGATTTTAAAATAAAAAGGAAATGAATTTTTTAATTCATCAATAGCCAAAAATTTGTAAATCAAAGAACAAAATTATAATATTTCATCAATCTTAGAGATGGTTGTCTAAATATTATAATAATAAATAGAAGATATTTTCACACATAATAAGATCTACAGCCTACATGCAAGAGGAAACTTTAAATTACCTAGATAAATAAAATAATGTTGAAGTTGATATGTGAGGTGTTACCTTATGATTCAATGTTATATACCTATCCTTCTAGATAAGTAAATATAATGAAAGTAACTCAAAAGTATCGCCTCATTTGAAAAAAAAATATTTTATATTCAACTTATTAATTATGGATTTTATTTCATTACAAAAATTCTAAATGAGAATAAATATTAGGAGAAAAAAATAAAGGGGTTTTAAGGGTAAAATGAATGAAAAATATAAATATCATCAAAACCAAATTAAAATCCATCATTGCCCTGATTTCTAGATCTGAAATTTTAATAGGAAATAAAATGAAAAATAAACAAAATACTGAAGCAACACTTTAAGTTCATACTATATAAGAAAAAAATTACATTAATGTAATATTAAATAATAGATATAGTGTATGATAGAAATTATATTAATTCCAAGGTGGTGGTAAAAAAATATATACAAAAAGTTAGGAAATTGATACAAATTAATGGATGAATATATAATGATTCAGGTGGATAGTTGTATTGATTAATACAAATCCATAAGAAAAATTATAGAAATTTTCAAACATACCAAAAATATATATTGTATAGTTATATACATATATAGAATTAAAGTAAATAATACATATTAACTTATCACTATCAAAATAAATCTTACCATTATGTACTAAAAAAATGACTTCTAAATATTATTAGAATACATTTATTGATAAATGTATTTTATTTTGTTGTAGGGATATTAATTATGACATGTGATCAAAAGAAAAAAAATATTGATTGTAATAGAGATATTTAGTTTATCATAAAAGGTTTTATGACATATTTAATTTGATTTTCAATTGAAAGGATTTTTTGAAATCTTTATAATAATATGAAGATGATAATGAGATTAAATGAAATTTAGTAATGAAATTTTATAAACAGGAAATTGAGATGAAATGAAATTTAGTAATGAGTTATTAATAAATATTAAATCATTTTTTGTACAAAACATATTTCAAAACAAATTCGGTTAAATAAAAAATCAAATTAATAATAAATAAGAAAGAATATACTTTAGTACTCATGATTGAAATAAAAATTATGAAAATATAGAACGGTGCAGAAACCTAAGATTTATCATTATAAGCATTACCTACGGTGATGAAAAGGTGTATTCTATTATAACACAAGTTGTTATTCATAGTCAACTAAGATGAATTAAGGTTATGAGAATAAATAAATTATCTAAAAACATGAATCACTGGAAAAAATATAGTAAGAAATTATAAATAAATTATTTATTGTGATATATGTTTTTGAACATTATAGTACATGAACATAATTCATAATTTATAACATATAGTATAAAAATTACAATACCTATGTAATATATCAGATTTTCCATGTATTATTTTTAAATATTATATAGAATTATTATGAGACCAGGCTTTGCGACAGCATGCGATTACGAGGCTCGGGGTGCCCGAAATAAATGTTTGAAATAAATTAAACTTTTAAATAACACACACAAGCTATTTTCCTGAAAAAGTAGAATAACTTTTAAACAAGTACCCGGATCAGAAATACGAGGGCACCCTTGCATTCAGAGCAGCCAATTTACCTTAGGCGAGGCCTAACATCGACTGGTGAGGGTCGACTGCAAAAGTTAATTTTTGGAAGTTTTAAAAGAAATAAAATAAATTTAATAGTTTATTTTATTTTAACATTTCCATAATGCAGTGATGTGTTATGTGGTTTTAAATAAAAACAATCCCAGGGTTAGGATCATAACCCTGGAAACATTCCCTTGAATCCTCTGTAACTTTGAAGAGGAACCACCCCAGAAAATTCCCGACGAACGACGACGACGAACGACGATGCGCGGATCGTTATGCAGCAAGATCAAATCCTGACCAATGAATGATCTCCCTCATCATTGATGATTGAGGTAAGGGTTTTTATTTCAATTATTTTCCCCATTCTTGGATTCAAACTATGAACACGGATCAACCCACAAACAGGTTGACCCATGGATCGTTCGTTCTTGCAAGAGGTTATTTTATTGGGTTTATTTTAGTGAATTGATCCAAGTTTAATTTGAATTAATTTGATTTTCCCAATATGATCCTTCTAACAAGATCAGATCAATGCCATGAAAAATGAAGGCATAGGTTCATTCCTCAAATTCATTGTGTGAATTTTCTTCTTCCTCTTTTTAGCCCATGTTCTTCGCGTTCTTCATGGGGTTATGAACAACGGATCATTGCACATCCGTTTTGAAACACAACGATCCAAAATCTTAGATCTGGTATCATGACGACCTAGTGGAGGTGCGATGGTGATGGTGGTGGATGAATCAACTCGGTTTGGGAGAAATCATTCTTCAACGGTTCTTTGTGAGGATGGATAAAACATGTTTTTGAGGCCGATCGGAGGACTAAAACCAACGGAATCGGCTTTGTGGTGATGAATCGACTTTGGATCTTTAGTTTTGAGGCAAAAAAATTGTTGGATCAGGAATCGGTGGATCTCCCGAAGCACTGAATGAAGAACTTGTGATTCTATAAAATCGTGACAAACACGGCGTGTAGTTCGGACTACACGGCGTATGGGCCCCGTTCAGCGGTGGATAGGGTTTCGCAATTCAAGAAGTGATGAAACGATGTGTGACAACTATCACATAGTGTGTGGTTCCTTACATGGTACTTGGCATGTATCTCATATGATACACAGACACGGGGTGAAGTACACGGCATGTACTCCACCACACGGTCAGACTAGGTCAGTTACGCGGGTTACCCCATGTACCGTTACACGTGATGGCAGACACAGGTTAAAGCCATGTATGGGCACATGGCTAGCATACACAGAGAGGCCCCCAAATAGTAGGACATGGAGTGCCACACTCTTACACACCTTGTATACCTTTTTCTACATGACATGCTCTTCGACACAGGTTGTTGTACACAGACAGTACCTAGGGTCATAGTAAATGGTGTGTGACCTTTCTACACATCGTGTGCCTTTCTGTAAATGGATTGATCTTCTTGTCCACCATTCCTTGGACAAGTTTCATTTGGGTTAGAGAACCTTTTTCTCATTCCCATGAAGTTCAGGTACGTTTCCATCCATAGGAGTATGATCCCTTCATCAGGACTTTCTGGATAGAGTCAGAATCCCTCCAAGAGGCCTGGAACGAGATCATATACCCATTATTGACCCTAGGTAGAGTTAGGTATTGATGTGACCAATCCTACAAAACACTGATTTTATACTTAGTAGGTGAATCTATATTATTAGTTGTATACTCCAAGGCCCTAGCAGTGATCCTCATCTATGTATTGTGATATTTCCCCACTTAGGAGTGAGTTCTCCCAGAATGAGTGCATTTGTTCTCTCTTTAGATCTATTAGTGTGTCTATCACTCTCTTGACACTTCTTGAAGAACATACTTCTCAGACATAATTCATCAGATCTATCAGAATCATGGAGTGAGTTCTCTCGGATGAGTGCTTCGTGGAATTTTTGAACTAAATCCCTGGTGTGGGTATGCATTTTTTGTGACTTACCTCTAGACTATGGGTCCGGGTTTCGAGTATATCTAGATATGTTTCTCTTGTTATGTGTTCTGTAGACATATACTGTGTAGATATAACTGTACCTTTACTTGTTTATTTATTTTCAGTTTTTGGGGTCCTCTACTAATTATTGTTATACTCACCTCTGTATGGGCTTTTCTCGTACTTGTCATGTCTTGTGCAGATGAGTGTCCTTTTGATGGATTTCAAGGAGGACTAGGACCGGACCAAGATTTGTGAGATTCCCTATAGGCCGAGGTGTTCTTATGACTATAAGTAGTAGTCCCAGTACCTATTTTCTTTTTTATAGGTTAGACTTTTTAGTTTGTAAACTATTTTCTTTTGGTGGTCCTGTATTCTGGACCAGTTTACTTTCCGCACTTTACTTTTCATTGTACTCTATTGGTTGGGTTTAGTTGCATGCATGCATTTTTTTTCCTTAGCAGTTTTTTTACATTTCATCATTTTTGGGATAGGAGATGTGTGCATGTGTACAGGTACTTAGGCATTGCCTCCCATGTCAGTGATATGCCTACTCGGTGCTAGTCACCAGCCTATAGCCTATTAGAGGTAGGCTTGGGGAGTCACAGCATGGACCCCACTAGGATGGGTCGTGACAAAGTGGTATCAGAGGTGGTTGGTTCTACCTTAGGACCAAGAGTCTGTGATATTGGTATAGGGAAACAACATTAAGTGTTTAAAGTTTGGATTTCAGGCCAGGGACTCCAGTGTTGGTGCAGGCGGCCGACGTATCCATACACCCGGACTTTGATAACCTACTTTTTGACTCAGTACATGAGATCACTAATTTAAGGGAAAAAATAATGGTACATGCATTATATAGGAATGGATTTTGTTTTCCATGTCCTTTATTGTAAACTATCCAGATATACTCTTTGACCATGGTATATCTTGTTTCCTTATAGGATGCCTCCGCGATGTATACCCGCTAGGATTTAGTGACTCAATCATGATGATGACCCCATCAGTGATAAGGATTCGATTTAGGGAGCATTTCCCTAGGTGTTACCTCTAGGTGGTGCACTTGTTATACCACCACCAATAGAGCAGCATTTGGTGCCTGCAGTACCAATAGATGAGGAGCATAGGCTGAGAAATCTCTATGAGTTTCAGAGATAGAGACCCCTCAGGTTTCAAGGCGAGCCCGACCCTCGGGCGGTTGAGGACTGGCTTGAGGTGGTGACCAGATTTTTCCATCTAGTGAGGGCTACAGTAGACCATAGGGTGATCCTAGGAGCGATCCTTCTTCAAGGTTCAGTGGGATGATGATGGAGTTTGACCACATAGACTCATGATGAGGAGACTCTTTCGTGGATTGAGTTCAAGCGACTCTTCAGGGAGGAGTTCTCTCCAGTTATGCTGAGAGTAGTACATATCTAGAAGCTTCTTTAGCTTTAGTAGGGCAGTTTAATGGTGTTTGACTATTCGTCAAGGTTCACCAACCTCTCCATGTACTCAATATATATGGTCATGGATTAGTAATTCAGAGCTCGGACCTTCTATTTAGGTCTACAATTGGATATCTGAGTTAGTGTAGTGCCTCTCTGCATTCAAACTTATGCATGAGTGCTCGGGTGAGTTGTGGTGGTCGAAATATTCTTGGCTAAGTAGAGACAGCCAGTGGCAGTTAGCAGTAGGTAGACGGGTGTGGAGACCTTGGCAGTAGGGATCCGATGTTAGGCACAGGGATCAGGACGTGGGATACATCACAGGAGGACCCAAGATAGGGGATCTGCAGTGCATGGATCTCATGTTGGATCCAGTCAGCCTAGGGAGATGCGATGATACTCGTGCAATGGTAGGGGACATATCATTAAAGACTTCCCAACCCGTCAAGATACTAATAGGGACATTGTGGATAGACCACTGAGGTAGAGGTAGAGAGTGGAGTAGGTAGACCCTCCAGGCAGCAAATGTGGTAGAGGATTAGGGAGAGTTGTAGGAGGTGGCAGACACTTTGACCTACTTCCACCACCACCCCTAGGAGGTTCGTACTAAGCTCAAAGAGCTAGGGGATAGGGGTGGGGGGAAATACATGTGGTCGAGGAGTATGACTCAAGGAATATATGTATGATCTGAGGTATGATTTGTGTCTCTTATACCTTTGTTGTTGTGCCTATAAAAACAGGTTCTAGTCATTATTTCCTCACCACATGTCTTTTACGAAACATTGAGATTCTGGTGGATCCCTTGACTCAAATCTTAGGATTGGATACACCTATGGGAGGAGACTCGATGATCACACATCTTTGTCGACAATGTGATCTTTCCCTTGAAGGTGAGAGTTTTATTTGGAACCTCTTGGTGGCAGTGTTAAGGCCTTACGACGTCATTCTCATTATGTATTGGTTATCTTTGGTCCATGCTCATATTGAATTCTTTAAGCGAAGAGCACGGTGTGTCTGTAGTGATGGAATGAGGTTTTCCTTTATTGGTGAAAAGGAAACCTAGGTATCACAGAATGGGATGATGCTTAAGAGGTTGTATCTGATCACTCATGAGTTGGCTAGCCTTACCCTCAGAGCTATAGATGTTTTGAGCTTTCAGTTCCCAGTAATAGTGGCAGAGTACGAGGATGTATTTCTAGAAGATGTTATAGGATTACCTCCCCATTGGGGGATCGACTTATATATCGACTTACACCCCAAGACAGCACTGATATCCTCATCAGCATATTAGATGGCTCCTACAGAGCTTCGTGAGATGAGTGTGCAGTTGGAGGATTTGCAGAGTAAGGGCTCCGTAAGACCCAGTGTTTCACCCTGGGTATCCCCAGTTTTGTTTGCCAAGAAGGCAGATGGGAGTTTGTGGTTTTGCGTAGATTACCAGTGCCTGAACCTGGTAACGATGAAGAACAAGTATCCACTACCAAGGATTGACGACCTCTTCAATTAGCTAAGAGGGGTACGATGGTTCTCAAAGGTTAACCTTTGATTGGGTTGCCACCAATTATGAGTATGGGATGAGGATATACCGAAGACAGTTTTTAGATGTCACTACGGTCAATATGAATACTTGGTGATGCCTTTAGGTGTGACGAACACCCCCAAAGTGTTCATGGGACTCATGAAATGGATCTCCCAGCTATACTTAGACTGGTTCGTTGTCATCTTTATCAAAGACATCCTAGTGTACTCAGTATCAAAGGAGGAGCATGTGAGACATCTGCGGATGGTTCGAGACGTACTCTGAGAGAACCAGCTTTGTAGGAAGCACTCAAAGTGCCAGTTATGGATACAGGAGGTCTACTTTCTAGGACATGTTATCTCAGAATATGGAGTAGTAGTGTACCTATCCAAGGTCGATACAATGTTAGAATGGGATCCACCCTAGAGTGTGACAGAGGTGAGGAGCTTCCTTGGGTTAGCAGGATACCACCAGATATTTATCCCTGATTTATCCTAGATATCAGCATCAATGATAGCCTTGACTCGGAAGGGGAAACCTTTCATATGGACGAAGAAGTTCAAATAGACTTTCCAGCAATTGAGGTAGAGTTTGACAAGCACACCGATCTTGAGATTTCTAGAAGAAGGTGTTGAATACGTAGTTTTCTATGATGCATTAGGGATTAGTCTTAGTTATGTCCTAATGTAGAGACAGGTGGTGATTGCTTATAGTTCACACTAACTAAGGCTGCATGAACAGAACTATACGACCCATGATCTTGAGTTAGCAGTGATAGTCTTCGCGTTGAAGATGTGGCGACACTACCTGATGGGCGAACGATTTATCATCTGCTCTGACCACAAGAGTCTCAAGTACATATTATCATAAAAGGATCTGAATATGAGGTAGAGGAGATGGATGGAGTTCCTCCAAGATTATGAATTTGAGATCCTCTATACTCCTAGAAAGGGGAACATATTAGTTGATGCTCTCAGTCGAAGATCGATTTCATAGCTGTTGAGCGAGGCGTCAGAGCAGTTGGCCTCGCTACAGTTATCCTTTGTGGATGGAGATGATATAACTTACCTCTAGTCGATGGTTGTCACCCCTCTATAATTATGGTGATTTAAGAAGGAATGTCTAGGGGATGTCGACTGTGAGACTTTACATGCTCAGTTATCCATAGGACTAGCTCCTGATGGATATTCTTGAGGTGGGGAGCACGTCATCTTTTTCAGAGGACGCAAAGTTGTGCCAGTGGTGTTACGGGAGGAGGTTCTAAGAGAGTTTCATACATCCCCCTTGGAGGTACATCTTGGAGTGGAAAAAATGTACCAGGACCTCCGACATCAGTTCTGGTTGACAAGTATGAAGAAGGCAGTAGCAGAGTTTGTTTCTCAATACCTTATGTGCCAGTAGGTAAAGGTTGAGCACCAGGTTCCAGCAGGATTAACTCACCCCCTAGAAGTGCCAGAGTTGAAGAGGGATGTAATATTTATGGACTTCATGATAGGATTACCACAAACATATAGGGGACACAATTCCATTTAGGTGATCATTGACCGCCTCACCAAGTCATCCCACTTCCTAGCTATCAGGGAGCATAGTTCTGTAGAGATCTTGGGATTCCTCTACGTGTAGAAGATATTTCAGCTTCATGGAGTCCCCTAGACAATAGTCTCATATCGTGATGCTTGTTTCACATCTTGGTTGTGGAAGGTATTGGAGGTGGAATTTGGGACCTAGCTACGTTTGAGCACAGCATTCCATCCCCAGACAGATGGTCAGACTAAGAGGACCATCTAGGTTCTGGGGGATATGTTACGGGCTTGTATCTTGTACTTTGTTCACAATTGGGAGGGCCACCTACCACTAGTAGAGTTTTCATAAAACAACAGCAATCATTCCACCATCGGTATGGAACCGTTTGAGGCTTTATATGGGCGACCCTTCTGGTCACCACCATGGGTCCAGATTTGGTACAAACTACCACCGAGAAGGTGCAGATCATCTTGGAGTGGATGAAGACTGCACGGAGCCGGAAGAATTCTTATGTTTACAAATGACGGAGACCTATGGAGTTCGAATAGGGAGACCATGTATTCCTTCTGGTCTCACCTCGTTGAGGGTTGTGGAGATTTAGCCGAGGTGGCAAGTTGTCTCTAAGGTTCATTGTCCCTTTTCAGATACTGCGTAGAGTTGGCGAGGTGGCATACCACCTAGCTCTACCTCCGCAGTTGCACCTAGTACATGATGTCTTCCATGTGTCGCATCTAAGGAGGTACGAGCATGACCCATTGCATGTCATCGACTGGGGAGAGTTGGACATCAATGATGGAGATACCTTCACAGAGTACCCAATAGAGATAGAGGATCGAAAAGAGAATATCCTTCATGGGTGATCAATTCCCTTGGTGTGTGTCTAATAGAAGCATGGGAATATTCAGGAGAGCACGTGGGAGTGGGAGGCTCATATTTGTGAACAGTACCCACATTTGTTTGAGTAGCCTTTTGTTTTGGCTTTTTAGAGACATAAAAGCTTTAAGGTGGGGGTACTGTAATGTCTCTGATATTCCATGTATTATTTTTAAATATTATATGGAATTATTACAAGACCATTCTTTGTTATAGCATACGATTCTGAGGCCCGAGGTGCCCAGAATAAATGTTTGAAATAAATTAAACTTTTAAATAGTGTGTGCAAGCAGTTTTCCTAAAAAAGTGGGATAACTTTTAAATAGGTACCCAAATCAAAAATCCAAGGGCACCATTGCATTCAAATTAATGACTTTACCTTCGGTGAGGCCTAACATCGACCAGTGCGGGTCGGCTGAAAAAGTTAATTTTTGGTCATTTTAGAGGAAATAAAATAAATTTAATAGTTTATTTTATTTTTAATGTTTTCATAAATAAGTGATGCATTATGTGGTTTTAAATAACCAAGAGCTTAGGGTTAGCCTCATAACCCTGTAAATATTCCCTAGAATCCTCTAAAACTTTGAAGGGGAGCCACCCCAGAGAATTCCCGACAAACGATGATAAACGATGACATGTGGATAATTGCATAGAAAGATTGAATCCCAAATGACAACTGATATTCCTCTTCATTGATGATAAAATTAGGGGTTTTTATTTCAATTATTTTCCCTGTTCTTGGATTTAAACGAAGAACGTGGATCAACCCGTGAATAGGTTGACTTGTAGATCGTCCGTTCTTACAGGAGGGTCTTTTATCGAGTTTATTTTTGGGAATTGATCCATGTTTAATTTGAATTAATTTGATTTTATCCATCATATCCTTTTAACATGATAGGATCAACGTCATGACGAACAACGGTAGAGGGTTGTTCCTCAAATTCATCATGTGGATTTTCTTCTTCCCCTTTTTAACATGCGTTCTTCACAGGATTATGAACAACGGATCGTTGCATGTCTATTTTGAAACACAATGATCCCAAATTATAGATCAAATATTATGATAACCTAGATAAGGTTTGATGATGATGAAGGTGGACAGATCGACTCGTTTTGGTAGAAATTGTTCTTCAATGGTTCTTCATGCAGATGGATTGAAAAATGTTTTTGAGGCCGATCAGAGGCTCAAAACCAATAGAATTGTCTTTTTGGTGAGGAATCAACCCTAGATATTAAATTTGGAGGAAAAATAACAAATGTATCAAGAATCGGAGGATCTCCCGAAGTGCTGGATGAAGAACCTGTGATTCTGGAAAATCGCGATGAACATGGTGTGTAGTTCGAACTACACGGCGTGTGGGCCCTATTTAGTGGTAGCTAGGGTTTCGCGATGTAGGAAGCAATGACACGGTGTGTGAAAACTATCACGTGGCATATGGGTCTTTACATGGGACTCGGTGTGTATCTAGAACGATACACAGACATGGGATGGAGTACACGACATATACTCCACCACGCGGCCAGACCAGACCGATTACATGGGTTACCCCATGTACCGGTACACAGGCTAGAAGAAACAGGTTGAAGCCATGTACGGCCACACAGCCAGCGTACACGGAGTAGCCCCCAAATAATAGGACATGGTGTGTCACACTCTTAAACGTTGTGTATGCCTATTTCTACATGACATTCTCTTCAACATGGGTCATTGTACACGGGCAGTACTCTGTGTCATAGGACACTGCGTGTGACCTTTCGACACATTGTGTACCTTTCTGTGCATGGATTGATCTTCTTGTCCACCATTCCTTGGACAAGTTCTATTTGGGTTGGTTCCCCTTTTTCTCATTCCCCTTAAGATCAGTTATCGTTTCCATCCACAAGAGTATGATCCCTTTAGCAGGACATTCTGGATAGAGTCAAAATACCTCCAAGAGGCCCGGATCGAGATCCTATGCCCATTTTTGACCCTAGGTAGAGTCAGGTATCGACGTGAACAATACAAAAGGATACTGATCCTATACTTAACAGGTGAATCCAGATGAGTCATGGTATATGCCAAGGCCCTGGAAGTGATCCTCATTCGTGTATCATGATCTTTCCCCACTCAGGAGTGAGTTCTCCCTAAATGAGTGCTTCTGTTCTCTCTTCAAATCTATCAGTGCGTCTATCACTCTTGTGACACTTCCTGATGAATTTAATTCTCATATAGAAGTAATCAGATATATTGGACTCATGGAGTGATTTCTCCTAGATGAGTTCTTTGTGGAATCTTCGAATTGAATCCCTAGCATGGGTATGCGGTCGTTGTGACTTACCTCTAGACTACGGGTCTAGGTTTCGAGTATATCTGGATATGTTCCTATTGTTATATGTTCTATAGACATATATTGTGTAGATATGACTTTACCTTTACTTTTGTATTGCTTTTTTGGTTTTTGGGGTCCTCTACTGAGTATTGTTATACTCACCCCTATAAGGGATTTTCCCACATGTGTCGTGTCTTGTGCGAATGAGCGGGATTTTTATAGAGTCTAGGGTGGACTAGGACCAGACTGAGCTTTTTTAGCTTCCCTAAAGGTCGAGGTGTTCATACTGCTATGAGCAGTAGCCCTAGTACTTATCTTCTTACTTATAGGTTAGACTTTGTATTTTGTAGAATATTTTCTTTTCGTGGGATTGTATTCTAGCCTAGTTTACTTTCCGCACTTTAATTTCCATTGTACCTTGTCAGTTGGGTTTAGTTGTATGCATGCATTTTGTTCCTTAGTGTTTTTTTACATTTTAGAATTTTGGGATAGGAGATGTGTGTGTGTGTGTGTGTGTAGGTACTTAGGCAATGTCTCACATGTTAGTGATATGTCTACTCGGTGCGAGTCACCAGCCCCTGGCCTATTCGAGGCGGGCTTGGGAAGTTATGGAAAGGGCCCCACTGGGGCAGGTTGTGACAACCTAGCTCATTGATGGAAAATATATTGCCCGAGTAATAGTAGGCCAGCCACGTAGTGGAAAGGTCCTAAAATAGAGTTGTAGAAAATGGAATCCCTTGAAGATCCTACTATTGAATGTATGGAAACTAGAGCATATATGAATGAAATATAATCAAGGGTGGTAGAATTCAAATAGAATGGGTCACATAGATTAAGTGATCTAGGTAGAATAGTGTTAAAAAATATATAATGTAGATCAATTATTATTTCTTACTAAACACCTCCATATGGCCTCATTAAATAAAAAGATGTTGGTAAGGGTCTGGTAGAGGATCTTGTTTATGGTTCTTGGATCATCCATGACTTTAATATTATGGGTGTCGATATCTACATTGATGGAAATTGTTGTAGAGTCCATAAGAACAAAATAACTAAAGATTTTACTCAAATACAGGACATAAAATCCTAAATTAATCAAAATCAATAGCTTAGATTTATAAAAAGATAAAAATTTCTCAAGAATAATACCTTTCATATTTCTATCATCTAGAATAAAAACTATTTCACTTAGCGCCATCATAGCTCCAAGCTAGCCTAACACCAAGAGAAAGTATCCATAAAAGCAATTTAATGAAACATAGGCATGGGGAACCCCTTCCACCAGAGAAAACCATAGGAAAGGTAGAAATGATCCTCTGGTAAAATAATACATTGACATTCCTAGATTATTTTTAATGGAAACTCACATATATCCCCATGTAGATCAATAGGGAAATCAAAAAGACAATTCAAATACCAATTGATCAATCATAGATACATATACTAAGAAATTGCATATATGAAGAAGATTGAAGTTGGTGTTGTTTAAGAAAAGGATTATGGTAGCTTTGGTAGGGTTAGCAAGATTGGATTTTTTGAGTAAAATGGTAGGTTGGCCAGACATGGCACTAGCATAGACAATAAACCTTATGATGTATGTAAACCTAATGACGATCAAGATCTTTCCCTTCTCCACTATTTTTGAGACTATCTCATTGAACCAGAACCAAAATGGATGTGTAAAAGGGGTTAGAAAATTTATAGAAGGTACTAAATCACAAAAAAGGGAATGGAAGGAAAGTGAATATAGGAAAAACTTTTCTATGGGCAATCAAATTGGAAAAACCTATAGGCAGATTCAATATAGGAATAGTAAAAATGTTTTATTATATTGTACTCCTTGGGAGGATGTGGATGGGTGAAAGATGTTTTATACAATATATGTAAGATGTGTTTTATAAAATATGTACTCTTTTAAATATGGTTTCAAAAATTTAATTTAACATACACTTAATAGATTTTATAAAGAAATTTTTTAATAAGGTATGTAAATTGAAAAATGTATGAAATTTCATATCAAAATAGTAGAAACTACAGTGGAATCCATTATTGTGATGAGCTGAATGGGATTTCGCACTTGATAGCCTATCTTTGTGGAAAGAAAAACTATTAAAGATTGAAATTGATTAATAAAATATTGTATATTAGGCATTGTAAAAAATGATAAAAATATCACATGGGACTTGGCCCGGTTGGTAAGGACTCCGTAAGTGCATCAGGGAGACCCGAGATCAAATCCAGGTGGAGACATTATTTCTGGGTATTGTAGTAGTTTTGTAGCGGGAACTGTAGCAGGTACTTTTTGGCACTGTAGTAGCCATGAATATGCCCTATTTGGGCCTTCGGGCCATCGATTTGGTCCCTGAGTCCTTTAAGGCCTTTGGGCCACCCAGTCCTTTGGGTCAGTAAGGCTTTCAGGACACCTCAAGGCCTTCGGGCCACCTTAAGTGCAGATGAAAACCAGACGACCTACGAGGAACAAGCTCTACAAGGAGGATGAGCAAGGAGCTTTCACCACAGCAGAAGCTAAACAGATTGAAAGAATGAGAGGGTATGGTGCATGCCATTAGGACAAGCCTGTGCATGCACGGGAATGCCTAGCCTAACAGTCATGCGAAGGTGGAGAGCTGATTTCATGATGAAGATGCTGGGGAGGAGCAGTTCCAAGTAGTGAGTCTGGGTTGTATGTAATGTTTGAAGCCTATGGGAAAATGAATTCCTCTAATGCCTACGGGCCATGTAATACTTATTCCTATGGGCCTTGTAAGGGTTCCACCTCACCCCTTGAAAGGTGGATTATCAAAATAAAAAAATAAATAAAGGCCTTCAGGCCATTGGATGGATAAAAATAGAAAATAAAAGGTACTTGAAGTCTGAGGTTCAGGGATTAGGTGATGCTACTTTGAACAACTTGATGTCTTTGAAGTCATAATGAGGTATAAAAAATCTAATGTGATTGTAGGTACTGAAATGAAAAAAGGTGAAAATGAAGTATCGAATCCTTAAATTTTTTGAAGTAGGAATTTACACAAACCATTTTCATGGATGGGATCACAGATTTGGTATATATGTGTGTCGTACCATTTCCATGGAGTTTATGGCCTCCTGATGGGGCGAATTGAAACAGGAGAAATAATGAATTTGGAAACATAGGAGGATTATGAACATATCACGAAGTCATGGTTGCAGAGAGACATAGGGTTTGAAAATATAAAGGAGGTGATAATTGAAGGAAGAAGAGCTTGAATTATGAAAAATTGGGATGGGGATATGGAATGGCGGGGATGCAGGGAGGTAGGGAGGCAGAAGTGGAGACATGGGGAGATGAGGAGATGGGGAGGTGGGGAGGTGGGGTCATGAGGAGACAAGGCTTTTGAAGTGAGAGTAAAAAATGGGGAGATGAGTTTGGGGAGAGATGGGGAATGGGAGAGGTTGTGTGGGGGTGATTGTTAATTGAGGTGTGAGGAGGAGGAGGGAGAGGGTGACATGTGTATATGAAAGAAGAAGGGGTGACATGTATATCTGGAGGCACACTATTTAGTATAGATAGTAGATATTAATGGGAAAATGAAAGGTGATTTAAGACATATTCATGACTTAATGGAAATTGTTCTTATATAATTTTAATGTGATAAAAAATTTAATAGGATTTTTAAAAATATTTCAAAAAACAAGATGGGGTTTTAAATATTTTAAAAAAGGGTCCCGATAAGCGTGAACCTTGTTCACACTTCTCCCTTCTCCAGGAAGAGTGAATCGGGTTCCCGCTTCCTATATGGGATCTCTTAAGGAAAAATGAACATCATTAACTCTTCCTATCATATTTTTTTATTAATAAATATTTCTAAATATGTATATATATATATATTAATAAATATAAATAAATATTACTTAAATATTAAATAAATATTAATAAAAAACAATAAAAATTAATTAAATATTCATAAATATTAACTAAATATCAATAAATATTAATTAAAAAATCATCAATACTAATAAAATATCAATAAAACTTAATTAAATATTAATAAATATTTATAAATATTAATGAAATATTAATAAATATTAATAAATTTTAAATAAATATTCATAAATATTAATAAATACAAATAAATATTAATAAATATTAATAAAATGTTCATAAATATTAATAACTATTAATTAAATATGAAAAAATATCAATAAATATCAATAAATATTAATAAAAATTGATTAGTATTAATAAAATATCAATAAATATTAATTAAATATTAATAAATTTTAATAAACATTAAATAAATATTCAATAAATATTGATTAAATATTAATATATGTTAAATAAACATTCATAAATATTAATGAATATAAATAAATATTAATAATTATAAATAAATAGTAATTAAATATTAGTAGATATTAATTAAATATTCATATATATATTAATTAAATATTCATAAATATTCATAAATACTAAAAAATATTAATAAATATTAAATAAATATCAATAAATATTAATTAAATATTAAACAAATATTCATAAATAATAAATGGTGTTAATAAATATTAAATAAATATTAAAACATATTAAAAATATTAATTAAATATTAATTAAATATTCATAAATATTGATTAAATATTAATGAATATAAATAAATATAAATAAATATTTATTAAATGTTATTAACTATTAATTAAATACTAACAAGTTTTGAATAAATATAAATAAATATTAAAAATTATATAAATATTAATAAATATGTTTACATATTACTCAATATCAATTAAATATTAATATTTGATATTATTTATTTATTATTTATCGACCCCCCCCCAACCCCACGGGCGGTTGGGGTGGCAAGGATGTTTGGGGTGTGGGCTGAGGTCACAGAATCAAGTTCTGACCTAGGAGCATGTTGGGACCAACTTATGTTTTGGTTGTATTTATTGTTAATAGATTACATATGTTTGAAGTTGAGAAAGGGTGGAAGTTTTGGTTTCTGGACACACCATATCAGATTGACCAGGAAGATGCATCGGACACAAAGAATCGAATGTAAAATCAAAAGGAAACATGGTTCTGTACAGAGAACTCCAGACCTAGATGGTCAGACACAATTTTCAGTCCAAGTAAATCTGACGATGATAAGATGGTCTTGGAGTTCTCATAAATCATGATAGTTCTAATGATAAAAGATTTTAAAGAATGGAGGATGTTGAACATGATGTTTGAGAGTTTGAAAATTTTGAGAAGATGAAGATGTTGGTTTTTAGAGAGATCAATAAGCCACAAAAAAAACAGAACATCAGATGAGTACAGATACCGGTCAATCAGATTCACTCTATACTAAAAATACAAATGCCCGGAAGGTTGATCTTGTCGAAGTCATATTTTTTTTTTTAAGTCCTTATTGGACTAATTCATCGATATGCCATAGATATTGATCTATCATATGAGAAACAAACACCGGTCCATCGGACACAAGTACTATCAGAGGTAGAGTGGTGTTTGTAAGTTGTTGAAAATGATGAGCTCCTGACATTGATACATCATATGGGAAAAAGACATTGATCCATCGGTATGACATTGATGTCAATCCATTGGATAGGAAGTAGGCACCAGTTCATCAGATGGTGTATGAAACTGATAAAACATTGGGTGCAGAATATCATATTGATCGGAATTGATGACACTGATTCATTCACCTGAGCATAGACAAAGGGGGAGTTCAACTTTTTAATCAGAATCATTCAATCTGTCTGAGCATATGTGTGAAGATTTCTATCGTAATGAGAAAATAATCGAAAATGTGAGAAATGGTTGAGATGCTCTGGAACGGTTGAAGTTGACAGAAGTCAAAAGAAGTTGCAACTATGTTATTCAACGATGTAGTCAACCATTTTCAATTGACTTGAAGTATCGGATAAAAAAATAACTTGATTGTTTTTATTCTTCATTATTGGGTCAGGAGAAAAAGTTTTGAAGTTGTTTTATTGTTTTTCAATTGGGACTAGAGTAAAAAATGCAGAGTCCAAAGTTGTACAGTACAGATCCATCAGACAATGTTTTTAAAAGAAAGTGCATGAGACGCATTTTCTGTAAGAAAATCCATAGAACTGAGACTGAGGTAGAAACAATAATTAGAGTCACAAAACAAATAATGATCTCACTAAGCTAATCGGACTGAAGGATTGTTTGAAAATTCAAAGAAGACTGAATTTTTGAGAAGATTCGAGAAGATTTGAGAAGGTGTCAAAAGTATTTAGAAGAGTTAAAGAAGTCAAAGATGAGACTCAAATCAACATGAAATTTGGATTTTGTGAATTGATTTGAGCAAGAAAAGGAACTATTTTTTCCACCTTTTCCATTATGCAATTTCTATAAATAGAAAGAAAAATAAATTTTTACTTGAAACCATTCACATGTGCTGAGAGTTGATACCCTGATACTTTTTTGATAGGCACTGAGATTCCAATCGAACCTTTGTTTCAGGATGAAGTTGATAAAGATCCATCGGTATGTTATCCAATCATAATGATTCCATCAGAGTAAGTTCCATTGGAATGTGTCCATTGAAGCAGGTTCCATCGGAGTGAGATTTGCGATAGTAAGATCTACCGGAGCAAGATCCATCGGAATGAAGCCCCGTAGGACGGAGTTCCATTGGATGAAGAAGTGGTGAGTTGAAAATTGAGCTTCTACTCAATTTAAGCAGGAAGAGAATAAGCGGAATCGAATAGAGCATACCGGATAGAGTACATCAGACAGAGGATACCAAACAGAATCCAATCGAACTGACTTTTGCTGAGGAAGTTTTCCGAACAGAGATTCTGGAGGTAGTTTTATGACCAACAAGTTCTTCAAAGAATTATTTAAGTTCTTGATGATTGTACATAGGTAAAGTTTGATTAGGATTACTTGTGGATTAAGTAAACAAATTTCTAAAGTGGATCAGAAAAGAAGAAGTAAAATGAAGCTTGTAACTTTGGATACTTACTAGTTGCTGAAGAGGCTTGTTTGATGGGGTGTATAACCAGCTATGGAAAAGTGTATATGAAAAGGATAATTGGGGGGTATAACCAACTATAGTAGAAAATTTTATACTGGGTGTTAGAACTATTTGTTGTTTGTGCCTTTGTATTCTGAAAAGAAATATAGTAAAGGAATCCATGTTGGTGGTGTTATCCAGTATGGCAAAGAGTAGGTATTTGTGTTGAATCTTTTAAATATCAAGTGTTGTTTTCTTTTTACACTTGTTGCATACAAAAGGTAATGTTGAGAAGTTATATTTGATTGGATCATGGCTCTAACAAGTTTTAGAGGTTAAGATAGGTTTCTAAAATATTTAAGAAACTTTCTTGTAAAACGAAAAAGGATCCATTGACCCCCCCCCCCCACCCCACCCACCCACTCAGTGGTCTCAATCCTACCTAGGAACATCATAGTGTTGCATTGTAATCCAAAAATCAAAAATAAATATAAAATAATTTTTATTTAATGTTTATTTATTAATATTTATTTATTAAAATTTATTAATATATATTTAGTATATATTTATTAATATTTATAAAAATATTTTTTAAATTATTAATATTTAATGAATACTTTTGGATATTTAGAAATAATTATGAATATTTATTAATATTTATTAATATTTAGTAATGTTTACTAATATTTAAATGATATTTAGTAATATTTTTTAATATTTTTTAATATTTATTAATATTTTTTAATATTTATTAATATTTATTAATATTGTTTTAATAGTTATTGATATTTATTTAATTTTTAATGTTTATTTATTAATATTTATTAAAATTTATTTGATATTTAATTAATATTTATTTTTATTTATTTTTATTTATTTATTTTCATTAATATTTGTTAATATTTAATTAATATTAATGAATATTTATGAATATTGATGAAAATTTATTAATATTTAGTAATATTTATTAATATTTATTTCATATTTAGTATATATTTAGTGATATTTATTAATATTTGTTAATATAGTAACGCCCCGACCCCAATTTCCCAGAGTCGGTGCATTATTTATAACACTGGCATGACTACAATGTGTCCCGAAAGAATGAATTATTTTAATAGTTTTGGAAAACCATATACATACATAAGTTCAACATTACAACTTGAAATAAAATACAATAAGGAAATTCCTTTGAAAATATCCATAACGGTCATTCATAATTTACTTCACATCTTGGGAAAATAAAACATAAGAAAAGGGTGAGCTCATATGCTCAATAAGGGTAAGTAATATAGCATAAGATATCATAAACATGAACATTATAAATGGTGAATAACTAAAAACATGTGCCTTTAAAAATGAACTTGAACATAATATGGTAGGAATAAGAGATGAATAAATAATGTCATAATAAAGCATAATCATGGGTATTATACTAGTCGAATAACCTCATGGACTATCAATTACTTGTTTCGTAATGAGGGAAATGCATAATGTCGGACATTCTGAAATATAACGTCCAGGCCTCATCCAAGACATCTGAAAATGATTAAGGCCTCAGCCAAAACCATATCTGAAAATGGGCAAGACCTCGGCCAAGTCCATATATGTTTTGTCTCGTGAGACCTAACGATGCATCGAGGAGATATAGTGAGACCCACCTATCACTTAGTAATTCCAATTCATTCCTCATATGAATGGGGATAAACTTAAACAATATATACATTCGTATTGAAACTAATATATGAAATGTAAATAACTTTCCCCAAACATAAACACTAACCATTCAGAGTAATATGGTAAATGGTTTCGAGATAGAACATCCATAGTCAAACTAACAATAAACCATTAAATAAAATATACTAGATAATATCATTAAATATTAGTCCCAATTATACATAAGATTCAACAAAAATGTTGAAATAGATAAAATTAATCTTATAAAATCATCAAGTAATTCTTGAGATAAATACTTTTTTACTTTGAAAAGAATAGTTATTTTGGAAAAATATATATATATAACCATAAGTGAAATAATATAGTTTTATCATAATAAAATTAGTGGTTTTATAAAAATAATGGTCACTAAAAATATATTATAGAGTGTACTTGAACATAGGTAAGAATTCCGGAAGTTCCCTTGAAACGGGCATGTATTTCGGGAAGAATTTTTGAAAGATCCTTTTAAAGCATGTAACTCCCCATAAAATAAAGAAGGATTATAGTTAGTACACATATATATAACATTCACACAGAATTTATGAGGAGTAAATAATAATAAATAATAATTCCATTGTGGTAAGTAGAGAATAAGAGTAACCCGAATGAAAATAGAGGTTCGGGTAGAAAATCCTTACCTTATGTATGAATGTATTCTATACTTGACCTTAATGTCCTTGATAATAAAATTAAATTCATTAATTAAATAATTCATAACCTTATATACATATATTTAATTCATTAAAGTTTTATTAAGTTCATTTATTTCCTTATTGATAACTTGTAAGTTTGAATTTCGTCGTTCTGAAGTGTTTGTTTCCTTGATTTTGTGATCGGTTCGCTTGATTATAAGAGTATGGAAGTTCATGTAAAATGGGAATTTAAATACATAATTGAATTTATATGTTATTAATTATCATAAGGTTAAATGATCATATAAGTAATTTGGATATTTTGGGTGAGGATGAATCATTAGATAAAACTTTAATGATAATCGCTTGGATTATTTTGAGCGGTTTCACTCATAATGAGCTTGTTAGATTTCTTATTTCACATCATGTGTGTATGATGATTACAGAACATTAAATAAGATAAAATACATATATTATTATCCGTTTCAACCATAAAAATGGTTTCATGACCATCCATGAAGACAGTAATAGAAATTGAAAACCTGTCATCCTTGAATGCCATAAATTAACACATCTCATACGGTGTTTTCATTTTTTATATAAAAGGAGAGGAAATGAGATATGATAATGAATTATTCCATTATCATAAAGAAATTACATTATATGTAAGTTAATTGGGTTATCACACCTTTTGGATGATGGGATTTGAGGAGAGAAAAAGAAAATAAAGGAACTTGAAAGAAAAAGAGAAGTTGAGAAATCCCTTACAAAAATTCAACAGCCTAACGGCGTCATTTAAAAATTCATAAAATATGTTGATGAGAGAAAACGGGGTCTCTCATCATTTTTACATAATATTGAAATTAAGGGGGATATGTGATGACATATCCCAGCATGATCTAATGGAAATTAAAAGGGAATAACATAAAAGGGGTGCTTGAAAAAGAGAAGGGTGGTAGATTCCCTTACATTGTAGAGTAACTCCTAAAACTTGAAGGTTGGGACCTTGGGGGACTTGAGGATACCTTGGGAGGACTCATAAGGAGGTAAAACTACCATATCTTCAAGGATGATGAATTTGGAATAAAAGGAATGGAATAAATGGGTGGGTATTTATAGCTAAAATGAGGGAATTTGTTATTAATTTCTAAGGACACCTCAGTAGTGATATAGGTAAAACCATGGGCTTGCCCATGGTATTTGCCCATGGTATTGGCCACTTGGGACACCTCATATCATATTTTAATGTACACAAGTCGACCAGCATTTTATATTAATTATTACATAATTATAATGTCATTAAACATATCTGAAACTCAAAACTGTATTTTTACTATTCATGAAAAATTAAAGTATTTTATAAAATTTTCATAAATTAAGTGTAACCTAATATCAATGTTATGAATTCAAAAAGGACCTTTATTTTATCATAATAATTCTCTAAATATGAAAATTTTAACTTTTATCTATGAAAATACTTATTTATTAAAAATAATAGCGGACATAAAATGCATAGTAAAATTTTTGACACTTAAAAAAATAAAATTATTTTATCATTTGTAATTAAAGAAGAGTGTTATGATAAGACTATTTCATTATAATAAACATTAATAAAACCTTAGTTTGATATAATAATTTTAATCTCTCTAAAATGTACAATTTTTTCCCGAAAAATCAATTTATCAAATTTGTCATATTTTTTAGGAAAACTAAACTCCAAAGAGAAATGGTGGAACAATAATTTTTTTATACTTTCTTAGGTGAGGTTACTATTCCATTGGTCATATTACTATTCATAAGGGTAACATTACTATTCCAAAAGGGTCATGTTACTATTCACCAAAAAAATTAGTTGATCCTATCATACCCCAAATATCTTACTGATTACAATCGTGTATGACTATTTTTCAAAATTCAAAACACAAAAGTGGAAAAATTATGTTTAACGACTAGGTTATAACTATCTCCTATAAATAACAATGTTTGCTTCACATAGACTCAATGTTTCATGCATTCTATATTAAATTTATTTGTAAATCCTTGAAGTGTTCCAAATATTTACTAATATTTATGTAATATTTATTATTTATTATTTAATATTTAATTATTATTATTTATTATTTATTATTATTTATTAACATTTATTGATATTTATTTAATATTTATTAATAAATTTTAATTATTTATTAATATTTATTGATATTTATTAATCTCTGTTTCATATTTATTAATATTTTTTTAGTATTTATGAATATTTATGAATATTTAATTTATATATATGAATATTTAAATAATATTTATTAATATTTAGTTACTCTTTATTTATAATTATTAATATTGCCCCCGGGGGTGTAGCTTAGTGGTTATGCTTTTGAGGGGTCTCGTGGGAGGTCTCAAAGTCAAGTCTCCTTGATTATTTGTAGGCGTAGTAGAAATCTTTGTTTCTTTGTAACCCCCCTCCCTAAGCTATTGTAATATATTTATTAATATTTATTTATATTCATTTATATTTATCAATATTTAATTTATATATATGAATATTTATGAATATTTTTTAGTATTTACTTAATATTTATTGATATTTCATTGATATTTATAAATATTTTTTAAAATTTCGTAAATATTTATAAATATTTATTCATATTTAATTAAGATTTATTGATATTTTATCAATATTAATGAATTTTTAATTAATATTTTTTAATATTTCATTAATATTTAGAAATATTTATTAATATTTAATTAAGTTTTATTGATATTTTTTTAACATTAATGTATTTTTAATTAATATTTATGAACATTTAATTAATATTTAATTAGTAATTATTAATATTTGTTTGTATTTATGAATATTTATCTATATCTATCAATATTTATTAATATATATTTAATGTTTTAAATATTTATTAATGTTTCATTATTATTTATAAACATTTATCAATATTTAATTAGTATTTATTGATATTTTATTAATATTAATGAATTTTTAATTAATATTTATTGATATTTATTGATATTTATTGATATTTATTGATATTTATGAATATTGAAATTGATTAATATAATATTGTATATTAGGCATTGTAAAAAATGATAAAAATAGAAAATAAAAGGTACCTGAAGTATGAGGTTCAGGGATTAGGTGATGCTACTTTGAACAACTTGATGTCTTCGAAGATAGAATCAGGTATAAAAAACCTAATGTGATTGTGGGTAATCAAATGAAAAAAGGTGAAAATGAAGTATTGAATCCTTAAATTTTTTGAAATGGGAATTTACAAGAACCATTTTCATGGATGGGATCACAGATTTGGTAGATCTGTGCATCGTACAATGTCCATGGAGTTTTTGGACTCCTGATGGGGTGAATTGAAATAGGAGAAATAATGAATTTTGATACATAAGAGGATTATGAACTTATCACGAAGGCGCGGTTACAAAGAGACATAGGGTTTGAAAATAGAAAGGTCGCGATAATTGAAGGAAGAAGAGCTTGAATTATGAAAAATTGGGATGGGAATATGGAATGGTGAGGATGCAGGGAGTTAAGGAGGCAGAAGAGGAGACATGGGGAGATGAGAAGATGGGGAGGTGGGGAGGTGGGGTCATGAGGAGACAAGGCTTTAGAGGCGAGAGGTGGAAATGGGGAGATGAGTTCGGGGAGAGATGGGGAATGGGAGAGGTTGTGTACGGGCGATTGTTAATTGAGGTGTGAGGAGGATGAGGGAGAGGGTGACACGTGTATATGAAAGAAGAAGAGGGTGGCATGTGTATCAGGAGGCACATTGTTTGGTATAGACAATAGATATTAATGGGAAAATGAAAGATGATTTAAGACATGTTCATAACTTAATGGAAAATGTTCTTATATAATTTTAATGTGACAAAAAAATTAATAGGATTTTTAAAAATATTTCAAAAAACAATATATGGTTTTAAATATTTTAAAAAAGTGTCTCGAGAATCGTGAAGCTTGTTCACGCTTCTCCCTTCACTAGGAAGAGTGAATCGGGTTCCCGCTTCCTATATGGGATCTCTTAAGGAAAATTTAACATCGTTCGCTCTTCCTACCAGGTTTTTTTATTAATAAATATTTCTAAATATGCATATATATATATATTAATAAATATAAATAAATATTTATAAAAAGTAATAAAAATTAATTAAATATTCATAAATATTAACTAAATATCAATAAATATTAATTAAAAATCATCAATATTAATAAAATATCCAAAAATATTAATTAAATATTTATAAATATTTATAAATATTAAAGAAATATTAATAAATATTAATAAACGTTAAATAAATATTCAAAAATATTCATAAATACAAATAAATATTAATAAATATTAATTAAATGTTCATAAATATAAATAAATATTAATTAAATAAGAAAAAATATCAATAAATATCAATGAATATCAATAAATATTAATAAAAAATGATTAGTATTAATAAAATATCAATAAATATGAATTGAATATTAACAAATATTTCTAAATATCAATAAAATATTAATAAATTTTAATAGATATTAAATAAATATTCAATAAGTATTGATTAAATATTAATAAATGTTAAATAAACATTCATAAATATCAATTAAATATTTTGAATATTAATTAATATAAATAAATATTAATAATTATAAATAAATAATAATTAAATATTAATAAATATTAATTAAACATTCGTATATATATATATATTAATTAAATATTCATAAATATTCATAAATACTTGAAAATATTAATAAATATTAATAAATATTGATAAATATTAAATAAATATCAATAAATATTAATTAAATATTAAAAAAGATATTCATAAATACTAAAAGGTATTAATAAATATTAAATAAATATTAAAACATATTAAAAATATTAATTAAATATTAATTAAATATTCATAAATATTGATTGAATATTAATTAAATATTAATGAATATAAATAAATATTTATTAAATATTATTGACTATTAATTAAATACTAACAAGTATTAAATAAATATAAATAAATATTAAAAAGTATATAAATATTAATAAATATGTTTACATATCACTCAATATCAATTAAATATGAATTAATATTTGATAATATTTATTTATTATTTATCAACCCCCCCCCCCAACCCTGCGGTCGGCTAGGGTGGCAAGGATGTTTGGGGTGTGGGTTGAGGTCACGGAATCAAGTTCTGACCTAGGAGCATGTTGGGACCAAGTTGTGTTTTTGTTGTATTTTTTATTAATAGATGATATATGTTTGAAGTTGAGAAAAGGTGTAAGTTTTGGTTTCTGGACACACAATATCAGAATTACCAGGAAGATGCATCGGATGCAAAGAATTGAATACAAAATCAAAAGGAAACATGATTCTGTACACAGAACTCTAAACCCAGATGATCGGACACAATTTCCAGTCCAAGTAAATCTAATGATGCTAAGATGATCTTAGAGTTATCATAAATCATGACAGTTCTCGTGATAAAAGATTTTGAATAATGGAGGATGTTGAACATGATGTTTTAGAGTTTGAAAAGTGTGAGAAGATGAAGATGCTAATTTTTATCCAGATCAGTAAGCCACAAAAAATAGATCATCATACGAGTACAAACACTAGTCAATAGGATTCACTCTATGTTAAAAAGTAAAATGGTTGTAAGGTTGATCTTTTTGAAGTCATTGATTTTTAAAAGTCCTGATCAGACTGATTCATCAGTATGCCATAGATACTGATCTATTAAACAAGAAACAAATGTCGGTCCATCGGACATAAGTACTATCGGAGGCAGAGCGATGTTTGTAAGTTGTTGAGAATGATGAGCTCCTAACACTGATACATCAGATGGGAAACAGAGACTAATCCATCAGTATGACATTGATGTCAATCAATCGGATATGAAGCAGGTAACAGTTCATCATACAGTGTATGATACTGATAAAACATTGGGTGTAGAATATTGTATTGATCAGAATTGATGACACCTATTCATTCACCTAAGCATAGATAGAGGGGGAGTTCAAATTTTTAATCATAATCATTCAATCAATCTGAGCATATGTGTGAAGATTTTTATCGTAATGAGAAAAAAATGAAAATGTGAGAAATGGTTGAGATGCTCTGGAATGGTTGAAGTTGACAGAAGTCAGAAGAAGTTTCAACTATGTTATTCAATGATGTGGCCAACAATTTTCAATTGACTTGAAGTATGAGATAAAACAATCACTTTATTGTTTTTATTCTTTATTATTGGTTCAAGAGAAAAAGTTTTGAAGTTGGTTTATTGTTTGTCAATTTGGACTAGAGTAAAGAATGCAGAGTCCAAAGTTGTGCAGTACAGATCCATCAGACGATGTTTTCATAAAAAAGATCATCAGACGCATTTTCTGTAAGAAAGTCCATCAAACTGAGACTGAGGCAGAAACAACAATCAGAGTCACAAAAAAAAGAATGATCTGACTAAGCTAATCGGACTGAATAATTGTTTGAAAATTCAAATAAGACTGAATTTTTGAGAAGATTCAAGAAGATTTGAGAAGGTGTTGGAAGTATTGATAAGAGTTGAAGAAGTCAAATATGAGACTCAAATCAACATGAAATTTGGATTTTGTGAATTTCGTTGAGAAAGAAAAGGAACTATTTTTCCCGCCTTTTCCATTATGTGATGCCTATAAAGAGAAAGAAAAATAAATTTGTACTTGAAACCATTCACGTTCGCTAAGAGCTGATGCCCTGGTACTTTTGTGATAGGAATTGAGATTCAAACCAGACCTTTGTTTCAGGATAAATTTGATGAAGATCCATTGGTATGTTATCCAATCAGAATTAGTCCATCGGAGTAAGTTCCATTGGAATGTGTCCATTGGGGTGAGTTCTATCAGAGTGAGATTCTCCAGAGTAAGATCAACCAGAGCGAGATCCATCAGAATGAAGCCCCATAGGACAGAGTTCCATTTGATGAAGAATTGGTGAGTTGAAAATTGAGATTCTACTCAATTGAAGTAGGAAGAGCGTAAGCAGAATCAAATGGAGTATATTGGACAGATTCCATCAGACAGAGGATACAAGACAGAAGCCAATCAAATTGACTTTTGCTGAGGAAGTTTTCTGAACCGAGATTATGGAAGTAGTTTCATGACCAACAAGTTCTTCAGGGAATTATTAAAGTCCTTGATGATTGTACATAGTTAAAGTTTGATTCGACTTACTTGTGTAGGAAGTGGATCAGAAAACAAGAAGGAAAATGAAGCTTGTAACTTTGGATACTTACTAGTTGCTGAAGAGGCCTGTTTGATGGGGTGTATAACCATCTATGGAAAAGTGGATATGAAAAGGATAGTTGGGGGTATAACCAACTATAACAGAAAATTTTATACTAGGTGGTTGTAGAACTATTTGTTGTTTGTGCCTTTGTATTCTGAAAATAAATATAGTAAAGGAATCCATGTTAGTGGTACTATCTAACATGGCAAGGAGTAAGTATTTGTGCCGAATCTTGTAAATATCATGTGTTGCTTTCCTCTTTACATTAGTTACATACAAAAGGTAATCTTGAAAAGTTATATTTGAGTGGATCGTAGCTCTAACTAGTTTCAGAGGTTAAGAAAGGTTTCTAAATTAGTTAAGAAACTTTCTTGTAAAAAGAAAAAGGATCCACTGACCCCCCCCCAGTGGTCTCGATCTTACCTAGGAACATCATAGTGCTGCATTGTAATCCAAAAAGCAAAAAAAATATAAAATAATATTCAATTAATGTTTATTTATTAATATTAATTTATTAAAATTTACTAATACATATTTAGTATATATTTATTAATATTTATAAATATATTTTTTAATTTATTAATATTTAATCAATATTTATGGATATTTGTGAATAATTATGAATATTTATAAATATTTATTAATATTTAGTAATATTTATTAATATTTAAATGATATTTAGTAATATTTTTTAATATTTTTTAACAGTTATTAATATTTATTTAATATTTAATTATTATTTATTAATATGTATTAACATCTATTTAATATTTAATTAATATTTATTTATATTTATTATATTTATTAATATTTATTAATATTTAATTAATATTTATGAATATTTATGAATATTGATGAATATTTATTAATATTTAGTTATATTTATTAATATTTATTTTATATTTAATTTACATTTAGTGATATTTATTAATATTTGTTAATATTGTAACGCCCTGACCCAAGTTGTCCGGAGTCGGTGCATTATTTATAACATAGGCATGACTACAAGAAAGTCGTATCCTGAAGGAATGAATTAGTTTAGTAGTTTTGGAAAACCAGATACATACATAAGTTCAACATTACAACTTGAAATGAAATACAATATGGAAATTCCTTTGAAAATATCAATAACTCCTAGGTTACCCCTATAGGTCATTCATAATTTACTTCTTCACATCCTGAGAAAATAAAGAATAAGAAAGGGGTGAGCTCAGATGCTCAATAAGGGTAAGCAATACAGCAGAAGATATTATAAACATGAACATTAGACATGGTTAATAACTAAAAACACATGCTTTTAAAAATGAACTAGAACATAATAATGTAGGAATAAGGGCTGAATAAATAATATCATAATAAAGCATAATCATGGGTATTCTACTAGTCGAATAACCTCATGGAATATCAATTACTTGTTTTATAATGTGGGAAATGCATAATGTCGGACATTCTGAAATATACTGTCAAGGCCTCATCCAAGACATCTAAAAATGATTAAGGCTTCAGCCAAAACCATATCTAAAAATAGGTAAGGCCTCAGCCAAATTCATATATGTTTTGTCTCATTAGACATACCAATGCATCAATGGGCTATAGCGGGCCTCACTCATCACTTACTAAGTCCAATGCATTCCTTATATGAATGGGGATAAACTTAAACAATATATACATTCATATTGAAACTAACATATGAAATGTAAATAACTTTCCCCAAACATAAACTCTAACCATTCAGAGTAATATGGTGAATGGTTTCAAGATAGCATGTCTATAGTCAAACTAATCATAAACCATTCAATAAAATATGGTAGATAATATCATACAATATTAGTCCCAGTTATACATAAGATCCAACAAGAGTGTTGAAATGGATAAAATTACTCTTATAAAATCATCGAGTAATTTTTGAGATGAATACTTTTTTACTTTGAAAAGAAGAGTTCTTTTGGAAAAATATTTGTATAAAACCAGAAGTAAAATAATATAGTTTTCTCATAATAAAATGAGTGATTTTAAAAAAAAATAATGGTGACTAAAAATAGATTATAGAGTGTACTTGAACATAGGTAAGAATTCGAGAAGTTCCCTTGAAACAGGCTTATATTTCGGGAAGAATTTTTGAAAGATCCATTTAAAACATGTAACTCCCCAAAAAATAAAGAAAGATTCTAGTTTGTACACATATATAAAACATTCACACAGAATTTATGAGGATTACATAAGAATAAATAAGAATTTCATTGAGATAAGTAGAGAATATGAGTAACTCGAATGAAAATGGAGGTTCGGGTAAAAAATCCTTACCTTATATCTGAATGTATTCTATACTTGACCTTAATGTCCTAGATAATCAAATTAAACCATTAATTAACTAATTCAAAACCTTTTCTACATATATTTGATTCATTAAAGTTTTATTAAGTTCATTTATGTCTTTATTGATAAGTTATAAGTTTGAATTCTGTCGTTCTGGAGTGTTCGTTTCCTTGATCATGATCGGTTCGCTTGATTATAAGAGTATGGAAGTTTGTGTAAAATGGGAATTGAATTACATAATTGAATTTATATGTTATTAATGATCATACATAATTTTAAATGATCATATAATTCATTTGGATATTTTGGGTGAGGATGGATCATTGGATAAAACTTTAATGATAATCGCTTGGATTATTTTGAGCGGTTTCACTCACAACGAGCTTGTTTTGATTTATTATTTCACATCATGTGTGTATGATGATTTCAGAACATTAAATAAGATAAAATACATATATTATGATCCAGTTCAACCATAAAAATGGTTTCATGACCAACCAGGAAGACGGTGATAGAAATTGAAATTATGTCATCCTTGAATGCGATAAATTAACACATCTGAGACGGTATTTTCATTTTTTGTATAAAAGGAATGGAAAGGAGAGATGATGATGAATTATTCCATTATCATAACAACATTTCATTATATGTAAGATACTAGAATTATCATAACTTTTGGATGAGGGGAGTTGAGGAGAGAAAAATAAAATAAAGGAACTTGAAAGAAAAAGAGAAGTTGAGAAATCTCTTATGAAAATTCAGCAACCTAACAGCGTCACTTAAAAATTCATAAAATATGTTGATGAGAGAAAAAGGGTTCTCTCATCATTTTTACATAATATGGACAGTAAGAGTGTATAGAATGACATATCCCAACATAAGCCAATGGAAATTAAAAAGAAATAACATAAAATGAGTGCTTGAAAAAGAGAAGGGTGGTAGATTTCCTTACCATGTAGAGTAACTTCTAAAACTTGAAGGTTGATACCTTGGGGGCTTGAGGACACATTGGAAGGACTCCTAGGGAGGTAAAACTACCAGAGCTTCGAGGATGTTGAATTTGGAATGAAAGAAATCGAATAAATGGGTGGGTATTTATAGCTAAAGTGAGAGAATTTTTTATTAATTTACGAGGACACCTCAATAGTGATATATGCAAAATCACGGGCTTGCCAATGGTATTGGCCACTTGGGACACCTCATATCATATTTTAATGTGCACAAGTTGACCAACATTTTATATTAATCATTACTTCATTATGATGACATTATACATACCGAAAACTCAAAATTATATTTTTACTATTCACGGCAAACTAAAGTATTTTATAAAATTCTCATAAATTCAGTGTAGCCTAATATCGACATTTTGAATTAAAAAAGAACATTTATTTTATCATAATCATTCTCTAAATATGAAAATTTTAACTTTTATCTATGAAAATTCTTATTTATTAAAAATAATAGCGGACATAAAATGCATAGTAAAATTTTCGACACTTAAAAAAAATATTCTATCATTTGTAATTAAAAGAGAGTGTTTTGATAAGACTATTTCATTATAATAAACATTAATAAAACCTTAGTTTGATATAATAATTTAAATCTCTTTGAAATGTACAATTTTTACCCAAAAAATCAATTTATCAAATTAGTCATATTTTTAGGGAAAACTAAAATCAAAACATAAATGATGGAACAACAATTTTTTATACTTTCTTAGGTGATGTTATTGTTTCATTGATCATATTACTATTCATAAGGGTAACATTACTATTGAAAATGGTCAAATTATTATTCACCTAAAAAATAAGTTGAACCTATGAGACCCCAAATATTTTACTGATCGCAACTGTGTATGTCTGTTTTTCGAAATTCAAAACACAAAAGTGACAATTATATTTAACAGCTATGTTTTAACTATCTCTTATAAATAACAAAGTGTTTGTTTCACAAAGACTCAGTGTTTCATGTATTCTGTGTTAATTTTTTTTATAAATTCTTGGGGTGTGATAAATATTTACTAATATTTATTAACATTTATTTTTTATTTTTTATTTTTTATTTTTTATTTGATATTTAATTATTGTTTATTATTATTTATTAAGATTTATTGAAATTTATTTTGTATTTATTAATAATTATTAAATATTTATGAATATTTATTGGTATTTATTAATATTTGTTTAATATTTATTAATTTTTTTTAGTATTTATGAATATTTTTGAATATTTATGAATATTTATGAATATTTAATTAATATATATGAATATTTAATTAATATATATGAATATTTAATTGATATTTTTTTTATAATTATTCATATTGACCTCGGGGGTGTAGTCTAGTGGTTATACTTTTGAGGGGTCTCATGGGAGGTCTCAAAGTCGAGTCTCCTCGATTACTTGTAGGCATAGTAGAAATATTTTTTTCTCTGTAATCCCCCTCCCTGGGGTGTTGTAATATATTAATTAATATTTATTTATATTTAATGATATTTAATTCATATATATGAATATTTATGAATATTTTTTTAGTATTTACTTAATATTTTTTAATATTTTTTAATATTTCATTGATATTTATAAATATTTTTTAATATTTCATAAATATTTATAAATCTTTATTTAGATTTAATTAAGATTTATTTATATTTTTATTAATATTGATGAATTTTTAATTAATATTTATTAATATTTAATTAAGGTTTATTGATATTTTGTCAACATTAATGTATTTTTAATTAATAGTATTGAACATTTAATTGATATTTAATTAGTAGTTATTAATATTTATCTGTATTTAGGAATATTTATCAATATCTATCAATGTTTATTAATATATATTTAATGTTTTTAATATTTATTAATGTTTCATTAATATTTGTAAAAATTTATCAATATTTAATTAGTATTTATTGATATTTTATTAATATTCATGAATTTTTAATTAAGATTTATTGATATTTAGTTCATATATATTAATATTTATGAATATTAAATTAATTTTTATTAATTTTTATTAATATTTAAGTGATACTTATTTGTATTTATTAATATATATATATATATATATATATATATGCATATTTAGTAATTTTTATTAAAAAAATGACGGTAGAAAAACACATTAAAATTTTGTCTTTTAATGCACGTGTTTTAAATCATAATGTATCTTATTTTTCATCGTAAATAAAAGTCATTTATTAAAAAATAAGAATCAATGCATATTTTGTATGTTGACTTATTTTGATTGATAATTGAAATTAAAATTATTTTTTACAATTAAAGTAATGAAATGTGAATGAAATGCATATTATTATTATTATTAAAAGTACAGGGGATTGCAAATCAAAGAATACAGACACCCTGGATCTCAAGTGGGCGATGTCGTCACCCCCACAAGAATTTACAATCATTAGATTTACAAATGAAAGTATGTTTATTAAATTGATATTTTTGTTTTTATTTTTGTCATTAATAAAATTAACGCCCCCATCGAAATTAGTTCCACAAACGAGTACAAGTATATTTTTCTAAAAGTGAGGTCCCTAATTAATATTAATTTAAAAGTCTGATTGTTTTATTATGTCATTTTTAAAACTTGAAAATAAGGTCAAGTTTGATATGATAGAACCGTTGTTTAAAAAAGGAAATTAGGACTGAAAAAACACAAATCATATTTGATATGAATATTTAATTGATAGAGCGCACATGGATTGAGTTTAAAAATGTATGGTTCTTGAATTTATGCCGAACTTATAACTCGTCAAGATCCCGTACAGCCGCTACCACCAAATCGTACCCTGATAAATTACTTAAAAATATCAAATATTAATGTGCTTGTACCCATATATATTAAGGATGGTTCGCTTAAAACAATGACCTTTTTTTGTGTCCTGTGGTGGTTTTACGGGAGGTCTTGGTTTTGAGTCTCTCCGCACATGTTTAGTTAGTATTTTTGTTTGTTTCTTCTTCTCATCGTTACAAATTTGCATCATGACATGAGAATCAAAGAACCGCTAAATCACATGTTGTGAAATCGATAATGATAAAACCTAGTTGCTATACTTTGAAGGGGATTTAAATCGTTTCAGGTTAATTGAACCTGAGGGTCAGGTTGACCAATGGGTACGTCGGAGTAAATTTCCGGTGGAAATTTGACGGGAATATCCCACAGATGGCAGCGAAAAAACCCCCCAAAAATGCATAATGGGGGCATTTTCGTCCAAAACCCAACCCGAGGTTCAGGTTGAGATGCTCAAACTTAGACGATTTAAATCTATTTGAAGGGGGGTATTGACAAAATATCAAGGCAGTGTCCCCGATAATTATAGATGATAATACATTTATTTATTTATTGATCCACTTGCCCCAATTGTAGGCCCAATTATATACAATATATAATATACTTAAAATATTGACTTGATTATTGTAGGTCTCCCACCGAAAGCGAATCCCATTATGAATTTTCGTGACCCTGTTAGCCTAGGCATTTGTGCCCTGTTAGCCTAGGCATTTGTAATGAACATAAATAAATCAACCTTTTAATAATAAAAAGATATAATTTCAAAAAATAATAAAATATAAATATGATTGCAATTATAATTATTTCAAAAAATATAAAATATAAAATATAAAAATAACATTATATAATGATACAATATCGTGAAACTCGTGATCAGGGAATCAACGCCATTCCACAAATATGCGAATCCTATATTAAATGCAAAACCCAAACATGGGGAAGATATTCCTAACGATTCATAGTGATAATAATACGATTTTCGTGAAATGTGTTTATTTAAAATTAGAATTACCTCAATCCAGAAATTATTTTGATCAAAATCCAATGCCATTACCGATCAGTTTAATCTATGTAATCTCCATATCAAATTATAATGATAAAAATACTATTTTCGTGACGTGTTAATTTAAATATCATTTCCTAAATAAATAAATATTTATTTATTTAAATGATATTAAATAAAAATATATCATTTCTACCGGTTCATTAACTTACTCATTAATCCTCTTATGAGATTTACTGAAACTTGAATAATAAAATATTTATTTTAATAAATATTATTCATTCGATAAATAAATAAATATTATATTCACTAAAACCATGAATATATATTTATTTTAATATGTTTATATTAATCTATTCACTAAACTGATGAATAAATATTTATTGATTTTCTATCATGTGAATAATAAACAATTGATAAAAGTCAACTCACATATTTGTGATACCCATGAATGTGTGAACCCATAGGGGATCAACACTTCCTTTTTACAACTTTCTCCAACTTTTAAGTTAATATTTGGGATTTGTAAAGGTCACAATCCACTCAAGAAATAAACTCACTCTCACTCTTATGTAGTAAAGTAAACTAGAGAGTAAGACACATATTTTTACAAGATCCCACCCCAATGAGGGTACTTACTCCTTGCTGCGCACGGGTGTTCTGGATCGTAGATTTTCCACTATAATTAATCATCAATTACAATGATATGGGAATGGATCATCCTTAACCCAAAAGTGCATCCCACACTAAATGTCTCCTGAAAATATTATACTTGTTCCTACCAGTTGTGATAATAACTTTCGTTCAAGCCTTTTGAATAGAAAAACAACTCTTGATCACAAATCCTCAATCTCAAGAACTTCAAATGTTCTTAACTTGTATCCACCCATACTTAAACTTTCGACATCCTCAACCCAGTAACCCAACGTATTTTCCAATGAATGTAGGTCGAACTTGGAATGAACTAGTCTGAGATGACCCAACCCATCACCCATCCCAACTCACCACAAGCTCCGAAGTGCATTCTCAACCACCACAGGTTAACAACAAGCACCCGTGTATCATCATATAACAAACTAGGAATGATTTCACAATCAGAATCCAAATAACCAAAGCATGAAATCCTCCCGAAAATCCGGCATGACCCGTCCATAAATTGGATGTCCATGCCATCAAATAAACCGTATCAATAAGTTCAAACAATCAAACATAGCATACACATCAATAACCAGAAACTAAAACCATAACCAACATCACATTTCAATTTATAAACAAGACATATACAATAACCATAAGTCAACATAAACAAAAGCTCAAAACAAGATCAAGGCTAGTGAGGTCGATACATAATATCCCAACAATTCAAAAAACCCAAAATGCTCCACATGAGGTGAACTCCATGAGACTGTCATCTCCACTATCTCAAACCAACCAAGAACATCAGTGATCAAGAGGATGCACCAAACGACATGGTGCCCTTACCATTACCCATGCCCTATAAAACCAAGCCTTTTTATGCCCAATGACATATGCAGGGTGTGAGGCAAATCCCATTAGGATACCAATATGGATCTATATTAGGTCTTTCTTTATGCAAACCAATAACTCTAGTTTGAAAGCCATATTTAAAACAATTTTACACTGAAAACATTTCTTAAGAAATCCATTCGGTTTTACTCGAAACAAACCACGTTTCAAAGGCATGAATATACAAAGCTTAATCAAGAGAAAGCGATGCCACATGGAATAGACAAGGTTAACTCACCCAACATGGAATAAGCATAAGCATAAACATCATCATACATCCAACAACGGGATTGGGCATAAAACATAAGACATCTAAATCAACCAAGGCACAATAAACATGTTACGTGTTCTCTAACCAATAGGGTCTAACTTGTCTTAGTCTAACACAAGATTACTAGTCGTCTAAGTGGGAATAAAAGATCGGGAGCACTCTCGGTCTCCCCCAATGTCACGACCCGTCCCAGTTGGGTCCATGCTGTGACTCCCCAAGCCCGTCTCCAATAGGCCAGAGACTGGTGACCACCACCAAGTAGACATATCACTCAAATGAGAGGCATTGCCTAAGTACATGTACGCGCACACACATCTCCAAGCCCACAATGTTGAAATGTAAAAATCACAAACAAAATGCATGCATACAACAAAACCCAACCAACATGCTACAACAGGAAAGCAAAGTGTAGTAAAGTAAACTGAGCCAGAATACAAGCTCACCAAAAGAAAGAGTCTTCCAACTAAAAAGTCTAACCTGTAAACAAGATAGGTACTAGGACTGGTACTCAAAACCGTAGGGACACCTCGGCATGTCTGAAACTCACAAAGCTTTGTCTGATTTGTAGGTTCCGGGCGCAGCGGAAGCGCGTTGATGGATTTGCCCAACTTTAATTTTAACGTTAAACAACATTCAATCCGGGATCCGTCACGATATAAAACGCTGAATCTTCGGAATAGAACGAAGAACGAAAAGAAAAGAGTCCCATAACCCTTGAGGAGGATCATCATATGTTGATTATAATTAATTTAATTAATGCATAAGAATTACCTCGTTGGAATCTTTCTTCGTTGATGTGTCCGGTCACGATTCGGTGAACCGTCGTTGCGTCGTAGAATACAAGTATGAGATTCCTCTAACGGTGATCCACACGTGTGTCACGTATCTCCGGACGTCGCCGAAGGGATCTCCGGGTGCTAGCGTGGAAGAACCTTCGCTTGTGATGTCCGCCTTCGACCGCCTTGATCTGGTGGAGAATCTTGCTCTCGTAACTTGAGGGCGTTCTTGGTGGAAATAGAATTCTCTCTTGGCTTGAGAGTATTTCCAAATCCGCTGTACACAACAATGACCCTCCAAAATGTTGGGGTTGCGAGGATATTTATAATCGGGTTTGAGGTTAATAGAGTTATGATAATAAATAAATGCGTTACGTGTTTTATTTATTTCATTAACTCTTATTGAAAACCTCCATGTCAAATTATTAATTCCTTGACATGCGCTCACGCTGATTATAATAAATATCATTTAATAAAACAATATTAAATCCTCAAAATCCCAACTGGAAGAACTACACGGCGTGTATATTTAATATACACAGCGTGTACTTTTATTTTCCATTTTTCTCCACCACATTTATTAGACCTTGAGTAATGACTATTTATTTCTTAAATAAATGTAATTGCATTACTCGCTAATAAATATATTATTTTGTCCACAATATATTCTCTCGAATAACTAGTGTCAAAATAAATGCGATCAGACATCCTTAAATAATTATTAAACCACAGTCGGGAATAATATTTATTTAACTTGTTAAATTAATATTTAACTGAGATACATGGACACACTTAGTATGTGCCCCTCTAGGCCTCTTTCTCAGTGGCATTAGGTTGATCCAGCCTAAAGTCCAAGGTTAGCGTCTAGCAACACGGCAAGACACTCATAGAGAAAGAAGTTAATGCCGCAATGACGTGTCACCTCCTACGAACGCTTACCGTGTAATATAATCCCTTTGTCTCGATATCTCCAATCAAGCGGGTTGCATGCTAGTGCCATCAACCCATGTGCTTGATTATTTTTTCTTTGACTTCCCAGAATTGAACTTGCTCATACCTTACCATGGCCATGGATTTATTTAGGCTGTATCAATTCCATCAAAGGGCCTGAGATATCTACTTCCGTTATGGAACGGAAGGGACAAATCCTTTCTCGCATTATCTATTAATGCGATATTACTCGTGACGCACCCAACGTATCCTACCTCGCTGCGAACAGTGTGTCGTCACAGTTTTCGTCAATACATCTAAGTGCGCGAGTTGTAATACCCATTAATAATAATCTTAAAGTCTAAGGACCAATACACATGTCCGCAGATAGGAACATTCAATGACACTATGAAATGTGGATTTCCTACTGGCGGGTCTCGTTCTCATAATATCCTCCTAGATATTACCAAGGGCGCACACCATGAAAAGGTGCCTCAAAGTTTTATGAGTCTTCACCCCTAATGACCTGTATTATTTGTGTCCCTCAAATAATATCATCCGGCCATAGAACATACATTCAAGAACAGTGTTATGGCACTTCCAGGTTCTCATCATAGCAGGGATCCGCTACGACCCTTTAATGCAACATCTGTCCTTAGGACATTATCACATGACATGTCACGCAGAAGAATAATCAAGATGTGATAAGGCTTTTATTTAATGAATAAAGTACAAAGTAGTTGGTTCTAGACCACCAACTCCAACAGACTCCCACTTGGACTAGAGCCAACTGCTAACAACCTTTAACCTGCTAGCCATCACATGATATTCATGCTTTTGCTGAGATAGGCCTTTATTCATGGGGTCCGCCACATTCTCTTCCGTGGACACTCTGCTCACTGCAACTTCACCCCTTTGATAGAAATCCCTCAAGAGGTGATACTTCCGAAGTATGTGCTTTGTCTGTTGATGTGACCTTGGTTCATTTGCAAGAGCCACCGCTGCCGTATTATCACAATACAATGTAATGAGATCTTTACTGCTAGGCACCACATCAAGCTCCTGGGAAAAGTTCCGAATCCAGACAGCTTCCTTGGCTGCATCAGAAGCCGCTATATACTCGGACTCCGCTGTAGAATCGGCGACAACTGGCTGCTTTGAACTCTTCCAGCTCACAACTCCTCCATTGAGACAGAAAACATATCCAGATTGTGACTTCAGATCATTCTGATCTGTTTGAAAACCAACATCAACATACCCTCTGATGACAAGCTCCTTGTCTCCTCCATACACTAGGAACATATCCTTAGTTCTTCTCAGATACTTAAGGATAGTCTTAACAACAGTCCAATGCTATTCTCCTGGATCTGCTTGATATCTGCCTACCATGCTCAGTGCATAGGCAGCATCAAGCCTGGTACATAACATGGCATACATGATGGATCCTATAGCCGAAGCGTATGAGATCTTGCTCATCCTATCTTTCTCCTGTTGTGTCTGGGGACACATTTTTTTAGAAAGATGTAAGCCATGTGACACTGGAACCAATACCCTCTTGGATTTTTCCATACTAAATCTCTTTAGTATCTGGTCAATGTATGTACCCTGACTTAGTCCAAGCAGCCTCTTGGATCTGTCACGAATGATCTTGATCCCTAGAATGTAGGCTGCTTCTCCTAAGTCCTTCATGGAGAAACACTTGTTCAACCAGTCCTTAACTGACTGTAAGGCTAGTACGTCGTTTCCAATAAGCAATATGTCATCAACATATACCACTAGGATGACGACCGCATTCCCATTAAACCGCTTATAAACACATGGCTCACATTCGTTCTTAATGAAACCAAATTCCTTTATGGCTTCATCAAATCGAATGTTCCATGACCTGGATGCTTGCTTCAATCCATAAATGGATTTCTGAAACTTACAAACCCGTTTGGTTCACCTGGTGTCACAAACCCTTCTGGTTGTGTCATATAGACATCTTCCTGAAGGTTCCCGTTAAGGAATGCTGTTTTGACATCCATCTGCCAAATCTCGTAGTCATGGTAAGCTGTTATGGCAAGTATGATTCTTATGGATTTAAACATGGCAACTGGCGAGAAGGTTTCATCATAGTCAATTTCTTGACGTTGTCTGAATCTTTTAGCCACTAGCCTTGCTTTATAGGTGCTAACTTGACCTTCCATGTCCAGCTTTCTTTTGAATACCCATTTGCATCCAACAGGCTTTACATCAACTGGCTTATCGACCAGAACCCAAACTTGGTTCTGATACATGAAATCCATCCCAGAATTCATAGCTTCTAGCCATCTTGCAGCTTCTGAGCTTTCTACTGCTTCCTTGTAGGAGAGAGGTTCATCATTGTCCAACAATAATGATTCACCATCCTCGGTGACTAGGAAACCAAATCTCTCTGGTTCCCCTACCTCTCTTGAGCTCCTACGCAGTACTTGTGTTTCTGGAACCTCTTCCACGGGGACCTGTGGAACTTTTTCCTGTACCAACTCCTGTGTATCTTGAGCATCAACTTCGTCGAATTCAATCTTGCTCCCACTATCCTTCTTGAGGATGTGCTCCCTCTCAAGAAAGACAGCTTGTCTGGCGACAATCACTTTCTTGTCTTGAGGGTTATATAGGTAATATCCTTTCGTTTCCTTGGGATATCCTATAAAGATACACTTCGTACACCGGGGTGCTAGTTTGTTGCCTGAGAAGGCTTTAACAAACGCCTCACATCCCCATACACGTGTGTGCGACAAAGTGGGTTTTTTTTCATTCCATAACTCGGATGGAATTCCATTTGCCGCCTTAGTTAGTACTTGGTTTAATGTGTATGCTGCAATTTGTAATGCATATCCCCAAAAGGATAATGGAAGATCCGCATGACTCATCATCAACCTCACCATGTTCAACAAGGTGCGGTTCCTCCTTTCACTAACACCATTCCACTGTGGTGTAAAAGGAGGAGTGAGCTGAGATAAAATCCCAGACTCCCGTAGAAGATCGATGAACTCTTGGTTCAAATATTCTCCACCTCGATCCGATCAAAGCTTCATTATCTTCTTACCAAGCTGATTCTCTACTTCATTCTTGAATTCCTTAAATTTCTCTAAGGACTCTGACTTATACCTCATTAAGTAGACATATCCATATCTACTCAAATAATCAGTAAAAGTAATGAAGTAAGAATATCCACCACTAGCTTTTACTGGAAATGGTCCACACACATCCGTGTGTACCAATCCTAGAAGCTCTGTGGCCCTTTCACCTTGTCCACCAAAAGGCAGCTTGGTCAATTTTCCTTGTAAACAAGCGTGACATCTATCAAGTGGTTTTAGCTCAGTAGAGTCTAAATAGCCATCTTGGCAGAGCTTTGTCAAACGCTTCTTGTTCACATGACCAAGGTGGTGATTCCATAACTGGGTGATGTATGAGTCATGTGATTTTGTTTCGTTATCGATTGCCAACACTTGGTTTTCGTAATTCAATACATACAAACCATTATTTAAATGTGCCATACCATAACACACGTTGTTCTTATAAAATAGACAACCCTTATTTCCAAATTTGAAAACAAATCCATCCATATCCAAACAAGATACCGAAATTATGTTCTTGGTAACAGTAGGCACATAATAACAGTTATGTAAAACCAAAATCATCCTAGTCGGCAATGAGAGGTGGTAGTCTCCAATAGCCAACGCAGCCAGCCTTGCACCATTGGCAGCTCAAAGATCCACCTCTCCTCTGGTGATCTTTCTAAATCTACTTGGTTCCTGCATTTGAATACAGATGTGAGCCCCACAAGCTGTATCTAATACCCAATGTGTAGAAATAGAAAGATTGCACTCGATAACAAACACACCTTTAGCATCCCCACGCTTCTGGGTTCAGTTCTTCTTCCAGTGGACCTGCTTGCCACATGCAAAACACACTGCCTCTCGTTCCTTGCTCTGCCTCTGGATCTTCCCCTTCTTGGAGGGACGATGCTCGGGGGCTTCAGACCGTTTATAAGTCTTTGGACCCTTTGCCTTGTCCTTCCTTTTATTGTTCACCATAAGGACCGTGGGTTTGTTATGCCCCATGTCCTTATCTACCTGGCGAATCAAGGTCAGAAGCTCCGATAGACTCTTCTCATTGCCGCTCATGTTATAGTTGACAATGAAGCTAGAGAAGGTCTTGGGCAGTGATGATAGGATGAGATCTATATGCAACTCATCTGGGAATTTAATCCCTAAGATGTCCAAGCGTTCAATGTAGCCAATAAGCTTGAATACATGAGGCCCAGCTGGCGCAGACTCTCCAAGCTTCGTGGTAAACAAAGCATTGGAGATCTCATACCTCTCCTGTCTCGCCTTCTCTTTGTAGAGATCTTTAAGGTGAGACATCATGCTATACGCATCCATGTTTTCATGTTGCTTCAAGAGCTCATTAGACATGGCCGATAGCATGAAACACTAGACATCTGTGGCATCATCCATGTGTTTCATGTAGAGAGATAATTCCTCATCACTAGCCTCTTTCCCAGGCGCAATTGGAATAGGCTCTTCCAGCACATATAATTTCCTTTCGTGGTGAAGGATGACGCGTAAACGCCTCTACCACTCTTGGAAATTGGTGCCGGTGAGAAGGTTTTCTTTTTCGAGTATAGTGCGCAATGATATGTTTGAAGTCATTTTCTTGCCGTTTCTACAAATTAAGATGAGAAAAGGTTTAGTACTTTATTACAAAATTTGAGAAAAATAAATAAATTAATACTTATTAGTCTCCCACTATTTTATCGAAATCCAATAGCCCTCACCATTGACTCTGAAATATTCTGTTGCGTGAATATTCTAGTGGAAAGGATCCATATTGCCCTTCGTATTACCCCAACTAGGGTTGGTCAAGCAACTTGAAGGTTTTTAGGTAGGCATTCCAAATGCCAACTGCATTAACTCGCAGCTCTTTGATCCGCTGAGTGGACTTCCCAATCCTGAAATCCCTTTTGGATTTCCTCAACCTTTGCCTCTTGGTCACACCAAGTCCTGCTGTGGCAGTCAACCCTTGATGCGAACCAAGTAAAGTCAACCCAAAACCTTGAATTAGAATTCCACGATAATTGAAAGCACCCCAACTAGGGTTGGTCAAGCACTTTGAACTATGGTTCGATTCTAACCAAGATTATGGAAGGCTATGCCGACTTAATATTTATTTTGAGGGATTTTATCCTTATACGTAAATTTCCATTTTATTATCTTTGATTACATTCTTGTTAATATTAAGTGGGATATACTTAAGTGATTAACCATGTCTAAGATAATATTTACATATAAGCGGTTTTATAGTTCCAACTTGCATGCTCGTTTAATTCATTAATTGTGTGATCGTGACAACACACCCACAATAAATAAACCATGCAACTGACAGAAATAAAATAAATGGTATGATCATGAGATTTTTTATTGGTTAGTTTATCTAGCGGTTGATAAACTAACCCAAGACCCAGGGGAGAAACACCTTGAACCTTTCGGGTTCGTGTTTACAGCTTTCCACCTATCCACCTTTGTATCTCCTTGGATTGGTCTCACCTTGGCTCCTGACTTGAGCCGCCTCCACTAGCTTGGGAGCTCCATCGATTACATATGCATTTATCTCACACGCAGGTGAGGGGTAAAAGGGGTTTTTTACATAAAAGAATCCTTGGGCGCGCAGACCCTACATATTAATGAGGAGATGGCTCACAGGACAAAAAATTTAATTTAAATAAATAAATTAAAAGAAACCATTCACATACGAAGGTCTCGGTCTAGCTCATGATCATCCATACATGCAACGATATTTACGCATAAATAAAACTAGCATTCAATTCTTTAATCATTCTTGTTTAAGATAAATCACGCTCGAATCAATTAATTATCTTTAATTAACCAATCCTTTTATCTTAAATCCCTTTTCTGAATTTCCTTGATATTCTCATCCATCATAATTTTAAACAAATAAATTCATTTAAAATTATCCTTGTACGTAACTTGTACCTTGGAGGCAACCCGGTGAATTCCCATTTATTACGCAGATGTTAAATTAAACACATATATATAAAACACCTATCACGTATTGTGCCTCAGCTTTACGCCTGCACCATGTTACACGTCTCAAGGGTTTGTATAATATAATAATAAATTTTAATAAATCTGCGTAATTTGGGTGAGTACACAGCGTGTAGTTCCGACTACACGACGTGTACTTTTCTTCACCGTCCATCCTAAGTACACGCCCGGGGACAGGGTGTGTTAATGTACTTCAGAAATTTTCGGAGTACACGATGTGTACAGTGGGACACACGCTGTGTAGTTTCCGCGTTACACAATTTCTAGCCGGGCAGGCCATGTACGGAGTACACGACCCAACCCTAACCCGAAGGGACTACACGCCGTGTTCATTGGACCACATGGCGTGTATTCCGGAAACCGTGTGCCACCTGTTTCTGGTCAACACATGGTGTCTTAAATTCTTAGAAAGAATCCAATACACGGCCTGATTTGGCGGATCAGTCAATGCATTGAACCTAGACTACACGACGTGTACTTCTGAATACATGCTGTGTATTCTGGTGTTATATGGCCAGAAACGTTTGGCTCCTCCGGATGAGTTCCTCTATTTTATTTTAATCAAAATTAAAAGAAAAATTCATTTCTGTGAGGTGAACGAGAAATGAGGGAGGAGGAATAGATCTCGATATTCAGATTTCCAGAATGATTAAACTTGAATTGAAATAACTAAATTATTAAATGCGTAAATTACCAATGAAAAACTAAATAATTATAATCAACGATATGACCTGATCTGATACCACTTGTAGGTTCCGGGCGCAGCGGAAGCACGTTGATGGGTTTTCCCAACTTTAATTTTAACGTTAAACAACGTTCAATCCGAGATCCGTCATGATATAAAACGCCGAATCTTTGAAATAGAACGAAGAATGAAAATAAAAGAAGAGTCCCAAAACCCTTGAGGAGGATCAACATATGTTGATTATAATTAATTTAATTAATGCATAAGAATTACCTCGTTGGAATTCTTTCTTCATTGATGTGTCCGGTCACGATTCAGTGAACCGTCGTTGCGTTGTAGAATCCAAGTGTGGGATTCCTCTAGCGGTGATCCACACGTGTGTCACGTATCTCCGGACGTCGCCGAAGGGATCTCTGGGTACTAGTGTGGAAGAACCTTTGCTTGTGATGTCCACCTTCGACCTCCTTGATCTGGTGGAAGATCTTGCTCTCGTAACTTGAGGGCGTTCTTGGTGGAAAGAGAATTATCTCTTGGCTTGAGAGTATTTCCAAATCCGTTGTGCACAACAATGACCCTCCAAAATGTTGGGGTTGCGAGGATATTTATAATCGGGTTTGAGGTTAATAGAGTTATGACAATAAATAAGCGCGTTACGCGTTTTATTTATTTCATTAACTCTTATTGAAAACCCCCATGTCAAATTATTAATTACTTGACATGCGCCCATGCTGATTATAATAAATATCATTTAATAAAACAATATTAAATCCTCAAAATACCAACTGGAAGAACTACACGGCGTGTAATAATTAATACACGGCGTGTACTTTTATTTTCCATTTTTATTGACCACATTTATTAGACCTTGAGTAATGACTATTTATTTCTTAAATAAATGTAACTGCATTACTCACTAATAAATATATTATTTCGTCCACAATATATTCTCTCGAATAACTAGTGTAAAAATAAATGCGATCAGACATCCTTAAATAATTATTAAACCACAGTCAGGAATAATATTTATTTAACTTGTTAAATTAATATTTAACTGAGATACATGGACACACTTAGTGTGTGACCCTCTAGGCCTCTTTCTCAGTGGCATTAGGTTGAGCCTGCCTAAAGTCCAAGGTTAGTGTCTAGCAACATGCCAAGGCACCCATAGAGAAAGAAGTTAACGCCGTAATGACGTGTCACCTCCTACGAACACTTACCGTGTAATATAATCCCTTTGTCTCGATATCTCCAATCAAGCGGGTTGCATGCTAGTGCCATCAACCCATGTGCTTGATTATTCTTTCTTTGACTTCCCGGAATTGAACTTGCCCATACCTTACCATGGCCATGGATTTATTTAGGCTGCATCAATTCCATCAAAGGGCCTGAGATATCTACTTCCGTTATGGAACAGAAGGGACAAATCCTTTCTCGCATTATCTATTAATGCGATATTACTCGTGACGCACCCAACGTACCCTACCTCGCTGCGAACAGTGTGTCGTCACAGTTTTTGTCAATACATCTAAGTGCATGAGTTGTAATACCCATTAATAATAATCTTAAAGTCTAAGGACCAATACACATGTCTGCAGATAGGAACATCCAATGACACTATGAAATGTGGATTTCCTACTGGCGGGTCTCGTTCTCATAATATCCTCCTGGATATTACCAAGGGCGCACACCATGAGAAGGTGCCTCAAAGTTTTATGAGTCCTCACCCCTAATGACCTGTATTATTTGTGTCCCTCAAATAATATCATCCAGCCATAGAACATACATTCAAGAACAGTGCTATGGAACTTCCGGGTTCTCATCATAGCAGGGATCCGTTACGACCCTTTAATGCAACAGTTGTCCTTAGAACATTATCACATGACATGTCACGCAGAAGAATAATCAAGATGTGATAAGGATTTTATTTAATGAATAAAGTAAAAAGTAGTTGGTTCTAGACCACCAACTCCAACATGATCTTGGTCTACCCTGGACTCCATCAAAAGTTCGTTTGTCTGCACAAGACACGACATGTGTAGGCAAAGCCTGTGCAAGGGTGAGTATAACAATACTCAGTAGGACGCCCCAAAAATCACAAAGCAATACACAAAGTAAAGGTATTGTCAGTTCTACACAGTATATGCCTACAATACATATAACAATAACATATCCAGATATACTCAAACCCAGAACCATAGTCTAAAGGTAAGTCGCAACGATCCGCATACCCATGTTAGGGATTCAGTATGAAGATTCCACAAAGCACTTATACGGGAGAACCAACTCCTGAGTCTGATATCATTGATGACGTTCGTCTGAGAAGTACTGTTTTTTAGAAACCATCATGAGGGAGAGATACACTAATAGATCTGAATAGAGAACATGATACAATCATTTTGGGAGAACCAACTCCACAAGTGAGGAAGATCATGATACATTGATAAGGATCACTGCTAGGGACTTGGTGTATACCACAACTCATTTGGATTTACTTTCTTAGTAGAGGATCGACATTCGGTAGGATTGGTCGCATCGATAACCTGATTCTACCTAGGGCACAAGAATGGATAGAGGATCCTGATCTGAGCCTCTTGGAGGGGACTCCCGAATTTATCAAGAAAGTCCTACTGAAGGGGGTCATACTCTTGTGGATAAGAAATGATACCCACATACTTTCAGGAGAACAAGCAAGGGGGAACCAACCCAAATGAGACTTATCAAAGATACGGTGGACAAGGAGATCAAGCCATGTAGGAAAGAGTACACAACGTGTAGAAGTGTCACACGCTGTGTCCCTTGACCTTGGGTACTGCCTGTGTACAACGACCCATGTCAAAAAAACATGTCGTATAGGAAAAGGTATACACGACATGTAGAAAGGATTACACGCCATGCCTATCCATTCGAGGTCCACTCGTGTACCTCAGGCGTGTGCCGGTACACAGTGTCAACCTATGTCCGCCTACCCGTGCACTACTACACGGGGTAGCCCATGTATGTGGTCTGGGTCTGGTTTTGTGGTGGAGTACATGTTGTGTACTCCACTACATGTCCGTTTATCCTTTGAGATACACACTGAGTCTCAAGGAAGGTCCCACACACTGTGTGATGCTTCTCTACCGCTCGAAACCATAGCTGTCGCTGAACTAGTCCCACACGCCGTGTATCCCGAGATACACATCATGTTCTTCATGATTTTCCAGAATCACTATTCTTCCTCTAGCACTTCGGTTGATCCTCTGGTGCTCGATCTGATGGTCCATTCACCTCGAAACTATAGATCCATGGTTGCCTCGCCCTTGCAACACTGACTCGGTAGGTTTCGGGCCTTTGATTGGCACTGAAACCTGATTTCGATCATCTGCATGAAGAACGCTCGAAGAACGATATCTCCTGAAATAAGTCGATCTGTCCATCGCCATCGCCATCGCACCTCCGCTAGGTATTCACAATGCTAGATCTACAATTTTAGATCATTGCATGACGAATCAAATGCGCAATGATTCTTTATTCATAATCCTGTGAAGAACGAAGAACACACTGGGAGAAAGGGGGAAGAAATCACATAGACAATTCGAGGAACGAACCTAAACCATTGTTTGTTATGACCTTGATCTTCTCTTGTTAGAAGGATCAATAAGCTAGATCAAAATAGAAATAATCCCTTGAATCAAACCCACAATCACCTATCCCGCAAGAACAAACAAACCGCGGGTCAACCTGTTCATGGGTTGATCTGTGTTCGTCGTTGAATCAAAGAATGAGAAAAAAGTAAATAAAATCACATGACCTACCTCTGGGTTTGGATCGATCGTTGACGAAGGATGATTGTACTGCCATCATTGATGAGATCCTTCAACCCGCTAGCGCAACGATCCACGATCTGATCTGTCGCCGCCGTTCGTTGAGAGGTTTCTTCAAGGGGTCTCTTATCCAAAGTTTCCAGGGATTCCACCAGGGTTATGATTGAAAATTAATTTTTTTTTCAGAAGCACTTTTGAGGAAAAAGTGTGAAACCGTAAAGACATCAAAGAATTAAAACACAACCATGAATCCATGGGCCAAGATCATCAAGACAAAAAACATCCAGTTCACGATAAGGAAAAGCTCCACCCTAGCAATAAGAACAATATGAATAATGTCCTCCTTACCATCGCTGCTCATCTAGCAGTCCCGTGCAATGATGCACGGGCACGATACCGATGGAAAATGCCATACCCTCTCAAAACTTCCAATTCCGGATAGCGGTGATAAGAAGAACGCTTCCTGCTCTGAACCTCTTCTGAAGCAGTCCCTAGCAAGTAAACTATATGCAGTGTCTCATGGACCAAGGCCACAGGGCCACAAGCGATTCAGACCAACAAAGACCAAAACCACCTCTCCACATCATAAGAAATCCATGTTTCAATCTTCGAAGACTGCAGGTCTGCTTCAAAAAAAAATCATACCACCAGGAAATTCAAACCACACCGCCCAAAACAAAGGCACCACCAATTCCTAAAAAAACATCTGAACAATTCTTTAGACAAACCCATCGCATCCATATTCAGGCATGAGTAGACTCGATCTTGCATTCTCCAAATCTGGACATGGATGCACTGAAATCAGCAACAACTAGCACTGATTGAACCTTTCGGTCACCACAATGACGATGTTAATCCTCTCCTAAGGTAAATTCGCTGCTTAAGATGAAACGATACTCTCATATTTCTGATCTGGGCACCCATTTAGAAGTTATTCCACCTTTTCAGGAAAACTGCTCCTGCGTTATATTTAAAGTTTAATTTATTTCAAACATTTATTCTGGGCACCCTGGGCCTCATAATCACATGCCTCCTCAATGCTTGGTCTCGAATTAATTTCATATAATATTTAAAAATAATACACAAAAAATATGGTACATTACATTCTCCACACCTTAGGGCTTTACATCCCCGAAAAGCCAAAAACAAGGGCTATACAAAAAGTGTGGGTACTATGAACAAATATGAGCCTCCTGCTCCCACGTGCTCTCCTAGAGATTACCATGCTACCACCAGACATGCACTAAGAGAATTGCTCACCCACGAAGCATCCTCTCTTGCTGATACTTGATCTTCATTGGGTACTCAACAAAGGTCACTCCATCATCAATGTCCAACTCGCCCTGATTGATGATGTACGATAAGTCATAAACGTACCTCCTCAACTACGAAACATGGAAGACATCATGTATCTGATGCAAATGCGGTGGTAGAGATATGTGGTACAACATCTCACCAACTCTACATAGTATCTGAAAAGGGTTGATGAACCTTAGAGATAACTTGCTACCCCGACCAAATCTCTATAACTCTCGTCGTGGTGAGACTCGAAGGAAGACATGGTCTCCTTCCTCGAACTCCAAAGGTCTTCTCCATCTGTTAGCATAAGACTTATGCTTTCTTTGCACAATCTTCATCTACTCCCAGATGATTTTTACTTTCTCAGTAGTAGCTCATACTAACTCTGGGCCCATGAGTTCTGACTCTCCTGGGTCAGTCCAGTAAAGTGGTGGCCAATAGGGTCACTCGTACAAAGCCTCTAACGGTTCCATACCAACGGTGGAGTGGTAAATATTATTGTACGCAAACTCCACTGGTGGTAGGTGGTCCTCCCAGCTATGACCGAAGTCCAAGATGCAAGCCTGCAACATATCCTCTAGGACTTGGATGGTCCTCTCCATCTAGTCATCTATCTGGGGATGAAACATTGTGATCATGCGTAACTGATTCCCAAACGACTCCTGTGACCCCTTCCACAACCGGGATGTGAAATGAGCATCACAATCAGAAACTATCATCGATGAGACTCTATGAAGACACACTATCTTCTGTACGTAGAGGCATATCAAGCACTCTAATGATCTCTACTCTCAAATATCTAGGAAGTGGGCCGAATTGGTGAGTCATTCAATGATCACCCAGATGGAATCATGTCCCCTAGATGTACATGGTAAACCCATCACAAAGTCCACCGATATTCCATCAAACTTCCATTCCGACACCTCTGGGGGGGGGGGGGTTGAGCTAAACCTGATGGAACCTGGTGATAAACCTTCACTTTCTGGCACTTAAGACATAGAGAAACAAAATCTTCCATTGCTTTCTTTATTCCTATCCACCAGAACTAATGTCATAGGTCTTGGTAAATATCTACCACTCCAAGATGTACTGCCAAAGGGGATGTATGAAACTCCCTCAGAACCTCCTACTGCAATACCACTGGTACAACTATGTGTCCTCTGTAAAGAATGATGTTCTCCCCACATTGTGAATATTCATCAGGAGCATTCCCTATGGACATCTGAGCACGTAAGGTCTCACAATTAGTATCCCCAAGCTATGCCTCCCTGACTCGCTATAAGAGTGGAGGGGTGAAAACTATCAGCTAGAGGTGACCTGCATCATCTCCATCCATGAAGGATAACTGTAACAAGGCTAACTGCTCTGCCGCCTCGTTCAGAAACTGCGTACTAGATCTCCTACTAAGGGAATCAACCACCACATTCCCCTTCCCAGGAGTTAGATAATCTCAAAGTCATAGTCCCGGAGGAACTCTAGCTATCACCTTTGTCTCAAGTTCAGATAATTTTGAGAGAATATATACTTGAGGCTCTTCTGATTAGAGTAGAAAATAAAACACCCACCCATCAAGTAGTGTTGCCACATCTTCAATGCGAAGACTACCGCTGCCAACTCAAGATCGCGGGTCGCAAAATTCTGCTCATGTGGCCTCAACTGGCACAAACCATAGGAAATCACTACTTTCCTCTACACCAGGATGCAACTAAGTCCTGTCCCTAATGCATCGTATAACACTACGTACTCGACACCCTCCTCCATAAATCACAAGATTAGGGCGCTCATGAAACTCTACCTCAACTGCTGAAAATCCTACTGATGCTTCTCCGTCCATACAAAATTCTGCCTCTTTCAAGTCAAAGTTATCATCTATGATGATATCTGGGAGAAATAATGTATGAATCTCCAGTAATATCTTATTAGGCCAAGGAATCTCCCCACCTTTGTCACGCTCCTAGGTGGCTCCCATGCTATCATTACTTTCACCTTGTGCAGGTCCACTGCTACTCCATCTGCTGAGATAACATGTCCCAGAAAGTGGACCTCCTAAATCCATAACTGGCACTTTGAGAGCTTCCCATAAATCTGGTGCTCTTGGAGTACGTTCAGAACCATCTTCAGGTGTCTCGTGTGCTCCTCCTCAAACACTGAGTACACAAGGATGTCATCGATGAAAACCCCCATGAACTGGTCTAAGTATGGATGGAAGATCTAGTTCATGAGCCCCATGAACACTTCTGGGGCATTATTCATGCCGAAGGGCATCACCAAGTACTCATAGTGACCATAACGACATATGAAATCTATCTTCGATATATCCTTGTCTCATACTCGCAGCTGGTGATAGCCCGATCGAAGGTCAATATTCGAGAATCATTGTGCCCCTTTCAACATATTGATGAGGTCATCGATCCTCAATAGTGGATACTTGTTCTTCACCATCACCTAGATCAAGTGCCGGTAATCCACAGACAACCTCAAGCTCCCGTCTACCTTTTTGGAAAATAAAATTGGGGCCTCCCAGTGAGAAACACTGGATCTCACAAATCCATTCCTATATAAGTCCTCCGGATGCACACTCAGATCGCGAAGCTCTATGGGAGTCATCCAATATGATGGTGCTAATATTAGTGATTTCTTGGGGTGTAAGTCGATGCATAAGTCAATCTACCTATGGGGAGGTAATCCTGAAACATCTTCTAGAAATACATCCTTGTACCCCTCCACTACTGCTGGGAACTGTATGATCATAACATCAACTACTATGAGGGTAAGGTTAGAAAACTCATGATTGATCAACTGCATCCTTCTATGAATGAGCTCCTCCTATGATGCTTGGGTTTCCTTTTACCTAATAAAGTAAAAACTTATCCCATCGCTACGGACACACCACACCCTTCGCCTAAAACAGTCAATCTAGGCATGGACCGAAGACAGCCAATCCATCCCGAGAATGATGTCGCAAGGCCTCAACACTGCCATAAAGAGGTTCCAACTAAAACTCCCACATTCAAGGGTAAGATCACACTATAGAAAAAGTTGTGTGATCATTGAGTCTCCACCCGTAGGTGTCTCTAAACGTAAGGGTCGAGTCAACGATTCTACTAGAATCTCAAGGTCTCGTACAAGGAATGTGGTGAGGAATGAATGCATGAAACGTATGTCAATAAGTACAAAATATAAGGTAGAAGAGTCCCTAGGTCATACACCTCGACTGCATGTAGCTGTCCACGCCCCTGTCCTTTGGCTCCCTGAGCCTGGCATGGTCCTCCTAGGGGTGGTGGTGGTGGTAACATGTCAAAACACCTGCCACCTCCTGCAGATCTACCTTCTCCTCTACCACGTCCTCCACTAGGAGGGTATACCTACTCCACTCATTGCCTCTGCCTCAGTGGTCCATCTACTACCTCCCTGTCAGTATCTCGACGGGTTGGATAATCTCTAGCAAGATGTCCTTTTTTGTCGCATGTATAACATCACCTCTCCCCAGGCTGACTGGATCTAGACTAAGAACCTTGGACTATAGATCCCCTGTCCTAGGACCTATGATGTCTCCCATGTCCTGATCCCTACATATGACATCAGCTTCCTGCTGCTGGGGTCTCTGTACCTATTTGTTAAAAGCTGACTATCACCGGCTACTTCTGCTCCACAGAGAAGCTCTCGACCACCAAATCTCACTCGAGCACTCCAGCATAAGTCGGAATGCACATAGGTACAATAATGGATTGAATATCCTAAAATAGACCTCACTCGAAGTTTTGAGCCCTAAATTACTGATCCCTGACCATGCCCATCGAGTACCTGGAGAGGTTGGTAAACCTAAATGAATAGTCAGCCACCATAAAGCTACCTTATAGGAGCTAAATAAGCTTCTATATACGCATTTATCTCAGCATAACCGAAGAGAAATCCTCTTTAAAGAGACGCTCGAACTCCATCCATGACAGAGTCTCCTCATCGTAAGACTGTGTGGTCAAAATCTATCATCGCCCTGCCGAACCTTGAAGAAGGCTCGCTACTAGGATCACCATCTAGTCTGCTGGTGTCCTCACTAGACAGAAAACTCTGGTAACCACCTCAAACTAGTCCTGAACTGCCTGAGGGTCGGGCTCGCCTCGAAATCTAAGGGGTCACTGTCTCTGAAACTCACAGAGCAAGCTCATCCTGTGATCCTCGTCTGTTGGTACTGCATTTACTACGTGTTACTCCACTGGTGGTGGTATAGCTGGTGCACCACCTAGAGGTAATGCCTGGGGAACTAGTCCCTATATCAAAGCCTCATCAATGAGGGGTTCATCCTCATGACCGAGCTGCTAAATCCTAGCTATTATGCATCATGGAGACATCCTATAAGAAAACAAGATGTACCATGATCAAAGAGTATATCTGGAGATTTGACTCAACAAGGACATGGAAACCTCAACCCATTACTATATGATGCATGTACCATTATTGTTTCCCCAAAACTAGTGTTATTATGTACTGAGTAGAAAATTAGGTTATCAGAGTCCTGGTGTATGGATACGTCGACCGACCACAACAACACTAGAGTCCCTGACCTGAAAGCCAAACTCAAAACACTTAACATTGTTACCTCAAACCAATCTCATAGACTCTCAGTCCAAAGGTAGAACTGACCACCTCTGATACCACTTTATCATGACCCATCCCAGGGGGTCCCGTTTCGTGACACCCTAAGCTCGCATCCAATAGGCCATGGGATGGTGACTAACACCGAGTAGGCATATCACTCAAATGGGAGGTATTGCCTAAGTACCTGTATGCACACACACATATATAATCCCACAATGCTGAGATGTAAAAACAACAAAGGAAAAAAATGAATGCACACAACTAAAACCAACCAACAGAGTACAATAGGAAATCAAAGTAGAGTAAAGTAAACTGAACCAGAATATAGGCCCACCAAAAGGAAGAGTCTGCCAACTAAAAAGTTCAACCTATAAACAAGATAGGTATTGGGACTGGTACTCAAAGCCGTAGGAACACCTCGGCCTATCTAGAACTCATAAAGCACTGTCCGGTATTGTTCTACCCTGGACTCCATCAAAAGGTTGATCATCTGCACAAGATAAGACATGTGTGGGAAAAGCCTGTGTAGGGGTGAGTATAACAATACTCAGCAGGGCACCCTGAAAATCACAAAGCAATACACAAAGTAAAGGTATAGTCAGTTCTACATAGTATATGTCTACAATACATATAATAAGAACATATCTAGATATACTCAAACCTAGACCCATAGTTTAATGGTAAGTCACAATGATCTGCATACCTATGCTAGGGATTCATTTTGAAGATTCCACGAAGCACTCATCCGAGAGAACCAACTTCTGAGTTTGATAGCACTAATTACATCCATACTAAAAGTACTGTTCATCAAGAACCATCATGGGAGAGAGATACATTGATATATATAAAGAGAGAATACAATACACTCATTCTAGGAGAACCAACTCCACGAGTGAGGAAGATCATGATATATATATGAGGATCACTACCAGGCCCTTGGCATATACCACGACTCATTCGAATTCACCTGATAAGCAGGGGATCGATGTACGGTAGGATTGGTCATGTCGATAACCTAAATCTACCTAGGGAATAAGAATGGATAGAGGATCCTACTCTGGGCCTCTCGGAGGGGACTCCCGACTCTATCAAAAAAGTCCTACTGAAGGGGGTCATACTCCTGTGGATAGAAAATGATACCCATTGAACTTTAGGGAAACAAGCAAGGGGGAACCAAACCAAACAAGACCTGTCCAAGATATAGTGAACAATGAGATAAATCCATGTAGAAAAGAGTACATGGCGTGTAGAAGTGTCACATTTCATATCCCTTGACCTTAGGTACTGCCTGTGTACAACGACCCGTATCAGAAAAACATGTCGTGTAGGAAAAGTTATACACAACATGTAGAAAGGCTTACATGCTATGCCCATTCATTCAGGGTCCACCCGTGTACCTCATCCTTGTGTTGATACACGGTGTCAACCCGTGTCTGCCTACCCATGCACCAATACACGGGGTAGCCCGTGTATGTGGTCAGGGTCTAACCGTGTGGTGGAGTACATGTCGTGTACTCCACCCCATGTCCATGTATCCTCTGAGATACACACCGAGTCTTGGTGAAGGTCCCACATGCCATGTGATAGGTATCATACACCGTGTGACACTTCTATGCTGCCCAAAACCCTATCCACTGCTGAACTGGTCCCACATGCCATATATCCCGAGATACACGCTGTGTTCTTCAAGATTTTCTTGAATCTTTGTTATTCCTCCAGCACTTTGATTGATCCTTTGATGCTTGATCTGATGTTCCGTTTTCCTTGAAACTGTAGATCCATGGTCACCTCACCCTTGAAACACCGATTTGGTAGGTTTCAGACCTTCTATCGGCTTCGAAACCTGATTTCGATCATCCACACAAAGAACGATCGAAGAACAATATCTCCCGAAATACATCAATCCATCCATCACCATCACCGTCACACCTATTCTAGGTATTCATGATGCAAGATCTATGATTTTAGATCATTTTTTGGTGAATTGAATGCACAACAATCCTTTTTTCATAATCCCACGAAGAAAAAAGAACACGTGGGGAGAAAGGGGAAAGAAATCACATAAACATATTGAGGAACGAACCTCGAGCATTGTTTGTTACGACCTTGATCCACTCCCATTAGAAGGATAAAGAAACTAGATAAAAATATAAATAATCCCCAGAATCAAACCTGCAATCACCCATCCCGAAAGAATGAATGAACCATGGGTCAACCTGTTTGTGGGTTTTTCCGTGTTCATTGTTGAATCAAAGAGTGAGAAAGAAAGAAATAAAATCACACACACTAACTCTGGGTTTGGATCGATCATTGATGAAGGATGATCGTGCTGCTGTCTTCGATGAGATCCTCCAACCCATTGGCACAACGATCCACGATCCGATCTATCGTTGCCATTCATTGAGAGGTTTCTCCAAGGGGTCTCCTCACCAAAGTTTCCAAGGATTTCTCTAGGGTTATGAATTCTAACTCTGGGTACCTACCACACTGCTTATGAAAAAGGGAAAACACGTCGTTGTGTCACCATAAAGTCAAAAAAAAAAAATTATTAATTTATTTTATTTCTTTAAAACGTCCAAAAATTAACTTTCATAGCTGACCCATACCGAATGATGTTAAGCCTCGCCTAAGGTAAAATCACTACTCTGGATGCAATGATACTCTCAGATTTATGATCCTATTTATAAGTAATTACACTTATTCAGGAAAACTAATCTTGCATGCTATTTAAAGTTTAATTTATTTCAAACATTTATTCTGGGAACCCCGGGCTTCAGAATCGTATGTCGCCTTACCTCCTGGTGTCAAATTAATTCCATATAATATTTAAAAATAATAAATGGAAAATCCAGGACATTACACCCAAGTCCTACATTCCTCCCATGGGCTATCTCAGTCCACTTGGGAAATATTCCTTAACTAGCTCACAACCTAGACTAGGGATTCAATTTTTAAGTCTTCCACATACCCAAGGTCTCCCACATTCCATTAATTTCCAATCACATAAAACATGATAAATTTTAATTCTATAAATGACACATGCCCAGGATACATCAAGTATCTATCACAAGGTAAAACCTTTACAAAAACCCTTTAGAAATCCATTCAAAACCACAAAACCTCATTGATGAATTTTTTCAAACACCTTGCATGCATCAAAACCAAGTCCTTTTGAAAAAACCATTTATAAATATCAAGCAGCCAACACATCCAAGGAATAAAATCAAAATTGGATAAACCATCAACATCAGTACAATTTTAAGGTAATTTATTTCACAAAAATCAAAGAAAATAAAGAATCAAAGGTGATCCATAGAAAAGAACCCTTATGTAAAGAAAACCACCTTGAAACTATATTGAAACTCACCGTCTTCAATGAACACAACAATAAAGTGTGATAGGGTCATTACTGATAGGCACCATCACTTCAAGTTCTTGGATTAAGTTGTATATACAAACTACTTATTTAGCTTCCTCAGAAGCCAAAATATACTCAGACTCTACTGTAGATTCTAAGACTATGTATTTCTTTGAGCTCTTCCAATTCATAGTACCTCTATTGAGAATGAATATGTATCTAGATTGTGATTTCAGATCATCACAATCTATTTGGAAACTAGTATATTCATATCCTCTTATGACTAGTTCCTAATCTCCTCTATATACTAGGAATATATCCTTATTACACCTCAGATACTTAAGTATAATATTGATTTCCATCCAATGGTGGTCACCTGGGTTACCTTGATATCTCCCTACCACAGTTAAGGTGTAGGCGACATCTAGCATAGTACATAGCATAACATACATGACCAACCCAATCATCAAAGCATATGGAGTACTTTTAATCCTCTGTCTTTCCTCATGTGTCTTTTCATGACCCGTCCTAGAGGGGCCCATGCTGTGACTACCTCAAGACTACCTCTGATAGGCCAGGGGCTGTCAACTAGAACCGAGTAGTCATATCCCACAAATGGGAGACATTTTCTTAAGTACCTGTACACACACAAACATCTCCAAGCCCAAAATGATAAAATGTAAAAACACTAAGTAAACAAGCATGCATACCACTAATACACCAACAATAGAGTTCAAAAATAGGAAAAATTGGAAAGTAAACAAGGACAGAAATACAATCCCACCAAAAGAAAAGTTTTCCAATGTGAATGCACGAGTTTATGAAACTCATTCACAGAAAATACTACCATAAGGGTAGGTGTAGGATAGCTGTCTGAAGCCGTATGAGCACACCTCACCTATCTGATCACTCTAGGAACCACCTGGTCCTGGTCCACTGAGGACTCCATGAAAATGTCGATCATCTAGACAAGACACGACATGTACGGGAAAAGTTTGAGCAGGGGTGATTAAAATAATACTCACTAGGACACTCTGAAATCACAAAGATAATACCACTAAGAAATGCAAGAAGTATACCAAAAAGGAAACACACGAAGTACACCACAAAGGAAACACACAAAGTATAGTCAATACGGTTATCACACATAGGTATAAGTCTAAAGAACGAAGAGAAGGATTTCCAATTGTTGTCCACAAATCACCCAGTCTCCAATGACATTAGAAGTGTCAACGACACACTGAGTATCGATGGCGCATGAAGCATCAATGGTGCATGGAGCGTCGGTGCTGCACAGAGCATCAATGGTGTATAGAGTACCGATAGCACACGGAGCGTCGATGACGCATGAAGCATCGATGGTGCACAGAGCGTCAATGGAACATGAAGTGTTAGTGGTGCCCAGAGCGACGAAGGCACCCAAGGCATCGATGGCGCACAGAGCGTCGATGGCCCACAAAGCATCGATGGCGCACGAAGTGTCGATGATGCACGGAGCATCGATGGTGCACAGAGCATTGATGGCGCACACCGCATAAATAGCTCATGGAGCATCAATGGGTCATGCAACCCCCAAGTCACATAGTCACCAAGATCACATAGTCACAACCAGCCGTAAGATTCCACTCGTAACACACTTATTCTGGGAGAACCTACTCCTCAAGCCATTAGGTTATAAAAAAAATTCCAAAAAACTCACTTAGAGTATCTCAAAAGGACCATCTAATCGTAAGGGTCCCAAAACCGTAAATGGATCATCAAACGAACACACGATTTGAAAGATATGGACAATTTAGTAAAAAAGGTCTGATCCAGTCCGGTCAGGGTCCGACCAGACCTGGTTCGACCGACCCAACCCTACCCCATTTGACTAACTTGACCCAACCTAGTCTGGGTCGACCCAAATCGGTCCATCCTTCTAGGCTGTTGGAGCAACCCGGTTCTACAGCTCGGCCCGCATTACATGGGCCAGCCACCGCGTTGCCTACCCCACGACTGCCGCTGTGGGTTCCGCCTTCCATGCGGCCCCACTGGGCTGCATCCTTACTATCCCCTACGTGGACTCTTTCCGCTGCCCCTTGTCACTTCCCATGACCTCCGCCACCGCGAGCCCTATGCAGTTCGGCCGCTACCGCTGCTAGCCCTACGTGGTCCGACCCCCACCTTTTTCTCTTGTAGTCACCGTTGGGGTGACCACCGTCCTCCTTCGGGGAAACTGCCATTCTCCGCCACACCTAAATGTGGCCATCACACCCACACACGACCGCCGATGACCCTGGTTCTGCAGATCTCCCCCGTTGCTCCGGTGATCTGTTTTTTGAAACAGATCCATATCCATGATCCTCGGGTCAGGATCTTTCTTGCTTTGGGCTTGATCCAGCTTGTTATCATTCTGGGGGTCTAATCATGCTTAGAACCACCCGAAAACATCGATCTAGAAACTATAGGGTTCAAATGGTTAAGAATGTGTAGAATGGAGGGATAAATGCACATAGTAATGGTTTAACGTCATTGGCCAAACGTTCTTGGCCAATAATCTAAATACAAGGAATTTGAGTTTGAAACAAATTAGATCAAATCCCGATAACCCACAATGTATTCCCTCCCACAACATACGGTCGATCTGTGGGCTAATCTATTCTTGGATTAGTCTGCGTTCGTCGTAGAAATCAAGAATGAGAAAAAAGGAAATCACAAAGAGATCAACATCCTACCTTGAGGTTGGATCAATCGTCGACGAAGAATGGGGTTCCGTGTTGTCGTCGATCCTCGATCCACTGATATTCATCACCATTTGTTGGAGAGGTTTTCATCTTCTTGCCTCAGAGGAATTTCTAGGGTTATAGCGATAACCCTAGATTCCTGAAAATGGGTCTTAATTAATAGAAACCAAGGCAATGTCGAATTTTTTTTATTAAAATATTTTAATGACGGTTATGTCCAGTTTCTAACTTTCATAGTTGACCCGCGCCAGTCGATGTTAGGCCATGCATAAGGTAAAGCTACTACTCTGAAGGAAATGACACCCTTGGATTTCTGATCTGGGCACTCGTTTAGAAGTTATTCCCGTTTAAAGAAGGAACCACCCGCACACTTTATTAAAAACTTAAGATTTTTCAGCGTATCATTCTGGGCACACTGGGCCTCGAAATATCATGGCGTCTCAATGCTTGGTCTCTTAATTTTCCCAATTAATTTATAAAAATAAAACTGGAGAAAATACGAGTCATTACATTCTCCCCACCTTAGAGATTTACATGCCCGGAATCCAAAAAAGGGATACTCAAAAAAAAGATGAGGGTACTGAGCATGAATATGAGCCTCCCATTACCAAGTTCTCTTCTAAAGATTCCCATGCTTTCACTGAATGTGCACTATAGGAATCGACCTCCCACAAAGTATGCTCTCCTTTCTATCCTCGATCTTCACCGGGTACTCTGAAAAAGTCTCCCCATCTTCAATGTCCAGCTCGCCCCAGTTGATGACGTGTGATGGATCATGAAAATAAATCCTCATCTACAATATGTGGAAGGCATCATGAACTCGATGCAACTATGGGGGTAGGTCTAAGTGATACACCACCTTGCCAAATCTACTCAAAATCCGAAAAGAGTCGATTTATCTCAAAGATAACTTGCCACCCCAGCCAAATCTATGCAATCCCCATCGAGGTGAGATCTGAAAGAACACATGGTATCCCTCCTCAAGATTCAAAGATCTCTATATCCTATCATCATATGATTTCTATCATCTCTATGCATTCCTCATCTGCTCCTGGATGATCTGCACCTTCTCGGTGGTATCCCTTACCAACTTTGGACCCATGAGTACAGACTCCCCTAGATCCATCCAACATAGTGGTGACCTTCATGGTCACCTGTACAAGGCCTCATATGGTTCCATACCAATGGTGTAGTGATATATGTTGTTGTATGAAAACTCCACCAGTGGTAGGTGATCCTCCCAAATGAGGCCAAAGTCTAGGATGAAAGCACGTAGCATACACTCAAGAACTTGGATGATACTCTCAGTCTAGCCATCTATCTAGGGATGAAACACCATGCTCAAGCACAAATGAGTCCCAAATGTCTCATGAAATCCCTTCCATATCCAGGATGTGTAAAAATCATCACAGTCTGAAATGATTGTCAATGTCACTCTGTGAAGCCGAACTATCTCCTATATGTAGAGGCATCCCAATCTCTCTACTGAACTCTGCTCACAGATCGGTAGGAAGTGGGATGACTTGGTGAGTCAGCCAATGATCACCCAAATGGTATTGTGTCCCATATATGTGTGTGTTAAACCCATCATAAAGTCCATCGATATCCCATCCCACTTCCACTCTGGCACCTCTAGTGGTTGGGTCAAGCCCGCTGGAACTTGGTGCTCAGCCTTCACTTACTGGCAAGTGAGGCATTAAGAAATGAACTCTACCACCGCCTTCTTCATCCCTAACCACTAGAACTAACATCGAAGGTCCTGATACATATTTTCCACTCCTGGATGTACCACCAAAGGGGAAGTATGGAACTCCCTCAAGACCTCCTCCTGCAATGTCACTGGTATTACTGTTCACCCTTTGAAGAGAATGATGTGCTCCCCACCTTTTGAATATTCATTTGGGGCATGCCCTATGAACATATGAGCATGTGAAGTCTCATAGTCAGTGTCTCTGAGATATGACTCCCTAACTCATTGTAATATTGGAGGGGTGACAATCATTAACTAGAGGTAAGCTGCCATGTGTCCATCCAAAAAGGATAACTGTAACGCAACCAACTGCTCTGACGCCTCACTAAAAAATTGCAAGCTGGGTCTCCTGTTGAAAGCATCTACCACCACGTTCCCCTTCCCAGGAGTATAGAAAATCTCAAAGTCATAGTCCTGGAGGAACTCTATCCACTGTCTCAGTCTCAAGTTCAAATCCTTCTAAAAGAAGATATACTTGAGACTCTTGTGGTCAGAGTAAATAGTAAACCGCTTCCCATCAAGTAGTGTCACCACATATTCAATGTTAAGACTACTGATAAAATCTTAAGATCATGAGTCACATAGTTCTGCTCATGCTACCTCAATTGGAGCGAACCATAGGCAATCAACGCTTGCCCCTACATCAGGTCATAACCAAGCCTAGTCCCTGATGCATCACAGAACACCATGTAATCAAAACCCTCCTCTAGTAATATCAATATGGGGGAACTAGTCAATATTTTCCTCAACTCCTGAAAAAACTACTAGAACTTCTCTATCCACATGAAAGGAATCCCCTTCCGTGTTAAGGCCATCAAGGGTGCTACTACTCTGAAAAAGTTGGGTACAAACCTTCGATAGTACCTGTATAATCCCATATTTTCTCGAGGTATGTTTTTGGTTTGACTTATTATTTTTGGCTAGATAATTGTTTCATTATGTTTATATGAAGGCTCATAGGTGTTTCAGGGGTATGGAGACAAAATAGGAAGAAAAGGGAGTTCCTGGGCATGCTGCATGGTTTGCGTACAGTTAGTACAAAGTATACAGAAATCCTAGGTAACCGCGCAACCTTGGACAGAGGCTTACACATGGTTAGCACATGGTTAAGAAAACCATGAAAAATTCCCAAGAAACCATGTGAAGGGGGTGTTTTTTAGACATCTTCTCATGCAAGGTTTGCGCACGGTTTGGAAAACTGTGTGGGTAAATCGTGCGGCCCAGAAACTTTGATAAAATTACAAAAAAATGCCATCCCTAGATTTTAAACCCCAACTCAGGTTTCTCCTCTATTTCACCCATGAAACCCTAGTGATGAGCTTGGAAGAACCAAGATTCCCAAGGGTGGTTCTCCTTTGATTCTTGGCTGTTTGGAGCGCTGTTGGTTGCAGATTGAAGCCCCGGGTAAGTCTAACGCTCCTCTTGTCCCTGTTTTGCGGATTAGGGTTTATAGTTTATTCTGTCTCCTTCAAAAGACCTAAAACCCTCATTTTTTTATAAAACCTAGGTTGTGACTTCAAGGGGCATTTGAATCCGGATCCAAGTCCACGATTAAGAGTGCATTCATCGTCAGATTTGAGGTAGGCAGTCTACAAGTATTATCCCATAGTTTTATTTTAGATTTGTGCATGGAAGATTGTGTTCTTCTTTTTCCCCAATTGAGCCCTTGGTTCTGTTGGAGTGGTTGATAAAAAGGGGTGTCTAAGTGACCAATTGAAACCCTCACGATCCCCGTGGGATGCGTAGAGGAGGACTTTTCTATTCTTTGGCCACCCATGGGGTGCGTCGGTAAACCCGAACCTAGAGAGTGGTAGGGTTAAGTAAAGGATTTCCGAGTAAAGTGTAAATACCATGTAGAGAATGTTTTAATGGTTGATTAAGTTGTAAATTAAATGATAATAGAGATGCATAGGGTAATAATGAATAAGGGGTTGTTTGTAATGACATGAAAATGGTCAAATTGGGTCGAATAGGATTATGTCAATTGTTTAACGAAATTTGGTTAGAATTTACTAATAGGATTAGTGAATATTAATGGAGGACTTATAAAGGGATGATGGAATTTGAAATGGGGAGTATGTTAATGGGATGCATAATGGAATGAATGAATATTTTTAATGGGTTAATACATGGGAATTGTGGTACACCTAATGGTTGAATATAATAAGTGGTCGTGTTATGAGATATGAAAAATGTACTTGAAATTCATAAGTGGGTAAATGATTGTGAAATAATAAATGGGATAAATAGGTTAATGTATGGTCATTAATGAATAATGGATAAGGAATAAGGGTTGTTGAATAAACTTAAAGGGTTAAGGCATGATAATGGGAATTTGGATAAATGGTTATGAATTGTAATTAGTAAATGTGTTAATGGGTTATGGAATAGTATTAATTCCAATGTTTTTGTTATGTATTGTGATCTCCAGTATCATTGTTATTCTTGGTTGTGTTATGGTATGGTTGTGGTGACTTGATAAATAAGCATGTGCACATGACTTGGTAGAGTGGGGTATTGACATTAGGTTATACACCCACGGGTCGAGTTAGACTGAGGCTCTAAACTCCACCCCCTAAATGCACAGGATAGGGAAGGGGATGGAGGCTCTATTCCCCTAATGGTTGTATTCCACTCGAACAGAGGATTCGAGGTGAGGATAATGTGTTGATGTGACATGTGTATCCCTAGTGAGATAAGGAATTGATTTATTTCCCATATGCGTAATGATTGAATGACTTAGACCCATGTAGAGATGATGTATATTCCTAACCCAAAGAATATGTTCTAAAATGGATTATGTAGTAAAAATGGTATAATCAATGGAATTGGGATAAATTATAGTCATTAATTGAATGAACCTTGTTAACCAATGGCACCTGAACTATACCTTATTTACTTACCATTTATTCTGTGCTTTCATTCACTATCTATTAGACTGGATATTTTTTAAACACCATTGGTGGTGAACTACTGAGTTTTGTACTCACACCCTAATTGGGTTGCCATTGGGTACCCGAGCATATTTCTTGGTTGCAGGTCAGGACAAGGGCAAAGGCCGTACCCTAGTATGTTGAGTTGGTCTTAGGAGTTACATGGAGAAAGATCCGGACATAGAGTTAGGACTAGTTTGGGGATTTAACCATTTGTCTTTTTTGAGTTTTTTCACTTTGCACTACTAGTATATCATGACATCATTAATGTTGAATTATGGTTTGTACCCAGTTAGGAGATGTTTGACTTGTATGTTTATTAGTTTTTCATATTATTCCGCTATTTATATTGTGTTTTACTATGGATTACTCTTGTAAAGAGGGTATAGTCTCCCCACATGACTCATTAGATCCTCGCTGCTAGTATACAACCTATGGAATATGGGGATACATGCTTGATGTCATGTGACAACTTGTCTTGGGGCACCAATTTAGTGGCTTCTAGTTTGGGGATGTTGCATAGTGGTATTAAAAGAGTTATTTTCTCTTTATTACTATTTGGTGATGGTAGTTAGGAGATTAGGATGCGTCGGGCCTTGGTAATAAGCTCGTGCTTGGGAGTATCTAACCCATATACGAGGGAAAACCTAAGCCACCCTTGGTGGGAATTGTTGTTTTTATGTGTGTTGTTACAATTTAATGATATTTCACCGTTGGGTGATGCATATGTTGTATGATTTGACTAATTTATGATATTTTTATCATTTTCATAATGACATGAGGTTGTGTATTCATGCATAATTTTAGGAACCTACAGATATAGGTGGAATGCATCATTATAGGCACACACACAGGATGGGTGTGCGAGGTATAGAGTAGAATGAATTTTACTTAAAAAATTTGAAGAAAATGATGCCTAATAATTGTAATGAAAGTGGGAGAATGAAAATATAGTAAATGAATATTTAATAAATGTCCTGTATAAATAAATTTTATGACCAAGTTCAAATTTTGGGTTGTGATAAATTGTAGAGGTTGATTCGGTGTCTAAAAGAGAAATATTGCATAATGATGGTAAAATTGTTAATGAATTTTGTATAATGAAAAGTTTAAATGAGTTAAAATGATGACTGTAATAAGTTATGTAATGGGAAACATGCCTAAGAGGAAGGGATCATATTGTAAAAGAAGAATTGGTTTGAATAGGTATTAACAAAATACTTGTGATTAAGTAAATTGGTTACCCCATGTTGACCATGACCTGTGGTAGGTGTGGTAGAGGGTAGTGTTCTAAGTGTGATAATGATCATTGGGATAGAGTACAAATAATAGTTTGTTTAAGGTTGATAGCGTGAGATCTTTTCCATATGTGGTTAAATCCAGTTGGTCATTCTTTGAAGCGTTGGGTGAACGATAAGTTTAAAATGAGAATGATTGAGTTCAAAGGTGGATATCCCTTGTGTTTTTGGTTTGACCCCTATATGTGTGGGTTGGGGTAGTGAGATTTCCCTAGTTTGAGACTTTGGATTTGGATTGTGAGGCATTTCCAGTTATTATATAGCATAATTGGTGTGTTTAGGAAAGCCTTGGTAGGGTTGTAGCAGTTGGGTTGTGAGGTGTTGTTCGGTAATGCGAGTGTGGGAAACTCTCATGGTTCGTGATCGTATTAAGTGCATGCTAGACCCTAAGGATGGTGCCTGGGTCTTAGTGAAATTTTGAGCATAGACCTTGAAAGTTGTGTTTGAATCTCTAAGAGTATGTTTTGATCATAGTGTCAATGAATGTGTACAACTTTGGTACGAAACCTAGATTAAATGGTTGTTTGGTGCGCTAGGCACAATGTGAATCAGAACTGGGGTGAGTGTACCATGCACGCACATTGATTTTTTCGTGTCATGATATGGATGGTTTGGAGAGAGGGCCAATGGATTTTTCTGGTTGTGACTCAAGTCTAGGGAGTTGCTATCATTCAATCTTCAAGGTGACCTATGAGATAGGTTAGATGGGGTTTCTAGTGATTTTGGGTGTGTGTCGCCCATGTAGATGTTTTGGAATTTGATAGTTGAACTCAGATTGTTGTATGGTGTGGGTTTGGCCTAGAGGGATAAGTGGGAAGGTTGATGGTTGGTGGTGATACTTGAGTTGTGGTTACACAATGATAGTTTCAGAAAAATCAAGGGTGACCTCATGGGAGGTTAGCCCAATGGTGCAAGTACCTTGGAATATGAGGCATGGGAGATGCTTCAGAGGTGGTGTCAATGAATACTAAGTACCCCCAAGTTTTGGTAAATGGTATAGTTGTACCTCATTATTTCATAAGGGAACCCTAGCGTTTGTGATGGGAGTTAAGGTTTGTTTCGAAGGGTTGTATCATATGGATTCATGACTCGCCTGTTGGGATGATGATTAATGGAGGACTCAAAGTTATTTTCGACCGGAAAAGACAAGGGTGGTCACGTGGCTGAACTTTTTTGTATGAATGGTTTGGTTGTTGGGTGAGATGCAGAGGCCACTTCAGGTCTGATGAGATCGACTAACCAAGATGCATGGTTAGGTAAGTAAACGGTCAATGTGCTATATATAGGTAAAAGTTGATTGTGTGAGACCGTTGGTTTGATTGGCATGGTATACCATTGTGCTTTAGTTTTTACCTGTCAGAGACGCATTTAAGGACTCAAGTAGTGTGGTGGAAGTAGTTCCATATGAGACGTTGGTTTAAAGTTGATTGGTGATTTGGTCATGAAGCGATGGTTAGACTTGGTTGGAAATCACACATGATCGGTGGTGATTAAGTGTTGATAAGATGTATCCAACAGGGGAGAATGAGATCCTTGGAAGGTCACGGTGTCCCAAAGTTCAACATCAAAAATAGATAAGTGGTTAGTGGTGTTATTCAGAAACTTCTTAGCATACCTCATCTAGTGAAGATCCTTCCCAATATCTTGATATCGTCCTGGGTATGTTGAGAAGATCTAGCTTTACGCCAAGAGACTTGAAGGTGCTTGGTTGGATGAGGAATGTAATGAAGTTTAAGCGCATGGAAATGGTATGTGTGGAGATTGATGATGGTATGTACATCCTCTATGTCTTTGGGTAAGGTCCTTCGGATGGAACAAATGTCGACAAACATCATGGGTGCCATTCACGAAAGACGGGAGCGAGTATTGGGTGATGTTTGTTTTCTTGTTTTTGAAAAAAGATATATGTCCATGTCTACGTTTTGGGGTTCAGCTTGTGATCGAGTGTAATACGCAGTGGTTGGAATACCTCTTGGAGACCAATGGTAATGGCAGTCTTAAGGCGGGGAGTGATAAGTCAGTCCTGGATATGGAGAGGAGAACATCAAGTTGATATAATGGCACTAAGATGCCAATGAGGAACCTATGAGGTGCATGTTAGGTTCCTCAGAGGGGCAATGTGGGGCTTGGATGTGGTGACTGATGATCCAAGTGTTGGCTTTGAGTTTATGGTGGTTCCATATGAATCTTGTGATGTCTATGCTAAAGTCGTAGAAGGGTGTGGTTGGATATGGAAATAGGTCGTAGCAAGAGAGGTTGGGTTCTATAACTCTAATGAATATCGGGGTTAGACTCAGGTAATTTTTCATTGGGTGGTTTTAGAACATCTTGAAGTTGAGGTAATCTTGGCCATGTGATGTGGTGTCATGCCAAGTGTGATGCCAGATGATGGTTTGGAGGGTGGTAATGTTGTGATGATGGAATTCTACTATAATTCAGGGAATAACCTCAGTGGGTGTGTGGGATGATAATGATAGGCTTCAAATCAGTAAACACCTTTGGAAGGAGATAAAGGGGTAGTGTGCCATTAGTTTAAGGGTGGGTGTTCTGGGAAAATCTAGTCGGGTGTAGTCTGACCTGAGATGGTAAACTTAAATGGGTGTGGTGAGAGTGACCCATCTCCAGGTTTTTGTTATAGTGGAAAGTGACTTTGAAATGAAGTTGTACCTAAGTGATGTAAAGTTGATATTAGTCCTTGAATGGATAGTGTAGGAATGTCCTCCCGAATGGTTTTTATTGTGCTACTGGATGACAATGCAAGGTAATGCCCCTATGAATGTTCGGGCATGGTGAGTTGGAACACATAAGGTGATGTGAAGGTTGAGTTGAGATTAATGAAATCTTTCCTTTATAGTGGTGAATTGATCTAAGTTGGGAAATGTGGAGTGAAATCATCAGGAAACATGGTTGGAAGGATCGTGTGTTTTCCTTTGGGTGATATCAGGTTTGGTCACTGTTAGAGTTTGGAAAATGGAGGAAAATGATGCCATGTGATTTGGGTCTTGAGTTGTGTAGAGGATCAGACTGAGGGGGTGCCGATTGGTTCCTCCATGATGATGTGATGTTTTGTGTGAAGTTTCTATGTGTAGTGAGTCAGGAAATATTGTCTAAGTTTTCTCTGTGAAGTTCTAGTGGCCGGGTATGGTTGAAGTTAATGCATCCTTGATGAGTTTTTGCTTTGTGTTGTGGTTGTGGTGAGGAAGAATTGTGGGGAAAGTTTGTGCCCTTGATCCATGTTCGGTGGAAATTGTGATATTAAACCAGAAACTTGGAAGATGGTAATGGATATGAAGACCTAGTGGAATGACCTCTAGTTATGGAAGCTTAGTGATTCTTGGAAGAGCAACTTGAGGACGAGCCATTATAAGGTGGGGAGGTTGTAAGATCCCAGATTTTATCAAGGTATGTTTTTAGTTTGACCTCTTATTTTTGTCTAGATAAGTGTTTCCACATGTTTATGTGAAATATTAGGGGTGTTTTGGGGGTTCAGGACACAAAAGAGGAAGAAAAGGGAGTTCCTAGGCATGCTGCACAGTTTGCGCATAGTTGGTGAAAACCGTGCAGGAATCCTGGGTAACTATGCAGCCTTGGACAGAGGCTTGTTCATGGTTGACACATGGTTAAGAAAACTGTGTGTAATACCTAGGAAACCATGTGAAGGGGGTGTTTTTTGGATAGTGGATCACGCATAGTTTATGCATGGTTTGGAAAACTGTGCGGATAAACCGTGCAGCCCAGAAACTTTGAGAAAATTAAAAAAAATTCCATCCTGGGATTTTAAACCCCAAATCAAATTTCTCCTCCATTTCATCCCCCTACAACCCTAGTTATGATCTTGGATGAACCAAGCTTTCCAAGGGTGTTTCTCCTTCTATTCTTGGCCGTTTGGAGCGTCATTGGTTTCAGATCGAAGCCCCAGGTAAGTCTAATGCTCCTATTTGTTCTCTTTTGCGGATTAGGGTTTGGAGTTTCTTCCGTCTCCTTAAAAAGACCTAAAATACTCATTTTCCTATGAAACCTAGGTTGGGGCTTCAAGGGGAGTTTGAATCCAGATCCAAGTCCACAATTAAGAGTGCGCTCATCGTTGAATTTGAGGTAGGTGGTCTACAAGTATTATCCCATAGTTTTATTTTATATTTTTTGCATAGAATCTTGTGTTCTTCCTTTTCCCTAATCATGTCCTTGGTTTCATTAGAGTGGTTGATAAAAAGGGGTGTCTAAGTGACTAATTTAAACCCTCATTATCCTTTTGGGATGCATAGAGGATGACTTTTCCATTCTAGGGCGACCCATGGGGTGCTTCGGTAAACCCAGACCTAGAGAGTGGTAGGGTTAAGTGAAGGATTGCTGAGTAAAGTGTAAAGCCCATATATATCATGTTTTAATGGTTTATTAAGTTTTAAATGGAATGATAATAGAGATTCCTAAGGTGATAAGGCATAAGGGCTTGTTTTTAATGACATGAAAATAGGCAAATTGGGTCAAATGAGATTATGTCAATTGTTTAACGAAATTTGGTTAGAATTGCCTAAGAGGTTTAGTGAATATTAATGGAAGAATTATAATGGGATGATGAAATGGGAAATGGGGAGTATGTTAATGGGATGTATAAGGTAATGGATGAATATTTTGAATGTGTTAATACATTTAAATTTTGGTACACCTAATGGTTGAATGTAATAAGTGGTCGTGTTATTAGATATGAGAAATGTACTTGAAATGCATAAGTGGGTAAGTGCTTGTGAAATAATAAATGGGATAAATTCTTGTGAAATAATAAATGGGATAAATGGGTTAATGTATGGTCATTAATGAATAATGTCTAAGGAATAGGGGTTGTTGAATAAAATTAAAGGTTTAAGGCATGAGAATGAGAATTTGGATAAATAGTTATGAATTGTAATTAGTAAATGTATTAATGGGTTATGGAATAGTATTAATTCCCATGTGTTTGTTATGTATTGTGATCTACAATGGAATTTTTATGATTGGTTGTGTTATGGTATGGTTTCGGTGACTTGATAAATAATCATGGGCACATGGCTTGGTATAGTGGAGTATTGACATGTGGTTCTACACCCACGAGTTGAGTTAGACTGAGGTTATAAACTCCACCCCATAAATACATGGGTTAGAGAAGGGGACAAAGGCTCTATTCCACTAATGGTTTCATTACACTTGGACTGAGGCTTTGAGGTGAGGATAATGTGTTGATGTGATATGTGTATCCCTAGTGAGATAGGTACTTGACTTATTTACCATATGCATAATGAATGATTTCCTTAGACCCATATAGAGATGATGTATATACCTAACCCAAAGAACATGTGTTAAAATAGATTATGTAGTAAAAATGGTATAAGTAATGGAATTGGGATAAATGATAGTCATGAATTGAATGAACCTCGTTAACCAATAGAACCCAAACTGTCCCTTGTTTAATTACCATTTATTTTGTACTTGCATGCACTATCTATTAGACTGAATATTTTGTAGACACCGTTGGTGGTGGAATACTGAGTTTTTTACTCACACCATGCTCAGGATTCCATTGGGTACCCGAGCATATTTCTTGGTTTCAAGTTAGGACAAGGGAAAAGACCCCACTCTAGGATGTTGAGTTGAGATCAGGAGGTACATAGAGAAGGATCCAAACTTAGTGTTAGTACTAGTTTAGGGATTTGGATGTTTGTCTTATTTGGAGTTTTTTTCACTTTTCATTACTAGTATGTCATGACATCATTAATGTTGAATTATGGTTTATACCCAGTTGGAGATGTTTGACTTGTATGATTATTAGTTTTTCATATTATTCCACTATTTATATTGTGTTCTGCTGTGACTTACTCTAGTAAAGAGGGTATAGTCTCCCCACGTGACTCATTAGACCCTTGCTGCTAGTTGGCAACCTCTGGAATATGGGAAGACGTGTTTGAGGTCACGTGACAACTCGTTTTGGGGAACTAGTTTAGTGGATTCCGGGTCAGGGACGTTATAATACCCATCCAAGCCCAGAAAATTCGGTACCTCAGTAACACTACTGGGTGGCTCCCAAGCAAGCACTGCTTCGATCTTCGTCAGATCTACTCCAACTTCAGCCTATGAAATTACGTGTCCCAGAAAGTGGACACCCTGAATCTAGAACTGACACTTTGAGATCTTCCCATAAAGCCGGTGCTCTCGGAGTGTGTCTTAGACCATCCTTAAGTGTATCATGTACTCCTCCTCAGATGCTGAGTATACCAGAATGTCATCAATGTAGACCATGACGAACCGATCTTAGTACATATGGAATTCATGAGTCCCATGAACACTGATAGGGCGTTTTTCATTCCAAACGACATCACCAAGTACTCATAGTGGCTATAAAAACATTTAAAGGCTATATTTGGGATGTACTCATCCTGTAAATGAAGATGGTGATAGCCAGATATGAGGTCTATCTTTGAGAACCACCTTTCTCCCTTCAGTTGATCAAAGAGATATTCAATCCTCAATAGTGGATACTTATTCTTCATAGTCACCTGGTTTAGGTTTCTAAAGTCCACATATAGCCTCAAGCTCCTGTATTCCTTTTTAGAAAACAAAATTGGGGCCGCCCAAGTTGAAACACTGGGTCTCACAAAGCCCTTCCTTTGCAAGTCTTCTAGCTATACCCTCAACTCACGAAGCTCCATGAGAGCCATCCGATATGTAGGTGTAGATATTGATATAGTCCTAGGGTATAGATCAATGAAGAAGTCAACCTCCCTATAGGGAGGTAATCTAGGGAAATCCTTAGGAAATACATCCTCATAATCCCCCACCATAGCAGGAAACTGTGGACTCCTCTCATCCACATCACTAAGGATGAGGCTAGCCAAATGGTGAGTAATCGGCTGCACCCTCATCTGAGTAAGTTAGTCCTACATTATACGCATTTAATTTTCTCTAACAATGGAAAAACTCATCACATCTCCATAGACACACCACACTTTGTGCCTAAAACAATCAATCTAGTCACAAACTGCGGATAAGAAGTCTATACCAAGAATTATTTCATAAGGCCTCAACGCTGCCACCAAGAGATCACAACTGAAACTATCACCCCCTAGAGTAAGGGAACACTGTCATCACTAGTGTGTGATCATCAAATCTTCCCCTGTAGAAGTCTCTAAGTGTAGGGATCGAGTCAATGGTTCCACTGGAATCTCTGAGTCTCAAAAAAGGGTCATGGTGAGAAAAGAGTGTCAGACACTTGTGTTTATCAAAACTAAAACTAGAGTGGAAAAGACATAGATCAAACCTCTAATCATCTCTAGAGCACTGGGGTCGTAATCCTCTATCACCTTAAGTTGGCCCTGTCCCTATCCACCAGCTCCCTGAGCCCATGGTGGATCACATGGGGTTTGTGGTGGTAGTATGTCGAACCTCCACCCACCTCCTGCTGCTCCACCTGCTCCTCTGCCACATCTGCTACCCTAAAGACCACCCTTATCTTGCCTCCTCCTCTGCCTTAATAGTCCCTTGATCATCTTCTAATCATCCACATGACGAGTCAGTCAATCTCGATCCATGTGTCCCTGACCACCACATGTGTAACATAGCCTATCCTTTGGCTGACTCACTATACCCTGGGAGCCCCGCACTATTGACCCTGTGTCCTGGGGTTGTCCCTTGAACAGTTTGATCTTCTTGGATCCCTGTGTCAGCTGTCAGCTACCTACTACCGAAGATTCGTCTACCTAACGCCCGGTGGTATCTCCCACTGTTGGTGTATACTTCTCCAAAAAGATCTCTACTAGCAGATCTTGCTCCAGTACCCTAGCATGTGTTAGAATGCTAAGGGATATCATGTATGCCATGATCTACCAACATAGTCCCTATCTAAAGGTTCAGGCCCTGAAAAATGGTTCCTAGACTATATCTGAGAAATAGCGAGAAAGATATTCAAATCTCGCTGAGTACTCCGCTATTGTCTGACTGCCCTACTATAGATTCAGGAGCTCCTGGATGTGCACTGAGTGTAACATCACCAAAAAGAACACCTCCCTGAAGAGATACTCAAAGTCTACCCAAGAGAGTGTCATCTCATCATGCATCTAGGTCACTAAGCTCCACCATCGCCCTAATGCGCCCTGAAGAAGGCTCGTAGCTAGAACTTCCATATGGTCAAGAGGCATCCTCATTATGAGGATGATACATATAACTGCCTCCAGCCAATCCTTAACTACCTGGGGGTATATCTCACCCCTAAACCTAGGATGTCACTACCTCTGGAGCTCATGAAACACACTCAGCCTGTGGGCATCCTCTACAAGTAGCATTGGTAGTAACCGATGATCTCCAAGTGGTGGTATCATTGGTACACCACCCAGGGGTGCTATCTCTAGTACTAGTCCCTGTACCGATGCCTCATCTCTAGGAAGATCATTCTCGTGAGCGCACATCAGAATCCTAACTTGCTGTATGTGTGAAGACATCATAAAATCGATCAAGACATACCACAATTAACAGACTATACTTGGTGAGATGACATTGACTCAAGAAGGACATGAAATCACACTCAAAATCCTATATGATGTATGTACCATTTATTTCCTACAACCAGTTTTTCATGTATTGAGTTGAAAACAATAATTTAGAGTCTTGGTGTATGGATACGTCGTCCACTGCACCAATACTGGAGTCCCTGGTTTGAAATCTGAACCTGAAACAGTTAACACCATTGACCCAAACCAAACTCATAGAATCTTGGTTCCTTAGGTAGAACTGACCACCTTTAATACCACTATGTCACGACCCATCCTAGAGGGGCCCATGCCATGACAACCCCAAGCCCACCTTTGATAGGCCAGGGGCTGGAGACTAGCATCGAGTAGGTATATCCCACAAATGGGAGTCATTTTCCTAAGTACCTATACACATGCGTATATCTCTAAGCCCAAAATGCTGAAATGTAAAAACACTAAGTAAAAAATCATGAATACTACTAAGATACAAACAATAGAGTATGATATTAGTAAAACCTGGAAAGTAAATAGGGCTAGAAATGAAATCCCACTAAGATAAAAGTTTACCAAAGTGAATGCACGAGTTCCTGAAACTCATTGTAGAAAACACTACCTGAAGGGTAGGTGTAGGATAACTATCTAAAGCCGCAGGAGCACACCTTGACTATCTGATCACTTTAGGCACCACTTGGTCCTAGTCCACCTAGGAATCCATCAAATCATCGATCGTCTGCATAAGACACAACACGTGTGGGAAAATATCGTGCAGGGGTGAGTAAAATAATACTCAGTAGGATAACCCAAAACCAAAAAGGTAATACCACTAATAAATTCACAAAGTATACCACAAAGAAAACAAATGAATTACACCACAAAGGAAACACACAAAGTATAGTCAATATAGTCATCTCACACAGGTATAAGTCTAAATCATGAAGAGAAGGATTTCCAGTTGTAGTCCATAGATCTCCCAGTATTCAATGAAAATAGAAGTGTCGATGACACATAGAGAATCAATGGAAAACAAAGAGTTGGTAGTGCACAGAGTGTCAATGGTGCACAGAGTGTTGATGGATCATAGAGCGTCAATGGCACACAGAGCATTAGTGGCGCCTGGAGTGGTGAAGGTGCCTAGGTAATCGATGGAACATAAAGCGTCGATGGAGTGTGGAGTGTTGATGAAACACAAAGTTTTGATGGCGCATAGAGCATCAATGGGCCATGAAGCCCCCAAGTCACATAGTCACCAAGATCATATCATCAAAACCAGCCGTAGGATTCCGCTCGTAGTGTGCTTGTTCCGGGAGAACCCACTCTTCAATCCATTAGGTCACAAACCAACTGTAAAAAAAACTCACTTATATTATTTTAAAAGGAACATATCATTGCAAGGGTCCCAACACCGCAAACGGATTGTCAAACAGACACACAATTTGAATGATATGGATAATTTAGTAAAAAGGGTCCGGATGACCCGACCTGACCCGGTCTGGGCCGGTCTGAACCGGCCCAGCTCAATGGGCCGCTAGACTGCATCCTAGTTCTTAAGCCCGAACCACACCGCACAGGCTGACCTTACTCCATTATATGCATCCCACCCTGGCTGCGTGGCCAGCTAGCTCCCCTGGTCAACGTGGTCGGCCGTCGCATTATCTACCCCACTACCAGCTGCCGTGTTGCCTAACCTACTGCCGCCGCTGTTGGTTCCACCTCCCATGTGGATCCACTGGGCCATATCATTACTGTTGCTGCCGTGGCCTCTTACAGCAGCCTTTGGTCGCTGCCTGAGTCCTATGTCACCACGGGTCCTACACGGTCTGGCTGCACTGCATGTACGGTTTAGCCACTGCCGCCTGCTCCCGCGGTCACCGCTGGGGTGACTACCATCCTCTGCTGCACCCGCACATAGCCACCGACCTTTGGTAGCCCCAGTTTCATGGGTTGACCCCATCACTTCGATGCTCCATTTTATGAAACAGATCCATATCCACGATCCTCATGTCACGATTTTCACTTCATTGGGCTTGATCTGGCTTACCATCGTTCCGGGGGTCCAATCCTGCTTGGAACCACCCAAAAACATTGATTCAGAAACTACAGGGTTCCAATGGTGAAGAACATGTATAATGGAGGGATAAAATTCACATAGAAAAGGTTTAACATCTTTGTCCAAGAATTCCTGTCCAATGATCTAAATCCGGGGAATTTGGGTTAGAAACAGATTAGATCAAATCCTACTAACCTGTAACATATTCCCTCTCACAACATATGGTCGATCCGTGGGATAATTAGTTCATGGATTAGTCTGCGTTCATTGTAGAAATCAAGAATGGTAAAAGAGGAAATCATAAAGAGATCAACATCCTACCTCTAGGTTGGATCAATCATTGATGAAGAACGGGGTTCCGTGTCGTCATTGATCCTCGATCCACAAACATTCATTATTATTCATCAGAGAGGTTTCCATATCATTGCCTCAAAGAAATTTCCAAGGCTATGGTGATAACCATGGATTCCTAACAATAGGTCTAAATTAAAAGAAACCAAAGCAGCATCAAATATTTTTTTTATTAAATTTTTTTAATGATGGTTACATCCCATTTCTAACTTTCACAGTTGACCCGCGCCAGTCGATGTTAGGCCCCATATAAGGTAAATCCATTGCTATGAATGAAATGGTGCCCTAATATTTCTGATCTAGTCACCCATTTTGAAGTTATTCCCATTTAAAGATGGAACTGCCTACACACTTTATTAAAAACTTATCATTTTTCATCATATCATTTCGGGCACACTGGGACTCGGAATCTCATGACGTATTAGCACCTCATCTCATAATTTTTTCAATTAATTTATAAAAATAAAACTAGAGAAAATCGGAGTCATTACATGTCGAAGCATACATTTTCTTAGAAAGAGTAATTCCATGTGACATTGGCAATAATACCCTCTTGGATTGTTCCACACTAAATCTCTTCAGTATTTTTCAATATATGTACTATGAATTAGTCCAATCAGCCTCTTAGATCTATCGCACTAGATCTTGATTATAAGAACATATACTAACTCACATAAGTCCTTCATGAATAATCATGTGTTTAACTAGGATTTAACATACTATTAGTGTCACAACCCCATCCCCAAAAAGATACCATGATGTGGGGAGAGAGATGGTGACTGCCTGAGTCACACCTCTAGTAGGACCTTAGTTGGAGACTAGTACCGAGGGAATAATAAACATAAAAATGGGATGCATTTCCCTCTAAGAGAAACATGATGAAGAGAGTGATAATAAGGATACAAAAACCAACTCATACTCATACATATATATAAAAGAAATCCAAGTGAAACATAAAATTTCATACAGTACCGACAAACTGAAAGGAAACTATAGTACAAAAAATGTAAAGATGACAGTGACCACAAAGCCCAAACAGCTCCATCTAAACCCCAAGCTAGTAATACCCAGCCTGATTACCAACCTGCTCTGGATGAATTGAAAAAAAGTTTATATATACACAGGGTGATCATAACAGTATACTTAGTAGGATCCTCCCAAGAACATCTCATTCAAAAGATAAAGAAATCATGATAAAGAATAATGATCAACAATGAAACTAACTCATCACCTAAATAGGTATACTAAGTTCCTAGCCTCACCATGGATAACTCTCATCAAGTAATGCATATAATAGAGTATATAATATAATAATAAAACATCAAGGGTACCCTGCTCCCACTTCCCCTCTAGTTTTCCGCTCTGCCCCAACATTGTACGTCCCAAGGATCTCTCTCTAAAAGTAATCCATCCCAAAAAAAACTTGTTCAAGGCCCCATCACATGTACCTCGTGCAACACATAAACACACCATCCCATACCACAAAACATATAGTAACTAAGTAGTTTCTGGAAGCCACCATAACCAGAATGGCATATATCAAACATCGGCTATTATCATCAATCCATTACAACCCATACACCGAGTAAGTACCTCAAGCCATCACAACCTATACACATCATAACTATAATAATCCTTCAGATACTATATCTAGTAATACATGTGTTTGAAATAACCACAAGCCATCACATCCCTCTATACACATATATGGGAAAAATAACTGCTGTGCATACCAGCACATGTAACTACCAAGAGAAGAGAGTGGGGCCATAGGGGGTAGTCAGCCATCCATCCTCCCATCAGGTTGTTGGGGAAAACACCCTCCTAGAGTCCACTAGGTGCCGGTTTCCCTAATTGACATGCATGGGTTAGTGCATGAAATCACAGATTATACATGATATAATATAGCTCACAACCACACTATAGGAATAACCTATTCTTAGACCCAACTACAGCTAACATCGCTTAGACCCGGCTTCCACTACTAAGATCAGATATCCTATAAGAACACAATCATATAAAAGTGATACATTAATTAATTATTTCATTAAGAAATTCACTTTATGTTAATTAATTTATTATCTATTAATTTAGAATTAACATTATTCCACATTTCATTGAATTTAATTACATTACATCATCAGAGTAAATTCTATGTCCTTCAGGCATAAGTCCAAACCAAGGAGTTGGTTTGTTAAGATCAATATCTTTTAAACATTAATATTCCACAATCAACCAACCCCATGAGTTAAAAATTTATTATTCATTATTAGCATAATTATATATCTAGGTACTCTAGGAAACCATCCTAAGCTACCACCAAGAGGAAACATAAAACTAAGCACCTCCAGTTGACTCAATCAGCGGAGAAAAGAATGCAGATAAATAAGAAACCCAACCACCATACATTAAAAATATTCAAAAGAGATCATACCATCTCTCAAAATATCATCAATAGGTAATCCCAACATTAACCCATTTCATCACCTCCATTTCTATCTCTAACACCCACATCCATATACTAATGTATCTTTCTATCATAGGTATCATCTGCTTCCACGTCATCTGGGCCTCGCTACCCACATATCACAAAAACTATCCCAAGATCACATCACATCCAGGCCTCCCTATCCCAAATCACACATCAGCCCTATAGGATAATCCATAATAGGATCACAACATAAGGATCATATCTAGAGTACATCATAAGTAGCAGGAACAAATAAGAAAGAAATAGGGAAACTGGGCCCTCAAACAAGGCATTCATCCTTCTCACAAAAATGAGCTCTGACGGCTCCAAAAAAAGGCACTTGAACTTCTCAAGAAAATGGGAAACTCAGGAACTAAAAAACATCTTTATCACAAAAATGGTTCTTATTCCATATTAAATTAACTAATTCATTTATTAATAGGATCCAACTATAGGAAACCTAAAGCATGAAGCTATAACAAGCTATCAAGGAAAAAACAAGCTCTTAACATTTATTCTGGTTTCAATAAACCTAGAGAAACCCATTCCCAATTAACATGCCTTTTATTAATTATTATTAACAAGAATAAACATGATTTAGGTTCATTAACCAACTTTATCAATTCCATTAAGCATATGTAATATCAATCCAATCAAACATACACATAAACATCAATTTGATTATCATCAAATTACATTATCCACCAGATTAAAACCATTCCTCTTTAATTATTCTTAATCAAATTAATTATCAATTCCTTCTATCTTTACATTATTTACCAATTTATATAAGAGCAACATGCTAATAATAAATCCATAACTATCACACTATCTAGAAAATCATGAGACAAGCCGCTATCATAGTATAAAGCAACAACATCGCCGACATGCGATGTCTATCCAATTTCTTTAATCCAGTTCAATATTTATTAGGTTAATTACATTGCTATCTAAAGATAAAAATAAAGATCAATTTACAATTTCACATAAATAAAACAAAATCAATTAATCCCCTATCTAAAAATCCATCAACATTCTTCTTATGAGAATAGACCACATCACAGATCTATGATCACCTCTCCTGTAAGAACTGCATCCATATGAGGAAGTTGTGGAATAAATGTATCAACCACAACCAAGATAAAATCCATTAGAAACATGGGAGATCAAAGTCCATAGCACGGTGAGAAGAAATAGAAGGAAACGAGATCAAACTAGGATAAACCTCTATAAAATGAAGGAAGAACACACCTTGAATCACCATAGATCACTATGAATTGAAGGAAGACTGTTTATGATCGATCCCCATCAAAGGAATCTCAAAACACCAAGGATAGAGATACTGAATCACCTAGAAATAGAGGGAGAGAGTCACTGACTATAGGGTTTGTTAAAAACCCAAGTAGCTGAAAACATTTCAAGATATAAAATATCAAGGATTTACATGATGTGTAATCCGCTTTCACACTGTGTAATCCTTGTGGTTTGGTTTTTTTCTAAAAAACGTACTGAATTTTTATTATTTAACTCTAATTAATTACATGTTGTGAACTAGATCTATGCACATCGTAAACCTAACTTACACAATGTGTAAGGATTACACAATGTGTAATCTCCCTACTTCCAGCATTTTACATCCAAACCCCTCTAGACTTATTCTAAGCCTCCTCAAAGCTCCAATTTCCTTAGAAACTCACAAAGGGTTGGACCACATGGATCCATGACCTTACATTAAATGCCTCTCAAATTATTCTTATCCTCGAGAATCTATAACCAAACCTAGAGAGAAATGAAAAGGGGTCATCCAAACAGCCACCCTATGAGATACCTCTCAAGGATCTCACCACCATCGGAGCTCAACCAACTCACTTAGAGGAAAAAAGCACAAAACAATGCAACAATTGCAACCATATCCTAAACACTATCCCGAGGGAGATTCCTCTCAAATTAGAGTAAATCCACAATAATAAACAAGCAGAAACCACCTCATAAACCAAAAGAATCAATATTCATGAGAGAAAAATGTTACAAGAGAAGAGCTAAACATAAAAAAGATCAAGGTACTGAGTGTACATTTGAAACTCATGTTCTTAGGTACTCTCCTACATGACACCGTACTGCCATAAGACATGAACCAAAGGAATATCACACCCACATAACATCTTCTCATGGTGGTCCTGGATCTACACAGGCTGCTCATTGAAGGTCATATCATCATCAACATCGATGTCTCCCCAATGGATGACATGAGAGTCATAATGAAGATAACTATGGAGATACGATACATGAAAAACATCATGTATCTAAATCTATAGGGGAAGTGATATCTGATACGCCATAACTATAACAAGATATAACACCTCAAAAGTCCCAATGAACTGGGAAAAAGCTTACTTCTATGTGCAAAACCTCACTGGCCATGATGCAGAGTCACCTTTAAGAACTTGTGATCTCTAACATCGAACTCTTGAGGTCTCGTACTATGATCGACATAGGATTTTTGGTGGTCTTGTGCTTCTTTCATCCTCTCATGAATTACCTAAACCATATTTGTCATATTATGTACCGGTTTCGGTCTGAGAATTTCTGCCTCTCCAACCCCAATCTAACACAACAGAGAACAAAAAGTTTAGTCATACAAAGATTAAAATGGATCCATACCAATGTTGGAGAAGAAAATATTATTTTAAGTAAACTCAATTAAGGGCAGGTGCCTCATCCACAAACCTCCAAAATACAGGTCATAAGAGTGCAACATGTCTTCAAGAGCCTGGATGGTCCACTATATCTGACCATACATATATGGATGGAAAGTAGTGCTAAGGCATAGATGAGAACCAAAATCATGCTAGAGACCTCTCCACACCCTGGAGTTAAAACAAGGATCTCAATCGAAATGATCATCCTCGGGACTCCATGGAGTTGCACCACTTCCACTAGATACTAACTTGATAAAACCTCCACTGATCTTGACTCCCTAATCACTATAAAGTGGGATGATTTCGTCAAATGATCCAAAATCACCCATATAATATCATATCCTCCCTGAGATTGAGGTAAAATGGTAACAAAGACCATAAAGATGTCCTCCCACTTCAACTGGGGAACATCTAACGACTGAAGCAAACCATCAGGAATATGGTGCTCGACCTTCACCTTTTAGAAGATAAAAAATCGGGAGAAAAACACTACAAATGCATGCTTCAACCCAGGCTACCAAAATTGACATATCAAAGATTAGTACATCTTTCTCACACTGGGATGTACCACCAAATGAAAACTATGGAACTCATGAAGAACCATCTCACACATAACCAAAGGAATAAAAAGCATTCCCTAAAACAACACTCGATGTTGTTCATCCTCAGACCAACCATTAGAGACATCGCCAAAAATGAATTGGTCTCTCCAGACCTCCACTTCATAATCCCCTAACTCGGAATCCTCCACATGCTTCACCAAAGAGGAATTCACTATCATTTGAAAAAGATATCCTCTGCCTCCAACCTCTCCATATAAATATTCATCACTGAGAGTTATTCAATTAATCTACAAGAATCCCTAGATTCATACACAACATTACTACTTGACTTCCCTCTAAGCGCATCAGCTATATCATTTCCCTTTTCTGGCATATAAAAAATATCAAATTTTTAATCCTATAGAAACTCCATCCACCGATGCTGGTGCAAGGTCAAGTCACACTAGGAGAAGACATACCTTAGGCTCTTATGGTTAGTAAAAACCACAACATGTTCTCTGAATAGGTAATTCTGACACAACTTCAAACCAAACACCACTACCACCAACTCAAATATCATGGGTGGAATAGTTACAATCATGGGGACATAACTGTCAAGACCCAAAAAAAACCATTGATATTTGCTGCATTAGAATGAAATCCAAGAAAAGATGTGAAGCATTAAAAAAAACCTCAAAATGAACCCCCTCATCTCGAAAACAAAGAACTAGAGCACTGACCAACCTTCCCTTTAGGTACTCAAAAGATTCCTGACACTAGTCAGTTCACAAGAATGCCCGATCCTTTCTGGTCAAAGATGTCAGAGGGTTCACAACTCGAGAGAAGTTAGATACAAACCTCTATAATATCCTTCAAGACCAAGGAAACGATACACCTATACCGCTATCTTGAGGGCCACCTAAGACACAACTACCTCTATATTAAAAGGATCCTCATGTACTCCATGATAGTACAAAACATGACCAAATAAATAGACTTCATGATCCTAGAACTCACACTTAGAAAACTTCCCAAATAGCTTCTCACGGTGGAGAAATCCCAAAATGGTACACATATGCTCTGCATGATCCTCCTCAGACATAAAGTATACAAGGATATCATCGATGAAAACTATCATTAACTTATCTAGGAACCCTATGAAAACTGCATTCATCAACCAAATGAACACATCTTGAGCATTCATCACACCGAACAACATCACAACAAACTCACAATTCCCTTAATGAAAAAAGTAGTATTATGAATATCCCCACCCTTCACCTGCATTTGATGACATCTAGACCACAAATTGATCTTTGAGAACCAACTTGATCCTTTTAGTAGATTGAATAAATCATCAATCTATGGAAGAGGATAGAAGTTATTCAATTTAACTTGGTTCAAGTGATTATAATTGATAAAAATCCACAAAACTACCATGAACTTTCTACATGAAAAAAACTAGTGTACCTCAAGGTGACACACTCGACTGAAAAAACCTCACTACAACAGATCATCGAGCTGTACTCACATCTCTTGAAACTTTGAATGCACCATCATATATAAAGACATCGAGATAGGATACATGCCTGGTTGTAGCTCAATACCAAACTCAATCTCCCATATAGGGTGTAACACTACAAACTCATCTAGAAAGACATTAAGGTACTATTCCACAACTCTGGGAAATAACAGCTACTGAACCTATGATGAAATTAGTATAAGATTACCCATCAAAGATGAAAAATATGGAATATGACTCTAACCCATATGAGGGTATTGCTCGCCAACAAACACTATTGGATCTACATTAGCGTCACAAAACACCACCTGCCTCCTGAAGTAATCCATGATAGCCTATACTGAATAAAAACAATCCATGATGAGGAAGATTTTATATGGTCGTATTCTTAAACATAGAAAATCCCCCCAAGAGCGGTGCTACCTTAAAAATAGCTCACAGTCTCTACATACTTCACACAACTCCGATTGACCTCCAACTAGAATAGTCAAAGCTAAGGGCAATGGAAGCCTCTTTAACTCAAGTCCTAAAGAACGGATGAGGGTAGGTGATATGAAGGAGTGTACCACTCCTGAATAAAAAAAAGCATGCACCCAAGTAAAAAACAAGTATAGGGTACCTCAAATGATGTCTGGATCACCTGGTGATGACAATGCTAAAGCATAAAGAAGATAATAACCTACTCTATAGCCTCTATGAACATGATTATGACCACCTACATGGATATACTCTTCTCTTTGAGGATGAGGAGCATCTCAAGACTATACTTTTCTTAACCCATATCCTCTCTACTAATCCCAAACTACACAACCTTGCTGCTGCTATCTCGACTAAAACTGCCTCAATAGAGGAACCTGAAGTAGACCAACTAACACACGCTGACTTCTCATAAAGGTTGTGCACTCTCTCTATTGATTACCTAGACATCCATAAGAAAAACACATGTATGATCCCTTAGAATAGGTCTGAGAGCTGCTTTCCATAGAGAAATGAGCTGATGAGGGTTGGTGTAACATCCCAGGTAAATAAAGAATAAGACATTTTCATATTTATTAATACTTGTGAATTAAATATTAATTTTACTTTAATGGGGTTGCTATGTTTGATGACATACCTGATACACAACAACGAATTTCTTTGAAATCTTACGTTGCACACTAATAATATAATAATATTATTTTCAATGGTAGTTAACACGTAGCCGTTGTATTGGCGAGAATGAATATAAATAACTAAAATATGATTATATATGTTTGTTAAATGTTTTTACATTTATCCAATAAAAGATAAAGGCTTAAAATAATAAAATAATTCAATTTTATCCATAAATACTCTAATATTCACTAAAAGGTTGATTTATCGCCTTTTGATGGCGAACCCTCTTTAAATATAGTTTTTGATCACTCTTATAAGTTCTATTGGACCAAACAAAATTCTTCTTTAGAATCAGGATATCAAAATTTAATTTGTGTAATTTTTTGGTATTTTTTCGATAAAGTCCATTTTTTAATGAATAATGAAAAATGTTGTATTTTAAATCAAAACCTCCTTTTAATATAATTTATTTATATGGTTAGATTATCTTTTTAATTGGTTTAAAAGTGAAATTAGAATATATTTTTACCATTTAATCCAATGTTTGTCATTGGAATTAATTTCACTTTGAAATTGGACATAAACAAGTGTCAATCTTTTGATAGATATTGTTTCTTAAAAACACGCTATTTGTTTTGACAATGAGAATTAATTATAAAATTCATTAATGCAACTTATATGTTTTTAATTTTGTAAAATAGACATAATTTTTGAATTTTTAATATCTAATATAGCTTAGGGTGAATTTTTGGTATTTTTCTGAAAAACTTCAATTTTTGATGAATAGTGAAACCACTAAGTGGTAGTTAAAAAACTGTTTTTTCATTTAAATGAAATTTTACCGCTTCTGTGAATTGAATTTCAAAAATATGACATACATGGTTGTCATTAGTAAGTAAAGTGTGGTTCAATGGGATGAAAATAATTTTTGGTGAACAATAACTTTTGACTTTTATTAAACGCGATTAAAGGTAATTAGTGTAATTTAAGGTAAAAATAATGTTATAATAATATGAAATTACCTTTACACTAGTTCTAACCTTATTTTATGAGTCATGGACGACCAATACATTCCATAGGTCAATTTTGGGACCCCATGGAGCCACTTGGGTATGATAATGACATTAATAAATTTTTATTTAAAGTAAAAATAAAAATGTCACAAACATGTATTGTTTTACTAAAACAATTTTTAAAAGGGGTTATGTAAGTTATCTTTTAAAATATAAATATTCATTAGAAATATAAAAATATTTCATATAACATGGTAATTTGTTTTATAATTTTTAGACATCAAATAAATAAAATTATTTATGACACAATGATGATGCAGTGTTTACGTCATTAATGAATAATTTAAATAAATAAGAAGATAAAGTTTAAAACAAAATACAAAACTTGTCCAATTATTATTGGATGATTTTATTTAAAAAATGGGATACCTTATCTTTGACTTTAATGATTTTTGTACCTTTAGAAACCGAAAAGCATTATATAATAAAATAATATTTTCAAGCTTTCCAAAAGAGCCCCTCCTCTCCCTTATAAAAAGCCCGCACTTCCTACCCATTTCTCACACTTATCAAGCCCTTTGGCTGGTCCAACCTCTACTCAAATAATCTCCCAGGATCCCTATATTAATCCTAGAATCCTTAACTTAGGCATAAAGCACTTCAAGAAACCCTTTTGGTTCAAACCAAGGGGAGTTACCCGATTTAAAGGTAATGTCTTCTCTTATGTTCTTTTGTTTTATTTTGATTCTCCAACCCCCTAAAATATTTTTATCACTTTATTTTGTAAAAAAAATAGTATCTTCAATATACTAGAATATTTTTATGAGAAGTATTTGAGATACACTTACACACACCTCCATCTAATGGGTGAAGAACATACTGTTTCTGTGGACGACGAACTACTGCCTCACGAAACTATGATTGTTCAATTATCTCCTACCACCTCTCAGGGTGGCCATTAAGATATCACTTTATTTATATATAATATATATTATTTTTATGTTTTCCTTATTCTTATGTATTTTTCATTTATGGCATACCTTTATGGTTTCCATTATGGGTAAACGTGATAATTTCATTTGAGGTAGTGCGGACTACTGCCCCCTCAAAGTGATATGAATCGTTAATGAAATATGTGGGACATATAAAGGATGGATATAATGATATTATATATGATATTATACTGTAATTATAATATACCTTTATATCATTATTATTTCAATCCATTAAATATGAAATAGAAATGAAAGTAGCGTTCATGCGTACGTACGACTTACCGTCTCCATGAACAGTGCATTTCATTTCTCACCTCTAAATGTTATGTAATATTATAAATGCATGTATATACTGGATATATATTATATATATGATATCTACATCATGAATATCATTTTGGAGATAATGGATATTTTACCACATGAACAACTTGCAAATATAAGAAGTTCACTTTTGACTCAAGTACCAAATATTGACAAAATGACCGTTATTAACTTAAATGATCACAAAATGTTTATAACATGGTAATAAGTGATATAAAAGAAATAATAAACTTGAAAAAGGTTCTTAATCAATTATAAATTAATTTTAGTTTATTATTCAGGAGATTAAAGAACAATCGAGTCAAGTCGGACACGAGGTAAGGGACTTCATCTAAATCTCCATTCATTGAGGCATTCTTTGATTTCTACACGGATTTCTTTTATATAGTATATAAAACCCTTTTGAATTTACATTTCATTAAAAGGGAATATTTTTCTCTATGAATCATTTTACTAAATGAAAAAAAGAAATGTTTCTTTTAACGTACGCGGTGATAACGACCTTTCCGCCGCCGCGAGTATTACTTGATCTTTGGCTTCTTTAACAAGACACAATGTTTTTAGAAGGAAAATAAATACCATAACTCTATTATTTATTTTGGTATTGAAAGTGTTTTTGATAATGGATTTGTTATGTCAATATATTTAAGTGATATATTGTGATTGAAATGTGGAAATGTTTTCTTTCCTTTATATTTGTTGTATGTGTTATGATTTTATGATGGTACTTGGACATTTGACGGGTGGTTACGTGATAAAACATATGATGGGTGGTACCGTGATAAACTAGGATAGGTGGTTACGTTATAACCTCCAATGCATTGGGTATGGAAGTTGGCCATATGGCTATTCCATTTAGTGACATGTGTGGAAGTCGAATGTATGGTTATTCCATTTAAGTATGTTTATTTCCCAAGTTACCTTTATATGTTATGTGTTCTATATATGGGTTTTATAGTGATATTTTTGTTACAAAAGGGTAAGAAATGATATTTTATTCAGTTAAGATCATTTACTATTTCATAAGGGTAAAAAGTATTACTTATGATTAAGTATTCATGATTTACTTGTTATTTTGAAAAACTAACAGTTTCCTTATTTGTGTATCCCTTACTGAGATTTTTATACTCATCCCAAGTTTTTGAAATGTTTTTCACAGGACATAAAGTGGAATAGGGTCAAGGATGAGATCAAGGAAAGTCATGCTGTCTAAAAAATAGAACCGGACATGACTCTTTTTTTCAAAAGTTTTTTTATTTTTTGAAAAAAATGGAAACTGAGTAGAAGTGTATACTTTTTAATATTTTTCAATGTAATAGTTATGGAATAAATCTCTAAAACTATAAACCTTAAAAGATCCTCAATGTGAATTATTCATTTAATTCAATATTATGTAATGTTTAAGGTCAGGTCCTTATAGTTGGTATCAAAGGTCGGTTTAGATAACTTTAGGAGTTAGAATATTGTTAATTTCAAGTCCATAAATTAATTTATGGTATGATTGAAATGATATAGAATTTAAAGATTACCATGTTGCTTCGCCTAAGATATTTCTGTGTTCAGAATGGTTTTCCACAGAGGAAACAGGGCAGCTATGTTGGGATGACATCAGGAGGAAAACAACCTTCTAAATCAGCAAGCTGAGATGGTCAGAATCAAAACTGAATAGTTTGTTGTAGTGATGACATAATTGACTTAAGATATAAATGGTGGTGGTATCCATACACGCGATCAGCCAGATCAACCATAGAGGAACTTGTCAGTAGTAGAGCATTTTATGGGGCAACATCCCCCTTCATTCAGAGGATCATATGACCCTGTGCTAGCAGAAGGGTGGATTAAAGCACTGGAGAAGATTTTTGATGTCATGGGGTGTTCAGAACATCAAAAGGTTAGTCTCAATGTTTACCGTTTTGAAGGTGAAGCTTATCAGTGGTGATCGATGGTGAAAAATATCAGGGATAGTGAGGAGATTGATGATCTTGACTGGGTTGAATTTAAAGGTATGTTTCTTGAGAAATATTTTCCTAAGGTGGTTCGTCTTAGGATGGAAAAACATTTCCTAGAATTGAGGCATGAGGATGACTCAGTGGCTGCTTATGAATCAAAGTTCACTCGACTGGTAGGGTATGCTTCAAATTTCATACGAGATCTTGATAGTAAAATCAACCATTTTTACTCAGGGTTAAATTAAAAGTATTCGTGAGTTCAAAAGTTATGAAAAACTTCTTCAATGTGCAGAGAAGGTGGAAATGGAGTTTACCGATGATCAGGTGTTCTTTGACAAACAACAGAATAAGAGGTCCAATTGGCAGGAAAATGGAAAGAATTCATCAAAGAATCCTGGAGGTAAGAAAACTAAATATCCATCCTGTGAGAAGTGTGGTAAAATGTATCCTGGAGAATATTTATCCAAGTCTGGAAAGCGCTTCCAGTGTGGAAATTCTAGTCATATTGCTCGTAACTATAAGGAAGATGATCAAGAAGGCAATGAAAATCCAACGGTAAGATGTTTTAAGTGTAACGAAATGGGTCATTATGCAAATGAGTGTCCAGCGAAGAACTAAACTGAGAGAAAACAACCAGACTACAAGCAAAAAGGGGTGGTGAAATCCTTTGCAACTACTTCAATAGATGTTGTTCCATCAAATGAAGTAGTATTAAGTACACTTTTTGTTTGTTCAGATTATCCCAAAGTGTTGTTTGATTCAGGGTCTACACATTCTTTCATTTCTGAGAAGTTTTCTAGTAAATTGGGAATTCCATCTCAAGATATTAATCCTAAACTTATGGTAAAAACACCCGGAGGAAATGTTGAGACAAAAATAAATCATAAGAACCTTCCTGTCCTTGTGTGCGGAAAGAATATACCTACAAACCTTATTGTTTTGCCTCTAGTAGTGTTTAATGTTATTTTGGGCATAGACTGGATTTCTGTTTATCATGCTAAGATTGACTGCAGAGCTAAAGAGGTTTCTTTTCAGAAATATTTTCAGTTTGTGTACAAGAATGAACCCTTACTTTTGATAACATATCAAGAAGATGAGAAACTAGTAAAATATGGAAATGAATGTTACCTTGCACATATTATAGAAAACAAAGAAACTATTCAGATTAATGATGTGACATTGGTAAATGAGTATCTTGATGTTTTTTCTGATGATTTTCCTAGTATTATACTTGATCGAAAAGTTGAATTTACTATTGACTTAGTTCCTGATTCTAAGCCAATTTCAAAACCCCCTTATCGAATGGCTCAAGTTGAACTTTTAGAGTTAAAGAAGCAATTGCAGGAGTTATTAGATAAAGGTTTCATTCGACCTAGCACATCACCATGGGTTTCTCCTATCTTGTTTGTTAAAAAGAAAGATGGTTCAATGAGAATTTGAATTGATTATAGAGCATTGAATAACATCACTATTAAGAACAAGTATCCTTTGCCTCATATCGATGATTTGTTTGATCATCTCTAAGGAGCTCAATATTTTTCAAAGATTGACTTGAGGTCGGGGTACCATCAGTTGAAATTAAATGAAGCAGACATTCCGAAGACCATGTTTCATACTAGATATGTCCATTATGAATTTGTAGTTATGCCTTTTGGGTTAACCAATGCACCTGTTGTATTCATGGATCTAATGAATAAAATTTTTCGTGAGTTCCTGGATAAGTTTGTGGTTATGTTCATTGATGATATTTTGGTTTTTTCCATAAGTAAATAGGAGCATGAAAGTCATTTAAGGGTTGTCTTACAAACCTTAAGATAAAAGAAACTGTATGTAAAATTCAGCATGTTTGAGTTTTGGTTACAACAAATTTCTTTCCTTGGTCACATTGTTTAAAAAAATGGCATAACTGTTGATCCTGCTAAAAAAAGTTGTAGAAGAATGGAAAACACAAACAAATATAACAGAGATCTATAGTTTTCTTGGTTTGACAGGTTATTACTGGAGGTTTGTTGAAAATTTTTCACGGTTATCTAGTCCAATGACTAAGTTAAATTGAAAATGTGTTAAGTTCATTTGGACAAAAGAATGTGATGATTGTTTTCAGGAATTGAAAAGAAGATTGGTGAATGCTTCAGTTTTGGCACTGCCTTCCAAAAATGGTGAGTTTTTTATCTATAGTGATGCTTCATTGAAATGAATTGGTTGTTTCCTAATGCAGAATGATCAGGTAATTTCTTATACTTCACGTCAGTTGAAACCTCATGAGTTAAATTACCCTACACATGATTTGGAATTAGCTGCTATTGTTTTTGCTTTAAAAATTTGAAGGCATCATATGTATGGAGTAAAGTGTGATATATATACCGATCACAAAAGTTTAAAGTATATATTCACTCAGAAATAATTGAACATGAGGTAGAGGAGATGGCTTTAATTAATCAAGGATTATTATTGTACAATTCATTACCATCCGAGAAAAGCAAATAAAGTGGATGATGCTTTGAGTCGAAAAAGTAATGCTTCATCAACCATGCTACGTTTGGAACGAGATCCTTTGGTTTTTGATATGATGAAATTTGGCATAAAAGTGGTTGGTGTAGGAAGTTCTTCTGTTTTGTTTCACGTGTCAATGAGATCATCTCTATCAGACAAAATTAAGCAAGCGTAGAAGAAAGATAGTGAGTTGTAGAAAAAGGTAGAGCTAGTTCAGAAGGGTAAGTTGTCTGAATTTAACATTGATAATGATTTTGTTTTGAGGTTTGGGAAGAGATTATGTGTGCCTTGTGATTCACAGTTGAAGAATGAGTTGTTATGTGAAGCTCATAGTTCCCCTTTTTCAGTTCATCCTGGTATTACTAAGATGTACAGAGATCTTCAGGAGTATTACTGGTGGGATGGAATGAAAAGAGATATTGATAATTTTACTGTGAAGTGTTTGACTTGTCAACAGGTTAAAGCAGAGTGACAGTTACCGAAAGGGATTCTTTAGTCTTTACCGGTGCCAGAGTGGAAATGGGAAAATATATCCATGGACTTTGTTGTGGGATTACCAAAGACATCTCAAGGTAATAATGCAATCTGGGTTATTGTTGATTGATTGACTAAATCTGCTCATTTCCTTCCTATTAGAGATACTTTCTCTCTATATCAACTATCTTGGTTGTATATTAAAGAGATAGTCAAGTTACATGGAGTTCCCCTCTCCATTGTATCTGATCGTGATCTCAGGTTTACTTCTAACTTTTGGAAAGGACTTCAAAAGTCGTTGGGTATTGAATTAAATTTTAGTACAGTTTTTCATCTGCAATCAGATGGGTTGTCAGAACGAACAATTCAGACCTTGGAAGATATGTTACATGCTTGCATGATGGATTACCAGGGAATTTGGGACCAACATCTTTATTTGGTTGAATTTTCTTATAATAAAAGTTTTCATTCCAGTATACAAATGGCTCCGTTTGAGGCATTATATGACAAACAGTGTCAAACTATAGCTTTTTGGGATGAAGTATGGGAAAGGAAGTTGATGGGACCAGAATTGGTAGAAGAGATGGCAGAAAAAGTTCAGTTGATTTAAAAGCATATGAGAACAGCTTAGAGCAGGCAGAAAAGTTATGCGGATAATCGGAGGAAGGATCTATATTTCGAGGTAGGCGATCATGTTTTTCTCAAAGTTTCTCTATGGAAAAGTGTGATGCATTTTGGTAAGAAGGGAAAGTTGAGTTCGAGATTTATTGGACCTTATGAAATCCTGGAGAAAGTTGGATCAGTTGCATACAGAGTGGATTTACCTCCAAGTTTGTCCCATGTACATAATTTTTTTCATGTTTCAATGTTGAGAAAGTATATGCCAGATCCATCTCATGTTTTGATCCCAGAAGTAGTTAAGTTGGAAGAGAATATCTCTTATGAGGAACAACCGTTCCATATTCTTGATCATAGAGAGCAAGTGTTGCGGAATAAGGTAATTTATCAGGTGAAGGTTTTGTGGAAAAACCATATGGTTGAAGAGGCAATGTGGGAATCTGAAAATGCTATGAGGGACAAATAACCCCATTTATTTGATAAGTGAATAAAATTGTGAGGACACAATTCCCAAAAAGGGGGGAAGGATGTAACATCCTAGGTAAAAAAAGAATAAGACATTTTCATATTTATTAATATCTGTGAATTAAATATTAATTTTACTTTAATGGGGTTGCTATGTTCGATGGCATACCCAATACGCAATGTAAGAACCCAGTTTTTTCTATAAAAGACTTTTGAATATTCTTGATGTTATTCTAGAGCAGCGCCTTTAGACGGCGTGTGATTCCGAGCCCCGGTGTGGCCGGAATTAAATTTTCAGTGCGTTCACACTGGGCACGCAAAATAAATGGGATAAATCCTAAACCGTGTTTCGAATTAGAAATCTGAGTGTACAGATGGGTCCTAAATGGGGTGTTTACCATAGGAACGACATAAAACATGTCAGTGCGAGACATTTGGACCCCTTGCTCGCTATCATAACGTGAAATGGATAAATTAAATAATTAAATTTATTTGTTTAATGGTTAAACTCAAGTATCTCTTAAACGGTAGCTCGTATTGGAAAACCGAAGGAACCGCTGAGACTGGAGCATGCCGTTTACCCTTGGAGGGGTGTAACTTTCGCGGGCGTGGGACCTCTGTGGAAAACGCCATGAGGGATGTTTTCGTAATTAAGTGGTCTCAGACGTTACATTTTATATCTTTCGAACGGAGGCTCAGATTAAAATTCCAAGACCTCCGTTGTGCTCGGGAGGTGGTGTTTACCCTAGGGGAGACTTAACCTTGACCCCGTCGGGGGTTTTTAATGCGGGTTTAATTTTGAGTTAAGTTATTATTTTTTTTAAAAAGGGTTTTTGTTTTATTTAAACACCCCTCATCCCCTTCCTCCCCCCAGAACCCCCCTAGAAAACCCCCTCACCCTCAACCTCCTCTCCTCTTCTATCCCCCTCCACCTCCTTCCTCTGATCAAAGTGCTTGCGGTGACGGTGAGGCTCGACGAGCGGTGAAGCTTCGGGTAACTCCCAAGAGGTAGGATCGTTGTTTCATTTTTTAATTTCCGCATCTCCTTTGAGGTTTAATTTTAGTGTCGAATTGCCATTATTTTGTCGATCAAAGCCCTTGGTTGTGTACTATATGTTATGATCCATCCAACGCTTGTTTCAGATTGAAAATCAAAGTTCCGAGGAGATCACAGTCATTCGGCGAAGATTTGTGGGTTTTGGGTGTTTTTCCAGCGAGGTCTCAGGCGGCGGCGGCTCGGCCTCAGACAGGCGGCGACTCAGTGGGTTCAGTGGGGCTCCTAGGCAGCAGGCGTCGGTGAGGGCGAGGTGGTCAGGCAACTGCGAGGGGCTCTGGTTGGTGCGTCGCGGTTGACCGGAGGCGCCGGGCGAGGTCGCGCGACACGGCGGAGTGGGGTGGTCCAGGCGGCAGAACAGGGAGCTCCAAGGGGGTCTGGTCGAAGCGGTAGAGGCAGAGCGGCTCGCGGTGAGGCGCAGTGGTGCTGCGGGAGGCGGCGGCGACGTCTGTCGGCCGTCGCGGTCGAAGGGAGCCCGAGGACTGGCATCGGGCGTGCGGGAGAAGCCAGGACCCGCGCCGCGCGTGTCCTGTGGGCGCGTCAATGAAGACTGGCCAAACGGCCGGTCTATTGGGAGACAAGGACCCGTGCGCCGCGGGTCCTGTTGGGAGACGAAGACAGGCCAGATGGACGGTCTGTTTGAAGAAAACCGGACCTGCTCGGGTCCGGTGCTGCTGGGCGGGCTGCGGCCAGTGGGCCGCGGTGAACTGGACCAGACCCACGGCTGGGCCACGTGCCAGTGGTCCGGACTGGGCCGGCCGGGGTGGACCGACACGGTTCGACCCCTTGCATTCAAGGGGCCGTAATTCCTAAACGGCGCGTCCGTTTGATGCGCTGTCTGCTGCTGCAGGTCCATGTTAACAAGAAGGACGTTTTGAGGTATGATTTGGGGTTTTTAGGTTCTTCACCCGAAGATGGGTTCCCCGAAAATTTTTACTTTAATAATATTAATTGTTATTAAAGTTGTATCAGACGTGGTTCACAAGCCGGACGTCCGTTTGACGCACCGTCAGAGGCGTTGTGGCCCTGGAACTGAGAGGGTCCTTCCAAGTTGGTTCGAAACCTTTGAGGGTTGGTTTCATTGCTCGGCGGCACGAAACACAATGTGAGTGATTAATTAATTAATTAATTAATTAATTAATTAATTATTGCGTCGGACCTAACTCCTTCTTGGGATGTCCAATCGACGCGCCGTCAACGACATCGTGAATCCAGTACTCGTGCGGACTTTTTGTGGTGCTTTTTGAAGCGTTTGGGTTGGAGACAAGATGCGGGACCCACAGGGCCTAGTTCGTACGTTTTGCGATGAAACACCACTTTTTCACCCGAAAATTGTTTAGGGAGTTTGAGTACTCATTTCTGAGTGTTTTTACGAGGGGATTGAAATGGTGCAATCCACCCACCTAAATTCGGGCTCGAGGTGTGGGCCCCACAGGGCCCCGATTGCGTATAATGTAGGGAGTTGCAGCTTCTGCATTTGGAGTCCGTTTTGGGCACCTTCGTGACCCTAAAATCAAGGTGAAATTGACCGGGGTGGTTTCAAGCGTTGAAGCTAGAGTTGAGGCGTGGGCCCCACGCGCCATATCTTGAGCTATGTACAGTGTACTGAGACTTTGTTTTTCAGTAGGAGTCCATTTGGGGCGTATGAATAGTTTATTCAGCATGTTTTTTCAAGAGAATTGTGGTGGCACAGTTCGCCCGACCTCTCTCAGGACTGAGGTGCGGGCCCCGCGAGAAGTCGTATGGGCATGAAGTGGTGTTGAATAACTTTTCCATTGGGAGGCCGTTTCCAGTGAGTAAGTAGTCTATCTCGCGTGTTTTTCCACGAGGATTACAATGGGGTAATCTATTAGCGCGAGCGAAGCCTCTTACGTGATCTTATTAAATGTGTAACTTGAAAGGGCATTGGTTGGGGGTTCCTTTGTTGCACTATGAACCTACGCACAATAGCGGTACTAGTGTCACCCAGTGATGGAATGGGCGCTGAACCTCTATTAGGTGTTTTGTTCTGGAGTTGGGTGGTTGCGCGATACCCACTCTGTATTCTGTTGGCCAGTGTTGTACCATCCAGTAGGGATGACCAGAGCAGTTCTAGGTTTAACATTCAGTAGAGACTGGGTAGTGGGTTGCTCATTGACTTCTTAGGGTTTACCCTCCAGCAGAGACTGGGCAGTGGGTCACCCGACGACCTCTTAGGGTTTACCCTCCAACAGAGACTGGGCAGTGGGTTGCTCACTAACTTCTTCGGGTTTACCCTCTGGTAGAGACTGGGCAGTGGGTTGCTCATTGACTTCTTAAGGTTTACCCTCTAGTAGAGACTGGGTAGTGGGTCACCCGATGACCTCTTAGGGTTTACCCTCTAGCAGAGACTGGGCAGTGGGTCACCCAATGACCTCTTAGGGTTTACCCTCCATTAGAGACTGGACAGTGGGTCACCCGATGACCTCTTAGGGTTTACCCTCCAGCAGAGACTGGGTAGTGGGTCACCCGATGACCTCTTAGGGATTACCGTCTAGCAGAGATTGGGCAGTGGGTTAATCAACAACTTCTTTCAAACTCAGTCTTTTCTACTAGGCTAGTCTGTGGTTTGTTTCTGTGACTACCAGAGTGGGACCCTTGGTTGTATGGGTTAGTGATGTGATAGCTTTGAATTTTAGAAGACCTCTCGACTATGTGATAGTGACGAGGTGTGTCTTGACCCTCCCCCAGAACTCTCAAGTACGAGGGGTGCTTTCCCCACTGAGACACGTCCTTGTGACGCGACCTAAAACCGTGCGGGTGAGTCAGTGCCGCCCAAAGCGGATAGTGTCAAGGTGCGGTGATTTGAGTCCCTTGACTTGTAGTTCGGGGCAGACGTTCGGATACTGGGCATCGATGGTGTTTACTTGTGGGACTGTTGGCTACTCACTTTCTTGGGATGAGCTGCGGGATGGAGATCCCTTTATGATCTTGTTCGGGTTTCTTGACAGAGCATATATATATATGTATACCTTGTTCCAGAACCCACTTCTTGGGTTTTGGTTACTCTCCTTCTAGGAGAGGTGAAGATGTGTGGGGTATTCCACGTGCTTTCCGTGTCTAGATTCTCATGGTTGGACGAGTCTACTCTCCTACTATAGGTAGCAAAAACTCGATGAGAAGTTCATATTATCACCATTTCTAGCTTCTTACATTTGGACGAGTCTACTTCCTTCCTCTTGTTGGGTTGATCTGTACTCTTTACTGCACTATTGGTTGTACTCCTTTACTTTTCCCTGTTCGATCTACTGCTCACCTCTTCAGTATCTCCTTTGTTTCTCCCTCGAGCCTTCAGGGCATCCTATTGAGTATTTTTATACTCACCACTGCTTGGGATTTGCCCGCACTTGGTGTGCCCTTGCAGGTGACAGACAGGTTGGTCGTGACTTTAGTGGAGCTTAGGAGTTTAGGAGCTTAGACCATGTACGGTGGTCGTAGTTGGGTTCCAGGTGTGGGAATATCCTAGCTGTTTTCTTGTGTTTACCTGTTGCTGTGTTGTGGCACTTTTTTTTTTATTTTCAGTTTACCTTCAGCACTTGATTTGTACTGTTTAGAGGTCGATGCACTTTCTGGTTTATTTAGAGCAGTTGGCACTTTACTTTTCTTCTTACTCTGCACTTCTGCATTGAGTGGGCTACGTGTGTGTGGAAAGGTACTCAGGAAAAGGCCTCCCCAAGTTGTTTAGCCTTCGGCGCTTGTCTCTATCCCCTGGCCTATGGAGGCGGGCTTGGGGTAGTTGCGGCTCGAGCCCGGGTAGGGTCGGGTCATGACAAAGTGGTATCAGTGGTGGTTCGTTCCTTGGGACGTTTTTCAAACGTCCTTAAAAAGTAATTGGTTGGGATTTAGGGAAACAATGTTAACGTGTCTCGAGAGCGGCTCTCAGGCCAGGGAGTCCAGTGATGGTGCGGCGACCGACGTATCCATTCACCAGGACCCTGATAACTCACTTGTCGACTCAGTGTGTTGAGTCACTCGTTGTAGGGAAAATTGGTTTGTGCATCACATAGGATTGAGTCTTTGACTGTCCTTCTTGAGTCAGCTCCCCATTGTCGTTATTGTTATATACACATATGATCATCTGACCGCGACACTCCTTGATAATATTCAGGATGTTTCCGCGAAGACAGCCAACCAGGATACCAGCTTTGGTTCGTGAGGATGACCTTGTGAGCTATGAGGCCTTAGTCCAGGACCCATCATGCGGGTCCCTTTATCTGGGTGGTCCGGTAGCAGCACCCCCACCTGGTGAGCTGCAGACAGCTTTAGCAGAGCAGACTAAGCTTGAGCGCACTCCGTGAGTTCCAGCGACAGATACCGCTGAGGTTTAGTGGTGAGACAGACCCTCAGACATCAGAGGTTTGTCTAGAGACAGTGGTTCGCCTCTTCAGGCTTGTACATATGTCGACAGATCTTATGGTGGATTTGGTCACCAGCCTTTTCCATGGAGTAACTGGGCGTTGGTGGAGTCTGGTGACTCAGTTTGTCGATGAGTCGTCACTTTTGTGGGACGACTTTCAGCTGTTGTTTCATGAGAAGTTTTACCCCTCATGCTTATGCTCCATTCAGAACCTGGAGCTCCTGTAGTTTTAGTAGGGAGGGATGACGGTGACCGAGTATGCGACTAGTTTCATAGACCGTGTACGTTTTTACCTGGACTTGGTCCACGATGACAACTTCCGAGCGCGGAAGTTCAAGCAGGGTCTCCGCAGAGAGATTCATGCTGTCATATTACCCTTGTACTTTTCCACTTATTCCGAGGTGCTAGGGCAGGCGCTGGTGACAGAGTGCTTCCTGTCACACTTTATAGTTGATGGTGGCAGTAGGCACGATGGATCTGAGATGTCTGTCACAGCTAACAGGCGTCAACAAACAGAACCTCGACGCAGGCGGCCTTTAACCTGCTGGTTTCGGAGACGTGGTCGTGCACCACTATGGAAACAAAGTGCAAGGCCTCAGCCGAGGAGACCCTTCTATGAGGGGACTCCAGGCTGTGGTCGTACACCACAGTGGCGCTAGAGGGCACCGGGGCAGCTCAGAGAGCGCCGATACTATGCTTGTGATGGGAGAGGTCACTTGGCATGGGACTACCCGACCAGGTATGCTGAGAACTTTGGGTAGGCAGCAGGCACACCACCATGACAGAGGCAGCGCCATGATTGGAGTAGTGTCCAGAGAGGTGGTACTAGCAGAGGAGTGGGAGGAGCTGGTAGTGGGGGACGACTTTACGAGGTCTTCCCATCACCACCAGGCGGTCCACGTTAGGCTCCGGGAGCTGACAGTTGGGACCACGGACAACCGTGAGCTTTGGATGTCTACGATCCTGCAGTGCATGAGGAGATAAGAGGTATGCTCTACAACTCTTCTACATTTTGCATTAGAATTGCTAGACTTTGTGCATGAAATTCTCTTTTTCTTCCTTCTCCTTGCTTGAGTTGTTACCAGGTTGATGCGGGGCATCAGTGTAACCCTATGTTAGTAGAGTAGAAGGCATGAAACCTTCCTCTATAGTCAATGATGTCGACTCCTTCACTATCTGAGCATGTAAGAGAGTCTGGGTCGTGGGACATCGACTGTGGAATCTTGCGTAACTAGATACCCTTGAGTGTCTCACCATATGGATGTTCTGAAAGAGGGAATCACTGGTCTTTGTCCCAAGTCCAAATGGTGATTCCAGTCTTGGTGTGCGATGTAGGGTTTCAGCTGGGGAGGTGAGCTACCCCCAAGGGACTTCAGGCCGTTTGAGACCGTGCGAAGGGATGGCGAGGTTGCCTACCGCCTTGCCCTAAATCCAAAGGCTAGTTTGAGTGCATAGCGTCTCCCATGTGACTCACCTGAGAAGAAGTGTGCATGCTCCTATGCACGTCATCAGCGAGGGAAGACCTCACGTGAACGGATCAATCCTTGGTTCTTGTGCGGTGACGCGGAACTGTGGAAGAGTTCTTCTAGGTACGGGAGAGCCAGGTGTGGGATTAGTACCCTGTGTTGTTCCCTGGTTTTGCTTTTCAGGGACGAAAATCTTGAAGGATAGAATTATGTAAGAACCCGGTTTTTACTATAAAAAACTTTGGAATATTCTTGATGTTATTCCAGAGCAGCACCTTCAGATGGCGTGCGATTCCGAGCCCCGGTGCGGCCAGAATTAAATTTTCAGTGCGTTCACACTGGGCATGCCAAATAAATGGGATAAATCCTAAACGGTGTTCCAGATCAGAAATATGAGTGTACAGATAGGTCCAAAATGTGGTTTTTTTCACTAGGAACGACATAAAACATGTCAGCGTGGGGTGTTTGGAACCCTCGCTCGCTATCAGAATGTGAAATAGATAAATTAAATAATTAAAATTATTCGTTTAATGGTTAAACTCAAGTATCTCTTAAAAGGTAGATCAGATAGGAAAACCAAGGGCACTATTAAGTCCGGAGCATGCCGTTTACTCTAAGAGGGGTGTAATTTTCGCAAGCGCGGGTCCTCTGTGGAAAATGCCACGAGGGGTGTTTTCATAATTTAGTGATCTCAGATGTTACATTTTATATCTTTCAAACGAAGGCTCGGATTAAAATTCTGAGACCTCCGTTGTTCTCGGGAGGTGGTGTTTACCCTAGGAGAGGCTTAACCTTGACCCCGTTGAGGGTTTTAGACGCGGGTTTAATTTTGATTTAAGTTTTTATTTTTTTTAAAAGGGTTTTTTGTTTTATTTAAACACCCCTCATCCCCTTCCTCCCCTTGGAATCCCCCTGGAGAAACCCCCTCACCCTCAACCTCCTATCCTCTTCCATCCCCCTCCACCTCCTTCCTCCGATCAAGGTGCTTGCGGTGATGGCGAGGCTCGACGAGGAGTGAAGCTTCAGGCAACACCCAAGAGGTATGATCGTTGTAGTTTCATTTTTTAATTTCTGCATATCCTTTGAGCTTGAATTTTAGCATTGAATTTCTATTATTTTGTCGAGAAAAGACCTTGGTTGCGTAGTATATGTTATTATCCATACAACTCTTGTTTCAGATTGAAAATTTGAGTTCCGAGATGATCGTAGTCGTCCGGAGAAGATCTGCGGGTTTTGGGTGTTTTTCTGGTGAGGTCTCAGGCGGCGGCAGCTCAGCCTTAGGCAGGCGGTGGCTCAGCAGGTTCGGCGGGGCTCCTCGGCAGCGGGCGTCGGCGAGGGAGAGGCAGTCAGGCGGCTGCGTGGGGCTCTGACTATGGCTTCACAGTCAAGCAGAGGCGTCGGGTGAGGGCGCGCGACGCGGTGGAGCGGGGTGGTCTAGGCAGCAAAACAGGGAGCTCCAAGGGTGTCCGGTCGAAGCGGCAGAGGTGGAGCGGCTCGCGGTGAGGCGCAACAGTGCTGCGGTAGGCGGCGGTGGCGTCTACCGGCCGTTGCGGTCGAAGGGAGCCTGAGGCCTGGCCTTGGACGTGCGGGGAAGCTAGGACCCGTGCCTCGTGGGTCCTGCGGGGGCGTCAACGAAGACCGGCCAAACGGCCGGTCTGTTGGGAGACAAGGACCCGCGCGCTGCGGGTCTTGTTGGGAGACGAAGACCGGCCAGATGGCCAGTCTGTTTGGAGAAAACCGGACCCGCTCGGTTTCCAGTGCTGCTGGGCGGGCTGCGTCCAGTGGGCCGCGACGAACTGGACTGGACCTGCTTCTGGGCCGCGGGCCGGTGGTCCGGACTAGGCCGGCCGGGGTGGACCGGCCCGGTTGGGCCCCTTGCATTCAAGGGGCCGTAATTCCTAAACGGCACGTCCGTTTGACGCACCGTCTAAGACTGAAGGTCCGTGTTAACAAGATGGACGTTTTGTGGTATGATTCGGGGTTTTTGGGTTCTGCACCCGAAAACGGGTGCCCCAAAACATTTTACTTTAATAATATTAATTGTTATTAAAGTTGCGTCGGACGTGGTTCACGAGCTGGATGTCCGTTTGACGCGCCATCAGAGGCGATATGGCCCTGGAACTGAGACGATACTTCCAAGTTGGTTCGGAACCTTTGTGGGTTGGTTTCGTTGCTCGATGACATGAAACTCAATGTGAGTGATTAATTAATTAATTAATTAATTAATTGTTGCGTTGGACCTAACTCCTGCTTGGGATGTCCGATTGACGCATCGTCAGTGGCAGAGTGACCCCAGTCCTCTTGCATACTTTTTGAGGTGCTTTATGAAACGTTCGGGTTGGAGATAAGGAGTCGGCCCCACAGGGCCTAGTTTGCACGTTTTGCGGTGAAACGCCACTCCCGACAACCGTTTAGGGTGTTTGAGTACTCGTTTCTGAGTGTTTTTCCGAGGGGATTGAAATGGCGCAATCCGCCCGCCTAAATTTGGGCTCGAGGTGTGGGCCCCACAGGGCCCCGTTTGCGTATAATGTAGGGAGTTGCATCTTCTGAATTCGGAGTCCGTTTTGGGCGCCGTCAATGGCGTTGTGACCCTGGAATCGAGGTGAAATTGACCGGGGTGGTTTCAGGCATTCAAGTCAGAGTTGAGGCGTGGGCCCCACGGGTTTTCTCTTGAGCTGTTTACAGCGTACTGTGACTTTTTTTCAGCAGGCGTTCGTTTGGGGCGTATTAATAGTCGATTCAGCGTGTTTTTCCAAGAGCATCATGGTGGTGCAGTTTGCTTGACCTCTCTCGGGACCGAGGTGTGGGCCCCACGAGACATCGTATGGGCATGAAGCGGTGTTGAATAACTTTTCCATCGGGAGGCCGTTTCTAGCGAGTAAGTAGTCTATCTCGCGTGTTTTTCTACAAGGATTACAATGGGGTAATCTATTCGTGCGAGCAGAGCCTCTTACGTGATCTTATTACCTGTGGAACTTGAAAGGGCGTTGGTCGGGGGTTCCTTTGTTGCACTCCGAACCTACGCATGATAGCAGTACTAGTGTCACCCAGTGATGGAACGGGCGCTGAACCTCTATTAGGTGTTTTGTTCTGGAGTTGGGTGGTTGCGCAATAACCACTCCATGCTCTGTTGGCCAGTGTTGTACCATCCAATAGGGATGGACAGAGAAGTTCTGGGTTTACCCTCCAGCAGAGACTGGGCAATGGCTTGCTCATTGAATTCTTCTGTTTTACCCTCGAGCAAAGACCGGGCAATGGGTTGCTCATTGAATTCTTCAGGTTTACCCTTCAGCAGAGACTAGGCAGTGGGTTGCTCACCTACTTCTTTGGGTTTACCCTCCAGCAGAGACTCGGAAGTGGGTTGCTCACCGACTTCTTTGGGTTTACCCTCCAGCAGAGACTGGGCAGTGGGTTTCTCATTGACTTCTTAGGGTTTACCCTCCAGCAGATACTGGGCAGTGGGTCACCCGACGACCTCTTAGGGTTTACCCTCCAGCAGAGACTGGGCAGTGGGTTGCTCATTGACTTCTTTGGGTTTACCCTCCAGTAGATACTGGGCAGTGGGTTGCTCATTGACTTCTTAGGGTTTACCCTCTAGCAGAGACTGGGCAGTGGGTCACCCGATGACCTCTTAGGGTTTACCCTCCACCAGAGACTGGGCAGTGGGTCACCCGACGACCTCTTAGGGTTTACCCTCCAGCAGATATTGGGCAGTGGGTCACTCGACGATCTCTTAGGGTTTACCCTCTAGCAGAGATTGGGCAATGGGTCACCCAAAGACCTCTTATGGCCTACCCTCCAGCAGAGACTAGGTAGTGGGTTACCCGACGACTTCTTTAAAAATCAGTCTTTTCTACTAGGCTAGTCTGTGGTTTGTTTCCATGACTACCGGAGCGGGACCCTTGGTTGTACAGGTTAGTGATGTGACATCTTTGACTCTAAGAATACCTCTTGACGGTGTGACAATGACGAGGTGTGGCTTGACGCTCCCCCAGAACTCTCAAGTACGAGGAGAGCTTTCCCCACCGAGACGCGTCCTTGTGATGCGACCTAAAACCATGCGGGCGAGTCAGTTCCGCCCAAAGTAGATAGTTTCAAGGTGCGGTGATTTGAGCCCCTTTACTTACTGTTCGGGGCAGACGTACAGATACTGAGCATCGATGGTCTTTACTTCTGGGAGTGTTGGCTACTCACTTTCTTGGGATGAGATACGGGATGAAGAGCCCCTTAAGATCTTGTTCGGGTTTCTTGACATAATATATATATGTATACCTTGTTCCAAAATACACTTCTTGGGTTTTGGTTACTCTTCTTCCAGGAGAGGCGAAGATACACGGGGTATGCCACGTGCTTTCCGTGTCTTGCTTCTCGTGGTTGGACGAGTCTACTCTCCTACTATAGGTAGCGAAGACTCGACGAGAAGTTTATCTTTTCACCGTTTCTAACTTCTTGCATTTGTATGAGTATACTTCCTTCCTCTTTTTGGGTTGAGCTGTACTCTTTACTGCACTCTCGGTTGTACTCCTTTACTTTTCCCTGTTCGATCTACTGTTCACCTCTTCAGTACCTCCTTTGTTGCTCCCTCGAGCCTTCGGGGCATCCTATTGAGTATTTTTATACTCACCCCTGCTTGGGCTTTGCCCGAACTTGGTGTGCCCTTACAGGCGACAGACATGTTGGTCGTGACTTTAGCGGAGCTTAGGAGTTTGGGAGCTTGGAACGCGTACGGTGGTCGTAGTCGGGTTCCAGGTGTGGGAGTCTCCCAACTGTTTTCTTTTGTTTACATGTTGCCAAGTTGTGGCACTTTTCTGGTTGGGCGTGTGTTTACCCTTTTCTTTTCAGTTTACCTTCAGCACTTTCTTTGTACTGTTTAGAGGTTGATGCACATTGTGGTTTATTTATATCAGTTGGTACTTTACTTTTCTTCTTACTCTGCACTTTTGCATTGAGTGGGCTGGGTGTGTGTGCATAGGTACTCAGGCAAAGGCCTCCTCAAGTTGTTTAGCCTTCGGCGCTTGTCACCAGCCCCTGGCCTATGGAGGCGGGCTTGGGTTAGTTGCGGTTCGAGCCCAGGTAGGGTCGGGTCGTGACACGCAACAACAGATTTCTTTGAAATCTTACGTTGCACACTAATAATATAATAATATTATTTTAAATAGTAGTTAATACGTTGCCGTTGTATTGGCGAGAATGAATAGAAATAACTAAAATATGATTATATATGTTTATTAAATGTTTTTACATTTATCCAATAAAAGATAAAGGCTTAAAATAAGAAAATAATTCAATTTTAGGCATAAATACTCTAATATTCACTAAAAGGCCGATTTATCGCCTTTTGATGGAAAACCCTCTTTAAATATAGTTTTGGTCACTCTTATACGTTCTATTGGACCAAATAAAATTCTTCTTTAGAATCGGGACATCAAAATTTACTTTTTGTAATTTTTTGGTATTTTTCCGATAAAGTCCATTTTTTAATGAATAGTGAAAAATGTTATATTTTAATTCAAAACCTCCTTTTAATATAATTTATTTATATGGTTAGATTATCTTTTTAATTGGTTTTAAAGTGTAATTAGAATATATTTTTACCATTTAATCCAATGGTGGTCATTTGAATTAATTTCACTTTGAAATTGGACATAAACAAGTGTCAATCTTTTGATAGATATTGTTTCTTAAAAACACGTTATTTGTTTTGACAACGGGAATTAATTATAAAATTCATTAATTCAACTTATAAGTTTTGAATTTTTTAAAATAGACATAATTTTTGAATTCGGAATATCAAATATAGCTTAGGGTGATTTTTTGGTATTTTTCTGAAAAACTTCAATTTTTGATGAATAGTGAAACCACTAAGTGGTAGTTAAAAAACTGTTTTTTCGTTAAAATGAAATTTTACCGCTTCTGTGAATTGAATTTAAAGAATACGACATACATGGTTGTCATTATTAAGTAAAATTTGGTTCAATGGGATGAAAATAATTTTTGTTGAATAGCAACTTTTGACTTTTATTAAACGCGATTAAAGGTAATTAATGTAATTTAAGGTAAATATAATGTTATAATAATATGAAATTACCTTTACACTTGTCCTACCATTATTGGATGAGTCATGTCCAACCAAGAAAATCCATGGTTCAATTTTGGGACCCCATGGAGCCACTTGGGTATGATAATGACATTAATAACTTTTTATTTAAAGTAAAAATAAAAATGTCACAAACATGTATTATTTTACTAAAACAATTTTAAAAGGGGTTATGTAAGTTATCTTTTAGACTATAAATATTCATTATAATGATAAAAATATTTCCTACAACATGGTAATTTTTTTATAATTTTTATACATCAAATAAATAAAATTATTTATGACACAATGATGATGTAGTGTTTACGTCATTAATGAGTAATTTAAATAAATAAGAAGATAAAGTTTAAAACAATATCCAAAACTTGTCCAATTATTATTGGATGATTTTATTTCAAAAATGGGACACCTTATCTTCGACTTTAATGATTTTTTTACCTTTAGAAACCGAAAATCATTATATAATAATATAATATTTTCAAGCTTTCCAAAAGAGCCCCTCCTCTCCCGTATAAAAAGCCCTCACTTCCTACCCATTTATCACAATTATAAAGCCCTTTGTCTGGTCTAAAATCTACTCAAATAATCTCCAAATATCCCTCTATTCATCATAGAAGCCTTACTTTAGGCAGAAAGCACTTCAATAAACCCTTTTGGTTCAAACCAAGGGGAGTTACCCGATTTAAGGGTAATGTCTTCTCTTATGTTCTTTTGTTTTATTTTGCTTCTCCAACCCCCTAAAATATTTTTATTACTTTATTTTGTAACAAAAACAGTATATTCAATATACTATTATATTTTTATGAGAATGATTTTAGCTAAACTTACACACACCTCCATCTAATGGGTGAAGAACATACTGTTTCTATGGACGGAAAACTACTGCCTCACGAAACGATGATTGTTCAATTATCTCCTACCGAATCTCATGGTGGACATTAAGATGTCACTATATTTATATATGATATATATTATGTCTATGTTTTCCTTATTCTTCTGTATTTTTCATTTATGGCATACCTTTATGGTTTCCATTATGGGTAAACATGATAATGTAATTTGAGGCAGTGCGGACTACCGCCCCCTCAAAGTGATATGAATCATTAATGCCATATGTGGGACGTATAAATAATGCAGATAATGATATTATATATGATATTATTCTGGAATTATAATATACCTTTATATCATTATATTTTCAATCCATTAAATATGAAATAGAAATGAAAGTAGCGTTCATGCGTATGTACGACTTACCGTCTCCATGAACGGTGCATTTCATTTATCACCACTAAATGTTATATAATATTATAAATGAATGTATATACTATATATATATTATATATATGATATCTACATCATGAATATCATTCTGCAGATATTGGATATTTTACCACATGAACAACTTGTAAATATAAGAAGTTCACTTTTGACTCAAGTACCAAATATTGACAAAATGACCATTATTAGCTTAAATGATCACAAAATGTTTATAACATGGTAATAAGTGATATAAAATAAATAATAAACTTGAAAAAGGTTCTTAATAAAGTATAAATTAACTTTATTTTATTATTCAGGAGATTAAAGAACGATCGAGTCAAGTTGGACATGAGGTAAGGGAATTTATCTCAATCTCCATTCATTGAGGCATTCTTTGATTTCTACATAGATTTCTTTTATACAGTGTATAAAACCCTTTTGAATTTTCATTTCATTCAAAGGGAATCTTTTTCTCTATGAAGAATTTTACTAAATGACAAAAAAAGGAATGTTTCTTTTAATGTTCATGGTGACAACGACCTTTTCGCCGCCGCGAGTATTAATTGATCTTTGGCTTCCTTAACAAGCCGTAATGTTTTTAAAAGGAAAATAAATACCATATACTCTATTATGTATTTTGGTATTGAAAGTGGTTTTGATAATGGATTTGTTATGTCAATATATTTAAGTGATATATTGTGATTGAAATGTGGAAATGTATTCTTTCCTTTATATTTGTTGTATGTGTTATGATTTTATGATGGTACTTGGACATTTGACGGGTGGTTACGTGATAAAACATATGAAGGGTGTTGCCGTTATAAACCAGGACAGGTGGTTACATTATAACCTTCAATGCATTGGGTATGGAAGTTGGCCGTATGGATATTCCATTTAGTGACATGTGTGGAAGTCGACCGTATGGTTATTCCATTTAAGTATGTTTATGTCCCAAGTTACCTTTATATGTTATGTGTTCTTTATATGGGGTTTATGGTGATATTTTGGTTACAAAAGGGTAAGCAATGATATTTTATTCAGTGAAGAGTATTTACTACTTCATAAATGTGAAAAGTATTACTTATGATTAAGTATTCATGATTTAATTGTTATTTTGAAAGACTAACAGTTTTCTTCCTTGTGTATCCCTTATTGATATTTTTATGCTCATCCCAAGTTTTTGAAATGTTTTTCATAGGACATAAAGTGGAATAAGGTCAAGGATGGGATCAAGGAAAGTCATGCTATCTAAAAAATGGAACTGGACATGACTCGTTTTTTAAAAGTTTTTTTATTTTATGAAAAAAATTGAAACTGAGTAGAAGTGTTTACTTTGTAATATATTTCAATGTAATAGTTATGGCCCAAATCTATAAAACTCTATACCTGAAAAGATCCTCAATGTGAATTATTCATTTAATTCAATATTATTTAATGTTTAAGGTTGTGTCCTTATAGTTGGGACCTACCCCTGGTTGACTAAAAACTTCTTTGTCTTCACAACTAGGAACCTCAGACCACAAATATTCTTCACGAGGAATCCTGACGACTCCTCTCTCATGATGATCCAATTTTAGAAAGCATCAACTCATTAACATCAACTCTAGCCCGCACCATGAGATATGTATTTAGCATAAATGGGGTGACCTGGTGCTGGATCTATGGATGAAAAGCCTCCTCTAAATGCCTCTCTATATCCTCCTCATCTAGAAATAGGTCTGAAGCATATCATAGAAGGGTCATAAACAAAATCTCGCACACTAGTGCTCCCATACTGAAGGGTAAGAAACTCTTGGATATTGTACAACTTCATAGTCAAAGAAAGGAACTATACTCTAAATTGGTCTCAAAACTTCTCCCATGACACTGCTGACTCCTCACGATCCCTAAGGAACATAATCCACCACTGCCTCACTGCTCCACGTAGCATCGTCATAGCCAACTAAATCCAGTGATCCTGCCGAGCATGGATTGAACTGAAGGCTATATCAACTTCCTCTAACTAGTCCTATGTGACTACAAATGAAATCGAGCCCTCATACTTATGTAAACTCTAGTTTTGAAACTTTTGGAGTGTAATCCTCCAAGTTTCATCATCGTCAACCTCTAATCTATGGTGATATTCTGGAACATCCTTCTAAACATCTTTGACATAGACCTAAAGAGGATGTTGAACTATAGACATACCTATAAGATGAAAAAAATTATTAGATATCCTAAACCTATAATATGGAATATTTAAAATTAATTAATTAATTAATTATTTTAATATATTGTTTAAGTTTTCAACCTATCCTAAGGTCTACCCATTTCAAACACAGGTGCAAAAAAGAATTATGCATGATCCTTTACAAGGTCTATACCCCGCAACTAGTATCACTTCGTTTAGAAGGCTCAGTAAAATTAAAGGTCTATTCATTAGATAATAGGGGAATTAAATAACCATGTCTCATCTAGTATCCCATGTTTACATCACTTAATAAATATATCTGACACTATTTACCTACTAACCCATGCAACATCACCTCTGCCTAACTCCAACCTCCATATTATCCCTCAAAAATAAACCTTTGATACCAATTTTTCATGACCCCCTCCACATAAATATATTGCAATGAGGGGGGTGGGGGGAGATGATGATTGCCTGAGTCCCACCTCCAGTATGCCCCATGTTAGCGACAAGAATCGAGGGTATAGTAAACCTACAAATGAGAGGCATTACCCTTTAAGAGAAACATGCTGAAGAGAGAGATAAGGAGGATACAAAAAATAACACATACTCAGACATATATATAAAATAAACCTAAGTGCAACATGAAATGTTATACAGTACCAAACAACTTAAAGGAAAATATAAGTACCAAAAAGGAAAAGACAAAAATAACCATGAAGCCCAAAAAACTATTACTAAACCCTGAGCTATTAATACCCAACCCTATCACCAAGTTTCTCTGGATGACCTAAAAAATAGTTTATATATACATAGGGTGAGAGTAATAGTATACTCTGTAGGATCCTCCCATGAGCCTCTCATACAAAAGATAAAGAAAGTATGCTAAAACACAGTGAACAATAGTAAAACTAACTCATCACCTAAAAAAGTATACAAAGTTCCCAACTCCACTATGGATAACTCTCAGCAAGAAATACATACAATAGAGCATATAATATAATCATAAAACATCAAGGGTGTCCCACTCTTTCTCCATTATTGGTTTACCGATCTACCCCAATGTCACAAGTTCTGAGCATCTCTCTCTAAAAGTAAGTTTTCCTAAAAACACTTAGGAAAGACACCACCATATGCACCTCGTATAACACATAACCACACCATCCTATACCACATACCAAAAAGTAACCAAGTAGTTTCTAGAATCCACCATAGGCTGTATGAATTATATCAAACATCGAGTATTATATCTCAAGCCATTACATTGCATACACCGAGTAAGTACCTCATGACATCATAGCTTATACACGTCATACCAATAATAATCCTTTGGATACTATATCCAGTAATACATGTGTGTAAAATAACCACAAGTCATCACATCCCTCTACACACATATATGGGAAAAATAACCATCATGAATACTAGTATAAGTAACTACTAAGAGAAGAGATCAGGGCTAGATGGGGTATTTAACCATCCATATTCCCACCGGGATGTTGGGGAAACCACCCCCTAGAGTTCACTAGGCGTCAGTTTCCCTAACCGATATGGGTGGGGAAACATATAAAATCACAAAACATACATGATATAATATATCTCACAACCACACTATGAGCATAACCTAGTCTTAAACCCAACTACAACTAATGTCACTTGTACTCTAGAATGTCACTGCTAAGACCAAATATCCTATAATCACACCAGCATATAAAAGAGCTACATTAATTACTTCTTTCATTATGAAATTCAATTTATGTTAATTAATTAATTAGCCACTAATTAACCATTAACATTATTCCAAATTTCATTTCATTGCATGAAATTACATCATTAGGGTAAATTTTATTCCCTTTAAACATAAGTCCAAAATGAGGACTTGGTTTATCAAAATTAATATCATTTAAGCATTATCATTCCATCATTTACCAACCCCATGGGTTAAACATTTATTATTAATTATTAGCATCATTACACATCCGGGTACTCTAAGAAACCATCCTATGCTACCACTAAGAGGAAACACGAAACCAAGAACCCTCAGATACCTCAAATAGTGGGGAAATAAATACAGATAAACAAGTAGCCTGACCATTGACTATTAAACAGATTCAAAAGAGAGCATACATGCTCTCAACATATCATCAATGGGTAAGCCCAGATTTAACCTATTATATCACCTTTAGTTCCATCCCTGACACCCACATGCATATACCGATGCATCTCTCCATCATAGGCGTCATTTTCTACCATGTCATCCGACCCCCTACTCACATATCACAACATCAATCCCAAGATCATCCATCCCTAGCTTAGATCACATCCAGGACTCCCCTCCCCATATCACACATGATCCCTCCATGTTCAGCCATATAGGGATCATAATACAAGGATCATATCCAGATCACATCACAAGTAGTAAGAAAAAACAATAAAGTAACAGGGAAAATGGGCCCTCAAACAAGGCATTTAGCCTTCTCATGAAAATGAGCTCTCAGGACTCCAAAACAAGGAACCCAGCCTTCTCAAGAAAATGGTAAACTTAGGCCTTAGAAAAAACCTTTATCACACAACTTATTCCTATTCCACATTGAATTAACCAATTCATTTATTAACAGGTTCCAACCACGGGCAACCAAAAGCATCAAGATATAATAATCTATTAAAGTAAAAACACACTCTTTGCATTTATTATGGTTTCAAAAAACCTAGATAAATACACTCCCAATTAACATGACTTTTATTCCTTATCATTAAAAATCATAAACATGCTTCAGGTTCATTAACCAACAATATCAATTCCATTAACCATATAAAAGATCAATCCAATTAAACATTCACATTAACATCAATTTGATTATCATCAAATTACATTATCCACAAAATTACAAACATTACTCTTTAATTTTTCTTAATCCAATTAATTATCAATTAATTATGTATTTACTTTATTTATCAATTTCCATCAAGAATAACATGCTAACAAGAAAGGCATAGATATCACACTATCTATAAAATCATGAGGCAAACCGCTATCACGGTATAAAGCAATAACATCACCAATATATGGTCACTATCCAATTTTTTTAATCTAGTTTAATATTTATTAGGTTAATTCCATTTATATAAAAATAGATAAATCATGATAAATTTATGATTGCATATAAATAAAATATAAGAAATGAATCCCCTACCACAAAATCCTTCAATGTTATTTACACAAGAACGAACCATGTTATGGATCTCTAATCACCACTACCACAAGAAATACATCCATATAAGGATATCATGGCACAACCTCACTAACCAAAACCAATAGAAAACCCATTAGAAACATGGGAGATAAAACTCCATATCTTGGTGAGAAGAAAAATGAGGAAACATGATCAAACTAGGATAAAAATCTAAAAAATAAAGGAAGAATACACCTTAAATCACTAAATATCACCACAGATCAAAGAAAAAAGGATAAGGATTGATCCCCATTAAAGGAATATCAAAAAATAAAAGAAAAGGGCTAATGGATATCTTTGAATAAGAGGGAGAGAGCCATTGACCATAAGGTTTTTGAAAAAACCGAGTGGCTAAAAACATTTAAAGATATACAACATCAGGGATTTACATGATGTGTAATCCCCTTTCATATCATGTAATCCTCGGGGTTTGGTTTTCATAAAAAAATGGATCAACTTTTTATTATTCAACCCCAATTAATTACACATTGGGATCCGGACCTTTACAAGTCGTTAACCTCACTTACACAATGTGTAAGGATTAAAAAGTGTGTAATCTCCTTGCTTCCAACATTTTATAGACAAACCCCTCCAAAATTAATCCAAGTCTCCTCCAAGATCCACTATCATTGAAAAATCACAAAGGATTTGACAACATGGATCTGAGACCTTAAATAAAGAATGGTATTTTGTTTTCAATAAGTAGTATCTCATCAAAATAAATTATTAATTAAATGACCGCACTCCCACTAAACTGGTTATAGAAATAAGACTCAAAATCATTATTTATGAAACCAAATTATATTATGTCTTAGTAAAACTAAATTTTATATGACCTTGATTATTTATTTGATCTATAAATGGATCTTTATAACTTTTGTACCTTGTTGGTATCCTTTTGATTCACAAAACCTTTGGGTTGTGTCATATGGACATCTTTCTAAAGGATTCCATTAAGGAAGGCTATTTTAATATCCATTTTACAAATATCATAGTAATGGTAAGATGATATGGAAAGTAGAATTCCTATGGATTTCATGATAGAAACTGGTGAAAATGTTTCATCTTAGTCTATTCCTTAATGTTATTTGAACCCTTTTGCAACTATTCATACCTTATAAGTATTGAATTATCTGTCGATGTCTAGTTTCTTCTTGAATACCCATTTAAAAACAACATAATTTACATACACTAGTGGATCTAACAAAATCTAGACTTGGATTTGATACATGAAATCCATTTTAGAATTTATAGATTCTTTCCACTTAGAAACATATAGATTACTTACTACTTCCTTGTATGTTACCAGATAAATATTATCAACTAATAATGATTCACCATCCTCAGTGACTAGAAAAACATATCTTTCAAGTTCTCTAATATCTCTTATACTCCTATGCAGTACTTGTTTCTTTGGAACACTCTCTTCTATGGGGATTTTTGGAATTTTTTCTTGCACCAAATCTTGTGTATCTTGGGACAAGACTTCATTGAAGTCCATCTCACTCCCACTATATCCTTTAGAGACATGACCCCCTTCAAGAAAAGTGGGTCATTTGTTCACCACAACTTTATTGTTTATAGGATCATATAGATAACATCCTTTAGTTTCCTTAGGATACCCTATAAAGATACACTTAGTGCCTCAGAGTGCAATTTTATTTCCATAAATGGAATTAACAAATGCTTCACAACCCTACACTCGTATATGTAAAAACATAGGTTTATTTCAATACCAAATTTGATATATAATACTAATTGATGATATAGTCAGAAATAAATTTAGTATGTATGCTTTCGTTTGTAACACATATCCCCAAAATGACAATATAAGACTCTCATGAATCATCATTGATCTCAAAATGTATAATAAGGTGAGATTTATCCTTTCACTTACACCATTCCACTGAGGTGTATAAGGAGGAGTGAGTTAGGATATAATCCCAAACTATTATAAATAATCAATGAAGTATTGATCAATACATTCTTCACCATAGTATGAGTGGAGTTTTAATCTTCTTAACAAGCCAGTTCCTAAATTCACCCTTATATTTATTTTATCTGTTAAAAGGAACTGACTTATACCTAATTAATTAAACATATCCACATCTACTCAAAATCATCATTAAAATTTATAAAGTATGAGTAACCACCCAATAATTCAACTGGAAATGGTCCATACACATTTGTATGAACTAATTCAAGAATCTCCTTGACCCTTTCACCTTTCCCACTAAATAGGGATTTGTTTATTTTACTTTGTAAACAAGCGTGACATACACTAACTGGTTTTAGTGAAAAATAATTCAAATATACATCTTGGTGTAATTTATTCAAATTATTTTCATTCACATGACATAATCGGTGATTCCATAGTTGAGTGTGGTATGAGTCATGTGAACCATTTTACTTATCTATTTCCATTACCCAGTTTGTGAAATTTGACACATAAAGTCTATTATTTAAATGTGACTTACCATAACAAATGATATATTTAGAAAATAAGAAAAAATTATTCCCAATTTTAAAAATAAATACATCTGTATCAATTTTTTATATAAAAATAATGTTTTTGGTAACAAATGACACATAATAACAATATCTTAAAACCAATATCATTCCCATTGGAAATGTGAGGTGGTAGTCCCTAATAGCCACAACAACAATCCTGGCTTCGATGGATGCTCATAAGTCTACCTCACCCTAAGATATCTTCTAAAATCTACTTGTTTAATGTATTTTAATACATATGTGTGTACCAAATACTATATATAATACATAATTTATAAAAACAAATAAATTTCACTCAATAACAAATGAACCTAAATCTTCCATTTGCTTATTTTACTAGGTTCAATTTTTTTTCCAGTGGCCCTTATTTCTACATGAAAAATAGAAAATATCTTATTACTTTTCTTGTACCTTGATCCTTCTATTCTTGGAAGAGAGTTTTGAAGAAGCTTTAGATTTAGAGTTCTTTTCCCGGCCTTTCCTTTTTTTCACCATAAGGATAGAAGGTTTTTCATACTTTATCTCCTTATAAAATTAGTAAAGAAGCACGAGAAGATCTATAAGAGACTTCTCTATATTGTATATATTATAATTGACAAAAAATTGAGAATCTTTGATGGAGTGATGAAAGAATGAGATCAGTGCGTAGTTCATTAGACATCATAAACCCTAGAACCTATAGGTGCTAAATATAGCCAATAAGTTTGACTACGTTAGGCCTTTCTGGCATACCTTCTCCAAGTTTGATCTGAAATAGTTCCTTGGATATATCAAACCATTCCTATCATTCTCTCTCTTGGTAAAGACTATGGAGATTCCAGAGTATTCTATATGCATCCCAGTCTTCATGTGACTTCTTGAGTTTATAGACACGAATGAAAGCATTAAACACAAAATTTAAACTACATCACTCAAGTGTTTATCATAGACAACAAACTATTCATTACTCACCTCCTTTATAGTCAGTTCTGTCAGGGATGATTCTAGTATGTAAGATTTACCTACATGATGCAACACAACCCGTAGGCATATAAACCATTCCTGGAAGTTAGTGTGAGTTAGAATATAGTCTCTCTCTATACTTGATCACAAGTATAATATGGTTGAAGAACTTTCCATTATTATATAATATTAAATGAGAATATTATTAATAAATTTATTGATTATTAATTATATGAGATATAATAATAATTTTATTTTTATTAAGACTCCCACTATTTTATCAAGTCTCAATAACCCTCACCATTATAATTGGAATGACCCATCACTCAAGACATTCATGTGGAAAGGATCAATATTCCTCTTATTTATTATCCATAATATGGACATGAAAACCATAAGAAGTTATTTATGGAGGCAATATTTCTAACTATAATCTGGTATCTCCTTGAACCATTGAGTGGACTCCCCAATCCATAAATCCTAATTTGGATTTCCTCAAAACATACATCTAATTTTTTATTGAATGGACTATGGATGTTAAATTCAATATAAGTTTGGTTAAGTCGACCCATCATCTTAGTTAAGACTCCCTGATAATTATAGTTCCCCTGACTATGGATTGAACTAATACTTTAACTATGGTCTCATCTTAATTTATATGATGGAAGGTGTAATGAATTAATATTAACTTGAGGGATTTTTTTTATTATGCATGAAATTTTTCTTATTTTATCCTTTACATGTATTATTAATATTAAGTGGATTTTACTTAAGATATTAACTATGTTTTGATAAAAAAATTACACATAATACATTTATTTAAATTCCATCTTTGCATGTGAGTCTGTTTATTTATGTGATTTCAGTATTACATCCATAAAATAAATCATGCATAAATAAATAAATAAATAAATGAACTAATCACAAGATTATCTAATGGATTAATTTTTGGGTGGAAAATAAATCAACCTATAACCCTAGGGGAGAACTCCTTGTGCTAGTCTTGGCATGTGCTACAACATTCCACCTATTCACCTGTGTATCATCCAGGTTGGTTTCGTCTTTTTTCTTTCTTGAACTACCTATAAACGCCTTTGGATACTCCTTTTATTAAATATGTTTATTACTATCATGCATATGATGAGAACAAAAGGATTCGTTAAGGATAATTATATAAACAATCATGGACATGTATGTATTACATAATAAAAGAGGTAGGGATGAAATACAAGACATATTATTTAATTTAATAATAAATAATTGAAAACCCATGTAATAAAATTAAATTAAATTAAACCAACTCATACACAGTTTTGGTCAAAGATCATGATCATTCATACACATGAAATGAATACACAAAGGTACACTGGCTACCATTCACTTCAATTAATTATTTATTATCAATATAAACACACTTTTATTAATTAATTAATGAATAAATGAATAAATTAATTCTCTTTATCTAAATGACCATCGGAACTCTCATGGAGATACCCATCATCAATTCATTTAGGAAAAATAAATGACACGACTAATAATTATAGATAATTAAAATGAATTAATTGAGAATTTATTAATTCTTCAAAACCTTTATTACACAGTCAAACAAATATAGTGAAAACAGTGTAATAGGGTTTTAATTCTATAATTCATTATTTTAATGCAATTTAAATCTATCATTTATTGGGAGACTAAATAGCATATAATAATTACATCATGCAATGTTATTTACTTGTTGTGTATTTGAGATAAATTCCTAGGGCCTCAAAATGTATCTTGGATGGGTTACATGACATGTACTAACAAGATACATGTCACATGACCTGCTTACCTTGTGTCAGTGTAACCCACCGATTGAATCTACACTCTGACACCACTTAATGGTTCAAGACATAGTATAAGTGCCTTTTGGGTGTAAATAAATTATGGATTTAGTCAGATTTGATGGATCATACACATATTGTACAATATGTAAACATAATGACCAATGAATTTTTTTCATCGAATATTAACAAAGAAATCTCAAATCCAAGAGATGATTTTTTAATGTTAAGTTTATAATTAATTTAAATAGATTAAAAGAAAGATTACATAATCTTAGGATCTTTATTTGATGAAGATATTAATGGTATGAAACCCTTTTTAGATTACCATCATTGCATAGGGAGGACCCAAAATAGATCCACTCTAGTAGTGATCCACATGTGCTCCTTTGATCTATGAACAATAATGATGGAGTTCCATGTGATATCATGATGAATCAATCATCTTTAATTGTTCATATTGATAATTTCAAGCTTCTTTAGGCATGAAATAATCTCTCTTGTTCTTATCATTTTTGAGAGGATGAGTGAAGGAGGAATCTGAAGAGAAATCCATTATGCATAACGATTATCAATTCTTTATTAACCCTACAAAATAGGCATAGACATCTATTTATATAGAGTTAGGGTTTAGGTTAAAATATTATTTAATTTTACATAATCCCTTAAATAGTATAATAAACCTTATCTGACCTCATGACATATAGTAATAATAATAATAATATTTTTATGGAGTGTTCTAACTAGTGTAATGATTAATATTATTTGACCGACTTGAAAAATAATATTTATCACAAAACACAGTCTTGGTTTGCTCATCCTCCTCATTATTTATTGAATACCCAAATCAATATTTAATTAAATATTTACTCATAAATAAACATTCTATCAATAGTCTGGAAAATAGATATTTATTAAATATTAAATAAATGAAATAAATATTATATTCAAAGTCTAGTGAATAAATATTTATTAAATATTCACATAATTAAATAAATTATTTATTAATGAATAAATAATTATTTATTACCATGTGAATAATATCTTTGATCGATAAAAAATGAACAAAATTATTCCCAGATTTAGAGAATAATATTTATTCCAACAATTAAATTAAAATAAGATTTAATTGATATCAACAAAATTACTTAGTGTGTGACCCTCTAGGATTGTTTCTCATTGACATTAGAAGAACTTAATTAAAGTACATGATTACTATCCGGTAATGAGTCATGTAACCCAAGTGAAAGAAGTTAATTTCACATCATCAATAACAGAAAACGAACACTTACTATGTAATATAATACCTTTGTCATAATATCTCATCAAGAAGGTTGCATACATGTGTCATCAATCTATGCGCTTGATCCGTCTTTCTTTGACTATCTGAAATAAATTCATCATTACTCCATGAACATGAATTTAATGTGAGAGTTCCATTTCAATCAAAGGGATGATATATCTACTTCCATAAATATGGAAAGTACAAATCCTTTCTTGACTTATTAATTAATAATACATCACCCGTGACACACCCAACGTATCCAACTTCATAATGAACTATATCATCATGGCTTATAGAATACATCAAACTGTGTGAGTTATCAATTGTATTAATAATAAAATTAAAGTCTAAGGATCATTACACATGCTCATAGATAAGAATATCTGATGACACATAAACATGAATAATTTCTATAGGCAGGTCTGTTCTCATAATATCCCATATTGAAAATTACCAAATGAAAAATTCATGATAATAAGTCTCATATTCTTATGATTACTCATACCTTATAGTCAAAATTCTATGTGTCCCATCAAGGAATGTTATTCGACCATAGAACTATATTTAAGAATATCGTCATGGTATTTTAAGGTTCTTATCATAGTGGGGAAATTCTATAACCTTATCAATGATATAGATAATCTAGTTCATTATTACATTAAATTCATATATAAAAATGAACAATATCCCCTAATATATTTAATTAATATCCACTTAATTTAATATATATGTAATCCAAAGTACAAAAATTTGGTTCTAAAACACCAAATTCAATAACTAAACCCTAGATTCAACCCCATGGAATTATATAATTATAACACTTAATAGAAATGGATGAATAAGGAATAAGAAAGGTAAATAAAGAATAAATAAAATATAAATCAATATTACCTAAAGAAATACCACCAAACATCAAGGTAAATTCACCAATAATCAAAGGGAGAAGAACACTAAGCTAAAGAGGTGGTCTTCCATATGAATGGGGAGGAAGAGAGGGTGATTTGAAGTTAAATCCATCAACTAAAAAAAATACTAAAACCTCACTTTTTATTGAGTTAGATAATGGAAGATGGTTTAGCTATGCAGTTAAAAAAACCATGTTCCAACCATGTGGGAGACACCTCCTTCATAAAAAAACACCACATGGTTTCTTGGAAAATACTAAATAGTTTGAAAACCCATATAGAGATCATGAGAAACACCACCTTCCTCCCAAAAAAACTCTTGCTTAGTTAACTGCATAGTTAATACTAGCTGTGTACTAATCATGCACCATGAATATTCCTAAAAAAAAAAAATTCAACCCTATATCCGGATAACTCTAAAACAAATAAACAAACAAAAAAAAAACTCAAAATAAGACATATTAGTGACCTTATGAGTGTCACAAGAATCTCAATAATCTTCCACTCTCAGAATACTCAGTATAATCAACTATAAAAACCACAACATATGATCAAATGTTTTCCCCCATTTATATTACAAATATTTCTCTAATAAATGTGGGGAAATCATGGGATTTAATTTCAAACATCTGCCCACTGTAAGTCTTCATTAAATAGTTCTAAAAATATCTATATATATCAAACTTTGACTTCATAAAATCCTCCATAAAACTCACTATCAATAATATTAAACTCTTCCAAATATCTTTTCTTGAATCACAAAATTTTCTTCATGAAATTTAACCATCCAACTCAGCATTGTTATAATGGTTGTGACTATAAAATGTTTATGTGAAGTCAATTAGCAACTTTTGATGGATTTACTTATATTAAAATTACCCTTTCCATATTCTAGTTCTAACTTTTATTTAGCCAAACCCATCCTCATAATTTTTTTAATACTTTAATTTTTTTGACAAGAATATTGTGATTTTGTTGGTTTGAATCCATGGCACTTACATTGCGTTTGAAATTTATCTTGCAATAACTATTTTTGATTAAATAATATAGTGGACATATATTTCTCTTTCTTCAAGTGAGAAAGCATATCATTTTTCATTTCTTCCTTTGGAGCTTCAACATTGGATTTTATTTTGGTCAACTAATTATCCAAAAAACTCAGATTGAATCACTATTGGTCTTATGCCAAAGTGATATTCTTCCGATGAATGAGAAATGAAACATCATTTGGTTGAACTTACAAAGATTACTCTGATAAACCTATAACTCTTCATAACTCCATGATCTTCCAGTGAACTTATAAAAACATCCAAAATTAGTTCTTCAAGTTTAAAAAATTTCATAGCTAAACTCAAAAACAACCTTTCAAAAAGAGTTTAAAACAAATACAACACCTTCTTAATCTTGAGTAAAATTAAATATCCCCCATTTGATTTATTGGAAACACAACACTTTTTCAATACTAAACACTTTTTCCATTCCATATAATCAAAAAATTTCTCAAGGAGAAAATTTCAAACACCACATCACTGGATAAAACAATGTTTTTTAGATAATTACATCTCTCGGTGACAAGAAGTTTTTGTCCAAGTGATTTTGATGCACCCCCCTAAATTTAACCACTCTAAATTTTCTCCCCCTTATTTATAATAAATTCTTATTTAAATATATAAAATTATAGACAAGTTTTTACTTCTCCCTATGAAAAAGAGTTTCACTACTCCCCCCCTTTGTCAACATTATCCAAGGCATAGTGGGGCATCTTCCCATATATCCTGTTAAGTGAAAGGGGAAGGTTGAATATGAATTTTCATCCTTAGTTCCACAAATATTTCCTCTAATATAAATTTATTGAAAATATTAGCAATTTTATACTTTGTTGAAATATACTACAACATTAATTCTTTAGAAGCAAGTTTCCCTTTGATAAAATGAATCCTGATATCTATATGTTTTGATCTAGGGTGTTGAACCAGGTTATTTTGAAGATCAATTTCACCTTGATTATCATAGAAAATTTTCAATAGATTTTCAATATTTACTTTCAAGTCTTCTAGATAAACATTAATATAAATCATTTGAGTTCATCCATGTGTAGTAAAAACATATTCTGATTCTATTTTACCTAAATTTATTGATTTTTTATTCTTTCTATACTAGAAAATAGAACAATTTTTTAAAAAAAATGTTCCTGTAGATGATGATTTATGGTCATTGGAATCACCAGCCCAATCAGCATCCATGAATCCATGTAAGATAAACTTACTACATCTTTAATACATTAATACATAACTTTATGTCTCTTTTACATATCTCAAAATTCTTTTATCAATTTTTAAGTTCAATTCCATTAGATCACTTGGATATCTGGAACACAATGTGACTGTATATATAATATCTGGTCAAGATATAGTTAGAGTAAACTTATGATCAACTTATATAAGTCTATTTGTATCAAAATTTGAAAAAATTAATCTTCTATAAACTTTACTCCAATAGAAATAGGAGTGACAACCTCTTTATAATTAACATTGTAAATCTTTCTCAATAGCTCCTTGGAATAATTCTACTATGACAGAAAGATATAACTTCCATTTTGAAAAATATATAGCCCAAGGAATAAATTCATCTTCCCAAGAATTTACATTTCAATATATTCCTTCATTTTCCCTGAAGAAACCTTACAAGCATGATCATTATCACCAATAAATACTATATCATCAATATAAATAATGAATATCAGAATTTTGGAACTTTCTTTATTTATATAAAAGTTTTTTTCAAATTTTTCTATAGAAAAGTTCAATATGATCAATTAATTATCATGATTATAATACCACACATTAGGGGTCTACTTCAAACCATATAAATATTTTATGAGTTTACAAATTACACTAACATCCTTATCAATTAAAAATCCCTCTATTTTTTCAATGTAAACTTCTTATTCAACTTTACAATTAAATAATGATAAATTTAAATCCATATGATAAACCATGTAATTGAGATGGGAAATAAAATGAAAAAATTTAAATGGTATCAAGTCTTACAATAGGGTGGATTTTTTTTATGTAAAACCAACACCTTCAACTAGTTAATATACCCTGAAAATTAACCTTGCTTTATTTTATGTAACATCTTCCTTTTCATTGAGCTTATTTATGATTTCCCATCTAGTTCCAATGATATTATTTCCTTGTGTTCTTGGGACAAGTTTCCATATGCCATTTTTATCAATTTGATCTAATTTATCATTGATATACTCTAACCATTCCTTATGATCAACTACCTATGATACTAATTGAGGTTTAACCTAAGAGATAAGTTATATACTATTCTATATTCTAAGATTTCACCATGTCCAAATTGAATATTTATATATTTTGATGATATTAATTGGTTCAACATACTTTTATAATGTCTGAAACTTTGAGTTTTTGTTTCCAATATAAACTTCTTCATCAATAGATTTATTTGGACATATTTGTTTGATACTAGTATTACAACTTTATTCTACTTCAATAGTTCTTTTGAAAGATTCTATGATATCTTTTTTTGGTTCATTAGATTCAAATTTCTCTTCTTTCACTGGTTTGAACTAATTTTTAACCACTTTAACATCACTTGATTCCAAAATTTTGTGTGACTAATTATTATTATATTCGTAGCTTCTTTTATTGGTTGTGTAAACCAACAAAATTCTTATTTATATTTTTCATCAAATTTACCTAAGTTTAGATTTTTGATCTTCATTAAGAAAAGAATTCCAAAAACTTTAAAGTATTTCACTATTTGTTTCATTTTTTACAACATCTCATATGGGATAATTATATATTCTAATATATTTAGGAATATATTCCGAACATATACTATTGTACTTATAACTTCCCTCCAAAATAATCTAAGGATTTTATAATCTACATCCATGTCCTTCCCATTTCAACCAAATTTCTATTTTTTCTTTTTTACTACCCCATTTTGTTGATGGGTATATGGATCATTGTAATGATGTTTTGTTATATTTTTTGATATATATTCTTTGAAATAATTATATTTTAAATCCTTTTAATTATCTATTTTTATCTTCTAGATATGTGCACAAAGTTTCTTTTCATCCTCCCTTATGTATCACTTAAAATTTCTACAATATAAGATTTATGTTTCATAAATATAACACTATTCATCCAGGTAAAGTCATCAATAAAATTGTTAAATTATAGATCATGATTTGAGGATTGATTTCTTATTAGTCTACATACATTGTAATGTATAAGTTCAAGTGTTTTAGTGGACTGAATTTCTACTCTTTTTAATTTTCATTCAGTTATATTCCCTTACTAAAAAATCTTAAAAAATAGTAGCTCTTTATCTTTTCAGTAGAGGGAAATATCTCACAAATTCTTCCTTTGATATTTTTATCATGTTCTATTTGTATATATGAACAATTCTTCTATACCAAAACTGATTTTAATCTTTCTCATTTTTTAACATGGTTTACTTAGATCTCTAATCCAAAATATATTTTCTTCAGTTCTCACTCATTCAGAAATAGTCATTCTATTCTTTGAGCATAGGATGGTATAACAATTTCTCTAGAAGACCACTTTATTTCCATTATCATGCAGTTTAATTAAACTTAGTAATTTATGTTTAAGTATATTATAAAATATAACTTCTTTTTTACTTTAACTCCTGATCATCTATGATAGCCATGCAACTTCCTTTGTTTTTTAAGAAACTATTATTTCCAAAGGTAACAAATCATCCATTGTATTATAAAAAGTTTCTCAATATTTTAACCTCACCTATAATATGTGAGGAGTATTTTCTATCAAGAATCCATTATTTCTCATTTTGGTTACCTTTGAAGGAAAATTCAACCATGAGGGACTTTTCATTTGTCTTTTGTTTTCCCTTATCCTTTTCTCTTCTATTGTATTGAGCCTGTCTGAGAATATTTTCCATGAATTTATCTTTATAGTGACTAGTATAATCATATATTCTATAGGTTTATTCTAGGTAGTAAAAATGATTTTTTATCAAAGAGTTATTTACTTCTAATTCCTTCTTCCATGATATATCACTCCTCATCTCCCTATCAGTGATTTATTTTCTTTTAGAGTTGCTCTCCGTCAACTTGTACCTTCTTTATGATAGTGACATGTTGTTCCTAAAATTTAAGGCTTTATTCCCATAGTTTCTATAACACCAACAATAAACTTTGAAACTCCATAATCCCAATTGATAGATGTTTTGGTTGTATAATTTTTATGGTGGTTTTTAGTATATATGACTTCCCTTCACCTTTGGTGTGGGAGATCTTGATTCTAAACATTTTGTATAACTTATATTGGTTTAATATAAGTAATTAATGTCTTCTACTTAATGCTTACTATATTATTTTTTTGTTGAGAAACCTACATTATTAGTAGAAATAGATATATCTTCATATTTAATTAGAATATATTTTACCAGTTTTTAGATCAAAATTTTCAATAGATTGTGAAGATTAAAATTTAACATATATTTCCTTATTGAAATCATATTTAAAGTTATTTAGTGTTCTTTCAACTTCAATACATATAGATTATGTCATTACCGATTCATCTTTCATTGTAGATAGATTCTTATTTTGATCCATCAAAATTTTCTCCTATTTGAACACCTTAAACTTGAGATTATTGATTTCCTCAATGTATTCATTCTCCAATTTGAAATAATATTCTTCAATTTCAAACCTATTCACCCCTTTCTTTTTCAATAAGAAATATTCCTTATTAAGTTTTTTTCTCAAGACATGCTTCATGTTCTGATTTTTTTCATGTGTTACAAGTTAGTTACTTCACCTTATTCTTATTCTTCACTAGAGGATTATTCATATTTCATATGAATCATGGAGTTTAAAATTTTCTAAAAAATTTCATCATCATAAAATGAAACTTATAATGATTCCCCGTCTTCTTATTTTCTTATAAAAGTCCTTTTATTTTTTGGGTAAACTTAATTTTTTTACTTCACCTGAGTTTCGAGCTTCCTTTACATTTTTACTCCATTTTCTCTTCTTTTGGATTTCATCAGGAAAATATTATTTATCTTCAATACCTTTTTTATTAGTGAAATTTATGGAAAAGTAACCAAATCCATTACTCTAGAAGCATTTTAATTGAATATTTTTTATATTCTTAGCTTTACCTTCCCTGTAATTTTGATAAATAATAGAAATTATCCATTTATACTCTTTATCCATATCATATTAATCTTATAATTAATCAGAAGTTTTATCTTTTGGTACATTTATTTTTATTTTTCTTACAGATTCAAAATAAATTTATTCCTAAACCCTTTTATTAAATTATGAAGCCTTCATTATTTCATATTTTATGAGAATATTTTGAAGTTAATCTTGAGATAAATCATATATATCTTCTAATACTAAGAATTTAAGTTTGAATTTGTCTGGGAAATTTCTCATTATAATTTTCACAATAATTTATCCCATAAGAGTGTCACTAAATCCCTTGATATTATAGAAAATTTCATTGAATCTTATAAAATAATCATAAATAGTTTCCTCATTATCCATATTCAATTCCAAAAACTGAATTCTATAAAGTTATTTTTTTTCTTCTTTTAATTTAACATTAACTTCTAAGATAATTTCCATATTATCCCAAGTTTCCTTGGATAAGTGAATACCCATTACCTTAGTGTATACTTTATTTGAAAAGACATGATAATTGCATTTTGAGCCTTACTAAAAACTCCCAGGTTCTTTTTTTTCCTACAAAATTCATAGGTTTATCATTTTCTCTAGGTGTAAAACCTACTGTAACAATATTAATTACTTCCAAGAAAAGTGATATAAGATAATATATCTTTCTTTTTTCCATCCATGAATGTTATTTCTATAAAAGGTAGAGATACCATGGCTATTAACTGAATTTACGTTCTCCATATTTAATAAATGGATCCAACAGAGGGAAACTCACTCTAATATCACTTGTGATACCCTAGAATATGTAAACCTATCATGAAACACCCCCACTAGTATCCTTCTTTTTCCAACAGTGAATGAAGGCAATGAACCCCAAAAATCACCTCTAATAAGCCACGATATGACAACTAGCGCCAAGGGTATAGAACACACACAGTGGGAGAGATTACCCTAAATAATCTTAGTAATAAAAGAAAAATATTCCAAATAAATATATATAAATAAAGTTTATATCCATAATATCTTGATGCATAATATGTCATATAATGTGGAATAAAAACTTTAAATAAAATAGAAAACCACTACTATAGTAGTGAGCATGAACTACAACATCTCATGAACAACCTCTTGATCTAGTATCACCCAACTCGATCAAAAAATCTCTCCTATAAACTCAAAAAATAGTATATATATAGGGGTGAGAATAAAATTATACTTATTAAGATCCTCCCCAAAACCCCTTGTAAAAATGTTGAAAAGAATACTAGATCCCAAATGAATAATCAGAGAAATAAAATCAACACCCAATCAAGTACACTAAGTTTCCATCCCACCAAGGCTTGCTCACCAAGTAATGCATTGAAAATTAAAACATCATATAATAAGAATACATATATATGAGGGTACACCATTACTATGTACCCAATGATATAGTCACTCTAAATCTTAAATTATTACATCATTTGGTCCTTAACGCTACCAACCCCAGTCCAACATAGGGCCCATCATCTCTTGTGGACAACAGACCATAAATCTATGTCATCATCACATCATGCACCCCATACAATTCATTACTTCCACATCATCATCTCATCTCATAACTAGGTAGTAAGTCTATAAGTGAAAACAACCAATACACCATGCACTATACCTTAATCCATCATATCTCATGAATGAGTGCATATATGATGACCATAACTATCTCAACTACAATAGAAGTATGTGATATATCCTCAAATCACTATAGCCTCCATGTACATGTATGTCATAAATGTGAGCCATCAAAACCCACATGAGAACATACATTATAATAACAATCCATGGAAACCCAAGTATGTCCTTATACAAAGTCATACTAGAGGAGAGAGCAGGGTAGGGGAGAAACCATCTGTTCCCTTGATAACCTATATGTTGGGAAACACATGAAACCCAAGGCCACCATGGGCATCAACCAACCTAACCAAATTTGGAAGTGGATTGTAATAAACCACATAACATAATGATATATATATATGTCACAACCACACTAGGGGAAACTGATTACCCGATAATCAATTTATATCTACCATCCTATAAGACATACTAAATTCCATCAATTTGACTAAACTACTAAAACTCTAGGAATACAATCACTAAAAGTTTTTCATCTTATTTAATACATAATTTATCTATTACTATTTCATTTTTAAACCCATCCTAATTCATAGTTAATCAATTCATAATAATTTAAATATGAAGGGTTTTACATTTTAAATCATTCAAATTCTATATTTCATTATCATTCTCTCAATATTTTCTAAAAAAACTCATGGTTTACATTTATGATGTCATTTCAATTATCAACATGCACAACTCAAGGGAGGAACCACTAATAATGAATAGTTGAAAGAATAAGGAATGATGAAGTAGGGAGGAATCATCTCAAATGAATAATAAGGAGACCAAAAACATGTCTCATAACTACCCCATTAACTCTCCCTACCCATATTCAATAGAAAACAAGAAAAAATGGGCGGCATTCTAAACACCGAACTTCAAGTGGAGGAGAGAATAAAATATACAACCACTACTTGTATTTTGGTGTGGAAATATAAATTTTATAATGTTTTAATATTAATTATTTAAAATTTCATTTAATTAATTAATTTTGAATATTAAAATTATAAAATTATTATTATTTTTGCATATATTTTCCCATGATTTTTAACTCAAAACACACATATTTCCACAAATATTGCGCTGAAGTTCAAGTTATAGAAGAAGAAAAGAATAAGTCTATATAAAAAGATACCTATACATAGGATAGGGGGTTTACATGGGTAAAATGGTTTACCCTTACACAAATTTAAAATAGGACCTCACATAAAGGTCATTCAGTATTACCTTTATGTGAGCTCGCAATATAGGTCATACCCTTGTACAACAATTATGACCCTTATATAGATTTAAAAATACACTTGTGTCATGACCCGTCCCTCGGGGCCCATGCTGTGATGACCCCAAGCTCGACTTCCATAGGTTAGGGTCTGGCGACTAGCACTAGAAAGGCGTATCCCTAAAACGGGAAGGCATTGCCTTTTAACCTGTACAGATACACAATCCAAGAACACAACAAGAAGCAACTACGAAGTAAACTGTTGTAGTAAAAGTGTACTGAAAGTATAGGGGCCAGAATACAAGCCCAAATGAAAAGTACAAGTACAACTGAAAAGTAAAAATACAACTGAAAAGTGAAAAACAGCTCCTGGATCATCCACTGAGGATCCTACCTGAAGGGTAGGTACAGCTCACGATCAGTCATCTCTGCGGCACATCACGTCAAATAGTCCACCTCCGAGCACCCTCCAGTCCTGGATCCCTTAGCCTTGATCAAAGTTGTTCTTCATATACACAAGACATAGTATGGTGTAGGTGTAGCCCATGCAGGGGTGAGTATAACAATACTGAGTAGAGACCCTGAGACCCTGAAGGTCTCACAAAATCTACAAAGGATAAACCACAGATCAAGACCACAAACACAAAGCACATAGAAAAAATCAACCCTACTTAGGTATATGGCCATACATATACCTAAGTTATCAAATATACTCATCTCATTCATGAGGAAACAAAAGGCTTCAACCTTTTATCCATTAGCACAATAGTTCCACGAAGGAAGGAATACCACAAAGGTAACACCACAAGGGTGAGTAACATAAATGTAATATCACAAGTAAAACACCAAAATGGTAATACCATAAAGAAAAGTACCACAAAGGTAAAGACTCAGCTCACAACAGGTATAACTTAAGTACAGAAGTACAAATGATTAGACGTATCACTAGATCATCTTACTTCGTTGAGAAGCTCTGCTGTTGATCCACACATAATTCATATAAGTTGACCCCCATAGAATTTATAGAAGATAACCCAAACAGGATTTCTAGAAGCTTACCCACATAGGATTCATATAATTTTACACACATAGAATTTGTATAAGTTTACCCACACATGATTTGTATAATTTCTTCATGTACAGCCAACCACAAGGTTCCCCACACCCGGTGCACTCAATTTCCGTAGAAACTGCTCCTTAAGTCATCAGTCATACCTCAAACACCACTAAAATCCACAAATGGGTAACCCAAAGTACTGCCATGTCATAAGGGCCCCAACGCAATAGATGAAGAATCAACCAGACGCCTGATCTGAAAGTTATTAGCATTTTAGTGCTGAGGGTCTTGTTGGATTTGGGTTCGATCCAACCTAGCAGTACTCCAACTTTCTCTAAAACTCATGTGGAGTATACCAAAAGGACCGTCTCAATATAAGTATCCAATCATCATAGACGACTCATCAAATAGACTTCCCGTTCTCAATATATGGACCTTTAAGTGTTTTTGGGTCCGGTCCGACTCGACCCGACCCGACCTGGGGCAACCCGACCTAGTTCGGGTCGACCCGACCCGGTCCGCATCCGACCCAACAGGGTGGGAACGCGGTGAGCTCGGCCCGCATGGGTGTGGCCCAATCTGCAAAAGGGGCATAGCTCATTGGGCATGCGGCCTGGCCATGTGAGGCACGACCCACGACTGGGTGGAGAGTCCCGTTATGGCGGGGCCCGCCCTAGCCGTCACCCGTGGGAGTGACCCCCGATTTTCCTGAACAACCACGAGGGCCGTTCGGTCTCCTCCGTAGCAGCGATGCCATGTGGCACCACTGGGTGACATGAAGGACCTGCTAGACTGGGTCCTGCCTCCCGTCGTGTAGCGACGAAGGAAGAAGAAAGGAGACGCGGGATGCGGGGAAGAAGAAGAAAACCGCGGCAGGAAAAACCAAAAAGAAACTGGACAGTCTGGATTAAAATGAAGTCGATCGGATGGCTCAAACGTGGTGCGAAATTAAAAGAAAAGGAACGACTGCGATTTGAGGTGCTGGATGGGGCGGCTCCGGAATGCTGCGGCTAAAAAAAAAGCGGCTTCGGTTAAAAAAAAAACAAAGTTGTTTTAATATTATTTTCTATTAATAACATTCAATTATTAATCTAAATTTTATTATTTTAAGAAAAGTCATTGGTAAATGGTTTATTTAATGCAAAAATACATTAATTAATCAAAACATATTATTATATATATATATATTTTTTTCAATTTCCTTTATTAACTAATTATCTTAATTTCCTTAATTAGAGATTAATATTATTATTACAATTAAACATTAAACATAACTACATTTATAATTATTTTAAAAATCACACATAAGAGTGCGTTGATATAAATATTATCATTATGAAACATATAAGTAAATGAAATCATAATTTGACATAGTTTTCAAAACTGTTAATTCAAATTATAAACATTCGCATTAATATTATTACTTATATTTAATTTAGAGATAAATATAAGACATTTAATTTAAGGTTTGATGCAACATATATATATATAACTCAAGAGTTTGAGTGCATATTTTCTTGGACAAAGTAAAAACCCATCAGATTCAATATAATTACAAAATTAAAGTTTAATTACTCAAGTTAAAAACATATATAGTAAATAGTGGAAAAAAATAATATTAATTTTCACCATTTTGAAACATAAAATATAATTCTCATTTTGGGGAAACAAGAAATAAATAAATTATATTATTATTTATGTAATTCTTTAAATATTAAAGAAAATTATATAATTAACTTTTGAACCTTTCGGGGGTAAACCATTCTTATCTCCAACCATCCAAAATAAAACATTAGTTGATAGGAGAATCATGGGGGAGCCAACGGTTATATTTATAGCCGTTAGGGTTCAATGGTCGAATTAGTGTTCTTATAAAAAGTCTGGTCTCATGGTATCCCTCACTCAAGGTGACTGAAGGAGAAAGGAGGTGATGGTTCGTGTGATTCCTTTGGTGCTCAGCACGATTGTAGTGGCTTCGGCCATCATCATGTTTATTCTGATGGATGCCAGAAACCCTTACCGCCTTCTTGGGGTCCTGGTGGTTTTAAGCGGTCTCCCTATAATTGTAATCGGGTTTTTAATTAGGATTTTTGGTTAGCTTAACTTCTTGTTCGATCAGTGTGAGTTGTAGCCACCAAGATGTTACTCATTTGAATAAAAGGGTCTTTCATTCATTTGATGCGTTTTTTCTATTTTTTTTATTATTATCTTATAAGATGATTGTTTGTTCACTTAATGGGTGGCATTGTAAAACAAACTTGTCATTATTCAAAACACGGTTTCTCAGGTCATTACATTACTTTCCCCTTCAAATAATTGCGCCCTCACAATTCTATTCATAAAAAGAAAAAAACTGAAAGCCCACACGTACAACATTACTGAAACAATGGATTTGGCTCGGTTAATGGAATACCAAAGTTTGCACATAGTTATTCTGTTTCCCTAGCCCAGATGCACTTTTAACAGTACATCTTGAAATCCTTCTCGTGTGTACTGCACACAGGCTTCCAAAGGGAGGCTCGTGCGGTGAAAATCTCAAAAATGTCCGAGTAGATGAACTCCCTGATAACTCTCCTAGCTACATCACGCTCGAGGTAGTCGAGGGGAATGATGCGATTGAGGAGACTGAAATTCAAGACTGTGAACATATAGGCCACACTAAGGTGGCCATCCTGAGCAGCTACGAGGAAGCATGCTCTGGAAGAGAAGTTCTGCGCTAGAGTAAAACACTGGAAGAGGCCTTCGTAGTACCTTCCCCTTCGCCTATAGCAGGGGAGTTGAGCAGTGGTGATGAGGTGAAAAGTACGATCCTCCTCTTGACACAAATGAAGAATCTCAGGACCGTTTGCTAGATCGAGCAGACGCTGGCAGGACCCTCGCAGGTGGAGAAAAGATGGATAATCCACCATGCATGCCCTGATCATGATAAGGTAGAGGCAGGAAAAGAAACATGAAACTTTCATTTATGAAAAAGTTTACATAACAAAGCCTGAGTTTACTAAACGTACACCACAAAGAGTGGAAAAACTACCTAACTCTTCAAACCACACACAGGCTGAACAGATGGGACTAAACTCATGGGAACATCTATGAAGCCTCCTGAGTTTAGCGTGAGGGGTATGGAGTTGGGAAACATCAGGAGGAAATTTGGTCATCATCTTTAGGAGATAATCCATCCACAATCCTCGGTGAAGACTAAGCACCCTGGGTGAGTTTGACACATCATACAGGTGCTTACATGTCATGCGAATTCAGGCATAATTTAGAAATCTCTCACGGCTAGCTAGAGATACAATGTTCTCCAGAGCCTCAGTGGGAAGTGACAGTAGGTCGGTAGGTACATTTTCATCAGCCATCTGAAAGTTATAACATTTTTTACTTAGTCAATCATAGCAATATGTTCATACCACCTAGTTTTTCAAAGTTTCCTGAACCAATCCTCTGATACCAACTGTAGTGACGAAGGAAGAAGAAAGGAGACGTGGGATACAGGGAAGAAGAAGAAAACCGCGGCAGGAAAAACCGAAAAGAAACTGGACGGTCTGGATTAAACCGAAGTCGATCGGATGGCTCAAACGTGGTGCGACATTAAAAGAAAAGGAACGACTGCGATTTGAGGTGCTGGATCGGGTGGCTCCGGAATGCTGCGGCTAAAAAAACGCGGCTTCAGTTTAAAAAAAACAAAGCTGTTTTAATATTATTTTCTATTAATAACATTTAATTATTAATCTAACTTTTATTATTTTAAGAAAAGTCATTGGTCAATGGTTTATTTAATACAAAAATACATTAATTAATAAAAACATATTATTATATATATATATATATATTTTCAATTTCTTTTATTAACTAATTATCTTAATTTCCTTAATTAAAGATTAATATTATTATTACAATTAAACATTAAACATAACTACATGTATAATTATTTTCAAAATCACACAAAAGAGTGTGTTGATATAAATATTATCATTATAAAACACATAAGTAAATGAAATCATAATTTGACATAGTTTTCAAAACTGTTAATTCAAATTATAAACATTCGCATTAATATTATTACTTATATTTAATTTAGAGATAAATATAATACATTTAATTTAAGTTTTGATGCAATATATATATATAACTCAAGAGTTTGAGTACATATTTTCTTGGACAAAGTAAAAACCCATCAGATTCAATATAATTACAAAATAAAAGTTTAATTGCTCAAGTTAAAAACATATATAGTAAATAGTGGAAAAAAATAATATTAATTTTCACCATTTTGAAACATAAAATATAATTCGCATTTTGGGGAAACATGAAATAAATAAATTATATTATTATTGATGTCATTCTTTAAATATTAAAGCAAATTACATAATTAACTTTCGAACCTTTCAGGGGTAAACCATTCTTATCTCCAACGGTCTAAATAAAACATTAGTGGATAAAAGAATCATGGGGGAGCCAACAGTTATATTTATAGCCGTTAGGGTTCAATGGTCAAATTAGTGTTCTTATAAAAAGTCTGGTCTCATGGTATCCCTCACTCAAGGTGACTGAAGGAGAAAGGAGGAGATGGTTCGTGTGATTCCTTTGGTGCTCAGCACGGTTGCAGTGGCTTCGGCCATCCTCATGTTTATTCTGATGGATTCTAGAAACCCTTACCACCTTCTTGGGGTCTTGGTGGTTTTAAGTGGTCTCCCTATAATTGTAATCGGGTTTTTAATTGGGATTTTTGGTTATCTTAACTTCTTGTTCGATCAGTGTGAGTTTTAGCCACCGAGATGTTACTCATTTGAATAAAAGGGTCTTTCATTCATTTGATGCATTTTTTCTATTTTTTTTATTATTATCTTATAAGATGATTGTTTGTTCACTTAATGGGTGGCATTGTAAAACAAACTTTTCATTACTCAAAACACGGTTTCTCGGTTCGTTACACGTCGCGGACGGCCGGTGCCAGCCGCCGTCTCCAGTGGTGTGCGACGACACACCGATCTGCCACCTATAGCCAAACGGTGTGCCGGCCGCCTCCTTGGGTCCACCATGGCTGACAAGCCATGACCCACGTCCTTTGGAGGCGTGCTAGTCTCACCACCCTCCTCTTCCATGGTCGGACGGTGTGCCGACCGCCTCCTCCGACCACTGCGGCTGATGAGCTGTGGCCAGTTCCTCCAGAGGTGCGGGTGCACCACCACCCCCCTTGCGGCCAGCCGGTGCCGGCCGCCGCCTTGGTCCCCACCGGCACCGGTCGCCAGTATTACCCTACCGGCAGCCTTCTATAGGTCACTGGGTGAGCTCCAGTAGCCCATTTTCCTTTTGAAGGTGTTGTTGAACTTCTCGAAACATCACCGACGCTTCTAGCCCATCAAAATTGGGTTTGTCCATCCTGATGAGTCCCCACGAAGAACACAAAAATTAATCAAGATAGTGTAGGGACTAGGCCTTGCTCGTTTGTCCCACGCCCTCCGCGTTATCTTTATAGAAATATGTTTAATAGATTGAATCATCCATACTTGAAATTAAACAAGTTCAAATCCCTACCTCATAAATCCGTTGGAGAATGTTTGCGATTGGTGGTGGGTCGGTGTTCGTCGTTCCCACAACAAGGTTCTAATGACGCTTCTCGAATGAAGATATTTGGACCTTGCTTGGTGGATTCGTTCTTCTAAAGAAGCCTCAGGATCCTCTTCCTTCTTTCTCCAAAGGAAACAAACACCCAACCCCAAAGGAGGAGTTAATATAACTCTTAATTTAAGAGGTGATTCATTAATTTAGAATTAATGAATCCTATTAATTAAAGGAAAAGGTGGTTACACCTTTTTTATAACCGAGTATTTAATTCCCAACATTAAATGCCTGACCTCCCTCTTGTGTTCCTCGACACCAAAAATTAAAAGGAATAGATAGGAGGATATTCTTCTCAAAATAAAATATATTTATTTTATTTTATCCTCCACGAAAAATGCAAAAACCAACTTCTTCTCTCAACCCACCTTGGTTGAGGTTAAACCTCCCTTAAGTGAATCTCGACACTGCGAGTTCAACGATTCCATCATATTTTAATCCGAGCACCGGTTCAAAAGTTAGAAAACAAAGCTCACACATTTATTAAACATACCTTAAAGAAAGTTCGGAAATTAATTCTGGACACACTGAGCCTTGGAATCACGCACCGTTAATTTTCACAGACTCATAATATTTCCATATAATTTTAAAAAACAATTACATGGAAAATACAGGTATTTAAATTCTCCCCACCTTAGGGATTTTTGCACCCGAAATCCACAACATAGACTAAGAAAATGAAATGGGGTACTGAGAACGAATCTGAGCCTCCCACTCCCAAGTGCTCTCTTGGAGGTTCCTGTGCTGCCAGTGAATGCACACTAGAGGTATCGACCGCCCATGAAGGACTCGCTCCTGTTGATCCTCAATCTCTATTTTAACCTTCGTAAATGTCACCCATCTTCAAAGTCCAGCTCACCGTGGTTGATGATGTGAAATAGGTCATGTACGTATCTCCTCAACTGAGATACGTGGAAGACATCATGCACCCTCTCCAACTACGGTGGAAGTGCTAAGCAGTATTCCACCTCGCCTATCCTCCAAAGTATTAGAAATGGTCCGATAAACCTTGGTGATAACTTAACGCCTCAGCCAAATCTCCGTAAACCTCATTGAGGTGAGACTCGTAGGAAGACATGGTCTCCCTCCTCAAACTCCAAAGGTCTCCTCCTCCTGTCAGCATAAGAATTCTGTCTGCTCTGTGTAGTCTTCATCCACTCCCAAATGACCTGCACCATCTTAGTGGTACCTTATACCAACTCTGGACCTATAAGTGATGACTCCCCTGGGTCCGTCCAACATAGAGGTGATCTAAAAGGTCGATCGTACAAGGCCTAAAATGGTGCCATACCGATGGTGGACTGATAACTATTTTTGTATGTAAACTCCACCAAAGGAAAGTGATCCTCCCAACCACGACCAAAATCTAGGACGCAAGCATGAAGCATGTCCTCGAGCATTTTTATAGTCTGCTCTGTCTGACCATCTATCTGAGGATGAAAGGCGGTGCTCAAATGTAGTTGAGTTCTGAACGCCTCCTACAATCCCTTCTACAAATGAGAAGTAAAATGTAAATTACGATTAGAGACAATAATTGAAGGCACTCCATGAATCCATACAATCTATTTTACGTAGAGGCGTCCCAAGACCTCTACTAATCCCTGATCTCAGATAGGTAGGAAGTGGGATGAATTGGTGAGTCGATCAATGATTTCCCAGATGGAATCATATCCCTTAAACATACATGTAAGTCCTGTCACAAAGTCCATGGAAATACCATACCAATTCCACTCTGGCACCTCTAGTGGCTGCACTATGCCTGCTGGAACATGATGCTCAGCTTTCACTTGCTGACAAGTGAGGCATCATGAGACAAAATCTACCACTGCTTTCTTCATTCTTGGCCACGAGTGTAGACACCAGAGGTCCTGGTACATCTTTAACACTCCAAGATTTATCGCCAGAGGGGACATATGGAACTCCCTAAAAACCTCATCCCGTAGCACCACCAGCACCATGGTGCGTCATTTGAAGAGGATGACATGATCCCCACCTTTATAAAATCCATCAGGTTCCTGTCCTGTGGATATCTGAGCATGTCCTGCCTCAAAATCAATGTCCCAAGCTATGCCTCCCAAACTCGCTAAAGAAGTGGGGGAGTGACAGTTATAAACTAGAGGTAAACTACTCCATCTCTATCCATGAAGGATATCTGTATCGCGGCTAGCTGATATGTCGCCTCACTCAGCAGTTGTAGACCAGACCTCCTACTGAGTGCATCTGCTACCAAATTTTCTTTCTCAAGAGTATAGACTATCTCAAAGTCATAGTCCTAGAGGAACTCTATCCATCGCCAATATCTCAGGTTTAGATCATTCTGAGAGAAGATATACTTGAGACTTTTGTGATCAGAGTAGATTGTAAAATGTTTTCCCATTAAGTAATATCGCCACATCTTCAAGGTGAAGACCACTACTGCTAACTCTAGGTCATGGGTAGTGTAGTTATGCTCATTCTTTCTCAGCTATCGCAAACCATAAGCGATCACTAATCGATCCTGCATCAGGACACACCCAAGTCCGGTCCCTGATGCATCCCAGTAGACTACATACCCAACACACTTTTCTGGTAGCCTCAAGATGGGGGCACTCATCAGTCTTGGCTAGATCCTGAAAACTCTGCTAGCATATCTCTATCCATATGAAGGGTTGTCGCTTCTTCATCAATGCTGACAAGGGTGATGCAAATTTTGAAAAATCAGGCATGAATCTCAGGTAGTATCTAGCCAACCCCAGGAAACACTACACCTCAGTCACACTCCTGGGTGGCTCCAAAGATAGAACAACCTCTATCTTCACTAGATCCAATGCAACTCCAGCCTCCAAGATAATGTGCCCCAGAAAGTGAACCTCTTGTATCCAGAATTGGCACTTCGAGAGCTTTCCCTATAAATGGTTCTATTCCTGGGTACAAGTCAAAGTGGAATTCTACCTCTCTACGAGGAGGTAGTCCTGGGAAATCTTCAGGAAAGACATCCTCATACTCATCCACCACCGCTGGGAACTATGGACTCTCCTCATCCACTGTGTCGAAGGTCATGAAAGCCAGTTGACATGTAATCAGCCGCACCTTCTTGAGCGCAAGTCCATCGCATGCTTCTATGTTTTCCTTCTTATCAACAAAGGAAAACTGGCCTCTATCTATGTGTGTACATTGCACTGTACATCTCAATCAACCAATCTGTGCGTGAACTGCTAATAGCCATTCCATGCCTAGAATAATGTCATAGGGCTTAAACACAGCTACTAGAAGATCCCATCTGATAATATCTACTCTGAGAGTAAGATCACACTGTCGAAACCAGTGTGTGACCGCTAAATCTCCTCTTGTAGGAGCATCCAAATGGAAAGGTCGAGCTAAAAGATCAGTCGGAATCTCAGAGTCCCTAACTAAGTCCAAATCAATGAAATAATTTCTAGAACCTGTGTCGATAAGCACTTTTACTAAAGTAGAGAAGATAAAGATCGTACCTCATATCATCTCAGGGATTTTAGGATCCTGAGCCTCTACTGCCTAAAGCTGGGCCTGTCCCCATCCACCTACTCCCTGAGCTTGAGGTGTACCGTCTGGGGGTAGTAGTGGTAGTACCTGGTGACCCCAACCACCTCCCGCTTCACACCCTAATCCTCATCCATCCTGCTCTATCTTGTTATCCCCTATTAAAAGGTCCGGTCCCTAAAGTAAGGGTCTCGTTCCATATCAGTGGAGTATCAGGAGAGGTCAGTAAAACTCACCGAGTACTAGGCCACAGTCTGGTTTCCCTGCTATAGATACATCAACTCCTAAATATGCACAAAGCATAATGACATTGGCATGAACCCTGCCCTGAAAAGGCTCTCAAATTCCGGCCAGGTGAGGGTCGTCACCTCATGCAACCAGAGCACCGAGCTCCACCATCATCCTACTGAGCCCTGAGAAAGTCTAGCGACCAAGATCATCGTCTGCTCGGCGGGAGTCTCTACTAAATGAAAGAACTGCGAAACTACCTCAAGACAATCCTCTGCTGTCTGAGGGTCTGTCTCACCTCAAAAACTCAGAGGCCTCTGTTTCTGGAACTCATGCAATGCACTCAGCCAATGTGCATGATCCAATGGTAGCATATGCTTCTCAACGGGTGGTGCTTCTACTGGTACACCACTCGAAGGCGCCATCACTATGAGTGGTCCCTGAACTGACACCTCATCACTCGGTGGGCTAGTGTCATGATCTCTAACTGGAATCCAGGATATTTGTCTTCATGGAGGCATCCTGTAAGAAATAGATTCACCACGGTCAAGAAGTTATACCTAGTGAGCTGACCCAAGAAAGACCAAGAATTTTTTTTAAAATACATGCAACTAGTGTTTTTTTGTAACAAGTCAGAAAATAGAATTTAGGGTCCTGGTGTATGGATACGTTGGCCGCTGCAACAACATTGGACTCCCTAAACTGAAATCCGAACTCAAGACACTTAACACTATTGGTTCATTGAAAACATAAACTCTTAGTTCTTTTGGTAGAACTGACTTCCCTTTGATACCACTTTGTCACGACCTGTCCATTGGGGTCTGTGCTATGACTACCCCAAGCCCGCCTTACATAGGCCAGGGGCTAACGACCAGCACCATAGAGGCATATCCCTAAAACAGGAAGGCATTACCGTTTAACCTGTATAGACACACAGTCTAAGAACACAATAAGAAGCAACCACAAAGTAAACTACTAGATTAAAAGCATGATGAAAGTGTAGGGGAAAAAATACAAGCCCAACTGAAAAGTAAAAGTACAATTGAAAAGTACAAATACAACTAAAAAGTGAAAAATAGCTCCGGTATAGTCCACCTAGGATCCTACCTGAAGGGTAGGTACATCTCACAATCAGTCGTCTCTACTGCGCATCACGTCAAATAGTCCACCTCTGAGCACCCTCCAGTCATAGCTTGCTCAGCCTCGATCAAAACTATCCATCATCTTCACAAGACACAGCAAGGTGTATGCATAGCCCGTGTAGGGGTGAGTATAACAATACTCAGTAGGGACCCTGGGACCCTGAAGGTCTCACAGAATCCACAAAGGATAAACCACAAAGCCAGACCAAAAACATAAATAACGAAGCTACAATAAACCCTACTTAGGTATATGCCCATACATATACCTAAGTTATCAAATATACTTATCTCATTAATGAGGAAACAAAAGGCTCCAACCTTTTAGCCATTAGCACAACTATTCTATGAAGAAAGGAACACCATGAAGGTAACACCACAAGAGTAAGTACCACAATTGTAACATCACAAGTAAAACACCACAAAGGTAATACCACGAAGAAAAGTAATACAAAGGTAAATACTCATCTCCCACCAGGTATAACTTAAGTACAAGAGTACAGATGATTAGATGTATCGTTGGATCATCTTACTTCGTCGAGAAGCTTTGCTGTTGATCCACACAGGATTCATATAAGTTGACCCACACAGGATTCGTAGAAACTAACCCACACAGAATTCATATAATCTTACCCACACAATATTTTTATAAGTTTACTCACATCGGATTCATATAACTTTACCCACACAATATTTGTATAAGTTCTTCATGTACAACCAGCCACAGGGTTCTGAGCACCTGGTATGTTCAAGTTCCGTAGAAACTGCTCCTTGAGTCATCAGTCATACCTCGACCACCACTAATATCCAAAAAGGTGTAAACCAAAGGACCGATATATCATAAGGGTCCCAACGCAACATACAACACGTCAATCGGATGCCCGATATACAAGTTATTAGCATTTTAGTGCCGAGGGCCCGATTGGATTCAGGTTCGATCCGACCCGGCCATACTCCAACTTTTTCCAAAACTAAAGTGGAGTATACCAAAATGACCTTCTCAATCCAAGGATACTAGTACCGCAGATGGTTTGTCAAATAGACATTCGGTTCTCAAAATATAACCTTTTAAGTGTTTTTGGGTCCGGTTGGGCTCGAGTCCGGTCCGACCCGACCCGGCCTTGGCTGACCCGACCCGATTCTGGCCGCCCGACCTAGTTTGGGCTGACCCGACCTGGTTCAGGCCTATCTGAATCAGTGCGGGCTGACCCGAGCCGGTCCGGGTCCAACCCGACAGGGCGGGACCGCGGCGGGCTCGGCCTGCTGGGTCGCGGTCCGACCTGACCCGCAGGGGGCATAGCTCGTCTCGCATGGGGGCGGCCTGACATTCATGGGGGGCACATACCTCTGGGAACGTGGCCCACTAGGCCCGCGCCCCACTTGGATCTTGGACCATTGTGGCGGGGCCCGCCCTAGTCGCCACCCGGGGGAGTTACCCCCAATTTTCCCGAACGGCCGCGAGGGCCGTTCGGTCTCCTCTGCCACGGCGGCGCCACGTGGCAGTGCCAGGTGACATGCGGGACCCATTAGAGTGGGTCCTGTCTCCCTTTGTGGCCAGCCGGTACCGACCGCCATCTCCAGTGGTGCGCGACGATGCACCGCTCCGCCACTCACGGCCGGCCGGTGTTCCGACCGCCTCCTTAGGTCCACTACGGCTGACTAGCTCTGGCCCATGTCCTCTGGCTGTGCGCTGGTTGCGCTGCCCTCCTCTTCCACAACCAGACGGTGTGTCATCCTCCTCCTCCAACCACTGTAGCTTAAAAAATGCGGCCGGTTCCTCCGGTGGTGTGGGTGCACCACCTCCTCCCTCGTGGCCGGCCGGTGCCGGCCGCCGCCTTAGTCCCCTCAGGCACCGATCGCCAGTACCGCCACACCGATGAACTTTCACAGGTCACCGGGTGAGCCGCGGTGGCCTCTTTTTCCTTCTGAAGGCGTCGTTGAACTTCCTAGGACAACACCATCTCTTCTTTCCCATCAAAATTTGGTTTTGTCCATCCTGAAGAATTTCCCATGAAGAACGCACAGATTAATAAAGATCGAGGAGGGACCAGGCCTTGTTCGTTTGGCCCGCGCTCTCCGTGTTAGATTGATAGAAATAGGTTGAAGAGTTTGAATCATCCATACTTGAAATAAAACAAGTTCAAATCCCTACCTTGTAAATCCGTTGGAGAACGTTTGTGATTGGTGGTGGGTCGATGTTTGTCGTTCTCGCAACAAGCTTCTAATGACGCCGCTCGAACGATGATCTTCCGACCTTGCTTGGTGGATCCGTTCTTCGTAAGGAGCCTCAAGATCCACCTCCTCCTTTCACCAATTAAAACAAACACTCAACCTCAAAGGAGGAGTTAATATAACTCTTAATTTAAGTGGTGATTCATTAATTTTGAATTAATGAATCCTATTAATTAAATGAAAAGGTGGTTACTCCTTTTGTGTAACCAGGTATTTAATGCACAACATTAAATGCTCGACCTCCCTCTTGTAGTCCCCACCACCAAAAATTAAAAGGAAGATATGGGAGGATATTCTTCTTAAAATAAAATATATTTATTTTATTTTATCTTCCATGAAAAATGCAAAAACCAACTTCTTCTCTCGACCCACTGTGGTCGAGGTTAAACCTCCCTTAAGCGAATACCAGCGCTGCGAGTTCAACGGTGCCCTCGGTTTTTTTAATCCGAGCACTGGTTAAAAAGTTAGAAAATGCCACTCACACGTTTACTGAACATAACTTAAACAAAAGTTTGGAAATTCATTCCAGTCACACCGGGCCTTGAAATCATGCGTCGTCAATTTTTACAGACTCGTAATAATTCTATATAATTTTAAAAAAAATTTACATGGAAAATCCAGGTCTTTACAACTTATACAAGTAGAAGAAACCACCGACTTACCTTTACATAAATAAATTTATGTGGATTTGATCCTTATACTAGGACACTTACACAAAATAAGGAATTAATAGATGACCTTTACAAAAAACTGATCTACCCTTATGAAACTCAAGAACCATCCTCACACAGCGCATGAAAAATTGGCCCACATAATGTTAAAAATCCTTACCCTTATGATGTGGTAGACATACCCTTATGCAGGGTTGAGGTCTAATGTAAGGGTAAGGATATGTTGAGATAAAAATAATCAAATTTACATTAAAAAAACCTTAAATAATAATAGTTCTATTTCTAAAATAACTTTAACACTTTATTTTATAAAAATTATACTATTAAATATGGAAATTATTCCAAATTTAATTAAATTTTTTATTAAACAAAAAATAGATAATTTTCTTTAAAACCATTTTATTATTTCGAATCTCTAAATTAATTATAAAATAATAAATCTACTAAAAAATTTCCTTCTAAAATTCCAAATCACACATGAAATAATTGCATCAGTTTAAAATTTATAAAACAATTTTCATAATAAATTTTTCAAAAATTTAATATTACCTCTATAATTTGAGAAACCATTTAAAAAAACTCTTTGAATTTAAAAAAATTCTCCCAAACTACCAGACACCCTATAATGATAATAGAAATTCTAAGGTAGAATCCAAGACTTTACATGAGATACTTCTCAAATGATCATCATCCTTGAGAATCAAAAGAAACTTTGGAAGAATATATAAGGGGTTTAAACAACCCCCATGAGATAAATCTCAATAAATTCATCACATCTAGAACACATCCATCATACTAAAGGAGAAATGCACATAAAAATTTAATATCAATATCCAAAACACTCTCCCAGGGGAGATACCTCTCAAACAGTGATAGTGCTGACAAAAAAACACAAGGCAAGGGGAGTACTAGATAATCTCATAAATAAATGTCATACAGTCATTGCACATATCAAGAAAGAATGCTCAATAGAAGTCCAATAACTCAAGGATTTTATATAGATTCAAATAATTTCTCTAATTAAAACCACCAAAATTACATTAATTCCACTCAGAGAGCCATAGAAAATAACCAAAAATCCATATTAATCAATGACCTTTTTCATTATTAAATCCAAATTATTAATCTTTTTTAAGTAATTAAAAAATTTTAATCATAGAAATAACATGTAATCACAATTACAAGAATATAATAAAAAACAATCACTTTATACTCATTAAATAAAAGGGTATAAAACATCATTTAGGATAAATCATAATATCTGTAACTTCAAAACTTTTACTAGGATTTTCCTAAAATGAAAATATACACATGATTTACCCTCATGTATCATGTATACAATTCTCACATAATAAAACTTTCTCTACATTACTTTGTTTATAAATTTTTTATAATTTTCTTAATGAATTACTTAATTTATTCATATTCCACTTTTATTCTTCACAATTAATCAAGGCATAATAAGGCATGTAATAAATTTAATTCATAACACTCATATATTATCATGTTTAATAGATAAAATCATAATGCAATCACAATTTAAATAGTAATTAACATGGTGTATATTTTGTCATGTTTACATAACATGTTGCAAAAAATATTAGATATGTTACTTAAAATAATTTTCTATGAATATTACATCAACTTCTCATTTTAGATTTCAAAATATTAATTTTATTTAATTACTTTCTAGATATACATCACAAAATGTCATCAAGACATGCCTATTAAGGATTTTAAAATATTAAAATTATTTTTTATATTATTTTTTACTTGTATTAAATTCCAATTGTTTTTTTATTTTACTGATGGGATTTAAACTTTACATATCATTTAATATTAAGACTTGTTAAAAATTTAAAACATGCTACTAAAAACTTTTCACCAAGGATTTTTCATTTAAAATCTAGTAGGTCAAAAAACCTATAATAAGAACCTTTTTACCCTTCCTCATAACAAGGTGTCATCAAAAAACTTTTTGTAAAATAGTCTCAATTAATTTCTCAAAAATCAATTTTAAAATAAAATAAAGTTTCTTGAGGGAAATGATACCATTTATTTATGAAAATAGATAACAACATAAATAAATTGGTAAAATGTGCCTTATTGAATAGTATTATAAGTGAATGTCATTACTTTCAGGATAATTAAGTTGAAACCTCATTATATTACTTTAATAGTAAAAGTACCAATATCAAAAATAAATGAAGTTTTAGTAAGCATACAAATCCAGGGAACCCATCCACCACCCCATGATATTGTTCGCTTTGGGAAGCCTTGAATTGTCCGTATAGTTTTAAAATGCATCATAAAAAACAACACATCATGATGGGTGAAGTGTCCCACTTATTCAAATGTTTGAGGCCATAAAATATGTTACCAATAAAATATCAATCCATCTAGAAATAAAATCACATAAAATCACCTATACATTGTAAACAAAGTCACATGTACAAATTAAACATACAAAATTTAACTCACAACATATAGTAAATAATATAATACTAAGTAGAAAATATATTAAAGAATAAAACACACAATATCCCCTTCCATAATTCTAAAATACAAAACACCAATCCTTAAAAAATATATTAATAATGAATATAATAATAACAAACCTCTGAATACTATATCTACATATCACTAAGCCTGAGGATAGAGTTATAGAATGAAATGAATAAGATTTGAGGAACCCTTTCCCTGAACCATACCACCACCTCAACACCAGGTCCTAATAATGATTTATACTCACCGTATCTGAAGGAAATTTTGGTGTTGGTAATTAATCAAAGGTTTACATGGTATAATGATTACAACACAAAATATTCAAAAATTGGGTTTAAATCAAGAAAATTAGGAGGTTTCCCTACACTCATTATAAAGGATATCAATTGAAAAGGATTAATGATAATTCTAGTCATTCAATTATAGGGGATTACAAATGAAGGGTTCCTAATTTAACAAGGAAACCCATAGATCTCATAACATAACAAAAAATCAATAATCCCAAAAGATATTAGCTTGCTTAAAAAAACCCCAATAGGAATTATATCCTACCAACAATCTATATTTATAGTTTAAGAGAGAAACTCAGAATGAAAATAATCTCAAAACCTTTCCCATAAAACTTTTAACTTCTCACAATCCCCGAAGAACAAATACCACCACTATTAGGATGCCACCACGCAACATAATCATAACCAATGAAACTCAATGATCATTCCGATCATGAATAAAACTAAAGGAAAAAACTTCCCCCCTGTAACAAAGTCTTGATATCCTAATCAGAAATGGAGGACTCTGAACATATTTGGCTTGAACCTAATTGGGATGTTTATTTGGATCCAACCCCACAAAAGAGAAAATGTAAAGTAATCCTAAAGTAGGACACACATTATTTAACTTTAATCAATTAATTTAATTTAACCTAATTACTATTAACTACCTGATTTAATCATAAAAAAAACAATGTGATGAATTATCCTTACATAGGTCTTAACCCTACAAGAAATATCACCACTCTTAGTACATTCCATAAACTTAAGGTCCTCATGTTGGATCATATGGGGTATAAAATTTTATTCCCTAGAAGACCTCCTTTTCTTACATCACATTTTAAGATTAAATGATATTGTTTTCATACCAACCCATGCATCATCACCAATTACTATCCCCAAGCTCAATCCCATCACTCAACCAAAATATATGATACCACTTTTTCACAAACCACCTCCTCCTAGAACCCCTACTAGATTGGCATTTGAGGTGAGTAGTTAACCTTCAAAGGCTATCTTCAATAGTCCATAGGTTGGTGACTAGTTTTGAGGGTATAAAACATACAAAAATAGAGGGATTACCATTATTAACCCATGAATAAAAGAAACATCCAACAAAAAACTCCAAATAAATAAAAATTACATCCAAAATATTATAATACATGATATTTTATATAATAAAAAATAAAAACTAAAAATAAAAGATAAAACCACTCCTATAGCTGCAACCATGTACTACAATAGCTCATAAATAACCTCTCAAGATAGTATTTCCAAGATCAACCAACAAATCCCTTAGGATTATTTGAAAAATAGTATATATATAGGGGTGATCATACAAGTATAATTAACAGTATCCTACTTGAAACCTATTGTGAAAATATGGAAGAAACATACTAAATCCCTAGTAAATAAATAGAGAAACCAACTCTTGAACTAATCAGATATACTGAGTTATCATACTCAATAAGGATTTCATTCTAAGTTATGCATAGAAAATAGTAACCTTATATCATAACCATACATATATATGAGGTAAAATTTATACCATGTTCCCACAGATCTAGTCACCCTAAACCCCAATGTCTTAAGTCTTGATACTCTCAAATCCTTCTAAGTCATCCTCTGATGCGACCGAGCCTTGTCTATACCTACCCCAATCCCAAAAATGTCCCAATATCTAGTGTTGAAATTAGAGAACAAATATACATCATAATAAAATCCCAAACCCCATATAGCTCCTCACATCCACATAATCATCATCTCATCTTATAATCAATTAGTAAGTCCAAAATCAACCACAACTTGCATACCTTGCACTAGACCTCAATCCATTATCTCCCACACATGATTAAACCTATAGTAACCATAACTATCTTAGTCAAAATATTGGTATGTGATATATCCTCAAGCCAATATAACCCTCATGTATATGTATATCATAATTGTGGGTGATCAAAACCCATACAAGAACATGGTCTATAAAAATAATCACTACTGGAAAATGACCCTATACCCACAATTTTCCAAAAAACCATGGGTATAGGGATTGGATGGATATCTATACCCATGGTTTTGGAAAACTATGGGTATAGGTTAGATATTCCCACCTATAACCATGGTTTTTTCAAAACTGTGGGTATAGGGTTTTTTTCAAGACCTATACCCACAATTTTTCCAAAACCATCAGTATTGAGTTTTATTAAAAACCTATACCCATGGTTTTTGGAAAATTGTGGGTATATATTTCTCACATTAAGGTATGATTTTTTTCCATGGGATAAAAAAAATTCTATGGGAACACCTATTTCCATGATTTTCCACCTATAGCCACCGTTTAGATAAATATATATAAGTAAATATATATTTATATACTTATAAGAAAATGTGGTGTAGTGGTTAGGTGTATGATTTGTATTCAGGTTGTCTGGGGATCGAAACCCAGGATTTTTTTTAAATCCTATAGCCACAGTTTCAAAACCATATGTATAAAGTTAATAACATATTAGAATAAACCTATTCCCACAGTTCATAACCACAGGTATATCATTTTCCAAATCATGGGTATATCTCAAAGCTATACCGATGCCTTAACATGCTACATTTTTGAAAACCATGGGTATAACCTATACCCACTGTTTTAGGGGCTATACTAATGGTTTAAAATTGTGGGTATAGGTGGATTTTCTAGTAGTGAATCCGTTATATCTTGAGTAGGTCCTCATATATAGTCATCCTAGAGGATATAGTGGTGTAGGGGGAGTATTCAGCCATTTTCCCCTCAAAAACCAAAATTTTGGGAAACACTTCAAACCTAAGGCCACCATGGGAATCAAATAACCCAACCAAATTAGTTATAAGAGCACGATAAATTATATATCATAATGGTATGAATATGTCACAATCACATTGGGGATAAATTTTTATCCTAGACTCGATTTATATCGATGATCCCAAATGACATCCTGACTGCCATCATTAGGACTAAAATGTAAAATATCTAGGCACATAAATATAAAAGGTTTACCATATTATTAATTAATTAATTTATATACTACTATTTAATTTGTAAACCCATCATAAATTCAGGTTAATCATTTTATAATAATATAAAGCTAAAATGTTTTTTGTTCAACATCATTCGAATTCCAAATTTCGTTATCATACTCTTAAGATTTTCTAAACCATCCCATGGTTTCCTTTTATCATTACATTTCATGTATCAACACCCAATCCAATATTTCCAAGCATAATATATTTATCCTTCTATATCCTAGGTATTATAATACTTGAATTGAACAATATCAAGGGGAAATATACTCATTGGAGACTAATAACTTCATCAAGAAGAAATCAATGTAGTATTAAGCATCAAACCCAACACACAAATAGGTAGGGCTAGATCTCATCCTATACCATTTATCCTAAAATAAATCCCATAACATAAAAGGTAGTATAAATTCACCACTCTCAAACTATTCTATCAAACTTGTTTTCATCCTCGATACCCCAATCACTGCCACAACCTAGAAAATCCATCCCTTTATACATTGAATAAATCAACCATATAAGTTTTCACAAGGAATCAAAGAAAAAACCAAACATAAAATGAATGGAAATAAGTATAATTTAGCACAACAAGTTTAAAGGTTCACTATATCCACATTAAACATGCACATAAGTATAACACAATTAAGGCAAGGCTTCAAACATCCTTAAAAATTCTATTTTAGCAATGAGTATTATGTACTACTATATTTGATATCAAATTTATTAAGAACTAGTTCATGAAGTAGGAACCTAAATAAAAATAGCTAACAATGTCTTAGACATCAATTAATTATTCCTAAATAATTCCTTCATATTTCTAAACAATTCAAAGTAAGATACATCAATTTCATCAATTATTCTATTAATTATCTTCCTTAATACACCAATCATATTAAAAATTTCCATTTTAATCACTCATTTATTTTTCTAATTATGAGAAAAGATATGTAAGATTAAATTTATTTAACTAGTGCCAATGTGATGTAAATTATTCAAATTACATGCACACAACAATACTCACACTCTAAAGTGACTTAGTTAAGCAGATTATACTCAATTAATAATATTCAAAATTTAACCTCTTTAATAAGATAATAAATTTATAAAAACATGATATGTGTATTGAAATATAATAACAATACAATATTCTAATTTATGAGAATGCATCATTTGTCTCCAATGGAAATTTAACAATGCATAATTCTTTTATTACACAATGAATATTTTTTATCTTTTCAACTTTAAATCACTAACTAATTTAAATGTGATATAAAAAATACCAATAGGAAGGAGTTAAATTAAAAAATAACACATGGAATATCATTATCTTCATTAAAAAAATAAACAAGGAATAATACAAATCTTATTTCCCTTCCCCATTTAGGATTACCATTATAATTTTTATCTTCTTAAAGGTTGATTCTAACCATTTACCCATTTTAAGTCTAAATCATGATACCAAACACTTGAAAATAAATTTTTATAATCATATAGATCACTTAAATATAAATAAAGCCTGATTGGAATGCTATACATGAGAAGAAAGAGAGATAAGGGAGAGCTCAAAATGCTCAGAACTCTCTACATTATCATGAATCATATAAGTGATCACTAGAACCAAGGGAGGGAAATAAAATGTTCAAGGAATAATCATAACTTGAGCGAGGAACCAATTGTCAAGAAGGGTTTAAAGAAGAATTAAGGGAGAGGTAGAGAGGAATACGTTTAAAGTAATAATGGGGAGACTAACAATAGGCCTTGGAACTAGTCCATTAACTCTTTCCACCCATTATCAATAAAAACAAGTGAAAAAGAGTGGTCTTTGGAACTCCACATCAACTCCCATTATTGGTATGTGAAGCACCAAACTTCAATTGGTATAGAGAATAAAATATATAGCTATAACATGTATCCAAGCATGGACATATATATTTTACAATGTTTCAAAATTACTTTTTTAAACTTTTATTAATCTATTAATTTTGATTGTTTAGATTATAAGAATATTATAAATATTTTTTATGTGTATTTTCCCATGTTTTTTAACTCAAAACACTTTCATTTCCACAAAAATTGTGCTGTTGGTCGAGTTTTGGAAGAATAATTGAATAATTTTATATAAAAGCTACCAATGCACAAGATAGCGGGTTTGCATAAGGGTAAACTAGTTTACCCCTATGCAGTGCTAAAAGAGGACCTTATGTAAGAGTTATTCAGTATTAACCTTATGTAATCTCACAATACAGGTCTTACCCTTACATAGTGATGATGCACTTTATGCGGTTTTAAAACTACACATACATGAGCTGATGAAACCATATACTAAAATTTATATAAGGAACCTTACATGAATTCAATATTGATAAAAGGGACCTTACAAAATAGAAGGAATTAATATATGACCTTTATAAAAAATCACACTACACTTTCACAACTTGAAAAACCACCCCCACATAGTGCATGAAAAACCAAACTGCATAAGGGTAAGAAGCCCTACCCTTATGTAGCGGCATAGATACACTTATGTAGGGATGAAGTCTTATATAAGATCCTGACATTTTCTGGAGTTGAATCATGCTCGTTTTAAAGGTAATATTTTAACTTTTTTTTTGAGTATATCTATTTTGAGTTTTACTTTGGGGATATTTTTGGTGAAATTGGAGATTTTTGGAGGGGTTTTGGGCAGTTAATGGTTGGTGTATGATTTTCCAAAACCAATTTCCTTGCCCTAGAAAACCATGAAATCCCAAATAGAGTGGGATCACATGGTTGGTGCACGATTTTTCAAACTATGCATCCTCTTAGTAGTAACAATGCGACCCTTAAGTGAGGTGTATGATTAGGGTTCATGGTTTGGAAAACCGTGTGCCCCAACCCAAGAAACAGTGTGCATGGAATTATTTTCAACAAATTTTTATTTTAAAATTCTCAAACCCACCAAATTTCACCCTCATTTGACCCTGCTCAACCCTAAAGGGTTTATTTCAATTTTGGAGGCTCCTGGATGGATTTAAAGGCCTTCCAAACTTTTCTCTTGATGAATCAAGGACCAGATTGAAGAATATGAACCTCTTTTGATAAGTTATTTCTTTTCATGTGGTTTCCTCTATATTCTGTATCTCTTTCCAGATGAAGAGAATTATTTTATTACTCGTTGGAGATGGTTTAGATCTTAGTTTAATATATCTTAATCCATTTGATATTGGATCTAGTATTTGGTTCTGGATCTCATTCTTCATTATGTAATTGACCATTCCACATCAAATGTGGGATTTTTTTTTGGAAAATTCTCATTAATGATCTTGAGGTAGGTGGTATAAATTGAAAATACCATTGTATTGATTATAATTGCTTGTATGGAATTTTGAAATAGTAATTTACATGTTTGGAAATCACATCTTGAATTGGATTAATTAATTGGTTAATTAATTAATGTAATAACGTGATTATGAAATTTATAGGACATTGGGATTATGAAGTTGGTCAATTAATGGGCTTTTGTAAATGTTTAATTAATGAGATTTGGAATTGATTTATTATGGGAATGAAGGGATATTTGTCTTGACCTTGAATGATTCATGGTTTATATGATTAAATGTTGATTAATGGTTTAATAGTGAATTATTCATATTATTACATGTGGTTAAAGTGAATAATTATGATTTAATTGATAACTGAAATGGTATACCATGATGTGAAAGATTAATTGGAGGGTTAATGATGATTAATCTTTCCAAATGTTATTTATGAAAGATATGTGATAGATTGATAAATGGGGTGTGGGATAATGACTGATGCTCCAAATACCCATAGGGTGATAGAAATGATGTTTTAGGAACAAATTAATGCATATGAATATTATTATATGAAAAAGGGACTGATTCTCCAAATACCCATGATGTGTGGGATAAGGAATGATGCTTCAAATACCCACAGGGTGCTAAAAACAATGTTCTACACCTATGAGATAAGCATTGGACCATGGTTCAAAATGGCCGTGTTATGAAATGGAATTAAATAGACAATGGAAGGCCATATATAATTAATTGTGATTCTTTATGTGACATGTGATATCCCATGGTGATAGTTTAGTCTCTGGATTTGGCCAAATCAAGTATTTATGATTTTGGTATCATTGTGAATCCATGAAAAGGATGTGGTTAAATAAATAATAATTGAATATGTGAACTATTTAATTTATTGATTTTAATTTATTCTTTATACAATTACATAAATTTTTATTGAGTGGATATTGTTTTAGATGACATTAGTGGTGGCCTACTGAGTTATACTCATTCCCTACTTGGGCTTCCTGATCGATACCCGAATAGACTTCATGTTTGTAGGAAAGGATAAGGGAAAGAGCCATATGTTAGATGGATGTTTTGGGATGTATCATGGATGAGGGAAACATACTTGCTGTTAGGTACCTCTTCAGAGTTTTACTGTGTATTTATTTTGGTTTTTAATTTTGACACTTGACATGCATATGGAATGAAATATATACTACTTTAGTTTTGGATATTTTTTATCTGGTTTTGGTTCATCTTGTGATACTGGTATGTGTTGGTTATGGAATTATTTTGGTTATTTCTTATCTCTTTTGGCTATTGTGTATTTAATTTCGTTTTTGATATGTTCGATAAAGAGGGTATAGCCTTACCATGTTATATATTAGACCATTTTTACTATTCATAAGCATCTAGCATATGGGGAAGGGTGCCTAACATCATGTGTCTAACTGGCTTGGGGCATCAATATGTGGTATTTGAGTTAGAACATCACAAATTGGTATTAAAGGAGTTTTTTCATTTCTTTTTTATTAATATTTGGTAAAGGTAGATAAGATAATAAGATGAGTTAGGCCTTGGTTAAGATCTCATCCATGGTAGTAGCTAACCCATGTGCGGGGGTAAAATCCATGTATCCTGGGTGGGATTATTGTTGTTGATGTGTGTCGTTACAGTTGAATGTTATTTCACCTAAAGTGATGAACTTGTTGTGTGATGTTGTTTCTTTCCAATATTTTTGAGATTTGACTCATGGAACATTATGGAATGACAGCTGAGTATGCATTCACTATTCTAGGCACTCAGGATTATCATGTTACATGCATCATTTTAGGAATGCATGGGAAAATAGTTTCTGGGTAAGTTTTTGAAATTGAAATGTTTTTCTTTGCTCACGTAATTAAACTAAAAAAGGTTCCTAATATGAAATTGAAAAAATTATAAAATGATGAAAAATGTATAAAATGGGTGTCTAATGTGAAATTGGGACAATGACAATGTGTTTACCCTTTGTTAACCAAGATATGGATGAGGGATGATAAAGGGTAGTGATAATGCCTCTGTTTTGACCGTGTAGTGGGGTTTGGGGGATGAATTGTTATGGATTTATGTGAATCCCTATAAATGTTTAATTATTTTGAGTAATGTTTTCTAATATGTGTGCTTTTAATTGTATAGAAATTACTCCATGAATATGCTTTTTGAGAGGATGATAAGAGGGCATGATAGGAATTAATCCACAAATAGTAGAAGCTGAGGCTCTGATAGTTCTGGGTGAGGAAGCTAGATAGAAATTCCATAAGAAATTTTCTCAGTTTATGAAATTTGTAGAAAGATACCCAGGGAGGCTTGTGAAAAGTATTTCTAACATGACATGAGAGTTTCTATAATGTCCCAGATCTGAGTACCTCCTAAAGGTGCCCCAAACCCGGTTGGTCATATGACCTAAAGCACATTTCCCCAAATTATAGAGGCTATTGACTTGTAGCGAGAGCCAATGTGAGATATTGGGGAAACTATGCCTTCATTTGTAGAGTATACACAACAGAATCTAAATAGTAAATAATAGCAGAAGCAATAATATCAAGTAGGAATAACAATAGAAGACTAAAAGTAAATCCAATATAAGACACAATATATATATATATATATGATGCATGGAATATGTATCTAAGAAAAAATCCAAACAAGTCACAATGCTGGAAAGAAATATAGAAACCAAGGTAAAAAAGAAACAAGTAAACTCCAGTAGCATCACAAGCCTCATTTTGGACCCATGCTCTCCAGCTTTGACAATAATCAAGTACCTAATGAAGAAGGACGATTGCACCTATCTATAACTGCAATCATATAGTCTGTTTGGGTCCAAACACATGACCCAAACAAGGTGTGAAATGAATCCTAGTAGGAAACCACCAAAAGATGTGTTCTTATCTATCATTGAATATATATAGTAGGTAATATGAAATAAATAAAGCAATAAACTAGGAAGTACTCAAATTTAAAAAATCCTAAAGTCTTTAATTACATTCATTTAACATTTATTATTCATAATTTGAATCATGTAACCCTGGAATCTATCCTAAGCTCTATATCCCCTATGCATGGTAATCAAAACAAATGTCTCATAATTCCATCTAATAATCAAGAATGACGGAATACAAGCTTGTGCGTTGGCTTGGCAGACACGTCACAACCATTCATTTATTCATACACGACCCTTTGAAAATTTCTCATAGTCTATCCCCTCTGGTATAACCTATAATTAGATCATTAAATAACAACCCTTTGGGAAGATCTCAGGGTCTATCCCATTTGGTACAACATGCCATCAATTAATTTGAATAACGAACCTCTGGGAAAGATCTCATGATCTAACCCCTTCAGTCTAACATAGCAACAATCAATTATAAACGACCACCTGGGTAGCTCTCACGGTTTAACCCCTTTTGGTATAACACACATTTAATCAACTATAAATGACCACCTAGGTATCTCTCACAGTCTAACCTCATTGGGAATCTCTCACAGTCCAACCCCCTTGGTCAAACATTCATAATGCGTATTAGAGACATTTTGTATAATTAATAACTCCATCCTAACAAAACAAGGCATGTAAAACAAGGAAAGCTTCATAGACATTCTAGACCAAATGACCATAAATAATCAATCAAGGGAAACACACCCATGGGGTGTCCCTTAGACAAGATATCCAACCTCATGCATAAGAAACTACCCTTTATCAATTAAATAAACCATAGAAGATAATTAATAGGGTTAAATTTGAAATCAAGAAATACCCCAAATGTGGGTATGCAACACTTTAAGCATATATAATCCAATAAAACACAACAAAATGAAAAAACTAGCTACCTTGATATCGTATGATTGATTTACTCGAACTTCATCCCTTGAATCAGCCTAGATCGATGTAGATCTTCAAAATGGTGAAAAATTCCCAACCTTGAATAACTCAAAAGAGAGGAGGAATCAGAAAGAAAGACTCTAGGGGTTTTTAGAAATCACCGGTGGGATTCCAACACACTTGACAGTGTCTCAATTGGAGATCGGATAGAGAATCAGGAGGGTTCCAGAGTTCATCGACTATTCCGTTGCGCTCCTGTATGAACCATGGCCAGAAGAAGATATTTAAGAAAGTTATACATGACCCCTCTACGATATATAAAATAACAATAAAATTACACAGAGTGTTCATTAAAACTACATGCTGTGTATTGGATTCAACCAACCCCAACTTAAGTGGTTTTCCAGGTCACCACATGGCCATGTACTCATCCGTTACGCAGTCAGTACATAGCTATACGTGGCAACTGGGTACACGACATGTACATAGAAGTACATGGTGTGTACTCAGAAAAACCCAATTTATTCATTTTTTTTCTCAAAAACAACCCGAAATCATGATCCATACCTGAGAAGAAGATTTGGGTTCTTACAAACTTCCCCCTTAAAGTAATTATTCCCTGAATTTCCCTTCTAAGGGTGGTGAAGAAGAATCTGCAAACAACTCCGGCCATTGTCATCACACATTAGACTCCCTCTCCAAAGTATTATCCTGCACTTGGCCATACTGCCATAATGCCATAGCACCCATACTAGAGGAACATACCAACCATGGAGAACCTTTATCCCATGATCCACAATCCAAATAGGGTGGTCCCTGAAGGATGAATCCACCTCCAATTGAACCTCCTTGGGTTAAAAAACATGAGATGGGTCTAAAAAGTAACGTTGTAACTGAGAAACATGAAAGTTGTCGTGCATAGCCCAGTACCTATAAGGTAACTGCAACCGATAGGAAACCAGGCCAACTCTCACCAAAACTTCAAACATCCTGACACATCTCCGTGAAAGATTCCCCTATCTTCTAATCCTTTTATGAACTAACCTTTTCGTGAGACGTAGGAAAACCTGATCTCTGACCTCAAACTCCATAGGTTGTCTATGTCGATCAACATAAGATTTCTGCCGAGATTATACCATAGCCAACCTTTTTTAAATCAACTCCACCTGCTCATTGGTCTCCTGGACAAGATGAGGTTCCAGCATAGCTACCTCACGTACCTCCAACCAACATAGGGGTGATTAGAATGGCCTACCGTACAAAGCCTCATAAGGTACCATCTGAATCATGACCTAAAAAATTTTATTATAAGAAAAATACACCAGGGGTATGTGTCTCTTCCAAGAGACCCTGAAATCTAGGATGTAACACCCCAAGCTTCCATGGTACATTTTCCTTTGAATAATGCAATATTTTGCGTTGTACTCAACTTCGAGATTCTAACACACCACGACCAATCAAACTAGTCGTTATGAATAATAACACCCACTTTTTGAAATTTTATAAATTTTCTTCTTCAAAATGGACTTAATTTTTGGATTCATAATATCAAAATTATCTTAGGGGGAATTTTTGGTACTCTTCTAAAAAATTTCAATTTTTGATAAATAGTGAAAAATACTAAATTTTAATTAAAAATAACTTTTTTAATTAAATTAATTTATAGTGTTAAATTATAAATTTGGGTGGTTATAAAGTATAATTAGGTTATATTTTTATCATTTAATATAATTCAGGTCATTGGATGTAATTTCACACTTAAACTGAACATAAACAAGTGTCAATCTTTTGATAGTTATTATTTCTTAAAAACATGCTTCTTGTTTGGACAATAGGAATTAATTTTAAATTAATTTATTCCACTTCTGTGTTTTGAATTTGGAAAAATAGATTCCATATTTGGAATCATTAGGTACAAATTATGTAAATAGTTAACTTTTATTTTTAGACATTATGAATATTACTTCAGTAAATATTTTATTTACCATGGTTAAAGGGTAAATCTGGTAAATAAGGGTAAACAAATATTATTATAATAATATTAAATTACCTTAACATGTTTAATATTCCTATTTTTTGATACATGTCCGACCATGGACATCTTTGGGTAGATTTTTGGACCCATGAAGCCACTTGAGAGTGATAATGACACTTTATATTAATTAATTTAAAGTAAAGATAAAAATGACATAAACATATATATTTTAGTAAAATAATTTTTACAAAGGGTTATATAAGTGATATTTTCGACTATAAATATTAATTTGAAGGATAAAAATATTTATTACATCATGGTATTTTTTTTATAATTTTTAGACATCAAATAAATAAAATTATTTAAGACACAATAATGATGCAGTGTTTACCTCATTAAAGAATGATTTAAATAAATGAGATTATAAAAATTAAAAAAATATCCAAAACCTATCCAATTATTATTGGATGATTTTATTTCGATCATGGGTCATCTAATATTATACTTTAATGGGTTTTGAACCTTTAGAAATCGAAAAACATTATATAATTAAATAATATTTTCAAACATTCCTAAAGAGCCCCTCCTCCACTTATAAAAATCCCTCAAATCTAACTCATTTATCACACCTCTTAAGCCCCTTGGATCACCCAAACTATGCCCAATTAAGCTTCCTACATCCCTCTCTTCCTCCTATATTCCTTACCTTCAGATTAAGGCACTTCAAGGAAGCCTTTTGGTTCAAGCCAAAGGAAGTTACCCGATTTAAAGGTAACATCTCCTCTTAAGTTATTTTCTTTTATTTTATTTATCCAACCTCAATAAACTCTATTTATTACTTTATTTCATAAAAACACCAGTATCCTCAGTATAATATGTTGTTTTTATGAGAATTATTTGAACTACACTTACACACACCTCTATCTAATTGGTATAGAACATAATGCTTCTGTAGACGACGAACTATGGCCTCACAAAATGATGATTGTTCAATCTTCTACTACCACCTATTATGGTGGCCATTATGATGGAAATATAATTATATATGATATTTATGATATTTATTTTATCTATAATCTTATGTAATTATCTTTTATAGCATACCCTTATTCTTTTCATGTTGTATATATACGATAATTTCATTTCAGGAAGTGCGGACTACCGCCCCCTCAAAGTGATATGACTCGTTCATACCATACATGGAACATATAAAATATGTTGTTAATGAACTTATTTAATGTATATAAAATATTATATTATACTAGAATAATAATATACCTATGTATCATTTGGTCTTCTTTCCTTTTAAAATAAAAAATTGAAATGGAAGTAGCATTCGTGCGTATGTACGGATTACCGTCTCTACGAACGTGATGAGATTCATTCCCCATCGTAACCATTAAAGAATAATTTTCATTTGATAATTAAAAATAATATTTAAGAACATTACATCACTCTGTATATTAATCAAATACATCCTATCCATAACAAAAACGACTTACGTAACAAAACATATAATGGAAAACAAATCAATTAACACCTGAAACAATGATACTACTAAAATATTATTAAGAAAGAAATATTAGAAGATCATATATGATATAATATTTATGTATGTGGTTATTTTATAATTTAATAAAAATTATTTAACTATTATATAGGAGGTTAACATACCCTCAACCAAGGAAAAGTACAAGGTAAGGGTTAATTTCACAATCTCTTTATTATCCGAGGTTTTTTTACCAAAGTGTATACTGAGACCTCTTTATCATCCACAACTGTGTTTCTTAAAAACGTATTTTAAAACATTTTTACTATTTACTAGATTATGGGTTAAAGCAATTTATAACATTTTTTTTACTTTTTTATAAAAATGTTTGAAATGATTCTTTCGGTCGTTTTCTAAACAAGGTACTTTATGACCTTTTTGAAAAATTAAGGTCAGAATGTTTTTTAACTTACATGGTGGGTGTGATTATTCTTAGCTATTATAACACCTTTTAAAATTTCCATACACTATTATAATAATATTTTTAAAATAAATGTTTTATTTTATATTTACAAGACTTTTAATTTATTTTAAAATAGAAAGAGATATTTCTCTCAAATAGTTTTGATTTCATCTATGTCAACATTATTTAATGGATTTTATACTTGTTTGAAGTTGATTTATTATGATCCAAATATTCCATATTTTATTGAAGGTTTTGTGATATGTTTGACTGTGGATGTGTTATTTTTATACCATTAATGGTTTATGGTTAATGTATTAACATTTCATATGCTAGTTTTAATAAGAATGTTTATGTTATGTTTCAACCTTTTCATACGAGGAATGCATTGGACTTATTAAGTGATGGGTGGATCCCTCTATAGCTCCTCAATGCATCATTAGGTCTCATGAGACAAACTAGTGTCTTGGCACAAGGACTTGAAAAAATCTTATTTGTAGTCTTGGCATGATGCCTTGATTATGTGGTTATGATGTCCAGCATTATGCATTCCATCATTATAAAATTAGCTGTTGATATTACATGTGACTATTCGACTAGAAGAATATCCATGTGAATAAGTAAATGGAATTATTTTATTTATCTTTTCCATATTATGATGAAGTTTAATTTTAAAAGGATTTTTTAGTTTTATACATTGCCTTAAATGTTTATGTTTATTTATGAAAGTTTCCGCTATACTGTTATCCTTACTGAGCATCTGAGCTCACCCCTTTCTGTGTTTTATTTTTCCCAGGATGTGAAGAAGTATTTTATGGTTGACCTACAGGGATAAGATAAGGGATATGAATGTGGTAAATAGAGACAAAATGTTTTTTTTTGTTTTTATTTCATGATGTAATGTAAAACTTATGTATGTATCTAGTAATTTTAAGGCTAAAAAACTGATCATACTTTCAGGATTTGATCCCTTGTGATCATGCCAATGTTATGTAATAATGCAAAGACTATGGGTAACTGGGTTCGGGGTGTTACACTTGGTATCATATGAAGTTTAGTACAAACCTTGTAAACTAGATTTAGATAAACTATGATTAGATCACATTACCCTAAGATAGACTTTGAGGATTAGTATAGAAGAACTTCCTAGAATTTTGGTAATATATAGATTTTGTATATTTTCTGAGAAATACATCTCTATCTAGATATGAGCAGGTAGAGGTGGTTCTATAATAGATGCACCTAGGAGTGAAAACTCCGACAAGGAGTTTCAGACTTGACCCGGGGTATCCTGGTACACGAAAATGGGCTTTGCTTCACTCTTAGTTACGACACTCCTAAGGGATATGCTTAGGATAATTTACATTTTCTTTACAAACCATTATGAAGGATTTATGAGTATATAACTCTTCAAAGAAAACTTTTTTCTGATTATGGATAATATCCATAAACTATTCAATGTATGTTAAGTGTTTTACAAGTTTGGAATTATGTATTGTGATTCATAAACTAATGTAGTGTATGACATTATTTAGAAATGGTTCCTAGTAGAAGGAATGGGAACCGTATCAATGCACATAATCCATGTAGGTATTACCCTTATACTCAAGATAATTATATTGGAGCTGGTGATGTAACTAGTGCTGATCAGCTTATCACCATACTAAGACAACTCACTTAGGTTATGAATAATAACCTTACCTGTATGGAGCACCCTGATCCACAACGCAGAGGATCAATGTTAGAATGATTCATGAGGCAAAAACCACAAAAATTCAATGGGACTAAAAATCCATTTATAGATGAGCAGTGGATAAGTTCCTGAGAGAAAATATTTCAGGCTTTGGGGAGCAGCAAAAGGGAAAAAGTTGTCATGATAGTTTATCGCCTCACGGGAGATGTAGATTAATAGTGGTCATTAATTCAAAACACAAAGGAATATGAAGATGTATCAAATATGTAATGGAGGAAGTTTAAAGAGATTTTATTAGAAAAATACTTTCCTCATGACCATCGAGCGGATATGGAAAGACAAATTCTGAGTCTGATGCAAAAGGAGGATGAGAATCTTGCAAAGTATGAGGCTAACTTTACAAGGTTAGCAAGACATGCAACGGATTATATAGGTAACCCAAGGAGTAAGATTGATCAATTATTTGATGGGTTAAAACAATTTCTCCATCAAGTATTAGTCTTACAATCCTTCTCATCATACAAAGATATTATATCACGTGCAATCAAGACAGAAATGGAATTCTCTAAGTCTTAAGACTTTAAAGAAAAGCAAGAGAAGAAGAGATCTACTGAACATCCTGGAAATTGAAATAAGGGGAAGAAGGGAAAAGATGAATATCCATCCTATTGTAAATGTGGGAAGAAACACCCTGGTACTTTCCTGAAGGGAATGGGAGTCTGTTACAAGTTTGGTGAAAAAGGCCACAAAACTCGTGATTGTAAAGGAAAGAAATGGGTTGTCAATATTGAATGCTACAATTATAGAGAAATGAGGAATTATGCAAATGAATGTCCTAAGATCCAAGTAAACTTACCTCCAAAAAGGCCAAGGGAGCAAGGCCAAGATTATATGATCACTAATAATGAGGTTGAAGCTTTAAAATATGTAGTGGCAGCTAATTTAATGGTTTCATCAAGTTTAGCCAATGATTTATTTGATTCTGGATCATCGTATTATTTCATATCTTCCCATTTTGCTAAGAAAATAAGACATTTTTAATTTAATTTAACAAGGGAGTTATCATTCAAAACTCCTAAGGGAAGTATCAGTGCAACAAAGTTTTGTGAATCAGTCTCCATTAGGGCATATAAATGTTCTTTATCCACTGATCTCATCATCATACCCATAATTGAATTTGATATAATCCTCGGTATGGATTAGCTTTCAGACCATGATGCGAAAATTTATTGTAAGAAGAAGGAGGTTACCATTTTTGATGATGATAAAGAATACCTTATCTTTAGAGCAGAAATGTTACCATCTGATTCTTATCTAGATATACCCCTTGTAGCCCTAATAAATTCAATTATTGGGGAGGAAGAGTGTAACACCCCCAATTGATAAAGGGTTAAATGTCTAAATGATATGACTCATGTCAACATGGTGCAACTTCCTTTTCGAGAGCCTACCTGATTAGAACTCCATAGTTAAGCATGCTTGGCCGGGAGTAGTGATCAGGATGAGTGAGCTTCTGGGAAGTTACCCAGGGTGTGTGTGAGTGAGGACAAAGCACACTGGAAAGGACATGTGTTGGCATGTGGGGACTATCATCAGTCATATGACATGTTCAGGCACGTGGGTGGACCCTGGGGTGGGCCCCACGTGTCTGTGGGGCAACTGGCGGTACCTGGTGGGCTAGGACCCAACAACCATGTTAAGGCGGGGTGGTTGTGCTGTCACCAGGACCCAGTTGTCACATTTGGTATCAGAGGAGGAACCCAACCTTAAGTGTGATGCACTGCCTGGGTTGAGATGTAGGGCCCACAACGGGGACGTTGTGCTCTAAAGGGGGGGGGGGGGGGTGATTGTAACACCCCCAATTGATAAAGGGTTAAATGACTAAAAGATATGACTCATGTCAACAAGGTGCACCTTCCTTTTTGGGAGCCTACTTGATTAGAACTCCATAGTTAAGCATGTTTGGCCGGGAGTAGTGATCAGGATGGGTGACCTTCTGGGAAGTTACCCAGGGTGTGTGTGAGTGAGGACAAAGCACACTGGAAAGGACATGTGTTGTCCTGTGGGGACTATCATTAGTCCGATGACATGTTCAGGAACGTGGGTGGACCCTGGGGTGGGTCCCACGTGTCTGTGGGGAAACTGGGGGTACCTAGTGGGCTAGGACCCAACGAACATGTTAAGGCGGGGTGGTTGTGCTGTCACTGGGACCCAGTTGTCACAAAGAGTGTGAAATAACTATGGGTGAGGAAAGGAATGTTCAAATATAGGATGTACCTATGTCTAAGAATATGTTGATGTATTTTCAGAGGATTTACTTGGACATACTCCAGAATGAGAAATTGAGTTTTCCATTGTTTTAATTCATGGCTAAAGGACCATATTGAAGACCCCTTATTGAATGGACACTGTGGAATTAGTGGAGCTAAATAAACAACTAGAGGAGCTGAGTAATAAAGGATTTATTCTCTCTAGTGTTTCTCCATGGGGATCCCCTGTTCTTTTTGTTAATAAGAAAGATGGATCTATGAAGTTGTACATTGACTACATGGAGATCAATGCTATAACAATAAATAAAAAGTATCCCCTACCTCACATTGATGATTTATTTGATCAAATTCATGGAGCTCAATATTTTTCAAAGTTTGACCTTCGATCTGGATATCATCAGTTGTGTGTGAAGAAGGAAGACATTCCAAAGACAACATTTCGAACCAGGTACAAGCATTACAAGTTTACAGTAATGCCTTTTTTACTGACTAATGCACCCTATGTCTTCATGGATCTAATGAAGAGAGTTTTCAAGGAATATCTTGGTGACTTTGTAGTGATATTTATTGATGATATATTGGTATACTCTAAAAGCTATGAAGATCATGAAAATCACTTGAGAACTATTCTATAGACTCTTAGAAGAAATGAATAATATGGGAAGTTCAGAAAGTGTGAATTCTGGCTTTAGGAGATTTCATTTCTTCTCTATATTGTCTCTAAGGATAGAATCTATGTAGATCCTTCAAAGACCAAGACAATCTAAGAATGGCCAGCACTGACAAGTATAACTGAGGTGCACAGTTTTATTAGTTTAGCAGGTTATTATCGGTGTTTCATCCAAAATTTTTCCGGATGGGCTAACCCATTAACCCAGCTCACATGTAACGGGGTTAAATTTGTTTGGACAAAAGAGTGTGAATAATTTTTTGAAGAACTGAAGATGAGATTAGTCAATGCTCCTATATTGACTCTACCACCAGGGAATGATGGGTTTTTTATTTACAATGATGCTTTAAATAAAGGACTTGGTTGTGTCCTTATGTAGAATGATAGAGTTATTGCCTATGCATCATGACAACTAAAAATTCATGAACAAAACTATCCCACCCATGATCTTGAGTTAGAAGCTGTAATCTTTGCTATGAAGCTATGGAGACACTATCTCTATGGTGAAAAATTTGAGATTTATACTGATCACAAGAGTTCGAAGTATATTTTCTCACAAAAAAAAACTCAACATGAGGTAAAGGAGATGAATCGAACTACTCAAGGATTATAATTGAACCATACAATATCACCCGATGATGGAAAATAAAGTGGTAGATGCTTTGAGCAGAAAGGATCATGGAGTTTTGAACAATATGAGAGTTGAAAGGGATCCTATGTTCATGGATCTAGTAAAGATGGATATAGGAATAATCATGGAAGGTGAAACATCAATACTTTTTCAAATGATTGCTAATCCATATTTACTAGAAATGATAAAAAGTTATTAGACTGATGATGATGAGTTTCAAAAGAAAATTGAAGATGTGAATGATGGGAGATTAATCTACTTCGTATATAAAGATGGGATTTTAAAAATTGGGAAGATTCTTTTTGTTCCTGACATACCTGATCTAAAAAGGGGATTGTTGGATGATGCTCATAGCTCAAACTTCTCTATACACTCTGGTAGCACTAAGATGTATATAGATTTGAAGGAAATTTTTTGGTGGGATAACATGAAGAGAGAGATTGCTGATTATGTGTCAGGATGAATGGTTTGTAAACAAGTGAAAACTGGAAGACAACATCTTAGAGGGGTTATGCAACCTCTTCCCATACTTGAGTGGAAATGGGATGATATTATGATGTAATTTTTCATGGGGATAACAAATACTCCTAGAAGGAATGATGTAATATGGGTCATTATTGATCGTCTTACCAAGTCAGCTCATTTTATTGCTGCAAGAGAAGATTTACCACTTGAACATCTGTAAAGAATATATATTAATGAAGTTGTAAGACTTCATGGAGTACCCCTATCAATTTTTTCTGATCGTGATCCCCGTTTTACATCAAGATTCTGGAAAAGTATTCAGAAGGTGTAACACCCCAAGATTTCATAGTACGTTATTTATTCAAAGTAATTCAATAACTTTCACTACACGCAACACTGAGTTCAAGCGCACCACGACTTACCAAACTAGCCGTTCAAAAGTGTTTATGAATAATATTAACTGAATTTTAAACTATATACAATCCTTGTAATTTTATAATCCATATTATGAGTTTCTTAGACATAATGTAAGAACTAATTCATTTTTTCAGATAAAATAAGTATTTTTCCAAAAATGCACTTTTACCGCCTTTTAATGGTAAACCCTTTTTAAATCCAATATTTGAAACTTTTATACATCCAATTTGAAAAAAATAAACTTCTTCTTTAGAATCAGGACATAAGAATTTAGTTTCAATAAATTTTTGGTGTTATTCTGATAACTTTCATATTTGGGTGAATAATGAAAAATACTATATTTTAACTGAAAAGAACTATTTTAATCAAAATAATTTATAGTGTTAAATTATAAAATTTAATGGTTTGGAAGTACAAATAGATTATATTTTTACCATTTAATCCATTGCTGGTTATTGTAAGTAATTTCACATTGAAATTGGACATAAACAAGTGTCAATCTTTTGATAGTTATTATTTCTTAAAAATACGCCTTTTGGTTTTGACAACGGGAATTAATTTTAAATTAATAAATGCAAATTCTATGCTTTGAATTTGGTAAAATATACTTCATTATTGAATTTGGAATATCAAAATTAACTTAGGGTGAATTTTTGGTATTTTTCTGAAAACTTTCAATTTTTGATGAATAGTGAAAAAACACCGAGTTATTGTTTAAAACTGAATTTTTATTTAAATAATTATTTATTTTGTTTAAATTTATTTTAGGTCAAAATAAATACATAATACCTATATAAGTTCAATGTAATTCATTGGAGTCATTTTATAATAAGATTAGATATATAAAAATTTTAACGAACTTTTTACCGTCTTTTACCCACCTCCTAGGAGAATTTGAAAATTTACTTAAAACTTAATTTTACCACTGATGTGAGCTGAATTTCGAAAATCCGAGAGACACAGTTAATATCAAGGAGTAAAATTTGGTTCAATAAGATAAAAGTAATTTTTGTTGAATAGTAACTTTTTACTTTTATTTGCCACGGTTAAAAGTTAATAGGGTAATTAAGTGTAAAATGATATTATTATTACCCTAACACATATCCTAATTCTATTGGATAAGTTTTGTTCGACCAAAAACAACCTTATGAATAAAATATGACCCTTTAGATCCACTTAGATTAGATGAAGACATTTATTATTATTTTATTTAAAGAAGAGTTAAAAGAGTTAAAATCAAAGTTTAATAACTAAACTATTTTTAATATAGAGTTATTCATAAGATAAATTCAACTATAAATCTTCATTAGAAAGATAAAATTATTTAATATATAATGGTATTTTATTTATAATTTTTAGAGATTAAGTAATTAAATATATTAATGACACAATGATGATGCTGTAATTACCTTATTAATGAAAGAATCAAATAAATGGTATTATAAATATCAAAATAAATGTAATTTCAAAGTTTTTATGACATCCACGAATTTTCTAGTTGAATATGACATGTTATGATTGATTAAATTTATTTTATTTTAAGTAATCATGCTGTTATTATTTAAAAAAACAAATACCAAATAGTGTCAAAATTGACATAAAATAGTTTTTAAAAAAAATATTATATTATTAATTGATATAATGGTCCTAAAAATATAAGGTTCTTCCAAAAGACTTATATAATAATATATATGACATTAATGAATCAATTGGGGTTCGATTGGTAGTTTATAGTAAGATTATTAACCATATAGTGTAAGAATACAAGAAGACACGGTAAAAGGTAAATTATTTAACTTAGAGTTAAATCTAAATGATAACGTTAAAATGGTAACCTAAACTTTTCTAAAACCTATTGATTGAGAGGATTTCGACCCATACCCACACTAGACTCGAAATAAGTCACTTTGGAGCCATTATAAACAGAATATGAATTTATTAAAAAATAATAGTTTAAGTTTTTCCAAAGGTACCCCTCACCCCTCTTATAAAAGGGCACTTCCCCTTCTCTCAAATTCACACCTCCAAAGACATTTGGCTTGGCCAAAATCTGCCCACATACTCTCTCAAATATCCTCCCTTCCTCCTAGAGGCCTTCCTTTAGTCAGAAAACCAACTTAAGGAGCCCTTTTTATCAAATCAAAAGGAAGAACCCGAAGAAGAGGTAATAATTTCACCACCCTCTTTCAAGTTCATTTCTTCTTCCACTTCTTCTTTCTTTGTTATTTCCATTATAAAATAATAACTCCAGTATATTCTATATACTATGATGTTATTATAAATATGTCACAACTTTATTCATTATTCTATCCATCTTATCATTGATAATGTCACCATGCGTGCATACGTACGGCTTACCGTCTCCACGACGTGGTATAATTTTCTATTCAACACTATGTTATTTGGATGGATATAATGATGATTAATATGAATATAAATAATAAAAATAAGATGATAATTTATATATAAAATTAATATACCATCCAATTCCACACCTTTAAGGAAATGATATTGTCGCTCGTGCGTACGTACAGATTACCGTCTCCACGACTCGATGAGATTCATTTCTACGTTCACCATTCATAGACAATTATAAAAGTATATATATTACTAATAAGTTTGTAATATATGAAATAATAATTCTACTTGAGATATATATATTTATATATATATATATGCACTTACATATATCTTATTTACTTAGTTCCGTTCAACACGATATGAAAACGGAAACAATGTTTATGCGTATGTACGGACTACCGTCTCCATAAATGGTGTTTTTAATTTCATATATATGTCTATTATACATATTTATATTCTAAATATATATGATATATAAATAATGTTTTATATTCTGTAAGTATTTAAATCTTGGTCTAAGTGATACAATCAAGAGTAACAAGTTAAAACACGTATGATAAAGAAAGCGATTATTCCCCGAAATGTTAATTTAACATGGAAATTATTACTAAATGGGTAGTATAAAGTCATAAATGAATCATGTATGATATCATAAATATTAATATGATTCTAGTATAATTTAATAACATACTATTATCTTCATAAATGAGGTTAAACATACCCTCGAACAAAGGAAAGTACAAGGTAAGGGTTAATTACTCAATCTCATTATTATCCGAGATTGTTTATGTGTAAGTATTTACTGGGACATTTTTATCATCCATGTCCATGTTTCATAAAATATTTTTGAAAGGTATTATTTTAAGGTAATTTTTACTAAAACATCATTTTAAATTTTTTAAAGATTTTTTCTTCTAAACCATTCTCATTAATGTCTATGTTTTCAAAATGGTTTTAAGGATTTATTTTAATGGACATGAATGTTTTAAAAAGTTAATTACTTTAAAAAGTTTCAAAGTGGTATGGAACACTTTGATTCAAAAATGAATTTAAATTTCTTCCTTTCTAAATTGTTTGACTTTCAAATGTTTTAATGAAAAGTGATATTTCTCTCAAAGAGTTTTACAAATCATTTTCATCTATGTCAAAATCCATTAATGGATTTTAAACTTGTCTGAAGATTATTTATTATGATACAAATATTATGTATTGTATTGAAGGTTTTGTGATATGTTTGACTGTGGATGTGTTATTTTTATACCATTCAGGGTTTATGGGTAAAGTATTGACATTTCTTATGCCATTTTAATACGAATGTTTATGTTATGTTTAAACCATTTCATATGAGGAATGCATTGGACTTAGTAAGTGATGGGTGGAGCCCACTATAGCTCCTCGATGCATCGGTAGGTCTCGTGAGAAAAACTAGTGTATTGGCATAAGGTCTTGACAAAATATTATTTGTAGTCTTGGCAGAAGGCCTTGACTATGTGGTTATGATATTCTGGCATTATGCATTCCATCATTATAAAAGTGGATGTTGATATTTCATGTGATTATTCTACTAGTAGAATATCCATGTGAATAAGTAAATGGCATTATTTAATTTTATTTTTTCCATATTATTTTGAAGTTCAAGTTTAAAAGGCTTTTGTTTTAGTTATACACTACCTTAAATTTTTATGATTATTTATGAAAGTTTTCGCTATATTGTTATCCTTACTGAGCATCTGAGCTCACCCCTTTATATGTTTTAATTTTCTCCGGATTCCAAGAAGTGTATTATGATTGATAAGCAGGGTTAAGATAAGGGATTAATGGCATTCTCAAAGGATCATTTATGTTGTGTTTTATTTTCTAAAGTGTAATGTAACGTCCATGTATGTAATATATTTTCCAAGACTGCTAAACTGATCGGTTTTTCAGGACTTGATTCCTTGTAATCATGCCAATGTATTAAAATAATGCACCGACTCTGGGTAACGGGGGTCGGGGAATTACAGTTTGTATCAGAGGATGTTTAGAAATAACCTTGGAAACTAGATTTTGATAAACTCTGATTAGAGCACATTACCATAATATAGACTTTGAATATTAGTATAGAAGAAATTCCTAGAATTTTGGTAGTGTAAAGATTTTTTGAGTTTTCCAAGTGAATACATCCCTGTCTGGATACGAGCAGGTAGAGACGGCTCTGGCATAGATTTACCTAGGGGTAAAACCTGAAAACACCGCTTTGAGCTAGACTCGAACAGAAACTGGTGCATGACAATTGGCCTTGTTTCAGTCTTGGTTACGACACTCCCGGGGGATATGTTTAGGATAATTCTCATTTTCTTTACAAAACACTATGAAGGGTTTATGAGTATATACCTCCTTAAAGATTTTTTTTTTGTGATTATGGATTATATCCATAAACTATTCAATTTACGTTAGGTATTTTACATGTTTGGAATTATGAATTGTGATTCATAAACTGACCTAGTGTATGCCATTGTATAGAAATGACACCCAATAGAAGGAATGTGAACTCCAGTAATACGTATGATCCAAATAGTAAGAAGGATGATATATTTCATGGTACTAAGCCAAAATTTATAAGGGAAATAGTCTCCCATGTATTCTCAACATATGAAGAAATAATATCATTTGTTAATAAGATAAGTAAAGAATTCTCTGAGTCCTATGGCTTTGATGGAAAGCAAGAGAAGAAAAGGATGGAAGAGAGAAAGATGGATAAAGGGAAGAGGGATAAGAAGGATTTTACCATATGTGATAATTGTGGAAAGAATCACCATGGTAAATGCTTGAAGGGAATTGGAGTTTGTTATAAGTGTGGAGAAAAAAGGACACCAAGTACGTGATTGCAAGGGTAAAAAAAATTCAAATGTACAATGCTTCATCTGCAAGGCATTGGGACAATACACGAATCAATGTCTCAATCATAAGAGTATACCGTAAATGATGTTATTGGATAATAATAAAGTTATGATACAACCTCAGATGAAGAGGAATGACTAGTGTTCTTATGTTGTTATTATAGAATTATTTCATTTGAGTGTTTTATCACTATTATACTGGTTACATGAATTATGGAGATAAATAAGGATTGTACTGCAGTACTATTTTATTGAGTATTTGAGATTATATGGTTCCAAGAAAAGTGACTTAATAGTAAGCTACACTTTTTGGAAAATACATGGTTGAAGGAAAGGTAATCCTTAATATGGTCCTGATAACGAGGTAGTGATTTTGGAATAAGAGATGGTTGATTTTGGTAATTCAGGATGTTGCGGTGTTGTAAAAGAATACATGACGAAGGCGGTCACATGTTATTACCTGGCAAAAGGGATCCTCATTATGTTTAACTTCCTTATAAATTTTGGACTGAGAGTTTGGATATAAGTATTTTGGATAAATCTAAAGGCTGGAATGGATTATGTTTGAAATTGGATACTATTGTTAAGGTTATTTTTGGATTGCCATAAAAAGGACAACCTAGAGGTCGGGTGGCAACCCGTCGTGTCTGGCAAGGCCGTGAGACTTAAACCCGCAACCAAAGGGAGACAAGGGTGTATCACTTATCACTGACCCATGTGATGTCCTAAATTAAATAATGTAGTTTTTTAACGGGTCTGGTAGATGAATTAATAATTCATTTTTTTGGAACCCTAAACGAATAGGATAAATAGAATATTTTTTTAGTTCTATTATCTTTTATAGTGAAAGATGAGTTTGTGGTAGAAATTAGTTAAAAGATGGAACTCTACTTGTCAAGTATATATATATTTTTTCTCCTGTTATTCTATGAAGAAATAAATTCTTAAACTTTAGGTAAGACATCTTAAAACTAAAAATGTGTTATCTTAATACCTTATGTTTTGTTGAATCGATGATATTTTAAATAATCATAGATTGATGGATTTGTGGCCCTAAATTATACGATTGTTTGTGACTGATGACCTCAATCACTCCCTATAAATATTTACGTTTTCCCTCCAATTATGTGTCCCTAATTTCAACCAATGTTTTCCTAATCTAGATCATAATTTGGTGGTGACTTTTTCATTCCCCTTTTCCAATTATTAAGACTAAATTTTATTAACCCAATTTCTGACGTGGGTTTTCCCACAAAGGTATTTTCTATTTTCAACCTTTTATTTTCGAAGAACAATTTCAAATTGCTAGGATAGAATTTATTGAAGGAGGAAAGAATTTAACACCCCAATATTTCATAGTATGTTATTTCTTCAAAGCAATTCAATAACTTTCACTACACGCAACACTGAGTTCAAGCGCAAAAACGACTTAACAAACTAGCCGTTCAAAAGAATTTATGAATAATATTAACTTAATTTTGAACTATATACAATCCTTGTAATTTTAGAATCCATATTATGAGTTTATTAGACATAATTTAAAAACTAATTCATTTTTTTAGATAAAAGAAGTATTTTTCAAAAAATGCACTTTTACCGCCTTTTAATGGTGAACCCTTTTTAAATCCAATATTTGAAACTTTTATACATCCTATTTGAAAAAATAAACTTCTTCTTTAGAATCGAGACATAAGAATTTAGTTTCAATAAATTTTTGGTGTTATTCTGATAACTTTCATATTTGGGTGAATAGTGAAAAATACTATATTTTAACTGAAAAGAACTTTTTTAATCAAAATAATTTATAGTGTTAAATTATACAATTTAATGGTTTGTAAGTACAAATAGATTATATTTTTACCATTTAATCCAATGATGGTTATTGTAAGTAATTTCACATTGAAATTGGACATAAACAAGTGTCAATCTTTTTATAGTTATTATTTCTTAAAAATACGCCTTTTGGTTTTGACAACGAGAATTAATTTTAAATTAATAAATGCAACTTCTAGGCTTTGAATTTGGTAAAATAGACTTCATTATTGAATTCGAAATATCAAAATTAACTTAGGGTGAATTTTTGGTATTTTTCTGAAAACGTTCAATTTTTGATGAATAGTGAAAAACACTAAGTTATTGTTTAAAACCAAATTTTTATTTAAATAATTATTTATTTTATTTAAATTTATTTTAGGTAAAAATAGATACATAATACCTATATAAGTTCAATCTAATTCGTTGGAGTCATTTTATAATAAGATTAGATATATAAAAATTTTATCGAAATTTTTACCGTCTTTTACCCACCTCCTAGGAGAATTTTCAAATTTACAAAAAGCTTAATTTTACCGCTGATGTGAGCTGAATTTAAAAAATCTGAGAGACACAGTTAATATCAAGGAGTAAAATGTGGTTCAATAAGATAGAAATAATTTTTTGTGAATAGTAACTTTTTACTTTTATTTGCCACGGTTAAAAGTAAATAGGGTAATTAAGGGTAAAAATGATATTATTATTACCCTAAAACATGTCCTAATTCTATTGGATAAGTTTAGTTCGACCAAAAACAACCTTAGGAATAAAATATGACCCTTTAGGTACACTTGGATTAGATTAAGACATTTATTATTATTTTATTTAAAGAAGAGTTAAAAGAGTTAAAATCAAAGTTTAATAACTAAACATTTTTTAATATAGGGTTATACATAAGATAAATTTGACTATAAATATTTATTATAAATCTAAATTTATTTACTACATAATGGTATTTTATTTATAAATTTTATAGATTAAATAATTAAATCTATTAATGACACAATGATTATGCTGTAATTACCTTATTAATGAAAGAATCAAATAAATGGTATTATGAATATTAAAATAAATGTAATTTAAAAGTTTTTATAACATACACGAATTTTATAGGTGAATATGACATGTTAGAATTGATTAAATGTATTTTCTTTGAAGTAATCACACTGTTATTATTTTAACAAAAAACAAATACCAAATAGTGTCAAAATTGACATAAAATAGTTTTTAAAACAAATATTATATTATTAATTGATATAATGGTCGTAAAAATCTAAGGTTCCTCCAAACTACTTATATAATAATATATATGACATTAATGAATCAATTGGGGTTCTATTGGTAGTGTATAATATGATTATTAACCATATAGTGTAAGAACACAAGAAGACACAGTAAAAGTTAAATTATTTAACTTAGAGTTGAATCTAAATGATATGGTTAAAATGGTAACCTAAACTTGTATAAAACCTATTGGTTGAGATTATTTCTACCCATACCTACCATATACTCGAAATAAGTCACTTTGGAGTCATTATAAACCGAATATTAATTTATTATAAAATAATAGTTTAAGTTTTTCCAAAGGTACCCTCACCCCTCTTATAAAAGGGAACTTCCCCTTCTCTCAAATTCACACCTCCAAAGCCATTTGGATCCACCAAACTCTGCTCCAATACTCTCTAAACTATACTAACTTAATCCTATAGGACCTAATTTATTCATAAAGCCAACTTAAGGAGCCCTTTTGAACAAATCAAAAGGAAGAACCCGAAGAAGAGGTAATAATTTCACCACCCTCTTTCAAGTTCATTTCTTCTTCTACTTATTCTTTATTTGTTATTTCCATTATAAAATAATAAATCTAGTATATTCTATATACTGTGATGTTATTATAAATATGGCACAACTTTATTCATTATTCTATCCATCTTATGATTGATAATGTCACCATGCGTGCGTACGTACGGCTTACCGTCTCCACGCCGTGATATAATTTGTTATTCAACACTACATTATTTGGATGGATATAATGATGAGTAATATTCATATAAATAATGAAAATAACATGATAATGTCTCTGTAAAATTAATATACCATTTAATTCCACACCTTTAAGGAAATGATATTGTCGCTCGTGCGTATGTACGGATTACCGTCTCCACGACTCAATGAGATTCATTTCTACGTTCACCATTCATCGACAATTATAAAAATATATATATTACTAATAAGTATGTAATATATGACATAATAATTATACTGTAGATATATATATATATATATATGTACTTACATATGTACTTACATATATCTTATTCACTTAGTTCCGTTCAACACGATATGAAAACGAAAACATCATTTATGCGTATGTACGGACTACCGTCTCCATAAACGGTGTTTTTCATTTCATATATATGTATATTATACATATTTATATTCTAAATATATATGATATATAAATCATGTGTTATATTCTGAAAGTAATTAAATCTTGGTCTAAGTGATACAATCAAGAGTAACAAGTTAAAACATGTACGATAAAGAAAGCGATTATTACCCGAAATGTTAATTTAACATGGAAATTATTATTAAATGGGTAGTATAAAGTCATAAATGAATCATGTATGATATCATAAATATTAATATGGTTCTGGTATAATTTAATAACATACTACAATATTCATACAGGAGGTTAAAATTACTCTCGACCGCAGGAAAGTGCAAGGTAAGGGTTAATTCTTCAATCTCATTATTATCCGAGATTGTTTATGTGTAAGTATTTACTGGGACATTTTTATCATCCATGTCCATGTTTCATAAAATATTTTTAAAAGGGATTATTTTAAGGGACTTTTTACTAAATAATAATTTTAACTGTTTTAAAGATTTATTCTTTTAAACCATTCTCATTAATGTCCATGTTTTCAAAATGGTTTTAAGGATTTATTTAAATAGACGCAATTGTTTTAAAAAGTTAATTACTTTCAAAAGTTTCAAAGTGGTATGGGACACTTTGATTCAAAAATGAATTTAAATTTCTTCCTTTCTAAATTGTGTGACTTTCAAATGTTTTCATGAAAAGGGATATTTCTCTCAAAGAGTTTTACAAATCATTTTCATCTATGTCAAAATCCTTTAATGGATTTTAAACTTGTCTGAAGATTATTTATTGTGATACAAATCTTATGTATTGTATTGAAGGTTTTGTGATATTTTTGAATGTGGATGTGTTATTTTTATACCATTCATGGTTTATGGGTAAAGTATTGACATTTCGTATGCCATTTTTAATACGAATGTTTATGTTATGTTTAAACCATTTCATTTGAGGAATGAATTGGACTTAGTAAGTGACGGGTGGAGCCCGCTATAGCTCCTCGATGCATCAGTAGGTCTCATGAGACAAACTAGTGTCTTGGCACAAGGCCTTGACAAAATCTTATTTGTAGTCTTGGCATAAGGCCTTGACTATGTGGTTATGATAGTCTGGCATTATGCATTCCATCATTATGAAAGTGGTTATTGATATTGCATGTGATTATTCAACTAGTAGAATATCCATGTGAATAATTAAATGGAATTATTTCATTTTATTTTTTCCATATTACGCTGAGGTTCAAGTTTAAAATTCTTTCATTTTATTTATACACTGCCTTAAATGTTTATGCTTATTTAAGAAAGTTTTTTCTATATTGTTATCCTTACTGAGAATCTGTGCTCACCCCTTTATATATTTTAACTTTTTCAGGATTCCAAGAAGTGTATTATAATTGATAAGCAGGGTTAAGCTAGGGGATTAATGGTGTTCTCAAAGGATCATTTATGTTGTGTTTTATTTTCTAAAGTGTAATGTAACGTCCATGTATGTAATCTATTTTCCAATACTGCTAAACTGGTCGGTCTTTTGGGACTTGATTCCTTGTAGTCATGCCAATGTATTAAAATAATGCACCGACTCTGAGTAACTGGGGTCATGGAATTATAGAAGGCCTTGGATACTGAACTTCATTTGAGCACTGACTACCACCCTCAAACTGATTGATAATCAGAACAGACTATTCAAACAGTAGAAGACATGTTGATATCTTGCTCACTTGACTTTCAAGGTATGTGGGACAAATATTTACCTCTAGTAGAATTTTCCTGTAACAATAGCTTCCATTCAAGTATTCAGATGGAACTATATGAAGCGTTATATGGAAATAGATGTCACACACCAACTTGTTGAGATGATGTTGGTGAAAGAAACTCGTAGGCCCAAAACTTGTTAAGGAAACAATGGAAAAGGTGAAGGTTATCCAAACCCACATCAAAGCAGCTCAAAGTAGTCAAAATAGTTATTCCGATAACCGAAGGAAAGATTTGTAATTTCAAGTAGGAGATCATGTTTTCTTGAAGGTATCTCCATGTAAGGGTGTTATACAATTCAGTAAGAAAGGAAAATTAAGTCCCAGATACATCGGACCTTTCAAAATTCTAGAACGAATTGCAGTTGTAGCTGATCGTTTGGAAATGCCGCCAAGTCTCTTCAAAGTTCATGATGTGTTCCACGTATCACTCTTGAGAAAATACATGCCCAACCCAACGCATGTACTCACCTATGAAGAAATATAATTGGAACCCAATCTGTCTTATTTCAAAGAGCCTATCAGAATTCTTGATACCAGAGAACAAGTGTTTCAAAACTGGACGACTTATCTGGTGAAAGTTCTATAGAGAAATCAGAAGATGGAAGAGGCAACGTGGGAACCCGAGGAACTTATGATAAAGAACCACTCGAATCTTTTTATGTATTAGTATTCTAGAAATTTTGAGCATGAAATTATTTTAAGGAGGGAAGAATGTAACACCCCAAGCTTCCAAGGTATATTTCCCTTTGAATAATGCAATAGCTTGCGTTGTACGCAACTAAGAGATTCTAACACACCACGACCAATTAAACTAGCCATTATGAATAGTAATACCCAATTTTTAAAATTTTAATTTTTTTTTCAAAATGGACTTCACTTTTGGATTCGGAATATCAAAATTATCTTAGGGTGAATTTCTGGTACTCTTCTGAAAACTTTCAATTTTTGATGAATAGTGAAAAATACTAAATTTTAATTAAAAATAACTTTTTTAATAGAAATAATTTATAGTGTTTAATTATAAATTTGAGTGGTTTTAAAGTATCATTAGGTTATATTTTTATCATTTAATACTATTTATGTCATTTTATGTAATTTCACATTTAAACTGGACATAAACAAGTGTCAATCTTTTGATAGTTATTATTTCCTAAAAACACATTTTTTGTTTTGACAACAGGAATTAACTTTAAATTAATTTATTCCAATTATGTGTTTTGAATTTGGAAAAATAGATTCCATATTTGGAATTAATAGTTTGAAATTGTGTAAATAGGTAACTTTTATTTTTAGACATTATGAATATTTACTTCAGTAAATATTTTATTTACCATGGTTAAGGGTAAATCTGGTAAATAAGAGTAAAAAAAATATTATTATAACAATATTAAATTACCCTAACATGTGTCCTATTCCTATTGTTTTATACATGTCCGACTAGGGGCATCCTTGGGTCGATTTTGGGACTCCATGGAGCCACTTGAGAGTGATAATGACACTTTATATTAATTAATTTAATGTAAAGACAAAAATGACATAAATATATATCTTTTAGTAAAATAATTTCTACAAGGGGTTATATAAGTTATCTTTTAAAATAAAAATATTAATTTGAATTATAAAAAGATTTCCTACATCATGGTATTTTTTTTATAATTTTTATACATCAAATAAATAAAATTATTTATGACACAATAATGATGTAGTGTTTACCTCATTAAAGAATGATTTAAATAAATGAGATTATAAAAATTAAAAGAATATCCAAAAACTGTCCAATTATTTTTGGATGATTTTTTTGAATATGAGTCATATTTTCTTTAACTTTAATGAGTTTTGGACCTTTATAAACTGAAAATAATTATATAATAAAATAATATTTTCAAACATTCCTAAAGATCCCCTCCTCCCCCTTATAAAAATCCCTCACCACTAACCCATTTCTCACACATATAATGCCCCTTGGATCATCCAACCTATACCCAATTAATCTCTCTACATCCCTCTCTTCCTCCTAGATGCCTTAACTTAGGCAGAATGTACTTCAAGTAAGGATTTTGGTTCAAACCAAAGGAAGTTACCTGATTTAAAGGTAACATCTCCTCTTAAGTTCTTTTTCTTTTATTTTACTTCTCCAACCCCCCTAAACTCTCTTTATTTTTTTCTTTTATAACAACACTAGTATCCTAAATATACTAGGTTGTTGTTATGAGAATTATTTGAACTACATTTACACACACCTCTATCTAATGGGTATAGAACATAATGTTTCTGTGGACGGCGAACTACTGCCTCACGAAATGATGATTGTTCAATCTTATAATACCACCTCTTATGGTGGCCATTATGATAGAACTATAATTATATATGATATTTATGATATTTATTTTATCTATAATCTTCTATAATTATCTTTTATATCATACCTTTATTCTTTTCATGTTGTATATATATGATAATTTCATTTGAGGAAGTGAGGACTGTCGCCCCCTCAAAGTGATATGACTCATTCATACCATACGTGAAACATATAAAGGATAGTGTTAATGAAATTATGTAACATATATAAAATATTATATTATATTGTAATAATAATATACCTATTTATCATTTGGTCTTCTTTCCTTTGAAAAAATGAAATGGAAGTAGCGTTCGGGCGTACGTACGGATTACCGTTCAAAGAACCCGATGATATTAATTCCTCATCGTAAAAATTCTAGAATAATTTTCATTTGATTATTAAAAATAATATTTAGTAACATTATATCATTCTCGATATGAATCAAATACATCATATCCATAACAAACATGACTTATGTAACAAAACATATAAAAGAAAACGAATCAGTTAACACCTGAAACAATGATACTACTAAAATATTATTAACAAATCAATATTATAAGATCATATATGATATCATATTTATGTATGTGGTTCTTGTATAATTTAATAATAATTATTCAACTATTATACAGGAGGTTAATTTACCCTCGACCAAGGAAAAGTACAAGGTAAGGGTTAATTTCATAATCTCTTTATTATCTGAGGTTGTTTTTATGTAAGTGTCTACTGGGACCTCTTTATCATACACATCTGTGTTTATTAAAAATGTATTTCAATTTTTTTACTATTTACAATACTATGGGTTAAATTCATTTATACCCTTGTTTTACTTTTTTATAAAATGGTTTGAAATGAATCTTTCCTTCGTTTTCCAAACAAGGTACTTTATGACCTTTTCAACAAATTAAGGTAAGAATATTTTTTTAACTTATATGGTGGGTGCGGTTATTATACACCATTACAACACCTTTAAATCTTCCCTTACAATCTTATAAGAATATTTTCAAAATAAATGTTTTCTTTTATAATTACATGACTTTTAAATGATTTCAAAATTGGAAGAGATATTTCTCTCAAATAGTGTTGATTTCATCTATGTCAACATCCTTTGATGGATTTTATACTTGTTTGAAGTTGATTTATTATGATACAAATATTCCATATTGTATCGAAAGTTTTGTGATATGTTTTACTGTGGATGTGTTATTTTTATGCCATTCATAGTTTATGGTTAATGTATTAACATTTCATATGCTAGTTTCAATATGAATGTTTATGTTATGTTTCAACCTTTTCATATAAGGAATGAATTGGACTTAGTAAGTGATGGGTGGAGCCCGCTATATCTCCTCGATGCATCGGTAGGTCTCATGAGACTAACTAGTGTCTTGGCAAAATGCCTTGACAAAATCTTATTTTTAGTCTTGGAATGAGGCCTTGACTATGTGGTTATGATGTCCGACATTATGCATTCCATCATTATGAAATTAGCTATTGATAATACATGTGACTATTCTAATAGTAGAATATCCATGTAAATAAGTAAATGGAATTATTTGTTTTATCTTTTACATATTATGGTGAAATTTAAGTTTAAAAGGATTTTGTTTTAGTTTTATACATTATCTTAAATTTTTATGTTTATTTATGAAAGTTTCTACTATACCGTTATCCTTACTGAGCATCTGAGCTCACCCCTTTCTATGTTTTATTTTTCCCAAGATGTGAAGAAGTATTTTATGGTTGACCTATATTGATAGGATAAGGGATATGAATGTGGTCAATAGAGAAAAAATGTTGTTGTTTTTTTTTATTTTAGGATGTAATGTAAAACTTATGTATGTATCTAGTATTTATAAGGCTAATAAACTAATCGGTCTTTCAGGATTTGATCCCTTGTGATCATTCCAATGTTATGTAATAATTTAATGACTTTGGGTAACTGGGTTCAGGGCATTATAAGGACACATGCTCATAGCATGTCCTCCAAAACCAAAATCATTTGCTCGGAATGACCGTCTGTCTAGGGATGGTAAGCTATACTCAGATGTACCTATGTAACCAAATCCCTCTGTAGTCCCTACCAGACATGAGAAGTAAACCAGGCGTCCCTATCTGAAATGATAGAGTGTACAACCCCATGAAAACGTACTATTTCTCAGACGTACAACCTTCCTATCTCATCAACACTGAAGGTTTTATTAATCAGAAAGAAATGTTTAACCTTTGTGAGTTTATCGATAACAACCCAAACCACATAATTCCTTTGAGGCGACCTTAGTAAACTTGTCAGAAAATTCATAGCGACATCATTCCACTTCCACTCGGAAATCGGTAACTGCTATAATAGCCCTGCTGGTCGTTGATGCTCCGCCTTCACCATCGGACAGGTGGAACATCTCATAATAAAACCAGCTACATCCCTCTTCATACCTGGCCACCAATACTAACAATGTAGATCTTGATACATCTTGGTGACACCAGGATGAACTGCCCATACTGAGGCATGCAAATCTTGAAATAGATCCTGGTGTAATTTGATGACACCCATATACACCCATGAAAACAAAAAACCTCATCCTCGCCTACGATCCACCCAGAAGTAGGGTCCTCTCCTGACACACTCTCCTATAGAGCTAGGCTTTCAGAATATGATATCTACCTCATTCGAACTTGACCCGATAGAGTAGAGGTAACAACTATAGAAGAAAGAAACATATTCCTCTATTTTTCGTGAACCTCAAAATGCATCTTAGAGAACATATCCATAATCTTCCACTCACTTCTGGCCTCCTAAACTACCTGTATCTAATTCCCAATCAAAGAATCATCCACTGCATTACCTTTACTAGGCATGTAGGCAAGCTCAAAGTCAAAATACTGAAGGTACTCAACCCACCTTCACTTTATCAAATTCAGATCACACTGAGTAATGATGTAGTTGATAATTTTGTGGTCAATGTACACTACAAAATTCTCTCCTAGTAATTATTGTATCCAACAACATAAATCATGAACAACCACATCCAACTCGTGATCTTGCATCAGGTAATTACTCTCATGTGGCCTCAACTGCTGAGACGAGTACACAACGAATCCTTCCCCTGCATAAGAACTACTCCAAGCCCAATACTTGATGCATCCCAGTACACAGTGTAACTCTTTCTCGGCTTTGAAAAAATTAGTATCGATGCTGAATTCAATCTACCTTTCAGCTTATGAAAGGTTTAATCACAGGAATTTGTCCACAAGTACTTAGCACCCATCTTAGTCAGGCCCATCAGTGGCACTACTAAGTGTGAAAAGTCATGAATAAAGCATCTGTAGTAACCATACATCCCCAAAAAACTCTGTAAATCAAAGACATTCTTTGGATGATCCTAGGAAACTGCCACTCTAATCTTCTTTAGGTCTACTGATACTCTTGTATCTATGATGATATTACCTAAGAAATGAATTTGGTCCATCTAAAAGAGGAATTTTGAGATCTTAGCATATAAGTGATGCTCTCTTCATGTACTCAATATGTCTCAAGATGGATGGAATGGTCATGTCGAGTGTGAGAGTACACCAAGATATCATCCAAGAATACTACCACAAAATAATACAAGTAAGGATGGAACACTCGGTTCATCAGTTCCATGAAAACTGTTGGCACATTCATGAGACTGAACAACATAATCAAATACTCGTATAGACCATACTTTCTATGAAAGGATATAAGATGTATATCTAATGGTCTAACACACAACTGATGATAGACAGATCTCAAGTAAATATTTGAGAAAACCAGGGATCCTCGAATCTGATAAAAACGATCATCAATCCTCAGCCATGGATATCGGTTCTTGACCATAAACTAGATCAACTTCTGATAATCCACACATAGTCTGAGGGTATCATCTTACTTATTCGCAAAAATACAAGAAAACCCCAAGGAGAAGGGTTGCTTCAGATGAAACCATTTTTATGAAACTCCTCTAACTGCTTCTTGATCTCATGTAACTCTAGTGTATCCAATCTATAAGGAGGAATGGACACCAGTGCCAATCCTAGCATAATATCAATAGATAATTCTACCTCTCTCTCCAGAGGTAAACCTGAAAATTCAGCTAGAAAGACATCAATGAAGCAATCCACCACTGGAGGAATGTCCATCTGTGATGTCCCTTAGTCATACAGATATAGACTAGAAATATGGGCTCTAAAACCACTTAACCCATGATGATTAGGTCCATATCTTCTTGCTTAGACATCCCATTTTCCACTGTATAGAAAAGATCTACCCTATGGTGATGTGAAACTCATCATACGATGATAGAAGTCAAAAAAGGCATGAAAGGAGACCAACCAGTCCATTCTAAGAATGAAATTGAATCCTCTCATCTCTAATACATTGAGGTCCCATAAGAAGTGACACCCACCAATCTCAAGAGGGAACTCCTTTCACTAACGTACACTGGCCTTCCTAATACCCAACAGATTGTATAGTATCATAACATCATCATGAGTAAAGATACAGAGCCTAAGGATCTCCAAAATGGAAATAGATATAAAAATATGGGAAGCCCCTGTATCAAAAAGAGCATAATCCAAAACTGAGGAAACTAGAATTGTACCTATAACTATAGATGGTTCGAGATCCTACTTCTGCTGGGTCTGATCTACTACAAAAGTTTGACCTGTACCATGGCCCTATGACCCTACCTAGATACCCTAACTGATCCACTCTGCTATCTTTGAGATCTTGTTGTCTAGCTTCAAAGGCCGTGACCACCTCCTTAGCCTAATGAACCCCAATTCCCTGATTTATGAGAAACTTGTGGTCCTACTCCTGAATGTGGAGTCATAAAAAATCTCCTTTCACTCACTTTTGGTGGGAACTTCCTACAAAAAATGATGAATATGGCCTATCCTGCTACAAGATTGGCACTCAATTGGGTCCTTTGGGAAATTTGGTCTCATATTCCCACTCTTCCCACACTGGTATCACACTACTTGGCTACATGAATAAACATCCCTACTACTAGAAGATTCACAGCGTGAAAGCTCCTTAAGACACTTCCTGATTTCAGTCAAAGGAGTCCAACCCTGGATGCTGAACCGCCCTGGATCATAGCTCCAAAATCCCTCAGATTGCGGTCGATAATTAACGCTTGATTTACTATAGTGTCCACCAAAGTTAACCTAAAAACATTCACATGTGATAAGATGTCATACCTGAGACCATCCTCAAATAACCTAGCTAGTGATAACTCGTCACCCCCCAAAATTTGTATGAAGTGATAAAGCTCTGTAAAGTGAGAAGAACAATCCATCATAGAAAGAGAACCCTATCCTAAATGCATGAAATCCTGAGCTTGGTCAGCCCTAAAAGTCTCGGGTTAGAATTAATCATATAAGGTCCTCTAAAACTCTTCCCAATTCATATCCCGATGATGTCCCACCTATGAGATAAAATCCCACCATCTCTTTTTGGAATCACATAGCATGTAAGTCACGAGCTTCACCTTTATATTAGGAAGCATCTTCAGATACTCAAAGATAGAAAGCATGGACTCCAACCATGACTCTGTATCCTGTGGTCCTCCATCCTCTTAAAAAGTGGGAGGATGCTGCTGCTGGAACACCCGTGTCAACTCTTCCATAGTCCGGGAAGGATGTGGTGCTACCTAAAAGGTTTGCATAATCCTCATAAATCCTTCACAAAACTATTCATTAACACCTATGTTAAGTATAAAAACTGGTTCCAAGACGGGAATGATGGGAGGATATACTAATAGTCCTTGATCTACAATTTCGAGTGTCTGATCATTTCCATATATCTGGTGTATAAACAGAGGGCGTCTTGGTTGAATGACTCTTCATGGTCAAGAGTACACCTCAATATGAGATTAATAGAACTACAACTCAGAAATTAAAGTATGGAATAGGTGAAGGAAATCATTCATGTTTTACAAAATAGGGTTTCACGGTGTGTAGAACCACTACACAACGTGTTCCCTTAAGACTTAACATGGGTGTGTACCCCTTGCAATCCGGTCACGTAACACCCCATACACACGGTGTGCTCCTTCCGTGACATGGTGTGTACTTGAATATTTCCTCCCTCCCAGGTACTTCTACATGGATATAACTACATGGTTCTACTGGTGTAACACTAAATGGTGTGAACCCTCTAAACACAACGTGTACTAAAAGGTTCCATCCACCAGTGTCGTTAGTCACATGGCCGGATACACAATCTATTATAGCACACCGTGTACTCCCTATACACAACATGTTCTATCAAAAGTTTACTATCCCCATGTATCTTCTCAAAAATTCAGTCACATGGTCAACAACTACACGACATGTACATACGGTACATGGCACGTACTTAAAAAAAATTCATTTCTTATAGAATAAAAGAACAAATGGAACATGTTCATAACATCACATGTCGTGTTTTCCAGACAGTAAGCCTCTAAAACTTCTTTAGAACCCCCAAAATCTTAAAATTTGGCCAAGGCAATCCAATTTACAATATGTGAGAGCCCATACTCCCCACGAATCAAATTTTGACATCCTTATTCATACCATAACTTGATGGAATTCAATTAAAGTTCAGACATGATCCACCAAATTCCAATCCAAGAGGGCCCATAACACCTTAGAGACCAAATCTTGATTTCCATCCAAATAAAACTTTACATAAACCAATACCCTATCAAAATAGCTGGTATTTATATCACAAAATCTATCAAAACAACATGCATATCTAGAAAAAACATCTATCACAACTTCATGCAATCAACAATGAACCCTAAATGGCAGGAAAAGAATGCATGAAATGTGATCTCTATCAAGTGCCTATATGATGCATGAGATGGAATACCCTCATCTCACCGGGTTGCAATAGAAATAGAACCACAATGATATAAATCATAACACCATAAAATAATTGAATCACCCAATGGTGAAATAAAATCAACTATAACAATTGAAAAACCAGAAAAATTGCAATATTTGAGGTAACTTGGCTTTTACCTATACACAGGTTAGCTACTCCCGATCATATTCCTATCCAAATATATTGGCTAAAAATTGTAAGGTAAAGCAAGAAAGAAAAATCCTTTGATACCACTTTGTAACATCCCAGATTCAGGTGCCGCCAATGGTGCCCTGAACCTGGTTGGTCACATGACCTCAAGCACATTTCCCCAAATGCCAGATGTTGCTAACTAGCAGCGGGGGCCAAGGTGAGATATTGGGGAAACTATGACCTCATTGGTAGAGTATACACAGTGGAATCTAAACAGTAAACAATAGAAAAATCAATAATACCAAGTAGGAATAACAACTAGAGACTGAAAGTAAATCTATCAGAAGACACAATATATATATATATATATGATGCATGGAATATGTATCTAAGAAAATAGTAAAACAAGTCACAATGATTGAAAGCAATACAAAAACTAAAGTACAAAATAAAAAAGTAAAATCCAGCAGAATCACAAGTCTCAGCTTGATGCCATGATCTACAGCTCCAACAACAATCAAGTACCTGATGAAGAATGGCGATTTCCCATATATATACCTATAATAATATAATCTGTTTAGGTCCAAAAACATTACCCAAACTAGCAGGGTGTGAGACGAATCCTAGTAGGAAACCACCAAAATATATATGCTTATCTATCAGTGAATATATATAGAAGGTAATATGCAATAAATGAATCAATAAACTAAGAAATACTCAAAGGTAACCAATACTACAATTTTTAATTGCATTCATTTAACATTTATTATTCATCTATTGAATCATGTAACCTTGGGATCTATCCTAAGATCTGTATCCCCCATGCAAGGTAACCAAAACAGACGTCTCATAAGACTATATAACAATCAAGAAAGACCAAATCCAAACTTGTGCTTTGGCTTGGTAGACGCATCACAATCATTCATTTATTCATACAAGACCCTTTGGGAAGTTCTCACATTCTATCCCCTTTGGTCTAACCTATCATCATATCATGAAATAATGACCCTATGTGATGCTCTCACGGTCTATCCCATTTGGTCCAACATTTCATCAATTCATTTAAATAACGACCCTCTAGGAAAGCTCTCATAATTTAACCCCTTTGGTTTAACATAGCAACAATCAATTATAAATGACCACCTGGGAACCTCTCACGATCTAACCCTTTTTAGTCTAACATACATTTAATCAAATATAAAGGACCACCTGGGCAGCTCTCATGGTCTAACCCCTTTGACAAGATCTCACAGTCCAACCCCCCGTTGCTCAAACATTAAAAATGCGTATCACATACATTCCATATAATTAATAACTCCATCCTAACATAACAAGGCATGGAAAAAAAGGAAATCCTCATAGACATTCTAGACTAAATGACCATAAAAAATAAATCAAGGGAAATGCACCCACATGGTGTCCCTTAGAGAAGATATATGGCCTTACACATAATCAACTACCCTTTATCAATTAAATAAACCATAGAAGGTTATTAATAGGGTAAAATTCCAAGTCAAGCAATTCCCCAAATGTGGGTATATGGAACTTTAAGCACATATAATCCAATACAACACAACAAAAGGCATAAACTATCTACCTCAATGTCGTATGATTGATATACTTGAATGTCAGCCCTTGAATCAACCTAGATTGGTGTAGATCTACAAAATAGTTAAAAACACCCAACCTTGAATAACTCACAAGAGAGGAGTAATATGGAAGAAAGGCTATAGGGGTTTTTATAACTCACTGGTGGGATTCCAACGCACCTAATGATGTCTCAATCGGAGCTCAGACGAAGAATCAAGAGGGGTTCAGAGTTCATCGACTGTTCTGTGGTGCTCCTGTATGAACCATGACCAGAAGAAGATATTTCCGAATATGAGACATGACCCCGATCTGATATATAAAATAAAAATAAAAGTACATGACATGTTCATTAAAACTACATGCCATGTATTAGCTTCAACCGGCCCTCAACTTAAGCAGTCTGCCAGGTCACCACACGACCATGTACTCAGCCGTTACACGGATAGTATAAGGTTTTACATGGAAACCGGGTATATGAAGTGTACATGGAAGTACAAAAAATGTTCTTAGAAAAACCCCATTTCTTCCTTTTTTTCCTCAAAACAACCTTAAATGAAGATCCATACCTTAAAAGAAGATCCAAGTTCTTACAGTTTCAGTTATAGCACCCTCTAAATTTCACTAGAGAGGGTAGACCTCAGGTATCTGAGTTCTAGATTGAGTCTATCCGGGCGATTCTTGACCACTTAGAGACTCCTTATAAAAAAATATTCAAAATATAATCTTATATGTTACAAGGATTAGGGAAGTAATGGTTATATATTCAGGCTTAGAGTGAGTATCTAGAAAAAATGGTATATAAGAACATCTAAGAGAAGTTCTTAGAGCACTTTTATCTATAAAAACTAAGACCAAAGAGGGTAGTAGAGTTTTTTAGGATAACACAAAGGATTATATTTTTGATGGACCTTTTTTGTCACTTTACTGACTTATAGTGCTTTTCTACAGCATTGGAAGTGTATGATACAACTATAACTATATGTTTTTAGGATGGGCTTAAATATGATATTAAGTACCAGGTTAACATATTTTGGTTAAAGAAGTTTTCTGAGGTAGTTGACCAGGCTCTCATATCTATATGGAACCTAAAGGGGGTTTCTAGTGGAGTATAGGTAGATTCTATAGGATGATTGGGAGGTATGAATTTTGAGAGAAGAAAGTGTTGTTATGATAATGTTGACCAGAGTTGTGAAAAGTAGAGTGGTTAGGGGGAATGATCAGTTACTCAGGATCATAACTAATTGCTCTACCCCCACTGAGGTAGGACAAGTCACTTTGATAACATTTTTCCTAACCATTGATAGATTGCTGAGATTATGGCAGGATAAAGTATCTATAATGGTTCTATTGGAACCTATGAAATATGGGTAATGATGGAGGATCCAAGTAGAATTAGATTACTGGAAGGGGGTCTTCAACCCCACATCAGTATGAAAGTTGGAGTTCTACTGGCTATAGAGATCGATGTAGTGGACAAAGTACTTTTGGGAATGAGAACCTGTATTAATAGAGTGGTGCAGCTTAGGGGAATTAGACTGAAGTACAAGGAAGAGGGGTTACATGCAACTAAACCTGCACTTGTGGATAGTGAGGCTGAACCATCAATAGTTAGAGGTACTATTATTCTATATTATACACTTTCTAGTTCCTTATTTGATACATGAGCCTATCATTCTATTATAAATTCATAAATTGTGAATGGTTTGAGTCTGGCAGTGGAGTTTGTGAGAGGGGTTATGATAACCGATACACCTTTGGGGGTATGGTTGAGAGACATCCATTTATGCAGGGGATATTCTATCAAGGCTGGGGAGTATCATTTTCTATGGGATATCCACATATTTGACATGTTAGGATTCGACTTTATTTTGGGAATGGACTGGTTGGTAGCATGCCGAGCCCATATAGATTTTAACTGCAAGAGAGTGACCTTTACATCTCATGGGGGTGAAAATTATGTTCATAATAGAGAGTGGGATATCTAGGTAATCTAAGAAAATCCAGTTCAACAACCGCAGTATCTCACCACCCAAGTTGAATGTATTTTTTTGGATGACAGGGGTGTAAAACATGATGTCTTTCCACCCACAGTAAACCAGTTTCATAATGTGTTTCCTTAATACTTATCAGGGATTCCACCTGAGAGAGAGTTGGGATTTACTATTGATATCATGCCTAGATCTAAGCTAGTTTCTATTACACCATAACAATGGAACCAAAATATATTCAAGAGATTATGAATCAATGAGAAGAGTTTATGGATAAGGTGTTTATACATCCAAGTACGTTACCTTGGGGTTCTCCAGTTTTTTTCTAAGAAGGATGACAGGACATTGCAATTATGTGTTGAATACCAAAAGTTGAACTAGATGACAGTGAAAAACTAGTATCCTATTCCATGTATTGATGATGTATTTGAATAGTTGAGGGAATATTGTGTCTTCTCCATGATTTATTTGAGATCAGGGTATCATCAGTCTAGAGTTCAACCTTATGATATACCATGGATTGATTTTCAAAGCAGTCATGACCTTTATGAGTTCTTCATGATTCCATTTGGGCTAATAAATGATCCTAAAGTGTTTATGTCCTTGATGAACCTAATATTATAACCATATCTAGATCGGTTTGTGGTCGTGTTTGTTGATAAAATATTTTTTTACTCCAAGACACATGATGATCATGCCCAACAACTTGAAATTATCCTGAGTACGCTGAGAGAACACTAGTTATACACCAATCTATCTATGTTTTAGTTATAGATCAAAAGGGTACAATTATTGGTTCACATAATCTTGAAGTAAGGTGTGTCAGTGGACCTAGAGAAAGTAAATATAGTGGTTTACTAGGAGAATCCTAAGAATTTATTCAATATTCATCGCTTTCTGAGCTTAGTAGGATATTATCAGAGTTTCATCCAGGACTTTTCCTGCTTGGAAGAACCTCTTCCAGGCTTGAGTAAGAAGGGGATAATGTTTAAAGGTATAGAGCATGTGAAAATTATTTCCAAGAACTAAAGAAACAACTAAAATTGGCATAAAAATTAATCCTACCTGATCTAGGGGAAGAGTATAATGTGTTTTGTGATTCATCTAGGATCAGGCTTAGAGTAGTGTTAATGCAGGGGGATTGATTTGTGGTGTACGAGTCACAACAGTTGAGGCTAGATGAATGGAACTAACCTTGGAATGATATCGAGGTTTTTTAGTTTTTATGCCTTAAAGTGTTGGCGGTATTATCTCTTGGGTGAACCGTTTACTATGTATACTAATCACAAGAGCTTAAAGTATATCTTTTCACAATGAGATTTTAATATCTAAAAGTTGAGATGGGAAGAGTATATATATCATTTTATTTTGAGCTGGAATATACACCTAGAAAAGGAAATAGCATTTCTGATGATTTTATTTGGAAAACATAGACTCAATAAGTTTAGGAGTCTAGATCAGAGTGGAAAATTATGACCATGCTAGTTGAGATTATTTTTGTGGTTTATCATCTATGTTAGAAATCAGGTTTTTGTGGATATGAGTATGTGGGAGAAGTTGATGTATTAATTTCATGCCTCAAAGTGGGAATTGCATCTAGGATTGACCAAAATGTACCATGAACTACATCGATTGTATTGTTGGTCGAGCATGAAAAAAGAGATTTCAGAGTTCATGACTTGATGCTACACTTTTCAATAGGTGAAAGCCAACCATCAATGACCTGGTGGTTTATTACTGCCATTTTCCATTCTATAATGGAAGTAGGATGGAATTACTATAGAACTTGTGGTGGATATCCTAAGGGGGCCTTGGAATAATGATGCTATTTGGGTGGTTTTGGACTAACAGACAAAAGTAGTGCATTTCTCACCTATTCGGAAGACCTTCACAGTGGATCAATTGGGAGACTTGTATATCTAGGATATAGTCCATCTACATAGGGTTCCACGAAGCATATCTTTAGATTGTGACTCACATTTTACTTCACTCTTCTATCAAGTCTTTTAGAAGGCTCTTGGTATGTAGGTATTGCTGAGTATGTATTTCCACCTATAGAAATATGGGTAGTCGAAATTCACTATTCATGTATTGTTGGATACACTATGAGTGTGTGTACTTGAATTTGATGGGTCTCGGGAGAAATATATAGATATATTTGAGTTTTCCTATAACAATAGTTATTAGAAAACTATTCATATGAAACCATATGAGGCGCTTTATGGTATGCTATGCAGATCAACTCTATGTTGGATGGAGGTTGGTGAGTTAGAGCTGTTGGGAGAAAGTCTCATGCAAGAGATGACAGAGGAGTTTCAATTGATTTTGAAGTGTATGGATATAGATCAAAGTAAGTATAATTAATATGTGGATAGATGCTGATGACCCCTTGAATTTAAAATGGGTGATTGGGTGTTCCTTCGGGTGTCACCTAGATTAGGTCAGTGTAGGATTTAGAGGCAAGGAGAGTTAGAAATATGGTTTGTTAGACCATTAGAGGTTGTAGAGAGAATTGGTTTGACGGAATACTAATTGGATATTCTAAAGTGGTATAGTAATATGCAAAAAATATTTTATGTGTCATAGCTTCAGAGGTATCACCCTGACCCTTATCATGTGATCAATGTGGATGATGTTGTGATTGAGACCGATGCTTCCTTTGAGAAGCATCTGATATGTGTATTTGATCATAGTGATAAAGTGTTATGGGAAAATACCATGCCAATAGTTAAAGTATTGTCACAACATGGGAATTTTTAGGAGGAAACATGGGAGAGAGGAGAAAATATACGGGCTCAGTGGCCAGAACTTTTTACCTTAGAATCTTAGAGATACTTAGGAGTACAACTCGAGGATGAGATGTTATAAGGTGGGGAGATTGTAATATCATAACCTTTTCTAGATATGAATCATAATAATTTTATAGGTACTATTTTTTTGTGTTTTGAGTATATCTTGTTGGATTTTTTACTTTGTGGATATTTTAGGTGAAATTGGATATTTTTAGAGGGGTTTTGGGTAGTGCATGGTTGGCACACAATTTTTCCAAACTATGCTCCCTACCCCAAAAAACCGTGAAATCCCAAACAAAGGGGGATCACATTGTTGGAACATGGTTTTTCAACATTTTCAACTTATTAGTACTAACCATGCGATCCCTAAGTTAGGTGCATGATTAGGGTGCACTATTTGGAAAACCATGAACCCCATCCCAGGAAACCGTGTGCACATAATTATTCTCTAAGATTTTTTATTTTAAAATTCCCAAACACCCCAACTTTCACCTTCATTATCCCCTACATGAACTTAAATGTTTTATTTCTATTTTGGAGGATACCAGATGCATTCCAAGGCATTCCGAACTCCGTTTTTGATGAATCAATAACTAGATTGAAGAATATACACCTCTTATAGTAAGTGATTTCTTCTTATTTGTTTTCCTCTATATCCCATCTATATTTTTAGATGAATAGGAAAGTTTTATTACTCATTGATGATGGTTTAGATTTAGGTTTGATAGATCTTAATCCGTTTGATCTTGTATCTAGGATTTGGTTCTAGATCTTTTTCTTTGTTGTGCAATTGACCATTACACATCAAATTGTGGATTTTCATTTAGCAAACACACATAAAAAATCTTAAGGTAGGTGGTATAAATTGGAAATCCCATATTCGTGATTATAATTTTGTGTATGGAATTGTTAAATATCAATTTCTGTATTTTTCAATCACATTTTGGATTGGATTAATTAATTGATTAATTAATTAATGGAATGATGTGATTATGAAATTGATGGGATATTGGGATAATGAAGTTGGAAAATTAATGGGATTGTGTAATTCATAAATTAATGGGATATGGAATTGATTGATAATGGTAATGAATGGATGGTTGGATTAACCTTGAAGGGTTAATGGTTTATATGATTAAATGTTGATAAATGGTTTAATGGTGAATTTTTCATATTATTCCATGTGACTAAAGTGAATAATTATGATTGAATTGATAATTGAAATGGTATAATATGTTGTGAAAGATTTAGGAGAGGGTTAATGATTATTAACCTCACTAAATGTTATTTATGTGACATATGTGATTGATTGATAAATAGGTTTTGGGATAAGGATTGATGCTCCAAATACCCACATGGTGATAGAAATGATGTCCTAGGCCTAAATTCATGCATATAAATATTATTGTATGAGATAGGGATTGATGATCCTAATACCCATGAGTTGTGGGATAAATAATGATGCTCCAAATATCCATAGGGTTCTAGATATGATGTTCTATGACCATGAGATTGACATTGGACTATGGTTCCAAATGGACATGTGATGAAATGGAATTAAATTGATAATGGAATCCCATGATATAATGAATTGTGATTCGTTATGTGTTATGTGATATCCCTTAGGGGTGGTTCAAACTTTGGCATGGGTCAAAGCATGTATTAATGGTTCATGTGTCATCATGAACCTAGGAAAAGGATGTGGTCAAATAAATAATAATTGAATATTTGGACTATTTACTTTATTTATTTTACTTTATTATTTATAAAATTTCATGCACTATTATTGATTGGATATTGCTTTAGATTCTATTACTGGTGGCCTACCAAGCTGCACTCGCACCCAACTCAGGCCACCTGATCGATACCTGAATAGAGTTCATGTTTGAATGAAAATATAATGGCAAGATATCTTTGTTATATGGATGAGTTGGGATGAATCATGGATGAGGTAACCATAATTAGTGTCGGAACCCACTTGGGAGTTAGTGTGTCTTTATTTTGGTTTTTCATTTTGACACTTAACACATATATGACTTGACATATTTAATGATTTAGTTTTGGATATCGTTTATCAGGTTTTGGTTCATCTTGTGATAGTGTCATGTGTTGGTTATTGAATTGTCCTGGTTATTAGTTACCTATTTTTTCTATTTAGTATTTCATTCCACGGTTGATCTACTTTAATAAATATGGCATAGTCTCCCCATGTTATATATTAGACCCTCCCTGCTAGTCAGCAACCTCTAGTATAGAGGGGGGTGTGCCTAAGGTCATATAGCCAACCGACTCGAGGCACCATTATGTGGAATCCGGGTCTAGACATCACATCCTGATTAAGGGTTATAATAATTTTAAAAATTAAATTTCCATTAATTAAACTCTTAAATAATAATAATTATACTTTTAAAATAAATTTAACCCTTATAAAATTATTTTAAAGAAACTTATACTATAAAATGGGAGGATGATTCCAAATTTAATAAAGTTTTTGATTAAACTAAATAACATATACTTTTTAAAGAAAACTTTATATTATTTTCAATATCTAAATTACTTATAATATAATAAAACTACTCAAAAAATTACTTCCAAAATTCTGGATTACTCCCGAAATAATTGACTAACTTTAAAACTTTAAGTTAAATTTATATAATAAAATTTTAAAACATTTAATATTACTTACATAATTTTAAATTTTAAAAACCATTTAAAACAACTATTTAAATTTATGAAAATTATTTGGAACCACTAAACACCTCAGAATGACAAAAGGAAAATAAAGGGGAGAATCTAGGACTTCACAGAACCACTAAGGGAGGGGGGGGGGGGTGAATCAGTGGTTCCTCTTTTTATCTTCATTTAACATTAAGTTTAACTTTATGAATTGTAAAGGTATATATATGACCAATTAATGAAATCACTCTCACTCATATATATTAAAGTAAAAAATAGAGTATGGCACACACACATTTTTACACAGTTTTTCCCCATGAGGGTACCTACTTATTTCTATGCTCAAGTTGTTTGAGTCACACATTTTTCACTATAATAAATTATCAATAACAATGGTTTGGGAAGGGATATACCTTAACCTAAGGGTGTATCCCACACTAAATGTATCATGAAAATATTATACTGGTTACCAACATTTCTAATAATAACTTTCTATTGTGCTTACTAAATAGAAAAATAGATCATGCTCACAACTCTTCAATCTCTAGAACTTCAAATGTCTTAAACTTGTATCTACATATACTTGAATTTATAGGCTTCTAAAATTAGTGATCTACTTCTCTAAAACAAAATATCTTCCAATTAATATAGGACACACTCTCAATAGTATACCTCTCTAAAAATTCTTAGTGTAATATGAAATAATAAAAAAAACTCAAATACTGTTCCCCACTTTATATGACCAATATTTATCTGATAAAAGAGGGGAATGTGTAAATTTTTTTTAAACTCCCACTCACTACAAGTCTTTGGTCAAAATTTCTAAAAACATATAAATATATCAGAGTTTAACTTCATCAAATCCTTTACAAAACCTTACCTCTACAGTCTTTGACTATTCCATAAATATTTTATTGAATCATGAATTTTCCATTGTGACTATTGGAACTTTGAATTTACATATTTTCATCATAATGATGGCTGTGACTTAAAAAGGTTTTTGTGACGTCACTCAGTATGTTACTATAGATGAACTTCCATTGAATTTACTTTGCCTATCTTATAGTCATATCTTTTCTTGAGTGCAACTCATCCTTCTACATCCTTTAGTACTTTGAAAAGTTCTGAAAAGAAACTTATGCTTCTATTGGTCTGAATCCGTGTCACATATGTTACATTCAATCTTCATCTTACAATAACTCTTTTCGGTCAACTCGTTATTTTTAATTTTATTGATCCATATCCTGGTGAAACCACATATTGTATTTTATTTATTCCCCTTTAAATTTGACCTTGAATTTTATTTTGGTCAACAAATTATTCAACCAACTCTGTTTGAATCACTGTTGGTCTTCAACCAAAGTGATGTTATTTTGATAAACAAACAATGTGAAATTGTCTTAATAAACTTTAAAATCTTCCTATGATAAACCTATAACTATTCATTACTCTATGATATTCTAATGAAATTATGAAAGCCTAAATGCTTAGTTCTTAGGATTTTATGACCTTTATATTCCAACCAAATAAATTATTTTAAATTTATTTTACAACAAATACAACACCTTTATAATCCTAAAGAAACTTTAATATTCTAATCTCAAATATATCATGACCGAATTCATAAAATTTACTTTACTTAAAATAATTATTATTCTAAAATCCATGATAATATTTATTATTAATATTAAATTAAATTAAGTTTAATTAGACTCTAAATACATTTAGTGTGTGATCCTCTAGGCCCATTTCTTAGTGGAATTGGGTAAACTTACTTAAAGTACAAGATCTTGGTTTAGAAACACATTAAGAAACTCATAGAGAAAAAAGTTAATATCTCAATAACAATAACCTTACCATGAACTATACTATGTAATATAATCCCTCTATCTGGTGATATCTCATCAAGTATAATGAATACTTGTGTAATCCCCATATATGGTTGATTTATCTTTATATAACTTTAAAAAATGAACACTTATATAAACTACCATATCCATGGATTTAATCACATATTTTTATTTCATTAAAAGGGATATAGATATCTTCATCTGTCAACATGGAATTGAAAAATACTATATTGACTTATTTTATTAATTCCATATCACTTATGACTCCCCCAATGTATGCTACCTCTTGGTGAGTATATGTCATAATGATTTTCATCTATACTTGAAAGTATGAGATTCAAAATAAACATTAATAATAATCTCATTCTTAAGAAATAATACAAACTTTTATAGATAAGAATATCCAATGAAACAAAAAATATGCGGAATTCCCATTAGTGGGAATATCCTCACGATCTCATTCCTTAGAGATCACCAAACATAAACTTCGTGAGAATAAGTATCAATGTCTCATGATCCCCCAACACCTGATAGTAAAACATTATTTGTGCCCTATAATAGATATTTCATCTAGAGTATAAGACATATATTTAAGAATATTATCATAATATCTCTGGATTCTAATTAAAGCGGGGAATTGCTATAACATTTCAACATGGAAAATAATATAATAAAATTATCACATTATTGTTACATGGAATAATAATCATTATGTGATAAGATTATTATTAATATACTAGTAATTTAAAGTGAAAAGTAAATTGGTTCTAGAATACTAACTTCAACAGACTCCAAATTAGACTAGAGCCAACCATAAACAAATTTTAATCAACTAGATATCAGATGATAAATGATGATTATATAAATTTATAGATTTATTTTATTATCTTAAAACACATTGTTTATATCTATTATTTTTACTGTGATTTCACTTCACTAAGTTAAAACCTAAAGGAGATGACATCTATGAGTAAACAACCATTTCCTTCTATCTTTAACTCGACTTATTGGATGATATCTCTGTTATAATTTTATCACAATAAAAATTATGACTGTATTGAGATTTATTGATATAATTCTAAGAAATGGAATAAATAATTTCTTAAATTTCTTTTTAGGCTACATAAAAAATATCAATATACCCAGTCTATGTATATATGGTTTGCACAAGTTTGAATAATCTTCTCTTGATCAGTTCCTTACCCCATCTGAGATACTAGGTCGGATTATTATATAGTAAAAATAGTTCTATATCCCATTTTAAACTTGAATTCCCACATCTCTAATTTCCAAAAACTCATCCTTTATACTTTCTCAAGTATTGTAGGATAATGATGACTACTTCTTCATACAGTTTAGTTGTTCCTGTTTGATATTTCCCCACCATATTTTATGAATACAAAATATCAAATATCTATAAATACAATGGAATATGAAATAGATTCAAACAATTAATAATATATAATTATATTCATTATAATAGTCTTACTATGCCTTAACACAACATCTTGGATATTTTTTCCATGTGACGTAGACAACAATTCTCTATTTAAATTTTACATCTTGTATTTTTTAATAATTTTTAAATGCATGCACTATGAATATATCTAGGAAACCCCATAGATTAACCTCAGTAGATCTCATTCCCTAGAAATTTGGTCATTACTTAAATTCATTATTTAAGAAATATTTTTCATCTTAGTATCAAGAAACTGTAAGACAATTACATGTTTCTATATGTCTTTAATAACACATTTCACTTGGAAAACTATGGTTCTACCACTAACCTCTGTTATACATAGGTATCACATTAATTCTTAACAAAATGAGACACTCTTATAGATTCGTCCTGATCATGATGCTTTCTTAAGCCTATAAATGAATCTTTGCAACTTTCATACCTTATTGGAAATCTTTGATGTCATAAACCCTTATGGTTACATCATATATGCATCTTACAAAAGGTTAATATTAAGGAATCCGGTCTTAACATCCATTTTCCAAATTTCATGATCATAATAGGTTATTATGAAAAGTATAATTCTAATGGATTTTAGCATGATAACTGGTGAAACTGTTTCTTTATAGTCTATGCTTTTACATTTCTTGAAACCTCCATTAACCAACTATGACCTATTGGTAATAGCTTTACCACCCATGTATAGTTTATTCATTAATACACTCCAACATATTCATATCAATTGGTGAAACCACTAAAATATATAATTAGATTTTGGTATATGAAATCCATTTCCAAGTTCAAATTAAATTTCCAATTTTAAATTATCTCCATTTACTAATTACTTGTAGGATAAGTATTCATTAATGTTTCTGAATAATATATCACCTAAAGTTGTGAATATAAAAATATTTTTATTGGTTTTTTTACTTCTCTATACTGTATGTGTATTTATAACAACTCCTCCCACTAAGTTTTATATATTTTAGTTTTTCTATTCCATCTCATGTGCATATGAAGCCTTAAATTTATTGATTCCTAGATTACTCTCACTATTTGAAACATACATTTTATTCTATTTTATAGAAATATAATAATTCAGTTGAATAATAATTTTCTATCTTATGGATGGTTATATCCTTAACTGAGATACACATTATTCTTACTTGATGCATGTTCATTATTAAAATAGTCCCTCAATTTGTTTTATCTAAATACATGAATACATGACATAATGTATTTCTTTCAAATTATTACTTATATGATATACATTAGTCAATATAGTTTGCATATGGTTAAGTGTTTAATGATTCCATTTTAAAATCATTTTTGGAAAGAATCAATGGAATACTTGAAATAATTATAAGATTCTTCATTGATCATAATTTTTTTCCATCATAACTATAATGTGTATAAGACAATGTTAGTTTAAGGATAAATCTACTCTACATTTTAAATGAATAATGGATACTTAGTTAATATAATATTCATATCACCTACCTAAATAAACTATTTATATTTTTACAAGAATATCCATTACTTCACTTTAAATTCCCAAAATATTTTAAAGGAATATCATAAATTATATGAATTTTCCTTTAGATACTCCTTAAAATAGTTCACATGTATCTTGATAAGCTGATTCTAGAAGGTTTATGGAAATAACATCTTTAATTTCTATTGGTTTTGTTTTCCTAAAACTTTATAAGTAATCATTTAAAAAAACTTATGAGTATTAGATTTAAATTTCCTAAGCACCCTTTTGGGTATATCCTTGTCATTTAATTTCATTTTTAACTAAAAATGAATCATATTTCCATATCTGCAAATTATTTGAGTCTTATATTTTATATTCACCCTTAATTGATGATATAGGATTTCAGTGGTTCAAGTATTATTAAACTACTTATTAAGTATTTTATAACATAACAATATCAATTTCTATTATAAAACACTGTATCATTTTTTCTAAAGTTAGAAATTGAGATAATTTTTTTTGTAACACTCAACATAAAACTATAGTTTTATGAGAATCAATACAGTTGTAAATCTTGAATTAATGATATTATTTAGATGATGTATGAGTCAAAATAATACTGATGGGTTGATGAAGTTTATATTTTATTTATTTTCAATATGTTTATGTGAAATAAATTCAATGTGTCTGTGTTGATGTTGGGTAAAGTTGATAAGCCCCATAAAGGAAAATTTTGAATTTCCACATAGTTGATGAATATTATCTTAGAATGGAGAGATTGAATGGATTTTATTCCATAGTAAGATTCCTAATAATCATATATATAAATTTTAAATAAAGGTTGATGTTGAATAGATGCTATTTTATAGGAAGTGACACTTTATTTTTGATGATTGTTGTGCTCATCTAATTGTGAAATAAGTATTCTGATGATTGTGAGAAGCACACTATCTAAAACATGATACATGTGAAGATGAGTTATTGGTTAAAGGGTATATTAAATAAAGTGATAAAGGGAGTAAAAAATTAGCTAGTTTATGGAACGATCATTCCATATATTATTCATAAATATTTTTACTTAAATCAATATTGAAATAAACTTGGATGATGATTTTAAGAAGTTGATATCAAAGAATTATAGCTAGAGTTACAAAGGCAGTAAAACTACTTAAAATAATAAAAATTGAGTATATATATATATATATTTATACTACTATATTTTTGTAATAAATTTGAATAATTTTTGATATATTCCTATATTTTATAAAATCATTTAATAATCATTTGATTATCCATGGAATTCCCCATGGTGAAGAAAAGAAGTTTTGTCTTATCTTGGTAAAGGAAAATTAAATAGAGATGCTAAAAAAATATACGAACCCTCACACTCAAACCACTTGAGAAACCTACCATTAGAGATAACATCCAATCTCAATGGTGTAATTGTAAAAGAGTGTCTATGGAGGTATATAGAGCCAACATGTGGTGGCATTGACATGAAGAGAACAAGGAAGTGCTAGGGTAGAGCCACTGTGGGGGGTGTCATGGTGGAGTGTGGTTGTGGTAGGTGGATGTATCATAAGAGGAATATATATGAGTGATACACACTCTAGTTGAAATACAGGAAGCCTCTTGAAGATATTTTATATGGGACACAAGTTATGTGAGATTTTTCACATTTTTAAAACATGAGAGCTAGTGGGTGATATGAAGTTTCATATATCTTCATCATCCTCACTTTTCACTAGTATTTTCATGTGTGTGTGTGTGTGTTTGGGGGGGGGGGTGATAGTTTTCAATGCACCACTAAGTTTCCTGAAATTACTACAACAGTTGTGTAAGATACTTACTACAAGTATGAAACACCATTGATGCAATATAATTGAATGGTATTTGTTGAATTTTAATGATCGAATGTTAAAAATGACCAGGGTTTTCATGTTATACCTATTTCATTCATGTTACAATATTATATTGTTTCTCAAGAGATTAAAGTAGTTTTATAATACTATCATAAGATAGAATGAGTTGATTAAAAGATAAAAAATTTGAATGAATAGAGAAGGTAAAGATGTTCATTCATGAAGATTTTATAGTGATTGGATAATGGAGATAGTATAAGGTAAATAAATCATAATAATAGTAGAATCTATGTTTTTTGATAGTATGAGAAGGGATAATATATAAGATAAATTTCCTGAGAGTTTGGATACTATTGATATGGTTAAAAATTTTGATTCCATATTTCTTTAAGCCAAGAAGGAAGGAGTGTCGAACCATGATATTTAGAGGCACTAATGTGAAAGTTTGTCTATAAAAAACATATATCACATAATTTATAGGTGATATAAAAACTAGTAAAAAGAAGATGAAGAGAAGGATTTGAATTAAAAAATGCATATTTGATTAGAATTCATTTCACAATATTCATTTAAGTGATTATCTATTACATAGAGTTGCTTATTTGAACTTAGACTTTAGAAAATTCTATGAAAAACATTATGTTTTAATGATGGAAGAACCACATGCGATTAATTATGAGAAGGATATGAAAAAAGTCCATTGAACTATTATTAACATGAATACCATGTACATAATTATGTCTATATGAATTTAGTTTGATGATCATATAGTTATGTGAAAGTAAATTAAAAGTATTAGAAGGAAGTGTGAGAAATATAATTGTATTGTTTTTAGTATTGTAATGTTTTGAACATTGATGCATGTGGAATAAGTTGAGTAGTATTATAAGTTACAACTTCTGATTATATAGTGTGTTTAATTGGAAGCTATATTTTTAAAATATTTTGAAAAGAACAAGGATGCTGTGCATGAAGTTGAAGTAGTTCATTAAGTTATAGTTGAAGACCTATCTAGAAGGATGCATTTTTGAATACTGGTGAGATATATTATAAATAAACCATCAGTAGATAGATTTTTTTTCAAGATATAGATCAAACTAGTGGAAGATAATATAAAATAACCCATCAGAAGATGACAAGGCTTTTAGAGAGATAACCCACCACTATATTCACCCATTATCATGTATTTTTAGAGAGTTTTTTTCATGAATTTAAGAATATTATATATAATTACAACCAATTGTGTTTACTATTGTAAATATATGTATTAGACTTTACTTGAACACAATAAGAACATATTCTCACACCTTGGGTGAGAACCTTGTATAATTACCATGTGTTTTTCCTCATTTACTTTCAATATTTTATGTAGTGTGAATGAATTTGAGTTTTTAAGAGATATATTTATCCTAATATGTGATAAAGGTTAAAATATATAAAGGGATAAAATAAAAAGTGAAAATAATTTAGTAAAATTAGTTTACACTAATTTACCCCCCTCTCAGTGTGACTATCCTCATTCTTGGGAACTTAAATTGGTATCAGAGAATAGGGTTCGCTCAGACTGGATCTATAGTTTATAGATACATTATTTTTATCAGATATATATGAAGTCCACATTTGTATAAGATCTTGAGTTTGTTTATATTACAAATATAGTTCACATTCATCTTAGTGAAAAATAGTGGTTTTTATTAAAACACTAAAAAATGGGAATAATATAAAGAAAAATAAACTAAATAAGTATTTAAAAGTGAAAATAAAATCACAACTACCTGAAGTAAATTATAGTGGTAAAAGTTATGTTAAATTGGATGATTATGATTCTTATGATGAATCAAGTTCCATCTATGTTGAGGATGTGTTTAATAAATCTCTCAGTGATTTCTATTATGAAATCCAAGATTATGTGAATAAATTTACTATTAAAATTATCACATGCATATTTAATTTCATCAAGGGAATATATTATGAGAAATCACAACGCGATTTTGAAGTTGATATAAAGGAATAAGAATTGGTTAAAAGTCACTAAAGTGAACTACTCTAAAAAAACTGGTTAAAACAAAGAAATAACATGTCTTACTTTACAATGAAAAATTCTCTATAATTGAAGAATATCTTCAAATGAATGTCTATGATAAAGATGAAATTAAGAAATTATTTACTAAATTAATCCATGTATCGGAGAAACTAAACACAATTTATTTGAATATTAACAATCCTCAACTTGAAATTAAAGATAATAGGGTAAAGGTGATTGAAAATTAATTACAAGAGGTGAAAAAGATCTATGAAGAAAAAATTAATAATATATAAAGATAATAGAAAGGTATATTGAGAAAAATAATGGATGATAAAAATATCCTTAGTTTTAAGTGTCTTGAGATGGAAGTAAAATTGAAAAATCTAGAAGTGACGCATCCTAAGACTTCCTAGAAAGTTGAAAGAAGATATAATTCCAAGAATACTTAGAAAGACTCAAGCTTCTAAAAATTCACTTTCTAGTGGTAGAAATAGTTTTAAATTATCTATGTTTAAATATAATGCATTCCAAATGAAAATGTTAAACCATGACTTAAATATTTTTTTGTACTAATGTTTTTTGTCTTCCATTATAGGTTACAAATAAAAATATAAAGCAATTTGGGCTGTAAAAGATTCTATAAAATCTAATACTTCCTTAAAAGTTTATATAAGGAAAAAAAGTAAATTTCTATCCCAAAAATAATCTAAAAAAATTTTGTTCTTACAAAATAAAAGAAAGGTGAGAAATACACTCAGAATTAAAAAAGGAAGATATCATGTTTTTTGGCCATATTTTTTCTATTAAGGGTCTAGACACAATTCCATTGACTAATGGCATAATATGTTAATTTCCAAATATTATAGAATGACTATACTAAGGTGGATAATATTTTAAGTAAATAAAAACCCTAATATGAAGAATAAAAGTTTGTAAAAAATAATAAATCATTCTTCAATGAATATATTTTAATGTCTTGAAAGTTTATAGGATTATTATAGTAGATTTGGTCATAGTTATAAAGAGTTTTAGTATAAACAATTCAATAAAAACTCATATATTTATATGAATATAATACCAAAATAGAATAGGAATAAAGTGAGAAAAGAAGACAAGCCTCTCTTATGGTAGAAAAAAAATAAGAATACAAATAAAATAACTCCAAATAAGTCAAATAATAAAGATGAATGGGAAGTAAAACCTATAAAGAAAATATTCTTTAATTGGGGAATAAAATTCCACACTATGGACTATTACAAACATACCATGAATATTAGTGTCAAAGGAAGCAAGGTGAAGTCAAAAAAATAATCAATCTGAGAGAGGAATGACATGATTAGATTAGTGAAATACATCCAAGATATAGATTTAAAATTTCATGTGAGGTTTTTTAAAAGGGATAACCCTATGACTATTTATGATTTGTGTGGAAGGTTAAAAATTATAGGGCATATGGCTAAACAATTCCTGACATGGTTGCATGGATAAGAAAAACTATTGAAGAAAAAAAGGAAAAAAGTAGTTACTTATTATGTTAAAAGGAGTCCACACACAAGAATAATATTGATCATTTATTTAAATAGTGATTAACTATATATCTCAAATAGTTTAAAATGGATAAGAATATAGATAAATAATATAAAAATAAAAGTTATTTTCTTTCTAGAGTGAAAAATATTGATTTTTATAAGAAGAAAATTAAAATTAAAAGTAATAATACCATGATTCTCATGAATTATCTAGTAAAACAAGTTAAATTAGGATCTAACATAAAGAGTTTTTTATTAATATAGAGCTAAAAAGAAACAAGTTTATAGGTTGAAATCTAGGTCTCAACTCTATTTCTCTAACTAAATATCTAATGAAGAAATTACCTTATTCACATGTATATATTATATTTGTTATTATATCTAGGGAACTAAAAGAAATCAATATATTTATGGGGAGACCTAAATAAACAAATACTATAAAATTTTTATAGTTTATAGAAATATATCCATCACAAAGTATTGTTACTTTAACTGGTATCATGTTTTCTCCTAATAACACATCAATTATAATTAAAGGATTATTGTTGGAGTTTATTCTTAAAGAAAACAAACCATGATAAAGAATATTAAATAAAATATCTTGAGGGAGATCCAATAAGTTGAATAAGATACCAAAATTTTAAAGATAAATCTAGTATTCTGGAAATTACTAAAGTTTGAGGTATGATGATCACTTTTCTATTCTGACTTTAATTATACCTAATCTAATGAATTAAGGGGAAGTGATTGTTAAACTTAAAATGGGAGAGAAATTATTTAACTGATTTTTTTAATGAATTTATTAAATATTAGTGCATTAGTTTCTTTGTAAAAATATTTAAATTACCCCTAATATATGATTATAAAGGTGGTATCACATAATGATCAGTTTATAGACAACATTGATGTCTATATTGATCACTATTGTATTTTACATTGATAATTTCTTATGTAGACTTAGAGTTAATTAATTTATTGATCTTTGTTATGTAAAATGGGATGATACCCTTCTATTAAGTTAATTTTATGTTTCTCTAAATAAGGGTATAGATAAATGGTAGAAGATGATCGTTTTAGTTACAAAATAATAATATATTAATAGATTTTCCTTATCTTTACACATTTGAATTTATTTCCAATGAATGGGAGAATAATTACACAAAATTTAGAATTTAATTTGGTTGAATTGAGTATTTTAAAAAAATATAAAGGGGGATATTTAAGAACCCTGATGGATTGGTGAAGTTGAGGTTGTATTTATTTTTAATATATTAATGAGAATGAATGTAAATGTGCACATGATGAAGTTCAATAATTTTGATAATCCCCATAAATTCAGAGTTTGAAGTTCCCCATGGTTAATGAAGAGTATCATGAAAGGGGGATATTTAATAGAGTTACAACCATTTTATGATTCATAAGAATCATATATAAGTTATAAAAGAATATTGAATTTGAAGAGATACTACTTTTTAATAAGAAACCCTTTACATCCGATGAATGTTGAGATAGTATTAATATGAGAGATATGTGCTAATGACTATGAGAATCACACTATGTACAACTTAACACATGTGAATTTGTGAAACTGGGTAAATGCAATATTGAAGAACTAATGATTAATAAACCAAAGAGCTAGCTAGTTTATAGAATAATCCATCCCTATGTTATTTAGAATTAAGTCTACTTAAATCAGAGTTGAAATACACTTGGATGAATATTTGTAGAAGTTGATATTTGAGAATCATATCTAGAGTTACAAAGGTAGTGAAAATTTATAAAATAGTCAAAATTGAGTATATATACATTACTAGACTTTGGTAATTAGTTTTAATAACTTTGGAAATGTTCTTATATTTTTCAATGTCATTTAATAGTTATTCAAGTATCCACAGAACTTCCCATAGTGAAGAGAGGAATTTTTTCCTTCTCTTGAAAATGGAAAATTAAATAGAGATTTTAAAATAGTATTCCCGCCCTCAAGCTAGAATTATCTCATAATACTACCATTATATAAAATAACTAAGATAAAATATGGAACCATACATGAGAAGGTATTGAGGTATTGAGAGCTGGCATGGGGTGACATCTATATGAAGAGAATGAGAACGAAATTAAGGTAGATAGAATATATATGGAGACACAATGGAGAGTGGGTATGGTATATGATAGTACCACAAGAGGCATCGAAATAGGTGATATACACAATTTTTGAAATAAAAGTAACCTCCTAAAGAAAAGTTTGGCACAAGACTCAAACCATGCAGACATTTTTCACAATTTTAAAATACGAGTGCTAGTGGGTGATAAACATCACATATATCATCTCCTTCCTTATATCTTTCCATAATTTTCATTCATAGGGATTTTGATTCATTCCATTAGGTTTCATATCATGCCTATAATAGCTACATTTAATACCTTACACAAGAATTTAAATACATTAATAAAAGGTAGTACAAATATAATCTATTGAGTTTTGATGATTGAAAGTTAACTGCGATAAGGGTTTTCATGGAGCACCTATTTTGATTCATGCCATGATCTTACATTTTTGGTAGGAAGATGAAGATAGAATTATAATCCTATTAAAAGATAGCATGATTCAATTAAAATATAAATAAATTGATATAAAGAAGAAAGTAAAGATGTCCATGAATGAAAAATCAATGGCAATTAGAAAATATAAATAGTTTTAGTTAAAGAAATTATAAGAATATTTACTACTATGTGTTTTGGTAGTACGATCCGGGTGAATCTAGAAGCTAAATTTCATGGGAGTTTAATCATAGAATATATGTTTACTAATTTTGAGAAAACATTTTTTTAGAATTGAAGGAATGAGTGACCTACCATAATATTTAGTGGCACTAAGGAGAGATTTTTTTCTATAAATTCATAGACCACATTATTTTTAAGTGATTAGAATAATAGTAAGAAGAAGACAAATAGAAGTCTCTAAATTCAAAAATGTATTACCAAATAAGGATTCATTTTAAATATTCAATCTAGTGATCATATTTTTTATAGAGGAGATTACATGGAATTAGAGTTGAGTGAATTCCATGAAAAACATTAAATTTTGATGTTGGAGGTACCATGTATTGTGACTTACAAAAAGGACATGAAATTAAGTCCCGTAACTTTTTATTGGCATGAAGTCCATGAAAATTATTATATGGTCATGAAGTTAGTTACATAAAAATTTAGTTACATGAAGTTGAGTAAAAAGTTTATAAAGAAAGTGTGAGTAATTAAAATTTATTATTTTCAACATGGTTGTGTTATAAACATTTATATACATAGAAAAATTTTAGTAGTATCAGAAGATAAACCTTCTGATTATATAGTGAGATGAATCAAAAGCTATATATTCTGAATATTTATAAAAGAACATGGTTAACATTCATGAAATTGAAATAGTTTATTAAGTGTTAGTTGATTACCTATTAAAAATAAGTTTTTTTGAATATTGGTGGGAGTCAGTATAAAGAACCCATCAAGATATGACTTGAGTTTTTATGAGATAACTTAAACTGGATGGTTCTAGTATAAAGAACCTATCAAGAGATGATGGGTATTTTAGGGAAATATCTTACTACTGCATTAACTTGTGATCATTAATTTTAGGCTATTATCTTTTAGGAATTTCAAGAGATTGTATATAATTTTACTCACTTTTGTTTACTAGTAGAAATATATATTTTGGATTTGACCTGAACACAACAAGGATGTAATCACCCACCTTAGAGGTGAACCTTATAAAAATACAATGTATTGTGCCTCATTATGTTTTTTCCTTGCATATGGTGTAAACGTGTTTGAGTGTGTCTGAGATCCATTTTTCCTAATAGGTGATAAATGATTAAATAAAAAAATTGGTAAAATTAAAAGTGTAAAAGTTTTAGTAAAATAAGTTTACACTGACCCCCATAATATCAATGCGACTACACCCATTCTTAGGCACTTTAATGTTAAATAACATAAAATAATTAAAGATTCACCTTATTTCTTGTAATCTTTATTGTATTACCTATTTCTTGTATTTGGATAAAATTATATGAATAAAATATAGTTTTTAATACCCAATACAAGAATTAGAAATATTATTCACGATGATGAATATATCTAATGTAGAAGATTCTACTAGTTTATCCAATTCATTAAAATTCTCCTTATAGTGACCATTCATGCCACATATGAATTAGATAACCTCATTTTCATTGATTTTTATTTGAATATTTTTATTATTTTAATGATTTTAAAAAGGCACAATTGACTTTGATTTTTTCATTTTATTTTTAACCTTTCCCCACACATCATTTACTACAAGGGGCAGGGAAGTATGTTCTCACCAATACTGATCAGCTTAGTAAACCATAGATATAAGAGTCTTAGGTGGATTCTCCATATGTTTCATTTTACAGTACTTAATAAATATTGGGAATATTTGTTTTAATTATAATAATATAATATAAATGGACAATTTCTTATATATATGGGATCCTAACTTCAATAAATGATCGATATACTTCCAAAACCTGAGTAAATAATCAGTATCTTGGTATCCGTCTTCCAGTTTACACCTATATAGTAAATTTAATATCTCATTTATCTTTTTCCTATATTTTACCTTTTCAAGATATTCGAGATTATTTATCACTGTATATACATCCATATCTTTATATTACATCTATTGGGGGAATTTATTGCGATCACTAGAATTTATAACCTCCAGAACATCAAAACATAGAATAAAGCACTAAAAACTTCCCCAGACTAGAATAACCCTACAATTTTGATTTACTAGAATATAGTAATTCTAACCACACCCAAAATCACTACACATTTTCAATATCCTCATACATACTCAAAACAAAAAACTCATAGATGTAATAGAATATTCATGTGAAAAAATTAAGAAATGAACACAATGATTATGTGGTTCATATGTTAGTCCTACACCCATGGGAGAACACTTTTGATACTTTACATTTAATTAAAAGTTACAAAATTATAATCTCAATTTTTAGATCAAACAATTAGATCAATAATAATAGTAAAAATTTGAAAATTTATACCAGAGGTCTAACCCCACCTTTATAGTGGGGCCCAATTAGTCAATCGATTACACTGCTTTACAACATTTTTAGGGAACCCTCTATCCATATTTTTTGATGTCCAATTACCTATAGTAATTACTCTTGACTGCTTATATCTAGTGAAATAAATACGCTAGTCTTACTTTCCACTTCAACGTCACTTAGATAATTAATTTTTACACTAAAATGTGCGAGGAAACCCATATGTATCATCATCAATGATCTCCATGAATATTGTAACTTCCAATTTCTATCAAAAAACAACTGAACACTTCACACAACATCTATAAAGTCACCTTTCTGACCACCTGTCTTCACTAGTCTACCACAACCTCTAGTTTAAAAATTCAGAACCATATATTTTAGATACCAATACATATGGAAAAAAATAGTTTGAGCCTCCTTCCAAAGTAATAGGAGTGCCTCCTCTACTTTTTTTCCCTTGTACCATTGAAACACAATATTTCCTTAGGATTTGATAAACTTTAACCTTCATGAACATGTTATACGAGTTTATACTCCCACCCGTATTTCATAACTTGAGATATTCATCCTTTATCATCTTTTATATAAGATGATATTTTAGATCAATGTGTTTTTTATATGAGTGAAATAATTAATTCATATCCAAATAGATTGCACTATGACTATCATAGAAGAGAAAACCACATTCTTGGATTCTTTTGAGCTACTAATACAATTTTTTAACCATATTAATTATTTTCCTTCTTTCATGATGGTCACATAATTATATTCTATTATAGATAATTCTACCACTGGTTTTGACATTAATATTTAGGAAACTGCTGTTCCTATTAATGTGAACACACATACCATGCAACTCTTCCGCATGTCAATATACACAACAAATTCCATGTCCATATAGCCCTAAAATAGACCATACATTAAAAATCACAAATCTATATCATTTAATCCTTTGAGATACCATATAATTCACTTTATAGCTTCCCAATGTTCTCCCCCTAGATTTTACATGAACTGACTAATGACTCCCACAAAAAATTAAATGTTTATCCTCATACATATCTTGGAATACATAAAGATACCAACTAAAAATTAAAATAGAACATTTCCCATATAATTAGCCTCATATTCCTTTTTAGTACCTTCCCTTTGTATAATTTGATGTGTCTGACCAATATAGTTGAAAAATAGTTTATATCTAGACATCCCTAATTATTTGATTATCTTTAAAATTTAATCCTTTTAAGGAAAACCAAAATACCAACTTTCATTTGTCCTTCCACCCGTATCCCCAATATTTTATTATCCTCCCTGATATCTTGCATCTCAAATATTTTAGAAAATTAAAATTTCATATCTTGAATCTATTTAATTTCTATACCTTCCAAGAGCACGTAATCCATATGAAAGTGCTGAATGAATAATATCCTATCCTCAAGAAATTTTCAAAAAAAAATTAGTGATATGAGATGATCTATATGAAACCCTTCTCTTGCATAAAAATTCCACACTTCTAGTTCCTTTTACCCAATACTTATTTTAATCCATAAAGTTTCCTATTTATCTTATACACTAATCCCTTATTCAACTAATTTGAAAAACCAATTGGATGTATTAAATATATTTTATCCTCTAAGTCTCCATGAAGGAATAATATTTTGAAATAAAACTACTCCATATGTAATCAATCATAAGTAAAAAAACCTAGAACTATACATATATTAGTATGTTTAACTAATGGTGATTTTTTTTCAAAGAAGTCCATCCTTTACTTTTTTTAAACCTTTCATAACTTGAAAAACCTTATACATATTAATACCATTAATTTTTTCATTCAAATAGAGGACCCATCCATTCTCCAATGATTTATTACCCTATTATAGATATATTAACTCCCAAGTTTCATGTGAATGAAATTAATGTAGTTTGTATTTCATGCCTAACTACCACTTTCCAAAGTTTGTGTGTAACGCCCCGACCCCAGCTACCCAGAGTCGGTGCATTACTTCGTAACATTGGCATGATCACAAAAGATCAAGTCTCGAAAGACCGATTAGTTTAGTAGCCTTGGAAACACTAGATACATTCATAAGTCTTTCATTACATCAAAATTAAACAAACTACAATAACATGGTCTTCATAGCCCACACTCATATCTTCACTGACTATTCTTGCAAGTCAGTCATAATACACTTCTTCACATCCTGGAAAATTTTTAAACATTGAAAGGGGTGAGCTCAGATGCTCAGTAAGGATAACAATATTGCGGAAGCTTTCATAAATAAACATTAACATTTAAGGCAATGTATAACTAAAACAAAAGCCTTATTGAACATGAACTTTAGCATAATATGGCAAAAGTAAACTGAAATAATGCCATTTACCTACTCACATGGATATTCTACTAGTCGAATAATCACATGAAATATCATTAACCACTTCCATAATGAGGGAATGTATAATGCCGGACATTCTGAAACATTTTGTCAAGGCCTCGGCCAAGACATCTAAAATGATTAAGGCCTCGGCCAAAACCATAAATCAAATTGGGAAAGGGCCTCGGCCAATTCCACGTCTAGTTGTCTCATGAGACCTACCGATGCATCGAGGAGCTATAGCGGGCTCCACCCGTCACATATTAAGTCCAATACATTCCTCATATGAATAGGTTAAAACATAACATAAATATTCGTATTAAAACTAGCATACGAAATGTCAACAATTTCTCCATAAACTATGGATGGTATAAAATAACACATCCTCAGTCAAATATTTCACGAAATGCTCAATGGAAGTTTTGTATCATAAATCAATTTAAATTAAACTTAAAACCCATCAAAGGATGTTGAAATGGATGGAATCAAAGCTATTTGAGAGAAATATCTCTCCTTTTTTTTTAAATCATTTAAAAGTCCCATAATTATAAAATAATACATTTACTTTGAAAATTCTCTTACCTTAAATTTGTCAAAAAGGTCAAAAAGTACATTGTTTGGAAAACGACGGTGAGATTCTTTTCAAAAACGTATAAGGGTATAAAAGACTTTAACCCATTTTCCATTTAATAGTAAAAATGTTTTGAAAGACATTTTTAAGAAACATGGATTTGGATGATAACGAGGTCCCAGTAGGTAATTATGTATAAACAACCTTGGATAATGAAGAGGTTGTGAAGTAAACCCTTACCTTGTACTTTTCCTTGGTGGGGTAGGTTAACCTCCTGTATAATGGTGAAATAATTGTTATTAAATTATACAAGAATCATATACATTCATATGATATCATATATGATCTTTTAACATTGCTTTGTTAACAATATCTTAGATTTATCGTTGTTTTGGGTGTTAACTTACTCGTTTTCTTTTATATGTTTTGTCATGTAAGTCTTGTTTTTCATGGATAGGTTGTATATTATTCATATCCAGAATGATATCATGTCCTTAAACATTATTTTTAAATCATAAAATGATAATTATACTTGAATGGATACGACGGAGAATGAATCTCATCGCGTTCGTGGAGACGGTAGTCCGTACGTACGCACGAGCGACAATATCATTATTTTGATATTAAAATAATATATAATTGGATAGTGTATCATATATAAAGAATCGTTATCATGTTATATTTATTATTTACATGAATTACATATCATTATTATACCCATCTAAATAATAATATAATGAATAACAATTACACCACGACGTGGAGACGGTAAGCCGTACGTACGCACGTATGGTGACATGTCATTCAAATGATGGGTAGAATATTGAATATGGTTGTTCCATATTTATAATAACATCACAGTATATAGAAGATACTGGAGTTATAATTTTAGAATTGAAATAATAAACAAAGAGGGAGTGGAAGAAGAAAGAAACTTGAAAGAGGGTGATGAAAATGTTACCTCTTCTTCGGGTTCTTCCTTTTGATTTGATCAAAAGGACTCCTTAGGATGGCTTTCTGACTAAAGTAAAGCTTCTAGGACGAAGGGAGAGAAGTTGGGAGAGTATTTGGGCAGGGGTTGGCCGAACCAAAAGGCTTGGAAGTGTGAATAAGGTGGTAGAGGTGGGGGCCTTTTATAAGAGGAGAGGAGGGGCACTTTTGGAAAGATTGAAATGTTACATTATTTCACAATGCTTTTCGGATTCTAAAGGTCCCACACTTATATAATTCGAGGCTAAGGTGATAAGGTTTCGAAATCTCTTCATCCAATAGGCTTTGGACAAGTGTAAGCCTTGGATTTTGCATTATCTTCTCATTTTATTTAAATCGTTAAATAATGAGGTCATCGCCACATCATAATGATGTCATAAATAATTTAATTTATTTAATGTCTAAAAATTATAAAACAAATACTATGATGTAGGAAATATTTTTAGCTTTCTAATGAATATTTATAGTCAAAATTTGGACTTGTGTAACCCTACTTAAAAATTGTTTTAGTAAAACACTTTATGTTAGTGTCATTTTCACTTTAACATTAAATAAAAATTAATTTATGTTATTTCCCAACAAAAGTGGATCCATGGGGTCCCCAAGTTAGGCCATGGCTTGTCTTGGTCGGCCATGACACAACCAATGAGGTTGGGACATGTGTCTAGGTCATTTCATATTATTAAAGTATTATTTATACCTTAAACTACACTAATTACCACTAATCGCGATTAAGACTTAATAAGTTACTATTCACCAAAAAATTATTTTTATCCCATTGAACCACATTTTACATACTAATGACAACCATGTATGTCGGATTTTCAAAATTCAATACACATTAGTGGTAAACTTTCATTTAAACGAAAAATCAGTTATTTAACTACCACTTAGTGGTTTCACTATTCATCAAAAATTGAAGTTTTTCAGAACAATGCCAAAATTTCACCCTAAGATATAATTGATATTCCAAATTCAAAAATGATGTCTATTTTACAAAATTCCAAACATATAAGTTGCATTAATTAATTTTATAATTAATTCCCGCTGTCAGAACAAATAGCGTGTTTTTAAGAAACAATTTATATCAAAAGATTGGCAATTGTTTATGTTCGATTTCAATGTTAAATTAATTCCAATGACCACCATTGGATAAAATGGTAAAAATATATTCTAATTATACTTTAAAACCACTAAATAGTATAATTTATCACAATTAATTATTTTGATTAAAAAAGTTGTTTTAAGTATTTTTCACTATTCATAAAAAATTGGAAGTTCTCAGAAAGTTACAAAAAATTCAACTTAGGATAATTTCGATATTACGAATTCAAAAATGAAGTCCATTTTGAAATATAAAATTTCTATAATTTTAAAAGGTGGTTATTACTATTCATAACGGCTACTTTGATTAGTTGCGTTGTGTTAGAACTCGAACTTGCGTACAATGCAAGCTATTGCATTATTCGAAGGGAAACATACAGTGGAAACTTGGGGTGTTACATTCTCCCCTCCTTCAAATAATTGCGTCCTCGCAATTTCTAGGGTATTACTGCATAAAAAGACTCGGGTGGTTTTTCATCATAAATTCCTCAGGTTCCCACGTTGCCTCTTCCATTTTATGATTTCTCCACAAAACCTTCACCAGCCGAGTCGTCCGGTTTCTCAGCACCTGCTCCCTCACATCAAGAATCCTGACGGGCTCTTCACAATAGGAAAGATCGGGTTCCAGTTCTAATTCCTCATAGGTGAGTACATGCGTTGGGTCAGGCATGTATTTCCTCAACAGAGATACGTGGAACACATCGTGAACTTTGGAGAGACTTGGCGGCATTGCCAAACGGTAAGCTACAACCCCAACTCGTTCCAGAATTTCGAAAGGTCCGATGTACCTGGGACTCAATTTACCTTTCTTACCAAAACGTATGACTCCCTTCCATGGAGATACCCTCAGGAAAACATGATCACCAACTTGAAATTCCAAATCCTTCCTTCGATTATCGGCATAGCTCTTCTGCCTACTTTGAGCTGCTTTGATGTGATTTTGAATCACTTTCACCTTTTCCACTGTTTCCTCCACTAGTTCTGGGCCTACAAGTTTTCTTTCACCAACGTCATCCCAACAGGTTGGTGTACGACATCTCTTTCCGTATAACGCTTCATATGGTGCCATCTGAATACTCGAATGGAAGCTGTTGTTATAGGAAAATTCCACCAGTGGTAAATATTGATCCCACATACCCTGAAAGTCAAGAGAGCACGATCTCAACATGTCTTCTAAGGTTTGAATAGTCCGTTCTGATTGTCCATCTGTTTGAGGGTGATAGGCAGTGCTCAAACGAAGTTCAGTATCCAAGGCCTTTTGAAGACTTTTCCAGAATCTTGAAGTAAAACGAGGATCACGATCAGAAACAATCGATAGGGGTACTCCATGAAGTCTTACAACTTCATTAATATATAGTCTTGCTAGACGTTCAAGTGGTAGATCCTCCCGTATAGCCAGAAAATGTGCTGACTTAGTAAGTCGATCAACAATGACCCATATTGCATCATTCCTTCTAGGAGTCTTTGGTAGTCCCATGACAAAGTCCATCGTAATATTATCCCATTTCCACTCAGGTATGGGAAGAGGTTGCAATACTCCACCAGGATGTTGCCTTCCAGCTTTCACTTGTTGACAAACCATACACCTTGACACAAAATCAGCAATCTCCCTCTTCATATTGTCCCACCAAAAATGTTCCTTTAAATCTCTATACATTTTGGTGCTCCCCGGGTGTATAGAGAAGTTGGAACTATGAGCATCATCCAGCAATTCCCTTTTTAGATCAGATATATCGGGAACACAAAGTCTCTTCCCGAATTTCAAAATTCCATCCTTATACACAAAGTCCCTCAATCTTCCATCATTCACACCTTTAATCTTCTTTTGAAATTCTTCATCATTGGTTTGAGAACTCTTAATCCTTTCTAGTAATGATGGTTTGGCAACCATTTGAAAAAGCATTGATGTTTCACCTTCCCCAGTTATTCCCATGTCCATCTTCACTAGATCCAAGAAAATTGGATCCCTTTCAATTCTCATCACATTCAAAACTCCATGGTCTTTTCTACTCAAAGCATCTGCCACCTTGTTTGCCTTCCCCGGGTGGTAATGTATCGTGCAATCATAATCCTTGAGTAGTTCAAGCCATCTCCTTTGCCTCAGACTCAGAAATTGCCTTTCCATATCCGCTCGATGGTCTCGAGGAAAGTATTTTTCTAAAAATAGCTCTTTGAACTCCTGCCATTCCATATTTGTTAATTCATCATCCTCCTTTGTGTTTTGAATTAGTGACCACCATTGATCGGCATCTCCAGTGAGGCGGTAAACTGCCATGATAACATTCTCCCTTTCACTACTCCCCAAGGCATGGAATATTTTCTCTAAGGAATTTATCCATTGCTCAGCTACTATAGGATTTGTACTCCCATTGAAGGTTGGCGGTTGTTGCCTCATGAAACGGTCTAGCATTGATCCTCCACGTTGCGGATCAGGGTGCTCCATACGAGTAAGGTTGTTATTCATAACCTGCGTGAGTTGTCCCAGTACGGTGAGAAGCTGATCAGCACCAGTTGTATCACTAGCTCCACCATAATTATCCTGAGCAGGAGGGCAATCCCTACACGGAGTGCGTGCATTGATACGGTTTCCATTCCTTCCACTAGGCGCCATTTCTAAATAATGGCATAAACTAGATTAGTTTATGAATCAAAATACATAATCACAAACTTATAAAACACTTAACTTAAATTGAACTATTTATGGATATAATCCATAATCATAAAAGAAATGTTTTCTTTGAGGAAGTATATACTCATAAACCCTTCATAATGATTTGTAAAGAAAATGAGAGTTATCCTAAGCATATCCCCCGGGAGTGTCGTAACCAAGAGTGCAGCAAGGCCCGTTGTCGTGCACCAGTTCCCGTTCGAGTCTAGCTCAAAGCAGTGTTTTCGGGTTTTACCCCTAGGTACATCTGTGCCAGAGCCGCCTCTACCTGCTCGTATCCAGACAGGGATGTATTGCTCGGAAAACTCACAAAATCTCTACAATACCAAAATTCTAGGAAGTTCTTCTATACTAATCCTCAAAGTCTATCTTCGGGCTATGTGCTCTAATCAGAGTTTATCTAAATCTAGCTTCCAAGGTTAGTACTAAACTGCCTCTGATACCAACTGTAACGCCCCGACCCCAGCTACCCAGAGTCGGTGCATTACTTCGTAACATTGGCATGATCACAAAAGATCAAGTCTCGAAAGACCGATTAGTTTAGTAGCCTTGGAAACACTAGATACATTCATAAGTCTTTCATTACATCAAAATTAAACAAACTACAATAACATGGTCTTCATAGCCCACACTCATATCTTCACTGACTATTCTTGCAAGTCAGTCATAATACACTTCTTCACATCCTGGAAAATTTTTAAACATTGAAAGGGGTGAGCTCAGATGCTCAGTAAGGATAACAATATTGCGGAAGCTTTCATAAATAAACATTAACATTTAAGGCAATGTATAACTAAAACAAAAGCCTTATTGAACATGAACTTTAGCATAATATGGCAAAAGTAAACTGAAATAATTCCATTTACCTACTCACATGGATATTCTACTAGTCGAATAATCACATGAAATATCATTAACCACTTCCATAATGAGGGAATGTATAATGCCGGACATTCTGAAACATTTTGTCAAGGCCTCGGCCAAGACATCTAAAATGATTAAGGCCTCGGCCAAAACCATAAATCAAATTGGGAAAGGGCCTCGGCCAATTCCACGTCTAGTTGTCTCATGAGACCTACCGATGCATCGAGGAGCTATAGCGGGCTCCACCCGTCACATATTAAGTCCAATACATTCCTCATATGAATAGGTTAAAACATAACATAAATATTCGTATTAAAACTAGCATACGAAATGTCAACAATTTCTCCATAAACTATGGATGGTATAAAATAACACATCCTCAGTCAAATATTTCACGAAATGCTCAATGGAAGTTTTGTATCATAAATCAATTTAAATTAAACTTAAAACCCATCAAAGGATGTTGAAATGGATGGAATCAAAGCTATTTGAGAGAAATATCTCTCCTTTTTTTTTAAATCATTTAAAAGTCCCATAATTATAAAATAATACATTTACTTTGAAAATTCTCTTACCTTAAATTTGTCAAAAAGGTCAAAAAGTACATTGTTTGGAAAACGACGGTGAGATTCTTTTCAAAAACGTATAAGGGTATAAAAGACTTTAACCCATTTTCCATTTAATAGTAAAAATGTTTTGAAAGACATTTTTAAGAAACATGGATTTGGATGATAACGAGGTCCCAGTAGGTAATTATGTATAAACAACCTTGGATAATGAAGAGGTTGTGAAGTAAACCCTTACCTTGTACTTTTCCTTGGTTGGGGTAGGTTAACCTCCTGTATAATGGTGAAATAATTGTTATTAAATTATACAAGAATCATATACATTCATATGATATCATATATGATCTTTTAACATTGCTTTGTTAACAATATCTTAGATTTATCGTTGTTTTGGGTGTTAACTTACTCGTTTTCTTTTATATGTTTTGTCATGTAAGTCTTGTTTTTCATGGATAGGTTGTATATTATTCATATCCAGAATGATATCATGTCCTTAAACATTATTTTTAAATCATAAAATGATAATTATACTTGAATGGATACGACGGAGAATGAATCTCATCGCGTTCGTGGAGACGGTAGTCCGTACGTACGCACGAGCGACAATATCATTATTTTGATATTAAAATAATATATAATTGGATAGTGTATCATATATAAAGAATCGTTATCATGTTATATTTATTATTTACATGAATTACATATCATTATTATACCCATCTAAATAATAATATAATGAATAACAATTACACCACGACGTGGAGACGGTAAGCCGTACGTACGCACGTATGGTGACATGTCATTCAAATGATGGGTAGAATATTGAATATGGTTGTTCCATATTTATAATAACATCACAGTATATAGAAGATACTGGAGTTATAATTTTAGAATTGAAATAATAAACAAAGAGGGAGTGGAAGAAGAAAGAAACTTGAAAGAGGGTGATGAAAATGTTACCTCTTCTTCGGGTTCTTCCTTTTGATTTGATCAAAAGGACTCCTTAGGATGGCTTTCTGACTAAAGTAAAGCTTCTAGGACGAAGGGAGAGAAGTTGGGAGAGTATTTGGGCAGGGGTTGGCCGAACCAAAAGGCTTGGAAGTGTGAATAAGGTGGTAGAGGTGGGGGCCTTTTATAAGAGGAGAGGAGGGGCACTTTTGGAAAGATTGAAATGTTACATTATTTCACAATGCTTTTCGGATTCTAAAGGTCCCACACTTATATAATTCGAGGCTAAGGTGATAAGGTTTCGAAATCTCTTCATCCAATAGGCTTTGGACAAGTGTAAGCCTTGGATTTTGCATTATCTTCTCATTTTATTTAAATCGTTAAATAATGAGGTCATCGCCACATCATAATGATGTCATAAATAATTTAATTTATTTAATGTCTAAAAATTATAAAACAAATACTATGATGTAGGAAATATTTTTAGCTTTCTAATGAATATTTATAGTCAAAATTTGGACTTGTGTAACCCTACTTAAAAATTGTTTTAGTAAAACACTTTATGTTAGTGTCATTTTCACTTTAACATTAAATAAAAATTAATTTATGTTATTTCCCAACAAAAGTGGATCCATGGGGTCCCCAAGTTAGGCCATGGCTTGTCTTGGTCGGCCATGACACAACCAATGAGGTTGGGACATGTGTCTAGGTCATTTCATATTATTAAAGTATTATTTATACCTTAAACTACACTAATTACCACTAATCGCGATTAAGACTTAATAAGTTACTATTCACCAAAAAATTATTTTTATCCCATTGAACCACATTTTACATACTAATGACAACCATGTATGTCGGATTTTCAAAATTCAATACACATTAGTGGTAAACTTTCATTTAAACGAAAAATCAGTTATTTAACTACCACTTAGTGGTTTCACTATTCATCAAAAATTGAAGTTTTTCAGAACAATGCCAAAATTTCACCCTAAGATATAATTGATATTCCGAATTCAAAAAATGATGTCTATTTTACAAAATTCCAAACATATAAGTTGCATTAATTAATTTTATAATTAATTCCCGCTGTCAGAACAAATAGCGTGTTTTTAAGAAACAATTTATATCAAAAGATTGGCAATTGTTTATGTTCGATTTCAATGTTAAATTAATTCTAATGACCACCATTGGATAAAATGGTAAAAATATATTCTAATTATACTTTAAAACCACTAAATAGTATAATTTATCACAATTAATTATTTTGATTAAAAAAGTTGTTTTAAGTATTTTTCACTATTCATAAAAAATTGGAAGTTCTCAGAAAGTTACAAAAAATTCAACTTAGGATAATTTCGATATTACGAATTCAAAAATGAAGTCCATTTTGAAATATAAAATTTCTATAATTTTAAAAGGTGGTTATTACTATTCATAACGGCTACTTTGATTAGTTGCGTTGTGTTAGAACTCGAACTTGCGTACAATGCAAGCTATTGCATTATTCGAAGGGAAACATACAGTGGAAACTTGGGGTGTTACATTGTGAGACTATCCAATTCTTTTAAATCATGGGATCTCCTACATACATTAGAAGTAAGTAATTCAAATCAGATCCAAACCCCTATATTAGTCATATGATCGTTATTGATCTCTATAATTCAACTTATGACACTACTTTTTTTGTTACTCTAAATTATAAAACTTCACCTTTCGATACTATTACCTGAGCTTAAATAATACTAGAGAATTTAGGTATATTTTCTAATGGACTAGCTTCCAAAATCTACACTTCCCCTAATACCTATGGGAAATGTTTCCTTCCAGAACTCTGGTTCATATCAAATTTGATTTTTTAGTTGATTATTTATTCTCAAATTCATTTCCCATGAAGTTTTAGTCTTTCCATAAGACCTTATAATTGAAGAGACCAATTTTATCTTCTAAAAACCATAATATTTTCATTATTTAAAAGCTGAAATATAATTTTTTTATCACCATATCTTACACAAATTTTGTTTAGGGACTTATCTTTGAGTTTTTTCAACCCTTAGAATCAACATGAACATAAGATAAACATTAAAAAACATTGAGGTGGGTATCTTATTATAGATTTGTAATCTATAACTTCTTTTGGAAGCTCCCACCCCTTTGGTGTAAAAGGACTTATATTTAAATGATATATAATGAAATTGAACACTTCCACCCAAATTTCGTTGAAAATTCTAGAATATCACATCATGATACACAACATATTAGTTAACATCTCATTCATCTGCTTTGGAACACCATCCTTATCAGGTTTTTTGATACAATCTTCTTAAATCAGATCCCTTTATTCTAGAATATGTTCTAGAAACAGTTTATATTATACTCTACATAGTTGTTATAACTTAATAAATTCATCTTACTGATGGTATATTTATTCACTACGAACCTCCATTGAATAAACACTCCAAATAACTTAAATTTGTGCTTATGTCAACCCATAATATTCTTACTAAATCATCGATGAAAGCAATAAATTAAAATGAAACAAAAAAAGAAAAATATGAGTAGTTGACACTAAAAATCCAGACACAAAAGCTTTGAATTATGTGTTTTTTGTGTCCTAACATTAAAGTTGAATGATACCTTTATCTGTTTCTCAAGTATATGACTCTAAAAAAATTCCAAACTCCATTTTATTAGGATTCAGTATACCTAATATTTTTAGAAAAAACATGTTATTCTCATTAAGGTGCCTTAGATAACTATGTGATAACTTTAAACTCTTAAAATATATTTTTCTAACAGTCATTTATCCATTTGAATATTCAACCAGATACAATGTTTTATATTTTACACCTTTGTACATAACAATGGATCCTTGAGTAATCTTACACACTCCATTCATGAAGCTATATTCGAAGCCTTATTTATCCGCCTAAACAACTGAAATTAAGTTCTTCCATTGACTTAATGTGTACCATAATCCCTAAATATTAAAAAATATTATATTTAATATCTAAAATTTGATATAATCCTTTCCTATAACCTCAATAGCTTCATCATAGGCTAAGTGAAACTTACTGAACCTTCTGGACTCATAAAATTCCATGTAACCTATCCCAGCCTTTGAGTGAAACTAAGACTTAATATCAATGAATGATAATTATAATGAAGTTTTGACACTTATTAATAAACTATTGTAACCTTTAACTGAATCAATGGAACTAGAACTTCTAAAATCTTCCTTTCTATAGCTTACCCTAGGATCCCTACAATATTTCTTTATATTTACTTTATTTTCACCATTCTAATATACGGGTCCCAAGTTAGTCAACCTACAACAAGTTCTTTCACTAGACTTATATTCTAATTTTTTATAACATTTTCTTTGATTGGAATATCATCTAAATTCCTCATTTAGTTCCATTTAGGTAAGTGATTATATTTCTCTCCATCCAAGTTCATCATTTAAAATGATATCTCACACATCCTCAAACACAGTCATATATTTATCACAAGAATTACTTATGGTAGTTACTATCACATTCCATGATTCTTGTAACTGTGATAGTAGTATAAAATCTCACACATATTCCATGAATTTAACCTTAACTAATTCAGGATGACTTTGAATCATGTTAAAATCATTTATATTATCTATCCCCAGTCTTCCTTATGATAATTACATACTGAATAACATATTTGTCTTGAAAACCTTGGTCAAAGTTGTTAGATTATTAAAACAAATCCACTAAAGGTTTCAACATATCAAATGGGTTCTTACACTACTAGAAAAAAATAATATTCTAGTCACGGTTTTAATATAAGTTATATAATAATTGATGTTAAAACGGTTTTGATGTTAGTTATTATGTATCTGATGTTAAAACTCACCCAGACATGGGTTTTAACATAAATTATATGAATAAAAAAATGTTAAAACTTAGTGTATTAACATCACTTATATGGATAAATAATGAAAAAACCCTATCATAATAGGTTTAAATATTGGTTATATATAAACCAATGTCAAAAGGGAAATTTCACATCTTGTGCTAGTGATATTTTATTTTTTACATGATGTACCTTTCAAATTTTGACTTCCTTCCTAAAATTTATTATGACACAATAACACTTTTTGAAGAACCATCTATAAATTTTAATTCTTCCTCTTTCTTTATTTTGATCTAATCCTCATCTGATTAAAATATTTATTATTCCCCCACTTCTTCATTTTCTATTTTTTATATTGTATTTAAAATTTTTCTATAATTATTTAGTTTAGTTTTATGATTATTTGATTTATTGATTTATTTTATGATGATTTTTATTATGAAAATGAGTTCTCTCGATTAAGTTAAAATAATAAATCTTCCTCAAGATATTTATCAGCTAAAGTTTAAAATACATTATTTGTTAGAGTTTAGAATTTCACATGAGACATTTCTTCAAAATTAAATGAACAAAAGTAAATGATATTTAGGTTTTAAGGAAACCAACACAAGAATGAAAAAGAATCCAAAAAATTAAGCCTTTTTTTCTTATTCTCATTTATTTTTTGTAATTTTATATTTCTTATATCTTGTCTATTCTTAAGGGAGTTATGTGTATTCAAATAATTTTTTTAAAAATATAGAAAATATTTGATATCAATTATCTAACTAACCAATGTTTAAAGCAATATATAATTATGGTTAGTTTTATAGATGATGTTATAAGTGACATTTTACATTGGTTATCAGAATAACCAATATCAAAAGTCATATTTTGATATCAGGTATCAAAATTACTGATGTTAAAATCTTAACATTTGATACTTTTAATGTTGTCTATTTTTGATAAATGATGTCAAAATTAACTTATAACATAGATTATGAATTTAACTGATGTTATAATTTTCTTTTTTACATTAGTTATTTTGATAACCAATTTCGAAAATTTTGAAATTTTATAAAAATAAATATTTTAAAATCATTTTATATAACCTCTGTGAAAAAATACTTAAAAAATGGATGTATTTACTTCAGCTAAAAAACCGACATTAAAACTAAAAAAATGATGCTAAAAGGTATTTTTAGTACTATTCTCTTCTTAGATGTTAAAGGCTATGTTCCATTACAATGACATCTAAATCAACCCAAATCCCTTTCTGTCCAGATTTTTCCATTCCACTTTTTCTAAGGAATCCAACTTGAATACATTTTATAAAACTTTTTTGTCCTTTTTAATGAGATATTCCTTCTTCTATATTCTCTAGAATTAAAATTTTGACTCGTGAAACTCATTTATCTAGATATTTTTTCTTCTAATTCCATATATTCTGAAAAAATCTCTCCCACTAAATCAAAATAATATCATGAAAATAGTGTTACCTAAATAGCCTATTGTATAGTGTGTAAGCACTAAAATAATAAACATTCTCTGATAGTCTTTATTGGGAAACTATTCACTGATCAATGGAATTTTTAACCCATGAAATTTAAATCTTTAGAAAAAATAACCAATAATTACTCCTGATAAGATAAATCCATGGATTTCAATGTAACAAAACTTAAGAAGTCTAAGTGTACTCTAAATCACCACACCAAGTCAATGGAAACACACCCACACACACAAAAACTCATAGAAGTAAGAAAAAATTTATGTTATAAACAAAGTAATAAATGAACCCATGGATTATTTAGTTTAGATATTAGTCTTATATTCATGAGAGAACATGTTTTACACACTCGTTTTGAGGTATGTGCGACTATTTTTTGTGTTTTGGAGCCACAATTTTGGTTATTCCTTGTCTCAAGAATTTTTTGGGATATTTTGGTGATCTTTAATATTATTTTATAGTGAACATGATTGGAATATGGTTAAGGGGAAACCATGATAATTCCATAGGTAACCATACATTTGGATAAGAAAGTCCAGGAGGAGATTTACGATTGGTGCAATATTAGGGTAAACTGTGTGGATCCCCCCACTAACCATGTGACATGGGATATAGGAATTTCACATAGTTTTATCGTAACTTTCCAAACCATATGATCTAGGAGTTTTAAGATGGAAATTAATGGACAATTGGTGTATGGTTTAGTAAACTGTGTGGTATAACCATGCAATGTAATTAATTAAATCCAAAAATTGTATTTTTGACATGATAACTCCCCCAAAACCCTCATTATTAATCCCGTATTAGAGTATATCAACCCTCAACCATCCTTTAAGAAATTTTAGTGATCTTATTCCTTCAGAAGACTGATTTTAATGGATCTTAGTGCTTTGGATCTAGGAAATAAAGGTATGTCTCTATCTATTCATTCTCCTTTATGATTTTCTCATATACTCTTAGAAATAATATTTTATTGGATCTATCATATATGATTCTATGGGTAATAGCATGTTTTTATAATGTTTATTATGGACATATTAAAGGAAATAGAGAAGTGATTAGGATCTACCAAGAACATAGTGTTTTTCTTCATAAACAAAATCTTTTGGATGTAGGTGACTTCTCTATCTCTCTATCCACTTCTTCTAGAAGTTGAAGGCTTTGAATTTATAAAACACTTTCATATTTTTTTCATTGGAAAAACCATTATATAATTTCATTAGAAACCGTATTATTATATGGTTTTTGAAAGACACAAACAATGTGTTTTCTTAAATTATTTAAATAAAAATTGTTTAAAGAAATTATGTTTTGGAGAGAATTTGGCATACACAGGTTGGTGTGTGTTCATGATTTCATTTTATGGATCCTTATAGGTCGGGAATAGGATATTAGTGATGTTAGGGAATATAGAAGTTATAACTAAGTGGGGATTTTGTAAAAGGATGGGTCACCGATCATGATTATCGGAACTACCATTTGACATGCATTGAGGTTTGTGTGTTGTGAAATGGGTATGTATAGTGGATCATTATTATAGTAGAATCTGGTTAAAATATCTCATATAATGAAATTTTTCTATATTCCTCTTTTCTGAATTTATATGAAAAGATCCCAAAATATTATTTTATACTCTTGATTTTTTTATATAAATTATGATAACTTATTCTCTTCTTAGTGGAATGTGTGGAAAGCTTTTGACAGATTTCTTACTAGGCTATATACTCACCCCTGTATAGTTAAGAGGAATATTTGATACATCTCTAGTGGATAATTGTGTTGATATGTTCCTAGAGATGTAGGGTGGAGCTTGGATATGTTTGGGTTGGTAGTTTGGAGTGATTCCACATTGGTCTTATTTTTTTTTCAGAATATATTTTTGGTTTCAAGAGATATTATTGTTGGGACCAAGTTGGATAGAGAAGGAAGTAAGAAGAGTTTGCTGTTACAGATTTTTGTATTTTTTTTGTCAAAGAAGATAAATTAATTCACTTTGTAAAGGATAAGAAAATCAGACGATGCTTTGCTGATTTGTATTTCAAAAATATAATAAGTTAGGAGAACTTATGATGCAAGCCTTATGAAGGAAAGGGGGAGTAAAGGTGATTCCAGTCGTATACAGTTTTTATATGAAGGAAAGATACTGGTGGAAGATAGGGATATTATAATACTTTCCATGGAAAATCTGACGATGCTAAAGCTGTTTGATCAAATGATACATATCATGATAGTTGACTTCATGATGAAAGCTAAATAATGGTTATGGAATGCAGTGAAGATAATCATGACAAAGAAATGGATGATCTGGAGGCACTAGAAAATAATGTTTTAAGGTGGCTCTATTCTCTATTTTTTACCAAATTTTTAGTCCTGAAAATCAGAAGATGGAGAAATGTGTTTTTGGAAAAGTATGTTGTACGCGAGTTTGAAGATGTCTTAGAATTTTGTGTTTAAGATATGATTTAAGGTCAGAACATTGAAATATGGAAAAGGCATGGAGTACAAGAAAAATAGGGAAAAGTGCATGAAAAATGAGGTAGTGCGAAAGATTGGTTTTTCACGCAATATGGAACACAGTTTAGAATTTTGCGCACAAGTGGTGTCTTGAGATCAGAATGAAGAAAAATGGAAAAGGCATGAAGTGCACGGAAAACTAAATATAGTTCATGAAATATGATGTTTCATGAAAGAGTTTTTATGCACATGAAGAGGGTTTGACACGCAGATTTGTGTTTTTTGTGGAGAGATAAAAATGCCTATAAATATGAGGTGACCCCCTCTCATTTGTTAAGGCTCGACACTTAAAGAAATACTAAGCTCCAAAGCGCATAAAATTTCACGCTAAGAGAGTTTCAGAAAAATAAAGAGGTCCGTGCGAAAAAGGGAAGTTGCATGAAAAATTGAAAAGTTGTGTGAAAAAGGAAATTTGCGCGAAATAGGTTTTCCGCGCCAAAAGTGATTTTTTCCACACAAGTCATTTGAATTGCACACAAGGTACTCTAAAGGCTACGTGAAAAAGTTGTAGTCTTTGCACGTATTTAGTTGTGCACATGGGAGTTCCTACCATCTACTGTGTAGGAAAGTGGATATTTGTACTTCAAAGAATACACTTGTTCAATTGTAAAGAAGCACTGGAATACTACAATTCATTATTTGTGCTAAGAGGGTGCACACACACTTTTAGATTGTTTTCCAAGTGCTACATGAGTGAAAGGGCATATCCTACTCGTTGTATTCCACGTCAAAGTATTGTTTTCCAGTGGATTGTGTGGTACTAGATTATTTATGCACCATACCAAGGACGTAGCTACTCTTGTTAAGTTGTGAACCTTGTAAATATTGTGTTACTATGGTTGTGTGGGTTCATCAGGGAAATAACTCTTTAATAGGAGGCTAAGGTAGTTTTGAAAAGGGGTAACATAAAAGAAGAAGATATCAATGATTCACCCCCTCCCCCTTTCAGTGATACTTGGATCCTAACTGGGTAACTTCAATTGGTATTAGAGCCCAAGGTTCCCTTCGTTTATTTTTTGTCGAAGTTTTGAAGAGAGGTTTTAATGGAGAAATTGAATTGTGTTAACAGTAAGGGTATTATATTATTTTATGGTAAGAATTATCATATCTGGTAAGATATAATGATGCCTTATCTTATATCTCTCGGATATGAAGTCCTTGAAACTACAATAGATGGATTTCATGCTATTGATGATAAGGTTCCTCTTACTCTTGTCAATTAGAAGAATATTGAGAATGATGGAAGAGATAAAAATGTGTTACTCTCATCTCTTTCCAAGAGTTAATTTTTAAGAGTGAAAGGTGTCGATATAGCCAAAGGAATATAGGACATACTGAAAAACATCTATGAAGAAAATAAAAAAGTGAATAAGGCTAAACATAAAATTTGGAGGCTGAAGTATGAAGAATTAAATATGGATGAGCATGAATCAGTTGGGGAATTATTTACCATGATAAACGACATTGTCAGTACAATCAGATGTCTTGGTGAAAAGTTGTAAGATTCTATAGTTGTTGAAAAGATCCTAAGAAATCTTCTCAAAAAATTTGATGCTAAAGTATCATCACTAGAAGATAGATATTCTGAAAATTTATCACTGAATGATTTCCATAGCACTCTCATCACTTATGAAATGAGAAGAGAGAAGACTATGAATAACAAAGGAAAATATGATAGAAAAATGTCATTGAGGGCTAAAAAAAGAGAATCCAAAGAAAATTCTTATTGAAGATGAAGCTGGTGAATCTGAATCTGAAAATGAGGTATGTCAAAATTTTGATGAAATATTGTCCTTGTTTTCTAAAAATATGAAATGAGGCACAGAGAAATACAAAGGGAAACTCCCTTTGAAATGTTTTGAATTTAGAGATGTTGGCCACTTTGCGGCTAATTTCCCTAAAAAAGGGAAAGATGAAGATAGCGATGAAGAAGACAGAAGACCAAGATGGTCAAGGAAGAAATAGGGTGGAAAAGATAAATATTTTGGAAGTGGTAGGGATACAAAGTTCTTAAAATAAAAAAGAAGAATATTTTTGTTGAGAAATGAAGAAGACGATGGTAGCGATATTGAATCTGAAAAATCTATTGCTGAGAAATCTAGGGAGATTACTTTTTTCAATAGTGAATAATGATGATTATGAGAGTAGTAGTACTGAGGAAGAAGAAACTCAAATTGAACAGTGTCTAAAAGAAGAGATGAAGGAATGTTTTAGAAAGATCAGAAGGCCTGAGAAGGAAAACATAAAATTGAAAAATGAAAAATCTTCATCAAATGACCAAGAATGTCTTCCTGAAAAGAAATAAAAATTTGAAAAGGACATTGATGATCTGAAAAATTATCCTGAGAGGGAAAATAATCACAACAATCACCTTGAAGTAAAGATGAAGGCAAAATAATATGAGTTGAAACTTGTCCAACATAAACTTTCTATAGTTGAGAAAATGAACACAAGGTTCAAAAATTTTGTTACATAAGTTGGTGAATGTTTTGCAAAGAATGATCCTAATAAGGATCAAAAAAAGTTTCCTTCAAAGGTTAAAAATAAATATGGAACAGGTACTGATAAGAGAAATTTTGGAAATTCTACATATGTGGTCAAAGTTAGCAATACTAAAAAATTAGAAACATATAAAAATTTTGAGTCCATAAAGATGTCTACCACTTATGGTTACAGTAAGACTGAACCGAAATCTGAGCTAAAGAAGAAAGTTACAATTGAAAATATGAAGGCCGACAGACAACATAATTCCGGTAAGAAGACTATTGAGAAGCATTTTCACAACTCCGGTCAGAATGGAATTTTCCAAGGAAAATATTCATTCTAGGGATCTTACTGGTATTGTGGTGGATTTGGATACATGGAAAATATGTGTTGGTTCAACCAAAAACATTACAACTATTCTACAAGTTTTTAAAGACAAGGATTGAGGGGGAGTAAATCCTTTCAAAAGACAAAATCTCTAAATAAATTTTAGAAGATATATGAGAAGGTTGGTGTGAAATTTGATAATAGGTTCCAACCACTGGAAACTATTTGTGAAAGATGTGATCGACCTGGACATCTTACTAAGAGATGCCATATTGTGTTTCTAAAGCAAAAAAAGTTTCTTAATAATCCTCATAAGCCAAAGTTTTTAAAATCTAAAAGGGACTGGTCTGCTATGTCCGAAAAGAAAGAGTGCATGGTTGTTTGGATAGAAAACTTTGACTTGGCTAGGAAATTGGATAAAGCACAATAGAAAGTAGAAGAAAAGGAAGAACAAAATTCTCTCGTTGTCAAAACTACTTTAAAATCAAAAAAAGGAGAACATCCATGGATTATTTATAGTAGGTGTTCCTCTCATATGACAGAAGACTTAAAGATGCTGAATAATGTGAAAGACTTCAAAGAAGGAACAAGGACATTTAGAAACGATGAATCTCTAAGGATCAAAGGTGTTGGATCATCCATCATTGGAAAAGAAAAGATGAAATCTAGGAAAACACTATATGTTGATGGGATGAAACATAACCTGATAAGTGTGTCACAAATCTGTGATGAGGACAACAAATTTATCTTTAGAAAATATGTATTTTTTTTTGAAAATTGAAAATGATGGAAATATAGTTACAAGAGTCCAATATACAAGAGGGAATTTATTCCAAGTTGGTGAAGTGCAGAACTCTTGTTACATGGGTCTGGTGTATGAAAATCAGTTATATCAAAAAATTCTGGGACATATGTGTCCAATAAATATGTTCAAGTTATCAAAGCGAGATAGTGTCTGAGATATGCCTAATTTATCATGAACAAGAGATTGGTTTTTCACTATTTTAGGCAAAGGAAGGATTACAAACTCTATGCATAAGAGAGTTGAAATTTTCTCAAAAAGACCCTTGAAACTCATACACTCTGATATCTGTGGACCAATGAGAAAGAAATATTCAAATGGAGATAAGTACTTCATTACTTTTATTTATGAATTTACTCTCATTATTTGTGTTATGTACATGAGACATAAGTCATATGCTCTGACAATGTTTAAGAGTTTTAGAAGGAAATCAGATAAGGAATGTGAGTATTCAATGAATAAGTTGAGAACTAATAATGGTGGTGAGTATAAGATTGAAGAGTTTGAAAGTTATCTTGATAAGCATGGAAATTGACATGAGTTCAGTTCCCATTACACACCTCAAAAAAATGGGGTTTCTAAAAGAAAGAATCGATGTCTGGTGGAAATAGGAAGAACTATGTTACCTGAACATAGTCTTTCTCATTATTATTAGAGGCAAGCCATGAGCACTAAAGTGTATATTCAGAAATGATGTTTCTATAGTCCAAAACTAGATTTGAATCCATATGAAATTTTCTATGAAAAAACTCTAAATCTGAAACACTTAAGAGTTTTTGAGAGTCCATGCAATATAGAGAAGAAAGGTGGAAACCTTGGAAAGTTTGATAAAAGAGGAGATGATAGAATTTTTCCTGGATATGCTCTATAAGGAAGAGGATATAGATGTATCAAAAAAGAAACCAGAAGAATTATTGACTCTTCAGATGTAAAATTTGTTGAAAATTTTGAGAAAGAAAAGAAGTCATATGCTGATGTGGAAGTTGATAAGGATAAATAATATTTTGTTAATGATTATGATAATGCTATAGACTGTGTTAATTATAATCAAGAAGAAGAATCCGACTTATCAATTTCGAGTGATGAGGATGAAGTTCTAACAACTCATCTTAGGTTGAGGAAACAAGTGGAGGCTCAGAACATTATTGGAGATCAACATCAGAGGACTCAAACAAGAAGTACAATGAATGATAAAACATATACTTCTATTTATTTGAAAGTTGAACCAAATGATGTAAATTAAGCATTTGAGCATCCAGAATGGGTTCAGGCTATGAATGAAGAGCTTGATCAGATAGAGAAGAACGACTCTTGGGAACTTTTACCCAAGAAGGAAAACAAGAACATTATTGGTACAAAGTGGGGTTTCCAGAACAAGCTAAATGAAGAAGGTAAAGTAATAAGAAATAAAGAAAAATTGGTTTGCAAAGGGTATTCAAAAATTGAAGGCATTGATTTTGATGAAACCTTTGATCTGGTGGCAAGATTAGAAACAATCAGTATCTTTATTCATATTGATGAACAACGAGGTTACACAATCTTTCAAATGGATGTAAAATCCGCATTCTTGAATGGTGACCTCGACGAGGAAGTTTACATTGATCAAACTTGTAGATGTTTTATTGGTAAGGATGAAAGTTGTGTGGGAAGGTTGGAGAAGTCTTTTTATGGGCTAAAATAGGCTCCATGGGCATGTTATTTTAAATTAGATACTTTCTTGAAGAAGATGAATTTTAAGAAAGTTAGAGTTGACAACAATCTTAAATAAAGGAGTGTCAGCAGTTTTCTCTAATTGTAATTGTTTATGTCGATGAAATTATCTTTGCTGGGAATGAGTAAAGATCATGTGAGAGATTTTATGGGGAGATGAAGAAGTTATTTTATATGTCAAATCTAGGAGAAATGAAATACTTTGTTAGGCTACAAATTTCACAGAAGAAGAATCACATTTTTTAGTCTCAAGAAAAGTATTCTAAGGAACTTCTGAAGAATTTCGGCATGGAAAATTCAAAACTAAGTTCCACACCAATTTCAATGGCAAAAAAGTTTTTTAAAGACGAAGAGGGTAAGTATTTTGATCAGAAAGAGTTTTGAAATCTGATTGGATGTCTATTATATGTGACTGCCTCAAGACCTAGCATCGTCTATGTTGTCACTTTATGTGCAGGATTTCATAGCGCTCCTAAAGAATCAAATTTGATTCCTGGAAAAATAATTCTCCAATATATAAAAGGCACAACAAATTTTTGAATCAGGTATGATGGCTCAGGAAATATTGATCTATTCGGGTATTCAGATGCATATTGGGCAGGAAATATTGATGATTGAAGATCCACATCTGGTGGAGATTTATTTCTGGGGAAAAGTTGTGTTAGTTGGCATACCAAGAAACAAAATTTAGTGACTCTTAGCACAAATGAAGCTGAGTATGTTGCTTATAATCAAGATGCAACTCAACTAATGTGTATGAAGGCTTAGTTGGAAGATCTACTCATTGAAGTGAAGCTACACTTGCTCTTGGGTTGTAATAATCAGAGTGAAATCAATTTTATAAGGAATATGGTACACCATTCTTATAAAAAACACATTGAAATAAAGTACCACTTCATCAAAGTGAAGGTGGATAAAAATTAATTGAGGCCCGAGTATGTTCCTACATCAGAAAAAGTTGCGGAAATATTCACAAAACCATTACCAAAGGAACCATTTACTGAATTGAGGTTGAATATGGGTGTTCAACCTCCTTCTCATCAAGGTTGTGGTACACGTATCTCTCCCCAATCTCATATTACCTTTGGATGTTGTTTTCAAGGGGGAGAATTGTTTTATAAATCTATCCTTATAGAAGCATGCATAAAGGGGGATCTATGGGTAAGCTGTGAATCCAACATTTATGTGTGTGAACTATTTTAAGTGTTTGTTGGAGTGGTTGTAGGAAACAAATTTTTGTATTATAGGAATGCTAAAAAAGTGAAGAATGCTGAGGTAGATGATTAGCAGATATTGTGAAGAAGGATGGATGAGGAAATTTGATAATGAAATTCCATAGTCACTGTTTTTGGACAGCATGGTTTTGGTTGTCAATAATTCTAGTTTCCTACAATGAGTTAGATCACGTAGAATTAGAATTGTTGATAATTAATCCATTTTTTGATGTTATAATGTTCAGTGATTTATGAATCTTGGTTGACAACAAAATACAAAGGGGGAGATTGTTAGGACCAAGTTGGAAGGAGAAGGAAGTAAGAAGACTTTGTTGTTATAGAGTGTTGTCTTTTGTTGTTAAAGAAGATAAATCAATTCACTTTGTAAAGGACATGAAAATTAGATGATGCTTTGATGATATGTATTTCAAAAATATCATAAGTTAAGAGAACTTATGATGCAATCCTTATGAAGGAAATGGGGAGTAAAGGTGATGCCATTTGTATACAATTTTGATAATAAGGAAAGATGCTGGTGGAAGACAGGGATGTTATAATACTTTCCATGGAAAATCTGATGATGCTAAAGTTGTTTGATCAAAGGATACATATCATGATAGTGGAGTTCATGATGAAATATGAATAATGGTTATGGAATGCAATGAAAATAATCATGACAAAGGAATGGATGATGTGGAGGTGGTAGAAAAGAACGTTTTAAGGTGGCGCTGTTCTCCAGTGTTTGCCAAATTTTCAGGCCTAAAAATCGGGAGATGGAGAAATGTGTTTTTGGTAAAGTATGTTGCACACAAGCTTTAATATGGCTTAGAATTTTTCACACAAGGCATGATTCAAGGTCAGAACATCAAGAAATGGAAAAGGCATGGAGTGCGTGGAAAACAGGTCAAAGTACACACAAAATGAGGTTGCGTGAAAGATTGGTTTTTCGTGCAACATGGAACGTGGTTTAGAATTTTGATCCAAGTGGTGTTTTGAGATAAGAATGAAGAAAAATGGAAAATTCATTAAGTGTGTGCAAAACTAAAGACAGTGTTAGAAATATAATGTTTCGTGAAAGAGTTTTTACGCGTATGAAGAGGGTTTTATGCACATATTAGTGTTTCTTGCGTAGGGTCAAAAACGACTATAAATACAAGGTGACCCCTCTCATTTTTTAAGGATCGACACATAGAGAAATACTGAGCTCCGAAGTGCATAAAAGTTTATGCTAAGAGAGTTTCACAAAAAGAAAGTGGTCCACGCGAAAAATGGAAGTTGTGCGAAAAAGTGAAAAGTTGTGCATAAATGGTAAGTTGTGTGAAATAGGTTTTCCATTGCAAAAGTGGATTTTTTCAAGAAAGTCATTGGAATTGCGTGCAAGGTACTCTAAAGGCTACACAAAAATGTTATGGTCTTAGAACTTATTTAGTTGTGTGCATGGGAGTTCTTGCCAACTTCTGGGTAGGAAAGTAAAGATTTGTACTTCAGAGAGTACACCTGTTCAATTGTAAAGAAGCACTGAAATACTACGATTCTCTATTTGTACTAAAAGTGTGCACACACACTTACAAATTTTTTTCCAAGTCCTACATGAGTGATAGGGAATATCCTAGTAATTGTATTCCACATCAAAGGATTGTTTTCTAGTGGATTGTGTGGTATTGGATTATTTCTTTACCATACCAAGGATGTAACTACTCTTGTTGAGTAGTGAACCTTGTAAATATTATGTTAATGTGGTTGTGTGTGTTCAATAGGGAAATAAATCTTTAACAAGAAGCGAAGGTTGTTTCAAAAAGTGGGATCCTAAAAGAAAAAGATATCACTGATTCACCCCTCCCCCTCTCAGTGATACTTTGATCCTAACTGGGTAACTTCAATTGGTATCAGAGCCATAAGTTCCCTTCGTTTGTTCTTTGTTGAAGTTTTGAAGAGAGGTTTTGATGGAGAATCTGAATTGCGTAAACAGTAAGGGATTCCGATATTTGATGGAAAGAATTATCAAATATGTAAAGATAGAATGATGCCTTATATTATGTCTCTTGGATATGAAGTTCTTGAAACTACAATATATGGATTTCATGCTAATGATTATAAGGTTCCTCTTACTCCTGTCGATAAGAAGAATCTTGAGAATTGTGGAAGAGATAAAAATGCGTTACTCTCATCTCTTTCCGAGAGTGAATTTTTAAGAGTGAAAGGTGTCGATATAGCCAAAGAAACCTAGGAAAGACTGAAAAACATCTATGAAGGAAATATAAAAGTGAATAAATATAAACTTAAAATCTGGAGTTTGAAGTATGGAGAGTTAAAGATGGGTGAGCATGAATCATTTGGGTACTTCTTTACCAAGATAAATGACATTTTCAATATAATCAAATGTCTTGGTGAAAAGTTAGAAGATTCTACAATTTTTGGAAAGATCCTGAAAATTATTGTCAATAAATTTGATGTTAAAGTATCATCACTAGAAGACAAAGATCCTGAAACATTGTCGCTGGATGATTTTCATAGCACTCTCATCACTTATGAAATGAGAAGGGAGAAAAATATGAAGAAAAAAGGAAAAGATGATAGAGAAATATCTTTTAGGGATGAAAAAAGGGAAGTTAAAGAAAAATCTTATTGAAGATAAAGCTGGTGAATCCGACTATGAAAATGACGTATGTCAATATTTTAATGAAATATCATCCTTGTTTTCTAAAAATATGAAAAGAGGCACAGGGAAATACAAAGGGAAACTCCCTTTGAAATGTTTTGAATGTGGAGATGTTGGCCACTTTGTAGCTAATATCCCTCAAAAAGGTAAAGATGAATATAATGATAAAGAAAACAGAAGACCAAGAAAGTCATGGAAGAAACAGGGTGGCGAAGATAAATATTCTGGAAGAGGTAAGGATACAAAGTTCTTAAAATAAAAATAAAGAATCTTTTTGTTGAAAAATGAAGAAGATGATGGTAGTGAGACTAAATCTGAAAAATCTATTGCTGATAAAGTTAGGGAGAGTAATTTTTTCAATAGTGAATAATTATGATTATGAGAGCAGTAGTACTGAAGAAGAAAAACTCAACTTGAACAGTTTCTAAAAGAAGAGTTGAAGGAATTTTTGAGAAAGATCAGAAGGTTTGAGAAGGAAAATAGGAAATTAACAAATAATTTTTTTTTCAAATGACCAAGAATGTTTTCCTGACCAGAAATAAAAATTTGAAAAGGATATTGATGATCTAAAAAATTATCTTGAGAGAGAAAAGAATCGTAATGATCATCTAGAAGTAAATATGAAGGAAAAAGAAGATGAGTTGGAACTTGAACAACATAAAATTTCTACAACCGAGGAGATGAACACAAGGTTCAAAAATTCTGCTACAGAAGATGGTGAATTTTTTTCTAATAATGATCCTAATAAAGATAAAAAAAAGTTTCCTTCAAAGGTTGAAAATAAATATAGAATAGGTACTTATAAGAGAAATGTTGGAAAGGCTACATATGTGGTCAAAGTTAGCAATACTTAAAAATCAGAAACAACTAAAAATATTTAGTCCATAAAGATGTCTACGAGTTCTGGTTACAGTAAGACTGAACAGAAATTTGAGCGGAAGAAGAAAGTTACAATTGAAAATCTTAAGGCCGAGAGACAACCAAATTCTGGTAATAAGACTGTTAAGAAGCATGTTCACAACTCCAGTCAGTATTGAAGTTTCTAAGGAAAATATTCATTCTATGGATCTTGCTGGTATTGTGGTGGATTTGGACACATGGAAAATATGTGTTGATTTAACCAACAACATTACAAATATTCCAAAAGTTTTTAAATACAAGGATTGAGGGGGAGTCAATCCTTTCAAAAGAGAAAATCTACAAATAAATTTTAGAAGATATCTGAGAAGGTTGGTGTGAAAGTTGATAATAGGTTCCAACCACTGGAAACTATTTGTGAAAGATGTGATCGACCTGGAAATATTACAAAGGGTTTCCTTATTGTGTTACCAGAACAAAAAAAAGTTTCTTAATAATCCTTAGAATCCTTTGTTTTTAAAAGTTAAAAGGGACAATTCTAGTAAGTCTGAAAAGAAATATTTCATGGTTTTCTGGCCATAACACATTGAATTGGATAGGAAATTGGAGGAAGCACAATAGAAAGTAGAAGAAAAGGAAAAAAAATTCTCTCATTGTTGAAACTAATTTAGAAGATACAAAAGGAGAACGTCCATGGATTCTTAATAATGGGTGTTCCTCTCGTATGACATGAGACTTAAAGCTGCTGAAGAATGTAAAATACTTCAAATAAAGAACATGGACATTTAGAAACGATGAATCCCTAACGATCAAAGGTGCCAGATCATCCATCATTGGAAAAGAAAAGATGAAATCCAGGAAAACACTATATATTGATGGGATGAAACATAACCTACTAAGTGTGTCACAAATATATGATGAGGGAAAAAAATTTATCTTTAGAAAATATGGATTTTTTTGAAAAGTGAAAATGTTGGAAATATAGTTACAGGAGGCCAACGTACAAGAGAGAATTCGTTCCAAGTTGGTGAAGTGCCGAACTCTTATTACATGGGTCTAGTGGATGAAAATCGGTTATGTCATAAAAGGATGGGACATATGTGTCAGAGAAATATGTCCAAGTTTTCAAAGAAAGATAGTTTATGAGATATGCCTGATTTTTCAAGAAGAAGAGATTGGTGTTGCACTATTTTTGAGAAAGGGAAGGTTACAAACTCTATGCATAAGATAGTTGAAATTCACTCAAAACGATCCTTGGAACTCATTCACTATGATATCTATATAAAAAAGAGAAATAAATCTACAAATGGAAATAAGTAATTCATTAATTTTGTTGACGAATTTACTCTTATTTCTTGTGTTATGTACATGAGACATAAGTGAGAGGCTCTGACAATGTTTAAGAGTTTCAGGAGGAAACAAGAGAAGGAATGTGAGTATTCAGTGAAGATGTTGAGAACTGATAATGGTGGTGAGTTTAATATTAAATAGTTTGAAAGTTATCTTGAGAAGCATGGAAATTGGCACAGGTTCAGTTCCTGTTACACACCTCAAAAAAATGGGGTTGCTGAAAGAAAGAATTGAAGTCTGGTTGAAATGGGGATAACTATGTTACTTGAATATAGTATTTCTCATTATTATTAGAGGCAAGACATGAGCACTGTAGTGTATATTCAGAACCAATATTTCTATAGTCCAAACTCTGATACGACTCCATACGAAATTTTTTATGGAAAAACTCAAAGTCTGAAACACTTAAGAGTTTTTGGGAGTCCATGCATTATTGAGAATAAAGGTAGAAACCATGGAAAGTTTGAGAAAAGAGGAGTTGATAGAATTATTCTTGGCTATGATCTATAAGGAAAAGGTTATAGATGTCTCAACAAAGAAAAAGGAAGAATTATTGATTCTTCAGATGTAAAAGTTGTTGAAAATTTTGATAAATAAAAGAATTCATATGATGATGTGAAAGTTGAGAAGGATAAAGGAGATTTTGTTAACGATTTTGATAATGATACAGACTATGTTAATTCTGCTCAATAAGAGGAATCTGACTTAGAAATCTTGAGTGATGAGGATGAAGTTTGTAAAACTCATCCTCGGCTGAGGAAACAAGTGGAGGCTCAGAATATTATTGGAGATCAACATCAGAGGATTCAAATAAGAAGAACAACGAATGCTATAACACATACTTATATTTATTCGAAACTTGAACCGAATGATGTAAATGAATCTTTTGAGCATCCAGAATGGGTTCATGCTATAAATGAAGAGCTTGATCAGATAGAGAAAAATGATACTTGGGAACTTGTACCCAAGCCAGACAATAAGAACATTATCGGCACAAAGTGGGTTTTCCAGAACAAGCTGAATGAAGAGGGTAAATTAATAAGAAATAAAGCAGGATTGGTTTGAAAAGTTATTCAAAAATTGAAGGCATTGACTTTGATGAAACCTTTACTCTAGTGGAAATATTATAAATAATCATAATCTTTCTTCCTATTTCTGCACAATGAGGTTACACAATCTTTCAAATAGATTTAAAATCCACATTCTTGAATGGTGACCTCGACGAGGAAGTTTACATTGATCAACCTTGTGGATTTCTCATTGGGAAAGATGAAAGTTATGTGTGCAGGTTGAAGAAGGATTTGTATGGGCTAAAATAGGATCCAAGGTCCTGGTATTCTAAATTAGATACTTTCTTGAGGAAGATGAATTTTAAGAATGTTAAAGTTGACAACAATCTTTACATCAAGGAGTGTCATGAGTTTTCACTAATCCTAATTGTTTGTGTCGATGACATTATCTTTGATAGGAATGATAAAAGATCTTGTGAGAGATTTTATGAGGAGATGAAGAAGTTATTTTAGATGTTAATGCTGGAAGAAATGAAATACTTTCTTGGGCTAAAAATTTTAGGGAAGAAGAATCACATTTTTCTGTCTCAAGAAAAGTATGCTAAGGAACTTCTGAAGAAGTTTGGTATAGAAAATTTGAAACTAGTGTCCACACCAATTTCAGTGAGAACCAAGTTTTCTAAAGAGGGATAAGGTAAGGAAGTTTATCAGAAAGTGTTTCGAAGGCTGATTAGAAGTCTATTATATTTGAATGCCTCCAGACCTGACATCGTCTTTGCTGTCACTTTATGTGAAAGATTTCAAAGAACTCCTAAAGAATTACATTTTATTGCAAGAAAAAGAATTTTCAGATATATCAAAGGCACAAATCTTTTTGGAATTAGGTATGATGGATTAAGAAATATTGGTCTATTTGGGTATCAAGATGCTGATTGGGTAGGAAATGCTGATGATTGAAGATCTACATATGGTGGAGATTTCTTTCCGGGGAAAATTTGTGTTAGTTGGAATACCAATAAACAGAATTCAATGACTTTTAACGTAGATAAAGCTGAGTATGTTGCTTATACTTAAGCTGTAACTCAACTAATGAGGATGAAGACACCGTTGGAAGATCTACTTGTTGAAGTAAAGATACCCTTGCTCTTGGGTTGTAATAATCAGAGTGCAATCAATTTTACAAGGAATCTGGTACAAAATTATCATTCAAAACACATTGACATAAAGTACCACTTCATCAAAGAGGAGGTGGAGAAGAATTAATTGAGGCTGGAGTACGTTCCTACATCAGAAAAATTTGTTGACATATTCCCAAAACCATTACTAAAAGAACCATTTTCTAAATTGAGGTTGAATATGGGTGTCAAACCTCCTTCTCATCAAGGTTGAGGTATGTGTATCTCTCCTTGATCTCATTTTACCATTGGATAGTGTTTTCAAGGGGGATAATTGTTTTATAAATCTATCCTTATAGAAGCATGGATAAAAGGGGAGCTGTGGGTAAGCTTTGAATCCAGGATGTATGTGTGTGAAATATTCTAATTGTTTGTTGGAGTGGTTGTAGGAAACATATTTTTTTATTCCAATAACACTAAATAATGAAGAATGATAAGGTAGATGATTAGCAGATGTTGTGAAGAAGTCCGGGTGAGGAAATCTGATAATAATAAAATTTCATAGTCACTGTTTTTGGATTTCATGGTTTTGGCTGTCAATAATTCTTATTTCTGATAATGAGTTAGCTCACATAGGCTTAGAATTGTTGATAAGTAATCCATTGATTGAGCTTAAAAAGTTCAGTGATTTATGAATCTTGGTTGATAACAAAATCCAAAGGGGGAGATTGTTGGGACTAAGTTGGATGGAGAATAAAGTAAGAAGAGTTTGTTGTTACAGAGTGTTGTCTTTTCTTGTCAAAGAAGATAAATTAATTCACTTTGTAAAGGATATGAAAATCAGACGATGCATTGCTGATTTGTATTTACAAATATCATAAGTTTGGAGAACATACGATACAAGACTTATGAAGGAAAGGGGAAGTTAAGGTGATGCTAGTCGTATATAGTTTTGATTGGAAGGAAGGATGTGGTGGAAGACAGGGATGTTATAATATATTCCCTAGAAAATCTTATGATGCTAAAGCTATTTGATCAAAGGATACATATGAATATAGTGGATTTTTTGATGAAAGATGAATAATGGTTATGGAATGAAGTGAAGAGAATCATGACAAAGAAATGGATGATCTAGAGGTGGCACAAAAGAACATTTTTAGGTGGCGCTGTTTTCCAATGTTTGCCATATTTTTTGGCCTGAAAATCAAGTGATGGAGAAATGTATTTTTGGAAAAGTATATTGTGCGCAGGTTTGAATATGGATTAGAATTTTGCAGGAAAGGCATGATTCATGGTTAGAACAATGAAAAATGGAAAAGTAATGGAGTGCGCATAAAATTAAAAAAAGTGCACGAAAAATGAGGTTGCGCGAAAGATTAGTTTTGCCTGGAATATGGAACGTGGTTTAGAATTTTTCGCGCAAGTGGTGTTTTGAGATCAAAACAAAGAAAAATGGAAAAGGCATGAAGTACACAAAAAACTCAAGATAGAGTGAGAAATATGTTGTTTCATGAAAGAGTTTTTACATGCATGAAGAGGGTTTTATGCGCATATTAGTGTTTTTCACATAGGGTCAAAAATTCCTATAAATATGAGGTGACCCCCTATCATTTGTTAAGGGTCAACACTTAGAGAAATAAAAATCTCTGAATCACATAAAATTTTATGCTATGAGAGTTGCACAAAAAGAAATAGGTCTGCACGAAAAAGGGAAGTTACACGAAAAAAAAGAAAAGATGCGCGGAAAAAGGAAGTTGCACGAAATAGGTTTTCCATGCCAAAATAAGATTTTATACACAAGTCATTTGAATTGCGCACAAGGTACTATAAAGGCTATGTGAAAAAGTTGTGGTCTTCGCACGTATTTAATTGTGTGCATGGGAGTTCTTACCAACTTCTGGGTAGGAATGTGCAGATTTATACTTCAGGGAATACACCTGTTCAATTGTAAAGAAGCACTAAAATACTATGATTAATTATTTGAGCTAATATGGTGCACACACACTTGCATATTGTTTTCCAAGTGCTACACGAGTGAAAAGGAATATCCTACTCATTGTATTCCATATCAAAGGATTGTTTTCTAGTGGATTGTGTGATACTATATTATTTTCGTACTATACCAAGGATGTAGATAATATTGTTGAGTATTGAATCTTGTAAATCTTGTGTTATTATGGTTGTGTGTGTTTAGTAGGGAAATAACTCTTTAACAGGAGGCGAAGGTTGTTTCAAAAAGAAGAAACATAAAAGAAAAATATATCACTGATTCACCCCTCCCCCTCTCAGTGATACTTGGATGTTGACTGGGTAACTTCAATTGGTATCAGAGACATAGGTTCCCTCCGTTTGTTCTTTACTGAAGTTTTGAAGAGAGGTTTTGATGCATAATTTTAATTACATGAGCATTAAAGGGATTCCAATATTTGATGGAAATAATTATCAAATCTGGAAAGATAGAATGATGCCTTATCTTATGTCTCTTGAATATGAAGTTATTGAAACTAAAATAGATAGATTTCATGCTATTGATGATAAGGTTCCTCTTACTCCTGTCGATAAGAAAAATCTTGAAAATGATGGAAGATATAAAAATTAATTATTCTCATATCCTTCTGAAAGTGAATTTTTAAGAGTGAAAGGTGTTGATACAGCCAAAGGAATCTAGGAAAAACTGAAAAACATCTATGAAGGAAGTACAAAAGTGAAGAGGGATAAACTTCAAATTTGGAGGTTGAAGTATGAAGACTTAAAGATGGGTGAGCATGAATCAATTGGGGACATATTTAACAGGAAAAACGACATTGTCAGTACAATCAGATGTCTTGGTGAAAAGTTGGAAGATTCTATAGTTGTTGAAAAGATCCTGAGAATTCTTCCTGAAAAATTTGATACTAAAGTATCATCATTGGAAGATAGAGATCCTGAAACATTATCATTGGATTATTTTCATATCACTCTCATCACTTATGAAATGAGAAGGAGGACGACTATGAAGATAAAAGTAAAAACTAATAGAGAAATTTCTTTCAGGGCTGAAAAGAAAGAGACGTCAAAGAAAATTCTTATTAAAGATGAAGCTGGTGAATCTGACTCTAAAAATTTGGTATATAAAATTTTTGATGAAATATTTTCCTTGTTTTCTAAAAATATGAAAATAGGCGCATGTAAATACAAAGGGAAACTCCCTTTGAAATGTTTTGAATGTGGAGCTATTGGCCATATTGCAGCTAATTTCCCTAAAAAAGGGAAAGATAAAGATAGTGATGAAGAAGATAGAAGACCAATATGTTAGTGGAATAAATAGGGTGACAATGATAATTTTTTTGGAAGAGGTAAGGATACAAAGTTCTTCAAATAAAAAAGAAGAAGCCTTTTGTCAAAAAATGAAGAAGATGATGATAGCGAGACTGAATCTGAATGATTAGTTACTGAGAAAGCTATAGAGAATACTTTTTTCAATAGTGAATAATGATGATTATGAGATTATTAGTACTGAAGATGAAGAAACTCAACATGAAAAGTATCTAAAAGAAGAGCTGAAGGAATGTTTGAGAAAGATCAGAAGGCTTGAGAAGGAAAACAAGAAATTGACAAATGGGAAATCTTCATCAAATGACCAAGAATGTTTTCCTAAAAAGAAATAAAAATTTGAAAAGGAAATTGATGATATGAAAAATTCTATTGAGAGAGAAAATAATCGTAATGATCATCTAGAAGTAATGCTTAAGGCAAAATAAGATGTGTTGGAACTTGTCCAACATAAACTTTCTAAAGCTAAGGAAACGAACACAAGGTTCAAAAATTCTGTTACAGAAGTTGGTGAATGTTTTTTTAAGAATAATCTTAATAAGGATCAATAAATGTTTCCTTCAAAGGTTGAAAAGAAAGATGGAAGGGGTACTGATAAGAGTAATGTTGGAAATGCAACGTATGTGGTCAAAGTTAGCAATACTAAAAAAATCAGAAGCATCTAAAAATCTTGAGTCCATAAAGATTTCTACCACTTCTAATTCTAGTAAGACTGAACAAAAACATGAGTTTAAGAAGAAAGTTACTATTGAAAATATGATGGCCAATAGATAACAAAATTCTGGTAAGAATACTGTTGAGAAGAGTTTGAATGTTATCTTGAGAATCATGGAAATCGACACCAGTTCAGTTCACGTTGCACACCTCAAAAAAATAGTGTTACTGAAAGAAAAAATCGAAGTATGGTGGAAATAGGGAGAACTATGTTACCTAAACATAGTATTTCTCATTATTATTGGAGGCAATCCATGAGCACTACAATGTATATTCAGAACTGATGTTTCTATAGGTGAAACTTAGATATGATTCCGTATGAAATGTTCTTTGAAAAAACTCCATGTTTGAAACACTTAAGAGTTTTTGGGAGTCCATGCATTATAGATAAGAAAGGTGGAAACCTTTAAAGGTTTGATTAAAGAGTATATGATGGAATTATTCTTGGATATTCTCTAGAAGGAAGATGATATAGATGTCTCAACAAAGAAATAGGAATAAATATTGATTCTTTATATGTAAGAGTTGTTGCAAATGTTGAGAAAGAAAAGAAGTCATATGCTGACGTGGAAGTGGAGTATGATAGAGAAGATTTTGTTAAGGATTAAGATAATGCTACAGTCTGTGTTAGTTCTACTGAAGAAGAGTAATCTGAATCAGTATTCTTGATTGATGAGGATGAAGTTCGAACAACTCATCCTAGGCTAAGGAAACAAGTGTAGGCTCAAAACATTATTGGAGATCAACATCAAAGGATTCAAACAAGAATAACAAAAAATTCTATAACACATACTTCTATTTATTAGAAAGTTGAACCAAATGATGTAAATAAATCATTTGATCATTCATAATGGGTTCAATCTATGAATGAAAATTTTGATATGATAGAGAAGAATGATACTTGGGAACTTTTAACCAAGACGGACAACAAGAACATTATTGGTACAGACTGGGTTTTCCAGAACATGCTGAATGAAGAAGGTAAAGTAATAAGAAACAATGAAAGATTGGATTTCAAAGGGTATTCAAAAATTTAAGGCATTGATTTGGATGAAACCATTACTACGGTGGAAAGATTAGAAACAATCAGAATCTTTCTTTCTATTCCTGTACAACGAGGTTACAAAATCTTTCAAATGGATGTGAAATCTGTATTCTTGAATGGTGAAATCGAAGAGGAAGTTTACATTGATCAACCTTGTGGATTTTTTATTGGTAATGATGAAATTTATCTGTGTAGGTTGAAGAAGGCTTTGTATGGGCTAAAATAGGCTTCTATGGCATGGTATTCTAAATTAGATACTTGCTTGAGGAAGATGAATTTTAAGAAAGGTAGAGTTAACAACAATCTTTACATCAAGGAGTGTTAGGAGGTTTCACTGATCATAATTTTTTATATTGATGACATTATCTTTTCTGGTAATGATAAAAGATCATGTGGGAGATTTTATGAGGAGATGAAGAAGTTATTTGAGATGTTGATGCTGGGAGAAATGAAATACTTTCTTGGGATACAAATTTCACAGAAGAGAAATCACATTTTTTTGTCTCAAGAAAAGTATGCTAAGGAACTTATGAAGAATTTTGGCATGGAAAATTTGAAACTAATGTCCACACCAATTTCATTGGGAACCAATTTGTCTAAATATGGATAGGGCAAGGAAGTTGATCAGAAAGAGTTTCGAAAGATGATTGGAAGTCTATTATATTTGAATGCCTCAAGACCTGACATCGTCTATGGTGTCACTTTATGTGCAAGATTTTAGAGCACTCATAAATAATCACATTTTATTTTTGGAAAAATAATTATTAGATATATTAAATGAACAAAACATTTTGGAATCGGGTGTGATGGATTAGGAAATATTGATCTATTCGGGTATTCAGATACTGATTGGGCATGAAATGTTGATGATCGAAGATCCAAATTTGGTGGAGTTTTATTTCTATGGAAAAGTTGTGTTAGTTGGAATACCAAGAAATAGAATTCAGTGACTCTTAGAACAATTTTAGCTGAGTATGTTACTGCTACTCAAGCTGCAACTCAACTAATGTGGATGAAGACTCAGTTGGAAGATCTACTTATTGAAGTAACGCTACCCTTTCTCTTGGGTTGTGATAATCAGAGTGTAATCAATCTTACAAGGAATCCAGTACAACATTTTTTTTTCAAAAAACATTGAAATAAAGTACCAATTAATTAAAGAGATTGTGGAGAAGAATGAATTGATGCTAGAGTACGTTCCTACATCAGAAAAAGTTTCTGACATATTGACAAAACCTTTACCAAAGGAACCATTTGATAAATTGAGGTTGAGTATGGGTATCCCACCTCCTTCTCATCAAGGTTAAGGTATGTGTATCTATTCCAAATCTCATGTTACCTTTGGATAGTATTTTCAAGGGGGATAATTGTTTCATAAATCTATCCTTATGGAATCATGCATAAAGGGGTAGCTGTTGGTAAGCTGTGAATCCAGTATGTATGTGTAGGAACTATTCTAACTATTTGTTGGAGTGATTGTAGGAAATAAATTTTTGTATTCTAGGAACACTGAAGAAGTGAATAATGCTGAGGTATATGATTAGCTAATGTTTTGAAGAAGTATGGATGAGGAAATCTGATAATGAAATTTCATAGTCACTATTTTTGGACAACATTATTTTGGCTGTCAATAATTCTTGTTTCCTACATTGAGTTAGCTCACGTGGTCTTAGAATTGTTGATAAGTAATCCGTTTCTTGAGGTTATAATGTTAGGTGATTTATGAATCTTGGTTGACAATAAAATCCAAAGGGGGAGATTTTTGGGACGAAGTTGGATGGAGAAGGAAGTAATAAGAGTTTGTTGTTATAGAGTGTTGTCTTTTGTTGTTAAAGAAGATAAATCAATTCACTTTGTAAAGGACATTAAAATTAGATGATGCTTTAATGATCTATATTTTAAAAATATCATAATTTATGAGAACTTATTATTCAAGACTTATGAAGGAAAGGAGGAGTAAAGGTGATGCTATTCGTATACAGTTTTGATTGGATGGAAAGATACTGGTGGAAGACAGGGATTTTATAATACTTTCCATGGAAAATCTGACGATGCTAAAACTGTTCGATCAAAGGATACATATCATGATTGTGGAATTCATGATGAAATTTGGATAATGGTTATGGAATGCCGGGATGGGTGACCTTCTGGTATGTTTCTCAGGATGTGTGCGAGTGAGGACAAATCACACTGGAAAGGACATGTGTTGGCCTGTGGGGACTGTTATTAGTCAGATGACCCATTCAGGCATGTGGGTGGGTCCCAGGGTGGGGACCACATGTCTGCAGGGTAATTGGTGGTACCTGGCGAGCCAGGACCTGATGGCCATGTTAAGGCAGGGTGTCTGTGCTATCATCGGGACCCAGTTTTTACAAATGCAGTGAAGAGAATCCTGACAAAGGAATGAATGATCTGGAGTCGGTAAAAAAAAAGTTTTAAGGTGGCGTTGTTTTCCAGTGTTTTCCAAATTTTTAGGCTTGGAAATCGGGAGATGGAGAAATGTGTTTTTGATAAATTATGTTGTGCACAAGTTTAAAGATAGCTTAGAATTTTGGGAACATGGAATGATTCAAGGTCAGAACATCAAAAAATGGAAAAGGCATGGAATGTGTGGAAAACAGGGAAAAGTACGCGAAAAATGAGGCTGCGTGAAAGATTAGTTTTGCAAGAAATATGGAACGTTGTTTAAAATTTTTCACGTAAGTTGTGTTTTAATATCAAAACGAATAAAAATGGAAAAGGCATGAAGTGTGTGAAAAACTAAATACAGTGAAAGAAATATGAGGTTTTTTGAAAGAGTTTTTATACGCATTAAGAGGGTTTTATGCGCAAATTAGTGTTTTTTGTGTGGGATAAAAAATTTCTATAAATACAAGGTGTCCCCCTCTCATTTGTTAAGGATAGTCACTTAGAGAAATACTGAGCTCCAAAGCACATAAAATTTTATGGTAAGAGAGTTGCGCAAAAAGAAATAGGTCCATGCGAAAAATGGAAGTTGCACGAAAAAGTGAAAAGTTGTGCAAAAATGGAAAGTTGTGCGAATATGTTTTCTGTGCCAAAAGTGTATTTTTCCATGCAAGTCATTTTAATTGAATGTAAGGTACTCTAAATGATGCATGAAAAAGTTGTGGTCTTCGAACGTATTTAGTTGTCTGCATGGGAGTTCTTACCAGCTTCTGGGTAGGAAAGTGAAGATTTGTACTTCAGAGAATATAAATGTTCAATTTTAAAGAAGCACTGAAATACTATGATTCATTATTTGTTCTTAGAGGGTGCACACAAACTTTCTGATTGTTTTCCAAGTGCTACACAAGTGAAAGGGAATATCCTACTTATTGTATTCCAAATCACAATATTGTTTTCTAGTGGATTGTGTGGTATAGGATTATTTTTATACCATACCAAGGACGTAGCTACTCATGTTGAGTAGTGAACCTTGTAAATATTGTGTTACTGTGGTTGTGTGTGTTCAGTAGGGAAATAACTCTTTAACCGGTGGTAAAGGTTGTTTCAAAAAATGGGAAACATAAAGGAAAAAGATATCACTAATTCACACCTCCCCCTCTTAGTGATACTTTGATCATGACTGGGTAACTTCAATTATATCTTAATTTATTCAACTACTCTAATTTTTCTATTTGTCTTAGATTTTGTGTTTTCATATTTACTCTAATGAATTATATAGAATCACAGTTTTGATTATGTTTTTTTCTTTTACAGGTTATATATATTCAAGGAAAAATAACCCCTAATAATTTTATAAGAACTTATAATTTATTACCATCCTTTAGTGTCTGGGGAATGCCACCTAAGGCCAGTAGCACCTCTACCTATTCCCAAGCTAATGTGTTAGGGGAATAATGTTACAAATAGCATCATATTAGCCCAGTTTATCTTTTTGGATGGTATTTCTAGAGGTTGGATGTGTCAAAGATTGAAATGTATAGTAAAAAAAGGCATGGGTAACCTTTTAATGTTAAAATTCAATTTACCTGGGTGGTTTGGGTACAAAAGGTGTTCATACACACCATTAGGAGCATCATCACCACATCATTAGGGGTTTAGATGATGATTATAGAGTACCATGAATTGGTAGAGATAATATCTAGTTGGAATGCATTATCTATGTTGTATTTTATGAATGTTGTATTTTTGGGTGATTAATAGGTTTTTTGGATTTTGATTTTCTTACCCTTTAGATTTGTTTTTATATAGTTTTTGAGCATTGTTATCTTCTATGGTTATTGAAATAATTTCATTATTGAGATGGTCAAGAAAGAAATAGGGGGATGTAGCTAAGAATATGGTTCATTTTGAACCATAGATGAATCAAAAGATTGTCTATAGTATTGTTGAATCCTTCTAAGCTGTTGATAAGGGAAACAATATTCAGAAACCATGCCATGAGAATTCATCATCAAAATATAAAAAGTATATTCTGATAATTTTTAGGGGATTCAGGACTGGAAAACATAGAGGCATGGATTTGTCAAATTAATATAATCTTCTATTTTCTAGGAACACTAACTGATATAAAGGTAAATCTATTAGTATACATGCTTGAATACCTCACGATTCAATGGTGGAATATAGTTGTTCAAAATAAAAAAATACAAGAACCTTACCTATAAAGTGTTCAAGGATTTTTTTAATAAACAATTATAACCAAATACCTTCAAGAAAAAAAGGATGAAAAATTTATTTACTCTTAATAAATAGAATTTATCTATGATAGAGTATGAATCTAAGTTCATGATGCCATTTTTATTTTCTCTAGTGGTTACCACTAGTGATTACTTGAAAGCGTTCATCTTTTAGGTAGGTGTATGACCAAAAATTTACTCTAAAGTAGTCATCTTATATATTGAAGATTATATAGAAATGGTTAATAGAGTTATGGTTGAAAAAAATTATATTTCTAGGATGTATAGTGGAAGAGACACCTTTTTCTATATAGTCATGGGTAGGTACTACAATGATAAATCCAAGTTAAAGATGGATACTTACTTTTAAAGAATTAATGTGGAATAAAACCATTATATAGAGTCAGTATCAATTCCACCATGTCAAAGAAATTAGTTTATATGCTTTCAATGTGGTTAATTTGAGAATACTAAGTGGGAATGTATGAATCCATTTTGATAGTGTCACAATTTTGGTATAATGGGATACCACAAATTATATTATTGAGGCACTCTTATGTTGGGTAGTGGTGATGGTGCTAATATAAATTAGTGCTTGTGTTATGGATTTTGGGGGATCATGGGAGGATCATTTTACTTTAGTGGTGTTATCATATAAAAATATTTATTGGGACATGATACATATGGATCCATTTAAACCATTGTATGACCATTCTTATTTATCTCCACTTTGTTGGGTAAGTATAGGAGAAACTTCACTAGTTTTACCTATCCTTGTTCATGAGATGTACAATAAGATTCATATGATTAGAAAATGGATGTAAATGGATCAATTACATCAGAAATAATATACAGATCATTATAATTGGCTCTTATTATTTCAGTTTGGGGGGGGATATGTTTTCTTCAGGGTATCTCTATTTCTAGGGTATTTCCATTTAGTAAAAAAGTGAACTTATCTCCTCAGTACATTTAACTTTTTGAGATAATTGAATGGATTGGTGGTGTGGATTATGAATGGGATTTACTGCTAATGTTTATCTCTATTCATAATGTGTTTAATTCATCTGAATTGAAGAAGTACCAACCTAACCCTAACCATGTGATTCAATGGGGTCACGTTGATCTTAAGTTGAATGCTACATTTAACCATGTACTGATACGTTTTCAGGACATATAAAAAAAATATTTAATGGTAAGTTCCTTACTTTATTTAATGTGTTATGGAAGAATAGTTATATATAGAAGGAGATGTGGGAATAAGATGACTTTATACTGGATTAATGAATAAAGAAATTTCAAATCACAACTAATATTATGATTTCTGAGGAAAAATAATGTAACGCCCCGACCCCAGCTACCCAGAGTCGGTGCATTACTTCGTAACATTGGCATGATCACAAAAGATCTAGTCTCGAAAGACCGATTAGTTTAGTAGCCTTGGAAACACTAGATACATTCGTAAACGTTACATTACATCATAAAGTGAAAAACTACAATAACAAAGTCTCCATAGTCCACACTCATATCCTCTTCTGACTATCCCTGCAGGTCATTCATAAAATACTTCTTCACAACCTGGAAAATTTTTAAACATTGAAAGGGGTGAGCTCAAATGCTCAGTAAGGATAACAATAATGCGGAAGCTTTCATAAATAAACATTAACATTTAAGGCAATGTATAACTAAAACAAAAGCCTCTTAAACATGAACTTCAACATAATATGGCAAAAGTAAAATGAGATAATGCCATTTACTTCTTCACATGGATATTCTACTGGTCGAATAATCACATGTAATATCAATAACCACTTTCATAATGAGGGAATGTATAATGCCGGACATTCTGAAACATTTTGTCAAGGCCTCGGCCAAGACGTCTAAAATGATTAAGGCCTCGGCCAAAACCATAAATCAAATTGGGAAAGGGCCTCGGCCAATTCCATGTCTAGTTGTCTCATGAGACCTACCGATGCATCGAGGAGCTATAGCGGGCCCCACCCGTCACTTATTAAGTCCAATACATTCCTCATATGAATAGGTTTAAACATATCATAAACCATAACATAATCATATCACATAAAACATGCATAAAGGAAACATAACATTTCCACATTCCAATCACAAGATATCAATACAACACATTGATATAATAAAAACGCTTTCAAAACCATTTTCAATACCAAAATAAAAGTAAGTTAAAACTTTGTATTTATTTTTCATTAAAAAAAGTGATGGCTTGTAGAGGAAGCCGAAACTCAAATAATGGTCACGGCGGCGGAGAAGTCGTTGTCGCCGCATAAGTACGGAAAGAAAAACATTCCCTTTTGTCGTTTAGCAAAACGCTTCGTATAAAAAAGATTCCTTTTGAATAAACGTAAAAGTCAAAGGGGTTTATACACCGTATAAAAGAAAGTTGTGTATAAAGCCAAATATGCCTCAATGAAAGGAGATTGAGACAAAGTCCTTAAAAAGATCATTTTTAAAATAAAATAGATCTATTATGTGTATTCACTATAGGTACACATAAAGAAAGTAAAAATACAAAATAGGACATAATAATATCATGACATAATTTGAAAGTAGGAGATTAACCCAAAGAATGGAAGTTGGGTTAAGAAGTACCCTTACAAAGAGCATTTTTAAAATAAAATAGATCTATTATGTGTATTCACTACAAGTACACATAAATAATGAACAAATACAGGATATGACATAATAATATCATGACATAATTTGAAAGTAGGAGATTAACCCAAAGAATGGAAGTTGGGTTAAGAAGTTCCCTTACAAAGATCATTTTTAAAATAAAATAGATCTATTATGTGTATTCACTATAGGTACACATAAAGAAAGTAAAAATACAAAATAGGACATAATAACATCGTGACATAATTTGAAAGTAGGAGATTAACCCAAAGAATGGAAGTTGGGTTAAGAAGTTCCCTTACCTCGTGTCTGACTTGACTCAACCGTTCTTTAACCTCCTGAATAATAAACTAGAGTTAATATATACCTTATTAAGAACCATTTTCAACTTCATTATCCTTATTATATCACTTATTACAATGATATGAACATTATGTAATTATTTAAGTTAATAATGTTCATTTTGTCGGTATTTGGTTCTTAAGTCAAAAATAGGCTTCTTACACTTACATGTTGTTAATTTGGTCAAAGGTTCATTATATCCAGAATGGTATTCATGATGTAGATATCATATATGTCATATATATCCAGTACATACATTCATTTATAATATTACATCACATTTAGAGGTAAGAAATGAAATGCACCGTTCATGGAGACGGTAAGCCGTACGTACGCATGAACGCTACTTCCATTTCTATTTCATATTTTCTGGAATGGAATCATAATGATATGAGAGTATATTATAATTCCAGTATAATAACATATATAATATCATTAACTTTATCCTTCACACATCCCACATATGGTATTAACGAATCAAATCACTTTCAGGGGGCGGTAGTCCGCGCTTCCTAAAATGAAGATATCGTGTTTTACCCATAATGGAAACCATAAAGGTATGCCCAAAATGAAAAAAACAGAAGCTTAAGGAAAACATAAACATATTATATATCATATATAAAAAAAGTGACATCATAATGGCCACCTTTGAAGGTGTTAAATGAGTGTTGAACAATCATCGTTTCGGGAGGCAGAATTTCGCCATCCACGGAAACCTTATGTTATTTAACCATTTGATGTAGTTGTGTGGAAGTGTAGCTCAAATAAATCTTATAACAACATCCTAGTATATTTAAGATACTGGTGTTGTTACAAAAGAAGTAAATAAAAAGAGTTTAGGGGGTTGGAGAAGCAAAATAAAACAAAAGAACATGAGAGAATGAATTACCTTAAAAAGTGTAACTCCTTTTGAGTTGAGCCTAAAGGCTTCCTTTGAAAGGATTCTGCCCAAAGGGAATCCTCTAGGATGAGGAGAGGGATGTGGAGAGAGCAAATGGGCAGGGGTTGGCCGAGCCAAATGGCTTGATGGTGTGAATAAGGTGGGAGAGGTGGGGGCCTTTTATAAGTGGAGAGGAGGGGCACTTTTGGAAAGTAATGAAATGTTACATTATTTCAAAATGATTTTCGGATTCTAAAGGTCCCACATCTATATAATTCGAGGCTAAGGTGATAAGGTTTCGAAATATCTTCATCCAATAGGCTTTGGACAAGTGTAAGCCTCGGATTTTGCATTATCTTCTCATTTTATTTAAATCGTCAAATAATGATGTCATCGCTGCATCATTATTATGTCATAAATACTTTAATTTATTTAATGTCTAAAAATTATAAAACAAATACTATGATGTAGGAAATCTTTTTAGCTTTCCAATGACTATTTATAATCAAAATTTGGACTTGTATAACCCCAATTAAAAATTGTTTTAGTAGAACAATTTATGTTAGTGTCATTTTCACTTTAACATTAAATAAAAAGTAATTTATGTTATTTCCCAACAAAAGTGGATCCATGGGGTCCCCAAGTTAGGCCATGGCTTGTCTTGGTCGGCCATGACTCAACCAATGAGGTTGGGACATGTGTCTAGGTCATTTCATATTATTAATGTATTATTTATACCTTAAACTACACTAATTACCACTAATCGCGATTAAGAACTTAAAAGTTACTATTCACCAAAAAATTATTTTGATCTCATTGAACCACATTTTACTTCTTAATGACAACCATGTATGTCGGATTTTTGAAAATCAAATCACAGAAGTTGTAATATTTCATTTAAACGAAAAATCAGTTATTTAACTACCACTTAGTGGTTTCACTATTCATCAAAAATTGAAGTTTTTCAGAATAAGGCCAAAATTTCACCCTAAGCTATAATTGATATTCCGAATTCAAAAATGATGTCTATTTTACAAAATTCCAAACATATTAGTTGCATTAATTAATTTTATAATTAATTCCCGCTGTCACAACAAATAGCGTGTTTTTTAGAAACAATTTATATCAAAAGATTGGCAATTGTTTATGTCCAATTTCAATGTTAAATTAATTCTAATGACCACCATTGGATAAAATGGTAAAAATATATTCTAATTATACTTTAAAACCACCAAATATTATAATTTATCACTATAAATTATTTTTATTAAAAAAGTTGTTTTAAGTATTTTTCACTATTCATAAAAATTTTGAAGTTCTCAGAAAATTACAAAAAATTCAACATAGGCTAATTTCAATATTAGGAATACAAAAATGAAGTCCATTTTGAAATATAAAATCTCTATAATTTTAAAAAGTGGTTATTACTATTCATAACGGCTACTTTGATTTGTCGCGATGTTTTAGAACTCCGAAGTTGCGTACAATGCAAGCTATTGTATTATTGAATGAGAAGCGTATCGTGGAAGCTAGGGGTGTTACAAATAATATATTGGTGGGGATATTTTAATCCTCATAGTTTTAGATATATTCTTTTTATGAGTTTTTGAGAAATGGTTTGGTTGGGTTTAGTATTTGTAAGTTTATAGGTTATTTTAGAAAGTTTTGGAAAGAGTTTAGAAGGTGTATGGTTGGTTTAAAGTTTGTGGAAACCATATGAATTCCCCAGTAACCATGTGGAAAGTTGAGAAAGTCCTGGAGGTGGCACATAATTGGTACAATATGAGGGTAAAATAATTAGATCATCTAGGTAATCATGTGACATGGGATAGAGTCATTTCACATAGTTGGCATACAATTTTCCAATCTATGTGAGCTATGATTTTTGAAAAAGTGGATCCCATATGGTTGGAATAAAGTTTAATAAACCATACTACGTAATCACGTGAAACAATTAATTAAATATAAAAATTGTATTTTAACCTAAAAATTACCCTAAACAACTCATTATTTCTCTTGTGTTCTAGGATCTCAAACCTCAACCGTCCTCTAGGTGATTCTAGTGTTCTTCTTCATTCTAAAGGAAAATTTCAATAGATCTTTGGGCATTATATATATAAATAAAAGGAAATTATATATATTTTTATTCTTCTTTTTGATATTAGAATCTTATCTTGGAAATAACTTCTGATCGGATCTATCATGGGTATATTTAAGCTTAAAAACATGTTTTTATGTGGTTTCTTTTGGTTCTATTGAAGGAAACATAGAATGAATCTAGATCTACCAAGATCAAAGTGCATTTATTTATAAATGAAATCTATTTGAGGTAGGTGTATTCTCTCTATAATCACTTATTCTATAAAATAAAACCTCTGTATTTCTAAAATTCTTGATTAGGTTTAAATTGGAAAAACCCTTGACGAAATATTGTTATAAGCTATTTTATTATATAGTTTTGGAAATATTCACACATTTTATTTTATTAAATGATTAAATGAAAAATTATTTAAATGAAATATGTTTTTAAGAGACATTGGTATACATGGATTAGGGTGTGTTCATGATTTCATTGTATAGGCCCTTACTGGTGTTGAATTGTATATTGATGCTATGAGGGAAAATGGTAGTTACCATTGGGTGATGATTTGGTGACGAGACAGGTCACCAATCATGAGTATTGGGACTATCATTCATAATTTTTGGGTGTGTATGTGTGTTTTATAATTGGTATTCCATGTGTATTATGAATATGGTAAAAACTAGTTAACATGGATCTTATAATGAAACTATTTTATATTCCTATTTCCTTATTCTACATGAAATGTTTTTGAAAATAATTTCCATACACAAGATTTTTTATATAAACTGTACCAACTTATTCTGGTATTAGTGGAATGTTTGGGACGATTCTAGAGAATTTCCTACTGGGTTGTATAGTCACCCCTATATATTCACCTTGGTGAATATATAAACGTTTTTTTCATGCACAAGTAAGGGTATGATTTCATATTTATCTAACAGAGCATCATGATTTTATAGGCATGGTAATAGTGGGTGGATATTGGAGATGTTTGAGTTATTTGTTTTGATTGATGCCAAATTGGTGTCATTATGTCGAGATATCTTTTTGCTTTTTAGAGATACTATATCTTACTTTCTACTACTATGATTTTTGTATTTGTCTTGGATGTTGATTTTTTGGGTTTACTCTAATGCATTATATAATTTTATGTTTTTTATATTTTTGTCTCTTATATATTATATATCTTTAAGGAAAAATCATCCTTGAATGATCTTGAAATCCCTCAAAATTTATTTCTAGCCATCGGTGTCCGGGGGATGTCAACTAGGTCATTAGTACCTCCACCACTTCCCAAAAAAATGAGTTAGGTTCAAGATGTCACAAAATTTCTACTACTTTCCATTTAATTATAAGATAAATGATTACAATATTAAATTACAATTCATCCAATTAGATCACTAATCCCAGTATAAATCAAAACACATGTATAATCAGTCCCATTCAACTTTTATAGCAAGGACAATTTGGTCAACTAGTTATACTACTTTGTTACATTTGTGAAGGAACCTATGATTATCTTTGGAAACCTATGAGTTCCTATAGAAATCTCTTCTGATCACTAAAATTATTCAATCTAAGAAAGTTACTTTACATTCCACTTCAATGACTCTTACGTATTTTCCTTTCTACTAAAACCCATGATTAAACACTTACATATATTACCTATTGTTTTTCATTCATGTTGTAAGTTTTACTCACCATCACTTGGATAATTGACCATAATACACAACTTTTATAAGGTCACCTTCTGGTCCACCAATCTCCATTGGCCTACCATTGTAGCTAGTCTGAATATGTCAAACTACACCTTTTAGAGTTTCTATTACTGATAAATAGAATCGAAACTTGAAATAAACATCACATTCCTAAGACTTTTACAATATATCGAGTGAATATCTCATTTATATTTCACCTCTATTTCTAATTTTCATGTTCTTGGAGATGATTTATCTTAACATATGCATATATATCCTCGTGTTACATCTTCAAATATCTTGATATAGTTGATAACATGATGAAAAAAACATATGATTCTTATCGTATTATCCTCTTCTAGGAATCCTTATCAACCTTACTCATTCCCAGAAATGGATGATAAGAAGTAGGGAATTCAAAAATATATCATATATTTTTGAGTAATAGTACAATGTGAAAGTGTCTTTACAACTCTTAGAAGTTTGTGATGGTGAATAAATTTTATTTATTCAGTACTGATCATAATTTTTTATATGGTTAAATTTTATATTTACTATAATAAATAAAATGTGATTATAATTAGTTTATTTAAATTACTTATTAAGATATAATTAATGAATGAATTTATTAGTCTCCCACTATTTTATTAAATCCCAACAACCCTCATCATTAGATTCACAATATCTAGTTTCTTGACTATTATATTATAAAGAATCCACATTTCCTTTATCATAACCTAGATGAATGCCACATAAAATTATTAGAAGTTATTTAGGTAGTATTTTGATTTTTGACTACATTAACTCAAAGCTCCTTGATTTGTTGAGTAGACCCCTTAATCCTGAAAACCGTAACTTGGATTTCCTTAATTATCACCTCAAATTCACAAAAAATCTTTCTAAGATAAAAAAACCATGATTATAACATGGTTAATTGAACCTAAGACTTTCATTATAACTCCCTAATAATTTAAATCACACATATGTGGGACAGACAAGTACTTTGAACTATGGTTGTATTCTAACTCAATTGATGGAAGGAGTTTTTCGGATTAATTTTTTTGATTGATGGATTTTTTTACAAAATAAGCTTAATATTAATTATTTGATTCTTCACATTCTTTTTAATATTATATGGATATTATATAATTAAATTAACCATGTCTTATAGAATTATTTATACACATACTTGTATAAGATGTTTTATTTTATATTTTTAAACTTATTAATTACTTTATTTGAGATCTTACAAAATTAATTAATTAGACATGCTAAAATATGTCTTTTAACTTTTTTTTTTATCATTACATGATTGTTAATTTTTTTTATTTTATGTTATCACATTTAAATAAAAATTAAATAAACCATGTTTTACATAAAACTCTGACCCCATAAAAATGGTTTCCCAAGATAAGTATTTAAAATATTTCCCTTTCAGTAGTGATTCTGATTTTTTTTATTCAGTACCTCACTTGTAGAGAAGGGTATCCATGGAATAAAAATATCAAATAGTGAAAATCACATATTGGTACTTCTAAGAAACAAAATAAAATGGTTATGGTCAATGAAACTAATCTACTGATAGCTATACACAATCAATAAGAACTTCATATAAATTAATTCATTACTTGAAAATATGAATTCCATGAAAGATATCATGTATAAACCAAAAATCCAAGTAGTAAAAAATTAAGCATATAATGGATAAATAAACTATATATATACCCTAAAATGATTTAATTGACACCCAAACTTTTCATAACCGAAAATGTGAGTGACATACTTTGAAAAACTATAACCCGTTACCCTACCAAACTTCATGAAGGATGTCAATCCCCAACCAAAAACCTAGTCAAATTAATTCACAATATATCCTATCAAAGAATATTATGCACATTATAAGGTTGATTGAAACCCTAATCCCCAAAGAAACTCTACCAACACCCCCAGATGTAATCCTGGGAATAAGAAATTAATAATAATTCTAATTGAAAATGGTAAATAATAAAAAATTTAAAATATACTAACTTAATTTTATTCAAGAATAGCAGGGGAAGAATTGGTGGATATGAAGATAGGGGTGATGTAGATGGATATTTCAGTAGATATGATGAGTGGGGTGGTGGATATAGTGAGGAAAAAATGAACGATACATAATAAATTACCTGAATTTTGTGAAGATCAAGATAAATCATAGAATAAAAGATTGATATAAAGTAAGTGAATAATTATTCCTAAGAAATTCAGGAGGCATACATCTAGGGTGTGGAAATTAGAAATAGTTAAGGCTAGTGGATAAAGGAGGGTGGGTGTAATGTGAGGGAGATAGAAGAAGGTGGATGGTTTCCCCCTCCCATCAGTTTCCCGAGCCCACCAATTTGTGAGGCTTTCCCTTGGTCTAGTCTTGATCACATAAATTATTGAATATGTGATATGATCCAGAGATTTTATTTATTGGTTGGTTTATTAGTGGATATAAACATACCTTGACTCTAGGGAAAATAAAACATAGAGCCTATAGTTGAATTGAGTTACAAGTTTTTTCTATTTTACTATGTGTCTCTTTGGTTGGATTTAATTTAGCTCTATTCATGAACCACCTCCTCTAGCTAGGAGCTCTGTCCTTTATAGATTCTTACTCAAATGCAAGTGAGGTGTAGTGATCAAGATTTTTCCTATGCGAAGGACTTGGTCGATATTAGAGTTTTATATCCCCAAGACTTTATTAAGGATATAATATTAACTTACCTTAGATAAAAACCTTGTAATTACTCTTTGAAAATTCATTTTTTCTTAATATGGGATGCTTACCCTTGGAATATAGTTTAGTGAGATTTAAATCTATGCATATTTTTGGGATGTTTAATATTTATTAAATAAATATTATTTATTCATACATGTGTGAAGGTATATATATTATAAATGGATCCCTAAATGGAATTTATTAATTTAAAATTAAGTTCATAATAGGGGGTTTTACCTATGAGAGTTATAAACTCCATTTAGTTTCTAGGTCATGGGTCATGAAATTTATGGTTATTTTATTTAATTTTAGTTTTTATGTTCTCCCACTTCCCTATTTTCTCTGCTATCATAGGAAGGGGAAGTAGATAACTCCACTCATTTATGCTTCCATTCCAAAAATATAAAAAGAGATATGGAGTTAGATATATGTCATAAGATCGCGATTAGATTTGGATCATGAGGTAGTGACAACATAACACATAATTGTACCCAAAACTATAGTGATTCACTGTGAGGTGGGATAGATTTTTCATTTCCACATAACCTTTAAATTTAATTTATTTTCCATTTTTATTTGAATTTAAGGAATATAATTAGTATTATTATGCCCATATAATGAAAATATGTGGTTAAATTGGTTAATTTTGTGGTTCATAGGGTGAATGAATTTGGAAATCCCAATAATATAATGTTTTATTCAAGAACACAAGCCATATAGATCGTCAGTGCATCTCAAGAAGGATATGATGACCAAAAAACATATTTTCCATATAAACAAACCATGTAAGAACTTTGTGTACACAAATCTAGGAGTTTCTATGTACAAAGACATACACCCTATGTTTTTTACCTAACATGTACGAGTACATTCCATGTCAGGTTTCACGACACTACTTGAGCAAGAGTATATAGATTGGGAACCTATGTAGCATAAATATCAATTATTCCTTGAGACGTAATGTATATTTTGGAAATACATTCTAGGTCAAGAATAGGTATACAACCAGAGTAGGGAATTGGGTCACTCTCCATGTATACCATAGTAAATTCCATACAGTCCACCCCTAAGTAGAATTTTGCATATTTTCTGACTATGGATCTTGGTTTTGGAAAAGTAGACAATCCATTCAAAGAATCATTCCATATATAATGTTATGATAGAGTAATATATATTATCATATTCATTTTGATAGATAATTCAAGGTTAGTTATAGAATTCATCTCTGTGGAATAAAAAATGAGATCAAAGTGTTTATATATAACCAGTTCAAGGTTAGTGAGCCCTTGAATAGTATCTAATTCTGGTGCATGATACCCACTCATGCATAAGAGATTAGTTTCCACTTTCATTTTTTATATATTTTTATCCTTAGAGGATGGATAGTCATGAATACAGGAGTTCAATATAGTATTTATAGCTTCCCTCTTTAAAGAAGTGTAGTCCAATTGGGGTATATAGATAGACGTGGAACTCATATGGTTCCCATCCTTACTATGTGACCTAATAATGTGAGATTTTATATGATTTGTATAGGAGGGTGGGGATTTATTATTTCCCTCTCATTAAACTATATTATTCATGGATAGTTCCTAACATGGATTATAAATATCCTTTTCACCCTATATAATCCTCTCAGTTACTGGGGGAGATGGAGTAGGTGATTAAAAAATTATTATGGTCTATCCCATTCATTTTTGTACTAGTTCTAATGGATTTTTGGAATAATTGGTTTGAATATGGTAATTGGATAATCCCTTGGGATTGTATCACATGATGATGTGTGGGTTGTACCTTACACTGAGGGAGTTGTTACTCCTCCTAACATGTGATGGGTGGGTCCTTCATGCTAGGTGATGTTTTCTTAGAGATTTCTATATGAGGAATGATATATTTATTACATTGATCAATATTATTTTCAATTACTTTACCTTAAACATTTGTGATGAGTGAGGTCCTCAATGTGGTTGGTGCTCCCTATTCTAATTTATACATCCTAATGAGGCACGAGTTCACTAATGAATTTACAAGTGGTAGAGTGATGGTTATAAAGGTTGATTGGTGAGGAAAGTTTAAATACTAAAGGATGGAAACTTCATCATTCAGTATACATACATAAGTGAGGTGAGGTTACCTCATTTCATCATGATATCTTTGGTATAATGGTGGTGGTATTTCCTATTCCATGGATAGGTTCAAGTTCCTGGTGTCTTGCAATGTAAAGGGGGTTCCAAGTATCTCCCATTCATCATGCCATAATGATGGAGCTAAGTTGAGTTAGTGAGGAAAAACCTTTTGGTTGATTGATCTCCCCAATTTTATTTTAACTTTTAAATAGAAAAATCCCTTGCGTATTTGAATGGATGAGGATTTGTTGACCCTTATGTAGGATAGGGTGGTAAACTTACTATAGAATAGGGATGCAAGTCACCCATATATGGTGAAGATAACCTCTTGAGTATCACATCGTTCTTATAGTGTGAGTCTCCCACTCTAGAGATACTAGGGATTTTCAACTCCAAGTGCATGGTTTTTAGATAATCCTTTTTGATACAAGTAATAATTCTGAGAATGATTTTTTTAATTTTTTGTATTCTCCCTATGAATAGAGAAGCCATTTGCGATAGAGAATATGGTTTAGTTTGAGGATAGGTGTTCCATTATTTGAGGGTATATTCATTATAGATTCCTTGGTTATGAAATGGTGATTTTCTTTATTGTATCCAATGTGTGGTCCTATATGTCTTGATCACCCCAAAGGCGGATGTTCAAGGATGTGCTTTCCCCTTAAGGTGGATTCATTGTGTGGTGTTTTCCTCTGATATGGTTGAGTAGAGAGGTGTTTTTCCCTATGAAATTATGTGTATTTTAGGAGTACTCATCCCATGGTATGAGTAGACTATTAGGGAATCATTCGACTTCATATGATCTTTGAGTTGAGGGTTTATTTGGAATATAATCCATTACATCTACCCTATCATGTGACCCCCACAACCTTAAGTTGGGTGGATTTGAGGTTCAATCCTTAGTTTTGAGATAACTAGTAGCCCAAGGCCCTTCATTTTTTTTGCTGCTCTACTGGTTATTTTTATACTCACCACTATATGTTATTTTTCCTTCACTTGTTGTGTCTTTATAGATGACACACATATTGGTGGCGGATTAGTTAAGAAAAAAAGAGACTAAGGGGAGTTGTTGGTAGTGCTCATGTATAACATGGAATAATAGTAGTATGGTATTATGGAGTTAGAGCCTTTTAAATCCAATCATTTTTCACACAAGTGATGCTCAAGTTAGAGTTTATGTAACACGATGATCCCCTTTCCTAGTCTCTTAAGGTCAATACGTATCCTGAGAAGTTGGGCCTTGTTTTTTCCCCTTTGTATTGAAATTGATATTGTATTCTTTCATAAAATTTAGCAGGTGTATGAATGCATATTTTAGATTTTATTTATTTATATAATTTTTGGTTGTGTATATCTTATTATATGGTTATGTATATATGTTGTAGGTTATAGTGGATAAGGCCTCTCATTTGTGTATTATTACATCTTGGTGCAAGTCACCAATCCCTATATTATTAGCATTCATCTGGAGGTATCAACCCCGGATCACCACTATCCAAGGTGGGGTCTCAGTTAGTTAGGTTGTGCTAGATTGGTATTAGAGTGAGTTTTGATATAAGGATTCCATTTTATGATAGTCATCATATAATCATGATTTAGGAAATTTGGGGTGACAATGCTTAAAGGTTTTAGCTTCTGTTGACTGACTAGGGAACACAACTAGGATATAGTGGCTATTGTATTTCTATGCTAGGAATATAATAATATTTTGACTAAATTGAGTACTTAGAGAATTTTTTTCAGGACATAGTTGACCAGGTCCATGCATTATATTATGGTTAGTTCATTTACTATTTCACTAGGTGACATATTTCCTTGGAGTTTTCAATCTGTGTTGAGGATATTGATTTCCCTCATAGAAATTAGTTCACTAGAAGTAAAAGATGGACCTTTTGTGACTGATGGTAGAAACATTATTACTCATATATATATGATATTTCTAGTTTTTCTATACACTATGGTGTTGTGATTATGTTTGGTCCAATATTTTCCCCAATATCGTTAGTTAGGGCTGGTTATTATCCTCAGCCGAGGCGTCTTCTAATGAATTCAAGATCCTCTACCTATATATAAAATAAATCTAGTTCCCCTTGACTACTCAGGGTGGGGATCCTCTATCCGTAGAGTCAGTATTGACACTATATAAGAGCTCATTTAAGTCTATAATCCTCAATTAGAGTGGGTATTATCCTTGGTTAAGGTGTCTTCCAATGAGGTTGGGATCTTCCACTATTATTCATGTAAGGTTTCATGGGTTTCTTGGATTTGGTGGTTATTGTAATTGATCGATGGTACAATATTGATAGATTAGAGGGGTTGGTAATCCCTTGGATTAGTTATCTTCAATTGAGGCACAAGTCCCCCATTATAAAGTGAATTTAATACTCCCATATGAGATAGGGTGAAAGTCCTCATTCTATATAGGTTTATATGGTGTGGATTCACCATTAGTGAGGTTGGTTACTCCCTTAACTAGTTTACATACCCTTGGTTATTTATTATTCCATTACCTTTATTTAGATATTGGTTGGTGTTTGGTTGATACGTGGTGTTTATTTGTGACCTCATAGTCATGAGTGAATCACAAGATGATTCTTAGTTGAGGCTGGTGTATCCCTATTGGAATCTTTTATTCATAGAATGATGAGTATGATGAGATAGGTGCCATGCGTTGGAGCCTTGGTAATATGGGATGTTTTTTTCTAGTGAGTGCATGGAATCCCTTGTGGAGAGATATTCTCTCATAGATAGTAGATAAATGGAAAATGATGATCATTATGGTGATAGTATTATAGTGTGAGATATGATTGTATTCAATTTGTCAACACTTGATATATCCTAAATGTAATTTATAGGACTTTTTACCTTGAAACTTATGTTTTTTTTATCATTTATATGTAATATTCTATCATAGTTTCATTGATAAATAAGATTCAAATATTGCAATAGAGTATTTAGACTAATTAGGTATGAATGGAGACTCCTAATAGAGATGACCATATAACCAAGTTTTCACTATTGATGTTGGTTGGATTAGGTGGGGTGGTCAGGGAATTCATCAATGTCTGAGTGAGACCCGATGATGATATCATGTTAATGGATGATCACCCAATGTTCAAGTTTGGAAGTATGATCTTCGTCATGGTGTTTTGATATTGAACATGTAAATCACATTATACTTTCATTGGGCAGTGAGAATAGGGATATAAGTAAGAGAAATCCCTTAGGAATCAATGAACAGTTCTCCCACTGGTAGGAAAGCTTGGATTTATATGTTATAATTATTTCAAAGGATTGGTCTTGAATTCATGGATTATGGGATTTTCCTTCCCCTAGGAGGTATCTTTAGTGAGCTCGAGGTGTTGAGTACTAATTTTTTTTGGAGATTCATAATTTAGGAGTTTCCAGGGAGCTGAAGTAAAGTTTGATCTATACTCCTATTTTTGTGATTTCTAAAGGATATATCTATATTCACCATGATTTATGAAGACCTTATAAATGGTCCTCACTATTTTCTACAAGAAGATACATGATAGAAAATGTGAGTATAGATATCATCAGTAACTGAATGAACAACAATTGGTTGTCTCAGTATTATGGCCACCTAGGTAGTGTGGTGAGAGTTTTACTGGGATATCCAATGTGGTATCTTCAATTGTGTGATAAGGAACAACTCTTAGCAGGATGGTGGCTGTGGATGATTGAGTTTTGGTAAGATACTAATCCTGAGTCCCAAAGTATATGGGGGAAGGTCACCTATAGTGGATAAGAATCTGACTGAGGTTATGGTGAAAGCATGTCATTTTTACTAATTTTGGATTGGAATGAATAAGATGGTTAATGTTATTATTATGACCTGATCTATAAAACATTGACGCATGAGCTTTTCTTTTATTGACGAGGATTGGTTATAGGATCACATTGTGTGGTGTGGAACTCATGTTGAGGAACTTGATAGCGGATATTGATGTGATTTGATTTTCCTCATATGAAAATATATAGAGTATCCATTTTTTTATGTGGGAATAATAACACCATGATTAAGAATTATTTAGTCAATAAACCATATCTGATTGATATCGATGGTTTTTGGATTTTCTTTGTGATGATGTTGTTGAGAATTTTGTGGTAGGAGGAAATGTTATTTAGTGGAAAACATTAGAGAGGTTTATGAAGGAAGTTTTCACCAATTTTGGAGCTTCCACTATGATGGGTTGAATATTCTTGGCATTTCAGGAGAAACTATAATCTCAGATAGAGTATCCCGGATCCATGTGATAAGAAGGGGATGCATTCCTGAGTGGGTTGTTTCTGGGTCCCTATAGATTTTATGAATCTTCAAAATATGAAGGAGTTTGGTGATGGGTCATATTTCAATATGGGGATGATTTATGGGATTCTTGGACATCATATTTGGCTGTTTCCTTTTCAGGGATGAAAAGTCCTAAAGGTGAAGATGATGTAGTGATCAGGGTTTTTCCCATTCGGATGACTTGGCTAGTTTCTTAGTTTTAAACCCCCAGAAATATATAAAGTGTAAAATGGTCATTTCTACTATATAATGATCTCATAAATATTTTCTTAGCGATATATTATTCATGGGATGGGATTTTTACCCTTGGACTATAATTTTATTAGATTATAAACCAAGTGTATTTTCAAAATATTTAATATTTTTTAAATACATATTATTTGATCCCATATGTGAAAATTCCTATATATCCAAAATGGAACTTTGGATGTAAATTACAACTTTTTGGTTTTGTAAGAAATAGGGGGTTTTACTTAGGTGAGGTATAATATTCATCTGGGTTTCGGGTCTTAGGTTAGGCCTTTTATGGATATTTTATTTTATTTTTTATTTTCTCCCCCTCATATATTCTCTCCACCATTAAATGAAGGTGATGAGGAGATATCCTATCATTGAAACCAATAATTTTAAGGGAGAAATATATATAGGGAATAAAATACATGTCATAGGAACAAAATCATAGTCAGATCATACAGTAGTGATGATGAAGTGAGGAAACAAACTTGAAACTATGGTGTTTTATCATGAGGTAGAGATATTTATTTGATTTCCACCTCAAAATTAATTTTTTATTGATTTCAATTTTTATTTGGAATTATTACCACTATTTGGTCTCTTAAGTTGGATAGAGGATGATTTGTAGTTAAACGGGTTAATTGGGTGATTCGTATAGAGATTGCATTTTAAAATCCCAATCACACTGTGTGTAGTCAGAGAGAACACACCATGAAGATTATCATTGTCTCTCAGAAAGGAGATGGAGACCACATGTAATGTTTTCCATATGGACATATCATGTAGAACCTTTGTGTACATGACTCAAAGTGTTTCCGTATACATGGTTGAACACTCTGTGTGAGGTATATAACATGCATAAGTACACACTATCTCTGGTTACACGACATGTTTTAAACTAGAGTATATATCTTGGAAACCCATGTGGCATAAATTATATGTATTCATTGAGTCATGACATGAATTTGGTAAATATATAGTATTTCAGGTTTACGTACATGCCTATAGTAGGGATTGGTTGTACATGTCATGTATACCATAATACACACCGTGTACTTTCCCCCTAAGTGATATTTTATAGATTTTATCACCTTTTATAAATATTTTGGCAATTATATAGCCCATTATTATTATATTTACATTTAGAATGTGATGGAGGATCCTTATTCATCATTATATACAATTGGTGAGATAATTTGGGGTTGGTTTCAAAATTTATCTCCGTGGCATCGACAATGGGATCTAGGTGTTAATAAAGAAAAGGTGTAGGTTCGATGAACCCTTGAGTATAATTCTAGTGATGGGGAATGATTCCCTTGATTGTGTCAAATATTAGTGTTCCTAAAGTCTTTGTTAGTGGATTTATATCCTCAACGGATGAAAATTAATGAACTTTGGTGTTCAGGTTAGTCTTCAGCAGTGCCCTCTTCATAGCATAGTAGTCTGATTGGGATGTATGGATGGACATGGAACTCATCGTGTTTCCCTCCTTAATATGCATCCCGATAGTATGAAAGTACTTGTATTTTGAATAAAAGGATAGAGATTTATTCATACAATCCCAATGAGCTATAGTATTCATGGATGGTTCCTTCTATTGATGAAAAATGTCCACTCTCCCCTAAAGAACCTGATGAGTTTCATGGGGATACAGAGTTGGAAATTGTGAATGTATTCTAGGTAGATAATTTCATTATATTTATGGTTATGATGGATAATAGGAATGGTTTTTATGGAAATAGGAATTTTTTACACCCTTTGGATTTTATCATATGATGAGGCATAAGTTTTACCTTACGCTGATGGAGTTGGTATTACCCTAGAGATGCGGGGTTTAAACCCTCTATACTAGGTGATAGTTTCTTGGAGCTCCCTATTTAAATCACAAGCTATTTATGATGGGTTTTAAATGAGCCTAATAAAATTTATCATAATTAGTAGAAGAAATTAAAATCCTTTCTAAGGATCTCCATCAAAGATAATATGAAACCTATAAATAAATAAATAAATGAAGAACACTATAAATAGTCATACCTTAGACCAAAGTGGCTACTGCAACTCATTATATTTATATGTTTTTGATAAAGATCACATATGTGGCCCCATTAATCTCCCACTTACATTAAAGCCTAAAATAATTTGTTCTATTTTAACTTATATTTTAACATATAAAATAACGTGTGAAACCATATCCAAAACTCCTTTGGGGTATCTTCCAAAATAATTAGTTTTGAATTAACACTAAAAAAAATTTAGAGTATCTATTTGAGTCAAAATCAATCCCCATTCAGTCAATCACGAAGTGTGACCCTACACGAATTTATAGAATTTAAAATAAATAAAAATATTTAGATCCAGAAATCTAATCAAAGAGAGGTCTCTAGAGAATAATCAATGTTAATCAATCTATAAAAGGATTTGACGTGATCTCAATCAAACACATGTATCTCTATAACCATGTCCACAGGTATGCATCATATGAAAATGATAATTATAATATTTTTTCCATTGTATAAGACATTAAATGACCATGAGACTTGTAAAATTTCAATCCCATATTGATAACTCATATGTTCTCATCTCCCTGAGTGTAGAATGATCTGATCGATAAATACATCACATGTCATTCATCCTTCTAGATATGTACATAAAATGTACCTTATACAGATATATATATATATAATATCTAGGTTTAGCTGCACACTCCCACAATTAATCTCAACTGAGGGCCCTGATATCATACTCATCATACAACATGAAAAATCCAATATTGGTTAAGATCCAACCGATGACATAATCAACAATATACCCAACCATCCCTATATTAGATAAGTTAATATATTGAATTGTGTAAGTAGGGTATCAAATATGAAGGTTCTCATGCTAAATATATCACCAAACTTAGGTAGTGAAGACTCAAATATTATCTATGCCCCCATAGTATAACAAATAAATATTTATATTACACTGCATGTGGTATAATTAGTAGGTCATCTAATGAACACAAAGAATACTATTCACTATTTTTTACCCCATGAGAATATTTTTTATCTCTATACAAAAATCATACACATGATAACCTTAAGATTTTATCATAACCTATAATACTCCATGATGAACATCAATTAGGGATAAACTCAAATTCATACCTTGAGAAGTCAATTATCATTACACTTCATGAAATGTATATCTATATATATATTTATATAAAAATAATGAAATTATGATAATATGTAGGATACCTTTAATATGATAAAATTTAATATTCTTAAACTCTTTAATAATATTTAACAAACCAAACATAATCACTAATTTATCATAGCATATATGATAAAATTCTTGATCAACCTTATGTTTGATATACATTCTTAGTTTTGTTAACACATTACATCATATGTATTCCATGTCACATAGATATGTAACCATATGATAAAACCCTCCCACTAAACTATTTAGTGAGAAACATCTATGAAGAAACCTAATTTAAACAATGGTGAGATTTAGGAATCATATTACTAATTGTTCAACTGCTTGAAAAAATTCAAACTCCTCATCTTCACAACATCAAATGTTATGATGTTAACTTTTTTTATCTACTTAATAATATTTCTAAGTTAATTAGCATTATCCATGGAATCCTATTCTATAAAACTTTTCCTTGAAATAAAATTACTACTTACATTATTGTTTACTAGTATTCCTAAACTCTTTTAGGATAATGTTGCAATAATGATAACTAAGTACAACTCTTTACATTTAAATTTATCTTAATATCGTGAAGATATTTTAGGATATAAAGTGTAATTAAATTTTTATTTTGATTGGTACAATTTTTTAAGAAATTTCATCTTTAAATTTTTATGATAACTAAATGAAACTATTTATATTTTTCTTTATTATAAAATTTCCTAAACTCTTTTAGGATATTTATTAGAAAACAATGTATGTTAAACTAATATAAAATTAATATCCATATTCTAAATAGTAACATTTTCCATCACATATCCTAAAATATTTGGGATATTAAATAGAAAAAACATAACTTAAGATTTTTTTTATCATTTATTTGTTAATTTTGAACTCCTATAAGTTCAAACATACTCCCAATATCCTCTTAGACACTATATTATTTTCAAAATATCTTTCTAAGATACAAAAACCCTTTTTTATTAGGAAATAATATTTATATCCGTTTAGTAGGAATATTTAACAAATAAAATATTGTTTTTATGTCATATATGGTATTCTATGTGTTTGGAGCCTTTCCTTTTTTTTAAAGAATATTTTACTAAAATATCTCATCGATAGGTGGAGGGAACACATTACCTCATATTTTACCAAATATTTGGATAAACACTTTTATCCTAGATAAAAATATTTTATTCATATCTTCTTCTCTAAACATATTATAGAAATTGATGAATCATAAACCGTATGTATACAATTAATCAACTCATACTTTTCGATAAAAACTATTTGTAATAAAACAACTTCTATTACTACATAATATAAATGAGATTAATATACACATATTTACTTAGATTCATTTGATCTTGATAAAATCCATTACAATCAAATCCTCAATGTAGTAACTATTTACTACATATCGTGAATATAAAATACAAGCTCAATCAATTATTCCTTTGATTTTGAACTCCAACATATTTTCAAATTTTTATAAAATATACATTATATATCATAAACCTTTCAAAATAAATGAATTAATTTCTATAACAGCCACAATTGACATGGAAATTCTGTGGAGTTACAAAAAATAATTCATGTTTTATTGTAAAACCCAATCATATTTAATTATCACTCTTCCTTCCTGAAAACCCTAGGTTTCAATGAACTTGAATGTATTTATAAAGAAACATTATTTAAAATTTCTAAAAACTTTTATTCTTCTAGTTTAAACTTTTACCCACTAGTATTGTCTATACAGTACTAGAATCCAGACATCATATGTGCATCTCATCCTTTCTCAACACTTTGAGAATAATAGGTAAATTTTTTATGAATTCAATCATATAATAAAAATACTAACATAGATAACAATAGGATAAATTCCTTAACCCAAAAGTGAAATTTTGAGTCTCCCTTAAAGCATGTTATAAAGATTAACACATCATAACTACATGTATCAAAAACACCTCATCTCATTTTATAAAGAAAAAATTGTTTTCATACATTTCCCAAGAGCTAAAGGAGGTAAAATACACATATTATGATAATTTTATCCAATATTAAAAAATCTAAGTTATCAATATAGTAAATCCTTTGCTCTATTAGTTGAAATAAACCTTGAAGATCCAATTATTTATCATATTTTGACATTATGTATATTTAAAACACTTATAAATCGTATAGTCAATATCATATATCTTTTAGAATAATAAAATTTATTTCTATAACCATTTAAGTTTTAAAGAAACCACTAGTCTCATCAAGTCATCAATATATTCAATCGCATTGAATATCATTTTATATTTCAAATCATATTGAGTATATGAGAGTGATATTGATTTACCCAATCATATTGAGTACATGAGGATAAAATATTTAATGCACCCAATCATATTGAGTACATGAGTGGAGACTAAGATTCCTTTGTTCATTTTGTATCTAATACATCTAAAACTTTAAATGAATCATTCCATGCTTTCATAAGATTCTAGATCCACTTATTGAACCACATCAACACTTGGTTCCTAAGGTGATAACTATTCTGACACATATAATTTTCCTTAATAATCTTTATTAGATCACTAATATTTCTTAAGAACCTTTATTAAGCTAGTAGTTTAAGGAGTAGATTATATTAATCTTCACCTTATCAAGGATTAGTTACAAAGTTTAGTTTTATGATGATGACAATGATATTATCTACAATAAGAAATTTTATCAGATGGGTATCATGTATTATTATCCATTTAATGTGGGATTTTATTAAATTATATCCCACTAAAATTATGGACCCTTTTGAAAATTCATCACGACCATTAGTGGTCTAAATCCATATTTCACATAGAAATGAGTCCTCTTGGGAATTTATCTCACCACTTAATTATTTAGGTAGGTAATCATCCCAATCATATCATATATGATTCTTATAGAGCTAAGTTGATTACCCCTTTTCCAATCCAGCATATGGATAAACTTAACTCTATTCCTTTGGTATCATAACTGTTAGGGCTTTCTAGATAAGTGTTACCCAAGAAAAATTCCAAAAACAATATGACCAAGGATAATCAAGGGGAACCTTGGTTTAGCAAAAAAATACCCAAAAAATTAATGCAGAGTCACTTATTACTTGCCTTCCTAACACAATATAATCAAGGGGTACTCAAATTTGGAATGAAACTACTTGGTTTGATGATTAAGGTCTTGAAAGGTGCCTCTATGGAAGGAATATCACACTTAGTATTTAAAGGGGATTTTAATCTCTCTATCTTATCTCTTGATATTACATTTTATATATACATTCTTTTTTTTGGAATCCATTTCCTTCTCCCAAATTAATATGTTCAAACCCTATTTATGTGTACGCTTTACACAACCCACATGTTTGTGTTACTCTTCCTAAATTAAAATCCAAATATATTCTTACATATCTAGATTCATCATATGTATATTGTACATGAACACTTTATATAAAGTCATAGATTTATCCACATGATTAATTTTCGAGAAACATATTACCCACCCCATTAACCAACGTAGACAAAGAATAAGCCTCTAAGTTGGTAGGTAGTCCATCCCTAAGTCCCTATACATGGTTATACTTTACTCAATAGAGAATAAAATTCATCATAACTATAAAACCTAATATGCACAAACTATATTCAGCAAAAAAATTAAAGTTCATAACTTCAATTAAAAACCGAGTTCAAGGTAGATGAGAAACTAAATTCATTATGGAGTCAATCCTAACATGTAATGTGAGTCTCTATCCTAGAAATAGTTTAAAATTTTAAACTAAATGATACATAATATTCACACTTCTTAAAAATTTTACTAAACATGAATAAATCAATGTATAAATTTTAAATAAATAAAAAATTAAAATTATTAAATGCAACTTCCCAATATGAGTTCTACACACTAGTGCCCTGATCCAGATGGTTATATGTCCTTAAGTGCACTTCCCCGTATGCTAGTGGTTTCCAATTAGTAGCGAGTGTCTAATATCAATCTTGAGGAGACTATACCCTCTTTATCAAAGTATCTCAACTCTAAAATAAATAAGTAATAACCAAAATATATAACCATAACTAGAGTAATATCAACATCACATGATGTCTGAAACAGGAATTACAATATCCAACTAAAGTAGTAAATATTCCATTCTAAGTACGTGCTAAGTGTTAATATGAAAACCCAAAATTAAAAAGACACTGAAAAATCATCCAAGAAGGTCCTGACACAAAATACGTCTCCCTCATCCATGATCCATCCCAATCATCCCTTTAACATAGGAACCTTTCCCTTAACCTATCCTATAACCATGAAATCTATTCGAGTACCGATCAGGCAGCCCGAGTTGGGTGTGAGAACAACTCAGTAGGCCACCACCTACGATGTCTAAAAAAATATACAGTTAATATCTCTATATGTAGTTGTATAAAGAATAAATCACAAGAAATAAATTAAGTAGTTTACATTTATTCAATTAATATTATTTTAACCACATAACACCCTCGGGTTCTGAAGGACACCCGAACCTTAATACCTGCTTTGGCCCATGATGGAGTCTTAACTATCCCAAAGGAATATCATATTTCTGAATTCCAATGTTACCATTCATCATCTCAATTCACATCATATCTAATTGGAACCATAGTATAATGCCAACACATGGGTGTAGAACATCATGTCTGATACCTCATGGGTATTTGGAGCCTTTATAATTATCCCACACCTCAATGTCATATGGGTATTTGGAGCCTTAGTACCTATCCCATACTTGCTATCTCATATGGGTATTTTGAGCCTTAGTCCTTTTCCAACACACATTTAACACAAATATGGGTATTTGGAGCTTCAGTCTATATCCCACAAACATTTAACACATATGGTATTTGGAGCCTCAATCCCCATCCCATACACATTTAACACATATATCAAAATATCAAAATTTTCACATGTTTCATAGTTTAAAATTAATTAATTCATCAATTAATTAATATAAATCAACAATTTCATATTGATGTCAATCCATTAATTAATTCAACAATTAATTAATCACATAAATTCTGTTAATTAATACAACAATTAATTACTCACTTCAATTCCATTAATTAATTCAACAATTAATTAATCACATCAACTTCCTCAATATCTCAATAACTAATTCAACAATTAATTATTCCATTAAATTCCACAATCTCAATATCTCATCAATTTATATAATCAAATATTCCATTAATTAATCTAATAATCAATTAATCCAATTTCTCATTAAATTTCACAATCCCAATACCCCATTAATTAATTTAATAATTAATTAATTAATTTAATAATTAATTAATTTAATTCCATTGTTCAATTTCCCCAATTAACATAAACCGTTAACACTTGGAAATTAAAAAAAAATCAATCAGTGGTGAAATTTCCCAATCATGGAAATTTAAATTCTAAAAATTACATAAATGTAATTAAATCAAGACCATGGCATTGGAATTTAGACCACATACCACAAGAATGGCGATGGATTCTCACAAATATATAAACCCAATTTAAACAGAATATCTTTAAACATGTTGAAGAATGAGATCTCAATTAAATTACTAGATCCAAGATTTAAACTGATTATATCTAATAAAAAAAACACACACACACACATATATATATCCATCATGAATAGAGGAAAACAATCCCTTTAAGTATAGGGGAAGAATGAAAAAGAAATGGATAACCAACTAGGATAAGATTCTCTTATCAAGAGGGGTGAAGATCTACAATCTGGGATTTAAATCACTAATAAAGGAGGTCAGGAGGGGTTGAAATCCGACCAGGAGCCTCAAAAATTGAAGAAGAAACATCCGGGGTCAAGTGGGGGTTGATTTAGGCAAGTTTCAGGTGTTTGGGTGATTTTAAATCTAATTTTTGGATTTATTTAAACTACATGCACAGTTTGAGAAACTATGTTCCTTAACCATGTACCTCTTATAGGAGGGGTGTATGGTTTCATATTTTTGGGAACATGGTTTAAAAATATATGTGAAAGCTGTGAAAACCCTCTCTATATAGGGTTGCACAGTCTACTGTGCTAGGGTGCACAGTTTAGGCTAACCGTGCAACAACTGTGCACTGACCTTTTTACTCTTAAATTTCTCAAATTTTCACCCAAACACAGCCAAGTCAAAACCCAAAAAAATTACTCAAAACTAGTCAAAAGATTACCTAAAAACAAGAATGAGGCATCTCCTGAAAAGGTTGGGATTTTACAATCTCTCCACGTTTTAACGACATGTCCTTGAGTTGTACTCCCAAGCATCTCTAAGATTCTGAGTCAAAAAGATTGGGCCACTGAGCACTTATATATTCTTCTCTCTCCCACATTTAAACCTAAACAAGGCCATGTTTCCCAATACATGAACTATTAGAACAACCTTCCCCCGTAACACTTTTTCACTGTGATCCAACACACGTATCAAATACTCCTCAAAGGACACATCGACCTTAATCTCAACGTCACTCACATCGATCACATGAGAAGGTTCAGGGTGATACATCCGAAGTTGTGACACATGGAAAACATCATGAATAACACCGTACCTTTGTGGAAGATCCAATCGGTAAACCACTATCCCAATTCTCTCCACAACCACAAATGATCCAACAAACCTAGGCACCAGCTTGCCTTGATTCCATATCCTATAGTAACCCAACCTAGGAAATACCAAAAGGAATATGCGACCCCCCTACGTAAAGTCTAGGGGTCATCAAAATCGATCATCATATAACTTTTGTCTACTCTGATCCATATAAATACATTTCTGAATCAAATAAACCTCCTCCAACATCTCCTGTCTGAGACTCGGTCCCAACAAGTCTGACTCACCTGTCTCCATCCAACATAGAGGTGGTATGCATTGTCTACTATAAATTGTCTCATATAGTTCCATCTATATCATTTCTTAATAAATATTTTTATAGAAAAACTCCAAAATTTCCAGGTTATTCCTCTATGACCCACTGAATTCTACTACACATGATTGAAGAATATCCTCTAGAACCTAAATAGTAGGTTCTGACTACCCATCTATTTTTTAGTGGAATACCATACTCAAAAAAACCTATGTACCCTACTCTTTTTACATGACCTGGAGAAGCATGTAGTAAAATGAAAATAATGTTCTGAAATAATAGTACATGTCACCCCATGTTGTCAGACTATCTTCTGAACATACAATTCTCAAAATTTATCCAATGAGAAAGTATCCCCTATATACAAGAAATGAACTACTTTTTTCAAATGGTCCAAAATCACCCAAATAGTGTCATTTATTCGAGGCGTCCTCATGATATCCAACAAAAAATCCATTGTAACATCATACCACTTCTATTAAAGAATGGGAAATGGTTGTAGAAAACCACCAGGTCATTAATGACTGACCTTCACATGATGACAGTTATAACATCATGTCATGAGCCCTAATATCTCATTTTTTCCTGATCGACCAATAAAATGTTATCTTAGTTCATGGTATATTTTGGTCATACATGGATGTAACATCCACTTCATGGAATGAAATTCTTGGATCAGATCCTCCCTCACACTCATAGGCACAAAAACCCAATTCCTTGTAAGATTTGGTGTCCTAGAACAAGATGGTTTTACTTTGATTACATGGATATTTAATGTATTATTACATATTGTTCATTGTTATGCATGACTATGATATAATAATTTCCTAGAGTATTTATTTCATTGATAAGGTCATGGAAGTTCCCCGCTATGACGAGAACCTTGAAATGCTTCTTTATGTTTTAGTGTCATCAGATATTTCTATCTATGTGCATGTGTAATGATCCTTAGACTTTAAGATTATCATTAATATGTGTCACAACTCACGCAATGTGATTTACTAATGAAAACCGTCACACAGAAAGTAGGCGTGAAGTAGGGTATGTTGGGTGCGTCATGAGTGGCATGTTATTAATTGATAATTCAAGGAAGGATTTGAACATTCCATTTATGGAATTTGATATACCAACCCTTTGATTGAAATAGAACCGTTGCCTAAAATTCCATGTCCATGGTGTAATGTTGAGTTTATTTCAGGTAGTCAAAGAATGACGTATCAAGCATAAAATTCGATGACACAATCATGAAACCTGATTGATGAGATATTGCGACAAAGGGATTATATTACACAGTGAGAGTTCGTATGTGGATGTCATTGTTGCAAGTTTACGTTCTTTCTCTTGGGTTCCTTGACCCGTTGCTAGAGAGTACTCTTGGATTTTAGGAAATCCCGCCTAATGCCAATGATAAAGAATCCTAGAGGGTCACACACTAAGTGTTTTTGGTGGTCGTAGTTAAATTCTATTTGAATTTAATTAATGAAATAAATATTATTCTCAAGACCATGGAATAATTTTATTCAAGTTAAAATGATCTAATAAATTAAATAAAATATATTTATTTATTTTATTGAACATTTAATAAATATTTATTTACTAGTTTGTAAATAAAATATTTATTTAAGATAATAATTTATTTATTTATTTATTCGGGTGTTCAATAAATGGTAATGGAGTTAGACCAGACTAAGGTCAGTCTATTAGTAAAATAATTATTTGCAAGATGGTAAATAATTATTTAACTAGTTGGCACAAGTTAAAATAACAATGATGCTGCTATTATTTTGTGATGTGGAATTTTATTTTATAATTCTATTTTGTGCAAGTAGGCGCACCATGAATAATGATGCGGTATTATTATTATGAGCATGAGTTTTCTCTAAGTTCATGAATGTATTTAATTTTTTCTATGCAATTAAATATTGTAACTGAAATTCCATGTATATAAATAGACAAGTAAGCCTATTGTGCCATACACCACACCACACACCTGTTGAATTGATAATTGTTGATCCAAAAAATTTCTCTATCAAATAATCTTCTCTCCCCTCTCATTAGTGAGAGACGTTCTTCAAGGCCAAAGAACAAGCAATCAAGAACGAGTAACACAAGACACTCACTTCACAGCGCTAGCACTTGGAGAATGTGAGATGTCGATTGGAGGCCATCGAAGCATGTTTGGATCACCGCTAGAGAGATTCTAGTTTGGGTCCTTACAAGCACAATGAGATAATATGGAAGGGACATTCCGAACGATCAACATCATCAAAGAAGAAAAATATCAAAGATACATGTATTATTTTTCCTTATGAAATTAATCAAATTATTATAAACATTATGTGCAAGATCCTCTATAAGGGTTTCAGACCTCTTTATTATTTATCTAAATCATTGATTACATTCCATGGAGACTGGAATTCATCATCATATTGATCCCAAAATAATCATTTATCATGGTAAAAATCAAAGTTGGGTGTCATACCAACCACGCTTCCGCTACACCCAGAACCTTCAAGTGGTATCAGAGCGATTACATCATAGTTTATAATTATTTAAATATTTCATTAATGACTTACACATTTAATAATTTAGTTGTTTCAATTCATGTTAATTGTTTTGAAAATCTGAATCTTGAGATCTATTCCTCCTCTTTTGTTTCTCATTCACCTTACAGAAACAATATTTTCTTTTAATTTTGATTAAAATAAAATAGAGGATCCCATACAGAGGTGCCAAATATTCCTGGACGTGCAAAACCAAAACACACGGTGTGTATTCGACAATACACACCATGTAGTCAAGATTCAATGCATCTGACCAGTCCACTAAACCAAGCCATGTGTTAGAGTCTTTATAAGTCCTAAATGACTCAGTGTGTTGACCAGGAACATGTATCACACAGTTTTCGGATTACATGCCGTGTGGCCCAAATGGGCAGGGCGTGTAGTCCCTTTGGGTTAGGGTTGGACTGTGCACCCCATATATCGCAAGCCCAACTGGAGACTGTGTAATGAGGAACTACATGGCGTGTGGCCAACTGGACACACAGTGTACTTTGAAGATTTCTAAAGTACACTCACACGCCGTTTCCCCAGGCATGTACTTCAGATGGATGGTGAACAATAGTACACACCGTGTAGTTGGAACTAGACATTGTGTACTCATCCCAATTATATAGATTTATTAAAATTTATTATTATATTATACAAACCCTTGAGATGTGTACTATCGTGTGGTAATAAAGATGAGGCACAACACATGATAGGTGTTATATATATATGTGTTTAATTTAACAACTATTTAATGTTCATTTCTACTCATTGGGTAGTTATTAATAGGAAATCACTGGGTTACCTCCATGGTACAAGTTAGGTAAAAATATAATTTTAAATGAATTTATTTGTTTAAAATTATTATGGATGAGAATCTCAAGGAAATTCAGAAAAGTATTTAAGATAAAAGGATTTATTAATTAAAGATGATAATTAATTGATTCAAGAATGATTTATCTTAAACAAGAACGATTAAAGAATTTAATGCTAGTTTTATTTATGAATAAATATCATTGTATGTATGGATGATCATGAGCTACACCAAGAAATTTTTATGAGGATGGTTTCATTTAATTAATTTATTTGAATTTAATTGGTTGGCCTTTGAGCCTTTTTCTTATTAATATGAATGGCCTGCGTACCCAAGGTTTGTTTTATGTAAAAACCCCTTTTACCCCTCACCTACATGTGAGTTAAAAAAGTATATATGTAATGGATGGAACTACCAAGCTAGTGGAGGGGGTTCAAGCTAGATCCGAGACGAAACCAATCACAGGAGATACATAGGTGGACATGTGGAAGCTGTAAATACAAACCCAAAAGGTTAGAGGTGTTTCTCCCCTAGGATAGGGTTAGTTTATCAACCTCTAGTTAAACTAACCATTATAAAATCTCATGGTCATTCCATTTAATTTATTTTATTTCTATCATTTACATGGTTTATCATTATGGATGTGTTGTTATGATCACATAATTAATGAATTCAAAAAGAATGCAAGATAGAACTAAAATAAACTAGACTTATGCGTAAATATTATCAAGACATGGTTAATCACTTAAGTAAGTTACACTTAATATTAACAAGAATGTGATAATAATAAATTCACACATAAGATATAAAAATCCCTTAAATAAAATATTAAGTCAGACCAAGCCTTCCGTTACTTGATTAAGGGAAATCTCAATAAAACTATGTGTTTGACCAACCCTTGTTGGGACACTTACTTTTATATAGGAATCCCTTATGAAAGGTTTTGGGTTGACTTAACCAAATTACATCAAGAGGAGTATCCCTTGATAGACTTGGTGTAATATTGGAGGCAAGAGTTGAGAAAATCCAAATTCATGATTTCAGGATTGGGGAGTCCACTCAACAGATCAAGGAGTTGCAAGCCCATAGTTGGCAAAGACCTGCCTACCTAAATACCTTCTAATATCTTGACCAACCCTTGTTGGGGTTATGCGAAGGGGAATATGGATCCTTTCCACTAGAATGTCATGACAACTGTACATTTTGAGTTCAATGGTGAGGTCCATTAGGACTTGAAAAAATAGCAGGAGACTTAATGAAATTTATTATTTCTCATAAAATGTAATCAAGAAAGTACTAATGATCTGATATTTTAATTTTAGAATAAAAACGAAAAGCTTGTCAACCACACTATCCCTGTGATCAATTTTGGATAAAGACAACATCCTCACCGACAATAACTTCTTGGAATGGTTTAAATGCCTTTGGGTTATCCTACACCATGAACAGAAGTCTTATGTACTGGAGTCAACATTACTTGATCCGACTACCAAAGAGGTGAGTGACTAGGATTTTCTGGTCTATGAGAAACATATGAATGATGCAGTCAACATTCAATATTTGATGTTATCATCAATGTATAGTGAGCTTATAAAGTCTCATGAAAACATGGATGCTTATAGAATGCTCGAGCCACTCCGTGGTATTTACTAGGAGAGATCAAGATAGGAAAGGTTTGAGATCTCCAATTCACTCTTTCAGAGTAAGAATGGAGAAGGTTCCCCTGATAGGCCTCATTTAGTCATGATCATTGGATACATTGAGCACCTATAGGTTTTATGGTTTAAACTCCCTGAAGAACTGGGCACTGATCTCATTCTTGCCTCACTCCCTCAGAGATTATCTAACTTTTTTTGTCAATTTAAATATGAAAAACATTGATAAGTCTCTATCTGATCTTATTATCCTCATTCGGAAAGTAGACAAAGATATGAAGTGTGAAAAGACTTATGTCCTTATGGTGAATAAGAGTAAAGGGAAGGTGAATAGATTCAAGCCCAAATCTTCTTCATGACCTTCCAAGAAAAGGAAGATCAAAGGGGAGGCAAGGGAACATGAGGATTTTTGTTTCACATATGGCAAGAAGGTCCACTGGAATAAGAACTGCACCCAGCCTATGAAGCAAGGGGAAGCTTTTGGTGAATTTGTTATTGAATGAAATCTACCTATTTCTAAAAATTGTGTATTAGATATAGCTTTTTGTGCTCAAATATGTATCCAAATAGATGAACCAAGTAGATTTAGGAAGATTGATCATGGGGAGGTAGATCTACGAGCAACCAACTGAGTTAGACTTGCTACTGTAGCTGTTGGGGACAACCACATCACATTTCCAACTGGGATGATCTTGGTGTTAAAGGGTTGTTTTTATGTTCCTTCTAGAACCAAAAACTGAATTTCTGTATCCAGAATAGATATAGATCGATTTGTTTTCAAGTTTGGAAATGAATGTTTCTTCTTTTATAAAGATATCATTTTTTTTGGTAGGGCACATTTATACAATGGTATTTATGTGTTGGATTACACAAACCAAGTAATGGAAATCGATGATAAAGATACTTCACATGACTCATACCACACCCAACTTTGGAATCACTGGCTAGGTCATGTAAATGAGAAACACTTGACAAATTTACAGTAAGATGGATATTTAAATTCTTTTAAACTAAAACCACTTGGCATATGTGATGCATGTTTACAAGGAAAAATGACCAAAGCCCCATTTGGTGGGAAAAGTGAAAGGGCTAAAGAGCTTCTTGAATTGGTTCATACTGATGTGTGTGGACCATTTTCAGTTGAAGCAAGGGGTGCATACTCATACTTCATAAATTTTATTGATGATTTTAGTAGATATGGATATATATACTTAATGATTTATAAGTAGGATTCTTTGATATTTTCAAGGAATACGAGAATGTAGTTGAGAACCAGCTTGGTAATAAGATTAAGAAACTCCGCTCAGATCGAGGTGGGGAATATCTTAATACGGACTTCATTGATTACTTATGAGAGTTTGGGATCCTATCACAACCCACTCCTCCTTACACACCTCAATGTAATGGTGTAAGAGAAAGGAGGAACCACACCTTGTTGGACATAGTGAGATCAATGATGAGTAATGGAAGTCTTCCATTATCCTTTTGGGGGTATGCGTTACAAAAAAAGGCACACATACTAAACCAAGTACCAACTAAATCGATAAATGGTATTCCATATGAGTTATAGAGTGGAAGAAAATCCATGTTATTGAATTTACATGTGTAGGGTAGCGAAGCGTTTGTTAAGGAATATTTCAGTTAGAAAACTCTCCCTCTGAGGCACAAAGTGTACCTTTATAGGATACCCCAAGTAAACAAGGGGATACTACCTATAAAACCCCTCAAACAATAAGGTTATAGTGGAAAGACATGCCATATTAATTGACAAGGAGAACATATCCAAAAGAGATAATGAGAGCAAGATAGACTTCGATGAAGTCGAGGCTCAAGGTATACAAGAGTTGGTATAGAAACAAATTCCACAAATCCCTACGAAAAAAGAATATATTACAGAGACACAAGTACTGCATAGGAGTACAAGAGAGGTTAGAGAACTAGAATGATAAGGTTTTATAATTATCAACGATGGTGACTCATTATTAGTTGATATTAATGATCCTCTAACCTACAAAGAATTAATAAGTGGCACAGACATTGCCAAGTGGAAAGAAGCCATGAATTCTAAAATGGATTCCATATACCAAAACGAATTCTGGATTTTGGTAGATCCTCCAGTTTATTTAAATCCCATTGGTTGAAAATAGGTATTCAAGAAGAAAATATACATTGAAGGACAATTCAGTACCTATAAGGCATGACTGGTTGTAAAAGGGTTTAAACAACGTCAAGGAATTGACTACAATGAAACCTTCTCACCGGTTTCAATGCTGAAATCCATCAAAATTATACTTTCCATTGTGGCTTACCATGACTATGAGATTTTGAAAATGGATGTAAAACAACATTCCTTAATGGGAACCTTCAGGAAGATGTCTACATGACACAACCTGAAGGGTTTGTGACTCCAAAGGATGCCAATAAGGTATGAAAGTTGAAAAATCTATTTATAAATTAAATAAAGCATCCATGTCATGGGACATTTGTTTTGATGAAACCATAAAGGAATTTGGTTTTATCTAGAATGAATTTGAGCCTTGTTTCTACAAATGGTTTAGTGGGAGTGCAGTCATTTTATTAATAGTATATGTTGATGACATATTACTTATTGGAAATGAGATACCAGCCTTATAGTCTGTTAAAGCATGGTTGAATCAATGCTTCCCTATGAAGTAATTGGGAGAGGCAGTGTATATTCTTGGGATCAAGATCCATCGCGATAGATCCAAGAGATTTTTGGGCCTAAGTCAAAGTACATACATTGATAAGATGCTGAAGAGATTCAGTATGGAACAATCCAAGAGGAGATTGTTGTAAACATCACATGGCATTCATCTTTCCAAGAAAATGTGTCCTCCGACACATGAGGAAAGAAAGATAATAGAAAGGACTCCATACACATCAGTGATTGGGTATGTCATGTATGACATGCTATGTACTAGGCTAGATGTTTCCTACGCATTGAGTGTGGTATGAAGATATCAAGTTGACCCAGGTGACTACCATTGGATGGAAGTCAAGACTATCCTAAAGTATCTGAGGCATACTAAGGATATGTTCCTAGTTTATGTAGGAGATGAGGAACTAGTCATCAGAGGATATGCAGATGCTAGTTTCCAGACTGATCAAGATGACATGAAGTCTAAAACAGGATGCATCTTCACTTTGAATGGAGGTGCAATGAGCTAGATTAGCTCAAAGAAGAGTGTGGTCGCAAATTCTACAGTAGATTCCGAGTATATTGTAGATTTTTAGATATCTAAAGAAGTAGTTTGGATGCAAAACGTTGTTCAGGAGCTATATGTGATACCTAGTAGTAAAGATCCCATCACACAATATTGTGATAATACTGTAGTGGTGGCTCTCACAAAAGAGCCAAGGTCACATCAGTGGACGAAGCACATACTTCAAAAGTATCTTCTCTTAAGGGATCTTTCTCAGAGTGGTGAAGTTGTAGTGAGTAGTATTTCTGCAGAAGACAACATGGTGGACCCCTTGACTAAATCCTTGATTCAACAGAAACATGATCATCATGTGAGGTCTAGCGGACTAAAAGTCGTAGGCAGTTGGCTCTAGTCCAAGTGGGAGTATGTAAGAGTTGGTTTCCTAGAACCAACTATTTTTACTTTGATTACATGGATATTTAATGTATTATTATATATTGTTCATTGTTCTACATGAATATGATATAATAATATCCTAGAGTATTTATTGTGTTGATAAGGTCATGGCAGTTCTCCACTATGACGAGAACCTCGAAATGCTATTAAAATATTCTTAATTATAGTTCTGCATTTGGATTAAATACTATGATGGGACACATAGCATGCATACCATAAGGTGCGAGTACTCGTAAGAAGATGAGACTTCCTCTCATGAAGTTCACACTTGGTAATCTCCAAGATAGGAGATTATGAGAACGGACCCGCTGGTAGGAATTATGCATGATTTAGTGTCATCAGATATTTCTATCTATGAGCATGTGTAATAATCCTTAGACTTTAAGAGTATCATTAATACATGTCACGACTCGTGCACTTTGATTTAATAACAAAAACCGTCCCACAGATAGTTGGCGGGAAATAAGGTACGTTGGGTGCGTCATGAGTAGCATGTTATTAATGGATAAGTCGAGGAAGGATTTATCCCTTCCATTTATGGAAGTTTATATATTGGCCCTTTGATTGAAATAGAACCGTTGCGTGAAATTCCATGTCCATGGTGTAACTATGAGTTTATTTCAGGTAGTTAAAGAATGACGTATCAAGCATAAAAGTTGATGACACTCTCATGAAACTTGCTTGATGAGATATTACGACAAAGGAATTATATTACACAATGATTGTTTGTATGTGGATGTTGTTTTTGCGACTTTACATTCTTTCTCTTGGGTGCCTTGACCCGTTTCTAGAAAGTACTCTTGGAGTTTAGGAAATCCCACATAATTCCAATGAGAAAGAATCCTAGAGGGTCACACACTAAGTGTTTTTGGAGGTCTCAGTTAAATTCTATTTGAATTTAATTAATGAAATAAATATTATTCTCAATACTGTGGAATAATTTTATTCAATTTAAAATGATCTCATAAATTAAATTAAATTTATTTATTTATTTTATTGAACATTTTATAAATATTTATATACTAGTTTGTAAATAAAATATTTATCTAAGAGAATAAATTATTTATTTATATATTCGGGTGTTCAATAAATGGAAGTGGAGTTAAAGCAGACCAAGTTTGGTCGAGTAGTAAAATAATTATTTGCAATATGATAAGTAATTATTTAACTAGTTGGAACGAGTTAAAATAATAATGACGCTACTATTATTTTGTGACGTGGAATTTTATTTTATAATTACGTTTTTCAAAATTTGGCACACCATGAGTAATGAAGCGGTATTATTATTATGTGCATGGGTATTCTCTAAGTTCATGAATGTATTTAATTGTTTCTATGCAATTAAATATTGTAACTGAAATTCCATGTATATAAATAGACAAGTAGGCCTATTGTTCCATACACCACACCACACACCTAGTCAATTGAGAATTGTTGATCCAAAAAAATTCTCTCTCGAATCCTCTTCTCTCCCCTCTCAATAATGAGAGATGTTCTTTAAGGCCGAAGAACAAGCGATCAAGAACGACCAACACACGACACTCGCTTCGCCGCACTAGCACCCGGAGAACGAGCGGTGTCGATTGGAGGCCATCAGAGCACATGTGGATCACCACTAGAGAGATTCTACTTTGGATACTTATAAGCATAATGATATAATCCAGAAGGGTCATTCCAGACAATAAACATCATCAATGAAGAAAAATACCAAAGTTCCATGTATTATTTTTCCTTATTAAATTAATTAAATTAATTATAAACATGATGTTCAAGATCCTCTCTAAAGTCTTCATGCCTCTTTCTTCTTTATCTAAATCTTTTATTATATTCCGTGGAGACCGGCATTCATCATTGTATTGATCTCATAATAATCATTGATCATGGTAAAAATCAAAGTTGGGTGTCATCCCAACCATGCTTCTGCTACGTCGGGAACCTTCATTCCTAACATAGATGATATCACCCTTATTTATTGTTCAATATGAAGGTGAATACCCACCTTCAAGGATTTTCCTCAAGGATAAACTTTCCATATCCCCATACTTACTATCTCCAATCCACCTTAAGAGTGTAGAATTTACTAAAACTAATACGTGTGTCATCTTCTCCTGGATCTCCTGAACCAAAACATTCATATTAGCCAGAAAAGTTATCATCTTCCACTCAACACTATACTCTTGAACTTCTTAATTATGAGTTTTATTTCTTAAAGTGTCCGCCACACTGTTTCCCTTACTGGTAATATATGTTCGCTCAAAATCAAATGACTATATATACTCAACCCACCTCCACTTCCAGATATTCAAATATCATTGTGAAAAGATATACTTAAATCCCTTGTGATCTGTATGCATAGTAAATTTTTTCCCAATAGAAAATTCCACCAACAATTCGAAGCATAAACCAATACAGATAACTTGAGGTTATTCGTAGGGTAGTTTATTTAATTTGGAATCAGCTACTGATACCCATATTCCCCAACTCAATCACCCTGCATTAACACTACTACTATCCCGATCCTCGAAGCATCACAAAACTCATATACTCCTAACTTAGATCAGGTAGGATGTAGACTTGTGTCGATGCCAAGTGCTTCTTCAACTTCTAGAATGAATTATCACAGGATTCTAAATAGTAAAACTCTATCCCCTTTTTGTTCAAGCATGAAAGCAGTAATAATAATTGGGAAAATTCATGGATGAATCTCTAATAATATCTCACTAACCCCAGAAATCTACAGATATTGAAAATGTTATTGGGTTTCTCCTAAGAAAAAACTGCCTAAAATTTATCTAGAACCATATAAAATCTTTCCTTCAAGATGATGTGACCCCCAAAGTGTACCTGATCAATCCAATACTGACACTTAGATATCTTGAAATACAGAAGATTCTCTCTCAATGTGCTCAAGATGATGTCAGGATGTTGGGAATGATCATCATGAGTATTGTAGTACACCAAGATGTCATAAACAAAAACAACCACAAACTGATCTAGGTATGGATGAAAGATTCTATTCATCAAGTCCATAAACACTTATGGTTCATTTTTAAACACAAATGGAATTATAAAGAACTCATATAGGCCATACCTACTTCTGAAAGCAGCCCTCAGTATATCATAAGGTCAAACTCTCAATTGATGAAACCCTAATCTCAAGTCAATCTTTGAGAAAAAACAAGATCCTTTCAACTGGTCAAATAGATCATCAACATGTAAAATATGATACCAGTTCTTCACTATTATCTAGTTTAAATTTCGATAGTAAACATCAAATTTTAGAGTACCATCGTCCTTCTTAGAAAACAAAACTGGATAACCCACAGGTGACGTACTCGGATGGATAAATCCCTTACCCTCAAACTCTTCCATCTGAGTCTTGAGATCTTGAAGCTCTGTTGTTTCCATTCTATAAGGTGGAACATAAACTGGATCAACCCCTAATATGATATCAATAGCTTAATTATACATACCTCTTAGGTGGAAGCCTAGATGCGTCTTTAGAAAACATGTCCTGAAACAGATCCACTACTAGTTGGAAGACATCATGATTAACACCACCATCATACAACAATATACTTGAAACCTAGGTGGTAAGCTACCCTAGTTACTAGTGAACTGGTCTTGTACAACCATCCTTAATATCCCACTCTCCACAGTTAATGTAGTTGTTACCCTCAGGAGATAAAAAATTCACCCTCCTCTGGTAACAATCTATGTGGTCTTGGTATGCTACCAAATAGTCCATTACCAAGATTAGATCTAATCCTGAAATATCTAGAATGTAAAGATACTATATAAACCGATACTCCCCAACCTCAATATAGCACCCCTTGTATGAAGATATTTCTTTTGACTGTAATCCCAAAGGAATATCTATCGTTAATTCACCACTCATGAACTGCACCTCTACGATCAAACCATTCAAAAGTTGTGCAGAAATAAGGGAATAAGATGCTCTATTATCAAATAATGATCTAGGTAAGGTGGAAGATACAATAATAACACCTCTCACCGTCGATGGTCCAACCTTGCTATCCATATGTGTAGGATTAATTTCTTGTAACTATCTTGAACCTCTTCCCTGTGATGCAATCTGATCCCTCCTATGGTGGACCACTCTATCGATGTGGGTTCTCTTTCCCATAAGCTCCAAATCCACTACCTCTAACTCTTTGGCTAGTAAAACTTTAGCTGCCAGACTAATACAGTGTTTAAGACCCCCTTCCTACACTTTAGTTCTATCTAGATCCTCCACCACTACCCTTCTCTCACAGGTTCCCATAGAAACTATGTAGACGTCCCATCCTTCTGTAGGATCTACACTTTACCAGTGGTCATATAGATGTTTAAGAAAGTTTCTTGACCTACCACACTAGTGTAAAATCACTCAAGTAAAATCTTGGGTAACTTATCCCTCTGTCAGGGTGCTCTTCTTTCCACTACCCTGACTAACATTCTCGTAGCCACGCTTCCTGCTCTCGGAAGATGTACCTCCTGATCTTCCAAAAACAACCATATGTCCTACACTGTAATCTTCCTTTAGGTTCACCTCATCTATGAGAGCCTAATGAAACACTTTATTGAACTTATTTAACTGAAATAGGTTAACCTAGGACTTAATATCCCATTTAATCTTATACTGGAAACACCTTTCCATAACTGTATCATCCCCTTCCAGTTCTAAAGAAAAGTACTATAAATTTGTATAGCATCCAACATAGTTTGTTACATAAATACTCCCATGAGTTAACCTCATGAACTCAGATTCTATCTCCTGTCTAAAAATCTCTGGATAAAAGTGCTCCAAGAACTTCTCCAAAAAGTTCTTCAAAGCCATCCTATCTGGGCCTGAACGTACACCTAATCCTTCACTGATCCTCACAACATATAAGCATCAAACTTGAGCCTCTTCTCTATAGGAGTATCAAAATGGTAAAGTATACTTTGGATGGACTCAATAAAGAAATATGATACCTCAGGTCCACGCTCCCTAATGAATGTCAGAGGGTGTTGCAACTAAAAATTCCTAATTAGGTTATACATGCTTTTCACAACCTTCCCTGGGTCTCTCTCCACAAACTGCATGAAACGAGAAGAGTTCTCTAGGAAATGATCCCGCACTTCTTCACCTAGAACTATAGGCGCCTCAAGTTCCACTGTTGGAAGATCATCTCTATCCACAACCTCTTTTCATCTTCTCAACAAGACTCATTGTAGAAATATATCACTATATTTACAAAAATACATCTCATGACACATAAAACCACTTTATCACATTTATGTAAGAGGAAAAACACAATAAGAAACAAAAATTATTTTAAAATAACCCTGCCAAATGGTCAAAACCAAGGATCTATCACTAACCTTAACCATCCTATGTATTAATCATGGTTAAAAAATGTTAAAGTCATTATCATTATTAAATTTCCACATTATACCCCAATTTATTTACACTTTTCATCATTTTTTCAGTTTCAATTTCACATTAGGCACAATTTTCCATTTCAATTTCACAAGCAAGGGAAAAATGTTCAATTTCAACAACTTACCCAAAACCCATTTTCCCGTGCATGCCTAAGATTATACATGTCATAAAATAATCATGATTTTATAGAATGATGCATGAATACTCAACTCTCATTCCATTCTGGTTCATGAGCAAAATATTATAAAATATCAGAAATAATTATCACATCCCATAAAAAATACATCAATCAAGGTGAAACAACATCAACTATAGTAGAACACATCAATAAAAATTTCATACACATAATTAAATCAAGACTATAAGATTATAATTTAGACCAACTACCTCAAGAATAGTGATGGAAACTTTCCAACAGATAAACCCAATTTGAACAGAATATCCCTAAACACGTTAAACAATGATATCTTGATTCAATTTCTAGATCCAGGATTTAAATATATTAAATCTAATAAAACCTAGATCTAGATACATCAAGAACAAAGGAAAACATACATTCAAGGATGGTATAAGAATGATAAAGAGATAGATAACCAAACAGGATAACCAGACAAGATCCTCTTACCGGGAGGGGTGCATATCTACAATCTAGGATTTGAATAACTAATAATATAGTTCAAGAGGTATTGGAATCCATTTGGGAGCCTCCAAAAACTAGAAGAAACGTCAGGGGTTGAGTGGGGGTCTGTTTGGTTGAGTTTTAGAGGTTAAAGTGATTTTAAAACTAATTTTTAGATTAATTTTAATCGTGCATACAATTTTCCGGGTAGGGGTGAATGGTTTTCTAAACCATGAACCTTAACCTTGCACCTCTTATAGGAGGGGATAACTAGCTATGAAACCCCTCTCTTCTCAGGGTTTCATGGTTTTCTAGGCTGGGGAGTATGGTTTAGGATAACCATTCACCAACCATACTACCATTTTTTCTCTTAAATTTATTTATTTTCACACAAACACACCCAAGGTAAAACCCAAACAAAAATTACTCAAAACTAGTCAAAAGTGTACCTAAAAAAAGTCGGTGGCATCTTCTATAAAGTTCCGGTTCTTAGAATCTCCCCATATTATAATATGTCATACTCAAGCTTTAGTCCCAAGAATCTATAAGATTTTGAGTCAAAAGATTGATCCACTGAGCCCGCATATATACTTCTCTCTCCCACATTTCCTCCGGAACATAGAGATGTTTCGACAATACATGAACTATTAGAACGGTCTTACCCCAAAAAACTTTATCACTATGATACAATACAATCTCAAGCTCAACATCATTCATATAGATCACATGAGAAGGGTTAGGGTGATACCGGTGATGCTGTGACACATAGAAAACATCATGCATAGCTCTATACCTCTGTGGAAGTGCCAATCAATACACCACCAACCCGATTCTCTCCACAACCTCAAACAATCCAAAAAACTTGGGTTCCAACTTTCCTTGCTTCCATATCCTGTGGTGAACCAACAAAGGCGACACCCAAAGGAATAAATGATCACCCTTTGTGAATTGTAGGGGTTGTTAACATCAATCAGCATACAACTTCTATCTACTCTGAGCCATAGCCATATATTTCTGAATCAACTAAACTTTCTCTGGTGTATCCTACATGAGACTTGATCCCAAAAAATATGACTCACCTACATCCATCTAGAATAGAGGTAATCTGCATGGCCTACCATAAAGTTCCTCTTATGATTTCATATGTATCATTTATTGATAACTATTTTTATAGGCACACTCCACAAGTTCAAGGTTATTCTCCTAAGACCCAACAAAGTATAGGACACACACTCATAGCATATCCTCTAGAACCTGAATAGTATGTTCTGAATACCTATCCGTATATGGGTGGAATCCTATACTAAAAAAACCTATGTGACCAGCAATTTCTTCAATACCTTCCAGAAGCATGAAGTAAAATTCGAGTCATGGTATGGAACAATAGTCTATGGAACCCTGTGAAGATGGACTATCTCATGAACATATAAGTCTCATAGTTTCTCTACTCAGAAAGTCTATCGTATATGCAAGAAATGCACTTCTTTTATCAAACGGTATACAATCACCCAAATATGTCATTATTTCGAGGTTTCCTCAAGATATCCACCACAAAATATATGGTAACATCATCCCAATTCCATTTCAAAATAGGAAATGGTTGTAGAAGACCACCAGGTCATTAGTGATTGACCTTCACCTACTAATAGTTGTAACATCGGTCCATGAATCCTACTATCTCTATTTTCATGATCTTTCACCAAAACTATCATCATAGTTCATGGTACATTTTGGTCACACCTAGATGCACCACCCACTTTGAGGCATGAAATTCACACATTATCTCCTCCCACATACTCATAGGCACAACAAAACAATTCTTAATATAGATAATCTCATCCTCATATATGGTCTAATCTGAAGGTGATTCCCCACCTTCAAGGATTTCCCTCAAGGATAAAAATTTAGGATCCTCATAATTCCTATATCTGATCTTACTCAATAATTTTTAATCCAATGAAACAGATATGAGCGTCATCTTCTCCTAGATCTCTTGAACCACAAAATGCATCTCAGCCAGCAAGGTCATCATCTTCCACTCTACACTAGAATCTTGAACTGCCCGAGTCTGAGTTTTCTTGCTTAAAGTGTTAGCCACATTAGTTCCCTTACTGGGTGTATATGATATCTAAAAATAGAATGAATTTATATACTCATAAATTCCATAATTAACTAATCACACCAACAACCTAAATATATCAATAACTAATTCAAAAATAAATTATTCCACTAAATTCCACAATATCAATATATCATCAATTTTTACAGTCACATATTACATTAATTAATAAAAAATTTAATTTATCTGATTTCTCATTAAATTTAACAATCCCCATACCCCATTAATTAATTTAACAATTAATTAATTCAATTCCATCATTAAATTACCCAAATTAAACTAACTGTTAAGGCATGACCATTAAGAAAATCAAATTTATCATTGGTGTAATTTCCAAATCATGGAAATTGAAATTATAACAATTATATACATGTAATTAAATCAATACTATGTGATTGGAATTTAGACCACCTACCTCAAGAATTTTGATGAATGCTCACCAATGGATAAACCCAATTTGAACGGAATATCCTTAATCACATCAAATAATAATATCTTGATTTAATTGTTAAATCTAAGATTTAAATGGATTAGATATAAAAAAACCTAGATCTATATCAATCATGAATAGAGGAAAAAATATCTCCAGGGATGGGATAATAATGGGAAATATATGGATAACCAACCCAGATAGGATCCTCTTATTGAGAGGGGTGAAGATCTACAATCATAGCTTTGAATCACCATGAACCAAGGTCACGATGGATTAGAATGCATCTGGGATTCCCCAAAATTGAGAAGAAATGTTAGGGGCCGAGTTGGGGGTCAATTTGGGTGAGTTTCAAGGGGTTAAGGTGATTTTGAATCTAATTTTTGGATTAATTAAAACCACACATATAGCTTGCTGGGCAGGGGTGCATGGTTTTCCAAACAATGTGCCTTAACTGTGTACCTATTCTAGGAGGGGTGAACAATTTCTCCTTTTAGGGTGCATAGTTTGAAAAAACATGAACCATCCTCGAAAACCCTCTCTATCCAAGGTTTCATGGTTTTCTTGGATAGGATGCATGGTTTAGGCTAACCATGCGCCAACCATGCATTGCACTTTTGCTCTTAAATTTATTAATTTTTTACCCAAAAACACCCAAGTTAAAACCCAAAAAGTGCTCAAAACTAGTCAAAAGAGTACCTAAAAAATCCCAAGTAATCTCCTAAAAAGGTTGGGTTCTTACATTAAATACGAGATAAACATTTATGAACAATTCATAAAATAAAGCTAATTATAAACCCTTTTATAAATTTCATGTTTCACATTATGGACATTCTATATTTTTGAATAAAAATATTTCATATTCATTACGATATAAACTATTGCATATTTATAATTATATGGAATTTTAATTTTAAATATATGATATTATATGAGTTATAAACAATTAATAATTCAAAAATTATTATGTAAACATTTTCCAAAATCTAAATATCATATACTTAATTGTCATTTAAACCTTTATCATATAAAAAATAAAATTAATTTGGATGTGACTTAGATAACATTCAAATAATATACCCTTTTATTTTGAACAATTTAATATAATTAATTATGATCAATTCATAATTTAAAAATAAAAAATTAATATTTTGGACTTATTTCATAATTTATAACCCTTTATAAATTATTTTATTATGATTTATAAATATTTTTTTATTTCCATATCAAAAAAATTATTTATAATTTATTAAATTGTATTTAAAATATTAACTTTTAATATTTGGGAATTTTTTTTCATAAACATTTAATTAAGTTTCATAATTTATAATAAATTAATTTATATGCCTTTTATAAATTAAAATAAATACCTTTTATAATGTTTTATAAACATTTTATAAACCATCGAAATATTTTTTAATGTTAAAAACATATTTTAATAATTTTTCTATTTAACCTTATAAATTAACCTTATTCCATGTAAGGGTAACCTCTTTCTACCCTTACACAACCACTATGTATAAGGGAATAACAGTTTTGGAGCCCTTGAATAAAGGTAGAACTCCATGACCCTTGCAGAGTACTACACCGTAAAGGTAATAAACTTGCATTAACACTTCACATAATGTTAAGTCATGATATACCATTTCATGGCCTCCTTGAGCCACTGTGTAAAGGTAAGATCTATATGAAAAGACGCTCATGTAAGGGTACTGCCTTTATGCAACACATTTGTGTAAAGGTAGTTATGATGTTATCCTCATGAAAACCATCTATGCAAGGGTATCCCATAAGGGTAAACAATATCACAACCTTATGTAACCCTTTACTATTAAGGGTAAGATATCATGACCCTTATGTAGAACTATCTACAAAAGGGTAAGGCTAGATGACCCTCACATTGACCACTCTTCATAAGGGAAAATACTTGTTTACCCTTACACATCTTGTAATATACCGACTTTTATAAAAGGTAAAAACTATTTGTTTTTAGTTCAATTTCCTTTGTTTGGACCTTCTAACGATTTCTAATGGAGGAAAGGAGGCATTAGGGACATCTGAGTCTCATTCATATCCAGAAGCCCTGAGAATTAAAGTGGAAGACTGGGCTACATAGTTAGTAGAAACTGTGCAGCCCAGCCCACAAGGTTTCCCTAAACTGTGTGGCCACAAAAAGTGGGGTGTTGGGGGATGCATGGTTTGTCTGTAACCATGCAACCCTAGGTGTATTCCTATGCTTCCAATTTTAGGTTTATGATTGTGTCATTTTGAATGGTTTGCTCATGGTTAGTTAAACTGTATTCAAAACTATGTGGGGTGACACTTTGAAGCAGTGGCTTGACGCATGGTTTGGTCCACCATGCATCCAAACCGTGTACCCTTGTTTTGAGGGTGAAATACCAATTTTTTTTCTTAATGAGCATTTTAATCAAGAACTCGCACCCCATCTCTATTCTCCAACAGTTTTATTCTCCACCCTTATGCATGAGCTTCCTCCTCCCCTCTCCATAAGGTTTTAGATATCTACCTAAATCAGACTCCAAATATCCCACTGTAGGAAGCAACATAAAGCTCTTGGTATGCTCTATCATCCTCTTCCTTCTCCATACCCAGTTGATCTTTTTTGGTGCGACTCCTTTTCCCCTATTTTCAGGGTGTTTGATTATTTCTTCATTTTATCCCATTCTAGATTAATTAAATACTCGAAAAAGGATGAATGGAGTGCTACTACATCGTGGTAGGTGGTCTAGGTCTTTCCCACTCGTTTTGTCGCATTTTAAATGACAAGTTGTTGTGCCGAGCGCTAGATCTTTCTGGTGACACTTGAAATATGCTTAATATATTAAATTAATGGATTCCTCATGTCGTATGTGACCTTAGCTTATAGAGAAAACCATCCGTGGTTTTTTCTCCTGATGTAATTAATATTTTCATAACTTATTATACAATCCTTTTACCGATTTTATATGAAATGTGTATAATTTTTGTGAAATATTAATGTTTAAATATTAATTATAATTTTTGAGTACTATTTGAATTCATATAAATTCAATTATGTTTAATGTTTTAATAATAAATCTCACCCTACTTATCCCAATTACATGATTATTGTTTTTTAGGGTTCCTTACTCAAGTTACAACATTTCATTAGAAAGAACTTCTAGCCAAATCGTTAATTTGGAGGGTCATATTGTCCACACAAAAGTCCCAAATAATATGTGAAGAAACTGGACAATCCATGAAGATAGAATTACTGGGATCACTCTAGAAGTCCAAATCCTTTAATTCTCCTAAAAAGGTTGGGGGACAATTCAATCCATCTTGGATAAAAGATTCAAGGCACAACTCTAAATACAATGGGTCCAACTGATGATTTTAAGTGGAGCCCACCATTGTGGTTGGAAATTAAAATTTGGACACTATTCATGGCATATCTCATATTATAATAATCCAATCAAGATGATATTTTCAGTGTAAAATAAGGGATATATTCGGACAACATTTTTGAATAAAGTGTTAAAATTTTAAGGAATCTTCTTATTGATAAACCCATTCACATTTCGGCCTTCTAAAAGGTATGGATTAAAATGGACAGTTTAACTTTGTTTAATTAAACCACCTTAACTTTGGATCAATAAGTTAAAATGAATCTAAATTTTGAGAGAAGTCGTAAAATATTATTATATACAACTTTTAAGAAGAGGATAGCTCAATATTTTACTGTCTAAATAGCCAAATTGGTGATGCAATTGGAGGGACAGATTGGGAATGCAAATAGTCCACTTCCTTGGGCTATAAATACATCCCCCACCTCTCCTTCAAATGGGTTGGAATTTTAGAAGAGATAATAACATATTGGCACAAAAAAATCCTTGAAAAGGTCTTGGGAGGACCTTATATACTCATGTTTTCACTTGATATAACCTTTCTTCTTACTTTGGTTCCTTTTACTTTTGGGTTATTCATTATTGTAATCTTGTAAGTATTTTTTTTGTAATTATGTTTTGATGAACGATTATTCTTCAATATATCTTATTCTTATAAAAATTATTTAGTTTAATATTTATGTTCTTAAAATAGTTTAAATATAGTTTAATTACCTTCCCTTATTTTTCTTCCTCATTCAATCTAAAGTTCTTTTTTAATTATCATCATCGTTTGTGTGTGTGTTCGACGCACCACTCTTTTCTTATCCCTTTATTTTTCTTATATTCTTAATTTATCATAATAATAATTATAAACAGATTACTAGTCATTTCAATGGATGAGTAAATCTCTCATTGGGGTGAGTTATAATTTTGTTATGTTAAGCGATTGTGAGATTTTGATCGATGAGTATTCTTTGAATTAACATTGTGTATGTTAGAATTAACATCTCATGGATTAATGACATATTTTGTTTAACGCATGGATTCTATGGATTATTGGAACCATAAATACAATACCACAATCAAGTACTAATTGATATTATAATCCTAGTTAAGTTAAGTCTTGGATTAAATCCTTAACACTTAGGAATTCGAATCAACATTACCTTGTTACATGAGTGTTAATTTAATGCAATACAAAGCAAGGCTCAAGGATATCACAATATTAACTATCTATTGATGAACTCACCCCAATATTTATCAAATTGTTAAATAAATCTTAATAAAATATAATCCATAAATTATTTCATAATCTTTGGAAACAAACCCCCCAAACAGAATACAATCTACTAAAAACAATCGACTATTAAAAAGTATCATCACTAAGGATTCGACCTGAGTGCTATTATACACATTAACAGAGCACAAGAACATTGAATAGTAGATAGGTGAAAATCGGACACACTTTCAAATGGATCCATTGCCGGGGATGATGCTTTATGTAGTCATTAGTTTCTGGTTATTGTAAAAAAACCAAAAAAAACCAAAATTTAAGAAAATTGAAAACAAATCACAAAGAAAAACCCATCTTCTTCTTTCTTCCAACATCTCTCTAAATGCCCCATATCCTCCCAAACAATCTCTCATATTTTTTTGACCCTGAAATTGAGCGAACACTTCACTAACTTAGGAGGAACATAAGAGATAATCAAATAATTCAAGAACCAGCACTTGTCCAACCAGTTGAATTAAAAAGGACCAATCTTTGGGAACAAACACTTAAAGAACTTACTACCTCTGATATGAATTACCAAACTCTTGGTATTTAATATCCATATATAGAGGATTACTTAGAACTCAAATTGGATTCGATTCATCTTCTCCCTCATTTCCATGGGCTAGCTAGTGTGGATCCACATATCCACATTAAAGAGTTCAAAGTGGTGTGCTCTACCATGAAGCCTCAAGGGGTTTCTGAGAAAAAAAAAACTCCAAGAATTCCGTTTCTCCCTAGATGACTCCACTAATTCATGGATTTATTACCTCCCTCCTAGTTCCATAACCAAATTGAATGACATGTAGCGACTCTTCTTAGATAAATTATTTACTTCTTCTCAAACTACTTCTATACGAAAGGAAATAAGAGGTTTCCATCAATTCCCAAATGAATCACTCCATGAGTACTGGGAGAGGTTCAAAAAGCTTATTGCAACCTGACCACACCACCAAATCCATGACCAAATATTGATCAAATACTTTTATGAGGGGTTATTGGCTATGGATAGAACTCTCATTAATACCACAAGTGACGGTGATCTTGTTGATAAAATTCCTATATCTGTAAGAGATATCATATGTAACATGGCTATAAACCCACAAAAATTCCATACTCAAGCACATTCTCAAGTAAAAAAAGTCCAAGAAAATCAATCCATAGAGCCGAGAAAGATGACCGAGTGGATGAGTGAACTTATAGGCCTTGTGAGACAACTAGCTATGGGTTCCAAAGCTCCAACCTCATTGACTCCACAATCAACATTTCCTAGACCTATCAAAAACTATGGAATCTGTAACTCTCCAACTCATCCAACAGACACTTGACCACAAATTCAAGATGATCCATATGATTCATCTGGACCAATGGAGCTCAATACAGCCTATGCTCAGCAGAACATCGACCCTTAACTATCAGGTCAGTTCATTATAACCTCTAACCAACCTTACTTTGATCCCTTCTCTTTTTCTTATAACTACGACTTAAGGTATGGAAACCTCATCCCTCAATTTCCTCCTCAAAACACAAACCAATTCCAATATGGCTAAGGTGTTGGTAACTTCTAACAACCATATCCATTTTTCCTCAACAACAAAGGAGAAATCCTCCTCCTGATCCTCCAGGCTTCCACTATCCTAGTGATCCTTCTGAATTCCCAAAGCAATACAATCGCTTTCCCAAGAACCAAAATCAAGGTAATCCTAATCCAGGACATGCCTCTTCTTCCAAGAAATCATGGGAAAGTGAAGTGTAAGATCTTGCCTCATTAACCCGTTCCTGCCTCAAAAACATTGAAACACAAATTGGTCAACTTGAATCCCACCTGAGACAACAACAATAAAAAAATTCTTCCCAACTCCCAACTCAACCATTATCCAATCCCAAGGGTAATGTATGTGAAATTGAACTTAGATAGGGGATGAAAATTTCTAACCATCAAGATAAGTCCTCCAACCCCCCTTTAAATGCAGACCAAGAAAATGAAAAGAAAAAGAAACATGAAAAGGAATCTAAATCCATTCCCTCACCTCCTTCCATTCCACTTCGGAAACCAATTCCTTTTCCTCAAGCCATTTCTATGCCAAATAAGTCCTTTGAACTTGATCTTGAAATGATTTACATGTTTAGACTTGTTGAAGTCAACATTATCCTCTTAGATTCCATAAAAAATCCCTAAGTATGCCAAGTTTCTTAAGGAATTGTGCAATCACAAGAGGTAACTTAGGACCTTGAAAATTGTTTCTACCCAGTATTCTATTCCCATAAAGTTAAAAGATCCAGGGACCTTTATAGTTCAATGCCAAATTAGAAGTTATTACTTTGATGATTCACTCATAGAACTAGGAGCCTCAATTAATTTCATTCCCAAATCCATCTTATCCACCCTTTTTCTAGGTCCCTTACATCCAAAGGGTGTTGTCATTCAGTTAGCCGATCTAAGCATAGATATTTTGGAGGGTATAATTGAGGATGTCCTTGTTCATGTTAATGATCCTATCTTCCCAGCCGATTTCAATGTCCTTGACATGGAAGCTGATACAAATTATTCTCGATCTCCCTTAATTCTAGGAAGACCATTCCTAATGACAGTGAGAACCAAAATTGATGTCCATTCAGGCATCTTATCCATGGAATTTGGTGACCAACTGGTCAAGTTCAACATTTTACAAGCCATGCAATACCCATTTGGGGATCACTCTGCATTCTCAATCCATGTTTCTGAGGACACTTCTAAGAGTCAATTGAACCCCATTCCATCATGTTCATCATGTTCTAATGAGAGAGGATCTTGTGAAATATGCACCATGATTAACTAAGTCATAAATAGTGAAGTTGATGTGGATCTTTCATTCATAGACTCCATCAATCTAGAGGATCTTGGAAAATCACTCAAATTACACATCAACTCTGATCGCTACTGATCCACCTTGGATAGTATTAAGGAAAATGAATCTGAAGCAACTAGAGTCCCTTCCTCCATTCTTGAGTTGTCTAACCCACAAATGAAAGATGTTTCTGATTTGAAACCTCTTCCTAAACACATGAAATATGAGTTCCTTTTCCATGATCACTCTTACCCTATCATTATCTCTACACCACTTACCGAAACTGAGGTGTCCAAACTTGTTCAAGTGTTAGAGGAAAACAAAAAGGCCTTAGGTTAGGCCCTAGATGACATACCAGGAATGAAACCTTCTCTTTGCATTCATCACATTCATCTTGAGGAATCATCTAAACAAATTAGAAAACCATAAAGAAGACTCAATCCACTCGTACTTGAGGTAGTTAGGGAAGAGATCACCAAGATTCTTAAAGCTGGTATTATCTACCCAATTTCTGATAGTGAATGAGTTAGTCCAATTCAAGTTGTACCTAGGAATGGTGGTATAATTGTTGTTACAAATGAGCATGGTGGGGTAGTCACAAATCAAGTGAAGACCAAATGGGGTGTGTGTATCGACTATAAGAAATTGAATGTTGAAACAAGAAAAGATCACTACCCTCTTCCATTCCTTAATCATATGCTAGAATGATTAGCCTCAATGTCACACTATTGATTTCTTGATGGATACACTGACTACTTCCAAATCAGAATCACACCTCAGGACCAAGAAAAGACTACTTTCACATGCCCCTTTAGAACATATACATATAGGAGAATGTCTTTTGGCCTTTTCAATGCTCCCGCAACATTATAGAGGTGTATGATGAGTAACTTTTCTAAATTCATTTAACACTGCATGGAAGTATTCGTGGATGACTTTACCATTTATAGTGATTCATTTGAATCGTTCTTGAATTCACTCTCTCTAGTTAACAAAAAGTGTCTTAAGTGTAACCATGTGTTAAATATTAAAAAATGTCACTTCATGGTTTCAAATGGTATTGTTCTAGGGAACATAGTTTCACAAGTTGGTATTGAAGTTGATCCTGTCAAAATTGAAGTGATCCAATCTCTTCCCGAACCCACTTCTGTTCAAGACATCTGTTCATTCCTTGGTCTTGTCAGTTTCTATCGGCGATTCATCCACAACTTCTATAGGATTTCCCTCCCACTCACCCGGTTTATCCAAAATGATGTCACTTTCCATTTAGATAAGGTTTTCAAGAGAGTTTTCATTGAACTCAAAATTGATCTTACATCTTCCCCGATAATCCAAACCCCAGATTGGTCCTTACCCTTTGAATTGATGTGTGATGGTCCTGATAGAGTCATTGGGGATGTTCTTGGTCAAAGTAGAGAAAAACTTCCTCATGTCATCTATTATGCCTCAAAAACATTGGATGAAACTCAATGTCACTACACTATTATTGAAAAGGAACTTTTATCAGCGGTTTTTGCCTTAGATAAATTCCGGCCCTATCTCTCAGGTGGCAAAATCATTATCTTCAGATACCATTATGATATAAAGTTTTTTACTTAAGAAAAGTGATTCCAAACCAAGGCCAATAAGATGGATCCTGATGCTCCAAGAGTTTGACCATTAAATAAAATATTTACCAGGAAAAGAAAACCCTGAGGCTGATCACTTGAGTAGAATTTGTAATTCTTCTCATTTTGAAATAATTGATCTAGAATTTACAACTGAGCACCTTTCATCTTTCACTAAGAAAATCCCATGGTATGCTCCAATTGTATATTACTTGGTTTCTGGTGTTTTTCCTAAATTTTTTTCAAAAGAACAAAAATGAAGTTGAAAAGTGATTCAAAATTATATTTTTGATAAGATAATAAACTTTGAAAAACTGGGGTAGACATGGTAATTAGGAGACGTGTTGATGAAAATGAACATTCTTCCATCTTAGAATTTTGTCACTCAATGCCTGGTGGTGGCCACTTTGGACCACAAAGGACCTCCTGAAAGGTCCTAGACTCTATATTCTTTTGGCCTTCACTCTTCAAGGACTCACATGAGTTCTGTCAATCATGTCCCACTTTCCAAAAGTTTGGAACAATTTCAAAGAGAAATGAAATGCCCAAAAATCCTTTAATTTTCCGTGAGATATTCGATGTTTGGGGCATCTATTTCATGGGATCATTCCCCCCATACAATGGATTCTCATACATTCTTCTTGTATTTTATTATGTTTCTATGTGGGTTGAGGCCAAAACCACTAGAAAGTATGATTCACATACTATTAGTGAGTTCCGAAAGACACACATCTTCCACCAATTTGGCACACCACATGCGTTGGTAAGTGACTTAGGAACCCATTTTTGTAATAGAACCATATAATATCTTTTGAAATAGAATAGTTATGTACATAAAACTTCAATTTCATATTACCCCCAAACAAATGGCATGGATGAAATTTAAAATAGAGAAGTGAAAAGAGTGCTTGAGAGAATTGTAAAACCCACCAGAAAATACTTGCCTGAAAGACTTGGTTAAGCACTTTGGGCTTATCGAACAACCTATAAAACACCCATTGGGATGTCTCCTTTTTGGATAGTTTTTGGTAAAGAATGTAATTTACCAGTTCAAATCCAACATAAGTATTTTTGGGCTGTGAAAACCTGTAATTTTGATTGTGAAAAATCTGGTGAAGAAAGATTGTTGTAATTGGCTGAACTGGAGGAGCTTCGACTTTATTCCTATGAGAATTTAAATCTGTATATGGAAAAGGAATAGGTGCTCCAAGATAAAAACTTCTTGAGAATGGTATTTCATGAAGGTGAAATGGTATTGCTTTTCATCTCTCGATTTCAGCTTCACCCAGTGAAAGTCCAAGACCCCTCTTCAAAAAGGACATTCACAGTTAATGGACATCAATTAACACATCACCATGAGAGGACACACAATCCTGGAACAAAATCAACTTCCATCAGATCCACAATAGACCCACCACTGGATGGAGACGACAACCCACCAAATCCAAACCAGGGGACACCTCTTTCCCTTTAACTTTCTCTCTGTCTCTTCCCCTCTCTCACATTTTCTTTCTTCTTCCCCTCTCTTTCATTTTTACCACTTTCTTTATCAAACCATTTTACTTAATCTTTCTCTTTTTTGTTGGAGTGTCTTTATAAAAAACTAAAAAAACATAAAAAACTAAAAAAAACCTCCTAAAAAATATAGAAAAACAAGAGTCATGATTACTAACCTTCAATTTTAAAATTTTGTCCAACCCTTTTGGGGAGTCAAAAGAAATTGTTTCATCTCAAAAACTTTGTGTTTTCATGATATATTTAGATAAATAATATTATGTCAAAACCAATAAATTTTTAATGCTCACTTATTGATTTGGAAAATGATTTTCCCCAACTGTGAGGAACAACATCAGATTTCATACCAAGGCTACCTATGTCCATGTTTTCAAAATGTTTATTTTTTACTGACATTTGTGAGTCTTGAGTTTGTGGACCTTTGATCTGAATTTTCTACTTTTTTGTGCATTAATATGATAAAGGCCTTTTCAGAACCACATGAGAATCACAATGTCCAAATAGCCTCCTATTTCCCTTACATTAATCCTCATTTTGAAATCCCTTTCAATACTATAAAACCCTTTTCTTTGATATCCACATTGCAAGCCCAATACCTTTTCCCACCCAATATAAATATGGATTTTAATATCATAATTGTTTTTTAAATTTTAGGTTGGGGGAATGGATTTCATTTTTTGGGTTCCCTTTTATTGTTTTCCAATAAGTTATCATATTCTTGAGGGAAATCATCCATTTTAGTGTGGGAGGAGGTTGTCATTCAGTGAGTTCTGGGGAATGTAATGTACTTTCATTTATATAATTTTTTAAATTTTATTGACAAATGTTCAAAAAAATCAAAAGAAAAAGAATAAAAAAGGGTTGAGTCTTGGGCAGGTAAAAAATCACTCTTCCTCAACCTTTGATCTTATTATAACTATTACAATTAGTTTTAGAAGAAGATCAATCATTGGTTGGGATATGAGTGTTATATCGTTTTCAAGTTCAACTTTTGAAAATACAAAAAGAAAAAGAAAAAGAAAAAAGAACACTTTTTTCATTGGGAGAAGTTTTTTGTTTTGTAAATATTTCGTCTTCCCATCCCCTTCAATTTTTCTTCCTCTATTGTGTATTTCTTCACAAAATAATTCCCCTGTAAATATGTGTTTCTATTTCCTTCCATGTTTCATTTAAAAAAAATGCATTTCTTTTTCCATGTTAGTATTTTAACCCCTTTTCCCTATCTTTTGGATATCATCTTACTAACATCCTATAGACATTAAAAACCCCCTAAAATACCACTTAATTTTTGATAACTTTAGGATATGGAGTGGAAGCTGAGAGCTCTTACAAACGCTAAGATTTTCACTTTTGGTTGGTGAATGAGTGAAGCTCCATAAATTAATTTTATCATCTTGAGAGGAGTAGGTTTTGTGTGCCACCATTTTCTGTTTCTAAATTAGAGCATGAAAAAAATAAATTATTTTTGGAATATTGTTTCTATAACAAATTGTGGTGGAATTCAATATGGATGAGTGAAATTGTCTAAACCTCCCCTGATTAGGGAAAACAAAATGTTTATATTTTTTGGTGAGCAAAAATGATATTGTAATGTTTTTTTATTTGTTGCACATGATGACATGAACAAGACTAAGTGTGGGGGAGTTGATTTTTTTAATATTTTCATAAATTATTATATATTTATTTTACTAATTTTATATTAAATGTTCATAATTTGTTTTAAATATTAATGTTTAAATATAAATTATAAATTTTGATCACAATTTGAATTCATCTAGATTAATGTATTTTTAATGTTTTAATTATACATCTCACCCTACTTATCTAATTTGCATGATTCTTATTTTGTAGGGTTCCTTACTCAAATTACAACATTTCATTAGAAGGAACCTCTAGCCAAATCGTAAATATGGAGGGTCATATTATCCACACAAAAAGGCCCAAATAATCTGTGAAGAAACTAGAAAATCCATGAAGATAGAATTAATGGGATCACCACAGAATTCCAAATACTTTAATTCTCCTCCAAAGGTTAGGGGACAATTCAATCCATCTTTGATAAATGTTTCAATTCCCAACTACAAAGATAAGGTTCCCAACTGATTCTTTGAATTCCATCCCATCATTCAGGATAGAAATTAAAATCCTAACACTATTCATGACATATCACATGATGTAATCATCAAATAAAGATGAGATTTTGTATTTTAAAATAGGAGATATAGGTGGAAAACTTTGTTGAATAAGGTGTTTGTATTTGAAGGAATCTTATTATTGATAAACCCATTCATATTTATGGCTTCTAAAAAGTATGGATTGAAATGGACAGTTTAAATTTGTTTAAACAAACCACTATAACATTGGCTCCGTAAGTCCAAATGACTCCAAATTTTTAGATAATTAGTCCATAATTATTATTTAAAACATTGAGGAAGAACTTATCTTGATATTAGGCTTTATGAATAGCCAAATTGGTTATTGTAGTGGTGGGACAGATTGGTAATGCAAACAGTCCACTTCCTTGGGCGATAAATACATCCCCCTACTCTTCTTCAAAGGGGTTTGCATTTCAGAAGAGATAATAACATATTGGAACAATAAAAGAATTTAAAAGGGATTGTGAGGACCCAATATACTCATGTTTTCACTTGAGATACCCTTACTACACTCTTTGTTTCCTTTTACTTTTGTGGTCTTCATTATTGCAATCTTATAAGTCTTTTTTTGTAATTCTGTTTGAATGAAAGTTTCTTATTCAAAATATATTATTCTTATCCACCATCTGTAGTTTAATATTTATGTTCTTAAAACAGTTTAAATATAGTTGAATCCCTATCCCTTCTTTTTCTTTCTCATCCAATCTAAAATTCGTTTTTAGTTATCATCATCGTTTGTGTGTGTGTTCGATGCACCACTCTTTTCTTATACCTTTATTTTTCTTATCTTATTAATTTATCATCATAATAATTATAACAAGATTACTATTCATTTCAATGGATGAGTAAATTTCTCATTGGGGTGAGTTATAATTTAGTTATGCTAACCGATTGAGATCTTTTGCTCGATGGGTATTCTTTGAATTAATATTGTGTAGGTTGGACTTAACATGTCATGGATTAATGGAATATTTTGTTTAACATATGGATTCCATGGATTATTGGAACCATAAATATACCACCACAATCAAGTGATGATTAATATTATAATCCTAGTTAAGTTAAGACTTGGATTAAAGCCTCAACACTAAGGAATTCCAATCAACGTCAACTTGTGACATGGGTGTTAATTTAATAAAATAAAAAGAAACCCTCAAGGATATCACAATCTTAACTAACTATTTTTGAACTCACCCCAATATTTATCAAATTGTTAAATAAATATTAATCAAACATAATCCATAAATTATTTCATAATCTCTGCAAACAAACCCCTCAAATAGAATACAAGCAACTAAAAACAATCGACTATTAAAAATTATCATCGCCGAGGATTCGAACCAAGTGCTGCTATACACATTAGCAGAGCACCGAAACCTTGAATGGTCGATAGGCAACAATTGGCCGCACTATCAAATGGAAATGTTTATGGGGATGGTGATTTATGTAGTCATTATTTTTTGGTTATTGTAAAAAAAAACAAAACAAAAAAAACAAAATTTAGAAAAAATTGAAAAAAAAACACAAAAAACCCCGTCTTCTCATAAAATTCATAAACTGAAAAAACAAAGAGAAAAAACCATCTTCCTCTTACTTCCAACATCTCTCTGAATGACCCGTAGCCTCCCAAATAATCCCTCAGATTTTTTTGACCCTGAAATTTAGCAAACACCTTTCCAACTTAGGAGTATAATAAGAGATAGTCAAATAATTCAAGAACTAGTCCTTGTCCAACCAGTTGAATTAGAAATGTCTAATCCAAGGGAAAAAAACACTTAAAGAACTTTCTTCTCCTGATTTGAATTAAAAACCTCTTGGTATTCAATATCTAAACATTGAGGCTGACTTTGAACTCAAATTTTGTTTGATTAATCTTCTCCCTCAGTTCCATGGTCTAGCCAGTGAGGATCCACATCTCCACCTTAAAGAGTTCCAAGTGGTGTGCTCTACCATGAATCCTCAAGGGGTTTCTAAGGAATAAATCAAACTCGGATCATTCCCTTTCTCCCTAGATGAATTTTCCAATTCATGTATTTACTACCTCCCTCTTGGTTCCATAACCACATGGAATGACATGAAGTGTCTCTTCTTAGAGAAATTCTTTCCTGCTTCTCGTACTGATTCTATCCAAAAATAAATAATCAGTATCCATCAATTCCCAAATGAACCACTCCATTAGTAATTGGAGAGGTTAAAAAAGCTTTTTGTAACCTCCCCACACCACCAAATCTCTGACCAACTCTTGATCCAAAACTTTTATGAGGGGTTATTGGCTATGGAGAGAACTCATATTGATACGGCAAGTGGCAATGATCTTGTTGATAAAACTCTTGCAGCTGCAAGAGATCTCATAAGTAACATGACTGCAAACACACAACAATTCCATACTCAAGCACATTCTCAAGTAAAACAAGTCCAATACAATCAATCGATAGATCCGAACAAGATGACCGAGTGGATGAGTGAACTTACAGGTCTTGTGTAACAACTAGTTGTGGCTTCCAAAGCCCCAACCTCATCTTCTCCACAAACAATGTTTTCTAGACCTATCCAAAACTATGGAATCTGTAAATCTCCAGCTCATACAACAGACACCTTCCCACAACTTCAAGATGATCCATCTGATTCATCTAGACCAATGGAGCTCAACACAACCTATGATCAGCATAACACCAACCCTCAACTCTCAGGTCAGTTCATTAGAACCTCTAACTAACCTCACTTTGATCCCTGCTCTTCTTCTTATAACCAAGACTTATGGTATAAAAACCCAATCCCTCAATTTCCTCCTCAAAACCCAATCCAGTTCCAATATGGTCAAGGTGTTGGGAACTTCTAACAACCTTATCCATTTGTTCCTCAACAAAAAAGGAGAAATCTACCTCCTTCTCTTACAGGATTCCACTATCCTAGTGATCCTTCTCAATTCCCAAACCAATAAAATCACTTTCACAAGAACCAAAATCAAGGTAATCCAAATTCAAGACAAACCACTTCTTCCAAGCAGCCATGGGAAAGTGCAGTGGAAGATCTTACCTCATTCACCCGTTCCATCCTCAAAAACAATGAAACACAAATTGGTCAACTTGAATCCCACCTGAGCCAACAACAACAATCAAATTCTTCCCAACTCCCAGCTCAACCATTACCCAAACCCAAGGGTAATGTAAGTGCAATTGAACTTGGATCAGGGAAGAAAATTTCTAGTCCTCAAGATAAGTCCTCCAACCCCCCTTTAAATGCTGACCTAGAAAATGAAAAGAAAAAGAAACTCGAAAAGGAATCTGAATCTATTCCATCACCTCCTTCCATTCCACTTAGGAACCCAATTCCTTTTCCTCAAGCCATTTCTAATCCAAAGAAGTCCTTTGAACCCGATCCTGCAAATCTTGACTTGTTTAGACGTGTTGAAGTCAACATTCCCCTATTAGATGACATAAAACAAATCCCTAAGTATGCCAAGTCTCTTAAGGAATTGTGAACCCATAATAGCTAACTTAGGACCTTCTAAAATGTTTCCTCCCAACAATCTATTCCCATACAGTTTAAAGATCCAGGGACCTTTATTATTCCATGCCAAATTGGAAGTTCCAACTTTGATGATGCACTCATAGACCTAGAAGCCTTAGTTAATTTCTTACCCAAATACATATTCTCCAACCTTGTTCTAGGTCCATTAAATCCAACGAGTGTTGTCATTCAGTTATCCAATCGAAGCACAGCTAGTCCCGAGGGTATAATCGAGGATGTCCGTGTCCATGTTAATGATCTTATCATCCCAGCAGATTTCTATGTCCTTAACATGGAAGGTGATACGAACTCTTCTCGATATCCTTTAATACTAGGAAGAACATACCTAATGACAGTTAGAACCAAAATTGATGTCCATCCAGGCATCTTATCCATGGAATTTGGTGACCAACTGGTCAAGTTCAACATTTTCCAATCCATGCGATACCCATTTGGGGATCACTCTGCATTCTCAATCCATGTTTCCTAGGACACTTCTAAGAGTCAATTGAACCCCATTACATAATGTTCATCATGTTCTAATGAGATAAGATCTTGTGAAATATGCACCATGATTAACCAATTCATAAAAGGGGAAGTTGATGTAGACCTTTCATTCATAGAATCCATCAATCTAGATGATCTTGAAAAATATCTTAAATCCCACATCAACTATGATATTTACTGCTCCACCTTGGACAATATTAAGGAAAATGAATCTAAAGAAACTAAAGTCCCTTCCTCCATTTCTGATTTGTCTAACCCACAAATGAAAGATGTGACTAATTTGAAACCTCTTCCTGAACACCTGAGGTATGCATTCATTTTCCATGATCACTCTTATCTTGTCATTATATCTGCTTCACTTACTGAAACTGAAGAGTTCAAACTTGTTCAAGTGTTAGAGTAAAACAAAAAGGCATTAGGTTGGACCCTAGATGACATACCATGAATCAAACCTTCTCTTTGCATGCATCACATCCATATTGAGGAATCATCCAAAACAATTAGACAACCACAAAGAAGACTTAATCCACTCATACTTGAGGTAGTTAGGGAAGAGATCACCAAGATTCTTCAAGACAGTATTATCTACCCAATTTCTGATAGTTAATGGGTTATACCAATTCAAGTTGTACCTAAGGACGGTGGGATAATAGTTGTCACAACTGAACATGGTGAGGTAGTCACAACTCCAGTGAAGAAAAAATGGCATGTGTACATCAAATACATGAAATTGAATGTTGAAACAAGAAAAGATTACTACCCTCTTCCATTTCATGATCAGATGATATAAAGATTAGCTATAAAGTTGCACCATTTCTTTCTTGATGGATACACCAGCTACTTCCAAATCCCAATCGCACCTCAGGACCAAGAAAAGATAACTTTCCCATGCCTATTTAGAACATATGCATATAGGGAAATTACTTTTGGCCTTTGTAATGATCCTCCAACGTTCCTGAGGTTTATGATGCGTATCGTTTCTGAATTCATTGAACAATGCATGGAAGTATTCATGGATGACTTTACCATTTATGGTGATTCATTGGAATCTTTTTTTAATTCACTCTCTCTAGTCCTCCAAAAGTGTGTCAAGTGTAACCTTGTGTTATATTTTAAAAAATGTCACTTCATGGTTTCAAAGGGGATTGTTCTAGGGAAAATAGTTTCACAAGATGGTATTGAAGTTGATCCTACCAAAATTGAAGTGATCCAATCACTTTCTGAACCCACTTCTGTTCAAGACATCTGTTTATTCCTTGGTCATGCCGGTTTCTATCAGCGATTAATCCATAAATTAAGTAGGATTTCCCTCCCACTCACTCGGTTGCTCCAAAATGATGTCACTTTCCATTTCGATGTGGTTTACAAGAGAGCCTTCATTGAACTCAAATTTTTTCTTACATCTGCCCTGATAATCCAACACCTATATTGGTCCTTACCCTTTGAATTGATGTGTGATGATTCTGATAGAGCCATTGGGGCTGTTCTTGGTCAAAGAAGAGAAACAATTCCTCATGTAATCTATTATGCCTCAAAAACATTGGATAAAACTCAATCTCACTGCACTGTTATAGGAAAGGAACTTTAATTAGTGGTTTTTGCCTTAGATAAATTCTAGCCCTATATCTTAGGTTCCAAAATAATAATCTTAACAGACAATTCTACTATAAAGTTTTTACTCAATAAAAGTGATTCCAAACCAAGGATAATAAGATGGATCCTAATGATCCAAGAGTTTGACCTTGAAATCAAAGATATACCAAAAAAACCCTATGGATGATCACTGGATTAGAATTTGTAATTCTTTTCATTCTGAAATAATTGATCCAGAATTTCCAATTGATCACCTTTCATCTCTCACTCCGAAAATACCATGGTATGCCCCAATTGTAAATTACTTGGTTTTGGGTGTTTTCCTGAAATTTTTTCAAAAGAACAAAAAATGAAGTTTAAAAGTGATTCAAAATTCTATTTTTGGAAAGATAATAAACTTTGGAAAACTGGGGAAGACATGGTAATTATGAGATGTGTTGATGAAAATGAACATTCTACCATCTTAGAATTTTGTTACTCAATGCCTAGTGGTGGCCACTTTGGACCACAAAGGACCTCCCAAAATGTCATAGACTCTGGATTATTATGGCCTTCACTCTTCAAGGACTCACATGAGTTCTGTCAATCATGTCCCACATGCCAAATGTTTGGAATAATTTTAAAGAGAAATGAAATTTCCCAAAAGCCTTTAATTTTATGTGAGATCTTTGATGTTCGGGGAATCGATTTCATGGGACCGTTCCACCTTCCAATGGGTTTTCATTAATTCTTCTTGTGGTTGATTATGTTTCTATGTGGTTCAAGGCCAAACCCACTCGAAAGGATGATTCACATACTGTTAGTGAGTTCTTAAAGACACACATCTTCCACCAATTTGGAACACCACATGCGTTGATAAGTGACTTAGGAACACATTTTTGTAATAGAACCATGGAATATCTTTTGAAAAAACGGTGTTGTACATAAATCTTCAACTGTATATCACCCACAAAAAAATGGCATGGATGAACTTTCAAATAGAGAAGTGAAAAGAGTGCTCAAGAGAATAGTAAAACCCACTAGAAAAGACTAGCCCAAAAGACTGGTTGAAGCACTTTGGTCTTATCAAACAGCCTATAAAACAACCATTGGGATATCTCCTTTTAGGCTAGTTTTTCGTAAAGCATGTCATTTACCAATTGAAATACAACATAAGTATTTTTGGGCTGTGAAAACCTATAATTTTGATTGTGAAAAATCTGGTGAAGAAATATTATTTCAATTTTATGAACTAGATGAGCTTCGACTTGATTCCTATGAGAATTCCAATTTGTACAAAGAAAAGGCTAAGGTACTCCATGATAAACACATCCTGAGAAAGGTATTTCATGAAGGTGAAATGGTATTGTTTTTCAACTCTCGATTTCATATTTACCCAGTGCAATTCAAATACCCCTCTTAAAAAAGGACATTCATAGTTAATGAACATCGATTAAAGCATCACCATGAGAGGAAACACAATCTTGGAATGAAATTAACTTCCATCAGATCCATAGTAGACCCAACACCGGATGCAGCCGACGACCCACCAAATCCAAACCATGGGGAACCTCTTTCCCTTTAACTCTCTCTCTATATCTTACTCTCTCTCACTATTTCTTCTTCTTCAACTCTCTTTCATTTTTACAACTTTCTTTATGAAAAAATTTTATTACTCTTTCTATTTTGTGCGGGTGTGTCTTTATAAAAAACTAAAAAAACCTAAAAAAAAAAAAAATCACTTAAAAAATATGGATAAACAAGAGTCATGATTACTCACCTTCAATTTTAAAATTTTGTCCAACCATTTTGGGGAGTCAAAAGATATGGTTTCATCTAATTTTTTTTGTGTTTTCATCATATATTTCGATAAATAATATTGTGTCAAAACCAATAATTTTTAATGCTCACTTTTTGATTTGGAAAATGATTTTCCCCAACCCTGAGGAACAATATTAGCTTTCATTCCATGGATACCTATGGGTATCTTTTCAAAATGTGAGTTTTTAACCCCATTTGTGAGTCTTGAGTTTGTAGACCTTCGAGCTGAATTTCCTACTTTGGTTGGCATTCATATGATAGAGGCATTTTCTGAAACACATGAGAATCACAATATCCAAATAGCCTCCCATTTCCCTTACATTAATCCTTCTTTTGAAAGCCCCTTCGAGCCTATGAAACCCTTTTCTTTGATATCCACATTACAATCCCAATACCTTTTCCCACCCAATATCAAAATGGATTTTCATAGCATAATTTTTTTTTGAAATGTATGGGTGGGGGGAATGGATTTCATTTTTTGGGTGCCCTTTTATTGATTTTCAAGGAGTTATCATATGTTTAAGGGAAAACATCCATTTTTATATGGGGGAGGTTTTAATTCATTGAGTTTTGGGTAATGTAATGTAATTTCATTTATATAATTTTTTAAAGATTACTGAAATGTGTTGAAAAAAAGAAAAAAAAAATCAAAACAAAAGAACAAAAAATGGGTTGTGTCTTGGGAAAGTCAAAAATCACCCTTCCTCAACCTTTGATCATTTTATAAATATTACAATTAATTTAATGATGAGATCAATTATGTGTTGGGATATGAGTGTGAGATCGTTTTCAAGTTCAAAGTTCGAAAAATGAAAAAAAAGAAAAAAGAAAAAAGAAAAAAAAGAACACTTATGTCATTGGGAGAAGTTTTGTGTTTTGTAAATATTTCATATTTTTATCCCCTTCAAATTTTCTTCCTGTCTTGTGTCTTTATTCACACAGTCATTCCACTATAAATATGTGTTTCCATTTCCTTTCATGTTTCCTTTCAAAAAAAATATGCATTTCCTTTTCCATGTTAGTATTTTACCCCCTTTTTCCTATCTTTTGGATATCATATTCCTACCATCCTATATCCATAGAAAAACCCCTTGAAAGTCCTCTTTATTTTTGAGAACTTTAGGATAGGGAGTAGAATCTGAGAGCTCTTACAAACTCTAATATTTTTACTTTTTTTGGTGAATGAGTGAAGCTCCATAAATTAATTTTATCATCTTGGGAGGAATAAATTTTGTGTGCCACCATTTTCCATTTCTAAATTTTGGCATTAAATAAATGAATTGTTTTTGGAAAATTGTTTCTGTAACAAATTGTGGTGGAATTCAATATGGATGATTGACATTTTCTAAACCTCCCCTGAGTGGGGAAAACAAAATGTTAATATTTGTTGGTGAGTGAAAATGATATTGTCATGTTTTTATATTTGTTTCACATGAGGACATGCACAAGACTGAGTATGGGGGAGTAGATGTTATTAATATTTTCATAACTTATTATATACTCCATTTACTAATTTTATATGAAATTTGCATAATTTGTGTGAAATATTAATGTTTAAATATTAATTATAATTGTTGAGCACTATTTGAATTCATACATATTAAAGTATGTTTAATATTTTAATAATAAATATTAACCTACTTTTAAAATTTTCATTATTATTATTTATTATGGTTTCTTTCTCTAATTATGACATTTAATTAGAAAAAACCTCTACCCAAATCATCAATTTGGAGGGTCATATTGTCCACACAAAAAGGCACAAATAATCTGTGAAGAAACTAGAAAATCCATGAAGATAGAATTACTAGGCTGACTCCATAAGTCCAAATCCTTTAATTCTCCACCAAAGGTAGGGGGAAATTCAATACATCTTGGATAAAAGTTTTAAGGCCCAACTCCAAAGACAAGGGTTCCAACTGATGCTTTTAAATCCATCCCACTATTCTGGCCAAAAATTTAAATCTTGAAACTATTCATAAAATATCTCATTATGTAATCATAAAATAAAGATGATATTTTTCAGTGTAAAATAGAAGATATAGGTGTCCGACTTTGTTGAATAAAGTATTCAGATTTGAAGGCATCTTCTTATTAATAAACCTATTCATATGTTCTCCTTCTAAAAAGTATGGATTGAAATGGACAGTTTAACTTTGTTTAATCAAACTACCATAACTTTGGATCCATAAGTCCAAATGACTCCAAATTTTGAGATCAGTCATCCAAAATTAGTATATAAAACTTTGAAGAAGAGTATATCTCTAGATTCTTCTTTTTGAATAGCCAAATTTGCTATGAAAGGGGAGGGATAGATTGGGAATGCAAACAGTCCACTTCCTTGGGATATAAATACATCCCCCTTCTCTACTTCAAAGGTGTTGGCATTACAGAAGAGAGGAGAACATATGGGAAAAGCCAAAGCCTTTCCAAGGGATTGGGAGGACCTTCCATACTCAAGTATTTACTTGAGATACCCTTTCTCCTCTCTTGGTTTCCTTTTACTTTTGTGTTCTTCATTATTGTAATATTGTAAGTCTTTTTTTTGTAATTCTATTTTAATGAAAGTTTCTTATTTAATATCTATTATTCTAATACACATTTTATAGTTTAATATTGACGTTCTTAAAATAGTTTAAATAAATTTTAATCCCCTTACCTTCTTTTTATTTCTCATGCAATCTAAAGTTCATTTTTATTTATCATCATCGTTTGTGTTTGTGTTCGACGCACCACTCTTTTCTTATACCTTTATTTTTTTTATCTTATTAATTTATCATCAAGATAATTATAACCAGATTACTAATCATTTCAATGTCTAAGTAAATCTCTCATTGGGGTGAGTTATAATTTTGTGATAATAAGTGATTGAGAGATTTTTCTCGATGAGTATTCTTTGAATTAATATTGTGTATGTTGGACTTAACATGTCATGGATTAATGAAATATTTTGTTTAACATATGGATTACATGGATTATTGGAACCATAAATACACTACCAGAATCAAGTACTGATTGAGATTAGAATCCTTGTTAAGTTAAGGCTTGGATTAAGGATTTAACTCTTAGGAATTCCAATCAACGCCAACTTGTGACATGGGTGTTAATTTAATTCAGTAAAAAGAAAGGCTCAAGGATATCACAATCTTAACTACCTATTGATGAACTCAGCCCAATATTTATGAAGTTGTTAAATCAATCTTAATAAAAAATAATATATAAATTATTTCATAAGCTCTACAAAAAAACTTCCCTAATAGTATACAATAAACTAAAAACAATCGACTATTAAAAAGTATCATCACCGAGGATTCGACCCGAGTGCTGCTGTAAACATTAGCAGAGCATCGAAACCTTGAACGATCGATAGGAAACAATCGTCCGTGCTTTCATCACTACATATTTGGCCACCCCTTTGGGTGTGTCCACCTAGATGTCCTATTTTCACCTTCCAAAAGTCATGAAAAACCTTTTGTGTTTGAGTTTCACCTTGATTAAATGACTTAATTTAATATTTGAATTTAAATGAGTCATGATCCATGTTTTGGGACACCTTTATGTAAATTTTTATGTTAAAAATTGTTGTTCATGTAATAGGCCATGTGTAAAATACTTAGTGTTTTGTGAAAATGTTTTTGTTTTATACCATTCCTCTTGTGCTTGGGATAAATGCTAAATATGATTTTTTAGTAGCCTTGCACCCATTCTTATTCTTATTTCATATGTCATGCTATGAGCCTTATACCTTGAGATTGTTTCTTAATTTCATCCACTTATTGCTTAATTCCATACTGGATTGGATTGAATTGTTTGACTTGTCTAGCTTTTTAGCATATGTTATTACCATATCTTATTGATGAAATGTAAATATAAATGATATGATATTTTTGTGATATATGATTGATTGTTTTGGATCACCTGCTAAGGGATAAGAGAGAACATAGGTCCCAACTTAAGGATGTTGTGGATGGACTCTCCATTCTTGGTTGGATCTAATTGACACGTTAGGAGTGATAATTTGGATTTCCTTATATAAAATCTACAAGTGATTATCTATACTCATGAATGAAAATGTTTCCATCTGGGAGAAACCATGGATGGAATCATTTGTAATATGTCTATACCATGCCTCAGGTTATACCTTGTCCCCTATGTGTAACACTTTGTACGGGTTTAGAGTCACCACACCATGAGTGATACAAGGGATGACTTTATTGGTTTACTTAGATGGAATTTATGGTATTGGTTATATAGGATACACATGTAGCGACCCTATAGATTCTTTATAGATCACCTTGAACGTGCTTGGGACTCCAGCTTGGATTTGATGGATTTCTTGCTTATACATACATGATGCCTCTTATTTATAATGTGACCATGATTATTTGATTACTTGGAAATATGAATGCCAAGACAAATCAAAATATTTGGGTCTATCTACCTTGGTTTCTTCATTTATGATGGCCTATTTATTTACCATAGAACTTGTATAGGTACTTGGATTAGACATCTGGTTTAGGCTGAAGCTAGTGGTATCCGTGGTGCACCAATTTTGGAACCCAAATAAAGTTTTAATTTATAAATATATTAATTTATTCCCTTTAATGTATTACCATGGAACACAACTCATTTATTTATTACATGGAATTTATTATCCTATACATCGTGGGTGGTGTCCAGCTGAGATTGTATATCAAACCCTGCTTGGCCCGCCTTTGGTACCCAAGTGGATATCATGATTTTAGGTGTTGATAAAGGGAATCATGTGGTTTCTAATTATTGATTGATCTACAACTCTAGGATGGAGTATGGGGAACAGTACTGAGCCTATGTTTAAGATTCTTATTATAATAGTTTTTTGTCTTTTTGTTATTTTTTGTATATGTTTCCAGAATATAGTATATATATGTATCCACTTCTCCCTGTACACCTTCTTTTTTTTATTGTATCATGAACATGATCATCATTTCGGTATATTTTGTTTATTCTGCTCATTCTAGTTGATTATTTCTCTTACATGGTTTATTATTACCGTTATACTACATCTTCTATTTCATGATCCTTATACATGGTTGTGCTATACTCTGATAAAAAAGGGCATAGTCTCCCCATGGAAACACCATATTCCCCCGTTTCTAGTTTGAATCCTCTAGAATTTGGGGAGGCATGCTTGAGGTCTTGAGGCCATTGTCTCGGGACATTATTGAGTGGAAACCGATGAGGGATTCTACAAAGTGGTATCAAATGAGTTTTTTTTTATTTTTTTTATTACTATTTGGGTGATATAAGAGACTAGGAATATTATAATTTGTAAATGAGCCTATGGTTGGGAGTAGTTACCCCACATACAAGGAGAAACCAAATTTATTGGGTTGGGTAAATGTTGTTATTTCTTACACTATTACAAATTCATGGATTTCACCATTGGGCGATGCACTAGCTTTGTTCCATTGACATTATTGAAAAAATTATTGACATTAAGAGATTAATTTTTACTATATCTTGGTGATATGAGGGAGTATCCATGAACACATCATACTAAGAATAATAGGATTAAAATTTCATGAATTATAATATGAAATTTTTACTTTTTAAGGTGTATTGCATGTTTTTCACGTGATTGTTGTTTTAGCCTTGTAGTGCTTAATTTTTTATAGAGAAATGTTACAATTATTCTTTCATGGATGTATTATGTTTAAGATTTAGTGGAAACCACCATCCAATCTATAAGGTGTATGTGACCTCATAAATTGGAATGGTGATCCACCTAATTCATCCATTTAAAGGGAATTGGAATATATAAATGAATCAAAGTGTATACTACCTTTAAAATCAAATGGTCACCATATATGTGTGAAATGGGACATTGAACCCGAACCAACCTCGGTAGTGGGTAGTAGGCCGTGTGTCTTATTCTCTTTTTATGACCTTATCTTATTCACTAGATTTATCTCTCAAAGAAGGATTCCTGTTATTTTTTGATTATATGAAGGATTGTTACCTCCCCTTTATTTACTGTTTTCTTTATCTGCTTTCTATATATATTATAAATCTTATCTGAGGCATGCGATTAGAAACTATATAGTTATTACACCATGAATTCCTCATGTTGTATTCCAAGAGAGTAGCTGTGAGCACACTCTGGAGGTGGTGGGCCCTAAGATACCCATGGTACCTCTTGTAGTTCCACCTAAGGTGCTTCAGAAAGATCTTACCCTAGGTTCCATTGCTCAGTTTCATGATACTTTTCTTTAGTTTATGCAATCTGTTCAGGGTGCTCCCCAACCTGCCCTTACTACGACAGAGTTGATTTGGGACTTTAATCAACATAAAACTCCCACCTTATCGGGGGATGGAGGACCACAGGGTACATAGTCACGGTTATAATCCAAGTTGTTAATCTTCGACCATCCTGAGATTACTCCAGAGTAGAGGATCAACCTTACTACCTATAGGTTACATGATTCCTCCAAGCACTGGTGGGATGTCATCTCTCATGCTGAGCATTATCAAGGCACAATTTTAGTAGTCTTTTAGATGAACTTATATGATCAATTCTTCCCATAGACTCTAAGGGAGGATCATGCTTGGGAGTCCATGCATCTTCATAAGGGAACTATGAATCTGCTAGATTATTATTCTAACTTCATCAAGATATAGCATTTTCCCCCATCTCAGACTGGTGATTAGTTGATGATTGTAAGGAATTTTGAGGATGAGATTGGTTATATTGTCTACTCATAGGTGAATATATTCTAGTTGAATAATGTTATAGAGATAGTGAACCATAATTTAATTAGAGAATAGAATCTGAGAGAAGCTGGAAACGTGAGCTATGGTGGTTCACTTCTGAGGAAGGGAAATGGTTCTTATAGCTGTAGGAAGTTCTGTTTCGAAGGTGAATGTGAGGGTACTATTAGCCAAGTGACATGAAATGATATCTTTATATCATGTCACCATTGTTTCAATCCATGCCATAAAAATCCCTAGTGAATGAGGAATCTATTCGAATGCCGAGCTTGCAGTAGGGTGAGTTACCTTCAACATTTATTCTGGTTTTTACCTCTAATATCCAGTGAGAATGTATCCATACATTCACCTATATCAGGTACAGGATCTGTGAATCCACATCAGGTTGGGATTTTTTCACTTACCAGCTGATCGGGATGAGGTAGTAGTTGATTTGGACGAAATAGTCAATCCACAGAGAATTAGTGAAAATAGAGTGGGCCTGCTTTGGCTATTTAGGCAGCATCTCAAGGCTTCAGTTCAGTCAATATTTATATAGTGCATCTTGTGCCCAAGGAACAGAGTCCAGGGCCATGTATGGTTAGAGGTACTATTATGATAGTCTCTAGTATAGTATATTATTTGTTTGATATAGGTTTATCATTCTATTTTAAATATTCTATGGTTGTGGAATGTCTAGGTCGTGCAATTGAGTATTTCCGTGGAACCATCTCTCTTAAAAATTTGTTAGTGGTGATAATAGTGGAAATATTCTAGTGTCAGGAATTCCAAACTTTAAATAAGTGGGAACTATTTATTCTAGAGTTTCTACATCCTCAATATGACCAAATTTGATGTTATTCTCGATAAGGACAGGATTTTTCCTTATCATGACCAATTATATTTATATCACCGATGTGTATCCCTTACATCACCTATGGGTAGAATGTATATTCATAAGGGGAATGGGATATATAGGAAATTAGAGATAGAAACAAGCGTACAAGGATAGGTAGATTGATAGCTCAGTTGGAGAGTTTTCTTATGAGAGACCATAGAATGTAGTTAGTAGAATTCCTTCCAGGGGTGGATCGTTTAAAGAACATCTTACCTGATGACTTATTTGGATTACCTTCTAAGAGGGAGTTGTTGGATCTGAATCTACGGATTACACACAAGAGGGGGGGGGGTGAATTGTGTCTTTTCAAAATTATTATAATCTCTTCAATTTAGACAAATTCTGTCCACAATGCTTTTGCTCGATTAAATATGCAGCGGAAAAAGTAAAAGCATGAACACACGGATGTATAGTGGTTCGGGGAACAGAAGGCCCCTAGTCCACTCCACCAACGCTCAAATCCACGAGCTTGGCGATTTTCACTATCTGGTCCTCGTTTCCACAGACCTGTCCACAACTGAGTACAGGCAGTTGACACCTTTACAAGATTCAGGCACACACAACCTTCCTGGTTCAAACACGAACCCACACAGCTTAGAACGAGAAGCTGATCACTCAAAAATAAAAAGAGTTTCGATAAAGAAAACACTTCTCCAGTTGTTCTTCACAATTGCAACAGAATGCAATTGACAGTAGATAGATCGTTGTCTTCAGAAAATAAAGATCTGTAATCAAAACAGTTCTGATTCGATCCAGTTGCAATAGATATTATCAGAAACTTCACAACTTCAGCAGCAGTAGATTCACAACAGATAGTCGATGTAGAACACGTGAATCTGCTATCAAGATCTTCTTTCGGTAAAAAGGATTTTACACTTCTTCTCGATCACAGAAAAGAACGCCTTTTCACAGTCTCTGTTTCTTGCTTGTTAAAAGATCAAAACTCTATAATTCACACACTTTCCCGTGTATATATATATCTCCGAAGTTTCCAAGATAGAACATATATTCAAATCTGAGAGATTCTTCCGCATAAATAGATCCATAAAAATCTCCTTTAGATTCGCGATATTAAATGAAATAACAGAGCCGTTGTAACTCCCCTGAGGAATCGGCATAAAAAGCTCCGTTTAAATCAATCAGTAATCCGTTGTAAATCGTCTTTGATTCAGTCAAAGTCGTACTTAAGAATCGGCTCGAAATCCGCCTAATAAACCGCTTGTTTGACCAATGCAAACGGTAATATCGTCTGTCAAAAATATCCCGACGCCAAACGTAGGGTTCACAAACGTAAGGTTGAACATACATACTTTTTCTTTAGCATTCAAACGTAGGGTTGATCATCCATACTTTGTCTCGCTTCAACTTTTCAAAGAACGTACGATTGATTATAAAAGTAAGATTGATGATCCATACTTTTGAGAAACAAACTCAACACTGAAAACTAACGTATGGTTTCTCTTCCATACTTGTCCAACAACGAAAACGTAAGGTTCCTTCCAAACATAATGTTCTTCTTCAATACTTTTCAACAACGTAAGGTTCATTAACCATACGTTTCAAAATAACGTAAGGTTCCTTAACCATACGTTTCTTTTAACATAAAAAGTAAACTTTTCATCCATACGTTACGTTCATTAACGTAGGGTATGAACAGTGATTCCAGTACGCGCTAAAATTGATCTCGCGCTACAGTGATTCCAGAACGCGCTAAACTTGATCTCGGAATAAATGAAGTATGAAATCTCGTTATATGAAATAAATAAAATAAATTCCTGCAGAATACTCAACGAAATAATTAGTAAATAATTAAGGGTATTTGTGAGCATCAAAATCATCATAAAGAGACAGAGTATTATTTAAAATAATCTCCCCCTTTAAAAAACATTATTTTGAATTGTTTGAAAACAATACATTGCTCAACAATCTCCCCCTTTTTGATGATCACAAAACCCATAAAATAATAGAACTAATTTAATTGCAATCTTTATTGAAAAATTAGTTTTATAAAATTTTAGAATTCTGAAAGGATTAAAACAATATTTAACTATAATAAAATTTCTCTCCCATAAAAATAAATTTTCAGCTAAAAAATAAATAAAAGATAAATGTCTTTTCCCATATATCCAAATTTATATCCAAATTTCTTCATAGGAAACAAATGAATTTAAATGTTGTGTTTATCCAAATTCTCCCCCTTTTTGTGATATCAAAAAGAATGAAAAATTACGGATTTGAACACATTCAATATTGCACTGAACTATAAGTAAATGCTATAATTAACTGTGTATGAATAAGTGAATTTGTTATACTGGCTAACTTAATCATAAATCAATAAACAACAACAACAAAAAAAAAATCTCATTCACAAACTGTTATATATAAATGATTGTGATATACAGAGGAATCAAGGTTCATGGATAAGACAGGGGAAAAAAAAAGGTGTCTATCTCCTTTGAATCACGGTCTTGATTTCTGTAAACTGTTCTCTGAGCCTCTTCATCATCCCATCTCCTAACTTGATGATAAGATCTCTGTTCTCTTGAGTCATATGAATATCTTCAATCAAATTAACTCTGAAAAACTCATGCATTCTTTCTTCTTTTTCAACAAAAAGAGTCAGCTTCTCGGATAACTGATTCAAAAGAATCCTAATCGGTTGCTCTCCAGATGTCAACTGATCCACTAAAAATTTCTGATTATCCAGCAAAACTGACAAAGGGGCACTATTACACTGAAGATCGTGTAATCTGTCACTCATATTGCTTAGTGCTCCTGTAATTGCTTGAAATCTTCGAATCAAATCAGGTGAAGAACCTGATCCACTCACAGCATTGTTTGCAACAGACTCAAATTTATTCTCCATGTAAATCTTCATCTCAGCCAAATCATCTTTCTTTACCATCTCTGATTTTAACTGATCAACAGCATGCAACATATCAGTCTTAAACAAATCTACTTCCTGTCTTGAAACAGTACATTCTTTCAGCTTCTGAAACTTCAACTGCTCTAAGTTCAGAGAATTTCTGAGACTATCATTCTCAGATTCCAACTGAGAGATACGCTTGTACAACTCAACAACTTTTTCTTTTCTCAAATCAGGGGCACCCTGTGCTCTATTCTCATGTTCAGAAATAGGTTGATGAGGCAAGGCAAGTGGTAAAGAATCTGCATCTGATTGTTCTTTGTCCTTGTCCTGACAAGGTTGATCCACTGAACTAGCTTTTGAAGCCTGAAATTCTTCCACTGAAAATTCTTCCTGAAGTACTTCTGTATTAGCTTCAGAAGTATGTTCATCACGAACAGTAGTCTCTCTGACTTCTACTGAATGATCAAGAACAATATCTTCATGTAACTCTTGAGGTCGGGCCACTTCTTCACCAGGCACTGCCTCCATAAGTTGTTCTTGTTGTATTACATTTTCAACAGCTACAGCAACAGATTGAGGTTCTTTTTGGATTTCCGGTTGAGCTGCTGGTTCCTCTATCGGTGCAGTCTGCTCCACAACAGCTTCTCTCACAAAGGAATAAGAAATTACCGGTTCAGAGGATTTCAAGGTAGGAGAGATAATTTCTTCATCAATTAACCTCTTCCTTCTAGATTGAAGTCCTTCCTGACTTCTCTCTTCCTCAACTTCCTCCATCTCAAAGCGAATTCTCCTTGCCACTATACTAACCCTTGATTCTGCTTGTCCCTCCTTGGACTTAGCAGGTTGAGCCTGAGCACTCTCCGAGTCTTCCTCAGCTCCAACAGGTAAGAGTTTTCCTTTAATAGTGCTCCAGAAGTATCCGACTTTCCTCAAAGTCCCAACATTAAAAACATTACTGTGGTGACATTTCACCCCAGCATCGACCAATCTGATCATTCCTCTTTTAAACAACAACAAAGAAATGAACCTTCCATAAGGGAAAAAGGTCATTCTTGCTTCACTCTGACAACAGTATCTCAGATATCTTATCATAAACCGAGGAAAATTAAACTTAATATCACACATCAGAAGATACATTATGTACATGTCAGGGTATAGAATTTTCTCCATCTCAGCCATCCTTGGTGCTAAACCAGTCTGAACAAACTTTACCAAGATTTTCTGATCAGGTTCCAAATCTTTAATAAGCATTTTCTTTATCACTCTGGTTCCAAACAGAAAAGACATAATGTCTTCAGACTTATGTACAGAATCTCCAATATTCCGTAAATCGAAATGAAAAACTCCTTCATGAGGGCAGTTAAGAATTTGACTTATCTCTACAGATGATATGGAAAAGTCCTTATCCTCTATTTGAGCCAACAAACTGTCCTCCGTATCTCCAAGGCTAAACTGAACAGTTCTAAAGAAATGTCTCATTTCTGCCTCATAAAGAAACTCAGAATTTTCACTATTAAAAGCTTGCTCAAGGCTTTGAAACGATAGCGCTTGCTTCAACAGTAAATTAGTTTCAAACAGCCACTCTAAATCGATGACTTTACCTTGCAGTATTTTCCGACCAACTACTTTAGATTTCTTTGCAGCACTGCTCTCGGCTTCATCTGGACGCTTAGTCTTTGCCATTTCAACAACGATTTCTGAAGGTTCGTAAGTTTAGGGTTTGAAGATTCAGAAAAGGGTTTTGGAGCAGATGTGCGAGTTTAGGTTTTTCGAAAGGGTTTCCGAAAAAGGTGAAACAGTTTAGAAGGTGAAACGGTTCTGACAGCCTTGATTCCCGTGTAATCACTAATCATTACTTTTATTTAAAACAAAATAAAATTACTTATAGCGGGAAACAAAAAATTAAACAGAATTCGAAAACAGAATAAGAAAAAGAAAGAAGAAAAAAAAAACTATTTAAAATTAAATAAACCTAACTCCCCCTTAATAAATTCAAACCTTGCCGTGGGAAGTGGTTTAGTAAAAATATCTGCTAATTGATTTTCTGTATTTACAAATTCTAAAAATATATCCTTTTTAAACACATGATCTCTTAAAAAATGATGTCTTATATCAATGTGCTTAGTTCTAGAATGACTAATAGGATTTTTTGAAATATTAATTGCACTAGTATTATCACATAAAATAGGCGTATTATTGAAATTTAATCCAAAGTCCATAAGAGTGTTTTTCATCCACAACACCTGTGCACAGCAACTACCTGCAGACACATATTCTGCCTCGGCTGTTGACAGGGCAACTGAGTGTTGTTTCTTACTAGACCATGATACTAAAGACTTTCCTAAAAAGTGACATGTTCCTGAAGTACTCTTCCTATCTAATCTACAGCTTCCAAAGTCAACATCTGAATATGAAATTAAATTAAAATCAGAGGTTTTTGGATAAAGCAGAGATTGATAAATAGTACCTTTTAAATATCTAAAAATTCTTTTAACAGCAGTTAAGTGGGATTCTTTGGGATTTGATTGAAATCGAGCACAAAGACATACTGAATACATTATATCTGGTCTACTAGCAGTAAGATATAACAAACTACCAATCATACCTCTATATAACTTGTTGTCCACTGATTTTCCAGTTTCATCCAAATCAAGTTTTATATTAGTACACATAGGAGTTGTAAATGTCTTGCTGTTTTCAAGCCCAAATTTCTTAAGTAAATCAGTAATGTATTTGCATTGATTTAAAACATTTCCAAAATCTTTTTGAAATATTTGAAGACCCAAAAAGAAATTTAATTCTCCCATCATACTCATTTCAAATTCTTTTTGCATTAATTCTGAAAATTCATGACAAAGAATTTTATTGGTCGATCCAAAAATTACATCATCAACATAAATTTGTACCAACAAAACATTATTTTTCACAGTTTTCTTAAAGAGTGTTGGATCTGCTAGTCCAACAGTAAAATCATTTTTCAAAAGAAAAGAACTTAGTCTTTCATACCAAGCTCTTGGTGCTTGTTTAAGGCCATAAAGAGCTTTAGTAAGTTTGAAAACAGAATCTGGTTTTTGAGAATTTTCAAAACCAGGAGGTTGCTCAACATAAACTTCCTCCATTAAATAACCATTTAAAAAGGAAGATTTAACATCCATCTGAAATAATTTAAAATTCATATAAGATGCATAGGCTAAAAGGATTCTAATGGCTTCTAACCTGGCTACAGGTGCAAAGGTCTCATCATAATCTATTCCTTCTTCTTGATTATATCCTTTAGCTACTAATCTTGCTTTATTTCTAGTTATTATCCCTTGATCATCCTGTTTATTCCTAAAGACCCATTTAGTTCCTATTACTGGATAATCATGTGGTCTTTCAACTAATTCCCAAACCTTATTTCTCTTGAACTGGTTCAATTCATCCTGCATTGCTATTACCCAGCTCTCATCATTTAAGGCTTCTTCTATGGTCTTAGGTTCTTGTTGGGATAGGAAAGCAGAGAACTCAACTATGTTTCCAAAGTTTCTTCTAGTTTGAATACCAGTCTCTAAGTCACCTATCACAGATTCTAAAGGGTGATTCTTTAAGGTTCTAGACTATCTAGGCATTACATTCAAAGGTTCTTCAGTATCATGTTCTTCTGAACTGGACTGAATTTCTTTTATATCATTTTCAAAATCATTCTTTAAATTCTCAGGTCTCATGTTTTCATTAGAATCAGGTTCATCTATTTGTTCTATCCTTTTCTCAAAAGGATCAGATTCATCAAATTTCACATGAACTGATTCTTCAACAATCCTTGACTTTTTATTATAGACTCTATAAGCTTTGGAGGTTGCAGAATATCCTAAGAAAATACCTTTATCAGATTTTGGATCAAATTTACCAAGATTATCTTTGGTATTCAAGATGTAAACCTTGCATCCAAAAACTTTAAAGTAATTTACTTTAGGTTTTCTGTTATTTCATAGTTCATAGGGTGTCTTTTTCAAAATAGGTCTTATTAAAATTCTATTCATTATATAACAAGCTGTATTAACAGCTTCTGCCCAGAAATATATAGGTAGGCTATATTCATTTAACATAGTTCTAGCCATTTCTTGAATAGTTCTATTTCTTCTTTCTACAATCCCATTTTGTTAAGGTGTTCTTGGAGCAGAGAAGGTGTGTTTAATACCCATGTTTGAGCAAAAGGAATTAAATTCCTGGTTCTCAAATTCTCCACCATGATCACTTCTCAATGAGATTATATTAAAACCTTTTTCATTTTGAATAGATTTACAAAAACCTTCAAATAAACTAAAAGCTTCACTTTTAAATTTCAAAAAGAAAATCCAAGTAAATCTAGAATAATCATCAACTAATACATAAACATATAATTTACCAGCTAAACTTGCTACTCTTGAAGGTCCAAACAAATCCATATGGATATGTTCTAGAGGTTTAGTTGTAGCAACTTTATTAACAGATTTGAATGATGATTTGTGTTGCTTGCCAAGCTGACATGCATCACAGAATCTGTCATTTTCAAATTTGAGACTAGGCAAATCAGAAACTAGATGTTTCTTAGATAATTTATGTAAAGCATATATATTGCAATGACCAAGTCTTCTATGCCAGATCCAGGATTCACTTATATTAGCAGTTAAGCAGTTTACTTGTTGTTTACACAAGGAATACAAATCCAAAGTATAAACATTATCAGTTCTGGGTGCTCTAAACTTAAACAGTTTATCTTTAGAAACAGTACAACTATTGTTAGTAAAATCAACAGTGTATCCATCATCACAGAGTTGAGAGATACTTATCAGATTGTGTTTTAACCCTTGTACATAAAGTACTTTGTTGATTGAGACTGTCTCTGGATCTCCAACTGTTCCAATACCAATAATCTTTCCTTTGGCATTGTCACCAAAGGTGACAAGTCCTCCTTCCTTTCGAGTAAGAGAAGAGAAATTAGCTGAAGTTCCACTCATGTGTCTTGAGCAGCCACTGTCCATATACCATATTTCTTTCTTTCTTTGGTGACCTGCTACCTGCAAAGACATTTAAACAAATTGCTTTGGTACCCATATTTTGTTGGGTCCAGGAGTGTTAGCAAGCAGTGATCTGGGTATCCAGATTTGCTTTGTTTTCTTAAAATTGATTGAATCATATAAATCATTGGAAATATAAGCTTTCTTAATTCCACATATTTGAGGTTGTCTTAGAAAACAGTTTTTAGCTATATGACCTTTTGTTCCACAAAAGTTACAAATAACTTGTTTAGTGCTAGGAACAAAATAATTTTTGTATAACTTAGATTTTTCTCCTTTACTTCCAATTCCAAACCTTTCCCTTTTAATTACAGTTTTTCCAAGTATCTCATTTAAGGTGTTTTCTCCTTTTGTAAAAACTAATGCAGCCTTTTTATAAGATTCTACTTCATCCTGTAGAGTTTTTATTTTTGATTCAAAATTAATTTTATTTGAGTCAGCAGAGTTGTATTTGTCAATTAATTCCTTATGTTGTTTTAGCAAAGTATTTCTTTCATCTGAAATAGCTTTATGAAAGTTCTTTATAGATTTATATTTTTTAAACAATGAGTCATACCTTTCTTCAAGCATATTGCAGTAAGCTGCAAGTTTTTTATTTGAGAAGCTTGTTTCAGAGTTTGATTCATTATTTGAGTCAGAGGAGTAGTATGAGTGTACCTCATCAGTTTCAGCCATGAAACACATATTTGCTTTTAAATTGGCTTCCTCCTTCTCTGAGCTTGATTCAGAAGAATTACTTGAGTCTTCAGAAACACTCCAAGTAGCTTTCATAGCTTTCTTGTCTTTCTGCTCATAATCATCTCTTTTGAAGAATTTCTTCTTCTTTGCATCTTTCAATTTAGGGCAATCCGGTCTGATATGTCCCATCTTTTTTCATTCATAACATCTCACTTCCTTGCTATCCTTCTTAAAGGATTTCTTGAAGTCTTTCTTCTTACTGTAGAGATTTCTGAATTTTCTGGCTAGCTGAGCCAGTTCTTCGTCTGAATTTGAAGCATCAGAGCTTTCTGATTTAGCATTTACTTCTCTGTTCTTCATATTTCTATCCTTTTGTTGAGAAGTCGCTTTCAACGCAGTATTTTCCCTTTTTATATATACTTTATGCTCATTTACCTCATCTTGCATTTCAGCCTCGTACATCATCAATGTACCAATCAGTTCTCTCATAGTTAGATCTTTAACAGAAGTTGATTGTCTGATTGCTGCAGAGATTCCATTCCATCGAGTAGGAAGTACTCTTAGTACCTTCAACGCTTGATCAGCCTGCTTGATTGGTTCTCCTAGAGGTGTTATATTATTGACAATTTCTGTCAATCTTCCATTCATCTGAGTGATGCTTTCTCCTTCAATCATTCTGAAAGTATCGAATTTTAACTTAGCAGTTGCATATCTCATCTGTCTTACATTATCTGTTCCTTCATAAGCAACAGCTATTGTTTGCCACATTTCATATGCAGTCGGGCATTGAGATACTCTGTTAAATTCATCTGGTCCTAGACCACAGATGATTGCATTCATAGCTTTTGAATTTATGTCATACTCAGCCTCCGTAGCAGCACTCCATGTATCGGGATTTTCAGGAATTTCATAGGGAGTCAGAATCTTTGAATAGACTTTGTAACCAAGATTTTTCAGATAAATAATCATACGTGATTTCCAGCAGCCATAATTATCTCCATTAAAGTAAGGTGCTCTGACCATTGACATTCCCTCTCTCATATCAGCCATGATACACTCTGTATAATCTTTAAATACTTCTAGCTTGATAAGACTTTAAAAATAAGAAGCTCCTCCTCTGATACCAATTGTTGGATCTGAATCTACGGATTACACACAAGAGGGGGGGGGGGGGGGGTGAATTGTGTCTTTTCAAAATTATTATAATCTCTTCAATTTAGACAAATTCTGTCCACGATGCTTTTGCTCGATTAAATATGCAGCGGAAAAAGTAAAAGCATGAACACACGGATGTATAGTGGTTCGGGGAACAGAAGGCCCCTAGTCCACTCCACCAACGCTCAAATCCACGAGCTTGGCGATTTTCACTATCTGGTCCTCGTTTCCACAGACCTGTCCACAACTGAGTACAGGCAGTTGACACCTTTACAAGATTCAGGCACACACAGCCTTCCTGGTTCAAACACGAACCCACACAGCTTAGAACGAGAAGCTGATCACTCAAAAATAAAAAGAGTTTCGATAAAGAAAACACTTCTCCAGTTGTTCTTCACAATTGCAACAGAATGCAATTGACAGTAGATAGATCGTTGTCTTCAGAAAATAAAGATCTGTAATCAAAACAGTTCTGAGTCGATCCAGTTGCAATAGATATTATCAGAAACTTCACAACTTCAGCAGCAGTAGATTCACAACAGATAGTCGATGTAGAACACGTGAATCTGCTATCAAGATCTTCTTTCGGTAAAAAGGATTTTACACTTCTTCTCGATCACAGAAAAGAACGCCTTTTCACAGTCTCTGTTTCTTGCTTGTTAAAAGATCAAAACTCTATAATTCACACACTTTCCCGTGTATATATATATCTCCGAAGTTTCCAAGATAGAACATATATTCAAATCTGAGAGATTCTTCCGCATAAATAGATCCATAAAAATCTCCTTTAGATTCGCGATATTAAATGAAATAACAGAGCCGTTGTAACTCCCCTGAGGAATCGGCATAAAAAGCTCCGTTTAAATCAATCAGTAATCCGTTGTAAATCGTCTTTGATTCAGTCAAAGTCGTACTTAAGAATCGGCTCGAAATCCGCCTAATAAACCGCTTGTTTGACCAATGCAAACGGTAATATCGTCTGTCAAAAATATCCCGACGCCAAACGTAGGGTTCACAAACGTAAGGTTGAACATACATACTTTTTCTTTAGCATTCAAACGTAGGGTTGATCATCCATACTTTGTCTCGCTTCAACTTTTCAAAGAACGTACGATTGATTATAAAAGTAAGATTGATGATCCATACTTTTGAGAAACAAACTCAACACTGAAAACTAACGTATGGTTTCTCTTCCATACTTGTCCAACAACGAAAACGTAAGGTTCCTTCCAAACGTAATGTTCTTCTTCAATACTTTTCAACAACGTAAGGTTCATTAACCATACGTTTCAAAATAACGTAAGGTTCCTTAACCATACGTTTCTTTTAACATAAAAAGTAAACTTTTCATCCATACGTTACGTTCATTAACGTAGGGTATGAACAGTGATTCCAGTACGCGCTAAAATTGATCTCGCGCTACAGTGATTCCAGAACGCGCTAAACTTGATCTCGGAATAAATGAAGTATGAAATCTCGTTATATGAAATAAATAAAATAAATTCCTGCAGAATACTCAACGAAATAATTAGTAAATAATTAAGGGTATTTGTGAGCATCAAAATGATCATAAAGAGACAGAGTATTATTTAAAATAATCTCCCCCTTTAAAAAACATTATTTTGAATTGTTTGAAAACAATACATTGCTCAACAGGAGTTTGAGTTCAAAATAAAGCTAGTTATAGGTGTGGAACTAGTGTCTATGAATCTCTATGGGATGAAACCTATAAAGATCTAGAAACTCAAGAATAAACTTTAAGATCTAGAGGAAAAGGGATTTATCTTGACCACTACATCACCATGGGGATCACCAATCCTTTTCACCAAGAAGGTGGGTGATACCCACATATTATGTGTAGATTAATACCGACTGATCTAGCTTATGGTAAAGAATCTATATCCACTATCTTGTATTGATGACCTCTTAGACCAACTTTGAGGAGTGACCATTTTCTCTAAGATAAATATGAGGTTGTTCTACTATCAGGTTCATGTGAGGCCATTAGACATACCACATACAAAATTCTAGAGCAGGTATGACGTTTACGAGTATTTGGTAATGTTTTTTGGTCTGAAGAATGCGCCGACAGTCATTATGGCTTTGAATCAGGTTTCCACCTATATGTTGATTCATTTGTGGTAGTCTTTATAGAAAGAATCTTAGTGTATTTGCACACCATTAATGGTCATGACAGTCGTCTTGAGATCATACTGAATACACTAAGAGAACACTATCTATATGAAAAGGTCATTAAATTCCACTTTTGTATTAGTAAGGTTCACTTCTTGGGTCATATCATATCTGATATAAACACATCTGTTGACTTAGAGAAGGTGAGTGTCATGGTTTACTGGGAGAATCCAAAGAATGTGTTTGATATACGTAGCTTCATTTTTCCGGCTAGCTATTACAGGAGATTTATCGAGGACTTCTCACACCTAGCAGTGCCACTTATGGATTTACCAAGAAGTGTGTAAAATTAAAATTGATAGAATCTTATGAGACAACTTTTCAAGAGTTAAATGAGAGAATGACTTCAGAACTAATCCTAATTATTCTAGAGCCGAGAAGAAGTTATAAAGTCTATTGTAATTATTTAGGTATTGGACTAGAAATATTTTTAATGCAAGGTGATCAAGTCAAGGAATATGGTTCCTTCCTGTTGAGGCATCATGAAAAAATTACCCGATACATGAACTTGAACTAGTGTTTGTGGTTCATGATCTATGTTGTTGGAGGCACTATCTATTGGGTGAGTGATTCTTCATTCACAAAGATTATAAAAGTCTCAAATACATATCCACACAATTATAATTGAATATGTTGCAGTGTAGGTTGGTTGAATACTTACAGTCATTTGAATTTTATTTTTCTTACACACATGAGAAGGGAAATTAATTGGACGATTCCTTCAGCTAAAAAACTAAGACCCAAGACATAAAGGAGGCTAATAGTGAGTGGATGTGGATGAATTTGTTCTTTGAGATGCACCTAGAGATTTCGGACCAACATGGTCAACCTGTCTTAGCTTCTTTACCAGTGACTTCCTCTCTTATGGAATAGGTCCAGATGAGGCAGCTATCAGATTTTGAGGGCCTCATCTTGAGAGAGAGCATCACAAGAAAGAACCCACCTCATGGTTGGGTCGTTGATGAGGATGAGACCCTAATAAAACATGTGAAGGTTTGGGTGCCTTCAGATATATGATAAGACTTGATGAAGGAATCTCATGACTCTATTTGGGTAGTTTATCATTGAATTACCAAGATGTACTGAGATAGATTCCATTAGTATTGGTGGACCTGTATGAAGAGGAAAATAGTGAGTTACATCACTCATTTATACACATATCATAATGTTAAGGTAGAGAACCGACAACCTAATGGGATTATACAGCTCCTCTCCACTCCTGATTGGAAATGGAGCAATGCCATAATGGATTTCATAATAGATTTTGAAGATCCCCTTGAGGTTGTGATGAAATATAGATGATTGTTGCAAGGTTGATCATAGTTTCCAAATTTATACCTATCCAGGAAACCTTCTCTATTGATGATCTTGGAAGGATTTATATATGGGAGGTAAAGAACCTTTATAGTGTTCCCCATTATAGAATTTTAGACCAATATGCTTAGTTCATTTAAAAATTATGGAAATGGTTGTAAAAGGATCTTGGATTACTGGTACTCTTGAGTATAACATATCACCCTCAAACTGAAGGGTATTCTGAGTGGATGATATGGGTGTCTGAGAATATTCTACAAGAATGTATCCTTGTTTTTAAAGGATCAAGTGAAAAGTACATCCCTCTGGTTGAGTTTTCCTACCAAATAGTTTTCCAGAAAATATTCAGATGACTCCATGAAGTTCCTAGTCAGGATCTATGTATCACTGAGAGGGGGAGGGGGTGAATCAATGATATATTTTTCTTTTTTATGTTTTCTTCTTTTTGAAACAACCTTCGCCTCATGTGGGAGAGTTTCTTATCTGATGAACACACACAACCACAAGAACACAAGATTTACAAAGTTCACTACTCAACAAGATTAGCTACATCCTTGGTATGGTACATAAATAATACAGTACCACATAATCCACTAGAAAAAAAATCCTTTTATGTGGAATAAAATGAGTCGGATATGCCCTTACAGTCGTGTCGCACATGGAAAACAATCCGCAATTGTGTGCACCCTCTTAGCACAAATAGGGAATTACAGTATTTCAGTGCTTCTTTACAATTGAACTGGTGTATTCTCTTAAGTACAAGTCTTTACGTTCCTACCCAGAATCCAGTATGAACTACCTTATGCAAAACTGAATATGTACAATGAACCCAAAACTTTTTCAAACACTTATTGGTGTCTTGTGCGCAAATTTTATTCCACACACACAAGATTTGACTTTTGATGCGAAACACCTCTTGCACGCAACTCTCTTCTTCCATGCAACTCTATTAATTTCGAGCACTCCCCTTTACTTAAAATTATTTTGAACCTCATAGATCGGGATTTATCTAAGTTTCAATCTTATCAAATGTGAGGCGGTCACCTATTATTTATAGACCTCATCGACCCCTGCGCGCAAAAACCCCAATGTGTCATGCAAGATCCTGATGCATTGCACAAAACTCCATTCAACGTCGCATTGGGTGTGTAAGTATCTTTAGCACAAAAATAAGCTTTTACACACTTTTTAATCTTTCAAAAACTTCACGACTTTTAAATTTTTCAATGTTTTGACCTTGAATCATTCCTTGCACACAAAATTCCAAACACCCTTCAATCTTGTGCGCAAAAACCAATATTTCACACAAGTATTTCCTTTTACAGATTTTGATGTTTAGATCTTGGAACTAAAGTTGAATGAAACATAACAAGAAATCATTAAACTTTCATGCATCATTCTTTACCAAAATCACATTTCTCTATCTCCCAATTTTCAGCCCTAAAAATTTGGTAAACACTGGGAAAAGACACCACCTTAAAATCTGATTCGGCAAAAACACCAATGCTGCTTCATTATCATATAGAATATTCAACAAAAAAAAATTCATTCATAACGAACCATATCTTTCATGATCTATAGTCTTTGATCTAACATCTTTAGCATCATCATATTTTCAACACGAAGTACTACAACTTCACTATCTTCTAGAAGAATCATTCTTTCCAATCAAAACTGCATATGACTGGCATCAACTTTACCCCCCCTTTCCTTCATAAATCTTGCATAAAAAGGTCTCATAACTTATGATATTTGTGAAATACAAATCATAAAATCATCTTATGATTTTCAAGTCCTTTACAAAGTGAATTGATTTGTCTTCTTTGAAAACAAATAACAACACTCTCTAAAAGCAAACACATTTTACTACATTCTCTATCCAACTTAGTCCCAGCAATTTCACCCTTTGGATTTTTTTGTCAACCAAGATTAATAAATCAATAAACTTTGTAACCTCATGAAATTTATTACTTATCAATAATTCTAAGCCTACGTGAGCTAACTCATTTTAGGAAACAAGAATTATTGTCAACCAAAACCATGATTTCTAAAAGCAGTGACTATGAAATTTCATGATCATATCTCTTTATACTTCAATAGAATATCTTCCAAGCTTCAACCTCAACATTATTCACTTCTTCAATATTCCTAGAATACAAAAACATTGTTTCCTACAACCACTACAACAAAAATTTATAATAGTTCACACACATACATGCTGGATTCACATTTTACCCACAAGTCCCCCTTTATGCATGATTCCATAAGGAAGTATTTATAAAACAATTCTCCCCCTTAAAAACACTATCTAAAGGTAAGATGAGAATGTGGACAAATACATGTACCTTAACCTTGATAAGAAATAGGTTGGACACCCATGTTCAACATCAATTTAGAAAATGGTTCATTTGATAAAGGTTTTGTGAATATTTCAGAAACTTGTTCTGATGTAGGAATATATTCCAGCCTTAACTCATTATTATTTAAATGCTCTTTAATGAAGTGGTACTTGATGTCAATATGCTTTGAACAATAATATTGTACCATATTACTTATAAGATTGATTGCACTCTGATTATCACAACCCAAGAGCAAGGGTAGATTTACTTCAACAAGTAGATCTTCCAACTGAGTCTTCATCCACATTAGTTGAGTTGCATCTTGAGTAGAAGAAACATACTCACTTCATCTGTGCTAATAGTTACTAAATTATATTTCTTTTTATGCCAACTAACAAAACTTTTCCCTAGAAAGAAAACTCCACCAGATGTGGATCTGCGAACATCAATATTTCCTGCCCAATCAGCATCTGAATACCCAAATAGATCAGTATTTCCTAAGCCATCATACCTGATTCCAATTTTTTTCTGCCTTTGATATATCTAAGAATTATTTTTCCAGTAATCAAATGTTATTCTTTAGCAGCACTCTGAAATCCTGCACATTAGGTAACAACATAGATGATGTTGGGTCTTGAGGCAGTCAAATATAAGAGACTTCCAATCAGCTTTCTAAACTCTTTCTGATCAAATTATATACCCTCTTTATCTTTAGACAACTTGGTTCCCACTGAAACTGGTGTGGAAACTAGTTTCGAATTTTCTATTCCAAACTTCTTCAGAAGTTTCTTAACATACTTTTCTTGAGACAGAAAAACATGATTCTTCCTCGGTGAAATTATTATACCAAGAAAGTATTTCATTTATTCCATCATGGACATCTCAAATAACTTCTTCATCTCCTTATAAAATTCTTGACATGATATTTCATCATTCCCAACAAAGATAATGTCCTCGACATAAACAATTATGATCAGAGAAAACTCCTAACAATACTTTATGTAAAGATTGTTGTCAAATATACCTTTCATAAAATTCATCTTCCTCAAGCAGGTATCTAATTTAGAATACCATGCCATAAGAGCATATTTTAACCCATAAAAATCCTTCTTCAACCTGAACACATAAATCTCATCCTTCCCAAAAAAAAATCCACAAGGTTTATCAATGTAAAATTCTTCTTCATGATCACCATTCAAGATTGTGGATTTTACATCCATTTGAAAGATTTTGTAACCTTTTTGTGCAGCAATAGAGAGAAATATTATGATTGTTTCTAACCTTGTCACTAGATAAAATGTTTCATCAAAATCAATTCCTTGAATTTGTGAATACCCTTTGAAAACCAATATTTCTTTGTTTCTTATCAATTCACATTCTTCATATTTCTTGTTCCGGAAAAAACACTTTGTACCAATAATGTTATTATTGTCCGGCTTGGGTAAAAGTTCCCATGTATCATTCTTCTCTATCTGATCAAGCTCTTTATTGATAGACTAAGCCCATTCTAGATTCTCAAATGCTTTATTTACCTCATTCGGTTCAACTTTCGAATAAATAGAAGTATGTGTAATATAATTCATTGTTCTTATTGTTTGAACCCTCTGATGTTAATACCAAATAATGTTCTGAGCCTCCACTTATTTCCTCAGCCTAGGATGAGCTATTATAACTTCATTCTCGTCACTTGAGATTACTGAGTTTTAATCCTCTTCTTTAGTATGATTAACACAGACTGTAGCATTATCAGAATCATTAATAAAATCTTCTCTGTCCTACTCAACCTCAACATCAACATATGAATCTTTTATTTCTCAACATCTTCAACAACTTTTACATCTAATGAATCAATAATTCTTCTTATTTCTTTGTTGAGACATCTAAATCCTCTTTATTCTAAAGCATACCCAAGAAAAAATCAATCATCTTCTCTTTTATCAAGCTTTCCAAGGTTTCCACCTTTCTTCTTTATAATGCATGGACTCCCAAATAATCTTAGGTGTTTTAGACTTGGAGTTTTTCCATAGAAAATTTTTTGTGGAGTCGTATTTCAGTTTTTCCTATAGAAGCATTAGTTCTGAATATGCACAATAGTGCTCATGGATTTTCTCCAATAATAATGAGAAAGACTTTGTTCATGTAATATAGTTCTTCCCATTTCCACCAGACTTTTATTATTTCTTCCAGAAAACCCATTTTATTAAGGTGTGTATGGTGAACTGAACTCAAGAAGAATTATATGCTTCTCAAGATAACATTTAAACTCTTCATTCTTATACTCTCCAGCATTATTAGTTCTCAACTTATTCACTGAATACTCACATTCCTTCTCTGCTTTCCGCATGAATCTCTTAAACATTTTTAGAGAATCTGACTGATGCATCATATACATAGCACAAGTAATGAGAGTAAAGTCATCAATAAAATTAATGAAGTACTTATATCCATTTGTAGATTTCTTTCTCATTGGTCCACATATATCAGAATTTATAAGTTCCAAGGGTTGTTTTGATAGAATGTCAACTCTAGTTTGCATTGAGTTTGTAATCTTTTCTTTCTCACAAATAGTTCAAGACCAATCTCTTTGTCTGGATAAATCAGGAATATATCAGATACTGTCTCACTTTGATAACTTGCACATATTTCTATGACACATATGTCCCATCCTTTTCTTCCATAACTAATTTTCATCCATGACACCCATGTAACAAGAGTTCAACACTTCACCAACTTGGAACAAATTAACTCATGTACGTTGGCCTCTTGTAACTACATTTCCATCATTTTCACATTTCACAAAAAATATATCCTTTATGAAGATAATTTTTTTCCCTCATCACATAGTTGTGACACACTTAGAAGGTTTTGTTTCAGCCCATAAACATATAGTGTTTTCCTTGATTTTGTCTTTTCTTTTCCAATTATGGATGATCGAACACCTTTGATCATTAGAGATTCATCATTTCCAAATTTCACTATTACTTATTTTAAATATTTCACATTATTCAACAAATTTAAGTCTCCTATCATATGAGAAGAACAAACACTATCAAGAATCCATGGACGTTCCCCTTTTGTAGCTTTCATGGAAGTTTCTACAACAAGAGGTTTTCTGTTCTTCCTTTTCATTATTCACCTCCAGCTTCGAAGATTTGTTAAGAACCTTTTGTTGTGTTGGAAACAAAATGAGACTTTACTTATCAAGATGTCTAGGCTGTTCACATATTTCAGAGATAGCTTTCAGTGGTTGAAACCTATTTTCAACTTTTACGCTAGCCTTCTCAGATTTCTTCTGAACTTCTTTCTCGTACTTCCATTTTTGAGAGGATTAACTCCCCCTCAATCCTTGTCTTCCATAACATTTGGAATAGTAGTAATGATGTTTATTGAATAAAAATAAGTTTGTAGTGTGTTAAAATCCACCACAATACCAACAGTAACTATAAAATGAACATTTCCCTATGAAACTTTTATACTAATCGGAGTTGTGAGCATGCTTCTCAACAAAATTGTTAATATAACTCTGTTGACCATCAACCTTCCAATTTTCAATCTTAAATCTCTTCTTTAGCTCAGACTTATCAGTACCAGAAGTAGTAGAAGTCTTTATGGAGTCAATATTTTTACGCACTTATGATTTTTTAGCATTGCTGAATTTGGACACAAACATAGTATTTCTATCTTTTTTCTTATCAGAACCAGTTCCATATTTTCTCTCAACCTTTGAAGGTAACTTTTATGGATCCTTATTTGGTCCATTATTAATGGAACATTCACCAACTTCTGAGATAGATTGTTTGAAACTAATAATCATCTCTTTAGCTTTAGAAAGTTTTTTTTTGAAAAGTTCCCACTCTTCTTCTTTTGTATTTAACTTTACTTCAAGATGATCATTGAAATACTTTGCATTATCAAGAGAATTCTTCAGATCATCTATCTCCTTTTCCATTTTGAATTTCTCATCTGGAAAACCTTCTTGATTGTTTAATGTGGAATTTTCATTTATAAACTTCTTGGTTTCCTTATCAAGCCTTCTGATCTTCTTCAAACATTCTTCCAACTCTTCTTTCAGATGATTTTCAAATTGATTTTCTTCTTCTTCAGAACTATTGCTACCATAATATTCATTATTCACTAATATAATAAAGGTATTCTCTTTAGATTTATTAGTAAATGATTTCTAAAATTTAGCTTCGATATCTTATTCTTCATCATCTTCTGATAAAAAGATTTTTTTTTGATTTGATGAACTTTTTATCCTTCCCCTTTGAAAAATATTTGTGTTTGTTATCTTGTTTCTTACATGACCTTCTTTTCCTTCTTTCATCATCATCATTGTTTTCTTCTTTATTCTTTAAAGGACAGTTAGCCGCAATGTGACCTATGACTCCATACTCAAAAAATTTCAAGGGAAGTTTACCGTTGTATTTCCCTGTACCTCTTTTCTTGTTCTAAGAAAACAAGGGTAAAATTTCATCAAATTTTTTTGCATACCTCATCTTCAGAAATCATATTCACCAGCATCATCTTTAATAATATTCTTCTATGAATTTTATCTACTTGAAGCCTTGAATGACATTTCTCTATCAGATTTTGTTTTTCTCTTTATATTCTTCTCCCTCCTCATTTTAGAAGTAATGAGAGTGCTATGAAAATCATCTAGAGATAATGTTTTAGGTCTCTGTTTTCTAATGAAGACACTTTATCATCAAACATGTTATAAAAAATACTCAAGATCTTTTCAACAACTATTTAATCCTCCAAATTTTCAACAAGAAATCTTATTATACTGACAATGTCATTTACGCTGGTAAAGAAGTCCCCAATAGATTCAGATTCTCCCATTTTCAAGTCTTCATTCTTACACCTCCATATTTGTAGTTTTGTCTTCTTCAATTTTGTATTTCCTTCATATATGTTCTTAAACTTTTCCCAGATGCCTTTAGCTGTAGGAAGATCTTTCACACTTAAAAAATCACTCTCAGAAAGAGATGAGAGTAATGCATTTTTATCACTTCTATCATTCTAAATATTCTTATTACAGGTTGGTGTAAGAGGAACCTTGTTATCAATAGGAGGAAATCCATAAGTTGTAGTTTCAAGAACTTCATATCCAAGATACATAAGATAAGGTATCATTCTATCCTTCCAAATGTGACATTTCTTTCCATAAAATATCAGAATCCCATTACAATTCACAAAATTAATATTCTCCATCAAAACTTCTCTTTAAACACTCCATCAAAGAATAAACGAAGGGAATTTGTCACTCTGATACCAATTGAAGTTCCCAGTTAGGAACTAAGTATCACTGAGAGGGGGAGGGGGTGAATCAGTGATATATTTTTCTTTTTTTATTTCCTTCTTTTTGAAACATCCTTCGCCTCCTATTAAAGAGTTTCTTATCTGATAAACACACACAACCACAATAACACACGATTTACAATGTTCACTACTCAACAATAGTATATACATCCTTGGTATGGTACCAAAATAATCTTGTACCACACAATACACTATAAAACAATCCTTTTGTGTGGAATAAAACGAGTCGGATATGCCCTTACGCTCATGTAGCACTTGGAAAACAATCCGCAAGTGTGTTCACCCTCTTAACACAAATAGGGAATTACAGTATTTCGACACTTCTTTACAATTGAATAGGTGTATTCTAGGAAGTACAAATCTTTACATTCCTACCTAGAAGCCGATATGAACTACCTTACACACAACTAAATACGTGAGAAGAACCTAAATCTTTTGTGAACACTTTTATGTGTCTTGTGTGCAACTTTTATTCCACACATGCAAGATTTGACTTTTTTCATGAAACACCTCTTGCATGAAACTCTCTTCTTCCATGCAAGTCTATTTATTTCAAGAACTCCCCTTTACATAAAATTCATTTGTGCCTCAAATATTGGAATTTCTGTAAGTGTCAATCTTATCAAATGTGAGGGTGTCGCCTCTTATTTATAGGCCTCATTGACCCCTACGTGCCAAAACCCCAATGTGTCACGTAGGATCCTGACGCGTCGCACAAAACTCCATTTGACATCGCATTGGGTGCATAAGTATATTTCTCACCAAAATCATCTTTTGTACAGTTTTTTAATCTTTCACACACTTCATGCCTTTTCCATTTTTTGATGTTTTGACCTTGAATCATGCCTTGTGTGCAACATTCCAAACACCCTTCAATCTTGCGCGCAAAAACTAATATCTTTCAAAAGTATTTCCTTTTCCAAATTTTGATGTTTAGATCTTGGAACTCCAATTTCATGAAACATACCAAGAAATATTCAAACTTTCATGCATCATTCTGTACCAAAATCAAATTTCTCCATCTCCTGATTTTCAACCCAAAAAATTTGGCAAACACTTGGAAAAGACACCACCTTAAAATCTGATTTGGAAAAAACACCAATGCTGCTTCATTATCATTTAGAATATCCTAAAAAAAATCTTTCATAACAAATCATATATTTCATGATATATAGTCTTTGATCTAACATCTTTAGCATCATCAGATTTTCAATAGGAAGTACTGCAACTTCACTATTTTCTAGCAGCATGATTCTTTCCAATAAAAACCGCATATGATTGGAATCACCTTTACCGCCACTTTACTTAATAAAGCTTGAATAAAAAGTTCTCATAACTTATGATATTTGTGAAATAAAAATCAGAAAAGCATCGTCTGATTTTCAAGTCTTTTACAAAGTGAATTGATTTATCTTCTTTGAAAACAAAAGACAATGCTCTGTAATAGCAAACACTTCTTACTTCCTTATATATGCAACTTGGTCCCAACAATCCCCCCCTTTGGATTTTGTTGTAAACCAAGATTCATAAATCACTAAACTTTGTAATCTCATGCAATGGATTAATTATCAATAATTATAAGCCTACGTGAGCTAACTCATTTTATGAAATAAGAATTTTTGTCAACCAAAACCATGATTTCTAAAAGTAGTGACTATGAAAATTCATGATCATATCTTCTTAGCCTTCTTCAGAACATCTTCCAAGCTTCAACCTCAAGCTTATTCACTTCTTAAATTTTCTTGGAATACAAAAACATTTTTTCCTACAACCACTCCAATAAATAGTTAGAATAGTTCACACACATACATGCTGGACTCACATTTTACCCACAAGTCCCCCTTTATGAATGCTTCCATTAGGATATATATATAAAACAATTCTACCCCTTGAGAACACAATAAAAAGGTAAGATGGGAGTGGGGAAAAATACATGTACGTCAACCTTGATAAGAAGGAGGTTGGACACCCATGTTCAACATCAATTAAAAAATGGTTCCTTCGATAAAGGTTCCGTGAATATGTCAACAACTTGTTCTAATGTAGGAATATATTACAGGTTCATCTCATTATTCTCCACATGCTCTTTGATGAAGTGGTACTTGATGTCAATATTCTTTGAACGAGAATGTTGTACCAGATTCCTTATATGATTGATTTCACTCTGATTATTACATCCCAAGAGCAAGGGTAGATTTACTTCAACAAGTAGATCATCCAACTGAGTCTTCATCCACATAAGTTGAGTTCCGTCTTGAGTAGAAGAAATATACTCATCTTCATCTATTCTAATAGTTACTAAATTATGTTTCTTTGTATTACAACTAGCACAACATTTCCCCAAAAATAAAACTCCACCAGATGTGGATCTTCGATCATTAATATTTGCTGCCCAATCAACATCTGAATACCCAAATAGATCAATATTTCCTAAGCCATCATACCTTATTCCAATTTTTTTGTGCCTTTGATATATCTAAGAATTCTTTTTCTAGTAATAAAATGTGATTATTTAGGATCACTCTAAAATCCTGCACATAAGGTAACAACATAGATGATTTCAGGTCTTGAGGCAGTAAAATATAAGATACTTCCAATTACCTTTCTAAACTCTTTCTGATAAAATCCCACACCCTCTCCATATTTAGACAACTTGGTTCCCACTGAAATTGGTGTGGAAATTGGTTTCAATTTTTATTTTCCAAACTTCTTCAGAAGTTCCTTACAATAATTTTCTTGAGACATAAAAATGTGATTCTTCTTCCATGCACGCAAGATTTGTCTTTTGTCGTGAAACCCCTCTTGCGTGCAACTTAAATCTTGCTTACAACTCTCTTATTCCATGAAACTCTATTTCTTTCACGCACTACCCTTTACTTAAAATTATTTTGTGCCTCAGAGCTCAGGATTTCTATAAGTGTCGAGCTTATCAAATGTGAGGGGTTCACCTCTTATATGTAGACCTCATCGACCCCTGTGCACAAAAACCCCAATTTTTCACGCAATATCCTAACGCGTTGCACAAAATCTCATTTGATATCTCATTAATCATGTAAGTATCTTTTGTTCCAAACTCATCTTTCATGCATTTTTTAAATCTTTCACACACTTCATTCATTTTCCATTTTTTTGATGTTCTGACCTTGAATCATGCCTTGCGCGCAACAATCCAAATAGACTTCAATCTTGCATGCAAAAACCAATATTTCGCACAAGTATTTCCTTTTCCCAATTTTGATATTTAATCTTGGAAATCCACTTGTTCAAGACATACCAATAAATATTAAAACTTGTACACATCATTCTTTACCAAAATCACTTTTCTCCATCTTCGGATTTGCAGCCCCAAAAATTTGACATACACTGGAAATGACGCCACCTTAAAATTTACTTCAGAAAAAACACCAATGCTGCTTTATTATCATCTAGAATATTCATAAAACAACTGATTTAATCATGAACCATATCTATCATTATATATAGTCTTCGATCGAACATCTTTAGTATCGTCATATTTTTAACAGGAAGTATTGGAACTTTACTATCTTCCAGCAACATCATTTTTTCCAATCAAAACTACATATGACTGGAATCACCTTTACTCCCCCTTTACTTCATAAATATTGCATCAGAAGTTATCCTAACTTATAGTATTTATGAAATAAAAATCAGAAAATCATCATATGATTTTCAATTTCTTTACAAAGTGAATTGATTTATCTTCTTTGATAACAAAAGAAAATACTCTGTAACAACAAACACTTATTACTACTTTCTCCATACAACTTAGTCCCCACAATCCATATGAGGTCCTTTACAGTAGGATGTTCCATTCACCTCTGTTATATCTAGAGGCAAGTGAGGTAGCTCTACTAGGTCCTCATATTGTTTAGGAGACTTTACATAAAGTTTAGTTGATTCAGAAGCATATGGATACATCTCAGTCTTGGAAGAAATCATATACCAACCTTCACCATAGACCTCTTTAGTTCAAGGTGGGACATCAAGTATTGCTAAGCGTATATCCCAGATTGGGTCATAGAAGAATTAATAGATAAGGAAAGTTATCAACTCGATATGTCTGGCCTTTTGAGATAGTGGAGAGGGTCAAGCTGGTATCCTATTAGTTGTAGTTTCCTCAGAGGTATTCTTCCATGTATGAAATCTTCCATGTATCGCAAATTTGGAAATATCATGATGAAATATATCATTGGTTTGACCCTAAGGACATCGAGCTGGAGGAAGATGCATCTTTTGAGGAGCATCCGATACATATCATTGATTGGGTCCTGAAGCCTCTATGAGGAATGTCAGTTTCTTTGGTTCAGGTTATCTGGAAACACATTTTTATATAGGACAAGAACTGGGAGTAAAATCATGATGTACATGCTCAATGGATGGAACTTTTCTCAGATGACATCGTGCCACCCTCATATGGGAAACTCGGGGATGAGTTTTCTTAAGGAGGGGAAGTTCTAATGTTTTGGATTTTCTAAAAGGTATATACCATTCAGTTTTTATTAAATTTATTTTTTTAGCCCTTATAAATATTCATAATTGAGTCAATAAGGTCTTAGAGGCATTCAGGTATCATTCAGAGCCTAGATCCCTGAGAATTAAAGAGATGGACTAGGCCGCACGGTTAGTAGAAACCGTGTATCCCATACCACATGGTTTCCCTAAACTATGTGGCTATAGATAGTGGGGTGCTAGGAGACACATAGTTTGTACAAAGCCATGTGAACCTAGGTGCACACCCATGTCACCAATTTTAGGTTTTTGACACTGTAATTTTGCACAGTTTGTACCTGGTTAGATAAACTGTGCGCCTAACCATGAAGGGTGCCTCTTTGAAGTAGTTGATTGACATACGATCAGCGCATAATTTTCCTAACCATGAGGCCAAACCATGCACCCCTATTTTGAGGGTGAAATACCCAATTATACCTTAATGGGTGTTTTAATCAAATCCTCCTTCCTCCCTATCTTTTCTCCAATGGGTTTATTCTCCTCCCTCAAACATGATATTACTCCTCCCATCTCCAAAGGTTTTTAGCAATCTCCCCAACCAGACTCTAAATAATTTACCATTAGAAGTAACCGAATGATCACAATAAGCTCTATCATCCATCCATTTTATTTCAAGGTTCTTCTTTCCCCTGTTGTGATATTTTTGTGGGACTCCTTTCACCCTATTTTCAGGGTGTTTGACGATTTCTTCATTTTCTCCCATTCTAGCTCAATTAAATCCTTGAAAAAGAAAGAGTGGAGTGATACTACATCGATGTAGGTGGTACAGGTCTTTACTTATCATTTAGTTTATTTTTAATTGATTTTCCATTGTGCCGCATGAAATATTCTTTTGGTGATCCTTTAAACATGTTTAATAAATTAAATTAATGGGTTACTTATGTCGTATGTGGCCTTACCTTATGGAGAAAACCATCCGTGGGTTGTTTGCCTCTTCGTTGGACACCCCTTTGGGTATGTCCACCTAAATTTTATTTTATTAACATGCCAAAAAACTATGAATGAACTTGTGTGTGTGAATTTAACCTTGATCAAATCCCTTAATTGAATATTTGAATTGAAATGAACTGTGATGCATGAGTTTTTCCTTATTTAGTTGATTTTTTCTGTTAAACATCACTGCTCATGTTATAGGCCTTGTACCCAATTCTTAGTGTTTTTTGAAAATTATTTTGTCTTATACAATGCCTATTGTGCTTGGGGTAAATTCCAAATGTGCTTTTCTTAGTATCCTTTAACCCATGTTTATGCTTATTTAATATGTCATGAAATGAGACTTATACCTTGAACTTGTTTCATAATTCCATGTACTTATTGCTAGATCCCATACTCGATTGGATTGAATTGTATAACATGGCTAGCTTGTTGTCATATGTTATTTCAATGCATTATTGATAAAATGTAAATATAAATTCTATTCCACTTTGTTATATGTTCTTGATTACTATGCCTCAATTCCTATGAGATGAGAGAGAACACGAGTCCTGAAATAAAGATGTTATGGATGGAATCACAATTCTTGGTTAGATCTACTTGATGTACCAGGAGCAATACTTTATCTTTCCTTGTATGGGATCTTCGGGTGGTTATCTTTACTCGTGAGTGACAAAAATTCCCTAGGGGAGAAACTATGGAAGGAATCATTTGGAAAGATGGATACTCCATTCCTTGTGTGATACCCAGTCCTCTATTTGTGATACTTGGTATGGGCTCAGAGTCACCATACCATGAGTGATACAAGGGACACCTTTATGGGTTTCCTTGCACAGACTTAGTTGTATTGGTTATATAGGAGAGACCTACAGTAACCCTTGGGATTATTTATATATTTCCTTTTATGGTCTCATGACTCCATATTGGATTTGATAGATTGATTTCTTGTACATACAGGATGCCTCTTATTTATAATGTGATCATGCTTGTATGATGACTTGAAAATGTTACCACCAATCCAAAGAATAACTTTGGGGTCTATCCACCTTGGTTTCTTCATTTATGATGGCCTATGTATTTATCATATCACTTATACAGGTACTTGGCTCAGAAATCCAACTTAGAACGAAGTAGGTTGTATCAGTTGGGAACCAATTTATCAATACAGACCAAAGTTTTTATTTATTTATTTTTTCCTCTATATGTATTACTATGGCACACATCTCATTTATTTATTCAATGGAATGTATTTTCCTAGACACCGTGGGTGGAATCCTACTGATATGGTATATCACAACCTACTTGGTCTACCTTTGGGGCCCAATAAGACTTCAATATTGTAGGTGTTGAAAAAGGTAAGCATGCAACTTCCCATTCTTGATTGATTCATAGCTCTAGGATGGAGTATGGTGTAGAGGACTGAGCCTATGATCTATAAAATTATTGTAGATGTTTTTGGTCTTTTTGGTATTTTTTTATATTTTTCCAGCATGTGGTATATTCTGGTATCCCCTGCTCCCAGTGCACTTTCATTTTTTTATAGTATCATGAACATGATCATCATTTTGGTATCTATTTTTTATTAAACTTCCTCCAGTTTCTTATTTATATTGCATAGTTTATTATTAATATTATGTAGATTCTTATGTTTCTGGATACTTATACATGATACACTATAATCTGATCGATGAGGGCATATTATCCTCTTAGACACACCATAGGCCCTCACTGCTATTTCGCAGCCTCTGACGTCCGGAGAGGCGTGCATGAAGTTTTGTGGCCACCGTCTCGAAGTAGTTTTGAGTGAAAACTAGGGAAGGATGCTTCAAATCTCAACTTTGTAAGGGTATGGTGTTGGCAACCTTTACACATCCCAACTACATAAGGGTAAACCCTATTATAAAACTAAATTTCCAAAAACCAAAATGATGCTTTGTTTTTTCGATTCTCTTCTTCATTTTTCACATGTTTCATAAAACTTAAACATAGATAACCTTGATTCCACATAAGGATTTTAAATGAGATTAATCACATTTATTAGAAGTATTGGTAGTAATTAAAACCCTTTTCTATGTATTTCTATAAAATATAATATAAAAAACTCACAAAAATATAGAAATTAAGAATAATATAAATTAGCATACCTTACACAGAAGAGATTTCTACAACTTTTGATCTTAATATATGTTTGATAAAGATCACATATTTAGAAAAATAAACATCCCACCTCCATAATATATCCATAGGATGAACCTAAATACCTCAAATTTTGAGTTGAATTTTTCGTTCTTCCATGATGTGCTTATTATTAGAATGAAAAGAAATAAGAAAAAGTGAACTTCAAGATGAGGAAGTTTCAATAAAGATTAATAATAATAATAAAAATTCCATCATATGACAGTTCCTTTATATTTACCCTAAGGAAGATCCATGATAAATCATGTATTAACTCATTCCTTTCAACAGATGAGTCAATTATTTGGCTAGTATATATATCATATATGTAAATAAAACTCCCAAATATTTCATCCAAATGTAAAACTATTTCATTTAATGATAAATTATGTGGGTGAAACACAAAATGATAAATATTAATCATTTTATTATAATCACATATTTCATAAAATAATATACCCTTATGTACATGAAAATCATAATTTTCATGAAATATATATATATATATATACACTATATATAAATATAAGTCTTTAGTTCATATCTCTATCAATTTATTACCAGGAATGAGAGGGTTTTTTCCTGGACAACCTTGGACTTTGGTGAGGCATAAGGCCCTTAACAGGGTTGATGGCCCCATAAACCGTTTTTATTACACAGTGAGGCATAAGTTCACTGATACATTTTAAAGTGGTGATGTAATGGTTATGGAGGTTGAGTAGTGAGGATAATTCAGATGCTTGGAGATGGTAGCTTAATCAATTAGTCTACGTACCTTTGTGAGTTTCATTTACCCTATTTTGACATGATATCAATGGTATGATGGATATAATATGTAATGTTTCATAGATATTACCTAATTCTTAGGGTCTTATGGGGCATTGGGCACACCAGGTATCTCCAAGTTGATATATTTCTATGGTGAAACTAATTAGAGTGAGTGGGGATCCACATTATGGTTGGTTGATATGATGGCCAGATTTTTTTATAAATTATTTTTAAAATAATTCCATAACAACTTATTTCATTGATAAATTCCAAAGGATCATTTTAGGTTTAGTGTCTTGTAAACTTGGAACACAATACATAAGGTATATAGACAATTATAGAAATTTATTTAATCCACTTGAATGACTTCCTTATAATTACATCCCACATCATCTAACTATATATGATTTCTTGGGGATATACATCAAATGTAAAGGTGATCAAAAATCATAGTAAATGGGATAAATGAAATAAATAGAAAGTATGTGATCATCTGTATGATGTATAATATAAGATCATGGTCATAAGTATATGAGGAATAATATATAAATGTGGATATAATATAAAAATAACACATTCATAAGAATATAACCAAGGTTAATCACCATGATTTCATAGAACATATAATGATGGTTATTCACCAAGGTATCATGAAACATTTTCATCGTGTACTATAACACCTTGAGATTTTAAAAGAGGAACCTCTTGTTTGAAAGTGTATATGACACACAACACTGAGATTAGATGAGAATGTAACACCCCAATATTATAAAATAGGAACCTCATGTTTGATATAATATGTGAAACAAAACACTAATACAATATTAGAATATGACACCTTGATAAATTACAATATACTTATTTTTAAATAAATTCAATCTCTTCAATATCTTGCGGAGCATGCAGCTCCGATTTTTAATGAACCATAATATAGAATACCATTATAACTAAGTCATTAAATTAGTGGGTTTAAATAAGATTAACTAAATTATGAAAATTATATGGTATAATTTATAAAAAAATTCAATGCTTGTCTATTAATTATAAATAAAATAAGAACCATTTGAAAGAAAAAGAGGTGTTTTATGAAAAAGTGTATTTTTTTTAAAATGTTGTTGATTTGATGGCATAATTTTAAATTAATTTTCACAAATTTTTGAAAATTCTGTTTTAAAAAATGAACTTAATTTTTTAAATCATCATTTAAAAATTTAGTTTGGCTTAACTTTTTTGATTTTTCAGAAAAAAATTATTTTTTATTGAATAGTGAAAAATACTAATTTTTCTATAACGGTAATTTATTTACAGTAAATTAAGTGATTTAATAGAAAAGTTAATTTTTTAATTTTATTTAAAATAATATAAGTATTATTTAGTTATATTTATTCCAATTAATTATATTTTAACCTCTTTTATACTAGATTTTTGTATAAGTTTAGTTTTGGGTTTAAAAACACATTTTTTACGAAAACTATTTTAAAGTGCATAATGTTTCCCCAATTTAATTAATAAAAAAATTCCCTAATAATGAATGGTTTAAATAAAATTTATAGATTATAACTATACCTTCTAATGTTTACATTCATATAATTATGATTTCTATTCATAGAGTTAATATAAGATCATTATTTCCGAGGAAAATACATTTCTTTAAAATCGATTTTTCATCACTTATATGGGATTAGTTTTAAATTAAAATTTGGGAATTATATAAATCGAATTTAGAAAAATAGATTCAAAATTTTAATGATTATTATTTATATTATCATATAAGGTCAACTTAGTTTTTAACTATAATGAATAGTGAAAATAGTAAAAATTAATTACCTGGGTTAAGGTAATATTGGATTTATAGAGGGTTAAACTAATATTACAGTGGTTAAAATGACCTATAAACTTATAAAAACCCATTTTATAGAAATATTTCAAACTTATCACCTCTATTGTTTGATAATAATCTATTTTTTGTCTTGTTTCATGATAAAAACATGGGTTTAATTCATTATTTTCAAAAATTCTAAGTGTTCCCTCTCCCGCACTTATAAAAGGGCACCCCATATCATATCCTCTTAAAAATTAAAAAAAACATTGGTTCATCCAATCCCTACTCAAAACCATTACTTAAAAGGATTTATCTTGATGAAAACCTAAAGAGGTCATCAGAAGAAGAGGTAATGTTCTTAAATGATCATTTTTATTTTATCACTTCTTCTACATCCATAAAATATTATTAAATTAATATAATATAATAAAAAAGAATATCCAATATAATAATATGTTATTATTTTAATTTATTAACCTATATCCATCTCCACTTCCATCAAATAGAAAATTAAACTGTTGATCATGTGTTTGGCCAACTACCACCTCACGAAAAAATGTAATTCATTTTCCATATCCATCTTTGAAGGATAGATATAATAATGGATTTATCATATATATTTTATATTTATGACATTAATATCCTTATGAAATTATAATATCACATGTAACTTCTTACCTTCCAACTCATTAAAAAATAATAATGTCGCTCGTGTGTACAGAAGACTACCGCCTTATGAACCATTTTGATGTGTTTTTCTCATTTCAATTTTACTTGGATGAAAATAAGGATAGGTTAAATGAATATATATAATATTTTCAACATAATTATACCTACGTAATTATTATAACACATATAATTTTTTACTTCATATTCCATGGGGGATACTGTAATGCCGCTCATGTGTGTGGTGAACTACCACCTCGTGAAGCGATGTGATTCATTTTTCACTTATGACTTACATGGAAGGTAGTGATGTTAAAATTAAGGAATATATGAGAAATTTATGAACTAAAAATACTTATGGAAATATAATTTCACATATAAATTCTTACTTTCCAATGCATTGAAAAGAAATAACGTCGCTTGTGCGTTTGTAAGGACTACCACCTCCATGTAGCGATGTGAAGTGTTTTTAATTTTATTTTTACTTGGATGGTAATAAGGATGTATTCAATTAATTTTAATTATATATATAAAATAATAATTTTTATATAAAGGTGAATTGATATTTATTTTCTTTTCATTCCATCCGTCAAGAAATAATAGTGACAACATTCACGCGTACATACAACCTACCGTCTCCATGAATGGTGTATTCCATTTCCTATATATAGATTTTATAGATTACTATAAATATATATATATAATGAATATATATGATATTAATTTTAGGGTTTAAATTCTATATATTATTTAACTATAATCAAAATAAAATGATTGAATTTTTTGAGCCAAAACATAAGTTAAAATTGGAGCAATTATCACTCAAAACTGTGATTCTAACAAAGAATTGTTAATAAAGGTGTGATGAAAGGAAATAAATAAATTATATACAATATTATATATATGAATATGGTTTTGTAATAAATTTATAATAAATCTATATTTATGATAAATTAGTTTCAATCACATATAAATGAAATCTGACTTGAGGTAATGGTTTCTCATCTAACTTTTACTTCCAAGAGTCATATGAGATATTCACAACTTATTCCTTTATGTGGTGTATATAATGACCCTTAGATATGTTATATCATTAATATTTTTATCTTTATGGTATTTAAATTTTAATTTGATTTTATTTATTTCATAGGGATTATGATTCAAAATATTTCCAAAGTGGTAAGAGTTTATTTCACAACCTCATCATTATTCAGGATTGTTTATGTTTAAACATCCCTTGGGGGAATTATTTTATTTTTTTTAAACTCAAGATATTTTTTATACTATGGTTATTTAAAAACTTTTTCATTTAATAGAACTATTTTCTTATCTTTGTTAGTTAAAATGATTGAATTTGTTTTAATAAAATATGAATTTATTTATCTCTTCGATCAAAAATCTATTTTCCTCCAAATAAATGTTTTTAATTATTTTTTCAAAAATGTTTTTAACATTATTAAAATTATTTTACAAATAAATTGTTACCCATTTTTTACGTTTTACAATTTTTTTGAAATGAATCCTCATATATCTTTCTAAACAAGTCCCATTTGTCTTTTACCAAAAATGTTAAAGGAATGTTTATTTTAACATGTATAGCAGGAATGGAATTTCCATTCATCATTACCAATAAATGTTTTAAATATTATTTTATAAGTTTTAAATTTTATTTTAAAAGAATTTTATTTTAGAAATATCATGTGAACCTTTTGTTTTAAAATATTTTCAAAGTGAAAAGGTTGTTTCCCTCAAGAATGGTTTTAATGATATTTTTGTGGTAATTCTATTAATCAATGACAAAAACTGTCATTTTAACTTATTATCCATTTGTAATATGTTGTAATTATACCGTAATTATTTATTATATGGATGGTTTATGATAATTTTGAATAGTATGTACCATTTTGATATCATTCTCTATATTTCTCTGAATAGATTATGTTTATGTATATTGATTCAGAAAATTATAAACATCGCATATGATAGTTTTTTATATGAATTATTATGTTTATTATTTTTCAACCATTTTATATGAGTAATTCATTATACTGAGTAAGTTATGGGTGGATCCTTCGATAGTCCCTCGATGCATTGTTAGGTTTAATGAGACAAACTAGCTTGGGTTTCTGGCTTAGGCTTTTTCCATTTTGTTAAGATATCATGGAACGAGGCCATTCTGGAATGGTTATGATTTATGAAATTATGAATTTCCTCATTATAAGATTATTTATTTATGTCCATGTGATTATTTTATTAGTTATAATATCCATGGATATGTTTAAATCTCATATGATTATATTTGTGGATTTATTTAGTCATCATTTATTCTTACCATATTATTATTCATGATCAATTTATTGAGTAAATGGAATGAATTTTTAGTTATTTGACTTTCTATATTGACTATTATTATTTATTTATGATAAATTTTTCTATATTCATACCCTTAATAAGAATTAGATATAACCCCTTTATTATGTTTCATTACCTTAGGATTCCTAAAAATGTTTTATGATATATATGTAGGGAAACGATAGAGGTAATATAGATGATATCAATGAAAATAATTTGTTGTATTTTATGTTTTAAAATGTATTTTAAATCAAATTATCTATCTAGTTTTCCAATTCTACTAAACTATTCTTTCCTTTATAACATGACTCCATATATATTATTAAAATGTAATAAAGTAACCACTAACTCTAGGATACTAGAGTCAAGGTATTTATAATAGGTATGGGAGGAATTTTAATAGAAACTTTGGAAATTATATTTTGGAAAACATAGTTTAGGTAATATAACCGTATGATAATATTTAAGGATAAGTAAATAATAACATCCTAAAGTTTTTTTGAGAAAGTTATTATGTGTTTTTCCATGAAATACATCTCTATGTGGATACTATAAGTAGACTTGGTTCTAGTATAGATATACCTAAGGGAAATAATTCTGAAAAAGGTGCATTGTTCTTGACTTGAGATTTACCTGGTACATGAAAATTGGCCTTACTGTGCACCTTGTTTGACACTCTAAAGGTATATGATTTGGTTAATTGATATTTTATTTATAAAAATTATGAAGGATTTGGAAATATTTTTATAAATTGAAATCTTTCCCAAATAAACTATGTTTATATTATGATATTTTTTATGTATATATTTTTAAATTTATGTTATGTTTTTCACTAGTTTTGGGATTATACATTATGTTTCATAATATTGTGATCTAATCTAGTGCACACCATTTTTTAAAAATGGAGCATAGTGGAAGGAATGAGAATCGTATCAATGCATGTACTCCAAGTTTGTATTTCACTCTTAGAAAAAATAATGAAGATGGAGCTAGAGTTATATATATAAATGATCAAATTATAACCATAATGGGGTGGATAACTCAGGTTACTAGAATAAACTTACCCCAATGGAGGATATTTCTAATCCACCATGTGGTTTAACAATGTTAGACTGATTTATATGTCAGAAAACTCCATCATTTATTGGGAATAAAAATCCATTTGTAACTAAGAAAAGAATAACTTCCTTAGAGAAGATATTTCTCTCATTAGGAAGCAATGAAAGGGTGAAATTTTTTATAGAGGTTTAATATCTCTTAATAGATGTAGATCAATGGTGGTAATTGATTCAAAACACTAAAAATAAATAATAAATATAAAAAATGGAATGGAAGGATTTTAAGGTACTCTTCTTGGAAAAGTATTTTCCTTACAAACATCAAGCATATATAGAGAGACAATTTCTGAATCTAAGAAAAAAGGAGGATAAAAATATTTATAAGTAAGAAGACTATTTTATAAGGTTATCATGGCATGATACATACTACATACTTAATTCAAAGAGAAATATTGATTGTTTCTTTGATAGTCTTAAGCTAATCCTTTGAATGAAACTATTCTCCCAAACCTTCCCATTATATGAGGAAATAATATCATGTTTTATAAAGATAGATAAATAATTATTCAAGTCTTATGGATTAAAAGGGAAGAAAGAGAAAAAGATGACAACTGAGTAAAATATAGATTAAGGGAAGATATAAAAGAACGATTTTACCACATGTGATTATTGTGGAAGAAAAAACCTTGGTTATTTCTTGAAGGGAATTAGATTTTTCTACAAGTTTAGAGAGAAAGGAAACCATGCCCATTATTTCAAGGTCAAGAAATAATATTTCAATTTTGAAAGCTTAAACTATAAAAAGATAGGGCACTGAGTAAATTAATTCCCCAAGCATTAAGGGATTTGTCTCAAAAAACTTTGTTGGATCAAGGTCAAGTTTAGGATATTAATATAGTAGAAGTGGAATGATTAAAGTTTGTGTATACTTGGATTCAATAATTATATTGTATAAATATTCTTTACTAATGGTATTTTGGTTATAAGAATCATGTAATTTATACGGAATGTTTTAAAATTGATTTTTATAATTATTTAAAATAAAATATTGAATGGTACTAAGAAAATAGATTTAGTGGAAAGTTGATCTTTCTGGAAAAACATTTTTGAGGAAATATTAAACTTAATTTGCACTCAATGTTGAGATAATAATGATAAAAATATGTTTATGGGATACTATTGGTGACCATGAAATTGGTTAGTGATTTGATGGTTTATGTTATATTTGCTGGAGTTTAATGCATGTTTGGATTTATGGAATATTCTCAAAAACCTGAGTTTCTTATTTTTGGATGAATTCATGTTTTAGTTAAGGTTTTATAGTGATGAAGGTATTAAAATATTTAAAATGATAAATTAAGAGCCACTTTATATTTTTTGTTGAATATAATAATGATTTAGTGACCTTCCTTATAAATTTTTGGACTTTTAATTTGGTCAAACATATTTTGGATGAGTCTTAAGTTTAACCTTTTATGAAATGGATTATATAGAATTTTAAGAGTTACTATTGAGTTATTATAAATTAATGTGTTATATTGTAAATTTTTTTAAACCATTTTGGTTTTAATAAATTTAGGAATAAAATCTTGTTACTCTTTTATGGATCTTATGATCTATTAAAAGTTAATTTTAGTGATCCAATAATAAAAAAATTCATCTTGAATATTCATTCCTTGAAGTTATAAATGAAGTTTAAATTGATTAAATCCCAACTAAAGGATGAAATAATTCTTAAAATGATATTAAATAAGTATATTTTATAGTGTTATCTATCGTGATAGTAAAATAATTCCTTAAATTTAAGAAAAGGATCTTGAAAAAATGTTATGCTATCAAATTTATATCCAATCAATCTAATGAAATTTTAACTCATCACATATTTATGGTTTTGAGGTTATTAAATTTCTATTAATCAATCAATTTATTATGATCAATTATCTCTAGTAATATCTATAATTATTTATACTTTTCTTCTATGTCTATATCTTCACATCCCACCAATGTTCTCTTATTTGGAAATGTATTTATGTGTTATTCTAGATTACCTTCATATTTTACTTTATCTCTTTTGAAGAATAAGTTTTATTTTCCATTTTATGATGAAGGTATAAAATAATGGTATTTTAAAATGTAAAAAAATTGGTTATCTACATCAAATATAAATTGTGAGGGTGAGATTTATTGAAGGTGGAGAGAATGTAACACCCTGATATTTTAAAAGAGGAACCTCATGTTCGAGAGCGTATATGGAACAAAACATTGAGATTAGATGAGAATATAACACCCTGATATTTTAAAATAGGAACCTAATGTTCTATATCATATATGAAACCCAAAAATGAGCATAGATGAGAATTTAACACCCCGATACACTATGATATACTTATTTTTAAATAAATTAAATATCTTCAAAAGCTTGCGAAACCCATAGCTCTAAGTTTGAATGAACCATAATATAGAAAACCATTATAACCTAGCCATTAAATTATAGGATATGAATAATAGTAAGGAAATTATGAAAATTATTTGGTTTACAAATATATAAAATAAATTAAATGTTAATCTAATGACTGAAAATAAAATAATAACCATTTGAAAGAAAAAGAAGTGTTTATTGAAAAACTTAATTTTTTAAAGGGTTGTTTAGTCATGCTTTGTGAACATAAATTTAAATTAATTTGCACCAATTTTAGAAAATTTATTTTAAAAAATTAAATTAATTTTTTAAATCATCATATACAAATTTATAGTGGGTTAATATTTTTTTTCATTTTAAAGAAAATATTGATTATCAGTGAAAAGTGAAAATACTGATTCTTGTAAAAAAATCATTCATTTATTATAAATTATGCAATTTAAAATAGAAATTATTATTTTAATTTGATTTCAATTAAAATAAGTATTATTTAGTTATATTTATTACAATTAATTACATTTTAATCACCTTTATACTGGATTTTAGTATAATTTTATTTTAAGGTTTAAAAACACATTTTTCTTTAAACTGTTTTAAAGGGAACAATGTTTCACGATTTTAATTAATCAAAATAACCCCTAATGGGGAATATTTTAAATTTAATTTATATATTTTACATATATTATTTTAATTTTAAATTCATATAATTACGATTTCTATTTATATAGTAAATATATGATTATCGTTTCCTTGAAAAACACATTCCTTGAAAACTTATTTTTCATCGCATCCATGGGAGTAATTTTAAATTAAATAATAAAAATTATATGAATTTAATTTGTAAAATTGGAATCAATATTTTTAATCAGAATAATTTATATTATCTTGTAAGTCAATTTAATTTTTGACCATAATTAATTGTGAAAATAGTAAAAATTAATTACCATAGTTAAGGTAATTTTTATTTATTGGGGTTTAAACTAAGAACGTAAGGGTTAAAATGACCAATAAACTTGTGAAAAAAAATTTCCGAACATATTTTGACCTTATTACCTCTAAGGTTTGAGAACAACTCATTTTTGTGTCTTGTGTCATGATATAGATATTAGTGTAATTCATTATTTTTTAAAATTAAAAGTGTGTACTCTCCCCCACTTATGAAAGGTAAAACCCTATACTATCCTATTAAAACTTAAAAAAATCTTTTTTTGGACCATACATTCCCAAATACATTTTATACTATGAATTTTTTGGATATAAAACTAAAGAGGTCATTAAAATAAGAGGTGACTTTCTTAAAGAGGGGTTTTTTATTTTATTTTATTTTCTATATCCTTAAAATATTATTCAATAATGATTATATAATAAAAGTAGTATATTATATATATTGAGATGTTATTATTTTAATGTAATAACCTTTATTATTCTACACTTCCATAAAATGGAAAATGAAACTATTGATCATGTGTACGATGAACTACCACCTTATAAACCGATGTAATTTTTTTTATATAACCACCTTTAAAGGATAGATATAATGATGGATTAAACATATGTATATTATATTTATAAAATCAATATAATTTTGTAATTATAATATTAAATATACCTTATTACATTACAACCTGTTGGTAGACAATTACGTCACTCATCTGTACGAGAGACTGCCGCCTCGCGAACTGATATGATGTATTTTTTCCATTTCAATTTTACTTGGATAGTAATAAGGATAGATTAAATAAATATATAAGATATTTTTAACATAATTATACCTATATAATTATAATATCACATATAATATCTTACTTACCATTCCATTGGTGATACAATAACGTCGCTCGTGTATATGACGTATTACCACTTTACAAAGTAACATGTTTCATTTTTTTCTTATGATTAAAATAGAATTTAGTAAGGTAAAATTAATGAATATATATGATATTTATAACCTAAAAATACTTTAAAAAATATAATATCATATATAACATATTATCTTCTAATCCGTTATAAAATAATAACGTAGCTCGTGCGTATGTTTAGACTACCACCACCACACAGCGATGCGAAATGTTTTTTATTTCATTTTTAAATAGACGGTAATAAGGATTTTTTTGATTAATATAAATTAAATATATAAAATAATGATGATTCTAGAAAGTTGAATTAATATTTTTTTCTATATGTCGATAGAAAATTGAAACATCTTTTATACGTATGTATGACCTACTATCTCTATGAATGGTGTAATCTATTTTCTATCTAGAACTTTTAAATATTACTATAAATACATATAAAATTAATATATATGATATTTATATAAATATTTTAATTATAGAGATGAAGGAACCATGATTAAAGTAAAATGGATGAAATTACCGAACCAAAACATACAAGAAAAATGAAATAATTATAACCCAAAACAGTGATTTTAACAAATAATTATTAAAAAAAAGATTGATAAAAGAACATATTTAAATAATATATGGTACTAATATATGAATATAGTTATATAATAATTTATAATAAATCAATATTTGTTATAAAAGAGGTTCTAAAACGTACAAAGGAAGTCAGACCTGAGGTAAGGGTTTCTCATCTCACTTTTACTTCTGTTAGACATATGCCATATTCAAAAATTATTTCTTTTTTGGTGTATGTACTAAAAATTTGATATATTATATCATGAATCACTATATTTTCATGGCAGTTAAAGTTTCATTTGATTTTATTTATTTCAAAGGGCTTTTGATTCAACTATTACTAAAGCAGTAAGGGTTTATTTCAAAATCTCATCATAATTCAAGATTTTTTATGTTTAAGTATCCCTTGAGGTAATTATTTGATATTTATTAAACTCAATATATTTTATTATCCCATGGTTATTCAATAAAGTTTCAAGTAATACTACCATTTTACTTCTCTTTGTCACTTAAAATGATTGAGAAAATGTTTTTAAAAAAATACAACTTTATTTATCTATTTAGTTGAAAATTATTTTTCATCCGAATCCTTGTATAATTTTTTTTAACATTATTCAAATTATTTATTAAATAAATTATTATCCATGTTATACTTTTTAGAATATTTTTTTAAAGTAATAATCATATCTCTTTCCAAAAAAGGAGCGTTTGGATTTTACAAAAAAATGGGAAAATAATATTTTTTTATCATGTACAACATGAATGAAATTTCCCACAATGATGACCACTTAATATTTTAAAAATTAATATATAATTTTATAATTATTTTTCAAAAAAATTATTTTTAAAATAGTTTGTGAACTTTTTTTTATAAAAATTTTTGAAATTAAAATATTTTAGTTTCCTTAAAAATTTTTAATGATATTTTTATAGTATTTCTATTCATAAAAGATAAAAACCCTCAATTTACCACATTTTCTATTGGTAATATATTATAATGAAACCATCCTTATTATTTCTCTAGATGGTTTATGATCAGTTTCACTGAGATATACTATTTTTATTCCATTTTCAACATTGATTTGAATTATTTGTGTTTATGTTTATGATTATTTATTAGGGAAAGTATTAAAATCTTGTATGATAATTCTTTCATATAATTTATATGTTGATTAAAGTTCACCCGTTACAAATGATGAATTAATTAGATTTAGTAAGTGACGATAAGGGCCAACTATATCCCCTCAATGCATTAATAGTTCTATTAAGAAAAACTATCTTGGGTTTTTTGGCCAAGGCCTTAACCATTTATGTTAGATGACTTGGAATGAGGAATTTATGGTATAGTTTTGATGTACCAAATTGTGAATTCACTCATTATGAGATTAGTTATTGATTTATATTTGATTATTCTATTAGTTAGTGTTGGTCGGAGTGGATACTCAAGAGGGGGGGGGGGTGAATTGAGTTCCAATGAAAATTTATGTTAAAAATATTTTCTTAAAATCCCCCAATTTAAACACAAAGTTAAACTGTAGTGATTCTATACAGATTGTAAAGGTTAAATTAGTTTCTCAAAGATTGATTAGGTCTTAGTTGACTTAATTTGAAGATTAAATTAACTTTTGAAACTAACTTACTGGTTTACAATAAGTATAAACACTTTCTAATTTAACTATCAAAGTAGCTTTAAAATAGTTTTGTATTTAAAAGTAATAAGCAGCAGAATATGTAAAATATATATGTAATACTTATAGACTTAAAATAAAATGCACAACAAAGTTAACCAAGTGGTTTAGTCTCAAGCCGAGACTTAGTCCTCTCAACAATTTATATAAATTGATCCACACCCTGGATCGGGGGTAAACAATAGTACACTATTGTCTAGGTACAAAGACCTCTACCACAGTTCTTTGTGGGAAAAAAAACAACATCACACAAGATGTTTAGGTCTTACTCGACCTCTACCACCATCCATAGTGAAAAAAAAGAGATATGTAGTTTGAGTGAGGATTTAAGAATCCTTCAGTTTAGCACAGGAGAAAATGTGTGTGTAAAAATAAATAAGGTACACACACTGCTCAAAATGTAAATATAGAATCACTAAGAGAAGTATGATTGAGTTTAGAAATTCTTTAGTGATTAGCAGTGCAGCTCTGGACTTGTTTGATTTATCAGAAAAGCATCTGAGTCATTCTCTAGTTTTTCTCAGAAAAAAGAGTGTCGTTTTCTTCTTTGATTCTTGGTCCAACTTAGCAGCCTGAGTGCATGAAGTGTTTCTTGTAGTTCTTCACTCAAGATGCAGATTATGTTCTCCTCTAAAATAAGGTTCTTCGTGTATGTCTAGGATTCTTGGAGTATGGATGTAGACTAGAGAAAAATTCTTCACATTTGAATGTTGTTCAGCTCTTGTCTCTTTCACCCTTTGTGTGTCTTCTTAGTGCCTTTCGTGTAACATGAATCACTCTAATTTTTTTCAGTGTTCTCTTTCCATCCCTTTATAGATTTCAGCTCTGGAAGAAAAGAATAATCTTCTTTTTCATGGGTACTAGGTATGGTTCCCTAACATGCAACAGAAATCATTAAATAACATTAACTGTATTAAAACCATCAAATGTAACCGTTAGCTAAATAAATAAATAGTATGATGAGTATATGGTTTGTCTGGTTGGTCAATTATTAGTAGCGTTCTATTGGTAGATGTGCACGGTGGACTTTGTGTTGCAAAACCTTCCATCGGTAGCTCTTTTGAACTTGCATCGGTATCTCATATACCGGTGACTTTAGTTCCATCGGTAGCTCTTGTTACCGGTAGCTCTTTGATCCATCGGTAGCTGTCGTTATCAGTAGCTCTTTGATCCATCGGTAGCTGTCTCTACATCGGTAGCTCTTTGGATCAGTAGTCTATCTGTAACTACTGGTAGATATGCACATCAGCAGCTCTTGTTATCCGTTGACTTTGTTTTTGCTTACCGGTAACTCTAGTGTATCAGTGGACTTCCACTATCAGCAGACTTACTTATCGGTAGCTCGATATATCGGTGACTATCTGTGAACTGGTTTTATCGGTAGACTTCTATCTATCGGTATCTATGGTTTGTTCTCTATCGGTAGACTGAATCTATCGGTAGACTTACTTATCAGTGACTCTGTCTATCGGTAGACTGAGTACCGGTAGCTCTAGCTAAACGCAGAACAGTGACTTAATACTTATCTATTTTATACACAACTTATCCGAATGGGTTAGAAGAACTTCATAACTCATATAAACATGGATAACCAAGATTGACATATCTCAGGGATTATTTTAATATTATTATCATCTTGATCACAGATTGAAAGAATTAATATATTGGAAATAATTAGATTGAGATTATCAAAGTATATGAAAGCATAATTGGGATTATCAAAATAGGTGAGGTCCAACAATCTCCACTTTTTGATAATCACAACTTATGATATTATCATTTTTAAAAAATTGTATCAGAGGATATATAATTATGATCATTTTTCTCAAGAGAAAATAGTATGGTATAAAACATAATTTATGAGAGATAGAATCAAATGTATCATAGATAAAAGAAAAATCCATGATATCAAAGGTAAAATTTAGTGGCATCAGAGAACATCAGAGAACAAAATGAAATGATATCAGAGGATGAAAGAAAAGGCACTGGTATTAGAGGATGAAATTCAGAGGTATCAAAGGGGAAAAGCATGATAGCTCTTAGATAAAATTTCTCCCCCTTTCATTAATATTTCTCCCTCTGGGTGAATATTTCTCCCCCTGTAAAATCTTGGTAAAATATTTCTCCCCCTTTGTGATAATCAAAAAGTGGGAAATAAAAAAATAGAAGTGTAAAAATAGGAATAGAATAAAATCACTTGTATTAAATGTGACAAAAAGGTACAAAGATATAAAACAAAATACATAGTATTCCTATCAAAAAGTCCAACCACTTGATCAATTCACATCCTCAACGTGAGATTTTCCCTTGGGGTTAGAAGAGGATTCAGGTGGTGAGGATTCTGGTGAAGGCTTAGGAATTCCTAAAATGACCACAGGAGGCTGAGCCACTGACACTGTGCCTGGACTGTATTGATTAGTCTTTTGTGTGATCATAGGTTTGAGGATTTGAATGGCTTGGACAAGAGTCATCTGAATTGGAGAAGCAGTGGAGGCAGAGGTAGGAAAAGCAGGAGGGACAATTACTGGCCTAGTATCAACATGCAGAAAAGGCAGCAACAGATTTCTGAAATCCATAATGATTCCTCCTATCTCCATAGCGGATATGAAGTCATCCTTGTTCTCCATAAACTTGTCCAATATTGGAGTCAATTCTCTTATCTTGATAACTTGCTCTCTGAAGGCTTGATTGACAGGAGGCAGTTTCATATTCTCAATCAGAAGCTTGAAATGACTGGTCATTTGGGTCTTTGTGTAAATTTTAGAGAAATAGGAGTCCACCTTTTCTTTCAATTCTTTGTGAGAGGCAGAGGATTCTCTCATGTAGTCTTGGAGTATCTTCATAATTTCTCTGGCTGAATCTCTGGTAGAGAGAAAACTCTACTCAGCTCAGATGAGTGCACAGAGCCACCAGTTGAGGCAGAACCAAGCTCTTCTTTCATCATAGCTCGAATTTGATTCAAATCCATCGAAGGTTTAGATGCAAGAGAACCAAAAGAGAAAGATATAGTCTCTTTGAAGCTTTTGGTCAACCCACTGATAAGATTTTGAACATATGATTCCTGGGTTTTAATATGATCTTTCATAGAAGATTTGAAACCTTCAAATACTGAAACCATATGGCTTACAACACTCTTCACATAAGCTAAGTCCTTATCTGCTTGGAATTTTGAGCTCATGTAAGAGTCTAAAGAAACCACATATTCCTTTAGAGCTTCAAGATCTGCTTCAAGTCTAGAAACTTGAGCCAGACAGTCTTTAACTTCTTCAACTATTTCTCCCATCAAAGTTGATAAATTACAGGCAAGAGATAGTTCAAAAGATCTTTCCAGCATAACGATTTCTTTAGAAAAACTCTGCTTCATCTCAACAACTAAGGCACTAAAAGATTATTTCATCTCATCCCTTAAGATATCTAAATCAGCCTTGGTAACCAAGTCAGTAGGTGTAACTACTAAAAATGCTCTTTCAGAGGCTAAACTGACCATAGAGTCAGTCATAACTGATTGAATTGAAGATACCATAGAAACATCCATTTTCTTTACCTCTTCCACAAAACTTTCCTTAAGGTTTTTCTTCAGCTTATCCAGGTCATGCATTCTGACCACATCTTCAGGAAATAACCCAGAATTGACATCATAAGTAATCTTATGTCTATTGTGAGATACCTCATTATCTGAATCTGAATAGTCTAAACCACAGACTACAAAACCAGGGTCTTCTGACCAATCATTAAATCCAACAGCAACTGTAACACTTCCAAACTTAGTTTTATGCTCCCCCTCAATGGGTGAATCCTCAATTAGGATAACATAATTCCTAGCAACATTCACAGTAACATCCTCAACAGGTCTTTCATCCTGAGGAGAATCTTCCACTATCAATTCCATCACTTCAGAAGCAGGAGGGTATTCTGGATTAGGCAAGGGTATGTCAACTTCATTTTCTTCCTCAATAGGTACTAAAGATTGTCCAATCACTGGACTCGGGCTCAAATCTGCTGACAGAGATGCTTCACTATCATGAAAATCATCTTCATTTTCTATAGCAGCCACTTCAGCAGCCTCTGAAGTAGCTTCTTCCTTATCTGATATATGTTGAACTAGATTTTCAAGAGCTGGGCTTGGAGGCAAGTCAGGGTCTCCTACTTCATCAGCAGAGGACTCTTCCCCTTCTGAATCATCACTGTATTCTAGCTCATCTTCATCAGGTCCCAGACCTGGATCCCTCAAATCCTTTGGTCTTTAAGGATGATCCATAGGATTAAACTTGTCATACATCCTCTGGTCATCATTGACCCATTCTCCTCTCCAAGGGTTCCAATTTATTTTCATGTACTTAAAAATTGTAGTTGCGATACAGAAGTTATTCTTTACTACCATTGTCTCATCTTGAGACTCAACAACCCCTTTACCTTGAACATCACAGAGATTAACTTAGAAAAGAATAGGGCATTTGTCTTTGATTTCAGCCTTGTCATATCTTCCATTTAGAGCATCAACAATCTGCACAAATTAACCTTTACACAATGTCTTAAGAGTTTTAGGAGATAGATATACTGATATCTCAAATTGGAAAAGTCTCTTCTCCTCAGTATCACGACATGTTGAACAAATTTTAACAACAATCTGTTCTCTCCATCAATTTCTGTAGCAACTACTTGTCTTTGACTTCCATCACCAGTCAGCTCTTCTAAAGCAGTCTCATAATCGAAAATATCACTGGTAGGTGGAATTTCTCTCACGACATATCCAGATACTCCTTCATGTGGAACTTTCAAGCACTCATCCCATTAAACAGATGAAAACGACATCTCCTTTCCATTCAGAAAACAGGTTACTCGATTTTCATTCTCTGATTCATCAAAGGTTACAAAATCGTAAAATTGTTTCACTAATTTTGGAAAGTAAGGACCATTGTTATTCAAAAAACACTATACCAATTTTTGATCTTCATAAAATTTGAGCACTAAGAACCTTATAGGCAACAACCATTCTACACACACTACCTTTTCAATCACAATAACTCGATTTTGTAGATGAGGATTCACTGGTCGTCTCCCCGACCTCGTTCTAGCAACACTTCCACTACCACTTACTTCTTCCTTGGTCCTTTGCTTCTTTGTTTTCGGCTCAAATGAGTCATCTCTGACGGTAGGAAGTATTGTTTTTTCCATCGCTGGTTCGACAGATTTAGGGTTCTCTAAGGATTCGGGAGCTAAGGTTCGAGGTTTAAGGTTTGAGGCTCAGTGGATTTAGAAGTAGCTCGGATTTTAGTTTTATAATTTAGGAATCATAAAATAAATAAACAAAATGAAATAAAATAAAAACAATTCAGATTCTGGTGGCAGACAGATGTTTTAAAACAGTGCACACATCGGTGAGAATTTCTATCAGTGAGGTTACATCGGTGAGGTTTTCTATCAGTGAGGTTACATCGGTGAGGTTTTCTATCAGTGGGGTTACATCGATGAGAATTTCTATCGATTGAGGTTAACCATTACTAAATCGTGTCTAATATAACTTAACCTATCCAGACTCAAAGTTTTAGTGAAAATGATGGCTAATTGATGTTCATTTCCTATAAAATCAAGAGCAATATCACCCTTTTGGAAATGATCTCTCAAGAAATGGTGCCTTACATCAATGCGTTTGGTCCTAGAGTGAGACATATAGTTCTTTGAGATATTTATTTCACTAGTATTGTCACAGTTGATTGAAATGTACCTAAAGTCATATCCACAGTCCAAAAGAGTGTGTTTCATCCATAGAATTTGTGCATAACAACTACTAGCAGCAATGTACTCTGCTTAGGCAGTGGATAATGCTACAGAATTCTGCTTCTTACTACACCAAGATACTAAGGACTTTACCAAAAAATTAAATGTTCCAGAAGTGCTTTTTCTATCTAACTTTCAACCATAAAAATCAGCATATGAATTACTCTTTAACTCAAAGGGTTGTCCTTTTGGGTAAAATAAACCAAAGTTTACAGTATGTTTAATATACATAAAAATTATTTTAACAGCAAGTAAATGAGATTATTTTAGATTAGCTTGAAATCTTGCACACATACACACACTAAACATAATATCTGTTCGACTAGAAGTAAGGTAAAGGAATCTTCCAATCATACCTCTGTAATTGGTTTGATCCACTGGTTTCCCAGTTTCATCTACATCCAATTTACAAACAGTACTCATAGGAGTTTCACTTTCCTTAATACTATTCAAACCAAAATGTTTTAAAATAACCTTTGTATATTTACTTTGATTCAAAACAATACCATTTTCATTTTGAAACACTTGAAATCCAAGAAAATATTTAATTTCTCCCATTAAACTCATTTCAAATTCATTTTTCATATTCTTTGAAAAATCAGTACATATATAATGTTTAGAAGATCCAAAAATAATATCATCAACATATATTTGAACTGTTAAAACATATTTAGAAATTATTTTAATAAAAATAGTTGGATCATCAATCCCTTTAGTAAAACTTTTTGAAATAAGAAAATTACTAAGTCGATCATACCAAGCTCTTGGAGATTCTTTTAAGCCATATAAAGCTTTCGAAAGTTTAAAAACCTGATTTAGAAAATGAGGATTAATAAATCCTGGTGGTTGTTCAAAAAAAAACATCTTCAACAATAAAACCATTTAGAAAAGCACTTTTGACATCCATTTGATATAACTTGAAATTCAGATGAGCATCATATGCAAGTAAGATCCTAATGGATTCTAATCTAGCTACATGCGCAAAAGTTTCCTCATAGTCTATACCTTCTTTTTGACTATATCCTTGTGAAACTAGTCTAGATTTGTTTCTAAATATGTTTCCAGACTCATCAACTTTGTTTCTAAAAACCTATTTTGTGCCTATTATTAAAGTGTCCTTAGGTCTATCAACTAATTCCCAGACTTTTTTTATTTCAAATTGATTTAACTCTTCTTGCATATCCATCACCCAAAATTAATCATTGATAGCATCATTGATATTTTTAGGTTCTAGCTAGGAAAGAAAGGCTTGATGTTCAACCTGGTTTCTTAGAGAAGCTCTAGTATGTGTTCCTCTATCAAGATTACCAACAACATCATCCAAAGGATGATTCTTTAGAATCCTTGTAGATCTAGTAAATGTAGGACTAGAAATTTCAGGTTCATCTATAGGTTCAGGTTCCATAGTAGAAGATTCTGGAATATGTCCAAAACTGGATGTTTTAACAGCAAGTTCTTTAGATTTATCATTAAGGTTCAGAACACTTAAATCATCTTAAAGATTTTCAAGAGAGGTTTTAGGCTCATGTGGATCGGTTTCATCAAACTTGATGTGAACAGATTCTTCCACACATTTTGTTCTTTTATTAAAGACTCTATAGGCTTTTCTAGTTAAATAATAACCAACAAAAATTCCTTCATCACTCTTAGAAGAAAACTTTTCCAGATTATTCTTTGTATTAAGAATAAAAGCCAAAGACTTTAAAGTAACTAACATTAGGTTTTTTATTATTCCACAACTCATAAGGGGTCTTCTTAAGAACTGGTCTAATTAAGACTCTATTAATAATATAACAAGATGTATTCACAGCTTCATCCCAAAAGTAAATAGGCAAGTCATATTCATTAAGAATGGTTCTAGATTTTTCTTGACGGGTTCTATTTATTCTTTCTACTACACCATTCTGCTGTGGTGTTCTAGGAGAAGAAAAGTTGTGACTATATCCATTGTGTGAGAAATAAGATTCAAACTCTTAATTTTCAAACTCACGGCCATGATCACTTCTTAGAGTTTTAATCTTAAGTCCACTAAGATTTTCTACAGATTTGGAGTATTTAAAAAAATTATAACAAGATTTACTTTTGTAAACTAAGAGGTATACTTAAGTAAATCTAGAAAAGTCATCTACTAGAACATAAACATAGTGCTTCCCATTTAAACTAGAAACTCTTGATGGTCCAAACAAGTCCATGTGAACCAATTCGAGAGGTTCAGAAGTTGAAACTTCTTTATTTGATTTAAAAAAAATTTATGTTGCTTTCCCTTTTGATAGGGATTACAAACTTTTTCAATTGGGAATTAAAGTTTAGGTAGGTCTCTAACCAAGTTCTTCCTAGTCAGTTTTCTAAGTGAATAGATGTTGCAGTGTCCTAATCTTTTGTGCCAAATACAAGGCTCTTTATGAAAAGAATTTAGGAAAGTACCATTTTGTTTAGCTAAATAATTTAAATCAACTGCATAAACATTTTCATTTCATAAAGCAGTAAATACTAAAACATTTTTAGAATTAAAAAAATTACAAGAATCATTTTCAAAATTCACATTAAATCCATCATCACATAATTGAGAAATACTTAACAGGTTATACTTAAGTCCATCAACAAACAAAACATTAGGAATTAAAACTGAATCAGAGTTACCAATTTGACCTAGGCTGATGATATTTCCTTTAGAATTATCACCAAAGGTAACATATCCTCCATAAACCTTTATTAAACTCTTGAAACATGAGAAATTTACAGAAATATGTCTTGAACATCCACTGTCTAAGTACCATATGTTCTTGTGAGAACTCTTCAAACATTGTTCCGACAAAATAGATTTAGATAGGAAATGATTTTGGTACCCAGATCTTTTTGGGTCCAGAAAGGTTAGCAATCAAAGCTTTAGGTACCCATATTTTCTTATGGGTCTTATATAATTTACAGAATCAAAAGATTTTGAAAGATAAACTTTATTTGAACTATAATCATATGAATAACTGGTTGAAGTATATGAATTTCCAGAACTAGAAATAGTAGAAATTTGTCCAGACGTAGGAATAAATTGAGTTTTAGTGAACTGTCTCTGTCTAGGTTTGTATCCCAAACTAGTAGTGTATTTAGGTGAAACTTTTTTACCTAAAATTTGAGTAAGTGTGTCTTTTCCATTTATAAACTTCTCTAAGTCTTTTATAAGTTTCTAATTTGACATTTTCAGTTCTGTATTTTCTTTTAACAGTTGAGCATTCTTCTCTTTTTAGATAGTAAGTTCGGTTTTAACAGTAGTAGTGAGAGCATGCTGTTTCTTTAATGATTTGTATTTATACTTAAGTTCATTGCATATCTCTTCCAGCATATTACAGTATTAAAATAATTCATCTTTAGATATATCTTCATCATTGTCTGAGTCACTGTTATTTCCAGAATAATAATCATTTAGTATAGGGGAAACAGGTACCTTAGAGGTATTGGTCATAAAGCACATGTTGGCATGATTCTTCTCAGAATCAGAAACTTCAGATTCACTTGTTCTGTCCTCTGAAGCACTCCAAGTTGCTTTCATAGATTTCTTATACTTATTGTCCTTATAATCATATTTCTTTTTGACTTTTAACTTTGTATAATCATCCTTGATGTGTCCTTTCCTTTTACACTCATAGCAGAATATTTCATCATTCTTGTCAGATTTATTCCAATCCTTCTTCCAGTGAACCTTGTTGTCATACTTTCCTTTCTAGTTAGATTTCCTGAAGAATTTATTCTTGCTATAAATCTTATTGAATCTCTTGGATATTTGAGCCATCTCATCATCACTATCTGAATCAGAATATTCACTAGTAAAACTCTCAGTAGGTATTTGCATTTTCTCCTTGTCTTTACTCTTATAGGCATTAGACTTAAAAGCTACAGATTTTCTCTTAGGTTCATCATCTTCCTCCTTATTCACCTTGAGTTCTTCCCCATACATCATTAATTTACCAATAAGCTCCTTTACTGGCAGTGCTCAAATGTCACATGACTCTCTGATTGAGACAGAGGTGCCTCTCCATCATTCTGGAAGACATCTCAATATCCTCGTAATTTGTTCCTTAGCTGGAACAATTTTTACAAGTGAACTCATTATATTGACTATCTCATTAATCCTGAGATACATATCAGAAATAGGTTCATCAGTTTTCATTTTAAAATTTTCATATTTAATAGTATAAGTATTCAATCTCATTTCTTTAACATTGGTTGTTCCTTAATGAGAAACACTCAAAGTATCCCAAATTTCATAAGCAGTTTTGCAAGCATAAATTCTATTAAACTTTTCATCTCCTAAAGCACAGTACATAGCATTCATAGCTTTACATTTAATATTGTAATCAGTATTTGTAGGTTCATCCCATGTTGTTCTTTCAGTTTCTGGAATTTTATATTGAGATTCTATAGTAGTACAAATATCAAAACCCATGAGATTTCTAAATGAATTTTCATTTTCAGTTTCCATTGGGCATAGTTTGTACCATTGAATAATGGTGGCCGGTTAGTAGCAGTACCCTCTAGACTATTATCCATAACTAGATTTTAGAAAATAGTTTTAAAGAGATAAAATTTAGAACTAACATAAATTTAAGATATTTAAAGATGAAACTAAAATCACAGTTGAAAAACAGAGTATTTCAAAAATCCTTGATCAAAAACAATCCTCTGATACCAAATATTGGTCGGAGGGGATACTCAAGAGGGGGGTTAATTGAGTTCCAATGAAAATTTCTGTTAAAAATATTTCTCTTAAAATCCCCCAATTTAAACACAATGTTAAACTGTAGTGAATATATATAGAGTGTAAAGGTTTAATTAGTTTCTCAAAGATTGATTAGGTCTCAGTTAAAATAATTTGAAGATTAAATTAACTTTTGAAACTAACTTACTGGTTTACAATAAGTATAAACACTTGCTGATTTAACTGTCAAACTAGCTTTAAAATAGTTTTGTATTTCAAAGTAATAAGCCGTGGAATATGTAAAATATATATGTAATACTTATAGACATAAAATTAAATGCACACCAAAGTTAACCAAGAGGTTCAGTCTCAAGGCGAGACTTAGTCCTCTCAACAATATATATAAATTGATCCACACCCTGGATCGGGGGTAAACAACAGTACACTACTGTCCAGGTACAAAGACCTCTACCGAAATTCTTCTTGGGAAAAACAAACAACAACACGCAAGCTGTTCAGGTCTTACTCGACCTCTACCACCATCCACAGTGGGAAACAAAAGGTTTAAGGAGTTTGAGTGAGGATTTAAGAATCCTCCATTTTAGCATAGGAGACAGTGTGTGTGTAAAAATAAATAGGGTACACACACTGCTCAAAATGTAAATATAGAATCACTAAGAGAAGTATGATTGAGTTTAGAAATGCTTTAGTGATTAGTAGTATATCTTTGGGCTCGTTTGATTTATCAGAAAAGCTTCTGAGTCCTTATCTGGTTTTTCTCAGAAAACAGAGTGTTGATTTCTTCTTTGATTCTTGGTCAAGCTTAGCAGCCTGAGTGCATGAAGTGTTTGTTGTAGTTCTTCACTCAAGATGCAGCTTATGTTCTCCTCTAAAATAAGGTTCTTCATGTATGTCCAGGATTCTTGGAGTATGGATGTAGTCTAGAGAAAAATGCTTCACATTTGAATGCTTTTCAGCTCTTGTCTCTTTCACCCTTTGTGTGTCTTCTTAGTGCCTTTCGTGTAACATAAATCACTCTAATTTTTTTCAGTGTTCTCTTTCCATCCCTTTATAGATTTCAGCTATGGCAGAAAAGAATAATCGTCTTTTGCATGGGTACTAGGTACGGTTCCCTAACATGCAACAAAAATCATTAAATAACATTAACTGCATTAAAACCATCAAATGTAACCGTTACCTAAATAAATAAATAGTATGAAGAGTATAGGGTTTTACTAGTTGGTCAATTATTAGTAGAGTTCTATTAGTAGACGTGCATGGTGGACTTTGTGTCACAGAACCTTCCATCGATAGCTCTTTTGAACTTGCATCGGTAGCTCATATACCGGTGACTTTATTTCCATCGGTATCTCTTGTTATCAGTAGCTCTTTGATCCATCGTTAGCTGTCGTTATCGGTAGCTCTTTGATGCATCGATAGCTGTCTCTCTATCGGTAGCTCTTTGAATGAGTAGTCTATCGATAACTACTGGTAGACATGCACATTAGTATCTCTTGTTATCGGTAGACATTGTTTCTACTTACCGGCAACTCTAGTGTATCAGTGGACTTACACCATCAGCAGACTTACTTATCGGTAGCTCAATATATCGGTGACTATCTGTGAACTGGTTCTATCGGTAGACTTCTGTCTATCGGTAGCTCTGGTCTGTTCTGTATCGGTAGAATGAATCTATCGGTAGACTTACTTATCGGTGACTCTGTCTATCGGTAGACTGAGTACCGGTAGCTCTAACTAAATGCAGACCAGTGACTTAATACTTATCTGTTTCATACACAACTTATCCGAATGGTTTAGAAGAACTTCATAACTCATATAAACATGGATAACCAAGATTGACATATCTCAGGGATTATTTTAATATTATTATCATCTTGATCACAGATTGAAAGAATTAATATATAGGAAATCATTAGATTGGTATTATCAAAGTATATGAAAGCATAATTGGGATTATCAAAACAGGCGAGGTCCAATAGTTAGAATATCCAAGGGTATGTTTCAACCCCATATGATATTTATATTGATTTATTTGACCATCCTTTATTCATACCATATTATTCTTGATGTTAAAGTAATTAAGTAAATTAAATTCATTTTCAATTATTTACCATACCATATTGACCATGATTATTTATTTGTGATAGATTCTATTGTATGCATACCCAAATTGTGTATTAGAGATCACCCATTTTTTATGTTTCCTTTCCTCGGATGTCAAGAAATTTTTTAGGACTGATATATAGGGACATCCTATAGGAAATTTAAATGATCTCCAAGAAATTTTTTTATTGTATTTTATGTTTTCAAATATATGTAAAACTAAATTATTTATCATGTTTAACAAGACTAATAAACTATTCTTTCCTTTGGGATATGATTCATTGAATCTTATGACAATGTAATAAAGTAACCACCTAATATGGGATACCATATTTAGGGTATTTATAGTTATTATTAGATGAATTTTAGTAGAAATATTAGAAATTATATTTAGGAAGACATATATTAGGGATAATAATCCTATGATAGATATTAGAGATAAGTATAGAATAACATGCTAAAGTTTTAGTGAGAAGGTTATTATGTGTTTTTACAAGCAACACATCCCTTTCAGGATACTATAATTGGACGTGGTTCTGGAACAGATGTACCTAGGGGTATTAAATCTAAAAAAAGATTCATCATGATCAACTAGAGATTTAATTGGTATAAAACAATGGGAATTACTGCCCACATGTTTTGATAATCCCAAGGGATATGCTTGGGAAAATTTAAATTTTCTTCACAAACACTTATGAAATACTTTTAAATATTTTTATGAATTACAAACATTCACAAATAAACTATGTTTATGATTATGTGATTAAATATGGATATTTTTTTTTCAATTTATGTTAAATATTTCACTAGATTTGAGATTATACTTTATATTTTATAATGTTATGATAAAATCTATTATATAAAATTATTTAGAAATAGTTCCTAGTGGAAGTAATGGGATCCTATCAATTAATGTAATTTATGTAGAGATTTACCTCCTAGTAAAGATATTGAAGTTGTATTTAGAGATATAGATGGTACTTATAAAATTATTACTATATTGGGGAAGCTAGATCTGTTTATGAATAATGAACTTTCCTATATGGATCATCTTTCATATACACCAAGTGTTTTAAAAATGTTAGACTGGTTTATACATCACTAAAATCCATCATTTAATGAGGCTAAAAATCCAATTTTAGTTGAGAAATGAATAAATTGATTAGAGAATATATTTTAAGATTTGAGAATAAATGAAAGGGAGGAAGTTTTTATGGAAGTTTAAAATATATTAGGAGATCCAAATCAATGATGGTCATTAATTCAAAACACTAATAATTAATAAGAAATAAAGAAATATAATGGAAGGATTTTATAGTACTTGTCTTGGAGAAGTTTTTTCCTCATGAGTGAGGAGAGGACATGTAGTGATTATTCCTAAATCCAAGAAAAAAGGAAGATGAAAATATTGATAACCCAAAATTTTAAGGTTATAAAGGCATGACACACACTATATATGTAATCAAAAGTGAAATATTCACTATTTCCTTGACGGTATTAATCTAATCCTTCGAAGGGCACTAGTCTCCCAAACCTTCTATTTATACTCAGATATAGTATCATGTACTATCAAGATATAGAAATAATTATACAAGTTTTATGGATTCGAAGGGAAGTAAGAGAGGAGGAAGAAGAGAAAACAAAATATGGATAATGGGAATTAAGAAAAGAAGTATTTTACCACACTTAATAATTATGGAAGGAAACACCTTGGAACTTGCTTGAAGGGGATGTGAGTTTGCTACAAGTATGGAGATAATGACCAACATGATCATGATTTCATGGACAATAAAGAATATTACAATGTGAAATACTTCAACTGTAATGAGATGGGTCACAACACAATTGAAATCCCCTAGCCTCTTTGTAATATACATCAAGATAAGCTAAGAGATCATGGTCAAGATTATATATAAATACAACCAAAGCGGAATGATTAAAGTTCTTGTGCACTTGGATTCAAAAATCATGTGTTAGATGTACTTTTATCAATGGTATTTTATTTTTAATAACCATGAAATGTATAAGTATTATACCACAACAGTTTTTATATAAGAATTTGAAATCATATGTTGTATGGTACTAAGAATAGTGATTCAGTGGCAAGTTTATCTTTTTGGAAAGAACATTATTGGGATAAGATTAACCTTAATATGTGATCGATGTTGATATAATAATGATAAAGAGACATTTATGGGATAATATTGGTGACCCTGAAATTAGTTAGTGATTTTAGGGTTTATTTTATCTTTTTTGGAGTTTACTGTATGTTTGGATTTGTGGAATATACTTGATAACATGAGATTTTTTTGGAATAATGTAATTTTTCATTAAGGTTTTATGGTTATCAAGTATTAAGATATTTGGAATGTGATATTAAGATCTAATTTATATTTTTTTGTGTTATATAATGATGATTTAGTGATCCTTATTATAATTTTTTTGACATTGAATTTAGTCAAATTTATTTAGGATGACTCTTAAGGTTAACCATTTCTGAAAAGAATTAAGTCATATTTTGAGAATTAAAATTGAGTTATTAGAGATTAATGTATTATATTGGAATTTTTTTTTAATAATGTTGGTTTTAATATATATTGGAAGAATATCTTGTTACTCTTTTATAGATCCTATAATCCATTAAAATCTAATTTTAATTCTTTAGGAATTAAAAATATATCTTTTATATTCATTTCTTGGAGTAATTAATGAAGTGGAAATTGATCAAAGATAAAACAAAAGATAAAATAATTCTTAAAGAGGTATCATGTAAGTATATTTTTTAGTGTTCACTATCATGATAATAAAATAATTCCTCAAATTTAGGATAAGTATATTGAAACAAAAATATCATTATATCAACTTCATATCCAATGAATCAAATGTCCTTTTAACTCATCATATATTTATGATTTTGAGGTCATTAAATTTATATTAATCATTCTATTTATTATGATAAATGATCTCCAGTACTCTCTATAATTATTTATTCTTTTCTTCCATATCTATATCTTCAATTATAACCAATTTTCTCTTATTTGTAAACCTAGTTACATGTTATTCTAGATAAAAATTATATTACCCTTTCTATATTATTAAGGGGAGGTTTTATTATCCCTTTTACAATGTTGGTTTTTCAAAAATGGTATTTCAAAATTTCAAACCATTGATTATTTAGATCAAGTATAAATTGTGAGGACACAATTTATTGAAAGTGGAGAGAATTTAACACCCTAATATTTAAAAAGAGTATCCTCATGTTCAATAGAATATATGCAACACAACATTGATCTTAGATGAGAATTTAACACCATATGATTTTAAAAGAGTAACCTCATGTTAAATTGTATACATTACACACAATCGTGATTTTAGATGAGAACTTAACACCCTAAGTCATTACTATTTATTTATTTTTAAATAAATTCAATATTTTTGATAGCTTTTAGAACACATATCCTTAAGTATAAATGAACCATAAAGTAGAATAGTGTAATAACCTAGCCATTAAATTAGAGAGAATTAATTGGTCTATGTAAATTACAAAAATTATATGTTTTATACATTTATAAAATAAATTCAATGTCCATCTATTTATTATAAATAAAATAATAACCATTTTAAATAAAAATAAGCGTTTCTTGAAAAATATTATTTTTCTAAAAGGATGCTTAGTGTGATTAGAGACATAATTTTAAATTAATTTTTACCATGTTTTGAATTTTAATTTTAAAAAATTAACTTAATTTTTTAAATCAAAATATCATAATTTAAATAGGGTTAAATTTAGTGATTTTTTTAAAATATTGATTTTTCATTGGGTAGTGAAAAAATGACTTTTTGTAAAACTGTAATATATTTGCAATAAATTAAGTAATTAAAAAGGAGAATTATGATTTGAATTTTATTTAAAGTAACATATGTATTATTTAGTTATTTACAATCAAATTAATTTCATTTTAATCACATTCATACTAGATTTTATTATAAGTTTATTTTTTGGGTTTAAATACACATTTTTTTAGAAAACTATTTTAAAGTGCATAATTTTTTAAAATATTAATTTACAAAAATGAAAACTAATGAGGAATTACATAAATTAAATTTATATTTTATACATATATATTTATAATTTTAAATTTAGATAATGATGATTTATATTCATGTAGTTAATATAAGATCATCGTTTCCTTGAAAAACACATTTCTTGAAAACTAATTTTCCTAACATATGTGGGATTAATTTTAAATTAAATTATAATAATTAAATGGATTTAATTTTGAAAAATGTATTCCATATTTTTAATCATAATAATTTATATCTTCAAAGACGGTCAAGTTAATTTTTCATCAGAATGAATAGTAAAAATAGTAAAAATTAATTACTACAGTGAAGGTAAAAATGGGTTTACCATTGGATTAAAATATGAATATAAGAGTATAAATGAAATATGAAATTTTATAACACCCATTGGATTGCTATATTTTTAACTTATCAACCCTAAGGTTTGATAATGACACATTTTTATGCTTTTGGTATGATAAAAACATGGATGTAATTCAATGATTACAAAACTTCCAAGTGTGTCCTCTATACAAATTATAAAAGGTTACCCTATATCCTATCCTCTTAAAAGTTATAATTATTTTTTTAATATATTTAATTCCAAAATACTTTCCCTAATATTAACGATTCCGATGCAAACCTAAAGAGGTCATCTGATGAATATGTAGCATTCCCAAACAATCATTTTTATTTTATTTATTATTCCACCTCTTTCAAATATTATTTAATCATGATAATATTATAACACTAGTATATTAAATATAATGATATGTTATTTTTTAATAGAATTATCTATATCCATATCCACTTCCCTCAAATAGAAAATGAAACTATCGATCATGTGTACAACATACTACCACCTCGAGAACGGATGTAATTAATTTTCCATTACCTCATTTAAAAGAAAGAAATAATGATGAATTTAAAATCTTTTATATGATATTTATGAAATAAATATACTTATGAAATTATAATATCAAATCTACCTTCTTACCTTCCAACTTTTTGGAAAAAAATAACATCACTCGTATGTATCGAAGACTACCAACTCGCGAACCGATGCGCCATGTTTTTTCCCATTTTAATTTTATTTGATGGTAATAAAGATAAATTAAATGAATATATAACATATTTTTAAAATAATTATACCTCTATAATTGTTATATCACACATATTTTCTTACTTTCCATTCCATGGGGGTTATGATAACGTCGCTCGTTTATACGACGGATGACCGCATTGCGAAGTGATGAAAATCATTTTTTATTTATGATTTATGTGGAAGGTAGTAAGGTTAAAATTAATCAAAATATGTTATATTTATAACCTAAAAATTCTTCATAAAATATGATATCATATATAACTTCTTCTCTTCTAATGCATTTGAAAATAATAATACCGCTCATGTGTATGTGTGGACTACATCCTCCACGTGGTGATTTGAAATTTTTTTCCACTTTAATTTAAATGGATTTAATAAGAATTTATTTAATTAATACACATGATATATATGAAATAATAATGATTCTTTAAAGGTTAATTATTTTTTATTTTTTATTTCATTAAATCCATAGAGAAAAAATAGAAACAATATTAATGTGTATGTACGATCTACCATCTCCACATTATAATCCATTTACAATCTCTATATTTTATAGATTACTTTAAGTAAAAATAAAATGAAATTATATATGTGATTTATATCATGGTTTACATTTTACAGATGGTAGAACCATGATAATATTAAAATGACTTAAATTACCAAACCAAAACATGGATGAAAAACGAAACAAATATCACCTGAAATAATGATTATAATAAAGAATGGTTAATAAACAGATGATAAAATAAAATAAGTAAATCATATATGGTATAACATATATGAATATGGTTATGAAATATATTTATAATAAACCTATATTTATTATATACGAGGTTCAATGATGTACGAAGGAAATCATACTTGAGGTAAGGGTTTCTCATCTCACTTTTACTTCACTAAGACATATGCCATATTAACAAATTATTCATTTTTTTGGTTTATATAAATCCAATTTGATATGTTATATAATTAATATATTTATCTTCACGGTATTTATTTTTTTATTTATGTTACTTTTTTCATGGTGCTTATGATTCAAACTTCACCAAAGAGGTTTGGATTTATTTAACAATCACTTCATTATTAGGGATTATTTATATTTAAGGATCTATTGGGGGAATTATTTTTTATTTCATAAACACAATAAATTTTCTTATCCTTTAGTTATTCAAGAACCTTTCCAATAAATAGAACCATTTTTACTCTTTTTGGTACTTAAAATGACTGAGAAAATGTTTTTAAGTAACTCCGACTTTATTTCTCTATTTGGTCAAAAATATTTTTTCATCCAAATAAATTTTTTCATAATGGTTTCTAACATTATAAAAATGATTTATTAAAGAAATTATTAATAATGTTTTAATATTTACAATTTTTTAAAGGAATCTTCAAGTATCTTTCTAAAAAGTCCTGTTTTTCTTTTACCAAAATCGTGAAATGAATATTTGTTTTAATCTGTACAACATTTACATAATTTACCGCAATCATGAACAAAAAATGTTTTAAAGATTATTTTATAAGTTTCAATGGTTAATTTAATTAAAAATTATTTTCAAATTATTTTTTTAACTTTTATTTTTAAAAAGTTTTTCAAATTTAAAAGGATATTTTCCTCAAGAATGTCTTTCGGATATTTATATGGAATTTCCATTCATCAGAAATAAAAACCTTCATTTTACTCTATTTTACCTTGGGAATATTATGTAATGATACCATCCATATTATTTCTCTATATTTTTTATGATCATATTTAATGGTTTGCACTATTTTGATACCATTCTAAATTTCCTATGAATGGATTATGTTGATGTTTATTTACTGGGGAAAGTATTAACATATCATATGATAGTTTTTTTATATAGATGTATGTGTTGATTATATTTCACCAATTTTATATTAAAAATTAATTATAGTTGTTAAGTGAATGGTGGGGCCCATTATAGCCCCTATATGCCTCGACAAGTCTAATGAGGAAAAATATCTTTGGTTTTTGAATGAGTACTTACCCATTTATTTATGATATATTTTCACGAGGCTTGGATGGTAAGGTTATAATGTATGGAATTATAAATTTTCTCATTATATTATTAGTTATTGATGTCCATGTGATTATTAAATTAGTTAGTATATCCATGATAATTTTAGAGCTCTTGTGATTATTTATATAGATTTATTTTATCATTATTAATTACTATAATATTATTTTTAATGTTTACGTTATTGTGTAAATGGAATGTTTTTTAGTTATGTTCATTTCCATATTGACTATTCATTTTTATTCAAGATAACTTCTATTATACGCATACCCTTACTGAGCTTCAGAGCTCACCCCTTTCTTATGTTTCCTTTCCCTAGGACGCCAAAAAAAGTTTTATGATTGATATAAAGTGACATGTTAGAGGGAATAAAAATGACATAAAATAAAATAAACTATTATATTTTATGTTTTCCAATGTATGTGAAATTCAAGTATGTATATATTTAACCAATAATACTAAAGTATTCAGTCCTTCGAGATGTGATTACCTATATCTTATACCAATTTAATAAAATAAACACTGACTCTAGGATACTGGATTCGAGGTATTTATTGTTGTTATGAAAGGAATTTTGTTATAAAACTTAGAAAATATATTTTGAAAAACATATATTAGGGAAAAAATCACAACAATATACTTTGAGGATAATTATAGAAGAACATCCTAGTGTTTTGGTGAGAAAGAGATTTTTTGTTTTTCCTAGCAGTACATCTCTGTCTGGATACTATAATCAGATGTGGTTTTGGAATAGATGTATCTATGGTTAATAAATATGAAAATTGAATGCTGAGATTGAATCAAGTTTTAAATAGTGCATGATAAAAGAATTTACTACACACCTGGTTTGACACTATTAGTGGGTATAATTGGGTCAATTAAAATTTCCTTTACAAACCATTATGAAGGATTTCAAAATATTTTTATGAATTTAAAACTTTCCCAAAGAAAATATGTTTATGATTATAGGGTTATCTATGACTTTTTTTCAATTTATGTTAAGTGTTTCAATATTTTTTGGGATTATAAATTATTTTTTATAATGTTATGATCTGATATAGTGTATACCATTATTTAAAAATGGATTATAGTGGAAGGAATAATAACAATATCAATACACAAAACCATATAGGGATTATCATCATAATAGTGATAACCATATTATTATCGTTGACTTAGGTTATGAGAAATGACCTTGTCTGTTTGGAGTATCTTGATGATCCACCATGCAGTATAACAATGTTATACCACTTTAGGTGTTAGAAAACTCCATCATTTAATTATACTAGAAATCTATTTTTATCTGAGTAATGTATAAGTTTCTTTGATAATATATTTTTTTTTCTTTGAGAAGAAATTAAATAGATAAAGTTTTCATGGGATTTTATTATCTATTAGGAGATGCGGATCAATGGTGGTCATTGATCCAAAAACATTAAAAAAGAAGAAGAAATAAAAAAATGGAATAGAAGGATTTTAAGGTACTCTTCTTGGAAAGTATTTTCCTAATGAACTATGAGAAAATATGGAGATACAATTCCTAAATCTAATACAAAGGAAGAAGAATTTTTTTTCTAAGTATGAATCCTACTTTACAAGGTTATTAAGGCATTGTAAAAACTATATACACAATAAAAAGAGAAATATTTTCCATTTATTTGATGGTCTTAAGAAAATCCTTAATAGGGAACAAGTATCCCAAGTATCCCCATTATAAAAGTGCATAGTATCATTTTCTATCAGTATATAGAAATATTTATTCAATTATTTTGGATTCAATGAAAGGAAAAATAAGAAGAGGATGGAAGAGAAAAATAAGAATAAAGGGAAGAAGGGAAAGAAGGATTTTCCATATGTGATTATTGTGGAAAGAAACACCCTGGTAATTTATTAAAGGGAATGAGAGTTTTCTACTAGTGTGGATAAAAATTACACAATGATTATGATTTCAAGGGTAAGAAATAATCTTCCAATTTGAAATGATTCAACTATATGGAGATGGGGAACTATGAAAATTAATTCCACAAGAGTCAAGATAATATACCTCAAAATAAGATAAGGGATCGATGCAAGTCTTATGATATTAACATAGCAGAAGTGGATTAATTAAAGTGATTAGGTATTTGGGTTCAACAATTATATTTGTAAGTATTTTTACCAATGTTATTTTGGTTATACTAATCATTCAATGTACAAGGTTTTTATTTTAGTAGGTTTTCTATAAGTATTAGAAGCATATATTGATAGGTAACAAGAAAAGTGATTCAATTAGAGGCTGTTATTTTTTGAAAACACATGATTAAGGTAATATTAACCTTAATATATAATTTATTTTAGAAAAATATTATAAGGATATTTTTATGGGATAGTATTGGTGACCTTAAAATTGGTTAGTGATTTGATGGTTTATGTTATCTTTGATGGAGTTTACTGCATGTTTCAATTTATAGAATATACTCAAAAACTTGAGTTTTTTATTTTTCGAAGCATACATATTTTCATTTTTTTATGGTGATAAATATATTCACATATTTGTAATGTGACATTAAGATATGATTTTTGTTATTTAGGGAATATAATGATGATTTAGTGACATTTTAAATTTTTGGAATTTGAATTTATTCAGACATATTTTTTATGAGTCTTATTGTTAACCATTTTTGAAATGGATGATGTTAAATTTTGAGATTTGTTATTACAGTATTAAAGATTAATGTGTTATATTGGATAACTATTTCTAACCATTTTTATTTTAGTAAGGACAAGAGGAATAACATTTTACACTTTTATGGATCTTCTAATCTGTTAAAAGTTATTTTTGGTGATTTAAGAATAAAAAAGTTCATCATGGATATTCATTTATTAGAGTAGGAAATGAAGTGGAAATTAATAAAAGTATAACCAAAATATGAAATATTTTTTAAAAATATACTCAATAAGCATATTTTCTACTGTTCTCTATCATGAAAGTAAAATAATACCCCAAATTTAATAAAAAAATCTTGAAAAAATATTATCCTATAAAATTCATATTCGATGCATCAAATAGCCTTTTAACTTATTATATATTAATTTTTTTGATGTCCTTAAATTTTTATTAATCATTCACTTTATTGTAATCAATGATCTATAATACTCTATATAATTATTTATTCTTTTCTTCCATGTCTATATCTTCACTTAATATCAATGTTCTCTTATTTGGAGACTTTTTACATCTTATTACAAATGACCTTAATATTTCCCTTTACATCTTATCAAGTTGAAGTTTTATAATTAATTTTATGATATGGGTTTTTCAAAAATAGAATTTCAAAATGTCAAACCCTTGATTATTGAGATCAAGTCTAAATTGCAAGGATACAATTTATTGACTGTGGTGAGAATGTAGTACCCCAAGATTTTTGAAGAGGAACTATAAAAACTAAGGATTATTATAAATGGATATTATATCTTTTTAGACAAATATTCATTACATTGTGAAAACAAAAGCTTAAATACTATAATATTTTAGTGCCATTGAAAACATGGAACATAATCTTATAATCTGGTAAAATATCTTCAATATTTCCCACAAATATCTACCTATTTAAGAATCTTCATATAAATACCCTACATAAAGTGTTTCTTGATAAACTAGGGAATGTAAACATAAGAAATGATGTGTGTATATGTTGAGTGAGGGTAAAAATAAGAGATATAAATATATGATTATATGAAATCATAAGATAGACATAATGGTATGTGATAATGGACAAAACTTATGAAGTTTATACCTAACCTATAATAGATCATAAACATGAGTCATGACATAAAGATTAGTAGTTCATAAGACATGAATCATAAGGGAATCAAATAACATGATCCATGAGAGCATAAAATTGGCATAAAACATAGATTTGTGGCATAGATATCAGCTTATAACACTGTGAACATGTATAAATAGAAATAGGTTCACTCATTAATTGAAGGACATGAAATCACACCTTCACATAAACTTATGGACATTAAATCATGTCCATGAATAATGTTATGGACATAAAAGAGAGGTCTATACATAACATTGTGAAAATGTAATCGGGTTCATTCATAAAATTTTGAACATGTAATTAGGTTCATGCATAACATTGTAAACATGTACTCAGGTTCATGCATAACATCATAGTAGTAAAGGTACACTCCCAATATCATAATATCTGAAAAAGTACCTAACTGATACAGATTAACTTCCCATTCTTTCCCTATATTACTGAACTGGGTTCACTCTCGATTCCAGCCCTATCATACTAAACCGAGTTGACTTCCTATTCTAGTACGGTCTTACTAAACTGGGTTCGCTTCTTATTCTTGCCCTGGCTTACTGAACAAGGTTGAATTCCCATTCTAGCCCTATCTTACCGAACCAAGTTCACTTATTATAACATCTTTGTCTTTATCATGAGATATAAATATTTACCTCCTTCATTAGAGGGAGATATACGTCCCACCAGTCAAATAATTAAAATCATACACAAGTGTTCAACAAGATCATAAATCATTCATCATATCATAACCCATGAAATGAAAATATTTTAATAGAAATTTAATCATTTTATCCTTTCATAACCCATGAAAAATAAGTGGGTTTAATAAGAATTTTATCATGGTGTAACCCTTGGATGAGAAATAGGTTTTATGAATATATTATCATCATAAACAGAAACCATTTAGAGAAAATATAAGAATGGAATTATTGGATCATATACCCAATAAATTATAATTGATCTCAAATAACATCATCTTATGTATAAAATAATTTTGGAAGACTACTTGGAACATATCTTGAGGAAGATATATTTTCTTTGAAAATCAATTATTAAAAAATAAAACATTATTCAAATAATTTTATTTTAAATAAACCTTGAAAACTTATAAAGGAATATTTGAAAAAGTATTTAAAAAATTTATTAGGAAAATTATAATTTCCATTTTGAAAAAAAAATTAAAACATTTTTGAATTTTTTTTCGAAATCATGGTTTTGGAAGAAAAAGAGTTTTCGACTGTAAAGAATAATTTTAATAAAAAAGGTCTTTTTGAATTATTGAGTTCATAAATATAGTAAAATGAAGGGAAATCATGTATTATCATGAAATAATAAGAGGAAAATAAAATTCATGGGGTTTTTTAGAGATTGATCATAATATTTTATCACCAGAAACATAATCATAAACAATACTGATAAATGATGAGATTGTAACATATCATCTTTACCACATTAGTAACTTTGATTTATAATACCCATGAAATAATAACATAAAATGAAACTTAAAATATCATGAGGATAGATAAATTCATGATATTACATATCAAATGGTCTGTATATACATCATTTAAAAGAATATATGTGCATAACATAACAAATGTCTCAATGAAAGAAAAATTGAGACAAAAATTTCTTACCGATTTGTTAAATTTTGAATCGTAAACCCCATAAAAGAGAGATAATAGAATTTATATGTAAATAACCATAAATATTAATGTAATAATTATAAAATAAATTCATGGGAAGTATATAGACCGCATAAAAGAATTATGTGGTGAACATGATATATGTCTCACAGAAAAATAAAAGCAAGAAAAAAATTCCTTACCTTAAGTCTTGAATTAAATCATAAATGTTCAAAACTAATGTATAATAAATTTAAGTTTATTATATGTAAATTGAAGAACCATATTAATAGATATCATACCATATATTTTTTTCTTATGACATTTTATTACCTGTTTATTAACAGTTCTATGTTAAAATCACGTTTCAGGCAATAACTGCTTTGTTTTTTTGTAAATGTTTTGATTTTTTATTTTTGGTCCTATTAATTTGATTATGGTTCAATAATATATATAATTATAAAAATTATATAAATATAAAATATATTCATTATATACATATTTATATAAATCAAGGTTTAGTGACAAAAAATGAAATACACTATTTATGGAGACGGTTGGTCGTAAATATTTATGAACGCTATTTCCATTTTATTTTTAGAGGAAAATAAAGAATGGTAAATAATATATTATCTTTATATAATCATTTTTTTGTTATATATATCAAATATGTTCATTAAAAACATCCTTAATTACTTCCATATAAAGTCTGAACGAATCACATCACTTCATGAGGCGGTAGTCCGTCATACACACGAACGACATTATCATATTACCACAAAATGAAGTGTTTGAAGGTATTTGTGATATAATAATTATATAATCATAATAAAAAAATAAATATAATATATAAACTATAAATACATCATTATTTATATTTCTGACGATTTCTCCAGGGCACGCATCTGTTAGTTTCAGAGCACGCACAACTATTTCCCTGCATTCTTGTTCTAAAGGCGGGTGACATACATTTATTATTTAGGGACATTTACTCCTTGATGTAATCATGATTATGGGATGTCAGTTCCTCCTTTACGAATACCTCCTCGGAACTCATTGCCTAGTCCGGGTCTCCTTCATAGACTTAAGATGTTGTTCGTGAAAATCTTCCCTGTGCCATGTCTTAATGGATTCCAGTTAATTACATTACTTATATAAATACAATGCAAAGAGTCAAGTCTGGGAAACAACCTTTGGTTCGGGGAGTAGTCTTGTTGGAAATCACTGTCCTATCTAGATGCTGGAACACTGATGGATATGGATTTCTTCCCCTGATGATAGGGCTTCTCGAGGGTGCAGAAGCCCAAGGAATCCCACATAAAATGTGGGTAATTTTATTCCATAGACATGTATCTGAGGTTTTCCTCATATTACCATGTTTAACACATGGTATGCCGTGAGTTTAACGTCCAGCGAAGAAGGATCAGACTGACCATTACACTGACGGGAGTGGATCTGATGGGTTCAACCCCAAAAGGGATCACTGATGTGGGGGATAATGCATGGTTATTTTCTCGATTACTACTAGGGGCAGTGAGAAAGTGGGTGACATGATCTCAATAGTATGTGGAAGCCTAGGTAAGAATTAGGATGGATGATGGAGAGTTGAATGAAGTAGAGGGGGAATGATATAAAACTGTTGTGAAGGTGATGGTAGTGTTTGGATTGAACCTCAGAGAGGCTTCCTATGTATCCCTATGACATGGAATCAAAGTCCGCATAGTTCAGTGGGGTGATGGGGAACCTGAGGAGGTGACCGGTGAGAGTAAATTCTTTAATGGTACCCAGAGGAAGTGGAACCTATCGGTTGGGATATGACCTCCCTGAAACCCATCAGTTTGAGGGAGAGAAGTCACGATGGGGAATGATTGATGGGATTTAACCTTTGGGTGGATTCTTACATATCCCCAAGGCAGGGAATTAAATTCCACATAGTTTGGGATGAGGCATGGAATCGGGGTGTGCACAGAGGATAGTGACCCAAAGGCTTGCTAGGGCTTACCCGTGGTTAGCATCCTAGGGTTGGTATGACTCCATGGGGGTGGACCAGAGATATGGGTCCCAAAAAAGGGGGCCCCAATAACATACCGTCATTTGTGGACTACAAAAACTTACTGTTGAATGGGGAATACAATGACTTACCTTTGAATAAGGAACACAATGACTTACCACTAAATAGGGAACGCAATAGATTACCGCTAAATGGGGAACAAAATGTATTACCGCTGAATAGGGAACCCAATAGCTTACTTCTGAATGGGGGGCACAATGACTTACCATCAAATGGGGAACACAACAGCTTGCCTTCGATTGGGGAACACAACGGCTTACCACCGATTAGGGAACACAATTACTTACCATCTATTGGGGTTGACAATGGCTTACCACTCATTGGGGTTGAAAACGAGTTACCAATGATTGGGGTTGGACCTCAGGGAGTATTCCTACATACCTTGTCTGAGAGACAAGGATCAAAGGCCATGTTGTTCGAATGGCTACATTTTAACATCTTGTGGGACAAAAAAGTGGGGCATATAGTTTTGCTTCCTGACGAACAAGGGAGGACCAAAATGAAGTGGTTGGGACTGATGGGTGTTGGGATTGAACCTTAGGGATGCTTCCTACATACCTGGCCTTATCAAGGGTAAAATTCCACATAATTTGGAATGGGGGATATAGTTTAACATCATGTAGAACAAAGGAGAACCGATGTGAAGGGGTCATGATAAGTATTTGTCAGGATTGAACCTCAGCATGGCTTCCAACATACCTAGACATAAAAAGGATCAAAGTCCACGTAGTTCAGAATGGTTTGGGGATTACACACAGTGGCGGCCCTTTAATGATTCCATGGTCAATGATTACTCTAAGACCATGTGAGTCATGCTCAGTGTGAGAAACAAGAGGCAACAAGGACCCAACGACCACATCGTGAAATATGCTTCCGTGATAATTGGAGTGGGGCTTACATGTGATTAGTGGATTAAATAGGAAACAAGATATTATTATTGGTTAGTGAACCATAGAGGAAACATGGGCTTATTCATGGTTAGAAGGTCATAGAGATGGATATTGGGAGTAACTCTAGGATGTAGGCTCAGTGGCGACAAATCCCAGAGGGAGAGGAATGGGGTTACGAAGTTCCCTATGCCCCACTCACCTCTAGTCTTTGGCACTGAAGAAGAAAGGAGGAGCATGGGTGCTGCCTCCTGTAAGAAAGGCTAGGGGATTACACCAATATGGTTGCCCTTCCCTGCAGACAGGCATCGCTCCAATAAAGAGGATCACATTCCATGTGAGGAAGATCTAACTCTTGTGGAGATGAGTGAGCATATAGAATGTCCGAGATGGGGCACCCTACGTGTATTTCATGGGGTGAGGCCACAGTTTAACGTCAGGTGCTGAGGATGAAGGCACTTGGTAGTTTAACATCATACAACTTGGATGAGGTGAGTTCACTCTACACCCGTAAGACTTACATAACCGACACACTTTAACCCTTGGTGATGGGAAGGCACCTACAATTATATAGTGAGGGGGTGTTGTGGAGTGATCCACTAAGGGGACCATGTTATCATGGTTCTTAGAAGAAGAAATAGCCATTAGTATTCATGGGTGCCGTTAATGAGAGACAATGGTGAATGGGACTTACGCGTGGATGCTTCCTGGATATCTTCTTCATGTCTAGCCCTGAGGGAATCCCAAATTGAAGGTGGGTTGAGTTATATAATTGGGACCTACAACTATGTGATAGTTCACAAGTGGGATAACTCAAAGGGCATTGGAATATTCCGAAAAAAGGGAGATGGAATGTATGAATCACATGCCCGACATTCAGAACACGGTGAGGGTGGTGTGTTGATAGAGGATAACTGTTGACCATGTTCGAAATAAAACATACATATCATGTTAGACTGAAACGAGGAAAAATAAATAAGGGTAAACTGTTGACCATGTTCTAAACACAGGACCTGACTCGAAGTGTCGTCCAAAGTCTTCTGGGGGCATTGGACTAGAATGGTAGGTGAGCCGATGCGTCCTGAGACCAAGCGGTTAGGGGGTGCCTTAAAACATGAATGAGGATAAAAATCCGAATGAAGGATAGATAAAGTACAAGGGGGAGTGATGTAATATTTCAACAAATTCCAATGCTTTTGAAATTATGCCACTATGATCATGGCATGAGATATTTAATGATTGTCACATAAGCCATCTCTTATTTGGAACAAAATGCATCCTATTATTATATGTTTGGGCATGATACAATTTAAAGTCATGTAGAGAGGACTATTAGCATCTTATGATTGTAGTATAAGGCATCTCTTATTAGGAGCAAGATGCATCCTATGTTTTTCATATAGGGCATACTACAATTTATAGTCATGTAGAGAGGATTGTTGGCATATTATGCTTGGTTCATAAGGCATCTCTTTCTTAGAGAAAGAGGCATCCTATGTTTGTCATATAAGGAAAACTATAATTTATAGTCATTTAGAGAGGAATGTTGGCATCTTAGGCTTGGTGCATAAGGCATCTATTGTTTGGAGTAAGAGGCACCCTATATTTTTCATATAGAGTGCACTACAATTTAAAGTCGTGTAGAGATAACTATTAGGCATAAGGCGCCTATCAATGGTTGGTGTTGGGACTTATGCAAGAGTGAACCTTTCTGGTTCAAACTAGTATAGAAGCTGGGGGATGGGGTTTGGATGAGTTTCTTGAGAAATGGTTTGACTCATGGAACTCATGGAATTGATGATGAGATTCTCAACTCGTGACATAGGAAAGGGACCAAGTGGAAGTTGTCAACTCAAGGTGGTTAATGAGGTGTGGAGGAGCATGATGTCAAATCATGGTATTCCATAGGTGGAAGGTAGATGTGCATAAGGGCACAAGAAGGAAGGGTTGTGTACAATATGGAAGGCCTATGCGCAGTAGGGCAGGCATGCATGCAATATGGGAGATGTGCACACAATAGTGGATATTTGCGTGCAATAGGAAAGGTGTGCGCACAATTGGACATGTGCAGCCCTGGTGCATGCAAAATTGGGCACAATGGAACTCTTACATGAAAAAATGATGTTTTTCATGCAAAATTGGGCACGTTGTCACATTTACATGCAAAATTGATGTTTTGTGTGCAATATGGGGTGTTTTATTGCACATGCGTGGAAGATACGGACTTACGCGCATTAGAGCGGCGACCGACCTCTGGGGGCATTTGGAAGAAGGGGGTGCACTTGTATTTATAGAATAAACCTTGAATGACTGTGTGGGTAAAATTATGTTTCACTTTTTCACACAAATCCATTTTTCACGCAAGATTCCATTTTTTGGTGCAAATCCATACTTCGCCTCAAAATCATCCTGGATGGCCATTTCCAGCAGTCTGCCTTTGAACGACCATAACTTCAGATCCGTAACTCCGTTCGGGCTCCACGACCAGTTAAATTCATGAGTGGTGGTAATGTAAAAACAAACAACATCGGTTCATGATGGGGTAGTCCACCATACACATGAATAATAATTTCATAAAACATTTGATAGAAGTGGAGGTGGTTTTAGGTCAAGAAATTAACATAAAAAATTAATTAAATAGAAGATAGTTAGTTTATTATATAATCATAGTATAATAGTAATTGAACTAGGTGTAGGAATAAATAAAAGAAAAATGTTCATTATTGAATATTACCTCTTCTTCAGGTATCCTCCTAAGGTTTGCATCAAATCCTTCTTACGATAAAGTTTTACCAAAATAATGATTATATTATGATGTCAAGGAAGTTTATAAGTGATTTTGGAATTTTTTATTTGATTCAAATGTGTTGAGATGTGTGAATAAGTGAGGTTTTTGAGTGCGAGTTTATAATTTTAGGAGGAGTGGTATTTTTGTAAGTACCCAAAGCATCCACTATTGAGGGTTCAATATTACAACATATGGTTCCAAAATTGATTAATAATGTAGGAGAGGGACGAATTGGTCTGGAAACACATCCCTCACCCAAAAAATGAACACACTTTTTTCAAGTTATTTCTTAGTCTTTAAGTTTATTCAATTTTACCCATTTTGTTTTTACCATGGTAACTTGTAATTTTTATTTTACAAGGTAATTTTTAATATAAGGATAAAATTAAAGCAATATTTATTAGATAATTTATAATTATTTATTCTATATATGAAATAAAATTCATTAAATAAAAATCATTTGCATGTTTAAAATTATCTTTTTTTACAAACACATGTAATGTGCAAAACCCCCTTTTAACCTTAATCACAATAATTCATTTTAATTTTTTTCACTAATAATTATGGTAGAAAATTAATTTAACATTTTTTGATAATATAAATTATCATGATTAAAAATATAGAATATATTATTCTAGATTTCAATCCCATATGTTTTGTAATTTAATTTAAAATTAACCCTAGAGATGTAACAAGAAAGTCGATTTTTAAAGTAAAAATGTTCAAAATTTTACAAATAGTTTAATCCAATTTCATTATAAAATTGAACCAAATAACCAAAATTGAATTAGTATATATATAACTGAACTAATAATACTTTTAAAATAATTTAAAATACAATTTTACTTTATAGATAAATTAAATTAAGAGGTTCTTTTCAATTAAAATTGAGTATTTTTAACTATTTCTCAAAAAATAAAATTTTCAAAAAAATCCTGAAAATTCACCCTAAGATAATTTTGAAATTGTGAATTAAAAAATTAATTTTATTTTATAAAATTAATTTTCTAAAAGTCTCAAAAATAAATTTTATTATTGTTTACAAAAGTTATAGAAACAATTTTTTTTGAGAAAATTGTATTTTAGAAACATATAAAGATTTTACTTAAAATTATGTATTTTACTATAAATTTGTTTTATTTATATAAAAATATTAAAATTAATATTTAAAAATTATTTATTAATATTAATATCACTAATTTTAATGGATAGGTTATAAATGTCACGTTTAAATAATTATATTAATAATATATTATGGTTTTGTTAAAACTCAGTGTTTTGTATCACACAAGCTAAGCCAGTATTTCATGTCGAACAAGCTATCTAAGAAATTTAATTTATTTAAAAAAAATCATAAAAAAATCATTTTTTTACATTTTACAACCCTTAAAATGAATTTCTCCCTCTAAATCCATCACCCTGATAATAAAAAATGAGGATACTTCTGCCTCATCCCATCCTCAAGTTCCCACATAGCTTCCTTAAGCTAGTAGTTTCACTACAAGGCATTGATACGGTGAGTGGTAATGTTTTGGAGAACCTTCTCTATTCAATCTAGAATATTTACTAGTCATTCATAATAATAAATATCATTATCTAGTGGTATGACCAATGAGTTCAGTACATGTGATGGATTTGTTATGTACTTCTTCATAAGTGATAAGTAGAACACATCATGAAACTAAGAGATGTTTGGTAGAAGGGATAAGCTGTTTCCAAATAATATCAAGTATTATAAATGGAATAACATACCTTGGGCTTAGTTTTTCTTTATTTATTCCATATAGAAATTAATAGAAAGACCATCTCACCAAATTCAAATTCTAGATCATGATAATGATTAACAATATTTGTTTTTCAAATTTGAGTTTTACTTACATGTTTTTGAATAGATATAACCTTCATAGCCATATCAACAGATTTATTAAGTCCAAATAGATTTATTTGTGCAAATTTATTCCATTACATTGGAGTTCTACACTTCCTTCTATAAAGGAATTCATAAATATCCATATGAATACTTAAGTGAAAGCTATAATTGTTGGAAAACTCAACTTGAGGAAGGTGTTGATCCTAAACAACTTTTAAATCCATATAAAAATATCTTAGAGTATCCTTTAATCATATTTCCAAAAATTTCTAAAGGCATTCCTACTCAAATAAATTTCCCACCACATGTAATACCAAAGGGCTTCATAATCATAAATGTCTCTTAAAATATCATTAATATTGATAAACTCTCATCATATAAAACCACAAAATGGGGTTCCAAAAAATATGAACTTAAGATCAAACTTAAAATCATTAACTCATGATGTTATCCATGACTCTTAATTTAATAATACATAGATACATATATGCTTCCAAAACGTAATTCACCATTTATTCCTTAAATAAGATCTTATCTTATAAAAAAACTTTCATTTAAATCTTGGTTTGCTCCTTGTACCAACAGAATATAAAATTTCATTTATTTATTTTGGAATCTATATAGAGGGATATAATCACATGAAATTTCACTAAATGATGAACAATAATATTTTTAGATGGATTATTTATACAAAATAACAAATGAAATTCCCAACTAAGGAGGGGAGGATAATCAAGACCTAATTATCATGATTCAATCTATCCATTATTATTTCATAAGATTTCTCTTTATCCATTAGCTAAATAGATTACTGATGTCGATCATCTGCCTTGACCTTTATTTTTAAGGACTTGTTAGCATAATTCCAAAAATCTTTACCTTGAAAACACAGAATTGTTGGGGAGGAAATTTTTTGATATTTCTATTAATTCCAACTATTTCATCATTTATCTTATTGATGAAATTTCTTTCAACACATAAAACATTTATAATTCCCATTAAGAAAATTTCAACCATGTTTATTTGCACACTTGGATAATATAGTAAATCTCATCTTCTTCACTCCATGGTTTTTATAGTTTTTTTTAATATTATGTTTCTTTTCTTATCATAACCATGAGATTTATGGGAAACTCAAATCTCCCTTTTTATATAAAGAATATAAGTAAGTAAATTACTAAAAATAAGTTATTAAAATCATCCCAATCCATGGAGTAAATTTTATCAATTTTTCCTCATATTCTTGATAATTTACACCATTGATCTGCTTCACCTTCATAGCAATAGGTAGAAAAAATTACTTTTTTGTGTTCTATACAATAGAGAATGAAAAGTTTCTTTTTAGAGGTACTAATCCATTAGTCAAAAACTAGTGGGTCAATAATTACATTAAAAGAATGTGGAAGTTTCATTATTATAGATTCATGAAAATGTTTTTCACTCCTTTGATTATTTTGAAGCTCAATATAATTCATGGATTGAGAAAGTTGTGTAGTCGTAGCAACAAGTTTCTATACCTCAGAACCTGCAACATTTTATTTATCAGTTGGAAAATTATTGCATTACCCATTAGATTCATTATTAATGCGGGTCCTTCTATTTCTATCCATTGACTAAGACCATAAATCATAGTGTGAGAAACAATATTCATAATGTAAAATCAAAGTCTAAAAAATCATTTATGCGGTCTATATCAAGAAACCTTATTTTTAATCCACGAAGCCTTAGGTTTTTCCAAGTTCATTCATATTCATCGTTTATTTAAATCCTTTATAGTGGTTCATAAAGAGTTTATGAATTTACAAATCATATCCCCTTGTAGTGTCAAACCAAATGTGAAATAAGGCCTTTTTTCAAGAATGAGTTCCCTATGGAGTCTATATCAATATGATTTTTTGGGTTATTACCCCTTGGTACATCTATACCAGAGATACATCTACTTGTAGTATTTATACAAGGATGTAATTACTTGGAAACAACTCAATCTACCCTTTAATAAATTTATAGTATATTTTCCTATACCTTAAGTCATCCATAGACTTATCCTTAGAGACATCCCTAGACATATCCTTATAAATATTCCTAGGGATATCACTAAAAATTTCCCATTCTAGTTTCCAAAGGTTAACCAAACCTTTAATATAATACAATCTTTAGCAACCCGGGCTTCTCATACATGGATATTACATATTTTTAGATTAATATTAATTATATTGTAAAAAAACACACATGAGAACCATAATAGTTTAGTGCCATTATAAAATTGTAACATAGTATTTTAATATTGTGAAAGATCCTCAATATTTCCCACAAAGATGTTTTTATTTAGTACCCTTTATAGACATACCCTATATTAAACCTTTATTTATAACCCAGGGAAAGGAAACATAAGAAAGGCTGATATTAGATGCTTAGTAAGGGTAAAAATAAGAGATTTAAATAAATGATCATATGAAATAATAATATAATAGTAAGGGTATGTGATAATGAACACAACTTATGAAGTTCATACCCAACCTATCATAGATCATAAACATGAGTCATGGCATAAATATTAGATGTATATAAGAAATTAATCATAAGATAATCAAAGAACATGAGCCATGAGAATATAATATTGTCATAAAATATATTTGTTTTTCATACACAACATATTATAACATTGTAAAAATATATAAATAGAAATAGATTCACTCATTAAATTAAGGACATGCAATCAGGCCCTAACATAAACATATAGACATGCAATTAGGTCCTTTCATAAAATTATGGACATGAAATACATGTCCATGCACAATGTTGTGAACATGTAATATTCTTCACACATAATATTTTAGACATGTAATTAGGTTCATGCATTACATTGTGAAAATGTAATTAGGTTAAAAAATAACATCATATTAGTCAAGGTTTACTCCCAAGACCATTATATTGGAAAAAATACTTTACTGAACAAGGTTCACTCCCTCTTATAGCGATTTCTTACTGAACCAGGTTCACTCCCCATTATAGCCCTATTTCATTGAATTGGGTTGACTTCTTGTACCATTCTTGTCTTATTAAACTGAGTTCACTTCCCTTTCCAGCCATGTCTTACTAAACTGGGTTCATTTCTTATTCCAATATTTTTATACTTAATAGGGTAAACAACCCATTCTTTCTTTGTCTATCTCATGAGATATAAATCTTTACCCAATGAATTGGAGGGAGACATAGTTCCCACCCATTAAATAATAAAAAGCATACACACGTGTGACCCAAGATCATACAATATTCATCATATCATTACCCATGAAATAAAACAGATATCATGAACATTTCATCATATCATAACTTGTAGAAAAGAGATAGGTTTCATAATAATTTAATCATTTCATCATATAATACCCATAAAAAATAAGCTGGTTTAATTATAATTCTATCATGGTATAACCTGTGGAAGATTAATGAGTTTCATAAACATATTTTCATCATAAACATAAACCACTCAGAGAAATAATAACAATGGTATTCTTGGATTATCTCCCTAGTAAAACATAAATAATATAAAAGAATTTCATCTTATACAGAAAATAATTTTGAAATTATACTTAGGACATTTATTGAGGAAAATTTATTTTCTTTGAAAATCAATTTTTAAAACAAAAAGAATTATTATAATACTTTTGTTTGAAAATAACCTTGAAAAATTATAAATGAAGCTTTTAAAAACCATTTCAATTTTTTTTGAGTAAAGTATCATTTCCTGTTTGAAAATCAATTTTTAAAATACATTTTAAAACATATTTAGAAAACATGGTTTTTGAAGAAAAAAAGTTTTTGATTAAAAATACATTATTTTCTTAAAAACGTAATTTTTGAATTATTGAGTGCATAAAGAGAGGAAAATAAATGGAAAACATGTATTCTCATGAAATAAACAAAGGAGAAGAAAATTTATGAGATTATTGGGAGATTTATCATAATTTTTTTTATCAGAAAAATAATCATAAACAATCCTGATAAATGTTGACATTGTATTGTTACATCATTACCACTTTGGCAACTATGAATAGTAAGCTCAATGAAGGAATAATATAAAATGTAACAAACCCTACTCCAGTATCTTAGACTAAGTGGTTATTTTATTAGAATCTCATAGATACAAGAGATCACATCATCAATAATCAACTAGTTTAGTATCCTTGAAGAACAATATATATACATGGTTCCCTTATTACATAGGTAATTAAACATAAAACCTAACAAAGAAAAATAAAATAATTCCTTAAAAATTATTCAAATATTTAATCTTCGTAACCTGTGGAAGGGAAAAAATGAATGGTTGAGGTCAATTGCTTTGTAAAGGTCACATGTTTTAGTAATAAGTTAATCAAATTCAATAAGGCATAATCACTATGTCCAGGTAAATAACTGAAAAACACACTCCATCAGTAAACTGAAAATGAAAATGCATCCATAGATTTTTTTCATATTTAAAATATCATATAAAGTAATAACTATATACTAAATAATGATAATGATTAATTATTGGACGTCATGTATCTGGCACATGAACCATTATACCAATAAGATGATTTATGTTTTTGGGTAGGAACCCGTAGGATTCTGATTATAAATAATCACGAAAGTTTTATAAAAAACTATTTTTTCTCACTATTCATATCGATGATTCAAGGGGATATCTATATCTAGGCCCCAACCATCACTACATGTATAAATCATTTTTTAAACGTAGATTTAATTCCAGAACAATATGACTTATCAAAATATCCATATTGAGTAGAAAATACGGATTAAACAATATTTGCACAGTTGAAACCACATTCTAAAAAAACCCCATATGTAAAAATGGTATTCAAATTATAAAATAATCATATCCATGATACAATAAATATGTATATTTATTGTAATATTCAATTAATGATGATCATAAATAAAAATGTAAGTAGATATATATCACACTTGTAACGTCCCGACCTGGCTAACCTCTAAGATGGTGGCCAGATTGGTGCATCACATAACCTCAAGCGCATCTCCCCAAATGCCAGAGGTTTCCGACTAGCAGCGAGGTCCCTTTTTGTGTTTGTGGGGAAGACTATTCCCTCATAGGTAATAGATAATATCATAGTGTAAGTAAACAACAAAAAATAATAAGTACCAAAATCATGTGAATAAATAAACTGCAACAGAAGCAATGTAATTAATCAAAATGAATAATAAAAATAAAGATCAGAAACTCACAAAATAGTGTCATGCCATGATATGAGTATAAAATAAAAGTATGGAAAATAGAACTCAAACACATAATAACTAAAAGAAAAGACATAAGCAGTAACTGCATTGTGACTATTGCTCAATCCTCTTCCCTAGTCTCCATCCTAAGTAGTAATGAACATTCAAGCATCAGAAGCAGCGCACTTCCCCCTGTCAATACCTGTGAGCATGTAATCTACTCGGGTGTCGATGACGCCCGAGCAGGGTGTGAGATAAAATCCCAGTAGGCCGACGCCCATGGTGTCTAAACCATTCCATTTCGTGCAAAAATAAAAATGGAGTGTACCATTACATAACCATTTCAAATAAATTAATTGCAGTGTAATGAAATAAATTAGTCAGCCCGGGTCCCAAACAACACACATGCCTGGTCACCTACTTCAGCCTAAACTGGTAGTCTAAAAGTGTACCTATCTTTAGAAATGCACGAACATGCATATATATATATATATATATATAACTAGAAAGAAAGGTAAAACCAAGAAAAAGTATACCCCAATCTTGTGATTTAAATTGGCGTTCATGTCCAGTGTCAACCAGGCACACTTCCACATATGAGGGGAAATATCTCAATTATCAATAGACTCAATTAAAAAAAACATAAACCCAAAGTTTATCATTATTTAAGCTTCATGTTGAGAGTTGGAGTCCGAGCCCATCCCGAAGGTATCGCTACGGAACATCCGTCAATTTATCCAATGCCACCGAGCCCGTCCATGGAAATCTTTTGAAATAACAAGTATAACTCGAGGCATGGATTTACCCTGAGTCTGTCCCGATCTTGCAAAAAGGGGTCTAGTGTCATCCGAGGCTGGTTTAGCCACATTGCCAATGGATCCATCCTAATGGGCCCTTTTGGAACCAATATAACTCAAAAGTATTAAAAATTATGGGGAAGTCTCGGTCCAGAAAAGCCAACGACACTGTCCCTCAACACATAGAGGTAACCCATCAAGAATAGAGGATCTAAGGGTGGAACTTAATATAGGACCCTTCTCCTTTCCCTACCTTGAATTTAATTAAGGTTTTCACAGCAACATCTATGACATAATCAGCATGTAAATTTGCATCTTGAAAACTAACCAGATACACTTGTGCATCACAAGGCATAATTTTAACAGTACAACACAATAACTTGCTTGGAAATATTAATATCATACCAGCATTAGCGGATAATGCATATTTAACTAATAAATAGTTCAGGAAAACAAGTTCCAATGATCCAACAATTTAAGTTCATGTTCAAGAAACTATTTATTTAATTTAAATACAGTAAAAATTTGCTTCGCAACACATGAAATTAATCAAACAATAAACTCGGCTAATGAAAGAATACACCAATCATGCCGGCATGCCTTAAGGGGTGTCTAACTTTGTTGCAATAATTCAAACAAATATTCATTTAATTTAAAAACAATAAAAAGGGATTGTGCAATACCCGTAGCTAATTAAATTAATAACCCGGATAACGGAAAAATATGCCGACTATGTCAGCACACCCAAAGGGGTGTCAAATCTTATTGAAACCATTCAAAAAAATTAATTTGAGATGATTAAGGCTGAAACAATTAAACAGAACAATTAAAGTAATTAAAATGGGTAAAATTGCACAAAGCCGGTAGGCACCGACTAACGGCACAATGGTGCGTTTTTTTATAAATCGCAATGAAACAGAAGGGAAATTGAGTAGCCACCAAACCTTGTAGTCTTATATGACTCTAAGATCCATGGTAGGATTCTATTTTACCTTAAACGGATGAAAATGAATGATTTTAGAAAAACCCCAAAATATGGTAAGAATCTTCCATGATGAACAACGTGCATAATACACAACAGAATCTAACGATTCCACTTGTGCAACATTATAATTTACTTAAGGATTACTGTGCACCTGAAAAAGAAGGAATTAGGCATTGGAAAGAGGAGCAGGGGCCTTCTAAAGGGGCTATTGGTCGGTGTGACGGGATTGAGGGGTCCGACGTGATGAGTGGGAGAGGGAGAGAGGAGTGGAAAAAAGAAAAGAGAGAAAAGAAAGAAAAATAAAAGAAAAGAAAAATAATAGAAAGATAAAAGTTATGGAAAAAATTAAATAAATGAAAAAGATAAAATAAAAAAAATAATGGAAAGGAAAATAATAAAAATAATTAAAAACGGGAATCCCCCATTTTAATTATTTTCATTTTTACAGTAACCCCCTCTTTATTTTATTTCATAATTTCTTTTTATCCTTTCTTTATTTCTTTTAAATCTTCTTTAAATCTATTATTACTCATTTCCAATCCTTGATTAATTATTTAAAACCCAAACACTACTTTAAAGCACGACGTGACATTTTTCATGAAACGTCTGTAATTATTTAGATTTAATAAAAAGATGTCCGAGACCCACAGTTAGGCGCGCAGGCACGCGCCCCAGGTCGCTTAATTAATTAGAATTCAATAAGGTAAAAATGGTTCATACCTGATTAATTCAGAGATGATACAACCTCCCCTCCTTAAGACAACTCATCCCTGAGTTGCCCTTCCGAGGGTAGTGGAATGTCACTAGAGAAGAGTTTCAGCCACTGTGCACGTACATCCGTCTCTCTCTCCCATGTCTCATCTTGAATGCGACCGTGTTTCCACAACACCCGAACCTATGGGACTGATTTTTCACAGAGGACTTTCATGCTACAATTGATGATACAGATTGGATGCTCTGCAAAGGATGCATCAACATCAAGCTCGATGTCGTTGGGGTCAAAAGAATGCGACGGGTCTAGATGATATTATTGAAGCTGAGATAATGGAAAACATAGTATAAGGAATAGTACCTCTGAGGTAGCAGTAACCGATAGGCTACCAGACAAACTCTTTCTATTATCTCAAATGGAAAGACGTATCTCGGTGATAAATTCCCATGTCTCAAGATCCACCTGTGACCCAACCTCAGAGAAACACACAAAAAGACTCGTTGTCCCACCTCAAACTCCAGAGGTCTGTGGCTGCGATTAGTATAAGGATTTTTACTAGACTGAGCTATAGTCATACCCTTTTGAATTAGCTGAACTTGCCCATAAGTCTCCCGAATGAGATGAGGACCCAACAGAGCTTCCTCACCTACTTTGAGGAAACATAAAGGTGAACGACACGATCTACCATAAAGATCCTCGTACGAAGCCATTTGAATTATCACCTAGAATCTTTTATTATAGGTAAACTCGACAAGAGGTAATTGCTTCCCCCCAAAACCTCCAAAATCAAGGATAAAAGACCGTAACATATCCTCTAACACTCATATAGCTCTCTCGGATTGCCCATCAGTTTGGGGGTGATATGCAGTACTCCGAAGTACCTGTGAGCCCAACACCTTTTGCAACCGTTTCCAGAACTATGAAGTAAAACGAGCATCCCTATCCGAGACAATATAATGAGGTACTCCATGAATTCGCAAAATCTCCCAGATATACAGCCTTCCCAACTCATCAATCGTAAAGGTCTCTCAAATAGGCAAGAAGTGCGCAACTTTGGTCAACCTATCGATAACCACCCATTCTAAATCAATGCTTCAAGAAGATCTTGGAAATCCTATAAAGAAATCCATGGTCATGACATTCCATTTCCATTCAGGAATGGATAGAGGCTGTAGGAGTCCAGCAGGTTGCTGGTGCTCTGCCTTCACCTATTAGTAAGTGGTGCACCAAGTGATGAAACCTGTTATCTGCGTTTTCATACCAGGCCACCAATACTATTGACACATGTCTCTATACATCTTGGTCATCCCAGGATGAACTTCCCAAATAGAGGTGTAAGATTCCTTCCTCATCTATTCCCATATAACTGTAGGTACCAATACACGACCAAGGTAAATGAGAGTTTCACTGCCATCAATAAGCCAACCAGGAGGTGGGTTCTCTCCTGTAACACTTTCCTTCAAAACGAGACCCTCAGGGTCAATCAACTGTTTCCTACAGACTTGTTCTAGAAGAAACGATGTCACTATAAGATCTGCTAGAACCGATTTTACACTCTTCTCCTGAACCTCTAGATGCATATCTGAAAACAAGTCCACCATATTCCACTCACTACTGGCTACTTGCCTGGCCTGAGTCTATGTCTTGCGGATTAAAGCATCCACCATAGCATTACCCTTACCAGGGGTATAAGCAAGCTCAAAATTGAACAACTACAAGTATTAGACCCACCTGCGTTTCCTTAAGTTCATGTCTCGTTGAGTGGAGATATATTTCAAGATTTTATGAACCATGTAAACAACTAATCTCTCACCCAACAAATTGTGTCTCCAATAACATAGAGCATGAACCACAACTACCTACTCAAGGTCATGTGTAGGATAGTTTTGCTCGTGAGGTCTCATCTGGAGGGATCCATAAGCCACGAATCGATCACCCTATATCAAAACTACACCCAGTAAAATTACTAAAGCCTCACAATAAACTGTATATCTCTTACTAGGTTCAGGAAGAATCAGGATTGGGGCTGAGGTCAGTCTTCCTTTTAATTCCAGAAAGGACTTTTCACAAGCTTCTGGCCCGATGAATTTTACGCCTTTATTAGTCAAGGCCGTGAGATGTGCTACTAAGTGGGAGAAATACTTGATGAATTTCCTGTAATAGCCAGAAAGCCCCAAGAAACTGCAGATGTTGAAGACACTCTTGGGATGCTCCCATGAAACCAAAACACTCACTTTTTCTAGGTCAACTGATACCCCTGCTTTAGATATAATATGACACCAGAAGTTCAATTTATCAATCCAGAAGTGGCATTTACTGTGCATAGCGTATAGATGGTTCTCTCTCAGTGTACTTAGAACGATCTCAAGATGGGTTGCACGGTCGTGTCTGGAACGTGAATACAATAAGATTTCATCCATGAATATTACCACAAAGGAATCAAGATATGGATGAAAAATCCAGTTCATCAGGACTATAAAGACTACCGGCGTATTCATGAGGCTGAAAGGCATAACTAGATACTTGTACAAGCCATACCTTCTTTTGAATGCTTTACATGGCATGTCAGATGGTTTCACACACACCTAGTGATATCCTAACCTTAGATCAATCTTGTAAAATATTTTTTCTCCCCAGAGCTAGTCAAAGAGATCATCTATACGAGGTAATGGATATCTATTCTTTTCCGTGAGCTGGTTGAGTCGCCGATAATCCACGCATAACCTTAGGGTGCCGTCTGCCTTATTGGGAAAAAGGATAGGTGAACCCCATGAAAATGTGTTTGGTCTGATGAAACCCTTATCCGCGAGGTCTTCAAGCAGATTTTTGAGTTCCTGTAGGTCTGTTGGTTCCATCCTATAAGGAGGAATAGATACTAGTGCCGCACTTGGAACAAGCTCAATAGTGAACTCCACGTCTCTCATATGAGGTAGGCCAGAGAAATCATCAGGGAAGACATCCCTTAAAAGATCCACCACTGGAGGGAATTCAACTAGTTGTGTTCCCTGATCGCTCATGAAGAGACTTGCCAACTGAGTTGTCACTCTACCCAACCCTATGTGTTCAGGCTTAACTTGGTCTTCCTATAGATCCCATTCTACTTTGTAAAGATATGTGTTTCCCTCAGGGGATATAAAGGAAACCTGATGGGGATTGCAGTCCACTTGAGCACAATAAGGAGTGAGCCAATTCATACCAAGAATTACTTCGATTCCACAGATACCAAGGATATAGAAATTATAAACAAAATGATACTAGACTATCTTGATGGGGTAGTCTTGGTACTGGCATATGACATCTGCCCTGACCCCAAGCGGAGTGTCAAGAGACATGACACCGCAATGATACTCTGTTGGAAAACTAAGACTCTCAACAATAGTATAAGATATATAGGAGTGTGATACATAGGTATCAAAAAGATCAGAGAATAATGTAGAGGATACTAGTATAATACCTCTCAATGTAGATGGCCCTGCACTCTACTCCTTTGGTACTGATTGCACTGCATACATGAGACCTCACCCATGACCCTGATATGCTGCCTGGTTGGCCTGAGCAGGTCCACTCTACTGATATTGATAATCTGGAACTTTATTTCCTCAACCACAACCTCCACAATTACCTTGGCCAGATTGAACGGTGGAAAAAGAACTTCTATCCTACTATGGAGTCATAATCCCATACCTGACAGAGGTGCAGGTGCGGATCCTCTACCACTAGAAGATACAGGGAAGGAAAAGTAGAAACGCTGAAGGTGACCCATCCTGCCGTAATCTCAGCACTCCTTCAGATCTCTCGTGCACTGTGGCATCTTGTGACCATCCCTGCCACACTAATAACATATGACAGAGCTATCAAGATGTACTGTTTGGCTTGGATTTCCCTCAAGTTCACTTTCAAAACAACGTTTCCCACTGCCAGAAGAGCCATCACCCTGTCTCAGAATTGAACCTCCCTAGCTCACTGGTTTAGCTTCCCTGACATTTCACTCTGATATTAGTTCCTGATTCACGATCTATGTAATAGTGGTCAAACAGAAGACATTCACCTACAAGAAGATAGTGTACTCAAGCCTATCCTCAAAACGCCTCGTAGTAGTCTACGCGTTGCTAGTCAGAGATGGAAAAAAATAAAGAAGTTCTATGAAACGAGTAGAATAATCTAACATAGTCATAGAACCCTACGTGTAAAGATCTGGAAATTTCAAGTATTTTTTTAAATACTTTGGAATTTTATGAGTCCGAAGTTTTTGACAATGCCTGATTCCGAGGCCTGGTGTGCCTGGAATCAAGTTCTGATGTTTTTTTTGGGTACGTTTAGTAAATGTACGTTCGAGTTTTTCTATCATTTGAACCGGTCCTTGGAATTGAAATCTGAGGACACCGATGAAATCAAAGCGCCAATATTCGCTTAAGGGGACCGTTACTATAGTTGCGTTTTATGCGAGCCAAAAGTTTTAATTTGGGGATTTATCTTAAACTAAATAAAGTTGTGGTGATACAAAATTTTATTTTAAGAGGTGGTTATTAACTCCAAGAAGAAGTTAGGGGTGGGGCCCATACCCCACATAACCTCCCATGGGAGGATTTAGTGTGGTGGGGACCACACGAACCCAAACCCTTTCACCTCCCCTCAACTCCCAAATAATACCCCTTATTTATTTTTTGACAACTCATATTTATTATGGTGGAGCCTCTCAAACACCCACCCATTGAATGTGCCGACCTATATAATTAATATCTACATTAATTAATTGGAACCTCTTATGAATTAATTTCAATTGCATGGAAATTCTATTAAATTGGGAGCCTTTTATTTCTTTTCCGTTGGAAAGTTTACGATTGGGGAGGCTCTGGAGAATTAGAAGAGAGGTGATCCTTTATCGACGAAGAACACCATTCTTCAATGAAGAACATCCTCAACGAAGAATGTGAAGGACTTCTTCAAACGAACCTTCTTCCTCGAACGCACCCTGATATCATAGAAATCTACGTCGCCTTCAGATTATCTTCCCATGTCATGACAACGACTCTTCCTCCCACGTTGACGGGATGACACCGTTCTCTGCGACGCCGTCTTCCACGACGCTCATCTTCCGCGGCTTGTTGACGTGCGGAATCTATTGCGAGGTGGGGGGTTTTGTATATTATTTAAGTGAATAATTTTACCCTGTTCTTTGTTGATTTTACTGGGTTTATCATCGGCCGTCTGATACCGCCTAATGCGGAGGGCACGAGCCGAATGAACACGGCCCGAGGACCCTCCATTAATCCTTGTTTATTTTCGCAATGGATGTAGAGATGGAAGAGGCAGAGACGACTGAGGCGGCGGTGGAAATGACGGCCATGCACCGGCTATTAGAAGACCGTGGTACCGGATGCCGCGTGGAGGAGGAAGGGCCGTGGCCGCAACCAGGCTGCTCGACCGAGGAAGAACCAGTCGGCCATAGCCGGCCGGACAGGAGGACCGCGGCCCGCGCTCTGCGGGCCGCTTCAGTGGCGAACTGGCCGGCCGCCTGATAGCCGGGTTGAAGGCCGTGATGCCACCTGGAGCCGCGTGCAGAAGACAACGGCCTGCCCGAGCGGGCTACTCGTGCCAGAAGAGCCGGCCAACTTCCGCCGACCGGGCAGGAGGGGCGGCGCCGCTCGACACCGCCGTTTCTGAAAACCGAGTGCCGCGCCCCGCAGGTCCTGGCCGCGCCCCGCTGGGCCGTGCCGTTACGCGCCCCACTAAGCCGGTCTTCATTGGGCCGAGTCGACCCCTCAATCGGGTTGGACCCGCTGAGCCAGGACGGGCCGACCCGCCAGCCCACTGAGCTTGACGGGCTGAGCCCGTTTCGCTTAAATGCGAATAGCTTGATGACTGTGCATCCGATCAACGCGCCGTCTGTAGAACTGGGATCCTCGTGATGAGATGGTCCTTTTGCGATAATCTAAGTGAGTTTTTGACATCTTTGGAAAATGTCCGGGTTTGGAACGAGCGTAATTTCAACCGGGCAACTAGAGCGGAGAAGCCAATATCTCTCAGACCGGGCATCCGATTGACGCTCCGTCTGTCGCGTTGGGTTTCTTTTGATGAGACGAAACTTCGAGATACATCAAATCTGGGCTTCTTGACAGTTGATGTATCGAACCCCTTTTTTCTCAAGGAGAGGACCCTCCCAGAATCGAGCGTGCTGTGTGCGGGAACCCTAGAGCTGGCTGCGACTGCTTCGACTTCTGTACTGGGATCCTCCGTGGGTTCGGTAGTGATGACTACCATACTGAGATCCTACATGTGTTCGACAATGATTCTTACTGTTCTTGTATCCTATGTGGGTCTGGTAGTTTGAACTCTGTACTTGTATCCTGTGTGGGTCCGGTAGAGTAGCTAGTCTTGTATCCTGTGTGGGTCTGACAGCTTAGCTGGTCTTGTATCCTGTGTGGGTCCGACAACTTAGATGAATTAGTGACTACATCTGATCGTATATATCACTATTTGAAAGATGTATATTTTTGTGAGCTGAGTCTTGACTTTCAATCATTATCATCGATGTGATTGACTTCTTTCCTTTGTGGATTGGATTGTACTTGGGATCGAGAGTTTGAGCCGTACTGTGGTTGATAACTTAGATATATGTATGGGCATATACCTAAGTAGAGTTGGTTGATACTTCGTGATTGTATCCTTCTTTTTTGGTTTATCTTTTGTGGATTTTGAGAGACCTTCAGGGGTCTCGGGGTCCCTACTAAGTACCGTATAGTCAGCCTTGCACGGGCTATGCCTGCACTACGTTGTGTATGATGGAGACGATGGACAACACTGATTGAGGTAGAGACTTGTGGAGCTGTACGATACCCGGAGGTGGACCACTTGGAGAGACGTAGACGAAGTGAATGGTCGGACCTGAGGTACTGAGGAGGCCATCTGTACCTGCCCTTCAGGTGGGATTTCCAGAGGATGACTCAGTGGTTTCTGTTTTACTTTACTACAGTTGTACTAGCTTTTCATTTGTACTGTAATTACTGTTGGGCTTGTATTTCGGTCCCCTTTCCTTTAATCACTTACTTTTGTATTCATTATTACTTAGTGCTTACTTCTTTTACGTACTCTGTTGTGTTGTTTAATTTTATAAAGGCAATGAATTCTGTTTTTATCGGGATTTACGCCTTTGGTGCTAGTCGCCAGCCCCTGGCCTATGGAAGGAGGGCTTGGGGTAGTCACGGCGCAGGTCCCGAGGACAGGTCATGACACTACTGAAGATATAGGAACTTCCTCACCTAATTATCTCTCAGTGTTTGTGAGAAAATGTGATTATAGAAGGATGCTTGGAAATCAGACCATGCCATGTCACTGGCCTGCTCATCCTAAGAAACAACGTCCCACTAGCGTTTGGCAGTGTCAAGTAGTATGTAGACTGCAAGCTTGAAACTTCACTCTGGTGGTGTCTCAAGGTGGTCTAAGATAGACCATACAGATTCTATCCATGATTCTGCAGCATGAGGGCTGCCACTCCCTGAGAAGGTGGGAGGGTGCTGCAGCAGAATGTCCCACGTAAGGTCTTCCATATATGGGGTAGGTCTGGGAATATTCTAAACCGAATACATAAATCTAAGGAGACTATCCATGAACGGAGTGTCAGGATCTCTAGTAAGATCGACAAGAGGTAGTGGCACAAGAGGCTCTACAAGAGGAACCACTGGTGGTTTAGGACCCACCATCTCTGGAATGTGCTCATTGCCACTTCCCTGAGACACAACACGAAGACTTCACAACTACATTTTTCTACGACAGCCAAACACACCCTTAGACATGATGTAAAGAAGGTGAGAAAACAAGTAGGGTGCAAAAGAGGCTAGGTACATAGCCTGCCTCTGAGCACTAAACAACAGACAACCCGCCTCAAGAGATGAGTTTCAATATAGAAGAGATAACTAAAAAGGATTACTAATCAGTTATACAGCCCACTCCTAAGTTGAGTCAGGCTAACATATAACATACTAACACACCCTTATATTTAATAAACTGACAATTCAAAATTCTACCACTAGGTATAACAACACTCACATGCAACAAGAAAATGCACTTTGAAAGTAGATATGGCATGGGAATATGCGTGGAATTTAAATTTTATAGCGCCTATCATGATGAATGGGATTTTTTTCCTTCGTATCATCGAGAAACAATGGTAAACCCATTATTTCACTAATACCCGCACAATAACAATGCAATACAAGTGAGTCACCTAAGGTGAAATCATATTAACAACAATTGACATAATCAATAACTGCAAGCCCAACCCAGAAATTTGAGTTTTCCCCTGTACATGGGTTAGCTATGTCCAAGCACATAGTACATCCCCAATCCTTATATCCTAGTCTCCTGTCTAACCTAAACAGAAAGACAAAAGAAAAAACCACCTCTGATACCACTTTGTAACGCCCCTACCTGACTCACCTTTAAGTCGGTGGATGGACCGGTGCATCACATAACCTCAAGCGTATCTCCCCGATCATTTCTCTAGCATTCCAGGAGATTCTCTTGAGGTTATGTGACACACTGGTCTGACCACTATCTTATAGGTGAGCCGAGTCGGGACATTACAACACACAAGTAATAAGTGATGGATAAGGCATAACCAAAGGGAATATCATAATGGCGTCTATGAAAAAATGGATTTAAAACATACATTGAAATTTATAAGGGAAAATAGGAATATATAAAGATAAATTATGTCCAACTAAATGGAAAACACGTTAAAAGAGTGTTTAAGAAACTTTAAAAATGAGCCACTTTAGTGTGGTTTAAAGGAATACGTTAAAGAGTCTTTAAAGAGGACAAAGGAATAATTGTTTGTATAAAACCAAAAAATGAACTACAATAGTTTATAATGACAACAATAGTGGTTTTTGGAAAATATTTGTGACTTAAAATATATTTTGAAGTATACTTAATAATGGGTAAGAAATTGGGAAGTTCCCTTTTACCAGCCTTGCTTATTGTGAGGAATTAAAAAATGAACCTTATAAAACATATATTTCCCTATCAAAGAAAGAATAATTAAGCTAGATAAATATATTTAGAACATAAAAACAGAATTTATGAGGAGTAAATAAGAATAATTAATAATTAAATTTGGGTAAAGAAAAATTAAGTGTAACCCGATGGAAAATTGGAGGTTCAGGGATAATCTCTTACCTTATGTATGAAAGTGTAATGCACTTAAACTTAATGTCCTAGATAATGAAATTATATTAATTAATAATTTAATTCATAACCAATTAGACATGTATTTTATTTATTATAATTTTATAAAGTAAATTTATGGTATTTTTTATGAGTTATAAGATTCAATTTTTTCATTCAAGAGTGTTCATTTCCTTGGTTTTCATGATTGGTTCACTTGTATAAATGTATGAAAGGTCAAGTAAAATGGGAAAAATAATAAAAAATTGAATCCATATGTTATTAATGAAATTAAATAAGTGTAAATAATATTATATATAATTTTTTATATGAGGATGATTCATCTGATAAAATGTTAATGATGACTGTTAGTTTATTTTGGTGAATTTTCAATTATCACAAACTCGTTTTATTTTATCAATTAATATTATGTATATATTATGGTTCTAAAACCCTAAATAAGTTTTCATATATATTTTAAAATTTTCTAACCATTATAATGGTTTTATTATCAGACTTGAAAGAGGTATTATAAAATAAAAAAACTTCGCCAGTGATGGTGGGGAATCGACACCTCACAGACAATGTTTTTTTTGAAATGAATGGGGAAGAGAAGAGAATTGATGGTGGATATACCCTTGATATAATAAAATTAAATTATATTTATTATAATAGAGTTATAATGTTACTTTTTAATGGGGAGGTGAGGGAAGGATAATGAATGGAAAGAAATTGAAAGAGAGAGGGAAAGTTTTACCTCTTATGTATCGTCTCCTTGAGCACCTCATTAGGGGACTTGGAAATGATCTTTTAGTGAGAGAAGAAAGACCAAAGCATGGGAAGATGTTTGGGAGAGGAATTGGGTAGAAATTAGACAATATTTTGGGCTTATAAGGTGTGAGGATAATATGTGGCGAGGGGTGGTATTTATAGTGTAAGAGATGAGTGTTTTTTGATTATTTTATTCACTTGTTTATTATTTTGGCTCAAGACTATAAATAGTGTGGATTTTTGTGACAAAGTATAGAAAATAGTGTATGTGATTTCAAGATAGTTATATTTATATCATCCATATATCATCCATGACTCAATAATTAATGTATTTGGATAAAATTTTAAATACCATAAACTACTATGTTTCACTATTCACAAAAAATTTAACTATTTTAGAAAAATACCAAAAATTGACCCTAACCATTTTTAAATGTGTAGTTTTAAAAAATAACTTCCATTTGTTGAAATTAATTTTATAAAAATAAGAAATTAAATTTTTAATTAAACCATCATTCATTCTAAAAATACTGAATTTAAAACTATAAACGATTTTATGACACTTTGAAAAATTAATTATGGTCTTATAAAATTATCTTATAATAAAAAGACAAAAAAATAGTAATTTATGAATCTATTTTTTAAAAATAAAATTCCTTTTAAAAAATTATATCAATTATAAAATTGTAAATAAATATTTACTCTTTACAAAAATACCAACACTTAATTTATTATTTTTAAAACATTTATTCACTTATTATATATTATAAATATATCATATTTTCATTTATGAGATACCAAAGTTTTATTTGTTATTTCATAGGTAATGTTATTATTCTAATGTCTCTGTTACTATTCTTAATGGTTACATTTCTATTCCAATGGTCATGTTAATATTCAATGGTATATCATAGTTCTTTTGTGAAACATAAAATATTGAGTAAATTGAATTTATTTAAGAAGATACATACCACCAAATCCCGGGGTGTTATATTATTCTTACTTTGGAAATTTTTACCTCTAAAATTTTTATGAGTACTGACTTCTAAACAGATGAGGGTGGTTCTTTTTCATAACATCCTTAGGTTTCCATATTGTTTCTTCCATTTTTGGATTTCTCCAAAAAACCATTACCATTCAAGTCATCCAATTTCCCAATACCCACTCTCTAGTATCAAGAATCTCAATAGGATCTTCACTGTTATTCAAATCAGGCTGCAGTTTTATTTCTTCATAGGTATATACGTTGGGTCTGGTATGTTCTTCCTTAACAATGATATGCGGAACAAAACATGACCTTTGGAGAGACTTTATGGCATTGATAAATGGTATGATACAACTCCAATTCTTTCTATAATTTAAAATGGTTTGATGTACCTGGGATTTAGTTTCCCTGTCTTACCAATCCTTATGACACCCTTCCATATAGATAACTTTATAAATACATGGTCTCCCACTTGAAATTCTAAATCCTTTCTCCGGTTGTCAAAATCACTATTTGTTTTACTCTGATCTGCTTTTATATGAGCCTGAATTATCTTTACCTTTTTAATTGTTACATCAATAAGTTCTTGGCCTATAAGTTTCCTCTCACCAAATTTATCCCAATATATTGTACTACGACATCACTTTCCATATAATGCTTCATATGGAAACATTTGAATACTAGAATGGAAAATATTATTGTAGGAAAAATCTTCCAAAGGTAAACACTAATCCCACATTCATGGAAATTCAAGTGATCATGATATAAACTTGTATTCTAATGTTTTTATAGTCCTTTCATACTATCTATCAGTTTAAGGGTGATAAGAAGAAACACAATGTTTCTTAGTATCCAAATACTTCTGAATACTCTTTTGGTATTTTGTTGTAAAACAATGATCTTGATTAGAAACAATTGATAGAGGTGCACCCTGAAGTCTTACAACTTCATTAATATATAGTATTTCTAGGCACTCAAGATGTAAATATTCTCTTATAACAAGAAACTGTGATGATTTTTTAAGGTGATAAATAATAACCCATATTACATTATTCCTTCTAGCTATACTTGGAATTCCTATGGAAAATTCCTTCATAATGTCAACCCACTTATACATAGCAATATTTCATGTTTTCATGAATCCTCTTGGATAATATCTCCAAGTCTTCACTTATTGAAAAAACTAGGGACCTTGACATAAAGTCATCAATTTACCACTTCATACTATCACACCAAAAATTTTCCTTCATATCTCTATACATCTTGGTACTACTGTGGTTTATAGAGAAATTTTAGCTATGAGAATAATATAATAGTTCCACTTTTAGCCTATGTATTGATAGTACACATATCCTCTTTCTAAATTTTGTAATTCCATCCTCATACATGAAGCCTTCCAATCTTACATTCTTAACAGATTTAATTTTCTTTTGAAAATTCTAATCATCAGATTGAGAACTTTTTATATTCTCCAGTAAAGATGGTTACATAATCATTTGAAAAAGGAATGATGCTTCCCCTTCATTAATAATTATTATATCCATCTTTACTAAATCCATGAACATAAGATCTTTCACAGTCATCATTTGGGTCAAAAGTCCATGATCTTTCTTGCTTAATGCATATGCTACCTTATTTACTTTTCCTGGGTGGTAGTGTATTGGAAAATCATAATCTTTGAGTAACTCAATCCATCTCCTTTACCTCATATTAATTTTATTTTGTGTATTTATGTATTTCAAACTCTTTTGGCCTATATATATCTCACATATTTCACCATAGAGATAGTGTATCCATATATTAGGAGAAAATATTATAGCTTCTAACTTAGGATCATGAGTGTGATAATTTGGTTCACAATTATTCAACTTCTTTGATGCATATGAAATAACTATTTTTCATAAGGTCAAAACTCATTTGTTTCTTCAGTGCATCATTGTGTTTCAAAAACCCCTTATTTCTTGATGGTAGAGTAAAAATTGAAGCATTGAATAATCTTCTCTTCAATTCTAAAAAATATTCTTTTATCTATATAAACAAAACCACTTTACATGTGATCCTAGTTAACAATTTAGCCAATCGGGAGAAATTCTGAACGAAACATTGATAGCAATTTGATAAACCAATGAAACCACATACCTTAATTATTTTTATTAGTATAAGACATTATTGGATTGAATTTTTCTTCAAAGTATCAACCAATATTCCATCTTTAGAGATAATATATAAAAGAAAAAAAATTATAAACTCTGGAATTCACACTTGCTAAATCTATCATATAACTCTTTTCTTCTGAGAGTCTTAACAATAATCCTCGTGAGATTATCATTGTCTTCATAGATTTTATAATACAATAGAACATCAACAATTAATACTACAAAAAATCATTAAGATATTCCTTGGACACTTTATTCATTAGATCCATGAAAACAAAGGGAGTATTAGTTAATCTAATTGGAAAAACTATAAAATTATAATGTCCATACCTCATCCGAAAAGATGTCTAAGGAATTTACTACTTCTTTAATAGAAATTTAAAATACCTTGAAGGATGGTTAATCTTCATAAAATATTGATCTCAATAAATATGATCAAGTAAATTATCAATGTGAGGCATACGATACTTGTACTTTATTATAATATCATTGATTTCTCTATAGTTAATTCACAACCTCATCGATCCATATTTCTTCTTAATAAATATAATAGATGCACCCCATGGAAAAACACTATGGAGAATAAATACCTTATTACTCAAATACTATTGTTATTTCTTTAGCTCCACTAATTCCACAGTGTCCATTCTATAAGGAGTCTTTGATATTAGTCTTACATCAGGGATTAAATCAAAAGGAAAACTCAACTTCATGCTCTGGGGGGTGTCTAGGTAATATTTCTAGAAATAAATCAATGTTTTCCCATTAAATTAGTATATCCTATATTTTAATATAATGTTACTCAAGCCTATATGATTCTTTCTCTTCCTACCTAATAATTTAATATAGTGTAGCTACTAGAGGTGGATCTAGATACAAATTAGATGATTAAATTTCTACTCTAAAGATAATGGATTATATATCTTCCTCACAAATTTTAATTTCATTCTTATTATAATAAATTTTCGTATCATATTTTGAAAGGTAGTCTATACTAAGGATTATATAAAATTTAACCATAGGTATGATGATAAGGCCAACAATTAAAGAAAATTTATGTGTTAGAAATGGGACTAACTGATACATTTTTGTTGCATTGAGACTTCCCTTAAGAGTGTTGACCAACAAATACCTTATTAAATAAATAGTTAAATGTATTATTTTATTGTAAAAATGGGTAGATATAAAATTTTTTGATGATCCAAAACAAAATAAAGAATTGGGTAAATTTTAGGATAGGTTTATTGTACCAGCCACCACATCATTGGGTACTTCTACTTCGGTTTCAATGATTATATATTCTTGGCCATCTCCCCCTGGGCTCATATTTGTAAGATTCCATGGATTATTGGGAAATTTATTAGATTAATTACCTATTTTATTATATTTAAAGCATTTAAAATTATTTATTTGTTTCTTCCCCTTGCATTATTTATCTCGGTGACACTTTTATCTACAATTATAACAAACTCCCATGACTTTCAAGAATTTTCTAGGACGATTCATTCTAAAAATTTTTACATAATGGGAATTAATTTTCTCCCTTCATATTATTTGATGTTTAAAAATTTTCATGGTTATCATAAGAACTATTCTTCTCTTTATTTCCCTTGAACATATAGGATTTGAAAAACTAATTTTCTGTTTTGATAGCACTTAATAATATTTCATCATATGATGAAAATTTTTAGTAATCCAACACCCATCATAGAATTAGCTTAATACCATCAAATAAATGATCAGTATTGTTTTCTAAATCATGTGTGTAATCTATAGAATATCTGGATAGTCATGTAAATGTAACCTTATACTCTAAAACACTATCTTTTTAATTTTTTCCTTTAATCTAAGGAATTTTATCTTCATTTTAGTTCATTTATCACGACGAAAATATTTATCAAAGAATGTTTCTTTAAAATTTCATCATTCCCTATATTCTATTTCATCTTACCCCTTAGTATTCTGGATCATTGAACCCCATTGTTCAACATCTCTCTTAAGACAATATGCTTTAATTACTTCCTTTTCATTTTCATTGCATCCCAATTCTAGAAATATCTTTTCAAGGGACTTGATACACTACTCAACTACTAATAGATTAGTATTCCCACTAAAATATGAAGGATTATGACATATGAAATGATCCAACATAAGCATAGTATGTTTATTATTCATAAATTGAGTATGATAACCCAATATGCTCATGAATAGCTTAGCTCCAAAACTAACTATGTTGAGTTTCTCAGTGGGGAAATCCCAACATTGTTTAGGAGTATTTATTCCAATTATCATATTTAGAACCATTGTTAAATAATTGGACACACTAATTTAGTTCATTTTTATCATGAATATTGAGCCAAAAATATATTATGAGGAATTATTATAATTTTATCGTTTACTTGACATCTAGTTGTAAAGGTGTCTACTAAACCTACTATAATACCAACTGTGAAAACCCCAAATCCAGTAGCCAAGATTCAAAGGTTATTTTATTAAAATTACATAGATATAAAATATCACATCACTAAGGATAAATCATTTTAGTAATATTGATGAATTAGATATTTAAATGGTTGCCTTATTACATTGGTAATTAAGCATAGAACAGAAAAATGAAATATAAACTTCTTATTTTAAAATTATTCAAAGATTTCTTCTTCGTAACCCGGGGCAGGAAAATAATTAAAAGGGTGAGAAAAAATACTCAGTAAAGGTTACATGAATCTATAATAAGGGAAGAAAATTCAATCAGGTAGAATAATTATGGAAAGGTAAATAAATGAAAAACACATGCCATCAATAAACTGAGAATGAAAATGCATCCATAGATTTTTCATAGTGAAATTATAATGGAAATTAATAACTAAATATTGAATTAAGAAAATTATTAATTATCAAACATTATGTATTTGGTACATGAACCATTATACCATCAATACAATTTATGTCTTTGGGTAGAAACCCATCTAACTTTCTTGGAATGAAACAGGAAGGGTTTGTCACCAACTATTTTATCGAATGAGAACTTTTGATCCATCAATGGGCTATCTATAACTAGGACCCACCTATCACTAAAATTACACATCAATATTAATACATATATTTAATTCATGAATAATATTACTTATCAAAATATTCGTATTGAGTAGAAAATAAAAATTAACACATATTTCACCAGTTAAAAAAACATTCAAAGATAACATTGTATGTAAAAAATGGTGTACGAATAAGACAATAATCATATCTATCATACAATAAATATGAATATTTAATTAAATATTTAATAAATGATGATCATAATTAAAAAGGGATGCATACATACACCAAACATAAGGAATTAGTGGTGGATAAGTCATAACCAAAAGGAATATCATAATGGTATCCATATAAGAATGGATTTAAATAATACATGGAAATTCGTATGGGAAAATAGAAAGAGGTAAAGATAAATTGTTTCTAACTGAATTGAAAACAATTAAAAATAGTGTTTAATAAACATTAAAAATGAGCCACTTTAGTGTGGTTTAAGGGAAAATATTAAATGATCTTTAAAGAGGAAAAATGAATAATTGTTTTCATAAAACCTAAAATGAACAAAAATATATTTTTTATGATAAAAAGTGTGATTTTATAAAAATATTTGTGTCTTAAAATATATTATGGAGTGTAATTGAAAATGGGTATGAAATTGGGAAGTTTCCTTTAGTTGGGCCTGCTTATCTGGAGTAATTAAAAAACAAACTTATAAAGCACGTATTTACCCATAAATGAAAGAAGAATTGAGATAATTAAATATATTTGAACATAAAAATATAATTTAAGGGCAGTACATAATAATAATTAATAATTAATTAGGGGTAAAGGGAGATAAATCATAACCTGAAGAAAAGTGTTTTTCACTTGCACTTAATGTACTGAATAATGAAGTTAGATTCATTAATAATTTAATAAATAACCTATTATAAATTTATTTTATTTAGTAAAATTTTATAAATTTTATTTAATTCCATTTTGATGAGTTATAATATTCAATTTCATTACTTGGGAGTGTTCATTTCCTTGGTTTTCTTGACCAGTTCACTTGTATACAAGTGTGAAAGATCATGTAAAAAGGGAATAATTCTAAAAAATTGAATATATATGTTATTAATGAACATATAGAAGTTTAAATTATATTATACATAATTTTATACATATAAGGATGATTCATTTTATAAAATGTTAACGATGAACGTTTGTTTATTTTTCGGAATTTTCGATTATCAAAAACTAGATTTGGTTTATAAATTAATATTATGTATTTATAATATTTTAATAATACTAAATAAGTTGTAATATAAATTTTAAAATCTTTTTTAACCATTATAATGGTTTCATGGTCAGACTTGAAGGTGATAATAGAAAAAAAATCATTATCCACAGAGGTGGTCAATTGACACATCATAGACGATGTTTTCATTTTTAGATCAAAAGGGGAAGGGAAGAGAATTTACTGAGGATATATCATTAACAAGATAAAATTAAATTATATATATATATTATACTAGATTTATCATGTTACTTTTGATATGTTATATGAATGAAGGATATGAAAGGAAAATAAATTGAAAGAGAGAGAGGGAATTTTTTACCTATTGTGTGTTGTCTCTTTTAGAGTGTGCTTAAGGGACATGGAAATGGTCTTTTGGTGAGAAAAAAAGGAGAAGAACACGAGGAAGGTGTTTGGGAGATTAATTGGGAAAAAATTGTACAATATTAACATCTTATAACATGTGAGGAGAAGATGTGGTGAGGGGTGGTATTTATAGTGGAGAAGAGGGGTGTTTTTTGATTATTTTATTCATTTGTTTATTTTTTGGGCTTAAGACTATCAATTGTGTGGATTATTATTACTAAGTACAATAAATAGTTTAATTGAGTTAAAAATAATGGTTTTTACAGTACGCATGACTCAATATTTCATGTATTTGGCTGAAATGATAAATAACATAAATTACCGCATTTTACTATTCACAAAAATTCAACTATTTTAGAAAAGTCCCAAAAATTCACCCTAATTTTTTTAAACATATAGATTTAAAAAAATGGGATCAATTTTTTAAATTAATTTTCTAAATATGAGGAATTTAATTTTTAATTAAAATAATCATTTATTAAAAAAATTCCAATTTTAAAATTATAATTGATTTTATTACACCTTGGAAAATTAGTTAATTTATCATAAAATTATCTTATAATCATATGGGAAAAGAATATTAATTTATGAATTAATTTTGTGAAAATAATTTTTTGTAAACATTATATTAAATATAATATTGTAAACAAACATTTACACTTTAAAAAAAACCAACACTTTATTTATCAATTTTAAAACACTTGTTTAATTATTATATAATATAAATATTTCATATATTCAATTATGAGATACCTATGTTTTATTTGTTATTTATCAGATGATTTTATTATTCTAATGTCCACATTACTATTCCTAACATTCACATTTCTATTCCAATGGTTATGCTAATATTAAATAGTTTGTCACAGTTTGTTTGTGCAATTAAAACTAGTGAATTAATTAAATTTATTTAAGAAGAAACTTACCATAAAATATTCCGGTTTTATATAAATTGAAAATTAAAATATCACAAGGATGAATAAATTCATTATATTACATGTAAATGTGGCTGTATATACATCTAATAAAAGAATATATGTGCATTACATAACATATGTATCAAAGAAGGAAAATTGAGACAAAAACCCATTATCAATTTGTTAACTTTTGAACCATGAAACCAATAAAATAAATATCATAGAATTGATATGTAAATACCCACAAATTTTTGGATAATAATCATAAAATAAAATAGTGGGAAGTATATACACCATATAAAAGAAACATGTGGTGAAAATGGCATGTGTCCCACCAAAAAATAAAATTGAGATGGAAATCCCTTTCCTTAAGTCTTTACTTCCTCCATACACATTCAAACATAATGTATAATAAATGTATGTTTTTATAATTATAATAAATAATCCTTAGAATAGGATGGAATGAATGGAGGAAATTCTCTCTCAAATCTACAATGGCATTCTCCTTCGATTTTGGATCTTTACTTTATTCTCATCATGGATTCGTTAAATCCTGGTTAAGAGTTTTCTTTCAAGAATGATCATCCCTTAATCACGGGTAATGGTTTATTAGATCCCACATACCTCCCTGCTCTGCGACAGAAGGGGGTTTCTTTTGTTGAATCTCTTTTTGGGTCCTCTCATGTGAGCCAAAAAGGTACGTCTCGATCTTCTAATATTAGTAGACTTGAAAATGGTGGTTTCTCTATTGTTGTGGATCCCGAATATTTGAAGCAACCTATTGATCTTTGTATGTTTTAAATTCTTGGATGCACTACTTATTCGAAGGGGGATAAACCCTGGTCTTACATTTATCTTAAAAGTAGTATCTCTCATTATTAGGACTTTATCAATTGGAAATTAATTGCTATTGGAAGGGGATTCTTTCACATAATCCTTCAATCGGGGGATGCTTTTAATAGAGCTTGGGACTTTGGTAGTCTCCATCTTAAACTTGGAACTTTGAGACTATTTGAATGGGATGCTAATTTCATTCCCTTCAAGATTAAGCAAACCAATGATCATATTTGGATTAAAATACATGGATTGAATTGGATGTATTGGAATCCTATGATCCTTAATGACCTTGACTCATGCATTGGTACTCCTATTATAATGGATCACAAAACTTTGGAGGGGGATCTAGGATATTTTTCAAGAATACTGGTTGATGTTAATTTGGAAATCAAAATACCGGGTAGTATCACCTTTATTACTAATGGTAATGCAATTGATGTGAAAGTGTAGTATGAATGGGTTCCCCAATTTTTTTATTTTTGCAAGATTATTGGACACTCTGTTGTTAATTGTTGAATGCTTCAAAAGAAAGTGAATGAGTTACCTAAGGAAAAGGACTGGAAAGTGGGTAACCAGTATAAAAAGAACAATAAGGCATTTTTGGAAAAGGAGGTTCCTTAAAAGGATATACCTAAACCTTCCAAAGTTACATTTCCTAATAGGAACTCCAGGGAAAATATCACTGAAGATGTTGAACATGGTCAGATTCTTGATATGCCTAGTCCTCTTGCTTGGATTGGTCATGAATCTTTAGAAAAGGAGTTGGTTGAAAATGTTTTGAGACCAAACATAGATGAAATTATTTATGAGCTTGTCTTTTCTTTATAAGAAGAAGAACAACATCTCCCAACTGACAATACTCTAATCCTTATAGATTATATTTTGATTAACATTTCACCTGTCTATGTTATAGATCAGGTTGTAGGGGATGCATCTAAGGGTATTTATTTTGTTTAGGAGACCTTAATTGAGGCTCCTATTTTATCAAACACAGGATCTGTGTTAGAGGAAGTGGGTATTTTTGTTCCAACTTCATACAATATAGTTCTTGCAATACAGGAAGTGATGATTAAGGGTAATGTTTCAACTGTTGATGTTGTTGAAGTACAATCTGCTGAAATCAAGGCTCCTGATTCTTCAAATACAAGATCTTTGTTAAAGGAAGTGGGGTTTTATATTCCTTATTCACCCAAAAAACTTTCTATAACATAATAAATGAGGATCAAGGCTCATGTTTCAACTGTTGATACTGCTGAAATACAAGCTACTGAGACTATAGCTCCTGATTCATCTAGGGGTGATGCTGATTTATAGATTTTGGGGGCTCCTACTTCATCCAGTGGTCCGGTTTGTGTTCATGATGTTGGTTCCTTGAATCCAATTGTAAAAGGAAACATAAGAACTTCAAATATTAATGAACTCTTACAAGGGGTTTCCAGTCCTAAGAGAATGTTTGGAAGGCCTCATTTATCAGCCTAGCAGAAAAACGTAGGGGTCAAGAAAGGGGGACTTCATCCTGGTCTTAGATTTAAATGAAGCTTATATTCTAGAATTTCCTGGGACTCAAAAATCATAAAACTATGAGGTCCCTTAGGATCTTCATTAAAAAACATATGCCTCTTATTATTATCCAATCTAAGTCTAAAAGGATGTTTTCTCCTAGTATTTCAAATTTTGAAAAGTTGGGCTTTCATCTTTTGGATTTTATGAGCGGTCAATCGGAGGTTAAGAGATTATAGTTTCTGGATCATTTCTCCTTAACTGATATTTCTATGGTCGCTAATAGTGAACAACATGTCACTTTTTCTTTCAATTTTCTTGTTCTGTAGCATTTCTACACTGTTATTTATGCCTATAATCGATATCATGATCGAAGGAATTTATGGATGGGCATTGGTTCTCTTAAAACTGCCATCTATGGTATGTGGACCATTATGGGTGACTTCAATGCTATCATGTGCTCTGATGAAAAATTAGTGCCATTAATAACTTCATCTCTTCAAGATAGTTCAAATATTTCATTGATTATAATGGGTTAATGGAATTTAACCTTGTAGGGGCTAAGTACACTTGGTACATGAATGTTTTGGATACATTTGTTGCAAGTATAATTGATAGGGATTTTGTTAATGAAGATTGTATTGATTTTTAGGGATCCATTTCCTGTATTAATCTCTCTAGAATTAATTCTGATCATCATCCCATCTTGGTTGATCTTGTGGGAAAGGATCCCAAGCCCCCATTGCCTTTTAGATTTAATAAATCTTGGTTCAATCATCATGTATGCATGAAAATTGTTGAACAAAGCTGAAATTATTGGAATGGTAGAGAGAATGACTTGGATTGTGTTATCAAGCTCAAAATTCTTAAAATAACTCTGTAGTGATAGAGTAAAGTTCATTTTAATTCTCTTGACTCTGAAATTTTTTCTCTTGAGGAATCTATTCAACATTTTCAGAAGAAAAACTCTTCTAATGATTTTTCTTGTGATGTCCTGGGGGAGGCTCATCTTATTTCCAAGATTAATGACTTGTTTAATTTCAAATATTCTTTGTAATGAGGGATTTTTAGGGTGAATTGGATAAGATATGGTGATAGAAATTCAAATTTTTTTAACTCCTTGCAGATAATTATGAAGGTTGCAAGGCCTCTATCTTTAATCAGAAATGGGAATACTATTTTTGACAACAGGAAGGATCTTTCTAAACATGTAGTTAATTACTTTAAGGAACTATTCAATGGTCAAGATCCTTATGTTGATCCTGTGGGGAGTATTATTCCGAATCTCATTAACCAAGAGGATAATTTAATTCTTACATCTCTTCCCTTGGACTTTGAAATCAAGGAAGAAGTCTTTAGACTAAATCCGGATAACTCTCCTGGTCCTGATGGTTTCGATAATTTTTTGTTCCAAAATTACTGGGATATTATTTATGTTGATGTCTGTAGGTTGGTTTCTCAGTTTTTAAAAGCCGGATCACTTCCTCAAGGGCTGAATGCTCAGTTCCTTACTATCATTCCAATGATGGACAATACTAACGATATTCAAATTTTCAGGCCCATTTCCATGGTTAACACAATCTTTAATTTTTTTTTCAAAATCTTGGCCATGGGGTTATCTTCAATGGATTGTAAGATTGTTTCCCTTAATTTGTTTGGATTCATAAAAGGGAGGTCTATTCAGAATTTCCTCATCACTGCTTCATAGTGTGTCAATATTCTTAAGAAATACACAAGGGGCGGTAATATTTCTATCTAACTTGACGTGAGGAAGGATTTTGATACTATAAATTGGAATTTCATTTTTATGGTTCTTCATTAATTTAGTTTTAATGATGTTTTAACTAATTGGGTCAAAATAATTTTTGAGTCAGCTCGCATCTTTATTCTTATTAATGGTTATACTGAGGGTTTTTTTCTTGTTCTAGAGGGGTCAGGCAAAGAGACCCTCTTTCTACTATCATTTTTCTATTACAGAGGATTATCTTAGCAGATTACTTTCTATTATGGATGGAAATGGGAAACAAAATTCTATCTGTGCTGGTAGAGGATTGGATGGTCCTACTCATTTATTGTATGCATATGATATTATTTTATTCACTCAAGGGGAAAAGATAAATATTAAGAACATCAAACACTCCCTAATAAGTTATGAAAACTTTTCAAGACAAGAAATCATTTGGAAAAAATCTTTAGCCTACTTTGGTAGTAGTTTCTCCAACTCTAGGAAGATGTACATTGTTAGAGAATTAGAAATTCATGAGGGATCACTTCCCTTTACATATTTGGGTATTCCTATATTTTGGGGGAGGCCAAAAGCATGTTATTTTTATGATATTCTTAGTAAAATCAAAAGGCATCTTGCAACTTGGAAGTGAAAATATCTCTCCTTGGTGGGTCATGTTTGCTTGGTCAAGGATGTGATTATTTCTATGTTTATTTATTCTTTCATGGTCTATAAGTGGTCGACCTCTCTCATCATAAGCATTAATGTTTCTCTCAAAAATTTCATTTGGAGTGGTAACATTATGGAGAGGAAATTAGCCATGGTTTCATAAAACAATTGCTATAAACCTTGTGATGCAGGGGGTCTCAGTATCAAGAAATTTAATCTATTCAATTATTCCTTGCAGGAATCATTTATTTGGAGGCTGTTAAATTTTAATTCTAAGTATCTTGGCTTCCTCAGAAATAAATTCAAGGATAGACTCAGAAAGGGTGATTTTAATCACATGGATTCATCCGTTTGGACTGCTTTTAAATCCATTTTCTCTTCTGTTGATGCTCATTCCAGGTGGCTTGATTCAAAGAATTAATCTTTATACTTTTGGAAGGACAACTGGACTGGTTGTCCTCTTATAGAGGAGCTAATGAGTGATGATCTAAATGTGGAATTGGATGCCTCGATTAAGGATCAACTGGACAGTATACGGAATCTTCCAATTCATATTTTCAATACTGTTCGAGACTACTGTTATTCTAACAGAGAGGATTTCTCAGTCTAGAAACCTACTGTCAATGGTTTTTTATCTTCTAAAAACTTTTACAGGAATTCCTTATCAAAAAACACATGTTTTAAGTGGATGATTGAGTTTCACTTGAACTTTATAAGGCCTTCTCAGTAAGTTTTGTCATGGGGACTGGCTCATAGGAAGATTCCAACGGATTATTTCCTTCAACATTTTGGTATCTCTCTTTGTTCTTCGTGTGTGCTTTTCCATCAATATAGGGAAGATATTGACCATTTTTTTCTTTTATACATTTCTGCTTCCTCCTTGTGAAATGATTTTTTTGATATCATTGAAATCTCTCTACCTTGTGTGTCTTATATCTGGAATTTTCTCCAAGGCTGGCATTCAATTGTGATTTCTTCTCAACTGCTGGATCTCTTTTGGGTGGCTGCTCTGGAGCATCTTCATATCATTTGGTCTACTTGAAATAAGGCACTTTATGACAACTGCTCTTTTTCCATCAGTGGTGTCATTTTCGCTATGCTTTCTACTATGTGTGAGGCAAGAATTCCAAATAAGTATTATTGCTTCAACTCAGTGCGTGACTCGTCTATATTGAACCATATTGGAGTCAAGGAGAACTTTAGGACTCCACATGGAACCTTTGAAGTATTATAGAAGGATCCATTTGATGGATGGATAAAAGTCATTTCTGATAGAGATTCTAGAGGTAATCCAGGGACTTCTAGATATGGTTCTGTTTTTAGGAATCCTAAAGGGGATGTACTTGGATGTTTTCATCATTATTGTGATCTTACTTCTTCTCCTGAGGCCGAAATGCTTGGCATAATTATTGTAGTGGAGTAAGCCAAATATTGTGGTTAAAATATTTTATAGTTTGATATTGACTCTACCGTGGTCATCTTTTCCATCAGGATGGGTCTCTCTCATTTGGTTTGGAAGATCACTAATTGTTGGTGCAGATGCTTGGATGCTGTTTTTTCCCTGAATTATATCATCACTCACATTTACAGGGAAGACAATTTGGTTGCTGATGGTCTTGCAAATAAGGGAATAAATAGAGTTGAATTTGGTTGGTTTGATCAGGATACTGATGATATTAATCCTTTTTTTAAAAGGGATCGTGAGAAATATCTTATTTTTAGACTTGTGTAAGATGTTTTTTTGAAAGGATGGAGGCAAGTTGCTGGTTTTTTCAGGCATGGGTTTTCTTTTTCCCTTTATTAATGTTCCTGGACATGTATAGAGATGGTCATGTTTATTATATTTTTTACTACTATGATTGGTATGGTTTCAAGGCAATGATTTGAGGTCTGGTTTGAGTGGCGCGCTGGATATTTTCTAGACATGTTTGGTGCTATTTTGATCTATTTTCTCTTGAAGGCACTGTTACTCTTGGACTTGCATAGGGCTATAATAACTATTTTGTTTGTTTTTTTCCTGTATTGTATAATTTTTTTTAAAATATTTTTAGTCTGGGTTCATGTGGGTCCTGTATCTCATAAAATATTCATATATATCATAACTTATATGATTTTCTTGTGACCTTTTATTACCCAATAATTAACAATTCCATGTTAAAGGCACATTTCGGGCAACAACTGCTTTGTTTCTTGTATATGTATTAATTTTTTATTTTTGTTCCTCTTAGTTTGATGATGGATAAAAAATATAAATAATAATAAACATGATATAAATATCATATATACTTAGTATATATGTATTTATAGTAATCTGTAATCTTTTGTGATAGAAAATGAATTACATCCTTCATAGAGATGGTAGGTCGTATGTACGCACAAACGCTATTTCCATTTTATTGTTGAATAAAAGAAATAATGTTAAATTATATATGATAATTAATGAATCATTTTTATGATATATATATCATATATATTCATTAAACCCATCCTAAATCACTTCCATGTAAAGTGTGAAGTAATCATATCATTTCGTGAGGCAGTAGTGTGTCATACACATGAACGATGTTATCGTATTCCCAAAAAATGGAGAGTATAAAATTATGTATAATATAATAATTATATAATATTAATAATATAATAAATATAATATAAAAGATACTAACACATCATCATTTCCAATTGTGATAGGTGGTAATGAGAAATCGAAAAACATTAGTTTGTGAGGTGGTAATTCGTCATATACACGAATGATGATTTCATAACTCATTTGATGGAAGTAGAGATGGTTTTAGGTCATGAAATTAACATAAAAACATATCCATATATGGAATATAGTAATATTACTATATAATCATGGTATAATTATAATTTATAAAGGTGGAGGAAGAAGTAAAGCAAAAACTCTTATTGATGAATGTTACCTAATCTTCAGGTATCCTCCTAATGTTTCCACCAAAGCCTTCCTAGGATAGATTTGTACCAAAACTAAAGATTCTAGGATGAGGAGAGGGAATTTGGTAAGTGATATTAGCATGTTTTATTGGATCCAAATGTGTTTATAGGTGTGAATAAGTGATGGTAGTGAGTTATCGTTTATAATGGAGGATGAGTGTCATTTTTGTGAATACCCAAAAGAATTCACTATTTGGGGTGGTCAATATTACCTCATGTGGCTAGTTTTTTTAATAATGGAGGTTAGGGATTAATTGGTCAATAAAAACTAGGAACATGTGAAAATAAATGTATTTATATCATGTTATTCCTTAGTCTTTAAGTTTACTCTATTTTACCCTTATTGTTTTTACCATGGAAACTTGTAACTTTTTTTATCAAGGTAATTCATCCACTAATACTAAAATTAAAATGATATTTATTATATAAATCATAAATAATTATTTTAAATATGGAATAAAATTTAGTAAATAAAAATCACATGTGTGGGTAAAATTAATTTTAATATAAACACACGTAATGCATAAAACCCCATTTTTAACTTAATCATTGTAATTAATTTTAATTTTTTTCACAAATAACTTAAGTAAAAAATTAATTTAACCTTATTAGATAATATAAATTATTCTAATCCCAAATATTTAATCAATTTTGTAAAATTCCAATCATAGAAGTGTAAAAATGTAATATGAATATAATTCTGCAGATGTGACAAGAAAGCGTGTTTTAAATGTGAAAATGTCAAAAAGTGTACAGTGTTTTTATATCCTATTTAAATATGAAATTTATTATAATGACATAAATTGGATTAATATATTTATAATTGAAATAGTTATACTTAAAAACCAATTTCAATTATAATTTAACCATATAAATAAATAAAATGAAAAGGAAATTTTCAATTAAAATTCAGTATTTTTCACTATTCATAAAAATGACACTTTTCAGAAAAATTCCAAAACATCACCATAATATAATTTTATGAATTAAAAAATGAATTTTAAAATACGATATTAATTTTCTAAAAGTGTCAAAAATTATATTTATTTTTGTTTACAAAAAGACCAATTTTTTTTAAGAAAAGATTATTTTTGAAACATATAAAGACTATATTGAAAATTATGTATTTTACTATCAATATGATTTTTTTATATGAAAAAATTAAACTGAATATTTATAAATTAGTTATTAGTATTCGTATCACTATGTTTAATGGTTAGGTTATAATGACAACATTAATAATATTTGTGTATTTGTTAAAACTTAGTGTTATTTATAACTCAAGCTAAGATAGTGTTGTGTGTAACATAATATATAAATGAAAATTAATTTATTTGAAAAACATAATTCATAAAAACTTTGGGTGGTACATGAACCTCATGTCTGAGAGCTTATATGACATACAACACTGATCTTAGAAGAGAATGTAATACCCTAAGATTTTAAAATATGAAAATCATGTTTGATAGAATACATGAAATGAAACATTGATTTTATAAAAAAAATTTAACACCCTCATACACTACAATTAATTTCATTTTAAAGAAATTCAAACTCTTTAATATCTTACAGAACACGCAACCCCGAGTGTGAATAAACTATAATATAGAATACCATTATAACCAAGATGGTAAATTAGTGTATCTGAACAGGACTAAATAAATTATTATAATTATATGTTTTTAAAATGTATAAAATAAATTTTATTGTTATTTATTTATTATAAATAAAATAATCACCATTTGGAAAAAGGAAGTGGTTTCTGAAAAAGTACTTTTCTAAAAGGTTGTTTAGTCATGGATTACACACACAATTTTAAATTAAAATTTATCAATTTTAGAAAAATAATTGTAAAAAATAAACTTAATTTTTTAAATTATAATATAAAAATTTTCTTAGTAGATTTTTTTTGTATTTTTTAGAAAATATTGATTTTTCAGTGAATAGTGAAAATTTTAAATTTCTATAAAACTGTAATTTATTTACCATAAATTAAGTAATTTAAAATTCAAATTATGATATGAATTTTTTTAGTAACATAAATATTATTTTGTTTTATATAATCTAATTAAATAAATTTGAATAACCATTATAGTGTATTTTTGTATAAGTTTATTTTTGGGTTTGAAAACATATTTTTTTAAAAACTATTTTAAAGTGCATGATGTTAACCCATTTTAATTAATAAAAATAACCAATTATGAGGAATTATTTAGTTAAAATTTATATATTATAAATATAACTTTTTTAGTTTAATTTCGTATAATTATGATTTCTATTAATATTGCTAATATGAGATAATCGTTTCCCTGAAAAATACATTTCTGGAAAACCACATTTTCATCAAATCTAGAGGATTAATTTTAAATTTAATTCTATAAATTTCTTGTATTTAATTTGATAAAATTCATTACATATTTGGAATCAAAATAATTTATATAATCTAACAAGGTTAACATAATTTTTGACCATAATGAATAGTGATAACATTAATAATTAGTTACCATAGTTATGGTAAAAACGAGATTAATGGGTAGTAAAATAAGTAGATATGTGTTAACAAGAACTAGAAAATTTTCCTATACCCATTTAATGACCATATTATTACCTTAGCTCCTATATGGTTTGATAATAAACCATTTTTGAGGCTTGTTTCATGATAAAATCATGGGCATAAATCATTCTTTTAAAAAATTACAAGTGTGTCCTCTCCCTCAATTATAAAAGGAAAACTCCTCTCTTATGATATTAAATTTTTTAAAACCCTTTGGTTTTTCCAATACCTTCCCAAATCCCTTCCTAGTTAGGAATTCTTTTGATGAAAACCTTAAAAGTCATCCGAATAAGAGGTAATGTTTTTTAACAAGCATTTTTATTTTATTTATAATTCCACCACCTTCAAATCTTATTTAACCATGCTTATATAATACAAAATATGACCATTATATAGAGATTTTTTATTTTAATGGAATAACCTATATCCATATTCACTTCCATAAAATGTAAAATAAAATTATTATTCATGTGTACTATGGTCTACCGCCTCGCGAACCAGTGTAATTATTTTTCTTCACCATCCTTCAAGGATTGATATAAAGATGTATTTAGCAGATGTAAATGATATTTATGACATTAATATAATTACGTAATTATAATATCATATCTAAATTCTTACCTTACAACCCTTTGGAAAATAATAACTTTGCTCATGTGTACGGTGGACTACTGCGTCACAAACCGATGTGGTGTGTTTTTCCTTTTTCAATTATACTTAGATGGTAATAAGGATAGATTAAATTAATATATATAATATCTGTAATATAATTATACCTTTTTAATTATTATATTACATATAATTTCTTACTTTCAATTCTATGTGGGATATGATAATGTGGCTTTTTTATACGGAGGACTGCCGCCTCACAAAGCGATGTGAATCATTTTCACTTACGCATTACATGAATGGTGTTGAGGTTAAAATTAATGAATATATGTGATATTTATAACATAAACATACTTCATAAAATTTGATATCACATATAACTTCTTACATTCTAATTCATTGGAAAAGAATAACGTCGCTCGTGCGTACGTTTAGACTACTGTCTCTAAATAGTGATGTGAAATGTTTTTTTCATTTTATTTTTATATGGATGACTATAAGGATGTTTTTGATTAATATAAATGATATATATGAATTAATTATTAATATTTAAAGTTTTATTTATATTTATCCTCCTTTCATTCCATCTGTCAAAAAATGGGAACACAGTTCATGCGTACGTATGACCCAACATCTCCATGAATAGTGTAATCCATTTCCTATATCTATATTTTATATATTACTCTAAATATATATATATATAATTAATATATATGATATATATATCATGGTGTAGATTATTTATATGATGTAACCATTATCAAGGTAAAAGGAATAAATTATCGAACAAAAATATGCATGAAAAATGAAGCAATTATCACCTGAAACAATGATTTCAATAAATAATTTCTAATAAATGGGTGATAAAAGAATATATGTAATTTATATATGGTATACGATATATTAATATAGTTATGTATTAAATCTATTATAAACCTATATTTATTATATAGGAGATTATGACTTGTACGAAGAAAACCAGACATGATGTATGATTTTCTCGTCTTTATTTTAATTTTGTGAGACATATACCATATTCACAACTTATTCATTTGTGTGGTGTATATACTTACCCTTTTATTTTTTATATCATGAATATATGTATCTTAATTGTATTTAAAGGTTAATTATATGTTATTTATTTAATTATAATTGTGATTCTAATGTAACAAAAGTGGTTATGTTTTATTTCATAATATCATAATTATTCTGGATTGTTTATGTTTACGTATCCTTTGAGGGAATTATTTGATATTTCTTAAACTCAATATATTTTATTCAGCTGTGGTTATTTGGAAATTTTTTCAAATAATAATACCCTTTCCCTATCTTTGGTACATAAAATTTTTAAGAAAACATTTTTAAGAAAATACGAATTTATTTTTTTCTTCTGTTGAAAATCCTTTCTCATCCAAATATATGTTTTTAAAACTTTTAACATTATCAAAATTATTTATTAAATTAATACATTTCAATTTTTGAAATTTTGAAAGATGTTTTTAAAGTAATATTGATATCTATTTCTAAGAAAGTCTCATTTAGATTTTACCAAAAATGTGAAAGGAATATTTGTTTTAATATTTATGGCATGAATATAATTTCCCAACACCATGAACAATTAATGTTTTAAATATTAATTTATAAGTTTTAAAGATTATTTTAAAATAAAATCATTTATAAAATATTTTGTGAACTTTTAGTTTTAAAAATATTTTCAAAGTGAAAAGATTATTTTTATCTAGATTTTTTTAATGATATTTTTATGGAATTTATTTTCATCAATGAAAAAAACATCATTTTAGCTTATTATATAGTGGTAATAAATTTTCATGATACTATGATTTTTTTTCTCTAGATGGTTTATGATTAGTTAGACAGGGCTGTACTATTTTGATACCATTCTTCATATTTTTCTAAATTGTTTATGTTTATGTTTATAAAGAATATAGAGTTATGAGCTTCATCCCTCAACTATTTATTTTACTCTATAATATATGGGATATATATAATTTTACCCAAACAAATTAATCCTTCATAATAAAAAAATAATTGGGAAAACTTTTCATTTTTCAAATCTTATATATTCTTTTTTCACATAGGATCATTTATTTGTACTTTAATGATTTTCTCTAGTAATGATAGTTAAAAAATAATTTGGAATCTAATTGATGATATCTCATCCTCTATGAATTCCTTGTCAATATTTACTAAGTCCATGATCAATAGATCTCCTTCAATCCTCATCATGGAAACAACATCAGGGTATTCCATACTTAATTCATTAGTGACTTGGTTTACTTTTATCAAGTGATAATTAATAGAATATTCACATTCTCTAGTAAGCTCAACCATATCATTTGTAACATGTTAAATTATTTTTCTATGAATATTTAATTTATAATTTTGTGATATATGTATCTATCAAACTTATCTCTATAAATATAATTTCTCTAAATATTTAATTAAAAAGTAACTAAAACTAACACTAAATCATATGATAATTTCTCTATTGAGGCTTCAACTATCAAGATACTTCGAAATCACCTTATAATTTTACAAGAGTTCACATCCAATTACTTTCAAGGCTGAATCACTATTAAGGAAAAATCATGCTTCATCAATGGTTAATGTTAGCATAGGTTCACTAATTAGCATATTATTCAGTTTATGTAACTTTTATTCACACACTTTTATCTATATAAACTTATATCCCTTTCAATTTAACTTGGTTAGTGTATTATAAAACCATGAAAAGTGTTCAAAAACCATCCATAGTATTCTTCTAGACCAATAAAACTACAAATTTTAATATATTTTGTAAATAATGTCCATTTATCTATGATTTGTTCCTTAACCAGGTCAACCATTTTTCCTTAATAGTTTAAAATCTGACCCAAGAATGATAATTCCTATAACCAAATCTAAATTCTATTGAATTTTGAAAAAAATCATTTCCTTCATTTGAGTTTTTAATATAACCCTTAGATGATCCTCATGTTCCTCATGAATTTTGGAATATTTAGAAATATATTTAATAAATACCACTAAAAATTTATCAATGTATTCCCTAAAGATGATATTCATCAAATACATAAATTTTGAAGGTGTATTAGTCTATCAAAAAATCATAACAAAAAACTCACAATTCTCACATCTTATTCAGAAATTAATCTTTAGGATATCATATTTCTTCACCCTCAATGAATGCTATCCATTTCAGAGGCCAATCTTGGAGAATAATTTAACAACAAAAATTTGGTAAAATAAATAATCAATCCTTTAAAGAGGGTATTTTTTCATCCCTTTAAAACCATAAAGTTATCTATAATCTATGTATTACCACAATGATCCATCCTTCTCCTTTACAAAGTGAATAGGTGATCCCCATGGAAACACACATGGTCTAATAAAAACTTTCTACAGAATATCTTTTAGTTGTTTCTTCAATCATTCTAAATATATTAATTCTATCCTACATGCGGTATTTATTATAGGTTTTGATAAATTATTAGTTCAATTGATAAATTTTCCTCTCTTTTCGTGGGAGGTCAAGATAATTTCCTAGGGAATACATCGATGTATTCCTAAAAAACAGATACATTTACTATCTTTGTACTTTCACTTCTACCCTCTTCTTCACCAATCATTCTAATAATGATACATATAGGATGTGGTTAATGACAAAACTCAGCATATGATATCAACAAGTTTCCTGGTGGGGGATTTCCCGAAGAAACCCTGGAAATTCTCTCAGACTACCGGTAAAGACGGCGGCGCTTGAGCCGACCTTCCCCCCCCTTGGGGGGGGGGAGGGAGAATCATCAGCCGGTGAGATACTAGGGGTTTTCTGGCCTTTTTCAAACCCCGACTTCCTTCCCCCTTTTCTAAAAATCTAAGTGATCCCCAAAGCCCTAGATCTGCTCGAAGGGTGCCCTAATCTTCAACTTTCCACTTCGGAATTCCCAGAATCTTCCGCACTTCTAAATCTTACATTGATTGTGAGGTTTAGGCACCATCGTCCTTCTTTGGATTCATTAGATAGATTTATCTTTGGTTCTTGGGACCTTTGGGAAAGAGAGATTGTTGGCTTGCTTGATAGGCGTCACATGATGATTTGGTTCGAGTCAGAAGTGGACCTTATTACATCTTGGTAGAGGGCTCCTTGTAGCTTTAATGGATGTCGATTCTTACTTTTACGGTGGTCCTTTGAGTTTCACATGAATCGTGATTCTCCCTCGGCAGCGGTATGGGTAAACTTCCCTAACCTTCCACTGCCTTTCCAAAATATTGCTGTTATTCGCATGCTAGGTAATACTGTAGGAAGGTTTTTGTGTTCTGATTCTTGAATGGAAGCTGTGTGCCACCCGATGAGTGCCATGTTTTTTATTATACTGGTTTCATCCCAGATACCTTTTTATTATGTGTGGATTACAATTGGAGAAGCGTAATGGTGTAAAAAGCAGGTGGTCTACGAAGACTGGATGGATTATTACGCTTTTTGTCACCGCTTGGGTCATACAGCGGTGGTTTGCAACAGGGGAGTGCCCTTGAAGGATCATTGTTCAGATGAACAAGTGTCTACTAGAAGGGAGGGTGATGCTACAAGAAGAGTTTCAGAGGCAGGTGTGAGGGCGGGTCAAGGACAGATGGAGATGGGAACTAAAGGTGGAGGTTAGGAGCTTCCACTTCCAGTGATGGAACAACAATTGGTTGAAGAATGTAGAAGGATCGCCGTGGATGACCTTAACTCTGTACATGGTGAAGGTGATGTACTAGGAAAAGTGTTGGAGGTTGTTTCAAGGGAACTTCCTGTTCTAGAGGAGAGATGACTAGAATAAAATGGCGGGGAGGTTCAACCTCCAGTAGTGGCTGAACAGATGGAGGATATCAGTAGAGAATTGGTTGAAGACGGTCAGGGAGCTGTGGCTACTTTGGGTACGACAAATACCTTGGAAGGGAATGTGATGGTGGTTGAAGGGGATATATTTGAGGAACATAGAGAGGGGGAGGCACCCCTATAACATGCAGTGGATGATGAGGGTTCTGGGGATTTTATGAAAACTATATCCACAGGGGGGGATAGAGGTATGGATACCTCGACCATTCCTTTTATCCCTTTAAGCAATAGGTTTGAAAGCCTTTCCAATGTCAATTTAGAATCTGGTTTATGTGCTAATTCAGAAGGTGCGGGTGCGGGTGCTGGGGTCTCTATGAAGGATCCGATTGTTGGTAGTTTGGCACAAGAGGAAGTACCCAGGGCTGTGGAAAATTCTGCTGATGGGGTTAGTTGTCTTGCTCAGATTGAAAGGAATACATTGATCCAAAGAAGGAGGAGGAATAGAGGGGGCAATGGTAATGGCTCCAAGGATTTCCTAGGTAAAGGGAAGGACCAGGATGGGGGTGATAAAGAAAATACGAGTGGACCAGCTATTCGTTCATATAGAGATATAGTTCAAGGTGGGAACAAGAGGATGGCTGAGCGTAAAGGAACTTTATCTATAACTCTAAGAAGAAGAACTAGGAAAGACTATTCTTACCTTCCAAGCCCTGAAAGAACCAGATTTACTTTTAAGTGGGATAGCAGGGTGATTATTGCATTTAATAAAGGTAGCTTGGCCAAGCAGTCCTGTGAAATAAAACCACCACTCGTTCAGTCGAGGAGATGGGAGCTTGGTGATATTGGGAGGCGGCATAGACCAAATTCTATTTGGGAATCAACCACTGCAGATGATGAATCTGGTATGGGATGCAGAGACGATTACAAGTACTATGATTTTTAGTGGGGTTCTGTTTCTTTTGATTGTGTTTCGATTTCAAGTGTTGGTTTGGGGAGTTGTAGGTCATTTGGCGTTGTTTTGTATTTGTTTTTGATCCTTTTTTTGGGTACCGACAACCCATAACCCGAATTTTCAAATGGAAAAAAATTATTTATGTGATGGGATATGATATATATCCATTGAAAATAATTTTATGTTTTCAATTCAATAAAACTAAAATTTCCTTACTTCTATAGTTTATCTGGTAAGTATACTTTGAGATTCAATCCATACTTAGTATTATACCAAATTCCACCATTAGAATGACCATTTTCATTATGATGAGATTGTACTCACCAAAGTTAATAATGTAATATATTTATAACCTTTATTCTGGAATATACCCTCTAGAATATTTAATTGTTAACTCCACTTATATCTGTTTAGGGTTAAAGAATAGTGATTGAAAAGGAACAACCATTCTACCTTGGCCTCTAATGAGGTTGATGATGGTTTCCCTCCATTATCTTCTGATTTGAACATTGGAGAGAAAATTATCCATTATCTATACACTTGAATTATTATACCTTGTTTCCCTTTTAATTTTCATTTGGATATTTAGTATTTATATCTCTATGATTGTATTGAGTTATATAGCTAGTATTTCCACACTTGTGACACTTTCCACTTCCTTTTAGACATTTCCTTGAATGATTCTTCCCACATTTTTTCACTTGGATATTTTTAGTTTTCCATTGTATTTTATGGTCAAAACTCTCCCCAAAATTTACCTCCATCCTTATCTTCTTATAATCCTTTCTAAGATAACACTACATATATCCAAAATCTATTTTCAATTTGAGATAATACCACACTATATCTTAATTACTCCCAAATTTCGGATTGTAGGAGTTTTTTTATAGTTAAGTTCTTACTCGGCCAAAGAATTGATCGATCTTTCTATTAGAATCAATTTTAAAGATTGAAGAATATTTAACAAGTCTTCTGAATTTCATTTCATAAATTTTCACTAATTCAGTATCTTTTTTCATCATATCTAATAATTCCATTTCCATTTTTTCTTAATGGTTATGAGGAAAATAATTATTGAAAAAGTATTTTAACTCTTCCCACTCTATATCTTTGACTCTATCAAATGCATTTATGATTTTGATCAGTGTTCACCAATGATCAACTTGTATGTTTTAGTGGAATACTGTTAAAGTGAATTTATAATTCTTAGAGAATTGGAGTACTAAAATATATTTCATATATTTTTTAAAATTATTTTGGGATCAATTAATAATAAGATTCCACTAAAATTAGGAGTTCATTGATATATGAAGGATTCATATTCTAGTTGTTCCTTCCGTGGTGAGTTTGGATGATATATGTTGTTTTAGTTATTATTCATAAAATTAGATAACTAATTCACCATCATATTCAGTTATATTAGGAAGGCCATCATTGCATTGTCCGTCACATATGTTATTTACAAAGGTACTTTTATTTCCCACCATTTTTCTAAAATAAGAAAATTTAAATGAAAAATTTGTATTTATTGTCATTTTTATGATAATAATTCAAAAGGGAGATTAATCCTATAATTTTATAATATCATTATTATAGTACCATATAACTCACTATTTTTATAACTTATAAAAAAGGAAATAATTACTTTAGCTATATATCCTTCAGAATGGTTTGTAAAGAGCATAATAAAACCAAAGCATATCTCCTGAGAGTGTAGAACTAGGAGTATAGTTAGGTCCACTTGTTTTTCACCAAGTTAATATTGAGTTAATTTCTAACCATTTTTTAGATTTATTACTCATAGGTGTATCTAATACAAAGAATACACTCACTTGTCTTTATCTAAATAGGGATTCCATTAATAGGAAACCACCCACTATATACTTCACTAAAAAATATTATGATATTTTCAAATATTTTGACTTGTCCCTATGGATTTCACTAATGTTTTATTGTCTTGATTTCCATAAATAAACATTCCAAGATTTGATAAAAACTCTGATGACTCACAATTTTAATTTATTGTTTTTAATATAATTACTTAAAAAAATATTTCAATGATAAATTCCATAGGACCTTTTGAGGTTTAGTGTCTTATAAAGTTGGTACGTCATACACGAAGTAAATAAATCATGAATAAAATTTATCTAATCCTCTTTAAAATTTGCTTTATAATTATATCCTTGCACACCTTACTACACAAAATTTCTTGCGGACATACATAAAAAAAATGATGATCATAAATCCTATTAAGTGGATAAAAAAAATAAATTGAAATTGATCATCAAAGATAAATAATGAGACTTAATATAAGAGCATGTTCATAAGTATATTAGGTATAAAATTAAAATTTATATATAATATAAAAATTATACATTCATAATAATATCACTAATTTTTATCACTGATTCTTCGTAAAACATATTATAAACGTTGTTCACGAAGGCATCTTTAAACATTACCAAGGAATGCTATAAAGGCATCATAAACATGTTATCTTAAGAGATCAACTCTTTACCAGATAAATTTGAGCACTATTTAGGTGAAACATTCATATGGATTAATTTTCTATTTCCATATAAATTTTATATCATAAGGAAACATTTCATTAATAACCAATGAAGAATAATGAACATGTTTCATATGAAATCATTAAGATCATAACAGTTTGTGGACATGGGCATTTCATTATTTTTAACCCAAATGTAGCTAATGTCAATTTCATACAAGGAAATTTACAATTAATGGAGTATAATTATACTTATATAAATAACCTTTAATTAAAATAGTGTTTATTATTGACAATATAAAATTTTGGCATGGAAAATCAAATAATGATTCTAGCAGTATAACGAGTATCCGAAATATATAAAGGAATGAGATTAATGAAAAGGAATGATAGTATCTAATTAATTTAAAATCATTTGTATAATAAATAAATTATAATAAATAAATAGAAATTTAATAATTTTTAAATAAAAATACTTATTATAAAATAATTACTTTAATTAAAAGATTGAAAGAGGAAGATAATTCCTTACTTTAAGTACAAGTTACTAAGCTTAGAGGAGAGATTCCTTGAGAGATTATGAGCTTCAAAAAATCAATTAATGAGAGGATAATATATTGGTGATGTTATAAATATAATAGGAGTGAATATAATTGGGGGGGGGATGGAATTTATAAAAAAATGATGATAACTATTTATCATTTTTCAAATACAGCCTTTGGAATTTTATGTCTTGGAAAATACAATTTCTTTGATCTGCCCACAGTTTTGGATAAATGTTTATGAAATTAATAATAGTTTTTTTTGAAATATTTCAATTTGGAGACCTAATTATTATCTTTTATATTAATCTAACTTGAAAGGATCTTTTATTTGCTAAAAATTATTTTTTAAATGTCAAGTCTTTTAGACTTCATAATTTCTTTATAGTTTTTTATAAATGATTCTAATATTTATACAAAAAATAAAATCATTACTTAAAAATAATTTGGTTTTGAAAAATATAATATTTATCATTAAATCATTATTATATAATTTTTAAGTCATTAAATACATCGAAAACATAATACTATATTTTAATTATTCACTGAAAAAAATAGAGTATTTTATAAATTCTCTTTAATTCACACTAATGTAATTCTGACATGCTGATCTCAAATATATTAATTATTTATTTAAAATATATTTATTTGTATGAGAAATAATTATTTTAAATAAAAATTAAATATTTTCTTCAAAGTACTATTTTAAAAGGAAGGCACATTATTTATTCACTTTAAAGAATTATAAAATTTATAATTTCACACACATATATATTATAAAATCATATTTGAACATTTAATAACATATTTAATTATTATATAAAATACTTCTGAATTTTCATTTAAACTAAAATTTTAAAATTATATTATTCATTTTTACCATTCCAACATTCATATAATGATAATGTTGCAATATTCAGAAAATGATTATATACCAGTTTAATCCTAATGGACACATTTACCTTTAAACCATATATATAATCCACCATTTTAATACTTTAACACTCACTAATCCACTTAAAAATGGTCTAGACTTATCTGAAAACTTCTATTTATTTTGAAATAATTTTTAACATGAGTGATATTTATGGGAGAATTTAATATTTTATAGTTTACATTAGTGTGCATATTATTATTTCATGTTTATCTCCCTATATGATTCTAAGATATTATCATCAATATTTTTTCTATGATGTGTAATTTTCCTAGGAAATTTAGTATTTCTATTTTCTACTATTATAAACCAAAATATATTAGTCATTGGAAAACATGAGTTATTTTATAAATAATATAAGTAAATTATTTGTCATTATAGTTTATCTCCACATTTTTAGCACAAATATCCCCCATGACAACTTTGGGGGTCCTAGAATAGAAGAGTATGTGTATACCACAAGTAGGATGGTGTAAGGAACTCCCTATAGAATGGGGTGTGGTTCACCCTTCTATTGGACCAATAACTTCCTCAAGAGTCATATCATTATCGGGGTGTGTCCCCTCACTTTGGTGAGACTAGGGATTCCTGACCACATTTTTTATATTTTCAGATGGACCTTTGTGGAATGTGGTATTCTTGTAAGACTAACAATTTCCTCGTAAAGTTTTTATATTCTCTCCTTGAATTGGGTAGGTAGTAACATTGGAGCATGTGGTGTAGTTCGAGGTTTGGTGTTCCATTCTTTGGCTGGGTCTTCCTTATAGATCCCTTGTTTATAATGTGAAGATTTGGGTTATGCTCCCCAATCTTCGGGATTATATGGATTGATTTACTCTAAGTAATTGGTGTAGGGAGATTTTTTATCGAAGTTGGATGTACGAGGAAGTGTTTTCCTCTATGCTGGTTGAGTCGGGAGGTGTTTTTTTGGGACATGAGGTTTATTTGAAGAGTCCTTATCCCATGTAATGAGCATACTTTGGGGAATATTTATCCCTTTATGAGTTTTTGGTTCAGTTTTTATTGGGAATATAATCCATATATTCTTCTATATCTTTTTTCCTCCCTGATTTCATTATGTTGGGAGGATATACAGTTCAGACCTGAGTTTTGAACTAACATATTTACTAAGACCCATCATTGTTTTTGGAGTTTCCTATTGAGTATTTTTATACTCACCCTAAGTGTTCTTTATTAATATACTTTTAGTGTCTATGTATGTGCCACAAAAATTGTTGGAATATTTCATGAACTATTGATCCTATTAGTGTTTGAAAATAGAAATTCCCCTGGTATAGTTGACACGACATGGTGATCCACCTTCCCAGTCTCTTATGGTAAGTAAGAATCCATTGTATTTGGGCCTTGTATTTTCCCCTTTCTTTTGGAATTTTCACTGTATATATTCAGGATGTTTAATAGGTGTGTTCATGTCTATTTAACATTTCATCTATTTATATCCTCCATGGTTGTGAATATTTTTGTTGATCATGATATAAATATACAACATGTTGTATAGTCTAAGGCCAATCATATGTGTACTATGAGTTCATGGTGCTATTTACCAACCCCTAGTCTATTGAAGGTGGTCTTGGGGTGACACCCTCTTCTCACTGAAAACCTAGATTAGTGATCAGTGAGTCTGGTATCATCATAAGGGGAACTAAGGGTTTTGGTTACATAAAATAAATCTTGGATACACATGACCATATGAAAAAAAATAATGAGGGATGATACATAGATCATCATTATTAATCCAATAATAAATATCACCTAAATAAAAATAATATATAATTAAATTAAATAAATAAATCATGTAGAATCACATGTTAGTTAAAACTCATGATTAATCAAAACATACAATGACTTTGAATTTAGAATCTATAAGGTTCATTCCATTCATTTGAATTTGGATTACTTTATTAAAATTAATAAATAAATAATCCATCATCACATTTTATCCCAAAAGTCCTTGATATTTGAGAATCCAATCTAGAAAGTCATTTTGGTACATTTCATGTGTTTTATAGGAAAAACATCATATACATTATTGGTTATATATAATCTATTTTTGGAATTTAATGCTTACATGATGTGTATTATCACTTGATATTACATGCGGCAAACATTGTGTTTGGTCCCTATCATGTATCGTGTACTTTCATAGAATTTATTAATATATGGAATTCCATGATATACACATAGTGTAGTTCCATGGGTTAAGATACATAGTCTTCGGGGCATGTATGAACATATGACACACTATACATATACATAGTGTGTACCACTATAAATGTGTATGAAGTATATAGAATGTATAATAACCATTACATGTTGTGTGGTTTCATATTTTATGATTCTTGAAATTTAAAGTCTGTAGACCCACATTACATTCTGAAATTCACATGGCATACACATCGTGTGGTCAACACATGACATATGGAGTGTATATACAGCTGCACCCCATGTATTCATTTCATGATTTTATTACTATGTGTCTTGATCCACACAACACATAAAAAAACACTTGATACGTACCCAATATGGGTTGAAATGTGTTAAATGGAATGCACATGCTAGCTATGTGATGAGCAGTTTGTGTCATGCCATATTTTAACCTAAAAATTAATACGCAATATGTAATGATGCCAAAAATTAACCACAAACCTCATTGAAAATTACAAATTGTCAAAACCATGTGATTTTATATGATATATTCACCATATATACATCATGTTATCCCTATCAAACAATTTTCCACACTTGTAGTTCATAAATGGAGTGTAATTAAACCAATTAATTATTTACATGATTCTTTTAGATTTATTCTATGTACACCTTATGTGGTTAACCATCAGTACATGATGTTTAAATTACCTATACACACCATGTATATGTCTCATGCGTCGTATGAAATTGGAACCTTCAGATAGGATGTTCAACCATTATTCACATGTCTTGTCATGTTCTTGGGCACATAAACTTAGATGTATGTTTTATATCAACCATTGGATTAAGAAGAAAACTCATAAAGTGAAAAAATCCCAAAACAATACATCATTTCGGGCACCCGTATAATGCTTCCACAATGCACAACAATTTTCCCTCTTGGCTCAAGAGAATTCTTGAGATCATTCTTTGTGCACACCCTATCTCATCCCTCTAAAATTATATAACTTGAAATTTATACCCAAGATTAAATAATTGAAAATTTCTCAAGAAGCCTTTATAAATTTGTTTATTCTATATAATATCCAAAATAATAATAATATTATTTTCACGACATGTGTTTATTTAAGTATCATTTCTTAAATAAATAAAGTTATATTTCATTAAATGATACCAAATCAAATATACCAATTATATTTGGCTTTTAATCGACTCATTTATCCTCCAACGAGATTTTCCAAACCATTAATAATAAAATATTTATTTAAAGAAAGAATATTAATTTTATAAATAGATAAAAATCATATTTAGTAAAATCAAGAGTAAATATTTATTTTAATATTTGTGGAACCAAATAAAAATTTATATTAATATATTAACTAAAATGGAGAATAAATAAATAATTGTTTACTACCTTATAACTAATAAACAAGATATAAAATTCATATCACATATTCTAACCTCGATTATCACATTATTAAATTTACGTGATTAACTTTAATGAATTTGTTATTATTCCAAAATTAAAGAATAATATTTATTCTTAATATTAAATTCAGTATAATTTAATGTTAATTTGAATACACTTAGCATGTGACACTTAAGACCTATTTCTCAGTTGAATTTGGTGAAATTATGACATGAACCGAACTAATTGGTCCCCTCCTTGTATGGTGGTGTACTGCTTGTACCACCCTAATACCTCATCCAACAGGATAGGGGATGATGTATAGAATAAAGAATGTATAAATCACATATGACATTCCTTAACCTCTACAATTCACACTTGTATACATCATTATTTTTCTATAACATCACATCAATGCAAGAAAACATAAATATTTGAAATTTAAAATTAACGTAAAATTTCTATACAAAGCAAATGCACACAATAAAAGTTCTAATACAAAAGTGATAAATAATACAACATCAAGAACCCAAAAAAGACACCCAAACTATAGAAGATGGGAAGAAGGGGATCACTACATATTTCCAACTTTACCATGAGCACTATCATCCATGAATCCCATTAGGATCTAACTAAGCTATGAATCCACGAAGTACATTACCATCACACCCATCGAAATCAATACCAATGTATATTATGATTTCAAACACACAACATGCATCAAAATAAAGACTGTGTAGAAGTGAGTATAAAAATACCCTATAGAACACCCCTAAAAATATAGATAGTCCTATAGGTATGTACATAACCAGGTGATAATATTAGAGACTCCCAACTCCATAAAAGAGGGAAAATAATAAATAAGATTAAAATAAATCCTTACTCATTAGATTTAGGGAAAACATTATTTCTCATCAAACTTAGGGGAAAACACCTCCACTATATTCCATGACCTGGAGGATCAAAATACATCGGTCTACATTGAAGGAAAGAAATATAATTGACCACATTAAACACTAGGGATTTTTTCATGATAATCCTACATAGAATGGTCTTATCATCTATTATAAAATCCCTATAAACTTCCGTAATCACTCTCCCATCATTTAGATCAAGATTATAAACTCACCAACACGTCATCATTCCAAGAATAATGCCTCTAGCAATGAAATGACTATATGAATATCATGTTATCCAAGTCCAAAATACCCATTATAATTACTGGGGGGGGACCTCTAGTGTAATATGGAAGTCAAAGGTGTTACCAACCCCATGAATGGGATGTCGAACCCCATGTCATATGGAATTTTCCTATTCCATCCTACATTAGGGAAGATACTTCCTCATACATGCTAGGATCTAAAAAGTGAGTCCTGTGACTTATCTATTCCCAAGGGGGAGAAAATCCATCCAGAAGGTGAATCCTAGCCACTTAGTAAAACTACACTAGAGTAGAACTCTTTAGGGGATAAAGATAGTGTACTGTTCAACACTTGTTCTGAAGGACCCATAGTATACACATAGCTCAAATAACACTACTATCACACCATTGATCCCATGCCTCCATAGAGAACCCATGAATAGTTGGTGTATGTAAACCAAGTGAGGGAGTTACCAACCACAAGAATATAAACCATCCTCATTGTTTGACCTCTAAAAAAAACTTTACCACTCAAAAAATAATTAGACCACTTCTCATTGAGGGATCTCTAAGAATCCCATTTCATAGCATAGATTAACCACACCCTAAATCTACAGAGGTGTACCAACTACATTAATGTTAGGGATAGAATATTACTCATCTCAGGATGAAATCCTAAAAAAGTACCCAAATTCCACATATAAACCACTCTCAATATAATATTCTTGGGATCAACATACTGCTGAAAATGGACCCACTAATAATAATCCACACTTTCTAATTCCACCCCCAAAGACATCTCACAAAATGATACATGGGAGAGAGAAAATATCCACTATCTATAGCAGGAATTTTCCATGATGACCATAGTGTAATGTGATTATATGAATAACTTCCCATACTCCCATATAAACAAATAACACCCACTTAACACATGGGGTATGGGAAGGATGAAAATTTATTTGAGTTCCATGTCCATCCATAAGACACTATGGATTAACTTGGAATGTAGAGGGAACCTACAGACTATCCTGAACTCCTATGTTCTTTAATATCCATACAGTAAGATTAAAAACTAATAAAAAACTCCAACATAATGAAGATATAGGAATGCATGTGATGGTTCCATACCCTATTGTTATAATAGTATGTGAGGGTTCATCAAACTTGTACCCTCTCTCTAAAAACACTTGGATCCCATTATCGTTTCCACAGAGAAAAATCTATCAACCAAACCTGAAAAACATATTTAAAGGACTTTGATAACATAGTGGATTCAACCATCAAATTCTATATGGAAATATAATCAGAATATATTGTCAAATTTGATTAATTTGTCTCTACTGTGAGAATATCTATAAAACTCCCTCTAAGGGGAAGGTTCTTGACCATACCTATGGGGTATATGGCGTGTACACCCAATGACTACCACATGTCATGTACCTATTCTTGATTTAGTGTGTATTACCCAATTATATGGAATGTACTAGAAAAAATATGGCATGTTAGACACACAATGTACAAATTCATGTACTTAACTCAAGGCATGTTGTGTAACCTGACATAATGTGTACATCTACATGCCATATACCTCACCTGAGGGGTTTGGAAATGTAACTTGAAAACACCTTGATTTATATACCCAATAGATCTAAATATAATTTAGAGGTAGCCTATATGAATTATGGCCACTATATTATGTACTAATCAACATTGGATAATTACATGTCATGTGTTTATAGAAATTCATGCTATGTGATTGTCAATTTTATATGTAGATTTTTTAAAAACCACCCAATTTATATTTTCCTCCCACAAATCAACCCTACATAAGACTTATGATAAACCCCATAGTTGAAATACATAAAAAATACTAAAAAAACCAAGCATTAATGGTGATTTAGAAATTGAAATAATGATCCCAAACTTGTGGTAAATTACCAAAGTTTTAGGTTTGGTTCCACACATCATCACCACTACCATTCAGTATAAATATAATCAACCTCCCCAGACATGGATATGCCTCCCTCTCCATCCCACTCCTTCAAATATTGAATAATCAATGATGAGAGGGAGTGGTTTTTCTTCCTTATAGGCGGTTGTGGAGAGAATAGGGGGGGTGGAAATAAAAGAAAATTAAAGACCCTTTAAAGGTAGAACCATGACCCATAATTCAAATGAGGTTTATAGATAACCAAGGTAACCCCTTATTCAAAACATAATCATGAAATCAAAATTTCCATATAGAGACCAATTTAGAATATATCAATGTATATGAATGCAGGAATAAATAATATATATTTAATAAATATTAAATAAATCAAGAAATATGTCCGAGTAGGAATCTCACTAAAATTCATCTTAAGGATAAATATTCCATCCTAAGAAGAATGAAGTTGTTAGATTTTTTTTTCACATTATTTTACTAGGGTAAATTAATATTATACCTTTATTATGGTTTAAGGGATACAAAACTTAAAAATGAGCCAATTATTCTACATTAAAAAATTGGGGTTACTAAATCCTCCATATCTTCAAGGTATTTCATCCTGAAAAAGCAAATTTCTTAAATGGATCTATGAGAAGCCCACAAACTATCCTCATGTAGGAAGATAACTATCCTACACATGATATACTCCAATTATCAATGGTTATTATGTCCACTTGAAACCAAAATCAACCCAAACTTAAGTACACATCCCTTTTCCATTACATATAGATGGGACTATAATTTTGAGATTTTTGTTCCTTGATTAATGCCAAATTTTCTCAACACACAACAAGGGAATCTCTCATCACCATCAGGACCCACCTTTCAGATACCTCATCTATGATTTCTAGCCAAATACTTTTCCTCTAACCATAAAATTACCATAAATTCTAGAATAAATTATTGCTATGAACAGTCATTATCACTCAGATATGGTCTATCTACACAAAAATTTATCATAGAGGTGTCAGGATCCCCACTTTCAAAATGTATACCTAGAATAATATCATATGAGATTGCTTGATAATATCATATCTAACACCATACACCTATATATGAGTGGAATACCATAACATAAGAGCCTAGGATAGTTCCACCATACATCCCCCACTAGAGAATGGGAACCCCAATTATTCCTAGATTGGGGAATAATGATAACATCAATAATACCATCTTTACCTGGAAACCGTAGGAATTTTTTAGTAGCATTAAATTCATCCAGATTCTCATACATTACATTTGAATTGATCCATATACTCTAGGACTCATGGTCAGTATCTATCTAAAACCCTAATGCCCCAAAAACTATCCTGTGGAGTGATGTACCTTAATAAATAACCTAGAATACCATAATAGACCTCCTAATGAAACTCTCAACACACTACCTTGAATTTCACATTGCCCAGATGATTTACCACTAACCTTTTAGTGATTGATGACATATATACACACACTATCTACTTTATATCCACCTTAACTCATATCTAGGTCTAACTCTAGGGACATCACATATAAATACACACATATATCAATCATATAGATAATGAAAAACCATATAATGGTTCAATAATTACCCAATATACTTGAAAAAATATGATGTAGGAAATTCAAAAAAGCTCAACACCTAGCTCTCAAAGATAATCCAAGAAACCTCCTAGGGAAAATACCATCCCTACATTACAACTACAAGACTGATTCTCTAAAAAAACTACATCACAAGAAGTTACACTCACCAACCAAAGAAAAAACATGTTACAAATTATCAAGGATTGGGCCTTCTCATTACCTAGGTCCCACATGCCAACAAAATTGGACCAGAACCCATTTGATCTATAAAAAAAAAATCAAAAATATAGTTATCCACACAAACTAGAACTATATATAATCATAAATCACTAATGATAATATCCCTTTACCCTAATAGACTATAGAAGAATCCATGGATAATGTTTTTTCTGAAACCATCTCACCCCAACAATAGAAATAAAGGAATATTATAGCCTCCAACTGACATTTCTTATCATAACATGCTAACCCGAAGAACTTGTTGGGATATTTTGGACCCTGAACTAAAATGAAACGTCATGATAATATAAAATTCTAATGATAATGAACATTGGTTCCATTGAAAAGTTTACAGATCACACTTTAGGTAACTTTAGGCATTGTTTGGATCAAAGCCATCAATAGCCCACATAAGGAGACAATCATCATGATGATCCTCATTTTTCGTATTTATACCACCTAGGGTATAAAATCTCCATATAAAGGATTAATTATAGACATTAAGAGGAATATATTATCAAGAAAAATATCCCAATACTAACAACTATATGATTATAATCATCATTCATTACATGATAGAGATCATTAGGTTACATAAAAATCTATTGATGGATTATACAATTAAGATATCATAATCAAACTCCATACATAAATTAAACTGATACCAATATCTAAACTATAGTGAAGGACTAAAACTTTACCAAGGGTATATAAACTGGTCAAGGTAGTCACCGATCTCACCAATGGTGAATATGTACTACATATAATCTACAAAATTAAGAACACACCCTCTCACATAGGATAATACCAATTCCACTATAGTATAAGAGATCCATTCCACACTAGAAGAACCTCGTTCCAAGGGAGTATAAACTACTATGGTCTATTGATGCCATACTAATAATCAATAAATAGAACCATCAATTCCCATAAACCCACACAATATCTCATGAACAGATGTGGAAGATTATAACCTCACTAGAAGACACCTCAATTGAGGAGATTAGTAACTTCAATGGAGGATACCAACCCGCAATGAGCTCTTATATGGGTATAATAACATCTCTATAGATAGAGGATCCTAGATCAAAGTATACCATGTGGTGGGGCGGGGGATAAATAAACTACTTGATACACATGTATAAGATTTTGGACTTACTAGAAGACACATTAGTCAAGGGATCGATGACCCAAAAAATACTCCCATAGTCATGCCTATACCTCACCATAAACCCCAAGGAGGTAAATCCTAAAGACACCAAAACAATTTTAATACTATGTTGCATCACCAAAGAAGTTATCATGTCTATGAGTATGTTTTTCTACCTCATAATTCATAAATGGATTATTTTAAAACACCACACAAATAATTTCCAGGAGGTAAAATGAATATCATATTTGCATGGTGACATCTCAGAATGATGAATATCACACTGATAAATTGGTAATTCATAGAACTCAATATGATTCATGGATTTTCACATCTTGTCCCGACTGACCATAAATCCGATAGACGGACCGATGGGTCACATGACCTCAGGCGCGTCTCCCCATACGCCAGAGGCTGCCGACTAGCAGCAAGGGTCTCGAGAGGTGATGGTGGGGAGAGTATACCCTCTTATTAGAGATAAATAGTGGTACAAAATAATAAACAATGATCAAAATAAGAATAAATATACATAATTTTCAAAGCAATGGAATATAGATTCGATATAACTGGTCAAGAGTGGCAAAAGGCAGTTTATGAAATAAAAGAAAGGGAACCACTATCCTCCCCTATAAATAATTAAATAAAGATTTAGTTTATGAAATAATTGAAAAAAATTTCCTAACATTACTCAACATGTTTTATAGGTATCATATTAGTTATAATACCATCCTTAGAGGGATTAAGATGTAAAGAAAATGAGGTTGTCTAAAAAAGAGGTATAACTTTTAAACAAATATTTTAGTTTTTCTTCTTCTATAGATGGACAAAATTGTATTAAATCATGATAAAATAATGAAAAATTTTCTTCCATGTTATTATATTTATTTATGTTAATTTAATAACCCATATTCACCACCTTCTCTAACCAAATGGGAAATTAATCCATCATTCGTGTGTACGGATGACTATGGACTTGGGAAAATAATGTAATTGATTTTCCATTACCGAATCTCATGTTTCATTATAATGATGGATTTAATATATATATATATATATGACGTTCATGACATAATTATCATTCTTAAATTATAATATGTCATATATTTTCTTACCTTTCTATCAATTAAAAAATGATAACAACATTCTTGTGTACGTATGGATTACCACCTACACGAAGTGATGCGAATTGTTTTTCATATCTGTATCATGTGGAATGAATATATAAATCATTTAAATAGATAATATGATATTTATGATAGAATAATACTTCAATAAATATAAAATAATACCTAACTTACTCCCCCCATTCTCTTTAAAAAATGAAAACATTACTCATGCATACGTACGACTTACCGTTTCAATGATTGTTACATAATTCATTTTTCATTAACATATTAATAATTTTAAATATATAATTTTTTTATAAAAATTATAAATATTTCATTATTATTATTATTATATATTATGTAACAATTATCCCTTTAACCAATTCCAACATATCAAAGCTTCGTTTAAATAATGAATCGATTGTCCTCAAAACACCCTATATAGAGATAATTGATTTTGTAATTAAATATATCATTAAATAAATGAAATAAATGTTTTAAGGATAAGATATTAATATGTAAAATTTTTATTAATAAATAAAATAATTTATATATGTTTATTATAAATGTGTTAAAGTACATACATAGAAAGTGTGGACTTGAGGTTAAAAATTTTGTCGTATTTTCCTTTGATTGAGGAAGATTTTAATGTTATGAACCTAATTTAATTTATATGATGTATATAATTAATATTTTAAATTTTATATCATTAAAACTTTATAATTTATTGTATTTTATGTTGTAATACAAATTAATTCATTAAGAGTGATTTTACTTGAAAGTTACCATGTTGTAATAGATTTCTTAACACAAATTACTTTCCTTGGGTTTTATCACTATTTAATGATTATATTATGTAAATATTTTTTGTTAAATTTTATTTTTTTTATTTATGTTTTATTTAAAATTGTTTTTATAGATTGAAATTTGTAACACATTATCACTAGATTGATTAATTTTCAATTAAATGATATGTTATTTGTAAGGCTTATTCATCTAAAATTTTATTTCTTTGGGATATACATTTATATTATGAACCTTTCTTGTTTTATGAGGTGTATATATTGAAAATTTTAATTTTATATAATTAATATCACTATTTTCATGATATTTAAAGTTTTTTTTGAATTTATTTCTTCCTGGGGTTTACGACTCAAAAGTTACAAATTTAGTAAGGGGTTTAGGTTTTAATCATATTTCTATAAGTATTGATTGTGCTTGAATTTACATTGAGGTAATTATATGATCATTATTTGATAAAAATATTTAATTTGTCTTCTAATTTTGGTAATTCAAGAATTTTATTGTTTGTGTACCAATTTTCTCTGTTTGGTATTCAAAATGGTTCAGAAAATATTTTTAAGAAAATTCAACATTATTTATCCTATTTCATTCATAAAACCTTTTTATTCAATATATATGTTTTCTAAAATGATTTCAAAAATATTTTTTTACTATTATTAAATAATTTATAAAATTCATTTTTATCAATGTTATAATTTTTATAGTATGGTTTGAAAGGAATATTCTTTGTGATTTCGGAACAAGGTACTTTTTTACCAATGGTGTGAACAAATAATCATTTTAACAATTAATACATGAATGGAATTTACCAAATTATTGAAGAACCATTTATTTGAATATTAATTTTTAATTATTAATGGATCATTTCAAATAAATGTTTCCCTAATATTTTGGATTTTTTTAGCTTTTAAAAGTTATTTTCAAAGTGGAATGTGTATTTACTTCAATAATTGTTTTAATGATCTTTTTATGGTATTTATATTCATAAATTATAAAAACTGTTTATTTTTATCATAATTCATCTAGTATATATTTTAATGATACCATACTAATACATTTTATCAATGGATAATGATTGTTAAAAATAGATTTTCACAGAACCTATATCTTTTCCATGGGTTAATCAAGGTATAAAAGGAATAATGGCTATTTCTATGGGGTTTATAATGTAATTCATGATCTATATACTTTATTCATGTTATTATTTTACTATAGTTATTAATTTTTTTATGATTATGGGTGAGCCCCATATAGTTCATATTGGCAGGTGAGCTCGATATTGCTCTCTAATGCATTAGGTTAAGAGATAGAGTTAACCCGTTATAGGTTTATCCAAAGAGATTTATATAATTTACAATTTTGGTTATTCCATTTTTAATAGTGATATGGTAATAATGTTACTTTATGAAAACATGTTTTATCTATGCTTGATAAAGTATCCAATGGATCCTTTTCTTATGGATTATTTTCACATGGATCAGGATTGTTGACGTATTTGACCCTCATCTAATGTTAAATTTTTATGCCAAGAAACATGTATAATGATCTTTTTTTTGATGGGTATAAATTATCTTATGTTGTTAACATTCAATTTTATTATATCATCACACCATTATCCTCATTTTATGATCACTGATGACATTCAATTGTTAATTATTATGTTTACCCTTAATGATAATTTTAGCCCACATTTATTATGTTTCTTTTTCACCAGGTTATCAAGAATGGTTTTATGTTTTTTATTCCTAATAATGTTACTATACATGAAGAACTTAGTGGGATATGATGCATATTTTTATGAAGTAGTTGTTTATGTATCTAAGTTTTTATGCATGAGTTTATCCTAATTCTATAAAACTGTAAACCAAAATGTTACTTGGGTACATAAGTGATGCATTATTTAAGTTTTATATTATATATATTAGTTATAGAAAATTAGGTTAGGATTATCAGTATTAAATACAGAAATTTAAATATGATGTTTTTAGTATCAGATCTAGAAGTGTAGGTTTAGGTCTATTATATTTGGTATCAGAGTAGAGTTTAGAAAAATTTGGATATTAGGATGTTTTCATGTGATTTTAACTTAAGATTTTTGGATACCATAATGATTTTATAATATTAAGGTTTATCATATGTCCAAAGGCATAAATATAATATCCTCGAACCCACACTCCTAGATTTAGTGGTGAAATCATAAAATTTACATTTTTGGATTGGATACCGATGGAGGCGACCCAAATATTTCCATTCAAATCATACGATAATCAAAAGGAAATATTGGTTCCCTTATATTCTATAGGTCCTTTTTTCTTTTGATTTTTATGGAATTATAAAAAACGCCTACATAAACAATACCCATTTCAATAAATATAATTTTTCCCACTTAATCCATCTTTTCTTGTTTCATAATAAGTTATCATCATCATCAATATAAAATTACTTCTAGAAATAATTTTCTCAATATACTTTCTTGATATCCCAGGGAAAAGGAAACATAAGAAGGGTGATCTCAAATGATCATTAGGGTTAAACATAAAAATTAACAATTAAATTTCACTAATGAGAATAAGAATTGTGTAAGGGTATAACGAATTAATAAGAGTGCATGAGTGAATCATAAAAGAACTCGTACCCATTAACAATTGGACAAAAAGTATAAAACATGGCAAGGGAAAGATCTATCAGAATCAATAATCTTGAGCCATGTGATATCAATAGTTATCATATGAAACATTATAATCCCATAATAATAAATTAAAAATCTTTTCGATAACTTGGAGAATCATATTCATAAAACCCTTTCAAAACCACTTTAATTGGAATAAATATATGGATGACTTCCCATATAATCATTACCCAATGTATTGGAGTGCTATCTAGGTGCCCCCATTATTTAAACTATAACATGCTCTCCCAAAGATATCTAGGACCCTATCATATAAGCTATAATGGGAAATCCTGAAACTATCCGAAACACCCCATCATATAAGTTGTAACAGGCTTTCCTAATGCTATTTGGGCCACCCAATCGTATAAGTATTTTCGAAGAACCACTACAAGAATAACATAAAAATAGATTATATTTCATCATAAAACTCATAAAAACAATAATTATTCTTTTAAAAACATGGTTAATCCCTAAAAAGGGAACAAATTTCATAAAAGTATATTTGAAACATGTTTTACCCATGGAAAATAGACATGTTCCACAATAATATCTTTGAAACATGATTAACCTATGGAAAATAAACTCTTTCCATAACATTGTCTTTGAAACAATATTAATTCATCTAGAGAAATAATGAGGATGGTATCACTACAAAATATACCCACTTAAGAATCGGTAAAAACAAGGGTTGTTATTATTGATCAATATAAATACCATTAAAATATCATTAAAAACATTCATGTGGAAAATCTTTTTTTTCTTTTGGAAATTACTTCTAAAAAGATGTTTTTTTGAAAATGGTTTTCTTTGAAAACAACTTTTTAAAACTATTAATTTCTAGAATATTAATAAAAATGGTTATTTTAAAAAATATTGTAAAATTTCAAAGTAATATTTAAATAAATGATGTTCATGTCAGTGGGTAATTCTATATATGCTGTAAAGAATATTCCTTTTTCATTGTAAAAAGGTTAAAAAGTGTCTTGCTCAAAAACTGAAAAAATGATTAATTTTTTGATTTAGAAAAAAATGTGTAAATATTTCTTTATCAAATCATTGTTGAAATGTGAAAAAATTGATTTTTTTTTAAATCATGGTTTTGGAAGAAAACACATTTCTCATTAAAGAGAGAAATGAAGTCGAATTTTCTTGAAAACATTTTATCAATTTTTCTATGTGCCAATGAGTGAAAATTGGTACTATTACATGAAAATATCCCGATAAAATAGATGAAAATAAAACTTATTAGAATTATTGAGAGGTAGATCATAATATTTCAACATTGGAAACTTAATCATAAACAATCTTGATAATTGATAAGATTGTAACATAAAACTCTTACCACTTTAATAACGTTGAATCATAATCCAAATGAAATAATAAAATTAAATTATATTTATAATAAAATTAAAATACAAATATTCATGATATAACATGTCATATGGGTAGTATATATACCTTATAATATATGATAGGTGTATAACATAACATATGTATTAAAGAGGGAAAATTGAGACAAAAACCCCTCACTACTTTGGTAACATTGAAACTATAAACCTAATGAAATATATATACAAAAAATGGATATTTAAATCCACATAAATTTAAATATAATAATAATAAAATACATAAATTGGAATTATATACACCACACAACAAAAATAACTGGTTAGGATGGCATAAATATCACAAAAATAAAATCCAGATAAGAAAATCCTTACCTTGTGTTTGAATTGTCACATGTGTCTTTATCTTATTGAAAAAAAAATTTATTTTAATTATTTTCTTGAATTATAAAATTATAAAATTTTATTATTTCTTTTATTTAACATTTTAACATGTTATATAAAATTACTAAATCAATTAATTTTACACCAGATGTTTTGAGCTTGTTTTGTTTATGTGTCAAAAACTACTTAGGTGGGTTGAATATGGTAAAAGATATTATTATTTAAACATATAAATAATTATAATCATGAAATAATTATCATATATATACCTAAATTATATTTTTAAAACCAATCATGAAACAAGGTTATGAAAAATGAATTAACATTAAGATAATGGAGACGACAGACCTTACCTATGCATGTGTAATTTTTAAAAGATCATTATAGAAAGAAGTTAAGTTATATTTTATCTTTAAATAATAATAATTATATCATAAATAAAATATTTTTTAATTATATATACTTATATATATCATTCATAGGGTTCTATGGGGAGAAAAAGAATCACATCGCTTCAAGGATGCGGTAGTCTACACATCCACAAACAACGCTGTCATTTTCTTTTAGTGTGTGAAAAGGTAAAAATAAAATGATATATCATATTTAAATAATGATAATTATTTCATTAATATCATAAATATTTCAGGAATATCACATATATCCATTACCTTTACCCTTATTTCCTTCCATGTATAGCATTAGGGAAAAAGAATTAGATCGCTTCACAAGGCAGAAGTCCGATGTATACACAAACGACATTATCATATCCCATAGGGAATGGAATTCATAACATTATATATGATATAATTACTAAATAGGTATATTTATTTCATAAATATAATTTATATACTTTATATCCATCATCATACTCAACTTTGATAGGTTCTAATAGAAAAATGAACAACATTGGTTCGTAATGCGGTAGTCCGCCGTACACACGAATGATGATTTCATAACCCCTTTGATGTAAGTGTGTGTGGTTTTATATTTTAACCATGAAATAAAAATTATTAGTATTTTTAATATACTTAAATTATTATATCATCATGGTATAATAAGTATTTAAGTGAGTGGAGGAAGAAATGAAATAAAAACACTTGTTGAAGAATATTACCTCTTCTTCTGGTAACTTCTTTTTGTTTTCTTCAAATTCCTTACTTGGTTGGATTTATGATTAAATTTAGGCTTATAAGATGATAATATGGATGTATAGAACTGATTTGGGTAGGTATTAGAAGATTAAAATAGGTTTTAATGTGTGAATAGAAGAGAACAGGTGGTAGCCTTTTATAAGTGGGGTCAGTGGTATTCTTGTAATTTTTTAGAAAGTGTGAATTCCACCCATGTTTTTTCTCAAGTGAACAAGAACCAAATAATATCTAGTTAATAATAATATAAGGTATACGTTCTAAATATTTCTATAAAATGGGTGTTGTACATGCATGGGGTGGCTAATATCTCCAAGGACCTGATAGACGTAGGATACAAGGCTGCAGTTCCTGTCATTCCCATATGTGATAAGGGGATACTTTATCTTGGGTGGAAACATAAGACAAGATCCAATGAATACCCTCAATAATTGGTGTCATCAGTTCTGGAAAACATGGATCTTCTCATTCACTTAAATTAAATGGTAGAGGATGATCTGGATATCAAGGCGTCGAAGAAGATGTGGCCGATTAAGGTGATCACTCCCAAAGAGAAAAGTGAGTGGATAGATAAGCAGGTCTTTATTTTTCTTAGAGGACTCAATATGGGTAATATCAAAAAGGAGAAATACATAAAATCATGGTACAAATTGGCACCTCAATATGAATTCACCTTAAAGGACTACCCAGACACCCATGTATACTCTATCCCCCGGATATTGTTTAGGGAGATTGGTTCCAACGAACCCAAAATGTTTTTCAAAAAATATATTGTATCATTTGGTGTGGAAACTGGTAAGGTGTGAGGGTTATCACTTCTCCCTTAAAATGGTTTGAAAATAAGAAAATAAATGTTGTATGGATAGATGTAATTAATCTTAACTATTTCACAAATTATTATGGTCAAAATTAAGTTTTCCTTATTATACATTATAAATTTTTATTATTCCAAATATGGAAAATAATTTTCCAAATTAAATTCACATAAGTGAAAAAATTTAATTTTACTTTAATCCCACAGATGCGGCGAGACAATGATTTTTTAAGAAGATTATTTTTTTTAGAAAAAGATAATTCCATATCATATCTATGAATAATAATAATAATTTTATGAAGAAAAATTAATATTTAATGATATATCTTATCTAAATATAATTTAAAATATTCCCCATTAGGGATTATTTTAAATAATTAAAACGGAGAAACATTATGCATTTGAAAATAGTTTTTTGAAAAATCAATTTTTAAACCCCAAAAAAACTCAAACTAAAAAAATATGAAGTTTATTAAAAGTAATTAATTGGATTAAATATAACTAAATAATACATAGGTTACATTAAAAATTATTCAAAACATATTGGTACTTTTAAATTACATAATTTATTGAAAAGAAAATACTTTTTACAAAAATCAGTATTTTTCACTATTTACTAGTAAAACAATATTTTACGAAAAGTTACAAGATTTCACCCAAAGTAAATTTTAATATTCCAATTAAAAAAATAAAGCTAAAATTTTGAAATAGATTTTATAAAAGTTCCAAAAATTTATTATAATATGCTTTTTAAGGAAAATTAATACAAATATGTTTTGAACAAATCAAAATTTTGAAGAATAAAATCACTTTACTAAATATTGGTTGATTATTTACAAAATATTTATCAATAATTTATATTGATCAATACATTTATATAAATATATATTTCATAATTTAGTTAATAATATTCATACCCTCTAATTTAACAGCTTGGTTATAATGGTAATATGTATCATGGGTCGTTTAAGTTTGGTTTTGAATGTTGAATACGATATTGAACATAAAAATATCAAGGTTACATATATCCAAATACTATGAATAGATTAAATTTATTTAAAAATAATAATATTATATTATATTGGGGAGTTAAATTCTCTTTTATGTTCATTGTTTCCTATCGTTTATGCTATTGAACATAATTTTCTTCTTTTAAAATCTCAGGGGGTTATAATTGAAACCCATTTTGAGGTTTTAAGTGATGTTATGTTGAGGTGATTAATGACATTTTGGGAGATATGTTATTGGGTTGAGGTATATTTATACCTTTGTTTTAACATGAATATATATTTCATAGAAATTTTGTTACATTTTTTGGGATGTAAGATGAAACATTTAAGATTATATTTGAGGTCAAAAAACTTCATTTATGTTGAGATTATTAAGGTTATTTGGGGTATAGGGTTGATTTTTATGTATTGATCTATATTAAACATTTTGTGTTATTGTTTATTTTTTAGATTAATGTATTATGTCATCATATAAAGTTTTGTAAATTTCGGAAAATATCTTACATTTTGCTAACCATTTTAGTTTTGGTTAATATTTAATTATAGGAGGAATAACCTTTTATATATTTTTTGGATTATGAGATATTATAGTATTCGAAACAATACTTATTTTAAAGTTTAGTTTATTAAAAAAGAACATATCATAAAATGAAAGATCATGGAAGGGGAGACAGAGATCTTGGTGGTCTAAAATAGTGAAGTCCTAAGGCATCTGCACTAACAAGATTGAGTCATTATAGTGGAAATGATCCAAGTTATAGGAAACAAGAGAGAGACATTTACCGAAATTCCTTGGATGTTGAGAAGTCCAAAATTTCATTCCCCTCACTCCATGTTTGGCGCACCTCCTTGCTATTCTGTATCTTTCCTTTACACCAACAGATAGTATGTTTGATTGCCTAGGGGCTAGGCCTATGGCTGTATAGAGCATTGTAGACCGTAATGGAATTAGTTTCAAGAACTGTGAGTTGGATATTTTCTTAGGTATAAATACTAAGACAAGTGAGGGAATCATGGGACTCCAATTTCATGGAATCACATTTACCAAGTAAAGTATTGAAGGTAATGACCATTGAATCCCTTGTGTCCTTGATTACACCACCACCCCACATCAGTCCAAATATGTATGAACCATCAATGTTCATATTGAGGCCCACACAGTTAGGGATACAACACAACCAATTTCTTAGTCTACTATTGTATTCATTGGGCGTTATAGAGAGAGAGAGAGAGAGAGTAGTAAAGGGATGTATTTATTGGGCTATCTCACACTCTTTACAAAGGAGGACTAAATCTAACTGCACATTAATAGTTTTAAAAATAAGATTCATTCTTTTACTTGTATATCACTAATGATGTGATGAATTAATCTATGTCCAAATGGTCCAATATCCTTCCAAAAAAATAATCACACACGCTATTTTCTCTTGACCGTTGTTACCTGACCCCTAGCACAAACGCTATATGAAGGTAGTAAACTCAATCTCTAGTGAATCCCATCATATAAATCTTCAGAAATCCATCTAGAAAATATTTACCAAGTTACTTTAAAAGAATATATGTTTGATACTTTCAGTACGTGGCTCCCTAAAACAATAACACCTTGAGGTGAGGTTAAATCCCATCAGTTTGATATTGTCATCAGAAGGTAGTGCATTATTTTGAACCCTCCAAACTAGAAAATTGATCTTTTTTGGAATATATTTACACAAAATCATTTGGACCCATTCATTTTGACTATGATCGACCATTTTTAATATCCAGAAATCTCTAGTCAAGAAGGACCCCGAATTGGACCATGTGAAAATACACATGTTCAGATCAAAATTTAAAATAGTGTTATCAGACAAGAACTATTGTTCCACATGTAGACTATCATTCAATAAGTCTCAATGAATGATTTACTACCTGAAGGTGATATCCTTCATAAGACATCTAAGAAATCCATGTCATGAACCTACCCAGTTATGTTTCCATAAGTTGATATCACCCGTTCCCATTATCCATCAGGTGTGCTTCTAGATCTCCAAAACATGAAACTATACCATGGTCCAAGTAGAAGATGGAACCCCCCTCTGATTATCCATGTCAATCCCATATCTTCTTTTCATGATCTTCCCCCATAATATCCTCCCCTCAATAAATTCCCAAGACAATTTAGTGTGGAGACCTTGAATTATTGCTGAAACACTTCTGATATTGATCCCACCCTCAATTTTTGGCCTAGCCAACCTCTCCCATGACACCCAATGATGCTTTCGTTAAATATATGCATCCCATGGAAAATATTCCATAATTTTCTCCATCCTATAAATGAAATATTTCTGCATTCTAATTGATGAGGGAATGTTCATTGGAATCGGGGACAATACACTATTAATTAGTGTTATTCTCCCTCCAAAAGACAAGAAATGATTTTTCGAGTTCGTTATTCTTCCTATTATTTTCCTAACCACCTTATCAAAATGTTTTAGATGAATATTCTTTGGTTAAAATAGTGCACATAGATATTCCAATGGTAAAGGTTCTCTTCTCATACCCAAGTTACTTTCAAAGATTTCCCTTCTCCTTTACGAACATCTTCTTGAGATGAAGACACTACTTTTCTCCCTATTGATCACTTATCTTCTAAAATTGTACTACTCCTATAGGATTTCATTGAAACCCCTATCCAATATATTAATTCCATTCAAAAATAAAATCATATAATCCACAAACATAAGGTGGGAAATTCCAAAAGAGTGATATCTTGACCAGTAAGGGAGTATGCTACCCAACACAATGCCATTTTTAATGATCTGACTAAGGGGTTCTTATGCCAAGATGAATAGTATAGGGGAAATATGGTCACCTTAACTTAGCCCCCAAATGGTTTTTAAGAAGCCATATTTCTTTCCCCAAAAGAAGATAGAGATCTATGTGGTGCTAAAGTAGCAAAATAGTTGATCAATTACCCGTGTAAATAATTCTATCCTAGATAATATTTTAATAATGAAGTTCCACTCCACTATATCACACTTTTTATTCATATCCTGATTAATTGAAATATTTGATCCAAAAATGTTGCTACTTTATTTTTAATATATATAAAATTTAATTATAGGGATAAAAATTATTTATGTTCGATTATAAATGGTTATGTTAAAAAATAAATTAATTTTTATCATGTTACTTTTTTTTTAATTTTTAGTGATAAAATAATTACCTTTAATTCTTATGAAACAATGACCCAGTTCTTGTTCAATTAGTAGAAAAATATAGTAAATGATTTTAAAAACTCTAAAAGTAATTTTTTGAGTGATTTATAGTATCCCAAAAATTTTATAGATACAAATAGAATATTATAGATGTTTAAAAGTATTATATTATAATTATTTTTTATTTCATGTTCTTTTCAAAGTCAAACTCAAATAATAGTATTTAAAATGACATTAAATAAATTTTATGGTAAATAAGATTTTATTAAATTAATTGTAAAATCATAAAAAATCATAAAATAGGAAAATTAGGATGATAAAAAGTAAAAAATTACATTACCTATCCATTTATTTTACAAAATTTAACTTACTAGTAAATGACACCCCATTAATGTTGAAAAACTAATTACCATGGTTAAGGTTAAAAATTGTTAAAAAAGGGTTATACTAAAAGATAATGTTTAAAATAATATATAAAACTATTTAAATTTGATTTTATTATTTAATTAAGACCATATTATACTTTTATTATAACACATGTCATTTTGGAACTATTTTACATGAGTCAGGTACATATTAAATTACAATATTTCATGTATTTATATAAATAACAATAATGATATTTTAAAATAAATAATACTTTAGTAAATTATTTAAAATTAATAAAAAATAATATATTCAACCAATTAATTAGGATATGGTTTCAAATATAAAACATGGTATATTTATGGGTCATTTTTTCTTTTATAATAAATTTCATGACACCTAAAGTGTAAAAAACATTAATATCATAGTAATTATCAAAATGGTTAATGGGGTGTTAAAACAACGATATATGGATAAGAAACAAAAAATTGTCCAAATATTATTATATGACTTTATTTATACACATAATCATCATATATTATAATTATATCAATTTGGATCCATTTTAACATGATCATAATTTATATTAATTAAATACTTCAATAAATTCTAATAATTTCGCACCCCTCACTTATAAAAGGGCACACCCTCTCCCATCCTATAAAAAATTAAACATCCATTTAGTATGGATAATTCCTTCCAAAATACCTTAATACCCCCCTCATTAAATTTTATAGGTATTACTTTGGGCATAATACAAACCTTAGATGGATTTAGGTTTAAAAAAAGGAGGTTGTATGAGGAAAGAATATTTCTTTTAACAAAATGTTTTAGTTTTATTTCTTATTCTACCCCATTTAAATACTATTAAAATATTATGAAATAATAAAACCATTATCTTATAAATAATGATTTTTAATGTAATAACATATATTCATCTCCATCTTCAATCAAATGGGAAATGAATCTATCCTTCATGTGTATGGTGGATTGCTGCCGCATGAAAGTGATGTAATTCATTTTCCATCACCCCATCTCATGGATAATTATCATGATTGATTTGAATTATATATATATATATATATGATATTAATGAAATAATTTTAATTTTTTAAATATAATAAATCAAAAATTTTCTTATCTTTTCATTTATTGAAAAATGATAATTTTGTTCATGCATACGTGTGGATTTCCACCTCCACGAAAAATGTGATTCATTCTTCATATCCACATCACATGGATTCTATATATAATGTATTTAAAGAGATAAAATTATATTTATAATATAATAATAATTAAATAAATATAAAATAATAATTACTTACTTTTCCTCATTCTCTTTAAAAAATGAAAATTTTACTCATGTGTTCATATGACTTATCATATCCATGATTATAACATAGTTAATTTTTCATAACCATATTTCATAGTTTTATAATTATAATTGTTTTAAAAAATGATAGTTATTTCATTATTATTATTCTTTATATTATGTAATAATGACCCCTTTGACTATGTTTAACACACCTAAGTCATTTTGAAATTATTAACCGATTGTCCTCCAAACACATTGCGTGGACATAATCAATTATCTAATTAAACATGGTGTTTAATGAAAGAAATTAATTGTTTTGGATAATATATTAATATTTTAAATGGTTCTAAAAAAACAAAATAATTTATATAAGTTTATTATTCATGTGTTAAAGAACATATATATCATGTATGGATTCATGGTAATGGATTCCATCTCAATATTCTTTCATTTAGGCATGTTTTAATGTTATTCACTTAATTTGTTTTATATGGTGTATTTAATTCGTATATTAAAATTTATATCATGAATCATTTATACTTTATTTTTTTATGAAATAATTCAATGTAATCCATTCAAAATAATTTGGCTTGAATATTACCAAGTGGTAAGATATTTTTTAACTCAATTTCATTTCATTGAGTCATATCACTCTCAAATGAATATATTATGCCAATATTGGGTATGAAATGTATTTTTTTTTGATTTATGTTGTATTTACACTTATTTGTTTTTGATTTACATTTGTTACACAAAATAAATCCATTTATTAATTCTCAATTCAATGATATGCTCTTTGTAAGGGTCATTTATCTCAAATTTTCTTTCTTTGGGAGATACATTTATGTTATGAACGTATATTATTTTAAAATATATATATACTGCCCCTTTGAAATGTTATATCATGAATATCCTTATTTTTATGATATTTAAATTTTCATTTTACGTTATAACTTCATGGGGATTCAGAATCAAAAGTTTCCAAAGCGGTAGGGGGTTTTTGTGTCCATCCCATTTTAATATGGATTGTTTTTTCTTGAATTTATATTAAGTCAATTGTATGAAAATTATTTTATAAACCCATTTATTTTTTATTTTATTTTTTATATATCAATAATTTTTATGTTTGTTTTCAATTTTTCTCTCTTTGGTATTTAAAATGGTTTAGAACATATTTTTTTTTTAAAAAATTGAATCTATTTCTCCTCTTTTTGTTGGAAATTTTATCTTCTTCAATATCCCTATTTTATAAAATGTTTTTAAATTTTTTTTCAAATATTATTAAATTATTTTTTAATTTAATTTTTAGATAAATTATAATTTTTAAAAAAATGTTTAAAAATATTCTTCTCATCTTTTTCTGAATAAGGTTCTTTTGACCGAAGGTGTGAATAAAATCCCTAATTTAATGATTACAACATGAATAGAATTTTCCATTGTCCTAATAAATAAATTATTTGAAGCTTAATTTAAAAGCCACTATGTTTCTTTAAGAAATTTTTTCCCTAATATTTTAAAATTTTTTAGTTTTTAAAAGTGATTTTCAACGTGGAAAGGATATTTTACTGAAGAATGTTTTTAATGATATTATTAATGGTATTTCTATTCCTAAGTGACAAGAAACATTTATTTTTATTTTTCTCAACAAAGGATATATTTTAACGACACCACTAAAATTATTTATCTAGATATATTATGATTTTTTTAAAGATATTTTCTTGAATTCTGTTTATTTTACATAGGAGTCATGGTATCAAAGGAAAAATTGTTGTTTCAATGAGTTTTATAATGAATGTAACCTCCTTTTACTTTATTATTATTTTTATTATTCAATGATTCTTGAATATTTTTTATGATGATGAGTGATCCTTCTATATATCATGATGATGGGTGATCTTGATAGAGCTCTCCAATGCATTGGGTGAAGAGATAGAGTTAATCGATTAATAGTTTATCCTAAGATATTATTTGAATTTAAAGTGTATTTTATTACCTTTTTTAGTGATTATAATAGTGTTATTATAATGATTTTCTAAGATAACATATTGTTTTTTCTATGATTTCTATGAGTTTCTAATGATTGATTTAATTAAGGATTTCTTTATGTAGATCTTTATTGTTGACTTATATGAATCTTATCTTATGTTAAAGGGTTATCATTTGTTTCATATTTTATGATCTTGGTTTTTATGGGTATATATTTTATTATATTGTGATTTTTCACTTTGATTATGTCATCATACCCTTGTGATCATTTTATTCTCATTGTTGACATTCAACTTTTAATTCTTAGGTTTACCCTTATTGAGAATTTGAGCTCACCATTTTTATATTTCCTTTTCACCATGCTATGAATAATGATTGTATGTATTTTTTTCCTAAGAACTTTACTAGATGTGAAGAAAATCGTGGGATATGACATAGATTTTTATGAACCTATTGTTCATGTATAAAATGTTTTATGTATGATTTGGTCCTATTTATCTAAAACTTGAAACCTATGAAGTCCTTAGGATTGTAAGTGATACAATATTTCAGTAGATGTTATATGATTTGGATGGAGAAAAGTGGGTTAGGTTTATCAATATCAAATATAGAATTATAGAGACAATTTTTAGTACTGGAACTGGAATCTTGTGTTTGGGGTGTTATAATTTCACCCAAGGGTATTTTACTTGAAAGTTTCCATGTGGTAAGTGTTTATCATCTCAAATTGTCTTAGTGGGGTTATATGTTCTATTATACACATATGTTATTTAATAAGGTGAATCAACTACACATTTTTTTATCATTAATATCCTTATGTTTATGGTATATAAAGTTTCATTTGATTTTATTGAAAAGGAACCTCCTGTATTAATAAAAAATCCCTGAGTAGGGGGGGGGGTGAATTAGTGATCCAATTTATTTTTTATGTTTCCATGATAAAAAAACCCTTTCTACTTATTAGAGTGAATCTTGATCACCATAAAACACCAAAAAATATAGGTAAAAGTAGATTTAAAATGGTCACCCCTAAAAATGAGAAGGCTAATCCATGGTATTATATAGATTCCACCAAGATCACACTACCCTCTTCTTTCAACATGTAGGTATAATGAGTAGGGTTTATCCTTGTCCCATGTAACAATAAGTTTTTCAACTGTAATAGTGGTTACCAAACTGTTATGATGATAAATAACATGATATAAATAATGATAAATCATTCCAAACTTATACTTCACTAGATTATGGAGTGATACTCTTCATATTATTTTTAAACATATAGAAAATTAGGTAAGGTATCTTCAATATGTACCAATTTGCATAACAGATTTTTATTCACATTCTATTCTTATTTTTTCTCTGTTATAAATCTACTTCACATACTAAAATATATTAGTTTTACATCTTATACATTACCTCACATACATATTTTCAATGTATCATTAGTATTATAGAAGTTCCAATTTTTTAAATTCAAATTAAAACCTCCATATTTCTTTAATCCACTTAAATACTCCAATTCAATTTTGATTCTTTAGATCCTCTTGAATCAATTGGAAATTATTTATTCTTCCAAAATGATATGAATAATTTATTTGGTGATATATTATAATTTCCACGAATCTATGTCATCAAAATATCTAATAACTGCAACAAACTACCGATACAACTTTCGCCATAACCTTGTGTAGAATGTTTTCCATTTTTCCTTCAAATTAACTTTCACCATAGGAATATAACTCCTTGGTCTAGATATTTTTATTTTAACACCACCTATATAACACAATGTTTGAGACCATGTGTGTTGTCACCTACATCAACATGTTTTGGATTCAATACTACCTTTCAACTATGACTTGTTTCAGGAACCACCATGGGCATAATGAGATTGTTCGTTTCGCACATCTAGAGTCAATAGACACCAAAAGGCTTACCACAACCATTTTATCATTACCCATTTGTCCTAGGTACCCTTGAATATCATCACAGGGACCACCAAATATTATTCCTTGTTTGTTTCACATAGGAACACTAGAAGATCACCACAAAATCAATCAATAATTCTCAATATTTTTTACTACCCATGTTGGCTATTTTGAAATGTGGATAATCAAAAGTCCTCATAATATGATTTTCCTTGTCTATATTCTCTTATATTTACTCTCCTATAAGAATTAACTTCATATCTTGGTCACAATTTATTCTAAGATACCTTAATAGTTTAAAAACCATCTATTAACTATACAGTCTCCTCCTAACTTCTTTAAAGGATATAATCAAGATAAGCCATAATTATTAATATAAAATTGAAGATCATTTCACATGGAATCATTTTTTAACTTAGAATATGTTTTTTTGTATTGATAAAAAAATCTAACACACTCAATCATATAATCTTCACCTAATCTTCAACCTCACTAATCACAATAACTATCATAGCACCACTTGGGATCAATAATCTTCCACTTTGGACTTTTTGAAAACGAGGAATATAAATTAATAGAAAACATTGAAAAATTAGCAATGTATCATCATCAAATAATTCCATTCCTTTATGAGTGAAATAAATGTAAGAAATAATAACATTGAAAAAATAATACCATGTTTTTCTCAATATAGTGATCTATATGACACTTTATTAACAAGAATATCCTGATATTAAATTAAAAATTCATCACCACATCTTTAACTCCTTAAATCCTAAAATATTCCTATAAGATAATTATAATAAATTGTTAATAAAGTTTATTACATACTAAAATCTCATCTTACCCCTTTTAATAACTCTCCCTAAATATATACTTAATTTGAAGTGATAATTCCCCCAAAGGCAACACATATCAATGGATAACCAATATATTATATACCCACATTTGAAAAAAATGAATTTAAAAATAAAGGAAAAATTTATGTTGTCAAGTTTTCTACCAATTTGATAATAGTATCTAAAGGAAAGATGATAGAGTGGACATCAATACCATACCTTAGACCTGTAAATATTGGGGTTTAATATCTAACTTCAACCTTGGATTCTGAAATTATTCTTTTGAGAGTGGATTGGTAAAAAAATATTCAATTTGATCCCTTGTAAGAAAAAAAATTCCAATTTCAAATCATTCTAATCCACTGGCTATTTGATGAAGTGATATTTAATATCAATTTTATTGGATATTGAATGATATATTAGATTATTTGAAAGATTAATAGCACATTTATTATCACATACCAAAAGTAATGAAAAATTTTATTGAAATTTTAAATATTCTAGATGAGTTTTTAGCCATATAAGTTGTGTTAAAAAAATAGGTGGAATCCACATATTCAACATTAAATTTCTCAACGTAACCATATTACACTTCTTTGAATTCCAAAAAACACATATTTCTCTGAGAAAAATTGATCTACCTGATGTAGACTTCCTATCATAAATACTTCCAACCTAATATTCATCTAAATAAATAAATAGAGAAATATTACCCTTGCTATCATATTTCAAGCCATAGTTCATTGTGTCTTTGATGTATCTAAGTATTTTTCCCCATCCATGAAATTATAAATTTTTTATTCACAATGATACCAATCCAAAAGTATAATAACTTACATAATATCTGGTCTGGAAGATATAAATTAAATTAGATTACAAATAATATTTCAGAATTCCCATTGATATATATCATTTCCTTGTTCATCTTTTGAAAATTTATTTCCTACTGAATGTTTGGTAGAACCAGCTTCAAATCCTCCTTTCCAAACTACTTTTACATTTCATTAACATTCTATAATTTAGATCATATATATTATTTTTTCCATGAGAAATATTTTGGTGAAGAAAGTATCTGATTTCACCAAGAATAGATATTTAGAAAACCAAATGAGTTTTTTTATAAAATTATTCAAAGACTACTTCATCATTTATTGTAAAAATAATATCATGTACATAAAACATAAAAATAGGAAATAATTAATTGTCATATTTAATGTTTCAATTTATATCATGTATTCCTTTCATGAATTTAAATTTCTTCAAGAAAGTGTCAAGTTTATAAAACCAAGCTTCTAGGGGTTTCTTTGGCCCATATAAATCATTCTTTAACCTACAAACAACAATTTAACCTTCAACAATAAATAAAACACATAGTTTCTTCATGTACACTTCCTCCCAATTCACTATTTAGGAAGTCTAATAAAACATCCATTTAAAATATTTTGATTTTTATTTTGTGATATTATGGAAATAAAAATTATTATTGTTTTAAGTCTTGAAATTGGTGAACAATTCTTATCAGAGTCAAATACTTTGACCTATAAATATCCTTTATAAACCAATATATCATTATTTTTCACAACTTCTCATTTTTCATTGATATTTTATTAGAAAAATAAATTAGTTCCCATAATGTTCTTCTCTTTAAACTTGGGTAATAACTCCTAAGTCTCATTATTTTATATTTGATATAGATATTCATTCAGTGCATAAATCCAATATTTATATTTCATTTGTTATTGTTCATCTCTTGGTTCACCTTGAGAAAAAAATAAGACTATAATAGCTATCCTAAATGTTATTCTAGTTTGAATATGCTATTCAGGATTTGAAAATGTTTTTTGAACTTGAAATTTCCTTATAAACCTTGAATTTTTTGAAAAATATTTTACTAAATCACTTGAATTTACTATATCAAATTATTCATTATTTTACCTTTTTTTTGAAAATCCACCTTTCTGTTTTACAAAAATAGATTCAACGTCATCACCTATATAACTTTATTCTTCCTGTGACTTTAAATTATTTGTATATGGCATTACTTTCACATAAACATAATCTATAATAATTCTTATTTAATTCCTATCAAAATGAAATTCTCTTCCATTTAGTGGATTACCTTAGAAGATACCATCCACACCTATTATTTAAAATTTTCTATATTTTCACCATTAACTTTGAAGAATTAAGGGATTCAAAATAGTCTTTGATACTTTAGACTTAGAGATTTATTTTAATAAAAATCATTGGACAATGTATCATAATTTGTCTTATAGAGACAACAATTTTGGATATTAACCACTACTACAATAACCTTTCTCCATAAATAATGGGATGTGTCATGCTCAAACAACATTGTTCGAGCCATATCCATAAGTATTATAATCTTTCCTCCAAACACTCTATATTGACATGGTGTGTATGATGTAATAAGTTCATGATGGATTCCATGTTTTTAAAGATAGGATTAAAATATCCCAGTAATATAATTTAACCTATATCATTTTGAATCTTCTTAAAAGAGTAACCACACTCATTCAAAAACATATTCCAATGGTTGAAATATATTTTCAATTTTAAATATATTTTTCTCTTGTTGTGTCTGAATTGTTCTTATTTGAATGAGGTAACTCCTCATTAATTTCCATCTTCCAATATATATAAACTCATCCTTTAAATTCTAATTAATCCAAAAAATCTTTTCTACATGCCTAAAACCTCCACAGTTCCAACTATAACATTAAAAATAACATTTTCCTTTAAAAACATCGTGTTATCCAAAACTGAAAACCCAAATTTCAACCTTATTTCTATAATTTATTGTAGATTAATTTTAAATGTTAAAATATTGGAGAAATATTTAATCATCTTTTTTTCACATCCAACTTATATTTATCATTTTTACTTCCCCCTTTGTAGTAGTTTTTTTTATTTAAGTTAATATAATTAGAATTTATAAAATCTATAAAATCACTTGATTTTGGAAAAAAATTAGTCTTCTTGATATGATTCTTCTTATTAGATTCAAAAATCTTCATTGAGTTTTTTCTCCTCATTTTGAAAGATATTTATTAGTGTCTCTAAGATATATCTTTACTTTAGAATTACCCAGATTCCTAAATAGATTTCTAGAAATTAAACTTAGTTTTTTGACGTCCCTTTTCCTTACTCACCATTTTTTATTGTAAATTTTTTAAATTCTTATATTTATATTTCACTAATTATTCCATATTTATTTTTGAATTCTTCTATTAAATAAGTAGTTTACTAGATTCATCAAATTCTATATAAAACATTGTTTTTTATAAAATATGAACCTTTTCATTTATTCTAGAATATTTATTTTTCTTCATTAGTTTTTATGTCCTTTTCATACTTAGATATCTTTAAGATACACTCATTAGGTTAAATGTTTTGTAATAATTCCATCCCAGTTTCTTCATTCTCCTCGACTTCAATACATCTTTTACTAGTGAATTCTTCTTTATTCACTTAAGCATTGATAATTTTTTATGCAACATCTCAATATATTTCTATTACCAGTTCTTTATTACTAATATTACTACTTTCAAAATGAGATAAAAAAATTTATTTCTAGAATTTTTAGAAATGATTACTCTTCTCTTTAGTAGAAACCTATTATTTTTAAATATTTGATGATTTCTTCTTAAAGAGTATCCATAGAGTATCTTCTTATTTTTCACTGAATCCGTATTCTTTAAATAGATGACAGTTTGAATCAAAATTTCCAACTACTCCACACCTATATCATTTTAGAGAAGGCTTATGTTTAAACCTTACCTTGTTTATTCTCACATTTCTAGATATTATATAAATTATCTTATCATAATTATGAAATAAATCAAAATAAGAATCAGTATAATAACATTCTTCTTCAGTAAAAACATTATTCTTAATTTTTTTTCTTTATAGATTTAAACGCGATATATTTTTCATTGTTTACATTTTTATTGATAGAATTATTTTTCCACATTTCAATAGATATTATAACTATGTATAGATCATTAATATAAATATTACTTATATCTTTTTACACCGAAATAGAGGCTTTATAATCAAAATTATATAGTAATATACACCCAATATTTTCAATAATACGAGAATATTACAACATATCACTATAGCATATGATTATGATTACCAATTCATCCTCCCATTTAAAGAATCTATAAATTGTTTCATCTTAATTCATCCAATGATCTTCATACTTAAGTCTCAAAAACTATAATTTATCTATCTTCACTTTGGTATTTCCTTCATAGATATTCTAAAGTTTATCCCACATATCTTTAATGTTTCAAAAACCCACTTTATGAGAGAGATGATAGAATATCATTATTTTCATGACCTTTATTCTACAAATTTCTTTTATATTATACTATTATAGCAATAAATTAATACTGAGAAAAATCATATCAATTGTGACCTATAATACATTATAAATAATAGATAATATATATGAAATCTTCTTGGATTTTTTATATAATTTATTTTCCATTCAAATATAAGAATACCCTTTATATTTAATAAATCATGATTTTCCCTAACATATACCATAAATTTAGTGAAAAAACTTCAAAAAAGTGAAACTCCTCAAAATTCAAACAGAAAGTCACCAAACATGGGAGACCTACCACCCAAATCACATGAAAGAGAATCAAATCTATTAGTAAATAATCAATGATATGGGTAAGTTAGTGATCCAATTATATTTTTGGGTTCCTTGATAAAACAACCATTATCATAAATAAGTGTTTATATTGGTCAGTCTCTAACAAAAACATGAAGGGAAAATAATATTCACAAGGTTCACCTCCCAAAAATAGAATGATAAACCTTGGCACAATCTATATTTCACTACGACCATACGACCCACCAGTTTCAACCTTTTGGTATATCGTGTAGGGTTTATCCTGGTACTCATGTTACAAGATGTCTCCTAACTATGATAATGATCCCACAATATTAAAATGATAAATAAATTGATATCAATAATAATAAATCCTTACAAATATTAACATAATTTGTTAATGCATTGCTTCTATTCCTCTTCATATTTAACCTATGAAAACTTAGGTAATATCTCGTTGGTATATAAAATTTTTAAAAGCCCCTTATTATTTTTCTTCATTTATTATTCTTTCTCTATTATTCCTCTACTTCATATGTACCACTATCAAAATTTAATCTCACTTAAATTACCTTACTTACATACTTTTCCTAGAATAAATAGCAAAGTATAATGGACAATTTTAATTTTTTTCAAATTCAAATTCAAACATCCAACTTACTTCAACTAACTCAACTAACACCAATTAATGTTTATCCATCTGATCTTGTAGAATCGATTTTACATTATGTATTATTCCAGAAGGACATCATTGATGGAGTTGGTGATACATTAAATTAGATAAGAACCCATATCTTAAAAACTAATCATAACTGCATCAAACCCCCTGAATTATTTTTCACCATAGCTTAAAATATAATGAGAATTGGTTCTTAGAAATAGCTCACTCCATGGGAGTAGTATTCCCATGTATAAATACTTTTCATTATAACACCACCTATTGACCACGACACATTAAACCATGTGATTGGTCACCTGCATTAACCTGTTTTGTTTACCAACACCACATGTAGAACATGGATTACTTAAAGAACCACAAAAGGTTTAGCGAGATAGCCTATTTCACATAGGTATTTTAAATGAACACCATAGGGATCCACACGACAATTGTTTCCTTTTCTATATTTAACAAATACCCTTAAAGATCACCATAGGGACCACCATGAATATTTTCTCCTTTTCTGTTTCTAATCAGAATACAAAAAGGTCACTATAAAATTTATCATAACTTCTCAAGATAATTTTATATCTATGTTATCCATTTTGAACAGTGGATCATCAAAACACATTCTACCGTTGTATTGTATTTTCAGGAATTTTCCAATATAGACTCATCCATAAGAATGGTCTTCTTATATTATCCATCCTTTGTCTAAGATCCATAAATTCTTTAAAATCTTTATATCATCCATCTAGGCTCTTTAAAATTCATAAAAGTCAATAATCATGGTAAAAAATCCTACTTAATATAACCTTAAACATCATTCCACAAGGAATTATCTTATTTATCTTAAAATATGAATTCTATATTTGATACAAAATCTAAAAAACTCAATAAAATCCTCTTAACTTGATAGTTGAACTCACTCATCACAATAACCATCTTATAACCTCTTGGGATAAATAATTATTTATTTCATGGGGGTTATGATTCAAAATTTACCAAATAATTAAGGGTTTATATTAAAATTTTATTTATTTTTAGGATTATCTATGAATATTCTTTCATATACATGAAATTATTTATAAAGGAAATTTTTAATACCATTGAAATTATTTAAAAAGTTTTATATAAGAAAACAATCTAATTTTTTTATAAAAAATTAGTTTTACAACTTTTTTTAAAAAGTTGAATATAATATTTATTTTTTAAATTTATAACGTGAATTTTTTTCCCCACAATCATAACCATTCTTTTATTTGATGCTTAATTTATAAATTAGATGGTTTTTTAAAATAAAATTTTGTTTCCAATATTATGAAATTTTTTATAAAATATTACCAAAATAAAACGCTATTTCCTTTATTTTAAAATGTTTAAAATGATTTTTATAGTTATTTTAATTTATCTTAACATTATTTAATAATTCATCTACTTAATTGGTAACATGATCTTATAATATCATCCATATTATATATTTATATGGATTATGATGATTGTGTGAAGGATAATTTCATAAAACCCATTTCTTTTCCAGGGTTAAATCAAGTTATAAAGGGATACAAGTTTTTGTTAAAAGATCGATGATGAAAATTAAAGATTCCATGTGTTATATTACTGTATGGTACCTAGAAATTATTGGTGATGATGGGTGATCCTGATAAAACTTATTTGACGTGTGAACACAATATAGCTTATATAAAGGGTGATGCAAATAGAGATTATACAATGGGTGAACTCGATACAAATTTATGAGAAAATATTACGAATAATTTACTCTACTTTTAGAATTTTTTTTTCATTAAAATTATAACATTTTCGAAATTATAATCTCAAAATTAACATTGTGTGATTTTTTTTTACTTTTCTGAAAAGTTATTTTAAGTGAATAGGAAAATACTATTTTTTATAGAGATATCATTTATTTTCATTAAATCAAGTAATTTAAAAGTCATATTATTTTTTTCGTTTTATATTTAATTAAAAATTTCTTCCTGTAGTTATAAATAAATAATTAATTACATAGGAATTAGTATTACAGTTTATTTTTTTATAAGTTCATTTTTGGGCTTAAAAATCCATTTTTTAAATTTTTTTTACATTGTATTTTATGAATTTATATTTAAATTGATTCCCAACACTTCTAAAAATTGAATCTTGAAAAAATGGATTAAATTATTGTAATCATGGGGTTTAAATTTTTAAAATAGGTTAACTTTATATTTTTCCATAAATAATTTTAACCATGATAGATATTTTTCAACTTGGTCAGTAAAAACTATAATTAATGTTAAAAATAATATGGAAAGGATTTTTAAATATATCTAACACCTGAATTATTTATATTTTATGAGGTTGATTAATCCATTATCATACAATATTCAAATATATGGTATCTTTGTTTCATTTTTCTTCGATAATGTATTTAATATTATTTTATTTAAAGAATGAGCATAAAATGTCACTCTATTTATTTTAAAATATATGATATTTTTCTTAGGGATAAAAGAGATCATGTTCATTTATACATGTTTTTTTAAAAATTGAATTATTTTTTGTTTCATGGTAATTTATTTATAATTTTTAATGATGAAATAATTACCTGAAAGGCTTACACAACACTAATATAGTGTCTCTGCAAGTAGTAGAAAAATAAAGTAAATGATTTTTAAAACTATAAAAGTAATAATTTTTTGGTTAGTTATGGTTTTACATGAAATTTTTAGATAAATATAATTTATTTTTTATGTTGTAAATTTTTATATTCAAATAACATTACTATCATGATGTTATTAAAGTAAAACTATGTGAATAATCCTGAAAATTACTTTAATGGTATCTTAATTTAAATAACATTTTATTAAAAGATTTAAAATTCATAAAAAAATTATATTTGTCCATGTTAATGTGATATAGCTATCAATATCAACAATTATCCATTTATGGTCCACTTTTCATTTTATAGTATCTTTCTTGACCACTAATACATAAAAAACTTTGATCCGATGGTTATCATCCAAAGTTTTAAGGAGGGGTAAAAACTAAGAGATAAGGGTAAAAACATCATCTAAAATCATATAAATTTTATTTTGTGAAATTATTTCATAACCACTTCATAAGGATGGTTATTTTTACAAGTTTATTAATATAAAATAAATTCATGAAAGAATTAGGAATCTGTAAATATTATTGATTTCTTACCTCATTACACTTCCTCCCATTAAAAAATGTTAATGTCGCTTGTGTATACATATGGAATAACACCTCCATGATGAGATGAGATTCTTGTTTCATGTCCACCTTTAATGAGTGATTCTAAAATTGTATTTGATATATAAAAATGATAATTATGTAATAATTATTCTTTTTTTTGGAGATGATGGAATAATGACCAATTTAACCATGGTCTACGCACCAAAGTCGTTTTTGAATTATAATCCAAATGTCCTCCAAACACCAACATTTACCTAAACAATTAAGCAATTAAATATTTCATTGTAATAATGTAAATAAATGGTTTAATGATAAAATAATATAACAATTAAATTTTATTGAACAAATAAATATTTAATATAACATTTTTATACCAGAAATTAGTGCACATACATAACAAGTTTGGACTTGAGGTAAGAGTTTTATATACTGAATTTTCATTAATTAGATTATAATTTTAGTTCATTGACTATTATATTCCATGATTACATGTAAAATGAGCAATTATTTTATTATGTTTTATTAAAATATTTTTGCATGTTTTTACAATTGTTAAACATAATCACTTAAGTGATTAATTCTAACATCAATAAAAAAATATCTGTAAGGATTATTTTGTATTAATTTATTTTCACTGATATGTTTTTAGTAATATACACCTACTTCTTTTTATTGTTTATATTCTAAATATTTATATATTATATCATGTATTACTCTTTAATCATAATATTTAAGGTTCCTTTTAAGTTATATCTTTCATGAGATATTGATTCAGAAGACATAAAATTCGAAAAGGGTTTCATGGCCTAAATTTGAATTATTTGAGATATAATTCATGTTAGGAACCTTGATTTATTTTACATGGTGCGATTACTTCCCGATGAATGTGATTTAACATATTCCTTCATAGAAATTATGGGTTTTACAAAATCATGTTATGTTCTGTCACAAACTGAATCTGATATCCACTAATAACAACATAAAATCTAGCCCATGACAAGGCCATAAGAGAGTTACCTATCCTCATGGGCTGGAAAAAGTGTCCTAATATAAGTGTATTTTGTTTTGGAATGATTTACCTGAGTATGAAAGCATAAAATATTAAAAACAATCAATAATATGAATATTAAATATTCATACCAAACAAACCGTAAAAAAACCAGATATGAATACATGGTTTCAAATAAATAAAATAGGTCTAAACATAAACAAAAACAATAAAAAATCAGCCATAAAGACTCCAAATGATAAGGGGGGTCATCACCCTCGAGCCGTCTCCACAACACCGCACCATAGGAGAAGACTAACAACCCGGACTGCCTTCACCTGAGGCTTTTGCCTTTACCTATGTCAAACATAATCAACTATACTTACACCCAAGGGGTTTAAGTAGGGTGTGATACTAATACCAATAGTATACCACCCAAATATTCCAAGGAGTATGCAATACTAGGTGAAAAAGCATACAATTTTAATATGTATGGAAAAGCAGTGATAAATGCGAAGAAATGAAACTTTCAATTGTAAACAGTTTTCAAAATAAAACTTTCAGAATGTTGAAGCACTTGAATAAGGAATTTTAGCTACTATAATTTATAGTAAAATTCACCTTAATAAAGGAGTGAATACCACACATCCACTTATCCCCAAAACTAGAACACCCCTAGGAACTAGATAGTCTCGGGCCCTATGTACCTCGTACCTCTGTGTAAAATATCCATGGAAAAATCCTTTCCCATGAAAAATAAACTAGTAGGGAACATAAACATAACCTATTAGCTCCCCAAACATCACCCACACAGTATAGTTAGATTTGTCGTTATCCAAAATGGTAAGTGAAACAGGGACACAACCCATCCGGATCAATAGCATACTAGTACATATCCTCCCACCTAGGTACCTGAGATTCCACCTTTGTGCTAAAAAAATTTCAGCTTGCTACAAAAATCACTTTTCATATAAAAACACCACTACTATTCACATACAAACAATACAATAGCTATACACACATTATACCACTTAAAACACACAACAATACATTTTGATATGCAATAAAACAACTTTTCAAAATATTGCATTGTATTGCACCCAAAACTCCTTGAAATAACCAATTTTCACAATATGTGTACACTTATAAGTCACAAAAAAAAATTTAAGTCCAATACCTCTCAATTAAACCTAAAAATTAGTTATAGGGTATCCCCATATGAACCAAGAAGTGATATCTTTGTAAAACCTCCATATTCACACAAACATGACACTTAAAATTCATATGCTTCACAAACACCATTAAAAAAAATTCTTGTAGAAACAATCAAAGGATATAAACGTTAAAAAAATTATTTTCATCCCTAATAAATTTAAATTAAATCAACTTAGTAGTTATAGGGCATCCCAAATGAACCAATAAAATATTTCTATGAGAAAACCCCAATTTCACATAAAAATGGCACTTAAACTCAATTTGTTTTAAAAATACCACTAATTTTTTTTTTCACCAATAAGGAAATTTGATAAACATGAAAATATTACTAAAAAATCAAGATAAGTCGTGATGATTTCATCCAGATGGAATCACCTACCACAATTGTGAAAACCCTTGAATCTTTGCGTGAAAATCCAACCGCACCACCGCCCCACCACAAGGGAATTATATCAAGCCTAAATCCAAAATAATAGACCCAAATAACTGGTATCAAACACCAAGTTCAAATCCCCACTTTCTAGAGATTATAAAATTCAAGATGAATTAGAAGAAACCCTAATAAAAAGAAAAAAACCCAAAGAAAATGGGAGGAAGAATGAAAGAGACCCACTTACTTGAGAGATGTTGAAGAAATATCCCCAAATACACCAATATCTAAATTTCCAAACAGTGAAAAATTCAATTGAGGTTTGAATAAGTCTGATAAGGTCATGTGATAACTGAAATGGGGGAAAAGAGTAAGAATTGAAGGTGTTAGGAAGGAAAAAATTTACCACATCAAATCTGTATGATTTGAGAAATCCTATGAAGTTCTGCCCTAATTCGTGATGCATACGAGCTACAAAGAGGGGGGAAAGAGAATGGGGGAATTATTGGGTTCAATGGTCTTGGGTGAGACTTTGAATGACCAAAAAATCATAAAACATGAATAATATATTAAATAAATAATTTTTTTAAATATGGAAAGGGCTCACAGTTTGGCCCAAATCATGAAAACTCACCCCTATTCCAAAAATGCATGGAAATCCACCAAAACAAATAAAAATAATGGAAATTAAATCAAATTGTCGTTTAAAATAAGTTATGGATGTGACAAGTCTCTCCACCATGAAAGACTTTCCACCCCAGAAAGTAAACCTGAAGCCTGATCGTAAAACAATAATGGGCACTCCTTCTCGACCCAGAACTTCCACTCCCAAGTCTCATGTTTATTATTCCCCAACTGCAAAAGAACCCTAACTGGTGGAATATAATTTCCTTGAAGCACCATATCCTGAGAATCAACTATTTGCACCAACTTCTAAACAACATATAAATTAGGCTCTATATACAACTCCTCCCAATTCATTACATGGGATGGATCTGGTTTATATTTCTTTAAATGGGGGACATGGAAAATGACATGGATGTGTGTTAAGTTAGAAGGTAAGGTCAACTTTTAGTTCACATTGCCTACACGCTCAGGGATCTCAAAAGTTCTGACATACCCTGGCGTCAACTTCCCTTGCATTCCGAATAGATGATGGCCCATAAGAGGGGACACTTTTAGGAATACCCTATCACCCACAAAAAAACTCTAGGTCTTGACGCCTCTAGTTATCATATGATTTATGGTGAATCTGAGCTGTCAATAAGAGTTTCCTGATCAACTTGACCTTCTCAGACATCTCCTACACTAGACTCGACACCAATAGTGAGGTATCAGCTTCCTCATCTCAACTCAGGGGGACTGACAAGGCCGACCATAGAGTGCCTGAAAAGGATCCATTCAAATCGAGGATTGGTAACTGTTATTATAAGAAAACTCAAACAATCCCAAATTTCTATCCTAGTAACCTCCAAAGTGTAGAACACATGCACGAAGCCTGGCCTCCAAAATTAGATTCACCCGCTCTCTCAGACCATCTGTCTGAGGATGGTATGCCTTGATCATATTAATATGAGACCACAAGGCATTTTGAAGGCCTTCCAAAAACTGAGAAGTGAAACAGGGGTCTCTATCTGAGACAACTGCTGATGGTAGACCATGGAGCCTTACCACCTCCTGAAGATACAAATGACCCAACTCATCCACTTTATTTGTACCTTTGATTGGAATGAAGTGAGATTATTTGGTCAGATGATCAATCACCACCCAAATAGAATTATAACCCAGAGGTGTACAAGGAAAGAAAACAATGAAGTCCATGAGGACCTTTTCCCAATTCTAGGTAGGAATGGGTAATGGTTGGAGAAAAACAGAGGACCTTTGTTTCTCCGCTTTCACCTACTGGTATGTATAGCATATTGATATTAAGTCTGCGATGTCTCGTCTCATACCATGACACCAGAACTACCGAAGGACATCATAATACATCTTGGTGGAACCCAGATGGGCAACCCACTGAGAATGGTGGATATCTTGCATCACCACCTTCCGCAAGGATAATGATACTACTGAACAAACTTTTAAGTACATGATTCCCCTGGGAGATGATGGCCAATCATAAGAAATCTACCCACCATGAAGAAACTGCCTCAACCACTGAAAAATCTGGTCACTAGGATATTCCCTTGGAATCAACTCCAAGAGAGAAGGAGTCAACTAAATGCCTGCCAAGAATGCACCTCCACTGTTATTTTTCTTCTCCACATGCATCTGAGAAAAGAGTTCCATGAGAGTCCACTCATCACTGGACTTACTCAAAGCCTACTCTGGGGATCTTCTTCTAAAGGCGTCGAACACCACCTTACCCTTTCCTGGGGTATAAACAATGTCAAAGTCAAACCCCTACAAGTACTCAATCCAACGATGTTGTCTCAATTAGAGGTCCTTCTGTGAGAAGATATGGGCTAAGCTATTGTGATTAGAGTAGACCACAAACATCTTCCCAAAGAGGTAGTGACGCCATGTCTTCAAAGTATGCATCACCATTTCTGACTCCAATTTATGGGTCGGGTAATTCTCTTCATGTGGTCAGAGTTGGCGAGAGAAATACAAAACCACGTGATCATCCTGTATAATCATGCACCCAAGACCCATTACTGAAGCATCGTAATAGAAAATATACCCCTTCCAGGCCTCAGGAAAAATCAGAAAGGGGGTAGTAGTCGAACACTACTTCAACTCCTTGAAGGACGCCTGAAATTTTTAGGCCCATAAAAACTTCACCCCTTTATGGGTGAGCATTGTCATCTGTGAAAAAATCCAAGAGAAATCTTGAAGTAATTCCCTGTAACAACCATCCAAGCCATGGAAAATCTTAATCTCGAACACATTATACGATTTCTCCCATGACATAACTGCATTGATATTCTCGGGGTCCATCAAAACCCCCTACTCAGAGATCAAATGACCCAAAAAGTTTACTTCCCTGACCCAGAAATTTCATTTGGACAAACGTTTCATAAAGGTGATGCTCTCACAAGGTGCCCAGAACGATCCACATGTGATGCTCTTATTCCTACTTAGATCCCGAAAAAGCTAGGATTTCATCCAAAAATACCATGACAAAATAATTGAGATACTGATGGAAGACACTGTTCATGAGTTCCATAAAGACCACCCGAGAATTGGTCAATCCTAAGGGCATGACCAAATACTCAAAGTTTTCATACCTGCATTAGAAGGCTGTCTTTGGGATATCTACCTCTTTTAACCTAAGTTGATGGTGTCCCAAACACAATTCTATTTTTGAGAACCAATTTTCACCCTTGATATGATCTAAAAAATCATCTATACTAGGAAAATGGTATTTTTTCTTAATTGTTACCTTATTCTTCTTTTGGTAGTCAATTCACAACCGGAGGGATTCGTGAGACTTTTTTGCAAACAAAATAGGAGAGACCCATGGAGAGATGCTCGGGAAAATGAATCCTATGGATTATAAGTAGTCCTGATGTATCTTTAATTCCCTCAAATCGGTGGGGTCCATACAATATTAGGTAAGAGATATCGGCTATGTTCCCATCTCTAGATCAATCAAGAAATCCACATCCCACTCTGGGGGAAAACCTGAAAAATCATATGGAAATACCTCTTAAATATCATTCACTACATGTGGTAGTAAACCTTCAAGGGAAATTACATTTTCATATAGCACGAGCAATGATAAATGGAAGATAAGACTTCCCATATCTAAGAATGGAGGTCCTGTGAGACCCGACCGAGGGTCCCATTCTCCACGAAAAACCTGAGGACTCGCATGAGGTGCCTTGAAAATCACTCGCCACCTGTAACAATTGATGTGTTCCGGGAAGTGTTCTAGACAATACATGACCATTATAATTTCAAGAAGATCCATATCTAAGGCCAAGAGGTCCCACTCCATCTCAATCCCTGACACATAGATCACACATGACGGGCACCTAAGACCCTGTTCCTTCTTCTTTCCAAGAAGCGTCACCAAATCCATCAGAAAAAAGACAACATAAAAATAGGCAATTTCAATGTGTCCACCATACGGGCATAGATAAATGAAATAGATGCACCAGTATCAAAAAGAGCAGCAACTATACAAGATGCGATCAAAATAGTAACTTGAAATGCCGATGGTCCCACATATGATCTTGCTGGTGCCTGATCCACTGCATCGAGATGTCTGGTATCTACCCAAGGATGACCACTAATATTTGGATGTTCCCTAGACTAGATATTCCCTAAATATTACCCATACCTACCACCACGACCCCCAAATCGAGATCCCACCATCCTCAACAGCTCTGACTGTGATGGCACTCCTCATGAAGCCACTGACCTTTCCCCACTATGAAGTGGGTGTTCCACCCCACAAAAGAATTGAAAATAAACCTTACCTCCACTTTGATAAAATGGATTCAGAGGAAGTGGGTATGTTGGTAAGTTGTTCCCTGGTATCTCATATTGGTGGCATAGGACAGATCTCAAATTAGAAGCCATAGATGAAAACTGCCTAGAAGAGTGGCCAGAACTACCACCTCCCTTCTTCACATAATCCTCCCACTTCATTTTCTTCTCTAAATAGATGGCACTACCCTATAATAATACAGTTCCAGAAAAATTGGCTCTGCCTTTATAGTCAATCTCTACTATACACGCTCAATCAATGACCTCAACATAAGTCCTCAACTTGAATAAGAAAACTTGGGATTATATCTCTGGTCGCAAGACTTTCTCAAACCTCTGGGATTTTGATTATTCATTCAAGAAAATTTCAAGGGCATACCAAGCAAGCTCAGAAAAATGGTTGGCATACTCTATCACAGAAAGATTCCCTTGAACAAGATCCTTGAACTCTCGAGACCTGACATATGCCAAGATTTCATGGAATTACTGTTCATGGAAGACAACCTTGAAATCTCCCCAACGCATCTGCTCATTTTTCCTAGTTTGAAGTATCAATTCCCAACACATGTTGCTAGGTCCCTCCAAAAAATAAAGGAACATTTCTACCTAAGCTCCTCGGATGTATCCATGAACTTGAACATGCACTTGATCTTTTCAATACATTTCTCTATTTCATGGGGTTCTATGCTACCTCGAAAAGTAGGAGGCTTGTTTTTTATAAAATCCTGAGCTTTATCTTTTCTAGGAATGGTATCTTCATCTATAATAGTAATGGGAATGGGAGATGGTCTCTGTACTAGAGCTTGGATATCCTGAACTGCATCCTCAACTAGCCTCAGATCAATAGTTTTGGGAGAACTCTCTCTGACTTCCTCCTATGGGTGCATGGGAGCTTTCTGGGGAGGCATGCTGCTACAAAATGCAACAATAAAAAAATATCCAATACCAAAATTCTAGAAATATTAATGAAATACATCAAATATAAATAATATATGCATATTACAGTAACAAAAGAAAAAACTACTCCACCACACCCAATGTTTACATGTGGTCTGCAACCCACACGTCTCACCGGAAGTAAAGTTAATAAGACAATTTCAACGTCCCCAGGTTACTCAAGGTCTTCCATGAGAGTTGAGGTCCAGTAACCCAACTTGCAACCAAAACCCCAAGCCCCAACAGTCCTAGCTTCTGTCTATCCCAATTCATCCCAAAATATTAATATAACCCAAAAACATTAACCTCCTTTGATACCATTTTGTCATGAACTGAATCTGGTCACCACTAATACCAGAAAAACTCTAGTCGATGATAAGGCCTGAAGAGAATTCCCTATCCCCATGGGCCGAAACAAGTTTCCTGGTATCAATAGATTTGGTTTGGTAATGATTTACCCAAGTACTAAATCATAAAACATTAAAAACAATCAATAATATGAATAGGAAAATTTTCATGCCAAAAAATCCTTAACAGAAAATAGATCTGAATACATGGTTTTATATAAAGTAAAAGAGTACAATAGAAGGGGACCAACAACCGGAACCGCCTTCACCTGAGGCTTTTCCATTACCAATTTCACAAATAATCAAGTCAAATTACAACCAAGGGGTTTAATTATGTTGTGAGCTAATCCCAATATAATACCACCCAAATATTCCAAAGAACATGCAATACAAGGTGAAATAACACAAAATTTTTATATGTAAGGAAAAGCAACGATAAATTCCAAGAAATAACACTTTCAATTGTAAAAAGTTTTCAAAATGAAACTTTTAGAATGTTGACACATTTGAATAAGAAATGTTAGATACTTTAAGTTACAGTTAAAAAACCCTAATACATGGGTAAATTCCACAAATTCAATGATCACTGAAAGCGGGAACACCCCTAGGAACTTGATAGTCTCGAGCCTGATGTACCTCATACCTCGGTGTAAAATATACATGTCACAATAATTTCACATGAAATATACACTATTAGGGAATATACCCATAACCCAGTGGTCCCAAAAAATCACCCACATAGTTATGTTAGAGTTTTCTTTATCCAAAATTCTAAGTGAAATAGGGACAAAACCCATCCGGATCACTAGTGTACTAGTACATATCCACCCACTTAGGTACCCGGGATTCCAACTTTGTGCTAATTAAATTTAAGAATTCTAAACACATCTATTTTCATATTAAAACACCGCTAATGGTCACATAAAACCAATACAATATCTATACACACTTTATACCTCTTAAAACACACAAAAAAAAATTTGATTTTCAATAAAACACCTTCTCAAGATCTCACATTGTTTTGCACCAAAAAATTCTTCAAATACCCACTTTCCAAATTATGTGAACACTTATAAGTTACCAAAACAAAAATGGAAGTAATATAACTTTTAATGAAACCAAAAAATCAGTTATAGGCCAACCCCATATGAACCAATAAAATATTTATTTTAAAACCTCCCAATTTCACATAAAAATGGTACTTAAACTTCATTTTCTTTACAAATACCACTAAAACAAATTTTTTCACCAAAAATCAAAGGATATAAACATGAAAATGTTATAAAAAAATCAATATAATTGACAAGGATTTCATAAACATGGACTCACCTACCATAATTGTCAAAACCCTCGAATCTTTGTGTGAAAATCCAACCGTACCACCGCCGAACCACAAGGGACTTAGATCAAGACTTAATCCAAAATAATAGACCAAAAGAACTATTATCAAAACCTAGGATAGAATACAAACTTTATGAAAATTAGAAAATTCAAGTGTAATTGGATGAAACCCTAAGAAAAAGTGAAAAAACCTTAAGCAAATGGGAGGAAGAATGTAGAAGACCCACTTACTTTAGGGATCTTAAAGAAATATACCAAAATAAACTAGTAGATGAATTTAAAAATAGAAAAAAAATGAAAGTGAGGTTCAAATAAATTTGATAAGTTCATGTGAGAACTGAAATGGGGGAAAAGAATAATAATTGTAGGAGTTATGAAGGAAAGAAGTTACCTCTTAAAATATGGATGATTTGAGAAATCCTTAGAAGTTATTCCCTAATTTGTGATGTATATGAGCTCAAAAGAGGGGGTATAGAGAATGGGGGTGCACCTGGGTTCAGTTGTCTTGGGTGAGACTTAGAATCACCAAAAAAGAAAAAAAATTGTTTAAGATATTTAATATTTTTTTTAAATCTGTAAATGAGCTCACGGTTTGGTCCAAATCATGAAAACTCACCCCTTCCTCCAAAATATGCTTGGGAAACCCCAACAACAAAGAAAAAATGGAAATTAAATAAAATTTAACTTAAAATTAAGTCATGTATGTGGCATGTTCTTTCATTTAATTTTTTATTCAATAATTTCCCAAGTTGTAAATTTTTCTCATCATAAACTTTCTTCTTTGAGATATATTTTAATTGATACACCCATATTAATTTAGAAGATTCATACACTGACTCATTACATATAACATAATGAATATTTTTATGGTAAATTTGTCTTATGTTTTTTCTTATTTTACTTCATTAAAAAAGTTTTTTGGTCTTGAAGGTCCACAAATGGTATTTTTTAAAAGACATTATTTTAATGTTTTTAAATTTTTTAACCAAAATATTCCACCATGTTATTTATGTTATTTCAATAATGTTCTTTTTTGAACATAAATTATTTCCTAAATTTATTTGTAAGGATATTTTAACTTCTTTAAAAAGTATTAAATGGAAATTCTTTAATGTTTTCTCCATGGGTCACTTTTGACTCTTTTTTCAGAAGTCTGAAAAAATGTTTATTTTTAACATTTTAATGTGAATATATTTTACCTATAACATAACTGTTGTTTTATTTGAATACTGATTTATATGTTTCCATGGTTATATTTAAATAAAATATTTTTTTTCTTAATTTTTTATAAATTTTTATAAAATATTACCACAACAAAAGTGTATTTTTTTACCTTCAAAGTAATATTTTAAATTCTATTTTAAATTTATTTTAATCAATATAAACGAAATTTACTGGTTCCTTTAATTCAATGGAAAGATGATATTTTTACATAATCTACCTTCTTTCCCAAGATGTATTATGATGAAAATTTTAAGTAGATTTTCTTTAAATATATTTCTCTTCCGCTGGTAAATCAAGTTATAAAGGAATGCAAGTTGTTATTAAAATAGTGATGATAAAAATGAAAACATCCATGTGTTATATTCATGTATGGCAGTTGGAAATTATTGATGATCATGGGTGATCCTGATACAAATTATATGATGGGTGAGCCCGATATAGCTTATATGACAGGTGAGCCTGATAAAATTTATATGACTTGTGAGATCAATACAACTTATATAAATATGAGACCAATACAGATCTCCAATTAATTAGTTAATTTTAATTTTATTTAAAGGAAGGAATGATGGATTTAATCGGGGAAGTTTCTATTATGTATTGAACTATTATACAGTTATATATGACATGAGTGAACATCAGTTATAAAGATAATATCCTAATACACCAACACATTTTCTTTATTTTTTTTGAGTTTTAATATTTCCTTTAATAAAGGTTAGCATTACATGGCCCATGATTATTGATTATCATGACTCTTACCTTTATTAAAGATTCATGCAATGTCACATGATTAATGTTCCATGTTTTTGTGTGTATGAACTCTCTTATGTAATGACTATGAACCTTGAATATGTTCTCATACCCTTATACCCATCTTGAGATTATAAAATATATTCAATTTTTAATGCCTTTTTTACCCGTACTGAGAATTTAAACTCACCCTTACACATTTTACCTTTTCCCAAGATTATAAAAAATTATTTTAAGTAGGATATGTATTGAAGGGTTTCATGTGGGAGACAATGAATAAATAATTTGTATTAAGAAAAGTTTGGAATAATGGAAAAACAATCCCTTAAAGACACAGGTAATGATATGTAAGAGTTTTTACTTATTCTATAAAACAATAAAACCAAAAGTTCCTTAGGTATGGTAATGATACAATATTTTCATTTGATGGTTCATTTTTTCGATGGTTATAATTTAGTCATAATTTTTGTTATAAAATCTAAAAAATTAGAGATTATGTTATTAGCATCGAATATGGGATTGTGGATTTGGGGCTATTATGAAAACACATCCTTGCTTATCAGTCGTAGGGGAAAACACCTCCCTGATTCTTTATGACCCAAAGATCAAACCACATTGATCCTCATGTGGGGCCTATAATCTGAATCACTACATAAAGCATTTAGGATATATCTAGTAATTTCACATACTAAAGGTGATCACCATCGATGAGTAACTCCACATGCACCCACATCGTCAATTTCCCATCGTACAAGGTGAGTGGATAAACTCATTTATACATTGTTATTCTTAGAATAATGATTATATCCCTAGAATCCCAATCTAAACATCCTGACCACCAATTCATGAATCCTTAGTCTAAATTAAGGGGGTGGGAGTACTGAAACTCAAGAATGGTATGACTCATGAGGGGGTTACTAAAAGAAAAGATGGGGATGTCACACTCCATCCTCCGAGAGAGTTCCTTGCCCCATCATACTTAAGGGATGGAACCTTGTCATCCATGAATGGATTTAAAAATTATGCAATATGATCAAGATATGTCTAAGGTGTAAATCATATATCCAAAATGTAAATCCTACCTGCTCATCCCAACACCACCTGATTAGCACTCCCAATGGGAGAAAACTTGTGTACCATACACCGTAGATTCCCAAGAACCATTAATAGTCACCCATCTTGAATACTACTACCATTAATGAATCAATATCATGTTTCTATAGGGAACCCAAGCCTCCAAAGTGTATATAGATCAAAAAAGGGAGTTACTAACCTCAAAAATCTGAACTGTACTTGATTTTATACCTCCAAAGAAAACATTTCACTACTAACATGAAAATCATCGGACACCTTAATGTGGGATCTCCTCGAAACCCGTAATAAGAAATAGAGGATCTAAACCTCATATATCTAAGGGATAACCAACTCTTTTAACATAAGGGAATACCCACACCTCATCCCATGATGAAATATTGAAGGTGTACCCAAATCCCATATTTGAACCATTCTAACATTTTGTTCAGAATAACTAAAAAACCAATAAAATGGTATACACCAAGAATACTTCCTACTCACTTACTATACCTCCCAAAAAACCACTTGTGGTGCCACATGGGACATAGAGTATATCCACCATCCATGTAAGGAACTAGCTACGAGGACCCCAACCTAATGGGAGGGTACCATTAACCCCTTATACACCCATCCATGCCATATTCAACCACTCAATGTTGTTTGTACAGGAAAAATGGGAATCTATTGGAGTCCAGTGTCCATATTATGACTCCATGAGTTATTCCTCCCTATAGGTGTGATTGCAATACTAGCCAAAACTTATGTGTTTGTGACTCTACATCTTTGAGAATACATAGATGAAAACGAACTAAGAAAGATTATTGATCTTAAAATATAAATTGGGGTCATAATAACTAATATTAAAATGCTACACAAAGGCTCACCGACCTCACATCAACTGTACATCAACACTTATACAACATTATCAATGCCATAAGGCTCAGTTTTTCAACCAACCTTGAATCATCTCTCTAAAGAACTATGATAACATAGACGAATCCAAAATAATATTATCTATATAATGATACATGGAATGGACTATCTACATTTCTAAATCTAGATCTAGGTAGAGGATATCTACAAAAACCTTCAATGGGAAGGTGCACCGAGTGTACCATCGAGTACATGATGTGTACACCCAAAAACTCATGATGATTGTGTACCACTACCCAACTCAATGTGTATTTCCAAAATACATGGAATATCCAAAGAAACACATGGATTTTGAATGAAATGTTGTTCTAATTCAATTTCCCATCTAACTCCATGTCAAGTCACATGACATGGAGTGTACTTATATATTCCATATAACCTTCACAGGGTGTATAGCCATGTAATTGGGAAAAACTCAATTTTTGTATCCAAAATATATAAAATACATGTGGATATATTTCACATGAAATGTGATCACCACAATACACCCTAAAAAATAATGATTAAATACATGATATGTGTTCATATAACTACATGCTATGTGATTGGAAATTCAATATAGAAATTTCGTATAAACTGACTAATTTCATGGGTTTCACCACAAGTCACCCATCCATAAGACTTTATCCATCCCTAATATTCAAAATACATATGAAAAAAATAAAAAATAAAAATACTTAATGGATATGTAATAATTGAAATAATGAGCCATACGTTGTGGAGAATCACTAAACATTTAGGTTTGGTTCAACACCCCACCACTACGGCTATCTGTTCTGGATTAGATCAACCTCCTCAGATGGGGATATACCTCCCAATAATTCTATAGAATTATAGTTTTGTGGTTTATAATGAGTGTAGTGAGTAGTTATGCTACCATATATATGATGAGTGGGGGGGATAAGTGGAGTTGAAAATAAATATAAAATTTAAAACCTATTAGAGGCTTGATCCGAGTAGTAGAAATTTAATTGGATTAATACTTTTAATAGGTGAAAAAAAACTATTTAAGACCAAAAAATGAAGTTAGAATTTATTTTCAGAGATATGTTTACAAGATATTGATGTTCACATGTGTGAGAATAAATAATATTTATTTAAAAATATTGAAAGTCCTATGAAAAACACATGTATTGGAATCTCATAAAAATTCATCCTAATGATAATCATCCCATCCTAATATCAACGAATAGTTAATTTTTCTGTTGTCCCAGTAATATTTCACAATGAATAAATATCGGGATTAATTGATTTCTTAAAATTTTTATAAACTTAAAAACACCCACTTAAAATCTTATTAGAATATACCCATAAACCAAATCAGATATGAAATAGAATATAAATAAATGAATGATTAGGATATAGATAATTTTTATAGTGTTTCAGGGAATCTGATACAACCTCTAATCTACTCCACCAAAACTCAATGAGAGTTTAATGATTTTTAATATACTTTACCTTTTAATGGGGGATGCTCAGATGAGTGAATGTAGCTATCATTAGGTACAAATTATAAAAGAGCTTTCAAATAGGATATTCCTTTACAAGACATTTCTATGGACTTCAATACACTCAGTATAAAGAGTGTATTATTTTTAATGGTGTTCAGTTCTATTTTTTTTATTTTTGATAATCCCTCTATTTATCTTGACTGATATGAAACCCTTACATGGCCTGAATTTCTAGAGGCAAAAAGGCCTTAAAATTACTTGGCACGCAAACCCATTATCCCAAACCTTATAGAAATTTATTTGGACAAAAATACACTAAAACAAAACCTCAGAAACAGATCAATGAGTCTACACCTGGCTCACCTCAAGATATTATTATTTGATTATAATTCCTTTTGAAAAGCTGCATGGGATGACGGTTTATCCTCTATATCCATTTTTTAATATTGAGTCTAATTTTATCAATTTTTTACTACCACAACTATGATCCATTAGAATGGGATACTCCAATATATGAAAACCTAATATGCATCATGGCTTGGAGGGCCTATAGACTAAGGGATTATAATGGCCTAAAGGCTCTATGGCCCATTATTATGGTCTAAAATCCCATTCAAAGTGAATAGTAATTACCCTATAATACCTGCTATAGTAACCACACATCTATAATTATATAATATATACTACATCACAACTATAGTACATTAAAAAATTCAATCCCACTTAGTTTTGAAACATGTTTCATGTAGGATGATGGGGGTGATTTTACCACTCAAGTAAGACCCCAACTATGTTATGTATTATTTTTAAGAGAAATAGATATTGAAACAAAATCAAGATTGACATAAAGGTTCATGAAAAAACTAATGGTAGATGAAAAACTTCATAGGATGAATATGTATCCAATGAAATAAAATTTTATTCTTCTATAGTATATGGTCTTGCAGCTTAACAAGAGTTGTTTATTTATTCATAATCACAAAAAGAGAATACTATAGAAACTGTATTATGCAGTCCACCTTTCTTAACAATATATTATTTTATTTTTTATTTAAAACTCCTATCTTAATTCAAATGACCAAGTGTAGATATATAATACTCAAAAAATTAAGCTTTGTACTCTTTTGAAGTGACTTTATCTTTCAAAAATAATAGAATAGAGGTATTTTCTTAGTGTAACATTAGTCTCCATAGGAATAATATTATTTATTGGAAATCTAATCTTTTATTAAAATAATATTTCTACATGAATAAATCTATAATTTCAATGAAACCAAAGAAGTAGATTAATTCTATCTTAATATTCAAACAATTTTAATTTCCTCATACAACTGTGATTAAATATAAAAAATATATAGCTTCATTATTCTCCAAGTACAAAAGTCTTAATTTTATAAGTCTTTATATTTTTTATGACTTAACCGATTTCATAACACTTTTATCTCAATGAAGACTTTAGGGTATGAAATTATTATGATTTTATAACTTTTCCTACGATTTTAAAACATTTACTCTTATTTTATGAATTTACATAGATTAGATTGTATAGATGTATGAATTCATCATGAGACTTACCCTAGTTGTAAAAATTCATAATAATAATTTCCTTCTAATTGTAAGACTCAATTCTAATCATAATTATTAATCATATAACTTTGATTCTAGTATTCGACTTTGGCATATGACTTTAACACTTCATATGACTTTAATGTTTGACATCAAACCTAGAAAAATTTCTTCTACAAAAAATAAAAATCTCTTATTAAAATATTTATATAATTTGAAAATTTGTTTGTCTATATCAAGAAAATTAAATAGTAATAACAGTTAGGGGTTTTCTAAGAATAAAAAGTTATGATTAAATAGGATATGTCATAAAAACCTTAGATTTTCCAAAATTACCCCTATTTATGTTTATGAAACCCATAATATTTAAGTATAAAATTTTACAATATTTAGTTAAAGAATACAAATTTCAATATTATATAATTTTTATTTAGTTTAAATTGAATATTTTTTAATTCTATAATACTATTTTTGAAAATGGTATTTCAGTGAATAATTTAATTTTAATAAATGAATAAGAATATCTAAATAAAAAGGAATATATAAGTGTTAAGACAATTGATTTTTTTTAATTCATAAATTCTGGCCCTTTTTGTGATATAAAAAAGAATGATAAGGCTAGAAGATAAAACATATCTAATATTATACACTGAAACGATTAGGATTTGGCATTAAACTATTCATAAATATACAATTAAAATCCATTAAGGAATTCAAAATCAAACATCCAATAAATGATAATGTAAATAAGAATAAAAAAGCTATGTTGTATTTTATAATGAACAACAGAATTGCAGGAATAATAAAAACAACCATAAAAATAAAGACGTCAATCAAAAGGCTTGGGGTTTGGCTGGTTTGAATAATGGAATGTTAGAGGTATGTTTAGTAGAGGTTAAGTTAGGTTTTATAGAATGATTCAACACCCCCTTCTAGATATAGGAATATGATTCCTTATGCTTATCTGGTCTTAAAATATATTCCCAGAGGAATTGATCCAAGATATCTATTCCCTCAGAGCTCAAAGAATATTTTCTACACATTCCCAACCTATGCATAATTTTATCTTCATAGAAATTAGGTATGCTGATAAACTAATTCCTAAGGTAATAACCCAATTTTTTTTGATGTTTTTCTTGATTTACATTATTTAGACAATTTTCAAATAATTACTTAAAATATTCTAACTGAGTAGTAGAAAAGAGATGAGAATTCATAAAAAAATGTATGTTTATTTCTTATAAAAACAAAAATGTAGATACACCAGGAGCTTCTAGATATCCAGGAAGAGACTCCTTAGATAATGTTATATAATTTGTGAATACCATATTTTCAAATATTTTTTAATAGCCATTTTATTATTATCCAAAAACATGAGTTTCCATTTAAGGTGAAATCCCATTCATTTTACTACGTTAAAATATTAATTCTTTCAATCATTTCATTATTAAATTCAAATATTATGTCCTTTTTAATTCTACTAAAGATTATTTAGGGACAAAATATCACATTTTTGTGATTTAATCCTATCATTCAACATATTGAAATACGATGAAAGAGTTCCCAACTATTATTTAGAAGATTCAAACTTAGTCAAGGTAGAAGATGAAATGTTTTCCTTAGAAGATGGTAATATTTTGATGAATTAAAATTTAGTAGTAGTAATATTCTTAAATATATCAAAAATTTTAGTCCTCTTGGATAAATTCATTTTTTTTAACAATGAATATGAAATATTTGACTGTACATGTAGGATATTATTTAAAATTAAAGATTTGGTTGTTATAAGGTCTTTAAGATCATGAAAATCAATTTTAAACACTAGTTGGGATTTTTATTTATGAAAATAATCTTTTGAAACTTAATTTTTTTTAAATTGTTTTAGTTTATTATATAAATATCCAATCACCTTTCTCTCTTCAGTAGGTTTACCTAATTTAATGGCTTTAAGATTTATAAATATATGACATTGGAAAATTAACAGTTCATAACTCTATTTAAATTAGTCTTAAAGATTTAATTCTCCTTAACGATTTTAAATTAATCATTTCACATTTTATATTCATCCATGAGATCATATATATCTTTTTTTACATTATCAATATCATTTAATACTTCAAAAAAATGGTTAAATATTTTTATCCAACTCTAAAATACCTTGTTTGTTAATAGATACATCACCAACTGGTGGTGGAATCTATTCAAACATAACTTTTATATTTATCCTTATGAAAAGATTAAAAACTCACTTTTCTTTAGAGTGTGTAATATTTTATCTTATTTTTAAATAATTTATCTACTAGTTCTATTAGTTTCTTGAAATTTTAATTTTCTAATAATATGATTTCAAAATTCTTAATCAGAATCCTCAATATTTAGTCTAACTTCATATATTTCAGCTACTAATCTAGATACATCATTAAATACACCATAAAAACCTATAAAAGTACATTTATATATTCATTTATATCTCTAAATTGATAGCTTCATGGTAAAAATAAATTTCAGTACCATTCTCACAAGTAGTTACAACTTTAACTGATCTCTTTTTAGTGTCAACAACAGGTTTCTCTTCCTGGTACGCTTCTTGTATTTTAGATTCTCCAATTACCTCCCCCTCAGATGAAGTATGTATACTTTTCTTATTGATTATTATGTTAATAATAGGTTCTTATATACCTCTTGGAGTGGTTGGAATATTTGTTATTTCTTATCCATAGAGATCCCCTCAACTTGAAAAATTTCTCTACATCATCAATATCTTCAACTTCCTTTTCAACTTTAATCTACACTACCCTATTATTAAGGGTGGTATTATAGGATAACTCCATGTTTCTTATAATAATACTTTATAGGGTGTTATTACTTTAGTATTTGATAATTTATAATTCATTTAGCTCTACTTTATTCTTCCTAAAAATCTATTGAAAGATCTATCCATAATGATAGAATTTGATCCATTTTTTTGTTTAACTATAATGATGGATATAGTGAATCATATATCAAGGTGAATTTATTTTCTTATGATTCACAAAAATATAAATTAGATTGATTTTTTCAATGAAATTTTTTCCAAAATCATTGGATATTTGGAAAACTTCTATTAGAATATTGTTAAATAAAACCTTTTAATCTAGATCTATATTCTTTTGGAACTTCTTTTCAACCAAACGAGTTCAAAGAATAAATTCAAAAATTACTACCCATCTTGTATCATCATAAAATATTCAGGAATAACTGTAAAAATATCCATCTTCTATGAGAATGAGAGAATCTTCAACAATTTCTATAGAACAAATGGATTTTTTCCATTCACATTCAAGTAGAAAAAATATTAAATATAAGAAAATTGAAACTAAGTATTCTTGTAAATCTCATGTACTTACATTTTAAACAAATATCTAGCAGCCTTTTCATTAAATATATATCCCCAATTATAAAAATCAAACCTTTATTCAATAGTTGTTTCATTCCATTCATTAACGAAATTTTGATAGGTTTTTTAAGAAACTTACACAATTCACCATAACTTTACTTTTATTTCCTTGATACTCTTGGTGCACTGTAATCAGATCTTGTAGAATTTCTGTGTCTCAAATAATATTGATAGTTAAAAAAATTAAATATTTATGGATTTTTTTTAGAAAAATAATATAGTGAATTATGAGGGTTCACAACAATGCGAGTTTGATCCCAATATCTTGAATTTTTTTCTAAAGTCTTATAAAATAAGAAGGATAAGCATCTATGTAAGATTTATTAATCTATATAAATTAATTTTTATGTATAAATTAAGAGAAATTAAAATAGTTAAAATCCATTAATATAAAATAACCCGAATTCACTTATAATGAAATAATATTTTTCAGTAGGTAAGGGAATTAAAAATTTATATGCAAACTATTTTTTGGTATTCATAAATTCAAGTGTGATATCACCTTTTTGAATAATTTTTTTTTAAAATTGATGTCTTTAATATATATACTTTCTTATTCAATGAATTATTAGATTCTTAGATTTATGAACAGAAATAACTTTATACCATTCAATTATCACATGATCAAAATTTATTTTAAAGTATATAAAATTATGTTTCATCTATAAGATGGGTTTAAAAGAACCACTAGCAGTAATTTTTTCATCATTAGCAGTTGATAGTGAAACTAAATATTGTTTTTTACTCGGCCAAGAAACCAAATATTTTCCTAAAAATTGGTAGATTTATGAAATGATTTATCTATTTAACCTACATCCTCTAAAATTAGCATCAAAATATAGAAACAAATAAAAACCAGATATTTTTGAAAAAGGTAAAGATAAAGAAATTAATCCCTTTAGATATCTTAAAATTATATTATTAGAAGTTAAATGAAACTATTTATGGTTTTATGTAAATTTATAACATTAACATATAGTAAACATAATATATGGTCTACTAGAATTTATATATAACAAAATTTAAATTATTTATATAATACATGTTTTCCCCGGGTTTACCAATTTTATGAAAGTCAACTATTATATATGAACTTATAGGACTTTCATAAATCTTAATATTTTCAATTCTAAACCTCTTAAATAAATAATGTATTTACTTACATTAATTTAAAAATTTCCAAAATCATTATGAAAAATTTAAAATAAAAGGAATAAATTTAAATCACCCACCTGATCATTTAAAATAATTTCTTGATGAGTTTTGAAATATAATTTCATAATTTTTGGATTTATTGAGAAAAATATGACATTATCAACATGAATTTGTCTAATAAAATATATTTTTATATTTTTTTATTAATCAAATGGGGTCCTCCAAGATGCCAAAAAATATATTTTTCCAAATAAAAGAGATTAACGTCTCATACCATGTTCTTAGTGCTTGTTTGACACTATATAGAGAATTAATAATTTTTAAAAAACAACTTTATAATTATGAATTTTCAAAAATGAGAGGTTAATCAAAAAATAATTACCACATAAGAAAAAAATTTAAAATAAATATTTAACATCAATTTAGAAATGTTTAAAATATATTTGAGATGCATAATCTAAAATAATACAAATTTATTCTAGTCCAACTACAGGGGAAAATGTCTATTCATAGTATATCCCTTCTTCTTGATTATAAGCTCTGGATACTAATCTATATTTTTTAATGATTATTCCAGGATTATCTTGATTATTCAAAAATACCTATTTAGTTCCAATTATAGGATATTTTAGGGTCTATTCCTATACCATGTTTCATGTGAACTAGTTTAATTCTTTTTATATTATTAGTAATCAACTCTTATCACTCAAAGATTAATCTATGGTTTTTGGTTCATGATATGATAAAAAAATAGGAAACTCAAAAATGTTTCCAAATCTCCTCCTAATTTTAACTCCATTATCTAAACTTATTATAATAGTTTCTAAAAGATGATTTTAAGGGTCCCAGGTTTTCTAGAAAGTATACTCTAAGGTTCAATAATTTTCACTAGATTCATTATGATCAAGTTATAAATAATCATCCTTATTATTATCCAAAAGAGATTCAAGTATCAATTTCTCTATATAATATATTACATAATCAGTTTGAGTGCTTTTTATGACCAAATGGATCACTTTAATCCAATTTTATATGATTATAGTCTTTAAAAATTATTGATTTTTTTTATATATTAAAACTATATTTGATTTAGTAGTGGATGAATATCCTATTGATAATTCTTTATTAGCCTTTAGAATGACTAAAAAATGTTTCCTTGGTGTTTAATATGTAATATTTACATCCAAAAAGTTTCATGTATCCAACCTTTGGTATTCTATTATTCCATAACCCACAATGTGTTTTCTTCAAGATATGCATTATTAAAGCTCTAAAAATAAAATAACATGTCATGTTAATAGATTTTAACTAAATGTGGGTGGAAATAATATATTTACACATCATTATTTTATATATTTCATAAAATTTATATTCTTATTTTAATCAACACCATTCTATTGAGATGTACGAGGGGTTTCTAATGTATGTTTAATTAATTTTTTGAGAAAAAGGATAAAACTAATGATTCTAAAACTCTCCCCCATGATTACTTAATAATGAAATAACTTTCTCATTATTTTAATTTTTAATTAGTTAAAAGAATTTAATAAAAATAGAACTGGTTTCACTTTCAAGCCTTAATAATTAAACCCAATTAAATATAGAAAAATCATTAACAAATACATAAACAGATTATTTTCCACCTATGATTGTAGTTTTAGAGGGTCTAAAGAAATCTATGTGGATATTATTTAATGTTATATAAGTAGAATCCTATATAATTTTTTTATAAGAATATTTGTATTACTTTCCCATTTAGCATGTATCACATAGTATTATTTTATTAAAATTATGTTGAAGAAATTTTGAAGTCATATTTTTCTTATACTGTGTTCTCAAGGAGTAAGTATTTCAATTATGAAGTCTACTATTCTAAATCCAAGATTCATATATTTTTATATTCAAATAGTTTATATTTAGTTTACATAATGAGTTAATATTTAGAGTTCAAGAATTTTCACTTCTTTATTCCTATAACATAAGAATTTTTTCTTTGAAAATAGTACATTAATTTTTAGAAAAATAAATAGAATATATGTCATTGTAATGTTTATATATAAAAATCAGGTTGTGCATCAATACTTAAACACAAAGAAGCTTTGGAAAGAGGGCTGAATCTGGACTTCCAACTAGTCCAATTCCAATAATATTCTATTTAGTAATGTAAAAAATGTGACCTAGACTCCACCAACAATAAAAAGTGAGTGAAACTTATAGAATTACCTACTAATATAGATGAACACACAATATCCATATACTATTTTGTTTTTAATTCCCTATGGAATCTTCTCTATAAAAAGAAATTAAACCAGAATATTTTTTCATACCCATTATTTTGGGTCCAATAATGTTCTCTTCTAAATATATTTGATCCCATATTTTTTGAATATCTCTTTTATTTCTATTCTTTAGGTTAGATATATTTTTAGAAATAAAAGCATGTTTAACACTAAAAAATCATAATTTTTTAATAAAAATTCATTAATTTTATTTTCACATATTCCATAGGGAAAACATATATTATAAAAAATGGGTTTTATATTATATCAAATAAAAAAATAGTTCTTATATAGTTTTGGCCTTTCATTGTTACTTATTATGCTCTTTTATCTTTTATTTCGTTTATTTTTTGCATGGGTGTTGTTATGGTAATCCTTCCCTTAGGTAAATACACTTTATTTTTTTGGTATTTCAAATATTTTAATAATTAATTGATTTTTATATCATGGAAAACATAAGTATATTTTTATTTATCCAGTTCAATTTTTAATTATTATTATTTTTCATCTTTTTAATTTTTCACAACATCATAATTATTTTAAAATGTTTTTACTTATTCCTAACTGATTTATATTTATCTTTAAATGTTGAAAAATATTGATTTAATTTTTTAAAGGATATTTTTTTAGATCCATGATCAGAAGAAAAAAATATTTCACCACTTCAATTTATTCTAGGAAGAACATATTAGCCTTTTGATTTGACATCTCATCTTTTGAGTTTGAACATTAATCACTACTAGAGTTTTTAGAAGCAATCCATGAAGATTTCATAGCTATTAGTTTATTTTTCTTAAAATAATATTTTATTCATAACTTATTAATATTTATTTTTTATTTAAGCTATGGGAAATGAAGCATGATATTCCTAATCATCTTAAAGTCATAACACCTAACTTTTTTTTAATTTCCATCAAACGTTATATATTGGTTATAGTATTTCTTGAATACTCTCATCTTCTTATATATTTTTTCAAAAATTATTTTTGAATAATATTATCATAAGAATTAAAACTTGTTAACAATTTTATAATTTATGTTGGATAATAATATTTATTTTTATTTCTCCTCATATTTTGAAGTGGAAAACCTGAGGGAAACATTTTCTATATTGATAGATTAGTGATAATATTTATCTGAATAAATTTAAGAATTATACATAATTAATGTTCCTGTAAATTAATTTATTATTAGACCTTTAAGAGTTTAATATTTTCAGATAACATCATATATCCCTATCTATTTAAAAGATAATTCTCTAAGAAATTTTAATGATTGATTTGATTTTGGAATACAAGTTCCCAAGAATGTGACATAATTTTCAATATATTAAAGAATTATATTCATTTGAGTAATATTTTATCCCTCATGTATTCTAAAGGAATCAAATTTAATCATGATAGTATTATACCCTACCTATGTAACATTACCATTTACTTCGCATGCAACCACACCAGTTTCCAAAATTCTATTAGTTGATGGACACTATGAAACTCTATTGAATTCATCAGGTCCTAATCCATAGATAATAATAATTATAGCTTTATAATTCAAATTATATTCTAATTATTTAGTATTAAAACATAATTTAGTATCACATGCAGGAATCATGTATGGTTTTACATCTTTCAAATAGATTTTCAGTCTATTTTTATTTAAATATATAATCATTTTCGACTTATAAAAATGGGTTTTATCTTTATTAAAATATGGATCTCTAACCATGGACATTACCTATTTCATATTATCCTTTTACAGAACATGTAAATTGATTCTTGGATTTCAATTGCTAAAAGTCAATTATTTTTCACAATGATTTGGGGTGGGGGGGTGAATAAATTTCATAAAATTTCCACTAACTGAAAACCACACAAATAAAATATTATTAGAAAATTCTCTTAACTCCTATTAAGATGTTCATAAAAATGAAAATAAATGAAAGAGTAGGTTATATAGAATTTTTATAGTAGTTTAGGGTGATAATAACTTCCCTTATTCTACTCCACTAATACTCAATACAAGTTTTGTGATTTTTAATCAACCAAAAAGGGGTGAACCAACAGAGTTTACGAACTTTTAACTTGATATAAAGGATCTGAGAGCTTTCAATCAATATCAACTTTTACAATACCTATCTATTTACATCACTAATATCAATATAAAGACTACATAGTTTTTAATATAAAGAGATGTAAAAAAGAAATCTAAGTCAATACATAGTTTTAAGAATTAACTGTTAGTAGATATAGAATATCAATAGGATAAAAATATCTTTAAAGAGTATTTATAAAGGGTTATTCAACAAGAGTGGATGTTCTTGTAGATTAACAACAATATTTTCTCTTTTCAAAGTCACACTTAATTAATAATCTTGAATATAGAGTGTATAGTTATCTTTGATTAAAAATACATATTTAATGTTTTTTTATTCGAAAGTAATATATTAGTTAACACGGTTTAGGGTAAATATATAATACTCAAAAAATTAAGTTCTACCCTTTTCTCATGTGAATTTCCCCTCTAAACATAGTAAAATAGAGGTAGACCTTGAGAGTAGATATGGAATCCCTTAGATCTATATGATTTTATTGAAATAGAATATATAATTAACTCTATCTTTACTCATTCATACATCTATATTTCTTATAAAACTATAGAAAGAGTGTAATTATATAATAATTTTGAAATGGTAAAAATTTCCTTTAAAATTAAAATGAATGTTGAAAATACCCAAATTAATAAGTATTCAACTTACAATGACTTAATTTCACAGGTATTTATATTTCATATGAATTTACTAATTTTATAATAATTCTATCGCAATAAATTTTTTATCATATAACTTTATTATAATAGTGTGAGTTTTCCTCTGATCATATTACTTCAAACTAATCACATAAATTTTTATATGACTTTATCATGAGACTTAATCTTGGTCACATGACTTCATCAAAAGTTATAAGATCTCAAACTTTTCAAGAGATATCTCGGGCTCTTTTACAAGTACCATTTCTCATTATTTTAAAAGATCTAAACCTTTTATTGAATATAGATTTTCACCCACAAATAGATGGGTTGTTAGAATGTACTATACATGTTCTTGAGGATATTCTTTAGGCATGTGTCATAGATTTTGGTGGTTCTTGAGATAAGAACCTAGCTTGGGTGGAGTTTTACTATGAAAAAAATTATTTTGAAACTATATGAATGGAAATATATGAGTCACTTTATGCTAGTCCATGTTGATCAACTATATGCTTGATAGAGGTAGGAAAGTTAGTGCTACTAGGACTGAGTCTCATTCAAGAGATGTCAGACTAAGTTAAATTGGTAAATAAAAATATGGTTATAACTTATAGTAAAAGAAATTCATATGATGATATACATTGACTAACCCTACAGTTTTTAGAGGGTCATCATTCATTCATTTGGGTTTCACCTAGATTGGGTCACCAGGAGATTTGGAGACCGGGAAGGTTGGTTCCCGAGTTTGTTGGAATGTTTGTGGTTGTGGGGAGAATCAAGCCTATGGCGTACAAGTTGGATCTTCTAAAGATATTCAGTGTTAGGAATTACATTTTCATGTGTCAAAACATTGAAGGTATCATCCCAAAAATTATCATGTGATCGATGTTGATGTTATTGAGATTGAGATAGATGAATCCTTTGAGGATCATTCGATATGTGTATCAGATTTTAGTGAGAAAGTGTTGTGTGGAAATAACATGCAGATAGTTCGTGTACTGTGGAAACATGGGTGTGTGCATGAAGAAGAATGGGAGAGATAATTGGATATGTGGTCTCAGGATTCATGTTTTTTAATGTCCCCCAATAGGGAACTCTCTTATATGGATGAAAAGGGTTGGTTACAAGACCTCATGTGCACCTCTCTGTACAGCAGAGGCTACCGACTAGCAGTAGGGGGTGAAATGTATAGTGGTGAAACTGTACCTCCTAGTATGAAGTGTTATAAGAGTAAAAAAAATCTTGATGAAATAGAAATAATTAAAGTAAATACATAGAGTAAGACAACAATAAAAGACAACTGAATAATACAATAAATAAATAAAGAATAATGTAATGACATACTAAAATATATTTAAATGTATTGCTAGAAAAATATAAGAAATGGGCTAGAAAACTCAAATAAAAGGGTCAAAGTCCCGGTTCTCAAACCCCACTTTGATCCCCTCTCCAAACTCAACCCCATACATAAACAAGCAATCAATATCAAAGTCCTTTTCCCTTATCGAAACCTATATCCACATAATCTTCTTAGGTTCCAAATGGTGGCCTGAATAAGGCATGATTATAAATTAGTAGGTCAAAATCTTCATGTATAAAAAAATATCCTGAGAAGAAGTGTATGAAAAAAGTAATAAAAGGTGTATAAATTAATTCAAAAATTAATAAAATACAAAAACAACCTTCTTTAGCTCTATACCAGAATATCCTTTAGCATGTCTTATGACCATTCCAACCGCAACCAAATAACCAAGGTAAACTAACCTTCTTCAGTTCCATGCAATAATATCTCTAATCATGTCTTACCATTATTCAAACCACAACCATATTACCATGGTATATTACAAAAAATCTTGTTTAAATCCCTATAAATATTACAACATATGAGAAAAATCTCAATAAGGAATAAAACGTGGGATTGGTCATAACCCACTCTTTATAACCATTACAACAAGGGTCTGGTCCAAGCTATCTCAATATCAACATTATAACATATAAGTTTTCAAGTTCCAGGGATAAGACTGATATATAAGCATTATGTCATAAAACACATTCCCTATCATACAACATGGACATACAAATATCACATCATATATCTCAAGGGTTAATTATGTGAATTACCATTTATATTTCAAATAAAACTTTAATTTATTTCACAATTGGTTGAAAATTATATCAATAAGCAATAAGCCACAATTTAGGGACTCTATAATAAGAAATCACCCTAGGTCACATGTCATGCTAAAAATACTTAATACATTATCCAATTCAATTATATTTAATGGTTTACTCACCGAATGGGTAACCATAATCTAGGATGGGAGGAAATTACAAAGGAATATATCCAAGGAATAATCCCTATTTGTATTTATTCAATTTGGGTGAACATTGCACTGAATGAATCATAATATTACATAAAATTAACACTTATCAAACAATAGGGTTATGATTTACAACCCCTACCTTTAACCAATGATAAAAAAATTCTTCTAATAGACAAATACCATGAGGAAGAAGCTATATATGATTTCAAAGAGGTTCATAGATCATAATTTATCCTGATCAAAACTAAAAATGAAATTAGTCAAAGTACTTCACTGTAAAAAATGGATAAGAAGAAAGAGAAAGAAGAAACAAGACCAAAACCACTTGCCCAAGATCACTCACATAGATGTCTAAAAGGGAAGTTAGCACCCCAAAATCACATAAAGAAATCTCCATGGTCGAGAGGATAGGAGATTTAGTGGATTAGAATGAAAATTATCCACACAACATGTTTAAAACAGTAAGTAGGGAATTTATATGGCATATAATTTTACCACATGTTGTGTAAATGTTTTTAATGGAATTAGACAAAAATCCCATCACCTCATATTTATTTTATTAAAAATCACGATCAATTACACAGTGTGTAAATGTTTATCATTTAATTTTTCATAACCATTTTTCTTTTAAACCAACCAAACTACTTTCAATGTCACTCAAATCACCTCAAACCCATTAAAAACTTAACCATTTATACCCGGACTCCATTAATTCAAAAAATCATACATCCCCAAAAATTATGTCATTTTTTCCAACAAATTTCTCCTCATGGATACTCCGTAGTCATTCTCAAGTTTTCTTACAAACCAAGACTACATTTATTCAAATGATAGGATATCATAATGAAAACACAACAAAAAATAATGATTAATGAAAAACACATAGAGAGATGTACGTAGAAAGATACGGGATCATAAAACCTCCCCAAATTATATAAACTCACCCCTAATCTTCTCAAAGCATCACTATCAGGTCTTATGAAAAAGTTTAGCCACTGTTCTCACATATGAGACCCCCTCTCCAAGGTCTCCTCCCAAACTCGCCCATGCTTCCACTATACCCAAACCAATGGTATAGTCCTACACTGATGATATTTTTCACTATGATCCACAACCCATATCAAATTCTCCTTAAAGGTTGCATCTTCACAAAGATAGACATCTACTATGTCTATCACACATGAAGGGTCTGGATGGAATCTGTGTAGATGCAACACATGGAACACATCAAGTATGAAATTATAGCTCTGTGGAATGGCTAAATGGTATGCCACCAAACAGACCCTTACCACTATTTCAAATGGAATGACACACCTAGGTGCCAACTTTCCCTGTTTCTTGATGCCAAATTTCCACAACCCAGGTGAAACCCGAAGGAAAACATATTGAAAAAACTTTAATTCCAAAGGTCCTCTCTAATTTTCAGTATATGATTTTTCCTACTCTACACGGTCACCAACCAATTTATGATCAAATGAACCTATTTAAATTTCTCATGCATGAGACTAAGCCCTAAAAGTGAAGACTCACTTACCACCAACCAACAAAGAGGAGAACAACATGACCTTAAAATCAAGTCCTCAAAAGGTTACATTTGGATCAATTCCCAGAATATATTTTTATGCGAAAACTCCATGAGTGCTATTTGTTTCTCCCATAGACCACAAAAATACAAAACATAGGCTCAAAAAATATCCTACAAAACCTGAATAGTCTACTCAAATTGACCATAAGTATGTGGATGATGGTTATTCTTAAAATAAAATTGTGATCCCAGATCCTTTTAAGGACCCTGACAGAAACACGATGTGAAATGAGGATCTCTATGAAAAAGGATACTGCTCAAAACACTGTGCAATCGAACCACCTCATGCATGTAATGATATGAGATGATCAACTGTGAAAGTTTCCCTATAGGAAACTTAGTTAGTCAATCTAGAAATATCGATACAACATCATTCCAATGGGTCATCCTGGGTATTATTGTCACAAAATCCATCACGACATCAACCCATTTTTACTCAGAAATGTGTAAAGGTCGAAAAATTGAAACTGGCATATGATGATCGGATTTCACCTACTAACAAGTGAAGAATCTATCCATAAATATTTCCACCAACTTTTTTTTCCGTACCACCAATACTATCTATGGAGATCAAGATACATCTTTGTTAAACCGAGATGCATCACCCATCTAGAATGATAAAAATCCTTTATCGAATCCTTGCGCAAGAACATAGGAACCCGTAGTCAACCACATAAAATAAGATAATTTCTACTATTGAGAGAATATAGTGATGGTGTATCCCGACAATAATATTTTTCTTTAATAGCTGAGACCAATGGATGACATGACTTCTTGGTTTTAATTTGGTCCAAAAGCATGGGTATAACTAACATCGAAGTCAGAGCTACTCACCCCTGAGATTATCGAACATACAGATGCATGTCTGCAATGGGGGACATTATTCGAAAATCATTACAAGACTCTCGTACTTCTTATGTCTATGTATTTTGTCTCAAAGTGTCAGTAATGACTTTTCCACTACCTAGTGTATAAGAAAATTAAAATTTGAAAGACTATAGATACTCGACCCCATTTCTCTGTCTAAGGATTATGTCTTATAAAGATAAGATGTACTTGAGGCTCTTTTGATCTGTGTATACATGTGAAATATCACTCATGAGATATTTTCTTCCGTATCTCAGGGAATGTACAACTATTGATAATTCTAGATTGTGATTATGGTAATTAATCTCATGTGGTATCAACTACTTAGAGCCATAAGTAACCACTCGATCATCCAATATTAGAACTGCTCTGATTCTAACTCCGAATGTGTCACATTATATAGTAGATTCTTTACCCAGTATAGGTAATGCAAAGACAAGTGCTTAGGTAAAATATTCTTTCAACTACTGAAAATATCTCTCATAATCATCAAACCAAAAAAACTACACCCCTTTCATGGTCAGCCTAAACATTGGTGCTTACAAAATAGATAAATAATTGATAAAATGATGATAATAACCTAATAAACACTAAAATATCTAAATTTAGAAGAAATTATTAGAATAATCCAAAGATATAATTACTGAAACTTTCTATGGGTCCACTTACACTTCTTCCTCTGTGATGACAGGGCCCAAGAATTTCACTTCATTAATCCAGACACTATATTTGGTTAGCTTGGCGTAATGCTGATGCTCTCTCAATATACTCAAGATAATGTCATGTGGTTTGAAATAATCATCTATTTACTGGAAGTAAACTAAAATATTGTTGAAAAAACCACCAGAAACTAATTTATAAAAGGAATAAAGATCATATTCATTATGGCCATGAATACCATATCTACATTAGTCAACCCAAACAACAACACTATGAATTCACACAAGCTATAATTGATCCTAAAAGAAGTATTAGGTATGTCCAATGGTATCACCCTTAATTGATTATACCCTTATAAAAATAAATCTTAGAGAGAATCTTATCACCTCTGAAATGATTAAAAATATTTTCAATGCATGGAAGAGGATATCGGTTCTTGACCTTCATCCGGTTCAACATCCGATAATGCACGCATAATCACAAATATACATCATCCTTTTGGAGAATATAATTGGAGAAACCCATGTAGATGTACTTGGATGTATGAATCCTTTCAATTCTAGATCTTCCAAATAAAATATCAGCTCTTGATTCCCTGCTGGTTCAATTCGTTAAGGTGGGATAGAAAATGGCTCCACTCCTGATATCAAATCAACCGTGAACTCGATCCCTTGCTCGAGTAGTAATCCATAACAATTTCGAGGAGAGACATCTTAAAAATGGTCTACCAATATAGTAAAATAATCCTATTTAATTACAACATTATCTAATGTAAGACCAGTGATCTGAGCTGTGAGACAATCCAATATATACTCAATTGGTCCTCCTTGACCATCCTAAAGATCCCACTCACCCTTGTGAGAATAACTTCTTAATTTACGATATAATAATGTAACTCTTTTCTATAATAGTTGATATGAGTCTTTTATAGTAATAACCATTAAATAAATTAAATCAAGTCGAAGAATGTCATTTTCTATATGGATGATTCCCCAAATAAATGGTAACCACCAATATCTAGAGAAAACACCTTGCAATATTTGATATTATATAACTAACCTCTAAATAGTGTTTCAATGGTTAAAACACCATCTACGATTTCCAAATTTAAGACCAAACCATTTTCAAAATACAATATATAGTATAATGTGATTCTATATTAATAAAAAAAATTAAATACAAGTTAGATTAATCAATAAACGTACCTCTGATGGAAGATGGTCCTACATCCATGTTAGCTGGAGTAGTCTACATAATGGAAAAATGACTTTTCCATCATCCCTGGTATATAGTTTGACTACCCTGAGGGACATCCCTTACGTTGTACTATTACTCATGCACTGGGGTACCACATCCCCTACCACATCATGAAAAACCTTCAGAACTCACACTACCAGCCTGTTGAGGGGTAGCTGAGCCACATCCCGATTTCAGTGCTTATCCTGATCCTATTCCACTAGTCTACTATAGAAATTTTTCACAGAATCTTTGAATATGAACCGATATTCTACATATACGAAACTCAACTATGGGGTAAGGACATTGTGGGTGGTTGTGGATAAACTTTACAAAATGATAGCACTAGAATGAAACATGATCATGAGATGGTTGTCCACTACCCTGACTATTCTTTGCACTAATTCTTTGGGGGAAAGTGTCATAACGTCTCTTCTTAATACTAAAAGAAGAACTCTTAGACCACATTACTGAAATAGCCTGGTTGTTTCTCAGGGACTCTTTGAAATTTCCTTTTATGATGAGTTCCTGATTCATCACATATTTAATGTTTCTTAATTGAAAACTTTTTACCCGCAACCTGATCTCATAAAGAAAACCATCCTGGAAATGTCGTACCATGTGTATCTCATCAGTATCCAAGGATAGAACAAAGTGCTATAGGTTTGTAAAACGTCCAACATAGTCCAAAACTGACAGACCCTCCTACATCAAATGCTTGAAATCACAAGATTTTTCATCCCACAAGGTATTAAGATAGAAATAGATTATGAATGTTATCTCAAAGTCATTCCATGATATCCCATCTTTTTTTCCAAGATTCCTCCATAGTATCCCACTAATGATTGGCAGGTTCATGAAGCATATACATAAAAATCATAACCGTTTTACCCAAAGGTATCTTGATATTCTTGATGATTGTCAAGGATGACTCAATACAGAACTTGGATACCTAGGGCCCCCTTCCCCAATAAACATTGGCGGATTATGTTGCTGAAACTCTCTTGTCAAGCCATACAGGAAAGGAATGATACAAAAAATCTCCCATTCCATGAATCGCATGAGCCTTAGGCAGTTGTTGCGAATATGAACATCCATATATTCCTGAGGAACTATAGGAATTTTTAGTCCATCTATGTTAGAACCATGTTGATTCCCACTCTCATGATTCTTGAGTTAAATATGATAATGAGGCATTTTCTCTACAAGACAAACACGTACCTTAGAGAACTGAGAAACAGCATGGTTAACCCCAACACGTGACTACAATAGAGAACCAATAATAAATTTTCACTCTAGATATGGATTACAAGTATTTTATCATGAAAATACAACTTATTTAATTTATCCAGTGAAATAGAAATTCCATATTATAGTTAAATAGGAAAGTATATATTACATGTAATGAAATATATGTTCCTATCATGAATAATGCATGTAAATACATTACTATTCGCCTATTATGATGAATTTAACCTAGCCACATGCCATACCAGGCCATGAGTAAAAATATTAAGAAATAGTAAGATCATAGTAAAATAACCACACACAACATGTTAATCACCCATGGTGAAATAACATCAACTGTAACTTTCACATATAACAAACATCAATCCCATATGAGGGAACTCATATTTTTTTACTGTATATGGGTTAACTACTCCCATGAACAGGATCATTTTCATGTACTCACACATACTATTCATTTTCTTCATTTCCCAAATACTAAAGTAGATGAAAAGAAAACTTGCTCCCCTGATACCACTTTATAACATCCCCCAATCGGGAACTCTCTTAAATGACCAGAAAGGGTTGGTTGTGAGACCTCAAGCATGCCTCACTATATGAAACAGGCTTCCAACCAACAGTAGTGGTGTGATATTTATAGTGGGAAACTAGAGAACCTGGCATGATGTGTCATAGAATTAGAAATAATCACAATGGAATGGAAATAATCAAAGTAAAGACATAGCAGAAGATAATAATAAATTCAAACTAAATTATCCAATAAATAAGTAAGGAATAATGTAATGACATGATTGAAGGTAAATAAATGTTATGATATAAAAATATAAGAAAAATACTAGAAAACTCAAATAAATTACTCAAAGTCCCAGGTCCTGAACCCCATTTCGGTCCCATCTTTAAACTCTATCCCACCCATAAATAAAAAATAAACCGAAAGGTTATTTTACCTTTTCCAAACCTTCACCACATAATCTTATTGGGTACCAAATGATGATCTTAATAGGGAGTGAGCAAAAATTATTAGTTTGACACCACCATGTGTAAAAAAAACCAATCCAATAAGAAGTTTATTCCATAAAGTGATAAGCATATGTATTAGTTAATTCAACAATTAATAAAATACAACAACAACCTACTTCGAATCCATAAAGGAATATATCTGAGCATGTATAATGACTATAGGAAGAAAAAACATATAACGTAAGTAAATTTACTTGTTTTGGTGTCATGTTGAAATATCTCTGAGAATGTCTTATGAACATCTAGACCTACCTATATAACTATGGTATATCCACAATAATTGGTTTCAATTACCAATAAACATTACAAAATCTGAGACAATTCCCTAAAAACATTACAAAATTGGACTAGGCATGGCCCGATCTATATAGTAATTACAGTATTGGACTGGGCCAACATGGATCAATATCAACATTACAACATATAAGTGTGCAAGTTCCAAGGATGAGCCTAATATAGAATCATTATAGCATAGAACACATTCAATATTATACAACATAAATGTCACAATATCACATCATATATGTCAATAGTTAATTAAGTGAATTAACATTTATATTTAAAATATAACTTTCATTTATATAATAATTGATTAACAATTATATCAATAAGCAATAAGCCAAAATTTAGGGACTCTATAACATGAAATAACTGTAGTTCACATGTTAGGATAAAAATACTTAATCCATTATCCAATTTAATTATATTAAAAGTTTTTGTGACCTAATGGATATCCATAATCTAGGTATGAATCCAATTGGAAATAAAGGAATCCAAGGAATAATCAGATTCTGTTATTTATTCAATTTGGGTGCTCATTTCCCTGGCGCAATCCCAATATTGCATAAAATTAACATTTATCAAACCATAGGGTTTAGATTTAGACTGTAGCGGCCCGAAGCCTGACGTACATGGACTTTACATTACTTTTGCGGAATACTTAGTACATTACAAAAAAACACACACACAAGGACCGTAATAGTTTAGTGTCTTTGGAAACTCGGACTATAATCTTCTAATCGTGGTGAAAGATCTTCAACATCTCCCATAAAGATCTTCTTTTTTTTATACCTAAAACCTTTCTTTATATCCTGGGGAAAAGAAAACATAAAAGGGTGAGCTCAAATGCTCAGTAAGGGTAAACAAAAGAAATATCAATCACATCATATTCATAAGAACATAACATTTTGGAAATCATAACCTGCAAAAGAGAGCATAATTTCATAACATGGGATAAATCATGGCAGTGAAATGTAATCACAATAATCATAACATAAAACATGGAACTTTGTGGCATACACACATAATCATAGAGAATCATTTCTTGTTAGTCAAGACTCATTGCCAAGACTATCTTAGTGGACAAAGTCCCTTTCTGAATCGAGTAATCCTCGTTTCAGTCCTGTTTCACTGAACCGGTATAACCTACCATTCCAGCCATGTCTATCTCATGAGATATAAAATCTTTACCCAATGCATTGGAGGGAGATATAGGTCCCACCCATCTTATAATGAATCCTTTCTTATGTGTTCCACATAATCATAAAACATACATCATCGCATAACACATATAACAAAAATGGGATTCTTGAAACATCATGACATCAATTCATATAAGATAAAAGAATTCATAAACATAATTCCATCACAACATAGTCAAATCAATGTAAAAATATGGATAGAAACAGAACCCTTTATTATCTTAGATGGAAAATAATTTTGATAAAACACTTGAATTGAATTCTTGAGGAAAATATCCTTTCTTCTTCAAAATCAATTTCTTTTCACAAAACATCATGCAATTTTAAAAGAAAGAGATTTTATTGAAAATAGTCATGAAATATTTTAGAGGAAGCTTCATGAAAATAAGGCTTTATAAAACAGTAGAAATCCGTTCGTGCCGTATAAGTTAAAAAAAACATTCTTCGTACTTTTGTCGGAAAAGTCAAAAAGTACCTCGTAAGAAAAAAGATTCCTTTCATACATATTACTAAAAACTCACCGAAGGGTAAAAATGGTTTTAAACAATTGTAGGTGGATGGAAATAATATTACATATTGAGGGAACATGGATGTGGATCATAAAATACACCCCAGTAAATACTTACGAATAAACAATCTCGGATAAAAATGAGATTGTGATATTTCCCTTACCTTAGGTCCGACTTGCTTTGTAAGTGTCCGAACCTCCTGTATAATGATTTAAATCATGTTATTGACTTATTACAGAATCATATTCATTGTTATGATATCATATATGGTTCACTTATGACATTATATTACCCGTTCTTTTGTAAACTCCATGTTAAAGAAGCGTTTTGGGTAAAATCGTTTCATTTATCGTAGGTGTTTTGACTTGTTGTTCTTGACATCATTATTACTTATATCATGATTTACTTACTTCCAGAATATAAAATATGATTTATATATCATATATATTCAGTATATATATATATATAATAGGTAGATAAATAAAATGAAAAACACCGTTCATGGAGACGGTAGTCCGTACGTACGCATGAACGCTGTTTTCCTTTCCTTATTGTCTTGAAATGGAAGTAAGTAGATTACATACATATGTATATATATAAATAAATCCAGTAGCTTTATAATGTCATATATTTCATTATTATTTCTTATATATACATTATAATCATTCTTAAATGGTTAACATGGAGAATGAATCTCATCGCGTCGTGGAGACGGTAGTCCGTACGTACGCACGAGCGATGATATCATTTCTATAAATATTGAATTGAATTGGAGTGGATTATACAATATATCAGAATCAATATGATGTTGTAATAACTATGTATAGTTATTCTTTACACCATTATACCCATCCATGTAAGGTGGTGGTGGAAAATAGATTACACCACGGCGTGGAGACGGTATTCCGTACGTACGCACGCGCGGTGATTTCTTTTTCCGTAGGATGGATAGATGGTGAAATAGGGTTGTTTCATAATTATAATAACATATCAGTATATGAGTGATACTGATGTTATTACTTCATAATGAAACAACCTAAGAAGAAGAAGTGGAAGAAGAAATAAAGATGAAAGAATTGGTAATGGTAATTACCTCTTCTTTGAAGTGCCTCTTTGAGACCTCCTCTTAGGGCACTAAAATTGGTCTTTGAGGAAGACCAGAACCTCTAGGATGTTTCTAGGGAAGTGTAGAGGAGAAATTGGCAGGGGTTGGCCGAGCTTGAGTGCGCAAATTGGTGTGAGGAGGAGGGGGAGGAAGTGTCCTTTTATAGGGGAGGAGAGGGGCACCTTAGGAATATCTCAAAATATTATTTTATATTAAAGTCAAAATCGGTTTATAATGGTTCCAAAGGGTCTTATTTCGAAGCTAAAGTAAGGATGGGTCGAAATACTATCAACCAATATAATTTAGACAAGTTTAAGATATTATTTTAACCTTATCAATTAGATTTAACTCTAAGTTAATTAATTTAACTTTTACCGTGTCTTTTTGTTTTCTTTCACTATATGGTTAATACACTTACTATAACATGCCAAACGAACCACAAATTGTTTATTATTAATATATATATCCTTATCTAAGTCATTTGGCCGAACCTTAGATTTTTAGGAATAAAATAACAATTAATAATATAATATTTGATTTAAAAACTATTTTGTGTCAATTTTGACACTATTTGATATATGATTTTTGTGAAAGTCATAACAGAATTATATGTTCGAACCAAGTTGATTAAATCAACACTAATATATCATAGTAACCTAGAAAATTATTGGAATTCATAAAAAGTCTTAAATTACATTTATTTGGGTATTTATATTATCAATTATGTCAATATTTCATTAATAAGATAATTACTGCATCATTTTTGTGTCATAAATAAATTATATTATTTGATGTCTAAAAATTACAAATAAAATACCATCATGTAGGAATTCTTTTTAGCTTTCTAATGAATATTTATAGTCGAATTTATCTTATGTATAACCCCATATTAAAAATGATGTACTTATTAAACTTTGATTTTAACTATTTTAACCCTTCTTTAAATAAATTAATAATAAATGTCCTAATCTAATCCAAGTGGGCCTAAATGGTCATATTTTATTCCTAAGTTTGTTTTTGGTCGAATTACACTTGTCCAATAGAATTAGGACATGTGTTAGGGTAATATTAATATCATATTTACCCTTAGTTACCTTATTTACTATTAACCGTGGTAAAAAAAGTAAAAAGTTACTATTCACCAAAAAAATTATTTTTATCTCATTAAACCACATTTTAGTCCTTGATATTAACCGTGTCTCTCGGATTTTCGAAATTCCATTCACAGAAGCGGTAAAATTAAGTTTTATGCAAAATTCAATTTTTAACCTACCACTTAGTAGTTTCACTATTCATCAAAAATTGATGTTTTTCAGAACAATGCCAAAATTTCATCCCAAGCTATATTTCATATTCCGAATTCAAAAATGAAGTCTATTTTACCAAATTCATAACATAAAAGTTGCATTAATTAATTTTATAATTAAATCCCGCTGTTAAAACAAATAGCGTGTTTTTAAGAAACAATATCTATCAAAAGATTGACACTTGTTTATGTCTAGTTTAAATGTGAAACTACATCCAATGACCAACATTGTATTAAATTGTAAAAATATATTCTAAATATACTTTAAAACCACTCAAATTAATGATTTGTCACTATTAATTATTTCGATTAAAAAAGTTGTTTTTAATTATAATTTAGTAATTTTCACTATTCATCAGAATATGAAAGTTATCCGAAAAGTACCAAAATTTCACCTTAGGCTAAATTCGATACTCCGAATCCAAAAATGAAGTCCATTTTGAGAGTTAAAATTTCTAAAATTTAAAAAGTGGTTATTACTATTCATAACGGCTAGTTTTAATAATATTTTAATAGCATATCATTGTTTCGTGAAACTCAGGATTACGTACCACACACGCTATCGAGGAAGGTTGCGATTGCGTGTAATGCAAGGCAAGTCAAGGATGCGTGTTGTGCAAGCTCCTTTTGGTGTAGCGTATAACACAAGACATTAGTAAAATAAGGAAGAATATTTTTCATAAAATCTCGGGCTGTTACATTCTACCCCCCTTAAAATGAATTTCGCCCTCGAAATTCGTCGGGGTTATAAATGGTTTACTATTCGAAAGTTTCTTTAATAGAAACCCACATCGTAAAAGGGAATACCAAAACTTGGCTTTAAAAACTAAAGTATGAAATGTAACGATTACCCAAATAAACTAATCACTGGGTTTCCACATAGGTGAAAATATGGATATGGAAGAGAAATCTAACCATCATGTTCTGATGGAGAGTGGTAGAGAACATGGCTATGGAAAAGCCAGTAATCACAAATCCATAGATTTGTGATGATATAAGGTACCATCTGATTCATCAGGTATAAGATCACTAGGACAACATTTTTGGTTTTCAAGATCATTTCCCTAAAGTTGAAAATTTTCTTAGAATAAATACTTACTTTATTTTGGTACAATCTCACTTTTGTTCGTGCCTTGAACAATTTATACTTCATCTCTTAAATAAATGAAGTTGAATTTGTTATTTGTGAAGTGTTAGAAGATCATGTGATAGAATGACTGTTCATTCCATCTGTCTCAAACAAAAGGTTAGCAAAAGTTATTAAATATACATAAGTCACTCTATAGTGAGATTAATCATATATGGTTCCTAAAATGGACTTATACTTCATATATCATGCTGATTAATATAATAAAACTAGTTTCTACTAAACAGGGACTTCCTGTAGGCCAGTGGTAGGCGATAAAGGCCAGTCGCACTTCGGTTGTGGGTTCGATTCCTACAGCCTTGTCCGAAGCGATGGGCTGTCGCCCGTCCTGCAGGTTGTCCCTTTTTCTAAAACTACGTTACTATAACATCCCATCAATAATATCGAAAATCTTCTATCCTTAAACAATAATAACTTATGTCCAACATAATCCAGTCTAATCTTTAGGCTTATACATAATACTGCAGTCCACTCTCATAATATAGTGACAACGATTACCAGAGATTTAATACTGTCGTTGATCCCCACATATCATAAGATATGTCTTGTTGGTCACATTCCAAACATTCAAAGTCCTTAATCGTGTATTCTCTTGAATACCTTAGTGAAAACATGAGTGCAGTTAAAAGTTAACACTTTCCACATACCAAAATCCTCAAAATTCTATATACTCAAACCATGATATCACTTAGTCCTTATATCAATCATGAGCTCATGAATACTATTAAACATTTCATTTTCTCGTCTTCATTATGCGCATATCATCTTATTTCCAAACAATATCTCAATCACTTTGAATACCACATCAATAAATATTGCAACATTATTTTGGAATCCCATTACATAAACACTTAATCATTCCACCACATCGTTGTCATATTCAACATTGCCAATAGTGATCGCATGTGATTTCCCTTTGTCCTTTGCCTTCAGTGGTTGCTCATGTTGATCATCACTAACCCTTGGATTAGGGCAATTATTAGCATAATGCCCCATTTCCTTGCACTTGAAGCATTGAAGTGTTGGCGGTGCGTTCTCTGCAGTGTTTGCTTTATTCACATCATTAGAAACCCTTTTTCCATTACTTCGACACTCAGCTGCTCGATGACCTTCTTTTCCACACTTAAAACATTTTCTAGTCCCTTTTAGACAATCTCCACCATGCTTCTTTCCACACTTTGTGCATAAGGAAACATTCATCTTCTTTTCACCATTATTCTGAGATTTCTCCTTGAACTCCATCTTTCGTTTCTTGTCAAAACCATGAGATGGATATGTAACACCAACTTCCATTTCTACCTTGATAGCACAACACACAATTTCTTCATAGCTACTGAAGTCTCTTATAGCTAATTCCCTTCGAAGACTTGGTTTTAAGCCACTGAAAAATCGATCAACTTTACTTTCAGGTTGGATGATAATTCCAGAAGCATACCTTGCAAGTCTTGTAAAATTTGCTTCATAGGTACCAACAGATTCATCATCCCTTTGCTTTAGTTCAAGAAACTCTTTCTCAATCTTTGTTCGAAGAATACGAGGGAAGTACTTACTGAAAAACAAGTTCTTGAACTCGTCCCATTCCATGGACTCAATTTCATCTCTTGGCCTCGTATTCTTGATAAGATTCCACCATTGATCAGCTTCACCTTCCAAACGATATACTGCTAAGATGACTTTATCATGTTCAGAACATTGAAGAACTGAAAATATCTTTTCAGTAGTACTAATCCATTGTTCAGCAACTAATGGATCAGTAGACCCACTGAAAGAAGGTGGACGTTGCCTCATGAAGGACTCAATAGAATATTGTTCCCTTCTCTGCTCATTTGGAAGTCCAGAATGATTCATAGCTTGTGTAAGTATAGCAATAAGATTTTGCACTCCATCTCCCATAACATTTGTTTGTTCAGGAGGGCAATCATTGCATTGTCCATTGCATTGATCAACACGGTTCCTTCGGGTTCCAGCCATCGTCTAAAACCCATAAAGAATAGTGTGAGAGGCAAAAATCATGCTAGGGAAAACAACATAATAAAGGGGGAGTACCTTCAATATCCAACATCTTAGGTTTAATTCTATGATCGTTAGCGTAATTCTATTACTATAACCTATACGTATACTTAACCTTAGAGACATCCCTAGACATACCTTAGAAATAACTCTAGGGATCTCACTAACGTTTTCGCATCCTACTCTCCAAAGGTTGACTAAACCTTTCCTCTGATACCAACTGTAGCGGCCCGAAGCCTGACGTACATGGACTTTACATTACTTTTGCGGAATACTTAGTACATTACAAAAAAACACACACACAAGGACCGTAATAGTTTAGTGTCTTTGGAAACTCGGACTATAATCTTCTAATCGTGGTGAAAGATCTTCAACATCTCCCATAAAGATCTTCTTTTTTTTATACCTAAAACCTTTCTTTATATCCTGGGGAAAAGAAAACATAAAAGGGTGAGCTCAAATGCTCAGTAAGGGTAAACAAAAGAAATATCAATCACATCATATTCATAAGAACATAACATTTTGGAAATCATAACCTGCAAAAGAGAGCATAATTTCATAACATGGGATAAATCATGGCAGTGAAATGTAATCACAATAATCATAACATAAAACATGGAACTTTGTGGCATACACACATAATCATAGAGAATCATTTCTTGTTAGTCAAGACTCATTGCCAAGACTATCTTAGTGGACAAAGTCCCTTTCTGAATCGAGTAATCCTCGTTTCAGTCCTGTTTCACTGAACCGGTATAACCTACCATTCCAGCCATGTCTATCTCATGAGATATAAAATCTTTACCCAATGCATTGGAGGGAGATATAGGTCCCACCCATCTTATAATGAATCCTTTCTTATGTGTTCCACATAATCATAAAACATACATCATCGCATAACACATATAACAAAAATGGGATTCTTGAAACATCATGACATCAATTCATATAAGATAAAGGAATTCATAAACATAATTCCATCACAACATAGTCAAATCAATGTAAAAATATGGATAGAAACAGAACCCTTTATTATCTTAGATGGAAAATAATTTTGATAAAACACTTGAATTGAATTCTTGAGGAAAATATCCTTTCTTCTTCAAAATCAATTTCTTTTCACAAAACATCATGCAATTTTAAAAGAAAGAGATTTTATTGAAAATAGTCATGAAATATTTTAGAGGAAGCTTCATGAAAATAAGGCTTTATAAAACAGTAGAAATCCGTTCGTGCCGTATAAGTTAAAAAAACATTCTTCGTACTTTTGTCGGAAAAGTCAAAAAGTACCTCGTACGAAAAAAGATTCCTTTCATACATATTACTAAAAACTCACCGAAGGGTAAAAATGGTTTTAAACAATTGTAGGTGGATGGAAATAATATTACATATTGAGGGAACATGGATGTGGATGATAAAATACACCCCAGTAAATACTTACGAATAAACAATCTCGGATAAAAATGAGATTGTGATATTTCCCTTACCTTAGGTCCGACTTGCTTTGTAAGTGTCCGAACCTCCTGTATAATGATTTAAATCATGTTATTGACTTATTACAGAATCATATTCATTGTTATGATATCATATATGGTTCACTTATGACATTATATTACCCGTTCTTTTGTAAACTCCATGTTAAAGAAGCGTTTTGGGTAAAATCGTTTCATTTATCGTAGGTGTTTTGACTTGTTGTTCTTGACATCATTATTACTTATATCATGATTTACTTACTTCCAGAATATAAAATATGATTTATATATCATATATATTCAGTATATATATATATATAATAGGTAGATAAATAAAATGAAAAACACCGTTCATGGAGACGGTAGTCCGTACGTACGCATGAACGCTGTTTTCCTTTCCTTATTGTCTTGAAATGGAAGTAAGTAGATTACATACATATGTATATATATAAATAAATCCAGTAGCTTTATAATGTAATATATTTCATTATTATTTCTTATATATACATTATAATCATTCTTAAATGGTTAACATGGAGAATGAATCTCATCGCGTCGTGGAGACGGTAGTCCGTACGTACGCACGAGCGATGATATCATTTCTATAAATATTGAATTGAATTGGAGTGGATTATACAATATATCAGAATCAATATGATGTTGTAATAACTATGTATAGTTATTCTTTACACCATTATACCCATCCATGTAAGGTGGTGGTGGAAAATAGATTACACCACGGCGTGGAGACGGTATTCCGTACGTACGCACGCGCGGTGATTTCTTTTTCCATAGGATGGATAGATGGTGAAATAGGGTTGTTTCATACTTATAATAACATATCAGTATATGAGTGATACTGATGTTATTACTTCATAATGAAACAACCTAAGAAGAAGAAGTGGAAGAAGAAATAAAGATGAAAGAATTGGTAATGGTAATTACCTCTTCTTTGAAGTGCCTCTTTGAGACCTCCTCTTAGGGAACTAAAATTGGTCTTTGAGGAAGACCAGAACCTCTAGGATGTTGCTAGGGAAGTGTAGAGGAGAAATTGGCAGGGGTTGGCCGAGCTTGAGTGCTCAAATTGGTGTGAGGAGGAGGGGGAGGAAGTGTCCTTTTATAGGGGAGGAGAGGGGCACCTTAGGAATATCTCAAAATATTATTTTATATTAAAGTCAAAATCGGTTTATAATGGTTCCAAAGGGTCTTATTTCGAAGCTAAAGTAAGGATGGGTCGAAATCCTATCAACCAATAGAATTTAGAAAAGTTTAAGATATTATTTTAACCTTATCAATTAGATTTAACTCTAAGTTAATTAATTTAACTTTTACCGTGTCTTTTTGTTTTCTTTCACTATATGGTTAATACACTTACTATAACATGCCAAACGAACCACAAATTGTTTATTATTAATATATATATCCTTATCTAAGTCATGTGGCCGAACCTTAGATTTTTAGGAATAAACTAACAATTAATAATATAATATTTGATTTAAAAACTATTTTGTGTCAATTTTGACACTATTTGATATATGATTTTTGTTAAAGTCATAACAGAATTATATGTTCGAACCAAGTTGATTAAATCAACACTAATATATCATATTAACCTAGAAAATTAGTGGAATTCATAAAAAGTCTTAAATTACATTTATTTTGGTATTTATATTATCAATTATGTCAATATTTCATTAATAAGATAATTACTGCATCATTTTTGTGTCATAAATAAATTATATTATTTGATGTATAAAAATTACAAATAAAATACCATCATGTAGGAATTCTTTTTAGCTTTCTAATGAATATTTATAGTCGAATTTATCTTATGTATAACCCCATATTAAAAATGATGTACTTATTAAACTTTGATTTTAACTATTTTAACCCTTCTTTAAATAAATTAATAATAAATGTCCTAATCTAATCCAAGTGGGCCTAAATGGTCATATTTTATTCCTAAGTTTGTTTTTGGTCGAATTACACTTGTCCAATAGAATTAGGACATGTGTTAGGGTAATATTAATATCATATTTACCCTTAGTTACCTTATTTACTATTAACCGTGGTAAAAAAAGTAAAAAGTTACTATTCACCAAAAAAATTATTTTTATCTCATTGAACCACATTTTAGTCCTTGATATTAACCGTGTCTCTCGGATTTTCGAAATTCCATTCACAGAAGCGGTAAAATTAAGTTTTATGCAAAATTCAATTTTTAACCTACCACTTAGTAGTTTCACTATTCATCAAAAATTGATGTTTTTCAGAACAATGCCAAAATTTCATCCCAAGCTATATTTCATATTCCGAATTCAAAAATGAAGTCTATTTTACCAAATTCATAACATAAAAGTTGCATTAATTAATTTTATAATTAAATCCCGCTGTTAAAACAAATAGCGTGTTTTTAAGAAACAATATCTATCAAAAGATTGACACTTGTTTATGTCTAGTTTAAATGTGAAACTACATCCAATGACCAACATTGTATTAAATTGTAAAAATATATTCTAAATATACTTTAAAACCACTCAAATTAATGATTTGTCACTATTAATTATTTCTATTAAAAAAGTTGTTTTTAATTATAATTTAGTAATTTTCACTATTCATCAGAATATGAAAGTTATCCGAAAAGTACCAAAATTTCACCTTAGGCTAAATTCGATACTCCGAATCCAAAAATGAAGTCCATTTTGAGAGTTAAAATTTCTAAAATTTAAAAAGTGGTTATTACTATTCATAACGGCTAGTTTTAATAATATTTTAATAGCATATCATTGTTTCGTGAAACTCAGGATTACGTACCACACACGCTATCGAGGAAGGTTGCGATTGCGTGTAATGCAAGGCAAGTCAAGTATGCGTGTTGTGCAAGCTCCTTTTGGTGTAGCGTATAACACAAGACATTAGTAAAATAAGGAAGAATATTTTTCATAAAATCTCGGGCTGTTACATAGACTGCCTACATTTAACCAATGATCCAATAATGATCCCATTGACCAACACCAATGAGGAAAAAGGTGAAGATGGTTGCAAATACGTTCCTAGATAAAAAGTGATCAAGATAAAAACTGACAACACAATTGGTCAAAGTATTTCATCACAACAGTTGGAGAATAAAGAAGAGAATGAAGAAATAGAAAAAAAAACTTAGTAGAGATCATTCACACGAATGAGAGGTTTGGAAGGGAAGTTGGTACCCAAATATTCTATGGAGAAATCCTTAGGGATGAGAGGAGAGGATATTTCGGGGATTAAAATAAAAATTACCCACAAAACATGTTTAGAATATAAGGTTGGGAATTTACATTCTGTGTAATGTGATTACACATCGTGTACATATTTTTGATGGAATTATTATAAATATCCTTTACCTCAAATTTATTTTATTAAAACCCATGAAGAATTACACGACGTGTAATCCCATTACAAAGTGTGTAAATGTTTTTCAGTTGATTTTCCCAACAATTTTAATTTTTAACAAACCAAAACTCTTTCAAGGTTCCTCTACTCACTAAAAAAATGAAATCAACTTAAACTATTTATACCCGGACTCTATGAATTAAAAAAATAAGGCATCCTTGAATTTTAGTAAATTTTCTCTAACAAATATCTCCTAACATATAATCCTTAGTCCTTATCCAGTTTCCTTGCAACCTAAGACTTTGTTTTTTTAAACGATATACTTTCATGAAGAAACAAAATCAAAAGGAATGATTAGTGAAATACTAAGAGAGACAGAGACCTGAAAAAAGACAGGATCTTACATGATCAATAACTGAATAAATTTCATGGATTTAGGGTAGGATGAGAGAAAATTCAATATGATAGATGGATGAGTCAAGATGGATCATGTATATGGGACCCATATGTGATTTAGAACCCTCTTGGGAATTTTATGTGTCTTTATTTATTTTGGGTTTTTCATATTGAGACTTCAAACACACTTGGAATTCCATATCTACTATTTTAGATTGGATATTTTATTTCTAATTTTGGTCATCACGTGTACTAGTTTGTTATGGTTATTGATTTTGTCATTTCAATATTGTTTTTTATTTCTTCTATTCTGTTACTTTGATAAAGAGGGTATAGTCTCTCCATGATCGGTATTAGAACCAGACTTATAGTCAATAGAATCTGGTGTACGGGGAGATGCTTGAGGTCATCTAACAAACCATATGGGGGAGCCTGTGTGTGGAAACTCAGTTGGGATGTTGAAAAGTTGTATCATTGGTTTTTTCTTTTATTTTATTTTTTGTACTTTTTAGGAAATGTATACAAGAGAATATAATGAACCATACCTTGGTTAAGAGGTCGTTCATGGGATTATCTTACCAATGTATGATGGTAAAATCAAAGTACCCATAGTGGGATTATTGTTATTGATATGTGTGTTTATAGTTGATTCTATTTTACCTTGAGTGACATAATTGTTGTGTGATGTGATTATTATTTCTGAGTATTTTTGATATTGGACTCATGGACTGGTAAGGAATCAGAGTTGAGTATTCAAAAATCATTCAATCAACTTAGTAATTATTGTGACATGCATCATTTTAGGTAGTCATGGAAAAAAAGTTTTGGGAATGTTGGTGAAATTGAAATGGTTTTCCTTTCTTGTGAAATTGAACTAAAATTGGTTCTTAATTTGAAATTGAAATTGAGAAATGATGAAAAATGTTAATAAATGGGAGTCTAATGTGAAACATGAGTTATGATAACGTGTTTACCCATTTTTAACCATGAAATGGATATATGATGGTTAAGGGTAGTGATAGAACCTCAGTTTTGATGGTGTGGTGGGGGAAAAGGGGGGAATGAATCATTATTTACATTGTGGATCCCTTATCTTTAAATGTATTAAGGTTTTTTATGTTTCCAAAGATGGTTGTTTGTAATTTTAGAGGTATTCCTCGATGATGATACTTGTTGAGAGATAAAACAAGGATATGGATAGAAATGATCCTCCAACACTAGAACCCTAGGAACCAATAGTGCTGGGTGAGGTAGTTGGAGAGAATTTCTATGAGAACTTTTCTCACTTCATGAAATTTATGGAAAGAGACCCAGGGTGGGTTGTGAAAAGCATGTCTGATCTAACATGTGAGTTTTAATAGCAACACCCTCTGAACTTTTCCGAAAATGGTGGATATGAGGTAGTTGAGTTCTGGATTGATTCCATCCGGGCTATACATGACCACTTGGAGACCCCTATTGAGAAGAGATTTAAATTGGCTACTTACATGTTATGTGTTCAAGATAATAAGTGGTGGGACATCAAGACTCGGGATGGTAAGATGAATAATAAGGATTGTAATGAATTTCAAGAGAAGTTATTAGATCACTTTTATCCTTATACTCTCAAGTATAATTGAGCAGCTAATTTCATGTAGTTAAATCAGGGGAGAATGTGATGGGCTATGTTGGACGCTTTAACGATTTGCAGTGCTTTGTTCCAGCATTGGCTGACAATGAGGCTACAATGGGAATGTGGTTTTAAAATGTGATTAAATGTGAAATTAATTCTCAGGTGAATGTCTTCAGGATGAATAAGTTTTTAGAAGTGGTGAATCATGTTGTAATATTTGTGGTTAATCTGAAGGAGGCTTCTTGTAGTGGAAGAGTGGTTTCTACTAGACTGTTGAGATGTATGAATTTCAAGATATGGGAGAGTCTATATGAGAATGTAAATTAATTCAATGGAAAATAGAATATCTAGACATAGTGGTATATTACAAAGGACCTTGATTTAGTGATCTATCAACCATATGGTAGGTCAGGACACCTCTGTAGACAGTTCCCCTAACCATAGGTAGAGTGATGAGCCTATGGAAGGATGGGTCATCTGTAATGGTTTTACTGGAACCCACGATAGATGGGTAGTAATGGGGCAGCTAGAAAGAATAAGAGTGTGGGAATGGGGTCTTCTACACTATGTCAATATGGAATATGGAGTTCTACTTGATTCTGTGGTTTTGAAAGTGGAATTGGTTCGTCTAGGAAAGGGTTCCCATATCAGTAGAGTGGTGAAACTCAAGGGACTACGACTAAATCAGAAGGAAGAGGGTAAGGATAGTTTCATGTAGTTTAGCCTATACTTGTGGATAGGGAGGATAAACCAATGGCAATTAGAGGAACTATTCTTGTTTCTTATATTCTATCTAGTGAATTACTTGATACTAATTACTCTCATTATTTTATATCCATAGAACATGTGAATGGTTTGATAATGGTAGTGGAGTTCATGAATGGGGTGATGGAAATAGATAAACCATTGGGAGTATGGTTGATAAATATATGTTTGTACAAGGGGTGTTATCTAAAGGTTGCAAGGCATCATTTCTTATAGGATCCCCAAATTTTAGACATGTCAGGATTTGACCTAATGATTGGTATGGACTGGTTAGTAGCATACCAGACACATAATTATTTTTACCATAGGAGAGTGAATTTTACATATCCTATGGGTCATAATTAAATTCACTATAATGAATGGGATATCCAGGGGGGCTATGCTGGGCTTGTTTACCAACAACTAGGGGAGCTTACCGCCCATATTTCAAGTCCCATATTGGGTGATGGGGGTGTGAAGCATGGTGTCTTCCCACCTGTAGTGGACTAGTTTCCGAATTAATTTCCTGAATAAATATCAACTTTACAACCTAAGAGATATGCAGAATTTATTATTGAGCTCATGTTGGGGGCTGAGATAGTTTCTATTCCCCCTATATAGAATGTCACCAATGAATCTCCAAGGGATCAATAATCTGAAAGAGTTAATGGATAAGAGAATTATCTATCCATGGAAATCTCCACAGGGTTCTATAGTTTTTTTTGCGAAGAAGGCTGAGAGAATCAAAGATTATGTGTTGTCTATAGGAAGTTGAATGAAATGACAGTGAAGAATTGGTATTTGATTCTGCGTATTAATGACCTTTTGACTAGTATAGGTGATTTTGTGTTTTATCGATGAATGAATTGAGTGTAGGGTGTCATTAGTTGAGATTTCAACCTTATAATATACTAAATAATTATTTTAGAATCATGTATGGACTATATGAGGTCGTTATGATGCCGTTTGGGTTAATGAATGCACCAATAGTGTTCATGGACTTGATGAGAAGAATCTTTAATCTGTACTTAGATCAGTTTGTGGCTATGTTCATGGATGACATTTTACAATACTCTATGTCTCATGAAGATCATGCCCAACAAATTTACATCATCCTAATTACACTGAGATAGATTCAACTATACACCAAGCTGTCTAAGTGTCAATTAGGGATTGATCAAGTACACTTCATGGGCCACATCATCTCATAGGAAGGTGTCTGTGGTCCTAGATAAGGTTTAGGTAGTTGTTTCTTGGGAGAATCCAAATATTTTTTTTCAACATATAAAGTGTTCTTGGACTTTTTATATATTATAATAGGTTAATACATTACTTTTCTCATTTGGAAGAACATTATTTGGGTCTGACCAAGAAGGGGATACAATTTGAATGGACAAAATCATGTGATAATGACATACATGAGATGAATAAGTGTTTGGAGACAACACAATTTTTGATCCTAACCCAACTAGGTGAGTAATATATGGTGTTTTTTATGATTTTGGGATTGGTCTTGGAGTAGTGTTAATTCAAGGAGAATGATTTCTGGTGTATGGGTCCTAATAGTTGAGGACACATGAATGAAACTACCCTACGCATGACATCAAGCCAGCATCAATGATTTATGATTTGAAATGTTGGAATAATTATCTTTTGGTCGATTTTACTATGTATACAGATCATAAGAGCTTAAATTATATCTTTTAAAATTGAAATTTGGATCTCCAAAAGTGGAGGTGGGTTGAGTATAGGAAGTCATTCGACTTTGATCTGGAATACAAGCATGACAAGTGAAATAGTGTTGATGAAGCTTTAAGTAGTAAAACTCATAATCTGGTAGTAAAAGAGTCTAGTATGAAGTATAAATTGATGACTTTATTGGACATGATACATGTTGTGGATTAGGAGAGCTAGAAGAATATGAATCTCATACCAGTTTCTGTGGATTCTCCTCTTTTGATATAGATGAGGGATAGGGAATATGAATATCCATAATTTTTTTTCCTTGAGGTAAAGCCATGAATGTGAGGAGTTCCCTTTATATTGTACTATAGATGTGGATGAGATAATATATGTTAGGAATTAGGTTGCTGTTCATACAGGTATGTGGGAGGAGATGATACATGAATTTCATCCCTAGAAGTGGACAATGCTTCGAGGGGTGACCGAAATTTATCCTGACCTACATCGATAGTTTTGGTAGATAAGCCTAAAAAAGGAGATAAGAGGGCTCATGAAATGATGATACCCCTTTCATATAGTGAAGGATGTGCATTAATGACCTGGAGGTATACTACAATCATTTACCATTCTAAAATGGAAGTGGGATAACATTACCATTGATTTCATTGTGGGTCTCTCGAGGATGCCTATGAAGAATGACACTATTTATGTGATTAGGGACAGACTCATGACAGTGGAACATTTATTTCCTATACTAGAGACTTTCTTAGTGGATTACATGGGAGAATTTTATGTTTTGGAGGTAGTTTTTCTACACAGGATGACATAATCTATTATTTCATAGAGTGATTAAAATTTTACTTCGCACTTTTGGTAGTGATTATAGAAGGAATTTGGTACAAAAGTTTTACAGAGTAGGATATTCTACCCATCGACAGATGGGAATTAAGAACATACAATGCACGTGCTTGAGGATATGCTACGAGCATATGTCCTAGACTTTGGTGGGTCTTGGTATAAGCTCTTATATTTGATTTTGTTCATATATAGAAATAGTTATCCAGAAACTATACAAATAGAACCATGCGAGGATCTTTATGGTAGTCCATACAGATCACCTCTATACTAGATAGAGGTAGGTGAGTAAGAGTTGTTGGACAATGTCATGTGTAGGAGACGTCTTGGAAATAACAATTGATTCAGAAATGTATGGCTATGACTCAGTGTAGACCAACGTTGTATATTGATTTATTTTTTTGGAACCATAGAGTTCAGAGAGTGTGATCTTGTATTCCTTTAGGTGTCCCTAGATTGGGTAACTATAGGATACTAAGAAACATCATGTTGGCACCATGGTTCATTGGGATGTTTGAGGTTGTGGAGATAATTGGGCTGAATGGAAAATCGATTAGCTCTTCCATAGAGATACAATTCTACATATGATGTTTTTCATGTGCCTTAACTTTGACGACAATATCTCCCAGAACCTTCACATGTAATCAATGTGGATGATGTTGAGCTGGAGATAGATTCATCCTTTGAGGAGAATCTGGTACATGTGTTGGATCCTAGTGATAAAGTGTTTCGGGGAAAGACCATGCCATTAGTTCACGTATTGTGGAAACATTGGCTTGTGAAGGAGTAAAAATGAGAGAGATAAGCATATATTTATGATTAGAGACCCGATCTTTTTGACTCAAAAGTCTTAAGATGGTTGGGAGTAAAACTTGAGGATGAGATGTTATACAGTGGAGAGATTTTAAGATCCTAACCATTTCTATAGATGTATTGTGATAATTTACATAAACTCTTTTCACAAAAATGTTCCCAATGTAAAAACCATACAAAAAGTACTCAATGGATTAGGCACAGTTTTTCAAACCATTCTCCCTCCTAGGCGAATGCATACAACCTCTAGAAAAGGCATATGGTTAAGGACCACAGTTTGTAAAGCCATCCGACACAACATAATAAACCATGCATAATTTTTCAATTGCGCTGAAAATTTTATTCTAAATCTCTTACCACTTAGTATTAACCCAAAATCAACACTATTCCTTCCCTAACATAGTCCTCTCATTTTTAGATGTTCCTGGAAAAATTACTAAGGCTCCCTACCTCTGTTATTGGTGATTCAAAGTCCGGATCAAATATTCGAACCTCTCCTGGTAGGAGAATCTCATCATGTGTAGTTTCAACCCACTCTCCCATTTTTATTCTTTCCTTTAAATGTATTTTTTCTTATTGGTATTAGATCTAGATCTAGGTATGATGGATATTGATCCATTTGATCTTGTTTCTAGGATTTGATTCCAGATCTCAATCTTAGCCATGGATTTGACCAATCCATTTCAATTTGGGGAATTTCCATTGGGCAATCTCTTGTAAATGATTTGTGGTTGGTGGTCTATTATTTAAATCCCAAATTATTTATTTCAATTATGATTATGTAATTATATAATTGATATTTAATGTTTATGAATTATATTTTCTAAATTGGATTAATTAATTATAGAATTAATTAACGGGATATTGAGACTGTGGAATTTGTATTAATTAATTGGATATTCAAGTTACAAAATTTGAATTAATTAATTGTTGAATTAATTAATTGGATATTGGGATTATGTAATTTGGAATAATTAAATTTGAATAAATTTTTGTGATATTGATATTTTTGAGTTTTGATTAATTAATTATTTATTTAATTAATGACATATTGGGATTGTGGAATTTAAAATAGTTAATTATTGAATTAATTATTTGTATATTGAGATATATGAATTAGATTAATTAATTGGTGAATTAAATAATGGGAATGGTTTTGATTATTCAATAGGTTTAATGGGATTAATTAATTAGTGACTTAGTTAATGGGAATTTTTATGATTATGAAATTGATTAAATAATATTAATTAATAGATGTTTTTATTGTCAAATGTGATAAGAAGGTTAATGATGATTTACCATGATTGATATGATATATGTGATATTGTGATTTATTGATATTCGTGTATGAGATATGGTCTACAACATCAAAATCACATAGTGATAAATTGATTAGAATATGTGTGTGGGACATGGTCTACTTCCTCAAAATCCTATAATGATAAATGGGTGTGGGACACAGACCACTACTTCAAAATCCAATAGAGTCCTAGGCATGGTGACCAAGATCCAGAATTTTGGTATTGGACCATGGTTCTAATTGTCCATGATTATGATTCGAGATGAAATGGATATTGAAATACCATGTGTTATAATGAATTTTGAATTGAATATGTTATATGGTTAATACTTCTTCATGAAACGAAGAAGGTATTGAGAGTTTGAATCTCCTCAGAAACTCAGGGGTTTATGTGGTTAATTGAAGAATATTGAAATGCGATAACTATTTACTTTTTCATTGTAATTTATTCTTTATAAAATTGCTTACACTATTATTGACCAGATATTATTTTAGATGCCATTAATGGTAGCCTTCTGAGTTTTACTCATGACCTACTTGGGCTTCCTGATCGGTACCCGAATAGAATTCATGGTTACAAGACTGGATAATTGAGAAACCCATATGATATATAAATGATTTCGGCTGGATATTTGATGAGGGAAACCAATGGAGTTTGGGACCTGCTTGGTATTTGTCAATGTATTTATTTATTTTTTTCTTTTCATATTAAATCTTTACACAAACTTGGAATTCCATATCTTCTATTTTAGTTTTGTTATTGTCTTTCATATTTTGGTCATTATGTGATGCTAGTTTTGTATAGTTATTGGTTATGTCATTTGGGTATTGTTTATTTATTTCTATAATTGTGATACTTTGATAAAGAGTGTATAGTTTCCCCATGATTGATATTATACCCTTGATACTAGTAAATAGCCTTTAGAGTATGGAAATTCTTGCTTGAGGTCATGTAATTGACCATCTTGGGGTACTGGTTTCAGAAGGAGGATCCTGACGTTACATAATTCATCCTTTTTGATCAACTGACTTTTTTTATAATTATTTATGGTATTAATTTTATTCTAATTTAAAACATTAGTGTATGAATTAAAAAAATTTCATGACTTTATTGTATGAAATTAGACATAGAAAAACTTTTTTATCCAAATAAAAATACATTATAAATATATTCAAAAATTTATAAAATTGGTATGTTTACTTCACTAAAAATCATTAGAAATAAAATTTATGTTTTATATTATCATCAATATGTATGATTAAGTAGGATATTTAGTAAAAACATTAGTATTTACAACAATTTTATAAGTTTTTTACTATAAAAAATTACCATTATATACTTATTAAGGATACAACTCTCCAAACCTTAAAAATGATCCAATTCATCTACTTAAGAAAACTAGATTCACTAAAAAAGTCCTAAAGTCCAAAATAAATATATAAAATAAATAAATCCACCTATAGAGAAAAAGTTAATTTCACTGCAATAGTAACATTCCTAAAAATTATATTATGAAAATAAACCATTTTTTATGTATATCTTATCAAACTAGATGTATACCTATGTCATCACCCTAAATGACTGATTTTATTTCATTGATTTTACAAATGGAACCTTTCTATAAACTATTGTGAACATGGATTTAATTATCTATTTATATTTCAAGGAAAGGGTAGAGATATATATTAACATTTAAATTTAAGGGAATAACCTATATTTACTAATTTAATTAATTTTATATCACTTATGACACACCAAACATAATACCTCACCATGAACATATGTTGTCACTGTTTTTTCTACATATAAAATTAAAAAATTATTGATAAAAATTAATAATAATATTAGGTACAGGGGATATATATTCATAGATGGGAATATCAAATGATACATAAAACATATTGAATTCCTTTTGGATGGACTGTCCTCAGGAACTCCTTATAGATCACCAAAATGAGAACTTTATAGGAACAATTATGAATATCTCATGACACCATATCAATAGATATTCAAACATCATTTATGTACCTTTATATATGTTATATATATGTTATATATTATATGACTTATATTTAAGAATAATTTCATAGAATCTCTTGGTTATCATTATAAAATGGGTTTTCTATAGCTTTTGAAAGGGAAACATATTCTACAGACATTATCAAATTTATATAACGAAATAGAAAAATAATTCTTTGATAATATGTTTTTTAGTATACTTGTTATTGAAAGCAAAAAGTCATTTAGTTCTAGGGAACCAAATTCAATATAAATTCCATCCCTGTTTGGGGTCAAGTTGACTGTTGAGAATTTTAGTTATTTTTACACACAAAAATGATTTCTTGATCAATTTTTTATTTTATTTTAAATTTTGATAGAGTTTATTTTCAGAAAATTTATTTCACTTACCATTTTACAGTGGTAATCACAATTATTCTTTAATTTTTTAAAAAATTAAGGCGTCTTGAAATTTTTTTAGAGTGGATAACCTACTTTGAGAAATGATTCATTTAATTTTGTTGTTTGATCTATTATATAATTCAATATCACATACTTGACTTTAAAATCTCTAATACCTGATTCGAACTGGTCTATGATTATTTCAATTTATTCCAACTTCTGATTCGGGTGGACCACAATGAGATTTTAGGGATTCAAATCAATTTTACCCTCATTCATGAGCCGAAATCAATAATTAGAATTCTAAGGATTAACCAAAAGAGGAAAATACCAATGAATGAATAATTATACAAAAATATTAACAAAAATAATAATGAGTAATATGATAAAATTTTAAATCTTACTCTTTATATTGATATAATTTAATAAATTTATTTTCAAATTTTTGAATAATAAGTTTCATATAGATCATCATGGTGGATAGTTGTTTTAATATTTTTTTGATTAATGGAATGAGAGAAAAAATTGATAATAATAATTTTTATAATAGAAATGATATCTCATACACTAAATATCATAAAAGTATTGATACAATTAATTTTAAAATGACACATATGTTAATAATAAAACATCTCTACATTTGTTTATAAATATATTTGAATTTTTATAATTCAAATACATTTAACAACTTGAATTTATTATGAATAATATATTAAGTATGCTATAGTGAAAAGGTCTATGAGTTCTACTCATGTTATTAGGATTCACATTAAATGCCTTTATGAAATATATTGTAATATCTATATGTTAATGAAAATTCAATATTTAAAATTTATATTTTTATATTATGATTTTTATTAAATAAATATATTTGGAAAAGGTATGGAAGGGTTATGAAAATCCTAATGACCTTGGAGTACTTCCGCTCCCCTTACCCCTCATTCTTCACAAATAAATCTAATATCTCTCCTCTCTATTTAGTAAATTGATGTTTTGGTTTGATCAATAACATGCTAAAATATAACAACCAAAAGTGATGATATATTTTTACTTTTCCTAACACATACCTCTTTATAAAAATTGGATTAGTAGGAAACCCCATTATCTGGACAATAGGTGTGAAATATTTCTCTTTGTTATCAATTTTCAATTATCAAAAAATTGTATTATAGTTAACCTAACATTGACTATAAAAAAAACCATGTGGAAGGAATATAATTTTTTGAGTTCACTATTAGTTTAAATGATAACTATCATATCTTATTAAATTTCATTCTTAAATTATATTACTATTATTATTAAATTAGATTTCAATAATATATCAATTATTTTATATTGATAATATTAAAGTTACCCCAATTTCTATTCCATTTTCATGTTCTTGGATTTTCTGATATAAGTTTCATTGAGGTTCCTAATAATTTATTTTTCATGATAAATATCTCATAACATTTGGTTATTTTATTATTACCCTCTTGAGACTAGACCCAACTGTGAATAAGGGTAATTTTTTCCTTGTTTATGGGATTTAATATTGAAATATAAACCTTTGAAAAAATATCAACCACATTTTGTATATGAAAAGATACCAATAGATTCTCTAACTTATCTAAATATAAATAACTTTCATCTTATTGTGATAAATTTCCCAAGATTTAATTTGATTCATCTTTATATATATTACTAATTTTATTCTTAATGAGAATGTTTCTGCCTAGGAATAATAACCCCATCATTAACTTTCACTAAAAATCATCATGGTTGGAAGGTTAAAAAAATTATACCCCTCACTAAGAGACCTAAAAATGATATTATCACTTTTAATATTGAAACTAATTGGTTCACTCAAGTTATATATTATTTGAATCAATTATCTCTCACATTATAAGTACCTTAAAGTGGATTTTTTGGATGTCACTCTAAAAAATATTGATCTTATAACAAAAAAAATTAAAATAATTTTTTATGATCCACTTGTTTCCACCAATAACTTAAATTTGATTCGATATATTTCCATATATAATAATGAAACCAATCTTCCACTATCCCCACCCAAAAATCCCACTCTTCTTCTTTATATCATTATCTTGACATTACTCTCACTATTAGAAAATATTAAAACAGTATTGGGTCTAAATCCATGGTTTGTATGACTATAGATCTAGGGTTTATTATATATGTGGGCTATATCACCCATGGGTAAAGGGTAGATATGACAATGGGTCATATGGATTGTGGATATAAACTAGACCTAAAGTCATGATCCACAAGGAATATGGATGGAGTTCATTCAAATTTTACCTATAACCATAGACCATGTGTCATGTGGTCATAACCCAATACTATATCCATGGGACTTGTGGACCAAGGCTATATGTTCTTTTTGTGTGAATTATATCAATGATCCATGTGGTCCATAGTTATAGGTTTTGGGTAGGTTGAAAAGTGTAATTTCCCAGACATTATCAGACTATTTCACAATGAATTTTGGGTGTTGGGAGTTTGAGGTGAAATATGGGGGATGAAAGTAGTTGTAGTTGGAATATACCTTATAAGTAATACTTTTCATCATGGATTAGTGTGTTGCACCATAAATATTTGGTTATAAAAGGTGGGATTTCTATTGTCTAATGTGTCACACCATGAAGCTTTTGGCTACAGTGTGGTTCTTGTGTTTTGGGCATGAAGGGGTATAGTTATAGAATGAAAATTTCCAGGTTATTCTTATGTAGGAAAGTCCAATAAATTTGACATGATTCATTTTTATTTAATCCTTTATTATATTTTTTGTATCATGATGGGTAGTGTTATAACTATTGGTCTCATTGGGATATGAGTTTATTATATGTGAGTTGGTTTTCATGTGGGGTTTCAGAGGATTATCTTATGTGAGATCTAGGTGAATCTCATATGAGTGGAATTGAAACATGGTTATAACATTTGTGGAATTAAGTATTGGAAGGTTTATTTTTGGGTTCTACCTATTTCGGTATTATATCACTATGGTTATGGTGATGTTATATGAACTTCTTTAAATATGTATAATTTTAAAAAAATTCTATTTAAGATTTTGAGAAAATAAAGTGAGATAATGGAGTGATTTTGGGTTGTGATATTGATTTAGTTTCACTATAGCATGATTATAACCCATAATACTATGCTTCATTAATTTTCAAGATTAATTATAAATTGAATACTTCTCTTGATATTGATCTTATTAATTTAACTTCATTTGAAACCTAAGAGACTAGAGGTGCATTCTTAGAGATATTTATCTACCACTTATTTAATTTTATCCATTGGATTCATGATATTGATTCGGTATGATCCAAGGTGAATTAATTTTCTCATCCCCTTGATTATCTTCTTATCATTTTTTCTAGAGAAGGTTTTGAAAAGTGTGTTATTTTAGTTTTAGTGTTTTTTATGTTATGTTTTTATGGAGAATGAACATAATAAAACATAATATTGATAATCATTTATATGGTGGTTTATATATGGAGTATCCTTCTCATCTCATGGAACATTTTTTAAAACATCTGTTGTGGTAGGTTATTTGACACTTCTTTTTATTTATATGAAAATCATCGAATTATAATGTTTTCTATATTATTTGAGTGGATGGTATTGATTAAACTAAAAATATAATAAACTAAATTAAAGTAAATTGAATGTAATGGGGGTTATTCACATGATATATATATAATTTCATGATAATGATTTTATATTTGTAGTTTTGTTGATGTTTCTTCTAAAGAATTTATATTTTATACTATAATAATTTTTTATTGCTATTGATGTGATGGAATGACCTTTTATTATAGGAGTTTCACTTAAATTTGGAAAATATTGGTTGGGTTGAAATAAGGAATTAATGTATTCATGTTTGAACCTAAAATATAACTTTAATATAAAATAATGAATAATGGGTAAGTTATTTAAAATGTAATCTGCCATATATTCCCTAATTTTCTATTGTTTTTGAGTTCTTTTTTTCTATTATTAGAATGGTTATGGTAGGTTTTTATTTATGGGAGGGTTATTTTATTATTATTATAGTGGTGGAATGGATGGATGCGTGTATATTATGTCGATTTTTATTATTTTGGTGGCTATTAACATGTCCTATATAGCAGTTTATGTGGTGATGAGATAGATTATCTTGGTGGTTTGTTTGAATTTATTAGTGTTATCAAACATGGATTAAATTAATAAAAATGATCATTGGTTATGGGGTGGAATTCTTAAATGGTGAGAATTTAAATAATTTTTCATCATAGCTAGAATAAATTCAGTGGATTAAATGATGCATCGTGAATAAATGTGATTAATGAATAATGATAAACTTAAAGCAAAAAGTGGTTTAATTAACGGTTTGACTTTGAATATAAAAGATAAATGGAATAATTAATGTAATGATATTTATAAGTGGTAAATATTAAATTTAATGAATGATATAATGAAATAATAAATGGAAAAGATTGTGTTTAGTGTTTTGTATATATAGATTAGTCCAATTATGTTTAGGTTATGGCATCAGTTTATAATAAGTGGAAGTGATAATGGGATTTCTAAAGTAGATAATGGTAATATTTGTTTAGTGTGATCCCTTATGCTGGGATATTTCAAGACTATATCTTTTTATTTTCCATATCTCTTATACACCACTACCAAAGTTAGATGACCTCATCAACACATATACGAGGACATGGGTTTTGGGTGTCTTTCCAGGTATCCAGGTTGTAGAGGGAATGAGTGGAAGATTCCTACCACTTACATGCTATCCCATATTACATTTTACAGGATGGGATATCTCAAGTTTATCATATACATATATAATATGATAAATAATGGTTAAAATATGTATGTCTCAGATGATATGGTCGTTATTTTGATAAGGATTCATGGTGGACAGTCATTCATGGTTAGATGAGAGAATGAGGTTGGTGTCCTTTATATTCATTGTACCCAACAATGATGACAATTTAGTAGACTATTATGAGGTTTAGATATAGAATGTAGTTATGTATTTCTGGTAATGGTAGTGATATGATATGTGTCTATGTAGATGTATGCATATAGAAGGTATTTTAACATAGGGTGTATGCTGTTGGGGAATAAGAATGACCATATCATTTCGGAAGTGTATGAAAGGTAACTTATTGATATATATTATTATAAAACAATATTACATTACTTGAATATGATATTAGTTAAGTGAGACATGGTTAGGTTAGATGATATTTTATGTGACATAAATGTATGTTGGTTCTTCTATTTACTCACCGAGGCATTAATTTTATCTTTCCACCTTTTTATAGGAGATTTTTTAGGGGAGGGACGGATATGACTAAGTATAATTATATTCTCAATCCCATACCAAGATATATATATATGTGTGTGTGTGTTTGTGTGTGTGTGTGTGCGTGCGTGCTTGTGCGTGTGTGGTTCATTATTCTAGGAGGGAGTTGGTGATTAAGTTGGGCTATAATATCTTATGGAGGTCTTTAGTCGGCATTTCTATTACTTCAATAATAGTATATGTTGTAATTTTATTTTGGATAACATTTTTATGTATGAAATTTAAATTTAGTATGGAATGGGTTTTATTTTATCTTGTATGAATTTTATTGGTGGTTTATCTTTACATCTGGGGTTTTTAGGGAAATGCCTCCCACTTGTGTGTTTTTTACCTCAATACTAATTTCCATCTTTTTGCTTATTATAGGTTGGATTTAGGGGTCACCATCATCATAATTTCTATCCTAGTATGGATTACCAGTTTGGGTGAGTCATTCAATAGTTTTATTAGAGCTATGGATGAGACTTATAATGGAAATTAGAGTAAATTACTTACAAGGTTTATGGGTTTGGTAGAGAAATATTGTTAGTCCAATATAGCATGTGATATATAAAGGGAGACTAACTAGGCCATAGGAAATCGGTGTCCCTTATGATGCGATGTAAGGAACTTGAGATTACAAATAATTCTTCTCAAGATGATACTTGTTTTAGTGTAGAGAACTAGTAGTGGTTCATGCATCATACATCATTTTTTCTGATTAAGTAAGTTTTATTCTAAGGGAGAATAACATGAATTTAAAAAAATTGTCTTTAATGAGTTTCATTTCCTAGGAGTTGGAGTTTTCATGAATTTATTTTATAAATTGATGATGGTTTTCTTTCATGTGTGTTTTTAATAATTTTTTTGAAACAAAATGATTTGGTTGATCATAGGTGGGTTGAAATGGATCAGGATGATGAGTTTTAGTGGAATACAATGGATGGGTTTTAATGTCAAAGATTTTTAAAGCATGAGGGGAATGTATCTGATCTGGAGATGGATCACTTATTTTAAGATATATAAATTGAATTTTTTTGATATATGTTAGGAAGGAACAAAATATCTCATTTGTTGTTAGTTAGTTAAGTGTAGTTGTGTTTTAGTGATGGTTTATATTTCTTAGAGAGTGTGAAGAGTAAAAAGTTTTATTTGATGATTTATTGAAGTAGTTTGGAGTGTTTTTTATTTCCTTAATAATAAAGGTGTGTAAGTGACATTAATTTTTCTCCCATATTCAATTGATCAAAAGAATGCAATAACTCGAGATTTAATTCATTTTCCTTCTTTATTTTTCTCCCGAGTATTTTCTAGTTGATGATTATAGAGGAAATCGTTTCAAGGAGGTTTTGATTCCATCTGTACATCATTAGGTTACCCCATTAATGTTGTATTTGTATTTGGAACTACTCACCGTGGTGTATGTGATTGTGATGATATATTCATGTTCAAGATCATCTCAATAATGGACTCATAAAATCTTATTGAGTATCAGTGTTGTGGATATAAGATCATGGATGTCTAGGAAGTTGAGGTTTCAAATAATGGGGATTTGGTGTTAGTTTATTTCCTCACACTTACCCAGACCTTATAGTTTTTATACATCATCTAGGTTCACTATTACAACGTGGTTTTATTTTAATGGTTGTGGACATCATCAGTTTCAATTCTTGACCATTTTCAGTGGCCAATGTATTATGGGTTGTCTACTTCCAATTTATCCCTAAAAGTAGTATGTAATCCAAATTTTTCCCAATATGTAATCAAATATTTTCCCAGTTGAGGAGATATGGATCTAGCAAGGGAAAAACCATGATGTCCCTTCTCTTTAATGGAATAGGTAAAAGAAAAGTCATTGATTTAGAAATAAATAAGGCCAATGAGGTATTGGAGGAAGGCATGATTGATTAAATTCCATGGAGATTCCAGCACTAGGTGGGTCAAACACCATATGAGGTACCATATATTTATCTTCTAATATTTTTTTGATCCATTTTTTCGATTCAAGAGTTTCTAATTAATTTATTTTACCCACCATGGCAGAGACATTTGAAGTTAATGTAGAGAGACTTTTGATAACCCTAGTGTTGACTATGCTATTTGGAGTTTAGTCTAGTCAATTTAATGTGTATCAGGGTTTTGAGATGATGATGAGGTTAAATTAATTATCAAGGGAATTATTCTCACTACATATATAACCATAAAATTTAATTTTATTCACGAAATAATTATACTATTTCGAGTTTTCATTTGTAAGAGTTACCATCAGATGGTTTGTGAGCATTTTGATCCCTCATTTCCTCTACCAGAAGTGTTGATGTTTTCCTCGAAAGAGAATTTAGTAGAGGTGTTCCCTATGGGTTTGAAGGATTTTTTGGATATTTTTTTCAATTGGTTTTTAATATAACCTGTTAACATGATATCAAATCTAGGATAGAGTAATGATATAGTGTATCAATGACTTTAGTGTTATTTATTATATTGAACCTTCTGAGTCATGAGAGTTTTAGATTCAATTTGATGATTTATTTCAGAAGGGTTTTATTTAGGATAATGTGTCATTTTAAGTTTCTTTGTTATTAGTTTACAAGAAATTGGATTGTTTTATAAGTTTATTCACAGGTGATCAAATTTTCGACTAAGCGATGGTCAAGAACCGTTATACCTTTATAAGGATTGATGATTTTTTTTACTTGTTGAAGGGATATTGGTGGATTTCAATGATTGATCTATGGTATTTCTATCAACAGATGAGGTAAAAGAATGAGAATATAGAGAATAATAGTTTCATATGTTTCTATTGGAAACTTGACTTTATTTTTATGTCATTATGTGTCACAAAAACCCCAGGAGTTTTATTGGGACTCATGAACTAAATGTTTCATGAGTTCCAGAATAGTTTTATAATAGTTTTTATTGTCAAACTTATTGAGTACTTAATGTTTTGTGAGGATAATTTTGAGAATCTATGAACTATTTGGAAATTTCTCTAACACTATCAGTTTGATTATAAGTTGTAATAATTTTGATTTTGGATGTTTTATAAGTATTTATTTCACCATGTAGTGTCTTAATAGTGATTGGAAATCAATATGTTCAATATCAAAGAACTTGATTCTTGGGTATCCCCTACGAATTTTGTAGAGGTATATAGCTTTTTTAGTTTTTAAGGTTTTTATCAGAGGTTATTTTATAATTTATGTAAAATCATGGATACTTTGGTATATATTACCCAAAATGAAAAGGCAGTCAGATAGACTATTCAATGTTATAAAGCTTTCAAATCGATGAAGTAAAAGCTGATCAGTCCTCCCATTTTTAGTTTCTATAGGAATGAGTAATGTTTGAGGGTTTCTACATTTCTTATAAAGTTATATTAGGGTGATATGTAATATAAAATGGGAATTGATCTCAAATGGGACTAGGTAGTTATACTCTCAAGAGAGTAAATATACCAACCCTAATATTTTGTCAGTAGTAGTGGTGTTTTCTCTGAAGTTGTGGAGTATTACTCTATCAATGTATGACTTGTGGTCTTCATAAACTAAAAGTTCTTGGGGGAACGTTTTCAATCAATGAGATTCTAACATTCATCAATAGTAGTGGATGATGTTCTTATAGGAATACGATTTTAAGATCCCTTACGACCCATGTAAATGTAATTTAGTTACTGATACACTGAATAATAGGATGCATGGAGATTCTGTTAAAAATATATAAAGGTGTAAGTAGAGTGATGAAAAATATTTCAGTGGCACATGTTGTTGTGGTAGAGGCTTGTGGTAGAGTTTTCTTATGTCAGATAAATATTGTGTAATTATTTTCATAGTAGGTAGAGGGATCATAGTTTTTTATCTTGAGGTAGATGTTTTACATTATCATTTCATTTTTTGAGATTTTTCTAAGGGATGTTTGGTTAATGATTAAAATCTGGTGTTATTTTGAGTGAGGTTTTTTAACCCGTTATCAATTATAGGTGAGGTTCTGATTAATTTTTATATCCTACTATTGGTTGTTCATCTAGGTATATCCAAGATGTATTATATCTTAGGGATTTATTTCTTGTATATAGGGATAATATATTTAGTAGTTGATATTTTTTTGTAGTCATTTGTTTTTTAGTAGATGAAAGTGTCTTATGATGTTTCCATATACTTTTTTCTCTCATCAGATAATCCATTATGAAAATGGGTGGTAATTTTGATGGATTTTATCACTGGTTTTCTATGAGATATTGGAGGAAATGATTCTATTTGGGTGTTCTTTGATCAATTGATGAATACATTTCATTTCATAGTGATTAAGGATCCATGTTTAATGGTTGTTTTAGTGAGGTGACTAATGGATGAGGCCGTGAAACTTCATTGGGTATCGAGGCCTATCATATGAGATAAATATCATTTTTTACCTCATGATTATGGGGAATTACTAAAATTTACTTTCATCTCATAGGTATTTAATAAAATTCTTTTCGATCCTCAAATAGATTTACGTACTTCATAGACTATCCAGACATGGGAGGATATATTGTGTGCATTAATTTGAGATTCTGGTGGATTATGGTTCAAGCACTTTTCTTTTGTTATATTTTATTATAATATTATATAACCTTATTTTTTTGGCATGACTCCATTCAAGGTGTTGTGTGAGAGACTATGTAGATCTCCATTGTGATGGAACAAAATTGGAGAGTTAGTATTCTTCAGACCAAATATGATTAAGAGAATGACAAATAAAGTATATATGTATTGAGAGTTGATAAAGGTGACCTTGGACTATTAAAATTCATATATATATTAGAGTAGTAAACCTATAAAGTGTGATATTATATATAATTTGTTATTTATCTTTTCTACTCTTCGTGGTTAATATATGATTGATTGAGGTAGTAAGACTTCCCATCAGTTTATCTTTCCTGTTAAGGTATATGAGAGTGTCAGTGAGTTTTGATATCAATTTTCCCTACCAACATATCTCGATTATATCTATGATGTATTCTTCATGTGAAAACTTTGACAGTATGACCACGATGACTCCCATGAAATAGATTAGGAATATTTTTATGTAATGTATGGAATGATGTACATAGAGTAGTTGATAAAGATTCAATTTAATTAGGATAAGGTATTTCATTGGAATTACATCCCATTTGTTTGTATTTTTTTAGTGGCATCATTAATTTGAATGGTTTACATTGGGACATGAATTGAAAATTCATGCTTAGTATCTGAAGCTATTTTAAACCTTTTTTTCTAAGATGTTGAGATTTTGAATGTAACACCCCAAGATTTTGAAAATAAATTTAATATTGAATGCATAAAACACTAAGTCTCTACAATCACCACTTTGTTATAACATATCCATTAAATAAAATTTTTCCACCTCTATGATTTGAAATTCAAAAAACTAATATACATTGTTGCATTCATTAAGATATTTAGAGTCTGATAAGAAAAAAATAATTTTTGGGTAATAGTAACAAAACATTTTGAATTGTACCATACCCTTTTGAATAATAGTGAATAGTAATGTAGAACACCCAAAGCTTCCATGACACACTTCTCTTTGAATAATACAATAGTGTGCGATGTACGCAACACCGAGTTCAAACGCACCATGACCTATCAACCTAGCCATTTAAAAAGTTGTTATGAATATTAATGAACAAATTTTGAATTATATATATATCCCATATAATTTTAACATTCATCTTTTTTGTTTCCTAGACATAATATAATGAAAAAAATCAATTTTTTAAATAAAATAAGTATTTTAAAAAATGTAGTTTTTCTTCCTTTTAATGGAGAACCCTTTATAATCCAATATTTGAAACTTTTATATATTCAATTTGATGAAATTAAATTATCCTTTATAATAGGGACATATAAATTTAGTTTGGATAAAGTTTTGGTGTTTCTTGATAACTTTCATATTTTGATTGATAGTGAAAGATACTAAATTTTAGCAGAAAACAACTTTTTTAATCAGAATAATTTATATTGTTAAATTATAAATTTGAATGGTTTTGAAGTATAATGAAATTATAGTTTTTATCATTTAATCCAATGTTGGTCATTGGAAGTAATTTCACTTTTAAAATTGGACAAAAACACATATCAATCTTTTGATAGTTTTTTACTTCTCAAAAAACCGCTTTCTGGTTTTGACAATAGGAATTAATTTTAAATTAATTAATTCACCTTCTATGTTTTGAATTTGGTAAAATAGAAATCATTTTTTGAACCATAATATCAAAATTAGCTTTCGATGATCTTTTAGTATTTTTCTGAAAACTTTCAATTTTTGATGAATAGTGAAAAACCCTACATTTTTGTTTAAAAACCAACTTTTTATTTAAATAATTATTTATTTTATTTAAATTAATTTTAAGTCAAAATATATACATAATACATATATTAGTTCAATGTAATTTATTGGAGTCATTTTATAATAAAATTAGATATATAAAATTTTATTGAATTTTTTTAACGTTTTACCCACCTTCTAGGAATGTTATAAAATTTGCATAGAACATAATTTTATCACTTCTGTTAAATGAATTTCAAAAATATGAGAGACAAGTTTGACATAAATAAGAAAAATGTGGTTAAATAAGATAAAAATATTTTTTTGGTGAATAGTATGTTTTGACTTTTATTTACCACGGTTAAAAGTAAATATGGAAATAAAAGGTAAAAATGATATTATAATTACCCTAACACATGTCCTAATTCTATTGGATAACTTTTTTTCGACCAAAATCAACCTTAGAATTAAAATATGATCCACTTTGGTCCACTTGGATTAGATTAAGACATTTATTATTATTATTTTTAAAAAAGATTTAAAAGTGTTAAATTCAAATTTTCATAACTAATTTTTTTTAATATAGGGATATACATAAGATATATTCGACTATAAATATTAATTATAAAGATAAAAATATTTAATACATCATGGTATTTTATTTATATTATTTATGCATTATATAATAATATTATTTATGACACAATGATGATGAAATAATTATCTTATTAAGGAAAGATTAATATTATTGATATTATAAATATCAAAATAAAAATAAATTTGATACTTTTGATGCATTAAACCATTTTTATAGATTAACATGACATGTTAGATTTGATTCAATGATTTTTTAAGTAATCATGTTGTTCTGACTTTCACAAAAACCAAATACTAAATATTGTCAAAATTGACATAAATGAGATTTTTGAAAAAATAATATATTATTAAATGATATAATATTACTAAAAATATATGGTTCAGAAAAAGGACTTATAAAATAATAGATATATCATTAATGAATCACTTGAGGTTATCTTGGTAGTTTATAGTAACTTTATTAACCATATAGTGTAAGAATACAAGAAGACGTGGTAAAAGTTAAACTAATTAACTAAGAGTTTAATCTAAAAGATATGGTTAATATAGTTATCACATTTTTATAAAAACTATTGGTTGAAGGTATGTCAACGAAACCCAACCTTATATTCTAAATAAATATATTTTAGCCATTATAAACTGAAAATTATTATATAATAAAATAATATTTCAAGCTTTTCCTAAAGTGACCCGCACATCTATTATAAAAGGGTACTTCCCCTTCTCTTAATTTCACACCCCCAAATATATTTGTCTCATCCAAAACCTACTATAATATCCTCCCAACTACCCTTAATTCAAACTAGATTCCTTAATTTGATCAGAAAGTCAACCTAAGGATCCCTTTTAATCAAATCAAAATGAAGCACCCGAAGAAGAGGTAATAATTTCACAACCCCTCTCAATGTTCTTTTCATCTTCCACTTCATCTTTCTTTGTTGTTTCAATACCAAAATAATAACTCCACTAAATTCTACATACTATGATGCTATTATAAATATAGTACAACCATATTAATTATTCTATCTATCTTATGAATGCAAAAGTCACCATACATGTGTACATATGACTTACCGTCTCCACGTGTGGTGTAGTTTGTTATTCAACACTTTATTATTTGGATGAGTATAATAATGAGTAAAATAGATGTAAATAATAAATAAAACCTATTAATTATTCTTTATATATTATATACCATCCAATTACATATGATTTTACAATCAATTGAATGATATTGTCTCTCATGCATACGTACGGATTACTGTCTCCACAAATGCGATAAGATTCATTCCCCATCGTAACCATTCAAGAATAGTTTTCATTGTATGATTTAAAAATAATATTCAAGAACATAATTTAATTCTTTATATAAATCAAATACATCCTATACATAACAATATTGACTTATATAACAAGACATATTACAGAAAATGAATCAGTTAACACCCAAAATAATGATACTACTGAAATATCATTAAAAAAGCAATATTAGAAGATCATATATAATATCATATTTATGTATTTGGTTATTTTATAATTTAATAACAATGATTTAAACATTATATGAGAGTTTAAACTACCTTGTAATAAGGAAAAGTATAAGGTAATGGGTTTTCATCTCACTTTTATTCGCATGAGATTGAGACTATATTTTCCACTATTTCGTTTTGTGTAGTGTATGTGCTGACTATGGTTGTATTTCTCGTGTAATATAAATTAATTTATGGATATTTACATAATCATTTTATAATACTCCTTTCATGGTATGTATGTTTCGTATGTTACCAAATCGGAAAGGGAATTTTTAATTTCAATTTCCACTCATTGGGTTTTATGCGAACTTCATTGATTATTTTACTCGAAGATTAACTTTAAAATCACCATTTATTTAGTTATGTAGTAATTTATACTCCACTTTTCATGGATATAATTTTTATACACATAATCACTCCATTTATAAATTCTCAATTCATCAATATGAACTTGATAAGAGTAATCTTGACTCAATTTTCAATCATTGAGTCAAACAACCAAGTCATTGGTGTTGTTTTTACAAGAATATGTGTGAATGTCCTATGATTGATTTACACTGAATATCCAATCATATTGAGTGTATTTATATTTGTCACATATAATTATGTCAATGATTTATCCTTAACATAACGATACAATCTTTATAAGGGATTTCATCTCAATTAACATTCCATTGAGACTTCTTTGTTGTTATGCGCCAATTCACTTTTATATAGTGTATATACTGTACTTTAATAAATGTCCATGTTTTAAAAATGGTTTTATGGATTTATTTATATGGAAATTATTGTTTTAAAATTAAAATTACTTTTAAAATTTTCAAAGTGTTATGATACACTTTGATTCAAAAATATATTTTAGATATCTTCTTGATAAATAGTGAGACTTTTAAATGTTTTCAATAAAAAGGGGGATATTTCTCTCAAATAGTTTTGATGATTATTTTCATCTATGCCAATATCCTTCATTATTCTCGATTGAAGTTAATTTGTTATGATACAATCTTTCATATTTCATGGAAGGTTTTATGATATGTTTGACTGTGGATTTGTTATTTTTTATACCATTCATGGTTTATAGATAAAGTATTGACATTTTGTATGCTTGTTTTAATATGAATGTTTATGTTATGTTTCAAAATTATCATATGAGAAATGCATTGTACGTAGTATGTGATGGGTGGAGTCCTCTATAGCTCCTAGATTCATCAGTAGGTCTCATGAGACAAACTAGTGTCTTGGTACAATTCTATGAAAAAATCTTATTTGTAGTCTTGGCACCAGGCCTTGACTTTGTGGTTATGATGTACGACATTATGCATTCCGTAAATATGAAATTGGCTATTGACATTGCATGTGATTATTCAACAAGTAGAATATCCATGTGAATAAGTAAATGGAATTATTTGATTTATATTTACCATATTATGCTGAAGTTTAAGTTTAAATGGCTTCTGTTTTAGTCTTATATGTTGCTTTAAATGTTTATGCTTATTTATGAAAGCTTCCACAATATGGTTATCCTTACTGAGCATCTAATCTCACCCCTTTATATGTTTTATTTTCCCCCTAAGGTGAAGAATTATATTATTAATGACCAACGAGGATAGTCTAGAGGATATGAATGCATTCAAAGGAGACACAATGTTGTTGTTTTTCATTTCATAATGTAATTTAAAACCTATGTATGTATCTAGTACTTCCAAGAATAATAAACTGATTGGTATTTCCAGATTTGATCCCTTGTGGTCATGCCAATGTTATGTAATAATGCACCAAACTAGGCTTCAAGGTTGGGGCGTTACATAATTAATAGTAAATAGACCAAAAAAATAGAAACTTCAACCATGTGTGTATAAATACAATTTAGACATCTTATAAGTGAAAAATTGATTATAGTATGAGTATTTTTATTTTTGTATGTCACAAATATTTTAATTAAAATTTTCAGATTAATTAAATAATTTAAAATGGAAATTTAATTTCATAAAATGTAATCATATATTTTTACTTTACTGTCTTACGGTTGTATGATAATTTTTTGGGAGCTTTATTAATTTCATATGGTATTATAAAACGAGTTACAGTTTCAAAGTTGTTTTATTTGGATTAATTTATGATTTTATTTAAAAATTAAATTAAATATATTAAATAAATTATTTTCACAAATTGGATCTTATTTTTGAAGTCTACACATCGAAAAAATTTTAGGGTGATTTTTTTTGGGATTTTTCTAAAATACTTGAATTTTGGGTGAATAGTACAATATAATAATTTACGATAAATGCTAAATACATGATTTATTGCATCATAAGTGATGTAAGAATTATTTAATCCCACTATTTTCAAACATTAATTTACTTATTGGTATTATAGGTGTCATTAATCAACAATATTGGTTATCTTGAAGAAAATAACAATATAATAAATAAAATATTCATAAATCACCCCTTTCCTACAATATAAAAACTCCCTCATTCCCTTTTATCATCACTCCTCTCAATTCTTGTTCCTTGTATAAATTCTGATCAAATATCCTCCTAATCTCCTACCCCACGTCCATTATCCCTTGGTCTCATAAAAAGATCAAAACCTCTGCCCTAAAGAGGGTATCAAGGAAGATTAGCTCAAGAGGTAAACACCTCTTTTCATTTCTTTTATTTCACGTTCTATTCTATGTGGTATTTATTTCAAGTCTCCATACCATGTAATTATTTCCATTTTATTATTCCCCTCTACTATATTATGATTCTTTTATAAATGGGTGACCCCTTTCCCCTCTTTTTTAATGTTTTCAAAAATAAAGTTGCATAGCCGTTATGCTGCAGAATTTTCATCTCAAAATCTCTCTCTCTTTAGGCACTTTTTTTATGTTATTATATTTTATTTTTAATTGTATTATGTTTCTATATGTCATTAAATTTCCCTTACTATACATATTATGTTATAATTATGAGATACCCCTTTTATCTCATCAAAATATTTTATTATTTTTTAAGTGACGCCGTTAGGATGCCGAATTTTCGTAAGGGATTTCTCAACTTTTCTTTTATTTTGAGTTCATTTCATTTATTTTTTTATTCAATCAACTATTTTAATCCAAATTTTATGATTAAAACAATAAATTACATTTAATATAATGTTTTTATAATAAATTAACAATTCTTCATCTTCTATCCATTCCCCTTCTTTTATACTCGAAATAAAAACACCATCCGAGATATATTAATATGTCACATTCAAGGACGACGGGTTTTCAATTTCTATTACCATATTAAATTCTGGACGTGAAACCATTTTGATGGTCAAAATAGAACATAATATATGTATTATAAAAAATTTATTTTTCTGGAATTATTTTTTACCCATGATATTAATTAATAAATCAAAATGTGTTCATTGTGATCAAGAATGACCAACTAAACCAAAAAATTATGATTAATATTTTATATAATGATTCATCTTCACCCCAAATAAAAAAATTTATTTTATAAAAATGTTATATTTTGGATGTTAATAAATAAAATAAAACTTCTATTCTAGATAACTATTCTCATATTAAAAGTTTATTCTTACATGTATATAAGTAAACTGGTCATGAATACCCGGAAAGAAAACACTCCCAAAAAATAAAATTGAACCTCTAAAACCCATCTAGAAGGCCATAAATGAACTTAATAAGGCTATAATAAATCAATTACATAAATAATATGTTCTTTAAATATTAATTAAATAATTTAATTTGGTTATCCAGGACACTAATGTCAAGTGAAGAACACCACCAAACTTAAGGTAAGGGGTTTCTTCGTCTCACTTGCATTTTTGTTAGATATTCTTTATTCAATATTATTACTTGTGTATGGTGTATGTATAATTCCAATTTATGTTTCATATCATGAATTTATTTATTTTAATTATATTCAATGTATCATTTAACTATTTTTAATTTTGGTTCATACGATTAAATTGATTACAATGTTGTAAGTCTTTTCTACCCGAACCTCTATTTTCATTTGGGTTTCCTATATTATCTACTCACCTTAATGATATTATTATATATTTTTATTTAATCCTAATAAATTTTGTGTCAATGTTATATATATGTGTACCAACCATAATACTACTTTAATTTATGGGGAGTTATATATTTTGAAAGGATCTTTAAAAAATTATTCCCTAAAAAGGGAACTTCTCGAATTCTTATTCAAATTTTAATGATCAATGTGTAATCCATTTGAAGTAATTATTATTTTTTTAAAAAAATAAAAATTTTATCCTGAGAAACCCAACTTGGTTAATTTATGTTTTATTAAATAAATCATGCCTTTCTGTTTTAAAATCTCTATAATGTTTTCCTAAAATTGAACTAAAAGTTTTTACTTCTAAAGATTCTTGAAATGTTCTTTTTACATGATTTCACTTTAGTGGGACATAATAAATGACTAAAATATAATTTAAATGTTATTCCCTATTCTTTGTTGGGATATAAATTTTTAAAAATCTTATTTCATGACAAATACAAATTATTTTCCAAAATAACTATTCTTTCAAAAGTAAAAAGGGTTTCTCTTGTCTCACTTTATCTTTTAGGAGATATATGAATTTTAAACTAATTATTCCTTGCATGTTGTGTATGTAATAACCTTTGGTATATCATGACAAGAGTATCTTTATTATCATGATATTTTAAAGGATTATGATTTGAATGTTTCAACGTGGTATGAGACACTTTTTAATATTTAATAATTATTTCCTTAAGAAATTTTCAATGGTATCATCTAAAAGTATCTTTATTTATGTCCACATACTTTTCAAATATTTAACTTCATTGAGGTGAATCTCTTATGATATCATCTAAAATATGTTGTTCATGGGTATTTTGTTAGTTTCAATGTGGATGTGCTATCTTAAAACCATTAACCAATTTACTCCAAATGGTTAGTGTTTACATTTAATGTTAGGAAAAAGTTATTTACATTTCATATATTAGTTTCAATATGACTGTCTATATTTTTTACATTTATAACTGTTCATATGAGGAATTCATTAGACTTAATATTTTTCAGGTGGGTCTCGCTATTACCCCTTGGTGCATCAGTAGGTCTTTTGAGACAAACTACGGTCTTGGCACGAGGCTTTGACAAAATGGTTATTTATGGTCTTGGCGTGAGGCCTTGAAGATATGGTTATGATGTCCTACATTATTAATTCCCTCATTATGTAAATAGTATTAGTAGTTTATGTGGTTATTCGATTATTATAATACCCATGCTTATGTTTTATTATGGAATTATTTATTCAACTTTTATTTCTACCATAATGTGTTCAAGTTTATTTTTGATGGTATGTGTTTGTAGTTATTTATCATGATGAATGTCTATGTTTATGATATCTTATACTATTTTTCTTACCCTTTATGAGAATTTTAACTCACCCCTTTTTTATGTTTCATTTTATCATGATATGAAAATTTTTATTATGAATGACCTGTAGGGATAAAATTTTGGTTGCAGATGTTCCAAATAAAACATATATGTTGTATTTAATTTCAAGTTTTAATGTTGATAAAATTTATGTATCTTGTTTTCAAAAACTACTAAACAACTATGTATTTTGGTATTTGACTATTTGTAATCATTACAATGTATTATAATAATTCACCGACTTCAGGATTCTAGGGTCGGGGTGTTATAGATGGTATCATGGGATGTTTAGCAGAAAACTTAGAAGCAAAATTTAGAAAACATAGATTTGGGAACAAACCCCTAAGATCATCTTTGAGGATAAACATATAAGAACATCCTATATTTTTCATATGGAATAGCTTATGTGGATCCTTCTAGAAAATACATCTTTTTTCTGAAAACTACAAGTGGATGTGGTTCTGGCACATATTTACCTAGGAGTAACAAATCCGAAAAGGTGTTTGGGTTTGACCTGAGGTAACCTGGTATACAATGAGCATTACTCCACACCAAGTTTTACACTCCCAGGGGATATTATTAGTATAATTAACTTTTTTTATTACATACCATTACAGAGGATTTATTCTTATAAAATTAACCAAAGTATATGGTTCGAGGATTTACGATGCATAATTTTATTATATGTGATATACCATGTTTAGAGTTATAGAATGATCATATTTTTATGAGCTAATATATCTTATGGAATTGATTAGAAATGGTTCCCAATAAAAGGAATGAAAACATCACCAATGATGATGCAAATAGTAAGAAGGATCATATCTATCATGGTCTTAAGCCATCATTTCAAAGGAAGAGAGTCTCCCATGTATCATTATCATATGAAGAAATAGTATCATGTGTTAACAAGGAATGAAAATAATTCTATGAGTCCTATGGATTTGAAGGTAAGAAAAAGAAGAAGAGGATGGTAGTGAAAATATGGATAAAGGGAAGAAGGGAAAGAAGGGTTTTCCCACATGTGATAATTGTGTAAAAAATCACCATATTAAATTCTTAAAGGGAATTGGTGTTTTTTATAAGTGTAGAGAAAAAGGACACCAAGATCCTAATTTCTAGGGTATGAAAAAGGTTACTTACGTACAATGCTTCAACTGGAAGGAGATGAGACACTATTAAAATCAATGTTCCATGCATCAAAGGAATATACACCAAATGATGATTCTTGATAATGATCAAGTTATGATGCTTCTGCAGATAAAGTAGAATGATTCATATTCCTAGTCATGAATCATTTCATTTGAATATTTTGTTTGAAATGTAATGTTTATAACAATTATGGAATATATGAGGATTGTATTACAACACCTTTTTCACTAAGGATTTGAAACCATAAGCTAAATGGTACCATGAAAAAATATTTCGGGGAATGTTAATTTTTTTAGAAAATTTATAATTAAATAAAGGAAAACCATTAATATATTTCTAATTATGAAGATAATTATAAATAAATGATTCATTTGGATAAGTACTGACTACCTCAAAACTAATTTTTTCAATTGCTGACAAGTTGTCTATGCTATCATTGATGTAATTTACAACATATTTGGATATAAGGAATATATCCAATAGCATGTGTAAGGAAGAATACATGTTTCTAATATGGTTTTATGGTATTTATGAGTTATTACCATATTTCAAGAGGACACATTTGTGAAATGGGATAAGTTTATCTTTGTATGAGGTTATATAGTTTAATTTCACTATACGATGAAACTTGTGCAATGAGATGAACTATAGATAGTTCAAGCCACAAACAAATGATAAGATTGTGTTTATGAAATAAAAATGTACATTTATACTCTTATAGAGTGGAATAATTCATAAACTCCAAGAAAATTGTCTTAAATCGAAATGTTGTCCTATAATCATTTTTTTCATGATATCAAATTAATTTTTTGTAACAGTAGTTTAAGGTTTTATGGTAATGATCTTTCATCTGAGCATTTTATATATCAATTTCCATTAAAAACAAGATCGTTTGATTATTCTTACATTTCCATGTTGTCCAATTAGAATGCGTTGTTTTTTAGTAACTTAATCATTTCCCTTTCATCTTATTAATAGGTTATTTTAACCGTACTCCTAACATGGGTTTCCCACTAGGGAATTTTCAAATATCAACCACTAAATTTCAAAACTCAATTTCAAATTTCTCAGAAGAAATTTTTGAAAGGAAGGGATAATGTAATACCCCAAGCTTTTGAAAATAACTTTAATATTGAATGAATAAAACACTATGTCTTTACAAGCACCACTTTGATATAAACTATCCTGTAAACATAATTTTCCACCTATATGATTTAAATTTCAAAAAACTAACATACACAGTTGCATTCAGTAAGATATTTAGAGTCTGATAAGACAAACATAATTTTTGGTGAATAGTAAAATACCATTGTGAATAGTAAAATACCCTAATTAATATTAATGAATAGTAAATCAGCCAAAAAAAGAGACTTCAACCATGAGTGTATAAATACAATTTAGACATATTATAAGTAAAAAATGATCACAGTATAAGTATTGGTATTTTTATATGTCATAAATATTTTAATTAAAATTTTCTGAATAATTTAATAATTTAAAATGGAAATTTATTTCTATAAAATTTAATAATAAATTGTTACTTTATTTTCTTATGGTTATAAGATAATTTTATGGGACCTTAACTAATTTCACAAGGTGTTATAAAATGAGTTATAGTTTTAACGTTGTTTTTTTGAAATAAATTATTATTATACTTAAAAATTAAATTGAAAAAATTTATAAAATTATTTTCAAAAATTGGATTTCATTATATAATTATAGATGTCAAAAAATTACTATGGTGAATTTTTGGGATTTTTCTAAAATACTTGATTTTTGGGTGAATAGTAAAATATGATAATTGACGATAAATGCTAAATACATGATTTTTTGGGTCATAAGTGATGTAATGATGATATAAGACCATTAGGTTCGACATCACATGCACTTATTACTATTATTGGTCACATGAATCAACACTATGGGCTGTATTGAGGGAAATAATAATATCATTAATAAAATATTCACAAATCACATGTCTCCTCCAATATAAACCACCCTTAATCTCTCCTTTCATCACTCTCAAAACTTTTGAATTATAGAAATTTTTCTAAAATATCCTCCCAAGATCATCCCCCACATCCATTAGCCCTTATCCTCATAAAAATACCAAAACCTCTCCCCTCAAGAGGATTTCAAGGAATATTACTTCAAGAGGTAAATGCCTCATTTCATTTCATTTATTTCAAGTTTCCATAAAATGTTATTATTTCCATTTTTTTCTTCCCCTATGATATATTATTATACTTTTATGAAGGTGTGAACCCTTTCCCCTCTCTTTTTTAAGTTTTCTAAATCGACGTTGCATAACCGTTACACTGTATAATTTTTGTCTCAAAATCTCTCTTTTTTTCGAGCACTTTGTTATGTTATTCTATTTTATTTTAAATTGTATTATGTTGTTATATTTCATTACATATCCCCTTAATTTAAATATAACTTAATAATGATTATATACCCCTTTTCTCTCATAAAAATGTTTTATGAATTTTTAAGTGACACTGTTAGGCTCTCCAATTTTGGTAAGGGATTTCTCAACTTTTCTTTTATTTCGAGTTCATTTATTTTATATTTTATTATTCCCTCTCAGAATTTAATATAAATGTTGTGATGAATCCAGTAATTTTCATGTACTAATTTTTTTACAATGAAGGAATTATTCATAATCATATATTCTTTCCCCTTCTTTTATACTAGAAATGAAAACACCATCTGAGATGTGTTAATTTATCACATTCAAGGACAATGGGTTTTCAATTTCTATTATCATATTCAATTATGGCCATGAAACCATTTTTAAAGTTCAAAGAGATTTTAATAAATGTATTATAACCTATTAATGGTTCTTAAATCCTTTTTTACACTTGATATTAATTGATAAATCAAAATGAATTCGTTGTGATCAAGAAACACCAATTAACCCACAAAATTATTTTTAAAAGTTTATTCAATGATTCATATTCACTTATAATAACCAAATGAATTTTATAACCATGTATTCTTTTGGATGTTATGAAATAAAATAAAACTTCTATTATAGACAACCATTCTCATATTAGATGTTTATCCTTACATATATATTACTAAACCAGTCATGAATACCAAAAATGAAAACACTCCCAAACAAAAAAATTAAACATTTTAAGCCCATGAAGAAGTCCATAAAGGAAGTTAATAAGGATATAATAGTTAAATTACATAAATAATAGGTTATTTAAATTGTAATTAATTAATTTAATTTGGTTATCGGGGACACTAAGATTAAGTTAAGAACACCATCAGACTTAAGGTAAGGGGTTTCTTCATCTCACTTCCAGTTTTAGGGGATATTACATATTCACTACTATTACTTGTGTATGGTGTATGTATAATGACCATTTATGTTTCATATAATTAATAAATTTATTTTAATGATATTAAATGTATCATTTAATGATTATTAGTTTTGGTTCATACGATTGAATTGATTACAAAGTTGTTAGTTTTTTCTACCCGAACATCCATTTTCATCTGGGTTTCCCTTATTCTCTACTAACCTCAATGATATTATTATTTATTAATATGTGCCCCTAATTAATTCTCTTTTAATGTTCTATATGTGTTTACCAACCACAATCCTACTTTAATTTATGGGGAGTTAAATGTTTTAAAATGATTTTTCAAAAATCTTTCCTGATAAATGGGAACTTCTCGAATTCTTACCTATTTTCAAGTGCACTATGTAACCTTTTTTAAGTCATTATTATTTTTTTAAAATAAAATTTTTTACCATGAATAAAATAATTTGTTCATTTATTTTTTTATGAAATAAATCACTCCTTTCCATTTTAAAATAACTACAATATTTTCCTAAAACTACACTAAAATGTTTTACTTCTAAAGCTTTTTTAAAAGCTTTTTTCACATGATTTCACTTTAGTGGGACATAATATATGAATAAAATATAATTAAAATGTTCTTAAATCTTCTTTTTTGGGATATAAATTTTTAAAAATTTGATTTCATAAAAAAATGCAAATTCTTTTCCAAAACAACCCTTCTTTCCAAAGTAAAAAGGGTTTCTCTTGTCTCACGTTAACTTTTATGAGATATATGCCTTGTTCACCACTTGTTCGTTGCATGTGGTGTATATAATTATATTTGGTGTATCATATAAAGAGTCTCTTTATTATCATTATATTTTAAAGTATTATGATTTGAATGTTTCAAGGTGGTATTGAATAGTTTGGAATATTTATGGATTATTTCCTCTAGAAACATTCAATGGTGACATCTAAAAGTATCTTCATTTATGTCAACATACTTTTTAAATATTAAACATCATTGAGGTGAATATCTTATGATATCACCCACAATATATTTTTTAAGGGTTTATTATTAGTTATATTGGGAATGTGCTATCTTAAAATCATTTACCAATTTACATCGAATGGTTAGTGTTTATCCATAATGTTCAGGGAAAGTTATTTACATTTCATATCTTAGTTTTAATACCAATGTATTTATTGTTTATACAAATACTTGTTCATATGAGGACTGCATTGGACTTAGTCAGTATTGGGTGGGGCCCTCTATATCCCCTCGATGTATCGGTAGGTCTAATGAGACAAACTACGGTCTTGGCATGAGGCCTTGACAAAATGGTTATTTATAGTATTGACAAAAGGCCTTGAAGGTATGGTTATGATGTCCCACATTATGGTTTCTCTCATTATGTAAATAATGTTGAGAGTTCATGTGTTAGGTGGATCTTGGATGATAGAAAAATTATTTAGAGTTAAAATTTCAACTATAAAGAATTCCTTACAACATGTACTAGTCTCTTTAACCTTGAATATTTGCTCATAGAAGTTGTTTTTTTATATTTGATTATGTTTTAAACCATAGATATTTGCTTTGGAATGTGGTTCTTATACTAAAATGTGGGGAGTGAGCTATGCGGTTTTTCTATCATGCTGTTTGGATTTGAAAGTACAATTTTTATGTGAAGAGGTGTGTTTGTGACGTAAAGTTTGTTGAGTTTTTCTGTGTATGTCTCTTATTACTTTTATTCCATCAAACCATGGGAAAATACAGGTGTGTACTTATTAATCATTATCCATCCATTTATTGGTTTTTACCCTTGGCTTCCAGAGATCAATTCCATAAAATCAAAGGTAAATTTATCATCCCTTCCCCTTTATTTTTTTCTATAACTTATTATGGTGAAGGTTATGAAAAAAATTCTATTTTAGTTTCAGTGTTTTTTATATTATGAATTTTATGGGTAATATTCATCCATAGGCCTTCTGATTTATCCTTGTGTGTTGGGTGGTTTTTTAAAAGACTTTCATTGTCACATTTTTCAATAGTTGATAAAGGTTTTGTTGAGGTAGGAAATTCAATTAATCTCTTTCTTTATTTATATAAAATATGGGAATTATAATTTTGTTTTTTGGTGGATGGGAAAAATTATCATAAAATGATAACGAACCGAATTAAAGGATATAAAGGGAAGAGTATGATTCAGATATGATTTATCAACTTTTCATGGTATTTCTTATATATTGAAAGTTTTTTTGAAGTTGTTTCTGAAGTAGTTATGTTTTTATTTTTCTATATTTTTTTCTACTACTAAATTTTTTTAATCACCTTTAATAATTAATTAATCACTTTTAGTTGGGAATGATTTAGTTTTGTGGAAAATTGGAATTAAAGTATTGATGTTTGGACATGAAATCTTACATTAGTACAAAATAATGATTTTATATGAAGTTATTTAAAAATAAATGATATTGTGTTTTCCCTTATTTTATACTATATATATTGTCTTTTTATAATGATTATAAATGTTATGTAGTGTTATTCTATTTGGTTTTGAGTATGTTATGTGTTTATTAATGTAGTAGGGATGGATGAAATGTTTTACAATTATGATAGTGGTGTCATGGAATGTTGTGTGGAAATGAAATGGTTTTATTAATATTTTGGTCACTATTGGAATGTGTTATATGAGAGTTTATGTGGCAGAAGGTTTGGTTTTCATGGGGCTATGATAGAGTTTCCCAGTGGCATGGAATGTGGCTAAAATTAATGAAAATGTTAATGGGCTATGGGCTCTAATTGGTAAATGGTGTCCAGTTGAAAGGGAATTGATTATATATGGAATAACTACAACTAATTAATTAATAAAATTATAATAAAAGTGATTAATTATTAAAAAACAAATTAATTATGGAAGTTGTTTAATTAATGATTTGATATTGAATATGGAAAATGAATAGTATAAATAATATAATGATTCTCATAAATGATAAATTTACAGTTTATTGAATGATTATATGAAATATGAAATGAAAAACATTGTTGTAGTTATTTTAAGTAGATATATGGAACTAGTTATCTTATCGTTACAATAGTGGTCGATAGTAAGTTGAAGTGATAGGTGGATAATTATTGTGGATGATGTCAATGTGGGCTTGGTGTGATCCCATAGTTTTGGCATGTGTATGATTATATATTTTTATTTTAGGTTATTTATCTTGAACCAACAATTTATTTGAATAACATTATCAACACCCATATAAGGAAATGAATTCTATATACATTCCACGACATATAGGTTGTAGAGATTATATATATATATATATCTATATATATATATATATAATTTATCCTTCTTCCCTGATCCCAATTCATATATTCTATAGAATTTGATGGATCAAGGTGTGAATATAATTATGGGTTGTGATGGCTAGTGGTTATAGTATATATGTACTAGTTGATGTGTTTGTGATTATGATGAGGATACATGTTGGTGTTTATTCATGGTTGGATGAAGTCATGTGGTTTATTCCCTTTATGTTCAATATACAAAACTATGATGAGAATTTGACATGTGGTTTTTATGCGGTGATGTGGTATGTTGATGTGATATGATAAGTAGTTATGCGGATGTGTGGATATGGAAGGGATTATAACACAACATGTATGTCATTACGGTGTAAGAAGGACCAGAACAGTGGAGATGTGGATACAGGTTAAATTCTTGATATATATTCATTTAATATTATGTTACTATTATTGTATGAGATATTGGGTGAGTGGTCCTTGGTGAGGTTGGGTAGTAGTAGACCTTCCATCAGTGCATGTTGGTTCTACTATTTATTTCACTAACATTTTAATATTATCTTTAAAAATTTTCAAGAGAGGTTTTATGGAGTATCCTTCTGATTATACTTGTATTCTAACACACACACACACACATATATATCAATTTATTTTTTCAGTTTCTTGGAGAGAATTTTTTATCGAGTGTGGTCATAATTGATCATGGAGGTTGTTGATCTTTGTTTATATTACTATTATTGTAGTTTCTATTTGGTATCTTATTTTATAGATCCTTTTTATGTATATAATTTTTATGAATTATGGATGGGGTCTTATCTTAATTTATAATTAGTTGTATGGTGTTTTATCATTTTTCTTAGGAATATGAATCTAATAACTCTAATTTGATTATTTTATACCCTCAGTGTTAGTATCTAATATATATCCTATTAGAGGCAGCCATCAGGGGTCATGGTCGTCTTTACTATTGAACAATGAGTGGTTTCTTGTTATGGTGGGTCATGATGAAGTGGAGTCAGAGCAATGGATGAGACTTAGAGTAGAAATTAGAGTTAGGCACTAGTGAGGCTTTATGGTTTGTTTGAGATGAATTTTTTGTTGAAAATATAATGTGATGTATAAAAGTGGAGTAGCTATGACACATGTAATTAGGGACCCCTATGATCTAATACATGGATATTGAGCATCCCAAAAATTCTAGGCAAGATGATGGTAATAATAGGGTGGGAAGACATGAGTGTTACATGAATCATGATTGATTACACATGTGTTTTTAGACTAGTTTTATGGGATAATAAAATAGTTTTTTTTAAAATAGACATTAATAAATTCCATGTTCATAGAATTAGGAATTATCTTTATTTAGTTGTAAAGATGAATGGTGGTTATTGAATTATTTTTATTCAGATCAGAAATGTGGGCTTGGGTGACCCCGTTGACTATAGTAGGGGATACATAATTAATGATGATGAGTCCTAGAGGAAGGATATCTGTGAGTTTCAGTACCATATCTTATAACAACATGAGGGGAATGTATCTAATTCAGAGATAGATAATTTGTTGAAGAAGATATAGATTTCATTTGTTTCTATTCATGAAAGAAAGGATCACTGTATCCTATAGGATACTAATCATTTATGGGTAGCTATGTGTCAGTGGTGGGTTTTTATTCTTAGGGAGCATGGGGAGTTTGTGGTTTCATTATAGGATTTATAGAATTAGTTTTTAGTAAATATTATTTCCCTAATGATGAAGGAAACCATGTAGAAATTGGTTCTCTCTCTTTTTCTATGGAAAATGAGCTTGTGAGAGATCAAAATTAAATTCAGGTACCCTATTTATTTTTCATTAGATCATTTCCTAGATGAGGATGCTAGAGTGCACTATTTTGGGTTGGAACTTTGTTCAACAATTCAACATTTGATTACTTTATTTATGATAATAATGTATTAGAAGGTTATCACTAAGGTATTACTGATTAATAGGATTCATTCATTGTTCTAATTATATAAAGATGGGATTCATTACAACTTACCATGTATTCGAGTTATAGATGGAGGATTTTTATGTATAGAAAGTTGAGGTTTCAACCAATGGTGAGTTGATCATTGTAGAATCCTTCATGTTTCTCTAGAGATGGTGGTTCTAGGTATCCAATAGGATATTTTTTTCTAGATTTCATTATGATTGAAGGATATTTAAATCACCAATTTTCATTCCCAACCATTCTTTGTGGCTATCATGGCATGTTTGGTAAATATCTAGTTCTGCACTAATAGTATTTGCCTCATAGGTTATATGTATAATAGGGCCAACAATATTTCTATAAGCCATGAGGATATGAAGTAGGGAATGGATAACCCCAAAATACCCCAAAAAACATAGGCGTATCGGTTTTAGCATGGTTACGGATGTGAGAACAAAAAAATATAGTTAGGTAGAAGAGGAGGGCAATGTTAGTTTTATTCCATAGAGATACTGGTGCTAGGTTGGCCAAAGATCATTTTGGTTACCGTACTTTTTTCTACTTTGGATTTTAATTTATAAAATTCTATAGATTCATATTCTTTTATTAGACCTAAATTAGTATATTCCTTGGGACTCTGGGCATAGAGGCTTCCGATACACTAGGGGTTGACTACATAAGTTGGAGATCAAACTAGTCTATTTGATGTGTGACCAATGTAATGAAATAATGATGGGATGCCATCTGTTATTGGCGGTTTTATTCTTGCAATAGATTTGTTCATATTACATCATTATTGGTATTTACTAGTTATATTCCATTTTTATGTTAATAGTTTTTTATGAGGGTTATTTGATTTTTTAAAATATAGAAGGGTTACCTATAATGTTCACTGGAAATTTAGAAGATTAGATAATCCACAAAAAATTTACGCCATTTTCTAATTAACTAGTGGAGATCTTAATATGATTATTTGGGGTTCAGAAAAAAAGTGTTCCCTATAGTTATCAAATTATTCCTAGATGTTTTTATAGAATTGGTTGTGACCTTTCCCCTCATTTTGATATCAAGTTCATGATATAGTTATAGCGCATTGTCTCTTAAATTTTAATGAATCCTTATCATATGACACATTCTAATCTATGAGAGTTGTAGATTCATATGGTTGATTCTATATATAGGGGTTTTATTTTGAACAATGTTTCTCCATGGGGTGATCTGATATTAGTTTCCAAGAAGGTAAATGGTATTATGAAGTTGTGCATAAACTATCAGTAGTTTCACCTGGTAATGGCTAAGAACTGTTATCCCCTTCTGAGGATAGATGATTTTTTTACCATTTGAAGGGATATAACTTGTTTTTAGAGATCAATCAGTCATATGGTTTTCATCAAATGAGGGTAAATGAGCAGAATATATTAAATAAAACTTTCATTTGTCACTATCAGCATATTATGTTTATAGTCATAATATTTAGAATGAATAATGCCTTGTTTATTTTCACAGGACTCCAGAATTTTGAGTTTCATGAGTTCTTATATTAGTTCAAGGAAGTTTTCATTGATTAAATTATCACATAATTTATTTTATTTGAGGATCATACGAATAATTAAATAACCATTTTAGAGGCCCCTTGACTCCTCTTTGATAAATTTTTCAAATATAGGTTTTGTATGTGTGTGATTCATTTCCTTGGCCATGTAGTGTCTTATAAGGGAGTGAAATTTGGTCCTTCTAAGATAATTTTTTTTTCTTTGGAAACAATTAGGGATTATGTAGAGGTTTATAGTTTCCTATGTCTTATATGATATTATCATAGGTTTGGCTCTAATTTATTTCAAATTGTACCTCCTTCTAAAACCTTGATTTGGAAGGACCCAGATTTCTGGTTGACTGATATGTGTTTGAAATATTTGAATCAATGAAATGAAATTAGATCATTTGTCATGTTCTTCTAATGGGTTATTTATATAGAGAAACAAATTATGAATTTTGAAATATTACTTTAAGAAAACAATGATTATATTTATCCCTTTTTAATATTACTTTTTAAATGGCTAAATAATTCATTTGATCAAAATTATATTTTGATATATGAAACACAATTTATATTTTTGGGAAATATATAATTTCAATCAAGATACAATATTTGATGAATAATTTTTTTTAAAAAAAATATAATATTTTAAAAATACATTATTATTAAATAATATTTATTAAATATAAAAGATATTATGATTTTACGAAGTTAATCATATTTTTTTAAGGGCCAGAAAACTATTATTGTAAAAAACTTCTTTTTTAATAATTGATGTTTTTTAATTTAAAATTTAAAAATATAATATTTGTATAAATAATTTTTTTTAAAGTAAATATGATTTTTTAAATCATCACATTAAAATTATCGAATGGTGATTTTTAATTTTATTCTAAGATAGTTTAATTTTTGAGTAATTATTAAATATGGTATAATTATATGGTATGTATAATAACAAAAAAAGATCAAATGTGATATAATAAATATTATAAAGAGTATCCATGACCAAAATTATGATACCACTTTAAAACAATGTTTTTTTGATGTTATTTAATTAATTTTATAGACCCTTAATGAATCTTGAAAAACCTATATTATATTTTATAATTTTAAAATGAAATATTTATAAACACAACTAAATTCCGTATCATCAAGGGAATTATATTAATGTTTTAAGTTATTAGTATTATAGAAAGATAAAAACCACTTTCATTTGGAAGAAAGCATGTAAAAAAACAATGGGAAGGGTTTTTGTTTTTGATTACTTTATCATATAGAATCCAAAACATAATTTTGGAAATGAATTAAGAAATATCCTATCTTTTTCTATATGAACCCACCCAAACTCACATTAATATTCACTAAAAACACTTGTATCAAGGTGTTACTCCTCCCTTACCTCTGCATATACCACTAAAGGTACCCTATTCTCTTAAGAAGCTCCCCTAGTCTTTATGAATCACCCACTCATTGTAAGGGAAACTCTACCTCTCCACTTTATTCAAGAAACTTCTTTATTCCATGCCTTTTGATTTCCATTTTTTTAAATTGGGATATTTTTTTACACATCCCTCCAACATTCACTATAATTAAAAAGTAATTAGGGACCCATTTAACTCTCATTAACCCCTTATACAAATCTTTATATACACACATTATACTGCCAAAATTATCCTATGATTTTCCATTCTAAACATTTATGTCGTGAATACCCATATCCATTTCTACTCTAGGCTATTTACCTAGTTATACCAGTCCTTAATTGATTGGATTTATTTTTATTTAAATTTAAATCCTTAATAATTATGTAAAAAATGATGAAATACATACTTATGTTGTATGAAATTTGTGGCACACTTTTGTACGTACATGATATGAATGTGACGGGTGGGCTCGAAATTATATAGACCTATAATGAATTTAGTATTTGTTTCTCATGAGATAACATGTATGGTGAATATGAGGTTATCCTTATAACATTGACTTATGCTTTTTATTTCTTGTTTTATTTTATTTCCATATTCGTATGTTTCATTTACGTGTTCAAGTTACATAACGATTCATTTTTCAAGATTATGATTCTCACCCCTATTATGTGTAGGATCGAAATAATGATGTAGATGCTCAATTTACAAGAGGGGGGGGGGGGGGGGTGAATTGTAATCTTTAAAAATTCCTTTGGAACCTTTAAAGTTAGTTATGAATAACTATGTTTTCCTTAAACAAAGGAAAGGGATAATTTCAAAAAAATTAAACTTAAGAAAATTCACAACACCTCTAATACCAAATGAAAACTTGGAAAGAGACTCCGAACGTAGGTTCTGGAAATATGGTTCTGGAAATTGAAACTTAACAAAAGTTACAATATGAGATTCTACCTTAAAGCGTATAGAATCTAAATGAAACAGAGTACAAGTAAGGAAGTATAAGAAAGTTATACTTTCCTTATAATACAAAATGCAGTGGAAATAAACGATTAGTAGAACTACAAGTAACAAGATAATAGTCTTTTAACCCAAAGAGAAGGGTATCCAACAACCTTGGATAAAGGTACCTTGATTTATACTTTCAAGCAAGTCCGTCTTACCCACACCGGGGTAAGCCCTCAATACAAAGATCGGAGAGTCTCTGTCTTGCTATCCCCGCAAGCCCTCAACTTCATGGTAGTTGACAACCTCTGCCTTCCTCAGCAAGGAAGCCCTCAAACTTCAAGGTAGTCGGCACCTCTGTCTTCCTATCCCCGGAAGTGCTCGAATGTAATCACCAACATTCGGAGTCGCACGAAGCTTTGAGAGTTAATAAGAGTCTCTCTCTCTAGAAATCACTTCAAGTATGTAATCACATGAGTTGAAGATCAGTCAGCCTTTCAGCCCCAAGCTCTTTCAAATGAGCTCCTATTTATAGGTAAGGTTGGCTCCTTCTCCAACGGTCATATTTTCCTTAAATATCGGAGGGACCTGTACACGTGTCACTTAGACAATGGTTAGTTTATAACAAATTAGACGACATCGTTTTATAACAAAACAAGTGTAACAGAATGTACGACATCCTTTTAATTCTAACTAAAAAGTTCGGAATGAAAGCTTCGGAGTGAAGATTCGGAGTGAAATGGAAATAATAAAGAGTAGACAAATTATAGAAATGTAAGCAGAATAAAAGTTCGGAGTCTAACCAAAATATTTTTTGGTGTCTGAATTAATTCAGAGTGTATAAAACAAAGATGATCAGATTCTGTTTAATAGGTGAATTCAGAATGAGAATTCGGAATGATAATTCGTCGTCAGAATTCGTAATGAGATTTCATCATCATAGTTCATAATGAAAATTCATTATCAGAATTCGTAATGAGAATTCGTCATTAGAATTCGTAATGATAATTCAATGTCGAACTTCATAAGAATTCATATCCTGAATCTGGAATAGAACTTAGTTAGAGTTCATATCCGGAATTCGGAATGATACTTTATTACAGTTCTCATCTGGAATCCGGAGTGAAACTTCCTTACATTTCTTATCTTGAATCCGGAGTGAAACTTCCTTACAGTTGTTATCCATAATTCGGATCCTCAAACAGAATACTTTATATCAAAGTTTTAAACAAATCCGAGAAAACAGAAATGAATCCAAATTTTATACTTAAGAAAAATCTTGATGAAAATATAATAAGGATAATTTTTCTTATAAATGAAATTTTCCTTAAGAAAGAAATTTTCCTTAAGAAATCAATTTTCCTTAAGAAAGCATTTTTCCTTAAGAAAGCATTTTTACTTAAGAAAGGTGTTTTTGATTTTCAAAACAAGAAGGAATGAGAAAGTCCTAAGGAAAACCTTATTGACTCAACAATCTCCCCCTTTTTGGAAAGCACAAACATCCTTACGAAAAATAAATTCTAAGAAGAAAGAAAAACATTAAGGCTTATCTCCCGTTTATTTGAGGATATTGATGAATACGACTAACTCCCCCTTTGGATTTGAAACTCTAAGGATCATATTCTAGATTTCCGGAGTGACATTTTATTACGAATGAGAAAGACTTCTTAAACCCCCCCCCTTAAACAAACTCTTATTAGAGTTCTTTTTCCTTAGGGATCTTTTCCTTCTCCCCCTTTGATAAACTCTCATTGGAGTTCTTCTTTTTCTTAATGATATTTTCCTTCTCCCCCTTTGTGATTTTCAAAAAGAAATTGAGGGAATGGAAAAAAAAACAAAGTACCTGAAACATTAGTAGCAACAACAAAAGGAAATACAAGCACAAATTTCATTAAGTTTGAAATGTCGGCAACAAAAAAAAATATTACATAAAAAAGATCGGATTTGGTTATTTCAGATCTTTTTCCTTCGAAATGAGCCCCTTAAGAATAGTATTGATCTTTTTCAGGTCATTATGATCTTCTTCAGCTTGCTTCTCTAAGACAACTATTCTTGCGGATTGAGCTTCAATCTTTTCTTCCTGGGCTTTCAGATTTTCTTCCTGAGCCTTGATCTTTTCTTCCTGAGCCTTCATCTTCTGTTCAAACTCAATCTGATGATCCCTTTCAAATTTCTAGTTCTGAGAAACAGAGTTCAACTTCCCATTCAGAACTCTGACTTATTGAATCCGGAAGTTCTTTTCATCTGTCAGCTTCTCTTCAAAGGAGGAAGTCAGCTCATTTATCTTCCTGTCCTCAGTCTCGAAGGCATCTTTAACATTGTCTTGAAACTCATCGAATAACCTCATCTCTTCAACAGTCTTCTTCGACCAATTTGTCATCCTCTTGCAAGATTTTCTATGAGCTTCGTATCCAACAAAGAAGGTTTTGAACTGAGCCTCAATCTCAATGCACTTGTCCATAACCATAGATACAGAGTCAGTTTTCTGATTCAAAGCATGTTGGAGCATCTAGCATCTTGAGTCAATACTTGAGAAGGTCGGAATGGATCCCACCAACTTCTTTAAAGACTTGACAACAAATTCATGCCCCACCGAGGATGACTCCGAATCTGAAACCTTGCTAGGAGAATTTTCTTCCTCAATAAGCTCCAACTTCCTTTTAGATGAATCACCATATTCTCTTTTCTTACTAGCCACTGATTTCGGAGTCTCAACAAGTAGTTGCTTTCCCTTATCTTTTTTCGGAATCAATTCTTGATCAGGAGTTTTCTGCTCGCCAGTAGACACTTGAACAATATCATCAAAAACTTTTTGAACAACATCTTCCTCATTATTATCCTTCTCTGGAGTTACTAACTTATATGATTCAGCCTCTGATGTTCGGAGTGATAGGTGTTCTGAAGGCGACCCCTTATACTCATCTACTTCTTTCAATAAGTCTCTTGTTTCACCACTTTCTTCAGCAATTTCTTCTTCCTCTTCCACTTGCTGAATCTGCTCGAGTTGCTCAACAAGCTCAGCTCTAGTCTCTTTGGGAAAATCAAGGTTTCTTCCTGGAGTCTCAGGTAGAGATTCCAGGGAGAAAGATCTCGGAACTGGAATGCTTCCAGATACCATCTCATTAAACTTTAACAACGCTTGGACTGCCTCGGCTTCTAACATCTTCTTCTTGAGCTTCTTTTCCTTTACTTGTTTTTTAAGCTCATCAGCAGTTCTCTCCTTTAAGGACTTAGCCTCCGCAGGGTCCAATCTGAACTGCGGATCCCCTTATTTCTTTTTCTCTTTATCTGCTCTCCACTTCGCAACAACCTCATCAGGAAAGGCCTTATTCTTCTTTGGTTTGGGAGGTGCGGTTTGAACTTACTTAGATTTAGGATCCTGAACCTCACCTGCAACTTCTTTCAACTTTTTTTTTCTTTACTGGCTTAGATGATTCCGGTTCAGCAGCCTTCAGAGCCGCTTCTTCTTGATTAGGCAGATCGAAGAACTCACCAGTCTCCTTGTTGAAGGCCACATCCATTCTCTTAAGGGTATCATCACTGACCAACAAAATTTTGCAAACCCTTGGCTTAAATCTGCAAGCTTCCTTGAAAGACTCAAGGCACCGAACTATCAACCTCGATAAAATTACTGGGTACATTACGATCTGGGATCTGAGATTTCCTTTCTTAAGATTCTCAATGGTTATAAGAATGTGCCTCATGAAGTTAAACTTCCTTAGATTTATCAGGAAATCTAAGATGTAGATCTCACTCTTCTTCAAACTGTCTTTATTACCTTTCCTCGGTACGATAAGACCTTGCACCCACAACTCTAGAATCCGGAAATTTGTAGGCAAACTAGCAATCTTCGGAGCTTTGTTATCTGAGAGTCCGAGAGTTTTCAAGGGTTTTTCTTGGTCAAAGCTACCCTTAGAATCCAGAAAAATGTGAGATATAAACTCGGCTTCTCCTTCATAGGATAGCCCTACCAAGCTTGCTGCCTTGGTATAAGAAAGCTTGTATGTTTTACCATAAGACTTAAAAGAAAATTTCTCCCTATTATCTTCCTGAAAGAAGGAAACTGTTTCATAGAACTCAACAAGTAACTCCGAAAAAACACCGTCTTGATTCCCCGGTTTGGATACAACAATATCTTCCCAGCCATTCAACTTAATGTTCTTTGAAATAAGAGAATCATAGTTATTGAAGAAATCCGGATGGACTAACCTTTCTCTGTAAACTATCCATTGTGAAATAGGCTTGGTGGATGACATTTCTTGAGGCGCTAACTCCGTAGACATTCGGATCTGAAGTCCTATGGGAAGTTCAGAACGGAGAAATCTGAAGTTCAGAACGACTTTAAAACAGAGAGGCAGAGATTCGGGACGCGAGAGCTTGAAATCGATGTGGGACGAGTATTTGGGTCCCCTTAAAATAGTTAATGGAATGACGGTTCAACTTCCACGGTTGATCTAACGGTTGTGATAAGATGAGATTAGATCTGACGGTTTAAAATGAATTCTTAAGAAAAACTAAATCCGATATTTTTGAGGTTTTTATTAAAAAATCGAATTAAGAAAACTATAATCCAAAAATAAAATATAAGAAAATTCAGCAAGTAAAATATGACTACGAAAACTTGGGATAGGAAATCATACCTTTCAGATTAGCTTAGGAGGATTATTCGTAATGGGTAATATGAAAAAGACTACAAAAAAAACTTTATTATGAGAAGACAAAGTTCGCAAAAAAACTTTACTATGGAAAACAAACTCAGTATGGAAAAACACATTACGGAAAACTAGTTACGGAAAACTCAGTACGGAAAAAAAACTTAGTAAGGAAAAACGTAGTATGAAAAATTCATTACAAAATTTTGAAAACTAGAAAAAAACTTATTATGGAAGATTCGGTACGAAAATATCGTTATGAAAATACCAGTACGAAAATTTTCATTCCGGAAATTTTCAATATGAACACTTCCATTCCAGAAGTATTCTGTATGAAAATGTCCATTCTGAAAAATTGTAGTTCCGAAAATTCCATTCCGGAAGTCTTCGTTCTGAAAAGTTTGAAAACAAACTTTGAAAAAACTTTGTTAAACTAACAATCAAATGTACTCCCCATATTAAAAGGAGTTTATTGATGTAAGGAGACTTTTTCAACAGAAAGTTACTTAAGGAGGATTACCTTACCGTTATCATCCCTAACTTCTATTTAAGGTATTCAAATCTATCAGAAGGCAAAGATTTTGTGAATATATCAGCAAGTTGATCTTGTGTTCCGATAAACTGAAGAATAATATCTCCTTTAAGTGTGTGATCCCTAAGAAAGTGATGCCTAATATCTATGTGTTTTTCACGGGAGTGATGTGCAGGGTTCTTACTAAGGGAAATGGAACTTGTGTTATCACACAAAATTTGAGTTTTAGTAAAACTCAAGCCATAGTCTGTGAGTGTGTGTTGCATCCACAACACTTGAGCACAACAACTTCCAGCTGCTACATATTTAGCTTCAGCAGTGGATAGTGCTACAGAATGTTGCTTCTAGAAGGAACAAGAAACTAATGAATCTCCTAAGAAATGACAAGTTCCGGATGTAGTTTTTTCTATCCATTCTACATCCACCAAAGTCAGCACCAGAAAAGCTTTTTAGAACAAAATCATTTCTAGAAGTATAAAATAATCCTAGATCCATAGTTCCCTTAAGGTAGCGAAAAATTCTTTTTACCGCCTTTAAGTGAGATTCCTTAGGATTGGATTGATATCTTGCACATAAGCATACTGAAAACATTAAGTCTGGTCGACTAGCTGTTAAGTAAAGTAAACTTCCTATCATACCTCTAAAAGATGTTTGATCTACTGGTTTCCCAGCTTCATCAAGATTTAAAGAGTTTGAGGTACCAATGGGAGTACTTATACTCTTAGTGTTGTCATAACCATACTTTTTAATAAGATCTTCAATATACTTATGTTGAGATATGTAGGTTCCTTCTGGTTTTTGAGAAATTTGAAAACCAAGGAAAAAAGTTAACTCACCCATCATACTCATTTCAAACTCAGATTTCATTAGGCTTGCAAAAGAGTCGGTCAAAGATTGCTGAGTTAAACCAAATATAATGTCATCAACATTAATTTGAACAATCAAAACATTTTTCTTATCTTTCTTTATAAAAAGGGTTGGATCTGCATTTCCCTTAACATAGTTATTTTGAAGCAAAAATCCAATAAGTCTATCATACCATGCTCGTGGGGCTTGTTTAAGACCATAAAAAGATTTGGTAAGTCTAAAAATATGACCAGGATGTCTTGTATCTTCAAAGCCAGGAGGTTGTTCAACAAAGACTTCCTCTTGAACATAACCGTTGAGAAAAACACATTTCACATCCATTTGGAAAAGTTTGAAATTAAAGAATTCTGCAAAGGAAAGTAGAATACGGATAGATTCAAGTCTAGCTACTGGAGAATAGGTTTCTTCATAGTCTATTCCTTCTTGCTGATTATAGCCTTTAGCAACAAGTCTAGCTTTATTTCTTACCATGACTCCATTTTCATCACATTTATTTCTGAAAACCCATTTTACTCCAATAACAGAAGTTTCCTTGGGTCTTTCAACCAAGGTCCAGACTTTATTCCTTTCGAATTCATTTAGTTCATCTTGCATGGCTTTAATCCAATCATTATCACCTAAAGCTTCATTAGTGCTTTTAGGTTCTAATTGGGAAAGAAATGCTAGATGTTCTACTTCATTTCTTAAGGAACTTCTAGTCCTTATAGGTTTATTTACATCACCAATTATACTATCACTGGGATGATTCTTAAGAAACACCTGATTTGGGTTTTGTAAAACCTGTTCATCAACATAGGGTAGAAAGTCTTCTGGGGTAAATGTTTCGGGAATATCTTCTTGAACATTATCCTTATCAGAAAGTTCTTCTATCAAAGGTTGACAATTAGTTTTTGAAAACACATCCGAGGATGTAGGTAGGGATGGTTTAAAAACAAAAGGATATGACTCATCAAATTTTACATGTACTGTTTCTTCAACAGTGCAAGAATTTTTATTAAAAACTCTATAAGCCTTAGAGGTTGTGGAATAACCTAAGAAAATCCCTTCATCAGATTTTGGTGCGAATTTATGTAAGTTATCTTTAGTATTCAGAATGAATACGTTGCAACAAAAAACCTTGAAGTAAGATAGTCTTGGTTTTCTGCCATTCCATAACTCATAAGGAGTTTTATTAAGAAAAGGTCTAATCAAAACTTGATTTATAGTATAACAAGAAATACTTACAGCTTCAGCCCAGAAATGTCTAGCTATAGAATATTCACTCAACATAGTTCTAGTTATCTCTTGAATAATTCTATTTCTTCTTTCAACTACACCATTCTGTTGAGGAGTTCTAGGTGCTGAAAAATTGTGAGTAATACCTTTTTTACTACAAAAAGTTTCAAAATCAGAATTTTGAAATTCTCCTCCATTATCACTGTGAATAGTTTTCAATGGAAGGTTTTTCTCATTTTTAACTTGAGCTCTAAAACTTTTGAAATAAGAAAAAGCTTCAGATTTCTTTGCTAGAAAATAAACCCATGTAAATCTAGTGTAATCATCATCTAGTACAAACACATAGTATTTACCTCCAATACTTCCAGTTTGTGTTGGACCAAAAAGATCCATGTGTACTAAATGTAATGCATCAGTTGTTGAGACTTCACCGATTGATTTAAAACTAGATTTATGTTGCTTAACATATTGAAAAGAATTACAAACTTTAGAAGAATCAAATCTAAGATCTGGTAGATCCTTAACTAGTTTCTTCTTAGAGAGTTTACATAGGTTTCTAAGATTACAGTGACCTAGTCTTCTATGCCATAACCAGGAGTGATCTTCCATTGCACTTAGGCAAGGTAAATCTTGGATTCTGAGGTCTTCTAAGTTTAAGGTGTAAACATTATCTTGCCTATTGGCTGAGAGAATAAATTCTTCCTTGGAATTGTGAACTAAGCACTTATCATTCCTAAAATTCACAAGGTAACCTTCATCAAATAACTGACTTATGCTAATGAGGTTGTTCTTAAGACCTTTAACAAAAAGAACTTTTGAAATCAAGGATTTACCAAGAATAAAAATATTACCAATACCAACAATCTCTCCCTTAGCATTATCTCCAAAAGTTACCTTTCCTCCTTTTATTTTGATAATCTTTTGAAAAAATCTTTTGTTACCAGTCATGTTCCGGGAACATCCACTATCCATGTACCATGTATTGTTGCTGTTACGCTCTTTATTTTCCTGAAATCATGAAGAAAATTAGACTTTCGGAATCCAAACTTGTTTTCATCTGAGATCTCTAGATAATAAAATTTTAGGAACCCACATCTTCTTAGAGAAGGAAGCTTTGTGAAATCCTAAAGATTGGGTTTTTTTTAAGGAACAATTCTTTTCCCAGTGACCAACACATTGACACTTGGTACAAAATGGGGCACTTTGAGGAAAAAAATAATTGTTACTGAAAATTGGCTTTGCATGGGTATAACCAAATCTGGATTTATTTTTTAAAGGTCGTATTTTAGAATAAATTTTATCAAAAGTTTCCTTACCATGGGTAAAGTTTGATAAACACTTCTTTAAGGAAAAAATTTCGGACTTGAGTTTTACAACCAAGTTTTTATCCTCAAAATCATTAGTTTTAGAACTAGATCTAGGCTCAAAAACATTTTTATTAGAAATTACTTTTTCTAATTCTTTAGAAAGTTTGTTCTTCTCAGAACTTACTTCCTCAAGATTTTTTGAAATACTTTCAAAATCAGCATTTTCTTATCAAGATCTTTAGAAAGATCTGATATCTCTTTTGTAAGAATAGAATTCCCAGAGTTTTCCTTATCAAGTTTCTTATTGATTTTGGAATTCTCAATTTCAAGAAGTTTAGCAAACCTAGAGACTTCTTCATAAGTAGGTAAAGTATTTTCCTCATCAGAAGATGATTCTTCATCATAAGATTTATAATACTTAGTATCATTGGAATTTAAAGAAATATTGGTCAATGATTCAGCATTTCATACCTTAGCCATAAAATAATGATTATCAATAGGTAATATGGATATAAGACCAAGATTCTTCTGTCCCGAAGATTCATAATCAGAAGATTCATCTGAAGAGTCACCACCACTTGCACTCCAGGTGTCATTGGATTTCAAAACTTTCTTAGCTTTAGCTTTATAATATTTCTTTCTGTTCCTGTCTGAATGCATTTCTTTTCTTTCTTTATTTTTGAGCATCAGGCAATCTGGTCTAATATGTCCAGCTCTTTTGCATTCATAACAAGTAACTTCTCCATCTTTCTTATCTTTCCTTTCCTTTTTCTTATACTTTGATTGGAAATTTCTCTGGCCAGCTATCTTGTTCATCCTCTGAGCAAGATTTGCTAGTTCATTTTCTGAGACTTCACTCTCACTAGATTCTGACTGGAAAATAACTTTCTTAGACTTGGATCTGGTTACTCTCTCAGGAGTCTTAGATTTAATCTGATTTGAAGTTGTAGTAAAAGCAACAGTACCATTTCCATTATTCTTCTTGATGTTATCTGCATCTCTCTTCATTCTGGTTTCATGTTGTAGAAGAGTTCCAAAAATCTCATCAAGAGAGATCTGAGTGACCTTCCTGTTTTCATCTATAGCTGTTATTTTGGATTCCCACACATTGGGCATAATATCAATTATTTTATCCACAAGAGCTTCATCATCTAAACCTTTCTCTCCCATAGATTGTAGGCCGTTGACTATAGTCATGAATCTCTGTTGAACTTTACAGATTGGTTCTCCATAAGGAAAGTTGAAGCCATGATATTCAGCTCTAAGCATAGCTCTTCTAGTCTCAATCACTTTAGAAGTTCCAAAGTGTGTAACCTCTAACTTCTTCCAGATACAGTTAGCAGCTTCACAAGAAGAAATTTGGCTATATATATTTCTAGTCATTGAACATAGTAGAGTATTGCGTACCTTATAATTAAGTTGATATTCTTGCTTTTCCTGGTTAGTGAAAGTTCTAACTTCCTTGTCAGGAATTTCATAATCGCCAGTAAGCATTACAAAATTATCCACTCCAGTGTTGATAACAAAAGTCTTCATTCGATATCTCCAGTACTCATAGTCATTATCATCAAATATAGGTGGTCTTTTAGGATTTAGATTATCAATCGAACCAACATTAATTCCTTCCATACTTGGATAACCTTTGGCACACAAACTTGTTAGTAGAAAAGATTCCTAATAACAAAGTTTGGAATGATAAAGTTCGGAAAGGTAAAGTTCAGAATGACAAAGTGAGAAAGAAAAACTTATTCGTAAGTATAAGTATTTCAGAAACCTCCTCTGATACCAATTGTAGGATTGAAATAATGATGTAGATGCTCAATTTACAAGAGGGGGGGGGGGGGGGTGAATTGTAATCTTTAAAAATTCCTTTGGAACCTTTAAAGTTAGTTATGAATAACTATGTTTTCCTTAAGCAAAGGAAAGGGCTAAGTTCAACAAAATAAAAGTTAAGAAAATTCACAACACCTCTAATACCAAATGAAAACATGGAAAGAGATTCCGAACGTAGGTTCCGGAAATATGGTTCCATAAATTGAAACTTAACAAAAGTTACAATATGAGATTCTACCTTAAAGCGTATAGAATCTAAATGAAACATAGTACAAGTAAGGAAGTATAAGAATGTTATACTTTCCTTATAATACAAAATGCAGTAGAAATAAACAATTAGTAGAACTACAAGTAACAAGATAATAGTCTTTTAACCCAAAGAGAAGGGTATCCAACAACATTGGATAAAGGTCCCTTGATTTATACTTTCAAGCAAGTCTGTCTTACCCACACCAGGGTAAGCCCTCAATATGAAGATCGGAGAGTCTCTGTCTTGCTATCCCTGCAAGTCCTCAACTTCAAGGTAGTTGGAAACCTCTGTCTTCCTCAGCAAGGAAGCCCTCGAACTTCAAGGTAGTCGGCACCTCTGTCTTCCTATCCCCGGAAGTCCTCGAATGTAATCACCAACATTCGGAGTCGCACGAAGCTTTGAGAGTTAATAAGAGCCTCTCTCTCTAGAAATAACTTCAAGTATATAATCACATTAGTTGAAGATCAGTCATCCTTTCAGCCCCGAGCTCTTTCAAATGAGCTCCTATTTATAGGTAAGGTCGGCTCCTTCTCCAACGGTCATATTTTCCTTAAAGATCGGAGGGACCTGTACACGTGTCACTTAGACAACGATTAGTTTATAACAAAATAGATGACATCATTTTATAAAAAAACAAGTGTAACAGAATGTACGACATCATTTTATTTCTAACTAAAAAGTTCGGAATGAAAGCTTCAGAGTGAAGATTCGGAGTGAAATGGAAATAATAAAGAGTAGACAAATTATAGAAATGTAAGCAGAATAAAAGTTCGGAGTCTAACCAAAATATTTTTCGGAGTCTAAATTAATTCAGAGTGTATAAAATAAAGATGATCAGATTCTGTTTCATAGGTGAATTCAGAATGAGAATTCGGAATGATAATTTGTCGTTAGAATTCATAATGAGATTTCATCATCATAGTTCATAATGAAAATTCATTATCAGAATTCGTAGTGAGAATTCGTAATTATAATTCGTAATGAGAATTAAATGTCGAACTTCATAAGAATTCGTATCCTGAATCTGGAATAGAACTTAGTCAGAGTTCATATCCGGAATTCGGAATGATACTTTATTACAGTTCTCATCTAGAATCCGGAGTGAAACTTCCTTACAGTTCTTATCTGGAATCCGGAGTGAAACTTCCTTACAGTTCTTATCCAGAATTCGGATCCTCAAACAGAATACTATATATCAAAGTTTTAAACAAATCCGAGAAAACAGAAATGAATCCGAATTTTATACTTAAGAAAAATCTAGATGAAAATATAATAAGGATAATTTTTCTTATAAAAGCAATTTTCCTTAAGAAAGAAATTTTCCTTAAGAAATCAATTTTCCTTAAGAAAGCATTTTTCATTAAGAAAGCATTTTTCCTTAAGAAAGGTGTTTTTGATTTTCAAAACAAGAAGGAATGAAAAAGTCATAAGGAAAACCTCATTGACTCAACGTTATGATACCTTGATATTCCTCATCGATCACAAGTAATAAATTACCTTGTGATATTTTTTTATTACTTAATGGGATTTATAAATCACCCCTTCCTTATGTACATCCTTAGGATATCCCATGCAACTTTAGAAGATCCAAGGATTACAAGGCCAAGTTTCAAAGTTTTAAATAATGATGTTGTACTAATGTTTCAAGTTAATGTTCTATGTACCAAATTTACTAAAGACACTAGGACTCATGATATTTTGGGGTTTTAATAAGCATATAGTTTTGTAAAATATCATGAATTATGGTGTAATAAAATTTATTTTTTCAAATAGTGAAAGTTTCCAAATTATGGACTATTATTGGTGGGATTCAGAGGACAACCTATCTTCTATACTTGCCTAGTAGGGGTGCCTAGTGGGTGTGGGTATTGAAAATTGGCCTTATATGCATGTGTAATGGTTTTATTTGTAGAATTTTTTATTTATACGTGTCATACACTTATATTTAGGTTGCCTACGAACATGGACCAATATTTATCAGAGATAAAAATATATTTATTGAATATCATTTACAAATGTTTAAATTTAAATATGAAAAATAATAAATCACTCCCATAAATTAAAGGTTTAGTGTATTTGAGGATGAATTACATAAGAAACATATTTTACATTACACATAATCATTTCTCTATAACTATAACACACTATAACGCATATATATTTATCATAAGTAATACTTATATTATTATCATAGGGAATGAAATCATAATAAAGGGATGATCTAAGATTATGAGTAGGGGAAAAACACAAAACCATTTCATCATGGGTTAGATAACAAGCATACAAGAAAACATGATCATGGGAGAAATACCTTTTTAAGAGAATAACGAATAATAAGAGATGTCCACAAGTCATGATAGAAGTACTTGTAATCTCAAATGAACAAACATATAACACAGATATATAGAGAAGAAACATGATATAATAAATGGGATCTGTGGGGAATAACATAAGAATAAAACATAGAATTATGAAATATACACCAATATAAGAAATCATAACATTATTAATACAACATACCTCATCGAGTTCACACTCAATATTTCGAATGTAGATAATTGGAATCGTGTCCAAATTTGATATTGTGAACAAATATAATACGCATCATGTTCACACTAAATATAGTAAACAAAGCTAATATACATCATGTTCACATCCAATCTTATGAACATAGCTAATGTACATCATGTTCATATTAAATCCTATGAAGATAGCTATTCCCTATCACATTCACTCTTAATATATTTATCATTTGAGTTATAAAATAATAACCAATGTATTTGATGTTGATATAGGACCCAAAAAATCAAGAATAATCATCTATAAATTTGTGTGGAAAGAGAATATGAAAAAATTCATATTTCAAAGATCACTTAATTAACCCATGAAAAAAGACAGGTTTAATGAAAATATTTTTTAAAATATTCCATAAAGATTTCAATAAAATAATTTGGATGGTTTCATAAAGATAAATAACCATTTTAATATAAGAAACATAAAGGTTTTTTTTACCAATATGAAAACAAACTTTTGAGGTTTTTGAATAAAAAAATTCAAATACACAAAGAATCATTAATTTTTGTAATTCATGAAAACTCCTCAAAATGTTTTCTTTAGAATAAAGTAATTTGAGGTTAATTAAACTTTTTAATGATTTATATTTATAACAAAAAAATTAATTAGAAAATTAATTTAATTAAATAAATATGTTTCCAAAAACATTATTCAGTAAGTAAGAAAAACACCAAATGTTTTTATTTAAACACTAACCTTTAGAAATTAATATTTCTTTGAAAAAAAATTATTTTCAAACAATATTTTCTTTAATTTTGAAAATAATAAAGATTAACAATAAATTTAAAACCATTTTAGAACATGGAAAGAAATATTTGTAAAGAGGCACGTACATACTATGGGAGAAATCATAAAATATTTTTTAGAAAAGTCATACAATAATAATTTATGAGTCATGTTCAAATTTTATTTTTTCAATATAGTAAGATAAATTAACATAAAATAAAATATTAGGGTAAAATTAACCAATATTGGAAGAAATAAAATCAATAAAAATAATTATAACTCAATGAAGGAGTTGAGTTAATAAAGACACTTAAATCCTTCGTATCCTTTGAATAGAAATATATTAACATAAATAACATGATGCAAATATTCAAACCGCATGTATTAAATTTATATGGTAAAATACATTCAATAAGAATTAATCACACAATATTAAGTATATTGTGATGCACAATAAGATATATGTCTCAAGAAACCAAATTTGGGACTAAGAACTTCATACCATGTATTCCATATTTCTGAAATGTGCTCTAACCTACTATATAATAAACATAAATATTTTAAGAAATAAATCAATTTTTTTAATATATAACCCCTTTCACCTATATTATAACTATCTATTTAAAATATATTACTCACTCATATTTAATTTCAATCAACAAGAAAATTTTGATAGTTTATTTCATACAAGTACAACAATGATAGGGTTGATTATTAACTATTGGGTAAAATTTCATAATTCCAAGATAATATAAGATAAAAAATCATTGTTTTTCAATGATTCATCATATCAGTTGTTTATTTGGTTAATGATAAAGGTATGGTTTTTGAGAATGTAAATTGTGAAGAACAAGATTCAGCCTGTTTAATGGTATAAAGGTTATATTTTAATAAATATATAAAAAATCAATAAGACACATCAATAACAATTAAAGAATACTAAAAAATAATTATTATAATAAATTTATATATAATAATACTTAATCATTTATGAAATAAATAATATAACATTATTCTCACAGGTGGTAAAACTGACCCAATAGTGCATGAATTATAATGATTTAAGAATTTAGGATTTGTTTTTATATAATGATAATATAGATTTTAGATAAGATTAATCATTTAATAAATGAAATTTAACTTCATTAAATTCATTCTTATAACCCTCCATGAAGGGCGGTGATGAAAAATTAAATTTATTGTCTATGGAGGTGGTTGTTCGCACCTACACACGATTAATGATTTCAATTATCCAAAAAAGGGATGAAATAATGGTATATTATAAATTATCATTTTAGAATAAAATTTTTTAAATATTAATCTTATTAATTTATCAATTCCATCTTGTTTACTAGTTATTATATGTGGTGATGAAAAAAACCACATCACATAGTTGATTCAGTAATTCACACGTACACCCAATCAATATAGTTAATTTTTATAACTTAATGAAAAGTATTTAATAATGGTTGATAAATTAATTTAATTTAATTATAAAATATTAGTAATACTGTTTATGTTAAATTATTGTCTATATGATAAGTTTGGATGATGAATATTAATTAGAAAATGCTAAGGAGTGAGAAATACTAATGTTGACTGACTGAAAATTAAATTTTTTGTTCTTCAAACACTTTTGAGGAAAAAGTGAGAAAACAAACAAGACATCATGACATAAACAAAAGATCACCATGGAAGAAAATTTTTAAGCCAAAAAACACCACACCATCACAGAAGAGCCTCGATCCAACATCAAAGACGATAAAAGAACTTCCTTTTGCTCATCGCTGTCAGCAAGCTGTCCCGTGCCTGAATGCACGAGACAAGTACCGATGAAAAATCCATTCCCACTCAAGCATCCAAATCTGTAGTGAAGTATAGGAGAAAATAGCTACTCAAAACCCCATCTAGATGAACCCATTATGATACAGATTCATCAACCAAAACCTCGAACCATCAGAGACTCAAAAATACACAACGCCAAAATTCCATATCACCGATTCAACACATTCAACCAGCCCCTGCACTATTTCCATGAATTCAACACAATGTCAAAAACACTATGATCAGACCTACGAGAATTTGATTTTCCAACCTCAAAAGAACATTCACGGCTCCAAATTACTGTAGGCCTAAAAACCCACAACAATTCCAGGTCTTGCTTTCCTCATCAACCCACAAAACGAGTCAACAGTCAAGAATTTCAAGACTCAAACAAATCAAAATCAACCACAAGCGGAAAATCCATAGCATCCCACCTAAAATCCAGAATTAATCACGGGAAAAAATTCCACAATAGAGCTTGATCCAAAAGGTAGGGCATTCCAACCAAATCATGACCAACCAAATCCTTTCCCCACAACCAGAAGAAACAAAAAAGTACAAAACACCAATAAAGAAGACACATAAAAAACCAAACGAAGGAAAAAATTTAGAACAAAGAAGCATTACCAACTCATCAGCAACCTGAGAACCATAAAATACCGTAAAAATCCCCATCACAAACCAGATCCCATGTCCCATCGCCACCATCCAAAAAATTCTCAGAGACCACAACTGACTACCTAACGAACCCACAGAGGACGATGTTGCAACCCTTAGTCATGAAAAAAATAACTCGGCCATGAAACCAGATTCGTGCTACTAGGAGAAGCCCTATCTTAAAGATATAGTTAGGTGGGAGCAGGCCAGCAACGAAGAGAATGGCCATGCCGACTGAGTCGAAGAGGACATCGACGTCTCCGTGAAGGAGAAAATGCAGCGACAGTCATGCCAAGGGAACATCAAGGGAGAGAGTCGAACCAAGCCAAGGTGGAGGGAGGCGGTGGTGGAGCAAAACCCTAGTGGCAGCGCCCCTTACAGGCTCATTGACCATGGTTGGAAATCGATAAATACTAATTTTGAGAACTTAATATTTCCCTTGGAAATATCTATGGAAATAGAGGCCTTTGGCTATATCATTGTGATTAATGTTTTATGAACAATATAGAGGCATATATGAGGAGAAAATTTGAATATTTTTAGTATGGAATTATAAGGAATAATAGTGGCATTAATTGGCAGAGTTGTTCCCCTTTTTTAAGTGAAGAGATGAGTAATTTTGGGAGTACAAATCACTTATCAATTATGGAATGTTACTATTAAAGGTTCAAAGGATCCTAAAGTTTAAAATATGAAATGGAGATAGTTATTGGTCCTATAATACTCTCCAAAACTCATTTTGAAGAAAACAAATGGAGTGATTTATGGTTTTTTTTCTTTTTATTCTTTTACCCTTATATACTTTTACCTTGGTAATAAATTTTTAACCATGATAAACGATTTAAATTCCAAATGAAAAATTATATTATTGAATAATTTATAAATAGTAATTTTATATTTTAAAATAATTTTACAAAATAATATTTCTATTTTTTAGAAAATTTAATTTTATAATAAACACACATAACGATTAAAAAAATTCTTAGAAAAAGTGAATTTTTAAGATTAAAATTTATATATAGGTTAAAATTTACAAGTTTATTACCGTATATTATATAAATTGGTTTATTATGAATAAAATATTTTTAAAGAAAAAAATACAAAACCGAATTTTACTTTAAAAATGTATAATTATGATAAATGGTTAGAAACAATTTTTATATTAAAATAAAATGATACTTTTGTATTAAAAATAAAAATAGGTTTTCCATTATTAAAACTATTTTGAAAATAATTATTTTTAGTCATTAAATAATTATTTAATCAATTAATGGTTTTTATAAAATTATAGGTCATTCTCCCATATTGATTAATTCATAAAATTTATAATTTTGGTAAAACCTATATTTTTTACTATTCACTTAAAAATGAATTACTTCAAAAAAACATCAAAAAATAAATTTAATATAATTTATATATTAGGAATTTAAAAAATTATATTAAAAAATTAAAATTATGAAATTTATAAATTTATCTTTTGAATGAAAATTTAATATATAATGAAAACATATTTTATTGAAAAATTCCCCTTTAAAACATTTATGTTTTATTATTTAAATTTCATTTTATTTTATTTTTGAAAAATTAAGTTTATTTACTAGAGGTTTTATTATCCTTACATTTTATTTAAAATATACATCTAATAAGTCATCACCCTTTTTAGTTTAGTGTTACATGTGAAACAAGCTATCAAAGATAATATTAATTTAGAAAGAAATATATTTCAAAATGTTGGGGCATTACAGCCTGTGACCATTGGGTAATACCATTTCAATAGAAACCATAGTCTATAAGACTATGATGTTATCCCATGAAAATTGTCTTTAGATCTGTAAACAAGATTTTTGACCACAGATGTAGCCCTTTTCTGTAACGTGACTCCCTACCCTTTTGAAAGGGTTATCCAAATCTAAGATCTTTAACTTCCCAAATTCTTCTATGATCATTCAAAGGGAGATATTATGTAAAATATCTCTTAATCCTCATGACCATATCGAGTCTACATCAACCCAAGTAATATTAAGCTTCATGGTGTACTTTTATCACATTAATGCTTTGTAAAAAATGTGTACATTATACTTTTGTTTGTTTTAATTAAAAATGAATGATATATTAATTTAAAATACACACCATAATTAGGGTTTATAAATTTATTATTTACATGGTACAAGTATATGTATACACAAATATTCTATGGTAGATGTTTGGGACTAGTTAATGGAAACTAGTAAAGTCACATGTACTCAATTCTTACATGTACACCTCTTTTCTTGCGTGTAAAAATTATATACCTAAATTTTAAAAAGGGATATATCTTGATGTATGATGGATAAAATAGGTGATAAAATAGTTATAAGTATAATAAGAAATATTAGAGGAAAGATAATGGCTAATCTATGACTAATCAAGTCATTATAGAAACTTTAGAGATATCCTTCCATGTTTATAAATTTTTATTAGGTTAGTCATGTGATACCTTATATTTTTGATAATGGGAAAAAACAGGGTTGAAATGTCCCTAATTATATAATGGTTTCCTGGGGTTTTATGGCCTTATTTATCCTTAAAATGGAGTTTTAGATTGGGGGTGTAGCGACCCCGACTCCAATAACACAGAGCCTGTATCTTATTTATTACATTGGCATAGACACAAACGTTCACATCTCAAAGGACTGACCAATTTAGATATTTTGGAGAAAGAGATACATAAATGATACCCATTTTACATTAGTAATGGAAAATAAAACATCATAAATAAGAAAATAAAAATGAACCGCATCCTTTGAAACTCATTCTAAGAATCCTTCTACACATGATGGGGAAAGGAAAAAAATTAGGGTGAACTCAAATTCTCAATAAGGGTTAATTATAATGTAATTTATTAGAAATAAATAACTATAATAATCAGGTATGGTTAAATAATTTAACACACATTCCATTTAAATAACTTTACTATCATGATAAGATAATGAATAATCAATATAGCAAGGTACATAACTAAACAAACATGTTATTTAATCAATAATTTGAGAATAAGATGAAACCATATATAATATTATAGTCAAAATATAATGGATAATCATATTAACTATATTATAAATGACTTAAATTATTTATTATTGGAATTCATGATCTCATGCATCATTATACCTATACCATTAGGGTCTTTCCTCAGGAAAGATTAAAACTACAGGTAGGAACCCATTTAATTTAGCCAATAGATTTTTCTGATAAGACATATTGATTCATCAAGTGATATATAATTCTGATCCCTAAACATCACTTCATTTAAAAAGTAATCTAAATATATTGAATAATCTATTTGACTCCTAAACAATATTCCTTATCATAAAACTTTCTATATTGAGTAAAGGATACAGATTTATCAATATTTCCCAAGTTAATCAAATAAAATTGAAAATATAAAACCTATTTAAAACCGGTTTATGGTGCGTGTCACAACCCACCCTACCCAAAAGGATGGAAGGGACATCAGATTGCCAAAACCTTCCTTCTTTAAGTTGAAGGAGAGATAATGACCCCCGAAACCCTCCTTCAATAGGCCCCAGAGTGGGGACCAGCACCAAGGGTATAGAATCTCACACAAAAGGAAGGCATTACCCTTTTATTTTAATAGGATTGGGATATAAGATAGAAAATCCCTAACAACACCAAAGCTGGAGGTAAAGGTAAAACCCAAAGTGAACCATTCCCACATGCATGTTCAAAAGTAAAAGTTACAAGACACAAAATCTCCAAAGGTAAAATACCAAGAAAAAGGAAAATGACAACATCAACTGCCCCAAAGTCCGAGCTAGTATGGTCCGACACGATCCCTGAAATCCTCCTGGAAACCTGAAAGAAATTTTTATATAGGTAGGGTGAGAATACAAGTATACTCAGAAGAGAAAACCAAAAGCTCTCATGCACAAGTGGAGGGACATTCTAATGCCCTGTGAGAAAGGAGATAACCAAAACATCTAGCAAGGTAAACTATCCACCCAAGCCTCACCAAGGCACACTCCCCAAATAACGCAAGTGAAGTAAATTATAGTAATATCATATCGATGTTTGTGTACCCCACACCACTTTCCCACTAGTTATTGAAGACATCTTCCGCATCGAACCAATCCCGCCATTCTCACCGCAGTCCCACTGCCACACCCGCCCGCACACACCTGGGCAATAACCGAACATCCCGCCCACAGACACTTGTTCCACAACCACAAATCCCGCCCACAGACACCTGGGCCATAACTACACATCCCACCCATAGACACCTGGGTCACAACCGCGATGCAAAACCACACCTGCAAACACCTGGGTCAGAACAACTACTGCCACGCCTGAACATACTAGGTCCTCATCCCGAAGACACTTGGGAAACAATCCACCTGCAAAAAACGGGGCCAGACACCACAACTACTCTGCTTGAAGATTAATGTGATAATAATGGACTTCACGCCATCATAGCCTGCCCGAAGAGTCTTGTGAAATTCAGGAAAGAGAGCAGAAAAGGAGACCATAACCTGTCACTCATAGGAGTGTTGGAAAAAACACCCTCCCCCATGAAATGGGGTTGTTCGCCACTAAGTTCTCAACTTGTATGGGGTGTGAATAAGAAATGTAAAAGCTACAGATATATGTATAGGTAACAAGCACTCATCCCAACCTAGGGTTCCAAAATCTTAGCACAAACAACCTTTTTACTATTCATTCATAAAAGAATAGCACAACACACACGGTCGAGTCACAACTCATTTCCCAAAACCAATACCCCCTTTAAAACATTATTTCTTACATGTTCAAGTGATCTCATTTAGGTGGATTCTACACTACTGGGAAACTAACAGGAATAACCACAAGCTAGGAAAATAGAAACAACCAAACAAAAATTTAAGCATTCACACCCGGTTCTCTTGTGAAGTCACGACAACAAAGGGATATGTGAGATCCCTCAAAGTACTAGAACCAGATAGAGCCTCACAAAAGGGATAAGTGAGATCCATCAAAGTATTGGAAAAAATAAAAACCCGAGACACATCCCCCATGCCCCCAGAACCAACGGTTTCTCAACAATAGAGGATCCCACCCAAGTTCATGTCATAGCAGAGCAACCACACAGCTTCAGATTCACAATCAACAACCATACGATAACTGAGGATCCCATTCCCATCCACACCTTCCCATAAGCACCAAGCAGAACAACACACCACTACCAATAAGAGTGGGAAACTTCCTAGTTCATGCACATCATTCATTAGGGTATTCTTTCTGTTTATTGACCGGGGTGGTCACACAGGGATTCTTGTTTTACTGAACATCCATTTAAACCATCTGAGTTTAGGTGGCTAACCAATTTCCATGTTACAAACATTTAATCATCAAAGAAGACATGGTTCATTAGTGCGCATGGAAAGACCACCAACAACCGTGATTTTCAGTGAGCACAAGCCCGCACAATTCACAACACATATCAACATACAAGAGTAAAACAAAACATTGATCACACCCCCTCTATTATTTAAGGTCCATTTATTATCTTCGTTAAGTTTGGATTCATCAATCCCCATAGAAACAAAAGAATACCCACCCCTCATGATGCACAGTAAGGAAAGACGAAAAAAACCCTACTTGATTGATCAAAGATCGAAGTTCTTCTCCACACGCCAAGAACATGGGAAAGGGTTACTTGAAGGGGAGGGACTTCGGGAACTCCAAACGCACTAAGAAGAAAAGGAATCCATCCAAGTGTAAGAAGAAGGAAGAATAAATTCTCGTGCGATATATAGATAATATCTCATTTTTATGGGATATGGGAATTTGATAGTCTTTAAATTCGGATTGTGGTTCCCCACGCAGTTGGGTGGTTACGCATGACAGGATTAATTGTTATTTAATATCCCCCATTGGGGAGGTTCCTCAGGATTTTGGGGTATTAATTATTGGATTTTAATGGCTTTGAACCACTTGAAAAGGGTTAAAAATTCCAAAAGAGGCATTACGGGAAAACTATAGAAGAGAAACCCAACAAGGCTGGGTGAGACCTATCGGTCGGGCCGATCGGTCTTGCGGATCGGTCGCGCCGATAGGGCGCGCCGATCGGTAATGCCGGAATGACATCCTTCCATCGAGACGCCACCCTTAGGATCCAGAAATTGGAAAAGGGATGGACCGTGAGGGTCTCCGTCATCACATCAGATACCTCTCAAAGCATTCTCACCCTCGAGAATTTAAAACCCGAAGTGAAAGTGGGTTCTGAACAACCACCTCTAAAGATACCTATTAGGAATGAACCTCTCCGACATCTAGAAACTCCTCTCCCTCACGTAACCATGCAACATTAAAGGGTCAAGCTATCCAGTCATATGTGTTAGGGAGTTTCTTCCTCCATGTCAAGATACTATCCACTTTGGGCGGCACTGACTCGCCCACACAGGTTTAATCACATCCACCTTAATGCATCTTGATTAGGGAAAGGGTCCTCCCCTCCCCACAATCAGGACTTTTCACATGCATCTAGAGAATAAGGAAAACCATACATTCCATGGTTAACAAGGTAAGTTGTTCCATCACAACCAGGTACAATCAAAACGTGACAAAAGTCAAAACAACTCTGGGTACTAGACACACATCTGCGTCTCCCGTTCCAAGGTACTTTCCTCAAGCCCACCATGCCTCCACAACACACGAACCAGAGGAATGGTTCGTCCATAGAGCACCTTCTTCTCATGATCCTTGATCATCACTGGCTGCTCCACAAACATTGCATTGTCTTCAATATCTATCTCTCCCCAGTAAAGGACGTGTGAGTCATCGTTCAGATACTGACGAAGCTGGGACACATGGGAAACATCGTGCACTCATTGTAGCTATGGTGGAAACGCCAGCTGGTAAGCGACCTTGCCGACCCGCTGCAACACATGGAAGGGTCCGATGAACCTAGGAGAAAGCTTACTCCCTCTACCGAAACTCCGCTGCCCACGCCGAGGGCAGACCTTCGATAACGCATGGTCCTCGACCTTGAACTCCAAGGGTATCCTCCTATCATAGTCATATGTCTTTTTCCGGTCCTAAGCCGCCTTCATCCTCTCTCGTATTAGCTGCACCTTCTCCGTCGTGATCTGCACTACCTCCGATCCAAGGAGGCCTCTCCGTCTTCTGTCCAGCACACGGGGGAGTGACAAGGCCTTCCGTACAAATCTTCGAACGGAGCCATTCCAATGGTAGAGTGATAGCTATTATTTTAGAAAAACTCTACCAGAGTCAAGTGTCATTCCCACAATCCCCCAAAATCTAGAACGCATGCTTGCAACAATTCTTCCAAGATATGGATGGTCCTCTCTATCAGTCCATCTGTCTGGGGGTGGAAAGCAGCATTAAGACGTATCTGGGTTCCAAAAAGCATGCTTCAATCCCCTCCAGAATTTTGAGGTAAACCGCGTGCATCCCTATTCGAGACTTTGGACCTTGGAACTCTATGCAACCGCATCACCTCATCCACATACCTCCGTGCTAAGGCATCCACTGCAATCGACTCCTTGATCGCCAGAAAGTGGACCGATTTCATCAACCGATCCACCACTACCTAGATAGCGTCTAATCCTCCTTGAACCTTAGGTAGCCCCGTGATGAAATCCATCGATATGTCATCCCACTTCCACTCGGGAACGTCTAAAGGTTGCAAAAAGCCTCCTGGAACACGGTGTTCATCCTTCACCTGCTGATACACTAGGCACTTTTCTACGAACTCTACTACTACCCATTTCACCCTGGGCCGCCAAAACAATCTCCTTAGACCCTGGTACATCTTGGAAACTCCCAGGTGCACCGCTAGGGGTGAGTTTTAGAAATCACTAAGAACTTTCTCATGAATTGGTTCCGGAAAAAACAGCTTTTCTCGGAAAAGAATTTGATTCTGACCATCCTTCGTCCACCCTTCTAGAGCACCACCTTGGTTAGCCTGGTCAGGCACCACTTCACTTTCTTAGTCTCCCCACTGAGACACCTGCACCTGCCTTAGTAGAGAAGACTGCATTTTAATCTGATACATGCAACGTCTTCCACCTTCCACCCTTGAATCCAGATGCAGGGCAGCCAACTCCTCCATCACCTTCCAAGAATCTGCTGAATCTTGGATCACATCCTTCTGCGACTTCTTGCTCAAGGAATCGGTCACCACATTCCTCTTTCCTGAGTTGTAGGAAATCTTAAAGTCATAGTCTTGAAGGAATTCCATCCAACTTTACTGCCATAAGTTCAGGTCCCACTAAGAGAAGACATACTTCAGGCTCTTGTGATCGGTGAAGACCACAAAGTGCTCCCCGACGAGGTAGTTCCACCACATCTTTAGTGAGAACACGACTGCCTCAAGATCTAGATCATGGGTGGCATAGTTACGCTCAGGGGGACATAACTGCCTAGACCCATAGTAGATCACCCCTTGCCGCTGCATCAACACACATCTGAGGCCTTGCCCTGAAGCATCACAGAACACATCATACGCCACCCCTTCTTCTGGAAACCTCAGCACTGGGGCACAAACAAAATTCTCCTTCAGATAACTGAAGGTTGTTTCACACTGTTCATCCCACATGAAATCCTGTTCCTTCTTGGTCAAAGCTGTCAAGGGTACTGCAACTCATGAGAAGTTGGGCACGAACCTACGGTAGTAACCTACCAGCCCGAGGAATCTACAAACCTCCACCACGTTCTTGGGTTCTTTCCAAGAAAAAACCGCCTCAACCATTGATGGGTCCACTGCTATACCCTGCTCGGACACCACGTGCCCAAGGAATTGCACCTCTCACATCCATAACTTTCACTTGGACAACTTCCCATAGAGTTGGTGTCATCAGAGGACCTCTAAAACCATTCTCAAGTGCACAACGTGATCCTCCTCTGATCTTGAGTAGATCAAGGTTTAGTCTAGGAATATGACTAAAAACTGATCCAGGTACTCCCAGAAGATGGAGTTCATGAGCCCCATGAACATAGCTAGAGCATTCATAACAATGAACGACATGACTAAAAACTCAAAGTGCCCATATCTGCACCTGAAGGCAGTATTCGAGATTTCACCCTCCCGTACCCTAAACTGGTGGTATCCTGACCGCAGTTCAATCTTAGAGAACCATCATGCTCCCTTCAGCAGGTCAAATAGATCGTCTATCCTCGGGAGGGGGTAACGGTTCTTAACCATTACCTGGTTCAGTCTCCGGTAGTCTATGCACAGCCTGAGACCAATATCCTCCTTCTTGGAGAATAAGACTGTATCACCCCATGGCGACACACTTCATCGAACAAAACCCATCTTCATCAGATCATCAATCTGAATCCGTAACTCCTGCAACTCAGAAGGTGCCATCCGGTAGGGAGCCATCAAAATCAGACGAGCACCAGGTTGCAGGTCTATCCCAAACTCGATATCACATCAAGGGGGTAGAGTCGCTACTTCTTCAGGGAAGACTTCCATAAACTCACTGATGATCCTTGGGACTTCTAGCATCTATGCATCCCATGACTCCACTGATATGTCTGCTTGCAAGGAGAGGAGGGGTTATCCTTTCTTGATGCTCCCCTGGAAACTCCGCTCGCTGATGAAAGTCACCCGTCGGCCACCCCAGTCTGAAAACAATACCCTTCCTTAGAAGCAGTCAAAGACGGAACATATAGAGAACAACCAGTCAATGCATAGGATGACATCGTATGGATGTATCTGCAACAGTAGAAGATCCCTGACTGACTGATGTGGCCCTATCATCAATCTGCATCCTCGACAAACATATAGAAAGTTGGTCTTACCTCCGACTAGTGTGCTCCACACAAGGGGCACTATAAGTCTCTCAGTGTCTAAACCCAGAGTATGGTTCAGACTGGGAGTAACAAAAGAGTTCGAAGTTCCTGTATCAAACAAGGCATATTCAAGGGTACTAAACAGGCTGATCGTACCACGAACGACCTATCGCTCTGATCGAACTGCTTCCTCCGCAGCGTGAAACTGCCCACACCCAGCTCATCTTCCCCTCAGTTGTCGGCCACCTCCCTGACCATGCCCGGGTCGAGGTCCCTGAGGAGCACCCTGAGGTTGGCCTCCTCTTGCAACGTCTACCCTCGGCGGAGCGAGAGCCCGTTGCTGTTGCTGAAAGGGCCTAGCCAGGAACTACTGCTGCTGAGATGGGTGTTGGATCTTCCCACCTCCTCCGTACTGTAATCTGTCTGGGCCCTGATTCTGAAGGTACCTATGGCTTCCATAGATGAAGAATCTCAGCCCTGGGGCCCGAAAGAAAAGGGCGAGGGCTGGAAGTTCGGAACTGGAACTGCTGAGGCCAACTCCCTACTGGTCGAAACCTAGAGGGTCATGATGCTGGAGGCCTGCTGCTGATGGCCTTCCCCTTCGACGAGCCCAACTAGATCCCCTCTCACAACACACCTCCCAGTGTGTGCATCCTTTCCACCACTTCAGCCTTGTTTTTCACCTCTAAGTAGGTCGGTAGGGTGAAGGGAGTAACAACATACTGAACAGAAGATCGAAGTGCCTCCTCCAAACGTCTCGCCCGAGACTCCTCATCCGGAAAGAGGTCTAGAGAGAAGAGAAGAAGATCCTTGAACTTGATCCCCAACTCTCTCACTGACATACTCCCCTACTAGAGGGAGAGTATCTCCTACCTCTTTTCATCCTTTATCGTGGAAGAGAGGACTTCCACTCGGAACTCCTTGTCGAAGTCTACCCACATCACCTCGGTCTCCCTCTTCTCCCCAAGATAAAGTTTCCACAACTGATGCGCTGACCCACACCTCTGGCTTATATCCAGAGTGAAAAAGCACTCTGTCGGAGCCCGGATCAAGCTAAAGGCTATCACCAGATCTTATAGCTAGCTCTTTGTCTCCATATCTGAGATGCTACCCTCGTACTTCCCGAGGGTCTGTTACTGAAAGGCTCAAAGCGTCTTCTGCCACTAATCCTCCTCCTCCTCTCGGTCAGTCCTCTCCCAATCGACCAAGTAAACCTCTTGGTCCTCGATCGCCCGCACTACTCGTGGTCACCTCCCTGGTGCCATAACTACAAGGTAAATAAGGAATGCCTAAGACCGAGTAGCGTAGAATATTGTTCTTAAATTTTTGTAGACTTCTTTATTTATTTTTAAATTCCCAAGACACCCATGAAATATATGAAAACAAGTCATTATGATGTATATACCCTTCCTAGGGTCTCTACCCTGCAACCATTGTAGCCTCAGTTGGTCGTTTGGTTGGTCCAGAGTCCTTGCATTGGATCACGGGGGGCCCTAAAATCCAGTGTCCTATCCGGTCTTCCCTGGCCTAATTCATGCACCATGGTCACCCAACACGGTTTCCCTACCACCCCATGAAATCCTCCTTGTGGCTAACTCCAGAATCCATCCTATCTCTCAACTTCCCTCTGATACCATTCTGTCACGACACGCCTTCACCAAAAGGAGGGAAGGGACAACATATTGCCAAGCCCTTCCTTCTTTAAGTTGATGGAGAGATAATGACCCCCGAAACCTACCTTCAATAGGTCCTGGAGTGGCAACCAACACCAAGGGTATAGAATCTCACACAAAAGGAAGGCATTACCCTTTTATTTTAATAGGATTGGGAGATAAGATAGAAAATCCCAAACAACACCAAAGCTGGAGGTAAAGGTAAAACCCAAAGTGAACCATTCCTACATGCATGTTCAAAAGTAAAAGTTACAAGCCACAAAATCTCCAAAGGTAAAGGACCATGAAAAAGGAAAACGGCAATAACAACTACCCCAAGGTCTGAGATAGTATGGTCCCGCACGATCCCGGAAGTCCTCCTGGAAACCTGAAAGCTGTTTTTATATATGTAGGGTGGGCATACAAGTATACTCAGAAGGGAAAACCAAAATCTCTCTTGCACAAGTGGAGGAAAATTCTAATGATTTGTGGGAAAGAAGATAAGCAAAACATCTAGCAAGGTAAACTATCCACCCAAACCTCACCAAGGCACACTCCCCAAATAACCCAAGTCATGTAATGTATTGTAATGGCACATCGATGTTTGGGTACCTCGCGCCACTTTCCCACTAGTTATTGAAGACATCCTATGCATCGAACCAATACCACCATTCTCACTGCAGTCCCACTACCACACCCACCCGCACACACCTGGGCCACAACCGCACATCCCGCCCGCAGACACTAGGGCCACAACTGCACATCCCGACTGCAGAAACCTAGGCCACAACCTTACATCCCGCCCGCAGACACCTGGGCCACAACCACACATCCCGCCCGCAGACACCTGGGCCACACCCACACATCCCGCCCAAAGAAACCTGGACCACAACTGATACGCATAACCACACCCGCAGACACCTGGTTCAGAACAACTACTGCCACGCCCGAAGACACCTGGGCCTCATCCTGAAGACACTTTGGAAACAAACCACCCAAAAACACCTGGGCCAGCCACCAAAACTACCCTGCTCGAAGATTCTTGGGCTAATAATGGACTTCAGGCCATCACAGCCTGCCCGAAGAGACTTGGTCTATTCGGGAAAGGGAGCAGAAAAGGAGCCAATAACCATCCACTCAGAGGAGTGTTGGGAAACACACCCTCCCCCATGAAATGGGGGTGTTCGGCACTAAGTTGTCATCTTAGGTGGAGGGGGAATAAGAAACGTAAAAGCTACAGATATATGTATAGGTAACAAGCACTCATCCCAACCTAGGGTTCCAAAATCTAAGCACAAACACCCTTGTTACTATTAATTCATAAAAGAACAACACAACACACACATCCGAGTCACAAATCATTTCCTAAAACCAATACCCCCTTTAAAAAATTATTGCTTACATGTCAAAGTGATATCATTTAGGTGGATTCTACACTACTGGGCCACTAACATCCATAACCACAAGCTAGGAAAAGAGAAACAACCAAACATCAATTTAAGCATTCACACCCAGTTCTCTTGTGAAGTCACGACAACAAAGGGATAAGTGAGATCCCTAAAAGTACTGGAACAAAAGAAATCCCCAAAAAATGTATAAGTGAGATCCCTAAAAGTACTGGAAACAAAAAAAACCCGAGACACAACCCCCATACCCCAGAACCAATGGTTTCTCAACAATAGAGGATCCCACCCGAGTTCGTGTCACAGCAGAGCAACCACACAAATTCTGATTCACGACCAAAAACCGTATGATAACTAAGGATCCCATCCCTATCAACAGCTTCCCATAAGCACCAATAAGAACAAAACACCACTACCAAATAGAGTGGGAAACTTCTTGGTTCAAGCACATCATTCATTAGGTTATTCTTTCTGTTTGTTGACCGAGGTGGTCACACATGGATTCTTGTTTTACTGAACATCCATTTAAACTATCTGAGTTTAGGTGGCTAACCAATTTCCATGTTACAAACATTTAATCATCATAGAAGACATGGTTCATTAGTGCAAAAAGAAATACCACCAATGGACGTGATTTTCTGTTAGCAGAAGCCTGCACAATTCACAACACATATCAACATTCAAGAGTACAGCAAAACATCGATCACACCCCTCCATTATTTAAGGTCCGTTTATTATATTCATTAAGTTTGGTTTCATCAATCCCAACAAAAAAAGCATAACCACCCCGCATGATGCATAGTAATGAAAGACTAAAGAAAACCATACTTGATTGATAAAATATCGATGTTCTTCTCCACGCGCCAAGAACATGGAAAAGCGCAACTTTCAGGGGAGGGATGTCAGGAACTCCAAACGCACTAAGAAGAAAAGGAAGCTAGCCAAGAGGAAGAAGAATGAAGAAGAAATTCCCATGTGATATATAGATAATATCCCGTTGTTACGGGATATGGGGATTTGATCGGCTTTAAATTTAGATCATGTTTCGCCACATGGTTGGGTGGTTATGCACGACGAGATTAATTTTTATTTAATATCCCACATTGGGGAGGTTCCTCGGGATTTTTGGGTATTAATTATGGCATTTAAATGGCTTTGAACCACTTGAAAATGGTTAAAAAGTCCAAACGAGGTGTTACGGGAAAACTAGAGAAGAGAAACCCAACAAGGCTGGGTGACACCGATCGGTCGCATCGATTGGTTGGGCCGATCAGTCGCACCGATCGGTGCGACATAATTACTTACTTCCATTGATATGCCACCCTTAGGATTCAGAAATTGGCAAAGGGATGGACCGTGAGGGTCTGGGTTATCAGAGTGTGAACATAGGGTGCGTATTAAGTCTCAAACATAGGAAGCATAGATTTCCCTCAGTGCGCACGAGTGCATGTGCGAGGACCAGAGTGTGCCACCATGTTGGGCAGCAAAATGGCATGGGTGGGCGCTAGAGCGCGCCCACAGAAGAACCCGATATGGGGAAGTATAGGGAGGGAGGAAGGATTAATATAAGCATTTTCTCTCAGATCCAGGCTTAAAAAAGAGCTGCTGATGCCCCTCCATTTTGATGCAGAATGGAGAAAATCAGTTGGGATTGGATCTCGACCGTCAGATCTCACCGTTTGCGATCTAGTCCATCCGATTTGGTTTGGTCCTTGATTCTCAACAGCCGTGGTATATCCTCCACATTTTTTGGCGCCTTCTGATCCATCACGGATCTAATCGCATTCATCCAAGTTATTTTAAAATCATGAATCTCTTGTAGTCATCAGATCACACACGATCAAATCTGGGTTGTCTATCTTTGTTTTAAATCACCGCATCTCCAATAGCCACCATATCCAATATATAGCAGATCCGGACCATCCATCTCCTTTTAAAATCTTCAAGCTCACCTCCACCATTGGATCTTACCACATTTAATCTTCGCCATCCATTCTTGTTCTGTATTTTCTTCCCTGTATTGTCTTCTTCTTCCTCCGCATGTGCCACACTAGTGAATTTTTCCCATTTTCTCAATTCCATTTTTTTCCACAACTATGACCGGTTGGTCCCTCCTTGCTTGCATCTTCCACAAGGCTAAACCCTCCTCAATCATTTTTAAGACAAGTAGTCCTCAAATTTTCATGGAAGTGGTGTTTAAATATATATATGGTGTAGTTTATATAGATATCTCATTTGCACCCAAACATCTTGGATCCTCTTCCTCTCAAGACTCCATGGAGTTCTCCAGCGCCTCCTTTGAGCCTTCCCGAGCCTCTCCTCCTCTTTCAAATTAGGCAAGGGATTTATGTTGTCCTTTATTATTGTGTTGAAATTATATACATTTATATTTGTATACTCGTATATATATATAACCTAATGGTTTAGATACAAACCTTTTCTGCCTGATTCTAGGACTTCTGGATTTTGGGTTTAAGTATTATTTTTAAACCCGAGGGATCGTATTGCTCATGCAAAAAATTATTCATATATTTTTTATATTTGGTTATACATTAATATATATGTATATAATTTAAAAACCAACCTTTTATATCTTATGGCATGATTTTCAATCTACACACCCTATTAACTAATGATCTTAATTAGTTTAAAAAAGGAAAGAGTCATTAAAAATTTGACTTAAAGATTTAATATCATTACATACACTTTATATAATTGGTTATATATATATATATATATTCATACAGGTTTAGATAAGACTCTATTATGCTTCATTTTAAGACTCCAAAATACTGAATTTCAATGTTTAAGTTGTTTTGTAGAATTATATTTCCATACAAAATTCCTATATATGTAGCTATATGTATATGAATCTTTGGAGTTTTAATTTTTAAACTGATTAAGTTTTTATAAAAACAATTTTTGTTGAATAAAATTTGTTCGTTAGATGTTCAACGATTTATTAAACGATGGGTTATAATAAATATAATTTTTAACCCACATTTAAACAGGAACAATAGTTACCCTAGTGTATGCCCTCTTTATATTTTTAGAATAATAAAATAATCTAAGCACTTGAATCTACCTCAATAAATATTTTTCAATCATTACATTCTATTTTGATAAATATCTCATTTATCATCAAGTGTTTTGAATATGAATGAAAATTATCCTAATTTTAGAATTGTGAATTATGAAATATAAAATGTTTACATTAATAATAAGAATTTTAGGGATTGTAATTTTTTGTGACAAACTAGTGTTTAATGCTCATTAGTTATTGAAACATGTGTGGCCTAACATACTTGTTATTCATTGTCGTGCATTGATAGAAATGTTATTAACTCTTATATGTATGAATTACTTTGTTTATGTAAATGATAAAAAATGGCCTTTTATGGAATTAGGAATTTAATTATTCAAAGTGGTATAATACAGTTTGAATAATATGAAATGAGAAATTAAATTATTCAAGGTGGTATGGGACACTTTGAAAAATATGAAATAAGAAACCAAGTAATATGAAACCCTTGGAATGATAAGTGATAAGTAACTTAATAAATCGAAGTGGTATGGGGACATTGATTTATAGAAATGAGGAATGGATATGACTTACTTAATATCAGGTGGGGCCTTTTATAACCCCTCGATGCATTAGTAGGTCTCATGAGGAAAATATGTTCTTTCAACAAGGTCTTGAAAAATTTATGATTTATGGATTTTGGTTGAGGCCTTAATCATTAGACGATTTGGCCGAGGCCTTGACGCAGTCTCGCATTATGCACTATCCTTATTATGACTATGTAATTTAATTATCCAAAAGAATATTCGACTAGTAGAATATTATTGGTCAAAGAGCTTATGTTTATGAGAATCAAAATAAGTAAAAGCTTATGGCTTATAAATTATTTCAGTAGTCAGAATTTTGTCAGCCATAGTATGTTTCATAGTAGTAAAGGATGAAATTGAAGTTCTTATATTATGCGCAACTCTAAACATGTATTAGTCTAAGTTATAAAATTTGTACTTTCATATTTACATGTCATACCTATTAATTTTAGATTGTATTTTACTTATTATACTTAAATGAGAATGCTTATATTTGAATCATGTTTCCTTGTAACTCTGTTATTATTCCTTGAATTGTGTTCTTATAATTCTAAGACTAAATGCTTTGATTTTATATATGTGTTACAACATTCCTTAAAAAAATGTTTTATGGGAAATTTTAAAGGAATGTTTTAAAAAACATTATAATTAGTATATTATGTTATTTTAAAACCCCCTACTAGGCATTTGTATGGTCACCCTATATTTTCAATTCTACAGGTTTAGTAGATTTGAGTCCCTCTATTTGGTGACTGCTCAATGAAGACATTTTTTTGTTTAGTTTTAAAGGAATTTTAATAATTGTATCTAATTATCTAGTAACTAAACCAAAACGATCCTCTCTTGTGTAATATGTGTGTGTGATTTTAGCTTTCCTTTTTATAAAAAAACACACCTTGTTTTATTTTATCTCCACACCGGCTCTAGGGTAATCTGGGTGTCGCGGCGTGACACTATACATGGGAAAGGCATGGTACACAAAACAATGAATTTCAATTTGTGACATTTTTTATGATTGGTAGAAAATTTGGTAAACCTTACTTTAAAATAATCAATTCATTTAAATTAATGTTACAAAAATATCCAATTTAACGAAAATACTCTCATGTATCCACTATATATTATATAATAAGGGAGATCTCCTTTATAGATATATGACACTGAGTTTACCTAAAACCAACTTTTTATTTCTCAAATTATTTGGGAGTTATGGATTTTATTTAGTAAATTTAGAATATTGGTGAGTTTAATGATTAATTAAGTTCCAATTTTAGTTAGATATAATAAATATGTAATTTTGATGTTAAATGTGAATTTTTATTTTTTAATCCAAATTAAGAAAATACTATGAAGATCCTTACATAGAACATTCTTGAAGGTGACCCATACATTTTCCCCTTAAATAATAATACTTATGTTTTATAGTTCACCCATACAATTTATTTAACCTTTTTACCTCACTAGAGACTACACTGTAAATCATAAGGTTAAACCTGCCTTCATAAATATAATGTTTTCAAATATAATAATCTATTCCCTTATAAATTTGACACATAAGAATATTTTCTAAAAAAAATATAATCTTCCTTGGAAATCATAAGGGTAATTTTATTTGTTGTATAAATTTTCTTTTATTTAGGAACCTTATTTATCCTTATAAATCAATAATAATTAATTTTACGTGGAATGATTTTTCAAATTATGATACTTACATCTCCCCTTAGAGTACCTTTGTGATAATCACGCCTTTTCTAAAATTCAATGACCCACCCTATCTCATAAGTTTATCCCTTTTAGAAATTTTCTACTTCACTTAGTATTACTTGTAATTTTAATTTTACATATGAAAAGAAAATATTGATGAAAAACCTATGGAAACCTAATATCTATTAATATATATATATATATATCCTTAACCTTTTAAGATATTTACATGTATTTTAGGATATTTAAATGGGATGGTCCAATGAAAATAAAAACACTTAATTAAATATGAATCAAGACAGGATTGAACAGGTTTTTTGGATGACTGTATGAAATTATTTCCACATAGTTTGGAATCAATTATTTTAAAAACTATAAAATTTCTCTATATTTGAGTCTTCCTTTTTCCCAAAAATAGGATGAACTAAAACCTTACATTTAAGCTTAAGGATCCCCGCTGTGATCATTTATAGTTTCGTCCCTATGAATTCTGGGCCAACAATTATCATTCCTATTATTTTACATTTCCAATGGGATAATGAATCTCTAGTAGAGGAATTATATTCAATAACTATCTTTTAATTTTCTTTAAATCATTGAAATTCCATTATAAAGTTTTCATTTGGTTTTTAGTGTGAATTATCCTAATAAAAGATAAAAAATTGTAGGATAAAACTAAATGGGGAAGTTTATTGTATGAGTTTTATATATGCCCTTATTATTTTGTGTGATGAATGATTGGTAGTTTTATTGTTGTGATTTTTTACTGAAGGAGTTAATAATTATTTAAAAAATCATTCATGAAAGGGAAATTATTTAAGGATATTAGTAAATCATTTTCTTGTAAAGTATAAAAATAGGACATGTTAGTTGTGATAGTCTTTAAATTATGGGTACAAAAAATAACTGAAAAATAAATTCTAAATGTGACAGCTTCAAATGTTTGTGGTATCATTACATGGCTAGTCGGGTAATTTCATTATGAATAGAATACTTTGTCTTTGAATTTATGTGATAGTTGTGATCATGAGGTTGGTTCCATGGGAAAAATTTGTTTTGTAGAAAATGCATATATTGGTTATGTATGGGGGCTTTGATGGTAGGTGCCTGATGGTATTGGTATTTGACTAGTAATAATGAATTTTTTAAAGTTCATAGGTTGGAACCTGGTGTTTAGTGTTTACTAAAGTATATATGGTTTAAATGAACATAGGTAAATGCAAGAAAAATCATGGGTGATTTATTTGAATATATTTCAATAAATATGACTAATGATTGACATAATGAATGTGATATATCTGGTAAATAGTTATTCTAGAAAAAATTAAAAACATTTTTAAATGGGAATATATGAGGTATGTGGTTGGAGATATTTGTATTAAAGTAGGCGACTAGTTAGTGTGGTTTAATGGTAACGTATATTAGATATCAGTGGTAGTGATATGGTAATGGTTGTGGGATATTTTTTTGTTATTTTGATAAGGAATATTTAGGTTGGGTACATGTGGTTTCACAATATGAAGGATTTTATTTTAAATTCTATAGACAACCTAACAATGTTGAATACATATTTTATTTCAAAAAGTTATGGGTTTTGGGTGATTTCCCTAAACATTATGGTTGGTGATGGAACTAATGGATAGAAAATTCGTCTTACGCTCTCTATCTTCCAGAGATGGAAGGAATTTTATGGTTAGAGGTTTTTAAGTAGGCTATGATATCTATAAATATAAAGGAATGAAGTCAGGATGTTGTGAGGATGTGATGATGAGGTGATGATATTTTATGGTGGGGGTTTTTCATGGTTGGAGGAGGGAATGAGCCTGATGTCTTTTATGTTCATATACACTAATATAAATAAAAATCAACGTGTTAGATATGTTAAATTGAAATTGTGATATGTGAAAGGGATGTGAATATGTGTTTATTATGTGATTGGTGTATATGTGGATGTCTGGTTATGGTTATGATTCTATAGAAGGTATGAGAGGGATATGGTGTATATTATATTTGATTGAAAGAAACAAACCAGTGGGGAACTGGTGTAGGGTACCATCATGATATACAGTCCATTATTATATTATTATATTTGAATATGTTATTGGGTGATTGATACTTTGTGTGGTTGATGGGTAGTTGAATTTTCTTTGCTGTAGGTTTATCTATTACTTAGTCATTGAGTCACTAGTGTACTTTTTCCATATTTACATGAGTGTTCTTTTAGCGGATCCTACAGACTATAAATATTTGATTAACCCTATATGTATGTATTTTTATATATTTTTAGGATTATTTTTATGATTGGGTTGGACATCACTAGTTCTAGGTTTGCAACCTGTGTTTGGAAATTCAACCTTAGTTGTTTTCATTTTTTGAATTTTATTTAGAGACTTTGATTTTATGACATTACATTAATTGTGGTATGTTGATTCAATTTTATTATATTGATTTTATTGATGGTTATTGTTTATATTCATGGGTATTATGTGCATAATGACTCCCATATTAGTGGATGATACCCTTGGTGGTATTCACCAACCCATATGTTTTTAGAGGTAAGCTTCATAGTCTATAATCATCTTTTCACTAGGCCCATGAGGGGTTTTTGGTTTGGGGGGGGGGGGGGGTCCAAAAAATATGGTATCAAAGATGTGGATTAGAGTTACAATGGATAATGGATCCATAAAATGGTGGAGATTTCATGATATGGTAAGGAAATGATGTTATTCAAACCTAGGGTGTGATATAATAATGGACATTAGATAAGATATTTGAATTTGGGGACCCTTATGATCTAATTCCAAAAGCTTAAGCACGCTGAACACCCAAAGAAATATAATGCTGATTATAGGGTATAAAACTTGGATAGGTACATGTATATTTTTATTATTATTATTTAATTGGGATGATTTGGGAATGTTAAAACAAATCTAATTAGATGAACCTTAATTAAATATATACCCCTAGGTATAATAATTTTCATTTCCGTTATTACAGATATGAAACCTGGTCGACAATAATTTTTTGGTTAATGTGATGATGTTTAACAGTATGGTTTTGTTGATTATAAGAGGTTTGATAAAGATGAGGAGGATGAGTCCTAGATGAGAACATTATGATAGTTTTAGTGTTTCAGCTAGGAAAAGTATGAGGGAATTATCTCTATTTTAGAGAAAGTATAGTGGCTAAAGGAGTTGAAGATAAATTTTAGCTTAATATAAGATAGGGTAGAGTAAATGGATACCATGGATGTTATTTTGATCATAGGAATGGTTGGAATTTGATGGATATTTTACCTTGGAGTATGAAGTGAGTCAAATATTACATGGGATGATTTCCAAATGGAATCTTGTGATGTATTTATATCATCCCTGATAAGAGTAGCGATGTGTAAGGAGTTTCAATCCCTCCAACTAGGATTCTTTGTTATGTGGGATATGGGTATTAGGTTTAGGGACCTTATTTTCTTTACCCCCAATCTTTTCTCAAATGAGGTCAAAAGGGAATAACATTTAGAATATTCACTGTGTCCAGCTATCTGATAAACAATCACTCTACTTAGGCTTCCAAAATGTTTTTAGTGTAAAAGAATGTTGTGGTCATCGATAGAATGAATGCGTAATCAGGATCATCCTGAGAAGTAATCCATTAGTTTTTTCCATGGTTTTTAGATTCTGATTCAGGATCTTATATGCAAAGGTAGTTAAGGTACCGACACAAGAAGAGTCGAACCTAGTCATTTTATTATTATTTTTATAGGGCTTATAGTGCTCAAGTACATATGAATGATTTTTTCTTGTGTTATTCACATATATAGGGTATACAAATTATTGATATTAGCTTCATAACATCTTTATAGGCCAACATTACATAACCACCTAAATTCAATATCTTCCCCAGTTATAGTTACCAATGAAGCTATTTCATCACTGAGGATAACATGATTATATTCCCTTAAGAGGTAATGGGACTAGATATGGAAAGATCTGTGATTTAGAAATCCCTTAGATACATAGGGTTGAGTGTGGTTGTTCTAGTGGACATCATTTGGGCCGATATAGAAAATGATCTAGACAAGGATAGTTTCATACAGTGGAGATGCTGACACCTGGTGAAGAAGAGATTGTTTGAGGTACCATTTAATTATAATATACTATAGTTTATTTTCTATATGATTTGGGAGAAAAACATTATTTTATTTCATCCATATTGGTTTAATCCTTGGGAATAAAAATGTATAGGCTTCTATTTCCACTGGTGTTGACCACAAAAGTTAGAATTCATAACAATTGTTTTTTGATATAAAGTAGGGTTCTAAGTGGATGATGCCAAAACATTTTTTATTAAAGCAATTTCTTCTTTTTTCAGATATAACCAAATATTTTTATCCATATCATATATATTTTATAATATATTCATGTGACCATTGATTTATTCTAGAGTTGGGTCTGATTCTATAACATGGGTGGTTGAAAGGCACTGTTTGTTGGGTAAAGAGACAATTATATGGGGAATAGAAATTCAGATCCACATATTTATTAGCTATAATAAATTTTATTGGTTTTAGAAGAGGTTCATGATTTCATTTTCCAATGTGAAGTTGAAAATTCCATAAATGTTTACAAGGAATAAGTTTTAGCTCTACTCCTAATGTGATATCGAGTTCAAGATAGTGTTACAGTATGATATTCATCTGATTTTAATGGATCCTTACTAGATGGTTCCTTCAAATATATGATATTTTAGGATTTATATTGATGATAACGATTCATAAAGGTTTTATTTGGAATTGTGTGTCATCATTGGGTTTTACAGTGTTCTTCACCATTAAGGCAGATGGTATTATGATATTTTACGAAGAATAACGATAGTTGAACTAGGTGAAAATCCAACACCTCTATTCTATTTAAAAGATAAAATATTCTTTTCCAGTTTAAGGGAGTATGTAGTATTTAAATTTACATATTTGGTAAATGTATCATTATATGATGGTGAAGTTATAGGATATCATTAAAACTGATTTTATGGGCCATTTTAGTCGCTTTTAAGTTTGTGGTCATGACATTATATGTAATAAATAAACAAACTAATTTCATAGGGCACATAAAATTCACATTTCATGAGTTATTTTATTATTTTATGATAGTTTACAAAGAATACATCATAATGTAATCAAATTCAGAAGAGGATCATGTTGGAAATTTTTGTTTTATTTATAGGTCCTCCAACACCACTATCTATTTTTTAAAGATGTCTAAGTGTAGGTTCTATATGTGATAGGAACATTTCTTTGGGTATGTTGTGTATCATTAAATATTGGATGTTTATCCACCAAATATTGAGGAATTAATTTTTTTGTAAAACAACTAGTAATGCTATATAGGTCCATAGTTTCCTTGTTTTTATAAGATAGTTTAAAAGGGTTGGGTTTAATTTCCCTTGAATTTCTTCCCTATTGTAATATTTTACCAGGAATGACGTATATTTTGTATGTAATCAATAGTGCTAGGAAAATTTTAAATTATAACAAGATATTTTTATCAATGTTTCTATGTATCAGTTTCTAGAGGATGGAGTTATTTTTGAGGCCTTTTAGGACTCATCCCATCTTGGTCTAGATTTATTTCTGATTAATCCAAGAGTATTAATATCACATGAGTTTAATTAGTTACATACCCATGTGAATAAATATTCCACCCATGATATTTAGGTAACCTTAATAGTTTTTTTCAATAAATATAGGGAGATATTTCTACATTAAAGAATTCTTTGTGGTCTTTATAGATCACATGTACATGAGGTATATTTTTTATAAATAGGATTTGAATATATTATATTGGTTGTTGATGGAGTTCTTATAGGAATAAGACTTTGAGATCTTATACACCCTGAGGAAGGGGAATATAGTTGAAGATGAACTTAAAAAATATTCAAGAGGCTATTCTATTTAGGAATAAGAGTTTTCTTTTTGGATGATATATGAGAATATGACGATCCATGTTGATGTTGTAGAAGTTAGAGGAAGAAGTTTCATGTTCTAGATTAATGCTTAAATATTATTTTTCTAACGGATAGTATAGTCTCCATATGGAGACTCATTTATAGAGAATTGTGACTCTAGTGAGATGTTACAACTACTGGATATCAACAAGTGGAAGAAGAAGGAAATATTGAGATATTTTGTCAGTATATTCCCTTAAGATCGAGAATAATAACTTGCTATCTGTGTTATTTTACATAAATTTATGTGGTTAACACACTTTCTATCTATCATGGTGTTTAGTACTATAAATGTTCTGGTGAGGTGGTATATAGATGTGGTGGTGTAGGTTTATAGGATACCAACGATCAATATATATATATATATATATATCTTGTAACATTGATCTACATCATGATTTTTGTGAGGTCTTTACCATACATTTGGATCCCATATACACATTTGTATTTCCTTTTATCCTCAAATTGGTGGCTAGATAGAACATATTATTTAAAAGTTGGAAGATATACTGTGGGTCTGTGTTATATATTTTGGAGGGTCTTTGGTGAATAAAATTCCTTTAGTTGAGTTTAATTGTAATTATATCTATACTTTTCCATCATCATAGATCCAATCAAGGAATTATATTGGATACTCAACAGTTCACCATTATGTTGGACTCTGGTTGGAGTGTCAGTGATCCGTGCCCTAGGTGGGTTAAGAAGTATGATAGAGAAATTTATGAATATTTGTGTTAAGATAAAGGTAGTACCAGATTTTTAAAATTTCCAATTATATTAGAGGAGGAGGCCTTTAGAATATGATTTCAAAAACTAAGTTTTCTGGATGGTTTCCCATCGTCATGTGCAGTGGAGATTTGACTACTAGAGGAAGCTAACTCCTCATTTTATTAGACCTTTTATAGTGTCGAGGAAAGTTAATGAAGTGACATGTTAGTTAACACTTTCACCATGTTTTCCTCATGTTTTAAATTCTTATCTATCTTCATGATACATACCATGTAATTGATTTGGGTGACTTGGATATTGATGATCATGAAATGTTTGTGGAATGGCTAGTAGTGATCCAGGATCATTAGGATAAGGTTTTTCACAAGAATGTCATCCCCTTGGTTTGTGTTTTATATAGTCATGATTTATATGAAGAATGTTTGTGGGAACATGAGTTTCAAATACACACTCAGTGTCTTGATTTATTTATTGATTTATATTTTCTAAGATGATATGTATTAAATTGGATTGATTTATGAAAGGATTGATGATATTTTAAAGTCACGTGCTCTTTCCATATCAAGATGATTGTTATATTATTTTTAAAATATATATATTTGAGTGGTATGTCACAATGATTTAAATTTAATAAAAATTAATTATATATTTTTCTAATACAATATATTTTAGATTATCTTGGATGAGAATCATTTGAGAGGTATGTAATATTGGGGCTTGATTTTACCTGAACCAACCTTGCCAATCATTTCTATGATGATATTAGAGTTTGAAGATATTATCTAGTAATTTTAGATGATTGAAAAGGTTAATGATGGGTTAAGTTGAAATTTTAATTAGGGATAATAAATATTTAATTTTGAGGTTGGATCTATATTTTGAGTTGTTTCTTGAAATTTGGGAAATTTAAAAAAAAACTTATACATACCATGGCCTAATATGCGACCATTAAATTTTTACATTTTTTAAATAATGATACCTTTTTGTCGTAGTGGATCCGTACAATTTATCTATTTTTTTACAACATGGATGATCACCCTGTAAAACATTAGTTTAATACTTTATGTGTAAAATTAACGATTTCAAAAATACGAGTCTTTTCACTTGAAATTTTTGAAAAATCAGTTTATTTTATAAAAATGTAAGATTAAATTCTCTAGAATTTGTATGATCCATTAAAATTATCAAATAACTGATTTTTATATGGGGACCCTATTGACCATTATCAAGCATCCTTACATACCTTTATAGTAATATCTTTGTTAAATAATTAATGTTATTATCCCCATTAAAGACACTAATGTGAAAGTCTTTCCTTTTCCAAATTTTAATTAAGCAACCTAAATTTACAATTACAAATCATGTATGAGTACTCCCTTTATGAAATCTCTTAAATTCCCCTAGGATGACTTGTAAGATGGATTTTATGAATAAAAAATATTTTTTAACTAAAAACCTAAGTAAAAATAATAGCTATTATGAAATAAATAAATATTTCATCTTACATGATAATTATAATTATTCTAAGATATTTAAATGGGCTGGTGTTATAAAAGTCAAAAAACCTGATTAAATATGAATTAAGTGTTGGGTGATTGTGTTTTAGGGATGCATTTTTAGAAGATATCCACATGATGTATATTATCTTATTTATTAATTTAGGAGGTCCCTTATTTAAGAAGTATTGTTTCCTAAAACCTTAAGTAACAAAATCCTACCATTTGAGTTGAGAAAGTTCCATTTATTTTTGAGTTGAATTCATTCCCCATGAGTTCCAAAGTTATGATAATTATTCTTATAGTACCCTCTATTCCTGGTAAGAAACCTTACCTTGATCTTTTTAGGTTTATAAAGTGTAATTGTGAAGTATGGGAGAGTTTGGTGAACTTTAAATAAGGTTTTTGGGGTTAAAGGAGAGACACATAGGTTGTTCACGGTTTGTCAAAACCATAAATAAATCCTTGGAGAAACCATGCACTTTGACTGATGTTGGGTAAAAGATTTGGCATGGTGGGAGCATGATTAGGGAGGTCGTTCAAGGAGATTTTGGAAGGTTGTTCTTGAATTAGTATCTAATGCACGGTTAGTACACAATTTTTCTAACCGTGCGGACTAACAGTGCGTAGGATTAAAATTAGATTCTTAAAAGTATGATCTCACTTTTATAGACTATAACTCCTTATTTTTATCTCCTAAGTGGTCCTAAATTGGAATTTTTCTCCATTTAATTTACAAGAACCTCTCCCATGCAATTTGGAATCAATCTGGAACCCGCCGTTGGCGTTTTCAAGCCTGATTCTTATTGTAAGTGTTGTTATTCATCATTCATCGCATGTTTTCTTATATCTACTTAGATATACTTCTCATATCCTCTTAGTTTCTCATATCTATTCCATTTATAGGTAGATAGAAGATTTTGGATTCTAAATATGAGGAGATTTGGTCTTGATCGTGATGAGAAATGATATCTAAGACGGTTCAGTAGAATTCTTACCCAATTGCATGAGTGTTCCTCATCCATTTTGGTTTTCATCAAAACTGAAATTTTTGGTGGCTTCACTCTTAGTTTCTCTTAGTATAACTGATTGGAATTATTTGTAATTAAGTATTTTTCATTGAATTGATAATGAATTGTCTATTTAATAATTGTTGGAAACCCTCTTTGGTGAAGGTTTGAGAAATTGTGGAAATATTGAAAAATGGTGTTCTTGAAAATGTGCTTTTGTCCTTGGTTTTTAAAAGTGGATTCTTAAATGGGTTTTTTTGGAAGTGTGGAACATGGATTTTATTATGATTTCTTCAATAAGATGAATGTTTTTATTGAGTTTAAATGGATTTTTTGAATTTCATTTCATAATGATTTTTAATAAAAGAATGGGTTTATTGAATTGGTTGAACACACATGGATTTGGAATGGGTCTATCAAGGGTTTGTGGTGTGTGTTCAGATTCATTGGGATAGATAAGAGCATTAAGGACCCCATCAAAATTTTTGGACCGATATGGGTGTAAAGTACCCCCATCAAAGTGGTCTAATAAGTAAAGGCCAAGTGGATGGACAACTGAGTGCTTGTGAGTGTAAGGAGTTTTAGTTAACAATCATGTATGGGTGTGTGGTGAAAAATGGAATGGTTATGCCAAGATGTTAATGAGAAATGGTTTGAAATCCTTGTTCAGTTGTTTTTATGGAAACATGAATTGCTAGAAATTGGTTGAAAACAACACTTATTTACATTTGGTTTTAAATGGTTTTGAGACTTGTTTATATTAAGTTATAAACTGTTTTAGGAAATTGTTTTATATAACCTATTTATTTTTAAATATGTATAACCTTTCTATCCTAGTGAAGCAAGTAAAGAAGTCATTGGGTAAAGCCTACTGAGTTTTATACGTACCCCTACTTTGGCACATTGGTTCTTTTGAAGATTCTATCTTCCAGGACATGAGAAAAGGTAGAGGATCACACATATTTAGAACCACCTCATGATACATAGTCTATTTGGTGAGGATGGAGCCTATAGATTGTGGGTAGTGGCGTGTTGTGGTTGTATTGGAGTTTCTTGTAGTTATCTTCTGTTGTATAAATTGATAGTTCATTTTCCTTATGCTATAGTAGATATTAATGTTGTTTCATTATAAAATTGATGGTTGAGTTTCCTTTTTTATCATGAATCATATAATGATTTTTTGGTTAGTGTTTTATTTCTTAATGGGTAAATCATCTCCAAATTTCATTTTAAACCCTTCAATATTTATTCCATCCTTTGGCATCTTTGGGATGTCAATTAAGGCGATGTAATCATTCATTATATTCTCAAGACAATGAGAATAAGTGGGTCTTTATAAATGGTATCAATTTTTTCAATCCAAAAGTTTCTTTTAGATATATGGTATCATCTGGTTCCTTCCTTGTGGAACAAGTAGTCACCAGTTTTCTTGGTCTTGGAGTTCAAATTCACTCTTGTTTATTCATTTGGTTATGATCTTAGAAAGGAGTAGAATTATAAGGACTTGATATATAGAGTATACAAAGTTGTATCTAGCCTCTTTATGATAAACATCCAGTTACCATAACGTTTGGTACATAAGTGCATGGGAGACACTTATAGGATCTTGGAATCTAATTTTCATGAGTTTAGCAAATGAGATGATCATGACATAAATTGTAGAGGAATTATTTCCCACTATGATTTTATATTTTATTTTTAATAATGATTGATTATTTTTCTCATAGTAGGAATTTTTAGAATTTTTTATAATAATTTTTAAATGAAATATTTGATAAGATTATGGTTGATGAATTTTGAAAATGGATTAATTTTCAAAATCCTAAATAGATTTTTTTTTTCAAAAACTATTAGACCTAGAATTTGTTGTTTTGGAAAGAAATTATATGATAGTATATGTGATAAAATTTTAAATGATAATCCATCAGATTCTAGAGAGTGAGGCTTACAGAGTTTGTTGTCTCTTTAGAATATGGAACCCGGAAGGCATCATAGAAACCAACCGGAAGAAGTATTAGAGAATATGGTTTCACCTGGGCCACAGGTGAACCAAGAGATGGTTTAGAGTATAGTTCAAGCATTCCAAGATGTGGATACAAGGAACAAGAGAGAGGATCTAAGGAATTTTGATCATTCCATATAGTTCATTAAGTATAATCCACCCATCTCCTACGGTGATTCTGAACCTGAAAAGGTGGAGGTGTGTTTGCATAGGATGAATTGTATCTTCGATTTCATCAGAACACCATAAGAGATGAATGTCAATCTGGTTACTTATATGCTTTAGGATCTTGTATTCGAGTGGTGGGATCAAGAATTGAAATATAAACTAGATCAAGGCCTTACTTGTGAGGATTTTGAGGATTTGTTTTAAAAAAATTCTATCCTCACATGTTTAGGATTTACAGAATGACATAATTATTCAGCATAAGGAAATAAAATCTCTCTGTTGAAGAATATGTGGCTAAATACATGCATTTAGGGTACTATGCACTGGAAGTTGTGGCGAGTGTAGCCCTGAAGTCACACATTTTCAAATCAGGGCTAAGGAAAGAGATTCACTTTAAGATATCGGTGCTCTGTACTAAATATTATAAATAGATGGCGAACACAACAATAGTGGATGAACGTGAAATCACAGGATCTGTGATAAGAGGATGTATGATGATAGCTATATGAAATGGTGGGAACTCAAATGCTGGGATAAAGTGGTTTAGGGACACCTATTTACAAGGTGTGTGTGGGACTCAGAATCAAATGGACAAATTAGTGAACATTACTCTATGACCCATGAATAAACTGGGATATTTTCAATGTGGGTAACTTGACCACATAATGAAAGAGTGCACAAAACAACCTAGAGTATGCCATAATTGCAAGGAGATGGGGTATCTACAATGCCATTTTTGCAGTGCTCTAAGGTCAGGTGCCCGAGGCACTTCTCAGGTATTACAGATATCTTATGCTTTGATAGAGCGGAGCAGAAGATTTTAGATGATCAGGATGGACCATCTATAATGATATATACAATTCTATTTAATTATACCCTTATGAAAGTGCTATTTTACACTGGTACATCACATTCTATCATTACTTCTCATGAAGTTTATTTTCTATGTTTAAAACTGGAAATTATGCCTTTTTTGATAAAACTAAAAACTCCTATCAAGGAAAGAGAATGAAAAGCCTTCATGTGTTTGGAATGTTCTATAACTATTTATGGAACTGAGATTAAGTGATACTTATCAGTGCTGTACATAGATGTCTATGATTTAATCATGGGTATGGATTGGTTGAAAACATTCAAATATCACATCAAGTGTTATAGAAATACTGTGATTTTCGCGGCTGAAGATGACGTTGAGTATCTCTTTAGAGGAGAGTGAGTAATGAAGGAAGGTGTAATGGGCACATTGGAATCAATGGTGGGAATAATCTCTTACCTGTTGGCAGAATTGACTTTGTAATCAGTGGAAGAGACTAAGGATATCAGTTTTCTAGTAGTTGTGGATCAATTTTCAGATATCTTTCCCAATAACTTATCAGAGTTACCACATATAAGGGAGTGGAGTTTATGATTGATATCCTTCCATGAACCAGTACGATTTCCATTCCATCTTATTGGATGGAACAAATATAGTTGCTATAACTGAAAGTGAAATTGGATGATCTAGAAAGAAAAGGTTTCATTTAGCCATGTAAAAATTTGTGGGTAGCACCAGTCTTGTTTATAATGAATTCATATGGACCACTTTGAATGTGTGTTGATTATTATGAGATTAAACAGTTTACAATAAAGAATAGATATCCACTTCCATAAATGGATGATATGTTTTATCAATTGATGGGATCCCAATGGTTCTCAAAAATTGACTTGTTATCATGATATCACCAATTGCGATTTCAGAAGGAATATATTCTGAAAATATATTTTATAAGTAGATATGGCCACTATGAATATTTAGTAATGAATCTCAATATCACGAATGCACCAGTGGCATTTAGGGAATTGAGGAATTGTATATTTTAGCAATATCTGTATTATTTTATTGTGATGTTTGTGGATGACATATTGGTGTACTCATAGACAAAGTATGGGCATAAAAAACACTTGGTGACTATGTTGGGAATCTTGAGAGACCATTGTTTTTATGAAATATTATCAAAGTTTGATTTTTGGAAACAATTTGTACACTTTCTTGTGCATTTAATTTATGAAAGTGGCATTTATATGGATCCAAAGAAGATAAAAGCTATTATATCTTGGAAACCTCTGAAGAATGTCTTTGATATGTGATGTTTTCTTGGTCTAGATAGTTATTACTGATGCTTTGTATGTGACTTCTCATGACTAGATTCACTTATGACAGCTTTTACAAAGAATAATGTTTCATTCTAATAGACTAAATAATTCAAGAAGTCTTTATACGAGATAAAGGTTCATCTTACATCCGCAACTATCTTTATTTTTACAAAATCATGATAGGGGTATATGGTGTACTATGATGATTTGGGATATGGTTTGAGATTTGTTTTCATGTAAGTAGACCATGTGGTAGCTTATGGTTCAAGGTCGTTGAGAGTGAATGATAAGCATTACCAAACACATGATTTGGAGTTTACTATGGTTGTCCATGGCTTGTAAACTTGGCGTCATTATCTATTTGGTGAGAAATTTATGGTGTTTATAGATCATAAGAGCTTGATTTTTTTTCTCACAACATGATTTAAATATGAGGGAAAGAATATGGATAGAGTATCTCTAGATTTTTGAATTTGACTATTTGTATATATCGGGTAAAGAAAATATAGTGATAGATGCATTAAGTAGTATTTCATATGATCATTTGGAAAAAGAAGCTTCAGATGAGTGGCTGTTGATGTCAATACTAGCTGACATGCATGTGGAATGTACAGACTAAGGTGATGTTTCATTTTTCTTTTCAGTTTCTATGGTTCTTGATTTGGTAAAGTTTGTTAAAGAGGCACAAACAACTGATGAAGAATGCTTGGTTATGAGTTAAAAAGTCAATGACAGGGAGAACATTGAGGGATGGAAACATGATAGGACTTTAGTTTTATGTTTATGATTTGGATGGTTGTACCTATAGTTTTTTTGGAACAACTTATTCATTATCACCACCATTCTAGATGGGCTGTACATCCAGGTATACAAAAGATGTATAATGTGTTGAATGTGGTGTTTTGGTGGAGTGGCATGAAACAAATTGTAGATGAGTTAGTTTCAAGGTGCTTAACTTATTAGCAAGTTAAGGAAGAAATTCAAAGATCAGTGGGTATGTTTTATTCATTACCTATCCCAATGTGGAAATGAGAGAAAATAGTGATGGATATTGTTATAAGTCTACTAAGAATGGTTTGGAAACACGATGCCATATGGGTGATAGTGGATCATCTCACAAATTTGGTCCATTTCGTCCCTATTTTTGAAACTCATACGATGGGGTATCTCTCCAAAATCAATATCCTAGAAGTGGTAAAGATACACGGAGTACCAGTTTTAGTAGTCTTAGACAGAGATGTGAAGTTCACATATCATTTTTAGAAATCCTTACAGAAATCCCTTGGGACTCATTTGACTATGAGTATGGAATATCATCCTCAGAAGGAAGACCAATACGAACAGGTGATACAAACATTGTAATAAATTCTATTTTCTTGTCTAATGTATTTTAGTGGCTTATGGGAAGAGCACATTCCATTAGTATAGTTATCATATAATAACATTTATCAGGCCTCGAATCATATGGCTTCTTTCGAAGCACTGTATGGGCATCCTTGTTGTTATACACTCTTTTGGTTGGAAATAGATTAGAATGTACTAGTTTGGATGAGCCTTGTCTAAAAAACAACGGATAATATTTAGTTGATCAGAAAGACGATGGAGAAAACTCATAGTTATCATAAATTATATGTCGATTATCAATGAAGACGGTTGTCATTTGTAGTGAGTGATCATGTATTCTTGAGGATCTCTCAAAGGCTTGGACATAGTCATTCTAAAATGTAAGGAATGTTATCTCCATGATACATAAGACCTTTCGAGATACTGTATTGGGTTAGAGAGGTGAAATATTAGTTGTTAGTGCCACCATGGTTCATTTTGGTGTATAATGTTTTCCATGTATCTCAGTTGAAAATGAATTTTCCTAATCCTGACCATGTGATCTTATGGGATCACATTATCCTAGATCTGTATGCTTCATTGGTACATATCCTAGTGAAGATTGTGTATAGGCAACAGAAAGTCTTGTGTGGAAGAAGTTTCGGCCTAGTTTAGGTTTTATGGCCACATGGTAAGATTCAGGAAGATACTTGGGAATGGGAGATGGAAATGAAAGAGCAATGGCCATAACTCTTTCAGGGAAGTTATGATTTTCTACTTTCCATGGGTGGGAAGACCTATGGTGGGGAGAATTTAGTACCTCTAATTTATGTTATGAAACCATTAAGTTGTTCTTTTTATGTTTATAAATTGTAAGGGTAAAGTATGGGAGAGTTTGGCGAAATTTAAATAAGTTTTTGGGGTTAAAGGAGAGGCACACGAGCTGTGCACGGTTTTTCCAAATCATGTGGAAATCCAAGGAGAAACCATGCACTTGGGCTTATGTTGCGTAGGATCTTTGTCATGGTAGGTTCACAGTTAGGGAGTTCATGTGAGGAGGCCATGTGTGGTTGGTCTTGAGGTAGTATATAGCACATGGTTAGTGCAAAATTTGTCTAACCGGGAAGACTAACTGTGCATGGGGTTAAAATAAGATCCTTAAAATAGGATCTCACTTGTTTTTCCTCTAACTACTTCGTTTTTGATCATAAGTAGCCCTAACTGAGGTCTATTATCCATTTAAGGTAGGAAAATCTCTCCCATGATATTTGGAATCAATCCAGAGCCCTCTCTTGGTGTTTTCAAGCTTGATTATTGTGGTAAGTGTCGTTCTTCATTGTTCTTGTCACGTTTTCTGTGTTCTACTTTGATCCACTTCTCCTCTCCTCTCAGTTTCTCATATATATTCCTATTATGGTTATATATAATATTATTAATGAAAAATATGATGCAATTTGGTCTTATCAGGATAGGTGAAGAGATCTATGGTGGTTTTATGTAATTCTTACATAGTTGTGTGAGTGTTTTTTTTCCATTTCGGTTTTAATCAAAACCATTGAGGTAGGTAGATTCACTCTTGAATAATCCTGGTAGAAATGATTGGAATGATTAAAAATTGAATATTTTGCGTTTAATTTATTGTGAGTTGGCTATTTTAGAATAATTAGAAACCCTCTTTAGTGATTGTTTTGGAAATTGTGGAAAACTGAAAAAACGGGGTTCTTGAAAATGAACTATTGTTCACGGTTTAAAAATGTCGATTTTAAAATGAGGATTTTTTTTCAAATTTGGGCATATGGATTTGATTAATATGTTTTAAATAAAAGAAATGTTTTTATTGAAATGAAATGGTTTATTTGAATAGTCTTTCTCAATTTGTTTCAATAAAATAATGAGTTTATTGAATTGGTTGAAAACAATTGGACTTGGCATGAGTTTTTTCATGAGTTTGTGGTTTGTGTTCATATACATTGGGATGAATAAGGGCATAAAGGACCCCAATAAAAAAGTTGGGATAGATATGGGCATGGAGTAAACTTATCTAAGTGGTCCACTAAGTGGAGGATTAGTGGAAGGATATCTCACCGCTCACGAGTATAGGGAGTTTCAGGTTGCATGCATGTGTGGGTGTGTGGTGAAAAATTGAAGGGTTATGCCAAAATGTTACTAAGAAAAGGTTTTAAAGGCCTGATTGCGTGTTTTTCTAAAAATGTGTCTTGTTGGAAATTGGTTGAAAATAACACTTATTTACATTTGGTTTTAAATGTTTTTGAAACTTTTTTATATTTAGTTATAAACTATTTTGGAAAATTGTTTTTTTATAAAGAATTTTATATAAATGTGGCGAACCATTATATCCTAGTGGTATGAGCGGGGAAGTCATTAGGGAAAGCCCACTACATTTTATTTTCACCCTTTCTTTGGAAATTTTGTTATTTTGGAGAGGATATCTTCAAAGACATGGGTAAAGGTAGAGTATCACACGTATTTAGACCCACCTCGTGAGACTTGGGCTGTTTAGCGAGGTTGGATCATAAAGATTGTGGATAATGGATTCATTTGGTTGGCATGGAGTTTCTTGTATTTATCTTCTATTATTTACTTTGACAATTTCTTTTTCTTCCAATTTAGTAAACTTTGGTGTTGTTTCATTATAAAGTTGATGGATGAGTTTCATTGTTTTTATCATGCATTATGTAATGGTCATTTGGTTAGTGGTCTATTTATTAAAGGGAAAATCATCACCCACATGCATTTAAAACCTTATAGAATTTATTTTCCAGCATTTGGGGTCTTGGGGATGTGTCTTAAGGCCTTGTATTGATTCTTTTTATGCTAAATCCAATACAAATTGGTGGGTCATTACAATTATTCTCCTTATACATGTTAAATAGGTCATTGAAGCACCAATCAAGACTGAGGATTTGATAAATATTTTTTTTTAAATCATTGGATTACCATGATTATTTTTTTCATCAATATGATAATTAGAATTATCAAAATAGAAGATAAAAGATGGAATTTTTAAATTATAGGGGTAAGTGCATCACATGATTTTTTATGTTTCTTTTTTATTTCATTTTACGAATGTATTTTGGTCTTAATGATATTATTTTGTATTACTACTATGAATAATTGTGGGAAAAACCATTCATAAAAGTATAGTTATTTAATAAATCTAATAACTTGGTTTCTTTTAATGTTTAAACTATTTTATAGAAGATTATCTAAAATATGATTGCTAAACTTGTTTTCTATTGGTATTGAAGGTGATATGCTATAAAGAGTTGGTTTTTTGGGTTGAGAGTGAAAGGCCTTGGTTTGGAATTGATATGATTGCGGTAGAGGTGAGGTTGTTTCCATGGGGATAGATTGGTCATATAGAAAATATAAATGATTTTTATGTGTGGGGGTTGTGTTGTAAAATTCCAAATGGTACAATTATTTTCTAGTAATTATGAATATGATAAATATAATAGGATTTACCATGGTTATGGGTTATTACTAATTTATAGATGGTTGAAAATAAGATGGGTAAAGGCTAGAAAGATCATGGGTGGTGGATAATATTTTTTATCATTAAATACGATATGAGAATAGGATATTGAATTTAATGTTGTTGGTAAATGGTAATTTCATAAATGGATAAATAATATGTTTAGATAGGGACTATGAAGGGTGTGGTTGTTGTAGTTTCTTTTGAAAAGTGGCGACTAGTCGGTGCCATAGAATGGTATCATAGACTGGTTAAAGTTGGTGGTGATATGGTAATGATTGTGTGATTTCACTAGATAATGTATTTTCTTGCGATCTCATTACACAACCACTTGTGTTGACTACTTTATTCGATTCCTAAATATTTTTTGTTTCTTGTGTTTTCCAGAACAACTTAGTTGTTGAGGTAATATATGGACAACTACACCCTTTTCAATTCAATCTTTTTCAAACATGTGATTACTATAATATATAGAGGTTTATTCATGAGTTATGTTGGAATGAATTCAAAAGTAATAGTTATTTTTAAATCACTGATGATGTAATAATTAGGTGATGATAGTATATAGTGGGTGTCACACTTGGTTTGAAGAGGGAAAATGGTTAATGTAATTTATATTCATGATACCCTACTTTAATGTAAAACAAGTTTATTTGATATATATAACTGTTTTTGTGATATGTAAATGTAATATGGATATTCGACGATGATGTGTTGGGTGGATATTTAGATGTATGGTAATGGTTATGATTCAATGGAAAGAATGAGATCTCCAGGTCATGTGTCATTGAGGTTGGAGAGTGACTAAGAAATGGGTAAGTGGTTTGAGGTACCTACATTATATATTATTATTTACTATATTATTATATTTTGATGTGTTATTGGGCGAGTGAGCCTTGTTTATGTTGTGTAGTAGTTGAATTGTCTTAAGTGTGTTTTCTACTTCTAATTCACCAACGATTGAGTATTTTTCTTCCTCATATTCATGAGAGTCAATGGGGAGAAACATACTAAGTATACATATATTCTCACTCAAATATATATAAATCTATTTTATAAGTTTGATAGGGGATTGAAGTAATTTGTATTGAAATTACGAGATCAAGTTTGGGGAGATGAGGTTGAATCTATATCAATAGGATTGTTTCTTTTCTTTTATTTTATTTCGAGACTTATATTTTATGACATTCCATTCACTGTGTGATATTTGTTCCATTTTATTATATGATATTGATTTTGGTTGGTATTTATATTCTTAGGGAATATGTGGGTATTTTTCCCATATAATTTATTAATACCTTCATTGGTAGCCTCCAACGCACGGCCTATTAGATGTGGGTTTTTAGGGATATAGTCATCTTCACTATTGGAACATGAGGGGTTTCAAGTGGTGTGGGTTTTTTTAAAAGTGTGGATATTAAAACTTTAATTCTCTCCCTTTCTTTTTAGACTCCGTTGGTAAAAGAAAAACTATTACCTTTTCATTTCCTTCCTTTTTGTAAGGTTCTTTTATCATTCTTGGGGGTTTGTTTTAGGGATTTATTCTTGGTATTTTATCGAGGTTGGGTAAAAACAACTTTATTAATCAGGATTGTATTTGGGATGGTTTTAGAAAATATTGACTTGGATTCCACATACCGTCGGAAGAGGTATATATTCCAGTTAAACACTATGTAATTATATCTTTATAATTGATTTTTTTGTGAGTTTTATGATATTTTTCCCAAGAAATATAGGGCTTTACAATATGTTTGTATCATATGTTGTTTATAAGGATTGATATATTTGATATTTAAACTGAATAAGTGATACAATGTATGATTCTCCATATGTTTTCCATTCCAAAATCACATTTTATTGATTAAATAACATTATTAATAGTTATCTTAATAATTTTAAGTGATTATGAAAATATTTATAAGCATTTAAATATAATTTAAGAAGTTTTAAGCCTTTATTTGTCAAAAGTATGATTTTAAAGGTGTTTCTATATAAAGGTTTTATTGGGATTGGATGAATATTGTTTTATTTTAATGGAATTCATTGGGTAATTTTATAATGAATGGGATTTTTCAGGGAGGAAAATGGTGTGAGTTTGCAATATGTGATTTTATAGGAGATCTATTAAAACCTAGAAAAGGTTTTGGTGTTTACCAATAAGTGTTTTGGCATGGGTTTAGGGACTAATCATGAGAAAATTAAATCATATATTAGTTTGATTCCTATTAGATCGGGGTGTGTTATTGTGATTGGATTATAGGACTTGGTTAAAGATCGAGTTAGGGATTAATACTTTATAATAATGAGTTAGAATTCACAGGTAACCCCATCTTACAAGATGGGTGGTTGGTTAATTCTTTGTTCCCTATGTTTATTTTTGGAAATGGTTAGCATTAAAAAAAAATTGGTTTCAGAGTGGTTAATGTAAGTATAATATTTTTCTAATAACAAATGTCTTGGGTAAATGATTGGGTTTCTAAAATGGTCGGCATGTGAAAATAAATTTTTTTTTGGAAATGAATAGAGTGTGTGAACAATTATTAAATGAAGGATTATGTTTTTGTTGAATCATTTTTCTGTTTTTACTGAGTAATATTTAGAGTGTTTATTGACGACCTAATTTTGAGTTTATGAATTTTATAATAGAAACACAAGATATAATTATTTATATGGATATGGTAATAATTTAAGGTCATTGTGTGTGCGGGGGGGGGGGGGGGGGGCGTTATTTTTTCAATTATTCTCAACCACTAAATTTTAACCTTCAAAACCATAAAAATTTTGTTGGGTTGAGTTTGAAATACCTAATTTCATGGCTTGATGTATAGGATAAGAACTTAGTCATGGTTATTAGACATAATTGGATTGGATGATTCAGTAGTTATTTAATTTGTATTATCTATATTGTATTGGTTTGGTTTAATGATTTAAAAAGTTTTGGATATAGGATAAAAAAAATTAAAAGTTTGGTAATAAAAATCCTGATAAAAATCTTAACATTGAGAGTAGATCTTATAGGAATGTTTTGGAAATGTAATGTGTTAACTGAAAAAAATGGGTTGATTTTATTGATTATTTCCAAGTGAGGTGTCTTGGACACAATTCACTATGAAATTTGTTTATCTCATGTATCAAGTATCATCATTATATAAATTTAATGCATAATCTTGAATATATATTTTTTGATTAATTTTTAAATAAATAAATCTATATTGTATAAAAAACTATATATTGTTTTGTTATCAAGAAATGATAAAATCATTTTGAATTTTGATATCTATTAGTATTATGATATAAAAAGGTAACAATTATTTTTGGTTTATATAAATCAACATGAAAATGTGTTGGGGAATTTTTTAATTGAAAACAAAAGTTCATGATTATTTTTTAGCCAATAAATTTAAAATTATTCTATTTATTAATAACATTATATGTAATCTCAATGGTTCTTATTGTGAATTATTTTACAATATTAGTATTATGTAAAATTGGATGAGAGATATGAAATTTTAAATATCATGAAGGGATAAATAACTATGAATAAATTGTTTTTTGGTGATGACCTAATTGGTTTAGTAATGGTGGTCCACTTTGTGAGATAGTGTGCTTCATTTTATAGGATTTCATATTTTGAATATTACATATTTTATGATACTTTTTACATACCTTCTTATTATTCAAATGGTTTTAACCATGATTTTCTTGATTTTCTTAAAATTTGTTCTATTGTTTTGACACCATCTGTAGAAATTGAGAATTTATTTTTATATTTTTTTATCATGGAAATAGAATTCATAGTAGAAGAAAAAACAATTCTCAAATGCATTTTATACTTTATTCATATCGTGGCTGTAAAAAGTGTATCTCCCATAAAAAAATTTGAGTTTTTGTTTTTCATTTTAAGAGGATATAAATTTTTTCAACAAAATTATTTTAGGATCATGTTTAATTTTAAATATTTTGAATGATGCTTTAAGGCCTATGAAGAGAGAAGTTATTTTGTAGAATTATTAATCACTTTGTTTATAAAAAATATAAAGGTTATATTTAAGAAATTTGAAATATTTTTACATTATTGGTAAAATAGTATTTTTTCTAAATTTTTACTAAATCTCTATTTCATAAAGTATAATTTAGTTGTACCATATGGTGTGACATATATGCAAACCATGTAAATTTAATATGTTTTGGTTATTTAGGTATTTGGATATGATATAATGATATCATAACCAATAATGGATGATGAGAATTGAATTTTAATATATTGAAATATACCCAGAACTGTCTATCATTACCATCAATAATTTCATAAGTTGAAATGCATGGAAGAATTAAAAAGGAAAAGGGTTATAAACTAGTTTTTTACTATATGAAAATCTTTTAACATATTATTTAATTAATGGTTACCTTTTGAGTGTATTTAGGTTTATATAAGAAGGTAAAAACCATTGATATACAATATTATTTATTTCATGTTATTAATATTATTTATCCATATTACCATAATTCTCTCCCTTATTTCCTTTATATCATGAGATACTAGCATGTCTTGTAAGGGAGGTGATTATCACGTGCACATCTAGTGATTCATGTTGTCCCATGGATAAAACATGGATAAGAGAGTTTGATTCTTTCCATTTGGTGATATATATCAATCATTTTATGGAATATAGTCATAATGGATATTTGATGGTGTATGGTATAAACAAAAGTACTCTTTTTTATTATACACAGTTTTAGGTTTTCGAGTATGGTTGGTCATGGGAATTAGGGTTCTAATTTCTTCATGTCAAGAACCAATAACTAGTGTCGATCCTTCCTTGTATACCCAATGGTAATGATTTTTCTAGAATAATAATAATAATAATAATAAACATGTTAGGACCAGTAGGGGCCTATATACCGGAGAGGGGGGTGAATCAGGGTATGGATATTCTTTTTCAAACTTTTTCCTGCCCCACTGGATCTTGACCTCTTTATTACAAGGGTCACTTTTTTTGCACTTGTGTGTTTATTATGATCACTTATTTTCTTCTTTATCCGATGATGATTTTTTAAATGCAATGCAGGGAAGTAAGCAGGCAGACACAAAGATTATTACTTGGTTCACCCTCACCGGGCTACGTCCAAGGAGCATACGCCGACAAGTTGCCGGTCATACCAAATTCAACTATTCATAACTAGATGTGGATACAAAGGTTCTAGAACAATCACTCTATCCCAGGGTCACTTCCTTTACAGGGTTTAGGGTTAGATCACTACTTTCCTAAGGGTCACTCCCTATTTCTCTCTCTCTGGATCACTGTCGGTGAAGAGGATCACCTTCTTCCTCTTCCTTTTCTCACTGCTCTGGAAAGGATCCACTCACTGTTTATAGACTTGTAGGTATCTTCATTTGCATGAACGAATTCATCCTCAACTATTGATAGATGCTATGTTGAAGTTCAATGTTCATCCACTGATTAATACCTCTTTATGGTAGATGTTCTTGGAAAATTATAACTTTCACGTAACCCTAGGGTGACTTGTGAGCCCCTTTAACTAGTGCACAGACTCTGCCTTTGTTGCAGAAAAACCAACTTGCGTGCCACAACTGCTGGCCAAAACCTGCTGGCCAAAACCTGCTGGACAAAACCTGCTGGCCAAAAGCTGCTGGCCAAGACCTACTGGCCAAAACCTGTTGGCCAAAACCTGCTGGCCACAACCTGCGGGCCAGAACCTGTGGGCCAGAACATGCGGGCTAGAACCTGCGGGCCAGAACCTGCGCATCATAACCTGTTCGCCACGACTTACACACCACAACCAGCATGCCACAACTTCCACTTGGGCACTCACAGCTCAGATTTTCTCTAAATGTTGAGCTCGTTAAGAAATGAGAAGGGTAGTTGTCTATTTATAGGCATTTTGAAGACCTGTGCGCCAAAACCTGCATGCCATAACCTGCGTACCATAACCTGTGCGCCAAAACCTATGCGCCATAATCTCCGCACCATAACCTGCGCGCCATAACCTACGCGCCATAACCTGCATGCCAAAAACCTCGCCGCCAAAAATCCGCATGCCAAAAACCTGCGCACCAAAACCTGCGCGCTAAAAACCTGCGCGCCAAAGACCTGCGTGCCACTTTTGCACTTGCGTGCCACCTTTTCTTTTCCAAATTTTTGATGTTCTAAATTTGAAAAAATTCTTGGCGTACAACATTAGAATCCTCCTTAAGGCAAGATCACAACTCGCTTTTCCAAAAACACTTTTCCCCATTCTCCAAGAAAATTCCCTTTGTCAACAGTTTGAGTCATTGAGACTCGCTTCGTCAACAAACACAACATGGAGCCCTGCATTTTCAACAAACACAATCTTCTCAAAAATTCTTCAATGATACCTTGAGGGATTTTTTTCCCAACAATCTCCCCCTTTGGGTTTTGTTGACAACTCTTCTCAAAACAATTCTCCATTTTTTGATACCTCATTAAGGCTTCATTCATATTCATCCACCATTCACCTCTTGCGATATAGATAGTGATCAAAGATTTACTCAGCACATACTCTAAGCCAACATGAGAAATGCTTGGCGTGAGAAACAAGAGTATCATGAAAAGTTCATCTACAAGTCACTTCATTTCTGATACCACTATTGATACCATCCTAATGCCAATTGAAAATTTCATACCAACCTGATATCAACCACACTTCTTCTTTTATCACGCTCCTCAGTTGTCGTGATATCTATTCTTTGATTGATCATGTCTAGAATCATTTGATTTAATTTTATCCCCCTATCCTGCTACTCCACCATCTTTTCCCCGTATCATTCATGATTTATCAAGTAGCCACACTGTCTCCCCCTTGAAAAATCGCTTTTCTCCCCCTTGAACAATCACTGTTTTCTCCCCCTTTGTCATCGAACCCAAAGAGCACTCTTTTGCGGTCTATAACAAGGTAAAAATGCATATTAGTGCATTAGGGAAAACACAACATACCTCTAGGAGAGGGGAGAGGTCCCACATTCCCACTTAGTGTGGGGAGTAGACTAGACTCCCAGAGCCAATCGATACCTCTCAAAAGCTTCTTTGGGTAAGGCCTTTGTCAGAATATCTGCAACCTGTAGCTCTATAGGAACATACTCCATCTTCACAATCCCTTGCTCCACCTTCTCCTTGATGAAATGAAATTTTATCACATTTTTCTTTGTCCTTGAGTGATTAACGGGATTTTTTATAATATTTATAGCACTTGAGTTATCGCACTGGATTCTAATAGGAGACTTCACTTCAACTCCCATATCATTAAGCTGCTGCTTCATCCACAATAAATGTGTGCATGATTGAGTGGCCGCAATATACTCAGCTTCCGCGGTGCTCAATGAAATGAAATCTTTATTTTTTCTTAGCTAAGAAATACACAATCCACCAAGATAGAATGCACCACCTGACATTGATTTTATATTATCCGCTGAACCGACCCAGTCTGTATCAGTATATCACAATAACTCTGTCTAAGATTTGTCATTATATGTCAAGACAAATTCCACCGTGCCCCTGATATACCGAAGTATTCTTTTCACTGAGAGTATGTGGATTTCCTTGGTATTACTCTGATATCATGGTGCTTGTCATGTAGCGAAAACAATTTCAAGCCTTGTTGCAGTTATGTACAATAAACATCCGATGATTTTCTTGTATTCTATGATATCAATTGCCTTGCCGTCCTCATTTTTGGATAGTTTCATCCGGTTAGCAACCAGAGTCTTCATCCCCTTGGAATTTTCAATTCCAAATATCATCAAAACCATATTTTCATATTTCTGAAAACCACCTTTTCTATGCTTCATTTGAAACATATATTCGTCAAATATTGATCCAGCATTGAATACCATTCTTTCGATGCTTATTTCATCCCATATAGTACCTTTTTCCACCGAAAAACCTTGTTCTCATCTTCATGAATGAGAAAACCATCTAATTGATCGATATACATGCCCTCTCAAGAAACCCATTCATGAATATAGATTTGATATCCATCTGGAACACTTTGAACATTCGTTGCACTACAATGGCTAGGAATAATCTGATTGTCTCTGGCCTTGCAACCGGTGCAAATGTATCATCAACATCAATTCCCTCTATCTGGGATTATCGTTTGCACACTAGTAGTGCTTTGTTTCAAAACAATATTCCATCTTTATTCATCTTGTTGTGATAGACCCATTGAGTCCCAATGACATTCTTATCTGCTGGTCTCGAAACAATCTCCCACGTCTGGTTCTTCTCAATCAGATCAAGCTCTTAATTCATAGCCTGAACCTAGTGTTCGTCTTCAGCTGCATCAGCGAAGAATTTTGGCTCTAATTGAGATATGAAAAATGTTTGTTGAAGTGACTTCATTCTTATTGTCAGAATTGGAGCTGTCTAATTACCAATGATATTCTGCATATCAATTTCAGCTGGTCTCTTTGGATTTCTTGTAGACATAGACTTGAAACTTTCTTGGTCATCGTTAGTGTCTTCTTATGAATTAGAATTTTCACTTCTACTCCCCATGAGTCTCTTACCACATACTCACTTTAAACAAAAAACTTTTCATTGTGTCATTGTTCAATGACGTCATTTATTTCAACTTTTACTCTCAGATTTTTGTTGACACACCTTTTATTTTCTCTCGCTGCTTCTTGGTATCCTAAAAGCAGTCAGCTGATAGCACATTGTTATAAAAAAAAGATAATCGTCAAAACCTGTGTGTTGCTAGATGTGCCCCAGTCATTCTTCATGATTATAAACATTCATCATTCATATAAAATTGTGATCTTGCATCTGTTTATGATATAGAATGCTCCCCCTGTGTTATGCAACTCTTCTAGTTGTTAGACCCAACTGTATAGACCCATAACCATTCTTCTCCTCATGAATATTTTATTATCTGGCACTCAGTATTGAGCCACTAATAGAATCTATAAGCCTACTGAGTTGGAACTCAGTGTAATAAACATGAGATAATGTTAATAACCCAATCACTTCCTATTGTGCTATGTTGCTCCCTTTCTTCTTCATCTCTGGTACCTAATTTTAATCAATTGAAACTCTGGATCATATCACATCTCCACTTTTCATCTTTAGATGCCACTTCCCCTTTGATCGTATCTCCCTAAAACCTAAAACATTTGAATAATCAGTTAATAACATTTATACACATAGGGAGAGGGGGCCTTTTGGAATCCTCAATACGAGGATTCTGGTTGATCCTAATGGGTCAACCCATTGATTTTTTCTTGAAGAGCATCACACTCTTTACTTGCTTCCTCCAGATGTCTTTCCAACTTCAACTGTTCTGTCCTTATGACTAGGCATTCATTACCCACATTCTGAGCCTTTTTCTAATATATATATTCGATAGGCTTGGCCTTACTCACACTTTGAGGTTTAAACCCACTGATAGTCATTTCCTTCTTTGATGTTCCACCAATACGACACTTCCCTTGATTCCATATCTGGGAAGGAATATCTTTATTTGGCATTTGACATGTGAAGTTTTCAGTACATTCTTTGTTTATATTTCTTTTATCAGATATCCAAGTAACCACACTATTTTGTGCTGGTGGTGAGTCCTCTACTGAGCATGCATTCTTCTTTCTCACAGCTAGAGTAGATCTCCCCTTAATCTTCCAGGTTTGTTCACATTCTCTCTATGAGAGCTGTTGTGAGTATGACTGATACACTTTTAATTCATCTCCTTGTGATTTTCCAAGGACTCTCAGCCTATTCTTCAATTTACCACTTTCTCTCCTAGTGTACAATTTCTCATTATACACCACTGCAGTTGTGAATATCCTTTCAAGTTCCTTTCCCTTTCCTGCTTTCTTATTGCTGCAATGTCTTTCCAAATGACCATAATCAAAACATATAAAACATTTTCCATTAAAGTCATACCTCATTTCATCATTTCTTAGTGGAGATGTTGAAATATCTTATGTTCTTCCTCTGACATTGAGCTCCTGAGATTCCTGACACATACTCATTGTGTGTCCCTTTCTTCCACAGTAATATCACTTGATGAATGTTTTCACTTGAGATAATCTTCTCTCTGATTTCTCATGATGCTTATTCTTATTCTCAGATTTAGTAATTTTTCTATTTTCGTAGTCTGAAATGTATTCCAGAGCCTCCGAAAAGAAGCTTGATGTGCGGCCATGAATCCCTCAGAAATAGCAAATGTCATCAATTCTTTTTGTAACTGTCCTCTTAGTCCTATCTCTATCACCTATATGTTTTTCTCCACTCCTGGAACTTTTTATGGCTCGCATTCTATCATGAATGGGAGGGGATTAATCAAATCCAACGCTAGATTTTCCCAAGCTATGTGGTCTTTGAGCTGAGAAAATATTTTGTTGTTTCTCCTCAGAAATCTCATATTTCCTTTTCATTTCATCATCACCTTCCAAAGGACAATCGAATAGTTGGGGCAGTGCATCCTTCAACATTGGTTTTCCTTTGTCCTTTGATATGTCCATTTCTTTCTTGGATTTTTCTATCACTTCCTTCAGTTGTTGAATCTTCTTATCTCTTGATTCAAGTTTAGAATTATATTAATTTCCGAGATTCTTCTGGATACTCAACTCGTCTTTAAGTTCCCATTTGAGCTTTTATACCATGTCACTTTTCTCATTCACCTTCAATTTTTCTTGAGCAACATATTCAGAGACAGATTCATTCTCTTGTTGTGGCCTTTGATTCTTCTGAAATTTTTCAGAAAACTGTGTAACTAGATCATCATTTCTGGCTTTTAGATTCTGAACTTCCTCTGACTTGTGATTCTCTTAATAATCATAAGCCTTTTGTTTTCCTTTCATTCTGGTCATATTTTTTATTTCTTCACCTTGCGAATCATTCTTCTACCTTAGGTTTGTAGCCACATCAATAAGCCTTTTATTTAAGCCTATTATCTTATTGAACTCAATTTATAATACTTGGATCCTGATATCTTTATATTTAACATCATCACCCAATTTCCGATCCAATTTCTTTATCATGTTGACAACATCTACTGGTGGACTCTTTCTTAGTACATCTTCATCATCAGTTGTTTCGGGATCACATTGATTTTCATGTACATCACTCATTCCAACATCATGATTGAGTGAATCAATCTTTTCCCTATCAGATTCATCCAAGCCTTCCTTCAGTAATCTGTTTGATTCTTTTAGTTGAATCCCAGTTTTTCCATAAACACTTCCAAACTGAGGGATATCATCTGACTTCTGATTCTTCTTTGATGTTTTTCCCTTTTCAATGTCAGACCGAGATAAGAACAGACTGCTTTAACCACAAAAATCAACTGTACCAAGTCAGAGCGAACAAATCTGATAAAAGAAACCATCCCTCTGAAACCAATTGTTAGGACCAATAGGGGCCTATATAACCTAATAGGGGGGGTGAATCAGGGTATGGATATTATTTTTCAAAATTCTTCCTACCCCACTGGATCTTGACCTCTTTATTACAAGGGTTATTATGTTTGTACTTGTGTGTTTATTATGATCACTTCTTTTTTATTTATCTGATGATGATGCTTTAAATGCAATGCATGGAAGTAAGAAGGCAGATAGATAGATTTTTACTTGGTTCACCCTCACTGGGCCATGTCCAAGGAGAATATGCCGACAAGTTTCCGGTTGTACCAAATTCCACTATTCTTCACTAGATGTGGATACAAATGTTCGGGAACAATCACTCTTCCCTTGGGTCACTGCCTTTACAAGGTTTAGGGTCAGCTCACTGCTTTTCCAAGGGTCACTACCTAATTTTCTCTCTGGATCACTGCTGATGGAGAGGATCACCTTCTTCATCTTCCTTTGTTCACTACTCCGGAAAGGATCCACTCAAAGTTTATAAACTTGTAGGTATTATCATTTTCATGAATGAATGCATCCTCAACTATTGATAGATGATATATTGAGGTTCAATGTTCATCCACTAATGAATAACACTTTACCACAGATGTTATGGGAAAATTATAACTTTCACGCAGCCCTAGGGTGACTTGTGCACCCCTTTAACCAGTGCACAGTCGCTGCCTTCGTTGTGGAAAAACCAGCTTGCGTGCCACACCAGCTGGCCAAAACCTGCTGGCCAAAACTTCATGGCCTAAAACTGATTGTGAAAACCTACTGGCCAAATCCTACTAGCCAAAACCTAATGGCAAAAACCTGCTGGCAAAAACCTGCTGGCCACAACCTATGGCCCAAAAACTATGGGCCAGAACCTGCGGGCCAGAACGTGCACGACACAACTTGCGTGCCACAACCTGCACGCCACAACCTGCGCACCACAACTTCCACTTGCACGATCAGAGCTCAGATTTTCTCTATGTGTTGAGCTCGTTAAGAAATGAGGAGGTTAATTCTCTATTTATAGGCATTTTGAGGACCTATGCGCCAAAAAATGCGTGCCAAAACCTACGCGCCATAACTTGCGTGCCAACAACCTGTGCGCCAAAAACCTGCTCGCCAAAAAACTGTGCGCCAAAATCTGCATGCCAAACACCTGCACACCACTTTTGGACTTGCGCGCCAGCTTTCCTTTTCCAAAATTTTGATGTTCTGAATTTAAAAAAATTTATGGTGTACAACATTAGAAACCTTCTTAACACAAGGTCACAACTCCCTTTGCCAAAAACACTTTTCCCCATTCTCTATGAAAACTCCATTTGTCAACAGTTTGAGTCCTTGAGACTCGCTTTGTCAAAAAATGCACATGAAGCCCTGTATTGTCAAAAAACACATTCATCTCAAAAATGCTTCAATGATACCTTGGGGGATTTTTCCCAACAAAACAAAAAATAGAAATTTTTCGGAATTCCATCATGGTGTTTCTATACATTCGATAGATAGGCGAATCCAAAATAAAAAGTTTCGAATTTTACACAAACCAAGTGATACATAAATAATAAATAAACAAAAAAAAAACTCTAAATAAATATTTAAAACTCTAACTAGATACCATGATATAAATTAAATTGGAAATTATTTATAAACATGTGACTGAAAAATAAAAAAAATGTACCAAATAATGATCTCCACATAAACACAAGGTCACCATACAACATCTAAAAAAATAAATTCCTTATTGATCTATAATATTACCTGAACCTATATAATCCTCTCAATCTATAGACATTTAGTACTGTAAGTAGAGACTGAGAATAAATTTCCTAGTAGGATTCTTATAAAGTGTATATGCATTTCAATTTTCAAAACAAACCACAATTCCCAATTTGTAGTAAAATATTGGAAAGTAGGGTATTCATCATTTTAAGAAGAATAAATCATATTACATTTTACAAATCCCTTTTTTAAACTGAATGAAGATTGATGGAAATACATAAAACTTCGTTGAAATAATCTGTTTAAAATTTGTTGTTGAAAATTTTATTCAAAACCAATTTTTAAATTATATTAAAATAAATCAAGATTGACCAAATAATAAATAATATGAATGATAAAAATTAATTGATAATATGTAAAAAATAAATAAATAAATTTAATACCAATATTATAATAAAATAGAGAAAGAAACCATCAATGTAGCAAGTATGGTATAATCTTTATACTAAGGAGAAACCTGTATAATGTATAATGAGATATAGATAGATAAATAAAAATAAAGTCTAAAAGTAATAAAAAATAAGTATTGTAAATAGGAAATACTATTTATAGATAATGATGGGAAATTTGTAGATATCCGGTAAGATGATCCTAGAATTACTTATATAGAACCATATACCATCCTATCTATGATGTGCATACTTAATAATGACAAAAATATTATTACTAAGCCACATTGGTTTAACTCTCCTAGGGTAGGGGCATATACCAAAGAATTGGTATCTATCTAGGTTCATTATTAGTAGATTGTAATCATCCATAAATGTCTCACTAAGATTCATATGATTCCCATGATGATAAAAATTTATGGTTAGATAAATTTAATAATTTATCAATTATATGTTATTAGTTACTCCAATGAAATAATACCATAATCACATCACAAAATACATCCTCCATACACAATCAAATACCAAGAACCTATCATTAACACACCCAAAACCACAAATAAACCATGTCTTCTCTCATACCCACATGTAATCTTGAAATACAGGTCTTGGAATTAGGGTGTGATTTTTTTATCAAAAAATATTATGGAAGGTTTCAACTATGACATTATGGTTTAAAAATAGAAACAAAATTTTAAAAATTATAATAGTAACCGTTTCATAATTTACATCACTCAAATAATTTCCTTATTTAATTGTAAAAAATTAGCCTTTCAAAAATAATTTACTAAGAAACATTTGAAATATATTTATCAAATAATATTTAAAAACTATGTTCCAAAATAAAACAAATTTTAAACCATAATAACATAAATTTTAGGTTAAATAATTATTCATATAACTTATATATTAACAAAATATCGAAGAATAACTTTTTAGAAATCATAAACATGGGTCACACATGAAATGCATATGACTTTATAAGATATACCCATCATAATCCAAAATAGAAATAAAAAATGAAGTCCCAAAATACCCCCAGACCATAATAAAAAAAATATTGAAACTTATAAATATTTAAAAACATAAATTGAATATCTATATTACTTAATATAAACACATTAGAATTTTATCAAACACTGAACTTACTTACCTTTAAAATCAAATCATAAGGTCAAATATTTTAATAATAAAATTATAAACTAATATTGAATTTTAAAATAGGAATAATTTTATTGAAATATAATTTTACAAATCCTAGGAATAAAAATTTTGTTTATAAGAAATCAAATTCTTGAAAACATTAACATCAAATAGAGTTTGGATGATATTAATCCCTAAAATATGTAAGCAAATAACCTAAGAATCCATCAACACACCCTAACAATGAAGTAAATAAAAAATTAGTTTGAATTACCTCCATAAGGTTCAACTAGAAAGGTTCCAAGGTAATAAACGAAGATTAATATAGAGAAAAAGAGATTAGAATGAGGAATATAGATGAAACGTAGAATAAATGCGTCCGAAATACACGATGAGAGAAAAATATCAAAAGTCGCAACTAACAGTTCCATGATATACCAGAAATCTATGACCCAAACTAGGCCTCCATAGTATTTAATAGAAACATCAACATGATTTATCTATAAGTAAAAGGAATCAATCAAGAAGACCACATCAAAGGACAATTCATATTATCAAAAACAAAATACATACAAATAGTCTTCAAATGAGAACATGGGTTGAGGTTACTCAAAATTCTACTTATAAACCAAAAGACTTGCAATAAGGGATCAATGTCTATAATTGGAAGCAAATAGAAACAACTAAATAGATTTTTTGAGCTACTATCAAGACTAAGAAGGTATAAGGGATTATTTTTAATTCTTTATTACTTTGATTTACAAAATTTATAAGGATTCCCCAGTTGAATATAATTATAAAAATTCTTCTAGACATTTGAATATGAGAGTTTATAAGGTTAAAACTATCCATAGTTAATTTACAAAATATATCATTTATTTCCTAGAGGAATGAATTAAAAATGAGAAAAATCTCTCAAATTAATTAGATTCTCAAAATCAGGATCTTTCTTCTTAGGACACTTATTATATTGGGAACCTCCATGAAAACAATGATTGATCAGATTGTCAACAACCATAGGTATCACTCTAGAAAAAAACAAATGAATCAAAGTTAGGCTAACAAAACTTTTAGATGAAGTTGACCCATAATAGGGAACCATGGAGATAAGGTTTAGAAATAGCCCCTTAAAAAATATATGCTCCTTCAAATAATTAGTAGATACAATCTTAGAATAAAAGAGTTCTAGATCAATAAAACAATTAATCTACTCCACCATTTGATGATTCTATTTGAGACTCATAATTTTCATCACCTTACCCATTTTAACTTTCATGTAGAAGTAACACTGATTGATGTTGGTATTTAAAAAATTATACATCACATTATTTTATAATTGGGATTAAATGATAGTCATAATCTATTCAAAACTAGGTCCATCAAATAAATCCAAGATTGTCCTCATTGCTAAGGATTATTGAGTTTTTAAGACAAAATGATCTCCTAAACCTTATCTATTCACTTTATAGCCTCTTGAGGACCTTGATCAATATGAAAGACATGTAGGCTCTAAGAATAACTTAGGTCTACAAATATAATATGAGTTTAAGAAGATAATTAAATTAGAATGATCGTAATAAATTCTAAGATATTCATCTCCTATGATTCATAAAAAAAATTTCTAGGTGGTATACTCTAAATAACTAAATAAAACACAAAACCCAGCCAATGACATCCCAAAACTCAGTTCAACCTAGATAAAAAAATAAAAAAATAAAAAATATTTATTTAAACCATTTAAAATTATATAGTTTAGATTTAAAAATTTTAAATTCCACTTAAACATTATTTTAAAACTATATATTTTTTTAATCAAAATATTTTTATGTTTCCAAAGATAATTAAATTTGTATATACTCCTTATTAATTTGAAAAAATATCATTTAAAATTAACCTTCAATATTTTAAAATAAAATACCATTTATAAATAATCACTCTTTATTAAAAATGAATTTAATATTTTCCAAAAAAAATACCCACCCACTATTAAGAAAAATGTTTTAAATTTAGAATCTCAATAAAATAAAATGAAAAATATTAATTCACTATAAAAATATTATTTATTTAAGCATAGATAACGATTAAAAAATAACGCAATAAATTTAGAATAAAACTGATTCTCATATAATAATTTAAATGGGGATAGTGGCTACGTACAATTTTTCTACATTTTTTGGAAGACTATGTTCTAACCATGAAACAGCCAATAAAGGCTAATATAATCATGTGAACAACCTCTATATGTTTTACCAGATTGTTTAAGGTAAACATGTGCCCCCAATTTATTCTTCATTTTCACACCTAAGACATTGAAATCCTATAATTTATTTATAAAATAGCTATAAAATTAAAATTACCATCAATCTATGTTAGAATATTCCAGTAAAAAATAAATAAAAATAAAAATTCATGACTCCCAACTTGATATCCCATGATAACTCAATGTAAAAAATTATAAATGGAATTTTATACTCTTTCCATTCCAACATATCATGTTTCTAAAATCCTATTTATAATATACCATGACTCCCAAAAATAATAATAGGTTATCTGCTTCTTACTTATCATGAACTAACCTGGGATAACCCTAATCTATGAACACATGCTAGCCCATGTAAAGGATGATAGGGTATTCCTGATCGACTTGGGTTGGTAAATTTTTTTAAGGAATTAGTATATTCATAATAACACGGATTTCATCCAATAAACAATAATAAATAGATATAAATATTCTATCAGAACTCTATAATGATGTTTCCATAACTACTATTACCATCCAAAACAAAAAAAATAGTTTTAAAATTTACACATACCAAATGAGTCACTATAAATAAATAACCAAAAAAACATAGATAAATTTTTAAAAATATAAAAAAATCCATGATATAATGGAATAATTAAATACATTATAAAACTATGATATAGAAATTAATAAAAATTACCAAATGATAATAAGTATTTTAACTCAATGTGACTATATAATATCTAGATAACTCACTCCATTAGTGATCTAAAAACTAAACCTAAACCTAAACCTATAATCTCCACTCTATCTAAAAACACTTTGTAGTGTAAGTAAGGTGTGAGAATAAAAAACCTAGTAATATTACACAAAATATTATACACATTTACCTTTTCGAAATAAAATATATATTCAGGTTTATATTTTAAAATTATATAATATCATTTTCATCATTTTTATGAGAATAACTCATTATCTTTTTTCAAAATGCAAATTCTTAAAAAATAAAATAGTTATAATTAAGTTCATAAAACATTTTATTAATTATTTTTTAAAAACATATCTCTGAAATGTAACTTTCTAAATCAAATTTTTCATAGAAAACTATAAGAAATTTATGTGAAAAAAAATATCTAAATGAATAAAATAAATCAATAATATGATAAAATTAAATATAAAAACATGTTAGGTGCAAAGACAGTAATAAAATAGAAGAAGAAATAGTAAATAGAGAAATTAGAAAATAATCTCATATATAGGTTAAACTAGTAGAATAGATCATGAGAAATATAAAGAGAATAATAATAATGGAGTGAATCAAAAATTAAGAATAAGTTTAGTAAAAAAATCAATACAATATAGATAATCATAGGAAATTTCAGAATATCTAGTGAGATGATCCTAGATGTACATATGTTGAACCATCTATTTCCCTATAAATGAAAGTCCTAGTCAACAAAATCATAGTTTCTTAAACCTATCCTCATTCTTAGAACTCTCTCACGTTTAGAACGTATCCAAAAAAAGGAGATATATCCAGTCTAATCATGAATTTATAGTAATGACCCTCAATATCCCAGTAATATGCCTTGTATTTCCTAGTATATAGTGAGAAGTTGTGTGAAAAAATTTATCATTTATCAATCTAATATCAATATTAAATTCCATAGCATCATATTAAAATCACATCATCTCATCCCACCTAGAAACACACTCGAATACCCATATCCAATGTTTAAAAGACCTAAAAGAATTAATAAATACTATTAAATATCCCAAATACATGTAATCTAGTATTATTTACATATAATTAGGGAATGGAACATTTATTGAAGCTTCCAATCAGGCTAAAGGGGTTTAAAACTAGAAATAACTTTTCAAAATGTGCATTGGAATCCATTTGACAATTGGAGTGACTCATTAATACCTTTTTCTAAAAGTTTCCAAATGGAATTTTGAAATCTTATTTATTGAACAACACTTTAAATCTCTTTATAAAATAATCATTGAATATAAATTTCCAAATAAAACAACTTTTAAATTATAATAAAACCTTAATTTTGACCAAAAAAATATTCATATCACATATATATTAGCAATATATCAAGGAATATCATTTGAGAAGTACTAAATGTGGGTCACACATGAAATTTATAGGAATGTTCCAGATAAAACCACCTGAATCAATAAGCAATAAAACCTAAATTAAAAAAATACCCAATGACCTTAATCTAAATCACTTGTAAGTCTATAAGAAGCCTAATACTTCAATTAAAAAACTTATTTTCATAAGAAAACCTATTTTTTAATTTTGATAAATATAATGACCCGAAGCTTATCGTACATGGACATTACATTACTTTTGCGGAATACTTAGTACATAACAAAAACACACACACAAGGATCGTAATAGTTTAGTGTCTTTGGAAACTCGGAACGTAATCTTCTAAACATGGTGAAAGATCTTCAATATCTCCCATAATGATCTTCCCCTTTTTTTTACCTAAAACCTTTCTTTATATCCTGGGGAAAGAAAAACAAAAAAGGGTGAGCTCAAATGCTCAGTAAGGGTAAACAAAAGAAATATCAATCACATCATATACATAAGAATGTAGCTTTTTGAAATCTTGACCTGCAAAAGAGCTCATAATATCATAACATGGGATAAATCATAGAATTGAAAATGAGATCCCCATAATCATAACATAAAACTTGAAACTTTGTGGCATGCACACATAATCATGGAAAATCATTTCTTGTTAGTCATGACTCATTGCCAAGACTATCTTAGTGGACAAAGTCCCTTTCTGAACCGAGTTCACTCCTCGTTTCAGTCCTGTATCACTGAACCGAAATAACCTTCCGTTCCAGCCATGTCTATCTCATGAGATATAAAATCTTTACCCAATGCATTGGAGGGAGATATAGGTCCCACCCATCTCATAATGAAACCATTCTTATGTGTGCCACAAAATCATAAATCATACATCATTGCATAACCCATGTAATAAAAATGGGATTCTTAAACAACATGACATCATAAAACCATTCATATAAGATAAAGGAATTCATAAACATAATTCCATCACAACATAGTCAAATCAATGTAAAAATATGGATAGAAACAGAACCCTTTATTATCTTAGGTGGAAAATAATTTTGATAAAACACTTGAAATGAATTCTTGAGGAAAATATCCTTTCTTCTTCAAAATCAATTTCTTTTCACAAAACATCATACAATTTTAAAAGAAAGAGATTTTATTAAAAATAGTCATGAAATATTTTGGAGGAAGGTTCATGAAAATAAGGCTTTATAAAACCGTAAAAATCCGTTCGTGCCGTATAAGTTAAAAAAAACATTCTTCTCGTACTTTTGTCGGAAAAGTCAAAAAGTACCTCGTATAAAAAAAACGACAAAAGATTCCTTTCATATCTTTTACTAATAACTCACCGAAGGGTAAAATTGGATTTAAACAATTGTAGGTGGGTGGAAATAATATTACATATTTAAGAAACTTGGATTTGGATGATAAAATACACCCCAGTAAATACCAAAGTATAAACAATCTCGGATAAAAATGAGATTGTGATATTTCCCTTACCTTAGGTCCGACTTGCTTTGTAACTGTCCGAACCTCCTGTATAATGATTTAAATCATGTTATTGACTTATTACAGAATCATATTCATTGTTATGATATCATATATGGTTCACTTATGACATCATATTACCCGTTCTTTTGTAAATTCCATGTTAAAGAAGCGTTTTGGGTAAAATTGTTTCATTTATCGTAGGTGTTTTGACTTGTTGTTCTTGACATCATTATTACATATATCATGATTTAATTACTTACAGAATATAAAATATGATTTATATATCATATATATTCAGTATATATATATATATAATAGGTAGATAAATAAAATGAAAAACACCGTTCATGGAGACGGTAGTCCGTACGTACGCATGAACGTTGTTTTCCTTTCCTTATTGTCTTGAAATAGAAGTAAGTAGATGACATACATATGTATATATATACATAAATCCAGTAGCTTTATAATGTCATATATTTCATTATTATTTCTTATATATACATTATAATCATTCTTAAATGGTTAACATGGAGAATGAATCTCATCGCGTCGTGGAGACGGTATTCCGTACGTACACACGAGCGATGATATCATTTCTATAAATATTGAATTGAATTGGAGTGGATTATAAAATATATCAGAATCAATATGATGTTGTAATAACTATGTATAGTTATTCTTTACACCATTATACCCATTCATGTAAGGTGGTGGTGGAAAATAGATTACACCACGGCGTGGAGACGGTATTCCGTACGTACGCACGCGCGGTGATTTCTTTTTCCGTAGGATGGATAGATGGTGAAATAGGTTTGTTTCATACTTATAATAACATATCAGTATATGAGTGATACTGATGTTATTACTTCATAATGAAACAACCTAAGAAGAAGAAGTGGAAGAAGAAATAAAGATGAAAGAATTGGTAACGGTAATTACCTCTTCTTTGAAGTGCCTCTTTGAGACCTCCTCTTAGGGCACTAAAATTGGTCTTGGAGGAAGACCAGAACCTCTAGGATGTTTCTAGGGAAGTGGAGAGGAGAAATTGGCAGGGGTTGGCCGAGCTTGAGTGCTCAAATTGGTGTGAGGAGGAGGGGGAGGAGGTGTCCTTTTATAGGGGAGGAGAGGGGCACCTTAGGAATATCTCAAAATATTATTTTATATTAAAGTCAAAATCGGTTTATAATGGTTCCAAAGGGTCTTATTTCGAAGCTAAAGTGGGGATGGGTCGAAATCCTATCAACCAATAGGATTTAGACAAGTTTAGGGTATTATGTTTAACCTTATCAATTAGATTTAACTCTAAGTTAAATAATTTAACTTTTACCGTGTCTTTTTGTTTTCTTTCACTATATGGTTAATAAACTTACTATAATATGCCAAACGAACCCCAAATTGTATATTATTAATACATATATCCTTATCCAAGTCATTTGGCCGAACCTTAGATTTTTAGGAATAAAATAACAATTAATAATATAATATTTGATTTAAAAACTATTTTGTGTCAATTTTGACACTATTTGATATATGATTTTTGTGAAAGTCATAACAGAATTATATGTTCGAACCAAGTTGATTAAATCAACACTAATATATCATAGTAACCTATAAAATTAGTGGAATTCATAAAAAGTCTTAAATTACATTTATTTTGGTATTTATATTATCAATTATGTCAATATTTCATTAATAAGATAATTACTGCATCATCTTTGTGTCATAAATAAATTATATTATTTGATGTCTAAAAATTACAAATAAAATACCATCATGTAGGAAATCTTTTTAGCTTTCTAATGAATATTTAGAGTCGAATTTATCTTATTTATAACCCCATATTGAAAATGATTTACTTATTAAACTTTGATTTTAACTATTTTAAACCTTCTTTAAATAAATTAATAATAAATGTCCAAATCTAATCCAAGTGGGCCTAAATGGTCATATTTTATTCCTAAGTTTGTTTTTGGTCGAATTAAACTTGTCCAATAGAATTAGGACATGTGTTAGGGTAATATTAATATCATATTTACCCTTAGTTACCCTATTTACTATTAACCGTGGTAAAAAAAGTAAAAAGTTACTATTCACCAAAAAATTATTTTCATCTCATTGAACCACATTTTAGTCCTTGATATTAACCGTGTCTCTCGGATTTTCGAAATTCCATTCACAGAAGCGGTAAAATTATGTTTTATGCAAAATTCAGTTTTTAACCTACCACTTAGTAGTTTCACTATTCATCAAAAATTGATGTTTTTCAGAACAATGCCAAAATTTCATCCCAAGCTATATTTCATATTCCGAATTCAAAAATAAAGTCTATTTTACCAAATTCATAACATAAAAGTTGCATTATTTAATTTTATAATTAAATCCCGCTGTTAAAACAAATAGCGTGTGTTTAAGAAACAATATCTATCAAAAGATTGACACTTGTTTATGTCTAGTTTAAATGTGAAATTACATCCAATGACCAACATTGTATTAAATTGTAAAAATATATTCTAAATATACTTTAAAACCACTCAAATTAATGATTTATCACTATTAATTATTTCGATTAAAAAAGTTGTTTTTAATTATAATTTAGTAATTTTCACTATTCATCAGAATATGAAAGTTATCCGAAAAGTACCAAAATTTCACCTTAGGCTAAATTCGATACTCCGAATCCAAAAATGAAGTCCATTTTGAGAGTTAAAATTTCTAAAATTTAAAAAGTGGTTATTACTATTCATAACGGCTAGTTTTAATAATATTTTAATAGCATATCATTGTTTCATGAAACTCAGGATTACGTACCACACACGCTATCGAGGAAGGTTGCGATTGCGTGTAATGTAAGGCAAGTCAAGGATGCGTGTTGTGCAAGCTCCTTTTGGTGTAGCGTATAACACAAGACATTAGTAAAATAAAAAGAATATTTTTTTATAAAATCTCGGGCTGTTACATTCTACCCCCCTTAAAATGAATTTCGCCCTCGAAATTCGTCGGGGTTATAAATGGTTTACTATAGAAACCCACATCGTAAAAGGGAATACCAAAACTTGGCTTTTAAAAACTAAAGTATGAAATGTAACGATTACCCAAATAAACTAATCACTGGGTTTCCACATAGGTGAAAATATGGATATGGAAGAGAAATCTAACCATCATGTTCTGATGGAGAGTGGTAGTGAACATGGCTATGGAAAAGCCAGTAATCACAAATCCATAGATTTGTGATGATATAAGGTACCATCTGATTCATCAGGTATAAGATCACTAGGACAACATTTTTGGTTTTCAAGATCATTTCCCTAAAGTTGAAAATTTGCTTAAAATAAATACTTACTTTATTTTGGTACAATCTCACTTTTGTTCGTGCCTTGAACAATTTCTACTTCATCTCTTAAATAAATGAAGTTGAATTTGTTATTTGTGAAGTGTTAGCAGATTATGTGATAGAATGATGGGTCATTCCATCTGTCTCAAACAAAAGGTTAGAAAAAGTTATTAAATATACATAAGTCATTCTATAGTGAGATTAATCAGATATGGTTCCTAAAGTGGACTTATACTTCATATATCATACTGATTAATATAATAACACTAGTTTCTACTAAACAGGGACTTCCTGTAGGTCAGTGGTAGGCGATAAAGGCCAGTCGCACTTCGGTTGTGGGTTCGATTCCTACAGCCTTGTCCGAAGCGATGGGCTGTCGCCCGTCCTGCAGGTTGTCCTTTTTCTAAAACTACGTTACTATAACATCCCATCAATAATATCGAAAATCTTCTATCCTTAAACAATACTAACTTTTGTCCAACATAATCTAGTCTAATCTTTAGGCTTATACATAATACTGCAGTCCACTCTCATAATATAGTGACAACGAGTACCAGAGATTTAATACTGTCGTTGATCCCCACATATCATAAGATATGTCTTGTTGGTCACATTCCAAACATTCAAAGTCCTTAATCGTGTATTCTCTTGAATACCTTAGTGAAAACATGAGTGCAGTTAAAAGTTAACACTTTCCACATACCAAAATCCTCAAAATTATATATACTCAAACCATGATATCACTTAGTCCTTATATCAATCATGAGCTCATGAATACTATTAAACATTTCATTTTCTCGTCTTCATTATGCGCATATCATCTTATTTCCAAAAAAAAATATCTCAATCACTTTGAATACCACATCAATAAATATTGCAATACTCAATGATACAACATTATTTTGGAATCCCATTACATAAACACTTAATCATTCCACCACATCGTTGTCATATTCAACATTGCCAATAGTGATCGCATGTGATTTCCCTTTGTCCTTTGCCTTCAGTGGTTGCTCATGTTGATCATCACTAACCCTTGGATTAGGGCAATTATTAGCATAATGCCCCATTTCCTTGCACTTGAAGCATTGAAGTGTTGGCGGTGCGTTCTCTGCAGTGTTTGCTTTATTCACATCATTAGAAACCCTTTTTCCATTACTTCGACACTCAGCTGCTCGATGACCTTCTTTTCCACACTTAAAACATTTTCTAGTCCCTTTAAGACAATCTCCACCATGCTTCTTCCCACACTTTGTGCATAAGGAAACATTCATCTTCTTTTCATCATTATTCTGAGATTTCTCCTTGAACTCCATCTTTCGTTTCTTGTCAAAACCATGAGATGGATATATAACACCAACTTCCATTTCTACCTTGATAGCACAACGCACAATTTCTTCATAGCTACTGAAGTCTCTTATAGCTAATGCCCTTCGAAGACTTGGTTTTAAGCCACTGAAAAATCGATCAACTTTACTTTCAGGTTGAATGATAATTCCAGAAGCATACCTTGCAAGTCTTGTAAAATTTGCTTCATAGGTACCAACAGATTCATCGTCCCTTTGCTTCAGTTCAAGAAACTCTTTCTCCATCTTTGTTCAAAGAATACGAGGGAAGTACTTACTGAAAAACAAGTTCTTGAACTCGTCCCATTCCATGGACTCAATTTCATCTCTTGGCCTCGTATTCTTGATAAGATTCCACCATTGATCAGCTTCACCTTCCAAACGATATACTGCTAAGATGACTTTATCATGTTCAGAACATTGAAGAACTGAAAATATCTTTTCAGTAGTACTAATCCATTGTTCAGCAACTAATGGATCAGTAGACCCACTGAAAGAAGGTGGACGTTGCCTCATGAAGGACTCAATAGAATATTGTTCCCTTCTCTGCTCATTTGGAAGTCCAGAATGATTCATAGCTTGTGTAAGTATAGCAATAAGATTTTGCACTCCATCTCCCATAACATTTGTTTGTTCAGGAGGGAAATCATTGCATTGATCAACACGGTTCCTTCGGGTTCCAGCCATCGTCTAAAACCCAAAAAGAATAGTGTGAGAGGCAAAAATCATGCTAGGGAAAACAACATAATAAAGGGGGAGTACCTTCAATATCCAACATCTTAGGTTTAATTCTATGATCGTTAGCGTAATTCTATTACTATAACCTATACGTATACTTATCCCTAGGGACATCCCTAGACATACCTTAGAAATATCTCTAGGGATCTCACTAAAGTTCTCGCATCCTAGTTTCCAAAGGTTGACTAAACCTTTCCTCTGATACCAACTATAATGACCCGAAGCTTATCGTACATGGAAATTACATTACTTTTGCGGAATACTTAGTACATAACAAAAACACACACACAAGGATCGTAATAGTTTAGTGTCTTTGGAAACTCGGAACGTAATCTTCTAAACATGGTGAAAGATCTTCAATATCTCCCATAATGATCTTCCCCTTTTTTTTACCTAAAACCTTTCTTTATATCCTGGGGAAAGAAAAACAAAAAAGGGTGAGCTCAAATGCTCAGTAAGGGTAAACAAAAGAAATATCAATCACATCATATACATAAGAATGTAGGTTTTTGAAATCTTGACCTGCAAAAGAGCTCATAATATCATAACATGGGATAAATCATAGAATTGAAAATGAGATCCCCATAATCATAACATAAAACTTGAAACTTTGTGGCATGCACACATAATCATGGAAAATCATTTCTTGTTAGTCATGACTCATTGCCAAGACTATCTTAGTGGACAAAGTCCCTTTCTGAACCGAGTTCACTCCTCGTTTCAGTCCTGTATCACTGAACCGAAATAACCTTCCGTTCCAGCCATGTCTATCTCATGAGATATAAAATCTTTACCCAATGCATTGGAGGGAGATATAGGTCCCACCCATCTCATAATGAAACCATTCTTATGTGTGCCACAAAATCATAAATCATACATCATTGCATAACCCATGTAATAAAAATGGGATTCTTAAACAACATGACATCATAAAACCATTCATATAAGATAAAGGAATTCATAAACATAATTCCATCACAACATAGTCAAATCAATGTAAAAATATGGATAGAAACAGAACCCTTTATTATCTTAGATGGAAAATAATTTTGATAAAACACTTGAAATGAATTCTTGAGGAAAATATCCTTTCTTCTTCAAAATCAATTTCTTTTCACAAAACATCATACAATTTTAAAAGAAAGAGATTTTATTAAAAATAGTCATGAAATATTTTGGAGGAATGTTCATGAAAATAAGGCTTTATAAAACCGTAAAAATCCGTTCGTGCCGTATAAGTTAAAAAAAACATTCTTCTCGTACTTTTGTCGGAAAAGTCAAAAAGTACCTCATATAAAAAAAACGACAAAAGATTCCTTTCATATCTTTTACTAAAAACTCACCGAAGGGTAAAATTGGATTTAAAAAATTGTAGGTGGGTGGAAATAATATTACATATTTAAGAAACTTGGATTTGGATGATAAAATACACCCCAGTAAATACCAAAGTATAAACAATCTCGGATAAAAATGAGATTGTGATATTTCCCTTACCTTAGGTCCGACTTGCTTTGTAACTGTCCGAACCTCCTGTATAATGATTTAAATCATGTTATTGACTTATTACAGAATCATATTCATTGTTATGATATCATATATGGTTCACTTATGACATCATATTACCCGTTCTTTTGTAAATTCCATGTTAAAGAAGCGTTTTGGGTAAAATCGTTTCATTTATCGTAGGTGTTTTGACTTGTTGTTCTTGACATCATTATTACATATATCATGATTTAATTACTTCCAGAATATAAAATATGATTTATATATCATATATATTCAGTATATATATATATATATAATAGGTAGATAAATAAAATGAAAAACACCGTTCATGGAGACGGTAGTCCGTACGTACGCATGAACGTTGTTTTCCTTTCCTTATTGTCTTGAAATAGAAGTAAGTAGATGACATACATATGTATATATATACATAAATCCAGTAGCTTTATAATGTCATATATTTCATTATTATTTCTTATATATACATTATAATCATTCTTAAATGGTTAACATGGAGAATGAATCTCATCGCGTCGTGGAGACGGTATTCCGTACGTACACACGAGTGATGATATCATTTCTATAAATATTGAATTGAATTGGAGTGGATTATACAATATATCAGAATCAATATGATGTTGTAATAACTATGTATAGTTATTCTTTACACCATTATACCCATTCATGTAAGGTGGTGGTGGAAAATAGATTACACCACGGCGTGGAGACGGTATTCCGTACGTACGCACGCGCGGTGATTTCTTTTTCCGTAGGATGGATAGATGGTGAAATAGGTTTGTTTCATACTTATAATAACATATCAGTATATGAGTGATACTGATGTTATTACTTCATAATGAAACAACCTAAGAAGAAGAAGTGGAAGAAGAAATAAAGATGAAAGAATTGGTAACGGTAATTACCTCTTCTTTGAAGTGCCTCTTTGAGACCTCCTCTTAGGGCACTAAAATTGGTCTTGGAGGAAGACCAGAACCTCTAGGATGTTTCTAGGGAAGTGGAGAGGAGAAATTGGCAGGGGTTGGCCGAGCTTGAGTGCTCAAATTGGTGTGAGGAGGAGGGGGAGGAGGTGTCCTTTTATAGGGGAGGAGAGGGGCACCTTAGGAATATCTCAAAATATTATTTTATATTAAAGTCAAAATCGGTTTATAATGGTTCCAAAGGGTCTTATTTCGAAGCTAAAGTGGGGATGGGTCGAAATCCTATCAACCAATAGGATTTAGACAAGTTTAGGGTATTATGTTTAACCTTATCAATTAGATTTAACTCTAAGTTAAATAATTTAACTTTTACCGTGTCTTTTTGTTTTCTTTCACTATATGGTTAATAAACTTACTATAATATGCCAAACGAACCCCAAATTGTATATTATTAATACATATATCCTTATCTAAGTCATTTGGCCGAACCTTAGATTTTTAGGAATAAAATAACAATTAATAATATAATATTTGATTTAAAAACTATTTTGTGTCAATTTTGACACTATTTGATATATGATTTTTGTGAAAGTCATAACAGAATTATATGTTAGAACCAAGTTGATTAAACAACACTAATATATCATAGTAACCTATAAAATTAGTGGAATTCATAAAAAGTCTTAAATTACATTTATTTTGGTATTTATATTATCAATTGTGTCAATATTTCATTAATAAGATAATTACTGCATCATCTTTGTGTCATAAATAAATTATATTATTTGATGTCTAAAAATTACAAATAAAATACCATCATGTAGGAAATCTTTTTAGCTTTCTAATGAATATTTATAGTCGAATTTATCTTATTTATAACCCCATATTTAAAATGATTTACTTATTAAACTTTGATTTTAACTATTTTAAACCTTCTTTAAATAAATTAATAATAAATGTCCAAATCTAATCCAAGTGGGCCTAAATGGTCATATTTTATTCCTAAGTTTGTTTTTGGTCGAATTACACTTGTCCAATAGAATTAGGACATGTGTTAGGGTAATATTAATATCATATTTACCCTTAGTTACCCTATTTACTATTAACCGTGGTAAAAAAAGTAAAAAGTTACTATTCACCAAAAAATTATTTTCATCTCATTGAACCACATTTTAGTCCTTGATATTAACCGTGTCTCTCGGATTTTCGAAATTCCATTCACAGAAGCGGTAAAATTAAGTTTTATGCAAAATTCAGTTTTTAACCTACCACTTAGTAGTTTCACTATTCATCAAAAATTGATGTTTTTCAGAACAATGCCAAAATTTCATCCCAAGCTATATTTCATATTCCGAATTCAAAAATAAAGTCTATTTTACCAAATTCATAACATAAAAGTTGCATTATTTAATTTTATAATTAAATCCCGCTGTTAAAACAAATAGCGTGTTTTTAAGAAACAATATCTATCAAAAGATTGACACTTGTTTATGTCTAGTTTAAATGTGAAATTACATCCAATGACCAACATTGTATTAAATTGTAAAAATATATTCTAAATATACTTTAAAACCACTCAAATTAATGATTTATCACTATTAATTATTTCGATTAAAAAAGTTGTTTTTAATTATAATTTAGTAATTTTCACTATTCATCAGAATATGAAAGTTATCCGAAAAGTACCAAAATTTCACCTTAGGCTAAATTCGATACTCCGAATCCAAAAATGAAGTCCATTTTGAGAGTTAAAATTTCTAAAATTTAAAAAGTGGTTATTACTATTCATAACGGCTAGTTTTAATAATATTTTAATAGCATATCATTGTTTCATGAAACTTAGGATTACGTACCACACACGCTATCGAGGAAGGTTGCGATTGCGTGTAATGCAAGGCAAGTCAAGGATGCGTGTTGTGCAAGCTCCTTTTGGTGTAGCGTATAACACAAGACATTAGTAAAATAAAAAGAATATTTTTTTATAAAATCTCGGGCTGTTACAATAAATATTTAACATATATAAATTTATTTAAAATAAAATCGTAAAATCATATATATAGAAAATAATTTATTCAATAATCATATATTAAGAAAATAAAAATGTGAAAAATATTTTTTAAAAGGGAAATAATGCTCAATTTTTTAGAAAAAATAAATCACACTAAAATATCCACCTCAAATAAGTTCAAGATGAAACCAAACCATACTATATGAAAGAATAATGACCCAAAAGTAAATTTACACACCCTAAGATTAAAATATTTAAATTATTAGGTCGAATCCCACTTTATGATTTGAATATTAATTTTACAATGAAATAACAGAAGATAAAACTTTATAAAATGTGAAGGTTAAGTGAAGTAGAGATTAAAATTTGAAGCAATCTTCTTGCAATCGAAGAACATTAGCTAGAATAATGTTAAGATGTAAGAGTGAGGAAAACCTAATTTTATCTCAAGCTAGTTTGAGAGAATAGAGAGGGAGAGGACCCCATATAGGGTTTATTTCATAGGATGGTAGATAAGGAATTCAATTATTTTTATAATCTATGTAAGAAATTGGGTTTAGATAGATATTTTACCAAACTATAAACCCCTAACTAGATAACAAAATTTGTTCCACATGATTTGGATACAAGACCAGTAAAATTGTGTTCTAATACTTTGAAAAGTGATGATCATCATTTTAGACTCTCTTTATATAATAGATATACCCAAGTCCACTAGATAGGCCTCCAAAGTAGGATAATCATGGTGGTGAGGTGCAACAAGATAAAAAAACAAGTCTTGTATAAAATAAAAAATATATACAAATATCATACAAAATGGAATAAATAGATACAACTATGACCAAAAAATATTAGGGAAACTAGATAAATGAGAATATATGAAAATAAAAGACCAAAAAGTCACCATGTTACCAACCAACATCTTAAAACCACCCAACTCTAAGGTAAACAGTGAAAAGGTAATCCAATATTCTATAATATTCACTTCCATTTACCTGGGTCTTGTAAAATAATATTTACAACCAATTTAAGGAGAATGTATGGTGTGATCACATAGCCAACTCCTATTTCATAATAGAGTATATACAATATATAATAACTATAATGTTAATGTTTTAACTTTTTAAAATAAAAAATAGTTTTAAAAAGAATTTTCATAAATCCAATCCCATTTGTAAATCATTTCATTTTATTTTCATAAAATCCTTTCATATTGATAAATCCCAGAATTTGAATATTATATGAGATAAAATAGGGATTCATATCCACATACCATGTATGATTAAAGAAAATACATATCCATGAAATAAACCATCATGTGAAACCATGTGATACAACCTTATTAGAAAAACATGTGAGCAACAATCCCTGAAAAAATCTATAATGTGATAAAAAACAATAAATAAATAATTAAACCATATTGTCCCATAGCCTATATGAATATTCACAAGACATAAAATAATACTAAATGAGTTATACGTTTCAACCAACTATTATCAAGTCCTACCACCATCTGTTGATATACTAAAACCCATAGCGGCATTACACACACTATGGGTGACATGTCTATTCCAAACATAACTATGTTTCCCAAAAATATAAATATATAAAAATATATTTTAAAACCATTTTATCAATTCATAAATAATTTTCAAAGACAATAAAGTCCACACTGTTGTTTGGAAACCCATTCCAAACTGAAACCATCATTCAATAATTTAATCAAAGACTTGGTGTGAAAAAACCATTTTTAAAGAAACTTCCCTTAAAAAGCATCTATCATTCTAATAAATCCATTAAAACATAACATAACTCTAATAAAATGAATTACCCAAAGGCATTTTACAATAATAGAAAGATCCCATTTAATAGAAACACCTACCTAAGGAATGGTGTTAGAACAACTTGACTTCAATAATAGTGAGTAGGGAAGGGTAAGCCAGGACATCAAGATCCTATAACCACAAGAAATACATCAATACTCATTAAAAACCCTTATATCTTGATTAAATAAATCATTTCGGTTTCAAGAAGACAATTGGAAAATATATATACTAAGAATCTGTAAAGAAGATGGTTTACCTATCCGAGTACACAACATACCTTGAGATAATCTATCAAGAATGATGGAAATTAGCCTAAAATTCCAAGAGATAAACTCTAGACCATTGGTGAAGGATTAGATAGATCTAATAAGTGTGTAGGGGGTAATTTGAGATTAAATAGTGGTCTCATGGTTTTTTAAAACAAATTTTTTATGTAATAAAAACCACAAGAATAATTTTATATGTTGGGCTACATGGTTAAACAAATCGTGCGACTAAACCGTGTTCCTCCAATAGAACACTGTTTGGGGTGCATGGTTTGGATTCATGGTTTGTTTAACTATGTGAAAACATGAAAACCCCTCTATCCAAGGGTTAAAAATTTTCATTGGGTGGATGCATGGTTTTGAGAAACTGTGTTCCCCCTTATAATGGCTTAACTCAGGTGGTACAGGTTTCTGGGTCAAACTGCAAGGTTTTCCCTAACATTGGGCCAACCATACGGAGCCCCATGAGCCTCCAAAATTTTTATAAATGTTCTAAAATGAATTCAAAATAGGAATAAACTCAAAGGAGATAAATAAAGGGTTAATAGGTACCTATATGAAATTAATGGAAAGATATAATCCCCCACCATAAAAGATTTATGTCCCTAGAAAGTGATCAGGATTCCAGACTCAAAAAAAGAGATGGACACTCCTACGCCATCAATTATTCCCACTCCCACATCTCTTGGTTATCTCATATGTACTGTGATAGTACCTAGAACAAGGGAATCATTTTATAACATTGTACCAGATCCTGGTTATCCATAATCTAAATTTGTTTCTCAATAATGGTGGTATCAAGATCAACATCAACATCAACATCCACACATTCAATAAAATAGGAAGGATCCTGTCCATACATCCTCTGCTAGGAAACATGAAACACTTCATGAATCAAAGTCAAGTGAGATGGTATTCCCAACTGATATTAGAAATTTACATGTTATTAAATGATCTCAAAGGGGAAAATTAACCTCAATACCAAGTTACCTTGATTACCAAACTGACGATGTCCGAAGTGAGATGAAAATATAATAGAAACCAAATAACCAACCTAAAACACTGGAAAACATTGTCGATGGTCTACATAAGATTTATCATATCTCAATTCTATGACTAACCACTTTTAGTTCAACTCCACATTTTCTTCATCTCTTGAACAAGACTCAAACCAAACAATGAATTCTCTCTAAATTCTTCCCAGTATAGTAGAGATCTACATATCCACCCATTAAATTCCTCAAAGGGATGCATATTTATCTAATTGTAATAATAAAATGTATTGGAAAATTCAACCATATGATAGAAAATCAAGAACGTGAGCTAGAATCATATCCTCAAGAACCTAAATAGTCATCGTTATTTTCTTATCTGTCTGAAGATGATAATATAGGCTCAAATTAAGCCGGGAACCCAATAACTATTGAAAAAATTTCTTAAACCTAGATTTTAACATCAGTTAACTATCTAGAACAATCACATAAGGACACCATGATGTATCAAAATATCTTAGGTGTACAAGTCTCTGTTCTGTTCCACTTTTTCGTCTCATTGAATGGTAAGAAATTCACCGATTTTGTAATTTGATCAATGATCACCCATACCATGTCCTTTCCACTAGGTTTTTTTGGAAAATAAATGATAAAGTATATGTAAATCACTTCCCACTTCTATACCAGAATGGGTAAATGTTACTACAAACCAACAGATATCTAGTGCTCCACTTTATTTTCTAATAAGTGGGGCACCATGATACAAATTCTGCAACCACCTCTTCCCCAACCACCAATAATAACATCTCATGTCATTATACATCTTGGTAGAAATGGAGTGTATGGACCAAAATATTTTATGTCCACAATATATCAACTCCTAGATTAGAGAAAATATAACAACCAACCTATTACATAAGAAATAAGATCCACTAGGAGGTCGTGACCACTCACCTAATGTATCCCCAATGTAGAGGATTTTACTAAATCATTAGTACTAAATGTATTTTATCCCCAAGAGATGACTCTCTCAAATAATTAAAATTAAACTTTCATTGAAGCTGACTACACTTTTTCAATAACCTCTTCCACTCCCAAGATCATCTTAGTGAATAGACTCATCAGATACCACTCATCATCTAATTCATTGACCTCTTATTTTGGTAACTATTCGATCAGAACATCGACACCCACATTGCATTATCCATGGAAGTATGTAATGTAAAAATAAAATTTCTGATGATAATCCACCCTACATCTCTATATAAATTTTATATCCCTATGATTAAAAATATATTACAAGATCTTGTGATTAGAAAACTCTATAAACCAATCCTTAAAGAGTTAGTGACCCCCTATTTTGTTTATATTCATTACTTCTTCCAAATAAAGTACATGGGTATGGTAGATATTCTCATGAGGGTGTAACTGGAGAGTGATAAAGGCCTGAACCTATTTCTCATGCATTAGGAAACATCCCAAACCCATATTATAAACATTGCATAAAATTCCATAAACCAAACTTGGTTTTCAGAAGAATAAAAAATGGCGATGAAGTTAACCTCAAATTTATATTCTCAAAATATCTTTGAAGTTTTTCATTCCATTCAAACATTACACCCTTATTGGTTAAATCTTTCATCGAATACGTGATATTAATGAAATATTGAACAAACAATCTATAGTAACAAGCCATAAACAAGAATATCTGGATCTCAAACACATTTTGAGGATGCTCCTAGGACATAACAACCTATATTATCAAAATATACACTGATGATCCCCTCATATAGGTCACATTCCCTAGGAATTTTATATCCAAGATCCAAAAATCAAACTTGGAAAGCTTACCATATAGTTGATGCCCCTTCAAGGTATGAAGAATGATATACCAACAATCCATGTGTTCATCCTATGAGTTGGATTACGTGAAAATATCATCGATGAACATAATAATAAAAGATTATATGAACCAATAAAATATTCAGTTCATCAAATGCATGAATACCATGTAGCATTAGTGAGACTGATTGGCATAAACAGATACTCAAAATTCCCATACCATCTCTTAAACTCTATCATAGGTATATTATTTTATCATACTCTCATTTGGTGCTACCTTGACTGAAGGTTAATATTTGAAAAGAAACATGCCCCTCTAATATGTTCAAAAAGATTATCAATCTTGGGTAAAGTATATTTGTTCTTAACGATAACCTGATTGAACTTTTGATAACCCACACAATGTGTGAGACCCCATGTATTATTCTTAGTAATGAGGGCACACGAAGCCCATTCTAAAATTCTAGAATGAATAAATCCGTTTTTTCCCAAACCCTGAAGCTTTACTTTATGTTCCACCAACTCACTGGGTTCCATTCGATAAGATGGAATAGAAATGTTCATCATAACAAGGAGTAGTGAAATAGTAAACTAAACCTATCTCTCTGGTGATAAACAAGAAAAATCATCCAGAAAGACTTTATGTTGTGCACTGACCACTATAAGAAGTTGTCTGCCCAAACAAGGGTTAAAGGCATTGAGAAAAATATCTGAGAATTGGCATGAGATTACCCCAACATAAGGAACAACATGACCCTCCCTTCATGAGCTAGAGTCTCAATCATTATGAAAAACCTAAGAAACCCCTCAGAAGATAAAATATAAACTTTATCATGATTAAATTATATCCAGGACTTAACAATAATCATCTAATCCAAGTAAAATATTAGGTCGAAGATGTCTATATCAAGAACTAAAAAGTAGCACACCACCTCGAAGTTCTCTATTAGGACCTGACATGTGGGAAACCTAAAAACGTGTTCGGAACTCTTTCCAAAAGGCATGAAGTGATCAAAAAAGGACATAATTTCTGAAAATAATCCCTTCATGTCAAATAAATTTTACAATATAAAAGAATTATTAAAACCTTATCAAACAAGGATAACATTTTAGTAGATGAAGTAAACATTGTACATATAACAGTAGGTATCCCTACATCAGATTCCAATAGATAACACTCTTATTCATAAAAATTTATAGTCTTACCCATGTGAACATACCCCTCGGACTAAGTATTTTACCTACCTCACATGGAAGCGTCGGTAAAAAATTATGAAACCTTATTAATAGTGGATAATTCCTTACATTCATGTGATATAATTTCACAAATATGATTTATACGGCTTGATTATCGAAAAATATGACATGTATTAAGAGTCTATATAGAGTTATGATTGGTATGACCATGCCTTCCACAATAATATTTGAAAAATAATTGTTGTCCAGAAGAATCCACTAAAACATTTCATTAAGAAAACTTTCCACCCTTGCGCTTCTTTTTTTTTTCGAAAGACACGCCCTGGATAACAAAAAAACCAACACAAGCTCTACCCAAACCTATATTTATAGTTATATATTCCAAAAAAAGTTGATTTTTCAACTACCTACACAAATATTGGAAGAAACATGTTAATAAGTATTTATTGAATATTCATCCTCAATTCCAACTCAAATATTTGAGCCTTTAGATACTCGTTAGTGAAAAGATCCAGTTCCAGACATACCAGCTCACAAAAATGGTTGGAATACTTCATAATGGTATGATCCCCATTCCCCATGCTCATAAACACTATGTTATTCACCAAATGTAATGTATTTGGGTAATAATAGTGAAATATTATTGAAATTAGTCCAAGTAAGATCCTCATGAATTTATCTTTCAAAATAGATTCTCCTCATCCCCTTTATAGTCCCTTGAGAAAATATATGTAAAAACCCACCATAGAGTCCTTAGGGGTCTTAAAGAAGTTGAAAATACTCTCAATCTTCTCAAGACACTCCTTAAATTCTTAGGGTCCCCTTCCACCATGGAAGATAGGCCAATGTTTCTTAGTAAATTCCAATCCATGATTCACTACTAATCATAGGTTCCAAACACTCCGTTGACCCAAAGTCTGAATAATATAGATAAAAACGTCATCCATAGAAGGTTCCACCAGAGGATTTTCTTTTAGATCTTGCCTCCTAGATTGTTCTATCAGATTTGGAAGAACTCTTCTTTGAGGCGTCATCTCTGAAGAACAAGAAAATTATTAATTTAATTTAGATCATGTTCATAAAACATCAGACCAAATTCATTATTTTTTTGAAAGCCTTAAAATATCATGAATTTAAATAAATCATGATTTCTTACAACAAAAGAAAATAATTTAGGAATAAATAGGTTCATTTAATTGAATATCTCATTCTGTTCATTCATATAACTTGAAACTCAAAGTCTCAAACATTGTAAAAACTTTCTAACAACCCAGGGTAACTAGTGTTCAGACACAAAAGTGATCTTTCCAGTCACCCTCCCATACATACTACTCAAATACTGATAGTCCTAACTCCTATCTCCCCACGAAACTGAACTACACCCAACCAATATTAACACACTTCATGATAATAATCATACAAATACCATTTTATTAAAAACCAATTCGTGTCTCCCAAACAACCCACCTGATTTAGACTGTAATGATGGTGAGGTGAAAAAAGATAAAAAAATAAGTCTGATATAAAAAAAGATAAAAAACTAGAGTAAAAATAAGAATAAAGAGATGCATCCAAGATCCATACAATCTATGAAAAACCTACTAACCCCGAAATTAGGAAATAATTAGACAAAAAATTCTCCATGTGACCAACCATCTCCTCTAAACCATCCCACTTTAAAGGAAATAATGAAAATAGAATCTTTATTGCTTCAAGATCCCCATCACTTTACATGGGTCCATTAAAAAAAATCTAAAACCGCCCAAAGGAAAAAGTATGGTGTTAGAAAAAATACTAGTATAATACCACCAAACGTATATATAAGGTCCAATAACAACAATTCATTTCTGCAATATTTTAAAACAATAATTGTTTTATAAATCATTTTCATAAATCCAAACCTATTTGCAAATCATTTCCTTTGGTTTTCATAAAAGCCTTTGATATTGAAAAATCATGGAATATGAAAAGTATAAGTGATAAAATGGGAATTAATATCCATAAAACATAATATAAGGATGTAAACACATACACATAAAATAAACCATCTTGTGAAACTATGTGATGCAACCATATGTTAAAAACATGTGAGAAACAATCCAGAACAAAATCCATCATGTGATTAACAAACCGTAAATGAAAATGAACAATATATTGAGACCTAGACTATATGAAGATGTACTAGACATTCCATTATCCTAAAATAGGATTATATTTTGAACCAACTGATATCATGTACTTCCAAAATTGATCGATATCCTAAAACCTCTATAGAATCATGCACACTATGAGAGACATGTCTATTCCCAGCACACCCAAGGTTCCCTATGTTCCCAGTTTGTTAAAATCAATTTAAAAACCATTTTTAAAATTTATAAAACTTTTTTGAAGACAATAAAATCCACTTCAGTTTTTGGAAACCAATTTTGGAACCAAAATCACCATTCAAGAATTTTATCAAACACGTGGTGTGATTTTTTAAAGAAAATCCCTTTTAAAAACATATAACTTTAAAAGAAATCCCTTGAAAAAAAATCACTCCAATTCAATGAATTTCCCAAAATAATTTTACAAAAAAAATAATTCATAGAATTGACATCTTTCATAAAATAACATACCTCAGGAATAGAGGCAGAACAACCCATCTTCGATAATAATGAATAAGGAATAGTAGATCGAGTCCTCATGACCCAAGATCCAAAAAATACATAAATACTCTATAAACCCCATTATATACTGTTTTGAAGTTCCTTGAAACATGTGTTCTAGTTTTACGAATCACTCTTTCCATGTGGTTTCTATTGGATTTATTTATGGAACCGGAAAATCCCAACAGTTCTTCATCTAAAGGGGGCCTGCTTTCCAAAGACAAGTGTTCATTATGTTTGAACATTACAATAATTAAGAACATGCATTGGTCGAGGGGATGGGAGGTCGGACTCATCACACCATTTCTGGGGGGGGATTATTGTCTAATCCGGGACTCTCTTTGAAAATTTAAGATATTTTCATGAATCATTATTAATTCACCAATTATATCATAAGTTTCCCTTATAATCTAAAATCACTTTGTAACATGTGTAAAATTTAGAATCATCAGTATGCATTCAGGGTTCATCATTAATGGAAATAGTTATATGTATTCAATGTTTTCCATCAATGGTATCCTCTAATATACTGATTAGAGATTTATTTAATCATCGTTGTGATGATACTGATTTGAATCCACTTAGTGAGGCACTCTGGAATTTATTGTCATCCATAGATATAAAGGTTTGTTTTGATCTTGGTAACATGAACATAAAATGGGATACCTACCTATCCTTGCGAAAGGAATCAGAACCCTCGTATTTCATTGTCTCTTAATAGGAAACATTATACCTTTTAAGGTCATGTGATAAGGACCTCTAAGAGAAAGGTGCTTAGTCAAAACTTAGTGTGGGACTTATGATGAAGCAACCCAAGGAACTTTGGAAAGGATATAGGTTTACAAGTTGGATAAGAAACTATTGGGACCATGGCCCTAGGAGAACAAGTTTGATTTCAATTGTTGGGTTTGAACCTCAAGGCGGCTTCCTATGTATCCCATATTAATGGAAATAATATCCCATGTAGTTTGATAAATCTCATAGGAGAGTATGTTTCTCTGAGAGGGTGAGTTTGGGATTACTTTCTAAAAATGATACATTGATAATTTGAGGATTGAATTTGTAGCTTACTTCCTAAATAGGATGCCCAAATTGGGGGAATTAGGTTTGGATTTATGAGGAGGATATCTAGTAAGCTTCGACTTAGAATGAGCTTCCTACGTATCCTGGTTTGAAAAGGAATCTGAATTCTCGTATTTCCTTCTAGTGAGTGTTTTTGCATATGTTGTAACCATCACGTATCTATAAGACCATGTGAGTCAAACAAGAGGATGTGAAATATTCAACAATGACACTCAACACTTTTCCTCCTATGCTGATGGAAGGGGGTGCATCGACCGTGGAAGAGGGAGAGGTGACGAGTCTTTGTTTCGTTATATTTACATTGGACAAGGGTCCAATGTAAGGAGGAGGAGATGAAGGTGGGGGGATTATACCAGGATGGCTACCATTAAATTGGTTCTATTAAAAAAGGGGGACTTCTCCTTTTCCTGTGTGGAAAAGGAAGTGTGAACTATACCTTCCATACTAGAGACCTAAGGATCCGGGTCACCTCTTTGAGAAATGAGCGGCAAGGACCCAACCCTACTCCAAACCGTGAACTTCCCAACACTATTTTTGGGAGAAAGGTCCATGTGACTGGAGGTATAAAAAACCACAAACATCTCATGAATCCTAACCTTATTGTGAAATGAATGTGTGAAACCTTTACCAAAGGTTTGATAAGTCAGGAGGTTTCGGTGGATGCTTCAACTTAGTCCCTTTCAGATAATGGAATCAAGGAAGGAGATACCCTACCATGAATGTATTTTAAAAAGGGTACTTGAGTTGGTCATGTAGGTCCCTTGCACAGGTATTCCACGTAGGCACCCCGCGTTGCTATACCGCTTAGGTATACCTCACAGTTATGGCGTGTAGGTATACCACGCAGGTATGGCGCATAGGTATGGCACACAGTTATGGCGCATAGTTATGGTGCGTAGGTATACCGTGCAAGTATAAATGATGACTCACAAATGTGAAGAACTTCAAAACATGATTATACTATTTAATTATCTCTTCTTTCGTGGAATATATAACTTCCTTATACAATTTCATGGATATAGGAAAACGATCTACGCAATGTGAGCTTCAGAGAGTCTTTCACTTTTTTCAGTCTTCAAATAGGGAGCCCAAGGGCTCTATTTATAGGCACAGATGGGGCCTGGTCAAAGATATGTAGTCTGCATAGGTCCTTTGTGTAGCTCTGCTGCGTATGTATTCCGTGTAGGTGCATAAATCATCTTCTGGTGTGGAGCTCCATCTCGGAGTTCAGTCGCGCAACCCTGTCACGTAGGTCAGTCGCACATCTCCGTCACATAGGCCTGTGAAGCTATTTCATTGTGAAGATCTTTAGTAATATTTTTATTTTCCATTGTACTCTTCTAACATTTCTTTGGGATCTAAAATACCTAGATTTTTCTTTATAGTCTTTTTGGTTACTTTATCAATTGGTGTTAATAAAATCCCCCCCCCCTCAGTATTGGATCCAAAACGTACAAAGAGGGTCAAGTCCTGAGCAGAAAGTTGTCGTACAACGCAGGTTTACCACGCAGGTTGACCGCACAGGTGCTTTGTAGAGGTATGGTGTAAAGAGGTTGCACTCCATCCAGAAGCGTAGGTCATCATTTTTCTAGAAATAGGTCTCACCATTCATGATTTTTTTTTCGTCATCTGTACTTTATCTTAAATTTTGTAGCTCTTGTTGCGTAGCTCATTCACCAAACTGTTACTGCATTGTGCTGTCATGTAATTTCCTTGAAATTTTTTCAAGGTAAAATTATTTTAAGTGATGGAGCTATGACAAACAACTTCATCAAAGTATTTCATCTAGGACCCTTGGCGAAAGACCTATGAGACAAACCTCATCAAAGGACCTATGCGACATGCCTCATAGAAGGACCGACACGACATGCCTCATCAAAGGACCTACTAAAATAGTGTACTTTGCCAAATTTTTGATTTCCTCTTTAAAATTTTGACCTAGATGTTTGATAATTATCTTCCAGGAAAGAATGACTCATTTGATGACTCATACTGAAGAAGCTAAGGCTCTCCAAAATGAAATGAAGAAGATCGTCAGACCAGACAATTATGATATTGTGGAGAGTACTCTTCTTGGGATATATAAGGGTCTAATTCCATTCCAACGTGACTACGTACAAAGTCCTTATTTACCTTTATATGGGCATGTAATTTTGCAAGATACCCATGTTCCATCTTTTAAAAATTACTTTCAAAATAATTGGTTTCATCGGTATTCCAACTATGACTGTATGAATATTAGGGAAAGTGGGTTCCTGTACAAGAAGGAACTGTCCCTGTTAGTTTAATCCTTCATCACAGTGGTTGCTCTATGGATATAAAGGACATGTTGTAGAGCCAAGACCACATTGTTATGGTTCTACTTTTCAGGATTCTCTAACATATCTATATAATGGTTGGAAAGGAGATTGGGACCTTTGTTCAAAAGGTGGTGTAAAACCCGAGTGGGTGTGGGAATTTTCAGTACGTCGGACTTGTGCAGAATTCATAAAAGAGTTTTCAGATGTTCATATCTACGAAGATATATGGATGGGGCAAACTTATGTTTAATAAAATTAATTCATTTCTAAATTACTGAGCTGATGGAGTCCACAAACGAATTCCTTTCATTTGATGCATGGTGAAGTTGGTATTAGTCTCTGGGATATTTACCAAATAGATGGAATTCCCATTCTTGGGGAAATGTATGATGAGTTCATTCCTCCTACTACAACATGGGGTGATTCTTCAAGAACACCACAACTAGATCATGAATTACTTAAGATATTGTAGAATTTACCTAAATACAAGAAAGATATCCATGCTATGAAAGTCTTCTTAGAACCCACAACAGAGGAAGGTCCAACCTATGCATATCCAACTGTTTGTCCTTCTATAGGTAACTGAGGAAGTTTAGTAGCAAATTAGACTACGCTGGAAAGAGGTGATTATAAGAATTTTTGAAATAAAGCATGAGCCGATATAGATGAAAAAGTACGCTTAGCTTCCTTCCTTGCTATGTGGCTAAGAGTTTATTTTCTTCCAGTATGTGAATCCAAAGGTGGTGTAAGATCAGGAACAATCATCATTGCATCTAAATTGGTAGAAGGGAAGTATATTAGGTTAGAAACTACTATATTGGAATGAATTTACCATCTTCTATTGCATTTATATAATGGGAAGGCTCCATTTAGAATTGGAGGGCCATTCCAAGCGTTGTGGGGATGGATTGCAACACATTTTTCTTCATAATCAGTGTTGAATTCAGTCAGAGTTCCCAATAGTCGATTCAAAACATTTTTACAGAATGTTTATGGTATTAAACCTCCGAACATGTGACCAGACAAGGTTCTGAAGGTATTGAATGTCTCTGGAGAATTCAACTTCTTTTCTTTTGGTAACCCACCGGTTGGAAAATTTATTGATGATGGTAAAGAAAATAATTATGAGTTTAGATCTTATATGATGGCATTCAGGGATGGAATATTATCAATCGGGATTGATGGTGAAATTATCGGAGATGCTTATGTCCCCTATGGGTTTTATCATTAGTTCATATGCCTTTAACAATCAAACACTTTTCTACCCACATATGTCAGACATGTCAAACACCCAATGGTAGCATGAAAATTATAGATTATAATAGATTTAAAGGTATCCAAACTGTTTATTACATTACCTCCATCAAATGCATCGATGAGGTTTGAAGCTAAGCATGCCAAAGATTAGGTTTCTTCATATCCTCAAGAGGATTTGACAAAAGGAATATATCGAGTGGCGGCTACAACGACTGTTGTACGTGGAAATAATGGTAAGAAGTCCAAGTCTAGAGAAGATACAAAAGTTACAGAGGTTTCAGAGCTCTCAAAACATCTTCACAGGAGGTATACCAGGAAGAATTGGGCTAGAGGAGTAAAACCTCAAAAGCTATGGGGATCTAGTTGCCACCATCAAATAGAGATTCCTATTCCATCTGTTGAACTTTCTGAAGAAAGGATTCCTAAAGAAGTTCCCAAACCAGAAGGTATTGAATATCCTCTGCAGTCAACCATACCACAATTGAATTATGTGTGACCTTCATCCATTCATCACTGGGAGAGTGTATCCCATGATCTTAGGGATGCATGGGCATTTCTACAACATGGAATTTGAATGATAGATATTGGTGACATCAAGGAACCTTCTATTTGAAATCTAGAAAATAACTTGGCAGAAGTACATAAGTATATTATAGAGCAAGAGGTTTTTATATATGCGACTAATTAACGAATCCCAACCTCTAAATGTGTATCTCATATGCTGGAATTAGGAGTCCATGAAAGGGTAATTATCGACTCTAAACGAGTATCATGTTTATAAATGCAGGGGTGAGATCTATGAGGGCGGTCAACAATATCCGGAAGGAGTACTGTAAATGGAGTGGTCAGTTGGTGAACCGGGAGAAGAGCTGTTTCTATATTGCGACTTCATGTGGAGACGACAGGGTGGATGGGGTTAGATATTTGTTGGGCATGGGGAAGGGGTCTTTCCCGATGGAGTACCTGGGGGCTCTGGTGACTTCTGGTCGGCTTCAGAACATGGATTTTGACAAGGTGGTGAAAAAATTTATGTCTTGTATTCTGGATTGCAAAAATCACTTTCCGTCCTTTGGGAGACAAATTGAATTGGTTAACAGCGTGCCTTCAGTTGTCCTGGTGCATGCGATCATGTCTAAAAATGTATCGAAGGGGGTCATAAGTTCCATTGACAAGGTGATCGCTCGTTTCATTTGGGATGCATCGATTGAGGGGAAGAGACAATGGGTTTCGTGGAAGAAGATGGCGCGACCAATCAATTAAGGAGGAATCAACGTTAGGAGTATGGCAGATATGGTGAATAGAGTACGTGTGAAGCTTTCTTGGGAAATTATTGAGGGAGAGACATTTTGGGGCAGGTGCATGCTGAACAGGTATGAGTCTGGCATCAATGACCTCCCGGCGAGAGGTTTCTCCATGTGGACAGAGGTGAGTAATGTCGACCCAAAGTTACAACACCGTTCTCAGTGGATTATTCGGGAAGGGAGGATCCAGTTCTGGGATTACAACTGGTCAGGTCGGGTGCATGCATTCCTGGGGTGTCCTACCCCTCTTATTTCTTTTAGGGAGGCACAGTTTCATCCTCTATTCTTTTGGGCGGTGCTAGATGCGGATTCTCAGAGGGTCTTTGATTCGGTTGTGATCAAACAGGAGAAGGATAGGTGTGTATACACGCCTTCGGCGTTGGGTAGGTTCAATATGAAAGGCTTTCGTAGCAGTTCCCATGCTCAGTAGCTTCAGGAGTTGAGAAATAAAGTGGAGTGGAGCAGAAGTGTTCCTACTAAAATGAACTTTCTGACGTGGCAGATGAAGTATAAGGCTAACCCTTTGGATGAGAACATCAAAAGTCTGGGTATTAGCATGGTGTCAGGATTCCAGTGCGGTAAATAGAGGAGGGAGGAGAGTATGTAGCATAATTTCTTTGAGGGGGACTAGGCTCGTGTGGTGTGTAGCTTTCTGGGAACGAACACGGGGTACTCTTCATATGCCGACACCTGCGACCGGTTTTTGGTTCAATGGTTTCAGGGGTGTGATGGCAACGAGAAGGATACAGAGGCCCGAGATTTTTTTTACAATGCGGGTTGCTGGGTACTATGGGAAGCGAGGAATCGCACCAGGTACGAGGGAACTGTGTCCAATGGGAGGGCGGTGGTGGTGAGATTAAGGTGTATGTTGATTGAGCTGGTGGGCATTACAGGCTTTGGGGAGTATGTTCCATCCATATGGGTCTTGAAGTCCCCTGGGTTGGTGGTTAGGCAGAGGAGCTACATGGAGCGGGGGAATTGGGTCTGCTGGATCCCTCCAGTGGAGGGTAATAAGATGAACGTTGATGGAGCATGTACTGGGTACATCATGCAAGGAGGGGAGGGGGCTGCTCTGTGATGGCAGTGGTAGTGTGATGATGGCCTTCGATACCTATTACGGGAGGGGGATCTCGGTGCAAGTAGAGGCCTTGGCTGTTCTCTCAGGGGTATCGTTGTGTATTGATAGAGGGATTGTTGTGGAACAGGTTAAAACAAACTCGAAGATTGTTCACGATGCGTTGCATGGGCGAGGTACGACTCTGTGGATGATTTTCTTTACTATTAGGCAATGCAAGGCCATTATGGGGAATAACGTCAGGGTAACTCACACGTGGCGGGAAGGGAATAAAGAAGCGGATTATTTTGCATCTCTTGCGGTCCCTGGGGATACTATGGTCTGGGTGGATAATGTGTCGCCTATTAGACCCGATGGGCTCAATTTGATTAGGGGAGATACCCTTGGTTTGCACTATTTTTATCCACCTTAGGGGGGATCTCGTTGGTTGTTTGTAATTGGGTTTTTCTGGAATAAAAAACATAATGTTGGATGGTATTTCCCTTTTTCTTTTGTCTCAACTCCGTTTTACCATTTATCATCGTTAATCTTGATGAAAATTTATTTGTGCAGCTTGAATGTGGAGAAGGAAGATCTGGACCAATTCTCAAATCACATAACTATAGCCCTAAAGGCTATCCTATTGATGAAAAAAATGATCCTGCTAGGTCCCAGAACATTCTCTAGGAGAAAGAATCATGACTGGGGTAATGGAGACCGATAATCCTCAACCATTACCTCATGTTTCTCTTGTTAAGAGGATTGTTTCAATCTCTCCCCAAACTTTTGAACAAAAACGCAAAAGAGCAATGAGATTGATTTGAAGTGTTCACCAAAGGAGTAAGTATTTATAAAATCCATAGGGAATACAACTTGATAAATATATTCTTGTAGCCACGTTTTATCCTCTTGTAGGATCTATGTCTCTCTCCTCTCTCAAGGGATTAAGAGCTGATTCTTCAAGACCACAAAAATAATCCCTTGGGGAAACCCAAGTTCATGCTGACGAATCTATAATTTTAGTAGATAAATTGTCAAAAGATTCAGCTATACCTACTCCTAGATCTGCTGAGAGAGAGGAAGTCCATGGTAAGATTAAACACATTTCTCTGTTTCTTTTGTCAAAGGATCCTGAAATATTCAACACTGATATTCCTATTGCTTCAGAGGAAAGTACTAAAGATCTAGGGAAATATAAGACAAATAATGATGTTGACCCAAACATGGAAATAACTTATTCTGCCACACTAATTGAAGATCCGAAATAAAAAATGTCAGTGGATCCAATTTGGGCCTAAAATAATTTTTGTTAGATACCTTAAATGGTGAGGATTATGTAACATTTCAGACAGTATACACTGAAATGATGGACACCCTTAATCCAAATATTGATATTCTAGGTTACATCAAGGAGTTTGGGGATTTTCATGAGGAATTTCAAGGGTGTAAGTCCCTATTCTTGCATCTTCCATATATAATTTGTTCTTTAACTTGATTTTTTTACATCAAAGATTACCTTATGAAGCTTTATCTGGAGAAAAGTTTGCAAAGGCTCTTCAGGAACAATGTTGTCCACTTTATCCTTCCATTGGGGCTAGATAAATAACAACAGAGGATCCTTCATCAAGAGATGTTCCAGAGCCTTTAAATGTCATAACTGAGAAAATTCAAGGAAATTCCGCTACTCAAGAAACATCTAATCAAAACACTGAGGCTGAGAATACATAGAATGAATCCAATCAAGTAGCTGACATATTATTGGGTAAATATAATCATTTGTTTGAATAATATTTGTTTCCTCCATTTGAAACTAATAATGACCTTGATTTATCATTTAGGTTTATTTGTTCCTAGATCATAAGGTGAGGTATCTACTATCCCAAGAGAAGTATAACAAGGCAATTATTTAAGATACCTATTTACAGAGTACATTTTACCTCATGAAAGTGACTTAGATTCAGACTTTGAGATGCAATATACTCTTGGCATGACACATAAGTAGACATGGAAGCATATCTAGAGCATAATTCCCGAAAATCCTTTAGATGAATTGTTTCCCCATTTTTCAAAACTCCAAGCATTATTCTGCGTATTGGGATTTGGTGGATTTAATTATCGGCCAGTCTATGATGCCATGAAAGAGACTATTCACTGATGGGATCTGGAGCATAATATACAACAAGGTTTTGAAGAGGCTAAAAAACTCATCAATGTTGAGTATTTCATGCTGCAATATTTGAGGTGGAGGCAAATCATAACAATAAATCACACAAAATTAGCCAACAATTCAAAGATACCATGAAGGAGTTGTTATATCTTCAACAACAATTGGATGTTCTTCATAAAAATATTGAGCAGTTGAATCAGACATTGGGAGAAACCCAATTAGAGGGAACAAATGCCATTTCAACTACTAAGGAATCACTTCATTAGGCTGAGGATACTACAGTTGATCAACTATCTCAACTTCAATAGGTAGCTGATAGAGCTTACGAACCTGTCCAACAAATGAAAATTCATGGTGAGAGTTTATTCTAAAACATGATAGAGAGGCTCCATTTTGTGGATGACCCTCTATTTTCATATGAATGAAAGAAATTTTGTTTTCAATCATATAAATATTCATTCACGATTTTCATGATTGCAATATGAAAGGTAAATAATGATAGTGATTCCTTTGTGTTAAACAATCATTATTATAATAACAAGAATGAAGTGCTCAAAATTTTCTTATTAAGATAAGGGACCTAATGATCATAATTTGATTGTTGGTAGGGTTATATGGATAACCCCACAAATTTTGTTTCTTTTGACCTCTTTTTTTATGGCTTGATATTATCAAAATCAAACAAAAAATGTATGTTTAGTGAGCCGGGACTCTACTTTTGATCAGAGTGCCCCTTACGGGTCCTCAATCTAATGAGCACCAAGTCTTTTGTTATTGGCAGTTTAGAGTCATGCATGTAGGAATTTAAAGGGCTGATATTTAGGGTCAAATATCTTTGACCGTAAACTTTGAATTAAATCCCAAAAAAAAAACATTGTGGGTAAGAATTGCCTTAAAATTATTTAAACATTTCTAAGGGGAATCTTGGGCCATGATTTTTTATGGATACCAAATTTAAAGCCTGTATCAACATAATGGGTGTCTTTTTCAGAAACGAAGTTACCATTATTTGAAAAACCCATTATGGGGGCTGTATTATGCATTGCCAACTTGGGAATATGTTGCATAGCCAAAAAGTGGAATCATTTGACTGACAAGCCTGTTATGTAGGCAACTTCTGCAAGGCCGCCTAAGGGCATGTGCTTCATAGTCAAGTAAAAGAATTCATTAGGAATTTAATGTTTGACTATTGATAGATAGGGTAAATAAGATTTGGGTGACCGAAGAACCCAATGGGTGGTTTTTGAATGGAAGTTAATTTTAAGAATGAAAGATCTATTTTATAATGACATATGTCATGAATAGGAAAACCATTTCTATAGAAATTTGGTGTATGGGAAATGGATTAAAATTTATCAGAAAAGGGGAGTTTTCTGATATCAAACTGTGCAGTTTTAATACAAGAAGTGAGGAAATTGATGCTATGTAGTTTAAGTCAAGTAGTGAGGATATTGGTACTATTCAGTTTTAAGTCATGCAGTGAGGACATTGTGTGGATTTAATTTAAGGTCTTTAGATCTGACCAAAGGTATGAGAAAACTCTCCCAATTTCTTGATAATTTGTTTGGAAACATACTATCATATTTATCTATGGAAGGGAAAACTATAAACTGTGATTTAGGAGTTTCTGGAACCGAGGAATGATATGGGAAATGGGCTAAAATCATTAAAGAAAGTCTTTTCTAATAATGAATTTTCCATTACATGAAAAATCCATTCTGGGAGTTGTATTATGCAGGGCCAACTAGGGAATATGCTGCATAGGAAAATAGTGGCATCTTTTGACTGACTGACCTGTTATGTAGGAAACTTATGCAGATCTTCCTAAGGGAACATGCTGCATAGTCAGACAAAAGAGCTCTCAGAGGTTTGACGTTCTTTAGCTAAAATTTAGAGAAAGTTTATGGAGATTCATATTTTCCTAAGCATCGAGTTTGGTTTATGGAGAAAGGCACCTGAATATGGAAAGGGTATTTATAATCAAGATATCCAAAGAATCAGAGGAATATGACTTTTATTAAGGTATGACCCAAACATAAAAGATATGATGTCTGTAGTTTTAGGTCTTACAAATAGGACAAGAAATGGAAACAATATATAACATGTGGCCAAAGGATTTCAAGGTAATTTCATAGTGTATCAAACACATTGTGAGGGAAATGTGAAAACCATGGTCTTGAAGAATCTCATATTGTGAGAAAGATAATGGGGCAAGTATACTTGAATGACTATTTTAAAGTACAAATTCTTGTATATTGTCATCAAATATTAAAGAGGAAAGAGATATATAACCAAGAAAGAAGTTATCATTATTTCACAAACTCATTATGGGGGTTGTATTATGTAGGGCCAACTGGGGCATATACTGCATAGCCAAATAGTGAAATCTTTTGACTGACAGGCCTGTTATGTAGGCAACTTATGCAAGGTCGCCTAAGGGCATGTGATGCATAGTCAGAAAAAAGAGCTCTCAGATATTGGAAACATTGTCACCAGAAAATGAAAGAAATATTATGAAAATATGAAAATATTCAAGATTAAGAGTGTGAAATATGGAAGGGGGTTGTTCCCAATGCATATGAAAGTTATTTTTACTAATATTGGAAACGAGTTTGATGTCCTTTACCAAGATCTGACTCATATGTAAAATAGATAATTTCTTTGTTTCCTTTGAATGAATATTATGATATGCAGTTTAAAGTCATGCAACAAAGACATTATACTATACAGTTTTAAGCCATGCAGTGAGGACATTTTCACCCCATAAGGAATCGAAATTCCTTACTTATATAAATAAACCTTTTACCCAATTCCAAACTCACTTGAGCTATGATCGGTGTGAGAAACACATAGTAGTGAGGGTATGTTTCAGAATACAAAGGTGACATAGATGAAGAATGGATTTTTAGATTTCCATGCAGTATAACGTCGTGCGGTAATGAAGAAGATGAATCGATGTGAATGGAAAATAAATATCATAACCAGGTTAAGGGATAAAACACAAGTGTCACTATATGTCTTGCTGGGGAATGTATCAAGTCATACATAATTCATAATACTTTTCCTACGCAGATTTGATTCTTATACAAGTAATAAAGGGGTTTTTTTTTATCGTGGATAGGCCCAAGATTGGAGATCTAGGCATCTCTATGTATCTCAAAATAAATGATAATCAAGCCATACGTAGTTCTTTAAACAATCATACCTCATCCTATGTTTGACATGAAGAATGTGGGATTTTAACACGTTCTAAGATAACAGTAAATATTTAAGGCATAAAATGGTATAAAGACCAAATCATATTTCTTAAGGAAACACTATACACAAATATGATTCGTACACATGAGATGAAAAGAAAATAAAAAGATTTTGTTATTGTGACTGGGCCCAAAATTGAAGATTTAGGCATCTCTACGTATCTAAAAATAAATGAGAATTAATCCATAAGTAGTTCTTGAAACATGTTCTCTATGCAGACCTGACTCCAACATTGGAACGGAAGGGTCACATGCACTACTAAAGAGTATTGATGATGTCAATGATGTTTACTTATGGAAACTTCTAACATATTATAGAGAAAACGTTAGTTGTACAAATGATGTCATGCAGTTTAACGTCATGAGACAAGGATGAAGATGCTACACACTTTAACTCCATACAACATGGATGCTTATGGTTGTTATGAAATTTAATGTATAGTAACTAGTAATAGGGGGATATGAAATTTTAAGTCTTGCAACAAGGATATAGGGGCTGTGCAGTGTTATGTCCTGCAACTAGGATATGGGGGCTGTGTAGTTTTAAGTCCTGCAACAAGGACATGGGGGTGTATAATTACACAAATTATTTTTTCAAGAATCCTGAATTGATTGGAGTTGTAATGAGCTCTCCATCCATTGAGATTAAAGCATAGGCTCCATTTGAATAAACCTTATGTATGCAATAAGGTCGTTCCCACTTTGATTCAAGTTTTGGAGGATTCTTCCCTAGTATAATAGGAGTCCTAAGGACCAATACCATTTCCCCTTGAAGGAATGAACAAAGGTGAAATTTCTTATTAAAATATCATGATATTCTTTTCTGATAGATTTAAAAATAATGAAAAGTATGAAATCTTATCTCATCTAATACTTCTAACTCATCATACTATTTCTGAGATCTTTCATCTGTAGACAACTGATCACTGATTGCAAATCTAAGTGAAGGAAATTGTATTTCAATTGGAAAAACTGTTTCGGTTTTATATACCAATGAATAAGGAGTTTATTGGGTAGCAGTACAGGTAATTTTCCGATATTCCCACAAAGAATTCAAAACGTTTATCAATCCATGACTTCTTATCTTTATCCACCATCTTCTGGAGTATATTTTAGAGAGTCTTATTGAATGCCTCTATCTATCCATTGGGCGCTGCATGATTGAGAGATGAGTTTTTGGACTTGATATTATGTTCCTGATATAACTTTTTTTACTTCAGTAGAACAAAAATTGGTGTCATTGTCCATAAAAATAGTATGAGGGACACCAAATCTATTGATGATATTAGTTTTGAAAAAACTCACAATTCTTTTGGATCTGACTTCCTTGGGAGGTTTTGCCTCAGCCCATTTAGAGAAGAAGCCTGTAGCAATGAGAATATACTTGAATTGCTTAGTTGTGGCTGGAGGATAAGTCCCTAATACATCCATTCCCCATGTGGAAAATGGCCAGGAGTATTTAGCTATATGTAGAAACTATGGGGTTTGATTAATGAAGTTGGAATGCACATGAATTGGATGACATTTTTTAGTGAAATCTATACAATCCCGTGTCATTGAAGGCCAAAAGTATCCAATTATTCGTATCTGATCAGAGAGTCTATGCCTAGATTTATGGGCACCAAAATCTTCTAAATGTACTTCTTTCATGACAGCTATAGTCTCTTCTCCATCAATACATCTAAAGATAATCTCATCAAATCCAAGATTGTAAAGGATATTTTGGTGGTTTGGACTATCATAAAGAGTATAAATGGCCACTCGTCACAAGATCTTCTCCTTCTCATCCCTATATGGTGGAAGTATCCCATTTTGAATAGATTCCATGATTAATGTTCTCCATCCCATGGTATACGATTCAGAAATAGAGATAATTTCATTAATTTCCTCCCTTTTGGTTTAAAAAAAGGTGAATCCACATGGCAATGGGTTATGCTGATAACAGTCTCATCCCAATTTGGATCTTCCAAGGTTGTAGCTGCATTAGCCAATACATATGCTTAAGCACTTTGTGATCACATGACATTGGACAATGTCAGCTCCGAGGGAAATTCAGAAATTAACTCTCTGAAATAATTACTCAAAGGGATTAACTCTTCTTTTCTAATAGAGTATTCCCCATTGATTTGTCTGATTACCAATTTTGAATCACCTTTTACCCTCAAATGATCTATTTTCACCTGAAGTGCCAATTCCAAACCTATGATGAGAGCTTGATATTCTGCTTCATTGTTGGTACCACCTTCTGATAAAAGGAAAGAATAAGGCAATGGAGACTTTTTTGGGGAAATAAGAACAATTTATAATCCAACCTTGTTGTGTTTATGGTTTTACAGTCTCTTATCTGTTGGACATCTAGAAGCACCATCAAAATACATTTCCAATGTTTAGGAATTATATTGAATAGAGGAGACCCCTTCATTAAGAAGTTCAATATTAAATGACGTATCTTCCACAGATGGATGCTCAGCAAGAAAATCAGCAAGATCTTGGAATTTTATTACATTTTGAGGCACAAACTAGATATCAAACTATTGAAAAATAACTGCCCCCCGTGCCAGACGTCTTGTAAGCATAGGACTGCTGATGATAATTTTGAGCGGATTATTATGAGGCACCAATTGGACTTCATGATGTTGTAGGTAGTGTCTCAATTTTTGAACTGTAAAGATTAATGCTAGGTAACACTTCTCAATACTTGAATACAGAGTTTCCTCATCATGCATAGTTTGACTGAGATAATAAAGGCTATTTCCATTCCCATCATCATTATTATTGGCTAGGAAGGCACCTAGTGATCGCTCTAAAGATGTCACATAGAGAATAACATGTCTTCCTTCAACAGGAGGAATCAATACTGGTGGACTCAAGAGATATTTCTTGACGGTATTAAATGATTCCTGGAAATCATCAGTCCTTTGGTAAGTGACTCCCTTCGTCATTAATCTATTGAAGGTGAAACAATTTCCTATAAAATTGGTGATAAAGCGCCGAATATAGGCCAAGTGTCTTTGGAGTCCTCTTAATTATTTTAAATTTATAGTAGGTGACATGCCAAAGATTTTTTTTTCTCAGGATCAATTTTGATACCATGAGGTCGTACAACTAATCCAAGGAATTTTTTTTGTTACCCAGAAAGCACATTTCAAGGGGTTTATCTTCAAACTGTGTTGCCGATGTATATTGAATATGGTTTCCAAATCAAGAAAATTATTGGAATGTTGTCTGAATTTTACTACCAAATCTTCCACATAGCATTCATCAAATTTCTATAAGAAGGGTTTGAAGATATGGTGAATGAAATGTTGGTATGTTGCACCTGCATTATTTAAGACAAAGGGCATTACATGATAGAAAAATGGACATTGAGGGGCTCTAAAGGATATATATTATTCATCCTCTAGGTCCATTCAGATTTTATTATACCCAGAGTAACCATCCAGAAAGGAAAGATCCTCATAGCCCGCCATTGCAACAAATTGATGTTCTGTAATCGGGACTGGAAAATCATATTTAGGACAATTCCGATTAAGATCCCTAAAATCAATGCAGACCCTAATTTCCCCATTTTTCTTTTTCACTGGGACCATATTGGATAGACATATAGGATACTAAACTTCCATAACAATGTTAGCTTTTATATGCTTATCAACCCGAACATTAATTTTAGAGGCATGAGTTGGGTATGTCCTTCTTGCTGATTTCTTGAATCCACGATGTTTTTTTGGCAAACCCAAATGATGGGTGGAAACATCAGGATTAAGACAAGAAATTTCTATATAATTCCAAGAACATATATCTCAATGTTTATTTAGAAAATAATTATACACCTCTTTCTCTTCAGAGTTCATGGCCACACTAATTAGAGTGGGGCATGGATCTTGTTATATTCCCAGTCTTATTTCTTTGCGTTCATCCACAATGGTAGATTGACCTTATTCAAATGCTGGAGGAGCATCCTCGATATCTTCATCCTCTTATTCATTATGTTTTACCTATTATATTTCCACTCGAATGGCATTTGACAAGGAAAAACTCCCAGAGTCAGGGGAGGAGTCAGTATTTGATCATTTCGAAGAAAAGACATCCATATCTGACCCTACTAATGATGAAGGGTATTCTTGTGGTAATAAAGAGGGATTGATGGATTGGGAATCAACATTTTTGTCTTCCCCTAACATTGCTACAATTTATTCAACTTTGATTGAAAAAGTAATGGCTTCTTGTTGTTTAGAAGATGAAATGAAAACATCTCCATTCAGGCTTCCATCATTGATTGGTGTATCAATAATTTCTCCCACGTTGTCTGGCTCAATTGTAGCAATCGACATTTTATAAATTACTGGATATGTGCATGGATTTGGTTTTACCCTTTCAATGTGATTGATGTGTAGCACATAATATGTATTAAAATGCATTAATGGATTTTCTAGAGAATTTTCTATTCTATTTGAAGCAATAACTCTAGTTGCTTCCATCATCATGGACTTCTTTCTTTTTGTGTGATAATACTATGCCTCAATGTATTGAGACTCACATGTTTTTAATGGAGCCTTGTCACCATAAAATGTCCCAATTTTACCATTGAAAAATTATTTCAGACATTGATGGTATGAAAAAGGTATGGTGGCATGTTGATGCAACCAAGGCCTTCCAAGAAAAATATTGAAGGATATGTCCTGACGAACAACCTTGAAATCTGAATTAGACACAAGATCTCCAAAATGAGTTCTGATTGTAATTTCACCCAGGGGTTCTTCTTCATTATTTTCATATCCTTGAAACATTAAAGTCGAAAGAGATAAGTTAGATTTAGTCAGGTCCAATCGACAAAGTGTACAAATGGGAATGAGGTTGACCCCGAAGCCATTATCAATGAAGGCCTGTCGAATATCTATGTCATTAAACTTTCCAAACAGATTCAATGGTCTGATATTCCCATGTACCACATGATCCTCATGCTCACCAGTAAAATATATGATTGCATGACATTATGCATGATAATTGTCTATATGATAAACCTCATCAGTAGCAACATCATTTTCAAACTCTTGAGGACTTGACAAAGCCTCAATGAGATCCTCTCAAAGATCTATTGATAGATTCAAAGCATCCCAAATTGTCATCATGGCCGGTAGATGGTACAATTGTTTCAAGAAGTTATAATTTTGGTCCAAAGGTCTGTGTTTCCCATCCTGGAGATGCGGTTTTGCAGGTGCTTCAGAAGATGATGCATCTGATGTAGCTGTATTTTGTGTTGAAGCAGAAGTGGGAGATATTCATGACTTTTGAAGATTAGACTGACTAGGTATATTAACTTTTTGAGAGGAATATGGTGTTACTTCTAATTGGTCCTTCAAAATAATTGTGTCAGAACCGGGCCTGTCTTCATAGAAGAAACTCCTAATTCCTTTTGATCATGTTTAAGGGATCTTCCACGTGTTTCTGCCGCATATATAGTTCGAACAGGTGTAGAATTAAAATTTTGGTTTCTCGAATTCCCATGTCTTCCCCTATATCCTTGACCTTAGCCCCTTCAAATCGTTCCCCAATTAGGCACAAGAAATTCTGGCTTATTATAATCAGAATCACCATTGGCATAAGGATCCATTAAATGGATAACATTAACATAACCAAAGATTAATTCTTCATCAGACAAATATTCTTCTTTAAATGTTAGTTCTAGTTGTACCGTTTTGTAGGGTGGTTCCCATTCTTCTGAAATAGATGGAAAAAAATATGCCAGGGTTAAGGAAAACTTTGGCCTTGACACAATCTCATCATCTTCTGACTGCTCTTTGTGTTTATCATCACTTTTCTTCTTTGAGGAATGTCTTTTTGATGAAGATGGTTTTTCTATGGTAGCAGTGTTTGAAGACACAATTAGTTTTTTCAACTGTGTTTGTAAAATATCATGAGTCTGGTTGATCGTTTTCATAATCATCCAGTAATTATATTTTTGCACACTTTTACTTTGAACCTCTTTCCATTCTCCCTCTTCCTCTAGATTGGTAGCAGTAACACATACTACTTGAGTTGATGAAATTGTCTATTTCACTTGTCCATAGTCTACCATCTTTTTCAGAAGGTATCTGAAAAAAAATCACTCCTGAATGGGTTGTCCCCACATCTAATGAAAGAGACAATAAATCGGATGATCTTCATCTCCTTCATTATTTGGCTTCTTCGGCCTTAGCAACTGAACTAGATTGTTTTCTAAGGCTGAGATGATGGAGCCAGGAACTTGATCATTTTTAAAAGAATAAAATTTATTCTTTAATTGCCCAAACTATTTTTTCCTTTGATATCTCTGATCATCTTGATGAGGCAGTTGTTGCTGTTGATGCTCAGGAAGCATAGCCCTTCGGTATGATGCATGTCTTGAAGTAGAAGCAGGTATAGGTTCCTGTTTGAGTGTAACTGTAGTAGCTTATGACTTTCCTATTTTTCTTCCTAGAACTGATACAATTACATGAGTTTTAACCTTAGTTTTTATAATAGAGTCTTTTATCTGCTGAGCGATTGATGTGAGGTCTTGAAAAGTTCCCATCATAGGATCAAAATGGGAAACAAAATGTGTTAAGTGTTGTTTCGGATCTCCCAAATAATTAATGATTGGGAATGTGGTATTCAAAAAATTTGGTGGGGGAGTAATTGCATGCACCTATTCAGGGTAAGCTCTCTTTTCCAACAGAACTGGTGCACGTTGTTCCTCTATAGCTTCCAATTGAGTCTTTAATGTCTCAATTGTGTTCATAAACATTTGGAGAATATCCAAATGAGCTGGATTCTGTGCTGGTATAGCAATTGGAGATTGAGCTTGTGCAATGACCAGTAAGACCACTGATGGTAATGCAGATATTTTCCTTAAATAACCCACGAGAACCAGTCTATCAGTATGTATATGGTTCTGCCTTGACTGTGTACCCAATGGAGGGAATTAATTATCTGCATTTGTAGTTACTAAAAATCCCCTTTGTTGAGGAGATCCTACAAGATTTGCAAGTTGAGGACTTTCCTGGGGAGTATGTCTAGAAGAAATGCAATTTCTATGTAACTCTATATTGATTCTTTTCAACTCCTTCATTTCCTCTTCTATCTATGAAAATCTCTCTTCAAGTTAAATAGATTGACCTTTTACAGTTGGAAAGTGAGATTCAATCTGACCTTTTTTCTATCCCCTTGTTAGATGACTTTGAGAGAGTGGGGAGTTGGTTACTTGAAGGCATACCTAAATTCTGGGTAAGCCTTTGATTTCAGGTACACACACCTTTTTCATTTTCCTCTATTTGTACCATATTATGGACAAGAACATAATCTTCTGATTCCCTTGAAATGGCCATATTTTCTAGAGGATCTTCTGCAATGGTGTTAATAACATTCATTGACGCATAATGCATTGATGGCATTATGTCAGTGCTTCTACAAGATCATCTACCTTTGTGTTTTTCATGAGAAGACACTCTCTAATATGAAGAATTATTTGGAACTTTTTGGTAGAAAGTAACATAAACGGGATCATTGGATAGTTCAGTTATACGCTTTCCTTGTGGATTCTTTCCAAATCGGGAGAAAACTGAATTCTGTTGAGGAGGGGATTGTAGATGTGAAAAATCCCCCAGTCCTGTTGGCTGGGGCTATTCCTATTCTTCTTCTTCTTCAAATATTTGAACATTGCTTAATAAATTTAAAGGTTGTATTAAATGAGCCCCAACCTGCCTAGCTGGGGTGATTCTTGAACTGCTATGGATGAAATTCGTGCAACTAATTTTCAGATTTTGTGCAATTTTGTTCCGACATTAGTTGGGTGAATTATCTATCAATCACTTAAATCACATGTTTTAGCATATTGATGTGATATTTCAGACATTTTAATCATCTGACGCCTGACATCCTCTAAATGGGATGCTTGTTCAAGATTCTCAGAGGCTTGATGTAAAAGTAACTCAACTACATCTTTTCTTTGGGCCTAATTATGATGAGAACTGGTTGAGGCCCGTTCTTGAGCGTACATTTGATTACATACAAAACCTATTGATTATGGCCGACCTTGGTAAATAACATTGCATGAGACCACTTTTGGCAGACTTTGCTGATTTTAGAGTGTAGTGAAATGCAATGCTCTGTATGCACCCCATCCTCTGATGTGAACATTATATGGGGAATTAGAAATTAATTGGCACAGTCTCTTTAGAGCATTGAGACATTCGCTTTGAAGGGTTCTCTGTTGTTTTAAACCTTTGGATGTTGGGAAACTGAGAGAGATGATAAGTCAATTTGGTGCTGCAACTCTTCTATTACCTTTACATGATTTTGATATTTATCATATGGTAATTCTTTGGGTTTTAAATGACGAATAATTTTCCATAAGTTGAGACAGATGTCATGAATGCAATCATCTGTTATCAATTATGGAACGTTATACTGAGAATTTTCTAAGGTCTAGAACATGATTGGTATTTCTATTTTAGCTAATTGTTTCCTCATGTTTAACAAGTCTTCGTCATCTTTCACTAGAGGTTTTTACACTTGATCTGACCAAAGTGGATGCTCTATATTAGAAGATAAATGACCTAAATGAGGTTCGAAGAATGACCGTTCCATTAGGACGTCTTCTGGTTGAGAAAGTGTTTCACCTGTAAATGATACGACATCAGACATGAATGGCCTTGTTCTGTCAAGTGCCTCAAGATAGAAGGGATTTCTCATTGCTACATTATCAATTATAGAATAGCCATGACAATGTGAATTACTACTGCGAAGAGGACTTTTGCAGCGAATTCCATCATGAGGAGGATCACCATGATGGATTATAGCAAGGGATAAATCATTTTTATCTTTGGTCTTTTATCCACACGGAGGGTTTCTGTTGCTCTCATATGAAGATAGACACTCTGTATTGACCTAATTTTTATTAATAAATCCTTCCTGATGATGTTTTTGATGATAAAATTTAGAATTTAAACTTCCACTCCCAAAATTTAGAAATGAGAGGGTATTATCTTGAGCTAAAACAGATAAATGGCTCGTGGATTCAAGAACTCCAGCATTAAGAGAAGCTAAATCATATCTTAACTCTTGATTTTCCAACTATGTTTGGTGATACTTTTTATTGGATGTTCTCTTATACAAAGTTGGGGCCACCTGATGGGAGAAGTGGGTATAATGGGAAGGTGTATGTGCATGACTTTGATTAGTTACTAGAAAAGACCGATTAACTCCAATTGGAAAGGGTGCATGTTCCCAATCCTATTGTCAGTATGATACAGGGAATATGCCCCATGACCCTCCTGGACTGAAACATAGGTGTGTATCTGTTATAGGGTGGCATTCCGATGTTTCATCCCATGTGTGGGGACATATTTATATGCCTGTTCCCCTGATATTACTGAAGTAGTTGTTAAAATATATTGGCATGCTTAAAGAATATGGGCAGGGATATGCGTCTTCCCTTTCACCATTAATAAGATGTGTTTGGTGACATCAGCAGACAGAAAGAGAATATATGTCCATTCAGTATCTGGAGTTGGTGTATGTGACCGATCCTTCACTTATTTTTATGTCAATGGATATTGGTAGTACTCACGCAAGGCGTAGAGAGTTGGGTCTGCCGCCAATTTGTCATCGGTGCTTTCCAACTGACTTCTCTGGGTGCTTTCAAACGAGATTGTTGGAAGGCTTGATGAACATCAGCAGGTGTATGTGCCTGCTAGCTGTTTTCCATTAATTATAGTTGACGAACTTCCTTTAATACTGGCAGATGAGACTGCTAGCATAATTGGTGATTGTAAACAGGTGTATGTTCTTGATTACTAGTTTCCACTATATTAGATTGGAAGGCCTCCTTAAATGTAGTCAAACGAGCCTGCTAACTGGCTGATAAATTGTGAGCTGGTGTATGTACCTGCTCACAGAACTCTAATGGGTTTATCTAGTGGGATTGGTGGGTTGCAGTCAGATGATACTACTAAGTAAAAAAATTAAGACGGATGGGTGCATGTGCCCGCTCGTTGATTGCCACCAAGTCAGGTTGATGGACTTCTATAGAAGAGGCATAGGTGAGAACCTTCTCCCTATTTACCAGACGTTGTCCCTGGGGGTTCATCTTGCATGCCCGGGTCTGCGTGACCTGGGACAAACTTCAAGAGGCAACACCCCCATCATGTTGGGGGCGCACTACTGCATGATTCTGATGGCGGTGATTACTGATGGTAGTCCTCAAGAAAGACTCTTGTACTCTTGAATTTAGGCCTCGAGTGACCTCTTGATCCCCCTCCCTGTAGTATGGGAGGGACTGGTTATTGTGTTCTAGGGATAAGGACCCAAAACGGTTAGAGACGGTGGTGTGAACCATCTGCTACTTGATCACTGGTTGTCATTGGCCAGATGATCGAGGATTATTGTTGACGTGGAGGGCCTGTCGAGCAGCCTCCAAAGTCAGGATTGTACCGTGCATGCAATATTCCTTTATCCGCACATTAGATACCCAACGTTGAAGACACTGGGTTGGTGATAACGTCCTTCCCATGGAAGGAGATCTAGCTTGAGCAGTATTTGGGAAGTTCACAGATGTTGTATTGGAAAAGGACACTCTTTAGATTGAAGGGAGTTCTGTGGAAAACTTGAATACCACAACAAGATCTATTAAAACAACATATTTTTAAGATGAATACATGCGTGATTAATTCCTCTGTATGGACTTCCTTTATCAATTGATAGAGGCCTAACATATGGGTAACATTATTAAATTGATTAAGGATTCATGTCGGGTTCACCATTTTTGTTTCGTAGTTCCTTTACACATGTGTTCTAGTTTTAAGAATCACTATTTACAGGCAGTTTCCATTGGGTATTTTTATGGAACTGGAAACTCCCAACAATTCTTTACCCAAAGGGGACCTACATTCCAAAGGTAGATGTCCGTTATGTTTGAACATTAAAATACTTAATAACATGCATTGGTCGATAGGATGGGAGGTCGGACTCATCACACCGTTTTTTGAGTTGAATTATTGTCTACTCTGGGACTCTCTTTGAAAATTTAAGATATTTTCATGAATCCTTATTAATTCACCAAGTATATCATAAGTATCCCTTGGAATTTACAATCACTTATTAACATGTGTAAAATTTAAAATCATCTGTATGCATTCAAGGTTATTCATCAATGGAAACATTTGTATGTATTCGAGGTTTTCCATCAATGGTATCCTCTAATATACCGATTAGATATTCCTTTAATCATCGTTGTGACGATACTAGTTTTTAAGCCACTCAGTGAGGCACTCTAGAATTTATTGTCATCCAGGGAGACGAAGGTTTTTTTTGATTGTGGTATCGTACACTTAAAATGGTCTACCTATGTATCCTTTGGAAATAAATCAGAACCCTCGTAGTTCGGTGTCACTTAATAGGACACATCATACCTTTTAAGTTCAAGTGATAAGGACCTATAAGCGAAAGGATCTTAGTCAAAACATAGTGTGGGACTTATGCTGAACCATCCCAAGGAACTTTGGAAAGGAAATAATATTCCATGTAGGATCATACCCAATTGGGAATATGGACCAATGAGAATAGGGTTTATTTGAAGTGTTGGGTTTGAACCTCATGAAGGCTTCCTACATATCCCATATTATTGGAAATCAAAGACCACGTAGTTCGATAAATCGCATAGTAGAGTATAGTCTTTTGAGAGAGATGAGTTTGGGCTTACTTCCTGAAAAGTATGCCTTGATTATTTGATGATTGAATTTTGGGCTTATTTCTTAAAGAGGATGCCCAAATTGGGGGAATTAGGGTTGGATTCCTGAGGAGGATATCCAGTGAGCTCAGGCCCTGAAAGATCTTTCTATGTATCCTGGTTTGAGTAGGAATCATAATTCTCGTAGTTCCTTCCAATGAGTGTTTGGGTATATTTTGTAAACATCACGTATCTCTAAGCCCATGTGAGTCATGCTCGGTGTGAGAAACAAGAGGATGTGAAGATTCAACAATGGAAATTTACACTTTTCCTCCTCTGCTGATGGAAGAGGGCACGCCGACCATGGAAGAGGGAGAGGCGAAAAGCCTCACTTTTTTCTATTTACATTGGATAAGGGTCCAATGTACGGTGGAAGGGATGAAGGTGTGGTGCTTATACCAGGCTGGATGCCCAGAAATTGGTTATAGTAGGAAAGGGGGACATCTCCTTTTCCTATGTGGAAAAGTAACTGTGAACTGTACCTTCCCCACTGGAGACCCGAGGTTCCGGGTCACCTCTTTGAGAAAAGAGAGGCTAGGACCCAAACCTCCTCCAAACTGATAACATCCCATCACTTCTTTTGGGAGAAAGGTCCATGTGACTACGGATATAAAAACCCAAAAACATCCCATGAATCCTAACCTCATTGTGAAATGAATCTGGGAAACCTTTGACTACAGATATACAAACCCAAAAAAGAGACACACTAATGTTCCTTTCCCAAAGGTTTGATAAGTTAAGAGGTTTCGGGGGAGGCTTCAACTTAGTACCTTCCAGATAATGGAACCAAGGAAGGAGATACCCTGCCATGATTGGCTTTTAAAAAGGGTACTTGAGTTGGTCGCGTAGGTCCCTCACGTAGGTATACCGGGTAGGTACCCCGCATTGCTGTATCATGTAGATATACTGTCTAGGTATGGAACACAGGTATACCGCGCAGGTATGGAACACAGGTATTGTGCGCAGGTATGACGCGCTGGTATGGCATGCAGGTAAGGCGCGCAAGTATGGCGTGCAGGTATGGCACACAGGTATGGTGCATAGGTATGGCGCGCAGGTATACCGCGCAAGTATAAATGATGATTAAAGAGTGTGAAAACCTTTAAACCACGCATATACCATTTAACTATCTCTCCTCTAATGGTTTAATGAAAAACCTAAGACAATTTGAGGGATCTGGGCGAAAGAGGTACGTAATGGGAGCTTCAGAGAGTCTTTCACGTTTTTTCAGTCATCAAATAGGAAGCCCAAGTGCTCTATTTATAGGCACAAATGGGGCTTGGTGAAAGATATGTAGTCCGCATAGGTCCTTTGTGCAGCTCCTCCACACATGTATTCCACATAAGTGCACAAAAAATCTTCTGGTGCGGATCTCCATCATTGAGTTCAGTCATGAAGCTCTGTCACGTACATCAGTCACACAACTTCGTTGCATAGGCCTGTGAAGCTAGTCCATCGAGAATTTCTTTGGGAATATTTTTATTTTTCATTGTATTCTTCGAACCTTTCTTTGGGATCTAAAATACCCAGATTTTTCTTCATAGTATTTTTGGTCACTTTCTCAAATAGTTTCAACATATACCATATAAGTTAACCCATTGTCTTAAAAAAATACAAGTTTAAAAGTGATCTGTTGAGGATCTATAAAATAAAAAGTTAGAATATGCCAAGAACACAACATACCTTGAGATTATACATAAAGAATGATGGAAATCTACCTATAATTCCAAGAGATAAGCTTAAAATCCATTATGAATGGATTATGTTGAGTTAATATGTGATTATGAGGTATTTACTTTTTAAAATGAGGCCCCATATACTTTTAAGACATATTTTTATGGTATTAAAACTGGGTGAATGGTTTTACTGGTTGTTCTACATAGTTAATCAAACTACATACCCCCATTATGCATCTTCATTGGCCTTATGTTTTGGGTTTATGGTTTTTAAATAAGGTTTTTAATTATGTTAGAAATTTTATAACGTCCTTCTATCAAAGGGTGAATTATTTACACTTAGTGGCCACATGGTTGGAAAAACCATTCTCCCCCTTCCTATATCTTAACATAGGCTACGCGGTGTTGCTAGGATAAATTGAAAGGTTTTTCCTAACCTTGTTCCAACCATGTACATCCCCAAGTGACTAAACAACAACCAACAATGTCCCCAAATGACCCAAACACAATAACCAACTTAAAAGATACTAAAAAAGGGTCAATAATTACTATTAAGAAAGAAAATTATTGTTTAATTTCACATAATCACCCCATGGGATCAATAAACATGTTCACACCTTGTGATATGAAAATTTCTTAAGCATTGGAAATATTTTAAATATGATTTTTTTGAAAATGAATAACAATATTAATTACTAATATATATATAATATAATAAGAAAATAGTAGTTTATGGTGTGAAACTTCTTTTTTGTTGATTAATTTTTAATCGATCCTTCAAAACCATCAACGGTATTAATGACATTCCATGGTCATTGATTAATGAAATTATGTTTTAAAATGAATAAATATGTTTATCAAATTATTAAAATATTACATTTCATTAAAATTTATTTTCACTTTTTTATATGTATTTCTATATTACATGATATTTTATAGCCTTCGATAGGGTATTAACATATAAAATCTAATATCCCCAGCAATTACATAGTGTAATCCTTTGGGCTTTTACCATATCATAGCATATGATATTGCTTATCACAATGTATAATTACCCCAATTGCATTATTTCAATAAAATTTTGGAATACCTAAGTACACCGGTAACTGAGCTAGTACTGACATGCCTAGAAGAGCATACCTAATCTCTATGGGCTGGTGACTGGCACCTCATAATCAATAAAATATAGAGGGTGTGATTTTACCCCAAGAAAAAGGAATAATTATATAATAGAGGATGATAAAGTGGTGAAGATTTGGTATTCGAAACACTGTTGAAGGATAAATGTACCATAGTAAAATTTATATGGATCCAACAATACATCACCCCAAATAAACAACACAACCTCTATCAAGATGAAAAATAAGAAATTACATGAAATGAGTGGATCATTACTCCACTAGTAACCATTATACCCCCAAATCCCTTGCATCAAGCACACACACCACCTCTATGTTTTGGTTTCCCATTTCATGGACTTGTCATAACATAATCTACAAACACTCTATGAAAAATTTAGGGTGTGAGAAAAATATTCTACTAAAATTTCAACAAATGTTCCATAAGAAATTCTATATTAAATAAACTATTTATGCTTCAATTTTAAATGAAGGAAATGCATGAAATATAAGTTTTATATTTATGATTCATTAAATAATTTTAAATCAATGAGGTGGAAAGTATATCGAAGAAGTCGAAAATAAAATTTTTCAAAAATCAATTGCACGAGTAAAATAGTTTTATAATAACTAGAATGTAATAATCTAATCAAACAAAGAAACATGTTCATAATCCCTGAGGTCTGTTGTTTCCAAACTATAGGATCCTCACAGTACTCAATTAATCATCACAACATAAGGTGTGTGCACACATTGCTAAGGATTCAACCATCAATATATAAAAAATCAATACTCTATTAGGTAGAAATCATTCCTAATTAGGTTTAGTTTGAGTTTTCACGATCAACTATTTTATAGGGATTAAGGGTATTATCAGGCTTTTCCTTGTAACCCACTAATTAAATTGGCTCAAATGTGCTTCAATAAATCAATAAATGGTAATCATTTAAATTATTATAATAAATCATTGTTTAAAATATTTACTTCAAGTAGAACATTCCATTTTAATTTCAAAATAAAATCATATGATTTCTTCAAGTTCATGCCTTTCAAAATCAACTTTAATTTAAATCCAGTTTTCTGAAGAATAATCTTCAAATCATTTATTCAAATAATTTTCATTTAAATCCATCAATTTTCACAATTTTATACCCATAATTTTTAAAGGCTTTGAAAAAGGGTTCTGTTTTAGAAATCTATTCCTTTTGAAATCAATATTCAAATCATCTCAAATCAAGTAAATCATTTGAAATTTCATTTCATATCAACTATTAAATAAACCTTTTAGTTATAGGAAAATCCATATGAATCCACTGATGACCAATCACATGATCAATTAGTCAAAAAAAATGGGAATCACGAATAAATAATCAAAGGAAAAGATGATAAAATAGGAATCACTAGAATTAAAACCCATGAAATAAAGTTTTATATCCACTAAAAAAATGAGGTTCTATCACTCTTAATTAAAGAGATAAGTGAATAAAAGGGAATTATAAACTAAAGGAATTAAAATTATTGGAGGGATACCAATCATATCCCTTATAACATTCATACAAGATTAAAGGGGTCAGAGAAACCAAAATCAGCTCTTAAGATCTTCCAAAAGACAAAGGGTTTTTCTAGGGTTGAGTGGGAGGTATTTCAGATTAATAACATGTGGTTCAAAATATTAATTTCAATTTTTTAGGATTAATAAATCAATTAACATTTTATCTTTTGTTAGACTAAATTGTTAGTAAAAAACATGCACCTAACTATGAAACCTCACTAGGCTTCTGGAAGAGCAGCATGATTTGAAAAACAGGGTACCAAGTATGCGATTCTCCTTTGTCTACTAAGAAGGGTGCATGGTTTAGCAAAAAAGTTTGAAAAAATGGGTACCAACCCTAAAATTACAACTTTCCCATCAATGGAAGTTTGATTAGGAGGTCGCATGTTTTGAACTAATCATCTTCCAAATTCCAGAACCTCATGAGAGGAAAAATGATTTGTTGGGATGAACCTCATTGTTTTCCCTAACCGTGTTCCAACTGCACACAACCTCAAAAACATATTTTTTTTCAAAAAGACCTGGATTACTATACCATTTCGTCTTTTTATAACATAAAGTTTCATTTCATTACACGGAACTGAGGATCTTTAAGGTTTAGTGTCTTGGAAACAAGGAACATAATACATGAAAACATAAAACATTCTTCTTAAACACTTGAAAGGCTTCTCCTTAAGTACATCCTAGGTTCATTACTGCATCTCATAACCTGGGGACATACATCAAAAGAAAGGGTGAGCAGAAGGCCCAGTAAGGGAAACAAGAAAAACATTTTACATGTGAACTTGAGATACTTCAATAAGGACATGAAAAGAACTTTAAGGCATGAGAAAGAAACCATGAGATATATCATAATAAAAATAACATTTTTCATAACATGAAGATGTGGATACATCATTTAACGTATACAATCATGAACATATCCCCCAGTTCTATCCCCAAGGTGTCATTTTAAAATTACCAAGGTTATTCACCAAGGTATCATGAAAATTGTAATCTCTAGTGGTTACATCATTAACCAATGCATTGGAGCGCTATCAGGGCGCACCCTTAAATTTTCCGTTATTATCATGTGACCGACATATATCATCATCAAACATTTCATAAATAACCCATATATCATAAGATAAATGGGTTTCATTTCATAATCATAACGTTTTAAAAACTGCTTTAAAGACATGATCTTTATGTCACTTTAAAACCCACAGAAAAGGAAGGTGGGTATCATGTATGTAAATACCAGAATTTAAAATAGAACAGTTTGGTGTATATGTGAATACCCCTTTAGAAGAAAGAGCTTTGAGTATTCACTTAATAATATAAAAGAACTTTAGAAAAATAGAGAGACATTTTGGGACGGAAATTCTGCAGCATAATGGCTATGTTACGAGGTTTTAGAAGACATTAAAAAGAGAGGGGAAATGGGTCAACCACTCATAAATGATACATAAAATAGTATAGGGATAGAATATTAAGGATATATGAACATGTTAATGAAATTTTAATGATGTAGCATATGAAATGAAGATCATGAAAGGAAGACAAAAATAAGATTTCTCTTATGAAAACTCGACAGCCTAACGACATCACATAAACTTCAACCAAAAATGAATTGATGAGATAAAATAGGGTCTCTCATCATATGAACATAAAAGATCAGTATGATAGATATAGAGATCATACCCCAACATAATAAAAAAAACTTGAAACACTTGACATGAAAGTTAATCTTTGAAAAACGAGAAGGGCGAACGAATCCCTTAAAAATTCGGCAGCCTAACAACGTCACTTAAACTTCAACCAAAAATGAATTGACAAGATCAAAATAGGGTCTCTAATCATATGAACATAATGGTTCAGTATGATATATATATATATATATATATATATATATATATATATATCATACCCCAAAATAATAAAATGGAACTTGAAAGACTTGACATGAAAATAGATCTTGAAAACGAGAAGGGTGAAAGAATCCCTTAAAAATTCGGCAGCCTAACGACGCCACTTAAAACTTCAAAATACTGATTTGAAGAGATAAAATGGGGTCTCTAATCATATGATCATAAAAGATCAGTATGATAGATATAGATATAATACCCCAACATAATGAAAAATAACTTGAAAGACTTGACAAGAAAATAGAACTTGAAAATGAGAAGGGTGAAAGAATCTGTTACAAAAATTTGGGCAGCCTAACGGCGCCACATAAACATTCATAAAATGAAATGATGAGAGTAAGAGGGGGTCTCTCATCATATGAACATAAAAAGTACAGTATAATGAATATAAAAGAACATCCTACAACATAAGAACATGGAGCATAAAAGGAATGGCATAAAATAGATTACTTGAAAAGAAAGAGAGAGGTCAGATCCCTTACCTTAAAACGTAACTCTTAAAACTCAAAGGTTGGGTCCTTGAGGGATTGGGGGAACCTTGGGAGGACTACATGGGAGGTAATGAGACCAGTACTTCGTTGGGGGAGATTGGGGAGTCAAATGGATGAGAGGATGGCTTGGTATTTATAGGGAAAGTGAGGGGACAAGGCATTAATGGCCAAGGGACACCTCATTAGTGGTTTTGGAAAAACCATGGGCTTGCCCATGATATTTGCCCATGGTATTGGCCACTTGGGACACCTCATAATTTATCTTACTATTTATAAGTCGAACATATTGATTACATACTTAATACATCATTTAATGATGTCATTCAACACCAGTAACTTACAAACTGTATTTTCACTATTCATCGAAAATTCAACTTTCTCAGAATAATCCCAAAATTTCACCTTAACCAAATATCAATGCTATGATTTCAAAAATTAAATCCATTTTATAAAAAAAAATCTAAATATCTTTAATTAAATTTTTAATTAAAAAACACTATTCACTGAAAATTCATTTTTTTCAGAAAAATCCCCAAAAATTACCTTAACATAATATCGATGCTATGAGTTAAAAAATGAAGTCCATTTTATAAAAAAAAATTTCTAAAAATTTTTAATTAAATTTTTAATTAAAAAACACCATTCACTCGAAAAAACTAATACTTGAATAATAATTTATGAAACCGTTATTTAACCATTTTATTGAATCACATTACTTAATCAAAGTGCCTAGCTTATTTTAATAGTTTCTTTAAGTGAGATTACTAATCCATTTGGTCACATTACTAATCCTAAGCATAAAATCACTATTCATAATTTAATATTCATCAAAAATTACGTTGATCTTATTAGACTCCAAATTCTTTACTGAACACTTTTGCAGAAGACTATTTTTTAAAAATCATTACACATCATTAATTATTTAGGGTTGACATAAATATTTTAAAATATCATTTTTTTCAAAATTCATCAATAAAATACATCCTAAAATTATCCGTACATTTGAAAATTCATAAACTTTATCATAAGAAGTTATCAAAAATTTTATTTAAAACAAAGGATTACACAAGCCAGTTACGGTCTCCATACATAGCCCCTTATCACACCATCATAGGACCTAAGTGTAAGGTGTGCTAAGGTGAGAGAATCCGAGGGAGGCTCGGCCAACATCGCACAAGTAGTAATTTCTATCAGTTTGAACATCTCATGAAGGCGATCCCGTTCTAGCTTCACATGATGAAGTTCAGCTTGGGTTTGGTCCAGAGCAAAGCACAATGGTGCTACCTCCTTCCCATGTTCTGTTAGATGGGCTTCAATCGGTCCAAGACTACTGGGTGAGGCCATTGAATCTTCTTTCTATATTAATTAACCAAGATTACTTGTATTTAGAGAAAATAATCGAAACGTTTAGTTTACAGCGGTCATATTGACCAATGGTCATATCACAGTCAAAACCCAATGGTCTCATTTTAATTATACTCATGTTATCAAATGAAACATTTTTGTTGAGTATAAAAATAAAATAAAATAAAACAACACACAAAATTAGGAAACATGATTTATTCAAAATTTTGGGTCGTTACAAACTTCCCCCTTAAGAAAATGCGTCCTCGCAATTTTTAAAATTGGGTTTTGAAATTTTATTGAAAGCCCCACATTGGAAAAGGAGTCAATAAAACTATTACTTTAAAAGAAATAAAGGGAAGTACAAAGGTCACCCGAGTTAACCCATACTAGGATCCCATGTAGGAAAACATGGACATCGAGGAAAAAACCAAGGGTTATGTTCTAAGGGAGAGTGATAGAAAACATGATTAGGAGAAAGTTAACCATAAGAAAATCCCAAACTTATGATGTGTGTAAACGGCCTTTGATTACCTAGTAGGAAACGTATACCAACAATGTTTTTGTTTTACGTTCCTTTTCATAATTTCGAGGAATTCATTTACTACATAGAAAATATACCTACCTTTATGTAGAGTTTCATCCATTAATAAGTTTCTACCCAAAACTAATCATTTCTCCAAATGATGAGCATTAAAAAACACTTGGTCTCATAAAAGCACAAGAATCATCTTATAGAGAATCACATAATCCACAAAAGATTATCTATCTATTTCTTCTATCTTTAAACATTATCCCAAAAACAGAAAGGTTAATGTAAAAGAACTCTTAAAAAAGAAATAATCCCATAGGAATGGAAACTAATTTTAAATATTCAATGTTCCATGGTACTACCAAAAGTTCATCATAGACCATTCCATAAATAACCGTCCTTAAGATTCCTCAAAATAAAACAAACTAAGATTGAAACCCAAATATAAGAAGGATTTGATAACAAAGTCTTCCAAAATAAACTTCATTGTTCATCTCTAAACAACATCAACCACTCCTAACATCTTATAACAAAAGTAGCTAACCTAAACATATTTTACTCAAGATAGGTTAATCATTCCCATAAGTAACCTAAATTACTATAAGTCCACCTTAAATTCATAGATTCTTCAAAATATAAGTCAACCTTACTCCTCAATGAAAATACCATAGTAATCTATTTACCTAGATCATATAGGGTCCCCAAAATAGTGAACGTCTTCCAAAATAATAATCATCTTTTAATCCCCTAATCATCCCTGTCATATTAATACGACAATCATCGTATTTCCTATCACATTGGTTGTTGGGACATGTTCTTCCATTTCCCACCATTAACTAAGAAGAGAAAGCATAATTAGGGGCTTAAGTACTAAGCCAATAATCATGAAAAGGAACTGAAAGCATATAAGGATAACTTGTAGAAGAAAAGTATACCCTAACTTGTGATCCCCTAGGTTCCCATCTAGGTTATCCATGATCATATATTCTTATGTGAATCTTTATTTTATTTCATCTTTGTTCCCTTGACAATGGTTCATACTAAGCTTATGAATTTACCAAAGCATATCCCCCAGGAGTGTCATAACCAAGAGTGAAGCAAGGCCCGTTGTCGTGTACCAGTTCCCGTTCAAGTCTAGCTCAAAGCGGTGTTTTTGGGTTTTACCCCTATGTACATCTGTGTCAGAGCCACCTCTACCTGCTCATATCCAGACAGGGATGTATTTTCTTGGCAATCCCTTACTCAATACTCACCAAAATACCAGGAAGATTTCCTATATTTAAACTTTTCTATAGGGTTATTCCTAGAGTTTTCATATCCTAATTTCCACAAATAACTAAACCATCCTTTGATACCAACTATAATATCCCGTATTTTTATAACATAAACTTTCATTTCATTACACGGAACTGAGGATCTTTAAGGTTTAGTGTCTTGGAAACAAGGAAGATAATACATGAAAACATAAAACATTCTTCTTAAACACTTGAAAGGATTCTCCTTAAGTACTTCCAAGGTTCATTACTACATCTCATAACCTGGGGAAATACATCAAAAGAAAGGGTGAGCAGAATTCCCAGTAAGGGAAACAAGAAAAACATTTTACATGTGGACTTGAGATACTTCGATAAGGACATGAAAAGAACTTTAAGGCATGAGAAAGAAACCATGAGATATATCATAATAAAAATAACATTTTTCATAACTTGAAGATGTGTCTACATCATTTAACATAGACAATCATGAACATATCACCAAGGTCCATCCCCAAGGTGTCATTTGAAAATTACCAAGGTTATTCACCAAGGTATTGTGAAAATTGTAATCTCTAGTGGTTACATCATTACCCAATGCATTGGAGCGCCATCAGGGAGCAACCTTAAATTTTCCTTTATTATCATGTGAGCCACATATATCATCATCAAAAATTTCATAAATAACCCATATAGCATAAAACAAATGGGTTTCATTTCATAATCACAACGTTTTAAAAACTGCTTTAAAGACATGATCTTTACGTCACATTAAAACCCACAGAAAAGGAAGGTGGGTCTCATGTATGTAAATCCCAGAATTTAAAATAGAACATTTTGGTATATATGTGAATACCCATTTAGATGAAAGAGCATTGAGTATTCACTTAATAATATAAAATAATTTTAGAAAAAGAGAGAGACATTTTGAGACGGAAATTCTGCAGCATAATGGCTATGTTACGAGGTTTTAGAAGACATTAAAAAGAGAGGGGAAATGGGTCACCTACTCATAAATGATACATAAAACTGTATAGGGACAGAATATGAAGGATATATTAACATGGTAATGAAATTTTAAAGATGTACCATATAAAATGAAGATCATGAAAGGAAGACAAAAATAAGATTTCTCTTATGAAAACTCGGCAGCCTAACGGCGTTACATAAACTTCAACAAAAAATGAATTGATGAGATAAAATAGGGTCTCTCATCATATGAACATAAAATATCAGTATGATAGATATAGAGATCATACCCAAACATAATACAAAAGTAACTTGAAACACTTGACATGAAAGTTGATCTTCGAAAAATGAGAAGGGCGAACGAATCCCTTAAAAATTTGGCAGCCTAACGGCGTCACTTAAACTTCAACAAAAAATGAATTGACAAGATAAAAATAGGGTCTATCATCATATGAAAATGAGGGTTCAGTATGATATATATAGAGATCATACCCCAAAATAATAAAAAGGATCTTGAAAGACTTGACATGAAAATAGATCTTGAAAACGAGAAGGGTGAAAGAATCCCTTAAAAATTTGGCAGCCTAACGACGCCACTTAAAAGATAAAAATACTGAATTGAAGAGATCAAATGGGGTCTCTCATAATATGATCATAAAAGATAAGTATGATATATTTAGAGATCAATCCCCAACATAATAAAAAATAACTTGAAAGACTTGACAAGAAAATAGAACTTGAAAATGAGAAGGGTGAAAGAATCCGTTACAAAAATTTTGGCCGCCTAACGGCGCCACTTAAACTTTCCTAAAATGAAATGATGAGAGTAAGAGGGGGTATCTCATCATTTGAAAATATAAAGGACAGTATAATGAATATAAAAGAACATCCTCCAACATAAGAACATTGAGCATAAAAGGAATGACATACAATAGATTACTTGAAAAGAAAGAGAGAGGTCGGATCCCTTACCTTAAAACGTAACTCTTAAAACTCAAAGGTTGGGACCTTGAGGGATTGGGGGAACCTTGGGAGGACTCCTTGGGAGGTAATGAGACCAGAACTTCATTTTGGGAGAGTTGGGAGTCGAATGGATGAGAGGATGGCTTGGTATTTATAGGGAAAGTGAGGGGACAAGGCATTAATGGCCAAGGGACACCTCATTAGTGGTTTTGGAAAAACCATGGGCTTGCCCATGGTATTTGCCTATGGTATTGGCCACGTGGTACACCTCATACCTTATCTTACTATTCGTAAGTCGACCATATTGATTACATACTTAATACATCATTTAATGATGTCATTAAACACCCGTAACTTAAAAACTGTATTTTCACTATTCATCGAAAATTCAACTTTCTCAGAATAATCCCAAAATTTCACCTTAACCGAATATCAATCCTCTGATTTAAAAAATTAAATCCATTTTATAGAAATAATTTTCTAAATATTTTTAATTAAATTTTTAATTAAAAAACACTATTCACCGAAAATTCATTTTTTTCAGAAAAATCCCCAAAAATTACCTTAACATAATATCGATGCTCTAAGTTCAAAAGTGAAGTCCAATTTATAAAAATAATTTTCTAAATAATTTTAATTAAATTTTTAATTAAAAAACACTATTCACCTGAAAAAACTAATACTTGAATAATAATTTATGAAACCGTTATTTAACCATTTTATTGAATCAAATTACTTAATCAAAGTGCCTAGCTTATTTTAATACTTTCTTTAAGTGAGATTACTAATCCATTTGGTCACATTACTAATCCTAAGCATAAAATCACTATTCATAATTTAATATTCATCAAAAATTAAGTTGATCTTGTTAGACTCCAAATTCTTTACTGAACACTTTTTCAGAAGACCATTTTTCGAAAATCATTACACATCATTAATTATTTAGGGTTTACATAAATACTTTAAAATATCCTTTTTTTCAAAATTCATCAATAAAATATATCCTAAAATTATCCGTACAATTGAAAATTCATAAACTTCATCATAAGAAGAAATCAAAAATTTTATTTAAAACAAAGGATTACACAAGGCAGTTACGGTCTCCTTACATAGCCCCTTATCACACCAGCATAGAACCTAAGTGTAAGGTGTGCTAAGGTGAGAGAATCCGAGGGAGGCTCGGCCAACATCGCACGAGTAGTAATTTCTATTAGTTTGAACTTCTCGCGAAGGCGATCCCGTTCTAGATTCACACGATGAAGTTCAGCTTGGGTTTGGTCCAGAGCAAAGCCCAATGGTGCTACCTCCTTCCCAAGTTCTGTTAAATGGGCTTCGATCAGTCCAAGACTACTGGGTGAGGCCATCTAATCTTCTTTCTATATTAATTAACCAAGACTACTTTTATTTATAGAAAATAATCGAAATGTTTAGTTTACAGCGGTTATATTGACCAATGGTCATATTAGAGTAAAAACCCAACGGTCTCATTTTAATTATACTCATGTTATCAAATGAAAAATTTTTGTTGAGTATAAAAATAATATAAAATAAAACAACACACAAAATTAGGAAACAAGATATATTCAAAATTTTGGGTCGTTACAATTTCAACCCAAAAACTGATACAAAAATTATGATGGAAAAAGGTTCAATAATTATCCAAAATCTATAAAGGGGATGTTAAAATCCCCCAATATTCAACAATTTCTATCCCCAAAAATCCTAGAAAACACCATATCAAATAGATGAGGACACCACTCTCTTACCATTGACTTTCACTCCCAAGACTCATGTGAATTAGAACCATATTTTCAATGAATAGGAACTAAAGTTATATAACTTCCAAAAATAACATTCATATCAAAATTAATAATATGAACTGGCTGCTTAGATACAGATAAATCTGGTTCCACATCAATGTACTCCCAACTCAAGACATTAGATGGGCCACACAAATATTTTTTTAGCTATGACACATGATAAAAATTATGAGTTGACATCAAATGAGGTTTAAAATCAAATCCTTAATCAACCTTACCAGTATAATCAACAAAATCAAGTGGTACCACATATATTTGGGAAATATTTCCCTATTTTACAAGGCATCGATGACCCAAGTGAGGTGAAACTATTTAAAACCCCAGTTACTAATTGAAAACTCCAGAGGGAATCAATGACAATCACCACAATATTTTTTATTAGATTTTTCCCCATTCCCTAATGAATCATCTCAAACATTATCACCATCTCTTAGAACAAATTGGGCCCTACTTTTTATACTTAACAAATCTTTTACCAAAATAATAAATAATTACTTGGGTAGTAATACATGTCCCAAAAGGATTCCATATTGATGAAAGAGTTGTAGATATTGTTATATGAAAACAAAACAAGTACCAAGTTTCTAACCCAAGATCCACCAAAGTTATGAACACAAGCATTAATCATGTATTCTGATATCTTTATAATCCATTCTATTTTTCCATCCGTCTATGTATGATATTATTTTCTCAGTAAAACCCATGACCTCATCACCTTATAGAGGCAAAAAGTTTATGTAAAATGAGGATCTATATCCTAAACTATAAAATATTGAACTAAATATAATATGATGGCTTATTGAATATATATACTTCCCAAGTTCTTAACATTTTTGTGTCTAAAATGGTAATAAAGTGAGTTGATTGATCTAGATAATCAATCACTACCCATATCACATTCTTATGTGAATGAGTATAAGGGAAAAACCATAAATTATATTAAAATCTTATCCCATTACCATGTTGGAATAGGAATGGGGATGCCAAAAATGCTAAGGCCTATGATTCTCAGCCTTGACTAGCTAATAGGTATAATAATGAGAGAAAAAATAAACAGTTTCTCCTCTCAAACATGGACACCAAAATCATTGTCACATTTCATAGGACATATTCATGGTGACATGGTTTAAGTCCCACTATAAATTATGGAAATCCACTACTATAGCCTTTATCATAGGAATTTTTTTGATGTACCGGTTCTAAATGCATAGAATACCTCATAAGATAACCATAATGCACCGATGGTCTCACTAATATATATAGAGCCCTTAATTCCACAAAATTCGTCATTGATATAATTCTATTAATGTTTCATCTTGATAAGGGAGGATGTCAAATCAACACTTGATAAAAAACATTAGACTCATCTTACTGAACTCCCAAATGTATATGAGAAAAATAGAACCGTCATGTTCTCATATTCTGAGGATTTTTTCATAGCCATGGTTAGAAGTTTTATTCTCATGGAATTATCAATGACATTCTCCATGATAGAGGTATAGTAAACATAGAAATAAAAAGAATCCACACACTCCACCCAATACTTCTACTAGAGATTCAACTATATTTTGAATAATTTATAACTCAAGATTTTGTGATAGGAATAAATGATAATAATATCCTTGAAAAGTTAATGCTACCAAATCTAAAGATCAGGCATTAAAATTGTATGTATGAGTTCTTATAGAGGATATTTATTCTCTTGTGGCCTAATATATTAGGAACTATATTCCACCACATTATCACCCTAAATTAGAATTCAACTCCAACCCAAACATGACGGGTCAAAAATTACCAAATTTCTTTACATAGACTCTAAAATAGTAATCACTAGTGAATAAGTCAAAAGATACCTCAAATCATAAAATTAATTCTATAATTTCAAATCCCACAATTACATCACTACTTTTTGAGTAAGAGTGGTCATATGATAATCCAACTTTGAAAAATATTTAATGAACTTGCGATAATACCATGAAAATTCTAAGAATATTTGAATCTAAAAAACATTACACATTTGTTATCATGTCATAACATCCTTCAAATTCATAAGTTGTATTAAAATACCACGTCTTTATACTAGATATTATGAGAACATTACTTCCTGAATCCAAAAATTACATTTTTATAGCTTGGAATAAATTAAGTGATCCCTTAAAAATTTCCAAAGATGCTCTTAGATGATGCACATGAAGCACCTAAGACTTAGAGTAAATCTAAGTTCCACCGAAAACACCACCATGAATGAGATAATAAATTCATATAATATTATTTATATTAGAACCACAAAAACTAAAAGATTATTGGTTAGAAAAAATGTAATGAAAGGTTACTCATAATGGCCATACCTACACATGAAGGCAGCCGTCATAATATCAGAATCCTTGATTCTTAAAAGGTGATAAATAGATTGAATATAGATCATTTATAATCACTTATACCATTTAAAATGATCAAATAATTCATCAATATAGGGTAAAAAAATACTTTTTCTATACCATAACTCGATTGAATTTTTTCTAATCAATGAAAAGGGGAAGTGTTTCAACAAGTTTATTTTCAAATAGAATAGGTTTCTCCCAAGGAAAAAAACTCATGTTTATTAATACTTTCTCCAAATAATCATCCAAATGGGTATTTATCTCCTTTAACATAGTTGTTTTCATATGCTATGAAAGAATAATTATGGTATTGTTACCAAGTACCAGGTCTATATAAAACTCTACTTCCCTCATCGATGGAAATCAAGAAAGTTCCGATAGATTCACATAATAAAAATCAATGACCATTGGAGGAATATAAACACTAAATTATTATTACTCTAGATTATAATAAAACACAGATATAACACAAGAAAAATCTAGGAGAGGTGGCCTGGTTCTGCTCAACCTTAGGTCCCATTCTATATGTAAAACATGAAACACCACATCAGGGGTAGCAAAGGAGACTCACCAAATGTAAACACAAATCTAAAATTTATGTGAAATAATCTAGTCCATACCAAGAACAACATATAAAGGTTTTATATCAATAAATAAATAATTCTAGTGGATCTTGATATCTGACAAAATAGAAGGAAAAAGAAGATAATCAGTGACCTTTATCCCTCTTCATTCTATGGTGTGTAACTATATCAATCCCAAATGATATAGGCTCTATATGAAATTTTATCAGTTTTATAATATGATATAATATGAACGAATTAGTGGAACCTATTCCAAATAAAGAGGAAACTAAATATGTCTCTATAGTAGTGGTACCTCTGTAACATCCCAAACTAGGTGCCACATGCCTATTCTCCAAAATGGTTTATTATGTGACCTCATCCAAGCCCCCATATGACATAGGGTTTGAAATAAAAGTGAACGTATATTTTATAATTTAGAGTGAATATAGCCTCTTTATAAAATAATAAAAACAACATAAATTGATATGAATTATAAAAAACATGATTATAATCAATAATCAACCAATAAAGACCAATATTTAATAATGAACCCAAAACAGGGAAAATGGCCCTAAACTAAAGAATTAAATTCTTCATGCCATACAAGTGTCAAGTGTCAAATGAAAATCCAAAATAAGAAAACACTATAATATCCTAATTAGTTCTCGACCTCATGTATGGTTCCCTCATCCATGATTTATCCAGAATCCCAACTCACCCATCTAATATATGGATCTTACCCTTATCCTGTAATACAAACATGAAATCTGGTTGGGTACTGATTAAGATTACCAAGTAGTGTGTGAGTACAACTTAATAGGCCACCACCAATGGGGTCTAATGTAATATACCATATATAAATGTGTATTTAGTTATATAAATAATGACGATAAATGATATATTAAACAGTTTTCACATTTATTATTTTTTGATCAACCGCATTAGACCTGATTTGGAATGTTCCATATTCTAAACCATGTACTATAGGGATTTAAAAATTCATTATTTCATGGGAATTCATTATCCATTGAATTACAGTTTCATCTCTTCTACCATAGAGCATTATTCCAGATTTTAAATCTAAATCATGTATCATGGGACTAGAGAATTAGTCTTGAACCCCATGTGTATTTGGACCGTCAATCCATGACCCGCACCTCATTTTTATATTGAAACAGATATATATTGGTATCCTAGAGAATCAGTATCGAGCCCATGGGTATTTGGAGAATCACTCCCTATCCCACAACTCAATTTTTATATGCATTAATTAGGGGGTGGGAGAATTAGTCTTTCACCCTATGGGCATTTGGAATATTTTTCCTTGATGCACAAATAATTGTTCAATCATTCACAATTATCACGAATATCACATACGTATCAGGGTTGAACATCATTAAACTTCTTATTAATCATTCATATTATAGTGATCTATTTCATTTTATCATTCACAGTAATAATTATTTACTTTAATAGCACGTATCAACAATAACAATTCATAAATAATTCTATTTGCAATCATTTATTTCACAACTCATTAAATCATCAAAATTAATCCAATAATAACTTGAAATACCATTTTTAACCATTCCATAATAATTTAGTTCAATTCCACAACCTAATATTTCCCCTTTTCTAATCCATAATTTTCCCTTTAAGGAAATTGGAAAACCACATGGGTTTCCATAAAATTCGGTCTTTTAATATTCAACAGGTGAAATGGGATCCATGAATTGTTTCCAAATTTCATTGAATTAAATACAACATTTTAAATTAATTAAAATTTCACCACATAGGAAAAACTAGAAAAGTTAAATACACACAATTATAATAAAAAATATTTGAATTACCAATTAAACCACATACCTCAAGAACATTGATGAACGATCATCGAACTATGAGAATAAATTTGATGTAGAACAATTGAATTCACCATGGTGAGGAGATCTACGATAAAAACATGGACCAATTTCAACTAAAATAAGATAAATTAAAACCTATATTTAAAACTTTAACAATGAATGAAAAATCATTCCTCCTTTAAGTGGAAGAAATGACAGGATTTAGGGAAAGAATGAGTAAGATATCACATACTTGAGATGTGTAGATTTCTTCCATCGAATTATCAATTCAAAAACTATGGGGATCAAAGAGCCTTTGAACCTTATCTTGATCCTCATAAATCATTGGAAATCATGTTAGGTCGAAATAGGGTGATTAGGGATATAAATTTGGGTTCATGATTTTTTAAATAAAATTTTGGGGGATTAATATACCATACAGATGGTTTCCTGGGATGGGTGCATGGTTTTCCAAACGGTGTGCCTTAAAAGGAACCCCTACCATCTGGGGTGCATATTTACTCCTAGGATGGTGCATGGTTTTCCATGACATGTGCCAAACATAAAAACCCTTCTATGTTCGAGGGTGCATGGTCTAGGGAGGGAGGCCACACTGTTTAATCAAATTGTGCACCGCCTTATGTGGAAAAAAGGGGTGCATAATTTCCAAGGGAAAATATCACGTTTTTCTCTAACCATGTACCAACAATACAAAGCCCCATGGGATTCCAAAATTCTATATTTTAGCCTAAAAAACCCCAAATAAGAACCCAACTAAGGTATGATCAAAACAAAGGTAAAAGAATACACGAATATGAGCATGAGACATATCTAGAATGGTTGAGATATTATAATATCCCCACCTTATAATAGCTCATCTTTGATCTGTAATCCCATGATTCACTAGGTCTCAATGGTGAAATGGTCTGGACACTCGGACTGCATATCTGCTTCCATCTCCCATGTTTCCTCCTGAAACCATCCACAACACCATAAAACATAGGACAACAACATCGTCCTTCCCCACATAACTCTATCATTGTGATCCACAACATGAATTATATGATCTTCAAAGGAATCATCAACTATAATTTCAACATTATCAACATCAAACCTAGGAACTAACTTTCCCTATCTCTATATCTAATGATAAACCAATCTTAGCAACACCTGAAGAAATACACTATCACTCACTATAAAATCAAGAGGTCAATAATGTCGATTAGAATAATAATTATATATACATTGATTTATAGCCATACATTTTTGAATTGACTAAAATGGGTTGGATGCCTCCTTTATGAGACTTAGTCCCAACATAACTAAATTTACAACCTCAACCACACATTGATTTGATCTGTACGGACTATAATAAAGTACCTCATAAGGTTCCGTCTGAATAGCATCTTGATAACTATTGTCATAGGTGAACTCAAATAGAATAAAGTGATTCTACCAAGATTCCTCAAAATCAAGGACGCATTCCGTCATAATTTACTCTAGCACTTGAATATTATACTAGGATTTCCCATATGTATGTGGGTGAAAATTCAAACTCAGAAACACCTTGGTTCTCAATGCATGTGATAAGACTTCCTTGAAGTGTAAAATAAAGCATGAATAATGGTAAAAAACTATGCTCTGTGGTAACCCATGAAAATAGAATATATCTCAATCATACATCTCAACCAAATGACCCATCAATAAAGTCTCCCTAATTGGAATGAAATGGGTTAATTTTTTTAGCTGTTCCACAATCTCTCAAATTGTGTAATTATTTTGAGGAATCTTTAGAAGCCCAATAAAAAAAATACATGTTAATGTTGTCCCTTTTAAATTTTATAATGGGAAAAGACTGTTTAAAACTAATGGGTCATTTATGATCACCCTTCCCTGGCTGAAAAGGGTGGCACTATGTCACAAAATTAGAAAAATTTGTTTTCATATCTAGTAACCATTATTGTCAATGTAGGTCATGGTACATTTTTGTCAAAACAAGATGGACCAACCACTTACAAGCATAAAAATCATGCATTATATCCTCACACATATATGTAGGAACAACAACATAGCCCCAGAAATATATGATATCATCCTAATCTACAATCCAATCAGATGTAGAATCCCCACCATCACAGATTTCCCTCAAGTTCAAACACTCCAAATCCTCATATTTCTTCTTCTAGATCTGGATTAGAAGTGTGGACTCCAACGATACAGATATGAGGGTCATAAGATCCTATCCCACCCAAATATAAAAGTGAATCTCATCCTGCAATGTTATCATCTTCCACTTTGAGTTAGACTCTTGGACTGCATGAGTATATGACTTCTGGCTCAAAGAACTTGAAACACCATTTCCCTTTACAAGTGTTTTGGGTAGATCAAAATAGAATGACTGTATATAATCCAACCTTCTCCACTATTCATTGATTTGAATAGTTTTTTTTTAAAATATATACTTTATTCTTTGGTGGTTGGTATATTTAATAAATTTTTAACACAATAGGTAATTCCTCCAGTACTTTAAGGCATAAGCTTGGGAGGGAAATTCGATATCATGCGTATGATAATTTCACTAAGGTGGACTCAACTATTGCATCCCATACACTAAAACTTGATCCCCCTACATTGAAACTACTCCAAGTTCAATCCCAAATGCTTCACAAGACAAGGTTTACTCCTCACCCGACTCAGGTGGGATCAAATCAGTGCATTACTGAAATAGTTCTTAAACTCTTGGAAATCATTCTGGAATGTTCTAGACCATTGAAACTTAAAAACCTTTTTGATTAAGACCTAAAGTGGTGTTTCTAATTGGGGAAAGTCCTAGATAAGTCTTCGATAACACCCTTCCAATCCCATAGTGATTTAGATATCAAAAAAATATTGTTCTTATCCCAAGAAACAATTTTATACACAATCTTTAGATCCTCTAAAACACCTTCCTTAGATATTATATGACCCACGAAACTTACACTATCGATCAATCATTTTCACATATATATCTTATCATAGAGATGATCTTCTCACAATGTACTCTTGATGATGTCAAGATGTTGGGCATGATCATCTTCAAAGAAGATGTAAAGAAAGATGTCATCCAATAATCAACACATAACTACAACGCCCCACTAGCCTTATTTGGAAAATAACCAATGAAACCCAAGGAGATGTACTTTGATGGATAAATCCCCTATCCATAATTTATTCTAGATGAGCCTTATGCACTTGATGCTCGGTTGGTTCTATTTAGTAAGGATGAATGGAAACTAGTTTAGCTCACAACATGAGCTAAATTATGAACAAGAAATATCAATCGGGTGGTGGCCTAGATAATTCTTTAGAAAAAATTCCCAAAAAACAGTCCACTATGGGTGGAAATACATTGATATTTACACCCTTTTGATCTATCAAAATAAATTGAACATGGGTGTTGAGCTCCGCTAGATTTTGATGAACTACCCCCACATGGCTTTCCTGGATTCCCCATTCCCAATGATGAACATAATTGTAACTCTCATATGATATAAAGGTAACTCTACTTTTGTAACAATTAATGTGGTATTGTTACTATACCATCCATTCCATACCCATAATAAATTTAGAATTAAACATTTCATGTATTTAAATACCCCAAAGAAAACAATACTGGCCAAACTCAACAGAACAACCCTAGTATAAAGAGATGTCCCATGACCGTACACACAATGGTGCAATGATCATCATTTATCCACTCAAAAACTCTATATTAAGAATCAAACCACTAAAAAGTTGATTAAATATATAATAATGTGAAGATCTTGTATCAAATAAATCACTAGATTACATATAAAATAGAATTATAGTACTACTGAATATCTATGGCCTAACTTCACGATCGAAAAATGAAGGCTGAACTATACGTTACTATACCACACCTCTTCCTTGTGCTATAGTCTGAGTCCCCTATTCCACTCTACGTAGATGATATGTCCTGAGTTTTCCTGAAGTACCACATCCATCACCTCAAATTCCAAGATTGGTTAAAATTTAACTACCATACTGGTACGGTGTGAAAACCCCTTCTCATATTCTAGTTTGATCTACCTCCTCCACTACCACCCATCTATTGTGGGATCCCATAGAACCACTGTAGATGTCTCATCGTTCAACAGGCTTGATAATCTACCAGTGGTTAGGTACATTGATTATGATAATGACTAGACCCACCACACTAATGGAAAATAAATTGAGTGTTACCCTAGGTAACTGATCCTTCTCTCTATCTAATATTTTTCTACTAGTCTGGTTAATGTTTTCATAGAGATTCTTCCTACCCCTATAATTTGTACCTTTTATCATCCAAAAAACCATCAGAAATTCACTGGAATCCTTCTTCATGTTCCCCTCATAAATGAGATCCCAATTCAGTACCTTATCAAACTTACTTAGCCAAAATATATAAACCCAGTACATAATATCACATTTATGTCTGCACTGAAAATGCCTCTCTATGGTTGTTTCTTCTACCACCAACACTGGGAAAAATCATTGCATGTCTGTGAAATGACCATAATTTTCTATCACTAACATGATTCCCTAGGTTAATTAAATAGACTCGACAACCCTCTACTTTCTAGGTGTCTATGGATAAAGTGTTTCAAGAACATCTCTTAGAATTCCATCCATACAATTCCCTCAAACTTATCCACCTGAGCTTGAATATCACACCAGATTCTCATTGATCCTCACAAAATATATGCAACGAACATGAATCTATTTTCTATAGGATTCTTTAGATGATCCAGAAATTTCATTTATAGACTTAGTTTAGAATGTATCTTCCTCAGGTCCACCCTCTTTAGTGAAGAATGGAGGGTGTTTTATAACAAACTCTCGGGTTAGATCAGACATTTCTTTATCATTTCCCACCCTTGGTATCTTTCCATGAAATGAATAAATTAAGAAAAATTCTCATCAAAATTCTCTCCTAGTTTTTCCCTCATATCTAATGGGGCATTTGGTTCTACTATTAGAGGTACATTTTTAGATAATATCTCATATCATCCTATCCACAAATATTATTAGGGAGGAATGTCTCTATAATGCCAAATACATGTATTAAGAGGAATAACACATCATTTACACATTTACATTAGAGATATTCACATTAATAAATATAAAGTTATCCATTTAACACTAAAACAAGTTCAAACCCAAGGAAATGTCAATACCCTCAGTGATCCCTCACTTGGGGGATAAATAAAATAGGGTAGAACACTTTCAAAATTCAATGTTTCTCATTAGACACAAATTTTATCCATTTTAAAAAATACAAAATTTTGCATCATTTATAATTTTCAATTTCATATTTGGCACCATTTAAATTTAAAATATTGAAATAAACAAAATAATTTTTTTTATTTTCAATAACCCACTAATTCTTTTTAGTGCGTGACTAAAATAAAGTATGTCACATAAAATACTGAGTGATTAGAATGATGTATATATATTAAAATCTCATTCCATACTGAGCCATGAGTAAAATATCATAAATACAATTACATCACACAATAAGTAAATAAAACAATATGAAAAAACATTCAACTACAAACAAAGAAGTTCTTGAAAATTAATCAAACCAAAGGTACTTGGGTTTTCCTCCACCCATGAGTTAGATACTCCCAAAAAAAGCTCACGACCAAGGCCTGGATAATCCTAGTATCTTATATAACATTCCCAATTAGTAAGACACCAAAAAATAAAATAACACCCATTCATAAAACATTGTGACATCCCGATTCAGGTGCCGTATGAAGGTTCCCCAATCCAATTACTTATGTGATCACAAGCACACCTTCCTATGGGCTAGAGGTTTTTGACTAGTAGTCAGGGTCCAATATGTAATGTGGGGATACTATAACTACTTTATCAAAGAATAAAAAAAATATAAACCAATATTCAAAATAAACAATACCACAATAATAAATAATCAACCAACAAAGACCAATATCTCATGTTGAATCCAAAATAGGGGAAATAATAATGAACTAAAGTTTAAAATATTTCATTCCATATAAGTGTAAATTTTATAAGAGAAACGACAAAAAATACACACTGACATCTCTGAAGATGGTATCAGCATCATGTTTGGTTACATCATCCATTCCCCCATTAGAAATACCAACTCATCCATTTGAAATAGTGATCTTTCCCTTATCATGTCTTATAAATATGGAATCTATTTAGGTACCAATTTTGTAGACCGAGTAGGGTATGAGTAAAACTCAGTAGGCCACCATCAAAGGTTTCTAAATTAATATCTAGCCGATAATAGTGTATGTAGTTGTATAAAGAATAAATATAAATGATAGTGAAAAAAAGTTTCACAATTATTATTGTTTAATCAACCATATCATACCAAGGTATGCCCATTCCATTGTCTAAACCATGTTCCATTGGGTGTTCTCAATTCATTATTTCATGGGATTTAATTATTCATTTAATTCCAATTTCATTTCTAGTACCACAGAGAATCAGTTCAAACACTAAATTATAATCTTGTCCTAGGGGGCTAGAGTATCAGTCTAGAAACACATAGATATTTGGAGCCTCTATCCTTGACCCACACATCATTGTTCATATTCACACACACACACACACACACACTAATATATATCAGAGTCATAGAGAATCTTTATAGAACCCCATGGGTATTTGGATCATTATTCAGAGTCCCATACCACATTGTTTACATGCTTTCATTGGGGGCATGAAACATCAGTTCGACACCCCATGGTTATTTGGAGTATCTGTTTCTAACCCACAAATCATTTTTTAATCATTCAAAATTATCACATATATCACATAAATATCATGGTTCAACAGTATTGACCATGTAATCCTTCATTCAGATATGGGTGCACCATTTTATTTTAGGATTCAAAATGATGATTTTTTACTTTAATCACCATGAGAAACACAAATGATAAGTCAATTATTCCATTTATTATTATTTATTTCGCAACTCATTAACTCATAAATGTTAATCCAATCAAAAATTTAAATACCATTATTAAACATGTAATAAGAATTTTGTTTAATTCCATAACCCAATATTTCCCCTTTTCTAATCCATAATTATAACTTAATTGAAATTGGAACACCCCATGGGTTTCCATCAAATCTTATCTCCAAATCTCCAACGGGTTCAATAGGATCCACGAAGGGTTTCCCAATTCCATTAAATTAAATTCACCTTTAAAATTAAATGAAATTGAATAATTTGGAAATGAAGCTACACAATTACATATGCATGATTATAATAAAGTCTAAAAGAATTATCAATTAGACCACCAACCTCATGATCATTGATGAATTCCTACCAAACCATAACCCTCTATTTGATATAGAATGATCAAATTCACAATGGATTAGGTGATATAGGATAAAAAAGGACCATGATCCAACAAAACAAGATCCATAAACTTATATATCTAAAACCTTTACAATGGAGGAAAAATCATCCATATCTAAAGGTGATGGAAATAATGGAGCGAGAGATAAACCCAAATGAGTAAGAGATCACATACTCCGGAGGTTTCAATTTCCTCCATCAGATATTAAATTCATAAAGGGGTTAGAGGAGACTAATCACCTTCTCCAAACCCTCCAAATAAATTTGAAATCATATTAGGCAGTAATAGGGTTATTTTGGATATAAACTGGGGGTTTGAGATTTTTTAAATAAAATTGAAGGGGTTTAAAATACCATGAACATAGTTTCCAAGTTGGGGAGAAATAGTTTCCACACCGTGTAGCTTAATAATGTATTCCTACTATTATGAATACATGATTACTCATAGGTGTTTCAATGGTTTTCCAAGCTGTGTTCGAACTGTGAAAACACCCTATGTCCGAGGGTACAAGATTTGAGGGGGGAGGCCGAATGGTTTTTACAAATTGTGATCCACCTCCAATGGATAAAAAAGCAGAACATAGTTTATTGGGGAAAACATTACAATTTTACTTAACCATATGAAAAGTACGCATAACCCCATGGGATTACAAAATTATCAAATTTCACGTGAAACAACCCAAAAAAATCCAACCAATGTATGATCAAAACAAGGGAAATATAATACCTAAAAATGAATGTGAGACATCTCGATAAAGGTGAGGATCTTATAGCCTCTAAATATCATGGGACATGAATCATATTTATCTTGATATTATTACACTATATGAAGAATAATTGTTCTATATTCCTAAAACCAGAACCCCTTAGATCTTGAAGCATATGACTTCAAAAGCCACACCTTTATGTTTTAATGAGGTTATTCCCCTGCAAAGGGCATGAAACACATAATGGGAATTCTATAGGTGGACTAAGTGAGACACGAACCATAGGTCTTTGTTACCATAGATAAAAATAACATTGAATACCTTACTATACCATATATAAAGAAAGTCAAAGTCCATATATAAGACAATACCAAGGATATGGATGATTCTTATTGTCACGATCGACCAAGATATTCATCCTATATCCTCTTTCCGTTAGAGGAACCTAAAATATTACCACTAGGTGTTAGATGACCTCCCATTAAACATGAATTACAAATTTAGAAAAGATCATTCATCGGAGCTCAATCTAGATTATCCACATAAGAAGTGAGATTCAACATGAAAATATATGATTTAATATAAAAAAAAAGAACTATCACAAATATCCAAATCTTAATCTTATCATTTTTCACTACCTTCGGAGAAAACATAATGAGTTAAGAAAAGTAGATTGTATACCGATTCATAGTCTTATCCCCCTATTGAAGGTTAAGATAATTTGTATACTTTACCAAAACCTTAGAATCTGGATATAACCACTGTATGAAAATTTCTCTGAATTCTTTCCACTAGTATCCTTTATGTTTCTTAACTGTAACCATTGAATCCCACCACCTCATGTTAGGACCATCAAGATGATAAGAAAAACATCACACCTTTAATGAATCTGACATTTATATGAACTGAAAACATAGTTCAATATTTTTCAACCAATAATATGCCTCCCTAGGATCATTCAAGCCCTAGAATTATGATGGTTTATTCCAAAGACACTCTTGATCAGGATATCTTGTTTCATCCATTTGTGGTTCCATTACTAGAGTCAGAATGGGAATTAGTGTGGCTACCTATACCAAAGCGTTGAAGAGATACACTAATATCCATATAAATTTCTAATTAACTGGAAGTTTCTCTTACTTTTGTTTATTGACATCTCCCTCTTATGGTCACTTTAAACATCTTCATGGGGGAATTTTAATTCATACAATTAATGGGTAACATAAAAAAATCAGTAAGGAAACTTAGATAATAAACTTAGTAAATAGATATGATAATATTAATTTAATAAATAGAAGTCAAGAATTTGGAATTTCAATATACTCATATCAAATTTAGTGAAGATACTTCAAATATGTCAATCTATTCCATAAGGATTCCTTTTAAAAAAACACATGGTGACTCAATACATTCTAAAATTAGAGATGAAAAGATACTATCTCATAACTACCCCTTGAGTCTCTATAGTCCAACACATTTACTAATAATAAATCCTAAACTGCATACCGATATCGAGGAAAGATGCAAAACCTCAATACTCTAATTGATTTTTAATGAACCAACTCAAATAACCTAGTACACTGACACATAATATGACACTGACAAGACCTAAAGGCCGTACCTGATTCCCAGGGTCTATATAATAGTACTTGGACATCAATAAAATCCAAAGGGAATTATTTCTCCGCATGAAGAAGGAATCAATATATAATAGTTGAAGATAAAATTGTGATAATTTTGTGTAACATCCCAAGTAAATAAAGAATAATAAATTTTCATATTTATTAATATTTGTGAATTAAATATTAATTTTACTTCAAAAGGGATTCTATGTTAGATGGCCTACCAGATATGCAATAACACGTTTCTTTGAAATCTTACACTGCAGAGAACTTTGGGTCATACTGAAAAATAATAATATAATATTATTTTAAATGGTAGTAAATGCCTAACCGTTGTATGGGCATGAATGAACAGAAAAAACTATTTTATGATTAGAAATCTTTCTTAGTCATTTTTACATTTATCCAGTAAAAGTTTGGTGCTTAAAATGTGAATGAAGCTAATTTTAATCATAAATACTCTAATATTTTTAAAAAGTCGATTTACCACATTTTGATAGAAAACCCTACTTAAATCTATTTTTGGTCACTTTTATATGTTATATTTGAAAAAATAAAATTTTATTTACAATCGGAACATCAAAATTTACTTTGGGTATATTTCTAGTATTCTTAAGATAAAATTCATTTTTTCTTGAATAGTTAAAAAATAAAGTATTTTAATTCAAAATTGCCTTTTCATATACTTTTTTTATATGGTAATATTATATTTTTAATTTTTTTTAAAGTGTAATTAGATTATATTTTTACCATTTAATCCAATTTTGGTCATTGAATCTAACTTCACTTTGAAATTGGACATAAAAAAGAGTCAATCTTTTGATAGTTATTTTTTTTAAAACACGTTTTTTACATCGAGAATTAATTTTAAATTAATTAAACCAACTTCTATGTTTTTAATTTGGTAAAATAGAAATAATTTTTGAATTCATAATATGAAATATTGCTTAGGTTTAATTTTTGGTATTTTTCTGAAAAACATCAATTTTGGATGAATAGTGCAAACACTAAGTAGTAGTTAAAAAACTGACTTTCATTAAAATGAAATTTTAACACTTCTGTGAATTGAATTTTGAAAATATGACATAAATGGTTGTTATTAGTAAGTAAAATTTGGTTCAATAAGATCAAAATAATTTTTATTGAATAGTAACTTTGGACTTTTATTTACCGCGGTTAAAGGTAAATAGGGTAATTCACGGTAAAAATAATGTTATAATAATATTAATTATCCTAACATGTGTCCTAATACTATTGGTTGACAAATATTTGACTATGGTCATCCTTGGGTCGATTTTGGGACACCATGGATCCACTTAAGAGTGATAATGACACTTTATATTAATTAATTTAAATTAATGAGAAAAATGACTTAAACATATATCTTTTAGTAAATCAATTTTTACAAGGGGTTATATAAGTTATCTATTCGACTATATATATACATTTGAAATATGAAACTATTTACTACAACATGGTATTATATTTATAATTTTTATACATCCTATAAAAAAATTATTTGTGACACAATAATGATGCAGTGTTTATCTCATTAATGAATGATTTAAATAAATAAGAATATAAAAATTAAAAAAATATCCAAAACGAGTCCAATTTTTATTGGATGATTTTATTTCAAACAATATTCATCTTATCTCCTAAATTAATAATTTTTGAACCTTCAGAAACTGAAAATCATTATATAATGAAATACTAATTCCAAAATTTCCTAAACAGCCCCTACCCCCCCTATAAAACTCTCTCACCTCTAACCAATTAATCAGACCTATCAAGCCCCTTGGATAATCTAATCTCTACCGAAATAATCTCTCAAGATTCCTCTCTTCCACATAAAATCCTTACCATAGGCAGAAAGCACTTCAAGAATACCTTTTGGTTCAAACCAAAGGGAGTTACCTGATTTAAAGGTAACGTCTTCTCTTAAGTTATTTTAATTTATTTTACTCATCCACCCCAAAATAAACTCTTTTTGTTATTTTATTTTATAAAAATACCAGTATTCTCAATATAGTAAGTTGTTGATATGATAAGGATTAAAACTACAGTTACACACACCTCCGTCTAATTGGTAAAGAACATACTGTTTCTGTGGACGGCGAACTACTACTTTATGAAATGATGATTGTTCAATCTTCTCCTACAAACTATTATCGTGGTAATTATGATGGAAATTTACTTACATGTGATGAATATTATATTTATATTGTGCTTATAATTATTTATTTTTCATTTATATCATACCATTATGGTTCATATAATGGGTAAATATGATAATTTCATTTGAGGAAGTGCGGACTACCGCCCCCTCAAAGTGATATGACTCGTTCATGACATACATTGAACATATAAAGGATGTAGTTAATTTAAATACATAACATAGATATTATAATATAATTATAATATAAATATGTATTATTATGTTTTCATTCCTTTAAATATAAAATAGAAATTAAAGTAGCGTTCATGCGTACCTACGACCTACCGTCTCGATGCACGATGCATTTCATTACATAACTCCAAATGATATGTAAAATTATAAATAAATATACAATGAATATATATGATATATATGATATCTAAATAATTAATATGATTCTGGAGAGAATGGAATTCAGACCACCAGGACAATTTGTAATTATAACAAGTTCATTTTTGACTAATGTTCTGAACATTGAAAAGATGTCCGATATGAACTCAAATAATTAAATATTTGTTATAGAAAGGTAATAATTAATATAAAAGGAATAATAAACCTGAAAAAATTGCTTAAGGAATAAAAAATTAACCTATGTTTACTATTAAAAAAGAACAAGGAACATACGAGTCAAGTCGGACATGATGTAAGGGGTTTCTTATCCCACTTTTAATTTCTTGTGATTTCCATTGTTTGCCACTTATTTATTGAATGTGGTGTGTTGTGTAAAAAAAATTTGATATACATATATATAATCATGATTATATTTATATTCATGGTATTATATGATTCAATTGGTGTTTTTTAACTTTTGTTCTTACGACTCAATTAATTACAACATAGTATGGGGTTTTCATCTCACTTTTTATTCCCGTAAAATTCCAGCTATATTTGCCACTATTTTTTATTTTTGTGGTGTATGTACTATCCAATATTGTATTCTTTGTGTAATATAATTCAATTTATGGGTATTTACATCATCATTTTATGATTCTTCCTTTATGGGGTGTATGTTTCGTAAGTCACCAAATCGGTAAGGGAAGCTTTCACCATACTCTTTTAGTCAATGAATTATTTTATTTCATGTATTTTAATTTCCTTTTTCTTATGTTGGGATATGTTTTTATATATCTTTATTTCTTTGAATTTTATGTCCTTGTGATTAGAGACCCTTTTCTCTCCCATCCACTCATTTTCTTAATTTTAATGCGATGTTGTTAGGCTATCAAATTCTTGTAAGAGAACTTCTAAAGCCAATTTCAATTCTTTTGGTTAATGTTCTACTTCTTGATTCTGTAGTGCTATAAATATGTGTGAATTACCTCTGATTATTTTACACTTAATTTCTAATAATATTGTGTGTATTGTTATTTTGCACACATAATTATTTCATTGTTTTGTCCTTACTCTAATGATATGATCATTACAAGGGACTTTATCTCAATTTACATACCAGTGAGACTTATTCGTTGTTATACACCAATTCACTTTTATATGGTGTATATACTTACCTTTGACATATTATATCATGAATCTTCTTGTTATCATGATATTATAATCTTTTATTAATGTTATTCATCAAATATTTGTATTCAATCATATCACATTTGGTTAGGACCTCTTTAAATAAATTATAATTTAAAATGTTTTAAAGACTTAGTCTTCTAAATCATTATCATTAACGTTCATGTTCTAAAAATGGTTTTAAGGATTTTTTTATATGGACTTGAATGTTTTGAAATTAAAATTTCCTTCCACATCTTCAAATTGGTATGGGACAATTTGATTCAAAAATATCTTTATTAAATAATTTAAATGATTTTGAAAATGGTTTTATAAATCATTGATTATGTCAATATCATGAAATGATATATTGTGACTACAATATGGAAATGTTATCTTTATCTATGCTTGTTTTATTAGTAATGAATATGTTATGGTTATTGGTTATTTTTCAAATATATGGATGGTTCCATGATATTCTAAGGGTGGGTGAGTTTGAGATATCTCTCCAAATCTTTGGGTAATGCGATATAGGTAAACATTAATTTATCCTAAGAGATTTAGGGAATATACTATGATGGGTATTTCAAGTGTATCTCCCTATGTTGTTGTGAAATCTATAATATAAGTATGATATATATTCTATAAGTTATCTTTATGATTTATTATTTCTATATGTTACTCATAAATCTTATGATTTCATGAGGTATGTTGAAGAGATTATGTATTGTATGTATTGATGAACTAATGTTTTCTTTATTTATTTTACAACCCTTACTGAGCTTTTTTTGCTCATACCAATTTTTTGAAATGTTATTCATAGGGTATAAGGCATGGTAACAGAACAAAAGAACTCAACAAGATTTATATCAAGAAAAGAATTATTTTTTTCTTAAATGAATTTTTATTTAATGAAAAAATGGATATTGAGTAGAAGTGTCTACTTTGTGATTTTTGAGATGTAATGTAATAGTTATGACCTAATTATCTAAAACTCTAATCCTGAAAAGATCTTTAATGTGAGTTATTAACATAATTCCAGATTATGTAATGTAATGATGTGGCCTTATAGTTGGTATCAATGGTTGGTTTAAACAACTTTAGGTATTAGGTATTTTTATTAGACACATGGATAGTCTCTATGTCTACTCTTTAAGTTAAATACTTGTTTTATATCTTTCTAAGATCAAGTAAAGTTAGTTATAAAGAGAAAGACGAGTTTCTCAAGCAATATTCCAATCTCTTCCTGATGGAATTATTGCAATAATTATTGCAAAGTCATGTTTATATTATTGTGAAACTTATTCGAGCATACAACTCACATGAAAGAATTTGTTTGAGATAAAGAATACCTCCACTATATCATCATGAATCATGGGTTTTATTTAATCAAATTCTATTTCACAATATTCTCATATATTCTATAAAGGTAAATATTATCAAGACATTTTCAAATATTTTACCTAATCAAAAGATTTTGAATCATATTATAATTTTGAAAAAGGAGATGAAAAAGGAGACCCTTTCCAAACATATTTATTTATTCTTTTTAAATTATAGTCTTTCATCACAAACTTATGGTATTTTAAAAGGATCATTGATTGAATTCTTCAACTCAAACTTGGTCTGACTATTTTATAAAAAGAAAGATTTATCAAATGTTTTGAAATTATTTATTATACATTATTATTTTCCAAAAATATTTTTCTCTGAACACCCATATGAACCATGTTTTATAAGGTATATTTGGATGAAGGAAGAAAAACATTTTAAATGATATGTAAATCATTGTTGCAATGAATATACCTTCTACCTACGTGAACAAGATTACAATGAAACCATGTTGACACTAGGATCAAGGTATTATTTTCTTTCTTTTGGGAATAGTTTTATTTTATCATTTGGAGGTGAAATAAAAAAATCACAATATATATATGTCTTCATTAATATGCTGAGGTCTTAATGAGTTGAGATAAAATATATAGGTATAAGACAACCATTGAGGTTAAAACATGTTAGGGTTATTTTTGAGTTGTATAAAAAGGAAAACCCGTAAGATGGGTGACAACCCATCATATCCAGCAATGTAACGCCCCGACCTAGTTACTCAGAGTCGTTGAATTATTACGTATCATTAGAATGATCACAAAGATCAAGTCTCAAAAGACCGATTAGTTTAGTAGCCTTGGAAACACTAGATACATTCATAAGTCTTACATTAAATTATAAAGTAAAACAAAACTACAACAACATATTTTCATCATATCCCCTCTTACTATCCCTGTAGGTCATTCATAATATACTTCTTCACAACCTGGATAAATCAAAACATTGGAAGGGGTGAGCTCAGATGCTCAGTAAGGATAACAATATAGCAGAAGCTTTCATAAATAAACATAAACATTTAAGATAATGTATAACTAAAACAAAAGCCTTTTAAACTTGAACTTCAACATATTATGGAAAATGTAAAATGAGATAATGCCATTAACTTGTTCACATGGATATTCTACTGGTCTAATAACCACATGAAATATAAATAACCACTTTCATAATAATGGAATGCATAATTCTAGACTATCATAACCACATAGCCAAGGCCTCATGCAAAGACTACAAATAATATTCCGTCAAGGCCTCGTTCCAAGACACTAGTTTGTCTCATGAGACCTGCTGATGCATCGAGGAGCTATAGCATACTCCTCCCGTCACTTATTAAGTCTAATGCATTCCTCATATGAACATTTTTAAACATATCATAAACCATAACATAATCATATCACATAAAACAGGCATAAATGAAACATAACATTTCCACATTTCAATCACAAGATATCAATACAACACATTGATATAATAAAAACATTATCAAAACCATTTTCAATACCAAAATAAAAGAAAATTAAAACTTGGTATTTATTTTTCATTTAAAAAAAGTTATGGCTTGTAGAGGAAGCCGAAACTCAAATAATGGTCACGGTGGCGGAGAAGTCGTTGTTTCCACATACGTATGACAAAAAAAAATTCATTTTGTCATTTATTAAAATGCTTCGTATAAAAAAGATACCTTTTTAATAAACGTAAATGTCAAAGGGGATTATACAACGCATAAAAGAAAGTTGTGTATAAAACAAAATATGCCTCAATGAAAGGAGATTGAGACGAAGTCCCATACAAATATAATTTTTTAAATAAAATATATTTATTATGTGTATTAACTATAAGTACACATAAATAAAGTACAAATACAAGATAATAGATAATAATATCATGACATAATTTGAAATTAGGAGATTAACCTGAAGAACAGAAATTGGGTGAAGAAGTTCCCTTACCTCATGTCCGACTTCACTCGACCGTTATTTAATCTCCTGAATAATAAACTAGAGTTAATCTCTACTCACATAAGAACCTTTTTAAAGTTAATTACCCCTTTTATATCACTTATTAAAATTTTACAAAAATTATGTAGTCATTTAAGTTAATAACGGACGTTTTGTCGATCTTTGGTACTTGAGTCAACAATAAACTTCTTGTAATTCCAAGTTGTTTATGTGGTAGAATACCCATTATCTACTGAATTATATTCATGATGTAGATATCATATATATCATATATATCCAGTATATACTTTCATTTATAATATTACGTAACATTTAGAGGTAAGAAATGAAATGCACCATTCATGGAGACAGCAAGTCGTACATACGCATGAACGCTAATTTCATTTCCATTTCGTATTTAATGGAATGAAATCATAATTATATAATGGTTTATTATAATTAAAGTATAATATCATATATAATATCATTTAATTCATCCTTTATACATCCCACATATGGCATTAATGATTCAAATCTCTTTGAGGGGGTGGTAGTCCGCACTTCCTAAAATGAAATTATCGCGTTTACCCATAATGGAAATCATAAAGGTATGCCATAATTGAGAAATACAGAAGAATAAGGAAAACATAAAAATAATATATATCATATATAAATATAGTAACATCTTAATTTCCACCATGAGTGGTGTTAAAAAAAGATTGAACAATCATCGTTTCGTGAGGCATAAATTTTCCAACCATAGAAACAGTATGTTCTTTAACCATTAGATGAAGGTGTGTGTAAGTTTAAATCAAATACTTATCATAGCAACATCCTAGTATATTTATGATACTGGTTTTGTTACAAAATAAAGGAATAAAAAGATTTTAAGGGGTTGTAGAATCAAAATAATACAAAATAACATAAGAGAAGACATTACCTTAAAATCAGGTAACTCTTTTTTGATTTGAGCCAAAGGCTTGTTTGGGAATAATTCTACCCAAAGTGAGGATTCTATGTGTAAGAGAGGGATGTTTAGAGAGTATTTGGGCAGAGGCTGGCCGAGCCAAATGGCTTTGATGGTGTGAATAAGGTGGTAGAGGTGGGGGCCTTTTATAAAAGGAGAGGAGGGGCACTATTGGAATGATTAAAATGTTACTTTATTATATAATGAGTTTCAGATTTTAAAGTTACAACACTTATATATTTTGAGGATAAGGTGATAAGGGTTCTAAATATACTCATACAATAGGTTTTTAACAAGTGTAAGTCTTATATTTTACATTATCTTTTCATTTTATTTAAATCGTTAATTAATGAGGTAAGCGCTGCATCATCATGGTGTCATAAAAAAATTAATTTATTTAATGTCTAAAAATTATAAAAAAATATCATGATGTAGAAAATATTTTTATCTTTCCAATTAATATTTATAGTCTAATTCTTAATCTATATAACCCCATTTAATAAATGTTTTAGTAAAACAACACATGTTTGTGACAATTTTATTTTTACTTTAAATAAAACGTTATTAATGTCATTTTTTTACCCAAGTGGCTCCATGGGGTCCCCAAGTTTACCCATGGATTGTCTTGGTCGGACATGACTCATACAATAAGGGTAGGACAAGTGTATGGATATTTTCATATTTGTATAATATCATTTTTACCTTAAATTTCACTAATTACTTTTAATCGCGATTAATTAAACTTAAAGTTACTATTCACCAAAAAAATTATTTTAATCCCATTGAATCACATTTTACTTCCTAATGTCAACAATGTATGTCGGATTTTTTAAAATCATATCACGGAAGTGGTAATGTTTCATGTAAACGAAAAATCAGTTTTTAACTACCACTTAGTGGTTTCACTATTCATCAAAAATTGAAGTTTTTCAGAACAATGCCAAAATTTCACCGTAAGCCATAATTGATATTCCGAATTCAAAAATGATGTCTATTTTAAAAAAATTCAAAACCTATAATGTTCACTAATTAATTTTATAATTAATTCTGACTGTCACAACAAATAGCGTGTTTTTAAGAAACAATATATTTCAAAAGATTGACAATTGTTTAGGTCCAATTTCAAAGTGAAATTAATTTTAAGGACCACCATTGGATAAAATGGTAAAAACATATTATAATTATACTTTAAAACCACTCAATATTATAGTTTATCACTATAAATTATTTTGATTAAAAAAGTTGTTTATAAGTATCTTTCACTATTCATAAAAAATTGGAAGTTCTCAGAAAAATACCATAAATTCAACATAGGCTAATTTATATAATCCGAATCCAAAAATGAAGTACATTTTGAAATATAAAATATATATATAATTTCAAAAAGTGGGTATTACTATTCCTAATGGCTATTTTGATTGGTCGCGGTGTGTTAGAATCTCGAACTTGCATACAATGCAAGCTATTGCATTATTAAAAGAGAAGCATATCGTGGAAGCTCAGGGTGTTACATACTCCCTTCCTTCAATAAATTGCGTCCTCGAAATTTGAAAATTTTCTTTGAAAATAAAAGGTTGAAAATAGAAAATTCCTTTGTGGAAAACCCACATCGGAAATAAGGTTAATAAAATTTAGCCTTAATAAGAGGGAAAAGGAAATGAAAAAGTCACCACCAAATTATGATCTCGATAAGGAGAACATTGGTGGAAATTAAAGACATATAATTAGAGGAAAAACGTAAATATTTGTAGGGAGTGATTGAGGTCATCAATCACAACCAAGTGTAAAATTGAGGGCCTCAAAGCCTTCAATCTATGTTGATTTAAAATATTATCAGTTCAACAAGACATAAGGTATTACGATAACACATTTTTTGTTTTAATATCCCTTTACTAAATTTTAAGAATTAATTTATTCATAAAATAAGAGATAGGTATATATATATTTATGCTTCACAAGTAGAGTTTCAACCTTCAACTAATTTCTACCACAAACTCATCTTTCACTGAAAAATATAATAGAACTCAAAAATATTATATTTATCATAATCGTACAAGGTTCAAAATATTAACACAAACCATTTAGATTAGGAAAACTATTTTGTAATAACGAGGGACTTCCTGTAGGGTAGTGGTAGGTAATAAAGGCATGTCACACTATGGTTGTGGGTTCGATTCCTACAGCTTTGTCCGACGAGACGGGTTATCCCCCGACCTACATGTTGTCCTTTTCCTAAAACTATAGTATTATAATATTCCAAAAATAATATTCAGAAATGTTTTAACCTTAAAAAATACTATCCAAGGTCAAATTAATCCATTACAATCTTTATAGTTATCCAAAATACTTCTGTCCAACTCACAGTCCAAATTTTATAAGGAAGGTAAACATAATGAAGATCCTTTTTTCCGCGTAACAACATGTGAACACCTTCATCATGTATTCTTTTAAAACACTGCAACATCCTGAATTACTATAAATCCTTATTGATTACATTCATGATCCCTTATTCCTTATATAATACTAAATATACTCCTTCTATCCAAAAATGTATACAAATCATTAATCAGAATGAAGGAAGTTAATAATATCCAATATAATTTATCCAAATCAATCATGTATTACTCCAAAATCACTATCTCGGTATCAGAACCATATTATGGTTTATCTTTCTCTCAACCATATATTTTTAAAAAATTTAACCTGCTGTGGAGTCACTTTTCTTGGTTCTACACAATATCAATTCCTTGATGAAATAATACTGTAGTACAATCCTTATATTCTCCATAATTATTATAACCAGTACATCATTGATACAATACTCAAATGAAAAAATTATTTAATAACAACATAATAAATCTAATCATTCCTCCTCATTTGTGGTAGTATCATAACTTGATTATTATCCAATAACATCATTTGGGGCATACTTTGATGATTTGTACATTGGTTTTCATAGTGTCCCCACTCCTTGCAGATAAAGCATTGTACATTTGAAACCTTTTTCTTAACCTTGTAGTCACACACTTGGTGTCCTTTTTCTGCACACTTATAACAAAATCCCATTCCCTTCTGGCAAGTTCCAAGGTGTTTCTTCCCATAGTTATAACATATTGGAAAACTCTTGTTTTTCTTCATCCCTTTATCCATCATCATCTCTTCCATCCTTTTCTTCTCTTTCTTCCCTTCAAAGCCATAAGACTCAGAGATTTTTTTACTTATCTTATTAACACATGATACTATTTCTTTATATGTTGAAAACAAATGAGAGACTATTTCCCTTCTAAATGTTTGCTTAATACCATGAATGATATGATCCTTCTTACTCTTTGGATCATACGTATTGATGGAGTTCACATTCCTTCTACTAGGAACCATTTCTATACAATGGCATAAACTAGGTTAGTTTATGAAACGAAATACATAATAACTAACTTGAAAAACACTTAAAATAAATTGAAATATTTATGGATATAATCCATAATCATAAAAATGTTTTCTTTGAGGAAGTATATACTCATAACCCTTCTTAGTGGTTTGTAAAGAAAATGAGAATTATCCTAAGAATATCCCCCAAGTGTGTCGTAATCAAGAGTGCAGCAAGGCCCATAGTCGTGCACCAGTTCCCGTTCGAGTCTAGATCAAAGCGGTGTTTTTGGGTTTTACCCCTAGGTACATCTGTGACAGAGCCGCCTCTACCTGCTCGTATCTAGACAGAGATGTATTTCTCAGAAAACTCACAAAAATCTCTATAATACCAAAATTCCAGAAAGTTCTTATATACTAATCCTCAAAGTCTATCTTAGGGATATGTTCTCTAATTAGAGTTTATCTAAATCTAGTTTCCAAGGTTAGTACTAAACTACCTCTGATACCAACTGTAACGCCCCGACACCAGTTAACCAGAGTCAGTGCATTATTACGTAGCATTGGCATGACCAAAAAGATCAGGTCTTGAAATACCGATTAGTTTAGTATCCTTGGAAACACTAGATACATTCATAAGTCTTACGTTACATTATAAAGTAAAACAAAACTACAACAACATCTTGTCTTCATATCCCCTCATACTATCCCTACAGGTCATTCATAATATACTTCTTCACATCCTGGAAAAATTAAAACGTTGGAAGGGGTGAGATGAGATGCTCAGTAAGGATAACAATATAGCGGAAGATTTCATAAATAAACATAAAATTTAAGATAATTTATAACTAAAACAAAAACCTTTTAAACTTGAACTTCAACATAATATGGAAGATGTAAAATAAGATAATGCTATTTACTTATTCACATGGATATTCTACTGGTCTAATAACCAAATGAAATATCAATAACCACTTTCATAATGATGGAATGCATAATGAAAAACTATCATAACCACGTAGCCAAAGCCTCGTGCCATGACTACAAATAAGATTTTGTTAAGGCCTCGGGCCAAGACACTAGTTTGTCTCATGAGACCTACCGATGCATCGAGGAGCTATAGCGGGCTCCACCTGTCACTTATTAAGTCCAATGAATTCTTCATATGAACAGGTTTAAACAAATAATAAACCATAACATAATCGTATCACATAAAACATTTATAAAGGAAACATAACATCTCCACATTTCAATAGAAAGATATCAATTCAACACATTTATATAATAAAAACATTATCAAAACCATTTTCAATACCAAAATAAAACAAAATTAAAACTTGGTATTTATTTTTAATTTTAAAAAAGTTATGGCTTGTAGAGGAAGACACAACTCAAATAATGGTCACGGCAGCAGGGAAGTCGTTGTCACCGCATACGTATGACAAAAAACATTCATTTTGACACTTTATATTAATTAATTTAATGCAATGAGAAAAATGGCTTAATGATATATATATTTTAGTAAATCAGTTTTTTACATTAGGTTATATAAGTTATATATTCTACTATTAATATTAATTTTTAAGGTAAAACGATTTAATAAATCATGGTATTTAAATTATAATTTTTAGATATCAAATAAATAAATTTATTTATGACACAATAATGATGTAGGTTTTACCACTTTAAGGAATGATTTAAATAAATAAGATTATAAAAATTAAAACAATATGCATAACCTGCCCATTTTTTATTGGATGATTTTATTTCAAACAATAGTCATATTATCTTATAATTTAATAAGTTTTTGACCTTTAGAAACCGAAAATAATTATATAATAAAATAATATTGTCAAACTTTCCTAAAGGGCGCCTCCTCCCCCTTATAAAATGCCCCCAACTATAACACATTACTAACACCTCTCAAGCCACTTGGATCATCAAAACGCTACCCCAATAATCTCTCAAGATCCCTCTCTTACAACTAGGATCCTTAACATAGGCATACGGTACTTCAAGAAATTCTTTTGGTTCAAACCAAAGGGTGTTACCCGATTTAAAGTTAACATCTTATCTTAAGTTATTTTCATTTATTTTAATTCTCCACCGCCCGAAACACTTTTTATTCATTTATTTTATAACAAAAACGATATCATAAATATACTAGGTTTTTTATATTAAAATTATTCGAACTAAACTAACACACACCTTCATCTAATGGGTAAAGAACATACTGTTTCTGTGGACAATGAACTACTGCCACACGAAACGATGATTGTTCAATCTTCTCCTACCACCTCTTATGGTGGACATTAAGATGGAACTATATTTAAATGTGATGTAATTTATATTTATTTTATCTATATACTTCTGTATTTTTCAATTATATCATACCATTATGGTTTCCATAATGGGTAAATACGATAATTTCATTTCAGGAAGTGCGGACTACCGCCCCCTCAATGTGATATGACTTTTTCATTCCATACGTGGAACGTATAAAAAATAGTGTTAACTAAATTAAATAACATATATATTATACTATAATTATAATATAAACATTTATTACTATGTTTTCATTCCCTTAAATATAAAATAGAAATGAATGTAGCATTCATGCGTACGTACGACTTACCATCTCCATGAACGGTGTATTTCATTACTTAACACCAAATGATATGGAATATTATAAATACATATACACTGGATATGTATAATATATATGATATCTAAATCATGAATATCATTTTATAGAGAATATAATTTTGACCAAATAGGCAATTTTTAATTATAACAAGTTCAATTTTGACTAAAGTTCAGAACATCGACCAAATGTCCGATATGAAATCAAATAATTAACTAATTGTTATTACACGGTAATAAGTGATATAAAAGGAATAATTAAATTGAAAATTTTTATTATGTAATTATAAATTAACTTATGTTTATTATTTAGGAAGAACACAGAACATATGAGTCAAGTCAGACACGAGGTATGGGTTTTCTTATCTCACTTCTAATTTCATGAGATTTCCGTTGTTCACCAATTACATATTGCATGTGGTGTCTTGTGTACTGATATTTGATATATATTATCATGATTCTATTTATATTCATTGTATTATTTTATTAATTTGATGTTTATTAACTTTTGGTCTTACAACTCGATTGATTACAATGTGGTAAGGGGTTTTTATGTCACTTTTTATTCCTGTGCGATTCATGCTATATTTTCCACTATTTTCCTTTTTCATGGTGTATGTACTTCCCATGATTGTATTGTTTGTGTAATATAGTCTAATTTATGGGTATTTAAAATTTCATTGTATGATCCTTCCTTCATGGGGTGTATGTTTTCTAAGTTACCAATCTGTAAGAGAAGCTTTCACCGTACTCTTTTAGTCAAAGACTTTTTTTATGTCATGTCTTTGAATTTTATTTTTCTTATGTTCGGATATATTCTTCTATATCCTTATTGTTGTAAATTTTATTTCCATGTGATGAGAGACCATTTTATCTCTCATCAACTCATTTTCTTAATTTTATAGTGATGCCGTTAGACTATAGAATTTTTATAAGAGAACTTCTAAACCCAATTTCAAATATTTTTGATAAACTTATAATTCTTGATTATGTCGTGCTATGAATATGTGTGAATGAACTCTGATTTTTTTACCCTTAATTTCCTCTTATACTGGGTTTATTATTATTTTCCACACATAATTATGTCATTGATTTGTCCTTAATCTAAGGATATGATCTTTACAAGGGACTTTATATCAATTTACATTCCATTGAGGCTTATTCATTATTATACACCAATTCACCTTTATATGGGGTATATGCTACCTCTTGACATATTATATCATGAATCTACATATTATTATGATATTATAATCTTTTATTAATGTTATTCCTCAAATTTTTTTATTCAGGCATCTCCCATTTGGTTAGGAACTCTAACTAAAATATCATTTTAAATTTTGTAAAGATTTATTATTATAAATATTTCTCATTAATGTACATGTTTTAAAAATGGTTTTAAGTATTTATTTATATGGACGTGAATGTTTTTAAATTAATTTTTTTTTCAAAAACTTCAATGTGGTATGAGACACATTGATTCAAAAATATCTTTGTTAAATATTTTTGATGATTTTGAAAAAAGTTTGATAAATAATTGAATAAGTCAATATCATGAAATGATATATTGTGATTCTGATGTGTAAATATTATCTTTAATTTATTCTTTTTTTATTTTTTATTAATATATTATGGTTATTGGGAATTTTTCATGTATACGGGTGGTTCCGTGATAAACCTAGGGAAGGTGAGCCTGAGATAGTTCTCCAATGCATTGGGTAATGTGACAGAGGTAAATGTTAACTTTTCTCTAAAGAGATTTAGGGAATATAGTATGTTGGGTATTCCTAGTGTAACTCCTTATGTATCTGTGAAAGCTACAATGTATGTATGATAAGGATTCCATAAGTTGCCTTTATGATTTATAATTTCTATGTGTTATAAATAAATCTTTTAATTTCATGAGGTATGTTAAAGAGCTTATGTTAATATGTATTGATGAACTAATGTTTTCTTTCCTTATTTTATAACCCTTACCGATCTTTTTATGCACATACCATGTTTTTGAAATGTTTTTTCACAGGGTGTAAGGCAGTGTAAGAGAATTTATGAACTGAAGAATATTTATCTCAAGAAAGAATTATTGTTTTCTTTGAAGAATTTTTATTTTATGAAAAAATGGATACTGATTAGAAGTGTCTACATTATAGTTTTTGAGATGTAATGTAATAGTTATGTCCCAATTCTCCAAAACTCTAAACCTGAAAAGATACTCAATGTGAATTATTAAAACAATTCAAGATTATGTAATGTTTAAGGAGGGGTCCATATATTTAGTATGAAAAACACTATTCTAAGAGAAAATGAACCTTATTATAAAGATATATATCAAAAAATATATCATCCAATTAAATTTTATTGTATACATGAAGAAAAAAAACATGGAAACTCAATGGAATAGGTGGATCAAAGCTCCCTTGGTCACCATCGTCACCCCAAATCTCATAAATCTAGAAAATTATTCACCTTCAAGTGGTGCTCTCTCTTTTTCTAGAATGGGCATAACGTAATCTAGAAATTTCCAAAGAAAAATATGGGGCATGAGAAAAATATCTCAATATTATTTCATGAAATGTTACATAAGAAATCCAATAACAAATAAACTAGAAATGATTTAATTAAAAATAAATACATGGAACTGAAATTAATTTTCACATTTACTAATCAAAACATGATTCAAATCAAGATGTTGGAAAATATATCAAAACATTCTAATATTAAATTTTTTAGAAATCATGGGCATGAGTAAAACATAACTATAATAATTGGCATGTAATAATGTATTGAAAAAAGATACATTGTCATAATCCCTGAGGTATTTTAGTTCCTAACTATATTATCCTCATAGTACTCAGTCAATCATCACAGATAAAGGTGTGCACACACTTCCCCATTGATCAATCCATTAAAATATAATCAATATACAACCCATCAAAAAAATCATCCTAAATTAGGTTTAGTTTTATTTTTCATTATCAATTCATTGATAAATATTTAGTGTACTAGTGTACTTCTTCTATTCACCCACTAATTACATAAGAACACATGTGATTCAATCAATCCCTATATCATGGGTAATAATTTCAATTCAAATAATCATTCATTGTCAAAAAGTATGATTTCAAGTTCAACATGACCTTTAAACTTAAAAACCAAATCATTTTATATCATATAGTTCATGCCTTTCAAAATAATCCTTAAATTAAATATATTTTTATTAAAAATCATCATCAAATTATTTTAAAAAATAAAAGATAATTTCATGATATCTTTTTCTCAAACATATTCCCGTCATTCGTAGGGCCTTTTAAGAAGGTTTTTTATGTTCTAAATGAAATAATTTTGAAGTCAAGTGTCAAATCTTATCAAATAAAGGATATAATTTTAAATTTAATTTCAAATAAATTAAGAAATCATGGTCTCAATTTTAGGGAAAGCATTATAGAGCCACCCACCTTAAATCACATGATTATTCAATCACCCGAAATGGGAATCGCCATTGGAGAATCAAAGGTGAGTAAGAACAAAGAGGAATACCTAGAATTACAATCTATAAAAATCTAGTTTTGATCCGCCAAAAAAATGAAGATTCAACACTCTCAATATAGGAGAGAAGAGAAAATGGGAATTCAAAACCAAAGATTTTACACTTATCATAGAGAGACCAAACACTTCTTCTCACACGTCCATCTAATATTTAAGTTGTTGGAGAATCCAAAATTCACAATTGAGTACCTCGAAAATCTAATGTGTTGAGATAAGGTAAATCTATGTTAAATTAGGAGGTGTTTAGGATTAGTAATGATTGTTATGATATTTTAATTATAATTTTTTTGGTACTAAAAAATACATTCACATGGTTTTTAGGTTAGATTGCACGGTTAATACTAACTATGTACCCAATCGTATACCCTCACTGAGCTTTTGGAAGAGCTGCTCGGTTTGGCTGTATGATTTCCAAAACCAAACTCAAACCATGTGCTCTTTTTTGGGACAGTGATATGGGTGCTTAATTTTACAATATGTTTTCCAATCATGAAAATACCCACTCTCCCATGGTGTATGTTTTTAAGGGGAGGTCACATGGTGTGAACAAATAGTGCCCCACCTTTCAATGCCTCATGTTTGGGTACACACTTTTTTGGGGTTAATCTAATGGTTTTCTTTAACTATGTTCCAAACCTTGAAAACCTAAAATACATTAAATGTTTTCAAAAAAAACTTGATAATATCCTGAAACATCATCGAAATAATAGAAGATAAAAAACAAGTGTCAATAAGTACCTAAATATTGGTAGTGGGGTGTTACACATTAAATAAATAAGAGAATATTATTGCCTCACCAATAGTGATGCATGATATAGAATACAATGAGAAACCACTGAAGTCAATGTTTCATCAATAGATTATCAATAATAAAAAATATACCTAATAAACCAAGATAAATATTATGATATATCAATATCTTAAAATATGATATTAATGGTTTTTTTTCTAAAATTTTAAATTATGAATAACATAAAATGGTTTTTAAAATGTTTATAAATCTTAGAAAATGGTATTTTGGGATATTAATCAAATTCAAATATTTTCTATTAATTATTTAATTATAAAATGATTATAATTATTTATTAATTTTTTTAATCATTAATTAATAAAATTCCTTAATATTAATTGTTAATATTTAATACCTTTGAAATTATCTGACATGAATTATGATTTAGATTAAAATAATTTTAATGAAAATTATAAATTTAATATCTTAAGTGTCATAAATTAAATGATAAGGAATAATGTAATGTTTTTTACATTTATATTGTGAATTTTTCATAATTATCAATTCAAATGGTAAAAATTATAAATCCCCAATTTGAGTAATTATATAAAACATATCAAAAGGGGGTTTATGATTGATGTTAAATAGTTTTAAATAATATTAAATGTCTGATATTATTAATATTTGTATAATATATAAATAATTTATATATAAACTATTTACATTTTAGAAGTCCTATATTTAAATAATGTTCCATATAATGGATAATTTTAGGTGTTCATATTTTAGATAAATATGTGATGTTTGTATTTTTTCATTAATAGAATATCCCAAATGAAAGTCTAAAAATAATTTTTTTATAATTATCCTTATTTATGAATTTTTTAAAAATTGGTTATCTCATGTTTCGATATAGGAATTACTAATTTATTTATTTTATTCCACTATTTATTCATAGATATAATTTCTATATTATTAATAAATGTATGCTTTATTTTAAAGTGATAACAATTTTCTATAAATTTTAACAGAAGAATCCCTATAGTAACATGCTACGAATGATAATTGATTTTGATTTCTTCTATGTAAAAATTTTCTTATTTTTTTGAGCTTGAATGTATATACTGATTATATTTTATACATATATGGTGTTGGTATTGTAGTGGAATTAAATTCATTCTTGAGTAATGTTTCATTGGGTCGGGGCACATTGGCTCAGATAACATTCTATTCTAGATTCATACACATCATCTATAGGGGGTTAACTATATGTCACTATAAGCTTACTCATGTGAGGATTGTGTAACTAATATGGTTTTGATCCATTACAATGAAATTTTTATGTTTTGTATCAATGTGATAAATTTAGATATATATGTATATATAACTTTTAATTTAGTTTAGTGACACAAGGATTGAGTTATGTGAAGAGTTACACATAAATATGTATTGAATATATTGATTCCAAATTAAGAATAAGAATCAAAATCAGACACCAAAATTATGTGTACAGAATGGTAATAACATGATATATTATATTGATACTAAATCCCTTTTAAAAAATAATAAGTGTTAGAATCCTTCCAATGTAAAAAATTATCAATAATTAAATCATTCGACAGGGTAGGTTCTTCCAAATCAGGGTGTCCCACAATTATCTTATGTAAGGAAAAGAGGTAATGAGGAGACTATAAGATTTTGGTTCCGTTTTTTTTTCATTATATTTGGGTTAAAATTAGCTTTTAAGACCTTAATATTTATACCAGAGAAATGGTGTTGAGTTTATCTATTTTATAGATTTGAAAAATAATTTTCCACTCAACCATGAAAGTGTCATATATGATATAACTATCATGCATTCCAAGATAAATAGGTATGTGGTGAGAGGAACAAAAAATCAAACTCATTGATGATTGAAATATAGATCATGGAACCTTAATAGAAATGATGACAATTAATAAGTGTTTTCATTTTATTGTGATAAAGTTTAATAAAATTCCTTCTTAAATATTTTTAAATCATGATACACATATGATACAATAATTTGTTTGTATATTAATGGAATCACCATATTCAAGATTAAAATTGAGGTTAATAATTAAAAAAGGAAAAAATTAATGTAATCAACAACTTATGTGAGTATAAAAACCTATAAATAATTATTAAGAAAAATTCTACATGTTAGAGATACCCCTTCCTAAGTAACCAATTGTAGAATTTTTTCAACTTCATAATATAGATTCTTATGAGATGTATAGAATGGTTTAATCATGGTTTCTAATACATTACATGCAATATGACCATATGAACTTCATTCAGCATTCATATATTCAATATGATTGGACATGTAAAGTACCTAGAGAGATTGAGGGTTTTATTTAAGGATTGTTCTGGTTGTTGAATTGTTTTCAAAATAAACTTTATAAAATTTTCAATAATGTGAATTAGTATAAATAAAATTTTACCTGATATTCTCAAGGTTATGAGGATAAATTTACTAGGGATTGTGATGTTTAGTGTTTGGTTCTTCCACCTTAGTACACGAGGGTAAAATTTAAAACTGTATGAATAAAAATTAGTTACAATTTCTACTAATTATTCTCTAAGGAGACAATAAATTTCATTATAATATAAATATATATTCAAGGATTAGGTAAATCCTTACACATGATGTATTATTTTTGATACTTAATGTATTATGTGAAATTCCTTGTAACTTCAATGACGCATATTAACTTTATAAAAATTAATTATTCAATTTTTAAGGGTATATGATAAAACATTTATATTTTTCAATTATTTTAAATATAAATACACTCAATAGCATAGTTTAAATTGAAAAATATTTAATTTTTAATTCAAAAATTGAATAAAAGTGTTTATATATTATAGAAGGGATGAAAAGGAATATTTTATGCTTTAATAAATATAAAAGATGCATGTTATTCTCTTATTTCTTTTTTATAAAAAAATATTTTCTTTATTCATAAAAAGATTTTATGAAAAATATAATACATTGAAAATTTGTAATCATTTATATGATTCTATAACATAAATGAGATGAAGATACATATAAAATGTTTTATCTCATATATGAGAGTTTTTTAATATGTTTTTAGAAATATGTGGGATGTGATCCCAACAACCCTCACAATCATATTTTAAGGAATACAATAATTTTTTTTCTTCAGAATACTACTTTGAAAAAATAGAAAAACCTCTACGATATGGTGATGAATAAGTTCTTTGTTAAATATTTCCACCAGATGAAATAATTATTATTTTATATCATAAATGAGTTCTTACATCTAATCATTATATTATAAAAAGAGTATAGTTTTTTAGAGGCTTGTGGGAGTATGCGTAGACATTGAGAAGTTCAAAGTTAATAAAGAAATGACTACTAAATTCAAAATATAAATTTAAAGTCACATAACATCATACAATGGTTTTTGGATTATCGATAAAAGGTTAATGTAAGTAGTTAAAATATTTAATTAATGATTAATAGGATTTATTTTATAGAAAATTATCCAAAATTTATAATTATAATGAACATAAGAAGAGTTTTATTTAGATAATATAGATCCTCATCATCATTATATTTCAATTTATAATGTTGAAGTGTTTGAATACTCTGTTAATAGAGTTTAACATTAGGAATATGAATCCTATGTATCACCATTTTTAAAACTACATATTTTCAAAGTTGCTTATCATAAAATCGATTAGTGAGAGGGTTTTATTATTTGGTAAGATAATGATATGGTATGAAATATATAGAGATGTAATGTGTTTATAGAAAATAATATGTATATCAAATAAAAGAATAAAATAGAATTCAATCAATACTTATATGAAAATATATACCATTAATTATAGGTCTATTAAAATTCATAAAATTGTTTAAGCATATAAAATTCCTCACGATATGAAAAATTAAATCTCCATTTTATTATTATTTCATGTTGGATTCATATACTCACGAATAAAAATGATAATTAACCTCTCAAAGTAGGACTTTGTGACATTCTAAACCAATTTTCATCATAAATTATTATTTGTCGTTATTAAATGTTATGGTTTTCATGAATGTGATTATTGTAATAGGATTACTAAAATATCATAAGGCACAAAATGAGTGTTTTTTGTGTTATATAACCCAAAAATTTTAACAAATAAAGGATTGTACATTGTGTACTACTTATAATTGGGTTGCATAGCTCATATTTATAATTTACTATCATTGAGGTTAGTGCGATTTCTATCATTAGAAAATTCATACTTTGATATAAATATTATGAAATAATTGAAGCTTAGATTTTAATAGGGTGGTTGGGAATGTTTTTGAATATGTAATATATTATAGCCTAAACAATTTGGGGGTTTTTACAGTATTATGATGATTATGAAATATGAGAACTTAATTCATTTAAAATTTGGAAGCTAGCAACTATAGACAGATAATAATTAAAACATGATTATCTATCGGGTGTAGATTATGAGATGGGAACATCCTTTATGATTATGAAATGTGATGTATCCATCAACCAAGTGAGCATATACTCAGATAATATAGAATATTTAAGAGTTTATATGGGATTGACATACTCTGTGTCCCATTCTCATTTGACTTCATGGACACATAGATAATATACTAATACATTATTGTATATGATATAATGGGTTTGCATAGGTATAAAGATATATTTTTTTGATGGAGATCACACTATATCCCTTTAGGGATTGATTACCATTATTTTTTTTCTTTAGGATTCACTTTTTTTACATTTTTTAACACAAGAATTCCTTTTATTATAACAATAAAAAGGCCCATGGGGACACAATTCATAGTTGATTAAATGGGGAATGGGTTTAAAAAACTAAATTATATACTCTAAAAGCATTTTAAATTTTACCCAAAATAGTTTTGGATTGGAATTGAAAGGGTATTACATAGGATGTAGTAAAAGGTGATGTCAATGATAGATATCCCATTGTGTTTTGTGAATGTATACTAATGTTTTTTTAGATATGGGATCATAATTTATTGTATATGATTCAATTTAAGATAAAATGACACAAATTCTCTTAGGCTTTAGAAAAAGTCGGATAAAAAGTCAGAGTATTTTGGATAAAATAAACATAAAAAGTTTATATTTATTATTATGATTTTTTTATTTTCTTGTCTACAATATAATGATATAATTAACAATTCCATATATTAAAAATGAAATGGTAAAATATTGGAACATTAACTATACTATCTCTCATCCTTATCAATCATTTCATAAGATGGAATTTGTGGTATAATAACAATCCACTAGGATAAAACCAGTTTGTAAGATCATAAATAACATGTAATATGTAAACTAATATCAAATAGTTCCCCACAAAAAATATAATTAGTAAAAAACCATCATGGTTGTGGTGTTCTTCATGAAAACCCCAATTATCCCTCATCTATAAGCTCTAAATCTTCTTTCCTTTACACCATGATACACTAATAGGTAATGGAAGGTTGGAGAATCTCACCAGAGCATCAAAAATTCATTATATCCAAAGTATAACTAATGGAGAAGGGAATGTGATAGTTTCCTTTAGGTGATATTCATCATGCATGTGATCAAAGACAGTTTCATAGGTTATCGATAGTGATACACACAGACAATATGTACTTCATATTTATTATTTATGGTTTCATGTTTTCTTATATAGTTGATCTTGGGAATGAAGTTTCTAAATAATTATACCACATTGAATAATTATTAATTTATCATTCTAAACCCATCCCATTTTTTAATTTTTATATTTTTTTCTTTGTAAAAAATTGACATTATAGGATTATTTATTTTTAAAATTAGTATTTTTTTTCAATTTTAAATAAAAGTGTAATTTTTTTGGAATTGGAAAGTGTTTTATTATAGTATTTAATTTTTTTTTCTGTATTATGTACATTTTGAAATCATAAATTAAAAAAATGATGATTTTGGTGAAACGTAAATAATATTTTGGGTTTTTTATATTATCATGATAAAATTTTGTTTTTTTGAAAATATTTTTTAAAATTTGTGGATTTTAATTTTAATTTTAATGTCTTTATATTAATTTTATGAATTAAACTAATTGAATGTGTGTCTTAAATTTTTAATGGTTTCAAATTAAGTGTTAAAAATTAATAGTATTTAAATTTATAAATTTTTTATTTTATTTTATTTATATAGATATTTTTGTATGATTATTTTCTATAATGGATTATAAAAATTTCGGGTTGTTACATTATTTTCTGTTGAAAAGATCTTTAGAAATAGAAAATTTTAAAATATTAAGAAACTTCTGTTTAAAAATGTGGAAAATCACATAGAATTTCCCTTATTAATATATGAAAATAATTTCTTTGGTATAATTTATTTGTTCTGTGTTAATATTGTTGGAGAAGGAAAATGAGTGTCAAAAGTTGAATTTGATTATAAATTCCATTTAATGTGAATACAATTTCATGTTTGAAGAAATCATAACAACAATATTTAGAGAGGTTTATGATTTTAAAAATGTTGTCTGGGTTAGAGGACATGGTGGCTGATGTGGGGGATAAATAACATTACACAGAAAATATGACACGTTTTGTGAATATGTGCCATGGTTAGTTAAAAAAAAGGTCATTATGAATGTTTTAAATACATTTTTTGTGAATCTACTAGAAAATTGGATAATAAAAATATTATTTGTTTTATTAAATAAACATTAGGATAAATGTTATTTTTCTTGGTGATTTGGATGGTTTATATAGATAAGGGATAATTTAATAGTTTGAATAAATTACTAAACATGACATGGTTTATTTCAAACCATAATTTTAATGGTTATATTTGCGTGGATTTAATTTGGTATGTTTTTTAATATATTACGAATGAGATACTAGATATATTAAAAATGTAAATTTTCATTTGATCAATGAAATTACATGGGTTTTCTAGTAGACATGTTATGGTTTTGGAACAATAAAATATTTTTTTCTTGATACTAACTAAAACCTCAATATGATCACTTTAATATTCATATATACCTTTATATTAAACAAATTGTGGCATGAGTTAATTTTATAAGAACCATTATTACCCATTTATAGATTTATTTATGGCGGTAATCAAATCAATACTCCGATCATTAGTAAGTGAATTTGAGTTCCATTGTTTTAATGGCATATTAAATCCTTATTTATCATATTTTCTATAGGAAGGTTTGGATTTAAGATGATGAACTATAGATATTGTTTATTATGAATAGGGAGTTTAATATTTAGGTATGTGATTTAAAAACTATTATTAAAGAGATAAAATCCTTGATAAGGTAAGTGACTAAGATAACTCTCCTCTTATTTATGTGTTTATAGGGATTTATCAAGATTCTGTGCTTATAGGTAAATCACATAAAAATGTTATATGTTTAATATTATATTTTATGAGATTATATAACAATTTGGTTATTTTTTCAATTATAATTGTTCAAAATAATAATAATAATTATTTCCTCTTTGTGATGATAATGTGGATGAATTTGGTGAGAAGGTATGTATAGAATATTGTATGAAATATTAAATTAATTGGATTAAATATCCAAAATAAATGGAAATATTTTTTTAAAATATTGTTTTAATTAATTATTTTTATTTAATTAGATTTTAAAATTTCATTATTTTATAAATTTTATGAAATTACCTTTTTTAGAATGATTACTAAACTATTAAAATTTCATTATTTTAGTTTTATTTTTATGTTGAAATTATTTATTATTATAATATTATTATTTAACTCAATAGATTTTAGAAATAAATGGTTCATCTCACCTACCATTATTCTCACTAAAATGTAGGAAAAAAGGAAGCCAAACCTCCATTACCTCTATTCTCCCCCCAATTTTCGTTCAGGTAGATCTATGTAAGAGTTAAGCCTAAGCTAATTCCTCTTATTTACATTCAAATTCATCATTATATTATCTTTCATTTATACATGGTGATGAAAAATTTTATATAAAAGATTGTTTATTACCCAAATATATAAACAAACATTCTAACACCATGGAGAATTTTTAGTTAGGGGTCAGATAATACCTTGAGAGGTTTATTAGAGTTTAAGAAATGCCATCAAACCACTATTTTATCACTGTTTTTAAACTGATGATAATTCATTGACTAAGGACCTGTTAGATGAAAAAATGAGTGTTTTTAATTTTTAAAAATTATTTTTTTCCATTTTTAGGTGTGTTGGTATTTATTTCAGGATTTTATTCTTGAGGAATTAATTTTTAATAAATTATAAAGGTAATTTTCATATTTATTTTCCAATTGTTGGATTAATTTTTTTTCTTAGTTTATATATTTTTATTTTTTATTTCAATTATAGTAATGAACTTAGTATTTTTTATATGTTATCTTACATGTTGTATCTGGGTAATTATTTAATAATTTCTTCCAAAATATAGATAACATCATTTATTTGTGTGTGTTTGACTTAGAAAGTTTTTTAAAAGGTTATTATTTTGTAACAATTTTCTAGAAATTTATTAATAATTTAATTTTTATAGTATTTTATTAGTGTTTTAGTTGTTTTTATGTGGATTAGATCATAATTTTAAGGAAATTTTATTACAATTGGTGTTACATAATATTTATTCCTGGGTTTTTTTGGAGAATTGAGTTTCTTATGAGAAACAAACCTCCCTAAATTAAAGGAGTCACCCATAATTAAGTAGATGAGAGGTCATAGTGTATGTTTAGATTCTAGGATAGTCGACCATACTGAGTGCCTTAAAGTAGTTACATGGGATTGAGAGGGGGTAGGGAGTCCCCATATAGGTAGTATCCTAGTGCATTAACCTTTGTAATAATTATTTTTCCTTTTTATCATTCATTATTTGGAAGATTATTTATTCCCCAAGTTGTGGCTTAATATATAGGTTTAATTGGATTTTACCTTTCTCAATAAACTTGTTTAGAACACTAGGAAGAATGTTTTTTTGTAAAACTTTCAAAGATTTTTTCTTTTTTTTTTATTTTCTATATAGTGAAATAAAAATTTATATGTTTTTTAATTTATTTATAATTTATCTTTATGTGATTTATGAGTTTCCTAGTTTACCCTTGTATGAGAAAATGATTATTATCTCCTCACACTTCATTATGACTTGTAAAATGAAATAGTGTCATTTAACCATTTTATGAAGGGATCCTTTATATTCTCCTCATTTCTAATAAATTTAAAATAATGTCAGAGAAAAAATAAATGATAAAAATATAGGGATTTTGGGAGATAATGCACTCCTAACACCACTATCATGTGTTGGAAGTAATCCTTTGTTTACTGATTTTTCAAGATATACTCAGATTTATCCTTCATTGAAACATACTCCAATGAAGTCTCTCAAGGGTTCACCTTTACCATGATGAATTTTTACTCAATATCAATTTAATTCAATCTCAAATTCTCTGCTAGATTATTTAAAAAGTCTACTTCACTTTGATTATCACAACAAATCAAAAAAGGATATGAAAAATTGATCCTCATGAATTCTATATATGAATTTATCCATTTAATTATTGATACATCCTAATACTGAACAATTTAATCATTTAAATTATTCCCAGGGAGATAATGTTCTTATTTTTAGAGTTATAGGATACATAGGTTCCTTTAGTAGATAATGCAACTCTAGAAGTTGTATTTCAATAACTAACACCACTTTGCCAATATATATAGAAATAAATTCATAACAGAAAATATTTTCCATTTTAGAGCTAAAGAAATAACCGAGAGTACCTTTAATGTTGTGAAATATACATTTACAATCTATAGAACATTACTCCTTATAATGGATTATGAATCATGCAGAAAGAGTAACAAAAACAATAATTTTTAGTATAGAAACTATCAAGTTATGTAGGTTTCCAATAAGACATTAGAAAACTATTTCATCAATACTCATTTACTTTTTATCTTAGGTAATTTTGATCCCATGTGAAATCGTATTGGAGACCTCTCACAACTCTTCATTCTAAAACTTCATTAATAACTCAAAAGTACACTTCAATTAGGATAAAAGGATAAAATATAATTTTTTCATGAACTATAAAACCAAAATTAATGTCATCTCACTAATCATTAGAATTTTATACTGTTTTGTCATTTGGATAGAAAATCTTTGTAATGTTTCTATTTATATCTAGTAAAAAAAGGTCATACTTGTTCAATATCATAGTGAGTGAATTTTTGTTATCCCACATTACTTAGTTATTAAAATTCACATTATATTTGTTAAAATTAATACTGTTTAGGTTGATTCTCATCATATAATACCATTTTAGGGAACTTTTTTAAGACTATAATGATCTTTATTTTGCTTGAAAACATTATAACCATCAATATTAGGTATAAAACATTCACATTTCAAAATGTAATCCTCGTCTTAAAGATCCCTATTTGTGAACACATACTTATCATTAATTTAAAACACTTTGTAATTACTTTGATCACATATCATAATATATATTTTACTTTTTTCAAACATTGTTAGTGGAGAAAAAGTACTATTAAATCATATAATATCAATGTGAGAGTATCCCTAACACTCAAGACGATTTTTTATAAATTTCATTTCAATTCCCATTAAGATTATTATAAATAAACCACTTTATTTTAATCACATTCTAGTATTTGGGTCATTGAATAAATTACAAAGTGTAACTATTCTCAATTTTATTAATCAATTATTCTTTAATAAAAACACAAAACTTATATTTAGAATATTATTCAATTCCCTTTGGTTGAAATTATGAATTAAAGAGGACATTATTGGATATTCTCATGCTTCTCAAGGATTTCACAGCCTTTCTATTATCTATAGTGATTTTTTAATGATAAATTTTTTTATAAGTATTCAAAATTTAGATACACATTTCTATTAACCACTATTATCCCTGTAAATTTGAAAATCCTATTAAGAATTTTCAAAATATGATAGAAAATTCTCGTCTTTACTTTGTTCTCTAATGACTTATTTTCAAGATTATTACATTGTATGATTAATAGGAAATGATATTTGATATAAATTTTAACTTTTCAGATCAATAACAACCAACATATCATTGAATTTACCTTTATTATTCTTTTTTTCTTGTAACTCCTTCTACCGTGTTTATATCCATGGAATATCCATTAAACATTTCTCTCATAAAACATTCCAAAATTTATTCCTTGAATAATTATATAACATGGGATGTTAAAAAAATTTGGATTATTCATGTTTGTATTTGTTCCAAGCACATTTTATAAGGTGTGTTGAAAAAATTTAGTTATATAAAGAACTAATTAATAATGAAAATAATCATAGTTATGGATTATCTATAAATTGTTTTCAAAGATCCATGATTTGATAAGATTATAATTTCTATATCCACTGAGTACCAGTTATATTACTCATCTATTCCATTTTTAGGGTGTGTACGAAGAACTATATTCATTAGTTGTTCCACACTTCTGATGTTATTTTTCAAACTCCTCATTCTTTTATTATAATCCATTTTTGGGAAAAAAAATTATAATAAAACAAATGTATTGATATATTACTATCCTATAAAATTAATTAAATAGATCAATAGATTATGGTTTAATCATAATAAAGAAGGCATAGGTCATATGAGTAAAAAAATATATACGTAATAATCATATTCATTGTTTGAATTCATACTCATCAGACCACTCACATTTAAATATATCAACTCTAGTCTATTCATAGTTTTGATCTCTATCACATTTTTAATATTTTTCAAATTGTTTTTTTCTGGCACATGTTACACGCATTGAGTATTTAATGATTAATATTTTCTATATTTTTCACAATATTATAATCAATTATATTTTCCCAATTCATTTGAATAAAATTTCCATGTCCAATTTTTCCAAATTTTATTCCCCTTCTTCACACTCAATTAATAATTTTTTTTCCATTTACAATTTAAAAAGTGTTTTTATAGTTCATATGAACTTTTTAAAATTGTTACAGCCATTAATATCCTTATGAAATATCTATTATTTAGATAATTTCTTTTTTAAAAAATTTTAGAAACACTCATGATATTCTTCCTCATCCCATTTATGAAGAGAATATTACTGGAATAAAGTTTATTATCAACAATTATTGTACTTCTAACTCATTTGATAGTGATTGGACCATTTTTATTGAATTAAAAACTAATTTATTATATTACTGGATATTTTTCAAGTGATTTTTTTAATCAAGTGTGACGAGAGACCAATTTTGATCATCCAATTTGTTTCCACCATCTGTTTCATTGTATGAAAAAAAACCATCAATTTTTTTATCTTACTACTACTTTTAATTTATTTAGAGTTTTCACGCTAATTTAATTATTTTGGTACCAATATGGGACACTTATTAGTTGACTTTATGGGTTTATAAAAAATCTCATAATTTCAATGAAGAGAAACAATGTAATTTAATATTTTATACTTTCTTTTTTTGGATACTATATTAAATGTTCATTTGAAACATCAGCCTAACTATCCCTTGAATAATGGAATTTATAAAATTTATGGTTTGTAAATTTATACCATTACAAAAAATAGTTTTTTTCTAGAGAATCCATGATTCTAATATCTTACTTCAATTTAATATCTACTAAGTTAGAAATGAGGTATATCAAATTATACCCATCAATTTTCCAAATGGTTTAAAATCATCTACTTCTCTCTAATTTCCTAAAATATGTAATTATATTCATTTAACATGTATTTAAACTTATTCTTAATCAAAAAATATTTTACATTTTTTATAATATTATTTATAAAGTTATATTATCACTAATTGGATTTTCAAAGGGTGTTTTCTAAATTTTTACTTAATAAATCACATTGTTATCATTACTGGAAATATGATCTATACTAATGGTTTTGGGAAACCTGTTGGTATACATAACTAATTTGGACCTATACCAACAGTTTGGCCAAAACCGTTGCTATAGGTCACTTACATGGACCTAGACCAATAGTTTTGGACAAGCCGTTGTTATATGTTCCAAAATAAAAAAACCTATTCCAAAGGTTCTCAAAACCATTGGTATAGACGAATACTAACGGTTTTGAAAACTGTTGGTATAGGTACATGTATTTTTAATGGAATATTCATACAACAGAAATTAAATAAATCAAAATTTAAAATACTTTTGATAATATATATATATATATATATATATTTGTGAAATTATATTCAGAAAATTAAGTTAGGATAGTGGTTAGGTCGTTCAATCACAAATGGGAGGTGCTGGGATCAATACAAACCGGATGAATTTGTTTTGAATTACATATACCAATGGTTTATGGAACCGTTGGTATAGATTTTCATATTACTTATACCAATAGTTTTTAAAACTGTTGGTATAGACCTTCCCTCACGGCTTACTTGGAAATGGTTCTCCAAACCATTGGTATAGCCTATACCAATGGTTTAGAGGCCTATACAAACGGTTCCAAACTTTTGGTATAAGGTATTTTTCCAGCAGTGTATTTATTATATCACCACCAACACCATATTTAGTGGTAGATTTAGTATACAAGATATTAATAATGTCACCATATGATAATCAATAGACTATTAGTTGCATTAAAAATTTTCTCAACCAAATTTAGGAACTCACTAGTTGCTCCCAAATTTACCCAAGTAATATGGTGCAAGTGGTCGCATTTAGTGAAAATTAGGCTATCGGATCCATAGGGAATGAAGATGAGACATATGAAAAATATGATTTGATAGAGGATTGAATATGTTGTTGAAAACATGGATGTTTATTTTAATTTAACAAGTAATTATTTAATATAAATAGAAAAAAGAACAATTACTAAATCTAAAACAACTAGTTAGGAAGAGTTGATCATAGGTTGTCGGTTAGGGTGGGTTGGATGTATTTGTTTTATTAAAAATATTATGATAACTAATTAAAGAAGTATACAAAGAACAAGATAATTCCAAAACCTCAATGACCAATTTAATCCCTACACAATTCCGAGGCTAATCACCAATGCAGTAAAAATGTGTCATTATTAAAGTTTGATAAAATGAAGATAAAAATAAATCATCCAATGAAAGACTTAAAATAATGATTTTTTATTAAAATACTGGAAATAAAATTCAATAAAACCCCATAAAATTCCCTATTATTAGCCCATAAAAGGATATCCCAACATTGATTCTATTCTATTAATGGAAGCAATAAGTCTACTTAATGAAGCATGATTTAAGAAGTGGAAATCATGAAATAATAAACACTCCGCCATTGTGTGAATAATTTCACAATTTTTAAAGAGAATTAATTCACAACTACATTAAATGATATCAAAAAGTTAATGTAAAGGGGAAAAAATATATTAAGAATAAAAATAATAAGAAACATTATTAATAAATTAATGTGAATGAAAAAGTTACATGAGATAAATTGATAATGAAATTACAAAACAAACGCATGAAATTACAGTTGAAAGAAAAATATTTGATATCAAATACAATCACAAAAATATCCTTATATAGAAATATTACTCGCCATAGTTAAACCCCCAATCAATAAATTCCATCCCATTTATATATGATAGTAAAATGTGTGAGTGAAATAAAAACAAATTGGACTTTTAAACTCTAAGCACAAAAGGACAGATCAACCCCCTGATTAGAGTGTAAATAAGTCATTAAAGATGGATGACAATTTGATGGTTGTACAAGATAAATTACTTTTTACCTTTTTCCTCTAATATATGTCAAACTAATTTAATTATCCATTATTATTCTATGATCTGAATGGTGGGATTATTTTATAGGACTTTAAATCTGGCCCACAAATAAAATATCAACATGGGATCCCTAGATCTTCTTGAAAACCTCATAATCATCTTCTACCACTGATGAATTAAATGATCCACATAATTTTATCATTATTAATTAAGAATATTAAATTCATTATGATTGAATTATGGGCCCCAATTTTATATGATGGTCCCATGTACCATTATTATTTGTCTAGAAATTTATGCATTCAGTCCAAATAAATGTCCATATTCATTTGTGATTGATCCTTTTATGTTAAAATATAAAGTTTTTCAAAAAAAGTTATAAATAATATCCCAAAATATCAGATCAAAATAATCTATAAAATGAATTCTATAATAAGTTGATTAATTAGTCCAAAACTGATAATTTAAACATGAGTTTTACATTTAATGATAAATGAAGTCAAATTAATAAAATGAACTAAAATTGGTGATTATGGACATTGAAACACATGAATATTAAAATCTAATCAATTAATTTTTTCAAACATTAGTGGCTAATCACATCCCCAACTTTAGTTTTTCTACTTATGATAATATGGTATCTCAAAAATATGAAATTGAATTCTGTTTTTCGAAAATACATAACATACAATACTCACCAAAATATATCATTTCAAACAATATTTAACCCCATAAAAATCACTCTCACAATATAGGTCCAAATTAATATCCAAATCCCAAGCTCATTCCTCTATAAAAATTCATCACCACATTTCATCCAATTTGAATTTAGAATAACGAAGTGTTCTGTATCTCAAATGAAATGGGGACCATTTATTTGTTTAAGGTCAAAAATGGAATCAATTGGTGGGAATAAAAATAAAAATTAATACAAGAATCCATTTTTTTATATTTTCTTTATTGTTTTAATTTTTTTGTTTTTATTATTTTTTTAAAATAATAGTGATGAAAAAACTAAATTTGGGAAAGATATCTACGGGGTAAAAATCCCCAAGTACCGAACACCAGGAATATTATCCATTCCATCCTCTATAATTGAAATGCTAAGCCCAAATATAGGGAATATAACTATGGAGTCATGATCCCAAAGTGCTGAATGCCACACATTTGGACAAAATTGTGTTCTATATGGGAATTATCTTAATTTTTTGAATACTCAAGTTAATCTAAATCTGGCTCCAAACCCCATGATATGATGATAGGGACCCAAGAAATCAAAAATATATAAAAAATCCAATAGACATGCATTATTGTATTTTGATTAATAGGATGAAAATGTAAAAGTTGAAAAATAACATCTGATAACCGCACTTTCCAAAAACTAATCCCCTAAACATAAACATGAATTAAAATCATAACCAAGGCATTAAAAATAATTTTCCATTCACTTATCATAATTACCAATGTACATTAACACATTCAAGTATAATAAATTGATTATTATTTTACTGAATTAAATTTTAATCATAAAATACCTTTTTTTTCAAAATCCCATATTTTCATTCCACCCAAATAAGAATGAAACTACCCTCATTTTAGAAAGACAAGTGAACAGAGAGATTGTAATTGGGAAGAAAGTGGGGATATGTGTTTTGAAATATAATCATGGAAAAAATTACCTGGTTTGATGTTGAGGACCCATTAATGAGCAATTGATCACTTTGGCTCTGCATCACATGTATATTTCTTGGGGCGATTGATGGTTGGGTTTGAACATTAGAATTCAGGTGTTTCATATAGAAATATAAATACTTTTCTGCTACTAAATATGTGAAAAAAGATATATTAGATCACATTGTAAACCCTAAGTGGATTATATTAACATAAAAACCACAACAATCACACAAAAAAAATGCAGATGCAAGGTTACCTCCCAAAAAGCACTTAGTTTAAATTCATTAGCTCGAATTAGACCCCCCAAATTATCCAAAACAAACTTTCTACATTTTATGGACTCTATTGTTCTCCAATTATACTAGATAGAGATTTATTATTTTTTTTGTGATTTATTTGAAGTACAATAAATTTTTCTATAATAAATGGTAAAATCCTAAGAATATCAGAAATGGTAGATACAATTGTATTTTTTCTCTTTTATAAGAAATAAAGGATCATTTTAATGTTATAGGTCTCATGAGATGAATGAATGACTAACACAAGGTCATAGTGATCAACCATGATAGGATACTTTTTTGGGGGAAGAAGGACATTAATTTTGAGTTTGGATTGTTTGAAATTTCCAAATTAAGTTTTAAAATTTGAATAAAAACAAATTTCTTCTCCAAAAAAATAAGAAAGAATAATTTCTTTTATTAAATCTTGATTAATCCCCAAAATTTTGAAGTTAAATATTAGAAATGTATATGGAATAAATGTTTATGATATATCCTAATGGTCCAGTGGTCGATGGTATTTCATAAAAATCATCAATAAAGTTATATTCAATAAAATCAACCCATAATATCAAATTAACTTCTTTTGAATTGAAAAAAATAAATTTCTTCTCTCTTTAAACACTGATTAACATCCCCCTCAAGCTACTTAGTTTAATTTTAAACATTATGTAACCAGTTCACTACATTATCTATCTCTAATTTCTCAAATTCTAAAGAGTATTCATTAGATTTTTTCTTCATTTTTTAGCGTCTTATGGTTTGGGAATCATTATTATACGTTTTTCATTAGTTTTCCCACTCTTGTAAATTTTCACATCATGGAGTTGTGCATGTGATATTTGTGTGTAATAATATTCTTCTATCAGTGTTGAGTTTTGAAAAACATTAGTGGTATTGAGTACCATAACTATTTTGAAAATTTGTAGTTACACTCTCAAGGATGAAACTTCTTAATTCATTTTCTCCATTTGTTCACACAATTGGTCAAGTAGTTTTTGTGGATTAGGTAGAATAAGATTTCGGTCATCGTGGACTTCCCCAAGATTGATCTCTTTGATCATCCTTGACAGTGCTGAAAATTTATCGTCTAAAAAATCATCAACCAAGTGATTTTAAATCTCATCTGGTGTGGTGTAATCATTCCAAGATTGGTCAAACAAATTCCCTAATTTTGGTTATTACCAATGTTGATTATCATTTTTTTTGTAGATTTGGTTTATGTTGGGGTATTTTCAAGAATTGGATGATTATGTCTAATATAACTTACTTGGGTCCCTGGAAATCACCCCAATATTTGGTTGCACCCAAATTTACCAAAGTTATATGGTGTAAAGAGTTTCTTTTAGAACATATTAGGTTATCTATTCCATATGGGTTCAAGAATAAACCTATAGACACTATGATTTAATGGATGATTGTCTATGAAATTACTAATATGTGTGTTGATTGTAATTAAATAAGTAAATATTTTCTTTATGGAACAGACTAAAAACACATAATTACTAATTCTAAAAAAATTAATTAAGATGAGTCGATCTTAGTTTGTTGATTGGGGTGGATTGGATATGTTTTTTTTCATATAAATTTGGAATTCATTGATTCAAGATATATCCACAAAAGAAGATAATTCCACAACATCATTCATAAATTTAATCCCTAAACAATTCCCAGGCTAATCACTAATTCAATCAGAGTGTGTCATCATTAAAGTTAGTGAAGATGAAGAAGAAAATAACTCATCGAATAGAAGTGTTAAAATAATGAATTTAAATTGAATCACCTGAAATAAAATTCAAACCACCCCCATGAAAATACCTAGGACTAAACCAAAAAATGATATCCCACCATTTATGTTATTCTATGAATGGAAGCAGGAATTCGATTTAATTAAGCAGGATCAAAGAAGTGAAAACAAGGAAATAAAGAACACCCTACCATTTTGTGATGAATTTAATTTTTTGTGTGTGAATAAATGTACACATTGATTCAATGGTATTAATGTGTTAATACAAAAGAAAAAAAATTAAAAATAAAAAGAAGAATATGTTTTTTTATGAAATCAAGGTGAATGAAAAATTAACATGAGAGAAACTGACAATGCGATTACAAAATTAAAGCATGAAATTAAAATTGAAAGAATCAAATTTGATATCAATTCCATTCACCACTTGATCTTTATATATACATATTATGATCCTTAAATATACACCCATCAATAATTTCCTTCCTATTTGATTAGAGTAGTAAAAGGTGGGATTGAAATCAAAGGAAATTTGTCTATACAAATTTGACCACAAAAATAGGATTAGATTCATCTCCCCAATTTGTGTGAAAATAGTTCAATTAATATGGATTAATATTTTAAATTTATATATTATAAATATATTAATAAATGTGTACTATAATAACTCTCAAAATTTTGTTCCAATTGGATCAACCATTTTAATTTTATGGTTATAATGGTCGGATGATGTCATGGGCCTTTAAATATGGCGCACAAAAAAACGCCAACTTAGGATCCGTAGATATCCTTGAAAACATAAAAATTAGTTCTATAAATAGTTGAATGAAATTATACCCATAATTTTACGATTTTACAATTAAAATTTCAGCTTCATAGGTCTTGAATTATGGGATCCACATTTACTTGATGGGACTAAGGCCCATTATGCTTTGTCTATAAAATTATGCATCCATTTCATAAAATTCCCATATTCCCTTGTGATTAGTCATTTGATTATAAAAGATAAAATGGTAAAAACATCATGTTCAATCATATAACAAAATATTATTTTAAAATAATAAAAAAATAATTCTAAAATAAGATGATTAATTGGGCCCAAATTAGTACTTTAAACATGAATTTCACATGTGGTGATTAATGATTTAGAAATTAATAAAATGCAGTAAAATTTGTGTTTATGGTCATTAAAACACATTAATATTAAAATATAATGAATTAATACTATCCACTTATAGTAGATAATCACTCACTGACTTCTAGTAAAAAATAATTTAGATCCATATACAGTATGTTTTTTGGATAATTTTTATCTTCAAAAAATAGTACCAAAAGTGACTTTACATTATTGTTCTTAAAAATAATATTTACCTTGGTATTCTAAACCATATTTAATATAATATTAAATGGAACATTGAGATCAGTAAATATATTATAAACAAATATGATGTGAATTCTAACCTATATATTTTCATGTGGTTAGGGTGATGTGGAATAATTACAAAGAATTAACCCAAGTTTTATAAATAAGAATGATAGGTTTATCTCAAAAATAAATTTAAATATGTTGAGAATATATAGAATATAGAGGTTTTATCAATCCTATAATAATTTATCATAGCATTTAGAAGTAGAAAAATGAGAGGGAGATGGATAAAAGAGAAATGAACATAGGGGTTGATGAATTAAATGATAATTAATAGTGGTTTAAGGACATGTTTTACTACTTATTATCGAATTTTATTAATTCATGAGCCCTTTTATAGCATTTTCACTCAATATTTCCAAGAAATATCTTGAGGTTATCTTCATCTTCTTTTTACATTCACATATCCTAATAAGTTTTCTTAGAAAAAATATATAAAGAAGATTACGTTCATTTTTTCTTATGGATGTTGTGCATGGTAAAGACTTAGAAAACTGTAATTCTTTAGATAATGAAATCGATATATCAATTATATTAATATTATTTAAAATATCATTTCTTATAAAAATAAAATAAGGAAATATGAAATGATAACATGTAAGAAAATCATTATGAAAATTATTAAATTATATATATAATTTTGTTGTTTCATGAGTTTTTCATGAATACAAAAATACCCCTCACCCGAATCTTATATAGTGACAATCAACACCTTTTAATTCTATTACAATAAAAATAAAAATAATAGGAAAATTTTTCTCTAATAGTTATCCTTGGGTAAAGTTATTTACAATGGATAAATCCCTAAGAATATGTCTCTTTATAAAAGAAATTACCCAACATTGTGTGAGGGACCAAATTTTTATTTTAGTGATGAATATGAAATTATTTTAGAGTTCCAATGTTCTATCATGCTCTAATGCATGGCTCTATTTTCTCTGAAATACTATTAATCTCATTCCCACCACTTTATGTTGAAATTTTTGGAATGTTGAGGCTTGATTAAAAGATATATTTGTGCTTGAAGTCCTTCTAAATTATTGGGATGAGACTACATTCAATAGGGGATGTAGCCTTCGGTTTCTTAACACAAAGTACATCATTCCTATGTAATCTAAAAAAATTATAATTTTATGAAACTACCTTCAATACATAATTATTAATTCTTAATCCAATCCCTTACATTCAAACACTACCATATATACATATATCACCTATAAAAATATCATGATTCATATATTGTTTGAATGAATGGGAATCCATGCATGAATTCTTCATATTCATATATTATTCACATATATACTTAAAATAAAATTAAAAAAATTAAAAATATGATAAAAAAATAAAATAGATAAATGAAAAATGAGTATAATAAAAATTATTCCAAAATTGAATGTTTAATTTTCCTCAATTAGCCCCTTGTGATACGTTTCAAAAAGATCCCAAATCATCAAAACACTGATTATTTGGTTATCAAAATTTAAATGAATGGAATCTAATTGAATCATGATTTCAGTTTGAAATGAAATAAAATATCCCATTACTTGATATTCTCAATATATTATCTGGTTTCCCACTTACTTCATGCAACTTGAATAAAAGTCTTATAAGTCAATTTCACCTTCTTCATTTGGATTAAAAATTAAAATGAACTTTTGTTTCTTTAAACAAATTGGGACGCACACTATTTTATCAAATTTTTAGTTATAAAATATTATTTATACATATTATGTGGAACTAAATTATACTTTATATCTAGAATACCTTGTTGGTGTTTGTAAAAACATTTACATAGTAATTATATTAGGGTTTCCAACTCTCAAAATTCCAATTCATTCTTATTTATTTCCATTAATAAACAAACACACACCCTCCCATAATGAGACTAATCATTATATAAGATTAATGTGTGATCGTATTGACCTATTTTACTCTATTTTAAAAAAATTATTTGATTATATTATGAAATAAAATCCACCCAAATTGAATTTCATGAATCATGTTTTTATAAGTCCGATTATAATTCCCCTAAAATTATTCCATATAAAAATAAATATTGATGTTTATATACTAGAATATAAATGAATACTAAGTGATATATTCAAGAGTATTGATGGATATAATTATTATATTTCCAGTCTAACAATACACACACAAAAATATTCCACTCTTGGATTTTATTCTTAACAAGTATATGTATAAGTGATTAAAAATATAATATAATATAAAGATAATTTATAATATATAGGTTAAGTACAATAATAATAATCATTTATAATTATATCTTTGTATGGTCTATGTTTATAATTTATCATTAATATATATTTTTATCTATCTTCTAATATGTATTCTATAACACCCTCTTTTTAGTGGTTATGTCAATGTAAGTTCCAACATGTCTTAACTAATTTTTAAGACTTTCGATTGGAAATTTTTTTATTTATATGGTGTTGGAGGTTATGATAAGATTAAAATGGGGTTATTAGTACTTTTGATCTGTAAGGGGGAACACCCTGTCCCTAAGGTAGGATTTGGTGGTCCTCGGTGCACCCTTGTATGAAACAGGAAAACGAAAATGAGCAATATTGGTGTTGGTGTGGGGAACTTCATGTTCTCCTATGGGAAACAAATTGGGAAAGCTCACCACATTTTTAGTATATGTCATGTTGAGGGAAAAAAATATATATTTTTAAACGTTCCTAAAAACTAACCAAGTTATTATTTGTGTGTTAAATTACACCATAGTTAAGGTGAGACAATGAGGGAAGTTTTATTGGTGGTTACTTGATTTTAAAAAAGGTAGAAATCATCACCGATCTTCATTGAACCCGAGTATTTCCAAGGGTAAACAAATAATTCATGAATTTAGGCTATCTTGGGTGATATTAATTTGTTTCCTTCCCCTATTATTCTATTTATAATTCCTCCTTGTTGATACCTTAGATCCGGAATCATTTTAGATTCTCCTTGGATAAACATGGGAAACCAATATTGCGTTGAGTTACTTCTTTGGAGAACCTTTATTCGGACATAACTATTTTCTAATCTTATATAAAATAATTTAAAAATATTTATTGAGAAGTTTTTATCATTAATTTACTCTCATTTAACCCTTTAATGTCTTCTTTATTTTATATTCCTTGATCAAAGAATTTCTATCCATTGGATCGGACTTGGACCAACCATTGATAGTGGTGGTTGTCATCAGGTATGTTGATGTGATAATTTTCACTAGGAATGAATCCTTATTGAGACTAATTCTCTAACCCATGTTATTATATTTTAAAATAAATCTATGATTTATTGGAATGAATGTATGAAGGGGATCATGTGCGGTCAGTGTCACAAACCAGCCCTAGTCGACCCTGAACGGGTCACCCGAGCCGGTCTGCGGAAAGTCCCGAGGGGTGTTCCCTATCCCCCCGGGATGGAAACTAGTGTCGTGCATCAAAAGTATATAGGTGGGAATGATTTGGCCCAAAAGAAAACCAGAATCAGTAAAACAATAGAAACTAAACAAAACAGGAAAAAAACAAGAACAAAACTACACAACAACCATACCTCCACATGACCTCGCGGTCACCACCCAACTAAACACCAGCGTCGCTCCATCATTGAGCGACTCAAACCAAGAAAACCTAATCACAAGGAACCTGCAACTGAAATGGTAAAATATAGGCGTGAGCACAAAAAGTACTCTGTAGGTGATCCCAACAAAAAATCCCAAAGCACTGCCAGTAAATAAAGAATCTACAAATTCTAGGTTTGAACTACAATGTATAAAAGTAAGCCTTCATAATGTTTCACTTGAAAATAAAAACACAACACATTACCCTTATTCTTTTTCAAAAGTTTAATTCCTTTCATTGGTGGAAAATTCCTTCTAAAAGAGAAAGAAGTGTTACATTTTCAAATTTTACACAAAGAGAATAATTAATTTTCATTTGAAAACGATTTTCACAAAGCATAACATTATAAGCTGTAAATAACAACTGAAAGTAAACAAGCAAGGAAAATCAAGTAACCATGGGTGATCCTAAACATCCCTTGAAAACCCCTGGATGTACTCGGGTTCAGACTACCTGCCGGCATGGTACTAAACAGTCAATAACCAACTGGCCGCCCTAACAGCCAACCAGTGTCATTCCCCACAAGGCCTTACCTACCAAGGGGGGACCAACCTGTCTAATCGGGGTTAGCCAGCAACCATCAATCGATTCTCTAAAAGATTCCCAGGAACCCACGGTGGTTTTAATAATACAGTGTAAGTGGGAGGCCCTCGCACGCGTGACTCAACTCACTACACTTGCCAACCCCTTACACGGACACCGCTACACGACAACCCTCAAAGGGATGTACCGTTGTTGAGATTCCTCATAAGTATGTACATATATATATATATATATATTTATAATCACTTCACATTCCATAAAGTTCCAACCGGGCCTCAGATACCATGTAATAGAAAAAATTTTCCAACAGACGCAACACCCGCCATCACGTTGAAAACCAATACACACTTAGAACCTCATTTAAGAAACTCAAAACAACATTTTAGAACTGAAACACATTGGTGTCACAAGTAAAACCATTTTCCAATATCCTAATGCATGCCACTTTTATCAAGAGCCAAATGGGCCTTTAATCATTTTTTTGATGGAATTCTGTTTCTGAAATGAAATCCACAATTTTACTCACGCGTCAAAGGAAAAAAAATTTCAACAACAAATGGTCCACACTTGAAGTTTCCAAAAACAAGTTTAAAGGAAAAACGAGCATTTTCTCTATTCAAGGTTTTAAGAGAACACAATTTTCCATAAACAATACACCTGCCATTTTACACACACCAAAACCATTTTCAATCACACTTCAACATGTCTTTCACACTTCAAAAAGAACTCATTTAGCCAGATCACAAGAAAATCACTCAATTAAGTCCAAGAAAAATGCTTCCAGTCTAATGCAATAATTAAACAGATTTCATTTTCAGCAAGTCACCGCACTAAGCATAACTATTTAATACTACTTTAAATTTACTGAAATTCAATAAAAAGACAATGAATAAATAAATTCTAAAGTTAAAGGCAAGTGAAGTGGGAGAAAACCTACTTTGAATTATAGCTTGTTTGCGATGACGCGACACGTCTCACACTTGAGCATAAGAAAACGCAAGCTGGCAATTTCGGTAACGCGAAATTACCTCGCCCAGACGCTGAAACAAAAGAAAAAATAACTAAAAACACATAAGTACTAATTCAAATGGATAAAAAACGTAGAAACCCACCTCTTCTCGCTATCCAAGCACAACTATGTGTCACGCCTCAAATGGGCGCACCAACACGTGAAAACTGACGATCGCAGAATCATGGAAAAACCTTGCCAACAGGGTTCAATAAAAATAAAACAATTAAAAGCACATAAATGAAAAATTAAAATAACTCTAATGAAAAAACAACTTAAACCCACCTCGACATTGGAGTAGGTAAAACGAGGTTAACCTAAATTGATCGCTTTCAGCAGTGGTGCTCGCCGCTCGCCCAAAAAAGAACGAGACGTGCGACTGGTCGTGAGGGCGCTAGACGGCACGATGACGCTGCACGAGGTTGGCATGATGGCACGTCGACACCGTGAAAAGCCTACGGGTCGAAGCAAGCGCGATAGGGGATCGACGAGCATGGTAGGTTGGGTGGGGCACGACCTGAGGTGGGTTAGCCGGAGCGGGCTGGACGGAGGGGGATACTGCCGGAGCAGGGGGTCGTCGGAAGGGGGAGGTCTGTCAGACGGGTCGCCGGACATGGGGGGGGGGGGTCGAATGAGGCAGAGCGAGGAAGGGGGGCGGGCCGCCGGATGCTAGAGCAGAGGAGGGTGGGTGGGCCGCCGGATGCCGGAGCGGAGTAGGGTGGCATGCGGGACGTCGGATGCCGGAGCGGAGCAGAGGGGGGGAGGGTTGCCGGGGCAGTTCGCCGGAGCGGAGTGGAGCAGGGCACCGGGTGGAGCGGGGGTGCAGGAGGACGGCGTGCGGGCATGGCGGGGCTGTGCGCCGGAGGAGGCTGGGATAAGAGGAGGGATGCATGCGAAGGGTGGAGCCGCCGGCTGGGCTACTGCGCAGAGGAGGGGGGCCGCTTGGAGAGAGAAGGGGAGAAGGGGGGGGGGTGCGACGGCTGAGTAAGGGGGGTAGGATTCAAAAAAAAGTATATACACATATATATAAGATAATAATAATAATAATAATAATAATAATAATAACAATAAAATACTATAATCATAATAATAAAATAAAAATACTATACTAATAATAATAATATGATGGTATAAGTAAATAAATAAAATAATCTTAATAAAAATAATAAAACTTTATACTAATCACAATAATAATATCTTAAGTATAATAATCATAATACTTTAACGATCCTAAAAATAATAATAATAATAATAATAATAATAATAATAATAATAATATAGTTAATTATAATAATAATTATTTTTAATCAAAACATTTATAATATTAAATCCATTTAAAAATCAAAATGCACACACACACATATATATATACATATACGTGTATAGACATATAAACCTATAGCTAAAAATATATATACATATATACACATATGTACACATAAAAACGTATATACTTATATATAAGCACATATAAACATATATATATATGTATATATATATACACATATATACACATATATAAACATGCATGTAGACACACATACAATATGAATAACTTCAAAAATAATAACAATAATTTAATAATAATAAAATTCCTACATAAAAATTTTAATATTTAAAATGCCGGGTATGCACACGGTCACTTGGGCCAAATGCACAGTCACCGCTAAAGATGCAGTAACCGCGTACCGATGTGAAACCTGCCAAAATAATTAAACATTGAAAAAAATTTAAACTGGGACCAAGAAAAAAGTAAAATTAAGGACATCTGCGGTCGGGGTGTGACAGTCAGGGTTTGGGAGTCGACACCTATGATGAACCTTGACATCGACATCTACAAACTTGAGTTAAGAAGTTCCATACCCTGTAGAGTTCATCTATATGAATTTTATATTTATATAAAGATATTTTCTAATATTGTTAAACCATGAGTTAGTATAATCGCATGAGTGTGAATGTGTATCCCATCCAACCATGTTTGATGTTTGATTACTTGGGTGTTCACTTGGAAAATATTTCTCACTCTTGATATGTCATGTTGTGGTTATTTACGTGATGATAAATTTTCCATGAGATGTGTTTGGTATATGTTATGTTTTTATGAATTTTACCAATGTGATAGGTCTAACTGTCATGGATTGGTATCCCTTGACGAGTTGTGTGTTCATATGCTTCAGGTTCCTGGATGATAGGATCGAGTTAGAGGATAGGGAATGATGGACATGTGGAAATACCTAGGGGACATTACTTTTAATGTGATATGTCATGACAGAAAATGGCGGGGTATTTTGGACTTTTGATATGTTACTAGGGGCACCATTCAAGGATACATTGATCTTATTGGTGACCTAAGATAGTGTCATAATGCGATGACCTTTTGGCCAGACTCATTAGCCTTATGGTGGCTCTAGGATACATGTGGTGACCATGTGGTAAACCCTGGTTCTGGAATTATAATATGAATATGTTTCCAACATTGATCTGTATAAGTTATGTCAAGGGGTTTTGGGTTGCTTGGTTAGTGCTTGAACTCTTAATACAATATTGTATGTATTTTCATATGCATTTATTAATTATCATGATATACTTCATTTGAACTTCTGTTAAAGATATATTGGTGGTGTCCAACTGGGGTTATACTCACACCATGAATGGGAATATCAATGTGAATTAAAATTTCATGATTAGAGATACATGTATAGGAAGGTCCCTATTACATGGGGTTATGAGATAGAGCATGGTGATTCGGGGTGGTACTGAGACAGGCTTAGGGGTGATGTCTCATTGTTTCATTTACTTTCCTATATTTCTCATACTTTTTTTTGACCAGAAACTTTAGGGATCCTTTAAATATAGTTCTACAGGACATGAGATAAATGAAATTCTATATGTTTTAGCATTGTTTATTTCTTACACTATGTTATTATTTATTATTTTCATTATTGATATTGAGGGAATATTCTCTATACTGGTGGAATTTAGACCCTCACTATTAGTCAGAAACCTCTTACAAAAAATGGTACATAGATGGGTCATTGTGATACTCCACCTTGATCCTAGTGATTCAGTTTAGGGAATTAGAAATTGTTATGAAATGAGGTTTCCACGTTTTCCTTATTATTTATTATTTTTATGGAAAGTTATAATGGGGTTAGGCAATGTGGTACACATGTTGGAGAGTTTCATGTGTTCCTGGTCAATACATGTTTAATGGACCTCTATGTAACCATTCTTGGGACTTCTATTACAATTTTAGTTTAAGAGTTTCATGTGGACCTTGAGTTTATATATTGTGTGATTATTTTTTATGTGTTTTTCTTTCATTCATGAATTATGAGTAGAAACAAATGATAACATGAAATATATATACATTCTCTGTGTAATATATTGGTTTTTTAAAATAGTTCTTTTTTTTCTATCTATTTGGGATATTTTCATATTCTAGGTTGATAATATATCTGTTTCCCTATTTTTGCGACATATTTTTTTATGGAATTAGATAATTGAACTTGAGCATGATGTTATGTTCATTGTTATATATATGAATGTTACTAATGTACATGTATGAATAAACTTGAGTAGTATAAAGATGGATGCATTCTATGGTTTCTGATATCCTCCAAGTATATGTTTATATAGAAGTACCTTATGTGTACTTGTGATATAATTTGTATTTAATCTAACTAAGTGACTATATGTGTTCTATGAATAATGTTGTAATTTTAGACAATTATAACTTTATGTAATCTTATGGGATAATCAAGATAAGTAGTTCTGGATGCTCCAATAATCGGGGAGATTATAGATTTAAAACTAGTTGTGTAGGATAATTCTCTCGTACACACAACAATGGTTTAGGAATAAGTATCTATTTATCCATAATTCTTATTCGTAGTTATTTTTCAAGGTAGAGGGTTTTACTGAGACCATGGTAAACTATTCTTGAGTCATTCAACTACAACATTATACATCCATAAATGGATCGAGAGACCCATATGATACTAATGATTTTATTTGAGTCACCTAGAGGATCATCGATTGGGTGGAGACCCCAAAGGATCAAAATAAAATCATTATGAATTTTATGCTTCCAAGAACTACTGGATGGTTGTGGGATGTTATGATTTAGGTTGGTTTTTGTGAAGGTTTCACATGGATTTCATTGATTGACCATTTTTTGAGGATTTATTTCTTGCAATGATAAAGTAGTACCATGCTTAATAAATAAATGAACATCAGTATGGATCAATGATAGTGTACACATAATCATTCTATTTATTTGAGATACTTAATTTCCCCCACCCTATTGGATGATAATGATACATAGAATTCCCATATGTTAAATATTGTCCTTTAATTATATTTTATCCATCGAGTCAAGAGCTTCAACCTAATGACTTCTACTGACGTGATTTTCCAGGACCTTATAACTGATAAGGGATTGGGGAAGAAATTTTTTGAGTATTCCTTCATCTTTTATTGGAATTCCTAATGATACATCCAATTGTAATAAGAATAAGGAAGAAGATTTATATTAGAGAGTTTGAAAATATCCAATTTAGAGAAGATATTTTTCAACACCCCATATGCGATAAGGTGGTCCTTAGTGTCTCATCTATGTAAAGAGTGGGAATTATCATAGATTTTTTTGATGGAATAAAATAAAGGGTCATCAATGTGGTAAATGAGGGAGTATGTATCATTTATACTAAAATGAATCTATGATGATTTCTCATTAAGGTTCAAGTTATTTGTGGGAATTGAGCCTTATGGGGTCCCCAAAAGTGGGTTAATTACACTATGAAAGTGATGAATTAGGTTAGTCATGCATATTAGAGAAAATACCATGTATTTGATGTAGTCTGAGTGTATATTGAAGACCATGTTTCGATTAACTGTATTGAGGGACCCTTGATCATTCAATTTACTATCATGATCACCTATAATTTTTGTACAACTCTTTTTGATCCTAAGTCTTACAAATAATTTATATTTTTGAAAATTGTTGATGTGATCAACTTACCAGACAAGTTGTCATTAGAGTTGATTTTTCTTGATAAACCATCAGGGAAGAATGTGGATCATGTCTATATATTCATAGAATTATCCATATTAGTGTTTTGATACAAACACATATGGGACTTCAGGATCATATAGAAGACCAGCATTGAAAATATATTCATCACATATTTTACTAATATTTATTATGTGCACATATATAGATATAGGAGACATATATTCTTTACTACACTGAATGGGTAGAAGGTTTTTTAATGTCATATGTGATGTTGAATTAGGGTGAATGGGATTAAACATAACTCAAGTTTCATCTATTACAATATAAGTATAAGGATTTGATCTTGTGGTGAAGCTATTAGTATGATATTCCTTTCATCTAGTGGTGGACCTATATGAGGATCTCTCCCCAGATGAATTTTATAGTCATCCTCATGACAGGGAAAATTACTTTGAGATTGATCTCCAGCTCGGGGGACAACCTATATTGATTCCTCTATATATATATTACCTAATAAAATAAATTATCTTAAGGAACAACTTTTGGATTTGGAGGTGAATGGATTTATCAGATCAAATAGGTCCCCTTATTGTGATTTAGTGTTATTTACATTAAAGGGAGATGATATTCTTCCGTTTTGTGCATAATACAAAAATTTAACCAAATGAATGTGAAGAATTAGTAACCATTGATACGAATATATGACATGTTTTTCTAGTTACATGGAGCCTAATTGTTATCCATGATTGACTTAAAGTTAGGATACCATTAATATTTTGTAAGAGGGGATGACATGCCTAAGATAGTGTTCATGAGTAGATAAAAAATATATGAGTAACTTTTATTTTTCTTTTGGGATGAAAAATTCCCCTTAATTATTCATTGATCTCATAAAATATATCTTATATCTATATCTATACTCCTTCATAGTGGTATTATTTGAGAATATATTCACATACTCACAAACCTCAGAAATGAATGTAAGGAACCTAGATATTGAATTACGTAAAATTCAAGTGCATTAACTTTATTATAATCTTTCTATGTGTTATTTAGATCTAGGAGATGTGGTTTTTTGGGAATGTGATCTCTATGGTGATAATTTATATATACCTAGTGAATTATGAGGTATTGATGTCTTAGTAATGACCTAGTAATTTATTTGAAATCAATATTTGCTTCATGTTAGATAGATAATATCATTATTTTATCCTAGAATTATCCCATTTTAAAACACTAATGAATCGTATTAAAATGAGAGGATTGAATCTTGAGTGGATAGATCAGTTCAAGGAAGTGTCACATGAATTAAATATAATACTAATGAAAAAACCCATATTTTGACCATACCGATGCATGTGATTGGCTACATGATTTTTTTTCATGGCTCATGAGTTAGATTGGGTGTTGGGATGATGTATACAATAAAGGTAGAAACTAATTCGTCATTTATATTATGATCTAATGAGAAAAACTACATGATGCATGACTTAGAATTTACTGTTGTTTTCCACACCCTTAAAGGATATATTAACTATTTATTCAGTAAAAGATTTACTATCTATAAGGACCACAAGAGACTCTAATATATCTTACCTCAATAGGATCTAAATATGAGATAGAGGATTTGGGTGGAGTATCTTCATACATTTTACTTTGATATGTCCTATTACTATTGAATATGTAATGTCATAAATATTCTCTTAATTAAAAAAAACATTAGAGATGCATGATCTTAGAGAGAGGCCTCCATTATATGAATATATAATGATAAGTTTTATGGAAGAATGGATTTTCAATGAATTATAGTATCATGGTGTGATGAAATTTTATTCTTTATTGTTACATAATATTTGGCGGATCATGTGAATGGTATGTATGAATTAGACCCTAAGCGTGTGTTTATGCATGAACACTTAGTAGGGAATGATCTAGTTCCAAGGTGGTCCTTAGGTAATTATGACCTGATCTCTTTACATGGGTGGTTTATTTTACCATCTTTCATGAGGAAGGATATAATAAGATACACACATGATTTGATTTGGGAAGTTATTCCACAGTCAATGAATATGTATCATTACTTCCGATGTAAGTTTTAGTGTCCATGTATGAAGAGATGTATCATTGGTTATGTTTTGTGACGCCTTACCTACTAGAGTGTAAATTCCAAAAAACATCTTCATGGTAGATTCTATCATCTATTTTCTGTGTCCTTATGGAAGTGTGATTATGTTGTGATAGACTTTGGTATAGGGTGACCTTGTACCCTGAGGATCCGTGATGTTGTTTGAGAGATAGCCGATCAGTTGATGAAATTAGATCATTTTTACTAATATAAGGGACACACTCTATTGATGATGTAGGATATATGTATTTATAAGATATAATATAATTACCTTGTGTTCCTTATTGTATTTTATTAGATAGGGACACATGTTTTACATAACATTTTTGGAGATGCTTGTAGAATTCTTTGCGGACTCCACTAAAGTTGAGTATCACATATCATTAGTTGTATCATGGACAATCATAGAGGATAGTTTAGATCATTGAGGATATGATTTGGGTATGTGTATTAGAATTAAGTGGACTATGAGATGATATATTAGTATTCGTGGAGATTTTTTTATAAAAAGATTTTCCATTATGTTATTTAAAAGGGTTCTTTTTATTTTTGTAATGGATATTTATGCTTCTCACCAGTATGTTGGAATGCGTTCGGTGAGGTAGAATTTGTTGGGCTAATTTTTATGATAGAGACCTCCGAGAGGCTGCAGATGATTAGGAAGTGGTTGGTCATCACTTATAACATGTAATAGTCATAAGCCAACTGGAGGAGATGACCAATGGAGTTTGATTTTAGTGATCAACTTTTTTTATGGGAGTCCACTAAAATGGGCAATAGTCATTTTCAAAATAATGGATGTTGGAAACATGGTTTGTGGGACCATTGAAGATCACAAAATGGATTGGACCAATGGAGTACTGATTATAATTTCATACACATTATCAAGTAATTCATGTTGTGTTCTATGATTCTTATCTTCATAGGAACCGACCTAATATTTTTCTTGTGATTGACTGTGAGAAAATTGAGTTGAACTAGTTTCATCTTTTATGAAGCACCCAATGTGTACCATGGATGAGATTGAGAAGTTTTTTAATGGGAGTGTAACACCACTTATTCATGTAGTATAGAATAATGGATGGATCTAGGAGAAAATGTGTGAGAGAGAGTATTATGTAAAAGCTAAGTGGACTATGTTGTACAAGTAGGATAGCTATAGATGCATCTCATGGATGAGTATTCATTAGAAGGGGAGAATTCATGCACTATAATTTTAATTGTATATGTTAATATAAGTCTTAGAATATCTTAAGAATGGTTTTTATACTTTTTATGGTGAATACTGAGCTTTGAATGGTGTTAGAGTTTTTGGGAAACCTAAAATGGGGGTTTTGAAACTTTTGGTCTAAATTTGAAAACACCAGGGTTATGGGACATGTCATGGATGTCTATGGTGAAACCATGTATGAGATGGAAAGAGGGTAATGTCCAAGATGGGAATGGGTTTCTGGAGGCTCTCCCATGGGTGCTATCTTGGGTGACATCACGATGACCATAGTGGAGGTCAGGGTGAGGGAAACATGTAGATTTTGGGAACCAAACTATAACGATGTCTTTGTTGGGATTAGTAGGTTCAACAACACCATGACCATGGTGAGTCTTCTATGACTACACTTATATTTAATATACAATATTTAATTATTTATTATATAAGAACCCATTTAGTATGACCTCGAAGCATTTTAATCCTAGTTTCTTTGGTATATTAAGTAAATTTCAGATCAACTTGATACATGAATGAAAAATCATTATTGAAAATATACTTAACATGCTCTAAAATTTCATTGCACTTAAAAATACATGGGATAACCTGAGAACATATATAAAAAATAGGAGAGATATAAAACCTTGTAAGGGAATAAAAAAATCATAAAATGATGAAAGTATTTCACGTTATTCAATAGTAATTTAAATGAGACATTAAATGGTTGAGAATCATAATTTTGAACAATGAGACATGATAAAACATGATAACATAAATGTAATATGGGAATCTTGTGACAACATTGAACATTAAATCACAAACATAGGTCAAGGATAACTTCCAAGACATCATAAAGTGGCATAAAAATTCCCATAATAGATTATGTTTACCAAATCCCATAAATGTTGTTTTATGATACTAAAACATTTCCCAATCCTTTGTATCACTATATAATTCTAGAAACACCCATCACTTTTATATCATGTACAAGCGTAAGTGTGCCCCATAGATCATAAAAAATAGGTTCACATTTTATAAAATTTAATCCAAAGATTACGGAGTGTGGATTACAAAGAAGTATGTCACAAATAAAAAATTTATTGGTATGTCTACGTGAATACCCTTGAGTGAAAATGGTGAAGGTATTCACAATATAAAGGCATGGCATGAAAAAAATTACAGTATAATTTCAACTTCATAGCAAGGGTATATAATAGATCATAAGAGTTATTAATAATAGTGAAAGTGTTATATCATTAATTTAAAATCACAAATACCATAATAGGGATACTAAATGACATAATAAATCATGAATAATTGTGAATTAAAAGGGATAATACGAAAAACATTCTTGAATAAATGTCTGGCATGAAAAAACCAGAGGATAATTTTGAGTGCATATTGAGGGTACATAATGAAAAATGGGAGGGATTAATGATAGTTAAAGAGGTAAATCATCCCTGGGGAATAATAAGGTCGATAATTCTGATTTGGAAAATAATATACCTTGAATATAAATTTAAATAAAAAAAATTACATATATAAGTTTCTTGAATAAGGAGGAGATGTAGAGGATCCTCTACAACTATAGGGTGTTTCCAAAAATTTAGGAGAAGCTTGTTGAGATCTTGAGGTCTCTTTAAGAGGAGTATATATAGGAATGGGGTGAATAAAATAATTTTCAACATTTTTTAGTATATATTAATGAGAGTTTAGGGTGGTTATACCGGAAAAAGAAGGGTATTTTTTATAATTTCCTAATTTAGGTTTTGGACTCTAACAACATATTAATGAAAAGTAAAAAAATGTACCATGGTTTTATACCAAATTAGAGTGGTTTAAATTATTTTATAATTCCCTGAAATTATAAAATTAAATTAATACCCTTGGTGATGTGGAAGTGAGTCAGGTTTACAAATAATTGATTTTAAAACCTCAAAATATAATATAGGTTTTGGAGGATTCATAATGTGTTTATAAAATATACAAATTAACCTTAAAAATATTATTTTAATGGTAAAATGTATATTTGTCCCTTTATACCTGTTATTACATATCATACATAACTTTTGGGTCATTATGATGTCATGATGCACACTATCTATTTTTACCGTGTTAAATTTTTACCCAAAAAATTCAACTATCACGGAAGATTATGATAAAATTAGGGTTGGATAATTTTGAAATTAGGATTTAAAAAATGTTTTTTATTTAATATAAACTATTATATAAATATGAGAAATTAAACTTTTAAAAGAAAATAATTTTTTACAAATACTGGGTTTTTGATAATTAACTATTTTCTGACCATTATAATAATAAAATTTTCACTTCATAAAATTATATTATGATTTATATTTGATATATAATATTTTATAATAATATTTTATGAAAACATAATTTAACTAGAAAACCAAGATTTCATCAAAAATAAATTTTTTAAATGATATTTCATATTAAACAAAAATATAATTTGAGTTTTATTTTATTAAAATATAATTTTTTCACTATAATTTCTTAATCATTTAAAAAATAAAAAAGTAAGGAACAATATATTAATTATTTTATTGAAAATAAAATATACATATTAATAGTATTAGGGTTGAGATACATAACCCCTTATTTCATCAGCAAATGCCATAAGGGTAAGGTTAAAAATCGTGATATTCTCATGGGGTGGTTCAATAAACATGGTTTGGGATATATTCCCAATGAGGTTTAAATTATCCCATAAAACATTTCACTCATGGTTTAGTTCTTTGAACATGGATTGGGAATGATCAACGGAAAATATGAATAATTTAATCTTCATTGGAAGCTCTAATAAATGAGATTTATTAGGTATGATCCTACTTATTAAGGCTATCACATCTTTTTTACATTCCAATAAGAGTTTATGATTTTATTTTATATATACTAAAAATATGATCACTATTTGATATATATTTTATCAATGGTTATGATTATTGATGGTATTTTGAATCTGTTAGGTTATAACTTGTAACTATTCCATATAACCTAATTAGTTCATGTTTTCACTATATTTAAATTACATAAACATGGAATTAATATATTTCATAATTAAATTTGTTTTATAAATCTTAGGGCAACTATAATTATGGTGGAAGATGTTTTGGCATCCATGTGTATTTTGAAATTTCTGAAATTGCTGCTTCATTGGGTGAATCTCAAGTGTTTTAAAGGGAAAATATATTCAACATCAATGTGGGTTGTTAAATGTGATATGAATTGTGTTTATAAATTACTAATCCACGATATTTTAATCCCTCCATGATTATCCATACAAGAAGAATCAAAACAAAGAAGGTTGAGGTCATTATCATTGACTCAAACTCATAGAATCCTAGAATCACTTCTCGATTCACTATTCCATGAAGGATGGATTTCCCTCTATTTAAGCAGACTTTGACCAACCATTGACTATTTTTATTATCACTGAGAATGTTAATTTCAAACTTTTCCCTTGGATTGATTCCTTTGTGAACCTCATTCTAGAACCCATATTATGAAATGTTGGAATTTGTTCTAGGAGTTCTTGGTTTTCAAGTTTGCATCTGTTTGAGTGAAAATGTAGAATGAGAGATGATTACTCTAATTTTTTTTTGACATTGACACATATAACCTTTAGTTAGTAATTTTTTAATGATATTGGGGATATATACTTGACTATAATAATGATATGACGTTTTGTGTTTAAATAATTAGATGATTCTTGAGTTTGATCACATGAGTGTGTGTGTGTAGTTAGTGAGACCATGTTTGATGTTTGATCACTCGTGTGTTTGTTTGGATATTTGTTTCCCACTCTTGTAATTCTATGTTGTGACTATGTATGTGATGACACTACTTCCATTAGATTTTTTGGTATATGATATTTAGTTTTTTATGAATGGCACCAAATTGGATGGTGTACTAATCTTGGATCCGTAACCCTTATGAGGGAGCATGTTCAGACACTGAATGTGATAAGAAGATAGAACCAAGTTATATGATGGGGAAATATTGAATTTTGAATTAACCTAATAGAATTATGGTCTTATGTGATATTACCTGAGAGGAAAAAATAGGGCATGATGGTCTTTGGAGGAATAACATGGGGCCTAGTAATGGGATAAGATATCTTTGTGGCCTGACATAAGGTTGGAATGCAAAGAACATGTGGCCAGAGTTGTCAGCCTTATAGTGGATTTGTGATACATGTGAATACCTTGTTTTTGAACCTATTTCACGACATTTGTTTGGACTATGTTTCTATCATTAAGCCGAAGAAGGTATGAATGGGGGTTTGTGGTGGCTTGGTTAGTGCACAACTGCTTAGTAAATGATTGTATATTGTATCTTGTATGTTTAAATCATAATGTATAGTATTATAAATTTTCACTCATTTTATGGATGTATTGGTGATTTAATATTGGGTTTATACTCATACCCAACATGGGAATCACGATGTGAATACAGACAACCTGATCAGTGATATAGGTAAGGATCTGGCCCTAATTACAGGGAGTTAGGAGATAAATCATGGTGATTGGAGGTAGTACTTAGACATATTCTAAAGTGATTCAACTATGTTTTATTTACTTACATTCCCTTTTTAAACGTTTTATCCTTTTTTAAAATTTATTTATGTTATTATTTGTGCTTTCCATTACTGATACTGAGTGTATAATCTCCCCACCAATGAAATTAATATCCTTGATTCTAATCAGTAACCTATTATTTATGGGGAGGCACACATGAGGCCATGTGTCATTATGACATGAACCCTATGATTTATTTTGCGTAATTACATAAACAAGACACCATGTGGGTGGGAATTTTTTTATTAATAATAAAACATATAATGAAGAGTAAAAATATAAGGTCACCTCCCCAGACTTCTTAGCTTATAGTCAAATTCATGAACATTTGGGCTCATAGTCATCAATTTTTAAATGGTTGGATATATACACTTTCCATTTTTAAAAGTATATATCTAGTCATTCTACATTCGTAGTGGATGGATCTCTCTTATATCAAGAAATACTTATAGATACACTTTGATTTTCTCTAGTATCTTGAATGATCCAAAATGTCTTGACTAAAGATTCACAAGAAAAAGATTTTTCCTTTAATTTAATAGAATGACCAATTTTACTTTCCTAAAATCCATATTTTTTATATACTTACCATGGAAATGTTTCTATTATTTTTTCACTGGTCTAGAATTCTATTAAGATTCTCTCCTCATTTCATCTATTACATTCTGATCAAATATCATTTTTCTTAATAGTACTTATGTAATCTATTTTTACTTTATTTAAATCCTTGAAATACTTTGTAAAATATCTTATGTAAAATTAGAAATATTTCAAAAAAATTATCTTATAATGAGTAATACTAATTATTTGTTTGTAAGTAGTTCCACATGCCAAAATTGAATTCTCCAACTTATAAGTTTAATATTTCCTTAAAAATAATACTTTATTTGCAAAAAATTTTACTACGAATTTTTCATTTCAACCATTCCGCTATTTTATATATTATTAACTTTTTTAGTCATTATTTTGTGTTCATAATTTTTTATGAACAATTTTATTTCATGATTCTTTAATACCGCACCATTTTCACTTATATTTTCCATTGGAACTCTATATATAAATATGATTTTATTCCTAAAAAAATTCACTAATGATAATCCAATATTTTTTTGTACGAAAATGTACTCAATCCAATTTTATTCATATTTAAAAAAAATAAATATATGATTAATCTAATGAAATTTTAGAAATATTCCAAAAAATTATTGCTAAAAAGACTAAAAAACATTAACTTCTAGAATTCCAATCTTATGAATTTATTTAATTTTTCCCACATTTCATTCCCTCTTGAAACTATCATAGTTTTTTGATAGATTATTTTGTATACATGATATGTTTATTCTATTAGAAACCATTTGGAAGAACTATTTTTACATATTTTCCACCACATGGTAGTGTGAAAAATGATTTGGAATAGATAGTTTATCCTCCTCTAGAATACATATTCTAAGGATACCATTAGATCATTTCTTGTAAATATAAGGATCCCCCAACTAATAGTACTTCTAATCTACATCAATCACAATTTTCTTATTCCTTGTCATTCCTCATGAATTTTTACTAATCACAATCTAAATTAAAATTTCAAAATACCAAAGCATCCCTTTAGTAGTAACATGAAATATTTATTCACCCGGAAACTCAACTTTGATAGGGAGAGAAAGATTTTAGTTCCTATAATTTGTATAAATGACTAAAAAAATAATTATTGACTCCACATTTTTTAGTCTCTCGATAAACCTATTATAGAATTAGTTCCAATTTAATCATTCTTATATTAGATTTCTTATTTCATAAAAAAAATTTAATGTAGAGTAGCCTACATACACCCTCACCATTAAATTTTATTTATGGAATTCACTTTTCAATTATATTTACAACTTTCAATATACCATTCAATATTGAAGTAAAATTGTGTTTTTATACATTCAAATTTTTAATTTCATAGTATATGTCATATCACATTTTAACTTTTTTCTTCCCTAGAGCAATCCCCTAGAAAAGTCACCAACATAAAAAATGATTTTAAAAGTGATGTCCAAAAAGGTTCTATGATGATAGTTTCTGAAACTAGTTCTTTATTTATTTGATGGAATATATCTAGATAGTTCATATAATAACTGAAGTTAGGATAATATTCTTGTAAATTCTTTAGTGGTCTAGAAATCATTGAAAAGTCCATTTTAAATATTCTGTAAATCTGGGAATTTATAATGAGACTCCTAATTTCCTTAACTAATGTTGGTGAAGGAAATGATTAAATTATCTATATATTTTCCTTATACACATAAATTATATCCTTGGATATTATTTGGCCCAACTAAATCACTTATTACCCTATGAATTATCTTTTTTCCATGTTAAGGAAGAAATTGGTCTCCTCATACAATGGTAATAAGTTTGAATTGTTTTTCAATAAATCCTCATATTAAATGATAATGAATGAAAAGTAATCCATAAACACTTAAAAAATGATTTCTATAATATCTAAGAAAACTTATACCATAAATATCTGGAAGACGGTAGGTTATACACATAGTCTTCATATAATTATCAAGTAATAATGTGTTAGATAAGTACTTGTGAATACATTATTTTATTTATTACAATGGTGAATTGGAATAATGATTATTAAAACTATCTCTAAATCCATTTTTTTAATTTTATGATAATTAAATTCAAGTTTTTGTGATAACCTCACATATTAATGATCCAAATTAGACCCAAATAGCAGTAAAAAAATAAACTAAAAATTATGAATTCAATATTCAAAAACATTAATGCAAATAAGGGAGGAAGGATTTAGTTAGAAGGAAGTGACTGAAAGCTAGGGAAATTCTTAGAGTTCAATATATAAGTCTATGGTCTTACCCCAACTTGTTATTGATAAAAATACACAAAAAATGATCACTCAAAAGAATAAAAATCAACAGAATAACCAAAACTAGTGATATGGTTAACTCATCAAAAACATTTATCATAGAAGACCACATCAGTAGACCAACATAGAAGCTCACCCAAAAATATAAACACCAGAAGAAAATAATAACACCATAGAACTCATAATTTATCATATGAATAAAGAAGATAATTTTCTAGAACTACACAAAAAACCATCAAATCTATTAATATATCTGAACTGTCATGACCACCATGAAGAAAAAACAATTACCAGGAAAAAACTATCCATCATTTCCAATAAAGAAAACACAAACTGATCCACCAAAAACTTTCAAGGAAACTAAAGTTAACTAGAAAATAAATATATAGAAACCAAAATCAATATGGATACACCATAACAAAACACTCAAAGAAACCAAATAAAAATAAATAAATTTTTGGCCACTAATTCTAGAGCCTCAAAATAACATGGTACATATGGGCCAGTGGGAACCAAGTGGAAGGGAAGAAACCAATTTCACATGGTTGTAACCCAAATAACTATCCGAAAATAGAAAAATGATATTTTTTATAATCATTTCAATATATAATCTATGAATTGTGAAAAAATTGATCATTCCACATTTTTAACTTTTATTAGTGAATGAAATATTTCTCTCCTATTATAGTATTTTTAAAACATTTCTAATCCATTTTTTTGGAGTCATTGTTTACACCCCTTTAAAAGGTATCATTTTAATAAGGCTAAAAAATGAACTGTTCAAAATTTTATAGTGTATCCTAAAATCAAAAAATTAAATCATTTCATCCTTAAAACTTATTTTATATTTTTTTATCCTTAGATAACAATAAAAAATTACATTTAACTAAAACTCAATGAGAATTTTATGAATACATTTTTTTGGAATAACTCACTTGATGTATGATATATTGCTCATAATTACAGTATCATTCCATATTAGAACTTCAACCATATGTTTATCTTATTAAAAAACAGATTATAAGGAAACAATAACATGAAGTGTCTTAGTTGCAACAGATGTTTTCTACTTTATCTTAATATGATATGCCTTCAATTTTTCAATTGTTTATTTCGTCAATGTTTTTTACAAAGTTATACTATAATTATCCTATTCTTTCAATAAATATTTTTTAGTTGATTCATATATTTGGATAATAGGACCAAGGCCTCGTGTCACCCCATCAATCTATGAATTTTCCATTAAGGAAATATTGGAAATTGGCAATGGGATATTTTCAATGAGCCATGTCCCCATCGTAAATATTACTAGATTTTTTCATATTTACGATGAGAAATCATTTCCCATCACAAATAATTGTATTTTCTAATTATTTGTGATTAGAAACCATTCCCATTTTGAATAATTTTCACCTGAATGGCCATCATACTGCGTGAGTGGTTATTAGGGAGGGAAGGGATTTTTTGTCACATATAACTATTTATATCTCAGATATATTTCTTAATACCAGTGGTATTCACGATGGGTCCCACTGATAATATATGTTATTCACAGGGAGGTCCATAAAAAATAACTGGTGTTTATTAACAGTTCCATCATGAATAATCTACCTAAGATAACAATTTGTGATGGGAACTGTTACAAATAGTTTTATAAAAACGACATTGGTATTTATGGAGGGCGCTATTTGTGACAGAACTTGTCAGAAATAGAAGTTTTTGTGACGCAATTTCCAAACCAAAATATTCTTGCCACAACTAATATAACACACACAGACATATATTTATATATATGATCCGTGGTCAAATTTTTTAACATTCTTCTTTCACTCTCCTCCTTCCACTCCAGTCATTCATCAACCTCTCCGTTCCTTCTCTAATTTATAACATAATAAATTAATTAACAATTAAAAATATAAAAGTAAGTACGTATAAAGTGATGATTTAATAGAATTAAATCAACATTATCAGTAAACAATTATTGATAATTAATAAACAAATAATAATAATTAGTAAAAATTTATACAAATTAGTGTTAATTACTAATAATCAGCGATAATTTACAATAAATAATGGAAATTATGAAAATAAATAGCGGTAATTAGAAATATACAGTGGTAATATAAAATAATAAACACTAATTAGTAAAATTTAGAGGTAATTATAAATAATTAGCACTAATGGGAAATAGTTAGCTCTAAATAGCTTTAAGTAGTAAAAATTATTGGTAAATAATTAAAATTAGTACAAATTAGCGATAATTAATGGAAATTAGTATGAACCAGTTGCAAGTAGTGGTATTTAGTAAACATTAGAGGGAATTAGTCATAATTATTCAAAATTAGTACTAATTAGTGATAAGTAGTAGTAATTAGTAAAAATAGTGGCGGATTGTAAATAAATATCTATAGTTAGTAGTAATCCATAAAATTTGTTGGTAATTGCTAAAAATTGGTGGTAATTGTTAAAAATTAGTGGTAAATATTATAAATCAGTAGAAAATAGATAAGATGAGTAGTAAATTGAAAAAAATGTGGTAAATAATTAAAATTTTAGGTAAATAATTTTTTTCCCGGAAATCATAAAAATTATTAGTCATTATTGTTTATACGCAGTAATTAGTAAAAATTAGCAGTGATTAGTAAAAACTACTGTGAATTAAAATTAATTAGTAAATATTATCCTTAATTAGTAAAATTTAGTTACCATTAGTGGTAATTAGCTATAAATTGTAAAAATTAGTTATAAATAGCCACAATTAGAAGTAAATAGTGGTAATTAGAGTTAAATAATTAAATGTTTTGATAATTAGTAAATAATAGATTTTATTAGTAAAAATAGTATTAATTAGTAAAAAACGGTGGTAATTATTAAAATTTAATGGTAATTACTATATATTAGATATAATTCATAAAAATCAGTGGTAATTAGTGAAAAATAGTGGTAACTAGTAACAATTGGAAAAAATTAACAGTAAATAAGAAGTTATTATTTACAATTAGTCTAATTATCAATAATGAGGAGTAATTTTTATGAAATAGATATATGTAGTCTATAATTAGGTATAATTTTCAATAATTATTAAAAAATTTGTTGTAATGAGATGTAATTAGTAAAAATTAGCAGTAACTAGTGGTTATTATGAGTAATGGGTAAAAATTAGAGGTAATTTGTAAATAATAGTGGAAATTATTTGTAATTAGTAAAAATTATCCAAAAAAATTATCAAAAATTGACCAAAATTATCTAAAATTAACCACAATTAGACGTCTAAGGATGAACATGGGGTATGAGTGAAGAATGGAGTGGAGGGGATTTAGACGATGACATTGTGAAAGAATTCTCGGTCCCCTGAGTACAAACTGCTTAGAAGAGAGACATTCAAAGGTAATCCTGTGAGTGATGGAAGAGGAAACAAATTTGATAGACCAAAAATGACATTCTTAGTGAGTTTTTTCCTTTTTTGGGTTCAATCTTTATTCATGAGAAAATAATTTCTTACTGATAATCATAATATAAATGGAAGATTATATATAACCCATTATTTTTCTATGATGATAAATTGTAAAAAAAAATGGATATAATCTACTACGATTTTCATTTTTATCTATAACATTTTCTTCCTATTACATCAATCACATGTCTATCCCTTAATGATTGTTCTCCAGTCATTCTGAACAGGGGTTCCAAAAATTATTTCACTTTGATGTCACCCCTATCCCCTATGATCCCTACTTCTTTTGAGGGAAGTATGAGGGTGGGGGTGTATGAAGGAAATGGGGGAGTGTAAGAATTAAAGGGACCTTACATGAAGACCAGTTTACAGAGATAAATCAAGGGAGGAACCATTGAGTTTAACCGTGAATACCTTTCCTTGAAATGGTCTAAACTCATGTGCATTAGAATTATTTCACTATGTATTTACCGTCAACCACTATAGTCCCCGATTCCCTCACACCCCATGGCCGATCATCTATTTCCTTTAATAGAAGTTCGATGTAATCTTAAAAAAATAATATCAATTATAAAAAAATAGTGGTAATTTATGAAATTAGAAAAAATAGTTGTAATTTTCAATAATTAGATACAATTAGGGATAATTAGTTAAAATTGGTAATACATACTAGTATTTTTTAATATTTTTATTTTAATATTTCTTTGAATATTATCTTCCTCAAATCAGTTTAATCTTAAAAAATATTTTTTGTTTCAATTTTGAAAAGAAATTATAACAAAGAAGTAGAAAATAGTCTTTATTACACGATCACGACGGGATAAGACACCAAAGGAATCAAAATGGTTCAAGTTAAAAACATTTATATATTGATTCTAATGATTCCTTATATATTGTTTGTATAATAATAAAATTTTAAGTGTTAAAAAATTTTTGGATATTAAATAAGATACGGGAATGTCAAATAAATGTTTTGATTAGATATTCTCTTTGGTTGAAGAATTGTTACCTGAAGGAAACGTGTTTCCTACAAATTTATATTAGTTCATAAGGCTAGTTCATAATTTGGGTCTCAGTTACATGAAGATTCATGTATGTTAAAATGATCTCATCCTATAATATGGATAAAATGAGTCATTAGTTAGTTATCCCACATTTGTAAAATCAAGGTAAAAGTGGATAAATAAGGGAAGTATGGGGTTTTCCCATTAAATAGTTGAGATATTTCTTTCTTACAGCCAGATATCAATGTTTATTTATATTTCATAACACAAAATCACTGATGTTATGGAACAAATACAATATTTCGACCAATAAAATATTAAATAATCTTTTTATTAGTGATTCATGGATACTTTTTGACCTAGCATGTCATTATTTTTCTTTATAATCCTATAACATGCCATTTAGCCTTTTAATCGATGGTTTCCACCCATTTAGTTATTCTGATTGTCAACATTATTATTTGACCATTATTGGAAATCCATATAATTTACCTCCTTATTTTTTGTTGAATAAACCATATATATTTTTCAAATTATTAATGTGAGGAAATCAAGAAATTAATATTGATTTTTCTTTGAAGACATTGATTGATGAGTTAAATTATAACAGAGTATTGGTTTCTTTATATATGATGTTATTTTGAAACATACTTTCAAAATTAAAGCCGCATTAATGTGAACAATTAGTGAATTCCCAATGTATGAGATGTCATCTTGCTATATTACATGTGGTATCAAATTATGTCCATCATATATGTGTTAAAATAGAGTTTATGATCCTCAATGAAATAGAATATTGTTTTTTGACATTCATTATATATTTTAACCTACTGATCATTCTTTCCAATAAAAAAAATCTTTTTAGAAAATTTACAATTGATAGATATGGAAATCCAAAAACAATATTAGGTATTTATTTAATATATATTGTCTCTCCATTACCTCACATCACCTTAGGGTTGACTATAAACAAACAAAGAAAATATGGATTTGGGAATGATAACAATTAAATAAAAAGGAGTATTTTTTGCAATGTACAATATTAGTTTGATATTTTGGTCCATAACATGTTGGATTTCATGTATATTAAGAAGAAATAAATTTATTATATATTTTATACTATTTTAGACACACCTAGGAAGACCAAAGATCATTTAATATCATGACAAGATCTCTTCCAAATTTACAGGCAATTAGAACTTGAGTTGTTTTAAAATGATAGATCAATGAAGTTAATAAAGACCAAATTGTCTTATATAGTTTCCAAAGATTTTTTTTATTATTTTGTCATCATATTGTAGATTTTAGGTATCTAGATGGTTATATTTTCATTTTTTATATATGTTCAAATTAATTCAAAATACCATATTAAAAAGACATAATTTAGTTGTTATAATGGAAAAAATTATACCGATCAGATTTAATGGTTTTTTGAATTATTGTATTTGGGATGTGCTAACAAAAATATTACATTTTTTGGGACATTTGTACCACAACAATAAACTATGATAAAACTATTATACTAAAAAAATATATTGTTTAATTTGTTGTAAAATTGATTTTTTCCACTATCTCTTTTTGATTCAATGGAACATTTGAATGTAACTTTTATACATGAAGAAAAATCAAGGGGGATGATGAAATTATAATTTGAATACCTATATGAGATATTTATATTGAAATTGAAAAAAAAGTTTGTAACAAATAATTAGTTGAAGTGTAAATTAACGATTTTTTTTTGCAAGAGGGAATTTATTTTTTCTACTCCCAATATTTCCAACCCGAATATCCTTAAAACCATAACTGAATGGTCCATAATGGGGGAAATTTTGATAATGAAATGAAAATTAAATTCTACATTTTTAATCAAACTATACATCAAATTGGTGGTTTTAATGAACAATAGATTTTATATAATGAAAATCATAGTGATCATACATACATTCTATTCAACTGTGAAGATGTGAAATGATTTTTATAGTGAGTGTTTCTTTCACATATTATTTAATTTTTTTAAAAGTAAATTTTTATTATTTTATTTGTATAAAATATTATGATCATATTAAGAAATATTTTTTCAAAAATTAAGTAACTTTTGTTAAATAACATTAGGAACATTGTTTTCCCTACTGGTATTGAAACCTTGTAACGTAAATTGTTTGTTGTTAAACAACTGAAATATATTTATTATTTTTTATATTGTTAATCATTTTTAAAATATCTAGGTATATCAACATGCTAATAAAAATGATAATTGATTGTATATATTGAGTATCACACATAAAAAATGGTTAAATCATATAATGAATATACGGTGAATGGATTTATATTTCATACACATGCATATGGTTAACAAAAAAAATTAACAGTGGTATTTTATTGATACAATCTCATCATAGAGAAATTTAATTATACTATTTTAGAATATAGGATGAAATAATTGACTTGTATTATCTGTGAAATTATTATGTAATAATGTTTAAATGCTATTGGTTTGATATTAAAAGAGGCTTGGATATTAATCCATCCCATTGAACCATAAACATTAAATATAAAATCACTCTTATAGTAAATAATCCATTATTATTGTCTCATTAGACAGATCATAATTATTATGAAAATTATTTTGAATCTTCAAGAGAGTTTATTGATTGGTGGAGCATTATAAAATGAAATATCATGAAAATCAGTTTATGTAGAGTTAATTTGGTTTTTTCTGAAGTGAAAGGAATTGATAATTTTCAAGAGATAGCAGAAAATATATTTTTTCAATGAAGATACAAGAATATAGATAATGAAACCCCACAGGTTTGGGATGATGGTGATGATGATGTTTATGACACAATAAATGAATTTCAAATAATAAGAGATGATGAAGCTAATTCTCCTATTAAAATTTATGATATTAAGGATTAAGATAAAGATATTGAAACCATCATATATACAGATGAGGATAAAGACAAATAATGATAAAATCTCATTATGATTATTGTCACAATGAATATATATAATACAAATTTTCAATTTTTTTCTGAAAACATTCTTTTTTTTAGGTTTCACGTGGCTAGTGGAAATTTATTTGAGATGATTCATAACCATGAGGAGGCTATGCATCCAAGTGATGATCATGATACTTCACTTTAGGAAAATTTCAATTTTACGGTGGTTATTTTTAGATATGGCAGTGGTTTAAACCGCTGCCATATGCTTCTGTGGTGGTTTCTAAAAATGACCTCTAAATTGCATGTCGGTAAAATATTTTCTGTGATTAAAGTGGTTTAGCAGCTTTTTATGGGAACTGTCATAGTAGGTGCATTTTCGCGGTGGTTATATTGTTTTTCTCATCGGTTTTTCCAAGTACGAGATTAATTTTTTTAGCGACAGTTAAAACCTCCACAAAAAATGTAATGGCCTACGAGAACAAACTGCGGCGAAAAACAATATAACCACCACAAAAAAGCAGAGAAGATGGGCCACTATAGCGGCGGTTAGAACAACTGCTAAATTTCAGACTGTAGCAGTGGTTAAAACCGCACTAATAGAAAAATATCAACATTTAGCGGCAGTTAAAGCCGCCGCTAAATGTTTCTGTTATAGTTAGCGGCAGTTAAACCACCACAAAAGAGAAGATTTACAAAATAGTGAACCAGTTTCTACAGCCCCTATACTAGTGCCTTGAAAAAAAAACTCTTCCAGGAATACCAAAACACCAACCTAATACATACTATAGTCAATATGAAAAGAGATTCTTAACTAATAAAAACCAAATGCATCGTTTAGTGAGTAAAGGAATGCAGATAAACATATCACATAACATAATCCTAGTATCATATAAAATGTAGTGATGAATTTACAAGTTTTCCCCTCTTCTATTCTTATAATACATTACATTTTTTATTTCGTCTTCTAGTTATTTTGAATTATTTAACCTCTTGTATAACTCAAAATCCTTTAACATAGGTTCATCCATACCTCTATCATTAGACAACCAATTCAAGATGCTAAGGAAGCATTGGATAGCTCAACGTAAGGCAAACCCCACTCATACATCCTATATTAGATTCCTATTGGATCCTTTGTGCTGTATAGGCATAGGCACATTTTCTATACTATCATGGAACTGAACCGTTTCTCATATTTCTCCCAAAACTCTTGAAATATGAATCTGATATCGGGATAAGTGTCATCTATGACCTTTAGGTTGGTAGTCACATTGTTTTTCCTTTGGGGTTCAATGTTTCATAATTAATCCAATGTGTCGCACACTATATTTGGTCAAGCATATCTATTTAAGTTATTTATGAGTTTAAAATTTACCATTGTAGACTCATATGTACTAGTTGATCCTTTATTGGATGTTCACATGTTGTGTGGAACTTATATGATCACCCATTTGGTGATCTAGGTGAAATGGGACAATATGATTTTTTTTCAATTGTTGGTACTCCCACATATATTTTGGAATTTTTCAAGAATATAATATCCCATTAAATATGATTATTCGATTGAACCCAAGGCATGCCTTAGGTGATTGAACCACTTATAGTAGGAATTTATAAAGTGGGAAATTTCGTAGATTAACTTATCACAATCTAAGTGACTCTATTGAGATTATATATGGGTTTCCAATGTTTTAATGAATTGAATGAGTTAAATGTAACTGATAATGTGAAATGGATAATTAATTATGGGTTTTCTTTCTTAAAATAAATCAATTGGTTTTAAATGGAATGACCCCAAGTAATTGTAATGTCATGCTCTTGATTTATTCTTTATAAAATGCGTCATATGAATTGTAATATTTTAAATGGGAATTGAAGATGGATAAATACCTGAATAAGAGGTTGTTACTTATCTATAATGACATGAATGATTATTAAATTATTATGTTTATGGTGTTGATAGAAGATATGGATGTGAGGTAATTCCCCTTGCTAGTTATATTTAATATATGCCTTCATAGAGGTTGTGGTATGATGGTATGAGATTGTTGAGAAAGGAGATATCACAATTCCTTACATCAGGTGTTGATCATGGTGTATCACAAAAATGATACTATATAAGTATTGGGATTTACTCACCACATTCCATGACAAGAATCTTGACCTAATGGTGCACTCAACATCCCATGTGTTGTTTCATGGTGCCTCTCACTCTATTGGGATAAAAGGAATGTACCAAATTACATAAGCACATAGGCTGTTTAGACTGGTTAGGGATGTCTGAGTTATTCCATGGTCTATTCATCAGTATTATTATATGTATACGACTATATACATCTTCACATACCTTGGAAATATATGTGGATTAAATATATATAAACTATATATATTACTACTATATATATAGTAACTATTAATATTTCTATTCCATCTATGTGTTGATAAATTTAAACCCTCCTATAGTACTTTATGAACATGATTGGGTGGTTATATATTTATTCCTTAGTTACTCAAAAGATTTTGGGTGTATTATGTTGGTGGTAGACCTTTTATCATGGGAATAATTATGTGGTAATATTCTTTTTTTATTAATTTATGTGGGTGTTCCATGTGGAATTATTATAAATAAAACATAACATTGAAATTAGGTAAAATCATCTTTTGTTTGGGTTATTACACGTGGAATTATTTTACTTGACACTAAAGATAAAAAAGGTAAAATCATCTCTCCCGTGGACAAGGGTTCCTAATTTTTTAAGAGTGATGGATCAGGTTCAGGTATCATATTTGTTTCACTAATGTAATTTCTTGGGAAAAGAAGTCTTTAGTGTGGTTTCCTTATAAGGATTGGAATTTGGCTCCTAATATATTGTCACTCCCATTATTCATCCTAGTTATTTTGATGTGCGGAATATAATAAAAGTTATCAGGCACATTCCTTCAAATGGAATAGTGTCTCTTGAAGGGGGTTGATATATTCAATCAAGGAACATGGATGCTTATAATAAATTATTTATGATAGGGTAGTCAATGTAAGGAATGGTAAGTTACATATCATGTAGTATATTTAACATTTATCTAGGGAAGGGGGTTCTAGAGAATCTACTTGGAATTTCCCGTCGTCACTTCAGGCCTATTATGATAATGGAGATTGTCATTCACACTGCCTTACTGTTCTTAGAGGCCACTTTGGAAATGGTGGGAAAACCCCATTTTAGACAGTGTAGAAAAATTTCCCTTAATCATGTATCCGTATCTATGGATTCCAACAATTTATTAAATTTTCGATACTAGGATTATGCCACACTAAAGGGTGACAAATCATAAACATGTTAGAGAGACACACATTCTCATCCCTAGGGATTGATTCAAGACCAGAACTATGAAGTACTTATTAGAAATGAAAATGTAGTGGTGAACGTATTGGGATAAAAAAATGTAGGATACGTTATTATAATGAAAAAATGAATTTAGGATAAATGAATCATATAAAATGAATCATCACAATAAAGAGTCGATATATATGGTTCATGATACACTCGAGAAATCAAGACATAACACGAAACATGAGAAATCAATAAAATACTTAAAAGGAAACATGAGAAATCAAGAAAATGTTAGGTTTGGAAAATGTTTGGAGGAAAATATGTGCCACACATGATATATATACAAACCGACTGTTACAATATTTGTCCAAATATAAAAAATAATACTAATCACTATCCGATGATGAATAGATATCATCACCCTCTCCACCTCCATCTCCACTTCCTGCTACAACCTATAAGAACATTTTATTGAAAATTAAATAGTGTTGGATATTTATATTTAAAATTAAAACTTATAAATTTTTTCAAACTAAATGATTTTGAATTTTTGTGATCTACCTACTCACCACCAGTCTATGTAATAAAACAGGGAGGATATATGCTCATCTGCTGATGTATATCAGTCAACGCTTTTTTTCAAAGCGAATATCTGAGCCCCCTAGTCTTGAACTATGTTTCGTAGAGAAACAATATCTCTCGGAGGATCTCTGGGTATCGACTAACTACCACTAGTAGTAGATGTAGTTGAAATCCCAGATGGACTACCAGAGACCTCAGATGGTACGAGTATGAATCTTATCCCGCACACTCTAACAGGATGCTCCTTCCCAAGGACTTTAGCAACCGGGTCATCCTGGGAGACTGAGTAGGACTGCCCAGGATTGGAATCCCATATTTCATTAATTGTTACCTATACACAAAATATCAATATATGTTAACATATTTAAAATTGATAATAGGATATTATAACAAAAAAATGAGTTCATACCCCAACTTCTTTGGTAGGCTCATTAACAAAACTTCCATCAGATTTTTTGTGAACATCCAACCACACTTCAATTTGGGTGTTTCATGCTCTAAACTCCATGACAACATTAAAAAAAGATAAATCAACAATTTTATATATTAAAAAGATAATAATGAATTATAAATATTTAAACTAATTAAAATATTACTAGAGTCGATCGGCTTCTAGGAAAAGTTTTTAACCCGCAGTGTATAGGATGACTTACTTAGCCCAACATGATGCATTCATTCTTAAGAGATCCTGAAATAACTAAAATTAATTTTATAGTAATGTATTCAATATCATATCTACTTCATATACATTTATAAATTTAAAATGAGGTTAATATAATAATATATATTTAAATACCATCTATTTCTCATCACGATGCATGTCAACAAAAAACATTCCACTGTTTATTTGGTACATCATTGGGTAGCATCTCATACATTTTTTTGACAGTAAACGAAGTATTGTTGACATCGCTCCACAATCTCCATTTGATATATTTCCATTTCTGACCAAGATTTTTCAACATCCACTTTTGTGCTATCACATCATTAACTGTAAAGTGGAAAAACATCTGTATACAGAAATTCATTTTGAACAAATTAATAACATGACATTCAATTAAACCCTAATGTTTTAAAATTACCTTTATTTGGGAATAAAAAACTTCATTTATCCAACTTGGAGGAATGTGTCTCCAATCATCATAAGAAATATAAAGGGAAATGGGCTCCGCTGCCAGCTGGCCCAGAATTTGGCCAAGTAATCCTGCAGCGTCATCTGTAGAGACCCCATATAAATCAAATGGAAAAAATATATTCTCTCCATTAATATTCTTATAATCTTCAATTTTTATATTTTTCATTGAAGGTGCATTTTTTTCATCATTAATGAACAAAAAATTAGTATAAAAAAGTACAGTATATTTATTTATATTAAAATTTTTACATATAACATTGACCCTCCAGTATAACCGTGATGAACTAGAAGTGGTGCGCCATATCCCTGATGTTGATTCTATTAGATGGTGAATCGAAGACTCTTCTTCTAAAGGGATTCTCATATAGGGTGTGAGAGATGGTGCATGGGGAGATTGTGGTGGGGGGGGGGGCAGGAAGCTGGTGGCTTAGATTCCATAGGGAAGGAGATAGATGGATCGTCATCTGTCGCAGTAGTGGATGAAATAGTGTATCACTTCATCCTTGACATTCCTGCCATTTAATAAAATAAAATTAAGTTCAGAACATATTTTTCAAAAAAAATATACAGAATTTTTTTTTAAAACGATAATAGATACCCTGTACTAAAAAACAAAATATACATAACAATGATAATGAATGACTGCACAAAAGAAATATGTGGTTATTGAATGAATAAATAACTATACATACAATCAATTTCCCCTTCATTCATGTCAGTTTCCTACTATATTACTTCATCCACTTCATTCATCCTTACAAGACTAATATTTTTAATATCATTATGGACAATTAATTATGCTTCTTGTTGTTGATGAGATTCAATTTTGGAGGTCAAATCTTACACTTCATCACCCATATCATACAAGTCTCGTCGTATTATGTGATAAACTACACTCCACCATTCATCTACAAAATAATTAACATAATATACCATTTTTTATTGCGATGATAAGATATATGGATCATACAGTGTATGACCACCAACATCCATCAAGCGAGAGAAGATTACAGAATCAAAATGCAAGGAATCTCTTTTAACACCTCTGATAATATCAACCCAATTTAATTTCAATAAAACAATTGAAAAATTATTGTGGTAGTATAATTCAATAATATCTGTTAGCTTTCTATAGTATCATACTTCAGAAAATGTAAATATACTACCATTCTATGTTTTTAATCCCCTTTCTCGATCGACTATACAAAATCAAAACTCATTCACATTTTAAGCGTCGAACATTCTAACATGTTTTAGAGTAACTTTAGCAAGAAACATCAAATCATTTGACTACTCTACTCGAGAATCAGTATTCATGATCTAAAAAAAGAAATATACTTTATTATCTTTAAAAATATATGTGTCAATCTAATATTCATATTTATTTCAATATTTATGAACTTTCACATCATACAGACTATTCTATAAGCTCTTTATTAACATCTTTCGTTATATATTTATCATTTCATGTTCGTCCTATCATTCATCTCTTTGTTTTTATCCTCAATTGTTCAATAAATTGATCTAAAATTTCACTATTTATCAAAATATATCATTGTGCCTATAATAATTCCAATTCTTTCAGTGCCACATTTGAGGTCCTCCCAACCGATCAACCAATAGTAGGAAATATTTTTTATTTCTAATGTATTTGAGATTGATTTGATGTGTCTTCAAAATGTCCAACTCTATTAAATATTGTCTCAATATCATCCAAGTATCTTGAATAAAAGCTAAGACACTCCTCAGCCAAATAGAATTCAGCAATAGAGCCTTCTGGTTGAGATTTATTTCTCACATATGATTTCAAATGCCCACGATCTCTGTGAAATAAAATAAACATAATTAAGGATTTAAATAAGTGCCAAAAATTGTTTACTTAACTAAAAAAATATAAATAATGTACCTTTAAATTGGTTACATCCATCGATAATGAATTGGCCCTCCTAATTTAGCTTCCTCAACCAAATGCACTCTTAAATGCATCCTGACAGTAAAAAACAATGGAGGTAATATCATCCCATTTGCACAAAGGGTAAATAAAAACCTCTCCTAGAGATTCTCAAGATGAAATGGATATAGATATTTCTCACACAGTTGTCTGAAAAATGTGTATAATTGGAGTACAACAGCAGTATCTTTTTCAGGTAATAATGTACGCAATTCCAATGGTAGTAAATGTTGTAACAAAATATGTGAATTGTGAATTTTTAATCCATGTAACTTATGATTCTTCAAGTCAAAACACCTCAATATGTTACTTTAATAAACATTAGATACCTTCACATTCTTTAAAAATTGAAGGAAGGTATATTTATCCCTATTGTTCATTGAAAAAATTTCCAGATCGAACTTTTCATTCTCATCTGGCCAAAGATCACATTTTATGTTCATTACTTTTAAGTATTTGTTGGTATTGAGATGATCCTTTGACTCTCCATGCTCATTAAGAAATGTGAAAATGAAATTGTCACAGACATTCTTCTCAATATGCATCACATCAAGATTATGCCACAACAAATTATGTTCTCAACACAAACGTTTGAAAAATATACTTTTTTTCTTTTATTGTTGCATTCTGATTTCACTTGACGATGCACTTCAAACTCGTTACCCGCTATCATTCAAATGATGAACCTTTAAAAATTCTATTTCAACTTTTTCAAGTTGTGTCAATATTTCAAAACTAGTTAACAACATCAGAGGTGGTCTATGATCAATGAAATCATTAAATTTTGATCTATTCTGCTGAAATCTATCAGAAGCATTGAGAAATCATCAATGGCATAAGAAGCACCATTTTATACTGTGAGGTAGCCATTTGGGATAAATATCAAAGATATATATAGGATGATCCAAACCTGTGTAAATGTCCCAAGCCCAAGGAAGTCACTAATAGTCTACATTAAATTACCATGCATTTTGAACATTATTTCAGACGAAGCAACAAATTTCTCAACACCATTTCTCCATAACTCAAGTAATTCTTCAATAATTGGCTACACGTTTACATAAATATCATTTCCAGGCATTTGTTTTCCAAGAATAATCATCGAAATGATAAAAGATGTTATTTCATACACTACCATGGAGGCAGATTGTAAGGGATCAAAACAACTTCCCAAATGCTATAACTGGTACTCAAAATCCCAAATGGGTTGAATCCATCAGCCGCAAATCCCAATAGAACATTCCTAGAATCAGTTGAGAAATCTAGATATATTGAATTAAATGTTTTCCATGATTTTTCTTCTTGTGGATGTCTCATTAACCCATTATTGTTATTATCTATAGAATGCCACTTCATGTGTTCGACGGTTTTCGAAGACATGTATAATATATTCAATAAGGGATTTAAGGGAATGTAATGAAAAACATTTGAAGGTGTGTTCCCTTTCTTCTTCTTCTTCAATAAAGTATATTGACTCATACTTCCAACATCACCCATTGATATCCTTATAGAATAATAACATTTTTTTAAATCTTTTCTACCTGAATCCTCTCGCCAATAAAGCATACAATCATTGGGACACACATGTATTTTTGTATAATTCAGAGCAAGCATGTTAACAACTTTTTTCATATCATAAAATGACTAAGGGATTTTTGCTTTAGGAAATGTATCACACAACAATTACAATATCATGGAAATTTCCAGATATGCAATTCCACAATGAAATTTGACATGGTAAAACTTCAGCAGCAAATAACGTTTTGAATATTTCAAACATCCACTATACAACTCTTGATTTCCATCGTCAACTAAATCATGAAATGTATTTTCTTCTGTGATGTTTTCTCATATATTTGTCTCCAAAGAATCATGAGGCGGATCCAATGATATGTTACAATCTTGATCTAGTTGTGTTACAGTCTAAAAAACATCACTTGTCAAGATGCAATTTCTAGCACCCTCATCTGGGTGTTCTGTTATGTTTTGATGTTGATAGTGGTGTCTTGTAGTGCCGAATGCATCATTTATGAGGTTTTTCATTTCATTTTCCATTATTGATGATGTTGGGAAGTTATTCTATGGATTAAAACCAGTGCTCATCCTTTCTGTAATGTTCGATTCTCTATGCCAAATCCAACACAAATATTGACCTGGGAATTTCTTTAATATTAAATACTTATAAAATTCACTCTCTTCAACCATGTTTTAACTTTATATTTAGGACATGGACATCTTATTCTACCTTTGACAGATCAATTGGAAATTGTAAAATCTAAAAATTCGTTCATACCCTTAACATACTGAGGTTTGTTCCTTGGTAATGTGATCTAACTTTTATCCATGTATATCACAATGTGTGTACACAATATTAAAAAAATTAAAACACATAGTTACTACTAAATAGGGAAATAGATTCATATATAAAAGTATAAATAATATATAAATATGTTACAGAAGGTTTTCCTATATAAATACATATGGTAAATCACCCACAAGAAAACCAAAGCATGCAAATTAAAAAGATCCATAAAAGAAGACGAGAACAAGGATCCCATCCCTGTAGATTTTTGTATGTCTTACTCCACCAAAATAGATGAAAAAACTAATGATGCCATTACATTGATATCAGTAAGTTAAGGGCGTGATAAATCATATAATAATTGAATAGAAGTTAGGAATATGAAACGAAAACAAACTCTTACCTTAAATTTGTGGCCTCAAATTAGGATTCAAAGAGTTGGGTATGGTATGGGGTTGAGAATTTTAAAACATGCTGGGTTTCATTGTGAAGTGTTATGGGTAGAAACATGTTGTGACCCTACGTGGGATTAAAATTTTCAGATCTGGGTTGGATCATAGAACATCAATGGGGGTTGAAACATAATGTAGACCACTATGATAAAGAAATTATAGTTGTCCTTGTGATGTTTTTCTTTTATTTTATAAGTATATAGGTATGTATACAATGTATTATTTTACCCATTGGTGGGTAGTGGAATAACAAGGATATGAAAATCCATGCCTTCTTTGATAAATAGATGTTGGGTTGTCTTATTTGTTTCTCTTGGTCCTAGTGTGGACTGCCTTGGCTTGGTAGTGAAGTATATCTATGACAATGTAAATTGATTACAATACATGGTTTGAATTGGATGTTATTGCGGAATGTAGAAAGGGGAAGTTGAATAATCCATTTGTAAACTCTTTTCAGGGTTTTACTAGTAAGAGGACATGTGGCCCATGTGAATTAGACATTAACCTTTATGGATTTATGAGACTTGATCACATGTCATGATAGAAGCACATGTAATCTAAAATGACCAAACATATGCGACAGTGTAAGATTATGAAAACATAATATAGTGAGTCTTCAATAACCAAACTAGCATAACTCATGAAATATAAACTAAAATATCATCAATTGAACACATAAAACCAAATCCACCTCAATTCCATAATTTACATAAACCAATTGATCACAAATTCCCCCAAAAATACCATCACCACAAAATCCAAAAAGATCATACCTCATCAATTCACCAAACCAACCAAGTTATATGGGGACATATTCCAAAAAATAGACATATAAAAACATAATACAATATTTAAAGGAAAAAAATAATGATTTACACTCCATTTAGAGTTTGGTAAATATGCAAGAATAATAAAAGGAAATCGAAAGATATTAATACACATCGATAAATATTTTTCAGAACTACTAACTTTATTGATTTGAACTAAAAAATTTATCTTTTTAAAAGAATTTATTTATTTCAAACATCACCCCTTTTAAAATAAATATAATCAATACTTTTTTAACTTCTAAATTGACTATTTTAAGATGTACAATCTAAAAGGGTCAAATATACTTTGATAAATAAATCACCGACTCATTTTAAAACTAATATATATTTTATATTTTATATTGAAATAATCTAATCCCAAATAGAATTCAATATAAACAAATATATATTATAAAAAATTATGGATTTATCATTTTAATCTAAATTCATCTTTCATTATATACTCATTTTTGGAAAACCGTAATATCCAAAAAAAAATAACACATAAAAAAGGCACGCGATAAATCCAATAAAAATTCAATCCCCCCACAAAAATCACAAGGACCACATCAGATCATTTCCATTTTTTATGAAATTATTACAATAACCCTATAATGAAGGGGTCTAAGTAAAAAATCAGTATGGGATGCAAATTTATTCCAGAACCGACCACATGGTTTGATGAGATGGAAGTTATTCATGAATTAATTTTTAAAACATAACTAAGAGAATGAGGTAAGACACTACCCCATTTATTAGGTTGTGTATAAAAAACATATTCCATTGATCCCATTTCCATTTCACCATAAATCCAAGGAAACCCTATCAAACCAAATAAAATTAAAATTAGGATATATACACCATAACTGGTAATCAATATGAATTTCCAAATTCAATATTCAAATCTCAAAAACCCATAGTGGATGAAGTTCCATCATAATGGGTGGTGATCAAGAACTACCTAATAAACTACTTCAAGGGTCCCAACAAAAAAACTAACTCAATAAAACCCTAATTCACCCATATAAAAATATATTTCATTTAGAACTTGGGTCCCTTTTGGGAAACCAATGTTCTGATACTATTTTTAATGAACCTACCCAAGATTAATTGATGTGTTACCCAAACCAATTTTCCATATGGGATAAAGGGCATTCTTGATACTTACAAAATATAAAAAAAATTAGGGATATAAATATCATGAACTTGAGAATGATATAACCATTATATAGAAATAATAAAAAAATATGAAAATATTAAAAAATAATAATTACAATTCCAAGAATAAAAATTCATTGAAAATGAAAAAAATACTTAATGAAATAGATTAATAATAAAATAGATAATTATTTAATAAAAATTCTTCCAAAAAAAAATAAAAATGATTAAATATAATATAAGTAGAACTTACACCTGGTAAAAATGGCCAATACAACATTCCAAGGGAAAAAATAAATGGAACTTGAACAGATCCTACATCACCATTAATGAACCATATCCACTAAATATACACCCCTCATCCATAAATAGTCTAAACTAATAATCATTGTATAAAAAAATAACTACGAACCTAAAACAGAAACCTAAGATAAACATACACCTAGATGTGAATTTATGGTGTGAAGTAAACATTCAATGTGGGATCTCCCTATGGAATCTTGAAAATTAATTTTTATTAAACATTTAATATATTCTAGTTTGAACTAAAATATTAATATAGTTCTTTGAACTCTAGGTAAAAATTACACCAAGCCATAATTCATTTCTTGATTATAAAACACCCATATTTTCTAATTTAAAAATGGGTTGGAAAAATCACATCCATTATATATTATGAAATAAGAGAAAGAGTTCATTTAAAATTATGGTTAAAAATCGAAGTCTTCTAATCACCCCACTTTTGATTTATATTAATAAAAGAACATTAATTCAAAAACCAATAGGATTTTAATTTAATACCTCAATTTCCAAACCATTATATAATGTTTTTAAAAATAAACCAAAGGTGAACTCAATGGAAAATAAAATCAATATCTTAAACAATGGTATCTGGAAAAGAACATAAAATAATATCAGACACTCATTGTTTTTTTAAAATTGTCAACAAGGTGATAAAAATAATGAACAAAATTAGATACCCTTAAATTTACTAAAAATAATCATAAAATCTTCGGGATCTCACTAGGTATCAATTAACATACTTGGGAGCCGATCTAGGGCTTCGAGGGGTCAGTGGAGACCGGCGGCGAGGAAAGCTGATTGGAGGATGGGAATGCTTATGGGTGGAGAGGTCACCAGTGGCATGGGTGGGGAGCATATCTAGGGTTCAAGGCTCTTCGTGGGAGAAGGCGGCATCACAGGGGTCGGGGCTCACCAGGGTCGAGGGGAGAAGGTGTCTTCGCTAGGGTCTGGGCTCGCCGAGGTCGCGGGGAGAAGGCCACGTCGCGTTGGTCGGGTGGAGAAGGCAGTTTCAGGGGGAGAAGTGGGGCCGGGGGGGGGGGGGGGGTCGGGTAGTGGGGTGAAGAGTCGGAACTATAAAAAGGGGGTTTGGTGGTGGTTTTAAAAACCACCACTAAATGACCATCACTAAAGGTGATTTATATTGTAGAGCTTCATCATATGACCCTCAAGGAGAATTAGATACATCTTTGACTCATATGGGTTGTGTTCTTATGATATTGATGATTCCTAAACCTATTTTGGAGTTATGTTCCAATATTTTTCACAATTCAATCATGTAGAGGTATGCTCAGTTTTTCATTTTAGTTAATTTTAATTATTATTAATTTTTTATTTATCTACAAATTGTTGGATTATTTTTTCTATTTTCCCATAATTTTCACATATATCTATTAGATTGAGGTGAGTAATTATGGGAAATTATTTTTTTGAAGCACATGTGACTTGGAATCAGGTTCCCATTGTTATTTGGAACTACATGTTTGATAATTGGATGATAGATAAATTAATAATAGTTTTTTTTAAATTTAATTAATAATTATGATTTTATTATTAATTATTTGTATGGTTTGTGGTATCATATCAATGAAAGAATGAGAACCACTATCTGGGAGGCATGGGAGGCCAGTATGGATGAATGTTTTCAGAAGGTTTTGAAAAATATAAGGAAGTAATACATTAGAAAAAATAGTTCCATAAATTTTGATTAGTCTTGCTCAAACTGTAGAACCAATTACATATCATGTAATGTTTGGGATGGATTGTACTCATACAGGATTAGATATAATTGTCAGATTAGACAATCATTAGGTTTCAAGAACTGAGGGAGGTAGGATATTATATTTATAGCTGGTATTCATATATTTAGTACCCAAAGAAGACATATGATATGTAATTTTATTTAATAATTTACATATTATTAAACATAAGTTTTTTATTTTAAATTCATATAGGTAGTTGAGGATCCCAATATTAAGGAGTTCTATGTTTATAATAGTATGTACACCATTCCTATCACTGGATAGATTAATAGTGGTTGATAGAATTAGATTGTGGTTAGTTTATTTTTTATGTTCTAAATATAACTAAAAATCATATTTTAACTATTTTAATTTCAAATTTCATTTGAATAAGTCATATGAGGTTGTAACATCTCACACACATGATGTGAGTAATACCGAGATTGTAGATTTGGCCACCAGTGCATTAGGATTTGATAATGCAACATAGATATAAGAAACTCAGCTTTCCTTTGATAAAGGATGTCGTGTTTGTATAAGTTATTGATCGAAACATAATAGTTATTATGATACTGCTACATGGTCTTCATATAGCTATAGGTAACTCATATAGATTCATTATCATCAGTTATAAAGTTTTATGAGAAGATGATATCTCAGAATGAGGTTATATAGACCCTACATAGGGAGTTGTAAGAGATTTTATGACTCTAGTTGTAGTAGGAGGAAGAGTATCATTGAAGGAAGTAACAACAACATGAGAATATTATTTATTACATTTGATTATAGGTGTAGGTAATATGGATGATTTTTCCTCCACCTCCTCCATTAGATGACCCTCCCCCACTATAATGATTGATATTTTTTTGATACATTAATTATTATATGATTTGAATGAAAATATTTTGTGAAATATTTTTATTAATTAAGATGAATACAATTTTATATTTTTCATATGTTTTTTATTATTTAGACATTATTTTTTTAATTTATTAATATATATTTATAAATTAATTTTGAAGTTATTTTTTCCAACCAAAAAATGTTGGATTAATATAACCAATGAATCTTTTTTTTAATAGAGAGATTTCTGATCATCAAATTTTTTATATGATTAAAATTGAAAAAAAATAAACATTTATGATGCATTTTTTATCCATGGTCTCTTTATAACAATATCCCATCACAAATATTTATTTGTGACCCAATCTTTTCTCAAATAGCCCTTCACAAATAATTCATTTCCCAGTAGTGTGTGTTAATGTTGATGTGTAAAATACTATAGTCAAATATATTGGGATTGAGATTTAAGAGGATTAATAGTGATATCAGGTGATGAATTTTGACACCTAGTGGGATTGTTTATCCGCTTGTTTTTAGTTAGGACAACATCAATTGGAATTTAATCATGGTCTTGTGAGAGGTTTTCCTTCAATCGAATCTCACTCCCACTTAATGACAGATTTTTTTGAGGTGCCATTATTTTCAAGGGAAACATAATTGATGGGTTAGAGGAATATCTCCTTAAGTATGAATGAAGGATATACGGGTGATATACTGAATTATATGGATGCACTTTTACCAGGATTGATCACCTATTTTCTAAGTCATGTATTTAACCATCTATCCGTAGAGTTGAGTTTTAATATGGGTTAGATATTCTTAAGTGAGATTATCTTATAATCTACTATTTTTTTAAATGGTGAACATGAATGAAAATTATGATAAGATTATATTTCTAGGATACTTGGAAGCCTATAGAACTATAAATATCAATATTTTAATAGATGAAATCATTCAGTTTTAAGGTTTGGGGTTAGTTTTTCTTATGATGGAAATAAACTAGAATTTATGTAGTTAGTTGTAGGTACTAAAAATATTTAAAAAATCCTTAAGTAGATCTATATTAGAATATAAATTTTCATAGTGGTTGATGTAAATGATTCCTATATAGTTAACATATAGAATCACTTCTTGTAGTTCGGTGAAGATTCCATGGGTAACTAGGAATTTCATGAATGAATGACTAAAAGGATTTGGTGGAAGTGGAATTGTTTTTATGCCAAAAACATAAAGGTTTTCCATGAAACGTGCTATTTAGGAATGAAATATATAGTATCCTTATAAGATATTATAGGAGTTGATGACCCATCCCATGATTTAATAGGTTTCAAGGTGGACATAAAATATTAGAATTTTTTCATTTGAGTACGATGAATGAGAAGAAATGTTGATTTGATCTAGGTTGGTATTCAGATATGAACTGGAATAAAACTAGGAATCGTAAGTATTATTCCAAGATAAAAAACCAATGAAAAATATATCATCCAATAAGACTTGTGATTCATTTTCCTTGGATCTTATCTTAGGAAAGGGGATATTTTGTTAATGGAGTTTAGGGGTCAATATCAACATGAAATCGGAGGTGGGAAAAAATGTGAAGAAAAATTAGAAACTGATATAGATATTTATGTCTATTTTGTTGATGAATTTAAATATTTTTAATATTTAGAGAAACAAGGGGAAAATTATTTTTATTGAGGGTCGTATGAGAGTTTTTGAGGACAAGGGTGGATAACATTTGTTAGAAATAGAGGGGGAAATAAAGAAGGGGTTACAAGAAGTCAACATTTACTTTTTATGGACTAGATTATGTGCACCAAAGAGGAGATTATATTGAGGTTCATGTCATTAATTCTTTATAGGAGGATATAAATAGGTTTTATATAATAAATCTACAATTTTACATAAATATAGAAGAAATATAATTTTTTGTTAATCAAGATTAAATTTTTCTCCAAAAATTTATTGATGGAAAGGTAAATATGGAAAAGTTTATGAAGATATTGGATAAGATAGATTTTTATTCAAGTATATAATTGAAATGGATCCAAAGTAGAGTAAATTTCTTACTTATTAGATAATATAATGGGTGGATAGTTCCAAAAATTCATTGTTTTTTCTAATAAATAAGTTGTTTTAATTTTTGTCTGATATATTTTCTATTATTTTAAATTGTTAGGGTTCCAATTTGATTACTAAAAATATCCTTTACTGAAAATAAGAAAATATAATTTAGATGAAAAAAGGATTACCAAATAAATATTCTATGATCAATCATGTTTGTTTCCTTAAAACTCATGGTTTGATATTATCATTTCTGAGTGAATTCCTCTATATTATCCTGTTAAATATCATTTTATACCGGTAATTAAATTTTCATATCTCCAACCATGAAATCTACTCTAAATATGTTTTTAATAAATATATAATTTTAAAAAGATGAAATACATATAGGATATCCTTTTGTTATTGAGGCAAAAAATGTTCTCCTATCAACCATTGAAAGCTCCAATGCTCTACTAATGTGTATAGGGGAACTTGGGAAAAATCATTGACAAAGGTACTATATTTTAGACTCAATTTTTTATTGATGAACTTAATTTCACAATTTAATAAATATTGGGGCATGTTCATTGCTAGGGATTCAATATTATTATATGCTTGACTTTTCAGATATAATGCAATAAATTAACACCCACTTCACAAAATGATTTGGATAAGAATTGCCTATTTTTTTTATTAATATTGTATTTTACTAGGGTTCCAATATATATCATTAATTTAATATGTAATTTTATTTATGATTACAATTATGCATGAAATCCACATTTTAAACCAAATATTTCTTTAATCACAGAAATTTTATGTTTACCATACACAATGTAACTCTAAAGATTATTTTACGACCAAAATCTCTCAATCCCTTACATATCAAAATTATGAAACACCCCAATAGATGATTTATAAATCCATCAAGATAGTCATTAATCTGGGTGATGTTACTTATAGTGATGAGTTATAAAGATAATAAAAATAAAATGATAAAAAAATAGTGGTGCACCAAATACACAAACGAAATAAGAGGGTTGGTAAATACGTGATTCAGATTAAATAAAAAATTGAAAGAATGGAATGTTATTGAAATTGGTTTAAACAATTTTAATAACATTAATATTACATAATATAATGTCAATGAAAATTATATAATATTATTATGAAATATTCATTTATAATTAATTTAAATGAAAACAATTTTATACGATAACAATTGAAAACAAGTGAAATAAAAAATGAAATGGAATATAGAGGAGAGGTTTCTCTTATTGAAACAATAGTTTGGTATGTACTCTATGAAACTTGGAAGGGATATAGTCATTAAATTATTGTCCTTATGTTTTGAAATGTTGAACACTTTCAAGGAGATGAGAGGAGTTAATTTATAGCCTAAGGTGTTGGATCGTTTCCTTCCAAAACTTGCCTTCAAGTTATATTTATCATTTCACCATTTAGACAACTGAATGTATTGAAATATTATTCAAACAAGATTTATATATAGAGTAATGTTAACATTCTAAATTTATCATCCATGGGACTTTTTAAACCAATTTTAGTATTATTTTACTAAACCATGCATTGATATCCCTTTTTTATCCAGATTATTTCAATGACCAAAATGTGAAAGGGTTTTAGGCTCAGACGATGCCACCCAAATATGATTAATTTCTTCTATAAAGTTGGGATACTATATATTGAATTTATCTCCTCAAAAGTTCATCTAAATTGGATGATTGTATTGGGATAATATTCAAGAATTGTGGGCTGTAACTAAATCACAGATTAAATAGTGGGATTGACAATATTACATCAATTAGGGAAATTCTTATTTGAGTTGAGACTTAAAATTTTATTCAAGTTGAAAATTAACATTTCTCAAGACCTATTTGATAATAAATGAATTGCGAATTCTGTATTGATAACAGAAAATATAACATCCCAGATCATCTAATTTCATAGGGTGATTCAATAGACCTTCTTGTGTGGTCGATATGGACCTCCAAATAGAAGAATTATCCAAAAAATACATTTTATTTATTTGGTTAAATTTGAATTAATAACCCTACAAAAGAAGAATAAAAAAATTTGGATATGTATAGTGAGAGTTATAATTAATATAGCAAAATTTATAGAATCTTAATTAAATCAAGAAGTGTTCAAAAATGATATTTAATATTAAAACAAGGGATTTAAAATAAATTATGAATTTATCCTTGAAAATTAGTAACATAAGTAGATAGAAAATTTATTGGTAAATAAATGAAAATAATTATAACACACTTAGTATTTTCATGTCATCATTTTATGAAATCATAAAAACACAACAAAATCATTTTCACTCACCATTTTTTTTAAAAAAGTCACCAACTAGGAGGACTAGACTACTTAAATAGTCCATAATGAATTCCATAAAAGATTTTTATGATAATTATTTTGCTAAAATAATTCATTAATCAAGATCAAAATTGGGAATGGAAAATGTGGGCACTCAAAACTAACAACATTCATGTAGATGTAATTTTTTTCAAGGTGGTGCACTCATTCACCACTCAAAAGTGAAATCCAATTTTTTTAAGAGGTATTAGCTTCCATTACATTTACTAATGTTAACAAGAATAAAGAGGTCATTTTAGGTATTTTTAGTGGTTATGGAACCAAAAGACTATAATTTACAAAACATTAGAAAAGAGGGGGAAAACACCAATGTAAAATACAGTACACATTTTTTTGGTATGAGAAATGGATGGAAATGGGTAATCATATTTAAAAAATAAAAATTTGAGAAGGAAGACAATAGAGGGATAAAATTTTAATGGGGTTAAAAGATTTAATATGTACAAAACAATAAATATCCTCTATGTGTCAATAAAAAAAGACTCCATTATTCATTATTTATTTAATTTTTTCTCCTTTTTTATTTTTATTCCAAAGTTGGACTTTGATAAAAGATCAAAATCATCTAAAAAAACTTGTCCGATATCCTAAAAAAACTAATTTTAACAGTTATAATATGATCAATGGTTTTGGAAGAGTGATTTTTGACCTACCCAAGACACAACCAATTTCTTTCTTTTCATTTTTTTTTCAGTTTTTATATTTTTTCAATTGTTTTGGACACTTTTATACCTATATTGTACAAAATGAATAAAAAATATATAAATTTCTAAACCTTACTGAATAAAAACCTACCCCACACTTAAATATATGATTTCCCTCATACAAATTATGACATTTTTGGAATTATGTAAAGGATACAAAAAACAAAATTCATTTTCCCTAAACGTAGATTTTAATAAATCATGAAATTAAAATCTATTTAGATATTGGGTGTTACAAGGTATTTCTATTTAAATGAGGCTAAAGAAAGGTTTTATTACGTTCAAATGGGTTTGAAACAACGATCAATGTAAGGGTAATGAGATTCTATTTAGAGATTTTGATTCTCAAGTGGTTAAAAAAGGCCTCAATCATATTAATGTAAACTGAAGGAGGAAATTTCTCTCAAATGATAAAATAATAATGATTTATAAATAGGGGTGGAAAATATACAACAATAAAATATGGTATTAGTTTACATTTTCATGAAAGATGACATTGTTCCTCGTGGTTGGGGAAGAATCATTTTCCAAATAAAAAATTGAACATTCAAAATATATTATTCTTGTTAAAAAGTATTCATCCAAGTTAATTATTAAAATACAAAATGTTGAGATTAAAACAAGTAATTGGACTCCCCAAAATGGTCTGAAATTTTTTAAATAGTGGGGGAGTGCATAATTATGATTTTTTTTGGATTTTTTGAAAAAAAATTCACACAGAAGGAAAAAAATAAAATGGTGTTGAATGTGGTAAAAAAATTAAGAGGGAGAATCAGAATGATGGGAGAAGAAAAATAAATATTGGGATAGGTTGAGAGAGATATAGAGAATGAGGGTGAAAATAGGTATAAGGAGTTAAATGGAAAGAGGTGCCCTGAGTTTGGATTTAGTGGGTTTCTATATACATCCATTGGTGGGTATACTAAACTAGTTAGGGATTCAATGGATGTTAATCTGGTTCCTAGGGTGTGTGTCCTATCATGGTGATTATTTATCCAATGTCCATTAACTATGTATGTAATTTTGGAAGAAAGGCCTTTTAAAATAACTAAACCAAATTATTAAACATTAGTAACAATAAATGGAACTTACATATAAGAATTAATTTATATGGGTAACTAAAAAAGCAATAATTGAATAAAATTAACTTTTCACCTTCATTAAATACCTTTAAATGGATGTGTTTATCATAGAGTACCTTGGCCTTTTCATTGTAATATTTGAAATAAAAAAATAACTTATATTGGATTTAAATCAGTAAATGAAATGATTTACCAAAACATTAGCATAAATGGAGACATCCCAATGGGGTTTTATATGTAGTTGGATAATCCCAATGCATTTCACTAATTAATTTTCCATAAAATATTGTTATGGGATTAAAAATTCTATCAAGTAATATTTTAAATTCTATGTTATAAAGTTCATCCATGCCAATTTTTGGGGTGATGTACAATTGATGTTTTATATACAAACTCATTTTTTTCAAATGATATTCCCCAGGATTATTATAAAAATGGGTTCCTAAGTCACACACCAAGTTGTGCAGAGTTCTTAATTGATGGAAAAATTGTGTTTTTAGGAACTCAGTAATAATAAAATCTTCATCATTTCTAGTGGGGTTTTACTTGACCCGCCTAGAAATATAGTAAACTAAATTAAAACTATTTGATAATACATTGGAAGGGGAATGTCCCCAAGAAAATTATTCCCAAAACATAAATGATCACATAGAAGAATATGGTATTTGGTGAATTTAATTTATTTTGGAAATTTTGAAAAAACTTTTGGAAAGTGGGACATGATCTAAATAACTCAGGATTATCTTTAAAGAGTAAATGAACGAATAATATATATTCATGGAACTTTAGGGAGGTACTTTATGGTTTTATAAGATAACACCAGATATAGAGTGGTATAGTTATAATATGAAAAAATGTTTATCTTCATAAATACATCTTTTAATCACCATATTATCCCCATTTTTAAAAATTTTATTATCTTTGAAAAAGTATATTTTTAATCACATTTCATTTTGATTTTTTTAATTTTGAATTTTTAGTTAAAAAACTGGGAACCAATTAATATACTATTAGTTTATACGATGGTAACATAGGAGTGGGGGATGAGAGGTGATCAATGGGAAATTATGGATCAACGATTTTAAAATTAGAAAAATTATAAATTCTACTCAAGTGATTAGTCATATGGATTTTTTTGTACATCTATTTTTGATCTCAAGGTCAAAATCATGGAGCATTCATATCCATATTATTATGCATAGGTTATAATTATCTTTCTTGATTACGAACATTAATATTTAATGGTCTATAAAGAGGATGATTTTGGAACATGATAGGTAGGATTAGAAATTATCCAAAGAAATAACCATATCTAAAAGTTCCATTATAGTGATAGTGTTGTGAGATTGAGTTTTGTCTAGGGTTTTTGAGAAATAATAGATAACATGAGGAATTATTTCTCTTCATTGATGATTAATAACAGCAATAGACCAATAAGAAGCTTCAAACATCTATTTAAATTGTAAATAAAAATATGGGAGTTAGAGTCAAAGGAAATATATAAGATAAACTTTATGTTCAATGAAGGATCTCTTTAAAGGCCTAAATAAAGGGAATTTAACATCATTTTGAAGTGTATTAGTGAGTGGGATGTAAATACTACTAATGTTTTGGATGAATATTTGATAGAAATTAGTATAACAAAGAATGAATGGATATCTCAAATAGATATGGGTTTATGAATTTATTGGATCACATAAATTTTAGTTATATCAGAACAAATACCCTCTTGAGATATTATTTTCCCAAAAAATCCTATTTGTATCCATGAAGTGAAATTTTTCCAAAAACATCACAAGGTTACATTTGAAACACATTTATAGGACTAGAGAGTGTGATTGAAAAAAATTGATCAAATGAACCACCATAAATGGTAACATCATCCATGAAGACCTCCAGGGAATGATAAATTAATTCATAAAAGATACTAATCACACAAATATAGAATGTTTAAGGATAATTGAAAAGGCCAAATGGAATTATTTTATATTTATATTTTACAAAGGGGAAAAAATGTAGTATTTATTATTCCAGAGGTCTAATTGGGATTTGGTTATAGTTAGTTTATCCATAAAGAAAACAATAATGAGAATTTTGTGACGATATTTCTAGAATTTGGTCATGTAAATGAAGAAGGTAGTTACCTCTCTATGTTTTTATAATAAATATATGATAATCGACACACACACACACACCAATTGTTTTTGAGCTGAGTTTTGACCACTAAACCATGTTCATTGATGAAAAAAGTTATCGTACTCTTATTTGGTACCACTAGAAAGATAATGACCCATATTCTATCATAAATATGGAAGATAATAACAGATTGATGTTAAGGAAGGTTCTCGGAAAGGGACTACACTAAGGCCATGCCTAGGCAGCCGGCCAGCGAGCCTTGGGCAGTGTTATCTAGTGAAAGTACCTCCCAGCCTAGTTCAACTTTCTTATATGGAGGTTCTGATCCAATGCTATCTCAATGGAGATGGATATCATGTCCAAGTTTATTCCTATTTACTCAAGATTCCAATTTTTTTCAACTCCAAAAGTGGATACATCAATCAACATTTTCCTTCTAAGTGACTAGCATGGCTAGTTGTAGAATTCCTAAGGATAGTTTATGGCATTTTGGGGGATATTTACTCTCTTTTAGAGTTCTTTTATGAATGGTACAATGAAGCCTAAACCAAACATGAGGAAGATGGCCATTCGATTATTCTTACAACTAGTTTTTGGTGCATATGGTCAGCACACAACCAGGAAAGATACCATGGGTCTCTCCCCTCTCCCCATGGTTTGATTACCATACCATGCTGCTTATCCCTAAGTTTTATTCACTACACAAGTATCACGAGGAAACTCCCTCCCTCAGTAGTTACTCCAGCATCTTACTCTCACTGGGGCCTCTACCCACTATGATGCTTTGATCTTGGGTAAGATTGCATCTTCCCTCCTGTGGGATCAAACTCAACTCTGAAGTGGCTTGCAGCTAGGGGGCCTGATGAGAGGAGGGGCTTCTTGGTACACCACTGGCTCTCTCTTCTTTACTTTCAATTCCTTATATGGAGCTGGTGATCCTCCAGTTTCGGAGGACAAGGCTATGCACAATAACTTAGAACTTTTCTCCTTAAGGGTTCTCCGCTTGGCTATAGTGGAGACAGATTCGAAGATCATTTAGAGCTCCCTCAAGGGTGACATCCCGCCTCCTTGGCAGATTACCTACCTCATCCGAAAATTCAAGGCCATTATTTTCCATGTCACTGAGATTCTCCATACGTGACGTGAGGGTAACAGTATTGATGAATTCTTGGCCTATAAGGAGACCATATTCCCTCCTCTGTTGTTGTTCAATTCCCTTGGTTCCCTTCCTTCGGGTGGAGTGAACATCGCTATCGGGATGCACTTGGTCTTCAGTTTTTTATACCTCCTTGATTTTCCATTTTTGATTTAATATTGGATGTTGGGATGCTTTGTTTTTGTACCTTATTTCAAATATAAAAAAAGTAATTATTATTATAATCTATAAAAAATCCTACTTGAAGAAGCTTGTTGATCCCTTCCCTAAATACCTCACTTATGAGTGGATTATGTATTATTTTAGGTTATCAGATTAGTTTTGATGACTATTATAGATGAATGTGATGCATTTAGAGGGAAGAATTTATTTCTATTATGTAATCTATGGTCTATCATAAGGATTCTTTTCCTTCATAATTTTTGAATCCTTAGTTTTAGTAAGTTAATTAGGGTCAATAACATAATAAGAGGTATCGGGGAAAATAAATGCAAATTTTAGGTGCATTGGAAGAGGTTTCAAGATAGTTTCATACATCATTTGTGGCCAAAACATCTTTGGAATAGAGGAAGGGATTACCATTGGGTTTAAGTAATATCCTTCAATATTATCCAAGGTGGAGAAATAGAGATCATAGGTGATATGAGATTCTAGATAATTTTCAAGATTCTCTTGACTAATGTAGCCAATAAATCAAAGGTCTACAACAATATTCCCATTTAGGACTTGGTTAATCATGCTAAAAATTACTAAAACTCCACTCTCATTGGAAAAAATATAAACATGAAGGAATGAGGGGGAATTAACTATTTGATCTGTTCTTAGAGGCCAGGATTTGGTGAAAGATAGTTAGACCATGGTTGGAGAGGATGGATTTGGGCATGAATGTTTTCAAGGATCCTAGTTCCATGTGTGGATCATAAAATTTGGAATTCTCTATTTTTCATGGAACAATAAAGGTCTTCGGTTATTTTCTCTTCATGGGAATGGAATATTGGGTTGAAAATTTTCAATGGTTATAAGTTATCTTTTTTGGGTTAAAAATTCCTCATGCAAATTTTTATACTTAGGTATTTTTTTTAATGGCATCTAAGAAGGTAGTTTTCACCTCAAAAAATCTAAACATGTCAAGCATTTCAAAATCAGGTTGAAAAGGAATCTTTAGATTATAGTTGTCTTGAGGAAAATGAATTGGTTTCCTTAGCGTAGTCAAATGAGGTGAGGGAGTTTCTTCTGGTTATTTATCTAGATTTTTATTGTTTTTTTCTAGTTCATAATTTAATGGGGATTTATAGGATACATTATGTGGCATAGAAATTTTCTTTCCAGATCAAATTGAAATTTATCTTACATTACCGTTGGGGTTGGTAAATGGTTAATCTTGTAGTTGGAAAAATTTTTCTTATTATTACTTGCATAGGTGGGTTGTATTTTGGGAAATTTAATTTTATATATTTTGATGACTTTATTGTTTAAGAGGGAATGATATTATGAAATTATTTTCCATTGATTCTTAGATGTAGAGGAATATCCAACAATGTTATTTTCTAGATTTGGATTCTCGAGAAAGTTCTTGTATTAGGTTGGGTATTGATAAGGCTGACTAGGATAGTGGAAAATATAAGGAGGAGGAATATTTCACCTTTCATGTTGAGAAACCAAAGGATAAGGTTGTTGGAATTTACCACCACATTGACAATATTATAATTGGTTTTAATTTTTAGGACGAAACTAAGGGGATGAGATATGGGATTACCATACCTCAATCTAGGGTTATAGGTATAAGAGAAGGGGTATGAATGGGGATTTTAGAATTTTCTAATGAAAATACATGATTGTTGAAGGTTGGTGTTATATTGATAATATCCTTCCTTTAATTCCATCATCCTCTATGAATATGATGGATCATCTTGTATTTGTAGATATTAATAAGTTGGTTGACCTGGTGAGTTGCATAATCCATAATTTTTTATAGGTCTAGGGAATAATGATTATAGAGAAGATGTGGTTATGATTGTTGAAAAAACTGGTAGTTGTGTCATAAGACCTATAAGTTTCCTCATCCACTATTTTATCCTATTAGAATATATTTTTTGATTCTAGTTGACTTTTTTAACTTGAGAATTTTCATTAGTATGACATTTCTATCTATTTTCGACCATGTTTCTTATGATATCTTGTGCAACTATAGGAGTTTTGTCAATAAGAGAACATCCACTTGTGGAATAAATTAAATTTAAATCCACAGATAATAACCCATTATTTATGTATTCAAAGAAGTGTTGGTCCATGAATTTGTGTTGTTGGTAATTTTTGAAAAACATGTTGAACCTCTTCCAGTACAAATGGAGTGATTCATTTGTTAATTGATGAATCCACTAATTTTTTATTACATAAAAGCTGTTCGAGAAGCATGGAATAATTTTTATAATAATATTTTCTTCATTTCATTACATGTGTTTGTGGAACTAAGAAGAAGGTAATATATTAACGACTCGGTAGATCCATTTAGAGGGAAATTGAATTCCTGAAGTTAGTTTGGTTTTTCTTGAGAAACCACCTGAGGATTCGTTATAGAGCACACAACTAGGAACTATTTTAGGTGAATATGTGAATCCTCACTTCCTATCCATTGTAAATGAGGCATAATATGAATTATACTCAATTTGAGATTAAAATACTCCCCAATATTTGGATATTAAATACCAAGGGGTGGGTAATTCATATTAGTTGTAGTGAGTTCTTTTAAGGTTACTTCCAAAGGATTGGCCATATCTATAACAATTTGATGAAAAATGTTTTGATTCTCCATAATTTTCATTATATGTTAGTGAAGAACTTACTCAATATAGAGGTACAATATTTTGGATTCAATTTTTTTACATCTCATTTGATGGGGGTGGGGGTGGGGGTTATTAGTAGAGATTAAGTGAAATGATTGATTGACGAATTTAATTTAAAAATATAATAAATATTGGGGTAATTTCATTAATAGAAATTAAATATTATTATATCCTTTAACTTTCTAATATATTTTATTTAATTAACATCCATTTCACTATATTAGTTTTATCATAATCCCCAATTGTTTTGTCTTTTTTCCAAGCCTTAACCAGGGTTCTAATATAAATAAATAATTTTTTATGGTTGTGTACTTTTGGTTCTAATAATCCATATAATCAACATGATAAACCAAATATTTCATTAATACATGATATTTTATGTTTAACATACACAATCTGAACCTAATTAATATTTAACGATAAAAAGATATCAATTAGTTGACATACCCAAATTATTATTCATCCCAATGGATGATTTAATCAGCCGTTGATGTGGTTATTAATATTGTTTAATATACTTATGGTGATGACTTATAAGGTTAAGAAAAATAAAGTTATGGGAAAATAGTTTTATACCAAACATAGTCACGAAACATGAATATAGGTAAATACGGTCTTATTATTGAATAAGAAAGAGAATGGAATGATTTTCAGGTTTATTTAAGAAAATTTAATAAAATTAATGTTATAAAACATATGTTATATTATAATTTGAGATGATTATGAGGAATAATTCAATAATAGTTAATTGAAATGAAAATGAGCTTACAAAATTACAATTAAAAATAAGGGAAAACGATATTGAAAATAGGGGATTGTTTTCTATTGGAAAAAAAGTGTTTTGAAAGTACTCTGAGGACCTTGAAAAGGATGTTGTTGTTACAATTCTCCTCCTTAATTTGAAAAATTCTGACCTATTGTAAGGATAAGAGGAGAGTGTATTTATTGCCCATGGTGGTAGACAATTTTCCTACCAAAACTTCACTTTATGTTGGATCAACCAGTTGACCATTTAGATAGATAAATATGGAGAAATATTTCTCTTCAATGTTTTATATTTGGATGTTGAAAATTAACCCAAAAAACATAACATACACTGGACTTTTGTGTCCAATGTTATGGCTATTTTCCTAAATCATGTCCTGTTGTTCATTTTTATCTACTAATTTTGAAAGGACACAACAAGAATGGGGTTTAGGCAAGGATTATTCATCCAAATACAAAAACATTATTCTAAAATGTTTCGAACCTATATCATTACTTTATCTACAAAACATTTCAGCTCAATTGGATGATTTTATTTTGAGAATGTTCATGAATTATGGGATATAATTAAATCCCATAAAAAATGGTGGTCTAGACTTTCTTACATCAATTGGGCAACTTATTGGTTGAGTTGGGCCTTGAAATTTTTATCCAAGTTGTAATTTCACATCCCTAGTATTTTGGTTGATGATCAAGGAATTTTGACTTATTTATTGAACTAATAATATATAACATCTCAACTAGCCCAGTTTCAATTTAAGATTCAATGGACTTTCTGGTGTGGTTCATATAGACCTCTAAATGGCCGAATTAGCCAAATATTTAGTTGAATGATTTTCAGGAATTTGAATTAAGAACTCTAAAAAATAATAATCACAAAATATGGATTCGTATAGTGATACATATGATTTAAATTGTAAAATTAAATGAATATGAATTAATAATACAAATCATTACAATTTTTATAATATTAAAACATGGGTATTTAAAATCTTTTATGCATATATCCTCGAAAATATGTAAGCTGAGTATATACAAAAGGTATGAATAATGTAACAACATCAATTATCCAATATTTTAATTAATTTTCCATTAGGTTGATGTCAATGAAGTGACCTACAATAGTTAAAAATGGTATTCACATGATAACTGATAACACTTTTAAATTCCAGGTATAATGCTAATAAATAAACTAATAAAACAAGTTTTCCCAATATAAATAACATGTATTATATAATACATCATGGATACTATAATAAATATAAATAAAATATCTTTATTTAACATAATTTCCATTATTTAGACATTTCAACTCACAAAATAATTAGATAATCTCAATAATTAATTGTTTAAAATCTTTGAGGGTAAATTATACAAGAAAATTATATTATGATAGTTTTAAACATTTATTGATAATTAAACCACACTATAACTTCATATATACCTCCCTTAAATTATAGTCAAATTCATAACATGGTCTATGGAAACATAATAAAGGGGTGAGTTCAAACCCTCAGTAAAGTAAATCATGTCAGCAAGGGCTAGAAAAATAGAATATGAGAAAACATGACTAGGGGAAATTTCATATTCAAAATAAAAAATAAAAATATGAGTTATCCATAATTCATGATAGAACAACTACTAATATTAAATTAACAAACATGTACCACAAAATAAGAGTGTTAAATAAGTATGGAAACATAGCATAATGGAATGAAATTATAAGTTTAGTGAATCATAAATATATAGTAAAAACATTAAACATGTCCTCATGAGTATAATTCAAGATTCACAAAAAATAAAACATAATAAATTGTGATCATTATAACCACTCATTCACCACACATGAGGCTCATTTCCAAGACAAGAAAACATAATTTCCTTATGATAACAACCCATGAACCATACATGGAATCTCATAATAAGAAAGAATCAATAAATTCACTTGATTTCAGGCATATAACACCCTTCATACTCATAAAATATACATGAATATGTTTTATAAATGTTTAAAATAATCCATATATAAATCATAATTAAGATATTGCCATTAAGAAAGATGTAGGTTTCATAATATCATCAGAAGTCATAATCAAAAGATATATCATCAGGATTCCCATGAGATAAATTAATTAATTTATTTTGGATTTACATATATAAATAAAAAACATCGGTATTTATCTTTTTTGTTCTAATGTATAATTTTGTTGAGAAAAATTATAGGAGTAAGAAAAGAATGAACCACTTAGGTGATGGTTTATGATATGAGAAAAGGATATTTTAAAGGAGGAATGAGCTTATTATTTTCTTTTAGATAATAATTTATCAACTATTGTATTCCATAAAATAATGAAAGTTATTAAAATATATTGACGATTTAAAAGCATTATATGGGGTGGTAATTTTAATGTAATAGTAAATTGGAAGGTTCCCATAAATTAAGATTACTCAAAAAGAGAGAATCATGAACATAACATAAAACATTTATTATTACAAACAAAGATAGGTAATGTAAATTAGAGAGATATATATATATTTGAGTTATATATATAACATGGAAGTATTTTTTGAGCATAATATATAGGACTAACGAGAAAAATAATGGAAGTTCATACACCAAAATTAAATAGGATTTATTGGAATATTCTTTTTTTATGTTCAAAAATAAAAATATGGAAATACCATACCATAAAAAGGGAGAAAGAAAATTTCATTTGAATATATGAGAAAGGATATATAAAGGTTAAATGTGGTAACACATGACTATTCTTTCAAATATAATGAAGAACATTGGTGGGAAGTGGAAAATGGTCATGGAAGGAAAATTATCAATAAAAAGATTGTGAATTATTCTTATTAAGGTCATAATTTTATGGTGGATAATTTATTAAGTAGAAAAAATTTACCCAAATGTTTCATTCCCCTGGAGAAAGATAAATTTCAATATAAAATATAATGGTGGAAGAAACCAAGTATAGAAGCTATACGATCAAGATGAAACATTTTAACTCAATGAAATGTGGTTTGGGATAAAAAACCCCTTACTACATAGTAAAAATTAAAATAGAAAATTTATACAATTTAGAACATGATATGGATTTTTAAATATCTTATATACCACTAAAACTGTGACAAAAAAATCCATTTCCAATTCATATTATAAAAAAATGAAAAAACTCGTGAATATGATTCATATCTCAATGAAACAAAATTCAGAACCAAAATCCTTACCTTGGTCCCTAATTTTTTTAATCGTTCTCCTAATACTGTAGATGATCAAATTAAATTTATTAAAAAATATCTAAATATGTTTTATTCTACATTAGTTTTTAGGATGTCTATTTGTTATTATTTTTTATTAATTTATTGAATAGTTTTCTCTTTTGTCAATAACTTGATGTGGTTCGATCAATTTCTATAACAAGTTCTTGATATATTGAATGTGGTAATTTTGTTTTGTAAAATTGATTCATTATTTCCAAAATTGTAGAGTTTTATGTATTTTTTTACAATAATAGCACAAAATTTATATTGTTATGTAATTTTTTTGATAATAAAGGAAAATTAAGAATGGTGCTTCAATATGAAAATTTATAGGAGTGATGTTTATTATGAATCTTTATTATTAATATTATGTATATGTTTTAAAATATTATGATTATAAATTATAATTAGTGGCATAAATATCATGTGTATACTTCTTATAAAATTTTAAATTCATCCATTTTTTGGCAATGTAAAATTAAATGTGTTCTTCCATGGAGGTGGTAGTTTTTATATATACATGGGTGACACTCTCATATTTCATTTAATGAGAAGAAGGAAGAATGTAGAATAATTTATCTTTTAATAATATAACCCATGTTACAGATAGTATAATGTTTCATTAAATAACTCTTTTAATCATACATATAAATAGTATTTGAAAGATAGTGCACACAATCAATGGAGGTAATAGTCCACACACACAGACAAATGAAAACATATTGATTTTTCAAATTGTTTTAGAGGAAAGTAGAAAATTTATATTTCATTAGTGTAATAAAATTTCACAATTTGATAAATATAGATGTTATTATACTTTTATGGACATATTATGTTTTTTGAGAGTAATGTTAAGAATAAATGTTTAAGGAGTGTGTGTTAGAGACATGTAGAAATTGAAATTTACCTTGATATTATTTTTAGAATGAATTGTTTAGGAAAGGTTCTTCACGCCAGGGGTTTATAACATGAAATTGAATTATAGTAGAGGTAAATTTATATTGTATCTGGAATATTCTAAGGGTAATTGTAGCATTTAATGGTTTTAAGATATCTCATTTAATAAGTGATGTCAAATGGTTTTTTTAGAATTACCCCTTACATCTCAATGATTATATGATATTATTCTAGAGTAAATGGATCCTAAAATGGTTCATAATTGTGTAGAGAGTGTTTGTGGTCAATAAATTATCAAACATGAATTTTAAAACATGGTCTAAACTTTTTTTGAGTCATTCATCATTAGATTTTTATAATTTACCATTTTGGTTTTTACATTGGTAACTAATTGTTTAACTAACTAATTTATAATTTTCTAAAAATAAAAGATAAAAAATCTAACAAAATTTTTGTGGGGTAAAACTTAATTTCTCTTCTATTTAATTTTTTTTTATTTCTATATATTATAAACACATCTTTTAAATGTAATAATATAATATATAAAAAATATTTTATAAAAAAATATTGTATAACCATTAACTATTTTTAATATTATATGTCATTTATTATTAGTTAAATGGGGGATAATATATTTTTATACATTTGAAAACATCATATCAAATTAATTATATAAAATATGTAAATTTAAAATATTATTTAAAAATTAAACAACATTAAATAAAAACAATTCGGAAAATTACCCTTTCCCCATTATCACCGTCATTAACTTTAAGATGAGTAATCATAATTTTATGCCTAAAAATGAAACTGTCCTTAATACATAATTTAAAAATGATAATATAATATATTAAATCCCTTTTTTATACTTTTTTATAATTTATGAAATCTAAATTTAAGTTTAAGTGAAAAAATTGTATTTAAATTAAAATATTACTTAAGTTTCAAAAATGTTAAACATGTGATTTAATAATTTAATATAGTATTTTTAAATGACTAATTTTACAAATTTTATATATTTTAGGTGTAATAAATTTTTTAGATGTTTTTAAGTAATAATTTCCATATGATGAAGTCTTATACTTTACTATAAATATTAAAAAAGATATTATAGATAATTCACCTTGAGAAAAATTATTTTAGAGACACCTAATAAATTCATCCTAAACTAATATTTATATGATAAATCAAAAAATTAAGATACTTTTTTAAATTTAAATTATGTAATTTTTAAATTTACCTTTTAAATGATGATACAATATATAAAGGCGAACCATTCTTTGGAATAATTCACTTTTAATACATTAGGTGTTATTGAGAATATTTTTTATGAATATGTAATTTACAAAAGTATTTTTTATTTAATAGTGGTTTTGTTATTTTTATATATTATAAATAATTTTCATATATTGTGTAACCAAATGTTTTAGTTATGTGTTTCATGTGAAGTAAGCAATTGAACCTAATATTATTTTACATAAGAAAATATATTCCACAATCATTGGTTTTATATTATTCCCACCTTACATAAATTGAATCCTTGAAATTTTAATTACTACATAATAATGAAATAGTTAAGTATTTACATAAGATAGACATGACTCATGAAATAATTTCAAGAGTGATATCATCCTTTGATTTTTTGTAAATATATCTTTTCCTCATAATAAACGTATCATTAATACTGAGTTTTCCTCTAACCATTTCTAATAAGATTATATCTTTAATCATTCATGAATTTATAAATTATTCTAAGTTAATAAGACATATTATTTCCCTACTCCAATATATAAATTTTCCTACCATTAGATGGAAAAAATATATTCTCAAAATCACATAAAATGAATCTAAAAGAAGGATAATAATACTTGCATGAATCATAATCCCACAAAAATTAAATATTATTCAATTAACTGAAATATAATAATTATAAATTTGATAGTTTTTATTTATAATTTAATTTATATTAGTTGGTGGAAACATACATGATATCTGGTGTAACACTTTAGATCGAATCACTAGGGCTAAGTTGAAGTTCCACATGACCGCATGTACACATCCCCATATATATGAGTTTGCTGACTAGACAATATATAGGGTCCAAATTCCATTAGCGGAGATAATATACCCTAGGTGTTAGAAAATAAAATTATTAATAATAACATGGGGGAATGAATAAATAGTTTTAAAACTAATGGACTGGTTTGTATCTCAATTCATATTAAAAAATAAACCAAGTATCCCCAAAGAAGAACGTTAAAACAAAGTGTGAGTAAGACATAAAAGTAAACAAAATACCGTTATTTCCATAACTATTATATAATAGTACCTTCTCCCAACATAATTCTATATCTCTTTACCCCTTATCAATGGGTTTTCCTCTTCCTTGATTCCCCAATCATGAATTTTGTACACCCATTAAGATTTTTTTGTAGGGTGTGAGTGTTAAACTAGTTATCCAGCAAAATTTAATCCTTAAAAAAAGTTCATGAGAAATATATAGTCGTCTATTCCATTATATAAAGAAAATAAATAGCTAACAAAAGAAAGGCATGCTTCAAGTAATAATGTACTAACCAATCTACCATGAACCCAGACTGAGCTGCTTCAACACAATGGAAAAATGGATATAAATTTATATCACTACACAAGACATGTCGTACCACAAGTCCAACCATTTGTTGGAACCCAATTACCATTAATCGTGTCCCCATGTTATACCATTATGAAACACCACACACCCCACCTTGATGATTGTCATTATAGGAACTCCTTATTCCCCACTATGATTGTGGTCATAAGCCTCATATGATAGTATGTCCTAGATGAAATATATGACTTATTTGGATATGAACATCACACCTACATGAAAATATCTCATATTTTCTTATAGATGAGGGGTAATAAACAAACCTACATGGTTTAGTCCCACATCGTTCTATATGTACGTGAATCGACATATACCATTAAATGAGTTATAGTCCCTATCCTTTGCGTCATCATCATGTTCCACCTACATGGGGTCATCTATATAATATCAAGAAACCTATTCATCTAGATACCTAAAGAAATGTTATGAAGGATATGAAATACCACAAAAAAATACATATCCCAACATGGAATAATATGGTATATTATAATATTTTTCAAGATTCTACAAGAAATACATTAGAAACAATATCAAGGATGGGTCTCACAGGTCACTATGTCACCTTTATGAAACATATACGACACATGGGATTAAATTATAAATGATAAAATCATAAAAAACCCTATATAAAATACCTATGATGTTATAATATTAATACCTAAAGATTGTAGATGTCAATGTCAAGGTTCACCAATAAGATCATCTCCCAAAACAAACTCACAACTCAAGACATTTGATCCATCTATAATGTCACATGAATGTTTAATAACCAATATTATAGAGATAAACAACAAAACTAGAAAGAAAGATATTCACCAAACATGATTAACTATGGGAATCACCACTATGAGGTTATAGAATTTCAAAAAACCTCCTGAAATCCTATTATCTCACTAAATACAGGAATAAATTCCCTAGAATACAAAATGAATGATATTTTAATACATAACAGCCTCATTCCATCAACATTCAGGGAGTAAAGAATAATTTATACAGAATAAGAATGACTCACTCATGCCCTCCACAGAATCACACCATATAAGAATCACAAACAATAACATATAGAAGGATCACATATAATGAATCATGAAGTGTAAATAACGATTCGAACAAAAAAGAAACCAGAGCTTAGATAAATGGTCACAACACCAATTTCCCATCTTATTATTACTCTACATAAATATCCAATTTCTTAGAGGGGAGTATAATGATGTGTTTTAACATGGATAAAATAATCAAGGAAGGTGTTAAAACCCCACATAATCCCTTAACACAGTGTAATGAAAAAAATATCTCTTTTATGCATATAAAAATATAATGGTATCTTTTTCATCTCTTTCAAATCACATGAAATACCATCACACATTCCACCATGGCCTACACTACAACCATGATATTCTTGAGCAATACGACCATAAATGACCATCCCTAGAGTGTGTTCTAATAATTTATGTTGGTTTATCTCACATTGGCCTTTGAAACAGGCATGGTGAGGTTTCCCAATCTATGCTTCACAGAAGGACTTATTTCAATCCCTAAATAAGGCTATTCCTTGTCCAGACAATATTACCTTACCTTTTTTAAACTGTGGGTTAGATAATTCCAAACAACTTTTTCCATGAGCATGGTGGTTTCCATTTTGAACCAATTGGGCTCCAAAACAATTTTTTACCTCTCAAAAACCACTAACAAATTCTGAACCCAAGTACGAACCATCACTGGGTTCAAAAAATTACTAAAAACATGATGGATCTTACATTAAAAAAACCCACTAAAAATGAGTGTGTTACAATTCTCCCACTTTAATGACCTATCATCCTATATAAATATCTCTACATTTATTCTCGAATAACTCCATACATTGTACCCAAATAGTATACGGACACTCCCAAGTCTCTAACTAGACTCATATTTGTCTCCAATAGATCCGAAAAAGTGAAATTATCTTCCCCCCTAAAAATGTATCACCCCTTTATTCTATATGGACCAAAAAATTTTAATATTATGCATCCATATCTAATTCAATATCCTCATATTCTATAATGCTCATAGGACTAGACATGTGAATCCAAAGCTGAGATATATCAAACACATCAGATACAACTTTGAAACACTGAGGAAGATCAAAATGATAATTCATTTTATGTATAACCAAGATGATATGAAATGCTATAAAAAATCTCAAAAATAGAGTTTTTTGATTTTGATGAATTTGATTTCTCAACTATGGAGTCATCCGCATGAAGTACCAGTTTCCCACAAATAAACTACAAACGTATCATGTTATCATAAACATATGATCTTTGTATTCTAAGAGTGATGACAAACTAAATCTAGATAAAATTAAATCTATATTTATTCTATTACCTTGGGTTTGGTCCCAGAGTAGTTACCTCACCTATATGGTGAGTGACAAGGCCCACCATATAGATCCCTATAGGGTGACATTTAGAACTAATTTTGGAAAGTATTTTTATAAATTAATTACACTAATGATATATTTTCATCCCATGGTCATCCTAAGTCTAGGATGAAGGCCTAATATATATACTCAAGAACTTGAAGTATTTTCTCACACTGTCTATATTTCCATGGGTGATATGTGGTGATCAATCTTAGTTTAGTTCCTAGAGCCTTTTGTAAAACATTCCAGAACCATGACAAGAAACACACATCTCCATATGATAAAATTCTCAATGTAACTATGATTAGGTTTAAAATATCAGGGAAATATATCTTTCACAGTTAGTCAAAATAATGATCCTCCCAAATCATAATGAAAGAGGACACCTTAGTTAGCTGACCAGCTATAGAAAAAACACTAATATTCCTTGATGTACTTTGTGACTTTGTGGAAAAATATTTTATTATATCAACCAATTTCTACATGGGTACTAGATTCTTCTAGAGTAAGTCACTAATAAACTTATGCATTGAAATTACACTATGTCATGTTAGAAATTAATAAACCAAAAAAGAGGCATCCATCATTATACATAGAGACCAAAAATGTCATCTGATGACATGTAACTTCTTTTTTTTCACCTAGTATGCACTATCCACCACAATTTAGGTGAGTTAGTCATTAACTGATACTTAATAAGAAAAAGATCTACAACCATCAGATGGATATAAAGAACATCATCATCATCATATAAGGGCCAAACTAGGACTGTATCATCACCCAAAAAACATTCCAATATTAACACACACTCGAAATCTAATTCCTGGATTGTTTACACCAAATATACTAAATCATATGTGATAAAAAATGTTGCACATGTCACTATCCTACTATAATTATCCATATCCATACTCCAATCATTCAATAAAAACATCATATGCTATTATTTCTCTAAAAGATACCCTCTGAGCTCATAGGATTATCGTGTCTTCCTACTTAGACCATCAGTAACAATATTATCATTAAATAGTTCATAAGTTACCAAAAAGTAAAACATATCTATAAACTCCACCCAGGGAATCATCCTCAAATTGATATCTCATTGCGAGAAGATGTAATGGATAATATTTTCTTTTGTGTAAATAAAAAACCTCTCTCAGGGATATGGTGTCACTAACAATTAAAATTTTAGACCATAGATATTAGCTCCACATAATTGGTAGGATAGTTATGCTTGTGGGATTGTAACTTGTGAGACCTAGAAGCTATTACCCAATCTTCCCTCACCATCATAACTCCCTATCTAAGTCATGAGGAATTATAAAATTTTATATATCCCATCATAGGTTCTATACAATTCATAAATATAGATATCTTTTATCTCATCTTTAGCTAAAGAAATGCTTCGTCACATGGATCCGACCACTAAAACATCACACATTTCTTAGTTTGAGATGTCATGTCGGCTGAAAAATATGAAAAATATTTTATGAAATACTTGTAGTACCATGATAATTCAAGGAATACATATATCTAAAAAACAGATCAAGGATAATCATAATACATCACCGCTTACGTCTTTTTATGTTCTATAGAAATTTCTCCCCTCACACAACCTAACCATTGAAATACACCACAGGAATGAAAAGGTGAAACATTGAAAACCTAGCATAAATTTACTATTATTATAGTATAAATAAAAATATATTATGATAGATTTCATGTTGTTATGGGGTAAGTGATTATATAAGGATTTCATTAATGAGCAACATGACGAATGAGTATAGATATGGGTGAATGACATTGTTCACGAGGGTCATAAAAACCATTGAATCATTCTTCAATCCAAATGCGACCACCAAGAACTTGTATATCCCTTGAATCCTCTTAAAATTAAACTTTAATTTTATTACTCCATGAACAATAGATACAAGTATCCTAAATCTCTTTGATATAAGAAAACCAATGATATCCTTAAAACTAATCAGACTTATCACAGATCCTAGGTAAAGGGTACCTATTGTTCATTAGCACCTGGGTCAGATTTATGTAATACAAAAAGATCCAAATTGTTTCCTATTTATTTTTGGATAAAAATTATATAGGACCCTAGGGAGATGGGATCAATTTGATAAATCCCTTATACTATAAGTATTGAAGCTAAGATTTGACTTTATTCAACTAGGATGGTATTATAAAATAAGGTGAGTCAACATTGGTGATCACCATAGTATAAGTTCTATTAAAAACTCAATCGCTTCATATATAGATACACCCATAATGTATTCTGGAAACACATCCCGAGGAAGGATTATTACTAGTTAGATGGATTAGGAGGATAAATATGATCATGTTAAAATATATAACCCACAACCTATACTGTAACTGCTCTAATCTGACTCAAATTTAGTCACACTTTACCAAATTGAAATTTACAAACACTTGGAACTAAAAACATTCCCCCGTTATATAAGGTAAAGGATATCCATCTATGATAACTGCCAATTTTTTCTATGATATCTTGTAATGTATTTCATCCCAAAGTTCACATATAATATTGTCATCTCAAGGGTCATGAAATAAAATAAATTCCCATATCTTGAAATAACTACAAGGAATTATTGGCACCGTAGAATTTGATCTATTTTAGTCCCGATGTTTGTGTTGAAAGAAATAATCTACAATGTTTGTTTGACTATTATGTCTAGGTGATCTACAAATAGAGTATAAATAATGAAATGGGAATCACAGGTTCAATCAATGTAATTTATAACATAGATGTGATCATGTTTATAACTATAACCATAGGAGGTCCCTCACTACCATTAGCTAAAGAACGATCCATTGCAAAAACCTTTCCTAAATAAACACCAAACCCTTCTACTTGATTCCTCAATGTATGGGGGGTATTCATCCTATATTGAGGTCATATACCCTTAGCTTTTCCAGATATCATATAACCCTTTCGAGAATACCTTATGAAAAAACACTAAATGTGATCAACCATTCCATATCAGTGGCACACTAAAAATGAAATCCTCTAATCATTGAAAATATTTCCTCATTGACTACAATTGAAGAACATGGTAGAATCACATACTACAAAGGACACTAAGGAAGTAATCTGTCTTACAACCTTTCTTAAGCTTATAATCATATTTTATCTTCTTATAATTAGAATAGGATCCTATAGTAGTGCGATTAAGCTCAGTAAATAGTATTCTATATATATGAAGTAATAATAATAGAATATCCCTTAATAGGATCTCCTATATGGTAAAATATTTACAAAACACCTCTGAGTATGATGTCATAAAAAATCTCATAACTATTTGTTTGATCTTAATAATCATTATTATACCAAAATTATAGCCTTTGGGACTTTGTTTGTATCTAGAAGAGGGGTGAATCATAGAATCTTTATGAAATGATCGTATTACATAAATATAGATATGGATCCATACAAAAACTCTTTAACACATCCAAACTATCAAGGTTTATCATGTTATGAAAAATATTTTTCAAGGAATAAAACCTTGAATATCACCCATGTAATACCCTCCCATTATAAAACCATATTCATGGTAGTCCACCATCTCCATGTACGACCCTAAACCATGAAGGTCTCTAGAATAATTCTTCCATCAATAGGAGTTTGGAACATATTAAAAATATTCTCAATGATTTATATCATGTGATCTATATATACATGCCTCTAGTACACTGAAATGCCATTAGATAATGGAGTTGGAAGCCAAAAAATGATTGGTAATGGTATTCTATTTGTTTTTTCCTTGAACATGAACAATGCTAAATATTACTCAATGAACTCGATCTGTAGCTTAAATAACTAGAGTAAGTACAAGATAATGTTGAGGGTATATCCTCCTACATCATGGGTGGGTTATAAGTACGTCATTCCTAATGAGATAATCTTGGTATACCTCCTTTGATGGTCCTATCAGACTACTCTGTTGTAGAATTTCTAAAATCCCAAAATAATTTCTTAGATTCCTAAATCTATTAATAAATATATATATATCCTAATAAGGCTATGAAATCACACTGAAGTTCTCTTAAAAGGATACCCATAACCCATGTAATATACCTCCTAGATCTATCCCTAAACTAAATCTAAGTGCTATGTACTACCATATTAGTCACTATCATATATATAAAAAACATCACTACATAGGTTCAACTGAATAATACCAAAAGATATATCAAAATAAATAAAAATACATACATATCACTTATTAAATAGTATAGATCAAGGAATTTAGAAAACAACTACTATGGAACACATAATAATAAATATAGTACTTTTGATACTACATGAATATTAATGATGCATTAAAAAATAACAAAATAATATACTTAAGACCAATATTAAACTATAAAACCATTACAGTAGTACCATTCCCAAAAAAAATAACTCAGAGTTATGTTACACATGTGATGGATAAAAACACAAGAAAATCAGCTACCAAAGTCCCACATAGCCAAAATCCTTTCTACCATACATGGAAACATATTAAAAAAAATGAAAGTGGGAAAACTGATTTGATGCTACTTTTTAATTATATAGTTATAACCACTAGGTCCAAGTCGGAGTTCCATGTGACCATATACATGAATTCTCATATATAAGAGTCTATTGACTAGTAGTGAAGGGAAAAATTTCATCAGGGGAGAGATTATACTTGGAGTATCAATAAATATAAGAATTAATATAAAAAACATAATGAATAAATAGTGATGAAACATATTGTGTGGCATGTATTATAATTCATACACAATAATAAGCCAAGGATCCCAAAATAATCATGTAAAAAAAGTTTGTGTATGAAGGAAAAGTAAATAAAATACTATGAAATCCCTCCAGAGTCCATCATGGTACCACCTTCAAACACTATTCTCTTTCTCATAACTCCCGATTACTGGGCCTTTTCCCTTTCCTATGTCCTAAATCATGAAAAATGAATGCTAATCGATAGTCCAATGTAGGGTGTAAGAATTAACCCAATAGGAAAATAGTAATGAATCCTTAAAAGAAGTTCATAATAAATATATAATAGTGTAATCAATGATAAAAAATTAATACATATGTAAACATACATCCACAATATTGCAAAGTCATCATACGATAAAGAGGACACCATGAACCGTATCCCCACTGGATTTAATATGATGTCATTAAGGATAATAATTTTAGTAAATACATGTCACAAGATATTCCACAAGTACTTGTATCAGTTTGAAACCTAATCTTATCAGTACAGTACCAAAGTTCTTCCCTTATAGAACACCACAATTTCCTCCTAGATAGTGTTTATAAATAGGAAAATCACATTCCCCACTCTAACTGTAGTTGTAATCCTTGGATGACGGTAAGTATAAACTGATATGTTTGATGTATTTGGATGTAAACATCAACCATATTTGGAATTATCCAATATTTGTTTTATATTATTGACACAAAAAACCCATCCATATTCTACTTCAATGTTGGATGACATGTTTGTGATCAAACTCATTCCATGAAATTACCTATAGTTATTAGCCTTTGTCACATTTTCATGACCCCCCTTGTTAGGGATGTCTAGCCAATAATGAGAATTATAACACCCTTAGTTTTTTGATTTATTTTCCTAAATTAGTTAAATTTTTATGATATATTTCATTACATTCAATTCCACGTTTATCTCGCATTACACATGATACTTTTTTTTAACAATCCATGATATAGTATTTATTTTAGGGTGATTTTTTTTAGAATTTTCTAAAAATGTAAATTTTTTTGTACCACTTTTAGTAATTGAGTTTTATTTTTTGTCAATGGGGTCAATCAATTTCAATGATGGATAAAGACACTCTCCAAAGTGAAATGGAGAATGAAAATCAGACGATTGATGCACTTATCAGGAAAATTCAATGAACTTGTATCATATGTGATGGAACATTTACAATATTGAAGTAGCCACATTTTAAGGATGATTAAAGCACTTCAGATATGATAATACTTAAAAGAAAGGAGTAAGGAGAAGGTTAAAGAAGAGGCTTGGCCTTTAATGTGGCCATGCATGAGGTTGGTCTATTTTTTAATATGGGAATGCATTTTTGTGCATACTCCGTTTTATACAAATTATTTTTATAAGGCTTACATTAAAAAATGGGGTCAACCCACGAGCTAGCTACCCGGCCTCAACCCAAGGCACATGTGGGACCACAAGGGTCAACCACACCTATAGGGAATCCATGGAAGAGCCATCCATCCAGAGTCCCATGGGTGTCGTGTATAATCCCCCATGGTGTGCATAGTGGGTGCTTGGTGTGCACTTGAGGAGGCAGAGTCAGCGCTAAGAGAACACCCACATAGAATCGGTGCAGGACAACACTAGAGGGGGGAGAGGAGAATTCAAAGTGATTGGAAGGGGAGTAGATTGATAATCCATGGGAAACCCTCATCTCTATTTTGATGTGGGACAACATTTTAAAAAAGAAGACGTAATCTCTTCCATCCATCCAATTTCTTGTCTCGCCCTACCGTTCAATCATTCTTTGGAAGATGGATCTAATCTCCACCATCCATCAATCCTACGTCGTGTGAGTATGAACCTGAGCTGTCCGATCCCCCCATGTAATTTAACCAGATGCACCATTTTCATAAACCTCTCGATGCTGCTAGCACCCACCGATGACACTGATCTCACTGGAGATGAAGACATACCACCATGGTTGTTCCCTAACTATTGAAGAACTATCTCGTGATTGAACTGAGACAATGCATGAAAACTACATCTTATATGCCTATGAAGTCTTGATGAATAAGGAATTTCTGAGGAAAATAGAGTTACCGAGGCCATGTGGGTTCAAGCGAGATTCATGCATGAGAACTGTACATGCGATTATGACCCCAAGCAAGTAGATAGGATCCCTCATTTGAAAAAGGAAAGACCCGAGACTTGAGACTTATCATTGACCAAATCATCAAAATCTTGAAGCCAATGATCTTGGGCATTCAAAGCCTTGATATTAATGATTGATATGGGGATGTTGAATGCGGAAGGGTAAGTATCTCTCGCCTATAAAAAGACAATCCCCTGAGCCGAAAAACGCTACTGCTCCCACATACCCGAGAGATCTTGTTTTGAAAAGCAGAGCATCTCCCTGTGCACTATTTTACAATGAGAAACCAGGAGTCCCGTGAGATTTCTGATCTACAAAGAAGAGTTCCTGCAATCCTTATATAGGTTCTACATACCCTTCAACAGCTTTTCAAGAACCAGTACCATTGAACCCTTGATAGGTTTTCTAAAAACCCTTGGTGTGATTTGTAAGGAAGTTCCCACAGGTACACAACCGGAGCAACCGCACCCTTGTTATAATCTATGAAGGAAAAAACCATTCTCCTTATGCATGAATTAGAACCATGAATCTCATGGCCTTCCGAAAGGTGAGCACCCTTCTTTTTACACCATTATCTTATTGTTTGCAGGGTTCAGGTTTGAAAATGAAGAGAAAGAATACATGCATGTATGAATATGCTCTAGTTGAAGGAGCCTGAGGCTGTGTACACTTGTGTGAAGACGGATCTCACACATGGAAAGGGTTTCACCCCTTTGGGGTTAAAGAGACATATAAAAAACACCCAAACTATGTTCAAAAGAAAGAAATAAAATAATGAAGTGGAAAAGGAGAAGAGGCTAGGTGTGTGTTCTTAAAGAAAATTCCCCCATTCGGGTTTAAAGAATCACACAAGAGAAGAGATGGTCATGCATGTTTTATCTATTAGGGTTCTCGTACAAGAGTAATAAGAGGTGATTGCATGCATGCACATGAACACAAGAAGACACATAAGAAAAAGAACTAAAATAATAGTATGCAAGTGTGTAAAGAAAAAGGAGAAGGAATGGGAAGAGAGGGTTTAATAAATTTTCTATTTGAATGATAACATGAATTAATGAACAATGGTGTAGAATTAATTCTCATGATTCCACATGAACCGATCTTCATTTCCTAAATAATCACATTGGTGTATTTGATTATAGCCAAGAAGAGTGAAGATGTTTTAGTGAATTTTGTTTTTTTCACTTTAAAGAAGAAAGAAGAAGTCTAGTACTATTAGTGTTGCATTATCAATGAATATAAAGAAAGAAGGGAGAATTTATTGCCTACTTATTTTCAAGTAATCAAGTGAAGAGCACTCAAGAAGACCCAGAGCCTAACATACCTTTTGGAGAACGAAGAAGACTCTCTCTATAGGAAGTATAAAGAACTAGCTAGAGGATGGAAGTTGGATTAGGCTATCACCAATCCAGGGAAGTGGATTGTTTCCCACACCCTCCAAAGTGTAGTGACTCACACTAACTGGAGGATTGTTTTCCTAGTCACTCCTCTGTAACATCATTTCAAATTATAGTGGTTAATTCATGAACTTGTCATACCCAAGCTTGGAAAGGTTGTAGCTACTCTTATTGAGTGGTGAACCTTGTAATAATATTATGTGAATATATTTAATTCTTTCTATTATTTCATGTGACATGGAAAAGATAATAATAGAATATAGATCCTAACAGGTCAAGAGATACCTTGATAAAAAGTTGGAATTGGTTTCAAAAGTCCCAAACACTAATTCACCCCCTCTCATTGTTAGGTAAATCCCAAACTGGTCCTCTCAATTAGTATCAGAGTGATAGGTTCACCTCTATTGGATTCTTTACAGTTAATTTATTTTATTTTGATGACTTGAATTTCCTTCCTGAGTTATCAATGAAGTGAAATTTTAGTGAATATTTAGTTATTTCTGAATAGAAGGCTGTATCTTCCAAGACCATGATGAACAAGAAAAAGAAGAAGAAGAGAAAGTTGTAGAAAAAGCCTCTCTAATCTAATGAATATGAAGCAACTAGTAATACATATCTGGCTATTACTGAATACACAATAGACTTGGAATGTAATGAAAAGGTGTCTCCAGTTTCCGCCAAGAAGAGGGAAAACCATCCTACCTCAACTAATCAAGACGTACGTGTTAGTACATTTGGAAATTATTCTCATGATTAAAATGCTACCCCAAGTGGTGATGATAAATATACAACACCTCAAAAAATATTAGTATAAAGAATAATAATGATTTTTCATGGTATTTCTAAAGAATCTACATCCATGGTTTATAGAGTATTTCAATGTATGTAGGAAAATATCACTCACCTAGAATACGAAACTGATTTTCTATAGAAATAATTACAATAAAAAATTGTTGAATGGTTAAAGTTCCCCAGACAGGTTGGAGCCTTTGAAGAAACATGGAGGGTATTTGGAGTAAGTTATTTAAAGTTGCTCAAAGATGTTGAAGAAATGGATAGAGTCAACAAGACTCTGGAAGAGAATATCCATGCACATGAAGATGACCTAAAAAGATCAATGAAGTCTAGGAGTTATATTTGGAATAAGACACCAATAAGATAAAAGAACTTGACCCTTTTTACAAAATAAAGTAAGGATTCATGAAGATGAAGTTGAATGATTACATAATGATTTTCAAGAGAAAATAACTATTATTGAAGACCATGAAGTCATCTTCAATATGAGATGTCTATAATTGGTAGCTGAGTTGACAAATATTGAGAACACATGTATTGAGTCTCCATAAAAGAAAGAAATAGTTTATGCTAGTACTCAATGTTCACTAGAGGATCCTACCATTAAAAGACATCCAATATATGATAAAAATATTCTTGATTCACTCGTTTATCTATCACAAGTAGCTAAGAAAGTAAACGTACCATCTATACCAACTTGTACTAATGTCTCTAAAATTTATTCTACAAAAAAGTGAAGGTTGGAAGGAAAATTTTAAAAAAGTATTGATGGAGATTAAAGAGAAGAAACATAACACTATGGATAATGTGGATTAGTGAACAAGTTTGGAAGATAAATATTCACTAAAAGCACAACAATTCTAGAATAAGATTCAACAACCTTATAAAGAATATTGTAAGAAGTCAAGGTTTTTTGGTCAATGCTGGTGCTGTAATAGTTTTGGGCATTGTTCACTAGATTGTTGGTACAATCCATTAATTGTAATAGAATAGAGAAATCCCATCTCAAGGGGGATAAATTCAGAGAATAAGAAGCCACATCCATAGATCAAAAACTATCGGTATACTATAATCAGTTTTGGAATGGTAGGTAACATCTGCGATGAATAGAATAAAAGTGGTCACATGAATGGTGCTTGTTCATTTCAATAGGTACCCAAATCTGATAAAAAAGGAAGATCGCAGAAGCTCTACAAAAATCAATAAGCTAATAAGTCTTTAGACTCTATGTCCAAGAATGTGAAGGGTGGTGCATCCGAAATAACCACTGTGAAGGATGACACTCAGAATAAGTCGTGTAGAAGATTCAATCTTCATGCCTCAGTTCCCAATGACATATTGGTGGTTTGGAAAAATTATTTGGAAAGAATGAGGAAAATGGAAGATGTGCAGGCTAAGGAAAGTTCTAAAAAACAAAAAGAAGATTCTACATGATGGAAAGGAAATTCTGTGTGTGAGGTACAACAAGGCTAGTCACACTGTTAGAAGATGCTTTGAATTTACTCCATCACAACAAGAATTCCATATAAAGATGAATTTTGGTGCAAGAGATTCTAGTGCTTTGAAATCCCTTCAAGAGAGAAGACTCACACACACAGATATGAAAGAAATAGTGTGGTCCACACAGTCACAATCAACATTGAATATTCATTGTGAAGATGTGAATAATGGGGCATCTAGGATGAGGAAATCATCTCAACCTAGGTGTTCACATTAATGGGGAAAGGATGATCCACCTTATTCCCTTAAATATTTTGTGTATTGTATTTGTTATTATCATACAAGGAATTGAAGGTGAGGAATGATATCTAGGGGAGAACCTTAGATTTAGTGAATAGAAGTGTTCCCTTATGGGGGAGACACATGGAGAAGCTTCGAGAGTCATTATCTCAATCGGTATCAATATCAGTTGTATAAAATTCAATTTCTCTGATGATTATGTCATTGGAGAATGTATCTTATTTATAAATCTTTCATCATTGGTTACTCAAAATAAATATCATTCTATAAAGGGGGAGTAACAAAATTAATCAGTGACAGAAGAAGACTGAAAGATTCCCATGGCCACTTATCCTGTCAATTGCACTTGAATGATCTTGATCCATTTATTGGAGAGAGTACAAGAGTTTTAGGTTAATTTTTCAACGTCATACTTATTATCCTAAGACTAGAATGCTCGTGGAGATCCATTGAAGACAAGTACACAATTATTCATCCCGTTAGATGTAATATTCAGTGGGTAATATATATCTTTTATGTCTAAATCAAATCCTCTTGTTTTCTACACCGAGCATTGCTCAAGTAGACATAGAGTGAAATGATTGATGGATCATTTCTAAAGTATGAAATGATACCCTTTATACCATGAACTTTTTTTTATTTTCAATAAGGGGGGTAGAAGTGAAATGATTTTTTAAGAGAGAGAAATATGTGAAGACTCACATTGACACATTGATTTTGTAGAAAAACATTGGGAATTGAAAACAAATACAAAGGGGGGATTGTTTTGAGAACTTTTAGTAATTGAGTCATATTTTTTTTCCAATTAGGGCAATGATTGTCAATAATGGTTAATGAATCTCTCCTATGTGAAATAGATAATTCAAATTAGATGTTTTATGCACTAATCTTGACGTTTCAATGAACTTGTGTAATTTGTGATACAACCTTTACAAAATAGATGTAGCATCATGTTAAGAATGATTGAAGTAATTGATATTTGATAATATAAAAAGGAAAGGAGGAGGAAAAAGTTTTAAGAAAAGGGTTGGCCTTTAAGGTGTCCATACATGAGGTTGGTTTGTGTTTAAAGATGGCGATGCATTTATGTGAATACTTAGTTTTCTACCTAGAATTTTTAGAAGGTTTATTTAAAAAATGGGGCCAACCCATGAGCTAGCTACCTGGCCTCAACCCGGGGCACATGCAGGACCACATGGGTCAATAGTGCCCATAGGGAATCCAATGTAGAGACAACCTGCAAGAGGGTCATGGGGGTCGTGTATAATCCCCCTAGGTGTGCGTACTGGGTGCTAGGTGCATTCCTGAGGAGGCATAGTTGGCGCTAAGAGCGTGACTGCAAAGAACTGGTGTGTGGTGGCACTGGAGTGGAGCGAGGGAAAAATTCTAAGTGACTGGCGGGGGGAGTTGGTTGATAAACCACGAGAAACCCGCATCTCTATTTCAATGTGGGTCAAAATTTTAAAAACAAGGATGTAATCTCTGCCATCCATCCAATCCAGAGTCTCGCTCTAACGTTTGATCAATCCATGATAGATGGATTTAATCTCTACCGTCCATCAATCCCGTGCAGCGTGAGTATGAAACCGAGCTGTCTGAGCTCTCCATGGATTTGAACTAGCCTCACCATCGTCTTCATCCTCTCAATGCCGCTACCACACATCAGAGACACTTCTCTCACCAAAGGTGAAGACCTACCACCATGGATGATCCCTAGATATCGAATAAGTATCTTGTGATTAAACTGAGACCATGAATGCAATTTACATCTTGCATGAATACGAAGTCTCGAAGAAGAAGGAATGGCTGAGGCAAACAAAGTTGCGGAGTCCATGTGGGTTCGAGCGAGATTCATGCACGAGAATTGTACACACGATCCTAACTACATGAATGAATATTGGAGGACGTGCTTGAAAAATAAAACACCAAAGACATTTAGCTTATCCTTGGACCATAGAATCGAAATCTTGTAGCCAAAGATACCAGGAATTCAAATACCAGTTCTTAATGTTATATATATTGATGTAAAATGAGGAAGAGGATATATCTCTCACCTATAAAAAGAGAATCCACCAAGCCGAAGAATGTTGCTTCTCCCACATACCTGAGAGATCCTGTTTTGAAACACATAGTATATCCCAAGGCACCATTTCGCGAAGAGCAACCAGGTGTCCCGTGAGCTTCATTCTCTACGTCGAAGTGTTCCCTCTAGCCTTTGATAGGTGCTACACACCCTCAAACAGATTTTCCAAGATCCATCCCTTGAGACCACCAAATAGGTCTGATAAAAACCCTCAGTGTGTTTTATGAGGAATTTCCCATGGGTACACAACCGATGAAACCACACCCTTGTTGTACTCTGTGAAGGGAAATAACCGTACTACTTATACAAAAAGAAAAATTGTTATTCTCATGACCTTACCAATGATGAGAACCCTCATTTTTAACCCATTACCTCATTTTTGTAGGGGTACAAGTTTGTAAGTGAATAGGAAGAATACATGCATGTACGCATGTGCTTTGGATGAAGGAGCCCGAGTCCATATACACTTGTGTGAAGAAGGATCTTGCACATGGAATGTGTTGCACACATTCAGATTTAATGATATATATAAAAAACACCCTAACTAAGTGAAAAAGGAAGAATGTAAAGAAATAGGAGGAAAAGAAGAAGATTCCATGTGTTCGTTCTTAAAGAAACTTCACCCATTTGGGTTTAAAGAATCACAGAAGAAAAGAGAAGGTCATGTATGTTTTACCCATTAGGGTTCTCACAAACGAAGAAGAAGAGGCAAGTTCATGCATGAACATGCATATGTGAAGACACATAAACAAAATAACTAAAATAATTGTGCGCACATGCGTAAACAAGAAGAAGAAGGAAATAGAAGAGAAGGTTCAATAAATTTTATATATGCATGATAACATGAATTCATGAACAAATGAGAAGAATTTATTCAAATGATTCCAAGTGAACCAATCATCATTTATTGAATAATCACAATGTTGTATATGATTCTAGACATGAATTGAGAAGAATTTTCTGTGCAGTTTGTTATAGAACTAAGAAGAAAAAAGAAGTCTAGTGTAGTTGGTGTTTCACTGGAAAAGAAGATAAAGAAAGAAGGGAGAATTTATTGCCTACATCATTGCAAGTAATTATGTGAAGATAAATAAAGTAGACCAAGATCAGTACCTACTTTTTGTAAAAGGAAGAAGTATAACACCCCAAAATTTTTTTGGTATGTTTCTCTTAAATAATTTATATTAATTAGATAGCCTATATTGCAGGAGGCACTAAGTCTTTTGTGAAATGAATCATTATATGAGAAAGTTATATGCTATCCACTAAACATAAATTTTCCACTTCTATATTTTGAATTTAAAAATAATAGTCATCTAGAGTTGTGATCAGTAAGTCGTTTGGAGTCTGATAGAACCAAATTGATTTTTTGATGAATAGTAACATACCCTTATGAATACTAATATGAATAGTAATATGACCCTTATAAATTTTAAATAATTATAATATTTTATTTTCTTAAGTTAATAATATAATGAGAGGTTAATTAATTTTTCAATGTAATACAAAACTAGTTATACCTTTAAATTGTTATTTTTCAAATTAACAATGATTTTATTAAGGAATTTAATTAAAAAATCATAGAAAATTAATTTCAGAAAATAGAGTAACTTTTTGAATTCTACACGTCAAAAAATGGTTATGGTGAATTTTTGGGATTTTTAAAAAATACTTGAATTATTCATGAATAGTAAAAATACAGATTTGAGTTTTCAGGTGTTTAATGACATCATAATTACGTAATAATTAGTATAAAGGGATGGTCGACTTCTGTATAGTATATTATGAAATTAATTATCCCAATTGTCTTAAACCATGAGTAAATACAATGGGCAAGGTCATGGTTTTACAAAAACCACTAACGAGGTGTCCCTTTTAATTAATTAAAATCTCTCTCTTAATTACTATAAATTCCCACTCACCCCCTCATTTTAGTTCATTCAAAACTCAATATCCTCGAGTCTCTAGTGGTATTACATCTCTAAGAGTCCTCTCAAGGTGTCTTTAACCCCCCAAGGTCCCAGCCTTCAAGATCTAAGAGTTACTCAACAAGGTAAAGGAATCCTTCAATCTCCTCTTTTAGTCGACACTTCCTTTATGTTATCTATTTGATTTTCTATTCTCATATGTTGGGGTTTTATTTTATGTGTTCTTATTACTATCATTTTTATTTAAATATGATGAGATAGCATTTTTCTTTCAGCATTTAATTTTATGAAATTTTAAGCGATGTCGTTAGGCTGTCGAATTTTCATAAGGGATCTCTCACCTTTTCTTTTATTTTCATGTTCATATCTTTTATTTATCTCTCCTCACCTACTCTGTCCAAATGACTATGATAAACTCCAGTATCATCTATATACTGGAATTATATCATGGTAACGGAATAACTATCATCAATATCCTTACTCCCTCCCATTTATTTTTATAAACGAAATCAACACCCATGAGGTACCAATTTATAACCTTTGTGGACGATGGAGTTTCGTTCTTCACTTTATCCTTCATTACTGGTCATGAAACCATTTTAATGGTTGAACCAAATAATAATATATTTATTTAATCTCATTAATGTTTAGTAATCTTTATACACTCATAATATAAGATAGTAATAAAAAAAATTCCACTATGAACAAAACGACCAAGTTAATCCGAATATTTGTAATAAACATTTAACTAATTAATTTTCATAATTTTGTATAACAAAAAATCATTTATATATTTTTAATGTCATTAATATGATATAATAACAATTTTGGATGTTTAACCACATTTCAAATGAACTTCCATTCATGAAAACAAGTAAATGAATCATGAAAACTATGGAAGAAAATGCTTCAAAAACAAGAAAATTGAACCTCTTAAACCCATAATAGGGCCATGAATAAACCTAATAAGGTTATAGTAAATCAATTATAGGTATAAAAGGATCTGGAGTTATTAATTAATGATGCTAAATTTTATTATTCAGATCATTAAAACAAAGTAATAACACACTCGAGCATAAGGTAAGGGGTTTCTCATCTCACTTTCATTTTTGTTATATTTTTCATTATTCGCCACTTATTTCTTGAATGTGGTATATGTGTATTGAAATTTGTTATATAATAACATTATTATCTTTATATTTATTTTATTCAATGATTCATTTGATGTTTATTGTGTTCTGGTCATATGATTCGACTGATTACATTGAGGTAAAAAACTTTGTCTCAACTACTATTTTATTGTGACTAACATTGTATTGTACACCTAATAATTCTTATGTGGTGTAGCTACTGCCCATTTGAGATAAAATTTCATTTTAAATTATATTTATAATACATATAAATAATCTCATATCATGTATATGTTTTTTCTAAATTGTATACCATTTTACACAGAGTGTTTATTTGGAATGTTATTTTAACTATAGATATTTTTATGAATCCGTTTAATCTACACAATAAGGATATTGAAAAGGAATATTTCAATTGTATTGAATCAATTTATACAGAATTATTTGGACATGAAATGGTGGGTGGGGCCCACTATAGCCCATCTTTGCATCAGTAGGTCTCATGAGACAAATCAGTTTGGCGACAAGCCCTTCGAGATTGTTTCTAAAAAAGTCAGATGGGTTTATACCCACAAAACTAAACTGTTTTAATGGTATTATGATTTCCTCAGCTGGATACATGATTTATAATTAATAATAATATTATTTATTCATTATGAGTTATTACTATCTATTAGATTTTCACTATGACAAAATCCATGGATTTTGGCCCTTTCTCAGTTTATTAATGGTGCGTGTTTATCATTTATTCACCATGCCATATTTGCTTATGATCTAGTTATTATTGATTCATGATTCTTCTATTTGTAACCCTTACTGATCATTTGAGCTCACGCCTTTCATTGTCTACAGAAAATAGTTGATGAAGTGGAGATCATTTATTGAGTTCCTATGGACACAATTTTTAGTTTTTATCGTGTATTGTATTTTGTAACCTTATCTAATGTAATTTGAGTTATGTTTAGGTATCTTGTTTCTTCAAGACTACTAAACTGGTCATTCCTTTGGAATTTTCATTCCTTTTAACCATTCCAATATAACAATAAATGCACCAGCTTCGGTCTAGAGAGGTTGGGGTGTTATAGTTGGTATCAAAGGAAGTTTAGTAGGAAAATTGGAAACTAGAGTAGGAAATGTATAGTATGGAACAAAGCCCTATGGTAGTATTTGAGGATAAACATACAAAAATGTCCTGGAATTTTTGTAAGGAAAATATTATGTGGATATTTTTATGCAATACGTACCTATCTCGATATGAGCAGGTAGAGGCGGCTCTGGCACATATGTATCTAGGGGTAAAACCCGAAAAAAAACTCTTTGAGATAGAATCGATCGGGAACTGGTGCATGAAAATGAGACTTGATGCACTATTGGTTATGACACTCTCATGGGATATGGTTAGGATAATTCAAATTTTTTATAGGCCATTATGAACAAGTTTAATGTAAATTTTTCCTCAGAGGAACCATGTTTATAAGACTAGCTATGCATAGAATTTCTATCTTTATTGATTACTTTTCTATTTGAGATTCATAAACTAATCTAGTGTATCCCATTATTTAGAAATGGTGTCTAATGGAAGAAGGGGAATCAATACTCATGTCCAAGGTAGGGATCTACCTATGGAGAAAGTCAACACAGTCAACGTGGGAGCAGATCAAATCATGATTATATTAGGACAACTTACTCAATTTGTAACTAATAACCATTCCACACCTATGTTGGATTGGTTCATGTGGAAGAAGCCCCCATATTTTCACAGGACTAATAATCCAGTGGTTGTTGAGGAATGGATCAATTCCATTTAAAAGATATTTATGGCGTTAAGATAAAATGGAAATGAAAAGGCAGTACTGACAGTATATTGTCTCAAGGGTGACGCTGATCAATGGTGGTCCTTGATTTAGAATACCACAGAGGAAGAAGAAAGTGTTGTAGAGTTTGAGGCTACTTTCACAAGGATGGACAAGTATGTCATAGATTACGTACATGACTCGGCAGAAAAGAATGATCATTTCTTTAAAGGTCTTAAGCCAAGTCTTCACAGGGCACTTGCTTCTCAATCATATTCATCAAGTGACGAAATTATATCAAGTGCCATCAAAACAGAGAGGTAATTTGCTAGATAGTATCTTTTCAATGGAAACAATGAAAAGATGCAGTACTCCGATAACGAATGGAAAGGAGAAGTGCCAAAGAAGAGCAAGGGAACAAATCTATTAACACTATGTGAGAACTTTGGATAGAATCATCTCAGGAAATTCTTGAAAGGCATGGGAGTCTGTTATAACTATAGAGAAAAGGGTCATCAATCTAATGAATGAAAGGGGAAGAAACAATTCAATGATATTCAATGCCACAATTGTAGAGATATTGGACACTATTCAAATGAATTTCCTAAGCTCCAAGGAAACATGTCTCAGAAAAAGCTGAGAGAACAAGGGAGAGCCTATGCAATTACAACTGCAGAGGATGAAATTCTTAATGACATGGTGGCATGAACTTTAATAGTTTCCTCAAACATAGCCAACACATTATTTTATTTTTGATCATCTCATTCATTTATATCTTCCCAGTTTTCCAAAAAAATTAGATATGTCCAATTTGATTTAATAAAGGAGTGGTCAATCAAAACTCTCAGGGGGATGTATCCTTGCTATAAAGGCATCTCGACTAGTACCCCTATAAACACCAAAATGTGATTTAGTTTCTAACCTTATCATCATAATAATTACTGAATTTGATATAATTCTCATTATGGATTGGCTGTGGAATTATTATATGAAGATTTATTGTAAGAAGAAGGAAGTTATAATATTTGAAAATGGTGTAGAATCCCATGTATTCAGGGCAGAAACTTCACCACCTGATTTTTATTTATAACCACCACCAGTAGCATTACCGAAGGCAATAGTTGGAGAGGAAGATAAAACAATATCTATGGCTGAGGAAAGAAATATTCAAATTTAAAATGTGCACAAAGTGAAAGAGTACATTGATGTATTTCTAGAGGATTTACCTGGACCTCCTCCAGAGTGAGAATTTGAGTTCAATATTGATTTAATTCCTGATGCACGACCTATATCAAAGCCTACCTATAGAATGGACACTGTGGAATTAGTATAAATAAAGAAACAACTAGAGGATTAGAGTGAAAAAGGATTTATTATACCTAGTTTTTCTCAATGGGGGGCCCGTATCCTCTTTGTCAAGAAGACAGATGGATACATGAGGCTTTGCATTGATTACAAGGAAATCAATGCTATTACAATGAAGAATAAGTATCCTTTACCCCAAATTTATGATTTATTTAATCAACTTCATGGATATCAATACTTTTAGAAGATTGACCTTTTATCCAGATATCATCAATTGCGTGTGAGGAAAGAATATATTTGTAAGAAAACATTTCGAACCAGGTATGGGCATTGGGAGTTTACAGTGATGCCTTTTGGATTGACAAATCGACCATCTGTTTTCATGGATTTAATGAATAGAGTTTTCAAGGAATATCTTGATAAATTTTTTGTGGTATTCATCGATGATATCCTCGTACACTCAAAAATCTATGAAGACCATGATAATCACTTGCGGGTTATTCTGAGAACTCTTAGAGGAAATAAATTAAATGGGAAGTTTAACAAGTGAAAAATCTAGATTCAATCAGTTTATTTTCAAGGCCATATTTTCTCTAAGGATGGAATCCTAGTTGATCCTAACAAAGTACACGCGTAAAGGAGTTAAGTTTGTGTGGAAAAAAGAGTGTACTGAATTCTTCGATGAATTGAAAATAAGATTGGTCAATTCTCTAATTTTGACTCTTCCATCTGGAAGTGATGGATTTATGATATACAGTGATGCATCATGGAATGGGTTGGGTTGTGTCTTTATGCAAAATGAAAAAGTTATTAGTTATGCATCAAGAAAGTTGAATACCCAAGAGAAAAATTATAGAAATCATGATCTTGAGTAAGCAGCTGTAATCTTTGCTCTGAAAATATGGAGACATTATCTCTATAGAGAAAGATGTAAGATTTATACAGACACAAGAGTTTGAAATACATTTTCACATGAAAAGAACTCAACATGAGGCAAATGAGATGGCTCGAGTTACTCAAAGATTATGATTTTTCAATACACTACCACCCCGAAAAAGAGAATAAGGTGGTAGATGCATTAAGTAGGAATGACCATGGACTTCTCACTCAGATGAGGATTGAGAGAAATACTATATTTTTGGATCTACTAAAGATGGATATAGTAATTTTTAAGGAAGGGGAAACATCATTTCACTTTAAAATTATTGATAAACCATCTTAATTAGAGAAGATAAAAATATCTCCATTTGATGATGAGAATCTGTAAAAGAAAATTAATGCTGTCAAGGATGGGAGACTTGCTGACTTCGTGTATGAATATGGAGTTCTGAAATTTAGGAAGTGGTTATGTGTTCCATCATTACGTGAGCTAAAAAGGGAACCATTAGATGATGCCCATAGCTAAAATTTCTCTATACACTGAGTTAGCACGATGATGTATAGAGATATGATGGAATATATTTTGTTGGATAATATGAAGAGGGAAGTTGCTGACTACGTGTCAAGGTGTCAGGATTGTCATCAAGTGAAGGCAGAGAGACAACATCCCGAAGGAGTGATGCAACCTCTACCCATTACTATGTATAAGTGGGATAACATTACGATGGATTTTATCACTGGACTACCGAGGACACATAGAATGAATGATGCAATATGGGTAATTGTTGATCGTCTCACAAAATCCACACATTTTATTCCTATAATAGGGGACTTACCACTTGAGCACCGGGAAATAGTATATATTAATTAAGTTGTAAGACTTCATGGCGAACCTCTGTCAATTGTATCCGATCGAGATCCCCAATTTAAATCAAAATTCTATAAAAGTCTCAATAAAGATTTGAATACTGAGCTTCGCATGAGTACTGCTTATCTCCCCTAAACTGATGGACAGTCTGAAAAGACTATTCAAACTCGAGAATACACGCTGAGGTCATTATCTCTTGACTTCCTAGGTATGTGGGATAAATACTTGCCTTTGGTTTAATTTTATTACAATAATAGTTTCCATTCTAGTATTAAAATGGATCCATGTGAAGCATTATATGGAAAGAGATGTCGAACTCCAACTTGTTGGGATGAAGTTGGTAAGATGAAACTTATAGGCCCATAACTTATTTAAGAGACCAAAAAAAGGTGAAGAAAATACAAACCCATATTAAAGCAACCCAAAGTACACAGAAAAGAGTGTTTATGACAACCGGAGAAAAGACTTGGAATTACAGGTGTGAGATAATGTATTTATGAAAGTATCTCCTTGGAAGGGTGTCTTATGGTTTGGTAAGAAAGGGAAACTGAGCCCCAGGTACATTAGATCATTTAAATTCTAGAAAGAATTTGAGTTGTAGCTTACTATTTAGCAATGACACCAAATATCTCCAGAGTTCCTGATGTGTTCCATGTGTCATTTTTAATGAAATACATGCCAAACCCAATGCATGTACCTATGATGAAATTGAACTGGAACCTGATTTGTCATACTGTGAAAAGCCTATTGGGATTATTGACACAAGGGAGCAGGTTTTGAGAAATCAAACAACTCGCCTAGTAAAGGTTATTTGGAGGAACCATAATATGGAGGAAGCAACATGGGAACCAAAGAATTTCATGAAGAAGAACCACCCACATCTTTTTTGTCGGCTTTATACCTAATCTTTTGTGGAAGAAATATTCGAAGGAGCGAATAATATAACACCCCAAAAATTTTATGGTATGTTTCTCTTAAATACTTTATATTCATTAGATATCCTATATTGCATGAGGCACTAAGTATTTTGTGAAACAAAAATTTATATGAGAATGTTATATTCTATCCATTAAACATAATGTTTCCACTTCTTTGTTTTGAATTTCGAAAAAACTGTCATCTAGAGTTGTGACCAGTAAGTTGATTGGAGTCTGATAGAACCAACTTGATTTTTTGATGAATAGTAACATTCTCTTATGAATAGTAACATGACCCTTATAAATAGTAAATAATGATAATATTTAATTTTCTTAGGGTAATAAGATAACGAGAAGTTAATTGATTTTTCAACGTAATACAAAACTAATTATTAATTTAAGTTGTTATTTTTCAAATTAACATTGATTTTATTTAAAAATTTAATTAAAAATAAGAAGAAAATTATTTTCAAAAAATTGAGTTCCATTTGGAATTCTACACATCAAAAAATGGTTAAGGTAAATTTTTGAGATTTTTCTAAAATACTTGGATTATTCGTGAATAGTAAAAATACAAATTTGAGTTTTCGGGTGTTTAATGAAATCATAATGATGTAATAATCAGTATAATGGGATGGTCGAATTGTGTACAATATCTTATAAAATTCGGTGTCCCAAGTGGCTTAAACCATGGGAAAATACCATGGGAATGCCCATGGTTTTTCAAAAACCCCTAACGAGGTGTCCCTTTTAATTAATAAAAAACCCTATCTTAATTACTATAAACCCCCACTCACCCTCTTTAGTTTTATTTAATTACAAACTCAATATCCTTTAATATATGGTGGTATTTAATTTCTACAATTCCTCCCAATGTGTCCTTAAGCCCTCAGGGTCCCACCCATCAATATCTAAGAGTTACTCTATAAGGTAAGGGAATCCTTCATTCTCTTCTTTTAGTCGACAATTCCTTTATGTTATCTATTTTATTTTCCATTCCCATATGTTGGGGTTTGATTTTATGTTTTCTTCTAAATATCCTTCTGATTTCAATATGATGAGATACCCTTTTTTCTCTCATCATTTCATTTTATTAAATTTTAAGCGATGTCATTATGCTGCCAAATTTTCATAAGGGATCTCCATCATTTTTTTTATTTTCAAGTTCATCACTTTTATTTTTTTCTCCTCACCTCCTCTATAAAAATTACCATGATAAACTCCATTATCATATATATAATTGAATTATATCATGTGAATGGAATAACTATCATCAATATTCTTACTCCCTCCCTTTTATTTTTATAAATGAAATCAACGTCCATGAGGTTTCAATTTATAACCTTTGTGGATGACGAAGTTTTGTTCTTCAATTTATTATTACTTAATGCTCATGAAACCATTTTAATGGTTTATCTAGATAAAAATATATTTAATTCATCTCATTAATGTTCTGAAATCCGTATACACCCATAATATAAGATAACAATACAAAACAAATTCATTATGAACAAAACAGCCAAATTAATCCGAATATTTGTAATAAACATTCAACTAATGAATCATCATCATGGTGTATAACCCCAAAAAATTTATATCTAATTAATTTTATTAATAATATATATTAACAATTATGGATGTTTAACCACATTTTAAATGAACATCCATTCATGAAAACAAGTAAACGTATCATGAAAACTAAGGAAGAAAATGCTTCAAAAACAAGAAAATTGAGCCTCTTAAACCCATAAAATGGACATGAATGAACCTAATAAGGTTATAATAAATCAATTACATGTATAGGATGTTATGTAGTTATTAAATAATTAATCTATATTTTATTATTCAGGTCATTGAAATAAACTAAGAACACACTCGAGCAAAAGCTAATGGGTTTCTCATCTCACGATCATTTTTGTGACATTTTTCATTATTCACCACTTATTTCTTGTATGTGGTATATGTGTATTTACATTTGATATATAATAACATTATTCTCATTATATTCATGTTATTTAATTATTCATTTTATGATTATTATGTTCTTGTCATATGATTCAATTGATTACATTGTGGTAAAAGCCTTTGTCTCTACTACTATTTTATTTTGTCTAAATTTGTATTGTGCACATAATAATCCTTATGTGGTGTACCTACTGCCCATTTGAGATCACTTTTCTTTTGAAATTATATATATATTACATATGAAAAATCTTATAGCATGGATACGTTTTTTTTATAAACTGTATACCATTTTACATACAGTGTTTATTTGGAAAATTATTTAAACTATAGAAATATTGATGAATCCTTATAATCTACTCTATAAGAATATTGAAAAGACATATTTCTCTTGTATTGAATAAATATATAAATAATTATTTGGACATTCAGTGTCGGGTGGGGTCCGCTATAGCCCCTCGATGCATCAGTAGGTCTCATGAGACAAATCAGTTTGGTGACAAACCCTTCGAGTTTATTTCCAAAAAAAATCAGATGGGTTTCTACCCAGAGAACTAAACCGTTTTAATAGTATTATGTTTTCATGTTATAGATACATGATATTTAATTAATAATAATTATCTTTATTCATTATCAGTTATTACAATCCATGAAATTTTCACCACGAAAAAATCTATGGATGTAGGCCCTTTCTCAGTTTATTAATGGCGTGAGTTTTCAATCTATTCATCATGCCATATTTTCTTATGATCTAGTTACTATTGATTCATGATTCTGCTATTTGTAACCCTTACTGAGCATTTGAGATCATGCCTCTCATTTTCTACCTTCAACAGGTGATGAAGAGGAGATCATTTATTGAGTTCCTAGGGATATAGTTTTTAGTTTTTATTATGTATTGTATTTTGTAACCTAATCCAATGTAATTTGAGTTACGTTTATGTATCTAGTTTCTTCAATACTACTAAATTGACCATTCCTTCAGGATTTTAATTCCTTCTAACCATTACAATATAACATGTAATGCACCGGCTCCGGTCTAGAGGGGTCGGGGTGTTACAAGAAGACAATATCCAAAGGAAGTATAAAGAACTAGCTATTGGCTACAATTTAGAATAGGCTATCACCAGTATAGGGAAGATGATTGTTTCCCACCCCCTCCAAAGTTTAGGGGATCACATTGAGAACATGATTTTTTTTAGTCATTCCACTAGAACATAATATCAAATTATAGCGGTGAATGCATGCACTGGTCATACCCATGCATGTAAAGGAAGTAGCTTCTCTTATTGAGTGGTGAACCTTGTAAAAATACCATGTTCATATTTGTACTAATTTCTGTTATTGCATGTGAGAGGGAAAAATAATTAGAGAATCAGGATCCTAACAGGTTAAAAGGTACATGGATAAAATGTTGGAGTTAGCTTCAAAAGTCCCTAAAACTAATTCTCACCCCTCTTAGTGTTAGGTACATCCCAAACTGGTCCTCTCAAAATTTTGGATGAATAGTGGAAAAATGGTTTTTATTAAGAATTGCCTTTTAATTTACAAAATTTAAAAACATCACAAATTTTAAAATTATGATTTATCTGTAAAATTAGATCAATTATATATTTATTAATATAATTTATTTCATTGAAACAAATGTGATATAAAATTGGGATATTTAATCCTTCTATACTTATGTGAATTTTTTCTTTGGAAAACCACCTTTTATCTTGTTTGTAAGTTTATATTTTTTATTAAATTCTTCCAGTTCTGTGAATTGAATTTGGAAAAATGTGTCCCAAATTTTGAATAACAATAATTTATATTTTCATAAAAATATAACATAAATTTATTACCATTGTGAATAGTAAAAGTAGTTAACAAATAATTATCAAGGTTAAGGTGAAAATTGGTTTACTGAGGGGGTAAACTAAAAAGAAAACTGGTAAAATGACCAATAAAATTTTCCAAAAACAATTTTATTATATATAATTTATCTTATATCTTATGGGCTTGATAATGGTCAACTTTTTATCCTGTTGGTATGATAAAAATATGAATAAACCTTTTAATTTTCAAAAATTTCTTGTGTGTCATCTCCTCAACTTATAAAAGTTCACTCCTTATCCATTGATCTCCTCTTAAAAATATAAAAAATATTTTTTTGAATCAAAAATTACCCAAATAAATTTCATAATTATTTAATCTCATTATACATGCCTTATTCTGATAAAAAATCTAACCTAGGATGACATCCCATGAAAACCTAATGTGTGTACCCAAATAAGAGGTGACATTATTTAATGAGCTTTTTTATTGTATTTCTTCATCCAACTTCTTAAGATATTTTTAAAACATTATAATTTAATAAAATAATTATGTAAAATTTACTTAAAATTTTTTATTTTAGGTTAATGACCTACCTCCATCATCAATTCTATCAAATTAGAAACAAAAATGATGCTCGTGTGAATGGTGGAGTACAACCTTGTGAACTGATGTGACATATTTCCCATCAACACCTCTCACGGTTAGGTATGCTGATATATATAATTTATCTATAAGAAATTGGTAACATATTTATACTAATAGAAATATAAAATCACATTTACATTTGTGAAATTTTCATTCCATTGGTGACATATTAACATCGATCGTGTTTAAGGAAGACTACCACCTCGTGAAGTGATGTGATTCATTTTAAAGTTTTTTTAGATCAAATGTTATAAGGGATAAATTTAATTAATATATATGAAATATTATAAATAATAATTATTCCAGATAAAATTAATATTTACCTTTATTTTGTTTCATCACTCAAAAAATGGAAACAACATTTACAGGCACCTACCACCTACCCTCTCCTTGAAAGGCGTAATTCATTTTCTATCTCAAACATTAATGGATTCCTCTAAATAAATATATAATAAATATATATTATATTTATATAATTTTTGAAATTATGGAAATAATATAACTGTGATTAATTTTAAAGGAACAAATATACCAAACCAAAACATATGGGAAAAATTAAGAAGTTATTACATGATACATTATTTTAATAAGAAATTATTAATAAATAGGAAATAAAAATTAATATCTACCTCATATATGATATTATATATGTGTTTATGTTCCTATAATATATATGTAACAAATTTATAATTGTTATACATGATGTTAGAGTGCTTTCAAGATAAGAGGAACTCATGGTAAGTGAATTTTATCTGAATTTGTCTTTGTCGCAACATATATTGTGTTATGAACATATCATCTCTTATAAAGTGTATAAAAATAACATTTGGAATGTTATAACATGAATATCTTCATTTTAATTATTATTTTTCTTTAATTTTATTCTTTCATACAACTTATGATTATATTTTACCATAGTGGTAAAGGTTTTATGAAACAATCTCATTATTTGTCTAGATTGTTTATGTTTATGATTTCGTTGAAGAAAATTTATTATCCCTATCCCAAAAAAACATGAATTTTAATCTCCTACAGGTATTTTCTCAGAATATATATTTCCATTAATTTTCCTTTTTTATACACACAATATTTAAAAATAATGTTTTTAAAAAAAATAATATTTATTTCTCCATTCAGTGGAAACCCCATTCTCTTCCATATCCATGTTTTATAAAAAAATTTCTCTTTTTTTTAATTTTCATAATCATTTTAATCCTTATTTTACTTTTTAAAAATATCTTAAATTTGAATATTTATATCATTTTCAAAACAATACCCATTTTAATTTTACAAAAAATGGGAAGGAAATATTTGTTTTAACATGTACTATAGAAAAACATATTTCCTCCACCTTGTCCATTTTTTCAATGAATATTCCATTATATGTCTTCAAGGATATGTTAAAATAAAAAATTTATGAAACTTTTTTCTATTTTGAAAAGTATGTTTCAATGTGGAAAGGCTATTTTACTAAAGATTTATTTAAATTATTTTTTAAGAAACCATTATGTGTTTCCATGTTTATTTTCAAAGAAAAATATTTTCAAAAATATTTATTTTTTACAAAGTTTTTTTTAAAATTTTAAAGGATATTTTTCTCAAGAAATCATCCAAGTGATCTTTAGAAATAATTTTTCATCTATAATGACATCCTTTTATGTTACTTATTCTTTACATGGGATAATATTGTACGATACCATTTTTATTATTTCACTCGATGGTTAATGTTTATGTTGACTATTTTTGTATAAAATCCATATGTTTTTAATGGTTTATGCTATTATGAATTGATGAAATGTTTATGGAACCATTTTTCTCAACATATTTTATATTGTGATGATATGATGCATGTTTTATGACATTCTGGAACACATATATATTATTTTCATTATAATATTGGTGTGACCTATATCCCCCTAAAATTAACTGGTTAAAGATTTATATCTCATGAGATAACATTGGAAAAGAAGTAAAATGGATTGATCCACTATGTGAAATAAGTGGGTAATAATACACTATGGAAAAAAAGTTCATCCTGATCCAAAATGGAAAATATGTTATGTGTCTTAATCCACTATATTAATGGTCTTGTAAGTTAACCTTGACATATAAAATGGTTTTAATTATTTATGATGGTGCCATAATTTTTTTGACTTGAGAATATGTTTCAAGATTTATTTATGATTATTTATCACACTTATGGAATAGTTTTAACAAAATCATAATGATTTATTACATGAATCGTTTTTTATGATCCCTGACAAATTGGGTATAAACATCATTAGTTATGTTCATAATCATGTAAATATATTGTTATATTTTTCTTAATTATCATCATAGATTTATATCTACTATGATTATCCTTAGAAATAATATGACCCCCTTTATTATGTGTCCTTAAAAAGTTTATAAAGAAAGGTTTATATTGGGTATGCCTAAGTGGAGTTATTTTTGAGAATATATTTATGGGGGTTTTTGAAGATCTTTCACGAAATAAGAATATTTTGTTTATAGCATCCAAATACAACAAACTATTATTTTCCTTGGGCATGAATTTAGGAAATGTATTTAATATTCATCTAAAAATTTGAGGCACTTATGTATAAAAATCATGGGTCCTTATTGGAAAACATTTTATCCTAATACGTAAATAATTGTTCTACAGTATACAAAATACTACAAAAAATATGTATCCTAAAAAATAAGTCATATCTAGAATATTTATAAATAGGTTATAACCAATTCATAAGAATACACATCAAAGATAAGTCTCAAGGAAAATTGACTAACCTTTATGAAACATAGATCACACGTCAGTTTCAAACATAAATGATCACATCATGAAAACATCATATAAAACACCTGATACGGTAATGACTTTGATACCTCAAGACCATCAATGTTAATGTAAAGGTTCACTATGAAGGTAGTAAATTGAAATAAAGTTACACCAAAATACCCAAGAATCATATACAAATTCATATCAAAGTGAAAATTGTATATTCTTGAGTAGAACATCAATTATAAAAAGAAAGAGAATCTCCACAGAAGTGTCACTAAGTGAATCCCCAGGAATACCTCATGGAATTCAAACAACCCCCAAGAAAGGATATTATTTCATCAAAAATGGGAATAAAAAAACCTATACTATATAATAAACCATATTATATTCCAAAAAATCATCATTATATTATCATTCTATAAGAAAAGATAAGTTTATCATAAATAATAATGACTCATCAATGTTCTCCACTATATCTCCCCAAACTAGAATCTCCCATAATGGGAGATGGATGGATCCATTAGATCAATCCAATGATAGGAACGATAAATTAAAATAGTGAATAACAAAATTATATATGATAATGGTCCACTAACCAGTTAATAATTTTGTGAGAAGACTCCCAATATCAAAAATATCTAAGAGGGAAGGATAATCAAGAAGTATAATCAAGAGAAAATGAGTGAAGAAGGAATTAAACAATCCTTATTCTGATAGAATATAATTAAATGAGAAATTAATGGATCATTTTTGGAGGTAAAATGAATAAGGAGTCGTTTCTAAATAATAATAACCACATTTTATGCCACCATAGCTTCTCCACATATCATATACAACCACCTTTGTGATCTTGAGAGCTATGGCCTAAAACAGATGGCCCTATGTTGTATCCCAAAAAGAAAAGCCATTTTACCTGAAAACTATCTCCAAAATTGGAATGGCAAGGTATCCCATGTCATGGTATAATAAAGGAACCACAACACACCATTTTTAGAGGCAGAAATTGGCCATGCTATTCTTTATTCTCAATTTGTCATTGTGGCTCACCCAAGTCCAAAACAGCTTGCGCCACAATTATGGCATTGGAACTTTTGACCATAAAGGATCTAAAACCATTTTTAAAATTTTAAAAACCTACAATATATTTTATAACTATGTATTAACCATTAAGAGGTTAAGAAAATAACTAAAAAAAATTCATAACTTACATTAACAGAGACACTAAAAATGATGGTGTTATATTTGAGATCCTAAAATCATGAGTGTAAACACCTCGAACAAATTAATATTAATTATACACTCAAATAATAGTGTTTCAATTGTATTTTAATTGTTATAATAATAATATAGGTTTTTGGTGTTTATTTTCACCTTAATCCCTTTGATTATTTCATGGGTTGTCATAGTTCCCAAATTTCTCCAATCTAAAACATCAAAAAATTTGTTGGGTCATAGGAAAGATATTATTTTTCATTATCATGTTAGTGGAAATAACCATTTTCCCTTGGAATATTATAGCTTGATTCCCCACTATACCACTAATAAAACATAGTATATTTTATTTGATACATTCAAATGGGTACATATTATCATATTTTCAACACAGAGGATATTGAATATTCATTCATTCACTATCTTTACTGCCTAAATATACCAGAGAACCCATACTTTTCTTATTTCATGAGTTTGGATACTCAAAAAAGTTCATAATTCTAGTCACAATTCTTGAGAGCCGGTTTGAAATAATAATAAAATTTCTTACTCAATATCTTATCCAATTAGATTTCTTATGAGGATGATCTCTAAATTTTATGTGAAATCCATTATTAAATTCTATACATTGAGATTCATCCATTGCTAAAACCAATAGGGGGTTAATTTTTGTCAGGAAAAGTAAACACTATAAGAGATCACTTATTATATAAATATATAAAAAATTACACATAAAAATTTATTACTCTTTCTTCACTATCATATTAGTATTCAATTGAACCAAAATCACTTTTGGTTCAATATAGTTTTCATTATGTTGATTTATCTCATATTTCTTATCCCAATTCCTAATCATAAAAAAATACTTATGAATTGGATTTAAAGAGAATTTGATGACCTAACCATACCCCTCCCCCCCGAGTTTCTATCTTGGTTTATAATCTTTGGTTCACTCATAATGCATCCTGTGAAATACCTGTTAATCCTCAAACAAACTTTTTCAAGGTGATAACCCTTATATACTTCAATGAAAAAACATTATTCACTTGATAATATCCGAATAGGTATTTAATATCATGGAAAATAATATACTGAAAACTTCATGAGATATTCATGATGGTATCCCAAAGTAGTCATAATCTCTTAGAAATGTGTCGAGGGATTTCATTAAATTTATCTTATCATAATGCTCCAAAAATAAATTAACATGTAAGTTCTTAACATGGGAGCCATTTAAATGGTTCCCTGATCTAGTCAATCATGTGGCCTTAAGTGTGTTTCCCCATATTTCAGGGGCTGCTGAGTAATAGTAATTATACATCGATGCATTGTTAGGGAGACTACACACTCATGATTATATTAGCACAAAAGTATAAACTGAATAATAAGTAGTGGAAGAAGTATAACTAAATGGTAGTGGAAATAAACTATCAAAATAATAATAAATTTATAAATCCACAAACAATATCATATAAAGAATGATGACATGTCAATACTAAAAGAATAACTAGCATAAATGTAAGAAAGAAAAGAAAATGTGATAAAATAAATGAATAAGAAAAAAATACTAAAAGGATATCTATTTGAGATTCCTGATATATGACTAATTACTATTAACCTAGGATCCCATGCCCAATAATAACTATATGAAACCCAAAAACAGAAGTAGACTATGCAACCAATTGGTCCATCTTAGTGCCAAATGGTGGCCTAAATATAATGTGAGATATACTCAGTAGGCCACCACCAATGAAATCTAATGAAATATAGAACCAGGTTATAAAATAGATCATTATGTAGGTATAAAAAAAATTTGGTATATAATTAAATGTAAAAAAGTCATACTTGGGTTACCCAAATAGTACCCGATAGAAAATACCTACTTCGGACTAAGCCATAATATATATGAGGATGTTTCACATTAAATATAGGTATTATTATATATATATTGATATTTATATATATGTACTATATGTGTGGTAATATATATATATATATATATATATATATATATATATATATATATTCAGAGTACTATCTTTGTTCTAAGGTGTATCTTAGGGATCCATGGATAGTCATAAAAGTCTCATATTTGAATAAGGTTCACCATTAATGATTATCACAATTTATAAGGGGTTCCATTCTTGTGTATCAAAATGTATAAGGGACTTCAATCCCAAGTATCACAATATATTAGGTTCATCGTAACCATGTATCACAATTTATAAGGGATTACATGCTTAAGTATCAAAATACATAAGGGATGCCATGAACGAGTGTTATAATTTATAAGGGATGTCATGCTAGAATATCAAAATGTATAAGGGACACCATTCACAAGTAACACATTGTATGATGGAAACTATGTTCGAGTATCAAAATTTATGATGGATTCCATGCCCAAGTATCATAATTTATGATGTAGGGAGTAGTACAGTTGTATACTGAACTGTCCATAAGTAGTTATCACCATACATATAAATTTTTTTATGATAGGCTGTGGGAATTATCCATGCTAAAATATATATGATTTATCAAGATTGTTCCATTATCAAATTGAACTTAACTAATGTTAAGTTTGTACATGCTTGTACTCATTCCATATTTACAATTTCCTAAATCAATAAGGTTAATTCCATTTATAAGTAGTTAAGAAGGACATAGAGCGGTGCATACTATTTATCATTCTAGGAAACACCGTATGGTCACCCCATTTGTTATTAAATTTTACAACAAATCTCATAGGATGTGTGTTTTAAAATGGGGTAGGGTTGTAAAATCAAATCCTATAATAAAACTTAAACAAATCTCAAAACAAATTTAATTCAAAAACCTTAGTGGAGATTTAAGCTTATGAGGTGAATTATAAATTAATGATTTCCAATGAAACCCATAAGGGTGATTTGATTTCCTAAGAAAAGAATAGGTCAAAACATATAAGTAATTCATTGAAAACTGTGTGGTTTGAGTTGAGGTGAAAAGACTCAAATGATTCAATTTAGTTAATTATAAATATTTAATTAAAGGCTTTTGGTTTTACATAATAATTTATCCTAGATTAAAGGGAAACACATGAAAAATCTAGTTAGTGGAACAATAAAATAATTTATACACATGATATACCTTGATGTAAAAGATATAGGCCATCTATCACATTCTTAAGATACCTTACAATTCAAATATTGATCTTTGATTCAATCCAGTTTAAGAGAAACTTCAAGAATAGTCAAACACCATGAAAATTGGGCATATGATCTTGCAATGAAATAGTAAAATCTATGGAAATATAAATTGAGAATGTAGGAAGGGGGAATCATAGAATTAATGAGGATTATCAAACATGATCGATGTCACTTGTTTCGGTGTTTGAATGGAGGAGAACCACAGAATCCTAGGAGGAGGAGAGGGAGCTTGAGTAGCCTTCTATTCATGGGGGAAATGAGGGAGAAATGGGATGATAAATATTTATAGAGGGTAGGAAAAAGGGATATTCAAGAATTTTTAAAGGGTGGATGTTTTAGCCACTTAGTTTCCCCAAACTATGCACCAATTGTTCACACCCACTGCCTAAGTTGTAATAAGCTTGCATGCTAGGTGCCTGATATATCCAACAAAAAAATCTATGTAGTTTGGCTATGTAATTTTTTTCAGATTCTTCAAAAGGTCATGTAGCCTCAGGGTTCATGCATTGACATGTCCTGTGACACCCTCTAGGATCCACATGATTGAGTTTCCATGTTAGTAAAAACCACTAACTAACTGTGCACCGCTTTTTTGGCTGTCCAAAAATTTGGCTTTCAAATCCCAATGCCTTTAAAAAACCAAAGGGACAGCTAAAAAACATCTCAATCCTTAATCCCCCTATATAAAAAAAAATATTATGAGTTTAAAATCTCATATTAAAAATCAATAATTATATTATAATTCAGCACATCCCCCAAATGAAAAATTCAAAAATCCCTTAAAATTTCATTGTTTCAAAAAATGGGACCATACAACCTCCCCAACTTTGAACTTCTCATCACCCTGAATCCTTGGGAATGAAAAAAACATCCCACGACCTACCCAGGTTATGAAAGTTAACTAAAATGGACACTTTGGGTTTAAAATTCCTAACATTTCTAGTATAATTAATTCTAAATTTACATTACTTAAGCTCTTAAAACATGATCATACACTCATTTTAAAAGACAAAACATCAATACAATTCTGACCTGATCCCATATTAGAAAACACATGATCACATTGTTATATATTTCATATTTTTTCCTATGGTTCTTCCCACTATAGTATTCGATAAATAAAAACAAATTTCATCTCCCATTTTCTCCACCTTTAGAATTGTCCTCTTAAGTAAACCCTTATTGCTCTAACGATACAAATTGGAACATTTCTAAAGTTTATCAAATAGTAAATTATCAATCGACCTCATTGAGCTAGTTCTGTAAATGAAATGACTTAGATAACCTTTTCACTACACGCAACTCACCCTGAAATTAATATAGAAGTAGTTCCTCACTGACCACATTCATCCAGACAAGAGAAAATCAAGTTGAGGAACTATTATTCAACTATATAAAAAAATATCCGCTTTAATAGCTAATGCATCCAAAACCTAAATATGATTCCTTCAATACTAATAATATCGAGTTAATTTCTATCATTATAACTGAAGCCTATAACAATAGTTTTTTATTTCTCTAGATAAAATGTTCATTTATGTTCTTGTACCCCAAAACATCCATAGGTGTATACTCGATCCACCACCCATGGATCATCACACATCAGTCATATTAATTGAGCCTGAATATAAGTTCATATTATCTTTAGATTCAACTAACGAAGTCAATTTAAAAGATTTTACAGGTGAGACATTAGTATATAGCTGAGAAAACAACCTATCAAGTCACTAACTGATCTAAAAAGTGGTATTCACCAAGCTTTCAAGTTGAAGAATCTAATGGTGTCCATTAGCCCATTTAAGGCCTCCCTGAATGTGATTCCCAATATCACTTGTGAAAAAACATGCCTCTAAGATCATCCATGTTCATAATGTGTAACTCTAAAAGAGGTTATTCATCAACATGATAAGGCATTGGACTTATTTCTTTAGCTCGTTGTATAATCAACACTCTCTCAATATACCCTGGACGATGTTAAGATAAGGGGCATGATCACAAGAAATACAAGGGTGCACTAATAGGATATCATGACAACCAATAAGACCTAATACACCCCCATAATATTTAATAATAACTGACCATCATGGTTTCTGACCAATCCTATCTTATTAATGATAATAAGAATAGTCAAACCATCACTGACTGACATCTTTTGAAAGAGATCAACTGCACCTACCAACATGACACTATTTTTTAACCAAAATTCCCCCACTACCAATAGATTCATTAATCACTTAAAAACCCCAACTATTGTACAAACTTTATTAATAGTTTCCTAAAAATTTTCATGAATATAGAAACATTTCATCATCATAATGCTTTACAATCACTAATATATCTCAATAGTGTTTCATTCCCTTGGTTTCTCACACACCCCAATCTGAAATCAAGTTTTCATACTACATCCAATCCTGTAACCAGTTTTCATCCCTAGTATCATTTCATAGACTAAAATCTCAAACATACTATCCTCATAGGATCTTAGAAGAAATGGTGACCAATTCCAAATGGTTTATATGTTCACGTTCCCTCAACATGTAATGACATGCTTAAAACACATTCAACTTGATGCTCCCCACCATAGAAGTATCTATGTAATCATTTAATAAGAATGGGAACTCATCCTATGGTAAACACTCTATCCACCACTGAATAAAGATTAAAAATATGGAAAAAACTTCTACCAAGGCCAAAATGAAAAGAGAGGAAAAACAACCACATAAATTTTCATTAGATTAGATTTATTGTAGTTGTAAACTTGAAGCTCCAACAATAACCACTTAAAAAATCAATACCATCAATTATAGAATCCAAATATAACTAACCGGTAGTTTTAAAAACCCAAATTCTTTAGAATCATCATCCATGAACATGAGGAAAACTCATATTTCATATATATATATAGATCATTATACCTAAAAAATGATCTGATAAAATAGTGAATAAACTCATTCCTTTAACAATAAGTAATTTACCAAATGACCACCAATCCATCTAGGGTGGGATGTATTCTCATAAATGATAATACTACATGGGATAATTGGCACCCAAATGACTCCACATGTGTCAAATTATTCATAAATATTTTTCATGGTTTTAAATTTTGAGGCCTCTACCTACGCTTTGTCACCCCTTACTGAAATATAATGTTTTGATCCTATAAATAGGTCCTATAAAAAATGTCACTCAACATACATAACAAATAATTGAACCTACTATAAAATAAATTTCAACTTAGATCGATGAAAAATATACACGTTCCCATCTAAGGCCAAACACAGAGAAATATGGAAACTACCATTACGCAAGGGTCATATATATTAACACCACTTTAAGGTTTCATTTTATTCATAAACTAAATCATATTTGGTTATTATGTATTTTAAAGGAAAATTTTAAAGAATATCATGTACCACTTATGAATGAAAGAGATACTTGGTAGTTTTTTTATCTATCACCTCAAGGAAACTTAGTAAATTTATATGCAACATCATTTCAAGAATTATTTATTTAGATGACATTCTATAAAATATTCGAAAATTTTTCATATAAATTACATCTATCTATTTTATTTATCTATAATGTTATCATAATTTTAAAAAGTTATAGAAAATTAAAATTCCATGATATAGAGAAAAACACTTTTTTGGTTATAATGGGAATTCTAATTAACTAAAGCCTCATGTTTTAAATCTCAAAAGTATATAATAGGTCTTTTATTATTTAAGGGAAATATATTTATTAATATTCAACCAAACATTTATATATAACTCATATAAGTGGATAATGAAACATTAAATAACCATCTCATTAGTATGAATTTACCCCCACAAGGTTATGTCCCAAGGCATACTAAAATAATTTTGACATATTAGGGTCCCATCATTCCAACCTTGGTATATCTAAATGACACATAATAATAGTTTATTTACTAAAAATTAATGACACATTTAATGGGTTTATCTCATAAACTATATGCCCAAACTCACCTACTTGGATCTATTTTTTTTTGTTATAAATTCAGTCATACAGAATTCCGTAACCAAATAATATAGGGAAATTCCTTTTATAATTGATAAACACTCCATATTCAAATAAAAGTTTTTTTATATTAATTAATAATTGGCATTATTGTATATGAATCATGGTTCAGTTTGATGAATTTCCCTTAAAAAATTATAAATGTACGTTCCTTTATAAGTTACAATTAAAAATCATGTACATGTAATTTCATTTTTACCATTGGTCTTAGAATGTGAAAAGTTCATAAATAATGGTTCAATTATACAGGTCAACATTCTCTTATTTTATAAGTTCCATACACTTTATAAATTTATAAATTTGACCCCCAATTTAAATTCAATCTGTAACACTTTATCCCATTTCATTAATGTTCCATGGATCCAATATTGAATAATATGTTATCTAAGGATTATCTACAAATATAAATGATAAAAAAACATTTAGGTTGATGTAGTTAACTTAGTAACTAACTATTTATCAAAATCATAACAAGGCATGGTTTGATGAAGAAATGAGTAAGAGACAACATTAAAAGGTACTATATATGTTAGTATTATTGGTATGAATTCTAAATAATTACAAAATCATGGTATATAGTTAGGAATGATTCTATGTCACACAAGGGACATGGAACTTGTATCAGGACACCAAGCAATGTAATCCAATTGGTATGCAATATTTGAGGAATGCAAATCTCTATATACCAGAAATCATTCATGTAACAATTATTCCATTACACACCAAGATAAGGGTAAAATATTACTAATACCATTCATTAGTAAGCAATGGAAGACACATCAATCAAAAACGGTGGAATAATAATCAATTTTATTAACGAACAACATGAACAATAGTTCCATATCTTGCCTCTTGGCCTTTTCACCATGCATGGGTTGACCACTCCTAGAAATTGCAATTTATCAGGTGATGAACCCTTCCAAATATTCTATATACCAACCAAAATTATTAATTCAAAGGAAAGTAAATCTTTTTTACAATTTTTTAATGTACTGACCCGAAGCCACTAAAAAGGCGGCCCTATCCATTCAGTCATATGGCCTCAATCATGCCTCACTATATACTAGAGGTTATCAATTAGTAAGAAGGTTCTAATGATGGAACATTGTTTATACTATACCCACATGATCAATGTACAACTATATTAATTAATTAATAACCAATAGTGGACAAATTATAACTAGAAGTGAGTTGAAATAAACTATTCCAACAAAAATAAATGGCTAAATCCATGAACAATATCATATATAAATTTTTTTCATGCCAATAATAAAAGATAAAAATTAATACATAGAAGTAGAAACAAAACAAGTGATACAATACATTTATAAAAAAATACCTAAAGCCTATCTCTTGGAGTATCTTGACCTCCCACTTGGTCCGGTGATCCTAAAATTCCATTCCTAATAATAACATCATGTAATCCAATACAAGAACTTGACCATGAACCCATGAGGTCTATCAGTGTACTAGATGATGACTTGACAAGGTGTGAGATATAATCATTAGAAAAAACCAATTCCAAATTATGAAATCCATTCCATGGTTATCAAATAGATTAGTTTACATGTATTAGAAAATAAATAAGTAAATAATTAGATTTAAAAAACTCGACCTCGGGTTTCTCAAAGGACACCCGACCAACAATAACTACTTCAACCCATGGTGGAATACCATTGATGATGTGTCACCTTGAACATTGGTATATATATATATATGTACTATATATATGGTAACATTTATAGATATCAATAGTTATGTAGTAAAAGATAGGAACGAAGGCATAACTCTGGCGTCCATGAAAAATCATAAGAGTCGCATATTTGAATAATGGTTTCCATGCTTGGGTATCACAATTTACAATGGATTCCATTATATAGTAACATATTATATAAGGTAATCCATTCCCATGTATCAAATTATATGAGGGATTCCATTCCCAAGTATCACAATTTATAAGGGAGGCCATGCCTTAGTATCAAATGCATAAGGGATGCCACGACCAAGAATCATAATTTATAAGGGACTCCATGCCCGAGTATAACAATGTATAAGAGATTCCATTCCCGAGTATGAAAATGTGTAACATATTTCATTCATGAGTGTTATAATTTATGTGGTACTTCGTGACTGAGTATCATATTGTATGAGGGATTACATACTGGAGTATCATAATTGATAATGCACATAGTAAGAATGGGTGGCAGATGAATTGTCTATAAGAAGTAATCAACATACTTGTTAAAAATTATATTACTATCCCTGGGAATATAAATCCCAATATATATACATATATATGATTTATTATGACCATTACATTCACCAATTAAACTTAATGTAATATATAAGGAAGTCCATGGTTGTAAGAATTCCATATTTACAATTCCAGTATATAATTAGGACCATTCTGTTTGTAAGTATTTAATAAGGATTTGAGAAGGTTGATACCATTTATCGTTCCAATTAAGTCCATATTATTGACCACTTTCTAAAATATAAAAACACACCTCATATGTGGTTTTATTAAAAAGGGTGTGTAGTTACTATACAAACTCATTTAATACAATTTGAAAAACTCTTACATTAGAGATAATTCAACACACCTAAAAAGGTAATTAAATCTTATACGGAGCATTATAAATATATGATTTAAAATGACACCCATAAATTTAATATAATTACTTAATTGAATCATATTCCATAAAATATAAGAAATGCACTCAAGAAGGGTGGGTTGAGTTTAGGTGAATATCCTACAATGGTTCAATTTTGTGTATAATTACCATGTAATTCAAGGATTTAGGTTCAATATAATTAATATTTCATTTTAAAGGGAGACATATGGAAAATTAAGTTTGAGTCACAACTTCATAATTTATAAACATTCTATTCTTTAATATAAAAGAAATTTACCACCTACCTTATTCTTATGAAACTTCACTTGTCCTTTATCGAGCTATAATTCAAGCCAATTTAAGAGAAATTGGAAGAATAGAAAAATTTCTTAAACACAGGGAATATGATATCACATTTATATTAAAATAAATATAGAATTATAAAGTAAAAATGGAGGAAGGATGAATCTTTGAATAATCATGGGTGATCAAACAAGACTAACGATGCTCAACTTAGTGTCCCGAAGGAGGAGAACCATGGAATCCTTAGAGAAGGAGATGGAGCTAAAGTGGACTCCTATGTGTGGGAGAAATGATGTATAGAGGGGAATATAAATATTTTATGAGGTAATGTGAAAATGGAAAATATTTTTTTTAAGGTCACGATTTTTGGCCAGACGGTTTGGCTAAACTATGCACCAATCATGCACATCCACTACCTAAGTGGCACTAATTGTGCATGCTATATGCACATTTTTTTATTCATACCAAGGTTATAAAATTTGAATTACAAATTTTTATTTATTTTTCCAATGGCAATATGGCCACATGTTTATGGTTTGAAAAGCCTTATGACATCCTATAGTACCCAAACTGTTGAGTTTCTTAGTTGGCACTAACCATGATCCTCCCTATTGCTTTCTGAAAATTGGGAGATTGAATCATGAAACTCATGAAACTCATTGGGACACCTAAGAATCATCTCTGGCCTTAAAGAAAGCCTATAAAAAACAATAAGGATTAAACTCCCATATTTACATTCCAATTATAATATTATAATTATTTCCATCCATGACATGAAAAGTTCAAAACTCCATCAGAATTACCATGGTTTTGAAACACAAGACCATATAAAACTAATCATAAAAAATAATAAAACCTTACAAATATACCTACTATAATAACATGTAAAACACCTTTTTATTTTAACTTTTTTACATATTTTAAACATTATCTCTATAGATATATTATCAAAATCCCATGAACGTAAGGTTTAGTGTATTTGAGTAGAATCTACATAAGCAGATTATACTGTGATACTGGTGAAAATTTATCTATAATTGATCAGCACCTGCCTAAATTCTAGAATTATTTTTTGAAATACTCATCTTCACAACCTAGGGAATAGAAACATATGAAAGCGGAGAGATTAAATGATCAGTATACTAAATCACATCATCAACGGTTAGATAAGAAACAACTGAGAAAACATGGGTCTTTCAAAATTTTATTATTAAAAAGAGCACGAAAATAAAGGTTTTCTATAAATCATGATATCAAAATATTTACTATCAAATTCAAAAACATATACCTTAATATAAGATTGTTTCATAAGCTTAATAACATGAAATATGCTGATGAAAATATTTGTTCTTTGGATCATAAATATGCGGAGACAATAAAAAACATGACATAAAGTGAATAATTCAAGATTCTTTACAAGGAAAACCTTGAAAATTATTCTTAGGATAACCCCATATTCACTATACATGAGGCACATCACTAAGAAAACATAACATCATGTTCTTAATCTGACCAACTATTTAGTAATCTTATCTCAAGCAATAACCATATTTCATATCATAAGGATTCTTAAGAGAAGATGGTATTAAAATATTTTGGACATTCAAATTTGACAAAAAAATATCTTTTTTAAACATGAGTTACAATGTATAAAAATTCATTAGAATGATTATTGTACTAAGAATAAAAACAAACCACTTAGGTGATTATTTATGAAATGAAAAAAGGATATTTCAATAGAGAAAGAAGTTTGTTATTTTCTTTTAGACAACAATTGAATCATGAAGGTTTTCTATAAAATATATAGTGTTTACAAAAGTAATTCCTGTAATAATATTATTTTATGGCAGTGGTACTTGAATTAAAATAAGAAATAATAAATTTATCTTAAATCGAGTTTACCTAAAAAAGAGAATAATGAATGAAACCAAAAACATGATTTATCTCAAACAAGGAATGGTAAATTAAACTAGTTATATAAGTAATAAACATATAGATATTACTTATATGTATTAAATGAGTAGAATATATAGGAAAGTTGATGAAACTAATGATAGGGTCATACCCAAAAGCGACGAGGGTGGTCTGAAGGATCCCTTTTTATGTTTTAAAAATACCTTTATTAAAATACCAAAACATGAAAATGGATAACAAAAAAATAAATAGGGGAGAAGGGATATATGTTGGTAACATTAAATTACACATAGTTATCATTCCAAATATAAAGGAGGACATTTGATGAAAGGTAAAATATAGTCATGGAAGAAAAGTCATTGTTAAATAGAATGTGAATAATATATTTATATACATTATTTAAATAACATTAGTTTTATCATATGAAATAGTTATATTTAATTTATTAGATAAAAATTATACAACATTACTTCATTTGGAAAATAACCAATTCACCATTATCATGGTTATTAACACTAATCCTAGTTATCAATTTTTTTTTGTAAAAATAAAATTTCCCATATAAAATATTATTAAAATGATTATATAAAATTGGATACCCATTTTTTAGATTTAGGTTATACATTTGATGAAAACTAATATTTTATATAAGAGAATGAAATAGTTTTTCATCTAAAATATTATTACATTTTAAAAAATATAAATATGGGTTTTATAAATTCATCCATACATTTTTAATTGAATGATTTAATTCCATAAATCTATTTTGGGTATAATAAGAAATTTTATAAGGTTTTTATGTAATTATTACTTGATAATATTTTTATGTACATTAAGGTATTATTAAAAATGTTATGTTTTTACAATTCACTTAAAAAGAAATTATTTGAGAAAAAACTCCAAAATTCATCGAAAGATAATACTAAAATTATTAAAATAAAAATTAATTTAGTTTTATTAAATTCAACATAAATAAATTTATAAATTTATATTTTAAATGAAAACAAAAAATTTAAATGAAAACTTATTTTATCGAAAAATTCACTGTTAAAACATTACGTGGTGTTAATCCCATTTTGTATGAATTTATAAATAATTACATTTTTATTAGAGGTATTATTATTATTAAATTTTCTTATTAATATTCATCTAAAATTTCACCACTTTTTAGTATATTTTTGTTTTTGAAGAAAACTATCAAACACAATATTAATTTAGAGAAAAAATATATTCAAAAATATTAGGGTGCTACATTCCAATTCTTCAATAAACTATGTTCTCAAGAATTATTATTACTAATAACTATTGAAATAAATAAAGAAATATTTAAAATTTACCTGACATTGGATTTAATTTCAAAAGAGATATTAAACTTACAAACTTATGAAATTTATCATTTTTATTAGAATATGTTTTTTCCTCATGTGGATTTTCTTCCTTCCTTTTCACCAAGAGTTTATCATTAATAATTATTTCATTGAATTAATGTATTAGGATTATTTGAAATGTTATTTAATCATAAAAAAATAGTTTTTATATAAGTAGTAAAGAACAATTAATTTCCAAAATCAAATTAAATTTAACTAAAGGATAAAGAAGTAGACCTGCACGAATTATAATTACAAAAAAATGATAATAATTTAAATATCTTTAATTTAATAAGATACCACTATGATTTTTCATTAGTAATTAATTATAAATTGTTAGTGAAAATTTACATAATATTTTACACATGTAAATTTTTATTTAAGAAGAGTTAGAAAAAATATTATAACTACCCACTTCAATAATAGTATTTTCATAGGATTTTAGTTTTTCCCAATTTATAATAGGTTATTAGTTTAAATTTTAATCTAATTGAATTAGATTATTACACCATTTTGCATTATTTGTAATATCATTATATCAAAAACACCGAATTACAAGTGGAACCTTAGGAAAAAAATTATATTTAATCATCAGATTAGCAGAGCTCATTTTTTTGTCTACATTTTGTAGCTTAATTACATACTTTACCATAGATAAATCATCTTATATTTATCTTTTGATATTCCCCTTGGTCTATCTGCCTACATTTTTGACATTATAAAAATTTAATCTTATTTAAATCATCATATTCATCCCCTGAACATCCATTGGACTCTATCATTATCTTATTTAATGTGTTTAGAAACTCAAATAAATTATTGTTATTAATTTTAATTAATAATAGATGGTTTGGAATAATCAAAAGGTATCTCTATAAAAATATAATCTTATTATACTTCTCATGGGTACAATTTTCACATTTTCTATGAAATCTATTGAAAATGTGGTTCCTTCAAGCTGCAATCATTAATAAAACAAAACATGGTTAATGTGAGTGATAGAAAATTAACACCATAAGAGAACGATTGTAATATAATTTCCAGAAAATTGCAAGATAAAAATGTCTTAATATTTTTTCACCATCATATTAGCAATTATTTCAACCTATATCACTTTCATTTCAATCTAATTTTCTTTAATTTGAGTTCTTTTATAATTCAAATTCTTATTCATAAACATAATAAATCCTTCATAATGGTTAATGAAGAAAATATGAATGACCTTATAATATCCCATGATGGTGCCAAAATATGTGTTTAATTGTATCCAAACATAACATGAACTGAGTGTAGATCCAGTTAATACTGAAAAATTATATTTCAGGGTAATTTCTCTTAGGTGTACATGTGCCACAACTACATGCACTTGCAAGTATATTTCATGGGATATAATTTCAAGAAAAACCACATACAATAGAATTCACCAGAATTTGATAATATTATCCTACACATATATATATCCACATACTTAACTGTCCAGTTTTCAATAATGCTTTCTAATTTTATTCCACTAAATATATATAAAACAATACTTAAAATTAACTAAACCTTTCTCTGATACCTATTATAATGACCCAGAATAAAAAAATAATTTTTTTACATCATTTCTAATTTTTATACAATATATATCATAAAATAACATCACAATCCCATGAATGAATGGTTTAGTGTCTTTTAGGATTTGGTATATAAGAAATATATTTTATGTTACTTTTTACATTTCACCATATTGGAGTCACACTAGACTCCATTATATAATTACATTGAGTTATAATCATCTTTATAACCATGAGAATAGAAATATAAGAAAGGGGTGAGATTTAACAATTTTTATAGTAACATATTTCATCAAGGGTTAGATTAAATTCATATAATAATGAAAGTAGAGGGTATAATTTTATTATTATAAATAAGATGAAAAAAGAGTTTCCCATAAGTAATGATAGTATAACTTGTAATCTCAAATCAAAAAACATGTACCCTAGAATAAGTGTGTGAGATTAGAATTTAAAAATAGAATAATGGATTGATATCTTGAGATCATAGAATCATACATATGTTTCAATTTCATGACTCCCTCCCCCCATTGGTATCCCTCTTGGGTGGGAAAAGGAGGTAGAGGGATTATAATGCACACATATTACCTAGAAGAGGACATATAGATGGTGACTAGAAGTGAGGGTATAACATATAGAATAACCAAATGAATTACCCTCAAGTAAGAGAGTATAATTAGAGATAAATTAAGATAAGAAAATACAATCTCTAAAAAGTAATGATTTATATGAATACATGTATGTAATGTCATATGAATTGAAACAAATTTAGAAAGAAAACTATAAATACAAAAAATGAAATCCTAGGAAATATCCTCAAAGCCCAAACAACTTCTAACAAACTCCATGATATAATAGAATCCAACCCGATCAGAAACCATATATTGTGGACCTAATTTTCTTATACAGACATTGGGTAAGAATTAAATCTATAAACAGTAGGATTCTCCATGAAGCCTCTCGTGCAGAAGACAAAGAGAGAGTAACAACGAACTATGAATAAACAATGAAACTATGTTTCCACCTAATTAGGTATGCTAATTTTCAATCCTCGCCATGGATCTCTCAATAAGTGTCCCATACAAGTAGTAATAGAATATCAAACATAAATATAAAAGTGAAGGTAGTTTTCTACCACTACCCCATTATTTTTCTATAATCTTCACAACATCACATTTCCCAATCTATATATCTCCAAATAATACATGTTTCAATGGGTACTATATAGTAACCCACACTTTTTGAGTCACATATAATTGACAACCTCATCTATAGATAGTAACTGAGTAGCTTTTGTAACCACCACACCCCATACATCATGTACTATAACTCAATCCATTATATCCCATACATGGTATACATATAATAATTCTAAGGAAACTATATCCAGAGATACTTGTATGTGAAATAACCACAAAACATTATAACACTCTATAGAAAAAAGTGGAAGGTACCCTATGTTTGTATTATCACATAATAATACTCCCAGGATGAGGAATCAGATATGTTGGGTAAGGTATTCCTTTTTATCATGAACCTAGATTCTTGGGAAAACATCCTCTAGATTCCACATGGTTTTGGTCTCCCTACCAAATGGGTGGTGTAGTGTATGAAATCACATAACAATCTAATATATATATATATATCATAAATATACTATGTAAAAATAGATATCCTTAACCTTAACTACAACTACCTCATTTTGGACACCCAACTACCAATGCTATAGACTAGGTAACTAGTAAGTAAATAAGTCAAAAAGTACATTACATTTATTATTTCTATATAAAATTTTATTTATGAAATTTACCAATATGTTCCCATTCCCTTAAGGGAAAAAATAACCTTTTCCACAATTCCACAAGAATTATCTCCATTTCAAAATTTGATCAATTTTACAACCCCATGGGTTAATAAATTTTATAATCATTACCATTACATAATTCTAGGTTTTCTAGGAATCATCTTAATAAACCACAAAATATTCATAAACTAGAGACATCCAACAACATTAAATAGTGAGGAATAGAAAAAAATAAAGCGGGCAATATATCCCCCAAATAAAATTCATTAACAAGAAAGAAACACTTATCTCGTCACAACATACAATGTAAATTCTTATATTCAACCTTTCCAGCCAGTCTCAGATCCATCGTTAAAACCACCATGAATATCTCAGTCTATTCTTCCATCAAAAGAGTTGAATTCTTCCACAAAAACTATGTATCCTTAGTTATCACTAAAACATAATCCATCCATGTCTAATATGACATTGTATGGAAAATATTTACATGCAGATAAATTACACAAGGTAGAAATAGAAGAAAAAAGAATTAACATGGTGTATAGGCCCTATAACCACATAATATGTACTTCATAATAAAAAAATTCTAAAAAACAAAACAATTATCTTTAAAAAATAACCAATTGTTACCATTTTGAATTAGCTAATTCGTTAAACAGTGGTTATAAAAAATGAATCCCATGACATTAAATACCAACAACAACAATTTATTTAAACATGATAAAATCATAAGTTCCATTTCCATAATTTCATATATTTGAAGAATTACATCTTGACTGGACTTTTTAGTAATTAAAAAATATTAATTATAAGACATGTTTTATTTTTCAAATTTATATTCACAATAAACATTCTAAACCATATCATAAATTAATATAGTGCACTATCTATTAAATAAATATACTGAAAATTAACATGACATAAACACATGAAATCAAGAAAACCCCAAAAAGTATTTATTTATGATATGTTTAGTCATCAATCAGGTTAATTTCACTATTACCTAAAAAGAAATAGCATGATAATGATATTATTTCACTTAAAAAATTGATAAAAATAAATTCCATTCCTCTATTAAGATGTTAATTATTTTTTTGATAAAAAATGGATGTTTGAGTGAAAAATGCCACTAAAACCAAATGAAGATTTATAGGAACCTAACATCCCCAAGACATTGATAATACACAACCAAAACTGAACCCCAAAACCAAGTGGTTTTAAAAAATAATCACCTGGAAAAAAAGATTAACAAATTAATAAAGAGAAGAGAAAGGTATATTTAGTCAAGGGAATCTGATTATTTATAATCCAAGAGGTTAGGGTCAAAAATAAGATGGTCAAAGAGAACCATGTTGGTTAAGATTTTACCAAATATAATAGGATAATGAAGGTAACAACGATGAGGGATGTTTAGCCCTATATTTATAGAGGAATCCAAAAGGCCCCACCATATTATAGAGACAACCCATTATTCCATGGTCTCCCCTGACCAAAGTATTTCCATATCCCTCATGTCTATTTCCACTTTTTGAAATCTTCTAAAAATAAATTTCATAATTACCATAGTCTGGGCCACAACATGATCCATGTCGTTGTTGCTCCACCATTACCAACAATGACTAGCCAAAACTATGTAACACAAAATTCTTAGCTATTTTCTCCTCACTATGACCTGGACCATGATGTGGTGAGATTCATCACCCTATTTTATATTGGTTGTCTCCCAAGAACCCACCCCCAGAGCTTCACCCTACACTAGCAATTTCTGATCTACCCATTATTGATAGGAAATCTACCAAAATTTTAATCACAACACATCAACCAAATAGTCCATTTAACATTTATTAGTTCATAATAACACTGCATAACCCTCCTCTACATACCTAGTTCACAAAATAGATAGCTTCGTACCCTCTACCAAGGTGTTGTGATCCTATGAATGGATAAATCACTTCCATATCCACTACAGCACTTACAAACTCTTTATCAACGTCATTGTGACTTTGTAAAATTTATAGTAAGGGTCTATAAGAATTTTATTTCCCCTAAAAAATAAAATAAATTTGAAATCAGGAGAAAAAGTCATGGATAACCACCCAAATAAAATAACTAAGTGTACTTAGGCTAGCCTATCGTGCACCATAATATGGATCACTTCCATTAAAATTTAATTTAGTGTGATTAGGATAAGCAACTATGAACCATACATGGTATCTTATGATTTCAAAACATTACCCAATGAATTGTGGTGATATAGGGGTCTATCATTCATATTTATATCATGTACATTTATATGTGATCCACAATAGGAAATGAAAACATATATAAACCATAAGCATGCTAAAAACCATGTGAAGGAAGTAAGTTTCCTAATATTGTATTAATGCATAAATGAATGAGATATCATAATGATTAATAAGAGAAAAATAAATAAACTGCATTAGGTAGTCATATTTGAAGAGGTAATATAGGAATTGAACATTTATTTCCAATATATAAAAAATTCATGTAAAATATTGGAGGATTAAGAATAAAAATAAACCACTTTGGTGATGCTTAATGAAATAAGTAATGGATATTCTAAAAGAATATGGGTATTATTATTTTACTTTAGACTATAATTTTAAAAGGAAGATTACTCCAAAAATAATGGAGGTTTTAAAAATCTATTAATTATTTAAAATTTCATGAGAGTGGTACCTAACATGAATTTCGAAATTACAATGTTCCCTTCAATAATGTTTATATAAAATAGTGAATGGTAAAGTAAACTCAATACAAGTATTATCCCCAACTAAGGTAAAATAAAATATTTATATATCGAAGGAACTTATATAAAAATTTGAATCAATTTCATTATAACAATATATAGGAAATGGTGGCATCGAAGGAGAGTGTGTAACCCAGAGGTAACATGGGTGGTTTGGATGATATCTTTCTATATATTATGATTTCTTATAATAAAATATGAAATCATAAAAATGGATAATAAAAATTATATTAAATAGGATATATTTGGGAAAATATAGGCCTATTGAGACAACACATAATTTGGTTTCAAAATATAAATGAGGACATTGATGAGAAGTGAAAAATAGTCATGTATAAAAAATCATTGTTAAAGAGAATATGAATTATTGTAAACAACGTCCTAATTATATAAGATATAAATTCATCAGAGAAGAATATTTGTATCAAATTTTCCCCCCACAGAGAAAGATAGATTTTAATATAAAATTTTAATGTGTAAGAAACAAATAATAGAAGTAAGAAGTTAAAGATGAAATATTATAACTCCAAAAATGGATTTTAGAGAAAAAAAACCATTACTACATTATAAATTGTTGAATTTAAAATTTATTGAAGGTATAATATGTTGTAGATTTATAAATACCTTATATTTAATGAACATTATGACAAAAAATCCTTGTCCAATACATACACCCTAAAAAATGAAATAACTCATGAATATGAATCATTTCTCAATGAAAGAAAAATGAGATCCAAAACAGTTACCTTGTTTTTTGATTCATTATTTTCTTGAACCTAATATCTTATATAGTAAAATTAAATTTATTAAAAAAAGTTTAATTATTTTTATTTTTCTCTATTTTTTTATATGATCTATTTATTATTATTTTTAATCATTTATAAAATTGTTTTTTCTTTTCGAAGTTACATCAGGTGGTTTTGTCAATTTATCATAAACATTCTTTGTACATTGACCTTTATAATTTTTTTTATAAAATAGCTTCCTAATATAAATAATTTTATATATTTATGTATTTTATTATTTCATTTTCATGAAATTGATAATATTATATAGAGTTTCTCAAAATTGACTCAAATTAAGAAATGTTATTTTATAAGCTCATTTATGGTAGTTAAATTTTATATGAACATTTATTATTAATATAAATTATATATTCACAAACTTATTTATCATATAATAAAAATACTTTAATAAATATAATTTTTTGTACATTATATAGATTTTTAAATTCAACCATGTCTGGCATAAATAGAATATGAAATGTGTCATTTCATAGGGGTGATAGTCCATACATATGCACAAGTGACATTATGATTTTTCATTTAGTGGGAGAAAGGTAGAAATTAGAATAATTTATTATTCTATAATCCTATTAATTTTCCATAGAGTATATTTTTTCATACAATAACTATTTTAAATCATCTATGAAAAGTGTTTATGTAAAATAGAACAATATTTTCTTGGAGGTAGAATCCACACACATGCATGATGAACCCTACATTTTTCAAATTCATTTAGAGGATGGTAAAATAGTTAAAAAAATACATAATAACATTTATTCATATACTAATTACTAATATTATCATTATTTTACGGATATATTATATTTTTAAGATGATGATTAAAAGGAAATGTTTACGAAGTATTTATTACTCATGTCGAGAGATTAAAATTTACCTTGAAAATTTTCCAATAAATACTGTCATTTGGATAAATTATAGAGACCATTGAATCATTAAAATGAAATTTATTTATATAGAGTTAATTTGGGTAGTTTTTAATTATGATTTATAAGGGTATATATATTATTGAAATGTTGTAAGTGATTTACTTTTATATGTGGAGGGAAATGAAATTCTTTCAAATTACCATGAAATATCAATGAATCCATAACACTAATAGCTTGAAAAAGTTATACATAATTGAGTGCGAAGGGTTTTGGGTTGGGAAATAATTAACAATTAATTTCCAAAAATGTTTAAAACCTTTTTTGATACTTTTTCAATAACATTTTTATACTTTACCATTTTGGTAGTTACATTGGTAACTAGTTTTTTATCTAAGTAATTTATATTTAACTAAATTTATAAGAAAAAATCAATTATCAAAATTTAGTTTGATGAATCTATATTTATGATTAATTTAAACAAATTAAATTTCAATGTAATATAGAATTAAAAATAAAATTAATATTTAAATATGTATAAAAACTATTTTGTTGAATAATATAGTTTTATCCACTAGGTTTTATTAGTTTTATGTAAAATTAATTAACAATTAATTAGGTGATAAATATTTATATATGTATAAAAATAATATTAAAGTTTTCATATAAAAAATATCAATTCAATTTACATCATAAAAATTACAGAACATTAATAAAATAATTATTTGAAAATAACCCATTCACCATTATCATGGCCATTAACTCAAATCCAATTAATAATACTTCTATTACTAAAAATAAAATAAGAATTATTATATAATTGTAAAATGATGATGTAAAATATTTATTTTTCTAAAATTTTGTTGCTATAATTAATGAAAACTTGTTTTTAATGTAAGAAAATAAAAGTGTTTTTAGATTAAAATATTTATTATGTTTTCAAAGCATTAAAATTGAGTCATATAAATTCAATATAATATTTTATTAATGAATAAATTTACTCTGTAAATATATTTTTGGTTTAATAAAATTATTTCTATTTTTTTGTAATATATACTTTAAGATAATGTTATATAAATTATAGTATTAGTAAAAGATGATATTTGTTTACTTTCCAACTAAAAATAAATTATTTTTAAAATACCTTAAAAATTCGTCCAAAACTAATATAAACATGCTTAATCTAAAAATGTAGTTAAAATTCTCAAAATTAATTTTTTAATTTATAAATTTATCCTTTAAATGAAAATAAAATGTATAAAATAATGATGTTTTTATTGAAATAAATTCATTTTAAAACCACATGTGTTCTTAATTCTATTATATATGAAATTATAGTTAAATAAATTTTTTATTTAATTTATATTTTATTATTCATAAATTTTCATAATAATATTATTCTAATGTGTCATTACTAATTTGAGATTTGTTTTGTGTGTGAATAATACTATCAAACAATGTATTTATTTAGAGAGAAAATTATATTTCAAAATATGAGGGTATTACATTCCCCCATTAAATAAATTCCATCTTCATAATTTTGAAGAAATAGTTATGGATGTCCTTAATTTAAGAATGGCCTAAGATATAATTTTAAGAAAGATATCGACCTTAAGAACTTAAGAAATTTATATTTTCCTCGTTAAAGGATTATATTTAATATTGAATTTTCCTCCAACCACTTAACCCAAGAGTTTTTTTAAGCATATTAACATTGGTAGACCAACATAGGATGATATGAGATTTAATTTACATAATCCAATAAATCATTTTACTCCATTTATCGAGAAAAATAAATTCCTAAAACTGCATTGAATTTATCTAAAAGAAGAAAAATAATACTTTCATAAATAAAATCCTCAAAAAAATTAATGAATATTTATACACCTTGAATATAATAATGATACCACCATTAGTTTATATGATAATTAAATATCTAATAGTTGGTAATAACATATAATATTTTTGACATAAAAATATATATCTAAATATACCTATCACCACATAACTATCATTATCCAAATTAATAATAATATTTTCACACCATTTTTTTGTATACCATTGGTCTTTCTTGGGGTCCTTTTTTATCTTAATCTCTTGTATTAGTACACTATCTTCTATAGTGCCAATATTCCATAAATATAAAACATTGAATTTATAAATGGTTATTTGGAAGAACATTATTGTTCACCATCATATTTATGAAACTCTTCCTTTTTTCCTTGGAAACTTGCAACTCAATACCCTTCTTTACTATATATATAACTCTTTCATGTTCATTTTAGACAATCACTTGGGTGCCTTTTCCGAGATTTGTGACATAAAAAATTGAATTTTTTTTCTTTATCATATTTATGACTTGAAAATCCATGAGACCTAATATATAGATACCCATGATAAAAAAACATAGATATCACATCATTTTTTTGTGAATATTAAGAACATTACAAATGTACATGATTGAGTACCATAATAGTTTAGTGTCTTTGGAAATATGGAAACCAAATCATCTAACTTTGTGGAAGATATTCAATGTCTCCAAAAAATATATGCCCCTTTATTACTCTTACCTAAAAACATTCTTTAAAAACTGGGTAAAGGAAACAAAATAAAGGGGGAGCTCAGATGCTGAATAAGGGTAAATAATGGATATAGATAAGCATAACATGAGCATAAGGGTATGAGAATAAGAGGATAAAATTTGAAGACAGTACCTTACCTATGAAATATCATAATCATGAATCACGGTATAAATATTGGTAGTTCAAAATGAATGATTCATAAGGTAATCAGAGAACATGATCACTGAGGGAACAACAAAAGAATAAGACTTGAAATTGTTTGCATACACATAATCATAAAAAATATTATTTGAAGTATACCTACCAAGTACTTAATAACATATTAGGCTTGTTATAATCACCTACTTACCTACTTTAATATTGTTATGTCCTCCCAAGTACCCTCTTGTTTAATGTTTATGGTGCCCTTCTTTGTACCCTCTTATTGTGGGATCGAGATATGCTCTCATGTACCCTCTTATTTTGGGATTGAGATTCCCTCACGTGTACCCATTTGTTTTGGGATTTGGAATCCATACTATGTACTCTCTTGTTATGGGATCAAGAGTCCCTACCATGTACCCTCTTGTTATAGGCTTGTGATGCCCTCCCGTGTACCCTCTCACTACAGGCTTGTTATTCCATCCAATGTAACCTCTTGTTACATGCATTGTATTCCCTCTTGTGAAACCTATTATTATAGGATTGTGATTCACACTCATATATCCTCTTGATATAGTCATGGGATTCAATATATATCATCCTTTGATTTAATGTAACATTTATCATTTCCCAATTAATTATAGGGAGATATTGGTCCCACCCGTAGCATAATAAAATCATACCTGAATGTGCCCTAAGATATTGAAACATTAACCATATTATTACCCACATTAAGAAATGAGATTCATAAAATTCACATTATAACCAATCAAATGAAATTGTTATTATAAATATGTCATTATATAAAAACCTGTGGAAAATATATAGGTTTCATAATCATTTCATCAAATCATAACCCGTGAAATTAAGCGGGGTTCATAAGTGTTTTATAATGAGAGAAATTAGTTTCATAAACATCATGCATCCATACATTAACCATTAATATAAATAAAATTAGTGGAATATCTATATGAATTCCATATTAAATCAAAAATTATATTAAATTATTTCATATTATATGGATAATGATTTTGAAATATTTCTCGGAGTAGTTCTTAAGGAAAATAACCCTTCATTGAAAATCACTGTTTTTAAGATAGGAAATTTTTTAAAAGTACATTTATTTTAAAAATAAATTGAAAACATATGAATTATTATTTAAAAATAATTTAAAATATTTGTTTGGGAAAATATTTTTTTTTGAAAAACTATTTGAAAATAAAAAATCTTCGTGAAAACCTTTTTTCTTTGAAAAAAACATTGAAAATTTTAAAGAAATATTTAAAAATCATTGAAATTTTTTTTGAGACATAAAACACCATCTAAATACATTTTGACTAATTTTTATTAAAATATAACTTAAAAACAATTTTTCTAAAATTTTTAGAAAATGTGGTTTTTGAATAAAATAGACTTCCATCCAAAGAGGGAAATAATGCCGTTTTTTTGTAAGAACATTATTTTAATTAGATTTAGTACCAAACAAAGGGAAAATGGTTCCATTAAATGTTGATATAATTAAAAAAAATTAGTATTCATGAGATCTATTGAGATTTGGATAAAAATATTTCTTTAATGGGAACATAATCATAACCAATCCTGATAAAAATGAGATTGTAAGAAATAAACTCAAACCACTTTTTTAACATTGAATCATAATACACATGAATGAATAATATTACATAAATCATATCATATCATGAAAATAGATAGATTCGTGATATATCATGTCAAACGTAATGCCCCTACCCTAGTTACGTAGAGTCGATGCATTATTACATAACATTGGCATGATCAAAAGGAAATCATGTCTTGAAAGACCGATTGATTTAGTATTATTGGAAACAAGATTCATACATAAGTTCAACTTTACAACTTGAAAAGAAATAAAACTCTAATTTATTCCATTAGAAACATCCAATCCTCCTAAATTATGTCTACAAGTCACTTATAATGAACTTCTTCATATCTTGGGAAAATGAAACATAAGAAAGGGGTGAGATCAAACACTCAGTAAGGGTAAGACATACAGTGGAAGATAACATAAATATTAATTATGGTGAATAATTGAAACCACATGCCTTTAACAATAATAAACATGAATACTTTTATAGAAGAAATATGATCTGAGAAAATAATTCCATAATAAAACATAATCATGGGTATTGTACTATTCGAATGTCCACATGAACCTTCAATATTATTTTTATAATGAGGGAATTAATAATGCTGGACATTATGAAACATTTTGTCAAGGCTCACCCAAGACATCTAAAATTGATTAAGGCCTCGGCAAAAACCAAATATCAAATTGGTAAAGGCCTCGGCCAATTCCACATCTAGTTGTCTAATGAGACCATCCAATACATAGAGGATCTATAGTGGGCTCCACCCATCACTCACTAAGTCCAATACATTCCTCATATGAATAAGTTGAAATATAACATAAACATTCATATTAAAAAAAGCATACAAAATGTCAATAATTTAACCATAAACCATGAATGGTATATAAATATCACATCCAGAGTCAAACATATCACAAAACATTCAATACAATATGGAAGTTTTGTATCATAATAAATCAACTTCCAATAAACGTAAAATCCATCAAAGGATGTTGACATAGATGAAATCAAAACCTTTTTATTGAAATATCTCTTTCTATTTTGAAATCATATAAGAGTAACATAATTATAAATAAAACATTCATTTTGAAAATATTATTATAATCTTGTGAGTGAATCTTCGACGATTTTATAACAGTGAAAAATAGCCACACCTGCCGTATTAGTTAAAAAATCATTCTTACCATAATTTTGTCGAAAAGGTTATAAAGTACCCTATTTGGAAAACGACAAAAATATTCCTTTCAAAACCTATAAGGTCAAATAAGGGTATAAATTACATTACCCCGTTTTCTAGTAAAAAAATGTTTTGAAATACATTTTTAAAAAACATGGATATGGATGATAAAGAGGTCCTGGTAGATACTTACGTAAAACCAACGTCGGAGAGTAAAGAGATTGTAAAATTAACCCTTACCTTGTAATTTTCCTTCGTCTAGGGTAGGTTAAACTCCTATATAACATTTAAATAATTGTTATTAAATTATTCAAGAACTATATACATTAATATGATATCATATATGATCTTCTAATATTGTTTTGTTAATAATATTTTAGTATTATCATCGTTTCGGGTGTTAACTAATTCGTTTTCCATTATATAGTATGTTACATAAGTAATGTTTGTTATGGATAGGATGTATATTATTCATATTCATAATTATATTATGTCTTCATACATTATTTTTAATAATCAAATGAAAATTAGTCTTGAATAGATACGATGGTAAATGAATCTCATCATGTTCATGGAGACGGTAATCTGTACGTATGCACGAGCCACAATTTCATTATTTTAATATTAAAATAATATATAACTTGATGGTATATCATATATACAAAATAATTATCTTGTTATATTTATTATTTAAATAAATTATACATTATTATTATACCCATCCTCATAATAATGTATTGAATAACAACAATACCATGATGAGGAGACTGTAAGTCGTACGTCCGCACGTATGGTGACATGTCATTGAAAGGATGGATAGAATAATTAATATTAGTAATAAAATATTTATAATAACATCATAGTATATATATGATACTGGGGTTATTATTTTATAATGGAAACAACAAAGAAAGAGGTAGTGGAAGAAGAAATGAACTTGGAAGAGGTGATGAAATATTTACCTCTTCTTTGGGTTCTTCCTTTTGATTTGATCAAAAGGGATCCATAGGATGGATTTATGACTAATGTAAGGCCTCTAGAATTAAGGGAGGATAGTTGATAGGGTATTTTGGTAGGGTTGGGAAGATCCAAATTTCTTTTAATGTGTCAATTAGAGAAAATGGTAAGTGACCTTTTTTTGGAGGGGTGAGAGGCACCTTACGAAAAGCTAGAAATAATATTTAATAATAAACTCATTTTAGGTTTTTTAATAGCTGAAAAATAAATTATATAAATTATAAGGTTTTTATGAGTCTAAAAACACACAACCAACAGGTTCTATATAGGTTTGGGTCACTATATTAACTTTATCTTTTAGATTTAACCGTTAGATAATTAGTTTGACATTTACCATGTCTCATTGTTTTTTATATTATATGGTTAATAACCATACTATAAACATAAAATAGAACCTAAAGTGGTTAATTAATGACATATATAATATTATTTAAGACATTCGGATGAACCTTAGTTTTTTTAATAATATAATATCAATTAATAATATAATATTTTTTTTAAAAAACTCATTTATGTCAATTTTGACACTATTTGCTATTTTTTTGTTAAATTCTTAACTGAATTATTTCTTCACAAAAAATTCATTTAATCAGTACTAAAATGTCACATTAACCTAGAAAATTTGTGGATGGCAACAAAACTTTCTAATTATATTTATTTTATCTTCTATAATACCATTTATTTGATTCTTTCATTAATAAGGAAAATACTCCATCATCATTGTCTCATAAATAAATATATTTATTTTATGTTTAAAAATTATAAATAAAATATCCTAAGGTAGGAAATATTTTTATCTTTCTAATTAATATTTATAGTCTAATAGATAAATTATATAATCTCATATAAATATTGTTTTACTAAAATATATTTGCTTCTGTTATTGTTTTCTCTACTTTAAATTATTTAATATATAATGTCATTATCTCTTCCATGTGGCTCCTTGGGGTCCCCAAATGGTCCCAAGGATGACCATGGTCGGCCATTTATCATCCAATTGGGTTAGGACACATGTTAGGGTAATTTAATATTATTATAACATTATTTGTTTGACCTTATTTACTAGATTTACCACTTTAACCACGGTAAACAAAATATTTACTGAAATAAATATTCTTAATCTCAAAAAATAAAAGTAACCTATTTAGATAATTTGGAAATCCTAATTCCAAATATGGAATCCATTTTTCTAAATTCAGATCACAAAAATGGTAGAAATTAACATAAAATTAATTCCTGTTGTCAAAAAAAAGCATGTGTTTAAGAAATAATAACTATCAAATGATTGACACTTGCTTATGTCCAATTTAAATGTGAAATTATGTCCAATGACCTAAATTGTATTAAATGGTAAAACTATAATCTAATTATCATAAAAACCTCTCAATAGTATAATTTAGCACTATAAATTATTTTGATTAAAAAAGTTGTTTTTAATTAAAATTTAGTATTCTTCACTATTCATCAAAAACTGAATGTTTTCAGAAAAATATAAACAAATCACCGTAACCTAATTTTGATATTCCGATCCAAAAAAATAAAGTCCATTTTAAAAAATAAAATTGATAAAATTTCAAAAAGTGGGTATTACAATTCATAACGACTAGTTTGATTGGTCGCGATGTGTTAGAATCTCGATGTTGCGTACAATGCAAGCTATTGCATTATTCAAAGGGAAAAATACCATGGAAACATGGGGGTTACATAAAAGGGATATATATAAACCTTGTAAAAGAATATAGTTTCATAACATGACAGGTGTCTTAAAGAATGACAACAGAGACAAAATTACCTTTCTGATTTGGTTATAATTTAACTGTAAACCCCATTAAATAGAGATCATAAAATGGATATGTAAATACTGATAAATTTATTAATAATAATAATATAATACAATCATGGGAATTATATATACCATAAAAAATAAATTAGTGTTGAACATGGCATAAGTTTCATAGAAATAAAAGTGGTACTAAAAATAAAATTACAATTGGAGTAATTTTTTGAATCATGATACCGATAAAATAATAAAATCATTTGAAACTTTTAATATCATTAAATAAATTAAATTCATGATATAACATGTGATAGTTTATTATATACACCACAAATAATGAATATGTGGTGAATGTAGCACATATCTCACAGAAATAAATGTGAGATGAGAAAACCCTTACCTTAAGTCTTAAATATCATCATTCACAATAAAATATCCTATATAATAAATATATGATTATTCTAAATTTAAAATAGATCAATATTATTATATCTAATCCCATATATGATTTTATTATGACTTTATATTACCATTTTAATAGAAAATCCATGTTAATGTTACATTTTAGGTAATATCCGCTTCATTTTTCATATACGTATTTACTTGTTATTATTGATCCTCTTATATCAGGATTTACTTATTTAAAGAATGTAAAAATGATATAAATAAAATATATATTCAGAATATAATTATTTTTAATAATATATAATATATATATAAATGAAATTAAATTCACTCTTCATGGAGACGGTTGGCCATACATACGCATGAACGTTGTTTCCTTTTTATTATCATATTGAAAGTAAGTAAGTAACTGAAATACATGCACTTATATATATATATATATTAAAATTATAGTTTACATATTATTCCATATATATCATATATATTTAAAAAACCCATCCTTAATAAATTCCTTATATAGTGTGAATAAATTAAATCACTTTGAGGAGGTGGTATTCCACATTCCCACAAATGATGTTATCATACTCCCAAAAAATGAAAATCCTAAATTTATGTGTAATAATTATTATAGAATAGTTAAATATTCATAAATAAATCATCAATATCATATATATAATATAAAAATATTAATTATATCATTATTAAAAACCATTAAAGGTGGTAATGGAAGAACAAACAACATCAATTCGTGAGGTGGTAGTCCACCATACACATGAGTGATGATTCTGTATCCTATTTGATCAATGTGTATGTGAGTTTAAGAAATAATATTAGCATAAAAATTATCAGTATATAGTATATACTAAGGTTATTATGTAACTATGTAAATAGAATAATTTAATTGTTTTAGAAAGAAATAAAACAAAAGTGCTTATTAAAGAACATTACCTCTTCTATGGGTAACTGCTTTTGATTTTCTGGGAATGGATTCTTTGTTTGGATTTATGAAACAAGTGATGCCTATAGGATTAGAGGAGGGATTTTTGAATGTTATTTGGTTAGCACGTGGATGGTAAAAAGGGCTTGAGTGGTGTCTACAAATGGAGGAGTGGGGTGAGTTCCTTTTTATAGTGGAGGAGGAGTAAAATTCTAGTGAATATAAAACGGTAAACACTATTGGGAGGTATTACTTTCATAATGTGACTTCAATAATTGACTATTTTATACAAAAATGGATTATATGGTCTAAAAATGTCCATAAATGGATTTTTTAGGTAAAGACCCGAGTTTTCCATGTATTGTTTTATTATATGGAATTATTACGAGTCTGTGAAAATTGACGGTGCCTGATTCCGAGGCCCGGAGTGCCTGGAATAAATTTCTGAACTTTTTTTAAGGTACCTTCAGTAAACAGGTGAGTGGATTTTTCTATCTTTTTATCAGCTGCTCAGATTAAAAATCTGAAGGCCCCGTTGAATCTGCAGCACCCGGATTCGCTTAAGGGAGACTTTACATTGACCATAGTAGGTCTAGAGAAAAACATATTTTTTCTAAATTTATAAAAAAAATTAAATGAAATAATTTAAATATATTATTTCACATCCTCCAACGGACAAGCAGGGTGGGGCCAGTGATGTGTCAATCCAATAAATGGTTTCTCTTGTCAATCCTATGTAACGACATAGTTGGGAAATTAGAAATATTCTTAATTAATGAGCCGCCATTAATTCCCCAAGTCCTTTCTTATCCTCCCCCTCTCTTATTTATATGGTGTTTGGGGGGAGGTTATGGCATGACTTCACCAAGCAGCGAAGTGTTGAAGAAGTATCAAGACACCAAACTCTTAAAGGAAGGAGGCCATTCTGGCGAGCGATGACGTTCGACACCAAAACCCCGAATTGAAGATTAACATTCGATCAGTGATAGAGGTGACTAGTTGAGGGCATGACGAACAATGAGACTTCATCAATCAAGAGCACTCTATAATGATTTGTGGTAGGGGAGTTTTTGATTATTTTTGTTCTCCCCGCAGTGCATTCCAAAATGATAAGAATTAATAAACTCATGAACAAGTTGATATGTTATTCGATATGCATGCGAGAGGGTGTGTTTTATTGTTGGGATAGATATTGAAATTAATGGATGAGTTCCATTTTGGAAACTTTTCCCCAAAACCCCTGGATTTGTCTCTAACGCGGAGGGCGCGAGCCGACACAAACAAGGCTTGAGCCCCTTATCTTGGGCATTGATTGTGATTTCCCAAATTTAAAGGTGGAGACAAGCCGAATCAGGGAAAACCTCAATGAATAATATGATCCCAGGAGGCCGCAGGCGTAGACAACGCAGAAAAAGGGCCTCCGATGCGCGCCCGGTGGCCCGACGAACACCTTTCCGCTGACATCGGCTCTGGCGGTGGTGCATAGCTGTGGGGCGGCGGCACGCGATGGCGCTGGCCACGTTCCCAGAGGATGAGACGACCACCACCCCGGGTGGAGGTGTAACCAATGTGTGGAATGCCCCCGATGAAGAGCCCACACGGCAGCATGGTCGTGACCTGAGATGGTTGTCGTTGGAGTAGGGGCCTCCGGTTTGACCGACAGCTGGAGGATGGGGTGCGCGCCTGGCGAAGAAGCCGCGGACCATCAACCGTAGCACATAGGGACCTATGATGAAGCATTTCTTCTCGTTGGGTCAACCCCCACAGCTTGACCCACTGACAAGGCTTCTCACCCCTTCTGCCCCACCCAAACGCGCCGTGTCCCAGTGTCCCTGGTGGGTCGTGCCACTAGGGGGTGGCCCCACAGAGTCGTCCCGGTGGGTCGACCCACCACCCAGTGGGCCGACCCGCAGTCAAGCCTAGGAGGGCCGAGCCAAGTGGGTTAGGTTGATCTAGGGAGGGTGGGGCCAGAGTCGGGCCGGGTCGACCCAGATCGATCCGGATCGGCCCATGCTAAACCGGGTCGGGCCAGTCCGACTAAGGCAGACCGGACGCAGACCCCGTATAGACCAGTTACAAATAAATGGTCCATAATATCTAAACCGAAAGTCCGTTCGAAAAACCGTCTTTGGAATCGTGACCCTTAGGAGAAGGAGTTCCTTTTGAGATACTCCACTTGTGATTTGTAGAAAGATGGGGTATGAAAATGTTTGATCACACACGAATCTAACCGGGCCCTCAGCACTAAAGCGTCCGTATCTTGCAAACTGTGCATCTGATTGACAATCCATTTTCGTCTTTGGGACCCTCTTGATGATACAGATCATTTAGAATAAATTCTAGAGACTTATAAGGATACCAAGATACTGAGAGTGTCTTGATGGGAGGTTATCCAAAGAAGACTATATACAAAACCCTACGGCTGACTGAGACCTGAAAACTGTTGTCCTTGGAATCATTATGGCTCGACGATTGGCCCAGTGGGAAGTAGCACTGTGTAAACCAGTAGGCCCATTGTGGGAAGCAACTCTCTGTGACCCAACACACCCATTGTACCCATCAGAGATGCATACCTCAGTCCTGCCATGGTTGGATGCGGCTTCGTGTGACCTAACAGGCCAACATTGGGAAGAAGCTCCATGTGACCCGACATGCCCACGACACCCATCAGTGATGCATAGCATAGTAGTCAAATGTTTTTGGAAAGCGGATCTATGTGACCCAGTAGGCCCACGGTGGGAAGCGACTCTATGTGACCTGGCATGACCATGGTACCCATCAGGGATGAGTACCACAATAGTCCAAGGATAGTGGGAGGCGGCTCTATGTGACCCAGCAAGCCCATGGTGCTCATCAGAGGAGAGTTATCTAGTAGCTGAGGAGTTCGATGATGTGATAAACCTTTTATCCTGAACCTAAAGTGATTCCTAGTGTGAGATGTCTTGTGTGGTGTTCATTTTTTATTCATGTTATACTTCCAGTATGTTGTGTGGTCTTTCCTTATTGTTTTGGGGGTACCTACTTAGTTTAGTGTTACTCACCCCCTTAACAAGCTTTTCCCATGTGTGTGCCATGTCCCGTGAAGACGGTTGATGCTTCGATGACTGACTTGGTGGAATTGGACTAGGTAGACCGTAGTGAGATCTGACAGACAAGACATACTCCCTTGGCTTCCAGTATTCACACTAATCCTACGATCAGGTGGGGTTTTCTTTGGATTGCCATTAGAGTGCTCTTGTACTTTATTATTTTCATTAATTTCTTTTTGGGGTTTTTATTCTAGCCAAATTACTTTTAACTGTGACTGTACTTAGTTTCCACTCAATAGTATACAACCTCTTATCTTATGAGTTGGTACTTGGTTTGGTTTGCGTGTGCGTACAGGAATCCGGGAAAATGCCTCCTACTTTCAGTTTTACGCATTCGGTGCTTGTCACAAGCCTCTACCCTTAAGAAGGTAGGCTTGGGGTAGTCACAGATCGGGCCCCGGGGGATGGTTCATGACAAAGTGGTATCAGAGAAGGTCAGTTCTACCTTAGAGACCAGTAGTTTGTGTTTTGTTTGGAAGTGACATTGTTAAGTGTTGTGAGTCCAACCTTCAGGTTCGGGGAGTCTAGGGTTGGTGCGGTAGCTGACGTATCCATACACTGGAACCTTGATTCTGGATTTTCTGCTCAATGCATGAAGATACTGGTTGAATTTATTTTATGATTTCGAATGATTTTTATCTCAACCAGTATAACGTCTTAACTATAGAACATATTGATTTATCTCAGGATGACTCCACAAGGATGACCGGCTAGGATCCAGATGTGTGAGGCTTGCCCTCCCAGTGACGAGGCATCCGTCCAAGGAACAGTGTTTGAGATGTCCCCACCAGTTGGTTCCCAAGTGCTACCATCACCCAATGGTCATCTCTTGAAACCAGTGGTTCCGGTAGAGGATGTTTGTAGGCTCAGTGCCCTACATATGTTTCAGAGGTAAAGACCTCCCAAGTTCAGGGGAGAGACAGATCCTCGAGTCACTGAGGACTGGCTAGAGGCTGTGAATTAGGTCTTCCTCTTATTAAGAACACTGCATGAACAGAGGGCTATCTTGGTGGCCAGCCTTCTGCAAGGCTCATCTAGGAGATGGTGCAGTTTGACCATCTAGGTTCATGATAAGGTGAACCTCACTTGGGTTGACTTTGAGAGGATTTTTAGGAGGCGTTTTTCCCCACGACGTTCCACTCTGTGCACATTCAGTAGCTGCTTCACCTTCATCAGAGCAACATGACAGTGGTCAAAGGAATTTTTCCCCACGACGTCGCACTCTGTGCACATTCAGTAGCTGCTTCACCTTCAGCAGAGCACCATGATAGTGGTCTAGTACTCGACAAGGTTCATAGAGATTTCCCGATACTCTACGAATATGGTGCGTGACTCTTCCATTAGGGATTGAGCCTTCGAGCAGGGGATTTGGAAGGAGAACATGGGTTCAGTGGTGACCCTAAACATTCCCACCTAGGCTGGGGTACTGGAGCCAGCCATTCATATGGAGAGCTTCATGAAGGAGCAGGAACCGATATCTAGAACTGCTGAAAGACCCCAGGCAGCAGGCATTAGGCACATGGGCCCAAGCGGTCCATGTCTTTCATAGGGTGACCCCAAGACATCAGGTTGGCCATGTGAGTCTCCCTATCTAGAGGGAGTCTACAGGGAGCCAGATAGTGCTATACATGTGGCAGGTAGGGTCACATGGCTCGCAACTGCCTGACCTACCATACAAATGACTAGCATATGGTCAAGGGAACACAGTGGCAGAGGCAGAGGTTCAATCGGGGAGGTCTGTAGGGTGGAAGACGTGGTAGAGGAGCTGGCCATGCAGTAGGAGGTGGGAAGTGATTTGAGGTTCTACCGCAACCACCACTAGGTTGTCCACCCCGACCATAGGGAGCAGGAGGACAAGGGAAATCTCATCTTCAGGAAAATAAGTCCTATGACCACGGCGCTCCGGAGATGATTTGAGGTATGATATATGTCTATTCCACAAAAGTTTCAATAATGATAGACATAGGTTCCAATCACTCTTTTATTTCCATGGCCCTCGTTCAGGTCATGGAGATTCCGATGGAGGTGTTGGCTCGATCCTTACAGCTAGAGACTTCTATGGGAGAAGATTTGATGAATAATCACTGGTGATGGCAGTGTGAGCATACTCTAGGAGGCGAGAGATTCAGCTAGAATCTCCTAGTATCAGTGTCGAGGTCTTACGACATCATCTTAGGTATGGACTGGTTATCCATAGTCAAAGATCAGATTGACTATATTAGGCACAAAGTACAATGTGTCCGCACGAATGAGACCATGTTTTCCTTCGTTGGTGAGAAGGGAACCTTTGCATCACAGGATGTACTTACACATAGTAGGGTGCATATGATTACTCATCAATTAGATATCCTTACCTTTAGAACAGTTGATGTTGAGATTCCGAGATATGTTGTGGTGGTGGACCAGTATGACGATGTCTTTCCTGATGATGTTCCGGGACTAACTTCACACAAAAATGAATAATTTTTCATCGACCTATACCCCAAGACAACACCGATATCTACGCCATCATATCGGATGGCTACCTAGGATCTTCGTGAGTTTTGGGTACAGTTTTTGGACTTACTGGGGAAGGGGTTCATAAGGCCCAGTGTTTCTCCATGGGAAGCCCTGATTTTTTTCTCCAAGAAGGAAGATGGGAGTTTGAGACTCTATGTGGTCTATCAACACCTAAACAAGGAGACCATTAAGAACAAGTATCTGCTTTCAAGTATTGATGATCTTTTTAATCAGCTGAAGGCAGTTCGCTAGTTTTCAAAGATAGACCTCAGATCAGGCTGTCATCAACTCATGATTCGAGATGAGGATGCATAGAAGTCGAATTTCAGATGTCGGTATGGACACTATTAGTTCATAGTTATAGCTTTCTACATGACCAACACCCTAGCAGTGTTCATGGGATTGATGAACATGATCTTTTTTCCATACCTTGATCACTTTGTGAAGGTGTTCATTGATTACATCTTTATATACTTAGCGACGAAGGAGGAGCATTCCTATCATCTTCAGATAGTTCAGGATACACTCTATGAGAACCCGCTTTATGGTAATCTATCTACGTACTCGTTCTAAATATGAGAGGTTCACTTTCTGGGACATGTTATCTCTGAGGCTGGAGTTGCAGTGGATCCATCGAAGATAGAGGATGTTCTTGCTTGGGAGCGACCCATGAGTGTGACTGAGGTACAGAGTTTCCTTGGGTTAGCTGACTACTACAAAATATTCATGCCTACTTTTCTAGTGTTTTGGTACCCTTTTTAGCATTTAAAAAGAAGGGGCAGCCCTTCGTGCGGAAAAGAGATGGCAACAGAGTTTCCAAGAGCTGAGGTAGATACTAACGAGTGCCCCCGTTCTTGAGGCTTCCAAAAGAGGGCGTTGGGTATGTAGTCTACTCTGATGCATCAGGGACCAAACGTGGGTGTGTCCTAATGCATAAATGAGCAGTGATTGCCTATGGCTTGCGAAAGCTGAGACAACATGAGTAGAACTATGCTACCTATGACCTGGAGTTAGTAGTAGTTATATTCTCCTAGAATATGTGGCGATATTACCTTATGGGAGAAATTTTGTAGTGTAAGCTAACTTTAAGAGTCTCTAGTATATCTTCTCTTAAAAAAACATAAACAAAAGACAACATCGATGTCTAGAGTTCCTCCAGGACTATGACTTTGAGATAGTCTATTCTCCAGGGAAGGCGAATGTGGAAGAAGATGCACTTAGTAGGAGGTCCGCTGTACAGTTGCTGAGTGATGCTACATAGCAGATAGCCATGTTACAGATATCCATCATAGATAGAGATGGAGCGGCTTACTTCCTGTCTATGATAGTTAGTTCCCCACTCCTTTAGAGAGTCATGGAGGCACATCTTGTGGACTTTGAATACGAGGCTTGACGTACCCATATTTCCTTAGGATAGAAACCTTATGGATTTTTTGAAGTTGGGGAGCACATCATCCACATTATAGGACGTACCGTTGTACCAGTGTTGCTATGAGAGGAGGTGTTGAGGGAGTTCCATAAGTCCCCTATGGGGGACATCCTAGTGTGAAGAAGATGTACCAGGACCTCCGGTGTCAGCACTATTGTCCAGGTATGAAAAATTTAGTGGTAGATCCTATTTCACGATGCCTTACTTGCCTATAGTTGAAGGTCGAGCGTCTGGTTACCATAGGATTATCTCATCCATTAGAGGTACTGGAGTGGAAGTGAGATGGGATCTCCATGTACTTTATGATAGGGATTCCACACACATCCAATGGACATGATTCTATATGGGTGATCGTTGACTGACTCACCATGTTGGCCAACTTCCTACCTATCAGAGAGTAAGGATCGGTAGATGGCTTTGGATGCCTCTACGTGCAAGAGATTGTGGAATTTCATAGGGTGCCATCAATGATATTCTTTGACTATGATAGACGTTTAACATCCCGGTTGTGGAAAATATTATAGGAGGCTTTCAAGATTCAGCTAAGTTTGAGTACTGCCTTTCATCCTCAGATGGATGGTCAGACAGAGGGGACCCATCAAATGCTAGAGGACATGCTTCGTGCATGTGTCCAAGATTTTGGCCATCGTTGAGAGGATCAATTTCCCTTGGTGGAGTTTACTTACAACAACAATTATCAGTCCATCATTGGTATGTCACCATTCGAGGCACTATACGATTGACCTTGCAGATCACCACTATGCTGCACAAACATAAAGAGTCAGCAATTATGGATCAGAGGTAGTATGGGCTACCACTGAGAAGGTGAAGATCATACAGGCGAAGATGAAGAAATTGCAGAGCAGACATAAGTCTTATGCTGATATGTGATAGGGACCATTGGAGTTCTCAGAGGGGGACCAGGTATTCTAGTGAGTCTCCCCTCGGTGTGGACTATAGAGTTTTGGCTGAGGTGTAAAGTTATCAACAAGGTTTATCGATCCATTTCTGATACTACAAAGGATAGGCGAGGTGGCATACTGCTTGGCACTTCCACCATAGTTGGAGAAGGTGCACGACGTCTTCCACGTATCCTAGATGAGGAGATAAATGCACAACCAATCTCACATCATCGACCATGGAAAGTTGGACTTGGATAATGTGGAGACATTTACAGAGGTTATAGAAGAGATTGAGGATTGATAGGAGTGAGTCGTTCATGGGTAGTCGATACCTATGGTGCACGTTCACTGGAATAACAGGATACCCCAAGAGAGAACATAGATGTGGGAGGCTCAAATTCATGCTCAGTACCCCCATTTTTATCCTTAGTCTATGTTGTGGAATTCAGGGATGAAAATCCGTAAGGTAAGAAGAATGTAAAGACCTGGATTTTCAATGTAATTTTTTTAAATTATATGGAATTATTATGTGTCTACAAAAATTGACAGCACTTGATTCCGAGCCTCTGAGTGCCCGTAATGAATTTCCTAAAGTTTTTTATGGTACGTTCAGTAAACACATGTGTGGTGTTTTTTAACTTTTTCAACCGTTGCTCGGAATAAAAATCTGAGGGAACCATTGAATCCATAAAAAATAGATTCATTTAAGAGAGGATTTACTTTGACCACAGTAGGTCTGGAGAAAAAGTAAAGTTTTGTGTCTTTTTAAAAGAAAATAAATGAAATAATTTTCTTATTTTATGTAATATCCTGCAACGGACATGAAGGTTGAGGCTAGTGATGTGTCAAGCCAAAAAATAGTTTGGCTTGCCAATCCTATGTAATGGCATTATTGTGGAATTAGAAAGGTTTTTAATTAATGATCCATCATTAATTCCCCATGTTGTTACTTATCCTCCCCTCTCCTAATTATATGGAGCATGGGGGAGAAGATGGAACAAATTCACCAGGAAGCAAAGTGCAGAAAGAGTACCGAGCCACCAAACCCTAGAATGAAGGAGCCGGTTTTGGCAAGCGGTGACATGCAACACCGAATCCATGAACAGAATATTGATGTTAGAGCGGTGACGGGGGAGGCTTGTTATGGGGATGAAGAACAACTGGACTTTCTTCAATTGCGAGCACTCTCCAACAATTCGAGGTAGGGGTGGTTTTGATGGTTTTTGTTCTCCCCGCAATTCATTCCGAAATGATAAGGACAAATCCACTCATGAACAAGTCGATCCGTTTTTAGATTTACATGAAGGAGGGCGTGATTCATTTTTGGGATAAGGATTGTAATTACGGCATCAAATCGAGCTGAAAAACATTTCCCGAAACTCCCAGATTTGTCTCTAACGCGGAGGGCTCGAGATGACACGAACAAGGCCCCAGCCGTTCCACTTGAGAGTTAGTTGGGATTTCGCAAATTTGATGGTGGAAAAAAGCCAAATCACGGCCTTATATTGTAAAAAATGTGATCCCAGGAGGCCACATGCACAGATGATGTAGGAAATGGGCCAGCAGTGTGCATCCAGCGGCCTGACGAACACCCTTCCACTGATACCGGTGATGGCGGCGGAGCACATCAGTGCCAGTCGCGTACCCGATGGAAGAACTGACCGCCACCATGGGTGGTGGCGCAACCAGGGTGGGGTGCGCCCATGTAGCCACAGGGCCACAGTCTATAACGACTGCGGTAGGATCAGGGTCTGCTGGTTCAACCAGGGGCTGGAGGAGAGGGTGTGCGCCAGCGACACGCCGAACGACGAAGCCCCATCCCCTCGTCAACTGCACGAAGGGACACACGGTTCCCCATGGCACCGCATTGGGTATCCCCCCATTGGATGACCCGTTGACATTGTTCTGTGCCCCGTCAACTCTACCCGGATGCACCGTTTTTGGGTGTCCCTTGCGGACCGCGCCACCGGGCGGGCGACACCACCGTGCCCGCCCACCAGACCGAACTGCCACCTAGTGAGTCAACGTAGGTCGGGTTGGACCCGAGTCGGTCCAGGTCGACCCATATAAATCTGAATCGGCCCATGCCGAACTGGGTTGGGCCAGTGCGAATGATGCAGACCGGACCCGGACCCAGTACCGACCTGTTACACAAAAAATGCACTAACTTCTGTACCATATGTTTGTTTAAAGAACCGTTAGCAGCGTCAGGACCCTTAGGAAAAGGTGGTCCTTTTGAGATACTCCACTTGAGATTTGTAGAAAGTTAGGGTATGGTCGTGTTGGATCACACACGAATCCAAATTGTCCCTTTTCAGTAAAAGTTCTGTATCTTGCAAATCGTGAATCCGATTGACGACCAGTTTATGGATTTGGGACATTCTTGAGGAGGCTGGTCTTTTGGAATACCTTCTGGGAACTTCTAGGGATATAAAGACGTGGAAAATGGCTTGAGGAGAGGTTCTCCCATGAAGACTATGTACGGAAACTTGCGGCTGACTGTGACCTGAAGATTGTTGACCTTGTACTCCTTACAACTCGACGACTAGCCCAATGGGAAGCAGATCTGTGTAACCCAATAGGCCCACAGTGGGAAGTGGCTCTATGTGACAAAACACACCCATGGTACCAATCAGTAATGTGTACCTCTGTCCAGCCAAGGTGGGAAGCAGCTCTGTGTGACCAAATAGGCCAAGAGAGGGAAGCAGCTCTTTGTTACCCATCAATTCCATGATACCTATCAGTGATGTGTACCACATCCGTCCAATGTTAGTGGGAAGCAGCTCTGTGTGACCCAGAAGTCCTATGGTGGGAAGCATATTTGTGTGACCCGACATGCCCATAGTACCCATTGGGGACGAGTACCATAATAGTCCAATTTGGTGGGAGGTGACTCTATGTGACCCGATAGGCCCACGATGCTCGTCAGAGGAGACTTCTCTAGTAGATGAGGAGTTCGACGATGTGATGACCCTTACATCCTTGACCTAATGTGATTCCTGGTTTGAGTTGACTTGTGTGGTGTGCTTTTTTGCTTCATGTTTTACTTCCAGTTTGCTGTGTGGTCTTTTCTTGTTGTTTTGGGGGTCCCTACTGAGTTTAGTCTTTCTCATCCCCTACACAGGCCTTTACCACTTGTGTGCCATATCCCATGCATATGATCGACGCTTCAATAACAGACATGGTGTTATTGAACCAGGCGGACCACAGTGAGATATGACGGATGAGACTTACTCCCTCGGCTTCCAGTAGCTACACTACTACTACAATCAGGTGGTGTTTTCTGGGGATAGCCATTAGAGCACTCTTGTACTTTACTATTTTCAATCCTTTCTTTTGGGGTTTGTATTCTGGACCACTTACTTTCTACTGTGACCATACTTAGTTTCCTCTTAGAGGTATACTACCTCTTATCTTGTGATTTGGAACCTGTTTGGGTTCGCATGTGCGTACAGGTATCCGAGCAAATGCCTCCCACATGCAGGTTTACGCCTTCGGTGCTAGTCACTAGCTCATATCCTTCAAGAGGTGGGCTTGGGGTAGTCATGGATCGGGCCCTGGGATATGAGTAGTGAAATTTTACATTTTTATGGTACTTTCTTTTTATTTTTAACTTTAACAACTATGTAAACTCATTTAAACCTTAATCACTGAAATTAATTTTAATTACTTGTCCTAATACTTTTGGTAAAAAACTAATTTTTCATTAATAAATGATATAAATAATTATAATTCCAAATATTAAAACCATTTTTCCAAATTATAAACACATAAGTGTGATAAATTAATTTAAAATTAATCCCACAGTCATGATGAGAAAGCATGTTTTTAAATTAAAAAGTTAAAATGTTCAAAATGTTTTTATACCCAATTCCAATGTGAAGTTGATTAAAATGAGATTCATTGAATTTATTTTGTTTATAATAAAACTATTTACACTTTAATCCCATTTTAACATATAAATTTTCTATAAAAATAAATTTTATGAAAAAGAAAAGTTTCTTAAAAATTTTGTGATTTTCACTATTCATAAAAAAATTAAATTTCTCAGAAAAAATGCTAAAAATTCTCTAAACGTAAATTTTTGAAATTTGGATTTAAAACATAGTTTTTTTGTTTTAAATTATAAATTATATATTTTTCAAAAATTATATTTAAAATATGTGCAGCCATAAAAGAATGTAAAATTTTTCTTTGGTTGTGCGTTGCTTGATTTCCAATTCATCTCTTACTCTAAGAAATGAAGGTGAATTTCTCATTATTGAAGAACTAACATATCATGAGGTGGAAAAACAAGTCATTCCTTCCATATTTAGTTCACATCACAACAACATCGATAGAACATGTTATCCAATGTTAATAAAACCTCAAGTGATGATATAAGACTTTAATATCTAATACTGCTTCAGAAGTTTAACTTAAAATTTCCATAAATGATTATCCTTATAATGATTCTAAATACTAAAAATAAAAACATTATAAATATTGTCAATAAGGTTTTTAAAATCTATATTACATTAGACCAATATAAATATTAAATTAGCTCATTATTTTCACATTACAAACATGATAACAGCTTCATCATGTATTCTCTTAAATCATGGTAATAACATGAATTACCAAAAATCCTTATTGAAAAAATTTATTATTTCTAATTCCAAATATTATTAGATATATTAATTAAGTACAATATATTTCATAAATTCCATAATGGATATAAAAAAACTATTAAAAAATCATTTATCAGTTCTTAGGTCATAGATAATATCAAATTTACTTTATCTAAAATAATCATCTCTTTATCCAAGATAAACAAAATTTTCTCCACGTCAGGAACACATTATGGTTTACCTGCCATTAAAGAATATTTCACCATTCAATTAAATCATTTTTTTATTTCACTATCACGATTCCAAATATCCTTTTTATATCCTTAATTAAAATCATGTACTTTATGATTCATATAACATAATTCTTGAATTCCAACACAAGTACAGTTCAATAACCCAATATTATTCTTAAACCATTACATATGATTCATCATATTATTCATTAACACCACTTTAATAGAATATACAATATGAATTATGTCTTATGTTTTCCCAACATCAATTTAATCATGATTAATACATTTAATGTAAACAATACTGTTAGAGCATGTGCTCCCTTTTCCATGCCCTTCACGGTCCCTTTATCTGCAGCCGTATAACTATTACTCATACCACCTTACTTATTGTCCTACTGGGATTTCCACTTAGGGAATAAATTTTCATAATGCCCATACATTCCATATCTATAACATTTATTGTTAAAATAGTTATTTCTAGATTTTACTATTGAATAGGACCAGAAAGCATAGTGTGAGAAAGACTTATCATAGCTGAAAACCACATAATCATGAAAAATTACTTATAAGATTCTAAAATCATGAAGCGTTATTTAAATATATGAAACCTTATGAATATCCTTATATAAATCCCTATAAATATCAATATAAATACCCCTTGGTATATCAATAATGTTTTCACATCCTTGTTTCCAAATTCTGACTAAACCTTTCCTTTGATACCAACTATAGTGACCCAAGCTTTACATACATGGATATTATGTCATTATTTATGAATTTTCTAAACATTAAAAAATTAAATTCCGGAGGACCATAATAGTTTAGTGTATTTTTTGACATGGAAACATAATATTCTAACATGGTGGAATACATTCATGGTTTACCTGAATGATATCCCCCTTTTGTACTCCTACTTAAAACATTATTCACAACCTGGGTAAGGAAACATAGTAATAGGTGAGATTAGATGCTCAGTAAGGGTAAATAAAGAAGATATGTATGAATAACATGAGTATAAGGGTATGAGAACGTGATGATATTATTTGATGATCATACCATACATATCGAATATATTAATCGTGATTCATAGAATAATGTTTTGTAGTTCATATGACATGAATGGAAATAGAATCACAGAACATGATCCATGAGTTCATAACATAGAAATAAGATAAGAAATTATGTCATATACATAAACATATAAAATCTTATGTCAATCTTGCCTACCAGGACCATCATAACTTGATAGGATTGGTATAATCACCGATATACCTAATTCCGGAATGGAATGTCCTCGTGTGAACCATCTTCTACCAGGTTTGAGATTACATCCCATATAACCTCTTTTTGAGGGATCAGTATATCCTCTTATATACCCTCCTTTTTTAGTTTTGGGATTCGTACCCATGTACCCTCTTATTATGGGATTAGGATTCCCTCCCTAAAACTCTGTTATTATAGGCTTGGGATTCCCTCCCTTGTTCCTCATGTCATAGGCTTGGGATTATCTCTTATGTACTCAATAGTTATAGTATTGAGATTACCTCTCATGTACCCGTTATTATTATTGAACATTTATCATTACCCAATACACTGGAGGGAGATATAGATCTCAACCATCACATAATGGAAATCATACATTCATATTCCACAATGTAATAATTCAATCACTATTACATGTCCAATAAAAAGAGATGGTATTCAGAAACATCATATAATAGCTCTTGAAATAAAATAGGCATCATAAACATTCCATCATTTAATAACCTAGTTAATATATACATTTTTCATAATAATTTCATCAAAGAATAACCACGGAAAAGAAGATACTTCTATAAGCATTTAATCAATGTATTACCCGTGTAAGAGAAACACGTGTCTTAAATATCATTCCATAAATATAAATCATTCATAGAAAAAATATGAATGTTATAAATGGATCAAATACCTAGTAAATCATAAAATATATCAATCTATTTCATCTTATATGGAGACACATTGTTGAAGATCACTTTGAGTAGTTCATAAGAAAATAGCATTTATTTGAAAATCGATGTTTTTAAGAGATAAAAAAAATTTAAAATCATTTTTTTTGAAAACCACATTCAAAAGAAATGAGTTAATATTTAAAAATAATTTCAAACATTTCTTGTGGAGGATATCCTTTCTTCTTTTAAAATATATTTTTAAATTATAAAACATTTTGATAACATTATCCATTGAAAATAACCATTAAGACATATAAAGTAATATTTTTAAATTGTTGTTTTTTAAAATAGAAAATACTATCAAAATGAATTATCGTAAAATTTATCATTTAAAAACATTTTTGAAAACATTTTTATTAAATAATGTTTTTGAATAAAACATATTTCCATCCAAAGGACGAAATAAGTTCTTATTTTCTTAAAAGAAATTCTTATTTCTCTTAAGTAAAAAAGAGATGGAAATTGGTAACATTACATGATGTTATCATGAATAAACGTAGGATAATAAAATGTATTAGAGTTATTGATATATGGATCATAAAATTTCATTAATCTACGTACAATCGTAACCAATCTTAATAAATTATGAGTTGTAGAAATAAAATCGTACCATTTTAGTAACATTGAATCATAATACCCCGGAAGAAATAACATTAAATGAAGATTATAATAAAATTAAAAGAAATATATTGATTATATAACATGATCAATGGAATTATATAAACCTTTTAGAAGAATATTGGTTTATTACATGACATGTGTCTCAAAGAAAGAAAATTGAGAGAGAATTACCTTACCGATTTGTTATCATTTGAACCATAATCCTTATGAAAGGGATATCATCAAATGGATTTGTAAATAACCATAAATGTAAGTATAATAATAATAATATAATACATTCATATAATCTATATGTTAAAAAAACGAGTTGTGAATATGGTATAAGCCTCGTAAGAGTAAACATTAGACTAGAAATCCCTTTACAACTTAAGTAACTTTTAAATTGTAATCATCATAAAAGAATAAAATCAATTGACACTTTTCATATAATATGATGAAGTAAATTTTTGATATAACATTTAATACAGAAATATATACACCTCACAACAAAAATAAAAGGTGAATGTAACATATATCTCACAAAAATTGAAGTGTGATGATAAAACCCTTACCTTAAGTCTTGGAATTCTTCGTACACGTTTGAACATCACGTAAAATAAATATAAGTTTATTATAAATATACCAAATAATATTATTATTATACATCATATCATATATTATTTTTTTATTAATTTTTATTACTGTTTTATTAAAAATTCAATGTTAATGATACATTTCGGGTAATATTGTCTTAGTTTTTCATTTATGTTTTGACTTATTATTCTTGATTATCTTAATTATATCATGATTTTTTTTGTAAAACCTCATATAAATTTCATATAATTTCATTATATAATTAGTTTTAATAATAAATTAAATATTGAAATATAAAATGAAATACACCGTTCATGGAGATAGTAGGCGGTATATACAAATGAACATTGTTTCTCTTTTCTTGTCATATTGAAAGAAAGAAAGTTAATGAAATATATGTATATATATATATTATCATTAAAGAATAATTATTATGTAATATATATTATATAATGTTTCTAAATCTACATTTAATAAATTACATGTAAAGCGTGAACGAATCACATCACATTGAGGAGGAGAATGTCCACATATCCAGAAACGAAGTTATCATATTATCAAAAACAGGAAATCATGAAGGTGTGTGTTATATAATAATTGAAGAATAATAAAGATATCATAACAATAATATATATAATTTAAAAATATAAATTCCTTCATTAATATATAACCTTGAAATGTGTTAATGGATGAATGATCGATAGCGGTTCGCGAGGTGGTTGTCTGTCATACACACAAATGATGATTGCGTTTCCAATTTAAAGGAATTGTGTTTGAGTGTTGGTCATAAACTTAAAATAAAAAAATATTAGTATATTTATAATTATTATTGTATTATATAATAATTTAATAACCAAAAAAATTTAAATGGTGTTGAAATGAAATAAAAAAATTACTCTTTGAAGAATATTACCTCTTCTTTGGATAACTCATGTAAGTTTGCATGAAAGGGATTCCTTGGTTGGATTGCTTCACGTAGTGAGGATTCAAAGATAGTATAAGGAAATTTTAGAGCTTATTTTTGAAATGTTTTTATTATCTATAGGTCTTGATAGGTGTGAAAGAATGGGAGATAGGGGTGATTACGCTTTTATAGTGGAGGAGGAGTGACATTATTTTAAATAATAAAAAGGTAATCAACATTGAGAGGTATCCCTTAAATAATATGCCTAAAATAACATTAAATTTTAGATAAAAGGTATTATATGTTCGAAATGTGGCTCAAAAAGGAATTTTGGACTTGTATCTAGGGAATTTTTCCCTTGAAGTTAAAGGTTAACCATTAAGTAAACTTGTTTTTTCCTTAATTACTGTAAATAAGTTTAATTATTTTTACTAATATTTCTAGTTAAAAACTATGTTCAACTTACTAGAAATTATAAATCATTATATTCCAAATATTTAATATTTTTTTAAATTCTAAAAACCTAAGTCGAAGAAAATAATTTAAAATTAATCCCACCCGTGTGATGTGAAAGATGGGTTTTAAAGTAAAAAGTTCAAATGTTTGAAATGTTTTTATATCCAATTTTCTTATAATATTGATTACCATGACCTAAATTTGATTTAATTCTTTATTATTTAACTAATTATAATTTAAAACCAATTTTAAAAATAACCTAACTATAGAAATAAATTTTATGAAAAATAATTTTCAATTAAAATTTAATATTTTCACTTTTCATTGAAAAATGTAACTTCTCAAAAAAATACCAAAAATTCACCCAAAGTATATTTTAATATTTACATTTTAAAAATGAATTTTATTTTTACAAATAACTTTTTTAAATGTATCCAAAATTATATTTAAAATAGGTAAACCATTAAAAGGGGGTAAAATTTCCCTTTTAGAAAAATACATATTTTTTTTCATAAAATTAGATTTATTATTATTTAATACCAATAAAATCTATTATAAGAGTGTAATAAATTTTATTAAATATATAATATATAAATTTTATTGTAAACAATAAAAAAATGTGGATTGCTTAATTTATTGAGATAAAATTGTGTTTTTATAAAGAAATTAGTTTTCATTGAAATTGAATTTCTTTAATTTCAAATAGTTATTAATTTAATTTATAATTAATTTATATTAGAAAAATTAATATTATATAATTGTTTAACTAATATTTCAATAATTTAGTTAATATTATTCATAACTTCCATTCCAATAGACTGGTGGTATGTAGAATAAAATTTCAATAAAAATATTAATAGTATATTGTAGTTCAGAAAAACTCATCCATTCATGTAACATAAGATATTGAAGGAACTCAGAATTGTGTATAGAAAAAGAAAAACATAGTGTTGTGTGTTCCACAAGATAATATATGTATTGCATATAGTAAAATAATAACTTGGTGTAGTGTACTAAGAAATCCAAACCTAGATATTTTTTATAACATAGGATATATTCAGTGTCATGTGAAAAGATAAATATTAAAGAGTTTAAATTAATTTAAAAAATTATTTAAAAAAATATTAGGGTGTTACATCATCATTCTCTTATTTCCTATTTTTTGAGTCTCAAATATTTTCTAATTATTAATTATAAATCTTTATAGCTAGTTTTCTTTAATCTTAAGGTTTCTCACTCAAACTCTTTTCCCGTTAGATTTACCTAGTTGAAAATATCTGTATTTTCTATGGAAAACATTGTTAACATTGTTCTATCATACTTAATCCATAACTAAAAGTGAAATGGTTTTATGGGAGTGAAGAATAATTAACACAAAAAGAGAACTATTATATGATTATTATATTAAAACGTCATCCTAAAAATGTATTGCTCATTTTCACTATAATATAAGCTTTTTAGTCATCCTAAATCACAATTGATTCAATATCGGAATCCTAAAATTTAGTTATATATTAATCTTTATTCTAATTTATAAACATTATAAATACTTCTTAGCAGATTACAAATATAATGTGATTGACCTAAGAATATCACCCTGTATTGTCTGTCCAACTATGCAGTCTTAGGCCCATTAATCGTACCCAAATTGTATATAACGTCAATAATGAACAATATTTTTCTTAGGTGATTACCCCTAAGAAAATATGTACATAAAACCATGAGTATTATCTAGTATCAAGATATAGAAGAAATTTCCTAGAAAACTAAATACTCAAAACTTCCCCAAAATTTTAGAATGTTATCATATAATTAGTCATTCCCCTATTACTTATCAATGGTGTTTCCACTAAAGTAATATTATCCCAATCCCAAAAAAATAACTAAAATAATCCTGATGAATAACTAAGACTTTCTTTAATAACAACTATAATAATCTAGAATAAATATGTCTTTATTTTACATCATTTCTATAATTTAAAAAATTACATATTGTAAAATAATATCATAATCCCAAGAATGAAATGGTTAGTTTCTTTGGAGACCATATATACAAGAAACTTATATTATTATACTTGTGAAGGTTTCCCCATAATTGATCCACACTTTAATACCTTTTAGAATTATTGTCAGTTATGAACTTATATATATCTTTGGGAGTGGAAAAATAATAAATGGGTGAGATAAAATACTCTTAAAGGCAATTCATGAAATCAAGTGTTAGATTAAAATAACAAAAAAAACATAGGACGGTTATAAATTTATTATTTAAAATAACCAGGAATAATAAGAGCTTTCTGTAATTCTCAAAAGTGAAAAATATATGCTCAAAAGAACAAGCATGTATGATGGAAAAAGTGTGCGAGATAAGTATGATAGAAATGAATAAAGGAATGATATCCTAATTTTATTGAATCATAAATATGTGTCTATAATATAAAACATGAAATTAGGGGTATAAGTCATATATGGCCACCAATAATATATACCATTATGTGTTAGGCTACCAACTCATGCACCATACCTACGTCACACCACAAAGACAAAATAACGTATTATGTTTAGGCTAACCTCCAATGCACCATACATAGTATCTCATGACATGAAAACATTACCCAATTATTTGGAGTGTTATCAGGTCTCACCCTTGATATTTAAAAAATGTTCATGGATATATTTTATTTATCTGTAAAATAACCCATACATAAAGCATAAGAATAAAAAAACTGGTGAGAAGGAAGATGATTTCATAATCTTGTCTCAAGGCATAATCAAAGGTTATATCATTGGGATTATTAATGAATAAGGAATAAAATTATTTTTTATGCTCATAGTTTAAGAAAAAACATAGTTATTAATAATTATGTTCCACTATATTCAAATTCATGAGAATTATTATAGGTGTAAGAACAAAAAATGAACCAGTTACGAGATGATTTATAAAATGAGTAAAGAATCATTTAATGGTGGAAGGAGATTATTATTTTATATTGGACCATAATTAAACCAGGAATGTTTTCCACAAAATATTTAGGGTTTTAAAAATCTGTTCATGGTTTAAAATCCTTTAATGTAGGTGTTAATTTCTCTGAAATAAGAAAAAAGAAAGTTCCTTGAAATATGTTTTTCTTATAATTATGAATTAATAATGAAATGATGAAAATATATTATCCCCAAAAATTAAAGTTAAATTAAAATAAACATATATTAATGAAACATAAATACATAATATATATTAATTACATGATAATAATTTATTATAAAATGGAGAAATAGAATGAGATTGTGTAAGCCAAAAGTAACGGGGGAAGTTTGGATGATACCTTTTTATTTTAATTTTTTTTGAATCTTCACATAATATAAATATAACAAAAAAACATAAATTAAATAGGAGATAAGGTAAATATGAATTCTACCTAAGATAATGTAGAACTAGGTTTTTGAATATAATGGAGGGAATTGTATGGATGGGAAATATAGTTATGAAATAAATTTCATCGTTAAAGGGAATTAGAATTATTTTTAACAATGACATAATTTTAGGATGAGGAAATTTATTAAGGAGGAATATTTTATTAAAATATTTATTCCCCAAGAGAAATACAATTTTCAATATTAAAACATTTGGAGGACGAAAGTAAACAGATAAGATATAAGTTCAAGAAAAAACATTATAACTCAATTATAATGGGTTTAAGAAAACAGTAACCCTTATTTTGTTATAATAATTTGAATTAAAAATTTGTGGAAGTTATATTAGGGGATTGATTTTTAAAATCAAATATATTTTATAAAATTTTTGAGAAAATTTTCATTAATAATACATACACCAAAAAAAATAAACTTGTTGTGAATATGAATCATATCTCAATCAAATAAAATTGAAATCTGAAACCTTTACATTAATTACTGATTGATTTTATCAGTTTAAAGAACATACTAGATAATAAAAAAATATTTATAATTTTATTTATGATTTTCAATCTATATTTTATTTTATAATTTTTATTTATTTATTAATAATCTTTTCAATTAATTGAGGTGGTTTAGTAAATTTCACTGAAACATTCACAATATATTGGACATGGTAAAATATATTATAAAATATATTCATTATATAAAAAATTTAATTTTTAATCCTTTTATTATTCTATTTTCAAAATATTTATACTATTTTAACGATTTTACATAAATGATATAAAATAAATAAGGTTTCTGGATAAATTAATTTAAGACAGTTAAGTTTTCTATGACCATTTATTGATAATACTACTTATAGATTTTAAAATGTTATCATTAAATAATATAAACAGTGTCCTGAATATAATTTTTATATATTTGATACATTTTTAATTTTATCCATGTTAGGTGAAAATGTAAAATATAATGTCTCATTCTATGGAGGCATTAGTTCTCACATACTCATGGTTAAGAGTCCCAATTTTCGTTGAGTGAGAGGAAGGTAGAAAGTAAAAAAAAATAGTTTTATAATAATGGTAATTATATAAATAGTATATTTTTTCATCAAATTAACCTTTTTAATCATATTTGTAAATAGTTTATTAGTAATAAAAACATGTCATTCATGGTGGTGGTACTTTTCACACAAGCTTGAAAATGTGTTCAATTTTCAAATTAGTATTAATAAAGGTGGAAAAGTTTTATTCCTTTAATATAATACAAATTATCAATATTATAAAAACTTATTTTATCTTACTTTAATGGATATGTTATATTTTTTAGAATAATATCAATTAAAAATATTTAAGGAGTATATATTACTCATGTGGAGAGCTTAAAAATCATCTTGAAATTCTTCATGGAAATATAGGTGTTTGGATAACATTTTGATAACCAAGACATTTGTGTGTTCAAGGGAATTCTAGTAGAGGTAAATTGGGAAATGTAAAATAAAATTTCAAAGGGTAAGTGCTACATTGTAAGAATATAATCTACCACCAACTATAAGTGGTGGGAAATGATATTTGTTGAAATACCATTTACATCTCAATGATTATGGAACACCATTAAAGGGTCAATGGCTCTAAAATTGGTCCCAAGATTATTGATCATGCATTTTGGTTTTTAAATCATCAACTATTAATTTTTTAGATATGTTTTAAATAGTTTTTATTTATTTTTTCATTAGATTTGTACACCTTACCATTTTAATTATTATGGTGGTAACTAGTTTTTTAACTAAGTAATTTATGTTCTACTAAATGTATATGATAACAAATTCTATAAAACATGGTTTTCATGAACAAAAATTTAGACTATATTTTAAAAAAATCAATTTCTAATTAATAAGAAATATAATTTAAAAAAAAATCAATTTAAAAAATGTAAAACTATGTTTTAGAAATATTTTATTTTCACTATTAAGTGAACTTAATATTATATAACATTAATTAACAATTTAATGAGTGATAATTTATTTGTATAAATTTTTAATAATAATATCATATTAATTATATTAAGTAGATAAAATTTAATTATTATATATTCATTTGATAACATTAATATGACAATTATTTGAAAATAACACTTTCACCATTATCATGACCACTAACTTTAATCCAAGTGATTATAATTTTGTACGTAAAAATTTAATTGGACTTGTCACGACCCGTCCTCGGTGCCTGTGTCGTGACTACCCCAAGCCCGCCTTCTATAGGCCAGGGGCTGGAGACTAGCACCAAAGGCGTAAATCCCGATAACTGGGAAGGTATTGCCTTTATAAAAGGAAAAAAACAACACAGAGTACAAGCGGAAGTAATACACCAAGTACAAAAGAAAGTGATGAAAAGTAAATGGGCCAGAATACAAACCCAACTGAAAGAACAACTACAACTAAACGAAGTACAAAAGAAAAGACAAGCAGCTGGAAGAATAGAAGCAGCTCCTAGGTCGTCCACCTCAGATCCTACCAGAAGCGTAGGTACAGATAGCATAGCTCCTGGATTGTCCACCACGGATCCTACCTCAAGGGTAGGTACAGATAGCGCAGCTCCTGGATCGTCCACCACAGATCCTACCTGAAGGGTTGGTACAGATAGCCTCCAAAACGCTCTCATCCGTCAACCTCCTCTGAGTATCATCTCATCGTGAACTCCACCTCCGGATATTGACTCGTCGTGAGGTCCACCTCCGGGTACCATCCAGTCCTCGAGCACTCGGCCTCTGTCAGCGTTGCCCGTCGACTGCATTCAACACAACGAGGTGCGGGCATAGCCCGTGCAGGGGTGAGTATACGATAATCAGTAGGGCCCCCGAGCCCCTCAAGGTCTCACTAAATCCAACAAGGATAACCACAAAGAAGGATCTCAATAGATAACCCTTACTTAGGTATAAGCCCATACTTATACCTAAGTTATCAAGTAACCCATCTCAATCATGAAGAAAAAACAAAGGTTATGAAATCAACGGATAACCACTACCTATGTATATTCCCATACATATACCTAAGTTATCAAGTGACCAATCTCAATCATGAGGTAAACACAAGGTCATAGACTCAGCTCAAACCAGGATTTTCATTATCGAAACTTTAACTGCGGAAGAGCTCCGTCTCTGACTAGTACAGTGATCCGGTCATGACTCCGAGGTACTACTCACTATCCTTAGACTGCTGAGATACTTCTCCTGCAGAGTACCGCGGGTCGTCCACCTCACAAAGTAGTGCTCCTCCGCCATGGGTCTGCCACCTCACACAATAGTGCTCCCCCTCACTGCCTACAGAGGTACTCCTCCTGTCGAGTACCGCAGGTCTACTGCCTGCTACCAGGCGCTCCGTCCATCGTGGGTCTTCACCCAAACATAGTAGTGCTCCGTCCACTGGGCTATTTGACTCACTCCAAGTCGAGTCGGTCAAGATGTCATCAGGTCTCAGCCAGCTACACGGTCTCCGTACTCCGAACGCTCATCTCCTGGAGGGTCCGCTCCACGAGCTACAGGTCGATACTCCAAGTATCACAAAGTCCGACGAAGAATTATCTCAAAGGACTGCCTCGCCATATAGGTATCAACGCAACAGACAGCACGCCAATCGGACGCCCGGTCTGTGAGTTATTAGCCTTTTTGTTCTAGGGGCCCGGTTGGTTTCATGTACGAACCAACCCGACCATATCTCAACTGTACCCCGAACTCTCATAGGGTAATCTCATAGGTACCATTTTTCAACGTGATCACCAACGCCGCTGATGGTTAATCAAACAGACGTCCGGTCTGAAAGTTATCAGTTTTTCTGTTCTAGGGGCCCAGTTGGATATCAGGTTCAATCCAACCCGGCCACTATCCAACTGTGTCCACTCCTTAGAATAAGTACGCCAAAAGTTCCATCTCATCAAGAGGAATCCAACAACGTCTACGGCACGTCAATCTGACGTACGGAGCTCAAGTTATAAGCGTTTTTGCTCCGAGGGCCCGGTTGGTTTTGTGTTTGAACCAACCCGGACGTACAAAAAGTTCTCTAAAATCATGAGTTTATTATATTGAAACTACCGCTTCGATCCAAGGATTGCATTGCAACTTACGGTGCATCGATCGGAGGTCCGTAGCCCATGTTATGGGCATTTGAACGAAACTGCCCGAGAATAGGGGGTTCGGGCCCGGACCGACCCGGACCGAAACCCCCTGGGTCGGCCCAAACCGGGTCGACCCGAACCGAGTCTGGGTCCGGACCATTAGGTCGCGGCCTGGCATGGTCGGCGCAGCCAGGCCCGGCCTGTGGCCCGGTTAAACTGGCACGCGCGCGCGGCCCGCATTGCCAGCTCAGCCAGCACCGAGCTTGAGCGGAAAGGGGGGCGGCTGCCCCCCTTGATTGGAACTGTGGCCCGACGTGGCGGCCGCTCCTGCCAGCGGACGCAGTGCTGGGCGCCGCATCTCCCCCGGGTCCCGTGCGACCGCGGGACTGGTCGCCTGCCGTCGCAGCTTCAGCCGCGGCGGTCTCTCCTGGCAGTGCGACGGGCGCCACCACCTCCTGGCAGTCGGCCGGTGCCTGCCGCCGCCTCCTGCCGGAGGCGCCGCCATGCCGGCATGGCATGCCTAAAGGGTCTTCCGCGGACCACCAGACGCGCTCCAGTGGTCCGTTTTTCCTGCCATCTTTGCCAGCGGTCCTCCCGGAACCAGCTCTTCACTGCGAATTCTTCAACACATTTTTGTGGCCCATTCCGTCATCTCCCGTCGATCCGTACGTCAAATAAAAAAACTGCAAAGTCTTCAATTCTCTTTTGCGGCCTTGACTCCGACCACGGTTTCGTTCGGCCACAACAGCGTGGTGTGACGACGCCGCGATTCTTCCCTGCATTCTTCTTGTTTCCACACGGTGCCGTTGCACCGCACGCCTTTGTTCATGCCATGACAAACACAACATCGAAGGGGGAGGAGAGTCGACCGTGTTCGTGCGGTCCGACCTCCTCCCATTATAATGATAATAGGCAGCGCAAGAATAATACGATGAACAGAAAGGAAAAAAATCACGAACAAGAAAAATTAACCCCTACATCGATGTGGTCGTCAACCGAGGGTCGTCACAGGGAAAGGACGTCGTGGAAGACGACGTCACAGAAGACGGCATCACAGATCGAGGTTCCGTATGCGTCGGCGGCGTTCTCCCGGTGAAGGATGCAGCGCTTCATCGTTTTTCGACGAAGGCATCTCTCATCGGCTATAGAGAGGGAAGAAGAATGACACATCATTCACTCCTTGCAGTGACGACGTTCTTCGTCGGGTTCTTGACGTTCTTCACGTTCTCCAATGAAGAAGACGAGTTCTATCTCCTCCATTTCCCCACACAACCCATCAACCAAAATAAATTAAGACTTTGTGTTAATTTATTCACATATTCCAACACTTTTAAAATTCAAAACTAATTCAATTAATTAATGTGTTCAATTAATTGAGTAGAGAGTGTGTTCGAATTCATTAAAAGAGAAGAGGTAAAGTCACAACATTAAAAAGGAGTTTCAAGGGGTTATGGGGAAAGGTAAAAGGTGGGGGCTCAGGTGGGCCCCACCTTTCCTTTATTCTCCCAAGGGAAGTTACCAACCCAAATTCCACACAAAGGATAAATCTACTTAGATGAAAAATAGAATTGGATTAAAAATTTTATTTTATTCTTCACTTACACTTCAAATTTTAAACAACTCCTCCCGAGAAAACGCACCTTCAGAAAAGGTCTTCTTAAGCAATTACTGGCGCTGCGGTTCCATCGGTGCCCTCAGATTTCGATTCCGAGCACCGGTTCAAAATTTAGAAAAACCCGCTCGTTCGTTCACTGAACGTACCCGTGCTAAACTTCGGAACATGATTTTGGGCACATCGGGCCTCTGAATCAGGTGCCGTTAGAAGCCGCAGTCTCGTAAAAATCCAAAGAAATTAAGAAAAAAAAATTTCTTTAAATTTTTTGGTCTTTACATTACTCTCACCTTAGTGCTTTACGTCCCCGTAAAGCTATAACACAAACTTGAGAAAAAAAGTGGTACTGAGCACGCAACTGAGCCTTCCAATCTAATGTGCTCTCATGGAGGTTCCAATGCTGCTAGTGAAAGTGCACCTGAGGAATCGTCCGTCCATGTAAGACATGCTCCTGTCGATCCACGTTCTCCAATAGAACCTCTGTGAATGTCGTCCCGTCATCGACGTCCAACTCCGTGTGGTCGATGATGTGTGAAGGGTCATGAATGTTTCTCCTTAGTTGAGATACGTGGATGTCATCGTGCACCCGGTGCAACTGAGGTGGAAAGGTCAAGCGGTAAACCACCTCACCTACCTTACTGAGGACCTAGAAAGGTCCGTTGAACCTCAGAGATATCTCACCGCCTCAGATACATCTCCGCAAACCTCATCGAGGTGAGACTCGTATAAGGAAGTGGTCGTCATCCTCGAACTCTAGAGGCCCCCTGTCAGTTCAGCTGGAAGTGGTGCCGCAACTCTGGAGAATCCTGTCACAAAGGTAAGTTTGGCCATCTCCTGAGTGATCAAATGAACCCTCTTATGCATGATTCCATCCTGTGCTGCCTGGGTTTTCCTTTTCGCCGGCCAAGGAAAACCCCATCCCAACATTGTAGATAAACCACAACCTTTTTTCCTAATACAGTCAATCCATGTATGAACTGTGGATCCAATACATACTCAGATTAGCATCGTTAGGCCTCGACGCTGCCACCAAGAGATTCCAACTGAAACTATCGCCTCATGGGTCAGATCACACTGTCGGTGAAAGTGTTATTATTGAGTCTCCTCCCAAAGGTATCCCCAGAAGTGAGGGTCAAGTCTATGGATTCCCAGAAACTCCAGGCCTGGGACATGATTCGTGGAAGGAAGGAATGATTCGAATCAATGTCTTGTTGTTACGTCAGCTAGTAGAAGACACGGTCCATACTTCAAATCGTCCTTAGAGCCTTTCGGTCGCACTCCTTGACCGCATGTAGCTACTCTTTCTCTCACCCCCAGCTTCCGGAGCCTAGTGGGAATTACAAGGGCGGGTGGTTGTAACATGTCAAAATGTTCACCACCCCATGCTGCTCTCATAGCTCTTCTTCCATGTCTTCCACCTTGCAAATTCATCTGTCCTTTTTACTTCCTCTACTTGAAACATTTTACATGCCCAAGTCTCCAAGACTGGTGCCATTTTCCGGATTTCCCACTGCTAACCTTCACTGACTGCATCCATTCAGCAAAGGAATTCTCAACCACAAAGGTTCTTTCTATCACACTAGACTAAGTAAGAATGCATAGAGAAAAGGTGATGGCTCGGATGTCCGAGCCCTGAAACACCGATCACATCGCATTCATCGAGTACCAGGAATGGTTTGGTACGCCCCGATGAATTCTCAGCTACCGACATGTCGTCCTACCGAAGCTGTATAAGCTCTAGAAAACTCTCAGCCTCCTCCTTAAGCCAGTCCTCAACTGCCTGGGAGTCGGGCTCGCCTCAGAACTTGAGGGTATCTGATGTTGGAACACGTGTAAGGCAGTAAGTCTACATGTGTCACATACCGGTACTGCCGGTTGTAACTGCTGACCAACATGTAGTGATGTATAGCTGGCACACTACCCGAATGCACTATCTCAGGCATCAGTCAACATACTGAAGACTCATCACTATGCGGACCATCCTCATGGTCATTCATTGGAAAAAACTAGTAGCCATGTCCAACATCCACTCTACTGCTATCTCAGCTTGGCAGAAAACTCTAGAAATCGCCTCCAGCCAGTGCTCTGCTGTCTAGGAATCTGCCTCGCCTCGTAACCTCAGAGGCCACTGGTGCTGGAACTTGTGCAATGAGCACTGTTAGCGTGCACAGTTCGCTAGTATGGATGGTGGCCTCTACTGCCCAACAGGTGGTTGTGCGGCTGGTACACCACCCGAGGGTGTCAACATAGTAAAAAGGGCCCTGCATCAGAGCCTTGATGCTTGGTGGGCAGTCATCGAGTACTCTCTCGGAAAATCCAACTGACTGAATGCGTGGAGACATCCTGAAAAGATGTGACACAGTCAAATGATTTAAACCTGATGAGATGACCTGGTTTGATTTGACTTAAAGAAAACTTTTGAAACACACACACAATCAGTGTTTTCATGCACTAAGTCAGAAATCAGTAGTCAGGGTCTTGGTGTACGGATACGTCAGCTGCCGCACCAACATTGGACTCCCTAAACTGAAATCCATACTTATTACCCTTAACACTATTGCTTCACAGAAAGAAAATATTAGAATCCTAAGCTCTGTGGTAGAACCGACTCCTTTGATACCAATTTGTCACGACCCGTCCTCAGGGCCTGTGCCGTGACTACCCCAAGCCCGCCTTCCATAGGCCAGGGGGTGGCGACTAGAACCAAAGGCGTAAATACCGATAACTGGGAAGACATTTCCTTTATAAATGTAATCAAAACACCACAGAGTACAAGCAGAAGTAATACATTAAGTACAAAAGAATGTCCTGAAAAGTAAATGGGCTAGAATACAAACCCAACTGAAAGTACAACTACAACTGAACAAAGTACAACAGAAAAGACAAGCAGCTAGAAGAATAGAAGCAACTCCTAGGTCGTCTAACTCGGATCCTACCTGACAGGTAGGTACAGATAGCGCAGCTCCTGGATCATCCACCACGGATCCTACCTGAAGGGTAGGTACAGATAGCGTAGCTCCTGGATCGTCCACCACAAATCCTACATGAAGGGTAGGTACAGATTGCCTCCACAATTCTCTCTCCCCGTCAACCTCCTCCGAGTATCATCTCGTCGTGAAGTCCACCTCCAGATATTGATTCGTCATGAGGTCCACCTCTGGGTACCGTCCAATCCTCGAGCACTCGACCTCTTTCAGTGCTGCCCGTTGACTGTATCCAACACAACGAGGTGTGGGAATAGCCCATGCAGGGGTGAGTATACAATACTTACTAGGGAACCCAAGACCCTCAAGGTCTCACTAAATCCAACAAGGATATCCACAAAGAAGGATCTCAACATATAACCCTTTCTTAGGTATAAACCCATAATTATACCTAAGTTTTCAAGTAACCCATCTCAATCATGAGGAAAAACAAAGGTTATGAAATCAACGGATAACCACTACCTTGGTATATTCCCATACATATACCTAAGTTATCAAGTGACCCATCTCAATCATGAGGTAAACACAAGGTCATAGACTCAGCTGAAACCAGGGTTTTCATTATCGAAACCGTAACTACTGAAGAGCTCCGTCTCTGACGAGTACAGTGATCCTGTCATGACACCGAGGTACTGCCCACTAACCTTAGACTGCTGAGATACTCCTGCTATCGAGTACTGCGGGTCTGCCACCTCACAAAGTAGTGCTCCTCCGCCATGGGTCTGCCACCTCACACAGTAGTGCGCCCCCTCAAAGCCTACAGAGGTACTCCTCCTATCGAGTACCGCGAGTCTCCTGCCTGCTACCAAGCGCTCTGTCTGTCGTGGGTCTGCACCCAAACAATGTAGTGCTCTATCCACTGGGCTATTCGACTCACTCCAAGTCGAGTCGGTCAAGCAGTCCTCAGGTCTTATCCAGCTACACGGTCTCCGTACTCCATACGCTCGTCTCCGGGAGGGTCTGATCCACGAGATACAGGTCGATACTCCATGTATCACAAAGTCCCATGAATAAGTATCTCAAAGGATGGCCTCATCATAGGGGTCTCAATGCAACAGATAGCGCGTCAATCAGACGCCCGGTCTGTGAGTTATTAGCCTTTTCGTCCCTAGGGCCCGGTTGGTTTCGTGTACGAACCAACCCGATCATATCTCAACTGTACCCCGAACTATCATAGGGTAAAATCATAGGGACTGTTTCTCAAAATGATCACCAATGCCGCTGACGGTTCGTCAAACGGACGTCCGATCTGAAAGTTATCAGCTTTTCCATTCAAGGGGCCCAGTTGAATTTCAGATTCAATCCAACCCATCCACTATACAACTGCATCCAAAACAGAGGAAAAGTATTTCAAATGTTCCGTTTCATAAAAAATAATCCAAAAAAGTCGACGGTACATCAATCAGACGTCCGGAGCTTAAGTTATAAACGGTTTCGCTCCGAGGGCCCGGTTGGTTTCGTGTTCGAACCAACCTGGACGTACATAAAGTTCTTCTACACCTTGAGTGTAATATACCGAAACAACCTTCTCGATCCAAGGATCGCATCACAACTGACGGTGCGTCAATCGGAGGTCTGTAGCCCAAGTTATGAGTGTTTGAACGAAACTGCCTGAGAATAGGGGGTTCGAGCCCAGATCGACCCGGCCCGAGACCCCCTGGGTCGGCCCGAACCGGGTCCGGGTCTGGCCCATTAGGGTGCGTCCCGGTCCGGTGGGCGTTTCCCGTCACAGTTAGCATGGCCCGGCCCACCCTGGGGGCCGGTTGGCTTGGAGCGTGCGAGCGGCACGCGTGGCCACCTCTGCCAGCATCGAGTTTGAGCGGAAGGGGGGGGGGGGGGCTGCCCCCTTGATTGGAACCACGACCCCACATGGGGGGCCGCTCCTGCTAGCGGACGCGGCGTTGGTCGCCGCATCTTTCCCGGGTCCTGCGCAGCTGCGGAACCGGTCGCCTGCCGCCGCGGGTTCAGCCGTGGCTGTCCCTCCTGGCGGCGCGCCGGGCATCGCCGCCTCCTAGCGGTTGGCTGGTGATGGCCGCCGCCTCCGGCCGCCGGCGCCGCCGTGCCGGCGGGGCTTGACTACAGGGTCTTCCGCTGTCACGACCCTCCGTCAGGGCCCGTCCCGTGACTACCCCAAGCCCCCCTTCCATAGGCCAGGGGCTGGCGACTAGCACCAAGGCGTAATTCCCCGTATAAAGGGAAGGCATTGCCTTTGTAATGTAAAAAAACTCCACAGAGAAAGCAAGCAGAAGTAAACACTAAGTAAAAAAAACTGGGTACAATAGAAAGTGCAGTAAATTAAGTGGGACAGAATACAAACCAAAACTGAAAGTAAAGTTCAACTAAAAAGGAGAGTACAACAACTGAAAAGTAAAGCCACAGCCTCGAGCCGTCCACTGGAAGTCCCACCTAAAGGGTGGGTACAGATAGCCTCCACAGCTCCTCGGGTCCAGTCGTCCGCTCTGAGTACGCCCCGCCCAGTGGTTTACCTCTGGGTACCGACCTGCTCCTTGTGCCTCAACCACGATCAGCGATGTCCGTGGTCTGCATCGAACACAACGTAGTGCGGGCATTTCCCATGAAGGGGTGAGTATAAGCTACTCAGTAGGGACCCCGAGACCCCCGATGGTCTCCCAGAATCCACAAAGGATAATCCACGAATGAAATATACAATCACGAAATAACATACAACACTACTTAGGTATATGCCCATACATATACCTAAGTCATCAATTCTCGTTCGGCTCCAACATCCGAGCCCATGTACAACCCAGTCCACACAAGAAATCACAACCAAATCCACACAGGAAATCATAACGTAATCCACATAGGATATCAAGTCAAACTTATCGAAGATAAGGATTGAAAAACTAGACTCAGGTCACACAGGTAAACATCTTCATGATTTCAAAACCACTACAGTTGGAGAACTCCTCCTCTGTCGAGTATTGTGGGCCTACCACTACAACCAAGCGCGCCAAACTCCTCCTCTATCGAGAACTGTGGGCCTGCTGCTACAACCAAACTCTTCCCTCCATGGGTCTGCCGCTACAACCAAGTGCTCCCCCACATAGGCTCCAGAGGTACTCCTTATGTTGAGTACCGCAGGTCTGCCGCTACGACCAAGCGCTCCTCCGCCGTGGGTCTGCCGCTCCAACCATGCGCTCCCCCTCATAGCCTCCAGAGGTACTCCTTCTGTTGAGTACCGTGGGTCTGCCGCTACTACCAAGCTCTCCTCCGCCGTGGGTCTGATGCTACAACCAAGCGCTTCCCCTCATAGGCTCCATAGGTACTTCTTCTGTTGAGTACCGCGGGTCTGTCGCTACAACCAAGTGCTCCTCCGCTGTGGGTCTGCGGCTACAACCAAGCGCTCCCAAATGGGCTAACCGAAATACACTGAGTCGATAGATCAACAGTTGTCAAGTCTCAGCCAGCTACTAGGTCTCTGCACTCTGTTAGCTCATCACTGGGAGGGTCCGATCCACATGCTACCAGTCGATACTCAAAGTATCTCGAAGTTCCACGAAGAAGTATCCCAAAAAAAAGCCTCATCATAGGGGTCTCAACGCAATAGACGACACGTCAGTCCGACGCCCATTCTGTGAGTTACTAGCCTTTTCGTCCTAGGGGCCCGGTTGGTTTTGTGTGCAAACCAACCCCGCCGTATCTCGACAGTACCCCGAACTCTCATAGGGCATGCTCATAGGAACCATTTCTCAACATGATCACCAACGCCGCTAACGGTTCGTCAAACGGACGTCAGGTCTGAAAGCTAACAGCTTTTCCGTTCCAGGGGCCCGGTTGGATTTCGGGTTCAATCCAACCCGACCATTATCCAACTACAACCAAAACTCATGATAAGCATGCCAAATTTTTCGTCTCATAAAGAGGAATCCAACAAAGTCTAAGGCACATCAATCTGACGTCCGGAGCTCAAGTTATAAGTGTTTCCGCTGCGAGGGCCTGGTTGGTTTCGTGTACGAACCAACCCGGCTGAACCCAAAGTACTCCGAAACCTTGAGCGTAGTATACTGAAACGACAGTCTCGATCCAAGGATCACATTGCCACTGACTGTTCATCGATCGGAAGTCCTCAGCCCATGTTATGAGCAAATGATCGTGTGAGGTCCGGTATAAGGGGGTTCGGGTCCGGTCCGACCCGGCCCGGTACCCCCTGGGTCAGCCCGATCCGTGTCGACCTGACCTGGGTCCGGGTCCGGCCCGCATGGGCCCGGATGGCGCGGCGCAGCGCATTCCAGCCTGGCAGTCCGGCCGGGCGGCTCGGCCCGGCGCGCTTTCGCTGGCCAGGCGGCCAGGCGGCTCGGCCGTTACGGCAGAGCGAAGAGGGGGGGGGGGGGTGCGCAACCCTCCACGTAGAGAACCCGCGACCCCATGTGGGGGGCCGCCCTGGCTGGCCAACCGGGGGTTATGAACCCCCAGTTTTCCCCTGACCGGCCGACCCGCTCTGGTCGGCCGGCTACTGCCGCCACGGGACCAGCACGGGCCGGTCCCCCTGCTCCGACGCCGGCGGCCCGGAACCGGTCGCCGGTCTCCCTGCTCTGCCTCGGCCTCAGCCGCGGCCTTGGTCCGTCCGTCATGGCGCGACTGCGCCACACCCCTCCGCCGCGGCCCCGCTCCGGCCGTGGCACTTTTGTAGTTCTCCGGCGTGGCGCGACGGTGCCGCGTCTTTGGTTCGTCTTCAACGGCGTGGCACGACGATGCCGCTTCTCCCCCTTTCTTTAATATTTCTGCGCGGTGCTTCGGCACCACGTTGCCTTGTATGTGCCGCAAACAACATCAAACAACCAAAGGGGAGAGGAGGGTCAGCTGTTTTCGTGTGGTCCAACCCCCTCCCGTTATTGCGGTATCAGGAGGCTCCAATAGAAATGAAGAAAGGCAAATGAAGAATTCACGAACAACAATTAAAAAAAATCCCTACCTCGTCGAATTCGATGAGCGAGGGTTCATCATGGAATTAACCGTCACGGAAGAAGGCGTCGTGGAAGGAGGATCGTCACATCGCGGAGAAAGGATTCTTCGGCGTCGCGTGGTCGATCTCCGAGGATCCAGTGTTCTTGGCGACCTTCGTCAGAGGTCGACGTTCCTTGCGTTCTTCGTGTTCTTCGCATTCTTCGTCGAGGAGGAAGAACTTCACGGCTTGAGATAATTCTCCCCAAACCCTCTTGCACAACCCACCCCTAATAAAATAAGAGTTGTATTATTTTATTAACACAAGCCAATGTTTGAATTTCAAAAAGAATTAATCAATTAAAATAATTAATTGAGGAGTTTTAAACCGCCCAATTAATGAGGCGTTTATTAACCAGAATAAATGTAAGGGTTGACTTCATTAATAGGGGGTGCGGTTGCATTACTTAATTAAAGGAGGGGATTTAGGAAGAAAATAAATGATGGGGCTCGTGTGGGCCCCACCTCACAAATATCCTACCAAGTGGGTAGGATATTGTGGGTCCCACTTCTATCACTTAGCTTATGTTAAACAAGTTGAAGTAAAATGAAAATTGTGCATCCAATTTTTATTTAATTCCTTTACTTAACCCCAAAATTTAAAAACCACACCCAAGCAAACTCAACTTCAGAAATGGTGTTTCTAAGCAATTACCGGCACTGTGATTCCATCGGTGCCCTCAGAATTCGATTCCGAGTGCCGGTTCAAAAGGTAGAAAAACCCACTCGTTCGTTCACTGAACGTACCCGAGTTAAACATCGGAAAATGATTTCGGGCACACCGAGCCGCAGAATCAGGTGCCGTCAGAAACTGCGTTCCTGTAAAATCCCAAAGAAAATTAAGAAAAAATTTCCCTTGAATTTTACGAGTCTTTACATTACTCCCACCTCAGGGCTTTACGTCCTCGTAAATCTTTAACACAAACTAGGGTTACAAAAGCGGTACTGAGCACGCATCTGAGCCTTCCGCTCCCATGTGCTCAAATGGAGGTCCCCGTGCTGCCATCTGATGCGCACTAGAGGAATCGACCATCCACGTAGGACCCGCTCCTGTCGATCCTCAATCTCCACATGGACCTCCGCAAAAGTTACCCGATCGCCAACGTCCAGCTCCTCATGGTCGATGATATGCGAAGGGTCGAACACGTATCTCCTCAGCTGAGATACGTGGAAGTCATTGTGCACCTGGTGTAACTAAGGTGGATGGGTCAAGCGGTAAACCACTTCACCTACCCTACTGAGGACCTGAAAAGGTCCACTGAACCTCGTAGATAACTTTTCGCCTCGGCCACATCTCCGTAACTCACGTCGAGGTGAGACCCGTAGGGAAACATGGTCACCATCCTCTAACTCTAGTGGTCTTCGCCTCCTGTCAGCACTAGAATTTTGCCAGATCTGAGCTATCCTCATAAACTCTTGGATGACTTGGACTTTTCTGGTCCTACAAGAGCTACTAAGATTTCTTCTTTTCCGATAAGAGAAATTTGGTATCATCCCCTGGATGAACCACATTCTTCGCCTAATACAGTCAATCCCGACATGGATGATACTAACCCATACCAAGGATGACGTCGTAAGGCCTCAACGCTACTACCAAGAGATCCAAAAGTTACTCTCGCCTCCAAGGGTTGAGTCACACTATCGGCATCAGTGTGTGGTCACTGGGTCTCCTCCAGTAGGTATCTCAAAGTGAGGGTCAATTCAAAGGTTTTTAAACAGGAACCTCTTAATAACAATATAAAGAGAGGACAAGAAGGTAAATGCCACAAGAAAGGTGTCTTTTATTACAGAAGATCAAAGTAAAAAGACACAAAGAATCTACAAACAAACATCAACAAAGATAGAAGCATCATATACAAAAGTCTCCAGGTATGGAGCTAGTCCCGCTCCTGTCCATTTGCTCCCGGAGCTCCATGATCGTAGGCCTCAGCTGCCTGAAGCTGAGCTCTCCCATGTCCACCAGTTCCCTGTGGTTGGGGTGGACCTCCTGGTGGTGGTGGTGGCAACACCTCGAAGCGTCGTCCACCTCCAGCTGCACGACCAGCTCCCCTGCCACGGTCTCCTGCTCCATGTGGTCCGCCTCGATTGAACCTCTGCCTCTGCCTGGGAGGTCCTTCGTTCATCTTCTGGTCATCTGTATGGCGGGTCAGACAGTCATGAGCCATGTGACCAACCCCGCCACAGGATTAACACTATCCGCTCATGGTATGTCGTTGTCCACCCCGGGTGCCTCGCTCAAACGATCCTGTGTCATGCGGTCGACCACCTGTAGGTCTAGTCCTCTTGGTCCCCTGCGTCATCTGTCTACTGCCTGCTGTAGAAGACATTACCGCATGTCGGCTAGTGGTGGGTCCTACTGCTGGAGACTGCTCAGCAAGGAAACTCTCCGCTAAGAGGGCTCTCTCCAACACCCCTGTGTCTGTCGAAATACTGTAAGAAACAACTGAAGCTCTGATCTCTCACTTGAGCCCCTGCTCGAAGGTTCGGGCCCTGAAAAATGGGTCCCGTACCATGTCCGTCGAATATCGTGAGAGATCGGTAAACCACACCGCGTACTAGGATACTATCATGCTGCCATGCCGCAGCTGTAGCAGCTCCTAGATGCACACCCCCTAGAGGGTGGCTGGGACGAACTCTGAGCGGAAAAGGCTCTCAAACCCCGTCCAAAAAAGAGATGTCTCATCGTGCACCTAGAGCATCAAGCTCCACCATCTGCCTGCTGCCGCTTGCAGGAGGCTCACTGAAAGGACCACCATAAGGTCAATTGGTGTCCCTACCAAACGGAAAACTTGTACAACTGCCTCCAGCCAATCGTCGGCTGCCTGAGGCTCCGTCTCCACACGGAACCTGGGCGGTCGCTGACACTGAAACTCGTGCAGTGCACTAAGGAAACGTGCACCGTCAGCGGCTGGGACTGGTAGAATCGGAGGCTTGGTGGGGAGAGGTACCACCGGTGCCTCTAATGTCAAAGGGCCATATACCGAGGCCTCGTCACTCGGTGGGCTGTCGTTCCGTACAACGCTCGGAACCCTTGCTGGCTGCTATCGTGGGGCCATCCTGAAAAGAAATAGGTGCACCACGGTTAAACAGTATACCTGGTGAGCTGACACAAATTAATCACAATGAAAACTTGAAACACACATGCAATCAATGTTTTCATGTATTAAGTTGGAAATCAGAAGTTAGGGTCCTGGTGTACGGATACATCCACCGCCGCACCAACACTGGACTCCCTGGATGGATAGACACACTCAATACTCTTAACACTATTACTTCTCATAGAAAAAGATCAGAGTCCTGAGTTCAACGGTAGAACCGAACTCCTCTAATACCAATTTTTCACGACCCACCCTCGGGGCCCGTGCCATGACTACCCCAAGCCCGCCTTCCATAGGCCAGGGGCAGGCGACTAAACCAAGGTGTAATTCCCCATATAAAGGGAAGACATTTCCATTGTAAAGTAAAAAAACACCATTAAGAAAGCAAGCAGAAGTGAACACCAAGTAAAAAAAACTGAGTACAATAGAATGTGCGGTAAAATAAGTGGGCCAGAATACAAACCCAAACTGAAAGTAAAGTACAACTAAAAAGAAGAGTACAACAACTGAAAAGTAAAGCCACAGCCTCGAGCTGTCCAATGGAAGTCCCACCTGAAGGGTGGGTACAGATAGCCTCCACAGCTCCTTGGGTCCAGCAGTCCGCTCCAAGTATGCCCCGCCCAGTGGTCCACCTCCGGGTACCGACCTGCTCCTCGTGCCTCAACCACGATCAGTGTTGTCCATCGTCTGCATCCAAAACAACGTAGTGCGGACATAGCCCGTGCCGGGGGTGAGTATAGGCCACTCATTAGGGACCCCGAGACCCCCGAAGGTCTCCCAGAATCCCCAAAGGATAATCGACAAAGGAAAGATACAATCACGAAGTAACATCCAACACTACTTAGGTATATGCCCATACATATACCAAAGTCATCAATTCTCGTTCGGCTCCAAAATCCGAGCCCAAGTACAACCCAGTCCACATAGGAAATCAAAATCAAATCCACACATGAAAGCATAACGTAATCCACACAAGATATCAAGTCAAACTTATCGAAGATAAGGATTGAAAAACAAGACTGAGCTCACACAGGTATACATATTCATGATGTCAAAACCACTGCTGCTGGAGAACTCCTCCTCTGTCGAGTACAGTGGGCCTGCCTCTACAACCAAGCGCGCCGAACTCCTCCTCTGTCGAGAACTGTGGTCCTGCTACTACAACCAAGCGCTTCCCTCCTTGGGTCTGCTGCTACAACTAAGCGATCCCCCACATAGGCTCCAGAGGTACTCCTTCTGTTGAGTACCGTGGTTCTGCCACTACACCCAAGCGCTCCTCCACCTTGGGTCTGCCGCTACAACCAAGCTCTCCCCCTCATAGCCTCCAAAGGTACTCCTTCTATTGAGTACCGCGAGTCTGCCGGTACTACCAAGCGCTCCTCCGCCATGGGTCTGCCTCTACAACCAAGCACTCCCCCTCATAGACTCCAGAGGTACTCCTTCTGTTGAGTACTGTGAGTCTGCCGATATAACCAAGCGCTCCTCCGCCGTGGGTCTTCTACTAAAACCAAGCACTCCCCACTGGGCTCTCCGAAACACACTGAGTCGATAGATCATCAGTCGTCAAGTCTCAACCAGCTACTAGGTCTCTGCACTCTATTAGCTCGTCACCGTGAGGGTCCGCTCCACAAGCTACTGATCGATACTGCAAGTATCACAAAGTTCCATAGAGAAGTACCTCAAAGGACCGCCTCATCATAGGGGTCTCAACGCAACAGACGGTGCGTCAGTCGGACGCCCGGTCTGTGAGTTACTAGCCTTTTCGTCCTAGGGGCACGGTTGGTTTCGTGTGCGAACCAACCCGACCGTATCTCGACAGTACCCTGAACTCTCATAGGGCATGCTCATAGGGACCATTTCTCAACGTGATCACTAACTCCACTGACGGTTTGTCAAACGGACGTCCGGTCTGAAAGCTAACAGTTTTTCCGTTCCAGGGGCCCGGTTGGATTTTGGGTTCAATCCAACCCGGAAATTATCCAACTGCAACCAAAACACAGACGAAGCATGCCAAAAGATTAGTCTCATAAAGAGGAATCCAACAAAGTCAACATCACGTCAATCGGACGTCCGGAGCTCATGTTATAAGCGTTTCTGCTCCGAGGGCCCGGTTGGTTTCATGTACAAACCAACTCGGCCGAACCCAAAGTACTTCGAATCCTTGTGTGTTATATACCGAAATGACCATCTCGACCCATGGATCGCATCGCCATAGACGGTACATCGATCGGAGGTCCGCATCCCATGTTATGGTCAAAATACCGTGAGAGGTCCAGTATAAGGGGGTTCGGGCCCGGTCCGACCCGGCCCCGTACCCCCTGGGTCGGCCCGAACCAGTTCTGGCCCACTTGGGCACAGCCCGACTTGCTTGGACACGGCCCGGCCCGGCCGGCGTGGCTCGGCTCGGCCAGCGTGGCCCTGCCCAGCCTGGGCACGGCCCGGCGCGCTGGCGCTGGCCGGGGGGCCAAGTGGCCAGGTGGCTCGGCCGTTACGGCCGAGCGAAGAGGGGGGGGGGCTGCCCCCCATGTAGAGAACCCGCGGCCCCCATGAGGGGGGCCGCACCTGCTGGCCGACAGGGGGTTACAAACCCCCGGTTTTCCCCTAACCGGCCGACCCGCTCTGGCCGGCCGGCTGCTGCCGCCATGGGACCCGCGCTAGCCGGTCCCCCTGCTTCGACGTCGGAGGCCTGGAACCGGCCACCGGTCTCCTACCTCCGCCACGGTGCGACGACGCTGTGCCCCACAGCCGCGGCCCCGCTCCGGCCGCGTCACTTTTGTAGTTCTCCGGCGTGGCACGAGGGTGCCGCGTCTTTGGTTCATCTTCAACAGCACGGCGCAACATCTCTACTTATCCCCCTTTCTTTAATATTTCCGCCCGGTGCTTCGGCACCACGTTTCCTTGTACGTTCCGCAAACAACATCAAACAACCAAAGGGGAGAGGAGGGTCGACCGTGTTCGTGCGGTTCGACCCCCTACCATTATTGCGGTATTAGGTGGCTCTAATAGAAATGAAGAAAGGCAACAAAAGAATTCACGAACAACAATTAAAATAAATCCCTACATCGTCGAATTCGATCAGCGAGGACTCGTCACGGAATTAACTATCGTGGAAGAAGACATCGTGGAAGGAGGATCATCGCGTCACAGAGAAAGGATTCGTTGGTGTCGCGTCGTCGATCTCCAAGGATCCGACATTCTTTTCGACCTTCTTTGGAGGTCGGCGTTCCTTGCGTTTTTCGCGTTCTTCACCTTCTTCGTCGTGGAGGAAGAACTTCATGGCTCGAGAGAATTCTCCCCAAACCCTCTTTCACAACCCACCGCTAATAAAATAAGAGTTTTCTTATTTTATTAACACAAGGAAACACTTGAATTTCAAAAAGAAATAATCAATTAAAAGAATTAATTGAGGAGTTTTAAACCGCCCAATTAATGAGGCGTTTATTAACCAGAATAAACGCAAGGGTTGACTTCATTAATAGGGGGTGCAGGTGCGCTACTTAATTAAAGGAGGGGGTTTAGGAAGAAAAGAAACGATGGGGCTCGTGTGGGCCCCACATCCCAAATATCCAACCAAGTGGGTAGGATATTGTGGGCCCCACTTCCAACTCATAGTTTAGGTTAAAAAACTTGTAGTAAAATAAACATTGTGCTTCCAATTTTTATTTTATTCCTTTACATAAACCCAAAATTTAAAAACCACACCTGAGAAAACACAACTTTGGAAAAGGTGTTTCTAAGAAATTACCGGCGCTGCGATTCAATCGGTGCCCTCAGAATTCGATTCCGAGCACCGGTTCAAAAGTTAGAAAAACCCTCTCGTTCGTTCACTGAACGTACCTGAGCTAAACTTTAGAAAATGATTCCAGGCACACCGGGCCTCAGAACCAAGTTCCGTCAGAAAATGCATTCTTGTAAAATCCCAATGAAAATTAAGAAAAAGTTTCCCTTGAATTTTATAGGTCTTTACATCTGCAGACCACCCAATGCGCTCCAGTGGTCCATTTTGCCTGCCGTCTTCTCCAGCGGTCCTCCCGGGACCAGTTCTTCACTACAGAGTCTTCAAAACGTCTCTGCGGACCATTCCGGCATCGCCGGTCGATCCGCACGTCAAATAAACAAACTGCGGAGTCTTCGATTTGCCTTTGCGGCTCCGACTCCGACCACGGTTTCGTTCGGCCACAACGGCGCGGCGCGACGGTGCCGCTCTTCTTCGCCGTATTCTTCTTGTCTCCACACAGTGCCATTGCACTGTGCGCCTTTTGTTCATGCCGCGACAAACACAACATCGAAGGGGGAGGAGAGTCGGCCGTGTTCGTGCGGTCCAACCTCCTCCCGTTATAATGATAATAGGCGGCGCAAGAATAATACGTTGAACGGAAAGGAAAAAAAATCACGACAAGAAAAATTAACCCCTACATCGATGAGGTCGTCAAATGAGGGTCGTCGTGGGGAAAGGACGTCAATGAAGACGGCATCGCGGAATACGGCGTCACGGAAGATGGTGTCGCAGATCGAGGCTCTGTAAGAGTCGTCGTCATTTTCCTGATGAAGGATGCGGCGCGTCGTCGTTCTTCGACGAAGGCTTCTCTCACCGGCTGCGGAGAGGGAAGAAGAACGACACATCATTCACTCCTTGCGGTGACGGTGTTCTTCGTCAGGTTCTTGACGTTCTTCGCGTTCTCCAACGAAGAAGATGAGTTCTATCTCCTCCATTTCTCCACACAACCCATCAACCAAAATAAATTAAGACTTTGTCTAAATTTATTCACATATGCCAACACTTTTAAAATTCAAAACTAATTCCATTAATTAATGTGTTCAATTAATTGAGTAGAGAGTGTGTTGGCATTCATTAAAATAGAATAGGTAAAGTCACAACATTAAGGAGTAGTTTCAAGGGGTTTTGGGGAAAGTGAAAAGGTGGGGGCTCGTGTGGGCCCCACCACTCCTTTATTCTCTCAAGGGAAGTTACCAACCCAACTTCCACACAAAGGATAAATCCACTTAGAAGAAAAATAAAATTTTATTACAAATTTTATTTTATTCTTCACTTACACCTCAAATTTTAAACAACTCCTCCCGAGCAAATGCACCTTCAGAAAAGGTCTTCTTAAGAAATTACCGGCGCTGTGGTTCCATCGGTGCCCCCAGATTTCTATTCCGAGCACCGGTTCAAAAGTAAGAAAAACCCGCTCGTTCGTTCACTGAACGTACCCGAGCTAAACTTCGGAACTTGAATCCGGGAACACCAGGCCTCAGAATCAGGTGCTGTCAGAAGCCGCAATCTCGTAAAATTCCAAAGAAATTAAGAAAAAAAATTTCCTCGAAATTTCTGGGTCTTTATAGGACTTATGAAATAATATGAACATTGTTATATGTAATATGAAATAAATTTTATAGAATTACTTTCTATAAGTGGTTAAAACTATTTTTTCAATATAATTGAATAGAATTGTTTTTTGAGTAAAATATTACATATGTTTCCAAAATGTTATGGGGGTGACAAATTTAACATAGAGTTTTAAAAGAAAAATTTAAATCCTAAAATTTATTTTTTGTCTAATAAAAATGTTTTTAATATTTCTAAGTAACACTCACATCACAATAATTTAAAATACAATATAGTATTATTAAACATGATGTTTTTAGCAAAAAATGAATCATTTTAGAAGAAATAAAAATGCCATCTTAAGATAATATTAACATGTCAAATAAAAAATGAAAGAAATTTTTTTAAATCAATATTCTAAAATTTGTATATTTATAATTAAAATGAAATAAAATACATAAATTAAATATTCTTTTTTTTAAAAGTGCACCTTTAAATTTTTTCTTGTTCTTAAACCTAATTTGCATGCATTTATAATTTATAGAAGAAAATTTATTCCAAAATCTTATAATGCTAAATTCCCACCCATTAAATAAATTATATCCTCAAAGGTTTTAGTACTTATTACTAGTGAAAAAAATTAAAGACATCCATGAGATATAAATGACTCATGATATAATTTCAATATAGGTTTAAACCTTACCCACTTATAAAATATATATTTTTCCTCACAATAGAATTATACATAATATTGAGTTTTCTACCAACCATTTAAGCAAGGAGATTATCATTAATCATCCTTACATTGATAGACTATAATATGTTGATTTTAAATGTGACATCCTCAATTCAAGAAACTCTTTTTCCTATAATTAGGGAGAATACATACCTTCCCAAAATCACATTAAATTTATATAAAGTAAAGATAATAATACTTTCATGAATTATAATCCAATAAAAATTGAAGAAGATTTACATACCTTGGATATAACAATGACACCACCATGATATTTTATTCAAAATTTAATATCAAATTTCTATTCAAATCACACATTTTATATGACATCCTAAAATGAAGATTAAAAAACACCCACACCACATAATTATCACCGAACACCCAATTTTTTTCTTTATTTAAGATTTTAATTTTTCCAATAATCTAGGAGTTTTTTTGTATCAATTTTCATATTATTCCTTTTGATTAGAAACTGGTTTCCATAGTTCCCAAATTTATCACATCTAAAACATTGATTTGCAAGTAAATCCCTAGGAATGTAATTTTGTTTTACCACTTTGTTAACAAAAATCATCCCTTTTATTCCACATATTGAAGCTCACTTCCCTCATTTATGATAGATAATGCGTCTTATAGTTAATTTTAGACGTTCTAATTGGTGCCCCTTACTGTATTTTTCACACAAAATAAATTGAATCTTACTTCCCTAAACATCTTCATCACTAGAGATTTGATGAGACTTCATGCTTCTCTTATTTGGTGTGTTTGAAAACTTATGTAAATTATCATTGGTAATAATAATTCTTGATAGATGGTTTAGAATAATCAAAATTCTTATCACTCTAGATCATATCCTTTATATTTCTCATGGGAAAAATTCTTGTATTATTCATAACATCTATAGTTAACTTACATACTTTGGTCTTCAAGAATTAATGACACGAAAAGAGGTTATCAAGATTGATTTATAACTTAAACTATAAGATAACTACTATAAAACAATTATATGAAATATTCAACCTAAAAATGTCTTAATCTCTTATTACCATTATATTAGCCTTGAGTTCAACCTAAATCACTATTTGTTTGGTGTAAATTTTTTTATGTTTATTTCTCTCATAATTTTTTTCATAATTCTTAAATATAGTAAATCCTTCATAGTGGTTCTTAAATAAGATTTAATTAATCTAATCATATCCTCAATGATTGTTTTTTATAGGTGTGTAGTCTTATGTCCACTAATCACACTTCAAGTAAAGATCGAGTAAATACTCAAATAATCTTTTTAGGTATATTTACCCTAGGTGAATCTATGCCAAAACTACTTCCGGTTCCTAGTATACATAACATGGTGTAATTTCTAGGAAATCACAAACTTAAAGCGTCAGTAAAATTTCAGTATGTTATCCTACAGTTGGTATTTTTTATTTATAGTATCTCTAAGATTTTCACTAATTTATCTTATCCCAATCCCTCATTAATGCATATTATAATCCTAAAAAATATGTAAACCATGATATGATACCGATTATAATAACCTCGATTAAACATATATTTATTTTATATCATTTCTATAATTTAAAATCTATATATCACAAAATAATATTACAATCTAAATAATGAAAGGTGTAGTTTCTTTAAAGATCAGCTAATGAATAAAATTATTTTCTAATACATGTGAAAATTTCACCATAATTTTTCCATGATAGACTCCCTTAAATAATTTTCTTATGTTACACTAATATTTATTTCATGGGGAATGGAAATATAAGAAATAAGTGAGGTCAAATGCTTAGAATTATATATATTGTATTGAAGGGTTAGATAAATAACATATGAGAAAAGATGGGCATGGGAGAAATTTTTTATTAAAAAGTAAATTGAAAAATAAGAGTTGTCCATATATCATGATAGAGGAATATATGCTCTCAAATTAAGAACAATGAATTATTGAATAACAGTGTGAGATAAGAATGAAAACAAAATATAAAATAATGATATTATAAGTTCATGGAATCCTAAATATATGGAAACAACATAAAACATGTCATCATGAGTGTAAGTCGAGGCTCACAACCATGAAAACATAACAATGTGTTCTTTAGATAACCACCCATAACTGTGAGAAAAATGACCTTCTACGACAGGTCTTGGGCCCATCATAAATATCCCTCAAGATGGAACTATTTACAATGATATTCTAATATGATCACAAATACTATTAAATCAACATGTATTTGTGATTGGTAAACAAACATGTACGAAATTCTATTTGTTGGCCTTCTTGACAAAACACGAGAATGGACTTTTGGGATGAGAACGAAGTCTCATCGCAAATACCCTAGGTCATGTAATTGTAATTGTGATGGGATCATTCACCAATCACAAATACTCTGCCAGAAGGTGAGTATTTCCAACGAGTCCTGTCACAATTAGTTTTTTAACTGGGAACTTTTTGTGATGGGTCCTGCAGCAAATAATTTGTCGGAAGGTGAGTATTTGTGATGGGCCGTTTCACAATTACTTTTTTAACAGTCACTTCATGCATTTATTAGCGATACTATTTGTGATGAGTCCTATTGCAAATAGTATAATTGCTACTAATATAACATCTATAAACCCCCACCCGTATTTTCTCTCTCCATTCACCAATTCACATCTCTTTTATTCATTTTTCCCAACCTACAAATAGAAATATAATTTTTTTACATTGAAGAGAATTTTGAGTTTGCAGCACATAAAAGCTTCATTTGTGAGGTATTTACAGAATGTTCTAAATTTTTATTTTATTTTATTTTTTTAGGTTTGAAGATTATTAATTAGTCGTAATTAGAGTCAATTAAAATTAATTATTTATAATGATAATTAATTAGTTATATTTAACATTAGTTATTTTAAGTTAGTAATATTATGTTTTAATTAGCAGTAATGTTTGTAATTATAAAATAAATAGTTTTAATTTGTAGTAATTAGTAATAATAAGTGGTAAATAACTTTAATTAGCGATAATTAGTAATAATTAACGGTTATGCGTAAAGAAAGTGTTTAATTGGTTTTAACTAGAAGTAATAAATAAAAATCAGCAATACATCAAAATAATTATTTAAAATTAGCGTTAATTTGAAATATTATTATAAATTAAAAAAATTGTTATAATGTAACATCTGAGGTAAATAAAGAATAATAAATATTTCATATTTATTAATATTATTTAATTAAATATTAATTTTACTTTAAAGGGGTTTCTATGTTCGATAGCGTACCCGATATGCAACAACGGGTTTCTTTAAAATCTTACATCGCACAATAATAATAAAATATTATTATTTTAAATGGAAGTTAACTCCTAGCCACTGTATTGGTGGGAATGAACAAAACCGACTAAAATATGATTATACATGTTTGTTAAATGTTTTTACTTTTATCCTATAAAAGTTAGAGGCTTAAAATGTGAAAGAATCTAATTATAAGCATAATTTACATTAAAAGGTCGATTTACCACCTTCTAATGGAGAACCCTCTTTAAATCAGGTTTTGGGAACATTAATACATTATATTTGACCAAATAATGTCCTTATTTAGAATAGGGACTTCAAAATTTACTTTGTGTAAATTTTTGGTATTTTTCCGATAAAGTTCATTTTTTAATGAATAGTGATAAATATTGTAATTTAATTCAAAACTGAGTTTTATTGTAATTTATTTATATGGGTTTATTATCTTTTTAATTGGGTTTAAAGTTTAATTAGAATATATTTTTACCATTTAATCCTATGTTGGTAATTGTAATTAATTTTACTTTGAAATTGGACATAAACAAGTGTCGATCTTTTGATAGTTATTGTTTCTTAAAAACACACTATTAGTTTTAACAACGAGAATTAATTTTAAAATTAATTAATGAAAATTTTATGATTTGAATATGGAAAATAAATATCATTTTTGAATTCGTAATATCAAATATAGGTTAGGCTGAATTTTTGGTATTTTTCTGATAAACATCAATTTTTGATGAATAGTGAAACAACTTAGTAGTAGTTTAAAAAAATGAATTTTTCATTTAAATGAAATTTTACCACTACTGTGAATTGAATTTCAAAAATCAGACATACATGGTTTTTATCAAGAACTAAAATGTGGTTCAATAAGATGAATGTAATTTTTTGTGAATAGTAACTTTTGACTTTTATTTACCACGGTTAACGGTAAATAGGGTAATTCAAGGTAAAAAGAATATTATAATAATTCAAAATTACCTTAAAAATTGCCCAAACCTTATTTGTTGAGTCATTAACGACCATGGGCATCTTTGGGTCGATTTGGGGACCCCATTGAGCCACATGGGAGTAATAATGACAATTTAGATTAATTAATTTGAAGTAAAGGCCAAAATGACATAAACAAAATGCTTTTTGTAATTAATTTTTGTATGGTATTATATAAGTAATATTTTTGAATACAAATATTAATTGGAAATATAAAAATATTTCCTATATCATGGTATTTTTTTTATAATTTTTAGACATCAAATAAATTAAATTATTCATGATACAATAATGATGCAGTATTTACCTCATTAATAAATGATTTAAATAAATAAGATTATAATGATTATAATATTATCCATAACCTATCCAATTCTTATTGGATGATTTTATTTCGACCATGAGTCATCTTATCTTATACTATAGTGTTTTTTGGATGTTTTGAACCCGAATATCATTATATAATAAAATAATATTTTCAAACTTTCCTAAAGAGCCCCTCCCACCCTTATAAAATGAGACAACTTCTAACCAATTAATCACACTTCTCAGCACTTTGGATCATCCAAACTCTACCCAATTAATCTCCCTACATCCTTCTCTTCCACCTAGAAGCCTCACCTGAGGTAGAAGACACTTCAATATGTCCTTTGGTTCAAACCAATGATAGTTACCCAAATTAAAGGTAACAGTTTATCTTGAATTGTTTTCTTTTATTTTACTTCTCTAAACCCTAAACTATTTTTATTCCTTTCTTTTGCAACAAATATAGTATTCTAAATATACTAGGATGTTGTTATGGGAAGGATTCAAACTACACTTACACACACCTCTATCTAATGGATGAAGAACATAATGTTTCTGTGGATGGAAAACTAACGCCTCACGAAATGATGATTGTTCGATTATCTCCTACCGCCTCTCATGGTGGCCATTATGATGGAACTATATTTATATATGATATATATTATGTTTATGTTTTCTTTATGATTTTGTATTTTTCATTTATAGCACGCCTTTATGGTTTCTATATAGGGTAAATACGATAATCTCATTTGAGGAAGTGCGGACTACCGCCCCCTCAAAGTGATGTGACTCGTTAATGCCTTATATGGGATGTATAAATGATATATTTAATGATATTATATATGATATTATGATATAATTATAATATATATATGTATCATTATGTTTTTATTCCATTAAAATAAGAAATATAAATGAAAGTAGCGTTCATGCGTACGTACAGCTTACCGTCTCCATGAACTGTGAATTTTATTTCGTACCTCCATATGTTATGTACTATTATAAATACATGTATATACTGGATATATATGACATATATGATATCTAAATTATGAATATCATTCTGGATATATTGGACTATTGACCACATGGACAACATGTAAATATAAGGTGTTCATTTTTGACTCAAGTACCAAATATCGAAAAAATGGACGTTATTAACTTAAATGATTACATAATAAATAAACATGGTAATAAGTGACATAATAGGAATAATAAATTTGAAAAGGTTCTTAATCAAGTATAAATTAACTTTATTTTATTATTTAGGAGATTAAAGAACGATCGAGTCAAGGTGGACACGAGGTAAGGGACTTAGTATCAATCTCGTTTCATTGAGGCATATTTTGTTCTAATACACGACTTTATTTTGTACACAGTATAAACACCTTTGACTTTTCATTTTATTCAAAGGAAATATTTTTCTATGAAGCATTTTACTAAATTAAAAAAAGAATGTTTTTTTACGTAAGTGGTGACAACGACCTTTCCACCGCCGTGAGTATTATTTGATCTTTGGCTTCCTTAACAAGACGTAATGTTTTTTAAAATGAAAAATAATTACCATACACTCTTTTTACGTAATTTGGTATAGAAAATGATTTTGAGAATGGATTTATTATTTAAATATCTTGAAATGATATTTTGTTATTGCAATGAGGAGATATTATCTTTAATTTATGCTTATGTTGTGAGTTATGGTCATGTTATGGTTCTTGGGAATTATTTATGTATACGGGTGGTTCCATGATAATCCTAGGGTAGGTTAGCATGAGATAGATCTCCAATGCATTGGGTAACGTGACAGAGGTAAACATGAATGTTTCTACTAAGGGACTTAGGGAATATACTGTGATGTGTATTCCAAAGTAACTACCTATGTCGCTGTGATAACTACAATGTAAGTATGATTTGGATGCCACAAGTTACCTTTATGATTTATGATTCCTATTTGTTATACATAAAATCTTATGATTTCATGAGGTAAGTAAAATATTTCATGTTTTGTATGTATATATGAACAAAAATTTTCTCTATTTGTTTCATAACCCGTACTGAGATTTTTATGCTCATCCCAAGTTTTGAAATGTTTGCAAAGGACATAAAGATGAATAGGGTCAAGGATGAGATCTAGAAAAAGCCATCCTCTCTATAACCTGGAACTAGACATGACACATTTTTTTCAAGAGTTTTTATTTTATAAAATAAAATGGAAACTATGTAGAGGTGTCTACTTTGTAATCTTTTGAGATATAATAGTTATATCCTAATTCTCTAAAACTCTTAACCTGAAATGATCCTCAAGGTGAATTATTCAATTAATTAAATATTATGTAATGTTTAAGGCTGGGTCCTTATAGTTGGTATCAGAGGTTTTTGTAGATAACTTTAGGAGTTAGAATATTGTTAAATTAATGTTCATAAATTAATTTATGTTAATATTGAAATGATATTGCATTTACAGATTACCATGTTGTTTTGCCTAAGATATTTCTGTGATAAGAATGGTTTTCTATAGAGGAAACAAGGCATCTATATTGGGACGACATCAGGAGGAAGACAAACATCAAAATCATCCATCTGAGATGAACAGAATAGGAACTGAACAATTTTTTGCAGTGATGGAACAGTTGACTCCGGCTATAAATGGTGGTGGAATCCATGTATGAGATCAGCCAGATCAACCATAGAGAAACATATCAGTAGTGGAGAATTTCATGAGGCAACATCTCCCATCATTTAGAGGATCATCTATATAAGGCCCCAGCCTTCAACCTTACTTAATCTTGAGTTATTACAAGATTACACATTGAGGATATTTTCGGGTTTAGAGTTTTAGAGAATTAGATCATAAAACTTGCATTACATTCCACATATAAACAAAGTGGTTACATAAAGATAGTATTCTTCATTCCCATCAATGGAAACACATTTAAAATAAAACATGGATTATTTCTTGACACTTCCTTGACACTATCATCATATCATGTACCTTTCCCTTGACCTGTGAAAAACATTTCAAAAAAACTTGGGATGAGCATAAAAAGCTCAGTATGGGTTATAAAAACATGGAAAGGAAACATGAGTTGATATATACATAAGAAATGAAATCATACTTTACCCATAAAACATAGGCACTTTAACATACCTCATAAAATCATGAATAAATCATAGAAATCATAAGACATAATGGTAACTTGAGGCATTCATAACATTCGTACGTAGGGAGTAACCCTCTTGGTTACGTTTGGAATACCCATCACAGTATATTCCCTAAAATCTCTTCGGAGAAACCTTAACGTTTCACTCCTTCACGTTACCCAATGCATTTGAGAGCTATATCGGGCTCACCCGCCCTTAGTTTATCACGGAACCACCCGTTTTCATAATAATTCCCAAGAACCATAACATAATCATATCACATAAAACATGCATAAAGGAAACATAAAATTTCCAAATTTCAATCACGAGATATCAATACAACACATTGATATAAAAACATTATGAAAACCATTTTCAATACTAAAATAAAAGAAAAGTAAAACATGGTATTTATTTTTCTTTAAAAAGAAGGTATGGCTTGTAGAGGAAGCCGAAACTCAAATAACGGTCACGACGGCGGAGAAGTCGTTGTCGCCGCATATGTACGACAAAAACATTCCCTTTTGTCGTTTAGTAAACGCTTCGTATAAAAAAGATTCCTTTTGAATAAACGTAAAATTCAAAGGGGTTTATACACCGTATAAAAGAAAGTTGTGTATAAAATAAAATATGCCTCAACGAATGGAGATTGAGACGAAGTCCCATACCACGTATCCGACTTGACCCGACCCTTCTTTAATATCCTGAATAATAAACTTGAGTTAATCTCTACTTGATTTTGAATCTTTTTCAAGTTCATTATTCCTTTTATACCATGTTATGAACATCATGTAATCAGTTAAGTTAATAATGTTCATTTTGTCGGTATTTGGTTCTTAAGTCAGAAATAGACTTCTTACACTTACATGTTGTTAATTTGGTCAAAGGTTCATTATATCCAGAATGGTATTCATGATGTAGATATCATATATGTCATATATATCCAGTACATACATGCATTTATAATATTACATAATCATTTAGAGGTAAGAAATGAAATGCACCGTTCATGGAGACGGTAAGCCGTACGTACGCATGAACGCTACTTCCATTTCTATTTCATATTTTCTGGAATGGAATCATAATGATTTAAGAGTATATTATAATTCCAGTATAATAAAATATATAATATCATTAACTTTACCCTTTACACATCCCACATATGGTATTAACGAATCAAATCACTTTCAGGGGGCGGTAGTCCGCACTTCCTAAAATGAAGATATCGTGTTTACCCATAATGGAAACCATAAAGGTATGCAAAAAATGAAAAAAACAGAAGCTTAAGGAAAACATAAACATATTATATATCATATATAAAAATAGTGACATCATAATGGCCACCTTTTAAGGTGTTAAATGAGTATTGAACAATCATCGTTTCGGGAGGCAGAATTTCGCCATCCACGGAAACTGTATGTTCTTTAACCATTTGATGCAGTTGTGTGAGAGTGTAGCTCAAATAAATCTTATAAAAACATCCTAGTATATTTAAGATACTGGTGTTGTTACAAAAGAAGTAAATAAAAAGAGTTTAGGTGGTTGGAGAAGCAAAATAAAACAAATGAACATGAGAGAATGAATTACCTTTAAAAGTGTAACTCCTTTTGATTTGAGTCTAAAGGCTTCCTTTGAAAGGATTCTGCCCAAAGGGAATCCTCTAAGATGAGTAGAGGGATGTGTAGAGAGTAAATGGGCAGGGGTTGGCCGAGCAAAAGGCTTTAGTAGTGTGTGAAATGAGGTAGAGGTGGGGGCCTTTTATAAGAGGAGAGGAGGGGCACTTTTGGAAAGTAAAGAAATATTACTTTATTTGAAATGTGTTTCGGTTTCAAAAGGTCCCACATTAAAATAATTCGTGGATAAGGTGATAAGGGTTCTCAATCCACTCATCCAATTGGTTTTGGACATGTTTAGTTCATAGATTTTATATTATCTTTCCATTTTATTTAAATCGTCAAATAATGATGTCATCGCTGCATCATTATTATTTCATAAATAATTTAATTTATTTAATGTCTAAAAATCATAAAAAAATACTATGATGTAGGAAATCGTTTTAGCTTTCCAATTACTATTTATAATCAAAAATATGATCTTTATAACCCCATGTAAAAATTGTTTTCGTAAAACATCTCTTGTTTGTGTCATTTTTACTTTAACATTTAATAAAAAGTTATTTATGTCATTTCCAAACCAAAGTGTCTCCATGGGGTCCCCAAGTTGACCCATGGCTTGTCTTGGTCGGCCATGACACAAACAATAAGGTTGGGACATGTTTCTAGGTCATTTCCTATTATTAAAGCATTATTTATACCTTAAACTACACTAATTACCACTAATTGCGATTAAAAACTTAATAAGTTACTATTCACCAAAAAATTATTTTAATCTCATTGAACCACATTTTACTTCTTAATGACAACCATGTATGTCGGATTTTCAAAATTCAATACACATTAGTGGTAAACTTTCATTTAACTGAAAAATCAGTTTGCTTGATTACCACTTAGTGGTTTCACTATTCATCAAAATTGAAGTTTTTCAGAAAATTTCCAAAAATTCACCCTAAGATATATTTGATATTCCGAATTCAAAAATGAAGACTATTTTACAAAATTCAAATCATATAAGTCACATTAATTAATTTAATAATTAATTCCCGCTGCCAGAGCAAATAGCGTGTTTTTACAAAACAATAAGTATCAAAAGATTGACACCAGTTTAAGTCTAATTTCAAAGTGAAATTGATTCCAATGACCACCATTAGATAAAATGGTAAAAATATATTCTAATTTCACTTAAAACCCAATTCAAAACATAATATAATCATATAAATAAATTAGATTAAAAAGCAGTTTTGATGTAAAATGCAGTATTTTTCACTATTCATTAAAAAATGAACATTGTCAGAAAAATACCAAAAATTCACACAAGGTAAATGTTGATGTCCCAATCATAAAGAATAAGTTTATTTTGACAAACATAGTTTATAAAATTGTCAAAATATAGATTCAAAAAATGGTTTTCCATCAAAAGGTAGTAAAACAATCTTTTAAGAATATTAGTGTATTCCATGCATAAGATTGTATTTATTTTCATTTTAAGCCTCTATAACACTATCTTAATCATTAATAGGCATAGATAAAAATATCTATTATTCATTACTTACTTGGGATGTTACATCCTTCCCCCCTTTGGATAATTACGTCCCCGCAATTTATTTACTTATCGAATAAATGGGGGTACTTATCCCTCATTGCATTTTCAGATTCCCATGATGCCTCTTCAATCATGTGGTTTTTCCACAAAACCTTTACCTGCTTAATCAACTTATTCTGTAACACTTACTCCCTGTGGTCAATAATCTGGACCGGTTGTTCCTCATAAGATAGGTTCTCTTCCAGCTGAACTACCTCTGGGCTCAAAACATGAGATGGACCTGGCATATACTTTCTCAACATCGAAACGTGAAAAACATTGTGTACCTGAGATAAAATCGGAGGTAAAGCCACTCGGTATGCAACTGATCCAACTCTCTCCAGAATTTCGTATGGTCCAACAAACCTTGGACTCAACTTTCCTTTCTTATCAAATCTCATCACGCTTTTCCAAGGAGAAACCTTGAGAAAAACATGATCACCTACCTCGAAAGATAGATCCTTCCTCCGGTTATCCGCATAACTCTTCTGCCTGCTCTGAGCTGTTCTCATGTGTTTCTGAATCAGCTGAACTTTTTTTTTCATCTCTTCTACCAATTCTGGTCCCATCAACTTCCTTTCACCCACTTCATCCCAGAAAGCTGGAGTTCGACACCGCTTCCCATATAATGCCTGAAATGGTGCCATCTGTATTCTAGAATGGAAACTATTATTATATGAAAATTCAACCAAAGAAATATGTTGGTCCCAACTTCCCTGATAATCCATAGAACAAGCTCGTAGCATATCCTCCAATGTCTGAATTGTTCGTTCTGACTGCCCATCTGATTGAGGATGAAAAACTGTACTAAAATTTAATTCAGTACCCAACGACTTCTGAAGGCCTTTCCAAAAGTTAGAAGTAAACCTGGGATCACGATCCGATACAATGGAGAGAGGAACTCCATGTAACCTGACTATCTCTTTAAGATACAAACAGGAAAGTTGATCAAGAGAGAAAGTATCTCATATAGCAAGGAAATGACCAGATTTGGTCAAGCGATCAATAATAATCCAGATTGCATTATTACCTCGAGATGTCTTCGGTAATCCAACAACAAAGTCCATGGATATATTCTCCCATTTCCACTCTGGCACTGTTAAAGGCTGAAGCATCCCTTTCGGTAACTGCCGCTCTGCTTTAACCTGTTGACATGTCAAACACTTCACAGTAAAATCAGCAATATCTCTTTTCATTCCATCCCACCAGTAATACTCCCGCAGATCTCTATACATCTTAGTACTGCCCGGATGAACAGAAAATGGAGAACTATGAGCTTCACATAACAACTCTCTCTTCAACTGTGAATCACAAGGCACACACAATCTCTTCCCAAATCTCAAAACACAATCACTATCAATGTTGAATTCAGGCAACTTACCTTTCTGAACCAGCTCTACCTTTTTCTGCAACTCACTGTCTTGCTTCTGTGCTTGCTTGATTCTATCTGATAGAGATGATCTCACTGATACCTGAAACAAAACAGAAGGACTTCCTGCACCAACCACTTCTATTCCAAAGTTCATCAAATCCTTAACCAAAGGATCACGTTCCAAACGCAACATTGTTAATGAAGCATTACTTTTTCGACTCAAAGCATCAGCCACTTTATTTTCTTTTCCCGGATGGTAATGAATTGTACAATCATAATCCTTGATTAATTCCAGCCATCTCCTTTGTCTCATGTTTAACTCTTTCTGAGTGAATATATACTTTAAACTTTTGTGATCGGTATATATTTCACACTTTACTCCATACAAATGATGCCTCCAAATTTTTAAAGCAAAAACAACAGCAGCTAGTTCCAAATCATGTGTAGGGTAATTTACCTCATGAGTTTTCAACTGCTGTGAAGCATACGCAATTAACTGATCATTCTGCATTAGGACGCAACCAAGTCCTTTCAATGAAGCATCACTGTATATAACAAACTCACCATTCCTGGAAGGTAGTGCCAAAACTGGATCATTCACCAATCTTCTTTTCAATTCCTGAAAACAATCATCACATTATTTTGTCCAGATAAACTTAACACCCTTCCGAGTTAGCTTAGTCATTGGACTAGATAACCGTGAAAAATTTCTAACAAACCTTCGGTAATAGCCCGCCAAACCAAGGAAGCTACGAATCTCGGTTACATTTGTGGGTCTTGGCCATTCTTCCACAACTTTTGTTTTTGCAGGATCAACAATTATTCCATCTTTAGAAACAATGTGACCAAGGAATGAAATTTGTTGCAACCAAAACTCACACTTGCTGAATTTCCCATTCAGTTTCATTTCTTTTAAGGTTTGAAAAATAACCCTTAAATGTCTATCATGCTCCTCTTTAATTTTAGAAAACACCAAAATATCATCAATGAAAACCACCACAAACTTATCCAAGAACTCATGGAAAATTCTATTCATTAAGTCCATGAATACAGCAGGTGCATTGGTTAGCCCAAAAGGCATTAATACAAATTCATAATGGCCATATCTCGTATGGAACGCGGTCTTCAGAATATCTGCCTCCTTTACCTTCAGCTGATGGTACCCCGATCTCAAGTCAGTCTTTGAAAAAAACTGAGCTCCCTGGAGCTGATCAAACAAATCATCTATATGAGGCAAAGGATATTTGTTCTTAACAGTGATATTATTGAAGGCTCTATAATCAATGCAAAGTCTCATAGAACCATCTTTCTTTTTAACAAATAAAACAGGAGCACCCCATGGTGATGTGCTAGGTCTAATGAAACCTTTCTCTAATAAATCTTGCAATTGCTCCTTCAACTCTAAAAGTTCAATTTGTGCCATTCGATAAGGGGGTTTTGAAATTGGCTTAGCATCAGGAACTAGGTCAACAGTAAACTCAACTTCCCGATCTGGTATTATTCCAGGCAACTCATCAGGAAAAACATCAGGATACTCATTTACCACTGGAACATCATTAATCTGAACAGTTCCTTTATTTTCAACGACGTGTGCAAGGTAACATTCATTTCCATCTTTTACAAGTTTCTCGGCCTCTTGATATGTTATCAAAAGTAAGGGTTCATTCTTGTAAACAAACTGAAAGTCTTTCTGAAAAGAAACTTCTTTAGCTCTACAGTCAATATTAGCATGGTAAATAGAGATCCAAACCATACCCAGGATAACATCAAACTCTACTAGAGATAAAACAATAAGGTTTGCAAGTAGGTTCTTTACACAGATAAGGATAGGAAGATTCTTATAAATTCTTTTTGCCTCAACATTTCCCCCAGGTGTTTTTACCAAAAGTTCAGGAGTCATTTCTTAAGATGGTATTCCCATTTTACTAGAAAAGGTTTCAGAGATGAAAGAATGTGTAGACCCCGAATCAAACAACACACTGGCATAATCTGAAAAAACAAACAAAGTACCTGATACAACTTCATTTGATGGCCTGACATCTGCTGAAGTATTTGCAAAGGATTTCACCACCCCTTTCTGCTTGTAGTCTAACTGCTTCCCATCACTCAAGCTCCTTGTCGGACACGCATTTGCATAGTGACCCATCTCATTGCACTTATAACATTTCACTAACTTTAAATCAAATTTGTTCTTACCTTCACCTTGATCCTTTTCAGTGCAATCACGAGCCTTATGTCCCATCTTACCACATCGGTAGAACTTCCAAGAATTCAGAAGCCATTCCCCAGCATGCCTGTTGCCACATTTATCACAAACTGGAAACTTAGTTCTCTTACCATCATACTTTTTTGAAGAATTCTTACCTTTCTCCTGCCACCTCAGTCTCTTCTTCTGCTGGTTGTTATAGAAAACTTGGTCATCGGCAAACTCCATTTCCACCTTCTCAGCACATCGAACAAGATTTTCATAACTTTTAAACTCACGAGAAGCTAATGCCCTTCGATATTTTGGCTTTAATCCTGAGTAAAAACGATTGATTTTACTATCAAGGTCCCGGATAAAATTTGGAGCATACCTTGCCAATCGAGTGAACCTTTCTTCATAGGCAGCCACTGAGTCTTCCTCTTGCCTCAATTCCAAGAATTGGTTTTCCATCCTAAGTCGAACAGCCTTAGGAAAATACTTCTCAAGAAACATACCTTTGAATTCATCCCAGTCAAGAGAATCAATCTCATCGGCGTCCCTGATATTTTTAACCATAGACCACCACTGATCTGCTTCACCCTCCAAACGGTAAATAACAAGACTAACCTTTTGATTGTCTGAACACCCCATGACATCAAAAATCTTCTCCAGTGCTTTAATCCACCCTTCAGATAGCACAGGGTCAGATGATCCTCTGAATGATGGTGGATGTTGCCTCATGAAATGTTCCACCACTGACATGTTCCTCTGCGGTTGATCTGGCTGATCTTGTGCATGGATACCACCGCCATTTATCGCTTGAGTCAACTGCGCCATTACTGCAACAAACTGTTCAGTTCCAATTCTGACCATTTCTGGATGCTGATTCGGAAGGTTATTTCCTTTTGTATTCCTTCCTAGCACTGCTTCAACTGTTTCCTCGGCGGAAAACCATTCTGAACAAACATGTCTTAGATGAAGCAACATGGTAATCCGTAAATGCTATATCATTTCAAATTTTTTTTGGATAATCATTTAATATAATTCTAACTCCTAATGTTATCTAAACCGACCTCTGATACCAACTATAAGGCCCCAGCCTTAAACCTTACTTAATCTTGAGTTATTACAAGATTACACATTGAGGATCTTTTCGGGTTTAGATTTTTAGAGAATTAGATCATAAAACTTGCATTACATTCCACATATAAACAAAGTGGTTACATAAAGATAGTATTCTTCATTCCCATCAATGGAAACACATTTAAAATAAAACATGGATTATTTCTTGACACTTCCTTGACACTATCATTATATCATGTACCTTTCCCTTGACCTGTGAAAAACATTTCAAAAAAACTTGGGATGGGCATAAAAAGCTCAGTATTGGTTATAAAAACATGGAAAGGAAACATGAGTTCGTATATACAAAAGAAATGAAATCATACTTTACCCATAAAACATAGGCACTTTAACATATCTCATAAAATCATGAATAAATCATAGAAACCATAAGACATAAAGGTAACTTGAGGCATTCATAACATTCTTACGTAGGGAGTAACCCTCTTGGTTACGTTTGGAATACCCATCACAGTATATTCCCTAAAATCTCTTCGGAGAAACCTTAACGTTTCACTCCTTCGCGTTACCCAATGCATTGGAGAGCTATATCGGGCTCACCCGCCCTTAGTTTATCACGGAACCACCTGTTTTCATAATAATTCCCAAGAACCATAACATAATCATATCACATAAAACATGCATAAAGGAAACATAAAATTTCCACATTTCAATCACGAGATATCAATACAACACATTGATATAGAAACATTATGAAAACCATTTTCAATACTAAAATAAAAGAAAAGTAAAACTTGGTATTTATTTTTCTTTAAAAAGAAGGTATGGCTTGTAGAGAAAGCCGAAACTCAAATAACGGTCACGACGGCGGAGAAGTCGTTGTCGCCGCATATGTATGACAAAAACATTCCCTTTTGTCATTTAGTAAACGCTTCGTATAAAAAAGATTTCTTTTGAATAAACATAAATGTCAAAGGGGTTTATACACCGTATAAAAGAAAGTTGTGTATAAAATAAAATATGCCTCAACGAAAGGAGATTGAGACGAAGTCCCATACCTCGTATCCGACTTGACCCGACCGTTCTTTAATATCCTTAATAATAAACTTGAGTTAATATCTACTTGCTTATGAATCTTTTTCAAGTTCATTATTCCTTTTATACCATGTTATGAACATCATGTAATCAGTTAAGTTAATAATGTTCATTTTGTCGGTATTTGGTTCTTAAGTCAGAAATAGACTTCTTACACTTACATGTTGTTAATTTGGTCAAAGGTTCATTATATCCAGAATGGTATTAATGATTTAGATATCATATATGTCATATATATCCAGTACATACATGCATTTATAATATTACATAATCATTTAGAGGTAAGAAATGAAATGCACCGTTCATGGAGACGGTAAGCCGTACGTACGCATGAACGCTACTTCCATTTCTATTTTATATTTTCTGGAATGGAATCATAATGATATCAGAGTATATTATAATTCAAGTATAATAACATATATAATATCATTAACTTTATCCTTTACACATCCCACATATGGTATTAACGAATCAAATCACTTTCAGGGGGCGGTAGTCCGCACTTCCTAAAATGAAGATATCGTGTTTACCCATAATGGAAACCATAAAGGTATGCAAAAAATGAAAAAAACATAAGCTTAAGGAAAACATAAACATATTATATATCATATATAAAATAGTGACATCATAATTTCCACCTTTGAAGGTGTTAAATGAGTATTGAACAATCATCGTTTCGGGAGGCAGAATTTCGCCATCCACGGAAACCGTATGTTCTTTTACCATTTGATGCAGTTGTGTGAGAGTGTAGCTCAAATAAATCTTATAACAACATCCTAGTATATTGAAGATACTGGTGTTGTTACAAAAGAAGTAAATAAAAAGAGTTTAGGGGGTTGGAGAAGCAAAATAAAACAAATGAACATGAGAGAATGAATTACCTTTAAAAGTGTAACTCCTTTTGATTTGAGTCTAAAGGCTTCCTTTGAAAGGATTATGCCCAAATGGAATCCTCTAGGATGAGGAGAGGGATGTGGAGAGAGTAAATGGGCAGGGTTTGGCCGAGCCAAAGGCTTGAGTAGTGTGTAAAATGAGGTAGAGTTGGGGGCCTTTTATAAGAGGAGAGGAGGGGCACTTTTGGAAAGTAAAGAAATATTACTTTATTTGAAAATGTGTTTCGGTTTCAAAAGGTCCCACATTGATATAATTCGTGGATAAGGTGATAAGGGTTCTAAATCCACTCATTCAATTGGTTTTGGATATTTTTAGTTCATAGATTTTATATTATCTTTCCATTTTATTTAAATCGTCAAATAATGATGTCATCGCTGCATCATTATTATGGCATAAATAATTTAATTTATTTAATGTCTAAAAATCATAAAAAAATACTATGATGTAGGAAATCTTTTTAGCTTTCCAATTACTATTTATAATCAAAAATCTGATCTTTATAACCCCATGTAAAAATTGTTTTCGTTAAACATCTCTTGTTTGTGTCATTTTTACTTTAACATTTAATAAAAAGTTATTTATGTCATTTCCAAACCAAAGTGTCTCCATGGGGTCCCCAAGTTGACCCATGGCTTTTCTTGGTCGGCCATGACACAAACAATAAGGTTGTGACATGTTTCTAGGTCATTTCCTATTATTAAATCATTATTTATACCTTAAACTACACTAATTACCACTAATTGCGATTAAAAACTTAATAAGTTACTATTCACCAAAAAATTATTTTAATCTCATTGAACCACATTTTACTTCTTAATGACAACCATGTATGTCGGATTTTCAAAATTCAATACACATTAGTGGTAAACTTTCATTTAACTGAAAAATCAGTTTGCTTGATTACCACTTAGTGGTTTCACTATTCATCAAAATTGAAGTTTTTCTGAAAATTACCAAAAATTCACCCTAAGCTATATTTGATATTCCGAATTCAAAAAGGAAGTCTATTATACAAAATTCAAATCATATAAGTCACATTAATTAATTTAATAATTAATTCCCGCTGCCAGAGCAAATAACGTGTTTTTACAAAACAATAAGTATCAAAAGATTGACACCAATTTAAGTCTAATTTCAAAGTGAAATTGATTCCAATGACCACCATTGGATAAAATGGTAAAAATATATTCTAATTTCACTTAAAAACCAATTCAAAACATTATATAATCATATAAATAAATTAGATTAAAAAGCAATTTTGATGTAAAATGCAGTATTTTTCACTATTCATTAAAAAATGAACATTGTCAGAAAAATACCAAAAATTCACACAAGGTAAATTTTGATGTCCCAATCATAAAGAATAAGTTTATTTTGACAAACATAGTTTATAAAATTGTCAAAATATAGATTCAAAAATGGTTTTCCATCAAAAGGTAGTAAAACAATCTTTTAAGAATATTAGTTTATTCCATGCATAAGATTGTATTTATTTTCATTTTAAGCCTCTATAACACTATCTTAATCATTAATAGGCATAGATAAAAATATCTATTATTCATTACTTACTTGGGATGTTACATCCTTCCCCCCATTAGAAAATTGCGTCCCCGCAATTTATTTACTTATCGAATAAATGGGGGTACTTATCCCTCATTGCATTTTCAGATTCCCATGTTGCCTCTTCAATCATGTGGTTTTTCCACAAAACCTTTCCCTTCTTAATCAACTTATTCCATAACACTTGCTCCCTGTGGTCAAGAATCTGGACCGGTTGTTCCTCATAAGATAGGTTCTCTTCCAGCTGAACTACCTCTGGGCTCAAAACATGAGATGGACCTGGCATATACTTTCTCAACATCGAAACGTGAAAAACATTGTGTACCTGAGATAAACTCGGAGGTAAAGCCACTCGGTATGCAACTGATCCAAGTCTCTCCGTAATTTCGTATGGTCCAACAAACCTTGGACTCAACTTTCTTTTCTTACCAAATCTCATCACGCTTTTCCAAGGAGAAACCTTGAGAAAAACATGATCACCTACCTTGAAAGATAGATCTTTCCTCTGGTTATCCGCATGACTCTTCTGCCTGCTCTGAGCTGTTCTCATGTGTTTCTGAATCAACTGAACTTTTTCTGCCATCTCTTCTACCAATTATGGTCCCATCAACTTCCTTTCACCCACTTCATCCCAGAAAGCTAGAGTTCGACACCTCTTCCCATATAATTCCTAAAATGGTGCCATCTGTATACTAGAATGGAAACTGTTATTATATGAAAATTCAACCAAAGAAAGATGTTGGTCCCAACTTACCTGATAATCCATAGAACAAGCTCGTAGCATATCCTCCAATGTCTGAATTGTTCGTTCTGACTGCCCATCTGATTGAGGATGAAAAGCTGTACTAAAATTTAATTCAGTACCCAACGACTTCTGAAGGCCTTTCCAAAAGTTAGAAGTAAACCTGGGATCAAGATCCGATACAATGGAGAGAGGAACTCCATGTAACCTGACTATCTCTCTAAGATACAAACGAGAAAGTTGATCAAGAGAGAAAGTATCTCGTATAGCAAGGAAATGAGCAGATTTGGTCAAGCGATCAACAATAACCCAGATTGCATTATTACCTCGAGATGTCTTCGGTAATCCAACAACAAAGTCCATGGATATATTCTCCCATTTCCACTCTGGCACTGGTAAAGGCTGAAGCATCCCTTTCGATAACTACCGCTCTACTTTAACCTGTTGACATGTCAAACACTTCATAGTAAAATTAGCAATATGTCTTTTCATTCCATCCCACCAGTAATACTCCTGCAGATCTCTATACATCTTAGTACTTCCCGGATGAACAGAAAATGGAGAACTATGAGATTCACATAACAACTCTCTCTTCAACTGTGAATCACAAGGCACACACAATCTCTTCCCAAATCTCAAAACACAATCACTATCAATGTTGAATTCGGGCAACTTACCTTTCTGAACCAGCTCTACCTTTTTCTGCAACTCACTGTCTTGCTTCTGTGCTTGCTTGATTCTATCTGATAGAGATGATCTCACTGATACCTGAAACAAAAAAGAAGGACTTCCTGCACCAAAAACTTCTATTCCAAAGTTCATCAAATCCTTAACCAAAGGATCACGTTCCAAATGCAACGTTGTTAATGAAGCATTACTTTTTCGACTCAAAGCATCATCCACTTTATTTTCTTTTCCCGGATGGTAATGAATTGTACAATCATAATCCTTGATTAATTCCAGCCATCTCCTTTGTCTCATGTTTAACTCTTTCCGAGTGAATATATACTTTAAACTTTTGTGATCGGTATATATTTCACACTTTACTCCATACAAATGATGCCTCCAAATTTTTAAAGAAAAAACAACAGCAGCTAGTTTCAAATCATGTGTAGGGTAATTTACCTCATGAGTTTTCAACTGTCGTGAAGCATAAGCAATTACCTGATCATTCTGCATTAGGATGCAACCAAGTCCTTTAAATGAAGCATCACTGTATATAACAAACTCACCATTCCTGGAAGGTAGTGCCAAAACTGGATCATTCACCAATCTTCTTTTCAATTCCTGAAAACAATCATCACATTCTTTTGACCAGATAAACTTAACACCCTTCCGAGTTAGCTTAGTCATTGGACTAGATAACCGTGAAAAATTTCTAACAAACCTTCGCTAATAGCCCGCCAAACCAAGGAAGCTACGAATCTCGGTTACATTTGTGGGTCTTGGCCATTCTTCCACAACTTTTGTTTTTGCAGGATCAACAGTTATTCCATCTTTAGAAACAATGTGACCAAGGTAAGAAATTTGTTGCAACCAAAACTCACACTTGCTGAATTTCCCATACAGTTTCTTTTCTTTTAAGGTTTGCAAGATAACCCTTAAATGTCTTTCATGCTCCTCTTTAGTTTTAGAAAACACCAAAATATCATCAATGAAAACCACCACAAACTTATCCAAGTACTCATGGAAAATTATATTCATTAAGTCCATGAATACAGCAGGTGCATTGGTTAGCCCAAAAGAAATTACTACAAATTCATAATGGCCATATCTCGTACGGAACGCGGTCTTCGGAATATCTGCCTCCTTTACCTTCAGCTAATGGTACCCCGATCTCAAGTCAATCTTTGAAAAAAACTGAGCTCCCTGGAGCTGATCAAACAAATCATCGATATGAGGCAAAGGATATTTGTTCTTAACAGTGATATTATTCAAGGCTCTATAATCAATGCAAAGTCTCATAGAACCATCTTTCTTTTTAACAAATAAAACAGGAGCACCCCATGGTGATGTGCTAGGTCTAATGAAGCCTTTCTCTAATAAATATTGCAATTGCTCCTTCAACTCTAAAAGTTCAATTTGTGCCATTCGATAAGGGGGTTTTGAAGTTGGCTTAGCATCAGGAACTAAGTCAACAGTAAACTCAACTTCTTGATCTGGTATCATTCCAGGAAACTCATCAGGAAAAACATCAGGATACTCATTTACCACTGGCACATCATTAATCTGAACAGTTCCTTTATTTTCAACGATGCGTGCAAGGTAACATTCATTTCCATCTTTTACAAGTTTCTCGGCCTCTTGATATGTTATCAAAAGTAAGGGTTCATTCTTGTAAACAAACTGAAAGTCTTTCTGAAAAGAAACTTCTTTAGCACTACAGTCAATCTTAGCATGGTAAATAGAGAGCCAAACCATACCCAGGATAACATCAAACTCTACTAGAGGTAGAACAATAAGGTTTGCAAGTAGGTTCTTTCCACAGATAAGGATAGGAAGATTCTTATAAATTCTTTTTGCCTCAAAATTTCCCCCAGGTGTTTTTACCAAAAGTTCAGGAGTCGTTTCTTGAGATGGTATTCCCATTTTACTAGAAAAGGTTTCAGAGATGAAAGAATATGTAGACCCCGAATCAAACAACACACTGGAATAATCTGAAAAAACAAACAAAGTACCTGATAAAACTTCATTTGATGGCCCGACATCTGCTGAAGTAGTTGCAAAGGATTTCACCACCCCTCTCTGCTTGTAGTCTAACTGCTTCCCATCACTCAAGCTCCTTGTCAGACACTCGTTTTCATAGTGACCCATCTCATTGAACTTATAACATTTCACTAACTTTAAATCAAATTTGTTCTTACCTTCACCTCGATCCTTTTCAGTGCAATCACGAGCCTTATGTCCCATCTTACCACATCGGTAGCACTTCCCAGAATTCAGAAGACATTCCCCAGCATGCCTGTTGCCACATTTATCACAAACTGGAAACTTAGTTCTCTTACCATCAGACTTTTTTGAAGAATTCTTACCTTTCTCCTGCCAGCTCGGTCTCTTCTTCTGCTGGTTGTTATAGAAAACTTGGTCATCGGCAAACTCCATTTCCACCTTCTCAGCACATCGAACAAGATTTTCATAACTTTTAAACTCACGAGAAGCTAATGCACTTCGATATTTTGGCTTTAATCCTGAGTAAAAATGATTGATTTTACTATCAAGGTCCCGGATAAAATTTGGAGCATACCTTGCCAATCGAGTGAACCTCTCTTCATAGGCAGCCACTGAGTCTTCCTCTTGCCTCAATTCCAAGAATTTCTTTTCCATCCTAAGTCGAACAGCCTTAGGAAAATACTTCTCAAGAAACATACCTTTGAATTCATCCCAGTCAAGAGCATCAATCTCATCGGCGTCCATGATATTTTTAACCATAGACCACCACTGATCTGCTTCACCCTCCAAACGGTAAATAGCAAGACTAACCTTTTGATTGTCTAAACACCCCATGACATAAAAAATCTTCTCCAGTGCTTTAATCCACCCTTCAGCTAGCACAGGGTCAGATGATCCTCTGAATGATGGTGGATGTTTCCTCATGAAATGTTCCACCACTGACATGTTCCTCTGCGGTTGATCTGGCTGATCTTGTGCATGGATACCACCGCCATTTATCGCTTGAGTCAACTGCGCCATTACTGCAACAAACTGTTCAGTTCCAATTCCGACCATTTCTGGATGCTGATTCGGAAGGTTATTTCCTTCTGTATGCCTTCCTAGCACTGCTTCCCTGTTTCCTCTTCGGAAAACCATTCTGAACAAACATGTCTTAGATGAAGCAACATGGTAATCCGTAAATGCTATATCATTTCAAAAAAAAAAATTTGGATAATCATTTAATATAATTCTAACTCCTAAAGTTATCTAATCCGACCTCTGATACCAACTATAAGGCCCCAGCCTTAAACCTTACTTAATCTTGAGTTATTACAAGATTACACATTGATGATCCTTTTGGGTTTATAGTTTTAGAGAATTAGATCATAAAACTTGCATTACATTCCACATATAAACAAAGTGGTTACATAAAGATAGTATTCTTCATTCCCATCAATGGAAACACATTTAAAATAAAACATGGATTATTTCTTGACACTTCCTTAACACTATCATCATATCATGTACCTTTCCCTTGACCTGTGAAAAACATTTCAAAAAAACTTGGGATGAGCATAAAAAGCTCAGTATGGGTTATAAAAACATGGAAAGGAAACATGAGTTCATATATACATAAGAAATGAAATCATACATTACCCATAAAACATAGGCACTTTAACATACCTCATAAAATCATGAATAAATCATAGAAATCATAAGACATAAAGGTAACTTGAGGCATTCATAACATTCTTACGTAGGGAGTAACCCTCTTGGTTACGTTTGGAATACCCATCACAGTATATTCCCTAAAATCTCTTTGGAGAAACCTTAACGTTTCACTCCTTCGCGTTACCCAATGCATTGGAGAGCTATATCGGGCTCACCCACCCTTAGTTTATCACGGAACCACCCGTTTTCATAGTAATGCCCAAGAACCATAACATAATCATATCACATAAAACATGCATAAAGGAAACATAAAATTTCCACATTTCAATCACGAGATATCAATACAACACATTGATATAAAAACATTATGAAAACCATTTTCAATACTAAAATAAAAGAAAAGTAAAACATGGTATTTATTTTTCTTTAAAAAGAAGGTATGGCTTGTAGAGGAAGCCGAAACTCAAATAACGGTCACGACGGCGGAGAAGTCGTTGTCGCCGCATATGTACGACAAAAACATTCCCTTTTGTCGTTTAGTAAATGCTTCGTATAAAAAAGATTCCTTTTGAATAAACGTAAAAGTCAAAGGGGTTTATACACCGTATAAAAGAAAGTTGTGTATAAAATAAAATATGCCTCAACGAAAGGAGATTGAGATGAAGTCCCATACCTCGTATCCGACGTGACCCAACCGTTCTTTAATATCCTGAATAATAAACTAGAGTTAATCTCTACTTTCTTATGAATCTTTTTCAAGTTCATTATTCCTTTTATACCATGTTATGAACATCATGTAATCAGTTAAGTTAATAATGTTCATTTTGTCGGTATTTGGTTCTTAAGTCAGAAATAGACTTCTTACACTTACATGTTGTTAATTTGGTCAAAGGTTCATTATATCCAGAATGGTATTCATGATGTAGATATCATATATGTCATATATATTCAGTACATACATGCATTTATAATATTACATAATCATTTAGAGGTAAGAAATGAAATGCACCGTTCATGGAGACGGTAAGCCGTACGTACGCATGAACGCTACTTCCATTTCTATTTCATAATTTCTGGAATGGAATCATAATGATATAAGAGTGTATTATAATTACAGTATAATAACATATATAATATCATTAACTTTATCCTTTACACATCCCACATATAGTATTAACGAATCAAATCACTTTCAGGGGGCGGTAGTCCGCACTTCCTAAAATGAAGATATCGTGTTTACCCATAATGGAAACCATAAAGGTATGCCAAAAATGAAAAAAATAAGCTTAAGGAAAACATAAACATATTATATATCATATATAAAAATAGTGACATCATAATGGACACCTTTGAAGGTGTTAAATGAGTATTGAACAATCATCGTTTCGGGACGTTTCTGGAGGCAGAATTTCTCCATCCATGGAAACCGTATGTTCTTTAACCATTTGATGCAGTTGTGTGAGGGTGTAGCTCAAATAAATCTTATAACAACATCCTAGTATATTGAAGATACTGGTGTTGTTACAAAATAAGTAAATAAAAAGAGTTTAGGGGGTTAGAGAAGCAAAATAAAACAAATGAACATGAGAGAATGAATTACCTTTAAAAGTGTAACTCCTTTTGATTTGAGTCTAAAGGGTTCCTTTGAAAGGATTCTGCCCAAAGGGAATCCTCTAGGATGAGGAGAGGGATGTGTAGAGATTAAATGGGTAGGGGTTGGCCGAGCCAAAGGCTTCAGTAGTGTGTGAAATGAGGTAGAGGTGGGGGCCTTTTATAAGAGGAGAGGAGGGGCACTTTTGGAAAGTAAAGAAATATTACTTTATTTGAAAATGTGTTTCGGTTTCCAAAGGTCCCACATTGATATAATTCGTGGATAAGGTGATAAGGGTTCGAAATACACTCATCCAATTGGTTTTGGACATGTTTAGTTCATAGATTTTATATTATCTTTCCATTTTATTTAAATCGTCAAATAATGATGTCATCGCTGCATCATTATTATGTCATAAATAATTTAATTTATTTAATGTCTAAAAATAATAAAAAAATACTATTATGTAGGAAATCATTTTATCTTTGGAATGAATATTTATAATCAAAAATCTGATCTTTATAACCCCATGTAAAAATTGTTTTCGTAAAACATCTCTTGTTTGTGTCATTTTTACTTTAACATTTAATAAAAAGTTATTTATGTCATTTCCAAACCAAAGTGTCTCCATGGGGTCCCCAAGTTTAACCATGGCTTGTCTTGGTCGGCCATGACACAACAAATAAGTTTGGGACATGTTTCTAGGTCATTTCCTATTATTAAAGAATTATTTATACCTTAAACTACACTAATTACCACTAATTGCGATTAAAAACTTAATAAGTTACTATTCACCAAAAAACTATTTTAATCTCATTGAACCACATTTTACTTCTTAATAACAACCATGTATGTCGGATTTTCAAAATTCAATACACATTAGTGGTAAACTTTCATTTAACTGAAAAATCAGTTTGCTTGATTACCACTTAGTGGTTTCACTATTCATCCAAATTGATGTTTTTCAGAAAATTACCAAAAATTCACCCTAAGCTATATTTGATATTCCGAATTCAAAAATGAAGTATATTTTACAAAATTCAAATCATATAAGTCACATTAATTAATTTAATAATTAATTCCCGCTGCCAGAGGAAATAGCGTGTTTTTACAAAACAATAAGTATCAAAAGATTGACATCAGTTTAAGTCTAATTTCAAAGTGAAATTGATTCCAATGACCACCATTGGATAAAATGGTAAAAATATATTCTAATTTAACTTAAAAACCAATTCAAAACATAAACTAATCATATAAATAAATTATATTAAAAAGCAGTTTTGATGTAAAATGCAGTATTTTTCACTATTCATTAAAAAATTAACATTGTCAGAAAAATACCAAAAATTCACACAAGGTAAATTTTGATGTCCCAATCATAAAGAATAAGTTTATTTTGACAGACATAGTTTATAAAATTGTCAAAATATAGATTCAAAAAATGGTTTGCCATCAAAAGGCAGTAAAACAATCTTTTAAGAATATTAGTGTATTCCATGCATAAGATTGTATTTATTTTCATTTTAAGCCTCTATAACACTATCTTAATCATTAATAGGCATATATAAAAATATCTATTATTCATTACTTACTTGGGATGTTACAATCTAACCCTATGCCAGCTATATGGTGGATTAAATCACTAGAGAATATTTTTGTTGTCATCGGTTGTTTAGAACATCAAAAGGTTAGTCTAGTTGTTTACCATTTTTAAGGCGAAGCTGATCAATGGTGGTCGATTGTGAAAAATATCTGGGATGGTGAGGAGATTGATGCTATCGATTGGGATGAATTAAATGGTATGTTTCTTGAAAAATATTTTCCTAAGGTGGTTCGTCTTAGGTTGGAAGAAACAATTCCTGGAATTGAGGCAGGATAATGATTCAGTGGCTTCTTATGAAGAAAAATTTTCTCGAATAGCAAGGTATGCCCAAAATTTCATACAAGATATTGATAGTAAAATAAACCATTTTTACTCAGGATTAAAGACAAAGTATCGAAGGGCTTTAGCTTCTTGTGTGTTAAAAAGTTACGAAAAAGTTGTTTGTTGTGCAGAGAAGGTGGAAATGGAGTTTACCGATGATCAGGTATTCTTTGACAAACAACAGAATAAGAGGTCGAGGTGGCATGCGAAAGGGAAGAACTCTTCAATGTATGATATTAAGAAACATAAGTTTTTATTTTGTGAAAATTGTGGTAAAAAGCATGATGGGGAATGTCTTTTGAATTCTGTTAAGTGCTACTATTGTGGTAAAATGGGACATAAGGCTCGTAATTGCACTGAAAAAGATCAGGGCAATGGTAAAAAAATCTGATTTACTATCAGTAAAACGTTTTAAGTGTAATGAAATGGGTCATTATTCAAATGAGTGTCCAACAAAGAACTCAAAAGAAGGAAAGCAGTAGGACTACAAGCAGAAAGGCGTAGTGAAATCCTTTGCAACTACTTCAGAAGATGTTGGGCCATAAAATGATGTTGTATCAGGTACACTATTTGTCTGTTCAGATTATGCCAATTTGTTGTTTGATTCAGGGTCTACACACTCTTTCATTTCTGAGAAGTTTTCTAGTAAATTGGGAATTCCATCTAAAGATATGAATACATAACTTACAGTAATAACACATGGAGGAAATGTTGATACAAAAAGAAAACATACTAACATTCCTGTCCTTATGTGCGGAAAGAATCGACCTGCAAAACATATTGTTTTTCCTCTAGTAGGGTTTGATGTTATTTTGGGCATGGATTGGATTTCTGTTTATCATGCTAAGATTGACTGCAGAGCTAAAGAGGTTTCTTTTTAGAATGATTTTTAGTTTGTGTGCAAGAATGAACCCTTTATTTTGATAATGTATCAGGAAGATGAGAATCTAGTAAAAGATGGAAATGAATGTTACCTTGCACATATTGTTGAAAATAAAGGAACTGTTCAGATTAATGATGTGGCAGTGGTAAATGAGTACCTTGATGTTTTTCTTGATGAGTTCCATGGTATTATACCTGATCGAGAAGTTGAATTTACTATTGACTTAGTTCCTGATTGAAATCCAATTTCAAAACCCCCTTATCGAATGGCTCAAATTAAACTTTTATCATTAAAGAAGCAATTTCAGGAGTTATTGGATAAAGGTTTCATTCAACCTAGCACATCACCATGGGGTGATACTGTCTTGTTTTTTAAAAATAAATATGGTTCAATGAGACTTTGCATTGATTATAGATCATTGAATAACATCACCTTTAATAACATGTATCCTTTTCCTCATATTGATGATTTGTTTGATCAGCTCCAGGGAGCTCAGTATTTTTCAATGATTGATTTGAGGTCGGGGTACCATTAGATGGAAGTAAAGGAAACAGACATTCCAAAGACCGCGTTCTGTACTAGATATAGCCATTATGAATTTTTAGTTATGCATTTTGGGTTAACCAATGCACCTTCTGTATTCATGGATCTCATTAATAGAATTTTCCGTGAGTTCTTGGATAAGTTTGTGGTTGTGTTCATTGATGATATTTTGTTTTATTCTAAAAGTAAAGAGGAGCATGAAAGTCATTTAAGGGTCATCTTGCAAACCAAAAAAGAAAAGAAACATTATGGGAAATTCATAAAGTGTGAGTTTTGGTTACAAAAAATTTCTTTCCTTGGTCACATTGTTTCAAATAATATCATAACGGTTGATCCTGATAAAACAGAAGTTGTTGAAGAATGGCCAATACCCACAAATATAACTGAGATTTATAGTTTTCTTGGATTGGAAGGTTATTACCAAAGGTTTGTTGAAAATTCTGCATGGTTATCTAGTCCAATGACTAAGTTAACTCGAAAAGGTGTTAAGTTCATCTGGACAAAAGAATGTGATGACGGTTTTCAGGAATTGAAAAAAAGATTGGTGAATGATCCAATTTTGGCACTACCATCTAGAAATGGTAAGTTTGTTATCTAAAGTGATGCTTCATTGAAAGGAATTGGTTTTGTCCTAATGTAGAATGATCAGGTAATTGCTTATGCATCACGCCAGTTAAAACCTCATGAGTTAAATTACCCTACACATGATTTGAATTAACTGCTGTTGTTTTTGTTTTAAAAATTTGGAGGCAACATTTGTATTGAGAAAAATGTTAACCACACACTGATCAAAAATGTTTAAAGTATATATTCACTCAAAAATAATTGAACATGAGACAAAGGATATGGCTAGAATTAATCAAGGATTTTGATTACACGATCAATTACCATCTAGGGAAATCAAATAAAGTGGCTGATGATTTGAGTCGAAAAAGTAATGTCTCATTATACATACTTCGTTTGGAATGAGATCCTTTGGTTTTTGATTTGATAAAATTTGGCATTGAAGTTGTTGGTGCAAGAAATTATTCTGTTTTGTTTTAGGTGTTAGTGATATCATCTCTATCAGACAGAATAAAGCAAGCATAGAAGAAAGACAGTGAGTTGCAGAAAAAGGTAGAGTTTGTTCAGAAGGGTAAGTTTCCTGAATTTAATAGTGATAATGAAAGTGTTTTTAGATTTTTAAAGAGATTATGTGTACCTTGTGATTCACAGATAAAGAATGATTTGTTATGTGAAGCTCATAGTTCTCAGTTTTCAGTCCATCCTGGTAGTACTAAGATGTACAGAGATCTTCGGGAGTATAACTGGTGGGATGGAATAAAAAGGGATATTACTGATTTTACTGTGAAGTGTTTGAATTGTCAGCAGGTTAAAGTAGAGAGAGTGTTACCGAAAGGGATGCTTCATCCTCTACCGGTGCTAGAGTGGAAATGGGAAAATATATCAATGGACTTTGTTGTGGGATTACCAAAGACATCTCGAGGTAATATGGAAATATGGTTTATAGTTGTTCGATTAGCTAAATCTACTCATTTCCTTCCTATTCAAGATACATTATCTATTGATCAACATGATTGATTGTATGTTAAATATATATTCAGGTTGCATGGTGTTCCCCTCTCCATTGTATCTGATCGTGATCCCATGTTTTCTTCTAACTTTTGGAAAGGCCTTCAGAAGTCATTGGGTACTGAATTAAATTTTAGTACAACTTTTCATCCTTAATCAGATGGGCAGTCAGAATGAACAATTCGGACGTTAGAGGATATGATACGTGCTTGTTCACTGGATTATCAGGGAATTTGGGACCAACATATTTCTTTGGATGAATTTTCATATAATAACAGTTTTAATTCCTGTATACAGATGGCTCCATTTTAGGCATTATATGGAAAGCGTTATCGAACTCCAGCTTTTTGGGATGAAGTAGGTGAAAGGAAGATGATGGGACTAGAATTGGTAGAAGAGATGGCAGAGAAAGTTCAGTTGATTTAGAAGCACATGAGAACAACATAGGGTAGACATAAAAGTTATGCAGATAACCGGAGGAAGGATATTTATTTTGAGGTAGGTGATCAAGTCTTTCTCAAAGTCTCTCCATGGAAAAGTCTAATGAGTTTTGGTAAGAAGGGAAAGTTGATTCCGAGGTTCATTGGACCTTATGAAATTCAGGAGAAAGTTGGATAAGTTGCATACAAAGTGTCTTTACCTCCATGTTTATCCTAGGTATACAATGTATTTCATGTTTCGATGTAGAGAAAGTATATGTCAGATCCATCTCATGTTTTGAGCCCAGAGGTTGTTCAGTTGGAAGAGAATACCTCTTATAAAGAACAACCAATCCAGATTCTTGACTATAGAGAGCAATTGTTGAGGAATAAGGTAATTCAGCAGGTAAATGTTTTGTGAAAAAAAAATATGGTTGAAGAGGCAACCTGGGAATCTGAGAATGCTATGAGGGATAAATACCCCCACTTATTTTGATAAGTAAAATTTCGAGGATGCAATTCCCAAAAGGGGGGAAGGATGTAACAGCCCAGGTAAATAAAGAATAATACATATTTCATATTTATTAATATTTGTGAATTAAATATTAATTTTACTTTAAAGGGGTTTCTATGTTCGATATCGTACTCGATACGCAACAACGGGTTTCTTTAAAATCTTATGTTTCACACTAATAATAAAATTTTTTTATTTTAAGTGGAAGTTAACTCCTAGCCGGTTTATTGGAGGGAATGAACAAAACCAACTACAATATGATTATACATGTTTGTTAAATGTATTTACTATTATCCAATAAAGGTTAGAGGCTTAAAATGTGAATGAATCTAATTACAAGCACAATTTACATTAAAAGGTCGATTTACCAACTTCTAATGGTGAAACCTCTTCAAATATAGTTTTGGTGACATTAGTACATTATATTTCACCAACTAAATTCGTTCTTTAGAATAGGGACTTCAAAATTTACTTTGTCTAAATTTTTGGTATTTTTTCGATAAAGTTCATTTTTAATGAATAGTGATAAATATTGTAATTAAATTCCAAACTGTGTTTTAATATAATTTATTTATATGGATAAATTATCTTTTAATAGGTTTTAAAGTGTAATTAGAATATATTTTTACCATTTAATCCAATTTTGGTCATTGGAATTAATTTCACATTGAAATTCGACATAAAGATGTGTCGATCTTTTGATAGTTATTGTTTCTTAAAAACACGCTATTTGTTTTAACAAGAATTAATTTTAAAATTAATAAATGACAGTTTTATGTTTTGAATTTGGAAAAATAAACATCATTTTTGAATTTTTAATATCAAATATAGTTTAGGATGAATTTTTTGTATTTTTCTGAAAAACTTCAATTCCTGATGAATAGTGATTCTACTTAGCAGTAGTTAAAAAAAGGGATTTTTCATTGAAATGAAATTTTACCACTTCTGTGAATTGAATTTTGAAAATCCAACATATATGGTTGTTATCAAGAACTAAAATTTGGTTCAATAAGATGAAAATAATTTTTATTGAATAGTAACTTTTAACTTTTTTTTACCACGGTTAATGGTAAATAGGGTAATTCAAGGTAAAAATTTTTTTATAACAATTCAAAATTACCTTAACACTTGTCCAAAAGTTATTGGTTGAGTCATTAATGACTATGGTCATCTTTGGGTCGATTTTGGGACCCCATTTAGCCACATGGGAGTGATAATGACAATTATAATAATTAATTTAAAGTAAAGGCCAAAACCACATAAACAAAAAGCTTTTAGTAATTAATTTTTATATGATGTTATATATGTAATATTTTTGACTATAAATATTCATTGTAAAGCTAAAATTATTTCCTATATCATGGTATTTGTTTTTTAATTTTTAGACATCGAGTAAAGTAAATTGTTTTTGACACAATAATGATGCAGTATTTACCTCATTAATAAACGATTTAAATAAATAATATTATAATGATTAAAATATTATACAAAACCTCTCCAATTCACATTGGATGATTTTATTTCGACCATGAGTCATATTATATTCGAATATAATGATTTTTTGTCTTCTTGAAACCAAATATCATTATATAATAAAAGAATATTTTCACACTTTCCTAAAGATCCCCTCCCCCCCCTTATAAAAGGAGACCACTTATAACCAATTCCTCAAAACTCTCAAGCCATTTGGATCATCCAACCTCTACCCAATTAATCTCCATACATCCCAATCCTCCCCCTAGAATCCTTACCTTAGGAAAAAGGAACTTCAATTAGTCCTTTGGTTCAAACCAAAGAAAGTTACCGAAATTAAAGGTAACCATTTCTCTTAAATTGTTTTCTTTTATTTTACTTTTCCAACCCAAAAACTCTTTTTATTATTTTCTTTTGTAACAACACCACTATCCTCAATAAACTAGGATGTTGTTATGAGAAGGATTCAAACTTCAATTAAACACACCTCCATCTAATGGATGAAGAACTTAATGTTTCTGTGGATGGAAAACTAACGCCTCAAGAAACGATGATTTTTCGATTATCTCCTACCGCCTCTCATGGTGGCAATTATGATGGAACTATATTTATATCTGATATATATTATGTTTATTTTTTTTATGCTTCTTTATTTTCCATTTATAGAACGCCATTATGGTCACCATTGAGGGTAAGATAATCTCATTTGAGGAAGTGCGGACTACCACCCCTCAAAGTGATGTGACTCGTTAATACCTTATGTGGGATGTATAAAGGATAGAGTTAATGATATTATATATGATATTATACTGTATTTATAATATACATATATATCATTATGTTTAAATTCCAATAAAATAAGAAATATAAATGAAAGTAGCGTTCATGCGTATGTACGGCATATCGTCTCCATAAACAGTGCATTTCATTTCTTACCATCCATATGTTATGTACTATTATAATTACAAGTATATACTGGATATATATGACATATATAATATCTAAATCATGAATATAATTATGGATATAATGGAATATTGACCACACAGTCAACTTGTAAATATAAGGTGTTCATTTTTGACACAAGTACCAAATATCGACAAAATGGACGTTATTAACTTAAATGTTTACAAAATATTTATAACAAGGTAATAAGTGAAACAAAAGGAATAATAAACATGAAAAAGGTTTGTAAGAAAGTAGAAATTAACTTTAGTTTATTATACAGGAGATTAAAGAATGATCAAGTCAAGTCGGACACGAGGTAAGGGACTATGTCTCAATCTCCTTTCATTGAGGCATATTTTGTTCTAATACACGACTTTCTTTTATACGGTAAATAAACACCTTTGACTTTTCAAAATTTTTCAAAGGGAATATTTTTCTATGAGGCGTTTTACTAAATGACAAAAAAGAATGTTTGTTTAAGTGGTGACAATGACCTTTCAACCACTGCGAGTATTATTTGATCTTTGGCTTCCTTAACAAGCCATAATGTTTTTAAAAAGTAAAAATAAATACCATATAATCTTTTTACGTATTTTGGAATTGAAAATGATTTTGAAAATTGATTTCTTATTTCAATATCTTGAAATGATATTTTGTTATTGAAATAGGGAAATGTTATCTTTATTTTATGATTATGTTATGTGTTATGATCATATTATGGTTCTTGGGAATTATTTATGTATATGGGTGGTTCCGTGATAAACCTTGGGTGGGTGAGCCCGAGATACCTCTCCAATGCATTGGGTTACGCGACAGAGGTAAACGTGGATGTTTCTCCTAAGAGATTGAGGGAATATACTTTGATGGGTATTCCAAAGTAAGTCCCTATGTAGCTATGATAGCTACAATGTAAGTATGATTTAGATGCCACAAGTTACATTTATGATTTATGATTTCTATTTGTTATTCATAAAATCTTACGATTTCTCGAGGTAAGTAAAAGAGTTCATGTTTTGTACATATTTATGAACAAATGTTTTCTTTCTTGGTTTCATAACCCTTACTAAGCTTTTTATGTTCATACCATGTTTCGAAATGTTTTCACAGGACTTAAAGATGAATATGTTCAAGGATGAGATCAAGGAAAAGTCATGCTCTCTAAAACATGGAAGTAGACATGACTCTTTTTTCAAGAGTTTTTATTTTATGAAAAAATGGAAACTGTGTAGAAGTGTCTACTTTGTAATCGTTTGAGATGTAATAGTTATGTCATAATTCTCTAAAACTCTAAACCTGAAAATATCCTCAATGCGGGTTATTCATTTAGTTCAATATTATGTAATGTTTAAGGTCGGGTACTTATAAATAATAAGAGGTAATTAAGATTAATTAGTAATAATTAGCGGTAATTAGTAGTAATTATAGGTAATTAGAAAAAATTAGCACTAATTAGAAAAAATTTGGAGTCATTATTAGTAATTAATGAAAATTAACAAAAAAAATGTGGTAAGTAGTTTTAATTAGAGACAATTAATAAAAATTAGTGATAAATCTATATAATTATTAAAAATTAGTGGTAATTAGTTATAATTAGAAGTAATTAGTAAAAATTTGTAGTAATTAGTAAAAAATTGTTAGAAACTAAAAAAAGTTAGTAATAATAAGTGATAATTATCTTTAATTAGTAATAATTAATAGCAATTAGTAATAATTAGTTGTTATTAGTAAAAATTAGCTGCAATTAGTAAAAAAATATGGCAATTAGTTAAAATTAGAAGTAACTAGTAGGAATTTACGATAATTAGTATTAATTAATAGTAATTAGTAGTAATTAGCATTAATTAGTGATTATTAGTGATAATTGTTGATAATTAGTGATAATTGGTGATAATTAGTAATAATTAGTGATAATTAGTGATAATTATTTATAATTAGGGATAATTAGTGATAATTAGTGATAAATAGTGACAATTAGTCATAATTTTTGACATTTAGTGAAAATAAGTTTTAATTAGTGGTAATTATTGGTAATTAGTGATAATTAGCGTTAATTAGTAAAAATTATGAACAATTAATAATAATTAATATTAATTAGCATTAATTAGTAATAACTAGCATTAATTAGTTATAATTAGGAATAATTAGTAATGATTCATCTTAATTAGAGATTATTAGTTATAGTTAGAGATAATTAGTGATAATTAGTGATAATTAGTAAATAGTAGTGATAATTTATGATAATTAGTGGTAATTAGTGATAATTAGTAATAATTAGTGGTAATTAGTCATAATTAGTTGCAAGTAGTCATAATTAGTAATAATTAACAATAATTACTCTTAATTAGTGTTAATTAGAAATAATTGTCATTAATTTGGAATAGTTAATGTCAATTAGTAATAATTAATCTTAATTTGAAATAATTAGAAATAATTAGTGATTATTAGTAATAATCAGTGATAATTTGTAATAATTAGTCATAATTAGTGATAATTAATTATAATTAGTAATAATTAGTAATAATTAGTTATAATTAGTGTTAATTAGTGACAATTAGAAATTATTAGTAACAATTAGTAATAATATGTTGTAATTAGTAATAACTAGTGGTAATTATTAATAATTAGTGGAAATTATTAATAATTAGTGGAAATTATTAATAATTAGTTGTAATTTGTAATGATTAGAAATAACTTGAAACGATTAGTGATAATTAGTGACAATTAGAACTAATTTGTGATAATTAGCGATAATTAGTGGTAATTAGCGATAATTAGTGATAATTAGTGATAATTGGTGATACATAGGCATAATTATTAATAATTAGTAATAATTAGTCATAATTGGTACAAGTAGTAATAATTATTGATAATTCGTGATAATTAGTAATAATTAGTGGTAATTAGTCATAATTAGCATTAATTAATAATAATTATTAAAAATTAATGATAACTAGTATTAAATATCATTAATTACTAATAAGTATCATTAATTAGTTATAATTAGTAATAATTCTTAATAATTAGTAATAATTCTTAATAATTAGTAATATTTAGTGATGATTTGTGAATGTGAGTAATAATTAGTATTACACTACTGGAAAATGGGTCTATACCCACGGTTTCAAAATAAACCGTGGGTATAGGGTACCCTATACCCACGGTTTTGATAAACCGTGGGTATAGGGCTAGTAAGGGACCCTATACCCACGGTTTTCCCCAAAACTGTGGGTATAGTTTTAATTTAAGACCTATACCCACGGTTTTGCATAACCGTGGGTATAGTTGTATTTTTTTCAAGACCTATACCCACGGTTTGGGCCAAACCGTGGGTATTGGTTATTTTTGGAAGATCTATACCCACGGTTTTAAAAAACCGTGGGCATTGGATATATTTTTTCTAGACCTATACCCACGGTTTTCCAAAACCGTGGGTATAGCTTTCCCGGGTAATGGCGGGAAAAAAAATTTAGGCGGGAAGTGGAAAACAAATGGGCGGGAAAAAAAATTTGGCGTTCTGTTATTATATATTTATAAAAATGTAAATAAGTTATAAGAAAAATATGTTAGGTCTGTTGGTGACTCGCTACCTTACTGTCCAGCATGTCTGCTGATCGATTCCCACCTCCGCCATAATTTTATTCATAGCGCGTCGCGTATATTTTAATATATTTAAATAAATGTTAATATATATAACTAAAACTCACCGTATCCTAGTTGGTCAGCACCACATATTCCTCAAACAGACTCCGGTTCGAGTCTCCCCGGACACCCTTACGGTTTTGATTTTTTGATTTTCAGATAATAGATAAGATTAATATAATTATCAAAATATATATATATAAATAAATAAGCGCTTTGGGTGAGTTGGTCGTGGAGTGCCCATCAGCACGCTGCTGGTCGGGTGTTCAAATCCTGATGCGGCCAAAATTTTTAAAACGAAACCGAATTAAAAATTCCCACGGTTTGAGAACCGTGGGGCAAGGTGGTGAGCCACGCTGGAATGTTTGATGACACACAGTATCCACCTATACCCACGGTTTACCCAAACAGTGGGTATAGGTCAAGACCCCTATCCCGACGCCATTGTAGCCCACGGTTCCCAAAAACGTGGGTATAGCTCGTTTTTCCAGTAGTGTTAATTAGTCATAATTAGTGATAATTAGGAATAATTATTTATAATTTATAATAATTAGTCATAATTAGAAATAATTAGTGGAAAATAGTTTTCGTTAGTTGCAAATAGTAATAATTCGTAATAATTAGAAACAATTAGTATTAATTAGTAATAAATAATGGTAATTAGAATTAATTAGCATTTATTAGTAATAATTATGTTAATGAGTCACGAGTAGTCAAAATTAAAAATAATAAGTAATAATTCGGGATAATTAGTGATAATTAGTTACAATTGGTGAGAATTAGTTATAATTAGTGATAATTAGTGATAATTAGTGATACTTAGTCATAATTAATGATAATTAGACACAATTAGGAATAATTAGTCATAATTATTAAAAATTAGTCATAATTATTAATAATTACTGATAGATAGTAATAATTAAGAATGATTACAAACAATTAGTAATAATTTCTAAGGATTATTAATAATTAGCAATGATTAGTAATAATTAATAATGATTAGTAATGATTAATAATAATGATTAATGATTAGTAATAATTGATGGAAATTATTTAAAATTTGTGGTTATTAGTAGTAAATTGTTACAACTGGAAAAAATTAGCAATAATTAGTAACAATAAGTTATAATTAATGATAATTAGTAATAAATGCCATTAATTAGTATTAATTTGCATTAATAAGTAATAATTAGCATTAATTAGTAATAATTAGTGGTAATTAGTAATAACAAGTCGTAATTAGAAAAAATAGAAATAATTACAAATAATCCTTAATAATTATCAATATGTAATTGTAATTAATAATAATTATTGGTAATTAGTAAAATTTTATTAATTAATAATAATTAGTGGTAATTAGTTATAATTTGTAAAACGTTACTCTAGTAAGTATTAATTAGAATTAATTAGGAATAATTAGCTCTTAATTAATAATAATTAGTAATAATTAGAAATAATTAGTAATAATTAGTAATATTTAGTAATAATTAGTAATAATTAGAGATAATTAGAGATAATTATTGTTAACTTGTAATAATTAGTAATAATTAGTCATAATGAGTGATAATTTGTAATAATGAGTGATAATTACTAATAATTTGAGGTAATTATAAATAATTAGTGATAATTAAAAATAATTAATAATAATTATCAGTAATTAATAGTAATTAGAATTAATTAATAATATTTAGCATTAATTAGTATTAATTAGTCCTAATAAGTCATCATTAATAATAATTAGTGATAATTAGTGATGAATAGTGACTATTAGTGATAATTAGTAATAATTTGTGATAATTAGTAGAAATTAATAATAAATATTGGCAGTTAGTAGTAATTATTAATAATTAGTAGTATTTAGAAATAACTTGTAATAATTATTAATAATTATTAACAATTAGTAATAATTAGTGGTTATGATTTAAAATTAGTGGTAATTAGTAAAAATTAGTAAATTTTCTTAATAATTATTAATAATGAGTAATAATTAGTAATAATTAGTAATAATTAGAAATAATTTGTAATAATTAATGGTAATTAGTAATAATTAATGATGAATAGTATTAATTAGAATTAATTAGTGTTAATTCGTAATAATTAGTGGTAATTAGAAATTATTAGTAATAATTACTAATAATTAGTTTAAAGTATTGATAATTAGAAATAATTAATGCTAATTAGTAATAATTAGGTGTAATTAGTGAGAATTAATGAGAATTAGTAATAATTTGTATTACTTAGTGGTAATTAATAATAATTAGTGGTAATTAGTAATAATCTTATTTTATTAGTAGTAATTAGTGGTAATTAGTAACAATTAGCAATAATTATGTATAATTAGATGTAATTTGTGATAATTAGTGATAATAAGTATAAATTAGAGTCAATTAGTCTAAATTAGTGAGAATTCATATAAATTAGTCGTAATTAGAATAATTAGTAGAAACTAGTAAAAAGTATTGGTAATTATTAAAAATTAGTGGTATGTAGTGGAAATTAGTATTTATTTGTAATAATTGGTGATAATTTGTAACAATTAGTGAAAATTAGTAAAAATTTGTAATTATTAATAAATTTTTTTAATTATAAGTGTTAATTACAGATATTTAGTAATAATTTTTATAAATTTGTAAATATCAATATTATTTAGTAACAATTTGTAGAATTGAACCTTAAATCACTATAATTAGAGATTATTAAAGATAATTAGTAAAAATTTATGGTAATTAGTAAAAAATGAGAGGTAAATCGATAAAATTCATAATATTTACTAGTCAATTCAATTTTTTTAATTTCCTCTTATTTTTTGGATCATGTTTTTCTTATAACAATTTAATCACAAAAAATTATTTATTTTATATTATTTAGTGAAATATAGAATAAGGAATTCAACATGAGTATTTATTACATGATCGATATTGGATAAATCATTATAGGAATCTAAATTTTTCATATAAATCCTATATATATTAGGGGCTTTAATGATTTTTTTTATCATTTGCCTCAACAAAACCAGAATTATTTTCCGAAGGAACAATTAAGTGACCATGTATGAATTGTTATCTTAGATGGTTTGATATATTTGACAATTTTTGGGGTCATCTATTGTGTTTTGGTTTTCAAAAAGATTATATTTTTTGGGATCCACAAGGTGAACATAGTTCTAGGAAAGATACTTATAAAATGGTTCTAGACATATCCCTGTTTTAAAGTTTAGTACATGATGTGGCTGATCTATTTTTTCTATAAATTGAAACTTAGGATGATATTGATTTAACTCTTGAGTTGGAACCATCCCAATTTTATGAAGTGTTGATGTTTGTTGAGGATTCCTTATATCCTGGTTATAAGATAACTAAATTTTATGTAGTTGAAATTTTTATGGTTATTTAATCAGATAATGGAATGTAAAATAGATGTTTTTTTCCAAAAATTATATATTTTTATAGCACCGTTATCTGAAAAAATGGATTTCCTACAAATATTTTTGTGTGCAAGATGATGTTTCATAATTTGGATCATGATTATCATAATATTCATGATTGATAAAATGATTTCAAAATATATTATAGTGAAAATGAATCATTAGTTTTTTATTCTGCATGTGAAAATTCAAGGTACATAAAGGATTAACTAGGAAAATATGGATAGATTCTTCTAATATTATTGATGCATTTTCCATTTAAACCAAGATTATGACAATTAATTATCTCTCAAAAAACAACATCATTGATGTCAGGGAATAAATCTAATAATTTTACCTATAAAATCTTAAATAATTCAAAAAATATTGATTCAGGGAAATATTTTGATCTTGTACATCCATATTTTTCATTAGATTCTTGAAATGAGTGATTGAGCCTTCATATTAATAGTTTATGTCCCTTTAGTTCTTATTCTCGTCAATATTCTTATTGGTATGTCTCTATCATTGTTTACCATTTACATCCTTCGATGTTGATGAATGTTCCATATATTGTTTTGAACTGATTAAATCCTTGATATCCAAAAAAGAATAACAATTTTTTTGATGCCATTGATTGATGAGTTAAATTAATTGTGGAGTAATGGTGTCCGTACATATGATGTTATTGGGGAAAATAATTTCATCCAAAATATGAAATTATGTGGATGATTAATAAATTCCCAAAATATGGTTTGTTATATCTTTGGAGTACACATGGTCCAAAATCATATCTGTACTATATGGGTGATAATTTCCACAAATTACAGTAGCTTCTATGGAAAAACATCAACAAATATTTTTTTCCTAATTGTATAAAAAATTGGTAATTTAATTTTTTATGGTTTACTATATAAAATAATTTATTTCCTGTTATATTGAGAACTATTTTTAAACTTTCATATTACTAAACATACTGATACAATTGATAATCGATTGTGTGTATTTGGAAAAAAACCATCCAAAATGGTTAAATCTTATAATGCATATGTGTTGAATGGTTTTTGATTTCATACACATGTATATGTGGTATAAAGAAACAATTAATAGTGGTGTTTTCTTTAGAATATCTCATCATAGAGAATGTGATGTTTAGTTTTATTGAATGTTGGATGAAATAATTGTACAATTTTATCTGGGATAAAATTATGTAATGATGTGTAGATGAAATTCAATGGACAATGATAGTGTATGATGTGTTATTCCACTCCATGGAATCGTTGATATTAAATATAAAATTTTTCTTATAGTAAATGATCCATTTTTATTATCTAATAAAGAAAATAAAATTTATTATGAAAATTATTATTATGCTTCAAAATATTTGAGTGATTGGTGGGGCATAATAAAAAATGATATCTCATGAAAATCAATTTATCCAAATTGAATTTTATGTGGATGAAGTGAAAGGAATTATTTTTTTTTCAAAAGAGAACTCCATATCCATCTTTCTATGAAGAGACATGCATATCGATGATGAGATCCCACAATTTAGGGTCATTGGAGTCAATGGTGTTATTGATGTAACAAGTGGATTTGAAATAGAAAGGGATGATGAAGTTGAAACTCCCATAGAAATTGATGATAATGAGGATAAATATTAACATATTGACACAGTCATATATGAAGATAAGGATAAATATTGACACAATTAAATATTGGTTATTATCATAAATAATATATATATCCATATATCATACATATTTCTTGTTATTTTTTGATAACAATCATTTCATGTTTCAGATGGCCAAAGAAAATTTATATGATATAATTTGTGAGATAGATGATGTTGTTCTACCTGATGACGAGCGTGATGGTATATCATATAACCCTCAAAATGTTGGAGTTTTAGCGACAACTCATAGGGGTCAAAATCTAGGGAGATTTAGGATTCATAACCCTATCCTTGAGCGAGATCTACATCTTTATTTTGATCCACCCTTGAAGAGGTATGTTCAGCAGTTTATTTTAGTTAGTTTTCATTATTTTTCATTAAATATCTATAATTTATTTATATAATAATTTTTTTGATTTATTTTTCTTTTTTTCAAAACTTTTTACATATTGTAGTTTGATAATAATGTTCTATATTACAGATTTTTTTTCTAGAGCATGGGTTACATGGGATCAGATTCCCATTTATGTTCAGCATCACATGTTTAGTCATTGGTTGGAACATAAATAAATAATAGTTATTTTGAAATTTATTTAATTAATGACAAGATATTATATATTATTTATAGGGTTTATGGTACACTGTTTAAGATAACATGCTACAATCTCTCTGATAGGCACAGGAGGGTAGTATGAATTAACATTTTGGTCAATTATTTCACAATATGAGGAGGAGACCAATGTAGAAAGTTGGAGTCACATATTTTGATCAGTATTTATGGGCCCAATGAATAGATTACATCTTATCGAAGGTTTGGGATAAATTTTGTTCATATTGGATGAGCGATACTTTTTAGAGGAGAGAATGATTAGGGCACTAGAACTGGGGGGGATTGGAGGTGACACATTGAGTTGGAAGTCATACATTCAATACACATTGAAAAAATTTGGTAATTATTTTTTTAATAATTTTTATAACATTAAATGTAAACTATATATTTTATACTCATATAGGTAGTCTAAGAACTTGATATTACATAGTTTGATATTTTCAAGAGAATGTACAATTTTCTTGTCACTGGAGTGATTAGAGGTGATTTCAAACATCATATTATGGTTAGTATAATTTCTTTTTTATTTTTAAAATCAATTGAAAAAAATATTTATACTATTTTAAATTTATATTGTAATTAAAGGAGTTATATATGGTTGTGATGTATTAGATAGAGGCTGAGAGTTACGCTGAGACCAAGGATCAGATCCCCAGTACTACAAGATTTGATGATCCAGCATGGATACAAAAGACTCAATATGCCTTAAAGAATGACTGAGTTGTTGGTATCAATTATCGATTGACGCATGTTAGTTATTATGGTACTAGTATGATGTCACCATGAAGCTCAATATAAGCTCATAGAGAGTCATAATCATCTTCTACACTGTATGGGGAGAAGATATGAGCTCAGGTTAGGTTATAGAGACCATGTGTAGCGAGAAATAAGAGATCCATCGACACTAGTTATAGTAGTATGTGGTGATGTGTTGATGGAAGCAGCAACAACAAAAGAAAATTATTGAGTACCTGTGATTTTTGACTCATGGTTCAAGGATGAAGTTCTCTCTACCAGGTCCTCCAGCTCCTCCAGATGGTCACACCTTAGCGATTTATTTACTTTTTCTAATAAAAAATTAAATGTAAATTTTTCTGTAATATTTTAATTAATACATATATTTACATTTTTATATTATTGCGAATATTAGGTTTTTTGTTATTTTATTATTATTTTTGTTATTTTATTAATTTATTATTTTATTAATTAATATTTATTATTAATATTTTTTTATTTTTTATTTTTTATTATTATATTTATTATTATTTTATATTGTTGCAAATATTATTTTCAATTATTTTATTATTTTATAATATTTTTATTTTATAATTCTTTATTTTCTAAATTTTTTATTTTAATTATATCTTCATTAATTTAATTATTATTTATTATTTTTTTATTATTTTTTTATTTTTATAATAATAAAAAATTTATTTATTAAATTTCATTATTATTTATTATTATTATTATTTTTTTATTTTATTTTTTTTACAATGGGTAGTTAATCCCATAACAAAGTGGGTGTTCTATAAACCCAAATAAACTATTTGATATGATGTTTTCTATAACGAGCCATTTATGTCCGGACCCCATCACAAACAGACTTTAGCAGCAGGATCCGGTCACAAATGACCCATCATGAATGCTTTAATTTTTAGTTGTGCATGCACCATACACGAGGCTCTCCCATAAGAAAAAATAGCATAGTTTTATTAGTGTAACCGACCATAAACCATACATTGTATTTAATGAGAAGAAAACATTAATCAATTCATTGGAGTATTATAATGGTCCACCCATTATATTTACAAAATGTACATGCTAATGTTTTCCAATGTAGATAAAGAAACCATAAATAAATAATAAGAATGATAACACCTATAAAGAAGGAAGTGTATTTCATAATCTTTTCTAATGAAATAACTAAAGGTTATCATAAGGGTAAACCAGAGAAAGAGAATTTTATTTATTTTGGATGTTCATATTTTAATTAAAAACAATGGTCTTGATCATTAGTTTACAATTTAATAAAATTCATTAGAAATATTAGATAAGTAAGAATAAAAATGAACCACTTAGATTATGTATTATGAAATGAGTAAAAGATATTTTAATGAAAGAAGAATATTATTATTTTCCATTAGACCGTAATTCAAATGGGAATACTTTCGATAAAAAAATGAGGGTTTTCAAAATTTAATAATAGTTTGAAAACATTTTTTATGCGTGGTGCTTGATGTGAAATAAGAAATCGTGAAGTTATTTTTAATTGGGTTTACTTAAATGAGATAATTTTGAACGGAACATTAAACATGTATTATCCTCTATAAAGAAAGATAAATTAAATTAGTCATATTTTTCTGGGAAAATATATAACTAATATTATATACCTAAATGATAAAAATATATAGGAAAAATGATAAAAAAATGAGTGTGCATAACCCAAACGTAAAGAGGGTGTCTTGGAAGATCCCTTCTTTGTGTTTTTAAAATACATTTATTGAAATCTGAAAATTTTAAAAGTTATAATATAAAATTATTTTATATATAGGATATAATTAATAATAATTTAACATGATATAACGCAGAATTTTTTCATTATATAAAGGCAAAATTTTGGGGTAATGGAAAATATGGTCATGGAAGAAAAATATTCATTAAATAGATTAAAAATTATTTTTTATATAGTATTTATTTTTTTGGGTAAGAAATTAATCAATGTGAAATATTTGTATGGATAATTTCCATCCCCTAGGGAAATATAAATTTTAATATAAAATATTTTGGTTGATGAATTGAAGCATGGTAACAAGAAGTTCACGATGAAACATTAGTACTCAATGAATGAGATTTGAGCTAACAAAAAACCTTACTACATTGTGATATTTTAAGTTAAAAATTTACGGAAGGTAGAAATTGAAGTTTATATGTTAATCCATTACATTTAGTTAATTTATGTTATGAAATTATACATCTAAAATATAAACAAAAAATAAAAATAAATAAGTGGTCAATACAATTCATATCTCAATGAAACTGAATTGAGATACGAGAACCATTAACTTGGCTCTTGATTAATTTTGTGTGTGTGGATAACATCATAGATAATCATATTAAGTTATTTTTAAATTTTATTAAAAATTATTTCATATATATATATATTTCATTTTTATGGTTTATTATTATTATTATTATATGTTATTCATATGTCTAATAGATTTATCTTATGTCAGTTACTTAGTGTGGGTGGGTTTCTTTCTATAAAAATTTCTTAATATATTAACCTTAGAAAAATGTGTTATAAAATATATTTATAATCTCCATAATTATTTATTTTCATGTATTTTATTATTACGTTAGGAAACAAAATTTATAGTTCCATAGGTTTTCCCTAAATGGGCTCAAATTAAGAATGATACTTTGATATGTTTTTTTATTGAAATTTAGTTTACTATGAGAGTTTATTAAAATTTTAATTATATATTATAAAATATTATAATCATATAATAGAAATATTTTTATAAATTTCATTTACATACATTAGATACACTTTTAATGTCATTACTTTATGTGGACTGGAAAGTAGAATGTGTTCTTCTGTGGAGGTGGTCGTCCGCACATATTCAAAAGTGACCCTATCATTTTTCAATAAATGAGGGGAAGGAAAAGTATAAAATAATTTAAAATATATGAATCTTATTCATGTTAAAAATAATATATTTAATCATTAAATATCTATTTTGAATAATTAATTCAATGATTTTATGAAAAATAGAACTCGTTATTCATGGAGGTAGTAGTGCATCCACAATTATGATGATATCTTCATTTTTCCAATGGTGTTAGAGTAAAGTGAAAAGGGATATTTCGTTTTTAAAATAAAATTTAAAAATAATATATGTATGTCATGAATAATATGATTATATACAAGAGGAGGGGGGGTGAATTATTTCCTTTTACAATCTTTATAAATTCTTGTTTTATGAATCATTACATTTTTCGATGATATGAATAATTATCTTTATTAATAAATTATTGCCATAAAAAATAGTGAAGGATAAAACATCATTTTTATAGTGTTTCAGGGCATAAATACCCCATAGTCTACTCCACCAATGCTCTCTTACATAACATGGTAATTTTCACTAAATAGTTCATCATATCATAAGGCCTCAGCAACTCATTGAAGATAGTTGACACCATTACAAAAAGGCTTTTATAGGACCATATGGTTCTTTCATAGGGAATAAAAATATTAACTACATATAATGGTAAGATGACACTCCTCCAATGACTAAGTACATGTGTCCCATAATCTATGAAATTAATATTAATTGATATTTATTGGAAAACATATTTAGCTCATAGTTTATGTAACAACTGAAAAATAATGGATCTTTTCATTCTATATATGAGTATTCAAAATTTAACGACTTCAAAGAGGTCATATTTGAAAATTATATTTACAAAATATAGTTATAGAATAATAGTGGCAACAACAACTTGAAATAAAAACAAATAACACAAGGTTGTAACATATATGTATTCAAAGTGTATATTTTTAAAATAGAATATATATTCAATCTTATAAAAAATCTTCTACATTTTTTAATGAAATAATTCTGGGTTTTTAATATGTGAAATTAAATTATATTTTTGATAAAATAACCCAAAAAATATCTGGGAAAATCATAAGTATTTGAATTTGAAACATTCAAATGAATAAGTATTTACATTTGAAATTGAAATGATTAAATATGTGGAACATGATACTTTGAATCGACCTCTATGAATATTTATAAATATATTAAAAAATATTGTTATGAATGTTTCATAAATCTCAAAAAATATAGTGAAAATAAACTTTGTAGTATAAAAAATCAAATATAGTGTTAACTTTCAATGTTTGGTTATATTTAAGACATTGGGATATTAAACCATATATTAGTTTCATAAATTTAGGGGTTTTTCTCAAATGTGGGGTTCTTGATCTATACCTTTACGAAAAAATAGGGTATCTAATCCATAAATTTACTAAAACAACAGGTTTTAAAAACCAATCATTCGGTTTAGAAATGATGGGTATGTATAGTGTTTCCAGACCACTGAAAAACGTATCTATACCACTTTAGATAAAAACACTATCATATTAGTTAGATATGTTTATCATGAAATATAATCCTAAAAAACACTTAATGTAATTTCATTACTAAAAAAACCAGCGTATTTTTAAGCCACAAAATGAAAAATATTCATTGAATATTTTTGAAACAATACATTCACAATAATCACCCCTTTTGATGATTGAAAATAATTTATATACAAAAACTATATAAAATATATGTAAATAAATATCTAATAAAATAATGTATTAATCATATATAATATAAATTATAGATCTAATTTAAGGGTTTATAAACATTATATAGAAAAATAATATGATAAAAAGATTAAATTGACCAGAATAATATGATTTTTTTATATATTTAATTGACGAAAATTTATTTTATTAACATTGTTTAATAGATGATATTAAAAATAATTTTGTGTTTATCCAACATTTATCCCCCATTTTGTGATATAAAAAATGTATCAAATAATGGTATATAACACCATTTATGTAGAATAAAACCAGAAGTAAAAGTTTTGTTTTAGCTAAGATAAAAGGGATTCCTATACTGTTAATTGAGGTGGAAAATTATAAGAAATAAAAATACAATATTATAATAAAGAAAATACTTTTAGTTTTTTTATGATTAAAATAAATACTTGGATAGAGAAGTTATGAAATGGTATTGGATGAGGTAAAATGTTTTAGTTAGGTAGGTGGGTTCACTGGAATCAACCAGTCTGTGGTATCAAAATGAATATTTATGGGTCCCTATAGTAGAGGAAACATGATGGGAGTGGGATTTGTTCATAATGGGGCCTATTCTATTATCATTGAATTCATTTCATCCTTTGGCTATGGTGATTCTCTCATGGCAGAAGAATTAGCCATGCTTAAGGGATTGGTACTATTAATTGACAAAAATATTCCACTGGGAGGGATGGAAACTGATTCATTCATTATTCATGGGTCTATTTGAGGGATTATATCAATACCCTATGGCATCACCTATCTTATATGCTGGTGCTGGAGTCACATTACTAATAACATGAACATTACACAAACATGAAATGAGGGTAATATGGTAGAAAACATCTTGAATTCATGTGACATCCATATCAACTCTTATAACAACTTTAATAACCCAAGATAACTTCCCTTAGAGTGTGTAAATACTATGAGAGTCGATTCACTCAAGATCCATTGTATTCAGCCTCTATGTTTTTTTAGGTATTTTCCCCATAATTAAAATTTATTAATTTTGGTTGGATGGAAAAGGTTCTAGTTTAGATGAGGGGTTTAATGTGAATAAATATTTAATATCCTGACGAACATCCTTGTGTCATTCCATCATTACATTATAACAATGATTAAAAATGTCATCACACTATTTCATTAAAATCATGATGTCCTATCTAATTTTACAATTTCCAACTATAATAACATTTAATAACTATTGGAAAGTCTCTATATACTATAAAACATAATTAACCTCTCACTTAACTAATTGAAAAGGGTTCTAATACCAGGCTCATCATATGTTAACCTCTCAAATAGATATTTATGATTGAGCAATAAAATTTGAAGTGGAACACTATTACACCGAAGACTCTGAATTCGATCATGTATTGATGATCGAACCAAAATAATATATTTAAACATTCATATAATTTCTTTAGATGTTGAATTAATATAAATATAATCCCTTTCCATACATTAGTTACATCTTATCAATTAAAATTTACTTCCTAGGTACTTTTAATCCCTAAAATATGACCTTGAAATAAATTCCTCCTTGATATTAAATAGATGGACAAACATTTCTTTATTAAATACATAAAAATAAATTTTTAAAATTGAAAATTAATTTATAATGATGATCATATATTGAAATAACTCCTACTCATTTTTTGGTATAGTTGAACTCTTAAAATCTTTTAATGTTTGAGACACTTCTACATCACTTTTCAAGGTGGAATTCTCTTCTTTCATCTAATTATATTTGAAAATTGGATCATAAATTTGAAAATGAAGTGAAATATAATATTCTTATTCTTTAATTATAGATGGTTTTCCTAATTCAATTATATATTGGGATTTACCTTCATTCTTCTCAATCGAAAAAGATGAAAACAAACCAAGAACTTTTGTTTTCTCAGCATATTTACTGGCATTATTTTCCAAAGATTCGATAATAATAGAAAATATCTAACTTTCAATTATTTTAGTATCTTTAACCACAAATGATTTAAATTTATCACCATCATGAGAATTATATTAACACTAATAGTATACACGATCCTATTTCTCATTATTATTTTCAATTTTCTGTTATACAGAATTTGATTTTATTATAATAAATAATTCTTATTCAATAAATTTAACTTCATATTCTTTTACCTAAAAATTTGGTTCTTATATATTTATAGTCCTCATTAACGGAACCTCAGTGTTTTCTTTTCAGCGGGTTCTTCAAAATAATGACGCACATGTCTTTCAGTAGGTGGTCCACTAACATTGATGTTTAGTTTCCTACATGTTTCATAAAAAACCGTCCTCTATCTTTGATTCTCTAACTTCTTCACCATGAAGCCATGCCGACCAAGATGAATTCTGAGTACCTTTCCCTCACTAAGCCTGAGAACAAGATACCTAATTATCATTATCACCAACATGAATCAACATTACTTCTGAGGTGCTGTAATTGAATCCATATTTTTTAAAGGCAAAATTATAAATAGTTTTACTGTGATGACATATAATTACCTTTTTAATAACAAATATCTTATTATTTTTACTTAATACAAGATAAATAATCCATGTATATTAATAAAATTAAATTATAGAATCTTTTTGATAAAAACAGTCCCTATACATAAGAATATATCTGTAAAAATTAAACTTGAGGCCACTTAACATAAAAAACATGATCTATATATCTGAAATGAGAGTTTTCCCTAACACAAAAATCCTTGTAACAATTAAATATTGAATAATTTGACAAAAAAATTCTGGTCTGCCTGATGATATTTGAGAAACATATTTCTTACAGGGATATATATAAAAATAAAAGATATAATTTTTTTATGTTTATACTTCTCCTCTCTAATAGACAATATATTAAAGTGGAAAGCCCCATTATGGGGATAATAAAAAATATTGTCTATTTTTAATAATGAGAACTAAAACATCATATTATTTACTTTTCAGGAAAAAATATCATCTATCCCACAAACCTAAACACAACATGCCCATAAAACACTTTTAATTGTATAAAATTTTATTCTGAAAAGGAATTCTTTGAAAAGAGTAACAAATCAATTATTTATAAAATAATTAGTAAATAAACAATATATTCACATAACGTAAAAGAAATAAATATAACCTGAATTAATTTATTTTTTTTTAAATTTAATATACCTAACTAATACTTAATTAATTCCAAAAAATAATTGGGAAGTGTCTTATTGATTATATCTACAAGTTGATATTTTGTTTTAAACAATTCCAAAGAAATGTCATTTTTAGAACTTGAACTCTTAGAAAATGATTTAATATATTAATTTTCTTAGTCCTATAGTGACATATATGATTTTTTGAAATATTAATTGAAATTTTATTGTCACATAAAATCCAAATATTTTTGAAATTATGTCCCCCTTCATGTGGTGTGTGTTTCATCCACAACACGTATGCATTACAACTACCAAGTAAGATATATTATGCCTTAGTTGTTGACAAAGCAAATGATTGATGTTTCTTGCTTGACCATAAAAGTAGCAATTCCCAAAAAAGTGACAGGTTTCGAAAGTACCCTCTCTATCTAAACAACATAGTCTAAAATATGAATTTGAATATGATATTAAAATAAAATCATATGTTTTTGGGAAAAGAAATTATTGAAAAATATTTCCTTTCAATAATCTAAAAAATCTTTTATCGACAATAATATGGGTTTCAATTAATGATTATTGAAATATTACACAAAGTTAGATTGAAAACATTCTATCTATTATACTACTTATAAGATATGAAAATTTAATATCATATATATATATTAGCATCTTTCAACTAGTTTTACAGCTTCATCTAAAACATGGTTTATATTGGTACACATGAGAGTTGTATTAGTTTTACTATATTCTAGTCCAATTTTTTTCAATAAAACAATAATATATATAATTTAATTTTAAACATTCCGATATTATTTTTGATAGATTTAAAAACTAATATGGAATTCTTTTATCCATAATAATTTCAAATCACTTTTTCATAACTTCAAAAAATACAATATAAATATTTTTATTAGCTAAAAAATATAATATCATTTATATAAATCTATATTAATAAAATATTATAACAAACAAAAAGATTCCATCAATACCCCTCAGATAAAGTTTTTAATGAATTTTCTTGGAATTCAAGACATACAACTTACATCCAAACTATTTAAAGTTTATCACTTTAGGTTTTATGTTATTACATATTTCATTGGATGAAGTTTTAATAAAATTTCATATTAAAATTATTTTTATTATATGAAATTCTATGTCGACCAATTTGTCCAATTTTTTTTGAAAACTATATTCTTTCAATATATTTATTTCCATTTCTTAAATATTAAAATTTATTATTCCTAAATATCAATTTTTTGAGGTATTCCTAGAGAATAAAACATATGTTTTATACCCATGTATGAGAAAAAATAATTAAATTATTGATTCAAATATTATCCTCCATGAACATTTCTTAATAAAATAATTTTTAAATATTTATCATTTTGAAAATTTGTTCAAAAATTTACAAAAATAGGGTGGACATAACATTTAGTGTTTAGTAAATAAACCAAAATAAATCTGAGAAAACTTTATCTAAAAAATATAAGAACTTATAGCTAATATTTTTAGTCGTGATGGTCCAAAAAAATCATCGACAAGATCTAGTCATTTGGATGTAGAAACATAGTTAATAAACTGGAATAATGAATTGTGTTTGTTTTCTATTTGGAATGCATCACATAATATATATTTATTAAATTTAATAAATGGAAAAGAAATAACTACATGTTTCATAAATAATTTATAGAATGTAAATAAATTATAGTTTCCATATATTCTATTACAAATCTTGGATTTATTTTTCTCAGCAGTAAAATAATTTCTTTTTTCTTCACAAAAGGATTTAATATAAAATGTATAATTTTTTTTTATTTTTGGTGATGAAAAATTAAATAGTTTATCTTTAAAAATACATTATAAACTATTCATGTTATAAATATAAAAAAATCATTACAATGTGGACATATAAACATCTTATTTTTCTTCAACCCTTTAATATATAGTACTTTTTTAATCAAAATTGAGTTTTGATTTCCAATTCATCTAACTCCAACTATTTTTTTTCTAAATTATCATTGAAGGAAACCTGACCACAATATAATTTTTATAATTTTTGAAAATTAGAAGTGAATTTACTCATGTGTCTTAAGAAACCACTGTATATATACCATACTTTACTTATTATCATTTGACCTTATTCCTAAAAAACATTAAATAAATACCTTGTTATGTAACCATAATTTTCTTTGGTCTATATATGTATGTAAGGAATGAACAGGGTCACCATATGTACCTAATATTTCCAAAATTTATAGGAATATATTTTGAAATATTTTTTAAATTAAATTACTTTTTTATTCCACTAATTTGTGAATTTCTTTAAAAATAGTTATTAAAATAATATTCTTTAATTAAACAATAATAATAGGCGACTCTTGATATGTTTTTATAATTAGAACTAGGTAAATAATTGTTTATATATAATTTTGATTTTTCCTCATTTATTTATATTTCATATTTTTTCTTTTTATATGATTTTATTTTCCATTAATATGATTTATAGATTCATATAACTAATTTAGTATACTAGAAATAATTTTGAATGACTATACATTAACCTGTAACTCTTTAATTCTATTTCCATGGATAGTGAAATTTGATAAAGATTTTATATTTTATTAAGTAGAAGTGTTGTTTTTAAATTGAATATTTTTCATTTTAAAAGGTATTATGAATATTTTTAGCGACTTATGCTATTTTAATAATGATTTATACTATTATTTTATCATTTAATAGTAAGAAACTCATGTACTAATAGAAAATCATTCAATATCATAAGAATAAGAATAGTAAGATTGTACAAATTCTTCTTCTTTAGCCACAATATACATATTTTTATTTTATGTTGGTTGGACATTTTTTTGAATTAGTTTTAGAATTACTGCTGGTGTCCTCTTAGTGACTGAAAGTATCCTTCATAACATTTTTTGTCTTTGTGCTGATAATCAGTTCACATTCAATACACATTTTTTATTTTCCATTTTTCTTTTGTATTCTCTTAGTGGTGGACAATCAATTCTGATATGTCCAATTTTTTTATTTATAAAATCTTAATTATTTAATTCCTTGACCATATTTTTGGATGAAGGATTTTTAAGCCTTTTATCATCATATAAAATTTATTGAATATCCTTTCTAGACGAGCTATTTTCAAACTAGAATTAATTTTTTTGAATATTTTGAGAATAAAATATCATCTTTTATTTTATGTTCATATTTTTTGGGGAGTAATATTGAAATAAGTGTTCTCTAATTTTACCATCATATCATCTACTACTTCATCTACAATTTGTAGTTCATACATCATTATTTTTCTTGTCAACTCTTTAATTTTAGTTATGAGACCAGAGTGGAATTTCTCACTCTAGATGATATCCCATTCCATTTAGAGGTTAAAACTGTTAGGAAATTTAAATCATGATATTCTTGATTAATTTAATCTCCTAAAGAAGAAACACTACTTATGATTTTTTTCAATCATCCAATAATTTGGGTGATTCTTTCACCATCATACATTCTTAATATGTTGAATTTCAGTTTTGTAGTTTTTTATATTAATTACCTAACATTGTAAGTTCCATAATAGTAAAAAAATGACAGTATTTAATAAATCGTAAATAATGGTAAATTTATATAAATGATTAAATTCATTTAGGCCAAGGCCACATAAAAATAAAATTTATAGATCTTAAATTTTCATCATATTCATTTTCTTTAGTAGCATCCCGTTTTTATGATTCTTAATGGATTTCATAAGGTTTGAGAATATTCAATTAAACTTCAAATAACAAATTCATTAAATAAATAATCATGAGAGATTTATAAAAACTATAATTTTTTCCATTATTATAATTAGAAAAGATAATAGATATTTCTTTACATTATATCATCAAAAGTTGTCTATGTATAGAACATTTACTTTAGAATGATAGGGATTATCAGACTCCTCCAAAATGAACCCTCTTATACCAATTGTTAGGTCAGAATAATAAATATATATATAATAGGGGTAGGGGGTGTTAATTGTGTCATTTTAAAAATCATAAAAAAATTAATGGTGTATCCCTTTTCGTATGATTTGAAGATATAGAGTGTTTTATTAATTAAAAAGTGATAAAATAGAAAAAAGAGAATAAGAACACACAAAATGTTTATATTAGTTTAGGAAACAGTGATCCCCTAGTCCACTCCACAAAATGTATCTCAGTAAAGTTGCTCAATTTCACTAAACATATCCAATTGTCATAAGACCTCTGTAACAGAGTGTAGGGAGTTGACACCACAATAATGAATCTCCAACATAGAATTTTGGTTATTTTATTGGGGACCAAAATATCAACATCATATAATGATAAGCTGAAACAACATGATGATCATCACGAAATATATGAACAACACAATAACATCAGTAAAAACTAAACAACAGTTAAATTGCACATGATCATAATATGTTTTCTTCTGATGTGTAAATATTTAGAATATAAGGGGATTTCATTCTTATGAAAAAGATCTTCTATTTTTTACTGAAACAAAACATTTTATTTAACAATATAATCTTTATTTTATTTTAGTTAAATAAATAAAAAAATATCTCCAAACATATAACAAGTATTTAAATTTGAAATGATCACAGAAAGTCATAACATTCTATAGAAATTGAAATGTTTTAATATGTTGAACATGGAAATTTTAATTGGTCTTTATGTATCCATAAGAATGTAGTAAATAAACCCATGAAGTTCACTTTATAAATATCCCAAAATAGCTTGAAATTAAACTTCGTAGTAAATAAATTCAAATTTAGGGTTAACTTTGAATGTATAGTTGAAAATGTATAGTTAACATCAAATATTTTTTTTAACCATAAGATAGTTTAAAAAATGTTGGGTTTTTCTCAAAATTATTGTTCCTAATATATACTTTTAAAACAACACAGGATATCTATCCATACGTTTACTCCAACCATAGTATTTGGAAACCATTCATTTTGCTGATAAACCTTGGGTATGATTAGTGTTTCTAGAATACTTAGAAATATATACATCAAAATTTAGAAAAAATAATTAACCTATAAATAAGATATATTTTTTCAAGAAATATATTATTAAAAATCACATAAAATAATTTCATTAGTAAAACAACATGGGCATTTGTGAGCCTCAAAATCAAAATGATTCATTGAGTTTTGTGGAGACCATACATTTCCAATAATATAAATTCTAATTTTATCCCAATTTCAATGATATATTAAATTTTAAATAGGAATCTTTAAATGAAATTCTTATAGAGTAAGTGTTACTCATTTTGAGAGCTTTAACATTATCTTTAACGTATTCATGGAAATGAAGGGATTATGATAAAATATGGAGACCAATGTATTATGAAAGTGGAAGGGAATTCTCATAGTGACAGATTGGTTAGAATTTTATTAATTATCAAAATTCTATTTGTATCAGTGATAAGGTGGAAGTGAAATCATTTCATAAGTGGGGGAAAATTAAAATTTTAAAAATACCCATCACATATCAATGACTACATGAAACAATATATGAATAGATGGTTCCAAAAAAAGTTCAATAGTTGTTTTGAGAGGGACATGGGAAGATAAAACCTCAACCATAAATTTTTAGACATGTTTTAAACATGTTTTCAATTTTTGCCATTATATTTTTAAACATTCCATTTTTGTTTTTAACTTGCTAACTATTTTTAAAGAAGTAATTTTTGTCTTACTAAATATATAAGATAAACAATATTATCAAATTTGTTTGTGATGAAAATAAATTTGGAATAAATTTAATATAATTCAATTTCCTTGTGATAGAAAATTATATTCTTTATTAAATAATTTAATATATAGAAAAATTATTACGTTAAAAATGATGTATTTACCATTAAGTGTTCTTAACCTTATGAAAAACTAATTTCCTATTAAATAAGAGATAATATATTTATTTTAAGTTTTAAAAATAATTCTAAATTCATTATATAAAATTGATGAATTTAATTTATTGAACAAAAGATACACAATATTTATAAAAAAATTAATTGAAAATAAGTTTTCCACCATTATCATGGCTATCAACATTAATATAGTAATCATACTGTTATTCATAAAATTAAAATAGACCAAATTACATGATTTGAACACGATTTCTTAAAAGATGTAATATATTTTTGTAGGTTCAGTTTCCATAATTGATGAAATCTAATTTTTCATATAATAAAATAAAAAATTTCTTATAGTATAATATTACCCATGTTTCAAAAAAACAAAACATGAGTTTTATAAATTCAAGATAGTATTTTTAAATGGAACATTATAGTAATTAAATATATTTTTGATTTTATTTTTTTATATTTTTTGGAAAAACATACTTCATGAAAATTTAATATACATTAGAATATTAATAAAAAAATTGTTTTTTACTATTAAAAAAATTAATTATTTTTAAAAAATATAAAAAATCATCCTGAGATAATATTTATATACTTAATAAAACATGATTTTAATTTTTGTTAAATTAAAATTCTAGAATTTATAAATTTATATTTTAAATTAATACAAAATATATAAATGAAAATTTCTTTTATAAAAAATGTTTTTAAAAAAATATTTCTGTTTGTAATCATAATTTGAATGAATGTATAATTTGGTATAATATTTTAATTTATTATAGGTATTATAATTCAAAAATTTAATTAATGATATTCATCTTATAAGTGAAAACTCAACTTAGTTTTTTGTTATGTGTGAGAAAAACTATTGAACATAGTATTAATTTAGAAAAAATATTCTAAATTCTCAAGATGTTATAGGTATGAAACAAATCTCCATTCATAGACGGTGCTAGAATTGTGGATTTGAGTTCTCTAAATCCAAGTTTCTTTTAAATTTACAATGGAAGAAATTTTATAAAATATTTAGATCCACCAAATAAGTGAATATTATTTTTTCATGAAATTAATCTTGAATATTACTAGATTATTTTGTTTTTTGGGTAAATTATTTTAAATGATACCACTACACTCATTAGTGTTATGTACTATTTAAAATATAGAAATAATTTATTTATAAAGATATTTTCTAGTAATTTTGAAATAGATTATGTGATAAAAGGTGGTTCTGTAATTGGAATATCAACTCTAAACTTATGTTAAATTTTTAGAAGACATTTAAAATCCTAAATCTATTCCACTTCATTGTCACATTCATGAAATAGAGAAGGTGTCTCATAAGTATTGTCATCACATCAACAAGTTTGAACATGACTTTCCGATAATATATTACTCTTATTTGGTTTTTCAATTAAATTTATAGTTGCACCTTTTGATTGTCAATGAAATGTTTATTCTTTTGATAGTATAATTCATTTACATATTCAACTTACACATTAAATTTTATAGAATGTTATTCACCTCTTACTTTAATAGTACAATAACATTTTGTTTAAATTTATATAATTCACTCCCTAGGATTCACATTAGTGGTTGATGGTAATTTCTATTTCTCACTCATGAGGTATTATTTTGAATGTTTTCAATATTCAATTATTTATTAATAATCCTATACTACTTCTTATATATCAATTATTCAATCCTTTAGAAGTATGTATTTTTATTACTTTGAAAAAACCCATTTATTTTTATTTAATTTATATTAATCTCTCTGATTTCATTCTTAATCATAATTATACTAGAATATTCTTGTTTTGATATACAGTATTGGTTCCCATAATATTCTTGAGTGTTACTATCATGGCATCGAGACTGTTAATTCCCTTCAAATCCTATTTTCCTCCCTTCTTGATGTTTCCTTACTAATTAGGGTGATTCCTCTATATTGTATTATAAGTATTAGTAATGGTATAATTCAATTTGTATTTTCTCATATAATTTCCCATTTATATTTATTCATTCACTTGAGCAGGTTATTATTATTGACGTGAAGGGGTATAATTCATGCAGTGAATAGAATTGTGTAAAAACATTTCACTATAATTCCATATGTCTGTTTCTCCTTGGTACGTGACTATTAGATTTTATATTTGCGATTATAGATAAAAAATATGATCATTAACATCATGTTTAACTATCAGTTCATTAAAAATGACTATTTACACTATAATTTCCCTTTATTGTGAATTTGAATCAATAATAAAGTATAGAGTTTTGAGCTCATATTCTATATGTTCATTATAATAAGATATATATTTTGGTTCTGATAAGGATTTATATATTGGATTAAGATATTCCTAGAATAATTGTACTAAAATTATGTGTGGTAACTGATAGTCTTGACACTATTCAATGTAGTCCTTAAACCTCTCGCATACCTCATATAAATATGCTTGATCCTTATTTATCAATATTGAGAGTCCATTAATAAAATACATTTTCTAATATACAATATAGAATCCCCTAATAAATGAAATCTACATATCCTCCAATTTCACTACCACACATATTCCCTTTAAAGGCGCACAAATAGGATTTTAGATATTCTAAAAAAGACTTGTTAATCACAACATTGATGAAGGGTTCCCATTATTGATGTTAAAAAATAAAAAATAAAGTCCATCCATTGTCATTACTTTAAATAGTGATAACAAAGGGGGTCCTTTATCAGTGCTAAAAATAAAGCTAAAGGCCTAGCTCATTACAATGTGCACTTAATATAAAAACACACCCAAAAAACCGATAATTTGAAGCAATACTATATTCAAACTATAATTTCAAAAAATGATATATACATTCAAATGATATCATGAATACAAAAATTTCCACCCAGGGTATAAACAAAAAATAGTAATGATTATATTCCAAACAATGTTTTATATAATTCCATTTATAATTATCCAATAACATTTTAAAACAATAGCATTTCATCATTTGATGCCCGTTAATCCCTCTAAAAAATGTATTCCCATGGTATCAATTTTTCAAAAAATAATGTAAACCAAAGAAAAATATTCCACATATTTACTAAAGAAAATATTATGTTAGTAATACAACATAGAATAAATTAAACATTAATATGAAAGAATTTTTCTATAAAATGTAAAAATTTAATAAGAATGACACATTTGGAGCTATATTAATTGCACAATGCATCATATTAAGGTAGGGTTTATTCATATACTTCAAAAATGAGTGATGATTAATTGTCCTAAAGTATAAAAACAATCTGAATGTGTTTTATCTTTTTTGAGTATGTCACTTGTTCTTTTACTAAAATTAGTTCCAATTTTAAATAATGACACATTTTGTGTTATAATGGTAACAAAATGTATCAAATTTTGGTGTGGATGATTCCTAAATTTCACAAATTATAGATGGATCATTTTCCTAACATATCTAGAAAATATGAATTCATTTTCACAGTTTTCTGTATATCAGTTGTGTTTTTTTACTAAAATATCATTTCAAACTAGAAACATTTATTATGAGTTATAATAGTAACAATGTGCATCATTTTTAATCGATACTACTCCATTCATTTCAAAAATTACTTATTAATCATTTTCCTAAATTATTAACACAATCAGAGCATATTTTCAGGGCTTTCTGTGAGTGAGACGTTTTGAACTGAAATATCAATTTCGAATTGATGATAACCAATTTTAGTCATACCTATCAAATCGTTCATTATATTTAAATGTGGTTGATTCCTATATTTCATAAAAGGATAAAGGATAATTTTAATAAAGTATTAATAAAATCTAAATGTGTTTTTTTGGTTTTCAATATGTCACTTGTTCTTTTTTACATAAATCAATGACAATTTTAAATAAAATGTCAAACATGGAGTCATACTGGTCAACCAGTATGTTATATTGTGGTAAGGTTGAAACGCACACATCTCAAATGTCTCATGTATTATTTTACTAATATATGAAAACAATCTAAATGCATTTTCTCAGTTTTCATTAAGTCACTTGTTATTTTTTACTTAAATTAATGCAAATTAAAAATTAAAAGGCACACTTAGAGTCATACCGGTCACACCGTGCATTGTATTGAGATGTAGGAGAGACATAGACATATAAAATGACTTTTAGATCATTTTATTAAAAATTAAAAACAATATTAATGCATTTTCATTGTTTTCAGTATGTCACTTGTTCTTTTTACATTAATTAATATAAATTTTAAATAAAAAGACACACTCGGAGTCATACTAGTCACACCGTGAATTTTATTGAGGTGAAACTAATTTTTACACATCATAAATAACTTTTAGATAATTTTCATAAAGTATTATTAAAATCTGAATGTGTTTTCTCAGTTTTCAGTGTGCCATATTTTCTTTACTAAAATGTCATTTCAAATTGGAAACACAAATTCAAAGTCACAACGGTTTCATCATGAACCAATTTAATATGAGACTACTTATTACACATAAAAATTGACTTATTAATCACTATATTAAATGATCAAGACAATAAGAAAATGTTTTCTTCGTTTTAGTGAGAGACACATTTTTAACTAAAATGTCAATTTTGAATTGAAAACATGCAATTTTAATCATTTTAGTAATCCTGTGAAAAAGACTGAGGTGTGGTTGGTAAATAAAGGATAAAATTGAATCATGTGTCATTTTCATAAGGCATTAAAATTATCTGAATATGATTCCTCAGTTTTCAATATGCGACTTTTTCATTTTTACTTAAATTAATGTCAGTATTAATTAAAAAGGCACACTTGGAGTCATACTGGTCACATCATACATCGTATTGAATTTCATTTGACTCTTATGTATCAAAATGACTCATAGATCATTTTTATAAATTATAAAAATTATCTGAATTCCTTTGGTAGGTTTTCAGTATGTCAATTGTTCTTTTTTTACATAAATTAATGTCAATTTTAAATAAAAAGACACACTTGTAGTCATAATGGTCATTCTGTGCATTGTATTGGGGTTTTGTTGAATCATACATGTCAAAAATCAGTCATGGATCATTTTAAAAAATTATTAAAATAATCTGAAAGAATTTTCATGATTTTCAGTATTTCACCTATTGTTTTTACATAAAATAATGTTAATTTCAAATAAAAAGACACACTTGGAGTTATAACAGTCACACCATGCATCATATTGAGATTTATCTTATTCCTAAACACCAAAAATGAAATATATATCATACTTATAATGTATAAAAATAGTAATAATCTGTTTTCCTGGGTTTCAGTATGAATATATTGTTTTTTACAAAAATTTCATTTCAAACTAAAAACATGCATTATGAGTCATACTGGGTTCATCATGAATTTTTTGACATAAGACTACTTTAGACACATACAATATGACTTATTAATTTCCATCTTAAATTATAAATTCAATAATAGTGTTTTTGATTAGCTTTTAATGAGTGAAAAATTTGGAACTTAAATACGGATTTTAAACTGATTACAGACACTTTTAATCCTAATGGTCAGACTGTGCATAAAATTGAGGTGGGGTTGATTCCTATATCTCAAAACCGACTCATGGAAAATTTTATTAATGTATGAAAACAATACAAATGTTTTTTTATTAGTTTTCATTATGTCAAATTTTCGTTTGACTTAAATTAATGCCATTTTATTAAAGGAAATACACACTTGGAGTCAAACTAGTCACAACGTACATCTTATTGAGGTATGGTCGACTCCTACAAATTAAAAATGACTCATGGATCAATTTACTAAAATATTGAAACAATCAAAATGTGTCTTCTGATTTTTCAGTATGTCACTTATTCTTTTTTACTTAATTTAATGTCAATTTTAAATAAAAAGACACACATAAAGCCATATTGGTCGCACCATGTATCTTATTGGGGTGTGGTTGAGTCATAAACATCATAAAGGACCCATGGATAATTTTCCTAAAATATCAAAACCATTTGAAAGTGTTTTATCAGTTTTTTGTTTTTCACTTGTTCTTTTTACTAAAATTAATGTCAATTTTAAATAAAAAGTGATAATATGAGTTATACATGACACACCATGAAACATATTGAGTTGAGGTTGATTCTTACACAACAAAAATGACACATATATCGTTTTACTAATGTACCAAAAAAATATGAATGTGTTTGGTTAGTTTTAATTTTACTAGTTGTGTTTTTTACAAAAATGTAATTTCCAACTAGAAACACACATTTTGAGTCATACCGAACGCATCATGTGCACGTTTGATGTGAAACTACATTGTACATGTAAAAAATGACTTATTAATCACTTTCTTAAAATATGAATACAATGGGAGTATTTTTTTCTTAGTTTTTAGTGACTGACACATTTTGAACTAAATGTCAAATTTAAACTCATAATAGATACTTTTAGTAATACCAGTCACACCTTACATTGGACTGAGGTGCGGTAGATTAATACACATAACAATTACTCATGTATTGTAGTCAAAAAAAATTGAAACAATACTAATTCATTTGAAGGGTTTTCAATACGCCACTTGTCATTTTTCTATATTTAATATGACTTTAATATAAAAATACTCACTTAAAGTTGTACTAGCCACACTGTTTATCAAATTGAGGTGAAGTTCATTCATATAAATAAATTATGACTTATGGAGAATTTTTACAATGTATAAAAACAATATCAATGCATTTAATTTTATATTTTGTATCTCATTTGTTCTTTTTTACTAAAAGTAATGTCAATTTTTAATAAAAAGAGACACATTGTGTGATACTGGAAACGTGTTCTTTTTTGTTCGGTTTTGAGTAAGTTAGACTCAGTAACACTAACTCTATTGACCCAAAAATTTCAAACATATATTTTTCATATTATAAGTTTAATATTCAATACATAACATAATGATCTATGCCATAATATTTTTGGTATACTACTTTTGGGAAACATGGAAACTTAAAGATCTAGTTCATAAGAGTGTCTCATTATGTAATTCTTTACTAAAATCATTCTTATAAATATCTTCTGATAAACCAAAATTAATAACCTAGGGATATGAAATATAATAAAGGGTCATCATATATGATCAATAAGTGTAAATAAGGGAGATATAAATGATCATTCAAGGATAACGTGAGAATAAAGATGTTAGAATGTGATATTAACCATAGCAATTCATACCCTTCATATCATAGATCCTAATCATGTTTCATGGATCAAATAATGTTACTTTATAAGACATTAATCATAAAGGATGATATACTATTAGAAAATAAAAACACGCACTTCGAGTCATACCGAGCACACTGTGTATCAAATTGAGGTGCGACTAATTAAGCTGCAACAGATTATAAGATTTTTCATGAAATATCATTTGGTAAGTCATACATTTCATTCAAATAGTGATAAATCCCTTGGTAGATGCATCTTTATTATTCAATTCACATTTCAATCAACATGGGGTTTCATCTTTCACCTAAAAGGGACATGTTCTCTCTTTTATGGCTTGTAACAGATAATTAAAAGAAAAGTATGACTTCCCAAATGATCTATAAAAAAGTAAATAAGTGTAAGATATAATTTATAAAGAATTTTAATTACATATAATTGATTAAATAATGATAAAATTGAATAATTACATATGGAGTAAGAATTAAATATTATATATTCTTGACCCATTTCTTTATTGTCATTATTTGAGTTACAAAATTGAAGTCCTATCACTCACGAGCAAGAGAATCTTTTAAAAAAATAGCCCTAAATAGATCAATTTAATCCACCTATATAAGAAAACAATTCTTATGTGAGTAATATTAAAAATAAGTAAATTCATTATATTTCTGAAACAATCCACTACTTATATGAATGTCACAACTTCATTCTATTTGGGTACATTCTTCCATTAGTTATACTTATCATTCATTTTTGAGCATGTACATATCATCTTTTGAAAATGAGTCTTTTATATAGTAATAATAGGAATGAAAAAATATAAATATCGAAAGGATAAATAAATTTTTTAAATAAAAAATAATTATCTTCTAAAATACGTCTTCAGGGATGCTATTTTTTTATTGGTATATGGTCACTCTCATTAATTCACAAACATGGTAACCATAATATTTTCCTTTGGTTTTTTAAGATTATATAAAAATTTAGTATAATATGTAATTTTTTTGGTATGTCTTTATATTGTGAAATATTATTCTATATTCCCTCATACTTGTCCAGTTTTAAATCTTGCCATGGTCTTCATGTTGATCCCCTATACTCATTCCTTATTGTTTTACGATATTAATGCACCAACCTATCAAAAAATAATACTCATTAAAATATAATATAAATTAGAAAACATGTTTTTTATTTCTAAAACATTTTATATAGTGAATTAAAAATTGAAAAACACCATCATGTGTGGACAGTTTGTTGGATACCCATGCATTGCATCCAGGAAATAAATATTTGGATTATTCAAATGTACCACAATGAGCATCAAATGCTACATAAAAAACTAAAATAATAAGTTATGAAATAAATGAAAATATATTTGATAAGATTAAATTGTACAATTTTACTTCTACATAATTGGTATTAAATAGAGTATGTCATCTGAAATTTTTCATCCAAACGATCTCATCAGACCTACCACTATTTCATCCTTTATTTTGGTATCTATTTTTTTTTGTTTTGTAGAGGTGATATGAGTACCAACAAGTAAAATTTTTTATGGGGAAAAAATTATTATTTTCATATATACACCTTCTAAAAATATGAAATTTATTTAGCTATAATTAACATAGTATATCGTATTTTTTAAAATCAAATCATGGAAACATACCTCATGTATACATTTAAAAATGAGACATCTAGCTAATCATATTTGTGGATTTCAATTAAATTCTTAACAGAAATTAATGTCTTTAATTTCATATCTATACAAATTTTCTTCATAATTAACTATGTGACTACTACCACATTTAAACTTTATATCCACATGAACATTCAATAGTAATACAGAATTATATAGAATGGGTGGGGTAATGGTGATTTGATACACCTTACACATCAGTTGGTTGAACCTTTAGATGATTTTGAGTCAGTATTTAATTGCAAGCCCTTCCAATTTTCCATCTATAATCACATTTATCAGTTCATGAATTTTTTATTAATTGTTAAAGGTTTATCTTGAAAAGAAAATTGGAAATGAATACCTCCATTTAGACATGTTTTTATACATGATATGAAGCCCATGTGTTAAATTTTCTAACAATATTTTGGACATATTAAAATCATTCTAATTAATTATAAGAGGTAGATCAGTGCACGAATCATGGGAGATGCTAATCGGCACTCTCACATAACCTTTTGGAAGTGGTCTGGTGTGTACCATGTCATTTTAGATATTGAACACCTTATCCCTTGCTATAAGGCTATGGGTGTGCATTGATAGATATAAATCACAATCATTATTAACATATAGAATATCCGTACAAGAAATGTATAAGTGTTTTTTGATTGAAATTTCATAGAAACATTTATTAGAATATTCATTAACTATTCTAAGACATATCTTTGAGGGCAATGGCTCACCTCATAGCTGGCGGGGGATGGAGAGGGATCTCCATGTGGTGGTTGTTCTTGTGTTGTTTATTTTCTTGTATTCCCCCAAAAAATGTATCCATTATGTCTCTCTATCATTGGAATTATTTTTAAATGGCACATATCCCTTCTCTCATCAATTTAATTTTTTCACATTGATCCTCATCTTGTGTTTTTCTCAAAATATATTGGTGGTGTCACCCCAAAACCTGCAACCTCTAACATGCCCATACTATTCTGGGTGCTTCAAGGCTACCGATTATATGTGTTCATATGGTAGAGGTGTTGTTCCATCCCGTGAAAATGTAAAATAATAAATGTATGAAAATAAGTGATCATTGTTATGTAATAGTTATTTAAATAAATTTTATTATTTTGTTGTACTTAAACATATTTCACATACATTTTTTGTGTTTTCATGTATTAGTATCCCATATTTATTTACATTTTCCTCTTTCTATAGAAAATCTTATGAGATGGAAGTGTATTTATATTTGGAGTCATAAATGTGCATATAAACATATGAATATAATTATGGTGTTCTTTTATGTCACATAACATTATTTCAGAAGATTTAAAATATATACCAAATTTTTCAAGTGAATCCTACACTATCCTTGAATTATGATAGGGGTGCACTGGTTTTTCCTCTCATTCCTTATTTTTGGCACTCATTTTATATTTCATAAATAAAATTTTTTCAATCAAAGTGATGAATACATTTATCTTCAAACAACATATTGTTATATACACTATACCTGACAAGACATATCTTCATAATGGCCAGTAATTTCATCCCATAATTATTAGGTTATAAAGTGTTCATACATAAGTGGTAGGTACTAGTTTATTTTCCATTCAACATATTTAAGATAAATCCTACTTAGAATTTTGATAAATCCAATTTGAATGCTTCCAGAAAACATTAATATACATATTTGGTTGGATTCATCCACTATAAATTCTCTCTACAATTCATGATGATGTGTATGTAAATGTTTTATTATTCTATTATTTACTAAAATAATGCAATGATATCATAATGATTCTATAATATCTTCCCACATCAGTGTCTTAAGCATTGAGAGAACATTATTTCATGAATCCACTTCAATCGACATGCATTGTTGAGTGATGATTCCAATGTAACTACTAAATAGTGCCTTGTTGGGGTTAACATGATGGCTTTGTGTATTCCATCTGGCCTTTTATTCGAAGCCTTTGATTTTATCCTTAATGATTTTTGTTAACACCATCAATCTATGACACATCAATTTTTTCTATATCATAGATCCTTCTTAACATACAATTTCCTCAATTCCAACATCATAAATATCTTCCGTTGGCAGAGTATAATCAGCATGTGCGGATGGTCATTGTACTTCTACACTAGGAGAAATAGTAAATCAAAAAACATATTGTTTTTTTGGATTGAGAGCACAACCATGTGTAGATGGTCATTGTTCCTATGCATTTTGAGTACCATCAGGGTAAGAGACCAATTGTGCCTAAGGATTGGGATCAAAATCACGTGCATAAGGCATTATCTATATAAGTTGTTTAACAAATAGATTCAATCACATTAATGAATCAGTGATGAAATAATAAAATGAGGTAAAACGATTTATATTACAAAAACTATAACCAGATTATTGATCTCCCCTTTCATTTTTAAAGGTTTAAGGGGTTTGATCCCTCTATCGACTATCCAAACCCCTACATTAAGGTATACTCTAATATATAAAACATCATCTACATTGGGACTTCTACGAAATGATTACAACATCCCAATAAAATGAGAATATTTAGTTTAATTTTAATTTGACCCTTTATTGGTTTTAGACAATTACAGAAAAATTGACCACTATTGGTTTCCAGGATTTAGAGTATAAAATACTTTTACTAACTGTGATGCCATTATAAACGGTTCATCTTTTTACCCTTCATTACTAAAATCACCTTTCATAAATGCAAATTCATCAATTTTTACACCACTCCTATTATGAATCCTAGTTTCATTGAAAAATATGCCCTTGTGATGTTTTATTATAGAGACCCGGCCTTTTCATACATTACTATTACATCATTTCAAAGATAAACAACATAATAGTATTACACATGGAGGATAAAGAGGTTTAGTGTCTTGGGAAAACTCGGACTACACATAACAAGTACAACATCAAGCATAAAAATTCATTTAATCTCTTATTCTATAGCTTCTTAGTAGCACTTGTCATCTCCTTAGTACATGTAGCCACCTGAGGATATACATCAAAAGGGGTGAGCTAAAAGCCCATTAAGAGGATAGATAATAACAATATATCATGAGGTGAGCATAATCATGACATAGGAAGAAGATCTTGAACATGAGAGGAGCATAAACAATAAACTTGAAATGTGGCAAAGCATAAAAATGAAACATCATGTCTTAGTGGTTAACTACCACACATAATTGTGAACAAAGCTAGAATCATGTTCACGCATCTTTTCACATTTACTCATGAGATTCATCACTTTACCCAATGCATTGGAGCGCTATATAATTCCAGGCGCACCCGTCACATTTAAACATTCATATTGCGCTATATATTTCCGGGCGCACCTGTCACATCATAACATTATCATTATCATGCTTGCCACATAGAACACATATCAAACATGTACATAAATAACCCACGGAAAGGAATGGGTTTCATCTCATAATAACACATTCATATGCTTTGGGTTCCCAAAAGAAAGAGGGAACAACATACTTGATATAAGAACCATCAACCTTGAATGAGAGGAAAAATATGAGATCTTGAAAGAAGAGTTCTTTTGGAAAACATTTTGACGGACATAAAAACCAGTGAAAAAACATGTATATCCCAGAAAAGTAAAGTAAATTATGAAAAAATGATCTTTGAGGAGTAACCATATCAAAAATGGAGTGAAAGAGGGAGAACCCAAAGGAAGAAAATTGGGTTCGAGATTTCCCCTTACCTTGTACTCGAATGCCTCCTTCTCTTTAATGTCCAGTATAATGACATTATATTCATTAATTAGAAATTACAGAACCTTTTATACATTAATAGGGTTCATTCTGGTTTCATTATTTCATATTATGTTCCTTTGGATGACTTATAGAGTTTAAAAACATTGATCGGGGATGTTCGTTTTCATGGTTTTCTTGAGCGGTCCACTTGCATTCTTAATTTGATGTTTGGGTAGATCATGGGGAAACATCCAGAACTGATGTTACATGTAATTAATGATATTACAGAAGCTTGAATGATTTTATAATGAGTTATATTAGATTCATGTGGCCGAATTATTAGATAATAATTAAATGAAGATTATTTGGGCTGATTTGAGCGGTTTTTGGATCACAACCAACTCATTTTAATTTTTCACTTAGTAGTATGGCCATAGATTATTTCAAGAACTTAAAATAGAACATAATACATATAAAACATTCTGGTTCAACCATAAAAATGGTTTCATGACCAGATTGAAGGTATAAATGGAAGAAGAGAGCATGTTGTTTTTGAAGGAGATAAATTATCACCACATGAACAATGTTCTCTTTATTAAAATAAAAGAAATATAGAAAGGGTGTGGGGTGATATAACATTAGAATCATAAAATTAAAGTATATATATAATACTAGATTTACAGAACAATTTGGATTAAGAAGGGTAGGGAGATATCAAGAAAGGATCTTGAACTTGAAAGGAAATTAAAGGAGAAGAGAGAGAGAAATTACCTTTAGAATCCTCCTCTTGAGTTCCTCTTTAAGGAAGCTAGGCATGGTATTTTGATGAGACCAGCAGATTTTGGACGTGGGGGATGAGCTAGGGAAGGTGTTTGGGCAGAATTTAGAGAAGGCATGCAGCTTGAGAGGTGTGAGGAAAAGAGGGAGTGAAGGGTGGCTTTTATAGTGGAGGGGAGAGGGGTTTCCTTAATATTAAATTGATTAGTTTATTAATTCCACCAAAGACAAGGAATAGTGAGTCTTGGATGTCCAATAATAGTAATTTTATAATGTAATCCCGAACCAAGTGTGCTTACATCAGCAGAACATCAGCAATGACTCAATTAATACATTATTTAGCTTTTATTGTGAATTATCGGATTCCACTATTCATCAAAAATTCAAGTATCTCAGAAAAGTCCCAAAATTTTACCCCAACCATTTTTCGACGTGTAGAATCCAAAAATGAAGAACATTTTTCAAAATTAATTTTCTAAATATTATTAATTTAATATTTAATTAAAATCATAATTTACTTAAAAAATCAGTTTTTAAAATTAAAACTGATTTTGCAGTTCTTTCAAAAATTACTTAGGGTCTTATAAAATTATTTTAAAACTAATAGACATTGATTAAATAGTTTATGAATATATTTCAGGAAAATAAATATTCTTTTAAATTAATTAATTAATTATAATTAATTATTTATGACTTATAAAATACCAAAAACGTTTACTAAGGTCAAACTATCACTTTCTAAGATGTCTAAATTTTATTTTATTATTTAGAGGTAATGTTACTCTTATTTACTATTCATAAGGGTAGGTTACTATTCATAAGGGTAGGTTACTATTCATCAAAAATTATTTTTGTTTCATTAGACTCCAAAAACTATCTTGAACACAACTGTATATGTTGGATTTTTAAAATTCCAAACATAGGGGTGAAAAAATTATGTTTCAAGGTCACTTATCACTTAGTAGTTCATTATTTTGTGTTTTTATGACATATATATATGAAGGAAAATTTCCATTGAAAAACTTTGGGTCGTTATATTCTTCCCCCCTTAAGAAATTTCGCCCCCGAAATTTCACTTTACACAAACAGGTGAGTGTACTTATCCTTCATTGCCTCTTCCGGTTCCCAAGTTGCTTCCTCAAACTTTTGGTTCCTCCACAACACTTTGACAAGGCGGGTTGTCTTGTTGCGTAGAACCTTATCACTTCGGTCCAGAATTTTTACCGGCTGCTCCTCATATGAGAGATCATCTTCCAACTGTACCACCTCAGAGTTTAGTACATGTTAGGGGTCTGGAATGTACTTCCTCAGTAGTGATACGTGAAACACATCATGAACTTGAGCCATATTCGGTGGAAGTGCCAGTCGATAGGCCACAGCTCCTATACGATCAAGGATCTCAAAGGGGCCAATGTACCTTGGACTTAGCTTCCCTTTCTTCCCGAATCGCATGACTCTCTTCCGTGGAGATATTCGAAGGAAGACTTTATCTCCAACATCAAACTCCAAGTCCCTTCGACGATTGTCAGCATAGCTCTTTTGCCGACTTTGAGCAGCTTTGATATGTTTCTGGATGATTTGAACCTTCTCTGTCATCTCTTGAACAAGATCGGGACCAAGTAGTTTTCGTTCTCCAACATCATCCCAACAGGTTGGAGTTCTACATCGCTTCCCATAAAGAGCTTCATATGGAGCCATCTGAATACTCGAGTGGAAGCTATTGTTGTATGAGAACTCAACCAATGGAAGGTGCTGATCCCATCCACCTTTGAATTCAAGAGAGCATGATCTTAGCATATCTTCAAGTGTCTGAATAGTCCTTTCAGACTGGCCATCAGTTTGGGGGTGATAGGCCGTGCTGAAATTTAATTCAGTACTCAAAGCATGTTGAAGGCTCCTCCAGAATTTAGAAGTGAACCTTGGATCACGGTCAGAGACAATCAAGAGTGGAAAACCGTGCAACCTCACTACTTCCTTCACATATATCCTTGCAAGTTGTTTAAGTGAGAGGTCTTCCCGAATAGCGATAAAATGGGCAGTCTTGGTGAGTCGGTCAACCACAACCCATATCGCATTATTTCCTCTTGACGTTTTTGGGAGACCCATGACAAAGTCCATAGTGACATTTTCCCATTTCCACATGGGTATAGGAAATGGCTGCATCATACCTTTGGACTTTTGCCGCTCAACTTTAACTTGCTGACACACCAAGCACCTTGATATATATTCCGCAATCTCCTTCTTCATGTTATCCCACCAGAAGTATTCTCAGATATCACGATACATTTGGTACTTCCAGGATGAATAGAGAAAGTTGAGCTATGTGCATTATCCAATAGCTCCTTCTTTATTCTGGGTGATGAAGGCACACAAAGCCGCGTTCCAAACCGAATCACACCATCATCGTCGATATGGTACACTTGCAGTTTCCCTTCCTTTACTACATTCACCCTCTTTTGAATCTCCACATCATCCCTTTGTGCTTCCTTAATCTTCTGTTGGATTGATGGTTGCGCAATCATTTGGGAGAGGTATGATGTATCCCCTTCCCATACGATTCCCAAATCCATCCTTTGCATTTCCATGAAGATAGGGTCTTTCTCAATCCTCAACATGGATAGAGTAGCAGGTTCTTTCCTGCTTAGAGCATCAGCTACCTTGTTCGCCTTTCTAGGATGATAGTGAATAGAGCAATCGTAATCCTTGATTAGCTCTAACCATCTCCTTTGACGCATGTTGAGCTCTTTTTGTGAGAATATATACTTTAAGCTCTTGTGGTCGGTGTATATGTCACACTTCTCACCATAAAGGTAGTGCCGCCAGATTTTCAAGGCAAAAATCATGGCTTCCAGCTCTAGATCATGCCTTGGGTAGTTCTGCTCATGGATCTTCAACTATCGTGAGGCGTAGGCTATCACATTATCATTTTGCATGAGTACACAACCCAAGCCTTTCTTTGAAGCATCACTGTATATCAAAAAACTTTCTCCACTTTTCGGTAGTGTGAGTACAGGTGCAGTGATTAGCCTTCTCTTTAGATCCTTGAAGCTTCCCTCACATTCATCCGTCCAGACATACTTTACCCCTTTCCTTGTTAACTTAGTTAGCGGGCTTGACAATCGTGAGAAGTTTCTCACAAAACGTCGATAGTACCCAGCTAATCCAAGAAAACTACGGATTTCTGTGACACTAGAGGGCCTGGGCCATTCCTCAATCACCTTTGTCTTCGAAGGGTCCACAGAAATTCCCTCGCTTGTGATCACATGTCCCAAGAACGTGACTTGATTCATCCAAAAGTAACACTTGATGAACTTGGCGTATAACTTCTCCTTTCTCAATGTCGCCAACACAAGTCTTAGATGGTCTTCATGTTCCTCCTTTCTCTTGGAGTAGATGAGAATATCATCGATAAACACTACCACAAATTTGTCGAGGTAATGTCTAAAGACTCTATTCATCAAATCCATGAAGATTGCAGGGGAATTAGTAAGTTCGAAGGGCATCACCAAAAACTCATAGTGCCCATACCTTGTACGGAAGGCAGTCTTCTGAATATCTTCCTTCTTCACATTTACTTGATGATATCCAGAACGAAGATCCACCTTTGAGAAGTATTGAGCTCCTCTTAACTGGTCGAACAAGTCATCAATCCTTGGGAGAGGATACTTGTTCTTTATGGTGATCTTGTTGAGTTCACGATAATCGATACACAGCCTCATGGTACCATCCTTCTTCTTCACAAAGAGCATTGGCACACCCCAAGGTGATGCACTAGGGCGTATGAACCCTTTGTCCAGATGCTCTTGCTGCTGCTTCTTTAACTCCTCCAGTTCGATAGGAGCCATCCTATAGGGGCACTTTGAGATAGGAGTATCTCCGGGTATGATTTCAATTGAGAACTCTACCTCACGAATCCGGGGGAATTCCAGGTAACTCTTCGGGAAATAAATCGCCATATTCCCTTACGATGGGCATTTCCTCAAGGTTGGAACTTTCCCTTGACTCAAACATTTGGGCGAGGTATGCTTCTTCATAGGGAATCATCACCCACACCATTGAAGGATTTCTCAAATGAGATTCATGATCTTCCTTGCATTTGTAGAGGAGCATGGGATGGTTCGGAATACGAAAATATATTTCCTTTTCCTGACAGTTGATATGTGCTCTATATAACGAGAGCCAATCCATTCCCATTATAGCGTCGAATTCCACCAAGGGAAGTATTACAAGATTTTCCGGAAGAATCTTCCCACATAAGTCAACAGGAGAACAATCAAACACTTTGGTTGCAATGATTGCACCACTTGGTGTTTTTATAGATATCTCTACTTCAAGGTTTCGGGGCTTCGATTCTATAGTTCTAGCAAACTTGCAAGATATAAAGGAATGGGTAGAACCAGAATCAAATAAGATTTTTTCCATTCTTGAGTGAATAGGAAGTGTACCTTGTATGACTTCATTATCATGTTCCACCTCCGCAGTAGTGATGGCATAAGTCTTCCCTTGTTCCTTTAGCTTTGGTGGTTGTTGGCGCAGATTACCCTCGAGAGCTCGAGGTTTAGTGCACTGGTTTGAATAGTTCCCTAGCTCCTTACAGTTGTAGCATTGAACCACGAGTGGTTCTCTCCTTTCATCGGCTACATTATCCTTCCTTTTCATGTCTCTTCGGCACTCGAGAGCTAGGTGTCCTTCTTTCCCACACTTGAAGCATTTCCCCGTCCCATTGAGGCAGTTCCCATTGTGCAACTTCCCACATTTTTGGCAAGTGGGTCGTTGTGTTTTCTTCCCATCTTTATCACTAGATCCACCAGCTTGAAACTCCATCTTTCTTTTCTTTTCACCATAGCCATGGGACCATTCTCCAAACTCCATCTCCACTTTGAGAGCACACTGAACAACTTCTTCATAACTCCCAAAGTCTCTAATTGCAAGAGCTTTTCGAAGATGTGGTTTTAATCCACTAAAGAATCTATCAATTTTGCTATCATTGTTGATAACAAAACCCGAAGCATACCTTGCGAGCCTTGTGAAATTTGCTTCATATGTTGTGACATATTCTCCTTCTTTTTGCTTGAGCTCTATGAATTCTCTCTCCATCTTCGTGCGAAGAGTTATTGGGAAGTACTTATTAAGAAACATTATCTTAAAGTCTTCCCATTCCATCTCTTCAATTTCATCCCTTGGCTTGGTGTTCTTAATCAAAGCCCACCATTGATCAGCTTCTCCATCTAGACGATAAACGGCTAGAGTCACCTTCTCCATCTCGGAACAGTGAAGAATAGAAAATATCTTCTCCATGGAGTTGACCCACTGTTCCACAACCAGTGGATCGGAAGATCCACAAAACGTCAGTGGTCATTGCCGCATAAAACTTTCGATGGCTAGTTGTTCCCTCTTTGGTGAAGGAGGACGTTCCCCATTATTATGGTTATTATTCATAACCCGGGATAATTGGGTAAGCATCTCCATGAAGTTTTGAACTCTACCTCCAAAATCATTGGGGATGTCGTTCGGGCAATCGTTGCATTGGCCTTCGCAAGAGTTGTTGGCCTGATTTCTCCTGGTTCCCACCATCTTCTAAAATAGAAAAGGTTAGAACAAAACATAATTAAACAAGTCATGAATAACTTATCCTTTTAAACAATTATACCAAAAACATAACATATGGGATCCCTAGGTAAATATCCTTGTGTGCATATTTGTACTTAGTCTCATGCTAGAGGTTTTCTTTAGGGTTCACTAATCCTAATTCCCAAATTAACTAAACCTTTCCTTTGATACCAACTATAGTGACCCGGCCTTTTCTTACATTACTATTACATCATTTCAAAGATAATCAACATAATAGTATTACACATGTAGGATCAAGAGGTTTAGTGTCTTGGGAAAACTCGGACTACACATAACAAGTACAACATCAAGCATAAAAACTCATTTAATCTCTTCTTCTATAGCTTCTTAGTAGCACTTGTCATCTCCTTAGTACATGTTTCCACCTGAGGATATACATCAAAAGGGGTGAGATAAAAGCCCAGTAAGAGGATAGATAAGAACAATATAGCATGAGGTGAGCATAATCATGACATAGGAAGAAGATCTTGAACAAGAGATGAGCATAAACAATAAACTTGAAATGTGGCAAAGCATAAAAATGAAACATCATGTCTTAGTGGTTAACTACCACACATAAGTGTGAAAAAAGCTAGAATCATGTTCACGCATCATTTCACATTTACTCATGAGATTCATCACTTTACCCAATGCATTGGAGCGCTATATAATTTCGGGCGCACTCGTCACATTTAAACATTCATATTGCGCTATATAATTCTGGGCGCACCTGTCACATCATAACATTATCCTTATCATGCTTGCCACATAGAACACATATCAAACATGTACATAAATAACCCATGGAAAGGAATGGGTTTCATCTCATAATAACACATTCATAAGCTTTGGGTTCCCAAAAGAAAGAGGGAACAACATACTTGATATAAGAACCATCAACCTTGAATGAGAGGCAAAATGTGAGATCTTGAAAGAAGAGTTCTTTTGGAAAACATTTTGATGGATATAAAAACCAGTGAAAAACATGTATATCCCAGAAATGTAAAGTAAATTATGAACAAATGATCTTTGAGGAGTAACCATATCAAAAATGGAGTGAAAGAGGGAGAACCCAAAGGAAGAAAATTGGGTTCGAGATTTCCCCTTACCTTGTACTCGAATGCCTCCTTCTCTTTAATGTCCTGTATAATGACATTATATTCATTAATTAGAAATTCCAGAACCTTTTATACATTAATAGAGTTCATTCTGGTTTCATTATTTCATATTATGTTCCTTTGGATGACTTATATAGTTTAAAAACATTGATCGGGGATGTTTGTTTTCATGATTTTCTTGAGCGGTCCACTTGCATTCGTAATTTGATGTTTGGGTAGATCATGGGGAAACATCCAGAACTGATGTTACATGTAATTAATGATATTACAGAAGCTTGAAATATTTTATAATGAGTTATATTAGATTCATGTGGCCTAATTATTATATAATAATTAAATGAAGATTATTTGGGCTGATTTGAGCGGTTTTTGGATCACAACCAACTCATTTTAATTTTTCACTTAGTAGTATGGCCATAGATTATTTCAAGAACACAAAATAGAAAATAATACATATAAAACATTCTGGTTCAACCATAAAAATGGTTTCATGACCATATGGAAGGTATAAATGGAAGAAGAGAGCATGTTGTTTTTGAAGGTGATAAATTATCACCACATGAACAACGTTCTCTTTATTAAAATAAAAGAAAGATAGAAAGGGTGTGGGGTGATATAACATTAGAATCGTAACATTACAGTATATATATAATACTGGATTTACAGAACAATTTGGATTAAGAAGGGTAGGGAGAGATCAAGAAAGGATCTTGAACTTGAAAGGAAATTAAAGGAGAAGAGAGAGAGAAATTACCTTTAGAATCCTCCTCTTGAGTTCCTCTTTAAGGAAGCTAGGCTTGGTCTTTTTATGAGACCAGCAGATTTTGGACATGGGGGATGAGCTAGGGAAGGTGTTTGGGTAGAAGTTAGAGAAGGCTTGGAGCTTGAGTGGTGTGAGGAAATGAGGGAGTGAAGGGTGGCTTTTATAGTGGAGGGGAGAGGGGTTTCCTTAATATTAAATTGATTAGTTTATTAATTCCACCAAAGACAAGGAATAGTGAGTCTTGGATGACCAATAATAGTAATTTTATAATGTAATCCCGAAACAAGTGGGATTACATCATCAGAACATCAGCAATGACTCAAATAATACATTATTTAGCTTTTATTGTGAATTATCGGATTCCACTATTCATCAAAAATTAAAGTATCTCAGAAAAGTCCCAAAATTTTACCCCAACCATTTTTCGACGTGTAGAATCCAAAAATGAAGTCCATTTTTCAAAAATAATTTTCCAAATACTATTAATTTAATATTTAATTAAAATCATAATTTACTTAAAAAAACAGTTTTTAAAATTAAAACTGATTTTGTAGTTCCTTAAAAAATTACTTAGGGTCGTATAAAATTATTTAAAAACTAATAGACATTGATTCAATAATTTATGAATATATTTTAGGAAAATAAATATTCTTTTAAATTAATTAATTAGTTATAATTAATTATTTATGACTTATAAAATAACAAAAACGTTTACTAAGGTCAAATTATCACTTTCTAAGATGTCTAAATTTTATTTTATTATTCAGAGGAAATGTTACTCTTATTTACTATTCATAAGGGTAGGTTACTATTCATAAGGGTAGGTTACTATTCACCAAAAATTATTTTTGTTTCATTACACTCCAAAAACTATCTTGAACACAACCGTATATGTTGGATTTTTAAAATTCCAAACATAGGGGTGACAAAATTATGTTTCAAGGTCACTTATCACTTAGTAGTTCATTATTTTGTGTTTTTATGACATAGATATAGGAAGGAAATTTTCCATTGAAAAACATTGGGTCGTTACATTTATAATACAACACCCAATTTTTTTTAATGATTCTAAAGTATGACATATTCATATAAATTGGATTTCTATCCATAGTACCAGATACATGCCTTACATCATCCACAAGTGAAACTCCACAATTTTTCATGGTATTTTTTTCATCATGTTCATTTTTATAAAACACAGAATCATTAATTACATAACCATTATAAGATAATACATACACACTTGGTCCTCCAACTATTAATCAAAGTTGTTCTAAAATTGAATATGGATTTTCATCCGACCCTTTAAGAATATGGTCTCAAAATCATCCAATGAACTACTGATTATGTGTATTTGATATCCATTTTTCATCCAATGATAGATTAAAATTCCTAAAAATTTCATTTTGGATTTCAATATATAGGGAAACCTCTAAACTATAATAAAAAATATAAATTTGGGCCTACTCCATATATGTAAAATTGATTATGACAAAATATCTTCCAAAAACTGTTTCAACTGCAAGCTTCCCAATGTGAAAAAACCGTGATAGACCAATGCTTTACAAACCAGACATGTACTCAGTACAAAATTCAATGTCTTTTTCCACAATATATCTCTCCAAATTACAACCCTCTGGTCGATAAGTATTTTTAAATACCTTTTCAAAATATTCATGTATTGTTCAATGGGTTACATTCCTCTATAGTGTACATAACCATATTGTATAATCTCTCTCACCAAATGAACCATAAAATGAACCATCTTATCAAATAATGTTGGTAGTAAGATCATTCCAATTCCAATAATACGATGGAAATTTCTATATCCATAGTCAGTAATTCTTCCATTTCTATAACTTTGATGCATTTAGATTTAAATAAAAAATATTGGTTTATGTATGATGGACATTCTTGGAAAAAATTAAATGTAAATCTATAAGAAATATATCATTCATAAAAACATGACAATCATTTGATTTCAGACTATTTAACCTTAAATCGGTCAAAAAAACCATGTTCTTGATATTCAATGAATAACCCTATAGAACCATTACATTGTTAAAGACATTTCAAAACTAATATCTATCCTTCCTGGATAGAGTGTACATATTTGGAGGAATAAAAGTTTATTTTTCACCCTTCACTAGAACAAACTCTTCTCGTATTCCTTTTTCAACCATTTCTAACATTGATTAATTCCATCCTTTTTATTATCGAGTGCATTTAGCAACGTACTAATGACACTATTACATTTTTTTTGCAATATGAATAAAATCAAGAAAATTTATGAAGTAAAAAAATTCTAGTATGGTAATTAAAAAACTATTCTCTACTTAAAACTAGATTTTTATGGTTTTTTGAAAATGGCTAACCAAAAGTAGTCTCCACATTTTTTACATTTTAAAAAATCTAACCACCTATTAGTGGAGATGGTGTTGTACATTATTCTAAAATTCAATCGAATGATGTCTTTAGATATTGGAACTTATGGCATCAAGGTAGAAATTTGTGATGTCCTAGAAACACAATTTTTCTACATCTTTATTTTGATCCACCCATGAAGAGGTATGTTCAGCAGTTTATTTTAGTTAGTTTTCATTATTTTTCATTGAATATTTATAATTTATTCATATTCTAATTTTTTTGATTGATTGTTCTTTTTTTTCAAAACTTTTTACATATTGTAGATAGATAATAATATTCTATATTACAGATTTTTTTTCTAGAGCACGGGTTACATGGGATCAGATTCCCATTGATGTTCAGCATCACATGTTTAGCCATTGGTTGGAACATAAATAAATAATAGTTATTTTGAAATTTATTTAATTAATTACAAGATATTATATATTATTTATAGGTTTTATGGTACACTGTTGAAGATAACATGCTACAATCTCTCTGATAGGAACATGAGGGTAATATGAATTAGCATTTTGGTCAATTATTTCACAATATGAGGAGGAGACCAATGTAGAAAGTTGGAGTCACATATTTTGATTAATATTTATGGGCCCAATGAACAGATTACATCTTATCGAAGGTTTGGGATAAATTTTGTTCATATTGGATGAGAGATACTTTTTGGAGGAGAGAATGATTAGGCCACTAGAACTGGGGGGGGGGGATAGGAGGTGACACATTGAGTTGGAAGTCATACATTCAGTACACATTGAAAAATTTTGGTAATTATTTTTTTAATAATTTTTATAACATGAAATGTAAACTATTTATTTTTTACTCATATAGGTAGTCTAAAAACTCGATATTACATAGTTTGATATTTTCAAGAGAATGTACAATTTTTTTGTCACTGGAGTAGTTAGAGGTGATTTCAAATATCATATTGTGGTTAGTATAATTTCTTTTTTATTTTTAAAATCAATTGCAAAAAATATTTCAACTATTTTAAATTTATATTGTAATTGAAGGAGTTATATATGGTTGTGATGTCTTAGATAGAGGCTGAGAGTTATGCTGAGACCAAGGATCAGATCCCCAGTACTACAGGATTGGAAGATCCAGCATGGATACAAGAGACTCAATATGCCTTAAAGAAAGACTGAGTTCTTGGTATCAATTATCGATTGACGCATGTTAGTTATTATGGTACTAGTATGATGTCACCATGAAGCTCAATATAAGCTCATAGAGAGTCATAATCATCTGCTACACTCTATGGGGAGAAGATATGAGCTCAGGTTAGGTTATAGAGACCATGTGTAGCGAAAAATAAGAGATCCATCGACACTAGTTATAGTAGTATGTGGAGATGTGTTGATGGAATCAACAATAACAGAAGAAAATTATTGAGTACCTGTGATTTTTGACTCATGGTATAAGGATGAAGTTCTCTCTACTAGGTCCTCTAGCTCCTCCAGATGGTCACAGCTTAGCGATTTATATACTTTTTCTAATAAAAAATTTAATATGAATTTTTCTGTAATATTTTTATTAATACGTATATTTAGATTTTTATATTATTGCGAATATTAGGTTTTTTATTATTTTATTAAAATTTATGTTATTTTATAAATTTATTATTTTATTAATTAATATTTATTATTAATATTTTTTTATTTTTTTATTTTTTTTATTATTATATTTATTATTATTTTATATTGTTGCAAATATTATTTTCAATTATCTTATTCTTTTATCATTTTTTTATTTTATAATTCTTTATTTTCTAAATTTTTTATTTTAATTAAATCTTCATTGATTTAATTATTATTTATTATTTTTTTATTATTATAATAATAAAAATATTATTTATTAAATTTCAATATTAATATTATTATTATTATTATTATTTTATTTATTTTACAATGGGTAGTTAATCCCATATCAAAGTGGGTGTTCTATAAATCCAAATAAACTATTTGATATGATGTTTTCTATAACGAGCCGTTTATGTCGGGACCCCATCACAAACAGACTTTGGCAACAGGATCCGGTCACAAATGACCCATCATGAATGCTTTAATTTTTAGTTGTGCATGCACCATACACGAGGCTCTCCCATAAGAAAAAATAGCATAGTTTTTTTAGTGTAACCGACCATAAACTATACATTGTATTTAATGAGGAGAAAACATTAATCAATTAATTGTAGTGTTATAATGGTCCACCCATTATATTTACAATATTTACATGCTAATGTGTGCCAATGTAGATAAAGAAACCATAAATAAATAATAAGAATGATAACACCTATAAATAAGGAAGTGTATTTCATAATCTTTTCTAAAGAAATAACTAAAGGTTATCATAAGGGTAAACAAGAGAAAGAGAATTTTATTTATTTTGGATGTTCATATTTTAATTAAAAACAATGGTCTTGATCATTATTTTACAATGCAATAAAATTCATTTGAAATATTAGATAAGTAAGAATAAAAATTAACCACTTAGATTATGTATTATGAAATGAGTAAAAGAGATTTTAATGAAAGAAGAATATTATTATTTTCCATTAGACCGTAATTCAAATGGGAATACTTTCTATAAAAAAATTAGGGTTTTCAAAATTTAATGATAGTTTGAAAACATTTTTTATGTGTGGTGCTTGATATGAAATAAGAAATCGTGAAGTTATTTTAAATTGGGTTTACTTAAATGAGATAATTTTGAACGGAACTTTAAACATGTATTATCCTCTATAAAGAAAGATAAATTAAATTTGTCATATTTTTCTGGGAAAATATATAACTAATATTATATAACTAAATGGAAAAAATATATAGGAAAAAAGGATAAAAAATGAGTGTGCATAACCCAAACGTAAAAAGGGTGTCTTGGAAGATCCCTCCTTTGTGTTTTAAAAATACATTTATTGAAATCTGAAAATGTTAAAAGTTATAATATAAAATTATTATAAATATAGGATATGATTAATAATAATTTAACATGATATGACACATAATTTTTTCATTATATAAAGGCAAAATTTTGGGGTAATGGAAAATATGGTCATGGAAGAAAAATATTCATTAAAGAGAATAAATTTTTTTTTTATATAGTATTTATTTTTTTGGGTAAGAAATTAATCAATGTGAAATATTTGTATGAATAATTTCCATCCCCTAGAGAAATATAAATTTTTATATAAAATATTTTGGTTGATGAATTGAAGCATGGTAACAAGAAGTTCACGATGAGACATTATTACTCAATGAATGAGATTTGAGCTAACAAAAAACCTTACTACATTGTGATATTTTAAGTTAAAAATTAATGGAAGGTAGAAATTGAAGTTTATATGTTAATCCATTACATTTAGTTAATTTATGTTATGAAATTCAACATCTAAAATATAAACAAAAAATAAAAATAAATAAGTGGTCAATACAATTCATATCTCAATGAAACTGAATTGAGATCCAAGAACCATTAACTTGGCTCTTGATTAATTTTGTGTGTGTGGATAACATCATAGATAATCATATTAAGTTATTTTAAAATTTTATTAAAAATTATTTCATATATATATTTCATTTTTATGGTTTATTATTATTATTATTATATGTTATTCATATGTCTAATAGATTTCTCTTATGTCAGTTACTTAGTGTGGGTGGGTTGCTTTCTAGAAAAATTTATTAATATATTAACCTTAGAAAAATGTGTTATAAAATATATTTATAATCTCCATAATTATTTATTTTCATCTATTTTATTATTACGTCAGGAAACAAAATTTATAGTTCCGTAGGTTTTCCCTAAATGGGCTCAAATTAAGAATGATACTTTGATATGTTTTTTATTGAAATTTAGTTTACTATGAGTGTTTATTAAAATTTTAATTATATATAATAAAATATTATAATCATATAATAGAAATATTTTTAAAAATGTCATTTACATACATTAGATACACTTTTAATGTCATTACATTATGTAGACTAGAAAGTGGAATGTGTTCTTCTGTGGAGGTGGTCGTCCTCACATATTCAAAAGTGACCCTCTCATTTTTCAATAAATGAGAGGAAGGAAAAGTATAAAATAATTTAAAATATATGAATCTTATTCATGTAAAAATAATATATTTTATCATTAAATATCTATTTTGAATAATCAATTCAATGATTTTATGAAAAATAGAACTCGTTATTCATGGAGGTAGTAGTGCATCCACAATTATGATGACATCTTCATTTTTCCAATGGTTTTAGAGTAAAGTGAAAAGGGATATTTCGTTTTTAAAATAAAATTTAAAATTAATATATGTATATTATGAATAATATGATTATATACAAGAGGAGGGGGGGGGGGTGAATTATTCCCTTTTACAATCTTCATAAATTCTTGTTTTATGAATCATTATATTTTTCGATGATATGAATAATTATCTTCATTAATAAATTGTTTCCATAAAAAATAGTGAAGGATAAAACATCATTTTTATAGTGTTTCAGGGCATAAATACCCCATAGTCTACTCCACCAATGCTCTCTTAGATATCATGGTAATTTTCACTAAATAGTTCATCATATCATAAGGCCTTAGCAACTCATTGTAGATAGTTGACACCATTACAAAAAGGCTTTTATAGGACCATATGGTTCATTCATAGGGAATCAAAATATTAACTAGATATAATGGTAATATGACACTCCTCCAATGACTAAGTACATGTGTCCCATAATCTAAGAAATCAATATTAATTGATATTTATTGGAAAACATATTTAGCTCATTGTTTATGTATCAACTGAAAAATAATGGTTCTTTTCATTCTATATAAGAGTATTCAAAATTTAATGACTTCAAAGAGGTCAAATTTTAAAATTATATTTACAAAATATAGTTATAGAAAAATAGTGGTAACAACAACTTGAAATAAAAACAAATAACACAAGGTTGTAACATAAATTTTTTCAAAGTGTATATTTTTAAAATAGAAGATATATTCAATCTTATAAAAAGTAATCTCCATTTTTTAATGAAATAATTATGGGTTTTTAATAAGTGAAATTAAATTATATTTTTGATAAAATAACCCAAAAAATATCTTGGAAAATCATAAGTATTTGAATTTGAAGCATTCAAATGAATAAGTATTTACATTTGAAATTAAAATGATTAAATATGTTGAACATGATACTTTGAATCAGACTCTATGAATATTTATAAAGATATTAAAAAATATTGTTACGAATGTTTCATAAATCTCAAAAAATATAGTGAAAATAAACTTTGTAGTATAAAAATTCAAATATAGTGTTAACTTTCAATGTATGGTTAAATTTAAGACATTGGGCTATTACACCATATGTTAGTTTCATAAATTTAGGGTTTTTTCTCAAATGTGTGGTTCTTGATCTATACCTTTACGAAAAAATAGGGCATCTAATCCATAAATTTACTAAAACAACAGGTTTTAAAAACCACTCATTCGGTTTAGAAATGATGGGTATGGATAGTGTTTCTAGACCACTGAAAAATGTATCTATAACACTTTTGATAAAAACACTATCCTATTAGTTAGATATGTTTATCATGAAATATAATCCTAAAAAACACTTAATGTAATTTCATTAGTAAAAAAACCAGGGTATTTTTAAGCCACAAAATGAAAAATATTCATTGAATACTTTTGAAACAATACATTCACAATAATCCCCCCTTTTGATGATGGAAAATAATTTATATACAAAACCTATATAAAATATATGAAAATAAATATCTAATAAAATAATGTATTAATCATATATAATAGAAATTATAGATATAATTTAAGGTTTTATAAACATTTTATAGAAAAATAATATGATAAAAAGATTAAATTGACCAGAATAATATGATTTATTTTATATATTTAATTGACGAAAATATATTTTATTAACATTGTTTAATAGATGATATTAAAAAGAATTTTGTGTTTACTCAACATTTATCCCCCATTTTATGATATAAAAAATGTATCAAATAATGGTATATAACACCATATATGTAGAATAAAACCAGAAGTAAAAGTTTAGTTTTAGCTAAGATAAAAGGGATTCCTATACTGTTAATTGAGGTGGAAAATTATAAGAAATAAAAATACAATATTATAATAAAGAAAATACTTTTAGTTTTTTTATGATTAAAATAAATACTTGGATAGTGAAGTTATGAAATGGTATTGGATAAGGTAAAATGTTCTAGTTAGGTAGGTGGGTTCATTAGAATCAACCAGTCTGTGGTATCGAAATGAATATTTATGGGTCATATAGTAGAGGCAACATGATGGGAGTGGGATTTGTTAATAATGAGGCCTATTCTATTATCATTGAATTCATTTCATCCTTTGGCTATGATGATTCTCTCATGGCAGAAGAATTAGCCATGCTTAAGGGATTGGTACTATTAATTGACAAAATTATTCCACTGGGAGGGATGGAAACTGATTCATTCATTATTCATGGGTCTATTTGAGGGATTATATCAATACCCTATGCCATCACCTATCTTATATGCTGGTGAAGGAGTCACATTACTAATAACATGAACATTACACAAACATGAAATGAGGTTAATATGGTAGAAAACATCTTGAATTCATGTGACATCCATATCAACTCTTATAACAACTTTAATAACCCAAGATACCTTCCCTTATAGTGTGTAAATACTATGAGAGTTGATTCCCTCAAGATCCATTGTATTCAGCCTCTATGTTTTTTAGGTATTTTCCCCATAATTAAAATTTATTAATTTTGGTTGGATGGAAAAGGTTCTAGTTTAGATGAGGGGTTTAATGTGAATAAATATTTAATATCCTGATGAACATCCTTGAGTAATTCCATCATTACATTATAACAATGATTAAAAATGTCATCACACTATTTCATTAAAATCATGATGTCCTATCTAATTTTACAATTTCCAACTATAATAACATTTAATAACTATTGGAAAGTCTCTATATACTCTAAAACATCATTAACCTATAACTTAACTAATTGAAAAGGGTTCTAATACCAGGATCATCATATGTTAACCTCTAAAATAGATATTTATGATTGAGCAATAAAATTTGAAGTGGAACACTATTACACCGAAGACGCTGAATTCAATCATGTATTGACGATAGAACCAAAATAATATATTTAAACATTCATATAATTTCTGTAGACGTTGAATTAATATAAATATAATCCCTTTCCATACATTAGTTACATCTTATCAATTAAAATTTACTTCCTAGGTACTTTTAATCCCTAAAATATGACCTTGAAATAAATTCCTCCTTGATATTAAATAGATGAACAAACATTTCTATAATAAATACATAAAAATAAATTTTTAAAATTGAAAATTAATTTATAATGAGGATCATATATTGAAATAACTCCTACTCATTTTTTGGTATAGTTGAACTCTTAAAATATTTTAATGTTTGAGACACTTCTACATCACTTTTCAAGGTGGAATTCTCTTCTTTCATCTGATTATATTTGAAAATTGGATCATAAATTTGAAAATGAAGAGAAATATAATATTCTTCTTCTTTAATTATATATGGTTGTCCTAATTCAATTATATATTGGAATTTACCTTCATTCTTCTCAATCGACAAAGATGAAAACAAACCATGAACTTTTGTTTTCTCAGCATATTTACTGGCATCATTTTCCAAAGATTCGATAATAATAGAAAATATCTAACTTTCAATTATTTTAGTATCTTTAACCACAAATGATTTAAATTTATCACCATCTTGAGAATTATATTTACACTAATAGTATACACGATCCTATTTCTCATCATTATTTTCAATTTTCCGTTATATAGAATTTGATTTTATTATAATAAATAATTCTTATTCAATAAATTTAACTTTATACTCTTTTACCTAAACATTTGGTTCTTATATTTTTATAGTCCTCATTAATGGAACCTCAGTGTTTTCTTTTCAAAGGGTTCTTCAAAATAATGATGCACATGTATTTCAGTAGGTGGTCCACTAACATTGATGTTTAGTTTCCTACATGTTTCATAAAAAACCGTCCTCTATCTCTGATTCTCCAACTTCTTCACCATGAAGCCATGTCGGCCAAGATGAATTCTGAGTACCTTTCCCTCACTAATCCTGAGAACAAGATACCTAATTATCATTGTCACCAACATGAATCAACATTACTTCTGAGGTGCTATAATTGAATCCAAATTTTTTTAAGGCAACATTATAAATAGTTTTACTGTGATGACATATAATGACCTTTTTAATAACAAATATCTTATTATTTTTACTTAATACAAGATAAATAATCCATGTATATTAATAAAATTAAATTATAGAATCTTTTTGATAAAAAAATCCCTATACATAAGAATATATCTGTAAAAATTAAACTTGAGGCCACTTAACATAAAAAAACATGATCTATATATCTGAAATGAGATTTTTCCCTAACACAAAAATCCTTGTAACAATTAAATATTGAATAATTTGACAAATAAATTCTGGTCAGCCTGATGATATTTGAGAAACATATTTCTTACATGGATATATATAAAAATAAAAGATATAATTTTTTTATGTTTATACTTCTCTTCTCTAATAGACAATATATTGAAGTGGAAAGCCCCATTATGGGGATAATAAAAAATATTGTCTATTTTTAATAATGAGAACTAAAACTTCATATGATTTAATTTTGAGGAAACAATATAATCTATCCCACAAACCTAAACACAACATGCCCATAAAACACTTTTAATTGTATAGAATTTTATTCTGAAAAAGAATTCTTTGAAAAGAGTAACAGATCAATTATTTATAAAATAATTAGTAAATAAACAATATATTCACATAACGTACAAGAAATAAATATAACCTGAATTAATTTTTTTTTTAAATTTTATATACCTAACTAATACTTAATTAATTCCAAAAAATAATTGGGAAGTGTCTTATTGAATATATCTACAAGTTGATATTTTGTTTTAAACAATTCCAAGGAAATGTCATTTTTAGAACATGAACTCTTAGAAAATGATTTAATATATTAATTTTCTTAGTCCTATATTGACATATATGATTTTTAGAAATATTAATTGAATTTTTATTGTCACATAAAATCCAAATATTTTTGAAATTATGTCCCCCTTCATGTGGTGTGTGTTTCATCCACAACACTTATGCATTACAACTACTGAGTGAGACATATTCTACCTTAGTTGTTGACAATGCAAATGATTGATGTTTCTTGCTTGACCATAAAAGTAGAAATTCCCAAAAAAGTTATAGTTTTCGAAAGTACCCTCTCTATCTAAACAACATAGTCTAAAATATGAATATGAATATGATATTAAAATAAAATCATATGTTTTTGGGAAAAGAAATTATTGAAAAATATTTCTTTTCAATAATCTAAAAAATCATTTATCGACAATAATATGGGTTTCAATTAATGATTATTGAAATATTACACAAAGTTAGATTTAAAACATACTATCTATTATACTACTTATAAGATATGAAAATTTAATATCATATAAATATATTAGCATCTTTCAACTAGTTTTACAGATTCATTTAAAACATGGTTTATATTGGTACACATGATAGTTGTATTAGTTTTACTATATTCTAGTCCAATTTTTTTCAATAAAACAATAATATATATAATTTAATTTTAAACATCCCGATATTATTTTTGATAGATTTGAAATCCAATATGGATTTTTTTTTATCCATAATCATTTCAAATCACTTTTTCCTAACTTCAAAAAATCAATATAACTATTTTTATTAGCTAAAAAATATAATATCATTTATATAAATCTATATTAATAAAATATTATAACAAACAAAAAGATTCCATCAATACCCTTCAGATAATGTTTTCAATGAATTTTCTTGGAATTCAAGACATACAACTTACATCCAAACGATTTAAAGTTTATCACTTTAGGTTTTATGTTATTACGTATTTCATTGGATGATGTTTTAATAATATTTCATATTAAAATTATTTTTATTATATGAAATTCTATGTCGACCAATTTTTCCAATTTTTTTTTGAAAACTACATTCTTTCAATATATTTATTTCCATTTATTAAATATTGCAATTTATTATTCCTAAACATAAATTTTTTTGAGGTATTCCTGGAGAATAAAACATATGTTTTATACCCATTTATGAGAAAAATTAATTAAATTATTGATTCAAATATTATCCTCCATGAACATTTCTTAATAAAATAATTTTAAAATATTTATCATTTTGAAAATTTGTACAACAATTTACAAAAATTGGGTGGACATAACATTTAGTTTTTAGTAAATAATCTAAAATAAATCTGAAAAAACTTCATCTAAAAAAAATATAAGAACTTATAGCTAAGATTTTTAGTCTTGATGGTCCAAAAAAATCATCGACAAGATCTAGTCATTTGGATGTAGAAACATAGTTAATAAATTAGAATAATGACTTATGTTTGTTTTCTATTTGGAATGCATCACATAATATATATTTATTAAATTTAAGACATGGAAAATAAATAACTACATGTTTCATAAATAATTTATAGAATGTAAATAAATTATAGTTTCCATATATTCTATTACAAATCTTGGATTTAATTTTCTCATCAGTAAAATAATTTCTTTTTTCTTCACAAAAGGAATTAATATAAAATGTATAATTTTTTTTATTTTTGGTGATCAAAAATTAAATAGTTTATTATTAAAAATACATTATAAACTATTCATGTAATAAATATAAAAAAATCATTACAATGTGGACATATAAACATCTTATTTTTCTTCAACCCTTTAATATATAGTACTTTTTTAATCAAAATTGAGTTTTGATTTCCATCTCATCTAAGTCCAACTATTTGTTTTCTAAATTATCATTGAAGGAAACCTGACCACAATATAATTTTTATAATTTTTGAAAATTAGAAGTGACTTTACTCATGTGTCTTAAGAAACCACTGTATATATACCATGCTTCACTTTTTATCCTTTGACCTTATTCCTAAAAAACATTAAATAAATACCTTGTTATGTAACGATAATTTTCTTTGGACTATATATGTATGTAAGGAATGAACAGGGTCACCATATGTACCTATTATTTCCAAAATTTATAGGAATATATTTTGAAATATTTTTTGAATTAAATTACTTTTTTATTCCACTAATTTCTGAATTTCTTTAAAAATAGTTATTAAAATAATATTCTTTAATTCGACAATAAAAATAGGCGACTGTTGATAAGTTTTTATAATTAGAAGTAGGTAAATAATTGTTTATATATAATTTTTATTATTCCTCATTTATTTATATTCCATATTTTTCCTTTTTATATGATTTTATTTTCCATTAATATGATATATAGATTCATTTCACTAATTCAGTATACTAGAAATAATTTTGAATGACTATACATTAACCTGTAACTCTTTAATTCTATTTCCTTGGATAGTGATATTTGATAAAGATTTTATATTTTATTAAGTAGAAGTGTTGTTTTTAAATTGAATATTTTTCATTTTAAAAGGTATTATGAATATTTTTAGCGACTTATGCTATTTTAATAATGATTTATACTGTTATTTTATCATTGAATAGTAAGAAACTCATGTACTAATAGAAAATCATTCAAAATCATAAGAATAAGAATTGTAAGATTGTACAAATTCTTCTTCTTTAGCCACACTGTACATATTTTTATTTTATGTTGGTTGGACATTTTTTTGAATTAGTTTTAGAATTACTGCTGGTGTCCTCTTAGAGACTGAAAGTATCCTTCATATCAATTTTTATCTTTGTACTGATAATCAGTTCACATTCAACACACCTTTTTTATTTTCCATTTTTCTTTTGTATTCTCTTAGTGGTGGACAATCAATTCTGATATGTCCAATTTTTTATTTATAACATCTTAATTATTTAATTCCTTCACCATATTTCTGGATGAAGGATTTTTTAAGCCTTTTATCATCATATAAAATTTATTGAATATCCTTTCTAGACGAGCTATTTTCAAACTAGAATTAATTTTTTTGAATATTTTGAGAATAAAATATCATCTTTTAATTTATGTTCATATTTTTTGGGAAGTAATATTGAGATAGGTGTTCTCTAATTTTACCATCATATCATCTACTACTTCATCTACAATTTCTAGTTCATACATCATTAGTTTTCTTGTCAACTCTTTAATTTTAGTTCTGAGACCAGAGTGGAATTTCTCACTCTAGATGATATCCCATTCCATTTAGAGGTTAAAACTGTTAGGAAATTTAAATCATGTTATTCTTGATTAATTTAATCTCCTAAAGAAGAAACACTACTTATGATTTTTTTCAATCTTCCAATAATTTGGGTGATTCTTTCACCATCATGCATTCTTAATATGTTGAATTTCAGTTTTGTAGTTTTGTATATTAATTACCTAACATTGTAAGCTCTATAATAGTAAAAAAAATTATAGTTTTTAATATCTCATAGATAATGGTAAATTTATATAAATTATTAAATTCATTTAGGCTAAGGCCACATAAAAATAAAAATTATGGATCATAAATTTTCATCATATTCATTTTCTTTAGTAGCATCCCGTTTTTATGATTCTTAAAGGATTTCATAAGGTTTGAAAATATTCATTTAAACTTCAAATAACAAATTCATTAAATAAATAATCATGCGAGATTTATAAAAACTATAATTTTTTCCATTATGATAATTAGAATAGATAATAGATATTTCTTTACATTATATCATCAAAAGCTGTCTATGTATAGAACATTTACTTTAAAATGATAGGGATTATCAGACTTCTCCAAAATGAACCCTCTCATACCAATTGTTAGGTCAGAATAATAAATATATATATAATAGGGGTAGGGGGTGTTAATTGTGTCATTTTAAAAATCATAAAAATATTAATGGTGCATCCCTTTTATTATGATTTGAAGATATAGAGTGTTTTATTCATTAAAATGTGATAAAATAGAAAAAAGAGAATAAGAACACAAAAAATGTTTATATTAGTTTAGGAAACAAAGATCCCCTAGTCCACTCCACCAACTGTATCTCAGTAAAGTTGCTCAATTTCACTAAACATATCCAATTGTCATAAGACCTCTGTAACAGAGTATAGGGAGTTGACACCATTATAATGAATCTCCAACATAGAATTTTGGTTATTTTATTGGGGACCAAAATATCAACATCATATAATGATAAGCTGAAACCCCATGATAATCATCACGAAATATATGAACAACACAATAACATCAGTAAAAACTAAACAACAGTCAAATTGCACACGATCATAATATGTTTTCTTCTGATGTGTAAATATTTAGAAAATAAGGGACTTTCATTATTATGAAAAAGATCTTCTATTTTTTACTGAAACAAAACTTTTTATTTAACAATATAATCTTGATTTTATTTTAGTTAAATAAATCAAAAAATATCTCCAAACATATCACAAGTATTTAAATTTTTAATGTTAACAGAAAGTCATAACATTCTATAGAAATTGAAATGTTTTAATATGTTGAACATGGGAATTTTAATTGGTCTTTATGTATCCATAAGAATGTAGTAAATAAACCCCTGAAGTTCACTTTATAAATATCCCAAAATAGCTTGAAATTAAACTTCATAGTAAATAAATTCAAATTTAGGGTTAACTTTGAATATATGGTTGAAAATGTATAGTTAACATCAAAATTTTGTGTTTTTTAACCATAAGATAGTTTAAAAAATGTTGGGTTTTTTCTCAAAAGTATTGTTCCTAATATATACTTTTAAAACAACACAGTATATCTATCCATACGTTTACTCCAAACATAGTATTTGGAAACCATTAATTTTGCTGATAAACCTTGGGTATGATTAGTGTTTCTAGAATACTTAGAAATATATACATCAGAATTTAGAAAAAATAATTAACCTATAAATAAGATATATATTTTTTCAAGAAATATATTATTAAAAATCACATAAAATAATTTCATTAGTAAAACAACATGGGCATTTGTGAGCCTCAAAATCAAAATGATTCATTGAGTTTTGTGGAGACCATACATTTCCAATAATATAAATTCTAATTTTATCCCAATTTCAATGATATATTAAATTTTAAATAGGAATCTTTAAGTGAAATTCTTATAGAGTAAGTATTACTCATTTTGAGAGCTTTAACATTATCATTAATGTCTTCATGGTAATGAAGGGATTATGATAAAATATTGAGACCAATGTATTATGAAAGTGGAAGGGAATTCTCATAGTGACAGATTGGATAGATTTTTATTAATTATCAAAATTCTATTTGTATCAGTGATAAGGTGGAAGTGAAATCATTTTATAAGTGGGGGAAAATTAAAATTTTAAAAATACCCATCACATCTCAATGAATACATGAAACAATACATGGATAGATGGTTCCAAAAAAAGTTCAATAGTTGTTTTGAGAGGGACATGGGAAGATAAAACCTCAACCATAAATTTTTAGACATGTTTTAAACATGTTCTCAATTTTTACCATTATATTTTTAAACATTCCATTTTTGTTTTTAACTTGCTAACTATTTTTAACGAAGTAATTTTTGTCTTACTAAAAATATAAGATAAACAATATTATCAAATTCATTTGTGATGAAAATAAATTTGGAATAAATTTAATATAATTCAATTTCCTTGTGATAGAAAATTATATTCTTTATTAAATAATTTAATATATTGAAAAATTATTACGTTAAAAATGATGTATTTACCATTAAGTGTTCTTAACCTTATTAAAAACTAATTGCCTATTAAATAAGAGATAATATATTTATATTAAGTTTTAAAAATAATTCTAAATTCATTATATAAAATTGATGAATTTAATTTATTGAACAAAAGATACACAATATTTATAAAAAAATTAATTGAAAATAAGTTTTCTACCATTATCATGGCTATTAACATTAATCTTGTAATCATACTGTTATGCATAAAATTAAAATAGGCCAAATTACATGATTTGATCACGATTGCTTAAAAGATGTAATATATTTTTGCAGATTCAGTTTCCATAATTGATGAAATCTAATTTTTCATATAATAAAATAAAAAAATTCTTATAGTATAATATTACCCATGTTTCAAAAAAACAAAACATGAGTTTTATAAATTCAATATAGTATTTTTAAATGGAACATTTTAGTAATTAAATATATTTTTGATTTAATTTTTTTTATATTTTTTTTGGAAAAAATACTTCATGAAAATTTAATATACACTAGAATATTAATAAAAAAATTGTTTTTTATTATTAAAAAAATCAATTATTTTTAAAAAATATAAAAAATCATCCTGAGATAATATTTATATCCTTAAAAAAACATGATTTTAATTTTTTTTTAAATTAAAATTCTAGAATTTATAAATTTATATTTTAAATGAATACAAAATATATAAATGAAAATTTCTTTTATAAATTTTTTTTAAAACATATTTCTGTTCTTAATCATATTTTGTATGAATATATATTTTGGTATAATATTTTAATTTATTATAGGTATTATAATTCAAAAATTTCATTAATGATATTCATCTTATAAGTGAAAACTCAACTTAGTTTTTTGTTATGTGTGAGTAAAACTATTGAACATAGTATTAATTTAGAAAAAATATTCTAAATTCTGAAGATGTTATAAGTATGAAACTAATATCCATTCATAGACGGTGCTAGAATTGCAGATTTGAGTTCTCTAAATCCAAGTTCCTTTTAAAGTTACAATGGAAGCAATTTTATAAAATATTTAGATCCACCAAATAAGTGAATATTATTTTTTCATGAAATTAATCTTGAATATAACTAGATTATTTTGTTTTTTGGGTAAATTATTTTAAATGATACCACTACACTCATTAGTGTTAAGTACAATATAAAAGATAAAAATAATTTTTTATAAAGATATTTTCTAGTAATTTTGAAATAGATTATGTGATAAAAGGTGGTTCTGTAATTGGAATATCGACTCTAAACTTATGTTACATTTTTAGAAGACATTTAAAATTATAAATCTATTCCACTTCATTGTCACAGTCATGAAATAGAGAAGGTGTCTCATAAGTATTGTCATCACATCAACACGTTTGAACAAGAATTTCCGATAATATATTACTCTTATTTTGTTTGTTAATTAAATTTATAGTTGCACCTTTTGATTGTCAATGAAATGTTTCTTCTTTTGATAGTATAATTCATTTACATATTCAACTTACGCATTATATTTTATATAATTTTATTCATATCTTACTTTAATAGTACAATAACATTTTATTTAAATTTATATAATTCACCCCCTAGGATTCACTTTAGTGGTTGTTGGTAATTTCTATTTCTCACTCATGAGGTATTATTTTGAATGTTTTCAATATTAAATTATTTATTAAGAATCCTATACTACTTATTATATATCAAATATTCAATCCTTTAGAAGTATGTATTATTATTACTTTGAAAAAACTCATTTATTTTTCTTTAATTTATATTAATCTCTCTGATTTCATTCCTAATCATAATTATACTAGAATATTCTTGTTTTGATATAGAGTATTGGTTCCCATAATATTCTTGAGTGTTACTATCATGGTATCGAGATAGTTAATTCCCTTCAAATCCTATTTTCCTCCCTTCTTGATGTTTCCTTAATAATTAGGGTGATTCCTCTATATTGAATTATAAGTATTAGTAATGGTATAATTCAATTTGGATTTTCTCATATAATTTCCCATTTATCATTATTCATTCACTTGAGCAGGTTATTATTATTGACGCGAAGGGGTATAATTCATGCAGTGAATAGAATTGTGTAAAAACATTTCACTATAATTCCATATGTCCGTTTCTCCTTGGTACATGACTATTAGATTTTATATTTGCGATTATAGATAAAAAATATGATCATTAACATCATGTTTAACTATCAGTTCAATAGAAATGACTATTTACACTATAATTTCCCTTTATTGTGAATTTGAATCAATAATAAAGTATAGAGTTTTGAGCTCATATTCTATATGTTCATTATAATAAGAAACATATTTTGGTTCTAATAAGGATTTATATATAGGGTTAAGATATTCCTAGAATAATTTTATTAAAATTATGTGTGGTAACCGATAGTCTTGACACTATTCAATGTAGTCCTTAAACCTCTCGCATACCTCATATAAATATGCTTGATCCTTATTTATCAATAGTGAGAGTCCATTACTAAAATAAATTTTCTAATATACAATATAGAATCCCCTAATAAATGAAATCTACATATCCTCCAATTTCACTACCACACATATTACCTTTAACGGCGCACAAATAGGATTTTAGATATTCTAAAAAAGCCTTGTTAATCACAACATTGATGAAGGGTTCCCATTATTGATGTTAAAAAATAAAAAATAAAGTCCATCCATTATCATTACTTGGAATAGTGATAACAACGGGGGTCCTTTATCAGTGCTAAAAATAAAGCTAAAGGCCTAGCTCATTACATTGTGCACTTAATATAACAACACACCCAAAAAACCGATAATTTTAAGCAATACTGTATTCAAACTATAATTTCAAAAAATGATATATAAATTCAAATGATATCTTGAATACAACAATGTCCACCCATGGTATAAAGAAAAAATAGTAATGATTACATTCCAAACAATGTTTTATATAATTCCATTTATAATTATCCAATAACATTTTAAAACAATAGCATTTCATCATTTGATGCCCGTTAATCCCTCTAAAAAATGTATTCCCTTGGTATCAATTTTTCAAAAAATAATGTAAACCAAAGAAAAATATTCCACCTATTTACTAAAGAAAATATTATGTTAGTAATACAATATAGAATAAATTAAAACTTAATATGAAAGAATTTTTCAATAAAATGTAAAAATTTAATAAAAATGACACATTTGGAGCTATATTAATTGCACCATGCATCATATTAAGGTAGGGTTTATTCATATACTTCAAAAATGTGTGATGAATAATTTTCCTAAAATATAAAAACAATCTGAATGTGTTTTCTCTTTTTTGAGTATGTCACTTGTTCTTTTACTAAAATTAGTTTCAATTTTAAATAATGACACATTTTGTGTTTTAATGGTAACAAAATGTATCAAATTTTGGTGTGGATGATTCCTAAATTTCACAAATTATAGATGGATCATTTTCCTAACATATCAAGAAAATATGAATTCATTTTCATAGTTTTTTGCATATCAGTTGTGTTTTTTACTAAAATATCATTTCAAACTAGAAACATTTATTATGAGTTATAATAGTCACATCATGCATCATTTTTATTCGATACTACTCCATTCATGTCAAAAATTACTTTTTAATCATTTTCCTAAATTATTAACACAATCAGAGAATATTTTCAGGGCTTTCTATGAGTGAGACGTTTTGAACTAAAATATCAATTTCAAACTGATGATAACCAATTTTAGTCATACCTATCAAATCGTTCATTATATTTAAATGTGGTTGATTCATATATGTCATAAAAGGATGAAGGATAATTTTAATAAAGTATCAATACAATCTAAATGTGTTTTTTTGGTTTTCAATACGTCACTTGTTCTTTTTTACATAAATCAATGACAATTTTAAATAAAATGTCAAACATGGAGTAATACTGGTCACCCAGTATGTTATATTGAGGTAAGGATGAAACCCACACATCTCAAATGTCTCATGGATCATTTTACTAATACATGAAAACAATCTAAATGGATTTTCTCAGTTTTCATTAAGTCACTTGTTATTTCTTACTCAAATTAATGCAAATTAAAAATTAAAAGGCACACTTAGAGTTATACCGGTAACACCGTGCATTTTATTGATATGTAGGAGAGACATAGACATATAAAATGACTTTTAGATCATTTTTATTAAAAATTAAAAGCAATATTAATGCATTTTAATTGTTTTCAGTATGTCACTTGTTCTTTTTACATTAATTAATATAAATTTTAAAGAAAAAAACACACTTGGAGTCATACTAGTCACACCGTGAATTTTATTGAGGTCAAACTAATTTTTACACATAATAAATTACTTTTAGATAATTTTCATAAAGTATTATAAAAATATGAATGTGTTTTCTCAGTTTTCAGTGTGCCATATTTTCTTTACAGAAATGTCATTTCAAATTGGAAACACAAATTCAAAGTCACAACGGTTTCATCGTGACCAATTTAATATGAGACTACATATTACACATAAAAATCGACTTAATAATCACTATATTAAATGATCAAGACAATAAGAAAATGTTTTCTTCGTTTTAGTGAGAGACAAATTTTTAACTAAAATGTCAATTTTGAATTGAAAACCTACAATTTTAATCATTTTAGTAATCCTGTGAAAAAGACTGAGGTGTGGTTGATTAATAAAGGATAAAAATGAATCATGTGTCATTTTCATAAGGCATTAAAATTATCTGAATATGATTCCTCAGTTTTCAATATTGCGACTTGTTCGTTTGTACTTAAATTAATGTCAGTATTAAATAAAAAGGCACACTTGGAGTCATACTGGTCACATCATACATCGTATTGAATTTCATTTGACTCCTATGTATCAACATGACTCATAGATCATTTTTATAATGTATAAAAATTATCTGAATTCCTTTTCTAGGTTTTCAGTATGTCAATTGTTCTTTTTTACATAAATTAATGTCAATTTTAAATAAAAAGACACACTTGTAGTCATAATGGTCATTTTGTGCATTGTATTGGGGTTTTGTTGACTCATACATGTCAAAAATCAGTCATGGATCATTTTAAAAAATTATTAAAATAATCTGAAAGAATTTTCATGATTTTCATTATTTCACCAATTGTTTTTACTTAAAATAATGTTAATTTCAAATAAAAAGACACACTTGGAGTTATAACAGTCACACCATGCATCATACTGAGGTTTAGCTTATTCCTAAACACCAAAAATGAAATATATATCATACTTATAATGTATCAAAATAGTAATAATCTGTTTTCCTGGGTTTCAATATGAATATATTGTTTTTTACAAAAATTTCATTTCAAACTAAAAACATGCATTATGAGTCATAATGGGTTCATCGTGAATTTTTTGACATAAGACTACTTCAGACACATACAATATGACTTATTAATCTCCATCTTAAATTATAAACTCAATCAGAGTGTTTTTGATTAGATTTTAATGAGTGAAGAATTAGGAACTTTAATACGGATTTTAAACTGATTACAGACACTTTTAATCCTAATGGTCAGACTGTGCATCAAATTGAGGTGGGGTTGATTCCTATATCTCAAAACTGACTCATGGAAAATTTTATTAATGTATGAAAACAATACAAATGTTTTTTATTAGTTTTCATTATGTCAAATTTTCGTTTGACATAAATTAATGCCATTTTATTAAAATAAATACACACTTGGAGTCAATCTAGTCCCAACGTACATCTTATTGAGGTATGGTCGACTCCTACAAATTAAAAATGACTCATGGATCAATTTACTAAAATATTGAAACAATCAAAATGTGTCTTCTAATTTTTCAGTATGTCACTTATTCTTTTTTACTTAATTTAATGTCAATTTTATATAAAAAGACACACATAAAGCCATATTGGTCGCACCATGTATCTTATTGGGGTGTGGTTGAGTCATAAACATCATAAAGGACCCATGGATAATTTTCCTAAAATATAAAAACCATTTGAAAGTGTTTTATCAGTTTTTAGTTTTTCACTTGTTCTTTTTACTAAAATTAATGTCAATTTTAAATAAAAAGTGATAATTTGAGTTATACATGCCACACCATGAAACATATTGAGTTGAGGTTGATTCTTACACAATAAAAATGACACATATATCGTTTTACTAATGTACCAAAAAATATGAATTTGTTTGGTTAGTTTTAATTTTACCAGTTGTGTTTTTTATAAAAATGTAATTTCCAACTAGAAACACATATTTTGAGTCATACCGATCGCATCATGTGCAGGTTTGATGTGAGACTACATTGTACATGTAAAAAATGACTTATTAATCACTTTCTTAAAATATGAATACAATGGGAGTATTTTTTTTCTTAGTTTTTAGTGACTGACACATCTTGAACTAAATGTCAAATTTAAACTCATAATAGATACTTTTAGTAATACTAGTCTCACCTTACATTGGACTGAGGTGCGGTAGATTAATACACATAAAAATGACTCATGTATTGTAGTCCAAAATATCAAAACAATACTAATTAATTTGAAGGGTTTTCAATACGCCACTTGTCATTTTTCTATATTTAATATGACTTTAATATAAAAATACTCACTTAAAGTTGTACTAGCCACACTGTTTATCAAATTGAGGTGAAGTTCATTAATATAAATAAATTATGACTTATGGATCATTTTTACAAAGTATAAAAACAATATCAATGAATTTTTTTTATATTTTGTATGTCATTTGTTCTTTTTTACTAAAAGTAATGTAAATTTTTAATAAAAAGAGACACATTGTGTGATACGGGAAACATGTTCTTTTTTGCTCGGTTTTGAGTAAGTTAGTTTTAGTAACACTAACTCTATTGACCCAAAAAATTTCAAACATATATTTTTCATATTATAAGTATAATATTCATTACATAACATAACGATCTATGCCATAATATTTTTGGTCTACTACTTTTGGGAAACATGGAAACATAAAGATCTAGTTCATAAGAGTGTCTCATTATGTAATTCTTTACTAAAATCATTCTTATAAATATCTTCTGATAAACCAATACTAATAACCTAAAGATATGAAATATAATAAAGGGTGATCATATATGATCAATAAGTGTAAAGAAGGGAGATATCAATGATCATTCAAGGATAACGTGAGCATAAAGATGTTAGAATGTGATATTAACCATAGCAATTCATACCCTTCATATCATAGATCCTAATCATGTTTCATGGATCAAATAAGGTTACTTTATAAGACATGAATCATAAAGGATGATATACTATTAGAAAATAAAAACATGCACTTCGAGTCATACCGAGCACACTGTGTATCAAATTGAGGTGCGACTAGTTAAGCTGCAGCAGATTACAAGACTGTTCATGAAATATCTTTTGGTAAGTCATACATTTCATTCAAATAGTGATAAATCCATTGGTAGATGCATCTTTATTATTAAATTCACATTTCAATCAACATGGGCTTTCATCTTTCACCTGAAAGGGACATGTTGTATCTTTTATGGCTTGTAACAGATAATTAAAAGAAAAGTATGACTTCCCAAATAATCTATAAAAAAAGTAAATCAGTGTAAGATATAAATTATAAAGAATTTTAATTACATATAATTGATTAAATAATGATAAAATTGAATAATTACATATGGAGTAAGAATTAAATATTATATATTCTTGACCCATTTCATTATTGTCATTATTTGAGTTACAAAATTGAAGTCCTATCACTCACGAGCAAGAGCATCTTTAAAAAAACAGCCCTAAATTGATCAATTTAATCCACCTATATAAGAAAACAATTCTTATGTGAGTAATATTAAAAATAAGTAAATTAACCATATTTCTGAAACAATCCACTACTTATATGAATGTCACAAATTCATTCTATTTGGGTACATTCTTTCATTAGTTATACTTCTCATTCATTTTTGAGCACGTATATATCATCTTTTGAAAATGAGTCTTTTACATAGTAATAATAGTACTGGAAAAATATAAATATAGAAAGGATAAATAAATTTTTTAAATAAAAAATAATTATCTTCTAAAATACGTCTTCAGGGATGCTATTTTTTTATTGGTATATGGTCACTCTCATTAATTCACAAACATAGTAACCATAAGATTTTCCTTTGGTTTTTTAAGATAATATAAAAATTCAGTATAATATGTAATTTTTTCTGGTATGTCTTTATATTGTGAAATATTATTCTATCTTCCCTCATACTTGTCCAGTTTTAAATCTTGCCATTGTCTTCATGTTGATCCCCCAATCCTCATTCCTTATTGTTTCACGATATTAATGCACCAACCTATCAAAAAATAATACCCATTAAAATATAATATAAATTAGAAAACATGTTTTTTAGTTCTAAAACATTTTATATAGTGAATTAAAAATTGAAAAACACCCTCATGTGTGGATAGTTTGTTGGATACACATGCATTGCATCCAGAAAATAAATATTTGGATTATTCAAATGTACCACAATGAGCATCAAATTCTACATAAAAAACTAAAATAATAAGTTATGAAATAAATGAAAATATATTTGATAAGATTAAATTGTACAATTTTACTTCTACATAATTGGTATTAAATAGAGTATGTCATCTAAAATTTTTCTTCCAAATGATCTCATCAGACCTACCACTATTTCATCCTTTATTTTGGTATCTATTTTTGATTGTTTTGTAGAGGTGATATGAGTACCAACAAGTAAAATTTTTTATGGGGAAAAAATTATTTTTTTCATATATACACCTTCTAAAAATATGAAATTTATTTAGTTATAATTAACATAGTATATCGTATTTTTTAAAATAAAATCATGAAAAAATACCTCATGTATACATTTAAAAATGAGACATCTAGCTAATCATAGTTGTAGATTTCAATTAAATTCTTAACAGAAATGAATGTCTTTAACTTCATATCTATACAAATTTTCTTCATAATTAACTATGTGACTACTACCACATTTTAACTTTATATCCACATGAACATTAAATAGTAGTACATAATGTTATAGAATGGGTGGGGTAATGGTGATTTCGATACACCTTATACATTAGTTGGTTGAACCTTTAGATGATTTTGAGTCAGTATTTAATTGCAAGCCCTTCCCATTTTCCATATATAATCACATTTATCAGTTCATGCATTTTTTATTAATTGTTAACGGTTTATCTTGAAAAGAAAATTGGAAATGAATACCTCCATTTAGACATGTTTTTATAAAAGATATGATGCCCATGTGATAAATTTTCTAACAATATTTTGGACATATTAAAATCATTCTAAATAATTATAAGAGGCAGATCAGTGCACGACTCATGGGAGATGCTAATCGGCACTCTCACATAATCTTTTGGAAGTGGTCTGGTGTGTAACATGTCATTTTGGATATTGAACACCTTATCCCTTACTATAAGGCTATGGGTGTGCATTGATAGATATAAATCACAATCATTATTACCATATAGAATATCAGTACAAGAAAGGTATAAGTGTTTTTTGATTGAAATTTCATAGAAACATTTATTAGAATATTCATTACCTATTCTAAGACATCTCTTTGAGGGTAATGAATCACCTCATAGCTGGCGGGGGATGGAGAGGGATCTCCATGTGGTGGTTGTTCTTGTGTTGTTTATTGTCTTTTATTCCCCCAAAAAATGTATCAATCACGTCTCTCTATCATTGGAATTATTTTTAAATGGCATATATCCCTTCTCTCATGAATTTAATTTTTTCACATTGATCCTTATCATGTGTTTTTCTCAAAATATATTGGTGGTGTCACCCCAAAACCTGCAACCTCTGACATGCCCATACTATTCCGGGTGCTTCAAGGATACCGATTATATGTGTTCATATAGTAGAGGTGTTGTTCCATCCAGTGAAAATGTAAAATAATAAATGTATGAAAATAAGTGATCATTGTTATGTAATAGTGATTTAAATAAATTTTATTACTATGTTGTACTTAAACATATTTCCCATACATTTTTTGTGTTTTCATGTATTAGTATCCCATATTTATTTACATTTTCCTCTTTCTATAGAAAATCTTATGAGATGGAAGTGTATTTATATTCGGAGTCATAAATGTGAATATAAACATATGAATATAATTTTGGTGTTCTTTTAGGTCACATAATATTATTTCAAAAGATTTAAAATATATACCATTTTTTTTTCAAGTGAAGCCTACACTATCCTTGAATTACGATAGGGGTGCACTGGTTCTTCCTCTCATTCCTTATTTTTGGCACTCATTTTATATTTCAAAAATAAAAATTTTTCAATCAAAGTGATGAATACATTTATCTTCAAACAACATATTGTTATATACACTATACCTGAGAAGACATATATTCATAATGGCCAGTAATTTCATCCCATAATTCTTAGGTTATAAAGTGTTCATACATAAGTGGTGGGTACTAGTTTATTTTCCATTCAACATATTTCAGATAAATCCTACTTAGAATTGTGATAAATCAAATTTGAATGCTTCCAGAAAACATTAATATACATATTTGGTTGGATTCATCCACTATAAATTCTCTCCACAATGCATGATGAAGTGTATGTAAATGTTTTATTATTCTATTATTTAATAAAATAATGAAATGATATCATAATGATTCTGTAATCCCTTCCCACATCAGTGTCTTAAGCATAGAGAGAACATTATTTCATGAATCCACTTCAATCGACATGCATTGTTGAGTGATGATTCCAATGTAACTACTAAATAGTGACTTGTTCGGGTTAACATGCTGGCTTTGCGTATTCCATCTGACCTTTTATTCGAAGCCTTTGATTTTATCCTTAATGATTTTTGTTAACACCATCAATCTATGACACATTTATTTTTTCTACATCATAGATCCTTTTTAACATACAATTTCCTCAATTCCAACATTGTAAATATCTTCCTTTGGCAGAGTAGCATCAGCATGTGCTGATGGTCATTGTACTTCTACAATAGGAGAAATAGTAAATCAAAAAACATATTGTTCATTTGGATTGAGAGCACAACCATGTGTAGATGGTCATTGTTCCTATGCATTGTGAGTACCATCAGGGTAAGAGACCAATTTTTCCTTGGGATTGGGATCACAATCACGTGCATAAGGCATTATCTATATAAGTTGTTTAAAAAATAGATTCAATCACATTAATGCATCAGTGAACAAATAATAAAATGAGGTAACACGATTTATATTACAAAAAATATAACCAGATTATTGATCTCCCCTTTCATTTTTAAAGGATTAAGGGGTTTGATCCCTCTATCGATTATCCAAACCCCTTCATTAAGGTCTACTCTAATATATAAAACATCATCTACATTGGGACTACTATGAAATGATTACAACATCCCAATAAAATGAGAATATTTCGTTTAATTTTAATTTGACCCTTTATTGGTTTTAGACAATTACAGAAAAATTGACCACTATTGGTTTCCAGGATTTAGAGTATAAAATACTTTTACTGACTATGATGCCATTATAAACGGTTCATCTTTTTACCCTTCATTACTAAAATCACCTTTCATAAATGAAAATTCATCAATTTTTACACCACTCATATTATGAATCCTAGTTTCATTGATAAATATTCCCTTGTGATGTTTTATAATACAACACCCAATTTTTTTAATGATTCTAAAGTATGACATATTCATATAAATTGGTTTTCTATCCATAGAACCAGATACATGCCTTACTTCATCCACAAGTGTACCTCCAAAATTTTTCATGGTATTTTTTTCATCATGTTCATTTTTATAAAACACAGAATCATTAATTACATAACCATTATAGGATAATACATACACACTTGGTCCTCCAACTATTAATCAATGTTGTTCTAAAATTGAATATGGATTTTCATCATACCCTTTAAGAATATGGTCTCAAAATCATCCAATGAACTACTGATTATGTGTATTTGAAATCCATTTTTCATCCAATGATAGATTCAAATGCTTAAAAATTTCATTTTGGGTTTCAATATATTGGGAAGCCTCTAAAATATTATAAAAAATATAAATTTGGGCCTACTCCATATATTTAAAATTGATTATGACAAAATATCTTCCAAAAATTGTTTCAACTACAAGCTTTCTAATGTGAAAAAATTGTGATAGACCAATGCTTTACAAACCAGACATGTACTCAGTACAAAATTCAATGTCTATTTCCACAATATATCGCTCCAAATTACAACCCTCTGGTCGATAAGTATTGTTAAATACGTTTTCAAAATATTCATGTATTGTTCAATGGGTTACATTCCTCTATAGTGTACATAACCATATTGTATAATCTCCCTCACCAAATGAACCATAAAATGAACCATCTTATCAAATAATGTTGGTAGTAAGATCATTTCCAATTCCAATAATATGATGGAAATTTCTATTTCCATAGTCAGTAATTTTTCCATTTCTATAACTTTGATGCATTTAGATTTAAATAAAAAATATTGGTTTATGTATGATGGACATTCTTGGAAAAAATTAAATGTAAATCTATAAGAAATATATCATTCATAAAAACATGACAATCATTTGATTTCAGACTGATTAACCTTAAATCGGTCAAAAAAACAATGTTCTTGATATTCAATGAATAACCCTATAGAACCATTACATCATTAAAGATATTTCAAAACTAATATCTATCCTTCCTGGATAGAGTTTACATATTTGGAGGAATAAAAGTTTATTTTTCACCCTTCACTAGAACAAACTCTTCTCGTATTCCTTTTTCAACCATTTCTAACAAAGATTAATTCCATCCTTTGTATTATCGAGTGCATTTAGCAACGTACTAATGACACTATTACTTTTTTTTGCAATATGAATAAAATCAAAAAATATTATGAAGTAAAAAAAATTCTAGTACGGTAATTTAAAAAACTATTCTCTATTTAAAACTAGATTTTTTATATTTTTTTGAAAATAGTTCACCAAAAGCAGTCTCCACCTTTTTTACTTTTTAAAAAATCTAACCACCTATTTGTGGAGATGGTGTTGTACATTATTCTAAAATTCAATCGAATGATGTCTTTAGATATTGGAACTTATGCCATCAAGGTAGAAATTTGGGATGTCCTAGAAACACAATTTTTCATTAATGTTAAAACATAATTGACCGTGTACCATTTTATCAAATAGGACACCCTTGAGTTACTTTAATGATATATCCTAAAAAATTTCCATAATTAGGAAACTCATTTATCGTCCTGTACAACATGGATATCAACATGAAATATTCATTTTTTTTGGAATCATAAAATATAATACTTGAATCCCATAATAATTTAAAATAGTCAATCATTAGATCCGAATAAACATCAATACCATTACCCAACTTTTTTCGTCCTGATATAAAATTAGAAAATATGATGTATTTTAAAGTACCCTTCAAATTTCATAAGACCATATTCATCTTTCTTTTATCGAGTAGAGACACACTTTGGTTGTTCTATATGTTATTTGGGGTCCTTTAAAAATTGTATAAAATCAATTTTCAAGGAGATTATTCTTTCAAAGATCATACTCATCCAGTGTAGCATTCGTTTGGAATCTTATGTTCATCTAAAAAGATCATTATCTTCTGGGATCATGTCATTTAAGAGAGAAAATAGTTCTGTAAAACTGGTGTAACTACATCCCTTGCATAATTTTAAATTACCTAGCTTAATTATGGTTTAAAATTTTATATATTTAGTGAAACCAATATAATATGTCATATCTGAACGACTATTTAAATTCTTTAACAATTTTGGGTAATCATAAAGTGCATCTTCAATTGACCTTATCATTTCACCAATACAATCTTCATCATCATTCAAATATGTAATCACATCCTCAATACAGTCTTCTTAATTTTACAAACTTGTAATCATATAGATGATCCATAAATTGTAGTGTTATCCCGACCATTATCTACAATCCCTTTTTCACTATGTTTATTCAATCATTTATAACTTTGATCTATTTTATGATAGCTCAAGTTTTCTTCCATCTCCTCTAGACGAATTTTTCTTGAATATAAAAACATAAACACGGTCAAAGGATTTGAGAAGGGTCATATGCATGATTTTTTGTGAACAAGATGAACTATTTCACTCCATCTTCATACTCTTTTGTCAGATTATTAGAAATCCATCCAATTTTTTCATATTCATCCTATTTGATTCAGTAATATTAATATTTAATAGAATAAATAAACAAGAATATTATATATAAATTTAACAGGGATAAAAATGTTATATACATTACATCTCTATCAATATTTATCCCCAATATCCACCTTCCAAAACAACAGTCCTTCATTTGGAATATTATAGATAAATCTATATTCAGCTCTTCCGGCCTTTCTTTCATTGGTGAAAGGAAGAGAAATTCATCCACATAATGAATTAAGATGAAAAAAATCCCATCATAATACACCTTAATATAGTATAAATTATTTACATTACACTAAATGAACATTAATTCTGCCACGAAATCATTGAAATTCTAGTTGCATTTTAATGGTGCCTACTTAAGACAAAAAAATATTTTTGAGATTGGAACAAAACCTTCTACTCCATTTAGCATGAAACCTTATTGTTGATATATGTATATACCTTCATCATAATCTCCATGATATAATATGATCATGACATCCATTTTTTTTAGAAATAAAACATCAATGGAAACCAGGTAGAGAAAAATATGAATTATTATATTCATTATTGTTGGAGATAAAATCTAACTGTAATATAATATTCTTAATTATTGAGAATCAATTATAACTAGAGACATGTTGAACTATTTCATATCATCTACTTTCTCCTTTTTAGGATAAATCTAATTATTCTATAGGTCCATCTTTCATGGTTTCAATACTATTATATGGAATGTATCAAAATCATAGAGGGAATTAAATTATTCCTTAATTTTTTACTCACACTACAATGAGGACAATTTTTGGCCTATGTTGAATGCTAAAAAATATAAAATCCACCACAATAACCAACACATTCCCCATTAGGGAGACTCTTATAGACTAAGAAAGCCATACAACCAGGGAAAACTAGCCAGTCTGCGAGTTTACTAGTGTAGTATAAATCTAGACCTATTTTTTAATTCATAGGGATCTCATGCAGCCTAAAAAAGAAGAATTGGTTAAAAATATAAATATAATCACAGGAATAAATATAATAAAATTAGTAAATCACATATCAACACTAACACCCTCACAATAAAGATACCATTTTCACATCCCTAAATAAGCATAAATTATTTGATATTAATAATCAATCACATCCCTTTAAGGGAATAGGTTTAAATAGACATATGAAACCAGGGACCCCCTGGTTTTAACCTTGCTGGTGATGTTGTATGAAATGTACGTTTATGAGTTGCAATTGGGTTAAACATTAATTCAACTTTTTTTTGGAGCGAGTTCATTATGAATATCTTTTGGGATGGATATGGTTAGTGACATGGATTTTCCATGGTGTTAAAATCATTCGAATTTTCATCTCTAAATAATGTACTGGTTTTCCTAAATTTATAAAATCTAAACATAAAATATTATTGAAAAACTATATTTTATATGTCCTTTGTAAACTATTTATAAAATTACATTTTCAATCCCATTAAAAAGGTAAGTTGAACACATATGATTTAATTGGAGACATTTCAAAACATATAAATAATTTTAAAATAACCAAATAGGCATTTTAAATCTCTCGATGTAGACGGACTCTTTGAAAATTCATTCAAAACTATTGTAAACAACACTGAAACACTTACATTTGTACTTGTAAATTTTTATTGTCAGGATAAGTAAATTTAACCATTTAATATTATATCATCATACTAGAATCTATCCAGGCAGCCATATGTAGGTAGAAGTAACTTGCATCAATCTCCTTAACCATAGTTTAGAAGAAACACCTCTAATATACATGTAATTTTTTGGATACTCAATCCATCACTAAAATCATCCACATTAATGTTGAAATTTTCATTGATAACTACTGAAAAATAATAATTAAAAACATCACTAGGAGCTTCAATCACCCAATTTATATTTATTTTCAATTAAATTGAATTGATTTACTCTTCATTCATGTCAAAGAAATTTCACATTTACACACCTTCTAAATTATAATACATAAAAAGGAGTGGAAAAACATTTTCTTCATGTTCATTCCATAAATAAGTGGTAATATCTTCAAAAGGAAGAATTATGATCCCACATTTTCATCTGAACTGAAAAAATTGATCCCCCCTTTTATTCTTCCAATTTAATTTCACTCAAATAAATACATGAGAGATGTGCTTAAAAAAAAGTTTCTTGAAAATGATATATGGGTAAGTCATCCCTTTGTATATGTGGGATAATGAATTATAAAAAAATATTTTTTTTACAAAAACAACATATTTGTCTATTTACATTTCTCCATGTTGTACTAATTTTGAATTCCACTATTTTGTGTATTTAAAAATTATATTCAAAGATATTTTATAGAAAATAAATCATCTTAACTATAGAAACCCAGGTATTTTACACATATCACTATATGATTTTAAGCATAATTAAACAAAAAATTACAAGCCAAGGAACATAAAGTCTAGTGTCCTGTAAGACATGGTACAAAAAACTAAAAACGTAGAACTAAATAAAAAATTTATTTATTTATCATTATTTATGATCTACTAACTCTATTTGAGACCTTACATCTATAGAGGATAACTAGAGGATAACATAAACAATTGGATGGGATAAAAATCCCAGTAATGGTGTAAACCTTAAAATACATCTTATCACATAGGTTAGAAGGTATAACATAATGATAATAAATGAATGGAACGTTATTAAATGTAAGGAATCATAAAATGGGATCATATAATAGTGGATTCATTATAATTTGGTAGAAACATAAGAAATGAATTTAGCACATGTCAATGCTCATTTCACATAAAAAAGCATGAGTCAATTCCCATTGCACATAGAGGAGCACAAGTCAAAGTTAACCATTGAGTTTGTTTCACATAATGTATCATCTGACTAAACTTTACTTAATGTATTGGAGAACTATCTATGCACACCCACAACAAAATTTTCAGGAATATTCTTTCCACATAAATAATTGTACATTTGTAATCCAAATATAAACATAAGGGTTACCCATGGAATGAATTGGGTATCATAATCATGTTAAAAGCATAAAAAATGGTTGTATCAAAAAAGTGCCCATTAAAGAAAGGAATAAAATCATACATGGACATTAATAAATAAATACAGGCATATATCAAGATAATATATGTCAAACTAATGTGAAAAGAATGTTTAATAAACATCAGAAATAAAACATTTTTATATGGTTTAAGGGAAAATAGTCAAGATTAATTAAAGTTAGAAATGAATAATTGTTTGTATAATACCAGAATTGAAAAATTGCGATTTTTCATGAAAAAATGAATGATTTATGAAAAAAATTCCCTTAAAATATATTATACAACACACTTGAAAATGTTCTAGAATTTACAATGTTCTATAAAACCGGGCTTGCTTGTCAGGAAGAAGTGAGTCGAGAACCTTTAACAAACATGTATATACCCAAAAAGGAAGGATAAATGGATCTAGATATATGAATTTTGAATATATATAAAAAACATTTATATTCTTTAAATAAAAATAAGTTAAAATTTTGTTTGGGTAAAAAAGAGAGGAGTAACCCAATAGAATAAAGGAGGTTTGGGTGGAATCCCATACCTTGTGTTCGAAATGATTCCAAACTGGATCTTAATTTCCAGAATTATAAAATTATATTCATTAATTAATAAATACAGAACCATTTATATATTCATTTATTTTTGAATAATATTATTTTGTTCATTTATGTCTCATTTGGTGGGTTATGATATTAAATTTTACAGCTCTAAAGCACATGTTTCTTTGGTTTTCATGACCAGTTTACATGTATATGTTTATAAAGAACCTATAGAATGACTATAGTTGTCCAGAACTGAACATATATGTTATTAGCTAACTTATTGAATATTAAAATACATTTTTGTGTACTGAAGAATATTTATTAAATAAATAACTAATGATAATTTTTTAGATTAATTTAGCCTTTTTTGATCACACCAAACTCATTTTAATTTATAAATTAATATCATTTGAAAAAATGATTCCATAAAATTAAATAATATATAATACATAAAATATAATCTGGTTCAACTATAAAAATGGTTTAATGACTAGAAATTAAGTATAAATTGAATGATGAACGGATGTCGTCTATAAAGGTGGGAGATCAACACCACACAGACGACGTTTTTATTCTTAAAATAAAAGAGAGAGGAGAAGAGATTTGATGAAGAATTATTCCATAAACAAGACATAATTCCAATATATATGAGATTATGTATTTTTCATGTAACTTGGATAAGGGTAAGTGTTTATTAGGGAATAAAATAAATAAACATGAAAAAGAAATTGAACGAAAACGGAAGAGGATGTTACCTGTTGGTTCTTTCTTCTTGAGAAACTCTACAGAGGATTAGTTATGTTCTTTTGTTAAGACCCAAATATAATAAAAATGGTGGACTCGTTTTGGAAGAGTATTGGGTAGAATATATACTACGTTCAAGTAATGAGAGGTGTGAGTAGAAGAGGTTGTGAGCGGTGGTATTTATAGTGTGTGTGTGGGGGGGGGGGGTGTTTTCTCTATATTTTTTTTCAAAATATTATTATTTTTCTGAAGAAGAGTAATAGTGATGATTATTATAACTAAATAATGTAACATCTTCTTTTTAATTTTAAAAAATGGTCACTTATATAATCTATGACTCATGGATGACAAAAAAATTTATTTATTTACAGATATTGTAAATTACCGTATTTTACTATTCACCAAAATTCAAGTATTTTGAAAAAACCCAAAAACTCACCCAAACAATTTTTTGACATTTATAATACAAGAAATAACTCCATTTTATGAATATAATTTTCCAAATATGATAAAATTAATTTTTAATTTAAATCATAATTTACTCAAAAAATACATATTTTAAAATTATAAGTGATTTTATATCACTTTGAAAAATTAAATAATGTCTCATAAAATTATATTATAATAATAAGGCATAAAAATATTAATTAATGAATACATGTTATGAAAATTTGTTTTATTTTAAATTATTAAATTAGTCCTAAAATTGAAATTAAATACTTATGACTTACTAAAATACCATCATTTAATTAATAATTTATAAAAATATTTATTTACATATAATATAATCTAAATACATAATATTTTCACCTATAAGATAGATAAATTTTATTCAAACTTTCATTGGTGAGGCAACTATTCAATTGGAAGATTTACTATTCACAAGAGTCATATTACTATTCCAAAGGTCAAGTCAGTATTTCATCGGTATAGGTTCCTTAACTTATTGATACACTTCTTATTTCAATCATTTAACACTTATAATTCTTGAATAATTTTCCCTTATCACTTTATAACATATCATATAATTATAAGAAGGTAATTTCTGTATATAAAACTTTGGGTCGTTACATTCTTCCCCATTTTTAAATTTCACCCTCCAATTTTCTTATACATTCTAAGTTGAAAACAAGTCCAGGTGCCTCTCTTTCATTTCTTAATATGGTTTCCATTTTCACTCTTTATAATTATGGTTCTTACAAAGTAATTTGACCTGCTGAGTATTCTTGTTGCATAGAATATTATCTCTATGATCCAAGATGTGAAATTTCTTCTGCTCATAAAAAAGATCATTCTCAAACTATAACGCCACTAAAGTCAGTACATATGAATGATCTGGTATGTATTTTTTTTAAGAGGTATATGTATAATTCATCTTCTACATGAGATATGGGCAGTGAAAGTGCTAGTCGGCACGCCATATCTCTGACGTGATGAAGGATCTCAAAAGGGATGATATACCTGGGATATAACTTCTATTTCTTCCTAAATCTCGCGATCCTCTTCCATAGAGATATGACAAGTAATACCATGTATCCAACCATAGAATCCTAGTACCGTTGATAATTATCTGCATAAATCTCTTGTCGACTTTGGGATGACTTGATGTGCTACTAGATGGGTTTCATCTTCTCCACCATTTCATTGACCATTTCATGTCCTAGCATCTCACATTAAACAACTTCATCCAAATATGTCAGTGTTCTATCTCTTTTCCGATAAAGGGATTCGTATTGACCCATTTGGATTCCTGGGTGGAAACTATAGTTGTAGGGTAATTCTACATATAGATGATTTTGGTCCTTTCATCCTTTAATGTCTATAGACTATGATCTCAAAATGACTTATAGTGTCTGAATAATCCAATCTGATTAAGAATTAGGCTAAGGATGATAGACCGTATTGATGTTTAACTCAGTGCTTAGAGAATATTGGAGAATTTTCTAGAACATCGAGGTGATTATCAGATATCAGTCAGAAATAATGTATTGTGGTCCTCCATGAAACCTTACAACTTATTTGATGTATATCTGTGCAAGTTGATCCATTGAGAAGTCATCCAGAATTTTGATAAAGTGATCTATTTTGTAACGCTATCCAAAATAACCCATATTGCATTACTTACTATAGATTTCTTTGGAAGTCCAGTGACAAAGTTCATGGTTATTTTTCACATTTTCATGTTAGTATGGGTAATTTTTGCATCATAACTTTAAAATTTTATCCTTTCAAACATCTCTTACTAACATACTTGTAACTTTGAGATATATATTTAATGATCTACTTTTTTATATTTTCTCACAAAAATTTCTCCTAGAGATATCGATACATATTTGTGATCTATAGGTATATATAGAAATTCTAGTAGTTAGGACCACTAAGAAGATCATTATTTATCTTATGATTGGAGGATACAAAATTTCAAGACCCAAATATTATAACTCTATCCTCACCAATCTTGAACTCGGAGGATTTCCCATTTCAGATACCTTCATCCATTTTTTATATTTATAATTAAATTCTTTCAGAATCTATTATTTTATCCACAAGGGACAGTTTATAAATCATTTGATAATGTATTAATGATGTTCCTCCCTAAATTATTTCCATGTACATCCTTTTTAAGTAAAAAAATATTGGATCCTTATAAATTATCATCGTTGTTAAAGATGTAGGATCCCTTCTACTAAGAGCATCCTCTACCTTATTTACTTTTCCATGATGGTAGTGGATAGAGTTGTCAAAATCCTTGATGACCTCTAACCATCTTCATTGGTTCATATTAGGATTATTATATCTGAATATATATTTGAGACACTTGTGATCAGAATATGTGTGACACCGCTCCCTATAGAGATAATGCCCCAAAATTTTCAATACAAAGATCATAGCCACTAAATCTAGATCATGTGTAGGATACTTTTTCTAAATAATTTTTAATTTCATTGAGGTGTAGGATATTAATTTCCATTTTCATTAGTACACAACCTAATAAATTCTTTGAATCATAACTATACACCACAAAGAATTCCCCACTATTTAGGAGTGTGAGTACTAGATAAATGAGAAGAATCTTTTTAGCTCCTTAAAGATTTCCTGACATATATATGTCTAGAAAAACATTAAACCTTTCCGTTTAATATTAGTTATTTGGTTTGAAATTCATGAGAAGATATTCAGAAATCATCGGTAATAATCATCTTGAAAAAGGACACAACAGATCTCCGTTATAGAAGTTCTCTTGGGCCACTCTTCGAATGACTTTATCTTGAAGGGCCGACAAATATTATTTTTTAAATGACAACATGATCCCAAAATGATACTTCCTCCATCCAAAACTCGAAATTACTATATTTTTCACATACTTCCTATTTTCGAAGAGTATTTATCACAATATTAAAATACTTCTCATGTTCCTACTAGATCTTGGAGTATATCATAATATCATCAATAATTACTTCCAAAAATTTGTCAAGGTAATTCCGAAATACTCTATTGATTAAATCCATGAGAATGGAATGAAAATTATTGAGTATAAAGGGAGTAACAATGAATTAACAGTGTGCATTCCTTTTTCAAAAGTCAGTATTGGGAATATATTCCTTCCTCACCTTTAATAGGTGATATCCTAACCAAAGGTTCACCATAGAGAAATAACTGGACCCACATTGCAGACTGAACAAGTGATCTATCCATTGAAGGGCATAATAGTTCTTTATCATGATTTTATTTAGCTCATAATAATTAATGTAGTGGTGTATTTATCTATCATTATTATTGAAAAATAGGACTAGTGCACCCCATGTTGAAGCACTTGGGAATATAAATACATTGTCCAAATTATCCTTTAACTGTTTCTTTAGCTCTTCCAGTTCGATGATAACCATTCTATAATGTGTATATGATATAGGGGGAGATCTAAAAATATGTTTAATTTAGAACTGAACCTCCTGATCTAGAGTAAGAATATGAAATTATTCAGGCAATAAATTATTATAACACCTCAGGATGTGAATCTCTTTGAGCATGATCATCTCCTTTGTCTCAATCATTTGAGCAAGATATTATTGCTCATAAGGATGGAATATAAAAAATTGATATGATGATTATGAATGAGATTCATCCTCCTCCTTACACATGAAAAGAATTGGAGGATTCTTTAGTACATGAAGAGTGATCTCCCTTTCAAGACAATTGACGTTGAATTTATATAAGTTATTAAATCCATGCCCGATATAGAATAAAAATACACCAAAGGAAGTAATACTAGACTTTATGGGAGGTTTAGTCCACCAAAATTAACTGAGGAAGAGTTATGTACTTTGGATGACATAATTTCCCCATTAGTTGTTCTCACATATAACAGAACCTCCAAATTCTGAGGTGGTGTATTAATAGTTCTACTAAACTTGAAAGATACAAAAGAATACATAGAACCAAAAAAAATATTGATCTCTATTCATGAATTAATAACCATCGTTCCTATCACCACATCAATGTTCAACTCCACATCAAGAGTAGGGATATAATAAGACGTACCTTGTTTCCTTGTAGGTTATTTTTGATTTCCCTTGAATATACTAGGATTAGGTCTTTGGTTTGTATAATAACAATGTTCTTTCTCGTTCAAACACTGCACTAATAGATAAGCATTGATATAAACCTTATTTTCTTATTCCATATTAGTGAGATTATTAATTTCCCTTAGAAATTCATAACTAGACGCCCCATTCATCCACATTTGAATAATTTCTTAGATCCCTTTAGACAATTCTAAGGATGATTTTTCTTACAATTCTAAAATATGGAATATTTAGTTTTCTTTCAATTATATAATTCATTTTCAAATGCACCCAAATTAGACTATATTTTTTAATTTTTGTCTCCAGAGCCATCATACAGTTTATTGTTTCTGAAATCCATTTCAACCTTGAGGGATCATCTTTAGTCTTACTAAATAAGCAATCCACCTTGATTGTTGTGTTCATGAAAAATATTGATGTGTATCTTGAAATCTGTAAAAAGGAATCTTCAAACACGTCGATAGTCTTATCTTATTTTTGTTTAAGTTTAAGGAAATGTCCTTCCATATTGAGATGTAGGGTTCGAGGAAAATATATATTGAAAAATATTTTCTTGAATTCTACCAAATACATGGAATGAATTTCATAATTAGATATCATTGTTTTGATCAGTTTCTACCACAGATCAGCTTCCCCATAAAAAAAGAGACAACTAACATAACTTTATCTTCTTCTGAGAAATGGATGATAAATAATATATTTTCAATGGAGTTAATCAACTATTCTATGAGGAGGGGATTAAAAGATCAACTAAACATGGCAGGACATTTTCATATGAAAAAATAAATGGAAACTTGTTCTTTCCTTAGAAAAGTAGGGTGTTCCACACGATTCATGTTATTATTCATATCTTGAGCCACCTAAATACATAATTTAATAATTTTTGGAGCACACATTCTCATCATATTTTCCATATCATTAGGGAAATAATTACATTCCCTATAACCTTGATTGTTGGCATATGTTATTTTATTTCCCATCATTAAATAAGAAAAATAAGGTGTGATTATGGGGCTTGAATACATAGCTAATAAGCATAGATAGAAAACATTAAACATATAAAAATATAATCATAAAGGTAAATTTTATCCTAACTTGTGATTCCCTAGGAATAAATCTTGGTTATCCATGATTTCTTTCCTAACATATATTATTATGATCATTTTCATTATACCTTTAATAATAGTTTGTAATGAGATTTCGAATTTAGCAAAGCATATCCCCTAATAAAGTCAAACCTGGTGTGTATTAAGGCAATTGTTTTATACGAGGTAACCCCAATTTAGGCTCAGAACACCTTTTTGGAGTTCCCACTCCAAGGTAAATCTATACTAAAATCACGTCCACTTGTAGTATCTATACATGGATGTATTTTATTGATAAACCAAATACTCTATACCTATCCAAATTTTGGGATGTTTTATCATAATAAGTCCTCTCCCTAATGTTATTACTAAAGTTCTCTTTTACTAGTCAACAAAAGATAATAAAACTTTCTTCTGATACTAACTGTAGAGACCCAATTATTTTAAACATATCATTACATGATTTTAAGAATAATAAATCAAAAAATTACAAAACAATGATCGTAAAGTCTGATGTCTTGTATGATTAGGTACATAAAACATAAAACATGGAAATAAATAAAAAATTACATTATTTATCATTAATTATGAGATCCTAAATTTCTTTGAACCCTTACATCTACATAGCATAATCAAGGGATAACATGAATAATGGGATGAGGTAAAAAAAACAATATGGGAATAAACATTAAAATACAGCTTAACACTTCGGTTAGAAAGAATAAAATAATGTAATAAAAAGTAATGGAACATGATTAAAAATAAATATTCATAATATTGGATCATATAATCAGAGAATCATATTAAATTTGAAGCAAAATAAAAAACAACTTTATCACGACTCAAACCTTTTTGCATATATAGGAGCCTAAGTTAAGGCTCATTGCACACAGGGGAGAATAAGCCAAGTCAAACCACAAAGGCTGGTGCACATATTGTATCATGAGAATAAACATTACCCAATACGTTGGAGTCTAATTTGGAAACACCCATTATAAATTGTTCAGGAATATTTTTTCCGTATAAAGAATCGTACATATGACTTAAAACATAAACATAAGGGTTACCCATGGAGAGAATTGGGTAATATAATCATGTCAAAAGCATAAAAATGGTTCTATTATAAAATGGTCCACGAAATTAAGGAATTACAAAATAAATGGACATTTATAAAGTAATATTGTCTTATATCATGATAAGTGATGTAAAATTGATGAAAAAATAGTATTTAAGAATCATTAGAAATAAAACCATTTTGTATTATTTATGGGAAAACATTAAAGATTATTTAAATTTGAAAAGACATAATGGTTTGTATAAAACCATAATAGAACCAAGGTAATTTTTCAAGATAATATGAATGATTTTAAAAAATAATAATTGTGTCTTAAAACAAATTATGGAGGACACTTAAAAACGGGTAAGAATTCTAAAAGTTCTCTTAAATCGGGCTGGCTAATCAGGAAGAAGCGAGTAGGGAGCTTTTTAAAAACATGTATATCCTCAATAGAGAAGGATAAATTTATCATGATACATGATTTTGGAACATATTAAAATAATTTTTAATATTTTAAAAAAATAATAGAGAATTTAATTTTGGTAAAAATGAGAGAAAGGGTAACTCAAAGGTTTAAAGGAGGTTCAGGTCGAATCACATTCCTTATGTCATAAAAGATTATAGAATTGATATTAGTTTCCAAAATAATCAAATTATATTCATTAATTATTATTAAAGAACCATTTATACATGTGTTTCATTTTTATAATTTTATTAAGTTCAATTTTGACCTTTTTGGTGGGTTATGAAATTAAATTTTATTACTTGGAAGCCGGAGTTTCCTAGGTTTTCATGAGCATTTTAATTGTATATGTTTATTGAAAAAAATGTAGAATGAGGATAGTTTCATTGAAATGAACATATATGTTATTAATGAACTTATAGAATTTTAATTTATAGGAGTGTGGAAGATTCATTATGTAACTCATTAATGTAAATTGTTTAGATTAATATAGTTTTTTTTGATCAAAATGAACTTATTTTGATTAATAAATTAATATAATGTGTCAAAAATGATTCCATAACATTAAATAATATAAAATACATATAATATAATCAGGTTAAACCATTAAAAAGTTTTCATGACCATTATTGAAGGTGGAATTGAAATATGAAATCACGTCAATCTTGAAGGTGGTATATCAGCACCTCACGAACGATGATTTCATTATTAAAATAAAAGAGATAGGAGAAGTGATATGATGAATAACTATTCCATCAATAAGATAAAATTCCAGTATACATTAGATTATGGAGTTTTCTTTCCCCTTAGGAAATGGGAAGTGAGAATAAGAGAAGAAAAGAAAGGAACTTGAAAATGAAATTGAAAGAAAATGGAAGAGTGTGTCACCTCTTGATTCCTTATTCTTGAGAACCTCCTAAGGGGATCAATTTTTGTATTTTGTTAATAAAATAAACTTCATAGACATAGCGGAGAGTTATGGGAAAGGTATTGGAAATAATATAGACAAGATCAAGGCCTGAGAGGTGCGAGGAGAAGAGGTGGCGAGGGGTGGTATTTATAGTGGAGGTGGGGGTGTTTTCTTATTATTTTTTGGATGAAAAGAAATAATAGTGATTCCTGAAACTAAATACATCAATTTGTTCTTATGAATTCTAATAAATATTAATTTACATCATCTGTTACTCAAGGATGACTCAATAATTCATTTATATACAAATACTTTAAATAACTGTATTTTACTATTCTCCAAAATTCATGTATTTCAGAAGAATCCAAAAAATTCACCCTAAGATTTTTTTGACATGTAGATGTCATAAATGAACTCCATTTTATGAAAGCTATTTTCTAAATATGAGAAAATTAATTATTAATCATAATCATAAATTTCTCAAAAAATACAGATTTTTATATTATAACAAATTTTATATAACTTTGAAAAATGAACTAAGGTATCATAAAATTATCATATAATCATAAGAAATCAAAAAAATAATTTATGAATACATTTTATGAAAATACATTTTCTTTAAAATTATTGATATTTTCAAAAACTTATAATTAATTATTTATTAATTAAAAAAATAACAGCACTTTATTAATAACTTTTAAAATAATTTTTTCATATAATATTATATAATTATATTATATCTACACTTATAAGATGGGTAAATTTTATTCATACTTTTATTAGTTAGGTTACTATTCAAATGAATCATTTTCAATTCATAACGGTGACATTACTATTCAAAAGGTCATGTTATTATTTCATTGGTATATGCTCCTTAACATATAAATACGCTTCTTATTTAATTAATTCATCATTTATAAAGAATTTATCATGTTCTATTATGTGTTTATACCATATGAAATAATTATATGTAGGGGTGTTATATGTAGGTTCCTGGCGCAGCGGAAACATGTTGGTTGGCGTACACAACTTCAATTTTTCCTTAACAACGATCAATTCAAGATCTGTCACCATTATAAAATGTCGAATCTTAAGAATAGAACAAAGAAAAAAAATAAAAGAAATGGAGTCTCAAAAACATAGATACGTTCATCATATGTTGGTTATAATTAATTTAATTAAAAGAAAATAATTACCTGTACAGAATTATCTCTTCGTTGATGTTTCTAGTAATGATCTGATGCGATCCGTTGTTGCGTCATAGAATAAAATTGGTGTATTACTAGAACGGTGATCCACATGTGCTCCACGTATCTATGGACGATGCCGAATGGATATCTAAGTGCTATCACAGAAGATCCTTCACTTACGATGTATGACTTCGATCACCTTTATCCGGTGGAGGTGGATCTCTCTCTCTCTCATACCAGGAGAGAATTCTTGGGGGAAAATGAATTATCTATTGGCTTAAGTGGTTTTCCAAATTCGTTGTGCCCATCCACCAAAAATGGCTAATCTATTTAGAATTATATAATTGGTATTTTAATTACTTAGACAGATAAAATGAATTAATTACCTGAGAGTATTTATTCATTTAATTAAATTCTTAAAAATACCCCATGTTTAATAATAACAGATGACTATTATTATTACTTGACATGAACATAAGGAATTAAACCTAATATTATTTAATTAAATAAATAATATTATTTCTCATAAATTCCTAGAAAAAATACATGGCGTGTATATTAATATACATGGCATGTACTTTTGTTTTTCCATTCTCTTTATTTTCTCCACCATATTTATTAGACCTTGAATAATTTCTATTTAGTTATAAAATAAATATCACTACATTACTCGCTAATAAATATATTATTTCGCCAAAAATATATTTTCTCGAATAACTAGTGTAAAAATAAATGCGATCAGGCATCCTAAAATAATTATTAAACCCCAATCAAAATTAATCATTATTCAAATTTTTCAATTAATATTTAACTGAGATACATGGACAAACATAGTGTGTGACCCTCTAGGATTCTTTCTCTGTGACATTAGGTGTAGCTTTCCTAATGTATAAGGTTAACATCTAGAAATAGGCCAAGGCACCCATAGATGAAGAATTTCATGCCGCAATGATGTTTCACCTCCTACGAATGCTTACCGTGTATTATAATCTCTTTTACTCGTAATATCGAATCAAGAGGGTTTTATTCTAGGGCCATCAACCCATGTGATTGATTATTTTTTATTTGAATTTTTGGAATTCAAATTTCCCATTGCTCATAATGGTCATGGATTTATTGAGGATATATCAATTCCATCAAAGGGCCTCAAAAATCTACTTTTGTTGTGGAACAGAAGGGAAAAAGCTTTCTCCCATTATCAATTAATGAATTATTAGTCGTGACGCACCCAACATATCATACCTCGCTATGAACAGTGTATCATCATTGTTTTCGTCAATTCATCTAAGTGCATGAGTTCTAATACCCATTAATAATAATATTAAAGTCTAAGGACCAATACACACGTCGGCGGATAGGGACATCCAATGAAACTATGAAATTTTTATTTCTTATTGGCGGGTCTCGTTATCATTATACCATCCTAGATATTACCGAGGGCGCACAACATGGTAGGTTCCTCAATGGTTTATGAGTCCCCACCCCTAATAGCCTGTGTTATTTTTTTCCCTCAAATAACATCATCCGATCATAGAACATATATTCAATAATAGTGTTAAGGCACTTACAGGTTCTCATCATAGTAGAGATCCATTATGAGCCTTTAATCCAATAGCTATACTTTGGAAATTATCACATGAATTGTTAGGAAGAAGAAAAATAAATATGTGATAAGGTATTTATTAATGAATAAAGTACAAAGTATTTGGATCTTGGCCACCAAATCCAACAAACTCACACTTGGACTAGAGATTACTGCTAACAACCTTTAACCCGCTAGATCTCACATAATATTCATGCTTCTTCTTGAGATAGGAATTTAGTCATGAGGTCTTCCACGTCCTCTTCTGTGGACACTGTACTTTCTTCAACTTCTCCCATTTGATAGAAATCCCTAAAGAGGTGATACTTCCAAAGTACGTTCTTTGTCTGTTGATGTGACCTTGGTACTTTTTAAAGAGCCACCACTATAATATTATCACAATATAATGTGATACGATCTTTACTACTGGAAACCACATCAAGATCATAGACAGAGTTACAAATCCAATTGGATTCCTTGAATGTATTGGAAGACGCTATATATTCGGACTCCGTTGTAGAATCAATGGAAACTGGTTTCTTTGAACTCTTCCAGCCCACTGCTCCTCCATTGAGATATAAAACATATCAAGATTATGACTTTAGATTGTTCTGATGTGTTTGAAAGCTAGCATAACTATACCATCTAATGACAAGATCCTTGTCTCCACTATACACCAGGAACATATCCTAAGTTCATCTCAGATAGTTAAGGATTGTCTTAGCATTATTCCAATTTTTTTATGATAGATCTGCTTTATATCTTCCTACCATGCTCAGTGTGTAGGCCACATCAAGCTTGGTACATAACATGGAATACATGATGGATCATATAGCCAAATAATATGGGATCTTACTCATTATTTATTTCTCTTATTATGTTTGAGGACACATTTTCATAGAAATACATTGTCCATCTGACAGTAGAACTAATCCCTTCTTGGATTATTCCATATTAAATGAATTTAGTATCTAGTCAATGTATGTACCCTGACTTAGTCCAAACAGCCTAATGGATCAATCACAAATGATCTTGATCCCTATAATTTAGGATGCTTCACCCAAGTCCTTCATAGAGAAACACTTGTTCAACCAGTCCTTAATTGACTATAAGGCTAGTACATCGAATCCAATAAGTAATATTCCATCAATATATACTAATATGACATTGAATTCATTCCCATTAAATCTCTTATAAACACATGGCTCACATTTGTTATTAATGAAACTAAATTTCTTTATGGCTTCATCAAATTGAATGTTGCATGACCTGGATGCTTGATTTAACCCATAAATTGATTTCTTGAACTTGTAAACCAGTTTGGATTGACCAAGTGTCATAAAACCTTCTACTTGGGTCATATAGACATCAAACTGAAGCTTCCCGTTAAGGAATGCTGTTTTGACATCCATTTTCCAAATATCATAGTCATGGTACGCTGCTATGGGAAGTATTATTCTTATGGATTTAAACATGAAAACTGGTGAAAAGGTTTCGTCATATTCAATTAATTGATGCTCTTTTAATCCATTAGCCACTATCCTTTCTTTATAGGTGCTAACTTGACCTTCCATGTCTAGTTTTCTCTTGAATACCCATTTTAATCTAATAAGATTTACATCAACTGGATAATCTACCAAAACCCAAACTTGGTTCTAATACATTGAATCCATATTATAATTCATAGCTTCTAGCCATTTTTCATCTTCTACTTTTTCTACTACTTCATTGTAGGAGAGAGGTTCATCATTTTCCAACAATAATGATTCACCATCCTCAATGACTTGGAAACCAAATATCTCTAGTTCCCTTGCCTCTCTTGAGCTCCTATGCAATGCTTGTGTTTCTGGGACCTCTTCCCTTGGGACCTGTGGAACTATTTCCTGTAACAACTCCATTGTATATTCAGCATCAAATTCATTGAATTCAATCTTGCTCCCATTATCCTTTTTGAAGATGTTTACCCTCTCAAGAAAGATAACTTGTCTGGAAATGGTCACTTTCTTGTCTTAAGGGATATATAGGTAATATCCTTTCATTTCCTTGGGATATCATATAAATATGTACATCATGCCCCTGGGTTCTAGATTTTTTCCAGAGAAGGTCTTAACAAATTCCTCACATCCCCATACATGTGTGTGTGTCAAAATGGGTTTATTTCTATTCCATTAGTCATAGGGAATTCTATTTTCCATCTAAGTTGGTACTCAGTTTAATGTGTATGCTGCAGTTTGTAATGCATATCTATAAAAGGATAATGAAAGATCTGCATGAATCATCATTGAACTCACCATGTCTAACTTGGTGTAATTCCTCCTTTCACTAACACAACCTCAATATTGTGTATAAGGACGAGTGTGATTAGACACAATCCTAGACTCCCATAGAAGATCGATGAACTCTTTATTTAGATATTCTCCACCTAGATCTGATCGAAGCTTCTTTATATTCTTTCCAAGATGATTCTGTACTTCCTTCTTCAATTCCTTAAATTTATCTAAGGCTTCTAACTTATACCTCAATAAGTAGATATAGTAATATCTACTCAAATCATCAGTAAAAGTAATGATGCAAGAATATCCTCCTATATATTCTATATGAAATGGTCCACATACATCTATGTGAACTAATCCTAGAAGCTTGGTGGCCCATTCACCCTATCCACCGAAAGGAAGATTGGTCATTTTACCTTGTAAACAAGTGTGACATCTTTCAAGTGGTTTTAGATTAGTTGAGTCTAAGTATCCATCTTGAAAGGGCATTGTCATGTGCTTCTCATTTACATGATGGAGATAGTGACACCACAACTGGGTGGTGTATGATTCGTGTGAGTGTGTTTCGTTATTGATGTCCAACACTTGGTTTCCATAATTTAATACATACAAACCATAATTTAAATTCTCTATATTGTAACAAACTTTATTTTTATAAAAGAGACAACCTTTATTTAGAAAATTGACATTAAATCCATCCATATCGAAACATGATACAAAAATTATGTTTTTGGTGAGACTAGGTACATAATAATAGTTATGTAAACCCAAAATCATCCCAGTTAGTCATGAGAGGTGGTAATCGCTAATGGACAATACAACCAAACACACCCTAATGGAAGCTTGAAGATTCACCTCTCCTCTTGAAATATTTTTAAATCTACATGGTTCCTGCATTTTAATACAGATGTAATCCCCACAAGAAGTATCTAATACCCAATGTGTAGAAATGGAAAGATTACAATCGATAACGAATGAAACATTTGCATCCCCATGCTTTTGGGTGAATTTCCTCTTCTAGTGGCCTTGCTTTCCACATCAAAAACATACTACCTATTGTTCCATGCCCTGCCTCTAGATATTCTTCTTATTGGAGGGACAGTTCTTAGGAGCTTAAGACCATTTATGAATTCTTTGTCCCATTTTCCTTGTCCTTCCTTTTCTTATTCACCATAAAGACTATCAATTTTTTCACACCCCTTGTCCTTATCTACCTAGAAAATCAAGGTCAGAAGTTTTGATAGACTCTTCTCATTGTTTCACATGTTATATATGACAATAAAGCTAGAGAAGGTCTTGGGTAGTGATTATTGGATGAGATCTGTAAGAAACTCATCAGGGAATTTAATCCTTATGTTATCGAGGCATTCAATTTATTCAATAAGCTTGACTACATGAGGCCCAGCTGGCATAGACCCTCAAATATTAGTTTTAAACAAAGCATTGGATATCACATATCTCTCATGTCTCTCTTTCTCTTGGTAGAGATCATTAAGGTGAGACATCATGCTATATACATCCATGTTTTTATATTCCCTCAGGAGATCATTAGACAAGGCTGATAGCCTAAAACATTGGAAAACATGTGGCATCATTCATATGTTTCATATAGAGAGATAGTTCCTCATCATTGGCCTATTTTCTAGGAGCAACTGGAACATGTTCTTCCATTACATACAATTTCCTCTCATGGTGAAGGATGATGTGTAAACGCCTAGGCCATTCATGGAAATTGGTTCCAGTGAGAAGGTTTTCCTTATCAAGTATGGTTTTTAAGGATATGTTTGAAGTCATTTTTCATACCATTTCTAAAAATGAAGATGATAATTGTTTGGCATATTATAATTATAAAACGGAGACAAATAAATTAATTAATACTTATTAGTCTCCCACTATTTTATCGAAATCTAATGGCTCTCACCATTGATTTCAGAATGTTCTATTGCCTCAATATTCTTTTTCCAAGGCTAAATATTTCCCATTGAATTACCCCAACTAGGTAAGGTCAAGAAACATAAAGGGTTTTAGGTAGGAATTACAAATTCCAATCATAGTAACTCACAACTCCTTGATCCACTAAGTGGACTCCCCAATCCTGAAATCTTTTTATTTTTGATTTCCTAGACCTTTTCCTCTTAGTCACAAAAAGTCCTACTATGGCAGTTAACCCTTGATTAAAACCAAGTATATTCAGCCAAAAACCTTTAATTATAATTCCCCAATATTTGAAAGCACCCCAACTAGGGCTTGTCAATCACTTTGAACTATGGTTTGATTCTAACCAAGATCATGGAAGGCTATATAGACATGATACTTTCACTGAGAGATTTTATCCTTATATGTAAATTTCTATTTTATTTTCTTTTATTACATTATTGGTAATATTATGTGGGATATACTTAAGTGATTAACCATGTCTATGATAATATTTACGCATAATCTGGTCTTATTTTAGTTTCATCTTGAATGCCTATTTAATTCATTAATTATGTGATTGTGACAACACACACACACAATAAATAAAACATGTAACTCACAGAAATAAAATAAACAGTATGATCATGATCTTGTTCTATTGGTTAGTTAATCTAGAGTATAATAAACTTACCCATGACCTAGGAGAGAAACACCTTGAACCTTTTGGGTTCCATTTTACGCCTTTCCACCTGTCCACATATGTATCTCCTTGAATCGGTTTCATCTTGGATCCTAACTTGAGCCGCCTTCACCAGCATGGGAGCTCCATCCATTATATATTATTTTATCTCACATACAAATGAGGGGTAAAATGGGGTTTTATATAAATGAAACCTTGGGAATACATGCCCTATATATTAATGAGGATAAGGATCATTGGGAAACAAATTAAATTTTAAAAATAAATTACAAGAAACCATTCACATATGAAAGTCTTCGTCTAGGTCATGATCATCCACGTATGCAACTATATTTAATCACAAATAATACTTGCGTTAAATTATTTAATCGTTCTTCTTTAAGATAAATCATGCTCAAATCTAATAATTATCTTTAATTAATCAATCCTTTTATCATAAAACCTTTTTCTGAATTTCCTTGAAATTATAATCCAACATATTTTTAAAGAAATAAATTCATTTAAAATTTTCTTTGTACGTAAGTTGTACCATTGAGGTAACCCGATGAATTCCTGTTCATAACTACCCAATGAGTATAAATGAACATTACACATATGTTGTGACAACCTTGATATTTTATAACAAAATTAATCATAATTTATTACATAAACATCATTTGATACAACATAAAATAATGATAGGTCTAGTGTCTTTGTGGCATTGAATCATTAAATAACAACTTAATACATGAAAAAACAACATCTTTACTAAAAAAATCCTTTACCTTTGCACTACATTCCCTCATACTTAGCAATGCATAGATATCCTAAGGACATGCATAAAAAAAGGTGGGCTATAAATCCCATTAAGGGATTAATCATGGAATAACATGAGAAATGAAATACATGTTAGAAAATAGGCATATCAATAGATAAAAAGAGAATAATAAACATAAATTCATGATAAATCATGATAATCATAACATGGAAATGTGGAAACCACACTTATCATAGAATTAGCATGAGCCAAGCCTCAATGCACATAGAGCATGGGTAAATCCTTATTACACTTGAAGAACAAGTAAACCCTCATTGAACATGAATTATATTGAGTAAAAACCCATTGAACATGACATATCATGATACTATACTTTACCCAATTCATTTGACCGCTATCACGGCGCACCCTTCTTCAACATTTCATTTCTTGCATAAGTGTTCCACATGGCTCATAAAACATTGAATCATTCATCATAATCTTTTATTCCATGATAAAATAATGTGGAAAACATACACGAAACTCTTTAAAAAATAAGTAAATGTGCATAATGGTGAATACCCTTGATAGAGAAATGGGCATGGTATTCACTACCTGATGACTTTGCCTTGGAAAAGCGCGGTGCTATTTCGGTAGCATAACAGTGTGACATAAGAACTCATAAAAATTTTTGATGAGGGAGAAAGGGGTGTATAATCATATTTATATGACATGGAAAGTATATGGGTCATATAGATACATGTACCAACAAATGTAATGGAATTTAGATTCATGATACAAAATAATTGCTTGAATGTGAATAAGGAGAGAAATTCCATTCGGAATTTTGGCATAGTAACAGGTGTACATGGGAGACATTTAATGAGAGAGAAAGGGGTATCCTATCATTCAAACATAAATACTGAATTATGGGGGAGGTTAAAAACCATACCCCAACATTTATAATTGAAATTAAAAGGTCATTACAATTTAAATAATATTGGACAAAAATGATAAAGGAAAAAAACCCTTACTTGAAGAGTGATTCCAAAGGCTTGAGAGAGGCTTGAGAGTGGATTCTTGGGAGCTTGAGGAACCTTGGGAGGATTCTAGAGAGAGAAGGTCAGAGGTTGGATAAACTCCAAAGGCTTTTAGTGAGGAGGAAGTTTGAGCTTGGGTGGGTTTATATAGGAAAGGAGAGGGAATTGTTTAATATTTAAGTTTGGGATGCCTCACATTAAACAAATCAAAACCAAAAACCAGCCGTTGGTTTTTTCCCATGGTGTTTCCCAGAGGGAAGTGGAAAAAAATATTTTATAAGTCCGGAGTATTAACTTCTTAAAATAAGGGGTTGCTTATTTGGAGGTGAGTCACACTCCCATGGAAACAATTAAAAAAGACAAAATGTTTAATATGTCTTGAAGGGTCCACTAAAGCTTTGTAAAATAATTGAAAAAATCCAAAATCACATTATTTTAATGGTAAGACATATATTTGCAGAAAATAATGTTTATATTATTTTATTACATCAGTATTGGGTCATTATGATGTCATAAAACACATTATATATTTTAACTGTATATAATTTTTACCCAAAAATTAGACTATCTCAGAAAATTATGACAAATTCACTGTTGTATAATTTTTACTTCCTTATTCAAAAAATAATATTTATTTTATCTAAATATTTTTATAAATATGTGAATTTTTACTTTTTAAAAAACAAGACATTTACAAAAAATTCATGGGTTTTGACAAAAAAAATTTCAAAAATTAATAAAAATTACAATTACAATCATAAAATTATATGATCATTTATATTTAATAATAATTAATTTAATAATAATAAAAATAATATTTTATTAAAATATTATTTAATTCAAAAATATACTAATTCATCAAAACAGATCTCTTAGTTAAATATTAACTAAAAATAATATTTGTGCTTTAAAAACTATTTACTTGGTAATGATAATAAAATGAATGTAAATTCATTATAATATACAAAAAATAATGTAAATAACCATAGTACAAGGGTCTTGTTACATAAAACCTTATAACACCTGCATAAGACCGAAGTGTAAGGTGTGCGATGGTGACAAACTCTTGGGGTGGCTCATATAACATTGCTCAGGTGGTAATCTCTATCAACTCCCATATCTATCATAAGCGATCCTGCTTGAGCTTTACATATTCAATCTCTTCTTGGGCTTAGTCAAGAGAGAAGCCGAAATATGCAACCTCCTTTCCGAGCTCTGACAAATGGGCTACGTATGAGGTACGTCTACTGGATGAGGCCATCACGTCCTTTATCTGAGTAAATTGGATGTGTTAAAGCCCTGTATTTATACTAATCATGTGTTCACTGTTCAACGACTATTTTAGTAATGGTCATAATTCTTAACTAAAAACTATAGAAGTTGAAATTTTATATAAACTTTTTACATAAAGATACATTTAATTTGATCGAGATGGATTTCTATTAATGAATGTTTGGGTCATTACAATCTTCCCCACTTAAGAAATTTCACCCTTGAAATTTCCCTTTCCCACACTAAAACAGATGTGGGTAAGTATGATTCATCATTTCCTCTAATTCCCATGTCACTTCTTCAGACATTCAGTTTCACCACAACACCTAGACGAGAGACATTGTCTTATTTCACAGAATGTTTTCTCTATGATCTAAGATCTTCACTGGTTGATCCTCATTAGAATGACCATCCTCTAACTATACCACCTATTAAGAGTGTACATGTGAAGGGTCTGGTATGTACTTCATTAAGAGGGATACATGAAAGACATCATGTACTTTGGCCATGGTAGGTGCAGGTGCTAGTTGATAGGCCACAACCGTAACACGATGATGAATCATGAAGGGGCTGATGTACCTTGGAATTAGCTTCCTCTCTTTCCAAACCTCATAACCTTCTTCCATAGAGATATGCGTAGAAATACCATGTCTCCAACATTAAACTCATGTTCTTGTCGACAGTTTTCTGCATAACTATTCTGTCGACTCTGGGCTGCCTTGATATGATGCTGAATGGTCTTCACCTTCTTCATCAATTATTCAAGCATTTCTGGTCCAAGCAGCTTACGCTTCCTAACCTCATCCCAACACGCTGGTGTTCTGCACCTTTTCCCATAAAGGGCTTCATATGGTGTCATTTGGATGCTCGAGTGGAAACTATTATTATAAGAGAACTCAACTCGAGGAATATGTTGATCTTATCATCCTTTAATGTCTATTGAGAACTCTTTCAACATGTACTATAGTGTTTGGATAGTCCGATCGGATTGGTCATCACATTTAGGATGATAGGCCGTACTGAAGTTCAGTTCAGCTTTTAGAGCACGTGGAAGACTCTTCCAAAACATAGAGGTGAATCTTAGATCTCGATCAGACACAATATATAGTGGTACTCCATCTAGTCTTACCACCTATGTGATATATATATGTTCCAGTTGATCCAACGAGAAATCCTCCCAAATAGCAATGAATTGTGCAACCTTTGTAAGATGATCCACAACAACCCAGATTGCATCTTTTTCTTTGGATGACTTTGGATGTCTGGTGACAAAATCCATGGTGATGTTCTCCCATTTCCATTCTAGTATAGGCAATGGTTGCATCATCCCCTTAGACTTATGCCTCTCTTCCTTCAGTTGCTGACACACCCGGAACATTGATGTATATTCAACGATCTCCTTCTACATATTATCCCACCAATAATGCTCTCATAGATCTGGATACATCTTTGTGTTTCCTAGGTGAATAAAGAAATTTTAACAATGTGCATCATCCAAAAGTTCATTCCTGATCTCAAAACTTGATGGAACACATAGTCTATTCCCTAATCTCACAATTCCTACTTTATAAACATTAAACTCTGAGGATTTCCCTTTTCCGATAGCTTCCACTTTTTCATGAATTACCACATAATTCTTTTTGAGTATCCTTTATCCTTTCCAAATGTGATGGTTGGGCATTCTTTTGTGAAAGGATTGATGATGTTCCCTTATTTATGATTCCCATGTCCATCTTCATGAAATTTAACAAGATTAGATCCTTTTCAATTCACATCAATGATAAAATCATTGGGTTCTTTTCTACTTATGGCATTCCCCACCTTGTTCGCATTCCCAGGGAGGTAATGGATAGAGATGTCATAGTCTTTGATCAGCTCTAACTATCTTTGTTGGTGCATGTTCAACTCTTTCCGTTTGAATATATACTGGAGGATCTTTTGGTCGGTATAAATTTCACACTTCTCCCCAAAGAGATAATGCTGCCAAAATTTCAAAGCGATGTTCACTATAGCCAACTCAAGGTCATCTGTTGGATATTTCTATTCAGGAACTCTCAATTTCCTTGAAGCATAGGCAATGACATTTTCATTTTTCATCAACACACATCCCATTCCCTTCTTCGAAGCATCACTAAATACCACAAAAAGTTCTCCACATGTGGGTAAAGTGAGCACGGGCATTTTGATAAGCCTTCTTTTGAACTCCTTGAATCTTTCTTTACATTCATCACTCTGAGAAAACATTACTCCCTTCCATGTTAGCTTGGTATGGGGGTTGGAAAATGGGGATAAAGTTCTCACAAATCATCGATAATATCCAGCTAACCCCAAGTAGCTACAGATATCCATTACTGATGTTTGACTCATCCATCCCTCAATTGTATATATTTTGGAGGGATCCATAGATATTCCATTACTTGTGATGATATGGCCCATGAATGATATGTCCTTCTACCAGAAATCACACTTAATATACTTTCCATAGAGCTTATCCTTCCGCAAGTTCTCTAGTACAGATCTTAGATGCTCCTAATGATCCTCCTTGGTTTCAGAGTTTATAAGAATATCATCTATAATGAATACCACAAACTTGTGTAGGTAATCACTAAAGAATCTATTCATCATGTCCAAGATCATTAATGGGGAATTAGTGAGTCCAAAAGGCATTACTCTGAATTCATAGTGTCCGTATCTAGTATGAAAAGTAGTGTTGGGGATATCTCCCTTCTTCACAATTAATTAATAATATCCTAACCGCAAATCCACATTAGTGAAGTATTGTTCTCCACGCAGCTGATCGAACAAGTCATCAATTCATGGGATATGATACTTGTTCTTTGTCGTGATTTTGTTAAGATCATGATAATCGATGTAAGGGCGCATTTACCCATCCTTCTTCTTGACGAAGAGGATTGGTGCACCCCATGGTAAAGCATGGTGGCTTATAAAATCTTTATCTAGACTCTCTTATAGTTGTTTCTTCAGCTCCTTTAGCTCCAGAACATCCATTCTATACGGAGTCTTGGATATTGTCAACTCCCCAGGTATAAGATAAATTGATAATTCAACATCTCTTCTAGGAGGAAGACTAGACAATTCCTTAGGAAACACTTCCAAGAATTATCTCACAATAGGCATGTCTTTTAGGATGGATTCCTTCTTAGACACAATCATCTGAACCAGATACGAATTCTCATAGGGAAGTAATATCCACGATTGAGATGATGGAGATAAAGAAGATTCATCTTCCTTCTTGTGCTAGTAAAGAACTGGGGGTCGATTCTCCACATGGAGAGTGATTTCCCTCTCATGGAAATTTAAGTTGGCTCTATATATGGAAAGCCAATCCATTCCAATAATTGCATCAAATTCCACCAGAGGGAGTATGATGAGGTTCAACCGGAAGTTCAATCCACAGATTATGATAGGGGAGGCATTATATTCACAGGATGCAATGATTTCTCCATTTGACATATTCACCAACATCTTTACTTCCATGATTTTTGGTGGTGCTGGGATTGTTCTACTAAACATTCAAGATATAAAAGACTTCATAAAACCTGAATCAAAAAGTACATTCACTATTCATGAATGCATAACTAGCGTACATGTCACCACTTTATTGTCGGGGTTCACTTTGGGAGTAGTGATGGAAAAAGCTCACCATTACTTCCTTGGAGGTTGTTGGTTGCCTCCAAAAATCCTTGGCTTAGGGTATTGATTGGCAAGATGCTCCAGTTCTTTGTAGTTGTAGAAATAAACAATGCATTGAGGTTCCAACAGAGAATTCCTCTCCTCTGTAGCAGCTGTGGGTCATTTCTTGCCGATATTTAATAGCCAGGTGCCCTTCTCTTCCAAACATAAATCATTTCCTCATCCCCTTCATGAAATTTCCGGGGTGCTTCTTTCTGAACTTTTGACAAGTGGAGTGCCGGATCTTCTTAGCACCAATGGATTTATACATCGGACCACTAGAATTGACTTACAACTTACGCTTCTTCTCCCCATGATACCCCTGAGATTCTTCAATCTCCATTTCAACCTTGAGGGAACATCAGACAATTTCCTCATAGTTTTCAAAGTCACGGATTGCTAGTGCTTTATGCAGGATAGGTTTTAGCCCACCAAAGAAGTGGTAAACCTTGCATTCGGGGGTAAAGAAAAAGTTGGAAGAATATATTGCAAGCCTTGTGATGTTTTCCTCATATAATCCAATAGATTCATCATCTTTTTGTTTGGGTGAAAGGAATTCCCTTTGTATCTTAAGCCGGAGGGTGTGCAGAAAATATTTATCAAAAAATATCTTCTGTAAATCCATCCATTCCAATGCCTCGATCTCCACCTCAGGCTTCGTATTTTTGAGAAACATCCAGCAGTGATCAGATTCACCCTCCATATGATGAACATCTAGGATAACATTATCTTGTTTAGAACATTGAAGGATGGAGAAGATAATTTCAATGGAGTTGATTCATTATTCAAAAAGTTAGGGATTAGATGATCTATTAAAATATGAGGCCATTGTCTCATGAAGCTCTCGATAGTGACTTGTTCTTTATTAGGTTGGGGTTGAACGTTCCTCTTGACCCATGTTTCTATTAAAATCATGTTTTAGCTGAGAGAGAAGCATGAAAAAGTTCATGATTCCCACTCCCATTGGATTGGGCATCTCATTATCCCAATCATCACATTTATCTTCACATAAGTAGTTAGCCCGAGGCCTCCTTCTACCGTCCATTGGCTGGAATAAAAGGAAATTTAGGGGTAACACATAAAAATTAATACAAGGGAAAAACTAATGACTAAAAAATAACACTTATTTCCATAACATATGAATCTATTTCCTTTAGTCTATGTTATCCATGATCTATTTTCTAACATATATTCTTAGGGTATTTTTTTCCCTTAATAATGGTTCATACTAAGATTGTAAATTTACCAAAGTATATCCTTCAGGAATGTCATAACCAAGAGTGCAGAAAGGCCTATTGTCGTGCACCAGTTCCCGTTTAATTCATGCTCAAAGTGGTGTTTTCGGGTTTTACCCCTAGGATACATCGGTTCCAGAGCAGCCTCTTCCTGCTCATATCTAGACGGGGATGTATTTTCTTGTTAAACCACTTACTCAACACTCACCAAAACATAGGAATTATTTTATTATACTAAGTCTTGTCTCTAATGATTTACTAGGGTTTTATAATACTATTCCCAAAAATAACTAAACCTATCCACAGATACTAAATGTGATAAACCCGATATTTTATTACACAATTAAAGATAATTTATTACATAAAATTCATTTGATAAAACATAGAAGATCGAAAAGTTTAGCATCTTTGGGGATTATGATCATTACATAACAACTTAAAACCTAAAAAACAATATCTTTATTGAAAAAATCCTTTACATGACCACTACATTAACCCGTACTTAGCATTCCATGGGATAACCTGAGGACATGCATAAAAAAAGGGTGAGCTATAAAGCCCAGTAAGTAATTAGTCATTGAATAACATTAGAAATACAATACGTGTTAGAAAATAGGCATATAAATCGAGCACAAGAGAATCATAAACATAATGGCTTGATAAAGAATGATAATTGTAACATGGAAATGTGGCAACAACACTTAACATGGAATTAGCATGAGCCAAGTCTTATTGAAGATGAAGCATGAGTAAATCCCCAATGCACAGGAATCATGAGTAAACCCTCATTTCATTTCAATTAGTATGAGTAAAAAATCATTTCACATGACTTATCATGATACTATACTTTACCCAATGCATTGGAGCGCTATCAAGGCACACCCTTCTTAAACATTTCATTTCATGCATAAGTGTGTCACATGGATCATACAACATTGAATCATTCAACATAATCTGTTATTCCATGATAAATGAATGTGGAATAAATACATGAAACTATTTAAATAGTATGTAAATGTACATAAAGGGGAATACCCTTGACGGAGAAATGGTCATGGTATTCACTACATGATGACTTAGGCTTGGAAAAGAGCGGTGCAATTTTGGCAGCATAACGACGTGACATAAGCACTCATAAAAATGGTTTATGAGAGAGAGAGAGGGGTTTATAATCATATATAAATGGAATTTAAAGTAAGGGAGGTGGGTTTATATAAAAAAATGTCCCAAAATTTTTTTTGGAACGTAGATTCATGATACAAAATAATTGCATGAATGTAAATGAGGAGAGAGAAATTCTTTTCAGAATTTCAACATAGTAATGGTTGCACATGGGAGACATTTAATGAGAGATAAAGGGGTCTCTGATCAATAAAACATAAATATGGAAGAATGGGGGATGTGAGAAACCATACCCCAACATTTGTAATTGAAATTAAAAGGGAATAACAATTTAAAGAATATTGGAAAAAATGAGAAAGGAAGGAAAACCCTTACACGAAAGAGTGCATCCAAAGGATTGACAGAGGCTTGAGAGAGGCTTCAAGGGAGATAGGGGCACATTAGGAGGATTCTAGGGAGAAAAGGTCAGAGGTTGTATGAACTCAAATGACTTTTAGTGAGGAGGAAGTGGGATCTTGGGTGGGTTTATATAGGAAAGGAGAGGGAATTGTTTATTATTTAGGTTTGGGATGCCTCACATTAAACTAATCAAAACCACAAACCAGACCATGGTTTTTCTAATGATTTTTTTCCAAAGGGAAGTGAAAAAGAATATTTTGTAAGGCCAATGTCTGAAATTCTTAAAATAATGGGGTTTCTTATGTGGAGTTGAGTCACACTCCCAAGGAAAATAATTTAAAAAGACAAAATGATTAATAAGTGTTAAAGGGTCCACTAAAGCCTTTTAAAATAAATAAAAAAACCCAAAATCCCATTATTTTAATGGTATAACATATATTGTCTGAGTATAAAGTTTATATTATTTTATTACATCACAATTGGGTCATTATGATGTCATAAAACACATTATATATTTAAACGGTATTTAATTTTTACCTAGAAATTCGGCTGCCTCAAAAAATTATGAAAAATTCATCATTGGATAATATCGATATCCTGATTGAAAAAATAATAAAAAATTTCTCTAATTGATTTTATAAATATGTGAATAGTTACTTTTAAAATAAAAACATACATTTACCGAAAATTCTTGGCTTTTGAAAAAAAACCAGTTTTCAAACAGTAATAAAAATTACTTTAACATTCATAAAATTCTATGATAATTTATATTAAAAAAAATTAATTTATTAATAATGATAATATTTTATTAAAATATTATTTAATTCAAAAATCCATTAATTCATCGAAATAGATTTATTAGTTGAACATTAACTAAAAATATTATTTGTGCTTTAAAAACTATTTACAAGGTAACACTAATAAAATGAAAGTATATTTATTATTATATAAAAATATAATGTACATAACCATAGTACTAGGGTCCTGTTATATAACCCCTTATAACACCCGCATACGACCGATGAGTAAGGTGTGCGATGGTGACATACTCTTAGGGTGGCTCGGATAACATTGGTCGGGTGGTAATCTCTATCAACTGCCACTTCTCTCATAAGCGGTCCTGCTCAAGCTTAACATATTCAAGCTCGGCTTGGGGTTGGTCAAGAGAGATTCCCAAAGATGCAACCTCATTTCCGAGCTTTGAGAAATGGGATTCGTATGGGGCACGTCCTCTGGATGTGGCCATCGCTTCCATTTTATGAGTAAATTAGATTTGTTAAAGCCCTATATTTATACTAATCATGTGATAACTGTTTAATGGCTATATTATTAATGGTCACAATTTTTAACATAAAATCATAGAAGATGACATTTTATATTAAAATTTAATATTAAGACACATTTCATTAGATCAAGAGGGATTTCCATTAATGAATGTTTGGTTCGTTACATATGTTAAATTAAACCCCTATATATAAAACACCTATCATGTGTTGTGACTCATCTTTACGCCCGCACATGGTTCAAGTCTCAAGGGTTTTTATAATATAATAATAAATTTTAATAAATCTGCATAATTTGGATGAGTACACGACGTGTAGTTCTGACTACATGATGTGTACTTTTATTCGCCATCCATCTGAAGTACATGCTCAGGGACATGTCATTTAAATGTACTTCAGAATTCATCACAGTACACGACGTTTTCAGTGGGACACACACCATGTAGTATTCTTGTTACACTATTTCCATCTGGGTGAGCCATGTATGAGGTACATGGTCTAACCCTAACGCAAATTGACTACACACCGTGTTCAATGAACCACAAGATGTGTAATCCAGAAACTGTGTGCCACATGTTCCTAGTTGACACACAGAGTCATTTAAGACTTATAAATACTCTAACACATAGCCTGATTTAGCAGACCAGTCCGATGCATTGAATCATGACTACACAGCATGTACTACCGAATACACATCATGTATTCCGGTGTTGTATGACCAAGAACGTTTGGAACTTCTATATGATATCCTTTATTTTAGTTTAATCAAAATTAATAGAAAAATTTGTTTCTATATGGTGAACTAGAAATGAGATAGGAGGAACAAATCTAATGATTTAGATTTAATGAAAGATTAAATTTAATTGAAACAACTAAATTATTAAATGCCTATGTCACCAATGAAAAACTAATGAACTATAATAAATGATATGACCCCTCTGATACCACTTGTAGGTTCTGAGCACAGTGAAAGCGCGTTGTTGGGTGTACCCAACATTAATTTTCCGTTATCAATGATCAATCCGAGATCCATCACGATAATAAAACACCGAATCGTCAAAATAGAACAAAGAAATATAGAAAATAAACAGAGACCGAAAACCATAGAGAGGATCATCATATGTTGGTTATAATTATGTTAATTAAAATACAAAAATAACCTTGTTATAAATATCTCTATGTTGATGTTTCCGGTCATGATTGGATGCGATCTGTTATTGAGTTATAGAATCCAAGTGTAGGATTCATCAAGTGGTGATCCACATGTGCTCCATGTATCTCTGTATGATGCTGAAGGGATCTCCGGGTGCTAGCACGGAAGATCCTTCACTTGCGATGTCCACCTTCGATCGCCATGATCTGGTGGAGGTGGAACTCTCTCTGATGGCTGGAGAGCATTGTTGGTGGAAAAGTAATTCTCTATTGGCTTAAGCGGTTCTCCGAATCCATTGAGCACAACCACAAAAACTGTCCATTAAAATGATATTTCTATAATTTGGATTTTAATTACATAGAATAATAAAATGAATTAATTACCCGAAATCATTTATTCATTTCATTTATTTCTTAACAATACCCCATGTATAATAATAATAGTTGACTATTTTCATTACTTGACAAGTGCCCAGTGAATTACACTTAATATTATTTAATTAAATTAATAATATTATTTCTCATAAATTACCAAAAAAATACACGGCCTGTATATTAATATACATAGTGTGTACTTTTGTTTCTCCATTCTCTTTATTTATTCCACTACATTTATTAGACCATGAATAATGGCTATTTATTTCTAAAATAAATTTCACTACATAAATCTTTAATGAATATATTGTTTCGCCCAAAAATATATTCTCTAGAATAAATAGTGTTGAAATAAATGTGATCAGGCATCCATAAATAATTATTAAACCACAATAAGGTATAATCTTTATTCAACTTGTGAAATTAACATTTAACTAAGGTACTTGTACACAATTAGTGTGTGACCCTGTAGGCCTTTTTCTCAATGCAATTAGGTAGAGGATACCTAAATTCCAAGGTTAGCATCTAGAAACATGTGAAGGAACCCATAGATAACGAAGATAACACTGCAATGATGTGTCACCTCCTACGAACGCTTACCATGTAATATAATCCCTTTGTCTTGATATCTCAAATCATGCGGGTTGCATGCTAATTCCCTTAACCCATGTTATCGATTATTCTTTCTTTAACATTTCGAAAATGAACTTGCTGATTCCTCACCATGACCATGGATTTATTTAGACTATACCAATTCCATCAAAGGGACTGAGATATTTACTTTTTTTATGGAACATAAGGGAAATAAACTTTATCGCATTATCTATTAATGCAGTATTACTCATGATGCAACCAACATATCCTACCTCAATGCAAACAGTGTATCATCACAATTTTTTCAATACATCTTAGTGTGCGAGTTGTAATACCCATTAATAATAATCTTAATGTATATGGACTAATAAACACTTCCACAGATAGAAACATCCAATGACACTATGAAATGTGAATTTCCAACTAGTGGGTCTCGTTCTCATAATATCCTATTAGATAATAGCATGGGAATACACCATGAGAAGGTGAATCCATGATTTACAAGTCCTCACCCCGAATGTCATGTATTATTTGTGTCCCGAAAATAACATCATCCAGTCATAGAACATATATTCGAGAACAGTGTTATGAAACATCTAGGTTCTCATTATTGCAAGGATCTGCTATGAACCTTCAATGAAACAACTATCCTTTGGACATTATCACACACATTGACACAAAAAATAATAATCAATATGAGTTAAGGTATTTATCAATGAAAAAAGTATAGAGTAGTCAGTTCTAGGCCACCAAATCTAACATTCTATAGATAAAACTTTGGGTCATTACATTCACCCCCCTTATGAAATTTCACCCTCAGTTTTTTTACATTCTATGTTGAAATAAGGTGTGGAGACTTATCTTATGTTGCATTATCTGGTTTCCATGTTTCCTATTATTACTTATGGTTTGAAAAAATTACTTTGGATATGTGATATTTTGTCGTGTATAAATTTATCTCTATGATCCAAGACCTTCACTGGATTCTCCCCGTAAGAAAGTTCATTTTTTAACTGTACGAGATCCGAAGTCAGTACTTGTGAAGGATCTAGTATGTAGATCGTTAAGAGGGATACATGGAATAAATTATGTACCTATGAAATGGTTTGTGGAAGTTTTAGTCAATAAGCCACAACTCCCACATGATCAAGGATCTTGAAGGGACCAGTGTACCTAGGACTTAGCTTCCCTTTCATCCCAAATCTCATGATCATCTTCCACAGAGATATGTAGTGGAATACCATGTATCGAACCATAAAATTGAAGTCCAATCGATGATTGTCTACATAAATCATCATTCAAAATTGGCATGACTTGATGTGCTTCTGAATTTGTTTCACCTTCTCGACCATTTCTTTGACCATTTCAGGTCTTACCAGCTTAGGTTTACTGGCTTCATCCCAACAAGACAGTGTTCTATATATTTTCCCATAAACTAATTTTTATAGATCCATTTAGATTCATGAGTGGAAAATATTGTTGTAGGTCAAATTGACCAATAAAATATGTTGGTCCCATACTCCTTTGAAGTATATAGAACATGATCTCAACAGGTCTTCTAGTGTCTGAATAGTTTTCTCATATTGGACATCAGTTAAAGGATGAAGAGCTATACTAAAGTTCAACTCAGTGCTTACATAATTCTGGATACTTTTCCAAAACAAGGAGTTAAGTCTCAGATCTCTCCTGGATACAGTAGATAGTGGAACTTCATACACCATTACAACTTTTTTTATGTATATATTTTAAAGTTGATCCATTGAGAAGTCCTCTTGAATTGTGATAATCTGAGATATATTTGTAAAAAGATCCATAATATTCAATATAATATTGGTTCTCTAGATGTATTTGGAAGTCAATCGACAAAGTCCATGATGATGATTTAGAATTTCCATGCTGGAATGGGTTATGGTTTCATCATCCCTTTGGAATTTTTTCCTTTAATCCTTCAATTTCTAACATACCAGACTCTTTGATGTATATTCAGTGATCTTCTTTTTCATACAATCCCATAAAAAGTTATATATGAGATCTGGATACATCTCTATTCTTCCTAGGTGAATAGAGATGGTAGAGCTATGTGAATCCTTCATATGCTATTTCTTTATCTCTGGATTGGATGTTACACATAGTCATGACCTGAATCTTACGAATCCATCCTCACCAACCATGAACGTGGAGGATTTCTTAATATATATATCATCCAACCATTTTTAAATTTCCACATCATTTCTTGGAGAATCATTTATTTTATCTACAATGGATGGTTGAGAAAAAATTTGGTACAGGATTAACGATGTTCTTAACTTAATGATTCCTATGTCCATACTTTGTATGTCTACGAAGCATAGATCCTTCTAATTTCTCATCATTGATATAGATGTCAGATCCATTTTATTTAGAGAAACCACCACCTTATTTTCTTTCTCAGGGTGGTAGTGGATTTAGCAATAATAACATTTGATGAGTTATAACCATCTTTACTAGTGTACATTTAGATATTTCTATGTGAATATATATTTTAGACTCTTTTGATCAGTATATATCTCACACTTCTAGCTATAGAGATAATGTCGCTTTATTTTCAACATGGAGATCACAACCACCAACTCCAGATCATGCGTATGTTAGTTTTTCTCAAGAAATTTCAACTACCTTGAGGCATATAATATAAATTAATCATTTTTGAATTAGTACATCACCTAATTATTTCCTTAAAGAATCACTGTACGACACATTGAGTTCCCCAATTTTTGGGAGTGTGAGTACATGCACAATGATAAGCCTCATTTTTAATCTCATTGAATCTTTTCTCTCTTTCAAGAGTCCAAAAAAACTTTTCTCTATTCCATAACATCTTGGTTATTGGTTGTTAAAATGTTGATTAGTTATTCACAAATCATTGGTAATACCTAGATAGACTTAAGAAACTATGGATTGCTATTATAGAAGTTGTCCTGGGCCACTCTTCGATTGGATTTGTCTTGGAAGGGTTAGCATATATTCTTTCTTCGGTGATAACATCTCACATGAATGACAATTCCTATATACAAAACTCTAATTTACTATACATTTCACACAATTTATACATTCTCATAGTCTTTATCACAATATTAAAATTATCCTCATGTTCCTCCTTTCTCTTAGTGTATATTAGAATATCATTAATAAATACTACCACAAATTTGTCGAGGTAATCATAAAATAATATAATAATTAAATCCATAAAAATGGATTGAGAATTAGTTAGTCCAAAGAAAATCACTATGTACTCATGGTGTCTATACCTTATATGAAAGGTATTCTTGGTAATATCTGTCTTCCTCACCTTTAATTGGTGTTATCCTGACCGAAGGTCCACCGTTGAGAAATAACTGACCCCATATAGCTTATCGAACATATAATCTCTTCGTGGAAAGGGATACCTGTTATTTTATAATGACTTAATTGAGATCGTGATAATCAACATAGAGGGGCATTGGTCTATCCTTTTTATTGACAAATTGAATGGGTGAAACCAATGGTGAAGCACATATGCATATAAATCCCATGTTCAGATTCCCTTGTAAATCATTATCCCACTTTTAGTACTTAATAGTGGCAATTCTATAAGGTGTATTTATATAGAGAGTTATCTTGGAATATGTTCAATTGGTTACTCAACATATTGATTAGAAGGAAGACCAAGAAATTATTCTAGGAATACATCAGTGTAATCCTTAATGATGGAAATGCTTTCAAGCATGGTAAACTATCTTATCTCAATCATTTGACAATGAAATGCCTTCTCATAAAGAAGTAACATACACACTTGAGAGGATGATTATAAAGGAGATTCATATTCCTCCTTACACATGTAATGAATTGGAGGATGCATTGTGATGTAAAGAGTGATATCCCTTCTTAAAAATTGATGTCGGATTTGTATAAAGATATCCAATCCATGCCCAATATAGCATTAAAATCCACCTAATCAAGAAAGATATGATTTTCTAGGAGTTTCATTGCAAAAACATTAACTGAGGAATAATTATGTACTTTTGAAGAAATAATTCCCCCATTAGCTATTCTTATAGATAACTCAACCTCCACATTTTTAGGTGATGTTTTAATAGTTATACTAAACCTGCAAGTTATAAATGAATATAGAGAACCAGAATAAAATAAAACGTTCACTATTCTAGAATGAATAACAAGTGTACCTATCACAACATCACTTCCATGATCCTTATCAGTAGTAGTGATATCATAATCCCTTCCTTATTTCCTTGAGGTGATAGTTGATTGACTATGAAAACCCTGGGATTAGTGAATTAATTTTCATGATTCCCATATTCCTTGATGTTGAAACACTACACTACTGGTTGAGCATTGATATAATCCTTCACTTCTTCTTCCACACTAGTTGGATTCTTCATTTCCCATTATTAGTTTAAAGCTAGATTCCATATTCTACAATATTTGTATCATTTTTGGGCTCCCCTTAGATAGTTCTGAGGAGGATTTTTCCCACAATTTTGACATATGGATTATTCAGTCTTATTTCCATCAAGAGATTTATTTACAAATACACCAATATTAGACTCAATTTTTGGATTTTTTTCACTGGGCCTATGAAAGCATAGATTGTTTCCGATATCCAATTCAACCTTGAAGGATCAGTGGAAAATCTCATCATAATTTTTGGAATCTCAATTCACAAACACTTCTTATAGACATAGATTTACTCCACTAAATAATCGATCCACCTTGATTTCAGTGCTCATGAGAAATATGGAGGCATATCTTGCAAGAAAATTAATGTTTTCTTCATACTCACTGATATACTCATCTTACTTATACATATGTATGTGGAAAATTGTTTCCACATTGATATGGAGGGTTTTGAGAATTTTTTTGAAAAATATTTTGATAAATTCCTCCAAATCCCTAAAATCATTTTCTCTATTGGATTTTATATTTTTCATCAGTGTCAACCACTGATCAGCTTCCCCATCAAAATGATAGAACACTAACACAACTTTCTCCTCTTCTGAGAACTATATGATAGAGAATATCATTCCAATGGAGTTAATCCACTATTTTATGAGGAGGGGATCAAAAGATCGAGTAAACATTAGAGGCCTTTGTCACATAACAGATTTGATGGAAAATTGATCTTACCTTGGAGAAGGATGAAATTCCACACGATTCATGTTATTATTCATTACTTGAGCTAGGTGAGAAAGTACCATCAAAATGTTTTGAGCATCCATTCTCATCATATTTTTAATATAATTAGACAAATCCTATCATTTCCTATCACATTTATTATTCACACAAGATATAATATTTCCCACTATTTTATAAGAAAAATAATTTGTAATTAAGGAACTTTAATACATAGATAATAAGCATAAAGTGGTATATTTAAATATATAAGGATAAAATCTTAAATGAAAAGTATATCCTCACTTTTGATTAACTATAATTAAATTTGGGTTATCAATGATTTATTTCCTAACATATATTCCTATGATTATTTTCTTTATTCCTTTAATAATTTATTGTAATGAGCTAATGAATTTACCAAAGCATTTCTCCCAAAAATAGCCAATGAGGTACAAAGTAAGTATTTTTTTTCATGTAACAGGTTACCCTAAATCAGGCCAGAAACACATATTTAGAGTTTTCACTCAATGGTACATTTATTCCAAAACCATGTCTACTTGTATTATCCAGACATAGATGTATTTTCATGATAAACCACTTTCTCAAAAATTACCATAATTTAGGGATGTTTTCTCATACTTAGTCTTAACACTAGTGTTCTTACTAATGTTGCATATTCCTAGTCTACAAAATAATCTAAAATTTTACTCTAATACCAACTATAGTGACCCAGGTATTTTACACATAACATTACATGATTTTAATCAAAATTAAACAACAAATTAATATCCAAGGATCACAAATTATAGTATCTTAGAGAGTAGGTACATAAAAATAAAAAAATGGAACTAAATAAAACACTTATTTATTTTTAATTTATTATGAGATCCTAAATTCCTTTGATCCCATACATATACCTAGGATAATATGGGGATAACATGAAAAATGGGATGAGGAAAAAATCCTTGTATGAGAATAAACATTAAAATGCATCTTAAGAAATGTGTTTGAAGGCATAATATAATCATATTAAAATGCATGGAACATGATTAAACACAATGAATCATAACATGAGATCTTATAATAATGGATTAATAGTAATGTGGAACCAACATAAAAAATTACTTTAGCATGAGTGAAATCTAGTTTCACATAGAGGAGCACGAGTTAAGGATCATTACACATAGAGGAGCATGAGTCAAGGCTAACCACCATGAATGTTGCAAATATTATATCATGAGACTAAACATTAAATAATGAATTAGTTTTGTATCTAGTCCCTCAAATTATAAAATGTTCATGAATATTATTTCCACATAAATAATCATACATATGTGATTAAACATAAATATAAGCTTTACCCAGGAAAAGAACTGGTAATCATAATCATCTCAAAAGCTTTAAAAATAGGTGTGTCCTAAATGTGTCTATGAAATAAAATAATTAAATTATAAATGGAAATAAATAAAGTAATATCATCATATATCATGATAATATATAAATAAATGAATTGAAAATAGTGTCTAAGAAACTTTAGAAATAAAACATTGTTGTACGGTTTAAGGGAAAACATTCATTATTATTTAAAATGGAAAATGAAAAATTGTTTATATAAAACCGTAATTGAACCAAGGATGTTTTTAATTGTATAATTAGTTATATTTGAAGAATAATTGTGGATTGAAACATATTAAGGATAAGACTTGAAAATGGTAAATAATTTCGTAATTTCCATTAAATCAGGCTTCCTTATAAAGAAGAAGTGTACATAGAGTCTTTAAAATACATATATATCCTCGAAAATGAAGAATGAATGGATATTGATTCATGATTTTGGATCATATAGAAATAATTTAAAATATTTTATTAAAAAAAATATAACTTTATTTTTTGTAAAAATGAGAGAATGGGTAACCTGAAGGAATAAAGGAGGTTTAGGTAGAATCCATCGCCTTATGTATGAAACCATTCCGGTGTTGATCTTAATGTCCTGAATAATAAACATATATTCATTAATTAATATATAGAGAACCAATTTTAAGTAAATTTCATTTTATATTCTTTTATTACGTCCATTTATTTTTTTGGTGGGTTATGAAATTGAATTTCATCGCTCAAATGCGTGAGTTTCCTTGGTTTTTGTGATTGGTATGCGTTGTTTTGTGTTTGAGAGAACATGTAGAATGAGAATAGTTGTATAGAAATGAAATTATATGTTATTAATGAACTTATATAATATATGAATATGATTTCTTTCTATTATTATGGATTATTCATTAGGGGAAATTATTAATGGTAATCGTTTAGATGAATTCATTATTTTTTTATCACAACAAACTCATTTTTTAATACATTAATATCATGTGTAAAAAATTATTCCATAATAATAAATAAGATAAAATAAATATAATATAATCTTGTTCATACAGAAAAATGTTTTCATGACTAGACGTGAAGGGGAAATTGAAAGATGAAAGTATGTCGTCCATGAAGGTGGTAGATCAACACATCACACAAGGCGTTTTCATTTTAAAAAAAGAGATATGAGAAGATATTTACTGAATAATTACTCCATATAAATGATAAAATTATGAATAAATGATTTTATAGAATGTTCATGACACTTTTATAGGGGATGTGAGTAGAAGAGAAGAAAAATATGAACTTGAAAAAGAAATTGAATGAAAACTGAAGAGGGTTTTATATCTTGATTCATGCTCCTTGAGAACCTCTTTAGGGGATTTTTTCCAGCCTTATGATGATTAAAAAATATCTTGAATGTGGGGAGAGGTTCGGAACGTTTTTTGGTTAGAATATAGACCACTCTCATTGCTTTATATGTGTGAGGTGAAGAGGTGGTGTTTATAGTGGTGAATAGTAGTGCTTCCTCACTATTTATTCAATATGTTATTATTTTTCCAAAGACAATAAATAGTGCTGATTCTTGAGAATAAACACAATATTTTGTACATTTTAATTTGAAAAATGGTCACATACATCATCCATGAATCAAGCATGACCCAAAATTTTTTTATTTACAAATACTTTAAATTACCAAATTTTACTATTCATAAAAGTTCAGGTTTTTCAAAAAAACCCCAAAAATTAACACAATTTTTTTTTCAATATGTAGAATTAAAAAATCAACTCCAATTTATGAAAATAATCTTATACATATGATAAAATTATTTTTTAATTAAAATCATAATTTATTCAAGAAATATAGATTTTAAAATTATAACGGATTTTAAATCACTTTGAAAAATTAAGTGAGGTATCAAAAAATTATCTTATAATAATAACACCAAAAAAATTAATTTATGAATAAATTTTATGAAAATAAATTTTATTTTAAATAATTAAACTAGTTATAAAATTGTAATTAAATATTTTTGAATTATAAAAATACCAATACTAAATTAATAATTTTTAAAATATTTATTTACTTCTACAATAATATAATTATATAATATTTTCACTTATAAGAGAGATAAATATTATTCATACTTTCATTTGTGAGGTTACAATTCAATTGGCCAATTTACTATTTATAAGGGCCGTATTGCTATTCCAAATGTCTAGTTTTGTATTTTTTTTGGTATAGGTTCTTTAACTACTAGAAACGTTTCTTATTTATAAAATTCATTATTTATAAACCATGTATCATGTTATCTTATGTGTTTATACCAAATTAAATATTTATAACAATGGAATTTCTATAGATAAAACTTTGGGTTGTTATATTAACGAACACATCATAACATTATAGTGAATGTTTTTTTCACTTCCATATTTTCTTGGACAATCGTTCCAACAATGTTATTGTGGAAAATATAAAGTATATATATTTTTTATTGGATTTGTATGATAATAATAGGGTTTTTGAATCAATGAAACTGCATTTAAAGGTATTAAAATGGATTCCATACATATTAAATGTAATGTAGGAAGAGACTAAATCTAAGTAAAAATCTATCTATATATTATGAATTCATAGTAATGTGAAAAAATGACATATTCCTGTTGTAGTAGCTGTAGGGACCAACAAAGGTAGAGTTGGTTTAAGAAACTGAGTCTGTGGAGGGGCTCATAGTGGAGGTGGTGTTCACCGCAGATTAGGGTTCACAGAAGATGAGGGGTTCACGACAAGAGGTGGGGTTTGACACATGGTGGAGGTTGGTTTGCAGCAGACAAGGGTTTGCGTCAAAGGTGGGTTTGTAGTAGAGGAGGTGTTCGCGACAGCTGATGGGGGATTCATGGTTGAAGAGGAGGGGTTGGAAGAAGATGAGGACTCGGTAGTAGCATATGTGAGGTCAGGGAAAGGGAGGGGTCAACAGTGTAGGGGTCAGCTTCCGTAAGAGCTTGTGGACTGCGAGAGAAAAAACCTACTGTTAGATTTTATTTATAAAATCTAGTTAACAAATGTTTAGTGTTTGTTAAAAATTGCTGATAAATGTATGTTTTATTAGTGATAAATTAGAAAGCATTGATAAAACATGCCTTAACCAGTGCTATTTTAGCATTGATAAACATATGGTTTTATCAACACTAAAAAAGCAATGATAAAAGGTGTCTTTATCAATGCTAAAATTATAGTGCTAATAAAGGAATATGTTTATCAACACTAAAAATACCTAATAAAGATATTATGCTAATAATTTATTTATATTATTATATATAATTATAAAATTATATATTATTATATATATTTATAAGATTGAAAATATAAAAATTATATTTCTTATAATTTCATTATTATTTAAATAAATAATTATAAAACTATAAGAAATATACTTTTTATATTTACAATCATAGATATGTATAATAAAATTTTTAATTATACAAATATGATTATAGATTTAATAAATACATTTCTTATTTTTTTTAATTATTTAAATTAATATATATATATATATATTTATAATTATAAATAAAAAAATATAAATATATTTATTTTATGAATTATTAAACAATAAAAAATATATTTATTATATTTATAATTTTAATGATATATGTATTTAATATATTTATTATAATTTTATAATAATTTAAATATATATCTATTTATTTAAAATTATAATTATAAATATTTGTATTTATTTCAATTTTTTTATATATTTATGAATATATTTATTTAATTATATATAAAATTATAATAATAATAAATATATCTTTTTTTATAAGTATGTAATTTTTTAATAAAATGAATAAATAAATACTTTTAATTATAACTATAAATCAATATAGATTTATATTTAATTTAAAATTATAATATATATATATAGTTAGAATTATATATATATATATATAAATTATTGTAAAATTATAACAAATATATTTATAATTGTATAAATATATATAATTAATATATTTATTATAAGTTTATAATTATTGGAAAAAATATATATTTATTTAGAATTATAATTATAAAAATTTGTATTTATTTATAAATATTTTCAAATAAATATATACAATTAATATATTTATTATTATTTTATGATTATTTAAATGTATATATATTTATTTACAATTATAATTATAAATATTTATATTTATTTTATTATATATATTTAAGACTCTATAATAAATATATTAATTATAATTTTATAAATTTAAATATATATTTATAATTATAATTATAAATAAATATTTTTATATAATTATTAATATATATATATATATATATTTATAAAACTATAGTAGATGCATTTATTGTGATTTTATATTTATATATATAGTTATAATTATAATTATAAATAAATATATTTAAAAAGTATTTATATATAATTAAAATTTTATAATTATAAATATTATAAATATATTTATTATATAAATATTTATATTTTAATTTTATAAGTATTTTTGGTTAACATAATAGATTTATGGGTATAATATGAATGCATCATATTCATAGAAATGTATAGATAACAAAAAACAAGCCTTTAAATATGGAAAACATGAATAATAAGATATGTGTAATGAAAAAATAAATATTCATGATGAATATATAACATATAGGCATAGCAATAATACTCACACATCAATATATTTATTTACAAAGTTCATTACAATCAAATATTTATTTATTTATTTATAATTATGAATATATATATTTAAATAGTATTTATTTATAATTATTAATATAAAAAAGTAAAAAAATATAAAAAATATATTTTTTATTTAATTGAATTTATTATAATCTTATAATTATTTAAATATATATTTTATTAATTATAATCTTAGAAATTATTTTTTAAAAACATTATATAAATATATTTCTATTGTTAAAAATAACAAATTATAAACATGAATTTTTTATTTAATGTATAAAAATAAAAAATATTTTTGAATATAAATATAATAATTTACATAAATTAATAGTATTTTTTTATTAAAATCTTTTTTCAGTTCTAATAATAAGGTTGAAAAATCTATGCTTTATCAGTGCAAAATAATCACTGATAAAGGGTACACATTTACCAACACCCTTTTTAGTGTTGATAAATGGTATATTTATATCCACTTTTAGGTAGTGCTGATAAAGTCCCCCTTTTATCAGTGCTTTCTGTTTCGCACTAATAAATGCCGACACAACCCCTGCCCAAATCTGGGGTAGTTTGTGTTGAACGAGTTCACTTACTATTGCAACAATTATGCTTAATTTTGTTATCTAAGTCTGTTTGGGGAAAATTTCGTTGTCTATAAATCATGTACCACACAATTGAAAGGATAGTACATGAAAATTGATTATAATTCCATGAACATTTATGGAAAACAATATGTTGAAATTCCTTTAAAATCAAATAAATGTTGTAGATTGTATGGTTTTAGCGCATAGTTTCAATAATATCCTGTCAATATAATGAATTAATGGTTTCCCAAAACCCTTGGAACTTTCAAGTACTTTATATTTAGTTGTCTATGCACATTATAGGAATTTTGGGTTTATTTATGATTTATCTTCTAGAAAAATCAATATTCTCCATATCATTGGTTATTCCAAATCTTCTTCGATTGAAGTGGCTCTTAATATCGTATATAAGAAGAATTAAGTATGTACATAAACCTCCAATGTGATTTAACATTAAAATTTTGAATGTTGAACCAATAAATGAATTATTTTGAAAATCAATTCCATTTTTTAGTCTATAATAATGATATATTAATTTTGTGCCATATTTTTTGGATTTCTCTATATATGGTAAACAAATAGTGTAAATTTTCTCGATAATACTATATAATAAAACCAAATTATATTAATTAAAAACTATGTAGTGATGAATATATATCCTCATAGGATGTTCTCATTGGATTTAATGCAATTACTAGGAGTTACCTTTGGATATATCCACAATGGAAACATGTCAAATCAAAATTTCAGTTTACACATTGTGAACATGTAAATAATATAGAGGTGTTTGTTTAGTAACATGATGAGGTATCAAAAGAAAACAATGAAGAAACAACAAAATAAGAAGGGGTGGTTAAGAAATCAATGAATATAATTGATTGTAAATAAAATAAGAGTCATTAAGGGTGTAGGGATTAAATTCATTATCTCATATATATTTTTTAAAAATCATCTGTACATTTTTAGTTCACTCACTCAATCCATCAAAGAATTTTATGTAACATCATGACACAAGATTTATGGTAGGATATATTTATTCCTTTTTCCTCCTCGTTTTATGAGTTTTTTTTCTATTGTAGTCATATAAAATTCTTTTCATTTACTTTTTGAAGAATTTTTATTGGTTGGGAGTGTTTGGATTATAGTTTGTAATGAGAGGCGGTTTTTGGAAGTTTCAACAATGTGGTGGACATGGTCTTATATTCAAAAACGTTTCCAGAGGCCCAATGGATAGCCAATAGATGGCCAGATATAGGGGATTCGTATAAGAAACCCACTATCCATCCAATGGTTTCCCACCAACCAATGGGTGGACTTATTAGTGGTGCATTCAATCAACCTACTGCCACTAGCTAGCTTGTGGAATATAGGTTCTAGACAGAGCTAGTAATCTATGTGAGTATGGGATTGATAATATCCTAATTCCAGCACCTGAAACCTCTGTTTAATTTGTTTTTCACTCAACCTGGAACTTAATTATACCTATTCATCTTTAGATACTCCCTTGATGCATTTAGGGACCTTCCATCCTTGAAACTTCATCAATCAAAGTGCGAATTGAAGTGTTGAATCTCATTTGGTACATGTGATCTTGATAAACTTGTTAAATATCATGTCCTTATATCTCTTCATATTCATAGGTGATGGGTCTTTATGTCAGTAATGGATCTAGATCTTTATTTTTTATAATATGCGTCTAGTATTATTCTTTGATTTGGTAAGACCTTTCTTCCCTCTCTGAGTGTGGTTCTCACATTGGATATTCATAAATTCCATGGCTGCTGTAGGTGGGGTCATAATTATATTTCTATAAATTTAAACTATTTTTTCTTTCTATATTATAAATACATTTCTAATTAATTTCCAAATTCTGATTTGATTATTTTGATAAATGTTTTTCATATGCAATAGTGTGTGTAGTGAAATCTCTTTGAAAATCGACTCTTAATTAATGTTTCAGTATTTTAAAATTGATATATAATTTAAATGAATGATTTGAAGAATAATATTGAAGGCTATTCTTGATAAATATTTCAATGAATTGTTTAGTTTATTTTAAATAGAAGAATTTTTTTGAATGGCATGATGTTTGATGAAAACCATTTGATTATGGTTTCTATAATGAAAATGAAGGACTGTAAAATTGAACATGGGTATGATTTAAATTATTTCCAAAATTGATTTGAGATTTATTGAATTGATTGATAGACCCTTGTATGACTAATTTCATTCAACCACATTGGAGGCTTGTTGGATAGACGAGTGGCTGATGATATTAATTGTAGGCTTGTGTTAACTCTAACTAGCAATGTATTGATAATGAAAACTCTAACTGAACATGATGTGGTAAATGGGTTTATTGTTTGGGATGAAATTATATTATCCCTAAGATTGGGATCAAGTGTTGTGCAAACACTTAGAGATGTATTTTTATGTGAATGTGTGGATCCTTAAGGATTAATCAAACAAACAATGAGACAATTATAAATATTTATATGATTTAAAATAAAACGTTAGATTCCTTTTAATTTATGAAATGAGTTTCACATGAATGATTTGATGAAATTATTTTTTATACTTGTTTTGAAATAAAAAATGTTTTATACCTATTTTATAATATCTATTGAAATTATTTAAAATGTATTTTTTTAATATATTTTGGGAAAATATATCCATTAAATGTTTTATTTAAAATTGATCATAATTGGTATATTTGATATGGTATTTCTTATCAAATTCTTAGTGGAATCCTACTAGGATAATGTTTCTCACACATTAATTTTTCCATTATACATTTGTATATTTTCTTATACCACGTCAAATAAATTTTAAGGAACCACATAGAGTTAGAAAATGTTCTAGATTTCAGGACCTTGGACGTTGTTTATGAGTAGTGAAGAATGTGATAAACTCTTTATAAGGTGGAATTGAATTGATATCATTATTGAAATTTTTTGGATGTCTATATATTCATGTCTATTTATGGTAATTTAATATTTTTTTCTATTTTTTATACAGACTATTAATGGATTTTCCTCTATTTCCATTTTAAATATTTTATTTTTTGGTGAAATTGTCCCATATTTATTTTCCTTGATGCATAGATACTAGTTTATAGCTTTTGGGGATCTAGAATTCCTATTTACCCAAAACAAAATTGATTTGAGTATCAGTTTAAGGGGATATCACACTGGGTTTATGGATAATTAGTATTTTATTTTTATTGGGTGTCTTCTTAGATGTCATCATGAATTTGGGAATGTCTATGTAGACATGAGATATGACTGTTAGGACATAAGGTGTAAGTTTCAAGTGATTTCCTGACCAGATCTCCTTTTAATGTTACATAAGTTACCATGGTTGGTTGGGAAGAGTGTCATTAAATAGTTTTATATTATTATATACATTCTTCAATCATTTTCATGGGATTTATATTACCTAGTTTTGTTTGTGTTGATAAGGTTGATGTTTATTTATATCTCGACTGTTGGTTTCTTGTCATATCTAGATGTTTTTCTTTAACATAACCACAATAAGGCATCTGATCAGATTTAAGTGGGACCATATAAAAAACCACATCAAAAAATCCCTCGGGTAGAGAAAAACCATATAGATGTTGAACATTTTGTGGTCCATGATTTGGAAAAGGGATATGAAGTTGTCCCCATTCATGATATGGGGATGGATCCTTGATGGGATGATAAGAGAGAAAATTCCCAGAAGTTTCTTTATTGGAATGAAATATAATTATGGGGAACTAATGATTCTTATCTACCATTGGATTTGTATATAATAATTTAGAAACTCTTTGTGTACTTGGAGACACCCGATTATATTAAGGTTATGTGTGTCATCTTCAATCATGTGGGGCCTAGTAGGAGATAATAATATTCTATATTTTAGGAAATGAAGAATGTGGGCATAGAGATAAAAGAATTTAAGACCATTTTCACATAGAAATTATATCCAAATTTTATGGTATTTTATAAATTTTTGGAGTTACTTGGCATTCACCAATTTTATTGGATTTTGACTTAGTATAGAAATTATTTTTCTAATTTTTTCAGTTTTCACATGATATGGTGTTGAATGATAAGATAAATGATTAGTGTTTTTAGAAGGTTACTCTATTAGATATTTTGTTTTATATATTTATGCTAAAACATAACACCTATTTTGATGTTATTGAAAGGGTTAGAAGAGTGTATCTTTACATGGATGGTAATTCAGGGTTGATTGGAGAGCCTCTTACTCCAAGTGGATGCTTTAGTATTTCCTCTTGGGGGATCATGAAGAAGAATGATCCTAATAGTGGGAACATTAGTGGTGGTTCTTAATAGTGTATGTTCTCCAAATCATATACAGTTCCTGGTAATGGATTACTAATTTGATTCCATTGTTTCATGGTTGGTCACTAGAAGCATGTTTTCCTGGTGTAACGAGTTATTCGTAACTCTTGTAGTCATTAAGGCCACCTGGAGAGGGGTTTCAATGTTTTTATGCTCCATGTAGTGACATGTTTCGTTAGTATTGTGAGGTTATATGATGATATTAGATAATTTACAAACAAATATCTATCAACCATAAGAATTAAGGACTCTTATTCTTATAGTGGATGATTCTCTGGTGGTAACTGATGCAGGTCCTATGATAGTGATATGTACCATTATTATTGCTTCAACTTTAGTGACTTTTTTATTTGATACTATAACCAATCATTCTTTCATATTAACTGAAAATATATGCATATTGAATCCTTACTTGGAGATCATTCATTATGTTTTTAAAATAGTAACACCTATTAGATATATAGAGATTGGGTCCCTCGATAACCCTTCTATACATTCCATTTTTATGAGATTATGACATGTAGGGCTTTTCAGTTCTTGAAATAAATCATATTGATTACAATATAAGAATGTATTGGATGGTGAATCACAAAGATCGAATTGAATATTGTTATCAATGGTTATACTTAACTACCCTTATTTGTGGGTCTTATGTTTTAAGAGAGAAATGGACCTAGGATCTAATCACTATGATATCTAATTTTATTTTTGAGAAGCTTGATATCTTTATGTGTTGTTGATGTAGATCAAGAATCTTTATGTGGTGATCTATCTTCAGTAGCTATTGAATTTAAAAAGGTATTAACATTTATAATTTTTTGGTTTTCTATAGAATCGAGAGGTGGAATTCACTATTGACTTGGAGATAGGTACTAATTATATATCTATTCCATCATACATGATGTCACTAGACAAAGTGAAAGAGTTAATGAATAATTTAGATGACTTGATTTCTCGTGGCTTTATTTGACCCAATGTGTCACCATGGGGATGACTATGATTTTTCCCATAATTTCTACTGTGACCCTTTACATATGTGTTGATACCAATAAGTTCAATCCTGTTTTGATCAAGAACAAGTACCCATTTCAAATCTTGAATGATTTTTTTGATAAGATGAAATGGGAGATGGGGTTATCTATGATTTTTTTGGGTTGGTTATCACTATCCTAGGGAAAATGAATATGATATCCCTAATATCAAGTTTATGAGTATTCTTTTTATTCCATTTTTATTGGCCATCTCCCCTAAAGTGTTTATTTAATTGATGAACATGATTTTCCACCAATATCTTGACTCTTTTGTTGTGGTATTATGGGATGGAATATTAGTTTACTCTAACACAAAGGACATTAATGCACATCATTTGAGATATGTTTTTGATATCTTGAGTAATCAATAACATAATGCGATTATATCAAGCTACCAATTATGGATTCAAGAGGTGTTGTTAATTTGGTAATTATATCTTGGAATATATTATCTCAATTGATACTAAAAAGGTGAATGATGTCTTTTCATGGGATGAATAAAAGAATGTATATCAGATTTAGAGCTTCTTTTACTTATAATTGTATTAATGTTCATTCATAAAATATTCCTCTATTTTAAATTCTCTATTGACCACTATCACTCAGCGGGGAGTAAAGTTCATTATATATAATTTATATGGTGGGGAGTCTATTAGTGAATGATCTATATCTTCAGATGGTATAACATTATTCAAGAACCAATTTGTTATTATCTCTCCTTAAAGAAAGACCGTGATGAGTTATTTTCATCATTCTAAGGGGGAGGTTCACAGAGGAATGATAAATTTGTTTTATGATATAAGGTTTTTATTATAGTGGCCACGTATAAAATAATAAATTGTTGATTTTCTTTATCACTATTATACCTATCGACATGTCAATTCCTAGAATCAAAATCATTTAAGTGTTATTTTACCCCTACCATGTTTAATTAAAAGGGGTATGAGATGTTGAGTGACATTTTTTTTGTTTCCATATAATCATCAAGGAAAAAATGAAATTTGGGTAGTGATTGACTCATTAAGAAAACCATCTCACATTATTATCATTCATCATTCCACCAATGTCGTGGATTTGGGAAATCATTATATACATGATATTATCATATTTTATAGTGTTCCATATGACATTTATCATAATAGGGATCCCTAATTCACTTATTAGTTTTAAAGTTGGTTCTCGGTGGTGGTGGGATACTATGTAACGTTAAGAACAACATACCATCCCAAGATAGATTTTCAGATAAATCATGACATAGAAATTATTGAATATATGCCTTTTTCATCCATCCTTAAATTTGGAGGAGCATGAGATTTATATTTGGGATAGTTTAGTTTTAGTAATATGAAAACATCTAGTCAAATATTAAAATGAAAAATGTTGAGGCCTTTTATGGTTGACCTTCTAAATCGGTACTTTGTTAGTTTGAGGTAGTATAGTATTACCTTGCGGGACCTAGTTTGGTATAATATTTTAAATAGAAGATACATAGAAATAAATATAGATTGGTGATGGAATATAACAAGTATAAATATTATGTGGATAATCATTTCTATACTTCGATGTTCTTGGTTAGTGGTCAGGTGTTCTTGAGAGTATCTCCTCAACTAGGTCATGAATGACATGGAAAACGAGGGATGTTGGCACCGATATACTTATTAATATTTGATGACATTGAGATTTTTTTAATAGTGGTGTATAATTTTATATTTTTACCATAGAAAAAAATGATCTATAATATTTTTCATATGTCATAGTTTAAGAATTAACTTTTAGACTAGTCTCATCATTTTAATTGGTATGCTCTCAATTAATAATCTAATATGAATGTGAATTTGAAAATATTTCATATTATTTATTCTCATGTAAAGATTCCATGTGGGATTTCCATTAACGATGCCTTGATGCTATGGAAACATGGTTATAATTCTAATGGGTCATGTGATAATGAGGTAATGAATAGGGAGATGTAGAACCATATTTTTGTAGATTGGTATTCTTAATAAGAATTTTTGGGGAAAATTGTTTATACTGGGGATAAATTTTATATCTAGAGACTAACTTCTTGGTGTGATTAATTCTTTCCTTTTTTTTATGCTTTTTACAAGTTGATATCTTGTGTACCCTTTAATTCATGGTTATTATAGCTTGTATTATAATTTCAATGGGTCTAGGGTGTGTTTTTATTCTAGTTTGAGTTGACATGAGGTGTTCATGAGTTTTCATAAAGGGGTAGAAATTGACCTATATCTTGGATGGATTTTGAAGGTCCATTATTTTTCCACAGATATCCACTAGCTGATTAGTGGATGGCTAGTAGTAGGGACTTACTATAGGAGTCCCGATAACCAGCTAGGGGGATGTCCAGTGGGGGAAGATTTATTGATATTACTTCTTTCTTTTGAGGTGGTTTTCTAGTAACATATGTACACTTACGACCAAAACATTATAATCATTAGGATGTAATGTCTAGACTATAATTATTATTTGGGTTTGTATGGGATGGGAAATATCATAATTACACCACACAAATCCTCCATGTTATTTATTAATATTTTACTAAAAAACCTAATTGAATCCATTTTATTTTGGATAATATTTTCAGGTTATTTCATTGCAATACTAAAATTTAATGGATTTATTTTTTAATTGAATTTAATATTCTTCTTTATTTAGTGTAATCTAGATTGTCTTGTGAATTATATTTTCATTAAATATCTTCTTCTTAGGGGGTTGTAGACCCTGCGTTGGGTGATCTACAATACCATGATTGATGTTAGTGAGGTTTTAATGAAATCCAATTTAAAAAGTACCATGTTATCTTTCTTGATTAGAACAATTTCCTGAATTTATTTAGATAGTATTATTTTAGTATTTATATAATTGTTTTTATAATAGAATGATGTCTATTGTGAATTTTTTAAAAAAAATGATTTTGAATTAATTTTTTTTAAATAATTAACATGAATTGAAATATTATTTTTGAAAAAAGAGTTTAATAAGGTAATTTAGAAAAAAAGGGATTAATTGTTTGATGACTTTAAAATGAATGTTTTTTATAGAAATGAAAGAGATATCAAGAAAATACTTTGATGTTAGTTTATATAATAAAATGTTCTCTTAATAAACATTTACCTAGTTTTGATTTAAAGGATTATTGGAAATTATTTTAAATATATTGAAATGAATGATATAGCCTTGTTTTATTCATTTGTTTGAGTCATGTGGGACCATAAGTAGTTAGGTGGATTGGTTAGTTTATGATGACTAGGAATGTATTATCTCTACCTCAAAATAGATTAAGAATGACAATGCAAAATGACTTTAGAAGTAAACGGTGTTAATACTCAAGGATAGATTCTTATTCCCCGAGTATTTGAATCAAGGAATGTGTTCATACCAGGAGAAGTATTTTTCTGAGGATATGTAGAACCTTGTTCCTTGATGCAACCAACCATGGGAATATTATCCATGGTGTTATGATTGAAATTAATTATTACATTTGAGTGTTTATAAAATTATTTATTCAATCTTTCTTTAAAGAAATGATTTATTTGTACCTATTTTTGGGTAATTGCAATTTTTTTTTATTTTATAGTTTCTATTGAAATTATTTGAAAAGAATGATTTAATATATACTTTTGAAAGATTACCATGGAATGATTTATTTAAAATTTAGAATTAGTTTATTAGATATATAATTTCTAATGTAATTCTTAGTAGATCCAACTATGCTAGTATTATTCAAACCTTAATTTTTTTCCATTAGACATTTCTATAATTATTTTTAACAGGTCACATAAAAGTAAATGAACAACTTTGAGGAAGTGGATGTTTTTTTATAAATAGACATTGGAATTTGGAAGTTACAAGTAGAGTATGAATTACCCTTATTAAGATGAGATATTTTATTAGTTTCATATTTGTATATTGTGATGTCAATGTATTATTTTCATTTTTAGGAACATTATAGTTATCTGTTGTATTTTAATAACAAAAATATATGGATTAGTTTACATTATTTATATTTTTAACCTTCTGATGAAGTGGTGAAATCATCCCCCTGTTTGTTTCTTGATTACCATATACTAGTCCCCTCCCCATGGGGATCATGAAATCCCTTTTCTTCATGCCATAATTGGTTTAGGTACCTGTTTTGCATGTTATCTATGTTGGTTTGTGAAACACTCTAAACATACTCTTTAGATTATTTTATCAATAATATATCTTATTATATTTCCCAAGATAACTATACCAAGAGGATTAAATTATTTTTTTTCTATGATTTGTGGGGTTTTTAATATCATGGGATACTTCTATGAATCATAAAACTAAATAAATAATTTATATTTATTGGATACATTTACACAATCATTCATTTTCCCAATCCCTGAATATAATTCACTAGGATGAATTTCATACAATTCATTAAAAAAATAAATAGTTACAAAAAATATGAGTCATTAATGTACATACAAAAAAACCAAATTCACACATCATATTAACCCCATAAGGTTATTATACACACATTTTCATGCCATTAATATCACGATAAAAGAGTGACAATGTCATTAACTAATAGTGATCATTGGGACAATGACCATCCAATGTATAGATATCAATGATTGAATAAATTTCTGAAACTAAAAAACCATACAAGAATGATGAAACAATATTTCTATTTTGGAGAACTTCACCAATAAACACATTCTCAATTTTTAGGATCATTACATGTGGCTAATAAGTGTGGGTTTAGATCCATTAATATTTTCAAAAAAATACATTTCTCTTTTCAAAATCTATAATAACCTATTCATATGGCTTTATTTTTCTTTCTCATGGTTAAAATTCCATCACTCAAAATTTTTATAAAATTTATTGATTTTAGATAGTTTTTATGAGTATTTTGTCACCACAAGCTATAAATCTAAACAAAATTAAATTTATCTTTATAAAAAACAGTCATTTATTAATTTATATTCCATTATATTCTTATATTTGTTTCTATAATGTTACTAAATTATAGAAACACTTCAATAATACATAAAATATATTACTAGTTAGAGTTCATCATTTATAAAATTTTGGGATATTAACATCCATTAGAAATAATAGATATTTATTTGGCACAATGATTTAAATTAGATTATAAATATAGTCTCAAGCAATTATTTCTATGTGTTATGTTTATTTTGACGAAGAATTACATAAAAGTTGAAAATTGTTCACAAGGTTTGATGTAGTTTGTATTTTACTGTAAATAACTTGGATGTGTGACTTGGGTCATCTTATCATTGCGATGTTACCTTAATATAGTGATTCTAGAATCCATTCAAAGTATTGAATAAAAACTCCTAATAAATTAAATTGAGTTAATAACATTAATTTTCAACTCACACTATTTTGGGTCTTGACTAGATCACATATTGAATTATAATATATAATATAAACTATAATAAGATATCATGTATTTTACCCATAATGAAATATAACTAGTGTTGTGATTGTATGTTTACGTGGCGTCCATATATAAGTAAATGTTTTCCTAAAATGATGAAAATGATTTTTTTTCAAGATAGGGAATATAATTTTAATTTATAACGCATGGATCCATTTAGATGTATATAATTTTTATATTTTTTTACCATAATATATTGGAATTTATAATAACATGGGGTAAATTTGTGATTTGATTCTATTTAAAGATTATAACTAAGACTATATTTGTTTTTTGTTGTTTCATTAGGGTTACCAATATAGATTATGTTGTCATACGACAAAATTTTAACCAATTTTTTTTAATTTTATATAGATCCCTTCATATTCCATCACTTAATTAATTACTTATAAACATTCATCCAAACATATCCAAAAACTAGGGAATCACCTAAAAGTTCATAAAGAATTAATCAAATATTTAATTTTTATGAATAAATTAATCAACGCATCTAATGGAAATATTAATCCTAAAATTACTAAAATTATTCAAACTACCATAACTACTAAAAATATCAATAGAAAAACGATAATATTATTTAAAATATTTCCAATAATAGTGAAACTTTTATTTAATGAACACCTATTTCATTTGAACTCTATTTCCCCACTAGAAATTTTCGTTTATTTTTAATATTAAAGTTCTTTATTAAATATATTATTCTCAATTTTTAATTAACTCTTTTCCCAATTTTTTTTTGCACACACTATTTTAAATGAAGACTAATTTTGTTTCTCTTTATCACTACTATGCTATTCACTAAAATCTTGTTCCTTTATAGAGGGATAATCATGCCCTTTTCATTTATAAATTGTAGATATGGGACCATTATCCTCTAAGACATTATCCTTATTTTCACATTCCACATCATATGATGTGGGGTCATATTTTGATAGAATATTAAATTTACTTGAATTGTTTACATATATTGGTTTCCTTTAAATGTATTTTCTACATTAAGATCATATTATACTTTTATACTTTTAAATATTCATTTGAGTTTATCATCTTCTCTATATTTTTTTCCATCACAAATAAACTAGATTAACATTATGCAATCTTCTTCAATTGAAACGCTTAAAAATAAGATTACACTAATATTTACCTTTTTCTTATTTAATTCATTTTCAAAATAATGAATGAAATCCTTTTAAATTCCTGGAATATAATTTTTCATTAGTTTTTCTCTCATGAGAATATATTGGTTCACAATATAATAGTCCTTCTAAAACATATAATACAATCTTGGTCAAATTATCCATTTCTAATTAAGGAAGGAACTATCTCATATCATTTGATTTCAGTAAATTATTTAATTTATCAATCATCCACTTGTCCTAGTATTGATCCTCATGTGAAGAAATATTTTAAACGAATTTATTTTCGCAATTGAATATAAATTTCATTACTCTAGTATATTCTTAAATAAACTCTATATAAGTCTGATATAACCTAATTTTTTTATGGAATGAATAAATCATCAACTAATTCATATCCTTCCTTTTGAATATTCTCAAATTGACACAAATATTTTGTGGCTATAACTTTTTGTACATTATTGTCTCATTTATGGATATCATTGATTATCTGCTAAATTTCATTTCATTTTTCATCCCTTATAACTCCTTGAAACTCCTTCTAGATAGGGGATAAAATTAATGTGTTTTATAATCTCCAATTATATTTAATATAATTTTACTCAATAAAATATTATCATTTCTAAACATCAAGAATATGTACACTATTTTTGATGATATAAAGAATTTCCAACCAAGATAATAAATATATAAAACAATCCTTGTTTTCTATATATGAAATACATTCCCAACAAAAAATAGAACTCATTTTTGATTAATGATGTTCTAAAATTGTAAAGATATCATAAATGAAAATGATATCCAAAATATAGAATAAATTTAGATCATTTGGAAAATACCTCCAACCACTGCTCTTGATAGAAACTTCTACCAGATACCAATTGATAGATAGTGAAAAAAATATTCATGAACAACCAAACTCTAGTACGAAATTAAACGCTTCTCTGAGAGTATATAAGAAATTGTAGAATGGGGTGGGGTGAATTAATTGTTATGAAAAAAACTCATACTCTTTTTCATTTACTCAATTAGTATATAGGATCAAGAAAAAACAGCATAATGATGTGTGAAGAGAGATTGAGAGTGATAGAGATAAAAACATAAATCTTGGGATGTTAAATGTTTCACACACTCATAATATCATGTTTCTATTTCTTATATTCAAATGTATATTATCATGAACTCACATTGAAATAATGTTAAAATGATCATAAATAAGTAGTTCAATGTCACATATGCTCCCTAGGTTCCTCTAATATTTCAATCAATTATAGACCATTTATATTCCCAAAAAAACATAGAAAACACATTTTAGGAATTATTTCCATAATGTATTTCTATTTTTAATAGGGATTTTAATAGAATTATCCAAGAGATATATGAAATTTTAATTCATTACAGAGTGTCACCTTGACTGGTATAATGATCCAAAAATCCAAATTCATCATCCTATATCTCATTACAATAACCTTAATGAACCATAATATTTACTACATTATCATGAAATTATAATACTAGTTGTGATATAGTCTTATAATAAATCTATATTTATATAGGGATTATTATTTTTTGATCCCAAGACATATATAATGATGTGTTGTCCCTAAAAAATAGTGGAACACAAAATTTTACATCCAAGAGATCTGTGGGATGAACATATTTTTTGGGACATGGTCTCTTATTTTCATCATGAAAATCATTAGATCCCTCTTTCATCGCTACAATTTTTTTGTAAGTATCATCATTATGTAGGCTTATAATTCAAGAGCCCTCAAAATATTCTTCATTATGAAGGATGTGTAATTTATTATGTTACCTCTTAGGTAAGAGTATGTTGATCCTATAGTTCAACAAATAATTGTAAACTTTGGGTCACTACATGATATCATATCATTATATTAATTAAATAATAATTTATTATCATTAAACTATAGTAAAATTAGCATAAAACTCATCATTGATAATTTTATAAATAATATAACATGAAAAACCATTCGGAACTCTTGAATGAATTGCATCATGAAACAATTCACTACATAATCTCTATTTTGAAGTTATATAAATACTATATCATAGTATAAAAAGAAGTTTTTTTAGAATTCTTTAACTCTCAATGTAATTATAAATGCTACATTTACCATTTATCAATTGTAATCAACTCATATGTCCCCATTTATCATTTTACTTAATGGGGGATTTATCAACTCAATGTCCTAAAAACCCATCCACAAACATCTATGGCATATCAATGCAACCATACGGGCTCTTAAATTTATAAATTTATTAGAATGTGTTAAATTCTAATATAATCGAAAAATAACAAATATATATATATATAACATCACATTATATGATTAAAATGTATGACTCAGGATAATATCACAGTCACAAAACTCAAAGATTTAGTGACATTATAAAATTTCTATATAACCAACAAATTTTTTTAACACAATATATATATATATATATATATTATAAATTATCCTCTAAACTGAAAACTTTTTATGCATATAATGAATAATATTTTCCTTATTTTACTTGGAAAATGGGGTATATTTTAAAAGGGTGAGATCAAATGGAAAGTAAGTGGAAAACATCTTAGTACATCATAGAGAATTTTTCATTAAATCATAAACATGTTAGTAACTTGAACATGGGGGAAATGAAATGAGTAATAAAATATAATCATGAAATCATAATAATAATAAACATGATTAATAGCATGGAGCTATAAAATGTTGATCAAGATATAATAAAATATACTAGGAAATGAAAATGTGAAATAATAAGAAAAAAATATTGATCAAAAATAGAATAAATAAAGTAAAAATACTATAAATATTTTCATATATTCTATCCCAATATTATCATAACATAGTGGGAAATATTTTCATGATAATGTCCCCATATAAAAATGTGAATAAAACAAATGACAACCAGACTGAAAATACTGAATGAAATAATTTGGTATAAAAGTTTACCAAATTAATTAAAGAGATATATAATTCTGGATCCACAAATAACATGATGATGATTCCTTAAATAATTATTCTATAAAAATAAAACCACTCATCAATTAAAATAATATTTTAATTCACTAATTTAAATTAAACATGGTTATATAACATTTCAATGAGGTATAAAATATGATGTAATAAATAATTATATCAGTTGATTCCTAAATTTAATCACCAAAAAACGTATCTTAATTGAATCTAATGGGTGATACATAAAATATAAATTATATATATGATGGATGTTATAGAAAAAAAGTATGAAAGGAAGATAAATCCTAAAATTGTTTTTATTTGGATTTGAAATTTTTTTAATTAAAACTATGATATTTAACCTTTTCAAAATATGTTAAAAAAGTTAAAAAAAATATTTTCAATATTTATATTAATAGATAAATGTACAAAACAAAATAAATTTGTATATATATTAATATTAATTATAGGAAATAATGTGTAAAATATAGGAAATGTTATAATATTTTTGAGAAAATTTTTCAGTCGTTTTTCATATAGTATAATGAGACCAACATCAATTAATGGAAAAATATTTATTTTAATTTGAATAAATAAGAATATGATAGGTAGATAAATTAATTAATATTTAACTAAAAAAATAATTGAAATAAATTTTTATGGTATGAATGAATATTTCTATGAATGGAAAGTATTATAAATGTTTGTTTGGAAAATATCCTTCACAATTCCATAATTGATAAGATAAGAATAAAAAAGTGATATTAATAGATACATACACATTATCTATTATTTATGAGGAAATATAATATGATTAATGAAAATGGATGAATATAATTATATTATTAGAATAAAATTAAGGAATAAATATTACAACATAATGAAAATAGATCAAATCCAGAATCCCTTCCATTATATTTTTATTTTTTAGAACATGGCTTGATTCAAAGTTCCAAAAAACTTTGTTTATTTTTCATCCAGATCCAAAGATAATTTATATTTAGTTTGCATATTATAAATCATTTTTTTCTTTCCTATTTATTAATCATTCATAGTCATTACAAAAATGATGCATTAATCATTATATGTTCCTAATGATTACATCAATTTTCCCATTTTGGTTTATGTTTTATTATTGTACTATCATTTCCATCATAATGTCTATAAAAATTAAATATATTTTCATTATGGATTTATAAAGTTCCACAATTATTTTATGGATTTACAATTGTGATTTATGAACAATCTTCCATGATTCATTCTATTATTATTATTTCCTATATACAAGGTACTTATTTTAATAATGTATAATTTTCTTTATATTGCCAAAAAATAAATTTAAATATATGATAAATTCATACTTAATAGTATATGATAGAATTAATTTAGTTTTTATTCTAATATATGATGGAATTTTTGTTTCATATTTTATATAGATAGCTAAAAGGACCCAGACATGAATATGCTATGAAAAATGATTGAGTAATAACATATAGTTCCATTATTAAAATATATCCTTAATAAAATATATACGATATCAATTACAATTTAATAAAGATGCAAAAAATAAATTAAATTTGAAGCAGAAGATGATAAAAAAATAAAAATGATAAAGATTATACTTATGTTGATGATTTGAATAATTTTCATAAGGTAATTATCTTAAAGTAATGATTGATAACACTTTATTATAACCAAAAGCTTATAAATTAGATAAAGGATTTCTAGGGACTGAATGCAAGATCCTTGGCCAAATTCACCTCATCCATTTTTATTCTAGAGAATCATATAGATCACACACACCTCCTAATAAGATATCACCTATCGAAAAATAGTAAGAGTTTATAGGTAATAATTTGGAAACTATATCCTATGTTATAAATAAACATGAAAAAATGAATGAAATATAGTCAAGTAATCTTTATAACAAAGAAATAGATAACATACCATATGGTATAATATAGTGGAAAACTAAAATGTCATAATAAAAATACAAAATCATCCATTTATTATATACATGTCAAAAAAACATTGAAAAAATTATAAAAGTGAATAGAGCTAGTGAAAAAACATGGATTTTACTAGTCTATCCCAACTAGATCCACTACCATACCTCTTTTTCATTCACAAAACCACCAACCACTATGCAATGATCATATATACCTTGAAATTTATAGTGTCCCTAGATAATATCTAGAAGTATATGAGTTAATAAAAAATTTAATGTATAATTATATATAAAGACACACAAGACCAACTACATTATGTGATCAACAAGCTATAGGATGATAACCTACCTATTTTGGATAGTGCTGAAATGGGTCGATGTACCAGTAGATGAAATAAATTCAAATTGATAATGATCTATTACACATCATCTCATAAAAAAATGAATAATAAATTGAAACTCCCCACCATCATGGTGAAAAATAAATCAAGAAACAACATTCCTATGTGAATGATACATCACAATCCCATGCATTGAATGGTACATCAGCATTTCATGGAATGATTTTTTCAAAAAATGATTCTCATAGTCACCACCTCCAACCCAGTATCCTTCTAAATATTTATTATTAAATTAATGACTTCAAGACCCACATCAATGGTGGATCCCACCTTCAAAATAGTGGCCATTACTACCCCTATCCTATGTGCATACAATCCAATATTCCTAGCATAAATGTTGTGTGATATCAAAAAACTCGTATGGTCAAAAGACCAAAAATGAATCATTAAATGATCATAGATGAATGATATATCACTATCACATCAAATTAAATCACCTTGATAAATCAGGTCACAACCCAACTATAAGTTTCATAATGATTAAAATCAACATCATATGTAGTAATCCACCAATTTCCTTAATCGATCGACTACCATATACCCAAAAATAATTGTAATCCCACCCAATCCTCACGTAAACTCACCTAAAATACCAATCATATATTTTATAAATCATTCATATAAAATCTAATCACATTTTTTAGTATCACAGACACCCCCACTCTGAAATCACATTGTTTAGAAACTCATTTAAATATAAAAAGTATCTAGGAACCACCTACTTCGCATTGGTCAAATCAGTATCATTAAATTCCATGGATTGATTTAACCAAAGAAAGGATATTTACAAAATCCGTACGAGATACCTTAAAATTGAGGTTTTTTTATTACAATTATAATGGTGGAAACATAAAAAATATCTAAATTAAGATGGTATTACATACCCATAATGACACCATATGATATAATAAGTTCATAACATCACATAAATAGAGGAAATACCAATTGAAAAAAATAAGATAATGAGATAGTAGTGAGAATAATAGACTCCCATGCTTGAAATAAGTTTGAATTTATTACAATACTAACATAATTTTAAAAAATTAATCAATCTAATTAAAACATATAAAGTAACCTATAGGTTAACTAGGTACATGATCCCTTTTCTTAAAGTACACGATACCGATCCTCAACCTACCGAGTGGCTGGAGGGGTAGGTAAAATCACCCACACACCTAATTACATCTGGTGTGTGGTATCAGCCCCATGGGTATTGGTTATATAAATATTCATTTAAGGACAACCGACATCAGGGATAACGTTTTAAAACATTATTCCTGGAAATCATTGATGTATAAATCATTTTAAATAAACCTAAATACACATGTTTATTTTAGTGTTATATCCAAAATCTCATATATAAACACCTAAACCATTATAAACATTATACTATGAAATATATAATCTTTAATCTGTGTATTTTCATAAAACATAACCTTATCCATAACCCACAAATCTCACTATTACTACCTACAAGGCACCAAGACAGTGTCCAAAAAATCCATAGAACGTTAATCTCTATAAAGAATATACATAGAATATCAATTCCAAATATGGTTACTCTACAATATATGAATCACCCATTAGGGTATACAATAACCAGGCCACCAAACATAAATATAGCATCCAACATAACCATCATCCGGAATCCTACATTTACCATTCAAGATAGACAATGCCATTTCACATTTTACTTAATTTCGAAGCATCATCCTTTACTTTTGACATTTTATTCACACATAACTCAAACATTGAACTATTATTTGTCATATAAAACCCACAACAACATTATCATGAAAAACCTATAATAATAAATTAATTTACATTATAATCATAGATGGTCATCATAAATACCTGAAACTAACCACAACTCAACTCTCTACATGCCTTTACTGAATTAGGGGACATTGTAATAAAAAAATCACCCATATCCCAGAGCTTGTATTCACTTTATTTCATTGGTAAAAGATACAAGGGAACACATCACATCGAATCATACAGTTTAGTAATCTTGGGGGACAATATAAATACTTTATTTGGAATAATTATTTTTAAACATGAATGATAATAGAAAATAACAATTTTAAATGTAATATTTCTTGTACTATATCCTTGATGTCAATCAATGATCACCTTTTGGTACCCTTGAGAAAAGAAACAATTGAACATGTGATATTTGATGCCCAAAAAGGTATATATTACTGTGAATGATATCTTAAAATAATTAAATAATGAATAATATGTATAAAAAATATAGCAATAAAATGTTACCTTTAACTAATATCATAAAATTATAATATATCAATGGAATACATAACAAAATAATAATCACATTGCTTAATGATACACATTAGATGAATATTTAGAACATAAAAAAATTACATTCTAGAAGACCATAATAGTTTTCTGTACTTTGAAACAAGGAACACAATCATCTAACTTAGTGAATGATATTCAATGTTTCTGATAAAGATCTTCTCTATGAATAATTATAGTTAAAATCATTTTTCATAACCAGGGAAATGGAAACCTATAAAAGGGTGAATTCAGATGACCAGTAAGGGTAAATAAAGGATACACGTTAGTATAACTTGAGCATGAGCATATAAGAACTTGAGAAATTATTTTGATGATCATACTATGAATATTATAGAGCGTCTATATGAGTCATGGCATAAATGTTGGCAGTTCAAAAGACATGAATCATAATGGAATAAATAACATGTTCCAAGATATTATAACACATGAATAAGATGTAGAATTTGTGGAATACAAGTAAGAAAATAAAATATTTCTCTATCAGTCAAGGCTCATTTCCAAAACATAACATGTTACTTCATGGGGGCTACAACTATTCAGTGGGACACACCCCCATGCTCAATCAGAAACCTTTTATTTATTGTAGAATGAGTTCACTCTACAAACCATAATAGTAGTAAAGGTTTACTCCCAAGACTATCTTAGTAGTCAAGGTTCACCCCAAGACCGTCATTGTAGTCAGAGTTCTCTCCTAAGATCATTATAGCGACCAAAATCATTTACTAAATGAAGTTCAATACTTTTTCCTTCCATGTATACATCATGATATATAAAATTTTGTCTAATACATGAGAGGGAGATATAGTTCCAAGATGGCACATAAATAAATTTTACATATGTGGGGCCCCATAGAGTAAACAATTTATCATATCATGACCCATAATATGTGATGAGTTTCATAAAAATCATATCATAACCCATGAAATGAAATGGGTATCATATAAATTTCATCATATCATAAACCATTAAAATTATATAGGAATCATATTCATAGAAAATCCTTGGGATGAAGGTGGTTTTCATTAGAATTTTATCATGATATAACCCAAGATAGGGAAACATGTTTCACAAATAACATTTCATCTTAAATATAAACCATTCAAAGACAAAATAATAATGGATTCATTAGATCATATACCTAGTAAAGAATAAACTATATAAAATATACCATGTTAGATAGAGAAGTATTTTTAACATTCACATGGAGAATTTCTTAAGGCAAATAACCATTTAATGAAATAACTTTTTTTTAAAAAATCATGTTCAAAACAATTTTCCTTGAGAAACACTTTGAAAACTTATCAATTAAGGTATAAAAACCATTAAAAAACTTTTTGGAAGGAAATTTTATTTTTCCTTATTACTTAATTTTTTTTAAATCCCTTTTCTTTGATGTAGCATTTAAAACATCAAAAAGATGTTTTCAAATCATTGAAATCATTGAAATCATTTTCATTTACAAGAAAATATTCAAACTTATAAAGTAATCATTAAATATGATTTTAAAAAAAATATAAACATAAATCATTTTTTCAAAAGGTTTTTAATTGTAAATATTTTTGAAAACATATAAATTATTATTTTAAAATTAATTAAAACACATTTTAAACAAAATTCCTGTTTGAAAATAATTTTTATTGAAAATAACATTGATATATTATATGAGAAGATTTGAAAACCATTTGGAACACATTTTTTAAACATAAAAAATTTTTAAAATTATTTTTTATCGAAATTTAGGTTAAAATATAATTTAAAAACATATTTGAAAAAACTGTTTTGGAATAGAACATATTTTCGACCGAAGGGGTAAATAAGGTCATATTTTCAAAAAACAATTTCTTAATAATATTAAGTACCAATGAGTGGAAAAATAGTAAAATTACATGAATATATGATGAAAAACCTTATGACAGGAAAATAATGATGAATCTTGAGATATGTATCATAATATTTCATTAATATAAGCATAATCATACACAATTTTTATTAATGATGAGATTGTAGCAATAAACACTAACCTCTTCATTAACATTGAATAAAAATAAACATGTAATATTAACATCAAATTAATCTTATAATACTAGGAAGATAATTATATTCATGATATAAAAAATTGAAATGGAAGTATATACACCTCATAAAAAAATATACATGCATAACAAAACAAGTATCTTAAAGAATAAAAATTGATACAAAATTACCTTTCTAACTTGGTAACTATTGAATCATAAATCCCTATGAAATAGATATCATAAATAGATTATATATATAACCAAAAATTAATGGTAATTATTATAGAATAGGTTTTTGGGAAGTATATACACCACAAATATGAAATGAGTGGATAATATGACATAAGGCACGAAGAAATAAGAGTTAGAATATAGATCCCCTAACTACTTCAGTAACTTTTAAATAATAAGATAAATGAAAGAATAAAATAAATAAAAACATCTAATATCATTAAATAATGAAAATCAATTATATAAAATTTCATTGGGAAGTATTTAATCTGTGAAATAAGAATAATTGGTGAATATAGCGTATATCTAACATAAATAAAAGTGAGATGAGAAAACCTTTACCTTAGGTTAATAATTAATTCCTATATATTCAAAACTCATATGTAATATATATATGTTCATTGTAAATCCACTAGAGAAACAATTTTTTATATATCATACCATATATTAATTTATTATTACAACATATTACCATTTATAAATAATTCCATATAAGGGATATGATTCTGGTAATAACCGCTGTGTTTTTCATATAGGATTTGACTTTTTATTCCCAGTCATATTACATAAATCATGTTTATATTATTTAAATCACATAAAACATGATATAAATATCATTTTTAGTTATTATATATTTATTTATAATTATTTATGTAAGATACAAATAGATTATGATATAGAATGATCATGGAAAAGGTAGGTCGTACATATGCATTAAAATTGTCTCCATTTTATTATCGCATTGATAGAAATAATGTGTATAATATATCTATATATTTATTTATTATCATTATAGTATCATTATTATTTCATATATAACTCACATTTTATAAAACCCATTTTTAATATATTCTTTGTAATGCGGGAATGAATCACATCGCTTTGAGGAGGCTGTAGTCCACACGTAGACAAACAAATTTATCATATTCCCACAAAATGGAGATCATGAAGGTATGTGGTTTATAATAATTAAATATGCATATATAAATAATAAATATTATATATGTCATTTTAAAATAGTAACTCCACCACTATAACTAACATTTATTGATTGTAATGGAAAAATGAACGACACTAGTTTACAAGGTTGTAGTTCGCCCTACACATGAATGATGATTTCATATACCATTTTATGGAATTGTGTTGAATTATAGGAGAAACCATTCACATTAAAAAATATCTGTATATTTTAAATACTAATTCAATTATATATGTATTTAATAATAATAAATTAATTGGTAGAGAAAGAAATAAATCAAAATTTCATGCTAAAGAACGTCACCACTTATTTAGGAAATTTCGTTTGGTTTACAACAAAGGACTAACATGGATTTATTTCCAAAGAGGTGATTCAGTGATGAGGGGGGTGGGGGTAGTTTGGAGATTATTTTTTTTGGGTTTTTATGATACATATGTCATTTTAGGTTTGATGAATTTAGCGTGTGCTTGGTCAGTTCCAATATATAATTGAGGAGTGACCTTTTTATTAATATAAAAAATTAAATACCATTTAGATGTATCATTTGATTTATGTGAAAAAATAATGGCCAATTTTAGATAAAAATAAATATAGGGTATTAATATGTCCATAAAATTAATTTTGGTCATGTTTCTATGTTATTTTTCACCTTAAGTTAATTTTTAACAACTAAGTAATCTTGGTTTTACCTTAAATGAGTTAATTAATCTTAATTAATTTCAAAAATATTTTTGGTAAAAAATTAAGATAAAATATTTTGAATAATAAATTAATCTGAATACAAATATTTGATACATTTTTCCCAACTCCAAACCCAAATGTGCAAGAAATAAATTACAAAACAATCCCAAAGATGGGACGAAATGATGAGTTTTGAATGTGACAATGTTCAAACGTTGGAACTGTTTTTCTATCCAATATCAACGTGAAATTGATTCTAATGACCAATATTGTATTAATATATTTATTATTGAAGTAATTATATTTTTCAACTAATATAATATATAATATAACTATATATATAAAATAGATGAAAATGTAGTTTTCAATTAAAATATGGCGTTTTCACTATTAATCAAAAAAATAAAACTTCTCAGAAAAAACAAAAGTTCACACAAAGTAAATATTGATATTTTTATTTAAGAAAAGAAGTATATTTTTTCAAATAATTATTATAAAATTATCAATAATTATATTTAAAATAGTGTTTCCATTATTAGATGGAAAAATTATAATTTTAAAAAATACATTTTTAATTAATAAAATTGGAATCTTTCAAATATTATGCCTAGAAAATCTATTAGATGAGTGTAAAAACTATTTAATTTAATATATATATATATATTATTAAAAGAATTTAAAAATTCATTTTTTATTTTAGTATGATAAAACATGTTTTTACATGGAAACATAGTTTTCTTTGAAAATGAATTTCATTTTTTTCAAATAGTTCTTATATTAATTTATGTAAAATTGATAACCAAAGGATTAATTATATATATATATATATATATATTTATACAAAGTTTAATAATTTAATTAATATTATTTATATCTTCCATTCAAACAACAAAGTGATAATCAGAACAACATTTTCAAAAAATAAAAAGTATATTATAGTTCAATAAAACTCGGCCTTGCTTGCAACACAAGCTATAAAAGAACTCAACATTATGTGCGACAAAACATAAACATTGTGTTACCTGTACAAAATCCAAATATTAGTGCGGCATATAGTGAAATATTTAGTTGAGGTTTCTTATAATACATGCCAAACATAGTGCATTCGTATAGAAATATATATATTCAATGTTGTGTAAAATTAAATATATGATAAATATTAAATTAATTTGAAATTAGGTTTTTAAAAAATGAAGGGGTGTTAAATTTGGACATGAATTCATACAAAAATAGGTAATATATACAATACATAACCAATCTAGTTTTTCTCATGAGACCTACTGATTCATGGAGGAGCAATGTCATTCTTGGACCTATTCGTCATTTCATTTAGTACAATTCATTATCCATATGAAAGTCAAGAATAAAAAAATGAACATTCCTTCATATTCAAAAAAAATATAAATTTAAATAAAACATATCAAATTCCAATGCTTTTCACTATTTATAAATGTGATAAAATTATTGTAATCAACCAAGAGAAATAAGATGGATGGTTAAACAATACATAATAAATATTTATTAGAAATCATTAAACATTTGTATTGGAATAAAATCATATGAGATGTCAATAATTTCCTTGGTAAATTGTGGGAAAACATGATCACAATATATAATCAGAGATAAGTTAGATGGTTTAATAATACATAATTAATAAGCCTTAGTAACTAATAAACATTATTATTGAAATAAATACATATAGGGTGTCCGTACATTCCTAATAAACAAATGGGTTAATCTGATCATAATATACCGAGAGGAAAAATATTTCTGTTATCATTAAGGAATAATAAAATTTAAATATAGTATAATTGAAAAATTATTTCAAAAAAATTAGAATAAGATCAATGCTAATGGAATAAAAAAGGTTAGGATCATTAATTGGATAAGTTTATTTCCAAAATTTAATCACATAAAAGGATTATTTCATAAGATAATTGACATGGTGATTCAATAAATGGATCATAAATCCCATGTAAGATGATTTTATAAAAGAAATATTACATAAATTGGGTATTAAATACACTATATGAAATGATAATAGTTTCTTAACATGAAAACACAACTTAATTAATAAAAATAGAGATGAAATCCCTTAAACCTTTTATAACACATAAAACAAGACCAATTGAAAGACACACAATTAAATGGAAATATAATTAACTTGAATTGAATAGTGAATTAAGATATAATATTTTAAAAACTATGTATTGAATATATATAACAATAAATAGGTTTATAATTCAAAAAAAGTATCAAGAATTGAAATTGACATTAGAAACCGGAATGAATTTCATAATCATTGATGATACAATCCATTTGAGATTAATTCATGAAGGATTTCTAAATACATATAAATGGAACATTATATAAAACTTTATACAATCGTATCCTAAAATAAATCAATCTTAGAAAAATGGTTATAAAAAAACATTATAACTTGAATGATGGAAATTGAGTTATAAAAAACCATGTTTTCCCACTCCATCTTATTCAAACATACCTTAATAAATTGTATAATAATAATTAATAAAAATTTCTAAATTATTTTATAACCTTATTTACATATAATAAATTTTATATTATATAAATATTAATAATAAATTAATATTTGTTGGTTAGTTAATGTTCATTTCCATCATTAGATGTTAGTAATTTCGATTATTTCACATGTCTTGTAATGTTATCATCAAACCCTATTAATTGATATCAAGTTAATATTTTAAAAATTATTTAAAAAATATAATTAATTATGTTTCAATTATTTATTTATCCTCATGATTATTTTATAGAAATATTAACACGGTTCATGAAAAAAAATCAGATTGCGATAGTTTCATGTAATTTAATTATTTTAAATAAATAATTTATATTAATAATTATTACTTGTCTTATAATTTTAAAAAATTTATAAGAAATAAATTACTTATTAATATCTCATATATATATATATATATAATATTGTTTAGAATTTGGGAAGTAATGTGTTAATAAAAAACAGAAGACTTTTCCTTATGGAGGTGGTAGTCAACATGTACACATGGATGAAAAATTCTATTTCTATATAAAAAAAATGTTGTAAATGGTTTATCATTAAGAATCATAATATTATTATAAAATATATCATTTAATTATATACCCATTTGAAACATCCATTTTAGTTGGTTATGTAAAATTAAACACATAACTTCATGGTTGCGGTACTTCGTATGTAGCTTGAACATTGTTTTCAATTTTATAAGGGAAATAAGGAAATTGTGGATAATGATTATCCTATACACATATTAACATATCAATATATAAATAAAACTTATGACACCATGTTTTATTGATAAATAATTTTTTATATTTGAAATATAGATAAGGAAAAATTTTAGAACGTGATGAGTACTTGTGTTGAAAATTTTAACTTTCTCTTAATTTATATCAATAAAGTATAGAACTTATAAAACATAATTTTAACGATATGAAAATGGAAATTGAATAGGAATATATAGGAACTAAAAAGAGATGAATTTAAAGGGAACTTCTAATATTTAGTGTGGAATTGATGGGTTTATAGAAGACCCCTTTTATAAGTGATTGGCTGAAAATGTTTGTATAAATAACCTATTAATAATAAATGATAATATGATTAAAATGGAAAGTATATTAAAAAGTGGGAAATCATATATAGATGATATGTTATGTTTGTAAAATATCTCAAAATTTTTTTTTTAGGTATTTTTATTAATTTTGTTTAGCTCTTTTACACATTTTATACTCTTTTAGATTAATTTACTTTAACCATAAAAACTAAATTTTTAACATGGGTAACAAATTTTTATGAATGAAAAAATACCCATAATAATTCGTTTTTAAATTATAGTCCATAATATGGAAATAATTTTAACCAATATAATTTCTAAGTGATAAATATTAATCCTAATATTTTTTCTTATAATGTCTAAAGAAAACATTTTTAGAAAAACTATATTTTTATACATCAATATTTTGCATTGGGTAAAATTACAAAAATGTTTCATATTTTAATAAAATTAGTTTTTTATTAATAGAATATTTTATTTATGTGTCTTAAAAAAAATTAACAACTACAATCCACCTCGTGAATATTTAATTAAAAGAAAATACAAAAAATGTATTTATTGCAATAAAACATTATTTGAGTTCAAAAATGTGAAATGTAGGTTTCTAAATTAGCCTAAAATTTTTAATGTATAATAGTAATTATGAAAATCATATTTTACATTAAACAAGTTTTCATAAATTTTTAATTCATTGTGAAAGATTAAGGATGACATTATATGTAAATAGATTTTTTGGCTATTTAACCAAAAAGACACAATTTGAGAGAAATTTAGAAATTAATTGTCAACTAATATTGTAATTATTAATAAAAAGAATAAATTTTTTCCTTAACATAATTATGAGATTTATTAATTTAGATTTTAAATGGATGCATGAAAAATAATGAAAAACTACCTTTATAAGAAAATTACACTACCAAATACTAAGTGTTTTAATTCTAGTTTCTTTCCATTTCAAACTAAATTAGAGTTAATATATTATTAATATAAAAATTATAATTAACCATCTTTTATCCATAATATACATAGTTTTTTAAATAAAAAATCACAAATCATACCAATCCAATAGCTGAAAAAATATTTTTAACTGATAAGACAATCATATTTTTTATGTATATATAATAATTAAATATCATCAGTGTGTTAATATCAACTAGGTAATTTTTATTTTTATATTTATTTCATAATATTTTTACCTATATTTATAGCCTCCAATTCAATAACTATATTATAATACAAATATTTTTTGTGTTTAATTTTATCAATATAAAATATATCACATATAGTGTTAGTCTATAGTATCATTTGAAAATGATATCCCACATAGTAATAATTTAAATGTAATCTAATTCTAATATTTTAGGGTTCTTTTTTCTCACCCTATAAATAAATTTCACATTTATAATTTTCATTATCAATTACTGACAAAAACAACTATGATCAACTGAAAGACAAAAAATAGTGAAGATATAATTTATAGTGAGATATAAGACTTTAAACTTCGGGAAAATAATTTTCTATTAAAATACCATTGAACCAATTTTTTCATTTTTCTGAGATTATTTTATATAAAAAACCCACATGATTGGGAATCATGGATACTTTTATAAAATTAGTTTTCTTAGAGAGTTCATAGTTATCCTTGTAATGATCAATGATCAGTGATCGGTTTGAAATATAAAATGTGATTTCCATATTATTTAACTAATATGGAGTTCATTTGATGATAGAAATTCCATTAAAAAAATTACATCAATATCATCAAAAAGTAGAATAATAATATTTTCCCTCTAATATTCCTATAATATTCCTATTGAGTTACAATAAAAATACCATTTGGAGTTTGATTTTATTTTCAAGTCATTATGATCATGATTTAATTATGCTAGAAAACATTATAGATATTCTAGAGTTCTAATATTAAAAATAAAAACAAAATATCCATAACTATGTAGTTAATCCTACAAGTTAAATATTTATCAGGATCCACTTCAGTGACTATCATCATGCAGTGAGGCTCCCCTGACCTAAGCTCTCATATATGATTATAAAATAACATTATTTGAAAACAAAATTTTATTAATAGTGAGATGAATCTATATTTATTTTACTAATTTTTCATAGAATAACCATTAATTATCATAAATAATCTTAGAGTCCCATGAATGGAAGTTTAAGTTTCTTTTAGGAACTCTTACATACACAAATTTTTTTTATGAAACTTGTAATTTTTTTTATATTGGAAAAATTTTTAGATACACTTACTAATATATCCTACATTATAAACAACTATATATATGAGTTAATGAAAATAATAAAAAAGGGGTTAGCTCAAACACTCTTTTATGAATATTTAAAAACATTTTATCAAGTGTTGTATTATAGGAATATAATAAAACATGAGTTGGGGAATAATATCATATTAAAAGAACACAAAATAATAAAATTTTTATATCATTCCTAGTATAAGGACATGAAATTTTCCATGAACAAGCATATAAAATGAGAAAATAGTGTGAAATAAAGAGATAATAAAAATGATCCATGAATTATAATTATATGAATATATCTTGGACATATTACATGCCCTTGAAACCTTACATAAAATTGACCATTGAGACTACAATATGCATAGATAACATCTACAATTTTGAATAATCAAAATGTCAATAATTTATATAGTGTACAAAATATTACCCATGCTTTATGTATTGAACTAACAAATAGTTGACTATTTATATTGTTAAAAAAATATATAGGCTCAATGTGGTTAAAAAAAGTACATGTACAAAATCATTATTGAAAGAGATTTGAAGCTTTAATCATTTAATTTTATGGGTATACAGAACCCATCCAAGTATTAATACATACATATATATGTTCCACTTTGAATGAAAATGTTAAAAATATCCTAAATAACCCATATAAAGAGAAAGAGAACATTAATCCTTCAGAAAACATTATATAACACGAACTGAAGAAATTGTTAGATATAAAAAATATCAATTTATAAAATTAATCATTTTATATTAACATATATTTTTTAATGAAATTATAACTTTTTGAATGATTAGAAATATCGAGTAAATGAATGTTAAAAAAAAGTTTTTAGAAAATATTTTTAGACATTATTTGAAAAGTTGAAGTACATCTTAATTTCAAAATAATTTTTTTGAATAGAATGAGAATGATTTTGAAAGAATTAATATAAAGATTTAAAATTAAAATATAATTGAAAATACAGAAAAGTTACTAGAAAAACTGTGGTGTGGGAGGAAATTTTTTTTTTGAAAGGTTGGAAAACTCTTTCTTTTGGTAAATTTTAAAATACCATTGTTTGAAAATACAAATTATAAAAAGATTATTAAATGCTCAATTTCATAAGGGTTGAATAAAATTATTAGATTTATATAAAATAATAAATATTATATTGAAGAAAAATATAGTACAACATTTCTAGGATTAAAATTATTGATGTAGAATAATGTATTCATATGTAAGAGTTAGGGTTATTCTTACCAATGCATAATTTTATTATGGAGAAAATTTTGTTAAAGAAGGGATTATTTGTGATGATAATTTATTTATATAAAAAATAAATGTAAATAATATATAAAATATTTAAATGGTTTGATTCAGGAAATATTTATAAATTCTATTCATGTAAGATAAACTATAAACCAATGAATCAAAAATTGAGTCAGTGAAGCCATTATGGCATTTTTTATTATTTTATGGAAACCCCATGAGAGAAAGAACTTGTAATTAAACATTGAATATAATTAATTGTAAAATAGTCATAATAAAAAAATATTAATGGGGTAGTAGATATAAAATTTAATATAAAACATTTTGTATAATAATAAATATGTCTTTTAGGGTGTAATATTTATATAAGAAACCCTTACATTTTCCCCACTTAGTCAAATGCCTTCAAATCTCAACTATAAAAAATGAAGTGACTCAATATAAAATTTAAGAACCTTTTGTATATACATAAAAATTTAATAAATTCTTTTTTATGATCTCTCTTCTTGAATATTAGTTTGTCTGTTATTCGTTTTCAATATCATGTGTGAATAACCTTGGTCAATTTGAGCTAGATTCATAATCATGTTGTAATTATATATTATTATATAAAATTTCATGTTTATTGGATAATAAAATGCACTATGATTGATTGTTTATAATTATTTATAATATTATGATTCCATTTTATGAGTTTGTTGGTTACAATATTGAAATATGAATTTTACGATGGGCATATTTTGGTGATTTTTAGCAAAAAAATTGTGTTTTATTAAATAATTTTCATAATTATCATATTACCATCAATCAAGAGAAATAGAATTATTTAATAATTAAAAAAATATATTAATATAAAATTACATTCCCATAGTCAACTATGTTGTAAATTAAAATTAATTTCAAATTTTTGGGTCAAACTTGCAAAGATAATAACTTTCCATGATTAATGGATTATTATGTAGTGATAGAGTTGAAATATAATTATTAAAAAAATAATGATGATCATATTTTGTGTTTATAAGGGTTTTTAATAATATATTTGTTTTAGTTATATGAATTAGGAAACCTATAAAAATTTACTTCGTATTACAATGAAATCATATTTTTCTATTAGAACTATCTTTTGGACTATTGAATTTACGGTGCTTGTTAATTTCCTAAATTGATAATAACATTTCCAATATTTATTACCAGAACTTATTTAATTTTATAAAAATAGTATATATCCTTTAAACCTATTCTTATAAAAATCCTTTTAAGTTTGTGATGAAAAGAAAAATAGAAATCCATCATTCCATGTAAGTGGTAGTCCCTATATAGTATGAAATAAAATTTTATTTTCTATAGAATTTGGAAAATGTTTAAGATGGATTGTAAAAATAATTTAAAATATTAAATAAATATAATGTTATATATTAGTTCCCAATTAGAAATATATTTTTAATTTAGGTAATGGAAATGAATACATTACTTAATGGAGTTGGTAGTATGCATAACACATCATTAAAAATTTTATTTTTATAAATAGAAAATAAAGAAAGATGGAAAATGATTATACCATTGTAATAATAAAATAAAAGTATAAAAATGACTCATATTTTATCATTTTAATATAGTAATGTATAATTTTAGAAATATGGAGTGCACATAAATAAAATTGACAATAAATATGTGGGTAGATATTTATACCTAAATACATGACCTACCTCCATAGTGGTGGGGGTTAAGCATTAGAAGGATCTTATTTTTGGAGGATGAGAACCTCTTCTCGGTGGATAAAAATTTGTAGGAAAGTATTGTGTATAATTTGGGAAGAATATATAATTTTTTTGATGGGATTTTAGAAGATGAGTTCTTATTTTTTCATTTAAAAGAGTCGATATTTTTGTAAACACCTAAAACTTATTAATTATGGGAAGTCACTCTCTTGGAATGTGTTGTAAAAAATAAAATTCATGCAGAGGATAAGTTACAAGGTCAAAACATGGCCTCAAACACATATTAAAAAACATGTTTTAAAGATGTTGGTGGTCTTTTACTCTATGATTTTTTTCTTTACTTTTACAATTTTAAATTTTACTATGGTAACTAGTTTTTATCATAAAAAAATTATCATTTTTTCTAAAAAATGAAATAAAAATTTTAAAATATTTGTACTTAATTATTCAAAAATTTACATCTATTTTACATGATACAATTAAAAAAAGTGATATTTTTTATATTTTTTAATTCATAATATTTTTTTTAAAATATAACTTATGTTCTAAAATGTGAAATATTGATATAATTAATTTTATTATTTTAACAATAGACATAAAATATAAACTTTTTCTTAGAAATTTTTTTATTATATTTATAATTCATACCTATATACAAATAATGACAGAAATATCAAGATATTCAAAGAAGCAATATTTTCCAATATTCACCTAAAAAATCATTTTTTAGAAAAATAAAAAAATCATATTAATATAATATTTATAATATAAATAAAAGAAAGATTTTAAATATTTCAAAATCACATCTAAATTTTATATTTATTATTATTATTAAAGAGGATTATTTTGAGAAACTTTTTTTATCAAAAAATAAATTTTAGCATTATTAACTATTATTTTTATATATATTATCAGTTAATAATAATTTTAATAATTATTTTTATTATTCATTTAAAATAAATATAATTTCTCGAAGTAAAATTACAATTTATGGGAAATTTATTTTTGATGCACGATATGAATTGAGAAAAATAACTTTTAGAAAATTTTAAAAATTTGTGACATATCTGTATATATCCATGTTCATAAAATCAAAATTTATTAATATATATAATATATTATGAAATATAATACCCTGATATTTTGTGACACATATATATTAATAAATTAATGTTTTTTGATATTTTACGTAACACACAACATCGAGTTTCACTTTCATTACAAGCAACAACTAGTTTAAACAAAACATGACATATTATAAAGTTTTTATTTTTTAACATGATAGTTATCATCTATGTGTTAGAATGAAAGATGAAAATAGAATTAACTAAGTTATTAAAATATATCATATATACATGTATATATAAAGATATTCTCACTGACTAATTAATTAGAAATTAAAATAAAAGCCATTTCAAAATACATGGAAATTTTTTATAAAATCTAATTTTTATGCATACATATATTTTTTTAAATAAATTTAATTAATAAAATTTGATGAATTAATTTTTTGAAATTAATTTATTATACAATTAGGAAACTTATTAAAATTTATCATAGGTGTTTTCTATAAAAAAAATTGGAATAAATCCTAGATTACTCGTAAAAAAATTATTTTTCTAAGAAGATGTTTTATTTACTTTTGCGAACTTATTTTGAATTAGTTTTTGATAAATATATAAAATTTAGTATAGGATATGAAATTAATTTTTTAAATCATAATAAAAATATTATTTTAGGGTGAGTTTTTAAAATTTTCTAAGATATTAATTTTTTCGATGAACAATGATAATATTGTTTTTTATTAAGAATTGTCATTTCTTTAAAATAATTTTAAGAAATAATTATTTTTAATATTTTATTAATGTTAAAATTATTTATATATCTATTAATATAATCTAGGTTATTGGAATTTATTTAAAATTAAATTTTGATATAATTGTTTTAATCTTTTGAACAATTACTCATTGGAAAAACTCCTTTTTCATATCATCTGTGGGATTGGTTTTAAATTGAAAATTTCCAATTTTGGGAGAAAAAATTGGAAAAAATTAATTCATATTTATAATAAAAATAGTGTATATATTTTTAATAAAGTCAAATTTTTACCATATTGAATAGTAAAAATAGTAAAAAAAATATCATTATTTATGTAAAAATTGTATTACTAAGGGGTGAAATTGTGTTGATAATTGCTAAAAATGGCAGAAAATATGTCCTAAATCAATTGCATATAAATATTTAGAATTTAAATATTCTTTATTATATAATTTAAAACATAGGAAAATTAAAGTCAACCAATAAAAATAAGTTTCCAAGAATTGAAATCCACTTTTCACAGCATAGAAATCTCATATAATGATAATAACACAATTTTAAGATAATCATGATGTTTTATAATTCAAATTAAAGGTCTAGGAAAAAAATCCACCTCAATCTCAAGTAACACTGACAACATCAACTTGAAATTTTCCTCTCCCTACTTGAATGCACATGTACCTTCATAGATATATAAGGACATATATCCCCTATGTATATATTCTCATTACGAAATATTTAAATTGTGGTCCATAAATATATGTTTTCACTTGTAAATACTCCTTTAAACTAACACATTTATGAATTATCCATATATATATAAGCACACATATCTCTATTGTATGTATTTATTCCACTATGAGTGAATATATATAATGGTAGAACACAAACACACCACACACATAGATATATATATATATTATTACCTATGCATAAAAATTTATGTCGCATTCAACTTCAATGGATCAAAACCACTTCAATGAGAACCAATGTACTCTATAAAAACGTAAGAAATCAAAAAATCACAAAAAAACCAATTTGAAATGTGCAAAAGTAAATACTAGAGGAGACCACACTTGAGGCCTACGACAAGACCACTTGCATCCACTATCGAGGCTAGAATCCACTTTAATTGGGCATATGTGCTGTAATTATCAAGAATCATCCATGAAAAATACCCAAAATGGGTTAGGGTTAATAAATTTTACATATTATAAAAGGGTTAAGAGAAAAGGTGTAATGAAAATGGAAGGAAAATTATATGAAGGGGGGTGATCATAAATCAGTTGTCCACAATAAGAATCAGTGGAAGAAACAACGAACAATTACAGGATGAGAGGGGTTCAAGGCACACAGATGGGATGATCCCCCTTTGGGATGCTTTGTGCGATAAGGAGAGGGGTGGAGGGATTAATCCAAAAATGGGTAAGGGATAACAATTTCATGGTATTAAAAAACCTAATAATAAAAATAGTAATAATACACTTCTTTTTTCATTATTAATATTAATTTCATATTATATTTTTTTTATTTTTTTTACTGTTTTATTATTTTATTTAATAATGGGTAGCCGAAATTTTTTATTGATCATTAATATACCATGTTTATTTTATAATATCAATATAAAACTAATTGAAAATTTGGAGGAAGAAAATAATATAAAAGCATTCGCAGATGAACATTACAACTTCTTCGAGTATCATCCTTACGTTTATACTAAAAAACTTCTAATGATGGATTTATGACCAAAATAAGTATTATCAGAAGAGGTTAAGGAAGTTGGGATGTGATTTTGTTAGTTTTTGGTCAATAAAAATGTCTTTAGAGGTGTGAATATGTGAATTGGTGAGTATCCTGTTATATTGGAAGAGGGGTGATATTATTGTAATTAATAAAATGTATTAACTATTAGGAGGTCTCCATTTCCTAATATGGCTCAAAAATTGATTAATAATTGAGGTTATGGGGTAATAAATATTTTATATACACCTATATAACAAAAATTATTTTTCTATAATGTTATTCCTTAGTTCATAAGTTTAAACGATTTCAACTTTTTAGTTTATCCTACTGTAACTTGAATCTATTTATAAAACTAGGCAATTTTTCATTTAAAAATATATTTAAAATTATTTTTATTAGATAATTTATAATCAATTATTCTACATTTTAAATTAAATTAATTAAATAAAAATTATATGGGTGTGTAAATTTATTTTAAACACAAACACCTACAATTCGCAAAACCCTATTTTAATATTAATCACATTAATTAATTTCAAATGTTTTCACTAATAATTTTGGTCAAAAACTAATTTAACATTATTATATATTATAATTTATTATTATTACCAATATTTAATTAATTATTTCCAATTTTCATTAACATAATCGATAACATTTAATATAAAATTGGTCTCTTAGATGTAATGATAAAACATGTTTTTATAAAGAAATATATCAAATGTTTACAATGTTTTTACAATGAGTTTAATTAATAAATTGATTCCAAATACCTATATTGGATTATTAAAACTATAACTAAACTAATAATAATTTAAAAAAAATTAGAATATCACCTAACTTTTTAAATAATAGAGGTGAAAAGATAATTTTCAATTAAAATTCAATATATTTAACTATTAATAAAAATGAAACTTTTCAGTAAAGATCAAAAATTCATCGTAGGATAATTTTTATATTAATATAACAAGAAAATATGATTATTTTTCAAATAAATTTTAAAAAAGTGTTAAAAATAATATTAAATTAAGAGTTCCATAGAGAGACGACAAAACTGCTTTTGAAAAAAAAACAATTTTAAGAAATATTATTGTGTTTATTTGTATATATTTTCTATATAACAAATATGATGATTTTAAAAAACTATGTTTTAAATAAAATATATAAATTTGAGTAATATAATTCAATAATATTTATTTTTTAATTTATTGGTTTAATATTAACTTGTGCGTAAAAGAATTTTTTTTTCCAAAAAAGATATATTTTTTTGTTTTATAATAGGGTCTTATTTTCAATTATAATTAATCGTTCTCAACATAATTCATTATATAAAAATTTTTAAACCATATCTTTATATCTTATTTATTTAAATTCAAACCCATAATACTATTGGCTACGTTATAACTATCAAATAATAATATTTTAATAATATTTCACGTTTCATTTAAACAATATATTGTGTGTAATGCAAGATAAAAATAGTATTGTATTTCGCACAAGCCAAATTTTTTGTCCCATGTAACAAAGGATAAAATTAGATTAAATTTTAATAAAATGAAAAATAATATTTTCATGTAACACTATATATTGAAAAGAATAAATTTATTTAGAAAAAATACTCCACAAAATCATTGGGTGTTACAATGGTTTAATTATCTTGGATTTTATGGAAATATCCATGAGAATGAACTTCTCCAATTTAAGTTATCACTCAAAATAAAATTTCACAAGTTCACCTTTTTCTTGGTCTAAGTCAAGAACAAGAGAAGTTTCCTAGCTTATTGATTAGATTGATAGTCTTTATAAGGAAGAATTCTATATATATATTCTATTTGTTCCTCTATTATTTATTAATTTTATAATATGGTTTCTTAAAATTATACCCGATAATTTACCAATTATTTTTTAATGATCATATTATCTAATCAAAATATAACATTTTTCCTGTTTCTATTTTACCATATTCTATGAAAGAGATGTTAATAAATGATATTCAGGTTTCTATTAAATTCATACCCCTTTAATAAATTATTTTCTTGAAAATTTAACTAACACATACTGATGAAAATATCTAACGGTATACAAAATTAGTTATGAGTAATATTATTATTTTTAGAGAAATGATAATAATAAACATATAGAGAATTTAATCTTCCCTCATAATTGTATTATTATTTTTATTATTATTTTCTCTAATCATTTGTGATAAACATCACTCATGATTATGTCTTATAATTATTATAATTGATTTAGTTTTAGGAAACATTGTTATCGTCCTTAAACTATTGCATAATAAATATGATTTCCTTATTTTTGTGATTAATATTTTTCGTATGGGAAGATAGAAAATCCACTTCATAAATCTCATAAAATTAATCTAATATAATTTTAATTAGACTTGTATGAATCACAATAACCAAATACATGAAGGATAATCATATTAATTTGATACAATAAGGATTAAACTAGGTGTTTTGTATTTTTATGACTAATAGTTAGTGAGGAAATACACAAAAAAACACATAAAAAAGATGGAATGTTAAATAAATGTCCCTAGAACTTATTATGTATCATAATATATCTAAATAGTAGTGGTAACCTACACTATTACCATCTCTATTGGTGTAGGTGGTTATTGGGGCATACTCTTTGTTAAATATGTATTTAGGGAATTGATTTTCTATGTTCCTAAACCTCTCAAATTTTAAGCAATAAATCATTAGTGGGGAATTATATTTGAAATTATTTTTCTATATTTCATTTCCTGGCCTATTAATTTCTATACAAAAAATATTATCTTTATGTTTAGTTCTCTTATACTAGAAACTCATCCTTGTTCCCTGGAAAAAATTTCATGGGTGTTTCCTCCCCCATTTTTTTACATATGTGAAGTTGGTTTTATTGTCGGTGAAAAATTATTTTTAGAGATTACATGATACTATTCCTTCATTTCTCCATCTATATCACATAGTTGTATATATTTTCCATTTACACTTTCATCATTCATCGAAAAACCAATTCCTATCTTCTAATTCCCCTATACATAATTCAATAAAAATAGATTCTTTTAAGACACTAAATAAATGATCAATTTTAATCTTAGCGTTAGATATAAAACCATAAGAATATGTTTTTAGACCCATTATATTTTCCCTATTTTTGTTGATGGATTCATTATAATTTTGTTTTAACTCCATGAATTCTCTCTCTATGTTCTTAAGAAGAGTATGAGAAAAATACTTATTAAAGAATGGTTTCATGAATTCCCCCATGCCATAGATTATAATTATTCCTTATTGACCATATTCCTAGTTATAGTCCACAACTGACCAGCATCACCATCCAAATGATAAATTATTTGTATAACCTTCTCATATTCTGAGTTGTAGAGAACATACAATATTTTTTCAATCACATTAAACCATTTCAAATAAATTAAAAGAATATAATATCCCTTTAAGGTTGGTGGAAATTAGTGTATGAAAGACTTGATTAAATTATTTTACTTTCATGGTATACTTATGATATCAATAAGGTTCATGTTATTTCTCAAAACCTAAGATAACATTGTTAGAATGGTTTTCACTATAAGATCAAAATAATGTTAGTGAAACTACACGAGGGAGAGGGGAGAAATATTATTTTATAAAAATTTAAATATTCAATTTTATCAGAAACATATTCATAAAAAAATTCTACCAAGAAAAAGTTATTAAAATATAATTTATAAAAATAGGGTGAGAAACATGTTTATGAAAATAAATATAAATATTCTATAAAATTTATAGAAGAAAATATAAAACATCTAGTAAGAATCATAACAAAAAATAATTAAATGACATAATAAAAACATAGTGAACAATTAGTATGAAATAAATTAACTTCAATCTTATGTGATAAAGACGTCTTTAAACCCACATTGAGGTATCCATGGCTTATCCTTTTGTATATTCAATCCTATAATCCTTGGATTCTACTAAAAACATGATTCGAAGGATCCTTATATCTATATTCTTGGGTTCTCTCAATCAAAATGATATGAAAATAATTTATATTTTTATCCTCAAGATACATTGATAATAAGATAATACCAAAAACTATTATAGATAAAAAATCCTCAAATAATTTATAATGAAACCCTCATAAAAATAACATTTTAGAAAACAATTTAAATATTAGAATTGAAGAACAATAAGAAAAAAGTTGCTGTAAAAAAATCAATAGAAACATTAGTTCATAGGCTGTAAAAATGATTATCCTCATCGAGACTATGATCGTATATATTTATATTCTTCTAATGGTTATATTAAACACTTTTCATGATTATTTTAATTCGTTTCATATACATCTTGCTTATAGTTTGTAATGTTATCTCTTTTTCGATGAGTGTTCTATATAGCATCACTAAAATGATTTAGATTGTTATATCCTATAAAAATATTAATTTTTTCATCAGTATAGGTTTACATATCCATAAAGTAGTCTTCGTAAAGCTTCTACAACTAGACATTGAAAGTTTCTATCCAATGAACTTTTTAGATCTCTATATGATGGATTCTAATAGATATTATAGAACTTTTTCAAATGGAATTTTTTGAAATCTATCCAATAAAATTTATTAATATCTACCTAACGGAATTTCAATATCTTTATTCTATAGTCTTTATAATCCACCATCTGATAGATTGTTTACACTATTCACCAATTTAATTTGTACACATTTTTCTAATGAATAGTTTACACATATACCTAATATATGATGTATATATACATATAAAAGATTTGGATTTCTCTATTTGGTGAAACAAATTACCTTCCTGAAAAACATCACAACTTTTTGAAATATAAATTTCATAAATAAAAAATTATTTATGTGTGAATTTAGATTTTCAAAATTAATATAATAAAGTAATATTTTGATTCCACAATATCCACATTGTTGAAAATAATTATACACAATAATTAAGAGCGTTTTTTATATTAAAAAATTTATAATCTTAAAAGGAGTTGATATCATTAACTACTTTCAAGCACTCTTCAATGTCACAATTGATAAAGATAAAAAACCATGAGACTGATATTCTTTCTCTTTTAATCATATCTATCAAGTCATCAAAAAACATTATATCCTCTTCAGTTAGGTTCATTAACTTAATGATTTTATTTATTTTTCTAAACACGACATATGAATTAGCATGATATTCATAATATCTTCTTTGTTATGAGTCAATTTTCTAAATATTTTTTTAAGTGCATTATAACAATAAATGAAATCCACATTCACTTAGATATAATTACATATATCATGTATATGAGGAAATATATAAATTATACCTTCATGATATTTCATTATTTTGTTAATTCAATTAATCTATTTTTTTCTTTGACCCCATACTTGGTGGGTAATTTTTTTAATAGCTAGAATCTTTTGGGAAGTTTGATTCTATGAATTTGTATTGGAATGTTTTCTATCGGATAACAGATTTAGATAGTGAAAATTATGTACAGAGGGATTCTATAAATTTTTATTGGGAAGTTTCTTAGTTTTTAAATAATTTTGAGTGAGAAATTTCATTAATTTAGCTATCTTCATTAGAATAATTTTGTTCCCCGAATTTGATATGAGAATCTTGTTTTCCACTATTATAAAAATATTTTTCTATAAATCTAAGTTACAAATCTTCCTCACCAGATTAAGAATTTAAATATATTTAACTTTTAATTGAATAATATTCAAAATCTAAACACTTATTCCTAGATTTAAAAGATCATTTTATTTTCTCCAAATCGTGTTTTAATTAGTCTATGAGATGAATATATTCTATTATATGAATTTTTAGTAAATTAATTTACATTTTTTCCTTTTAAAATTTACAAATTATTTTAGAAAACCTCAAAAACATTCTTATAATTTCTTATAAAAACATATTGAATACCTTATTTGACTAATTCTTCTAGAAAAAAATGAACGATGAACTAAGGAACAAATAATGATAATTTCTTTTATTTATCGATAACAAAAAACTGATAATCTCCCTATTAATTCTAAATGTATTCCTGACCTTTTTCAATTCCAACAAGTAAATGTCAAACCACATTATATTTCTTCTCTTTTACAACATCCTTTTTCTTTATTTATTCCTCTTGGAATTTAATGAATATTTCTTTTTTCATGGTTTTGGACTCAACAAAATATAACCAAAATATAGGGTCAAATTATTACTTCTCTTTATTATTGTTCTTCATTAACATAATAATGGATTAATTTTTCATTTATTTTATCTTGTTAATGTTATGTTGAAGGTAATTTCAAGTGTTTTTTACTGCATGTTTTCATTTGTCATTAACATTCTTCTTTAGGGTTTTTATTTTTTCAGCAGATGAAACATTCATTACAATATTGGTGAACTTATTTTCATTCTACAAATATACCGATCTCATCATTGAAATAGTATCATATTAAAAAACGATTATCTATTTTTGATAGGATTAACCTTTTTCATTATTTTTTTGACTCCCATGAACAAAACCAAAATTATATTAATTGCACATAGATACAAAATAATATTGATCGTCATAAAAAATGTCCCAGTAAATTAAATAATGTTCCTCTTGAAAATAACCAAGATTAAAATTATCATGCTTCCAAGAAAATAAGAAAACACACACACACCCAAATATATATATTTCACATTCATAATATATTTTAATCCGTTATTTAGTAGAAATTAAATTTAGATCTATAGGAAAAATTCAAATTGTCAAGTAAAGGATGGGGAATTTTTTTTATCATCGTATTTGGATTAAAGGAAAGACATCATCATAAGTGGTATTTAAAATTTACTAACATTTTATAAAAAAAATTTAGTAAAGAAGAATACTTGTTCATCCAAAAGAATTTCTATTAGCTCATAAATTCTTTTAAAATTTAAAAATGAAGCAATTCCAAAAATATTGAATGTAACATTTTTGATGCCATCATGTTTATTAGACATTGAACATATATAAAAACCATATAACATACTTATATAATGAATATAGATATAATATTTACTAACATTATCCAAATACTAACGATAAAAATGATTTTATGATTAAAAAAGGAATAATCATATCAAACCAACCTCAATCATTTAACCTTCTCTTAACAACATCCAAAGAAACAAGTTATTTAGAAATATATATAAATCTTAATAGAATAAATTAAAATTAATGGAAAAATGCTGAATGTGATCATATATAGAAAAATAAAAATAGAAATATCTCTCCATAGAATCATTAAGAGAAAAAAATTAACTCATCCACATCTAATATATAAAGGAAAAGGAGTGGAAGTTTGAATTTCATAAGATCAATTATTTGAGAATATATTTTAGAGGCTGATGAATTCAAAATCATAAGATATTATAGTTTTTGAAATCTTATATTTTTTAAAAGGATTAATATAACATTTTGAGTTCCATCAGACATACATAATTCAAATTGAACATTAATGTTTATAACAAAACTATTATAAAAATTCTAACATAGAAGATATAAATAGATGAATAAAATATATCTCATAGATAGTTAATTAATTAAATGAATAATGATTGTTTTTAGGTGATTTGAAAAATGTGGTTCCATAATAAAGAGTAGATGAATTGAGTTGGTATGACCAAACATTTGTTGAAACTCATTTTGATAAAACTAAAAAGTTTCATATAAATATAAGGCTCGAGATTTTGGCAATAAGAAAAAATAATATGAATAATAAAATAAGCTGAAAAAATTGAAATTTCCCACTTTTCGTGAAGCATTTTCCACTCTAAGAAGATAAGTAAAAAATAAACCTATGAATGATAACTCTATTTTTAACATACCATGATTTTGTTTTATATATTCAGATCTATCATATAAAATATTTTTTCTAAAAATGTAAGAAATATGATATTACAATCTCATTTATTTTAAAATAAAACGTCCATTCTTCTTTATAATCTTACGAAATAGCATTTTGTTAATAATTATATATGTGAAGAAGCCGATATCCACGTACCAAATATTTTAATTGTTGGTACTTAACTATTCTCTTAGTAATAATAACAACAAATATTTTGGTACATCTATTTTCTTAGGTTTAGAATTATTAGAAAATTGTACTTTTGAAATTGATATTTTTGCAATGATATTATATTTAATAATCGCAATATATTTTTAGATATATAATCTATGAAAACTAACTAAATGAAATCTATATATATAATTTTCTTTTTGAAATCTCCACCCTTAAAAATTTTATACATCAGGGGGTATTTTTTTTGATAAAAATAGTTAGAATGATAATGATGATTCTATTTAAATAAAACTAATTCCATATGTAATTTTGTAGGTATCAAATATCTATATAGATTTTGAAACTTTTTCTTACTAGAAGTGAAAATTGGGAATATTTTTTCAGAATGAATAATTTATAATAGAGGTTCACATAAAAATTCATGTCATCATTAGTTAAGAGATAATTAAATTTATTATTTCACTATGAATCATTTTTAAAAACATTAGAATTCAGTTTATAAATTCTGATAATTTATATGTTAAGATCTATTTTAAAAAATTGATAATCTTTTATATATTTAATAGTCTTTTTATCTTGAAATGTATCATATCTAATATTTTATAAAAAACTATGTAATATAACATCATATAATAATATAGAAATATTTCAACCTCCAAATAATTTAAAGTATATTCATCATCATAATCTAGGTAATTTACAATTATTTTTATATTTGTAAGAGACTAAGATGACTTCATATGCATATGGAATAAATTATTATTTGTAAGTATAGCCTAAAATCTATTAAATTTTTTATTATTAGTAATTTATCATAAATATATTTCAAAATAATTATATCAACCATTAACACTAAATGTGTATAATGTATTTGTATCCTTCCTCTAATTTATATTATAATATTACTTTTATCCTTTTAATTTACTCTTAAAGCATCAAAAATAGGGTATGATGTACCATTATTTTTAAAATATTAACAAATTAGCTGAAAAGGATTTTTTTATCATATATATATTTCTAATTCATCATTTATTTATAGTAAAAAAATTTGCCCAAAACCGTCTTATTCATCCAATTTATTAACTGAGAAAAAATAACATAATTAGGTAACACTATGATCAGGTTTAATCTTAACTAAATTCATAGATTTTTATGTTCTGGAAAACGTCTCATAAATATATTCATTCATAGATATAGAGGTTACAGAATAATAATCAAAATCAATACCATTTATATCATTTCCTTCTCAATTTTTTAATCTAATTCCATAATACATTAGAGTTCCATTATGAACATCAAATAGACAATTATAAGATCTATTTCTCCCCTATATGATTCCAATTACATTGGAATAATATCAAAAAAAATTATATAAGACTATCATCTATCAAATATTTTTCTCTAAAAGGCTATAAGCTATTTGAAATAGTAATGAATCATTTATGTATTTATGAAATAGATTCAGGTGGTGAGAAATCAAAATCTTGATAGCCTTTAATCAATATAACTCTTATAGTTTCCAAAAACATTATGGAACAAATAAGAGTAACTTCATGTTTTGTTTAAATATTATTGTATGTCTCACAAAAATATATCTAAGTGTTAATATACCTTTTAAAAGAACATATAACAGTATTTCCTACTCTATAATTTTGATGAAATTACGACTTCTACTCTCTATAAAAATAAGTAACATCCTTATCTAGAATTTTATTATTTGAATTTATCATAAAATTTTTATCTATAATAGTATTGATAACAAAGGTCATTATTCCATCATGCCTATATTTATGTTTATCCCCATAAATAATAGATGTGATACTAGGATTATGATTTCTAGATTATTTGCAAACAAATCCTCCATTACCAAGTAAAAATAATATTCTCTGCCTACACAGTTACAATAAAAATGTTTATATGGAGAGACAAGATTTGATACCAAATTTAAGATAAGAATATTATTAAAAATATAATAGGGGTGGTTGTTAAATTTAATTTTATAAAAATACTAAAAGAAAATTTTAACAGACCCTTATATATAAGAAATTCAATTATAAAAAGAGTTGTTCTGAAATAATTTCTAATATTTTACCAAAAAAAAGTTCATAAAAATATATGTAAATTATTAATCAAATAAACAATTTAAAATATATTAATTAAAGTGTCGTTAATATGAAATTTTAATTAAGATAATTAATAAAAAACATATATAAATTTTAATAAGAATTATCTACCAATTAAACTAATTATATATTGAATTTTTAAACCCAACACTAGGTATCAATGAATTAACTTGTCATAATGTCTATCTTGGAATACTCAGAAGCTGTTGATCCACCTGATCATAAAAATCAATTTATTCCTATTCTGGGGATCCCTCGGTCAAACTAATCAATGAAACTTATGTCTCTCTATTCCTCATATCCCTCAAATAAATGATTATACAAACTTCTATTGTATAAGAATACCTTAATGATTTCTAAAAAAGTTATTCAAGAATATTTTATTTAAGGAAACTATTTAAAGATTATAATTGAATCACACTAATAAGGAATTTTTTAAGAAAACATCAAATATAAATTTTGATCATTGGTTGTCAAAATGTTTATTCTCTTTAGGGATTTTGTCATATTTATATAAAATCTTCCAATGTTTACATTGTTCATTTATTAAGATCAGTTAAAATGAAATCAGACACAACATATTTATCTTCCAGTATGTTAGATATTTTTCTATTTAAAATATATTTAACACAATTAAAATTATTTATATTATTTAATTAAGAATGAATAATAAATTTTCTAACTGGTATAATTTGTAACTATGCATCTAATAGACTATGAAGATTTCAAACCGATGGAATTTTTTATCAGCATTCGATGAAGTTTGTGTAATACAATCTAACATAATGTTTAAATATATATCTGATGGTCTTTGTAAAACTATGAATAATGGAATTTCAAAAACAATATATGATAAAATTTATTATCCACTGCCCAAAATAATTTAATACGTTTCTACAAAATTTAATGTTATAATAACTCTCAGTAACATTTTTCTGAAGGGAAAGTGAGGTAGTTTGAAAAACATATTACAAATTGCTAAAAATAAAATATCCATGAAAAGAAAAAATGGTTATATGAAATGTGTAATTGAAGATTATTTATTTTATTTTGAATGGATAGAAAATTATTTTATTAAAATATTATAAAATTCATTTTTGATACCCACATTGTAAAAAAGATAACTATTTTTTTTTGAAAAGGGTGTAAAGGAATTATCATGACCAAAAAATATACTTATGATCTTTCACAAATAATATATATGAACATTAATAGGAATTAAATTATAGAAATGTAATAAAATATTCATGTGTAATAAAAAGAGTTATTCATACTAATGTTTTACTTTTATTTCAGAAATTTTATTATCATATAAGAGGATATTCATAATGAGAAGTATTTTGGTAGAGGAAAACATGAAATAACTTATAAAATATGTTATTTTTGGTTCAATGAAAAATAGAAAAATTATATTCAAGTAAGAAAGACAATAAACCAAAAAATCAGAAATTTTGTTGATAAAGCCGTTTTATATTTGTTAATTTTTGAGTTAAAATCACATGAGATAATGAACCTAGAATTAAAAATTGAATATCACAAATAATATGAGAATAATGATATAAAAAATTAATGTTTTAGTATATAAAACCTTCCAACTAAAATATTATTTATATTATGAAAATTTCTTCAATGGTGAAAATAATAGACATAAAACCCTTACCAAATTTCCTTACTTTTTTGAATACACTGAAAAGTTCAGCATTGAAAAATAAATTCATCAATCACAAATATAAACATATTTTTTATATAAACAATCTTTAAAATAGATAATTTAAATTTAAAATTTCTAATAATAATATTTAGTCTATTATTATTATTTCAATATGGGGTGTGTGTATCCTTGGTCGATTTGAACTGTATTATTAATCATTATGTTTTCATTTAATTTTTTTCCAAATTGTCATTATTAAATGATTATAATTTTTTTGATCATATTGTTAATAACTTATCCAATTCATCTTTATAGAACCATATATAATATATAAAAAATAATAATAATCCATTAAAACCAATCTCATGACCATATGTGTGATTCAGAAATGAAAAAATGTAATCCAATCATGCCATGGAGGAGGTAGTGCACACATACGCATGGATATTTATTTCATTTTCCATATAATGAGGAAAAATTAATATCATTTATCATTAAATAATATAATATATTTTATACAAAACATATTTTTATTTTAAATTCATTATTAAGAGTAATATTATAAGGAGGTGATATAATGTGAATAGGTTACTTCATGGAGTGGGTATTCTGTACACCACATGGTTAACAGTTTTTTTAATCTGAATAGAAATGGGATAAAGTTTGTTAATTCACATAGAATCATTTTAATAACTTTCTAATGTACTAATTATTTTTATGTTATAATTTTAATATTTTAAAATTGAATTTTATGAATAGGGACTTAACATAAATAAATAGAAATTAGAAAGAATCAGTTAGAAATTACTACCTTACTATTTGAATTATCTCATTCATGAATGGGGTAAGCCCTTGAGGTAAGATCTTTTAGGAATAAAAACCCATATAAAATGTGGATGGGAATATTTATGAGTTCTATTATGAGTTTGGGATGAACTGAAGGGGTTGTGGTGTGAGGGGATGCAAGGAGAGGAATACCGAGTTTATATGTGAAAATGGATATGATTTTTGTAAATACCAAAAAATGTTAAATAATGGGAATTCACCCTAAAAGAATGTGGATAAAAATATGATTAATAATTGATTTGATAAGTGATAATGTCAATAAATTCTTCAACCACACTTTTAAACACATTTCCCAAGCATGTTTTATGTATTCTATTATTATATTTTTTTACTATTAACATTTTAGCTTTTAATGTGGTATTTATTTTTCCACCAAATGTTATTTTCCCTTTATTTAAAAAAATTAGATTGTATTTTATAACAAATTTGGATGAAATAATTATAAATTATAAATTTATTTATTTATTTATTTTTTATTAAATTTTAAAAAGTGATAAAAATTAATTTTAAAATACTTATATTTTTTTTTAAAATATAAAATATGTAACACCCCAACCATCCATGGTATGTTTCCCTTTGAATAATGTAGTAGCTTGTGTTGTACCTAACTTTGAGTTTTAACACATTATGACCAATCACACTAACAATTATGAATAGTAATACCCACTTTTTGAAATTTTATAAATTTTATTTTTCAAAATGGGCTTAATTTCGAGATTTAGAATATCAAAATTATCTTAGGGTGAATTTTTGGTATTTTTCTAAAAACATTCTATTTTTGAATAACAGTGAATAACACTATGTTATTGTTTAAAACAAAATTTTTATTCAAATAAATTGTTATTTTATTTTATTTTAGGTCAAAATAGATATATAATACCTATATATGTTCAACCTAATTCATTGGTGTAATTTTATTATAAGTTTTGATATATAAAATTTTATCGAACTTTTTACTATCTCTTACCTACCTTCTAGGAGAATTTTTAAATTTAAATAAAACATAATTTTACTACTTCTGTGAGTTGAATATTAAAAATCCAAGAGACACTGTTGACAACAATAAGTAAAAAATGTGGTTCAATTAGAGAAAAATAATTTTTGGTGAATAGTAACTATTGACTTTTATTTACCATGATTAAAAGTAAATAGAAAAATTAAGGGTAAAAATGATATCATAATTACCATAACACATGTCCAAATTATATTGGATAAGTGTAATTCGGCCAAAAACAACAATTGGAATAAAATATGACCCCCTTTGGACCACAATGATTATATTAGGACATTTATTGTTATTTTATTTAAAGAAGAGCTAAAAGTGTTAAATTCAATGATTAATAACTAAAACATTTTTAATATAGGTTTATACATAAGATAAATTAGACTATGATTTTTAATTAGAACGATGAAAAGCTTTCCTACATAATGGTACTTAATTTTAAATTTTGAAACATTAAAAAATTAAATTTATTTAGGACACAATGATGATGCAGTAATTACCTTATTAAAGAAATATTGAGATAATTGATATTATAAATAAACAAATAAATATAAATTAAGACTTATAATTAATTACAATAATTTTCTAGGATAATATGAAAAGTTAAGGTTTATTAAAAAAATTTATTCGAAGTGATAATGTTTTTATTGCATTCAAAAAAATCAAATACTAAATAGTGTAAAAATTGACATAATTGAGTTTTTAAAACAAAAACAATATTATAAATTGATATAATATACCTAAATATCTAAGGTTAGGAAAAATAAATTATATAAGGTTATATATATTAATAATGAACCACTTGGGGTTCTCTTGTCTTGTTATAGTATGTTTATGAACCATATGATATAAAAATACAAAGAGACATGGTAAATGTCAAACTATTTAACTAAGAGATAAATCTAACAGAAAATGATAATATGATGACTAAAACCTGTCTAAAATATATTGGTTGAGAGGTTTTCGACCCATCCACACCTTAGCCTCAAAATGATGAAATATGGGTAAATTAGAAACCAAAACATAATTTATTAAAAAAATATATTTCAAGCTTTTTCTATGTTGACCCTTAGTTCTCTTAAAAAAGGGTACTTCCCATTCTCTTAATTTCACACCACAAAAGCCATTTGACTCATCCAAAACCTGCCAAAATATCTTCTCAATTATCCTCCATTAAATCTAGATGTCTTACCTTGATCATAATTATAATCCAAGGATCCCATTTGATCAACTAAAAGGATACACCTGAAGAAGAGGTAATAATTTCACCACCCTCTTTCTAGTTCATTTCTTCTTCCACATCCTCTTTTTTTGTTGTTTACATACCAATATAATTAGTCTAGTACATTATATATACTATGATTTTATTATATATATAGTACAACCATATTCATTATTCAATCCATTCTATAAATGACAAAGTCACCAGACATGTGTACGTACGGTTTACCATCTCCCCGTCAAGGTGTAGTTAGTTATTCAAACACATAATTTTTTGGATTGGTATAATAATGAGTATAAATAATGTAAATAATATATATAACATGTTAATTATTCTATATATATGATATAGCATTCAATTACATACAATTTCATTATCAATATAACGATATTGTCTCTCGTGCGTACGTACATAATACCGTCTCCACGAACGCGATGAGATTCATTCCCCATATTAATCATTCAATAATAATTTTATTTTTACAAATAAAAATAATATTGATGAATATAATATCATTCTATGTATCAAACAAATACATCCTATCCATAACCAACATCGCTTATGTAATCAAGCATATAAAAAAATGAATCAGTTAACACCCGAAAAGTTGATACTACTGAAATATTATTAACAATGAAATATTATAGTATCATATATGATATCATATTTATGTATATAGTTCATGTATAATTTAATAACAATGTCTTAACTATTTTATATGAGGTTAACATAACATCTTCTAAGGAAATGTACAAGGTAAAAGTTAATTCTACAATCTCTTTACATATCCAAGGTTGTTAATACGTAAGTATCTACTAGGAACTCATTATCATCCACATCCGTGTCTTCTTAAAAATAAAATTCAAATTTTTTACTATTTACTAGACTATGGTTTAAAGTAATTTCTACCCTTATTTGACCATATATGTTTTCAAAGTAATATTTCCGTCGTTTTCCAACCAAGGAACTTTATGACATTTTTGACAAAATTAAGGTCTGAATTCCTTTTTTTGCTTATATAGAGGTTGCAGCTAATTGCTTTCACTATAACATTGTCAAAGCTTCCCATACAAGATTATAATTTTTTTTCAAAATAAGGGTTTTCTTTTATAATTACAAGTCTTCTAAATGATTTTAAAATAGAAAGATATATTTCTCTCAAAAAGTTTTGATTTCATCTATGTCAACATTCTTTGGTGGATTATAATCATGTTTGAAGTTGAGTTATTATGATAAAAATCTTCCAAACTGTGTTGAAGGTTTAGTGACATATTTGAGTATGGATGTGTTATTTCAAAACCATTGATGGTTTATGGATAATGTATTGACATTTCATATGTTAGTTTTAATATGGATGTTTATGTTATGTTTAAAACTTTTCATATGTGGAATGCATTGGACATAGTAATTGATGGATGGAGCCCTCTATAACTCTTCGATTAATGGGTAGGTTTAATGAGGCAAAATAGTGTCTTGGCACAGGGCCTTGAAAAAATATTATTTGTATTCTTTTCACAAGGCCTTGACTATGTGGTTATGAAGTCTAGAATTATGCATTCCATCATTATGAAATTGGTTGTTGATATTACACACGATTATTGTACTAGTAGAATATCCATGGGAATAAGTAAATAGAATTATTTGATTTATATTGGCCATATTAAGCAGAAGTTCATGTTTTAAAGGGTTATGATTCAGTCTTATACATTTCCATAAATGTTTATGCTAATTTATGAAATTTTACTCTATATTGTTATCCTTACTAAGAATCTCAGCTCACCCCTTTCAATGTTTTATTTTTCAGAGGATGTAAAGAAGTATATTATGAGTAAACTATAGAGATAGTCTAAGGGATATTAATGTGGTCAATAGAGACAATGTTGGTGGTTTTCATTTTATAATGTAACGTAAAACTTATGAGTGTATCTATTACTTACAAGGAGACTGAAATGATTGGTCTTTTGGGATTTAATCCCCTTTTATCATTCCAATGTTATATAATAATGCACCAAATCTAGGTAATTGGGGTCAGGGTATTACAGTTGGTATGAGAGGATGTTTAGTATAATCCTTGGAAACTAGATTTAGAAATTCTTTTAATTAAGAACATTACCCTAAGACAGACTTTGAGGATTAGTATAGAATAACTTCCAATAATATTGTTAATGTAGAGATTCTGTGTATATTCCATGAAATTGATCCCTTTCTGGATATGAGTAGTTATAGGTATCTCTGGCCAGATGTACATAGGGGTGAAAACTCCGACATGAAGTTTCGAACTTGACCCACGGTATCCTAGTACACAACAAAGGGTCTTGCTACACTATTGGTTATGACACTCCAGGGGGGATATTCTTAAGAATATTCACATTTTATTTACAAACTAGTATGAAGGATTTATGAGTATATACCTCCTCAAAGAAAACATTTTTATGAATATGGATTATATTAATAAATGCACAATTTAATTTATGTGTTTTACATGTTTGAAATTATGTATTTCTATTCATAACCTAATATAGTATATGCCATTTTATTAGAAATGGAACCAAGTGGAAGGAATGAAAATTGTATCAATGCACATAATCCATATAGGTATTTACCTCATACTCAAGATAATTATATTAAAGCTGGTGATGCAACTAGTGATGATCAGCTTCTCACTATACTGGGACAACTCACCTTGGTTATGATTAATAACCTTACCCGTATGGAGCACCCTGATCCACAACGTGGAGGATCAATGTTATACATCTTCATGAGGCAACAACCACTAAAATTCTATGGGATTAAAAATCCATTAGTATCTGAGAAATGGATAAGTTCCTTAGAAAAAATATTTCATGCTTTGGGGAGTAGGAAAAGAGAAAAAGTTTTCATTGATATTTATTACCTCATAGGAGATGTAGATCAATGGTGTTCATTAATCCAAAAAACAAAAAGGAAGATGAAGAAGTATCAAACATGGAATGGAGAGAGTTTTAAGAGATTTAATGAGAAAAATACCTTCCTTGTGACCATCATGCGGAAATAGAATGACAATTTCTAAGTATGAGGAAAAAGGATAATGAGAATATCTCAAAGTACGAGGCTAACATTACATGGTTAGTAAGGCATATGGAAAATTATATAAGTATCCCAAGGAGTACAGTTGAAAGATTTATTGATGGGTTAAAACTATTTCTTTGTTGAGAATTAGTCTCACAATCTTCCTCATCTTACGAAGATATTGTCTCATGCGCTATGAAGAATGAAAATTATTTCTCTAGGTCTTAGGACTTCAAATAAAATCAAGAGAAGAAGAGAACAATTGAACACTCTGGAAATGGAAATAAGGGAAAGAAGGGAAAAGTTGAATATCCATCCTGATGTAAATGTGGGAGGAATCACCCTGGTACTTACCTGAAGGGAATGTGAGTCTGTTACAAGTGTGGTGAAAAAGGCAACCAAGCTCATGATTGTAAGGGAAAGAAGGAGGATGACAATGTTAAATGATAAAATTATTGAGAAAAGGGGATTTGTGCCAATGAATGTCCTAAGTGCCAAGGAAACATACCTCAGAAATGGCCAAAAGAGAATGGTTAAGCTTATACGGTAACTACTGCTGAGGTTGATGCTCCGAATGATGTGGTGGCATGTAATTTAATGGTTTCCCCAAGTTTATCCAATGCTTTATTTGATTCTAGATCATCTAATTGCTTCATATCATCCAATTTTTCTAACAAAATTCGATATTTTCAATTTTAATTAACAATGTAGTTGTCCATAAAATCTCATAAAGGAAGTATCATTACAACAATGTTTTGGGAATCAGTTCCCATTAGGGCATATATATGTTCTCTATCTATTGATCTCATCACCATACCCATGATTGAATTTGATATAATCCTATGTATGGATTGTCTCTTGGACCGTGATACAAAAATATATTGTAAAAAGATGAAGGATACAATTTTTGATGATGATAATAAGTACCTTATATTTCGAGCAGAAAAGTTATCACCAGATTCTTAACTAGATCAACCCCCAATAGCTCTACTAAATTCAATCATCATGGAGGAAGAGAATGAAATAACTATGGGTGAGGAAAATAATGTTCGAATAGCGGTCGAACCTATTGTACAAGAATATGTTGATGTGTTTCTAGAGGATTTACCTGGACATCCTCCCGAACAAGAAATTGAGTTTTACATTGATTTAATTCCTGGTTCAAGGCCCATATCTAATACCCCTTATAGAATGTACACTATGGAGTTAGTGGAACTATAGATACAACTAGAGGAATTGAGTAATAAGGGATTTATTCACCCTAGTGTTTCTCCATGGGGAGCCCCTATCCTTTTGTTAAGAAGAAAGATGAATCTATGAGGTTGTGCATTGACTACAGGGAGATCAATTTTATAACAATAAAGAAAAAGTATCCCCTGCCTCGCATTGATGATTTATTCGATCATATTCATGGACCAAAATATTTTTCAAAGATTGACCTTCAATATTGAAATCATCAGTTGTGTGTGAAGATGGAAGAAATTTCGAAAACAACATTTCGAACCAGGTATGGGCATTAAGAGTTTACTGTAATGCCTTTTGAACTGACTAATGCACCCTTAATTTTCATTGATTTAATGAATAGAGTTTTCAAGGAATATCATGATTAATATATAGTTTTATTTATTCATTACGTCTTAGTTTACTCCAAAAGATATGATGATCATGGAAATCACATGTGTATTTTTCTAAAGACTCTTAGAAGAAATGAATTATATGGGATGTTTAGAATGTGTGAATTATGGCTTCAAGAGATTTCCTTTCATGGACATATTGTCTCTAAGGATGGAATCTGTCACGATCCAGCCCTGGTACCCTGGTATCCTCATAACCAAGTCGACCCTAACAAAGCCCGAAGGGCATTCCCGAAACCCACAGGTCAATGACTAGCACCTGTCATCACAAAACATATAAGTGGGAATGATTTTGCCACCAACAATGTGGAAGAAAAGAAACAAGACAGTATGCATAACATAAAAAAACTCCACTGGGAGTAATGTACCAGAATACATAGAGGCATGAAAAGCCCAAAGTACTACAACCCAAGTACTAAAAAAGGGAAAACATTCCCAAGGTCCCTATGGACACAACTCACCAAGGCCAAAGATCAACAACTAGATCTACCACCATGAGATCCCTTCCCTTTGCTCGAACCTTGAAGAAGAAAGTCTAAAAACACCCAAAGTAAAAAGTAGGGTGTGAACCTAATCCTAGTAGGATACCACCAAAGAGTTCATGATAGATTCCATATATAGATTATCCAAAAAAATCTATCAATTTTCAAAAAAATAGGATTGGATATTCAAAAGAATATTATAACAAAACATGCCATACATTTTTAAATGATGGAAATAAATATTTTAAGTAATGATTTTACAAATGATGGAATATTTATTAAACAATTTCTTATGTAAAAAATTTATATAAAATAGTTTATATAAACTCAGTAGGCATATAAATTAGTAAAAAATTATTGGCATACATATATATCTCAAAAATAAATAAACAAGCGAGCTACATGATCATCTTCCAAAAGGTACGACAGTATTATCCAGTTATAGGATTCTGAACTCTCTATGTGAAGTCACCAAAATGTGTATACACGTGTCCCTATGACACTGGCCAAAGGAGACACTTCACTAACTCGTCGGGGATGTTACCCGCCGCAATTATGTTTTATAACGTTGTCATAGCGTAGAGTGTATCCAAATAACCCACTAACTACCCAAGGATTGCATGCACTCTCACATGACGGGAGAACTATTTTATGAATTCTTAAAAATACGATCAATCCCATTCTTCCATTTAAAATGTTCCAATTTCTTACCATTTAAAACCAAAATCGGTTTTATTCAAAAACATACCTTTTTTATAAGATAAAACTAATGGGTTTCTATCAAATCATTTTAATCCATTTTCATTAGTGTGAAATCCAATGAAAACTAATTCAAATATCACACAATTTATTTCCACAATTAAATTAAAAAATTTAATTGAAATAATTTCCATCAAATCCACAATTTAAATTAAACAATTTAAATCCTCAAATTTCCATAAACACACCCAATTCAATGTAATTGGTGGGTTTCCAAATTTTCATGCCAAAAACATTTCAAATACCTCGATTCACTGGAATCCAATTTTAATGAATTTAATTGAAAGAAAATTTGAGCAATTGAATTTAAATCAACAATTGAATTGAATCAAGAAATACAAGGATAGTCAATTTTTCAATTCGGGACGGAACCACCTACCCCAATTTATTGACAGGAGTTAGCCCAATGCGAAACCCAAAAAACCGAGCTGCCCAACGTCGTAGATCATGTTTCGAATATAAATCCTCAAAACTAAAAAAATAAGATCAATGGAATCAAGATATTATAAAACTAGATCTAGATCCACAATCCTAGATCTAAGTCTCAACTCATAGGATAAAATCGACAGAAAAAAGTTGAAATATCCCATGAAAAGATCAAGGAAAGATAGAGGAAATAATGGGAGAAGTAATAGGTTGAAATCCAATTTCCAGGAGGACAGAAGATCCTCAATCTGAGCCTTCAATCTCGAAGTAAGAAGTTCAGATCACTTTGGACTCTCTTTAGGAGGCTTTGGAAACACCTAGAATGTTTCAATCCCAAGAAAAAGTTAGAAATATGGAAGTCATGGGGGTTCGGGTTATTTTAAGGACTTTAGGAAGTAAAAAAATACATGCACGGTTACCTAGACATAGGTGCATGTCCGGGAAAACTGTGCACCAACCGTGCGGAACCCACTATCTAGGTTTGCAAAGTTGGAACAGTTTGGTTACAAAGTCTGTCAAACCGTACGCAAACTGTGCGGACCTCTCTGTCTAGTTCTGCATGGTTGGCACAGTTTGGTCGCACAATTTTTCAAACCATGTATAACTCACTATCCTTTAGTTTTCCTTAAATTTCCTCCCAAACACACCCCAGGTCACTACTCCAAAACAGTGGTACATAGAAACATCAAAAGTACCTGAAAACATAATGTGATGTTACAACCTCTCCACCATAAGATCTTTCTGTCCCCAGAAAACCTATAAAGAATGTTCCATGTCAAAAATATGAGGCCACTACTATCTCATTAGTGCCTCCCTTTCCCACATCTCATGAGAATCAGAACCATGCTTCCATAGTACACAGACCAAAGGTATCATTCTACCACGATGTACCTTGGTCTCAGAATCTACAGCCATAACTGGTCATTCAGTCACAGATAAATCTGGGTCAATCTCAAGATCACTAAAGCTCAAAACATGAGACGGATCAAAGAGATACTTTCGCAGATGTGATACATGGAACACATTATGTATCGACGTCAGCTGTGGTTGTAGATCTAGAGGGTAAGAAACTTTCTGTACATGACCAAAAACATCGAAAGGTCCCATAAAATGAGGAGAAAACACCCCTTGCATCCCAAGACGTCGATGACCTAATCAGGGTGAAACTTTCATGAACACCTGGTCACCAACTATGAACTCTTAAGGTCTATGATGACGATTAACATAAGACTTGTATCGAATATATGCTATCAACATTCTCTGAAGAATCAATTGCATCTTAGTTATCATCTCTTGGACCAAACTCGGTCTTACCAATGAACTTTCACCAATCTATGACCAACATAACGAATATTTATAAGGGCGACTATAAAATTCCTCAAAAAGAGCCATTTTTATCGTAGACTGATAACTGTTGTTATAAGAAAACTCAACTATCCCTAGATGATCATCCCAAAACCTACCAATGTCGAGAACACATGCGTAGAGCATATCCCCAAGGATCTGAATATCTCTCTCTGTCTGGCCATATGACTGTGGATGGAAGGTCATGCTCAAACGTACTTGAAATCCCAGTGCCTCCTGGAGGCATATCCAAAAGCGAGAAGTAAACCGAGGATCCCTATCCGAGACTATGGAAGACGAAACTCCGTGCAAACGAAACATTTCTTTCACATAGATATTTCCCAACTCCTCAACATTGGTTGTATCTCGAATAGGTATAAAGTGAGCTGACTTGGTCAACATGTCAATCACAAGCCATATCACCTTATTCTTCCTCTGTGTTTGAGGTAACCCAACCAAAATGTCTATCGATATTATATCCCACTTACATTTAGTGAATGGAGGTGATTGAAGAAAACCCAGAGGTTTCTAGTGCTCGCCTTTCACCTGTTGGAATTTTTAGAAACGAGATACAAACTCAGCAATTTTATGTCTCATACCTGGACACCAGAACTATTTCAACAATTCATAGAACATCTTCGTGGTTCCTGGGTGCACATCCCATTGATAGTTATCAGAATCCCCCATCACATCCTTCCTTGCTGATAACGACACAATGTAACAGTTTCTATAACATAGAACACCCTTTTTGGAGAATGACCACTGGGTTTCGGTCTCCCCACATTAAAGAGAGTTCCTAATGCTATAGAATTCATCATCTAGTTGTTGTTCCGGAATAATTAACTCACGAACAGAAGATGTCAACTAGAGACTAGCTAAAGAAACTTAATTCCCCTTCCACTAAACTCCAATATGAAATTTAGAAAAAGGAGCCATCAAACTCCACTCTTCTGAAGATTCTTTTATAGCATGTGATGGAATATTCTTGCTTAATGCATCTACAACTACATTCCCTTTCTTCAAGGTATAGTAAATGTCAATGTAAAAAAGATTTCATGTAATCCAACCAACACCTTTGGCAGAGATTCATATCTTTTTGAGAGAATATACAACTCAAGCTCTTGTGGTCTGAATACGTAGTAACCCTTTCTCCAAAAAGGTAATGTCTCCAAAACATAAGTTCGTGCATTACAGCTGCATGTTCAAGGTCATGGGTAGCATAGTTCGTCTCATGAGGCTTAAGCTAACGAGATCTATAGGCAGCAACTTGATTACCTTGCATAAGGACACATCGCAAACCTGAACCCGATGGATCACAGAAGACCACATAACCGATCCCAGCTTGAGGAAGAGTTAACACCAGCACAGTTGTCAAAAGATGAATAAGCTCAACAAAATAAATCTGACATTTATCATTCCTAGAGAACTTCACTCCCTTTCAAGTTAGAGTAGTCATGGGAGAAGCAAACTTTGAGAAGTCTTTAAAAAATCTGATGTAATATCATACTAAGACCAAGAAGCTCTGATTCTAGAAAACATTTTGCGGTTGTTCACAATTCATAACAGCCTTCACCTTCTTTGGATAAATTGATATTCCTTGTTCTGGCATGACATGTCCCACAAAATTTACCCCCCGAATCTAGAAATCGCACTTTGAAAGCTTGGCATATGGTCAGTGACTCTTTAGAAGAATTAGAAATTTTCTCAGATGATGAACATGACCCTCCTCAGACATGGAGTAGATAAGAATTTCATCCAAAAAGACTACCAGAAATGTATCTAGATACTCATGGAAAACCTTGTTCATCAAAGCCACGAAAACTGTAGGAGCATTTATTAGGATTAAGGGAAATAACAAGGTACTCATAATCTCCATACCCACTCTGAAAAGCAGTCGTATGAAAGTCAGATTTTTTTATCCTAAACTGATGGTAACCAAATCAAAGATCAATTTTTGAAAACCACTTTTCCCCTTTCAATTGATTAATCAAATCATCAATTCATGGTAACATATATTTTTTCTTTATTATAACATGATTTATATTGTGATAATCAACACAAAAGCGGAGAGAACCATCAACCTTATTGGAAAATAGAATAGGTGCTACCCAAGGTGACACACTCGGGAGTATAAAACCTTTCTCAAGAATATCGTTTAACTCAGACTTCATTTTTTTAGTCTGCTTGAGCCATTCGGTATGAGGGAAAATAAACCGGTTGAGTACCAGGAATTATGTCAACAAAAAAATAAACCTCCCTCATATACCATTTTTTCATGAATGAGCCTGGGTAAACTGGTAACCTAATAAACCTTTCGGCCTTAACATAGCTCAAAGGGCGTTCCTGATCCCCAAGGGTCAAATAACAACACCTGTCATCACACAATATTCAAGTGGGAATGATTTTTCCACCAACAATGCCGAATAAAAGAAAAATGGCAGTATGCCTGACAAAAAGAAACTCCACTGGGAGTAATGTACTAGAGTACAAAGAGGCATAAAAATCCCAAAGTACCAAAACCCAAGTACTAAAAAAGGGAAAAGATCCCCATGGTCTAAAATTACACAACTCACCAAGAACAAAGATCAAAAACTGGATCCAACTCCAAGAGATACCTTCCCTTTTCTTGAACTTAGAAGAAGAAAGTCTACAAACACCTGAAGCCAAAAATAGGGTGTGAGCCTAAGCCCAGTAGGATACCACCGAAGAATCCGAAACAGATGCCAAATATAGATTCTCTATAGAAAATCTTTCAATTTTAAAATAAATAGGTTTGGAAATTCAAAAGAATATTCTAACAAAACATGCTATACATTTTCAAGTGATGGAAATAAATATTATAAGTAATGATTTTACAAATGATGAAATATTTCTAAAAAAATAGCTTAAGTAAAACATTTATATAAAATAGTTTATAATAATTTGTCATGCATATAAAGTAGTTCAAAAGTATTGGCATAAATTTGTATCTAAAATATAAATAAACAATCGAGCAACATGGTCGTCGGCCAAAAGGTACGATAGTGTTAACCAGTTATAGTATTCCACACTCTCTATGTGAAATCTACAAAATATATATACGCATTTCCCTATGACACTGGACAAAGGAGACTCATTACCAACCCGCCAGGGATGTTACCCACCACAGGTATGTTTTAGAACGTTGTCGTACTATAGAGTGTATCCAAATAACTCACTAACTACTTGAGGCTTTCATGCGCTCTTACATGATGGGAGAACTATTTTAAGAATTCTTAAAATATGATCTATCCCATTCTTCCATTTCAAATTTTCCAATTTCATTCCATTTAAAACTAAAACATGTTTTATTCAAAAACATGAGTTTTTCACAAGATAAAAAGAATGGGTTTCTATCAAATCATTTTAAGCAATTTTAATCAGTTTGAAATCCTATAAAAACTAATTCCATCATCACATAATTTTTTTCCACAATTAAATTCAAAAATATAGTTGAAATCATTTCCATAAAATCAAAAATTTAAATTAAACAATTTAAATTAACAAATTTCCATTAACACACCCAATTCAATGGAATTGTGTTTTTCCAAATTTTCATTCCAAAACCATTTCAAATACCTTGATTCACTAGAATCGAATTTTTATCAATTTAATTGAAAGACAAATTTGATAAATAGAATTTAAATCAAAAATTGAATTAAATCAAGAAATACAAGGATAATAGATTTTGAAAGTTGGGACAGAAACTCCTAACTCGATTTATTGATGGAAGTTATCCTAACGAGAAACCTCAAAAACCGATCGGCACAACATCATTGATGATGTTCTGGATCTAAATCATTAAATCCAAAAAAATTCAATGACATCAAGATCTTGTAAAACTAGATCTAGATCCACAATCTTAGATCTAAATCTCAACTCATAGGTTTAAATCCATGGAAAACGGTTGAAATATCCCATGAAAAGATCAAGGAAATATTGAGGAAAGAACGGGAGAAGTAACAGGTTGAAATCCACTTACAAAGAGGAGAGCGAATCCTCAATCTGAGCCTTCAATCTCAATGGAAGAAGTTCAGATCACCTAGAAATCTCTCTGGGAGGCTTTTGAATCACCTATAATGTTTCCCTCCCAAGCCATGGTTAGAAATATGAATGTCCTAGGGTTCAGGTGGTTTTAAGAAGGATTTTGGGAATTTTAAAAAATCATCTTGCACGGTTACCTGGATAGAGGTGCACAGTCAGTCAAACCATGCACCAACCTTGTAGAACCCACTACCCATGTTTGCATGGTTGGTATGATTTGGTTGAACAGTCTGTCAAACCGTGCGCAAACCATGTGGAACTCTCTGTCAAGTTCTGTATGGTAGGAGTGGTTTGGACGCACAGTTTTTCAAACCGTGCGCAAACTGTGCACAACTCACTATCCTTTAGTTTTCCTTAAAAGGTCACACAAACGCTGCCCAAGTCACTACTCCAAAATATAGGTACTTAGATTCATCAAATGTACCTGAAAACGAAACATGATTTTACAAAATTTCTGTTGATCCTTCAAAGACCAAGGCAACCCAAGAATGACGAACACCGATGAATATAATGGAGGTATATAGTATTATTGGTTTAGCAGGTTATTATCGACGTTTCGTCTAGAATTTTGTCATGTTGGATAACTCATTAACCAAGCTCACACGCAAAGAGGGTAAATTTTTTTGGAGAAAAGAGTGTGAACAATGTTTTGAAGGACTAAAGAGATGACTGGTCAATGTTGCTATCTTGACTCTACAATCACGGAATGATGGGTTTGTTATTTATAGTGATGCTTTAATGAAAGTACTTGGTTGTGTTCTTATACATAATGATAGGGTTATTACCTATGCATCATGATAGCTAAAAATTTATAAAAGAAACTATCCCACTCATGATCTTGAGTAAGCAGCTGTAATCTTAGCTTTGAAATTATGGAGACACTATCTCTACGGTGGAAATGTAATATTTATACTGATCAAAAGTGTTTGAAGTATATTTTATCATAGAAATAACTAAACAAGAGGAAAATAAGACAACTACTAAAGGATTATTTTTGCACTATACAATATCACATGGGGAAGGCGAATAACGTGGCATGTGATTTCAAAAGAACAAATCGAGGAGTTCTGAACAAGTTGAGAGTTTAAAGGTAACTTATTTTCATGGATCTAGTAATGATAGATATGGGAATAACCTTGGAAGGTGAAACATTAATACTTTTTTAGATGATTTCCAAAACATCTTTACTAGAATGGTTAAAAAGTTCTCAGACCGATGATGAGGAGTTTCAAAAGAAAATTTAAGCTGTGTGTGATGGGAGATTGAGTGACATCATATATGAATATGGAATTCTGAAATTTGGGAAGAGTCTATGTGTTTCTAACATACCTAATCTAAAAAGGTAATTATTGGACAATGCCCATAGCTCTAATTTCTCTATAAACCATGGGAGAACCAAGATGTATATAGATTTGAAGGAACATTTTTGTTGGGACAACATGAAGAGAGAGATTTCTGATTAAGTGTCAAGATGTATGGTTTTTCAACAAGTGAAACCTAGAAGACAACGTCCTAGAGGAGTCAAGAAACCTTTTCCCATATATGAGTGGAAGTGGGATGATATTACGATGGGATTTTTAATGGGGCTTTCAAAGAATCCTTGAAGCAATGATGCAATATGGATCATTGTTGATTGTCTTACCATGTCACCTAATTTTCTTGCTATATGAGAAGATTTACCACTTGAACGTATAGAAAAACTATATATTAATGATGATGTAAGACATCATGGAGTACCCCTATCGATTGTGCCTGATCGTGATCCCCATTCTACATCACGATTCTGGAAAACTCTTCAGAAAGCACTAGATACTAAACTTCTTTGAGCACTACCTATCACCCTCAAATATATGTAAAATTATAATGCACTATTTAGACATTATAATACATGTTGAGATCAGGATCAATTGACTTTCAGGTATGTGGGATCAATATTTACCTATGGTAGAATTTTCCTATAATAATAGCTTCCATTCAAGTATTTAGATGACACTATATGAAGTGTTATATGGAAAGAGATTCCACACACTAACTTGTTGGGATGATATTGGTGAACGAAAACTTATAGGCCCAGAACATGTTGAGGAAGCAAAGGAAAAGGAGAAGATTATCCAAACCCGCATAATAGTAGCCCAATGTAGGGAATAGCTATGCCAGTAACTGAAGGAATGATTTGGAATTTCAAGTATGAGACCATGTTTTCTTGAAGGTATCTCTATGGAAGGGTGTTATACGTTTCTGAAAGATGTGTAAATTGAGTCCCAGGTACATCAGACCTTTCGAAATTCTATAATAAATTTGAGTTTTGGCGTATCATTTGGCAATGCCTCTAAGTCTCTCCAAAGTTCATGGTGTGTTCTACCTATCACTGTTGAGAAAATACAAACCTCACCCAACACATGTAATCTCCTATGATGTAATTGAATTGGAACCTATTCATTGTTATTGTGAAGAGCCTGTCAAGATTCCTAGTACTAGAGAAGTGCAGAGAAACTGAACTACTCATCTGGTAAAAGTTCTATAGAGAAACCATGAGATGGAGGAGGCAACGTGGGAACCCAAGGAACTTATGATGAAGAACCACCAAAATATTTTTATGGTGTAATATTATAAAAATTTCGAGGAAAATATTATTAAGGTGGGGAGAATGTAACACCCCAATCTTCCACATTTCATATCCCTTTAAATAATGCAGTGGCTTGCGTTGTACGCAACTTGGAGTTTTAACACACTATGACCAATCAAACTAGCCGTTATGAATATTAATACCCACATTTTTAAATTTTATGAATTTTATTTTTCTAAATGGACTTCATTTTTGGATTCTAAATATTGAAATTATCTTAGGTCAAATTTTGGTATTTTTTTGAAAAAATTCAATTTTTGATAAATAGTGAAAAACACTACGTTAATGTTTAAAACTGACTTTTTATTTAAGTAATTAGTTTTTTATTTTTAATTTATTTTATGTCAAAATAGATACATAATTCCTATATATGTTTAAAGTAAATCATTGGAGTCATTTTATAATATGTTTAGATATATAAAATTTTATCGAACTTTTTATCGTCTTTTACACACCTTCTAGGAGAATTTGCAAATTTGCATAAAACATAATTCTACTGCTTCTGTGAGGAGAATTTAAAAAATTAGAGAGACATTGATGACATTAGTATGTAAAATTTTGGTCAATGAGATGAAATTATGTTTTGGTGAATATGAAATTTTGACTTTAATTTACCACTGTTTAAAGTAAATAGGGTATTTAAGGGTAAAAATGATATCATAATTACCCTAAAACATGACGTAATTCTATTGGATAAGTTTAATTCGACCAAAAAAAACTTATTAATAATATATGATCCCTTTGGTCCACAATGATTATATTAGGACATTTATTATTATTTTAGTTTATGAATAGTTAAAAGTGTTGAATTCGACGTTTAATAATTAATCCATATTTCAGATAGGGTTATACATAAGATAAATTTGAGTATAAATATTAATTAGAAATAAAAAAATAATTTCCTACATAATAAAATTTTATTTATAATTTTTAAAAATAATATAATTAAATTTATTTATTACACAATGATGATGCAATAATTACCTTATTAATGAATGATTAAAATAATTGAAATTATAAATATCCAAATGAATGTATACTGAGAATTATAATGAATTCTACTAATATTTTAGGTTACTATGACATGTTATGGTTTATTAAATACATTTAATTTGAAGTGATAAGGTTTTTATGGCAATATAAAAAATCAAATACTAAATAGTGTCAAAATTGACATAATTGAATTTTTAAAACATATACTATATTATTAATTGATATAATATTCCTAAAAAACAAAGGTTTGGTCAAAGAACAAAGATAACATTATATATATTATTAATTACCACTTTGGTTTTTATTGTCTTATTATTGTATGTTTATTAACCATATAATATAAAAATACAAAGAGACATGGTAAATGTCAATCTCTTTAACTAAGAGTTAGATCTAAATGATAAGGTTAATATGTTGACCTTAAACTGTATAAAACCAATTGGATGAGATGTTTTAGAACAATACCAACCTTATCCTAGAAATAAATTATTTTTGAGCCATTAGAAACTGAAAATGATTTTACTATAAAATAATATTTCAGGCTTTTCATAAAGTTACCCTCACCTCTTTTATAAAAGGGTACTTCCCCTTATCTTAATTTCACACCTCCAAAGCCATTTTTCTCACCCAAAACCTACCCAAATAACCAATAAACTATTATATCATTATTCTAGAGTCCTTACTGTGATCATAAATCCATATTAGGGGGGCCTTTTGATCAACTCAATAGGAAACACCATAAGTAGAGGTTATAATTTCACCACCCTCTTTCAAATTCTTTTCATCTCCCACTTTATCTTTCTTTCTTGTTTCCATACCAGAATAAAAACTCCAGTACCATATAAATACCATGATGTTTTTATAAATATGGTAAAACCATATTTCTTATTCTATTCATCCTATAAATGAAAAAGTCACCATACGTGCGTACGTACAACCTACCCTCTCCACATCGTGGTGTACTTTGTCATTCAAACACTTCATTATTTGGATTGGAATAATAATGAGTATAAATAATTTAAATAATAAATATAACATGTTAATGATTCATTATATATGATATACCATTAAATTACATACTATATCATCATCAATATAATGATATTGCTGCTCCTGCTTACGTATGGATTACTGTCTCCACGAACGCGATTAGATTCCTTCCCCATCATAATCATTCCAGAATAATTTTCCTTTTATGATTACAAATAATGTTTATGAACATAATATAATTCTGTACATGAATCGAATACCTCATATCCATAACCAACATGGCTTATGAAACCGATCATATAGGGGAAAACGAATCAGTTAACACCCCAAACGATGATACTGGTGAAATATTATTAACAAAGCTATATTAGAGGATCATATATGATATCATAATTATGTATATAGTTCTTTTATAATTTAATAACATTGTTTTAATGTTTATAAATGAGGTTAACATACCATCGAATAAGGAATCGTACAAGGAAAGGGTGAATTCTACAATTTCTTTACTTATTCGAGGTTGTTAATATGTAAGTATCTAATGAGACCTCTTTATCACCCAAATCCGTGTTTTCGTAAAAATGTAATTCAAAACATTTTTACTAATTAATAGAATATGGGTTAAATTCATTTATAGCTTTTTTTACCATATATGTTTTGAAAGTAATCTTTCCGTCATTTTTCAAACAAAGTACTTTATGACCTTTTTGGAAAAAGTAAGGTAAAAATGTATTTTTTTAACTTATACAGCTAGTGCAGATATTTTCTACCAATATAACATTGTCAAAGCTTCCCATACAATCTTATAAGAATATTTTCAAAATAAATTTTTTCTTTTATAATTACATGAATTATAAATGTTTTAAAATAGAAAGAGGTATTTTTCTCAAAAATTATTGATTTCATCTATGTCTACATCCTTTGATGGATCTTAGACTTGTTTGATGTTAAGTTATTATGATACAAATCTACCATACTGTGCTGAAGGTTTTTTGATATATTTGATTGTGTATGTGTTATTCTTATACCATTAATGGTTTATGGATAAATTATTAACATTTCATATGCTAGTTTTAATATGAATGTTTATGTTATGTTTAAATAATTTCATATGGGGAATGCATTGTACTTAGTAAGTGACAGGTGGATCCCATTATAGCTGCTCGATGCATTGTTAGGTCTCATGAGACAAACTAGTGTCTTGGTACAAGGCCATGTCAAAAGATTTTTTGTAGGGATAGAACAAGGCCTTAACTACGTGGTTATGAATTATAGAATTATGAATTCTATCAATATAAAATTAGCTTTTGATATTGCATGTTATTATTGAACTAGTAGAATATCCATGTGAATAAGTAAATGGAATAATTTGATTTATATTGGCCATATTATGCTAAATTTTAGTTTTAAAAGGCTTATGTTTTAGTCTTATACATTTCTTTAAATGTTCATGCTTATTTATGAATGTTTCCGCTATATTGTTATTCTTTCTAAGCATCTTAGCTCACCCCTTTCATTGAATTATTTCTCCTTGTATTAGAAGAAGTATATTATGACTGACCTGCAGGGATAGTCTAAGGGATATGAATGTGGTCTATGGAGACAATGTTGTGGTTGTTTTTCATTTTATAATATAATGTAAAACTTATTAATGTATCTAGTACTTCCAAGGCTACTAAATTGATTATTCTTTTGATATTTGATCCCTTTTGATCATGCCAATGTTATGTAATAATGCAACGACTCTGGGTAACTGGGGTCGGGGTGTTACAAATTATGTTCTAAAATATCAAACATGGATTTAAAAATTAAGTCAAATATTTCTATAATTATAAATCCACATATAAAATATCTATTTGAACATATAAAAATTTTTAATAAAACAAAGTCGTACTTATTACTAATAATTTCACAAATTTCATGTTATTTATAAAAATGGTATTTTCATTATTCACTTAAAAATAATCTTTTTTCGAAAAATACCAAAATCCATATTATATTAATATCCTAATGTTTATATTTTTCATGCATGAAATATATCAATTTTTTGGAAAAAAACTTTGGTATTATTTTAAATACTTTTTATTATAAATTACTAATTAATATAGGGTTAATATTTCTTTTTATTATTCAATCAAAATAAGCATAGTTCCTTGAAATTAATTTCCAATTTATAAAAAACACATTTCTTAAATATTATGTGAATTGAGAAAAAATATATTTTAGAAAATTAAAATAATTCATGATATATCTATACATATTAATGTTTATATGATCGTAATTTATACATATATAACCCATTATGTTCTCCATGTAGGACATATGAATCAAACCTATTGTTGTTTTTTATGTGGTTGTCCAACTAGAATGGAACTTGTGTAAATTTCCAGGTTATTGAAACTATCTAATATTTGGTTTTTCCCAAACTATAATAGCTCATGTTTAGATTTGTATTGGTACCAAGAAAAACCTATAGAATAAACAAGAATTTTGAGTTTTGATAAATAGTTTTTATAAATAAATATTTCTATTTTGAATTAAATTTCGATTTACATTATTTACTGATTTTTTATAAATGTATTTCATAAAATAACTAATTTATAATTGAATATAAAATTATTAGAGAATATTAAGAAGAGAAATAGTTTTTATCCTAATGTAACACTTATAGTTTAATGTATTAAATATTATGATCTTTTGAATTATCTAATATTTATGACAGTGAACTGTAAGTGTTACCTTAGGATTAAAACTAATTACCTTCATAATATTCTACAAACATTTTATTTTCAAATATAAATTAGTGATTCCATTCACTTAATTTCTACATGTAAAAATATATTTTAGTTCCTTGAGACATGTTGTTAGGCATTTAACCATTCAATTTTAGAATTTAGGAAATTGAATATTCTTTCCATGAATCTTTTGACACTGAAATTTCCTAGTGAGTCCATCGTTATCGTATCCTGTTTGTTTTGAAATTGAACCAAGTAAAAATTGTTAATAATAATTAATCAAAATAAATTTCATAATCACATGATTTATCAGTTCAACACTTATTGTAAAATCTCTATATTTTTAAATAATATCATTATATTCCGTAGGGTATTCATTTCCCAACCCCAAGCTCAAATGAGGTGGAAAATATGTGATTGTTATAACCAACTGTTGTATTGGTGGGTATTAATAATATCTTATAATATTTTATATATCTATATATATATATTTCTTCTCAATATAAATTTATTTATGATTTCATAGTAAATAATATATGAATTTTTTGTAAATAAATTTTATTCATATAAAATATGTTTCAATAAAAAACGATATTTATTATTTTTCTGAAGAAAATAGTATAATTAATTTATAGAACATTTTAAAATATTATTAAAAAGTATGAAAATATTTTTTGAAATCTTAATATAAAAATTAACACTTTGTGAAAATTTGTACTTTTCTGAAAATATTGAATTTTTAGTGAATAGTGAAAATATTGGTTTTTGTTAGTGTAATTTATTTTAAATAAATTATGTAATTTAAATGTACCATTTATAAATGATATTTAAAGTAAAATCAAATGTTATCAGTTATATTTAATCTACTTAATTACATTTGAATCATATTTTTATTGGATTTTTGTATAAGTATATTTTCGGGTTTAAAAATGTGTTCTTTTATCTAGAAATTGTTTTGAAGTGAATAATGTTTCTCCATTTTAATTAATTAAAGTAATAAATTTTGAGGAATAATCTAAATTAAATTTACATATTATGTATATATAAATAAAAATTTACATTATATAATTATTATTAAAACTTATGGAGTTAATATAAAATCACCATTCAGTTTTTAAAATCATTTTCTTCAAAACTCTTTTTTTATTGTATCTATATGGTTTTGTTTTAAAATAAATTCTTCCAGTTAAAAGAATATAATTTGAAAAAATATATTTTATATTTATAATCATCATAATTTATTTATCTATCAATGGAAACATAACATTTTTTAAAAACTAATTATGGAAACAACCAAAATAGTTTACCACTATTAAGGTGAAAATAGGTTTACAGGGTGGATAAACTAAAATGATAAAGGTTTAAATAAACTAGAGAAATTTCTAAAACTAATTTTCATATACTAATTATTTATTATTTCATATTTATATGGATAATATTGTATTTTCTTAGTCATGTGAAAAAATGTTTATATATGTTTTTCTTTTCAAAATTTTCAAGTGTGTCCTCTCCCCAACTTATAAATATCCACCACTCTCCTGTACTATTCACACCTTAAATTCTATTTTTATTTGATAATTTCCTTCCCAAATACCTTCATTTCATCACTACAAAAGAATTATGCCTTCTGGATTGATTAAAAAAAATATTAATAAGATATATTATTTTATGAGGTACATATTAAGAACCTTTTGAAATGTTATATCATTAATGATTATATTATCATGATAATTAATGTTTTTTATAATATTACTCATTTATTAGGGTTAAGATTACATTGTTTATAATGTTATAAGGTACTTTATTTTTTTAAGATTATTCCTTTAATTGTTTATTTTTAATCACATTTTGTACTTGTCTATATTTTTAATATTTTTTTATGGATTCTTTTAGGGGGCACAAAATATTTATATGGACAATTTTATGTCACTGTTGAATTTACGTAAAATTATTTAAAAAACAAATTTATGTGTTTTATAATGAACATTTTCCAAAAAAAATGAGAAATGTAATTTTATATTTTAACATATACAAAGACAATGCATTTTTTCTATGAGATAACCATTATTTTAGTTATAGATTCATCTACAAGATATCATGTTTTTTCAAAGAAATACCCTCTTCTCCATTTTTTGGCTAGTTTGGTATTTAAAATGGAGTTTCAAAAGAAAAGTACAATTGGATATCTGGATGAATTTTTCATATGGTTACAAAAGTGTTTTTCAAATGGTTTTATGATGAAAAGGTTACATTATAAAAAATTTTCATCATCAAATTGTATATGAGCATTATTTGAGTAATTGGTGGGCCCTATACAACTAATATTATTGGGTGATCCCAATTATTGCTCATGATATGAAGGGTTGAGACTCATTATATCAAAAGGGTGAGTTCAACAGAACTTATACGATGTTTTGAGACCCATTAGAGCACATTATAAATTGGGTTAGCCCAATGAAAGATATCTAGTTCCTTGGGAAATGATTTCATTCTCCCTAGAATGATAGTGGAAGTCAGTTTTATTAATATTGCAATAGAATGTGTTTTTATGGTCATTATAAATATTATTATCCATGTTTCTTAAAAGGATTTTTTATTTTCTTTCAAGGAGTTTTAACGGTTTTCTTGGCATCAATAAATGCATTTTTTTTATTTTATAGATTCTATTAAAAGGATTTCAATGAAATGATTTAATATATACTTTTAAAAGTTTTCCATGGAAATTTTTATTAAAAATTGAGAATTATTTTATTGGATATAGAATTGATAATGTAATTCTTGGTGGGGTCCAATTTTGATAGTATTATTCAAACACTACATTTTTCTTTGTCTATTTCCATATTTTCAAATGACAGGTCCACAAAAAGTGAATGAAAAACTTAGAGGAAGTGGATGTTTTTTATAATGTACCTTGGAATATGGAATTTATATGTAGATTATATAATATACTTATCAATATGGGATCATTTATTGATTTGGTATTAGGGTATTTTATTGAAAATGTATTCTTTTTCATTTGTGGAACTTTACTCTTATTGATTTTTTTATTATAAAAACAAATTATTGACTATTTTATAATATTTCCATTTTAACTGGATGATCAAGTGGTGAAATTATTCCCTGTTGTTGGTTCTTGATACCCATCTACTATTCCAAATCCATTGAGTATCAACAAATATTTTTCATCTATGCGAGAAAAGATTTAGGTACCGGTTTAGGTGGTTATCTTGTTTAGTTCGTGACACACTCTAGAAATAATATTTAGATTATTAGATCAATCATGTATCCCTTAATCATTCCCATGATAACTATACTAATAAGATTATGTTCTTTTTGGCCTATGATTTGTGGTTTTGTTAACATATTGGGAGACTCTTGTGCATTATATAACAAACAAATTAATTTAGTTTTATGGGATAAATTTAATAATAATTTATTTACCCCTTCATCGAAAATCATTTACTAGGTGGAAATTCCTACAATTCAATAAAAACATAATAATTAGTTAGAAAAAATATGATTTATTAATGTATATAAAAATAGTCCACTACTAGACGTCATATAAACTGTATAATGTGATAATACACAAATTTCAAAGATATTAATATCAACATAAAAAGAGTAAAAAAGTTATTATATATTATTGATAATTGGGAAAAGAACCTTCCAATGGATATATATCTATGATTAAATAAATTTAATAAACTAAATAACCATCCCAGAATGATGAAGCAATTTTTTTTATTTTAGAGATCTCATTCTTTCAACTTCATCTTAATTTTTAGGAACATTCCATGAAGATAATAAGTGATATTTGAGATACTTTTGTATTTTAAAAATCCTACATATCCCTTTTAAAAAACTATACTCCCTTATACATAAGGTTCCTATTTATCCTTCCCATTAATCGAATACCATTAATGAAACTTTTTATAAAACTTATCTATTTTTTAGAAATTTTTTCATGAGTATTTTGTAACCACAAGATATGTATTGGAACAACATGGAATTTATCTTTATAAACAACACTAATTTCATTATTTCCATACCCTTATATTCTTATTGTTGTTCTCTAATGTTATATGGTTATAAAAAAACTTTTATAATGATTTTAATATCTAACTAGTCAGAGTTTAAGAATTTCTATAATTAAGGGATATTATCATCCATTAGAAATAATGGATATTTAATTGGGACTATGAATTAAATTAGATTATAAATATAGTATCAAGAATTTTATCTATGGGTTATGTTTCTACTGACCTAGAATTACATTACAGTGGGAAATTATTCATAAGGTTTGATGTACTTAATATATTGTTGTAGGTATCCTTTCGGTGAGATTTGGCTCAGGTTGTCTCTGGAATGTAACCTTAATCTGATTATTCTAGGATCAAATCCATAATAAAATCATAGCTATTATTAAATTAAATTGATTTCATAAAATGAATTTTCACAACACTCTATTTTGGGTCTTGATTAGACTATGTATTGGATTCTACAATACAACATTAACAACAATGAGATCACAAGAATTTTCATCATAATGTATTATAATGAGTGTTTTGGTGGTATGTTTATGTGTATTCCATATATATGTAAATGTTTTAATGAAATTATTAAAATGATATATGTATATATAGGGAATATACATTGAATTTATAACAAATGGATCCATTAAAATTTTATACTTTCTATCTCATGTTTACCATAATAAATTTTCATTTATAATAACTTTAGAAATATTTGTGATTTGATTCCATTTAAATTATATATTGAAGACTACATTTGTTTAGTGATTCTTCTTTAGGGTAACCGATATAGATTATGTTATCATAAAATATTATATTAACCAATTTTTATTAAAATTTATATATTTCACTTCGACTTCTTTCACTCCATTCTTTACTTATAAACATTCATCCGAACACTTCCAAAAACTAAAGAATCGCCTAAATGTACATAATGAATAAATTAAAGATTTATTGATTAAGAATCAATGAATCAATTCTTCCAATTAAAATATGAATCCGAAGACCACTAAAATTATTCATACTACCATAACAACAAAAAATTAATGTTGAAAAAAGAAAATATGATTGAACAAATTTCTAATATCAGTGTAAATTTTAATTAATAAACTAATATTTCATATGAAATTTGTTTCCATCATAGAAATATTCTTAGATTTTTACTATATATGATATTTATTTTATATGTTGTTCTTAATTTTTAACTATTTCTTTTCCCTATAATGTTTCTTCTGTTCATTAAAACACACTATTCTAAATGAATAATAATTTTATTTCTCTTTATTTCTGCCATGTTATTTACTATTATCTTGTTCCTTTAAAAAGGGATAGTTGTGGATTTTTAATTTATAAATGGTATATATGGTATCATTATCTTCCAAGACATTATCCTTCTTTTCACATTCAAAATCATAAGATGTGGTGTCATGTATTGAAAAAATATTAATTTTCATTGATGTATTCTCCTATCCTTTCTCATTTTAAAATGGTTTAATCCATTATGCTCATATTATAATTTTACTATTTTAAATGTTCATCTGAGTGGATCATATTATCTATATTTTACCTCCTTCCCAAATAAAAAATATGAATTATATGCAGTCATGATTTAGTTGAGACACATAAAAATAGGATTACACTAATATTTAACAATGTCTTACTTTATTCCTTTTGAAAATAATGATAGAAATGCAATGTAATTCCTAGAATATTATTTTTCATTAGTTTTTCCCGATAATAATAATATGGTTCATGATATTTCATACCATATGGAGCAAATAATTCAATCCTAGTCAAATTCTACACATTTTATTAAGGTTGGACCTCTCCCATATCATGGGATATTAATACATTATTTTATTTATCATTCATCCAATTATAATAGTATATATCCTCAAGGAAAGAAATAATTTTATTGAATATATTTATGTAAGTGGATATAAATATTATTAAAATATTATATTCCTCAAAAACCTATCTATAACTCTGAATTAATAAAATATTTTGTTTACTTGAATGAATAAATCAACAACCAATTCATATCCTTTATTTTAATATTCTCAATTTGACCCACATATTTTGTGATTATCCAATTTTCGACATTTTTTCTTCTTTATAGATATCTTTAAGTGTCAAATAATTTTTTTTCATTCTTCTTTCCTTATCACTCTTTCTAACACCTTCTATATGGGGGATGAAATTAAATCATTGTAGAAACTACCATTATTTTTATTTTAAATTTACTCAATAAAAGTTTACCCTTTCCAATCCTAAAGAATATGTACACTATTCATGATCTTATAAAGAATTTCCAACCAAGATAATGATGATATATAAATATCCTCATGTACTATTTATGAAATGAATTCCTATAAAAAAATGTATCTCCATTGTGATTAGTTGTGTTCTTTAATTGTATATATCTCTTTAACGAAAAATATATCAGCAATATAGAACAAATTTAGATCATTTAGAAAAGACCTCAAAAAACTTATCTTGATAGAAATCTATATCAGATATCAATTGAAATATAGATAAAAAATAATCATGAACATTCATAATCAAGTACCAAATTATAGTCTTATGTGTGATTATATCACCACATGGAGTCCTGGGTGGGGCCAATTAATGGTTATGTAAAAATACTCAAAATTATTTTCCAATACTTAATTAGTATATGGCATCATGAAAAAACAACATTATTATGTGTGAAAGAGAGTGTGAGAATGAGAGAGATAACCAATATAAATCTATGGGTTTAAAAAGTTTCACAAACTAATGTTCTCATGTTTCTAGTGCTTATATTTTAATTCATGTGATCATGAACTCCCATTGAAATAAAGTTATAAATGTGTATAAAAATGTAGATCAATCTCACATTTCACACTCAAGTTCCTATAATATTTTGATCAAGTGTATACCATTTTTCTCCTCAAAAATCACTGCCAATTCCTCTTTGGTATTATTTATAGAATATATGGATAGTTTTATTATAGTTTTTTCATACCTTTATTCAAGATATCCAAATCACATATATAGAATTTCAAAGCATCATGAAGTGAAACCCATACAAGTATAATGATACTAAAATACAAATTCATCAGCCTATATCTCATTCCAATAACCTTAATAAACCATATAATTTATTATATCATTGAATTTTTTTTATACTGGTTGGGATATAGTCTTTTAATCAATCTATATTTATGGAGGGAGTATTATTGTATAATCCTAAGACATAAAGTATGAGGTGGTACCACTACAAAATAGTGTCACATGAAAATTTAATTTCTTAGAGATTTGTGGGATTAAATTATTTCTTAAGTTATTGACCCATATTTTCATCATAAAAATTATTAGTTCCATCAGTCCTAGATACACAAATTTTTTGTAAATGATAATCATGGTGTTGGCTCAAAATTCACGATTCATCAAAATATTATTCATTATGAATGTTTTGTATGTTATTACATGACATCTTAGGTAAGAGTATATTGATCCTATTGTTCAATAAATAGTTGTTAAATTTGGTTCCCTTTATGATAAGATTTCATTATACTAAATAAATCATCATTTATATTCATCATACTCAAGTCCAATTTTCCTCTAACTCATCCTCGATAAATTTATCAATAATATAACAAGAAAAATCTTTTATGAATCATGAAATAATTATCTCCTGAGAAAAATCACCACATTATATCAATATTAATTTTATATAAATATTAAATCATTGTATAAAAATGTTTTTTTGTGTGAATTATTTAACTCTCTATGTAAATATCAATTGTACATTGACCATTTCTCAAATGTAATCAACACATATCTCCCCCTTTATTTTCTTACATAATGAAGAATTCATCAACTCAAAGGGACAAGAACCTATCCATAAACATCTAGGGTATATCAATTCACCCTTATAGGATCTTATATTTATACAAGTATAGGAATGTATAAAATTATAAGATAACAAAAACACAGAAAACATATTTATTTATATATACATAATGTGATTTTACATGATTAGAAGTTTGGATTCTTGATAATATCACAATAATTTAACTCAATGATTTAATTCCATTATATAATTTCTATATTTATGACTAATTTTATAACATAATATACATATATTTTATAAATTATCCTCACATCTGACCTCTTTATATACATATAATGAATAATATTTCCCTTATTTTCCCTAGAAAATGGGCAATATTTGAAATGGGTGAGATCAAATCGAATATAAGTGGAAAACATGTCAATAGATCATAGATATATTATTATTAAATCGTAAACATATCAGTAACTTAAACATGTGGGAAAATAAAAGATTAATAAAATAAGATTATGAAATCTTAAGAAGCATAACCCAGATTCAGGACATGGAACTATAAAAGGATGACCAAGACAGGATACCATATACCTGGAAATAAAAATGTAAATTAATAAGAAAATAATCATGACCCAAAATAGAATAAATTAAGAATAGAATGTTATAATTTTTTTTGGGATTCTATCTAAATACCATCATAACACAATGGGAAATTTTTACAAGATAATGTACCTGTATAAGAAAGTGAATAAAACTAATCACAACCAGACCGAAAATACATAATGATATCTTGTGGAATAAAATTTTCTCCAATTAATTAGCGGTATATATAATTCTAGAACCACAAATAATATAATTATAAATCCCTAAATAATTATTCCATAAATAAGAAACCCATTACTCAATTAAAATAATATATTAATTAAATAATTTAAATTAAACATTGTTAGATAACATTTTCAAAAGGTATAAAATATTGAGTAATAAATTATTATATCAGATTAAAATAAAATTTAAGAACCCAAAAAATATAACTTAATTTAATTTAATATGTTATAGATGAAATATAAATTTATGTGTTTTATAATGAACATTTTATAAAAAAAATGAGAAATGTAATTTTATATTTTAACATATACAAAGACAATGCATTTTTTCTATGAGATAACCATTATTTTAGTTATAGATTCATCTACAAGATATCATGTTTTTTCAATGAAATACCCTCTTATCCATTTTTTGGCTAGTTTGGTATTTAAAATGGAGTTTCAAAAGAAAAGTACAATTGGATATCTGGATGAATTTTTCATATGGTTACAAAAGTGTTTTTCAAATGGTTTTATGATGAAAAGGTTACATTATAAAAAATTTTCATCATCAAATTGTATATGAGCATTATTTGAGTAATTGGTGGGCCCTATACAACTAATATTATTGGGTGATCCCAATTATTGCTCATGATATGAAGGGTTGAGACTCATTATATCAAAAGGGTGAGTTCAACAGAACTTATACGATGTTTTGAGACCCATTAGAGCACATTATAAATTGGGTTAGCCCAATGAAAGATATCTAGTTCCTTGGGAAATGATTTCATTCTCCCTAGAATGATAGTGGAAGTCAGTTTTATTAATATTGCAATAGAATGTGTTTTTAAGGTCATTATAAATATTATTATCCATGTTTCTTAAAAGGATTTTTTATTTTCTTTCAAGGAGTTTTAACGGTTTTCTTGGCATCAATAAATGCATTTTTTTTATTTTATAGATTCTATTAAAAGGATTTCAATGAAATGATTTAATATATACTTTTAAAAGTTTTCCATGGAAATTTTTATTAAAAATTGAGAATTAATTTATTGGATATAGAATTGATAATGTAATTCTTGGTGGGGTCCAATTGTGATAGTATTATTCAAACACTACATTTTTCTTTGTCTATTTCCATATTTTCAAATGACAGGTCCACAAAAAGTGAATGAAAAACTTAGAGGAAGTGGATGTTTTTTATAATGTACCTTGGAATATGAAATTTATATGTAGATTATATAATATACTTATCAATATGGGATCATTTATTGATTTGGTATTAGGGTATTTTATTGAAAATGTATTCTTTTTCATTTGTGGAACTTTACTCTTATTGATTTTATTATTATAAAAACAAATTATTGACTATTTTATAATATTTCCATTTTAACTGGATGATCAAGTGGTGAAATTATTCCCTGTTGTTGGTTCTTGATACCCATCTACTATTCCAAATCCATTGAGTATCAACAAATATTTTTCATCTATGAGAGAAAAGATTTAGGTACCGGTTTAGGTGGTTATCTTGTTTAGTTCGTGACACACTCTAGACATAATATTTAGATTATTAGATCAATCATGTATCCCTTAATCATTCCCATGATAACTATACTAATAAGATTATGTTCTTTTTGGCCTATGATTTGTGGTTTTGTTAACATATTGGGAGAGTCTTGTGCATTATATAACAAACAAATTAATTTAGTTTTATGGGATAAATTTAATAATAATTTATTTACCCCTTCATCGAAAATCATTTACAAGGTGGAAATTCCTACAATTCAATAAAAACATAATAATTAGTTAGAAAAAATATGATTTATTAATGTATATAAAAATAGTCCACTACTAGACGTCATATAAACTGTATAATGTGATAATACACAAATTTCAAAGATATTAATATCAACATAAAAAGAGTAACAAAGTTATTATATATTATTGATAATTGGGAAAAGAACCTTCCAATGGATATATATCTATGATTAAATAAATTTAAGAAACTAAATAACCATCCCAGAATGATGAAGCAATTTTTTTTATTTTAGAGATATCATTCTTTCAACTTCATCTTAATTTTTAGGAACATTCCATGAAGATAATAAGTGATATTTGAGATACTTTTGTATTTTAAAAAGCCTACATATCCCTTTTAAAAAACAATACTCCCTTATACATAAGGTTCCTATTTATCCTTCCCATTAATCGAATACCATTAATGAAACTTTTTATAAAACTTATCTATTTTTTAGAAATTTTCTCTTGAGTATTTTGTAACCACAGGATATGTATTGGAACAACATGGAATTTATCTTTATAAACAACACTAATTTCATTATTTCCATACCCTTATATTCTTATTGTTGTTCTCTAATGTTATATGGTTATAAAAAAACTTTTATAATGATTTTAATATCTAACTAGTCAGAGTTTAAGAATTTCTATAATTAAGGGATATTATCATCCATTAGAAATAATGGATATTTAATTGGGACTATGAATTAAATTAGATTATAAATATAGTATCAAGAATTTTATCTATGGGTTATGTTTCTACTGACCTAGAATTACATTACAGTGGGAAATTATTCATAAGGTTTGATGTATTTAAAATATTGTTGTAAGTATCCTTTCGGTGAGATTTGGCTCAGGTTGTCTCTGGAATGTAACCTTAATCTGATTATTCTAGGATCACATCCATAATAAAATCATAGCTATTATTAAATTAAATTGATTTCATAAAATTAATTTTCACAACACTCTATTTTGGGTCTTGATTAGACTATGTATTGGATTCTACAATACAACATTAACAACAATGAGATCACAAGATTTTTCATCATAATGTATTATAATGAGTGTTTTGGTGGTATGTTTATGTGTATTCCATATATATGTAAATGTTTTAATGAAATTATTAAAATGATATGTGTATATATAGGGAATATACATTGAATTTATAACAAATGGATCCATTAAAATTTTATACTTTCTATCTCATGTTTACCATAATAAATTTTCATTTATAATAACTTTAGAAATATTTGTGATTTGATTCCATTTAAATTATATATTGAAGACTACATTTGTTTAGTGATTCTTCTTTAGGGTAACCGATATAGATTATGTTGTCATAAAATATTATATTAACCAATTTTTATTAAAATTTATATATTTCACTTCGACTTCTTTCACTCCATTCTTTACTTATAAACATTCACCCGAACACTTCCAAAAACTAAAGAATCACCTAAATGTACATAATGAATAAATTAAAGATTTATTAATTAAGAATCAATGAATCAATGCTTCCAATTAAAATATGAATCCGAAGACCACTAAAATTATTCATACTACCATAACAACAAAAAATTAATGTTGAAAAAAGAAAATATGATTGAACAAATTTCTAATATCAGTGTAAATTTTAATTAATAAACTAATATTTCATATGAAATTTGTTTCCATCATAGAAATAATCTTAGATTTTTACTATATATGATATTTATTTTATATGTTGTTCTTAATTTTTAACTCTTTCTTTTCCCTATAATGTTTCTTCTGTTCATTAAAACACACTATTCTAAATGAATAATAATTTTATTTCTCTTTATTGCTGCCATGTTATTTACTATTATCTTGTTCCTTTAAAAAGGGATAGTTGTGGATTTTTAATTTATAAATGGTATATATAGAATCATTATCTTCCAAGACATTATCCTTCTTTTCACTTTCAAAATCATAAGATGTGGTGTCATGTATTGAAAAAATATTAATTTTCATTGATGTATTCTCCTATCCTTTCTCATTTTAAAATGGTTTAATCCATTATGCTCATATTATAATTTTACTATTTTAAATGTTCATCTGAGTGGATCATATTATCTATATTTTACCTCCTTCCCAAATAAAAAATATGAATTATATGCAGTCATGATTTAGTTGAGACACATAAAAATAGGATTACACTAATATTTAACAATGTCTTACTTTATTCCTTTTGAAAATAATGATAGAAATACAATGTAATTCCTAGAATATTATTTTTCATTAGTTTTTTCCCGATAATAATAATATGGTTCATGATATTTCAAACCATATGAAGCATATAATTCAATCCTAGTCAAATTCTACACATTTTATTAAGGTTGGACCTCTCTCATATCATGGGATATTAATACATTATTTTATTTATCATTCATCCAATTATAATAGTATATATCCTCAAGGAAAGAAATAATTTTATTGAATATATTTATGTAAGTGGATATAAATATTATTAAAATATTATATTCCTCAAAAACCTATCTATAACTCTGAATTAATAAAATATTTTGTTTACTTGAATGAATAAATCAACAACCAATTCATATCCTTTATTTTAATATTCTAAATTTGACCCACATATTTTGTGATTATCAAATTTTCGACATTTTTTCTTCTTTATAGATATCTTTAAGTGTCAAATAATTTTTTTTCATTCTTCTTTCCTTATCACTCTTTATAACACCTTCTATATGGGGGATGAAATTAAATCATTGTAGAAACTACCATTATTTTTATTTTAAATTTACTCAATAAAAGTTTATCATTTCCAATCCTAAAGAATATGTACACTATTCATGATCTTATAAAGAATTTCCAACCAAGATAATGATTATATATAAATATCCTCATGTACTATTTATGAAATGAATTCCTATAAAAAAATGTATCTCCATTGTGATTAGTTGTGTTCTTTAATTGTATATATCTCTTTAACGAAAAATATATCAGCAATATAGAACAAATTTAGATCATTTAGAAAAGACCTCAAAAAACTTATCTTGATAGAAATCTATATCAGATACCAATTGAAATATAGATAAAAAATAATCATGAACATTCATAATCAAGTACCAAATTATAGTCTTATGTGTGATTATATCACCACAAGGAGTCCTGGGTGGGGCCAATTAATGGTTATGTAAAAATACTCAAAATTATTTTCTAATACTTAATTAGTATATGGCATCATGAAAAAACAACATTATTATGTGTGAAAGAGAGTGTGAGAATGAGAGAGATAACCAATATAAATCTATGGGTGTAAAAAGTTTCACAAACTAATGTTCTCATGTTTCTAGTGCTTATATTTTAATTCATGTGATCATGAACTCCCATTGAAATAAAGTTATAAATGTGTATAAAAATGTAGATCAATCTCACATTTCACACTCAAGTTCCTATAATATTTTGATCAAGTGTATACCATTTTTCTCCTCCAAAATCACTGCCAATTCCTCTTTGGAATTATTTATAAAATATATGGATAGTTTTATTATAGTTTTTTCATACCTTTATTCAAGATATCCAAATCACATATATAGAATTTCAAAGCATCATGAAGTGAAACCCATACAAGTATAATGATACTAAAATACAAATTCATCAGCCTATATCTCATTCCAATAACATTAATAAACCATATAATTTATTATATCATTGAATTTTTTTTATACTGGTTGGGATATAGTCTTTTAATCAATCTATATTTATGGAGGGAGTATTATTGTATAATCCTAAGACATAAAGTATGAGGTGGTACCACTACAAAATAGTGTCACATGAAAATTTAATTTCTTAGAGATTTGTGGGATTAAATTATTTCTTAAGTTATTGACCCATATTTTCATCATAAAAATTATTAGTTCCATCAGTCCTAGATACACAAATTTTTTGTAAATGATAATCATGGTGTTGGCTCAAAATTCACGATTCATCAAAATATTATTCATTATGAATGTTTTGTATGTTATTACATGAAATCTTAGGTAAGAGTATATTGATCCTATTGTTCAATAAATAGTTGTTAAATTTGGTTCCCTTTATGATAAGATTTCATTATACTAAATAAATCATCATTTATATTCATCATACTCAAGTCCAATTTTCCTCTAACTCATCCTTGATAAATTTATCAATAATATAACAAGAAATATCATTTATGAATCATGAAATAATTATCTCCTGAGAAAAATCACCACATTATATCAATATTAATTTTATATAAATATTAAATCATTGTATAAAAATGTTTTTTTGTGTGAATTATTTAACGCTCTATGTAAATATCAATTGTACATTGACCATTTCTCAAATGTAATCAACACATATCTCCCCCTTTATTTTCTTACATAATGAAGAATTCATCAACTCAAAGGGACAAGAACCTATCCATAAACATCTAGGGTATATCAATTCACCCTTATAGGATCTTATATTTATACAAGTATAGGAATGTATAAAATTATAAGATAACAAAAACACAGAAAACATATTTATTTATATATACATAATGTGATTTTACATGATTAGAAGTTTGGATTCTTGATAATATCACAATAATTGAACTCAATGATTTAATTCCATTATATAATTTCTATATTTATGACTAATTTTATAACATAATATACAGATATTTTATAAATTATCCTCACATCCGACCGCTTTATATACATATAATGAATAATATTTCCCTTATTTTCCCTAGAAAATGGGCAATATTTGAAATGGGTGAGATCAAATCGAATATAAGTGGAAAACATGTCAATAGATCATAGATATATTATTATTAAATCGTAAACATATCAGTAACTTAAACATGTGGGAAAATAAAAGATTAATAAAATAAGATTATGAAATCTTAAGAAGCATAACCCAGATTCAGGACATTGAACTATAAAAGGATGACCAAGACAGGATACCATATACCTGGAAATAAAAATGTAAATTAATAAGAAAATAATCATGACCCAAAATAGAATAAATTAAGAATAGAATGTTATAATTTTTTTTGGGATTCTATCTAAATACCATCATAACACAATGGGAAATTTTTACAAGATAACGTACCTGTATAAGAAAGTGAATAAAACTAATCACAACCAGACCGAAAATACATAATGATATCTTGTGGAATAAAATTTTATCCAATTAATTAGCGGTATATATAATTCTAGAACCACAAATAATATAATTATAAATCCCTAAATAATTATTCCATAAATAAGAAACCCATTACTCAATTAAAATAATATATTAATTAAATAATTTAAATTAAACATTGTTAGATAACATTTTCAAAAGGTATAAAATATTGAGTAATAAATTATTATATCAGATTAAAATAAAATTTAAGAACCCAAAAAATATAACTTAATTTAATTTAATATGTTATAGATGAAATATAAATTTTATAAATGATGGATCTTATAGAAAATAGTGAAAGAAATTATATAAATCCTTAAAATGTTTCTAATTATATTTGAAATTTTTTTATTTAAAACTATTATATTATTCCTTTTCAAAATATTTTAAAAAGGTAACACAAATACTTTAAAATATTTATATTAATGAATAAATATACCATAACCGGAATTTTGAAAATAACGTAAGCTTATTTATAAGATATAATGTGTAAAATATTGGAAATGTTACAAAATTTTTATGAAACATTTTTTATCATTTTTATAAAAGAATAAAGAGACCAACATTAATGAATGGAATATAAAATTTAATTTTAAGAAGAATTAAATTAAAATATTATAGGAATATTAATAAAATAATATTTAACTATCAAATTAATTGAAATAAATTGTTATGGTATGAATAAATATGGCCATGAATGTAAAGTATTATAAATGTGTAACTGGAAAATATCTTTTACAATTCTATATGTGATAATATAATAATCATCAAAAAAATTGATTTTAATAGAAAAATACAGACTATCTATTATTTATTAGTAAATATAATATAACAAATGTAAATGGAGGAAAATAATCATCGTATTAGAATGAAATTATTGAATAAAAAGGATAACTTAGGGAAAATCGATTGAATCAATAATCCCTTCCCTAAAATTTTGTTTTATAGAACATGGTTTAACCCCTGGATTAATAAAACTATGTTTATTTCTCATATATATCAAAATATAATTTATATTTAGGTTACATATTATAATTCATTTTTTCCTATTTAGTAATAATTTACCATCGCTATTAAAAATTATGTATTGATCATCCCATTGGTTCCATGATTTCTTAATATTCCAATTTTGGTTCTTGATCTATAGTATTATTATAATATCCATATTAAAGGTTGTGAAATTTATATATATTTAGGTAATGGATTTATAATGTTCTATAATTGTTTTAAGGATATTAAAATTATGATTTATAAACAATCTTCTATGATTCATTCCTTTATGATTATCTAATATATTCAAGGGATTTATTTTAATAATGTATAATTTTATTTATATTAACACAAAATAAATATAAATATTTCATAAATTCATCAATAATAGGTTACGTTACAATTATTTTAGTTTTTATTCTAATATATGATTATATATTTTTTTAATCGCTCATATAGGTAGCTAAACGGACCGAAACATACATATGCTATGACAAATGAATGATTAATAACATAAAGATGTATTATTGAAATAAAACCTTAATAAAATATTAATGATATCAATTAAAATATATTACTGTTGTAAATATAATTTGTAAATAGGACGTGATAGTTGATAAAGAAGATAAATAACATAAAGATCATAATCATGTAGAATGTTGGAATCTTCCTTTAATGTAAAATCCTCAACCTAATTCACCTCCTATATGGTTGTTCTAGGGCATCATATGGATATGGTGTGACTCCTGATAAGCTGTCAGCTATCGACTAACAGTAAGGGTTATAGGTAATCATTTTGAGACTATACCATATGATATAAATACACATGTAAAACAATTAATGAAATATAATTAACTAATATTTATAACAAAAAATTAGATGAAATATTATATGGTATAATATATTAGAAAACTACAATGTCATAATAAACATAAAAAATCATCCATTTACTATTTCCATGTCAAAAGAAAACATGGAAAAAAAATTAAAAACTGGAATTTAACTAGCGAAAAAACATGGATTTTACCCCTCTTTCCCAGCTAAATGCATTGTTATACCACTTTTTCATTCACTAACCCACCACCAACTACTTGCTGAACATATGGCCATTGGCCTTTCTAGTGTCCCTAGAATATATCTAGAATTATATATGTCTATAAAATATTTAATGTATGATAATAAAGATAAGTAAAAAGGCACACAATATTATGTGATCAATAAGCTAGAGGAAGGTATCGAACTTAGTTTAGCTATTGCTGAAATGGGTCGACGTATCCATAGTTGAAATAAATCCCAAAGAAGAATTATCTATTACTCATTATATTATAACCAAATGAATAGGACATTGAAACTTCCAACCATCTTGTTGAAAAATAAATCATTAAACAACTTTTCTATGAGAATGATACATCAAAATCTCATTCGTTAAATGATACATCACCATTTCATGGAATGTTTTTTTCCAAAAAATTATGCTCATAGTCACCACCTCAATCCCAATGGAAAATATCTATATTTTATCCCTCAAAATTATTATGATTAAAATCATGACTTCAAGATACACATCTATGGTGGATCTCACCATCAAACCAGTTTTCATTACTACCCCCATTTTAATGTGCACACAATCCAATATCCCTTTCATAAATTATGTGTGATATCACTAAACTATTATGGTTAAAAATAAAGATAAATATCACTAAAATTTCATATATGAATGATATATCACAATCACGTAAAATTAAATCACCATGATGAATCATGTCATGACCTAACTATGATAATCATAAAGAATACAGTAACCCTCACAAATATTAATCCACATAATTCGAAAATCTATTGACAACCATATACCATAAAACCATAATAATACCACCCAATACACATTTTAACACACTAGAAATCCATATGATTTATTTTCTAAATCATCATTCCCAAAACTATTCTCAAATTTTTAGTTACATAGAAACCGCCTCTCTGAAATGAAATAGTTTAAGAACACAAGTAAAAAATAACAAGTATCTAGGAAAACCCTACATAATATTATTTGTATAAGCATCATTAAATTCCATGGATTTATTCAACTAGAGGAATAATAATTCCATAATCCATATGTGGTACCTTAAAATCTATGATTTTTTGAATACCATTATAATAGTGGAAACATCAGAAATATATAAATTAATATTTTATTATATACAAACAATAACACTCTAGGATACATGAAAATGAATAACATCACATAAATGGAGGCAATCCCTATTAGGAGAAGAATATAATTAGATAATGGTGTGAACAATGAATTTCCATGCTCGAGAAATATTTGAATTTGTTACAATTTTTCCTAAATATTAAAAAATTAAAAATATTAATTTTATAAAATAAACTAAAGTTTAACTAGGTACTAAATTCCCTTTCCTAAAGTACACAATACCCATTCCCAACCAACCAGGTGGCTGAAAGTGGATATAAAATTACTCATATACCTAATTACATCTGTTGTGTGGTATCATTCCACTGAGTATTGGTGACTTAAATCTTCATTTAATGATCTCCCACATCAAGGATAACATCTTACAATATGATTCATAGATATCATCGATGGATAAAACAACTTAAATAAACCGAAATACACATGTTTATTCTAGTTTTATACACAATATATTGTATCAAAACCCCTTATAAATTATAAACATTATACTATGAGATGTATCATCCCCAATCTTTGTATTTCCATAGAAAAATTGCCATAACCGTAACCCATAAATCCCACTCATGCTACCATAATGCACCAATATGGTGGGAAAGAATCCCTTAATTATTAATCACTATGAATAATATAATTAGAATATCAATTCCAAGCATGGTTACTCTATACTATATAAATAAACTATTCAGGTATAAAATATCTAGGCCACTAAACTTAAATATAATATCTTACATGCCTTTTTCACAAGATAAAACCAATGGGTTTCTATGAAATCATTTTAAGCCAGTTTAATCAGTTTGAAATCCTATCAAAACTAATTCCATCATCACACAGTTTATTTCCACAATTAAATTAAAAAATTTAATTGGAATCATTGCCATCAAATCTACATTTTAAATTAATGAATTTAAATCAGCAAATTTCTATAAACACGCCCAATTCAATAGAATTGGGGGTTTTCACAATTTTCATGCAAAAACCATTTCAAATACCTCGATTCACTAGAATCAAATTTTTATCAATTTATTTGAAACAAAATTTGATAAATAGAATTTAAATAAAAAATTGAATTAAATCAAGAAATACAAGGATAATAAATTTTTCTAGTCGGGACGGAACGACCTTCCTCGATTTATTGATGAGAGTTAGCCCAACGAGAACCCTCAAAAACCGAGCGACAAAACGTCGTCGATGAAGTTCAGGATCTAAGTCATTAAATCCAAAAAAAAATTAGTGGCATCAAGATCTTGTAAAACTAGATATAGATCCTCAATCCTAGATCTAAATATAAACTCATAGGTTTAAATCCATGTAAATGGTGGAAATATCCCATGAATAGATCGAGAAAATATATATGAAAGAACGGGATAAGTAACAGGTTGAAATACACTTACCAGGAGGAGAGAGGATCCTCAATACGAGCCTTCAATCTTGAAGGAAGAAGTTCTAATCACCTAGAAATCTCTCTGGGAGGCTTTTGAATCACCTATAATGTTTCCATCCCAAGCCATGGTCAGAAATATGAAATTACAAGAGGTTCACGTGGTTTTAAGAAGGATTTTAAGAATTAATAAATACCTCATGCACGGTTACCTGGACAGAGGCGCGCGGTCAGGCAAACCATGCGCCAACCGTGTAGAACCCACTACCCAGGTTTTCAAGGTTGGTATGATTTGGTTGCACAATCTGTCAAACCCTTCGCAAACCATGCAGAACTCTCTGTCTAGTTCTCTATGGTAGGAACGGTTTGGACGCACAATTTTTCAAACCGTGCGCAAACTGTCCATAACTCACTATCCTTTATTTTTACTTAATATTTCACACAAACGCACCCCAAGTCACTACTCCAAAATAGAGGTACTTAGAAACATCAAAAGTACCTGAAAATGTAAATTGATGTTAAAAAATCTCTGTTGATCTTTCAAAGTCCAAGGCAACCCAAGAATGGCCAACACCAACGAATATAATGGAGGTATGCAATTTTATTGGATTAACAGGTTGTTATCGATGTTTTTTCTTGAATTTTTTCATTTTGGATTACTTATTGTCCAAGCTCACAAGTAAAGATGATAAATTTGTTTGGATAAATAGTGTGAATAATTTTTTAATGAACTAAATAGAAGATTAGTCAATGCAGCTATCTTGAATCTACAATCACGGAATGATGGGTTTGTTATTTATAGTGATGCTTTAATGAAGGTACTTGGTTGGGTTCTTATATATAATGATAAAGTTATTACCTATGCATCACGATAGCTAAAAATTTATAAAAAAACTATCTCACCCATGATCTTGAGTAAGAAGCTGTAATCTTATCTCTGAAATTATGGAGACACTATCTCTATGGTGAGTATTGTAAGATTTATACTGATCAAAAGTGTTTGAATCATATTTTCTCATAGAAATAACTAAACATGAGGAAAAGACGATAACTACTCAAGGATTATGTTTTCCCTATACAATATCACCCAGGGAAGGAAAATAACGTGGAATATGCTTTGAAAAGAAAGGATCGAGGAGTTATGAAAAAGATGAGGGTTTAAAGGTGTCTTATTTTCATGGATCTAGTAATGATAGATATGGGAATAACCTTGGAAGGTGAAACATTAATACTTTTTCAGATTATTTCCAAACCATATTTACTAGAAAGGTTAAAAAGTTCTCACACCGATGATGAGGAGTATCAAAAGAAAATTAATGCTCTATGTGATGGGAGATTGAGTGACATCATATATGAAGATGGAATTATGAAATTTTGGAAGAGTCTTTGTGTTCCTAACATACCTAATCTAAAAAGGTAATTATTGGACGATTCTCATATCTCTAATTTCTCTATACACCATGGGAGAACCAAGATGTTTATAGATTTGAAGGAAAATTTTTGGTGGGACAACATAAAGAGAGAGATTTCTGATTAAGTGTAAAGATGTATGGTTTTTCAACAAGTGAAAGCTAGAATACAACGACCTAGAGGAGTCATGCCACCTCTTCCCATATATGAGTGGAAATGGGATGATATTACGATGGGAGTTTTCATTGTTGATTGTCTTACCAAGTAAAATCATTTTCTTGATATAAGTGAAGATTTACCACTTGAACATCTAGAAAGACTATATATTAATGATGTTGAAAGACATCATGGAGTACCCCTATCGATTGTGCCTGATCATGATCCCCATTTTACATCACGATTCAAGAAATTTTTTTGGATTGCACTAAATAATAAACTTTTTTGAGCACTACCTACCACCCTCAAATATGTGAAAAATCATAATGCACTATTCAAACATTAGAATACATGTTGAGATCATGATCAATTGACTTTCAAGGTATGTGGGATCAATATTTACCTATGATAGAATTTTCCTATTACAATTGCTTTCATTCAAGTATTCAGATGGCACTATGTGAAGTGTTATATGGAAAGAGGTGCCACACACTAACTTGTAGGGATGATATTTGTTAAAGAAAACTTGTAGGACAAGAACATGTTGAGGAATCAATGAAAAAGGTAATGATTATTCAAACCTGCATCATAGTAGCCCAAAGTAGGGAAAACATCAATGCCAGTAACTGAAGAAATGATTTGGAATTTCAACTATGAGACCATTTTTTCTTGAAGGTATCTCCATGGAGGGGTGTTATATGTTTTCGTATGATGGGTAAATTGAGTCTCATGTACATCAAACATTTCGAAATTCTAGATCAAATTTGATTTGTGGCTTATCATTTGGAAATTCCTCCATGTCTCTCCAAAGTTAATGATGTGTTCTACATATCACTGTTGAGAAAATACATGTCTGACCCATCACATGTACTCTCCTATGATTTAATTGAACTGGAACCTATTCTATCTTTTTGTGAAGAGCCTATCATGATATTTCTTACTAGAGACGAAGTGCAGAGAAACTGGACTACTCATCTCGTAATAGTTTTATAGAGAAACCATGACATGGAGGAGGCAACGTGGGAACCCGAGGAACGTATGATGAAGAACCTCCAAAATATTTTTATGTAATAATATTATAAAAATTTCGAGGAAAATATTATTAAGGAGGGGAGAATGTAACACCCCATGCCTCCACATTACATATCCTTTTAAACAATGTAGTGGCTTGCGTTGTACACAACTTGGATTTTTAACACACTATGACCAATAAAACCAGCCCTTATAAATAGAAATGACCACCTTTTTAAATTTTATGAATTTTATTTTTCTAAATGGACTTCATTTTTGGATTCTGAATATCGAAATTATCTTAGGGGAAATTTTGGTATTTTTCTGAAAAAAATTCAATTTTGGATTAATAGTGAAAAGCACTGCGTTATTGTTTAAAACAGAATTTTTATTTAAGTAAGTAGTTTTTTAATTTTAATTTATTTTAGGTCAAAATAGATACATAATTCTTATAGATGTTCAACTTAATTCATTGGAGTCATTTTATAATATGTTTAGATACATAAAATTTTATCGAACTTTTTATCGTCTTTTACACTCCTTCTAGGAGCATTTGAAAATTTTCATAAAACACAATTTTACTGCTTCTTTGAGGCGAATTTAAATAATCATAGAGAAATTATTGACATCAGTAAGTAAAATTTGGGTCAATGAGATGAAATTATGTTTGGGTGAATATTAACTTTTGAATTTTATTTACCACTATTTGAAGTAAATAGGGTAATTAAGGGTAAAAATGATATCATAATTACCCTAAAACATGTTTTAATTCTATTGGATAAGTTTAGTTCGACCAAAAACAACATTAGTAATAATATATGATCACCTTTGGTCCACTTGGATTAGATTAGGACGTTTATTATTATTTTATTTTATGAAAAGTTAAAAGTGTTAAATTCTATGTTTAATAACTAATCTATTTTTAATATAGGGTTATACATAAGATAAATTCAAGTATAAACAAAAATAAGAAATAAAAAAATAATTTCATACATTATATAATTTTATTTATAATTTTTAGAAATTAAATAATTAAATTTATTTATGACACAATGATGATGCAATAGTTGCTGTATTAATGAATGATTAAAATAATTAATATTATAAATATCCAAATAAATGTATACTGAGAATTATAATTAATTGCACTACTATTTTAGGTTACTATGACATGTTATGGTTTATTAAATACCTTAAATTCGAAGTGATAATGTTTTTATGGCATTATAAAAAATCAAATACTAAATAGTGTCAAAATTGACATAATTGAATTTAAAAAAAATACAATATTATTAATTGATATAATATTCCTAAAATACAAAGGTTTGGTCAAAGGACATAGATAACGTTATATATATTAATAATTACCACTTTGGGTTTTATTGTCTTGTTATAGTATGTTTATTAACCATATAATATAAAAATACAAAAACACATGGTAAATGTCAAACTACTTAACAAATAGTTAAATCTAAATGATAAGGCTAATATGGTGACATAAACCTGTATAAACCCTATTGGTTGCGATTTTCAAGAAAAATACCCACCTTATCCTCGAAATAAAACATTTTTGAGCCATTAGTACCGAAAATTATTTTACTATAAAATAATATTTCAAGCTTTTCATAAAGTTACCCTCACCTCTCTTATAAAAGGGTACTTACCCTTCTCTTAATTTCACACCTCCAAAGCCATTTTTCTCACCCAAAACCTACCCAAATACCCAATAAACTATTATATCCTTATTCGAGAGCCCTTAATATGATCTTAAAGCCAGCTTAGGGGGCCCTTTTGATCAACCCAATAGGAAACACAAGAAGTAGAGGTTATAATTTCACCACCCTCCTTCAAATTATTTTCATCTCCCACTTCATATTAATTTCATGTTTCCATACCAAAATAATAACTCTAGTACCATACACATACCTTGATGTCATTATAAATATGGTAAAACCATATTTCTTATTCTATTCATCCTATAATTGAAAACGTACCATACGTGCGTACGTATGACCTACCCTCTCCACGTCGTGGTATGCTTTGTTATTCAAACACTTCATTATTTGGATGGGAATAATAATGAGTATAAATAATGTAAATAATAAATATAACATGTTAATGATTATTTATATATAATATACCATTAAATTACATACTATATCATCATCAATATAATGATACTGTCGCTCCTACGTACGTACAGATTAATGTCTCCACGAATGCGATTTGACTCATTCCCCATCGTAATCATTACAGAATAATTTTAATTTTATGATTACAAATAATGTTTTTGAACATAATATAATTCTGTATATGAATCGAATACATCATATCCATATCCAACATGGCTTACAAAACCAAACATATTGGGGAAAACGAATCAGTTAACACCCCAAATGATGATACTGGTGAAATATTATTAACAAACCTATATTAAAGGATCATATATGATATCATAATTATGTATATAGTTCATTTATAATTTAATAACAATGTTTTAAATATTATACAGGAGTTTAACATACCATCGATTAAGCAAAATTACAAGGTAAGGGTTAATTCTACAATCTTTTTACTTATTCGGGGTTGTTAATATGTAAGTATCTAATGTGACCTCTTTTTACCCACATCCCTGTTTTCATAAAAATTTAATTCAAAATATTTTTACTATTTAATAGAAAATGGGTTAAATTCATTTATACCTTTATTTTACCATATATTTTTTGAAATTAATCTTTCCGTATTTTTTCAAACAAAGTACTTTATGACCTTTTTGACAAAAGTAAGGTGAAAATGTATTTTTTAACTCATACGGCTGGTGAGGCTATTTTCTACCATTATAACATCGTCGAAGCATCCCATAAAATCTTATAAGAATATTTTAAAAATAAATTTTTTCTTTTATAATTACATGAATTATAATTGTTTTAAAATAGAAAGAGGTATTTCTTTAAAAAAGAATTGATTTCATCTATGTATACATCCATTGATGGATTTTAGACTTGTTTGAGGTTGAGTTATTATGATACAAATATTCCATATTGTGTTGAAATGTTTTTTATATATTTAAATGTGTATGTGTTATTCTTATACCATTCATGGTTTATGGATAAAATATGGACATTTTTTATGCTAGTTTTAATATTAATGTTTATGTTATGTTTAAACAATTTCATATGAGGAATGAATTGGACATAGTGAATGATGGGTGGATCCCGTTATAGCTGCTCGATGCATTGGTAGGTCTCATGAGACAAACTAGTGTCTTGGCACAAGCCCTTGTCAAAATATTATTTGTAGTCTTGGAAAAAGGCCTTGACTATGTGGTTATGAATTATGGAATTATGCATTGTATCAATATAAAATTGGCTATTGATATTTCATGTTATTATTGAAGTAGAAGAATATCCATGTGAATAAGTAAATGAAATTATTTGATTTATATTGGCTATATTATGCAAAATTTTAGGTTTAAAAGACTTATGTTTTAGTCTTTTAAATTTTCTTTAAAGTTTATGCTTATTTTTGAATGTTTCCACTATATTTTTATTCTTACTAAGCATTTTAGCTCACCTATTTCTATGATTTATTTCTTCCAGGATTAGAAGAAGTATATTATGACTGACATGGAGGGATAGTATAAGGGATATGAATGCGGCCGATGGAGACAATTTTGTTGTTGTTTTCAATTTTATAATATAATGTAAAACTTATAAATGTATCTAGTACTTTCAAGGATACTAAATTGATCAGTCTTTTGATATTTGATCCCTTGTGATCATGCCAATGTTATGTAATAATTTACCGACTTTGGGTAACTGGGGTCGGGGTCTTACAAATTATGTTCTAAAATATCAAACATGGATATAAGAATTAAGTAAAATATTTTTATAAATGTGAATCCACATATAAAATATATATTTGAACATATAAAAATATTTCAAAAATAAAAAATTCATTCTTATTACTAATAAATTCACAAATTTCATTTTATTTATAAAAATAGTATTTTCACTATTCACTTAAAAATAAATATTTTAGAAAAATAACAATATCCATATTATGTCAATATCCTAATGTTTATATTTTTCAAGCATAAAATATATCAATTTTTTGGAAAACAACCTTTGGTATTACTTAACATACTTTTTATTATGAATTACTAATTAACATATGGTTAATATGTCTTGTTATTATTCAATAAAAATAAGCATAGTTCCTTGAAATTAATTTCCAATTTATAAAAAAAATTCTTAAATATTATGTGAATTGAGAAAAAAATTAATTTTAGAAAATTAAAATAAATCATGATATATCTATACATATTCATGTTTATATTATCGTAATTCATATATATATATATATATATATCCCATTATGTTCTCTATGTAGTACCTATGAATCAAACTTATTGATGTATTTTTATGTGGTGGTCCAACTAGAATGGAACTTCTTGTAAATATCCATGTTCATGAAATTATCTAATATATGGTTTTTCTCAAACTATATTTTCTCATGTTTAGCTTTGTATTGGTACCAAAAAAACCCTATAGAATAAATATCCATTTGGAGTTTGGATAAATAGTGTTTATAAATAATTCTTTCACTTTTGAATTCCATTTCTTTTTTACATTGTTTATTGATTTTTTATAAATGGATTTCATAAAATAACTAATTTATACGTGAAAATAAAAATTTTAGAGAATTTTATGAAGATAAATACTTTTAATACTAAGGTAACACTTATAGTTTAATGTATTAAATAATATGAACTTTTGAATTATCTAATATTTATGACATTGGACTATAAGTGATACCTTAGGATTAAAACTATTTACCTTCATAATATTCTCCAAACAATTTATTTTCAAATATAAATTAGTGATTCCATTCACTCCATTTCTACATGTAAAAAATATTTTTGTTCTTTCAGACATGTCATTTGGAATTTAATCCTTCAATTTTAGAATTTAAGAAATTGAATATTCTTTCCATGAATCTTTTGTCACCGAAATTTCCTAGTGAGTCCATCTTTATCTTCTCTTGTTTGTTTTGAAATATAACGGAGTAAAAATTGTTAATCATAATTCATCATAATATTTTTCACAATCACATGATTTATCAGTACAACACTTTTTGTAACATCTATATATTTTAAAATAATATCATTATATTCTATAGTGTATTCAATTCCAAACCCCAATCTCAAATGAGATGCGAAATATATGATTGTTGTAACCTACTGTTGTATTGGTGGGTATTAATTATATATTATAATTTTTGATATATATATATATATATATTATCAATATAAATTTATTTATGAATACATAGTAAATAATATATGAATTTTTCGTAAATAATTTTTTTTATATAAAATATGTTTCCATAAAAAATGATATTTACTTATTTTCTGATGAAAATATTATAATTAATTTATAGAACATTTTAAAATAATACTGGAAAGTATGAAATTTTTTTATTAAATCATCATATCAAAATTAACTCTGTGAAATTTTATGATTTTTCTGAAAATATTGATTTTTAGTGAATAGTGAAAATATTGGTTTTTGTTAGTGTAATTTATTTTAAATATATTAAGTAATTTAAAAGTACCATTTTTAAATGTTATTTCATGTAAAATAAAATTTTATCAATTATATTTAATCTACTTAATTACATTTGAATCATATTTTTATTGGATTTTGGTATAAGTATATTATTGAGTTTAAAAATGGGTTATTTTCTCTAAAAATTGTTATAAAGTGAATAATGTTTCTCTATTTTAATTAATTAAAGTAACAAATGTTGAAGAATAATTTAAATTATATTTATATACTATGTATATATAAATAGAAATTTATATTATATAATTATTATTAAAACTAATGGAGTTAATATAAAATCACCATTCAGTTCTTAAAATCATTTCCTTCAAAATTGTTTTTTTCATTGTATCTATAGGTTTTGATTTAAATTATATTCTTCCATTTAAATGAATATAATTTGAAAAAATATATTTTATATTTTAAATCATCATAATCTATTTTATCTATCAATGTAAACTTAATTTTTTTTCAAAATTAATTATGGAAACAACCAAAATAGTTTACCACTATTTAGGTAAAAACAGGTTTACAGGGTGGATAAACTAAAATGATAATGGATTAAATAAACAAGAAAAATTTCTAAAATTAATTTTAATATACTACTTATACCTTATTTCATAATTATATGGATAATATTTTATTTTCTTAGTCATGTGAAAAAATGTAGATAAATGTTTTTCTTTTCAAAATTTTAATGTGTGTCCTCTCCCCCAGTTATAATATCCACCCCTATACTATATTATTCAAACCTTAAATTCCATTTTTTTTTGAAAATTTCTTTCCCAAATACCTTAATTTAATCACTATAAAATAATCATGTCTTCTGGATTGATCAGAAAACAATCTTAATAAGATATATTATTTTTTGAGGTACTTACTAAGAACATTTTGAAATGTTATATCATTAATGTTTCTATTATCATGATATTTAATGTGTTTTCTAATATTACTCATTCATTAGGGTTAATATTACATTGTTTCTAATGTTATAAGGTACTCAATTTTTTTAAGAATATTCCTTTAATTGTTTATTTTTAATCACATTTTTTACTTGTCCATATTTTTATTATTTTGTATGGAATCTTTTTGTGGGTACAAAATATTTATAACGAAAATTTTATGTCACTAATGACTTTAGTTAAAATTATTTCAAAAACAAATTTATGTTTTTTATAATGAACATTTTCAAAAAAAAGAGAAATGTAATTTTATATTTTTACATATACAAAGACAATGCATTTTTTCTAGGAGATAACCATTATTTTAGTTATAGATTCATCTACCAGATATCATGTTTTTTCAAAGAAATACCCTCTTGTCAATTTTTGGATATTTTGGTATTTAAAATGGAGTTTCAAAAGAAAAGTACCATTGGATATCTGGATGGATTTTTCATATGGTTATTAAAGTGTTTTTCAAATGGTTTTGTGATCAAAAGGTTCAATTATGAAATTTTTTCATCATAAAATGGTATATGACCATTATTTGAGTAATTGGTGGGACTTATACAACTAATATGATTGGATGATCCAAATTATTTCTCACGATATAAAGGGTTGAGACTCATTATATCACAAGAGTGATTTCAACAGAACTTATACGATGGTTTGAGACCCATTAAAGGACATTATAAAGTGGGTTAGCCCAATTAAAGAAATCTAGTTCCTTGGGAAATGATTTCGTTCTCCCTAGAATTATATTGGAAGTTAGTTTTTTTAATATTCCAATATAATTTTTTAAGGTCATTATAAATATGATTCTCTATGTTTATTAAAGGGATTTTTATACTTTCTTTCTACGAGTTTTAATGGTTTTCTTGGCATCAATAAATGCATTTTTTATTTTACATATTCTATTAAAAGGATTTGAATGAAATGATTTAATATATATTTTTAAATGTTTACTAGGGAATTTTTTATTAAAAAGTTAGAATTATTTTATTGGATATAGAATTGATAATTTACTTCATGGGGGAATCCAATTTTGCTAGTATTTTTCAAACCCTACATTTTTGCTTTGTTTATTTCCATATTTTCTATTGAAAGATCGACAAAAAGTGAACGAACAACTTAGAGTAAGTGGATGTTTTTCCTAATGGACCTTGGAATATGGAAGTTTTATGTAGAGTATATAATACACTTGTCTAGATGGGATCATTTATTGATTTGATATTAGGTTATTTTAATGTTAATGTATTCTTTTCTATTTGTGGAACTTTACTCTTATTGATTTTATTATTATGAAAAAAATTTATGGACTATTTTATAATATTTCCATTTTTACTAGATGATCAAGTGGTGAAATAATTCCCTGTTGTTGGTTCTTGATACGCATCTACTATTTCCAATCCCTTGAAGATCAAAAAATCATTTTCCTCCATCCTAAAAAATATTTATGTACCGGTTTAGGTGGTTATCTAGTTTGTTTTGTGACACACTCTAGACATAATATTTAGATTATTAGATCAATCATATATCTCTTAATATTTACCATGATGACTATACTAATAATATTGTTTTCTTTCTAGCCTATGATTTGTGGTTTTGTTAAAATATTGGAAGACTCTTGTGTATTATAGAACTAATAAATTAATTTAGTTTTATGGGATAAATTTAATAATAATTTATTTACCCCATCATTGAAAATCATTTACTAGGTAGAAATTCATACAATTCATTAAAAACATAATAAATAGTTAGAAAAAATATGATTTATTAATGTATATAAAAATAATCCACAACTACACGTCATATAAACCGTATAAGGTGATAATACACAAATTTACAAGATATTAATATCAACATAAAAAGAGTAAAAAAGTTATTATATATTATTTATAATTGGGACAAGAACCTTCTAATATATATATATCTATGATTAAATAAATTTAAGAAACAAAATAACCATCCCAGAATGATGAAACAATTTTTTTTTCGAGATCTGTTTCCTTCAACTTCCTCTTAATTTTTATGAACAATCCATGTGGATAATAAGTGATGGTTAAGATAGTTTTTTATTTTGAAAATCCTGCATATCCCTCTTAAAAAACTATAATAACTTATACATATGATGTTTTTTATCTTTCCCATGAATCGAATACCATTAATGAAACTTTTTATAAAATTTATCTATTTTTTAGAAATTGATTTCATAAAATGAATTTTCACCTCACTCTATTTTGGGTCTTGATTAGACTATGTATTGGATTCTACAATAGAACATTAACAATAATGAGATCACAATTATTTCACCAAAATGTATTATAATGACTGTTGTGGTGGTATGTTTTTTTTCTTCCATATATACGTAAATGTTTTTACAAAATGATTAAAGTGATATGTTTATATACAGGGAATATAAATTGAATTTATAACAAATGGATCCATTAAAATTTTATACTTTCTATCTAATGTTTACCATAATAAATTTTCATTCATAATAAATTTAGGAATATATGTGATTTGATTCTATTTAATGTATATATCGAAGACTATATTTTTTTAATGATTCTTTTTTAGGGTATCCAATATAGATTATATTGTCATAAAATATTATCTTAAACAATTTTTTTTAAAATTTATATTGTTCACTTCGACTTCTTCCACTCCATTCTTTACTTATAAACATTCATCCAAACACTTCCAAAAACTAATGAATCACCTAAAAGTACATAATGAATAAATTAAATATTTAATGATTAAGAATCAATAAATCAATGCTTCCATTTAAATATTAATCTGAAGACCACTAAAATTATTCAATCTACCATAGCAACTAAAACTAAATACTGAAAAAAGAAAATATGATTCAAACAATTTCTAATATCAGCGTTAATTTTAATTAATAATATAATATTTCATATGAAATTTATTTCCATTATAGAAATATTATTAGATTTTTACTATATATGATATTTATTTTATATGTTGTTCTTAATTTTTAATTCTTACTTTTCCCTAGGATGTTTTTTATTTTAACTAAAACACACTATTCTAAATGAATAATAATGTTTTTTTCTCTTTATTACTGCTATGTTATTTATTATTATATTGCTCCTTTATAAAGGGATAGTTATGCATTTTTAAATTATAAATGGTAGTTATGGTACCATTATCTTCCAAGACATTATCCTTATTTTTTACATTCCACATCATAAGATGTGGGGTCATGTATTGAAAAAATATATTAATTTTCATTGAGGTATTCACCTGTACTTTTTCATTTTAAAATTATTTAATCCATTATGCTCATATTCTAATTTTATTCTTTGAAATGTTCATCTGAGTGGATCATATAATCTATATTTTAACTCCTTCCCAAATAAAAAAGATTAATAATATGAAGTAATGATTTAATTAAAACACATAAAAATAGGATTACACTAATATTTAATATTGTCTTACAATATTCCTTTTTAAAATAATGATAGAAATACATTGTAATTCCTAGAATATTATTTTTCCTTGGTTTTTTTCTCATGATAATAATATGGTTCATGATATTTAAAACCTTATGAATCATATAATTCAATCTTGGTCAAATTCTACACATTTTATTAATGTTGGACCTCTCTCATATCATGCGATATCAATACATAATTCAATTTATCTTTCATCCAATTATAATAGTATATCTACTCAAGGGAAGAAATAATTTTATTGAATATATTTATGTAAGTGGATATAAATTTGATAACAATAGTAGATTCCTCAAAAACCCATATTTAACTCTAAATTAAAAAAATATTTTGTTTACTTGAATGAATAAATCAACAGCCAATTAATATCCTACATTTGGAATATTCTCAAATTTACCCACATATTTTGTGATTATAAAATTTTCTAAATTTTTTATTCCTTATAGATATCATTAAGTATCAAATAAATTTTGTTTCATTCTTCATTCCATATCACTCCTTCTAACTCCTTCTAGATGGGGGATGAAATTAATTCATTGTATAACCTACCATTATTTTTAATTTAAATTTACTCAATAAATGTTTATCTTATCCAATCCTAAAGAATATGTACACTATTCACGATCATATAAAGAATTTCCAACAAAGATAAAGATGATATAGAACTATCCTCGTGCTCTATTTATGAAATGGATTCCTATAAAAAATGTAACTCCATTGTGATTAATTGTGTTATTTAATTGTATATATATCTTCAATGAAAAGTATATCATAAATATAGAATAAATTTAGATCATTTAGAAAAGAACTCAAACAAATTATCTTAATAGAAACCTATATCAGATACCAATTGATATATAGATAAAAAATAATCATGAACATCCATACTCGAGTACCAAATTATAGTCTTATGTGCGATTATATCACCACAAGGAGTCCTGGGTGGGTCCAATTAATGGTTATGTTAACAATATCAAAATCATTTTCTTATCCTCAATTAGTATGTTGCATCAAGAAAAACAACATTATTATGTGTGCAAGAGAGTGTGAGAATTAGAGAGATAACCAATATAAATCTAGGGGTTTTAAAAGTTTAACAAACTCATGTTATCATGTTTCTATTGCTTATATTCCAATTCAGGTGATCATGAACTCCCATAGAAATAAAGTTATAAATGAGTATAAATATGTACATCAATTTGACATATCACACTCAAGTTCCTCTAATATTTCGATCATGTGTATACCATTTTCTCCTCCAAAATCATTACCTACACATCTTTTGAATTATTTTCAAAATATATGGATAGTTTTATTAGAGTTTTTTCATACCTTTATTCATGATATCCACCTCACATATATAGACTTTCAATGTATCATGAAGTGAAACCCAGTCAAGTATAATGATCCTAAAATTCAAATTCATCAGCCTATATCTCATTCCAATAACCTTAATAAACCATATAATTTATTATATCATTGAATTTTTTTATACTAGTTGGGATATAGTCTTTTAATCCATCTCTATTTATGGAGGGATTATTATGGTATAATCCCAAGACATAAAGTATGAGGTGGTTCCACTAAAAATAGTGTCACATGAAAATTTAATTTCTTAGAGATTTTTGGGATTAAATTATTTCGTAAGTAATTTTCCCTTATTTTTATCATAAAAATTATATGATCCCTCAGTCGTAGATACATAAATTTTTTTTAAATGAAAATCATGGTGCTGGCTCAGAATTCAAGATTTATCAAAAGATTGTTCATTATGAATGTTTTGTAAGATATTTCTTCACATCTTAGGTAAGATTATATTGATCCTATTGTTCAATAAATAATTGTAAAATTTGGTTCCCGTTATGATATGATTTCATCATACTAAATAAATCATCAATTATATTCATCATACTCAAGTCCAATTTGCTTATAACTCATCCTTGATAATTTTATCAATAATATTAAATGAATAATACTTTATGAATCATGAAATAATTATCTCTTGATAAAATTCACCACATTATATCAATATTAATGTTATATAAATACTAAATAATTGTATAAAAAATGTTTTTTTGTGAATTCTTTAAATCTCTATGTAAATATCAATTGTACGTTGACCATTTCTCAATTGTAATCAACTCATATCTCCCCCTTTATTATTTTACATAATGAAGAATTCATCAACTCAAGGGGACAAGAACCCATCCATAAACATCTAGGGTATATCAATTCACCCTTATATGATCTTATATTTATATAAGTATTGGAATGTGTTAAATTCTGAGATAAAAAAACATAGAAAAAATATTTATTTATATATACATAATGTGACTTTACATGATTAAAAGTTTTGATTATTGATAATACAACAATCATAGAACTCAATGATTTAATTCCATTATAAAATTTCTATATTGATAACTAATTTTATAACATAATATACATATATATTCTAAATTATCCTCTCATCTGACCACTTTATATGCATATAATGAATAATATTTCCCTTATTTTCCTCAGAAAATGGGAAATATTATAAATGGCTGAGATCAAATAAAATATAAGTAGAAAACATGTTAATAGATAATAGAGATATTATTATTAAATCGTAAACATATCAGTTTATTAAACATGTGGGAAAATACCTGATTAATAAAATAAGATTATGAAATCATAAGAAGCATAACCTAGATTCGTTACATGGAACTATAAAAGGATGATCAAGATAGGATACCATATACATGGAAATAAAAATATAAAATAATAAAAAAAATAATCACGATCCAAAATAGGATATATTAAGAATAGAATGTTATAAAATTTTTCAGTTATTCTATCCCAATACCATCATAACACAATGGGAAATTTTTACAACATAATGTCCCTATATAACAACGTGAATAAAACTAATCAAAACCAGACCGAAAATACATAATGATATCTTGTGAAATAAAATTTTATCCAATTAATTAGAGGTATATATAATTCTAGAACCACAAATTATATAATTATAAATCCCTAAATAAGTATTCCATAAAGAAGAAACCCATTACTCAATTAAAATAATATATTAATTAACAAATTTAAATAAAACATTGTTATATAACATTTCCACAAGGTATAAATATGGAGTAATAAAGAATTATATCAGATTAAAATAAAATTTAATCACCCAAAAAAACTAACTTAATTTAATTTAATATGTTATAAATGAAATATCAATTTTATAAATGATGCATCTTATAGAAAATAGTGATAGAAATTAGATGAATCCTTAAAATGTTTTTAATTTGATTTGAAAACATTTCATTTAAAACTATTATATTATTTCTTTTCAAAATATTTTAAAAAGGTAAAAAAACTACTTTAAAATATTTATTTTAAAAAATAAATATACAATAACTAGAATTTTGAAAATAAAGTAATCTTATTTATAAGAAATGATGTGTAAAATATTGGAAATGTTACAAAATTTTTATGAAAGATTTTTTATTATATTTATAATAGTATAAGGAGACCATCATTAATGAATGGAATATAAAATTGAATTTTAAGTAGAATTAAATTAGAATATTTTAGGTCTATTAATAAAATAATATTTAACTATCAAATTAATATAAATAAATTATTATGGTATGAATAAATATGGAAATTAATGTAAAGTATTGTAAATGTGTAACTGGAAAATATCCTTTACAATTCTATATGTGAAAAGATATTAATCAACCAAAAAATAAATTTTATTAGAAAAATACATACTCTCTATTATTTATGAGGAAATATAATATGAAAAATGTAAATGGATGAAAATAATCATCGTATTAGAATACAAATATTGAATAAAAATAATCACATAAGGAAAATCAATTGAATCAATAATACCTTCTCTAATATTTTGTTTTCTATAACATTGTTTAACCCCTAGATTAATAAAAAATTGTTTATTTCTCATCTATATCAAAATATAATTTATATTTAGGTTACATATTATAATCATTTTTCCAATTTACTAATAATTTACAATCGCTATTAAAAATCAGGTATTGATCATCCCATTGGTTCCATGATTGCTTCAATATTCCTATTTTGGTTCTTGATCTATAGTATTTGTAACGCCCCGACCCTAATTACCTAGAGTCGGTGCATTACTTCATAACATTGGCATGATCACAAGAAAGATCAAATCCCGAAAGACCGATTAGTTTAGTAGCCTTGGAAACACTAGATATATTCATAAGTTTTACATTACATCATTAAACGAAAAACTACTACAACAACATATTGTCTCCATAATCTACACTCATATCCCCACAAAATATCCCTGCAGGTCATTCATAACTTACTTCTTCACTTCCTGGGAAAAAATAAAACATAGAAAAGGGGTGAGCTCAAATGCCCAGTAAGGATAACAATATAGCGGAAACTTTCATCAATAAGAATAAACATTTAAGGCAATATATAACTAAAACAAAAGCCTTTTAAACATGAACTTTCAACATGGTATGGCATAAATAAAATGAAATAATGCCATTTACTTATTCACATGGATATTCTACTAATCGAATAATCACATGCAAAAATCAATAACCACTTTCATAATGTTGGAATGCATAATGCCAGACTATCATAACCACATAGCCAAGGCCTCGTGCCAAGACTACAAATAAGATTTTTTCAAGGCCTTGTGCCAAGACACTAGTTTGTCTCATGAGACCTACCGATGCATCGAGGAGCTATAGCGGGCTCCACCCGTCACTTATTAAGTCCAATGCATTCCCATATGAAAAGGTTTAAACATAACATAAACATTCGTATTAAAACTAGCATACGAAATGTCAATACTTTCACAATAAACTATGAATGGTATAAAAATAGCACATCCACAGTCAAACATATCACAAAACCTTCAATACAATATAGAAGTTTTGTATCATAAAAAATCAACTTCAAATAATCTTAAAATCCATCAAAGGATGTTGACATAGATGAAATCAAAATTCTTTTTAAAGAAATATCTCCTTTTATTTTGAAATCATTTAAGATCCATATAAAATAAAACATTTTCTTTGAAAATATTCTTATAAGTTTGTAAGGAAAGCTTTGAAGATTTTATAACGGCGTAAAATATCCGCACCCGCCGTATAAGTTAAAAAAAACATTCTTACCTCAATTCTGTCGAAAAGGTTAAAAAGGACCTTGTTTTGAAAATGACGGAAAGATTCCTTTATAAACCTCTTATAAAAAGTCAAAAAAAGGTATAAATGACTTTAACCCATATTCTTGTAAATAGTAAAAATGTTTTGAAATACATTTTTAAGAAACATGGATGTGGATGATAAAGAGATCCCGGTAGATTATTACGTATAAACAACCTCGGATAATGAGGAGATTGTGAAATAACCCTTACCTTGTACTTTTCCTTGGTTGGGGTAGGTTAACCTCCTGTATAATGGTGAAATAATTGTTATTAAATTATACAAGAATCATATACATTAATATGATATCATATATGATCTTTTAATATTGATTTGATAATAATATCTTAGTATTATCGTTGTTTCGGGTGTTAACTTACTTGTTTTCTTTCATATGTTTTGTTACGTAAGACATGTTTGTAAAGGATAGGTTGTATATTATTCATATCCAGAATGATATCAAGTCCTTAAACATCATTTTTAAATCATAAAATGATAATTATACTTTAATGGTTACGATGGAGAATGAATCTCATCGCGTTCGTGGAGACGGTAGTCCGTACGTACGCACGAGCGACAATATCATTCTTTTGATATTAAAATAATATATAAATGAATGGTATATCATATATACAGAATCATTAACATGTTATATTTATTTTTTTACATGAGTTACACATCATTATTATACCCATCCAAATAATATTATATTGAATAACAATTACACCACGACGTGGAGACGGTAAGCCGTACGTACGCACGTATGGTGACATGTTATTCAAAGGGTGGATAGAATACTGAATATGGTTGTACCATACTTATAATAACATCACAGTATATGTGAGATACTGGAGTTATTATTTTATAATGGTAAGAACAAAGGAAGAAGAAGTGGAAGAAGAAATGAACTTAGAAAAGGGTGGTGAAATCATTACCTCTTCTTCGGGTTCTTCCTTTTGATTTGATCAAAAGGGCTCCTTAGGTTGGCTTTCTGATCAAACTAAGGCCTCTAGGTTGTAGTGAGGGATGTTGGGAGAGTATTTGGGCAGAGTTTGGCCGAACCAAAATGCTTTGAAGGTGTGAAGAAATGGGTAGGAGGAGTGCCCTTTTATAAGAGGGGTGAGGGGCACCTTTGGAAAAGCTAGAAATATTAATTTATAATAAATTCATACTCGGTTTCTAAAGGCTCCAAAGTTGACTATTCAAAGGATGAGGTGGGGATAGGTCGAAAACAACTCATCCAATAGAATTTAGACAGGTTTGGGTACTTATATTAACCTTATCTTTAAGTATTAACTCTAAGTTAATTAGTTTCACTTTTACAATGTCTCTTTGTATTTTTATATATTATGGTTAATAAACATACTATATACATCCAAGCGACCCCCAAGTGGTCCATTAATGATTAACCTATCATAATATAAGTCTCTTGGCCGATCCTTAAATTTTTAGGAATTTAATATCAATTAATAATATAATATTTGTTTTAAGAACTCTTTTATGTCAATTTTGGCACTATTCAATAGTTGATTTTTGTGAAACTCATAATAGATTGATTACTTCGATCAAAGTCAATTAAATCAATCCTAATATATCATATTATCCTAGAAAATTAGTTTAATTCATTAAAAGTTTCATATTATATTTATTTGGGTATTTATAATATCAATTATGTTAATTTTTTACTATTTTAGTAATTACTGCATCATCATTGTGTCATAAATAAAATAAATTATTTAATGTCTAAAAATTATAAATAAAATATCATTATGTAGGAAATCGTTTTATCTTTCTAATGAATATTTATAATCGAATATCCAACATGTATAACCCTATGTAAAAATTGTTGTTCTAAAAGACATATGCTTGTGTCATTTTTGTATTCATTTTGACTTAATTAAAATAAAGTGTCATTATCACTTACAAGTGGATCCATGGGGTCCCAAAATAGACCCAAAGATGCCCATGGTCGACTATGTATCAACCAATAGGGTTAAGACACGTTTTAGGGTAATTTAGTATTATTATAATATTATTTTTTTAACCCTTATTTACCGGATTTACCCTTAACCATGGTAAATAAAATATTTACCGCAGTAATTATTCAAAATGTCTAAAAATAAAAGTTATCTATTTACACAATTTGAAAATCCTGATTCCAAATATGGAATCCATTTTTCTAAATTCAAAACACAGAAGTGGCAGAAATTAATTTAAAATTAATTCCCGCTGTCAAAACAAAAAGCGTGTTTTAAGAGATAATAACTACCAAAAGATTGACACTTGTTTATGTTCGGTTTAATTGTAAAATTATGTCCAATGACCAACATTATATTAAATGGTAAAAATATATTCTAAATATACTTTAAAACCACTCAAATTCATAATTTATCAATATTAATTATTTTGATTAAAAAAGTTGTTTTTAATTAAAATTTAGTAATTTTCACTATTCATCAAAATATAAAAGTTATCCGAAATGTACCAAAATTTCACCCTAGGCTAATTTCGATATTCCGAATCCAAAAATGAAGTCCATTTTTAAATATAAAATATATATAATTTCAAAAATTAGGTATTACTATTCATAACGGCTAGTTTGATTGGTTGTGGTGTGTGTTAAAACTCAAGGTTGCGTACAACACACGCTACTGTACTACTCAAAGAAAGCATACCGTGGAAGCTTGGGATGTTTCATTTTAAATTTTTGATGTCCCAATTTAGTCAAAAAGATTAAAATATTGTATTTAAAAAGGTTCACTATTAGAAGTTGATAATACTGAAAATGAATCTGTTCTTGCAATATGACTAAGAAACTCATAATAGGGATTCTAAAATTATAAGGATTATATAAAGTTCAAAATGTAGTTAATACTATTCATGAACTCTTTTAATGGTGTGATTGAACTCGGTGTTGCGTGTAGTGCAAGTTATTGAATTATTTTTAAGAAATAACACACTCTGAAATCCTGGGGTGTTACATTCTCCCCTCCTTCAATAAATTGCGTCCTCGCAATTTGAAATTGTTCTTCGAAAATAAAAGGTTGAAAGTAGAAAATATATTTGTGGGAAAACCCACATCGGAAATTGGGTTACTAAAATTTAGTCTTAATATGAGGAAAAGATAAATGAAAGGGTCACCACCAAATTATGATCTCGATTAGGAGAACATTGGTGGCAATTAGAGACATATAATTGGAGGAAAAACGTAAATATTTATAGGTAGTGATTGAGGTCATCAATCACAAACAAGTATAAAATTGAGGTCCTTAAACTCATCAATCTATGATGATTTGAAGTACCATCGGTTCAACAAAATATAGGGTATTGGGACAACACATTTTTGACATTTCAAAATATCTTAGTTGAAATCCCACATCGAAAAATGAATTAATGAGGCCTCTATTTAAAATAAAGAGTGGAAAGTATGAAGATTACCGAAAATAACACATACTAGGGTTCCATTTAGGAAAATATGGATATGGAAGAGAAATCTAACCATCAATTATCTGATGGAGAGTGGTAGAGAACATGGCTATGAAAAGGCCAACAATCCCAAAGCCATAAATTAGTGATGATTTAAGGTACCATCTAGGAAAACATTTTTGTTCTAAGTTGCTTTTCTTAATATTGAGGAATCTATTTATGAGATTGACTAAGATCATAAGGAGATATACTTACTTTATAATTATAGTTTTATCCATTAATAAATTTCTACCACAAACTCATCTTTCACTCTAAAAGATAATAGAATGTAAGAAAAATTCTATTTACACTATTCGTATAGGGTTCCAAAATAAATGAATTTATAATTCATCTACAAGATCTTTTAATAAAAACTACATTATTTAATCCAGGACATCTCGTGGGCCAGTGGTAGGTGATACACCCTTGTCGCCCTTCGGTTTCGGGTCCAAGTCTCGCAGCCTTGCCGGACGCGACGGGTTGCCGCCCGACCTCTGGGTTGTCCTTTTATGGCAATCCAAAATAATCCAAACTAGAACTATCCAAAATACTTCTATCCAAACTCACAGTCCAACATTTATAAGTAAGGTAAACATAATGTAGAACCTTTTTACCCCGTAATAGCATATGAATACCTTCATCATGTATTCTTTTAATACACCGAAACATCCTGAATTACCATATTCCTTATTGATTACCTTCATGCTCCCTTATTCCATATAGAAAGCTGGATATACTTCATTAATCCAAAAATGTTTTAAACCCCAACAATGATGGAATATACAAATCATTAATCAGTTCCAGGGTAGTCAGGAATATCCAATATAATTTATTCAAAACAATCACATATTATTCCAAAATCACTACCTCAGTATCAGAACTATGTTATGATTTATCATTCTCTCAACCATATATTTTCCAAAAATTTATCCTGCTATTGAGTCACTTTTCTTTGTTCCACACAATCTCAAGTCCTTAATGAAATAGTACTGCAGTACAATCCTTATATACTCCATAATTATTGTAACAAGTACATTGTTGATACAACACTCAATTGACATAATCAACATAAGAACTCTAATCATTCCTCTTCATCTGTGGTAGTATCATAACTTGATTATTATCCAATAACATCATTTTCGGCATAGTCTGATGACTGGGACATAGGTTCGCGTAGTGTCCAAACTCCTTGCAAATGAAGCATTGTACATTTAAAACCATTTTCTTACCCTTGCAGTCACGTACCTTGTGCCCTTTTCCTCCACACTTATAACAAACTCCCATTCCTTTCAGGCAAGTTCCAGGGTGTTTCTTTCCACAGTTACCACATATGGGAAAATTCTTCTTTTCCCTTTTCCCTTTATCCATCTTTCTCTCTTCCATCCTTTTCTTCTCTTGATTCCCTTCAAAGCCATAGGACTCAGTAAACTCTTTACTTATCTTATCAACACATGATATTATTTCTTCATATGATGATAATACATGGGAGACTATTTCTCTTATAAATTCTAGCTTAAGACCATGAAAGATATGATCCTTCCTTCTCTTTGAATCATGTGTATTTCTGGAGTTCTCATTCCTTCTACTGGGCGCCATTTCTAAACAATGGCATAAACTAGATCAGTTTATGAATCAAAATACATAATCCCATACTTATAAAACACTTAACATAAATTGAACTATTTATGGATATAATCCATAATCATAAAAATGTTTTCTTTGAGGAATTATATACTCATAAACCCTTCATAATGATTTGTAAAGAAAATGAGAGTTATCCTAAGCATATCCCCCGGGAGGGTCGTAACCAAGAGTGCAGCAAGGCCCGTTGTCGTGCACCAGTTCCCGTTCGAGTCTAGCTCAAAGCGGTGTTTTCGGGTTTTACCCCTAGGTACATCTGTGCCAGAGCCGCCTCTACCTGCTCGTATCCAGACAGGGATGTATTGCTCGGAAAACTCACAAAATCTCTACAATACCAAAATTCTAGGAAGTTCTTCTATACTAATCCTCAACGTTCATCTTAGGTCTACGTGCTCTAATCAGAGTTTATCTAAATCTAGCTTCCAAGGTTTGTACTAAACTTCCTCTGATACCAACTGTAACGCCCCGACCCTAATTACCTAGAGTCGGTGCATTACTTCATAACATTGGCATGATCACAAGAAAGATCAAATCCCGAAAGACCGATTAGTTTAGTAGCCTTGGAAACACTAGATATATTCATAAGTTTTACATTACATCATTAAACGAAAAACTACTACAACAACATATTGTCTCCATAATCTACACTCATATCCCCACAAAATATCCCTGCAGGTCATTCATAACTTACTTCTTCACTTCCTGGGAAAAAATAAAACATAGAAAAGGGGTGAGCTCAAATGCCCAGTAAGGATAACAATATAGCGGAAACATTCATCAATAAGAATAAACATTTAAGGAAATGTATAACTAAAACAAAAGCCTTTTAAACATGAACTTTCAACATGGTATGGAATAAATAAAATGAAATAATGCCATTTACTTATTCACATGGATATTCTACTAATCGAATAATCACATGCAAAAATCAATAACCACTTTCATAATGTTGGAATGCATAATGCCAGACTATCATAACCACATAGCCAAGGCCTCGTGCCAAGACTACAAATAAGATTTTGTCAAGGCCTTGTGCCAAGACACTAGTTTGTCTCATGAGACCTACCGATGCATCGAGGAGCTATAGCGGGCTCCACCCGTCACTTATTAAGTCCAATGCATTCCCATATGAAAAGGTTTAAACATAACATAAACATTCGTATTAAAACTAGCATACGAAATGTCAATACTTTCACAATAAACTATGAATGGTATAAAAATAGCACATCCACAGTCAAACATATCACAAAACCTTCAATACAATATAGAAGTTTTGTATCATAAAAAATCAACTTCAAATAATCTTAAAATCCATCAAAGGATGTTGACATAGATGAAATCAAAATTCTTTTTAAAGAAATATCTCCTTTTATTTTGAAATCATTTAAGATCCATATAAAATAAAACATTTTCTTTGAAAATATTCTTATAAGTTTGTAAGGAAAGCTTTGAAGATTTTATAACGGCGTAAAATATCCGCACCCGCCGTATAAGTTAAAAAAACATTCTTACCTCAATTCTGTCGAAAAGGTTAAAAAGGACCTTGTTTTGAAAACGACGGAAAGATTCCTTTATAAACCTCTTATAAAAAGTCAAAAAAAGGTATAAATGACTTTAACCCATATTCTTGTAAATAGTAAAAATGTTTTGAAATACATTTTTAAGAAACATGGATGTGGATGATAAAGAGATCCCAGTAGATTATTACGTATAAACAACCTCGGATAATGAAGAGATTGTGAAATAACCCTTACCTTGTATTTTTCCTTGGTTGGGGTAGGTTAACCTCCTGTATAATGGTGAAATAATTGTTATTAAATTATACAAGAATCATATACATTAATATGATATCATATATGATCTTTTAATATTGATTTGATAATAATATCTTAGTATTATCGTTGTTTCGGGTGTTAACTTACTTGTTTTCTTTCATATGTTTTGTTACGTAAGACATGTTTGTAAAGGATAGGTTGTATATTATTCATATCCAGAATGATATCAAGTCCTTAAACATCATTTTTAAATCATAAAATGATAATTATACTTTAATGGTTACGATGGAGAATGAATCTCATCGCGTTCGTGGAGACGGTAGTCCGTACGTACGCACGAGCGACAATATCATTCTTTTGATATTAAAATAATATATAAATGAATGGTATATCATATATACAGAATCATTAACATGTTATATTTATTTTTTTACATGAGTTACACATCATTATTATACCCATCCAAATAATATTATATTGAATAACAATTACACCACGACGTGGAGACGGTAAGCCGTACGTACGCACGTATGGTGACATGTTATTCAAAGGGTGGATAGAATACTGAATATGGTTGTACCATACTTATAATAACATCACAGTATATGTGAGATACTGGAGTTATTATTTTATAATGGTAAGAACAAAGGAAGAAGAAGTGGAAGAAGAAATGAACTTAGAAAAGGGTGGTGAAATCATTACCTCTTCTTCGGGTTCTTCCTTTTGATTTGATCAAAAGGTCTCCTTAGGTTGGCTTTCTGATCAAACTAAGGCCTCTAGGTTGTAGTGAGGGATGTTGGGAGAGTATTTGGGCAGAGTTTGGCCGAACCAAAAGGCTTTGAAGGTGTGAAGAAATGGGAAGGAGGAGTGCCCTTTTATAAGAGGGGTGAGGGGCACCTTTGGAAAAGCTAGACATATTAATTTATAATAAATTCATATTCGGTTTCTAAAGGCTCCAAAGTCGACTATTCAAAGTATGAGGTGGGGAGAGGTCGAAAACAACTCATCCAATAGAATTTAGACAGGTTTGGGTACTTATATTAACCTTATCTTTAAGTATTAACTCTAAGTTAATTAGTTTCACTTTTACAATGTCTCTTTGTATTTTTATATATTATGGTTAATAAACTTACTATATACATCCAAGCGACCCCCAAGTGGTCCATTAATGATTAACCTATCATAATATAAGTCTCTTGGCCGAACCTTAGATTTTTAGGAATTTAATATCAATTAATAATATAATATTTGTTTTAAGAACTCTTTTATGTCAATTTTGGCACTATTCAATAGTTGATTTTTGTGAAACTCATAACAGATTGATTACTTCGATCAAAGTCAATTAAATCAATCCTAATATATCATATTATCCTAGAAAATTAGTTTAATTCATTAAAAGTTTCATATTATATTTATTTGGGTATTTATAATATCAATTATGTTAATTTTTTTACTATTTTAGTAATTACTGCATCATCATTGTGTCATAAATAAAATAATCTATTTAATGTCTAAAAATTATAAATAAAATATCATTATGTAGGAAATCTTTTTATCTTTCTAATGAATATTTATAATAGTAAATCCAACATGTATAACCCTATGTAAAAATTGTTGTTCTAAAAGATATATGCTTGTGTCATTTTTGTATTCATTTTGACTTAATTAAAATAAAGTGTCATTATCACTTACAAGTGGATCCATGGGGTCCCAAAATAGACCCAAAGATGCCCATGGTCGACTATGTATCAACCAATAGGGTTAAGACACGTTTTAGGGTAATTTAGTATTATTATAATATTATTTTATTAACCCTTATTTACCGGATTTACCCTTAACCATGGTAAATAAAATATTTACCGCAGTAATTATTCAAAATGTCTAAAAATAAAAGTTACCTATTTACACAATTTGAACATCCTGATTCCAAATATGGAATCCATTTTTCTAAATTCAAAACACAGAAGTGGCAGAAATTAATTTAAAATTAATTCCCGCTGTCAAAACAAAAAGCGTGTTTTTAAGAGATAATAACTACCAAAAGATTGACACTTGTTTATGTTCGGTTTAATTGTAAAATTATGTCCAATGACCAACATTATATTAAATGGTAAAAATATATTCTAAATATACTTTAAAACCACTCAAATTCATAATTTATCAATATTAATTATTTTGATTAAAAAAGTTGTTTTTAATTAAAATTTAGTAATTTTCACTATTCATCAAAATATAAAAGTTATCCGAAATGTACCAAAATTTCACCCTAGGCTAATTTCGATATTCCGAATCCAAAAATGAAGTCCATTTTTAAATATAAAATATATATAATTTCAAAAATTAGGTATTACTATTCATAACGGCTAGTTTGATTGGTTGTGGTGTGTGTTAAAACTCAAGGTTGCGTACAACACACGCTACTGTACTACTCAAAGAAAGCGTACCGTGGAAGCTTGGGATGTTTCATTTTAAATTTTTGATGTCCCAATTTAGTCAAAAAGATTAAAATATTGTATTTAAAAAGGTTTCACTATTAGAAGTTGATAATACTGAAAATGAATCTGTTCTTGCAATATGACTAAGAAACTCATAATAGGGATTCTAAAATTATAAAGATTATATAAAGTTCAAAATGTAGTTAATACTATTCATGAACTCTTTTAATGGTGTGATTGAACTCGGTGTTGCGTGTAGTGCAAGTTATTGAATTATTTTTAAGAAATAACACACTCTGAAATCCTGGGGTGTTACAGTATTATTATAATCTCCATATTTAAGGTTGTGAAATTTAAATATATTTGCATAAATGATTTATAAAGTTCTGTTATTATTTTAAGGATGTTACAATTATGATTTATAAACAATCTTCCATGATTCATTCCTTTTTGATTATTTGATATATTCAAGGGATTTATTTTAATAATGTATAGTTTTATTTATATTAACACAAAATAAATATAAATATTTCAAATATTCATCAATAATAGGTTATGTTACAATTATTTCAGTTTTTATTCTAATATATGTTTATATATTTTTCTAATAGCTCATATAGAAAGTTAGAGGGACCCAAACATACATATGATTTGACAAATGAATGATTAATAACATATAGATGTATAATTGAAATAAAACCTTACTAAAATATCAATGATATCAATTATAATATATTACTGTTGTAAATAGAATCAGTGAGTGGGAAGTGATAGTTCATAAAGAAGATAAATAAAATAAGGATTATAATCATGTAGAATGTTGTAATCTTAAATTAATGTAAAATCCTCAACCCAATTCACATACTCCATGGTTTTTCTAGGGAATCATATAGATATGGTGTGACTCCTGATAAGATACCGGCTATCGACTAACAGTAAGGGTTATAGGTAATCATTTTGAGACTATACATTATGATATAAATACACATGTAAAACAATTAATGTAATAAAATTAACTGATATTTATAACATAAAAATAGATGAAATATTATATGGTATAATATATTAGAAAACTACAATGTCATAATAAACATACAAAATCATCCATTTACTATTTCCATGTCAAAGAAAACATGGAAAAAATTAAAAAATGGAATTTAACTAGTGAAAAAACATGGATTTTACTAGACCATCCCAAATAAATCCATAACTATACAACTTTTACATTCACTAACCCACCACCCACTACTCACTGAACAAATGGACATTGAACTTTATTGTGTCCCTAGAAAATATCTTGAATTATATGGGTCTATAAAATATTTAATGTATGACAATAAAGATAGGTAAAAAGGCACACTATATTATGCGATCAATAATCTAGAGGAAGGTATCAAACTTACTTTGGCTAGTGCTGAAATGGGACGATGTACCCATAGTTGAAATAAATCCCAAGGAAGAATTATCTATTACGCATCACATTATAACCAGATGAATAGGACATTGAAACTTCCCACCATCTTGGTGAAAAATAAATCATGAAACAACATCTCTATGATAATGATACATCAAAATCCCATTCATTAAATGATACATCACCATTTCATGGAATGTGTTTTTCCAAAAAAATATGCTCATAGTCACCACCTCAATCCCTATGGAAAATAAATATATTTTATCCCTCCAAATTCTAATGATTAAAATCATGAGTTCAAGACACAAATCTATAGTGGATCCCAGCATTAAACAAGCTTTCATTACTACCCCATTCCTATGTGCACACAATCCCATATCCCTTTCATAAATTATGTGTGTTATCACTAAACTTTTATGGTTTAAAAAAATCATCACTAAAACTTCATATAAGAATGATATATCAAAATCACGTAAAATTAAATCACCATGATGAATCCTATGACAACCTAACTATGATAATCATAAAGATTACAATAATCCTCACAAGTTGTAATCCACATAATTCAAAAATATATTGACAACCATATACTATAAAACCATAATAATACAACCCAATACTCATTTTAACACACTAGAAATCCTTATGATTTATTTTCTAAATCATCAATCCAAAAACTACACTCAAATTTTTAGTTACATAGACACCCCCTCTCTGAAATCAAATAGTGTAAGAACAAGAGTAAAAAAGTAAAAAGTATCTAGGAAAACCCTACATGGTATTAGTTGGATCAACATCATTCAATTCCATGGATTTATTCAACTAGAGGAAGAATAATTCCATAATCCATACGTGGTACCCTAAAATCTATGATTTTTTTGAATACCATTATAATAGTGGAAAAATCAGAAATATATAAATTAATATTGTATTATATACCCATAATAACACCCTAGGATACATGAAAATGTATAACATCACATAAATGGTGGCAATCCCTATTAGGAGAAGAAGATAATCAGATAATGGTGTGAACAATGAATTTCCATTCTCGAGAAATCATTGAATTTGTAAAAAAATTTCTTAAATATTAATAAATTAATAAAAATAATTTTAAAAAAATAATCTAATGTTTAACTAGGTACTTAATCCCCCTTCTTAAAGTACACAATACCCATTCCCAACCAACTAGGTGGCTGAAAGTGGATATAAAATTACTCATTCACCTAATTACATTTGTTGTGTGGTATCATTCCACTGGGTATTGGTGACTTAAATCTTCATTTAATGATAACCCACATCAACGATAACAACTTAGAATATGATTCATAGACATCATTGATGTATAAAATAACTTAAATAAAGCCGAATACACATGTTTATTCTAGCTTTATACACAATATCTTGTACCAAAACCCCTAAAAAATTATAAACATTATACTATGAGATTTATAATCCCCAATATATGTATTTCTATAAAAAATTTCCATAACCATAACCCATAAATCCCACTCATGCTACCATAAGGCACCAATATGGTGTCAAAAAAATCCCTTAATTATTAATCGCTATGAATAATAAACATAGAATATCAATTCCAAGCATGGTTACTCTATACTATATAAATAAACTATTATGGTATAAAATATCCTGGCCACTAAACCTAAATATAGTATCCTACATGAACACCATCTGGAATCCAACACTTACCCCCAATGACAGACAATTTCACTGCAAATTGTACATAATTTCCATGTGTCAACCATTACATTCCACTTTTTAATCACATATAACTCAAAATGTGTATTATTATTTGTTATGTAAAACCGAAAAAAATTATCAAGAAATATCTATAATGATCAATTACATTAAATTATACTCATTGATCTTCATCTTTCTACCTAAAACTGACCCAAATCAAACTTTCATATGCCTATACTGAATTAGGGGTCAATGTATCAACCTAGACTCCCTTATCCCAGAGCTAGTGTTCACTTTATTTCATTGTTACAAGATACAAGAGATCACATCACGTAAAATAATACAGTTTAGTAGTGTTGGGTGACTAGATAAATACATTTTTTTCAATTAATATTTTATAACATGAAGGAAAAAAAGAAAATTCCTATTTGAAATGTAAATTTTCTTCAAATATATACTTAAAGTCAATCAATATTCACTTTTTTGGTATCCTCAAGAAAAGAAAAAAATAAACGGGAGATCATTGATGCTCAGTAAGGTATATATTAATATGGAATACATTATAGAAGAATTAAACAACGAATAATATGGACTAAATATACAATAATAAAATGTGTCCTATAACAAGTATCAGGAAAGAAGAATATATCTATGGAATTCAAAACAAAACAATAATCACATGGATAAAAATAACAAGTATCAATGAGATATAATTCTAAACCCTAGACATAATAATATATCTATAAATGCAATTTTTACATGATCCAGGCTTAACATACATGAATATTACATCATTTTAGATGAATATTCAGCACATTAAAAAATTAAATTCGAGAGGACCATAATAGTTTAGTGCATTAGGAAACGTGGAAAACAATCTTCTAAAATAGTGAATGATCATCAATGTTTCCTATAAATATCTTATCATTGAATAATTATACATAATTTTTTATCATAACCAAGGAAAAGGAAATCTAGGAAAGGGTGAGGTCAAATGATCAGTAAGGGTAAACTAAGGAGATAGATTATTATACCATGATCATGAGTGTATACTAACCTAAGAAATACATTTATCTTTCAAATATTGAATGTTGAATGTTATCTACTTGAGTCATCATATAAAGGTCGGAAATTCATAATACATGAATCATAATGTTATAAATAGCACAATCCATGAGGTCATAGAATAAGAATAAGATATATAATTTGTGAAATACATGTAAGAATAAACTATAATTCCTTATAAGTCAAGGCTTATTTCCAAAACATAACATGGAATATCATGGGGGCTACACCTATTACATGGGACACACTACCATAAATAGTCACAACCCTTTAATTTTAGTATATTGGTTTCACTGTCCAGACCATATTAATTGTAATGGTTCACTCAAAATAATATTTTAGTAGTCAAGGTTCACTCCCAATACCATCTTAGTTTTCAGGGTACACTCCCACAATAATCATTGTAGACAAAGTCATTTACTAAACAAAGTTCACTACACAATCCATCAATTTCAACATCATGATATATTAACATTTACAAAATTCATGGGAGAGAGATATATGTCCAACCATTCACATAAAGAAATAATGAATATGTGTTCCCCAAGATATTAAAAAATTTATCATATCATGATCCATAATATGGGATCTGTTTTATAAAAATCATATAATAACCCATTAAATGAAATCGGTATCATAAAAATTTCACAAACAATGTTTCATCATTAATATAAAACATTGAAAGAAATGATATTAATGTATTCATTGGATCATATAATAATTGAAATATAATGTATATCAAAGGATAACATCATAGATATAGGAGGATTTTAAACGATCACGTAGATAATATCTTAAAGGAAATAACCATTGTAGGAATTTTTTTTAAATAAAATAATTTCAAAACCCTTTTCCTTGAGAATCACTATGAAAACTTATTAATTATGATTTAAAAACCATTTAGAAAATTTCTATAGGAAAATTTCCTTCTAAATTTGGAAAAAAATTAGAATAGAAAACCTTATCTAAACTTTTTTCTTTAATATAGCATTAAAAACATTGAAAGGATGATTTGAAATCATTGAAATCATTTTCTTTTCAAATAAAATTTTGGAAACGTATAAATAAACTTTTAAATATAATATAAAACAATTTTTAAGAATAAATCATTTTTTTTAAACATTTTACTTTCTAAATAATTTTTTAAAACATATTAAAGAGTATTTGAAAATAATTTAAATATTTTTTTAAAATAAAAAAGCATGTCTGAAAAAACGTTTCTTTGAAAATAAAATTGATAACTTATATAGGAATACCTAAAAACCAGTTTAAACAAATTTATAAAACATAAAACATTTTGAAAATTATTTTAATTTGAAAATGGTGTTGAAGTATCATTTAAAAACGTTTATGAAAACATGGTTTCTGAATTGAACATATTTCTAACCGAATGGGTAAATAAGGTCATATTTTCATAAAAACAATTTATTAATTTTATTAAGTACAAAATTGTGGGAAAATTATACCAATACATGACCATATAATATAAAATCACAGGAGAATAAAATCATGATGTATCTTATGATATGTATAATAATATTTCACTAATCTAAGCATAATAATACACAATTCCAATTAATGATGAGATTATAGGAATAACCTCTTACCACTTTGGTAATTTGGAATAAGATTTTCAATGAAATAATAACATAAAATTAATATTATAATATCTTGAAGTGATGTAGATTCATGACATAAAATTTTAAATGGAAGTATATACACCATAGAGAAGAATATACATGCATAAAAAAATGTGTCTCAAAGAAGGAAAATTGAGATAAAATTACCTTACCAACATGGAAAATATTGATTCCTAAAATCCTATGAAATGGAGATCATATAATGGATATATAAACACCCATAAAATTTAGGATAATTATCAGTGAATAATTTTGGGGGATTTATATACACCACATAAATGAAATAAGTGGTTAATATGACATAAGTCTCACAGAAATAAAAGTTAGACTAGAGATCCCCTTGCAACATGATTAACTTTTAAATACTGAGATAAATAAAAGAATAAAAAAAAATAAAAACTTTTAACATAATTATATAAATAATATAAAATAAAGAAAATTTCATAGGTATGTATATAAACTATAAAACAAGAATAATTGGTGAATATAACACATATCTAACATAAATAATAGTGAGATGAGAAAACCCTTACCTTATGTCTTGAATGTATTTCTTCATATTAAAAACTATTTTTAATAAATATAATTTTTTTTAAATATACTAAAGAAACATATTATTATTTATCATACCATATAAGATTTTATCATGACCATATATTACTTGTTTATTAAAAATTCTATATTAAGGCAATATTTTGGGTAATAACATCATTGTTTTTTTATAAATGATTTGACTTGTTATTCCTGGTCATATTACTAAAATATTTTTTTAATTATTTAAAAATTTTAAAACATCATATAAATATTATATTTATATATTATATATGTATTTTTAATTATCTATTTAATAAATAAATAGAAAATGATATTAGTATTAGGAGTAAATGCATGTGACATCTCACTTTATGACTCTCTAATGATATTTGGGCTGAAGATCCATAGAAAATCCACTGGATTTTAATTAGATCCTAAAGATAGTTTCATAACCATATCGAAGGTGATGGTTATGGGTGGTGGGATATCTTCAGATCAAGTGGATGCGGTGAAGGAAGACGCGAAGAACCCTAACAGGTGGTCTGAGGGTTTTACTTCCCAAAATAGGTTTTTTTTTCATTCTGAATCTTAGTACGAATCTTCTTTGTTGTAAAAAAATATTACCTAGAGTGGCTATATTGCATTCATATAAGTGTGTATGGAAATTTTGGAAGCACCCCTTGAAGAATTCTGGTTCTCCCTCCACTCCAGGTTACCAGGTATTATGATTGATAACCCTTTTGAGGGGTGGCTGATGTGAGGGCTCGATTATCTCAGAGATGGGGCTTCATTGATTGTAGCTTAATATCAATTAGGAGAGGTAATTATCACATTGATTTTCCTTCTAAGGAAGTTAAAAATGTTACCTGGATCTTTGGAAGTGTTTCATTGAAACCTGGTTATATCATGGTTCTATAGTGGGATCTGTTAGCAAGTCCTTTTGTAATTATGAACTCATCCAGCCAAACTTTGATTCAAATTAGGGGCCTGAATTTGTTTTTCTGGCATCCATCAGTTTCGTGGGAGGTAACTTCTGCAATTGGTTGTCCTATTATGGTTTTATAAGAAATAGATCGACCTAGGCATAGTCACTTTGCTCATGTATTGGTAGAGATTGATTTAGAGAATGTTCTGATTGGCATAGTTTTCCATGTTACAAGTGATATTTAATTAGAACTAGCTATACAGTATGAGTGGTTATCTAGTTTCTATATGTCTTGTATATTCATTGGAAATTCTCTAGAGAAATATCATAGAAACATTAAATTCACCCCTTGTAAATATTTGGGACATGCCCCGTATCTGTGCAAGAAGAAATGAGATAACCTTAATGTTAGTAAGCAAGTATTAAAGAGGGAGGATCCTCACAATATTGTAACATACAAATTTTTGAGGCTGTTAAACAATTTCTGTCAAATCCTATTGGATTGTTTCAGTAGCCTGCTAATGCTTCTGCACTATTGGATAATGGTGGATTGTTGGAGAAAGCTGCCATTGGAGTCACTGGGGATTTGGATAACAGGTCCAAGGCATATGTGGCTGAGGAGGAGGAAGAGAATAAATCTAAGTATGAGGCTTCAATATAGATAGAAGTCAATAAATAGTTAGACCGTGCTGCACTAGCTTCTACTTGTAGGAATGTAAAAGTATTGTTTTTGGATGCTGATGGATTCCAATTAGTGATTCCTAAAAAAACAAGGGCATGTCTAACTATGTCTTCTGATCAACATGATGATGAGAAAGAGTCCAAGGTGGAGTTTTGGTTGGAAATAGTGTCTCCGATGGTGGAAATTGTTGTTATAGGAGCTGTTGATGTAAAACAAGGGGTTCATTATGAAGTGGAGGTTTTTAAATCTATTTCTTTTGAGCAGTTTGGTGGAAACCAATGTGCTCTAGGGGGAAGGTATGATTAGATATGCAACAACTCAGCAAGGTCATACTATGGTAGGTTCTCCCTCTATTAATTTGGTGAAATCTTGTATGTATGTTTTCCCTAGTGATGTACATGACCTCATATAGTCTCTACCTATGGTTAAGGACCAAGAGGGGGCTCATCTGGATGTTATTTCAATGGATGACTCATGTAATGCGGTGTTAAGATGACATTAAAGGCTAGCTGTTAATTTATTTTCAATGTTAGAGTCTATTAGTACTCCTAAGTTTTATTTTCTTAGTATTGAAGGACTTAAGAATGAAGGATGTAGTAACCGAATGAGATCCTCCTCGACACCTATTTTTGTTGATGGTTTGGAGAATTCAATGGAGCTAGACCAGCCTGTTCATAATTCATCACAATCTTGTGTGGATGTGCATGGATCCAAGGATTCACATGAGGCTCCTCATGATCTGCATGAAGAATCTATTCATGGTAATTCTAACCAAGATGATATCTCCACTATTGAGGATGTGAATTAAAGGTTACACAGGGAAGAATCTCATTAAGAGACTGACATTCACAATATGGAAGTTCTTGTGAATAATGATGATTCAATGATGTAGAGGGGAAGATGGTGACATACAGGTAATCGGGGAGGAACTTGGGGTTAATGCTGTTCCAAAAATTGTAACACTTGGGAATCTAATGTGAATGTTTCATTTGTTATCCTAGAATGGTGTTTCACATGAAAAATTGCCTCTATGTCTTTTCTACTTGTATGATTTTTTTATAAATTTTTGGGGCCATGGGTTTGTGTTCTAGAACCCATGATTTATCTATTTTTAGTATAAATAAAAAATTAAATACATCATTCATGTCAATGGTAGGGCATACATATGCACGAATCTTGTTTCAATTTTCTTGTTGTATTGAAAGAATGAAAGTATATAATATATTTATATATGTTTCTATATAATTATTATAATATCACTATTATTTCATATATAACTCAAATTTTTATTGAACTCATCCTTAATACACTCCATGTAAAGCATGAAGGAATCAAATTGCTTTGATGAGGCGCTAGTCCACAAGTCCACAAATGAAATTATCTTATTCCCCAAAAATAGGAAGCATGAATGTATGCATTATATAATTATAAAATAAGCATATATACATCATAAATGTCATATATATCATATAAAAATAGTAAATATAAAACAATAACTAACCCTGAATGGTTTTAATGGAATAAAAAATGACACAAGTTCAAAAGGTGATAGTCCACCCTACATATGAACGATGATTTCATATCCTATTTTATGAATGCGTGTTTGAGTGTAATAAATACCCTTAAAATAAAAAAAATATTAGTATATTTAGGATAATAATATTATTGTATAAGCATTTAATAATAATAATTGATCTTTTGGGGAAATAAATAAATCAAAATTTCTCACTAAAGAACGTTACCTCTTATTTACGTAATTTCATTTTCTTTACCCGAACGAACTAACTTGGATTTATTTCCAAAGCATGGATTCTAGGATGAAGGGATGTGGTTAGTTTGGAGATTATGTTTTACAAGTTTTTATGATAATAAGGGCATTAATGGTGTGAATACGTGAGGGGTGGGTGGTACTTCTCATTTATAGTGGAGTAGTAGTAACATTATTATAAATATAAAAAGTTAAACACTGTCTATAGATCTATTTTTCATCATGTGCAAAATATAAGTGTCAATTTTAGATAAAATGAAATATATGTATTAAATATATCTATACAATAGATATTGGTCAAGTTTCTAGGTTAATTTTCCCTCTAAGATAATGTTTAACCACTAAGTAAACTCGTTTTTATCTTAATCGATGTAATTAATTTTAATTACATTCAAATATATTTTTACTAAAAAAATAATATAAAATTATTAAAATTATAAATTAATCTTAAATACAATATTTTATCCATTTTTCCAAATTCCAAACACAAATGTGGTGGAAATAAATTTAAAAACAGTTCTGCAGACGGGATGAAATAATGAGTTTTGAAAGTTAATATGTTCAAACATTTGAACTGTTTTTGTATCCAATATCAATGTAAAACTGATTCCAATGACCTATATTGTATTAATATATTAATAATTAAACTAATTATAATTTATAACTAATCAAAAATATAATTTATCTATAAATTTAAATTATATGAAAATGATGTTTTCATTTAAAATTCATTGTTTTTCACTATTCATTAAAAAATGAAACCTCTTAGAAAAATTACAAACATTCACACAAAGTAAATGTTGATATTTTTATTCACTAAATGATTTTTTTTTCAAATAAAAATATAATATTTTCAAAAAAATATATATAAAATAGGTGTTCCATTAAAAGACGATAAACTTTCCATTTAAAAAATAAATCTTTTCATTCATAAAGTTGGATTTTTTCTAAAATTATTACACTAAAATATTTTCTATGAGTGAAAAAAAATATTTAATTTATTATAAAATATATATATTTTATTAAAAACTTTCATCAAAAGTCGTTGTTTATTTTATTAAGATAAATCAGTTTGTACATAGAAAAATAGTTTTCATTGAAAATGAGTTTCATTATTTTTAAATTGATTTTAAATTATTTTATATTTAATTGATAGCCAAAGGATTAATTTTATACTTATTCATAAAAAATATTTTAATATTTTATTTAATATTATTTATATTTTATATTAGAATGACTAGGTGATAACTATAAAAAAAATTATTAATAATTTAAATAGAATATAACAGTTTATTAAACACAGTCTTGTATGCAACCCAAGCTATAAAATAAGCTCATAATTTTGTGAAACACAAGAAAAACCTAGTGTTACCTGTATCAAAACCTAATACAATAACTTCATATAGTACAAGCTTATGTTGGTGTTGCTTATAATGCAATAAAAACATGGTTTTTTTCATATAAAATGGTCAATATATAATGTTCTGGGAAATTAAATATGTCAAAATTATGAAGTTAATTCTATTTTTTCACAAAATATTGGGTTGTTACAAATATGATATAAATTCATAGATAAATAGGTAATACATTCAATTAATAACCTAGCCATTTTCCACATGATACCTACTAATGCATGGAGGGGCTGTGTCATTCAAGTAATTATACATCATTTCATTAAGTCGAATGAATTATACCTATGAAAGTCTTGAATAAAAATACAATAAACAATCAAACTACCTTAAAATTCAATAATTTTTTTAATTTTGATACAAAAATATAGGATTAAAATATTTTTCACTATTTATAAATGGGGTAAAATTACCATAATCAATATAGTGGAATATGATGGATAGTTAAACGATACACAATCAATCTACATTAGAAATCTTCAAACATTTGTATTTGAATAAAATAATACGAGATGTCAATAATTTCTTCATCCAATAGTGAGAAAACATGCTCACAATCTATACGCAAAATGGTGGATGGTTTAATAATAAAAAATCTATATTCTTTAATAATCCATAAACATAATTATTGAAATACAAACATATGGGATTCTTGTACATTCCCTTGTCAATAAATGGGTTAACAAGATCATAATACATCAAGAGGAAAAGGATCGATGGTATCAATAGGGTATGTTACAATTGAAATAAAAATTATTTTCAAAATGATTTCATAAATGAAAAAATCAGAACAAGATCACATCTAATTGTTTCACGAATATTAGGATCACGAATGGGATCAGTTGATTTCAAAAATTCAATGACATAAAGGGAAAATTTCATAAGAGAATTGAGAGGGTGATTCACGAAATGGAATATAAATTCCTTTTATGAAGATTTTAGTAAAAACAATATAACATAAATTGGGTATTAATAACACCAAATTAAATTATAATTGTTTCATAACATGAAAACACACCTTAATTAATAAAAATATAAATTGAATCCCTTACAAATTTTATAACACTTGAAACAAGACCAATCGAAAGATACAAAAGTACATGGAACTACAAATACCATATATTGAATAGTGAATCAAGAGATAATATTTTAAAAAGTAACTATAGATAACTTATAATAATAACTTGGTTTATAATAAAAAAAATTCACAATAATGTAAATTTATAAAAGAACCCAAAATGAATATCATAATCACTGATGCAACAATACATTAGAAAATAATTCATGAAAAAATAGTAAATATATATAAATGTAACTCAAAATAAAATATTACACAATAAAATCATAACATAAATTAATCTTATAAGATCGGTTTTCAAAAAAATACATTATAACTTAAATAATAGAAATTTAGTGATGAAAACCCTTAAACTGTTCTCCATCTTAGTCAACCCATCCTTAATATCTTATATAATAATAATTAAAAAAATTCAATTATTTTATAACCATATATATATATATATATAGAATAACCTTTATATTCTAAAAATATTAAAAATAAATGAATATTTATTATTTAGTTATTGTTCATTTTCATCATCACGTGTTAGTTATTTTGATTATTTCACACATTTCATGTAATGTAATCATCAGACACCATTCATTGATATTAAGTTCATAGTTTCCATGTTATAAAATATATATAATTAATTATGTATCATTTATTTATGAATCCACATGTTCGTTTTATGGAAAATATTTGCATGGTTTATTATAATATAATTCATGATGCGATAGTTCCAGGTAATTTACTTATATTAAATAAATAATTTATAATGATAATTATATCTTGTCTTAACATTTTAGAAAAATGTTAAAGATATATATTTCTTCTTAATATAAAATATATTTATATATCTAATATTTTTATAATTATTTAAGTAATTTGGATATAAAAAATAGATGACTTTGTATTGTGGAGGTGGTAGTGAACATGTACACAATGACAAAAAAAAATCATTTTAAATATAAAAAATATAGGTAGGAAATGGTTTATCGTTTAAGAATATTAATATTTTTATAAGAAATAATATTTATTTATTTATCATTTTTAAAAATCAATATAATGTGGTTATGTAAAATTAAACTCGTCACTTCTTGCATAAAATAGCTCCAACGTAGCATGAATGTTTATTTTTCAATTGTCTAAGATAAAAAAAGAAAATGTCGATACTGATTATTATATAAACATATTAATATATTTTTATATAAATAATACTTATTTCACCATGTTTTAGAGATAAATAATGGTTTATAAGTTAAATTTAAATAAGGAAAAATATTAGAATGGGATTAGTACTTATATTGGGAATTTTAACATTCTCTAAATGTATATCCTTAAAATAGTGAAAATCTAAAATATAATTTTTACAACAAGAAATTGGAAATTGAGGAGGATTATAGTAGAATTAAAATAGGATTATTTTCAAGGAAACTCATAATATTTAGTGTGTAATTCATGGGGTGGTGGAAGAGCCCTTTTATAAGTGATGAGATGAAAATGTTTGTACAAATAACCTCTTAATATTAAATGAACACATGATTCAAATTGAAAGTGGATTAAAAAGTGAGAAGTAATATATAAGAGATAAGTATTTTTTGATAAATATATCTAAAACTTATTTTGGAGATATTTTTGTAAAATTTTTGTGTCTCTTTTACTCCTTTTAAACTCATTTATCCTTAATTTACTTCGACCATGAAAACAAAATTTTAAATTGGGGTATATAATTTTTATGAATAAAAAAAATAAACATAATAATTAGTTTCTAAATCATGATTTAAAATATGGAAATAATTTTATCCAATAAAATTTCCAAGTTAGAAAATTTAATTTTAATATTAGTGCTCATAATGTGTAACGAATTTTTTTTTAGAAAAACTGCATTTTTAATCATAAATTTTTTGTATTGGATAAACTTATTAAAATGTAGTCATTTTTAATAAAATTAATTAATTTATTAATAAAAAAACCATTTATCTGTATTTACAAAAAATCAAAAACTAAAATTCACCTTGTGAATTTTTAATTCAAAGAAAATACGTAAAATAATTTTTATTGAAATAAAACATTACGTGAGTTAAAAAATGCGAAATGTAGGTTATTAAATTACACATATTTTTTTAATGTATGATAATTATTTTTAAATTAAAATTTTATTTTATATTTTTATTTACAAATTTTTAATTCATTATCAAATATTACTGATGACATTATTTGTTAAAATGTAATTTTTTGCTAATCAACCATAAATAAACAATTTCAAAAAATTCTTAATAAATAATCCATAACTAATATTTCTATTCTTAGTAAAAAGAATCAGTTTTTTTTACAATACATAATTATAAAATTTAGTAATTTAACATTTAAATGGAAACATGGAAAATAATGAAAAACTACTTTTATAAGAGAATTACATTTCTATATATTAAATATTTTAAACATTATTCTTTGTTAATGTCATATTAAATTAGACTTAATCTGTTATTAATATAAAAATTATATTAGATCACCCTTTATCCATAATATGGTAATTTTCATGAAATAAAAATGTTGAAATCATAATAATAACGTTTAAAAAAATTATATTTTATGCATAATAAAATCACATTATTTATTTATCTATAATAATGAAATATCATTAGTGTGTTAATAATAAATTTTCATTTTTTTATTTGTACATGTATTTAATAATAGTTTAAATTTTTTTATACACTCTAATTAAAAAACTTTATTATAATAGTTTTATTTTGTACTTTTAATTTTATCATAATAAAATTCATTACAATTTGTGTTAGTTTATAGTAGTATTTGAAAATGAAATCCCACATTGTAATTTTTTAAAGGTAAACTAATTCTAAATTTTTTGGTTACTACATTCCCCCTTTAAATAAATTTCACCTTTGAAATTTTAATTATCATTACTGATAAAAATATTTATGATCAGTTAAAAGATAGACAACACCGAGCATATAATTTATAGGTAGATATAAGACTTTAATATTAGGAGAACGATTTTTTTTCCTTAAAATAATATTCACCCTCTTTTTTAGTTTTTACATAAATATTTTAGATAGACATCCCTCATGATTGGGAATCATGACTAATTTGATAAAATTCATTTTCTTAGAGTGTTCATATTAATACTTTCATTTATAGAGGATCATTATTTGGTATGAAATATGAAATATTATTTCCATATTCTTTTAATTAATATAGAGTTTATTTGATGATATAAAATTCATTAAAATATTAAATCAACATCATAAAAAGGGGGAATATTAGTATATTTTCATATATTATTCATACAAAATTCAAATTGAGATACAATAATAATATTATTTGAATTTTTATTTGATTATAAAGGCATTGTGAATATGATATAATAATATTAAAAATAAACCTTGTTATTCTAGAGTTCCAATATTAAAAAACCAAAAATATATCGAAAAATATGTAGTTAATTATAAGTGTTAGTTAATTATTATAAAATACATCAGTGATTCTCATCGCAAAGTGAGGCATCCCAAACCCGAACTCTCATAAATGATTACGAAAAAACTTTCTTTAAAAACTAAATTTGATTCAATGTGTGATTAAACAATATATATTTTACAAAATTTGAAATAGTATAACCATTAATTAGTATAAGTCATCTCACAATCCCCGGAATGTAAGTTTTAGTGTCTTTCAAGAACTCATATATAAGAAACATTTATATGACACTTGAAATTTTATATATATTTGAACAATAGAAGATGCACTTCATAATCTCTCTTAGGTTATACACAACTGTATAAATAAGGGAAAGAAAAAATAACAAGGAGGTTAGCTCAAACACTAGTTATTGAAGAGTTAAGAACATGTTATCAAGGGTTGTATTATAGAAATATGAAAAAACATGAATAAGGGAATGATATTGTATAAAATGAACATGAAAATATAATATATTTGTACCAGTCATGATACAAGTACATGAAATTTGTAATGGAAAAGAATATACCATAGAAAAATAGTGTAAAATCATGAGATAATAAACATGATCAATAAATTATAATCATAAGAATTATCTTTTAAAAGTTACATTCCCTTGAAACCTAGCATAAAATTAGACTTTAAAAAAATAATATGAATTGAGAAATTATAACATTTTGAATAAACCAAATTTCCATGATTCATATAGTGAATATATATTTACCCGTGCTTTATGTTGTGATCTAACAAACTGCTCACTCTTCATATTGTGAATAGAAAAATTTTTAGGCTTCATTTTGTTAAAAAAAAAATCTCCATGCATAAAATCATTATACCAAGAGATTTTATACTTTAATCAATTTATTTTATGGATATATATTACCTATCCAACTAGTAATGCATATATATATATATATATGTTCCAATTGAATAAAATTTTATTTATATATGGAAGAACCCATAAAAAATGAAATAGTTTCTTAAAACATCAAAAAATCATATAACACGATCATAAGAAATCATAACATATAAAAAATCTCATTTTACAAAAGGCATAATATAATAATAACATATATTGTGCAATGAAACCCCAACATCAAGAAAGATAAGTATTGAAGGTTAAAAAAATGTGAAATCAAATTTTTTTTTGAAAATATAATAAAAAATTATTATAAAAGATGAAGTATAAATTAATTTCATAATAATTTTTTTGAAGGGAAAGGGATGTATTTTGAAAATATTATTATAAGTAGTTCCAAATAAAATTTCGTTGAAAATTCAGAAAGGTTTAATAGAAAACAAGTGGAGTGGATGAAAAAATGATATCTTTTCAAAGGAAAGAAAACCCTTTCTTTAAGGATATTATAAAATATAAATGTTTGAAAACCCACGTAATTAAAATATTATTAAACGATCAATTCGATAAGGTTTAAATAGAATTATGAAAATTATATAAAATAATATCTGTTATATTTCTCAAAAAGATAGTAGATTATTGGTGGGATATAAAATATTGATGTGGAATAAAGGATTCATATATATGTGTGGGGTTATTATTATCGATGTACACATTTATTATAGAGCACATTTCGAAAAAGAAGTGATTATTTAGGATGATAATTAATTTATATAGATAAAATAAGGAAATAATATATAAAATAGGGGAATGGTTGGATTAAAAAAATATTTATTAATTATATTCACATAAGAGATACTATAAACCAATAAATTAAAAATTAAATCGATGAAGTCATTATATCTTTTTTAATTATTAATTTAAAGCCCCATGAGATAAAGAACATGGAATTAAAAATTAAATATAATGAATCATAAAATAATAATTATAAAAAATATTTATGCGGATGTAGACATACCATTCAATATCAAATAAGGTTTAAATAATATAAATATCTTTTAGGGTCAAAAAAATATACGAAACCCTTATATTTTCCCCACATAGTCGAATGAACTAAAATAACATCTACAAAAAACGTTAAAAACATAATAAAAAATTTATGAAATTTTTTCATAGACATAAACATTTAAAAAATTATTTTTTTGTATTATCAACTTGTATATTAGTTAGTTTATTTTTAATTTTCAATATTATGTGTGAATAACCTTTCACATTTTGAATAAATCCAATTTTTTGCATAAAAATTATATTCTTCTAAAAAGTAGTTCTGTCACATTTTGAAAAGTTATTTTCAAATTAAATTATTCAAGTTAAGAAAATTTATTTGAAAAAATAAAATTTATTTATGATTAAATCATGTTAAAATTATATTACGGTTACTTTTTTATAATTTTCTATGAAGAAAACATTTTGGATGAATAGTAATAAATACACGTTTTTATTAAGAATTGGAATTTTTAAGCCTTTGAATAACATAAAAATTGTTTTAAAATGTATTTAATTGTAAAATATGTTATATTATATATATATATATATATATTTATAAAATATATGTCATTGGAATCATTTTTATTTTTAATTTTTTAAATAATCTTTTTGATATTTTGGACATTTATTATTTTGAAAAAAATGATTTTCGATCACATCTACGAGATTATTTTTAAATAATAAATTTTCAATTCTATGAATTGAAATTTGGAAAATGGATTGAATATTTTTAATCATAATAATTTATATAACATAATTATTTATCTAAAATTTTTACCTTCATGAATTGTAGAAATTGTAAAAATATTTACCACGATTATTGTAAAAAATGCGTTACCAGGGGTCAAACTAAAAAGATAATGATTAAAAAATGACCCAAAATTATTAAAACGTTTATTTCATAGCCATATTTTGACCATATATCTTATAATTTCAATTCTTTTCAATTTTAGGTTCTAGTAGCCTATGAAAAACATGGGTAAAACATTTTCATCTATAAAATTACAAGTGTGTGACCCACCGCACTTAAACAATACCACCACTCTTCTCTCCCCTTAAAAAGTCCAGTACCATTTTGGTAGGAAAATAACTACCCAAATACATTCCATAACTCTATACCATCATCATAGAAGACTTATTTTTGTCAAAATGTTACCCAATAGTCTTTTTGAGTCACAAACAAAATAAGTTGTTTGAGTAATAGGTAATATCCCAGACCATGTGTTTTGTTTAATTTTTTCCATAATCATAATTCAATTTTTATTAAACCAAAATAATATTATAAAATTTTTATCATATATATAATGAAATATTATTATTTTATTTTCATAACCAAAATACTTATCATATTATATCATAGGGGTTAAAAAATCACATTCCATGTGTACGACGAACTATCACCTCACGAACAAAGGTTATTAATTTTTGCATTAACACCTACCACAGATGAATATAATGGTGGATTTATTATCTATATATGATATTTATGATATTATTATTACTTTTTGAACATGATATCTCATTTCCATTTTTTACCTTCTATTCCGTGGGAATATGATAACATCATTCGTGTATACGTTGGACACCATCCTCGCAAAGCAATGCAATTTTTAAACATTCAATAGAACGAAATAAAAATGGGATTGATGGAAATATATTATATATAAGAAAATTACATTATTCTATAAGATTAATATATTAATCACCTTTATTTCCTTTTATCCATCTGGAAATAGAAACAGTGTTCTTGCATACATATGGCCTACTGTTTTAATGAACAATGTATTTCACTATATATTATCTAACGTTTATAAATAACTATTAATAAATAAATAAATAATATTTATGATATTTTAACATTGTTTAAAATTAATTATATTAGGGAACCTTGATCTATTAAATAAGACAAAAATAATTAATTAAAACATACACAAAAACATAGCACTTTTTGTCTGAAAGGTGACTTTAACATTAAATTGTTAACAAATGGGTAATATAGGGGTATAACTAAAAAATATATGGAATGATAAACATAAATATCGTTTTTTAATACAAGTATAATAATATTATATTTATTATGCAGGTGGTTTGAATATGTATGATATATTATGAGACTTTTGGCAAGGAAATTCCATCTCACATTTATTTTTAGTGAGAAACATGCTATATTCACCACATGTTTCTTTTATATTGGGTATATACTTTTCATGAATTTATTTTATGATTTTTATCCTGAAAATTTTATAGATTTAAATTTTACTTTTATGATCTCTCTTTCATGGGATTTGTGGTACAAATGAATCCAAAGTGGTAATAATTTTTTGATAAAATCACATTGTTTATCATGACTGTTTATTTTTATTTTTTATGATAAAATATTGTTATCCATATCTCAGTAAATTCAATAAATTTATTATCCTACGGTAATGTCATTAAAATACAAGGCCCCCTTTATTTTCCTGTCTTTATGTACTTAATAGTTTTTTAAGAAAACTTACATTATTTCTATCCTCAGCCATAAATCCCTTTGATTATGAAATATTTATTCTAAAAAAGATTTAAAAATGAGTTTTAATCACAAAAATAATTTATTAGATAATTTATTACCCATGTTTGACCTTTCAAAAAAATATATTTAATGGAACATTCAGGTCATTTTCCAAACAATTTCTTTTTGGAAGTTATCGAAAATGGGAATTAAATGTCTATTTTAAGGTGTATTTCTAGAATTTTATTTTCACCCATCATGAAGAAATAATTGTTTTAAATCATAAATTATAATTTTGGACTTTTATTTTCAAATACTTGTTCTCCAAATTAATGTTTGATTTTTCAGTTTTAAAAAGTGATTTTCAAAATGTAATGGATATGTTTCTCAAGAATTGTTTCGAATTATTTTCAAAGATTCTTTTAAATTATTCGACGGTAATTTTTCATGAAATGGATTTTGAAAATTATTTGGGTCTTAAAAAGATTTTTTAAAAGTTGAAAGGATATATTTCTCTTGAAAAGTTCCAAGTGATACTTGAAAATAATTTTCCACAAAATATGACATACATTACGGTTGCGTATGCATTACTAGGGAAAAGACTACATGATACCCTCCTTATTCATTCTCTGGATGGTTATTATTTAGGTTTATGAAATATTTATGAAACCCATTTATTCTTCTTGGGTTATCAAATAATGACTTGTTAGAATGTTTATGAAAACCGTTTTCTATACCAGGGTTATTGTGTGACTATATGATGAATGTTTTATAAAATAAAATCACAAATAAGTATGTTTTTCATTTTGAGATTGGTGGGACCTATATTTCCACCCAAATCATTAATTAATGATTTATATTTAATGAGAGAAAAATGGGAATCAAGTCTATGAAATAATTTCATTGTGTGAAATTGTGTTTCTTGATCTACTACGAGAAACATACATATGTGTGATGCTATATCATAATCATTTATTATATAATCGCACCATAACACATGTATTGAAAACATGTTTCATAACAAGTTAATCAATTCATCATATCATAACCCATGAAGAATAAATGGTTTTCATAAATATTTTATCAATATAATCAGTAACCATCCATAGAAAGAATAAGGATAGTATCAATAATTATTATCATCATTCATGTGTAAGTAACATCAAGCGATTTCATATTAGATGGAAAATTATTTTGAAATATCACTTGGAATATTTATTGGGAAATATATCTATTCCACCTATAAAAACACTTTTTAAAAAAAATATCTTTTTCAAAATCAATTTATTTAAAAATTACCTTGGAGTAGTTTAAAGGAATATATGAAAATCAGTTAAAACAAATATTGAATAAGAATTTCCATTTCATTTTGGAAATCAACTTGAAAAACAAAAAATTCATAAAACAACTAGGGAAAAAGTTTCTTTCAAAATAAGGTTTTATAATTATAAATTAATTTTTAAAAGAATAATTTCTTCATGACATAATAAAATATTATTCAAGACATCCATATTAATCAAATAGTCATTTGACACGATATTTTTCTATTGAGTTTGTTTTTATGAAATGAAATGAATATTCATCTAAAAGTATATGATATTTAACCATGAAATACCAGGTCACTATATGACCTCTGATTAATACGTGATCATTAAATATGTCTGTTTTCAATTTTTAGAATTGGTTATAGAGGACCAAACTTAATATAAATAGATATTACATATTTTTAGATGAATATTAAATACAATACACAAACACATTCCAGAGGATCATAACATTTTAGTGATTTTGGAAACATGGACCATAATTTTACAATCTTTTAAATGATCTTCAATACTTCACACTACGATCATCCCCTACTAGTATTCTTTAGATTTCTATCCTACATTAACTTTTCTTCATAAATTGGGTAAAGAAAAAAAATAATGGGTCAGATCAGATGCTCAATAAGTGTAAAAAAGGGTGATATGTAAGAATAATATGAGCATAAGGGTTAGAGAACTTGAGAAAAACATTTGAAAATATTTCACGGTATATCAATGACTATAATATTGAGTAATGAAATAATGATTTATGGTCTAAAAGACATTAATCATAAGGTAATCAAATAACATGATTAATGGGAGTTTAACATTTCCATAAGGCATAAATTTTTTTTCATTAAATATGAATAAGTAATTATTTCCATATTGGCCAAGGATCACTGATAAATCAACCATACTAGATGAATTATTTTACATAACCAAGTACACTCTTCATTCCATCCCTATCTTACTATACTGGTTACACTCCTCATTCCATGCCAGTATTATTATACAAATCTATCCCCCTATTTCATTCTTTTATATCTCATGGGATATATAATAATTTACCAGTGCATTAGAGGGAGATATTTATCCCACCCATCACATAATTAAAACCATATTAATGTGTGCCACAAGGTCATGAAAATTTATCATATCATATCCCATGAAATGAAACTCGTTTAATTTTTTTTATTATATCATTACCTTTGAAAAGTACATAGCTTAAATGATCATATCGTTATTGAATAACCTATTAAAAGAAGTGGGTTTCATAAGAATTTTATCAAGGTATAACCTGTAGATGAGAAATGAAATTCATAAAAATCCTCCCAAAAAAGCATAATCCATTTATATAGATAACATGAATTATATCCTCGGAATATATCCCTAGTAATTCATAGGTGAAAACAACATATGTCATCTTAGATGGATTTTTTTAAAGGATCATTCAAAACATTTCTTAAGGAAAATATAATTCACTCATTGAAAAATAGGTTTTAAAAGAAAAAACATTTTACAAAACTTTTTCCATTAGAATAATATATAAAACATATTATGTATTCATTGATAATAAACAAAAAATATTATTTATGAAATATTAATTATGCTTTCACAGATGAGTTTTAAATCATATAACATTTTGAAAAAGATTTCATTGAAAATATCTTTCCAAAATTATAGAGGATGATCTGAAAATAATTTAACTTTTTTAAAAACATAACAAAATTCAAAATAATTTTCATTCAAAATTATCATAGAATGTGATAATTTTTTTTTTGAAAAACTATTAAAAAAATATGGTTATAGAAACAATCCAATTTGCGAATGAAGAGAGAAATAATGAAAATTTTTTTTGAAAACATTATCTTAATAATTTTTTGTATAAAAGAGTAGACAATATTACCATTACATGAATATATCATGTGTAACCATTGGATAATGAAATTAATGAGAATTATTTAGATGAATATAATGATGTTTTAATATTGTTGATTTAGTTATAGGAATTCTCGAGAAATGATGTGAGTGTAACAGAAAATATTTACCACATTGGTAACATAGAATGATAAGGAGCATGAAATAATAACATAATAAGAAGCATAATATACCATTAGTACGACTAAATTATTGAAATTAAATGTAAATTAGTCTTTATATACAACTTTGGAAATAATATCTATGAATAACATAACATACATCTCAAAGAAAGAAAATTGAGCAGAAAATACCATACATATTCTGTAAATTGGATACACTAAATCACACGAAAGAGATAACATAAAATATATATTTAAATCCAAATAATATTTCATATAAGAATCAGTATATGAATTCATGGTCAATATACACACCATATAAATAAAATATATACGAAACACGACATGTGTCACATAGATGTAAAAAGTGAGACGATAATCCCTTACCACTTTAGTAACATTTAAATTTTAATCACCATAAAATAATAAAAGAATGTGGAAATATTAATTATCATGAAAAAAGGTATATTAAATATATATCATCTCATAGGGTAGTATATACACCACATAAAAAATGACTGATGAATATAGTATAAGTCTCTCAATAATATAATTGAGACTAGAAATCCCTTTACTTGAAGTCATGACATATGTCTTACTCATTAAAATTCATTTATAATAAAGATACTTTTATTATATATCTATAAAATAAAAATATTTTTATATATCATACAATATATGATTTGATTTTTATCTTTTATTATCAATTTATTAACAATTCCATTTTATGGGTAATAACCACTTTGTTTTTCATTTGTGTTTTGATTTGTTATATGTTTCATCCTCTTATTTTTATCATGATTTTATCACATCAAAAGTATATATCTTTTTATAAATATAATATATATTATATTATATATGTAATTATATAAATACATTATATTAAGTAATAATAAATGGAATGCAACGTCCATGGGGACGGTATGCCGTATATATGCATTAACAAATTTTCAACTTATTTTCTGATTAAAAAAAATAAAAATAAATGTTATATAAATTATAATTAAATATTAATATATATGTCATATATATCTATTTTTCCCTTAAACTATTCGTTAAAATATTCTATGTAATGTATGAATGAATCACATAACTACATGAGGTGGTAGTCCGTTGTACACATGAACACCGTTGTCATATTCCCAAAAAATGAAGGAATGAAGGAATTTGTGATATAATAATCATAAAATCATAAATAAAATCATAAATATTATAAATATTATATATAAACAATAAAAATCATTGTTAATATCCTTAATATATTGTATTGAAAAAAAAATGACATTGGTTAGTAAGGAGGTAGTCTGCCGTACACACGAATTATGATTTCCAAACACATTTGACTAATGTGGAGGTAGTATAGGTCATGAGACAAAAATAAAAAAATATAAGTGTTTTTAATATAGCATGGTTATTATATAATATCGATATAAGAATAATTGAATGGGTGGGGAAAAGAAAATAAACAAAAAGCATTCACTAAAGAATATAACATCTTCTTTAGTTATCCTTTATAATTTGTCACAAAAAACCTCCAATGACGAATATATTACCAATTTAATGATTATAGGATTAGGGTATGGATATTAGGAAGTTATTTTTGTAGTTTTATGTTGATACAAATGGATTTATAGGTGTGAATAAGTGATAGTGGGGAGTTCCCTATTATAGTTGAGGTGATGTGACATTTTTTGAATACTCAAAAGTATTCACAATTGGGGGGTATCCCTTACCTAATGTGACTCAAAAATTGATTTATAATGGATTTTTTAGTATAAATATTTTTATAGGAACCTCTATTACAAAAAATGAAAAATATTTTATATCATGTAATTCCTTAGTCTATATGCTTACACAATTTTAAATATTTAGTTTTTACCACTGTAACTTGTATCTATTTATTTAACAGGGTAATTTTTCCTTCAAAAATATAATTAAATTGAGTTTTATTATATAATTTATACCCAATTATTCTATATTTTAAATTAAATTAATTAAATAAAAAACATATGGGTTTTTAAATTTAACTTCATCAAAAGAACTTGTTGTCACGACCAGTCCCCCAGGGCCCGTATCATTAGTATCCTAGGACGGCCTTCCATAGGCCAGGGGATGGAGACTACCACAAAAGGTGTAAATCCATAAAACTGGGAAGGATTTTCCTTAATAAATCATATACACAGACAACCAGAGTACATGAAAAGAAAAAAGTAAGTAAAATATGTATAATAAGTGTGCGGAAAGTAATGGGGGGCCAGAATATAAGACCAACTGTAAAGTACAAATACAACTACAAACGGGACAAACAATTGAAAGGTGAAAGTATCTCTTGGATGGTCCTCCGGGTTTCCTACACGAAGGGTAGGTACAGATGGCCTCCTCAGCACTGCACGTCAGTCAGGCTCCACCGTGTGCCGATATGTCGTAAGGTCCTCCTCCAGGTACCATCCAGTCCTGGCGCTCTCGGCCTCCGTCAGTGTTGTCGGTTTTCTGCAACCAACACAATGAGATGTGGGCATAGCCCGTGCAGGGGTGAGTATAACGATACTTAGTAGGGACCCCGAGACCCTCAAGGTCTTACAAAATCCAACAAGGATAAACAAAAAAGTATGATTTCAATGGATAACCATTACTTAGGTATATGCCCATACATATACCTAAGTTATCAAGTAAATCATCTCAATCATGAAGATAACACAAAAGCCATTGACTTGGCTCAAAACAAGATTTTTATTATTGAAACCACGACTGCTAGAGAACTTCTCCTCTATCGAGAATAGTGGGCCTCTCGCGACACCAAGGCAATTCTCACTATCCTCAGACTACTGGGGCACTCCTCCCTCCATGTATCGCTGATCTGCTTCCAATGACTAGGCACTGCTCCGCTATGGTTCTGCCGCCAACTACTAGATGCTCCCCCTACTAGCCTGTAGAGTTAATCCCCCTATCGAGTACCACAGGTCTGCCACCAACTGCCAGGCGCTCCTCTACTATGGGTATACCGCCAACTACCAGACGCTCCCTACTAGGCTAGTCAAATCACTCCGAGTCTAATCGGTCAAGTAGTCGTCAGTTTTATCAGCTACTAGGTCTCCGCACTTTGTCTGGTCATCACTGGGAGGATATGATCCACGAGCTATTGGTGGATACTCCAAGTATCACGAAGTTTCACGTAGAAGTATCCCAAATGACTGCCACGTCATAGGGTTCTTAACGCAAAAGACGGCGTGTAAATCGGACGCCCGTTCTGTGAGTTATTAGAATGTTAGTCCTGGGGGCCTGGTTGGATTCGTATACAAACCAACCTGACCGTGACTGAACTATACCCTGAACTCCAGTGGGGTATACACAATGGGGCGTCTATGCTCCAAGAATACCGGAGACGCTGACGGTTTGTTAAACGGATGTCCGGTTCCAAAGATATGGCTCAAGAAGGTAATGGGTCAGTAATGGCCTCGAGTCTAGTCCGACCCATTCAGACCGACTCAGCCCAACGCAGTCTGGGCGGACCTGGTCTGGGTCGACCCGGTCAGACTCGCTGGGTCTGACCCAACGCATCTGGCGTGTCAGCATGCTATGTTTTGACCTGGTCTGCTGGGCCCGACCCAGCGGACCGTGAGGGCAGTTCAACCCTATAGTCACCACGGAGGCGGCTCGGTGACTCGGCCTGGAAGACCGGACCAGTTCGGCAAGCGACACCATGGAGGACACTGCGGGTCAGCCTAGGAGGCCGGTAGGCCAGTGGCCATGAGGCTAGTGTCCGGGATGCCAGTAGGCAGGCCACGGGGGGTGCGGGCTAGCTGGCTGGTCACCGAGCAGGCTGTAGGTCCACCATGCAGGGCACGACAGGCTGTGGGGGTATCAGACAAGCCGCGACAGGGTGTGGGGGTGCTGGGTCGGCCACCAACAGGGGCCGAGTAGGCCACCAGAAGGGTGCGGGGCATCGGGCAGTGTGCTGGGGTGCGGGTAGGACACCGGCAGGGCCGGGAAGCGTTCTGGGGGTGCATTAAGTGTGCCGGCGGGGCGGGGCAGCATGTCGGGGGTGCGGGCAGCCAGCCGGTGTGGCTAGGTAGTAGGCCGGGGGTTCGGGCAGTGCGCTGGCGGGGTCATGCAGCGCGTTGAGGGCACGGGCAGCAGGCCGGCGGAGCACGGGCATCGCACTAGGGGCGAGAGCAGCGCGCGGGGGCATCGCGGGTAGGCGGGTCGGGCACCGCTTGGCCGAGGATGTTTCGCTGGGAGTACTGGTGCACTGCAGGGGTGACGTGGTTTGCAGAGGCCGTGGGTAGCATGGCCTCATCATTGCCACCTTCGTCGCCTTGACGTAGAATGCCTTAAGAGAGAAGAATCGATGGAGGATGTCTGGTCATGTTAGGTCAACCCGAATCCTCTGCGTTTAAGGCGATAACAAACAGTTCACTAGTATAAAGCACAACCACCACCGTTCTTCATTTTGAGAAAGGAGGAACATGGATAAAAGTTCATACATAAAAATAAAATCAAAACTCTGCCTTTGATTCGCTGGTAGTCATTCGTTGACATCGCAGATGGATGGTCATCAGTTCGTGGTAGACGATCATGTCCCATGTTGAAGGGGTCTGAGGAAGAAGGTTGGAGAAGAAGGGTGTCTTCGGCGTTCACTGCGTTCTTCGCATTCTTCATTGGGAGAACAGTTCTTCGTTGGGAGATTTTTCGACATAGCTTTCCTTTCCCCCATTCCACTAAAATGACATATGCCAATTAAAATAATAGGTAGGTTATCTTATCATTCCATTGGCATAGAATTCGAATTGGTGATTTAATTATGAGGCTCTCCCTAATTAATTCACGAAACATGACATGGATTAATTAGGGGGGTTTGGTTTATTAAGGCTGGGAAAGGTGGAGAGGCTCTCCCTCATTAATGAGGGACTGTTGAGAGGTTATGGTTTCCTCCCATTAATGAGGGGTCAGGTGGCCTCGTGTGGTCCCCACCACATTTAACCTTACATGGGAGGTTGGGTTCGGGTAGGCCCCACCACCATGACCTCTCATGGGAGGTTAGGGTGTGGCGGTCCCACCACCAACTCCCAAGTGGAGGTTCAAACTGCCCTCATTCACATGGCAGCTGGAATAAAATAATGTGTGGCTACATTTCATTTTATTATTTTTTTATAAAAATACAAAAACTAATTTTTATTCCCGTCTATCCACTGTCGAGGTGAAGCACTTCTTAAGTGAAAACCGGCATTGCGAGTTCAATGGTGCCCTCATATTTAAATTCCGAGCACTGGTTGAATAGTTATAAAAACACACTCGTATGTTTATTGAACGTACCCGAATAAAAAATATAGAAAATGATTCCGGACACACCAAGCCTCAGAATCAAGCACTATCATTTTTCATGAACTCATAAAATTCCCATGCATTTAAAAAAAAATTCACGGGAATTCTGGGTCTTTACATTCTCCCCACCTCAGGGCTTTATGTCCATGTAAGCTAAAACTCGAACTAATGGAAGAAATGGGGGTACTGAGCATGCATCTGATCCTCTCGATCCCATGTTCTCTCCTAGAGGTTCCTGTTTTTCCAGCGAACGAGAAACAAAGGTATTGACCATCCAAGTAGGACCCGCTCTTGTTGATCCTCAATATCCACTAGAATTTCTGTGAACGTCGTCCCGTCAACAATATACAGCTCCTCATGGTCAATGATGTGGGATGGGTCGTGCACATATCTCCTGATCTAAGATACGTGGAAGACTTCGTGCACCCGGTGCAACTGAGGTGGAAGAGACAAGTGGTGTGCCACCTCGCATACTCTGATAAGGACTTGTAAAGGTCCGATGAACCTCATAGATAGCTTTCCGCCTCAGCCAAATCTTCATATAACTCGTCGAGGTGAGACCCGTAGGAAGATGTGGTTGCCATCCTCAAATTTTAGAGGTCTCTGTATCTTGTTAGAATGTGACTTCTGTCTACTCTATGAAGTCTTCATCTACTCCTGGATGATCTGCACCTTCTCTGTAGTAGCTCATACCATCTCTGGTCCCACTAGTGTTGGCTCCCCGGGGACTGTATAGCACAGTGGTGATCTGCATGGTCGGCCATACAAGGCCTCAAAAGGTACCATACCGATGGTGGAGTGATAGATGTTATTGTAGGAACAATCCACCAAAGAAATGTGATTCTCCTAGTTGTGGCCGATGTCGAGGATGCATCCACGAAGCATGACCCTAAGGATCTGGATGTTCCTCTTGGTCTGACCATCCGTCTGAGGATGGAAGGCGGTTCTCAAGTGAAGCTATGTCCTGAATGCTTCCTGCAACCCCTTCCATAGTCAGGAAGTAAACCGTGTGTCACGGTCAGAGACAACAGAAGAGGGTACTCCATGTAACTGCACAATTTCCTTCACAAAGAGGAGTCCCAAGATTTCTACTGAGCCCTACTCTCTGATCGGTAGTATGTGGGATGACTTGGTGTGTCGGTCGACAATTTCCCATATTGAGTCGTGACCCCTAGATGTGCGTGGGAGACCCATCACGAAGCTCGAGTATATCATATCCCACTTATACTCTGGGACCTCTACAAGTTTAACCAAGACTGCTGGTACTTGGTGCTCTACCTTAACTTGCTAACAAGTGAGTCACCATGAGACAAACTTCGTTACTATCTTCTTCATACGTGGCCACTAGTGCTATCGTCGATGGTCCTAGTACATCTTCGCCACTCTTGGATATACCACTAGAGGGGAAGTGTTGAACTCCCTCAACACTTCCTCCTAAAGTGAAACTGGCACCATGGTATGTCCTCTAAAGAGGATGATGTGCTCCCCACCTTCATAAAATCCATCTGGTGTCTGCCCTATTGGTATCTGAGCACATCACGTCTCGGAATCAGCGTCCCCAATCTTCACCTCCCTAACTCGCTGAAGAAGTGTGGGAGTGACTGTATGAGACTGTAGATAGGTTGCTCCATCTATATCCACAAAGGATATTTGTATGGAATCTAGCTGCTCTGTCGCCTCTCCTAGTAACTGTATACCAGCCTTCCTATTGAGCGCATCTGTAACAACATTCCCCTTCCCAAGGGTATAGACTATCTCGAATTCATAGTCCTGGAGGGACTCAAACCATCGCCACTGTCTTAGGTTCAGTTCCTTCTGAGAGAAGATATACCTGAGACTCTTGTGATCATTGTACACAGTAAAACGTTCTCCCATCAGATAGTGTCGCCACATCATCAAAGAGAAGACCACTTCAGCTAACTACAGGTCATGGGTTGCGTAGTTATTCTCATGTTGTCTCACCTGCCGAGAACCATATGTGATCACTACTGGCTCCTGCATTAGGACACACCCATGTCCGGTCCCTGATGCATCGCAGTAAACTACGTACCCTATGCCCTCCTTTGGAAGCCTCAATATGGAGGCACTAGTCAACCTCTGCCTTAGCTCCTGAAATATTTGATGGAATCTCTCTAACCACATGAAGTGTTTCCCCTTCTTAGTCAAATATGATAGTGGTGCTAAAACTCTAGAGAAGTCACGAATGAATCTCCGATAGTAGCCTCCCAATCCCATGAAACATCTTACCTCTATCACACTCCTGGGTTGCTACCATGCAAGTACCGCCTAGGGATTTTCTAGATCCACTGAAACTCTAGCCTCTGAGATGACGTTTCCAAAAAAGTGAACCTCTCGAATCCAAACTAGCACTTTGAGAGCTTACCATAAAGTCGGTGCTCTCATAGTGTGTCCAGTACTACCTGTAAATGGTAGGTATGCTTCTTCTCAGTAGTCAAGTAGATCAGTATGTCGTTGATGAAGACTATGAAAAAGAGATTGAGGTATTGCTGGAATATCCTGTTCATGAGACTCATGAACACTGCTGGAGCATTGGTTACACCGAAGGGAATAACCAAGAACTTGTAGTGGTTGTAACAACACCTGAAGGTCGTCTTCTACAAATCCTCATCTCGAAATCCGAGCTGGTGAAAACATGATCCGAGGTCTATCTTCGAGAACCATCGTGCCCCCTTGAGCTGATTAAAGAGTTCATAAATCCTCAGGAGTGGGTACTTGTTCTTGACAGTCACCTAGTTCAGGAGAAGGTAGTAAACACCGATCCGGAAGCTCCCATCCGCCTTCTTGGTGTACAGAATCGGGGCTGCCCCGGGAGAATCACAGGGCTAAATGAATCCTTTTCCCTTCAAGTCCTCTAGCTGTACTCGCAGCTCATGAAGCTCCACAAGATCCATCCGATATAATGGAGTAGATATCGGTGTCGTCCTGGGGTATAGTTCTATTTAGAAGTTCACTTCTCTATGAGGAGGTAGTCCTAGAACATCGTCAGGAAAACATTCGAGTGCTGGTCCACCACTACAGGATATATCAGACTCTCCACATCAACAGCTCCAAGGGTAAGGCAAGTCAACTGGTTGGTGATCAGCTCCACCCTGCTCTGTGTATGTTAATCCTATGTTTCAAAGGTTCCCTTCTCACCGGTGAAGGTGAAACATGTCCCATCCATGCAGACACCACACTTTTCTCCTAATGCAGTCGATTTGTGCATGGACTGTAGATAACCATTCCATACCCAATATGACGTCGTAATTCCTCGAAGCCACTACTAGGAGATCCCAGCCAAAGCTCTCGCCTCCTAGAGTAAGGTCGCACTGCCGACACCAGTGTGTAATCATCGAATCAGCTCCCTTAGGAGTCTCTAGCCATAAGGATCGAACCAATGACTCATTTGGAATATTCGAGCTCTGGATGAGGGGAGTGGTAATGAATGAGTGATTAGAACCCATGTCTATAAGAAATGTAGATAAGGTGGAATAGAAACAAATTTTACCTCGAATCATCTTCGGAGCACCGTGATCATAGGCCTCAGCTACCTGAAGCTATGCTCTACCCAGTCCACCCGATACCTGTGGTCGGGGTGGACCTCATGGTGGTGGTGGTGGTAGCACCTCGTAATGTCATCCACCGCCAGCTGCATGGCCAGCTCCTCTTCCACATCTGCCTTTGCCCTGTGGACCGCCTTGATCGAACCTCTGCCTCTGCATGGGAGGTCCCTCGACTGTCTATTGATCACCAGAGCGGCAGGTCGGACAGTCACGAGCCATGTGACCAAGACCACCATAATAGTAACACTATCCACTCCTAGAAAGACTGGCCCTATCTCTACTCTGGGTGCCCCACAAAACCGATCTTAAGTCATGCGGTCGACCACTGGTAGGTCTAGTCCTCTTGGACCTCTGTGTGATCTATCTACTGCCAGCTGAAGAAGAGTCTGATGCATGTCAGCTAGTGGTGGGTCTCGCTGATGGAAACTACTCAGCCAAAAAACTCTCCACTATGAGGGTTCGCTCCAACACCCCCATCTTTGTCGGGATGTAGTGGGAGATAACTGAAGCTCTGATCTCTCACCTGATTCCCTGCTCAATAGTCTGGGTCCTGAAGAACGGGTCTCGTACCATATCAGTTGAGAAGTGCGAGATGTCGGTGAACCTCACTGAGTACTGCACCACCGTCTTGCTACCGTATTGTAGATGAGGTAGCTCCTATATCCATACTACTTCTAGGGTCACTGGAACTAAATATTCCTGGAACAGGCTGTTGAAGTCTGCCTATAAAAGTGACACCTCGTCATGCCTCTAGAGCACCAGGCTCCAGCATCTGCCTGAAAGAGGCTGGAAGCATGGATCACCATGAAGTCAGATGGTGTCCCAACTAGTCTAAATACTCCTACCATAGCCTCCAACCAATGCTCATCCACCTGTAGGTCCGTCTCTCCACTGAACCTGGATGGCCTTTGGCACATGAACTCATGCAGCGCGCTCAAGCAGCGTGCACTCTCTGCTGCTAGGGCTGGTGGAATCAGTATCCCAACGGGGAGTAGCACCGTTGGTGCCCTAGCTGGTGCCTCAACTGGAAGAGGGCCCTATACAGAGGCCTCGTCGCTCGGTGGGATGTTATAACGTACATGTCTTGAGGCTCTAGCTGGTCATCCGATGGGAGGCATCCTGAATGAAACAGATGCGACACTGTCAAAAGACTATACCTGGTGAGATGACCTGGTTGAGATGACATAAAGAAAAACTTTTGAAAAAACACATGCAATCAGTTTTTTCGTGCACTATGTCAGAAATCAGAAGTTAGGGTCCTGGTGTATAGATACGTCAGCCACCCGCACCAACATTGGACCCCCTGAACTAGAAAACACAGTTAGTACCATTAACACTATTGCTTCATAGAATGAAATATCAGAGTCCTAAGTTATTCAGTATAACTGACACCCTATGATACCAATTTGTCACGACCCGTCCCCTGGGGCCTGTATAGTGACTACCCCTGGCCTGCCTTCCATAGGACAGGGGCTCGCGACTAGCACCAAATGTGTAAATCCCTAAAACTGGGAAGGATTTTCCTTTATAAATTGTTAACAAACACAACCAGAGTACAAGCGGAAGCAAACACTCTGTAAAATATGTATTAAGAGTGTAGTGAATGTAAAGGGGGGCCAGAATACAAGCCCAATTTTAAAGTACAAATACAAGAGAAAAAGGGACAAACAACTGAATGGTGAAATCTACTCTTGGATCGTCCTCTAGGGTTCCTACTTGAAGGGTAGGTACAAATTTCCTCCTCAGCACTCCACATCCATCAGACTCCATCGTGTTCTGATACATCATAAGGTCCTCGTTTGTGTACTGTCCAGTCCTAGCACTCTCAGCCTCCGTCAGTGTTGTTCCTTGTCTGCAACCAACACAATGAGGTGCGGGCATAACCATGAAGGGGTGAGTATAACAATACTTTGTAGGGACCCTGAGACCCTCAAGGTCTCACAAAATCCAACATGGATAAACCACGAAGTATGATTTCAACGGATAACCATTACTTAGGTATATGACCATACATATACCTAAGTTATCATGTAACCCATATCAATCACGAGGATAACACAAAAGTCATTGACTCATCTCAAACCATGATTTTTATTATAGAAACAACGACTACTGAAGAACTGCTCCTCTTTCGAAAACAGTGGGCTTGTCGTGACACCAAAGAACTTCTCACTAACCTTAGACTGCTGAAGTACTCCTCCTGTCGTGTACCGCAGGTCTGCTACCAACTACAAGGCACTCCTTCGCTATGGGTCTGCCACCAACTACCAGGCGCTCCACCTAGTGGTATGCATAGGTACACCTCTTGTCTAGTATCATGGGTCTTCCGCCAACTACTAGGCACTCCTTTCCCATGGTTCTGCCGCCAACTACCAGGCACTCCCCACTGGGTTTGTAGAATCACTCTGAGTCGAATCGGTCAAGTAGTCATCATGTCTGTCCACTACTAGGTCTCCGCACTTTGTCTGCTCATCACCGGATGGATCCACTCCACAAGCTACTGGTCGACACTACAAGTGTCACAAAGTCTCATGTAGAAGTATATTCAAAGGACCGCTACGTCATATTGTTCTCAACGCAATAGACGGCGCGTAAATTGGACGCCTGATCTGTGAGTTATTAGCATTTTAGTCTTGGGGACACTGTTGGATTTGTATACGACCCAACCTGAACGTGACTCAACTATACCCCCAACTCTAGTGGGGTATACAAAAAGGGACAGCTATGATCCACGAAAACCATTGCCGCTGATGGTTCTCCAAACGGTCATCCAGTACCGAAGATATGGCTCAAGAAAGAAATGGGTCAGTAATGGGCCCGGGTTCGGTCCCACCTGGTCGGACCGACTCACCCCAACCCAGTCTGGGTTGACCCCGTCAGACTTGATGGGGTCGCCATGGAGGCGGCTCAGTGACTCGGCCCGGGAGACCGGGCTGGTTCGGCCAGTGCCACCGTGGGGGACGCCACGGGTCGGCTTGGGAGGCCGGTGGCCATGAGGCTAGTAGGCAGGCCACTAGGGGTGTAGGTAGGCTAGCTGGGCATCGGGTAGGCCGAAGGTGCACCGGGCAGGCTGCGTCAGGCCGCAGGGGCACTGGGAAGGCCGCGACAGGGTGCGATGGGTGCGTTGAAGGCCGCCGATATGGGCTGGGTAGGCCGCTTGCAGGGCGCGGGGCACCGAGCAGCGCACCGGGAGGCGGACAGGGCACCAGGTAGCATACTGGTGGAGCGAACATCGTGCCGAGGGGCAGGGCAGCGCACCGGGGTCACGGGCAGCGTGCCAGCTTGGTCGGGCAGTGCGCCGGTGGGGTGGGAAGTGCGCGGGGGTGTCGCAGGTAGGCGGGTCAGGCACTGCAGGGCCGACGATGTTTGTCCGTTAGCACTGTTGTGTCGTGGGGGCAACGTGGTTCACGGAGGCCGCAGGTAGCGCGGCCTCATCATTGCCACCTTCTTCACCTTTCCGTATAACGCCACAAGAGAGAAGAATCGATGGAGGATTTCGGGCCATGTTAGGTCAACCCAAATCCTCCGCGTTTAAGGTGATAACAAACGGTTCGCTTATATGAAGCACAAATACAACCATTATTCATTTTTAGAATGGAAGAACAAGGGGAAATGTTCATACTTTAAAATAAAATCAAATGCATACCTTTGATTTTCCGGTAGACGTTCGTTGACGTCACAGAAGGATGGCCGTCAATCCATGGTAGACGATCATGTCCCACGTCGAAGGGGTCCGAGGAAGAACGTCGGAGAAGAAGAGCATCACCGACATTCTTCACGTTCATTGCATTCTTCATTGGGAGAACTATTATTCATTGGGAGATCTTTCTTCTTATATTTCCATTCCCCCATTCCACCAAAATGATATATGCCTATTAAAATAACAAGTAGGTTATCTTATTATTCCTTTGGCACAAAATTAGAATTGCTGATTTAATTATGAGGCTCCCCCTAATTAATTCATGAAAGTTGGCACAAATTAATTAGGGGGGTTCGGTTTATTAAGGTTGGGAAAGCTGGAGAGGCTGTCCCTCATTAATGAGGGAGAGTTGAGAGGTTAAGGTCTCCTCCCATTAATGAGGGGTCAGGTGGCCTTGTGTGGTCCCCACCACATTTCACCTCAAATGGGAGGCTGGGTTCGGGTAGGTCCGACCACCATAACCTATCACGGGATGTTATGGTGTGGTTGTCCTACCACCAACTCCCAAGTGGAGGTTCCAACTACCCACACTCACATGGCGACTAGAATAAAATAATGTGTGCCTATAATTTATTTATTTTTTTTAAAAAAAAATACCAAAACTAACTTTTATTCATGTCCATTTGTCATCTAGGTGAAAGTCTTCTTAAGTGAAAACTGGCGTTGTGAATTCAAGGGTGCCCTTAGATTTTAATTCATAGCACCTTTTCAAAAGTTATAAAAACATGCTCGTACGTTTACTGAAGTCACCCGAATCTAAATTTTATATAATGATTCTAGGCTCACCGGGCCACGGAATCAAGCGTCGTCAGTTTTCGCGGACTCGTAAAATTCCCATGAATTTAAAAGAAAATTACATGGTAATTCCGGGTCTTTACACTTGTGATCCACAAAACCCTATTTTAAGATTAATCACATAAATTAATTTTAACTATTTTCAATAATAATTATGATAAAAACACTATATGAAAATTTTTATAATACATAAATTATTCTTATTAAAAACATTTAATCCACTTTTCCAAAGTTCATTCACATAATTGATATCATTTAATTTTAAATTTTCCTTGTAGAAGAATGATAAGGCATGTTTTTTATAGAGAAAATGATCAAAATTTTAATATGATTGGATATATAATTTAAAAATGAAATTCATAAAAGTTACTTAAATTGGATTAATATAACTATAATTTACTTTATTTGGATTTTTATGACAATAATTTAACAAATAATAGATAAAAAAATTGAATATAACTTAATATTGTAAATAACCTATGTGAAATGCAATTTTCAATTAAAATTCACTACCACAAAAGTGGGTTTCTACAGCGCCACCCTTTAATAGCGCTAAAAAAGCACTGATAAAGGGGGTGATTTTATCAGAAATAAACAAGTGTTGAAAAATGTCCCTTTTAATAGCACTAACAAAAGAACTATTAAAATTCACCCTTTATCAGTGCATTTTAAGCACTGATAATGGAACACCATTTATCAACACTTTTTTAGCGCTATTAAAGGGACCCCCTTTAACATCATTTTTTAGTAGTGATGATAATGGGCAGACATTATTAGCACTTTTTTTAAGAACTGACAAAATGCATATTTCATAAAAAATATTTCATAAAAAACAATATATTGATATATAAAAATATTTATATTGATAAAAATAAAATATTTTTTTTAAATACGTTTTAAATAAGGATAAATGAAAATATAAAATTAATATATAATGTATTTATTAAAATAGGCTTATAATTTATTGTAAAAGATATTTTTAATTAATTATTTTCTAATTATCATTGACTAATAATAAGTTAATAACATTTTGAAGACAAGAAAATAAAAAAAATTAATAAAAGTTCTAAAATAAGTTAAAATTTAACTTAAACCACAAAATGCCATAACTTTTGATCTGGGTTTCTATTTAAGCTATAAAGCATATAAAATCAAATCCTACGATGAGATCTATGTACTTTTAATTTAAGGAAACATTCTCTCACATTTTTAAGGCAAAAATGGCCCAGAAGGCCCCCAGAACAATGTTTTTAGTCCATATATCCAATTTTTTTAACATTCAAATATAACTTCATATCCTAATGTCCTCTAGTCCTCTACCACATATCATATCGAAGATTCTTTCATTTACATCGATTTGACTATATGTGGAGTTGATACTGACATCTAGATTAGATGTTATGGTCATTTTAACATTCAATGGATTTTTAGATACATACATACTTATATTTATTCATTTATATATATATATATATATATATCTGTGTGGGTGTGTGTGTGTCGTATATATGTATGTATGTATTTATTTATTTATAATCATAAATAAGAAAACATATTTTATAAATGTATTTAAAACGAATCTTATAAATATATATTAATATAGAAATATATATACAGATAAAAAATAATAACTGAATATATATATATATATATATATATATATATTAATATATAGATATATATATATTAATATAACTATATATATATATTAATATATATATATGTTAATATATATATATACTTATATTAATATACAGATATATATATATTAATATCACTAAATATACATATATTGATATATATATACATATATTATTATAAATAAATAAATATACAGATTTATATATATTAATATAACTATATATATATATATTATAAATAAATAAATATATATATATATATATTATTAAAGGTAACTATATATATATATATATATTAATAAATGAAGGGAAAAGAAATATGGTGGAGTGGTAAAGGCTTAGGTGCACATTCAATAGATCTCGAGTTTGAATCGGAGGGGAGGCAGGTTGCAGGTGGGACAAATAACCAAGCGCTGTTAAAGGGGGTGGGGTTGGGTGGAGCTGGTTGGTGCATGCGTGGGCAACCATGGGTTGTGGGGCGCTGTTAAATGGGGGCTTCAAGTATTGTTGAAGCCCTCTGAGAATTGAAATATTTATATATATATATATATATACTTTTATCAGCGCTTCTTTAAGGCTGATAAAATGCCCCTTTGGCAGTGATTTTCTAAGTGCTGATAAAAGGGACCCCCTTTATTATCGCCTTGATTAACAGTTCTTTTTTACCGATGTTAATGCCCTTTTATAGCATTGATAAATGCCATATTTTAAGTAGTGGATCAATATATTTATCTATTCATATGTAATGAAACTTTTCGTAAATGATAAAAATTTCTTCATAAGATAATTTTTATATTAAATTATGTTTTAAAAGATTTTATTTACTAATGAAATTTTCTAAAATTGTTAAAATTAATTTTAAAATAATTTCCCCATAGAGAGATGACAAATCTACTTTTTGAAAAAAATAAAAAAATAGGTAAAAAGATGTGTTTATTTGTATGTCTATTCTATAAACACTTTGGATGAATGATAAATTTTATATTGAAAATAAATAATTTAAATTTAATTAATATAATTCAATAATAAATATTTGTTTAATTTATAGGTGTAAAACTAACTTGTGAGTATAATATTTTTAAAGAAAACTTATTTCCTATTATTTTCAAAAAGTGTTTTATTTTGATTTCTAAATAATTGGTCATAAAGTAATTCAATTTATAAAAAAGGTGTAAACGATATCTTCATAGTTTAGTTAATTATATTCATAGAAACTATTCAAATGTCTCTGAGATAAATATAATATAATTAAATTTTAATAATATGACACATTTGGTTTAATCTACGTGTTGCATAAACATAATATTGTGTTTAACAAATGCCAAAATTAGTGTCACATGTGTCACACAATATAATATAACTATTACTTTTAAAGAAATGAAAAATAATTTTTTTGTGTAACACTAGATATCGAAATGATTAAATTTTCTTGGAAGAAATATATAAAAATATCTTTTGTGTGTTACAGTGGTTCAACTAGCATGGATGTCATGGAAATAAATAGTAGAATCAACTTCTCCCATGTATGCTGTTACTAAAACTGAAATTTATCAAGTTCATCTTGTTATTGGTCCATGTTAACCATAAGAGAAGTTGTCTCACTTATGTGATTAGATAGATGGTCTTTAAAAGTAAGACTTCTATATATAGATTCCAATTCTTACACCACTATTATTTTTGATTATTTTAATAGGTTTTGTTAAATTTATAATAGAAAATATAGCATCTATATTTTAAAAATCATGTTATATAATCAAAATATATATATTTTTTCCTTACTTTAGTTTAGCATAGTCTATGAATTAGAAATTAATAAAGGATTTTAATGTTTCCATTGAATTCTTACACCATAAGTAAATTATTTCCTTAAAATTTTATCTACAACATACTGATGGATGCATGTAAGTCTATAAAAAAGTAGTTATGACTAATATAGTTATTTCTATAGAAATGATAACAATAAAAACCTATTAAAAGAACTCTTTCATCATAATTGGATTATTATTTATATTTATTTTCTCTCTAATCAATTGGGATAAACATCACTCATGATTATGTCTTATAATTCCAAAAAAAACAGTTAGTTTTCAGGAAATATTATTATCATCCTTACACTGTTGGATAATAAATGTTATTTCCTTGTTTTGTTGGTTAATAATTTCCCTAAGTGAAAATATAAAATCCATTTTCTAAATATAATCAAATTCATATAAAGGAAATATACTCAGACTTTCATGAGTCATAATACCCTACTACATGAATGATAATCATATTAGTTTGATATAATAGTGATAAAACTAGGTGTTTTGTATTTTTATAGCTAATTTTCAGCGAACAATTACTTGAATATTTCATTAAAAATATGTAATAATTAATAAATATATCAAGAAATTATTAATTATAATGATCTATATAAATGTAAGTGACAACATACAATCTTCCCATCTCTGTTGGATTATGTGGTTGTTAAAGAATATTTTCTTTGTTAAATATTTGTTCAGTGAATTGATTTTCTAAGTGCCTAAACCCCTTTAATTTTAAGAATTAAATCATTAGTGGTGAATTATCATTAATATTATTTTTCTTTACATCATTGGATGAAATATTAATTTCATTACAAAAACTATTATCTTTGTTGTCCATCCTTCCATACATGAAGCTCATCCTTGTTCCTTGAAAGAAATTTCATGGATGTTTCATCCCCCATTTTTTAAATTTTTCAAGTTGGTTATTTATCCATGGTTACTTATTATAAGAGATTATATTATCTTGTAATTTCGTATTTCCATCTCAAGAACAATAATAATATCTATTGTTAAACTTTCATCAGACATCAAACAACCTATTCCTAACTACAAAAGTCCCCAATAGATAATTCCTTAAAAATAAATTCCTGTAAGTCACTATATAAATGATTTATTTTTCTCGTAGTGTTAAAGATAAAACCATAGGAATATGTTTTGATCATCATGCAATTTTCCTTGTTTTTATTTAAGGATTCATTCTAATTTTATTTTAACTCCAATATTTCTCTCTATATTTTCATATTAATATTATGATAAAAATACATTTTGAAGAATAGTTTCATGAATTATTTCATCATATATATTATAATTATTCTTTATTGATAATATTCCTAATTAGATTCCACAAATAGTAAACATCACCATATAAACGGTAAAATATTAGGTCAATCATCTCATGTTCTAAGCAATAAAAAACAAAAAAAAAATCATTCATATTAAACCATTTCTCAGAAATTAGAATAATGTAAGAGACACATAAGGATGGTGGAAATTAGTGTACTAAAGACTTGATATTTTTTCCATGGTATATTTGGAATGTTAATAAGGTTCATGTTATGTCTCACAACCAAATATGACATTGTTTGAAAGGTTTTCACTATAAGATCAAAACATTGATAGGGAAACTAAATGAGGAAGTGGGGGAATGAATTTTTGTTTATAAAAATTTTACCAAACAACTTTTTCAATACCCTATTCATTGGAAATTCTATATTGAAAAGTGTTTTTAAAATATAATTTATAAAAATTTGGTGAGAAACATGTTTATGAAAATAAATATAAACATTCTATAAAAATTATAGTATAAAATAAAAAACTAGTTGTTACAATTATAAAAAACTATAATTAAATAACACAATAAAAACATAGAGAACCATTCTTATATAATGAATTTAATTTACACCAATTAGATAAGGATGTATGTAAACCCATATATAGGTATCCATGACTTAACCATTTGTATGGTTAACCCTCTAATCCTTGGAATCCCTTAAAAACATGATTATATGGATCGTTTTATCTATATTATTGGGCTCCCTCAATCCAAATTATCATTAAAAACATCTATATTTTTATCATCTAGATCCCTTGATAATATGATAAGATGAACATCAATTATAGTCAGTAAAACTCAAATAATTTAAAACTATATCAAAATAAATATAAATATTAAGGGAATAATCTAATATTAGAATTGATGAAGCATCACCAAATATTTGTTTCAAAAACATCCATAGAAAAATTTGGTCACAGTTTGTAAAAATTATTATCCTCATCAGACTATGATATTATTTATTCAAAAGCATAAAATTGTCATATTACACACTTCTCATGATTAGTTTCAATAGTATCGTACACATCTTATATATAATTTGTAAAGTTATATATTTTTCAGTGACTGTTTGATATAGAATCATTAAAATTATTTAGATAGTTATATCCTCTATAAATATTAATGTTTTCATCAGTATACTGTATAAATATCCATTATGTAAGATTAGTAAAACTTCTTATACTAGATATTATATGTCTCTTCCTAATGACTATTATAGAAATAAATATGATAGATTCTTATAGAATTTATATAACCTTTTTAAATGGAATTTTTAAAATTCTTTCCTATGGAATTTTCAAATATCTACTAAATGAAATTTGAAATACTTTATTCTACAGTTTTTATAATCCACTATATGAAAGATTATGTTTAATTTTTTACTTATTTACTTTATAAACATATTTTTGATGTAATTTCTACACACATATGCTATATTATATAAATATATATAAATATCAGATTATTCTACATATCTGTTTGGTAAAAAAAATTAACTTCCTAGAAAAACATTATAATTTAATCAAACATAAATATCATAAATATAAAAATATTTAATGATTGATTTTTGATTTTCTAAAGTAATATTAAAAAAGAATAATTTGATTTAACAATCAACCACTTTTTTAAAATAACTATACATAATAAATTAGATAATTTTTTAAAAGTAAAAAATTTAGAATCTTAAAAGGATATAAAATTATCAATTAAATTCAAACAATCTCCCTTGTTAGAATTTATAATTCAAGAAACATAAGAGACTAATTTTCATTCTTTTTTAATCTTATCCATCTGGTCATTATATAACTTTACATACACTTCAATCTGGTTCATCTACTTGATGATTCTATATAACATTTTAAACACCTCATTTGAATTCCTTTAATATTATTAATATCTTCTTCATTATGAGTAAATTTTTTAGTTATTTTATTAAGAGTGTTATAAACCTAAATAAAATTCACTTTCCCTTTTATATACATAAATACATCTTTCATATAAAGAAAAACATCCATTATACCTTCAATAATATTAATTATTTCATTAAATAGATTCATCTCTTTTTTGGGACCCTATACTTGGTGAATAATTTGTTTAATAACTAAAATATTTTGGGAAGTTGGATTCTCTGAATTAATGTAGGGAATTTTCCAATTTGTTAATAAATTTTTATGGAGAAAATTATAGAAATAGGGATTCTATAAATTTGTGTTGGGATGTTTCTTATTTTTTAAATAATTTTGGGAGATAAACATCATTAATTTAAATATCTTTATTAGAATATTTTTTTTCTCATGATTTGATATGTGAATCTTTCTTTCATCTACTTTGAGAATATTCTCTTGAAGAACTAAGGGAAAACTTTTCTCATCAGAATGAGAATTTAAACTTATTGACATATTTATAAATGATTATTCAACATCTAAATACCTCTTCCAATATTTAAAAATATCAATTCATTTTCTCAAATTTATATTTTCCTTGATCTATGAGATGAATATATTGTATTATAATCATTTTCAGGAAATTTACCCACTTTTTTTCCTTTTACTCTTTTCAAAATTATAATAAAAACTCTCAAAAAACAATCTTACCCTTTCTTATATAAACTAAACTAGGAACTTCTTTGACCACTTATTCTAGAAATGACCGTGTGACGACCTATGAAACAAATAATGAAATATAATATTTCTTACAAACCATAAGAGACTAATTATCTCTCGATTTCTTCTCAATGATTTCATGCCCTTTTTCTATTCCACCAAGAAAATCTTTAACACCATTATATTCCTTATTTTTATAACATCCTTATTCTTTATTTATTTCTCTTTGATTTTAATGAAAAATTATTTCTTCAAGGTTTTTGATTCAATAAAATATAACCAAAATATAATGTCGACTTCTTACATCTCTTTAGTGTTATTATTAAATAACTAAATAAGGGAATAATTTGTAGTTTGTTTAATCATCTTCGTTTATGTACAATGTAATTTAAAGAGTTTTTTTCGTATTTTCATTTCTCAGAAACATTATTCATTAGAGTATTTATTCTTTTAGAATATGAAACTTTTATTTCAATATATGTGAAAGTATTTTTATTCTAAAAATATACCAACCTAATCACTGAAATAATATCACATTAAAAATTATATTCTCCATTTCTGATAAGATCAACCTCATTCTTGATTTTTTGACTCCCGTGAACCTAACCAAAACTATATTAATGACCCATAGATACAAATTAATATTGATGTTCACAAGCCTTGTCCTGAAAAAATAAGTATTGTTCCACATGAATATAACAATGTTAAATGTTATCATGTTTCCATGAAAATAAAAATCATATATATATCATTCACATTGATAATAACTTGGTATCCCTTCCTTGGTAAAATGTATATATGTATATATAGGTAAAAACCCTTCTTTCGTAAATGAAGAGACATTTTCCTAGACGTACCTTTAGATTAAAAAAATTATTCTTTATAAGGGGGATTTAAAATTAACTTATATTTTCTAATAACTTATGAGTAACAATGAATTCTTCTCCATTCAGAGGAATTACTACCAGCTCATCCATTCATTTAAAATTTACAAAATTAAGACTTTCTAAAAAGATGTAATATAACATTATTGAGGCCATTATGTTCATTGAACATTGAAAATAAATAAAAAAATAATATACAAGGATAATGAACATCTGAATCATATTTACTAATAAAATAGAATTCTTAACCATAAAATATAATGGATGTTTTGAAAACGGAATAATCATCTTAAACCATCCACAATCAATTGTCCTTCCCTTGAAAATTTTCAAATATGAAATCTGTTTTAAGAGATCCATAAATCTCAATAGATGAAAATAAAATAAATGTAAAATATTGAATATGATCAAATATTAGAGAATAAAACTAAAGATATCTCATCGCAGAATCATTCAAAGGGGAAAATAAACTCATCAACCACAAATATAAAATAGAAAAGGGGTTGTTGTTCTAACTGCGTAAGATCAAATGGATTAAAATTGATTGTAGTGGGTGATGAATTCCAAAGTTTAAGAATTATATTTTTTGAACTCTAATTTTTTCTAACAGGATTGATATATAGTTTTGAGTTCAATCGGACATACATCATTCTAATAAAACTATAATGTTTATAACAAACCCTTTATATAATTTCCATAATAGTTATAAATAGAAAAGAAAATATATATCATAGATAGTTAATTAATTTATATACTTGTGAAAGTATTTTAGGAGATTTAAAAAACATGGTTTCATAATAATGGTTAGATGAATGGGGTTGGTTTGAAGAAACATTAGATGAATCCTATTTTGAAAAAACTGAAACTTTTCATATATATATATGTATATATTTGTCTCATGTCATTGGTAATAATAACAAAATAAGATGAATGATACAATAAGATGAAAAAATATAAATTACCCTCAGTTCGTGGAGGATTTTTTAATCTAAAGAGATAGGTAAAAAAAGAATGTGATGAATGAATATTAATTATTGACAATACCATGATTCTGTTTAAGATATTTAAATCTATCAGATTTATCATGTTTTATGAAAATGTCAGAAATAAGATCTTATATTCTCATGAATTGTAATATAATATGTCATTTTATCTTTTTAATCATCTGAAAGTACTTATTTCTAGTAGTTAAATGTCTAAATAAGTTGATATCCATGTACCAGATATTTTCATTGTTGGTACGTAAACATTCTCTTGGTAATAAATATAGTAATATTTTGGTAGGAATATTTTCCATGGTTTAGTATTATTAGCAAACTATACTTTGGGAATTGATATTTTTCCAACCATCTTATGTTTAATTTTCCAAATTTTTTTTAATATATAATCTATTTAAAATAAATAAATTAACAATAAATATAGAATGTTTTTTTCAATCACCAAACCATTGAAATTTTATATAGTAGTGTGTATTTTTTTGGATCAAAATAATTAGAATGATAATTATGTTTTTTTAAATAAAACCAATTATAGATGTTGTTTTTATAGGTATCAATTTTTTTAACACCACAATTTTCCAAAGTATGTTTCCCTTTGAATAATTAAATAACTTGCGTTGTACGCAACTTCGTGATTCTAACACACCACGACCAATCTAACTAGCCATTATGAATGGTAATACACAATTTTTGAAATTTTATAATTCTTATTTTCCAAAATAGACTTCATTTTTTGTCTAGGAATATCACAATTAGGTTATGGTGACCTTTTTTAACTTTTCTGAAAACATTAAATTTTAGATGAATAGTGAAAAATACTAAATTTTATTTAAAAACAACCTTTTTAGTTGAAATAAATAATAGTGTTAAATTATATATTTGATTGGTTTTAAAGTATCATTAGATTAAATTTTTATCATTTTATATAATTTAGGTCATTGTATGTAATTTCACATTTAAACTGAACATAAACAAGTGTCTATCTTTTGATAGTTATTATTTCTTAAAAACACACTTTTTTGTTTTGACAATGAGAATTAAATTTAAATATATTTATACCACTTCTGTGTTTTGAATTTGGAAAAATGAATTCTGTACTTGGAATCATGAGGTCCAAATTCTGTAAAGAGGTAACTTTTATTTTTAGACATAATGAATATTTATTTCAGTATATATTTTATTTACCTAAAGGGTAAATCTTCTAAATAAGGGTTAAACATATAATAATAATAATATTAAATTACACTAAAATGTGTCCTATTCTTATTGGTTGATAATTGTCCGACTATGGGCATCCTTGGGTTGATTTGGGGACCCCATGGAGCTACTCGAGAGTGATAATTATACTTTATATTGATAAATTTAATGTGATGACAAAATGACATAAATATATATATTTTTATAAAATAATTTTTACAAGGGGTTATAAAAGTTATCATTTAGTATATAAATATTAATTTTAAATATAAAATTATTTTCTTCATAATGGTATTTTTTTATAATTTTTAAACATCATATAAATAAAAAATTTTATGTCACAATAATGATGTAGTGTTTACCTCATTAAAGAATGATTTAAATAAAGGAGATTTTAAAATTTAAAACAATATCCAAAACCTATTGAATTTTTATTGGATGATTTTATTTCTAACATTATTCTTCTCATAATTTATTTTAATAAGTATTTTACCTTTATAATTTGGAAATCATTATATAATAAAATAATATTTTCGGACATTCCTAAAGAGCCACTCTTCCCCCTTATAAAAAGCCCTTAACTGTAACCCATTTTTCATACCTCTCAAGCCCCTTGGATTGTAGAAAAATCTACCCAATACACTAGGTTGTTTTTATAAGATTTATTTGAACTACACTTACAAACACATCTATCTAATGTGTATAGAACATAAGGTTTCTATAGACGGTGAAGTACTACCTCACGAAACGATGAATGTTCAATCTTCTACTACCACCTCTTATGGTAGGAATTATGAGGGAACTATAATTAAATAAGATATATAAGATATTTATTTTATATATAATCTTTGGTAATTATCTTATATATCGAATATTTATTCTTTTCATGTTCTATATATACAATAATTTCATTTGAGAATGTGTGTACTATCACCCCCTCATTGTTATATGACTCGTTCACACTGCACATGGAACGCGTGAAGGATGGTTTTAATGAACAAACCTAATGTATATAAAATATTATATTATAATAGAATAATAATATACATATGTATCATTAGTTATTATTTACTTTTAAAATAAAAAAATGAAATGGATGTAGCATTCATGCGTACTTACGGATTACCGTCTCCACGAATGCGCTGAGATTCATTCCCCATCGTAACCATTCAAGAATAATTTTCATTTGATTATCAAAAATAATATTTGAGAAAATTATATCATTCTGGATATGAATCAAATACATCCTATACATTAAAAATATGACTTACGTAACAAAACATATAAAGGAAAACAAATCAGTTAACACCCAAAACAATGATACTACTATAATATTATTAACACAAAAATATTATAATATCATATGTGATATCATATTTATGATTGTGGTTATTGTATAATTTAACAACAGTGATATAACTATTATAAAGAAGGTAAACGTACCCGTGACCAAGGAAATGTACAAGGTAAGGGTTAATTACACAATCTCTATATTATTCAATGTTGTTTTTACGTAAGTGTCTACTAGGACCTATTTATAATTCATATCTATTTTTCTAGAAAATGTATTTCAAAACATTTTTACTATTTACTAGTCTATGAGTTAAATTCATTTATACCCTTGTTTGATTTTTTATAAAATGGTTTGAAAATAATCTTCCTGTCGTTTTCCAAAAAAGGTAGTTTAGGACCTTTTGAAAATATAATTTAAGAATGTTTATTTAACTTATACATGGAATGTGGTTATTCTCTACCATTATAACACCATTTAAGCTTCCCTTACAATATTATTAAAATATTTTCAAAAAAATTATTTATTTTAGAATTACATGACTTTAAAATGATTTTAAAATAGAAAGAGATATTTCTCTCAAATAGTTTTGATTTTATCTATGTCAACATACATTAGTGGATTTTTTACTTGTTTGAAGTTGATTTATTATGATAAAAAACTTCCATATTTTATTGATGGTTTTTCGATATGTTTGATTATGGATGTGTTATTTCTATACCATTCATGGTTTATGGTTAATGTATTAACATTTCATATACTAGTTTTAATAAGAATATTTATGTTATATTTCAACCTTTTCATATAAGGAATGCATTAGATATAGTAAGTGATGCGAGGATCCCACAATAACTCTTTCATTCATCGGTAGGTATCATGAGACAAACTAGTGTCTTGGAACAAGGCCTTGAAAAAAATATTACTTGTATTCTTGTCATGAGGCCTCGACTATGTAGTTATGATGTCTGGAATTTTGCATTCCATCATTATTAAATTAACTATTGATATTACATGTGATTATTTGACTAGTTGAATGTCCATGTGAATAAGTAAATTGAATTATTTGATTTATATTTTCCATGTTATGCTGAATTATATGTTTAAAAGTATTTTGTTTTAGTTTTATACATTACCATAAATGTTTTTGTTAATTTATGAATGTTTACACTATATTGTTATTCTTAATGAGCATGTTATCTCACCCATTTCTATGTTTTATTTTTTCGAAGATGTGAAGAAGTATTTTATGGTTTACCAATAGGGATAAGATAAGGGATATGAATGTGGTTAGTAAGGAAAAAATTTCTTTGTCTTTTTTATTTCATGATGTAATGTAAAACTTTTGTATGTATCTAGTACTTCCAAGGCTTCTAAACTGATTGGTCATTCAGGGAGTTAGAGTTGGTATCAGAGGAATTTTAGTAAACACCATGGATACTAGATTCAGATAAACTATAATTAGAGAACATTACCCTAAGACAGACATTGAGGATTAGTATAGAAGAACTTCCTAAAATTTTGTTAATGTAGAGATTTTGTTTATTTTCCAAGAAATACATCCCTCTCTGGATACAAGCTAGTAGAGGTGTCAATGACACAGATATATCCAGGAGTGAAAAATCTGAAAAGGAGTTTCAGGCTTAACTCGAGGTATCCTAGTATGCGATAGTGGGCTTTGAGGCACTCTTGGTTATGACACTCCCGGGGGATATTCTTAGGATAAGTCACATTTTTTTAGACCATTATAACAGATTTATGAGTATATACATCCAAAATGAATTTTTTTAATGATTATGGATTATATCAATAAACTTCTTAATTTATGTTAAGTGTTTTACATGTTTGGAATTATGTATTGTGATTCATAATCTAATCTAGTGTATGCTATTTTATAGAAATATTTCCTAGTGGAAGGAATAGAAACGGTATCATCCCACGTAAACCATTTAGGGATTTTCCTTCTACTAAAAATAATTATAATTGGGCAGGTGATGCAACTGGTGCTGATTAGCTTATCACCATATTGGGACAACTCAATTAGGTTATGAATAATAACCATACCCATTTGGAGCACCCTGATCGACAATGCAGAGGATCAATGTTAGACTTCATCATGAGTAAAAAACCACCAAAATTAAATGGGACATCAAATCCATTTGTAGCTGAGAAATGGAAATGTACCTTAGAGAATTTATTTTAGGATTTAGGGAGTAGAAAAATGGAAAAAGTTGTCATGGCAGTTTATCACCACTCAGGAGATCCAGATCAATGGTGGTCATTAATTAAAAACACAATGGAGGAATAAGATGTATCGAATATGTAATAGAGAGAGTTTAAAGTGATTTTATTAGAAGAAAAAATTCCTTCTGACCATTGAGTAGATATGTAAAGACAATTCTAGAATATGAGGAAAAAGGAGGATGTGAATATCGTAAAGTATGAGGCTAACTTTACAAGGTTTTCAAGGCATGCTACAGATTATATAAATAACTCGAGGATTAAGACTGATTGATTATTTGATGGGATAAAAGCATTTCTCCAGTGTGCATTTTCCTCACAATCCTTCTCATCAATCGTATATATTGTCTCATGTGTTATCAATACAGAAAATTAATTCTCTATGTCTTATGTCTTTAAATCAAAGAAAAGAAAAAGATATCAGCTGAACACTCTGGAAATGGAAATAAGAGGATGAAGGGAAAAGTTGAATATCCATCCTGAGGTAAATATTGGAAGAAACACCTTCGTACTTTCATGAAGGTAATGGGAGTCTATTACAAGGGTGGTGAAAAATTCCACCAAGCTCGTGATTGGAAAGGAAATAAAGAGGCTATCAATGTTGAATGATAAAATTGTAGAGAAGTGGGGTTTTATTAAAATTAAATTCCTAAGATCAAAGGAATCTTACTTAAGAAAAGTCCAAGGGAAGAAGTCCAAGATTATGCGATAACAACTGCTGAGGTTGAAGCTCCGAAAGATGTGGTGGCTGGTAATTTAATGGTTTCATCAAGTTCATCCAATAATTTTTTTGATTCTAGATCATCCCATTTTTTCATATCATCCCAGTTTTCTAAGAAAATAAGATATTTCCAATTTGATTTAAAAATGGAGTTATTAGTCACAACTCTTAAGGGAAGTATCATTGCAAAAACATTTTGTGAATCCGTCCCCATTAGGGAATATAAATTTTCTTTATCCGCTGATATCATAGTAATAACTATGATAAATTTTGATATAATCCTTGGTATGGATTGGATTTCAGACCATGATGAAAAAAATTATTGTAAGAAGGAGGTTGCAATTTTTGATGATGATAATAAATACGTTTTATTTATAGGAGAAACATAACCATCGGATTCTTATCTAGATACACCCCCTATATCTCTACTAAATTCATTTATTGGTCAGGAAGAGAGTGAAATAACTATGGGTGAGGAATGGAATGATCAAAATAGAGTATGTGCCTATTGTACAAGAATATTTTGATATATTTCGAGAGGATTTACCTGGACATCCTCTCGAATGATAAATTGTGTTTTCCATCGATTTAATTCATGGTTCGAGGCCCATTTCTAAGACCCCTTATATAATGGCCATTGTGGAATTATTGGATCTAAAGAAACAACTAGAAGAGTTATGTAATAAATGATTTATTCACCCTTGTTTTTCTCCATAGAAAGCCCTTATTGTTTTTGTTATAAAGAAAGATAGATTTATGTGGTTGTGCATTAAGTATAGGGAGAACAATGCTATAACAATAAAGAAAAATTATCCCTTACCTCGCATTGATGACTTATTTGATCAAACTCATATATTTAAATATTTTTCAATGATTTAACTTCAATATGGATATCATTAGTTGTGTGTGGTGAAGTAATACATTGTAAAGACATTATTTCAAACCAGGAATGGGCATTAAATGTTAATAGTAATGCCTTTCAGACAGACTAATGCAACCTCTATCTTCATGGATCTAATGGATAGAGTTTTCAAGGAATATCTCAATGAATTTAATTTTGTATTTATTTATGATATCTTTGTATACTCCAAAACCTATGAAGATCATGAAAATAAATTTCGCATTATTCTAAAGGCTCTAAGAAGAAATGAATTATATGGGAAGTTCAGAAACTATGAATTATGGATTCAGGAGATTTCATTTCATGGCCATAGTGTCTCTAAGGATAAAATATTTGTTGACCCATCAAAGAACAAGGAAATCCAAGAACGGCCTACACCGACAAGTATAACTGAGGTACGTAGTTTCATTGGGTTAACATGTTATTATCGGTGTTTCGTCTAAAATTTTGATCAATTGGCTAACCCATTAACCAATCTCAAATGTAAAAGGGGTGTAGAATTTTTGGACAAAAGAGTGTGAAGAATGTTTGAAGAACTGAAGAGAAGATTAGTTAATGATTCAATATTGACTCTTCTATCATGGAATGATGGGTTTTTTATTTACAGTGACGCTTTAAGGAAAGAACATGGTGGTGTTCTTATGCAGAATGATAGGTTTTTTGCTTATTCATCATGACAACTATAAATTCTTAAACAAAACTATCCCACTCCTGATCTTCAGTTAGCTACTGTAATTATTGAACCGAAGATATGATGACACTATCTCTATGGTGAAAATGTGCTCTTTATACTGATCACAAGAGTTTGAAGTATATTTTTCACAAAATGAACTCAACATGAAGTAAAGAGATAAATCTAACTACTCAAGGATTATGATTGCACCATTCACTACCACCTGGGGAAGGGAAATAAGGTGGAAAATGCTTTGTGTAGAAAGGATCATGGAGTTTTGAACAAGATAAGTGTTTAAAGGGTTCCTATGTTCATATATCTAGTAATTATAGATATGGAAATAATCATGGATGGTGAAACATTCAATCTTTTTCACATGGTTCATGAACCATATTTACAAGAAAGGATAAAAAGTTCTCAGACTAGTGATGAGATGTTTCAAATGAAAGTTAAAGCTATAAATGATGGGAGATTAATATAATTCGTATATGAAGATGAGATTTTGAAATTTGGTATGATACTTTGTGTTCTTGACAGACATGATATAAAAAGGGAATTTTTGGATGTTGCTCATATCTCCAATTTCTCAATACATCCTGGTAGCACTAAGATGTATACAAATTTAGAGGAACATTTTTTGTGGGAGAATAAGAAGATTGATATTGTTGATTTTCTGTCAAGATGTATGGATTTTCAACAAGTGAAATATGGAAGACAACATGTTAGAGGAGTCATGCAAGCTCTTCCCATACCGGAGTGGAAATGAGATGATGTTACGAGGGACATTGTCATGGGGATACCAAATACTCCTAGAAGGAATGATGCAATATGGGTCATTATTGATCTTCTTACCAAGTCATCTCATTTTCATTCTATAAGAGAGTATTTACCACATTAACATCTTGAAAGAATATATATTAATGATGTTTTAAGGATTCATGGAGTCCCCATATCGACTGTTTCTAATTGTGATCCTCATTTTACATCACGATTCTGGCAATGTCTCTAGAAGGCCTTGGATACTGAACATCATTTGAGCATTGCCTACCACCATCAAACTGATGGACAGTCATAAAGGACTATTCAAAAAATAAAAGACATGTTGAGATCTTTCTCACATGAGTTTCAATGTATGTGGGATCAATATTTACCTCTAGTAGAATTGTTATATAAAAATAGTTTTTATTCAAGTATTCGGATGGCACCATATGAAGTGTTATATGGAAATATATTTTGGACATCAACTTCTTAGGATGATGTTGGTGAATGAAAAATTCTAGGCCTAGAACTTGTTGAGGAAAAATGGAAAAGGTCATGGTTATCCAATGCCATGTCAAAGCAGATCGAAGTAGGAAAAAGGGCTATGCAGATAACCAAAGGAAGGATTTGGAATTTCATTTAAGAGGATATGTTTTCTTGAAGGTATCTCCATGGAATGGTGTTATATGATTTGGTAGAAATGGAAAAATAAGTCCCAGGTACATTTTTCCTTTCGAAATTCTAGAATAAATAGGAGTTGTAGCTTATCATTGGTGAATTCTGTCAAGTCTCTCCAAAGATCATGATGGGATACACGTAACACTTTTGAGAAAATACATTCTTGACCCAACTCATGTACTCACCTATAAATAAATAGAATAGTATCTTGATCTATCTTATTATGAAAATACTATCAAAATTACTGATTCTATAGAACAACTATTGAGAAATTGGAATACTCATCTGGTGAAAGTTCTATGGAGAAATCATAAGATGGAAGAGGCAACGTGGGAACCCGTGAAACTTATGATGAAGAATCACCCGAATCATTTTATGTTATAGTATTCTATAAATTTATAGGACAAAATTATTTAATTTAGGGATTAATTGAACCCCCCAAGCATCCATGTTACGTTTCCCTTTGAATAATGCAATAGCTTGCGATGTACGTAACATTGAGATTCTAACACACCACATCCAATAATAGTAGCCGTTATGAATTGTAATACCACATTTTGAAATTTTATAAACTTTATTTTTCAAAATGGACTTCATTTTTGGATTCAAAATATCCAAATTATCTTAGGGTGAATTTTTTGTACATTACTGAAAACATTCAATTTTTGATGACTAGTGAAAAATACTATATTTTAATTAAAAAAACTTTTCTAATAGAAATAATTTATAGTGTTAAATTACACATTTGAGTGGTTTAAAAGTATTATTATATTATATTTTTATCATGTAATATAATTTAGGTCATTTGATGTAATTTCACATTTAAACTGGACATAAACAAGTATCAATCTTTTTATAGTTATTATTTTTTTAAAAACAATTTTATTTTGAAAATAGTAATTAATTTTAAATTAATTTCTGAAACTTCTGTGTTTTATATTTGGAAAAATGGATTCAATATTTGGAATATGTCGGTCCAAATTATGTAAATATGTAACATTAATTTTTATACATTATCAATATTTATTTCAGTAAATATTTTATTTCCCTTGGAAAAAGGGAAAATCTTGTAAATGTGGGTAAGAAAATATTATAAATATTAATATTAAATTACCATAACATGTATCGAATTACAATTCTTTAATAAATTTAATATCATTGGAATCCTTGGGTTTATTTTGGACCCCATGGAGCCACTTGAGAGGGATAATGACACTATATATTAATTAATTTAAAGAAAAGACAAAATGACATAAATATAAATCTTTTAGTAAAAAAAACATTACAATGGGTTATGTACGTACTCATTTCAACTATAAATATTCATTTGAAAGATAAAATGATTTCCTACAACATGGTATTTTTTTTATATTTTTTAGACATAAAATAAATAAAATTATTTAGGACACAATAATGATGCTTTCTTTACCTAATTAATGAATGATTTAAATAAATGAGATTATAAAAATTAAAAAAATATCCAAAACCAGCCCAATTATTATTGGATGATTTTATTTTGAACATTATTCATCTTATATTTTACTTTAACAAGTTTTTTACATTTATAAGTCTAAAATCGTGATATAATAAAATAATATTTTCAAACATTCCTAAAGAGCCCCTCCTCCCCCTTATAAAAATCCCTACCCTCTAACCCATTTCTCAAACCTCTAAATCCCCTTGGATTATCCATCCTATGCCCAATTAATCTCTCTAAATCCACTTCTTCCTCTTAGAAGTATTACCTTAGACATAAGTCACATCAAGGCGACCTTTTGGTTCAAACCAAAGGGAGTTACCTAATTTAAAGGTAACGTATCCTCTTAAGTTATTTTCCATTATTTTAATTCTCCAACCCCTAAAATCTATATATTACTTTATTTTATAACATATAATGTTTCCTAAATACAATAGGTTGTTGTTATATGAATTATTCTAACTACACATACACACACCTCCGTCTAATGAGTATAGAACATAATGTTTTTATGGACGACGAACTACTGCCTCATTAAACAATGATTATTAAATCTTCTACTACCACCTCATATGGTGGAAATTATGATAGAAATGAAATTATATATGATATAAATTATTTTTATTTTATATATAATCTTATGTAATTATCTTTTATAGTATACCTTTATTCTTTTCATTTTGTATATATACGATAATTTCATTTGAGGAAGTGCGGACTACCACCCCCTCAATGTGATATGACTCTTTAATACCATACAAAAATGTATAAAGGATGGTGTTAATGAACTTATTTAACATATACTAATTAATATATTATATTGGAAAAATAATATTCTTATGTATCATTTTGTGTTATTTTCTTTTAAAATGAAAAAAATGAAAGGAAGTAGCGTTCGTGCGTATGTATGGATTACCGTCTCCATGAACGCGATGAGAATCAGTCCACATCATAACCATTAATGAATAATATTTATTTTATTATTAAAAATATTATTTAATAGCATTATATCATTCTAGATAAAAATAAAATACGTCCTATTCATAAATAACATGACTTACACAACAAAACATATAAAGAAAAACGAATCAGTTGAAACCCGAAACAATGATACTGCTAAAATAGTATTAATAATGAAATATTAAAATATCATATATGATATCATATTTATTTATGTGTTTCTTTTATAAATGTAAAAAAATTCTTTAACTATTATACAGGAGGTTAACATACCCTCGACCAAGTAAAAGTACAAGGTAAGGGTAAATTTCACAATCTCTTTATTATCTGAGGTCATTTTTACGTAAGTGTCTACTAGGACCTATTTATCATCCACAACCATGTATCTTAAAAATTCATTTCTAATTTGTTTTAATTTACTAGGATATGCTTGAAGTAATTTATACAGTTCTTCGAATTTTCATAAAATGATTTGAAATGAATATTTTTTTCATTTTCAAAACAAGGTACTTTATGATAGTTTCAACAAATTAAGGTAAGAATGTTTTATAACTTATATAGGAGGTGTGGTAATATTCCACCGTTATGACTCCTTTGAAGCTTCCCTAACAAGAATATAAAAATATTTTCAAAAAATGTTTTGTTTTATAATTACATGACATCTAAATGATTTCAATAAAGAGAGATAAATTTCTCTCAAATAGTTTTGATTTCATCAATGTCAATAACCTTTAATAAATTTTATACTTGTTTGATGTTGATATATTATGATACAAATATTACATATTTCATTGAAGGTTTGGTGATATTTTTTACTGTGGATGTATTATTTTTATACCATTCAGGGTTTATGGTTAATGTATTAACATTTCATACGCTAGTTTTAATACGAATGTTTATGTTATGTTTCAACCTTTTCAAATGGGAAATGTATTGGACGTAGTAAATGACGGGTGGAGCCCGCTATAGTTACTCGATGCATCAGTAGGTCTTATGAGACAAACTAGTGTCTTGGATTAATGCCTTGAGAAAATAATATTTGTATTCCTGGCCCTAGTCCTTGACTATGTGGTTATGTTGTCCGACATTATGCATTCCATCATTATGAAATTATCTATTGATATTACATGTGATTATTCGACTAGTAGAATATCCATGTGAATAAATAAATGGCATTATTTTATTTATCTTTGCAATATTATGCTGAAATTTATGATTAAAAGGCTTTTTTTAGTTTTATTAATTTCGTTAAATTTTTATCTTTATTTATGAATATTTTATTTATACTTTTATCCTTACTGAGTATTTGTGCTCATCTATTTAAATGTATTATTTTTTGCAGGATGTGAAGAAGTGTTTTAGGGTTTACGTGCATGGATAGGCTGAGGGATATGAATGTGGTCAACAGAGAAAAAATGTAGTTGTTTTTTTTATTTTATGATGTAATGTAAAACTTATGTATGTATCTAGAACTTCCATGGATAACAAACTGATCTATATTTTGGGATTTGATTCCTTGTGATCATGAAAGTGTTATGTAATAATGCACCAAATATGATAAACTGGGGTTGGGGAATTACAAATTATATGTATATATTATGAAAATTTTTCTTCCTATAAGTAATGTTTGGAAAATGTTTTTCAGAATAAATATTTTATAATAGTGGTTCACGAAAAAAATCATATCATCATTAGTTGAGAAATAATTAAATTTTTTATTTCACTATAAATCATTTTTAGAAACATTAGATGTATGGTTATAAAATCTAATATTATATTTTTGAAGATCTATTTTGGAAAAATCATAGTCTTTTATACATTTCAAATTATTTTTCTCTTCAAAAGTATCATATCAAATCATTTATTGAAAACATTGAAAACTATATTCATTTATTAATGTAAGAATATTTTTTCCTCTAAATAATTCAAATTATACACCACATTATAAACTACGTAATTTATATTTATAGTTATCTTTGTAAGATATTAGGATGAAAACGTTAACATATATCATGAATTATTATCTATAATTATAGCTTAAATTCCCATAATTTGAAGATAACTAATAATTTATTCTAAATAAATTTTAGAATATTTATATCAACCATTAACACTGAATGTGTATAATGTTTTCATAATTATTTTCTCATTTCAATTATAATATTCCTTTGATCCCTTTTATTTCCTCATAAACAATCTAAAATATGGTATGATGTGCGATGTTTTTCTTAAAATATTAAAAAATTATCTCTAAATTATTTTTCTTATCACATATAAATTTATAATTAATATATTAATTATAGAAAAAAAAATCCTCCAAAAAACTTTATTCATCCAATTTAGTAACTGAGAAACAAATCCCTTAATTCTATTAAATTATAATCTGATTTAACCTTATACTATTTATTAGTTTTTTAAGATATAGAAACCTTATTTCTTGAATATTTATTCATAGATGTAGCTGTTCCAAAAGAGTAATCAAAATCAATACCATTTTTTTCTTTTCCCTATTAATTTTTTTAATATAATCAGATAATATATTGGAGTTTCTTTAAGAACATTTAATATATGATTCTACAATCAATTTATACCCTATTTTATTCCCATTACATTGGAATAATATCTAAACTAATCTGTTAATGTTTTCAATCTGTCAAAAAAATTTCTCTAAGGGACTATAATTATAAATTTTATTAGAATATAAAAAAGGATTCCTTACTGTATAATTTAGATGAAATTATGACTTCAATTCTCTATAAAAATAAGTCCCATCCATATCTAGAAAATTATAATTTTCATTTTCATAAAAATGATATCTATAATAATATTGATAACCATGGATATCATTCAATCATGAATATATTCCTTGTTGTCCTCATCAATAAAATATGTGGTGCAAGGATTATGATATCTAGAGTACTTGCAGACAAACATACCATTAAAAATTAAAAATAATATACTCTACCAATATTGTTACTATTAAAAAAGTGTATATATAGAGATGAACTCTGATACTAAATGTAATATCATAATAGTATTAAATATACTCTGGTCGGGGGTGTTAAATATTAGTCTTTAAAAAATTAAATATTTTTTTTATCAACGCCTTATTTATATGAAATTCTATTATAGATATTTTTTTCTGATATACTTTATAGAACGTTATTAAGAAAATGTTTATAAAAATATATATAAATTTATTTATAAATTAAAAAATGGAAAAAATATAAATTTTAGTGGCATTAATATGAAATATTAATTGAATAATTTAATAATAAAAACATATATAAATTTTCATTAGAATGATCTTCACTTTTTAATCCCAACATTAGGTATCTATGAATTAACGTGTCATAAGGTCTATCTTTAAATCATTAGAAGATTTCGATCCACCTAATCTGAAAAATCATTTTATCCCAATTCATGGGATCCCTCAATCAAACTAATCAAAGAAACATATGTATCAGTATTCCTGATATCCCATAAATATGTGATTATAAAAACTACTATTAAACAAGAAAACCTTAATGATTTTTTAATGAGATATTCATGAATATTTTCATTAAGGAAACTCATTAAATATTATAAATCAATCACACTAAGAAGGAAGTTGTTCAGAAAACTTCAAATATTACTTATGACCATTGGTTGTCAAAATTTTTATTCTCTATGAGGATGTGATCATATTTATAGAAAATATTCCAAATGTTATATTCTTCACCAATTCGAATCAATTAAAATTAAAACAGACACATCATATTCATCTTCTAGTATGTTAGATCTTTCTCGAATGAATTTATGTATATCATCATTAAAATTATTTAAAGTGATTCAATAAAAATAAATAGTAAAAATTCCATCCAGTATATTTTTTTTTGAATCTATCAAATAAACTATGTCGAAATACAATTGATGGGATTTTTTGAACCCCACTCAAAGAAGTTTTTATCATACTGTCTACCACAAATTCTAAAAATATATGTTTTATTATTTGTAAAACTATGCCTCATATAATTTTCAATACCCTGTTTTATAAAATTTATTAACCAATATGCAAGAAATGTTATTTTTTTACAAATGAACATTTTAAAACTAATTTTAAAAAAATTTGTGAAGGGAAAGTGACGCGTATTGAAAAAAATATTATAAACTGTTAAAAAAAGATCCATGAAAATAAATAATGGTTATAAAAAATCTGAAATGAAAGATAAATTATTTTATTTTGAATGGGTGGAAAACACTATTTTAAAATAATATAAAATAGAAATTTTAAAATGAACACTGTAAAAAGATAACAAAAATTTTATTTTTTAAAAAGCGGTAATATTTTTATAAAGATCCAAAAAAATATCTTTATAATATTTCCCAAAATATACATGATAAAATTAGTTGGATGGAAATTATGGTAATGGAAGAAAATATTAACATCTAATAATGAGAGTTATTATTACTAATTTTCTACATTTATTTCAGAAATATTATTATCATATAAGAGGTTATTGATGATGGGAATTAATTTCATAGAGGAAAAAATGAAATAAAATATAAAATAGGAAATTTTAGGACAAATGAAAATCATAAAATGTATATTCATGTAAGAAAGACTACGACCCAATAAATCTGAAATTAGGTTAATGAATCCCTTATAGATTTTGTAATTTATGATTTAAATTCACATGAGATAATGGACATGGAATTAAAAATTGAATATCATGAATTGTAATAGAATAATGATATAAAAAATTTACGGTTTAGTATATACACTTATCTAATGAAAAAATGGTGTAGAATACCAAAATTTCCTCATGGTGTAAAAATAATAGATGAAACGTCCTAGTTCTGGAAGTCGCCCAGAGGTGCCCCATACCAGGTTGGTCAGATGGTGTGAAGTGCATTTCCCCGAACACTAGAGGCTTCTGACTAGCAGCGAGGGCCTCGGTTGTGATAGTGTGGAAACTGTGCCCTCATTGGTAGAGTAATACAGAGAAAATAACATATATACAATAGCGGAAACAGTAAAAGAAAGAAATAATTAAACAACAGAAGACTGAAGAAATAATCAATTGGAGCACATATATATAATTATGCAAGATACATATGTCTAGAAAAGCATCCAAAGAAGTCAGAATGCTAGAATACAGTAATAAACCAATGTATAAAAGAAAACATATAAAATCATTCTAAATCACAATACATAGTTTGGTTCCATCTTATCTAGGTCTACATCAATTAAGTACCTAATGTAGAAGGGAGATTTCCCATATCTATACCTACAAAAATATAATCTATTTGGGCCCAAAATAATGACCAAAACAGGGTTTGAGAATAATCCCTATAAGAAACCTACCATAGATATGTGCCTGATAGTCAGTGCCTATATATGGGAGGCAATAAGAAAAAATTAGAAGTAAACAAGGAAGTACTCAAAAGTAAACAACCCTACAATTTTATTTACAAACATTTACTTTTATGTATTTAATAACCTAAAAACAAATACAAGAAACCCTATGGGTAGTTCATACAGACTAACCCCTCTGTCTCATATTAAAAGATAATATATAAGAAATACTCTTTGAGGAAGCACTCACATTCAATTCCCCCAATAGTATTGTGTGACCAACGACTCTCGAGGAAGCACTCACCATCAATTCCTCCTATAGTCTTTTAACAGTAATCTAATGACACACTGAGGAAGAACTCACCATCAATTAATTTTGTGGCCTCATAGAAAAACTCTAGACACTCTGAGGGAGCATTCAACTTCAATCTCCTATATGGTCTCATAGTGTGATAATTATTACATACACTTTGGGAAATCCATCAACATCAATTTCCCATATAGTCTTAAAACACTAGGTTCCCGCAGTCTCGTGTAATCAAACGTGCATAAACAATAATGAACAGCCAAAATGAACCTCAAGAACTACTTGTCTAAAGAAACTACAACACATAATAGCATGTTAAATAAAGATCACTCCATCCTAACAATACTAGACATGGTAAGGAAGAACCAACCTAATAGAAAAGGCTAGACCAAATAGTCAATAATAAGAAAGCACGGGAAAAACATCCATATCATGGAAAGGTTATCCTTATTCACCATAATTAACCTCTATCTAAAAAAAGACATAATAGACAATAACAGGGCTAAAAACCATAAACACGCAATACCTCGAACAAGGGTATTGGGAACTTTTGCACATATAACTCAAATATTATCTACATAAAGTAACAAACCAGCATCCTCAGTGTTGTGATATCGATATATGTGAACTTTGGGCCTTCAATCAACATAGAAATCCATAGATCTATAAAAATGATTAAAATGTTCAACCGAGAATAACTCATGAGAGTGGAGAAATCAGGAGATAATAATCTAGTAGAATGAAAAAATCACTATGGTGATTCAAACACAATATTAAATAGATTATTCGGAGAACAGACAATGATTTGGGGTCTTGGAGATGATCCATGACCATACTGATTCCCCTGGATGAGACGAATGAAGAAGTTCATTCTGTTTATCAGACGTGACCCCCATCAGTTTAATAAAAAAAATAATGTACATGATGTGTTCTATAAATGTACACAGTGTGTACTTGCCTTTTACAGCCTCTTCTTTAGGTGGTATCTAGGTCACCAAAAATATACATGTACTCGACCATTACACAGCTAGTACATAGTCACCTGTGACAACCAGGTACATAACTTGTATTTAAAGTACACAACGTGTACTCCTAAAATTTCCAAAAACTCCTATTTTTCGCAAAAACAACGAAAAAAGAAAAACATACCTGGAAAGATGATCCGGGTTGATAAAAACTTCCCCCATTAAAGAAATTATTCCCCAAATTTCCCTAGAAAAGTGGCGTAGAAGATGAAAACCCGAACAACTCTAGCCATTGTGATCGTACATCAGCCTCCCTCTCTTAAGTCTCATCCTGTACTCGCCTGTGTTGCCACAACACTCATACCAGATGAACAAACCATCCATGGAGAACCTTCTCACATTGATCAAAAATCCGGATAGTATTCTTCTTGATGGATACATCCACCACTAAATCAACCTCCTTGGGTTGGAATACACGAGATTGTTCTGAAAATTAATGTGGATGTTGAGAAATGTGGAAGACATCATGCATAACTGGGTACCTCTCTGGTAACTGCAACCGATAGGAAACCAGGCCAAGTCTCTCCAATACCTCAAACGGTCTGACATACCTTGGGGAAATCTTACCCTGACACTTAATACTCTTGTTTCCCAAACTCATTGTGACATGTTGGAAAACCTGATCTCTGACATTGAACTCCATAGGTCATCTCCATCGATTAGCATATGACATATGTTTTGACAGTGTAGTAGTCATCCTCTTCCGAATCAACTCTATCTACTTTGTGGTCTCCTGGACAAGTCGAGGTCCCAGCATAGCTAACTCTACTACCTACATCCAGCATAATAGTGATCAGCATGGCCTACCATAAAATGCCTCATAAGGTTCCATCTGAATAGTTTCATGAAAACTATTATTGTAGGAAAACTACACAAGAGGTATGTGAATCTATAAAAAACCTCTAAAATCTAGGATGCGTGCCTGAAGCATGTCCTCAAGTACCTGAATCGTATAATTTGACGAACCGTCTGTTTGGGGATGATATGATGTACTTAAGAAGTTCCTTTATACCCAAATCCATATGAAGACCCTTATAGACCCAAGATGTAAAACGTGCATCCCTGTTAGAAATAATGGATTGTGAAACCCCGCGTAGACATACAATCTCCTGGATGTACAACCATCCATGATCATTAACAATAAAGGTCTCCTTGATTGGAAAGAAGTGAGAATCCTCCGTGAGTCTTTAAATAACAACCCAAACTATATCATTCCCTCGAGGCAACCATGGAAAACCTATCACGAAATCCATCACAACATCATTTAATTTTTACTAAGGAATGGGTAACTACGACAAAATCCATGTTGGTTGCTAATGCTCCACCTTCACCAACTGGCAGGTGGAACACATCATGAAAAAACCAACAACATATCTCTTTATATCTGGCCACCAATACTGATGGTTTAGATCTCGATACATCATCGTGACACCAGGATGAATTTCCCAAACTGAGGAATGAAAGTCTCGCATCATCTCCCAGAGTATGTCTCCTAGAACTCACATATTCCCATGAAGGCAAAAAATCTCATCATCGCCTACTGTCAATATAAGAATAGGGTCCTCTCCTAACACACTATTCCATAGGACCAGGCCTTCTGAATATGATTTCTTTCTTATTCCCACTCTATCAAAGAGAGTAGAGACAACTACTACAGAAGACATAAATATCTACCCTTGTCTGTCTTACACCTCCAAATGCATTTTAGATAATAGAGCCATAAACTGCCACTCAATGTTGGCCTCCTGTACTACCTCTATCTATGTTCCACTACTCAACGCATTAGCCACTGCATTTCCCTACCCTGAAATGCATGCAAGCTCAAAGTCAAAAGGCTGTTGGTACTCAACCCACCTTCGCTATCTCAAATTCACATCTTGCTGACTGAAGATTTACAATAGTCTTTTCTGGTCGTTGAAAACCAAAAAATGATCTCCCATAAGATAATTTCTCCAACAACATAAATCATGAACAGCTATAGCCATCTCAAGATTTTGCGTCCGGTAAGTTTTCTAATGTGGCTTCAACTGTTGAGACCTATATGCAACAACTCATTCTCCCTGCATATGCACTACTCCCAGTCCGATACCTGATGCATTATAGTACATAGTATAGCTCTTTTATGGTTCTGAAAATACTAGTATCAGTGCTGAAGTCAACCTCCCTTTTAGTGCATGAAAGGCTGACTCACAAGAATCTGACCACAAGTGCATCGTACGCTTCTTAATCAGTCCCGTCAGTGGTGCCTCTATGTGTGAAAAGTATTGTATAAAATGTCTGTTGTAACCATACAGCCCTAGAAAACTCTGTACCTCAATGAAATTCTTATGGTGCTCCCAGGAATCTAATGCTCTCACTTTTTTTTATATGTACTCATACATCTGTCTCTGAGATAACATGACCCAATAAGGGAATCTGGTCCATCCAAAAGTGGAATTTTGAGATCTTAGCATACAACGGATGCTCTCTAAATGTTCTCAAAATGATCTCAATATGCATGTCAATTTATTGTTGAGTGTGAGGGTACACCAAGATAATGTCCATGAAGACCACCACGAAAGAATCCGAGTATGGATGGAACACTCGGTTCATCAGCACCATAAAAACTGCAGGTATGTTCGTGAGACCAAACGACATAAACACATACTTTCATAGAACATATATTCTCCCAAAGTTTGTAAGAGGTACATATGATGGTCTAACACACAACTAATGGTAACATGATATCAAGTTAATCTTATAGAACTCCTACGCTCTTAGAAGATGATTAAAAAGATCATCAATCCTTGGCAAGGGATATCAGTTCTGGACCAGCAAATGGATCAACATCTGATAATCCAAACAATTTCTGAGGGTACCATCCTTCTTCTTCATAAACAAGATAGGAGAAACCCAAGGAGAAGTACTGGGTATGATGAATCTCTTTACCAGAAACTCTTCCAACTACTTCATGAGAACCTGAAACTGTAGTGTAGCCATCTTATACAGAGGAACAGACACTGGGGACACTCCAGGCATAAGCTCAAAAGAAAATTCCACCTCTCTTTTTAGAGGAAATCTTGAAAAGTCCTCTGGAAAGACATCACTAAAATGATCTACCACTGGAGGAATACTTATCTATGAATTCCTCTGTTCATGTAGATATAGACTAGAAATATGAGTTGCAACTCCTCCAAACCCAAGATTATTAAGTCATGATATGCTCTCCTGGACATCCCACTCGCCCTTATGAAGAAACAAACCACCCTTTGGTGATGTATAACTCACCCTACGATGTTAGAAACCAACCAATTCCTAGAAAAGGACTAACCAGTCCATTCCGAGAATGACATCATAGCCTGTCATATCTATGAAATAAATGTCCCATTGGAAGTGACACCCACCAACCATGAGAGGACACTCCTTGAACTAACGTATACTAGACATTCTTGTCCCAAATGGTGTGTCTAGTGTTAAGATATCAATAGAAGAAAAGATGCAGAGCCCAAGGCTCTCTACAACAGAGAGAGATATAAAGCTATGAGAAGGCCCGGTATTGAAAAAAGAAGAAGCTAAAATTGTGGCAACTATGATCGCACCACGAACTATAGAGGGTCTACGAAATTTCTCATACCGGGTATTCTCCACTGCAAAATTCTGACATGCATTGTGGCCCTATGACCGTACCTGACCACTATGAGCTGATCCACCATATTGTCACTGAAAACCTGGTGACTGCCTACTATACCCATGACCACCACCTCGGCATGAATGGCCTAAAGAACTTCAGTTCCCTGACTAATGAGAAACTGGTGGTGTTTCTTTTGAAAGAGGAATCATAGAAGAACCCTCGTCGTTAGCTACTGGTGAGACAGACTGACAGAACCGCTGAAGATGACCCATCTTGCCCAAAGATCAACACTCCACTAGGTCTCTCAGGAAATGTGGCCTAGTATGACTATACTTCATGCATTGGTAGTATACCACCTAACTTTCTAAAGGTTCATTTCGTCTACTCAGATCAATACATGTAGACTCCCTATAGCGCTTCTCACTATCAGTTGGAGAAATACCAACTATGGATGCTGAACCACCCAGGCCCACAGCTCTAGAATCCATCAGGTTGCACTCCATGATTAGATCCTATTTGGCTATGGATGAGATGGAATTCCACCATAAGATGTTAAACTAAATTAGATATCCATCCTGAGACCATCCTCAAACTTTTATGCAAGGAGTAACTCAACTCCCCCTAGAAAGGGTGTAAAGCGATGTAGCTCTGTTATGTGAGATGAATACTTCATAATAGAAAAAGTACCCTACTCCAGACTCATGAACTTGTAGGCTCGATCAGCCCTCAAAGTATCCATGTTGAAAAAGTCGTAGAAGGCAAGCTGGAACTCATCCCAATCCATTACCTGCTAGCGTCCCACCTGTGAGATCACATCCCACCATCTCTTGGAAGACTCTCGAAGCATGTATGTAGAAAGCTTCACCTTACTATATGGAGGCCTCTCCAGATGCTCGATGATAGATTACATGACTTCTAACCCTGACTCTACAACCTGAGGTCCACCTTCCCCTATGAAGGTGGAAGGATGCTACTGTTGGGAAATCCATATCAATTATGCCATAGACGAGGCAAGATGTGATACTCCATAGATGGTCCACATAAAACTCATAATTACCTCTCGAAATTGTGAGTTAGCACCTGTGTCCAGAATGATGGAAAGTTCCAAGACTAGCACAGCTGGATGATCTATGGTAGTTCCTGATCAGAAATATCTGGTGTCTGATCACTGCCCTTTAACAGGAGGACAACCGGAGGACGTCTCAGTGGCATGAATCTGTAAGGTCAAGCACACACCTTCGATCAAGATTAACTGGGACCAAAACATTAAAGTGTATGAATGTAATAACAGAAAGAAATCATTCAAGTTTTTCAAAACATGGATACACGTCATGTATAATTCCTACAAGGTGTGTTCCCATATGCCTTCAAATGTGTGTGTTCTTTTTCTAACCCAGGTCGTGTATCACCCGACACACACGATATGTTGTCCTTACACACGACATGTACTATAGTCCTCTTTACCTGCTCGAGTTCTTCTACCCATCTAGTCCACATCGTTTTCCTTGAAGAAGATTACATGGCATGTTAGTTCTTGAAACAGATTGTACTATATGAACTTCACAGACCCATGTTGTTAGTTACTTGATCAGTTTCACGGATGGCTCTACACAGCATGTTTGTGCCTGACACAACATGTACTAGAATGATTTCACTGACCCATTTTGTTTTCTACATATCCAGATACATTTGTTACACTACATTGTATCTTCATGCTTGACACACCGTGTATAACTTATGTTTTATCCAAAATGTCATTAGTCACACTGGTGGACACATGGTTTACACAACACGACATGTAAAACCGGTATATGGCTTATTCCCCAAATGATTTATGAACCTATTGTATCTCCCCACACAACCAATGACACTATTAGAGACTACATGGAGTCTCTATATTGAACATGACATGTACTTAAGAAAAATATTATCATCCCGAACAGAAGGACACAGAACATGAATTCATCATTACAAGCCGAGTATTGAGGGGTTTTTCAGACAGTAAGCCTCATGACCTACTTTGGTACCTAGAAAAACACTAAAAAAACACTAAAGTGTGAAATTACAATCTGTGAGGGCCCATACTCCCCAGGAATCAATGATTGACATCTTATACATATCATCCACAAGGAATAAAAATATAATGATCCACTAATTTCTGAACCATGAGGGCCCATAACACCTGAAGAACCAAAGTATAGCGTTCATTCAAATGAAAACTTACAAAATTCAATACCCTATCAAAGGAATGTATTATATCAATGCATCGATCGCAACATCATGCATATCTTGCACAACATCTATCACAGAAACATGCAATCACTAATGCACCCTAAATTGCATGGTAAGAATGTCTCACATGTGATTTCTAACTAGTGCCTATATGATGCATGAGATGGAATACCATTATCTTATTGGGTTTCAATAAAAATAGAACCTTAATAATATAAATGATAAAAACAAAAAACATGTGAATCACCCAATGGTGAAATCAAATCAACTGTAGAATTTCAAAACAAGAAAAATTGCAATAACATGTAGATTGTCATTTCCCTATACATGGGTTAGCTAATCCTGTGTACAACTATTTAACAGGTATCTATTTCTTCCTATCCCTGGCTATATGATCCAAAAAATAAGTCAACAAGAAATGAATCCCTCTAATAACACTCTGTAACATCTCGGTTCCAGAAGCCACCCTGAGGTGCCCCGTACCTGGTTGGTCACATGGCCTCAAGCGCAATTCCATGAACACCCGAGGCCACCGACTATCAGAAAGGTCCTTGGGTGTCATAGTGGGAAACTGTTACCTCATTGGTAGAGTAATGTAGTGGAAATAAAAAATATAAAATAGTGGAAGTAGTAAATGTATACAATAAGTAAAAAATGGAAGACTAAAGAAATAAACAACTAGAGAACACACATATATAATGATGCATGATAAATATGTCTAGGAAAGTATCCAAAAAAGTTTGAATGATAGAATATAGTAGTAAACCAATGTACAAAATAAAACAAATAAACTCCAGAAGAATCACATGCCTCATCTTGGTTCCAGGCTCTCCATCTCAACATCAATCAAGTACCTAATGTAGAAGGGTGTTTTCCCTTATCTATACCTACAAAAACGTAATTTATTTGGGCCCAAAATCATGACACGAATTGGGTGTGAGACTAATACCAATAGGTAACCACCCAAAGATCTATTCCTAACAGTCATTAAATATATATGGTGGAAAATAATCCAAAAGAAGTAGTAAACAAGGAAGTACTCAAAAGTAATCAGTCCTACAATTTCATTTAAAAACATTGACTTTTAAGTATTCAATCAACCAAAAATATATGAGCAACCCTCTAGGTAGTTCTCATTGCCTAACTCCTCTGGATCATATAAAAAGAGATGATATAATAAATAATATCTGAGGAAGAACTCATTGTCAATTCCCCCAATAGGCATGTGTGATCAAAGACTCTCTGAAAAATCACTCACCTACAATTCCCCCGATAGTCTTTTAATGGTAATCTATGGACACTCTAAGGAAGTAGTCAATTTCGATTCACCCTATGGCCTCAAAACTTATCTATAGACACTCTGAGGGATCACTCAATGTCAATCTTCCCTATAGTCTTGCTGCGTGATTATTTATACAAACACTCTGGGAAAGCCCCCAATGTCAATTTCCCCAATGGTCTCACTAAAGTAGGTTTCCGCAACCCCGTGTATGAAATCGTACAAAAAAATAATCAGCTTCTAAAGTAAACCTCAAGAACTATTTCTATAAACAACCTATAACATATCACAGAATGTCAGATAATAATCACTCTATACTAACAATACTATGAATGTAAAGCATGCAGTAGCCTAACAGGAAAGGCTAGACCAAACATTTAATAACAATAAAACATGAAAAAAACATCCATATCACGGAATGGTTAACCATATTCAACACAATTATCCTCTATCCAAACAAACAAGTTATAATAGACATTAACAAGGATAAAACCCATAAACACACAACACGCTGAACAAGGTTATTGGGCACTTTTGCACATATAACTGAAAGAGTATCTGCGGAATGTCACAAACCACCAACCTCAGCATCGTGAGATCAATATATGTGATACTCATGCCTTTAATATCCCTAGAACTCCATTGATATTTAAAAATTCTTAAACATTCAACCGAGGATAACTCGTGAGAGATGAGAAATGAAGAGATGAAGCTCTAGAAGAAGAAAGAACTCATTGTAGCAATTCCAATGCAATCGAAGATGATCAATTAACATAATGGAAGGTGAGTATGGGGCATAGAGAAGATCCATGGCCATACGGACACTCCTGGATGAGACAGATGAAGAAGAAGTGTGTTCTTTTCGTCAGACGTGACCCCGATCCATTTAATGAAAAAAATAATGTACATGGAGTGTTCATTAAAATTACACTATGTGTACTTTCCATTTTCTTCTTCTACTATAAGTGGTCTCCATGTCACCACACATATCCATGTACTCAGTCGTTACACAACCAGTACATGGTCACCCATGGTAATCTAGTACATGAAGTGTAATTAAAGTACACTACATGTACTCCAAAAATCTCCAAAAAGTAATCTTTTTCTCAAAAACAACCAGAAAAAAAACATACATGATATGAATATTGGGGTTATTATAATAGATATTAATCCCTTACCTTTTTTCATACTTTTTCAAATGCACTAAAAATTCCTTCCATGGAAAAAATAAATTTATTAATAATTTATTTCAAAATATTTTTCATATAACTATACTTTAAAAACTATAATTTCTAATTACACTCTTCATATATATTATTTATTTTATTATTATTATTTCAATATCTGGTGTGAGAATCCGTCGTCGATATGAACTTGTTTCATAATCAACATGTTTTTATTTATTCATCTATAAATGTTTTTCATTAAATGATCATAAATGTTTTATCATATTTTTAATAGGTTTTCTAGTTTATCATTTTAGAACCACAAAAATTTTATACAAAACATACAATTCAGTAAAGACCATTCTCATGAACATCTTTGTTATGTGTAAAAGAAACAAAAAATGGAAGTCAATCACTCCATAGAGGTAGTAGTCCACACATACGCATGGATAATGATTTCATTTTCCATAGAATGGGGGAAAAGTTATATGGTTTATCATTTAATATTATAAAATATTTTATAAACGTCATATTTATATTTTAAATTAAATATTTGGACTATTCTTGTATGGTGGTGCTGCAATGAGAACATGTTACTTCATGGAGTTGGTAGTCTCTTCACGACTTGGTCAACAATCTCATTTACCTTAATAGTAATGAGATAAAGTCAGTTAATTCTTGTAACATCTTTATAATATCATATTTATATACTAATAATACTGATTTTATAGTGTTAAAATTATTAAATTTAATTTTATGAATATGGATTTTACATAAATAAATAGAAAAGAAAAAAATCAATTAGATATTTGTACCTCACTATTTGAATTATCACATTCTTAAAGGGGGTAAGCCTTTTAGGGATGGTAGTTTTGGAATAAAAAACCATATAAAATGTGTATGAGAATATTGATGAGATTATTTAAAGAGTTTTGGAAGAACTAAAGGGGTTTTTGTGTGAGGGGATGCAAAGAGATGAATTCCCCTTTTGTATGTGAAAAGGGATATCATTTTTGTAAATACCCAAAAAAAATCAATAAAGGGAAGTCACACTAAAGATAAGTCTATAAAAATGATAAATAATGGATTTGATAAGTGATACAATTGATATATTCATCAACCACACATCCAAACAAATTCTTTAAGCATTATTTATGTATTCTACTCTTATATTTTCATTTACTTTTAACGTTTTAGCTTTTAATATAGTAACTAGTTTTACATATAATGTAATTTATATTTTATTTCAAAAAATAATTTTTTTATTATACCTAATTTATATTTAATGATTCTAAATATGATATTGTTATATTATTATATTTCAAATAGTGATAATAATTAATTTTAAATTACTTAATTTTAAATATATTGACTTTTTTGAAAACAAATATAAATTAAGTTATAAAATATAAAAAATGGGTTTTAAAAATAAATCCAACATTTTTTAAATTTTAAATACACTTATAAATTATATAATTGAACTTACAAAAATATTTCATGAATACCAATGTCATACTTATTAATAATATTTTCATAAATTTTATGTTATATAAAAAACTATATTTCTCTCTATTCACCTAAAAATAAATATTTTGAGAAGAATATCAAAATTAATATTATTCTCATATACAAAATTTTATATTTTTTAAACACAAAATATAACAATTTTTCTAGGATAAATTTTTTTGGTATTATTTAAAATTATTTTATTATGAATTACTTATTAATATGTTATTATTATGTCTTTTAATTATTCAATAAAAAAACATAGTTCTTTGAAATAAATATCCAATTCATAAATAACACATTTCTGAAATTGTATGTGAATTGAGAAAAATAAATTTTAGAAAATTAAATTAATTAATGATATATCTATACATATATATACTCACGAGATAATAATTTATACATGTATAACCAATTATGACCTCCACGTAAGACCTAATAATCAAACATATGGTTGTAATTTTAGGTGGTGGTCCAACTAGCAAAGATCATGTGGAAATATTCATGTACTTGTAATTATCCCATATATTATTTTTCTAAAATTGTAATTGGTCGAGTTTAGATTTTTATTGGTACAAGTAAACCCCTAAAGAATAAACTTCTCTTCCATGATTAGACAAAAAATCTTTATAAAGAATTCCCCTACTTCTGAATTCCATTTCTTCTTACATTATTTATTGATTTTATAGAAATGGAGTGCATAGAATAACTAATTTTACTTGAAAATAATATTTATGGAGAATATTATTAAATAAAATATTTATAATTAAAAGGTACCACTTAGAGTTCAACGTATTAAATATTTGGGTACTTTTGAATTATCCAATAATCAAGACATTAAACTATAAGTGGTACCTTATGATTAAAACTACTTCCATTCATAATATTCCCCAAACATTTTATTTTCATGTTTAAATTAGTTATTCTATACAATCATTTTTAACACGTAAAAACTATTTTAATTCATTTTATATATGAACTTAGGTGATTCATACACAATTTTTAGAATGTAATAATTTGAATAGTGTTTCCTTCAATCATTTGTCATTGAAATTTCCTTGAGACTCCAACATTATCTTCTCTTATTTCTTTTGAATTGAACAATGTAAAAAATTTATTTATAATTCTTCATAATTTTTTCTCATAATCACATGATTTATCACTACAACACCTTTTGTAACATCTCTAGATTTTAAAATAAGATCATTATGTTCCGTATCATATTTGACCCCCAACCCCAAGCCCAAATGACCCTCAAAGTATATGACTATTATAACATATTGTTAAATTGGTTGGAACAAATAATATATATATATATATATGTATATCCTACTCAATATAAATTTATTGATGAATTCGTTGTCAATAATCAATCATTTTTAATGTAATTTTATTCATAAAAAATATGTTTCCAAAAAAATTATTTCTTTGAGAAAATATTTTAAATAATGTATAGAAATTTTATAAAAATTATTTGACAAAATTTGAAATTATTTTTTATATCATTATATCAAAAATTAGCTCTTGGTGAAATTGTTGGTTTTTTTTGAAAATCATTATTTTTTAGTGAATAATGAAAACAATTTGACTTTTGTTAAAAAGTCATTTATTTTAAATAAATAATTTAATTTTAAAGATTTAATTTTAAATTTTATTTCAAGTAAAATTAATCATTATAAGTTATCTATATGCCACATAATTACATTTTAATCATCTTTATATTAGATTTTGGTATATGTTTATTTTTGGGTTAAAAAATGGGTTATTTTGACATAACATTTTTCTAAAGGGAATAATATTTCTCCATTTTTATTAATTAAAGTAATAACTAATGAGTACTAATTTAAATTAAATATATATATATATATATTATATATATATAAATATTAACATAATTTCATATAATTATTATTAAAACTAATGGTTCTAACATAAAATAATCATTCAGTTAAAAAATACAGTTATTCAAAAGAAATTCATTTCCTCAATGAGTTCTGTTTTAAATTAAATTCTTCCAGTTATATGAATTTAATATGGTAAAATGGATTTTATCTTTTTAATAATCATAATTTATTTTATATAATAATGGAAACATAATATTTTTTGATAATTAATTGTGAAATGAGTAAAAATATTTTTCAACCATTTTGGTGAAAATGAGTTTACTAGGTGGTTAAACTAAAAAAATAATGGTATAAATGATCTAAAAACTTTAAAAAAATCAATTTTATTATAATATTTATTCCTTTTTCCTATAAATATGTTGAATGGTCAATTTTTTCACCTTTTAGTCTTGTGAAAAATGCTATTAAATTTTTTTCTTTTCAAAATTTTCATGTGTGCCCCCTCCCCAACTTATAAAAGGCCACCCATCTCCTCTACTATTCACACATCAAATTACCTTTTTATTTTGATATACTTACCCAAATACCTTCCAATTATCACTACCTAAGAATTAAATAATATTGATTTATCATAAAACAATCCTAATAAGATATATGATTTTATGAGGTACATATTAAGAACCTTTTGACATGTATATCCTGAAATATTTTATTGTCATGATATTTAATGTTTTTAAAATGTTACTCTTTCATATGTGTAAATCTTAAATTGTTTCTAAAGTCGCAATGTTTTAAAAAAAATATTCTTTTAATGGTTTATTGTTAATATCATTTTATTACTTATCTATATTTTTAATATTGTTTTATTGATCCTTTTAATGTACATAAAAGATTTATAATGGATATTTTTTTCACTATTGAATTTACATAAAAGGATTTTAAAAAAAAATTATGTATCTAATAACTTTTATCTTAGAAAATTTAGTAAGGTAATGTTATATTTTATGATCTATACTGACAATAAATTTTTCCTTTAAGATAACCATTATTTTATTTCTAGCTTCATTTACTAGATTTCATGTTATGTTCAAAGAAATACCTTATTTACCTTTTTCTAGCTGTTTTGGTATTGAAAATGGGGTTTTAAATGTAATGGATAATTGGACATTCGAAATTATTTTTCATATGGTTACAAATATATTTTTCAAAGGATTTTACGATGAAAAGGATCAATCATGAAATGTTTTATTCATGAAATGGTACTTGACAATTACTTGAGAAATTTGTGAAACGAATACAATTTATACTATGTGTTGAACCAAATAGTTGCTCATGATATGATGTGTGGAGAATCATTATATCTCATGTGAGAGTTCAACAGAACTTATACAATGGCTTGATCCCCATTAGAGAACATTATATAATCGTTTATCCCCATTAAAGATATCTATATCCTTGGGAAATGATTTCATTCTCCCTATAATTATACTGGAAGTCAGTTGTATTAACATTCTAATTGAATGGTTTTCTAAAGGGCATTATTAGTATAATTATATATGTTTGCAGAAAGGTATTTTTATTTTCTTTTTAAGGGTTTTAATAATTTTCTTTGGAAATATGTGTTTATATTTCTCATGTGGTAAATTTTTATTTCTTATGTTCAATGAATATTGAAAGAAGGTAAAAATTACATGGGGTTTCATGTTTTCAGAGGAATTATAGATTTCTTATTTTTCTACCACTTACTAAGATTTTTTTGATCATCCCTTGATTTGAAATGTTATTCACTGGGTTTAATAATTAGTAAGGGAATGTAAGAAGTAAATATTAATGTTGTGATTATTTTTCATGAAAATAAATCAAGTTTTATTTTTAGATTATTTTATTAATAGAATAATTGATACTGATTATATATTTCCATGTTTTTTATATATAGAATTTTTTATATTTCAGTTTTGACATAAGAATTTAATGCTATACACCTAAAAGATATTTGGAAATATAATAAAATTAATTCTATTTTAATGTCTCTATAATAAATAATACTTTAGTAAGTGTCTTTACAATCAGTATTAGATGTTGGATTAGTTAAATTTAAATGATAGGATATTATTTGGGGATATGTTAAATGTTATATACAAGCATAATCATTTGTATGTTAGAGAGATAATGGTTATATTTGGTAATTATATTATGTTGTGGATACCATGGTAAATAATATATTAGTTTTTATCTTCTTCATAAGATATTTCATTGTGATTTTATTGATATTATCACACAAACCCTTTCTTTGTTTTCGTATATGGATGGATCTAACTTGTAATAAAGTAATAATGAATGTTCAGGAGAATGCGGTTGATATCTGAATGAGAAACCAAAAAAATGGGATCTATAGTGAAAACTCACGTGTTTATTCTTACCCATCTACCACGTGTTATTATTAACAACATGAGACTATGTATGTTTCCAAAAACAATAGCCGATGGATCAATGAATCTCAATGAAAGTTCTAGTGATAGAGACCATAAATGTAAGAATATTTAATGACCTATGTGCCAAGATTGTTGGGAGAAATATCGACGATTTTTATAAAATTACATAATGATGTTTTGTATGTGTTAAATCAGGGGAAAAAGTAATTATATTCTATATAAGGAAGCATTTGGTTTATGGCATGAAGGGGAATAGAAATCATCCAATGTTTTAAATGGAATTTTTTTAATATAAAGAGTATGAAGATTCTGAAAATAAATATACAATGGTGAAATCTCATGAACTAGATTAGTAAGACTATGTAAATAAATTTCAAACAATGAAAAATTCCGTTACAATTGACGATGAGGAAATTATAAATGGAATATCAAAAGTATGGATTATAGACTGGATTATCTTTTAAATTTTTTTAATCTTTGGATGTGATTCATAATTATTTTTGTAGTAAATATGTATTAATAGATAAGTTGTAAAATCATAGTTAATGTATTATGAAGGATATTTAGTGGTGAAGTTGTAGATATATTAAAATTCATGATTTATGAGGTGGTTGTAGGATGATCATATATTTTTATGAATTTATACTATTACAATGTTTTATGTGATGTGAGTATTTTTAGAAATATTCATTATGTTTTGATAGTTTTTATGGTATATAAAACAGAATGTTTATCATTTGAAAATTTAATTTGAGGAATAATACCCTATTCTTATTTTAGAAAGTTGTCTAAAGGTATTGATAAATTTTAGGTTTTATATGATCATAGATGATTTTGATTTTTTTAGGATGTTCATCATTATTTCTATGAAAAATATATTGTTTATATTTGTACACTTTTAGAAAAATGAAAACATTTACTATTTAGAAATTCCAAGGGGAATGAACTTACAAAATAAGGGAGATATGGGTGAATTGAAATCCAATGGCCTATGTGATGTCTTGGTGGGGGAAAATAGTTCTTTCGCTCTCATGGTTTGATAAATACTGATTATGTTGACATTTTGAATGGTTTAATATATAGATAACCATGATATTTAAAATTGATTTACTGATTAGGTGATTAATGTAATTTTGGGTTATGTTTTTCATTTTAATAACCTTATTTGAATATACTATATCATATATTATAGGATTTTATTTGAGGAATAAAGGTTGAGTTATCTTTTTGAGTCATATATGATTTTATTATGGCTTCATAACAATTCATGTTATTTGTGGAAATAATTAGTATATGTTAAATACTATATTATTAATGATATAATTTATTGTGATGACACTATAAAATTGATTGGTGTTATTAATAGATAAATAGTTAATAAATTTTTGAATAATATTTTATCAAACCCTTTAGTTTTTAGGGGTTTAATCTTATTTGGAATATTTTGGAGAATTTTAAAGATAGTTATTGACTGATTTAATCTGAACAATAGGTGTTATTATTGAATCATGGGAGATTAATATTTAATTTAATCATGTGAATATTAATTTTTTAGGGAATTATCTTATGTTATGATAACTAGTTTTGTTTATTCCATCATATAAAGATAAAAAGAATACATTGGAATATTTTTATGGATATGTTATTCTTTAAAAGTTTATTTCATTGATCCAGAAAAAATAAATTAATCATTAATAATTTGCACATGAGAAAAAAAGAGATTGTGTTAGAAATTGAAAATATGTTGAAATTAAACTGATCAAGTATGTATATTTCTTTATGGTATTTGTATCTATTTTAATTAATTACTTAAACCAAGGAAAATGAGCTTGAAAATGAAGCTGTTGTCGCTTTATGTTCATTTCTAATGAACCAATGGTGTTTTTAAAACCTATTTTATTTATTTTCTTGGAATTTGAATTTATATTGATCATGAAATTTCTTATGATAAATGATCTTTTTCACTCTCCATCATTACATGGTAATTATTTTTTTCTTTCATGTCCAAATATTTACTTCATGCAAATTTTATCTTATTAAAAATCCTATTATGTTTTATTCCTTATGATATTCATACTTATTTTCTCTCTTAGTAAGAGGTAGTTTTATTAACCCAACTTATGAGATGGGATTAAATTCTGTAAAGAGGTTGGTTAGGATATAAAATCCTAGTATTTTAAATTAATATCATTATTTTGGATATCATATCTGACACGAGCACCGATCCCAAATAATCACCAATCTATATGACCATTTTAACCCATCCATTAAATTGAAAATTATGAATAGTATCAATAAATTTATGTAATATACATTTTAATTTTCAAATCAATATAATTTTTTTATAAATTAATAGTAAAAGATCACTCAATTTATTGAGACATAATTTTATTCATAAAAATGTGTTTTCTTCAAAAAAGATTTATATAACATTTTCATATAAATTATAATAAATAATTTCTAGGAAATTTTGAAAAAATATATTTAAAAATTAAAATTATATTTAAAATGATAATATCAAAGTTTAATTAGAAATTGTTTTTAGAAACATTCAGAAAATATTTATTTTTACATGAATAGTTACAGTGCTGGTTTTTTTAAAAAAATCTCATTTATTTTAAATAATTTGAGTAATTTAAATATTTTATTTTATTAATATGATTTTATCTAAAATATTTATTATTTATTAAATCTTATTAAAAATATTTTCCTTTGAATCATAAATATATTTATATCTGTGTATATGTTTATTTCACGGTTTAAAACTAGTTTTTTCTGAAAACATTTTTGAAGAGCATAATGTTTCTCTAATTTAATGAATTTAAATAATATTTAATGACAAATGATTTAAATGAAATTTAAATGAAATTTATATATATATATAAATTTAATTTTATATTTTTATTATTACTAATCATATAGTTATTATAAAATCATTTTTCTCTTGGAAAATACACTTCTAAAAATATCGCCTCTTCATCACGTTTGTTAGTTTTATATTAAAATAAATTCGACCACTTATGTGAATTTAATTAGCTAAAATGGATTCCATATTTCTAATCATCATAATATTTATTATGCTATAATTTTCAGTTAATATTTTTTCCTGATTAATAGTGAAATAAACAAAAAACAAATTATGGCGGATATTGTGAAAACGAGTTTGTCGGGTATTAAACTAAAACTATATGGATGTAAGTGACCTAAACACATGGATACATTATCTTTTATGGGAATATTTAGACCTAATAACCTCTAAAAATTGATAATAGTCTATTTTTGATCTTGCGGGATTATTAATAACTTGGGTAAACCATTTTCTTTTCAAAAAATCTAAGTGTGTCATTTCCTTTCTTATCAAAGGCCACCCTTATCCTCTCCCATTCACACCTTCAAAGCCAATTTGATTGGACAATAACTTCCCAAATAAATTCTTATTTCCATACGAAAATCATATATCCCCTTTTTTATTAAAAATACATCCTCTGATGTATTTTGTTTCTAGCCTAATGTGTTCGTCCGAATGAGAGGATGATATAGGATAAACGTGATGAGTGAGACATAAGGTAGGGGAATTCATCTAAATTTCCTTTAATTATGGAATATTTTGATGATGTTAACCTATTTTATTTTTTGAGGAGTATATGAAATACATTTTGACATGTTATATAATGAATTTATTTATTCTATTGATTTTTAATGTTTTTTAATTTTAATCTACCATGGGGCTTAATATTCAAATGTATCCAAAGTTGTAAGGGACATTCATTTAAAAAAATATTTTAATTGTTTATTTTTCATCTCTTTTTATTCCATTTCCATATATTTAAAAGTGATTTATGGAAGTTTCTACATGGAAATGAAAATATTATAATTGTAATTTTATGTCGCTTTTTAATTGATATGAAATATTTTCGAAATTAATATTTTTATGTGTTAATACAGAACATTTAAAAAAACATAAAATAAATTTTCTTCTTTAACTCATTCTATAAAAATTAATTTTCCCACATTCTTAACGAATATTTAGAATTTATATTCATTTATAGGATTTCATATTTCCTTCAAAGAAAACACAAAATTTCCATTTTTGAGGTATTTTTGTATTAAAAATTAGTTTTTAAAAGTAAAAAGAATTTTGATATTTGAAGGTTATTTCAATATGGTTTAAAGAGTGTTTTTTTCAAAGGGTTTCATGTTGAAAGGGTGAAATTATGAAAACAATAACTCATAAATTGGTACTTTAGTATTATATGAAAATAAGTTGAGTTTGATACATCTTATAAATCCATTGATCCCCATTATATCTCTTGATATAAACTATTGAGCCCCATTATAGGGCATGGGTGATCTCAATAGCCTTTAAATGATGCACTAATATCCATTACAACTCATAATATTATAGGTGAGGCCCATTATAGATCTCTAATTCATTAGGTAATGGTTATGTTGTGTAGATAATTATATTGGAATTCTTCCATATGGATATTCCAGTTGAAGGGACTTAAAAGGGTTTTATTAATACGATGATATAAATTTCTTAAAATAGTTTGTAATTGATTACTATGGGTTTTAGAGGATTTATTAGAGAAATATGTGAGTTATTTTTCATGTAAAAATGTATTATTTCCTTCTCTCAAAGAACATTGAAATGAAAGGTTATTCAATATATGGGTTTTCATGTTTTTACTATACTAAAATATTTATATTTTTATGTTCCTTAATCATATTTTTTTGTCCATATCGTAATTTAAAATTATTTTTTTACTTTTTACTTTTTTTAAAAAAAATTAAGATTTAAAGTTGAAATTCATGATGTTTTTTATGAAAATAAATAATTTATTTAAAATTTTTATATTGTGAAAAAAATATACTGACTTTAAGTGTCCAAAATGTATATATATGGGTTTGTTATTTAAGAGTTATGAAAAAAATATCTAAAAATATAAACTCGAAAGTTATTTTGATATTTTGTGACATTAATTATAGTTTAATGTTTTTATAATATGTAATATTTAAGGTCGTATACTTAAACTAATATTTTATCTTTATCATTGGGAAAATCTCCACATTATCCATATCAACCACTATTAAAATGGTTTCTTCACTCTTAATCCGTTTCTATTACAATAAGGGTTTAACATTAGTGATAAATAATTAACATAACAATAGAATTATTATGGAAAATATTTCACCTTGAAATTGATTATTCTTTTTTGCTTATATTATTATTCCTTATTTCATTTAGTGCCAAAACCATTTCTGTTCAACCTAGGTTAAATTAAGTGGAGTTTTCTCTTATATATTATCAAAATTAAAATACAACAATAAAGAAATAAATCCTTCATAAGGGGAAATAATGATAATATGAATTAACCAAATAAATTTCTATAAGAGTTTCAAACCTATTTTATATTTAGAACTCAATGTAATAAACCTTTTAAAGACTTAGTTTCCACCAAATAGGAAATTATAGGGTTATTACACCTAGTTAAATCTAAAAAAATCCTATATCTATATGTTTTTATCATGATAGGGAATTAATTTATTGAAAACCATATATTAAAAACCTTAATAAAATTATATGGCGTTTTTATAGGATTTTTTCAAATAATATATATTTTCATAAATATTTATGCTAATATTCCTTCTAAATATGTCATGATACTGACTATAACAACCCCAAATAAAAAACAAATGGAGTTGTTGGTCACATTATTATATTGGTAAAACATTAAAGGGTTAAAATCAGTATTTATCTAAAAGACTATTAGTTTTGGGTGACTAAATACATAGATGATTTTCACATGACAATAGAAAACAAAATATATAAAATAAAATTCTATATAGATCATTATTATTTTTTCTAGTATATCATTAAAATCAATTAGAGTTAAATTTTTGGAATCCTTGGTATATGAAATTAAATTAAAGGTATGATATGATTCTCATTAAGAGATAATGTACAATATAATCTATCATTGAATAATCATTGGTTAAATAATATTGAAGGGGTAGAAAATAATATAATGATTCATATAAATAATATCATAAAAATAATTTATACATTGACAGCATAACCACATAAATAATCACATTTATAAATATATTTAGATCTATAGTGATATAATACATAATTCCAGACATTACACAATAACTTTTATGTGATAATTCCATGAAATCATATATTAAAATGCATGACGTACACTAAAAATCAAATCTAGATTGTCTCATAAGACCTAACGATGAATCAAGGGGATATATAAATATGACCTATACCCATCACTTCATTATATCCAATGAATTCACCATATCAAAGGCATGCATAAAAACATAAATAATCAAGATTCCTTGGTATTCAACAAAATCCATGTTATGATAAAAACATTAGAGTTTTCTTTATATTAAATAGTGAATAAATAGGATAAAATTATCATAACCCATTCAAATATAGATGGTGGATGGTTAAAAAATACATAATTAACTTGTATTAGTAATCTATAAACATCTATATTGGAATAAACAATTTGATGTACAAAATTTCCTATATAAATAATGGGATAACATGATAATTGTCCATTTAGAGTATGAATTATTATGGTTTAAACAGATTTAATAAAATTTCCTTTGTATTCTATAAGTAATCCTATTTAAATAAAAATGTATCTGATGTCAACACTTTCCATTCTCAATTAATTTGTAAACATAATCATAAAACATCTTGATAAATATGGTCGATTTTACTATTATAGAGTTTCAAATATAAAACATAAAAACATAAAGGGGTTTTTTATAGATTTTAAACAATATCATAAGAGGAACAATGCCAATGGTATCACATAAAATTGGATCAGGAATTGGATTGATAAATCCTTAAAATTAAGTCACCCAGAAGAAATATTTGACAAGGTAATTGAGTAGGTGATCAATGAATATGATTGAAAAAAGAATGAAACAATCAATAATAATAATAACAGAATAACAATTTTGGTCTAATTAGACCATATAAAATAATATTTGGTGTGAAATATGAAAACATTCCTTATGAAATTGAAATTGAGATGGAACCCCATAAATATTTTATAGAATTTACAAAAGAAAAACCTGTTTAAATAGATAAATTGAATTGTAATTCTAAATATCATTAATAAAATAAATAATCATTATATACTAAGTAAAATATGAATTATACAAAACATATAAAATAATATATGTGCGTAATAGAAAACTTGTCTCGAGAAGGAATTTTTTGATAAGAAACCCTTAAGAATATCATATTCATTGAAGTAAAAATAATTCAGAATAGATTTCATGAAAAATAATTGTAAATATATATTATTTAATGGGAAATTAAAATTTTATAAAACAATAGTAAAAATATAAATCAAACATATAAGAATAAGGTTCAAGAATTATCATCACAACTCAATGAAAGGAAATTGAATTATGAAAGACACTTACCATGTGTTACCACTTATTATAACACAATATAACCTACTATATAATAAATATTCATATCTGAATAACATATTTCAAAAACCATATTCATGTTTATTAATTTTTATATTCAATAATTATTTTCTTTCCATAAACTTATATTAGATACTTGATGTTAATTTCCATCGTTAGATTTTAGTAATTTAGATTATTTCATGAATGGTTTTTATTGAAGACATCAAAACCCCTTTTTTGATACCATGTTAGTCATTACAAGAACAAAAAATATATTTAGATCATTTCTAAAAATATTTATTAATCCTAAGCTTTGTTTTTTAGAAATATGGTAATGGTTCCTGGGAATGACAACCATGAAGAGCTTGTTTACATAATTGTCTTGATATCAACGGATTAATTTATAATGATTGTTATTTTTTGTGTTATCATTTAAGAAAAATGCTCATTTAATATATTTATACTTAATATCAAATATATTCATGTAATATATTTTATAAATAGAAATTTCATGTGCTAATGAAATATAAAACATGTTGCTTTGGGTTGGGAGAACTATATAGGTAAACATAAAGAATAAATTGATTATATATTGAATGATAGGAAGGTAGGAAATGGTTTATCATTCCAGATTCTTAATCATGTAATATTAGGAACCCAGACCCATGATTAATTGTCTATTTTTGGGAAAACTTTTTTTAAACTCTAACATTGACACAATGTATAACGAACCAGTATTTATAATACAAAATTTCAATAAATTAATCATTAAATTTCACAATAATCACAAAATTATAATAATGAAATGTTTTCTATGATTGATGATTTCTATATACGGAACATATTTTTAAATATTTTTCAAAATATCTCAATAATTAATCCACAATAGGATCCCCACTAAAATCCTTTGTATTATAATCACTATAATATTAGGCGTAATGGAATCATAAGAAAGGGGCGAGTTAAAATGGCTAGTGGCAGAAAATTTATCAATATCTATAAAAGTTTCAGACAATGGTAATATTAAAAAAACATGACTTGGGGAGAAATATCTTATAAAAAAATGGAACAATATGTATTTTTTATAAGTCTTAATTGTAGTTCAGGTAATCTCAAACGGAAAAATATGTACCTTATAAAAAGGGTAGAGAATTATGATATAATAAATAAGATCCATATGGAATAACATAATAATAAGTTTATGAAATAGGATTGTAGCCTAAATAATATAATTTAAATCTAATATCAAGGATAGCCGAAAAAACATTCATTACATAATTGGCTTGGGATTAAAACCACTACAACGTTTTTTGGTTTGGTTTTACAACCTTGTACCCTCATTGGGATTGGGACAACCCTCTCATACACCCTTGGTCATTGGATAATATGGCAATTCACACTTCATCTTTCGATAATCCTCTCTTGTACCATTTGGTTTAGAATAATTATATCATATACCAATTAGGGTTTTAAAATCCTTTTATGCATCCTTTGGCTTGGGATAATCATCCCATGAATAATTTTTAGATTGTGATATATAAGCATTAGTAAGACATTTTAGGGATATATAGGACCCAGATCATTATAATAATCATCATCAATAATTTTTTGTTTAATTATAATATGAAAACATTTATAATTAAAAAATATCTTAATTAACTCAATACAGGTAGATGAGTTTCATAAAAAAATTCCTAGAACATTCTATAATCCATAAAGAGATATGCTGTAAATGGGGTCATAAATACATATCCTTAGTGTAACATAATTATTATGAAAATATGTTCTTATAGATGAAGTAATCCTTTTTAGCTTACTGGATAAATCACATTGAAAAACATGAAGGAACAACCCATTTTTAAATACATGAAAACTCCTCAAATTTTTCTCTTAAAAAGAAAATTATTTGAGCTTAAAAATATATTTTACAGATCTAAGATAAAAAATGAATAAGTGTTTTCGAATGTAACATTTTATTAAATAAAGGGACTTCCAAAAATACAAAAATAATTATTTCTTGTGAAACTAATACATTAAATTCCATTTTTTATAAATCAAGAACTAAATTAAAAATAAAGCATTTACTTTTAAAAATATAGGAATTTTTTTTATTTTTAAAATAATATATATTTAATGTAATTTCAAAGGGAATTTTAAAACATAGAAGGGATTATTTTTCAATAATAATTCTCATATATCAATAGAAACAACAAAATAATTCTTATAAAACGGTATTACTGTACTAAAAAAAGATGAAGTTATGTGCCATAGGAACAAGAAATTTTCAAAAAAAGTGAACTGAAATTTTCAGAACAACTATACTATTAAAAAGGATATCAATTATAGGATCATCGAAAAGTATATGATGTTTTTAGAATAAATTTAATATATATGAAAAAAAATTATTTTGAAGGGATATAAAAACATTGAAATATTTTGAAATACCTATTCTAAAAACCCATATTTTATAAAAGATTAGTAAAACCTAAGAATTTAATTTTGATTTGATAATGTTAATGGTAACATGAGATAATATTTATCCAGGTTTGAGACTATAAAATATAGTGTTTTGGGATGTTAAAACATTGACATGGAAGAAAAATCATCATTAAAGGGAGTGAGAATTTTTCTTAACGGTGTGAAACTTTTATAAGGAAGAAATTAAATGTGGAAATGGTACTTTAATTGAATGTTAATTTTTACCTAGATATTAATAGAACATTAAATACAATTAATGTTTTTTGGAAGAACTCAATAATGGAAGAAATAATTTCAAGAAGAAATATCATAACTCAGAGAAAGAATTTTTGAGTTATTAATATCTTTTATGGCATGAGAATCATTTTAATAAAGACATCATGGAATATAGGGATTGAAATTTAAAGTGAAATTACATGAAGAGAGATATGTAATGATATTATATATACAATATGTTGAGAAAAATCCCACAAAATAACATTATAGTACTTTTCGGAAGATTGTGTTTGTTGACAAAGAGGGTTTCCATTATCAGTTGCGGAGATCTAGAAGTATTTTTGACTAGGTATGCTGAAAAAGATAAAATATTTAGGAATAGATTCCATGGATGTATTATAAAACATTCCTTACACAATGTTATTCCATTTCTATGTGTTTTATTCAAATGACTGGGGTTGGAAATTTAGAGTTTGGATAGCATCGTGAATGGTGTTTTGTGATGGTGTAAGGATTCTTATGATGATTTCCATGAGTACGATGAGTATAAAAAATGGTGAAGGTGGGGAACATCATGAGTGGTTCATTATGGAGGTGAGAATATTTTAAAAGTAATCTCTACGACTACTAAAATCAGCGTGAATCAAAAATTTATATGGATCATAAAAACAAGAGAGCATCGTGATAGAAAAGATAGAGCATCACTAAATTGTGATGATTTGGCCGAAAGGTTATGGAATCTATGGAAACTCCTATAAATAAGCCTCTATCCCCGTCAAAAAAGAATCAAGACTTAAAAATTTCATAAGGACCCATAATCGTGAATGGGATTTGTGATGGTGGTTCTCCTAGTTGTTTCATGTGATAATTTCACGAAGGCTATAAAAGCCAACTGGATGTTCTGAGCATCATGAAAGTAAGTTAATTATCAAAGATTAAGTGAGATTTACAAAATATTGGATCTTCATGGATAAATGTTGATCTTTATGAATGATATGTGATTCATGAAGGCAATGTGATCTTACCAAATGGTAAGAGCTTTGTGAAGGGTATTTATGATTCGTAAAGGCACTGAGAATCAAAAAATTTGTTAAGTAGGAAATGCCTTGTGAAATTGTGGTAAAGTGGTATCCATCAGTGGATGAAAGTGGGGCATCAATTAAGCATGTATCTATAATGGAGAATATATTCATTATAGATAATTAAGGGTCCAACTGGTCCATAAACTATATTTGAATATCCTCATAGAGTTTTTAGAAATGGAATAGGAAGATAGTGATCCTTTCCACCAGAAGTGTTCTTGAGAAAGTGGCATAGAGAGTGACCCTTGGAAAAATAGTTAGAGGACCCAAAACCTTATAAATAAAGGGACCCCAGGTACAAAATAAAATCTAGAACGAACCACCATTTTTTTCAGTGGTCATTAATGGATTTGGTACCAATTAACCCATTACCATTTTATTATCCTAGGATGTATCCCAATGGGGATAAATCAATTAAAAATTATTGTGTGTCATGCATGATTTAATTTACTAACATACATTTCTACCAGAAAGAGAGAGAAATGTGATTTTTACAATGAAACAAATTCCAATGGGGAAGTTGTATGAATTTTGCATACCATGATTTACCCCCTATCATGGTATTTAACCTAGTTGGGAGAACAATTGGTAGAAATTATAAAATTTGAATGTTAGTTGTCCTATTTTAATATATGAAATTGAGTTTTTTAATGATGAATGTATTATACTCTTTGAGGGAAACAATTTTCAATTATGGAAGAATTAGATGCAGAACTACTTCTTGATCATTTCGAATGAGTGTCTTTATAGCTTCTATTCCTGTAATATAATCCAATATCAACAGTGTTGCTTTATCAAAAGCTGATATAAGTGAGTTTAATGCTAATGATAATGAGATAAATGATTTAGGTAGAGCCTTATCAAATGAAATATATACAACAATGATTTCATGGAAATCAACACATGATATGTAGGAAATGTTTTTGAATATCTATTAGGGTGACTCAAATGTGATAGAATAAAAGATGTCGGGATTATGGGATAAATATGAGGTCCTTAGAATTCACCCTGATGAGTTTGTTGATACATTCTTTGTATAAGTTATTTTTTTCATGGAAGACATGTTCCCTCTTAGATAGATTATTTAAGATATAATGACTGTCAAGGGAATCTTGTAAATTATTTCACCTTAGTTTAATCTATTGTTTTCTATATTAGAAGATAATGATCCAAAAAATGACATTGGATAACTTGCATAGTAATTTTGTTTCATATGAAACGAGAAATGATGATAATGATGTTGTAGAAAATGGGATGTCCAAATAAATAGAAATTTATTCCATGAAGAAGCTCTCTATTGTAGATATCCATGAGGAAGAAAATTTTGATAATGTTGTGTATTTTATATCTTAAAATATGCAAAGAGGAAGATGAAATTTCTAGGTTAAACTTCCACTTTCCTAATTTTGATGCAAAAAAATGCGAAATTTTGTAGCAAAATTTCCCTAAGATGTTTGAAGATGATGATGTAGAAAATTATGAAAATACCCAGAAGAATTATTCATCCAATGTGAAAGATAGGAGAATAACCTAGAAAAATTTATTCAAAAATAAGAATCTATTTTTCAAAATAAGAATAATTTTTTGAAGAATATGAGGTAGAATAAATGGAGGAATGTTAGGACCATGAAATAGATTCAATGGATGTAGTTGTGGGAAATTTTGAAACCATGGAATAAAGCGACAGTGATTAGGGATATGTTGAATGAAGAGTTGACTTTTAGGTTGAATTTGAAGTTTATCTTGAAGAGATAGATGTTTGGAGAACCAAAATAAATAAATCCATCAAAGTGGTTCATGATGGAAAACATTATATACTGTAGCAGGAAGAAGAGAAGTCTAAGATGAATGAAAAAAGTTAAAAATACAAGCCTTTAATGCTAGAAGCACATGAATGGTGGTTGGGTAAAACCTAAAAATTTAATAATAGAAAAGAGATATCTATATTTTGAATAATGAAGAAGAAGATAAAATCAACCATATTTATGTTCTTAAAGAATAATTTTTCAATATGAAAAGAAATTTTAAATATCAAGGGGAACTATTTATTACAGTAAAGTAGGGCACACAGAAACCGAAAAAGGAACTATAGAATTCAGAGTTCCAGTGAAGTAGACAAAGGAGTGTCATAGAGGGACACTAATTGATCAGATTACAACATTTGATATGGGGATTGATTAAAAAATAGCGTATTAAAGGTTGATGTTATACAAAAAGATCCCACTATAAGGTTGAAGATTGATTTGCTTACGAATCATAATTAGAGTACTCAAAGATCCCAAGGGAGAACCATTAATGTAGTATTGCCATATAAGAGTGCATCCCACATTAGATGCTATTATTTCCGAAGGTTGGGACACTAAAAAAATTTCTATTACAAAGAAAAGAGGTATCAATGGGAACCAGGACAACAGAGTTATCCATACATGGCTCATTATTCCTTGAAATAAATTGATGGTCTCTATTTAAGGTGTGGGGGATTTAGGCACTTTGAATGATGTTGTTCATAAAAAATACAGATGAATTTTCTAATGTAGACTAAATATTATCCCAACTAGCAGGGAAATGTATCAAAAAATGATCTGAAAATGAAAAATCTGTTGGAAAATGTGGAAGATTATATTAATCCACCATACACTAAAAAAGATAATGAACCTAAATCTATATCTGGTAACATGTAACAAAATGTATCAAAATAAATATAGATAAACACATAGTGTTTGAATTGATTATATTCAATTCATTAGATCACACTGGAATATGGATCATTGATAGTGGATTGACTTCTCATATCATAGGAAATGTGGATATAGTGATAGGAATCAGGTTCGACAATGAATGTATCATAAGATTTGTTAATGATGAAGTCCTAATGATTTTTGGATCATGAAAAGGAATGTTTGGGGCAAGAGACATGTGGCATGTTGATGTCTTAGTATTTGAAGAAATCAGTAAAAAGTTTCTCAGTTTCAATAAACTATTTGACTCGGGACATTCCATACGTTTTTTATAGAAATTATGCACATCAAGACAAAAGACGACAAAGTTGTTTTGTAGGGAAATCATATGAAAAGAAATATCTACCTTTATGTGTAAAAAAGATATTTTTTATATTAATGGATAAAGAAGAAAAGATATGGAATAAATATCTTGGGAACTTGAGAAAAATATACATGGAAGATCTGGTGAAATTTTATATTTCTTGAGAACTCTCAATGTTATCTCGTGAACATACTCTTACATGAAATGCCTTTCGACAAGGGAATATAATTTGAAATATATATAAGGTAAAAGATAAAGGGTCAAACAATAGTTCTTGACATGGTCCATATTGATGTGTGAGGACCTATTTCACCATGATCTATTGATGGGACATGATATTTCCTTTTTTCCATTGATTATTTCAGAAGGGTGGAATGGGTATCTGCCATTCCCCACATGGATTATGTGTTCATTTGCATAAATAAATAACATATGGAATCTACAAGGATGATAAGAAATAATATGTTTATGTTTCAAATAGATTATGGTACATAAATCCAAAATAGTCAAGTAGACTATTATCTTGAGAAACATAGGATAAGGCTTCATGATTATGCAGAAATAATTCCTCAATAAAATGGAGTGGTTGAGTGGAGAAATTGGTTCATCCATAACATGGCCAAAACAATACATATCAAAAAGCAGATAAATTATGAAATAATGTGGTCTACACGTCGATCTATATATCTAAGAGATCTCTATGTGTCTGAAGGATGAAAAGACTCTATACAATATGTGGTATAGAAAGAAAAAAAATGATGTAATTTTGTATCTTTAGAAGTATGTGTTTCATTATCAATAAGGATAAATAAAGGAAGTTTAAATAACATGTAAATAAAATGATATATAATGGCTACATAATGAAAACAATAGAATATAACGGTTTCAATAAGTGGCTGGGAAAGTTACTTGAATAATATGAGGTAACTATACTGAAGAATGAGCAAACACTTCAGAAAATATGTGAGAAAACTCTCGAGCATAGTGATGAGGAGACAAGAAGGTCATGAGATGTTCCAGTTCCATTGGATGATCTATAAGAAGGCTTAGATGACGAGAAATATGAGAATAAACAGTGTCTATATAAGGACCAGTGAGAATTGAGGAAATTGAAGGAAAAACATAATTATTTATCATACAACTCCAGTACAGACAAGGAGGATTAAGACTCTATAATAAGAATCATACTTTTCATAGGTATAGCCTAAATGATTTGATAAAGGATCTAAAGATGAGAATTGGGGTCATGCTATGAATGACTAGCTTGAACAAAATGAGAACAATCAGTAATGGGAAATTTTTTCATGGCAAAAAAATAAGAGATTCGGGGGGACTAAATCGGTCTTTCGCAATATGATGAATGTGGACTGTGCTTCAATTCGAATCAAAGAACAAATATTGTGAAAATGGTACTACCAGATAGAGGGGATTGATGTTGATGGGACGTTTTAACATATTTAGAGTATAAATACATTCAAATTATTGTTGTTCATATAAGTGTAATGATGGTTCAACGTTTTCCATAAGGATGTAAAATCAGTATTTTTTAATGGGGTTCTTGATGTATAAGTGTACACAGATAAACCAAATGGTTTTCTCATTCATGAAGATGAGGAGCGAGTGTGTCTATAGAAGTAGGCCATATATGGGATGAAGCAAGACCCATGAGCATGGTATTCAAGGCATGACCCGTTTTCAAGAATAACGTCTTTCAACATTATTGATTTGATTACAATTTGTATTTCAACAATGAAAGTAATAAAAGGATCATGGTGATGGTGTTTGTCAATGACATAATCATTGGTTGATCAGATGAAGAATAGTGAAAATAGTTTTCCAAATTCATTAAAATTGATTTTGCAAAGTCAATGATTCATGAACTGACATTTCCTTGGTTTACATGTAACATAAGGAAATAATGGTACATTTATTTTTCAATGTATATTTTCCAATGAGGATTTGAGAAGATTTGGAAAGGATGATTCCAAAGATATGATATCTCCAGTAGCTACCTGGATAAAACTATCCTGGGAAGATAAAGGCAAAACAGTTAATGTCCCTAAATATAGATAGATCATTGGTAGTCTGTTATACTTGACAATAACATGAAAAAATATGTTTTCCACATGTCAATTATCAAAATATAAATGAAATACCAAGAACATCCATATTATTGAAGTAGAAAGAATTATTAATTATATCATGGTCATACTGGATTTTTGTTTGATGTATACTGAATGTTCTTATCAGGTGGTATTGGGATATTTATCTGAAAATTGTGATGGTTCCATAGATGTGGGAAAATCAGCATCTTCGGGTGCTTTTTATGATGGTGGATTCTATATTTCAGGGCTGATAAGGAAATAATATTTCGCTTATTTAGGCACTACAGAAGATGAATATATTGTGACAACTCAAGCATGCATGCATTTATTATGGATGAAGTACCAACATGGTGATATGTGAGTAGAAGTGACGTATGTGATCAAAATACATTGCAATAATTCATGTTCTAAAAATCTAAGAAAAAAATATTCCATCAATCAAATACAAAGAACATTTATATCATATATCATTTTATCATGGAGATGGTAGGCAAAGGACTTGTAATGTTGGGGTTTATTCCTATAAAACAATAGGTTGTGAACATTTTGAAAAGGCCTCAAATGAAAAATCATTTGAATGGAATCAAATTAATCTTGGTGTTCAATTGACTCCCTGTACTTGAAAAGGTGTGTATGTGGGTCCCCCTATCCCAAAGGTATATAGTGTTTACCCTTATATACTGATATGTGTTATTTACCCTTTTTCAGAAAACAATGATGTGGCATTCATGTTCATTGACAAAGGGGGAGAAATTATGGATGTAAAAATGGAGAATATGCATTAAACAATATAAGGGGATAAGATTTTTTTTAGATTAGTGGGATTGAATATGTTTTAAAGATAATGATACAATTAGTGATCGATCGAAGGTTATATTTCACGATATATGATGTCCGTGATGAATTATGTTTTGTGGTATTTGAATGAAGTGATTCGTTGGTGAGATTTGAATAATACTATTCCTTCTCGTGTCAAGAATGGATCATGTATTCTTAGAGTATATGTTGAGAAATTCATTGATCGCTATCTAAATCGCAAGAAGTGATGATTGGTAAGAGTTGGAAGAAGATTCAATGATGTTTTAAAATGTGAAGTGTTATCAACAAACCCTATGTAGAATATTGTTTGAAAAAACCCCTCAAAGTAACATTTCATTTTTCAGGTTGATTGTGTTTGTTGACAAAGAGGGTTTCCATGGTCAGTTTGGTAGATCCATATAGATTATTTAAAGATCCAATATAGAGGAATGGATGGTATTAATGTGATTCATCAAATTTCATACATAAGGTGACATCATTTCCCAGGGTTTTACAAATTTTTGGGTTCCCAAATTTAGAGTTTGTATAACATCATGATAAGTGGATTTTCTTGAAGGCCTTATAAAAAAATTAAAAAGGCATGAATTTTGAAATGATGGGGTTTATAGAGGGCATTTTGAAAAGGCACTAATATTATGATGGTGAGCTCTGTGAATATAATGAGCATCGTGAATGGATAATGTGGGGAGTATCATGAGTGGAGCATCATGATAATGAAAAAAGTTTGACGGTGATCTCTATGAGTACGACAGGCATCGTGAGTGAATATTTTTATGGATCATCATGAAAAGACAGCATCACAATGGAAAAGAGGTAGCATCAAGAAATGATGACGATGTGGGTTGAAGTTTCTGGAATCAGTGAAAATTATTATAAATAGGCCTCTACACCTATCATAAAAGTTGTAAGACATATAAATGATATTAAGGATCCAAAAGGTAGAAGGGGGTTAGCAATGGTGGTTCATGAAGGTGTTTCATGAGAATATGTTCAGGAAGGCTATAAAATCTAATCGAATGTTCTGAGCATTGATAATGTAAGATAATTCCTAAATGAAAAGTGTGAATCATGAATGAAAGAAACTTTGTGAATGATAGTTGAGATTTATCAAAGAGACGTTATTCATGAAGGCTAAGTGAGCATCATGAAAGGTAAAAGCTTCATGAAAGAAGAGCTTCACAAAGGAAGTGAGGATCATAAATTTTTTTAGAAGGAATTAACTATTAAATATATGTTAAAGTAGTATTCATTAGTTGATGAAGGTGAGGAATCAAGAGATAATATTTCTATAATTGATGATGTATTTATTATAGATTATTAAGAGACTAACATATCTATAAACTATGCTTCAATTCCTTCTAATAGAACTGAGAAATGTTAGAGGATTAAAGTGGTCCTTTCCACCAGTAGTGAGTGAGAGAAAGAGAAATACGTTGGGCTTGGGAAAGTAGTTAGATGACCCCAAACCTTTTTATGTTAGTGAAGCTAGGTATATATGATATCTAGCTTGAACCACAATTCATGGTAGTGGGAACCTATGGATTAAGTACAATCAAAACATTGATGTTTTATAGAACAAGGATGTAGTCTTAGGTGGGTAAACCATGTAAACAATTATGTGTCTCATGCAATATTTAATTTTATCTCATACATTTCTATGGGAAAGATAGAGAATACTATTTTACTTATTGAAAAAATAATGCTTGAAGGTGCAATTGATTGAATATCTCATACCCTCAATCACCTTCTATTAGGGTACTTAACATAGTCGAGCTAACAAAATAAGTATTATAAACATGACTAAAATTAAATTAGTTGCACAAAAAAAACACATATCAATGAATGGAAATTAAGATGAAATACCCTTACCCTAAATCCCTCTTACTAGAGAATGATATAACATCTTAGGTAATCAAATAACTATCAAAAATAAATTATTTAAGAAACCTATTAATATATATTTATATTTATACAATTAATTTATGTTCATTTCTTACAAATATATAAGTTGGTTATAGTTAATTTTTTTCATGGGGTGCTAGAAACACAGATTTCATTATTTCATTAATGTTCTGTACTGGAATAAAAAATTAATGTTTATTGGTTTTTTAATAATTCAGAAAATTAAAAATATTATATAATCATGGTTTTTCACTGATTTGGAATACGTCATTTCAATTGGTGAATCAACATGGTATAGTTTGTGAAACTGAGAATTTTTAAGAAGTTGTTTTAATGTGTTTGACAATAAAATAATTATGTATAAATAAATATAATAAATATAATTAAAATCATTCAATAACATGTAAATAATATTAAATAAATTATTATAAAATGATATTATAATTATATCATATTTATTAATCATTCATGATATAAATATTATAGCATTGTTCATATAGATATAAAAACTAACCCAAACAAGACTGTGTTATAATGATTTAATGTGTAAGGAATTATTTGTTATAAAATGATAATAAAAGGATCATATAATATTAAAAAATTAATAATTAAATATATATAAATTAAAATAATTATTATAACCATATATGAAGTTCGATTATGACAAAATATTATTTCATTTGGGGAGGTTATATTCTACACATATGCACTCTTAAAGTTTCCATTTCTCTTTAAATGGGATCCAAATATGGTGTATATAAAATTATAATTTAATAATAATAATTTTTATAAATTAAAAAAATTAAAATATTAAATCCGTTATTGTTACCATTTATGGAGGTTGAATTGAAAAGTGAACCACATCGCATTATCGAGGAGGCAGTCGGCACATACAGACAATTAACATTGTATTTATTTGAATATTGTTTATAAATGATTTAATAATTGTGTATTATCTAATATAATGAACTTATATATTATTAATAATACTTATTTCATTATATTATGCTTCCTAGAAACATATAGATGGGAAATATTTAGAAGAAAATTCTAGGGAGAAAGAAATACTCACGTTTAGAATCTGAGATTTCCCTTGAAATACTCTTGGGAAAAAGGTCTTAGGCTATCTTATTGAGACTAGTGTCCTAATAACATAATATATTATTATAGGATGATAAAAATGGAAGATTTTACGGATGAAATTCAAAAGGATATGTGTATTGTGACGTGTTTGAATCGATCCTTGCTCATAAGTAAAGAAGAGATTAATTTTTTACATACTCATTAAATATCAATAAGGGTATGTAGCTATTCAGGTTCAAAAGGATAAAAAGTTTAAAATAATAGTATGGATGATTTTTTATCTAAAAAATCACTGAAATAAACATTTGGAAACATTTTATAGTTTTTTTTAGTTTTTTAAACATATTAATTATATTCTTACACATTATAGATTTTCTATGATAAATTATTTTTTTATGATGATAAATAATTTTAATGAACATAATTAAATTTTAATTATTTCAATTAATTTCATAATATAAATTTATTAATAATTAAAAAATAATATTAATGTGGCAATAAAAAAATTCAAAACAGAATATCACCCTTAAAACATTTAATTAAATGACAAGTCTAAAAATAGTTTTCAAATTTTAATGAAATTTTATTTATGTTCACAAAGGTCAAATAAATGTATTATAGGATTGGAATATTATTTTAAATTAAATAATCTTACTCAATGAATAAATATTTTATAAATTAAATTTTTTATAAACATTTCTGTCTTACTAATGTATTAATAAACTCATAAATTTTATAGTTTTGGTAAAAATACTATTTACAATTATTCAATTAAAATCAATTATTTAATATAATCGAAATAATTAAAATTTTGATAAATTTGATATATATAATTTTCATATAATGCTAATTTTATGAAATTCATGTTCTAAATATGATAGGAACTACTTTTATTATTGAGTCATGAATTTCGAAAAAAATTTATTATCAAAACATTAAATGACTCTTTTGTTAATATAATTTCTTATTAAGTTTTCATATGGTATTTACGTACATTGATAAATAAAATTAAATGAATAAAATATATTGATAATTTTTATTGGTTTTTATATTAAATTATCTTTTTTACTTTTGTTTTGTGCTGCATGTCAAATAATTTATCAAACACAGAATTAATTTATATAAAAAATATATTCCAATATCTCATTGTGTTACATTGTAAATAGTATATTAATTCATTAAATACACTACTTAACCATCTATGTAATGTGGTAATGTAAAACTAAACATGTATCTTTTTAGAGGTTGTCATTCCCACAAACGCATGAGAGATTTTTTGATTTTTTAAGGGAAAATGGGAGAGGTTTAAAATGTTTATTTGATAAACATAACAACATATTAGAAATAGAGTAGTACTAGGATGGGTGACCTATTGGGAAGTTCTAATTTTTCACCCTTTTTGTTGAAGGAGATATGGTCATGGTAATGGGAGTCTCCCTCTTTTGAAATGTAGTGTACATTTTAGATTTGGAAGGGATTCAACTTCAATAGATCATTTCAACACTGTAAAAAATTTTGTTGGTCCTTCATAGAAAACTGATGGTGGCTTTGGGTCGATTCAGGTTGTAGTATTGTTTGTGGATCTATCTCTGCGTTAATCTTAATCTCTTGCGTTTGGTGCTGGAAGTCACTTCAAGGGTAGATAATTTACATATAAAGGGTCTTTATAGTTTTTCCTTTATCTTCTGCACTAGAATGTTTATCTATAATAAGAGGACCTCATGAAATGGAATTATTTTTGTGTTTGAAGCAAACCCTCATCGCTTTCAAGAGTATGTTGTGGCTTATAGAAACTCAATTGTTTCCAGAATGAGTTCATAGGGGAACAACTCTTGGAAACATAGTGATCTTCAAAAGCGTCTCCAATAGATATGTGGTTTTAGTGATTCGAACCTTGTCTCTCTTGGTAAGAACCTTTATCTATTATTTTTCTCTCCAATGAGATGAAATTTATGGCATAGAGCTACAAAGTTGTTTATCATAAGCCACGAGTCCCTAGGATTCTTAATTAGGACCCCTGGTTTGATCATTTATAATCTAAGAATATTTTTTCGCAATCTTAGATCCATGTCAATGGTTTGAACTAGGTTTTCCGGTATCAGAGAATCCTGTGAGATGTTTCTATTGAATTTATTACCCAATCTAAATTGATATAGAGACGTTTTTGGTTAGGTATGACCATTTTTATTATATTCTAGTTGAATTTGTTATGTCTTTGCCAATTTTTGAGACGATTTATCAACTTGATGGAAAGTTTAAATTAAAACATTATATAAAATATGATCTTTTCAAAAAAAATACTCTTAATTGATTAGCTCTTGGTCATGTTAAGGATAATTATAATAGGGGGATATGATGCTCTAACTGTAAAAGAAATGGGAACTCTGTTGAATACATAATGTTTAAAACAAAGTAGGAATATTATACCTCTTTATCTGAGAATGACATATGGACTACCCATAGTGGTGCGGTGGAGGCTTTACCTATTCCTACCATGTGTAGTTTGAGGCCAAGTGCAGGGGGATTTCTCTTGATACTTATACTAACTTTCTTCATGTGGAGACTTCTTTGTGGGGAGATGACTATCTTGCTAGTGATTTTGAATTAGAACCTAATTTTATCTTTTAAGAGATATATATTGATATAGGGAACTTAAATATTAATGGGAATTCTATTGGTCCCCTTGAGAAAATTTATCCAAATAATGGGGTGTTTACTATTTCTTATTTTTAAAGAACATGGGCCTCTAATAGATGACCTTCCTAGGGGAATGAGGAATGGAATAACCCACCACATGTTGGTAATTCCTCCCCTGTGTAGGTTGTGCTTTTTACAAATGCTACCTCATTGAAGGTGGATTCAGAATCTAGTATTCTTGAGCTAGACCTTCGATGGACACTGCCACTAGTACTGTTATGAAGGCATTTTTTCATGTGCAGTACACTGATACTACCAATCCTCTTGCATGAATAGTCTACTACTATTACTTATATGAATGTTCTTATAGCTGGGAGTTCTATGAAAGATATACTGGATGGGAATTATGTTCATGTAGATCCTATGTAGGCTCACTTGATTGTGGATGTCTCAAACACTAATTCTGTGATGCATACATTTTTCACCACGATGGATGTTATTACCTCTTCAAAATTTGAGGCACTTTTTATGGAGATCCGGTACGAGAGAGGTACAAATCCTTCTCAAGTTTCTAATACCTCTTCTTTCAAGATGTTTTATTCCATGGGGATTCATACTGGGCAACCCTCTTATGAAGTAGTTGTGGATTCTTAGAAATATGTTGATGATGGTCATGTAGCTAATGCTACTTGTGTTCCTTCAATAGGTTATCAAAGTGCTTATGTGGTTGATAATTCGGTGGTCACTAAAGATAGTACATGGAAGACCCTGAAGCAATGGCAAAGGTGGAGGCATCCAATAGGTTGAATAGGATTTCATGTAAGGTGTGTTTTGGATAAGAGATGATCTTTGTACTTGTTACATTTTGTTTGTGGTGCGTTTTCACTGTAACCCCTTATCTCCTTTCTGTTCCTATTACTCTTTTTAATAATATTTTTCTGGGACTATGGACCTTCTCAACGGTCTATAGTGTTTTGGTAAACATAACATCCTATTAGTAAATAAGTAGTACTAATGTCATTATTTTATAACATTTATATTATTTTTTAGGTTAAATATAGACAATTTATAATATTTTAGTGTGACGAGTCTTTAAGGTGATAATTTTTGAATTTATGTTTTAGTAATTTTGGGAAATTGAAGAAACAGAACATTTTCCATTTCAAATGAAAGGTTCAATTTCTCTATTTTGATCTCATATTTGTTCTCATGGGTAAATAAATGAAGCATCATACCTCTCTGAACATCCCGTTGAAATCTTTTGAATATATTGGGCTTGTGGATTTTGATATTGGTATGCTCAACTCGTTGAATGCTGAAATATGTCTTAGCTAGGATAAGGACTATTATTGTATTTGGTTTATGGTCTCTTAGAATTTTGGACGATGGAAAATTGTTGTTCTAAAATGGTCATCTATCTTTGATTTTAACAGTGACTCCCTAATTTCTCCCATTTGGATAGGATTACCAGGTCTGTTGATGCACTTACTCAAACAAATCAACCTCTCACCTATTGATAAATTAATAGAGTCACTCATAATCTCACAAGAATATCGGTTCCACATGTGTGTATTGAGGTAGACCCTACGCAACACCAACCTTTAGTTATCTGGAACCAAAATGGTGACAGTAGTATTTTTCAAGAAGTGGCATATGAAGAATTCACAAGCTACTACTCTAATTCGCAACTTCTAGGCAACTCCTTTGCAAATTGTGGCTCTAGGAAAGTCCCCATAACCAATCATCACAATTTGAAATCTATACCAAATGAAGCGAAATTTTTTTAGATTGAGAAAGAGATCCAAATTCCTATTGAACAATGTGAACCTTCTAATATAAATATCCTAGTGATTTTTCCTTCCATCCTAGATTTTTGCCTAGTACAGCCTTAGTTCCCTCAATATGAGGTATTATCTATATTTTTGGATGTGTTCAATAATTATGAACCTATTTTATACACTTCAGGCGTTGTTCTAACCACTAAAGTTGTGGAACAAGAGACTCATTCTATTTCTGGTGATTATAATAATTATTATCATGGAAAATCCATCAAATTGAGGTTTAATATATTCACTCGAGTGCCAAACAAGGTAAGAAAACAATTAATGACTCTAATGGCATTATCATTTCCCATCCTATAAAGACTCTAAAACACATTGATTACTATAAGATATAGAAAAACAATATCACTATAACATTGAAGATTTAGTTGGAGAGGGACAAAATTCCTCCGTAGCTGGTTGTCAATGAAAATACCTATGCATCAACATCGTCTAATGAAGAGGGTTCCTCCACATCCTCAAAAAAAGAGGACTCCTCCTCAGATAAAGATGAGGAAGAGGTGAGAATTAAACATAAAAGATATACTCATATTATATTGGAAGAATAGAAGGAGTACTTCCATCCTTGGACTGAAGAACAAGAGAGGTTTCCATTTGGATGATATCATAACAAGGACATAACTGTTGATGTGTACCTGAGTATCAAACAAAATATGTTTGATAGAGTGGAATTCATGCATGATCGAAATCCTGATTTTTATTATCATCAACATTAGGGGGTGTAACTCTCTTCTATGGAATTTGAGTATACTTTTACTCATCTTTGATGATATCCTCATAACATGTATTCAAGAGCTTTCAATAGTGTGATTTTTCATCATAGTGTTCGGATGTTTGGAAACCTTGTAGAGGGATTTTATCCATGAGAAATTTAGATTTGGAAAATAATGTTTTTATTGAGATTTTAGGTTTCTCTGTATGAATGTTTTCATTATGCTGATGGGAAAGCTTATTATCCAATGATTCATATTATACCTTCTTAGATGTGATATTTTTTAGTAGAACATGATGTTTGGAAATGCATTTCGATGATGAGTTGTGGGAGTCTAAGTTCAATGGATTATATTCTCAAGTGGATTCATTCCTTTCCTATAATTTTTTATAGAATATTACTAGCTATGACTGTATGATTCCAATAATACTTTTAGATTAATATTTTACACATGATATTTTTAGTGAAGACTATGGAATTGGAGGCTAATGCAATGATCATTCCACACATTCTTTCATATCATAAAATTGCTTTCAAATCATGGTCAAGTATGTCTCTTAATGGATTTTGTTAATATATTTGACTACATGAAGCAGTAACTGTCTAAAAAAATATGAATATGAGAAGCAAGATGATGGGATATATTAGTAAGGTATTCATGAAAATTAGAAGTCTAATTTTTTTCGGACATTTTTGGGAATCTTAAAAAAGGATTATTGTGTAGAGACTCTATCCATGTAATGTTATTTTCTATTTAACACCACAACAATTTAATGTTATGGATCTTGGTTGTTTTCTTGTTGAATGGAAAAACATGAATTGAAGGCTTTGGCAGCAGATTTTATACAACACTAGCTAATATTTTTGATGTTTCTACCAGTCTGAAATACCAAAATAGTGGAAGTTCATCATTTGGGTTTTACAATAATCGTGAAAATTTTAATTCATTTGCTAGGTCACTACTAGACTGGATAGGCATTGAGTCATTAGAGATTGTTATTATATTCATGGGAAGTGTGTAATGAATACTTATATGATGCAACACATGTATTTTTGTAGACTTTTTTATTTTACATGATGAATTTTTTGAAGACCTATAAATTTGTGAAGATTCATGAATGATTTGTTTTTATGATGGGATATATCATTTTCTTACAGGAGTTGTTTAGAATATTTTATTGTCACCATATTTTTTATTCAATTATTCTCTTGCTGGGAATCCTACATGAGGACTATATTGTTTTGATTTAGGAATAGTGACCCTATTGTTATGATTTGGGAATGTTGAACCTACTGTTATGATTTGGGAATGGAAACTATAATATGTTACATGAGTGGAATTATTTATTTTTTTGACACATGGGAATTAAATCCTAATAGCTATGATAATGGAAATGACATCCCATTAAACATGCATGACTCATTCTCTTAGTCATGGATTCTAGAGTATCACCTTGTTTAGATTCTATTATTAGTAGCCATATATATAGACATAGAATTCAATATTTATACAAACCATATATATTTTTACATATGGTTACTTTTTTTGAGATCATCCAGCATGTATCGATGTAGGTACTGGCAGCTAGGTGTCTATAAGGAACTAGATACGACTATTTATAGCTTTTATTAGTTCATAACTTTATATCTACACACTTCTCATATTATATGCACTGACAGGATATTTGTAGGAAATATTTGTGGTGCGCTATTTATTCTTTCTCACACCATATCTTGGCCAATGATGGTACATTGGATGATTATGTGGATTTAAGTAGGGATATGGCAGTGTTCCAAGTTGTTTATACATGATTTGATTTCAGAGATAGGGTGGGGAGTCACATGACTGAGCTGTGGAGCTTGAAGTTATTAGAGATAAATAAATTTCTTTTCCACTTTTGATATATATTATATCGGATGTATGATTCCATTCTATCCTATTACATTTTTAGATACATGAAATTATATCATTTTCTATATGATGCTTTAAATTGTTGGCATTGGTTATTTATTACACCTAGATGTTTTACCTTTAAATGACAGTTATTTATTATGCTTTCTCTATTCATCTATTATTATCATCGATATAATAATTTTAGTATGACAGTATATTATCCTCAAAATACAACTTTGGATCCTCAATACTAGCCGAAAAAATCTGGTGTATGAGGAGGTATGCTTGATGCTACGTTGTTTGCTAAATCAAGGCACTATTTAGTGGCATTTGGGTCAGAATGTCAAAAGTTGTAATTGTTAAATATATTTTATTTTTTATTATCATTTATAAATATTATATTTGAGATTAAAAATATGTCAATGGTTGGTAATGAGTTATTCATTGGAGTAGCTAACTGACATAATAAAACCAATTATCGGGGGATTGGATTTGAGGTTTCGTATTGTTCTTATTATAGTTATCTTGATTCATCTATTGGGTGAAAAACATGATATGTGACATATATTAATATTAAAATGTTTTATTATATTTATACCATATTCATTGTATGAAAATGAAGTATAACATAATACATCATTATAGGCACTTCAAAATTTAAATATCATTCATTATGTCATGCCACGTTTACATACTACATACATTAATTATAGTATGGTATGGTACCTTTATTTCAATTTTAGTGAAAATGTGCTAAAATTTTATGTTGGGGATTTATAAGTTAGTGATTCAGAATAAATGGATTAAATAGATCAATTTACATGGTGCATGGGAACTTATAAATTGGATGTGGGGATCCATATAATCCATTAGTTTAAAATAGAAATGATATATAAATAGAAAAGAAATTAAATTAATGTGAATTCAAAAATGAAATGGTAGTCATTATACAAATATTCTAATTTAAATTTTAAGGGTATTTTACTCTATAAATTGAAAATGTTACTCTATGTACCAAAACCCATATAAAAAGTGATCAAAGATTGACTGAGACCAGACCTTAGTTGTGTGTAGTAGGTAGAGTCTATTGTGTTCTATATAAATGTTACTATCACCCAGAAATGAACCTATGAGAATGAAGGGGTTGTGGTTCTTATATTGGATGGATTTTACATATACTATTTTTGTATCTATGATCTTTATCATGATCAAACCTATATAAGGAGAGTGTTTAGAATTTGCAACTCTATGCCACCCAGATATACTCTAGTGAGGCTCTAGGTGGATGGTGACATCTATGCTATAGAGGTTGTGACCCCTGAGCCACCAGTGATAACTCAAGTAGTTACACCCATTGTACAACCCATTATCATGGATGTGGGAAATGAAGTTTGAATTTTATGAGAGTTTCTATAGATTATTCATACTATATAGAGATCACTTTAACCTCCCTCTTCTATGAGAGAGTTGGCGTGAGTGTTTCAACAACCACATCCACCTATAATTTCATTGAATGATATATATTATGTTGGAGGGTTATGTTTTGAGATGTTATTATATATTTTAGATAACCTTGAGACAGCTCATGATATGATATTTAAGACCGCTAATTATATTCTTTGTGGATCTTCCAAACTGTTGGGTATTACTATTCTCATTTAAAAAATCGTTGCATCTTTACACCTATCTACACTGTTGATGATTCTGTGAAAGAAAGATGAATAGAGGATGAGATTTGGATTAAAATACCATATTAGGTAAATTTTTTCTATTTGAATATTGTGTATGGTATACTAAACAAGGATCTCATCACTGACTGAATCTTGAGAGAAGATGGCAGTGTGGGATGAGAGGTTCAGAAACTAGACATGGATGTGGTTGGACTAGTGGTCGAATGTGACACTACAAGATGTCATGTAGGGGACTAGATAGTCAGTTGACACAAACAAATAATTATATGGTTTCCACTACTGTGGAAATCCTAAGCATAAGTATCCATGGTGTACTTGATACCCTATTGAGTGTGGAAGCTCTGGAATGTTGTGACATCTTTAGTTATTTTGAATGACCTTCCCATTTATTCATAATGAGAGACGATCCATATCAACTCCACCTTTAAGAGCAGGATCAAGAGCACCTCGTGAAGAAGGTAGCTTAATAATATCCACAAAAATTAATGGGAGGAGGTCATTGATGTTGTAGATAAGCTTCAGATACATAGAAATATTAGAGAATCCATGATCAGGGTAGTCAAGTGTCACTATAGGAAGTCGACCATGCTAGATTTCTTCAGTGTAGCCTATAAGAGAGGAGTATGATATAAGACCATATACTATTCAAGGTACAATTATAATAGAATGTACTATTGTGTTTTCCTTAATTAAATGTAGGTTGTTTATATTTCTTTATATCTATGGATATTGTGGAAAACCTCAGGCATTATGTTATGTACTTTTTTGGATAGAGTAATCATTACAGCACTTTGGGTATACATTCTGAGAAAGTATACCAATATATGTAATCCCCCATGGGGGAAAGAAACCATAATTCATTATAGTAAATCTTTTTATTTGAGTTAATTATCATTGATGTCATCCTCATGATTGATTTCTGGTCTTTATCATCCCATTGTAGACTACTAGAACCACATGGTTCCTTTCACATAACCATAGGGTAGTTCTTGTATTCAAAAGGGTGAGTGGGATGTCTAGGATATTAGAGATAGACTAGAGAATCTTGGGATAGGTGGTGTGAATTCCTATATTTTTATCCTCCACATTAATGATCATGGACTAAATCCATATTATTTACTTCCTATAGTATATTATTTCATGGATGTTCTACCTGATTATTTTTATCAACCAACTCCTAAGTTTGAGTTAGAATTTACTATCATGATAGTTCCAGAATCTATATCAGTATCCATTAATGTGTATAAGATGGATTATACTATGTTACTGGGGATTAATAGGTTGATATAAGGTTTGGGAGATAAGTGGTTTTTATTACCCACTACCCCCCCCCCCCCTTGAGGTTAATTGTTCTATTTATAAAAAAAGCAAATATACCCCCAAATTTTTTTCAATTACCAAAATTTGAATCAAGTTAATTTGAATAACCGGTATCACTTACCTTGTATTGATGACCTATTTGATTAGATACGAGTATATAGAGTGTTCTCAAAGAAATAACTGATATCAAGATATCATTTAGTGTCATTCGGGCCTTTAGAAATGCCTTATACAACTTTTTGTAGAGGGTATGTTCTATATGAGTATCTGGTTACACTGTTAAGTAGTATAATAGCACTAGAAGTTTTCATTGCACTGATTAATCATGTTTTCTATTCAAATATTTATTACATTATCATAGGTTATGTGGATTAAATCTTGGTGAATTATTATACTCGAAGAGTCCATGAAAAAACCATTAGATCATTATGAAGACAAAGAGTGTGCTTCAATTGTATGATATGCTAAAAAAGATACACTTCTAGATCAACAAGGTTTAATTACTAGGCCATATTATCTAAAAGACATGAGTATTAGTTGACCTAGAACAGTTAAGATCATAGATACTTGGGACCATCCCATGAACATCAATTCTATACAGTGTTTCTAGGGGCTAGCTGGATATTACAATAATTTCATATAGGGATTATCACACATAAAAAACCTCCTAAAATATTGACTAGAAAGGGTGTGGAGTTTTTATAGTCACAATCCTATGAGACAACATTTCATAATCTAAAACGGAGACAAACTTCAATGAAAATCCTAATTTTATTAGAGCCTCATATAATATATACAGTGTATTGTGATTGATAAGGTATTAGGACAGGTGTAGTTCTGTTGGAGGAAGATTGAGTTATTTATTGTAGGTCATTGTAGTTGAGGAATAATGAGTAGAATTTCCCTATGCATGATCTTGAGTTGGAAGAGGTTGTTCATGCACTGAATTGTTGGAGGAACTACCTACTAGGATAGTGTTTTATGGTGCTTACCGCCAAATAAATCTTTCGGTATATTTTCACACCGTATGACTTGAAAATTATACAGAGAAGTTGGTCAGAATACCTAGATTCCTTTTACATTGATCATTCCAAAATGCTTGAGAGGGGATATTTTGTTTCCTATGAATAGAGTAAGAGGACTCAGACATAGATGGTTTATAAGGCCAGACATGAGTGCAATCTTATGGGCTTGTTTTTTGAGATGCACATTGAGGTTTAGGACCATCATGGAAAATATTTAATTGCATAGCCATATCATACCTCACTAATTCTGGAGAGAGTGGAAATATTGTAGCTCTTAGACTCTGAAGGCTCGATCCTATGAATGGGTATTTATGGTGTGGCCCCCTACTAGATTATTATATTGATGGAGACAAAATCCTAGATATAAATGGAATATTTTGGCTTCTAAATACATGTGCGACGATATAATCTGAGTTTAAAATGCATCACATTCGGTAGTGCACCCATATATCTATAACATATATCAGGATACGCATAATCAATATAGGTGGTCTGGGATTTAATGTTAGATAATAGGTTTTATCACTAGGTGTTATACCTATCAGTAGGTGAATGTGGAGCTCTAGTGACCTTCTGGATTGTTATAGCTATCACTGTTCCAAAAAAGCTAATGGGAATATATTTCAATTTATTTTTTTTGTATACCTAACCAAGGGATCCTAGAGGTAGAAACTCAGTTTGGGTAGTCATGGATCATCTAACAAACGTTCCCCATATCCTTCCTACCTGGAATACTTTAATAGTTGATGATACGGGAAGACTATATGTCCATGAGATTATATGATTTATGATGTCACTTGTACGGTCATTTTAGATAGAGATTTTTGTTTCACATTGAGGTTTTAGTAGCTATAATAGAAAGATTTGGGTATATATGGACTTCTAAGAACATATATTCATCATTAGACCAATAGATAATTGGAATAGACTATACAGGTGTTTAAAGAGATTGTACGAGCTTGTGTCATTACTTTTGGAGGTTCTTTGAAGAATAATCTTCTTCTCATTAATATTTATTACCATTATGTATTTTATAAAATTATTCATAATGATCTTTAGGAGGCCTGGTATGTTATGACATGATTTTTACCCCTATGCTTGTTAGAAGAAGGAGAGGTTTTACAAATTGGTCCTATCATCATAAATGAGGCTTCAATGTAGGTTAAATTGATATGATATCATAATTAGACTTCTTATTCTTGACATATATCATATTCTCATTACTATAGATAACCTCTAGAGTTTGAGATTGGGGATTGTATCTTCCTACTGGTATCACCCAAACTTGGTCATAGATGGATATATAGGAAATGGAAGTTGTTGCCTCATTTTTTTGGGCCTTTTGAGATTTTTGATAGTGTTTCTCTAGTAACCGATCAGTTTCTATGACATAGAAGTTACTTTTCCTTGAATTACATCTTTAATGATTCACATCTTCTCCATTACTATGCTGTAAAATGTCATATCTTTGACCCAAGGATGTCGATTTAGATATCAATGATTATTTTTTGGAGAATCCAATATGCATAGTATATCAGATCTTAAAGGTGCTATGAGTTTCTTCATTACATTTATTATGGGTTTTATGGTAGCCCAACCATGTTAATGATTATATATGGGAGTTGGGAGGCCAACATATGTGCTCTGTGCGTGAATTTTTTATCAAATAGCATTATTCCACCCTTGGAGGGAATCTTAGAAAAGAGTTCATTTAAGGGGGGAAGATTGTAAGAACCAAAAATTTCTTATCAGGTACATACCATTTTATATATTGGTTTAATTATACAGTTTTGACATAATATAAAGTCCATGTGAGGCTATATTGGAAAAAAGGTTTCTCAGGCTTCATTAAAGATCAATTCCCAAATCGGTGGATGAAAAAACTATGCCACCTGAATAGGAGAAACCTTGCATCCTAGTCCGCATTGTTTTTCCTAAAAGTACAGGGAGTTTTAGAGAGGGTATATAGTTTTTAAAAAATCTATATGGACTGGTATTCAGATAGTTTTGTAGACCATGCACATAAACAATGTGACCTCCATCTTGAGCCAGTGCATAGAACATGGTTGACACACTATTTTTTCAACAATGGGGCCAACCGATTCAAGAACCTTATTTCTGTGTAAAATTAACATTTTCTCTTATGGGACTATAATTTAAACACCCCATTATTCTTTCTCCATCCAACATACATGAGGTTATCTCTTCCCCTATTCATATCCTCAATCCTATTATTCTAGGTGTTGATCCTATTCAACATCTAGAATCTGATTCAATATCCATTAATCTCTTTAGAAATATCATTTTAAGAGATCCACTCTTTAGGACCCTTTCACTATTTATACTCTCCTCATCTGAGTTATTATTATGTAGGGTTATATATCCTTTTTTCATGTTGGTCGTATGTTATATTTTCATCTGATATGGACCAAACCCAAGGCTGATAATGGATTAGTGTTCCTTGACATCCACAAGGTGATTGTTCTAGTATTTATCCATCAATGTATTGATTATTTATAATATGCATAATGTTTCGTATGCTAGTTTCACCAAGTGTGGTACTATAAAATAATTACCTTCATTTACTTGCCCCATTTTGGAACAAAATAACTCCAATAGATCCTAAAATATGTTTGATGACATAATCCTCGATTTTATTCACACCTTGGGTTGTACCCTTTTCAAGATTATTTTATATATATATAGTTATATAAAAGGAACACCTATCAGTGTATTTGGATTGAATTCAAAATGTGATATCATAATTCATAATTAATATTTATAGTGGTGTATTGTTATCACACTGATCAAACAATAATAAAATATATGGAATGTTAGTGGTATCACCCCATAACTAATTTAAATTGAAAAATGGTTATTCACATATTAGTGAATAAGTATAATGAACTATGAACCATGTATTGGATCTTTTTAAATATTTTTTTGGTTATGATTTTTAATTCTAGCATGGAATCTCTTACACTACCTTGGCATATAGACATGGATTCCCTTCCAATATTATGATGACTACGTCTGGTGACCATATTTTTATGATTCAGGCATAATGACCCTATCTTTATGCTTTGGGTATGAGGACCCTATTATTTGGATTTGGGCACAGTTACAATATATATATGATTCAGTCATATCGACCCTACTTTTTTAGTTTAGGCATAGAATACCTACTATTATGATTCAGGCATGGAGATTATATTGTTCTGATATGGGCATGGAATCCATTATTTTGGTGATACATGGGAATGAGATTAATACAACTATGAAACTAGTAATGGAGTCCCTTGACACTAGTGAGTCTAATGAGACTACAAATGGATGTTCAAGTTGGTCCTTGAGTCCAGTTTGGTAGAAGTATCCACTTATATGTCTATAGACATCACTATATATAATGACCATACATACATAAATGTATGGTTACTTTTTATGATATCATCTTTCATGGTCCGAACATGATAGTGTTATCCTGGTGTCCTTCTTGAACCAGGGTTGACCCATTACAACTTTTATTAGTGATTACATTTATATATGAACACTACTCTTATTATAATCATAAGTTATTTATTTTTATATACTATTGGTTGTGTCTTATTGTGTTTATCTAACACCCTATCTTGGCTACCAATGGTACATGTTTAGATTATATGGATGCATTTATTGATAGATGAATGATCTGAGTTTTTGATACTTCATTTTTTCATAACATGGGAATGGGGAAGCATAGGGTTGAGCTATTGATCGTGATTATTTTAGATATAGTCCTTTTGGTTATTTGTTATTTTTATATACACTACATTGAATGCCTATTTCCATGGATTAATATTACCTTTTATAGATACATGAAATTGCATCATTTTTTATAAGATGCTTAAATTTGTTAACATTTGTTATTTATTACATATAGATGTTTTACCTTCAACTATGAGTTATTTAATATTCTTCTAATTTTTATGTAATATTTTCACCATTGTGCTACTTGGATCAAGTGGTCATAGTCTGCCCACTATTCCACCTTCTGCCATCACTACTATTTGGATCCCAACGGTTTAGGGGGAGGTACACATGAGGCTAGGTCACCCACGAGATTGGGGAACCATTATGTGGCATTCGGGTTCGGTTGTTACACCATAAACACGAGGAAACTATAAGAATTATTGAAATAAATTTATTTGTCTCCCATATTATCAAAATCATGAAACTACTTTTTTTGGTTATTCACATTGATATTTAATGTTCCATGATGAGTAAAACTAATATCATCTCAAAGGTGATCCACTTCAGAGAGGAAAATATAGTCATATACTCTGAATTATTTTTTGAGTCTCTTTTTGCCCATGTTTTTAATATATGAATCTCCACTACATTCCTCACATGATACAATTATCAAACTAGGTTCATTACATTCATTGAAAATTTTCTCTCCCATTAATGTATGGTTTACAAATTTTGAAAAACAAATAAGAAAAAATATCTTCACTTTCACTCTAAAAACATGATGAAATCTCTTCGCAATGTTTTATACCTCATAATTGTAACATATATCTAATGATAATTCAAAACACAATATTTTTGTATTGTTATTATAATATTGCCTATGTAATATCACTTCCTACATTATTGTTTGGAAATAATTTGATTTGTCCCCCTTAGTTTAGCTAGATAGAAATTTTTAAAGAAAATCCTCTTAAAATCTATATGATACTACCATTCTTATTTTCCATACATCAACTACAAATACCACCATCGTTTCACTAGTTCCCTGGGCATATATGTCACTAGATCTACCCTCCAACCATGTGGTTTCTCAAGTTGTTGAAATATAGTCTAAATTGAATCTATTCAATACTTAGTTTCATTGGTTCTTTATTCCCCCTAAAATAATAAATCATGTTGAAACTAAAACTCTCTATTAAAATAAAACTATGATAGATAAAATCCATTAGTTCACTAGTAATTACTCTAGATAACAAAATCTAATATCACTATTTATTAATAATCAAATAGATATTCAAGAAAAATAGTCAAATTTTGTTTCTCTATACCACCATATGTACTAAATTTTTATCTCCTCCCTTAGGGGGCCAAAATAGTACATTCCTTGATTACATCACCCTATAAAATAAATTACAAGATAAACGCATACACCATTGATCAAATATAAAAAACAAATAATCCAATAATATGAATTGTCTCCCATTAGACCATATTAATCCCTATACCCACCAAACTATCATACCATATTTCCATACATCTCAACCTACCCATCCCTAGGCTAGGTAATAGACCACACACACACATGTAGAATATTCATACACGTTGATACAAAGAATCAAGAAATCTGGGTTTTTAGTAGAATCCCATAGTGGAACTATACATGGAAACACTATTTATATTTTCATTGAATATTTATACATTTATCCCGTTTTTAAGGATAAAATTACTAAAAACACACAATAATAGACAAATCATGTTATTCATACATTAACGAGATGAAAAATGAACATAAAAAATATTACAACTTTTTGTCAAGAGTATCACCATAAATCGTATATCTAATAAATACAAACAATTGTTAAAAATAATTAATCCATAATTTGATAACCCGAATGAAATATCATAACTCATGATAACTTGGCCACCCTAATATAGATATAACTTCTCACCTTTATGTTGTTCATTTCTATTTCTTTTAAAAACTAAACCTCCAGTAAATATATCTAAATAATTAAATATCAAATGACTTTGATTATAATTTAAAGAATCCCCTGATCATTTTACATCCTACATTATTAAACAAGGTAATCAAAATCCATAGGTGTGACACCCCATATTTTAAAGGTTATCAATAAGCAGTGACAGTCTATAGGTCTTCATTATGAGCCAATAATATTGGATATAAATATCTATGAACAACTATAGAATAAATATATGTAAAAAAAAAAAACAACATATAAACTCAAGTAATATTCCTTATGCAATATATAATTTTAATTTAAAACAATTCATACAAAATAAATGATTGGTTATGAGATAATAATTTATGACAATGATAAAATAAAAAAAGGAACATCACTAATGTAGAATTTAGTATATTCCTATTCCATTCCAACTAATCAATCAACATCCCAATAATACCTCCACTACATGGGTGACTGCACTGCTTACATTGATTAGTTCCATAATAGGATGATGTTCCCATAGATTGAAGTCACATTAACGGAGAATGATCCATCACCAATTGTATCATAAAAATGAAAATTTGTTATCAAAAAATCCATTACATATCAATGTATTATGAATCACTTAACAATATTCCATGATGGATGATATATTTATTTCCCATTGGGTTAATGATAAATCACTCTCTCATGGTAAACATATCACCCCCAAATGATATTCATTTTCCCCTCCAAAAACCCTATAAAAAATTCTATAAATTATTCCTCAAAAAACCCATCGGTGAACATCATAATAATAAACCGCACATCAATAGATGATCCCAATAAGTAAACTGATAGTCATCACTACTATCCTGTCTATTCTGTGAATGATCCCATAACCTCAACCAAAGTATTGTGAAACAAAAATAACCACATAAACTTATAAACACTGGTGTCCAATATCACCACATAATTAATGAATTACCTAGAATTGTCATTTAAAATCATTTTTCCCATGTGATGAATCACATTCCAACTAAGAACATCATAAAAATTACATGCAACCTTATAAATAACTAGACAACTAAGTCAATGTTCCATCATCCAATAAATATTATTACACCATCACAACAACAACAACTATATCAATTTCCTATGCATGAAAACCCTGGGATACCCCTGTTGAATAAAAATTCTTCAACTGATTCCCTTAATAGTTACTCACACACCCCTACCCATGATTTTAAAATTGGTGGAACACGAAACTATATATATATAGTTGTAAGTATGTTGAAACAACCTACCAAGGGTTGGTAGGAGCCTTCTGATTTGGTTCTATGACCTAATTAAATATTTAGAATAATGTAACGAGAATCTAGATAATAAACATTAAAAAAAAAATATTTTACACCAAAGCTTCATTAACTATGAAAAAACTAGAAATATATGATGTAATATGGTAAACATTACCCATTGATATGTAAAGACTCGTGTTTTTATAGTAAGTGAATTTGAAATGGAATTTTAATTTTTTTATTCAGTTCCTTATAAATTGAAAACTGTTGTTTTAGCCTATCAGATGATATCAATTGATTTTTTGACCTCTCCATTGGTCTCTAAAAATGGAATTTACCCTAGGATGAGTGATTTGTGGAAATACAAAGCATTAAAATTTTCACGGATAAATTATTAATTAATATTTAATTAATTAAATATTAATTTATTTGAACAATTTTTTTAAATATATATTTTGAACATAGATTAATACTAATTTTATGACTTATCCATTAATTACAGAATAGTGGGTTTTTTCCATTGAGAAACATAAACTCATATCAGGCACTGGTTCTAAGCCCCATTATTGGTTTCATTAATTTGTATTCCCTTTTTCCCTTTTTCTTTTTTCTCATCCCTGTGGTATTCTCATGTATGACCCTATTGGATTCCCCTTATTGTGACTAAGAGAGAAAAAGGAAAGGTGTAGTGGGTGGGGTGCAGAAGAATAAACATGCCACCGTGAAGCTTGGGTGGAGCCATATCATCAAGCGACAATCAAAGAGACCGAATTTGTGTGAAGCAGTTACATATTATTCCCAAAGGTAGTAAATTTTTAATATTATTATATAAATACCTATATATTAACCTTACTATAGTTTTATGGCCCTAAAATTACTTTTATGTAACCAAAGTGGGTCTATCTATAGCTTTTGAGGAGAAAATTTCTTTCAGACCATTCATAAGGGTTTCCCATTCAGAAATCCCATTCACTTGATGTGTAGTTTTGGAACACATGTTGTCTGTTATTCCCATTTAGATAAGATGTTATTTAATAACAATATGTTCTGTATTAGAGTACAAATCATGAAATAGTATTCAACTATGTAATATAGTACATGGATAAACCACCCATATAGAAACACTTGGTCGTGTAGGGTATACAGAAAAAACTAGAGTGGGATATGTATTATGAAAGAAGTACAATACAAGGTAAGAAAACATGGATTTACCATTTTAGGTAAAATTAAGGGACTCAATGTACGGAACAAATCATTTAAATGACATACACACAATGTATATGGGTTTTATATGCCATTTCTTGATGAAGTACACACTCAATGGGGAATTGAGAGTACATGATGTGTACCAGTGTATACACCCCATGTACTTCCCCCATGCTACCATTTTGTTTGGTTTTGGTATTTTGATGATTCAAAGTTTGAATTTGAAAAATTAGTAGTCCAATTTGAGTTTTTCCACATATATAATGATGGTATATCAATTAGGGTGTTCTAAGGAATTTGGAGACCTGTTATTGGGAGTTAGACTTGATGGAGAGGTTCTTCCTCCAATTAATATTTTTAGTTTATCTAATTGGAGGTAGAACTCATATGATACACACCATAGGTTCTTATAAACAATATAGTGTACTTTTAGTGGATTTAACGAAGCACCTCTCCAATGCATCTTTATGCATTCGGTAGATTGCAGGAAAATGATGATTAATGATTAGTCAAATTGGATGGGTGTTCAAACCAACACAGACTGGGACCTTGATATGAGATGTGAGATTTTCCATATCCCCATATAGATGTTTTTTGGTTGATCCCTTAAATAATTTCTCACAGAAGGTGTGCCTCTATTGGATTGTGAGGCCATGGATAGTTAGAAACAAGTGTGTGATAGAGGATCCAATATAAGATTCTATTAGTAATGTTTCAATTATAAGGATCTCACATATGATTCCTCCTCATGATTACTTATTTTGAAGAACCTGTGTAGGATACATATTCATTCAGTATTTACCATAAAGATACCATGTTAGATGAATATGTTTATACACTTTCTAAGGATACTATGGTGGATGGTCCCACTTACTTATCAACTTGAAGGATCCCATCATAGATTTCCTTTCATTGTTATGAAATGATAAACCGAGTGGGTGCCCTGATGTTTGAACAACCCTGAGCTAGTGCCTTTGGGGTTATGGTAGGTATGGTACCAGGTGTCTCCTAAAACAATTCCAAACATGTAATCCCACAAAATATATATTATGGCTTTACAAACACAGATATGACATCATTTTAGATGAAAATTCATCACATTAAAAAATACATGCCCATGGACCATAATATTTTGTGTAATTAGAAACATGGAATATAATCATCTTACTTGGTGAAATATATTCAATGTTTCTTACTATGATATTTCAATTTATTAATCTCCGTAAAACATTTTTTCATAACATGTGGAAAGAAAAAATAGGAAAGGGGGAGTTTATATTCTAAATAAGGGGAAAAAAGGAGATACATAATCATAACATGAAGATAATGGTATAAGAACATGATCTTACCATTTTTGTACCATACCATGTATATCAAACATCATAATAATGAGTTACTAAATAAATATTGGATATTTATAAGACATAAATCATAAGGAAATTATGGAAAATGAGTCACAAGATCATATCACAAGTATAAGAAATATACTTGTAGCACAAAATTATATTTATAACCTATTAAACATGTGTAAATAGAAATAGGTTCACTCATTAAGTTGACGACATGAAATAATTTCCTAACATAAACATATGAAAATAAATATGGTCCAAGCATATCATTATATAAATGAAATATTGGTCCCTTAATAACATAAGAACATTTCAAAAGGTTCACACCTAACATTTTGAGCATGTAATCAGGTTCACACATGACACTGTGAACATGTAATCAATTTCATGAATAGGTGGGTGCCCCTCCAAGATAGCACACACCATCGTCCCCATTGAGGACCCTAAATTACTGAACAAATTTAAATTTCCTTTCCATATATGTATTACAAAATCATGTTCATCGCCAATTCTGGTATTTTATATCTCATGAGATATATACATATTTTCCAAATTCATTTGAGGGATAAATAGGTACCACTAATCCCAAAATTAAAATCATACATATGTGTGTCACAAGATCAAAATCATTCATCATATCAATAACCAAGAAAAGAAATGAGAATTGTAAATATGTATTCATATTTTAACCTTTTTAAAAGAGATAAGTTTCTTAATTATTTCATCATAGAATAACCAATTAAAATAAGTGGGTTTCATAAGCATATAATCCATGGAAGATATAATGGTTTGTTGACTCTCTGTTCCATTCCATCATCAAAAATGTGACCAAGGAAATGCCTTAGAAAAAAGAAGAAAAAATACATGAAGAAAATAATGATTTACATAGGCTTGAAATTTGGATTTCTCTAGTCATGATGAGGCTCTATCGGAAGCAAGGTACATGCGCGCCCAATCACTATTCACCAAAAGTCTCTTATTTTTCTGTAAATAGAAAATCAGTGCCTTCCTTTGTACAAACTAATTCATTTAATCCCAATTGATGATTTAGTCACCCGAGTGCTTTTCCTTGGTCATCGAAAACCTTTAAGGTAGTTATTTAACACCTAGAGTGGAGGAATTGATGGAGTATCATATGAAATAAGTCCCTTTAGTGTTTGAATTCCATAACACTTGCATTCCTAAAGCAACTAAACTCAAAATATAAGACACACTTGTGTGACACCCATTCCTCTCAATGGAACATGTGTGCCCCACTTATGTGAATACACAGGAATACCCTTGACGGCTTCAGTCATGTATCACCAAAGTATTAACATCTAGATTGTTCGTCACTTAAGTAAACATCAGGTCTCCCGAGACTACTTGTGTGCCCATAACTATGCGCCAGATACTTATATGGGAACCATTTTTTAATTCCCATTATCCCTTAAGTATATTCAATCCATTAATTAATAATTATTCAATGATATTCATGGGAAGACTTGTTCTTCATTGTATCCCTTTTCTAAATGGTGTTATATTGATACCTCCACCAAAACCTCATGACATATCAAAAATTTGGGAGGCACATATCATCGTTTATCCTATTTGGGTTTGTATAACCATAGTTAGAGGATTACCACATTAGTTTTGCAATGGGGGTAAGATTCGTGGGGTGTTAGTGGGTTTCTATATCGATTGTCACATGGTCCATTTGCCCAAAAATTGTGTTGCAGAGTTCTCTATTTGGAGGATTAGGGTTTGGGCCATGACCATCCCTTATCATATCTAAAACCTAGGGCCTCAGGTCGATGGTTGGAAAGGTATAGTTCACACCTTCTATTCCTTTTGAACAAAGGAGATATCTCCCTCCCCTACATGGACCGAATTTAGGCATCCATCCTACTGTAAGCCCATAACCATTCACGTAGTAGGGTGTAGTTTCACTCATCTCTAATTCCTTCACATTCACTATTTCTTTGCATTTGACCCACGTATAATGTAAATTTAAGAGGGAAAAGGTTCATTGCCTCAACCTCGTCCACCGTTACCGCAGTAGGCTCGTCCTATTCCACCAACGGAGGAGGAAAAGCATGTGTGCCTTTGCTAAATCTTTCACATCCTCTTGATTCCCACAATGAGAATGAATCACATGGGCTTTTAGATTTGTGATTATCACAAAATTTTCACAAACACCTCATATAATGTACTTTGAGGAATCTAATCCACAAAAAAAATTGGGATATGTAGGAAGCCTTCCTATGGCCAGAGCTCCATGTCATTTCATCCATAAAATGCATCCTTTTTAGGACGTAATCTCAAAATCGTTTCTCTCCAGGAAAAACACTCTTCTATGAGACTCATTGAACTACATGTACTTAGATTCCCATCTGAAAGGGATACATACAAAGCCTCTCTGATGTTCAAAACTAACACTCCAAAAAACCACTATCTTCTTCAAACATATTCTGAATAGGGTCTAATCCAACATGGGAACTTATATCATTTATTTGTTCATTGGGAGGCTTTGGTATAGGTACCACACCAATATTTCACTAATCACCTTCCACTTATATTTTCTTACCACATGAAATTTAAACTATATGGTTAGGTCCTTATCACATGGCCTTAAAAGGCATGATGTGTCCCACAAAGCATCACCAATATATGGGGGATCTGATTCCATTCACAAGGAAACATAGGTAGTCTATATATGGGTACGATCCCAACATCAAAATAAACTTTTCTCTCCCTGGACAATAATAAATTTTATAGTGCCCCACTGAGTTCCCTAAAAACTAGTGTTATCATAACAACAGTGAAAAGAATATATAAATAGAATATCAGAGGATAACATTGATGGAGAACCTCAAATACATATAGATTTCTCTATTAATGAACAAACACAAATACATAAAGAAGATTATACATTTCACACATTCAATAATTGATTGCAAATTTCACAAGAAACCTAAGTAATACTAGGTAAATTGATTAGAATTTAGAAAAAATATCATAAATATATAAGGGTGTCTTAGTGTAGGAAATAATTCCCCCCAAAAGGGGGTGATGAGTCTGACCTACCATCCACTCAACCAATATATGATCTGACGTATCATAGGTTCAAACATAACCAATTAATTACTTTGGAATGCAGGTCCCTTTGTATAAAGTACAATTGTATGTTTCCAGTTCCATAATTAATTCCAATGGAAACTGCACAGTAGTAGTGATTCTTTTCTAGAACACACGTTCTGTGCGAGACGAAAAGAATAAAGAACTCGATGTGAATCATTAACATAGTTGAAAGTGTTACCCATCTATCAGGAACCTATAAACTGATAATGGAATTCCATAAAAAGGAATCAATCATGCATGTTTCCATAAATAAACCAATACTTTAATGGAGATAATTGTTTGAATATTCTCTTGTTTTCTCATAACTCCCATAACTCCAAATGGTTTCCCTGAAGTTTGCACCTGTGAATGCCTTAGTTGCGGGGCAAGATGGATCCTCGTCCAAAGGAAGTACGTCATTACTAAAATAGAATCTTAAACACTAGGCCTCCACTGTATTGGTTAAATAATACCATAAACATGGTACTATTCAAACCCTGGAGGCTTTCAGACATGCTATCCAAGTTAGTAACAAACCTCGATCATCTGGTCAGAAATGACCGATGATCAAGAAGCAGACGATGCCAACCAACATCTTCAACTATTTAATAAATTTATCCCCAAAATGTAATAACTAGTTACTCATATACTATAGGTAGTTGGATCAAGAGGTCACTCATTGCCTCAACTTAAAGACACATGGGACCTTCTTGAGAGTTCCCACCAGAAATCAATACCAACTGAATTCTGTGGAAAAGAACCGCCAACATGATGGGGGTTTTTCCTTTGATTTTTCAGCCCCAATTCCTCAGACTCAGACATGCAAGATGAACTGCAAGGGACAAAATACATCCAACATGGATTAGGTTCTTACCTTTTCCCCTTATAGAGAAGTCCATCATTCTAATTTGGTGGAAAACAAATAACATTAACATACACCTGTCTACCCTAATTCTACTAGTCAACAGACTCATCTAGAGGTACCCAACTAATCCCGAAATCTACACCCGGTGGAGTAACATGAGTAGACACATACAATTGATTATAAACAATCATCCAGTCAGTAGACTCGTCTAGTTTCATTCATGGAATCCCGTCAATAAAATATGGAGGCCACTTGTAAGAATGAACATATTCCTACCTGCACTCCCCAATCCTTCCAGCAATCTTGTTTGTCAGCATTGAAGGAAGTTTCTCAGCCATGATTGGCAGAAAAAACCAGCAGGCACATACACCTTCCAATATCAGTTAATCCTACTAGCAGTCTCATTTGGTATCACCATGAGAATATAGTCGAAAATCTCCGACATCAAATTTGGTACATACTCAACCCTCTTACCCCAGATATGAGTACAGTTAGTATCCACTGACATGAAATGGTGGACATTGGCATATACATACACCTACTCCATATACTGAATGTACATATATTCCTATTCTGGTCACTGATGTCACCACACACATATTAGCATTGGTGAAAGAGAATACAAAAATTCTTGCCCATATTTTAGAAGTCTTCAAGAATATAACAACAAAAACTTTAGCAGTACTAGTAGAACAGACACATAATTATATCCCCAATCTTGGAATGACTCATTGGCTTTCCACCTCGGAGTTGATACACACCACTATTCCAACCCAGGAGGGTTATGGGGCATACTCCCCCATATCATATGGACAACAATATCGGGAATGTGAACCTCTTCCATTCGGATATAATCACCCTATTCTAATGACCACTCAAAAAAAGGAAGATATACTTGCCAATGATAAACCACTTCTCCCAGAAAGTGTCCCAAAATACGTGTAAAAGAGCATATATAAAGAATTCTTGAAAATACAGTTGAAAAATCAAGATTCAATATATGATCTAGATCCTATTAATGATGGAGTTCTTGAATCCGTAAAATATTTCTCTACTGCAACTCATGATCCAACTCTCCATTTAAAAATTTATTGGATTAGTTGAAAAAATTCTAAATTTTCCTATACGAAGATTCATCATGAAGGATTAATTCCTAAAAATTTGTTCAATATAGATAATATATCCCAAAATGAGAAGCACAACAACCCTCAGTGTGGCAATAAGACAAAGTAGTAAAAGGATTTATCCCTTTTTGTAATCCACCATGGCGGTCCACCCCACGATGGAATTCGCTAATAAATTTCTCTCCATAGTAGTGTTTCACATTATCATGATAATTATTTAATTGAAAATGTTGCGATGAGAAATACTTCTTATCTTGGGGTACTTTCCAATATAAATCCATTCATTTCTAATTACATATTAATAAAAGGTGAAATAATTTATCAACCAAAATACAACCCAAGGCGACTGTCATTCTTCGAGCATCCCTTGGGTAATTTTTCATCTAATATAAAAGAAGAAAAAATAACTACTCCTATTTTTTATGATTAAAGAACCATGAAGTATCCACTCTAGTAATAAAAAGTTGAGAAACTTCTATCAATAGTTGATGGGAATATATTGAATATGAAAAAACAACTTTCTAATGGTGAAATACCAGTAATGTTATGGCCTTTTTCAACCACTCAATACAATATTCTAGAATTGATGGAAGAATATTTAATTAATGATATATTCCTAAACTTATGGAATAATGTTCATCATATGAAAGATAATTTTTTACCATATAATGAATATCAAATTCATGTTAAGGCAATAGAAGGGTTACATCACCAAATTGACATGGCATCTATATCAGTTTCCCAATATCCAAAAGCTGTGAATTAGAAGGGATCCCTTCATCATGTATGCCTCGATGAACTAAAGAGGCTACACCAGTTAATTACTGTTACCACATCTAGTGTACCTATCCAAGGATGTGGTGTACACATAGCATTTCACTTCACTACACCCCAAAATTAGAAAATCCCACAAAAAGTGATATCAGGAAATGTTATTTCCCATGGTTGGATACAATCAACATATTTTTTGTGTAATGAAATATATGCTCAAGAACAAGCCTTGAATAGATCTCATCAATGTCAGGACCAAAAAAAGAAATCTATTGAGATACTTTTTCATCGTGCATTTGAAAACCTTAAACAAGCCTCCTTCTAAGAGGATATCATCCATTGGATTGTGAAAATGTCTGAAATAGAATAACAGTCTTCCGAAATAGTCTATTTAAGTGTTTGTGGGATAATTCATCCATCCAATGATCATATAATAATTTGTAATATGTGAAGAGAAGATGCCCTAATCTCAACCATAATAGTTCAAGAGCCACTCGGCCTACAGTGCTGGGGGCTTGTTTAACTCAACCATTGAATTCAATAAAAATATTTCAAAGGTTTTAAGAACTAGAACATCTCTAACTTACATGGCTAGGGTATTTTTCAAATCAAAAACCCCCCTCAATAGAAGTCATTTTTCCCGATTAGGGAAGAATCCAAAAAGTGAATACAAAACTGAACTTCCCAAGGATTCCCTTTAGGTTACTTTCTATCAATTAGTTCATGGGAATTACCCATATATGAGAGCAAAGTCTCATAGATGAAACATAAAGAGGTGATTTGAATGATATACTGATAGAATGCTACCTATGAAATATGTGTCAGTAAATGCCACTAATACCATTATGGAATATCCTCTAGAAAATGAGCCTAGTTCACGAGAGTACGATGATGATGTTTTTATTCATAATATGGTATACACCGAAATAAATGATGGAGGTGTGCATACCTGAAATCAAATGCTTACCTAGAATATTTGTATTCTCTCAAGTAAACAACTCCTGTATCATTGAAATGACTCTAATAATGGGAAATGTAAAGGTTGTATCATGTATCACATTGATACAATAGAAGTTCATCCTCTTTCACTTGAAGAAATATTTTCCCCGCATGAAGAATAGATTAAGGATTACGAAATACTCAATGCTGAGTTACTTCGAAGAATCATTTCTTCTAGACAAGCTCCACAAGCAGATCCTAATCTTGTACATCCTGTAGGAACTCATCAACAAAGTCTGTGTATGGAAACTATAGATACAGATTATGAATTACCTCTATTGGGTGCAAAACCATGATAGGATCAAAAACATCCTTATATTCATATCCCCATGGGTTATCCAAGACAAATACCAGCAACCTCACCACCATTGGTTTTTCCCATCGTCGTGCCAATTCATGCTCTATATGACATACCTATACATATCCCATCTCATCCAGATATTCCCCATATTTTTGTAATACAATTGATTCCATAAAAACTCAATTGAATGATATGGAAGAATGACGGTCACCAGTACAACCCGAGAATAGAACTTACCCCAAACATGTAGATTCGATCCCTCCCCCACCAATCCTTGTGTATATCATATATCCAATATTTAATGGTTCATAAGATCTGGAGTAGTACATAATAAATTTTTTTCTCATTATGATCCCATGATGTAAAACCATCAATGAAAAGAAGTAGTAAAGCTTAGATGTTTTGTGAAATCATTACAGGTGACAGCCTTTGTCTGGTATACAAGTTTGCAATCTCAATCAATTACTGGATGGGAAGAACTCCATCTGAAATTCCATCTCCAATTCAACACAATGATTCCAAAGATAACACATTTTTATCATAACAATTGAAAAAAGGAGAATGAAAGAGTTTCATATTTCATTTCTTGATTTAAACGATTAATATATTCCTTAAATCTATAACTCTTTTAATAAGAGTTATTACCAATTTTGGTGGAAAATCATCTTGATGATTTATGAACCCAACTAATACATGTGATATACACCAGAGGGTTTCAAGACCTTTCTTCAATCTCCCATCAAGTATAGGAATCAATTTTGTAAACCAAATCTATATCTTGTGTAATTCCACCTGCTCCGATAAGGATAACATGGAAAGAAGTGTCTCGTACAGTCAAACTCAAAAAAGAACATGTACCTTCTTCTACTACAAAATGTTTTTCATACTGAAGGGATCCACCTCATTTGTGTCATCAGTAATGATCGCCTCATCAAGATGATCAAACAGATCAAAGGAAGAGACAGTTTTAGGAATTAAAGAAAAAAAATTTCTTTTTGAAATTAATAGGTCCTCGATTACTTCATTTCATCTTTGGATATCAACTCAGTACAATTTCCAAGGATGAATACACTGAATAAAGAAGAAGACGAAGATCTACCAAATTATTTCCCCTTTCATCAAATGTTGGGGCATCCCATTTAGGATATTGTTTTTCAAAGACCACTTGCTAAACAACGGTAGACTCTGGAAAAGTGAAACTAAAATGTTTATCATCCCATGTAGCATGTGTTTCTACTATCAATCTAGAGGAAGAAAACATATGGAAGGAATTCAAAAGAAACAATGCGCAGAAATATGATGATTGGATGGTCAGAAAAACATTCCACCAATCTCTTTCCATTCCACAAACACAGTTTAAACAACCAATTATACCTCCTACCACATATTTTATATAAAATCCATCTTCATTAAAAGATCTGTCCTATAATGGTCAATCCTCAATAAAGAAACATGATCAGAATGATAAAGAGCAGTAAGAAGTGGTTGAGCTCATTACAAGACCAATGTTCTCCTTTAATTTGGTAAATTTCATGCCAACGGTTTCAAAATTACGGGCACCACCCCACCAAAAGTGAAGATAAGAACTGAATTATCATGAAGAATCTTCACTAGATGAAGAATTTATCTTTGGTTTGGTTAATTTTATCCACTTAATGGACCCCTATGCAACTGATGGTTCTAGTTATAAACCTAAATTCCCAGCGTCTGATTGGGGAACACGGGGATGAATTCTTGTCAAGGATACATCGAAAGACTTGGATATTCTAGAAACCACTATTTTAACTATACCCTTACTCGAACCATTAATGCGGCAGAAACTAGTGGCAGAGCCCTTCAACAGGATCCATAAAAACGAGGAAATTCTCCCACAGAGGACATGATCGGTCCTGACATGGTCATCTTAAAAGACAAATTAATGTTTACAAAACCATTATCTCTTCAATAAGATATACCAAGACTTTCTAATCTACCATGATAAGAAGTATTTCCACCTTCTACCTCAATACAGTGTACATATACATTAAGAGAATCAACATCCAAGGCAACTGAAAAACTGCAATTCCATATTGGAAAATATATTACTATAGACCAAAATTAGGATGTTTTGAAATAGCTATCCCAAATAATGGAGAAATTGTCAATTTAGAATTCCATAAATCTTTTAAAAGGTCTATGAGAAGCACTTATTGAGGCATTTTCATGTTCACAAGTGTTTGAAAGCAAAAATTATTCTACTGAGGTTTACTATATAAGGATTTATCATGAAAAATTTCATGCATCTATATCATTCATAGATGAAGATGAGGATGATGTCATACATGGACGCATCATACCCTTGTATCTATCCTGTAGGGTTAATTATACATACATCCGAAGATCCATCATTGATAATGGATCAAGGGTAAACCACATTCCCATTGGTATGCTTCTTCGTTTGGGTCTTTTCAAATATGACTCATCTCCTCCCACTTTGGTGTTTCAAGGTTATGGCAAGGATGAACGAAAACCATTAGGTGAGATTACACTCAGAACTTAGTTTGGGGATCTTGTATCTAATATTGATTTCATGGTTTTCCGAATGGACACTTCCTTCAACATTCTACTTAGAAGGCCTTAGTTACATAAATATGTGTTAATTCCTTTGTCACATCACTAGTGTATCAAGTATTGATTAAATGATCAAATTGGGATATTGTATGGTGATAATGATCCATTAAAAACATGCCAATCTCTGTATTTTGAGGCCTAATTCTATCACACAAAAGGAATTAGGTCTGTAGCAAAATATTTCACAAGAATCAATGCTACAAATCGTTCATAAAAGACCCAGGATAACCCATTAAAACATTAGAGTATTGATTACATGTCTCATATCAATCAAACTAAAAGGATTTACCCAACTCCAAGAACTCATCCAATGATTTCTATAATGTCAGTCGTGGAAATTGTGCATCACAGTAGGGGATATATTGTTGATTTACCAAGTAGTGGTGAAATCTTAAATAGAGATGGCTTCATTTTATCCACCGAACTTCAATATGTTTTTACTTCATCGGTCAGTATAGAAGAATTTGTAAAATTAGTAGAGGAAACAAAGATGTTGATTCCCAACCCATCTATACCTCTTCCATACTCTAGGAAGACTATCATCATCTGTTGTGTTAGGTATAGTTGCCTCTTTTTTAGGATATCGAAACAATAAATCCTCCCCTAGCTCTGAATGATTTTATTCCTCATAAACATTAAAATAATATACAGAAGAAGTAACACGTGAGGAGGAAGAAGAAGAAGAATATCTTAAGGATTCCTCCCATCATTTTAGGAAGGCATCTCTACCACTGTGGATGATCTCAGAGAAATAAATCTTGGAATAGAAGAAGATCCACCCCCACTCCAATTAGTGTATCAATGACATCTATAAAATAAGATATTTATACTTCATTTATAAATAAGAATCATGATTAATTTTTTTGGAACTATACAAAAATTGCAGGCCTTAATCCCAATGTATCCACTCATCATTTGTGTTTTCTATAAGAGCACTGTGGATTTAAAAAGGCAGCAAGAAGAAAACACCGAACACACACCTCTGAAATTGAAGCTAAACTCAACAATTTATCAAATATAATTTTATTAGGGAGGTGAAATATCCCAATAGGATGGAAAACATTGTCCCACTGAAAAATAATATTTGGAAAATCATAGTTTTCAATGATTTTAGAGATCCAAACTGGCATTGTTCCAAATATTACTTTATAGTTCCTATCACATAAATTTTTATTTATGAAACAACTGACTGTGAAGAATGCTCCATCATGGATGGCTACTCAGGTTATAATAAAATCTAAATAGACCTATATGATTTGGATTCTACAGCCTTTAGATCCCCTAAAGGCGTGTTTTGCTATAGGGGAATGCCCTTTCACTTAAATAATGCAGGTGAAACATATCAACATGCAATGAATAATATTTTAAAACCCTTTGAAAATTTTTCTAATGTTATGCAGATGATTTATTGGTTAAATAAAAACAACATTCAAATCACTTAATTGATCTACATACCATATTTAATAATCATCAGCAACATAATATAAATATGAACCCCATGAAATGTACTTTTGGGATTACCTTAAGAAAATTTTGTAGCACTTTTGTACACCACCATGGCATCAATGTTGATCTTGAGAAGAAAATATATATCCTTGCAACGAAACCTGGTCAATATTTGAAGGAATTAATAAGACTTTATGGACACATGGCCAATATTTCTCTCTTTATCTCCAATTTGAAAAGAATGTGTTTAACCTCCACCGGATTAATTAGGGAGGGAGATATGTATCAAAGGGCCGAAGACTACGAAGAGTCATTTGATACCCTCAATAAATATCTCTTGAGAACACCGGTATTAATTCGACATGTGGAAAAAATCCACTTATTTCTTATGTGATATATTTAGAGTGACCACTAGGTGCCTTCCTGGCCGAAACGAATGATGCTAGGAATTAAAATTCTCTTTAATATCTCATTGGAAATATGATTAACATAGAGACTCAATATTCATTTATCAAGAAGGGCTACCTGGAATTAATATTTTTAGTATAGAATATGAGGTACTACCTGCAACAACATGAGGTCCACTTTGTATCTCGCAATAACCCACTCAAATTTATCCTCATTTTTCCTATTCTTACAGGTTGTTTGGTATGGTGGGAAATTATCTTTCAACTGTTCGATATCTATTTTGTTCCTTAGAATGCAATAAAAGTCCATGTCTTGGCATAATTCCTTGCTGAACACCCATATGTTGAAGATACATCTATAAATACTAAAATTACACACACACACACAGATATATATATATATATATTCTATTCATGATATTTATAAAATATGGGAAATGTACTTTGATGGTGCTTCTATAAGTTTAGGGAGGAAGAAAATGGAAAACCCTAAACTCAAAATAGTTTGGTTAGGAATTGTAGTTATCTCTCTAGAAAAGGAATTGTTCACATATTCCTTTATGTTATCATAAGGCAGTTTGGACAATGAGATATAATATCAAGATCTCATTATAGGCCTAGAATTGGCACTCTAGGTACAAGTGAATCACCCAAATGTGAAAGGTGAATCAGAATTGGTAATCAAACAGATCACTGTGGATTATTCTATCAGAAAATACGAGTTAATCCCTTTGTGTGATTATATAACAGGGTTTATGGCTGAATTTACCGTAGAGACTTCATTTTCTAATATCCCATGATCACAAAATAACCAATATGATGCATTGGATATTGTGGCCACAACCCTAGAAGATCCAAATCAGGATGAGATAATCATCAGTATTTCTGATCATCATCTAGTTTCCTATTTTGTTCAAACTAGAATAGAGTAAATTAATTAAATCAACAGTATTCCTGAGCTATATGGTCATAATATAGGACGGATGAAACCTATAATAGAAAACATTCATAATAGATTACTTCCACTAGATAGATCTGAAAAAATAAATATTACAATGAAGAGTGGCCAATTTAACTCTTTATGATAGCCCAGATCACTATACAATCCTCTAAAAACAAGAATTTGATGGGGTCCCCTTCAGGTGTATCAATGGAGAAGAAATTATAGCTATCATGAATGAAATACTTACAAGATAATGTAGTGCTCACCAGTTTGGGCATAGGATTTCTGATCAAATTTGAAGTCTTGGACACTTCTAGCCTTCAATGATGCACGATTGCACAAATTTCAAAATAAAGTGTCACCCCTGCCAAAAACAGGCAATTTTCTTTCATCAACACTTGATGTTTCTACATAAAAAAATACTACTAGATTTTTTATATGTGGGGAATGGAGGTAGTATGGACTTATCCTCCATCTATAGCTATGTAGTTTAAGTATATTGTTTCTGCTATGGATTTCTTCTCCAAATTGGATGAGGCGATACCCCTCAAAGAATTCGGGGCCAAAAGCATTTTTAACTTTGTTCTAGCTAATATAATTACTATATTTTGTGTTCTTCATTCCATAATAATAGACAATGACACCAATTTCTTTTCTGTTGTCGTAAAGAAGTTATATCAGGAGCACAATATCAAATCCAACCATTCATCTCATAATCATGCAGTATCCAATAGACATATATAGGATTTCAACAAGCCCTATCAAATTACTCCAGAAACTGGTGTATACAGAAAATAAATCTTGTTTTGATAAACTTTTTTCATGCTTTATATTGAACTACTACTCGTTCCACCACTCATGTAACTCCATATTAGTTGGTGTTTTGAATAGAAGTAGTTTTTCTTATTCAAAATAAATTTCCTTCACTCCAAGTTGTAATTTGTGATCAGTTGTGTATAGATGAATAGTCTTGGAAGTGATTTGATGAGCTAGAATGATTATACGTAAATCTATTGCATACATTTAATCATTTTAAAGTCTATCTGAATAGAATAACATGATTTTTTAAAAAGAAAGTTTGGCTCCTCTCATTTAATTAAGGATAATTTTTATTAGTCATTGGGACTCCAATGATACTAAGAAATAAACCTCCAAAACATTATCCAATGCGGGACAGACCCTACTCTATACATAAGGTCTACTCTAATGGATCTTATTCCCTAATCTCAATGGATGGGTAAATTATTACAACTCCAACCAATGTAAGATTATGGAAGAAGTACTTTGTGTAATCATACAACATAATCTACTAACTTCATGACTCTAAACTACATAGCACAATGTCCATGTTTCAATACATTAAACTGTATAACAATCCTATGTGTCCATGCTACATGATGTAAAAATTTGTAGCATCTTTTTCCTAATAACAAGACGTTTAATTACATAAGATCATTTTTCCTCGCTACATGACATTAAACTAATGTTTTATTGTATTATTAATTTCATGTTAATAAATCCCATAAGATATCTAAAATTGTTATATCTTGTAGTTCGTAGAAAATGAGTAGCTTTCATGTGCGATCATTACTCACATCATTGATAATCCTTACAGGAACATGACTTCCATTTCTCTCTATGTTTGAATCAGAGCTTCATAGAGACCTCATTTCAAGAACTATGTATGACTTGAATCTTATATCAATGGGATACATAGAGATTCCTAGATCTCTAATATTGGGCTGATCCATGACAAAAAAACTCATTATTCCATGTGTATATGAATCAAACATGCATCGGGAATCATTAAAGAACTATGTGTGGTTTGATTCTCATTATCAATGAAAAATGAAGAGAAGCCTATATCTCCAATCGTGGGCTCAGCTACAACCATATTGAAATTTATTTCCCTTTTTATTCCAACATATGAAAAAAAAAAATTCAGAGTACTCTTCCATGAGACATGGATTGATCTTCATACCATCTTATGTTTTATGATTAACCATTTCTCAAGAATGTGTTAAATTTTCTTGTCTCTCACATCAAACACAATAGGTGTGGGGAATTATTTTATCAATAACTACATTTTTATTGATCCACATTTAATTGGGATAGGTAGATATTCCTAGATATCCAATCTTGAGCACAACCATAATTAAAAAAACCCATTATTCCATGTGTGTATAAATTAATCTGACATGGGGAATGTTTCAATAACTATGTGTGGATTTATTATCATCCATATGAGATACATAGTGACATCTGAGTAAAATTTCCTGGTTTAGATGTAATATTCATTATCACGTTAGAATAACTTAATGTACTCACAACATGATTCTAAGATAAAAAACATAATGTTCTTGCTGCACGAAATTAAAATAAAATGTACCCAAAGAATAAAATTTGGTATTATTCTCATCCCATTGAGATATGTATTTAAAACTAGGCCTTATCTCATATTCTCAACCACAAGATAAATTTTTTATCAATCTTAATCATATAGTTCACAATCTATATGGGAGTCTTCATTTTGGGTCCTATACTTGGAGATCCCAGTAAGAAACAAATGTACTCATTTTACATATGTGTAAAATATATTTTATGGACTCCAAAATCATGGCCAATATTGATTCCAATATTTTTTTAATTGATATTTACCACCATTTTTATTTTCACACTCATAATATTGAATTGTTTTTAGATCTTCATAATCTATCTTATAGATTTTGGTGGCATGATTTCTAGTATCTATGAGATTTTTTAGTGATTATGTAGTACGTTCCCTTAGGCTCCCTTCCATAAAATATGCCTACATAATAGCTTGTTAGTAAAAAGATACCACTGTTTGGATTTACAAATTTTATCAAATAATGGTAACTTCATTCTAGGTAAAAGTATATTTTCCCATTAAAAATTTTATTACAATATACAAGAATCCATATCATGATGTTTTCATCCATGTGTATTTGTCCCATTACCATTTTCTTGATCTGAAAGTACCCAATACCGTGGTTTAAAGATTTTATTTCTTCATATGTTCAATGAATTTTGAAATAACCTTAGATCATTTGACCACGTATCATCCTTTATTTCAATAATATTTTGGTCCTAGTTGCATGACCTAAAACAAATGACACCAAACATCCTATGTTTGGGTCAAACCATTGTAGAGAACAAATTCCTCTTTTTCTATGAAAATCGGGATTAGAAACATTCTTTCTTCATTCATAGAACATTTCCCATAATCCAAGATCTATGCTTTGGAATATGTGAATCACTCTAAACTATTTTCTTCTTTTAGAAATAGAATGATTGATACCCAATATCATTTTTTATTGACAATGTAGAATGTGACACTTGGTGTTCTTACATATGTTTCCTACATAATATGTGTATCAACAAAATATTCCACAATTTGTCTATACAACATATGACCCTATTGGACCTACATAATACAAACCCCATAATAGGTTCGTCAAATAATGGTAACTTAATTCATGGAAAAGGCTACCTCTGATGCGTTTATCCCATTTCCAAAACCATTATCCAGATATAAGAATTCCCAAACAACAGTTTACAATTCTTTCTTTCTATACATGAACAAGTTGGTATGTTTCTAGAAAAATTATCAAGAAATTGGAGGCTCATAATCCTTTGGTCAGTGCTGAAGAACATAAATTGAAGTCGACTAATGTACATGAAACATGACGTGAAAAAACACAACATAATATCCTTGTATCTTGACATGAAACTACAAAGAAAAATGTTATAAGACCCCTTTCTGCTCAAACATTTCCATTCTTCACACACTGAATTTTTGTAGAATTTTCCCCAATTATGTACAATGTCATCATAGATGGACATTTATTTTTAAAATATTTTTCCTTGGTAAAACCACCCAATATGGTCTTGATTCACCCAAATCTAAATTTTCCTTTTCTATAAATAATAAAATATGAAATTTTTTAGTGTTGTTGTTCCTGATAATGTAGTATGTTCTTATAGGTGACCTTGCATAAAATTCACCTACATAAAAGTCATGTAACTCAAAATATTCCACTATTTGGATATGCATCATATTCCTTAGTTTTCCATGTATAATACAACCAATATGATGGATTTTTCAAGTAATGGAAAATTCATTCTTGGAAAATATCTCTATGTTTATAATTTATGTTTTAGATTTGGTGACAATAAAACTCATGACTCAATATTCCCCTTGAATTTTTTTAAATAATATTGGATAAATTCCTATCCACTAAGCCTTATTTGGTATCTAATTTCAATCGTTATGGTCAAAGCTATTCGATATTAAACAATAGCCTTATTCGTCCAATATGCATGACTTTAAGCTGCCCTTAAAGAAAGACATGGTACTCAGTAGATTAAAAACCCACAAAGGGAACTATAAACATATGTCAACCTTCCAGATCACAAAACATACATTTTCTACAATTTAGGTAATATTGAGCTATAATAAATCAAAATAAAAAAAATTGTTTGGTTGTTTTCCTAACTCTACGAAAAGTCAAACTACACTCACTGGGCCCACTTGATTAGTTTAAAAAGGTGAATTCCATTCCTACCATCATAAATATTCTTATCAAGTATGAAAATATCATATTATAGAAGTAACCATTATAATTATAAATAAAAGGAACCAATGATAAAGACAAATTTGATTATAAAAAAAATTATTTTCATTTGTTAGAAAAAATCCAGAGAGGAACATCAAAAAACATGAGCCACACAATCATAAATCATAATAGGTTTTCAATATAACTTATAATTTGTTTAGTGTCCTCTTTAAATACATCAGCTACCCATTTATGTTCATCTAGCCGACTAGTCTCATTCTCTTCAACATGAAGAAGTGCTTCCTTGGCATCTAAAATGGATTTTGTTCCATCTTTCTTGTCTTCTCTTTTTGAATCATGATGGTGGTCATGCTTCCCTCTAATAATATCCAACATTTGTTGAAGACATGGATACAAAAAATTATTTTGTTTTTTTTACTTGAGTTCTATCAACTTTTCTATATGACTGGACTCAGCTTAGGATAATTATTCTTTGAATTCATCAATGTTGGTTAATAGTCTCGCTTTTATCAGATCTTTTCAAACATTATTCTCATTATCCATTTTTTCAGATTATCAGTTTAACTATAATGTGTATTTAATGGTATTCAAAATATCTAAATCTCATTGTAATGAACAGAGATGAATGTTTTAGAATTCGCGAATACAGTTCAGAAATGGAAATTTCATATAATATATTCTACATGATTTTCCATGCCTTCTTACATGAAAGATGAAGAGCCTTTGGAAGCTCTAGATCTGATTCAAATTATGTGTTTTGAAAAGGATTATATTAAAGGATTAATACACTTAAGAAGATCCTTGTTCTGATACTTCCTTGAATGTGGTTGCAGAAGCAAAACCTCCAGACCTAGCCATTATTTTTGACAATCATATAAGGTGAATTAAAGTTATGGATATGGTTAGTTTAAAAGCGATTACAAGAGTGAGAATGATCAAAATATTAGTAACCCCTACCCAAAAATATGTCCCAATATAGAGAATACTACTCCCCAATATTCTCAGCTTCACCAGTTTTGGTTGACGTCTTTTGGTGGGTAATTCTTTTTTTAACCTACTCGTGATTCTATAAATAAATCATCAGGAAGATATTTTGGTTCATGGTTCACCTGATCCAAAGTCTATGCAATGTTGGGATTGACAGTGATATCAATTATTCCGTCATGAATTATCACCATAATCATTCATTTAGATGAAACAAATATTTCATCCAATCACGGTTATAAAATTAATCCTAAGAAGACTGATAGAACGAAAAATAAAAACTAACAACCATTTGGTTATATAGAAGTAACTTCAACTTCATCATATGTTTTATGAATATAAACATTTTCTAATAATTCTTCAAAATACAAGACAAGATTCATCATAACATACAATGATAATATAAATACCATGTTAGTCTCAACCATTGGAGTACTTGGACTGGTTGTTTTGTGACCATCCTCTGACAACTTTTGACACTAAACTGCTTCCTTACTAATAGTTACGGGTTTATCATTATCTATTGAATAATTTTCTATTGGATGTGATGAACCTGAAGAATCATAGAGTGGAAGTCAGTTGTTGTTACACATAGTTTCTCTTAAATGACTTCTAATTTACTATAGGTATCCTCTATCACATTATTAGAAACATAAGTAGTTCAATGAAAAATGTTAACTCTTATGGCCTAAATGCATCTTCAGTCAAAGAAAACACCAGGTTAGGAGGAATTTGTTCTTGTTTGGAAGAAACCTCAATGTTTCCTCGAGGATCATCTATGATTTCTCTAAGAGAAGAAATTGAATAAGTTCCTATAGTTCCTTGATGTGTAAACACTATCTATGAGTAAATATAAAACTCATGTTATCATGAATTCTTACCACTAATGAGAAAATATTTAACCACAATTTTTATTCTTTGATATTTCATGTTTCTTTTCCTTATTAGGAGGACGTGAATCATCATCTCCAAAAATTTGTAATGGAGAGTGCAATCCCCTTTCTATCTCATCCTCTATGTCCTGTTGGAAAGAGATATCTCTCCAGAAAAAAGGGTTGATCCAATAGCTCTAAGTTAAGTACCACCATGTCAATATTGCTTTGATGGAACCTCAGTCGATTTTCCATTAGCCAGATGTGAGTTAAAAAGGTATTTCTCCTAATAAACATTTCTTTGACTAGATTCAAATATAAAAATAGAAAAGGATGTGAGAAAAAAATGTACATCTTCCAAATCAACAAAATAATACCATTCTTCAACTAATGAATGGTCAATCCCTTCAGTACCACCATGATCTATCATCTCATTAACACATTTTGTGGTGGGAATTGATTCATTAGTTTCGTAGATGATAATCTCTAATTCTTGGATAAAAGTTCATAATTCATCAGGTTTGTTCTTAAAAATAATATAAAAAGAGGCTCATAGATCCCTTATTATTTGAATTCAAAACCCATCAACTAAATCTATTTATGTGGGTTCAGCATCACAATTCATGATTTTCTATATTTGAGGCACCTATGGTCATTCATATTTAGAGAACATTTTTTAGGGTTTAGAAGATGATATTGGAGGTTTATATTTGATTTTCATTCCAACTACTATAGTCATGGATGGTGGAAGAGAGAATGGGAATCATTTATCTTCTAATAAACATTGGCTAGACTACCGTTGTACAAATTCAATTGGGATTTATGTTCTATCCCTCTTGACTATAACAGTTGGATTGTATGATACATGAAGGCCCTTTAGTGTTCTTGGAGCCATGTCACCCTCACCCTCTGACTCCAATGAATCATCCTCCAATGATGAGTAATTACCTTTCAAATGAGAGGGCTCCTTCATACTACCTCTCTTTATCCCTACACAAAGGAAAACATGGTATAACTCCCCTTTAGTTTATGATGCAACCCCATCCGAAAAATACCAGGTAGTGAATCTGCTTGTTGCATTAGCAGAAGGTAAGTTGAATATTTCCCATGTTTTCTCTAGTGTCTCCAGCAACCATATTTGTCTAACCACCATCGGATGTTTCTCTAATCAAATTTGAAATAGTGTAGATACAATAATTATTTTGTATACATTTGAATTTATGTGTGAATCTATAAAGATCATAGGCCTCAAATATGATTTATCCATCAATCCTAGTGGCCAATACCTTATCCCTATAAGCTAACATATACATCCTTAGCTCTATGATGGTTTTCCCGTCATCAAAATATCACCCCATAGGAGGAATCCCATAAGGGAAAATATGAAATCCCTTGTATATAGTTAACCTCGCCATATTTTCATAAAAATTCAATGAAATAGGTGAAATACTAGAAAAATTATGAATAGATGATCGGAACAGACTTCCAAATACATATACCCCACATTGCATAGCATAAGTTCTGAAATTAGAGGAAATCCACCCCCATAACACTAGGAATGGTCTTTATATTCTGAAAGGAGACATATATTTATAGATATTCAACAAGATCCTTTGAATCATGGGTAGAAGGGGGTATCCAATCCAAATATCCTTTTCTCGGCCAGCTTGGACTCAATAACCAAACTTCCAGGCCTTACGTCGCCATTGGAATCTCGGAAAGGGAATAGATATACACTGACTTAACTGGATCAAAAACATAAAAGATGTTTCATGAATGGAATTTTGGAATTGAATTCATACACCATCTTTTCAAACTATCATTTCTCTAATGTTAGCCAAAAAGTGTTGGGTGCACCTCTTTGTTCTTCCTTTGGACAGTTTTTTGGATAAGTGAATGTGGGACCCTTCTCCCTCTTCTTCCCCATGAATGATTCAATCCACACCTTTGGGTGACCATATTTTTTTGTGTTGGAATTTTTGGTGTTTGTATTATTGAGTTTGTAAAATATTTTCATTAACTCGCATACCAAGGCTGATGTCTTTTTTGAGTCATTTCCTATCACCTTTGGAGGAATAAATTCATCATACATATCTCCAAGTATTGGAGCTCCATAGATTTGTTAAAAATCTCCAAAACAGATGCATACTTCTACATGTGTGAACTGGAAATAAAAGGTTTATAGACTCCATGGTCTTATGAAAAATGGCACAGAATCATTATTTCGATATAAACAGGATTTCTTGAACCATATAGCCTCATAAATTCCAATTCCTTTTAAGTCAATCATAAACTCAGTATATGACTTGCACATCCAATACACCCACATCCATGAGGGTTTAACACCCTCTCTTGGGAGAAAATCCAGAATTTTCTTCCATCCTTTTGATTGATCTGTTTGAGTATCTCAGATTAGGGATGAATAGAAATTTGGAGGTAGCTCAGGTGTATCTGATTTCAAAACTAGATCATATAGGATATGTTATATGAAATGGGACTTAGTTGTTGTACCAACATTGATATATGTTCCTGAAACAAAAATATTGGCATATGAGAAATTATAATGTTCTGGAAACAAATAAAGTGGAATATAATTCTTTGGGTCTGGTATATTGACATCCTGCCAATGGACATAACCATAAAGAGGAAAATAAATAAACCTAGAAAATTTAAGTGATATTTTCTTGGATTATTTTCTAAATCTAGGAGAGTAGTTTCATAGATATCAAATTAGTCATGCCTAAAAATCATCATCATATAATCAATTATCTTACTAGCCAATTTTTCAGAAGTTGTGACTGTATTGGGAGACATTGAACCTAAAAAGATGTCTAAATTTATCATTGACTAAGATCATGTTGGATTTTTTGACAAAGGAATTAATAAATATTGATAAAGGAATCAATGAACATATGTATGTATTCTTAATGAAATTATGGCACCCAATTCATGGCGAGAAAATAATAACCGTATAGAAGATGTTCGACCGATAGAAGCATCTGTGTGAAAGACTAGCACACAGAGAGCTGGAATTCTAGATTCCTTTGTAATTTTCAGTGAAGTGAAGCTATATTAGTGATGAAGATTATCCTTCATGCCATCACCTTGTGTGCTTGTACCTCCCACGCTATTATTTATCATTCCACATTAACCTTTTTGAAATTTTTCAAATGTTTACGTCAGTATAAGACCCTCTTTTCATTTCAGATCCAATTATGAGGGGGGATTTTGTTGACATTCTAGTCCATCACATCATTAAAAAATTTATAAAGGGAAATGAATTAGAAAATAGAGGGGAAAATACATAATGAAAATAAATATTTGCAAAGGCTTGAAATTTGTATCACCCCAGTCAAGATGAGGCTTCATCGGCAGGTAAGGTACTAGCATATCATATTTTCAGTGAAAAAGCCACTTACATTCCCAATAAATATTCTATAAGGGTCACTTATTTTCCTATAAATAGATCATTGGGTATATCATTTTTATAGATTATTTTCCCTGAAGCCCAGTTGTTGCTCTGGTATCCCTAGTTCTTCCCCCAAGTCTTCTAAAACATTCAGGTTAGTTCATTGACACCTCGAGTGGAATAACTGAAGGAGGATCATAGTACAGAAGTCCCTTTAGTGATTGAAATCCATAATGGTTGCATGCCTAATGTGTCCAATCTTCTTAACCAAGAAAAAATTGTGCAACACCCATTTCTCTCAAAGGAACTTGAGCGCCCCAATTCTAGGAATACATGTGAATACTCTTGAAGACTTGAGTCAAGTCTTGCCCAATTATTAACATCCAGGTTTTTTATCACTTAAGTAAATATCAGGTCACCCATGCCTACTTGTGCACACAAACCTACGGGCCAGATACTTACTTGGGTAGACTTCTTTGATTCATATTATCTCTTCCGTCTATACAAGACTTTAATCAATCATTTTTCAAAGTCATTCATGGAAAGGCTTCTTATTCATTGGCTCCCATGTCTAAAAGGGATTATGTTGAAACCACCACCAAAACCTCCTAACATATCAATCCATTGGGAGGGGTGAATTAGTGCGTCTCATATTTGGGTTTGTATATTCAAAGTCATAGGTTTCTCACATTTGTTTTGCAATGGGGTTATGATTCATAGAGTTTATATGGGTTTGTTTATCCATAGTATCATAGAACAAACTCCCAGAAATAGTGTTAGGGAGCTCTCAGTGTGGAGGACTAGGTTTTGGTTCATGCTCTTCCCTTGTCCTTTCTAAAACTAGGAACCTCAGGCCCCTGGTAGGAAAGTTACAATTCACATCTACTTTTACTTTTGAATATAGGAGAAGTCACCCTCCCCAACCAGGAAAAATTTTAGAGCAACAATCCTGGTGTAATCCCTAGACCATTCATGGAGGATGTTTCAATCATTCTTCTATATACATCCTTAACCTTCACTCCTTCCATGTATTGGACCATAGTCTAATTTAAATTGAATATGGGGAAGGATCATGGCCTCAACATTATCCACTATTACCATCATAGGACTGTCCCCTTCCACCATCAGAGGAAATTTTTTTATCCTTTGTTGAATCATTCACACCCTCTAGTTTCTCACACATAGCATGACAAACGTGGGCTTAGAATATTTGGATGATCACAAAATTTTCACAAACACCTCCTATAATGAACTACGAGAACACTGATTCCCATAAAAATGGGATATATAGGAGGCCCTACTAAGGCTCGTTTTTCCTATCATTTCATACCTAAAATTCATCATTTTTAGGAAGTAATCCAAAAATATTTTATTTTAAAAAACTAAACTCTCTTCTGAGACCCACTGAACTACGTGGGATTTGATTAGCATTTGAATCATATATGTTGGAAGCCTCTATGAGGTTTGAACCCAACACTCCAAAACATACATACTCTTCCTAGGCCATATTCCCCATGGGTTCTAATACAACTTGGAAACTAATATCTTTTCTTGGTTCATTGGGGTTCTTAGGCATAAGTCCCACAACAATAGTTTACTAAGAACCTTCCACTTAGATGTACTTACCACAGAACATTAAACAATATGTTTAGCTCCTTATCACATGACCATAAAAGGTTTGATGTGTCCCATTAAGTGGCACTATACTAAGAGGGTTATAATTCCAAAGAGAAGGATATGTAGGTATCCTATTTACGAGTACAATCCAAGCATCCAAATAAACATTTTCCCCCCACACGACAACAAATTCTAGAGTACCCCATTGAGTGGATTAAAACCAAGTATTATCGTATCAACAGATTAAAGAAAATCTAAATAATATATGGGAGGATATTATTGATGGATAACCTCAAATATATACAGATGTATCACTTAATAAATAAGATTTAATAAATACAAATCTTTCTATGTTTCATACATGATAATAATTGATTCCAAATTTCAAGGAAATCCTATGTTATACTTGCTAAATTAATAATGATTCACAAGAAATATCTTAAATTGATAAGAGAGTCTTGGAGTAGGCAATAATCCCCCCCAAAGGGTGTCACGACCCGTCCTAGGGGCCCGTGCCGTGACTACCCCAAGCCCGCCTTCCATAGGCCAGGGCTGGCGACTAGCACCAAGGTGTAATTCCGGGTAAAAAGGGAAGGCATTGCCTTTGTAAAGTAAACAGACACCACAGAGCATGAAAACAGAAGTAAACACTAGGTAAAAACTAGGTACAATAGTAAGTGCGGAAAATGTAAGTGGCCTAGAATAAAAACCAAAACTGATAGTAAAGTACAACTGGAAACGGAAAACATAAACTGAAAGTAAAGCTGCAGCCTAGAGCCGTCCACTAGAAGTCCCACCTGAAGGGTGGGTACAAATAGCCTCCACAGCTCCACGGGTCCAGCCGTCCGCTCCGTGTACGTCCCACCCAATGCTCCACCTCCAGGTACCGACCTTCTTCACAAGCCTCAACCACGATCAGTGTTGTCCGTCGTCTGCAACCAACACATCGTAGTGAGGGAATAGCCCATGCAGGGGTGAGTATAAACTACTCAGTAGGGACCCCAAGATCCCCGAAGGTCTCCCAGAATCCAAAAAGGATAATCCACAATGGAAAGATACAATCACGAATTAAGAACCAACACTACTTAGGTATATGCCCATACATATACCAAAGTCATTAATTCGCGTTCGGCTCCAACATCCGAGCCCGAGTTCGATCACATCCACACAGGATAGCACAACACAATCCACATAGGAAATAAAATCAAGATTCAGCTCACAGAGGTATACTTCTTTGTAAGATGATAGAGATGATCATATATTACCACTGATTCATCTAAGTCGTTGGACCCACACATGATCGATAGGTACTAACCCCCGCAATGACTCACAAATGGTCTGACCCACACAAGAACGATAGGAAACTAACCCCCGTAATGACCCACACAGTATCGGACCGACACAGGATCTGTAGGTGTGGGCCCACACAGAACCACTGAGCACTGACCCACACAGGATCTGACCTACACAGGATCGGTAGCACTAATCCATGTAGGATTGCTGAGTGTTGTAGTCGCCGCCATCGAATCCACGAAGGATTTCTGCACAGTCATCATCGTCGTCACAGTCGCAGCCAGCTCTAGGGTTCCCGCACACAGAAAGCTCGTTCGGGAGGGTCCGCTCCACGAGCCGAAAGGCTGATACATCAACTGACACATAGTCCAGAGTTGATGTATCCAAAAGTTCTGTATCGTCAACAGGAAGTCAACGTCACAGACAATGAGTCATTCAGACGCCCGGTCTGAGAGTTATTGGCTTTTTCGTTCCAGGGGCTCGGTTGGTTTTTAAGTCAAAACCTAGCCGAACGTACTCCAACTACGTCCAAAACTCGACTGGAGTAAGCCAAAAGGTCTGTCTCAGTTAGAGGAATCCAACAAAATTGACGGCACGTCAATCGGACGTCCGAAACTCAAGTTATAAGCATTTCTGCTCCGAGGGCCCGGTTGGTTTCGTGTATGAACCAACCCGGCCGAACCCAAAGTACTCTGAAACCTTGAGGGTAATATACCTAAACGACCGTCTTGATCCAAGGATCGCTACACAACTGATGGTTCGTCGATCGGAGGTCTGCAGCCCAGGTTATGGGTAACAGACCGAAAAAGTCCGGTATTATGGGGTTTGGGCCCGGTTCGACCCGGTCCGGCCCGGACCGGTACCCCCTGGGTCAGCCCAAACTGGGTCAACCTGACTCGGGTCTGGGTCTGGCCCAGTTGGGCGTGGCCCAGCCTGGCGGTCCAGTCGGGCGGCTCGGCCTGGGCAGCAGGCCCGGCGCGCTGGCGCCAGCAAGGTGGCTCGGCCGTTTCGGCCGAGCGAAGAGGCGCGGGGGGGGGGGGGTGCTGCTCCCTACTTGTTGTAACCGCGGCCCAAATGGGGGCCGCTTTGCTGTCCAACCAGGGGTTACGGACCCCCAAATTTCTCCCTAATAGGCCGGCCCACTCCGACTGGCTGGCTGCTGCCGCCACGTGACATGCACGGGCCGATCCCCCTACTTCAACGCCGACGGCCTGGAACCGGCCACCGGTCCTTGCTCCGTCGCGGCCTGGTCCATCCGGCACAGTGCGACGGCACCGTGCCCCTCCACCGCGGCCCCGCTCCAGCCGTGGTTTCTTCGAGGTTCTTTCGAGGTTCGTTGGCGTGGTGCGACGGTGCTGTGGATTAATTTGTTTCCAACGGCGCGGCACAATGGCACCGCGCTTCTCCGCCCTTCCTTTAACATTTACCATGCAGTGCTTCAGCACCGCTATTCCATACACGAGCTGCAACATAAATCAACCAACAAGGGGGAGGAGGTTCGGCTGTGTTTGTGTGGTCCGACCTCCTCCCATTATTGCGATAAGTGGCAGTTTAAATTGGAAGGAAGAAATTGATGGAAGTAATCACGAAATAGAAACGCATAAAACCCCTACCTCGTTGAATTCGTTGAGTGAGGGTTCATCGCGGAAATAACCATAGCGGAAGAAGACATCGCGGAAGGAGAGAGTCCCGTTGCAGAGAATTGATTCGTCGGTGTCGCGTCGTCGATCTCTGAGGATCTGGTGTTCTTCGCGTTCTTCGCGTTCTTCGTCGAGGAGGAAGAACTTCAAGACCTTTTCCTTTTTCTCCCAAATCCTCCCAACCCAACAACTTCCAAATAAAATAAAATAAGTCCTTTACTTATTTTATTAACATAATTTAAGCATTTCAAAATCAAAAGTTGAATTAATCCACTCAATTAATAAACTCAACTTGACTTATTAAATGGAGGGTTATGGAAAGTTAGGGAAGATGAAGGGGTGGGGTTTGTGAGGGCCCCACCACTCTCTTAACCTCCCATGGGAAGTTGGGTGGTTACCCAAACTTCTACTCAATGGATAAACCACATAAAGAAATAAAAATTGTAACTCAATTTTTATTTTAACTTCCACAAATTTTTAACAACACCTCCCGTGAAAACACAACTCCGAAAAATGTGTTTCTAAGCAAATACCGGTGGTGCGAATTCATCGGTGCCCTCGGAATTCGATTCCGAGCACCGGTTCAAAAGTTAGAAAAACCCACTCGTTCGTTCACTAAACATACCTGATCAAAACTTCGGATTAAAATTCCGGGCACACCGGGCCTCGGAATCAGGTGCCGTCAAAAACTGTGTTCTAGTAAAATACCAATGAAAATTAAGAAAAAAATATCCTTGAATTTTACGGGTCTTTACATCACTCTACCTCAGGACTTTACGTCCCCTAAAAGATACATCAAAAACTAGGGAAACAAATGTGGGTACTGAGCACACATCTGAGCTTCCCACTCCCAAGTGCTCTCCTGGAGGTTCCCGTGCTGCCATCTGATGCACACTAGAGGAATCGACCATCCACATAGGACCCGCTCCTGTCGATCCTCAATCTCCACTAGGACCTCCGCAAAAGTCGCCCCATCATCAACATCCTTCTCCCCATGGTCAATGATATGCATCGGGTCATGCACGTACCTCGTCAGCTGGGATACGTGGAAGACGTCATGCACCCAGTGCAACTGAGGTGGTAGAGCTAGGTGATAAGCCACCTCACGAATCCTGCTGAGGACCTAGAATGACCCGATGAAGCATGGAGACAACTTGCCGCCTCGGCCAAATCTCCGTATACGACGTCGAGGTGAGACCCACAAGAAGACGTGGTCACCATCTTCAAACTCTAGTGGCCTCCGCCTTGATTCAGCATAAGACTTCTGCCGGCTCTTAGCCGTTCTCATCCACTTCTGGATGACCTGGACCTTCTCTGACGTGGACTGGACCATCTTTGGTCCCACAAGTACTGACTCCTCAGGGTATGTCCAAAACAGAGGAGTTCTGAAAGGTCGGCCGTACAACACCTTATATGGTGCCATACCAATCGGGGAGTGGTAGCTGTTGTTGTACGCGAACTCCACCAAGGGTAGGTGGTCCTCCCAGCTGTGACCAAAGTCGAGGACACATGCGCGGAGCATGTCCTTGAGAGTCTGAATGGTCCTCTCTGTCGGACCATCTATCTGAGGGTGAAAGGTGGTACTCAGACGTAGCTGTGTCCCGAATGCCCCTACAACCCCATCCAAAGTAGGGATGTAAAGTGATAATCTCGCTCGGAGAAGATAGATGATGGAACACCATGGAGCCACACAATCTCCTGAACGTAGAGACGTCCCAAACTCTCCACTGAGCCCTGCTCTCTGATGTGTAAGAAGTGAGCCGACATGGTGAGTCGGTCGACAATCACCCAAATGGAGTCGTGACCTCTGGAAGTGCGTGGAACTCCAGTCACGAAGTCTATAGATATCCCGTCCCACTTCCACTCCGGAACCTCCAAGGGCTGCACCAAACCTGCTAGTACCTGGTGCTCTGCCTTCACCTAATGGCGTATGAGGCATCGAGAAACGAACTCTGCCATATCCTTCTTCATGCCTGGCCACCAATGCTGTCATCTGAGGCCCTAGTACATCTTCTCCACTCCAGGATGTACCGCCAAATGGGATGTTTGAAACTCTCTCAGCAGCTCCTCTCATAAAGAAACTGGTACCAAGGTACGTCCTCTGAAAAGGACATCGTGCTATCCTCCTAAGGAGAAACCATCAGGTGCCTGTCCTGAGAATATCTGTGCATGCCACGTCTCACAGTCGGCGTCCCCACATTGTGGCTCTCTGACCCGCTGCAGTAGTGGAAGATTGACTTTGAGTGATTGAAGGAAGGCTTCTCCATCTCTATCCACGAAGGATATCTGCAAAGCGGCTAGCTGCTCTGTCGCCTCCCCAAGTAGCTGAATGCCCGTCCTCCTTCTGAGTGCATTGACTACCATGTTCCCCTTTCTAGGAGTATAGACTATCTCAAAGTCATAGTCCAAGTGGAACTTGATACATCGCCACTATCTCAGTTTCAGGTCCTTCTGTGAGAAGATGTACCTGAGACTCTGATTTTCAGAATAGATTGTAAAGCGCTCGCCCATCAGATAGTGTCGCCAAGTCTTCAGAACGAAGACCACTACTGCTATGTCCAAGTCATGGGTAGTGTAATTATGCTCATGTGGCCTCAACTGACATGATCCATAGGCGATCACTGCTCACTCCTGCATCAGGACACATCTGAGTCCAATACCTGATGCGTCGTAGTAGACTACGTACCCTACTCCCTCCTCCGGTATCCTCAAGATAGGGGCGCTGGTCAATCTCTGTATTAGCTCTGGAAAGATCTGCTCACATATGTTTGACCACACAAAGGGTTTCCCCTTCTTCGTCAAAGCTGAGAGTGGTGCCACAACTCTGGAGAAGACTGGCACAAATCTCCGGTAGTATCCAGCTAGTCCTAAGAAACTCTGCACCTCCGTCACGCTCTTGGGTGGCTCCCAAGCTAGCACTGTCTCGATATTCATAGGATCCACCACAACTCCCACCTCAGAGATGACGTGTCCCAAGAAGTGGACCTCACGTATCCAGAACTGAAACATCGAGAGCTTTCCATAAAGCTGGGGCTCTCAGAGTGTGTCTAGTATAACCCGTAAGTGGTAGGAGTACTCCCCCTCAGTCGTCGAGTAAATCAAAATGTCGTCGATGAAGACCATGACAAATCGATCGAGGTATGGCTGAAAGATCCTATTAATGAGTGGAATGAACACTATTGGAGCATTGGTTACGCCGACTGGCATAACCAAGAACTGATAGTGGCCGTGCCAACATCTGAAGGTCGTGTTCTGTACGTCGTCTTCCCGAACACTGAGATGATGATAGCCTGACCTAAGGTCTATCTTTGAGAACCACCATTCTCCCTCGAGATGATCGAAGAGGTCTTCAATCCTTGGTAGCGGATAATTTTTCCTCTTGGTCACCTGGTTTAGGTGACGATAGTCGACACAATGTTGCAAGCTCCCGTCCGCCTTCTTAGCGAAAAAAATCGGGGAAGGCCAGGGAGAAACACTGGGTCGGATGAATCTTTTGCCCTACAAGTCCTCCAACTGTACCTGTAGCTTTCGAAGCTTAGCGGGGGCCATCCGATATGCTGGAGTGGATATTGGGGTTGTCCCGAGGTAAAGGTCAATATAAAATTCTACCTCTCTGCGAGGAGGTAGTCCTGGAATGTCGTCGGAAAAAACGTCTGCATACTGATCCACCACTACAGGAAAACCAGGACTCCGCACGTCAACTACTACTTGGATGAGGCTAGCCAACTGATGAGTGATGGGCTGTCCTCTCCTCTGCGAGAGTCCATCATGTGTTGCGAAGGCTCCCTTATCACTAGTGAAGGTGAACCTGCTTCCGTCGGTGCGTACATGCCGCACCTTGCGCCTAATACAGTCAATCTCAGCATGGACTGTAGATAACCAATCCATTCCCAAGATGACGTCGTAAGGCCTCGACGCCACTACAAGAAGATCCCACCCGAATCTCTCGCCCCCTAGAGTAAGCTCACACTGCCAGAAACAGTGCGTAATCGTCGAGTCTGCTCCCATAGGAGTCTCTAGCCATAAGGATCGAGCCAACGGCTATGTCAGAATCTGTGAGCTCCAAACAAGGGCAGCAACTATGAAAGAATGACTCGCTCCTATGCCTATAAGAACTGCATCAAGGGTGTAATAGACACAGATAGTACCTCGAATCATCTCGGGTGCACTGTGGTGATATGCCTCCGCTACCTGAAGCTATGCATGTCTCTGCCTGCCAGCTCCCTGTGGTTGGGGTGGACCTACTGGCTGTGGTGGTGGTAGAGCCTCAAAGCGTCGCCCACCACCTGCTGCTCAGCCAATTCCTCTGCCTCGTCTGCTTGATCCCTGCGGACCGCCACGGTCGACCCTCTGCCTCTTCCTGGGTGGTCCCTCAACCATCTTCTTCTCCTCTGCACGGCGGGTCGGGCAGTCACGAGCCATGTGGCCATGCCCGCCACAAGCGTAGCACTGTATGCCTCTCGAAAGAATGGCTCCGCGCTGTGTGCCCCGCACCACTGAGCCAATGTCCTGAGGTCGTCTTCCTGAGGGTCTGGTCTGCCTGGATCCATGAGTCATCTGTCAACTGCCTGCTGTATAAGACTCTGCTACGTGCCGCCCTGTGGTAGGTCTCGCTGCTGATGTAGGCTCTGGAAGGAAGGTCTCGATTAGAAGGGCTCACTCGATTACCCCTGCCTGTGTCGGGATGCTGAGGGAGATCAGTGATGCCCTAATCTCATGCCTCAATCCATGATCGACGGTCCGGGCCCAGACAAATGGGTCTCGTACCATGTCCGTCGAATAGCACGAGAGATCGGTAAATCTCGCAGAGTACTGGGCGACTGTCAAGATGCCCTGCCGCAACTATAGAAGCTCCTGGATGGGCACGGCATGGAGGGTGGCTGGGAAGAACTCCGAGCGGAAGAGGCTCTCAAAGTCCGTCCAGAGAAGAGATGCCTCATAGTGCACCTGGAGCATCAAACTCCACTATATTCCGGCTGCCGCGTGCAGGAGGCTCGCTCCGAGGATCGCAATGAGATCTGCTAGTGTCCTCACTAACCTAAAAACCTGTACAACTGCCTCCAGCCAATCCTCGGCTGCCTGAGGGTCCGTATCCCCACGGAACATGGGCGGTCGCTAGCGCTGAAACTCGTGCAGTGCACTAAGGCGACGTGCATCGTTAGCGGCTGGGGCTGGTAGTATCAGTGGCTCGGTGGGTAGCGGTACTGCAGGTGGCTCTGCTGTCAAAGGGCCCTATACTGAGGCCTCGTCGCTTGGTGGGCTGTCGTCACGCACAACTCTCGAAACCCTAGTTGGCTGCCATCGTGGGGCCATCCGGAAAAGAAACAGGTGGGCCACGGTCAAACAGTATACCTGATGAGCTGACACAAAGTAATCACAAAGAAAACATGAAACACACATGAAATCAATGTTTTCGTGCATTAAGTCAGAAATAAGAAGTCAGGGTCCTGGTGTACAGATACGTCGGCTGCCGCACCAAAACTGGACTCCCTGGACTGATAACCACACTCAATACTCTTAACACTATTGCTTCACATAGAAAAAGATCAGAGTCCTGAGTTCTACAGTAGAACCGAACTCCTTTGATATCAATTTGTCATGACCCGTCCTCGGGGCCCGTGCTGTGACTACCCCAAGTCCGCCATCCATAGGCCAGGGGCTGGCGACTAGCACCAAGGCGTAATTCCCGGTAAAAAGGGAAGGCATTTCCTTTTTAAAGTAAACAAACACCACAGAGAAAGCAGGTAGAAGTAAACACTATGTAAAAACTGGGTACAACAGTAAGTGGGGAAAAAGTAAGTGGCCCAGAATATAAACCCAAACTGAAAGTAAAGTACATCTGGAAAGGGAAAATACCAACTGAAAGTAAAGCCGCAGCCTTGAGACGTCCAATGGAAGTCCCACCTGAAGGGTGGGTACAGATAGCCTCCACAAATCCCTAGGTCCAGTCGTCCGCTCCATGTACGTCCCGCCCAATGATCCACCTCTAGGTATCAACCTGCTTCGCAAGCCTCAACCACGATCAGCACTGTCCGTCGTCTGCAACCAACACAACGTAGTGCGGGAATAGCCCATGCAGCGGTGAGTATAAACTACTCAGTATGGACCCCAAGACCCCCGAAGGTCTCCCAAAATCCACAAAGGATAATCCAAAAAGTAAAGATACAATCACGAAGTAACATCCAAAACTTCTTAGGTGTATGCCCATACATATACCTAAGTCATCAATTCGCGTTCGGCTCCAACATTCGTGCCCGAGTTCGATCACATCTACACAGGATAACACAACACAATCCACATAGGAAAGAAAATCAAGATTCAGCTCACACAGGTATACTTCTGCATAAGACGATGGAAATGATAAGATATTTCCACTGATTCATTTAAGCCATCAGACCCACACTGGATCGATAGGTACTAACCCCCGCAATGACCCACAAAAAATCTGACCCACACAGGATTGATAGGTAACTAACCCCCGCAATGACACACACATGATTGGACCCACAAAAGATCAGTAGGTGCTGACCCACACAGGACCGCTGAGCATTGACCCACAAAGGATCTGACCCACTTAGGATCGGTAGCACTGATCCACGTAGGATCGCTGAGTGTTGTAGTCGTCGCCATCGATTCCATGGAGGATTTCTGCACAGTCGTCATCGTCGTCGCAGTCGCAGCTAGCTCTAGGGTTCCCACACACAGCATGCTCGTTCGGGAGGGTCCACTCCATGAGCCGAAGGGATGATACATCAACTGACACATTGTCCGGAGTTGATGTATCCAAAAGTTTCGTATCGTCAACAGGAACTCAACATCACAGACGACGCGTCATTCGGACGCCCGGTCCGAGAGTTATTGGACTTTTCGTTCCAGGGGCCCGGTTGGTTTTTAAGTCAAAACCCACCCAACCGTACTCCAACTGCATCCAAACCTCGAGCGGAGTAAGCCAAAAGGTCTGTCTCACATAAAGGAATCCAACAACATCGACGGCACGTCAATCGGACGTCCGGAACTCAAGTTATAAGTGTTTCCGCTCCGAGGGCCTGGTTGGTTTCGTGTACAAACCAAACCAGCCGAACCCTAAGTATTTCAAAACCTTGAGTGTATTATATCAAAACGAGCGCCTCGATCCAAGAATTTCTACGCAACTAACGGTGCGTCGATTGGAGGTCTGTAACCCAAGTTATGGGTAACAGACCAAAACAGTCTGGTAATAGGGGGTTCGGGCCCGGTCCGACCCGGCCCGGTACCCCCTGGGTCGGCCCGAACCGGGTCAAACCGACCGGAGTCCGGGTCCGGCCCGCTTGGGCATGGCCTGCTCCGGCTGGCGCAGCCCGGCCTGGCCTGTGCGTGGCCCGGCCTGACGGTCTGGTCGAGCGGCTCAGCATGGGCAGCCAGCCTGGTGGCTCGGCCGTTTCCGCCGAGTGAAGAGGCGTGGGGGGGGGGGGGGCGCTTGTAACTGCGGCCCACATGGGGGCCGCTTTACTGGCCAACTAGGGGTTACGGACCCCCGGATTTCTCCCTGACCAGTCGGCCCACTCCGGCCGGCCGGCTGCTACCGCCACGGGACCGGCACGGGCCGGTCCCCCTTCTCCGATGCCGACGGCCTAGAACCAGCCGTCGGTCCTTGCTCCGCCACGGCCTGGTCCGTCCGACGTGGTGCGATGGCGCCGCGCCCCTCCGATGCGGCCCCGCTCCGGCCGAGGTGTCATCGATGTTCCTTCGAGGTTCTTTGGCCCGGCACTACAGCGCCGCAGATTAGTTTGTTTCCAATGGCACTGTGCAACAGCGCCGCGCATCTCCGCCCTTCCTTTATCATTTCCCGTGCGGTGCTTCGGCACCGTGCCACCTTATACGAGCTGAAACATAAATCAACCAACAAGGGGGAGGAGGGTCGGTCGTGTTTTTACGGTCCGACCTCCTCCTGTTATTGCGATAACATGTGGTTCAAATTGGAAGTAAGAAAGCGATGGAAGTAATCACGAAATAGAAACACATAAAACCCCTAACTCGTCGAATTCGTTGAGAGAGGGTTCGTCGCGGAAATAACCGTTGTGGAAGAAGACGTCGCGGAAGGAGAGAGTCGCGTCACGGAGAAATGATTCGTCGGCGCCGCATCATCAATCTCCGAGGGTCGGGCATTCTTTGCGTTCTTCACGTTATTCATCGAGGAAAAATAACTTCAAGAGATTTTCCTTTTTCTCCCAAATCCTCCCAATGCAACAATTTCCAACAAAAATAAAATAAGTCCTTTACTTATTTTATTAACATAACTTAAGCATTTCAAAATGAAAAGTTGAATTAATCCACTCAATTAATTAAATCAACATGACTTATTAAATGGAGGGTTATCGAAGGTTAGGGAAGATGAAGGGTTGGGGTTCGTGTGGGCCCCACCACTCTCATAAACTCCCTTGGGAAGTTGGGTGGTTACCACAACATCCACTCAATGGATAAACCACTTAAAAGAAATAATAAATCTATATTTCCAAATCCATATAATATATGTTGAAGAAATTAATTCAAAATTAATCCCGCAATGAGACACGACAACAAGTTTTTAAAGTAAAACTATTCAATAGTTTGAAATGTTTTTTATGTCCAATTTCATTGAGAAATTGAATAAATTTAAATAAAATAAAATATTAGATGTAAAATTAAATTAATTATAATTTAAATTAAATTTAAATAAAAATTAGTTATATAAATTATTTAGATGAAAAATCAATTTTCAATTAAAATTATGAATTTTTCAATATTTTTCAAAAAATAAAATTTCATAGAAAAATAACAAAAAATCACCATAATATAATTTTGACATTAATAATTAGAAAAATAATTATTTTTCATATATAATTTATAAAATTTTTAATATTTATTTTTAATATAATTGCGGCATTGAAATGCAATAAAATTACTTTTTCGAAAATACATCTTTTTATGTGCAAAATTTCATTTATTCTTATATATTGTCTGGAGAAACTATAAGATGAATGTTAAATAGATTATTGAATATATAATATATTTATATATCATTTAAATCATTCATCAAAGTTGGATTTTTTAATTTATTTAGATAAAAATTTTGTGCATATAAAAACAATTTTGTTCGTATAGGTATTTATTGATTTTAAAATAGTACATACTCTAATTTATAATTAATTAGTTACCAATGAATAAAATTACAAAAAATGCATAAATAATATTTTTAATTTTTTTTAATCCTATTCATACAAGCTATTCCAATATGTTGGGGACAACAATCATTTTATGAAATAACATTAATATTACATATTAGTTCATTAGAACTCAGTCGTGCAAGTAACACGAGCTATCATGGGGACTCAATATTCAGTGAAACAAATACAAACATAGTGTCTTGAGTAACACAAGAGAATTTATGTTTTGTGTGTAGAGAAATATTATAAATTTTTGGGGTATAAAAAACATAACTTTGTGAAGTGTGTATTGTAATCCATGATGTAATTTTAATTTATTCAAAAAAATTATATCACCAAAAATATGGGTGTTACATTGTTCATTACTTCAAATAAATTATAACCTCAAAATTTGTATCGATCATAAAATTTTTAATAATTGAATTTTAATTTAATATAAACACACATTATAATTATTAATAATAAAGTATCATTTCAAAAAGTAATGTTATAAATGTAACTGTTGAAAAAAGTAACCCATATCTAGGTTTCCACAATGGAGAACATAGGTGGAATGTGATATTTTCTTGTAAAAGAAATGAGAAACTAATTTTATAGAGTGATAAGAATAATTTTTCAATATAATTTGCGTCATTCAAAGAATGTTAGTGACAATAAAACCATAACCCAATTAGGTGTGAAGAGGTAATCGGTACCAAAAAAAATGATGATAACATGACAACATTTTTTTCATGATCCTTTTCCCAAAATTGAGGAATATTTACTAGGAAAATATAATAACATTATTTCATTCAAATTAATATGAAATATATGAAAATTTAGATATTCCCTAATGAATTTCTGCTTCATCTCATACTACAAGAAATTATGGTCAAACTTATCTTCCGGAAGAATAAACAGATCATGAGATCCATAAATAGAACTATTGGTTGTTCCATATGTCTATCATAAAACGTGGTTAGAACAGGTTATACAGTATACTTAATTAATCATGTCAAAAGATAATACATTAATATTTATAACATCACCAATATATTAACTTAAACAATTCCATTAAATATTGACCCTTTATCCCAACCAAAATTCGAAAATCTAATGATTTATAAATAAGGTCAATAAATTACTCACACTTAAATTAACATATGTCCCCCATATATCATAATTTTATTCTTGGTTGTAATATATCATGAATGAAAATCAATTCATCATTTATTCCCTTGAAATGTTTTAATAACCTGAATTACCATAAATCCATATCACAAATACATTATTATTCATTGCTTACATATAAATCATATTGTTGGATATATTTTTTAAATCCAAAAATGATGAATAATCATTAATGATAAAAACAAACCACTTTTATAACAAATCCTTTATCAGTTCAGTCATCATCTATACTATCCAATTTACTTAATCCATATCTATCATATATTTATCCAAGCTAAACACAATTTTGTCAAAATTATTTACACATTATGTGTTAGCTTCCGATCATCAAAATACAAGATTTCCATAAAATAAAAACTCTATTTTATAATAAATGTTGAATATATACTTGAATATTTTGAATGAAAAACTTCTATAAATAATCATTATATATTTCCATATAATATATTTATGGAATTCCAAAACTCATCAATTATTCCACTTCTTTCTCAAACCATTAACTAGTCCCCATCATCTTAATCATTAATTTGACTGGTACTAAAAAATGCTTCCCAAGAATTCAATAATGTTATTAAAGATGATCGCAGAGTGCATATCATTTTGAATGATTTGATTTGACTAGTCATGGAGCCTCAATAGAGTTATGGAGTATAAGTTTTGGTCATTCAAATTCATGGTAGAAAAATGGTTCATGGAGCTTGTTAGCTGATCTCTAGTTCACAAAGCTCCCTCTATGACAATGATAAAAGTTTATAGAAGGATTTTTGAGTCTAATAGAGCCAAAAACATTCATGGATCCCACCTTTTCTTCACATAACACCTTTGAGCATCAAGAGACCCCCATGACAATAAATACCCCCCATGCCTTCCTTTATTGTGGAGATTCCACCAATTTTCAGCAACACACTATCAATTTTTGAAGCTCATGTTCTTTGTGAGACCATCTTAATTGGATCCCCTAGGTAGAAAAAAGCCTCATTTATTATTTTATTGAGAGCCACCTCCCCATGTGGATATTCCCTTCTTAAAGTCTTATTCCCTTTATGAAGGAATAAGGTAATCTAAGGAACTTGATGGTTTTTAAAGCATTAAACCATCTTGAGGAACTCACCCCATGAATCAATAATTCACCATGTGGTAAGGAAACAATAAATCGTGAAGCCCTATCATGAGAACCAATGCACCATGAGGTTCTATCATCCGAGAAGCTCCTCCCTCTATATCTAGTGGTTTATACCATGGGGGATGCACCTCCACCCCTACTCAAGATCAGTTCCAGGATGCGGTCCTTGACCTCCGGGATGATTCTTTTACTATCGTCCCTGAACCCCATGAATAATTGAGAGTCTCACTATGAACATTTCAGACCAGTTTGACGATATTTTGGCTTTCTCCCTTGTGCAGCCCCACCATCTACCTTTCGAACACCATGATTTGGGATACTCCTCTCTAACCATTGAAACACATTATGTCAAAAAACTCCACTTGGCCATTTTCCATGTTGTGAGTTGTGGTTCACAACATGGATTCCCCACTCACATTGAGTTGAAGCATTCTTCAAGAACTCATGAATTCATATCATCCGTCTCTAATGACAGGTTGATCAAAAAAGTCCTCTCTTACATAAGTCCTACACAATCAATTTATAGTCATCTTATACCTAATAGTACTCACCAAATGAATATAATCTATAATATACCCTCTAATAATAACATAGTACTCCACTTGATCCAAAAAAGGTATACCTTATGTGCCAAGCATGAGAGGTCAACAATACACACTACATGACTTTAAACTGTAGCATAAACTATCATTCAATAATAGGATTCCTCCTATGAAAAACATAAGATTCATTATGTGCTTTGAATAAGAGGCCTAATTCCATGATCACGAGAAGCCCACCATACATAAACCTTGGGTCACTATTTCAGGTTTAATCCCACATCATATAAGTCAACCCATAAATGATTGGGGATGACCAAATGAACAAACACATCAAATCCAAAATCGGAAGAGTGTAAGTGTAAGCCCCATGAACATCATCCATTTACGTGACATTAAACTGAACTCTTAACTCGTGAAATGAACATGGTATTACTTCGTGTATACACATGGGGAAATCATTATGGGTAGCTCCAATATATTATCCCTATCCACAAAATTTTTTGACCCATAGTGGCACACATGCATATCATAATCATGTGCCCCTTCCTTGCCATTCTTACTTCATAGAGGCACCTGGGCAGCTCATATGTGTAAGCCCCATCCACACCATTATTTCTTCATAGTAACACCCATGCCTCCTCTCTAGGTGAAATCCCCAAATATTGAACTAAATGTGGACTTTAATTCATAACTAATATGGATATGTATAAAACCTCCCGAAGCTTCAATCATAAAAGTTCATCCACTCCATCCATTCCCTGTCAACCCTTCATCCATATCCATCTAGATTTTTACTTAGACCATAACATCCCATTAAAATCATGCCATCATGCTGGTACATTCCTACATGTAATACACATCCACATTATCGAGGATCTTAGAAACACCAAGGTATTTTACCTCGTGTAAGTGCAACATCACTCATCTTCCAACAATAGGAATCCACTTCCGATGGGAAGATATCCATGTTTAGGCACAACACCTTATCATCTCAAACTACCTGAGTATTGATACATATCACCTAATTATGGTATGCCGGATTCCCAAATGAGGATCAATCTCGACCAATGGTAATCCTTGGTTCCCCCTCATAGGGGTGAACCTATCTGATCTACTTTTAATGGTGTCCACATAAGTCTTCACAGGGTAAAATATTCCTTTTATAGGACACCCAACCTCGAGTCCACTCTAATAAGGAATTTTAGATCATCCATATAGTAAACCTTAGTTCATCCCTTATAGGTACATACACCTTCATGGTGTGAAATATTCAATTTAAGGGATGCACCATAATAGGTCTTATTTCATGTGGATTTTTGATCCATCCTTCTGGAAAAGCATGGTGCCTCTCTCATAGAGATACACCGCTACACGGTGATAAATATTCCCTACATGGGACAAAATACCCTGGGTCCAATCTCATTGGGTGTTCTAATAAATTATTCTGGTAATCCTTGCCCCCCCCCCCCCCTCAAAGGGGTACCCCATCGATGATCCACCTCTAGTGGTGTGATGATATTCATTCACAACATGGAATATTTCCTTGAAGGGAAACACCACCATGGGTCCACAGTCACTGTGAGTTCTGATCCATTCATAAGGTAAACCGTGGTCCCCCCTCATAGGGTTTCACCATCTACAATCCACCTCCTACAGTGTCCATACTAGGCTTCACAGCTTGACATCTTCCCTTTATGGGATAATCCAGCTCATGTCAATTATTATTGAGAATTCTATCCCATTGATTAGTTTCTATCAGAATCTGTTAGTTTTTAAACATGAATACTATCGCTTTTTTAACATGGGATGCATGTGGAATTTATCAAATGACATGCCTCTTGGCATAAGATACCCCAGGACTGACATGGGATGCCTCGGGTTCTACACACTTTGAGAATCCCTCCTATAAGGACGAATATAGGGGAATAATGGTCCAGTGTGCAGAGGGAATAGTGATACCCAATGTGAATACTCCCCTAACCAAATTATGATTCTTTATCAATACACCTTTGAATTTCTAGATAAGATAACAATAATTAAAAGACATCCCCAATTACATGTCACTAAGATTGAGTATGATGAACATGTCTTTATCTTTGAAGGAGACTTAGAATAGGTGATGAATTCCAAGGACGAATCTATTGTAGAGGGAAAAAAATTCCATCACCCCATTTTGTTCAAGAAAACGACAACATCAATAAAATTATGAATGACTCCAACCTCTGTAAAGTTGTAATGCGATGTAGAATGTAGTCTATCATCAAGCCCAAGAGTAGAGACCTTTGTGGAAGATGTGCACCAATGGAAGAATCAGTAACAAATACCTCCTTCCTAAAATATCAAATATGAGTCATGTATTAAAATTTAACATACTCAATTTAATATTGATTATAAAAAATTATATTATAAACACACAAACCATTCATATGTTTCTTGTTGTCTCTTTATCCGGTGAAGGAAGAACATTATACATAAAACCTCCGTGATTTCCTTTATAAATCTTCCCACTAAGTAATTGATTTAAAAAAATTCATAATTTCTACACTTAAAACATTACACTTTTGGTAATCCCTTTTTTAGAACAATATTACTATCCATTTCCATAACTGAAATCATTATTTTGCTTCAACAATAAATTACTATGTGTACTTCTTCAACACACAAAAGACAATTTATCATACATTTGTGAAATTTATTTGAGTGATTATTCCCATAGTTTTGACATATAATAAACTGAATCATAATTCCTCTACAGATACCATAACCTGATATCTCAGAGAACTCATTCTATATCTTATTTGAAGATTCTTCCAGTTGGTTACATCAAAAAAATTTAATCAGGTCCCATGAAAAATTATTTTTCATAATCCCATAATCTTTTACTACAGTCTTCATCAAATTTTACTTTTCATCAGAGAATTTTATATCATATTCAATGCTATACCGATTACTTAAGGCTCATACCATTGACTAAATCCATAATTTAGACTGTCAGAAACACATATTATAGAGGAAAACAACATAATAATGGAAAATCACATATAAGATTCCTAAATCATGAAACATTATTCTTAATCTAAAAAGAATTTTATTTGTGATGGATTATTCATATTTATCATTTATTAACATCTTTCATGATGTTTCATTAATATTTTTGTAAATTTTAAATGATTATCCAATGGGATTTTCAAACCGGGTGTGTAGTAAGGCATGTTTTTAAGCACTTGTTCCTGATCAAGTCTATATCAATAAAATATTTTCGTGTTTGTAAAATCTATGTACATATGTTCTGTATACACATAGAATAATTATTATCTATATATGTATATATTTATAGGTATCTAATCACTCTATCCTTTACCAAATTTCTAGGGTAATTTCTTACACATTAACTCTTCCTTATACTTATCCTTAGTGACATCCCAAGACAAATCCTAAGAATTATCTCTATGTATATTAGTAATGGTATTTCGTCATAGTTTTCAAAGGTTGACTAAAAAATTACACTGATGATTAATACAACAACCTAGTCTTAACATACATGTGTATGAAATTATCTTAGATCAACATTCCAGACATTAAAAAAATACATAGACGAGGGCCAAAATAATTTAGTGTCCTTATAAACATAAAACACTATCTTATATCTTGGTGTAAGATCGTCATTGTTTCCCAAATATATCATCAAATTTAGTAATCCTAATTTAAAAATTTACTTATATCCTAGGAAAGGAAACATAAGAAAGGCCCGGTAAGGTTAAATTATGGAGATATGTAATAATAACATCAATTTAATGTGATTAGAACATGAGCATAACATTTTATGATCATACCCATCATATCAAAGATCTTAATCATCAGTTATAGAATAAATATTAGCAGTTCATAAGACATAAATAGTAATAAAAATAATGTATCATGAGTCATGATAAAATTACAATGGAAAACTATATTGACTTGTGTGATACCTATAATCTTATATCATTGGAAGAATCTATATATAGAAACAATTTCATTTATTTAATTCAGTACATCAAATAAATTCTTCATATAAACTTAGGAAAATGCAATAAGGTCCACACATTCAATTTTGGAAATAATAGATAGTTCCATGCATAACACTGTGAACATTTAATTAGGTTAACACATAGCATTGTGAACATGTATGCATGTTCATGCCTAGGTGAATACACCTCCTGGGTGGGAAACACCACTATTTCTAGTGGTAGACCTTTATTACCGAACGAGGTTCCCCTCTCTTTCAATCCATATCTTACTAAACTGAGTTTCATCCCTATTCTAGTATTATATATCTAATGACATATATAAATCATTACCTAATTCATCAGAAGGTGATATAGGTCCCCTCCATCACATAATGATAACTATACAAATGTGTTCCATGAGATAATACAAATTCTTCATTTCATAAATCTTGAAATTAAATGGGCATCATAAAAATTTAATCATATTTTAATACATTGAAAAATGAAAGGCTTAATAATCGTTTCATCATTTTATAACCAGGGAAAAGAAGTCAGTTTCATAATAATATAACCCATGGAATAAAATGTGTTTCTTAACCATCATTTCATCGAAACATAAACCATTCAATGAATAAATATGAATGGTACCCAAATATCATACCCTAGTATGGAATGAGTAACACCATAATATGTCATATTAGATGGAATATTTTTCTTAAAGATCACTTAGAAACATTTCAAGAGGTAAATATCTTTTAATCTTTGAAAAATGTGGTTTTGAAGATAAATAAAATTAAAAAAAAATCATCTAAAAAAGAATTTAATGTTTATAAATAATGATTTTAAAGTAATTTATATTTTTTTTAAACATAATTTTTTTAATATATTTAAATAAAAATTAAATTAAAAGAAAATTTCTAAAATCATTATTTTAAATAATTATTATAAAACTTGGGTCTTTAAAATAAAATGAATTTTGACTAAAGTGAGAAATAATGTATGATTTTCTGAAAAAAAAAATTAATTAACATAAGTAAAAGAAAGTAGAAAAATGGTACCATTACATGAGAATACAATGAATAAACATACTATAAAAAAATTCTTTATATTTATTGAGATATGGATCATAATATTTCATCAATGGGGGCATAATCTTAAACAATCCAGATAAATGATCATTTGAATCAGTATACAATCATCCCTTTGGTAACATTGAATCGTAATCCTCATGGTAGAATAAAATTAAATAAACCACAAAATTTCCTAATTATAAAGATATAAAATATATAACATATCATATTTGAATTACATACAACTCTTAATATAATATTGGTTCATAACATAACATGTGTCTGAAAGAAAACAAATTGAGATTAAATACCATTACCACTTTTAAAACATTGAAACTGTAAACCAATGATATAGAGTGTAGAGACCCGAAGCTTGACGTACATGGACATTACATTACATTTGCGGAATACTTAGTACATAACAAAAACACACACACAAGGATCGTAATAGTTTAGTGTCTTTGGAAACTCGGAACGTAATCTTCTAATCGTGGTGAAAGATCTTCAATATCTCCCATAAAGATCTTCCACTTTTTTTTACCTAAAAACCTTTCTTTATATCCTGGGGAAAAGAAAACATAAAAGGGTGAGCTCAAATGCTCAGTAAGGGTAAACAAAAGAAATATCAATCACATCATATACATAAGAACATAGCCTTTAGAAATCTTAACCTGCAAAAGAGCTCATAATATCATAACATGGGATAAATCATAGAAGTGAAAATGAGATCCCCATAATCATAACATAAAACTTGAAACTTTGTGGAATGCACACATAATCATAGAAAATCATTTCTTGTTAGTCATGACTCATTGCCAAGACTATCTTAGTGGACAAAGTCCCTTTCTGAATCGAGTAACCCTCGTTTCAATCCTGTTTCACTGAACCGGTATAACCTACCATTTCAGCCATGTCTATCTCATGAGATATAAAATCTTTACCCAATGCATTGGAAGGAGATATAGGTCCCACCCATCTCTTAATGATACCATTCTTATGTGTTCCACAAAATCATAAACCATACATCATACCATAACCCATGAAATAAAAATGGGATTCTTAAACATCATGCCATCATAACATAATCCATAAACAATTGATATCATTTCATCATAAGAAAATTGAAACCATTTAAATCATAGAGTCATTTTACTTGAAACATACACATATGAAATAATGTCATCTTAGATGAAAAATAGTTTTGACAAAACACTTGAAATGAATTCTTGAAGAAAATATCCTTTCTTTTAAAATCATTTTCTTTTCACAAAATTCAATGCTATTTTAAAAGATAAGGGTTTTTGTTGAAAATAATCATGCAATCTTGTAGAGGAATCATCTTGAAAATGAGGCGTTATGAAACCGTAAAAATCCGTTCACGCCGTATAAGTTAAAAAAAACATTCTTCGTACTTTTGTCGAAAAAGTCAAAAAGTACCTCGTACGAAAAACGACAAAAGATTCCTTTCATATCTTTTACTAAAAACTCACCAAAGGGTAAAATTGGATTTAAACTATTGTAATTGGATGGAAATAATATTACATATTTATGAAACATGGATGTGGATGATAAAATACACCCCAGTAAATACTTACGAATAAACAATCTCGGATAAAAATGAGATTGTGATATTTCCCTTACCTTAGGTCCGACTTGCTTTGTAAGTGTCCGAACCTCCTGTATAATGATTTAAATCATGTTATTGACTTATTACAGAATCATATTCATTGTTATGATATCATATATGGTTCACTTATGACATTATATTACCCGTTCTTTTGTAAATTCCATGTTAAAGAAGCGTTTTGGGTAAAATCGTTTCATTTATCTTAGGTTTTTTGACTTGTTGTTCTTGACATCACTATTACTTATATCATGATTTACTTACTTCCATAATATAAAATATGATTTATATATCATATATATTCAATATATATATATATAATAGATAGATGAAAAACACCGTTCATGGAGACGGTAGTCCGTACGTACGCATGAACGCTGTTTTACTTTCCTTATTGTCTTGAAATGGAAGTAAGTAGATGACATACATATATATATATATACATAAATCCAGTAGCTTTATAATGTCATATATTTCATTATAATTTCTTATATATACTTTATAATCATTCTTTAAATGGTTAACATGGAGAATGAATCTCATCGCGTCGTGGAGACGGTAGTCCGTACGTACGCAGGAGCGATGATATCATTTCTATAAATATTGAATTGAATTGGAGTGGATTATACAATATATCAGAATCAATATGATGTTGTAATAACTATGTATAGTTATTCTTTACACCATTATACCCATCCATGTAAGGTGGTGGTGGAAAATAGATTACACCACGGCGTGGAGACGGTATTCCGTACGTACGCACGCGTGGTGATTTCTTTTTTCCGTAGGATGGATAGATGGTGAAATAGGGTTGTTTCATACTTATAATAACATATCAGTATATGAGTGATACTGATGTTATTACTTTATAATGAAACAAACTAAGAAGAAGAAGTGGAAGAAGAAATAAAGATGAAAGAATTGGTAACGGTAATTACCTCTTCTTTGAAGTGCCTCTTTGAGACCTCCTCTTAGGGCACTAGAATTGGTCTTTGAGGAAGACCAGAACCTCTAGGATGTTTCTAGGGAAGTGGAGAGGAGAAAATGGCAGGGGTTGGCCGATCTTGAGTGCTCAAAGTTGTGTGAGGAGGAGGGGGAGGAGGTGTCCTTTTATAAGGGAGGAGAGGGGCACCTTAGGAATATCTCAAAATATTATTTTATATTAAAGTCAAAATCGGTTTATAATGGTTCCAAAGGGTCTTATTTCGAAGATAAAGTGGGGATGGGTCGAAATCCTATCAACCAATAAGATTTAGACAAGTTTAGGGTATTATTTTAACCTTATCAATTAGATTTAACTCTAAGTTAAATAATTTAACTTTTACCATGTCTTTTTGTTTTCTTTCACTATATGGTTAATAAACTTACTATAACATGACAAACGAACCCCAAATTGTTTATTATTAATATATATATCCTTCTCTAAGTCATTTGGACGAACCTTAGATTTTTAGGAATAAAATAACAATTTATAATATAATATTTGATTTAAAAACTATTTTGTGTCAATTTTGACACTATTTGATATATGATTTTTGTGAAAGTCATAAAAGAATTATATGTTCGAAAAAAGTTGATTAAATCAACACTAATATATCATAGTAACCTAGAAAATTATTGGAATTCATAAAAAGTCTTAAATTACATTTATTTTGGTATTTATAACATCAATTATGTCAATATTTCATTAATAAGATAATTACTGCATAATCATTGTGTCATAACTAAATTAAATTATATAATGTCTAAAAATTTTAAATAAAATACCATTATGTAGGAAATCTTTTTAGCTTTCTAATGAATATTTACAATCGAATTTATCTTATGTATAACCCTATATTAAAAATGTTTTAGTAAATAAACTATGATTTTAACTCTTTTAACTCTTCTTTGAATTAAATAATAATAAATGTCCTAATCTAATCCAAGTGGGCCTAAATGGTCATATTTTATTCCTAAGTTTGTTTTTGGTCGAATTACACTTGTCCAATAGAATTAGGACATGTGTTAGGGTAATAGTAATATCATATTTACCCTTAGTTACCCTATTTACTATTAACCGCGGTAAAAAAAAAGTAAAAAGTTACTATTCACCAAAAATTATTTTCATCTCATTGAACCACATTTTAGTCCTTGATATTAACCGTGTCTCTCGGATTTTCGAAATTCCATTCACAGAAGCGGTAAAATTCAGTTTAATGCAAAATTCAGTTTTTAACCTACCACTTAGTGGTTTCACTATTCATCAAAAATTGATGTTTTTCAGAACAATGCCAAAATTTCATCCCAAGCTATATTTCATATTCCGAATTCAAAAATGAAGTCTATTTTACCAAATTCATAACATAAAAGTTGCATTAATTAATTTTATAATTAAATCACGCTGTTAAAACAAATAGTGTGTTTTTAAGAAAAACAATATCTATCAAAAGATTGACACTTGATTATGTCTGGTTTAAATGTGAAATTACATCAAATGACCAAAATTGTATTAAATTGTAAAGATATATTCTAAATATACTTTAAAACCACTCAAATTAATAATTTATCACTATTAATTATTTCGATTAAAAAAGTTGTTTTTAATTATAATTTAGTAATTTTCACTATTCATCAGAATATGAAAGTTATCCGAAAAGTACCAAAATTTCACCTTAGGCTAAATTCGATACTCCGAATCCAAAAATGAAGTTCATTTTGAAAAATAAGTTTTACAGAGTTTTAAAAAGTGGTTATTACTATTCATAACGGCTAGTTTTAATAATATTTTAAGAGCATATCGTTGTTTAGTGAAACTCGGTATTGCGTATTACACACGCTATCGAGGAAGGTCATGATTGCGTGTAATGCAAGGCAAGTCAAGGATGCGTGTTGTGCAAGCTCCTTTTGGTGTAGCGTACAACACAAGACTTTAATAAAATTAAAAAGAATATTTTTTTATAAAATCTTGGGCTGTTACATTCTACCCCCCTTAAAATGAATTTCGCCCTCGAAATTCGTCGGGGTTATAAATGGTTTACTATTCGAAAGTTTCTTTAATAGAAACCCACATCGTAAAAAGGTATATCAAAACCAATCTTTAAAAACAAAAGTATGAAACATAACGGTTACCCAAATAAACTAATCATTGGGTTTCCACATAAATGAAAATATGGATATGGAAGAGAAATCTAACCATCATGTTCTGATGGAGAGTGGTAGAGAACATGGCTATGGAGAAGCCAGTAATCACAAATCCATAGATTTGTGATGATATAAGGTACCATCTGATTCATCAGGTATAAGATCACTAGGACAACATTTTTGGTTTTCAAGATCATTTCCCTAAAGTTGAAAATTTGAATTAGAATAAATACTTACTTTATTTTGGTACAATCTCACTGTTGTTCGTGCCTTGAACAATTTCCACTTCATCTCTTAAATAAATGAAGTTGAATTTGTTATTAGCAGATCACGTGATAGAATGACGGGTCATTCCATCTGTCTCAAACAAAAGGTTAGCAAAAATTATATGCATAAGTCGATCTATAGTGAGATTAATCATATATGGTTCCTAAAATGGACTTATACTTCATATATCATACTGCTTAATATAATAAAACTAGTTTCTACTAAACAGGGACTTCCTGTAGGCCAGTGGTAGGCGATAAAGGCCAGTCGCATTTCGGTTGTGGGTTCGATTCCCACAGCCTTGTCCGACGCGACGGGCTGTCGCCCGTCCTGCAGGTTGTCCTTTTTCTAAAACTATATTACTATAACATCCCATCAATAATATCGAAAATCTTCTATCCTTAAACCATACTAACTTATGTCCAACATAATCCATTCTAATCTTTAGGCTTATCCATAATACTGCAGTCCACTCTCATAATATAGTGAAAACGATTACCAGAGATTTAATACCATCGTTGATCCCCATATATCATAAGATATGTCTTATTGGTCACATTCTAAACATTCAAAGGCCTTAATCATGTATTCTCTTGAATACCCATTGAACCTTATTGAAAACATGAATGCAGTTAAACGTTAACACTTTCCACATACCAAAATCCTCAAAATTCTACATACTCAAACCATGATATCACTTAGTCCTTATATCAATCATGAGCTCATGAATACTATTAAACATTTCATTTTCTCGTCTTCGTTATGCGCATATCATCTTATTTCCAAAAAATATCTCAATCACTTTGAATACCACATCAATAAATATTGCAATACTCAATGATACAACATTATTTTGGAATCCCATTACATAAACACTTAATCATTCCACCACATCGTTGTCATATTCAACATTGCCAATAGTCATCGCATGTGATTTCCCTTTGTCCTTTTCCTTCAGTGGTTGCTCATGTTGATCATCACTAACCCTTGGATTATGGAAATTATTAGCATAATGCCCCATTTCCTTGCACTTGAAGCATTGAAGTGTTGGCGGTGCGTTCTCTGCAGTGTTTGTTTTATTCACATCATTAGAAACCCTTTTTCCATTACTTCGACACTCAGCTGCTCGATGACCTTCTTTTCCACACTTAAAACATTTTCTAGTCCCTTTAAGACAATCTCCACCATGATTCCTTCCACACTTTGAGCATAAGGAAACATTCATCTTCTTTTCACCATTATTCTGAGATTTCTCCTTGAACTCCATCTTTCGTTTCTTGTCAAAACCATGAGATGGATATGTAACACCAACTTCCATTTCTACCTTGATAGCACAATGCACAATTTCTTCATAGCTACTGAAGTCTCTTATAGCTAATGCCCTTCGAAGACTTGGTTTTAAGCCACTGAAAAATCGATCAACTTTACTTTCAGGTTAGATGATAATACCAGAAGCATACCTTGAAAGTCTTGTAAAATTTGCTTCATAGGTACCAACAGATTCATCGTCCCTTTGCTTCAGTTCAAGAAACTCTTTCTCCATCTTTGTTCGAAGAATATGAGGGAAGTACTTACTGAAAAACAAGTTCTTGAACTCGTCCCATTCCATGGACTCAATTTCATCTCTTGGCCTCGTATTCTTGATAAGATTCCACCATTGATCAGCTTCACCTTCCAAACGATATACTGCTAAGATGACTTTATCATGTTCAGAACATTGAAGAAGTGAAAATATCTTTTCAGTAGTACTGATCCATTGTTCAGCCACAAGTGGATCAGAAGACCCACTGAAAGAAGGTGGACGTTGCCTCATGAAGGACTCAATAGAATATTGTTCCCTTCTCTGCTCATTTGGAAGTCCAGAATGATTCATAGCTTGTGTAAGTATAGAAATAAGATTTTGCACTCCATCTCCCATAACATTTGTTTGTTCAGGAGGGCAATCATTGCATTTTCCATTACATTGATCAACACGGTTCCTTCGGGTTCCAGCCATCGTCTAAAACCCAAAAAGAATAGTGTGAGAGGAAAAAATCATGCTAGGGAAAACAACATAATAAAGGGGGAGTACCTTCAATCTCCAACATCTTAGGTTTAATTCTATGATCGTTAGCGTAATTCTATTATTATAACCTATACGTATACTTATCCCTAGGGACATCCCTAGACATACCTTAGAAATATCTCTAGGGATCTCACTAACGTTTTCGCATCCTAGTTTCCAAAGGTTGACTAAACCTTTCCTCTGATACCAACTGTAGAGACCCGAAGCTTTACGTACATGGACATTACATTACATTTGCGGAATACTTAGTACATAACAAAAACACACACACAAGGATCGTAATAGTTTAGTGTCTTTGGAAACTCGGAACGTAATCTTCTAATCGTGGTGAAAGATCTTCAATATCTCCCATAAAGATCTTCCCCTTTTTTTTACCTAAAAACCTTTCTTTATATCCTGGGGAAAAAAACATAAAAGGGTGAGCTCAAATGCTCAGTAAGGGTAAACAAAAGAAATATCAATCACATCATATACATAAGAACATAGCCTTTAGAAATCTTAACCTGCAAAAGAGCTCATAATATCATAACATGGGATAAATCATAGAAGTGAAAATGAGATCCCCATAATCATAACATAAAACTTGAAACTTTGTGGAATGCACACATAATCATAGAAAATCATTTCTTGTTAGTCATGACTCATTGCCAAGACTATCTTAGTGGACAAAGTCCCTTTCTGAATCGAGTAACCCTCGTTTCAGTCCTGTTTCACTGAACCGGTATAACCTACCATTTCAGCCATGTCTATCTCATGAGATATAAAATCTTTACCCAATGCATTGGAGGGAGATATAGGTCCCACCCATCTCTTAATGATACCATTCTTATGTGTGCCACAAAATCATAAACCATACATCATACCATATCCCATGAAATAAAAATGGGATTCTTAAACATCATGCCATCATAACATAATCCATAAACAATTGATATCATTTCATCATAAGAAAATTGAAACCATTTAAATCATAGAGTCATTTTACTTGAAACATACACATATGAAATAATGTCATCTTAGATGAAAAATAGTTTTGACAAAACACTTGAAATGAATTCTTGAGGAAAATATCCTTTCTTTTAAAATCATTTTCTTTTCACAAAATTCAATGCAATTTTAAAAGATAAGGGTTTTTGTTGAAAATAATCATGCAATATTGTAGAGGAAGCTTCTTGAAAATGAGGCGTTATGAAACCGTAAAAATCCGTTCACGCCGTATAAGTTAAAAAAAACATTCTTCGTACTTTTGTCGAAAAAGTCAAAAAGTACCTCGTACGAAAAACGACAAAAGATTCCTTTCATATCTTTTACTAAAAACTCACCAAAGGGTAAAATTGGATTTAAACTATTGTAATTGGATGGAAATAATATTAAATATTTATGAAACATGGATGTGGATGATAAAATACACCCCAGTAAATACTTACGAATAAACAATCTCGGATAAAAATGAGATTGTGATATTTCCCTTACCTTAGGTCCGACTTGCTTTGTAAGTGTCCGAACCTCCTGTATAATGATTTACATCATGTTATTGACTTATTACAGAATCATATTCATTGTTATGATATCATATATGGTTCACTTATGACATTATATTACCCGTTCTTTTGTAAATTCCATGTTAAAGAAGCGTTTTGGGTAAAATCGTTTCATTTATCTTAGGTGTTTTGACTTGTTGTTCTTGACATCACTATTACTTATATCATGATTTAATTACTTCCAGAATATAAAATATGATTTATATATCATATATATTCAATATATATATATATAATAGATAGATGAAAAACACCGTTCATGGAGACGGTAGTCCGTACGTACGCATGAACGCTGTTTTACTTTCCTTATTGTCTTGAAATGGAAGTAAGTAGATGACATACATATATATATATACATAAATCCAGTATCCTTATAATGTCATATATTTCATTATAATTTCTTATATATACTTTATAATCATTCTTTAAATGGTTAACATGGAGAATGAATCTCATCGCGTCGTGGAGACGGTAGTCCGTACGTACGCACGAGCGATGATATCATTTCTATAAATATTGAATTGAATTGGAGTGGATTATACAATATATCAGAATCAATATGATGTTGTAATAACTATGTATAGTTATTCTTTACACCATTATACCCATCCATGTAAGGTGGTGGTGGAAAATAGATTACACCACGGCGTGGAGACGGTATTCCGTACGTACGCACGCGCAGTGATTTCTTTTTTCCGTAGGATGGATAGATGGTGAAATAGGGTTGTTTAATACTTATAATAATATATCAGTATATGAGTGATACTGATGTTATTACTTTATAATGAAACAACCTAAGAAGAAGAAGTGGAAGAAGAAATAAAGATGAAGGAATTGGTAACGGTAATTACCTCTTCTTTGAAGTGCCTCTTTGAGACCTCCTCTTAGGGCACTAGAATTGGTCTTTGAGGAAGACCAGAACCTCTAGGATGTTTCTAGGGAAGTGGAGAGGAGAAAATGGCAGGGGTTGGCCGAGCTTGAGTGCTCAAAGTTGTGTGAGGAGGAGGGGGAGGAGGTGTCCTTTTATAAGGGAGGAGAGGGGCACCTTAGGAATATCTCAAAATATTATTTTATATTAAAGTCAAAATCGGTTTATAATGGTTCCAAAGGGCCTTATTTCGAAGCTAAAGTGGGGATGGGTCTAAATCCTATCAACCAATAAGATTTAGACAAGTTTAGGGTATTATTTTAACCTTATCAATTAGATTTAACTCTAAGTTAAATAATTTAACTTTTACCATGTCTTTTTGTTTTCTTTCACTATATGGTTAATAAACTTACTATAACATGACAAACGAACCCCAAATTGTTTATTATTAATATATATATCCTTCTCTAAGTCATTTGGACGAACCTTAGATTTTTAGGAATAAAATAACAATTTATAATATAATATTTGATTTAAAAACTATTTTGTGTCAATTTTGACACTATTTGATATATGATTTTTGTGAAAGTCATAAAAGAATTATATGTTCGAAAAAAGTTAATGAAATCAACACTAATATATCATAGTAACCTATAAAATTAGTGGAATTCATAAAAAGTCTTAAATTACATTTATTTTGGTATTTATAACATCAATTATGTCAATATTTCATTAATAAGATAATTACTGCATAATCATTGTGTCATAACTAAATTAAATTATTTAATGTCTAAAAATTTTAAATAAAATACCATTATGTAGGAAATCTTTTTAGCTTTCTAATGAATATTTACAATCGAATTTATCTTATGTATAACCCTATATTAAAAATGTTGTAGTAAATAAACTATGATTTTAACTCTTTTAACTCTTCTTTGAATTAAATAATAATAAATGTCCTAATCTAATCCAAGTGGGCCTAAATGGTCATATTTTATTCCTAAGTTTGTTTTTGGTCGAATTACACTTGTCCAATAGAATTAGGACATGTGTTAGGGTAATAGTAATATCATATTTACCCTTAGTTACCCTATTTACTATTAACCGCGGGAAAAAAAAGTAAAAAGTTACTATTCACCAAAAATTATTTTCATCTCATTGAACCACATTTTAGTCCTTGATATTAACCGTGTCTCTCGGATTTTCGAAATTCCATTCACAGAAGCGGTAAAATTAAGTTTTATGCAAAATTCAGTTTTTAACCTACCACTTAGTGGTTTCACTATTCATCAAAAATTGATGTTTTTCAGAACAATGCCAAAATTTAATCCCAAGCTATATTTCATATTCCGAATTCAAAAATGAAGTCTATTTTACCAAATTCATAACATAAAAGTTGCATTAATTAATTTTATAATTAAATCACGCTGTTAAAACAAATAGCGTGTTTTTAAGAAACAATATCTATCAAAAGATTGACACTTGATTATGTCTGGTTTAAATGTGAAATTATATCAAATGACCAAAATTGTATTAAATTGTAAAGATATATTCTAAATATACTTTAAAACCACTCAAATTAATAATTTATCACTATTAATTATTTCGATTAAAAAAGTTTTTTTTAATTATAATTTAGTAATTTTCACTATTCATCAGAATATGAAAGTTATCCGAAAAGTACCAAAATTTCACCTTAGGCTAAATTCGATACTCCGAATCCAAAAATGAAGTTCATTTTGAAAAATAATATTTACAGAGTTTTAAAAAGTGGTTATTACTATTCATAACGGCTAGTTTTAATAATATTTTAAGAGCATATCGTTGTTTAGTGAAACTCGGTATTGCGTATTACACACGCTATCGAGGAAGGTCGTGATTGCGTGTAATGCAAGGCAAGTCAAGGATGCGTGTTGTGCAAGCTCCTTTTGGTGTAGCGTACAACACAAGACTTTTATAAAATTAAAAAGAATATTTTTTTATAAAATCTTGGGCTGTTACATTCTACCCCCCTTAAAATGAATTTCGCCCTCGAAATTCGTCGGGGTTATAAATGGTTTACTATTCGAAAGTTTCTTTAATAGAAACCCACATCGTAAAAAGGTATATCAAAACCAATCTTTAAAAACAAAAGTATGAAACGTAACGGTTACCCAAATAAACTAATCATTGGGTTTCCACATAGGTGAAAATATGGATATGGAAGAGAAATCTAACCATCATGTTCTGATGGAGAGTGGTAGAGAACATGGCTATGGAAAAGCCAGTAATCACAAATCCATAGATTTGTGATGATATAAGGTACCATCTGATTCATCAGGTATAAGATCACTAGGACAACATTTTTGGTTTTCAAGATCATTTCCCTAAAGTTGAAAATTTGAATTAGAATAAATACTTACTTTATTTTGGTACAATCTCACTGTTGTTCGTGCCTTGAAAAATTTCCACTTCATCTCTTAAATAAATGAAGTTGAATTTGTTATTAGCAGATCATGTGATAGAATGACGGGTCATTCCATCTGTCTCAAACAAAAGGTTAGCAAAAATTATATGCATAAGTCGATCTATAGTGAGATTAATCATATATGGTTCCTAAAATGGACTTATACTTCATATATCATACTGCTTAATATAATAAAACTAGTTTCTACTAAACAGGGACTTCCTGTAGGCCAGTGGTAGGCGATAAAGGCCAGTCGCATTTCGGTTGTGGGTTCGATTCCCACAGCCTTGTCCGACGCGACGGGCTGTCGCCCGTCCTGCAGGTTGTCCTTTTTCTAAAACTATATTACTATAACATCCCATCAATAATATCGAAAATCTTCTATCCTTAAACCATACTAACTTATGTCCAACATAATCCATTCTAATCTTTAGGCTTATCCATAATACTGCAGTCCACTCTCATAATATAGTGAAAACGATTACCAGAGATTTAATACCATCGTTGATCCCCATATATCATAAGATATGTCTTATTGGTCACATTCTAAACATTCAAAGGCCTTAATCATGTATTCTCTTGAATACCCATTGAACCTTATTGAAAACATGAATGCAGTTAAACGTTAACACTTTCCACATACCAAAATCCTCAAAATTCTACATACTCAAACCATGATATCACTTAGTCCTTATATCAATCATGAGCTCATGAATACTATTAAACATTTCATTTTCTCGTCTTCATTATGCGCATATCATCTTATTTCCAAAAAATATCTCAATCACTTTGAATACCACATCAATAAATATTGCAATACTCAATGATACAACATTATTTTGGAATCCCATTACATAAACACTTAATCATTCCACCACATCGTTGTCATATTCAACATTGCCAATAGTCATCGCATGTGATTTCCCTTTGTCCTTTGCCTTCAGTGGTTGCTCATGTTGATCATCACTAACCCTTGGATTATGGCAATTATTAGCATAATGCCCCATTTCCTTGCACTTGAAGCATTGAAGTGTTGGCGGTGCGTTCTCTGCAGTGTTTGTTTTATTCACATCATTAGAAACCCTTTTTCAATTACTTAGACACTCAGCTGCTCAATGACCTTCTTTTCCACACTTAAAACATTTTCTAGTCCCTTTAAGACAATCTCCACCATGCTTCCTTCCACACTTTGAGCATAAGGAAACATTCATCTTCTTTTCACCATTATTCTGAGATTTCTCCTTGAACTCCATCTTTCGTTTCTTGTCAAAACCATGAGATGGATATGTAACACCAACTTCCATTTCTACCTTGATAGCACAACGCACAATTTCTTCATAGCTACTGAAGTCTCTTATAGCTAATGCCCTTCGAAGACTTGGTTTTAAGCCACTGAAAAATCGATCAACTTTACTTTCAGGTTAGATGATAATACCAGAAGCATACCTTGAAAGTCTTGTAAAATTTGCTTCATAGGTACCAACAAATTCATCGTCCCTTTGCTTCAGTTCAAGAAACTATTTCTCCATCTTTGTTCGAAGAATATGAGGGAAGTACTTACTGAAAAACAAGTTCTTGAACTCGTCCCATTCCATGGACTCAATTTCATCTCTTGGCCTCGTATTTTTGATAAGATTCCACCATTGATCAGCTTCACCTTCCAAACGATATACTGCTAAGATGACTTTATCATGTTCAGAACATTGAAGAACTGAAAATATCTTTTCAGTAGTACTGATCCATTGTTCAGCCACAAGTGGATCAGAAGAACCACTGAAAGAAGGTGGACGTTGCCTCATGAAGGACTCAATAGAATATTGTTCCCTTCTCTGCTCATTTGGAAGTCCAGAATGATTCATAGCTTGTGTAAGTATAGAAATAAGATTTTGCACTCCATCTCCCATAACATTTGTTTGTTCAGGAGGGCAATCATTGCATTTTCCATTACATTGATCAACACGGTTCCTTCGGGTTCTAGCCATCGTCTAAAACCCAAAAAGAATAGTGTGAGTGGAAAAAATCATGCTAGGGAAAACAACATAATAAAGGGGGAGTACCTTCAATCTCCAACATCTTAGGTTTAATTCTATGATCGTTAGCGTAATTCTATTATTATAACCTATACGTATACTTATCCCTAGGGACATCCCTAGACATACCTTAGAAATATCTCTAGGGATCTCACTAACGTTTTCGCATCCTAGTTTCCAAAGGTTGACTAAACCTTTCCTCTGATACCAACTGTAGAGACCCGAAGCTTGACGTACATGGACATTACATTACATTTGCGGAATACTTAGTACATAACAAAAACACACACACAAGGATCGTAATAGTTTAGTGACTTTGGAAACTCGGAACGTAATCTTCTAATCGTGGTGAAAGATCTTCAATATCTCCCATAAAGATATTCCCCTTTTTTTTACCTAAAAAGCTTTCTTTATATCCTGGGGAAAAGAAAACATAAAAGGGTGAGCTCAAATGCTCAGTAAGGGTAAACAAAAGAAATATCAATCATATCATATACATAAGAACATAGCCTTTAGAAATCTTAACCTGCAAAAGAGCTCATAATATCATAACATGGGATAAATCATAGAAGTGAAAATGAGATCCCCATAATCATAACATAAAACTTGAAACTTTGTGGAATGCACACATAATCATAGAAAATCATTTCTTGTTAGTCATGACTCATTGCCAAGACTATCTTAGTGGACAAAGTCCCTTTCTGAATCGAGTAACCCTCGTTTCAGTCCTGTTTCACTGAACCGGTATAACCTACCATTTCAGCCATGTCTATCTCATGAGATATAAAATCTTTACCCAATGCATTGGAGGGAGATATAGGTCCCACCCATCTCTTAATGATACCATTCTTATGTGTGCCACAAAATCATAAACCATACATCATACCATAACCCATGAAATAAAAATGGGATTCTTAAACATCATGCCATCATAACATAATCCATAAACAATTGATATCATTTCATCATAAGAAAATTGAAACCATTTAAATCATAGAGTCATTTTACTTGAAACATACACATATGAAATAATGTCATCTTAGATGAAAAATAGTTTTGACAAAACACTTGAAATGAATTCTTGAGGAAAATATCCTTTCTTTTAAAATCATTTTCTTTTCACAAAATTCAATGCAATTTTAAAAGATAAGGGTTTTTGTTGAAAATAATCATGCAATATTGTAGAGGAAGCTTCTTGAAAATGAGGCGTTATGAAACCGTAAAAATCCGTTCACGCCGTATAAGTTAAAAAGAAACATTCTTCGTACTTTTGTCGAAAAAGTCAAAAAGTACCTCGTACGAAAAACGACAAAAGATTCCTTTCATATCTTTTACTAAAAACTCACCAAAGGGTAAAATTGGATTTAAACTATTGTAATTAAATGGAAATAATATTAAATATTTATGAAACATGGATGTGGATGATAAAATACACCCCAGTAAATACTTACGAATAAACAATCTCGGATAAAAATGAGATTGTGATATTTCCCTTACCTTTGGTCCGACTTGCCTTGTAAGTGTCCGAACCTCCTGTATAATGATTTACATCATGTTATTGACTTATTACAGAATCATATTCATTGTTATGATATCATATATGGTTCACTTATGACATTATATTACCCGTTCTTTTGTAAATTCCATGTTAAAGAAGCGTTTTGGGTAAAATCGTTTCATTTATCTTAGGTGTTTTGACTTGTTGTTCTTGACATCACTATTACTTATATCATGATTTACTTACTTCCAGTATATAAAATATGATTTATATATCATATATATTCAATATATATATATATAATAGATAGATAAAAAACACCGTTCATGGAGACGGTAGTCCGTACGTACGCATGAACGCTGTTTTACTTTCCTTATTGTCTTGAAATGGAAGTAAGTAGATGACATACATATATATATATATACATAAATCCAGTAGCTTTATAATGTCATATATTTCATTATAATTTCTTATATATACTTTATAATCATTCTTTAAATGGTTAACATGGATAATGAATCTCATCGCGTCGTGGAGACGGTAGTCCGTACGTACGCACGAGCGATGATATCATTTCTATAAATATTGAATTGAATTGGAGTGGATTATACAATATATCAGAATCAATATTATGTTGTAATAACTATGTATAGTTATTCTTTACACCATTATACCCATCCATGTAAGGTGGTGGTGGAAAATAGATTACACCACGGCGTGGAGACGGTATTCCGTACGTACGCATGCGCGGTGATTTCTTTTTTCCGTAGGATGGATAGATGGTGAAATAGGGTTGTTTCATACTTATAATAATATATCAGTATATGAGTGATACTGATGTTATTACTTTATAATGAAACAACCTAAGAAGAAGAAGTGGAAGAAGAAATAAAGATGAAAGAATTGGTAATGGTAATTACCTCTTCTTTGAAGTGCCTCTTTGAGACCTCCTCTTAGGGCACTAGAATTGGTCTTTGAGGAAGACCAGAACCTCTAGGATGTTTCTAGGGAATTGGAGAGGAGAAAATGTCAGGGGTTGGCCGAGCTTGAGTGCTCAAAGTTGTGTGAGGAGGAGGGGGAGGAGGTGTCCTTTTATAAGGGAGGAGAGGGGCACCTTAGGAATATCTCAAAATATTATTTTATATTAAAGTCAAAATCGGTTTATAATGGTTCCAAAGGGCCTTATTTCGAAGCTAAAGTGGGGATGGGTCGAAATACTATCAACCAATAAGATTTAGACAAGTTTAGGGTATTATTTTAACCTTATCAATTAGATTTAACTCTAAGTTAAATAATTTAACTTTTACCATGTCTTTTTGTTTTCTTTCACTATATGGTTAATAAACTTACTATAACATGACAAACGAACCCCAAATTTTTTATTATTAATATATATATCCTTCTCTAAGTCATTTGGACGAACCTTAGATTTTTAGGAATAAAATAACAATTTATAATATAATATTTGATTTAAAAACTATTTTGTGTCAATTTTGACACTATTTGATATATGATTTTTGTGAAAGTCATAAAAGAATTATATGTTCGAACAAAGTTGATGAAATAAACACTAATATATCATAGTAACCTAGAAAATTAGTGGAATTCATAAAAAGTCTTAAATTACATTTATTTTGGTATTTATAACATCAATTATGTCAATATTTCATTAATAAGATAATTACTGCATAATCATTGTGTCATAACTAAATTAAATTATTTAATGTCTAAAAATTTTAAATAAAATACCATTATGTAGGAAATCTTTTTAGCTTTCTAATGAATATTTACAATCTAATTTATCTTATGTATAACCCTATATTAAAAATGTTTTAGTAAATAAACTATGATTTTAACTCTTTTAACTCTTCTTTGAATTTAATAATAATAAATGTCCTAATCCAATCCAAGTGGGCCTAAATGGTCATATTTTATTCCTCAGTTTGTTTTTGGTCGAATTACACTTGTCCAATAGAATTAGGACATGTGTTAGGGTAATAGTAATATCATATTTACCCTTAGTTACCCTATTTACTATTAACCGCGGGAAAAAAAAAGTAAAAAGTTACTATTCACCAAAAATTATTTTCATCTCATTGAACCACATTTTAGTCCTTGATATTAACCGTGTCTCTCGGATTTTCGAAATTCCATTCACAGAAGCGGTAAAATTATGTTTTATGCAAAATTCAGTTTTTAACCTACCACTTAGTGGTTTCACAATTCATCAAAAATTGATGTTTTTCAGAACACTGCCAAAATTTCATCCCAAGCTATATTTCATATTCCGAATTCAAAAATGAAGTCTATTTTACCAAATTCATAACATAAAAGTTGCATTAATTAATTTTATAATTAAATCACGCTGTTAAAACAAATAGCGTGTTTTTAAGAAACAATATCTATCAAAAGATTGACACTTGATTATGTCTGGTTTAAATGTGAAATTACATCAAATGACCAAAATTGTATTAAATTGTAAAGATATATTCTAAATATACTTTAAAACCACTCAAATTAATAATTTATCACTATTAATTATTTCGATTAAAAAAGTTGTTTTTAATTATAATTTAGTAATTTTCACTATTCATCAGAATATGAAAGTTATCTGAAAAGTACCAAAATTTCACCTTAGGCTAAATTCGATACTCCGAATCCAAAAATGAAGTTCATTTTGAAAAATAAGATTTACAGAGTTTTAAAAAGTGGTTATTACTATTCATAACGGCTAGTTTTAATAATATTTTAAGAGCATATCGTTGTTTAGTGAAACTCGGTATTGCGTATTACACACGCTATCGAGGAAGGTCGTGATTGCGTGTAATGCAAGGCAAGTCAAGGATGCGTGTTGTGCAAGCTCCTTTTGGTGTAGCGTACAACACAAGACTTTTATAAAATTAAAAAGAATATTTTTTTATAAAATATTGGGCTGTTACATTCTACCCCCCTTAAAATGAATTTCTCCCTCGAAATTCGTCGGGGTTATAAATGGTTTACTATTCGAAAGTTTCTTTAATAGAAACCCACATCGTAAAAAGGTATATCAAAACCAATCTTTAAAAACAAAAGTATGAAACGTAACGGTTACCCAAATAAACTAATCATTGGGTTTCCACATAGGTGAAAATATGGATATGGAAGAGAAATCTAACCATCATGTTCTGATGGAGAGTGGTAGAGAACATGGCTATGGAAAAGCCAGTAATCACAAATCCATAGATTTGTGATGATATAAGGTACCATCTGATTCATCAGGTATAAGATCACTAGGACAACATTTTTGGTTTTCAAGATCATTTCCCTAAAGTTGAAAATTTGAATTAGAATAAATACTTACTTTATTTTGGTACAATCTCACTGTTGTTCGTGCCTTGAACAATTTCCACTTCATCTCTTAAATAAATGAAGTTGAATTTGTTATTAGCAGATCATGTGATAGAATGACGGGTCATTCCATCTGTCTCAAACAAAAGGTTAGCAAAAATTATATGCATAAGTCGATCTATAGTGAGATTAATCATATATGGTTCCTAAAATGGACTTATACTTCATATATCATACTGCTTAATATAATAAAACTAGTTTCTACTAAACAGGGACTTCCTGTAGGCCAGTGGTAGGCGATAAAGGCCAATCGCATTTCGGTTGTGGGTTCGATTCCCACAGCCTTGTCCGACGCGACGGGCTGTCGCCCGTCCTGCAGGTTGTCCTTTTTCTAAAACTATATTACTATAACATCCCATCAATAATATCGAAAATCTTCTATCCTTAAACCATACTAACTTATGTCCAACATAATCCATTCTAATCTTTAGGCTTATCCATAATACTGCAGTCCACTCTCATAATATAGTGAAAACGATTACCAGAGATTTAATACCATCGTTGATCCCCATATATCATAAGATATGTCTTATTGGTCACATTCTAAACATTCAAAGGCCTTAATCATGTATTCTCTTGAATACCCATTGAACCTTATTGAAAACATGAATGCAGTTAAACGTTAACACTTTCCACATACCAAAATCCTCAAAATTCTACATACTCAAACCATGATATCACTTAGTCCTTATATCAATCATGAGCTCATGAATACTATTAAACATTTCATTTTCTCGTCTTCATTATGCGCATATCATCTTATTTCCAAAAAATATCTCAATCACTTTGAATACCACATCAATAAATATTGCAATACTCAATGATACAACATTATTTTGGAATCCCATTACATAAACACTTAATCATTCCACCACATCGTTGTCATATTCAACATTGCCAATAGTCATCGCATGTGATTTCCCTTTGTCCTTTGCCTTCAGTGGTTGCTCATGTTGATCATCACTAACCCTTGGATTATGGAAATTATTAGCATAATTCCCCATTTCCTTGCACTTGAAGCATTGAAGTGTTGGCGGTGCGTTCTCTGCAGTGTTTGTTTTATTCACATCATTAGAAACCCTTTTTCCATTACTTCGACACTCAGCTGCTCGATGACCTTCTTTTCCACACATAAAACATTTTCTAGTCCCTTTAAGACAATCTCCACCATGCTTCCTTGCACACTTTGAGCATAAGGAAACATTCATCTTCTTTTCACCATTATTCTGAGATTTCTCCTTGAACTCCATCTTTCGTTTCTTGTCAAAACCATGAGATGGATATGTAACACCAACTTCCATTTCTACCTTGATAGCACAACACACAATTTCTTCATAGCTACTGAAGTCTCTTATAGCTAATTCCCTTCGAAGACTTGGTTTTAAGCCACTGAAAAATCGATCAACTTTACTTTCAGGTTAGATGATAATACCAGAAGCATACCTTGAAAGTCTTGTAAAATTTGCTTCATAGGTACCAACAGATTCATCGTCCCTTTGCTTCAGTTCAAGAAACTCTTTCTCCATCTTTGTTCGAAGAATATGAGGGAAGTACTTACTGAAAAACAAGTTCTTGAACTCGTCCCATTCCATGGACTCAATTTCATCTCTTGGCCTCGTATTCTTGATAAGATTCCACCATTGATCAGCTTCACCTTCCAAACGATATACTGCTAAGATGACTTTATCATGTTCAGAACATTGAAGAACTGAAAATATCTTTTCAGTAGTACTGATCCATTGTTCAGCCACAAGTGGATCAGAAGACCCACTGAAAGAAGGTGGACGTTGCCTCATGAAGGACTCAATAGAATATTGTTCCCTTCTCTGCTCATTTGGAAGTCCAGAATGATTCATAGCTTGTGTAAGTATAGAAATAAGATTTTGCACTCCATCTCCCATAACATTTGTTTGTTCAGGAGGGCAATCATTGCATTTTCCATTACATTGATCAACACGGTTCCTTCGGGTTCCAGCCATCGTCTAAAACCCAAAAAGAATAGTGTGAGAGGCAAAAATCATGCTAGGGAAAACAACATAATAAAGGGGGAGTACCTTCAATCTCCAACATCTCAGGTTTAATTCTATGATCGTTAGCGTAATTCTATTATTATAACCTATACGTATACTTATCCCTAGGGACATCCCTAGACATACCTTAGAAATATCTCTAGGGATCTCACTAACGTTTTCGCATCCTAGTTTCCAAAGGTTGACTAAACCTTTCCTCTGATACCAACTGTAGAGACCCGAAGCTTTACGTACATGGACATTACATTACATTTGCGGAATACTTAGTACATAACAAAAACACACACACAAGGATCGTAATAGTTTAGTGTCTTTGGAAACTCGGAACGTAATCTTCTAATCGTGGTGAAAGATCTTCAATATCTCCCATAAAGATCTTCCCCTTTTTTTACCTAAAAACCTTTCTTTATATCCTGGGGAAAAGAAAACATAAAAGGGTGAGCTCAAATGCTCAGTAAGGGTAAACAAAAGAAATATCAATCACATCATATACATAAGAACATAGCCTTTAGAAATCTTAACCTGCAAAAGAGCTCATAATATCATAACATGGGATAAATCATAGAAGTGAAAATGAGATCCCCATAATCATAACATAAAACTTGAAACTTTGTGGAATGCACACATAATCATAGAAAATCATTTCTTGTTAGTCATGACTCATTGCCAAGACTATCTTAGTGGACAAAGTCCCTTTCTGAATCGAGTAACCCTCGTTTCAGTCCTGTTTCACTGAACCGGTATAACCTACCATTTCAGCCATGTCTATCTCATGAGATATAAAATCTTTACCCAATGCATTGGAGGGAGATATAGTTCCCACCCATCTCTTAATGATACCATTCTTATGTGTGCCACAAAATCATAAACCATACATCATACCATAACCCATGAAATAAAAATGGGATTCTTAAACATCATGCCATCATAACATAATCCATAAACAATTGATATCATTTCATCATAAGAAAATTGAAACCATTTAAATCATAGAGTCATTTTACTTGAAACATACACATATGAAATAATGTCATCTTAGATGAAAAATAGTTTTGACAAAACACTTGAAATGAATTCTTGAGGAAAATATCCTTTCTTTTAAAATCATTTTCTTTTCACAAAATTCAATGCAATTTTAAAAGATAAGGGTTTTTGTTGAAAATAATCATGCAATATTGTAGAGGAATCTTCTTGAAAATGAGGCGTTATGAAACCGTAAATATCCGTTCACGCCGTATAAGTTAAAAAAAACATTCTTCGTACTTTTGTCGAAAAAGTCAAAAAGTACCTCTTACGAAAACGACAAAAGATTCCTTTCATATCTTTTACTAAAAACTCACCAAAGGGTAAAATTGTATTTAAACTATTGTAATTGGATGGAAATAATATTAAATATTTATGAAACATGGATGTGGATGATAAAATACACCCCAGTAAATACTTACGAATAAACAATCTCGGATAAAAATGAGATTGTGATATTTCCCTTACCTTAGGTCCGACTTGCTTTGTAAGTGTCCGAACCTCCTGTATAATGATTTACATCATGTTATTGACTTATTACAGAATCATATTCATTGTTATGATATCATATATGGTTCACTTATGACATTATATTACCCGTTCTTTTGTAAATTCCATGTTAAAGAAGCGTTTTGGGTAAAATCGTTTCATTTATCTTAGGTGTTTTGACTTGTTGTTCTTGACATCACTATTACTTATATCATGATTTACTTACTTCCAGAATATAAAATATGATTTATATATCATATATATTCAATATATATATATATAATAGATAGATGAAAAACACCGTTCATGGAGACGGTAGTCCTTACGTACGCATGAACGCTGTTTTACTTTCCTTATTGTCTTGAAATGGAAGTAAGTAGATGACATACATATATATATATATACATAAATCCAGTAGCTTTATAATGTCATATATTTCATTATAATTTCTTATATATACTTTATAATCATTCTTTAAATGGTTAACATGGAGAATGAATCTCATCGCGTCGTGGAGACGGTAGTCCGTACGTACGCACGAGCGATGATATCATTTCTATAAATATTGAATTGAATTGGAGTGGATTATACAATATATCAGAATCAATATGATTTTGTAATAACTATGTATAGTTATTCTTTACACCATTATACCCATCCATGTAAGGTGGTGGTGGAAAATAGATTACACCACGGCGTGGAGACGGTATTCCGTACGTACGCACGCGCGGTGATTTCTTTTTTCCGTAGGATGGATAGATGGTGAAATAGGGTTGTTTCATACTTATAATAACATATCAGTATATGAGTGATACTGATGTTATTACTTTATAATGAAACAACCTAAGAAGAAGAAGTGGAAGAAGAAATAAAGATGAAAGAATTGGTAACGGTAATTACCTCTTCTTTGAAGTGCCTCTTTGAGACCTCCTCTTAGGGCACTAGAATTGGTCTTTGAGGAAGACCAGAACCTCTAGGATGTTTCTAGGGAAGTGGAGAGGAGAAAATGGCAGGGGTTGGCCGAGCTTGAGTGCTCAAAGTTGTGTGAGGAGGAGGGGGAGGAGGTGTCCTTTTATAAGGGAGGAGAGGGGCACCTTAGGAATATCTCAAAATATTATTTTATATTAAAGTCAAAATCGGTTTATAATGGTTCCAAAGGGTCTTATTTCGAAGCTAAAGTGGGGATGGGTCGAAATACTATCAACCAATATGATTTAGACAAGTTTAGGGTATTATTTTAACCTTATCAATTAGATTTAACTCTAAGTTAAATAATTTAACTTTTACCATGTCTTTTTGTTTTCTTTCACTATATGGTTAATAAACTTACTATAACATGACAAACGAACCCCAAATTGTTTATTATTAATATATATATCCTTATCTAAGTCATTTGGACGAACCTTAGATTTTTAGGAATAAAATAACAATTTATAATATAATATTTGATTTAAAAACTATTTTGTGTCAATTTTGACACTATTTGATATATGATTTTTGTGAAAGTCATAAAAGAATTATATGTTCGAAAAAAGTTGATGAAATCAACACTAATATATCATAGTAACCTAGAAAATTAGTGGAATTCATAAAAAGTCTTAAATTACATTTATTTTGGTATTTATAACATCAATTATGTCAATATTTCATTAATAAGATAATTACTGCATAATCATTGTGTCATAAATAAATTAAATTATTTAATGTCTAAAAATTTTAAATAAAATACCATTATGTAGGAAATCTTTTTAGCTTTCTAATGAATATTTACAATCGAATTTATCTTATGTATAACCCTATATTAAAAATGTTTTAGTAAATAAACTATGATTTTAACTCTTTTAACTCTTCTTTGAATTAAATAATAATAAATGTCCTAATCTAATCCAAGTGGGCCTAAATGGTCATATTTTATTCCTAAGTTTGTTTTTGGTCGAATTAAACTTGTCCAATAGAATTAGGACATGTGTTAGGGTAATAGTAATATCATATTTACCCTTAGTTACCCTATTTACTATTAACCGCGGTAAAAAAAAAGTAAAAAGTTACTATTCACCAAAAATTATTTTCATCTCATTGAACCACATTTTAGTCCTTGATATTAACCGTGTCTCTCGGATTTTCGAAATTCCATTCACAGAAGCGGTAAAATTAAGTTTTATGCAAAATTCAGTTTTTAACCTACCACTTAGTGGTTTCACTATTCATCAAAAATTGATGTTTTTCAGAACAATGCCAAAATTTCATCCCAAGCTATATTTCATATTCCGAATGCAAAAATGAAGTATATTTTACCAAATTCATAACATAAAAGTTGCATTAATTAATTTTATAATTAAATCACGCTGTTAAAACAAATAGCGTGTTTTTAAGAAACAATATCTATCAAAAGATTGACACTTGATTATGTCTGGTTTAAATGTGAAATTACATCAAATGACCAAAATTGTATTAAATTGTAAAGATATATTCTAAATATACTTTAAAACCACTCAAATTAATAATTTATCACTATTAATTATTTCGATTAAAAAAGTTGTTTTTAATTATAATTTAGTAATTTTCACTATTCATCAGAATATGAAAGTTATCCGAAAAGTACCAAAATTTCACCTTAGGCTAAATTCGATACTCCGAATCCAAAAATGAAGTTCATTTTGAAAAATAAGATTTACAGAGTTTTAAAAAGTGGTTATTACTATTCATAACGGCTAGTTTTAATAATATTTTAAGAGCATATCGTTGTTTAGTGAAACTCGGTATTGCGTATTACACACGCTATCGAGGAAGGTCGTGATTGCGTGTAATGCAAGGCAAGTCAAGGATGCGTGTTGTGCAAGCTCCTTTTGGTGTAGCGTACAACACAAGACTTTAATAAAATTAAAAAGAATATTTTTTTATAAAATCTTGGGCTGTTACATTCTACCCCCCTTAAAATGAATTTCGCCCTCGAAATTCGTCGGGGTTATAAATGGTTTACTATTCGAAAGTTTCTTTAATAGAAACCCACATCATAAAAAGGTATATCAAAACCAATCTTTAAAAACAAAAGTATGAAACGTAACGGTTACCCAAATAAACTAATCATTGGGTTTCCACATAGGTGAAAATATGGATATGGAAGAGAAATCTAACCATCATGTTCTGATGGAGAGTGGTAGAGAACATGGCTATGGAAAAGCCAGTAATCACAAATCCATAGATTTGTGATGATATAAGGTACCATCTGATTCATCAGGTATAAGATCACTAGGACAACATTTTTGGTTTTCAAGATCATTTCCCTAAAGTTGAAAATTTGAATTATAATAAATACTTACTTTATTTTGGTACAATCTCACTGTTGTTCGTGCCTTGAACAATTTCCACTTCATCTCTTAAATAAATGAAGTTGAATTTGTTATTAGCAGATCATGTGATAGAATGACGGGTCATTCCATCTGTCTCAAACAAAAGGTTAGCAAAAATTATATGCATAAGTCGATCTATAGTGAGATTAATCATATATGGTTCCTAAAATGGACTTATACTTCATATATCATACTGCTTAATATAATAAAACTAGTTTCTACTAAACAGGGACTTCCTGTAGGCCAGTGGTAGGCGATAAAGGCCAGTCGCATTTCGGTTGTGGGTTCGATTCCCACAGCCTTGTCCGACGCGACGGGCTGTCGCCCGTCCTGCAGGTTGTCCTTTTTCTAAAACTATATTACTATAACATCCCATCAATAATATCGAAAATCTTCTATCCTTAAACCATACTAACTTATGTCCAACATAATCCATTTTAATCTTTAGGCTTATCCATAATACTGCAGTCCACTCTCATAATATAGTGAAAACGATTACCAGAGATTTAATACCATCGTTGATCCCCATATATCATAAGATATGTCTTATTGGTCACATTCTAAACATTCAAAGGCCTTAATCATGTATTCTCTTGAATACCCATTGAACCTTATTGAAAACATGAATGCAGTTAAACGTTAACACTTTCCACATACCAAAATCCTCAAAATTCTACATACTCAAACCATGATATCACTTAGTCCTTATATCAATCATGAGCTCATGAATACTATTAAACATTTCATTTTCTCGTCTTCATTATGCGCATATCATCTTATTTCCAAAAAATATCTCAATCACTTTGAATACCACATCAATAAATATTGCAATACTCAATGATACAACATTATTTTGGAATCCCATTACATAAACACTTAATCATTCCACCACATCGTTGTCATATTCAACATTGCCAATAGTCATCGCATGTGATTTCCCTTTGTCCTTTGCCTTCAGGGGTTGCTCATGTTGATCTTCACTAACCCTTGGATTAGGGAAATTATTAGCATAATGCCCCATTTCCTTGCACTTGAAGCATTGAAGTGTTGGCGGTGCGTTCTCTGCAGTGTTTGTTTTATTCACATCATTAGAAACCCTTTTTCCATTACTTCGACACTCAGCTGCTCGATGACCTTCTTTTCCACACTTAAAACATTTTCTAGTCCCTTTAAGACAATCTCCACCATGCTTCCTCCCACACTTTGAGCATAAGGAAACATTCATCTTCTTTTCACCATTATTCTGAGATTTCTCCTTGAACTCCATCTTTCGTTTCTTGTCAAAACCATGAGATGGATATGTAACACCAACTTCCATTTCTACCTTGATAGCACAACGCACAATTTCTTCATAGCTACTGAAGTCTCTTATAGCTAATGCCCTTCGAAGACTTGGTTTTAAGCCACTGAAAAATCGAGCAACTTTACTTTCAGGTTAGATGATAATACCAGAAGCATACCTTGAAAGTCTTGTAAAATTTGCTTCATAGGTACCAACAGATTCATCGTCCCTTTGCTTCAGTTCAAGAAACTCTTTCTCCATCTTTGTTCGAAGAATATGAGGGAAGTACTTACTGAAAAACAAGTTCTTGAACTCGTCCCATTCCATGGTCTCAATTTCATCTCTTGGCCTCGTATTCTTGATAAGATTCCACCATTGATCAGCTTCACCTTCCAAACGATATACTGCTAAGATGACTTTATCATGTTCAGAATATTGAAGAACTGAAAATATCTTTTCAGTAGTACTGATCCATTGTTCAGCCACAAGTGGATCAGAAGACCCACTGAAAGAAGGTGGACGTTGCCTCATGAAGGACTCAATAGAATATTGTTCCCTTCTCTACTCATTTGGAAGTCCAGAATGATTCATAGCTTGTGTAAGTATAGAAATAAGATTTTGCACTCCATCTCCCATAACATTTGTTTGTTCAAGAGGGCAATCATTGCATTTTCCATTACATTGATCAACACGGTTCCTTCGGGTTCCAGCCATCGTCTAAAACCCAAAAAGAATAGTGTGAGAGGCAAAAATCATGCTAGGAAAAACAACATAATAAAGGGGGAGTACCTTCAATCTCCAACATCTTAGGTTTAATTCTATGATCGTTAGTGTAATTCTATTATTATAACCTATACATATACTTATCCCTAGGGACATCCCTAGACATACCGTAGAAATATCTCTAGGGATCTCACTAACGTTTTCGCATCCTAGTTTCCAAAGGTTGACTAAACCTTTCCTCTGATACCAACTGTAGAGACCCGAAGCTTGACGTACATGGACATTACATTACATTTGCGGAATACTTAGTACATAACAAAAACACACACACAAGGATCGTAATAGTTTAGTGTCTTTGGAAACTCGGAACGTAATCTTCTAATCGTGGTGAAAGATCTTCAATATCTCCCATAAAGATCTTCCCCTTTTTTTACCTAAAAACCATTCTTTATATCCTGGGGAAAAGAAAACATAAAAGGGTGAGCTCAAATGCTCAGTAAGGGTAAACAAAAGAAATATCAATCACATCATATACATAAGAACATAGCCTTTAGAAATATTAACCTGCAAAAGAGCTCATAATATCATAACATGGGATAAATCATAGAAGTGAAAATGAGATCCCCATAATCATAACATAAAACTTGAAACTTTGTGGAATGCACACATAATCATAGAAAATCATTTCTTGTTAGTCATGACTCATTGCCAAGACTATCTTAGTGGGCAAAGTCCCTTTCTGAATCGAGTAACCCTCGTTTCAGTCCTGTTTCACTGAACCGGTATAACCTACCATTTCAGCCATGTCTATCTCATGAGAAATAAAATCTTTACCCAATGCATTGGAGGGAGATATAGGTCCCACCCATCTCTTAATGATACCATTCTTATGTGTGCCACAAAATCATAAACCATACATCATACCATAACCCATGAAATAAAAATGGGATTCTTAAACATCATGCCATCATAACATAATCCATAAACAATTGATATCATTTCATCATAAGAAAATTGAAACCATTTAAATCATAGAGTCATTTTACTTGAAACATACACATATGAAATAATGTCATCTTAGATGAAAAATAGTTTTGACAAAACACTTGAAATGAATTCTTGAGGAAAATATCCTTTCTTTTAAAATCATTTTCTTTTCACAAAATTCAATGCAATTTTAAAAGATAAGGGTTTTTGTTGAAAATAATAATGCAATATTGTAGAGGAAGATTCTTGAAAATGAGGCGTTATGAAACCGTAAAAATCCGTTCACGCCGTATAAGTTAAAAAAAAACATTCTTCGTACTTTTGTCGAAAAAGTCAAAAAGTACCTCGTACGAAAAACGACAAAAGATTCCTTTCATATCTTTTACTAAAAACTCACCAAAGGGTAAAATTGGATTTAAACTATTGTAATTGGATGGAAATAATATTACATATTTATGAAACATGGATGTGGATGATAAAATACACCCCAGTAAATACTTACGAATAAACAATCTCGGATAAAAATGAGATTGTGATATTTCCCTTACCTTAGGTCCGACTTGCTTTGTAAGTGTCCGAACCTCCTGTATAATGATTTACATCATGTTATTGACTTATTACAGAATCATATTCATTGTTATGATATCATATATGGTTCACTTATGACATTATATTACCCGTTCTTTTGTAAATTCCATGTTAAAGAAGCGTTTTGGGTAAAATCGTTTCATTTATCTTAGGTGTTTTGACTTGTTGTTCTTGACATCACTATTACTTATATCATGATTTACTTACTTCCAGAATATAAAATATGATTTATATATCATATATATTCAATATATATATATATATATAATAGATAGATGAAAAACACCGTTCATGGAGACGGTAGTCCGTACGTACGCATGAACGCTGTTTTACTTTCCTTATTGTCTTGAAATGGAAGTAAGTAGATGACATACATATATATATATATACATAAATCCAGTAGCTTTATAATGTCATATATTTCATTATAATTTCTTATATATACTTTATAATCATTCTTTAAATGGTTAACATGGAGAATGAATCTCATCGCGTCGTGGAGACGGTAGTCCGTACGTACGCACGAGCGATGATATCATTTCTATAAATATTGAATTGAATTGGAGTGGATTATACAATATATCAGAATCAATATGATGTTGTAATAACTATGTATAGTTATTCTTTACACCATTATACCCATCCATGTAAGGTGGTGGTGGAAAATAGATTACACCACGGTGTGGAGACGGTATTCCGTACGTACGCACGCGCGGTGATTTCTTTTTTCCGTAGGATGGATAGATGGTGAAATAGGGTTGTTTCATACTTATAATAACATATCAGTATATGAGTGATACTGATGTTATTACTTTATAATGAAACAACCTAAGAAGAAGAAGTGGAAGAAGAAATAAAGATGAAAGAATTGGTAACGGTAATTACCTCTTCTTTGAAGTGCCTCTTTGAGACCTCCTCTTAGGGCACTAGAATTGGTCTTTGAGGAAGACCAGAACCTCTAGGATGTTTCTAGGGAAGTGGAGAGGAGAAAATGGTAGGGGTTGGCCGAGCTTGAGTGCTCAAAGTTGTGTGAGGAGGAGGGGGAGGAGGTGTCCTTTTATAAGGGAGGAGAGGGGCACCTTAGGAATATCTCAAAATATTATTTTATATTAAAGTCAAAATCGGTTTATAATGGTTCCAAAGGGTCTTATTTCGAAGCTAAAATGGGGATGGGTCGAAATCCTATCAACCAATAAGATTTAGACAAGTTTAGGGTATTATTTTAACCTTATCAATTAGATTTAACTCTAAGTTAAATAATTTAACTTTTACCATGTCTTTTTGTTTTCTTTCACTATATGGTTAATAAACTTACTATAACATGACAAACGAACCCCAAATTGTTTATTATTAATATATATATCCTTCTCTAAGTCATTTGGCCGAACCTTAGATTTTTAGGAATAAAATAACAATTTATAATATAATATTTGATTTAAAAACTATTTTGTGTCAATTTTGACACTATTTGATATATGATTTTTGTGAAAGTCATAAAAGAATTATATGTTCGAAAAAAGTTGATGAAATCAACACTAATATATCATAGTAACCTAGAAAATTAGTGGAATTAATAAAAAGTCTTAAATTACATTTATTTTGGTATTTATAACATCAATTATGTCAATATTTCATTAATAAGATAATTATTGCATAATCATTGTGTCATAAATAAATTAAATTATTTAATGTCTAAAAATTTTAAATAAAATACCATTATGTAGGAAATCTTTTTAGCTTTCTAATTAATATTTACAATCGAATTTATCTTATGTATAACCCTATATTAAAAATGTTTTAGTAAATAAACTATGATTTTAACTCTTTTAACTCTTCTTTGAATTAAATAATAATAAATGTCCTAATCTAATCCAAGTGGGCCTAAATGGTCATATTTTATTCCTAAGTTTGTTTTTGGTCGAATTACACTTGTCCAATAGAATTAGGACATGTGTTAGGGTAATAGTAATATCATATTTACCCTTAGTTACCCTATTTACTATTAACCGCGGTTAAAAAAAAGTAAAAAGTTACTATTCACCAAAAATTATTTTCATCTCATTGAACCACATTTTAGTCCTTGATATTAACCGTGTCTCTCGGATTTTCGAAATTCCATTCACAGAAGCGGTAAAATTAAGTTTTATGCAAAATTCAGTTTTTAACCTACCACTTAGTGGTTTCACTATTCATCAAAAATTGATGTTTTTCAGAACAATGCCAAAATTTCATCCCAAGCTATATTTCATATTCCGAATTCAAAAATGAAGTCTATTTTACCAAATTCATAACATAAAAGTTGCATTAATTAATTTTATAAATAAATCACGCTGTTAAAACAAATAGCGTGTTTTTAAGAAACAATATCTATCAAAAGATTGACACTTGATTATGTCTGGTTTAAATGTAAAATTACATCAAATGACCAAAATTGTATTAAATTGTAAAAATATATTCTAAATATACTTTAAAACCACTCAAATTAATAATTTATCACTATTAATTATTTCGATTAAAAAAGTTGTTTTTAATTATAATTTAGTAATTTTCACTATTCATCAGAATATGAAAGTTATCCGAAAAGTACCAAAATTTCACCTTAGGCTAAATTCGATACTCCGAATCCAAAAATGAAGTTCATTTTGAAAAATAAGATTTACAGAGTTTTAAAAAGTGGTTATTACTATTCATAACGGCTAGTTTTAATAATATTTTAAGAGCATATCGTTGTTTAGTGAAACTCGGTATTGCGTATTACACACGCTATCGAGGAAGGTCGTGATTGCGTGTAATGCAAGGCAAGTCAAGGATGCGTGTTGTGCAAGCTCCTTTTGGTGTAGCGTACAACACAAGACTTTAATAAAATTAAAAAGAATATTTTTTTATAAAATCTTGGGCTGTTACATAGAGACTAGAAAATGGATATTTAATTCCTTATAATTCTAATTACGTGAATCATAAAATATATCCATGGTAATAATAAAAACCACATACATTAAATAGGTGGTGAACATGGCTTATGTCTCGTAGAAAATAAAGGTGAGACCAAAATCCCTTACTACTTGAGTAACTTTTAAATCGTGAGCCACATGGAAAAATTAAATTCATAAAATTATTCAATATTAGGAAATAAAGTAAATTAATGACATAAAATTTCATAGGTAAGTATATATACCACTTAAATGAAATTAGAAGTGAATATAAAATAAGTCACGTAGAAATAAATGTGAGACTAGAAATCCCCTTAAATTAAGTGTAGAATATATTGATATATGTTTAAACCTAATATATAATAATTAGAGTTTTAATATTACTACATTTTATAATAAAATTCATATATATAATACTATATATGGTTTTCTTATGAACTTTTATTGCATATTTATTAACAATTCCATGCTAAAGTCGGGTTTAGGGTAAAAACCACTTTTTTCATATATATTTTGAATTGCTATTTTTGGTCCCATAACATTTATCAAGATTTACTCATTTATAAAATTTAAACAATGATATAAATATCATATATATATATATAAGGTTTCAGTACATATTTTTTTATAATAATCTATAAAATATAGAAATAATAAATGAAATACACCGTTTATGGAGACGGTATGTCATACATAAACATATACTATGAATCCATTTTCATATCATATTGAAATAAAGTAATGTAAATGATAAATATATATATTATCATTAAAATATGATTATTGTTTCGTATATATCATATATTTCTACTAAACCCATAATAAATTCCATGTAAATCAGGAATGAATCACGTCATTTTGTCAGGTGGTAGTTCGCTATACACACGAACGACAATATCATGTTCTCCCTAAATAGATATCATGAAGGACAGTATTATATAAAAATTAAAGAATTAAAAAATAAATCATATTTACCATATATATCATACAAACACTATAAATCCATCATTATTTATGACCTTGAAAGGTGGAAATGGTTGAACACACGATATCAGTTTTTGAGGCGGTGGTTGAATATAAATAATGATTACATATCCAATTAATTGGAATTGTGTGAAGTTTTAAGAAATTTACCAAATATAGAAAATCATATTGTATTTATAATACTATTTATATTATATAAAAAATAATTTATTTTCATTGAGGAATAAATAAAACAAAAAAATTCATTGATGAAATTTACATCTTCTTTTCCATTTCACAAAATGAAATACTGGGTTGGATTTATGAGTAAAATAAGGAATATAAGTTGAAAAGATGGGATGTTGTGAGTATAATTTTACAGCTCTTGGATGATTTTAATTGATTCTGTGGTGTGAATATGTTAGGCAGGTGGGTGAGTGCCATTTTATAGTGGATTAGTAGTGGAATTCTTTTAAATAATAATATTTCAAAACTATTGGTAGGTGTCCATTACATCATGTACCTAAAATTATGAAATATTTTATAAATAAGAGGTTATATGGTCATAATTTTTCATTCCTATGGGTATTGGATATTTTTCTAGGTCTTCCTCCCAATAATTTTAATGTATAGTACCTTTGTAAACTCCTTTTTTTATTAATTGTTGTGATTAATAGTAAATATTTTCACAAATTGTTAATGATAATATTATTTTGTATTTATAAGAAATTATATGTCACGGCCCGACCCTACCCGGGCTCGAGCCGCCACTACCCCAAGCCCGCCTCCATAGGTCAGGGGCTGGCGACAAGCCCCGAAGGCTAAACAACTCTGGGATGCCTTTTCCTGAGTACCAGTACACACACGCATCACCCTCAGCCCTGCAGGTCGAAACCAACTTGAACATGACCAGAGGAAAACACAACCCTACAAGTAAACAAATGAGAATAGAAGGACCATCAATGTCACGAGAGGTCAAAGGTACATAAATCAGAACACGACATGCACATGGGGCCCACACGACGTGTGGACCCAAGTCAACCCCAACCAAGTGCACAAACTTTCTCAGGTAAAAACAACCACATGTACCTCTAATCGTTCCCGTATACTCCCAGAGTATACCACGTTTCCAGCCCAAAGGCTATCATGCACACGACACCCAACGTCAATGCGAAGGGAATAAACATAAAAACTCCAACATGCCACCTCATCGGCTGAGGTATGAAAAAACACATATTTTGAAACATTTACATAACTCACATGGGAGTGCATGCGATCACACGCCAAGGGTCCGCTACAAAAATAGTGGGACAAACAACCAATAGAGAACCTTACTTGCTTCCACATTTAATTGAGGTCTCTAATGAGGCTCTTCACATCCAAACGGTTCATACCATTGTAATCCTCATGGAATGACATGCGAGATAGACTATCTACTCACTTAAAATGAATATTCGATGGAAAACCCACCAAAACCGCCTTATGACCGAACGACGTCCCGTGGTCCCAAGCCTCGGACCTGAAAACAGCTAGGCGGATCGCACCATTGTGATCCCCTCACAAAAACACGTCAAAAGGACTGCTCACTTGAGTGGAATGGATATCCAGAGAAAAATATGTGTTCCGACATACCGAACATGAGCGGTGCTGCGTGGGACCTACATCCCGGTCCCGAAGCACTTCCAACGGATCGCACCATTGCGATCTTCTCACAAAATTACACAATATGGACTATTCATTCACCCACAACGGACAATAGGTGATAAAGATGGAAATCACCACCAACTCCTAAAATGGCCCTCATGGGGCCCGCAAAACCGTGTGGAATCTATGCGGGCAGATTGCGCCATTTGAATGCCCTTGGAAAGGCACCCAAGATCGACTACTCGCACGCCCCGAATGGTTGTCTGATGAAAATGTTGTAAAGCACTGCACACAGCTCGAAAGACGGGCTGTGGGGCCTACACCTCAACTCCAGTTTCAATGCCCAAAACAGCACTAGAAAACTCCGGCTTAACTCTAGGGTGGCAACGCCACTGACGGTGCTCAAAGATGACATCGGATGTGTCTGCGCCATACAAAACAAAAACCCCTCGAGAAAAGCGTAGACCCACTTAAAGGCGTGTCACGCCACCGAGGCCCCCGTTTCGGGATTTAAAAACCCCCAAAACCATCTCACATGCTTCTTCTCAACGCCTTGAGTACACTACCGTAGAAGGAATGAAAAACAGACACTCGTAACAAGAATTATGGGTTCCCGAAGTCAAAGCAGGTGAGCCCCTTGGACTGGACCGGCCGGTCCGCAAGTTCTAGGCCAACCCGCGCCGGCCAGCTAGAATCACAATACCGGCCCGTGGCTCAGCCTTGCGCGCCTGCTGTGGACCTGTGGTCCACATTCAGACTTTCCCTCATGGCTGGTCTTCCCGCCACTTGAAGACCCACGAGACTCGGGACGTGTCTCCCCCGAGGGGTCGCACGCCGCGACCTCGGTCTCCCTTGCGCCCTGGCGAGCTCGGCCCCGCCGCCTAGAGCCGCCACCTCAACCCCGCCTGGAGCCTTCACCTCGCGCTGACACCCTCAAACCCACGTACTGGTTCCTTCACCTCGCACCGACGCCACAATAGCATGCACCGCCCACCTAGACCCTCACCGGTCCTCCATCCTAGCTCGCCGTTGAACCCAAAACCGCCAGAAAAACACCAAAAACCCGCTGACCTTCGGCGGACAACTGAGAACGCCTCATGACTCAGATTTTCAAACCAAAATAGGAATTAGAAAGAACAAAACATGTTCTATGTTATTATGGTATTCTCTGAACAATTTCAAATAGATTCAATGCATATAATGAAATTCAAAGAGGGATATATGAATTGAAAAGCGAAGCAAGAACCCTACCTCCTGGGCATAGCCCGATGCTTTGTCATCGATCCGCCTTCCCTATAGTCGAGGTCTCCTACATTGGAGATGGAGGAGGAGGGATTGAGGATGAGCTTGGGGGTGAGGGGGTTTCGCCAGGGGGGAGGAATGAGGATGGGAGAGGAGGGGAGAGTTTAAATAATTAAACTATTTTTAATTAAAAAAACTCGACCCCGGAAAACACCTGCTTCCAAAACCCCCGATGTGGTTAATGTTAGACCTCGCCTAGGGTAAAAATCACCACTTGAGCACAAATATGATCATGGAATTATAATCCAAGGACCCATTCAAAAGTTATTAAACTCAACGCCCGAGGCCGCCAAATTACAGAAATGCCCTTGGGGCCATTTTCCGCAAAAGGCTCGCACCTGGGAAACATAAACCCATACTAGGATAAAAGGTACACTCCGAAATCAATGGTTCCCTCAGTTTTCCCATCCGAGCAACTGTTTAAGAGATACATGAGTTTAACCATTAAATGAATAAATTAATTAATTTAGTTATCCGTTTAACGTTCCGTTAACGGGCGAAGGGTCCCAACGTCCTGCGCCGACATTTTTTATGTCGTTACTAGGATAAACACCCCATTTTGGACCCATTTGTACCCTCAGATTTTTAATTCGGATCCCCGTTTAGTAGTTATCCCATTTATTTGGCGTGCCCAGTGTGAATGCACATAAAATTTAATTCCGGCCACACATGGGCTCAGAATCGCATGTCGTCTGAAGGCACTGCTCTAGAAAAACATCTAGATTATTACAAAGTCATTTATATCAAAAATTGGGTTCTTATATCATTCCATCCTTCATTAATGTCATCCCCGAATATCAAAACTAGGGACCAACATAGGGAACTAAGCCCACACATGGCTCTCCCATTCCCAAAAGAACTCTTGCACAGTCCCGCGTCCCCGCGTCACCGCACACAGACCAAATGATTTGATCTGTTCATGCGAGGTCTGCCCTTGCCGATGACTTGTATTGGAGAACACATTCTTATTCTCAGGTGAGTCACATGGGAGACTTCGTGCACCCACTCCCGACGTTGGGGTTAGGGAAAGGTGGTACATAACCTCTCCATCCCTTCGATTGGTCTCAAACAGCCCGAAGGCCCTCGGGGGTATTATACCTCCCCGGTCGAACCCCTATGTCGCATGCCATGACTGGAATCACTGTATGGACCTGGGACAAAGCATGATGATTCCCTCCATTAGAATATACATTTGGTGGAACACCCAAGGATATCTGATAACAATAGATTTCACAGTCGATGTCCAATGACCAAGACTCTCTTCCACGCTTGGAAAGCGAAGGATTCGACACCATCGACTAATGGAAAAGGTCCCACACCTTCTACTCTACCAACATAGGGTTACACCGACGCCCTGTGTCATCGTGGTAACAACTAAAACAAGGAGGAGGGAGAAAATATTTTCACACACAGTGTCTAACAATTCTACTGAAAAAAAGTAGAAGGGTTGTAGAGCGTACCTCTTATCACCTCATGATCCGCAAGATCATAGACATCCAAAGCTCACGGTTATCCATGTTCTCAAATGTCAACTCTCGGAGCCTGATGTGGACTGCCTGGTGGTGATGGGAAGACCTCGTAAGGTCGTCCTCCACTTCCAGCTTCTCCTTCTACTCTACGAGCACCACCTCTCTGGGCACTAATCCGATCACGGCGCTGCCTCTACCATGGTGGTGGACCTGCTGCCTGATTGATATTCGCAACATGCCTAGTCGGATAGTCTCGCACTAGGTGACCTTGCTCGGCACAAGCATATCATCGGTTCTCTCTGGGCTTCCCTAGTGCTCTCTGGTGCCACTGTGGTGTAGGACCACGCCCCTGAGTCCAGTTATCAGAATACCACCTTCATCAAGGTTCTGTCATCCGACGCCCACTAGCTATGGCAGACATCTCAGTTTTGTCGATCATGATTCCACCACCATTTGTAGATTGTGACAAGAATCTCTCTATCACCATCTCCTGCTCTATCACCCCGGAATAAGTGGAAATGCACATGGGTACTATGACATCACAGATCTCTCTACGGAGACCCTGCTCAAACTTCCACGGTTGGAAGTTGCTGTCATGGACCAAGTCCGGGTAAAAGCATGCACGGTCTGCGAAACTAGCCGTGTACTCGGCCACCATCATCCCTCCTTGCTGAAACTGCAGTAGCGTCTGAATTCGAATGGAATGTAAGCAGGAGGGGAAAAACTCCTCATGAAACAGCAACTGAATGTTGCCCCACGAAAGTGATGGCTTGTCAAGAAACTAAGTCACCAGACTCCACCAACGCCAAGACACTCCGTGTAAAAGGTTGGTGGCCAAATCCACCATAAGATCTGCCAATATTTGTACAACCCTGAAAAGGAAAACCACTATCCCAAGCCAAACCTCTACTGCTTGAGGGATTGGTTCAACACTAAACCTCAGCAGTATCTGATGCTGGAACTCATGGGGCATGCTCAACCTGCGCTCAAACTCAGTCTGCTCTGCTGAAGCTGTCTGCTGCTCAATAGGTAGGGGTGCTTCTACCAGCCCACCCGAAGAAAGGGACTCGCGTGATGGGTCCTGGACTATAGCCTCGTAGCTCACCGGGTCATCATCACAAACCAGATCTGGTATCCAGTATGGCTGTCTTCGCGGAAACATCCTGAATATTATGAAGGTGTGCCGTGATCAGATGCGCATATATGTATATAACAGTAACAACAATGGGTTTCTGACTCAATAAGGATAGTCAAAGACTCTATCCTATGTGATGTAGAAACCAATTTTCCTTGAAAAGAGTGTCTCAGCATGCTGAGTCGAAAAGAGGGTTATCAGGGTCCTGGTGAATGGATACGTCGGCCGCTGCACCATCACTAGACTCTCTGTCCTGAGAGCCGCTCTCAAGACACATTAATAGTGTTTCCCTAAATCCCAACCAATTCCTTTTTAGGGACTTCTGAATAATGTCCAAGGAATGGATTACCTCTGATACCACTTTGTCATGACCCGACCCTATCCGGGCTCGAGCCATAACTACCCCAAGCCCGCCTCCATAGGCTAGGGGCTGGCGACAAGCGCCGAAGGCTAAACAACTCGGGGAGGCCTTTGCCTGAGTACCTGTACACACACACATAGCACACTCATCCCTGCTGGTCGAAACCAACTTGAAAAGGACTAGAGGAAAACTCAACCCTGATGGTCAACAAATGAGAACAGAGGGACCCTCTACTTCATGAGAGGTCAAATGTACGTAAAGAGGAACATGACACACACATGGGACCCATATGACGTGTGGCCCCATGTCAACTCCTACCAAACCCACAAACGTTCTCAAGTACAAACAACCACATGTACCTCCAAGTGTTCCCATTTAATCCCAGAGTATACCACGTTTACAGCCCAAAGGCTATTGTGCACACGACACCCAACGTCAACGGGAAGGGCATAAACGTAACAACTCCAACTTGCCACCTCATCAGCCCAGTCATAGACAACCACATCCCTTCAAATATTTACTTCACTCACATGGGAGTGCATGCGATCGATAGCCAAGGGTCCGCTACAAACACAGTAGGACGAACCACCACCAGAGCACCTTACTTGCTTCCACATTTATATGAGGACTCGAATGAGGATCCTCACATTCAAACAGTTCATACCATTGTAATCCTCATGGAATGACATGCAAGATTAAATATCTACTCACCTCAAATGGATATTTGATTGACAAGTCACCAACACTGCCTTAAGCTCGAACGACATCCCGTGGTCCTGAGACTCATCCCGGAAAATAGTCGGCACATCGCACCATTGCGATCACCTCGGGAAAACATGTAAAAAGGGATGGTCACTTGAGTGGAATGGATATCAAGAGAAAAAGATGCATTCTGATATACTGAACATGAGCGGTGCTGCGTGGGACCCGCATCCCAGTCCCGAAGTGCTGCCAACGGATCACACCGTTGTGATCCTCTCAGAAAAGTACACAATATGGACTATTCATTCGCCCGCAACAGAGACCCTGTGACAAAGATGTAAATCACCACCAACTCCCAAAACAGCCATCATAGCGCCCGCACCACCATGTAGAATCCAAGAGGGTGGATCGCGCCATTGCAATGCCCTCAGAAAAACACCCTGGATCGACTAATCGCACTCCCCGAATGGTCGTCCGATGAAAAAGTTCAAAAGTGCTGCACACAGCTCGAAAGACGGGTCGTGGCTCCTACGCCTCAACTCCAGTTTCGACGCCCAAAACCACACTAGAAAACCTCAGCTTAACACCTGGGTCAGAACTCCATTGACGGCGCTCAAAATGGATGTAGGATGCGTTCGCGCCGTCCAAAACAAAAACCCCCCGTGAAAAGCGCTAGACCACTTAAAGGCGTGTCGTGCCACCGAGGCCCCCGTTTCAGGATTTAAACACCCCTAAAACCATCTCAAAATAATTGTATTGATTCATGGAGTACACTTCCATAGACAACATTCAAAACAGACACTCGTAGCGAGAATTACGGGTGTCCAAAGTCGAAGGGGGCGATCCCCTTGGACAAGACCATCCTAGACCGGCCTGTCCGCCCATTCTGGGCCAGCCCGCACCGGCCTGAGGCTTAGCCATGCAGGTCGGACTTGGACCCACAGTCCATGCGTAGACCGGCCCCCTTGGCCCATAGTACTGCCACGTGAAGACCCACGAGACGCAGGTCGTGTCTCCCCCGTGGGGTCGCACGCCGTGACCCCGGTCTCCCTTGCGCCCCGGCGAGTTCGGCCTTGCCGCCTGGAGCAGCCGCCTCGCCCCACCCAGAGCCTCCGCCTCCCGCTGACACCCTCGACCCCGCAGCTAGGTTCCTCCACCTCTTCCCGATGACGCCTTATCCCACGCCGCCCGCTTGGACCCTCGCCGGACCGCCGTCCCAGGTCGCCGGAGAACCCAAAACTGCCGAAAAAACACCAAAAAACCACTGAACTTTGGCGGGCAACAGAGAACACCTCGGGACTCGGATGTTCAAACCGAAATAGGAATTGGAAATACCATAACAAGTGCTATTCGATTATGGGCTTCTCTAAACAATTTAAAAGGGATTCAATGCATATAAAGAATTTCGAAGAGAGATATATGAATTGAAAAATGAAGCAAGAACCCTATCTCGTGGGAGTAGCCCGACGCATTGTCGTTGATCCGCCTTCGTCATAGCCTAGGTCTCAAAAATTGGAGAGGGAGGAGGAGGGATTGAGGAGGAGCTTGAGGTTGAGAGGGTTTTTCCAGGGGATGAATGAGGATGGGGAAGGATAGGAGAGTTTAAATAATTAAAACTCTTTTTAATTAAGAAAACTCGACCCTTGAAAACTTTCGCGTCCAAAACCCCCGACGCGGTTAAAGTTATACCACGCCTAGTGTAGACACCACCTCCCGAGCACAATGAAGGGCATAGAATTTTAATCTGAGGCCATGTTCAAAAGTTATTAAACTCAACACCCGTGGCCGCCAAATTACGAAAATGCCCCTGGGGCCATTTTCCGCAAAAGGCCCGCGCCTATGAAACGCACACCCCTCCTAAGGTAAACGGTACTCTATGAACTTAATGGTTCCCTTTTTTCCCATAAGAGCAACCGTTTAAGATATACCTGAGTTTAAACATTAAAAAATTAATTAATTATTGTAATTATCCGTTTAACGTTCTGTTAATGGGCGAGGGGTCCCAAAATCCCACGCCGACATGTTTTATGTAGTTCCTAGGGTAAACACCCCATTTCGGACCGATCCGTAGACTCATATTTATAATCCAGATCACTGTTTAGGTGTTATCCCATTTACTTGGCCTACCCCATGTGAATGCACTAGAAATTTAATTCCGGCCACACTGGGGCTCGGAATCGCACGCCGTCTGAAGGCGTTGCTCTGGAATAACATCAAGAATATTCCAAATTCGTTTATAGAAAAACCTTTGTTCTTACATTATACATTATTCTTCTTCCAAATATGGAATACCTATTTATAAATTCAAATCACCATGTTTTCAAGAAATAATTTAAAATAAATCATGCAGAAAGTAGGGGACAACATGTTTTTGATGTGAAAAAGGGCTCAAAAGATACAAAACTTTTTATATGAAATTTTAATTTGAAATTTATTCTAATAACAAAAAATGGATTAATATATATAAAATTGATATAGTTAGGCTTCAAATAATATTTAAAATATGAAATAACTATATAAATTTTTTAGTGGAAATGTGTGTTTTGAATTAAAATTTAGTATTTTTCACTATTCATTAAAAAATTAATGTTGTTTTCAAATATAATTTTTAATATGTAAAATTTTAGTTTTAAGAGAATATTTCCATTAAAAGGATATAAAACACCATTTTAGAAAAATATATATTTTATGGATAAATTTTTATTCACTCTTAACGATTAACTAAAAATAGATAAGTTGAATGTCAAAAAGTTGATTAAATTTATAAAAAATATAATAAATTTAATTGATTCAAAAAATTTGGTATGATTAATTTTTTGAGATAAAATGTTTTTTTGAATATAATTTTTTCAATAAAATATATATTTGTATACTCAAATAGCTCTTAATCTCCTTAATAATTAATTAGTAAACAAATTCATTTTATAAAAACATATAAATGATATTATTCATATTTAGTTAATCCTATTAATACCCACCATTATAATGTCTATCTGGAACCTATCATATTAAAAATTTATATAAATAGTTTATTTTTGTTCGTTAAATCCTGATCTTTCTTATTACTCTAGTTACAAAGAAACTTAGTAATGTCTGAAATAGAAGTCAAACATATTGCTATGTGTAACTAATGCTAATATAATCATTTTTAGCACAATATTAACTTTTATTTTCATACAAATCAAGCATAAATTGGGGTATCATGTAGTGAAAGCCATAAATTATTTAAATTTATTTTGAAAATATTAATTCGCAAAAATTATGGGTGTTAAACGAGAGGCTATGATAGTATTGGTAGATTTTGGAATTTGTTTGTCCATTACTAACATATTTATGAATTAACAATTCTATAATTGTTTAATTATTATTCCAAATTCACTTCATAGAACACATCTTATAGGGAATTATGGGAAGAAATGAAATTAAGGGCATTACCAAAAGTACTTCCCAGGTTCAGCAAACGATCCTTAATATTTTGATATTACATGATGTAATTATTGGAACCAAGATTATGATTCCTTCAGTGATAAATTGATTCCTTACATGGAATTCCTTGGGTGGCCTCATATAATATAAGTAATTATATTATTCCTTGATCGATACATGGAATCATGATACAAAATGACTTATAAGAGATAATAGGATATATGAAACAAATCTATGTATGTTTGAAATTAATGGATGAGTTTTACCATAGTGGACATGGAATTCCATGGTTATACATGAGATTTTATTGGGGATTTTATGATGATATTATAAATTGATGCCAAATATACTCCTCATGGACAGATTGGACACACCATTATAACATTGGCTATTTTCTTTGAGAAAAGCTTAGGTTTCATATAGGGAATACCATAGATGATCTCATTGTGTAGATGAAATTATTCTATTACTTGAGTGATACATTTATTCCTTATAAGTAATTCATAGGACAAGAACATATGTGAAATGGAATTATATTGATACCTTGATCTATACATTGATTCTTTATATAGAATATATTGGATGTCATCATAGGGATAATGGACTTAGGATATTCATTGGGTGATGATTGGGTTTCTTACATGTAATTCCATGGATGGTATCATTGAGGAAATTTTATTATTTCACACAATTAGCGATTCTTGGGTTCCTTATATAGAATTCTATTGATGGTCTCATAGGGTAGAGATAATAATATTACTGATGGAACACAATTTTTGATGTTGGATGCAATTCTCAAAATCATTTTTTGGTGGATTTTTGAGATATAATTATATATCCCTGGGATAAAAACCTAGTATGACTCCCAATATATAAAATATGATACCCATGTGATAGTATCAATAGATTTCTTGGTCATACTCATTAGGTCACCCCATGATAATATTTATAGATCTATATATATATTTGAATGTATTTATATTATCGAATGTGTTCATCAAATTCTTTTTGTGTTGTCAGAAGTATGTGTGGTCAACCGGGATAAAATCCTAAAGATCTTCTATAGTTTTATTTTGTTAACGTTTTTCATGATCATTCAGATAGGATGATAATAATTTATTAGGATATGCTTATGATTGTTGATTATGGGTTAACCATTAGTTGAAAGACAATGAGATTTATTTCTCAACCCATGTTTGTGATCCTCAGTGGGAGTCCACACCATATGTCTAATTTTAGGTTTAGCATGGATATATAATGTATAGGGATTAGGCCTAGGGTTTTAAGATCATGTGAAGCCACTCATATGGATTCTTATGACTAGGATGGAGAAGCAAGACAATTTCATGTATACCAGGTATGTGGTTCATGTTAGTGTAATAAGTACATCCATGTAAATTATTTCAATTTATTTTTTTCATGTATATTAATGTTCACCCAAGTAGGTTAACTGTGTTGTATGTAATAAATGGATGTTAATTCCTCTACAAAAGTCTATTTATATTATTAAATCCCTTAATTTATTAAGTAAATAAAAATATTTTATTTACTTCTATGGATTATTTTGGGTTATTTGTGATAGTATCTAACACTTATATGAGGGAATTTGCTTCTCATGGACACACCGAAGGCCTTAGATAATTGAATGAAACTTCTGCCATATGAGGAGATGAACATGTGGCCTTTTCATGAACTAGATCACAGAACCAGATTAGTGGAATATGGTCTATCAAATTAGAAATTTTATTCAAAGAAGTTATTTAATGTTTTATTATTTTTTATTATATGGTAGATATTATTAATAATAATGTTTCAGAACCTGTGATTGATATATATGGGTGAGTCGATTAAAAAAATCTGCTAAGAAGTCCCAGTTTTCCAAGATATGGTATTTTTTTATTGATATGCGATGTTATAATTTATTATGATTTCTTCATTAAGTGAATAATATGTTGTGTAGAGTGACTATTTTTACATATTTTTCAATCTCACACCATCTGAGAGAGTCTAGTTATTGAATTTGAATCTCACCTAGTAAAGGGAAGTGGCATATCATGCATCGTATTTGGAACAAAGGATCTACATGTTATAGGATTTCTAGTGAGTATTTTGACAACTAATTATGTGGTAAATAGTTTAAATATTTAATAATTACATAAATAGTTATTTATTGTAGTGATTATTCTTGGAATTGTACTCAATTAAACTAACATATATATTTATTTCATTATGATGGGAGGTCATGTGGAACAAGACTGAGATGTTTAATGGTGTGGATGATGATTCATTCCTCATGCACATGAGGATTAGTGACCCTAGATGGTACACATGGTACATGGTGCCTCAGTGATGGACCAATCGTAGGATGTATTTCATAGGTTAAGATCATTAAAGTGTGAGTGAATGCCTATATGTTGTTTTCTCATGAATATTGGAATGAAATTATAATTAATTAAATAATTTATTTGGTAAGAAACCAATCATTGATATGATGTTTTGGGTGAATTTTTTCCATCATATAACACCATTGGTGGTTTATTCACTTTTACTAGACCCAGTGTGTATGTTTATATTTAGGTACAGTTAACTAAAAATTCATAGAAACCCACATAGAGTTTACCAATATTTATTATTATGATATTTTACTTAATGAACCATTATTTATGGTTATCTTGTCACATACTCTAGTGAAATTCCAATTGTTACTTGAACATTTATAGAGAACTATTAATGAAGGAGGATTTAACATATATAGATGCTCAGTTAGTGTCAGTAAATTATATATTTTTTGTTAATACAATTCACCTTCATTGAGTAGTGCTTTATATGGATTCTCAAAGGTGATCTTTACCCTAGTAGTTTAATTCCATATAGGTGAATTTTTTAGAGTTATTCGCAATTATTATTAGTTAAAAATGAGTTTCAATAAATTATGTTCAATATTAAAACTTATAACGTGTTTTCAAGTATAATTTGGGAGTTGAGAACATTTATAATTGAAATTATGTTGATAGGTTTTGGCCATTTTTGGATGATATTATCCTTACCTTTCCTTGAGTAAGTTTACATTAATTCTATATTCCTTACGATGACTCAAGTGAGGGAATGATACCCTATGATATGTGACCTTGGTGAGATATTTCAATAATTGGATAGGTATTCAGACTTAGTGAACCATCTCGAGACATGATCAATAAGGATATGTAAGATACCTAGAGAAAATTAAATGTAACTCAGACCCCTAAAAGATAGCATATGGTTTGATCATGGTAAAACTGAGATAGAATTTTGGAAAAGTTTATGGGTACCTTTTTTGGTAGTCATCATGGTTATATGCTCTTATTTGGAATGACACATAACAGTTATTTTATATTTTTGATATATGAAAGATGATTCATTTGGTTCATAGGAAATAACCTGGGGTGCATGTGTACTAAAACTAAATTCCAGAATAAGGAATGATCAGTTGCCTCACCCTTATGACAAGTAGTTACATGTATATTGAATAAACTTCATAAAATGACACCATGTAATATGTGGTTGTGAATTGAATCAAATAAATATAGAGGTTTTCAGTATTGAAGAGGTGTTCAAAGGGGGATTTGGGGTTAATTAGACTAAGGCGCCATATAGCCTAGTCCGTTGTCATTGTGGTAGAGGAATCTCATTGTCATGAGTTAGTTGATAATGGTAAAAATTAATTATTCTTGGTACCATTTAAATCATGAATTTGTCATTGTCCATGTGTGATCCGAAGACTATTGGTTTTAATGAAATTCTACAAAATGGTTTTCTGAGAGTTGTGATAAAATGTTAATTTTTCTCTTTGATAGGGGAGTCATTAAGATTAAATTAGGTAATATGCTGAGGTTAACTGATGGGAGGACCTTGACATTAATTTTCAGGATATTTGGTGTAAGGGGATAGTTTATGAAATAAAAACCTATTTTGATGTGAGTCTAGCTTGGAGAGTGATATAAATTCCCATTAATGAAAAAATAGTGTACTCCAACTTTAGATAAGATCATTTCCTATATCATGACATCTTATAGGGTGCACATGGAAAGCATCACACACACATAAAGATAACTATATATATCACAATAAATTTCTTTTTTATTTTGAGGGATGGAACCAACTAAGGTTGCACTAGAGGAGAAATATAAAGTAATCCATATTTTAGGATGTACACATTAGAAACTAGAGGGGGGTGGACCTTGTTATGGTTAATTTTTTTTTGTTATCTGTGGAGATCATTTTCCGATGGTAGGAATGGGAACTTTAGTGAGGATCTGATAAGGATACTCTCATGGTAAAGAGTAAAAGATTGATTTTGGTTAAACATTTTCAGTTTTGGGAGGCTTGTAGATTCTATGATTCTATTTATTAATTGGTTATGATCATATAGTTTTTTGGATTAATGGGATGTGATAGTGGCATCTATTTGATCACTAAGGATTATAAGGGACAAGAAGGGTTAGAGAGGTGATTTTGTAAAGTCCCATACTCTTCTAGAACAAGAATATGATAAAGAATTGGATTTAGATTATTCAGATTCTTGTAATGGGTAAAATGGCCTTTTTACCCAATTATGATATCTAATATATTTTTCTAATGACTCCCTTGGTATCAGAATAGGATAATTACCCTAGGCCTGGAATTTGGAAGAAATTATTGGTGTTTTAATTTTCCTGAAAAAGAAAATAATTGATATTTATGTAATTAAATTTTAATTTACCCACACACATTATTTTAGATATATATTTTGAATGGAAAATAATTTTGTGATTTTATCTATGCCATTAAGTATATAATGGATATTTTCAAAGGTGAGGCCTATAGTCTTCTCGTGTATTCGGGCAGGGCCTATTCCATTTCATGTTTTCGTTTCTTTTTTAATTTTTATTATTCTTTATATTTATTTCTTCTTCCCCACCTGGTTTTTTAGATATTCCCTTTTGTGAATAACCATTGTATGAGGAATATTGAAAGGGGATATATATATATAGTCATAATAATATTCCCCCCCATGGATATCAAGATGAGTCCTATCATTATCATAATGTCACAAAGCCTGGATACAGGCACTGCTTTGGCTGATTCCACCCAAAGGTAGCCAGTTTTCAGGTTTATACTATAAATTAATATAGATTTATGTAATTATACTTTAAGGCCATATGATTACTTTTATATAACCATATTGGGTTTATAAATAGAATTTATATAGAAAAATTGGGTTTCAGACCATTCATAAGGGGTTCTTATTTGGAAATATTGATCAGACAGTGTGTAGTATTAGAAAACACGCCGTGGCCTCTTCCTATTAAGAGAAGACGTCATTTTAGAAGTATACTCCATGTGATATGAGTAAATTAAATGCACTAATACTTGACCATGTAATAGGATATCTTGAAATACTACTCATAAAGGCTCACTTAATAGTGTAAGATATAGTATTAGACCCCCTACGTACTACACACCATGTAGAAGTACACATCCATGAATGAACACATGTATATTCCATGTGAGTTACATGGGAATTTACCCCGTGTTGGTTAAACAATATGTACGTGACATACACCCTATGTACATGGGTTTTACACACTATATTTTTCTAAAGTACACACCTAGGTGGAGATTTTAGAGTAGACATAATGTACTAGGGTATAGATGCCATGTGTTTGTCCCATGTTACCGTTTTTAGGGGTTTTCATGACTTGATTAACAAAAATCATAATTGGAAACATGAGTTGTCAATTTTTTTTCATTTAGATAATGTTGGAGGATCCATTTGGGGGTCTCAAGTCCATTCAAGTTGTTCTTTGGGGATTTAGACTTTACGGAGAGGTTCTTCCTCTATCAAATATTTTCATATTTTTTCTCAGAGTGAGACTTGGGCTGATACCTTCATGAATTCCATATGAAATGGTTGGTGTATCTGGAATTGGTTTTGAAAGGTCTATGTTTGGTGTATCTTTTTGAGTCCTTGTTTAGAAGTATTTCTATTTAACTTGATGAGGGAAATTGGTTTAGTGATTAGATCAACGTAGATTTAGACCTTAATAAGAAATGGGCCATTAGAAATATATATCTACAAATGTATTATGGTTCTTAAATAAAATAATTTCCCCACATAGGTGTAACTCCATTGGACTATAATGATGTGGGATGTAAAACACCAGTATATGATTGAAGATCCAATGTTGGATGCCTCTTCAATTTGATAGATTACAAGGATACCATATTGGAAAAATCTTCAATATTTACCTTTCCAAGGATCCTATGTAAGATAACTCTTCTTGATATAATTCCCATGTGGATCCCAAATATTAATCCTCCATTTATTTATCTTTATAAGGGTCCCTTGTATGATACATCCACATACTTTTTGAATTCAAGGATCCCATGTAATATGAATCATTAGTGTTTGGACATGATAAACTGAGTGGGTTCCATGATGTTTGAACAACCATAAGATAATACCTATGGGTTTTTTGTATAAATGAAATCATGTGTCACCTAGAACTTATGTAAAACATGTAATCCAAAGACAATTTGTATGTATTGAGAGTTTTATCCATTCATCCACCCTCATGAATTTATTTTCGAATTCACATTGTTACTATTCACATAACTATTATTCCAAAAATAATTTTTGAACTCATCCCAAGTGGAATGATTAGACGAAATGTTATACTAGGTATTTCAATATGGAATTCATTTTATTCATCTTTTAAGCCTCACTATTTTGGTATTTCAATATGTACATCATGGGGTATGGCTTATTGCGAATGGTGAAATAGTTAGAATCCTTATATGAACTGCCTGGGATGATATCATGGGATATATTAGATTATATTAATTGTTGAGTGACACATGAATTCCTGATATAGAATTATTTTGGTGGGATCATAGGTTAAATGAAATTAAGATATGTATCATTTAAAATAGTGTACTTTTATACCACAATGGACAAGAAATTCTATGGTAATGATTGATATGTTCCCAAGGATTAGATGAAGTTCTAATCAACTGATTCCTAGAACACTCCTCAAGGTCATGGTAGACACAACATTACTTCATTGTTTATTTCCCTTTAAGTGACACTTGGGTTCTTTACATCGAATTATTTAGATGATCTAATTGGCTAGATGAGAATGTGTTTTGATTATAGGGATAGTTGGATACCATATGTGGAATACCTAAGAGGGGATCAAAGTCTAAATGGAATTATATTGATTCCTTTTGAAATATGTGGGTTTCTTATATGGAACTACTTGTAAGGGATCATATGGATAATGGATTTATGATGATCCATGAGTGATACTTGGGTTACTTACTTGGAATTCCTAGGATAAGATCATAGGTGAAATTGAATTATTTTACACAATTTGTGAATATTGGGTTTCCTATAAAGAATTCCATGGATGGGATTATTGGTTAGATAGAATCATATAACTTATGGACCTTGATTTAAGATGTTGTACAGGATTCCCTAAATTTTTTACTTTGGGGTTATTAGACAATAAAATTGATATCCCCAGTTTGAATGCTTGGGTTGACAACCCAAATATAAAATAGTTGATCCTTATGATAGTATACATGGATTCCTTAGTCATATACATTGGTTCATCTATATTGACATATATATATATCAATATATATATATATATGCATATATATATATTTATATATATTTATATACATGTATATAATACAACACGATCAGTGTGAATTTCTCATGATGGTTGAAGGTGTTATGGTCGATAATAACGAAGGACATAAGGATCAACTAAATTTTTATTTTATTTACATTATTTCTGATGATTCATGTAGAAAGATCTTATTTTATGTGGATGAACTTATGGTAGCTTATTATTGGTTCACTTTTGGGGGTTTCATAATGATTTCAATTGCCCCATTTGGGAAACTTGATGTGCATGTGAACCTTATGTCAATATTTAATTTGAGTATAGATATACGATGGAGATAAATGAGGAAAATTGTTGCATAATCGACCAAAATCACTCTTGAGGATTCTTGAGATTGTATTGGAGAATCATTATAGTGTCTTGGAAACTAGGTATGTGATTCATCTATGATATTTTCGTTTATCCATGTAATTTTATTCCCGTTTCTTTTATTCCTTATATGAATTTTCATCCCTATGGTGACCATTTTTTTATGTATAAAATGGATATTCAAGTATTTAGTTTATTTATTTTTTTATTGCAACCTTATGTATATATTTATTTCTTGAGTACCTTATTTTTTACTACTATGGTTAATTTTTATATATTTCCAATGGAGGATTACTATGATATGAGGGCATAATATCCCCTTAAAAAATATAAGCCCTTTCTTCTAGTGATAAGACTCTAAAATATGAGGACGCGTGTTTTAGTCCGTGTAGGGAACTATCTTGGGGAATCAGAATTCTGGCATTTAGGATGGAATATTAGTTGATATTCCTAATGATATAAAATAGAATGAAAGGCCCATGAAGGGAGAAAATATCCATTTTTAATAGTAGTAACTTATTATATGGGAATAATTATTAAGTTCTTGGATAGAGATAACTAATAATTGTATCTCATTTAAACCAAATTTAGTGAAATTAACCAAATTAATAGTAAATTTAAAAAACAACAGAAAGTGTAATTGGTTTCTAGGTACACATACTTGGGCAAACATGTAGATAGTTGGACTTAGAAAACCAACCCCTTCAACATGGTGCTCTTGGTATTAGTTCATTAACATCCTAATAGAATCTATCAACAAGGAAAAGTAAACAACATTGGCACCAATTTCACAAACTTGACTATCAACATCCACAGACTCCTCCAACATTTCCAATAATCCCAAAATAAAATTGTCATGCCAATTCTAGACCTAAAATATATTTTCTAAAAAACCAAAAAATTACCTAATGTTTCTAGAGACTTAAGAATAAATCAAATGATAGATTCAGTTTGTAATAAGTTAAAGAGATGTGATACTATTGATGATTTTGAGCAGTGTATTTTCAAATACTCTCTCTATAATGTATAATATATCAAAATTATCTTGTAAAATAGATAAAAAATTTATAAAACAATGATTAAATACATTTGATATTTAATCTACATTTTAACTGATTTTATTGGAATATATTTTATCACATCACTAATACATTAACTATTGAACTCATTTAACCCTTACCATTGTATCAAACATCGTACCTTGCTAATTTATTTTATCATAAAAATAATAAAACTCCTATTAATCAATATCTATATACTAATTATCTACATGAAATACATTTTATGAAATTAAAATTTTAAAAATAATAAAATTTTCTTTAAAATTAAAATACATTACACATTCAACAAAATGAAATTCAGAATAGAAGAAACTTCCATTTTAATGAATGATTATATATTTATTTAATGACCTTATTTGTCTATTAAATGGATTCTAGTTATTTTTTATTCATATATGAATAATCAAGGATAATAATATTAAATAATTTTAAGCATTATATTCGTAATAATAATTATAAATATTTTATTTTAACCTAAAATATAATTAATTTTATTAATAATTTTATGATAGTGAAATAATAATATCTACTTATAAAACCAATTTACACCTCTTCATAATACATAATGGTTGGATAAAAAAAGTGGTATTCATGGTTCTTAATTATATGAAACCCAACATAAAACAGTATATAATATTCAGATATAAATGAAGAATTATTTTTCTTACATTTCCAAGATCCTTTTTTAGTTTAGAGTTTTAGATAATTAACTCATCACTCTTAAATAATTAACACATAGATTGCAATGTTGAAAATGCCACTTAGTATTAAATCTATACAATAAATTATTTTAAGAATGATATAAATTTTATTTTTATTAAAAATTACAATGATTTTGAAATTGATATCAAAATTGTTCATACTCATACATAAAACATTATAAATAAAATTTTAAAATGAGGGATGGAAATAATTTTTTTTAATTGACATAAAAGAATAATAAAAGAAACTTGTTAGTCTATTTCAACACCATGAGATCATATAAGAGAGTTTTTCTTTAATAAAATAATATTTGGGAGTAAATAAGAATTTACTAAAATATGATATAAACATTAATACAATTTTTTTGATAAATAACATTATAAAAAAGATAAATTAAAAATAATAATATATTTTTTTTCTTAGTGGACATATCCAGACGACGAGGGTTCGACCCTCGACCAGACGACAGTGGCCTCCGAGCAGGTTCCTCCGCCTTCGAGGGAGGGACATCCATCATCTTTCACACCATTTTCAAACTCGGACTTCCTTCCTCAGTTTCCCCATTCTTTCTGAGCCCTAAGGTGCAAGAGCTACATGATGGGCGTCCCAACCTTCCGATTTCGATCGCTGAGTTTAACGAAGCATCGGGCCTCCATAGCTTCTCTTTAATCGCTCGATTCTCAAAGGGAAGACCCCCAGTTTTTCTATTTGACATGTTTGTGTTCGGTTCTTGGGATTTGCAAGAAAGGGAAATCGTAGGATTGCTGGACAACCAGACCATATTGACACATTTTGATTCAGAGGAAGATCTAATAAAGGCATGGTTGAGGGATCCCCACATCTGAAAGAGCTCGTGATTCTTCCTGTCCCGATGGTCGTACGACTTTCACATGAAGAGCGACTCTCCATCAGTGGAAGTCTAGGTAAGTTTCCTGAATCTTCTGCTTTCTTTTTAGAATTCATCGATTGTTAAATCCCTTGGTAATCTTCTGGGTAGATACTTGTGTTCGGATAGTCGGACCAGTGCGGTCTCCCACCCGATTAATCCTCGTGTATATGTGGATGTGGACGCATCAAATCCTCCTTTATAATTCATCTGAATTACCATCAGGGAAGAATTATGTTGTAAGAAATCTGTGGTATATGAGTCGTGGTTCCAGTTCTATAAGGTTTGAAAATAGGATGGTCATTCTTTGGAGAGTTGTAGGCGGGAATCTATGATTTCTGAATTTCCAGGGAATGTGGGCAATGGAAATTGTGGCACGCATGTGAACGGCGTGATAAAGGATGTTATAAACAAAGAAACTGATGGGGTTGGATGTAGTAGGCTTGATGCGGGAAGTGGTCCATTGAGTGATGCTATGGTGGCTCAGATTGTAGTTCTGGACAAAGGTGATACAGGGACTGGTACAAAGGCAACTAGCATGGGGCTGATTTCTGCTCCCAATCAAGCGAGGAAGGAGAAACCGCAGGTTTGTCCTGCTAATCCAAAAGTTAAAGAGGTGTTTAGAAGACTAATAAATGACCTCATTGGTGGGAGAAGATCTGTCACTGGGCGCAATGGAAATGCAATGGACATGAATGTCCAATATCAACTCTCAGGTGACATCATTCCTGGTATCAATGTAGAGTGTACTGGAATACAGAATTCTTATGCTACATAGTGTGTGGTTCTTGAGGACTTTTGCACACAACTACTGTTCATGGGGCGTGGTTTCATTCAACCCAGCTAGGCTGTGAATCTTGTTATGAAGACAGTGGATGGGGAGGCTGATTTGAGTAGGGAGAATACTCTATTGGAAGTTAATGAGGACATGACTAGAAGGATTGTTCATATAGTGAAGGAGGGAGGGGATCTGAACCTGAACCAGACTTTGATTCCCTTGTGGAATAGGTTTCAAGGCCTCAAGGAGGCCGATGTGGATGTTGTACCTATTTCCAACGCTGGAAGAGACGAGGTCGGAGTGGGGGTATCCAAGGGGATAGAGCACGGTCAAATTGCACATCAGGAGTCACCTACAAAGAGTAATAAGTGTTTTGGAATGAAGAAGGGGAAGAATGACTACTCCTCGTTTCCTCCACCTCTTGAGACCCGATCTGTGAAGAAGGTGAATGACAAAAATAAAGGAAAGAAGTCTGTGTATTCTCAGAGTCCAGTGGAACAGAGTGATCAAGACATGGATCTCTTGTTAATCTCTTATGAAGAAGTGATGGACCAGACCTTGATGTTCAATGCATCGGAGGAGGAGGCAACCAGGATGATGGTGAGGTCGCTGGAGGTGTCTCTTAGTGAGGTGAAATACACATGGATTGATAGATAGGACTCCATTCTGGGTGGGGGTTTCAATAGAGGGATAATTAGCATTGAAGAATACATTCAGTAATGGGATCATCTTGCTTCTACGATAGAGAAAATGATTTTTAAGGTGGCTGATCTACATGTTCCCGCCTTATCCTGGAAACTTTTCAGGGAGAGAGATTCAGGTAATATTAAGTTCCTCTTTAATGACCCTGGTTAAGGGTGCATTTAGACCAGTATGTTGAGAGGGTTGGATGAGGCGATACCCTTAGGATCTGGTGGTTTTCCTTTGTTTGGATCATGGCTATTTTTTCCAGCTTGCTACTTGGACATAAGCTAGAGGGGGACTAGAGCACGAAGCCTTTATCGCTGCAGGCATTTTGGAGTGGGATGCTGAGAGGGTATGGCATTGCCATCCGTACCGTTCCCGTGCACTTCTGCACGAGACTGTTTACTAAAGGGCCATGAATCAGTGAGGCTTGTCTGAATGATTATCTACTAGGGTAGGGTAGGTCTTGCGGTATGCCTTGGTTGTTTCTTTTATCCTGTGTACTACTATGCTTCGTTCAATTGTCTTTGTGGTTTCTCACTTTTTGACTCAAAAGTGTTTTGATAATAAAAAAAGTAATTTTCAGTCAATCGATTTTTTCATAGAAAACATGATAACACGTGAATATATTTTTCTTAAAATATATTCCCTTTAAATCCAAAATGGAAAAATATTTATTCTAAAAAATTATCATTAGTCAACTGTATGAAATAAAATTATTTCTATGCGAACTAAATATCAAGAATAAAAATTTCAGTTGTGTCCATTGGGATATCATCTTCATAAAACCCTTATAAGGATACTTTTAAACAGAATATCCTAGTTGACAAATTCCAATATATTTTTTTAGAGAACTTAATTATTAACTAATGCAATGGATGGCTATATCAAGCTCACCCTTCATCATAAGAAATTTCTATAGACAATAACAAAAATTAATCGTTGGTAATATTTAAATTCCTTTATAAACTAAGAAAACATTATTTTAAATCTAAATGAAAAATAATTTTCTATCATCACAAAATATAATAAAAATTTCAACTTTATTTGATAATATTTAATAAACAATTTTCAAATATTAGGTAACATATTTTATTTGAAAATAAAATAGAAAATATTGAGTAAAATTATTAAATATTAATGTCCATGATGGTATAGAAATCCTTTTATCCCTTATAAATCAAAAAAAATCATTTACACCTTCAATAAAAAGTACATCATTCATAAATCATCAATATGATTCATTTTTCCAAAAATTTGTAAAGAATATTTGACCTAATTGAAATATAGTTTTACAAAAAGATTATGGGTAAATAAGATGTTATTTAAAATATTTTATTAAGAACATAGATATTGGAAAATATTATTGGCTATAATGCATAGAAACATTTAATATTATTTTTATGGAAAATATATCACTTCTATTATGATTTAAAATATACATTATTTATATTCATAAATAATAAATTTATGTTATTTATAAATTTCATAAGAACCACATTCATTTTCAATCCATTATAATTATTCTATTTATTTAATTATTTACATGTTTTATTTAGTTACAAAAAACATTAGGTCCACAGTGGATGTTTTGAGAACATTCATTATATCACCCTTAAATAATATCTAGGTGATGACCCTGTTCAAAGGGGTTATGGTTCCATTAAATTAATAATATTGAACATGTTATAAAAAATGTATTTATATGTATGATCACTTTTAGGAACAACCATGGATGGTGGTCTATAAAATTGTTTCACATTATTGGATGGAGACAACAATTAGTACATAGACATGAATAATGTTTATGTTTTTTGTCTGGGTGGAAAATAAAAAACAAAGATAATAATTTAATTTCATAGAATTATAAATATATTTTAATTTTCTTATTTATTAATTATTTCAATATTTATGACCACCCTTCTAATGAGGAAATGAAAAATGAATCACATAGCTTTATATATATGATATTATATACATACTCATGATAAATGTTTTCATTTTCCAATTAATAGAAATGGAGGAATCTAGGTAATATATTATCCTTACAGTAAAATAATTATTTTATAAAAATAATTAATATTTATTTTATCAATTGATTTAACCATCCTTGTAATCAAGTGAATAAACATGAAGTATATCACATTGTGGAGTTAGTAGTCCACACAAATGAATTAGGGATGCATTCATTTCTCATAAGATGGATAAGATTGTGAAAATGTGATATAAAATAAACATCATAAAATTCTAGTATATAAAATATACTAATGTTCATATTTCATTGTTTTTGAAGAATATTTTAAGGAGGTAAAAGATGAAAAAACATGAAAACATTCAATTATGGATTATACCAATTCTTTGGACAAACTCCTTTGGTTTAAACGCAAAGCTTTCCAAGGATGGTTTTATGATCACTAAAATACTTCTAAGATGTGGGGAGGAATTGTAGAATGGTAATTTAGCACATATTATTTTAATTAAGTGTCTCTAAAACATTATATAAGAGATATGGTGGGGATCCCTTTTATTATTGGGGGATATGTAACTGTTATAAATCTTAAATAGAATAAAATATATTAATATATTTCTCACAAAATGGCTCAATAATGGCCCACTATTGATGAAGGGAAAAGAGAGTGTCTAACTTTGATGATATAATATTTTTTAGACAATTTTGTAGTTCATTTTAATCCTAATAATTTTAGTTTTAATCCTTTAAACCCATTTTCATTCTTAACATAATAACTATCATTATTTTACCAAAGTTACTGTTCATAATAGAAACAAATGAAAGATACATCAATAAATTTTTTTAACATGATGATTTAAAATATTTATTCCATTATATCAAATTATATTTCTATAATTGTTATAAATCAATATGTATATATCAACATATTTACTAAAGTATGAATTTTTTCCCCATGTGTCTCCTTCTCAGCGACTCCCATTGCTATAGTGTTTCTTTCAGTCTGTTATACCACCACTGCATCGGGATCCCCATCGACATTTTTGTCTCCCAAATCTCCCATTTTTGCTGCTCCTCCATTTTTCCACCATGATCTTCATCAGTGTTCCCAATTTAGGGTTTTTGTTACTTCTCTATTTTCTGACTTCCTTCCTCGTAGTCCCCACGTGTTCCTCCATGACCATTTCCCTAGTCAACCACCCCCACCCCTTTATTATCCTCCCAAAACCCGCGAACCCTCCCAATCCATCATCCAGGGTTCCTGAATCACCTTCCTCCAAATATTAATCCCCCTTTCTATTCATAATAAACTCCTATAGTTCGCACTACCATTTCTCTTTCCCTCCAACTTCCCTTCCCACAGTCCACTGCTGAAATCCTCCTCACCTACAGAACTTGCAGTTAGCTTTAACACCTGAAAAAAACTCATATATTCCTCGACTATGGCTCACTTAGTTAGGCCACCATCTATATAAATGTTGATCCACCATGACTCTTCATTTTCCAATGGTTTGGGACAGAATTTATTTTTTTCTTAGGCAACCATCTATAGCTTCCCTAGGTAGGGTTTGTCCTTCCTGTTGTTTCATTCACACATTATCTTCCTCTGATGTGTGTTAATTGTGTGGTTCCCAATCATTTATTGATCAGAGTTTCCTTAAATGGATATTAATATCCCCATTGCAGGAGTTATATATTTATTTAGTTTACAAGGAGCTGATGTCTCACCCTAACCACAGTTTCTCTAATATGGGTAATTATTTCTTCCATTATTTCTTTTTCATGTCTATTTAACTTTGCTGATTTATATGGTTTGATTTATCTTACATTGTCATTAAATCCTCCTCCTAATTAATCTAGACACTTTTAACATGGAGGAATTTTGAACCCTGACACTGATGAATGCTCCATTCGAGAAAGTCTTACAGAATTCTACTGGGAAACTTTTTCTAGAATTCTATTTTATATAAATATAGATCTTCATTGCATTTTTCATTATCTCATTGATACTTTTAAATTTGATGTACTGTTTTTGGTTTTGTTTAGGTTCATAATCTTTTTTGATGCATAGATAAAATGGGTTATCATTGGTTCATAATGATACAACTAAAGTTATGAAGGCTTTCAATGAATGAAAACACCTGCTATTGTCATATTTATCTTTATTTAGAGGTGATACGGTATTCCCCTGATATAATTATTTTTTTCAACTGAATGATGCATTTTACAATAACATGATGCAAAATTATAGCCATTCATATAAACTATTATAAATTGTTCTTTCACTATCGACAAGAAGAACTATAGAACTGCTGGTATGCTTTCATCTCGTACTCAGTCAAGAAATTTTCCAAAGGGAAAGGTAGTCAATGTTATGTAGTAAAAGTACCATGGTTAAGAAAATTTTTCTGGATCATGTTTTTAATTTTACCAAACACAAACATCATTCACCCTTTTTTTATTTTTTATTTTTCTAATTTACAAGTGTTTACCTATTAGGAACACATAGGTATTTGTATAATTATTATTAAAGTGTTTCATAATAGTTCAAAAAAAGTATTTTTAAAAAAAATTTGTACATATTTTTTGATTTATAATTGTTGTGTTTCCATATTATTCATTCAATGTATGTATTATTAATGTTAAAAATTAAAGTATCTATAGGTAAACATATTGGATGAATTTCTAGGTTCTCACCTCCAAGATTAGTACTTCTTATTCCACCACTATAACTCATCACAGCTCGAAAACTATGTACAATAGCTTTATTTTCATGGAAATTTTTCATATTGATAATCAAGAACATCACATAAAACATTTATTAGTTACATTTACTACTAAAAAATCTTACTTAACATGTTTTAGAGTAATGGATCAATTTTTATGATTGTGGATCTTGTATTTTTTTTATTAGTGTACCATATATTTTATTTCAGTGATGAATCATTTTTTAGAGAAGTGGAACAAGTTTTTCTTTTATCATGTGGGTCATGAATTTTTTTGGGAAGTGGATCATGTAATTCATTAGATTAGTGGACCATGTGTTTTATTAAATAAGAAGATCATAAGTTTTTTTAGATCAATCGATCATTTTTAAAAGTCGCAGACCATTTATTTTAGAGAATTGGATAATGTAATCTCTTTGAGAATTTTATCATCTATTTAATTTGAGCCTTGTATTTTTTAAGAGCATTGAAAAATTTATTTTATTTCACTAGTGGATCCTGAATTTTCTATTGTACCGTGACTTGGGATATATTCTACATTTTGGAATAGACATGTTGTGATAGAATGCATGATATGTGGAACATTTTCTATTGTCTATTTCATTACATTCTTCTAACTATATGACATATCAATTATAAATCATGTATTTCAAAACTAGACTATGTACTTTTACAAAACATATCAACCATCAGATCCAAGAGATTTATATTTTATGCTTTTTATTTGTTAGATTTACCTTTTAAATGTTTAGTTGATCATTCAACAGAATTCATATCATCTAAAGAGTATTATATTAATGATATTGGAAATTAAATGCATAATTATTTACACAATATCTAGATCCTAATTCCCCTATCACTATGATAATTACAATCACAACAGTAGTAGTGTTGATGAACCTATATTATAAAGACATCATTTTAGTTTTCAAGCCATATGAGATATAGCTGGATAATGTTTCAATGAAATCATGCCACCAGGTCTAGATGTCCTATTCCAAACTCATGGTTCCATTATATGGGACAATATGATGATGCATAAGAGGAAAATAAATATTCAGATAATGGTGTAGATAATTTGAGGTATGATATGTGTATTATTTATATTATTAATTATACATATGAATATAGTTCTGAGTCAACCTTTTCTTACGGTATCATTCATTTGGGAGTTATAAGAACCAGTATATTCAATTGCATGTCTCTATTTATTAATGATTCAAATTGGGGGATCATATTATCAAATTCATGTTCTTTGTGTATGAAATTACTATAGGTAAAAACTATTTCTCTATGTGTCAAACAAGAATTACATTCTTCATGAGTCTTTTAATGTAGGGATCTAAAGGATTTGAAGTATATTTCATTTTCACCATGTATTACTCCCTCTATATGTGTTAAACTACATTACTGTCTTCTTTTTTCTATATATGTGTTCAACAAAATTGTATTGAATTTTTATGATTTTTTAAACAGTCACCCTATGCAATATTATGATTCTATAAAAATACACCCTAAGGATGGGATGAGAAGCAACATATATATGGAAAAAAGAAGTTTTACTTAATGATTGGTATACCTAACAATTGGTATACCTAACAATTGGTATATATATTAATTTTTCTAGGGAATCTGGTGGGGAAAATAATTTGGGGTATGATATGTGTATTATTTATATTATCAAATTAACATATGAATAATGTCATGATCCATACATTTCTTATGAACTATCTTAGATCATTGGATAATTTTTTTATGGTAGTGGAACTTATATTTTTTTTGATTAGTGGATCGTGTATTTTATTTCAGTAATGAATCATTTTGTAGAGCAATGGGGATAGTTTTTTCATTGAACACGTGGGTCATGATTTTTGTTTGGTTATTGGATCATATAATTCACTAGAGTAGTGGACCATGTGTTTTATTAGATCATTAGACCATGTGTTTTAGTAGACGAATTGATCATTTATAAAATTAGCGGATCATCTATTTTAGAGCACTGGATCATGTACTCTCATTGAAGTATTCATGTAATGATGCAGATAATTTATAGTATGATACGTGTAATCTTTATATAATAAATTTTACTTATAAATATAGTTCTGATTCATCCTTTTCATATTGTATCATTCATTTGGGAGTTAGAGGAAACAATATATTCCCTTTCATGTCTCCATTTTTAATGATTAAAATCGTGGGGTGATCATACTCTCAATTTCATCTTCTTTGCTTATAAGTTTACTATTGGGAAATACTGGTTCAATATGTGTGAAAAATGAATTATTGTCTTCCTGCCTAATTTCAAGTACGGATCTGGAGGTTTTGAAGCATATTTTAGTTTCACCCTGCATTACTGCCTCTATATGTGTTCAACTACATTACTATTTTCCTACCTCTATATATTTGATTTGATTTTTCAGGAATCTGTTGGTGCCGATAATTTAAGGTATGATATGTATATTCATTATATTATCAATTTTACATATAAATATAGTTTTGAGTCATCCCTTTCTAATTATATCATTTATTTGGGATTTAGATGAACCAGTACATTTTATTTAATGTCTCCATCTATTAATGAATCATATTTTGGGTGACTATCTTTTCACTTAAATTTTAATGGAATGTGATTATACTATAGGGAAATATATGTTCTATATATGTCTGACCAACATTACTGAATTTATGCCTCTTTTAATGTTGGGATCAGGAGGTTTTGAAGCAGATTTCAGTTTCACCCTTTCTTACATCCTCTATATGTGTTCAACTGCATTACTGTTTTCCTACCTCTGTATGTGTACAACTTAATTTTCATGATTTTTTATGATCCTATAAACTTACATCCAGTGAAATATGATGATTCTATAAACATGACCCCTAGGTATGGGATGATAAATAACATATATATGGACATATGAGTATAAAATATTGATTGGTATACCTAATAATTGGCATATATATTATTATATTTGTTTTTTGTAGGACATATGGTTATGATACTATTTTGAATAGGGGATATGAAATCCTTTTTTAAATAAAAACTTACACCAATCTTCATGATTTCTGTAAATGCTTCTATTTAGTAAATTCCATCATTTTTAATAGTAGAAATTTCATCCTTTAGGGAATGGGATTGGGGGGGTTTTCTTTAAAGTTTCGTTACATTTATGGATTTAATTGGATATTCATATTATTTTTATGTTTTAAGTGTTCCCTTTACTACAATGCTTCATATGGATGTCTCCTGGATCCTCTTCCTGGTCCCTTCATACTCGTGGATGTCCTCACATATTTTCCCTATTTCCCCCTTTTCATTTTCATCTGTTCAAGGTTTTTGATATTTTATAAAAACTATGAGTTAGGGTTAATTGATGGTATTATCTAGTATAGGTAGAGTCTCTATTTTGGTAACAGTGTACCGGGGGGATAGACACTCTTATAAAGTTTGAACAGGGTGAGAATAAAATGTGTATCTCTGATTATGGATTTTATGTTTTGGGATTTATGGTTCGCCACACTAGTGGTGATGGAATGATCTTTTTGTTCTTTCCTGCCGGTTTTTTGTGTGTTTTTTCTACAGGTTTATACTGGACGAGGTTCATCACCTCAAGGCTTGATCCTTATATTTTACTATTTTTATATGTGTATCCCCTAATGATTCAACACGACTATCTCATCAGACACCTTTCAAGCCCAACATTGGGGGACTGACAGCTTCCAGTTTTCTTTTAGTGGTGACCCATGTGGATTCTCCTTTCTAATTAATTTGTTGGTTTTGTTCTTTGTACCTCCGTTGGTAATTTTATACCCTTTTCTTTTAAAATTTTTATCTTTTATTAAATAAATAGTGTTGGATAGAATCATTTTTTCTAATTTTAATCGAATTCTCATAATGATGATTAATATCACTGTAAAATAGTTTTCTATTTTTTAAAATTAAAATTTATTTTATAGCACCGTGTGAATTCAAATGTGAGTACTAGTTAATTTTAAAATAAACATTCATAATGCGATGAAAAATAATTTTCCATTAAAGTTCATTTCTAAGTGTTGAAATTTTTTAAAACCAAATTCAAGTGTAATATTGAATATAATTACATTAATTAGATTATTTTTAATAAAAATAAACAAGTTATCTTCTAAATGTAATAAAAAAAGGTGATCTTATAAATACATAAAAATAGAATACATTTTTCTAAAAAATATCGATATGTGCTACTAATCACCCAAAAATAATTCTTTTTCAAACACTTCTCTAAAAATGAACTCTAAAATGAATATAGAATTATGATTTCATAAATAAAGTTTAATTTTAAAGAAAAATTAACTATTAAATAAAATCATATAATACATATAAATGATTTTCCTATGAAGAAATCTATTTCATTTATTATTTTAAAAATTACATAATATTCTTATTGTGTATGTAAATATATTAAATATAATTCACTAATATTAATAAGTAATTAAATGAAACTATTAACCACTTTACATGGGTTGTTATATTCTTTCCCCTTTTGTAAATTTATTCCACTAAAAAAATAATAACTTAAATAGGTGGGGATATTTTACCTTCGAATTTTTTTTGATTCCCATGTTTCTTATTCAATGATATCGATTTTACATAATATCATAACTTATAATTAAAATTAATCCACAACACTCTCTATATGTGACCTATATTCAAAAAAATATATTCCTCATTTGAAATATTCTCTGCCTACTATACTGCTTTAGGGCATCACACATGAGATACTTGAAGAAAATATTTACTTAATAATGGACTATAAAGCACCTCATGTACCTATGATAAATGAGAGGCAATGAATCTCAGTAAAAAATAGTACCACATTCCCTAATATTTTATATAGTATAATGAACTAAAAAAATAACTTTTCCATTTTAACAAAACCCATAAAACACATTCCATGGAGGTCCTTTATTACCAACATGATCACTTATCTGAAATGAATAATATATCCTCCGATTGTCTAAATAATTTTTCCCCTAATCTATTATATATTCATATTATACATCATCACCTTCATTTTATCGACTACCACTTCTACCAATTCTAATACTGTCAACATTATTTCCACCTCCATAACCAAAAAAAACTAGAGAAAAACACCGCTAAAAATATAATGCAAGAAATGGTCGCATATATATACTGGAATGATAACATTAATGAGAAATAAATTCCACTAATGATATATTTTGATAAAAAATTATGTGGTAATCTATAGAAAAAAATTTAAGTGTTCCTTCAAATGTATAAATTGTTCTATATAGCTACCCATCAGATTAGGGATTCGAGTTACAACTAAAACTAAGTCGGTACAAAAAACATGGTATGTACTATCCAAAAATTATAATTAAAACTGGGATCATTGAAAGATATAATCATAATAGGGTCCCAATGAAATATTAATATATATTTAACACGACATATAGAAATAAAATACAATGAAATATTTTCTTGAATATGAAGAACATTTGATTATTTAGTTAATAAATCTACAATTACCAAAATGTCATTTTTACCTCAAGATGTATTTGGTAATCCCACCACAAATCCCATGGTTATGTTCCTCCATTTATATTAGAGAAATAGTAAAGGATGCAACATTCTATTTATATTTTTTATGATTTAACATACTAAAAAGTCAAATATTTCATAGTAAAATCAGAAAATATATTCTTCATTACATCAAACCTACTATTTATCAAAATGTATCAATACAAAAAAGTTATAATGGTATGAACAAAAAAGGAGTACGAAGAGATTCACACAACTATTATTTCTTCAACTGAGAATGAGAAGGAACAAATAATCATTTTTTTTAAATCGTATAACAACTTATTTAATGATGTAAAATTAATGAAACTTAACTTTTTTAATGATTTATAAATTTTCATGTAAAAAAAATCCTCATTTTGATCTTACAAAAGTCTATGCGACAGATATGACTCCACTAGCACATAAAATATTAGGGGAGTTACCACATAAAAAATTTGTAGACTATCATCCATCAAATAATTTATGAAATGGATCAGGTGCCAAATTATTGACGGTTAATGTTGAATTATCATTACGAATTAAAAGATTATAAATTGTTTTCTCTTTTTGAATGGTAATGATTCATTTATTCAAAATCTATAATATGTTATATAAATCTTATCATCCTCAAAAATAACTTTTTATTAGTGAATATGGGATTCAATCCTTTATAAAAAATTTATATTTTACACATAACTCAAAATAAATTATGTCTGTATATTTAAGAAGAAAACCTCACAAAAGAGAGTTCATGGTCATGTGTAGGATAATTTTGTTCATGGGGTTTTATTGATGAAATGAAAAAAAATTACATAATCATTATGCATTAGAACATAAATATGTCCCATTAATAAAGATTCACTATAGACAATAATATCACGATATATGGATAGCTAGTCTAAAACTAGAGTATTCACTAAATATATTTTCAATTCCTAAAAACACTACCGAAATTATTTCATATAGATAAATTAAACTACTTTTTGATTTTATCAATTTATGTTTCTTCATAAACAAGTAACGTATTCAAAAAAACAATCAGTATTAACCCTCAAATCCAAGAACATTGTGAATAACTATCACATTTATCTGTCTTGGACCCACATTATCCCGTTTAGTTTTATTTGGATCAACATTTATTTCATTATTATTTAAAATATATACTAGAAAGGAAATTAATCATAGAAAAAATTCATATTTATTAAATTTTACATTTAAATTATTTTCATTCAATGTTTTTAGAAATTTTTATAGGTGTTTATTAATGTCTTCATAAATTTTAAAATTTATAAAAATATCATCAAGTAACACAACTAAAAATTTATCCAATAACTTATTGAAAATTATATTGATATGTTTCATAAATAAAGTTAGTGATACTCTTCATCTAAATGGAATAACCATAAACTCTTGATTACCATACATACCATTAAACATCATATTTTTAATAATATCCATCTTTACCTTCATATGATGGTACTTGGACTTGAGATAGAATTTCAAAAATACAATGATCCTTCAAGATGATCAAGAATGTTTTCTATATGATGGAAAACATATTAATTCTCATTAACAATGAAATTTAATTCCCCATAATCAATATCATGAATCTTGGATATTACTTTATTTTTAACAAAAAATATAGGGTCACCCCAAGGTGATGTACCAGGAGGACTAAAACCATTATCATGAATATAGTGTATCTAATTTTTTATTTAATAATGTTCAACTTGATTCATTTTATATTTGTTTTTTTATTTGATTATCTTTATAAACTTATTAAATATAAAAATTTTTCTCCCTATCTAAGAAAATATAATGAAATTCCTTAGTAAATTAATCCATATATTCATTTACATTAAGAATATAAAAAATTTAAAGAGTTTCCTTCTTCTATAAAATATGTAAAAGTAAACTTTAATTAAAACATTTAATCAAATTAATTGAATAATTATCTATTTGAGATGATATGAATTCACTATTACATAAAAATTGAAACTCATTCCAACAAGAACACTTCTTTAACTCTACAATATATCTTAGTATGATAAAAAAATTACAATCCATTCATAAATATAAAATTTTACTCTACAATTGGAATGGAAAATAGTATCTATGTAAAACCCTTATATGTATGATAACATGAAGATTCTTATAATCTCTTCTTCAATTAATAATATCCTCTTTCATTTTAATGAACATATCTATTTTCATTTCATCAGGTGAACTTTTTTATCCGTGAAGACATTTTTTGATATTTAATGATTGTGTAGATCCCAAATAAAACATTACATTGGGATCATATTAATAAATATTTAATGTATGTATCACCAAATCATTTATGGTCCTATATCTAATGAATTAGTAAAAAATTATTTATCAACATATTTCTTCTTGTGATATTTATGAATTATATTTTTTATTCATATCTTATGACAACGTTTCTCATAAAGAACCATCATAACATAAATAATTCATATATTATCACATTTACATTATTCAGATGAATATTATTTTTATCTTTATCTTTGAGTCCATAAGACACATGTGAAAATTTTACACATGAAGAAAACATTCCAGTCTTAAAAATATATCATGAAGAACCTTTTTATAACATTGATCTTATAATGGAATCCTGATTTTCCTACCTTCGAATTTGAAAACTGGATTGTTTCCTATGAAATTCCATGTGTAAAACATTTTATTACTTATTTTCATGGAATTAATGATCAATATATAAATCCATTTACTAATTTTATACACATAAAAAAGGTTCTCATAAATTTGTAATTAACAATAAGCTAGTGTTATTTAGTATTTGGGATTCAATCCTATGTAAAACTGATTAATTTTACTCACAATATCCTGAATACAATTTGGGGTATAATAAACCTAAAGTGAAATTTTATTCAAATGTGACTATGGAATATTTATCCTTCATCCACAATTTGATGAATTATTTTTTTATTCAGAGTCAATAAAAATTTGTAAAATTATTCTCTAGAAAAATATTCTTTAGTTGATGTAATTATAAAGAATTATCAGACTCTACTAATATAATATTATTATCCATTTACCATCACCTATCATATTTATCATAAAAAGATATGTAACAAGTGTACCTTTTTAATTCTCTGAAAAAAACATTAATTAAAATAAATTCTTCACGGAATTAACCCACCCATAAACTACCATTTTGTGAGATTTTCCATTAATTACTTGAGGGTTATATTCCACGAAATTATAAATAATTGACATGCTCTTATACAAATAATTTGGAAACAATCTCAAAAGCATACCACCACTATTTATATCCTTCCTGAATCAATACATCTCCATAATGTTATCAATTATAATTAAAATCATTCTAGGTGGTTGATTTGGGTGGATATTTTCCATTAGGATCCTTACTATATCAGATTCTTTATTTCCTATATATAAAAATAATTTAGTATACATAGATTATGTGAAGAATCATGGTAATATTAAACATCATCATAACAAAAAATTACAATCTATTGGATGTACTTACCTACATTAACCCTACTTCTAAAATTACCTTATCTATTATTTGATACAAAATATAAGTACCTATACTTGAAAAATTAAATAATCTTGAATTTATAAATAAGAATTCGGTTTTTTCATTATCAAGTACCTTTCTAGGTTCACAGTATAATTCATTAATCTATCACTATGAATCCAAACATTACAATGTTGACGCTTTCAATTAGTATCTATTTTTCTAAATAAAATAGTTTTTAAATAAAAAATGTTTTTTTAATGAAAAATAATCATGATTTTAATGTGGTCCTCATCAATATTCATATAAATCCTTAAAACTGTATGAAAAATCAAAATATTCTATAAAAAATAAAATAGTTGTACGTCACACACATAAAGAAGAAAATAAACCCATTTTTGCATTTTAAAATCATGAGGACATATAAGATAGTTTTTCTTTAGCATAATAAACATTGATCTAATGTAATAATTAATGTACACTTGAAATCAACTTTACGTCCCAATGATTATAATAGTACACTATATATATAAACATTAATGAAAATTTATAATGGTGAGAATTTTATATAAAAAACGTGAACCCCTGAAATGTTTTTCCTTTAAAATATTATTTTTTAGTATTAGAGGGAAATATCATCCATCATAATAATCATTATAAGAGTAAAATATAAATTAAAAATATTTACTTGAAAACTAATTACCAAGAATAAAAAATTCACATATATTCCCTAGGAAATAATATTAATAGAGACTATACAAATTAGATAAAGTACTCAGTTAATTCTCTCATAATAATTTAGAGAGTATAAAAACTACCCGATGAAATATAAAGATATACAGGGATCACACATCATCATATCCATTTTAATTGGAAAATAAAAAAAAACATTCAACATATATGATTTAATTACCATTATAAAACCTATTATGACATTCATTAGAACCCATATTCAAAATCATTTTCAGGATTCACATAAAAGAAGGAAAATATAATTTCATTTTTATAATATTAAGAATAGTTTAAAAAATATTAAGAAAAATAATTTATTAGAAAAAAATTGTTTAAATTTAAAGGAATCATATTATGTAATACTTTCCACAATGGTTGGAAAATATATTCATTCATATACATTAAAAAACATTTGTTCCACACCATTGGTAAATAGTAGATGATTCAAAAAATGACCAAATAATTCATTTTAAAACATTTGTTTGAGACCCAAAGGTAATAGATAATTAATTTTAGAAATAATGGATGATTAAATATGTTTTTACATAAAACATTTAAGAAAATATGGCTATATAAGAAAAATATTCATAAATAACACTTAAAAAATTTAATACAAAATTTAAGGAAGACCCCTGATGATGAGATAGACTAGTCACGAACATTATTTACCTTTTAGAACAATAATGTTATATTTGTTATTTATATTCATAAATAAATTTTTAATATTAATTGAATTATCATTATAATATTTATTTCAAATGTTACATAGTTTTATTTAGTTGCTAAAAATGCTATGTTAATGATTGACGTTTGGAGGAATTAGGTTTATAACCCAAAAATAACAACTGTGTGTCGAATATGATAAAAGGGTTTATGTTTCCTTTAACTCTATAATTATAATAATTAAATAATTAATATATTTATAATTTAAATATAAATTTCACACCAACCAATAATGGTTATATTTAGAAATGAATCATTTCATTTTATTGAGACGATAATTTGTTTATACGCCTAAATGAAATTTATATTTTTCCACGTGGAAGAATAGAAATAAGGTAGAAAATATCTAATGTTTGTATAATCCTAAATACTTTATAAAATTTTTATTTAATCATTATTTCTACCTTACGACCATACTTCTATGTTGGAAATGAACAAATAAGCACATTTTTTTGTGGAGGTGGTTGTCCACATGCACGAATAAGAAACAATATCATATTCTATTTATGTGAAAGTAAGAAGTTAAGTAATATATTATCATTATAGGGTAAATATTATGTTATAAATATAATATATATTTATTCTATACATAATGTTATCCAGCCCTATAATCTAGTGGCGAATAACAAAGAACATTGCTTCATGGTGGAGGAAGTCCACACCTACACCAGGGTGATGTTATCATTTTATATAAGTTTTATAAGTAGATGAAAATGGGTTATAACAGAAACATAATAAATTTAAACATCATTTAAGTTACCCATGTTATTATTTATTCATGTTTTAAAAATATTTTATGGTGATAAAATAATAAATAATATAAAAACACTATTTTAAGAACTATACCTCTTTATTATAAAAAATCATTTGCTGTATAACTATATCTATCCAAGAATTATATTACGATTAAATGAAGACCTCTAGAACATCAGTAGTGATGTTAAAAAGATTTTTTAAAGTCATTATATAATAAAATATTCTATAGTAGTGTGGATAAGAAATGAGATGTGGTGTCCTTTTATATGTGAGGGTGGTGAAACACATGGATTGTTTTAGATGCTTAAAATATATAAATGGAATTATCAAGATAAATAGAACTAAAATGGAACATTTTAAAAACAATTATGTGGATATGGTTGAAATATTAAAATACAATATAATTTATAAATTTTTGAGTACATTTTAACACATATTATTATAGTTTTACCATTTTCATCAGTTTTAACTCTTACCATATTAATAGTAGTTTTTAATAATTCTTCTTTTCATAATGATAAAAAAATAGAATCAATTTTTTTTACATTATGATTAAAACCATATATTACATTTAAAAAAATTTAATTTCTATAAGTTTAATAAATTACATTGAATATAATCCCGAAAAATATGATTAAAAATAATTTTCCAAAAATAAATATTTTTATGTATAAATATGTTTTATTTCAAAATCAAGTGTAATGTTGAAGAAAATAAAATTTATGTATTATTTTTTATAAAAGTGAATTAATATTGTTGTAAATCAAATCCAAAATAAAATTTTACCTTAAAAATACATGAAATAAACTATTTTTTCATAAAAATTGTTATTTTTTACTTTTCACCAAAATTTATTTAAAAATATCCCAAAATTTACTAAATGTTACTTATTATTTCAATTTTAAAAAATATTTTATTTGTGAAATTAAAATTATAATATATAGAAACTAAAATCTTAAATAAAATTGTATAATAAATATAAATGAAATTCATTATAAATAAAACTAGTTCCTTTTTTATTAGAAAATTTACTAATATTCGCATAGTGTATATAAACCTATAAAAGCATATTCATGATTATTAATAATGAATAAAATAGATCTATTATAAATATAACAATGATTTTTATAATTATCAATCTAAAATTTGTGATAGAGTGATATCTACATGCATGAAATACTATCATAAATGATTACATTAATGTTTCACCTATTGAAATTTAACATAGCGTATTTATGAGAAAATCCTTGGGATAATACATCATTCCTAGTCTGGGATAATATATTCTTATTTAAATTGACTCTATAATTTTTTTTCATATCTTTACAATTTTTATGAAAATTTCAAAATATGATTTATTATATATACTTACAACATCAATTATTTTTTTCAGTGGCTATATATTCCAAATGAATGAATATAAAATGATAAAATTAAGGAAAAAGTATTGTCTTATATTGAAATGAATTACATTATATAAATTTATAAAATAATTTATTGGATTCCTTCCTTGAAATATTATAATATTTACAATATTTTTCAGTTTTATTATTGTTATAATTCTATATATGATCACCATGAGATACTATTAAGAAAATACATATTATATTAGTCTTATTTATTTACTTATTGTAATATTACAATTCAATTTATCATAATTATGTTTTAAATAAATTTATAAAATTAATATTTCTTTATATTTAAATATTCTAAATTAATTAAATAAGATATTACAATTATTTTTAGTATTTTATATATAAAAATGTATTGAAAAATTTAATTTTTTAAAGGAAAATCCATATTTAAAATAAGGGGTGTTACAATCTACCCAAATAAAATAATTTCACCCCCAATGTTTCATTACATAGAAGAAAATAGATGATGTCATTTAACTATAATTATATCATCAAAACCCTTTATATATTCCAGAAGAATAGGATTTCACAAATAAACAATGAATACGTGGAAATATTTTCATAACACATTATTTATATAAAACATGATCTGAACAATTATTTATGGATAACTGACATATAACCTGCTTATATATGCTATTAATTCATTACAAACTGGTATCTAGTAGGCACTTCTACATTATTTATACAAGAAACATGTAGTTCACTTGAGAGAGGTCTAATAGATGAACTAGATTATTTGCTAAAATCCCATGATAATCAAAAATATAAAAGGGAATAATTTATCTTGGGATCAACATTCCATTTTTTAATCTCAATATCATAATTATTAGTGTTATTATAATGAATATTTTTTTCAAACATAAAATTATATATTTCATTGACTATTATTAGCATAACTATTTAATAACCTTTTTAATCAAAATGAGTGAATCTAATATTTTATATCTTGAGGATTTTGTTTTACCAACAACCCCATTTCTACAAATTGAATATATCATATTAATTATTTGTATCTATTGCCATATAGTAACTATAATGGTTGAATTTGAATGTTTTAGTGGAAAATAATGTTTTATGATAACCCTATATGATAAATATATTAAGCACATCCTCCTTTGTATTAATTTAAAAAATATATAAATAATTACTATAATTTCTAGATTGTACTCATAGATTAAATATCAATTTGTGGATGAGAATTCATGAGAATTATTATGTCTATATCCAATGATATTGAAAACATCTTAAATACATTGATGTGAACATTAGATATTATTCCATGAAAATTATATGTGGTACTCTATCCTACCATATATATTTAATTATATACATATCATCAATTAAACAGACTGATAAAAGACCTCAAAGTTAAATAAATTATTTTAATTGTATAAATTTATCATATTTATCCCTAGTTGAATTTTTTAATTTAAATTATTAGAAGGGAAATGAAAAAATAACTGGTAATTCACTCTTTTCCTATATGAATATGGGTAGTGGTTATATCACCCATATTACTGATTATCTTTATCAACAATGTTTTACTAGACAAACAGTCTTGATGTGTACTATTAAAATAACCCAATTAAAGTTAAACCACCGAAACTACTCTCAACGATCACTGTATATCCTTTTTAATTTTGAGTGAATGTATAATTATGAAAATTTTCAGGTTATAAAAGATATGTCATGTGGTTTGGCATTGGGGGACACATATTCATGTTTCAAATGTCATAAATTAATCATTTTAAAGGATGTAATTTAAAATAATATTTACATTATTCTACAACTCAATATCATTATTTTATACACACATTATCTTCTTATAGAATGATAGTTGATCAATAATTTTGGAAAGGTAAGATTTCATCCCTAATATTATTATTTTCTTGTATATCCTTTACACATGCATAATGATTAATACTCTTTCGATTCTAAAAATAGAAAATAAAACAATATCTTTTATACATACATATTCAACATCCTTATTTTCCTTCTTATGATGATAATATATAGATTATTCATAATGATTGAAGAATTTTGATAGTCACTTTTAGTTTATATTGATTCCCTTCTATGTGAATATATACTTCATAATTTTGGGATGAATTTTCATGTTACACTTCTGTATAAAAATTTAATTGGTCTAAATCATTAATGAAAATATTACCACTATTAACATTATGTAAGTTTTTAGGTAATATTACAAATAAAAAATTAATTAATGTATGGAATAATTTATCAATTACTCATTTTTAAGTAGAAAACAACTAAATCCCTTCATTGCATCACTGTTTTATGTCAAACGCCAATTACAAAACTACATGGTATTGTGAGATTATATGTAGTGTTTAACCTCTTAGTATGATCCTTGATATTTTTTTCACATTTTTCTATCCAAATAAAATTTACTCCATTGTAAGTGTTCATAGTTATTGGATTTAAAACTCCTGAGAAATTTATCCCAATGATCTTATAGTATATAACAATATATGAAAATTGTGGACTAATGATACATTTTTTGGTAAGAAATATTATTCAATCACATATATCTTTAAATGATCCGTAAATATACCCTCCCAATAAATTACATGACCCATGTGGGATATTTTTTGTAGCTAATATTATCAATTGATAAATATGGTAAATAGTTATTCATTCCTTAATGTTGTCAGTGCAATCCTCTAAACCCCTTCATGTACTTTACATCATTTATAATATATAAGCACATTGTCTATAAATATTTCAAATTTTTTTATAGGAAATAACTTAATACTATATTAATATAATATATTATGATATTTGGAATATTTTAAGGTCCAAAAGTTATCACAAGGGATTCATTGTCCCTATATCTTTTCTAGAAGGCTCCCTTAGGTATTTCATCCATTTTAATAATTATTTGATAATACTGAGATCAAAGATACAATTTCTAAATGTATTGATCAAAAATATCTAATATAATATTTATCCAATGTATATTAAGGGTTAATTATTATTTTGGAATATTGTATTTATCTCATGGTTATGAATTAAAAAATAAATTGATCTATACTTTCTATTTAAAAAGAGGTTTATCACTATAATGAAAAATCACATGGTAGTAAGATCCCATTTTTTTAAAAAGGTATAGATCCTTAAATTTTTAGTTTTGAAATTTATTTTTTCTTTAATAGATGTGGGGAAAGTGGTTATGGAGGTCACATGAGCTTTTAATATTGGTTTGCGGATTAGAGTTTCATTTTTTTAAAGAACAGTAAAGGAACACCATTAGAGCATGATTACTGTTAACCATGCATATCAACCATGCGACCCTCTACAGAAGAATCAGAATTATCCATGCTATGAAAATTGATTCACATGACTATGAAAAAACATTAATTAATCATAAAAGAACCACACATGGTTTTTTCATGGATTGTTTGACAACTCTTTTCACCTGTTCTAGGTTAGGGCTAATAGAATTAGGGTTTAACATTATTGGCACATGAGTATAAAAACCATGGAACCAAAAATGAACCTGTTTAAGAAGTGTAAAATGAATACTTTTTCATCCATCACATAAAACTTCTCTATATTTTTTCTGTTGTCAAATATGTAGATGCTCTATATGTGCAATAGATCCCCACTCCCTCCTATGATTTGATATTTTACCTCCATCCAATATTAAATTCAAGCACCATAAAATGTGTTAGATCTATCTCAATAATTCTATCATTCCTATAAAATATTTTTTCAATTTAATTTACTTTCTTAGATTCTATTTACTTGTGATATAACATCAGATATTTAAAGAATTTTTATAGGTTCTCTGTATTTTCTCATTACATCAAAAAAGTATAATAATATTAGAAAAGTCTAATATGATATTATGGTACGTAACCCATTGAATTTCTCTAAAGTCAATCTTTTTTTTTGATTTGTGACTTTTTTCCAAATGGTTGACTCCTAAAATTTGTAATAACATAAATTAATTATATAATCCATAACCATGATGTTCTTTAACACCCATGGCATAGATGGAGGTTTAAAACATCATGTCGAACCACCCCTTATGGTCGGTTTGAGTAAAAATCATTATCTATTATTCAACCTATTGACTAATCCACCCCATGGGTGTGTTGAGAATTACCTTTTGTAGTGGAATTCATAAATAAAGAAACTGAATTGATAAAATGATAAGAGTATATTTATTTTCCAATTTCATTTTAAATGAAAATGTTAATGGAATGGAATAAATGTAAATTGTAAAATTATTTGGATTTTCCCTTAAATAATGATTAAATTATTAAATATAATACTTATTTATTATTATAGTCTTCGATCACATTAAAATGTGTGTCCTTTCTGGAATAAGTCATGGATTCCAAAATCTATAATTCTTTGAATGAACTTAAGGGGTACTAGACAATTCATTAATGCGACCGCTATGTGGGATAGTACACTATGGTTCCTTCAATGTATTTTAACATTGAATTACTCGATGTATCACTGATGATTAAGTATCATATTTGGAAAATTGAATATTGTGATTATCTCTTTGTATTTTGATTAATTTACTTGGATGCACAACGTAATATATTGTATCATTAGGCTTTAAATCTAGTCTATCCCATTCTAATCTCAGTCAAGTTCCTTGGACTCAATTAGAAATTTTCACGATGGAATGTTATTGGTTCAACCATTGGATTAAACTTACATCTCTCTGTTGAAGAATTATGATTTATTTTTATGAGTTGGATGACCTTATATGGTCAAGGATGTCATTTTCCGTTTTTTCTTCATATAGGATTATATTATATAGTCTTCTTGATTATTTTACTTAGTTATCTACCTGAACTGAAAAAGTATTATATTCAGAGACATCCATCTTAATACAAGGTGGTTATGGTCGTCCAAGTTCCCCAAAAAAATCATGATCATAGAAGAGTGATTTTTTACTATTATTACATTATTCATTCCCACTATACAGTTTTTATGAAATGGATTGATTATATTAGACACCATTGGGGGTGGACTACCTAGTATTACTGACACCCTATTTGGGTTACCTTTGGCTACTCTGATAAGCTTCGTATATTTAGATAGTGGTAATGTTAAGTTTATAGATACATATAATTGATTCTATTTGGGGTCAGTAGATAATTAATGATCTATTTCTTGAGATTATCATTTAGATAATTTTGGACTTTATGTTTTTAATTATACATGTGCCGAGTGTATGTTTGGTTCTATGCATTCCTACTCATTCTATATAGTTAGGAAATCATTTTTATATGATATAACTTAAATATTTTGATTATTTATTATTATATCGATATTTATTCATGCTAATATGTATTATTAAACTATCTAGTATCAACCCTATGCAGATTTATTTATTATTACCACCACTGTGATTCAATATGATAATGAGTCTACAGTCTCCCCACTACAGCATAACATACCCTCACACTTATTTGTAATCCCATGGAATATGGGGTGACATACTTGAGTCCATGTGTCCCACTATGTTTGATTACATAGAAGTAAATTTGGTTTATGAAATAAATAAAAATTATCATAGATTCATTTATATTACCATTTCCTTATTATTTTTTAGATTGGTAGATAATAGATAGCGATATTCCAAAAACATGGTAATAAGTCATTCCTGGGTGTTGTTAAACCACATATGGGAAAAACCCAAGTGTCTAGAATAATTTTTTTTTCTTATATATCTCCTATTACAATAACACTACTTCCACTGTTGGGTGAAACAAAAGAGTTTTTATGTTAGTTATATTATGTATTCGTGCATTTTGGCTAGTATGGAAAGGGAGCATTGCTTCTGATTCATTATAAGCACATAGTAATTTATGTGACGTGAATATTAATTATTATGTTTATTTTATTAACTACTACATATCAGATTTTCATTAATTTTTATACTCATACATGCACTAATGTATCTTGAGGGAATAGAGGAAAAATAATTGGTTAGTTAAAGTGTACACATGAAGCCAAATGGTTTATTACTCTATATTTTCATGGTGTAACCTTAAATAACCTATTATTAAATGTTTAGTCAATGAAAAAATAGTTACTTGGACTTCAAAATTAGATGTATAAAATTAAATGAGTTCTAGTGTTTATAATAATGATTTTTTTCTCTATAAATTGGTAATAATGATTTATATAAGTGAATCATCATATATGGTCTTGCTTTATTGTTCGACAAGATTTCAATTTTGGTTTGTGTTAAATTGAATTCAAATTATAACTTATAAATATTATGAATTTATAAATTGGAAATGAAAATAAATCCCACTAAACAATTTTATAAAAACATGAAAAATGTGATTCTTTAAAGAATTTGTTATTATTAATTGAAGATTTCAATTACAACATAAATAGAGTTTCCATAATAACATTAAATTGACCCAACATATAACTGAACCTCGATAATTGAATATTTGATTATAATAATACCCTAACAATAGATTTGTGTATTTGGGTTAGTATTTTCAAGGTAGTGATCCCTCATACTTATCTTTTTCCCAGTCACCGATCCTTTTACCACGTATATTTTCAAATGAATATACTTTTAAATATAGATATATTACACCAAGAAGGCCCAGATTCAAGCCCTACAAAAGTGGTGAATATCATGCGCTTGAGGTAGTGGGACTAGAACTATATGTAGTTCCCCTATATGATCTTATCGAAGTAACACATGTCAAACCTATATTGGGAGATAATTATCAACATCAAGGGACATTCTTTTGGTGAGTAAAGCCTATAGAGGGAGATTTATGACCTGCAACGACTATTCTAAATTTTATATGGAAGGTCTTCTAGAACACCTTAGATGACTAATTTTTCCCAAAAATGTTGAGAGTTGATTGAGATATGTTATCTATACAATTGGAGTAGGGTACTTGGTTGGTTATAGACTATTCATCTCACTTTATCAAACATGGGGGATTTTCAATGACTCATAATGGTGATGAGAAATCCATAGTGAGGTTATTCGAGGATGGGATCCGATATTCAATTTAATCATAGGTGAAAATTTTCTAGTTATCAACAATTTTAGAACTATAAAATCATCCCCTATCTCAGGGTAATATTTAAAGGATGTTTATTGTACAAGTAATAGTGATTTATCCCCTACACAATGAAGTGATTAGTCTAGTGGAAAAATGTTAATCATGGAGATTTATCACAATGAATATGATAGTTTTAAGGTTTAAACTAATAAATATGTTAAACTACAATACTGTGGAATGCAAGGTCATGAAAATGGGGTTGATAAAGAAAAATTATTGAATGATTATCAAATTTCAAAATAGGATATCTTTAGATACAGTTCAATACATTTCCATCAGTCCCCAGTGGGAGAGGATACAATCCATGTTTGGAATATGGAGTACAATCACTAGCACTATGGAAGATAGGAGATAGAGTACAACTAGATGTAAAAGGGGGATGAGGTCAAGGAATCTATAATTAGAATGTTTAGTTTTAGTAGAGAATTTCTTCTTAGGTAGCTCGTGTTGTTGTTCAAGGCCATGAATTTGGCTAGTGAAATACAATAAATCCTATGATTGAGGAAGATAGTTATAGACCATCTATAGTGAGATGTAAAATAATATTATTGTGGACATTAGAATCTACTTTTTTTCATAATATATTTATATGTTTTCAATAATATGGATGTAGTAGTGTTGTTTGAACTCGATATTGAGTAATTTTTTATGCTAATGATTCTTGATATATATTTGGAATACATTCTTAAAGAGTTTTGCAATACAAGGAGTGTCCCCTAGAGATCAGTGACTACCATTTTTATGAAACAATTTGATCCTCAAGATGAAAATATTTTACATAATTGTCATGATGACCAGATTAGTACATTATCAGGACTATATTTAATTTTATCTCTTGTGTGTGCATTTAATTCCCCTTGAGGTAGATAAAAATGTTCATAAGGGAGAATTATATTTCTAGGAAGGTCTTTCAAGATCTGAGGATCATCCTAGAGAACCAGTTTTCTATATTAATACAATGAAGTATTTTTACATAGATTTCTAGAGTTATGCATTGAGACGTCATGCAATTCTGTGGCCCAGTGTTCCCAGAATTAAATTTTTATAAAAATATTTTGTTTATCCTATACTATGCATGGAACTGAAATGGAATAAATCTTCAAAGATAACTTGAATCCGAAATATGAAGCCACAGTTGAGTCTGAAACATGGCATTTATCGTAAGTGGGTCATATCGTTTGTCGGCATGACACTTTTGTGAAAAAGGCCACCACTAGAAAAAAGGGAAGTTAAAATAATTAAACATATTTGTTTTAACCCTAATTCCGAACCAAATACCATTTATATGGGGAATCAGATTAGAAATCTGATACTACCATTGAGTACGGAATGGGGTGTTTTACAAAGGCATGATATAAAATGAGTGGGTAGGAGAATTTTAGATTTTGCACCGAGCATGGCATCTATAAATAGATATTTAATTCTTTCTGAATAAGGTCAACCCAAATCCTCTTTCTATCCCTTAAAGTCTCTCTATCTATCTTCTCTCTCATATGTTCATCACTGTTCATCACTAGATCAAGGATAATTCTCCACCAAGTCTTAAGTGGATCAAAGAGAGAGTTTCATGGATGCATTGCCAATGATTAAACACCGATTAGAGGTAGTAATTAAGTCATTTTCTGAGTTTTGAATTAATTTCCCATTTTATTATACAATTTTTTATTTTTTCAACAATGTTCTATCACGAAATAATTAATGGCCACATGAACAAAACCATTGATCTATGTTTAAACCACCATTCATCATCCATTCATTGTAGATATCCCCCATCATATTTTGTCTAAAAACAACCATTATCAGATCATAGATCAATGGCCGGTGCATGGATGCCATCATTCCAAGTGTCCCCAATATTCTTATTTAATCCTAATTGAGAGACCAAATTGAGTATGTTGGTTCATAGATCGGACCATTGGGGTGAAAACGGTTGACCGCAAAGTGGCAGTGACACCAATGACTGGTGTTACTTCAAGGTGGATGACTATGTGGCCCGACCGGTTAGATGATCAGGGCCATGGTACACAACCACAGTCGGGGACACCCATCACTAATCATCCAGCCAATGGATAACCTCACTAACCTGACAGTTTTTTGTAGTGGGTCGGACCACATCGGCTAGCGGGCCGGGCAACCATGGGCCAGCCCAACCAAGTGGTCTGGGCCGAGCGAGGGGGCCTGGTCCAACCCGGAAGGTTGGAGCCAGTGAATCGGGTCAGACTTAGGTCAGATCCTGGGTTATCATCCACAACACCTACTATAGTACAGGTACAAATGGGAGATCAACCATAGGATAGTAGAACATGGTTGGACCGACCACGACGGTCAACCACCATGGCAGGAGGACCAACTGCGAGTTCGTCCCCTGGCCTCGGGACCCTCTTCTGTGTATTCGAACACCTGCAACATTTATCCCAGTAAACTATTTGACAAACCATCTATGGTGGCATGTTTCCTCTCATGTAGAATGTACTTTTGAGGTAAATTTTAAAATTTGATGTTTGGTGTTGGATTGTCATCCCCCCATTGACTCGTTCATGTGTCTTGTAGGGAAAACACCCATTTTATTGATTTCTATTTTAGAAAAATAAATAGCCTATCCTACATGTGTTTTTTATAGAATGTAATGGTGACTTTAGTTTTGGAATCTGGGTTATGAAGCATGGTGTTCCAAACTTGATGCTCATCAAGTGAGGTTTGATAATGGAAGTAATGGTAGTGATGCTTTCAGAATCACCAGAGTAGTTACAACATACCCTTCAGTGGGGATGGGTAGTGTCATTCATCGATGACTCTTTGAGGCTTATCCTCTAGTGGGGATGGGCAGTGGCATTGAACTCTCTCTATTCAAGACTTACCCTCAAGCGGGGATTTGCAGTATGGTTCATCATTTACTCTTCAGGGACTACCCTTTAACGTATCCCCCTTCAGCAAGGTTGTGCAATGTTGTTCACTAACATATCATTTGTGAGGCATGTTTTATTGTTACCTTGGGGTCACGAGTATGAGGAGAAATTTTTCCACTAAGACACATTTTTGTGATGTGTTCTTAAAACCGTGGGGGAGATACAAACCTAACCAAATAGAATAATATCATGTTGTAGTGTTTAAGCCCCATTAAGCTACAATTTAGAGAAGACATGTGGAATTATGAGTATCGATATTGGTTACTTCTGGGAAATTTGACAACTCTATTTCGGGGATGAGTTATGAGATGGAGATCCCCTTTCCCACATATTGGGTTTCTTTTATCGAGAACACACACACACAAACACACACACACCATATTTCAGTACCCACTCATAGGGTTCTAGTTATTCTTCTTACAATTAAGGTGAAGAGGCTTTGGGTATGTGCTATGCTTTCCATGTTGAGCTTCTCATGGATGGATGATTCTTCTATCCTACTATAGGTAGTGATGAATCAACAAGAAATTCATATTCTTACCATTTATAGCACCTTGTGTATGGATAATATTACTCCATTTGTTTTTTGGGCTGAGCTACACTCGTTTACTATACTTTGTTCCATAGTTTTATTTCTTTTCCCCTTATATATCATACTGCTACCTCTTCTTTTTGGGGATTCCTGATTAGTGTTTTTATACACACACTTGCACAAACTTTTCCTACAAATATCACACCATATGAAGAAGACACACATGTTTGATCGCTAGTCCAGTGGAGCTCAGGGGTTTGGGAGCTTGGACCACATGTGGTGTCCACAACTGGGTTTCAGGATCAGGGATTCTTCAGTAGATTTACATCTATTTTCCTATTAGGTTGGGACACTTTTAAAATGGGAATGTATTTTTCCCATTTTTTCCTTTCATCTTACTATACTGTATCCATACTATTTATTGGTCCATGCATGTATGGTTTATTTTTACTATAGGTTTCATATTTTAATTTTCCCCTCTACACTTTCTTATGGAGTTGGGTGTGTCTGTGTTCATGTACTTAGGCAAAGGCAACCCCATGTTTTTCATTCCTTCAGTGCTCATCAGCACCCCTTCCCAATGGAGGTGGGCTAGGGGTAGTCACAACATGAGCCCTGGCATAGGTGGGTCATGATAAAGTGGTATAAGAGGTGATTCAACCCATGGGACATTGTTCAAATGTATCCCTATAAATAAATTGCTTGGATTTAGGGAAATTTTTTTGACATATCTCTATAGAGGATCTTAAGAATGGGAGTCTAGTGATGGTGCGACAACTGACATAGCCATTAACCACGGCCTTCATTACCTACGTTTTGACTCGTCATGCTGAGACAATTGTTTCAGGGATCAATGGAACATGAATCGTATAGGATTGAGTATTTGACTATCCTTTTTGAGTCATATCCCCCTTGATGATGATCTTGTTATATATATATATATATATATATATATATATATATATATATATTCTCATTTGACCATGGCACTCTTTGATAAATTTTAGGATGCCTCCATGAAGACAACCATCCGGGATACCAACTCCATTTAGTGAAAATGATATTGTGAGCAATGATGCCTCAGTATAGGGTACATCATTATATCCCCTTCCTCTAGGTGGGCTAGTGGTGGAACCTCCACCTATGGACTAGAAGTTAGTACAACTAGCAAAGGCTGGGAATGAGTTCAATATGAGTGTTCTTCGAGAGTTCGAGTCCCAGAGGCAACTAAGGTTTCAATGTGATATAGATCCCCATGCAGTGAAGGACTAGTTGTAGTTGGTAGTCTGAATTTTTAGGCTACTGTCGACATCGACTTGCTAGATGATACCTTTATATGTGAATTTTTTTATTGGTATGGCTTGTAGTTGGTGGAGTTTAGTTACCCAGTTGCACGATGAGTCATAACACTTGTGGGATGAGTATCAACAACTATTATTTGAGGAGTACTTCCCCTCCTGATTTTGATCTATTAAGATTCCAGATCTTCTAAAATTGTATTAGGGAGGAATTATAGTGGATACATACACATCTTGATATTCTGAACATGAACACTACTCCTTGGATATGATCTGTGATGGTTACCTTCGAGCGTGAAAGTTCAATTAGGGTCTTCAATGAGAGATCTAATATTGTATAGTTGTCCTATAAATACATACCTATTCAGGGGAGTTAGAGTGGGCACTTGTGATGGAGAGTTTTCTATCAGAGGGATGCCAATTAGTTGGGAATGGAAGTGGCTACTTCTGAACAGTGACATCCATGGATGTTGGCGTGCATCAGTTGGTAGGGTCACGATGCAGAGGAACTTTCTAGGACTAGGATCAACCATGTAGTCGAATGGAAGAAGGGCAGGGTAGAGCCTCATGTATGGTAGGATAGGTATGATGCTACACATGTGACATGCGATGTAACATATCATGAGACTTCCCGAGCAGATGATCTAAGAATATTGGGCTGGCAGTAGGTGGACCACCATGACAAATATAACACCGCGATCAGGGTGGTCCCTAGGGAGGTAGTGTTGGAGGAGGATTATGAGCAGGGGGACGAGGTGGTGTGCGATAGTACTATGAGTTTCCACCTCCACCACCACTGACCAGCCCACGTTTGGCTCAGGTAGGTTGTGGATAGGGCTGTGGGAAGTTGGAGGCCACAGTTGTCTGTGATCCACTATCGCATGAGATGACATGAGGTATGATATATGGTTATTTTAATCATGATTTGGTATTAGTAGACCTAGAATCTAGTAACTCTTTTTTCTCATTATATCTAGTACAAGGGGTGGAGGTCCCAGAAGAGGTGTTATCATATCGGCTTTGTCACATGGTTCCAATGAGAATTTTCTATCCAATATCTTTTATCTTTAGATTGAGAGAGATTTTGGTTGGATAATAAAGATTCATGTGGGACCTATTGGTCATCAATATGAAGCCTCACAACATCATCATGGTTATTTATCAGCTTTCTACAGTTTGAGCCTAGATTTATTATCACCATTGCCTAGTCAGATGTCTACACACTAATATGATGGGGTTCACATTTCTTATTGAAAGAGGCCTCATAGTAGGGCCGAAGAGTGTTGATAAGAAGGGATTATAATTTTTTCCCATAATTTATCATGAATGACGCTTGGTGATGTAGACATCTCAAGAACCTGGGTTCCTTCATTTGTGGAGGATTACATGGAAATCTTCCCCAAATTTGTTCAGAGACAACCTTTGAGGTTTCTGTAAGAGTTATTCATTATTGTGAAATCATTGACTACCTCGATATATTTTTTGGAATATCGGATGGAACCCAAAAATATTCATTAGATGAATTTATAGCTATAATACCTTTGTGAGAAGGGTTTCATCAGACCCAATCTTCCCCTTGGGAATATCTGATTCTATTTTTGAATAATGAATATGGGAGTTTTCCACTTTGTGTGGATTATCTTCACCTAAATCCAGCCATAATAATGAATAAGAACCCCATACCAAGGATCAACAACCTCTTAGACCAGTTACAAGGTGTGAGGTGGTTATCTAAGATCAATTTGAGATCCAACTACCATTGGATGCATGTTCTTGAGGCCAATATTATGAATTTGTCCATTATTTATCGCTATGGGCTTTACGAGTTCATTTTGATGACCTTTTATGTTGCAAATTCCCCCACCATTTTAAAGGCCTTGATGAACCATGTATTTTTTCCATACATAGATGGGTCTGTTTTTGTCTTCATATATGATATACTCATTTACTCAGTGTCAGAGGAGGAGCACAAAGAGCAATAGATGATGGTCATTAACTCACTTCGAGAGAAAAAACATTATAGAAAAATCTATAAGTGTCAGTTATAGATATATGAGGTTTAATTTTTGGGGCATGTCATCTCTGAATAAGGTTTCGTATTATATCTCAATAACATTGAAGTTGTCCTTACGTGGGAGCCAAAAATTAATGTGTTAGAGGTGTGAAGGTTTCTTGGTTTGGCTGAGTACTACTGGAGATTTTTGGAAGAATTTTCAATGATTATTTACCCTTTTAATGCTACAACTTTTAAGTGAATACCACTTCCCTAGTCTGAGTAGTGCCAGAGAGAATTTGATTAGTTGAGGTAGAGGATAACTAGATCTCAAGTTATAAAACTGTCATAGGAGGGTGTTGAGTTCAAAGTGTATTGTGATGCTTCAGGTGCTAGGCTTTGTTTAATTTTGATTCACTAATGGGAAATCATTTCATACAAATCAATAAATTTGAGACCCCATGCAGAATGTTAGGTGGCACATGACATGCAGCTCGTAGTTGTAGTCTTCTCCCTAAGGACAAGAAGACACTACCACTTAGGGGAGGGATTTTTGGCTTACTCAGACCAGAAGATCCTTAGATATATATTTCCCAGAGAGATTTGAATCTAATACAGTGATTTTTGTTGGATTCCCTATAGGATTATGACTTCAGAATTTTTTATACTATAGGGATGGGAAATGTAGTAGCATATTCCCTCAGTATGAAGTCTCGGGCATTCCCATTGTAAGAAGACTCTATGCAGTCATCTTTCCTATAGCTGACCACAATGGAGAAGGAGCGTATAACCTTTCAATTATCAATGGTGTTTACATATTTGATCCATAATAGTGTGAGAGAGTCATAGATAGGGGATTTTGACTATGATGTTCTAGCCGACCATAAATCCATAGATGACGTAACTAATGGGTATTCTAATGGAGGAAAAGACGAGATAATATTCTAGGGGAAAATAGTGATTTCACGTGTGATGAAAGAGGATGTAATGTTGGGGTTCAATACATATCCCTCTGCAATATATACCAGTGTGGGGAAGATGTACAGGTTTCTTCAGCAGTAGATTTTGTTGGTCCAACTTGAGACAAAGCGTTGCTAAGTTCATCTCACAGATACTTACCTATCAGTAGTTAAAGGATGAACATCAGGTTCTGTCGAGTCTATTGTAGCCTCTCGACATCCATGAGTATAAGTGGGATGAAATATCCATGGAATTCATAATAAGGGTTCCACATACATCGATGTTCCATGACTTCATCTGGGTGACAATGGAATGTAAAACTAGGTCAGCTCACTTTCTTTCTATCTGAGAGCATAATTTAGTGGAGAGTTTGGGGTAGTTGTACTTATGGGATATCACCCACCTTCACGGGGTACCCATGAGGACTGTCATTGATCAGGATGCATGTTATACTTTTTGATTATGCAGAGGCATGCATGAGGCATTCATAGCCCGATTGTGGTTGAGTACAAATTTTCACCCCTAGACTGATGGGCTGACCTAGGTCACTATCCAAGTGTTGGAGAATATGCTAAGGACTTGTGTGTTTGATTTCATCTAGAGCTGGGATGATCAAATACCCTTAGTAGATTTGGATTAAAACAGTAGTGATCAATATTCCATTTTCATGGAACCATATTCGGCCCTATACGGGAGACCCCACAGGTCACCCTTGTACTAGAAAAAGGTTAGAGAATCATCCTTCATGGCCCTAGAGTTTGTATGATCCACAATGGTTAAGGTATAGGTCATCTGTGAAGGGATGAGGCTATACCAGTGATGATTGAAATCATATGAAGACAACCATTGTTGTCCCTTGGAATTCGATCAGGTAGACCACATCTTCTTTGGAGTCTCCCCATAGCATGAGATGCATAGGTTCGGTCAAGGATCCATGAAATCCCAAAGGTTCATCGGGCCATTTGAGATCGTGTAGTGGGTTTTTGAGGTTCCTTAACACCTTTATTATAGAGACCTGAGCCTTTTACATAATACATTTCATGATTTTAGGAATAATTAATCATCAGTGTTCAAGCCAAGGATCTTTAAGTCTAGTTCCTTGGAAGACTAGGTATATATAACATAAAACATGGGGCTAAAAAACTTCTTTATTTAATCTCCACAAAGATCTTCTAACTTAAATTGAGCTCTTACATCTGCATAGGGTACCCCGGGGAACACATAAACAAAGGGATGAGCTAAAATTCCCAATAAAAGAATGAACATAAGGATGCATCTCAAGCACATGAGTTAGGAGGCATGACATAATGATATCCAAAGCATGAAACTTATAAAATAATTTAATATAAACATGGGATCATATAAACATGGAAGCATATAAATGTGGCATAATCATAAATCATTTCTTTAGTATAAGTCAAGGCTAATCGCCAATCCCGTTTCCCATTTCAGTATGGGTCAAGGCTAACCGCCAATCCGGTTTCACATCGCATCTCATGAGACTTAAACTTATCCAATGCATTGGAGAGATATCTGGGTGCACCAATCTCAACATTTTAATTAATATTATTTCCACATAAATATTCTTACCACATATACAATCATACATATTCAACCATACACAAACATAAGGGTACCCATGGAAAGAATTGGGTACCACAATCATGACATAAATCATAACCAATGGGCGTATCATGAAAGTGTCAATGTAAGGAAAGAATTAGAAAATACATGGACATTCATAGGTTAAAATAGGCATATTAAATGGTAAGTCGTTTCAAACATAAGTTATAACATATTAGAAATGTATTTTAGAACATTAACATTAAAAACTTTTTTTTGTGGTTTTAAAGAAAACACTCTAGAGATTTTCAAATTGAAAAGAGGAAATTATTTTATATAATACCAGAATTAAACCAAGAAGATTTTCATAATAAAAATACTGATTTTATAAATACAATGGTATCTTAAAATAGCGGATAGATTGAACATGATATTTGGGTAACAATTTGGGAAGTCTCTTTAAAACAGGCTTGCTTATCGGAATGTTCTAAGGAGGGAATCTTTCAAAAACATGTATATCCCCAAAAGAAAGTGATGAAAGGGTATTGATATTAGAATATTTTACAACTATCCAGAATTCATATGATTCACATAAATAGATAATATAACACCATTTTTAATGAAAGATAAGGGACCCCAAAAGAACGAAGAAGGTTTGGGTAGAATTCGTTATAATATTACCGGCATGGTGTCGGGTGTACCCAAGAGGGCTTGATGAGAGAATGAAGAGGCATATAATCACTAATAAAACATTGGGGAAGTATGTGGAGGGTGTATAAACATACCCCATCACTTGGTATTACACAAAAAAGGCTTATCATAGAGAACAATCTTGATTAAGAGTGAAAGGGGAGGATCCCTTACCTTAAATATGTTGGTGTTCTCCACTTGTATTTAATGTCCTGAATAAAAAAATTAGGATTTATTAATTAAAAAATCCACAGCCTATTCTATATTTAATTGATTTATTATAACCCTTTTTATTTAATTCAAATCCTTTTTGATTAGTTATAAGCTTCAATTTCATAGTTCGGGCTCGTTTGTTTCTTTGGCTTTAAAATATCGGTTCACTTATATTGATGTTTGGATTATATGCAATATGAACGTGGTTGTCTATAATTGAAGTTATATTATTTATTTCATATCTAGGATATTACATGGTTTTAATTTTAATTAGTTTACTTATAGTGAGGTTGAATTATTATATATATAACATTAGTGAAAACCGTTTTTGTTATTCGGTGGGTTTGATTGCAAATAATGTGTTTTGATTTATAACTTAATTACATTTGTACCAAAGGATTACATAACCAAAAATAAGATATATTACATATATAATAATATTGTTCAACCATAACATAAATGTTTAATGATAATAATAGAAATTGATAAACTGTTTTCCTTGAATGTGCAAAATTGGCACATCTCAAATGGTGATTTCATTTCTTTCAAATAAATGTGTGGGAAAGGAGAGAGATAATGAAATATACCACTAGTAGGAAGACATTACAGTACATTTATTTTACTAGATTTATCATACTATTATGGTGAATGGAGGTCAGAAAACGACAAGTACTTAAAAGAAAAGAAAAAATTTGGGAAGATGAATTTACCTCTTGAGACATCCTCTTTTTAGAACCTCTTAAGGGGAGAGGTTTTGGAATTTTGAGGAGGATGAGAGCTTTTGGACGTGGGGGAGGACCTTTGGGAGAGATTTGGGCAGAATTTAAAGAGTTATTGGAATTTGAGAGGAGTGGATAGGAAAGGGATTGAAGGGGGGTTTTATACTGGAGGAGAGGAGGAATTTTGTGATATTATAATACTTAATTTAATATTTCTTCACAAGACAAAGAATAGTAAGTATTTCCTGACCACGAATAGTAAATGGGTCATGTGAATTCGAACCATGGGTGATGACATAAGCCATGATGCTAGGAATATACTATTTAGTGTATAATGTACATATACTGTAAATTACCGTATTTTACTATTCATCAAAAAATTCAAGCATTTCTGAAAAATTTAAAAAATTCACCATAACCATTCTTTGATGCATAGAATCCAAAAATGAAGTCCATTTTTCAAAAATAAATTTCTAAATATGATTATTTTAATATTTAGTTAAAATCATAATTTATTATCAAAAACAAGATTTAAAACATTCATTAACTCATTCTAAAATATAGGTATATTGTACATACAACTTGAATATTATTTTTATACTATCATAGGTGAGGTTACTATTCAATAGGGTATATCACTATTCATAAGGGTATGTTACTATTCATTAGGGTAGTTTCCTATTCATTAGAAATTATTTTTGTTTTATTAGACTCCAAAAATCATCTTAAACACAACCGTGTATGCCGGATTCTCGAAATTACAAACACAGAAGTGATAAAATTAGGTTTAAAGGTCACTTAGCACATAGTAGTTCATTATTATGTCATATTATGGAATATTTATAAAAAGGGAATTTCCATTAAAAACATTGGGTCTTTACATTCTTTGACCCTTATGAAATTTCACCCTCGAAATTTCATTTCACATTCTAGGACAAAAACAGATGTGGGTACTTTAGCTTCATTGCTTCCTCCAGTTACCATGTTGCTTCCTTAAATTTGTGGTTCCTCCACAACACTTGGAAAATATGAGTTGTCTTGTTGCATAGAACCTTATCTCTCTGGTTCATAATCTTTACTGGCTGCTCCTCATAGGATAGATCATCTTCCAGCTGCACCACCTCTGAGTATAGTACATGTGAGTGATCAGGTATGTACTTCCTCAAGAGTGATACGTGGATAACATCGTGAACTCAAGCCATATTCGGTAGATGTGTAATCCGATAGGCCACGGATCTAATGCGGTCAAGGATCTTAAAGGGGCCAATATACCTTGGGATGAGCTTTCCTTTCTTCCTGAATCAAATGACTCTCTTCTATGGAGAAATTTGAAGGAAGACTTTATCTCCAATGTCGAACTCCAAGTCACTTCGATGGTTGTCAGCATAGTTGTTTTTCCGACTTTGAGTAGCTTTGATGTGTTTCTAGATGACTTGAACCTTCTCTATCATCTCTTGAACAATATGGGGTCCAAGTAGCTTTCTTTCTCCAACTTCATCCCAAAAGGTTGGAGTTCTACATCGCTTTCCATATAGAGATTCATATGGAGCCATCTGAATACTCAAGTGGAAGCTATTATTGAATGATAATTCAACCAATGGGAGATGCTGGTCTTACCACCTTTGAAATCTAGAGACCAGGATCTAAGCATTTCTTCATGCACCTGAATAGTTCTTTCAGACTGGCCATTAGTTTGGTAGTAATAGGTCGTGCTGAAATTTAATTCAGTACTCAAAGAATATTGAAGGCTCCTCCGGAATTTAGATGTGAACATTGGATCACGGTCATAGACAATTGAGAGTAGAGCACCATGCAGTCTCACTACTTCCTTCACATATAACATTGCATGTTTTTCAAGCGAGAGATCTTATCGAATAGCAATGAAATGGGATGTCTTGGTGAGTCGGTCAACCACAATCAATATCGCATTATTTCCCTTAGATGTCTTTAGGAGACCTATGAAAAAATCCATAGTATCTTTTTCCAATTTCTAAATGGGTATATGAAATGGCTGCATCATACCTTTGGGCTTTTTTCACTCATCTTTAACTTGCTGACATATTAAGCACCTTGATATATATTCCACAATCTCCTTTTTCATGTTATCTCAACAGAAGTGTTCTCAGAGATCACGATACATTTTGGTACTCCAAGGATGGATAGAGAAGGTCATGATATGTGCATAATTAAATATATCCTTCTTTATATCAGGATTAGATGGTACAGATAATCGTATCCCAAATCTTACAACTCCTTCCTTGTAAATTTTTAAATCGAAGGATTTCCCATTTTTAACAGCTTCCACCCTTTTCTGAATTTCCACATCCTTTCCTTGAGTAGCCTTTATATTCTCTAATAGGGATGGTTGAGAAATCATTTGGGAAAGGATTTATGATGTTCCTCACTTAATTATTCACATGTCCATCCTTCCCAAATCTAAGAAGATCGGATCCATTTCAATTCTCATCATTGTTAAAGATGCAAGATCCTTTCTACTTAGAGCATCGACCACCTTGTTTTCCTTTCCGGGATGGTTGTGGATTGAGCAGTCATAGTCCTTGATGATCTCTATCTATCTTCATTGGCGCATATTAGGCTCTTTCTATCTGAATATATAGTTTAGACTGGTGTGGTCAGTATATATCTCACATTTTCCCCATAGAGATATTACCGCCATATTTTCAATGCGAAGATCTCAGCAGCCAACTCTAGATCATGCGTGAGATAGTTTTTGTCATGTATTTTCAGCTTCCTTGAGGCATAGGCTATCACTGTATCACTTTTTATTAGCACATAACCTAAGCCTTTTTTAGAAGCATCACTATACCCCCCAAAGAGTTATCCACTTGAAGGGAGTGTGAGTACCTAGGATGTGATAAGACTCTTTTTCAACTCCTTGAAACAGTCTTCACATTCTTGTGTCCAGAAAAACTTTACTCCCTTCCGTGTCAGCTTGGCCATTGGGTTTGACAATCATGAAAAGTTCTTCACAAATCATCAATAATTCCCAGGTAGACCTAAAAAGATGAAAATCTCTGTTACAGATGTTGGCCTTGGAAACTATTCAATTGCCTTCATCCTGGAAGGGTCCACAGATATCCCTTTCCTAGTGATAATATGCCCCATGAATGATACTTCCTCTATTCAGAACTCACATTTACTCTACTCTGCATACAAGTTATCCCTTCAGAAAGTCTTTAACATAGTTTCCAAATGCTCCTCAAGTTCCTCCTTGCTCTTGGAGTATATTAGAATATCATCAATAATGAAAACCACAAGTTTGTCGAGGAAATCAAAAGACTCTATTCATTAAATCAATGAAAATTTCTGGAGCATTATTGAGTCTGAAGGCCATCACTATGACTCATAGAGTCCATACCACATTCGAAAGGCAGTCTTGGTAATATCTTCCTTCCTCACCTTTAGTTGGTGATATCCCGACTGAAGGTCCACCATAGAGAAATAACTAGCCCCAAGAAGCTGATTGAATAATTCATATATCTGTTGAAGGGGATACTTGTTCTTTATATTGATTTTAGTAATCTCACGATTGTCAATACAAAGGCGCATTTATCTATCATTATTCTTGATGAAGAGGACTGGAACACCCCACAGTGAAGCACTCAGGCATATAAAACTCTTCTCCATATTCTCATGTAACTACTTCTTCACCTCTTCCATCTCTATAGTGGCCATTCTGTAAGGTTTCTTTAAGATTGGCAGAGATCCAGGGATAAGTTCAATTGAAAACTTGACCTCTCGGTCAGGAGGAAGACCAGGAAACTCTTCAGGGAATAAATTAGTGTAATCCCTCACGATAGGCTTGTCTTCAAGCATGATTCTCTCTTTTGTCTCAATCATTTGAGTTAGGTATGCATGCTCATAATGAAGCAATATCCAAACATGAGAAGAAGATTATAAAGGAGACTCATCTTCCTCCATGCACTTGTAAAGAATAAGAGGATGCTTTGGGATGTGAAGAGTAATCTACCTTCCCAAAAGTTGGTGTTGGCCTTGTACAATGATAACCAATCCATGCCCAAGATAGCATCGAACTCCACTAAAGGAAGTATGACATGATTTTCTGGGAGGTTCAGTACAAAAACATTAACCGGGGAGGCTTTATAAACCATGGATGCAACGATTTCCCCATTCGATGTTCTCACATATAACATTTCCTCCAAATTTTGAGGTGGTGTTTGAATAGTTATACTAAACTTGCAAAATATGAAAGAATTTATAGAACCAGAATCAAATAGTACGTTCACTATTCTTGAATGAATAACTAGCATACCTGTCACCACATCGTTTTCCGTCTCCACCTCAGCAGTAGTGATAACATAATCCCTTCCATTTTTCCTTGGAGGTTGTTGATAATTGACTCCGACAACCGTCAGCTTAGGGCAATTGTTCGCATAATTCCCAAGCTCCTTGATGTTATAACACCGCACTACAGGCTAAGGGTTGATCTAAACTCTCCTTTCTTCTTTAACATTAGCATGATTTTTCATATCCCTTCGGCAATTCATGGCCAGATGACCAAACATTCCACATTTGAAGCAATTCAGGGTTCCCTTGAGATAGTCACCAGGATATTTCTTCCCACAATTTTTGAAAAGGGGAAAGTGAGGCTTCATTCCATCATGGGATTTGTTGGATGAACCACCAGTGTTGTTCCCCATTTTCCGCTTCTTGTCACTAGGCCCATGAGACCATTAATAGTCTCCCATTTCCTTTTCAACCTTGAGTGCACAACAGAAAATCTCAACATAGTTGTCGATGTCTCAAATTGCCAACACTTTTTTTGTAGACTCGGCTTTAGACTACTAAAGAAGCGATCCACCTTGCTTTCGGTGTTCATGACAAAACTAGAGGCGTAACTTGCAAGCCTTGTAATGTTAACTTCATATGCCCTGATGGACTCATATTCCTTGTGCTTGAGTCCAATGAAATCTCTTTCCATCTTGAGATGGAGGGTTCGAGGAAAATATTTGTTGAAAAATATCCTGTTGAATTCTTCCCATTCCATGGAATCAATTTCTTATTTTGACTTTGTATTCTTAATCAGTGTCCACCACGGATCAGATTCCCCATCAAAATGATAGACTGTCAGTAAAACATTCTCTTCCTCCCAGCACTAGAGGACAGAGAAAATATTTTCAATGCAGTCAATTCATTTCTCTATGAGGAGGGGATCAGAAGACCTGCTAAACATGGGAGGCCTTTTCCACATTAAGGGTTCTACGACAACTTGCTCTTTTCTTGGAGGAGGGGGACATTCCACCTGATTCAAGTTATTATTCATAACTCGAGCCAGCAGTGAAAGTACATCCATGACGTTTTGATCACCTGATTCTACCACATTAGGCTTGTTATTAGAGACATCATCACATTCCATGTCACATTGGTTGTTATAACATGTTCATCTATTTCCCTCCATTAACTATGAAAAAGAAAGTATAATTAAATGTCTTGAATACTTAGCTATTGAGAATAAAAAGAAAACCTTGAACATTAAAGGATAAACTTATAAAGAATAAGTACATCCTAACTTGTGATTCCTTTGGATTATATCTAGTTTATCCTCAATCTATTTCTTAACTTATATTCTTATGGGATTTTTTGTCCCTTAATAATGGTTTGTACTAATCTCGTGAACCTACCAAAGAATATCCCCTGGGAGTGTCATTACCAAGAGTGCAGCAAGGCCTTTTATCATGCAACAGTTCCCATTTTAGTCTAGCTCAATGGGGTGTTTTCAGGTTTTACCACTAGATACATCTGTGCCAGTGCTGACTCTATCTGCTCGTATCCAAAAAGGGATGTATTTTCTTGATAAACCACTTAATCAATACTCGCCAAAATTGTGGACGGTTTTCTTATACATAGTCTCATTCTTAAGGTTCTGACTATGGTTCTCTATTCCTAATCTCCAAAAATAACTGAACCATCCTCTGATAACAACTATAGTGACCCGAGCCTTATACATAAAACATTTCATGATTTTAAGCATAATTAATCATCAGAGTACAAGCCAAGGATTGTTAAGTCTAGTGTCTTGGAAGACTAGGTACATATAACATAAAACATGGGGCTAAAAAACTTCTTTATTTAATCTCCATAAAGTGCATATAACTTCCTTTGAGCTCTTGCATCTTCATAGGGTACCCTGGGGAACACATTAACAAATGGATGAGATAAAAAGCCCAGAAAAGGAATGAACATAAGGATAAATCTCAAGAACATGAGTTAGAAGGCATGACATAATGATATCCAAAGCATGAAACTTATAAAATCATTTAATATAAGAATGGGATCATATAAGCATGGAATAATATAAATTTGGAAGAATCATAGATCATATCTTTAGTATGGTTCAAGGATAACCGCTAATCCAATTTCCCTTTTCAGTACGGGTCAAGGCTAACTGCCAATCCCGTTTCACATCGCATCTCATGAGATATAACCTTAACCAATGCATTGGAGCACTATCTGGGTGCACCCATCTCAACATTTTCATTGATATTATTTCCAAATAAATAATCTTACCACAAATACAATCATACATAATCAACCATACACAAACATAAGGGTACCCAGGGAAATAATTGGGTACCACAATCATGACATAAATCATAACCAATGGGTGTATCATGAAAGTGTCCATGTAAGGAACGAATTAGAAAATACATGGACGTTCATAGGGTAAAATAGTGATATAACATGGTAAGTGGTTTCAAACATAAGTTACAACATATTAGAAATGTATTTTAGATCATTAGCATTAAAACATTTTTGTGCAGTTTTAAAAAACACTCTAGGGATTTTTAAATAGAAAAGAGGAAATTATTTAATATAAAACCATAATTGAACCAAGAAAGTTCTCATAATAAAAATACTTATTTTATAAAGGCAATGGTATAGGATAGAGTGAACATGAAATTTTGATATCAAATTCGGAAGTCCCTTTAAAACAGGTTTGCTTATCAGAAAGTTCTAAGGAGGGAATCATTTGAAAGCATGTATATACCCGAAAGAAAGTGAGGAAAGGGTATTGATATTAGAATATTTTAAAACTATAAATAATTCATAGGATTCAAATAAATATATATGATAACACCATTTTGAAATAAAGATAAGGCAACCCGAAAGAACGAAGACGGTTTGGGTAGAATTTGATACGATTTTACCAACATGGTGTCGAGTGTACCCAAGAGGGATTGATGGGATAGAGAAGGGGATTATCATCACATATAAAACATTAGGTAAGTAAGGGGAAGGTGTATAAACATACCCCATCACATGGTATTACACAAAAAAGGCATAACATAGAGAACAATCTTGATTAAGAGTGAAAGGGGAGGATCCCTTACCCTTAAATCCGTTCGTGTTCTCCACTTGTTATTAACGACCTGAATAAACAAATTTGGATTTATTAATTAATAAGTCTATAAACTCTTATATATGTAATTTATTTATTATAACACTTTTTATTTCATTCAAATCCTTTTTGATTTGTTATAAGGTTAAATTTCATTGTTCAGGCTCGTTTGTTTACTTGGCATTAAATGATCGGTTCACTTATATTAAAGTTTGGATTATATGAAGAAGAAAGTGGCTGTGCATAATTGAAGTTATATTATTTAGTTCATATCAAGGAGATTAAATGGTTTTAATTTTAATTAGGTTACTTAGAGTGCTGTCAAATTATTATATATATAACCATAGTGATAATCGTTTTTGTTATTCGGTTGGTTTGACTGCATTGAATGTGTTTTGATTTATAAATTAATTCCATTTGTACCAAAGGATTATAGAACCAAAAAAAGGTTATATTACATATATAATAATCTGGTTCAACTATAACATAAATGGTTAAAGATAATAATATAAACTGGTAAACTTTTGTCCTTGAACGTGCTAAATTAGCACATCTCAAATGGTGCTTTCATTTCATTCAAATAAAGTGGTGGGGAATGGAGAAAAGATAATGAAATATACCACTTGAATGAAGTCATTTAATTACATGTATGTTACTGGATTTATCATACTATTATGGAGAATGTAGGTGAGAAAAAGAAAAGTACTTAAATGAAAAGAAGAAATTTGGGAAGAGAAATTCACCTCTTGAGAATTTCTCTTTTGAGAACCTATTAAAGGGAGAGGTTTTGGTACTTTGAGGAGGATGAGAGATTTTTGAAATGTTGTAGGACCTTGGGGATATATTTGGACATAATTTAGTGAAGTCTTGGAGCTTGAGTGGAGTGGAGAGAAGTGGGAGTGAAGGGGGGGTTTTTATAGTGGAGTAGATGAGAGATTTCACGATATTATAATCCTTAATTTATTATTTCTTCACAAGAAAAAGAATAGTAAGTATTCCATGACCAATAATAGTAAATGGTTCATGTTAATTTGAACCATGGGTGGTTACATGTTCCAAGAAGCTAGGAATAGTCTATTTAGCTTATAATGTACATATACGGTAAATTACAGTATTTTACAATTCATGAAAAAATTCAAGTATTTCAAAAAAATCTCAAAAATTCATCCTAACCCTTTTTTGATGTGTAGGCTCCAAAAATGATGTCTGTTTTTCAAAAATAATTTTCTAAATATGACTATTTTAAAATTTAATTAAAATCATAATTTATTATCAAAAACCTGATTTAAAACATTCATTAACTCATTCTAAAATATAGGTATATTGTACTTCCAACTAGAATATTATTTTTATACTATCATAGGTGAGGTTACTATTAATTAGGGTATATCACTATTAATAATGGTATGTTACTATTCATTAGGGTAGGTTACTATTCACCAAAAATTATTTTTGTTTTATTAGACTCCAAAAAACATCTTGAAAACAACCGTGTATGCCAGATTTTCAAAATTCCAAACACAGAAGTGACAAAATTATTTTTAAATGTCACTTATCACTTAGTAATTCATTATTATGTGATTTTATGGCATATTTACAAGAAGGTAATTTCCATTAAAAACATTGGGTCGTTACATTTATCTACCCTCACAACTATAGTAGGTGAACATCATCTCCCATGTTTCATAGCTGAGGTGATACATGCTTGATACAATCATGTCATAGACTAGGGAATGATGGAAATTAAAGATGGGACCACCTTTGTAGGGCACCTGGTTGAGAGAAAGGTTCAACAGGACAGAACCTTAAGTGTATGGGCCACCCTCTCGGTTCCCGTACTATGGAAGAATGTAAAAGTGGAGGGTAGTTCATGTGAATAGGATATCCTGATACGGGATCAGTATCCTGAGTTTTTTTTTCTTATTTTTGGATTTTTTGGGATGAAAATAATGAAGGAGGTAATGATGTAGGGACCTTGTCTTGGCCTATTAGTACTTTGATATATTTCTATATATATTTCTATATATATTTCTAGATTTATGTTCTAAGTCGATGTACATTTCTAAGGCCCATTCTGCCCGATTTGTTTATAAAAATATTAACATAATGTTATACTATGCATGGAATGTGTAATGACCCAGACATTTATTAATGAAAATTCTTCTTAATATAATTTAACATATTATTATATAAAATGGTTATATGACAAATTCAATTTCTTAGTTTTATGTTTTTTTATAGCTAAATAAACTTAAGAATTATTACTATTGCTAATATAGGCATTGAATAGTAACCACATGATTGGTATAAATACAGTGGTTTAGCAAATCCAATTTCACTGATAAAGGAAGAAATGGCCTCATCTAGAAGATTTTTTTCATTCAAATCCCATTTCTCGGACCTTAGAAAGGAGGTAGCATCACTGGGTTTCGATCATGACCAATCCCAAGCAGAGCTTTAACATGTTAATCATGAACAGAACCACCTGTAGGAGAAGGGGACGTTAATAGAGATTACCACTTGAGATATGTTATCTGACCCACCCCAAGAGTCTCTCACCATCACACACCACACTAATAGATCTTATGTGGGTGTTACAAAAGGTTAAGTTACAAAACCATAGAACTATGATTATGTGAATTGTCTTTTATAGAATAAAAAATATACATTCATTTTTTTATTATTATTTTGTCAATAGTTTTTAAAGCACAAATAGTATTTTTATTTAATATTTTGTTATCAAATATATTTTGAGGAATTAAAGAGTGCTTAAATTAAATAATTTTTAATAATGTTTTTACTACTTTTTTATTAAATATAAATGACCTTATAATTGTTATGAATGAAATTGAAATGTTTATTACTATTTGAAAGATGCTTTTGTAAAAAGCAACAAATTTTCTATAAATTTCATTTTTTACATAAAAAATAAAAATTCACATATTTATAAATTTATTTATATAAAATGAATTTATTATTTTGATTTAGGACATCAAAATTATCTAACGGTGAATTTTTTATAAATTTCTTGAGACATTCGATTTTTTGGGTAACAATTAAATACCATTAAATATATAATGTTTTTATGACATCATAATGAACAAATAGTGTTGTAATAAAATACAATAAATGGGATTTTCTGCCAATTTATGTTTTACCCATATAATAATGTGATTGTAGGTTTTTCTATATTATAATGCCTTAGTGGACCCTCCAAGACTTATAAAACATTTTAACATTTTACAATGATTTCCTTGAGAGTGTGACTCACCTCTACATAAAAATCCAAGTATTTTATGAAGATAGTCCATTAAGCTTATAAAATAATTTTTTCCAATACCCATTTCAGAAAAATTATATGCTAAAACTATGGTTTGGTTTGTGATTTTCATTAGTTTAAGGTGTGGTGTCCAAAAAATAAATAATAAATAATTCCATATCCATTCCTATATAAATCAACTCAATCTCCCATTCCTCTTCACTAAAAACATTTGGATCTCAACAAAACTCTGGCCTTACCTCTATATAATCCTCCCAAGTCACCCTAATATCCCAATTATCCTCTCCCAAACCTCTTCCATGCCTTTAGATCATACTTCTATGTAAGGGATTTCTTACATAATCATTTTTGTCCAAATTACTTCATATTGTTATGCCATTTTATTTTCGATTAAAAATGTTTGTGTATAATTTCTCACCTCCCCTATACCTACCTCCATATATTTAAATGATTATGTACCCCTTTCTCTCGCATTAATTCCTCTCATGTACACATGTTACCATTCCGAAATTTCATATGGGATTTCTCTCTCCTCATTTACATTCAATAAATTATTTTATATTATGAATCTATATTCCATTACATATGTGGGGACAAGTATATATATGACCCCATTACTATAAATTTCATGTAGATATGATAATATAACACTTTATCTATCATCAACCATTTTATTTAATTCTTATGTCACACTGTTATGCTGCCGAATTTGCACTGCAATTTTCCTAGATAAAGTCACAATGTAGTGAATACCATGCCCATTTCTCTATCATGGGTATTAAAATTTACTCAAATTTATGTATATATTATATAGTATCATTTATCTATTCCACATTCATTTTTCTTGGAGAAAATAATGATGTTGAATGAATCCATGTTGTGTGATCTATATGGCGTACTTATCCATGAAATGAAATTATTAAGAATGGTGTTCTAGGATAGAGCTCAGTTGCAATGGGTAATGATTACTATCATTATATGTCATGTTAAATGAGGGTTTAATATTGTTAATTGATGTTAAATGAGTGTTTAATCATGATCCATGTACAACTATCATAGTTCATGCTAATATCATGTTAAATGTAGTCTCTATTTTTCCATGTTATGTAATTCTTGCTATATCATGTCTTTAGGTTCATGTTTATCTTGTGCTCCATTGATATGACTATTTCTTAAGATATACTATATTATTCATTTTATTCATTTTTTACTCCCTTACTGGGATTTATAGATCACCATTTTCTTATGCATGTCTTCAGTTTATCCCATGCAATGCTATGTAAATGGAATGTTGTGGTAATGTTAAAGAAGTTTTAAAGAAAGTTGTTGTGTTTTATGTTTTATGTTGTTATGTAATGTTATGAATTTCCCAAGAAACAAGATATATCGATCCTCAGAGTATTATTAAGTGAAAATTTATGTAATAAATCAGGTTTATCTGTGTAATAAAGACCAGGGTTTTTATAGTTAGTATAAGTGGATAGGTTTTGTTATTTTTGAGATCAGGATTAAAAAACCCTAGTGAAATATTTATGGATAAGACTATGTAAAACAATAACATCCATAAAATTTTTATGAATATTGAGTATATGGTTTATCATAAAAATACATCCATGTCTAGATAAAAGTAGGTATAGGTTGCTCTAGTATAGATTTATCTAGGGATAAAACTCGAAAACACTACATTAACCAAGACTCAATGGGAACTGGTTCACGAAAAAGGGCATTGATGCACTCTTGGTTATGAAACTCTAGGTGGATATGCTTTGGTAAATTCATAAGCTTATTATGAAACATTATTATGTGAATTAAAAAATGAACCTAAGAATATATGTTGGGATGCTGATCATGGATAACATAGAAAAGTTAGGTATATACATGTAATTTATAAGTTATCGCTTTTTTTCATTGGATTAAATTTATGTCTAACCACCAAATTTCCTTTTATAACATCCAATGTATGGTAATAGGAGGACTCAGGCTAACAACCAATTCGAAGATCAACACGATGACTGTTCTAATGAGATTTCTAATCAGATGGGAGTGAGAATCACAAACATTGTCACTATAATCTCTTACTTAACTCAAGTTTTTAATATAGACATGGGTCAATAGGAATGTTCAACACTCCTAAGAATGAACAATCTAAAATTTAGAGCTTAATGAGACAAAGGCCTCCTAATTTTAATAGATCATCTGATCTCTCAATTGGAGAACAATGGATCAACTCCATTTAAAATATTTTCTCCATCCATCAATATTATGAACAATAGAAGGTTCTTCTAGCTGCTTATTGTATGGAGGGGGAAGATGATAAATGGTGTAAATTTATCAAAAATAAAAAGCCTAAGAAATATATTGAGGCATTGGAATGGAAGTATTTACAGAAAATGTTTTTTAATAATTATTTTCCTCATTCCCTCTGACTTATGATGGAAATGGACTTGCTTTCCATTAAGAAAAAAAAGGCAACGCATACATTAAATTTTACCAGGAATAATTCACAAGGCTGGCATGATACACATTTGACTTTTTCATTACCCTTTAATTCAAGGTTGACCGCTTCATTAGTGGTATAAATCCAAGACAACGTAAATCACTAGAGATTCGTCACCTTGAGAGCTATGATGAAATTTTCTAATGTGACCTAAAAGTCAAAACGGAGGTCGATTAATCATAGGGGTATAATAGGTATAAGAATCATAAGGTAGAGTTTAATTCTGGTGGTCAGATAGATAAAAGAAATGGTGATAGAAAAGTACATCACCTCATGTACAAATGATGTGGAATGAAGAACCCCAAAAATTTCCTAAAGGGGATGAAGAAATGCTTTAGGTGTAGAAGATAATGTCACCTAGCCATTAACTATAGACAAAAAACCCACAACTATGACATAAGAGAGGAATGCTCTGTTCGACACTCAATTCATTGTTCATTTCTTCCAATTCAAAGAACCCGGGGAATATAAAAACTATTTCCCTAAGACAATGGTTTTTAGTGGAAAAAACAACATCCAAGTTAACCAGGGTGATATATTTCTATCAGTACCACCAAAGCGATCCCTGAAAATGAAGTTGTGACTGGTACGATAGTTATTCATTTGTGAATAGAAGACATAATTTTTGATTCTGGTTCTACACATTCCTTTATATCCTGAATGTTTAGTATAACAATCCCAACACCACTACAAATCATGGAAGTAATGACGTTGGGGAGAACAAAAAATTCGGAAATCATTACATCCCATGAATATAACTCTTTCCTTATCATAACATGTGTTATGAACTTCCTGGATAACAACGGCATACTCCCTCAGGTAGAATTTGAGGCAATTTTTGGCATGCATTGGCTTTTCCTATATAGAGCCAACATAAATTTATATGAGGGGTAATCACTCTCCATTTGGAGAATCATCCCCGATTCAATATAAGTTCATGGGGGAACATGATTCTTCTTTCAGCACCATCATATCAAGCATAGATATTTCTCCCCTATGAGCACACATATATTTCTTAAATGATTTTTTCTAAGTGAGAAACCATATTGGAAGTCATTCTTATTGTGAGGGAATTCGATGAAGTGTTTTCGAAAAAACAAATTGGTCTTTGTCATAGAAGATATGTTGATTTCTAGATTGAACTTATACTTGGGGATTTTTTAATAACCAAGAATATATATATAATGGATATTTTGGAGCTTGAGGAGCTAAAGAAACAACTATAGGTGAATCTGGATAAAGGGTTTATACACCAAAGTGCGTCACCATGGGGTGAACTAGTCCTCTTGGTCAAAAGAAGGTTGGGTCCGTGTGCCTTTACATTGACTGTCAAGAGATCAACAAAATCACAATAAAGAACAAGTATCCTCAACAATGAATTGATGACTTGTTCGATCTGCTACGTGGATCACAATACTTCACAAAGGTGGATTTTCGGTCAGGATATTACCAAGTAAGGGTGAAGAAGGAGGATATCCCCAAAACATCTTTTCATACAAGATACAAGAACTATGAGTTTATAGTAATTACTTTCAGACTCACTAATGATCCAATAATCATTAGGGAGATGATGAATACCGTCTTTATAGATTACCTCGACAAATTTGTGGTAGTCATTATAGATGATATTCTAATATACTTCACAACGAAGGAGGAGCATGAGTGGACTCTAAGCAGTGTACTTGAGACATTGAAAAATGATATGTTCTATGAAAAGTACATAATATGTGATTTCTAGTTAAAGGAAGTCTCATTATTGGGTCATATCATCACAAGTAATTTGATATCTATGGATACCTCTATGAAATAGGTAATTTATGTATGGTTGAGGACACCAGTTGTGACAGATATCCACAACATCATTGGGATTGCCAGATATTATAGCTGATTTGTGAGCAAATTCTAATGATTTTCAAACTATCTTACCAAGCTCACTCGGAAGGGAGTAAGGTTTACATAGAGTACAAAATGTGAAGAGATCATGAAGGAGTTTGAAAAATAGGCTTCTCACTTCACCCATGATCATAATACCTATAAGTGGAGAACATGTTGTGGTATTTAGGGATGCTTTGAAGAAGGGCATGAGATGTGTGTTGAAGGAAAATGACAAATTCATTGCCTATGCTTCAATTAAATTGAATGTTCGTGATAAAAATGATCCAACACATGATCTGGAGTTGGATGATGTAATCATTTAAATGAATATTTGGAAACATTATCTCATCTGGGAAAAGTGTAAGATATATACGGATCACAAAATCCTCATGTATATATTAACAAAAAACATATGAATATGAACAAATGAAGATGGCTAGATCTAATCAAGTATTATGACTGCTAAATCCATTACCACCCTAGGAATGAGAACAAGGTAGCATGTGCTCTATGTAGAAAGGTCCCAGCAATTCTATCATTGATGATAATTAAAAAATATATTATCTTCTTAGATTTGATGAATACAGATATGTGAATCATAAAGAAGGGAACATCATCAATCCATTAACAAATTATTTCTCAACCGTCTCTTTTGGAAAGACTAAAAAATGCTATAATGGATGATCAATGAATTCATAAGAAAGTAGAAACTATCAGAAAATGGAAATCCTCTGAGTTTAATGTTAATGAAGAAGTAATTTTTAGATTTGGGACCAAACAATGTTTTCCATCAAATCCATAGTTAAAGAATGATCTTTTGGATGATGCACATAGATCAAATTTCTCCATTCATTTAGGAAACAAAAATATGTATCGAGATCCCCAAGAGAAGTAATGGTGTGATAACATGATGAAGGAGATCACTGAGTATATATAAATGTGACTAGAATGTCGGAAAGTGAAGGATGAGGGGCATAATTATAAGTGTATGATGCAACCATTACCTATAGAAACATGGAAATTAGAGAATATCACCATGTACTATGTCACCAGACTTATGAAGAAATCCATATGAAACAATGCTATATAGGTTTTTGTGGATCATCTTACAAAGTCTGTACACTTCATTATAGTTCGAGAGGATTTTTAATTGGATCAAATAGAAGTGATATATATCATAGAAGTGGTAAGGTAGCTTGGGGTACCACCATCTATTGTATCTGATCATGATCCTGGAGTAACATTTATGTTCTGGAAGAGACATCAACATGATCTGAATACTGAGCTGAACTTCAGTAAGACGTATCATCCTCATACTGGTGGACAATTTGAGCGGACTATCCAAACACCTAAGTACAGGTTGACAACATGCTCCATATACATTAAAGGAGGATAGTATAAACATATTCCTTTGGCTCAGTTCTCTTACAATAATAATTTCTACTCGAGCATCCAAATCGATCTTTATGAAGCCTTATATGGGAATAGGTGCAGAGCACCAACATGTTGGGATGAAGTTGGGGAGAAAAAACTCCTAGATCCATAAATGGTCGATGAAATTGTGGAGTAGGTTAATACCATTTAGTAGCACATTAAAGCTACTCAGATTCAATAAAATATCTATGCTGATAATCATATAAGATACAGAGGGGTTGATGATAGAGACATGGTATTCCTCCACATATCATCGTGGAATAGAGTTATGAGATTTGGGAATAATGGAAAGCTTATTCAAATGTACATCGACCCTATTGAGATCCTTGATCACATTTGAGCAGCGGCCTATCGACTATCACTCCCACTGAACCTCTGTCTAGTGCATGATGTATTTGATCTATAACACTTGAATAGTATATACTTGACGCATCACATGTACTCAATCCAGAGGTGGTACTATTGGAGAATGACCTCTCCAATGAACAAAATTCGGTGAAGATCATAGATCATAGGGAATTTTTTTACTAAATAATACAATTCCCATTTTCATGGTGTTGTGGAGAATCCAAAATATTGAAGAGGTAACGTGGGAATACGAAGAAGTGATGAAGAAAAGTTACCCTCAATTGTTTTAGTATAGGAAAAGAAAATTTTGAGGGTGAAATTTCTTAAGGCTAGAAGATTATAACGACCCAAACATTTATTAAAAAAAATAAATCATGATCTAATTAAATATTTTATTATGTAAAATGTTTATATAAAAAATTCACATCCTTGGTTTTATTTTATTTTTGAATTTTAAGATACTGTTAATAATTGTTACCATTCCTAATATAGTCCAGGAATAGTGACCACATGATTTATTTAAATCTAGGGCTTTAACAAATCTAATTTACTCAGAAAAAAGAAGTGAGGACCTCATCCAGTAGAATTTCTCCATTCAAAGACCATTTTATTGAGCTTGGACATGATGCAGCATCACTAGAGTTCGTTCTTGACCAAGCCCATGTCGAGCATCAACACGTTAAGCTGGGATGGAACCACATACAGGATAATTGGATGTTAATAGAGATTACCACCTAAGATGTAATCTACGACACGCCAAGAGTCGGTTAGCATCTAACACCTTACCATTAGGTCATATGTGGGAGTTATAAGGGGTTATAAAAAAACCCTAGTACTATGATTATGTGCATTATTTTTTTATATAATAAATAATATACATTCATTTTATTATTTTTACCTTATAAATAGTTTTTGAAGGACAAATAGTTATTTAGTAGATATCCAATTAAAAAATCTATTTTGACAAAATATTCATTTTTTAAATTAAATAATTTTTTAATAAAATATTCTTACTAAATTACTTTTAATTCAAAATAAATGATATTATAATTTTTATGAATAAAATTGTAATTTTCATTATGGTTTGAATCTTTTTTTGTTAAAACCAATAATATTTTTGTTAAACGTCAGTTTTTATTTAAAAAGAAAAATTGATATATACATTAAATTATTTATATAAAATTAATATGATATTTGGATTCAAAAATTTGAAATTCTCTAATAGTGTATTTAATAAAATTTTCTGAGATAGTCTATTATTTTGTGTAAAAATTAAATACCATTAAATATATAATGTGTTTTAAGGCATCATAATGACACAATAGTGATTTGATAAAACACTAAAAAGTTATGTTCTGCTAATATATATTTTAAATTTAAAATAATGTGATTTTAGGTTTGTTTTTATTACATTGCCTTTGTGGACCCTTAAGACTAATAATACATTTTTTCATATTAAAATGATTTCCATAAAAGTGTGATTCGTATCCACATAATCAAGCCTAATATTTTTAAATGATCGCACATTGAACTTATAATATAATGTTTTTCACACCAATTTAGAAAAAACCACATCCAAAAACCATGGTTTGTTTTGTGTTTTTGATTAATTTAATGTGTGGTATCTAAAACCTAAATAATAAAAAATTCCAACTCCTTCCCTATATAAACCAAATCAATATCCCATTCCTCTTCAGTGAAAAACATTGGAGGATAACCAACCTATTACCTCCTCTGTCTAGAATCCTTAAAATTCACCCATGATCCCATGAAGCCTCTCTCAAGCCTCTCCCAAGCATTTGGATCACACTTCCAATTAAGGGGTTTTTTCTTTTATAATTTTTTTCCAAATTTATTTATACTCTTATGACATTTTATTTTCAATCAGAAATGTTGGGGGTATAATTTTACACATCCCCTATAATTTCATCCCGATGTTTGAATGGTGATATACCCCTTTATTTCTCATTAATGCCTCTCATGTACACATGTTACCAAGTTGAAATTCCATAAGGGACTTCTCTCTCCTCATCTACATTCATGAAATTATTTTTATTATGTATCTAAATTCCAATAAATATGTTGGAAAATGTATGTATATGACCGCCCTTAATTTCCATTTTATTAAAATATTATTAGATAACCATTTGCCTCTAATCAACCACTTTTATGAATTCTTATATCACACAGTTATGCGGCCGAATTTTCACCGTGATTTTCAAGCCAAAGTCATTGTGTAGTGAATAACATGCACATTTCTCTGTCAAGGGTATTCAACATTATGGAAATTTAGATATCGATTATATAGTTTAATTAGGTGTTCCAGATTCCTTTATCTTGGATTAAATTTTGTTGTTGAATGATTCCTTGTTGTATGATCCATCTGGCACACATATGCATGAAACGAAATGATTAAGAAGGGTGCGCCCTAATAGCGCTCCAATGCGTTGGGTAAATATTTGTATCATGATACATCAAGTGAAATGAGGGTTTATACATGATAATTCAAGTGCAACTAGGGTTTACTCATTCTCCATTTTCAATGAGGCTTGGATCATGTTAATATCATGTAAAACAATATTTCTAAATTTCAATGTTATATTAGTCAAGATATATCATGCCTTTATGATCATGTTTCTTTTATGATCCATTGATTTTCCTATTTCCTTACATTAACTATATTTTTCATTTTAAACCTTGTTTAAACCCTTACTGTGCTTTATAGATCACACCATTATTATACATGTCCTCCGGTTATCCCATGCAACGCTATATACGATGGAATATTGTGGTCATGTAAAAGAGGTCTTCAATATTGTTGTTGTGTTTTGTCATCTAATTTGTTATGTAATGTTTCAAATTTTCCAAGACACTAGTCCTCTTGATCCTCAAAGTTGTCTTCAATGCATGTTTATGTTATAAATCATGTTTATGAGTGTAATAAAAAAGGGTTGTTATAGAACAAAAATGGGATAAATCTTAAATGATATCTCGAATCAGAAATATGATGTAACATATGAGTCTAAAACATATTGTTTACACTATGTGGGGAATTACAATTTTCGGAGGAGGGATTCTATGAACAAATCCACTTAGAGGGAAAATGGTAACTAAAATAATTAAATGTAATTGTTTTACCCCTAATGTAGGACAAAATAAAATTCAAAATGGGGATCATGTTGGAAATCAGAGAAATCTGTTGAGTTCGGAATGGGGTGTTTTACCTAGGAAGGATATAAAATTATGGGGAATTGGAATTTCAAATTTCACACCAAGATGGAAATCTATATATAGGGAGTTAATTTTTTCATATTATGGTTAACCATAATACCCCATCTCAATATACAAGTCTATATCTCTCCACTCTGATTCGTTCATCATTGTTCTTCATCAAATCGAGGAGGAATCTCAACCGAAGCATTGGCGGAATGATGTGGGAGCGTTGTGGATGCATTTCCATAGACCAAAAACTTATTTGAGGTAGGATTCATCTCATTTATGAGTTAAGCTTCATTTTTTCCTTTTATTATTCAATATATGGGTTTTCTTTTGTTCTTATATCATTAAATCATTGATGGCCCCACAAACACGACATTCGATCTGTTTTTAAACCACCATTCTACATTCGTTTTTCATGGATATTCGTCATCATATTTTGGGGGCAACCATCCACCAACAAATCATTGATCAGAGTACAATACAAGGAACCATCATCGTAGGGTTCCACAATCTGCTAGCAAAATCCCAATTTGGTGACCATATTGATCCCAATGGTCTACGGAGTGGACCACTGTGGTGGCGCCGGTGCGAGGGCTGACAATGGTCTATGGAGCAGAGAAAAAATTTCATCCTGGTGGTTCCACAAGGAACTATGCCACATAGCGAGGATGGTTGGCTAGTGTCGTACCATGGCACAACTCTATGCAGTGACCCTCGACATTGATTAAATGGTCAGTCAGTCGCATTAACGTAGCTGACGAATGCCTTGCAGACCTGGCCTAGCCGCCAAAGGCTGGGTCCTACCCAACGGGTAGGAACTAATGAACATGGTCATACCTGGTTCAGATCCCCGATCTACCACAATGGTCGTTTAATCGACTACATGATGTTCAGCTATGGCTAGAGAAACATGGAGTCGGTCCACCAGCCCTAATACCCTCTTCTGAATATTTAAACGTATGTAACATTTATCTTGGGAATCCCTTTGACAAACCGTCTTCAGTGGCATGTTCCTATAATAAAGAGATAATTTATGAGATATTTGTAACGCCCCGACCCCAGCTACCCAGAGTCGGTGCATTACTTCGTAACATTGGCATGATCACAAGAAAGATCAAATCACGAAAGACCGATTGGTTTAGTAGCCTTGGAAACACTAGATATAATCATAATGTTTTACATTACATTTCAAAGTGAAAAAATACTACAACAACAAAGTCTTCATATCCACACTATTAACCCGTCATAATATCCCTGCAAGTCATTCATAAATTACTTCTTCACTACTTGGGAAAAATAAAACATAGAAAAGGGGTGAGCTCAAATGCCCAGTAAGGATAACAATATAGCGGAACATTAAAAATAAGCATGAACATTTAAGGCAATGAATTACTAAAACAAAAGCCTTTTAAAATTGAACTTCAACATAGTATGGCAAAAGTAAAATGAAATAATGCCATTTACTTGTTCACATGGATATTCTACTAATCGAATAATCACATGCAATATCAATAACCACTTTCATAATGTTGGAATGCATAATGCCAGACTATCATAACCACATAGCCAAGGCCTCGTGCCAAGACTACAAATAAGATTTTGTCAAGGCCTTGTTCCAAGACACTAGTTGGTCTCATGAGACCTACCGATGCATCGAGGAGCTATAGCGGGCTCCACCCGTCACTTATTAAGTCCAATGCATTCCCATATGAAAAGGTTTAAACATAACATAAACATTCGTATTAAAACTAGCATACGAAATGTCAATAATTTCACCATAAACTATGAATGGTATAAAAATAGCACATCCACAGTCAAACATATCACAAAACCTTCAATACAATATAGAAGTTTTGTATCATAATAAATCAACTTCACATAATCTTAAAATCCATCAAAGGATGTTGACATAGATGAAATCAAAATTCTTTTTAAAGAAGTATCTCCTTTTATTTTGAAATCATTTAAGATCCATATAAAATAAAACATTTTCTTTGAAAATATTCTTATAAGCTTGTATGGAAAGCTTCGACGATTTTATAACGGCGGAAAATAACCGCACCCGCCGTATAAGTTAAAAAAACATTCTTACCTCAATTCAGTCGAAAAGGTTAAAAAGGACCTTGTTTTGAAAACGACGGAAAGATTCCTTTATAAACCTCTTATAAAAAGTCAAACAAGGGTATACATGACTTTAACACATATTTTTGTAAATAGTAAAAATGTTTTGAAATACATTTCAAAGAAACATGGATGTGGATGATAAAGAGATCCCAGTAGATTATTACGTATAATACAACCTCGGATAATGAAGAGATTCTGAAATAACTCTTACCTTGTACTTTTCCTTGGTTGTGGTAGGTTAACCTCCTGTATAATGGTGAAATAATTGTTATTAAATTATACAAGAATCATATACATTAATATGATATCATATATGATCTTTTAATATTGATTTGATAATAATATCTTAGTATTATCGTTGTTTCGGGTGTTAACTTACTTGTTTTCTTTTGTATGTTTTGTTACGTAAGACATGTATGTAAAGGATAGGTTGTATATTATTCATATCCAGAATGATATCAAGTCCTTAAACATCAATTTTTAAATAATCAAATTATACTTGAATGGATACGATGGAGAATGAATCTCATCGCGTTCGTGGAGACGGTAGTCCGTACGTACGCACGAGCGACAATATCATTCTTTTGATATTAAAATAATATATAAATGGATGGTATATCATATATAAAGAATATTTAACATGTTAGATTTATTATTTACATGAGTTACACATCATTATTATACCCATCCAAATAATATTATATTGAATAACAATTACACCACGACGTGGAGACGGTAAGCCGTACGTACGCACGTATGGTGACATGTTATTCAAAGGGTGGATAGGATAATGAATATGGTTGTACCATATTTATAATAACATCACATTATATGTGAGATACTGGAGTTATTATTTTAGAATGGTAATAACAAAGGAAGAAGAAGTGGAAGAAGAAATGAACTTAGAAAAGGGTGGTGAAATCATTACCTCTTCTTCGGTTTCTTCCTTTTGATTTGATCAAAAGGGCTCCTTAGGTTGGCTTTCTGATCAAACTAAGGCCTCTAGGTTGTATTGTAGGATGTTGGGAGAGTATTTGGGCAGAGTTTGGCCGAACCAAAAGGCTTTAGAGATGTGAAGAAATCAGAAGTAGGAGTGCCTTTTTATAAGAGGGGTGAGGGGCACCTTTGGAAAAGCTAGAAATATTAATTTATAATAAATTCATATTCGGTTTCTAATGGCTCAAAAATTGACTATTCAAAGGTTAAGGTGGTGATAGGTCGAAAACAACTCAACCAATAGAATTTAGACAGGTTTTGGTACTTATATTAACCTTATCTTTAAGTATTAACTCTAAGTTAATTAGTTTCACTTTTACAATGTCTCTTTGTATTTTTATATTATATGGTTAATAGACTTACCACATACATACAAGAGACCCCCAAGTGGTCCATTAATGATGATACTATCATTATATAAGTCTCTTGGCCGAACCTTAGATTTTTAAAAATTTAATATCAATTAATAATATAATATTTGTTTTAAGAACTCTTTTATGTCAATTTTGACACTATTCAATAGTTGATTTTTGTGAAACTCATAACAGATTGATTACTTCGAACAAAGTAAATTAAATCACTCCTAATATATCATATTAGCCTAGAAAATTAGTTTAATTCATTAAAAGTTTCATATTATATTTATTTGGGTATTTATAATATCAATTATTTTAATTTTTCACTATTTTAGAAATTACTGCATCATCTTAGTGTCATAAATAAAATAAATTATTTAATGTCTAAAAATTATAAATAAAATATAATTATGTAGGAAATCTTTTTATATTTATAATTAATATTTATAATCTAAAATCCAACATATATAACCCTATGTAACAATTGTTTTTCTAAAAGATATATGCTTATGTCATTTTTGTATTCATTTTAACTTAATTAAAATAAAGTGTCATTATCACTTACAAGTGGATCCATGGGGTCCCAAAATCGACCCAAAGATGCCCATGGTCGACCATATATCAACCAATAGGGTTAGGACACGTTTTAGGGTAATTTAGTATTATTAATATATTATTTTTGTAACCCTTATTTACCGGATTTACCCTTAACCATGGTAAATAAAATATTTACCGCAGTAATTATTCAAAATGTGTAAAAATGAAAGTTACCTATTTACATAATTTGGACATCCTGATTCCAAATATGTAATCCATTTTTCTAAATTCAAAACACATAAGTGGCAGAAATTAATTTAAAATTAATTCCCGTTGTCAAAACAAAAAGCGGGTTTTAAGAGATAATAACTATCAAAAGATTGACACCTGTTTATGTTCGGTTTAATTGTAAAATTATGTCCAATGACAAACATTAAATTGAATGGTAAAAATATATTCTAAATATACTTTAAAACCACTCAAATTTATAATTTATCAATATTAATTATTTTGATTAAAAAAGTTGTTTTTAATTAAAATTTAGTAATTTTCACTATTCATCAAAATATAAAAGTTATCCGAAAAGTACCAAAATTTCACCCTAGGCTAATTTCGATATTCCGAATCCAAAAATGAAGTCCATTTTGAAATATAAAATATATATGATTTCAAAAAGTAGGTATTACTATTCACAACGGCTAGTTTAATTAGTTGTGGTGTGTGTTAGAACTCGAGGTTGCGTACAACACACGCTATCGTATTATTCGAAGGGAAACGTACCGTAGAAGCTTGGGGTGTTACATTCTCCCCTCCTTCAAATAATTGCGTCCTCGCAATTTCTAGGGTATTACTGCATAAAAAGACTCGGGTGGTTCTTCATCATAAGTTCCTCGGGTTCCCACGTTGCCTCTTCCATCTTATGGTTTCTCCACAAAACTTTTACCAGACGCGTCATCCGGTTTCTCAGCACTTGTTCTCTCGTATCAAGAATCTTGACGGGCTCTTCGCAATAAGACAGATCGGGTTCCAGTTCTAATTCTTCATAGGTGAGTACATGCGTTGGATCAGGCATGTATTTCCTCAATAGAGATACGTGGAACACATCGTGAACTTTGGAGAGACTTGGCGGCATTGCCAATCGGTAAGCTACAACCCCAATTCGTTCTAGAATTTTGAAAGGTCCAATGTACCTGGGACTCAATTTACCTTTCTTACCAAAACGTATGACTCCCTTCCACGGAGATACCTTCAGGAAAACATGATCACCGACTAGAAATTCCAAATCCTTCCTTCGATTATCGGCATAGCTCTTCTGCCTACTTTGAGCTGCTTTGATGTGATTTTGGATTACCTTCACCTTTTCCACCGTTTCCTCCACCAGTTCTGGGCCTACAAGTTTTCTTTCACCAACATCATCCCAACAGGTTGGTGTACGACATCTCTTTCCGTTTAACGCTTCATATGGTGCCATCTGAATACTTGAATGGAAGCTATTGTTATAGGAAAATTCTACCAGAGGTAAATATTGATCCCACATACCTTGAAAGTCAAGTGAGCAAGATCTCAGCATGTCTTCTAAGGTTTGAATAGTCCGTTCTGATTGTCCGTCTGTCTGAGGGTGGTAAGCAGTGCTCAAATGATGTTCAGTATCCAGGGATTTCTGAAGACTTTTCCAGAATATTGAAGTAAAACGGGGATCACGATCAGAAACAATCGATAGGGGTACTCCATGAAGTCTCACAACTTCATTAATATATAGTCTTGCTAGACGTTCCAGGGGTATATCTTCTCTTATAGCAAGAAAATGTGTTGTCTTGGTAAGACGATCAACAATAACCCATATTGCATCGTTCCTTCTAGGAGTCTTTGGTAGCCCCATGACAAATTCCATCGTAACATTGTCCCATTTCCACTCCGGTATGGGAAGAGGTTGCATGACTCCTCCAGGCTGTTGCCTTCCAGCTTTCACTTGTTGACAAACCATACATCTTGACACAAAATCAGCAATCTCCCTCTTCATGTTGTCCCACCAAAAATGTTCCTTGAAATCTCTATACATTTTGGTGCTCCCAGGGTGTATAGAGAAATTGGAACTATGAGCATCATCCAGCAATTCCCTTTTTAGATCAGGTATATTGGGAACACAAAGTCTCTTCCCGAATTTCAAAATTCCATCTTCATACACAAAGTCTCTCAATCTCCCATCATTCACAGCTTTAATCTTCTTTTGGAATTCTTCATCATCGGTCTGAGAACTCTTAATCCTTTCTAGTAAAGATGGTTTGGAAACCATTTGAAAAAGCATTGATGTTTCACCTTCCCTGGTTATTCCCATGTCCATCTTCACTAGATCCATGAAAATTGGATCCCTTTCAATTCTCATATTGTTCAAAACTCCATGGTCTTTTCTACTCAAAGCATCTGCCACCTTGTTTGCCTTCCCTGGGTGGTAGTGTATCGTACAATCATAATCCTTGAGTAATTCAAGCCATCTCCTTTGCCTCATGTTGAGTTCTTTTTGTGATAAAATATACTTCAAACTCTTGTGATCAGTATAAATCTCACATTTTTCACCATAGAGGTAGTGCCTCCATATCTTCAAAGAAAAGATCACTGCTGCCAATTCGAGATCATGAGTAGGATAGTTTTGTTCATGAATTTTCAACTGTCGTGATGCATAGGCAATAACTCTATCATTCTGCATAAGGACACATCCAAGTCCCTTCTTTGATGCATCACTATAAATAACGAACCCATCATTCCCCGATGGTAGAGTCAATATAGGAGCATTGACTAATCTTCTCTTCAGTTCTTCGAAACATTCTTCACACTCTTTTGTCCAAACAAATTTAACCCCTTTACGTGTGAGCTTCGTTAATGGGTTAGCCAATCGGGCAAAATTCTGGACGAAACGTCGATAATAACCTGCCAAACCAATAAAACTACGTACCTCAGTTATACTCGTAGGTGCTGGCCATTCTTGGATTGCCTTGGTCTTAGAAGGATCAACAGAGATTCCATCTTTAGAGACAATATGGCCAAGAAAAGAAATCTCCTGAATCCAGAATTCACACTTGCTAAACTTCCCATATAATTCATGCCTCCTCAGAGTCTTCAAGATAATGCGCAAGTGATTTTCATGATCTTCGTAGGTTTTGGAGTATACCAAGATATCATCAATAAATACCACCACAAATTCATCGAGATACTCCTTGAAAACTCTATTCATTAGATCCATGAATACAGAGGGTGCTTTAGTCAATCCAAACGGCATTACAGTAAACTCGTAATGCCCGTACTTGGTTCGAAATGCTGTTTTCGGAATGTCTTCCTTCTTCACACACAACTGATGGTATCCAGATCGAAGGTCAATCTTTGAAAAGTATTGAGCTCCATGCAGTTGGTCAAATAAATCATCAATACGAGGTAGGGGATACTTGTTCTTTATCGTTATAGCATTGATCTCCCTATAGTCGATACATAACCTCATAGATCCATCTTTCTTTTAAACAAAAAGAACAGGGGCTCCCCATGGAGAAACACTACGGAGAATAAATCCCTTATTACTCAGTTCCTCTAGTTGTTTATTTAGTTCGACTAATTCTACAGTGGCCATTCTATAAGGGGTCTTCGATATAGGCCTTGATCCAGGAATCAAATCAATGGAAAACTCAACTTCTCGTTCTGGAGGATGTCCAGGTAAATCTTCCGGAAATACATCTACAAATTCTTTCACAACAGGTACATCCTCTATTTGAACATTCCTTTCCTCACCGACAGTTATTTCATTCTCTTCCTCCCCAATAATTGAATTAAGTTGAGCTACTGGGGGTGGATCTAAATAAGAATTAGGTGGTGATGATTCTGCTCTAAAGATAAGGTGTTCCTTATCATTATCATCAAGAATCGTAACCCTTTTCTTCTTACAATAAATCTTCGCATCATAGTCCGAAAGCCAGTCCATACCGAGGATTATATCAAACTCAATCATAGGTATGACGATGAGATCAGCTGATAAAGAAAATTTATGTGCTCTAATGGGGACTGATTCACAAAACTTTGTTGCAATGATACTTCCCTTAGGAGTTTTAACTGACAACTCTCTTATTAAATCAAATTGGAAATATCTAATTTTCTTAGCAAACTGGGAAGATATGAAACAATGTGATGATCCAGAATCAAATAATGCATTTGCTAAACTTGAGGAAACCATTAAATTTCCTGCCACCACGTCTTTCGGAGCTTCTACCTCAGCAGTAGTGATAGCATATGCCTGGCCTTGATCCCTTGGCCTTTTTTGAGGTAAGTTCTCCTGACGCTTAGGACATGCATTTGCATAATGCCCCATCTCCCTGCAATTGTAGCACTGAACGTTGGTAGCTTCCTTCTTCCCCTTGCAATCATGAGCTTGGTGGCCTTTTTCACCACACTTGTAACAGACTCCCATTCCCTTCAAGCAAGTACCAGGATGTTTCTTCCCGCATTTACCACAAGATGGATATTCAACCTTTCCCTTCTTCCCCTTATTTCCATTCCCAGATTGATCAGCAGGTCTCTTCTTCTCTTGCTTTGCTTTAAAGTCATAAGACTTAGAGAATTCCTTTTCGGTCTTTATAGCACATGAGACAATGTCTTCGTACGATGAAAAGGATTGTGAGACTAATGCTCGACGGAGAAATGGTTTTAACCCATCAAAGAAACGATCAATCTTACTTCTTGTGTTACGAATATAATCACCAGTGTACCTCGCTAACCTTGTAAAGTTAGCCTCATACTTTGTGACATTCTCATCCTCCTTTTGTCTCAGACTCAGAAATTGCCTTTCCATATCTGCTCGATGGTCGCGAGAGAAGTATTTTTCTAAAAACAGATCTTTGAACTCCCTCCATTCCATATTTGATACTTCATCATCTTCCTTCATGTTCTGAATCAATGACCACCATTGATCAGCATCTCCAGTGAGGCGGTAAACTGCCATGATAACTTTTTCCCTTTCACTGCTCCCCAAAGCCTGAAATATTTTCTCTAGGGAAAATATCCATTGGTCAGCTACTAAGGGATTTGTATTCCCATTGAACATTGGTGGTTGTTGCCTCATGAATCTATCTAACATTGATCCTCCATGCTGCGGATCAGGGTGCTCCATACGGGTAAGGTTATTATTCATAACCTGAGTAAGTTGTCCCATTATGGTGATTAGCTGATCAGCACCAGTTGAATCACCAGCCCCACTATAATTATCTTGAGCAGGAGGGCAATCCCTACATGGAGTGCGTGCATTGATACGGTTTCCATTTCTTCCACTAGGCGCCATTTATAAACAATGGCATAAACTAGATCAGTTTATGAATCAAAATACATAATCCCATACTTATAAAACACTTAACATAAATTGAACTATTTATGGATATAATCCATAATCATAAAAATATTTTCTTTGAGGAAGTATATACTCATAAACCCTTCATAATGATTTGTAAAGATAGTGAGAGTTATCCTAAGCATATCCCCCGGGAGTGTCGTAACCAAGAGTGCAGCAAGGCCCGTTGTCGTGCACCAGTTCTCGTTCGAGTCTAGCTCAAAGCGGTGTTTTCGGGTTTTACCCCTAGGTACATCTGTGCCAGAGCCGCCTCTACCTGCTCGTATCCAGACAGGGATGTATTGCTCGGAAAACTCCCAAAATCTCTACAATACCAAAATTCTAGGAAGTTATTCTATACTAATCCTCAAAGTTCATCTTAGGTCTACGTGCTCTAATCAGAGTTTATCTAAATCTAGCTTCCAAGGTTTGTACTAAAATTCTCTGATACCAACTGTAACGCCCTGACCCCAGCTACCCAGAGTCGGTGCATTACTTCCTAACATTGGCATGATCACAAGAAAGATCAAATCCCGAAAGACCGATTGGTTTAGTAGCCTTGGAAACACTAGATATAATCATAAAGTTTTACATTACATTTCAAAGTGAAAAACTACTACAACAACAAAGTCTTCATATCCACACTATTAACCCCTCATAATATCCCTGCAAGTCATTCATAAATTACTTCTTCACTACCTGGGAAAAATAAAACATAGAAAAGGGGTGAGCTCAAATGCCCAGTAAGGATAACAATATAGCGGAACATTCAAAATAAGCATGAACATTTAAGGCAATGAATTACTAAAACAAAAGCCTATTAAAATTGAACTTAAACATAGTATGGAAAAAGTAAAATGAAATAATGCCATTTACTTGTTCACATGGATATTCTACTAATCGAATAATCACATGCAATATCAATAACCACTTTCATAATATTGGAATGCATAATGCCAGACTATCATAACCACATAGCCAAGGCCTCGTGCTAAGACTACAAATAAGATTTTGTCAAGGCCTTGTTCCAAGACACTAGTTTGTCTCATGAGACCTACCGATGCATCGAGGAGCTATAGCGGGCTCCACCCGTCACTTATTAAGTCCAATGCATTCCCATATGAAAAGGTTTAAACATAACAGAAACATTCGTATTAAAACTAGCATACGAAATGTCAATAATTTCACCATAAACAATGAATGGTATAAAAATAGCACATCCACAGTCAAACATATCACAAAACCTTCAATACAATATAGAAGTTTTGTATCATAATAAATCAACTTCAAATAATCTTAAAATCCATCAAAGGATGTTGACATAGATGAAATCAAAATTCTTTTTAAAGAAGTATCTCCTTTTATTTTGAAATCATTTAAGATCCATATAAAATAAAACATTTTCTTTGAAAATATTCTTATAAGCTTGTATGGAAAGCTTTGACGATTTTATAACGGCGGAAAATAACCGCACCCGCCGTATAAGTTAAAAAAAACATTCTTACCTCAATTCAGTCGAAAAGGTTAAAAAGGACCTTGTTTTGAAAACGACGGAAAGATTCCTTTATAAACCTCTTATAAAAAGTCAAACAAGGGTATAAATGACTTTAACCCATATTCTTGTAAATAGTAAAAATGTTTTGAAATACATTTCAAAGAAAGATGGATGTGGATGATAAAGAGATCCCAGTAGATTATTACGTATAATACAACCTCGGATAATGAAGAGATTGTGAAATAAACCTTACCTTGTACTTTTCCTTGGTTGTGGTAGGTTAACCTCTTGTATAATGGTGAAATAATTGTTATTAAATTATACAAGAATCATATACATTAATATGATATCATATATGTTCTTTTAATATTGATTTGATAATAATATCTTAGTATTATCGTTGTTTCGGGTGTTAACTTACTTGTTTTCTTTTGTATGTTTTGTTACGTAAGACATGTATGTAAAGGATAGGTTGTATATTATTCATATCCAGAATGATATCAAGTCCTTAAACATCATTTTTTAAATCATAAAATTATACTTGAATGGATACGATGGAGAATGAATCTCATCGCGTTCGTGGAGACGGTAGTCCGTACGTACGCACGAGCGACAATATCATTCTTTTGATATTAAAATAATATATAAATGGATGGTATATCATATATAAATAATCATTAACATGTTAGATTTATTATTTACATGAGTTACACATCATTATTATACCCATCCAAATAATATTATATTGAATAACAATTACACCACGACGTGGAGACGGTAAGCCGTACGTACGCACGTATGGTGACATGTTATTCAAAGGGTGGATAGGATAATGAATATGGTTGTACCATATTTATAATAACATCACAGTATATGTGAGATACTGGAGTTATTATTTTAGAATGGTAAGAACAAAGGAAGAAGAAGTGGAAGAAGAAATGAACTTAGAAAAGGGTGGTGAAATCATTACCTCTTCTTCGGTTTCTTCCTTTTGATTTGATCAAAAGGGCTCCTTAGGTTGGCTTTCTGATCAAACTAAGGCCTCTAGGTTGTATTGAGAGATGTTGGGATAGTATTTGGGCAGAGTTTGGCCGATCCAAAAGGCTTTAGAGGTGTGAAGAAATGAGAAGGAGGAGTGCCTTTTTATAAGAGGGGTGAGGGGCACCTTTGGAAAAGCTAGAAATATTAATTTATAATAAATTCATATTCGGTTTCTAATGGCTCCAAAATTGACTATTCAAAGGTTAAGGTGGGGATAGGTCGAAAACAACTCAACCAATAGAATTTAGACAGGTTTGGGTACTTATATTAACCTTATCTTTAAGTATTAACTCTAAGTTAATTAGTTTCACTTTTACAATGTCTCTTTGTATTTTTATATTATATGGTTAATAGACTTACCATATACATACAAGAGACCCCCAAGTGGTCCATTAATGATGATCCTATCATTATATAAGTCTCTTGGCCGAACCTTAGATTTTTAAAAATTTAATATCAATTAATAATATAATATTTGTTTTAAGAACTCTTTTATGTCAATTTTGACACTATTCAATAGTTGATTTTTGTGAAACTCATAACAGATTGATTACTTCGAACAAAGTCAATTAAATCACTCCTAATATATCATATTATCCTAGAAAATTAGTTTAATTCATTAAAAGTTTCATATTATATTTATTTGGGTATTTATAATATCATTTATTTTAATTTTTCACTATTTTTGAAATTACTGCATCATCATTGTGTCATAAATAAAATAAATTATTTAATGTCTAAAAATTATAAATAAAATATCATTATGTAGGAAATCATTTTATCTTTATAATGAATATTTATAATCTAAAATCCAACATATATAACCCTATGTAACAATTGTTTTTCTAAAAGATATATTCTTATGTCATTTTTGTATTCATTTTAACTTAATTAAAATAAAGTGTCATTATCACTTACAAGTGGATCCATGGGGTCCCAAAATCGACCCAAAGATGCCCATGGTCGACCATGTATCAACCAATATGGTTAGGACACGTTTTAGGGTAATTTAGTATTATTATAATATTATTTTTTTAACCCTTATTTACCGGATTTACCCTTAACCATGGTAAATAAAATATTTACCGCAGTAATTATTCAAAATGTGTAAAAATGAAAGTTACCTATTTACATAATTTGGACATCCTGATTCCAAATATGTAATCCATTTTTCTAAATTCAAAACACAGAATTGGCAGAAATTAATTTAAAATTAATTCCCGCTGTCAAAACAAAAAGCGTGTTTTTAAGAGATAATAACTATCAAAAGATTGACACTTGTTTCTGTTCGGTTTAATTGTAAAATTATGTCCAATGACAAAAATTAAATTGAATGGTAAAAATATATTCTAAATATACTTTAAAACCACTCAAATTCATAATTTATCAATATTAATTATTTTGATTAAAAAAGTTGTTTTTAATTAAAATTTAGTAATTTTCACTATTCATCAAAATATAAAAGTTATCCGAAAAGTACCAAATTTTCACCCTAGGCTAATTTCGATATTCCGAATCCAAAAATGAAGTCCATTTTGAAATATAAAATATATATGATTTCAAAAAGTAGGTATTACTGTTCACAACGGCTAGTTTAATTAGTTGTGGTGTGTGTTAGAACTCGAGGTTGCGTACAACACACGCTATCGTATTATTCGAAGGGAAACGTACCGTAGAAGCTTGGGGTGTTACAATATTCATGAGAATTTGATGTTTGAGGTCATATTTTGGGTCCAAATCTAACCTGTTCGGGTTTCTTGGGGTGAAAATAACACTTTTTAACGGTTGTCTATTTTTGGCATATAAGTTGACTATCTTGTACGTTTTTCTATGTTGAACATGATAGTGGCATCAGTTTTGGTATCAGTTTTATGAAGCAAGGTGTTTGAAACAATATTCTCAGTTAACGATGTTCGATTATGGTTGTGATGTATTCATAATAATCCGATAGGTATCATTTTAACCTCCAGTGGGGATGGGTAGTGGTGTTCGTTGATGGCTCTTCTTGGCATACCTTCTAGTGGGGCTGGGAAGTGGCATTTTCTATTCTATCTTTTTGGATTACCCTGCAGTGGGGCGGGAAGTGTAATTCAACATTCTCTCTTTAAGAATTACCCTTTAGTGTGGCTAGATAGTGAAGCTCATTGTTTACTCTGTTGGGATTACCCTTATGCATATCACCCATCAACGGGGCTGGGAAGTTGTGTTTTCTTATGAATTAGTGTAGAGGCATGTTTGATGTTACCTTTGTCTCACGAGTAAGTGGGAAACTTTCCCCATTGACACACAACCTTGTGATGTGGCATAACAACCATATAGGCAAGACATACCTTCCCAAATATGACAATATCTTGGTGTGCTGTTTAATCCCCTTTCACAAACAGTTCATGACAGAAATGCGGAATTTTGAGTATCGATGGTGGTTACTTATGGGGTTGTTATTGACTCTATTTCTGGGCTTAGTATTGAGGAATATATCCCCTTAACCTATCATTTTTTTTCTTAATGAGCACACAGAAACACACACACACACACACACACTCACACCCTATTTTAGTACCCACCCCTTGGGTTCTGGTTATTCTACATCCCAAAGAGGTGAATACACATAGGGTATGCCACATGCATTATGTTTCTAGATTATCATGGTTGGATGAGTATATTATCCCAATACAGGTAGATAATACTCGATGAAAAGATCACATTCTCATAGTTTGTAGTAGCTTGTGTTGAGATGATGTTAATCCACTCTATTGTTGGGTTGAGCTACATTGATTTACCATAAATTATTCACTCAGTTGTTTTTACATTCTCTTTGTATATCCTACCACTCAACCTTATTTTCATGGTCATCCTAATGTGTATGTATATACATACACCAACAAGGGCTTTTCCTGCATGTATTTTTCCTTTTTCATAAGATGCATAGGTTTGATTTCCACTCAAGTGGAGCGCAAGGGTATAGGAGCTTGGACTGTGTGCTGTGGTCATAATTGGGTTTCAGGAGTAGGGATTCATGAGTATCATTACTACCAGTTTTCTATTATATTGGGACACTATTTATTTGGTCTTGTATTTTTCCCCTTATTCAATTAAGATTACTATATTTTATCCATTCTATTTAATGGGAAATGCATATACAGTTTATTTTTATAGAAGGTTGCATATTTTAATTTTCTCCTCTGCACATTATAATCTAGTTTGCTATGTGTGTGTACATGTACATAGGTAAAGGACTACCCGAGTTTGTTGTTCCTTAAATGATAGTCAACTCCCCTTGCTTATAATGGTAGGCTTGTGGTAGTTGTGTCTTGATCCCCAATATGGGTCTGGTCTTGGGAATCATAGGTTTAGCGGAGAGTCATCTTGGATTGTATGTATAGTCTCTTTATGATAAAGGGGTATGATGAACTATTTTTTCACAAATGGTGGATGATTCAGTGAATTTTTTTCCAGAAAATTTATTCACGTTACCTCTGGATTTAGATTTGGAACTCACAATTTAACTATTTCCAGGAGTAGAACCCGTATTTATTCTTCTGTATAGGATGGATCCAATCAGTATTTCAAAATTCTAGTCTCATTTGGAGGCCCTAAAATCTAAATGGGTTATATGACCCAATGTATATCCATTTGGTTCACCCATGATTCTCTATGAAAACGAAAATGGTACAATATGGTGGTATGTGGACTACCGACGGTTGAATTGATTTACATTAAATAACTAGTACCAACTTCCTCATATAGAAAATATTGTTCACTTGATCCAAGGATCCATGGAATTTTTAAATATTCATTTAATATTATGATATCCTTACATCAGTGTTAAAAACACAGATAAAACAAATATGTGTTTTTGACTATGATGTATTGTATGATTATTTGGTTATTACCTTTAGAAAAATGAATACAACAACCTATTTTGTGGCCTTGATGAATTGGTATTTCCCCTCATATGTGGATTCCTTCATGGTTGTTTCAATGGATTATATCTTAGTGTACTCACTGTTGGAACATGACAATTCCAAAGTCACTGACGTATTGTCGATTACACTGAGAGATTATAAGTTCATTACTAAGCTAACAATATAAAACATTGGGATAGTTAAAGTTCACTTTCAAGGTACATCATATCCTATGTAGGGATATCAATGGATTTAGAGATTTTTGGAGTCATTTTTCTCTTGGATTATCCCAATAACATCTTTGATATACATTTTTTCTTATGGATATCCAGATACTATCCACATTTCATAAAAAAACCATCACGCCAGGAAATAACACTTATAAGAATGACCATGAAAGGTGTTAAGTTCACATGGTCTGAAGCTTATGAAGAATCCTTACAGAATTTGACAGGACATATGACCTCACCATGAATCCAAATTTTACATGATCATGAAATATGCTATATAGTTTGTTGTGATACATAAGACGTCATGTGGGGGGGGGGGTATTTTTATTCAAAGGGAATAAGTGTCGATGTATAGGCCACATCAGTAGTGACCTCACATTAATAATCATATGATGCTTTCTATCAAGTTAGAAGATGTTATTTTTTATTTAAATTTTTAGAGGCAATACAAACTAGGGGAATAGTTCATAGTATTCAAGGACCATAAAGGCCATAAATACATATTCAATCAGTGAAAATGGAAACTTTTATAGTTAATATTGGTATAATACCTACAGTTATCCTAATTTGAGATTAATTACAAACAAGGAAAAATAAATTTAATATATGACTCCTTAAGCATGAAAAATCATGCAGAAGATACTAAGGAATAAAATAATGAATGAAAGATGATTTATATTGTTTCTGAAATGAATATGGAAGTTTAGAAGTGTCACACTCAGTTTTCTATTAGTGATGAAGTAGTAAATTCATTATTTTTGATAGACTGAGGAGGTGAAATCATTTTGATCCTAAAGTGTTTTCCCTTAGGTATTTAGTTTTAGGTGATTACCCTATACCTAGTTGGGTTGTTAATATGGATGAGATTATGCATATCCATGGGCATTTTTGGGTACCTATAGACATGATAGTGGATCTGATGTGAGAATATCATGCTTCCAAATGGGTAGTATATCCCTAAATAACTAATATGTACCATGACTTATACAAAAAGTGTTTTTTTTGGGATAAAAATGGTGACGTAAGGTTTTTTTACATGGAGTTCAACATTTCACTAAGAGAAGGTGGAAGGCCATCATATTTCAATTATATTATAGTCGTTATCCATTTTGGAGTGATAATGGGATGAATTCACATTAGATTTCATGAAGAGGCAACTAAATTCACCCCATGATAGTAACATTATATGGATAATCAGGGATATGTAGCTAAATATACCATACATATTTCATATTAGGGAGAACTTATTCGTGGATGAACTTGGGATACTCTATATCAGATAGATCATACACCTTAATGGAGTTCAATTCACTATCACATTATATATGTATTCTCAGTTCACATATTGGTTTTGGAATGGGACATAGGGGTTTATTGGATCACATGTACTTCCAAGTACAACATATCACTCATTGTTCAATGTTCAGTCCAAGAATAATATATAGGTTCATAAAGAAATGCATTGTGCATGTTCCCTTTGTTTTAGACGCTCTTTGGGACACTACATTTCATTAGATAAATTCTGTTATAATAATAGTTTCGAATATACTATTTAAATGGATACGTATGAGTTTCTATATGATAGTCATTTACATTAAACATTGTTCTAGTTAGAGGTAGGGGATGTAGTTTATTTAATACCTTGTCTCATTTAGGAGAAATCCAAGAAGGTTTAAATGATTTCAAAAATATTCCTTTGTCTTAGACTAGGGACAAGCCACATGGTGATCATTACCACTAATCACTACTAATTGAGGTTGGTTATAACGAGTTCTTTTATAGCTCACATATATTGGGTTATTGAACATTTAAGAGGTAGGGGAAGCTGCCACCATGATCCATCAGACCACTTGAGGGTTTGGAGACTGTCTTTCTAGTATCATATCGAATAGAACTTCCATAGCTATATAGGGAAGTCTATGATGTATTTTATATTTTTTTATCATTGATATTATCATTCCAAAAAAATAAAAGGTTTCTGATATTGTGGGATTTCATTTAGAGAAGAATGCAACTTTGGTGGTGTATCCAATTGATATCATAGATCATAACCAAAAGGATCCTCACGTTAGTTCTATTCCTCTAGTACAGATGATATAGAAACTGGACTATATAAATGGTGAGATAATATAATTACAATCTAATAAAAATTCACAATGATATTAGTTATTCTTGGATTCTACATAAGTACCCTCAAAAGTGCATCCTAGTGATGAATTTTTTAAAGGAGGTGAGGTTTTAAATACTGGTTTTTAGTACATGCATGTGACCAATAATTTTTATCTAAAACTTTCATTATAATTAATATATGTTTATAATTATTTCAAGTAGGACTAATGATAACTCAACCTTTGTTCAAGATCTGAAGTTGGAATTTTTGAAAGAAAGAGGGAGAAGTATGGTTTGAACATGTTTTGGTGCTAACTATGTTCCTCAACCATGAGCCTCTGTATGGTAAGAGTATAGTTATCCAAATCATGCAACATGGGACAAATATCCATTCAAGGCATTAAACTACTTTCAGATTCTATAGACATGGATTGTGTAAGACAAAAATAATCATGAATGTAAACTGTGAATAGTGAGGGCTCATGGATATTGGATGCCTCACTGTTGATGAATGATTAGAAAAATCATGACACCAAAATATGTGTACCTTTTAAAAAAATTTAATATTGATATTTTAATTCATTATATTAACCTTTATATAAAATTTATCCTCCCTCAAACACATAATATCTCCCAACACATGAGATCTCCCATCTTCCATTCTCTTAAATATTATGAGATTTAATCTATCTGAGATTCTTTTCCATAAGTATCGGTTGTAGTATATCCCTCTTAGTTATTCTATCATGCATCTCCCTTCATTTCTCTATCTTCATTTTTCGTCATCGATTCTATTCCCATGTGATCTAAAATGAAATATTTAGGAATAATTTTTCTAGTATCAAAATATTCTCTCATTACTAATTCCACTATTTTTTGAAGAGTCTACTAGCATGTTAAGGTAGGTGTTCAATTTCATTCCCCAAATTTCTCACATGTTTTTGATTTTTCATCATTTTTAATCATGTTGGTATTTCCATGAATTACTCCTAAAATGAGTAATACTTTAAATTTGTTTTTAATATCATCACATTGACATTAGTTAACCCATTTGACATGGTAGGATGTTGACAACCTCAACCCAAACCACCCCTTAGGATGGGATTGATTAAATTAAAGAAGCTAAAATTCTATCCAAGTGGATAAGACATCCCATGGGTGTGTTGATCTTGACACGCTCTATTGGAACAATGAATATTTTAACTAGATTGAAACAATATTATGAATACCTATATAATCCCATTTAATTTATAAATTGAAAATCTAATGAAGTGGATTAAATAGAAATTGTGAGACAATATTTATTTTCCCTATCCCAGGATAAATGAATCTAATAGAGGACATGAAAATTTTTATGGACTAGGATCACTATAAAAGTAATGATATGTCTTGAGAAATGATTGGATTCAAAAACAAGAATGTCTTGGCTGACGTCAGAGGATAGTAGATGGTTTATTTATTCAACCACTAAGGGAGATAGAACAAAATTTATTAAATTAGTGAATGGAACAGTATACCATTGAATTATAGACTTATTGATTATGTTCATTATTTTATAATCCAAAATAAAAAGGTTTTATGTTTAGAGACATCTGGATTAGGCTGAAGTAGGTATGGTTGTCTAGGATCCCCATAAGGAACCTGAGCTTGACATGGTTGAACATTTCACATTATTATTATATTATTCTATAAAAATGTACATTTTATTTCCACATGATGAATTTTGTTAGACACCTTTGGTGGTGGCCTAATTAGTTATACTCACACCCTATTTGGTTTATTGTTGGGTACTCAGACAGAATTAATTGATAATGGTTGATATTAAGTAAATAACAAATCTATATATGTTTGATTATCTACAGTTTTGGTAGAGGATAACTGATCCAATTCATGGGATGACCATGGGGATTGTTTTGGTGTTTTTTTATTTTGTCTAGATGTATCATGTTTATGCATGATTCTATTTCTACCAGACCATTCAGTGTAGTCATGAAATCATCTGTATATGATATTACATACATATTTTGACTATTTATTATTATATGTATGTTTATACCGACAACCCTGTATTATACAACCATTCATTTCCTTTCTTATTCTAATTTATTTATTATTACCACTACAATGATACACTATAATAAAGAGGGTATAGTCACCCCACCATACCTATATAGACCCTCACTATTATTCGACCAACATTGGAATATGGAGAGGAACTCTTGAGGTCATTTGGACAACTGGGACTATTTTCATATGAGTGAACCGGTTTTGGGGTGTCTCAAGGATGATTGGGAACATCACATGACCTAGCTTACCACTAGGCCCAAAGGGTGTGTTTGATCCCCATGAATTGAAAAAAACATCCTAGGTATCGATGAAACACTCTTCTGAATGTTTTCAACAAAATAAAAATAAAATCAAAAATCTAATTAGAGTATAATATAAAAAAAATCAAAAAGGTGGATCATAAAGGAAACCCGCACCCAACCCAAATTGTGAATGAATAAAATTTCCACATTGAAATTAAATCATATAAATATAATCGAAAAAAACAATAACACCAAAACAAAAAAATACAAATCATCCACTACCTATTAGTAAGTATCACAGGGTCACTCCCCAGATCCCATACCACCACCTCCAGGCTAACTCAAACATATAATAATAATGTTCATGATATATCACTTAAAAGGAAACAATAATAGGTACATATTCACATTGGTATATTAAGTATATGAGAAAAATATGACCAAAAAATATTTCAACAATGAGTTTGTGGAATTCCATTCATATGATTTTTTAATCTAGTATGAATTAAATTTAGAAAATATGTTTCCTATGAGTATGAGTAGTAAATCCGATCATATGAAGTTTATTTTTTCCCATGAAACTACCACATTATTTTATAGAAAACCGCGATAAAAAATCCTCTTAAAATGAACTTATATATCCTTTATTTTAAAAACCTCTCAAATACTGATATCATTTAATATACCCTCATCAACCTTTTTAAAATTAATTTATAAAATAAATTTAATGTGAATTATAAACAACACATAAAAATAATATTCACTCAAAATGGGAACATATTAGTAATTAAATAAATTATACATTCTTTAGGCGAAGGTATAACATGATTCAATCAATCTATAGGAAGTAATAATGAAAAATCTTGAATTACATATATATTATCCTTAACTACAATAAATAACAATCCAAACAAAGCATGTCTTAATTGAGGTAGTCCTAGAACATAACAAATACATTATACTAAATATTAAAATATTTTTTATCGAAACAACACAATCCACCTAACAAAACATTAAATAAACACATCAATGGAACTCAAAAATATCCCAAGAATGGAACACAATCACATACACACTAGATAAAAGTGAACATTTAGTGTAACAAAAACCAAGTCCTCTCTCTTATACTAGAATTAACATGAAAATAATAAATATTATGTGATAAAATAATCAATAAGTAATATAAATCTCATCTCAAATCTAATTCAATCACATGATAAAACCCTTTCACAACATCCAAAAATATTATATATAACAAAACTATCAAGATAAATATAAAAAAACATAATTAAAATGAATGGATTATTATTTCAAAATAATATCTAAATTAAATCATTAAGAACTGTTTAAATACAATTTATTTCATTTACCCTTTTTGTTTAAAAACATTTTGGTAACTAACTCTTTCATTTATACCCAAAAAACTCTTTTAAACTAATCCCTTACACATTTCCTCACCCAAACATTGTCAAATAACATCGAACCTCAAATTCAATTTTAAATTAAATCCTTTAAATCATTTTTTAGACACATGGAACATAACAAAATTTGAAAACTAGGAAAAAAAATTGAAATACCCTTTTTTACAAGTGTAAAATCATAGAAAACCGGAAATAATAAAATTATACATATCAAATATAGATAAAGTTTCATAATCTAGGAATTTAATTTCATAAAGACATTAATGGAATTAAAATAATGTAATTACACAAAAATGTGCACCTATTTCCTAGTGGTTATCACCTCATAATGAATACAAACATATCACCTTTGTAGTGAATGTTCAAACCAGCATGGAGATGGCTAATAAAGACCATAATCAACAATAATTACACAATAAAAGTATCCTATAACCCTAATATTAACCTCAAGACACATAGTTATGTACAAATTGATCTAGATAGAAACATCAATGATATTAATTTTTTGATAAAACAAAATATTTGTGCTTGAACACCAAATAATTAACTAGAGAAATATGGATTAGAATGATCAAGGTTTTATAAAGTATAATAAAAATAATTATTATTCAACTTTTCAAGAGTTAGAGAACCATAAATACAAGTACTGAGAAGGGTAAAGCCTGAATAAGTGTGGATGATATCATCTAAAGTTAGATTAAAATTCTAAAGTTATAGTATTGATTGGATTCTCTTACATCTAAAAATTATTGGGAAACCGGACACTAACATGTGAGACTTTTTAAAATTATCCACAAATGTAAGACAATTTATACTTGATTATTTAAGTTCCCCCATTCTATAATAATTAAAAAAATCAAATTACTTATCTCTACATACGATATATATGGTTATATACGACGATAATTTATTCTCAACATTAATTTTGGAAAATTACTTATATTGATAAATTTTTCCTATTCTATTCTTATTTACTACTTTAAATACTTTCATAAAACCATTCCTTTTGTTCCCTCCTTAAAAATATTTATCATCTTTCAAACATTTTTATTCTTATAATACATGTACACGGTGTTATGATCTTGAGAGTATTATGGGAGAAATAATACTTGATTTTTATTATCAATTTTAATGTTTTTTATTCATCATGTAATATTGATAATTTCATATTATTATATTTTTTTTACAGTAATGATTATTTCATTTTAAAGTATTAAATTATAACTAAATAAAAGAAACCATTATTAACTTTATTCATTTTATTTAATATAGTTAATAATATTATATAAATACAATTTATTAAAGTAGAATTCATAATTATATGGGATATTACCAAGCTTGTTCCCAATAGAACTAGTTTACAGTATATTATGGCTTACTTGTGTTAGTGAAGATTCATTTTTCGTTATATCAATTTTGGTATGGAATGGATTGCAGAGATTTTGTTTTTTCTACTTAGTTTTATTTATTTTCTTATTTATTTGAAATATCATTCTTGTCAATGATTAGAGCCATTTTTCATGTAGTTTTGTTTTGAGTCATATTTTTCATTATTGATGATCACATAAGCATACAAATAATAAGGGTAATTCTTCCCATACTGTGATAATTATACCATTGGTGATAGTTTCTATAATGTTGGCTGTTAGAGGTGGTTTTATTAGATCACTCATAATATCTTTACCTATTTAAGAGGATTCATGTATGGTTTGAGTCATAACATAGTAAATAATAAGTGATAATTCAAAATGGTTTTATCGAGTTATGAGTATGAATTTGGTAAATTATATATGGATTGGTATTTGTGGTGAGTTATAATGATTATTAGGTGTTTTCTAGGTGGTTGTGGATTAAAGTAAATGAAATTGGAATTTTTGGTTTCACCTAAAAATTATTTCATTGGGAAATAAGAAATTGGGATATTGAATATATTTTTAGATTTTAATTAAATAAAGATTTTATTTTAATATTTTTTTAGTTAAATTAAATTTAATTGGAGTATTATTAGTGGCTCTGTTATTTAATAACATTTTTATATTTATCATTGCTTTTTTTGGATGATTATGGATAATTTCATGAATTATGAGATTTGGTAATTATAATTTTATAGGAATTTGAATTTTTGTATCTCATATACTTTTAGAATAATAGGGTATTCTTTTTAGATTGTGTAAATAGATCAGCAAATATTTCGATGAGTCTTTTATCACTTTCTGTCTATTCTAGAATTAAAAGGGAACTAATTTCAATATGAATGAGATGGTAAAATTTTAGTAATCATATAATAGAGTATAATTAGGTATTTTATGGTAATTTTATCATTGAATAACAATTTTAGGAGGGAACAAATAAAAGACCCCTTAATGGATGAATTTCCATTAATACATGGTTCATTTCAAAATCTCCGGCCAATTTACATAGATGTTAATTTATAAAAACAAATTCAAATAGTTATTTTACAGTAGTACATTGGTTTTCCTAACCATATAATAAAATATTTCAGTATATAAAAATTTATATTTTATCATTTTAATATTTTTATAACATCTATTTGGTCTAAAATAGAACATTAGATAGTACTTGAATCTTATTGTGGGATTACTGACAATAAATTATTTTTCAATTCAGCCAAACCAAAATAATTAAATAATTTAGATATTTTAAAATCATATTATTATAAAAATACATCAGTTAGAGGTAATTAATTAAAAAACATATATTTATAAATAAGAGGATAATTAAAATAATTGAATTATGACGCATTTAAATTTTAATAATGGAAATGGATAGTATAACCAATTTATAGGGTCATAGATTTTAGGGAATAATTTGGAATTATCTGAGTAATAGTTGTTAGTTTTAAATTTTTATAATGAGTTAAATTATTTAAAAAGGATTATATTCAAGAAAACTCCCATTAGTGGAGGTATATCATATATGTGATTTAATTATTTTATTTAAATTATTTTTTAATAAATATGATGGGGCAACTCGGTAGACATTTGTAAAATTAGTTCCAAGTGAATTTTTTTTTGGATTCATAATACATTTTTTTCTTATTTAAAAACTCATTCTTGTTATGAGTTACACTATTTAGTATAGGGGTGTTTGTTCTAGAAAATATTTAAGGAGAATATTGATTTATTTTTAAGGGTGTAGTGATTTAATTGGGATACAATGTATTGGGAGAAAAATACAGCATGTATAACTATAAGGAATAATGAGTAATACTAGGATTTTGATAGATGTTTTGTGTAACAAGTCTATATCTTTAACCTGGTAGGTATCCTATGTTGTTAGTACAAGTGATAAATTGAAATGAGTGTATAGATAAATTGGATTTTTATGATTAAATTCATTGATTCATTCGAGATTATATCTTTTTTAGAATTAAATTTGTGATGATAGATATAAATACAGTACTCGAATATTCAATTTTTTCCCATAAGTTAGTTTGAGACTAGATTTTTATGAATGAACAATATTTAAGAGTTATAGAGTTAATATATCATAATTTTTGGGATAATGGTGAATATATTTGTCCGATTTGGTGGATTATTATATATAATATACTTATTATAGGGAAACACCTTATTTATTATTTTAATAAATTTTTTAAAGGTTTTACAATGTTAGATATGAAGAAATTACCCTCATATGTAAGAATTTTACCACTTGATTAAAGATGTTCCCCATTATACATAAATTACATAGTGTGATTACTTATTTATAATTAACATATCAATAGTTATATCTAACAATAATATACTATGAATAACCATAACTAAAAAACAAATATTTTAGTAATGTTAACCTCTTTTATTTTTATATACTACATTATATATTTTCAAAAAAAAACATTAATATGATTCCTTCCTTTTAAATATCTACCAATATTTTTATAATTTATATAATTTATATTATAATAAATTGTGGTAGGATCTTAAATAGAGAGTGGGAGGAATAATATTACTTATCTTAGTTTTTTTTACATCCATGTATTTATATTAATCATGTTATATATAAATATATCAGTTTTTTATAATTATAATTATTTAATTTATTATTATAGAATTTTACCTTAAATATTTAAATAAATGTTTATTTCATCTTGGTATTTAATATTAGAAAACTTATTAAAAAATGAATATTATTCAAGGAAAATTTGAACACAAATATGGCATGTAAAAAAGTTTCTTCCTGATTGAAGTAGTTTGTAATACATGATAGCTACATAGAATTAAAGAAGATTCATTTTTCATTGTTCTAATTCAATTTTCAGTATGAATGGATGAGGGAGAAACACATTCAATTTAACATCATATAGAAAAGATTTAATAGTTTAACGTCATGTAAGATTAGAAAACAATGTTTATTGTCATATGGTTTGAACATATACGTATGAACAAGGTTCTTTAGGGAATGCACATTACATGATAAAACAAACCAGACTTGAACGTGGAAAAAAGATCACACCACATTGAGTGAAACCATAGGTGGGACCTTATGCTGAGGGGATAGAAAAGATCTCGGACCTCGGTTTGGACCCTAAGATGAATTGTCTGGGCATTCCAATGTATCCCATGAGGATTGAAATCATGTCATATATAGCTCTTAACATTCCATGTAGTTTAATGTGATTCAGTATGGATAGAGATGAGAAGGACTATCCCATAAGGGGATGTACGTGGAGCTGCCATTATAAACCCTATGTGAATGAGGACATATATCCACATATGAGACACCATGAAATCACATAAGAATCGGGGTCAAAACAACGAATAAAAGAAAATTTTAGTGGAGTATGAGATGGAACAAATTATGAAATGTCTGGGAATTCCAATGTATCCCATGAATATGGGAATCACACCATATGTATTTATTAATACGCCATGCATTTTAACACCACACATCCAATACGGTGAGATCATAATTTATGGTCATAGTTCTCAGACCGTAGGATAATGAGATTCTTCCAAGTGGGCATAAACCTTGACCAAATCTCTAAGACCATGTGAGGTATGCTTAATATGGAAGATAATGGAAGAGAATATCATTGCAACATATGGGATACAAATAGATGGGAGATGATGTAGATTCAATGATGACTCCATGATGTGGATTCGTCACCTTAATGTGTAAATGTCCACAGAGGGATAACACCCAAAAAGGTCGGGGGGGGGGGGGGGCAATTGAGAGTAGTCGACTCAAGGAGATTTGTAGATGAAAGGGGTATGGGGAGATCTCAAGAGATAATTAGACAACATGGTTATTGAAAACAATACATGAATAAGGACATATGTACTCATACCCCCACCTCCTATCCATGAGAGAAGCAAGGTCGAGGGGCCAAAAGGAACAAACATTTTCCGAAATATAGGCCTGAACCTGAAGCCTAGATGTCCAAGCATTCCTACTTATCCCATGAGGACAGGAATTAATACATATGTAGTTATATAAATCCCATGTATTTTAATGTCACGTGATAAGGATGAAGACAAGATGAAGGACATTCTATAAGGTGGAGAACATGGTGTGACATTTGTAAACTCGACATGAATGGGGACTAAAGATGTCTAAATCACTTCATATGTATCCCTTTTAGAGAATGTAACCTGAAGGGGGTGAATAGATTTGTTGGGCTGGACCATAAGACAAAATGTCTGTAACACCCTGTGCTTCCACGATACGCTTCTCTTTCAATAATGCAATAGCTTGCATTGTAAGCAAGTTCGAGATTCTAACACACCGCAACCAATCGAAATAGCCATTATGAATAGTAATACCCACTTTTTGAAATTATATATATTTGATATATCAAAATGGAATTTATTTTTGGATTCAGAATATCGAAATTATCCTATGATGAATTTTTGGTATTTTTCTAAGAACATCCAATTTTTTATGAATAGTGAAAAATACTTAAAAATAAAATTTTTAATAAAAAATAATTTATAGTAATAAATTATACTATCGAGTGGTTTTAAAGTGTAATTAGAATATATTTTTACCATTTTATCCAATGGTTGTCATTATAATTAATTTCACTTTGAAATTAGACATAAACAATTGTCAATCTTTTGATATATATTGTTTCTTAAAAACATGCTATTTGTTGTGACCGCGGGAATTAATTATAAAATTAATTAATGAAACTTATATGTTTGGAAGTTATTAAAAGAGGCATAATTTTTGAATACGGAATATCAATTATATATTAGGATGAAATTTTGGCATTGTTCTAAAAAACTTCAATTTTTGATGAATAGTGAAACCAATAAGTGGTAGTTTAAAAACTTATTTTTCGTTTAAATAAACATTACCACATCTGTGTTTTGATTTTCAAAAATCCTACATACATGGTTGTCATTAGGAAGCAAAATGTGGTTCAATGGGATAAAAATAATTTTTTGTGAATAGTAACTTTTAAGTTTAATTAATCACGATTTAAGGTAATTAGTGAAATTTAAGATAAAAATGATATTATAAAAAACTGAAAATACCCTTAAACTTGTCATAACCCTATTTTATGAGTCATGTCCGACCAAGACAATCCATGTGTCAACTTGGGGACCCCATGGAGCAACTTTGGTAGGAAATTGACATTAACAACTATTTATTTAATGTTAAAATAAAAATGTCACAAACATGAGTTTTTTAACTAAAAATATTTTTAAATGGGGTTATAAAAGTCATATTTTTTACTATAAATATTAATTATAAAGATAAAAAGATTTCCTACATCTTGATATTTTTTTTATAATTTTAAGACATTAAATAAATTAAATTTTATATGACACCATGATGATGCATCGATTACCTCATTAATTAACGATTTAAATAATATGAAAAGATAATGTAAAATATAAGACTTACACTTGTCAAAAACCTATTGGATGAGTGTATTTCGAACCCTTATCACCTTATCCTCGGGATATATAATTGTGGGACCTTTAAAATCCGAAACTCATTATATAATAAAGTAACATTCCATTACATTCCAAGAGTGCCCCTCCTCTCCTCTTATAAAAGGCCCACACCACTACCACCTTATTCACACCATCAAGCAATTTGGCTCGACCAACCTCTGCCCAAATACTCTCCCAACATTTCTCTATTACTCCTAGAAGCCTCACTTTGGGCAGAAGTCTTCCCAAGGAATCCTTTGGCTCAAATCAAAGAGAGTTACCCTATTTTAAGGTAATGTTTTCTCTAATGTTTTTTTGTTTTATTTTTCTTCTCCAACCCCCTAAACTCTTTTTATTATTTTATTTTGTAATAACACAAGTATATTCAATATAATAGTATTTTTTTATGAGAAGGATTAAATTTACACTTACACAAACCTACATCTAATGGTTAAAGAACATACTGTTTCTGTGGATGGAGAATTTCTGCCTCACGAAACGATTATTGTTCAACACTCATATAACACCTCTCATGGTGCCCATTATGATGACACTATTTTTATATATAATATATATTATGTTTTTATTTTCCTTATTATTATGTATTTTTCATTTATGGAAAACCTTTACGATTTCCATTATGGGTAAACGCGATAATTTCATTTTAGGAAGTGCAGACAACCACCCCCTCAAAGTGATTTAAATCGTTAATGCAATATGTGGGATGTATAAAGGATGGGGTAAATGGTATTATACATTATATTATACAGGAATTATATTATACCTTTATATCATTATAATTTCATTCCATTAAATACGAAATAGAAATGAAAGTAGCGTTCATGCGTACGTACGGCTTACCGTCTCCATGAACGGTGCATTTCATTTCTTACATCTAAATGTTATGTAATGTTATAAATGCATGTATATACTGGATATATATGATATATATGATATCTACATCATGCATATAATTCTGAATATGATGGATATTTCACCACATGAACAACTTGTAGTTATAAGATGCATATTTTTGACTCAAGTACCAAAGATCGACAAAATGACCGTTATTAACATAAATAATTACATAATGTTCATAACATAGTTATAAGTGATATATAAGGAATAATTAAAATGAAAAAGGTTCTTGCGTAAATAGAAATTAACTCTAGTTTAATATTCAGGAGATTAAAGAACGGTCGAGTCAAGTCGGACACGAGGTTAGGGAATTTCTTAACCCAATTTCCATTCTTTGGGTTAATCTCCTACTTTCAAATTATGTCCTGATATTATTATGTACTATCGTGTATTTGTACTTTATTTATGTGTACATATAGTAAATACACATAATAGATCTATTTTATTTTAAAAATGATACTTTTAAGGGCTTCGTCCCAATCTTCTTTCATTGAGGCATATTTGGTTTTATACACAACTTTCATTTATACGGTGTATAAACCCCCTTTGACTTTTATTTTTATTCAAAAGGAATCTTTTTATACGAAGCGTTTTTACTAAATGACAAAAGGAATTTTTTTTCTTATGTATGCGACGACCACGACTTCTCTGCCGCCATGGTTATTATTTGATTTTCGGCTTCCTCTATAAGCCATAACCATTTTTAAAAAAAAAACAAAAATAAATACCATGTTTTACTTTTCATTTATTTTGGTATTGAAAATGGTTTTGATAATGTTTTTATTATATCAATGTGTTGTATTGATATCTTGTGATATAAGTGAGGAAATCTTATTTTTCATTTATTCATGTTTTATGTGATACAATTATGTTATGGTTTATGATATGTTTAAACATGTTAATATGAGGAATGCATTGGACATAATAAGTGACGGGTGGAGCCCTCTATAGCTTCTCGATGCATCGGTAGGACTCATGAGAAAATCTAGTGTCTTGTCATGAGGCCTTGAAAAAATCTTATTTTTAGTCTTGGCACGAGGCCTTGCTACGTGGTTACGATAGTCTGGAATTATGCATTCCATCATTATGAAAGTGGTTATTGATATTGCATGTGATTATTCAACCAGTAGAATATCCATGTGTATAAGTAAATGGCATTATTTCATTTTACTTTTTACATATTATGTTCAAGTTCAAGATTAAAAGGATTTTGTTTTAGTTATACATTGCCTTAAATGTTTTTGTTTATTTATGAAATCTTCCACTATATTGTTATCCTTACTGAGAATATGAGCTCACCCCTTTCAATGTTTTAAATTTTCTAGGATGTGAAGAAGTATATTATGAATGACCTGTAAGGATAGTATGAGGGGATATGAAGACAAGATGTTGTTGTAGTTTTGTTTTTCTTTATGATGTAATGTAATACTTATGAATCTATCTAGTTTTTTCAAGGCTACTAAAGTATTCGGTCTTTAGAGACTTGATCTTTTGTGATCATGCCAATGTTACGCAATAATGCACCGACTCAGGGTAACTGGGGTCGGGGCGTTACAGTTGGTATCAGAGGAAGTTTAGTACTAACCTTGGAAGCTACATTTAGATAAACTCTGATTAGAGCACATACCCTAAGATAGACTTTGAGGATTAGTATAGAATAACTTCCTAGAATTTTGGTATTATAGAGATTTTATTTGTTTTCCGAGCAATACATCCCTGACTGGATACGAGCAGGTAGAGGCGTCTCTGGCACAGATGTACCTAGGGGTAAAACCTGAAAACACTGCTTTGAGCTAAACTCTAATGGGAACTAGTGCATGACAATGGGCCTTTCTGAACTCTTGGTTACGACACTCCTGGGGGATATGCTTAGGATAATTCTCATTTTTTTACAAACCATTATGAAGGGTTTATGAGTATACACTTCCTCAAAGAAAACTTTTTTATGATTGTGGATTATATCCATAAACCTTTCAATTTACATTAAGTATTTTAAATGTTTGGAATTATTCATTGCAATTCATAAACTAACCTAGTTTATGCCATTGTATAGAAATGGTGCCCAGTAGAAGGAATGTTAACTCTATCAATACGTATGATCCAAAGAGTAAGAAGGATCATATCTTTCACGGTATTAAGACAACATTTAGAAGGTAAATAGTCACCCATGTGTTCTCAACATATGAAGAAATACTATCATGTGTTAATAAGATAAGTAAATAATTCCTTGAGTCTTATGGATTTGAAGGGATGAAAGAGAAGAAAAGGATGGAAGAGAGAATGATGGATATATGGATGAGGGAAAAGAAGAATTTTCCAATATGTGATAACTTAGGGAGGAAACACCTTGGAACTTTCTCGAAGGGAATGAGAGTTTGTTATAAGTGTGGAGAAAAAGGACACCAAGTGCGTGACTGAAAAGGTAAGAAAAAGGTTTCAAATATACAATACTTCATCTGCAAGGAGTGGGGAAACTATGCAAACCAATGTACAAATCATCAGAGTATGACCCGAATGATGTTACTGGATAATAATCACGTTATGATACTACCCGATATGAGGAGGAATGATTAGAGTTTTTATGTTGCCATTAAATAATTTTGTCATTTGAGTGTTGTATCAATGATGTACTGGTTATAATAATTATGGACTATATAAGGATAGTAATGCAGTACTATTTCATCAAGGACTTGAGATCTTGTAGAACCAAGAAAAGTGACTCCACAACAGGTTAAATTTTTGGAAAATATATGGTTGAGAGAATGATAGACCATAATATTGTTCAGATACCGAGATAGTAATTTTGGAATAATACATGATTGATTTGGAAAAATTATATTGGAAATTCTTAAAACAGATTAATGATTTGTATACAGTTTTGGATAGAAGGAGTATATCTAGTATTTTATAAGGAATAAGGGATCATGAATGTAATCAATAAGGATTTATGGTAATTCCGGATGTTGAAGTGTTTTAAAAGAATACATGATGAAGGTTTTCACATGTTGTTATGTGGAAAAAAGGATCTTCATTATGTTTACCTTCCTTATAAAATTTGGGCTGTGAGTTGGACAAAATTATTTTGGATAACTATAAAGGTTGGAATGGATTAAGTTGTACCTTGGATAGTATTTTTTAAGGTTAAAACATTTCTGAATATTATTTTTGGAATATTATAATACTATTGTTTTAAGAAAAGGACAACCTGTAGGTCGGGGGATAACCCGTTGCGTTAGACAAAGCTGTAGGAATCAAACCCACAACCATAGTGCGACAGGCCTTTATTACCTACCACTAGCCTACAGGAAGTCCCCTGTTATTACAAAATAGATTTCCTAATCTAAATGGTATGTGTTAATATTTTGAACCTTGTACGATTAGGATAAATATGATATTTTTGAGTTCGATTATCTTTTTGAGTGAAAGATGAGTTTGTGGTCGAAATTATATAAAGGTTGAAACTCTACTTGTCAAGAATAAATATATATATACCTATCACTTATTATATGAATAAATTAATTCTTAAACTTTAGTAAAGAGATATTAAAACAAAAAATGTGTTATCCTAATACCTTATGTCTTGTTGAACTTATAATAATAAAGGCTTTGAGGCCCTCAATTTTACACTTTTTTGTGATTGATGACCTCAATCAATTCCTATAAATATTTAGGTTTTTCCTCCTATTATATGTCTCTAATTGCCACCAATGATCTTGTTATCGAGATCATAATTTGGTGGTAACTTTTTTATTTCCATTTCCCTCTTATTAAGGCTAAATTTTATTAACCTTATTTCCAATGTGGGTTTTCCACAAAGGTATTTTCTATTTTCAACCTTTTATTTTTAATGAAAAATTTCAATTTGCGAGGACACAATTTATTGAAGTAGGGGAGAATGTAACACCCTGGGCTTCCATGATACACTTCTCTTTCAATAATGCAATGGCTTGCATTGTACGCAAGTTCAAGATTTTAACACACCACAACCAATCGAAATAGGCATTATGAATAGTAATATGCACTTTTTGAAATTATATAAATTTATATTTCAAAATGGACTTCATTTTTGGATTTGGAATATCGAAATTAGCCTATGATGAATTTTTGGTATTTTTCTGAGAGCTTCCAATTTTTTATGAATAGTAAAAATACTTAAAAATAGCTTTTTTCATCAAAATAGTTTATAGTGATAAATTATACTATTGAGTGGTTTTAAAGAGTAATTAGAATATATTTTTACCATTTTATCCAATGGTGGTCATTAGAAATAATTTCACTTTGAAATTAGACATAAACAATTGTCAATCTTTTGATATATATTGTTTCTTAAAAACACGCTATTTGTTTTGACAACGGGAATTAATTATAAAATTAATTAATGGAACTTATATGTTTATGATTTCATAAAATATACATCATTTTTGAATTCAGAATATCAATTGTAGATTAGGGTAAAATTTTGGCATTGTTCTGAAAAACATCAATTTTTGATGAATAGTGAAACCACTAAGTGATAGTTAAAAAACTGATTTTTCGTTTAAATAAAACATTACCACTTCTGTGATTTGATTTTCAAAAATCCAACATACATGGTTTTCATTAGGATGTAAAATGTGGTTCAATGGGAGAAAAATAATTTTTGGTGAATAGTAACTTTTAAGTTTAATTAATCACGATTAAAGGTAATTAGTGAAATTTAAGGTAAAAATGATATTATAAAAATATAAAAATACCCCTATACTTCTCCTACCCCTATTGGATGCGTCATGGACAACCAAGACAATCCATGGGTCAACTTGGGAACCCCATGGAGCCACGTTGGTAATAAAAAAACTTTAAAAACATTTTATTTAATGTTAAAATAAAAATGTCACAAACAGGAGTTGTTTTACTAAAAAAAATTTAAATGGGGTTATACAAGTCATATTTTTTACTATAAATATTCATTAGAAAGATAAATTGATTTCCTACTCCATGATATTTTTTATTTAAAATTTTAAACATTAAATAAATTATATTATATTATGACACCTTGATGATGCAGCGATTACCTCATTATTTAACGATTTAAATAAAATGAAAAGATAATGTAAAATATAAGACTTACACTGGTCAAAAACCTACTAGATGAGTATATTTCTAACCCTTATCACCTTATTCTCGAAATATATAATTGTGGGGCCTTTAAAATCTGAAACTCATTATATAATAAAGTAACATTTCATTACTTTCCAAGAGTGCCCCTACTCTCCTCTTATAAAAGGCCCCCACCTCTACCACCTTATTCACACCTTCAATCCATTTTTCACAGACAACCTCTGCTCAAATACTCTCCCAACATCCCTATATTACTCCTAGAATCCTCACTTTGGGCAGAAGTCTTCCCAAGGTAGCCTTTGTCTCAAATCAAAAAGAGTTACCCGATTTTAAGGTTATGCCTTCTCTAATGTTGTTTTGTTTTATTTTGCTTCTCCAACCCCCTAAACTCTTTTTATTATTTTCATTTGTAACAACACGAGTATCTTAAATATACTAGGATTTTTTTATTAGAAGGATTTTATTTACACTTACACACAACTACATTTAATGGTTAATGAAGATACTGTTTCTGTGGATGGCGAATTTCTGCCTCACGAAACGATGATTGTTCAACACTCATATAACACCTCTAATGGTGGCCATTATGATGACACTATTTTTATATATGATACATATTATGTTTTTGTTTTCCTTATTTTTCTGTATTTTTCATTTATGAAAACCTTTACAATTTCCATTATGGGTAAATGCGATAATTTCATTTTAGGAAGTGCGGACTACGACCCCCTCAAAGTGATTTGAATCGTTAATACCATATGTGGGATGTATAAAGGATGGAGTAAATGTTATTATACATTATATTATAATGGAATTATAGTATACCTTTATATAATTATAATTTCATTCCATTAAATATGAAATAGAAATGAAAGTTGCGTTCATGCGTACGTAGGACTTACCGTCTCCATGAACGGTGCATTTCATTTCTTACATATAAATGTTATGTAATGTTATAAATTCATGCATATATTGGATATATATGATATATATGATATCTACATCATGAATATAATTCTGAATATGTTGGATATTTCACCACATGAACAACTTGTAATTATAAGAAGATTATTTTTGACTCAAGTACCAAAGATCGACAAAATGACCGTTATTAACTTAAATAATTATATAATGTTCACAACATAGTAATAAGTGATATATTAGTAATAATGACCATGAAAAAGGTTCTTACGCAAATATAAATTAACTCTAGTTTATTATTCAGGAGATTAAAGAACGGTTGAGTCATGTCGGACACGAGGTAAGGGAATTTCTTAACCCAATTTCCATTCATTGGGTTAATCACCTACTTTCAAATTATGTCATGATATTATTATGTCCTATCATGTATTTGTACTTTCTTTATGTGAAATTATAGTAAATATTCATAATAGATCTATTTTATTTTAAAAATGATCTTTTTAAGGACTTCGTATCAATCTGCATTCATTGAGGCATGTTTGGTTTTATACACAACTTTCATTTATACGGTGTATAAACCCCCTTTGAATTTTACTTTTATTCAAAAGGAATTTTTTTATACGAAGCGTTTTTACTAAACGACAAAAGGAATGTTTTTTCCTATGTGTGCGGCGACAACGACTTCTTCGCCGCCGTGACTATTATTTGAGTTTTGGCTTCCTCTATAAGCCATAAATTTTAAAAAAATACCATGTTTTACTTTTCATTTATTTTGGTATTGAAAATGGGTTTGATAATGTTTTTATTATATCAATGTGGTGTATTGATATCTTGTGATTGAAGGGTGGAAGTATTATGTTTCCTTTATGCATGTTTTATCTGATACAATTATGTTATGGTTTATGATATGTTTAAACCTGTTCATATGGGGAATGCATTGGACTTAGTAAGTGACGGGTGGAGCCCGCTATAGCTCCTCGATGCATCGGTAGGTCTCATGAGACAAACTAGTGTCTTGGCACGAGGCCTTGAAAAAATCTTATTTGTATTCTTGGCACGAGGCCTTGGCTACGTGGTTATGATAGTCTGGCATTATGCATTCCATCATTATGAAAGTGGTTATTGTTATTGAATGTGATTATTCGACCAGTAGAATATCCATGTGAATAAGTAAATGGCATTATTTCATTTTACTTTTTCCATATTATGTTTAAGTTCAAGTTTAAAAGGATTTTGTTTTAGTTATACATTGCCTTAAATGTTTTTGTTTATTTATGAAAGCTTCTGCTATATTGTTATCCTTACTGAGCATCTGAGCTCACCCCTTTCAATGTTTTAATTTTTCCAGGATGTGAAGAAGTATATCATTAATGACCTGAAAGGATTGTATGAGGGGATATGAAGAAAATATGTTGTTGTAGTTTTGTTTTTCCTTATGATGTAATGTAAGACTTATGAATGTATCTAGTTTTTCCAAGGCTACTAAACTATTCGGTCTTTCAAGACTTGATCTTTTGTGATGGTGCAAATGTTACACAATAATGCACCGACTCTGGGTAACTGGGGTCGGGGCGTTACAATGTCTGAGTGTTCTTATGTAATCCAGGAGGATGGGAATCAAGCCATATGCAGTTTTATGAATTCATTCAGTATAACGTTATACAACAAGGATTCCTGAGATCTTAGTTTTTGGTCGTAGATCTCAGACCATAATCAATATAATGACCTTCCATATCATGTTGAGTAGTTTAACATCCTCCCAGAATCTAATATAGTCTAACGTCATGCAGGGTGAATGTTGACATCTCATACAGTACTACTTGAGGAATTTGGCATTGGTGGGAGGATTAATATGCTCACCATCCTTAGTAACAAAAGAGTATGCACTATTTGGGTAAACCTTGTGAATGGTATAAGGTACCTACCATTTGGGCTCCAACTTTAGTGGCTTCCTACTTGGTATCATTGAAATTCTCACGGCCAACACTAAATTAACTTATAAGAAAGCGAAGAGGAAAACATTTGTATTTAACGCCTTCACACTCTTGTTCTGATTCCTCTCTAGATTGTGCAATCTACAAAGCATGTTCTCTTCAAGCACATCCAACTCAAACAGATCTAATTCTTCTACTTAATCTGGTTTATAATGATTTTATATGACTGTACATAGTGAGGGTATCTAAATATCTAATGGCAATATTTCCTCAATTCCGAATACCATAGAATATGGAGTCACCTGGGTGAAATTACGAGTTGTCATTTAGAAATCCCTGAGATCATTGGGGTGTTTTTATGGAAAAAGTATCTTGTTTTGAATAACCATCTTCTGCAATATGTTAGAGAGGGTTTTGTTGAATGTCTCAATCATCCAAATTTATTTCCCATGATAGAGAGATGTATGTTTATAATAGATGTTCCACTTGGTGTATAATTTCATCCACTCTGCTACTCAAAAGATGGTATTGTTTTTAGTGAGAATGAAGTGAGGGACATAAAATTAGTGGATGATACTGGAGCTCATGAAGAAATACACAGAATGGGAATTAACTTCCCTGAGAATAAATTCCTCTGTCCGCATGGAAAAGAAATCATTAGTAGTCAGGATGAACCTGAACTAGCGATCTGTTGACGGTGGATTTGGTTTCGCAAAATCAAGTCCCCCGACGAAAAAATACCATGAATACCTGGTTGTATAGAGGGGAAATGTTACCTAATGCATAAAATATTCCTTAATTTTTTATTGATGTAACCTCTTGGAAAACATGATATAGTCAAAAATTACGGTGGGCCAAAAGTATCACAATATTTGCATTTCATGACAATTTTTCAGCCCAACCAGATGAGCCCCACAAGAACTAGCCTGAAATTCTTGCATAACCTAGGAAATATCATCTCCATATATTAAATAGAGGAGTATAAAATTAAACCCATTCCTTTAGAAGAACTTCCCATGACTGAGAAAACTCAAGATTGTGAACTCCGCTGTGCACCATCAAATCGCTCATATTCATCTTGGTCTGTTGGGAGCTTACTATGCTAGAGATGCTTGATAAAGGGAGTCTCCTAGTCTGGGGTCTCCTCAAATACTATAGAAGGGGGGCATGGAGGTCCCAATTTAGAAGCATTGGCAGTATGTTTGCTTAACTATGGGATATCATCATCGTCCAAAGTGAAGGGGGGTGATGACTCCTCGATGTTCCACATGGATAATCAAATCATCCTGGTTAGGCTCTGTAAGAGATGCTGAAAGGCTGGACATGGAATCGTCTTGACAACTATTTGATCGAGGGACATGAGTTAATACCAATAGAGAAGGGGTATGGGCCATCAAGAGGTGAGTACTCTCTATTATAAGTATGAGCTGTGGCTTCCGGATGACGTAGCCACTATTGATCTGTTTGGCATCCAGTTTGGAGTCCCCCTTCAATTGCTGTTGGGGAACATAAATCTCAAGTGCATCCTTGAGACCAGGAATGAGAGCCAGATACTATGCCTCATTATTAGTAAATATTTCTAATAACAGGAATGAATATGGATGTACATCTTGTGCATGTATGATGAAGACGATACCGTGTCCTACTCTATTGAGTCTGGGATCATTGAGTTTCCTCCCACTAGGGTTTCAGTAAGCGCCATCAACTAGAATTTTACAACATGGAGTATCTTAATCCATTGGGAGGATTGTATCATCTTCAAATTCATGATCTAGAGATTTCATTGTATGGGCTACATGGGCGGCATGAAATTCTATCAATGTCTATCCCTAGATAGGATTTTGGGGGACAATCTTGATATAGAAATGTTGAAGAATCACATCCCACCATATAGATGGCCTTTCAACATGGGGTGGTTTAGATTGTACTTCAACTAATCCATTTGGGACACCGAATGTATCTCATGGTGCTACATGTAATGTCAAAATAATAGTTATAGGAATACCAGTGCAAGGAAGCTCCTCCAAATAGGGGAATATCTGGCCTCTGGTTTTGGGGATCATGGTGTTGAGATAGTATAAAATTTTTCATGTTACCTCATTGTTTTTCTGGGTGAGAATGGAACCGATGGACTATTCTAGAGTAGTCACATAGAGGACCAGTAGCTTTCTATAATTTGGATGCGTAATAACCAGAGGATGTAGTAGGTACTTCTTCATTTCCCCAAAATTAGTCTAACACTCTTCATCCCATTGATAATCAACACATTTCTTCATGATCCTGAAATAGTCTTATACTTTCTATGTAGATTTGTGATGTATCATAATATGTTGTCTATGTGGCATTGAAATCAGCATAGCTCCTGAATATTACCTAGACGAGACATATGGATGATGGGCATGACCTTTTCCAGATCTATCTCAATACCTCTGTATCTGAAAACACAGCTGAGAACCATTCTAAAAGTTTCCCTAAAGGCACAATTCAAGGGGTTCATCTTTAGATAGTGGGAACAGAGGAAGCTGAACTATTTCTCAAGATCACTGAGATAGTCTGGACGCTAGCATGATTTCATATCCAGGTCATACAAGTATCATTACAATAGTATAGAGGCATTGATATCAATCCGGAAAAGATCATGTCCATCTGCTAGATGTCTTCGCAAAGTAATATTCTGGAGCTCTGAGGCTTCTAATGACACTTAGATGACATTCAGCAGTCAGGAAAGTTTCATACATTTCCCAAGCTCATTAAGAAATGTGTTGATTATTAGTGGGATGAGGAGTGCATGAATTATTTTTAGGAAATCATGCAGTACCTACTATAGCCTCCGGTTATGATGTTTCCCATTTTGGGAAAGCCGTTGTTACTCCATGTGATGGCTCTAGAAACCTTTCCCACATATGAACAATGAGGTAACATAGAATAGGTTATACAATATCAGCCGCACGCTCCTCTATATGAAGACATGATATTCCTCCATTGATATGAGATTCCTTGTGGGAGTTTTCTCAATGCAGTAATTGCAGCATTACTTGTAGCACTATGAGATACAATTGGTGTTCTAAGTGGATCAACTATAGTACACTGAAAACCACCCTATGTTGGTAGTCCATCTGGCTTAGTGGGATATGATCCTTATATTGTTCAAAATCCAATTGGTCCTCTAGAATGCTATCAAGGGATAGGCATTGGTAGAAAATCATTACGTCCATCAATCCCACATATATTAATCTCTGTATCTAGACATTCTATATGATTAAATCCTCTTAGTGTATCAAGCTAATCCGTGTTGGAAAATTCTCATTGAGGGTGCATCCTGAATATCTAATGGAAGGAGACTCAATTATCGCAGAATCAATAGAGTAGCCCTTGGAATCATCTTCATCATACCCCCACAAGCTGTCATTCACTATTCATTCATGTTGTTAGATGGATGTAACCCCGAGGAGGCGGAGTTTTACACACTCATCATAGGACTCGAGCTAGTCCTTCAGATAGACATTACCCACCTACATTTTATGGGAGAGTCCAAAATAGTTGTTAAATAGATCAATAGTGGCTACATAATTACGAATACAGAGCTGATACCTCTATTAGATCGTACTCGTCAGCTGATGACCCAGTACCCTTCTTGGCCAGAAGTTAGTGATGTCCCTCGATAATAGAATAGTCAATATGATTCCATGGATATCCTTTCTGTATCTCATTCATAGAATGACTTGGATGATTTTATAATCTATGTGGCACATCGAAGAGTCATCACCCCCTTCACTCCAAATGGAGATAATATCCCTTAGGTAATAAAATGTATCGTCGATGCCTCCATATCAGGACCTCCACATCCCCTATCACAGTTTCTGAGGACACCCCTAACTGGATGACTCCCTTTATCCAATATCTCCAACATAGTAATCTCCTGACAGACCGAGAAGAAAGTGAGCGAATATGATAGTCTATAGTGAAGTTCACCATCCAGAGTTGTCCCCGTCTTGAGTAGATTATCTAAAAATGTGGGTTTGATGTTATTATCCCCATTATATTCTTGGAAACTAGAGTTCTCAGGTTATGCATGATGTTCATGACGGTTCCAGTGGGTCTCATTGGGCTATCCCAAAACGTTGTCACTAGATCCTAATATTGGGATACTTTTTTCACACCAAGGCCTATGATAGTATTGAGTTTTCTAAGATCTTCCATCCATGATAGATGCATGCTAATTTTGTGCATCGTCCATTGAAGCCTCTCCACACTATAATGTATTGTTTGCCTTTTTGTGGTCTGGGGACTTGATGTCGTGGGACCCTATCCACCGAAAACAGCTCTCCAATGTAGTTTCATCCTAACTGCTATGTATTTCTTTTCCATGTCAGAATGGATAGTTCCACTTAAGGATGATAAGGCCCATTCCATCATGTAATTCATTAGTTCCAACATCATCCACCGATTAGGAGTCCCTCACACCACTATAACTAATAATGACACCAACTTCTGAACAAACAAGAAGAAGAAATTGTATGCCATGTAAAATAGAAATTCTAAACATACCTCTTTCTACCATGAGAAAGAAAATGGGAAGATCAAGGAGTTCAACAGAACACTATATTACATCTTGCAGAAGATGGATAGATAGAATAAGAAGAGTTGGCCTTAAAAACTCCCGAACTCTCTTTGGGATTACCGAATGATGACTCATAATTTCTCTAAGATTAATCCATATTCTATTGTGTATGAAATAGAGGCAGTCCTTCCCTCCTAGATTTATCTACCCTTACTACACACAACCATCTACAATCAGCAATAACATGAAAAATTATCTGAAATCCATCTTGATGAATTTTAAGCGCTTGACAAGAATAGGCTACATGCCTTTCAAAATCTTGGGAGCCATCAAAATAATATGGAAAGTTATTTCAGTAAGAATGTTCACATGCGCTCTTTCTTACCAGGTGACATGATGATGTCCTTGAGAACTCCAATTCCCGATAAGAGTCCACAGATATGGGAGCCCAAATGGGGGGGACCTTATATAATGCACAAGGTTTACCCAATTTGTTACTATCTCTGGTCACTATGGATGGTAAGCATATTACTCTTCACACTAATGCCAAATTCATCAAACAATACTTCTCGTGATAGTACCTTTTGTCCCGCATGATGTTAAACTGTATTATAGATAGAGTATATGTTAAACTACTCATCGTCATCCTTAATGATGTTAAATTATAAGTGGTCCAAGCTCTATTTCTTGAAACTAAGATCTCCCACATCCAATTCTCATGACATTAAACTACACAGAAGTTATATAACTATGCATTATTTGTTCCCCATCCTCATGGAATATGTAGGAATTCCTAGACATTTCAACATCATATCCAACCCACCAATATGTTCTCCCCCTTTGGGTTTAGTTCCATTTGAGGGTTGCATATGGTTTGATGTGGACTTCTTTAGTCCCCATTCACATCAGGTTTACAATGGTCACACCATGTTCCCCTCATTCTAGAACTTCATTAATACTATCTTCATCCTTACCATATGATGTTAAACTGCACGACATTTCTAGAATTATGTTTGGATTAATTCTTATCCTCATGGTATATATATGAATTCCCATACATCTCATCTTCGGATCCATACATATTTTTTTGAAACCTTATGTTCCCTCTATCCCCTTGACCAAGGATCTATCAAGTGTATGTAGTGGGGTATGTGTACTTATGTCTTTATTTACGTCGGGTTCCCAATAACCACATTGTATACCTCTCTCTTGAGAGCTCTCCACCCCCCTTTCATCCACTCATCTTCTCAAGTTGTCTGCTCTCAATTTGAAAACTCCACACTTTTTGGTAAAATCTCTATACGAAATTTGCGCATTAAGTGGAAAAATCAATGTTGTGGTGTCAGTTTTGACACCAAATCATGTCCCCTCTCTATGTATTCAATGTATTGCGAAGATATTATGCACCCTTATTTCCCACACTGTGTATAGATCACGTGGGATAAGGATTTGGTCATGGTTAACACCCACATGGAAGAATATAACTACTCTATGATCCGATCTATATGAAATTATACTAAGATCTTATCGTCTTTACCACAGTAAATTAAAATGAATATATTGTTAATAACGATATACATATTGATTCCTATCCTTATGGGATACATAAAAATGCCTAGAAATTTCATATTTGGGCCATCTGAAGCTCCATTAATTATCAATTCTATTCAGTCTTTTGGACCCAATTGTTATGGTATTATGTGGTGTTGAGTATGTGGATATATGAAGTCATTCGCATCAGGTTTATAATGGCTGCACCTTGCACTTACCCTTATGTGATAGTCCCTCCCATCTATGTCTTTACTAAATGATGTTAAACTACATGGTGTGCTAAGATCCACATATGACTTGATTCCCATCCTCACGTGATACGTCGGAACACCCAGAAATTTTGTCTTCAGGTCCATCCTTATATCCTCAATTTTTTTCTAGCCCCTCAGCTAACCCCCCGGGATTTCATGTGGTGTGGTGTGAGCTTTTGTACTAGTTCACATCGGGTATGCTTTATCATGAAATGTGCATTCCCTTTATAATATTTTTCTTCCGTATACGTCAAAACCATGTGACGTGAATCTATATTGTCTCATCATGACATTATTCTATTGTATAATTGTTTCATGATGTTAAATTGAATGGGTTGGTCATCAAAGAAAACCATTGTTCGAATGTATTTCTAGATATCTATGAACTCAGTAATATAAATAAGGTTCCATAATTGATTATTTAGCTTGATCATTCTATGAGGACTTTTATCACTTTTTTCAAACACATTAATGGTCATATTCATTAGAGATAATTTATCCACACCATATCCCAAATGTCATATGGTTTGAGTCAGGTTACGTTTTAATCCAAAAGTATTTTCAACCAGATCCATTCAGATAACGACGTTATTGACCATCCTTGAAACTTATAAGGGTTTGATATGCCCCTTTATGTATTCTTCATGACCATACTCAATGAATGAGATGGTGATATAACATTCTTCAAGAGTACATTCCACCTTATAATCCTTGTACACATTTAACTCTGTCTCAAACTTATAGGGAAACTGGAGGGACATGATAAATGCCTCCCTATGTTCATTTTAAAGTTGAAGATCTTCCAGGATTGTGAGTTTGGACGATAATTTAATAACTATTTTTGAATGATGAATTTATGATCCATATGTCTATGCTTTCCAATGTGGGGTTACTTCATGTCATGTGGCTTGGGAGGTTATGTGTATGAGGTGTACAAATCTTGGTTTTTATTGAGGTAGAAATAGAATCTGTTGAGAATGGAATAGGTTGTACTAGTTCACGCATTGATTTGGTTTGGTTGGAAAGTTTCACCCCACATCAGTTAGTTGTATAAAGTGTTTCAGTTAGAAAGACCACTTAAGGGATTTGGGGCATTTCTATAGTCATTTTTTGGATTTTTTTGGCCAAAATGTTGGTCTTGGCCACATATATGGATTCAAAGGGGATGTGACTAGAATATTGGGTTTGTCTAGGACAAAACCATCCCTTGTGCCTTAATCTTTTATTCCCTTGGCTTGAAGCTACCTGATCTTGTAAAGGAAACACATATTCAAGTGTTTATTCATCACCACAAAAATGTTTTTGTTTTTGAATAACATAAATATAGACAAAATGAGCTCTTTATCCGATTATGATTCTATTTAGTGGGTTGCTTCTCATTCTATGGGCTGTAAAGGAAATAAATTTTCAAATGATAGAACCATTTTGGGAGTTGGATATAAATACTTTTCTTAATCCTTATCATCTATCATAAAATTATGTATGCCACTAGGTGGAGGATATAATGTTTTCTCACGAGTTAATGGAATCATGACCCATTTATTAATATGTACTCTGACATCAGTTTGACGTTGGTCAATTGTCTATTGAGTAATAGAGTTATAAAAATTCTTTTCATGCCAAGTATAATCTTCCTTCTAGTGACCCACTTTTTTTATTTTTCCAGTGGTCACAATATTCACCTATTCATTGGATTTTCATAGTATCACCTTTCAAAAGTAAATCATAAAATAGATGATGTATTTTTTGACAAATCATTTCTAGTTTGTAAGAATCAGTCTCTAATGAAAAAAAAATTTAAGGGTATTAATTGAGGGAGATCAAATTGGGTTCCTGAGGATCTGATAGCTTGGAGATGTTATTTCACATGGATGAAAGGAAATAACTGGGAATTGATTGATTTTTAAAGGAATGTAATTTTTTATTACATTCCTCGCATAATGGGTGGAATTGATTTCTCTTTAGCTATGGTCTAGGGTGGTTTTTATACTGATGTTGTTCAAAAAGAGGAACTAGGAGATTTAGGGCCATCCAATGGGATCTAGAGAGAATAATTAAAAATTTTAAGGTGGGAGAAGTATTCAATACTCTAACTATTTTTATTCATTGTGTTTTGGCCATAATGTGAGATTTCAACCAATTTAAAAAATGTTATATTTTATGAATTGTTTTATTTATGTGAACTCAGAGAATTAATTTGGGTGTTTCGTCATGATCAATGGTTTTTCTGCTCATCTAAAAGGTTCCTATAATATAGTTCTAGAAATACCACTTTTTAGAGTGGTAAGTGGGTGAGTTTTTTAGAATCATAAATATAGAGATTAAGTTAAATACCCTCCCATTCCCACTCTATTTTTATTTTTAAAATAAGATGATCGTAATTTTCTATATTAAGGAGTATAATTGATAGCGGAATTTAAAAAAATGCATTTTCCACCTTCCATGGATCCTGATGGATGGATTCTATAATAAACAATGGAACGACCTACAAGAGTCTTCACAAATATTCTTATTTTCATGCCTCCTACTGGTCTCATTGCCTACAATAGGACTGCATCGTGACACTATGTGCATGTGTTACTATTTGGGGTCTGGTTTTCCATCAATGGTTGAGAAGATAGGGTTAATAAACTTAGTGAATTGTAATGTGTAATCCACCTATTAATGGTATGAATTCACTTCAGGATGAATAGGGTACCATGATTTCTAGATATCTTATGTTTGGGATACTAGGGAGAAATTGGCGTTGTTGAGTTCTGGAGGTATCATTATCAAGAATACCTACTATGCTGAGGTAGTAGGTGAGAATTAACATTGATATATTTCATTCATATAAAACTAATTCTAAATCAATTTTGCAGCTAAATCATTATCTCTATAAATAAGATGCTTTCATTGTAATGGAGGAAAGTCTCAATAATATTCACTCTTTCTGTTTATTTAAACTAGTTTCATGGATCCCAAACTAGCCTCATTCTATAAATACACCCGTGGAAGAAGATTATCTATATCTTGAAATGTGGGAGTAGGGGAATATTTTTCTGATTGAATATCATACCAAATGGGGATATTTCCCTTGAGTAATTCATCAATGTGTTGTCTGAGGTTGGAAATCTCAGTCTCATATTATTATAGTAATTCCTTTGTGGAAGGGATTTCATCCCTTCATGGTGGTGAGTGGGATATAGCTACATCATTCCATTTATCCACTGAATACTTCTACATTTATGGTTCAAACAATCTATTTGGAGGTTCTATATTCTGGTTCATCTCATTATTCAATGTAGACACAGTCTCATTTTGTGCGAAAATACAACTTTCCTTCAAAGGTACTATTTATACATTGACCCACTTTATGTTTTTATCTTGGAATGTATCATTTCTTAAATTTATTGAGATGATATTACCTAAGGAATACCATTCCATAATATTTATTTCATTAATGACCATATTTTAGGGATGCATTATAATTAATGATTTCCTTCATAATGTTTTTTGGGGGGGTGTTTACATTGGCCATGATTATCTTAGGACTTCTTGTCTTATGAATCCTTCATCATTTTATAATATTTTTTATATGTTCCCCCTATCATGGACTCTGAATAGTGACTTTGAGTGTGTTTCAGATCTTGTGTGACATGAGGGACATAAATGAAATGGGTGTTTATAAATATTGGAGGAATGGATGGGATGTCTAACTTTGGTATTTAACCAATGTTCTAGTAAATACCCATATCCCTTGTCATAATGAAAAAAATAACCTATTTTTATGGGATGGATATAATTTAAATCCATCAGCAATTTCATTAGGACACACTTTCAGAATGATAACCCTATGGTAAGAGGTGTTATTAAAAAACATTCCCTATCATGTTGGTTGGTTTTTCTCACAAATGGATTCTACAAATAGTTCCATTAAGATCTACCAAATTTAGGGAAATGTTTCTATTGTACAAACATGATATATTAGCTACATGGAACGTGAGTCACTTACTATGGTGAGTTGTTAGGTAGTTTGATATATTGAATTTTGTATTTGAGGTAGTTGCAATTTTGTAATGTGGATCATCATAGGAGACTATGGGAAGTACTCTCTCTCTATTTATAATCTCTTTTCATTCTAAGAGTCGAGGAGCCTAATTGGATTAGAAAAACTATCCCATATGTTTATCATTATCGTGATCTAGATTTTGGATATGATAATAATGGATTCCATTTTCGAAGAAGTTTTTTTATTAGGATGGTGCCGAATGAAATTATCCATACACACCCCATCCTAGGATACAAATTCTAATTGTGGATTTAATGATAAACTATTATGGAGATACTATGCTCTAGAGGAATGATTATTATATGATTTTTTATTTCTTTCCAATCTCATGTCTTGGTCACTAGATAATGTATTGAGGTTTATATGAAAATAGAGTATTTTTAGGTCCTGGAGGTGTCCCTCACATCCTGTGAATATTATGTTCCAAGATTATTACAATGGAATGATTTCCAAAACATCCCAATAAATGCAAGACACACACACCTCTTTTGGATCTTCTATGAATTAATAATCAAAATTAGTGGTGGGAAAAAATATAGTTGATTTGATTTAACTAGAGATATCCCTCCATATATCCAGGTTGAACCCTTCATCATCAAGGTTATAATCTCCAACCATCTCAAACCATAGAGATTGCTTCACATGGTATCCTACTGACCAATGTGAGGGGTTATGGGAAGTTGATAAGAATTATATACAACTAACCGCGATGTATCTAGAACCACTATATAAATAGGTTTCTCGACATGTGTAGGATTTACTCCTTTGGGATATATATCACCATATTGAGGTTTTATATAGTGGGTATCAGGGGTGGAGTCCTTGTTATCCGTATCAATGATACTGGGAGGATGAATATAAGGATAGATATCACATTATTCTTCAAATAAAAAGAAATATGATTCAATAGGTGTTGAAAAGACCTATTGTTTTTCCATGGGGAATCCAAAATTGATTAGAGGGGGAATATGAGCCTCATCCGACAAGATGGATGGAATATACTAACCTTCCTCTATGGGATGATATTGGGTATTAGCCTACAAAATGGATGTCCCTTGAATATGTTGTTGAACACCTGTTGTGGAAGGGGATATCTTCCCACTAACGAGATGATGATGGAGTATTACGGTGTTATCCTATTTCATCAGTGAGGATATTAGGCTACCATTATGTGGTTACTAGAATATTTTGGTTGAGACTATTTGAATTGAGGGCATGAACCCTACTCAAATATTCATTCCCGTCAAGCTATACTAACAAACCACATAAATGGAAGAAGGAATATGACCATCCTTATATATATATCCTCCATAGAATTATGGTGCATTCTTTCATAGGTGGGAGTTGTAATGTTTTCATGGATATTATATACTCCTAGATATGAAATGTAGCTTCATTGTAAGGTATATGGGCATGACTTGATGTAATTTCAAAATCATGAAAACATACCTCAATTGGAGAGGGGATATTGGCCCAATTGTGGAAGGCCATAGAAATACGCTTCTTTATTTCATTGATAAAATGTCCACTTGTCCTAAGGAAATTTAAAAGATATGTTAACATACCCCAGTTGTAATAAGAATGTGAACGAAGTCTTATACATAATATTTTATCAAAATATACTAATAATCCTCTTATATTGAGCAATAATATTCACCTTCTCTGAAGTATTGACATTTTCATGTTGATCTTGGTGATATAATACATTGGAATTTGGAATTTGGATATGTTTCTATTTCTATAGTTGTAATAGTATTGGAATATTTTGGCTTCTATAATTTCTTGAATGTAGTGGTACATTAGCAGAATATGTATAGGAATATTAGACGACAAATTATAACACTAGAAGATACACTAGAAGATCTCTTTAGTTGAAGTTTAATTTTATTCCCAATACTTTTTTCCATGTTCCATCAGAATATACTAATCGAATTCATCTGTAGGGGGGATATGTTCCTCCATAATGATTGTGACTGGGACATATGGGAATACTTGGTTCAAGATAATAGTTATATGAGCCTACTGTCAAGCTACCGATAGAATATTCTAACATGATTAATTAATGGAGACAATGTTTTTACCACTATCGCCTTGATATGAAACTTGTTGCACCCAAGGAGATCTCCTTGGTGCCTATGTATGAGCTTCCAAGATTGAGACCAGTCTGGTAGTTCCCTCAGTAGGTGACTGGGGGACATTGGTAGAATGGAACTAGTAGCGACAATTGATAGGATCCCTATAATGATGCTCTGAAACTGTAATTGATTTAAAGTAGCCCCATGGTCCACCCTCATAAGGCAAGGAAGACACAATTAACATGATTTGAGGATATTCTCAAGAATCGGATAATAATTTTGATGAGTGTTTATATTCTCAGCAGAAATATTTATTGAGAAACATGGGATTGAAGGATTTAGTTCCTAGAACCTTTTAAACATGACCTCTAGGTTTGGGATCACACCATATCAGTGTTATTCCCTATCCATCTTGTTATATTCATAATGAAAAAATATTTGTGTGGGAGATGTTTTTTATGATCTGTGGAGGTTTCATCCACATATGTTGTTCTAGAAAATTTCCTTTATGATTCCATGACTTGAAATATAGGTGATTTTTTTTGAGTATGTTAATTTTAACCACAAGGACAACAATAAACAAGGTAACTGATTAGTACAACATTGTATGCAATCACCTTCTTAAATTAAAATTCATGGAGAATCAATTTTTTTCATTATTATTAGTTTAGTTATTTGATTGTGTGGAATTTGCAAGATGAACTTTCTATGGGAACACATGTTACATTTTATTATTGGAATATTTCATGATGTATTCACCTATTATTTATGATAAAATACGATTGTAATGCATAACTTTGGATTTTGGGTAATTGACTTGGATGTATAATCATTCACATCCAAATCATGACATTGCCTCTAATAAATACTCAAATACATCATACATTCTCAATAAATTATGAGCATCCTTTATAAAAGAATATCGTGATTGGGGTTGTAATCCCAATGATGTTTAGGGACCCACTTTAATAAATATAATGCGAGGTTTGGATTATCTTACCATTTTGGGGTAATTGTGATCCACATTGGTACATCCTTATAGATTTAAGATATCATCCCCAATCATTCATAAATACCAATATGGGTTTGGATACCATAATAAACTGATTGGGTATTTGATTATTTAATATAAAAGTGGGTATTCTATTTATGACATAGTCTCTGTATATCTATGGTTTTCAATCTGTTTCTTATAATTCTTAACAATGAAGTTATAATTATGTTTTGATTCAACATGACATGGAACTCTGGAGTTTTCTACCATAATGTAAGGGATTTTTTGTTACATTATTGTGATTGTGAATATAATATTCACCGTACATATTTCATGAGAATGGGAATCAAAACCCACGTAGTTTTAATGGGACTATGTTTCGTAGTTTAAAATCATGAGGGAAGGTTGTATATGTGGTAATTTAAGCACTGAAAATGTTCCTCAATATTTACAATGGTGTCTTACATATCCTTATTATAACAAGAATCATTGTAACATCCCAGGTAAATGAAGAAAAATAAATTTTCATATTTATTAATATTTTTGAATTAAATATTAATTTTACTATAATGGGGTTTCTATGTTCAATAGTGTACCCGATACGCAACAACATGTTACTTTTAAATCTTACGTTGCACACTAATAATATAATATTATTTCAAATGGAAGTTAAATACTAGCTTTTTTATTGGTATAAATGAACAAATCCAACTACAATATGATTATACATTTTTGTTAAATGTATTTACATTTATCCAAAAAAAGCTAGAGGCTTAAAATGTGAATGAATCAAATTTGAAGCATAATTTACATTAAAAGGACGATTTACCGCCTTTTAATGTCCAACCCTCTTGAAATATAGTTTTGGTCACTTTAATACATTCTATTTGACCAAATAAAAACATTATTTAGAATGGGAACATTAAAATTTACTTTGTGTTAAATTTTGCAATTTTTTTGATAAAGTTTATTTTTTTGAATAATGAAAAATATTATATTTTAATTCAAAACTCCATTTTAATAATATTTATTCATATGGTAAGATTATATATAAAGTGTAATTAGAATATATTTTTACCATTTAATCTATTTTTGGTCATTGAATTAATTTCACTTTGAAAGTGGACATAAACAAGTGTTAATCTTTTGATAATTATTGTTTCTCAAAAATAAACAATTTGTTTTGACAACATGAATAAATTTTAAATTAATTAATGAAAATTCTATGTTTTTAATATTTTAAAATAGAAAACATTTTTGAATTTTGAATATCAAATAAATCTTAGGCATAATTTTTGGTATTTTTCTGAAAAACTTCAATTTTTGATGAATAGTGAAACCACTTAGTAGTAGTTAAGAAAACAGAATTTTTCATTTAAATAAATTTTTACCACTTCTGTGAATTGAATTTCAAAAATCTGACATCCATGTTTTTTATTATTAAGTAAAATGTGGTTCAATAAGATGAAAATAATTTTTCTTGAATAGTGACTTTTGACTTTAATTTACTGTGGTTAAAGGTTAATAGGGTAATTCAATGTAAAAAGAATATTATAATAATTCAAAATTACCTTAACACTTATCTTAACATTATTTTATGGGTAATGGCCAATCATGGGCATCCTTGGGACGATTTTTGGACCCCATGGAGCCACTTATGAATGATAATGACTTTTTTGATTAATTAATTTATTATAATGGAAAAAATGACAAAACAAATTTTTTAGTAAATTAATTTTTATATGGTGTTATATAAGTAATATTTTTGACTATAAATATTCATTGTTAGGCTAAAAATATTTTCTACATCATGGTATTTGTTTTATAATTTTTAGACATTGAATAAATTAAATTATTTATGACATAATAATGATGCAGTATTTACCTCATTAAAAAATGATTTAAATAAATAAGATTATAATGATTAAAATATTATCCAGAACCTATCAAATTCCTGTTGGATGATTTTATTTCGACCATGAGTTATTTTATCTTTGACTCTAATTATTTTTTGACCTTTAGAAACCGAATATCATTATATAAAAAAATAATAGTTTCAGATTTTCATAAAGAGCCCCTCATCTCCCTTATAAAAGGAGACCCCTTATAATGAATTACTCACACCTATCAAGCCTTTAGGTTCATCAAAACACTTCCCAATTAAGCTCCCTACATCCCTTTACTCCTACTAGAAGCCTTAATTTATGTATAAGGCACTTCAAGAAGGCCTTTTGGTTCAAACCAAAGGAAGTTACCCAAATTAAATCTAATCGTTTCTCTTAACTTCTTTTCATTTATTTTACTTCTCCAAGCCCTAAAATCTTTTTATTACTTTATTTTATAGAAACAACATTATCCTCCATATACTAGTATGTCGTTATGAGAAGGATTATAACTAAAGTAACACACACCTCCATCTAATGGGTGAAGAACATACTGTTTCTGTGGATGGAAAACTAACACGTCATGAGACGATGATTGTTCGATTATCTCCAACCACCTCTCATGGTGGTCATTATGATGACCTCGTATTTATATAAGATATATATTATGTTTATGTTTTCTTTATGCTTATGTATTTTCCATTTATATCATACCTTTACGGTCCCCATTATGGGAAAACGTGATAATTTCATTTGAGGAAGTGCGAACTGCAGCCCCCTCAAAGTGATAAGACTCGTTAATGCCATACGTGGGATGTATAAATGATGGAGTTAAGGATATTATATGTTATATTATATTTGAATTATAATATACATATGTATCATTATCTTTTAATTCCATTAAAATAATAAATTGAAATGAATGTAGCGTTCATGCGTACGTACGGCTTACTGTCTCCATGAACGGTGCATTTCATTTCTTACCTCATAATGTTATTAATATTATAAATACATGAATATAATGGATATATATGATATATATGATATCTAAATCGTGAATATCATTGTGGATATAATAGACTATTTAGCACATGGGCAACTTGAAAATATAAGATGTTCAATTTTGACTCATGTACCAAATATCTACAAAACGACCATTATTAACATGAATGATTACATAATATTTATAACATGATATTAAGTGATATAATAAGAATAATAATCTTGAAAAAGGTTCTAAATCAAGTACAAATAAACTTTAGTTTTTTATTCAAGAGATTAATGAATGATCGAGTCAACCCAGACATGAGGTAAGGGAACTTCATAACCCAATTCCCATTCATTTGGTTGAACTTATCTTTCTTATTTATGTTGTTACTTGATTATATGAGAAATGAATTTTTATTTATTATCGTGTATTTATACATTCATTATGTGAGCATATAGTGAACACACAAAAGCGATCTATTTTATTTATAAAATGATCATTGTAAGGGACTTCATCTTAATCTACTTTCATTGAGGCATATTTTGTTTCAATACACGGCTTTATTTTATACGCTGTAAAAACACCCTTGAATTTTCAAAGGGAATCTTTTTCAATGAAGAGTTTTATTAAATGAAAAAGGGGTGTTTCTTTTAACGTAAGCGGTGACAATGACATTTCTGCCACCGCGAGTATTATTTGTTCTTTGGCTTAATTAACAAGCCGTAATGTTTTTAAGGAAAGTAAATACAATATATTATTTTATGTACATTGGTATTGAAAATTGTTTTGATAATGGATTTGTTATGTCAATATATTTAAGTGATATATTGTGATTGAAATGTGGAAATGTTTTCTTTCTATTTTATTTTTTTTATGTGTTATTATTTTATAATGGTACTTGGAAATTTGGTGGTTGGTTACGTGATAAACCAAATGAAGGGAGGTGTCATGATAAACCAGGACGGGTGGTTACGTTATAACCTCCAATGCATTTGGTATGGAAGTTAGCGGTATGGCTATTCCATTTAGTGATAAGTGTGGAAGTCGACCATATTTTTATTAAATTTTAGAATGTATATGTCCCTAGTTACCTTTATATGTTTTGTGTTATTTATATGGGTAATGTTTTGGTTACAAAAGGGTAAGTAGTGATCTATTATTCAGTGAAGAGGGTTTACTACTTCATATAGGTTAAAAGTATTACTTATGTTAGAGTATTAATGGTTTACTTGTAGTTTTGAAAAAAATAATAATTTTCTTTCTTTGGGTATCCCTTACTAATATTTTTATGCTCATCCCATGTTTTTGAAATGTTTTTCATAGGACATAATGTGTAATAGTGTCAAGGATGGGATCAAGGGATAGTCATACTCTCTTAAACATGGAACTGGACATGAATCTTTTGTTCAAGAGTTCTTGTTTTGTAAAGAAAAAGGAAACTGTGTAGAAGTGTCTAATTTTTATTAGAAATGAAATCTAATAGTCATGGTCCAATTATATAAAACTCTAAACCTAAAAAGATCTTCAATCTTATTTAATAATTTAATTAAATATTATGCAATGTTTTAAAGAATGTTCCTTATAGTTGGTATCAGAGGTCGTTTTAGATAACATTAGGAGATTAGGGAATTGTTAAATTAATGTCCCTAAATTAATTTTTGGTAATATTGAAATGATATAGGATTTAATGATTACCACATTGCTTCAGCAAAGATATTTCTGTGTTCAGAATGTCTTTCCAACGAGGAAACATGGAAGCTATGTTGGGATGACATCATGAGGATGAAAACCATCCAAATCAGCAACCTGAGATGGTCGGAATCAGAACTGAACAGTTCGTTGCAGTGATGTCACAGTTGACTCAAGATATAAATGGTGGTGGTATCCATGCATGAGATCATCCATATCAACCGGAGATGAACATGTCAGTAGTGGATCATTTCATGAGGCAACATCCCCCATCATTCAAAGGATCATATGACCTGGTGCTAGTAGAAGGGTGGATTAAAGAAGTGGAAATGATTTTTGATGTCATGGTTTGTTCAGAACATCAAAACGTTAGTCTTGCTGTTTACTGTTTTCAAGGTTAAGCTGATCAGTGGTGGTCGATGGTGAAAAATATCAGGGATAGTGATCAGATTGATTCTCTTTATTGTGATGAATTCAAAGGTATGTTTCTTGAGAAAAATTTTCCTAAGGGGGTTCGTCTTAAAATGGAAAAAATTCCTATAATTGAGGCAAGTGGATGACTCAATGGCTGCTTATGAAGCAAAGTTCACTCGACTGGCAAGGTATTCACCAAATTTCATCTGAGATCTTGATTGTAATATAAATTAATTTTACTCAGGACTGAAGCCACGATATCGAAGAGCATTAGCCTCTTGTGAGTTCAAAAGTTATGACAAACATGTTTGATGTGCACAGAATGTGGAAATGGAGTTTTCTGATGATCAGTTGTTCGTTGAAAAATAGTAGAATAAGAAGTCTAGTTGGGAGGAAAAGGGAATGAATTCATCCAAGAAGCCTGGAGGTAAGAAAATTAAATATGAAACTTTTGAGAAGTGTGCAAGAAAGCATCCTGGGGACTATTTATCAATGTCTGTAAAGTGCTTCCGATTTGGTAAGTCTGGTTATATTTCTTGTAACTGTAAAGAAGATGATCAAGTAGGTAATAAAAAGACATCAGTAAGATGTTGTAAGTGTAATGAAATGGGTCATTATGAAAATAACTGTCCAGAAAAGAACTCAACTAAGGGAAATCATCCAGACTACAAATAGAAAGGGGTGGTGAAATCCTTTGCAACTACTTTAGCAGATGTTGGGCCATCGAATGAAGTATTATCAGCTCCATGGAGCCCAATATTTTTCGAAGATTGATTTGAGGTCGGGGTTCCATCAGTTGAAACTAAAGGAAGAAAGCATTCCAGAGACAACATTTTGTTCTAGATATGGCCATTATGAATTTGTAGTTATTCCTTTTGGTTTAACCACTGCACCAACTATATTAATGGATCTTATGAATATAATTTTCTGTGAGTTCCTAGATATGTTTTTGGTTTTGTTCATTGATGATATTTTGGTTTATTCCAAAATTAAAGAGGAAAATGAAATTCATTTAAGGGATTTCATGAAAACCTTAAAAGAAAAGAAACTATATGGGAAATTCAGCAAGCGTGAGATTTTTTTTGCAACAAATTTATTTCCTTGGTCACGTTGTTTCAAAAAATGGTATAATGCTTGATCCTGCGAAAATAAAGTTGTTTAAGAGTGGACAAGACCAACAAATATAACCGAGATCCATAGTTTTATTGGTTTGGAAGGTTATTACTAGAGGATTGTTGAGAATTTTTCATGGTAATCTATTCCAATGACTAAGTTAACTCAAAAAGGTGTAATGTTCATCTGGACAAAAGAAAGTGATGATTGTTTTCAGGAATTGAAAAGAAGATTGTTGAATGCTCTAGTTTTGGCACTACCTTCCCTAAATGGTGAGTTTGTTATTTATAGTGATGCTTCATTGAAAGGAAATGGACGTGTCGTTATGCAGAATAATCAGGTAATTGATTATGATGCACATTAGTTGAAACCTCATGAGTTAAATTACCCTAAACATGATTTGAAAATAGCTACTGTTGTTTTTTCTTTAAAAATTTAGAGGCATCATTTGTACGGAATAAAATTTGAAATATATACTGACCACAAAAGTTTAAAGTATATATTCACTCAGAATGAATTGAACATGAGGTAGGGGAGATGGCTAGAATTAATATAATTATGATTTCACAATCCATTACCATCCAGGAAAATCAAATAAAGTTGCTGATGATTTGAGTCGAAAAAGTAATGATTCATTAACCATGTTACATTTTGAACAAGATAATTTGGTTTTTGTTTTGATGAACTTTGGCATAGAAGTTGTTGGTGCAAGAAATTATTCTATTTTGTTTTAGGTGTCAGTGAAATCATCTTTATCAGACAGAATAATGAAATTATAGAAGGAAGACAGTGAGTTGAAAAAAAGGTAGAGTTGGTTTAGAGGGGTGTGTTAATGGATTTTAATGTTAATATTGATTGTGTTTTAAAGTTTGGGAAGAGATTATGTGTGCCTTGTGATTCACCATTGAAGAATGAATTGTTATGTGAAGCTCATTGTTCTTCGTTTTTAGTTCATCCAAGTAGTACTAAGATGTACCGAGATATTCAATAGTATTACTGGTGGGAAGGAATGAAAAGAGATATTTAGTAATTTTACTGTGAAGTGTTTGACTTGTTAGCAAGTTAAAGCAGAGCAGCAGTTACCGAAAGGGATTCTTTAGTCATTACTGGTGCTAGAGTGGAAATGGGAAAATATATCCATGGAATTTTTTGTGGGATTAACAAAGACATATTGAGGTAAAAATGCAATATGGGTTATATTTGATTGATTGACTAAATCTGCTCATCTCCTTCCTCTTCGAGATAATTTTTCTCGAGATCAACTTGCTTGGTAATATGTTCAAGATACAGTCTGGATGCATGGTGTTCCCCTCTCCATTGTATCTGATCATGATCCCAGGTTTAATTTAACTTTTGGTAAGGCCTTCAGAAGTCGTTGGGTACTGACTTAAACTTTAGTACAGTTTTTCATCCTCAATCAGATAGACAGTTTGAACGAACAATTCAGAACATGGAGGATATGATATGTGCTTGTTCACTGGATTACCCGGGAATTTGGGACAAATAGCTTTTTTTGGTTTTATTTTCTTATAATAACAGTTTCCATTCTATTATATAGATTTCTCCATTTGAGGAATTATATAGAGAGCATTGTCAAAATCCAGTTTTTCGGGATGAAGTAGTTGACAGGAAGTAGATGGGACGTCAACTGGTAGAAGAGATGGCAGAGAAAGTTTAGTTGATTTAGAGGCACATGAGAACAGATTAGAGCAGACAAAAATGTTATGTGGATAACTGGAGGAAGGATATTTATTTTGAGGTAGGCGATCACGTCTTTCTCAAAGTTTCTCCATGGAAAAGTGTGATGCGTTTTGGTATGAAGGGAAAGTTGAGTCCGAGGTTCATTGGACCATATCAAATCTTGGAGAAAGTTGGATCAGTTGCGTACAGAGTGGCATTACATCTTTGTTTATCCCATGTACACAATGTTTTTCATGTTTCTATGTTCAGAAAGTATATGCCAGATCCATCTCATGTTTTGAGTCTTGAGGTAGTTCAATTGGAAGAGAATCTCTCTTATGAAGTACAACCAGTCCGGTTTTTTGAACGAAGAGAGAAAGTGTTGAATAATAAGGTAATTCACTAGGTAATGGTTTTGTGGAAAAATCATATGGATGAAGAGGAAATGTGGGAATCCTAAAATGCCACGAGGGATAAATACCCCCACTTATTTTGATAAAAGAATAAAAATTGTGAGGATGTAATTTCTAAAAGGGGGTAATGATGTAACATCCCATGCAAATGAAAAATAAGAGATTTTCATACTTATTAATATTAGTGAATTAAATATTAATTTTACTTTAAAAGGGTTGTTATATTCGATAGCGTACCCGATACACAATAACATGTTTCTTTGAAATCATATGTTGCACACTAATAATATAATATTATTTTAAATGCCAGTTAACTCCCTGTCATCGTATTATAAGTAATGATCAAAACATACTACTATATGATTACACATCTTTTTTAAATTTATTTACATTTATCCAATAAATTTTTGAGGCTTAAAATGTGAATGAATATAAATTTAAGCATAATTTACATTAAAAGGCTGATTTACCACATTTTAATAAAAAAACCTCGTTAAATCTAGTTTTGTTCACTTTAATACATTCTATTTGACCAAATAAAATCCTTCTTTAGAATGGGGACATCAATATTTACTTTGTGTAAAATATTTGTATTTTTCGGATAAAGCTAATTTTTTTGGATAATGAAAAATATTGTATTTTAATTCAAAACTGTGTTTTAATATAATTTATTTATATGGTTATATTATATTTAAATTTAATTACAATATATTTTTACCATTTAATCCAATGTTTCTCATTGTAATTAATTTCACTTTCAATGTGGACTTAAACAAGTGTCAATCTTTTTATAGTCATTGTTTCTTAAAAACACGCTATTTGTTTTGACAATGAGAATTAATTTTAAAATAATTAATTCAACTTCCATGTTGATAATATGGTAAAATAGACATTATTTTTGAATTCTGAATATCAGATAATTCATCGGCTGAATTTTTGGTATTTTTATGAGAAACATCAATTTTTGATGAATAGTGAAACCACTTGGTAGTAGTTAAAAAACTAACCTTTTCATTTAAATCAAACTATACCAATTATGTGAGTTAAATTTCTAAAATCTGACATACATGGTAGTTATTAGTAATTAAAATGTGGTTTAATAAGATAAAAATAATATTTAGTGAATAGTAGCCATTGACTTTTATTTACTACGGTTAAAGTTAAATAGGGTAATTCAAGGTAAAAATAATATTATAATAATTCTAAATTACCTTAACACTTATACAAACCTTATTGGATGAGTAATAGACGACCATGGGTATCCTGGAGTCGATTTTGGGACCCCATGGAGCCACTTATGAATGATAATGACACTTTAGAATAATTAATTTAAAGTAAAGGCAAAAATGACTAAAACAAAAACATTTTAGTAAAATATTTTTAATATGGTGTTATATAAGTAATTTTTTTGACAATATATTTAAATTTGAAAGATAAAAAATATTTCCTACATAATGGTATTTTTTTATAATTTTTAGATATTGAATAAATTAAATTATTTATGACACAATAATGATGCAGTATTTACCTCATTAATAAATGATTTAAATAAATAAGATTATAATGATTAAAATATTATCCAAAACCTGTCCAATTCCTATTGGATGATTTTTTTTATACCACCAGTCATCTTATCTTTAACTCTAATTATTTTTGGATCTTTCGAAACCGAATATCATTATATAATAAAATAATAGTTTCACACTTTTCTAAAGAGCCCCTCCTCTCCCTTATAAAAGGAGACCACTTCCAACCAATTCCTCACACCTCTCAAGCCTTTAGGATCATCCAAACTCTTCCTAGTTAATCTTCCTACATCCCTATACTCCTCCTATAAGACATACGATAGGTATAAGTCACTTCAAGAAGTCTGTTTGGTTGAAACCAAAAGAAGTTACCCAAACTAAAGGTAATGGTTTCTCTTAACTTCTTTTATTTTATTTTACTTCTCCTACCCCTAAACTCTTTTTATTCCTTTATTTTATAGAAAACATAGTATCCTAAATATACTATGATGTTTTTATGAGAAGGATTTGAACTACCCTTACACACACCTCTATCTAGTGGGTGATGAACATACTGTTTCTGTAGATGGAAAACTAACGCCTCACGAGATGATGATTGTTCGATTATCTCTTACCACCTATCATGGTGGACCTTATGATGACACTATATTTATATATGATATAAATTATATTTATGTTTTCTTTATTCTTCTATATTTTTCATTTTTATCATGCCGTTATGGTTTCCATTATGGTTAAACGCGATAATTTCATTTGAGGAAGTGTCGACTACCACCCCCTCAAAGTGATACGACTCGTTAATGCCATATGTGGGACACATAAAGTATGGGGTTAATGATATTATATATTATATTGTAATATAATTATAATATAATGATGTATAATCATATTTTAATTCTATTAAATTAAAAAATATAAATGAAAGTAGCGTTCATACGTACGTACGGCTTGTCGTCTCAATGAACGGTGCATTTTATTTCTTACCCACAAATGTTATGTACTATTATAAATACATGAATATACTGGATATATATGATATATATGATATCTAAATCATGAATATAATTCTGAATATAATGGACTATTTTCCACATGGACGACTTGTAAATATAAGGTGTTCATTTTTGACTCATGTACCAAATATCTACAAAACGACCATTATTAACTTGAATGATTAAATAATGTTTATAACATTATATTAAGTGATATAAAAGTGTTAATAAACTTGAAAAATGTTCTTCAGAAATTCGAAATTAACTTTAGTTTTTTATTCAGGATATTAAAGAATGATTGAGTCAATTTGGACCCGAGGTAAGGGAACTTTTAACCCAATTCAAATTAATTGGGTTAAACTTATATTTATTATTTATGTCGTTCTTTGATTATGTGATAAATGAATTTTTATATATTATCAGGTATTTATACTTTTTTATGTGAAATTATAGTGAATACACATAAGTGATCTATTTTATTTACAAAATGATCTTTGTAAGGGACTTCGTCTCAATCTCCTTTCATTGAGGAATATTTTGTTTTAATAGACAACTTTTTTTATACGCTGTATAAACACCCAAGACTTTACAAAGGGAATAATTTTCTACAAAGTGTTTTACTAAACAAAAATAAGGGGTATTTCTTTAAACATATGTGGTGAAAATGACCTTTCTGCCACCGTGAGTATTACATGTTCTTCGGCTTCCTTAACAAGCCGTATTATTTTTTAAGGAAAATAAATACCATATATTATTTTATGTATTTTGGTATTGAAAATGGTTTTGATAATGTATTTGTTATGTCAATAAATTTAAGTGATATATTGTGATTGAAATGCAGAAAGTTTTTATTTCCTTATTTTTTGTTTTACAGGTTATGATTTTATAATGGTACAGGGACATTTGACAGGTGGCTCTGTAATAAAACAAATAAAAGGTGGTTTTGTGATAAACCAGGAAAGGTGGTGACGTTATATCCTCCAATGAATTGGGTATGGAAGTCTGCCATATGGCTATTCAATTTAGAAATATGTGTGGAATTCGACCGTATGGTTATTCCAATTAAGTATGTTTATGTCCCAAGTAACAATTATATGTTATGTGTTCTTTATATGGGTAATATTTTGGTTACAAAAGGGTAAGTAGTGATCTTTTATTCAGTGAAGAGTATTTACTACATCATAAAGGTGAAAAGTATTACTCACGTTAAAGTATTCATGGGTTACATGTTGTTTTGAAAAACTAACAGTTTTCTTTCTTTGTGTATCCCTTACTGAGCTTTTTATGCTCATCCCATGTTTTTGAAATGTTTTTCATAGGAAATAATGTGAAAGAAGGTCACATATGGGATCAAGGAAAAGTTATGTTGTCTTAAACATGGAACTATATATGACTATATTGTTCAAGAGTTCTTGTTTTTTGAAGAAAATGGAAGCTGAGTAGAAGTGACTACTTTGTATTTGAAATGAAATGTAACAGTCATGGCCTAATTCTCCAAAACACTAAACCTAAAAAGACCCACAATGTGAATTATTCTTTTAATTCAATATTATGTAATGTTTTAAGGTCGGGACTTTATAATAAGAGTCCTTATAGTTTAGTTAATCCCCAACCACTGATGGTTAGGGATTTTTAATTAACACTAGTGAGGATTATTTACCTAGGAATTATGAAATATTGGGACATATACCAAAACGTGTTCCCATATTTGGTGGTAATTATATCATGATATTGGTAAAATCCCATTATATCTCTAAGCCCATGTGATCCATTCTCAATGTGAGAAATAAGAGGTAATGGACTATCAAACATGCTGCATTAGATATAACATTGAATTTATAGAAAGGGATTATATGAAAAGTTAATTCTAATTGAGAGATTTTTTTATTATATTTGAATGATCATTGAAAATCACTATGATCAAAAAAGTGATGCTCGGTGTGGGAAATATAAGATGTAAAGGGATCATATTTTTTATTAGTGTGAGAATGAAATTTCAATGATGTCATGTGGGAATATAGTTAGAAATATTATGAATTTTATAACCACATAAGGGAAGGTGCATTATTTAGGATTGATATAGGGATTATGCCTGAAGAATACTTCAATGGTATCCTTCATATAATAAACTTTTTAATACTCATAGTAGACTTTTCTTCCTAATCTATAGACTATTTATGAATGATGATAGACCTAGGGACATACCCCATTATGTTTTCCCATGTAATATGTATAGACTTTATCTTTATACAGACAAAGGGATATGACCTCAAGTGGCAACTCATGTATGTATAGATGGCATGAGGGAACCCTAGGATGAGTAAGATTTCCTGTGTGTATATCCCTTGGTCCATTGTGGATAATATCTTCCAAAAGGAATAATAATCATAAAAATACTCGTGGTTGAGGGTTCACAATGATTTTATAGCAAACATGTCATCACATACATGGATATTACCTGAGTTTATATGAATATTATAGGTATTAAAAAAGTTACATTGCTATTGATCATATTAGTTTAGTGATTTGGAAACATGGAAACATAATCCTCTATATTTGTGAAATATCTTAAACATATCCATTAATGATCATCCCCATCAGTAGACCTACTTAAAAAATTTCTTCAAAACATAGGGAAATGAAAAAGAAGAAATATTGAACTCAGATGCTCAATAAGGGTAAATAAAAGAAATACATAAGTATAACATGAGAATAAGGGTATGATAAGATGATCATAACATTAAATTTTCTTACCGTTCATATCGTAGATCAATAACATGAATCATTTCATAAACATTGTCAATATGTATGATTTTAATCATATGAGAATCAAGATCATATTCTATGAAATAATAACATAAGAATAAGATATGAAATTTTGGAAGACACATAAGTATATAAAAATGATTACCATAGTGGTCAAGGATTAATGATAAGGCTATATTAGTGTAATAGTATCAATCCCAAACCATATTGGTAGTCATGGTTCACTCCCATGACCAACATTGTATTCAATATTTACTCCCAAGTCCATCTTAGTGGACTGTGTCCTTGAAAAAACTATGTGCACTCCCTATTCCATCCATGCATATCTTATTATAAATAAATCTACACACAATGCATTGGATTGAGAAATAGGTCCCACCCATATCATAATTCCATCATAAATAAATTTTCCAATTGATCATTTACATTCATCATATTATAATCCCTTGAATAAATGTTTATCATATCATAACTTATAGAAAAATGATAGGACAAATAATCATTTCATCAAGGAAAACCCCATGAAAGGATATTGGTTTCAAAACAATATAACCTGTGAATATAAAATAGTTTTCCTAAACATATAACTAGTGTAAGATAAATGGGTTTCATAAATATATAACCCATGGTAGAGAAATAAAATTTATAAATATCATTATATCAAAAAATAAATCATTTAGCGAAAGAATATTAATGGAACTCCAGAAGCCAAGAATATTTCCCCTTTTGGAATATTTTAAAATATTCCCCCATTTGGAAAGTATATTTTATATTCATTACAGTGATAAAAGGGGAATTTTATAATATGATAATTTTTATGGAACCCATTGAATATTCCCTCATTTGGAAAGAATATTTTAAATCCTCATTTGGAAAGAATATGATAATAGATAAATTTTAAAATTAGTATCAATTATTATATCATAGATAATGGTTCAATATAGTAATATTCCCTATGAAAAATTCATTTAATTTCTTATTATTATCTCTTATCATATAATATAAAATATTCTTTCCGAAATAGAAATATTTTAAAATCTTCTAAATGTGAATATTCTATGAGTTCTAAATATATATCATAGAAAATAAATGTAAATAAATTTTTAAAATAAAAATTCTAAAAAAATCAATATTCTGAACTTTCAAATAATGCATTAGAGAGAGGATTATCATGGTAACAAATGAATCCTTACATTTCAAAGATTATTATTTTTTTCATAAATATTTTAGAAAAGTTCCTTGATCAGAAAATGATAAGAAAATTATTTTTTTAAAAACAATTATTTTTAAATATAGAAATGGGGTAAAATTATATTTTATATAACATAGTATAATTTTGGAAATTTTTTGAAAACATTTATAGAAAACATGGTTTTTGAATGAAAATAGTTATTTGAACGAAGGTAGAGATAATGTTTGATTTACCTAGAAACACATTATTAATGATATTAAGTACCGAATGCTGGAAAAAATGTAACCATTGAAATAATATATAATTTATATCCCTAGGATAATAAAATTGATAATATTTTTTGATATATGGATCATTTCATTTCATCAATAGAAGTGTAATCATAAACAGTCTTGATAAATGATTAGATTGTAGTAATAAACGGTTACCCTTTTAGTAATGTTGAATCAAAATTACCATGAAAAAATAACATTAAATAAAAATAAAAATATATTTAAAAGAATTATATTCATGATATAACAATTCATGGTGTTTTATATACACCTTGTATATGAATATTGGTGCATAACATGTCATTTGTCTAAAAGAATGAAAATTGAAACAATATTACATTACTAATTTGGTAACATTTTAACCGTAAACCCCATGAAAGAAATATCATAATATATATATTTAAATAAAAATAAATTTATGATAAATAATAATATAATACATTCATTTTCAGTCTGTAGACCACACAAAAAATATTGAGCGGTGAATATAGAGTGATTATCATAGAAATAAAAGTGAGATGATAAAACCCTTAACTGAAGTCATGAATTAATTCATACACATTAAAAAATAATGTGTAATAAATATATATTTATGAAAACCATACCACATAAAAATATTATTAAATCTAATACCATATATAATTTTATTTTGAATTTATATTTCTAGTTTATTAGAAATTACTTGTAAATGTTATGTTTCAAGTAATATCCTCTATTTTTCGTATATGTTTTGACTTTGTATTCATGATCCACATAATTAGATAATTATTTACAGATTTTAATAATTTAAAAAATTATATAAATATCATATATATTAATTAGATAAATATTTAAAATAATATAATAGATATAAATATGAAATGAAATACACAATTTATAGAGACGATAGGTCGTACGTACGCATTAATGATGTTTTAGTTTTCTAAATTTATTTAAAGAAACAATGAAAATGACATATGTATATATATAAATATATATAATAATAGTAGAATAATTATTTCATACATATCATATACATTTACTAAACACATCTTGAAAACATTCAATGGAATGTGTGAATAAATCACATTGCTTTGAGGAGGAAGTAGTCCACATGTTCCGAAACGTCTTTATCATATTTACAAAAAATGGAAAGTGTGATGGGATGGTTTATATAATAATTTAGAATAAATAATAAATCATAAATATAATACATACCATATAAAAATACATTTTCTATCATAATCCCAAACATGAGAGCTGGTAATGGAAAAATGAACAAAATCATTTTACAAGGTGGTAGTCCGATGTACCCACAAACGCTAACTCATGTTGGTTTTCATCGAAGGGATTTGTCGGCTTCATTTCGGCATAAAGGGAGGATTTTGGGATGAATTTAAAGAATTTCAGAGTATATTTTGGAATATTTTTATGGTGGGAAATTTATTGAGATGTGTGAATAAGTGATATTTGAGGGTGAGTGCAATTTTATAATGGAGGAGTGACATTCATGAAAATGTAAAAAGGTAAATAATATTGTGAGGTCTCCCTTACATTATGTTCCTCCATAATATTAAATTTTCTATAAAATATTATTTTTAGTTTAAATATGGACATTAAATGATTTTTGGACAAGTTACTAGTCAGTTAGACCATTAATAATAATGTTTAAGCCTTAAGCAAATACGTTTTCTCCTTAATCATTGTAGTTAATTTTTATTACATTCTATAATATCCTTGGTAAAAATTAATATTACATTATTATAAATTATTTATTATTATTATTAAAACATATAATTTATTTTTATAAATTCTAATTAGTTTACTGGATGAAATTAATTAAAAATTAATTGCATATATAGGATGAGAGGACGAGTTCATAAAATGTAAATGTCCAATTGTTTAAAATGATTTTATATCAAATTTTAACTTCATTTTGGTTTTAATGACCTAAATTATATTAATATTGGTATAATTGATATAATTATAATTTAAACCCATATTAAAGTATAATTTAACTACGTTAATAAATTATATGAAAAATAATGTTTGATTTAAAATTCTCTGTTTTTTATTCATCATAAAATAATAATTTCTAGAAAAATAAAAAAAATAACCACAAGTAGATTTTGATATTACAGATTAAAAAAAGATATTCTTGTGAAAATGAAATTTATTAGATAATTTAAAATAACCTTTTATGAAAAGGCATCTTTAAATTAATAAAATTGTCAATTTTCATAACTTATGAGTATAAAATAATGTGAAAGGGTGTCTAAAAATAGTATTGAATATATAATAAATAAATTTTATTTAAACCATTCACCAGAATTGTTTCGTTTAATTTATTGAGATAAAACATGTTTGAACATAGAAGGACAATTTTCTTTGGAATTTAATTTCATTATTTTTAAATAGTTGTTAATTTCACTTGAAAATAATTAATAACTAATGTATTATTTTTTATACAAGTATAAAACATATTTTCAAAATTTTGTTTATATTTTCATAAATTTTATTCTTATAGTTACGTGGTAATTATAACAATATTTTAATAATATTAGTAATAATACATTGTAGTCTGGTAAATCTAGGTCCTACGTGTCACACAAGTTATCTAAAGAACTCGTAATTGTGTATAACATAAGAAAAATATAGTGTTTCATGTACCAGAAGCTAATCTATGTTCTACGTGTATCATAATATCAACACGGTGTGGCATAAAAATAATGGAAAATTTTGTGGTTTCTTATAAAAAATGATATATTTAATGTTTCATAAAATGATAAAGATAAAAAAAAATTAAAATTTATTCTAGAAAAAAATATATTTCCCAAAATCTCAGGTTGTTTCATTCTACCGCCAATAAAATTAATTTCATACTGAAAATTTGTCGAGGTTATCCCTGTTTTAATATGTAAATGTTCATTTTATAGAAACATACATCGTAAAAATGAATACTAAAAAATCCTTTTAATAAATTAAAGACTGAAAAATAATGGTTACATAATGTACCTCAAAATTATGATTCAATATTTAAAAATATATATACAAGGTGAAAAAATGAATTTAAAAGAAATATAACAATAAATTTTTGATGGATTGTGATATAGAACATGACCTATATAATGTTGAAAATTTCAATTCTATAAAATTATGATGATCTAACAGAATAATTGACTTGTAGGAAATGAAGTTACTAGGATAAATTTTTTGGTTTAAAGGTCATTTCACTATATATTAATAATTTTCTTGAGAAGAAATACTTATGTGATTTCATTAAATTTCATTACATTTCATTTGAACAATCTCATCATTTAGTGGTCTCGAGATCAACTTCCACTTAATCACTTACTCTACGATATGAAAGTGAATTTAAATTATTGATGTACTAACAAATCACGAGGTATAATGATAATTAATTCCAGATATCTTTAGCATGAATCCCAACAAATATGATTGCTCATGTCATCAAATATTCAGAAATATTTATATAGAGATAAAATAAATGAATATCCAAAACCTCTTCTTATGTTTAATTTAAAAAATTCAACAAATGATTATCCTTACAACCCTTCTGAAATATGAAATTATAAATTGTTAAAATGAAATTAAGTAAGTTTCTCAAATACCATCTTAAAGTTAATCCTCTATATATCATAAATTAGATCTTATTTTCCACATATTAAACATGTGAACAACTTAATCATGTATTCTAATGAAACATGATAATAAAATAAATTATCATAAATCCTTATTTAAAACATGTATATCTTATTCTTGAAATGAATATATATAACCCTTATATTAAAAAATTGTGTAAAATCGATTTATAATACCATCAACCAGATTGTCAAAAAATCCTTAATCCGTTCCATGGTAATCCATGAAATCCAATATATATATTCATATCTAAAATATCATTCTAATAATAGAATTATCTCAACTTTAGGGACATATTAAGGGTTATATATCCCTTAATATTATGTTTCCCATGAATAAAACCTTACCATTAAATAACTTTTGTAGTCTATTAAATGATTTCCAAATATTCTTGAAAATCCTTAATGAAAAAATAAAATAAACAGTCCTTACATATTTCCAAACTCATAATTGTTAAAACATAATTCATAGAAACATATATTATTCCACTTCATCTTTATATTTTTAACAAACATATATCATCTGATTAGTCAATACATGTTTCCTTTTATATTTCACCTATAGTCTCTTCATAATCCGTTATATGACTATTACACATACTATCGTACTAATTCTATTCATGATCTATTCACATGGGACATAAATTTATATAATTACCATTCACTCCAAACTTATGGAATTTCATTTTCGATTATTTATTAGAGAGGCCAATATTTTCATCTATTGAGTTAACTAAACAGTTCATTTTCCCATTATAGTTACTTGAATTGTTTCATTCTATTCCATAGTTAAAATATCTTCTTATTCCTCTTTGACATTTATTTGGGTGATTATTTCCACACACACTATATAAAATAAACCAAATCTTCTTTCCTCCATGGTCTTCATTTTCTAAACTCAAAGACAACTCATTCGTTATAATATATTATGAGTCCTAGAGTAGTCTAAGGTAAAAACTTTTATGAATGTTCCTTAAAAAATTATTTGGAATGATCACAACATCCTTCACTCTAGTGATCTTCCCATTATATTTCTCATTAGAAATTGTTTTCATCATATTCAATGTTAACCAAGACTCGTATGACTACCACCATTGACTAAAACCAGAAAGAATAGTGTAAAAAGCACTTATCAAAGTTGGAAACCACATAATCATGAAATATCACTTATTTTATGTCCTAATTATGGGGCCTTATTTTAAATTCTTTAATATGTTGTCTTATCATTAGAGGCATCCCCAGACATATCATTCTAAATATGCTTAGAGATCTCAAAGGCTTTTTCTCTTACTACAATCAAAATGTTGACTAAACTATTACTTTAGTATCAACTATAGAGACGGGGGTTAACATACATGTATATAACTTCATTTAAGATGAATATTAAGCATACTATAATAGTAAATGCCTAAGGTACGCTATAGTTTAGGGCCTTTAGACACCAAGAATCATATACTTATATCTTACTGAATGATCTTCCACCCACCCCTTAAAGGAATTCTACATTATTACTACTATTTATAATCGTACTTCATAATCAAGGGAAATGAAACAAATTAAAGGGTGAGAATAGATGCTCAGTAATGGTAAACAAATAAGATACATAAACATAACATGAGACTAAGGGTATGAGAATTTGATCATAACACTAAAATGTAATACCCTACATATTAAAGATAACAAATAGGAATCCTGGAATAAATATTAGAAGTTCATAAGACAAGAATAATAAGGTAATAAAGAGAATAATACATGAAAGCATAAAATAAAAATAACACATGATGTTATGGAAGACATGTAATCATATAAAATTGATTTACATAAAATTCATAGATTAATTACAATGAAATATTAGTTGAATGGCTTCACTCCAAATACCATATTGGAATTCCTAGTTCACTCACATGACCATCTATGTAGTTAAGGGCCACTCTTAAAACTAGATTAGCAGAAAAAGTCCTTTACTAAACCGAGTTCACTCCCAGTTGCATCCATTTTTATCACATGAGATATAAATCATTACCCAATTCATTTTAAGGGGATATAATTCCCAAAAATTCCATTATGAAATCATGCACAAGTGTTTCTATAGATAATAAAAATTCATCATATTATAACCCATGTAACGAAATGAGTATCATAAAAATATAATCTAATAATAACCCTTTTAAAGATAAATGTTTCATAATCATTTCATCAAATCAGAAGCCATGAAAATAATAATACTTCATAAGAATATAACCCGTGGAAGTGAAACACTTTTCATCAAAATATGACTCTTTAAAAAGAAGAGTTCCAAAAATATATAACCCATGAATTAGAAATGAGTTACATATAAATCAAGCCATTAAAAATTAAACCATTTAGAGAAACACAATATATGGAACCCGTGAACCATATCCTTAGAAATGCATTCATAATTATAATTGATTTTATTTTAGATGGAATATAATTTTTGAAATATTTTTTAAAATAATTTCACGGTAAAAATATTATTATTTTTATTTTAAAATAAATTAAATATAAAATAAAAAATATTTTGAAGAAAATATCATTGAAACATAATTTAAAAACTTATAATGGAAGCTCGAAACAATTTTGGAAACCATTTCCCTGGTTAAATTTTAATAAAATTTTAATTTTTTTGAAAACCTTGTTATTGGAAAACAAATCAAGGAATCTTGAAAAAATTAAGAAATTTTTTCCCCAAAAATCATATAAAATATTCTTGAAAAAAATGAAAACCCATTTAATTTCAAATCTTATAATTAAAGATTAATTTATTTTCAAAATTGTTTCCTTAAAAACATATAAAATTAGCATGATTTGTTTTTGAAATTATTTTTCTCTCAAAACTTATAATGGAATCTTGAAAATATTTATAAAATCCTCTTCCTTAAAAACATATAAAATAACCTTGAAAACATTTTGAACTCCTTTTTATTTGAATAAAATTTTAAAACATATGAAAATCCAAAATATTATGGAATTTTTTTCTAAAAAATCAAGAAATATAGTAAACTAGATAATGTAGCTTCAATGAATGTATAGTCTTGAAAGAGTATAAATCCTTACATTATAAACTATCCTTTTTCAATGTAAAAATATTAAAATTTTGGATCGATCCAAAAACGACAAGACGATTAATTAAAAAAACCTTCTTTAGAAGACATACATGGATAAAAATTTATTTAATAAATAATTGGATAATAGTATAAAATTTTCGAAAACATTTTTAAAAAACATGGCTTTGAAAGAACATAGATTATCAGTCGAAGAGATATCTAATGTAATATTTTCCTAAAAACACTTTCCTAATGATATTAAGTAACTGAGAGTGGAGAAAATTGTTCCATTTCATGAATATATCATGAATAACCAAAGGAAAAATATCCGTATGTTAATTGAGTGATGTATTATAAGATTTCATCATTGCGTGTATAACCATAACAATCCTGATAAACGACGAGATTGTAGCAAAAACTCATTACCATTTTCTAAACATTGCATCATAATTACCATGGAAGTATAAAAATACATGAATATTAAAATTTAATTAGTATCATTATATTCATTATATGACAAGTGAAAGGGTATTCTATACTAATTGTAGAAGAATATAAGTTCATAACATGGCATGTGTCTCAAAGAAGGAAAATTTAGAAAGGATTACTTTACAGATTTACAAATATTTGTATCATTAATCCCACGAAATAATGATAATAAAATGGAGATGTAAATACCTATAAATATAATTATAATAATTATTGAATACAATCATGGGTATTATATACACCACTAAAAAATTGTGTCATGAATAAGGCATATGTCACAAAGAAATAAAACTGACACAAGAAAACCCTTACCTTATGTCTTGAATTTATTCATAGACATTCAAACATCTTGTATAACAAATTTATGATTATTTTAAATATTATAAAAAACCATATTACAATATCTAATACCATATATAATTTTACTATTACTTTATATTACCCATTTAATAATTATCTGATGTTAATGTTACATTTTGGGTAATATGTACACTGTTTTTGATATATGTTTGGACTTATTATTGTTGATCCTCTTACATTTTAGGTAAATTTATTATTTAGTTCTTTAAAATTTTAAAAACATGATATAATTATCATATATATTAAGAATATAATTATTTATAATTATCTTTAAAATATATAAAAATGAAATGGAATACACGGTTCATGGAGATCATAGGCCGTACATAGAAATGAACATTGTTTCCCTTTTCTTATCTTATTGAAAGAAATAAATTACATGAAATTTGTGTGTATATATATAATTATTATTCTAGTACAATTATTATTTCATACATATTATTTATATATAAAAAACGTATCCATAATAAATTCCATACAAGGTGTGAACGAATCATATTTATTTATGGAGGGGTAGTCCAAACACCCACATGCAAAGTAATCATATTTATAGAAAATGGAATGCATGAATTTATGTTCTAAATAATAATTCCATAATAATTATTAATAAAAAATATTATATCTATCATATTGAAATATTATTTTTATCATAATTCCCAACTATGGAAGATGTTAAAAGAAATAATGATCAACATCGTTTCGCGAGGCGGTAGATCGCTATATACAGAGATAGTAAGTTCATTACCCAATTGATGTAAGTGTGTGTTGGTAAATATAGAACCCTAAGAATAAAAAAAATATTCTTATATTTAGGATATATAGGTTATTATATAATCATGTAACAATAATCACATAGGGACCAGAAGATGAAAATAATAAAAAAGAGAATTCAGAAGTATGCTACCTCTTCTTTGGCTGACTCCTCTTTGTTCTCACCAAAAGGGATTCCTTGGATGGATTAATCACAAAATGAATGATTATATGATTAAGTGAGGTTATATAAGGGGATATTTGGGTATAATTTCTATGATACATAGGGATCTACTGGTGTGAATAAGCAGGAGGGGGAGTGCTATTTTATTGTGGAGGGGTACTGAAATTATTGTAAATATAAAAAGCTAAACACTATATAGAGGACTCCCTTACATCATGTGAATACAATTATTTTTTATATTAGATAAAATAGAATATTTGGGAGAAATATTTTCATTCAATGGATTTTGTACAATTTTTTAGGTCATTTGGTCCCTTATAATTAAAGTTCAACCATTGAGTAAAATCATTTTTACCTTAATCGTTGAAATTAATTTTAAATATATTTAGTAATCAATTTTATAAAATAATAATGTTAAAATTATTATCCATTATAAATTTAAATTATTCATAATATGGAATCAAATATGGAAAATTTATAATCACATAAGTTGTATAAATTAACTTAAAATTAATAATGTAGATGAAAGAAGACGGTGAGGAATAAAACAAAAATGCCAAAAAGATTCAAATGTTTTTATATCAAAATTCAATGTGGAATTGATTTCAATGACCTAACTAGTATAAATTATTGAATAATTTATATAATTATAATTTTGAAACAAATTTTATGAAAATTTAAATATATCAATATATTATACGAAAATAGATGTTTTGGATTACCAATCGGTTATTTTTAACTATTCATAAAAAAGAAAAATCTTTTAAAAATACCAAAAATTAACACAATGTAAATTTTGGTATTTTTATTTAAAAAATTATGTTTATTATTACAAATAAAAACTATAAAACGGTAAAATATAGATTTAAAATGGATTCTCAACAAAAAGGTGTAAAAATAACCTTTTATTAAAATACAACATCATATTGACATAATTAGAATTAGTATTATCTTATGCCTATATTATCTATTGGGTGAGTATCCAAAACTTTGGTTTAATATATAATATATAATTTTAAATAAAAAAATACATCAATTTTGTTTTCAATTTATTAATATAAAACCTGTTTGTACAGAGAAAAATAGTTTTCCTTGAAAAGGGATTTCATTATTTTGATATAGTTCATAATTTTAGTTCAAAATAATTGATATCCAAAGGATTAAAATATTATTTTTGTGTAAATCATATTTTCATAATTTATTTAGTCTTATTTTTAACATTGATTCCAATTACTAGGTTGTAATTATAGTAATATTATAATAATATTATTTATATTATGTTTTTGTTTGGTAAAACTAGGTCTTTCCTGTCACAAAACGTATAAAAGAAACTCATGGTATATTATATACCACAAGAGAATCTATATTTTTCGTGTATTGGAAAATTATCATGATGTTTCACACAAAGAAAAAATAAGTTGGTGCTTTCATATAACACAATATATATTCAGTGTTAAATGAAATGAAATTTATTTAAAAGAATATATTAATTCGAAAAGGAATATTTATCAAAATCAATAGGTGTTACATTTTACAACCATTAAATGAATTTCAACCATGATATTGGTCTGGGATATCAAATTTTAATACTCGAATGTTCCTTTAATAGAAACCCACATCCTATAAATTAATAACAAAAAATCCTTTTAAAAAAAGCAATAAGCATAATGATTAACCAATGTAAATCATAAATTGGTTTCCATATAGGATAACATTGGTGGAAAGTAAAAAAAATTCAATAAAAAGATAACAATCATATTACGATGGAGAGTGATATAGAACATGTTTAGGGGAAAGTTTACGATCCCAAAACCCATAAATCAATGATGATATAAGGGACCATTTGATTCATTAGAAAAGAATGCATTGTGATAAATATTTGGGTTTCAAGATCCTTTCCCAAAATATGAATAATTTTTATAAGAATAAATACGTACATGATTTCATTACATTTAATAAGAACAATCAAATCCTTTCATTGTGACGTGTAAATTTCAACTTCATCTCTTACACTAAGAAATGTATGTGAAATTTTTATTCTAGATGTACTAATAGATCATGATGTATAATGATAAGTCAATAAATGTATATTTATGTGTAATCAGATAAAAAATTTAGCACAATTTATCTAATATGCATAAATACTCTTATGAAGAGATAATACATGAATATCCAAATCATCATCTGAAGTTTAAATTAAACCATTTTTGGCACCAAAATATTTGAGTGGTCAAAATAATCAAAGGACACAACAGTACTGAGAGGGGATACTTCCCAAAGCACCTTCGCGAAGACAATCAGTATTGTGGCTGGTGAAAATTCCTTCAGCGCCCCGGCTGGTGTAATGTCGAGGCCATCTATGCGACCGCTGAAGAGGAAAGAGACGTTTGAATCTATGGTTATGATAAAATTGATGAAATTCATCATTCCATAGAGGGAATAAGACCACCTCTATGATTCCATTGAAATTGACAAAAGAACATGAAACTGGAGAAGAGGGTATAAATGAAGCCCCTATGTTGAGAAGGGGATGACAGTCGACTTCACGACTCTGAGAAACTTGATGAAATTTGACTCTAATAGAAAAGAAAAATTTACTTCGCAGTTTTCCATTACAGTGTCGCGCCCCCTGGAACATATAAATACCTGGATCTATCCACTCCAGAAGTATTGACAGCATGAAATTTCACCTTCTGTGCTCCCAAAATTTCAAAAACCATTTTCTCGGAGAACCATCAGAAAAATGAATCATCTGAGGTATTTTTACATTGAAATGTCACATTTCATTTTCTCAAATTTACCCCCTCTTCATGGAGGGATTCCCATTGCAGAGGATATGGGTCATATCTAAGGAAGGATACCATTATGGGTACTCAGGGCTTCACAATACACCCATGATTTATGAAGAACCCTCCAAAAGCATGTGTACTCAACGCGGAGGCCGAGACACTATGCTTCTTATAAATATCCTTTTTGAAAATTTATATCCTTTGTGAGAAATTATGCTCTAAAAATATAGGTGCTCTGATATCCCTTATGCATTGTGATCCCATGAGATCTGCGAAGCCCCGTTATCTGTGACCCCTTGAGCATTGAAAATCCCCTATCAATGAGGCCTCTTTCTTTGCGAACCCTTTTCCCATACGGCCCTCCAGGCATATACGAAGTGATTTCAAAGTACCCTATGCAGTGATTCATCTCACATTTATTTTCTTCATGATTCATTTCATATCTACGATAAAAAATAATTCTTTTTTTCATTTCCACGCTCACATGATCTCCTCAATGGATTACTCCACAACCCCATCTCCATACGACATTGCTGGTGCCTTCCCTTCATTAAGAGTTAAAGTGCGCCAGTTATGTAAGTCCAAGGTGGGGGGGGGGGGGATCCTCACCATCCAAGTTGAAAGTCATTAAACTACCTAGAACCTGCGTCAACTACACAAGACATTACACTGTTATAATTGCATATGCGATAAGTCCAGTGGGGACATTGAAGGGGATGAGAACCAATGCCTTCTTACTCCCCGTTCCCTTTGAGATTTTTCACCATGTGCATCTCGGGAATCTCCATATATTCCCCAACCCACCTTCTCAGGCATCCCTCTTAGAGTAAGTCCCAATCTCTATCTCCCTCGGCCTCTAACCATGTGTTGGCCGCGCTCTATTAATTATATAAACACCTTCTACGACAAAATTTTGATGTCTTTGTAACCTCTTGTTTTTCACACCGATCACACGTCACGTGGTCTTCAAGTAATCATCGACCATGAATTTCTATTTGGACCTCCTTAGTGCATAAGTCCCATTACACCTATCTGAACTATGTTGACTTCGATCCTTTCCCTTTCTTGAAAAGGTATGTAGGAAGCCTCACTGAGGATCAAACCCATAACCCATATTTCCCGACCACATCACATAAGACCACCCTTATCCTGCATAATGTTAAATTGTATTCCCCTTTAATCCCCCATGAAGTTAAACTGTATGAATTCGATCAACATGGCTTTTGATCTTCTTTCTTTCCATGAAAGGTATGTTGGAAGCCTCCATGGGGATCAACCCCAAACACTTGTAATCATTGGGATTCCCCTTGTTGGAAACCGCATCCTTGGTCCACCATTTAGTGGTTTGAGACTAGTGCATGGGAAAATAACCATGAGTGATCCCCACACTCAATCCATACTCCTCCTACTAAGAGTTCCCCTCTTGCGATGGGATGTTAAACAAATTTAATCACCATCCTGACGTTAGGTTGTTGTCCTTTGTGTAAACCCCATGACTATGACCCATATCTGAATAACATGGACTTTTATCTTTTCCCATTTTAAGAATGGTATGTTGTAAAGAAACCTGTGGTTCAATCCCATCACACGTGTCCCATCCATGTCTCTCCCTTGATCCATTGTGTTTCAAGAAGTTCATGACCAAACCTGGAAGTTCTACATACCTTGGGTCCCATCAAAGCATCCATTCTCACGGGACGCCTCTTTTGGTGACCGATCACCCCACCGAATTATGTGGTGTTTGATTCCCTACAACTGGGATACATAAAAAAGCCTACTTAATGTATAATCAGAATATCACTATCATTTTCACATCAGTTCCATCCTATTCCATCCATCTACTTCATTCAACCATCCATCAGACTTCTTGATTCCTACTCAGGCCACCACAACCTAGTGGGTTCATGCCATTTCTTTGGGATGCTAATCATGCATAAGCCCCACACAATCCCTAACAACCCTACCAAGAGAGTCACTTTTGAAATGGACCTTTTCCCATATGTAAGACCAAAAATGTATCATGATCATTGTCCTTTGTGTACACCATAATTTCAAACCTCACCTATTCGAACTACATGAATTTTCATCCATGTCCTCTATATAGGGTACGTAGGAGGCCTCTGAGTGGTTAAATTCTAGCTAATGGAAAACATTAGTGTCCCTTTTAACAAGACCCAATCATTCTAGGATCATTATTCATTAAACTTCTGGATCCAGCTATCTAGAAAACATATCCAATGCTCCCACCAATGGGTGTACCCATCTAATTCACTCCCATCAGAGTTTAGATCAGTCTGATCTATCTCTCGTAGATGTCAAACTCATGGAATACCCTATGTTAAAAATGGGAAGCTGAGGATAACCATGGAGAAATGGTTATATTATGAAATACCCAAACTCAACTTGGGATGCCTTGGGATTCCACACCCTTAAGAATCCCTATCATAAGCAGACAAAATCTAGATGTCCTAGTGTTTCAGTTCCCAGACATGCCAACGATGACCAATGTGGCTACTCCCCTAACTAATCATTCTACCCTAAATTAACACATTGTAATGTCTGGATATAAGTAGTGTAATTAACCAGCATCCAAACAGATATGGAACTCCGAAGTGTTTCATGAACAATAACTAAAAAATTTATGGGATACCTAAACTAGGTGACATGTTCGGAGGAGGTACCCATAGAACAAGGAACTGACAACCCATCATCCAATTTTGACCAATGAGAAAATGTCCCTGTATAAGAAATGGATTCCCCTGCCATTAGAAAGTGGGAATTCAGGGAAACAACAAGCACAATATAGCATGACGATGCGTGCCCTAGAAAAATCATCAGAAATAGAAATGGTGAACCTGATGTGAATCTTCTTCTAAATATTTATATTGGTTGCATTTGAGACATAAAAAGATAAGTGTGTCACTAGATCTAGCTATCTGGAACTAGGTCCATCCATTCAAATAGTGGGAAATGCATAAAACTCTCTAAGATTTAGGACAATTGACCGTGGGACATCTTGGTCTGCGCCATTGTTTACATGGATCTTTCTATCTATCCATGGAATATTGAATGAAGCTGGGGAACTGGGAATCACATTCCTATTGTTTGTACATATAGGTGAATTTTACTGCTTTGAAGGACTTAAGATCATGCTACAAGAAACTTATCACCTCCGGCCTGTGGAATTTGGAGTATGGGAAATGACAACATGGTAGTCCCTCACAGCTCATTATCTTCTATAGAAACATCAATGACTATAGATACTATGATCCCATGCCCCATATCAGCATATGACTTTATTCATTTGAGGTCAATTAATAACCATGTCTGTCTATATGAATAGGAGGGGGTTATCCCGACAAGGGACATAGAATGTCAATACAAGGAAGCTTTCATTCACCGTTAGCACTGCCATCCACATGGGCCGCACAGGGAGCCACTGCTCACCACTCCGACCATAAAATGTTTTGCGACCTTATAGTAGGATTGATCTTACGATTCCCTCCCTTATTTGGATGATGTAAGGGATTTCATGTTCCTTCCAACTAGGAATTCAGCTAGGGAGCTTCCTAGGAGGGATCCCACCCGATCCTATCAGCATTTCCAGCTAGTACTATAGACAAAAGAGCAAGTGGTTCATACCACTACATAGCCCGATATAGTTAGGAAACCATGGGGTCAACGTCAGGTGCATGCTGAAGAAAATTCCTACTAAGGGGTATTATCTTCCACAACTCATTTGTCATGAGACAATGCTGGCATGTACCATTGTCCACATGTGTTTTCCAATAGCAGGGGATCCTCCCTACCCCAATGCAAGGATGCCTATATCCCCTATCTAGGGTTTGGCACTGGTCACTAATAAAAGAGGTTGAACTGGCTCTCCTAGTCACCAGGGCCAGTAGTTTCTATCTCGTGACAAACCGTGATGGTGATTTTTTGGTACAATTGTCCTACCAATAACACCATCATTATATAACAACCCAAAATTTTATTAAGAAAAATTCCTCTTAATCTAATTTAATGTATAATTATGTTAAATTGTTATATAAAACATATACACTTTCTTGGTTTTATGACTTTGATTTTTTAAATATTTTTATGAATTGTTACCATTTCTAATATAGCAGTTGAACTGTGATCACATGATTATTATAAAAATAGGGATTTAGCAAATCCAATTTACTCAGAAAATGGAAGATATGGCATCATCCAGTAGAATTTCTTCATACGATACAAAATTTTCGGAGCTTGAAAATGAGGTGGCGTCATTATGCTTTACTCTTGACGAAGCCCAGGCTAGGCTTCACCACATTAAGCTCGAATGGAACCACCTATGGGTGAATGGATGTTGATAGAGAATACCACCCGAGCGATGTTATCTGTGCCACCCCAAGAGTATTTCACCATTGCACACCTTACACATCTTTCATATGATAGTGTTATAAGGGGTTAAGTATCAAGACCCTAGCACTATTATTATTTACATTATTTTGGTATATAATAATTAATATACATTCATTTTATAATTGTTACTTTGTAAAGAGTTTTTAAAGTAGTTATAGTATTTTTGGTTAATATTCAATTAAAAAATATATTTTGATGAATTAATGGTTATTTTAATTAACTAATATTTTAATAAAATATTATATCTGAATTAGATTATAAATAATATAAATGATCGCATTAATTTATGAATACAATTGTAATTTTTATAAGGGTTTGAAAGATGTTTTTTTCAAAACCCATGAATTTTCGATAAAGGTCAGTTTTTATATTAAAGGTAAAAAAATAACATATTTGAAAAATTATTTAGATAAAATAAATATTATTTTTTTAATAATGATGTTGAAATTATCCAATGATTACTTTTTCAAAATATTCTGAGATAGTCATGTTTTTGGGTAAAAATTAAATATTTTTTTAACATATAATGTGTTTAATGACATCATAATGACCCAATAGTGATTTAATAAAATAATATAAATGGGTTGTTAAGCCAATATATATTTTACCATTAAAATAATGTAATTTTATGTTTGTTTTCTTTATTTTACAATGATTTAGTGGACCCTCCAAGTCAAATAAAATATTTTAACCATCTAAAATGTTTTCCTTGAGAGTGTGACTCACCTCCACATAAGAAAGCCTAATATTTTATTAAGTGCATCCATTAGACTTATAAAATATTTTTTTCCACTCTCATTTAGAAAAAACTATGAGCTAGTTTGTGGTTTTTATTAGTTTAATCTATGGTGTCCAAAACCTAAATAATAAATAATTCCCTATCATTACCGATATAATACGAGCCTAGCTCACACTTCTCTTCACTAAAACCATTTGGAGCTCGACCAACATCTTCAATCCTCTCTCTAGAATCCTCCTGATGTGCACGAAGATCCAAATAAGCCTCTCTTAATCCCCTCCCATGACTTGGGGATAACACATCCAAGTAAGGGATTTCTTCTTTGATCATTTTTGTCCAAGTTTATTTATGTTGCTATACCTTTTTATTTTCAATTAAAAATATAGAGGTATTATTTTTCACATCCCATATACTGTATTAATTATGTTTGAATGACCAGAGTCCCCTTTCAGTTTCATTAATGCCTCCCATGTACACCTGTTACAATGCCTAAATTCTATAAGGGATTTCTCTCTCTTAATTTGAATTCACGCTATTATTTTGTATTATGAATATCAATTTCATTAAATATGATGGTATATTTGTCTATATGAACCCCTTATTTCTCATTTCATGTACATATGATGAGACACCCCTTTCTCTCTCATCAAACATTTTTATGAATTCTTACATCATGCTGTTATGCTGATTACATTGAACCGTGATTTTCCAAGCCAAAGTCATTGTGTAGTGAATACCATGCCTATTTGTATATCAAGGATATTCACCCTTATGCACATTTACTAATCGATTATAGAGTCTTATATATTAATTATTCATTCTTTTATCATTTAATAAATGGTAATGATTAATGAATCCATGTTATATAATCCATGTGGCAAACTTATGCATGAAATGAAATTACTAAGAAGGGTGCTCTCTGATAGAAATCCAATGCATAGGGTAAAGACTAATATCATGATATGTCAAGTGAAATAAGGGTTTAATAATTCTTACTCATGTGAAAAGCGAGTTTAATCTTGCTTCATATGAAGTGTTCCTTGGCTCATGCAGAAATCATGTTAGATGTTTTTCCACATTTCCATGTTATGATATTCATGTTATAACATGACTTTGTATTCATATTTCTACTATGCTCCAGTGATATTCTTATTTCCTAACATGTACTATATTTTTTATATTATTCTTTGTTTACTCCCATAATGGTCTTTAAAGCACACCCTTTTTATGAATTCCCTTAGGTTACCAATGCAATGATAAGTACAAATGAATTTGTATGGCCATGTAAAATAGTTTTTCAATAAATATGTGTTTTTCATGATTTATGTTGTTATGTAATGTTCTTAATCCCCAAATACACTAGAACTGGGTTTTTATAGTTGGTATGAAAAGATAGGTTTAGTTAATTTTTATATTAGGATAAGAAAATTGTAGTGAAGGGCTTAGGGATAAGAATAAGTAAAATAAAGACATCACAAAATTTTGGTGAGTATTGAGTTTGTGGTTTATGAAGAAAATACATTCCCGTCCAGATATGAGATTGTAGAGGCCACTCTAGCACATATGTATATTAGGGTAAAACACAAAAACACTACTTTGAGTTAGACTCGAATGGGAATAGGTGCATGATAATGGGCATTTTTTCACTCTTGGTTAAAAAAATCTGGGGGATATGCTTTGTTAATGTCATAAGAGTAGTATGAACCATTATAAAGGGAATAAAAAAATTCCCTAATGTGTATATGTTGGGAAGTATATCATGGATTACATAGATTGATGCCTATAAATTCATTAGTTAATGAAATAAAAGTAATTTATATTCCATCCATTTTTTATTTGGATTACCCTTTTTGTGTTACCACTAACATTCCTCTTATTCCAGCCAATGACTGGTAATAAGAGGTTACGAGCTAAAAACCAATGTGAAGACCAATGTCATGACTATTCTAATGAGATTCCCAATCTGATGGGAGAAGGAATTGCGAACTTTTTCACAATACTCTCTCAGTTAAATAATGATTTGGATATAAACATAGGTTATGAGGGACATTCAACCCCCAATAATGAACAAGTCTCAATCGAGAGCTTCCTGAGACAAAGACATCATAATTTTAATAGATCATCAGATCCCTCATTCACTGAATAATGAATCAACTCTATTGAAAATATCTTTTCTATCCTTCAATTTTCTGAACAAGAGAACGTACTTATGATTGCTTATCATATGGGGGTGAAGCTAATCAATGGTAGAAATTGATAATAAATATGAAGCCTAAGGAAGAGGTCAAAGCATTGGAATGGAAGGATTTATGGAAAAAGTTTTTTTAACAAATATTTTCCCCACACCCTACGAATTAAGATGGAAAGGGACTTCCTTTCCCTCATACAAAAAGACTGCCAATCAATCAGAGAATACAAGGATAACCTCAATATCCATGCACAATACACCTGTGACATTGTCATTACCCCTAAATGAATGGTTGACCTCTTCTTTAGTGTGTTAAAACCTAGCCTATGGAATGCCCTTGCGATCTGTGACTTCAAGAGCTTCAAGGAAATTCCCCGATATTCCCTCAATGTTGAAATGGAGATGGAATAATTTCATGGGTATCATGGGGACAACAAGCATATGGTGGACTTTAATTTAGGTGGTACGATGGATAAACCCAATTGTGCTGAGAAAATCCAACAACCCACTTTCCGAATGTGTGGAAAGAAGTACCCTGGGAATTTCCTGAAAGGGATGAGGAAATTATTTAGGAGTAGAAGAGAAGTGAACTAGGCCATTAATAGTTGAAAAGAAAAACCCATGGCTGTGATAGATGAGAGGAATGCCCCGTTCAACCCTTAAAACATTGTTAATTCCTTCAACTACAAAGAACCATGGCACATTGAAAACCACTTCCCCAAGACAAGGTGAGATTTTTCCATCACTACCACTGAATGTACTTTTTGATTTCTGTTATACATATTCTTTTATATCCAGAATGTTTAGTAGGACAATCCCATAACCACCACAAATCTCGGATGTAAACATTTCTGTGAGAACAAAAATTGGGGTAATCATTGGATCCAATGAATGTAACTCTTCACCTATCATAATCTTTGGATTGAACATCCCAAATAACCTCGTCATACTCCCTTTGGTGAAATTTTATGAAATTATTGGAATGGATTGGATTTCCTTATATAGAGCCAACATAAGTTTCTGTGAGTGGGAAATCAATCTCCATATAGCGAATCGACCATAAATTATGTACATGTGAAAGGAGTAGGATTAATCTTCATTAGCACCATCATCTCAAGTGTGGATATTACTGACCTATGTGAATTTGTATCTGGATTAGATGATCGAGTCTATGGAAGAAACCATCCTTGAAGACATTCCTATTATGAGGGACTTCGCTGAAGTGTTTCCCAAGGGATTTCCTGGTCTTTCTCCTAGAAGAGATGTTTAATTCTAAATTGATCTTATACCTAGGGTGTTTCCATTATCCAAGAATCTGTACAAAATGGATTTTGTGTAGCATGAGGATATTATGAAACAACTATAAGAGAATCTGGATAACTGGTTTATACTCCCTAGTCCTTCACCATGGGGTTCACCAGTCCTCTGGATCATGAAGTAGGATGGGTCAATGCGCCATTGCATTGACTATTGTTAGCTTAACAAAATCATGATAAAGAAGAAGTATCATTTTCCATTAATTGATGACTTTTTCGATCAACTATGTTTAGAAAAATACATATCCAAGGTGGATCTGTGGTCATGATATTATCATGTAAAGGTGTTGAAAGAGGTAATCTACATGACTTCTTTTTTGTACAAGATACAAGCACTATGAAATCATAGTAATTCTTTTTTTACACACTAATGATCCAGAAATATTCATGGAGATGATGAATAGAGTCTTTAGAGATTACCTCAAAAAAAATTTGGTAGTATTTGTAGAAAATATTCTAATATAATCTAAACCCAAGGAGGGGCATGAGGAGCATCTAATCATTGAAATATAGACTTCATTAAAGGAGAAGATCTATGCAATGTACATCAAGTTTGAGTTCTGGTTGAAGGATGTCTCATTATTGGGTCATATCGTCACAAGCAATGGTATATATATGGATCCATCCAAGAGAGCTGCAATTGAGGGATAGAAGAGGCCAATATTGATAAAGGGTATCTGTAGCTTCCTAGGGTTAGCTGGATCTTATCATAGATTTGTGAGAAATTTCTCATGATTTTCAAACCCTCAAACCAAGCTAACTCATAAGGTAGTCTTGTTTTCATGTAGTGATGAATGTGAAGAGAGCTTCAAGTAGTTAAAAAGGATGTTTATCACTGTGCCTGTTCTCTCATTACCCATAAGTGGAGAAAATTTTGTGGTATTTAGTGTTTCTTCAAAGAAGGTCCTGGGCTGTGTGATAATGAATATGTAAAAGTAATTTTCTTTGCATTAATGAAATTGAATGTTCACTCAAAAAAATATCTAACACACGATCTGGAGATGGAGGTAGTAATCATATCTTTAAAAATTTGGTGACATTACCTCTTTGGAGGGAAGTATGAAATTTATACGGATCACAAAAGACTAATGTATATATTCACATAGAACGAGTTGAACATGTTCCAACAAATATGCCTAAAGATGATCAAAGTCCATGAATCCTCAATCCATTACAACCCTAGGAAAGTGAACAGGGCAGTAGATTGTCTATGTAGAAAGGACCCAACAATTCTGTCATTGATGAGAATTAAAATAGATCTGATATTCTTAGATTTTATGAGCATGGACCTTAGAATCATAAAAAAGGGAAAATCATCAATCCTTTCACAAAATATTTTCTCAAAAATATCTTTTTGAATGGTTAAAGGATGCTCCAACGGATTATGTGGGAATATAGAAGAAAGTGAAAACTATGAGAAAATTGAAATCCTATGAGGTCAATGTTAATGAAGAAGGAATTGTGAGATTTGGGGCAAGACAATGTGGTCTGTCAAATCCAGAGTTAAAGAACAAACTATTGGATGATTCGTGTAGTTCGAATTTTTCCAGTCACCTTGGAAACAAAAAGATGTATCTAGATATCTAAGAGCATTATTGCTGGGATAACATGAAGAAAGATATTTCTTAGTATACATTAATGTGCCATGTGTGTCAGAAAGTGAATCCTGAGATGCAGAAGTCTAAGGAGATGATGAAACTGTTACCCATACCAGCATGGAAATGGGAGAACATCACCATGGAATTTTTCACCAGACATCCGAAGAAATCCAAAGGAAACAGTGCTATCTAGGTTGTTGTGGATCGTCATACAAAGACTGCACACATCATTTCAATTTAGGAGGATTTATCATTCAATCAATTGGAACTGATATATAAGAGAGATGTGGTAAGGCTACATGGATTACCACTATCGATTATATCCCATCGAGATCCAAGATTCACATCTATGTTTTGGAAGAGTCTTCAACATTCTCTGAATACTGAGCTAAACATCAGTATGGATTATCATTCTCAAAATGATGTCCAATCTTAGTGGACTATCCAAACACATGAGGAAAAATTTATAGATTTCTCAATAGACATAAAAGGAAGATGGGATCAACATTTTCCTCTAGTAGAGTTCTTTTACTCTAAGAGTTTCCACTAAATCATCCAAAATGGATCCTTTTGAATAAATTTATGGGAATAGGTGAAGAAAACCAACATTCTAGGATGATGATGGGGAGAAAAAAACTCCTAGGTCCAGAAATGGTCAATGAGGGGTGGAGAAGGATATGACCATCCAGTTTCACATTAAAGCTGCTTAGAGTCAACAATAGATCTCTGATGATAATCGTCGATGATACCTAGAGTTTGATGGCATAGACGTGGTATTCTTACACATATCACCGTATCATAGAGTTATGTGATTTTGTAAGAAGGTAAATCTTATTCCAATGTACATTGGCCATTTTGTGATCCTGATCACATTGGAGAAGTGGCCTATCAACTAGAACTCCCACCAAACCTATCTAATGTACATGAGGTATTCCATGTATCACTCTTGAATAAGTACATACCTAACCCATTGGATGTACTCAATCCAGAGGTGGTACCATTAGATAATGACCTCTCCTATGAAGAGAAGCCGATGAAGATTTAAGATCATAGAGAAAAAGTTCTATGAATTAAGGCAATGCCTCTCATCATTGTGTTGTGGAGAAACAACATGTTTTAAGTGGAAATGTGGGAATAGGAGGATGTGATGAATCATAGTTAGCCGCATCTATTTTATTGTGGGAAAAGTAAATTTCGAGGGTGAAATTTATTAATGGGGGGATATTGTAATGCCCTAAACATTTAGTAATGAAATTTCCTCTAGATCTAATTAATGTCTTAATATGTAAAATGGTTATATAAAACATATTTACTTTCTTGCTTTTGTGTTTTTAGATTTTATAATACTGTTAAGAATTGTTACCTTTTCTAATATAGCAATTGAACAGTGATCACATGATTCTTATAAATATAGGGCTTTAACGAATCCAATTTATTCAAAAAAATGAATCGATGACCTCATCTAGTTTAATTTCTTCATTCGAAGCCCACTTTTCAGAACTCAAAGGAGGTGGCATCATAGGTCGTCACTCGTGACCAAGAAAAATCTAATAATCAACATGTTAAGCTCAAATGGAAAAACCTATGTGAGAAGTTAATGTTGACATAGATTACCACCAGAGCGATGTCATCCGAGCCTCACCAAGAGTCTGTCACCATCGCATTCCTTATCCTCCAGTCTAATGCAAGTGTTATAACGGGTAATGTAACAAGACCCTAGCTATATGATTATGTATATTATTTTTGTATATAATAAATAATACAAATTCATTTTATTATTGTCCCCTTTTAAATAGTTTTTTTAAGCACAAATATTATTTTTATTTAATATTCAATTAAAAATTAATTTTGGTGAATTAATGGATTTTTAAATTAAAAAATATTTTAATAAAATATTATTTCTAATCTAATTTTTATTAAATATAAATAATCATATAATTTTATTAATTCAATAGTAATTTTTATGAAGGTTTGAAAGCTGTTTTTGTCAAAACACACGAATTTTTTTATAAATGTCAGTTTTTTTAAAAGAAAGAATTTACATATTTAAAAAATTATTTTCATAAAATAAATATTATTATTTTTAATATGGATGTTGAAATTATCCAATAGTTAATATTTCATAATTTGTTGAGGCAGTCGATTTTTTGGCTGAAAATTAAATATTGTTTTAATATAATATGTGTTTTATAACAACATAATGACCCAATAGTGAGGTAATAAAATTATATACATTGGGTTTTCATCAAATATATTTTTTTAACATTAATATAATTTTATTTTAGGATTTTTTTTATTTATTTAAAAAGCATTAGTGGACCCTCAAAGGCTTATAAAATATATTATCATTTTAAAATATTTTCCTTGATAGTGTGACTCAACACCACATAAGAAAGCCTAATATTTTAATAAATTCAGCCATTGTAAATTTAAAATAATTTTATCCACCCCACTTTTGAAAAAATGGGTAAAAACCATGGGATGATTTCTGGTTATTATTTTTTAAGGCATGTTGTCCAAAACCTAAATAATATGGAATTCCCTCTCTTTTCCTATATAAACCCACCCATGCTCTGACTTATCTTCACTAAAACCATTTGGATCTCGAAAAAACTCTACACTCCTCTCTCTATAATCCTTTTAAGGCACCCTAAGATCCCAAGAATCCTCTCTCAATCCCACCACAAGCCTTTGGTATCACATATCCATGTAATAGATTTCTTACTTTCTCATTCTTTCCCATGTTTTTTATGTATCTATACCTTTGTATTTTCAATTAAAAATTTTGTGGTTTGATTTTTAATCTCCCCTATACATTCCTACTTATTTTTTTAATTATGAGATACCTGTTACTCTCTCATTAATTCCCCCCATGTACACCCATTACCATGAAAAAATTCCATAAGGGATTTCTCTATCCTCATTAACATTTAATCAATTATTTTGTATTATGAATCTTTATTCCATTATATATGTTTGAAAATTTATCTATATGATCCCCTTAATATCCATTTAATGTACATACTATGAGACAACCCATTCATTCTAAACAAATATTTTTATGAATTCTTATGTCATGCTGTTATGCTACCGAAATTGCACCATGATTTTCCAATCCAAATTCATTGTATAGTGAATACCATTCCAATTACTCTATCAAGTGTATTAACCATTATTATCATTTACTAATTGATTATATAGTTTCATGTATGATTTTCATATTCCTTTATCATGAAAAAAATAAAGACATCTAAAGAATCCATGTTATACGATCCATGTAGAACACTTATGCATGAAATGAAATGATTAAGAAAGGAGTACCCTGGTAGCTCTTCATTGTATTTGGTAAAGACTAGTATCATGATACATCAACTGAAATGAGGATTTACATATTCTAATTCATTTTCTATGAGGTTTTACACCTGTTCCATGTGAAATGAGCCTTGGATAATGATGAAATCAAGTTAGATGTTGATGCCACATTTCTATGTGATGATAATCATTTTATATCATACCTTTATGTTCATGTTTCACTTATATTACATTGATATGTCTATTTCTTAAAATGTATTATATTATTCATGTTATTCCTTGTTTACTCCCTTTCTAGATTTTATATATCCACTTTTACTTATGCATTTCGTCATGTTATCCCATGAAATGTTATATACAATGGAACGTGTATGGTCATATAAAAGAGGTTTTTAAAAAAGATTTGAATTTCATGTTTTATGTTGTTATGTAATGTACTTAAGGCCAAAAGACACTAGACCTCTCGATATTCTATTTTTGTATCATGTTAAGGTTTTATGTAATGAAATAGGTTTAAGTGAGAAATAAAGAGCACCGTTGTTATAACTATCCCAAGCAGAGCCCCACCCAATCTCGTTGACTCTTGACACAATGTTTTTCCTTAGCCATTCGATCTCAGGTATGGTAATTTTCCTCACATACCGGGATCCCAATGTGAGGGACATCCTTTCCCAGTCACCCAAAAATACGGAGTAAATCCCCATTCTATCATCGATTCTAATGTAGGTCCACCCTGTGCATATAATCATAAAAATGGAACCCCTCTCCGCTTCATAAACATTGAACACATGGGTCTTTCTCGTGTCGAGTATGGTCAGTAAAATGGCCCTTGTACCATAGCTAACATAGATATTCAGTTAAAGGTCCTCCCCATGCTTTGGGTGACCACCATGGAGGCCCTCCACATGTTATTTCTAGATCCAGTGGAGTCCCTCCTCACTACAAATCTTTCAATCACCAAATTCCTCCTCGTGTCCCGTTTGAAATTTTCTGAGGAGATCCTTTCACCGCTTCTTATCCAATCAGAGGTCCTCACCACTCCCGTACCATCTCAAGCAGATGTACTCCCTATATCAAAAATATACCCTACCATGAAGTACCATCTTGGGGTAGGATGGTGGGTCATTGTTTCTAGAAGAAAAATCATGAGAAGGCTTAAACCACAATCCAACCAATTCACTTTTCATATTCTTAGGTGGAGTGTGATTCAGTGATAGAACCCTCAACCAAATATTCTATGTAGGGGGTTAGGGGAGGAACAAGGAATATCAAAATCATCCATCTAGAATTTGAGGTCCATGAGAACTACATATCCCCCCTAAGATACATACAAGAGAATGATTTGGCCCCTTTTGAGGGCTTGGCCATGCAATCCATATTATCTTCAACAAGATCATTCTCTACATCAACAAGAGATGAAAGAGAGTTATTTTGGGTACTAATAGAGGATTTGAAATAGTGTGACCCACCACCAATGATCGTAGCCCCTGTGCGGGACACAATGGTCATTTTTCCATCTTATAGGGATGTGGTGGAACAATTAATGCATTCTTCAAAAGACAGACCAATATTCGACGGCTTGTAAACCCATGTCCCGCACAATCCATCAACCACAATACCATCACAATGGTCCGAATTAATGACATTATGGGTCCAACAACTACATCGTTTCACAGAGTGTGGTAATAATGGGTTGGAAATTAAATCTGATCTGAGAATTTTGTCAGACCTTCTCATAGCAGACCATTTCCCAGAGATGTTGTGGTCAATTACATCCACAAATATCATCATTATAGAGTCCCTTACCAAGGGAAAGGTTATGTGCTCCCAATAAACCTCAGGGGAAACACACATAAATATTTGTCATCAAAGGGTAGCTGACCCCAAGAGCTAGAAAAACATCAATGACGTCAACCAGCAATGTCTCACGGTCGTCTTGGCTGTGCTCCCCATGGCTTAGTATGCAAAGTCTCTAGACCTCATTCGATTCTACCACAATGATGTGTCCATAGCTACAACTCACCCCATATAATTATTAAGGAGGCTACCCTCTATGTCCAGATTTGTGGTTGGGGGCAGTACACTGCCCTTCATTTCAGTCCTATCGGTAGGCAGCCCAAATTTCCATGTGATACTGAGGATATGACTCCAGGAAAAGTCATAGTTAATGTGGAAAACCTACCACAGGAAGTCACTAAGCTAGAAATCGTTGAATAGAATCAACCCACATGGGTGGTGCCACAGATTTTAGATCCATTTTGCATGGTTACCTATATGAAAAGAAATTTACTAGGCCTTCTTTCACCTTTAGAGTCACTATACTTTTGTCGAGACCCGAATAAGGGTAAAGAGCATGTAGGTCCATCAAACCATCTTACTTGTATATCTCAATGAAAAATATGGAAGATGATGATGAAAAGGATACACTTCCCCAAAAACTAATAGAACATAAAAATACAGTTGATGACCTTCTAACTAAATATGTTGAGGAACAACATCCCCATTACAGTAGTCCCCAATCAAGGCAGTAGGGTCAGGTACAATCGTTCCCCAGTGAGTTGCATCATGGTGGCCTTGACCTTCTTGTCCATATGGATAGAGTAGAGGCCGAATTTTATGTGTAGATATGACTATATGAATCAGAAAATCCAAACAATATTGGTAATAACCCCCCCCCCCTCGGGACCCAGATCAGGTTCCCCTACCCGCTCCACAGGTCATTCCACTAGAAGTACGACATGTCATTCCACCAGTCGTTTCACGAGATGTTGGGCCTGATTACTGTGTTGAAGAAAATTTAAATACACTAGTGGTTAGATATCCACAAAAATATAGAAATCCACAATATTATGATCCAATTAAACCACAAATTTCCCACCTCAGGGCTTTGGAAACATGAAAAATGGTTGTTCCCCATGGATGAAAGTCTTATCCAGCATGGGTTGATGATACACCGACGCCCTTGTGTTTTATAAATCCAACATTCTCCCATTTTAATGGTAGAAGAAGCACTATGTAACATCTATCCCATTTCATTTCATGATGTGGATCCATGTTTGGAACTCCATCATAGAAGGAGACTAGAAAACATCGTTGTTTGGTTCAAATGTTGGAAGGCCCCACATTTTTCTGGTACATCCGATTACCCAATGGATACATTGATGGTTGGGAAGATATACACAAGATATTTATTTAACAGTTTAGTTATAACACTCTAAATACAATAATTTTTTACCACTTCAAGGTCAAATAGAGGCTGGATGAGTGGGTCACATATTTCCTCGCTAGGTGGAAGGGTCTCACCAATTCCCTTGATATACCCTTAACTCAAGAAAAAATGATAATGATGTGAGTGGAGATTGTCAAGACTGAATTGGTCCCTTCTCAATGCACTTAGAAAGACCTGGGGGATTTTGGGATTTCTCTGATTAAGAACAACAGTTAGAAGAAGCCTTGCAGCAAGGCAAGAAGACACGTTCACTGCCTCCTGTAGTTCTCGCAAGAAGAGTCTCTAAGGCTGAGCCCACCAAATTATCACAAATAGAGGCCCCTAAAAAGCTGTAAATATTACAAGTATATCCACCTCTATAGATTCTCATAGGCCTACCACCTATGGAACAACCCCTGGCTTAGACACACCCCCCTCAGAATCAAAATGCTCCTCTACGTAATGCGCCACCACCACATAGGTGAGAAAATTGGGTTTCACCACCTCAGGAGGCTCTACCAACCTCTCGTTAGGTCCAGGATCCCAGTGAACCTTGTTTATATATGAGGATGTAGAAATAATCATTTAATGAGGATCAGGTTCATGGATATTTACAATATTCCTTGGACCAAGTAATCTTGTGGTTTCAAGAATGATAGAGGCCCGAATAGGCTGATCTCACTGATCGACCCAATTACATCCCCTATCACCGGTTCCATGGAAACACTGTCAAGTAGTTATCTATGTTTAAATATTGGATTCATGAAAAGGTCGATAAAAACATCGTTAGGATGGATCAAGCCCCATCACAGGTTGCATGTGTGTTTATAAAGCCTAATAGTGACAATGAGGGTGAATTGTAAGAGGTGTACAACTGCAGGTCTCAAAACTATGATGAACAGATAGCTCTCAAGGCAGTATCCCATGCCCATGGTATTATCTATACACATTTTAATTGTACCAAGCCATTAGATGTCGATGTGATACCTTCTTTTACTACCTCTGAATCACCATTAGAGTTGTCGTCCTCTCAGGGGAGCATGCACCAACGACACAAGTGATACATTTCCTTCAACGTATGCACAATCCATCCCATACTGATAGTGACTTCATTCCCTCATATATAAGGATTTCCACTAGAATCTATACATCAATGGAGGATTATTCAAGTGATGAAAATGGGTACTCTTCGGTCAATACAACTAAGCTTAAAAACCCAAACATGGTTCCCATGGGCGAAGATAATTGAACAGACCCCTCGAACACCCCCCCAATAAATAGTAGCATCAATATAGCCATGAGTATGTGAATAACCAGAAGTAATTCGTTAGTGGTTAAGCAATGACATGCATGCCACCAAGACCAGACAACAGGCTAAACGTAGATCTGAACATGCGCTGTCTTCTCATCTCGTTTGGGCAGATTCACCACCACTATCGTTTGTAATAATTGATTAGAAATATCCACCATAACCTTGATATGATCATCTATATTAAATTATGGAAGGACCATATTTATTTGGACTTTATTCGGTAGTCACTCTGCACTGTTTGAATAGTTATTAGTAGGAAATTACCAGCACCATCTAGAATCTTCCAGTTCAACCAGCAGTGCCCATCATACCTCTGGTCATAGAGTCATATCTTGTCGACAAGAGTGTAGGCCTAACACGGAATTATGACTACCTCAAGAATCTTGTAGGCATTCATGAAAGGATCTATATTCTTATAGATTTACGCCTATAAAAATATGTGTGTGAAGCCCTTATAGAGGCATTAAGAATCCACCTCCAGTTTGAGACAGATGTAGTAGCTTCATAGGTCTTCCATGCTAAGACAGCCAAGCATGAATAATGTCATGCCATCATCACATTCTATAGACACGATGAAGTTTTATCCAATACAAGGGAACATATGATCACATTATATCATTGTCCAGTTCAATGGTGTGGTGGTCTGCCGATGTCATGTAGACATGAGCTCTTGGATTAACCTTATCCCAACCAAGACACCCCGCAAGAGGGGCCAATCCAAAAGAGATCTGATTCGGTCTAACAAAAAATAAAGATTATTACTAGAAAGAGTAGAAAATAGTGGGAATGATCTTCCTAAAGAGATATTTAAATGGCCTAACTATCAGCACATAATCCATGGTTTCCTCACAATACACCGCTTCTAATGTGTTTGATGGGTAGACAATGGCTTCACTTAAATGTGGAAGTCACTTATTCATATCACCAATACCTTAAATACCACATTAATGGTCGAGTAGGCGTACTCTATGGTGATTCATCTCCATTCATCTCTTGGGAATCACACAACATAGATGTAGAATACTATAGGGGCAAGGATAAGAAAATTTCATCTAATGAGGTTGGGCATTCTATAGCTATAACCAGACCATTGACAGACATGGATGACACCTATGTTATCCCGATTCACTAATTGGAGGCCACAAACCTTGACTTGGGACAATGCTATGTTGTCTCAGGAACGAGGGGGTAACATGTTCCCATGTTTAAGGAACAACATGACATCACCATGTATTCCTACAAAAATCAGTCTCGTCTGGTCCTAGAACCACCTATTTCATTAAGGTACAGAGATGTCCACCCCATGGAAAAATCAATAAATCATAATTTTTTTTCTTGGCTAGGATAATTTAAATCCGCCAGACATTCCACTATTTCTTTGATATCATCAAATGTGGACCCTTGTGTTGACGACCAGATGGGATCAGGTTGTCAACTATCATCACCACAACTTCAGCAGTGCTAGAGTCCCCTAATGAGGTTTCCATTTCTACTCAGGATGGCACTAGTATCCCCTCAAGAGCTATAGACTCAGAAGAGTTTCCTCTTACCATTGATCCTCTCACTATGTAAAAAGGAGAGGATTTATAAGACACCACTTTTGAATTCCATGAGGGTGTCTATACTATTGTTGATGAATTGTTATAGTTTAACCTCTGTACCAAGACAGATCTGAAACCCACACTGGTCAGCACCACTATTCTGGTTGAAGAGAAACAACGATACATTGATTTAATAAGGTAGCATCATGATTTACTTTCCTTGAGTTATGACAAGATTGCTGGGCTAGATCCTTATGTCACCGTCCACCATCTCGATCTCCCAGAAAATCATCGGTGGTTCAAAAACCCCCCATAAATATGAAACCTTTTCACAGTTCCATGATCGAGGTTGAGGTTGATAGGCTCATGAATACCATCATCATCAAGGGGGTCCAGTATTGAAGATGGTTAGCTAATGTTGTTCCCATATTGAAGAAAAATTGGCAGATCAGAGTCTGCATCGACTATTAGGATATCAACAGTCAATATCCAAAGGTTAATTTTCCCCTTCCTATTATAGAAAATTTAATTGACGTTTCCCCAGGCTTCCAGTCCTTCTCCCTAATGGATTGGTATTCCAGATATAATAAAATTTTAATGGACACTAAAAATGAAGTCTTTTCCACCTACAGGGAGCCCCAAGGGACATTCTGCTACCATGTAATGCCTTTAGGTCTTGATAATTTTGGTTCCACCTACCAGTGTTCCATGAACCTCATATTCAATACTATTATTGAGACATTGGTGGAATTCTATGTGGATGAACGTGTGGTGATATTTTTTCAGCATCAGAACAATCTCAGTGATCTAGAGAAAGTTCTCAGATTCCTCCATTTCCAGCAACTGAAGATAAACCCCTCGATGTGGACCTTTAGGTTCCCCTCTAGAATGTTTCTCAGCTTCGTTATTAGATAAATAGGGATTGAGATCAATCCAAAATTCTTCAAGGCCATCAACCATATTTCTCCTCCATGTAATATTAAAGAGTTATGAGGCATTTTAGGCCACATTGCCTACATAAACCGATACATCCCAAATATGTCTGGAAAGTGTAATCTCTTTTCCCATCACATGTAGAAATGTTCTGATTATTAGAGGGATGAGGAGTGTCAAACTAATTTTGAGGAAATCAAGTAGTACCTTATATAGCCTATGGTTCTGATGCTTCTAATTTTCAAAAATCAACCGGTCCTCTATGTGACCGCTCTAGAATGGTCCATAGAAAAACTTATTTCCTATAAGAACAGTGAGGGGACATAGAAAAATTTATACTATCTCAGTCACATGCTTCTCGATATAGATACTAGTTATCCATATTTTGAGAAGAGCTTCCTAGAGCTGGTATTGGTAGTACATAAATTGTGAGATTACATACATCACCATGAGACACAGTTGGTGTGAAGAGTGGATCTACTAAAGGACATTCTAAACCACCCTTTATTGACATGAATTTTGGCTCAGTGGGCAGTGGTCCTTTAATAGTTCGATATCATGTTTTCCCGCTAAGTTTATTAAGGGACAAGCATTGGAAGACATTCATGCCACCCATCTAGATCCCATAGTGTTGTCTTTGGTTCTTCACTTTTTAGATGAGGAAATCCTCTTATTGGATCAAGATACTCCATTTTGGAAAATTCACATTGATGGCACTTATGAAATTCCAACTAGTATAAGAATCATTGATACTAGACTCAATAATATAGGCCTTGGTATCATCTTCAAACCCCCAACACAAGAATCCTTGTCCTATTTATTCTAGTTGTCAGAAGGATGTACCAAAAACAAGTTGGAGTATCAGGATCTCATCACTGGTCTCGATCTAGCCTTAGAGATTAATGTTCCCCACCTGCATGTGTAGGGAGAGTCCAAAATAGTTTCGAGCATATAAATGGTGACTTCATCATCAAGAATCTAGAGATTGTTCCTCTATTAGAGTGTACTCACCAGCTGATGTCTCAGTCCTCTTCTTGTCGTGATGTTACTCATGTCCTGCTATCATAGAATAGTCAAGCCGATACCCTATCCTGCAATACGTCATCTCTTATAGAGTCTGACCAGTATAATTTTATTATACATGGGGAACAACAAAGCTTCATCAACCCCTTCACTCCGGATGATAATGATAGCCCAAAAGTAAGCCACCGTACAACTGATGCCTCCACATAACGTCCTCCATGTCCCCCTACCATAGTAGTGGAGGAGACCCCCAACTGGATGACTCCATTTATTGAGTATCTCCAGCATGATAATATTTCAATATACCAAGCCTACAATAAGAAAATCTGATGGAAAGCAGCGTAGTTCACCATCTAGAATGGTACTAGTCTTGAGAATATCATCTACATACATGGATTTGATGGCATTATCCTATGTTGTGTTGAAGGAGATGATATTCCTTAGGTTATGTTGAATGTTCATGCCGGTTCTTGTGGGGATCATCAAGCCTTGCTGAAACACGGTCATCAGATCTAATGATTGGGATAATTTTGGCCCCCCGTTATCCGTGACTATATCGAGTTTTGTAAGAGGAAGCATATATGCCAGATCCATGCCAATTTTGTACATTGGCCACCATAGCCTCTATATACTACCATGTATTCTTGGCACTTTACAATATGGGGAAATGATTTCATTGGAACATATCCACCGACAAATGATTTCCAGTGTAGGTTCATCCAGACCACTTCAGACTTCTTTTCCATTTGGGAAGTGGAAATTCCGCTCAAGGATGTTAAACCCCATTCCATTATTGACTTCAAGAGCAACTATATCATCCATCGATTTAGATTTTTTCACACTATTATTGCTAATAATGAAACCATCTCTTGTGTAGCTGTGAAGATGAAATTTTACACAAAGTAAAACATCCATTCTAAACCTACATCTTGCTATCATGTTCGAGAAAATGGGCATAACAAGGAGTTAATGAAAACCTTCTATAACAACTTACAGAAGATGGTTGGTCAGGATAAGAAGTTGTCTAGACAGACTCCCCAATGCTCTATGGGCTTACCGAATGGTGAATCATAATTTCACCTAGGTGACTACATATCCCCTGGTGTATGTAATAGAGGTAGTCCAACCCATTGAGATTAAACTACCCTCACAATGCACAATAGGCAATGATCAAAAGACACTAGATAATTTAGATAAAGTCTATCTGGCAGAACTGTAAGTGCTTAAAGGGAATAGGTTTCATTCCATTCACAATCCGTAAAGGAATCAAACCAATATTTCTATGAATTTTAATAAGAGATTCCACCTCCCATATATCATACATGGTGACATGGTGTTGGCCTTGAGAACTCCAATGACACCTAGTAGTAATCCACTAAAGTTAGAGCCTAAATGGGAGGCACCTTATATCATTCACAAGGTTTACCCAAAGGATGCATACTCACTAGTCACTATGGCTAGGGAGCGTATTACAACTCCCAAAAATTCCAAATTTCTCCAGTAGTACTTTGAATTAAGTCACCATTTTTCCAACATGATGATAAACTATATTATCATACTGGAGGATGTCAAACTACTCATCCTTGTCCTGCAATTCATTGAACTATAAATGGTACAATATCTATGGTCTATATCTAAAATGTCCCACATCCTTTCCACATGGCATTAAATTGAATGACATATCTAGAACAACATGTGGCTCGATTCTCATCCTCATGGAATACATTGTAATTCCTAGACCATTCACCTTTGATTCCATCCAAACAAATCACTTCGCCAGCTTTGGGTTTAGTTCTCTTCGAGGGTTGCATATGATGTGATGTGGAATTCTTTAATCCCCATTCACTTCGAGTTTACAAAGTTCATTTCTTGTTCCCCTCCTTAAAAAAATCTTTCATCCCATATTCATCCTTACTATGTGACTTTAAACTTTATTGAATTTCTGGAACTACATCTGGATTGATTACCATCCTCATGGGATATGTAATAATTCCCCAACATCTCCTCTTTCTGTACATACCTATTTTTTAGAAAAATTCTATTCCTTTTGGTTCCTTGACATAGGTTTTCTTGAGGATGTGTAGTGGGGTATGTGTACTTATGTACTCATTCATATCACATTTTCAATATCAACACTACATACCTTCCTCTTAAGAGCTCTCCATCCTCCTTTCATCCACTCATCTCCTTGAGTCTACTTCTCTCAACTGGCCCCCTCGATGAATTTTGGTGATATATCTCAATGCACATTTGTGTATTTAGAGATGGAATAATTTTCATGGTGTCATCCATGACTCTGCATCATCCCCCCTATCTGTGTATTCTATGTGTTTCAAAGATCTTCTTCGCCCTTATTTCCCACACTGAGCATAGCTCATGTGGGATTATGGATTTGGTCAAGGTTTATGACTTATTAGAAGAATCTCACTAACCAATGGTCTGTGATATATAAACCTAAAAAAAGATCTCAATATTGTTACCACATGATGTTAAATTTCAAGGCATGCTAAGAATTACTAATGACATTATTTACATCCTAATGGGATTAGTAGAATCAGACATTAATTTTATCTTTGGTTCTAGCTTAGTATCCACTAATGATCTCTTCTATTTTCTATTTTATCCCCAATTTGTATAGTGTATCATCATGTGGAATATGTGGATCTATGTCCTCATTCACGTCAGGTGTATTATAGCTAGCCCAGTTACATCCCATTTTTGGAATGTCCCTCCCTTCTCTCTGCATACTGCATGATGTTTTAAGAACTATATAAAACTTGATTCTCATCTTCAAGGGTACATAAGAATGCCTAGAAAATTCATCTTTTGGTCCATCCCTAGGTCCTTGATCAATTTTCCCTTCAACCTGAGGTCCCTCCTGGGATTTCACATAGTGTGGTGTGATCTTTTTTCCTCATTCATGTCGGGTATGATATATCACGAAAAGTGTATTCCCATCAGAACCTTGTTATTACGTATCCATAAAAACCATGTGACATTAAACTTGGTTTACCATACTACATGAATTTATACTATTATGTTCTTCTCAAATGATTTTAAATTTAATGGTTTGGTCCTATCATATGACCTTGAACTGTGACACTATCATCCTGGCCGCACAACGGAAAATAGCACCACATTATGGAGTCCCATCTCCACCACTCTATGGAATGTTACATCCAGGACCTTCTATCACCTATTATGATCCCTCTCTTATTCAATGGAAATGGGATGTAATTCATCAACCCCTATTCGTGAGAGATCCTCTTCAGCTCGAATAATAACCATCTCTTGGGATGCTCACCTCATCTTGTCCTCAACCTCTTTCAAATAATCCTTCTGTCATGATATGAGTCCTAATTGTACATTGAGAAATGAAAAGTCTGTGTTCACCCATATCCTCAAACATTGAATCTCTTGCTCAACCTCCTAATGTTTTTTAATATTGATGAACATCCTCTACTTCCATCCCACACTAAGGTCACAATCATGTTTCCGTATTTTTTCTACCATGTATTCTCAAAGGAGAATATGAGGACTTTGGGCATCCATGCCTCCAGTGCATATTTCAAACACTCGAGAGTGAAGCCTCCCCATCTGGATTATCAAATCTTCTTTGTGGGGTCTCTTTGATGTGAGCATGATATGTTTCCATGACCAGAAACAAACATACATTCTATCCTCTTCATCAGAAGAAGTATAGTCTCGATCCTCTAGGTCGTTAGCCTCATAAACTTTGAATACCACTAGAAATTAATTAGAAAGATCTTCTTCGGGTGTATATTCAGGTATTCTAGTTCTATGTCGTTATATTTATCTTTATCGCCAGATTCCTACTTGATGATCTGAGGTTCAGTTCTTCCAGTAGTCCAGTCATTAATTTTTAGCACTTTGGTTTGGCCACCATGTGCATCTACTTCCATTAAAATCAAAATTCCACTTGGAGAGGAAGCGATGGGATCCCCAACCAACTTCTCTAGTGTAGCCCATTCCATTTATGAATTATTACTATAGAAATAACCGTATGTTAGTAGACCTAGTTCAATGGAAAATAGTTAAAAATTTTATAAATGAGAGGACTTATAGAGATCAAATAATTGGTCTATCCCTTGATCTGCTGCTACTGGAACCCTAAGGCATGGACCCCAATATATGTTTGGGAAATCAAAAGACTATGAGGGAACAACCCTTGGTGTCACAACCTAGCTAGATACAATCATCACCATTTTCATAGGTTTAGACCCTGAATCTACAACTTCTTTTGTGTGGGAATGAGGTTTACATTTTAAGACCTCCTATAGAGGGAAAATTTCAATTGCGATGGCCTAAGTTAAATAAATTATGAACACATCAAAATGGTTTAGGGTTTACCTATAGATCCTTCAAAAACTCTTCCAATTCATAGTTCACATAATCAACTTAATTTAAGGGACTGCCTCTGCCTGCCTCTTCCCCACCAAGAGGACTCTAATGATTCTTCATGTAAGGGGAAGTGGTCCCCCAATTCTATAGTAGACAATTGTAGTGGGATAGTTTGATTGAGTAGCACATTAATCTGGTCCATCAGTGGATGCAGAGTACCATGATAGTGAAGAAATTCATATAGCTCGACGATATAAAACTCCTTTTCCACTTGAGAGACTAGAAAGTTGTCCTTGGAATGGCCGATCTATGACAGATCCATCCTGATATAGGTAAGATGGTGTCAGTTTTCGAAAGGACCGAGGAATTTTCCGTTATCTTCCTAGGTGTCCTAAGACATAGGAAAAAACCACCCTCATGCATGTATGTCTGGCATAGCTGCTTACCCAGATCCTGAGTGGGTATCATACATAACACCATGGGTGGCCTCCCTTCATACCGACTCTGCTCTTCTAGGACCACGATGCTAACCGTTATTTCTTACCTCTCATTCAGTGCAGGTTCTATAATAATTAAACTCCTTAGTATTGTATCTTTGCCACTATGTCATGTTCTTTCTGCTTTCTTGCCCTAGATTTGAGGTTGTGGAGGAACCCCTTAACTAGAATGAATGGTTCACCACTTCACCATTCCCCTAGGTAGGCTGCCTCCCAGCTCATGGAATACTCCTTTACTATCCAGTAGAAAACAATGGGTGGAGGAAGCTCATTACATATCTTCTCACCATCATATGTGAACATGAACCACATATTCCTCATCACACATGGATGGACCTCATGGTATACTCCATAGTATAATCGTGGGGTCATCCTCTGCATGCACCAGAACTGCCTTACAAAGTGATGCGAGATGTACAAATCACTGATTGGTTCACGATTGATTCGTGCAACCAAAACTCCAACATGAAAGGCCAAGATATAAGAACAATACTACTCATCTCCATAGCCTTCATCAGTGAATAATCTGGTTAGAAGTAATGGATGGATGCTAAATTCATCTTCCCACTAGAATCAGTTTAGCACAAGTGGTGGAGTTAGCTTTCCAAAAACTCTTCGTACCGCATTCAAAATATATTTAAGGAAGTGTAATTTAGGAGAGGAAATATGGTTTTGATATTCATAAGCACCCTTCTGTGCATCTATCCATCCGTACAAATGATGGAGCAGTCCACGCACCCAATGAATCTTCTTCCCCTCACTGATGTGACAAAAAACCTTGTACAATTTGGCCATCACCAGGATCTCCATGTTGACACACTCCCCCATTTCCATAACAGTCGCCATAATTAATGTTCTTGGTTTCACCCAGGTACTTGTGTCCCAGACCGATAAAATCTATCGACAGATATGTGCATAAATGATCCCATCCAACCTAAACACCGACTACTACTCAGTGTTGACACTGTACCACCACAATTTCCATTGGTTGTCCACAAGGTATTTCTAATAAGAATTCCCTTTTCTACTTTGGTCTCTTTTTAGAAGGATGGAAGGCTTGATAGGTAGTTTCATAGGTACTTCCTCTGACTCAACGGTAGGCCTTGACTAGATATTTATGAATCGCATAAATGAAAACATGAAGTGGACGTCTCTCACCGATTACTTGTCCCCAACTAGAACAAGATTCATCAGGTCCATTTCCATCCTTGACATCTAGTCTAGATCCATCAATGTGTTCTTAGTTTGGAGGAACTCGTCATACATCACCCCTAATATTGGAATCCTCAAGATAATGTGACGGTTCCAGTTGCTGATGTTGAATTCCCCATGGTGAAGACAAAAAGTGTTGGTCCTCGATGAAAACATGGCCAAAAACTCTTGAATTAGGTGTTTCATCTTATAAATATTAAATTGGTAGGCCCCAACATCTTCATACTGCCCAACTCGCTTCATATATACAACATATTCATCATAGGATGCACAAACCCAGTAATCCCATGTCCAATCCTCTATAAAATTTCCACCCAGGCGCAAGTCCTGATAAATGGACCACACTATCTCTAGGTTCCCCCAAGCCTCTTTCAGGATGATGAGGTACTGTGGGGGAGATACATATTGATCCAAAACCTTACCACCATTATTTTTTATATGAATATACATGCAGTCATCATTTATAGGTGCATGATCTTACAATATATGGCCATCGGCATCCTTGAACAATTTGTATTGGCATGACTTACTCTTGAACCAGTAGGCCGGTTCGACCCTACATGATTCAAGGAAGAAAACATCATCCCTTAGAACAAAACCATACATAGAAAATCTTTTGCATAATGGATGGTTATTTTGTATTTTTTAAAGGATATCCACCATGAATTCAAGTTATGAATGGCTTCACACACACTCCCCAATGCCCATATTGTCTACCATTTCTTCCCTTGAGGCTGCATCTTCAAGGAGCACTTGAGGAGCATCGTGGTTTTCAATTCTTTCCCAAGACATTAGATTTTTTCTTCTCTGTTTTACAAATCTCGATCACATAGCTTGATCATAGAGAAATTCCACAGATTTCTATCATAGAGCTCGTAGGCACAACTGGAAGATCACATGATCACTGAGTCTATATAATCATTGTGCAGCGCAAAGCAAATGAGAACTTGGTTTACAAAGAGAAATCATAGAGCACACAAAGCATCCAAAATTGAGTTCCCAAGCACAAAGATATATGCACAATTAAAGAAAAAATATTGTTCATCCTACCCTATTTATAGGCGATGAACCCTAAGCTTTATGTGGTTCTTGGAAGCGGGGATCTTTGAGGCATTATCCACTGACACAATGCCTATCTGTATTGCGATCTATCTCTGCTACCCCGCTTCATGATCTACCTATAATATTGGTGATCCACCCTCAAAATTCATCCCCCATTTTCTCCACAGATTTATTCTTTGAGGATGGTCATTTTTTGAGACAATGTTGTGCATGGGAAAAATAATAAAAGGACACAATAGTTCCAAAAGGGACTGCTTCTTGAATCACCTTCATGTATCCCTTCAGCACTGCAACCAATGAAAATCCCAACAGCCCAATAGCCAGTGAAAATCTAGGCCATTCTCTATGCCCTCCATAGAGGAAAAATATGGAAAACTCCATTTTTATGACGAACATGATGGAATTCTTAGTGACATAGAGGGAAGAAGGTCTCCTCTGCGATTCATTGGAAAATGAAAGAAGCATCTATACCACCACATAGGGTATAGAGGAATCCTTTATGAAGTATAGGGGATGATGGTTGACTTTGTGACTCTGTAAAAGTAGACAAAAGCTTCATCTAATAGAAAAGAACATGTTATTTCTCAATGTACCATCAGTGCATTGGATCCCATGTAGTCTATAAATACCCAGATCCACCCACTACGAAAGGATCGACACCCTCAACATTCACCTTCAACGCTCCCAAAATGATAAAGCAACCATTTCTCTGCAAACCATTGGTAAAAATAAAACATCTATTGTATTTGAGAATTCCTATCTCCCTTTTCCTTTACTCAAATTTACCCCCTCGTCAGGGTGGGATTCCCAATGCGGGGCCTATGGGCATCGCCAAGGAAGGAGACCCCATTAGGTACTTTGGACTTTGTGAAACATCCAAGCATCAAAAATCACCCTCCAAAAGATTCGGCACATCCTATGGATGTCGAGGTAGTATTCTTCGAAATGTTATCCTCTTGGGAAAGTCATATACTCTATGAGACTTTGTGATTTATGAAGCCTTGTTCTTTGAGACGCCATGTGCTCTACTATCCCTTATGCTTTGCGATCCCATGATATCTAAAAATCCACGATCTCTGTGAATCCATGTGTTGTGTGACCCCATGAGAGTTGTGAATCCACTCTCTGTGGGACCTCTTACATCGCACACCCTTTTCCCATGAATCCCTCAAGGCATGTACAAATTTATTTCATTGTATATTGGGCGATGATTCTTTTCTCTTTGAATTACTCCATTCTCCATTTCATAGCCACACTAATATGTATTTCTTATTCTCATAGCCATGATAATGGAATCCCCTCAATGGATCATTCCACAACTTCATCTCCATACAACATTGCTGGTGACTTCCCTCTACCAAGGGTTAAAGTGTTCCAATAATGTATGTCCTAGGGGTGTGGAGTGAATCCTCGCTATCTTAACTACAAGATGATAAACTTACAAGAACCCTCTTCTAAGACATATGATGTGAAACTGTGATCACCACCTAAGTGACATGTCCAGAGGGGAACGTGAAGGTGATCAGCACCAACACCTTCCCATTCCCCTATCCCTTTGATCTTTTCCCCCACACACACCTCAGACAGTCTCAACGTATGCTCTAAACCTCCTTCTCAGGAAACCCTCCTAGATTAGGTCCCAATATCCACCTCCATGGGCTGCTAACCATGTGTAATTATAAGGACCCATCCATAAAACATTACATATTATTGAATTAAATGAATAACTCTCATTGAGGATCTTTACAGGTTTAGATTTTTAGATAATTAGGTCATAACTATTGCATCTCAAAAGATTACAATGTAGACACTTCTAATAAATTACCATAAAATAAAAACTCTTAAAAATAAACATGTCTAGTTCCATGTTTTAGATAGCATGTCTTTCCTTGATCCCATCCTTGAACCTATTCATCTTTATGTCCTGGGGAAAACATTTCAAAAATGTGGGATGAGCATAAAAAGCACAGCAAGGGACACACAAAGAAGGAAAACTGTTAGTTTTTCTAAACAACAAGTAAACCATGAATACTTTATCAAAGTAATACTTTTTACCATTATGAAGTAGTAAATACTCTTTACAGAATAAAAGATCACTACTTATCCTTTGTAACCAAAATATTACCATAAACCCATATAAAGAACACATAATATATAATGGTAACTTGGGACATAAACATACTTAAATGGAATAACCATACGGACAACTTCCACAAATATCACTACATGTAATAGCCATATGGCTGACTTCCATACCCAATGAATTGGAGGTTATAACGTAACCACCCGTCCTGGTATTCACAACACCACCCGTCATATGGTTTATCACGTATCCACCCATCAAATGTCCAAGTACCATTATAAAATCATAAGAAATAAAAAAATATAGTTGAAAGAAAACATTTCCACATTCCGATCACAATATATCAAATAAAATATTCTGACATAAAAATCCATTATAAAAACCATTTCCAATACCAAAATACATAAAATTGTATATGGTATTTATTTTATTTTAAAATCATTTTGTCTTATTGAGGAAGATAAAGACCAAATAACACTCGCAGCAGCGGAAAAGGTCGTTGTCACCGCATACATTAAAAGAAACATTCCTTTTTGTCATTTAGTAAAACGCTTCGTAGAAAAAGATTCCCTTTGAATGAAATGAAAAGTCAAAGGTATTATATATTGCGTATAAAAGAAAGTATTGTATTAGAAAAAAATATATCTCAATGAAAGAAGATTGAGACGAAGTCCCTTACAAAGTCGGTATCCTTAGATTAAGGAAAAATAAATTACATTATTAAGTGTGAAAAATATAAACACACCCAATATAAGAGTATATTAGGTGTAAAACAATAATAGGTCATCCACACATATTCATTGTATGACATAATCAAGAAATAGAGGTTTAACCCAAAGAATTGAAATTGCGTTAAGAAGTTCGCTTACAGAAATTCGACAACCTAAAGATGTCACTTTAAATCTCAGAAAATGAGTTGATGAGAGTGAAAAGGGTATCTCATCACTTGGAAATTATATTTATAGAAATAAGGATATTTAAGAATATATCCCACCATATCACTTTGTAAATTAAAAGACATAACAAAAAGAAGTCTTTTAAAATAGGAGGGTGAAGGATTTCCTTACCGACTTGGGTAACTTTCAGAACGTACATCCCATGAATGAAGGACTATACAACATAGATTTAAATACCCATAAACGAAATTATATTAAAAAAATAGTAGAATAATGGTCAGTACATACACCATACAAAATAAATGGTGGAAAATGTAGCATAAATTTCATGGGAATAAAAGTAAGATGGAAAATCCCTTACCAAAACTCAGCAGCCTAACAGCGCCACTTAAAACATTTCAAAAATGGATTGACAAGATAAAATAGGGTATATCATAATATTAAAATAAAATTTACAGTATGAGAAATATTAAAGAACATCCCCAAACATAAGAAATACGAGCATAAAAGAAATGACATGAAAGACAGTACTTAAAAAGAAAGAGAGAGGTATGATCCCTTACCACAAGTCCAACTTGCCTTGTTCGTTTCTTTATATTCCTAAATAATAAACTTTGGTCAATTTATAATTTTATAAGGACCTATTTTAAATATTATTATTCATTTAATATCAAATATTATAATTTTATAATAATTGGTTAATAATGTGAGTTCATATCAGACGTTTTTTTTTTGATGTTCAGTACATGAGTGAAAATTGAACTTGTTGGAAAAGAATTTTTCATGTAGTAATAGGTACATCATCTCCAGAATAGTATTAATGATTTAAATATCATATATATCCAGTATATATTCATTTTATACTATTCCATAACATTTTGAGGTAAAAAATGAAAAGCACTGTTCATGGAGACGGTAGACATACGTTCGCATGAAGGCTACTTTCATTTATTTCTCATATTAATGGAATTGATACTAAATGAGAGATATATATATTATAATTCCAGAATGATATCCATAATTTATATGTAATATATTACATATATATCCATTATATATATGTACTTTCAATAGTACATAACATTTAGTGATAAGAAATGAAATGTACCGTTCATGGAGACAATAAGCCGTACGTAAGCATGAATGATACTTTCAGTTCAATTTCATACTTTAATGGAATGAAAAAAATAATGGTACATAGGTATATTATAATTACAGTATAATATAACATATAACATCATTAAATCCATCCTTTATACATCCCACATATGGTATTAACAATTCAAATCACTTTGAGGGGGCGGTAGTCTGCACTTCCTAAAATTAAATTATCACGTTTACCCATTATGGAAACCATAAAGGTATGGAATAAATGAGAAATACAGAAGCATAAGGAATACATAAAAATAATTTATATGTCATATATAAATACAGTGACAACTTAATGGCCACCATGAGAGGTGTTAAAAGAAGACTGAAAAATCATCGTTTCGTGGGGCAGTAATTCCCCACCCATAGAAACATTATGTTCTTTAACCATTAGATGGAGGTGTGTATGAGTGTAGCTCTAATACTACTCATAAAATAATCCTAGTATATTTAATATACTGATTTTGTTACAAAATAAAGTAATAAAAAGAGTTTAGGGGGTTGGAGAATCAAAATAAAACAAAAGAACATATGAGAAGACATTGCCCTCAAATCGGAAAACCCTTTTTGATTTGAGCTCAAAGGATTCATTGGAAAGACTTATGCCCAATGTGAGGCTTCTAAGAGTAATATAAGGGTGTGGAGAGACAAAATGATCAGATTTTGGATGTGACAAGGGCTTGAGATGTGTGGGTAAGGAGGTAGAGGTGGGGGCCTTTTATAAGAGGGAGGTGGGGCACTCTTGGAAAGTCATGAAATGATACTTTATTACAAAATTATTTTCGGATATAAAAGGGCCCAAAATTATATATTTATAGGATAAGGTGATAATGGTTCTAAATAAACCCATAAAATATGTTTTTTACAATTTTATTTCTTAGATTTTACATTATCATATCATTTTATTTACATCATTCAATAATGAGGTAATCGTTGCATCATCATGGTGTCATAAAAAAATAAATTTATTTAATTTCTAAAAATTATAAAATAAATACTATGATGTAGGAAATCTTATTATATTTCCAATTAATATTTATATTCAAAAATATAACTTTTATAACCCCATGAAAAAATTGTTTTAGTAAAAAATACATGTTTGTGACATTTTTATTTTAACTTTAAATAAAAAGCTATTAATTTCATTTTCTTACCCAAGTGGCTCCATGGGGTCCCCAAGTTTACCCATGGATTTTTTTTGTCGTCCATTACTCATCCAATAAGGGTAGAACATGTGTCATGGTCATTTCATATTATTATAACATTATCTTTACCTTAAATTACACTAATTACCCTTAATCGTGATTAAAAAAACTTAAAAGTTACTATTCATAAAAAATCATTTTCATTACATTGAACCAAATTTTACATCCAAATGACAACCATGTATGTCAGATTTATGAAATTTAAATCACGGAGGAGGTAAAATTTTATTTAAACAAAAAATCAGTTTTTAACTACAACTTAGTGGTTTCACTATTCATCAAAAATTGATGTTTTTCAGAAAAAAACAAAAAATTCTCCCTAAGATATATTTGATATTCCAAATTCAAAAATGATGTCTATTTTACTAAATTCAAAACATATAATTTTCACTAATCAATTTAATAATTAATTTCTGTTTTCAAAACAAATAGCGTGTTTTTAAGAAACAAAATATATCAAAAGATTGACACTAGTTTTAGTCCAATTTTAAAGTGAAATTAATTTCAATGACCACCTTTGAATTAAATGGTAAAAATATATTCTAACTAAACTTTAAACTCAATTTAATACATAATATATCCATGTAAATAAATCAGATTAAAAGGAGGTTTTGAATTAAAATACAACATTTTCGATAAAAAGGATATTTATCAGAAAAATAACAAAAATTTACACAAAGTAAATTTTTATGTCCAGATTATAAAGAATGATTTTATTTGGCCCATTATAACATATAAAATTTTCAAAAAGTGGATTTAAAAATGGTTCTCCATCAAAAGGCGGTTTATCGACCTTTTAAAGAATATTTGAATATTTATGCTTAAAATTGGATTCATTTGCATTTTAAGCCTCTAACATTTATTGGATAAAAGTGAAAATATTTGACAAACATATATAATAATTTTGTAGTTAGTTCTGTTCATTCCCGTCATTACAATGGCTAGGAATTAACTACCATTTAGAATAATATTATTTTATTATTAGAGTGCGACATAAGATTTCAAAGAAACTTGTTGTTGCGTATTTGGTACTACATCGATCATAGTGTTCCCTTTAAATTAATATTAATATTTTATTCACAAATATTAATAAATATGAAAAATTAATATTCATTATTTACCTAGGATGTTGCATCCTTCCCCCCTTTTGGGAATTGCATCCTCACAATTTTAAAACTGGGCTCAGAAACTTCATTGAAAATCCCACATCAGAACAGGAGTCAATAAAACTATCACTTCAAAATAAAGAAAGAGAAGTACAAAGGTAACCCGAGTTAACCCAAACTAGGGTTCCATGTAGGAAAAAATTGACATGGAAGAGAAAAAAAGGGTCATTTTCTGATAGAGAGTGATGGAAAACATGATTAGGAGAAAGTTAACCACAAGAAAATCATAAACTTGTGATGGGTTAAACGGTATTTGATTCCCCAGTAGGAAAAGTTAACAGACAACATTTTTGTTTTATGTTACTTTTCATTGAGGAATTTATTTAGGATCTAAACTAAAACATTAGGAAACATACTTACTTGTCATGTTTACTTTCGAATTTTACTATATTTCTTACAAAAAATAATATTTTCTCCAAAAGACGAGTATTTAGGAAGACTTTCTCACATTAACAGCCCTAAAATCAACTTCTAGAGAATCTACTAATCCAAAAAGGAGAACTATATATTTCTCATGTCTTTTGACCTTAACTAAAACCATAATTGTTAGAACAAGATCAGATAATCCACAAAAAGTATAATCCTTTATAAAAAGAAAATCCATTCTTAATCTCCAAAATTTGTCCAAAAACCCAAAGTTCAATAAAGAACATTCGATAAACAATTTGTCCTTAAAATTATTTAAAGTAAACCAAACTATGATTGAAACCCAAATATTTGAGGTATTTAATCACATAGTTTTCCAAGGTTAAAATTAACATATATCTCCAAGTAACATCAGTTGCTTTTAAAGTCCCATATTGAAATGTAATTAACCTAATCATATATCCTCCATGATAAGTCAATATTTTCTTAGATAACCCAGAATCAACTTATTCTTGATTGGTAAAATTATATAACTAAAAATAATTTGTCATACTAACCAGGGACTTCACGTAGTCCAGTGGTAGGCGATTAATACCAGTCACACTTTGGTTGTGGGTTTGATTCCCGCAACTTCGTCCAACGTGACATGTTGCCACACGGTCTATGTTTTTTCCTTCTTCCAAAACAAAATAATTCTTAAAATATTCCCCAAAAAGAGATACAATCATAAAAAATAACCATAACATAATTTAACCTAAATTTTATGTCATGCCTTTCATTTTCCATCATAACATATAGTGACCCATAATTACCTCAAAAGTAAGGATCTTATAAACCCTAATGTTGACCTTTATAATTATTACATGAACTTCCACATTGAGTTGGTTCTCTCATTCATGATGCATTAGAGAACTCACCAAGGTTCAAGTGGTTGATCTTGACTTCTGATATTTAGAATAACCACGAGATTCCTCATTGAATCCCCCATTTCATCTAGTCTCTTAATCAGAGAACCACCACAGTTTCCTTCATACCCATTGTCACTTTGGTGCCTGCTAGATCCTTCCATTTACTAAAACAAAAAATGTCAGTGTGAGTATATCATTAGAATCATCATATAATACTATGATATAATTATTCATGTTATCATAAACTCATTTACTTTATCTAAAACTATGACTCTTTCTGAAATCCTAACCATTATGGTAATGACACTTATGCTTAAAGAATACCCTAACCTCAAAAGTTATCTAAATCGACCTTTGATACAAACTATAAGGACCCAGCCATAAAACATTACTTATTACTAAATTAAACGAATAACTCACAATGAGGATCTTTTCAGTTTTAGAGTTTTATAGAATTAGGTCATAACTATTACATCTCAAAAGATTACAAAGTAGACAATTCTACTGAGTTTCCATAAAATAAAAACTTTCAAAAATAAACATGTCTAGTTCCATGTTTTAGATAGCATGTTATTCCTTGATCCCATCTGTGACACTATTCATCTTTAAGTCATGTGGAAAACATTTCATAAACTTGGGATGAGCATAAAAACCCCAGTAAAGGATTCATAATGAAGGAAAACTGTTAGTTTTTTAAAACAACTACTAAACCATGAATAATTTATCAAAGTAATAATTTTTACCTTTATGAAGTAGTAAATACTGTTCACTAAATAAAATATCACTACTTATCCTTTTTAATAAAAAGATTACCATAAACCAATATAAATAACACATAACATATAAAAGTAACTTGGGACATAAACATACTTAAATGGAATAACCATACGGTCATCTTCCACACATATCACCACATGGAATAGCCATACGACTGACTTCCATACCCAATGCTTTGGAGGTTATAACGTAACCACCTGTCCTAGAATTCATGACACCACCGGTCATATGGTATATCACGTAACCACCAGTGAAATGTACATGTACCATTATAAAACCATCAGATATAAAACAAATATAATGGAAAGAAACCATTTCCACATTTTGATCACAATATATCACATAAAATATATTGACATAACATATCAATTATAAAAACCTTTTTCCAAAACCAAAATACATAAAAGAGTATATGGTATTTATTTCATTTTAAAAACATTATGTCTTATTTAGGAAGCTAAATACCAATTAACACTCGCGGTGGCGGAAAAGGTCGTTGTCACTGTGTACGTTAAAAGGAACATTTATTTTTTTCATTTAGTAAAACGCTTAATATAAAAAGATTCCCATTTAATGAAATGAAAATTTAAAGGTGTTTTATAGAGCGTACAAAAGAAAGACTTGTATTAGAAAAAAATATGTCTCAATGAAAGGAGATTGAGACGAAGTCCCATACAAAGTCTGTATCCTTAGATTAAGGATAAATAAATTACATGATAATGTGTGAAAAATATAAATACACCAAATATAAGAGGATATTAAGTGTAAAACAATCATAGGTCATCCACACATATTCATAGTACCACATAATTAATAAATAGAGGTTTAACCCAAAGCATTGAAATTGGTTTAAGAAGTTCCCTTATAGAAATTCGACAACCTAACGACGTCACTTTAAAACTCAGAAAATGAGTTGATGAAATAGAAAAGGGTATCTCATAACATGGACATAATATGTATTTCAATAAGGATATTTAAGAACATATACCAAACATAAAAAATGTAAATTAAAATACATAACAAAAAGAAGTCTTTTAAAAAAAAGGAGGGTGAAAGATTCCCTTACCGACTTGGGTAGCTTTCGAAACGTACATCCCATGAAAGAAAAACTATAAAAATTTGATGTAAATACCCATAAAATAATGTATATTACACAAAGAGTAGAATTATGGGAACTACATACACCACTCAAAAGAAATGGTGGAAAAGTTTTCATAAATATCACGGGAATAAAAGTGAGATGAAAAATCCCTTACGAAAACTTGGCAGCCTAACGACGCAACTTAAAACTTTTCAAAAATGGATTGAAGAGATAAAATAGGGTCTCTCATAATAATAAAATAAAATTTAAAGTATTAGGAATATTAAATAACATATCCAAACATAATAAAGATGAGTTTAAAAGAAATGACTTAAAAGAGAGTACTTAAAAAGAAATAGAGAGGTAGGATCCCTTACCTCAAGTCTGACTTGTCTTGTTCTTTTATTTATATTCCTGAATAATAAAATTTGGTCAATTTATAATTGATTGAGGAATTCCTTTAAATATTATTATTCAGTTCATATCACATATTGTAATTTTATAATAATTGGTTAATAATGTGAGTTCATATCAGACGTTTTTGTCGATGTTCGGTAAATGAGTCAAAATTGAACTTGTTAGAAAATAATTTTACATGTAGTTATAGGTAAATCATCTCCATAATAGTATTAATGATTTAAATATCATATATATCAAGTATATATTCATTTTATACTATTCCATAACATTTGGAGATAAAAAATGAAAAGCACCATTCATGGAGATGGTAGGTCGTACGTACGCATGAATGCTACTTTCATTTCTTTGTCATATTAATGGAATTAAAACTCAATGAGAGATGTATATATTATAATTCCACAATGATATACATAATTTATATTCAATATATTAAATATATATCTATTATATATATGTACTTTTAATAGTACATAACATTTGGAGATAAGAAATGAAATGTACCGTTCATGGAGACGGTAAGCCGTACGTACACATGAACGCTACTTTTATTTCAATTTCATATTTTAATGGACTGAAAAATATAATTATACATATTTATATTATAATTATAGTATAATATAACATATAAAATCATTAAATCCATCCTATATACACCCGACATATTGTATTGATGATTCAAATAACTTTGAGGGGGCGGTAGTCCGCACTTCCTAAAAAGAAATTATCGCGTTTACCCATTATAGAAACCATAAAGGTATTACATAAATGAATAATAAAAAAGCATAAGGAATACATAAAAATTATTTATATATCGTTTATAAATATAGTTACATCTTAATGGCCACCATTAGAGTTGTTAAAAGAAGATTGAATAATCATCCTTTCGTGAGGCAGTAATTCGCCACCCACAGAAACAGTATGTTCTTCAACCATTAGACAGAGGTGTGTATGAGTGTTGCTCGAATCCACCTCATAACATCATACTAGAATATTTAAAATACTTTTTTTGTTACAAAATAATGGAATAAGAATATCTTAGTGGGTTGGAGAAGAAAAATAAAACAAAATAACATAAGAGAAGACATTATCTTTAAATCGGATAACTCTTGTTGATTTGAGATCAAAGGATTACCTGGAAAGGCTTATGCCCAAAGTGAGTCTTATATTAGTAATAGAGGGATGTTGATAGTCAAAATGAGTAGATGTTGGATGATCCAAGGGATTGAGAGGTGTGGGTAAGGAGGCTGAGGTGGGGGCCTTTTATAAGAGGGAGGAGGGGCACTCTTGGAAAGTCATTAAAAGATACTTTATTACAAAATGATTTTCGGATATCAAAGGTCCCACAGTTATATATTTCTAGGATAAGGTTATAAGGGTTCGAAATCCACCTATACAATAGGTTTTTCACAAGTGTATGTATTATATTTTACATTATCTTTTCATTTTATTTAAATCGTTTATTAATGGAGTAATCACTGCATCATGATTGTGTCATAAATATATTAATTTATTTAATGACTAAAAATTATACAAAAAACACAATGATGTAGGAAATATTATTAGCCTTAAAATGAATATTTATAGTCAAAACTATGAATTTTATAACCCCATGGAAAAATTGTTTTTGTAAAAATATACATGTTTGTGACATTTTTATTTGAAGTTTAAATAAAAAGTTATTACTGTCATTTACATACCCATGTGGCTCCATGGGGTCCCCAAGTTGACCCATGGATTGTATTGTTCTTCCATGAATCATCCAATAAGGTTAGGACATGTTTCAAGGTCATTTCGTATTATTATAACATTATCTTTACCATAAATTACACTAATTACCCTTAATCGCGATTAATAAAACTTAAAAGTTACTATTCACCAAAAATTATTTTCATCCCATTGAACCACATTTTACATCCTAAATACAACCATGTATATCAGATTTTTGAAATTCAAATCACAGAGGTGGTAAAATTTCATTTAAACGTAAAATCAGTTTTTTAACTACCACTTAGTGGTTTCACTATTCATCAAAAATTGATGTCTTTCAGAAAAATACCTAAACTCCACCCTAATATATATTTGATATTCAGAATTAAAAAATGATGTCTATTTTAAAAAATTAATAACATATAAGTTTCACTGATCAATTTAATAATTAATTTTCGTTGTCAAAACAAATAGCGTGTTTTTAAGAAATAAAATATATCAAAAAATTGACAATAGATTAAGTCCAATTTAAAAGTGAAAATAATTCAAATGACCACCATCAGATTAAATGGTAAAAATATATTATAAATAATATTTAAAATCAATTTAAAAGATAACCTATCCACATCAATAAATCAGATTAATATGAGGTTTTGAATTAAAATACAACATTTTCACTAAAAATGATCTTTATCGGAAAAATAACAAAAATTTACACAAAGTAAATTTTGATGTCCAGATTATAAAGAAGGATTTTATTTGGTCCAATATAAAATATAAAATTGTCAAAAAGTGGATTTAAAAAGGCTTCACCATCAAAAGGCGGTTAATCGGCCTTTTAAAGAATATTCGAATATTTACCCTTAAAATTGGATTCATTCGCATTTTAAGCCTCAAACATTTATTGGATAAAAGTGAAAATATTTAAAAAACATATATAATCAATTTTTAGTTAGTCCTGTTCATTCCCGTCATTACAATGGCTAGGTGTTAACTAATATTTAAAATAATATTATTTTATTATTAGAGTGCAACGTAAGATTTCAAAGAAACTCGTTGTTGCATATTGGGTACGCCATCGAGCATAGCGTTCCCTTTAAAGTAATATTAATATTTTATTCACAAATATTAATAATTATGAAAAAGTAATATTATTTATTTACCTCGGATGTTACAGTAATCCCTGCTCTATTCCTCACAGATGCACATTTCATGTCGCAATCGTTAGGTCATTGTTGCCAGTTTTTCTCAAATCGAGAAGAAATCGCATGGGATTAGAGTAAGCATTGACAATGAAATCTTCTTTTAGCCACTATAGATCATAATACCCATTCTATCCATCTAATCTACATAGAGTTTGATCCTTTTCCTTTCTAGGAATGGTACATAGGATGATTCTCAATGGTTTAGGCCCATCTCCCAATATTCTTGACCACATCATGTCATCTCACCCTCATCTCTCATGACATTAAACTATATTTCACATTCATCCCAAATGATGAAATGGGTTCTGACATTTTCCCTTTACAAGCAAGGTATGTAGGAACCATCCCTGAGGTTTAACCCCGAACACTTGTAAACATCGATGTTCCCCTTTTTGGGACCCAAATCCTTGGTCCACCGTTTACTAGTGTCAGAGTAGTGCCCGAGCAGCTAACCATGCATAAGATCCACACTCATTTAATAATCCACAAACGAAGAGTGTCCTACTTGTGAAGGGAATATAACCTCGCATAAGCCTCAAAATGACATCGGGTTATTGTACTTTTTGTACTCCACAATACTACGCCCCATATCTATTCAAGGTGGTTATTTTCCCTTTTTTAGCAAGGTACGCTTAAATCATCTCCCTGAGGTTCAATCCCACCAGTCAAGACCCATTCAGGTCTCTCCCATTAGCCTATGTGTTTTGGGAAGGAAATTCCCCAACTCAGAGGTTCTACTTCTTTTGGGTCCAATCCATGCGTCCATTCTCACATTCCACCGCCTCATGTGTCCCATCTCCCCACTGAACAATGTGGATAATGATTCCCAACCATGGGGATATGTAGGAAACCTCTCCTAGGTTCAATCCCAACATCACTATCATAACAATCTGACCAAGAGAATACCTCTTGTGATGGACCTCTATCCATGGGTAATCCCTAGCATGTTTGCAGGCCATTTTACTTTTTTACACCCCAATTTCAAGCCTCATCCATTAGAACTACATGTGTTTTGATACATTCCCCTTCTACAATGTATGTAGGAGGCCTCCATGAGGTTCAATCCCAATCCATAGTAAACCTTTTTGACCCCTTTGTTGATTCCCAATCATTCTTATATCCATCCTCATTAGGCATCTTGATCCACCCATCTTGAAAACCTCATGCATGCTCCATCCTAGGGAAGTACCCATCTGATCCACTCCCATCAGTGTTCCGATTAGTCTAATCTGACTCATCTAGATGCCAAACTCGTGGCATACCCTATGTTATAAATGGGACGATGAGAAAAAACATGGAGATATGAATATGGAATGCAATTTTCACTCTCTATGTGGGAATCCATGGGCTGATGCACCCTCTAGAAGCCGAATCATATGGTGAAAAAAATCCATAGGTACTAGTGTTTCAACACCCATACACTCCAACGACTCCCAGTAAGACTCCTCCCATGACCAATGGTTACCACCCTAACATGAATCTTTGTAATTTCCTGATACAATCATCATAATGAACTAATGTCCACAAAGACTTGGAACTAGGAAGAGTTTTATGAATAATGCCCCCAATATTTTATGGAGACCTGGACTAGGAAATGAGTTCTACAGAAAGATCCATGGAAGAAAGAACCCACATCCCATCATCCCATTTTTATCAAAGAGAAATAATCATTGAATAAGTGACAGATTTCAACCACCATTGGGATGTGGGAATGTGGGGAAATAACCACTACGTCATAGCACAATGATACATGCCCCGAAAAAAGTGTAAGAAACAACCATCCCACAAATTATTATCCTTATAACCCTTATGAACTATTAAAGACCAAAACATTATAAATAATGTCCCTATATTTCTCAAAGTCATCTTAGCATTTATCCCTCATATATCATAAATCAACTCTTGTTTTTTCGATGCTAAACATGTTAATACCTTATTCATTTGTTCTCTAAGAACATAGAAATAACATAAATTACCATAAATACTTAACTAAACATGCAGGTTTACTTATTATTATGTTTATTGTACATATTCTTTATATATAAAAATGCAATAATATTCATCCATGATAGATTAATCCACATTGTCATCAAATCAAAAATCAGTTCCAATGTAATTAGTACCATCAAATTTACAAATTCATATCCAACATATCATTATCCAAAACTAATTATCTGAACATTAGTTACATATTAAGGGTTAAATTTCCCATAATCTATTTTTTCTAATAATAAAAAATTTCCATTAAATCACTTTTGTATCCCATCAAAAGCATTCAAAACATTCTTATAAATCCTTAACAAAACATAAATTGAACAATCCTTAAATATTTTAAAACTCATAATTCATGAGTCCCAATACATAAAAACATTTAATTTTCCACATCATCCATAAAAAATTAATAGTTCTACCCCATTTTATTATTTAATACAAATTTTATTTCATATTTCACTAGTAGTCACTTAATCATCAGTAATATAACCATTAATTGTACAAGCTTGATGATGTTATCAAATGAAGTTAATGATATATGATTTTTTTGGAAGGGATTTATGTATGTGATAATATATAGGTTGCAATACGTTTTTTCCACTCTTGGAAAAACCGTGTGCTCTAGATCGACTATATTTATCATGAACTCTCTTAATATTATTAAATAGTTTTAAATTTATTATTTTTTGTTTATTTTTATTATATATAATTCATTACTAGTTTAAAGTGTGATTTGATGTTTTTTTGAATATATAGGCTTCTTTTTGTCTTAACAAATTTTGTTTTATAAAATTTATATTCACTAAGACATATTGTGTAGTATATGATTTTAAGAAGGACAAGAATAAAATGGGATGGAATATTATTATTTAATATGATGTCATATTTTATGCAAAAAAGATATTTTTTTTGTCAAGTGAACTTTTTCTTGTGGAGTTTTTTCCAAATGAAGAGAAATTAAAATCCATTTTTACTGTGGGTCTCATTGACTGAGACGTTTCTTTAATGGATTGTATCACCAGGCGACTAATATAGTCAAGGTGTTTTATTTTATACTAATGTGTATGCATCCCACGTGGCCTTATCATATAATATTTATGACTTTTTTACTTGTATAATTCAAGCATTTTTTTTGTAAATGTCTTTAATGGGAAATACATCATTTTTTGTATGATTTTCATTTGAAAAATAATTTTATATAGGATGTCCTTCGTAAGTAAAAAAATTCTTTAGGGGAATGTATTTATGGGTGAAATCACTTCTTTTCACATAACATGAGGGGAGAAATTATTTTCAAATAAAGGGTCATTATGTTTATGAAATAATTAAAAGTTCTTTGTGGATTATTATTAAGGATTTTTTTAACTATAATGGTGAGTTAAAAAGTATTATATATGATATAAAATATTCCATGACATTCAAAATGAAGGTAACTATTAAGAGTCATTGGGAAAATCTATGTTGGATTTATGGTCACCCCTTTCATATATTCCTTATTTCATATGAAAATTTTGTTCGTATGAGTTTCATGTACTCGTGTTTATGTAATGATAACATATATGATGATTTAGTTATACTGTTAACCCTAAAAATAACATAATATATTTTTTAATAAATAACATTTTATGGGAATAAACGTAATTTTGTTTTTATTATTTATATAATAGTTTATTTATATTGTTAATGATATTTTTGTTTTTATATATATGTATGTATGAAATTATAATATTTGGTTTTTTGATAATTACACACTAATTAATATGTTTTTTCAATGGTAGTTTTGGTTTAAAAACCAAAAAAATTAAATATATTATCGTTTACATATATTTATAGGCCATTGGAATCTAGAGGATATATCCATGATTGTCTAAAGTTTTTTTATGGTGGAAAATATTGGGAATGACACTAATACATATCTATGGCTCAAAAAATGAATACAGGGTGTATAATTTTTGTCATATAATGTAGTCATAGGTCGATTAATCATCGGAGAGGGTTCCAACAAAATATGTTTATAGTGTTGCATTATAATAATACCAAGATTATAAAATACTTACAACCATGTTTTATAAAAATAATTACTACATATGTATGGTAGGAAGATAGAATTATGGTTAAAAAAACTATCACTATATATATGTTATAGTTACAGGCCACTAGTAAACTATAACTCTAGAAAACTTATGTGCACTCTTTATGAAAACATAACTATATGAGTGAATTCTTGTAAGAGGGGAACAAACAAATGGAATATTACCTTCTAAAAAAATATAATTCCTAAAAATTAAAAAGAAACATGAAATTGTAGCTACTATCAATTAATTTGTTTTATATTGATTATATAAAATATGAAAAGAAACATTTTCTAGGGTTATAAACCTAGATAAATTAATTAAACAATTACTGGTAATAATAACATGGATAGTTAATAATCTTACGTGCCAAAATCACAATTCGTCACTAAAAAACACAAAACACTATATAATAACTTTATTTAGTCATATTATATGTGGTTCATGATTTATGTACAAGTTATAAGTCTATATAAATCTGAAATAGATAAATCCACAAAACATGTATGAAAATAATTTCATGTATTACTCATTTATTCCTATAAAATATCATCCTTAAAGGAAAGAACTATCAAAATTAATGCACATTTCATCAAAAATTATCTCCCCTAAAACAATATCCATAAAACATAAAAATTTATTAATTTTTATAAATGTTCAAAATAATGAATTATCAAAAACCACTTAATAGTGAAAATCACACATTTTCAAATTAAATTTAACTTAAAAAGTTCAATAAACCTATCAGATATAATATATACATCATTAAATATTTTATTATATATTATAACAAAGGGAATTGAGATGCTTTTGAAAATAAGGTAGCTATTTGGATTCATTATTGGATCAGCTATTGTGAAAAGGGAATAAAATCTATAAAAACCCACATTAAATAATTAATAGAAATAATGAAATTGGTATTGAAGAACTCAACATGAATGACAATAATTCACAACAAAAAACCATTAAAACACATATCAATATATTTATTTATTCATTTAAAATATAGTTCAATATAGAATTACATGTTTTTGTCCATATAAAAATCAAACTGAACAGTCCCATAAATTCCATGAATACAATTTTTAAATAAATAATTTAAATTTTTACCCCCTAATTTAAATATATTTCAACTAAAATTCTTCATATAAAATAATGGAATTAATTATAAAAAATAAATAACATTTAAATTATATAAATCACCCCAAACCTCTACATAACACATTATAATATATAGATGATTCTAACTGTTAAAAATAATAAAATTTAAAAACAACTAATAATTGAAAACATCCCCCCTTGGAAATAAAATTTCACCCAAAATATCTCATATACCTTATCGAAATTATAGTTTAATCATAAAATGAATTATTAAATTTAATATCAGTTAGTGATGAGTTTAATTTGAGAACGAGAAAGGCATTATTAATTATCTTTATTTTATAAAACGTGAGAAAATCATAGAAAATAATATATATCTAATTAAGTAGTTAATATAAATAACGACATGGCTATTCAAGAACCTAGTAGACAGATGTTATATTTCATAACCAAAAACCATCAAACCATATCCTAATATTTTCATTTAGTCACATTATAATAGTTTCAATAATAAATCGTAGGATTTAAATGAATATGATACTCAAAGAAACCTATTCCCAAACAATCTAGGAAATCAATTTCAAAATAAATTGTATTATATATAACTGCTTCAATCCAATGATTTTTTTTCATTTCAACCGCATAAACAAAAAAAGAATTATAAAATTTAATTTTCATTTTAGTAGATTTAAACCCCTTCCAAACATTTCATCATTATAGATAAAAATTTTAAAATGACTATGATAAATTAAAATATTGATATTTCAAAACAACCAATTCATGAAAAAATTCCCTTTACAATGAAAATGTCACCCAAACAATACCATACATATCATAGGTATAAAGAATTCATCATAAAGTTTCTTAATAGATACCATAGTTGTGGTCAATGAGTAAAATTTAATGATAATATTTCTATTTATATTCATATATTGGTTAATTAGTCTGAAAAAATTATCAAAATAATTAATAGATCAATAAATAATTAACCTACAATTGAATAACTGAACATGAAAAAGTATTAATTCAGAAACAAAAAACCACCATACCTTGTCCCAATATATATATTTAGTAACAATATATATATATATATATATATATGATTTCATGTCTCCCAAAATCATACAACATATAAACTAGTGTCCCTCAACAAATGAGTATGATATATTTTTTATCACAGTTGAGAGATTTTAAATAGTAAAAATAGTGGAATAAATGTTGTCACTCACTCATCCCAAACATGTTATTGTTGTAATATTCCTTCCATATCAACATCAATTCATCCTGAGGAAATCATGACTGAAAACATAATAGAGATTATTATTCAGATCTAAGTGGTCCTCTCATTCTCTATCAAGATTCTCTAAGGGACTCATGGAATGAGTTAGATTTTAATGAACTAATATATTATTTTTCTATGATGATTTAAAATAAAAGTAAATTTATTTATTTTTATCCCATAGATGAATTTTTGAGATTATCATCTCTTATGTTATAGATAGATCAAGGAATGTTTTTTACAAAACATATATGTTCGATTCATTTTTATTTACATTAAATTTTATTAAAATGTTTTCAATTATTGCAATTGAATATGTGTGTGTGTGTGTATTTTGTTAAAAAATATGTATATATGTAGAATTAATTAAGTAAATACAAACATAAATTTTATCTTGGTAGGGAATAATAGTATTTCTTAGAGTGTAAAAGCACCTTAATTTCAATATATATTTTTTATTCACATATGATATCTATTATAATGAAATTTTAATTATGTAATACCTTTTTAGAAAACAGATTAAGTAGTTCATATAGTAAATTTGAAAGATTATACTTCTATACTAAATAATTCCAAACTAGAATAATGTACACGAATTATGGAATTTTAATATAGGGAATATCCACTACAATAAGAAAAAAACCAGGAGTAATTATATTTTCATATATCAAAACACAATATAAAAGATACATTTATGACATTGAAAGGTCATCTATATCCTTGAAGTGATATATCCTTGCATTAACACCATTAAGAAAACCCAAACACCATTTCCTAAAATAGAATAATGTATTTATATTAAAAATATATTAATTATAAATATATATAATCGTGAAATATTGGTGCCTACCCATTTGTCTACATTTTAATATGCCATCATTTATACACTCTCGTAATAGTTGCAAGATAAGATCACTAAATATGACATGAGTAAGCATAAAATATTTTCATGATTTTGGAAGATTCCCAATCATCTAGATATCTTTATTATACCCTATAATAATCTAGGTATTTCTAAACAATAAAAAATGTATCCATTTATGAACATGGTGTTTGGTAGACAAGCCATCATTAAATCCAATTATAAATACAATTAATTCTTCAAATAAATTATCCAAAAAAAAACAAATTTATGAAATTAGTAACCACATGACCACAAACTTGAGGTTAGATGGTAAATTATATATATATATGTATCATTATACATATCACCCAGAACCATTTCACTAGGAGGAACCATATATCCGTTAGGAATTGTTGTAGTAGTCAGCATAAGATGAGAGGTGGAAGTTACATGTTTTGATAACACAAGATTATACATAAGCTATGATGACGGGATGATCATCATTGGATATGGATACTAGGTCACATAGGGTTAAGGTGTAATAATGATCTTCTAAGAAAACATATAGTAAATGGAACCATGTGAGGAGGATTGTTTCTATGTTACAATGTTGTCGAAAAACATTAATGACTAATATAAGGGTGACTAAAAGAAGGTGGTTAATACATTTTCAATTCATAATAGAATATAATTCATGGGATATAAATTTTTATATAAATAAGTGATTTTATTGATATAAAAATAAAAAACTTGTTGGGGTGATTGTTTGTTCCATTCCCTAATATCATGTTGTTATTGTTTCAATCTACAATCAACTTTATAAAATCATCATAATTCGAAAAAATATATGAGAAAAAGTAACATGAAAAATGTTTATAGTATATATTATTGTTCTATGTATATAGTTAACAATTTAAATGTTATAAAAAATATTCAAAGTATAATTAAATCTATAAAATAATATAAAATTTATAAAATATATATAATTTAATATTGTATATGATTATACTCATTAATATTGATAAATTAATAAAAGTAAAACTATATACATTTTAAATGTAAATATAAATATAAAACTTATAAAAGTTAAAAATTTTATTCTATTATTTTGAAAAAAATGTATAAATGATAAAAAACACGATATATAAATTTTAAAATTATATTTTCTTATATCAAATAATTTTTTTAAAATAAATGGAAACCAAAAAAAATGTATAAAAAATTAATATAAATTAAAAAAGATTATATATTTTTCTTTATGAATATTTTTAAATTCATAAATTAATTATATTATAAATTTTTTATGAAATATATTATATTGTTTGATAAACCATACAGAATCCCCAAATACAGTCACTAAATAAAAATAAATTATACAATAACAAAATTATAAAAAAATATTTGATAAATAAAATATATATAAATTATAAATAAATAATTATTAAATAAATTCTTGAAATCAATACCCAAATAAAAAAATTATTAATCATATACCTTTTCATATGAATCGAATGTGGTTACACTGAAGGATTCCATCATGAGAAATTAATTATGACAAATTAATTTGATATTGGTGGAATGATTTTACCATGTTAGAAGGTCACTATGTGTGTGATTATATACAGAGGGGGGAGTCATGTTTGATAGGGATAATTTAGTTTTTGAATTCTTTTAATGATTGTTATTATAAATGGGTTTTGTGTGTTTGTGTGTGTGTATGTGTGGGGTATTTTCCCTATAAAAAATGTAACTTTATTATTACAATTATTTTATCAATAATAAGACATCATTTATCATAATTTTTCCATTAAAATGTCCACCAAAGAAAATATATCGTTAAAAATTTTAAAATCTATAGCTATATGTAATATATTATTCTGGGAATTTAAAATAGATTCTATATATTGAAATTATCCTGGATCATAAATCATTGAAAATAATAATAACCTATATATATAATAGAGAGACTATGTTAGGACCATGTGGTAAATTCACAACCCATGAAATGTTGGGAAAATAAGTGGTCTTAAATATACGACCAATTAAAGTGATTATACCCATTAAGGGTTATTTTTAGGAATAATGGATAGACAATGATCTAATTAAAGACAAAGAGATCAAAATGAGAATTAAATAAAAGATTCTTAGAAGCATTATAAACATTTTTATTTATGTTTCTAATCTAGGGTGTCTAATGGTAGGAATACTACTATTCAAATTCATGTCTTATTATTAACAATATCAAGGAATTGTGGAATGATTGAAGTAAATGACTACATATAAAATAATAATTAAAATTGGTGTAAACAATATGATCAATAGTTGTGATAAGACATGATCCACCATGATACATCTATTCCAAGATTTATGCATAGAGTGCCACGCCATGGATACCACTAATAGGCTAGGTGATGGTGACTAAAACCATGTAGGCATATCAAAGATTATAGGTGGAAGCTTCTGAATGTACCTATACAAAACAACATGACATGAATAGATAATAATAGTTATAATATGTAAAATTAATATGATATAATACTAACCATTTAAAAATAAATAAAAATATCAATGATGTTACTTAATGAGGGTGAAATAAAGTCCCCCCTTAAGAAACAAGAAACGATGACAAATTTCTGACACGTAGTACTTGAATAAAAACTCGCATATTCCAATCACCACTAGGTAAAGTTATACCACCACATGATCAATTTTATGTGAATGAGGATCATCTCTATAATTCCCATTTTTTCCTATTACATGAATAATATGAAACAAATTCCCATGTTGGGCTGATTATATACATTCCAAATAAGATACCTAGAAATCTAAAAATAATAAATACAAATGAAAATTATCTTAGAATAATAACAGTGAAGATATACATGATATTAATAAAATATAAATATATTATTGGGTTAGAGAGTCTCTTCCATAATAACATAACTACATTGAAATCCACAAAACATGGACAACCCATGAATATGATCTACTTGCTTCACTGAAACTCTGTAATATAATTGATGATAGCAGGAGATCCTTATATTGATGAAGTACCGCATTTGGTAGATGGTATACTGAAAAATGATGTCATATTACTCTTTGTTAAGTAATCATGATGAATAAATGAGTACAGGACCCCATGGAAAGAGGAATTGTGCCTCATTGAATCACACCACATCGATAAGGGGTGTACCAATATCAATCTACCATGTGCGGAATGTAACGATCCAAACTGTTACCTTTTTATTTAATTAAATATATTATTATGTAATATGGTTATAGAAAACACATGAACTTATTTTTTATTTTATCCAATTTTATTTAAAAACCAATCAAGAATCATTACTATTGATAATTATACATTGAATATTGATCACATGAGTAATATAAATATATATTTTTAATAAATCAAATTGACATAAAGTAATTGATGGAATCAAATGGTAGGATCACACCCTTTAAAGACCATTTACATAATATTCTGGGAGAGATAAAATCACTGGGATTTTCTCTTGACTAATCACAAGATGAAATAAAACAAATCATGCATTAGAAAACCCATTTCTAAGAGAATCTGAAGCTCATCAAGGCCACAAACCAAACCATGTATGTCGAACCTCCCTATCGAAGTATTACTGTCACAAACCTTACATTATGCTGTTTTTTGGTGTATTAAATGGATGTGTATCAGGAACCTATAAATATGATATTTTATTTATTTTTATAGATAAATGATTATATTTTCATCCTATTATTATTTCATTATAAATGGTTTTATTTTGATTCAATAAAACAAAAAAATCATTTCAGAATAATTTTGAAATTCAATATCAGAATTTATTTTTAAGAATTAGCTGTTTTTTAAAATGAATAATATTTTAATAAACTAGTATATTTGAATTATTTTTATTAAATTTTTTTTTATCATATAACTTCTTTGAGGATAGATGTAATTTTTATAAGGGTTTGGAAAAGGTTTTTGTAAAAAAAACTCATAATTTTCAATAAATTTCAGTTATTATTTTAAAAGTGACAATTAAAAAATTTTATAATTAATTAGATAAAATAATTTTTTTTATTCTAATAAAAATGTATAAATTAACCAATAATTCTTTTTTAAGGATTTTCAGAGACAATTGATTTTTTTTGGTAAAAATTAAATACTATATAAATATACTCTGTGTATTATGACATCATAGTGACCCATAGTTTATGTGATAAATATTTTAAAAGTTTTAAATGGCCAAATATATCTTATTTACTTTCAAATAATATGATTTTTTTATTTTATTAATTTTCTAAAGCCCTTATGAATCCTCCAAATGACCATATTCCCCTTTTAATCTCATCATAACATATTGTTAATTTTATGTTACACCATTATGCTGCCAAAATTGTATTACAATTTTCCATACAAAAACAATTGTGTTGTGAATACTATACCCATTTCATGTTAAAAGTATTTTTGTTTATAAACTTATAACTCATTGAGTAGGGAATTTCATGTATTTATTGAACACTCCTTGATTATTTAATACAATAATATGATGAATCAATCCATTTTGTATGATCTATGGTGATCACTTAAACATGAGGATTAAACGAAAGTGACTAGTCAACTAAGAATTGTGTAGAGCATCAATGAATTTTTTACTATTTAGTCTAACGAGACATCATCTAAAGATATACAGTGAAACTGATTCTTGTGTGGGAAATGTTCTACAATGAGTTCGTGGTGGTTTATCATAGACTTATGTTTATGATAGAATTTTTTAAGTTGTTTCCACATTTCCCAGGTTATAATTATCATGTTATATCTTGTCTTATTGTTCATGTTTGTAATTTCAAGTTGTTTCTCCCCAATGATATAGATATTATATAACATGTATTACCATATTCAATGTTTAATCCCTCACTAGGATTTATAGTACCCCCTTTCATATATCATTCCCCAGGTTACACCATGCAGTTTTAACATAAATGGAAATTTAGAAGAATGTTAAGGATGTTTTGAATAATTATGTGATATCTCGGGTTGAAGATGTTATTTTATGTAACTAATTCCCAAAGAAACTATAATTTTTTTTATCATTATAGTTCATTTATCTATAATTTTATGTAACAAATCGTGAATAATTATGTAGTAAAGAACATGTTTTTTATAGTTGGTATCAAAGGAAAAGATTATTTATTTTTTGGATTCAGATTAGAAGAACTCAGAAAAGAGACATAGGAATAAGAATAAGTATATGAAAACATACCTAAATTTTGATAAGTATAGATTAAGTGTTATATATATAAAATAAATAACTTTCTAGATACTATAGGTATATGTTGTTCTGGATCATGTTTACCAAGGGGTAACAACTCCAACACGGTGTCCCGGGCCTGACACAGTGTAACCATATACATGACAATGAGCCTTACTGCACACCTAGTTTGACACTCCTAAGGTATATTCTTAAGAAAATACACAATGTCATTACAAACCATTATTATAGAGAAAAAAATTACCATAATAATATATGTTAACAAATATATCATGGATAATATAGATTGAAGCCTAGAAATGCATAAGTTATTAAAAAACATTTATTTTATATGTTATATCATTAATGTCATTGGATTCACTTTTATGTGTTTACTAATTCAAAATAAAATAGTCCTTAATTTTACTTTTATTCTAGAAATATGTAAAAAATATGGAGAATTAGGTAAACATTCGATGTTATTGAAAATCAGATAACTACCCAAAATGATTCCTAACCAGATAGGAACATGGGTAAAAAACATTGTGACGATACTCTGCCAGATAACTCTTTTTATGAAATGAAACCTGGATCAAGAGGAGCACCCAAATACCCTAATGAATGAAGAAGTTTAAATTAATTTCATTTAGTGGTAAAGGCCTCTTACATTCAATGGATCATCAAATCCTTTAATTGGGGAACAATGGATCAACTCCCTTGAAAAGATATTATCCATCCGCAAATTTTCCAAGAAAGAGATGGTTCTACTAGATTATTATCATATGGAAGGATAAACTGATCAGTGGTGTACAATGATCTATAATATGAAACATGATAAAGAGATCTAAACGACTTGGTGGTATAAATTCTAGAAAATAATTTTTAATAAATATTTCCCTCAATCTCTCAGAATTAAAATGTAAAGGGTTTTTATTAACCTTACGAAAAATGATGAATAATATATTAGGGTGTATAAGAAAAACTTAAAAATACTAGTATGATATGTCTCCAACTTTTTTTTACCTCAAAATTCAAGGATTACCCCTTCTTTGGTGGTCTAAAACATAATCTATTAAATGATAGATATGAGGAAATTGTCATAAGTACCATCAATAATGAAATGGATATCTGTAAACCTCAAGGGTGTCATATGGATAAGGAGAAAAAGGTGGAGTTCAATAATGTTGGTTTGATTGAGAAATTTAACAATTCCATGAAATTAAAATATCCCACTGTCAATGGTGTTAAATAATCGCCTCAGAAATTACCAAATGGAAATCAATAAATGATTTCTGTGAGGAAACGAATGACAAATAACTAATGATTTTTTACAAGAAAAGCTATTTAATGAAATGGAGGAAATGAAACTTCCAAATAGCCCTTAGTTTATTTTTCGTTTTAGAAACTGAAAGGATCTAGGTAACATTTCAAACCAATATACTATGACAAGGGTTTTCCAAGAAAAACATCATCCTCTATGGTAGGAAGGATGATATGTTTCATCCAAAAATCTATGGTGGATGTTAAAAACTTATTGGGGATAGGTATTCTTGTTATTGTCTCAAGTATATAACAAAACTTTTTTAATTTAGTTCAATACATTCCTTCTTATCATGAAAGTTTAAAGGAACTATTAAAATACCACCATAAAGCACGTAATTGGAGTTATCACTAAAAAATAAAAAAGGTGAAGCTATTGTATCCTAAGTATATTAATTCTCCCTTATCATAATTCATACGAAGGACTTCTGAGAAAACCTTTTCATAATACATTTAGCGGATTATGATTTATTTCTGTGCATGGATTTGATTTCTTAATATAGATCCAACATAAATTACTGTGAGAAGGAAATTGCTATCTATGTTACGAATTGACCCCCATTTCTATAAAAGTTCAAGGATGAGAGTGAATCTTCTTTAGAACCATCATGAAAATCATGGATAATATTACCCTAGGATAATGTGTATGTATATCAAAATATTTAGCCTAAGGAAATAACCATCCTCAAATAAATTTTAATTTTGAGGGAATAAACTTATTTTTTTCCTTAAAAATTTCACGGTCTTCATCATAGCTAAAATGTTGAATTTTCAATATATCTAATACTCGGAGCATTATGATTTTCAAAAGTCAATATTAATTGTATATATTGGAAATTTATTATTTGAAGAAATAAATATAAGATAATTTAGATAAAGGGGTCATACAACCAAGTGCTTCATAATAGGGTTCACTGGTCCTATTCGTCACGAAAAAGGATAGGTAAATACTCATTTTCATTGATTATAATTATATCAACAAGATCATGATAACAAAGATTGATGAATTGTTTGGTCAAATACGTGGTAAATAGTAATTATCCAATTTGGACCTATGGTTGGCATATTACCATGTTTGGGTGAAGATTGAGGATATCCCAAGACTGATTTTCCATACAATGTATGTGGACAATGATTTCATAGTGATTCCTTTCAGAATCACTAATTCTCCAAGAATTTGATGGACATGATGAATAATGTCTTTCAAAATTACCTCAACAAATATTTGGTAGAATTTATATAGGATATTCTAATGTACTCCCAAACATAGGATGATCATGCGGTGTATCTGAGAACTATACTAATGACCTTGGGAAAGGATAATATTTATTATAATTAAAAAAATGTGAGTTCATTTTTTAGGCTGTCACATTATTGGTGATATCCTCCCCTGAAATAAGACATCTAAGGTACCATAAATGTAGAGACCCGAAGCCTGACGTACATGGACATTACATTACATTTGCGGAATACTTAGTACATAACAAAAACACACACACAAGGATCGTAATAGTTTAGTGTCTTTGGAAACTCGGAATAAAATCTTCTAATCGTGGTGAAAGATCTTCAACATCTCCCATAAAGATCTTCCTTTTTTTTACCTAAAACCTTTCTTTATATCCTGGGGAAAAGAAAACATAAAAGGGTGAGCTCAAATGCTCAGTAAGGGTAAACAAAAGAAATATCAATCACATCGTATTCATAAGAACATAACATTTTGGAAATCATAACCTGCAAAAGAGAGCATAATTTCATAACATGGGATAAATCATGGTAGTGAAATGAAATCATAACTTAAAACATTACTCATTGTGGCATACACACATAATCATAGAGAATCATTTCTTGTTAGTCAAGACTCATTGCCAAGACTATCTTAGTGGACAAAGTCCCTTTCTGAATCGAGTAATCCTCGTTTCAGTCCTGTTTCACTGAACCGGTATAACCTACCATTCCAGCCATGTCTATCTCATGAGATATAAAATCTTTACCCAATGCATTGGAGGGAGATATAGGTCCCACCCATCTCTTAATGAATCCTTTCTTATGTGTGCCACAAAATCATAAATCATACATCATTGCATAACCCATGTAATAAAAATGGGATTCTTAAACAACATGACATCATAAAACCATTCATATAAGATAAAGGAATTCATAAACATAATTCCATCACAACATAGTCAAATCAATGTAAAAATATGGATAGAAACAGAACCCTTTATTATCTTAGATGGAAAATAATTTTGATAAAACACTTGAAATGAATTCTTGAGGAAAATATCCTTTCTTCTTCAAAATCAATTTCTTTTCACAAAACATCATACAATTTTAAAAGAAAGAGATTTTATTAAAAATAGTCATGAAATATTTTGGAGGAAGGATCATGAAAATAAGGCTTTATAAAACCGTAAAAATCCGTTCGTGCTGTATAAGTTTAAAAAAAAACATTCTTCTCGTACTTTTGTCGGAAAAGTCAAAAAGTACCTCGTACGAAAAACGAAAAAAGATTCCTTTCATATTCTTTACTAAAAACTCATAGAAGGGTAAAATTGGATTTAAAATTATGTAAGTGGATGGAAACAATATTACATATTAAGGGAACATGGATGTGGATGATAAAATACACCCCAGTAAATACTTACGAATAAACAATCTCTGATAAAAATGAGATTGTGATATTTCCCTTACCTTAGGTCCGACTTGCTTTCTAAGTGTCCGAACCTCCTGTATAATGATTTAAATCATGTTATTGACTTATTACAGAATCATATTCATTGTTATGATATCATATATGGTTCACTTATGACATTATATTACCCGTTCTTTTGTAAACTCCATGTTAAAGAAGCGTTTTGGGTAAAATCGTTTCATTTATCGTAGGTGTTTTGACTTGTTGTTCTTGACATCATTATTACTTATATCATGATTTACTTACTTCCAGAATATAAAATATGATTTATATATCATATATATTCAGTATATATATATATATATAATAGGTAGATGAATAAAATGAAAAACACCGTTCATGGAGACGGTAGTCCGTACGTACGCATGAACGTTGTTTTCCTTTCCTTATTGTCTTGAAATGGAAGTAAGTAGATGACATACATATGTATATATATACATAAATCCAGTAGCTTTATAATGTCATATATTTCATTATTATTTCTTATATATACATTATAATCATTCTTAAATGGTTAACATGGAGAATGAATCTCATCGCGTCGTGGAGACGGTATTCCGTACGTACGCACGAGCGATGATATCATTTCTATAAATATTGAATTGAATTGGAGTGGATTATACAATATATCAGAATCAATATGATGTTGTAATAACTATGTATAGTTATTCTTTACACCATTATACCCATCCATGTAAGGTGGTGGTGGAAAATAGATTACACCACGGCGTGGAGACGGTATTCCGTACGTACGCACGCGCGGTGATTTCTTTTTCCGTAGGATGGATAGATGGTGAAATAGGGTTGTTTCATACATATAATAACATATCAGTATATTAGTGATACTGATGTTATTACTTCATAATGAAACAACCTAAGAAGAAGAAGTGGAAGAAGAAATAAAGATGAAAGAATTGGTAACGGTAATTACCTCTTCTTTGAAGTGCCTCTTTGAGACCTCCTCTTAGGGAACTAAAATTGGTCTTCGAGGAAGACCAGAACCTCTAGGATGTTGCTAGGGAAGTGGAGAAGAGATTTTGGCATGGTTTGGCCGAGCTTGAGTGCTCAAATTGGTGTGAGGAGGAGGGGGAGGAGGTGTCCTTTTATAGGGGAGGAGAGGGGCACCTTAGGAATATCTCAAAATATTATTTTATATTAAAGTCAAAATCGGTTTATAATGGTTCCAAAGGGTCTTATTTCTAAGCTAAAGTGGGGATGGGTCGAAATCCTATCAACCAATAAGATTTAGACAAGTTTAGGGTATTATTTTAACCTTATCAATTAGATTTAACTATAAGTTAAATAATTTAACTTTTACCGTGTCTTTTTGTTTTCTTACACTATATGGTTAATACACTTACTATAACATGCCAAACGAACCCCAAATTGTTTATTATTAATATATATATCCTTATCTAAGTCATTTGGCCGAACCTTAGATTTTTAGGAATACAATAACAATTAATCATATAATATTTGATTTAAAAACTATTTTGTGTCAATTTTGACACTATTTGATATATGATTTTTGTGAAAGTCATAACAGAATTAAATGTTCGAACCAAGTTGATTAAATCAACATTAATATATCATAGTAACCTAGAAAATTAGTGGAATTCATAAAAAGTCTTAAATTACATTTATTTTGGTATTTATATTATCAATTATGTGAATATTTCATTAATAAGATAATTACTGCATCATCTTTGTGTCATAAATAAATTAAATTATTTGATGTCTAAAAATTACAAATAAAATACCATCATGTAGGAAATCATTTTATCTTTCTAATGAATATTTACAATCGTATTTATCTTATGTATAACCCCATATTAAAAATGATTTACTTATTAAACTTTGATTTTAACTATTTTAACCCTTCTTTAAATAAATTAATAATAAATGTCCTAATCTAATTCAAGTGGGCCTAAATGGTCATATTTTATTCCTAAGTTTGTTTTTGGTCGAATTACACTTGTCCAATAGAATTAGGACATGTGTTAGGGTAATATTGATATCATATTTACCCTTAGTTACCCTATTTACTATTAACCGCGGTAAAAATAGTAAAAAGTTACTATTCACCAAAAAATTATTTTTATCTCATTGAACCACATTTTAGTCCTTGATATTAACCGTGTCTCTCGGATTTTCGAAATTCCATTCACAGAAGCGGTAAAATTATGTTTTATGTAGAATTCAGTTTTTAACCTACCACTTAGTAGTTTCACTATTCATCAAAAATTGATGTTTTTCAGAACAATGCCAAAATTTCATCCCAAGCTATATTTCATATTCCGAATTCAAAAATGAAGTCTATTTTACCAAATTCATAACATAAAAGTTGCATTAATTAATTTTATAATTAAATCCCGCTGTTAAAACAAATAGCGTGTTTTTAAGAAACAATATCTATCAAAAGATTGACACTTGTTTATGTCTAGTTTAAATGTGAAACTACATCCAATGACCAACATTGTATTAAATTGTAAAAATATATTCTAAATATACTTTAAAACCACTCAAATTAATGATTTATCACTATTAATTATTTCGATTAAAAAAGTTGTTTTTAATTATAATTTAGTAATTTTCACTATTCATCAGAATATGAAAGTTATCCGAAAAGTACCAAAATTTCACCTTAGGCTAAATTCGATACTCCGAATCCAAAAATAAAGTTCATTTTGAAAAATAAGATTTACTGGATTTCAAAAAGTGGTTATTACTATTCATAACGGCTAGTTTTAATAATATTTTTATAGCATATCGTTGTTTAGTGAAACTCGGTATTGCGTACTACACACGCTATCGAGGAAGGTCGCGATTGCGTGTAATGCAAGTCAAGTCAAGGATGTGTGTTGTGCAAGCTCCCTTTGGTGTAGCGTACAACACAAGACATTAATAAAAAGAATATTTTTTTATAAAATCTTGGGCTGTTACATTCTACCCCCCTTAAAATGAATTTCGCCCTCGAAATTCATCGGGGTTATAAATGGTTTACTATTCGAAAGATTCTTTAATTGAATCCCACATCGTAAAAAGGAATACAAAAACTTGGCTTTAAAAACTAAAGTATGAAATGTAACGATTACCCAAATAAACTAATCGCTGGGTTTCCACATAGGTAAAAATATGGATATGGAAGAGAAATCTAACCATCTTGTTCTGATGGAGAGTGGTAGAAAACATGGCTATGGAAAAGCCAGTAATCACAAATCCATAGATTTGTGATGATATAAGGTACCATCTGATTCATCAGGTATAAGATCACTAGGACAACATTTTTGGTTTTCAAGATCATTTCCCTAAAGTTGAAAATTTGAATTAGAATAAATACTTACTTTATTTTGGTACAATCTCACTATTGTTCGTGCCTTGAACAATTTCCACTTCATCTCTTAAATAAATGAAGTTGAATTTGTTATTCGTGAAGTGTTAGCAGATCATGTGATAGAATGACGAGTCATTCCATCTGTCTCAAACAAAAGGTTAGTAAAAATTATATGCATAGGTCGATCTATAGTGAGATTAATCACATATGGTTCCTAAAATGGGCTTATACTTCATATATCATACTGCTCAATATAATAAAACTAGTTTCTACTAAACAGGGACTTCCTGTAGGCTAGTGGTAGGCGATAAAGGCCAGTCGCACTTCGGTTGTGGGTTCGATTCCTACAGCCTTGTCCGAAGCGATGGGCTGTCGCCCGTCCTGCAGGTTGTCCCTTTTTCTAAAACTACGTTACTATAACATTCTATCAATAATATCGAAAATCTTCTATCCTTAAACAATATTAACTTATGTCCAACATAATCCAGTCTAATCTTTAGTCTTATACATAATACTACAGTCGACTCTCATAATATAGTGAAAATTATTACCAGAGATTTAACACCATCATCGATCCCCATATATCATAAGATATGTTTTGTTGGTCACATTCCAAACATTCAAAGTCCTTAATCATGTATTCTCTTGAATACCATAGTGAAAACATGAATGCAGTTAAAAGTTAACACTTTCCACATACCAAAATCCTCAAAAATCTATATACTCAAACCATGATATCACTTAGTCCTTATATCAATCATGAGCTCATGAATACTGTTAAACATTTCATTTTCTCCTTATCCCTTCATTATGCGCATATCATCTACATTCCAAAAATATCTGAATAACCTTTCATGGATACTGGTAACATTAATCATACACTTTCAAAACACAAGGAAAGACAACAGTGTAACAATCCATAGATGTCTCTTTATTCCAAAATTACACATGATAAACATGTAATCATTCCACTACATTCTCAAACCATTGACCGAGCTTCAAAAATTCTTTCATCTCACATATCATTTGTAGTCTCTTCATCATCATCCACATAAATACTACCCATATGACCATACTTATTCTCTTCATGAGTCTTTCCCTTAGGGCATTTGTTTGCATAATGCCCATACATTCCACATTTAAAACACTTAACCATCTTTGAAGTCGTAGCAATACCATTATCCTCATCCATGGTGTTAACCGACCCTTTTCCTTTGCACTTACTTGCTTTGTGTCCTTCTTTTCCACACCCAAAGCATTTTCCAGTTCCCTTGAAACATTCTCCTTTATGCCTCTTCCCACATGATTTACATAGGGGAAATTGAACTTTCTTTCCTCTATGATCATCATGGAACTCCATCTTTCTCTTATTAGTCGAGTCAGGAAACTTACCAAATTTTACTTTATTGATCATGTTGTGAGATTGCTGATTCGGCATAATAATGATGTTTGGACATCCAAATCCCATTTCATTTTGTTGCTCATGAAGAATATCATTCCATTGTCCATCATATCCTCCATTATTGTGAATCATCTTGTTTCCAGCCATTTTCTAAAACCCAAACAGAATACTGTTAGATGCAAAAATCGTAATAAAGGGGGAGTAACTTAAATATCTATCATCTTTGGTTTAATCTAATATCGTTACCATAGTTCTAGAACTATATCCTATACGTATACTTATCCTTAGGGGCATCCCTAGACATACCTTAGAAATATCTCTAGGTATCTCACTAAAGTTTTCGCGTCCTAGTTTCCAAAGGTTGACTAAACCTTTCCTCTGATACCAACTGTAGAGACCCGAAGCCTGACGTACATGGACATTACATTACATTTGCGGAATACTTAGTACATAACAAAAACACACACACAAGGATCGTAATAGTTTAGTGTCTTTGGAAACTCGGAATAAAATCTTCTAATCGTGGTGAAAGATCTTCAACATCTCCCATAAAGATCTTCCTTTTTTTTACCTAAAACCTTTCTTTATATCCTGGGGAAAAGAAAACATAAAAGGGTGAGCTCAAATGCTCAGTAAGGGTAAACAAAAGAAATATCAATCACATCGTATTCATAAGAACATAACATTTTGGAAATCATAACCTGCAAAAGAGAGCATAATTTCATAACATGGGATAAATCATGGTAGTGAAATGAAATCATAACTTAAAACATTACTCATTGTGGCATACACACATAATCATAGAGAATCATTTCTTGTTAGTCAAGACTCATTGCCAAGACTATCTTAGTGGACAAAGTCCCTTTCTGAATCGAGTAATCCTCGTTTCAGTCCTGTTTCACTGAACCGGTATAACCTACCATTCCAGCCATGTCTATCTCATGAGATATAAAATCTTTACCCAATGCATTGGAGGGAGATATAGGTCCCACCCATCTCTTAATGAATCCTTTCTTATGTGTGCCACAAAATCATAAATCATACATCATTGCATAACCCATGTAATAAAAATGGGATTCTTAAACAACATGACATCATAAAACCTTTCATATAAGATAAAGGAATTCATAAACATAATTCCATCACAACATAGTCAAATCAATGTAAAAATATGTATAGAAACAGAACCCTTTATTATCTTAGATGGAAAATAATTTTGATAAAACACTTGAAATGAATTCTTGAGGAAAATATCCTTTCTTCTTCAAAATCAATTTCTTTTCACAAAACATCATACAATTTTAAAAGAAAGAGATTTTATTAAAAATAGTCATGAAATATTTTGGAGGAAGGATCATGAAAATAAGGCTTTATAAAACCGTAAAAATCCGTTCGTGCTGTATAAGTTTAAAAAAAACATTCTTCTCGTACTTTTGTCGGAAAAGTCAAAAAGTACCTCGTACGAAAAACGAAAAAAGATTCCTTTCATATCCTTTACTAAAAACTCATAGAAGGGTAAAATTGGATTTAAAATTATGTAAGTGGATGGAAACAATATTACATATTAAGGGAACATGGATGTGGATGATAAAATACACCCCAGTAAATACTTACGAATAAACAATCTCTGATAAAAATGAGATTGTGATATTTCCCTTACCTTAGGTCCGACTTGCTTTGTAAGTGTCCGAACCTCCTGTATAATGATTTAAATCATGTTATTGACTTATTACAGAATCATATTCATTGTTATGATATCATATATGGTTCACTTATGACATTATATTACCCGTTCTTTTGTAAACTCCATGTTAAAGAAGCGTTTTGGGTAAAATCGTTTCATTTATCGTAGGTGTTTTGACTTGTTGTTCTTGACATCATTATTACTTATATCATGATTTACTTACTTCCAGAATATAAAATATGATTTATATATCATATATATTCAGTATATATATATATATATATAATAGGTAGATGAATAAAATGAAAAACACCGTTCATGGAGACGGTAGTCCGTACGTACGCATGAACGTTGTTTTCCTTTCCTTATTGTCTTGAGATGGAAGTAAGTAGATGACATACATATGTATATATATACATAAATCCAGTAGCTTTATAATGTCATATATTTCATTATTATTTCTTATATATACATTATAATCATTCTTAAATGGTTAACATGGAGAATGAATCTCATCGCGTCGTGGAGACGGTATTCCGTACGTACGCACGAGCGATGATATCATTTCTATAAATATTGAATTGAATTGGAGTGGATTATACAATATATCAGAATCAATATGATGTTGTAATAACTATGTATAGTTATTCTTTACACCATTATACCCATCCATGTAAGGTGGTGGTGGAAAATAGATTACACCACGGCGTGGAGACGGTATTCCGTACGTACGCACGCGCGGTGATTTCTTTTTCCGTAGGATGGATAGATGGTGAAATAGGGTTGTTTCATACATATAATAACATATCAGTATATTAGTGATACTGATGTTATTACTTCATAATGAAACAACCTAAGAAGAAGAAGTGGAAGAAGAAATAAAGATGAAAGAATTGGTAACGGTAATTACCTCTTCTTTGAAGTGCCTCTTTGAGACCTCCTCTTAGGGAACTAAAATTGGTCTTTGAGGAAGACCAGAACCTCTAGGATGTTGCTAGGGAAGTGGAGAAGAGATTTTGGCAGGGGTTGGCCGAGCTTGAGTGCTCAAATTGGTGTGAGGAGGAGGGGGAGGAGGTGTCCTTTTATAGGGGAGGAGAGGGGCACCTTAGGAATATCTCAAAATATTATTTTATATTAAAGTCAAAATCGGTTTATAATGGTTCCAAAGGGTCTTATTTCGAAGCTAAAGTGGGGATGGGTCGAAATCCTATCAACCAATAGGATTTAGACAAGTTTAGGGTATTATTTTAACCTTATCAATTAGATTTAACTATAAGTTAAATAATTTAACTTTTACCGTGTCTTTTTGTTTTCTTACACTATATGGTTAATACACTTACTATAACATGCCAAAAGAACCCCAAATTGTTTATTATTAATATATATATCCTTATCTAAGTCATTTGGCCGAACCTTAGATTTTTAGGAATACAATAACAATTAATCATATAATATCTGATTTAAAAACTATTTTGTGTCAATTTTGACACTATTTGATATATGATTTTTGTGAAAGTCATAACAGAATTAAATGTTCGAACCAAGTTGATTAAATCAACATTAATATATCATAGTAACCTAGAAAATTAGTGGAATTCATAAAAAGTCTTAAATTACATTTATTTTGGTATTTATATTATCAATTATGTGAATATTTCATTAATAAGATAATTACTGCATCATCTTTGTGTCATAAATAAATTAAATTATTTGATGTCTAAAAATTACAAATAAAATACCATCATGTAGGAAATAATTTTATCTTTCTAATGAATATTTACAATCGTATTTATCTTATGTATAACCCCATATTAAAAATGATTTACTTATTAAACTTTGATTTTAACTATTTTAACCCTTCTTTAAATAAATTAATAATAAATGTCCTAATCTAATTCAAGTGGGCCTAAATGGTCATATTTTATTCCTAAATTTGTTTTTGGTCGAATTACACTTGTCCAATAGAATTAGGACATGTGTTAGGGTAATATTGATATCATATTTACCCTTAGTTACCCTATTTACTATTAACCGCGGTAAAAATAGTAAAAAGTTACTATTCACCAAAAAATTATTTTTATCTCATTGAACCACATTTTAGTCCTTGATATTAACCGTGTCTCTCGGATTTTCGAAATTCCATTCACAGAAGCGGTAAAATTATGTTTTATGCAGAATTCAGTTTTTAACCTACCACTTAGTAGTTTCACTATTCATCAAAAATTGATATTTTTCAGAACAATGCCAAAATTTCATCCCAAGCTATATTTCATATTCCGAATTCAAAAATGAAGTCTATTTTACCAAATTCATAACATAAAAGTTGCATTAATTAATTTTATAATTAAATCCCGCTGTTAAAACAAATTGCGTGTTTTTAAGAAACAATATCTATCAAAAGATTGACACTTGTTTATGTCTAGTTTAAATGTGAAACTACATCCAATGACCAACATTGTATTAAATTGTAAAAATATATTCTAAATATACTTTAAAACCACTAAAATTAATGATTTATCACTATTAATTATTTCGATTAAAAAAGTTGTTTTTAATTATAATTTAGTAATTTTCACTATTCATCAGAATATGAAAGTTATCCGAAAAGTACCAAAATTTCACCTTAGGCTAAATTCGATACTCCGAATCCAAAAATAAAGTTCATTTTGAAAAATAAGATTTACTGGATTTCAAAAAGTGGTTATTACTATTCATAACGGCTAGTTTTAATAATATTTTTATAGCATATCGTTGTTTAGTGAAACTCGGTATTGCGTACTACACACGCTATCGAGGAAGGTCGCGATTGCGTGTAATGCAAGTCAAGCCAAGGATGTGTGTTGTGCAAGCTCCTTTTGGTGTAGCGTACAACACAAGACATTAATAAAAAGAATATTTTTTTATAAAATCTTGGGCTGTTACAATAAAAAATAGATGAAATTTATTGAGGACCGAGTCCAATATATATGACATATATTCTTAGTTTATTTCGATTAGAAAGGCCTTATTTTTGATTTGTGAGAAATTTCACACATTTTTCAAAACCTCCAACTAAGATAACTCATAAAGGATTTATGTTTTCATGGAATGAAGAAAGTGAAGAAGGATTCAAGGATATGAAAACTAGGATTATCACTTCACTGATGCTTACAAAACCCACAAATGGAGAATATTTTATTGTATTGAGACGCTCATCGACAAAGGTATTGGGTTGTGTGTTAATAAAGAATGAAAAAGTCATATCCTGTGCATCTAGGTAGTTTAAAGTTACTAAATAGAACTACCCATTACATTATATGTTGTTGGATGAAATGATATTGGATTTGAAAATATGGACACATTATTTTATTGGGGAGAAGTGTGAAATATATATAGATCACATAAGTCTCAATCACATGTTAACATATGAAGAGCATAATATTCACTAATCAAGATGCTAAAACTGATTAAATACTATCAATGCCAAATACACTACCATACAAGGAAAGGGAATAAAGTGAAAGATTATGTACTTTGAAAGGACCCAAAAATCCTATAATTGATGATAATTTAGAGGGTTATGATCTTCTTCTATTTTGAAAGTTCAAACATGGGAGTCAAAAAGGAATAAACATCATCAATACTTTCACATATTTTTTCTTAGTATTCCCTTATAGAGAGGTTAATGTATTCTCATAGAGTTGATTTGAGAATTCATAAGAAATTAGAAACAATATGAAATGGTAAATCCTCAGATATCAAATTTAATGAATAACGTGTTACATTATTTTGGACAAGACTATGTGTATAATAAAATATTGAGTTAAAGAATGAGATGTTGGATGATGCACATAACTCAATATTTTTGATCCATCATAGAGTAAACATATGTATCAAGATATCCAAGAACACTATTTTTCAGACATTATGAAGAAGGGGATTATAGAATATACATCAATATGGATTTTATTTTAGATTGTGATGTTGGAAATCTAAAAATATTGCATGATAATACTACCATTACTCATACCTACATAGAAGTGGGAAAACCTCACCATGGAATTTTTAACCCGACATATGAAGAAATCCATAGAAAACAATGCAATCTTGGATATGGAGGACCATCTTACAATGACTGCATGCTTCAGTGTGATTCAATATGATTTTCCACTAGATCAACATGCATAGATATACATTATAGAGGTTTTAAGGGTACATGGTTTACCAATATCTATTGTATCCAATCAGGATATGCGATTCTCTTCTATGTTCTAAAAAGTCTCCAACAAGATCTAAACACTGAGTATAAATTCATTATTGCCTATCATCCAAAAAATGATAGCCTATCTTAGAAATCTATTCATAAACTAGAAGACACCTTGAGAGCCAATTTTATGCATTTTAAAGAAGGATTGAACCAACATCTTACCTCTGGTCAAATTATCACACAACAATACATTACAATCAAGCTTCAGAATGAACCCATATAAAGAACATTATGGGAAGATGTGTAGAACACATGCATGGTGGGATGAAGATGGGGAACAAAATAGTCAAGGTCCTGAAATAATCAGGAAAATGGTGGAAAAGGTAAATACAATTAAAAACATCATGGATGATTAGAGTTGACACAAGATCTATGCATGTAATGTTACATGAGATATATAATTTGATTTTGGAGACATTATATTTTGATGAATATATCCTTCAAATAAATTGATGAGATTTGGAAATAAGAGAAAGAATAATCCATGATACAATGTCCCATTTGAGATATTTGATCGTATCAAAGTGGTGGCCTACTGACTCGCATTCCCCCAAAAACTATCTCAATTAAATGTTGTATTTCATGTATCCATATCAACAAAGTAAATAGAAGAACTCTCACAAGTACTCAATACACAGGGGGTACCAATGGATAATGATCTCTCATATGATGAGAATCCTTTAATGGTCTTATAAAATAGAGAAAAAATATTTATATAAAAGAGAATAAAATTGTTCAAAGTGTTGTTGGGAATCCAAACGATTGAAGAAGCGATGTTGGAACTAGAGGAAGTGATAAATAATAGTTAGCATCATCTATTGTTGTGTGTAAAATGAAAATTTTTATGGTGAAATTTTATAAGGGGGAAGATTGTAATGACCTGAACTATTATAAATGAATATCCCCTTTTGGTCTAATTAAACTTATTAGTACATTATTTGGTTATAGAGAACACATGAAATTATTTTGTTTTATTATATATAATTGGATTATAAAACTATTTGGTATCATTATAATTGATAATATAGCCAATGAATAGTTATCGAAGGATTAGTATAAACATTGGATGTTAATAAATTTAATTGAAACAAAGGATTTGATAACCACAACATGTAGGATCACATCATATGAAGAATACATAATAGGGATTTTGAAGGAGATCACATCCCTGTGATTTTTTATTGATCAATTCCAAGACAAGATCCACCAACTTATGTATGAGAGAAACCTATTACAGAAGAAGGTCAAGCTCATCGAGAACACAACCCAAACCATGTATGCAGAACCAGCCTATGGAAGTCTCGCCATCACGTAGCATACTCTTATGGAATTTTCTAGGGAATTAAATGGTTACTTAACGCCCCAGCCCCAGTTTCCCAGAGTCGGTGCATTATTACATAACATTAGCATGATCACAAGAAAGATCAAATCTCGAAAGACCGATTGGTTTAGTAGCCTTGAAAACATTATATATATTCATAAGTCTTACATTACATCATAAAAATGAAAACTACGACAACATATTTTCTTCATATTTCACACTCATATTCCCACATACTATCCCTACAGGTCATTCATAAATTACTTTTTCACATCCTAGGAAAAATAAAACACTGAAAGGGGTGAGCTCAAATGCCCAGTTAGGATAACAATATAGCGGAAACTTTCATAAATAAGAATAAACGTTTAAGTCAATGTATAAATAAAACAAAAGCCTTTTAGACTTGAACTTCAACATAGTATGGAAAAAATAAAATGAAATAATTCCATTTACTTATTCACATGGATACTCTACTAATCGAATAATCACATCCAATATCAATAACAACTTTCATAATGATGGAATGCATAATTCCATACTATCATAATCACATAGCCAAGGCCTCATGCCAAGACTACAAATAAGATTTTCCCAAGGCCTTATGCCAAGATAGTAGTTTGTCTCATGAGACCTATAGATGCATCAAGGAGCTATTGCAGGCTCCACCCATCACATATTAAGTCAAATGCATTCCCATATGAAAATGTTTAGACATAACATAAACATTCATATTAAAAATGGCATACGAAATGTAAATACTTCACCCATAAACCATGAATGGTATAAAAATAACACATCCACAGTCAAACATATCACAAAACCTTCAATACAATATAAATGTTTTGTATCATAATAAATCAACTTCAAATAAGCGTAAAATCCATCAAAGGATGTTGACATAGATGAAATCAAAACTATTTTTAGAGAAAAATCTCTTTTTATTTTGAAATCATTTATGAGTCACATATTTATAAAATATAACATTTTATTTGAAAATATTATTATAAGATTGTAAGGGAAGCTTCGATGATTTTATAACAGGGGAAAATAGCCGCACTTTCCGTATAAGTTAAAAAAACATTCTCACCTTAATTCTGTCGAAAAGGTTAAAAAGCAACTTGTTTGGAAAACAACGGAAAGATTCATTTATAAACCTCTTATTAAAAGTAAAATAAGGGCATAAATGACTATAACCCATATTCTTGTAAATGGTAAAAATGTTTTCAAATACATTTTTAAGAAACATGGATTTTGATGATAAAGAAGTCCCAATAGATTATTACCTATAAACATCCTCGGATAATGAAGAGATTGTGAAATAAACCCTTACCTTGTACTTTTCCTTGGTTGGTGGTAGGTTAACCTCCTGTATAATTGTGAAATAATTGTTATTAAATTATACAAGAATCTTATACAATATTTTGATATCATATATGATCCTTTAACAATGATTTGTTAATAATATCTTAGTATTATCATTGTTTCCGGTGTTAACTTACTCATTCTCTTTTATATGTTTTCTTACGTAAGTCGTGTTTTTCATGGATTGGTTGTATCTTAATCATATCCATAATGATATCAAGTCTTTATATACTATTATTAATCATCAAATGAGAATTAGACTTGAATGGATACGATGAAGAATGAATCTCATCGCGTTCGTGGAGACGGTAGTCCGTACGTACGCACGAGCGACAATATCATTCTTTTGATATTAAAGTAATATATAATTGGATGGTAAATCATATATACAGAATAATTATCATGTTATATTTATTATTTACATGACTTACACATCATTTTTATACCCATCCAAATAATAATTTATTCGATAACAATTACACCAAGACGTGGAGATTGTATGTCGTACGTACGCACGTATGGTTACATGTCATTAAAAGGATGGATAGAATACTGAATATGGCTGTACCATATTTATTATAATATTAAACTATATAGGAGATACTGGATTAATTAATTTAGAATGGTAATAACAATTAAATAAGAAGTTGAAGAAGAAAAGAATTTGAAAAAAATGGTGGTAAAAACATTACCTCTTCTTCGGGTTCTTCCTTTTGATTTGATCAAAAGGGCTCCTTAGGTTGAATTTATGATCAAACTAAGGCTTCTAGGTTGTAGTGAGGAAAGTTTAAGGAGTATTTGGGCAGGTTTTGGCTGAACCAAAAGGATTTGAAGGTGTTAAGTAATGAGAATGGGGAGTTCCCTTTTATAAGAGGGGTGAGGGGCATCTTTGGAAGAGCTAGAAATATTATTTTATAATAATTTTATATTCAGTTTCTAATGGCTCCAAAGTGGATTATTTAAAGGTTACGGTGTGAATCGGTCTAAAACCACTCAAATAATATAATTTATACAGGTTGGGTCATTATATTAACCTTATCTTTAAGTATTAACTCTTAGTTAATTAGTTTCACTTTTACAATGTCTCTTTGTATTTTTATATTATATGGTTAATAAACATACTATATACATACAAGAGACCCCCAAGGGGTCCATTAATGATACAACTATCATGATATAATTCTTTTGGAATAAACTTAGATTTTTAAGAATTTTATATCAATTAATAATATAATATTTGTTTTAAAAACTCTTTTATGTCAATTCTGACACTATTCAATAATTGATTTTTGTGAAACTCATAACAGAATGATTACTTAGAAAAAAGTCAATTGAATAAATCCTTATATGTAATATTAACCTAGAAAATTAGTCTAATTAAATAAAAGTCTCCAATTTTATTTATTTGGGTATTTATAATATCAATTATTTTAAATTTTCACTATTATGGTAATTACTTCATCATCATTGTGTCATAAATATATTAAATTATTTAATGTTAAAAATTATAAATAAAATATAATTATGTATTGAATCTATTTATATTTCTAAAGAATATTTATAATCGAATTTATCTTATGTGTAGCCTTATATTAAAAATGATTTAGTAAATAAACATTGATTTTAATTATTTTAACTCATCTTTGAATTAAGAAATAATAAATGTCCTAATCTAATCCAAGTGGGCCTAAAGGATAATAGTTTTCACCTAAGGTTGTTTTTGGTTGAGATAAACTTGTCCAATACAATTAGGACATGTGTTAGGGTAATATTAATATCATTGTTACCCTTAATTACCCTATTTAATTTTAACCGTGGTAAATAAAAGTAAAAAAGTTACTATTGACCAAAAATTATTTTCATTTCATTGGACCACATTTTACTCCTTGATATTAACCGTGTCTCTTGGATATTCGAAATTCCACTCACAGAAGCGGTAAAATTAATTTATATGAAAAATTCAGTTTTTTTAACTACCACTTAGTGGTTTCACTATTCATCAAAAAATGAAAGTTTCCAGAAAAATTCCTAAAATTTGGCCTAAGATATATTTGATATTATGAATTCAAAAATTATTTCTATTATACCAAATTAAAGACATATTAGTTTCATTAATTAGTTTAAAAATTAATTCTCGTCGTCAAAACAAATAGCGTGTTTTTAAGAGATAATAACTATCAAGAGATTGACACTTGTTTATGTCTAGATTAAATGTGAAATTACATCCAATGACTAACATTGTATTAAACGGTAAAAATATATTCTAAATATAATTTAAAACCACTAAATAATATAATTTATCACTATAAATTATTTTGATTAAAAATGTTGTTTGTAAGTATTTTTCACTATTCATAAAAATTGGAAGTTCTCAGAAAAATACCAAAAATTCAACTTAGGATAATTTAGAAATTCCGAATCCAAAAATGAAGTCCATTTTGAAATATAAAATATATATAATTTAAAAAATTAGGTATTACTATTAATAACGTCTAGTTTGATTGGATGTGGTGTGTTAGAACTCGATATTGCGTACAACACACTATCACATTATTCAAAGAGAAACATACCGTAGAAGCATGGGGTGTCACATTCTCCCCTCCTTCAAAAAATTTCTTCCTCGAAATTTCTAGAATACTACCGCATGAAAATAATCGAGTGGTTCTTCATCATAAGTTCCTTGGGTTCCCACGTTGCCTCTTCCATCTTATGGTTTCTCCACAAAACATTTACCAGACGCGTCATCCGGTTTCTCAGTACTTGTTCTCTCGTATCAAGAATCCTAATGGGCTCTTCGCAATAAGATATATCGGGTTCCAGTTCTAATTTCTCATAGGTGAGTACATGCGTTGGGTCAGGCGGGTATTTCCTCAATTGATATACGTGGAACACATCGTGAACTATGGAGAGACTTGGCATCATTTCCAATCGGTAAGCTATAGCCCCAATTCGTTCTAGAATTTAGAAAGGTCCGATGTACCTGGGACACAATTTACCTTTCTCACCAAAACGTATGACTCCCTTCCATAGAGATACCTTCAGGAAAACCTGATCACTGTCTTGAAATTCCAAATCCTTCTTTCGATTATTGGCATAGATCTTCCACCTACTTTGAGCTGGATTGATGTGATTTTCGATTACCTTCACCTTTTCCATCGTTTCCTCCACCAGTTCTGGACCTAGAAGTTTTCATTCACCAACGTCATCCAAACAGGTTGGTGTGCGACATCTCTTTCTGTATAACGCTTTATATGGTGCCATCTGAATACTCGATTGGAAGCTATTGTTATAGGAAAATTCTACCAAAGTTAAATATTGATCCCACATACCCTGAAAGTCATGTGAGAAAGATCTCAACATGTCTAATAAGGTTTGAATAGTCCGTTCTGATTGTTCGTCTATCTGAGGGTGGTAGGCAGTGCTCAAATGATGTTCAACATCCAAGGATTTCTGATGACTTTTCCAAAATCTTGAAGTAAAACGGGGATCACGATCAGAAACAATCGATAGGGGTACTCCATGAAGTCTGAAAACTTCATTAATATATAGTCTTTCTAGACATTCCAGTGGTAGATCTTCTCTTATAACAAGAAAATGTGCTGAATTGGAAAGACGATCAACAATAACCCATATTGCATCATTCCTTCTAGGAGTCTTTGGTAGTCCCATGACAAATTCCATTGTGATATTATCCCATTTCCACTCAGGTATGGGAAGAGGTTTCAATACTCCACTAGGATTTTGCCTTCCAGCTTTCACTTGTTGAAAAACCATATATCTTGAAACAAAATCGGCAATCTCCCTCTTCATGTTGTCCCACCAAAAATGTTCCTTCAAATCTCTATACATTTTTTTGCTCCCTGGGTGTATTGAGAAATTGGAACTGTGAGCATCGTCCAGCAATTCCCTTTTTAGATCAGTTATATCGTGAACAAAAAGTCTCTTCCCAAATTTCAAAATTCCTTCTTTATACACAAAGTCTCTCAATCTCCCATCATTCACAACTTTAATCTTCTTTTTAAATTCTTCATCATCAGTCTGAGAACTCTTAATTCTTTATAGTAAATATGGTTTGGCAACCATTTGAAAAAGCATTGATGTTTCACCTTCCCTGGTTATTCCCATGTCCATCTTCATTAGATCCATGACAATTGGATCCCTTTCAATTCTCATATTGTTCAAAACTCCATGATCTTTTCTGCTCAAAGCATCTGCCACCTTGTTTTCCTTCCCTTGGTGGTATTGTATCATATAATCATAATCCTTGAGTAAATTAGGCTATCTCTTTTGCCTCATGTTGAGTTCTTTTTGTGAGAAAATATACTTCAAACTCTTGTGATCAGTATAAATCTCACATTTTTCACCATAGAGGTAGTGCCTCCATATCTTCAAAGCGAAGATCACAGCTGCTAACTCGAGATCATGAGTAGGATAGTTTTGTTCATGAGTTTTCAACTGTCATGATGCATAGGCAATAACCCTATCATTCTGCATAAGGACACAACCAAGTCCTTTCTTTGATGCATCACTATAAATAATGAACCCATCATTCTCCGATGGTAGAGTCAATATATGATCATTGACTAATCTTCTCTTCAGTTATTCGAAACATTCATCACGCAATTTTTTCCAAACAAATTTAACCCCTTTACGTGTGTGCTTTGTTAATGGGTTAGCCAATCAGGCAAAATTCTGGACGAAACGTCGATAATAACATGTTAAAGCTATAAAACTGCGTACATTAGTTATACTCATACGTGCTAGCCATTCATAGATTTTCTTGGTCTTAGAAGGATCAAAAGAGATTCCATATTTTGAGACAATATGGACAAGAAAAGAAATCTCCTGAAGCCAGAATTCACACTTTCTAAACATCCCATATAATTCATGTCTTCTCAGAGTCTTCAGGATACAACACAAGTGATTTTCATGATCTTAGTAGCTTTTGGAGTATACCAAGATATCATTAATAAATACCCCCACAAATTCATCGAGATATTAATTGAAAACTCTATTCATCAGATCCATGAATACATAGGGTGCATTAGTCAATCCAAAAGGCATTACTGTAAACTCATAATGCCCATACCTGGTTCGAAATGCTGTCTTCGGAATGTCTTCCTTATTCACACACAACTGATGGTATCCAGATCGAAGGTCAATCTTTGAAATGTATTGAGATCCATGCAGTTGGTCAAATAAATCATCAATGTGAGGTAGGGGATACTTGTTCTTTATTGTTATAGCATTGATCTCCCTGTAGTTGATACATAACCTCATAGATCCATCATTCTTTTTAACAAAAAGTACAGGGGATCCCCATAGAGAAACACTAGGGAAAATAAATCCTTTATTACTCAATTACTCTAGTGGTTTCTTTAGTTCGACTAATTCTACAGTGGCCATTCTATAAGGAGTCTTCGATATAGGGATTGATCCAAGAATTAAATCAATGGAAAACTCAACATCTCGTTCTAGAGGATGTCCAGGTAAATCTTCTGGAAACACATCTACATATTCTTTCACAATAGGTACATCCTCTATTTTAACATTCCTCTCCTCACCCACAGTCATTTCATTCTATTCCTCCCCAATAATTGAATTTAGTTGAGCTACTAGGGGTGGATCTAGATAAGAATTAGGTGGTGATGATTCTGCTCTAAAGATAAGGTGTTCCTTATCATCATCATCAAAAATCGTAACCTCCTTCTTCTTACAATAAATATTCGCATCATAGTCCAAAAGACAATCCATACCGAGGATTATATCAAACTCAATCATATGTATGACGATGAGATCATTAGATAAAGAACATTTATGTGCTCTAATGGGGACTGATTCACAAAACTTTGTTGCAATGATACTTCCCTTAGGAGTTTTAACTAACAACTCCCTTGTTAAATCAAATTGGAAATATCTTAATTTTCTTATAAAACTGGGAAGATATGAAACAATGAAATGTTGCAGAATCAAATAATGCATTTTCTGAACTTGAAGAAACAATTAAATTACCTACCACCGCGTCTTTTGGAGCTTCTACCTCAGCAGTAATGATAGTATAAGCTTGGCCTTGATCACTTGGCCTTTTCTGAGGTAAGTTCCCATGACGCTTAAGATATTCATTTTCATAATGTTCCATCTCCCTGCAATTGTAGCACTGAACATTGGTAGCTTCCTTCTTCCCTTTTCAATCACGAGTTTGGTGTCCTTTTTCAACACACTTGTAACAGACACCTATTCCCTTCAAGCAAGTACCAGGGTGTTTCATCCCACATTTACCACAGGATGGATATTCAACCTTTCCCTTCTTCCCCTTATTTCCATTCCCAGATTGATCAGAAGATATCTTCTTCTCTTACTTTTCTTTAAAGTCATGAGGCATAGAGAATTCCTTTTCTATCTTGATAGAACATGAGACAATGTCTTCGTACAATGAAATGGATTGTGAGACCAATGATCGACAGAGAAATGATTTTAACCCATCAAATAAATGGTGAATCTTACTTCTGGGGTTACGTATATAATCTCCAACATACCTTTCTAACCATGTAAAGTTATCCTCATACTTTGTGACATTCTCATCCTCCTTTTGTCTCAGACTCAGATATTTCCTTTCCATATCTGCTCGGTGGTCACGAGGAATGTATTTTTCTAAAAACATATCTTTGAACTCCCTCCATTCCATATTTGATACTTCATCATCTTCCTTCATGTTTTGAATCAATTACCACCATTGATCAGCCTCTCCAGTGAGGCGGTAAACTGCCATGATAACTTTATCCCTTTCACTACTCCCCAAAGCCTGAAATATTTTCACTAGGGGATTTATCCATTGCTTAGCTACTAAGGGATTTGTACTCCCATTGACCGTTGGTGTGTTTTTTCTCATGAATCGATCTAACATTGATCCTCCATGCTGCAGATCGGGGTTGTCCATTCGGTTAAGGTTATTATTCATAATCTGAGTGAGTTGTCCTAGTTTGGTGATTAGCTGATCGACACCAGTTGCATCACCAGATCCAATATAATTATCTTGAGTAGGAGGGAAATCCCTACATGGAGTGTGTGCTTTGATACAGTTTCCATTTCTTCAACTAGGCGCCATTTCTAAACAATGGCATAAACTCGACCAGTTTATGAATCAAAATACATAATCCCATACTTATAAAACACTTAACATAAATTGAACTATTTATGGATATAATCCATAATCATAAAAATGTTTTCATTGAGGAAGTATATACTCATAAACCCTTCATAATGATTTGTAAAGAAAATGAGAGTTATCCTAAGCATATCCCCCACGAGTGTCGTAACCAATAGTGCAGCATGGCACGTTGTCGTGCACCAGTTCCCGTTCGAGTCTAGCTCAAAGCAGTGTTTTTGGGTTTTACCCCTAGGTACATCTGTGCCAGAGCCGCCTCTACCTGCTCGTATCTAGACAGGGATGTATTTCTCGGAGAACTCACAAAATCTCTACAATACCAAAATTCTTGGAAGTTCTTCTATACAAATCTTCAAAGTCCATCTAAGGTATATGTTCTCTAATCATAGATTATCTAAATATAGATTCCAAGGATTGTACTAAACTTTCTCTAATACCAACTGTAATGCCCCGACCCCAGTTACCCAGAGTCGGTGAATTATTACATAACATTGGCATGATCACAAGAAAGATCAAATCTCGAAAGACCTATTAGTTTAGTAGCCATTGAAACATTATATATATTCATAAGTCTTACATTACATCATAAAAATGAAAACTACAACAACATACTTTCTTCATAGTCCACACTCATATCCCCACATACTATCCCTGCAGGTAATTCATAAATTACTTTTTCACATCCTGGGAAAAATAAAACACTGAAAGGGGTGAGCTCAAATGCCCAGTAAGGATAACAATATAGTGGAAACATTCATAAATAAGAATAAACATTTAAGGAAATGTATAACTAAAAAAAAAGCCTTTTAAACATGAAATTCAACATAGTATGGAAAAAATAAAATGAAATAATGCCATTTCCTTATTCACATGGATATTCTACTAATCGAATAATCACATGCAATATCAATAACCACTTTCATAATGATGGAATGCATAATTCCACACTATCATAACTACATAGCCAAGGCCTTGTGCCATGACTACAAATAAGATTTTTCCAAGGCCTTGTGCCAAGACACTAGTTTGTCTCATGAGACCTACCGATGCATCGAGGAGCTATAACGGGCTCCACCTGTCACATATTAAGTCCAATGCATTCCCATATGAAAAGGCTTAAACATAACATAAACCTTTGTATTAAAACTATCATATGAAATGTAAATACTTCATCCATAAACCATGAATGGTATAAAAATAACATATCCATAGTCAAACATATCAAAAAACATTCAATACAATATAACTGTTTTGTATCATAATAAATCAACTTCAAATAAGCGTAAAATCCATCAAATGATGTTGACAATGATGAAATCAAAACTCTTTTTAGAGAAATATCTCTTTTTATTTTGAAATAATTTAAGAGTCATATATTTATAAAATATAACATTTTCTTTGAAAATAATCTTATAAGCTTGTAAGGGAATCTTCGAAGATTTTATAACAGAGGAAAATAGCCGCACCCGCCGTATAAGTTAAAAAAACATTCTTACCTTAATTTTGTCGAAAATGTTAAAAAGCACCTTGTTTGGAAAATGACGGAATGATTCCTTTATAAACCTCTTGATAAAAGTCAAACAAGGGTATAAATGACTTTAACCCATATTCTTTTAAATGGTAAAAAAAATTGAAATAAATTTTTAAGAAACATGGATGTGGATGATAAAGAAGTCCCAGTAGATTATTACGTATAAACAACCTCGGATAATGAAGAGATTGTGAAATAAACTCTTACATTGTACTTTTATTTGGTTGGGGGTAGGTTAACCTCTTTTATAATGGTGAAATAATTTTTATTAAATTATACAAGAATCGTATACATTAATATGATATCATATATGATCTTTTAACATTGATTTGTTAATAATATCTTAGTATTATCGTTGTTTCGAGTGTTAACTTACTCATTTTCCTTTATATGTTTTGTTATGTAAGTTGTGTTTGTCATGGATAGGTTGTATATTAATAATATCCATAATGATATCAAGTCCTTAGATACTATTATTAATCATCAAATGATAATTATACTTGAATGGATACGATGGAGAATGAATCTCATCGCGTTCGTGGAGATGGTAGTCCGTACGTACGCACGAGCGACAATATCATTCTTTTGATATTAAAATAATATATAATTGGATGGTATATCATATATAAAAAATAATAATCATATTATATATTTTATTTACATGAATTACACATCATTATTATACCAATCCAAATAATAATTTATTGAATAACAATTACACCACGACGTGGAGACGGTAGGCCGTACACACGCACGTATGGTGACATGTCATTAAAAGGATGGACAGAATACTGAATATGGTTGTACCATATTTATAATAATATTAAAGTATATAGGATATACTGGATTCATTAATTTATAATGTAAATAACAAAGAAATAAGAAGTTGAAGAAGAAAAGAATTTGAAAAATGGGTGGTAAGAACATTACATCTTTTTCAGGTTATTCCTTTTGATTTGATCAAAAGGGCTCCGTAGGTTGACTTTCTGATCAAACTAATGCCTCTAGGTTGTAGTGAGGGACGTTGAGAGAGTATTTGGGCAGGGGTTTGCTGAACCAAAAGGCTTTGATGGTGTGATGTAATGAGAAGGGGGAGTTCCCTTTTATAAGAGGGGTGAGGGGCACCTTTGGAAAAGCTAGAAATATTATTATATAATAAATTAATATTTGGTTTCTACTGTATCCAAAGTAGATTATTTAAATGTTAAGGTGGTGATCGTTCTAAAACCACTCAAACAATAGAATTTAGACAGGTTTGGGTCATTATATTAACCTTATATTTAAGTATTAACTCTTAGTTAATTAGTTTCACTTTTACCATGTCTCTTTGTATTTTTATATTTATATGGTTAATAAACATACTATATACATCCAAGATACCCCCAAGTGGACCATTAATGATAAAAATATCATTATATAAGTCTCTTGGCATAACCTTATATTTTTAAGAATTTAATATCAATTAATAATATAATATTTGTTTTCAAAACACTTTTATGTCAATTTTGACAATATTCAATAATTGATTTTTGCGAAACTCATAACAGAATTATTACTTCTAAAAAAGTCAATTAAATCAATACTAATATGGCATATTAATTTATAAATTATTTTAATTCAATAAAAGTCTCCAATTATATTTATTTGGGTAGATAGAATATCAATTATTTTAATTTTTCACTATTATGGTAATTACTACATAATCATTGTGTCATAAATAAATTAAATTATTTAATGTCCAAAAATAATAAATAAAATATCATTATTTAGGAAATCGTTTTATATTTCTAATGAATATTTATAATCGAATTTATCTTATGTGTAACCCAATATTAAAAATGATTTAGTAAATAAACATTGATTTTACCTCTTTTAACTCTTCTTTGAATTAAATAATAATAAATGTCCTAATCTAATCCAAGTGGGCCTAAATGATAATATCTTACTTCTAAGGTTGTTGTTTCTCGAGATACACATGTATAATAGAATTAGGACATGTTTTAGGGTAATATTAATATCATTGTTACCCTTAATTACCCTATTTACTTTTAACCGTGGTAAATAAAAGTAAAAAGTCATTATTCACCAAAAAATATTTTCATTTCATTGAACCATATTTTACTCCTTGATGTTAACCGTGTCTCTTGGTTTTTTGAAATTCCACTCACAGGAGCGGTAAAATTAAGATTTATGAAAAATTCAGTTTTTTTAACTACCATTAAGTGGTTTCACTATTCATCAAAAAATGAATGTTTCCAAAAAATACCAAAAATTATGCCTAAGATATATTTGATATTATGAATTCAAAAATGATTTATATTTTACTAAATTCAAAACATATTAGTTGCATTAATTAATTTAAAAATTAATTACCGTTGTCAAAATAAATAGCGTGTTTTTAAGAGATAATAACTATCAAGAGATTGACACTTGTTTATGTCTGGTTTAAATGTGAAATTACATCCAATGACTAACATTTTATTAAATGGTAAAAATATATTCTAAATATAAATTAAAACCACTAAATAATATAATTTGTCACTGTAAATTATTTTGATTAAAAAAGTTGTTTTTAAGTATTTTTCACTATTCATAAAAATTGGAAGTTCTTAGAAAAATACCAAAAATTCAACTTAGGATAATTTCGATATTCCCAATCCAAAAATGAAGTCCATTTTGTAATATAAAATATATAAAATTTAAAAAATTAGGTATTACTATTCATAACGGCTAGTTTGATTGGTTGTGGTGTATTAGAACTCGATGTTGCTTACAACACACGCTATCACATTATTCAAAGAAAAGCGTACCGTAAAAGTTTAGGGTGTTACAGTTAGGTATCATGGCCCTAGAAATTTGAATATATAAATTATTTCTTATATAATATTTCTTATATTTTCATCCTATTATAGTTACATTATTGATGATTTTAATTTGAGACAATAAAATATAAATAGTATGTTAGGAAATATTAATATCCTATTAAGGAAATTTTTTTGATGAATTAAGGGAATTTTAAAATAAATAATATTTAAATAAAATTTTATTTTTAAATATTTTTTATTAAATATAAATGATCATATACTTTTTTAACGAAAAATGTAATTTTTATAAGGGTTTGAAAAATAATATTGTCAAAAAACACAACATTTTTATCGAATTCGAGTTATTATTTGAAAAGTGAAAATATATATATTTTAAAAATGATTTAGTTACAATGATTATTATTTTTTTCAATCAGAACATTGAAACTATCCTACAATTATTTTTTCATAATATTTAATGATAATGGATTTTTTGGTAAAAAATAAATACCATATTAATATACTTTATGTATTACGACACAATAATGAAGAAAATGTGATGTAGTAAATACTATAATGGTTATCAATGACAAAATATATGTTATTTATTTTTTATAATTGGATTTTTTTTATTTTAAAAATTTTATAAATCCTTTATGAATCCTTCAAAACCACTAATACATTTTTATGGTTTCAAAATCATTTATTTAAGAGTTTGACGCATGTACAAGTAATTGAGGGAATTATTTTAATCTAATATTACAAAGACATTAGAACATAATGATAAACACTCCAATTTGGTATAAATTATGGACAAATAACATGGGATGGTTTGTGGTTTTGGTAATTGTATTATATAGAGTACAAAACCTAAATAAAAAAGAAATCTCCCTCATTTCATACGTAATTCCACCCAAGATCCCATCTATATTCACAAAAACTCCATAGAGCATGTACATAATAAGATATCCACAATTCAATTGCCCCCAAGGTACCCCAAATCTATAAAGATACCCCTCCCAAGAATTTGGAGTCACACACTCAGGTAAGGGATCAATTACATTAATTTTTTTTTCATGTATCTTCTTTACCATATGTATTTTTTCTTCATTTAATTATGCTAGGATATGTTATTACATACCAACCTCTATATAAAATTTATATCCAAATTATGAGATAAACTTTTTTTCTCATCAACTAATTTTGGAATTTTTATCTGACGTCATTATGCTGCATAAATTTTACCAAAATTTTCAATGCCAAAATAATTTTGTAGTGAATACCATAACCATTTACTATCAAGGGTGTTAAAATTTATAATAATATACATATTTGACATGGGTATTAAATTAATTTTATCCACAATCATTGATTGTGTTATATGATAGTATGATGAATTAATCAATACACGATGATCTATGTGGCACACTTAATCATGATAAAGAAATGAAAGAGAATGGTGCACCTGAAATTATTTTGCGCTACAATGAATTGGGAAAATATTTCTCTCCAGGTATAACATGTTGGGATTGAGAGTAAAAATTATTCATATTTGGTATATTGTCCACCATTATTTTTTGGTGGTTTATCTTTTACCAATGTTTAATATGCAGTTATTTATATTTTTTCCACATTTCTTATGTCATGAATATCATGACATATCATGTCTGGTTATTCATGTTTATGATTAAATTTTTTTCCCCATTGATATACCTATTGGATTATATGTATAACTTTATTACATTTTTATTACCTTACTATTATTTATATCTTACCCATTTCTTATGTTTGTCCCTAGGTTTTCCCACTATATTTTAAAATCCAAGAAATTATAAAAGCATATTAAGTATGTTTTCAATAAAGGTGTTGCATCCCATTTTAGAGATGTTATTCTATGTCCCTAATTAAAAAGGGCAGAATAATTTTCATTCTTCCATGTTTTATTATATTTATTTTTTTGTAAGAAATCAGGAATGAATGTGTAATAAATAATATAGTTGTTTTAGGGAACCTATGTATTTCTAGGAACAAGGAAGTAAAGACCCCATTCTGAAATAATAAAGGATCCACCCCAAGAGTATATGGGGGCAGGGAGTACCAAAAATTTTAACTAACTCATGACCCATACCCTATATTGAAATTTTTTTAAGGTAGTAATAATTCCTATAGTATGATCTTTTTATCATTCCTGAATCCTAACATAAGCCATACAATGCTAAAATATAAACTTAACCAAAAAATATCCATGATAACCTAAAATGGATTAATATATCACACCATCACATTTTTTATAAATATATGATAAAAATAATATATACAATGGATATATATTGGTCATTTTTTATTTATTATTTATATAAAAAACTCTATATACTCTATTAAAATTATTTATATGATTCCCTTCATAAAAATATCAATAATATTTAATTTTTTCCATTCATTCTAAAGTTATAAATAGTTGTATCATTAACATGGGACAAAATTAGAATGAGTAATTCAATGTCATGTTATTTTTCATAGTGATATATATATCTTGAGATTTTCATATTATATTTATATCACTTTTATATAATAATAATTATTTTTATTTAAGTTATTATATTTTATCTTAATTAAATAAATCATATTTCAATATAAATTTATAGTGTGTATAGTAATTTTTTTAAAGTATAATTTATTAAATTATTATTTGTAAAAAAAATATGCGGTGTTATAAAGTTGGTGCCAAATAGAAGTGTTTAGTAGTACTAGATGGCTGACATGGGTTTGAGGGGATTCATTTTATTTATTTTTATTTTTATTTTAAAAGGATGAGGAACATGGATTTATTTCTACTTGAATTAATTTATCCTATTGTTCATTATAAAAATAATGTATGATCTTTATTAGGGATCAGTAGCTTTTAGGGTTGTTTTGGATTTGTCTTTTTGTTATTGCGTAGAATTAAATTTTAAAAATAAAAAGATTAATTCAAACAATAAAGTGATATTTATATCTATTGTGTTTGTTTCAACACAACTATCGATTTCGATTCATTTTTGCAGTCACTCGTAATATCATAATTTAGTTAAGATGAGTCTTGGTAGAGTTGAGTCACGACGTATTAAACTGTATGTGATAACTCAATATATAATTTTTAATGTTAGACAGAAATTCATACTGGATACAGTGAGATGTAGATATAGTGAAATGAGTATTATGATAATTTCTTATTTTTTATATTCAAATTTGAGTATTTATTTTATTAAATAATTATGTTATGGTCATTTGTAGAGTGTTTATGATATGAAAGAATTTTCTAGGTTGTGATGAATAAATCCGAATTAGTGAGGAATTTATGGCTTATACCAAATAAGGATTTTATAAGATTGAAAGAGATGGTTATGTTGATTGTTTATGGGATATGATTATGGGGTATATTTTATTTTATTAATTTTTTATTAATTTAAATGTATTTGATTTTTGTTAGTAATATAGTGGTACTACCAACATTGTTATTCACTATGTCTTTGGTTTTGGATGATTATGAAAAATAATATTAATTTAGGCATTTGGGTATCATTAATTTTTGTGAAAATGAATTTAGTCTCTTATAGACATTGATAATGTATGTTTTAATTATTATACATATAAAATATATTTTTCAGTATTATTATGATAATTCAATTAATTTTTATAAGGGTCAAGTATAAAATGAAAATAATTTCAATACAAATGATATAGTTGGAATTTAATAGATTCAAATATTTAATGACTCTATTATTAGGATTTTATTTTTAAAATTAAAATACCATAGTCATTTCAAGTTATATTTTAATAAAAAATCCCTTAATTGATGAATTTATAAAGATAAATTTTTCTTGAATAATATTTGGACAATTTATTTAAGGGTAATGTTTTAAAAAAAATTGTCACGTTGCTGCTGTATAGTAAGAAAAAGGTTTCCTTATCCTCATATCCAATGGATAAATTTTTAAACGTTTACATTATCATATTTTTGTATATTCTTATAAATCCAATAATGTTTTAAAGAATTACATAGGTACCAACTTATTCTTAAGGTGGGGGTTTTAATAACACATTTGCTTTTAATTCATGAAGAATTGTATTTTGAAAAATATTGTGATATTTTAAAATAATTCTCATTACAAAATATCTTAGTTATTTTAAATGGGATTGAATATTGTTATTTATATGTCAAATGTGAATGAGAATTTTTTTAATATAACTTATTTTCAATTACATTTAAAAATACCCTTTTTAAAATTTATTCAGAAAAATCCATTTTAAATTTCAAGGGAGAACCCACATAGTTGAAATGGGAGATGACATATGGAAAGGATAAAATAATAAGGACCATTATTTGGTATCATGAATTATATTTCGATTCTCTTAGTTTTTTTTTGTAACATATCTATTTCTATTATAATTTATATATACTCGGTAGTTAACATCAAAACTAGATGGAAGGGATTGTCTAGTTGATTATGGATTTTTATAATATAATCATTAACAATATCTACATGATATGTTTATGGGAATTAAATGTCTGATCATAGATATAGTTACAATAATCACTCTTTCAATGGTTATTTCATGTGTTATATTGGGACCATTTTTTCAAGGTAGAAAAATATTTAGTTGATTATGATTTTTTTAGAATATAATCATTTGACCATATGATGGTGTTTTCTAAGATGTGTTTTAAGAAGTGAAATGAATTTGTAATTTATAGTATATGCATAATAAGTATTTCATTAGGTCACATTAGAACATGACATTGTTTATTTTTTTTTGTTTTGATTCTATGATAGGTTATTTTATGTTATTTATTATATTAAATTCAAAATAATGAGAATTTCATTATTGTCCCATAAATTTAACAAACTTATTTATTTATAATATATTTAGGTTTACATGAATTTGAATATTGAAAAAATTATACTATTTTGGTTTGATATGCTTTTTAAGAGTTTGAGTTTTTGTTTAATAAAATTTTATAATTCAAGTTTTAGTTATTTTATTGTGTAAATAGTTTGTTAAATTTTTGATGAGTCTCCAATTACTTATTGAATGATTATTCCTTTAAATAAATAACTACAATATAAATGAGATTGTTGAACCATAATTAATTCAATTACCTAAACAAAACATATATATTTTTATTTTATTTTTTTAGAGTGTATATAATTTATGTGAAAATTATGGAAATGAACCTATAAAATACGAATTTATATAGATACATGGTTCCTGTATATGAACTAAAATATTATCCATAGAGTTTATCTTAAATTTTTTTTGTTTATTTGGGATTATATATTTGTTAAAATAAATTCCGAACCATATAAAAATGAATTCTAAAATCTATTTTAGTTTAACTCTTTATAATCTTTAAAATTCATATTATATTTATAACAGAACCTTAAGAACCACTATTGACATAAGGGAGGTTTGTTAACAAAAATTTATTTCAATTCTAGTGAAAACACAATTTCTTTAAAATATAGTTATTTTAAAATGGTGTTGTTTATAAAAAATATATTGGTTACATGTAATGGGTGCTGACACTTATATAGAGATAAAAAATAGAAATAATTATTTTTATGTATAACTGATTCTAATTTGGAGAATGGAAATAAATTATATAACCCATGTGTTAGGAGGTAGATTGTGTGATTTAATTTTGAATTATATGTGTAAATTTTTTCATTATTTAATTTCAAATAATGAATTAAATAATTTTACTATGTGAATATTTAGGTATTCACACATGGATTGGGGCATATCATATATTTGATTTCATGTTTATTAAAAATTATATTTTAACAACTATAATTGGAAATATCTATTTATTATTCAAAATAGATTCCAAGTAGAATGTGGCGTCTCAGTTTCATAATATAATTTATAAATTCATTAAAAATAAAAAATTTAAATAATTTTTGATATACAATGAATTAGTGACTATTTCATATAGAATCCATGTATAACATTTATTGGTTTTATGGATGAATTGTTTTAGATGTTCCATGAAACTAGGTGAGAAAAATATAGTAGTGATCACTATATTATAGAATGAATCATAATTTGGTTTTTTTATCTTCTTTGGTTAAAATGGTCATATTTATATACAGTTAGGTACCCTGGAATGTTAATGTGACCACAAGATTTTAGTTGGTGTATATATGAATTTTTTAGGATTAAAATAATTGACTTATTATGAACACATGATTTTTGAGAATGAAAATTTTAATGGTAAATATATCTATAATACTCTTATTTTCATTGATTATTCCATGTGTCATCATAGGAAAAAAAATTTAAGGTCAGAAAATAGTTAATAGTTTTCTAGTTACAATATCTATATTTTTTGGAAAGGGGAATAATTATAATTTTTTTGGTAAAAGAAGTTTTTGAATGTGTTCATGAGATGGAAAGGTCATACATTTAATGGATTCTAGGAATGTAGTATTTTTATGAAAAAAATTATCAAAATTTAAAAGGGTTTAAAATGATTTTAATTAATATATAAATTTCCAATGTTTTATTAATATTTGGGAATTTTTATTTTAATAAATAAAATTGGAAAAATATATAGAAATAATAGATTATGGATTTTGATTGTTTTTATAATATTTTGTCGGTATTTTTAAAATTGATAGAATTATTTTTAGGTAAAAAAATCATCCAGTAAGGAAAACCCAAGAACCAAGGTCTAAAAGACACTTATACATCCAATAGAGGGCTGTATTAATAAGATAGAACAAGAGAAAACCCTACCCAAGCAGTAGGTGAGTGATCCACATAAGGAGATACATGCATAGTAGTGGTTGGACCCGGGGTCCTGCGGGCTGTGTGTCTAAAAACAACCCATTTAATATGTGTGTATTATTTTGTAGGAGGTCATCGCTATTGTAAGATTATAATGTAATGAAGGCCTGAGTAAATATTTATACAAGAGCAACAACTTTCGAAATGTGTGATGTGGGATGAAACTATGTGAAAATTTTCATTATTTAAACAAAATGACACCAATTTTCCTAAGCATGGGTCCCATGCCTTGGAAAAACATCTCCACCACCCATAATCTATGATCTTCTACTTTGAATTCCTAATAATGATGGAATATATATGAAACACTATTAAAACACCATTTACACCACTATAGACGTGACAAATAAAACAAATCTTCACTATTGAGGCACTAAATGAACACTTCTTACCTCATTGAGCCCTTCATAAGGACAAAAAAATCATAAATTAAGGATAAATTATACACAAAAAATATGAATGATGAATTATGTTCTTGAGCTACCTTACTCCATTGGAAAACATCTTCCATGGACAAATTTGGATAATAGTGACCACATAGAATGAGATACATGGAAAACTAGTTGGTTCGTATATGTTACATTTGGGAAGAATCAGGTACATGCATTTTTTCATGATTCACATATCTTGGGGATAGTGTTTTCACCTATATGAATCATTAAAGGATTAAGATATCATATTACAAGGTTTAAAACAACTATGACATGCATAGGAGATTGGGAAATTTCACATGAGGCTATGTAAAGGGAATTTAAAGATAAATTATTTTACTGGAATTAAAAATTCATGTACAAATGAAAAATAATTGTATATAAAAAAAGAATTAAAATGTTTGTGTAAGAAAAATAAAAATGAATATGAAGATATTTTCTTGTTGATTGGGATAATGTCCTATTATTTTCCACTTATACAGAATCAGATCCTAAAATATGATTTAATGAGAGTGATGCACCGTATAGATTTTTCACCACACCTCAGTATGAGTTCATGTTAAAAATTAAAATCTTATATATATTTATAGTGATTTAAAATAATCATTGAATAAAATATAATTGAAGATATATGAGAGTTTAAGGATTGAAGAATAGTGGAATCCTCCCTCTATAAATAAGGGGAATTATTAATAATATAAATGTACATTGAGGGATCGTACTAGAAGGATGTTACTCTATCTTACATTCTTTTACTCTAACTATGATTTTGGTTTAGTTTATTTTCATCAATGAAATTTATGAATGCTATTAATCAATATTAATCCTATATTTTGTTCCACTATTCTCATTCTTATTCTCTTGAACACTCTCTATCTTATTCTCTTATAATCATTCTCTATTCTTCCACTGGGACCTTTTGATCTATATAATGAGTGACTAATCCAAGGGTTGGCCTCATGGTATGATATGTAATGCCTTGATTATATACATTAATTTTCACAAATTTTTAATCTATTGGTGTTGAATGTGGATGAAATGTATAGGTCGGTTGATCTTTTACCCCAACCTAGAACATGAATTTACATTTATTTTTTTAAATTTTTTTACTTATATCTATAGAACACAGTCTCATTAAACAATGGTTTTGAGTTTTTGAATGGATGAAATGAAATTTTATATAGTCGGGTCATTGAGGATGCCACACTCTATATTTAGGTGTTATATCAACCTTAATTATAGATGGAGATATAATTATGTTTTCATACGTATAAGAATTTTTATGAAACATAAATGATAGGATATATTTAAAGAGTGATATTTCGAAATTGGGTCACCAAAATGAATTTAGTACAATAAATATGAATAATGAAGGAACCTGAATTAAAACCCTTATACATGACATTTCTCTTAAAACCATCATTCCATATTTCATTGTATGTTTGTTTAAAATTTAATTCTTTCTTTTTATAGCTCATTATTGTTTAAAAATAATAATAGTAAAAATAATACAGTTTAGGTGAATTTAATTAGTACGTGAGTAATTATGATGCTCTTAAAGTGAGACTACCATAGTCATTCATTTTGTTACACTACGAAGAATAAATAATTCCTATTCCACACACCATGACTGATGTATTCGGAAAGTTGTCTCGTTGAAGGGGATATAATAAGTTGGTTACATCATTTTTTTGACATGGTAAAGAATTTTATTTTTTAAAAAAATTTATAAACCATCAATGTCTATATATTATGGTGTTTCTACATTACTAAGACTCGGTGATATAATTTTAGAAAATGAATAATGGGGAGGTTAAATTCAATGAATTCATAGAATACCTAAGCTATGACATGAATGAATTTTTTTATGAAAAGGGAAAAAAGAAATATATGGGTTATAATATTAATTCTTAGTGTGTTATCTAGTATACAAGATGAATTCACCACTATTACTTCAAAATTTCACTAATGAAATACAAGAGGTGGATTCATTGCTAGAGAAACCTTAACAACCCAACTATCTAAAATTCTATATTCAAACAGATAGTGAATAAGTACATAGTTAGGATATAGAATATCATGTTGACGTATACCTAAGAGATCAATTTCGCCAAGATCAATAATATAGTTGTTTAGAATATGGTGAAATAAAGAGTGGTCTCTCTATATATAAATTAGATGATCCAAAACCACTCTATGATTTTCTCTAATTAGAAGGGGGAGAATCCTAAAAAGTGGTGGAATTTGATGAAATGATTCAAGATACCAAATAACAACCTCTATATAGTGAGATATAACTTAAAATGGTTTCTTCCAATGAAAATGATACTAAAATTGAACCTAAATTGGGAGAAAATATAATATTACACTCTCCTTAATTTTATTTTATTCAATATTATTTGAGTATTAACTCCCATTGTTTGGAATTTTTTGACTCAATTAACTCTTTTTTTCATGGAGGAGGAAGAAGAACATAAACATTAACCTCTTAGGCAACATCTAAATATTCCATTAATATTGAACATTCATTAGAGGAATCCCACAAGGATGGTCATGTAGCTGATTATAGGGAAACAATGACAATAGCTACTCACATTCAAATGGAGAATTTACATACATAAAATTTATTCTTAAATAGTGACCACATAGAATTAACATGTAATTTTTTTCATCATACAATCCAAGAATCCCATATTGTTAATAGATTGGAATAATGGGGGGTTTTTGAAGTAAAAACCAAGATAGAGGATGATCTATAACTCATCCTACCACTTTCATTCAATATATACCTATTTTTGATGCTGATGGATCTATTGTACTATATCCATGGAACTCTCATCAATAAAGATGATGTGGAAGATAGAAAATCCACATTATGTGGTTTAAATCCATGAATACCCAACCTCATCCAAATTTGGATATAATTGGTTCTTCCATTATGTAAGAAATCCAAATCCACGGAACACATGGGGAAATCAACATAGAATTTTCCCTTTATATTCATTTTAGGATTTTAATTTCATCTTGAAGAATTTGTTTCATTGTCAGAAAAATACCATATTCATTTTTAACTATAATTACATGATACATGTGCTTAATAGATTGATTTTATTTTAAAGGTTCGTGATGATATAAATAAGCTCAAAAATTACCATGAGAAGAGGGTATTAACACCACATTAGAAAAGTGAGTTCATTATTACAGTAATTGCAATTTAAGTCCCTAAAATTGATTTTAAATATTATTTTTGTTAAAGAAAATTTGAGTATTATTATCTAGAAATTTGTTTCCCCAATTTAATATTTTTTACATTACATATATTCTATATAGAAATGTGTTTCCTCAGAATACAGTGATCCAATTTTTTATATTTCTATGATAAAAAGATTGAATGTGTAAGACGGAGAAATAAATGATTGTAGTGCTTCATGGATATTAAATTGTTGTTTTATAATTGTATGGAATTAGAGGATTAATGTATACTAAATTTCCCTACAATTTTTCATATTTGGAATTTCTAAAATTAATATAAATTTATTGTTATTATTAGTCATTCCATAAGTGATTATCCCAATTCATATCTTTCTTTCCAAAGATAAATAAAAGGCCCAATACATCCTATTATTTCTTGAACATATTTCATGAATGATCATGGGACATGAAACACTCGAGAACTATCATCGGAATGTTTCATAACTATGGTAGAAACAAAAAAAACATTAAATATGATTGTGTCATTTTTATTGATAGGAACATATCTCTAATTATACCTTATATATAATTCCCAAACATAATTATTTTGATAATCATGAGATAAGTCAATAATATGAGTTTAATTCAAATCAAGGATATTTATAGGTTAATATCTTTAGATAATTAGTCAATAACAATTACATAACAAATCAATATTTACAAAAAATACTCTTTTATACAATATAATTTTTTTGATTAAATAAAACTCATTAAATAAAAAATGAATTCTTTTCTTGATAGAAATATTCTTGAATAATTCCATTCTATTATCAATCCATATACCCTCAGATAAACATTACAAAAACTTGTTATAAAAAAAATGCCTCGTAAGGGATATAAAATAAAGAAACGAAATGTTAGTCCATAAATAAATACAAACCATTGAAATAATAATTTTCACTCAAGAAACATAATCGCATTAACATACCTCATGAAATCGTAAGATTTTGGAAAAACTCAAAGAAATCAAATAACATAAAGGTATCTTTTGTAATCTCTAATATACTTCCATTATAGATTTCACAGCTATATAGGGACTAAACTTCATTGTTATGTAAGGAATACCCATAATAGTATATCCCTAAATCTCTGAGGAGAAAAATTAGACATTACCTCTATCATGTTACTGAATGCATTGGAGAGGGTTCATAGTCTCAACCACCCTCATTTTATTAGGGAACCACCCATATACATAAACAATTCCCAATAACTATAACATAATTATAACACGTGAACAAGCATAAAAAAATTATAATTTCAACATTACAATAATAGGACATCATTAAAAGATTTTGATATAATAAATTCATTCTAAAAACAATTAATAATAAAATAATAACTAAAATGTAATATGTTATTTACTATTCTTTTAAAAACATACGGCTTATAGAAGAATACAAATATCAAATAATGGTTACAACAGTGAAAATGTCATAGTCTGTATTTCCAAAAAAACATCCATTTTTGTCATTTAGTAAAATTATATGTAGAAAAAGGATTACTTTTGAAAATAACTGATATAAATTAAAAGTACAAGGTGTTTTTATACACTATATAAATTAATATCATTAATAAATAATAATATGCCTTGATTAAAAGATATTTGAGACAAAGTCCATTTCAATGATTATATCCTTATAGTAAGGATAACTCAATGAAATAATTAAGGGTGAAAATATAAATGTTACTAATATAATTGAATATTTTGTGAAAAACAATCATAGGTTATTCGCACATATTATTGGAAAAAAATACCAATGACCTGGATATTTAACTCAATTAATTGAGATTGAGTAATGATTTCCCTTACCCTGAGTCCGATTTATCCCTTCTACTGTTTAATTAACTGAATAATAGACTTAGGTTAATTTATAATTTAATTATTTCCTTTTTAATGTTTATTATCTATTTTATATAACTTATTTTAATGTTATAACAATTAGATAATTATTTAAGTTCATATCAGATTATTTATTGATGTCCGGTACTTGAGAAAAAAATGAACTTGTTTTGTTGAAAATTATCATTGTTGAAAAAATTACATCATCTCCAGAATGACATTAATGACTTAAATATCATATATATCAAGTATATATGTATTTATAATATGACATACTATTTTTAGATATGAAATATATGTACCATTCATGGAGACGATAGGACATATGTACCCATGAATTCTACTTTCTTTACTCTGTCATATTAAAATAACAAAAACAAAATGATAAATATGTATATTATAATTTCATTATATTATCTATGTTATATATATTACATAGATTAATTAGCACCATCCTTTATATGTTTTATATATGGAATGAATGAGTCATATCACATTGAGGGGGTAGTTGTCCACACTTCTTCAAATGAAATTAACATATTTACAAAGTATGGAAAGAATAATGATATGTTATAACAAAATTAAATAATCTTAGAGAAAATAAATATTAATATATATATCAATTATAAATATATTTCCATCATAATGGCCACCATGACAGGTGGTAGGAGAAAATTGAACAATCATCGTTTCATGAGGCAGTAGTTCACCCTACATAGAAACAATATGTTTTATGTCCATTATATTGAGGTGTGTGTAAGTATAGGTCAAAATTACAATAAAAACATCTTATTATATTTAGTATACCATTTTTTGTTAAATAATTTAATTAAGACTGGGTATGGGGTTTGAGGAAAAAAATAAATGAAAGGATCTTGAGAGAAGGTGTGAACTCTAAATCCGGTACCTCCTTTTGATTTTAGCCATAAGGCATTCTTGAATTTCTATATTCCCTAGGAAAGGATTCTAGGTGTAATATATGTGTGTTGGGATAATAATTTAGTATAATTTGGACAATCCAAGGGGCAATAAAGGTGTGAGTATGTTGTTAATGGTAGTAACCTTTTATAAGTTGGAGGAGGGTCACTTTAGAAAAGTCTTGAAATACTATTTTATTATAAAATGATTTTCGAATTCCAATATCTTCAATGTAATATATTTCTAATTAATGATATGTATAGGTCAAAATCCACTAATACAATAGGTTTTATAGAAACATAGTTCACATATTTAACCTTATCTTTTGGCTTTAACTTTTAGTTAAATAAATTATCTTTTACCATGTTTCCCGCAATTTTTACACCATATGGTAAACATAGATACTATAAAATGCATATAAGACCTCAAGTGGATAATTAATGACATTTTTTATATTATATAATTAAGTAATAATAATATTATATTTTATGACAATAATATCATCTAATAATATAATATTTTTAAAAAAACATATTTATGTCAATTTTGAAAGTATTTGTTAAATTATTTTTGTTAAAGTCATTAAAACATTATTCATTTTTAAAAACTACATTAACTCAAAGATAACATGTCATTATCATCCAAATAAATTCTCCGATGGAATAAATGTATTCAAATTATATTTATTTTAATATTTATAATATAGATTATTTTAATCATTAATTATTAAGGTAATAACTGCATCATCATTATGTCAGGAATAAAGTCTGGATAAATCAGCTCACTTTGAGGAGGTGGTAGTCCACACATCTACAAATGGTGTTATTGTATTAAAAAAAGTAATGTATGAAGGTATGTCTTATAGAATAACTACAGAAGCATAATATAACTAAAATATCTGGTATATCATATAATTTTACTAAATCCACCATTAATACATTCCATTCAACATGTGAACGCATCACATCGATTAGCCGAGAATGTAGTCCAGACATTTAAAAATGATATTATCATATTTATTCAAAATGGAATGAATCAAGAAATATTATATAAAAAAATAAAAGAATAATTATATTATAAATTTCACATATATCATATATAAAATATTTATTCAATAATAAATCCCAACAATGAAATGTGGTAATGGAAAAATGAACAATCATCATTTCGCGAGGTGGTAATTTTCCATCCATGAATAATATATTCATTACCCATTATATGTATGTGTATATATGTATATTTATAATACAAATAATAAAAATATATAATTCTATTCAGGATAATTATTTTATTATATAATAGTTTAATAAGAAGAGTTTAGTTGGTGGGAAAAGAAAATAAAGCTGAAGAGCATGAGAAAGGATGTTACTGCATATTTAGGTAACTCCTTTTGGTTTCCATAAAAGGGTGTCCATGGATTGATTTTCTACCATGATGGATGATTCAAGGTGTAAGGGATGGATTTCGTTAAGTCAATTGATTAGATATTGTCTAATCCTATGTTGATTGAGAGGTGTGAAGAAGGGGAGAGGTGGTTGACTTTTATAGTGGAGGGTGGGTTGACATGTGGAATTTTTGAAAACATGTTTGGTGTACCCATATTTTTATCTAAAAAATTCATAAAAAGACCTTAATTGATGGTTTATAGATTGAATATGGACACACAATGTGGTTTTTAGAAGTGGATAAGTCATTTGGACCCTAAATATTGAGGATCATACCCGTGTTAGAATTTATTTTATCTTAATAATTGTAAATAATTTTAGTCGAGTTCAATAATTGTTTGAAAAAAAAATTTAGTTTTCATTATTATACTATTAATATTACACATATAATTCCCTTACCCCAAAAGCCCAAATCAGGTTCTTTGTTTTATTAAATTGGTATGATTAAAAAGGAATCAAATCTTGAAGGAATGGATAGTTTAGTAGTTTTGGAAAATCACATACATAAATAACTACAACATTACCACTTGAAGGAAAAAACAATATAATGTTTTCATTGGAAACATACATAACTGTTAGATTATTCCTACAAGTCATTCATAATATTCATCTTTGTAACATGGGGGAAATTAAACAGGAGAAATTGGTGAGCTTAGATGCTCAATAAGGGTATGTAATACAGTGGATGTAATCATAAATATAAAATTAAGGTATGTTACGAAGCTAAAAACACATTCCATTAAATATATACTTGAGAAACATATTTTCAGGAATAAATGATCAACGAATAATGCTAAAATAAAATATAAGAATGGATATTCAACTAGTCAAATAATTAAATGGACTATCAATTAATCAATTCATAATGAGAGAAATTCATAACAGAGGATTTATAAAACATTCCATAAAGGATTCATTCCAAAAATATAATATTTTCAATGATTTATGACAAGAATCTATTATTCTCAAGGATTCAATAAATGAATATAATAAATGGATAAAAACTCAGTCAAAACCATATCTAGTTTGTCTCATGAGACCTACTGATTATCTAGGGGATACAAAAGGCCCCACATAACACTTACTATGTCTAATTAAATAATCATATATAAGGGGTGATATATAATAAGTATATATTTTTATATTGAAACTAACATGTGAAATGTAAGCAACATCCCCTATCAATAAACATAATCAACAACTATTCAGAGTAATATGGTGAATATTATCAAGGTAACACATCTACAATCAATGAAATCATAAACCATTAAAAAATATGGTAGATTATATAAAAAAATATTAATGTAAATTAGAAATAATAATAAACATGTGTATTGAAATAGATGAAAACACTATTATAAAATAATTGAGAAATTCTATGGAGAAATACTATATAATTTTGAATAGAAGAGTTCTTTTGGAAACATATTTGCATAAAGTCATTTTTTAACTATGTTAGCTTTTTTTAAATAAAATGATTTGCTTTCTAAAAATAACTTTTCATTAAAAGAGATTATATAGGTCACTTGAAAATATGAAAGAATTCAATGTCATTCACTTAAATTTGGCATGCGTATCGGGAAGAATTGAGAAGGGAACTTGGTAAAAAACTACTACCTAATCAAGAATGATGAAATGGTCAAGAAATATGATTTTGAAACACATATATATAATTTATAATAAGAAAAGGGAAATAATGAATAATTACATTGGTTAATAGTATAAGAAGCATAACCTGATTGAAAATGGTGGTTTGTGATGAAAAACCATACCACTTTGTAATTAATTTAACCATATGAAACATAAAATTAATGATAAAAAAATAATACTTTTAATATCAAGAATATTTATTCATGATATGGAACATCAATGGATAGTATACATACACCACACAGATGAAATATATGGTGAATTATGGAAATCACAGGGAAATAAATGTGAGATAAGAAACCCCTTACCTTATATCCGAACATGTTCTGTACTTAACTTTAATAGCTAAAAAAATAAAATTAAATCATATAAATAATTAATTAAAAACCTTATATACATGTATTTGATTCTATATAATTTTACTAGTTTTTTTATGTCCTTTCATATGAGTTATAAGATACCAATTTATCGCTCAAGAGCGTTCTTTTCCTCGGTTTTTGTAACACCCCGAGCTTCCACGATACGCTTCTCATTCAATAATGCAATAGCTTGCATTGTACACAACTTCGAGTTCTAAAACACCGTGACTAATCAAAGTAGCCGTTATGAATAGTAATAACCACTTTTTAAAATTATAGAAATTTTATATTTCAAAATGTACTTCATTTTTGTATTCGTAATATCCAAATTAGCCTATGTTGAATTTTTGGTATTTTTCTGAGAACTTCTAATTTTTTTTGAATAGTGAAAATTACTTAAAAACAATTTTTTTAATAAAAATAATTTATAGTGATAAATTATACTATTTAGTGGTTTTAAATTATAATTAGAATATATTTTTACCATTTTATCCAATGGTGGTCATTAGAATTAATTTAACATTGAAATTGGACATAAACAATTGCCAACCTTTTGATATAAATTGTTTCTTAAAAACACGCTATTTTTGTGACAGCGGGAATTAATTATAAAATTAATTAATGCAACTTATATGTTTGGAATTTTTTAAAATAGAAATAATTTTTTAATTCGGAATATCAATTATACCTTAGGGTGAAATTTTGGCATTGTTCTGAAAAACATCAATTTTTGGTGAATAGTGAAACCACAAAGTGGTAGTTAAATAACTGATTTTTCGTTTAAATGAAATATTACCACTTCTGTGATTTGATTTTAGAAAATCTGACATACATGGTTGTCATTAATAATTAAAATGTGGTTCAATGAGATTAAAATAATTTTTTGGTGAATAGTGACTTTTAAGTTCTTAATCGCGATTAGAGCTAATTAGTGTAGTTTAAGGTAAAAATAATGTTTTAATAATATGAGATGAGCTTGAAACTTGTCCTACTCATATTGGATGAGTCATGGCCGACCAAGACAACCCATGGGTCTACTTGGGGACCCCATGCAGCCACTTTGGTTGGAAAATGACATTAATATATATTTATTTAATGTTAAAATTAAATTGACACAAACATGAGTTGTTCTACTAAAACAGTTTTTAAGTGGGGTTACACAAGTCAAAATTTTGACTATAAATATTCAATAGAAAGCTAAAACGATTTCCTACATCATAGTATTTTGTTTATAATTTTTAGACATTAAATAAATTAAATTATTTATGACATTATTATGATGCAGCGATGACCTCATTATTTAACGATTTTAATAAAATGAAAAGATAATGTACAATCCAAGGAATACACTTGTCCAAAGACTATTGGATGGGTAGATTTAGAACCCTTATCACCTTATCCTCGAATTATATAGGTGTGGGACCTTTAGAATCCGAAAAGCATTGTATAATAATGTAAAATTTCCTTACTTTCCAAGAGTGCCCCTCCTCTCCTCTTATAAAAGTCCCCCACCTCTACCACCTTATTCACACTTTCAAGCCATTTGGCTAACCCAGCCTCTTCCCAAATACTCTCACAACTTTCCCCCTTACTCCTAGAAGCCTCACGTTGGGAAGAATGCTTCCCAAGGAACCCTTTGTCTCAAATCAAAAAGAGTTACCCGATTTTTAGGTAATGTCTTCTCTAATGTTGTTTTGTTTTATTTTTTTCTCCAACCCCCTAAACTCCTTTTATTCATTTCTTTTGTAACAACACCAGTATCATAAATATACTAGGATTTTGTTATAATAAGGATTCGAGCTACACTTACACACACCTACATCTAATTGTTAAAGAACATATGGTCTCTGTGGATGGCGAATTTCTGCCTCACGAAACGATGATTATTCAACACTCATATAACACCATCAAAGGTGGACATTAAGAAGTCACTATATTTATATATGATATATAATATGTTTATGTTTTACTTATTCTTCTTTATTTCTAATTTATGGTATACTTTATGATTTCCATTATGGGTAAAACGCGATAATTTCATTTTAGGAAGTGCGGACGACCGCCCCCTCAAAGTGATTTGAATCGTTAATGCCATATGTGGGATGTATAAAGGATGGAGTAAATGGTATTATACACTATATTACACTGGAATTATATTATACATTTATATTATTATGATTTCATTCCATTAAATACGAAATAGAAATGAAAGTAGCGTTCATGCGTACGTACGGCTTACCGTCTCCATGAACGGTGCATTTAATTTCTTACCTCTAAATGTTACGTAATATTATAAATGAATGTATATACTGGATATATATGATATATATGACATCTAAATCATGAATATAATTCTGGAGATAATGGATATTCTACCACATAAACAACTTGTAATTATAATAAGTTTATTGTTGACTCAAGTACCAAAGACCGACAAAACGACCGTTATTAACTTAAATAATTACATAATGTTCATAACATTGTAATAAGTGATATAAAAAGGATAATGAAATTAAAAATGGTTCTTAATAAGGTATATATTAACTCTAGTTTATTATTCAGGAGGTTAAGGAACGGTTGAGTCAAGTCAGACATGAGGTAAGGGAATTTCTTAACCCAACTTCCATTCTTTGGGTTAATCTCCTACTTTCAAATTATGTCATGATATTATTATGTCTTATTTTGTATTTTTTATTTCTTTATGTGTACCTATAGTGAATACACATAATAGATCTATTTTATTTTAACAACTATCTTTTTATGGACTTCGTCTCAATCTCCTTTCATTGAGGCATATTTGGTTTTATGCACAACATTCTTTTATAAGGTGTATAACCCCCGTTGACTTTTACGTTTATTCAAAACGAATATTTTTTATACGAAGCGTTTTTCTAAACGACAAAAGGGAATGTTTTTCTTTCCGTACTTATGCGGCGACAACGACTTCTCTACTACCGTGACCATTATTTGAGTTTCGGCTTCCTCTACAAGCCATCACTTTTTTTAATGAAAAATAAATACAAAGTTTTAACATTCTTTTATTTTGGTATTGAAAATTGTTTTGAAATCGTTTTTATTATATCAATGTGTTGTATTGATATCTTGTGATTGAAATGTGGAAATTTTATCTTTCCTTTATGCATGTTTTATGTGATACGATTATGTTATGGTTTATGATATGTTTAAACCTATTCATATGAGGAATGTATTGGACTTAATAAGTGACGGGTGGAGCCCGCTATAGCTCCTCGATGAATCAGTAGGTCTCATGAGACAATTAGACGTGGAATTGGCCGAGGCCCTTTCCCAATTTGATTTATGGTTTTGGCCGAGGCCTTAATCATTTTAGACGTCTTGGCCGAGGCCTTGACAAAATGTTTCAGAATGTCTGGCATTATACATTCCCTCATTATGAAAGTGGTTATTGATATTGCATGTGATTATTCTACCAGTAAAATATCCATGTGAGTAAGTAAATGTCATTATTTAATTTTAATTTTTCCATATTATGCTGAAGTTCAAGTTTAAAAAGGCTTTTGTTTTAGTTATACATTGCCTTAAATGTTAATGTTTATTTATGAAAGCTTCCGCAATATTGTTATCCTTACTGAGCATCTGAGCTCACCCCTTTCAATGTTTTAATATTTTCCAGGATGTGAAGAAGTATTTCATGAATGACCTGTAGGGATTGTCAGAAGAGGATATGAGTGTGGACTATGGAGACTTTGTTATTGTAGTTTTTCACTTTATGATGTAATGTAACATTTACGAATGTATCTAGTGTTTCCAAGGCTACTAAACTAATCGGTCTTTCGAGACTTGATCTTTTGTGATCATACCAATGTTACAATGTAATGCACCGACTCTGGGTAGCTGGGGTCGGGGTGTTACAGTTGGTATCAGAGGCAGTTTAGTACTAACCTTGGATGCTAGATTTAGATAATCTCTGATTATATCACATAGCCCAAAGATAGACTTTGAGGATTAGTATAGAAGAAGTTCCATGAATTTTGTTATTGTAGATATTTTGTGAGTTTTCTGAGAAATACATCCCTGTCTAGATACGAGCAGGTAGTGGCGGCTCTGGCACAGATGTACCTAGGGGTAAAACCTGAAAACACCGCTTTGATCTAGACTCGAACGGGAACTGGTGCACGACAACGGGCCTTGCTGCACTCTTGGTTACGACACTCCCGGGTGATATGCTTAGGACAATTCTCATTTTCTTTACAAACCACTATGAATGGTTATGAGTATATACTTCCTCAAATAAAACCTTTTTATGATTATGGATTATATGCATAAATAGTTAGATTTATGTTAAGTATTTTACAAGTATGGAATTATGTATTTTGATTCATAAACTAATCTAGTTTATGACATTGTTTAGAAATGGCGCCTAGTGGATGGAATGGAAACCATATAAATGCACGCACTCTGTGTAGGGATTTCCCTCCTGCTCAAGATAATTATTGTGGATCTGGAGATAGAACTAGTGCTGATCAACTTATTACCATACTTGGAAAACTCACTCAAGTTATGAATCATAACCTTACTCGTATGGATCACCCTGATCCACAACGTGGAGGATCAATGTTAGACCGCTTCATGAGGCAAAAAACACCGACATATAATGGGGGTACAAATCCGTTAGTAGCTGAGAAATGGATAAACTCCTTAGAGAAAATATTCCATGCTTGGGGAGTAGCGAAAGGGAGAAGGTTGTCATGGCAGTTTACCGCCTCACTGGAGATGCCGATCAGTGGTGGTCGCTGATTCAAAACACAAAGGAAGATGATGACGTATCGAATATTGAATGGAGGGAGTTCAAAGAGATTTTCTTAGAAAAATACTTTACTCGTGACCATCAAGCTGATATAGAAATGCAATTTCTGAGTCTGAGGCAGAAGGCGGATGAGAATGTCGCAAAGTATGAGGCTAACTTTACAAGGTTAGCGAGGCATGCTGCTGATTATATACGTAACCCAAGTAGTAATATTGATTGTTTCTTTTATGGGTTAAAACCATTTTTCTGTCAAGCTTTAGTATCAAAATACTTCTCATCATACGAAGATATTGTCTCGTGTGCTATCAAGACAGAAAAGGAATTCTCTAAGTCTTCTGACAACAAAGTAAACCAAGAGAAGAAGAGAACGGTGGAACAAGAGACAGATAAAGGGAAAAAGGGAAAGAAGGATTTTACATTATGTGATAATTGTGGGAAGAATCACCCTGGTACTTGCCTAAAAGGAATGGGAGTTTGTTATAAATGTGGAGAAAAGGGTCACCAGGCTCGTGATTGCAAGGGAAAGAAAGAGGCTATCAAAGTTGAATGCTACAATTGTAGAGAAATGGGTCATTAGGCAAATGAATTTCCTAAGCGTCAGGGAAACAAACCTCAGAAAAGGCCAAGGGATCAAGGACAATCTTATGTTGTTACTACAGTTGAAGCAGAATAACTAATGTATTGGTGCTTTTGGACTCATGGATTATATTTTGGTTATTAGAATAATGTGATATATATATATATATATGGATTGTACTGCAGTACTTATTGATTTCAGTATGGTTTTAATATGATGAAGGTAATTATATTTTTAGTATGTGACAATAAGAGAAACTTTACTTTGTTTGGGGAATCTGATAAATTGATTTTGGAATTAAGAGAACTTTTAGAGAAAGTCTGGACAGATGTTTTTTAGATAACTATAAAGGTTGGAGTGGATTAAGTTGATCTTTGGATAGTATTGTTTAAGGTTAAAAAATTTATGAATATTATTTTTGGAATATTATGATAATATAGTTTTAGGAAAAGGCCAACCTGCAGGGTGGGGCATAACCCGTCGCGTCAGACAAAGCTGCAGGAATCGAACCCACAATCATAGTGCGACAGGCCTTTATTTCCTACCACTAGCCTACAGGAAGTCCCTGGTTATTACAAAATAATTTTACTAATCTATATGGTATGTGTTAACATTTGGAACCTTATTCAATTAGGATAAGTATAATATTTTTGAGTTCTATTATCTTTTTGAGTGAAAGATGAGTTGAAGGTTGAAACTCTAATTGTCAAGCATAAATATATATATACCTATCTCTTATTCAATTAATAAATTAATTCTCAAACTTTAGTAAATGGATATTAAAACAAAAAAAAAGTGTTATCCTAATACCTTATGTCTCGTTGAACTGATGATATTTTAAATCAACATAGATTGAAGGCTTTAAGGCCCTCAATTTGACAGTTGATTGTGATTGATGACCTCAATCACTCCCTACAAATATTTATGTTTTCCCTCCAATTATATGTCTCTAATTTCCACCAATGTTCTCTTAATCGAGATCATAATTTGGTGGTGACTTTTTCATTTACCTTTCCCTCTTATTAAGGCTATATATTATTAATCTTATTTCCTATGTGAGTTTTCCTCAAAGGTATTTTCTCTTTTCAACCATTTATTTTCAAAGAAAAATTTCAAATTGCAAGGACGCAATTTATTGAAGGAGAGAAGGATGTAACACCCCGAGCTTCCACAATACGCTTCTCATTCAATAATGCAATACCTTGCGTTGTACGCAACTTCGAGTTATAAAACACCGCGACTAATCAAAGTAGCCGTTATGAATAGTAATAACCACTTTTTAAAATTATATAAATTTTATATTTCAAAATGGACTTCATTTTTGTATTCGTAATATCGAAATTAGCCTATGTTGAATTTTTGGTATTTTTCTGAGAACTTCTAATTTTTTATGAATAGTGAAAATTACTTAAAAACAACTTCTTTAATCAAAATAATTTATAGTGATAAATTATACTATTTAGTGGTTTTAAAGTATAATTAGAATATATTTTTACCATTTTATCCAATGGTGGTCATTATAATTAATTTAACATTGAAATTGGACATAATCAATTGCCAATCTTTTGATATAAATTGTTTCTTAAAAACACGCTATTGTTGTGACAGCGGGAATTAATTATAAAATTAATTAATGCAAATTATATGTTTGGAATTTTGTAAAATAGACATCATTTTTGAATTCGGAATATCAATTATAGCTTAGGGTGAAATTTTGGCATTGTTCTGAAAAACTTCAATTTTTTTATGAATAGTGAAACCACTATGTGGTAGTTAAATAACAGATTTTTCGTTTAAATGAAATATTACCACTTCTGTGATTTGATTTTGAAAAATACAACATAAATGGTTGTCATTAAGAAGTAAAATGTGGTTCAATGAGATTAAAATAATTTTTTGGTGAATAGTAACTTTTAAGTTCTTAATCGCGATTAGAGGTAATTAGTGTAGTTTAAGGTAAAAATAATGTTTTAATAATATGAGATGAGCTTGAAACTTGTCCTAATACTATTGTATGAGTCATGGCCGACCAATAAAACCCATGGGTCAACATTGGGACCCCATGGAGCCACATTGGTTGGAAAATGACATTAATATATATTTATTTAATGTTAAAATTAAATTGACACAAACATGAGTTGTTCTACTAAAACAGTTTTTAAGTGGGGTTACACAAGTACAAATTTTGACTATAAATATTAATTAGAAATCTAAAAAAATTTACTACATCATAGTATTTTTTTTATAATTCTTAGACGTTAAATAAATTAAATTATTTATGACATCATTATGATGCCGCGATGACCTCATTATTTAACGATTTTAATAAAATGAAAAGATAATGTACAATCCAAGGCTTACATTTGTCCAAAGACTATTGGATGGGTAGATTTCGAACCCTTATCACCTTAGCCTCGAATTATATAGGTGTGGTACCTTTATAATCCGAAAATCATTGTATAATAATGGAAAATTTCCTTACTTTCCAAGAGTGCCCCTCCTCTCCTCTTATAAAAGGCCCCCACCTCTACCACCTTATTCAGACTTTCAAGACATTTGGCCCAGACAACCTCTGCCAAAATACTCTCCTAACTTTCCCACTTACTCCTAGAAGCCTCACTTTGGGCAGAATGATTCCCAAGGAAGCCTTTGTCTCAAATCAAAAAGAGTTACCCGATTTTTAGGTAATGTCTTCTCTAATGTTGTTTTGTTTTATTTTTCTTCTCCAACCACCTAAACTCATTTTATTAATTTATTTTGTAACAAAACCAGTATACTAAATATACTAGGATGTTGTTATAATATGGATTCGAGCTACTCTTACACACACCTACATCTAATGGTTAAAGAACATACGGTCTCGGTGGATGGCGAATTTCTGCCTCACGAAACGATGATTGTTCAACACTCATATAACACCTTCAAAGGTGGACATTAAGATGTCACTATATTTATATATGATATATAATATGTATATGTTTTAGTTTTTCTTCTGTATTTCTCATTTATGGCATACTTTATGATTTCCATTATGGGTAAAACGCGATAATTTCATTTTAGGAAGTGCGGGCTACCGCCCCCTCAAAGTGATTTGAATCATTAATGCCATATGTGTGATGTATAAAGGATGGAATAGATGGTATTATACACTATATTACACTGGAATTATATTATACATTTATATCATTATGATTTCATTCCATTAAATACGAAATAGAAATGAAAGTATTGTTCATACGTACGTACGGCTTACCGTCTCCATGAACGGTGCATTTCATTTCTTACCTCTAAATGTTACATAATATTATAAATTAATGTATATACTGGATATATATGATATATATGACATCTAAATAATGAATATAATTTTGGATAAAATGGATATTCTACCACATAAACAACTTTTAATTATAAGAAGTTTATTGTTGACTCAAGTACCAAAGATCAACAAAACGACCATTATTAACTTAAATAATTACATAATGTTCATAACATTGTAATAAGTGATATAAAAATGATAATGAAATTAAAAATGGTTCTTAATAAGGTATATATTAACTATAGTTTATTATTCAGGAGGTTAAAGAACGGTTGAGTCAATTCAGACACGAGGTAAGGGAATTTCTTAACCCAACTTCCATTCTTTGGGTTAATCTCCTACTTTCAAATTATGCCATGATATTATTATGTCTTATTTCGTATTTTTTCTTTCTTTATGTGTACCTATAGTGAATACACATAATAGATATATTTTATTTTAAAAATTATCTTATTAAGGAATTCGTCTCAATCTCCTTTCATTGAGGCATATTTGGTTTTATACACAACTTTCTTTTAAACGGTGTATAAACCCCTTTGAATTTTACGTTTATTCAAAAGGAATCTTTTTTATACGAAGCGTTTTTCTAAACGAAAAAAGGGAATATTTTTCTTTCCATACTTATGCGGCGACAACGACTTCTCCACCACCGTGACCATTATTTGAGTTTCGGCTTCCTCTACAAGCCATCACTTTTTTTTAATGAAAAATAAATACAAAGTTTTAACTTTCTTCTATTTTGGTATTGAAAATGGTTTTGAAAGAGTTTTTATTATATCAATGTGTTGTATTGATATCTTGTTATTGAAATGTGGAAATGTTATGTTTTCTTTTATGCATGTTTTATGTGATACGATTATGTTATGGTTTATGATATGTTTAAACCTATTCATATGAGGAATGTATTGGACTTAATAAGTGACGGGTGGAGCCCGCAATAGCTGCTCGATGCATCGGTAGGTCTCATGAGACAACTAGAAATGGAATTGGCCGAGGACCTTTCCCAATTTGATTTATGGTTTTGGCCGAGGCCTTAATCATTTTAGACGTCTTGGTCGAGGCCTTGAAAAAATGTTTCAAAATGTCTGGCATTATACATTCCCTCATTATGAAAGTGGTTATTGATATTGCATGTGATTATTCGACTAGAATAATATCCATGTGATTAAGTAAATGGCATTATTTAATTTTATTTTTGCCATATTATGCTGATGGTCAAGTTTAAAAAGGCCTTTGTTTTAGTCATACATTGCCTTAAATGTTAATGTTTATTTATGAAAGCTTCCGCAATATTGTTATCCTTACTGAGCATCTGAGCTCACCCCTTTCAATGTTTTAATATATTCCAGGATGTGAAGAAGTATTTCATGAATGACCTGTAAGGATTGTCAGAAGAGGATATGAGTGTGGACTATGGAGACTTTGTTATTGTAGTTTTTCACTTTATGATGTAATGTAACGTTTAAGAATGTATCTAGTGTTTCCAAGGCTACTAAACTAATCGGTCTTTCGAGACTTGATCTTTTGTGATCATGCCAATGTTACGAAGTAATGCACCGACTCTGGGTAGCTGGGGTCGGGGCGTTACAGTTTTCACCATCAATATACTTGTATATGATTGTAGAAGTTCATGTGGAATAGATATAATTATCTAAAATTGAATTTATATATTATTAACTTATATCACAATGTTTAATTTTTCATATATATCATTTGTTTACATGGAACAAGTATAAATTATTAGATAAAACATTAATGAAAATCCGTTAGATTATTATTGCGGTATTTTGAAGATTAGGAATTAGTTTTGTTGTACGAAATAATAATATATATATATAATGGTTATAGAATATTAAATAAATTATAATACATATATGATAATACTATTAAACCATAATAATGGTTTAATTTCTAGACTTTAATGAGAAATTTAATCACCATAGTTCACCATCCACAAAAGGTTTCAATTCAACACCTCTTGGACGAAGATTTTGTTTTTTAAATAAAAGAGAGAGAGAGAGAGTTATGATAAATCATATATTAAAATGAAATAATTCTATTATATAAGATATAATGAAGTTATCACAATCATTTTTATAATAATATAAAACAACTTCAAGATGAAAATAAAAGAAAAATGAAGAGAGTTCACCTCTCGAAATATCCTCCTTGAGAACCACCTTAAGAAAAGTTGTATTGGACTTTTGGAAATACCAAGAGTACACATACATTGAAAGTGAATTGGGAATATTAATATTTTGATGAACTTTGAGATTATTCAACAATTTTTGGATCAGGGAGAAGAGGGAGTGAGGGCTGATGTTACAATGGAGGATATGAGTGATTTTTAAATATCTTATTCCGTATATTAATATTTTTCTCAAGACAAGAAATTGTGTATGATTATTATGACCAAAAATAGTAATAGGTTCATGTGAGTTCCAACATAGTGTTCTCACAACATCTATGATACCAGGAATAGTTTATTTTACTAATAATTTGTATGTACGGTTAATTACCATAATTCACTATTCACTAAAAATTCAAATATATTAGAAACATAAAAAACAATTACCATACAAGTTTTTTGATGTGTAGAAATATAAAATTGAGAAAATTATATAAAAAATAGTTTTCAAAATATGATATATGTAATATTTAATTTTAATCATCATTTACTCGTAAAATATATTCTTAATATTAAAACTGATTCTAAATCACACTGAAAAATAACTAAGGTCAAATTAATTTATCATAAAATTATTGTACATAAATAAATTGACTTAAAAAATAAATTTAATGAAAATGAATTTTCTTTTAATTTTTTTTATTAATTATAAAATTGTAATTATATATTTTTTACTCAAAAATAGAAAAACTTATTTAAAAATTTTAAAATATTCATTTTCATTTATAACATGATTAAATTTAATGTACACTTTCTTGGGTGAGGTTACTATTCATAATGGTAATGTTACTATTCATAGGGGTATACTACTATTTATAAGGGTAACCTTACAATTCATAATGTTATGTTATTATTCACAAAAAATTTTTTGTTTATCCTATGAGACTCTAAATATCTTAAAGAACACAACTATGTATGTCTGTTTTTTAAAATTATATTTATAGAGGTGGATATATTATGTTTCATGGATATTTTATCACTATAATTCATTATAATAATAATTTTTTATTTTTTATAGACTTAGTGTTGTGTAGATCACAATTTCTATTAAATTTATTTTTAAATCCTTGGGGTGAGACATTATCCCCACCTTTAAAAAATTATGTCTTGCAATTTTCAAATTGAAAGATAAAGGATAACACATGAAAATTACTTGGCGGGATACCCATATTGCAAATGGTGTCAATAAAACATCTCGTTAATTATAGGGAAAGGAAAAATGTGAAGTTCACTAAAACATTAGGCATATTAATAAGAAAAAAATAGCATAAATTGATAAAATACACATAGAATAGAAGACTAACCATCATGTTATATTGAAGTGTGATTGTGAATATTTTCATTAAAAATTTAAACATCATAAATACATAATTCTTAAAATGGATAAAATATCATTTATTTCAAAAATAGAAAAGTAAAAGGATGATTTTTTTGTTCCAAAATGAATTTCCTATAGATGAGGGGTTCTTTTACTTTCTATAGAAGCCCTTTAGAAAATAAAATTACCCAATTTTATAATATCATCATTTTGTTTTTCTTTGATCTATCTACAATTTTATTATTAAACCAAAATATTAATATTCATGATGAATTTTTATACCTGAATAACATATATCAAACAATCCATAAGTAATTCCATCAGCCTTTAAATAATTAATAAATTCTATAAGGTTAGAAAAATTTATCCAAAATCATAATTTAGTCTTAATAAAATTCCAAAATAGTTATCCTTAATACTCATGTAAATTATTCCTATTAAAAAAAATCCAATGATTTAGAAGAAAGGCCACTTAACATCATATTTTCCCTAAAAACAAAATAATGTAAATCTTATGCAAAACATCTGAATACCTTTATCACCTTTTAGCCTTTATAAATAATAAATGATTTTAGTGCCTTAAGGATATACTACAGTAGTACAAAATTCATGAATCTAAAAAACGAATACATTAATTATTCCTCTTCGACTGTAATAAAATCATAACCATGGACTTGATCCCTTATCTTTTTTTGTGTATATTAACTTGGATTTTAGGGTATTTATTTTAATAGATCCCCATATCCTTAAAATTGAAGCATTGGAAATTATAAAATTAATTTTCCGTTGAAATTATGAGTTTGGTGGACTTTTTATCCACACCTGATGAATTTTTTTTCTTTTAGGCATGTACAATTTTGTTTCCCTCCAGAAGTATCACATGTTGGAAAATACATCATTCCCTTCTTTCCATTATCTATATTTTTCTTTACCATCCATTTTTTCTCTAATTTTCATTCAAAACCATAAGACATAAATAATTATTTCTCAATCTTGATAGAATAATATACTATATCTTAATATGATCAGAATGTTTGGGAGACAAATTACCTTCGTATAATTTTCTTTAGGCCATCAAATAAATTATTGATCTTGTACATTGGATTATGAATATAGTCTATGGAATGAATTTCTATCATTATAAAGTTAGCTTCATACATCAAAATACATTCATGAACTTTCTGTCCCAGAATGAAGAATTGCCTATCCATATATTTTGTCGATTCGTAGGGGAAGTTTTTATCAGAGATAATTTTCTTAAAATCCATCCATTCCATATTTTCAATTTATTCCTTCACCTTTTTTTGAATTAAATATCACCATTGATATACAACTTTTAAGAGACGGTATAATACAATTAAAAAATCTCTCATCCATGACATCCCAAAGCTAGAAATATCTTCTCTAAGGACCTTTTCTATTGTTCTGTTACAAATGGGGTTTTAGTAGCATTGAATGATTGATGTTATTGTCACATGAAGTGGTCCAACATTGGTCATCCACATTATGGGTCAGGATGTTCCATACGGGTAATGTTATTGTTCATAACTTGAGTTAGCTTTCCCAGTATAGTAATAAGTTTCATTGTAGCAGTCAAAAATTCCAAACCAACATCATTATCTTATATAGGAGGTTAATCCCTAAATAAGATACTAATGTTTATGTGGTTTATATTCCTTCTAATAGATGCCATTTCAAAATGATGACATATAAGAGATTAGGTTATGCATCCTAATGTATAATCTCAACTATAAAAATACATTTCATTAATTTAAATCTTATCCATAGATAATATAATAATCATAAACATTATTTATTTGAGAAAAAAATTACATTCAAATGATTTATAATAGATTTTACTGAAAATGTAATGTCACGACCCGTCCTCGGGGCCCGTGCCGTGACTACCCCAAGCCCGCCTTCAAAAGGCCAGGGGCTGGCGACTAGCACCAAGGAGTAAATCCTGGAAAAAGGGAAGGCATTTCCTTTGTAAAGTAAACAAGAACCACATAGTAAACAAGCGGAAGAAGTAAACACTAAGTAAAAACTGGTACAACAGTATGTGCGGAAAAGTAAGTGGCCCAGAATAGAAACCCAAACTGAAAGTAAAGTACAACTCGAAAGGGAAAATAGCAACTGAAAAGTAAAGCCGCAACGTCGAGCCGTCCACTGGAAGTCCCACCTGAAGGGTGGGTACAAATATCCTCCACTACTTCTCGGGTCCAGCCGACCGCTCCGAGTACATCCCACCCAGTGGTCCACCTCCAGGTATCATCCTTCTCCTCAAGCCTCCACCATGATCAGCGCTGTCCGTCGTCTGCAACCAACACAACGTAGTGCGGGCATAGCCCATGTAGGGGTGAGTATAAGATACTCAGTAGGGACCCCGAGACCCCCAAAGGTCTTCCAGAATCCAGAAAGGATAATCCACAAAGAAAGATACAATCACGAAGTAACATCAGACAGTGCTTATGTAAATTCCCATACATATACCTAAGTCATCAATTATTGCTCGGTCCCAACATCCGAGCTCAAGTACAACCCCGTCCACACAGGAAAGAAAAACGCAAATCCACACAGGATTGCACAACACAATCCACAAAGGAAAGCAAAACGTAATCCACATAGGATAGCACAACACAATCCACAAATGAGAGTAAACATGATTCAGCTCATACAGGTATACTTATTCAAATGATGATAGAGATGATCACTGATCCATCTAAGTCGTCGGACCCACAAAGGATCGATAGGTACTAACCCCCGCAATGACCCACAAAGGATCTGACCCACAAAGGATCGATAGGTAACTAACCCCCGCAAAGACCCACACAGGATCGGGCCCACATAGGAACTGTAGGCGCTGGTCCACACAGGACCGCTGAGCGCTGACCCACACAGGATCATACCCACACAGGATTGGTAGCACTGACACCCAAAGGATCACTGAGTGCTGTACTTGTCGCCGTCGAATCCACTGAGGATCTCTGTACAGTCATCATCATCACAGTAGCAGTCGCAACCATCTCTAGGGTTCCCGCACAGAGCAAGCTCATTTGGGAGGGTCTTCTCCACAAGACGAGAGGCTGACACATCAACTGACACATAGTCCAGAGTTGATGTATTCAAAAACTCCGTATCATCAACAGGAACTCAACATCGCAGACGACGCGTCAATCGGATGCCCGGTCTGAGAGTTATTGGTTTTTTCGCCCCAGGGGCCCGATTGATTTTTAAGGAAAAACCAACCTGACCATACTCCGCCTGCATCCAAACCTCGGGCAGAGTAAGCCAAAAGATCTGTCTCACTAAGAGAAAAACAACAAAGTCGACGACACGTAAGTCGGACGTCCGAAGCTCAAGATATGAGAATTTCCGCTCCGAGGGCCCGATTGGTTTCGTGTACGAACCAACCCGACCGATCCCAAATATTCCGAAAACATGAGTGTGATATACCGAAACGACTGTCTCGATCCAAGGATCTCATTTCCGCTGACGACGCGTCATTCAGAGGAACGTAGCTCATGTTATGAGAAAAAGACCAAAAATGTCCGGAAACGGGTGGTCTGGGCCCGGACCGACCTGGTTGGGTTAAACCCGGCCCGGCCAGGCGGCCCAGCCCGGCCTGGGTGCGACCCGGCTTGGCGGGTCGGCCCGGCTTGGCTCGGCCGAGCGGCCGAGTGGAGGAACGGCGGGGTGCGCTGCCCCCACGGGATGAGCTGTCGCGGCCCTGTGCGGGGCCGCGCTTGGTCAGCAGACGTGGCTTTGCCGCATCCCATGTGTCGTTGGACCCACGCGGTCGCGGGTCTGGTCCGCCGCCACCGCCGCGCCGGCGACCCACGCAGTCGGTGGATTCTGCGGGCCACCGGAGTTGCTTCGGTGGTCCGATTCCATTTCCGTTTGTGCCGTAGATCCTCCCGGGTCCTATTCTTCACTGCCAGGCCCTCAAATCGCCATTGCGGCCCCATTTGTCATCATCCGTTGTATCGCGCACCAATAACGAAAAAGTGTGGTGGGTTCGGACGTGTTCGTTAATCCACACCCATCGTGTCAACGGTTTTTAAAAAATTTACACAACAAAAGTTTAACAAACGTTACAGGTGTAAATCACAATGTTTTTTAAAAATCGAACCCCTACCTCGTCGAAGTCGTCGAACGTGCGTTCTTCACAAAATTGACCGTCGCGGGAGGAGGTGATCGTCGCGTCGCGGAAGGGCGTCGCGTCTTCGCGGAAGGGCGTCGAGTTGTCGTGGAAGGGCGTCGCGTCGACGATCTCCGAGGGGTAAAGAAAAGACACGGATTTAATTTAAACGAATTAAATCCATGTCAAGTATAAAATCCACAAAGTAATTAAAAAGATTCGTAAAATCCTACCTCAAACAGATGTTCGAAGATTTGTCGCGGAAGAAGGAGCGTCGCAGAAGAACGTCGTAGGAGGAGAATCATTGGCATTGTGGAACACGGCGTCGCGTCGTCGATCTCCGAGGGCTCGGCGTTCTTCGTCACCTTTCGTCGAAGGCTGGCGTTCTTCGCGTTCTTCACGAAGGAGGATGAAGGACTTAAGGTTTCTGTCAAATCCTCTCAACGAACACCACTCAAGAAGAAAAATCTTGGTCTTATTTTATTACATGCCAACAAAAGAAAAAAAAACTAAGTAACGACCCATTAATTCACAGAATTAATTTCAACGAATAAACCACCCAATTAATTGGAGCATTTCATTGTTTAAGAAAACTCCCCAGTTGAATTTAAATAAAAAGGGGTTTTTGCGGGTGCGTTACTTAGCGGAAAAGAAACGGTGGGGCACGTGCGGGCCCCACCTCAAAAATATCCTACTAAGAGGGTAGGATATTTTGAATTGTACCATATTCGCTTTAACTCAGCTTAAGCAGCTTTAAGTGGCTTTAAGTGGCTTTAAGTGAAATAAAAAAAAGTTTGCCATACCACATTATTTTATTTCTTAACATAAGGCCAAAAATTAAAAACCACACCCGAGCAAACGCAACTCCGGAAGAGGCATTTCTAAGAAAGTATCGGCGCTGCGATTCCATCGGTGCCCTCAGAATTCGATTCTGAGAACCGGTTCAAAAGTTAGAAAATCTCGCTCGTTCGTTCACTGAACGTACCCGAGCCAATCTTTGGAAAATGATACTGGGCACACCGGTCCTCGGAATCACGTACCGTCAAAAACTGAGTTCATGTAAAATTGCAAAGAAAATTTAAAAAAATCCTTGAAATTTACGGGTCTTTACATCACTCCCACCTTAGGGATTTACGTCCCCGTAAAGATACATCATAAGCTAGGGAAACAAATATGGGTACTGAGAACGCATCTGAGCCTCCCACTCCCAAGTGCTCTCGTGGAGGTTCATGTGCTGCCATCTGATGCGCACTAGAGGAATCGACCGTCCACGTAGGACCTGCTCCTGTCGATCCTCGATCTCCACCGGGACCTCCGAAAAAGTCACCCCATCATCAACGTCTATCTCCCCATGGTCAATGATGTGCGTCGGGTCTTGCACGTATCTCCTCAGCTGAGATACGTGGAAGACGTCGTGCACCCGGTGCAACTGAGGTGGTAGAGCCAGGCGATAATCCACCTCGCCAATCCTGTTGAGGACCTAGAATGGTCCGATGAAGCATGAAGACAACTTGCCGCCTTGGCCAAATCTCCATAATCCACCTCTAGGTGAGACACGCAAGAAGACGTGGTCGCCATCCTCGAACTCTAGTGGCCTCCGCCTCCTGTCAGCGTAAGACTTCTGCCGGCTCTGAGTTGTCCTCATCCGCTCCTGGATGACCTGGAGCTTCTCTTTCGTGGCCCAGACCATCTATGGTCCCACAAGTGCTGACTCCCTAGGGTCTGTCCAGCACAAAGGAGATCTGCAAGGACTGCCATACAACGCCTCGTATGGTGCCATCCCGATGGTGGTGTGGTAACTATTATTGTACGGGAACTCCACCAAGGTTAGGAGGTCCCCCCAGCTGCGACCAAAGTCGAGGACACATGTGCGGAGCATGTCCTCGAGAGTCTGAATGGTCATCTCCATCTGACCATCCGTCTGAGGGTGAAAGGTAGTGCTCAGACGTAGTTGCGTCCCGAACACCTCCTGAAACCCCTTCTAAAGCTGTGAATTTATAGCGAGCATCTCGATCGGAGACGATAGATGATGGCACACCGTGAAGCTGTACAATCTCTTGAATGTAGAGACACCCCAAGCACTCCACTGAGCCCTGCTCTCTGATGGGTAAGAAGTGAGCCTACTTGGTGAGTAAGTCGACAATCACCCAAATGGAGTTGTGACATCTGGAAGTGTGTGGAAGTCCAGTCACGAAGTCCATAGATATCCCATCCCACTTCCACTCTGGGACCTCCAAGGGCTGTACCAAGCCTGCTGGTACCTGATGCTCTGCCTTCACCTACTGGCAGGTGAGGCATCGCGAAACGAACTCTTCCACAACCTTCTTCATGCCTGGCCACCAATGCTGTCGTTTGAGATCCTGGTACATCTTCGCCACTCCAGGATGTACCGCTAGGGGAGAAGTGTGAAACTCTCTCAACAATTCCTCCTATGAAGCAACTGGTACAATGGTATGTCTTATGAAAAGGATTTCGTGCTCTGCTCCAATGGAGAAACCATCATGTGCCTGTCCTGAGGATATCTGTGCACGCCGCGTCTCACAGTCAGCGTCCCCACGCTGTGCCTCTCTGACCCACTGTAGTAGTGGAGTAGTGATTGTGAGATACTGAAGGAAGGACGCTCTATCTCTATCCACAAAGGATATCTGCAAAGAGGCTAGCTGCTCTGTTGCCTCCTCACGTAGTGGAATGCCCGTCCTCCTGCTGAGAGCATCGGCTACCACGCTTCCCTTCCTGGGAATATAGACTATATAAAAGTCATAGTCCTGTAGGAACTCGAGCCATCACCACTGTCTCAAGTTCAGGTCCTTCTGCGAGAATATGTACCTGAGACTCTGGTGGTCAGAAAAGACTGTAAAGCGCTCGCCCATCAGATAGTGTCGGCATGTCTTCAGAGCGAAGACCACTGCTGCTAACTCCAGGTCATGGGTAGCGTAGTTCTACTCATGCGGCCTGAACTGACATGATCCATAGGTGATCACTGCCCGCTCCTGCATCAGGACAAATCCGAGTCCAGTCTCTGATGCATCGTAGTAGACTACGTACCCTACTCCCTCCTCAGGCAACCTCAAGATGGGTGTGCTGGTCAATCTCTGTCTCAGCTCCTGGAAGCTCTGATGACATCTATCTGACCACACAAAGGGTTTCCCCTTCATTGACAAAACTGAGAGTGGTGCCGCAACTCTGGATAAGTCTGGCACAAATCTTCGATAGTATCCAGCTAGTCCGAAGAAACTTCGCACCTCCATCACGCTCCTGGGTGGCTCCCAAGATAGCACTACCTTGATCTTCGTGGGATCCACTGCAACTCCCTCCTCGGAAATGACGTGTCCCAAGAAGTGGACCTCACGTATCCAGAACAGACACTTCGAGAGCTTTCCATAAAGCTGGTGCTCTCGGAGTGTGTCTAGTACAACCCGTAAGTGGTAGGCGTTCTCCTCCTCAGACTTCGAGTAAATCAAAATGCCTTCGATGAAGACTACGACAAATCGATCGAGGTATGGCTGAAAGATCCTGTTCATGAGGCCCATGAACACTGCTGGAGCATTGGTTACACCGAAAGGAATAACCAAGAACTCATAGTGGTCATACCGACATCTGAAGGCCGTCTTCTACACGTCCTCATCCCGAACTCTGAGCTGATGATAACCTGACCTGAGGTCTATCTTCGAGAACCACTGTGCTCCCTTGAGCTGATCGAATAGATCATCAATCCTTGGTAGCGGATACTTGTTCCTCAGTGTCAGTTGGTTCAGGCGACGATAGATGACACACAGACGCAAGCTCCTGTCCGCCTTCTTGGTGAACAATATCGGGGAAGCCCAGGGTGAAACACTAGGTCGGATGAATCCCTTGCCATGCAAGTCATCTAACTGTACCCGTAGCACTCGAAGCTCAGTGGGGGCCATCTGATATGCTGGAGTCGATATTGTGGCGGTCCCGGGGTATATGTCAATATAAAATTCTACCTCTCTGTGAGGAGGTAGTCCTAAAACATCGTCGGGAAAGACGTCTGCATACTGGTCCACCACTACAGAAAAACTAGGACTCAGCATGTCAACTGCTCCTATGATGAGGCTAGCCAACTGATGAGTGATGGGTTGTCCTCTACTCTGCGGATGTCCGTCCCGTGCTGCGAAGGCTCCCTTCTCGCCGGTGATAGTGAACTTGCCCCCGTCGGTGCATACACATCGCACCTTCCACCTAATACAATCAATCTATGCATGGACTATAGATAACCAATCAATGACCAAGATGACGTCGTAACGCCTCGACGCCGCTACAAGAAGATCCCAGTCGAAGCTCTCGCCTCCTAGAGTAAGCTCACACTGCCAGCACCAATGCGTAATCGTCGAGTCTACTCCCGTAGGTGTATCTTGCCATAAGGATTGAGCCAACGACTCTGTCGGAATCTCCGAGCTCTGAACAAGGGCAGAGGCTATGAAAGAGTGACTCGTTCCTTTGTCTATAAGAACTGCAGCAAGTTTGGAATAGACACAGATCGTACCTCGAATCATCTCGGGCGCGCCGTGGTCATAGGCCTCTGCTTCCTGGAGTTGTGCCTTTCTCTGCCCGCTAGCTCCCTGTGGTCGGGGTGGACCTCCTGGTGGTGGTGGTGGTAGAGCCTCAAAGCATCTCCCACCACCTGCTGCTCGACCAGATCCTCTGCCTCGTCCACCTCCTCCCTGCGGACTACCACGGTCGACCCTCTGCCTCTGCCTGGGTGGCCCCTCAACCGTCTGCTGCTCCTCGGCACGGTGGGTCAGGCAGTCACGAGCCATGTGGCTCTGCCCGCCAAATGTGTAGCACTGCCTACCTCACGAAAGACTGGCTCCACGCTGTGTTCCCCGCACTGCTGAGCCAGTGTCCTGAGGTCGTCTACGTGAGGGTCTGGTCTGCCAGGACCCCTGAGTCATCCGTCGACTGCCTGCTGCGGATGACTCTGCTACGTGCCACCACACGGTAGGTCTCGCTGCTGATGAAGTCCCAGCAAGGAAGCTCTCAATCAAAAGGGCTCGCTCTAGTACTCCTGCCTGAGTCGGACTACTGAGGGAGGCCAGCGATGCCCTGATCTCGTGTCTCAATCCCTGCTCAAAGGTCCGGTCCAGGAAGAATGGGTCCCGTACCATGTCAGTCGAGTAGCGCGAGGGATCGGTAAACCTTGCCGACATTCAAGCTGCCCTGCCGTAGTTGAAGAAGCTCTTGGATGCGCACCGCACGGAGGGTGGCCGGAACGAACTCTGAGCAGAAGAGGCACTCAAAGTCTGTCCAGAGAAGAGATGCCTCATCGTGCACCTAGAGCATAAAGCTCCACCATCGGCCCACTACTACGTGCAGTAGGCTCGCTGCGAGGATCACCATGTGGTCTGCTGGTGTCCTCACTGGCCTAAAATCTCGTACAACTACCTCTAGCTAGTCCTCGGCTGACTGGGGGCCCGTCTCCCCATGGAACCTGGGCGGTCGCTGGCGTCGGAACTCATGAATTGCACTAAGGCGACATGCATCGTCAGCAGCTAGGGCTGGAAGCATCGGTGGCTTGGCGGGTAGAGGTACCGCCGGTGCCTCTACTGTCAAAAGGCCCTGCACCGAGGTCTTGTCGCTCGGCGGGCTGTCGTCACGTACGACTCTTGGAACCCTAGCTGGCTGCCATCGTGGGGCCATCCTGAAAAGGAAACAGGTGCGCCACGGTCAGAACAGTATACCTGGTGAGCTGATACAATGTAATCACAAAGAAAACTTGAAACACATATGCAATCAATTATTTCGTGCCTTAAGTCGGAAATCAGAAGTCAGGGTCCTGGTGTACGGATACGTCGGCCGCCGCACCAACATTGGGATCCTTGGACTGATAACCACACTCAATACACTTAACACTATTGCTTCACATAGAAGAAAGATCAGAGTCTGCGGTAGAACCGAACTCCTTTAATACCAATTTGTCACGACCCGTCCTCGGGGCCCGTGCCGTGACTACCCCAAGCCCGCCTTCCAAACGCCAGGGGCTGGCGACTAGCACCAAGGCATAAATCCCGGAAAAAGGTAAGGAATTGCCTTTGTAAAGTAAACAAGAACCACAGAGTAAACAAGCGGAAGAAGTAAACACTTTGTAAAAACTGGTACAAAAATATGTGCGGAAAAGTAAGTGGTCCAGAATACAAACCCAAACTGAAAGTAAAGTACAACTCGAAAGGGAAAATAGCAACTGAAAAGTAAAGCCACAACGTCAAGTCGTCCCCTGGAAGTCCCACCTGAAGGGTGGGTATAGATACCCTCCACTACTCCTCGGTTCCAGCCGACCGCTCCGAGTACGTCCCACCGAGTGGTCCACCTCCAGGAACCGTCCTGCTCCTCATGCCTCCACCACGATCAGCGCTTTTCATCTTCTGCAACCAACACAACGTAGTGCGAGCATAGCCCGTGCATGGGTGAGTATAAGCTATTTAGTAGGGACCCCGAGACCCCCAGAGGTCTCCCAGAATCCACAAAGGATAATTCACAATGGAAAGATACAATCACGAAGTAACATCAGACACTGCTTAGGTATATGCCCATACATATACCTAAGTCATCAATTCTCGCTCGGTCCCAACATCTGAGCTCAAGTACAACCCCATCCACACAGGAAAGAAAAACGAAAATCCACACAGTATAGCACAACACAATCCACAATGGAAAGGAAAACGCAAGCCACATATGATAGCACAACACAATCCACAAAGAAGAGTAAACAGGATTCAGCTCACACAGGTATTCTTCTTCGAATGATGATAGAGATGATCACTGATCCATCTAAGTCGTCGGACCCACAGAGGATCGATAGGTACTAACCCCCGCAATGACCCAAAAAGGATCTGACCCACAAAGAATCGATATGTAACTAACCCCCACAAAGACCCACACATGATCGGGCCCACACATGACATGTAGGCGCTGGACCACTCAGGACTGCTGAGCGCTGACCCACACATGATCAGACCCACAGAAGATCGGTAGCACTGACCCACAAAGGATCGCTGAGAGCTGTAGTTGTCGCCGTCGAATCCACTGAGGATCTCTGTACTATCGTCGTCTTCACAGTAGCAGTCGCAACCAGCTCTAGGGTCCCCGCACACAACAAACTCGTTCAGGAGGGTCTGCTCCACGAGCCAAGAGGCTGAAACATCGCTGAGAGCTGTAGCTGTCGCAGACGGCGCGTCAATCAGACGCCAGGTCTGAGAGTTATTGGCTTTTTCGCCCTAGGGGCCCGGTTGATTTTTAAGGAAAAACCAACCCGACCATACTCCACCTGAGTCCAAACCTCGAGCGGAGTGAGCCAAAAGATCTGTCTCATTTAGAGGAAAACATCAAATTTGACGGCACGTCAATCGGACGTCCGAAGCTCAAGATATGAGCGTTTCCGCTCCGAGGGCCCGGTTGGTTTCGTGTATGAACCAACCCGGACGATCCCATAGTAATCCGAAACCTTGAGTGTGATATACCGAAACGACCTTATCGATACAAAGATCGCATTGCCGCTGAAGGTGCATCGTTCGGAGGCCTGTAGCTCATGTTATGAGAAAAAGACCAAAATGGTCCGGAAACGGGGGGTCTGGGCCCGGACCGACCCGAGCCGACCCGTGTCCGGGTCCGACCCAGTTGGGCGCAACCTGGCCCGGCAGGTCGGCCCGGCTGGGCCCGTGCGAGTGGCCTAGCGGAGGAACCGTGGGGCATGCTGCCCCCACGGGATGAGGTGTCGCGGCCCCGCGTGGGGCCGCGCTTGGTCAGCGGACGCGGCTTTGCCACGTCCCGTGTGTCACCAGACCCGCGCGGTCGCGGGCCTGGTCCGCGGCTGCCTCTGATGGATTCTTTGGGCCACCAGAGTTGCTCCGGTGGTCTGATTCCATTTCTGTCTATGCCGTAGCTCCTCCCAGCTCCCATTATTCACTTCCAGGCCCTCAAAGCGCCATTGCGGCCCCGTTTGTCATCGTCTTCCATTTCGTGCACCAAGAACGAAAAAGTGCAGTGGGTTCGGACTTGTTCGTTAATCCGCACCCACCGCGTTAGCGGTTTTAAAAAAATTTACACAACAAAAGTTTCACAAACGTCGCGGGTGTAAATCCCAAATATTTTTAAGAATCAAACACCTACGTCGTCGTTGTCGTCGAACGTGCATTCTTCGCGGAATTGACTGTCGCGGTAGGAGGTGATCTACGTGACGCGGAAGGGCGCCGCGTCGTCGCGGAAGGGCGTAGTGTCGACGATCTCTGAGGGGTAAATAAAACAAATGGATTTAATTTACATGAATTAAATCCATTTCAAGTATAAAATCCACAAAGGAATTTAAAAGATTCGTAAACTCCTACCTCAGACGAATGTTCGAAGATTTGTCGTGAAAAATGGAACGTCGTAGAAGAACGTCGCAAGAAGAGAATTGTTGGCGTTGTGGAACATGGCGTCATGTCGTCAATCTCCGAGGGCTCGGCGTTCTTCGTCGCCCTTCGTCGAAGGCCGACGTTCTTCGCGTTCTTCGCGTTCTTCACGTTCTTCGCGAAGGAGGATGAAGGACTTAAGGTTTCTGTCAAATCCTCTCAACAAACAACACTCAAGAAGAAAAATGCTGGTCTTATTTTATTACATGCCAACAAATGAAAAACAAACTAAGTAACGACCCATTAATTTACAGAATTAATTTCAACGAATAAACCGCCCAATTAATAAGAGCATTTAATTGTTTAAGAAAACGCCCCAGTTGACTTTAAATAAAAAGGGGTTTTCACAGGTGCATTACTTAGCGGAAAAGAAATGGTGGGGCTCGTGCGGGCCCTACCTCCCAAATTTCCTACCAAGAGGGTAGGATATTTTGAATTGTACCCTATCCGCTTTAAATCATCTTAAGAAGCATTAAGTGGCTTTAAGCGGCTTTAAGTGAAACCATGTGCATAGTAAGGCTCAATACTATATATATGGTAACCCTGAGTCAGGCCAGAAAAACCTTTTCATACTTGTTTCTCTTTGACAAATCTATACCAATTCTACACCCACATACAACATCCAAACAAGGTTGTATTTTAGGGAAGACCAACATAATATCTACATTGAAAAAACTATTAGAGGATCTTATATTTTTATCCTCAATGACTATCTTAAGACAATGATCCCAAAAATAAGTTTTCTAAATCAAATTCCCAGGGTTTCTACAAAACATTTTCTGATACCAACTGTAATTCCCTGACCACAGAGGCAAAGAGCCTATGGATTATTCTATTACATTGGAATGATTACAAGGAATAAAATTCCAAAGGAATGGTTATTTTTGTAGTTTTTGAAATCTACATACATATATATGGTCAACACTACAACTTGAAATCAAAAACAATATATCATTTCCATTGGAAACATCCATAACTCATAGGATATCGTTTCAAGTCATTCATAATATTATATTCACAACATGGTGGAAATAAAACATGGGAAAGGGGTGAACTTAGATGATAATTAAGTGTAATTAATATAGTATAACATACTAAAAACATAAACACTAGGTATTTTGAGAAGAAAAAAACACATACCTTCAAACATACACATGAGCATAATATGGTAGGATAAAAGATGAATGAATCATGCTATAATATAACACAACCACTGATATTATACTATTATAATAATCATATGGACTATCAATTAATAGTTTCATAATGAGGTAAATGTATAATTATGGAAATATAAAATATTTCTTTTTAAGGATTAATTCAATAAATCAACTATTTTTATGTCATCATTACATGAATCTATTATTGTCATGGTTTTATGCCATAAATATAATACATTGGTAGGACCACAGTCAAAACCACATATAAATTTTTTCATGAGACCAACTGATGCATAGAGGGGTTGTGGAGGGACCCACATGAAAATTACTAAGCCTAATTCATTACTCATATGATTGTTGTGAAACATAAATAACATATAAATTCATATTGAAACTAGTATTTGAAACTTAAATAACATCCCCAATCAATAAACATAATCATTAACTAGTCAGAGTAATATGGTAAATGGTATCAAGGTACCATATCCACAATCAAACTAATAATATAGTTGTAAGTAAAATATTCTAGGAAATATCATAAATAATTAATCTCAATAAAACATAATAATCAACATAGGTGTTTAAATAGTTCAAAATACTATTATAAAATCATCGATGAATTCTTGAGAAAAATACTCCTTTATTTTGAAAAGAAGAGTTCTCTTTGAAAAAGCATTGTATAAAAATAGATGTGAAAGAAGATAGTTTTTACATATTATAATTAATTATTTTATAAAAATTAATGTGTCTTAGAAAAAATATTATAGATTTCACTTGAAATTAGGTAAGGTTTCTGGTTATTCGCATAAATCAGGTTATTGTATTGGGATGAATTGAGAAGGGAACCTTGTAAAACATTTATTATCCCAAAAATAATGATGAATTGATCATAAAATATGACTTTGGAACATATATATATATAATTTAGAATAATTATATATAACTAATGAACAATTAAATTTTTAAATATTGGAATGAATCATTACCCGACTGAAAATTGAGGTTTTAGAAGAAAAACCTTACCACTTTTAATCAATCAAACCATATATCACATAAAATTAATGATCATCAAATAAAATATTTAATAACATTAATATAAATTCATTCAGGATATGTAACATCAATCGGTAGTATAAAAACACCACATACAATAAATTAGTGTTGTATAATGTAAATCTCATGGAAATAAATGTGAGATGAGAAACCCCTTACCTTATATCAGAACATGTTCTGTAATTGACCATAAAATCCTTGATAATAAATTTTAATCCATTAATTAATTAATTAATAACCTTATATACTTATATTTTTTTCATTATAATTTTATTAAGTTCATTTATGTCCTTTTTGATGAGTAATAAGATACCAGTATACCGCTCAAGAGTGTCCATTTCCTTGGTTTTCACAATCGATATACTTGTATATTAGTATATAATTTCATGTGGAATGAATATACTTTTTAAAAATTGGATTTATATATTTTAAATTAACATAAATATGTTTAAATGGTTATATTTATCATTTGGTTATAGGTTATGTGGGTGATTTTTTTGGAAAAAAACATTAATAACAATCATTTAGATTGTTTTGGTGGTATTTCGATTATTATAAACTAGTTTTATCATATGAATTGATATTTTCTATATATAGTAGTTTTAGAACATTAAATGTTTTATAATACATATATTATAGTTTTCTCAAACATAAAAATAATTTTCTAACTGGAATTTATGGAGAAATTGAATAATAAATTTTGTTGTCCATGAAGGTTGTAAATCGGCACCTATGGGAAAATGATTTCATTTTTAAAATAAACTTGTGACAGTAAGAAGATTAAGGATGAATCCTCTATTAACATAATATATTTATATTATATAAGTGATATTGTAGATTTCATGATCATATTTAAAGTAGAGGAAAATTGAAGATACAAAATAAAACAAATTGCAAATGGAATTAAATGAAAAAAGAAGGAGGTTTACAGTTTTAAATATCCTCCTCGAGAACCTCTTTATGGGAAGGGGTTTTTGTGTTTTAGAAAGACCAAGTGATTATGGATGTTTGCAGAGACTAGGTGAGAGTATTTGGGAAGAATATTGAGAAGATTTAACTCTTAGATGAATGAGGATAATAGGGTATGTGGTGTGGTATTTATAGTGGATGAGAGGAGTAATTTTTGAATACTTTATAAATTATTTTATTATTTTCCACAAGAGAAGCAATATTGAATGATTCCAATGACCAACTATATTATTAGTTTCATTTTAGTTCTAACCAAGTGTTCTTACATCATACATGATGTTAGAAATAGTGTATCTAACTTATAATGTTTTTACAAGATAAATTACCATTTTGTCACTATTCACTAATGACACAAATATTTTATAAAAATCCAAAAAATTATCCATAACAATTTTTCCATATTTATAATTCAAAAATTTAGTCAATTTTATCAAAATAATTTTATAAATATGATTAATTTATTTTTTAATTATTACAATCATTTACATGAAAAAAGTATTTTTAAGAATAAAAAGTTATTTTATAACACCCTGAAAATTAAATAGGGTCTTATTAAATTAACCCAAAATCACATGAAAAAATATTGATTTTTGTATACTTTCTGTGAAACTAATTTTCTGATAATTAAATTTATTAATTATAAAATTGTAATTAAATATTTATTACTAAAAAAACTAACACATAATTATGTATATTTAAAATATTCTATATCATTTATAAGGTATTTACATTTTATTTATACTATCATGGGAGAAGATTCTATTCATAAGTGTAATATTACTATTCATAATGGTACATTACTATTCATAAGGGTAACATCTCAATTCATAATGGTATGTTAATATTCACCAAAAATTCAATTGATCCTATCATCATCTAAGAATCATATTAAATGTGACCGTGTATGTTCTTTTCTAAAAATTCAATTCATAGAGTTGGGAAAATATAGTTTCAGGGGTAGGTTATAACTATCCTGCTTTTTAAAAAAAGAGTTTTCTCAAAGAGACTCAATGATTCATGCATCAGATTTTATATTAATTTTTTTTGTAAATTTTTTTGGTGTTATAATACCAATAAAAATCATTTATTTCTATTTTTTATTCAAATCACATAATTAGAAAAATTATGTTTAATGATAACCTCACAGACATGGTGAAGAAGTGGGATTATCAGGTTGAATAATAAAAATTTTTCTATATTGTTATATCTAATTTCAATGTAAATTTATCAAAATAACCTAAATATTTTTAATTGTTCTATAATTTTTAAAGTTAGCCTTTAAAAACAACTATAAATATAATTTTTTTTATAAATAAATTAAATGAAAAAGATGTTTTCAATTAAAATTTATAATATTTCATTAATCCTCCTATGATTAAACTTATCATAACAATACTAAAAATTCACCCTAATTTTTTTTTATATCTCCGTTTCAACAAAAAAATTTATTTTGACCTATAAAATTTATAAAAGTAACAAAATTTATATTTAAAATTTTTTGTCTATTATTTGGAGGTAAACAAGATTTTATAAAATTGTAGGTTTTTATTTGTCATATGTTGTTTTCTCCTATCTAATGCCCATAAAGAATATTAGATGAATATAAAAAAATATTTAATTTAATATATATGATATATATATATTCAATATCACTCAATAATAGTGATTAATTAGTTTATTAGGGTAATTATTTAGTCATTATATTAAAAGTTTTTATATAAATATCCCCATTATATTAAAATGGTTATGATATTAATTTCAAATTAAAATTTACCAATAAATTCAACCATGTATTTTCATATGTATGTTAATCAAATTCATTAATCCAAAATAAATCACTAGTTTATATCTTATTATATTAAATAATAATATTTTAAACAGTATATCATTAATTGGTGAAACTCGGTTTTTCATGTTATGCAAGCCATCATGGAATGTCAGTATAACATTTAATAGATATAGACATCATTGTTTCATATAGAAAAATATATACTTTATTTTTCATGTAGTGCATGATTAAATTGTTTTTTCATATAATGGAATAAAAACATATATTTTTTTAATGTTAAGTGAAATGAAACATATCAAAAATGATAAATTAATTCGAAAAATATCCTGAAAAACCTCAGATCGTTACATTTTACCCCCAATGAAATAAAAATTTCCCTTTATTATTTTGTGTTTTCAATTATTTAATACTTAATATTCATCTCATATAAACCCACATCATAAAAATGAATTCTAAAAAAAATCCATTAAAAAGGGAATGTTTGCAACATAATAGTTAACCAAAGTAAAATATTACTAGGTTTCCAGATAAGATAAAATAAATTTGATGTGAAAACATGGATATGGATGGGAAATATAATTTTCATGTTCTAATGGAAATGGATATAGAACATGGTTAGGATAATGTTAATAATCACAAATCCATAATGTAGTAATGATGTAAGGGTCCATTTGATTCATAAAAAAATGTTTATGGGATAATATTTTTTGTCTCAAGAACCATTTTTCTAAAGATTCATAATGTTAAAGAAAAAATATACTTACATGTTTTTAGGAAAACCTTACCCTTTTTATGCCTCAATAAACTTCCATTTCAACTCTAATTCTAATAAATGATGGTGAGATTTTCATTCCAAAAGTAGCAACATGTCATTATATCGATGATAAGTCATATTATATGTCTTCTACTACCATAAAATAATTTGGTTAGAACATTTTATCCCATAACAATGAATCCTCATGTGGGGATATATTACCTTTACCTCACAAATTTCATTTGATGTTTTACATAGACATTCAGTTAATTATTAGCCTTATAACCCTTTTTAAAGTAGAAAATAAAAAATCGTTAGAATGAAGGGCATGAAATTATCATCTCATCTATCCATGAGTCATCAAAAACTAGTAGTTTGTTGTCTCATTCAAAACATGTTAATATTGTCTTTTTATATTCTCTTGATATAAAGTAATAAGTAGGATTACCATAAATCTTTTTTAGAAAACATCATGCATCCTTATTCCAAAGATTATGGGATATATTTATTAAATCAAATAATTTTTAAACATCATCCATTTTTATATAGATCACTTTTTCAACAAATCCTTAATGGTTTATAATGTCTTTGATAATATCCAATTTACTTTGTCCAAAACAATCATCTCTTTTTCCAAGATCAACAAAATTTTCTCAATATCCTAAACACATTATGTGTAACCTTACTATAATGAAAATATCATATTTCCATTAAATCAATTTTCCATGTATTCATCACCATTAAACATATAATTAATGAAAATGATTCTATAAAATAGATATATATTTCAGGATTCATATGACATAATCATTGAATTCCAAAGAAAAAAACTGCATTTATTATACATATTTTGAAAACCATTTCTCAGGATTCATCAACATATCACATAATAAAAAATTACAATAATATAAAATATGAATCATTTATTAAGGTTCCTTAACTTTATTTTTGATTTATATAATAATTTAATAACATCTCATAGCTTTCACATGTCGCATGCAGTCTCCTTATCTTCAACAATACAACCAATACTTAGGGACCTTCCTTATTCTCATTATAATATTTCCAATTAGAAAATATATTTCTATTATATAAATACTATAAAAATATAAAAAATTTAAATGATAACCCAATTCATTCTATTTTACATCATTTATTATTACTATAAATCATATGGTTAAAAACATTTATCATTGAATAAAACCATATAATCATGATAAATTACTTCTAGGATGTCCATATCGTGAAAACTACATTTTAATAAATGAAACCATATGTTTAAACTCAGTTAATTATATATATTTATTATATTCAAATCCTTCATGATGATTTAGGAGAGTTTAGGAATTTCTAATGAATATCCCCAAAGAGTGTCAAACCAGGTGCACAATAAGGCATACTATTGTGTACCAGGTTTCACTCGAGTTATGCCCGATGAACAATTTTTTAGATTTTACCCCTAAGAACATATACTCCTGAAAAACATAAAATTTCAGTAACTAGAAATGGATACATTTCTTGGAAACCTATCACTCTATCAACTACAAAAAGGACATGTTTTTAAACACTAACAAATCCTTGGACTTATCCTTAGAGACACCCCTATACATATACATAGACATATCCCTAGTAATATCAATAATTTTCTCATTATAGTTTCAATGTTTGGCTAAACCCTTCCTTTGATGAAAAAAACAGAGACCTTGGGTTAACACATTTTTATATTACAACATTCTAGATGAATATTTTTCATATTAGAAAAATATATGCATTAGGACTGTAACTGTTTAGTGCATTTGAAAAATGTCAAAAAATTATTCTAGTATATTGAATGTTATTCAAAATCTTATTTATATATCTTCCCCTTTATAAATCCAAATTGAATCAATTATTGATAAACATAGGAAAGGAAAAATCAGAAATGGTTGATCTAGAATTCATAATATGTGTAAATAATGGAAATACGTAAGCACAATATGAATATAGGGGAATAATAACATGATCTTATATATAGTGGACCATTACTTGTATATAAATGATCATAAACATGCATATATGCATAAAGTTCATAAGACATGAATCCTAAGATAATCTAGAACATAATTAGTTTAAGAATAACATATTAATTAGACATTTATTTTTTGAAAACAGATCAATGTTTAACATAGTGAACATGTATAAGTAGAAACAAGTTCACACATTGTGTTAAGGATGTGAAATCGGGCCCTTAAATTAACATATGGACATGAAACTTGGTCCACCCAAAACACTGTTATCATGTAATTTGGTTTACACATAACATACTGAACATGTAATAAATTTCACAGATAAACTTATGGAAATAAAACTAGGTCCATGAAAAACATTTATAACATGTAATAAGGTTAAAAAATAAAATTATTTCCACATTATAAGGTTCACTCATAACATTGTAAACATGAAATCAGGTTCATGCATACACTTTTGGACATGAAACTGTGTCCTTGTATAACATTGTGAACATGTAATAAGGATTTTGTATAATATTTATACACATGTTTCATTGATTGTAACCAAATACATAGGAGGGGGATACATGTCCCAACCATAACATAATAAACGACAACATACATCTTCCATAATATAATAAAACATACACCATATCATGAACTACAAAAAGAGATCACAACATAACCCATGAAATGAACTGGTCATGACCAAAATGTAATCAGATAATATAATATTAAAATCATATAGGTTTTATAGTCATTTCATCATAGAATAACCCATTAATGGAAGTTATTTTCATAATTATTTATCATGGAATAACATATTGAAGATAAATGGGGTTCAAAATCATGTTACCTATGGATGGGGAATATGTTTTATAATCCAATAACCCATGGAAGATGAACAATATTGATAAGATTATAATCCATGAATAATAAATGGGTGTCCATCAACATCATTCAATCAAAATAAAAACCATTCAGTGGGAGAATATTAATGGAACCTTTGGATCATTTCCTAAAAAGTATTGGGTATCATTAATTAATTCCATCTTAGATAGAAAGAAATTTTGAGGTACATTTTTGAAAAATTTGTGGAATAAAATATCCTTTCATTTTTTTAAAAAGGATTTTTAAAACATAAAACCATTTGGAAACCATTTTAATTAAAAATATTTTTAAAAATTATAAAATAAGGTTGAAATAAATTTTAAAACTATTTTACCTGAAATCTTATAATGGAATATTAAAAACATTTTGAAAACCATTTTCCATGAAAACTTATAAAAGAATCATGAAATATTATTGAAAATATTTTTCCTTGAAAAAAATTGAAAACATATGAAAGAATAGTTTTTAGCATTTAAATCCTTTTTCTTCAAAAATATCATTTTTGGATGAATATAAAGGATTATTTGAAAATTATTTAAAAACAATTCTTAACATAAAACAATTTTGGGAAACACATTTTATTTCGAACACATTTTATAATAAAAAAATTTCAATGATATTAGACAATAACTTCCTTTTGAAAAATATATTTATTAACATACAAATGAATAATTGAGGAAATTACAATCAGGATGGTGGCTAGGTCTGTACACGCTGAACATCCCCTTAGCAACATAAATGTTTGGAAAAGTGACTTGATCTGAAAAATAGAAGAAGATTAATTGTAGAACCATTTTTTAAAATATTAAATAAATGGGTAAAAATTTCATTTGAACATTATAGGATAATATGAAATGGTCATTTATAACTTTAAAAAAAAATAGTTTTGAAACAATATAGATTTTCGATCGAAATGGTAAATAAATAAGATTTTCATAAAAAGATTTTTAATTACCATAAGTAAAAAAGATTGGGAAAATGGTTTCATTTCATGGATATGAATAGGGTTAGTAAATTTATTATTTTTCTTGAGATAATTATCTGAATATTTCATCAATGAAAGAATAAACATAAAAAATCTCAATAAACAATGATATTGATGATATAAACAGTTAAAAATTTGGTATAAATAAGTCAATCTAAAATGGAAAGAATAACAATAAATATTTCTTGAAATATCATTAAAATAATTATATTTATGATATAAGCATTTAAATTAGAGTATATACACCTGATATAAAAATATAGATGCATAACCAAGAATGTGTCTCATAGAAAGAAAAATGAGGCAAAATAACTTTAACTATTTGGTAAATTTTGAACCATAAATTCCATGAAATAAAGATCATAAAAAATTATGTGAATAAAAATAAATTTATGTTTATGAATTTTATAATACATACATGGGTAGTATTCACAGCACACAAAATAAATGAGTGGTGAATGGGATATGTATCTCACGTAAATAAAAAGTGAAATGAAATTCTTATTCCTTATGTTTTGACATTCATTATACACATTAAAACAACATGTATAATAAAAATATATTTATTATAAATCCACTAAAGAACCATATTATTATATATAATACCATATATATTTTTTATGGCTTTATATTACACATTTATTAACAAATCTATGTTAATGTTTCCTTTTGGGTAATATCCGCTTTATAATTTGGGCATCTTTTGACTTTTTATTCCTGATCGTCTTACTTTTATCATGATTAAATGATTTCCAAAATAAAAAAATTGGTATGTATATAATATTTATTCAATATTTATGTATTTATAACAATCTACATATGATTGAAATATTAAACGAAATACAAAATTCATGGAGACTCTAGGTAATACGTACGGATGAACGCTGTGTCTATTTTGATGTGGTATTGAAAGAGAGAATGTAGATGACATAAATAAATATATATATATATATATTTACATAATGTAAATATATTATCAATATTATTTCATATATATCATATAAATTTACTAAAACCATCCTTAATTCATTCAAGGTAACGTGTGAATGAATCACATGACATTGAAAAGGTGGTAGTCCACATATCCACAGATGAAGTTATCGTATTTAAAAAAGATGTAATGTATAAAGGTATGGGTTATAAAATAATACACTAATCATAAAGTAATTTTAAATTTTCATTTATAATATAAATTTTAATGAAATCTATATTTAATACATTTAGTTAAAAGTTTGAGGGAATCACATCACTTTGTAGTTGTTTTACTCTACATGTCCACAATCAAAGTTATCGTATTTATACAAAATGGAAACCAAAATAGTATTTTATATATAATAATTATAGATTAATAATTTCCTTATAAATGTAACATAAATAATATATATAGTTTATATTAAAATTACCTTCCATGAATGATTATAAAGGAAAAACGATCGATCATCTTTCCATGAGGCTGTAGTTCATCATACATGAACTCTATGTTCGTTAACTATTAAAGGGATGAGTCTGTTATTGGATTGTAATGTACATAAAGATAGATAAATAAAAGAAAGGGTGATGAAATTTTGTTTAAAAATAGTCTTCTTTATCCTTAAAATAATCTTATATTAATACATTTTATCTAATCGTATTCATAATACCTCTAATATACTTAAAAAATGATTGGACTTGGTTGTTGGGTATGATGAAAATGTATCATAATAATGTATTCCTCAGTATGTAATTTAATTTTTTTTGTTGGATATTAGTCTTATTCACAGTATAAATCCATTTATTTAGATTAAGTGTATTAAGAATCATAATCAAAGTATTTTTGATAAAATAACATAATATAAAATAACTAATTCTATCTTAAATCATATAGAATCATATTTAGAGTAATACATATTAACAATGTAATACAAGTTAAAACTAATTTACCATAATTACGGGTATTATGATAAAAATAATAAAAATATAAATATGAAAAGAATAATCATTTACTACCAATTATAATTGAAATGGAAATAGACCACATGTAAAAAATAAGTAATTGAATATAATTATTTTAACCCAAAGGGAAGAGTATCCAATATCCTATGATAATGGAATCTTGTTTTATTTATATAAGAAATTTTGACATTCCATTTCTATGTAAATACCTTTTTATGAAGATCATTCTGTCTTGCTATCCTCACAAGTCCTCTTTACGATGATTATATTTTCTCTATCTACCTATCCTCGAAAGCCCTCGATTTTATTATCAAATTTCGCCTTGCTATCCCAAAAATCCCTTGATCAAGAAGATCATATATCTTTCTTCTAATCCTCATAATAACACTATCTTATTCACAATTATACTCCCAAATCAATTATGGACACAAAAATATTATCATAAGGACTTAGATACGTGGAACACCAACAAACATATTTCTAATGAATTTACAAAAACATTTTTTTGTATACATTTTCAGTGAAAAAGATATTACTATACAATAGAATATGGTTTTCTGTATTCATTAATTAAACATAAGTATGCCCAATTAATTTCATTATTGGATTTCATTGAGATTTCATTATGATTATGATTCCAATAATATCGCCTTAGATGTCAAATCTGATTTAATGAACATGGTTTTACTATTGTGGGAATAAAAAACTTTTTAAATTTAATTTGATAATATCGAATATGATAACTATTCGACGTATGATAATAATTATAATTGTAATGAATAAAGGATATTAATATTCATGAATAAATTGAACTAATTTTTCGCATGCTAAAATATATTTGTTTCCTGTAAACACATTCATAAAATAATTTGGAAATTACAGAATTAGTAATTAAATATTTAAGAAAGTGTTTGTGATTTACAAAACAATAAAGAAGGAAAAAAACCAAAATGAAACATTTGAATCAATGATATCCTCATTGTTCAAAATCCCAAACCACAAGAATTAAATAGAAAATTACTTTTAAAAAAACTTACATCCGTTATTATTTTTAAGAACGACGTATTAAGAATGAATCATTAATACTTATCACTGCCTAATTTTAAAACACATTTGAATACAATGGATTAATACGACTAGCTCACCCTTAAGATAAGAAATACGTTAAATATTGTATTATTTTATTTAGAAGTTTTTCTTCCCTTATCTAAGATCATATACCTCTTAATATTGGATTCTCATTCTTTTTATAAATTTGTCTTCCTTTGTGATTTAAAAAAAGAATGTGTAAGAGCCTTGTAATATCTAAAAATGGTTAGAGAAACAACAATACCAAACCAATAATATACATGATTATTTTAAAAAAATTAAACAATATAAAACCAAAAATGAATTGGAAGACATTTAGACATATTTTATGTTGATGAAAATTTCCTTCATTGATAGTCCAAAATAAAATTACAACAAGAGTGTTGTGAAAATAAATTTTTCTTTATTTTACATTAAATATATGAAAATTGTCTACAACAAATTGAAAAATTATAACCCCCTTCATCCATGGCCATAAAATCATGCTGAGGCTTGTCATTATTTTTATGAATATTTATTCATTATTATAGAATCCAAATAATTTCATCTTGTTCCTTAATAATTTTTCCCAAAATCATAGTTTTTTCTTCCTCGGCTATTATTCATTTGAGAAAACATTATTCTTATTAATAAACTCAAGAATCTGATCTTTATTGAGATTGAATCATTAAATATCATGAAGAAAGAAATTTAATATTATGTTTAAGTATGAGATATCATGTGTTTGTTTCTGTTATGAAATCCTAAAGTGATCAATAATCATGACCTTTTTTCTATGACTTCTGTAATAATAGTAAAATCGCAATCTATTTCATTCTCTAACATCTTTGAATTTTAAAAATCACCATCATGGATCTCGATTTCATTATCAATATCACGAGACCTCTTCACCATCTTATTACAACTCTTTCTATAAGACTCATCATAATCATTAAAAATATTGAAATTATCCATAACTCATATCAATTTATATATCAAATCTTTCACTAAATCCAATTATTTCACTGATTTTCAATAACTAAATCATCATTTGTCTATAAAATATGAAAGTAGGTATTTTTTCCTAATATGATCAATGTATGAAATATGTAATCATGAACATTAGATATGATTGAATTCGATGATCCTGATTCTAATTGATTATGCTAGTTATAATCTCTATAGGAATTGATTTTATTTATTTTTTCTTTGAAACTAATTTTTAAATTCTTTTTTAAAATTTCCTTTCATCAAAAAATTATATTACCTAAAAAACATTTTTAATTCATTAATACATAGAATTGTTATATTTTTATTTTCTATTGGATGAGGATTAAACATATCTAAATGATGGAGAATTTTCTTTTTACTGATGGACAATATTCTCCTTTTAATTCCCCGTAGAAGAAAATTATTTTTATGAGTCCAGAGAAGTTCTCGAAGAAACATTATTAGAATGACTATCATACTTATCAAAAAATTTATTTTCAGTATATTATCCTTCTTCTTTCCCATCTTATTCATCTATACACTCTAATATTAATTTTTTATAGAACCTTCTTCAACTAAATATCCATATTTTTATTCTTGTTCTTTTTGAAATATTTTATGAATATGAGACTCAGATCGTAAATCACATTTTCTTGTTGGAATCATTTTTTATACAAAAATAGATTTTCTATTATCAACAATAGTGGGAACATTGTTATGGAAAATGTCACATTACTTAAATGAAAAATATGCATCATAAGGTAAAACAACATTCATAGAAGCATCCTCAAATTCATTCATAAATGAAACAACTAATGATTCACTTTGATGCTTATTATTTTGTTTATTTTCCATCGTTTTTTTCATTTAATATATTCACCATATATCCTTGTGCAAAGGGATTTAGATGTGTCAATCCTAAAATGTTTTTCTACTTATTTTCATTCACCCTTCTTTCTTCTCTATTATTGAGATACTACATGATAAACATTCTTTTTCTTCTTTTATTTACATGTCAGTGGAAGAGAATCAAACATTAATTTTTAACAACATCATTAGGTTTATTTCATGATGAATTTTCTGCCTCTGATATAGATTATTGAGGTATCTTAACCAAAATATTTGATTACAGACTAAAAAATTGTCATTATTATATTTTTATCATCACTGATAAACAAAATCAATTCCTAGATATGTTAATACTTGATTTTAATATTTTCATATCTCATGATATTTTCAATAATTTGATTAATCAATCCTATAACTGATATGATATTAGGCATGACTGAATATGATATTATATTCTTATATATCAGTAGAATAAATCCAACCGAATTGATTTTTACATGTGGAATTAGTAATCCAAATGAAAATTTCAGAAACATTCAATGTACCTCAGTGACCATTTATTGTAATAAAAAAATATTGAATCGAAATAGATAAAAATATATGATATGGAATTAGATGGACAAACATTTTGGGATCATCATCAGATACATTATTAGATAATAATTTACCATCTATTTATCAAACAAAAATACAATTTGAATCCAAATGTTTCTGAGTAGGCCAAAATGCATCCCTTTTATTAGAAATATCAAGGAAATATGATTCTTATCTTTGTTTCAATTTGTATTAATTATCATAAATATTTAAATAATAAATTTCGTTTACATTTTATTTAAAAAAAAAATCATAAAATCAAAAAAATTATTAAAAAAAATAAATAAAATCACAAATTGGATTTGATTAGTATACACATAAATATTCACCACAATAATAGTCTATCATTATTTTCAAAGATGAATCATATTTCTCATAAGAAAATATTGTAACTAATCATTCATAGAAAACAAGAAACTTATTCTAATCCTTTATAGGGAAATCATATTTAGAAAAAAAAACTGAGTATTCAGACAGAAATAATGAAATAATACTTATAATTTTAAGTGTAACAACACTTCAGGGTGAGAATTATGAATTATAAAATGTTGGATACGATGGGTCTAGGATCCCATTTATATAAGAAATCAAAAGTGACAGTTTAGATTCCAAATAGATATTACAATAAAGATGTTATCCCAGTCATCTAACGGATCTGATACATCTCAACGAATTATTTTCTAAAAAAATATAATCCATTGAATTTTTTTAAAAAAAATATTATATTGGGGGAATTTGATGAAAATAAATAAATAATGTTAAAAAATAAAAAAATATAAAATAATGTAATATTTTTAATTACAAAAGAAATGAGTAGTACCTTTCAGAGTTGAATCATCGATATGATAATTTATTGTTCTTGGTTTAAAAATTACCATATTAAAATAAAAAAATATACTAAAGAATATAAAAAGATGATAATTCAGGAATAACAAAATTAATTAATTTTTTTTGGAGAAAAAAAGATGCAAAAATACGATTTTGCTTTCTTCAAAATGTAATTGGAATTTCACTCATGTAAGTTTTATTCTAGAGTCAGAAAAGATTATTAATATTGTATTTATAGAAATATTTTATAAAAATAAGTAATTTTTTTAAAGACTATAAATTTTGAAAATAATAAATGATATTTACTCCCCCTTTGAAAACTAGAAACATAATGTAAGGAGATTGATAAAACAAGAAGTATATATGAATGGATAATTTACATTAGTCATTTCTAGCTTCTATATAATTTATTAAAATCTTTCATATGGTAATGGTTTTTTTAAAATATCACCAATTTGTTCTTCCATTCCAATGAATTATAAAATTATATGTTTTTTAAGTGTGTTATCCCTAAGAAACTTATTCCTAATATCAAAGTATTTTTCAAGAGAGTGACGTGAAGTGTTTTTAATTAAATATGTGGAAGTTATGTTATCACATAATATTTTAGTTTTACTAAAACTCATGCCATAATCAGTGAGTGTGTGTTGAATCCACAACACTTGAGCAAAAAATCTTCTATTTTCCACATATTCAACTTCAATATTAAAAGGTGATATTGAGTGTTCTTTTATAAAATACCTAGAAACTAAAATTATATTTAGAATTTTCATGTTTGAGATGAATGTTTCATATATATAATACAAAACCAAAGTCATCATCCAATGAAAGTTTTAACTCAAAATAATTTCCTAAAGAATTAGAAAGGCTTAAATCCACACCTTTATTATGATAAAGAGAGATTCCATTAATTTATTTTAAATAGCATTCCATTGGATTATCTTAATATCTTGAATATAAGTATACATAAAACATTATTTCTTATAGAATAGATATTAAGTATAATAAAATTCCAATCATACCTCTAAAAATTGATTGATCAACTGGTTTCCTAGCCTCATCAAGAACATCAGTATTTGTGATAATATTTGGAGTAAAAATACCTTTAACATTTTCTTATCCATACTTTTTAAGAATATATTTGTTGTACTTTTGTTGAGATATTTATATACATTCTAGTTTTTTGAAAATTTGAAATCACAAAAATTATGTTAACTCGTATATCATACTCATTTAAAACTCATATTTTAAAGGATCTATAAAAGAATATACTAAATGATTTTTATTTGGATCCAAATAAAATATCAGTAACGTATATTTGAATAATAATAATTTTTTGTTTACATAATTTATAAAAAAATTAGATCAATTGTTCCCTTAAAAAATTATTTTATAACAAATGCTTTTTAAATCTATCATACTAATCTCTAGGGGTATTTTAATATCATATAATGAAATGGTATGTTTATAAAAGTATTCAGTATTTTGTATCTAAAAAACATATAGATTTCACAAAAAACTCCATCTTGTACATTTCCTTTAATTAATGTTCAATTCACATGCATTTGGAAATCAATTAAATTGAAGAATACTACAAATTCTAAAAAAATATGGATAGATTCACGTATAACTATTGGTGTATAGTTATCTTTATAATCTATTAAATATTGTTGATTATAAAACCAAGTAAGAAGTATTTTTTATAATGATAATTCCATTCACGTATCATTTCATTCTGGAAAACCATTTTTACTAAAAATACTAATGAATATTTAGGTATTTCAATCAAGGTCCCGACATTATTTCTTTTGAATCCATTTAGATCATATAGCATTTCTTTTATCCAATCTTCATCACTTAAATCCTCATTTAAATTTTTAGACACAAATTGTGAATAAAAATAAAGTCATTCTTTTAAAATTATCAAATAACTTCCAGTCCTAACTTATTGATTAACATCACCAATGATACTATCACAAGGATTATTCCTATGAAATATTTGCCTTTTTTTTATAAAATATATCCATAAACATAATGTATAAATTATTCTTGAGTAGATACTTTAGATGTTAATGGAAAAAATATTGAATTATATTTTGGAATTTTTTTCATTATCCTTATACTGTTTTTTTACATATTTCAAAATTTTCATTTTCTAAAATATTTTCAAAGTGATAAAATTCTATAAGAAGGTAAATTATTATCATCACTATATGAGGGAAAGTTTTCATCTGATGTTACAAAATGGTTTTCATGAGGATAATTTTTATTTACAAATATATAAGATAATGATTTATCTATTTGTACCTTGTACATTAACCATAGATTTTTAATTAGTAATTTAGAAAAAAGACTAATATTCATCAGATATAAACTTTCATTATCCAAGGAATTGTCTAAGGAATCACCTCCAGTAGCACTCCATGTTTCAGCAGCTTTAAGAAAATTATTTTTTTTCCCTTGTAAAACATATTCTGATTTCTATTAGAATTACTATACTTTCGGCCTTTATTTTTATCTTAGGAGAATCAGGTCTGATATTTCCCGCTCTTCTTCACTCATAGAAATTAAATTCATATTTTTTCATTCAAATCACTATTATATTTCATATAAAAATATTGAAAATAATTATTTCCAACTATCTTCATTATTCATCTGAAATTATTGGTTAATTCATTCTCAGAATGTTCAAAATCACTTGAATTATGTTGAATAACAATTTAATTTTTTCTAGAATACCTAAAAACATTATTAAGAGCCTATGTTCTTATTTAATTAGAAGTAGTAGTGAATGAAACTAAACCATTATTTGTATTTAGTTTCCCTACATCTCCTTTAAAACATATTTCATAGTGAAAAATAATTCCAAAATGTCATCCACATTAATATTTGTAAACATCCATGGTTTATCAACAACTGTTATATTTGATTCCCACTCTTTGGGAATAATATATATTATCGTTTCAAAAATAATTTCATCTTATAATCATTTAACTCCAATTATTTTTAATCTATTATCTATTATCATAGGCCTCTATTTTACCTTTTTAACTAGTTCCCCATAAAAAAATAAAAAACATTGATAATTAGCTCTATGAATTTATCTTCTATTTTAGCAACTTTTTTATGTTATATAATGAGTAATCTCAATATTTTTCTAAATACGCTTAGTAGCTTCATAAGAATAAATCTTACTATATATACTATGGGTAATTTTAAATATTAGAGTGTTTATAACTCTATATTTCAATTGATACTCTTGATTTTCTTGATTTGTAAAAGTAGTCTATTCATTATAATAAATCTTGTAATATCCAATTAAAAAAAATAAAATTTCCAAAACCAATATTTGTAAAGAATTTATTATATTTATCTCTTCAATATAAATTATCAGCTATACAAAAAATAGGTGTTCTATTTGGATTAAGGTTATAAATTGAACCAACATTGAGTCATATCATCTGTAAAATAGATAAAAAATATATATTCAGTAATACATTTAATTGTGTTATGTATTTATAAAACATTAACAACAAAATTTAACTAACTCAAAGTCGTAAAGGGAAGATAATTTTGAATATGTATATAAGCACTAGTAACCTCCTCTGATTCAAAATGTGTTTATCAGTATTATATAGACATTACTCTAATACCAATGGTTTTATCCTACTGAATATGAATATGGGTAAATACAAGATGAGGGGGTGAATTGTGAGTTTAAATACATTTGTTTTTTGCATTAATGGAGTCTTATTTTAACAACGTTAAACTGAACATATTAATAATACCACTTATGTATTTATAAGATAAACAGACTTGGCCCTTGGGTTTGATGGAAAATGTATCATAATAATGTATATTTTGATATGTATTCCATAGTTCATAGTTAGAGATTAATCGTATTCATAATAGAAAATGATTTAATCAGATAAAACACAATGAGAATCATCATCAAAGTTGTTTTGATAAATCATCATAATACAAAAGTAATTATTTTATCTTAAAGAGTACAAAATCACATTCACAGAAATAACATACTCACAAATTATTAAAGGGTAAAATTTTTTTATCGTAATTAAATCTATGATGATGAACATAATACAAATACAAATATAAATATATTAATAATTTACTTCTTATTACAATAGTAGAAAAAATAAAAGACTAGAAATAAAACATGTAAATGAATACAATTTTTTTAATATGAAGAGGATGGTATCCAATGACTTAGGATGTCGGTCCATTACATTATACTGAATAGAAATTATGTGATTCCCATTATAGGGAATTCCCTCGATATGAATATCGATCTCTCTTATTATCTCCAGAATCCCTCGATAGGCTGATTGGCTTTGCAGTATCTCTCTATCTGCAGTTGTCCTCAATATTTGATTATATTCCTTCTTTATATCCCTATTATCCCTCAATCAAGTAGATCATATCACTGCCATCCTCTTCTTATAATCATTCAGTCTTATTCAAAATTGGTATCATAAATAAATTATGATCTCAAATATATTACAAGTACAAATAACAAGAATTTTACTCTTATAAGCATCAGATCTCCTATTCAAAAAAATTAGTAGAGTGTTTGTATGTGTTTATACATTACTTTTTGAAAACGTTAAATGAATAGATATTTATAGGAAAGATTCCAATGGTCATCATGAATCTCCAACGATCAAATTTTCTCTAAGAGGTTTTCATGGACTAGGACATCAGGCACTTCAACAGTGATATTATAATTGAATTCACATTATTGTTTTGTTATAGAAATTTACAATGAAAAAGGAATTCCATTAAATCAGTATATTATTTTCAATATTGAGATATAAAACATGGTAAATTTGATAAAATTACATATTGGATGTCATGATGACTTTTTTTTAGTATGATTCTGATACTATATACTTCGATGTAAAATCTGTTTATAAAACCATGTATTTTCAATTGTTATGAAGAAATACATTTTAAATAATAATTTATAAGGGAGAATCAGATCATTAATGTATCTACAATAATTATAGTAATTTTAATGAATAATGTAAATTTATATTCATGAATATATTAAAAAAGTATATTTGTGGTAAAAAATAAATGTTTTTTATTAAAATAATATTAAAATACAGTTGGACATAATATAGTCAGTAAATAAAATTTAATAAATAGTTTGTGATTCCCAAAACAAATGGAAAGAAAAAATTGAAATGAATGTGGTAACTCAACATGTGTAACTATAGGGAAAACCCATATAATTTTGAAATATTAGTATATTTTGGATACTATTGTTATTATATAATCATGGAATAAGAATAATTGAGTTATTGTAGAATGAAAATAAATCTAAATAGCTTGAGGAAGTATGTTTCCATTTATCTGGGGAACTCATTTTGGTGTATACACAAAAGTTGTTTTGGGGGTGTGAATAAGGGGGACATGTGGTTGTCGTTTATATTGGATGAAGGGGACACACTTGGAATTTTTGAAAACAAGTGAGGTGTACCCATGTTTTTACATAGAAAAGTCATAATTGTTTTTTAAAAAATTCTATAATATATGTTTTTTTTCTACATATTTCCACACAATATATTTATTAGATGTGGATAGGCCATTTGGATCTATAAGATTATGGTTTACTTCTTTTTTAAGATTAATTTTACCGTAATAAATTTAATTAATTTTAATCTCATTCACTAACCTTTTTTTCAATCTATAAGTTGATATTATATTTATATAAATATTATAATAGTTAAAATGGTTTATATTCATTTAAAAAAAATTCAACTCACATAAGTGGAAAATTTATGGTTAATGTTAATCTCACACACGTGGTGAGAAAGAAATTTTTTAAAGTGAGAATTTTTAAAAGTATTCTAAGTTTTAATATATGATATGAAATTGAAATTGATACCAATTATCTAAATTAGAATAATTTATGTATGATTTATATATTTAATATTTAAACCCAATTTAAAATATAACTTATCCTTATATATAAGTTAGATGAAAACTAGTTTTATATTTAAATTTCGTATTTTTAACTATTCATATAAAATTGAAAAATCACAAAAAAATACCTAAAATTCACTATAAACCTTTTTTATATTTTTATATTAAAAATGAAGTTTATTTTGACATATAAAAATTATAAATGTTAAAAAATTAGAATTAAATTAGGTTCCCCATTAAAAGGAATTAACCCTACTTTTATAAAAGTATTGGTTTTTATTTACAATACATGGTTTGATTTTTTATATATGTGTAAAATATATTATATGAATATAAACAAAATTATTGAATATATAAACCATATATTTCATTACTATCACTACCCAATATTATGAAATTTAATTTATTCGGATAATTCCTATTCGATTATAAAAGTAGTTTTTAATAAAAACATTCCCTCTATATTCAATTGTTTCTTATATTTATTTCAAATTAATTTATATCTAATGAATTAAAACTTGTATTTCATAAATTATTTAATCCTGCTCATAACCTCTAAAATTACAATTATATAATACCTTATTTTATTAAATAATATTATTTTTAATAATATATCACTATTCGATAAAACATGGTGTTGTTTGTTATGTCTGTCGTAGATGAAAGTTATTCTTGCATGTAACATACAATAACCTTGTTATTCCATAATGATAATAATAAAATTTATTTCACATTTGGTGCACAACTAACTTTGGGTGGTGTATAATGAAAAATAAATCTATAATAAAATATTCTTTTTATTTTGTGTAATAAAAATTAATAAAAGAATAAATTAATTGAAAAATATATATATATCATAAAACCGTATCATTTTACATCATCCAAAACTCATGAATCGATACAATTGTGGGATGAACCTATACCTAAAAAGGATTAAATTAGATTAAAATACAAATCATACATTGTACCATCAAATTGTAATATCGATCTTCCAAAAACATCATCTCTATACTATAATGATACTTACTTTCTCATCCTTAGAAATTTATTTATTATTGAGTTTGTATAACAAGTAGAGTCATGGGGTTCCTTCAAAAAAATAGGATTTATTAGATTTGAGTAAGATAATTATTCTTCCAACATCACCCAATAAAATAATGGTTTTTTTGAGAAAAATTATGTGTATCTCCATTACAATTGTTTATAATACTATGGAATTATTTTTAAAGATGTAACTTTAGATTATAATAGTGATATTATCTTTGAGGTTATGTATAATTTTGCTTGTTTTGATATTTTGAATGACAATAAAAATAACAGAGCATTATATTGGGTCTAGAAAGAATTTCAACTGAACATGTGGTCTGATTCTTGATATTATTCCCCACATAGATGTACATATCTCCTTCTTATTATTTTCTCAATTAGAATTTCCACATATTCACAAGGAGTTAAACACAATCCCTCTAAAAGAATTTCTAGAGATATATGTGTCTTCCAATGTATCTCTATTAACCTTCTTCGTATATTCTATAGTATAATAAAACACTATCTTTGAGAGAATATTTGGTAATAACCTCGATTGAATGGTGTGTGTCTTCATGGATGAAGTAGTAGAAATTTGATGGGTAAAGAAAATTATCTTCACATACATAACCACATACCGTATCACTGATTAATTCTATTACTTCAAAATAATTATATATGTCATCGTGGAAATATTTTATGTGTGTTGATTGAATTGATTTTTGGGGAAATTTTCAATGTAGTCCAATTTAATTCCTTGGTCAACTATATATTGGACAGAAAAATTTCTTCCTTGGCATAAAAAATACTCCAACATATATAGCTATAACATCGAATATAGATATTCTAGTGAAACTAAACGTTAAATGATTTAGTTATATCAATTTAACCACACCTATACTTTTTCGGGCATGGAATCCTTCAAAAGATGTGTGTATTCTACTTCTAAAACAATAAAGTTTGATCTACTTATTTTGGTTTTTTTCTTATTTCCTATAGAAACTGACTTGAAATAATAAAATATTCTTTGGACATGTTTTTGGTTCACTTGATTCTAATTTGAAACCACTATTTTTTTATATATATTCTTATTTGTTATTATGATATCCACTTATTAATATTCTCTAAAAAAGGAAACATTTCTATTTTCCATCACATACTATCATCAAAAGGATGTGAAATTTAAAAATCACTATAAATAACATTAAATCACCAATCTTCCCTGAAAAATAATTTATTTCATTTTCATATATCATGAAACTCAAAATAAAAATATACACTTCTTAGTAAGTCTCATAATCATGAATATTATAAAGAACTCATTGCCTAACCCGGAGATGATGATACGGAAAAACATATAAATATATTTGGATACATATGAATTTAGACAACCTGTTAAATTTATGTTCACAAAAAAATGATATTTATGTATTTTAAGATACACAATAGATGGTTTGATATCCCAATCACATTGAAACCATCCTATGAGATAAAAGGACTGGACAAGGCTAATACCATTTATAACATCTATCCCCAAATCATTATCTAGAGAAGATATCGAGTGATAATAATATTTTGTGAAATCCAAAACACACTAAAAGTTGAAAATAAATTCTAATGGAATAGGAAAACATTACGGGATGAACATACATTTTAAGGATAATAAAACCTACCAACAAAAAAACTATATCCTATACTCATATATGATGCAGGAGTATATATAATACATCAAAAACATTTAACTATATTTTAATCTATATTATGGTGGAATAAGAATAATGTAAATAAATTGTAATAAATAAAGGAAAAATGACTCAAATATAGTCAAGTGGAATCATTCCATGTACCATATGAACTAACTCTATGGACTTCAACAACATACCATATTGATGGTATTAAGACGAAATGATAGTGAAGTTAAATACCCTCCCAATTTATATTATTTGATATATGAAGTTAGAAAATTAAAAAATGTTTCCAAGAAGGGGTTAACTATCAAATCACTTAGAAACCCCCTAAAAATCCCAATGCATGCCTCTATTGTCAAGAACCAGTTAATATATTTAATATAAAACAATTGAAAAGAAGTTAGATATTTTATTACAAACCATAAGTGAAATTCATGTTAGTTACCAATAAAAATTCATACCTCCATTTGAAGATACATTGAATAACCCTTCCCAGGTTCACAAACACACACACCCGAATATTCAACTATTCACTCAATATTAGAAACACCATTGATTTGGGTAATCCATTACCATAACCCTTCCAACTTTGACGGAGACACTTCCTGACCAGACATCATCCACATTGAACACACAATAATCCAATTATTCAAAATTCCCTTAAAATTAATTTATCAAAGAATAAATATTCCCTTAAAAATATTTTATCAGACACATTTCTTACATCAATGAAATTCCATAAGTCTAAAATCATTATTTTAACATTATTAAAAATAGAGGTTTTCAAAAGTTATCAAATTTTTGATAAAAATCCAACAAACCTAAACCAAAACAGTTTCATTCAAAAAATCACATGTTAATACCATATAATATTTCAGAAATGGTATTTAGTGAATCTAATTCATCGAGGTCTAGAATGTTTTGAAATTAGAGAGAAGAAACCTGCAAAACAAAATATGTGTAAAATGAAGAATAAAATAATGAATTTTTACATACGGGCTAAAAAATCATTACCTTCAATTGATACAAACATTTATCATCATAATTCAAATATTATAAAATAGATCTATCCATAATATACTAGATCTATGGATCAAAGATAGATGATAAGAGTATATTTAAGAAGGACTATTAATAGTAAAGAATTATCAATGATTTTGAATGTCCAAATCAGTTCGATTTTAATGAAAGTGGAATTCATATCGAATGGAATATTTTTGGGTGTCTATGTGAGGAAAATATCTCAATACCCTAGATGAATAAGAAAATAATCTACGTTCTGGTCTGTAATCCCAATTAAAAGGGAATTGTATCATATTATTTACTACCTATCATAAAGTTTGTCCATATAGTTTATTAAAAAATATTCCAATTGTGTGCATTATTCTTTAAATCACTCATGTATCCCCACGGGTTGGACACAAGGTTTGAAAATCCATGTGACAACTATTATTCTCCATCATTCTCCATCATTAGATCTTCCCTTATAATGTACATGGTTTTGACTAACCATTCTCTTATTGATCACCAAAAATATGAGTCCAAACATCACCTTAAAATATTTCATATATATATTTCATGGATTTAACTAACGATGGATAAATAGTTCACGCCCATAAACACTATAAACACACTATAAAACCATGAATAGACTCTTTAAGCTCATCCCAATTATTATAACAGATAATTTTTTTTAATAATGTGTAATGTGATTTAAATTAAGGGTGTAACAATACATGTGTTATATTTTTATACCCTTGTTGTTAGTCTCAATCCTCGGGCCTAATAGATGTTGGACTCAAGAATCATTATTTCACTTTTATTATAGCCAACTCATCAGGGATACATTTGGAGATTGGTGATTATTATATTTCAATTAGTTATCCCATATATTCATTTCATAAAATAAATGGAATCGGTAAATAATTTTTTTTCCAAAATTGACTTCGATAAATTCCATGGAATTAGAATTTAAAGGTGGGTAAACCACTTGATTATTAAAATAATTAGGCCAAGTAAAAAAATTTCATTAGAAATGGTTAGTGAGGGTGATTTTTCTTCCCATAAATGGGGTGTTTATTCATGAAATTATTTCTTTAGATATACTATTTAGGAATAATGGTTTTTATTTATCTTAGTAGAAAGAGATGATGTATTTTATATTTCTCACAATCATCCATAATTTCTATAAGAATACAAAAAAATTAGAGTAAATGAAAAAATATTAGTGGGATGTTTAATCACCAAAGGAATCTATCACCTAATTCACATGAATATGTGTTAGTCTAGGTTTTAGGTACCTAGACTCATTTCATGTTGAATAATATTATGATAACCAATATTTATATGAGACTATTATAAGAGATTCCACATGAAATATTTTTTATAATTTCTATCTTATTGTACTAATATGGTAAGACATATTTAGATTATTTTATGTATGCTTGTTTGAAATATTATTTTAATGGTCATAATGCACTGTATACTCTTTTCAAGGGATTTTTTTATAGTTTTGGTGGTCAAACCATCCCTTGATGAAAATTTTTAATCCCTTATTTATATTTATTGGCCTTTATAATTTAGGGGATATGTTATGGGATAATTAATAATTCTAATTTTATGGATAGTTTGTTATGGAAACAAATTCATATTTACACTTTATCCATGGTTGAAAAACTTGACAATAGGAAATAAATCTACTAATATACACTATAGTCATGGTTTGAATGTATTTTTAATTATTTTCATTGAGGGTTGTTTTATAGTCATGGTTTAAATTAAAACCACCACTATATAAAAGCCACAGTCATAGTTAATAAAAAAATCATTATATATATCATGTAATGTAACACTAAGTTTTTTATAAAAAATATCATGAAATTTATGTTATAGGTGTAGGTCAAAAATATATCCTAAATGATGATAACCAATTTTCACTATTAATGAAAGCAGACCAACATGATATTTTTTTCAAAAAGGGACCACCGAATGTCACCTTACTATCCAATACATTAAAACACCAAAAACTTTCAACAAAACATCAAATATATATACAATATATGTTAATTTATTTCATGAAATAGTTTATTAAATATGATATAAAAATTTAAATGTTATGATGCCTGATAAATTTATTAAATATGTAATGAAAATAATAACATTCTTATTGAGGAATGTTATATGAAGATATCACAATTCATAACCAAAAAAAACCAAAAATCCACATTACAATATGACTATTTATTCATATTACATATTTTACAATATTTGATTACAATTTATCATTCTATATGAAACATAAATACACATATACGTATTAATTTCATGAAATAAAATCAACTATTACTCTTTTAATATGAATAGATTTCAAAATTAATGCCTTATCATAAATAATGGTGATCATTCTAAAAATTAATTAAACTTATAAAATATTCACATCTCAACGAAACCATATTTTATACAGATAAGAATTTATAAATGAGTATAAAATTGAAAATATTGAAATTTCAAAAAAACCACCATACCTGAAAAACAACCCTTTGGAAATGAAATATCACACATAAATCACCATAAATCTAAACAATTTCATGGATGTCACATGATATATGTTGTATCATTAAATTTTAGTATGCAATGAGGGATTTTCAAATTCATATGGCTATTAGTTTTCATCATTGGTTTATATGTTGTGGAAAAATAATAATATCTCAAAATTCTAATTAATTGACTAAATTAATAATGATTTTGATATTGAAGAAGTAAACATGAAACAACCACAATTAATACCATGAAACCATAAAAATAGATATCAATATATTTATTTACACATTTTCCATGTGCTTCAAGGTTTAATTACATGGTTTTTATCCATATGTATCTCAGACTAAATGATTCAAAAAATCTTGATGAGTAAAATTTCTATAAAATTCCAATTATTACAAATTAAACTTAATTATATCTAAAATACAATGCCTCATCATTAAAAATGGGGAAAATACTTATAATATGTTAACTATTAAAAATAATATAATCACCTAAAAATAATTCTACAAAATAAATAAGAATTATTAGATTATTATAATAGTAAAAAATATTGAAATTTTAAAAGCATTGAACAATTATATAACCTTTTTTTGATGTGGAATATATACCCAAAAATCATAGCTACAATATAGAAATTATATGGTCATCATAAAATATTTTAGTAAATTTCGTATAAGTGAGTGATTAATTTATTTTGAGAATTTAATATCCATTTTGTTTCATATTTAGTTTGATTATTGTTAAGACATCGTATAAATAATTTAATTATCAGAAAGTAATTAAAAGTAATAAAAAGTATATTAAAAAACTAAATTAGCTAATATCAAAATTAAAAACAAAACACCATCACATCCAATCCCAAAATGTATATATGGTCATATTACAACTGCTATAATATTGAATTATTGTTTTTAAATCGAAATTAAATTGAAATTTAAATAACCCCACAAATAAAAATTAAAAATTTAAAACAAAATTTACAAATATTAATCATTCAATAAAAATATATTTCAACTTCAATTCCCCTTCATAAAAAAGAAAAATCATTATAAAACATCATTCACATTTCAAAATACTTACATCACTACAAAATTCTTTTCATTACACATAGTAATTTAAAAATTAGTATAAAATTTAAAAATATACATATTTCAAAATGACAAATCATCGAGATCACCAATTTTTGAAATTAAAGATCACCTAGATAGTTCAACACACCTTATATACATATAATATTCATTATAAAACAATTTATTGGATATCATACTAGTGAGTGATTATTTTTAATTCTATGTTATATTTCAATTTTCATCCTCTTTATTGTTCGTCGCCCAAAAAAATCATAAATCTATTTATTATCACAATAAATAATTAATAGTAGACTTTAAAGAGCTATTAATGAACTCAAAATTCCAAAATAAAAAATTGAAATTAAAAACCATTATATCATATCCTCATATTTCTATTTAGTCATTTAATAAGTGGTTAAGGATTGGATTAGAATATTTAAATCCATATGAAAGTCAAGTTAACATCACCCAAAAATTATAAATAAATTGTTCCTTCATTGAAATTTATTTTCACCTATGAATATAAATAAATAAACAAATAAAGTACTTATCATAAAACAACCCAATAGGGCTCGCCTAACAGATTGAAGGTCGAGCCAGAGCTACCTTATAATTACCTCGATATGCTAGGGGCTAAGGACCAACACCAAAAGGAATCACAAGAATTGGAAGAATTTTACTAAAGTATTAGTACAGACTCACTCAACCACATTAAAAGAGAGGTGATGTGGAAAAATAAATAAACGAGAAAAACATCATGAGAATTATCCATATATGCAATAACCTCTATTGAAAAAAAAGAGGGTAACAGGGAAATCGTAAAATTAAAGGGGAAAAATACACACCAAACCAAAACAAACATCCGACCTAAAAATATTTGGAATACAATTATTGAATGTCCATGGATCTAGATCTTCAATCCAATACCAAAATTTATGATCAAATTCTTTAGGCAATCTCTATACTTTATTAAAATAACATTCAACATGTCATCCATCTTCATAAGAAACGACATGTGTTTAAAAAAATCCCATACAGGGTTGACTATAGAAGTACCCTATCAGACACCCTATAATCTAGATGGGGAAAAAAGAGACATGATATAAGTATAAATCACCTCCCATGCTAAGAAAGGATTGAAAAATAGACAGATATACATATATCAATATAAATGGAACCATAACAATTGGGTAAAGGGGATATCCATCTCGCATCATAGCCTAAGAAAAGAGATTTCAAAATGTTAAAAAGTAGTCCATTAATGCTTTCCAATATCTCTCATATCTTTCAAAAATATTAACCATGAAGAGCACCAACGCCACACATAAAGGTCCTGGGCGTAGCGGAAGCTCATGGGTGGATGTGCCCACATGGATTTTTGTCATTTGCAGTGATCAATCAAGGATCAATATGATGATAAATGCTAGACTCCATGGATCGAATCACATAAATAGACAAAGAAGAAGAATAGTCCCAGAACCACAAATATGGATCATCATAGGTTGATTATAATTAATTTAATGAATTGACAAGATATACTTTTTATGGAATTCTGTCATTGTAAACATTTTTTATCATGTTTCGATGTGATTCATCATTGTGTCGCAGAATCCAAGTGTATAATTCCTCTAGAGGTGATCCACAAGTGCACCACATATCTCTGGAAATCGCCAAAAAAATCTCCATGTTCTAGCATGGAGAAGCCTTTACATGCGTTGTTCACCTTAGATCACCTTGATCCGATGGAGGAGGATCTCTCTCAGTCTTGAGAGTGTTCTTGGAGAAAGGAGTTCTTTCAGCCATAAGAGAATTCTCCAGAATTGTTGTGCACAACTATTAGAGAAAATTTTTGGGGTTGTGAAGATATTTATAATTGGGTTTGAGGTTATGGAGTTATGAAAATAAATAAACGCGTAACACGTTTTATTTATTTCATTAACTATTTTTGAAAACCCTATGTCAAATCATTAATTCCAAGAGATGAGCCCACACATATTATAGTAAACATCATTTGATAAAATGTTATTATTTCTTTAAAATCCCCACTGGAAAAACTACACGTCATGTAATCATTAATACACAATATGTACTTGTTTTTCATTTACTTTCAAAAATGAAATCTACATGGTGTGTACATTCAATGTACAAAACATGTATATCTTGTTTTCATTTTATTCTTCCTCCATCAATAAGAAACATTTAGGCTTCCTTGAATAATTATTAAACCACATAAGTGAATAATCATTTTTCTACTTGAGATACTTGGATACACTTAGTGTGTGACCCACTAGGCCTCTTTCTCATTGGCATTAGTCGGGATTTCCTAATGTCCAAGATTTCTATCTAGAAACATGTCAATGCACCCAAGAGAAAGAAGTTGATGCCTCATTTATGTGTCATCTCATACGAACTCTTACCATGTAATATAATCCCTTTGTCTCAATATATCATCAATATTGTTTCATGGTAGTGTCATAACCCTATATTCTTGATATGTCTTTCTTTGACTTCGAGAAATAAAATCATCATGAGACCATGGCCCTGGAATTTGGGTGACAGTTCTATTTGAATCAAAGGGTCTGAGGTATCTACATCCATAAATATGGAATGGAAAAATCATTCCTCAACTTATTCATTAACAACATGTAATTCATGACGCACCCAACATACCATACTTCCCGACAACTATATTCATGACTGTTTTTGTCAGGGAATCTAATTTTGAAAGTTATGACATGAGTTAATGATAATATTTTAGTCTAAGGACCACTACACACGCTCGTAGATAGCAATGTCTGATGACACCAAGACATGTTGGAATACTATTGGAGGGTCTGTTCTCATAATCTCTCATCCTGGAGATTACTATGTGTGAACTCTATGAGAGAGAGTCTCGTCTTCTTATGAGTACTCACAAACGATAGTATGTATACTATGTTTCCTATCATAGTATGTCATACAATCATAGAACTTTATTTAAAAATATTTTTATAGCATTTCATGGTTATCATAATAGCGGGGATCTTCCATGAAAATATTAATGCAACAAATATTTCAATGAATTATTATATTATAGTCATGAAGAAAAATGAACAATATATAATAAGTGTAAATTAACGTAATCAAATTATAAATAGTTGGTTCTCAAAACTTCATCCATAACAAACACTCAGTTGGACTAGAGCCAACTGCCTACGACTTATAGTCTTCTTGGCGTCACATGATGATCATGTTTCTACTGAGTAAATGATTTAGTCAAGGGGTCCTCCATGTTGTCTTCTATAGATATACTGCTCCTTGCAACTTCACCTCTCTAAGAAAAATCCCTTAAGAGATGATACTTCTGAAGTTTATGCTTTATCTGTGGATGTGACCTTGTCTCTTTTGCAAGTTCCACCACTACAATATTTTCACAATAGCGTGGGATATGATCTTTTCTTCTAGGTACTACATCAAGCTCTTGTATTACGCTTTGCATCTATACAGCTTATTTAGTTGTTTCAGAAGCTAAGATATACTCAGACTCTACTGTAGAATCCACGACGACACCATTCGTTGAGATCTTCTTGTTCCCTCTTCCTCCATTCAAACGGAATATTTATCTAGTCTACGACATTATGTCATCTTGATCAGTCAGGAAACTATAATATTCATGTCCTCTGATGACTAGTTACTCATCTCCTCCATTTACCAAGAACAAGTCATTAGTACATATCAGATACTTAAGGATCGTCTAGACTGCCATCAAATGGAGGTCTTCTAAATCAGCTTGATATCTGCTTACTGCACTTAATGAGTATGAAACATCTAGCATTGTACATAGAATATCATACATGACTAGACCAATCGCGGATGCATAAAGGATCTTTGCTATTTTCTTTTTTCCCTCATGTGTATGGGGACACATTTTCTGGGAAAGATGAATGCCACGTGACATTGGAAAAAATTCCCTTTTGGACTGTTCCATACTGAATCTATTTAGTATGTTGTCAATGTATGTACATTTCCTTATTCCCAACATTCTCTTGGATCTATCATGATATATTTTGATCCCAAGAATATATAATTCATTGACCATCTATTTCACAGAGAATCATTTATCTATCCATGCCTTAACTGAATGTAAGATTGGTACTTCTTTTCCAATTAGTAATATGTCATCAACATATACTATTAGGAAAACAACTGCACTTCAACTAAACATTTTGTAGACACAAGGCTCACATTCATTCTTAATAAAGCCAAATTTCATTACGACTTCATCAAAACTAATGTTCCCTGAACTTGATGCTTGCATAAATCCGTAAATTGTTTCTTTTAACTTTCATACCTTGTTTTCATCCTTTGGAGTCACAAACCCTTCAGGATGTGTCATGTAGACTTCATCTCAGAGGTTCCCATTAATGAATGCTGTTTTGACATCCATTTTACAAATTTTATAGCCTTGGTAAGTGGTAATGATCAATATGATTTTGATGGATTTTTTCACCGCAACCAGTGAAAAGGCTTAATCAAAGTCAATTACTTGACCCTGTCTAAAACCTTTTGCAACCAATCGTGCCTTATAGGTGATGACCTTTCAATCCATGTCCAGTTTATTTTTGAATACCCATTTATTACCAACTATATTTACATCAATTGGAGGATCTACAAATAATCCAGACCTGGTTTTGGTACATGGAATCCATTTTAGAATTCATGGACTCTTGCCACTTGGAAACATCTGTGCCTTCAACTACTTCATCGTAAGTAAGAGGATCATCATTGTCAACGAATAATGAGTCACCATCCTCTGTGATAGGAAAACCATATCGTTCTGGTCATGTCACCTCTCTCATGATCCAACGTAGTTTTTGTGTCTCTAGAACAGATTGTTCTCCCACGAGGCTTTATGGAATCTCCTCTCGTACCAAATCCTTTGTATCTTGAGTCTCGACTTCATTGATGTCTATCTTGGTCCCACTGTCTATTTTGGAGATGTTCTCCCTCTCAAGGAATATGGCATGTCTTTCCACTGTAACATTGTTAACTTAGGGGTTGTATAGTTAATATCCCCTTGTTTCCTTGGAATATCCTATGAAGGTACACTTTGTGCCTCGAGGATCAAGTTTTTTACCTGAAGAGGCCTTATAAAATGCTTCTCTACCCCACACATGTAAATTTGATAATATGGATTTGCATCCACTCCATATTTCGTATGGAATACCATTTATCAATTTAGTTGGTACCTGGTTTAGTATGTGTGCTGCTGTTTGTAATTCATATCCCCAAAAGGATAATGGAAGACTCACATTCCTCATCATTGATCTCACCATGTCCAACAGGGTTTAGTTACTCCTTTCACTTACACCATTCCACTGAGGCGTGTAAGGAGGAGTTAGTTGAGATAGAATCCAAAAATACCGTAAGAAATCAATGGAGTCCTAATTAAGAATTTTTCCTCCTCAGTCCGAGTGGAGTTTCTTAATCATCTTACCAAGCTGGTTCACAAATTCATTTTTATGTTCTTTGAACCGATCAAATGAATCTGACTTCTACCTCATTAAGTACATATATCCATATCTACTAAAGTCATCAGTAAAAGTTATGATGTACAAGAACCTACACCTTTCTTCAACTGGAAATGTTCCACACACATCTGTGTGGACTAATTCTATAAGCCCTTTAGCCCTTTCAACTTTCCCACTAAATGGAGCTTTGGTCATTTTGCCTTGTAGACATGCATGACATACACCAGGTGGTTTTAGTTTGAAAGAATCTAAATACCCATCATGGTGTAATTTTGTTCATCATTTCTCATTGACATGAACTAACCAGTTATTCCAAAGTTGGGTGTGGTATGAGTCATGTAAATTAATATTTTCATTGATTTCCATTACCTGGGTTGTGGAGTCTAACACACAAAGGCCGTTATATAAATGTTCCATAAAAAAATGCTATATTTATAAATGTAGCAACATTCCTTTCCATAATTGAAGATGAATCCAACAGTATCTACTATGGATACTGAAATAATATTTTTGATTATAGAGGGGACATAATAGCATTAGTTTAATACCCAGACCATCCCAGTAGGAAATGTGTGGTGGTAGTCTCTGACAGCTACAACAGCGACTCTGGCTCCGTTGGCTGCTCGCAGATCCACCCCACCTCGGTCAATCTTTCTCAATCTACTTGGTTCCTCTATTAGGATATATTTGTGAGAACCAAAAGAAGTATCTAATAAAAAATTGGTAGTAATAGATATATTTCATTCAATAACAAATGATCCTAAAAGAACCCCTTGTTTCCTTGGGTGGGTGCAGTTTTTCTTCCAGTGTCCCTTCCTGCCAGATGCAAAACAAACAGCTTTCTGTACTCTCGCATCCCCTTTCATATTTCATTCCATGGAAGGCCTTGTAGAATATTTGGGATTAATTCCCTTCCCCTTCCCTTACCTTTTATTCACCATAAGGACAAAAGGATTTTCACGCTTCATATCATTGTCCACTTGGAGAATAAGGATAAGAAGATCATATAGAGGCTTCTCAATGTTTTTCATGTTGAAAAATACAAAAAAAATTTAGAGAAGTTATGCGTGAGTGATTCAAGAATGAGACCGGTACCCAGTTCATTGAGGATTTTAAACCCTAGAACCTCCAAGTGCTCCATGTAGCCAATGAGCATGACTACATGAGACCCAGATGTGGCACCCTCTCTATGCTTTCTATGAAATAGAGCTTTGGAGAACTCAAACCTTTCCTGCCTTTCTCTCTCCAAGTATATACCATGGAGGTGCTCGGGCATGCTATAGGCATCCATTTATTCATGAGACTTTATGAGCTCATTAGAAATTGATGAAAACATCAAACATTTAACGTTGAGTTCATCACTCAATTGGTGATCATAGACCATAAAATCTTCATCACTCTCCCCATGGGCAGGCGAATCAATAAGTGAGGACTCCCGCACATAAAACTTTCGTTCATAGCATAGGATAACCCAGAGGTGCCTAAACCATTTCTGAAAGTTACTCTAGGTTAGGATATTGTATTTATCCCTAATTGATCACATAGAAAATGTGGTTGAACCATTTTTCATATTGATTCTAAAAATTAATAGAGCATATTTATCAGTACCTTTTGAGTACATTTTATGAAAAATTATAAATGAATATATTAATTCTCCCACTAATTTTTTCAAGTCCCAATGGCCCTCCCTATTGAACTCGGAATGTCTAGTTGTGATGAAATTCTAGTGGCAAGGATCCATATTCCCCTTCGCATAACCCTAATAGGGGTTGGTCAAGCTATTTAAAGGTATTTAGGTAGGCAGGTTTTTGCAAACTGTGAGCTCACAGTTCATTGATTTTTTGAGTGGACTCCCCAATCCAGAAATCCTGACATGTATTTCCTCAACACATTCCTCCATTTTATAACAAGTCTCACATGGCTACTCCTTTTGATGTAAAATATTTTTTTGAACCCAAAACATTCATAGGAGATTCCTTTATAAAATTATTTGTCCTAACAAGGGTTGGTCAAACACATAGTTTTATTGAGTCTTGCCCTTAATCAAGTTACGGAAGGCTTTGTATGACTTAATGAGGTATTTGAGCGATTTCAATCCTTTATGTGTAGTTTCACATTATCACATGATGGATAATATTTATTGGTGCTTTCTTAAGTGATTAACCATGTTCTGATAATGTTTACGCATACTCCAGTTTTTATATTATTCCATCTTTTCATGCTTGTTTATTTCATTAAATATGTGATCGTGGAAACACATACATAATGAATAAACCATGAAATATGAAAAAAATAAAAATATGGTGGAATGGTCATTATCATCTATTAATTAGATTATCTGGAGGTTTTGATAAGATAACCCTGACCTTGGTAAAAACACCTTGAACCCTACGGTTTGTGTTTTGCATCTCCCACATGTCCACCTTTGTATCTTCATGGGTTGGTTTTACCTTAGATTTAGATTTTGAATCGTCTCCTTTGTCTTGGTAGATCTACCATTACATGGAGTTTACATTAATGAAGCCATGGGCACGCAAGCCCTATATATTATTGGATGAAGGCTCATAGGAAAAAAATTTAAATTAAATAAATTTAAATGAAACCATACCCACACAAATGGTCTTTCGTCTAGATCACGATCATCTATAGAATGAAACGACATTGATGCATATTTTTTTATTCAAATTATTTTAATCATTATTTTATTCAAGATATGTCTCTCTTGAATTAAATTAATTTTATCTTATAATTAATAAATTCTTTATCTTAAATTCATTCTGAATTTACTTGAGATTCTTCTCATCGATATTCCTTGTACAGGTCTTTCTGCTTTGGAGGAAGCATGGTGAAATTCCATCTCTGTTAAGTACACGGTGTGTAGGCTATATTACATGGCATGTATTTATTTCACCATTTATCTAAAGTAAACTCTTGGGGATTTGGTTTGTTTTATGATCTTTGAAATTTTTGGAGTACACAACACGTAGTTTAATCTAACACAGCATGTATTTCCTTGTAACGAGGTTACCGGCCCAGCAATCCCGTGTACACGGTACATGGCCTCTACTTGTACATGATTTCACCTATGTCGGATCAGACTACATGGCGTGTTGATTCAACATACACACCGTGTATTACTGTTTCCACATGCCATTCAGTTCTGGTCAACATGGTGTTTTGAAAACTTAGGTATGATCAATTAAAATGGAATGGTTTTGCGGACCAGTACCGGTTCATTGAACCTATGTACAGGGTGTGTAGTTTTCACTACACACTGTGTATTCTTGTGTTATACAGACAAAATGATAGGCTCCTCTGGATGAGTTCCTTGATTTTATTTTGATCAAAATTAAAATGAAAAGGTCATTTTTGTGATGTGAATCGAGAAACGATGGAGGAAGAAAAGATCTCATTCATTTAGTTTTATAGAATGATTTATCTTTAATTGAATTAATTATAAATGGGTTAATTATCAATAGAAATTAAATATCTATAATCAATGTTTTGAATCGATCTGATACCAATTAAAGGTCTGAGTCACAGTAGAAGCTCTTGGTTAGATGTGTCCACTTGGGGTTTTGTGATTAGAAATGATCAATCCAGGATCAATATGATGATAAACGCCAGACTCCACGGATCGAATCACAAAGATAGACAAAGAAGAAGAATACTCCTAAAACCACAAAGGAGGATCATCACAGGTTGATTATAATTATTTTAAATAATTTACAAGAAGTACCATTTATGGCATTATGTCTTTGTTAATATTTCTGATCACATTTCGATGTGATTCCTCCTTGCGTTGCAGAAGCCCTGTGTAGACTTCTTCTAGAGCTTATCCACACGTGCACCATGTATCTCTAGGTGACACAAATGGAATCTCTGGGTGCTAGCGTGGAGAAGCCTTTTCTTGTATTTTCCACCTTAGATCGCCTTGATCTGATGGAGGTGGATCTCTCTCGGTATTGAGAAAATTCTAGGAGGAAGCAGTTATTTCACCCTTAAGGGAATTCTCCAGAATTATTGTGCACATCTATTAGGGAAACTAGTTGGGCTTGTGTGGATATTTATAATCTGTTTTGATGTTATAAAGTTATGACAATAAATAAATGAATAACACATTTTATTTATTTCATTAACAGTTATTGAAAACTTCCATACCAAATAATTAATTCTTTGACATGCTCCCATGCTTATTATAATAAATATCATTTAATAAAATGATCTTATTTCCATAATATCCGGAATAGAAATTCTACACATCCTGTAATCATTAATACACTGAGTGTACTCATTTTTCATTTTCGTTCTAAAATTAAAACTACACGGTGTGTACATTCAATGTACATGGCGTGTATATCTTGTTTTCATTTTATTCATCCTCCAACATTAAAATTATTAAGGCTTCCTATAATAATTATTAAACCAAATACGGGAATAATCTTTATTCTACTTGAGATACTTGGATACACATAGTGTGCGACCTTCTAGGCCTCGTTCTCATTGGTAATTGGCGGGCATGCCTAAAGTCCAAGATTACTATCTAGCAATGGGTCCACACACACAAGAGACAGAAGTTGATTCCACATTGTCGTGTCACCTCATTCGAACACTTACCATGTAATTTAATCCCTTTGTCTGAATATCTCATCAAGCAGGTTTCATGACAGTTTCATAAACATATATGCTTGATCATTCATTCCTTGACTTCGAGAAATAAACTCTTCGTGACATCATGGACATGGAATTTGGGAGACATTTCAATTTCAATAAAAGAGACCAAGATATGTACTTCCAAAAAAATGGAATGGAAAAATCATTCCTCAACTTATCCATTAACAACATGTCATTCGTGACACACCCAACATACCATAATTCCCACCAAATGTCTTTGTGACGGGTTTCGTTAGAAAATATATGTGTGTGAGTCATGACATGAGTTAATGATAATCATCCCATCTAAGGACAATTACACATTCTTGTAGATAGCATTTTCCAATGAAACCATGACATGGAGAATTACTATTGGTGGGTTTGTTCTCATAATCTCCCATCTTGGAGATTACCAGGCGTGAACTCCATGAGAAAGAGTCTCATATTCTTATAAGTACATGCACATGACGATCTGTATACTATGTGTCCTATTATAGTATGTCATCCAACCGTCAAACTTTATTTAAGAATATTGTTATATAATTTCAAGGTTCTCATCATAGTGGGATTCTTCCATGACCTCATTAATGCAACAAATATTACAGGATATTATTATATTATCGTCATGCAGATTACCAGACAATATATAATAAGTGTAAATTGATGTAATCAAAGTATAAATAGTTGGTTCTTAGAACACCAACCCTAACATCACCACTATTTCATACATTCTATGGAGAATAATCTATATATATACTACCCACATCTTAGTATGATAAAGGGAGCCACTCAATAGATAGATAGAGGTCCCATGTTGTAACACCCCGAGATTTTTTGAAAATTATTATTTTTAATTAATGTCTTGTGTTGTACGATACACCAAAATAATCTTTCACAACACGCATCCCTCGCTTTCCTTGCATTACACGCAATCGCGACCTTCCTCGATAGTGTGTGTTGTACGCAATATCGGGTTTTACTAAACAACGATATATTATTATAATATTATTATGAACTAGCCGTTATGATTAGTATTAACTATATTTTGAATTTTATAACATTACTATTCATCTTACACATTTTATAGAACATGGTATAAGAACAAAATAAATTTTTTGGGTAAAATAAGTATTTTTCAAAAAATGCAGTTTTGCCGCCTTTTGATGACGCACCCACTTTAAATCTTGTTTTTGACATGTTTATAAGTTCAATTTGACAAAATAAAATTCTTCTTTGGAATCATGAAATAACTATTTACTTTGGATAAATTTTTCATATTATTCTGGTAACTTTCATATTTTGATGAATAGTAAAAACACGCTATATTTTAATTAAAAACAACTTTTTTTCATCGCAATAATTTATATGGTTAAATTATAATATAGAATGGTTTTAAAGTATAAATAGAATATATGTTTTCCATTTAAAATAATTTATGTCATTATAATTGATTTTACATTAAATTAGTAGGTTAAATCAATTCAATCTTTTGCAATGTTTTAAAGAAAAACACGTTTTCTTTCGACAACGGGATAAATTTTGATTTAATTTTTGCAACTTTTGTGTATTGAATTTGGAAAAATGGATTCCATATTTGGAATAAGTGTGTCCATATTATGTTAATAAGATACTTTTTATTTTTGGGAATTATGAATGGTATATTAAATAATTATACAAAAATGTTGTTGTAATTATTTTATTAAGAGATAAACCAAATAAATAGTTTCAAAAATAATAAAATAAATATTATATGAACTATTTAATGTGATCCACTAATTTTATAGATACATATGACCTTTTATAAATCTATTAAATCTTTTATTTAAAACAAATCTTTTGTATATATTTTATTTAAATTCAAATAAATGAATAGTGTCAAAATTGACACTATTGTTATTTTATAAAAATAACATATTATAAAATTGTTTAAAAATCAAAAAAATATTTTAAAATTATAAATTTAAATTTATATGGTCTATAATGTTATAAAGTAAACCATTATGGAAAATTCACAACAAATAAGTAATTATTTGTTATAATTTAAAACATTTAATTTTATTACCACAAATAAACTTAAATAGATTAAATAAGGATAAATCAAAATGATAAGGTTTAAAATAAGATCCAAACATGTCTATATTTAATTGGTTGATGCGATTACAACCCTATCTCATCTAATCTTCGAATATGAGTCATTTTTTGAGGTTTTTAAATGGGGTTAGATTTATTATAAATTAATATTTTTATGAATTCCAAAGGTGGCCCTCTCCTCCCTTATAAAAGGGCACCTCCTCCCTCTCTTCCACACACCACGTTGAGCCTTCAGGCTCGGCCAAACCCTTCCCAATTCTCTTCTACACTTCTCTAGAAACATCCTAGTGGTCCTGGTCCTCTTCAAAGACCAATTTCTGTGCTCTAAAAGGAGGTCTCAAAGAGGTGCTTCAAAGAAGAGGCAATTTCCGTTACCGATTCTTTCACCTTCATTTCTTCTTCCACTTCTTCTTCTTAGGGTGTTTCATTATGAATTAATAACACCAGTATCACTCATATTCTTATATGTTATTATATGTATGAAAAAACCCTATTTCACCATCTATCTATCCTACGGAAAAATAAATCAATGTGCGTGCGTACGTACGGAATATCGTCTCCACGCCGTGGTGTAATCTATTTTCCACCACCACATTACTTGGATGGGTATAATGTTGTAAATAATAATTATATATGATTATTTTAAAGTGATATTTATTCTGTAATATTATAAATACACTCCAATAAAATTCAACGATTATGGGAACGATATCATCACTCGTGCGTACATACGTAATACCGTCTCCACGACGCGATGAGATTCATTCTCAATTATTAACCATTCATAAATGATTATATACTATATATAATAAGTAATAATGAAATAGATGACATAATAATGATACTGTATTTATGTATATATATATATATGTATGTATGTCATCCAATTAATTCATTCAATTAAATGAGGAAACGAAAACAACGTTCATGCGTACGTATGGCATACCGTCTCCATGAACGGTGTATTTCTTTCCATTTATTGATCTATTATATATATGTATATTCAGAATATATATTATATATAAATCATGTTTTACATTCTGGATGAATGTAATCATGATCTGTGTAATCATATGAATAATTACAAGTCAAAACACGGACGACAAATGAAACGATTTTACCCAAAACACTCTTTAACATGGAATTTACAAAAGAACGGGTAATATAAAGTCATAAGTGAACCCTATATGATATCATAACAATTAATATGATTCTTTAATAAGTAAATAACATTATTTAAATCATTATACAGGAGGTTCAGAATATGTGCGAAGCATATCGGACCTAAGGTAAGGGATAATTTGGCAAATCTCATTTTTATCCGAGATTGCTTATTCGTAAGTATTTACTGGGGTTATTTACATCATCCATGTCCATGTTTTATAGAAGTGTTTTCATGTATGTTTAAAGTACTTTTTACCCATTTTTTGACTTTTTCTACATGGTATGTAATTTCTTTCTTTTGTTTAGGTTACAAGGTAATTTTTTGACTCTTCCGACAAAAGTACGAGGATAATGCTATTTTTAACTTATACGGCGTGAACAGATTTTTACAGTTTCATAACGCCTCATTTTCACGAAGCATACTCTCCATGAATTTATGACTATTTTCAACAAAATACTTTTATTTTAAAAGTTCATGGATTTTTTTGAAAAGAAAATGATTTTGACGATGAAAGGATATTTTCCTCCAGAATTAATTTCAAATGTTTTAACAAAACCATTTTCCATCTAAGATGACACTCTTTGATATGTGTATGTTTCAAGTTTAATGTCTCTATGATTTACGTGGTTCACTTTTCTTATGATGAAGTGACCATTTGTTTTATATGGATTATGAAATGATGGCATGATGTTTATGAAACCCATTTTATTCTTTGGATTATGATGAATGTTTTAAGTTTATTTTGTGGCACAAGTAAGAATGATTTCATTATGAGATGGGTGGGACCTATATCTCCCTCCAATGAATTGGGTAAAGATTTATATCTCATGAGATAGACATGGATGGAATGACAAGTTAAACCGGTTCAGTAATACAGGATTAGAACGAGGAGTGATCTCGATTCAGAAAGAGACTTTGTCCACTAACATAGTCTTGGCAGCAATGCCTTGGCTACTATGGAAATAATATCATGTGCTTAATGGTTGCCACAATTAAATGTTTTATTCCCATGCTATTTTATCATTCTTAATGATTCTTTATGACCTATGCCTTACGTACTTCCATGTTTTATGTCATTTCTCAAGATTTTGATGTTTAAACATTATGTTCATGTTTTTATGTTCAAATGTATATGGTATGTTTTATTTTATCCATGCATACCCTTAATGAGAATTTGAGCTCACCCTTTTTATGTTTTCTTTTCCCCAGGATATAAAGAAAGGTTTTAGGTAAGAAAAAAGGGGAAGATCTATATGGAAGATGTTGAAGATCTTTCACCATGATTAGAAGATTACGTTCCATGTTTCCAAAGACAATAAACTGTTATGGTCCTTGTGTGTCTGTTTTTGTTATGTATTAAGTATTCCGCTAAAGTAATGTAATTTCCATGTACGTCATGCTTCGGGTCTCTACACATTCCATAATTTATGATAGGATATCCCTCATTATATTTATTTAGTAATTATAACCATTTCTTATAGGGTGTACCAATAAGTTGATAAATAGAGGACCCTTTCTCAAGTCTATCTAGGGGGATAAATCAGTATATATATATAGAGAGGACATGAACCATTGTTTGTTAGGGGGTACCACATAATAGATAAATATAGGACACATACCATAGTATATTTGTGGTTACTACTCAATATATATATAAAGAAAATATAGTCCAGACCTAGGGGGTACCAATATATATATATATATATATATATATAATCCACACTATAGTCCATCATGGGTTCCACTCTATTTTAATCTTGTCTTATATCTACCATCATCGAGCGTCACATAATGATGCTCTATGGACGAAACATCTCACATTGTATCTGAAAATACACTATGAAAGACACTATCAAAATCAACAATAAAAAACTCAGAATGGGTTACTCATGAAAAAAAATCCATGTCCAAAAAAAGGATATACAATAGATAAATATATCCTCTAAAAATATGTACATAATATGTAAGGGGGACCACACTATGTGTGTCCCTGCCCATTTTCCTGGTTGTGCCCTTAGTATTACATCGATCACTAGGCATGTAATATGAAATAGTGTGTAAGGGTACTGCATGGTGTGTCTTGGTATATGTTGGCCTACTTAAGCACTCATATCCATTTTTTTCCCAATAAGTCATCCCATTTACCTATTTGTGTGATCATAAATTGAAATTTCCAAGTCATATATTTGTATGTGTACTCCCAGAGTACATGATGGGCCACCATCATATATTCACATGGCATGTGGGGGTCCCACATAATGTGGGATATATAACTCACCAAAAAACCCTAGTCGCTATACCCTAGGGACTATACATCATGTTATCAAAATATTAATAGCTCTGCAGCATGGTTTTCCAATGAAATCAAGATCCATTTTGATGATTCTAGATATATCATTTCCAATGAAAATAATGCCATTTAAGAACCCTTAATAAGTGAGAAAACCACTAATCGTCGATTTCTGTCCTCTAGTTGCTTAAAGTGGGATCCTGATCCTTTAGTCGAAGTCATCACAATGCCCTATACCTCACACAGTCATTGTGGTAGACCATAGACATATATTGGATCTTATATCCATTGGAAACAAACCACAAATCATACATTAGATTATGATCAATATGAAAATTTAAATCTCTAACATTATTCCAAAAACATCCAAGAATATGGGGGATAAATCATGCTTGAACCCTCCCACAAAATGTTGAACCACGATCCCGTAGGACAATGGTGAAGAACAGGAAAAACGATTTGAGAAAAGCACCATAATAAACGTGATCAACATCATTGGACAAAAATTTCCAGAAATTGATTGTAATAGGTGAATACAAGGTGACAGACATAGTATAATTATAATATATATCTAATAAATAATTTGTAGATATCATGAGAAGGATTGAAAATTATATAAATCAATTCAGTTAATGAAACCATATAGACTAATTCAAAAGGGCGGAAATAAAAATAAAGACATGAACTAACTCAATTATTATCTTTATATTTTTGAACAATTGTGAAAATGATGGGGAATATCCGTTGCTTCACGGTGCCTTGATTCACATTGATCTGGATCTTGATCGGCCTCTGATCTCAATCCGCTAATGAAGAATGGTTGAAACCGATATCAATGGTTCTAGTGTTAGGGAGTGAAGCATGGATCTTACTCATATTAACATATTTATTTGGTAAAAGGTTTATTATCATTTAAATTAAAATAAATTAATATATTGTTAATTATAATTAAATGAAACCACCAATGATGGATGATACTGAAAATCATATGCCTCTGATATTGGGTCGCTTCTTTGGAAAATTGTGCACTCCAGATTCAACTGTTGTCTTAGATTTTTTTTCCAAGAATCCATCCATGTGATATTTAATTATTTCTGAAAAACTATTCTCTTATGATATACAATATATTTTATATTATTATAATATTAATTCTGAGCTCCTTGGGCCTTGGAACCACATCCTCTCTTATTTCCTTACTAGGAAAATATTCTTTCATATATATCAATGTCATACAAGGAATAACATGTTCTCAAAATTATACCCCCTTCATACCTCTCTTCAATCAGCATTGGGAAATTCATGAATCAAGATCTATACTCAAGGTCTATATCTCCTTAGTTGATCGTTTATGTAGGGTCATGTATGTTTCTCCTCATATCTATCAATAAGAATACAACTTACAACTTCTTGAATATTTGGGGCATAGAGAAGCGGTAAGCAACCACACTAACCCTATATAATATAATCAATAGAACATTAAACCCTAGGGATATTTTTTATCTCTAGAAAAATCACTACCACCACATTCATGGAGAGACTGTCAAGAAAAATGGTATCTCTACTCCAACTACAAGGTCACATGACATTGATCTACATAATATTTCTATATACTATGAGGTGTTCTCATCCAATTTCAGATCATCCAGACCATAAAAATCATCATCTCCATTATCACTGACCTGATAAGTGATACCTCACTGATCATAGTCTAACATAAGGTTGATCTTCAGGGTCTCTATCAAATGTCCATGAAAGGTTCCATGTTGATAGTATAGTGATAGCTGTTATTAGAAGGGAACTCCACCAAGGGTATGCGATCCTCCCAGATTCAACTAATGTCTACCATGAAATACCTCATCATTACATCTAGCATATAAAATTTGATAATATTCTAACAATTGATTTGGGATTGAAATTTTGTACACATCCTTATATAGGTCTTGAATTCATCTGGTATTCCACTCTATAACCATGTTCTAAACCACACATCATTGACAGAAAAAATAGTCGTGAGAACCCCATGAAAACATACGATCTCCAGCACATAAAACATCCCCAAAAAATATATATCAAACTACTCTCCATAATATCATAGAAGTGTATCTGCAAAAAAAATATAGATAACTATCGTATATATTTACTCATGTCATCTCAGTATTAGAAAAATACCAATCATACATACATTTGATATGAATACAGGTTTCCACATTGGGATATCTAGAGGCTGCAAAAAACCTACCAGAATGTGGTGAAAAACCTTCACCTACTGACATGTGATACATTGATATATGAAATCATCCATTCACTACCTCATGACATCCACCAAAAGTGTTGCTTAAAGTCTACGTACCTATTTCATACAACAAAAATTATAATCATTAGAGAAGTGTGAAACTCCCTCATCACTTCCTCCCACATCCAAACCATATCCAAAATCCATCTCTAGAATAGAATGAATTGATTCCCACTATCATAGAATCAATTTGGTAAATATACTAAGGGAATCTGTTCACATAGGTCCTCACAAAAATGTATCCTAACTGAGTATCCCTCATATGCTGGATAATTGATAGAGTTAACACAATCAATGAAATGAATGTTGTACCCTCCTCTTCCACCAGGGAATCCATCAAGGAAACAGACAGCTCAGAAACCTCCTTCTTTAAGTATAAATGGTGCATTATACTTAGGTAATATTCAACTACATTTCTTTTCCAAGGTTTATAGACTATAACAAATTCATAGTCATAAATGAGTTATAACTAGTTCCTCTATCTCAGGTTCATGTACCATTGTGTTAAGAAATATTTGAGACTCTGATGTTTTAATTAATCAACAATGTGCTCTACTAGAAGATAGTTCCTCCATACCCTCATAGATAAGGCAAACCCTTCAATATCTATGCCATGAGTAACATAGTTCTTCACATGGTGTCTCATATTCCTCATTGCATCTTAGATCACGTACTATTTTTACATTAATGCATAGTCGGGCCCATCTATAAAGGTATATCAATAGGTTACGCACTCTAGGATATTATATGGTAGTATTAAAATAATTTCACTCATTATATATACCCAAAAATAATCACAAACTCTCTATAACTGCTCAGTTTATGAAAATAGTTTCCTTTTCCACATCAGAGTATCCAAAGGGGATGATATAATATTGCATTCTTCTATAAACCCCTTATATTATCCCAATATATTACGAAAACTCCCCATAGGACATGATATTAGGTAGATCCAAAGAAATCAAAACATTGGTATTCATCAGGTTCACTAATAATCAATGATCATAAATTAAATTCAATAGAATTTAAACCTCATGGATCAAGAACATGAACATTGATAATATCCCACAATGTCCTTTTCTCCCAAAGTCTTGGACCATACTAAACTTCTATGCATGTTCCTCCTTTATACTAGAGTAGATGAACATGTAGTCAATCAAGAAAAAATATATCAGTTTTTGTATGGGTGGAAGATCCATTTCATCAAATCCATAATGACAACATTGACATTAGTCACACCAGAAGTAATCACCACATACTCATAGTGTCCATAGAGACATTAGAATTCCATATTTGGAATATAATCATAAAAACACTCAATTAGTGATAGTTGATCCCATAATAAACCATCTAGAATCATCTCATTCCATTTATTTGATCAAATAGTTCATAAATCCTCATCATAGAGTTATTTTTTTATCATGTCCTAATTTGGGCAATAATAATCAATGTAAAACTGCAATCTTCCATTATCCTTCTTCACAAAAAAATTGGGTCTTCTCAGGGGGGAAAATCAGGTTTGATAAATACATTATATTCAATGACCTAAAACTACAAACATAGCTCATGGATATTTGTAGGGGTGATAATATATACTGCATAATATATCAAAGTGTTCCTAATGTGCATGTCAACATGTCAATGGAAATCCCGAGCCCCCACTATGGAGGTAGTTAGGTAATGTCCTTAGGGAAGATATATACACAATAATCCATGAATAATACAACATATATACATGAAGAACCATATATTAAAAGTTCTATAATATCAAAATCAAGGGCAATTGGTTTTAAATACATACTCACAAGAAGCACTCACTGTGCCAAGAAGTCTCTCTTACCACGAAGGAAAATCTCTTCCAATCTATGAAAAATATTTAGACTCATCTTTAGAGATTGTCAATCTGTTTTCAACCCATGGGAAAATAATCAATTTCCATGATGAATTCATATGTTATAATCATGAAGATCAAGAGTTTTAGAGAGAAACCTATCCATCAAGTGATAGGTTTCACTATAAACATATAAACAATATTGAAGAAGCAGTATCGATAGGAACCACATGTAAATGATGGAGGGAGAATGGATTAAAAGAGAGGTCCAACCCACACACTAGAATTAAAGAATATTAAGTAAGGACTCACACCAAAGCCAATTAGTACTAAAAAAATTAAATAAAATATAGATCATTCCTTTAATAATCTTTTGATCTATAAGTTAAGAATCCTACATACACTATTTCTCCCTACAACCACAATCTCCATCTCACATAGCCTATTATTGGACTCTTGGTGGTGGTGTTGGAATGATATAATAACATAATACACCATAGAACTCGTTATTTGAGATCTCCACCCACTCCTCTACCATCTCTGCCTCCCATAGCATCGTCCTAGACACACTAGGGAAAAGTATGATAAATGTGTTTACTCTAACGAGGAGGCCCATCAGGGGTCTACCTGTGTTGATCGACACATTGGGTTGGTAAATAATATTCCATCTGACCTTTAGCATCAAATGTATAAACTTTACCCATTCTGGTCTACCTTGGTCCCCTTCATTGTAAATTATTCTTGTGACCATGTTCTTAAGTTGGGTTATGATGGGATAACCTATTCTATGATCTTGTCAACATGCTCCTGCTAGCTACTACATCCAACTCAACACAATGTCTCCCACATCCAGCTCGGGTGACATGGTGTTCACAATCTTACTATCTCTCCACCACAAGTTCCCAATCTGATACTCTATAATTTGTAATAGTAAGTAGTCACCACAATAAAACTAATATGTATGCAGAGACCCTACTAAAATTACTTATTTGAAAAATAACAACCATGAATATAGTCAAGGGAGTTCCATGTAACATATGTGGACCTCAAAGCATACTAATAAAATTTCATTCGCTCTACTATAACTTCAACATATCAATAATATAAATTGAGAATAAGTATGGGGGTAGTACTCCTCAAAAATAACTATTAGAATTCAGTCCATGAGAGTTCCAACCCGTCATGTATCTTTGTGACTAAACAAAACTGCCATCCAAATATTCTATAGAAATAGATGTCTGCTTAAAAAACATCAAAATTCATTGGGTCTTCATAATCATGAAAAAATATATCACTTACTCCATCCAATATTCCAATACATGGGTATCTGACTCATTGCAAAAATCCTCCAACCATAAGAGCAAGAACACACAAAGTGCATGAAAATTCACCTATCCTCATCCTCATAAACAGGTATAATATACTACTCAATAAGAGGGGCTGAAACTACCTATATTCCTAGAAAAAATACTTCATGTATTATGCCCTGAATTAATGACTCATCACACATTATATTTTTCTCACTTTCCTGAATTAGAAAAAAGTTCTTCTACCTTCACACATGCATTTTAAAATTTAATCCAGATTCAACAAAGTCATATTAATATATATTTAGGTGTATCACCCTAAAATATAGTTAAAAGAAAAAATCATATATCATGAATGTACCAAATGTTCCTAAAACTGATGTCCCAATATAAAGAGTAAACAAAGATGGTATTCAGAGACCTGATGAATGGATTCATCAGTCGTTTCAAAGACACTGGGTTCCCCATCCTGAAACCCACACTCAAGACTCTTTGAAACAATTCTTTTAAATTTCAAGCCACACCCCAAAATGGTATGAAACCATTAACACAATCCCAAGGTTAAACCACTATTCATACCAATCTATCATGACCCTAACCACCATGGCTTACTTATTCGATAGATGGATAAGTTTCAACTACCAATTCCCACATACATAGGCATGGGGCTTGAAATCATTGATCAAATTCATAAATTTAATGGGAGGACATTTCCAAATGTACATGTATACACACAGCTGACCATATCCACGAATATGTGATGGGGAATTCTAATTAAAGGTAATGATATCTAGTGAATCAACCATGCATTCAATAAAATATAATGAGCATAGAATATGGATATAGTGAAATCCAAAATTAAAGGGAAAAAATAAACGCACAATCTATACAAATTTCCTCAGATTACAATATATAGAAAATAAATAATGGGATAACCTAAATATAGATCTCCCTATGAAATCCACAGTATGAGGTCAAATGAAATATGGTATCCCTTTTCTTCATAAAAAATGTCACCCACAAGTCCTTCATCATCATAAGCCATGACACTTGTGGGAAAATTCAATTCTAGGGTGAGAATATACATACCTTGTAGGATTTCCTAAAAACTGTAGGAGGAGAAATGAAAGTCATGATATAAATAGATATCACTACCCATAAATAGAGTGGGATAAAATCCAATGAACATGTATACATATATTTTATTAAGAGGAACCTAAGAGAGAGATATAGGATATCTCTCTGACATACCATCCTAGGAAACGTGTTTTTCAATTATTTAAAAGGCGCCTATCAACAATTCCCAGCATCTCACATGTCTTTTTGTAGAAGTGACCATTTGGAGGACCCACACACCTTCATTGTGCGAGACAATCAAGGTGGCACAATATCTATATTGAGGACCCACATCTTAGCACAATAAATGGATTATACTCACTATATAAATAGAGGACATGCACCATAGTCCATTAGGGTATAGTATATTGTGTATATATATAGCACCAACACCCAATTCTAACAAGGGTACCAATCAGTAGATCGTTAAAGGTCACATACACTAGTACACAGTGGGTAACCACATAGCATATATATGGAGGACCTGATCCCTTCTGAATCAGGGGTATCACTCAGTAGATAAATAGTGGAAATAGATCCTTGTCTTTTCGGTGGTTGTATCTTAGAAGATTGATATGGGACCCACAAATTAGTTCAATAGTGGGGTTCCACTATGTATTTATATAGAGGACCCACACCCTAGTCTGTCAGGATTTTACAAATCCATATATAAAGTATGACACCTTACTCTACCAGGGGATACCACTTAGTAGGTAGGGGACCCACAACGTAGTCTATTAGTGGGTTACCACCTTTTTTAGATCCTCTTCGATCACTACCATGGCTTTGGGATCCCAAAAGAAGCTCCACACATAGAACAACTTCCTTGATGTAGAACAATCCACTAAAAATTAGACCATTTAATTATATGTAGAAAAAACATAGGATTGTTTAAATTTGGGCCAAAATAAATTTCTAAACTAAGTATATAGGAGGGATAGATTTTTCATCAAAAGGAAGTACATGACACATAATGGAATCCACATAGAATATTACAACACTTCTATTTATGGATTTTTCCTTGCTAGTACATGAATTTCTAGACATGAAGTACTACACAACATGAAAGGGTACACGACTATGTGTCTTAACCATTAGGGGCATCCCAATTCCATCTCAAATTTATATATTTCCTTTAATTTGTACTTATGTTCCTAGATAGGTGGCAGTACGTGGCATGTGTTAAGCCATGTTTATGTGTATGTACTCCGAAAGTGCACTCCAGGTGATTGGAACCAAATCCCATGGAGTGTGATGATCCCATAAGGCATGTGATATTTAAATCACCAAACAACCATTACCTCAACGGCTAAGGGACTACACAACATGAGTTCAATGGTCTACAAGACATGTAACCATGTCTTCCAATGAAAAATTGATCTATTTTTGGAATCTATATTCTCCTGTTATCCAACATATCACATCAATTCACTACCCATAATCTATGAAAATTTCCACTGTCTGTCAATTAAATGCCTTCGATGGTCATAAATCTGATCCCAATCATTCACGTGAAGCCATTTTCATGTCATGCACCTCCCGATGTTGCTTCCATAGTCCACTGATCAATCACAGACCCCAAATACACAAACAATATCACTAAAATAATATAAAATATTATGATACATCCAAAAAACACAATCTTGATAATCACTCAGAAAATAACCACAAATTACGGGGTTTGACCATTCTTGAACACGCCCCAAAATAGATAAATGCATCTCTGTTGGCCAAATGTGTGGATTAAGAAAATGATGTGGGGAAAGAATAATAAAAATGGGGATAAAAATATTAATCCATTATTTATCAAACAATTATTGAGAGTGGAAAATCCAGGGTGAGGGTCATGTAATTACTATATGATAAATAGAATAAACAGATAAAAATGCTCATAGGAAGGTTAGAAAATAATGTAAATCAATGAATTTAATTAACCCATGGATGATTAATTAAGTAAGTGGTGAAATAAAAAAATTACATGCATTAACATGATTCTAAATAACCATTGGAATTGATTCAATTTCTGATAATGGGGAGGACACAATGGTTATTTCGCACCTTAATTCACCTTGAATTCGATGTCTCTCTTTGTACAAAATGAATCTGAGAATTAATAATGGCAAAAAATCCTCAAATATTCCGAGTGTTTTACAGCCAACCCATCTTATTCGTCGCTGTAGACACATTATAAATGGAAAATTAATTACATCATTCAATTCAGAAGAAGGAAATAAATTATTTATTTTAATTAAACACACCCGTTGATTACCACCTCAACCGAACATCCTATACTGACCAAATATAGTTTCCATATAGGGTAGTTTTCTTACAACAGATTCAATTGTGGTCTCATGATTTTCATTTTGAGAATTATTTCTTGATTTATAATATTACTTTTGTAATAATGTGGACTTATGATATGGAATTTATTTAATAATTTTGTAAAATTAAATCGAATCTCATTAGTCCTGGAATGACACAACGTCTTAGTTCCTGGCATTGAAAATATTACATATTATATTTCAAAATATTAAAAAGGAGAAAAACGATCTATACAGTACTCATGGAACATTACATGAAACTTGGTTATCAATAACCTCTTGGTACATTTATTAGATATTTATAATTATAAAATAAAATATTAAAAATCAATATATAAAAAAAAATCAACAATAGAACTTTTAAATTGTAATTATATCATATATTTTACTTATTATCGGTTGGGTTAATACTTTGACAGCTCTATATTAATAATAAATTGTCGAAAAGCAACCATAAAATAATAAAAAATTATTGATATATAAAAATGGATAGTAATAGTTATGAAATTATATAATATCAAAACTAAATAGTATCCTCAATGAAATAATAATTTTTTTAAAAATTTAATTTACAAATTCATAGAAGTGAATGCTGAGAAATTTCAAAAAATTTCAACATTATCACAGTAAAAATACCACCATAACCAACAACATCATCAACAAAATTATCAGCATCATCTTAATATTTTTGTTTTTTAAGCACTAAAATCCAAATATAGAACATCACAACAATCACACCACCATGACCGCTATATATATAATAAAAACTACCACCACCAGAATTATCCACATTTACAATAGCATGAATAGAAAAACCAACAAAAATACGACCACCAATACTACTATAACTAAATTATTAATATATAATGGCTATTTTTAATTGGGTATTAATAATTTCTTTAATCTATTTGTCATGATAAAATACTCTTAAATAAAATTTAGCTATATTTTAACAGTGAGGAAATCAAGGTTTCAATGAATGATCTCCCTTCCCACTTCACTATTTATGATGGTTTGTACTTCATAGTAAGTATCTCTACAATTATATTATCCTCCCTTTGTTATTCTGGTCAGAGGATTAGACCCTCTATTGCTTACACTTGGAATCACTATTGGAAGAACAAAATAATGGGAGATCTATGACATCATTTGAAAATTTCTATGAGTGGGTGATTTAACCCATCATTGGAACCCAGTTGTGGGTCAATGAACCTCCACCAGGACATCAATTGTGAGTTTGTTTACTCACCATTGGATTTTGGTGGTCGGTAATTTACCAATTGATGAACAATAATATTGAGTTATGTTTATTACCCTCTATTTTTACTAGTTTTTTATACATTTACTTGGAAGTATATTCTTCAAGATCCCACATTATCTCTTTCTTATTTTAATGAATGATTGTTTTCATAAATTTTGAATGTTGTTTTAAACTATTTTATTATTTTTATCATAAAAAATTCATCTATTTTTTCATCCTATTGAACTATTTATTTTATATGATATATTATTCTTTTAATAGAATATAATTATAGATCTAAAACTTCATTTTGATTTATTATTTATTATTATTTATTTTTAATAATTTAAGATTCATTGAAAAATATTTAATACATTCTTCATTTTTTAGTTCACTGTGATTATTTTTTATGTTTAATATAAGACATCATTATAACCCAATGATATAAAATTTATACAACATTGGAAATCCAGTGGTTGGTAATTTTTATTCATCATATGATTCCATTTAATGTTAATATGTCTGGAATTATTATTATTTTATTTAATTAAATTACTATTCATAATGTTTAGACTGTAGCTGATAAATTTTTTTTTTCACCGTTGGACCTCTCCTGTGGTAGGTAATGACCCACCACTCTCTAATTTCAACTGTATGTCCGGACCCACTATTTTTTAAACAATATTTCCAAAAATGTTATTTTTCAATTTATGTTAATGTTGTAAAATAAATTAATTTTTAAACTTTATTTATTTTTTGTTCAAATATATTTGAATTTTTTTAGAAATAATTGTTGCTATTTTTAGTTACACATGGCCGGGAAGATTGGCTTTCATATGACGATATATTAATGACATCGTCCTAATATATGTAAAATAAAAAAAATTATAATTATTTCAACTGTTGTAAAATTATTATATGTTTAAGTATTATAATTCATAATATCTTAAATGTTCTTTTTAATATTTCACATATAAATATAATATCAATTAGGTTTGGTTTTTATTAAGGATTCAAAAAATAAGGTAACAACCATAATATATTATTTTTATGTACTAAAAATTCCATTCAATCATTTGACTGGATACACTCTAGTAGATCTCATTTTTATTGTTTCAAAATATTACTTCAAGTATACAACACATGTACCAGTGGAGATGATTTATTTAGGAATTATATAATGATATAATTTTTATGATGCACTCAAATTTATTAGGAAACATCTTCGACTTGAATTATTCAATTTTCATCACTGAAAATATCCATAACTTTTATATTCCTCCATGTATGTAACCATAGAAGATGAGTTGCACCGAATTTCTACATTATATTCTTAATTGTTATTTCATTTATTTGAAGTATTTATCCTTTGTAATTATTCCTTCAACTTGTTTATTCTATATTTTTTTTAAAATCTTTCTATCCAAAAAATATCATTGTTTTTTCTTCCCTTATAAAATGATGTAAATGATTTTAATACTAGGAAAAAGGATTGTAGGATGTGACTTCCTAATATGTCAGGGTTTATACCACCATGAGCAATAAAGAATGTTTTTATTTTTAGTTAAATTTGTTATCACTCCCATTAAAAATTGAGGATCTATAGATCCGACTAGTATCCTTCATGATTAGAGAATATTGATGATATAACTTGGATCTTAGTTATCCAAGAAATTTTAAAAACATCTTCTAATATATGTTTTATGTTTTCAAAAAATTTTAACACTATTATAACTATGATAAAAGTTGTATTATTAATAATAAATAAAAATGAATTCAATCTCCCATCCAGTCACTACTACTATACTATGGGACCTAAAATTGGTATCATATCTTTTTCCCTTTTTATGAATTTGGTTTCAGTTAGTTCATTCACTATTTTTGAACTGACCAAAATTTAGACATAAAAGTGTGAGGCAAAGATGTAGTTCATTGTTATGGATATTCAATATTTCATGCTTTTGAAACCCATCAGACCTACTCACCTCAACCTAAGTGATTATTTATATTGCATGAAAAAATGGGTGTATTTTTTAAAAATATAGGTATTTATTATCAAGTTATAATGAAAAAACAATATAAACAACTTGACGCTAACATAAAGACTCTAACAGTTAAAGATGCTCCAAAATGCATTTTAAAATAAAAAGTTATCAATTAATTATGATACACTTTATATAAAAATATGTATAGTACAATTAAATCATATAAGACTACATCCAAAATTTGGAGTAATTTCAACGTCACTCCTCCAGGAAAAGAAATGTTACAGAGAACCAAGATATATATACATATATTTGAGTTTCAAGAAATTATGATTACTTTTCAAGAAATCATAAATGAGATGTATAATAGATTCTATAACATTTAAAATTTTGTGGTTTCACTAGGAGAGACAATAAATAATGAATATTTCATTGAAATATCACTCTGAGAACTACCTAATAAATTGCATTCAATGAATGATACTATTGAGGAACGAAAGGATTTAACAAAATATTCTACAGATGACTCGATAGGGTCATTTATTCAATATGATCTGTAAATAATGAATGTATATTCTGATGATCATGATGAAAGAAATTTTATATCAATCAAATATAATATAAATTATATTACTAATTATTCTGATTCCGAGTTACAAAAAAAGTGAGAATGCTGTAATTGAAAATCTCACGAGAGGATTTTACAAGTACATGAAGAGTAAGAGAGTTTTTCAGATGATTTCTAGAATAGATATTCAAAAGTACGATAAGCATTGTAGTTAAATAGGTAAAATAAGTATATTTTTTGTTTCTATATTTATATGATATGAGTGAAATAAAAATGGTCATCTAAAATTAGAATTTCCCAAATTAAAAGAATATGGAAAAGATACATTATATATGATAGACTAAGGAAACGCTTATCATAAAGGGAAGAGCTGTACAGAGGTGTCAAATCCATGTGTTCAAGGTTCTAAACGTTAAAAATAACCCTCAAATATTTTTTTGATCGATAAAACTGTAAATGATTAGAAAATTGATTATAATTGTAGTTCTAGTTATGAATACAATATTTAATATGTTGTTGTGAAATTAAATTCTCAAAATAAAATTTATGGATTTTATGTCTTGGGAATAGAACAACTGTATAGGGAAATACAAACGAGAAAATAAGAATATTACAGAAGAAAATAAAATGTTAATGATTTTGTTTTAATTAATATAGAAAACAAAAAGGCTGTAGATAATGAACTGTTAAATGATAAATATTTGAATATAGTAATACAATAATTAATATAAAAAATTATTAAGATCAACATAAATGATTCAATTAGTCAGTGATTATTTAAATAATATTGAAATGGAATTAAAACAACATACAGTTGAAAATAATAAACTCAATATTTTAGGATCATGTTTAAATATGAATATATGTGATGAACTAGAGGTTATTAAAAGATTTAATGATAAAATTAAAAATGAAATTAATGGTTTGATGGAAAATTTATGTATTTATGTGTGATCCCAATAGAAATTTGACAAAATAATGGATTTCAAAAAACTAAAATATGATTATAAGGGTTGTGTCTATAATTATAAGGTTCCTAAAATGTATAAAACTATTTTTTGAATTCAAAATATGGATATATATCATTTGTTACATGTTTTAGTTTTAACATGAAATGAATTTATGTAGAAAAATATGATTTATTGTTTACTCAGGCATTTAGTTATACTATTTTATTGAATTCTTATCATTTATCACATATATTACCCCATAATAAATGTTTCAAATCTATATAGGTAATTATATATTTTTCTACTAATCTAGTTGGACCCAAACGGTTATGGGTACAAAAAACAACCACATACTTTATTTGTTTTGTAAGAAACCATCCCGAAGATACCCAATGTCACGTGGTATATTAACAGTGGGTTCACAAGTCACATGACTAGTGAAATATCTGAATTCTTTTCTTTTATCTCCTGTTTTGAGGTATTTTACCTTTGTATTTCAAATCTAAATTCATGGTTAATGTATTTAGATAAGTATATATATTATATTATGATATAATTTAAAATTAACTTTTTTTATAAGGAATAACACATAATTTACTTACTATATCCTAAGATTGTGATGAGAGAATGTCTTTAAAATTATAAGATAACAAATGTCTTCTATTTAAAGATAATAATGTTTTGTTTGATGATAATAGAAAATAGTTTTTATATTCTATTTATTTATTCATAACTAACACATCCAGATATAAAATTCATAAATATTGTACATACAAATCACATTCTTTGGAAGATATGGTTATGGAATGTTCATATTCAATAGTTGGAAATCGGGGTATACATGAACAGGTTCAGGAACATGTAATGTTAAATACTTGATATTATATATATTTTATTCTTATCTAAAAGGTAATGAATTCAAAGAGGCTTTTATATATTTTCATATGGTTAATAACGATATATTCTCAAAACTATTACATCTTGATCTTTTCTAACCCATGGAAACTGGTAGTTACATTATAAAAAAACATGTTTTTTGTAATTATTAATTATTTTAGATGATTTAAAAGTAATATTTTCTTATTTTATTAATGTGAAACATTATAAATGTTTTTTACCTTCTTTAGGAAAATTGAATATCCTAAATTTCTCATATTTTATTTTATAATAAGTGAAAAAGGTGAGGAATTTATAAACATTTAATTTAAAAAATATATATGATACTAACGGATATTTTCATAAATTTTCCACTTCAAAAACACAATTAATTGAATAATTTTATAGACGATAATCAAAATATTAAACATTAGAAAGAAAAATTCTTAATGAATTCAACTCTCAAATTTTTGGGTTGAATTTGATAACATTTATTTCTATATCTTCAATAGAGTTTACACTGGAACATTATTGTTGGAAATTCAATATGAACATTTTAAGAATAAGAAGCCAAAAATTGTTGATTTTGATATTTTTGGATATACTATATATATTTTAAATACAAAATTTAATCTAAAAATTATTGGTTAAAAGATTTATGGAGGTATCATTTTAGGATACACTAATAATATTGATACATATAAGCATTAAAATAAAAGATCAATGATAATGAAAAAATATGTGTGTGTTAAATTAATTGAAAAAAGAGTTAAAAGGATTATTGATTTTGTTTATAATGTTGATGATTTTAATGGATTCAAAATTTATGAAGATAAAACTAAGAACAATGAAACCTATTATAAGGTGGATTATATCTCTTCACAAGATGATCAATTTATTTTTAAAAATTACCAAGATCACTCTTTGGAAAATTATTTTGGAAAAGTTTACTCTCCTATTATTACTAAACATTTTGTTTTAAATTTATTTTCCAATTCTACCTTTGAAACTAATTTTTTATCTTAATATTTGATATTCTTTGAAATATTATTATTTGATTAATTCTATGCATGATGATCATGAATATTTTGCTAAAAGAAATTATGCAATTGAGTTGATATAACTCAATATATAATGTATATTGGATACAAATTTATTTTTAAAAATAAACTGAATGAATTGGGTAATAAATATATAAGAAAGAAAATATTAGTCTTTCAATTTTACTTTATAAAAGAATGAATTGATTTTGAAGTGTAATTAGCAGTAGTTTCTATATTAGAAATCGTTTATATTTTATTGTATTTTTCATGTTATAAAATATTAGTTTTTTTTTCAAATGGATATAAAAAGATCATTTTGAAATGGTGTAATTTGAGAAGAGATGTATGTTCAACAACCAATTGGTTTAAAAAATAATGGTTTTTCTAATCATATTTTATAACTTCCTAAATAATTTTATGGTCATAATTAATCTTGTGACGCTTTGTAGAAAATAATAACTCTATTTATTATTAAAAATGATTTTTTCTAAAGTTGAAATTGATCCAACATTATTTTTAAAAATATATTCAAGTTATATATATATCATACTTAACTATGTTAATGATATTATATTTTCATATATAAATGATAAACACTGTAATTGTTTCTCAAAATTAATGAAAAAATAAATGTTATATGAGTAGAATAGGGGAATATAATTTTTTATGGCCTTGGACATTATTAAAATAATTGATGGGTTTTTATTAAATAAATGTATGAATTCCAATGAACATGCTAAAAGATTTGAATTTATTCATGTGAATCTATGAAAAACCCTATGAGAAAAAACATTATACGAGATATAGAAAAACCACAAAAGTCTATTTGGGATATTATTTCTAGAGGCATGATATAAATCATTGGATGTATCTTTTCAAGCTCTCACAGTAGATTTTGAATCTTTTATTGAATGAGAGTTTTTATTTAAATATTGTTAAAATAGTTTTAATCAATTTTATTATTTTTATTAGTAAATAATTCTTTACTTTTTATCCTAGTTAGTAGTAGCTTCTACATGATATCGTATTCTTCGAGGAGAAGATATGAAAAGAAGTAACATTCTTTTTGAATATTTATTTTTAATTTTTATCATTTCAGGATTCTTTGAGAAATAGTACATAACTATATAAATTTTGGTCTCATTATGATAGTTTGGAGATCTTTACTCAGATCCACCTTTGGAACCCAATGATATGTAATGTATCTACACTTGGTCATGCAATGGTAGGTAATTTTTTTACTTCACATAAATCCATTTTTTATTAATATGAATGGAATTAATTTTTATTTTGCCTGTTTTTTATATATTTCTATTTTTGTTCAATAGATGGGTAATTTTATTTTATTCTAATATTGGGAATTTCCAATGGTAGTTAATGTCTAACCACTCATTGTTATCACCAAAAGGCCATAACCCACCATTAGTCAAAACATGTCTTCAAATTGTTTATTTATTATTTGTAATTACTTTTTTTGAAATTAAGTTTTATAATATTTCTATTATTTTATGATTAAATATATTTGCAACATTTTTTAAATATAATTATATCAATTTTTAGATATACTTTTTTCGTAGACTATTTTCCATAAAATGCTAGATTTTGATCATCATTCTTCTATATGTGAAATATAAAAAATTATATTTTTATTTCAATTATGTTTAAATTAATATTTTATTTAGTATTGTTTATATTAAAATATTAAATGTTCCTTTAAATATTTCACAAATAAATATATTCAGATTGTGTCTTGTTTTCATGTAAAATTCAAAAATAGGGTAACAGTCCTATTATATATCTATTTTGATGTAATAAGAATTGTGAAGTCATTGTACATGGAACACCCTTATAAAATACATTTATAATGTTTTGGGAGCCTTATTAAATGATAGAAAAACATACACCATTGAAGATAATTCATTCAAAAAGGATACAATGACACAATTTTCTTCTACTCATGAATTTATATAGAAATTTATTAAAATTCTATTATTTTGCATTGATAAGTGAGAATCCAAATATCCTTCATCTCACTCCCCTCTTGTGATCAATGAATATGAGATTCAATGAATTTATACATAAACTTCTCAACTGATTTTTCATTTGTTTTTTTTTGGATTTAATTCATTATACTGCACATATGTTCTCTAGATTTTTTGGTTTAATATTTTTACATAAAAAAGAACATTGGGTTATTCAATCCATATAAAATGATGTTAGGGTTGTTACACCCAAAAAAAGGAATTGAGGTTAAAACTCCTTCAAAATATAGGGGTAATTCCACCAGGTGATGCAAAAGGTACATTTTTATTTTTATATAAAAAGGTTATCACTCCAATTAAATAATGGAGTTTTTTAGTCTATACCAGTTTCCTTGAGTGGTAGAGGAGCTTGATAGGAGGACTACAATATTGGTTATTTAAACCTCTATAAAACATCCCATGTTATCTATTTTATTTCATCCACAACTTATAATAATGTTATAACTCGGATGAAATTGCTTATTATAGTAATAAATTAAAATGTATTATTTATCCCTCCTCTAGCCACAATTCTTAGTCATTTATTTGTTTCAGCCAAGAACAATTTTAGATTATACAGATTTTATGAAATAGTGGTGCCTACTGAAACCCAATGCATAATTTTTGTAATAATATTTATAGTCATACGTCGAATCTATCATTGAATTGTTTGACTAAAATCCAATAAAAAATGATCATCCGAACCTAATTAGTATTCTAATAGAATGTGAAGTGTCTCTATGGAGTCTCATAAAATGATTTATAACATAATAAATATATTTATTTTTAAATTTTATGATAATTTAAATTGTAAATATATATATAATGTCTTATCTTTTTGACGTATTGATGGACATTCTATAAATTCACTTCTAGATAACGAAAATCATTCAGTGAAGAACCCTCAATATTCAATTAGTTTTTATAAATTTCTTTTGAATAATATAAAAATAAAGAGTAAAATTTTATGTTGGTGTGTATATTAGTATAATTATAAATATATGTTTATAATTAAAATAGATTTAATAAATACTTACATAATTCTGGTAACATTCAAGCATACTAGTGTGCCTTAGAGTGTAAAAATATTACATTAATGAACTAAATTTTGTTTTGTTCTATAGTAATGATTAAAATGAAATATTAATTAAATAATAAATTTTATGTAAATACATTAAATAATTCCTATAACTTCTGAGAAATAATAAATATAAAATAAAAAATGTAAGAATTGACTTGTATACAATCAAAAAATATTACCAATTGATGTGATATTCTATGTAATAATGAAGAAAATCATTGCAGGTTTTTTTCTTTCTATCAAACATAAATATAATTAAAAATTATATGTTATTTAATTTTCACCTACCTATATGAATAGATCCATCCTCGCGTTATCAACATTGGAAATATTGTAGAACATATTCATAAAAAATAAAATTTAGTTTTTATAAAAATAAATATTAATGTTAAATATATGATTATGAAATATTGAGACCCAAATATCAATCCATGTATATTATTTTACTTTTTAAAGTGATATAGTTGTAAGATATACCTATAGTTCACATGAGTACTCCTAAAAAACTGCATACATTCGCATGGTTCTCAATAATATAGAGATATTGATTACACTCTACAATAATCAATGTAGTTTTATTCTAGGTAAACAATATCTTTTTTTGAGAGTGGTGTCATGTATTAGAACCGTCCACAAAAATACATATAAATAATTATAATTATAGAAATAAATAATCAAACGAAACAAATTTATAAAATTAATAAAATGAATAACAGTTCACCTGTTGTGTGAGGAAGATATATATTTATATCTTGAAAATAAATTGTAGCACCTAAAGTCTCTACATTAAGAAGATATGTAACCTCATTAGGGGTTATTAGTGGATAAAAAATGAGGGGTGGGGTTAAAGTAATATGTGATTTTTAAAATAAAAGATGTAGAAGAAAGATTAATGGGATTGGAATCAATGGATATAGATACCAGGAGATGTAGTAAACTAGTTGAATAAATATTCTCCCAACAAAAATGGTTGAAATGGACTTAATTGGAATGGAATTATAATTGAATGTGACGGTATAGACATGCCTGATTAAAAAATAGAAGTTCGATAGTTAGAATGAAGATGATATGTTTTAATATTCTAAAAATATAATTTGTGATATATAATATCATATAATAAAAAATATGATATAAATATTGAAAATGAAATCATGTAAGGGTGATTAGTGGTTCCATTCCCCAATATCTAAATTATTGACTATTTGGAGATATTATTTTATTTCTATCATCAATGCTAATTGAAAAATTCTATGTAAAAAAATATTTAATATATATTAGGAGTATATAAATTTATAACATGTTTATATTTGACAATATAAGTTCTTTATGATAGTATAGGAAGTATATTTAAATGCATAATGGAATTTATAATTCTAGAATCTATATCTATTTATTAAATGTATATAGATATATTGATAAATTTTGATAAAATAATAAAAGTATAAAATTTTGAAATGTAAATTTTTTTACAAAATGAAAACATATGGAAGAATAGAAATTTATAAAATTATATTACAATAATCATATATATTTATACAAATTTATATGTTATAAAACACAAAATTTAATTTATAAAACTATAAAAGAATATATTATATACTTTTTAAAATATATGAATATAAATAAGAAGATTAATAATATAGAAAAATGGTATGAATATTATAAAGTTATCTTGATCAATATTTTTAATTTTATATCTTAATAATTATTACAATTTTATAATAAAATATTCAATATAATTTATAAAATAAAATAGAATCCCAATACATTTTAAAAAAACACACCTATTTTTTTAAATAAAAATAATCTGATACCAATAATGGAGAGACAAAAAATTCATAATGTTTTAAAATGTGATATGTAAATAAATAAATGAAAATAATATCTATAAAACATAACATTTCAAAAATAATATATCATAGTTTAATAAGAATATGTAGTTTCATGGAAGAATTCCATGTGGAGAAATGAAAGATAAATTTTTTTTTATGAAATTGGTTGACTAATGATTAAATGTGGGGAGGTCAATATGTGTTTGATTTAGTTTAGATTAAAAATGACTATAGGGGAGGGATTTGGTAGTTTGAGAATAAACGTTTAGAATCATTGGGAGAAATTAGTTTTATGTGAGTGGAGTGGGAGTGATATTTTCCAAAAATAAAATACATAAATCTATTATTATTGTGATATAGAATTTGAATAATAGTTTATCTAGTACTATTTTTTATTAAAGACAGTAATAAATTATAATATGTCACTCAATTTTGGAGAAAAATATAACTATATTTACTATATTATAATAGTATTTTAAATGTACTCCTATATATTAATATTACATAGTCTAAAAATAGATTAAAATATATACAAAATATTAATAATGAATTGTGAGTATGTCAGAAACATGTGAGAGAAGAACAATGCCATAGAGGTAGCGTAAATTAGTGATTAATAAAACAAAAACTCATAATGTGTTTATTCTTATTGTTGGATATTGGATAGGAATAATGAATAGAATAAAGTAATAATTATATATTTAGATGTATATAAATAATATGAAATAATAGATTTTTAGAAGGTTTATTGACATTTGTAATCACGTTTCTAATCCATGTTGTCCAATAATTGAAATACCTCTTTGTACATTGATATCATTTTATTGAAAAATTCAACTAATGATAGCAATGTGGTTTTCATTTTCACTACATATAAATAATTAAATAAATGTTTCAAAATGATGATCAATTATTATTACATGGCCTTTAACACTTGTACCCCTTCTAGGATCATATTATGATCAACGTCCCACTAAACACCAACCTCCAAAAGGTTAGGTGACGATGAGTAGCATTGTGTTGGAGTATTAAAGAAGATGGTAAGTATTAGTATAATGAAACATTATCTAAAAACATATCATAAATCATTAAAATTGGTAATAATTTACAAAATTAATGCCAGACAATAAGGAATATCCATAGGTTTTGATAAAGTGAGATGATGTAAAATAAGGAGGGTGAATCAAATTCCGCACCTTGTAAGGTTCAAATTATTAAAACATCCCAATACTCTGTCTTTAATCACAAACCTCAACGGCACATGTTACCTCTACATAAAGCTACGTTTACACTCCATTGATATTATTCTCATGAAGTTAATTTTTGAAAATCTTATAACTTTAATAATACATAACACATGTGGAAAATATGAGCAAGTTGGGGTTATTATATATGTACCTAATAACATACACAAAAAATAAAATATGATAAATAATAAAACAACAGCCTCAAAACCAAAAGGTTAGTGATAAACCATTTATGCACAAATGATAAATAACCCATGGAATATATGTCTCCAACTTAACAACACAACAACATAAGAAACCATACACTATGAATAAACCATGTATCTAATATACAGGGTTCAATAAAAACCATTTCAAACCATTAACATAGTGGGGGATCAACATCATGAAAATTACTTATGTTCATCAATGAAATACTAAAATTTGAGGAAGGATTCATCTATGTTAAGTTAGCATATCGAATGAGGAAGTATTAGAATATATATATAAAGGAATATGTCTTGATTTAGTCAAGTCATATTGATATGGATAACAACTAAATCCATCATCCTTATGGGGAAATAATTCTTTTATATGAAAATGAGGGTACCAATCTTATATATGAACTACCGAGGATTCCCTTATCAATCATATATGGTGATGAAAAAACTCTATAATACTATTGGTGATCCACTCCCTGTCTTTATAATTGATCTAATGGTGTATTGAACCCAATGGTTCACTATTCACATCATTCCTAATACATATCATTAGTCATATAGAGCTAAAATATAAACCTACACAAAACAACTGCTAAGAATTCCAAAGTGAATAAACTGATAATGATATCACATTTGACCTAAAAATTTACTCAACATAGACGCTTTATTTATCCCGTATCTATATTTTATCAAAAAATAATTAATCTTCCCCCACTGGGATTGTTTCAGGCAATTCTCCTTTAGATATTTGACATTATAGTCATATAATGTTGACTTCAATGCCATAATGCACAACTCATTGACCTCACACCATAATAAATAATCACATTCCACAAGCGAAGCCACCTCAAAGATTTCATAACCATATTTCTATTTTCATATTCAAAACCCAAATTCTGTTACCCGATCTCGTATTTAATAAATTAGGATCAATAGTCAAACTGCATCTCAAACATATTAGTTTGATCCTCTAAACTAAAAAAATCATAACATAAACATAGGTCTGTCATAAAAAACATAATTTGACGTTTCATGATTGTGAAAATAAAATAATAAGGAAACATCCATGGGATAAAAAATGTATAATGACATTACTTGTCATTAAACAACCTGAAAATATAGTATACATTTATTATTTCCTATATCAAACCATATAATGGCTATTTTTTGGTTGTGCCACAAATAACATGCATCATAACTAAAATTCTCATACATTTGGTCTCTAGATGTAGTTAAAAAAATGTATAATGTTATTATCAATCAAAACGTATGAAAACAAGGTTCTTCATATAATCCAAAAATATGGTATAGGGCATCGATGTCAAAATTTTTGACTTTTGTTCAAATTTATATATCTAATCAATAATGAAATCATATAGAAATAATTTATAGAAAAAGATATAATAGGTGAGATCACAATTATATCATTTAATAATAAATTATGCTGTAATTAATGATATTTACCTTATCATTCACCAGATGGAAATGAAAAAACCATCACTATAAATTAACTAAGTGATCCCCACACAAATTTTGAATCATTAAGAGATATCTAGGATGCGTTGGAATCCAGAATTTTAATAATGAGTTCAATGAGTGAAGTTGATGAAAAAAAGTCGTATAAATAAAGGGTTTGGATTTTATTTATAAAAAAAATATTCAGATATTATGACACCCATGAAATATACTATAATATTTTTTAATAATTTGAATATATGAAGAAATTATATTATTATTTGTTCTGTCAAACTATATCAAACAACTATTAACCAATATCTAAAAAAAATGGTTTGATAAATGACCACCATAACTCCATGTTAAACATTATCAAATCAAATTAACATCACATTGGAAAACTACATTCAAAAATAGAAAATGGTGCAATGACCTAATATATAAATCTATATAAATTTTAGAATGAATCTCAAACATCATTGATTAATAATAGCTAATAATAATGTGTAAATTCCAAAAATAATAATGTATCACCTCCCAGGATGGTTATCCTAAAATAACATGGCTCTTAACACTATAACCTATATCACCATCATGCATGAATTTAAATCACAGTTCACGATAATTTCTGGAACTAAATTAAGGATTATTAACAGACAATGTTGTAATTATTTTCCACTAACTCATTTGTACTGAAGGATTTTTTTCAAGAACTAAAGAAGAAATTGTAAAATGTTTTTGAAATTTGTTGGTTTTAATTAATGAAATTATTCTAGATAGATTTTATTTACTGACTACAAGGATCAGACCATGTCTGAAGATGCTTCAAAATTTATAATTTCATTTTAATATCCTTTATACTGTGACTTCATGGCTTGTACCATGAAGAGTGTTATCAGGAATGTTGCAGTGGTTTAAAATTTTAATATGGGTAAAAATTATAAAAAGGTTGAATGTCCCTAACACCCATAGGTTCATAGACAACCAACATGTGCTATATACCATGATCAAGTGTATCCAACATTAGTTTTTTTGAAGTTGTTTTAATCATCACAGTGTCAGTCAAAGAAAATAATACAGTAGGCATAAAAAACATCAGGTGGTACTATAAAAGAATACAATGAGATGTATTATAGGATTTAACACTAATAATTTCTTTTGGTTTTATTTCATGCAGTAGTTGAAAAAGTGGATGATAATATATTAGAATGTCCAATGTGGTATTTAGCAATATTGGGCCACACTACAATAAACAATGTCATACATTGATGTAAATTTTTATGATATTTTAGGTTGTTCATAAAAATACTAAATTTACAATTTTGATGAAAATAATCATTAATTCTATACATGATTATCATAAAAAATAAATAATGATTAAAAACAATGTGTTAAGGTTTAGATAGGGGTTCACCCCATGAAATAACTTTCGACCATGAAGGTTATATAATTGAATGATATTTGTTATCCATTTTGTGGATATTGATTACCACATAAATGAAATAAAATAATGGATAAAATGGAATTGCATAAAAAACTACATTATGAAGTGTCTGTGGATATATTTATGATATTTTGATATAATTATTAAGGAAAAAAATCATACATCCCATGATATTCATAGATATGAAGCAGATGAGGTTTTGGGAGGGCCGAAAAAATTTAGCCAATTAAGAGAGCATGCCAATTTAAGTGGAGTCTGACCTAGTGTGGGCTAAGATGGGTTGAGCCTAAACATGTGTTGGATTACATACATGAATGATTATAGAATATGTAATTTATACAATATATTATACATTAAAATTTTATATTTTTAATTAAAAATCTTGATTAAATAATTGAATATGATTTTTTATTGTAATGGTCATACTAATTCACCATTCATCCAACGTGAATTTAAATGTTCCTATATTTATTGTTCTAATTTGATAATATAATATTTATTTTGTAATTATTAACCAAATTCACACGGTTTGTCATCCCACCACTCGAAAAATAGAACCCATCTCACATGCACTTGGTTTAAATTCTAAGAGAGTTATTATAATCATAAATATTTTTCAATTTATTTTTATTTTTTGGACTTTTTTTGTTGTTATTAAAATAGGAAATAATATAATTGGAACCCTAATATAATCCTATAAAACTAGTCATTATATAGAGATTCATTGGTCATTAATAATTCCATCCATTAGCATCACCAAACAACATACATCATCTTTCGTCTCCACTCACCAATTACTCACCTACTTTCTATCTCAAAAGTTCACCACCTCATTTTCATTGATTCATTTAACCATTAAATGATTGAAAAACATTCCATCACAACACCTGAAACTCAGGATATTTCCAATTCATAGTTTTCCCTAATAATACCATTAATAATTAGAAAAAAATATTTATATGATTATATATAGAATTTTTTTTGAATGTGGGAAGTCCTATGGGTTACCAGCAAGATTACTCCTTTATCATTGGAATTGAAATTTTTTGTACATATTATATGCATGATTTTTTTGGAAACCCATGATGGGTCAAATATATGTGGGCCTTGCAAACCTCCCCATTAACCCTCACATTTAACATTTCAACTCTTAAAGTGGTCATGTCATGAGAATGGAGCGACATTACATAAATGAATTAAATAATATTTTAGTATCTTTATCATTATGTAACTTCTTATGCAGTGGAGAATGAAATAAACATTGGTGGGACTTAGAATTTATTAGTTGATTACATGATACATGTTACACAACATGAGCTAACAATCGTAATATTTATGTATCTTTCTCTAGATACATGTCATGATTTTATAGACAGATAACATCATTGGTTGACGATCTAGTCAAATTTATTGTAAAGACCCGTAAAATTCAAGGGATATTTTTTCTTAATTTTCTTTGTAATTTTACAAGAGCGCGGTTTCTGACGGCACCTAATTCCGAGGCCCGGTGTGCCCGGAATCAATTTCCGAAGGTTGGCTTGGGTACGTTCACTGAACGAACGAGAGGGTTTTTCTAACTTTTGAACCGGTGCCCGGAATCAAATTCCGAGGGCACCGATGGAACCGTAGCACCGGTAAACGCTTAGGAACTCCTGTTCTGGAGTTGCGTTCATGCGAGTGTTGATAATAAAAATTGTGGATGTTTACTTTGTAATTACACTACAATTTTTATTATTTTACTCTAAGTGATATCTCTTGTTGGAAGTTGGGTAACCACCCAACCTCCCTTGGGAGGTTATGAGGGTGGTGGGGCCCACACGAACCCCACCTCTTCATATCCTTTAAAACCCATCAACTCCCTCATAAGTTATGATATCTTAAGTTATAACTTTAGACTTAAATAAGGTGAGTTGTGTGTGTGTTCTGAATTTCAAACTCTTGAAATTCTAGTGTGTTGTTGTGTTAATAAAATAAGATAGAGTCTTATTTTATAGTTTTGGTCTCCTGGAGAGAGTTCGGAAGGTTCCTCTTGTTTCTTCATCTTCTTCAACCTCGACGAAGAACACGAAGAACGCCGTTCTTCAACGAAGAACTTCTTCGCCGAAGAACACGGTTCTTCCGCGACGCCATATCCGCGACGTGACTTTCTTCTTCTGCATCATCTCTTCCGTGACGGTTTTCCGCGTTGAACGCCATCGACAACGACTCTTCCTCCGACGTCAAAGGAATCGATACCGATATTCCACGACTACGTCAACGTGCGACTATCGAGGTAGGGGTTTTTGAGTTCGTTGTTTACTTTTTATTTGGTTAGTTTTGTTTAGCCAACTTGTGAGTTTTTTTTGAGAGCTCCTCCTCCTTCTTCCTCAACTTGACGAAGAACGCTCAACTTGACGAAGAACGCCACTCCGCTCTTCTTCGTCTTACGTGTCAACGAGAGGGAACGCCGCTTCTTCCTCGGACTCCCTTCGTCGACATAAGAAGTTTCGCCAACGACGTGCCTCTTCGGACGCACCTCTTCGTCATCGAATTTGACGAACGACTACCGCGACGCCCGACCTCCGCGATGTTGTCTTCCGTGGGACGTTGTCAAATCTTCGAAACTATACCCAAGGTAGGGGTTGTTGATTTTTGTTTAATTTTTATTCTTGTTCGTGGTTCTAGTATGATTAACGAAATGATATTTAAATTGTGTTATCTTTTAACGTGAGGGGGCTGGACCGCATGAACATGGCCGAACCCCCTCCATCGTTCTTGTTGTTTTATCTTGCGGGTGGAAGCAAAGTGGCGTGGTGACGTCGCACCACGCGGATAATCGTTTGATTAAATTGCGTGGCGCCGTCGCGCCGCGCCATGGAAGAATCATCAAGAACGCGACGCCGTCGCGCCGCGTCGAAGGAAATCAAATGCGCGGAGAAGGGGCGCGGTGCCGTCGCACCGCGCCGGACGACGAACACCGCGGCCGGTTCCGGGCCGCGGCGGGACGAGGAGACCGGCGGCCGGGCCGCCGGCGTCGGAAGCCGGAAAGGGGACCGTAATTTCCGGTCCCGTTGGAGAAAACCGGCCAGCAGTTGGCCGACCGGAAGGTCAAAGGCCGGGGGAAATAAATTCCCCCGGCAAGCTCAAAACCCCCCTCATTTAAGAGGGGGGCGGTTTCTTTTGGGGGGGCAGGCGGCCCCCCGGTTTATTTTAGCTGGCCCCCGCAAGGGGGGGGGGGGGGGGGCATTTTCCACAAGGCGCGGCATTATGCCGCGCCGCCGCCTCCAAGAAAGTGGTGGCTTTGCCCCCCGCATGCCGCCTCTGTGCGGTGCCAGGCAGCCGCGCCGCCAGGCCGCCGCGCCGCCACGCCGTCGCGCCGCCGCCGCCAGGCCGCCGCGCCGTTGCGCCGTCTCGCCGCCGGCCGGCCGGCCGGGCCAGGTTCAGCGGACCGGGTCGGTCCGACCCGGTTCGGTTCGGATCCGGGTCGGGTCGACCCGGTTCGGGTCAGACCAGGGGGGGTCGGGCCGGGTCGGCCCGGACCCGGAACCCCCCGTTTCGAATCTTTTTCGGTCTTTTGGCCATATCTTGAGTCACAGACCTACGATCGACGAACCGTCTGCGGAAACGCGATCCTTGAATAGAGACGGTCGTTTCGGTATATCGCACTCAGGGTTTTGAATTACATTGAGTTCGGCCGGGTTGGTTCATTCACGAAACCAACCGGGCCTTCGTAGCGGAAACGCTAATATCTTGATCTACGGACGTCCGATTGACATGCCGTCAGCTGTGGTGTGTTCCTCTTAGTGAGACAGATCTTTTGGCATACTCCGCCCGAGGTTTGGACGCAGGTGGAGTACAGTCGGGTTGGTTTTTCCTTAAAAACCAACCGGGCCCCGGGGACGAAAATGCCAATAACTCTCAGACCGGGCGTCCGATCGACGCGCCGTCTGTTGCGTTGAGTTCCTGTTGATGATACGGAACTTTTGGATACATCAACTCTGGTCTTTGTGACAGTTGATGTATCAGCCTCTCGGCTTGTGGAGCGGACCCTCCGAACGAGCTTGCTATGTGCGGGAACCCTAGTGCTGGCTGCGACTGTTACTGTGACTACTACTGCTACTACTGCTATTGTGACTGCGACGACGACAATACAGAGATCCTGTGTGGATTCGACGACGACGACTTCAGCACTCAGCGATCCTACGTGGATTAGTGCAACAGGTCCTGTGTGGGCCCGATCCTGTGTGGGTCCGATCCTGTGTGGGTCCTTGCGCTCAGCGGTCTTGTGTGAACCAGCGCCTACAGGTCCTGTGTGGGCCTGATCCTGTGTGGGTCTTTTGCGGGGGTTAGTAACCTATCGATCCTTCGTGGGTCCGACGACTTAGATGGATCAGTGATCATCTTTATCGTCTTTTGAATAAGTATACCTGTGTGAGCTGAAACCTTTTGCTTCCCTGTGTGGATTGTGTTGTGCAATCCTGTGTGGATTACGTTTTGCGTTCCTGTGTGGATTGTGTTGTGCAATCCTGTGTGGATTACATTTTGCTTTCCTGTGTGGATTGTGTTGTGCAATCCTGTGTGGATTTCATTTTGCTTTCCTATGTGGATTGTGTTGTGCAATCATGTGTGGATTACGTTTTCCTTTCCTGTGTGGATTGTGTTGTGCTATCCTATGTGGATTACGTTTTGCTTTCCTGTGTGGAATACGTTTACTTTCCTGTGTGGACTGAGTTGTACTTGGGCTCGGAGGTTGGAGCGTATTTGAAATTGATGACTTAGGTATATGTATGGGCATATACCTAAGCAGTGTCGGTTGTTACTTTGTGATTGTACCTTTCTTTGTGGTTTATCCTTTGTGGATTTTGAGAGACCTTCAGGGGTCTCGGGGTCCCTACTGAGTAGCTTATACTCACCCCTGCACGGGCTTTGCCCGCACTACGTTGTGTTGGTTGCAGACGACGGACATCGCTGACCTTAGCTGAGGCTTGCAGAGCAGGACGGTACCTGGAGGTGGACCATTGGGCGGGACGTGCTCGGATCGGACGGCGGGACCCGTAGAGTAGTGGAGCTATCTGTACCCACCCTTCAGGTGGGATTTCCAGTGGACAGTTCGGTGTAGCGGCTTTTACTTTTCAGTTGCTATTTTCCCTTTCGAGTTGTACTTTACCTTCAGTTTGGGTTTGTATACTGGCCCATTTACATTTCCGCACTTTCAGTTGTACTCTGCTTTTGCTTAGTGTTTACTTTCCGCTTTCTTACTCTGTTGTGTTTGTTTACTTTACAAAGGCAATGCCTTCCCTTTTTACCGGGATTTACGCCTTGGTGCTAGTCGCCAGCCCCTGTCCTATGGAAGGTGGGCTTGGGGTAGTCACGGCACGGACCCCGAGGGCGGGTTGTGACATTTATATTTGATAAAATATAATTATTCTAGAAAATTAATAATTTTTTTATTTATATATCATGGATGTAGTTATTGATCAGAAAACATGATGTGTATATGAGTTCCATTCTATGAAGAAGGAAGTTGTGTCTTGATTGTGTCTAAATGAAGAGGCTTTTATATTTCTAATATTTTTAATATTCAAGATTGGATCATGAGAGATATATGTAATATTATTTCATACATATTAAACATGTTTTTATGATGTATTTTTACATCATAAATGTAAAGTCTTAATGATATTAAAAAGGGACATTATGGAAAATATCTCATATATTAGAGAGTTGGATTTTCTAAAATAGATTGAATTAAGGAAATAATATTATCTATAAATTTGTAACTATAATATTTTTAAAAACGTAGAATGTATTTCTATATAATTAATAGATAAATGGAATTCTAGAAGTTAATGGAGAAATATTTTAACACAATGAATATCTTTCAAAATAAGAAGAATGATCTTCGATGATGAATCATTGAAATATGGTGAAGCTATTCATGGAATTTTTATCATATAGTTTTTCAAGTTAAAGACATGTAAATCTATATCTGTTATCTATGATAGTTGCATCTACAATAACATGTGATCTTTTAATGGCATGAAATACAAATTTTTTTCCATTATTATCACAGTTAATAAAAATATAGGATGAGATGGAAGGGATCTTTGGAAATCATTTATATATCCTTATACGATTTTATTGTGAGGGACTCAATGAATATGCGTGATATAGTCTAAAAATACCCCCAATTAGTGCACTTAGTAGTCTATGTTGATTAAAAAATCTTTATAATGCGATCTTTTGACTGCACCTATGTGGATGAATAAAGTAAAATTATTATGTCTTACTATAATTATTGATTCACATTTTAAAAGATATAATATGTAATATTGGTTTAAATAGACATTATAAATATTAAGTAATGTATGTTCTTGTTAAGTATCAATTCGATCAATATATAAATCAAAATCAAGGAGAGATACCCTATTAATTATGAGGTCAAGATCAGTTTGTTCTATGAGGGTTTAAGGAATAGTGTTTTAATAAGAATATGTATTCAAATATAGTTTATCCTACATAAAATGGGATCTATCATCTACTTTACTTATGAGAACGTACAAGTGGTATTGGGGAAATTGGTATGTATTAATGGATTTTATCTCAATTATGATATAATAATATTTTGGTGTGGGGTTTTTATTTTGACTCAATATTCTTTTATGTTATAGAAATTTGAAGAAATTTTATATAAAATTTTAAATATATGGGAAGTTAAAATAATGGAATAGTATACGCAAATATTGTGATTTATAATAAAGAATCACGTATCCCTCCCATGAATTATATGGATAAATTTAATTGTGAATATATTAAATAATTCAATAATATTATAATACTTATCAAGAAACCTTACAAGACAATGGATGTTGGATCTAATAAACATTAGGAGATTCTAGTAAGTCTAAAGGAATATGATATCCATTTATTATACGAGTTAGATATTATACTATATGAATAAAACATTGTGTTTAATTAGTTTAAATAATTTATTGATACTCATTAAAATTTGAAAACCCTTTATGAAAATAAGTTTACAGGCTTGAAAAAGTGTGTTTTAAATTGTCTATTTACATAATCTAGAGTAATGATTACAATAATAGAGAGTTATAAGGGATTAATATTATATTATACTAGGTAAAAGATACTCTAAAGGTATGGTCCCATGAATGAAAAATGTTTTAAATTCTAAGGGCTATGAATGAGGAATTTTCCATTCACATGAAATAACTATTCAAGGAGAAAAAAATACATAAATAGGAAAACAAAAAAATTAAAGACTCCATTACATAACTAAATATCTAGATAAATGAATAAAAACATCCAAATAGATTTGTGGATGTGATAGAAAACATAATGAAAATAAAATAGTATATATCAATGATTACAATGGAATAAAATGATAAATTATTTCAAAAATCTGATGATGGGTTCTGTTTAGTTATGAAATAGTTGGAGTAATATAATTGAAATAGTAAGATTATTATTAAAATTTATTTACAAATAATATTTTATTATAGTTATACAAGAAATATTTAATTGAATAAAGAGTATTATATTGTAGGTAAAAATCATGAAAGGAATATTATGTCACAATGGTCACACTCCCTAGGAAGCTATTCTCTTTATCATTATGGATCATGTCCAAAAAACATAATGAATATTTTATGTTAGATTCCCATGAATTATGAAGATTATTGATGATTTTTAAATTCAATTAAGATGTTCCCAATAAAAGGTATGAAAACATAAATGGTTCCCACAAGAAGATATTGATTCTTATTTTTTACAAATGAATATATAGATATATTTACAATATCTATCATTAATAAATAAAGTTCATTTATTACTAGAAATTTGACATTAAATATGGTAAACATTATTTATAACTCTTTTATAAACGATAATAAGATATGATACTCCAATGGGAGTATAAAAAAATAAAGTTTATTAGGAATTTTGGGATAATTAAGGTAGTAAATATTTTAGGAAATGGAAAAAATAAATAATGACTATTGAAAGACTTATTGTTAATACTTCACTTGAATAGAGTGGTTGTGTTTTAGACGCTGAAGAAAATAAGAAGCCAAAATAAGATTAATTGAAGATGTATTCAATTAAATTCACTTAAAATTTCTAACACAATTTTATATTATTGAATTAATGAAAATTAGTTGTCCATAGATACTCACTATGATCCTTAGATTGATTAATTTGGAAAAAACCAATCCAAAAGTATGAAAAGTTATATGTTTTTTATTGATGTGTTTTACATTATTTTGGGCAGATTCAATCCATGTGAAATTTCAACATAATATGCAAGTTGAATCAATTAATGCTCCAAGCCTATAAGTAAGGATGGAAATAGTATAAGTTATATCATATTGAATTTTAAATTATAACAATAGGTGTTGGATGACTCTTTAATCAATGGATAGTGGTAACATAAAAATGGAATCACAATGACAATGGAGGTCAGGAAAGATTATTTAATCAAGAATAAATTTGGGGATTAGAAATTATTTATATAAATGAACATCTTTAGTTGAATCCATAGGAAAATTTATTTTTATTATTTATCTATTTTAATTTAATAAAAGGAATTTTATTTGGTATCATCTATATGTTTTTAGTGTATAAAATGGATTTAGATGGATGATTCTCATAAAGAAATTAAATTACATATTCAAACATTAAAATTAATTTTTCAAGGGGACAATGGATAAATAGATCTAAGGGTGGAATCTTTATCGGAAAATGAATAAAACTCAAAGAACAAAGTTCGAGAAATATGTTATAAAAAATGGTATCAATATGATTATAATGATTGGTATTAGATATGGTGTCCATGTATGAATAACATAGGTGAAATCTAGTGTCAATAAAAAATGTGTAATTAATTAATATAATATAATGGTTGTTTGTAGTTGTCAATGTGTTTTCAAGAAGAGTCACTTAGAAAAATATAATAATTATAAAAAAATTTATCAATGGTATGTTTGTGATATTAAAATGAATACCATTTATATCACTAGATTCATCTCTTTTTTTCTTTTATTTAGTAATGAAATAGTTTGATAATTGTTTTTTAAATTTATTATTTCAATGAGGTAAGAATAAAAAATAAAATAATTTTAATATATTGAAATAGTTTTGAGACATTTATAAAAAATAAATATAGATCAAAAATTTTATTTAACAAGCCATTTAAAGGTGAATAATTTTTTTTGGAATCCATGGATCATCACAATATATTCCAAGAGGAGGAGGTAAAATTTCTCAATATATAATGAAAGTGTTCAATTTAGAAAGAGATAAAGTTTTTTATAATATACCATGAAATAAATAGTTTTAGTATTTCATTGGAATAATTTATTAATTTCAAAAATAATAGAAGTCATATCTATTGAGAATTCCTTGAGTATTTATAGAAAGTGTTATTAATTGATATTTTTAAATTATAAAAAAAATTTAATTATTGTAAATGGTGTCCCATGAATTTCCAAATATTCTTAAAATATTTATTAAGAGTGATTTATTGTATTGTATGAAATTAAGAATACATGTGGTTTAGTATTACATCATGATCAAAGAAATATAGTATTATTTCAATTTGATTCCATAATGACCATAATAGAATCAAAGATCATCAAATTAATACACAAAGGGGGATAATATGTTTAGATACCTTATAAAGGAAAATAAAATAATTTTTATTATATGAATATGCAATGGATTTATGAGAATTTCTTTACAACATTAAAAACTGATGACTCCTTAATTTGGTGGGGGGAATGTGTAGATAGATTTTAACATTTCACATGATACTATTATCATAATAATGTTGTTCTGTTGTTAATAGGAATAAAATTAAACCATAATTTTTTCATATTTCAGAACATTATATAATCAGTATCATATGAATGGAAATGTAAATGCGAGTCTCATAGTGATTTTACATGGTTCACCCAAATTGGTATACATCCACAGATTAAAATATCAACATTAAGCTGGTGCACCAAATCCAATATAAATACCTTTTTGGGTGGATAAAATATTTTTGTAATATAAATACTAATGAAATACAACATTCTATATAATTTTAGTGGATATGTTCACTACCACCAAAGGACTCTTCTTAATGATGCATAAGAATGATGAATTCTCTCTGAGGGACACTCCATCTTATTTTCCTATGAACAATGATTATAAGAATTAATTAGAGTATTGAATATGTTGTATTATTTTTATTAGGACTAAATAAAATTCTCTTCATGTTTTACATATGATATAGAAATCATAATTTTATGAGGATAAAGCTTCTGGGATTTCCAAAATTCTAATCCCAAGGAAGATGAATGAAATGATCAACTATTTGTGTCAAAATTTGACTCTTTTATCTTCAACCTTTATGGCCCAAAGTGTTTTATTGTTTTTTTGATAACCCCCTTTTAAGGGGATGAGGGGGAAACCCTAATGGCCTATATTCTTTAAAGACTACATGGGTCATAGGAATAAGAGACATTAAATGACCTGAAGGCCTTAAGAAATTCTACCAAACTATATCTACAAGGAACAACCTCTCCCCAACATATCCATCATGATGTTAACCCTCCACCTTCATTTGGACATCCAACTATGCTTATTGTGTAAGCACATTATTGTCTTAATGGCATTACCATACCCTCTAATTCTTCCAAATCTGTTTGTTATGCTCTGGATAGGGCGTATGCTCGGAATCCTCTTCTAGGGCCGCTCTTTTTTTGTAGATGTTGTCTGGAGAAATTTCATAGATCATGTGTCCCAATGTCCTTGAGGTGGCCAAAATGGAAAAAAGGTGGCCCAAAGGATATACTAACCTAATGGCCTGGGAGAAACTAAGGACTTAAGGATTCTAATCCCAAACTGGTGGCCCAAGGTGAATAGTTATAGATGCTACAATACCAGATATTATCTTTTTCTGTACAAGTAACAGTACCCGTACAGTTCTGTTACGGTACCTTCAATAGTCTGAAATAGAAATAAAAAAGTATACCTCTACCTAATTTTGAACTGTTGTGTCATGGATGCACATATAGATACCTTGCCAATTTTGATAAGGCTCAGGTGATTATCTTTAACCACACTTTAAAAAATATAAATAAAAAATCATGATAATAATTCTAGAAATGATGTTATTATTCAAGATATGCAATTCATTATTTTCATAGAAATTGATTCTTGTAAAACCTTATAGAAACCTGATATTGATGTTTTTACTCAGTACCTCTTCACTAACAATTAAGAAATATAATAAACAGGTCTTCTAAACTCTTATCATTAATGACGATCAGAAAAAAATATTCCATAATAAGCACACAAATAGTTTTATATAAAACATGATCTTCAAGAATAATTTTTTATCAACCACATCAATTTAATTTTTTCATATTTATAATGAACCTGGTTTTCAATCCCTTCCCTCTTCACCTCTTAAAACTCATATTTCCATCTACTCCATATATTTTTATACTACCATTTTTTATTTAAATCTATAGTATATAATATAACATATCCCATAATTATCTTAAATTAGAAATTTTAAATTTATGTCAAAGTAGACCTAAAATATTACCAATTAAATGATACCCTATGAATTTTATTCTTTATGGTTGCCTTTATAGAATTAAAGTATGTATTTTCTTCTTGTCTAACTAACCACCAAATGTAATGCCTCAGAATTTGACTGTATATGATTGCATTAAATAAATCAAATTTTCATGATGGAATTGTTAAAATACAACATCAATAAAAAATTAATTATTTATACATGAAAATAAATTGAATTCTTATAAATGTTATATTATTGAATTAAATTTATTGGATGAAAGAGGATGTAACTATATTGTGAAATCTATGATGAAAAATGAAGGAAATAGAATCATATAGAAGAAGTATCTCATAAAAAGCTGATTTTTTGAACCCAAAAAAGAGGTAGGTTCACTTTTACATTCCCTAGAAAATCCCAATTTGAACTACAAAAATAATGGTATGAGTGAAATATTATGTGAGAGAATTACATGTTTATTCAAATATCCTTTTGTTCTATGCTAGCTGAATCAAAACTCATGGATACCGCTGGAGACTATCATATTATTATATTTTATGAAAAGATATTGATGTTATATAAAACTATATGTGTTCCTATAAATATGAATGTGTAATTTTATTTATCATACATTTATTTACAAAAAAATGAATATAAATTTACTAATTCATATTTAAAATTTATTAAATCGTTTTGATGAGAAAATATGTTTTTCATAATTTTACTTTTTATTCCCTATATATAATGAAAGAAAATATATTAAATATTATACTAATATCTATAACATAAAACCAATATAATTAAACGTTGATATGAAAAAATAGAAGGAATAGTATATAGATTAAAATCTTATTTTAGAGTGAAAATTTTTTTCACTGTATATTTTATTCTTTTAATTAAAAGTAAAATACGTAAATAAAAAAAATCAAGAATCGAAATAATCAAATTAAAATTTTAATTTATTATATAAAATATTATCAAAAGATAATTTTTTGGTATTTATTTAAGGTAGATGATTTTTTATGAATAGTAAAAAATATCATTTTTTGTAATACTATAATGTCTTTAACAATATTAGAATTTTTGTATTAATGAAAATAATGAACAATTATATTGAAAATAAAAATATATTTATGGAATAAATATATTCACTTAATAATTTTATATGTAATTCTTAAACCACATGTTTAACAATTTCAGATACATAAGTAATAGTTTAAAATAAAAGATATATTTATTATCTTATATAAATAATAAATTTATCTTCACATGTAGAAATAGAAAAATTGTTTTAACTTTAATATAAACATTTTAATATTTATTAAAATGACTAATTAAATTTTATGTATAAAATATTATTACAAATATTATTATTATCGACAATGAAATTATTTAATTGATTATTTTAAAAGAATAGTTTTCTTAATAGTGTATTATTATAAAATATATTAAATACAAATATTTTATATAATTATTATAATATGATTTTATAAAACTTATAGAAAAATATATTTTCACACATTTAAATTGTAAATAATTTTTTATTAGATTAAGTAAATCAAAATGTTAAAACATTATTTTTCTACAAAACCATTTTTCATTTTATTATATATTTTATTGTAAAAGATAAATTTATATTATATATAAAATTAATTATATTACGTGGATATAATATGTATGTTTATATAATCATAATTTGGTAATCAGTGTAACCTTGTATTTTTAATAAATTATAAATCACTAGGGTAAAAACTAGTTACAAAAGTAGACAAAAAATTGTAAAATGTAAAAATATTATGGTAATAGAAATGAACAATGTTTAAAATATGTGTGAAAATGAGTGGAAGAGGATTTATCAACCTTATGTCACCCAAAAATTCATTATAATCCACTATTCTTCCATTGAATGATGATTAATGTTCTGGAATCACAGAAAATTAATGTGAATTCAATAAAATCCCATTTTCATCACTAATAAAATTGGAACTCATAGAAAAAACTTATCAATGATTTATGAACAATTATATATAAGAAAAATATTCCATGATATCTCCAATCCCCCCTCCCCACTTTATTGAATCCATTTTCATTTCAAAATGACATTCTATTAAGCATCCATGAATTACCCATTGAGGAACATCCAATAAGAGAGGAATTGTTCTCAACTAAGATCTCTTATTTATTTTCTTGTTCTTCGAACTAATATAAAATATAAAAATGATTTTATGTTGTTGTAATTATCACTATAGGCTAAAATATTATTATATTAATTTAATATCCAATTTTACACTCGTTTTAGATATCTAGAATATGAAAAATTTCTTTGTGTTCTGTGCCATCTACTACCTCTATATGTGGAATGATCCTTTTTATCATTTAAAAAACTATTAGTCTATTAAAAATGGTTTATTTCTGTAATAAATATGATAAATATACTATTATAATGACTGTTATAGTATATACCTTTTTATACCTCCATTACATTCTATGTAATTGAGTGTGTCACATATGCGTACGTGAAAACTACAACCTCCATGAAATTGTTGTATTTAATTTATAACACCATTCATTAGTTTTTTATATAAATTTATAATAACCTTATTGTACACATTATAAAATTATAATTAATATCTTTAACATTTTATTATAATTATATCATGGGAAAGAATCACATTCTTAACCTTACTGACCCATAGATTACAACTTGTCTATGTTTTGGTCAGTTTAACCAGCAACCTGAACAATGCTATTTACATAGATAATTGATTTAAATTGTAGCATAAATATTTCTGTTATTATACCTTAATGATAAATTAATTTTATAGTAGTTCAATATGTATTATAATAAAATCTAACATCTCATTAATACCACTCGTTATTCTTGAAAATTTTACAGAAAAAAACTTACCACCAACATCATCGTTACAAATCAAATCCAAAATAAATAATAAATTAAATTACTAAATTATAAATTATTATAAAATACATTATAATGTACCTATTGTAATATCATAATGACGAGCTATTAATATATAAAAAGTAATAAATAAATTATTGATAAACTTGTACTGAAAAACATAATGCTAATGACATCCAAAGATAAAAATAAAACAAGATATAGGAATGTATTCATAATAAATGATTATAAATAATGCTAATAAAAGGTTATAAGTATGAATATGTTTCCTATATAGGTGATAAAAATTGATATTTTTTATACATAAAGATGTAGTACTCTCTACTAGGAAGGGTTAAAGGTAAGGGTTATTTGTCTCAATGTCCAATTCCAGTACACCTGATTAATTTTTTTGTGGTGTATTTATTGTCCATGTATTTATTTTATCAAAATATTCAAGTAATATAAGGTATTTAAAAAGATCCTCACATTTTGTAACTTCCCCAAACCGATTCTAGCTAAAGTGACCAAGATGCGAGGTTGCATGACCTTAAACCTCCTTCCCCATATTCTAGAGGCTTATAACTAGAAGTGGGGGTACATGAAATATATTTTGGAGACAATATAATATGTAATATAGTAGTAAACACATTCTAAATAATATAACATAATAACTAATGAGACATCGACAACAAAAAAATAGAGAAACTAAATAAAACATAATATAAGAAACCTATTCATGTCATACTAAATGATACATAAATGACACCTAATCATAAAATAATAATAAATATAATGAAATTAAAGACTCTTAAAAATTGGACATGAATCCCGTACTCTATAAAAAATCATAGATCCTACCCCATTAAGAAAATAAATAAATATAGCATAGACCGTCTTTCCCTTATTTAGACATGCATCCATGAAATATTTCATGATACCAAATGGTGTTCCAAATATGGTGTGACTAAAACCAAATAGGACAACAGACATGGTGTCTAAAATATTCAATTCAAAATAAATAGTCCATGTGTATGTAAAATTTACCAGGTCATTAATTAATAAATTAATGCATAATACCAAATAACCCAAAAAAAACTCTCCAGCTCCAGGTTTTCATATTTTCTTATCCAACCTACATTTTTGTAATGCTGTATATTTTGTTCAATTAGTTTAATCTTTTATATTGGATGTATCAACCATTCTGTGTAAAATTTAGTTATTTATCTCTACTAATAATTTCATGTAACACTACATATCTCCCTCAAGAATTAATAATGGACTCAATGTAAATTCCAGTAAAAGATGTTGTTAAATTTTCTCATGGAACATTACCCGTGAAAAAGGTGATGTATTACTGGAACCAATATGAAATTCCATATCAGGGAAATTTATGTTTTCCCATGACACAATAACCAAGCTATGGTAACAGTATAAAAAGCATTTTTAATTTTAGGAATGTGAATTTTGATCCTAGAGCTGATTATATCTTCCGAGGGTTCATTAACAACATCATGGTAAAATGTACCATATAAACATGTATCAAGAATAAGAAATAATAATATATAACAAACACTAAGATTTGAAAAAATGTTAACATATACCTTATTTCTTAATTTTCCCAAATATATTATTTTCAAAAATCTATTTCATTATTCAAAGTTTCAATTTATCCCAATAATTTTAACCATTATCAAACATGTGTAAATAAATCCCACATACCATTCCCATTGAATTATATTCATATTATATCATGTTATCAGGGAAAACCCAATTACAATGAAATGAACCAATTTTATTCCATTTGATTCTATATAATTCTTCTTTCATAAAATCCCATGTTTTGATAATTAATGTGACTAAAAATTCTATAATAATTTATTATTTATCATTGGGTTTTAGGTTTATAAATTCCATGTTCCATCCTAGTGTTATTGGTTGTCACGCTTCTCAGTTTACTACATATACCAGTATCAACTCCAATGAACCCAATTTTATCCTTATGAGGTATAGGGATTATGGATAAAATAGTTATAATTAATAAATTTCAATAGAATGTAATTACAGTATAACCTCATATATTTTTAATTATATAGAAAAAAACATATAATTGAGATTTTTTAGACCACCCATATCAATGGACTATGTGGAAATAATAATGAATCATCTGGATCAATTAATAACACCATGATCCAATATGGATAGCGATTGAAACATTCCATCATGGATGGAAGTGAAAAATCCAAGGAAAAACAAAGTGAGATTGACAAAACCGCGTGAAAGGTTTACTAATTCATACTTTGTGGATTGAATAACTAATCAAGATGTGAGGGATAGTTATTAGATAGTAACTATGATCCTTAAGAAACACTTCTCATTTTAGAGAACATAATTTATCGTCAAAATTTACGATAATTATAGCATTAATATTGTTTTTGGTGGATATGAATTTTACCCAAAGTACTCTGCTCTAGCTCAAACCCACCGAGGAAATAGTGTGGTCCACTATTGACCCTATATGGGTAGATATTCCTCCAGTGGCCTGGTGGGATCCATCATCCTATTTATGAGAATTTTGTTAGCTTACACAGATTTTGGGATGCTGACTGGTAGGGTGGTGAATATAACATGTGAGATGGTGAACTATAAAATCTCTAATGCTACATGGAACCACTATTGTTTCACTATTACATCTCATGTGATATCCAAAAACCTCTAAAATATTACATTATTTTTCAAAAATGTTCATTTATTGATTAAAAAGGCTTATATAAAACATAAATATAAACAAACTTTGTTAAAATATTAGATCTTATAACATCTACCACCATATATAAATCATCATCGATATTTGATCCCAAACATCATTGAGATGTATTAATAGAAAACTCATTCCAATATTCCCAAAAACTAGACTCCCCATCTCAAGTATCCTCCTAAACACAACAATTTATATAGTACTCTCATAATTGAGAAATTTTATTTCATCATATATTGTTCTACCTAGAATATAGAATTCTAATCAGATTCCCGTCAAAATTAAATGGACAAAAAGATCAATATAATCACCATCTACCGTGAGAGAAGGGTTGGAGTTACATCTATAAATCCATGACAAGTTAAACAATTACTTCATTTCACTATAGGATAATGGAATTTCAAATTTGTATTCCATTGGAAAAACCCCCATCCACTATCTCAAAAAACCCATCTAACATAGATACCATATTTCCATACTTTTAGATATGTTATATCTCCATAATAGAGAAAAATTTATGAAAAGGAATGGTATTCAACCTCAAATTCTAGTGGTCAAATCTACTGGCCAACATAATATTTTTTCTGGATCTATGGAATTACCAACTACTTTCTTACCAACAGAATATACTTATATTTAACCAACACGAGTCTTGTTCCAACACCTGTAGACTCACTCTCCTTTAACCAGTACAAATGATAATTAAACAACCTCACATAGAACTACATAGAAGTCTATATTAATAATTTGAAATGGATATTATCATTATAAGTGAACTCCATGGGTGATATGTTCATCTCGCAAGAAACACAAAATTTTATAATATGGTCACACAACATTTCATCCAGAATCCACATCTTTCACTTATATTTTATATCATTATGATGATGATAGGTTATTAAAAGAAAAACCTAGTATCAAAAAACCTTCTGAAGAACCTTAATCAATTGCGAAATTCAACAATAATCCTGATCTTATATTGAACTCATTATAACACCATGTAATAGTACTATATATCGTAAAAAGAGATTACCCAAATATCCAATGGTGAAGTTATCCCCAGTAGGATGAAAGTGGTTAAGCATCATCAATTAATCATCAATTACCCAAACTGCATTATTTTTCTTAGTGTTCTTGTGTAATCATATCTTGAATTCCATTGCGAGATAACACCACATCAATTTTAGAATAGAAAAAAGGATATTTTAACTCAGAAGGCATCCAATTTTTGATCTTGAACTTATAATAGGCGAGGAATATTGAAATAATGACTATTATCTCTTACTTCATATCAATAAGTAGTATTTCCTAGGATAATAATTAAATGTCATCATTATCATGGGATTTACCTCCCGTTTAGAAGCGTTTAAATCCCTCATAATCATTATTTACAAGTTTGTAGAATCCTAGATATGTACCTTGATAAAAAGAAACTCATCACTACCAAGAGACCATCCCAATACTAGCTCACCACCATATATGATGTACTATAGAGATAATCCATATATGTAAGATAATTTATATAACATTAAATGATCTCGGACCAGAGGAAAAACATATATTAATGTGAGAGACACTCATTGATGGTACTATTGTACATCTAGATTCACATGAACAAACTGTTCCATCATCCACCACTCATCCCAACATTCCCAAACAACATCTAAATATGTCTTACTAATTATGAAACTAGTAATCATGTATCACATTCCTAGAGTGTTTGTAAACTCAATGTCAAATAAATATAGATACTCAACAAACCTCATCTATCGATGCTTTTGGTAAAGGTATTAAAAGTTGTCATGTTTGATCATTTGATCTATGTATACCGCAATAATGTTTCGCTATACCTTATATTTTAAAAATCTCATGAAATTAATCATTGTATGTAACTCCATGTAATGAGGGGGATGATTCTTCTAACCCCAACTAAAATATCTAGAGAAATAAGTAACCAATAGATCCTCCAACATAAATACTACATCAGTCCCAACTCGTGATACATCTATATACATAGTACACTCCATGCATGAATCAGGTAAGGTTTGGATCAGTTCTGTGGTCAACATTGTCTTGAATTCCTTGAATCAATCCTCTAAAAAATTAGAATAAAAACCTTTTCTATACTATCTAGTTCATCACTGCTACCAAAAAATCAATGACCATGAGTAAATGTTTGCAATAGCCTACTTGACCTAGAGTGATCAAACTCACGATGAAATGATTAGGAAATTCCAATGATACCAAGGATACCACCATATATTGGTCCACTGACACCCTGTCCATATAGATAAATTGACATAATAGGGGTACATTATTATTATTTGTGTCATTTTTATAGCTTATCATACATACGATGCTTTCATAGCATATTCAATAAGATGTAACCATGCAATGAATGATTATTTCAAGTTTTAGATTAATGAAATATTTTATTTCCAAAAAACACTACAAAATTATTAGGAAATATATCGAATATATAACTCATATAGTCCAGGAATTAATCCATTACATTTATTAGAGAAAATGAAAATAAAAAAATATTACAATCCATAATTACTCCTAAATGTAATACATGTATTGACATACAGTCTCACCCTCAAACAATTCTACCATGAACTAAAATCAATCATGGAGATAATTCTTCCACTACTCAGCTAATCAAATTGATTTTCTATTCATGAAAGGGGACACAGGTTCTTGACCATAATTTGATTTAATGGCTGATAATCTATATATTATAAAAATATATCATCTTCATTCTTGGATAAAATAACATGATAACCACATGGTGACGTAAAAATGATATCCTTATATTATATAATTTACAACTAAACTCTCAAAGCGCCGCTTTTACCAAAAAACAATTAATGATTGAAATGGTTTTATCTATTAGTACCAACTTAATTGTGAGATCGATCTCCAAAATTGATGGTATGAAAAAGAAAACATTGAGAATTATGTCTTGAAGATTGTCTACTACTAGAGGAAAATTACTTTTCTACAACTCTCCATCATCCAAAACGTGTCTTCCTACCTAGGTTATGAGATAATGAAATTTTCAATAAATTTTCTACATATGACTAATTTGAAGATATAAATCACTAGGAATAATATATCCCTCCCCTTATATGTGTTGAAAAATATATCTCATAAGATAAAATTTAAGGCGATCCAGATATATAAATAGTAAACCCCTACTCAGGATCAAATCAAACCTATGAATTTTCAGCGCAAACACATCCTAATGAAAATAATTTCTATCAATATACAAATATTGCTCCATACAATGTCATATACCCTAAAATATCATCTCTAATGGAATATTTATGGTCATAAATCAATCCAATACATGCACAACCAAACCCAATTTGTTAGAAAATAAATCATACAAGAAGGGATGTGTTTCCCTAGTATCAAACAAAGCATAGATAGGGGTAAATGATATAAGGTTTAGACCTACTATAGTAGAATATCTGATATCAATACATGTTAGATTAGAATAGATAACATGAATTTGAATCAAACATATTATCTTGGTTTATGTATGAATCCCCTGATATGATCCTTCCAACTGGTACTATCAATCCTACACTAAGGCACCATGTCCATGATCTACATGTGGAACTCAAAATAATTATTTTTTAGGTGTATCTAAGTCATCAAAAATCATAGGTTCCTTCCAAGAACCTCTAAAAACATTCTACATTACATTTCACTTGAATCTTTTATATAGGTGGTCCATCATACATCAATAAAGACATTCCACATCATGTAATGGATAATACAAGAACTTCTTTCCCGCCCTATTTATCTAAAATTACTTCTCTTAGACATGGTCCCGAGATAACTATCCACTCCCTTTACTACCCCATAAGCCACTATCCAATATGTAACTCTCATATAGGAACTTCATTCATCTTGAATTTTATCTCCCCATTCCTTCCACAAGAATTTAATTTCCACCAAATTTTTCTTCCATCAGGTTCTATTCAATTATGAGAGCCATGTTTATCCTGTAAATGATGGATTTCTAGTTAAATAGAGTCATCCAAAAAGTGATCACAAAATGATGACCATCAGGGATGTTCTACACCCTATCTACCTCTTCTATATCAATATATTGGAAAAAATTATATTGATTAGTTTAAAGGAAAAAATAATCCATCACTAACATGATACACTATTTTATGTACAACAACCCATTAACCCTCTCATCCCTAATTTTCTTTAGATTTGAGTGACTCAATAACATCAAACCAATGTATTTAGTGGAAAACACCACCTTTTTACATCATTCCTTATTATGTACCATCAGTTAATTTCTATTCCCCAAATCATATAAATAAATAATTAAAACCACCTGTCATTGCGTGTCAGTAGGCATTTAATTCCCAACTAGTTGTTCCCGATCTAGAACACAACATCATGAGGACCTTAGTCCAACTGAATGTGGGAGGATCCATCAGCTAAAACACTATAGCCAGGTTCCAATTCATGAATCAGATGACCCTGATGAAACATACATAAAATTTATCATCTATTGTTCTTCAATATGAAGGATGTTTTGTCCTAACAATATGAGAAGTATGAATATTAATAGTATCCCAATTCACATCTCGTTGATGATACAGATCCAATATCTCAATAATGTTCAAAATAGTCATCATATAACTGGATATATATTAAGATAAATCCAAAATGGGTAATATTACAACAGGTAACCACTAGAACAACGTTTATCGCAAACATGTATTGACAAGTGAATTTTCATATCATAAAAATGACATTTTTTAGTTTTTATACAATTTTCCAAGGGATTAAATTTCATAATTTATTTTAAGTAGATATATTATATAAGGTAAACATATCCCTATTGAAAAAGACACATGTCAATATATTTTCCAAATGTGTCTATTAGGATGCATGTATAAACACATCGTGTAATACTATCCCAAGAGTAAAATCTCAAAAAATAATTATATCACATATTAAGTTTGTCAACCAAGGTGAAACAACATCAAACCAGTTTTAAAAGAACATCAATTACATTATTATTTTCCCTATGAATTTGTGGTTTTCCCCAAACATGGGTTGGATAATCCAATGCATGAGCTCATTACTAAGACTCATAAGAAACAAGAGTCATTTATAATACAGAAAACTGGATCTTATTTTTATGTATATATTTTTTTAGGGCTGTTTTTGAGAAAAAGTGGAGTTTCTTGAAATTTCAGGATTACCCACTTTGTACATATAAGTACACACCATGTACTCTATTACCACAGGTAGCTGGGTTCTAGACATGTATCGGCCGAACAGATGGTTGTGTGGGGTAACCTAGAGACCACCTAAAGTAGAGGCCAATTAAAGAAAGTATAAGTCATGTACTCTTGAAGAACGCGTCGTTTACTTTATTTTTATTTTATTAAATGGACCTGGGTCACATCTAATCTATAGACACCCTTATTCTCTATTAGTCTTGTCAAGGAGTGAATGAGACCGTAAATTCATCTTCAAGCCCCCGACTCACTGTCTGTTCACAAAATCGACCAATGTAGATTGTTTTGGAATTTCCATGGTAAACTCTTCCTTCTTCAAGATCCTCATTTCATGATTCTTATTCTTTCATGAGTAATTTTTGGTTGGATGTTTTTAGAATTTTTGTAGTTCTATGGTGTTCTTTTGTGATTCAAGGCTGGTGGGTCACATATATCTATCATACAACACCAAGGTAGGTTCTTTTTCCCTTTCTGTAGTTAGTGTTTGAGTTATACGTGAAAAAGTTCCCAATACCTTTGTTCGGGGTATTGCGTGTTTATTGTTATTATCCCTGTTATTAACAAATATTCCTTGTGTGATTTATTAGTGGAGTTGTGATTGTAAATAGAGTTATTTACCTTGCTATGGATGTGTTTCCCATGTCTCTTTATTTTGTCTTTTTGGTCTTTCTTTGCCTATTAGGCTGCTTTGTTTTGCATACCTAGTATTATTAAGATGGTGTGAATTTTTATGATAGGCTGTAGAATATTGTAGACTATTTATAAAAGTAATAATTTAGGTTTAATTTGTCTACCATATACTATTTGAGCACGATTGATATACATATGGATCTGGGAACATGGTGTAGTAGACCATAGGGAGAATGGATGCTGAGGGCTTCTCTAGAGTGTCGGTTTACTTTCATGTTGTGAGACCATATGGGGATAGACTTTGTGCTCCATTAGAGTGTCTGTATTTACTCGTTATGAGACCACAGGGGAATTGGATTTTGAGTGCTTCCCTAAATTGTCTATAGTTACCGATATGAGACCACAAGGGGAATTAAGGGTGAGTGCTTCCTCCAAGCATCTTCCCTAAAGCTGAACCAAAGGGGTTAGACTAAGAGTACTTCACAAAGGGTTTCCTGTGTTTGTTTGGTTGAACCATAGGGGTCTGGCTGTGATTATTTATTATATGGTTACTTATGTTTGTTGGCTGCTTAACTTATAAATTAACATGAATGTAAAACAAATTTCAGGATTGTTACTTTGAGTACATCTTTGTTTATTGAATCATTTTTCATATTGCCTGCCATATATATTCACTGACTATTATGCATAGATATTTGGGTGGTTACATATTGGGATTCATCTGACACCCTATTTGAGTTATGATTTTGGGCCCAAACAGATTATATTTTTGCAGGTCTAGATAATGGTAATCACCCTTCTACTTTAGGTACATTATTTTTGTCGATCAAGATAGAATTAGACCAAGCTGAGTATTAAGATGCTGTTTGAGTTTCTTTGTTTCCATTGTACATGTTTTAGTACTATATTTCAGTTTTGTGACTTTTTTGGTTACATTACTTGGCATATGTACCATGAATCATTTATATATGTTCTCCAGTTGTTTGTTTTTGTAGCCTTTTATTGTTTACTATTGTATGGTATTATTTTTGGTTTTTCTATTGTTATCTGTTAATTTCTATTGTGTTTCCCTACCAATGAGATCATAGTTTCTTCAATATCACAGCCAAGTCCCTAACTTCTAGTTGTAATCCTCTAGCGTTTTGAGAAATGCGCTTGAGGCCATCGACCAACTGGGTACGAGGAACCTCTACGTGGCACCCAAAACCGGGATGTTACAAAGTGGTATCTGGGGAACTCTTTTCTTCAAGACATACTGTTTACAGCCTATATCCAGGGATAAGAAAGAATAAGTACTTGGTAATAAATTGTTCTTGAGAGAAGCTAACACGTATATTGGGAAGAGCCAATTTACCTCATATATAGTGACTTGATATGTTTTTGAAATTATTAAAGTGGATTTGATTTCACCGTTGAGTGATTCCCCTATTTTTTGATTTTATCCTTGATATTATGAGGTTCAATTTATGTTTCTACCTGATGAAGGGAGGGTATTCTATATCATGCATCATATAGTCACTTTCTAGAGATCACATGTCATGCATTTTTTAATACCATTTAGGGTTCATTACTAATTTCCTATGGTCGTGATAGATGTTGTGTAAGATATGCATGTTGTTGTGATAGATACCTTGATATAATAAATGATTTTTGGTAGGATATTGAATTATGTATGGATTAGTTTGAATGAATGCCAATTTTGGTTCTTGAGGTGATATGGGCCCTCATGGCTCGAAATTTGGTGGGTCATAGAACTGTTATGTTTTAATGAGAAATTTATAAGACGTAAAGCATTGATTTGTGGGGATTAGGGGCCCTCACAGGTCATAATTTGGCAATATAATGTTTGTTTCGGTGTTTTTCTGGGTTCCATAGTAGTTTTTTTGGCATACTGTTTTAGAAAACCAAGAATACACGACATTTAATTATATATACATTCCATGTATACTTAGGTTCAGGAATGAACTTTTTCTCCTAAGTACATGTTGTGTACTATATGTACACACTGTGTAGTCCATAATTGTGTTAATATCTATGTGGGATGAGACACAAGGTTGGGAAATATTGGGTGAAACATGCCATGTATGTGAAGCACACACCATGTGTTTGTACCAATTGTCCATCTGTGTGACCAACGACATGGGTGGATAATGGGTAGTTAGTACACGTCGTGTCTGGAACAAACATGCCGTTTAGGGTGAGCTGAGTAACCAGTCGTGTGACTAACAACACGGGTTCGTGAAGTTCGTCTAGTACACATCTTGTTTGGAAAAAACACACCTTTTAGTATTTTTCTAGGGGAACCACTGGAGTTAGACGTATAGAAGGGCAGAGTCAGGGGAACACGATTCAGGTACACCATTTGTTCTGGAGGAACACACCATGTCTATGTGGTGTTACACGACCAAGGTTGGAAGGAGAACGTGCCTATGTGAAGGATTAAATGAAAATTCCATGTTGGAGTTATAGACACCTTGTATTCACCTTCTTGAAGTATTGAATGATTTCTTTCTCATGTTCTCTTATTGCACTTCATTGTTTCAGTCCATGATATTCTTGAACTAAGGTGTGTGCATGACCATGCAGAGTCATGCCACTGAGACATCCTCCAGTTGTATGCTAGATACAAGAATGTGATCAGACACCGGACATGGATGATTAGGGACTACCAGCAGATCCTTCTATTCTAGGGGTAGGTTCCTATACACAGTTTTGAGAGGGCTTAATAAGGTTCATTCATATCTTACGAGGAGTACAACATCCTTCCCCTTTTATGTCAAAGCTGACATGAGGATTTCAACAATAGCATCCTCACACATTCACAATGGAATGAGGACCTCAAGCTATAGAGTAATGGTTAGAATCCATGATATATATATTTGAGCATTTGGAGATGCCTCCAAAGTGGAGGTTGATTCTTACTAAGTATATGCTTCGGGATACTGCCAAGAGAAGATGGGATGTGATATCACAGGCGGGACTCCAGCAGGTTGTGGTTTGGGATGTCTTCTAGTGTGCCTTCTATGACTGCTTCTACCTAGATACAGTAATGGAAGATCGGGCCCAATAGTTCATGTGTATGGAGCAAGGTCCTATTTTAGTTGTGGATTATTCTTCTAGCTTCACAGAGCTCCAGCGCTTCACACTCATCCAATGAGGTGATGAGTTATTCTTAGTGTGAATGTTTGAGGATGGTATTAGGAAAGACAACTAATATCAGTTGAACATCATCAAGATGACATCCATAACATCTATAGTCAACGAAGTGCTAATCAAAGAGTGAAAAATGGGGGATTATGGAGCTGTGATCCAAGGGGGCTTGGAAACCAGAGTTGGTACCACTCATACTAATAGCAAGAAGTGCAATAGGGAGTCTACAGGTGGAGATCGTAGAAGGAAGGGAACTTCTTCTGGTGGCCAGGTGATGTGCATGTAGTATGGGAAGAGCGGGCATACGAGGCCACAATGCCTGAGAGACCCAGTTGAGTGCTGATCTTGCAGAAATATGAGTCATCTTCAGCGTTTCTATTAGATCTTTTCACAGGAAGGTAGTGACTAGGGGTTTTCTATGTCCTCACCGTCAGAAGCAGCAAAACTAGTTTCTCATCAGTCTAGGAACTAGAGTTATTTTGTATTTTTAGTCCAAGGTGTAGGTCATGGTCCTATTGGCCTTTCAGCATGAATTCAGCGAATAGAGGGTTGATCATCTCAAGGTGGTTAGGTCGGTTCATAAAGACGCAGTATAGGCCATACATTTGCAGTGGAGTAGACCCAATAGGAGCAGGATCCCGGAGCCTCAAAAGTTGGAGGTATGATTATTTCTTCCTTAGTCTTAGCTTCTACACATTTGGATATTGGGGCTTCCCATAGTTTCAAATATGTTGATGTGATGGAGAGACTTGAGCTCTGTATCTTTACTTCATCTGATATCTTGATGCTGGACACTCCATTTTGGACACGAACATATAATGTATGATAGTGAAAGGAGTCCCCTCTAGAGGTTGGTGGGTGTCGCTTCTTATGGGATCTCTATATCATAGATATGATAGGCTATGATGTCATTATTAGAATGAATTGGTTATTCTCCTTCTAGATTGTTGTTTACTGCTATCACCATAGGGTGAGTATCACATCACCGTAGGGCCGATCATTTAATCATAAGGGAGAATAAGATGCTGAAGCGAGAAGAGCAGGATCCAAGCATCATTGGTTGGGAGGAGTTATAGCCCAGATTCAATATATATACACTGAGGACCTGGGGACTTCACATATGGACATTCCTCTATTAGTGGACCATTTCAATGATGTCATCCCAGAGGAATTTTTTAGGTTTTCCTATATAGTGAGAGGCAGACATTTATATTGATCTTATTCCAGAGGAAGCACCGGTGTCCATTTTTCTTTATAGGATGGCTATGCCATTGTTACAGGAGCTCAAGAAGTAGTTGGAGGAGATGCGGGAAAAGGGATTCATCTGAATCAGTACTTTTCTTTGAGGTTAGCCTATCCTATTTGAGAAGAAGGCGGACGATAGCCTTAGACATTGTGTGGATTATCGGATGTTGAACCAGTTGATGGTTAAGAACCGATATCCCTTGCGAAGGATAGATGATCTCATTGAAAATATTTGAGGAGATCGGGTGTTCTCAAAGATCGACTTGAGATACAGTAACCATCATTTTCATGTTAGACCATCTGATATACCTTTTACAGCCATTCAGAGCATGTATGGTCTATACGTGTACGTGGTTATGTCATTAAGTCTCACGAACATGCCTGCAGTTTTCATGGAACTGATAAAATGAGTGTTCCACCCATACATGAATTATTTCATGGTATTCATCATGGAATATATATTGGTGTACTCTCACACTCTACAAAACCATGATACCTATATTGAGATCATTTTGAGTACACTGAGAGATTATATTTTATATGATATGCTCAAAAAGTTCCACTTTTGGATTAACCAAATTCACCTCTTGGGTCATGATATCTTAGAGACAAGAGTATTAGTGGACCCAATGAATGTGAGAGGAGTAGTTTCCTAAGACCAGCCGGAAAACGTCATTGAGGTATGATGTTTTCTAGTGCTGGATGGATATTAATGATGTTTCATACATGAATTTTCATGCCCAACAACACCACTTACGGGGCTCACTCAGAAGGGTGATAAGTACTTATGGTCATATTCTAGCGATTCAGCCTTTCAGGAGCCGAAAGTTAGGCTAACTTCAACACTGATACTAGTATTTCCAGATCCAGGAAGATCTATGTGGTTTACTACGATGCATCAGGTATCCGGCTGGGAGCAGTGCATATGCATGGAGAAGGAGTCGTTGCGTACGACTCTCAGCAGTTGAGGACACATGATAGGAATTACCCGATGTACGATATCATGTTGGCTGCCGTTTTCCTTGATTTGTGTTTTTGGAAACATTATATTATAGGGGAGCATTTTTTTATTTTCACCAACCACAAATGTCTCTCGTATATCTTCATTGAGAACTTTCTAAATCTCGGACAATGAATGTGGGTTGAGTACCTTCAGTCATTCGACATTGAGCTTTCCTACATTCCTGGGAAAGGAAAACCAGTAGCTAATGCGTTTAGTTAGAGGACTCAGATATAGGCAGTTTATGAGGGTAGCATTGAGTGGTAGCCCATGGCTCTATTCTATGAGATCCATTTGGAGGTGCATGACAGACAAGGGAAGAAATTTCATTATTCTGTACGAACTACCTCTACTATTATAGATAAAGTGAGAATGGGGAAGATATCAGATTAAAAAGGCCATGTCTTATGGGAGAGTGTGTCAAGAGATGACCCTATTCCTAGATGGACCATGGGCATGGATGGGATCTTGCGCTTTCATGGGAGCATAGAGTAGTCGGCATGAATATGCGAGGATCTGATGCAGGACATTCACTCCTCATTTTGGGTAGTTTATCATGGTTTCAAAAAGATGTATCGTGACCTAAACCATCAGTATAGGTGTCCATGTATGAAGGGAGATGTTGCTGATTTTTTCATGAGGTGTTCCACCAGTCAGGAGGTGATAGAGGAGAATCAATGTCTAGTAGGGCCTTTGTAGCTACTACCCATTCCTGAGTGGAAGTGGAATGATGTCATAGTGGACATTGTGGTAGGTTTACCTAGGTTGACTCGAGGGAATGATGCAGTTTGGGTTGTCATTAATAGACTCATGATGGTTGTTCACTACTTATTGATCATGGAGATCTTCAGGGTAGATCAGCTCCGATGTTACTTCTTAGACCCATCTCATGTCTTTCATCCAGAGGAGGTTGAGCAAGATGTGCATACATTATTCCAGGTGCATCCTGTCCAGATTTTTTATCACAGTGCAATGGTTCTTTGTGGCGGATCTGTTCCTTTGGTACGAGTGCTATAATATCACGAGCGAGTACAAGATGAGACCTGGGATAGGGATCTCGATGTATGATCATAGTGGTTGGAGCTGTTCAAGGATTATTCTTATATTCCTCCATCTTAGGTAAATTCGAAGACACATTTATTTATAGGTGGAATTTTGTAAGAAATCAGATCATAGTTTTGGGTATGTCTTTAATTTTTTTTTATGAGAAAAAAGATGAGTTTCTGGAAAATTTCAACATTACACACAGTTTACTTATAAGTACACATAGTGTACTCGATTTCCACGGGTAGCCATGTGATGGCCATGTAATGGCCGAACACATGCCTATGTGGGGTGACGTAGAGACCGCCTAAAGAGGATATTAGTTAAATAGAGTACACACTATGTACACTTGAAGAAAACTCCACATACATTCTTTTTATTTCATTAAATAGATCGGGGTTGCGTTGAATCGACAGAACACCCTTATTATCCTTTCATCTATTCTAGGTGTGAATTAGACCACCGATTCTTCCATGAGCCTCTCAAATTGCCATCTATTTCCAAAATCTAATTCCATTTATTGTGTTGGAATCAACATCATAATCCCTTCCTTTTTCTGTAGCCACGATTTCGGTTTCCTCTTCTTTCGTGAGTTATCTATGGTTGAACTTTTTTAGAGTTTTTGTAGATCTATGTCATTATAGAGATATTCATGGCCTAAGGATCACATATATCAATCTTACAATGCTAAGGTAGGTGGTTTGTGGATTTCTGTTATTAATCCTTGAGTTATATGTGTGAAAAAGTTCCCAATACTATTGTTTGTGTTATTATGTGTTTTGGTTATTATCCTTGTTAATGCCTACTATGCCTTTTGTGCTTGACTAGAGGATATATGATTTTAAATAAGGTTATTTTCCATGGAATGTGTATTTTTCCCATGTTTCTTGATTTTTACTATTTGTTCTAGCTTTTCCTATTAGAATTCATTTTATTCTATGCTTAGTATTGTTGGAATGGTGTGAATTTATCTGACATGTTGTGAGATAGTATAAAAAGTTTAGCCAAGTATTTCATGAGGTTTACATTGGTTTCCATATACCATTTGTGTAGGATTGATTTATTTAGGGTTGTGGAAACCTGGGGTAGTTGACCATATGGAGAATGGACGCTGAGGGATTCTCAAGAGTGTCTGTTTACATTCAAATTGTGATACCATAGGGGGGATGGACATTGTGCTCCCCTAAAGTGTCTGTAGTTCATCGTTATGAGACCACATGGGTAATTGGATGTGGAGTGCTTCCCAGAGTGTCTATAGTTACCAATGTGAGACTAAATGTGGAATTGACATATAGTGCTTCCTTAGAGTGTCTTTCCAAAAGATGAACTATAGGGGATAAACATGAGTACATCCCAGTGGGTTTCTTATGATTGTTTGGTTGAACCATATGGGCTAAGATGTGAGTACCTCCCATATGGTTACATATGATTTTTGGTTTCATATATAATAAATGAAAATTTATGTAAAATAAACTATAGGATTTTTACATTTAGTACTTCTCTATTTATTTCTTTATTTTTAATATTGACTACCATATATATTCACTGACTGTTAGGCATAGATCTATTGGTGGTTACCTACTGGGATTCGTCTCACACCCTATCTGGGTCAATCTTTGTATTGAAAAAAGATTATATTGTTACAATTCTAGATAAGGGAAAGCGTCCTTCTACTTCAGGTACATGATATTTGTGGAGTTGGAGAGATTGGGACCAAGCTGAGGCCTGCAATGCTGTTAGAGTTTATTTGTTTCCCTTGTGTTTGGTTTAGTACTATATTATATAATTGTGACTAGTTTGGCTTCTTTCCTAGACATATGTTTCATTCATCATTTATATATGTTCTCTATTTGTTTATTTCTTCACTCTTATGCTATTTACTATTGTATGGTATTTTTATTGCTTCCGCTATAGTTATCTGTTTATTTCAGTTGAGTTACTCTTCCAATGAGTGTATAGATTATCCGCTATCTCACCCAAGGCCCCCACCGCTAGTCGAAATCCTCTGGTGTTTGGGGAAATGTGTTTGAGGTCATTTTACCAACTACGTATGGGGAACCTCTAGGTGGCACTAGGAACTCAGATGTTATATATACCTTCCATAAATTGATATTAATTATAAAATTGTTGATATATATTACCACATTGTAACATGTCTAGTATGGTCTTATATCCTATAACCATTTCAAGAGGTACGTGATCTCTACCATGGCTCCCCGTATAATAGAAGACATTGACCATTTGTGAGTAAAAAATGAATATATTGGGGATAAAATAACCTATAGAACATCATGGAAGACTGAAATGAAATTAGATAAAAAAATAAAACATTCCTCATAAGTACCAGATAGAGAAATAATTTAAGAAAATCCAATTAAACTAAACCATGTAATTCCATACATTATGAAAACTGATTTCTATACATTGTTAAAACTGAATGAAAGACACTAAAAATTAATAACTCATCAAACAAGTCCCAAATATACTAATCATTACAAACTCCATGCTAAAATAAAAACCATTAATGAAAACAGTCAAGAAGAGGGCCCATTTCTCTATTTAGGAACTACATCCATGATATTAGTCTAGGTACCAAACAACAACCCAAAATGAGTTTGAGTAAAACCTAATAGGTGTACAAGCACTATGTCTAGAAAATCCTTCATAATTAGAACATCCTGAAAAAATAAGTTCAACCAAGGAATTAACTAATATATTATTTCATTATATCAAATAACCCACTGAAACATGAGCTCTTGTTTGACACAATAGTTTAACCAATCCTTCTACGACATGATGTTGGATATCTCTCTTTATTGATGGTTTCTCCTATTTAGGAACAATCACCCATATCATGTAATAATTTTTTGTGTATCTCTCCATCGGGATTCATACTACTATACATTAATCCCTAAGAAATTAATAATAAACTATATGTGAATTACCATGATAGATCTAATTACATGTTCCCATGGAACAATACACATTCCAAGATAAAATCATTACCAGACCCAGTGTGTGTTCCCATGATAAGGAAATTTATGATTTCCTATAGGGAATTACCTATTCCAGTTGAAAAATATGATATAAATTTGGTAATAGTATCTATGAGATGTCCCATTATAGGTATGTATACATTTTCTCAGGTTTCATTACCCATGTTAAAGGGATAATGTTTTAAGTAACCATGGATCAAGTACAAAGAATCCAATTTAATAAAGAAATAAGTATTGAAAATTGATAATATATGAAAGAATATTGAATTTATCAAAATTAATATTTATAAACCATTTATTCCACTATTACAAGAAATAAATTATCATTTTAATTATCACAATTCCATTTCACATGTTAATTAACCCCAAATTCTATTCACAGCCATTTCATCTATATCCCATCATATTATCATTCCAAAACCTAATATATACCAAATAACCCCATTTAGTCAACGATATTCATTTTATATGTTTAACCTAAATTCATATATTATTAAAATTAAAATTTTAATACATGATAAAAAAATATTTAATTCATGTAAAGAATCTAGGTTCTAATGTTATGACTTCCAACCTAGTGTTAAAGGTACGAACACCTATCTGGTGGATGAAAGTACCAATATCATTAAAACTGGACCCAAAATAATAAAAAATATCTATATGAATAAATGATAATTGTATTATAAATATGATATTTCAAACTGATTGTGTATTGATGTGATCACAAATATTTCACATAGTTGGGAAAAAATATAGAACATAGGGCGTTGTTTTAGAGTATAGACCTCAAGAAATGAAGAATAATCACAATCAAAAAATTATAAAAATAAATTAAAAAAATATCCCCTCTAGATATTGATAGAATCATTTAATAAATTTTTTATTAATAGGATTCATGTGGAAATAAATAGGGATTCAACAAAAACAGGTTAGGCATACCAATTCTAGTCATCGGGATTAATGAACAGTTTCAGAGATACACAAGAAGTGTTAAAGAAGTCTATGTATTCTTGGATAACACATAAATTAAACAAAAAACCTTTTTGGGTTGAAAATGCATTAATTATTACATAAACGAGGGACTGGGGGATATGACATTTATACCAATTTTGCTGAAAATATATGACACTGCATGCAAGCTCATAGGGGCCTTATGTTTTTCAGTGGTATCCACCTATGAAACTACATTACTAGAGACACAAAATGATTTACATTTGTTATTAAATGCTAGAAGGTTATATTAATATAGCCATAATAGGATTATAATAATCTTAATTTTTATCTAGTGGCCTATATCATATTGTCGATGGTAGAACTACATCTTTAGTCGTGTATGACACATTTACACTTTAACAAGTTTGACTCAAATAAGACACTAAACACCACTGAAACATCACATTAAATGGGTACAAGGATCATTTATATTAACAATAGTATCCATGAAAACATAATGAAAATCATTCCTAGGTAATAGATTGGATCTTATTAATTTTATTGTCACATCGTTTTAAATTCCAAAGATACAAAATATATGAGTTTTTGTTAAATAAAATAAATTCATTATTAATTTTTTTATACATTGACTTAATTCATATATGAATTGTTTACACCAACCAAAGAAATTATTTCATAACACCTTATATTTTAATTTGGGTGAAAAATTTCTTTTTAATTAATTGGGTTTACCATGATGAAAATATTTCTCAAAAAGTATATCATTGTTGAAAAAAATGTCATACTATTTAATTATTTAACACTATATTTCCATATTTTCATTTTCCCCCAAGGAATTCATTTGAAAATTTAAACATAATCTCATAGTACTTTTATATTTCTTATTTACTCCTTTCAGATGAATGTTTTCTATCACTTTCAATACTGTGGGTTCTAATAATGTTATTTTAAAGTATTAAAATTATTTTCCATCCATGAGATATTGATTAATATTCCCTTAAAAATTTTCTCACTATAAACATTATTTTCTTTTTAGGATCCATTATTGACGATTTTTTTTTGAAATAAATTTTTTCAAAAACGTTTTGTTCACCTTTTAAAAATAATCTAGAAGAAAATAACCCATAAAATATTTTTGTTGGACAGTGTTAAATATGTTTTCTAATTTTTTATGGTATCAATTCAGCATTAAACGTTATCAAAAATGGGTTTTGATTATTTATAAATTTATTTTCATAAATTATCCACTAAATTCTTTTCCACTATATTGGGGGGATTTAGGTCATGAAATAAATTTCTTATTTTGTATTTCCCTACAATAAAATATATATAAATATTATTTCTCTTGCAATGTATTTCCCCTATGAACACTATTTATTATATTTCATTTATTTAAGGATGTTCACCTATATTCCACTAATTTATTTATTTGGAAAATTATTGACCTTAATGTATACCCTTTTATCAATATGATTTAAATTTTCCCTAACTCGTCATCATAAATGAAGAGAATTTTCCTATAATGTTATTTAATATAATTGGATAATAACTTATTTTACATGTATTTATCATATTATGAGTATAGAAGGAATTATTTACTATTTTGTGACTATATTTTATTTGAAATAAATATAACCCCATTTCCTTTCCATGGGATATTTATGAGATAAAGAACGATTAATATAATATAAAACAAGTACGTATAAAAGAATTATATGTGGGGCCTTATGTCAATATATAGTGAATTGGTTAAATTTTTATATCTCATAAGAAATGTATATTTAACCCCAATATAATTTTTCACATGTGTGGGTGATTTTTTGTAACCCACGAAGGTGATGTTTCCCTATGGAAAACGTTTCTCTAAATTTCTATGGTATCGTGATGTTATTCCGTCATGTATCATGATTATTGACCAAAATTTCCCAATAATATTGATTTATTTATTTTTATATAACATGTAATTTTTCTATATATCATGATTTTTATCTTTTATTTCATGTGTGTGACTTTAATATGTTATGTTTATCTACATAGATTATTCAAATATTCCGATTTTAATCACATTATAAACATTTATATATTATCCCTATTAATTCCCCAGAATATGAAATTGAGTTTACTCATTTTATAAAGATTTTATTAGTAGGATATATTGATGATTATAAATTTTGAGAAGTCCTGAAGGGATTTTAGTGTATCCTATTTCTGGACAAATTTTCACAGTGTGTGTAAAATAAGTATCCTATTTTCCTTTTCCCCATTTAAAATGAACATTATATTATTAAGACTATTTTTTTATTTGTTTTATGTAATATTTAAATGATGAAATTAAAATTTATTATTAAATTGGATCTCTGTTCATGATATTTTAGGAGGTTTAAATATTTTTTTCATAAATTATTTTTTAAATATGAAAAATTAACAATGATAAAATCCATAGTGATATGTCTATTTTATAATTCGTCGTATAGTATAAGAAAATAAAATAATCGTTGGGGTTCTGAGTATTTTTTAATTAAAACATTTGTTCTTATCTGGATACCAGAAATTGGATACAACTATAAAATATATACACCTAGAGGAAATCAACCTAAAAAGTATCATCAAGTATCAACTCAATATTCACTAGAGGTATAATGATTGGGAATAATAATAAAAACATTATTGGAATCTCTATATGGACAATCATTGTAAATTCACATGTAGTATTTAACCTATTATTAGGTATATGAATATATATATGATATTAACCAAATTGATTGATGAACACAGAAAAATTATAATGAATAGGATATATTCATAAGGTAAGGTGTGTATAAGTTGATATGATATTCAATGAAAATGTAATATGATGAATTTTGAGAGAACATATTTCACTGATTTTCTAATTTATAATTTTTTTAGAATTATTAGGTTAATATTGGGATAACAAGTTTTTTATGTAGGTTTATAAGAGTTAGAGAATATAATTTAGAGAACTTATATTGAAACAAGAGTGATTTTGGTTGAACTAAAAACTAATGTTATTGTTTTAGAGAGTATAAAATTTTTTAGGATAGTATCTCATGATATTATTTATGATAATTCTCTTATGATTTCAATATTTAATCACTTAAATTAACAAAATTTTGGTTTTTGTAATGGTTGAATCCCAAACCAACCTAGTAAACAATGGATTCCATGGAAGATGAAATGTCTATCTTAATGAGAAACCTAAAATGAGAATATATGGAGTAAGAAATATTTGGATTTTACTGAACCAAATATAAATAATTTTTGAACAATATAAAATAAGTTGACTTTCTAAGAGAAACAAATAAGAGAATGATGGAGCCACAAAGATGTTCAGTCAATAATGACGATGAAGAAATGATTATTCAATATCCTCAAAATTAAAATTATTTAATGATTCAAAAATGATATTGTATCATTGAAAATTATAGATGAAATATTTATGAAAATACTTCTCATATAAAATCTTATTATTTTAGGATAATGATGATTTATATGCTCATAATGAAATGAAAAATAGTTCATGCTAATGTAACCTAATCTATACAATATAATGTTATTGGAAGAATAGGAATCAAATTAGTCAATTTACTAATATAAGATCTAATACCTATGATATGAATTGAAAAAAAAAATCCAAGACATGAAAATATGTGAAATATTAATCAAATTTAACTCCTGGAGTGATTTTTATAAATGATGTGGAGTGAGGGACATAGATCATCAACACAATAACTATGAGTGTTGTATTTTATTCCTATTTCACAAACTCATTTTTATATTGGATAAATACCTAGACTATAAAAAAATCATTCCATTAAATATATGTTTATTATTTGATAAAAAATTCTGGTTATATTATAATTGTGTCCCATGTTTGTAACTCTTACATAATAGATGTGATCCCTGTATAATTTTATTATCCATTCATGATTCGATTTTGAATTGGTATTGGGAATAGATTTAAACCACATAAATAGATTCCATGATAATTATAAATATTTGGAAAAAAAATCCTAAACGAACTCCTAAAATCATTTCGGTTAAAGGTTGATCACTAACTCTCTATGAAAACCTCTCCTAGTATTAGGTATTAAGACAAAATAATATGGGATATTTAACTCAAACTGTCAGAGACAAACTAAGTAATTTTTATATGAATATTATAATGGAAATAATGAAAAAAATTAGTTCCTATTATGGTATTTATGAAATTTATTTAGAAATAAAACATTGGATCATAGAGAACCGAACAATTTTATTTCTCATTAGTATTTAAAATTTCGTGAATGTAATTTTTTTAAGGGGGAAAATGTCCCTTCCCAATATTTTACTATATAAATTTCATTTTAATATAATATAGTTGTTACATTTCTCCACACATAAATAAAATCTTAAACTATATCATGATACATTAATATAAACTTATTACTTTTCACACTTATATCATAACTGTTAAAATAGTAGGTTCTAAAGGAAGTTACCATATTGTGATAACTATGAATAAAAATAAATTAAATTTTATTGGTAAGTGTAAGTATCTCTTATGAATATTCTTTTTTCCATGAATAGAAAAGAGGCTTATTAACTAGTTTTTTCTCAAGACCAAGTCTGAGTTGAACTTCAGTAGTAAGGAAATTAGAGAAATCATAAGCAACTGAAAGTGAAGATCATGGAATTTTCCAAGCGGTATGGGATATAAAATTACAACTTGTGACATCCACTAAATGTTACATTATCCTTGGATCATTTCTAGATATTTTGAGGGGATATTTACCAAGAATATTTTATTATATAATCATGTAAATATTAATTTTTAATGTTATTTATCACAGATATGATATATGAGAACCTTAAATTTCTATTTCATTAATAAAATTAATGATACTTCTTGGTTCTTAAAATATATATTACTAATTTTTTCATTCTATACTATTAATTTACGAAAAGAAATTAAAAAATTTATATGAATAATATAGTAGTAATAAAATTAGTAATTTCCAGTAAATAATAAATAGAATAATTGATATTTTGAATAGTAAATTTCTAATGAAAAAGAATTTAACAATATTTTATTCTTTATATTTAAAAGATAAGATCAAATTATTATAATTTGAATTTAAAGAAAATTGAAAAATTATTATTTTTTAATTTGGGATTACTTTTTGAATTTATTGAAAGAGTTTATTAGATGAATAGTGAAATGTCCATTCATAATCATAATGTATTTTATGTAAGAATATCATGAATTAAGTGTTTTGTATGTCATGACTCATCCCTCAGGGCCCATGCGGTGACTACCCCAAACCTGCCTTTCATAGGCCAGGGGCAGGCGACATGCACTGTAAAGGCGTATCCCTAAAACGGGAAGGCATTTCCTTTTTAACCAGTAAAAACACACAGACTAGAATGAAAAATGATGTAACCACAAAGTATGTACTATAGTAAAAAAGAGTGCGGAATGTAAAGGAGAAAGAATACAAGCCCAACTGAAATGTACAATCAAAACTGAGATGTAAAAATATAATTGAAGTGTGGAAAGCAGCTCTTGGATCATCCATCGAGGATCCAACATGAAGGGTAGGTATAACTAATGTTCAGTAGTCACTACGTCAAGTAATGCAAAATAGTCCCCTTCCTAGTACTATCTAGTCCTACCCCCCTCATCCTCAATCAACGATGTCCACTGTCTGAACAAGACATAACAAGGTGTGGGTGTAGCCAGTGCATTTGTGAGTATAACGATACTTCGTATGGAACCTAATACCTCCATATGTCTTCCAGAGTTCCACAAAGAAAAAACCAAAAAGAAAGACCTCCATTTCAAGCAAGAAGTGATATACATCAACCGCACATTGGTATATTCTCATACATACACCTATGATATCAAGATACACTCATATCATACCTAAGAAAAGAATACCACAAAGGTAACATGATGAAGATAAAACCACCAAGGTAACACCAAGAACGTAACACCGCAAAGGTAGAAGTTCCACATAGGTAACACCACAAAGATAGAAGTACCACATAGGTGACAACACAATGTTAACACCACGAAGGTAGAAGTACCACATAGGTAACACCGCGAATATAGAAGTATCACACTGGTAACACCATGTAGATTACTCCATGATGATACTGTCTCAGATCCCACCAGGAATAACATAATTTCAAAGGTACACATGATTAGTCATAAGTTAGATAATCTTATTTTGTTAAGTGGCACAACTACTGACCCACTCATGATCAATAGTTAATAACCCCCACTGACCCACAAAGGATCAAATATTTTCAGACCCACACATGATCAATTGATGATAACCCACTTAGGATCGATGTTCTATCTTCACTTTACAACCTATCATAGGATTACTAATACCCAGTGTACTCATGATATGTTGAATCTTCCCCTTGAGGTATCGGTCATACCTAGACCACCACTAACCTCCACAGTGGAGTAAAAAAAAGCACTGCCAAGTCGTATGGGTTCCAATGTGACTTACGGTGTGTCAATCAGATGCCCAGTCTGTGAGTTATAAGCATTTTAGTTCCGAGGGCCCAGTTGGATTTGGGTTCGATCCAGATTTTCCATACATGAACTGTCTCCAAAACTCATGTAGAGCATACCAAAATTATTGTCTTGATCCAAGGATCCCAACACCACTGAAGGTTTGTCAAACGGATGTCTGGTTCTCAATATATATCCGTTTAATTTTTTATATGTCCGGATTGGCCCAAGTCTGGCCCGACCCGACCAGGCCTGGCCCGACCCAGGTGGGCTTTGCCACGGTCCAGCATGGCGCATAGGGTGTGGGGCCCATAGGATAGGTGTCCTGTCGGGTGTGCGGCTTGGCCGCGTGAGGCACATCCATGGCTAGGTGGAACTGCCCGCTGTGGCAGGGCCCACCCTTGCCACTACCCGGTGAAGTGTCCCCAGTTTTGTCGAACAACCATGGTGATCGTTTAGTTTCCTCTATAGTAGTGGCTTGCAAGACCCTCTGTAGCAAGTCATTCCTACCATTGTGGTGGGACAGTGTCAATCGTCGTCTCCAGTGGCGCACGACAGTGCACCGCTCTGCTAGCCACGGCCAACCAGTTTGCCGATCGCTTTCTTCGGTCCACCACAGCTGGAGAGCCGCAACCCAGGTCATCCGGTGGCACACTGGCCACACCACCATCTTTTTCCGTGGCCAGATGGGGTTCTGGCCACCTCCTCCAATCGGCGCAGCTAACGAGCCGCATGCGGTTCCTCCAGTGGCACGGGTACCCCACCTCCTCCATCACGGCGGGCCAGTGTCTGCCACTGCCTTAGTCCCCGCCAGCACCGATTGCTGGTACCACCCCAATAGCAGCAATCGTTGGGTAGCTGAGTGAGAACTGGTGGTCCATTTTTCAATTTAATTTTTTTATTGAACTTCCCAAGACATCAACATCGCTTCTAGCCCATAAAAAATGAGGTTCCATCCATCTCGCAGAATCGCCTTCATGGAACGCACAATTAATCAAGACAGCGGAGGGACATGGACTGATTCATTTGGCCCCCTTCACATGCGTTATCCTCATAGAAATAGGTTGAAGATATTGAATCATCCATAATTGAAATTAAACAAGTTAAAATCCCTATTTCGTAAATCCGTTGGATAATGTCCGCACATGATGGTGGGTCAGTGTTCTTTGTTCCGCCAACAAACTTCAAACGATGCCGCTAGAATGGAAATCCTCTGACCTTACTTGGGGGATATGTTCTTTAATGAAGGGTTCCTCAAAAGTTCCCCTCTCCAGATCTCATCCTTCTCCAATGATTTCCAAAAAACCACCCATAGGAAAAGGATCTTTCAACAATTAAAGGGGGGGGGGGGGGGTTGTCAATTTAGAAACAATGAATCCTATTAATTAAAGGGATTAGAGTTTACAACCTTTCTATAATTGTGTATTTAAGTCCCAGCATTAAATTCCAGACCTAGCTATTGTGGTCCCCACCACCAAAAATTAAAATGAGATATGGGAGGATATTATATTTAAAAATAAAATATATTTATTTTATTTTATCATCCACAAAAAAATGAAAAAACCAACTCCTTCTCTCGACCCACTATGGTCATGGTTAAACCACCATAAAGAGGATCTCATTGTTGTGGATGCAACGGTGCCCTCAAATTCTTAATCCGAGCACCGATTAAAAATAATTAAAATGTATCTTGCTTGTTTACTGAACATACCTTTAGAAAGTTCATAAATTCATTCTAGGAACCCAGGGCCTCGGATTCACGAGCCTTCAAATTTCAATGACTCATAATAATTCCATATAATTAAAAAAATTACATGGAGTATTCGGGTCATTAAATTTTAACAACATTAGAGATATTCATTCTAGAAAGGCACAATATAGACTAAAAAATAAAATTGTGGTACTAATACCAAATCAGAGCCTCCTGCTCCAAAGTTCTATCCTATAAGTTCTCATGCCACTAGCGAGCACACTCTAGAGGTATCGACCATCCACCAAGGACCCGCTTCTATCAATCGTTAATCTCTATTGTAACCTCCAAAAAAATTTCTCCATCATCAATGTCTAGCACACCATGGTCGATGGCATGAGATATGTTATGCACATACCACCTTAGCTATGAGACATTGGAGACGTCAAGAACCCTCTCCAACTATGGTTGTAGTTCCATGCATTATTCCACCTCAACAATCCTCCTCAGAATCAGATATGGTCTGATAATACTCGGTGATAATTTTCCGCCTTGGCCAAATCACCTTAAACATCATTGATGTGAGACCGGTAGGAAGACATGGTCTTTCTCCTCGATGTCTTGCACCTTCTCTGTGGTAGCCTGATCCAACTTTGGACCCATAAGTGATGACTCCCTTAGGTCCGTCCAATATAGAGGTGATATGAAAGGTCAACCATTCAAGGCATGAAATATTTTCATATCGATGGTGGAGTGATCATTGTTGTTGTATGATAACTCCACTAAGGGAAAGAGGTCCTCCAAACTGCGGTAAAAATTTATTACGCAAGCACGTAGCATGTTTTCCAGTGTCTGAGTGGTTTGCTCAGTCTGACCATCTGTATCTGGAGGAAAGGTGGTGCTCAAATGTAGCTGAGTCCCAAATGAATCATGTAATCCCTTCCACAACTGGTTTGTAAAACATGTGTCGTGGTCAGAGACGATCATCGATAGGACCCCATAAAGTCACACAAGATCTTGTATGTAGAGGCATCCCATGCCTTCTACTGATCCCAACTCTTGGATAGTTATGAAGTTGGCCGATGTGGTGAGTCAGTCTACAATCTCCCAGATCCATTCATGTCTCATGGATGTATGTGGAAGCCCTATCACAATGACCCTGGATATTCCTTCCCACATCTACACCGACACATCTAGTAGTTGGGCTAAGCCTACTGTAACCTAATGCTCGGCCTTCACTTGAGGACACGTGAGGCATCATGAAACAAAATCTTCCACTAATTTATTCATCCCTAGCCACTAGTGCTAACTTCGGTGGTCCCGGTACATCTTCGCCGCACCATGATGTACCACCCAAGAGGACATATGGAACTCCCTCAACATCTCCTCCAATTCCACAACTGGTACCATGGTACGTCCTTTGAAGAGGATGACATGCAGCTCACCATCATAATATCCATTAGGTGCTTTTCCTAAGGCTATTTGAGCACATCGAGCCTCACAGTTAATGTAACCATTCTTCACCTCACTAACTCGCCGAAGGATTGGCGGAGTGACTGTCATAGACTGAAGGTAAGCTTCTCCCATTAACTGATCAAAAATCATCAATCCTCGGAAGTGGATACTTGTCCTTCACAGTCACATTGTTTATGAGCCGATAATCCACATAGAGTCTCAAACTCCCATATGCCTTCTTGGCAAACAAAATCAGGGATGACCAAGGAGAAACACTGGGCCTTATGTATCCCTTCATCTGTAAGTCCTCCAATTATACCCATGACTCAGGAAGCTCTACAAGAGCTATCATATATGCTAGCGTAGATATCAGTGCCATCCTAGGGTACATGTCGATGTAAAATTCTACCACTCTTCATGGAGCTCGTCCTGAAACATTATCAATCAATACATTGACATACTGGTCGACCACTATAGGATATATCAGACTCTCGACATCTAATACTCTGAGGGTAAGTCTAGTCAATAGATGTGTGTTCGGCTGCACCATCTTCCGGGTAAGTCCATCATGTTCTACAAATGTTCCCTTCTCGCTGGTGAAGGAAAAAATTTCCCATATTCTTGGACACACTTCACATTGTACCTAATACCGTCAAACTGAGCATAGACTGTGTATAACCAGTCCTAACCCAATATGACATCATAATGCCTCGACGCCACTACTAGAAGAACCCAACTGAAGATCTCACCTCCTTTAGTAAGCTCACACTTCTAGTACTAGTGTGTTATCATCAAATCCCCTCTCATATGAGTCTCTAGCTATAAGGTTCGACCCAACGGATGCACCTGAATCTCTGAGATTTGAACAAGGGAATTGGCAATTAAAAAGTGTTTAGAACCTATGTGTATAAATACAAAATCTTTCGTGAAGAAGACATATATCATTCATATAATTATCTCTACAGAACCAGGGTCATAGGTCCCAGCTGCATGGAGCTGAGATCGACCCTGTCCACATGCTCCCTATGGTCGGGGTGGACCACCTAGAGGTGGTGGCAGTAGAACATTGAATCACCTCCCACCGCCTACTACATGACCAACTCCTATTCACATCCACCTACTATTGGAGGACCTACCTGATCGAATATCTACCTATACCTCGGTGGTCCCTTGACCGTCTGCTAGTTGTCCGTATGACGGGTTGGGAAATCACGAGCCATGTGACCCAGTCTATTGCACAAGTAGCAATACATGCTCCTAATATTTCTTCCCCTCTCCGTTGATCCACGAACCAATGAACATGTATCATGAGGTAATCGACCATAAGGTCTGGACTACTTGGGACCATACTTCATCCATCGACTACCTATTGTAGATGTCTCTTCTACCTGAAAATAGTTAGTGGATCTCACTGTCGGTGCCTGCTCAGCGAGAAATCTCTCCATGAAAAGTGCTCTCTCTAGTACCCTATCCTATGTCTGAATGCTGATCGATATCATCAATGCTTTGATCTCTCTTTGGAGACCCTGATCAAAGGTATGGGCCTAAATGAAGGGGTCTTATACCATGTCGGTGGAGTAACAAGAGAGATCAGTGAACCTCGCTGAGTACTAGGCCACAATCATATTTCCCTGCTATAAGTGAAACAACTCCTATATATATGCATTGAGTGTATAGTCGCTGAGAAGAACTATGCCCTAAAAAGGCCTTCGATGTCTACCCAGATAATGGTCGCCTCATCCTGTAACTAGAGAGTTATACTCCACAATCTTCCAGCTTCTCCATGGAAGAGACCTGAATCTAGGGTCACTGTCAGATCAGATGATGTCCCATCAAATCAAAAAAATTTGGCCACAACCTCCTTCCAGTCCCCAGCCGCATGTGGGTCCATATCTTCTTGGAACAATGGAGGCCACTACCTTGGAAACTTGTGAAACATGCTCAATCATTGTGCATATTCTTCTGGTGTGGCTGGTGGCAACGGCTGCCCAAAAGGTAGTGGTGCTACTGGCACACCACCCAAAGGTGCTAACACCATTAGAGTGCCCTATATTGTGGCCTCATTGCTCGGTGGACCATCCTTGCGTACTCTCTTCTGTATCCTAGATTGATGCCTATATGGTACCATCCTAAATGAAAATAGGTGTTCCAAAATCAATATTTCATACATGGTGAGCGGACTCAAAGAGATCACAAGAATAACTTTTCAAAAACACACACAATTAGTGTTTCCATGCACTGAGTCAGAAATAAGAATTTGGCCTCCTGGAGTATGGATATGTCGGTGGCCGCAGCAACACTGGATATCCCAAACTGAAAGCCACACTTATAACACATAACACTATTGCCACAAAGAAGATATCATAGTTCTAGTTCTTTAGTAGAACCAACTCCTATGATACCACTTTTTCATGACCCGTCCCTTGGGGCTTGTGTTGTTACTACCCCAAAACCACCTTCTATATCCTAGGGGTTGACGACTAGCACTGTAAATGCATATCTCTAAAATGGGATGGCATTCATTTTTTAACATGTACAAACACATAGACTATAACACAACAATATGAAACCACAATGTCACTGTTGTAGTAAAAGAGCGTTGAAAGTAAATGGGCCAGATTACAAGCCCAACTGAAAACTAAAAGTACAACTGAAATGAAAAACTACAACTGAAATGTTGAATGTAGATTTTGGATCGTCCACTGAGTATCATACATGATGTGTAGGTATAGCTCATGATCAGTATTCCCTATGTCCCCTCATGACAATTGGTCCACCTCTCAGTATCGTCCAGTCCTGGCTCCCTCATCCTCAATCAACACTTTCCTAATTCTACACAATACATAATAAGGTGTGGGTATAGCCCATAAAACGGTGAGTATAATGATCCTGAGTATGGACCCAGAGACCCCCGTTTGATCCCAATGTTCCAAAAAAGAAAAAATCACAAAGCAAAACCTCCACATCAAGAACGAAGTGATAAACATCAACTATACTTAGGTATATGCTAATACATATACATAAGTTATCAAGATATACTCATCTCATATGCGGGGGGAGAATACCACAATGGTAACACCATAAAGATAAAACCACAATGGTAGAAGTAACACATTGGTAACACAATGAAAATAGAAGTATCACACATGTAACACCACAAAGATAACACAACGATGGTAGAAGTACCAAATTGGTAACATCACAATGATTGAAGTAGTAAACAGGTAACACCACGAAGATAACACTATGAAGGTAAAGACACATCTCAAACTAGTAATAACTTATGTAAGGATATAGAGATGATTAGTCGTAATATAGATCATATTTTTTTATTAAGAGGAACTGTTGCTGACCCACACAAGATCGATAGGTAATAACCCCTGCTGACCCACACAGGATCTGACCTACACATGATTAGTGTGTGCTGAACCACACATGATCGTTGAATGTTGAACCACATAGAATCTGATAGATGCTGATCCATATAAGATCTATATATTCTGACCCACTTAAGATCAATGTACTTTCTTAACGTTACAACTTGCCACATGATTCCTCACACCCGGTGCAATCATGTTCTGTAGAATCTTCCCCTTCAGATATCAGTCATGCCTCGACCCCACTATGCTACAAAGAGTCGTAACCCAAAGAAACGCCATGTCATAACGGTTCCATGTGGCATGCGGGACCCACTGGAGCGGGTATTTTCTCTCGTCGCTGAAAACTGGTGCATGCCACTATCTCCAGTGGCGCACGATGGAACACCGCTCTTCCACCCATGACCGGCTGGTGTGCTGACCGCCTTCTTCGTTCCCCCACAGTTGATGAGATGCGGCCCATGTCCTCTGGTGGAGCAATGGTCGCTTTGCCCTTCTCTTCTGCGGTCTGCCGCTGTTCCAACTGCCTCCATTGACCGCCACATCTAACAGGACACAACCAGTTCCCCCAGAAGCGTGGATGCGCCGCGTCCACCCTCGTGGCTGGACAGTGATGACCACCACCTTGGATCCCACTGGCACCACTCATCGGTACCTCCATACCAGCGGCCTTCCACGGGTCACCGGGTGAGTATCTATGACCCATTTTTTCTTCTAAAGGAGTCGTTGAACTTCCTAGGACTTCAGTCCCTTATATCCAAATAGAATTTTTTTTCATCCACCGTGAAGAATCGCCTATGAATAATGCACATCAATCAAGATAATGGAGCAACTGAGCCTTGTTCATTTGGCCAGCCCCCTCCGCATTATCATAATAGTGATAGGTAGAATATATTGAATAATTCATAAATGAAATTATACATGTTCCAATATCAACCACGTAAATCTTTTAGAGAATGTCCATAGTTGAATGTGGGTCGGTGTTCATCGTTCCCGCAACAAACTTCCAACGATACCGTTGGAATGACGAACCTCTGACCTTGGTTGATTGATCTTTTCTTCCTCGAATGGTTACTCTAGAGTTCTACTCTCCAAATCTCTTACTTTGTCAACTATTTAAAAATAAATCCTACCTAGAGGAATGTGGAGACTTCAACCATTAAACAGGGGGTTCATTAACTTCAAAATAAAAAAACCTATTAATTAAAGGGATTAGTGGTTACACACTTTGTCTAACCAAGTATTTAATTCCCAATATTAAATTCTAGACCTCTCTATTATATTTCCCTCCACCAAAAATTAACAGGAGATACGGGATGATATCCTTCTTAAAAATAAAATATATTTATTTTATTTTATCCTCTAATAAAAATGAAAAAACCAACTTCTTCCCTCGACCCACTACGGTCGAGGTTAAAGCACCCTTTAGTGAATCCAGGCACTGTGAATTCAATAGTGCCCTCAGATTTTTATCTTATCACCAGGTCAAATGTTTAGAAAATCCGCTCATGCATTTAAAGAACATACCATAATTTTTTTAAATTCATTGTGAGCACACGGGGCCTTAGAATCACGCACATTCATATTTTGTAGACTCGTAATAATTCCATATAATTAAAAAAGATTTATATGAAAAATACTGGTCTTTACAATGTAAAAATATTATAATACTTTTCTGACCAAATATATATTTAATTAGTCTAATGATTCAACAAAGAACACTATATTTTATTTATTAAACTCATTTTTAATATTTTTGTAATGTAATTAATATTTTACAGTAATATTTTTTAAAAAATTAAATAAAAAATTGTATTAATCACTTAGAGAAATTAAATTATACAAAATGAAATTAAAATTTTAGATAAAAATCCTAATTTTATCTAAATTCCTATAATTTTTTTAATTTTAAAAGGTATGATTACTATGTTTTCTATTAACCAAGGTAATGATAAAAGGTTTACTTTCAAATAAATGTTTTATTTATGATATATAATGTTTTAAAACAATTGATCATTTTATTAAAATTAATATGAAGTTATGTTTTCTAACTCACTCACACAGACACAGATATATATATAATCTCTCATTTTTTGTTATTTAATATTGTATATGATTATGAAAATGTAGTGGTTAAATAATCATTCTTTCCGAAAAAATGTTTATAAATATATTATAATTTTTATTTTTAATTTTATTTTCCCTTATATAATAAATTTATTATATTATATGGATCTAAAATTTAGGTCCATTAAATCAAAATTTAATAATATGGTTTACCTTAAATTTAATAAAATATAAATTATATGGTTTAAATTTACTTATACAGGGAAATACCAAAGATGTACTATGAAAAAGTATTATGGTATACATGCTGAAACATGATAACAATTTTGTGTAAATGAATTAACGATAATAATAGAACTTTATAGAACCCCAATAAAAATTATATTCCTCTTTTTATCCATATAATCATTGAGAGTGTCAAATCATCATTGAATGAGAAATGGGTAATTAGAAAAAAATAAAAAAACATCCCCCATAAGAAATTATATAACTTCCGCCACATTTATCTAAAATTTTATAAAAATTATATCATCCAAAGATATTAAATATTCTCTCTATATATATGTCACTACTTCATAGATTCTTCATAATTTCTAAAAGAAAAATCCAAGGACCCTAAAGGTGGTTCCAAAGGGAGAACATCAAAAGAGGGACATAATGTTCTCGAACATGATATGTTATATAAATTATTCTTGTACCACATAGAACATATTCTATTTATTAAATTATTACAAAATATGTATTAATAATATGGTTAAATTCATCATTTTAATGAAATATAAATTTTCAATTCTACTAACAACCATCTGGAAAATTAAAATCACAGTTTTGTTACATGCGAACTACCACCTCCATAAGTGATGTGATATAGTTATCATAACCGTCATATAAGGTTAGTTCAAAGGGGATATTTATTTAATAATTAAGAAACAAAAATCATTAATATTTTTATTATTCTGATAAAATATACATATTTATACCCTGATTCAATTATATGTAAATGATTGTGTCACTCGTGTATGCATGTGGACAATTGCATTGATGAATATGAAATGTATTATTTTTTATAAAGCATATTATATTTTTCACTACTCTAATGTAACCAGATTCAACAAATTTAGAACATAGAAATATTATCATAGAGAATTGGTAACAATTATAATATTCCATAAGAATCACATTTATAACCATATTCAACTATATATTACAACTTATCCTTTTTGTGTCGGTTTAACCTTCCACTTGATAAATTATATAATTATATATCATGGTTGAAAATAGAAACATTAATAAGGGACTTGTGATGAATTAATGAGAAAATAATTTTGGTTTTATGATACTGTATATATCATCCTATTATTTTAGTTATTATAAATTTCGCTCATTCTGTGTTAAATAGAATTATGGAAATAACAATTCTTCCAACTTCATCACAACAAATGACAACCGAGATAATTATGAAATTAAAATTTTACATTATAAATCATCATAAAACAAATATTCAAGTACATATATCAATATCATAATGAATAAATTTTAAATATATAAATAAGAATCAATATATACATAATTTAAATTATATTAAAAGACCATAAAAGCTAATAACATATAATGATGGAAATAGTATACAAAAATCTATTCAATTTATAATAAATAATAATAAATTGTTTTTTAAAAAACATATAGGTATGAATAAGTCTCATTAATAGGTTATTAAGATAGTTATTATTTTTATACACGAGATTAGATCAATCTTATCTAAGTGAGCTTAAATGTATGAGTGTTTGTGTCTATTTTTAATTCATCAAGTCATGTTTAATATTACACAATGTAATTTATTTTATATGGTGAATTCAATAACCAATTACCATCATGTATAATAAATATATTTTATTTTATGATATTTTATTTTCCATTTCATGGAATCAATATAATGTTAATTTGATTCTAATGTCACAATTTCCATAATGGTTTTTGTATATCAAATTTTTTAATTGAGATATGATTTATATTCACCAATTATTAAATTTTTGTGTTTTATATAATACAAATGAAATTATATTATAATTATTTTCATGAAATCATAGTGTTTTAAAAATCCATCTCACATTTTATGTTTTGTGGGTTTCAATTCAAAATACACCATTTTGTAAGGGTTTTTGTTAAATCATCTCCCTTTATTGAGCCAAAATGTTTCTTCTATAAAATTAATCTTCTAATATTTGTTTCCTATAACCTATGATTTAATTCGGGGCACCTTATATTCATATTTATTAGAAAATTAATTTAATATTAAAAAAAATCATTGTAAAAAATCATTTCTTAATATTAATATCAATGATGAAAAAATTCCTCTCATAATTAATTAATGTTTCCCCTAATTGTGCACATTTTCCATTACTAGAAATTTTCTACTTTTTATGTTGAAACCCATTTATGGGTTATCTCTTTGAACATCACATTTTCCCATTCAACTTTTCAGGAGGAAGTTTTATTATCCCATTTTATGATGTGGTTTTTTTATAAGGAATTATAAAATATTAAAATGGATTTCCATCCATGATCATTTGATTTATTTTACTCTCCACATTTACATGAGATAACCATTAATTCATTATTTTAATGATAATTTATTGTGTATTTTAAAAAAAAAATCTTTTTAAAATTTTCATTTTTCCTTTTCCAAAGTATTAATTTTTAAACTGAGTCATAACTAATTATTTTAGGATAATAATAAACCGGTTTTCTAAAAATGAAATTTTGGTTTCAAATTATTTTTTATCTATCAAAAAATTATTCGATTTTAGTGGAAATTAATTTTCATGAAGTAAAATGAAAAAATTTATTATACCCATTTGAGTGATTGAACTCATGTTCCTCCATTATTTATTTTGCATTTCGTAATCATTCTTTGTGTATAAATATTATTTTCCATCCAATGGATTTCCTTCATAAAAACATTAAATTTACTTCGTTTGATTAAAGGGTGTTCACCAATATTCCATACATATATTGAAAATTGAAATTTATTTATATAATAGTAAACCCTTTTCATTTGTATAGTGTGAATTATGTATTCCTCATCAATGTTTATAAAAGTCATTTACCTATATATTTACTAAAAATAATTGGCTTCCCCTTTATTTTAAATGGAGTTTTCTTGTTATGATTATAAATGAAATTTTAAATTATTTATTTAGATGATTTCATTTTAAAATGGTATGAACCCCATATTTCGCCGATGATTTCTATTTTATATGATGAATTATTGAATTCTAGAATCATAAATAAGTACAGATGTATGATTAGTGGGGTCTTATGTCACTATCCAATATATTAGGTGATTGTTTATATCTCTCATGACATTTTTAAATGGAAAAAATATAGTTTATCACAAAGTTCGATGTAGTTGTGGTACCCAATAATGTGATGTATACCATTGATTATGACTATACCACATTTATATGATATCATAATGTTACACAATCATGGTTAATGTTTATTGAATAAGGTTTCGAAAATGTTTTGACTAATATCCTATTGTATGGAATGATATATGCTACGACTCACAATTTGTGATCTATGATTTATTGGGTATGATTAACTAAAGTTATTTCTATACACCTTAATTATTATAATATTCTCATTTAATATCATTACTTGTTATCCCTTTTATTTACACTTGTGGAGAATTTGATCCCAAAATTTTCTTTTCTGTTCATTCCATAGGATATGAGGATTGGTATAACTTATGATAGATATAGATGCTCCTAATTTTATCACATTTATGGACAAATTATGAAATGTGTTGTAAAATATGTTTTATATGTATGTATCACTCAATGACACTAAACATTTCATTCATGGTATTGTATGTTTAATTGTGATATGAAATGTTTAACTTATGGAAATAATCAAAAATATAGATATTATTTTCTTGTATTAGAATAAAAAACTGCCATGTGAATTCTATAATATTACTTATATTCAAATTCTATAAAAAAATAATTCATTAAATGAAATTATTAATCACTATGTGATATAACGGGTTTTTTGTAACATATCATCAACTATCAAATAGGTCCTGGAAAACCAATACATTGTTGGTGTGATAGATATCATCATGTATTGTGTGATATATGATTCATATAGAAATAATTAAAATTAAATAAATCTATGAAGATTTATTTATGGATTGATATGATATGGGGAAGTATAGAAACATACATTCTAGATAAACAAAAAATTCCTGGAATTATTTTCAGCATCATCTAATGTGTTATGATATAAATTGTTTTGAAAATAGATTTATTTTATCTTATTAAACTCAATTCATTGGGGGATAAACACATTAATTATGTGAATTAACATAATAATGTTTCAAATAATAATAAAAAATTTCTGATGATCCCTAAAAACTTCATCTTCATTCTGTGAACCTTATTGTAAAAACATGATTTCTGTAACTTCTGAAAATCTCAGAAATTAATATTAATAAAACACTCATGTATATTAATAAATACCCAAATTCATATTATCATTAGGAAGCAAAATTCTATTTAATTTTCACATCATAAATTTGGAAAACTTTGTGAAAACCTTTCTATTTTTTATAATCGTTGTAAATTATTTTATCCTCTTCTCTAAATTAATTAATGAATGATTTTTTTATCATGAAAACTAATTGCATCCTGTTCAACAAACATATAAGGAAATATGTTTCTAGGATCACATCAACTCAAAATATTCCATATCCAATAATATGAATCATTATCAAAATTATGGTATTACCCTTCGACATTCTTCAATGGTGACAAATAGTATCCACTTATTTCTAGAACAAAACCTTCACCTCAATTTTGTATGGACTACTAAATGATCATATTGTTCATTATTATTTTTATTTATGTATAAAATAAAAATTTTCAACTATTTTATAATACAAAAATTATTATCAACAATTACACTAAAAATATCTTTGGTTTATCAATACCCATATTCATTTTTTTCATAATTCATCCATAAATTAAATTGACCATAAGGTATAAAGATAATCTCTGACCCATTCTTTCATAGTACATAAATAATATAATTATATATATTTTGTGAGATTTATTCTATAAAATTCATTTAAAATAATGGATATTGAATGATCATGGATCTATATTGATAAACCTATTACATATTTTTGAAGATTGAGGTTCTCGGAGAAGGATCACAAGAAGTATGCGAAAGTTCTATGAGGAGAATACGAAAAATAGAGGGTCTACATGACATGACCAAGAGGCACACGACATGGACTATTTAGTGTATGAAAAATTAAATAAATAATGTAGGTGACATGATTTTTTGTATATGTGGGGCTGGAGGTGGTACACAACATGAAGGGGATATACACACTCTGTATAACCCCAACACTGGGTGTTTTGAAAACAACCATATGCTCATGTTTTCCATACTATATAGCTTCATCTCACCCCCTATTGGCTCCAAAATACCTAGATACCTCCATATTCAACATTTGTGGATTCATTAATCTTATATCAGTTCTCCGATTCCTTCTACGAACCGTCTTCAATCCATGGTATGTTCGTGCTCCGCTCTTATGAATTCTTCAATCTTCTTTCTACCATTTGACTTTTTCAGGCAACGACACTTAATCTCTATGGATCTGATAGATTATTCTTTGTTGGTTGGTTTAGTTGTGTGGTAATGTCCTCAAGTGGATTTATTTTTCATAGTGGGAGGTGATTCTGTTCTATTTCTTTGATTTTTTCTCAATCAAAGAATATCAAAAAAAATTGATGTAGGGGATTCATTTCTTCTCTAATTAGTTCTGTGAAATTAGAGAGTTAGCATGGTTTATCCATTGGATCATTATGGAATTGACCAAATATATATATGCATCGTATTAACCAATTGATATTGATCATATGTTGTTTCTGCTTGATTATCACTATATTGTGATATATATACATTTCTTATTAGCATGTTTTTTATAGAATTGTAAAGATACATGAATTAAAAATTAATTGATAATTAATTCGCGAAATGATTATATAGGTATGTTTAATGATTCTGGTTATTGTAGTATTTTTATGATTATCAAGTAGATTCAAGAATGTATTTTTAATTTAATTGGTTGACAAACCTGGATCATATTGATTCTTGTTGCTTAAAGTCATGTCAAATTAATTGTTTAATTTATTTTTGATCACATAGGATAGCTTTCTTCTATGGTTTCCCGTAGTTGAAAATTGTGGAAAATAAATCAATTAATTAATTAATGAATAAGAACTGGTTGTGTGATACAGATAATTACCTGAAGGGTTCTGAATTTCCTTTCTTATTTAATGTTCCAAGAAAAATATTTCTTTTGATCCATGAGAGCACATTGTGTGTGAAGGAGGAATGCATTGTTTGGGGCTAGGAGCCCTATTTCTAATTGTTTGTTTCTTAATTCTTGTGATGTGGTCTGGGAATGTCATAGATTATCTTAATGGGCTATTACAGTATGTGGGGGAATGTAGGACAAGTGGTTGTGGTAGTAAGTGATGCCTAGAGAGGAAAGGTGAATTAGTTTAGGCATGTGGGTGTCGGGGAGGACCACAAAGATGATGAAACAGGATGGATGATTTCTGAATTTTTTTGTTTGATGGTGTGATTTACCTTTCCCACTGATTGAGGCAGATGATTTTGGTTACCTTCCTTCCAATATAATAAAACATAGATGGCGGATCCAACATGATTTTCATGTTTTGCTTCTCATTTATGGATAGGTCTACGTTCTTGATATAGGTGGTGAAAACATGATGTGTCGTTCATCTACTATCTTTTTTGATCCCCTCTTGTTTGGTAGATTAGAATTATTTCCAGAATTCATGGGAATATGGGAATGTGATAATGCGATTAATAAATTATTTAATAAATTATGTTGAAAGCATGGGTTGGAGCTTGATTGGATGAAATGTTGAGTTTTTTCTTTCGAGAAGCTGTGGACATAGTTTGGTTATATTGAGAGGGCACAAAGCATAGTTGTGATGCTAATGACATGTAATGTGGAATTTTTAACGAATAATTAATGGATAACTAGATAATTAAAATAATGTTGAAATTGATAAAAATGGATATAGAAATCTAATATATCTCTTTAAATGGTTATTTGTGTATATGATATCAAGTCTTATTAGTGGAAGATAGGAGTCCAAGTGATGTCAGCTATATTTGTGTCGAAGACTAGATTATTGACATAGTATGGTTATGAACAATAATATATGAATTACATTTTTCATTTCTATATTCTACTACACAATTTCGGTTAGGGAAACATACACCAAAGGGATTCTGAGGCTTGGGGGTGTTTTTACCAACATTTTGGTGGGAGGATGGATGGCTGACTACCCCCTTTGGCCCCATTGTCATCTATTGGTAGTTATTTTGTTGGTAGGAATGCCAGTTAATTATCCCCATATATGTGTATAGAGGGATGTATTGTCTTGTGGTTACTCACACACATATATTCTGTATATAGATTCCTATGGCCTTCTATAGATGTAACATTTATAGGTTCTGATAGATTGAGGATCATTACTCGGCATGTGGGCCTGAATGGATTATGGTATAACACCCAACATATGGTACATGTTATGCAAGCTATGGTGGATCCCAAAAACTGCATGATTACTTTTATTATGCTGTTATAGTGGGTTTTTTTTCATGAGGTTCATGGTGTGGTGATACTAAAAAGTTTCTGCGGGAATGAATATTTAAAGAGACATGCTTAGGAATTATAACGTTGGGGGAAAATCAAAAATCTAGTGGGGATGTTATAGCGGGATACACTTGGAATTATTTATTATATTATATACCATAGTATAGGATACGTGGTGATAGTATTCACAGTGAGGCTGGGAATATATTATACTTATTTAGGTGACAAGTTAGTTTCTCTTGTTGTTCACTGTGCTTTAGTAATCTTTTTTTTTAATTTTTAACAAGAGGCTCGAGGGAGGATCTTACAGAGTAGACCATTATACTCACCCTATATATATATATAAACTGTTTTCAGGTCACTTTGAGAATGTTTTTGATCAGGATGGTTACTACTAGCTTGGAGTTCGAGGACATGTTCAGGCATCGTGGTCACTATTGTTTTACTTTATTTCAGTACATTCATTTTTTTTTTAAATTTTAGTAGTTTTCCATGACATTACATATATGTACTTGGAATTTATTTTATATTTCAGTCTGAGTTGGAGTTGGTGGGTTTCTGTGTTATCTGTCTCTCTCTCATAGATTCAATTAGAGGGTAATGCCTCTTATTTGAGTATTTATTATATCCTCGGTGCTAGTTTCCAACCCGGGGACTACTGGATGTGGGACTCAGGTGTCACTATATCTCTTCTCACATTTCAGGCCTTGGAGGGTTACACTTTCTGGGGAGGGCATTATGACAAAGTGATTTTAAAGGTTTGTTAGAGGGATAAGATGAAGTTTGGAGTTAGTCACATATGAAGTTGTAAGGGTTAGTACAAAAACTATGTGAGTCATGTTTAGAAAGTAATGTAACCACTGAAGACTGACTAAGACACATGTATTTCTAGCCCTATGTGATCTAATTCACAAACCATGATGTTTCCAGTTGCTACTAAATGAGGTGATACTTGTTACAGGGTAGAGACAAAGGAAATTATTATGCATACTTTCCTTCCTCCAATATTTTAATGTTCCGAACATAAGATAAGATAGAATTAAAATGAAAAAAATTAAAAAATTAATTATTTAAGTATATTGTCTTCCATATTATAGGTTTAAGAGATCTAATTTTTTTATCATTTGCAAGCATGGCTCTAGGTCTATGTCCTTGTCATGATCATAAGGAATATGTTTAGTAGACTATACCAGCAGATCACCGCAATGTAGAGGTTGACGACGATGACATTGGTATAAGGAAACACAAAGAGTTTCAGTTCCATACTCTATATATTTATGAGAGATCTATTTCAGATGCAGTCATGGAAGACTAGTGGGAGGTTCATGAGATAAAATTTAGATTGATCCATTCTCGGAAGGAGAAATCAGTGTCATTGGTTGTGAATATGTTGAGTGAGGTAGTGAGGAAGTGGTGGTTCTTTTTCCTTATGGATTGAGAGGAATTGGCGGTCTCATTGGAGTTGTTCTGGGTGCAGTTCAGAGTTGAGTTTCGTTCTACTACAACAATGTTATCCAATCGCCATAAATCGCTTACCCTTCGACAGGGAGCTCCGGTGTGAGAGAGTTTGGAATCCATTTCAAGATCCTTTTACTATATGTTTTAGATCTTTTTCTAGATGAAGAGATCAGTGTGAGGTATTTAGAGAAGGCTTTTCATCGAGAGATTAAGCGACATGTCACTATGTTCAAACTAAATACATATCTTGAGTTTTTAGTTAGGGCAGAGGCCATAGAGAGGATTCTAGCTAGATCTGGATCATCATGAGAGAGGAGGAGTCGTGATTCCTCATGGATTAGAGATCTGGTCTTTGGATATTAGTTTGTATTGTGGAAGAGTTTCCATTCGACTCGGTGTAGGTCCCAACCCACAATATCCCATTTCTTTAAGGGAAGCAGCTATCAGAACTATTCCATGGGATCACTCTATTGTTTTTATAACTGAGGTCAAGGTTATATGCAGAGAGAGTTCCCAAACATTCAGATTAGTCAATGTGCACTAGGTGTTCCACTCTAGGTTCCCACGTTAAGTCAGTTTCAGCTGAGGTAGAAGCATCTTCTTGCATAGGATTTGTTTTAGTATAGAGAAGATAGGGTTAGGTAGTGGATTTCCCCATGATTATCTCAATCCTTTGAGATAAGAGTACATCTGTGGTAGTGGTATTCATGATGGATAGAGAGGATGTAGAGCATGTCATCGTAAATTTCATGCTTTTTCATTGCCAATTCCAGGCACACCAATTGTCATTAAAGGTCCCAATTACTTGTTTTCAACATGGTAGTATGCCTTTCATGATTCAGGAGTCACACACTCCTTCATATCACCTACCATTTTCCATGCTTTGGGATTTTCGGTGGAGAGGCTTCCAACACTCTTGGGGTTAACTACACTAGTTCGAGGGTGAGGTAACTTGTTTGAAGTATGTAGAGACTGTGAGCTAGTGCTGGTGCTGTTCTATTATAGGGGGATTTCATATTTTTACAGATACAACCATTATATATCATCCTTGGCATGGATTGGCTGTATTCAGTGTTGGATATTTTGGATTCCTTCAAGAGGCAGTTGGTGTTCTTTGATGCTTATGGAGATCCAGTACTGCTTTTTTGAGAGTCAGACCCTTGGATGGGTTTGAGGAATGTTCCTTTTTTGTCTTCATTGATGGATGACTTGATTTTGAGTTCTTCATAGGCTTAGTTTTTAGCATTCACTAGGGTCATGGATAAGTACCAATATGTATTTCTAGTGGAGGTTGTAGTGTTACCCCCCTTGATGAGAGATCGAGTACGGGTTCAAGAAATAACCAATAGCATCTCCTTCATAATTTTCTCCATTTAGGATGGCCCTTCTGGAGTTGTGAGAGCTGCGTATATAGCTCGATGGTCTGTTATGTTGTGTTTTGTTTAGCCAAATGTGTCACCCTGGTGTGCACTAGTTTTTCTCATTACAAAGGTTGGCGGCAGTTCACAGTTGTGTATCAATTAACATTGCTTGACCAATGTAACAATGAAGAACTGATATCCTATTCCGTGGATTGATGACTTGTTTGATAAACAGAAGGGTTCAAGTTCATTGTTAAAAGATGATTTGTGGTCAGGATATCATCATATCCATGTGAAAAATGGGGATATTCTAAAGACATTTTCTAATGTTATCATGGGAATTATGATTTTTCATTGATGATGTTCGCTGTGACAAATGCGGCAGCTGTGTTCCTTGGATTGATGAAGGCAATTTTCCCTTAGTTCTCAGATATTTGAATGGTGGTATTCAACAAAGACATCCATGTGTGCTCTGTATCTGAGGACGAGCATGCAGAGCATCTACATGCTATTTTGGGTGTTCTTTATTGAATAATGTTGTTTGGAATGTTTTGAAAATGTATGTTTTGGGATCAAAAAATTATAGTTTTGGGGGCATGTTATATCCCAGCACGAAGTATATATGGATTTATCCATGATAGAATATCTTTTTCATGGTTATCCCATATGATAGTGGTGGATCTGTGATGTTTCCTTGGTCTTTCAGGATATTATAGGATGTTCGTACTAGATTTCTCTCAGCATACGTCTAATCTAATAGTTTTAACCATAACAGATCAGGCATTAATATAGACTAATTAGTGTCATTAATGATTTCGATTTTATGTAAGAGAAGTTATTCAATGGTCCAGTCCTTTTTCTACAATGAGAGGGATTTTAGTTTGATTAATTCTGTGATTCTTCACATCTTGTTTTAGGATGAATATTGTGGTGGAAGAGATTAGTTGTTTCTTATGGGTCTCAACAGTTACATACCCATGAATGTAACCATGTCACCCATGATCTAGTGTTGGATGTAGTAGGAATTTCGATGTAGTTTTTGAGACATTAACTCCTTAGAGAGTGCTATGTGGTATTCACCAATCATAAAATCATGAGGTCTGTTATCATCTTTCATGACTTGAATTTGTGATTGCGTCGATTGATGGAGTTCTTATAGGTTTATGACATTGAAATATTGTATATACCTAGATACTGGAATGTTTTAGCTGTTGCAATGAGCGTGAAGTCTCATAGGGATGTAGTGAAAGGATTAGGTTAATTTTGGAGGGTGTTGGAAGAACTTTCGGCATTACATTTGTATATGGGAGATGTTGAAGAAGAGGATGTCCTTTATAGATGATGGTCAAATCATCTCTTCTGTAGCAGGTAGAAGATTCAATGTTTGTGGATCATGAGTTGGAGGTCTAAAGAGCCCAAGTTCTTTTTGGTGAGGCCCGAGATGATTTCTATAAGGACAGAAAACACAGACTATTGTTTCATGGAAGGATTTACATTCCATTTGCAATGTATGAGGTAGTTCATAGGGAGTTCACCATATACAATTAGTGGTACATCTGAGTGTCAGTAAGATGTACCGATCCTTGAGGAGATAGATTGGGTGGCATGTGTTGAAGCATGTAATTGCAGATTTTGTGTCTTGATGATTTGTCTTCTAGAAGGTGAAGGATGAACATTGCGATCCCAGTATTTTACTACAACTGTGGGGTGTTTTTATATGCATGTTGGAGGACATCATTATGTGAATTGTTATTGGTTTACCTTGAGATTATGGAAGATATGAGGATATATTGGTGTTATTGGATCGTTTGACTTAGTCTTTCTACTTTATAGTGATCAAAGAGACATGATCAGTGGAGGTTTTATCAAGACAATATCTAGAGGAGGTGATAAGACATCATTGAGTCCCAATAATGATAATTTACAACCTATATTATGATTTTACATCTAGTGTGTGGTGAGGTCTCTAGAATGCTTTTGGTTCCTATTTATGCATTAACACTACATTTCATCTGTAGACGGACAGTTAGACAGAGCAGACCATCCAAAATATTGAAGACATTTTAACTCTTATGTCTTGGATTTTGGTGGTTCATGGATGAGGAACCTTCCCTTGGTAGATTTCTCTTACAACAATATTTTCTTCTCCACCATTGGTATGGTGAGGTTCGAATCCTTGTATTCTTGAATGTGACATTATCTGCTGTAACACCATGAGATTTTATGAGATATAATCTTTTTAATTTATTTCACATCTTCTGTTGTATGCTACACCATGATTATCTTGCGCTATACGCAACACCGTATTAGCTTTTAGTATATTGCAACACTATTCATGGATTGTGTTACACACAAGTTCAAGTTCATTTGATAGTAGTTATTCTATGAAACATTGAGTGTATATATATATATATATTCAATGTATAAATGAAAATTTTTTGGATTCTATTATGCGCAACAACAGAGGAGTCTTGCACTACACACATCCCTGACTTGGCTTGCATTACACGCAATCACGACCTTCCTCGATAGCGTGTGTTGTACGCAATATCGAGTTTCACTAAACAACGATATATTGTTATAATCTTATTCTGGACTAGCCATTATGAATATTATTAACTACATTTTGAATTTTATAACATTATTATTCATTTTACACATTTTATAAAATATGTTTTGTGAACAAAATAAATTTTTCTCTTAAAATAAGTATTTTGAAAAAAATGCAGTTTTGCCGCCTTTTGATGGAGAACCCACATTAAATATATTTTTTGACATGTTTATAAGTTGAATTTGACAAAATAAAATTCTTCTTTGTGATCAGGATATAGAAATTTACTTTGGAAAAAATTTTCATTTTATTCTGATAAATTTTATATTTTAATGAATATTAAAAACACGCTACATTTAAAAAACTTTTTTCATCGTAATAATTTATATGGTTAAATTATTATATTGAATGGTTTTAAATTATAAATAGAATATATTTTTATCATTTAATATAATGTTGTTAATTTGAATTGATTTTACATTGAATTCATAGGTAAAATCATTTCAATCTTTGGGAATGTTTTAACTTTTAAAACCTGTTTTCTTAACAGTGGGATTAATATTAAATTAATTTCAGAAACTTCTGTGATTTGAATTTGGAAAAATAGAATCCATATTTGGAATAAATAGGTTCAAATTTTGCTAATATTCTACTTTTTATATTTAGGCATTATGAAAAGCAACTACGGTAAATTTTATTTACCACAGTTAAAGGTAAATCGGGTAATTAAGGGTAAATATAATATTATAAAATCACCCTAACTCTTGTATTAATATAACTGGATGATTATATTTTTCCCTAAATCATAATTGGGTAGAAATTGATTCTAATGGAACCCACTTGTATTTGATCATGACCTTTAGTTTATTTTATTTAAAGGAATGTGAAATATGTCTCACTCAAACTTTAATAATTAAAATATAAGGTTATACAGAATATAAATTCAGTTATAAATACGCATTTGAAATCTAAAATGTTTTTCATTATCATGGTAATTATTTGAAATTTTTTAGTTTTATTTAATGACCCTATTATCTTATACATTAATGATGCAGATATTATTTATTTAGTGAAAAATCAATAATATAGTTTTTTTTGAAATATTAATGAATATCAAAGGGCCTAAAAATCTGAAAAAAACTTATTGGTAGTGTATATGTAAACCCTAATCATCCAGTGGTCTAATTTTGGACCATTTGGATTCATATAGAGGCGATTATGACACTTATATTATTTTATTATAAATGATTCCAAAGTTGTCACCTTCATAACTTAATAAATATAAAAATTTACATGTTGTTATTTTATGATGATAAATTCGAGTAAAATTATTATTAAAAAATACATGATATTTATCATAATCATAGGATTTTATTTTTAATTTTTATTCAACAAATATATATATTAATTATTTATACAAAAATGATGTACACGTTATTTTATTAAGAGATATACCAAATAAATGGTTTTAAAAATATTAAAATAAATATTATATGAACTATTTAATGTACTCCACTAATTTTGGAGAGACATTTTACATGTTAAGAATATATTAAATATTTTTTTTAGAATATATCCTCTGTGTGGATTTTATTTAAATTAAAATAAATGAATAGTTTAAAAATTGACTATATTGCTATTTTATAATCATAACATATAATAAATTTGTTAAAAAATAAAAATTATATTTAAAATTTTAAATTGAAATTTATATGGACGAAAATGTCATAAATTATCCAATTATGGACAATTCACAAGACAAAAGTATTTATTTATAACAATTTAAAAATTATAATCTTATTACCACAAATAAAATTAAAAATATTAAATAAGGATATATCAAGTTGATAATGTTTAAAATATATTCCCAACATGCCTAAATTTTATAGGTTGATGAGATTACAACCCTATATCATCTAATATTCGGATTTGAGCCATTTTTGGTGGTTTTTATGTGACGTTGAATTTATTATAAATTAAAATTTCTTATATTACCAAAGGTGCCCCTATCCTCCCTTATAAAAGGGTACCCCTTCCCTCTTCTCTTCACACCCTTTTGAGCCTTGAAGCTCGGCCAACCCCTGCCCATTTCTCTTCTTCATGTCTTTAGAATCATTTTGGATGTTCTGGTCTTCTCAATTCACCAACTCTACTTCCTTTAGAGGAAGCTTAAAAGAGGTGTGTCGAAGAAGAGGTAATCTCTTCTTCCGATTCTCTCAAGTTTCTTTCTTCTTCTACTTATTATTCTTTATTTGTCTCACTATAAAGTAAAAACATCATTATTACTTATATAATTATATGTTATTATAAATATCAAACAACCCTATTTGACCTCTTATCCATCCTACAGAAAACGAAATCACCCCGCGTGCGTACGTAGGGAATACCGTCTCCACACCGTGGTGTAATCTGTTTTCGACCACCACCTTACTTGGATGGGTATAATGGTGTAAATAAATAACAATATATATTTATTGTAAATTTATATTTATTCTTAAATATTATACATACACTTCAACACAATTCCACCATCATGGGAATGATATCATCACTCGTGCATACATACGGATTACCGTCTCCATGACGTGATGAGATTTATTTTCAATGTTAACCATTCATGAATGATTATAATGTACATATAATGAATAATAATGAAATATATGACATAATAATGACACTGGTTATATATATATATATATATGTATATGTATGTCATCTACTTAATTCCATTCAATTCAATAAGGAAACGAAAACAACGCTCATGCGTACGTACGGCCTACCGTCTCCATGAACGGTGTATTTCATTCCATTTTCGATCTATCATATATATATATATATATGATGAATATATATTATATATAAATATTGTTATACATTCTGGAATTATGTAAATTGGGATATAAGTAATAATATCAAGAACAACAAGTCGAAACACGTACAATAAATGAAACGATTTTACCCAAATCGCTGCTTTTACATCGAATTTACAAAATAACGGGTAATATAAAGTCATAAGTAAACTATATATGATATAATAACAATGAATAGTATTCTTTAATAAGTCAATGAAAATTTTTAAATAATTATACAGGAGGTTTGGATACATAAGAAGCATATCATACATAAGGTAAGATATAACTTTTCCAATCTCATTTTTATCCGATATTGTTTATTCGTAAGTATTTACTGGGGTTATATTAATAATTCATGTCACTGTTTTCTAAAACGGGTTTCATGTATTTTTAATGTCCTTTTTACCCATTTTGACTTTTACTACATGGTATATAAGGAATATTTCTTTTGTTTACCATATGAGGTACTTTTTTACTTTTCTGGCAAAAGTATGAGAAGAATGTTTTTTAACTTATACGGCATGAACAGATTTTTACGGTTTTATAACGCCCTATTTTCATAAATATTATTCTACAAGATTTAATTTCTATTTTACAAAAAATCATTTTCTTTTAAAATTTCATGTCATTTTTTAAAAAGAAAATGATTTTGAAGAAGAAAGGATATTTTCCTTTAGAATTCATTTCAAGTGTTTTATCAAAACCATTTTTCATATAAGATGAAATTATTTCATTTGTTTATGTTTCAAGTATAATGTCTCTCTGATTTACATGGTTTCACTTTTATTATGATGAAATGATTCCCATTTTTTATATGGATTACATTATGATGGAATGATGTTTAAGAATCCCATTATATTACATGGGTTATGCTATAATGTATGATTTATAATTTTCTGGCATAGGAAATGATGTTTTCATTATGAGATGGGTGGGACCTATGTCTCCCACCAATTAATTGGGTAATGATTTATATCTCATGAGATAGACATGGCTGGAATGGTAAGTTAATCTGGTTCCGTGATACAGGACTGGAACAAGGAGTGAACTCGATTCAGAAAGGGACTTTGTCCACTAAGATGGTCATGGAAGTAATTCCTTGGCTACTATGGAAATCATAACATGTGTTTAGTGGTTTCCACAATTACATGATTTATCCCATGCAATTTTATCATGAATGATGATCCATTGTTATCTATTCCTTACGTACTCCCATGATTTATTTCATTGCTCAGGATTTTGATGTTTATATATTATCTTCATGTTTTGAAGTTCAAATGTATATGGTTGGTTTTATTTCCTCCATGATTAACCTTATTGAGAATTTGAGATCACCCTTTATATGTTTTCTTTTCCCCAAGATATAAATAACGGTTTTAGGTAAGAAAAAAACCGATGATCTTTATGGGAGATGTTGAAGATCTTTCAACAAGATTAGAAGATTATATTCCGTGTTTCAAAGGACACTAAACTATTACGGTCCTTTGGTGTCTATTTTTATTATGTAGTAGATATTCTACAAAAGTAATGTAATTTCTATGTATGTAAAGCTTTGGTACTCTACAGTTGGTATTAGAGGAATGATTTATTTAACCTTTGGAAACATGGATGCGAAATCTTTAGTGAAATCCCTATAGGTATTTCTAAGGTATGTCTAGGGATGTCCCTAAGGTTAAGTACACGTATAGGTTAGAGTCCTAGAATTATGACGATGATCATGAATAACCTATGGTAAACCTAAGGTGTCATGAATTAAATAATTTTTGATAAGTTAGACATCCCATAACTGACTATTTATGATTATGTGGTTCCTCGTTATTTTATATATTTCTTACACCATGGTTTCTGGTCTTAGTAAATGGAGGGAACGAGAAGTAATTAAATTAACATTGATTTCAATGGACAAATTGGTGACTAAGATCAACGAAATTATGTGACGCCTGGAGGGAAAGATAACGTGATTATGCCGAATCCGTTATCTCGATATATGATTAACATGGAGAACATTAGTTGTATTCCTAAGTCATCAAATAAGAGGAAGATGGAATTTTATGCATGTTAGCATGGTGAGGAGCATAGACAAATGAATACTGAGATTTCTAAATAAGGGATGAAGAACCTTGAGGAATACCTCAAATGGAGGGGATGATGTTATCTATGTGGAGAAAAGGATCATAGAGTGATAGACTGTTATGGAGTCCAATGTCTTATCTGCGGAGAACATGGCCATTACCCAACTCAATGCCCTGACCTAAGAAGTTACTTCTAAATCAAGGAATGACATATTCCATGACAATCATTGAAGTGGATGGATTGAAGTGTTTTTGTATTGGCATTCAAGAATAATTTTGTTGATGTACTTTTATGGTATATTTGAATATCTATGTATTGGTCCATTATGGTTTTCCATAAGAATATGGCATAAGTAACCATGAAAAGTGATTGAAATATTTTTGGAAAGAAGATGATATGCCTAATAAAGAGAAAATGAAATGTTTGATAGTATTCATGAGCTCATGACTGATATAAGGACAATGTGATATCATGGTTTGAGTATATAGAAATTTTGGGATTTTTGTATGTGGAAAGAGTTAACTTTTTGCAGCATTAATGTTTTCACAAAAGTTTAATGGGTATTCATTTTTCTAGAGAATACATGATTAAGGTATTTACATGTTTGGAATGTGACCAAAAATGTATATCATATGATGAATGATGGTATTTACATGCTCGGTAGATGACATTTCCAATAATCATTTTCTTTATACAATGAGATTGGATAGATGTATTTTGGATAAGTCTAAAGATTGGAATGGATTATGTTGGACATCAGATAGTATTGTTTAAGGCTATAACTTTTTTTTCGATATTATTTCTGTAATGTTATAATATTTTAGTTTTAGAAAAAGGACAACCTGTAGGATGAGTGACAACATGTCGCATCAGACAAGGTTGTGGGAATCGAACCCACAACCGAAGTGCGACATGATGTTATCGCATACTACTGGCCTACATGAAGTCCCAGGTTAGTATAAATTAGTAACAATTTATTATGTGGTATGATATACGAAGTATAAATTTATTTTAGGAACCATATATGATTAATCTCACATTAGATGGACTTATGTATATTTAATAACTTTTTCTAACCTTTTATTTGAGATAGATAGAATGACCCATTGTTCTATCAAATGATCTGTTAACTCTTCACGAATGAAAAATTCAACTTCATTTCTTTAATAGATGAATTGGAAATTGATCGAGGCATAAGCAACGGTAAGATTGTACCAAAATCAAGTAAGTATTTATTTTCATTCAAAAATTATTCAACATCAGGGAAATGATCTTGAAAACCAAAAATGTTGTCCTAGTGCCCTCATATCGGATGAATCATATGGTAATTTAGATCATCACAAATTTATGGCTTTGGGATTTTTGGATTTTTCATAGCAGTGTTCTCTACCACTCTCTAGCAGAACATGATGGTAAGATTTCTCTTCTATATCCATATTTTCACCTATGTTATCCTATGTAGAAACCCAGTGATTAGATAATTTGGGTATCCATTATATTTCATACTTTAGTTTTTAATGATAATTTTTTGTATTCCTTTTTACGATGTGGGTTTCTATTAAAGAAACTTATAAGTAGTAAACCATTTATAACCCCGATGAATTTTGAGGGAGAAATTCATTTAGGGGGGGGGGGGTAGAATGTAACACCCTGAGATTTTATGAGATATATTCATTTTAATTTATTTCATATCATCTGTTGTACGCTACACCAAGATTATCTTGCGCTATACGCAACACCGTATTACCGTGCAGTATACACAAGAATATTCTTGGATTGTGTTACACACAATTTCAAGTTCGTTTGATAGTAGTTATTCTATGAAACATTGATTGTATATATATATATATTCAATGTATAAATGAAAAATGTTTGTATTATGTTATACACAACAATAGAGGAGTCTTGCACTACACGCATCCCTGACTTGTCTTGCATTACACGAAATCACGACCTTCCTCGATAGCGTGTGTTGTACGCAATACCGAGTTTCACTAAACAACGATATATTGTTATAATATTATTCTGGACGAGCCATTATGAATAGTATCAACTAAATTTTGAATTTTATAAAATTATTATTCATCTTACACATTTTCTAAAATATGTTATGTGATCAAAATAATTTATTCGGGTAAAATAATTAATTTTCAATAAATGCAGTTTTGCCACCTTTTGATGGCGCACCCATATTAATTATAGTTTTTGACATGTTTATAAGATCAATTTGACAAAATAAAATTCTTCTTTGTGATCAGGATATAAAAATTTACTTTGGATAAAATTTTTATATTATTCTGATAACTTTCATATTTTAATGAATAGTACAAATAAGCTATATTAAAAACAACTTTTTTCATCGTAATAATTTATATAGTTAAATTATAATATTTAATGTTTTAAAAGTATAAATATAATATGTTTTTACCATTTAATATAATTTATGTTTTTATAATTGATTTTAGATTTAATTCATAGGAAAAATCATTTCAATCTTTTGGAACGTTTTAACATTTAAAACCCGTTTTCTTAACAGCGGGATTAATTTTAAATTAATTTCTGCAACTTCTAGGAATTGAATTTTGAAAAATGGATTCCATAATTGGAATTAGTAGGTTCAAATTATGTTAATAATATACTTTTTATTTTTAGGCATTATGAATAGTAACTACGGTAAATTTTATTTACCATAGTTAAAGGTAAATCAGGTAATTAAGGGTAAATATATTTTTATAAAATTACCCTAAAACTTGTCTTAATATAATCGGAAGATTATATTTTTCCCTAAATCATACGTGGGTCAAAATTTAATCTAATGGAACCCAATTTTATTTGATTATGACGTTTATTTTACTTTATTTAAAGGAAATTAAAATATGTCTCACTAAAACTTTAATAATTAAATTATAAGGTTATACAAAATATAAATTCGTTTATAAATACTCAATTGAAAGCTAAAATGTTTTTAATTATTAAGGTAATTTATTTGTAATTTTTATGTTTTATTTAATTACTGTATTATATTATACATTAATGATGAAAAAATTATTTATTTAGTGAAAAATCAATAATATAGTTTTTATTGAAATAGTAATGCATATAAAAAGGAAAAAAATCCAAAGAAAACATATTGGTAGTGAATATATAAGCTCTAATCATCCACTGGCAGAATTTTTGACCATTTGGTTTCTTATAAAGGCAATTATGACACTTATATTATTTTATTATAAATGATTCCAACGTTTTATCCTTCATAATTTAATAAATATAACATTTTACATGTTGTTATATTAAGATGCTAAATTAGAGTAAACGTATTATTATCAAATATATGATATTTATATTCATCATTGGATTTTATTTTTAATTTTTATACAACATATAAGTATATTAAATAATTATACAAAAATGATGTATTAATAATTTTATTAAGAGATATACCAAATAAATAGTTTTAAAAATATTAAAATAAATATTATATGAACTATTTAATGTACTCCACGAATTTTCTAGTAAAATTTGACATGTTAGGAATCTATTAAATATTTTGTTTAAAATATATTCTCTTGGTGGATTTTATTTAAATTAAAATAAATGAATAGAGTCAAAATTGACACTATTGTTATTTTATAAACATAACATATTATAAAATTGTTTAAAACTTAGAAAAATATATAAAAATTATAAATTGAGATTTATATGGTCGAAAATTCCATTAATTATACAATTTTGAACAATTAACAATACATAAGTATATTTTTATGAAAATTTAAAAATTATAATCTTATTACCAAAAATAAAATTAAATATATTAAATAAGGATATATCAAGTTGATAACGTTTAAAATATATTCCCAACATGTCTAAATTTTATTGGTTGATACGATTACAACCCTGTCTCATCTAATATTCGTATTTGTGTCATTTTTGGAGGTTTTAAATTGAGGTTGAATTTATTATAAATTAATATTTCTTATGTTACCAAAGGTGCCCATATCCTCCCTTATAAAAAGAGTACCTCTTCCCTCTTCTCTTTAGACCCTTTTGAGCCCTGAAGCTCAGCCAACCACTACCCATTTATCTTCTCCACTTCCCTAGAAACATTTTTGGGGTTCTGGTCTTCTCAAAAGCACAACTCTACCTCTTTAAGAGGAAGCTTAAAAGAGGTGCGTCGAAGAATATGAAATCTCTTCATTCGATTCTCTCAAGTTTCTTTCTTCTTATAATTATTATTCTTTAGTTGTGTCATTATAAATTAATAACATAATTATTACTAATATACTGATATGTTATTATAAATATAAAACAACCCTATTTCACCTTCTATACATCCTATGGAAAACGAAATCACTGTGTGTGCGTACATACGAAATACCGTCTCCACGCCGTGGTGTAATCTGCTTTCGACCACCACCTTACTTGGATGGGTATAATGGTGTAAATGAATAAATATATATGATTATTTTAAATTAATATTTATTCTGAAATATAATACATACACTTCAATACAATTCCACAATAATGGGAATGATATCATCGCTCGTGCGTACGTGCAGACTACCGTATCCACAACACGATGAGTTTCAATCTCAATGTTAACCATTCATGAATGATTATAAAGTACATATAATGGATAATAATGAAATATATGACATAATAGTAACACTATATTTATGTGTATATATATTTATGTCATCTACTTAATTCCATTCAATTCAATAAGGAAACGAAAACAGCGTTCATGCGTACGTACGACATACCGTCTCCATGAACGGTGTATTTTATTCCATTTATCGATCTATCATATATATATGTATATGATGAATATATATTATATATAAATCATGTTTTACATTATGGAATTATGTAAATAAGTATATATGTAATAATATCCAGAACAACAATTCAAAACAGATACAATAAATTAAACAATTTTACCCAAATCGCCGCTTTTACATCGAATTTACAAAAGAACGGATAATATAAAGTCATAAGTAAGATATATATGATATAATAACAATGAATATGATTCTGTAATAAGTCAAGGAAATTATTTAAATAATTATAGATGAGGTTAAAATACATAAGAAGCATATCAGACATAAGGTATGGGATACTTTTCCAATCTCATTTTTATCCGAGATTGTTTATTTGTAGGTATTTACTGGGGTTATTTTTATCATTAATGTCCCTATTTTATAAAAATGGTTTCATTTATATTTAATGTCATTTTTATCCACTGTTTACTTTTACTACATGGTATGTAAGGAATATTTTTTTTACCATACGAGGTACTTTTTAGCTTTTCCGGCAAAAGTACAAGAAGAATATTTTTTAACTTGTACGACATGAACGGATTTCGACAATTTTATAACACCTTATTTTCATAAAGTTTACTCTACAAGATTTCATTACTATTTTCCACAAAATCGTTTATTTTAAAATTTCATGTCATTTTGTAAAAAGAAAATGATTTTGAAGAAGAAAGGATATTTTCTTCAAGAATTCATTTCAAGTGTTTTATCAAAACCATTTTCCATATAAGGTGAAATTATTTCATATGTGTATGTTTGAAGTATAATGTCTCTATGATTTACATGGTTTCAATTTTCATATGATGAAATGATACCCATTTATTATATGGATTATGTTATGATGGCATGATAATTAAAAATCCCATTCTATTACATTGGTTATGGTATGATATATGATTAATGATTTTGTGGAACATGAAAGGATGATTTCATTATGAGATGGGTGGGACCTATATCTCCCTCAAATGAATTAGGTAATGATATATATCTCATGAGGTAGACATGGCTGGAATGGTAAGTTAATCCATTTTAGTGATACAGGACTGGAATGAGGAGTGAACTTGATTCAGAAAGGGACTTTTTCCACTAAGATGGTCATGGTAGTAATGCCTTGGATACTATGGAAATCATAAAATCTTATTAATGGTTTCCACAATTACATGCTTTATTCCCATGCTATTTTATCATAATTGATTATCCATTATGATCTATGACTTACGTACTTCCATGATTTCTTTCATTGCCCAAGATTTTGATGTTTAAATATTGTGTTCATGTTTTGAAGTTCAATTGTATATGGTTTGTTTTATTTCCTCCATGATTACACAAACTGATCATTTAAGCTCACCCTTTATATGTTTTCTTTTCACCAGGATATAAAGAAAGTTTTTAGGTATGAAAAAAAGGATGATATTTATGGGATATGTTTAAGATCATTCACCAAGATTAGAAGATTATATTCTGAGTTTCCAAAGACACTAAACTATTATGGTCCTTTGATGTCTGTTTTTGTTATGTATTAGATATTCCAAAAAAGTAATGTAATGTCTATGTACGCCAGGCTTTGGGCCTTTACATCAATTGTGCTGGACTAGTGTCATTAAATCAAAAAATAATGGTCTAGAACAAGTACAAAATATGATAGAGATGGATCAAGTGATTCATGAGATGATGAAGGGAGGGAAGGATAATCCGAAGTTTTATGATGACTATTGAAGAAGACATCTAGAGTTTGACGTTGGGAATCATGTGTTTCTGATGGTAAGTCCCCAACGAGGGAAACAATGGATTGGTTGTGGTAGTATGTTTTCATACCTGTTTTTTGGGCCTTTCATGGTGTTTAATATTGTTGAATCCATGGAATATTAGAGAGAAATTGCCATTCATATTAGTAGGATACAATTTTTTTTTCATGTGTTGCATCTCTATCTTTATATTCATGATGAATCTCATGTCATCAATTGGGGTGAGATCAATGTTGACAATGATGTGAATTTCAGGAAGCGACCAATAGAGATCCAAGACTACAAGGAGAAGCTATAGCATTTGCATGATATCCCCTTGGTTCATGACTTGTGGCGACCTGGTGGTGTGAAAGAGAGTACATGGGAATGTGATTCATGGATACACACTCAGTACCCTAATATGTTTTCTATTTATATATTTTCTTGTCAGGATGCTCATTTTGCAGTTGTATACCTTTCCTGGTTATGACATGGCACTATTTTATTTCTAATTGTAGATTATTTTCTAGAGGTTTCCTTCACAGGAGGGTGTTTATATGCTAGTAGGTTTTGAATTCTCATGGGTGATAATTTTTTGAGAGTTATCTAATGAAAGGGAACATATTTGTGCTAATCTAACAATTATGTGTTTTTGGATACTAATGTGATTAGGGAAGGATCAATGAAATTTTGGAGGAGTTTGGTCGAGAGAAGCTGGAAACATGGTGGATTCATGACATGTCCAAGAGCCAGATGACATGTACTATATCAAGTTTAATAAATAAAATAAATCATCGAGGTGACACATTTTTTGGCATAGTTCGGCCTCAAGGAAGTACACGATGTGAAGGGAAAGTACACACCATATACATCCCCACCTCTGGGTGTTTAAAATACACCCAACGTCTTAGGGTTTCCAAACTATATGGCTTCATCACACCCTCTCTCAACTCCAAATGACCCAGATGCCTCTGTATTCATTGTTTAGGGATTCCTTCCTACTTGATCGGTTCACTGCTTCCTTCTTCGATTTTCCTTCTATCCGATGTAAGATATAGCTCATTAATTATGTATTTTTCAATCCATGTTCTCTCGTTTCACTTTTCCAGGTGATGTCTCTTGAACTTCGTGGTTCTAATGATGACTTCTTGGTTTTTGGTTGGTTCAATTGTTCCGCAATGTCCTTCGGTGGATGTAGTTGTCATATGCGAGGCTATCTTGATCTGTTGATTTGATTTGTTCTCAATCGATGAATGTTAATGTCCTTCTTAAGTTGGGGATTCATTTTTCTATGATAATTTCTGGTCAATTCTAGACATATCATGGATTATCATTTGGATCACTATTTAATTGAAATAATAAATATATGAACTATATTAATGAATTGATATCAATTGTATATTGTCGCCTCTTTATTTTCTATATAGTGTGATATAAAGACATTTTATATTATCATGTTGTTCATGAAGGAATTTTTGGGGAAAATAAAGCCGGAATTAATTGATAATTATTTTTCTAAAATATTAATGTTGTATTTTTAATGAAAATTGTGGTCGTTTTAAGTTGATGTCATTAAAATTGATGTTAGTACACTGGTTTAAGGGAATTTTTTGAAAAATATGAAGTGTTATTATGATTTATATTTACATTCATTTCAAATTAAATATTTAATTAATTTTTGATAGCTTGTGATAACTTGATTTCGAGGATTCCTATAGTTGGAACCTAGGAATAATAAATCTTTTCATTCAAGAGGGAATAAGAACTAGTTGTGTGATAAAGATAATGCCTTGAAGGGTTTTGAGTTACCATTATTATTTTAATGGCCAAGAACATTATTTATTTGGATCTATGAAATCTTGTTGTCGGTGAAGGATGAATTCCTTATTTTAGGTCAACATGCCAATTGCTTGATGTTGGTTTCAGGCTTCTTTTATTGTGGTGTGTGTCTGGGAATGCTGATATTAGAAGGATCTTGTGGTTTTTGGGGGCACGGAGGCCTAGTGGTTGTGGAAAAGTTTATTAGTAGAGCGGAAAGATGCGTCATTTTGTGCGTGTGGGAGTCAGGGAGGACACTAGAGATGATGCAATGGGTTTGATGTGAATGTTGGATGCTTGTCAAAGCTGGTTGTTTGTTCATCTAAATTAATTTTCAAACTACATGAGGAAGATGTTATTTATTACCCTCCATCCAAAAAAATCAAAGACCTGTGGGGTATTCCACATGATTTATTTTTTTAGATCATCGAGGATGTATGGGTCTATGCTCCTCTTATAGGTCGTGGAGACCTGATGGGTAGTTCATCTACTCAACCTATTGAGCCTATTGTGTTTGGTAGATTAGAATATTTTCTACAGTTCATCAAAATATTAGAATGTGATAATGATGTTAATAAATGATTGAATAAATGATGTTGAACCCATAGTTTTGGAGAATACTGGGATGAAATGCTAACATTTTACTTTTTAGAAGCAGTGGTCATATTTTGGTTATGTTGGGAGGGTAGATGATTTATCATGATGGTAATGAAGTGAAATATGGGATTTATACTGGTTAATTAATGGTAATATAATTAATTAATTTAAATGTTAAAATGACGAAAAGGGATAATGTAATATAATGTAGCTCTTTGAATGGTTGTGTGCTTATATGATATATACTCATAGAAGTAGAAGTCAGGATTCCAAGCGATATTTCCTATTGTTGAATCTTAGACTAAGCTATTCCCATAGTGTGGTTGTGAGCTATAGTATATTCTATTATTTTTTATTTTATATATTCTACTCCACCCTATCAGTTAGGGAAACTAACACCCCAAGGATTCTGAGATATGGGGGTGTTCTCTCAAACATTTTGGTTGGAGAATGGATACCAGACTACCTCCTTTGGCACTAGATATTCACATGGTAGTTATTGTGCTGGTAAGAACAGCAATTACATTTCCCCATATATGTGTGTAGAGGGCTATAATGGTGTGCTTCTATTCACACACATATATCCTCGATATAGTTTCCTATGGAATACTATAGGTGTAACTTGTATAGGTTGTGATGGCTTGAGGATCCTTACTCAGCTTATGGGATAGAATTGATTATGGTTTGATACATAATGTATGATACACATAATGTGAGCTATGATGGCCAATCCGACGCCTACCAGATACAAGACTTGGGTGTCATTATCTCCATTATCTCATTTCCAGCTGAAGAGGGGTACACAATGGTGGGAGGAGATCGTCGATGGTATATATTTTCTTTCACCTTCTCCCCTTTATATGATATTTTAATAAATTCAAAACATGTATAATATATTAGAATATCTTCATTTGTGTTTGAAAAAATACATAGTGTTTTAATAAATTTACACTTACATTTTGATAGTACAATTATAATAGTACTATACATTTTGATCTCAAATTTTAATACATTTTTTATTTAACTTTATAGGTTAAACGTAATCTAATATTAGCCCCCCATGATTAATAATAATAATTCTCGTTATTTTATGGTAAAATAAACATACATACTAATTTAATGAATTAGTTATTATGTGGGGCTACACTCCCCATAAAATCGAATATCAAATATTTTTTATGTTACTTATAGAAAAAATCTCACAACCTTTTATATATTAAAAAATCCTTCATTCAACTTCAAAACCTCTTTCAATAATTATTTAATTCTATTCTATATAAATATATTCTGTTTTTTTTATCAATTTCTAATGAGTTTTCTGTAAATCCACTATTCATAACTTTTCATAACTCTACAGATGAAATATTAGTATTCCGTAAAAAATCTGATCATAATGAAATTCGCAATGAAATGATAGTGCATGAATATATTAGAACATTAGTGTAAGAAACACCTTATAAAAGAAAAATTGATAAAAATTCCTTTATATAGGCTAATGGTACCAATTGATATCGATAAACTCCCAAAATCAAATGACATATTATTTATCAGATGCTACTAAATTGAATTAATATGGTCATCAAAAATTAAAACTAATTTTTATTGGATTTTTAATGTTAAAAAATATAAAACTAATACTTTTAGTGGATAATGTTTTTTCCCATGATATTACATTTCAATAGCTTCAATAACAAACAAATAAAATTAAATTATGCTATATTATTTTTATTATGTAAACAATTGAATCTAATATTTTTCAATGAATTTTAATGTTACTCAATCATAATATCCATACATTTAGTGGTTTGATACCACTAAATTCGCATTTGATAGCACTTATAAATGTTTACTGGTTTAATGATTCCAAAATAATATTTTAAATTCATTCATAAAAAAGAAATAAGATTTAAATCATGATTTAGCCAATTTATTTCTCATCATCTCATAAGGTAAATCCAGATTGATTTTTTGTTCCCCATTGTAACTACATTACATCACAATTGATATGAATTGGTGATAATAAAATATCTAATCAGACCTAGAATATATTCATAAAACTAGGTATACCACATGTTAAAATATAATTATAATTTTTCACCTAGTAAAAATTAATTTAACTCACACACAATGTTGAATTTGTTCAAATTAATGTAGACATATAATTAGCATGTATCCATATAAATTTAATACAAACCCCATGGAACTTATCCCCCTTTATCCATAATATAATAAAAAAATTTAATACCTTAATTAAAATGATATTTTTAGATATCCTATACTAGTGGATTATTCGTATCAATGAATGAAGAATATTTTATTTTTAATATAAGTTAAATAATTTCTATGAAATATTAACTTATTCACACATCATTCTGAATGATTGATAATGACGTATTTTAATAACATGTCTCAATATTTATTTATTTCGTGATAATTGTCTCGTTAGTGTTTGTATCTTTCTTCATTATATTATAATTTTATTATTTACCAATCATTTCCCTAAAAGGGGGAAATTCTAATAGTATTTCTCCATTTATTTTTAGTTTCCTAGATAATAAAACATAATCATAAATCATTATTATATTATATAATTCCCATGATACAATCCATTTATGTTACTTACTCATAATGTTTTCTTATTTCCCCACAATGATGGTTTTCATTCAAAAACACATTTATTTATGATATTAATACATTCTATAATATATTTTATCTTCCATTAAGAACATGAATTTTTGAATTAATACAGTAGATCTTTCATCAATGTAAGCATGATTTTTACCGATTATATGAGATCCAATATCCATCATAGTCCCTTATGTTTTCATTATTTTACAATATATTTTATATATAACCTATGTTACCACACTAATAATATATTATTATTTAATATTTACTTATTATTTTACATCTTCATATTTTTTTTCATTTCTTACATGATATAATTGAAAACTCGTCAATGATACTGGGAAAATCCACTATTTTATTTCTATATTGTATCCACAAAACAACGTATATCAGGTTTTGAATTAAAAAATTGTTATCTCATTTTTTTACATGAATACATATTGTAATAAATTATGTTGACATCCTCTTGACACATCTTTTAAATTTAATATTGTAGTTACATTCTATTTTACAAAGGTTTGTAGAAATACATCGTGTCCCAAAATATTATTCTTACATTTTAATTGAATTCTAGTATGCGATGTTAAACCAGTCCTCATTTGATTTCCTTGATTAAATTTCTTCTTTTACACACACTATGTATCATAAGTTTCCACATAAATAACATTTCTTATACAATATCATTTTAATTTTTTATTTTCCATATATGAAATCAACCTTAATTTCTCTATACTGAATCCATATTTGAATTATTCTAACATCTATCTATATTTTTATAATACAATATTCTATAAATTTAATTTCTATTAAACTAAAAAATATTTCTCAATCATCCCAATCACGGGAGTAAATTTCAAAAATATTTATTTAAAATTTCAAATGTCATAATTCTTTTCACTACATGAAATATCAAAAAATTATATACAATACTCTCACAAGTAAAACATTGATTAATTATAGAATTTATTATTCTTTATGATCAGCTCCCAGTAATGAGAAATTTAATCAATTTTATAACTTTATTATTTCTTTTTTCATTCTCATATATTTAATAAACTCTTTTGATTCATTATCATTATCTATAAACCATTTTTTACTTCCACTAAATCTTCATTATTTGTACAATTATTTTACAGATCATATTTGACAATTTTTTCTTAAGGCCTCAAATCATAAAATTATTCATTTTTTGCACCAATAATATCTATATTTAATACATTATGTGGATTCTTATTTTATACCATCGTCTTTAAAATGTATAGATGATTTATAACCCACATCATTAAATTCAAAAGAAATATATATCCTAACCGAGATTCAAATATAAACATTAATGTGTAATTTTTACTACCTTAGGGATATAAATTTATTGGATGACTTAATTTTTATTATTATTATATCTTGTTCCTAACATATGAAGTTATTCAATAAGACATGAAAATTTGTTTTTTATCCTAACATAAAATCATAACCATATAAATATTTTATCATTAATAAAAAATCCTATTATTTTTTATAATGGATTATCATCATAAATAAATTATCTATTAGAGTATCATACAATTCCTACCTGAGGAATGAATCACTCACTATATTATATCAACATATGTCATATATTATTCTATTTTTACTTCAAAAAAATTAAATAAAAAACTAATTTTAGGTGATCCATAAATCTTCTTTAATATATGATATTAACATATATGGGTTTCTATGATATATAATAATCTTAACAATTTAAGTCATATTAAGAAGAAAATATAAATTTTAACAAAGCTATTTATTTTTGAATTGAAAATAGAACATATTATGACCGATATCCTTTTGAAGAACTTGGGACAATATGAGGTCATGGGGGCGAACTAATGTGTAGATAGATTTTAGGTTTTCCCTATAGTGACAAAACATTAGGATAATTTTCTATTCATAAAAAGATCAAAATTCGTTTAACCTCATATCTCATTTATCAACAAAATCAATTCACAATAATTTTTATTGGTATATAATTACATTGAATACATATGTTTTACATGGTTTAAAAATTTTGGATTCATATAAATAGGAAACACTCCTCATTTTGAGGGATTACAAAATCTAGTAGAAATCACTCTTTATTTTGGGATATGATTTTGGGTAAGGTATGCCTTTATCAAGGATAATTTATTTTACATGATTTTGGTATAATATAACTTCCTCCCAGGGTACAAAACATAATGATGTTTTGTAATGATTACTTCTCATCCTGAGTAACTCCATCTTCCCATCATTTTCACACAACTTAAAGGGATGAATTAGTCTATTATCATGTTGGTATTCCTATTTTTTTAATATATTGAAGGCCACCTCATGTTCTATAGATGAATTACGCATCTGAATCTATTTTTATTGTTGAGTCATTGAAATCAATAATATTTCTCCAAATAATTTTAGTTGAAATGATTAATTCCTTGTTACAAGATATAAGTATTTGACATTAAACCAAACCTTATAGAAAAGTAATCTAAATATCATTTAACAATACTAGTAATGGAATTGTTATTTAATATATTCTCTTACTTATATGGAAGAAAATATGATGCTTCTATAATGTTTAAATACCTCGTATTCATGGATATAGTTAGTACATATTCATTATCTTACCGGATAAAAAAACACATTCATTTTAATTATGATATTAAATGATAACTATAAAAACCTATTATGTAATGAACCTCATATCAAATAATCTCTATATAACCTGATCATCAAAAATAATTTTATTCATTAATAAATTTTTTCCCCATTTTTCGGTATATAATGAACCCATATTTCAGAATCTTCTTTATTCTCATCCATGAGAACATTATTATCTCCCATAATTATAATTCATATAAAAAATAATCTCATATTTTATTCATTGAAAATTATAACAAAACCTAGATTGATTTTAATTTATATTTTTAAACTCAAATTAAAGTAAACATCTAACTTAACATATTTTATTTTATTCATTTTTGTCTACTTCTATTATATAACCATCATAGAATTCAAGTAAGTTGTTATTAGTTTTATAAACAATCACCAATAGTCCATGTGAATTAAAAATAAATTGGACTTATGAAATTACATTGAAAACATCATTCATGCATGAAATTCACCCTTATATTTTGAAATAAATTTTTTATAACTCATCTCCAACTATTAAATAGGATTCATCACAACTTATAACACTGAGTTGTTAAGTCTTTTGCATAGTGATATGTGAGATATGTTTTATGATTTGGAAAAATAGAACCATATTTACCCACAAATATATCTTCATGATGTGATCTAATAAATATATTTTTTGAATATTACTTTTCCAAATTCAATTAAAAATACCCTAAATTCATTATGGCATGGTCTGATGTGTCATGGTATGACTAAATCAGTATACAAATTTACTATTATTTTTATAAAATACATCTCAGTGTCATGACTATAATGAAAAATTGAATGAACCTAAAAAAATTTAGGTAACTATTATGAACATTCAAATGATTACCCCAAAGTACCTTTTCATTATGTAACTTGAATAGCCCAAAGGCTATATATTCTCATAATTTTTTTTGATAATCCCCCTTTTAAGTGATGAGGGGGAACCCTTACATAGCATGTAGTCTTCCTGAAATTTCATGAAATAATGATATTAATGGATGTCATCCAAGAATAAAACTACATAGAACATCCCCTTCCCAAAATCTATATCTTAATGTCAGGTATCCACCATGCCATGGATTTTCGGGTAGTTTTCCTATGTAGAGATACAAAGGCTCGATACCGAGGAAAATTGACATACACACCCATTATTACAAATCAATTAGCCATGTTCTGGTGAATATATCAGCAATGATTCCCTATTTGAAGCATGGTCGTTATACATTCCATATAGATACATCTTCAATATATATATTCTGAAGGGATTGATGTGATATGAAGGCCTTGAGGTGTCTTGATCAACATAAGGCTTCCCAAAACCCTAACTGACCCAAAGGCATGGGCGGCCTGATGGGTGAATTCAGTGAATTCTTCTTGAAACTATAGTACCAAATAGTACATGCTATAGTACTTGGTAGAGTAATTTCTATATTAAGCTGTAAATATGCCTCTCCCTTGATTTGATTTGGGTCATCAAAATGAACTTAGAGAGTCCTCACCAACCGGGTTGGGCCTCATGTGCTGTTCCTCTTCATGATGTGAATCTTAATGTTATGTAGTGATATGAGTCACTTCTATATTTTTATTATAAAGTTATCTTATATTATCATCGATGACTATTAAATCATATCCTTAGTTATAATAGAATAACACTGATAAATCCCCCAAAAATGTAAACCCCAAAATTTTGAACAACACATGGAAAATTTTCAATTTTTATTATAATATATTAATAACAAACATGTGTCCAATATCAAAAATATGTCCCCCATTGAAAACCATTACTCCATCAAGGATTTCACTATCATGTAGCAATTATTTGTCTTATTCAATGGACTTATAATGAAATGTGTTCCCATGATAACCTATACTAAAAATATTCAATATCATTAAATAATCAGTATCATCAACCATTTATATCTAGGCATTAAAATCCATCAATGATTAATAACCAACAAAAACTCGTTTCAGGTATAAAACCATAACTACGGCTAAAAAGTGATTTTTAATTCATCACAACCAACAATATTGTTAATTTTCATGAATCCAGTCATATAATACCTTTTTTCTCATTCCCCTACGATTTTCAACAAATAAAAATACATTTCTGGTTGCAAAACTAAAAAATCCAAAGGAATAGATTGTTGAAATACAATTGGGGATTGGTATTAGGTGGAGTATGATTATTGTTTCCACTAAATAATTATAATTAGAGGTTGTTTTTCAATCCCAAAAGAATAATTCATATAAATTCCTTATAATTTGAGGATTTTAATTTATGAAATAGAATTATAAAAATGTTGGGGAACTCCTACATGGATAATTACATGACCAAAGATGTTTATAAATTAATATAGTGTCCAGAATATTCCTTCATATCATTACTACATAACTCGAGCCTACAAATGTGTTTTTATAAAACATTTAAAGGAATACATATTTTAATATAGGAAAAATGAATCATTCAGGGAGTGGGGTATCCCATGATATCAACAGAAGGAGATTCTTTTCATTATGAATCTAGAGGTAAGATCAACCATATCTAAAAGGATATAATATAGAACAAGATAATATTTTTTATGGGAATGATCAAGGTTTATATGACGCAAAGATAGTGAAATTTTGTGGAAAATAAAATGAATATTTTCCATTACTCACGATGGTATCATAAGAATTTATGGTGGTCCTATGTCTTATAACATTTGATATAGAGGTTGATGGTCTATGAAAATATTTGATGTAAAATTTTGTTGTTTCATGCCACATTGTGACAATCAATGAAAAATATAAATTAATTCAAAATATATTTTAAGAATACTATATGTTTTTTTCCTCTACAATTTCAATGAAATGAATTTATCGAAACATGGAGGTTTTTATGACACTATGATGAAATATTTGAGAATAATTCAGTAGAGGATTTTGTTGTGAAAGTATTTGTTTCATTAAGGTGGTGTAATTTATTATTATCACTATAATTCTTTTACAATTCATCAATATGGAATAACCCATTGTGGAAAACAATTACCTAAATGAATTATGTGTTCAATTCATGAATTTTTTATGACATTATTTCAATATCAATTTTTTGGTGTAGTAAATTTCCAAGAAGAGAGTTACATAAAAAATTACACAAGGTATATTTTTGTATCCAATAAATTATTTATATGACTTCACCATAGATGAATAAATACTATATGATTGTATATAGATATAACAAGGTCACATCACTATACATTCTCTACACCTTTATATGACTAATAAAATATTGTAGTGTTTTTATCTAGATTGATTTTATACCGTGGATGAGAGGTCACACAATAATAAAATGACTTATGTTTATTGAAATTATTGTATTTTCATAAATTATAAAAAATATATATATATGATGTTATTAAAATTTGTTTGATATAGACGATAAAAACATATTGTTTTTTAAAGAATCATTCCACATCCCAAAGTAATAGAAATCAAGTCATTTCACACCATGATGTATAATGTGCAATTGTGATACTATTTATCCCAGAAGAAAATTAGTTTTATTCACAATATTGTTCATTAATGAATTATTGGATATAATTTATATATACTGAATTACATATTAAATGATTTTTAAAATATGGAATTTTCCATCATAACAGTTAAAACATCAAAACTCTTAGGAAGGTCAATATGAAAAATCTCTTATAAATTATGTGGTATGATTTATGGAAAAACAAGAAATATGTTGATAAAGCCTATATCAATATGGATGTATAATACAGTTAGAATTAATATATCACATTCCAATATTATTAATAGAGAGAATGACATCCAAAAGAAAAAAGAAATGAAAATGGAAACAGATTAAATATATTTTCAAAGAAAAAAAAATAGTTTCCTTGATGGATTATAGAAAAATAATGAGGCAGTTCAAAGAGGTGTTCTCATAAATTTAGTGAAGGTAAAAAAATATAAATCAAAAGAACCCATATCAATATGGGGAATTTACAAAAATAGGTGGTATAATTTTTCTCATGTGTGATAACTTATTATACATTCTAGTGGTGGGAAAAAATAGTGTATGTGAAGAAAGTGATCCATATAAAATAGTGATATATCCTGAGACAAATTATTGGGAGTGACTATAGGAATAAGAAGGGCCTAGTATTTTCCCAAAAATAATTTATGTTTATAGTATTTGGATTAAGAAACATCAATATTGAAATCTTCTTATATGAAAGTCGTACTCAGGTACTATGTAAAATTCATGTTTCGTACACGCATTGCTGATTTACATTATATAAGACATAATATTTGAGGGTGTGTTTGGAAACTACTGTTAATATCTATAATTTATTTAATTAATCTAATTTATGTATGAACATAAAAAATAATTTCAAGAAGAATAAACTAAGTAAATATTTGGTCAATATTAGTATGTTATATGATATTTTATGGAAATGAGTTTAAATTCGAATAAATTTATATACTCTAATTAAACCCCATTGTGAGTTTATCTAAAAAAATTTCATATGGAACCTAAAAATAACACACTAGGATATAATGATACTCTTAATTTCATATATTTAAAGGTTTACAATACAACAAAAATGGTCATCACATCATCCCTATTTTAATTTTTTATTTCCCAAAAATAAAATATCAGCAAAATTAGTTATGGTACTGAGATTAATCTAACGATAATACTTTGCCCTGATATCAAAAATGATCATATACTACGATAGAACATGCAAAAATAATTTGGTATAACATTTAATGGGTCTCTATAACTGATCATCAATTTACACTACATAATGTGATAAGGTGTAATTAATAACCCTCTTTCCATTGTTTGTGATGTGAGACAAGTTGTGTGTGTGCCTCATAATTTATGAAAAGATGATGATTACTCCAATTATGGAGGTAGAATAATATGAGATGTAACATCACCCACAATCCATATTATGATTTTTAATAGTTAAATTCCCCTTATATCCGTTATAAATCACATCATGGAGTGAATGTGAAGAATACTTGATCTCCAACCTCAAAATCTAATGAAAGTCATCATCAGTTAGGGTTTGACTTTTCATGCATATGATAATTTTTTATCTTCTACTAGACCACTTTCAAATCATCCATCATTATTTACATCGAATTAGGCACTATATATGAATAATCATTAGCCTTTATCCTATAATGTGGTGACCTGCATGATCTCCCATATAGGAACCGAAATGTTTACTTTACAATAGAGGAAATGTATTAGCTGTTTCATGAAAACTCTAAAAATGGAACCTTATACTCTTAGGTCTAGATGAAATATATATCACAATCCTAAAACAAATCATCATGACCCTAGATGTCCCATTAATTATTCCAATCTTCTAAATATTTAATTTCATAATCATTCATAAAGTGTATATGAATGACTCATTAATGATCGCATATAACCAATACATGAATAGAGTATCTCAGTTAGAAATAATAATATATGCATTTCAATGTAATAAAATTTTCTCACCAATATAAAAGTGTCCTAATCTATACACTAAACTCTAATTATCAATTTAAAGGATGTGGGAAGACAAATTCGTTCAATAAATGACCATAAAAATAGCCCAAAACCTCATTTGGATCATGGAATCCTTTACATGAAAACTAAAAATATTGTATCCAACATTTACTCTAGATCTATGAGAGATTGGGCCAAACTCAATAGATTTTGATATTATAACATCACATGTTGGAAGGTGATACACCGTAAGACAAACTTAATAACACTTTTATTCATTCCTAAAGGCCATAAATTATGTTTTATGTGTTGGTATATATTTTACATATCTGGATATGATAGTAAAGGGGATGTGTATAGATTCATTTATACATACCAATGTATAATTACTATAACCAATGTGCTTGTTTGAAAGATTAAAATATGTTAAACACCTTTGGATAATTGGTCAGATACCTTATATATTGTTATATATCATAAAAAATAAATCAAAATTGGTATCTACCAATACTTTCTCCTTTACACACATATGATATGAAGCGAAATGACTATAGGTTGAGGAAAAGTAAAATCTATATTTCATTGTTTTAAATCTATAAGAATTAAAAATTTCCAAATCCATCCTACATAATCATAGTATAATATTTCATATAAAGGTAATCTACCTCTATATTTTCATTTTTGGTATCATAAAAAATCTCAATAACATAATCCTTTAATAACTCTTACTATCACCTATACATCCTTTTGAGATGTCACAGAGTGATTATGTAAGTGGGGTTCTTATTATAAATAAAGAATCTGATCCTATCTTTTTGAAGGATATTTTTCCATGTATTTTTGTAAAACAATACCTTTTTTGATTTTGAAAACACAGGGAACATATTTTGACTCATTTGGTTTTCCATTCCTAGAGTCAAAAGAAACCATATCCTACCTCTACATAAATATAAAACAAATATCATCTCCCTTAGTATTTCTAATAATAAAATAATAATCTCTTTTCTGATTAAATTATATTAAAATATCACTCAACATATTAAAATTTATCTTCTGAAGTGTTTTATGGAAGATCATAAATAATCATGGTAATGCTCATTTTGAGTAAGGGATGTCATGGGATCTATGTTACTGGATATTTCCTAATAAAATATCCACAAATATATTTTTATTATAATGAATATGTAAACCATTAACAATAATAATAGTTATTCCCTAATAATCTACACCATTATCTTTTCTTGGTACATAACTACACCACCCTATGAATTTAATTTAGGATACTATTAATAACACAAACAGAATGGGAATAATATATTGACATGTTTAACCTATCAAATGAGTATTCTAATCATTAGCAAGATCAAGGTATCACTGAGATCACATTACCAACAAATATCAATATACGTGCACAAAAATATGGGAATATACTTATACTCATGTTATGAAATATCTCAATATAATGATAGTTATTCCTATTCTATTAAAATGATAATTTAATTTTTCATTTAAAAAATCTTTCAACTAAATTATACTTCCAAAATGATATTTCATTATTATTTATTATTTTTTACAATTAATCTTATAACTTTTTAAATTTCATATATTTCTATATTTAATAACTGTATATCATATTTTTCATTTCCTTCTTTATCACCGAATTATTCTATAAAAGTATTAATAGCGCAATGTCATTATATAATCATTTTTCATACTGCATGGTAAAGTTGATTTATATAGAATAAATTACCCCAATTTTTTTACCTCATCAACTTCTTCTTATTATTTATCTCACATTTTCCTTCATTTTTTTGAAGTTCTCTCTATGTAAAAAAATGAAAATTTAAATTCTACCATGTGACCAAATAGTTTAAAATAAAAAATACTATTTCATTATAAATTGCATATTCTTTATCATGTGAATTTTTATATAACTTTTCATGAATATAAATACCATTTAAATATATTTATACAATGATACATGTTTACTAGAATTATCCATCATTTAATTTTTTTTAATTTTTTTTATTGAAATATCTAATTTTAAAAAAAATTAATTCTTTCATATGATCCCTAAAAATCTTATATACAATAAAATTTCATAAGTTTCATGTGTTTTTTCAAATAATTAGAATTATTCTCATAATTTTCCATACTAAGTTTTTTATATTGTTTATTAGACCCTAAAATGATTGATGATACACATTGATGTTCAAAATAACTTATGAAGATCTATAGGGCATTAAAGAGATACCTAGAACCATATTAACTCTTTATTATACAATAAGAACTTATACCACACCATTATTAATCTTATATTCTCATAGATTTTTTCAAAAGTTTCCCCTTATAATGATTTTCAATTACCCCATAAAGGTAATTTATGATGTCAGAATGCTACAAAATTTCATGCATTCACAATAATCATCATTAGGGTGTACACTATGATGATTAGTATAAGTGTGTACCCAATGATGGGTAGTACACTAGTGTTACCTATGGGGATTAGAAATGTATCTTATTAATATCAATTTCTCATTTAGACATTAACATAATAGCATTTCATATAATATCCAATACCATTCAAATATTCAACAAGCTTATGCTCACTATTTTTGGTGAATAGTTTTATTATTTAGTTATTTAAAATAACTTCTTGCACTATAATAATCTATTCACTTCATCCATAATTAATATTTGATTTCTATATAAATTTAGTATGAAAATTTTTATTTCTTTACTCTTATATAATATGAACATCAATTTGAGTACTCAACAATATCTTAAGAAATAAAAAACGTAGCTTGGGATCAATAATCAAAGTATTGGATACTTTTTTTAAAAAATAGAAAAAAAATAAATTTTAAAATCAATAATTAAAAATGGGTTATCATTAAATAAATCTTATATAACTATAGTAATCAATTTGTTGTAAATAATAACATTAAATAAAAATGCCATGATTGTATAAATTTTTTATTTTATTCTATTCATGCACGTCCCATTATTATATTGAATACACAAGGTAAAATATTTTCATTTATAATACATTGGTACCACTTAATATTAGAATATATAAATGTAAAAATAACACTTCCTCAAGTCATTGCCTCAGAAACTCTATAATTATTAAAAAAAAATCTATTTGATACGTGTATATTAATATATCCTTCATTAGTTATTAATTAAACTACAACAAATTTTAATGATGATGCACACTTACTATCCTGCATGGATTTTACTTAACTAATTCTCTAAATATATGATCCTCCAATATCAATTCCATTTTTGGAAAACACATATAAATATATTATTCCTATAAACAATAATTCACTCCTCATAAATATAATATTTAAATATTTTAATGGAAAAATAAATATATGTATGATTTAACTTTTAACCCAAAAAGATAATATTAATTTATAAACAAATATGAGAGATAAGAATAAATCACCAAACCATATTTTTGATATAATATTTTTGAAATCCCATCATCTTCCTCAAAAATTGAAAAGAAACATGTGGAACTAGTCTAGTTAAAACAGAATTCAATTTATTTATTGCAGTAATATAATTATATGTTAAGTAAATTTATATCCAAAAGTTCATAAATTAAGTGATATTTTATATCAATGTTCATGGATCTTTAATTATTAACTCGACTTCTTAGAATTCTGATAGAATTTAAATTATAACATCAAACAAATGTGGTATATTCTCATCAACTATAGTTCCATATAATTGTTTTTTTAATCCATATGATCTGGGTTTTTAAAAGAGTTACATTTTCATACTCTCTTTTTGATGCTCTAATGGTGGCCAAATGTTTATTCTTAGTTTTCTTACTTACAAGAATATATCAAAGGCTGAAAATTACACTAGATGTAGGACTTCCATCCTAATCATCTCCTTCCAAATTTTTTTGATAGAATCAAAATAGAATTTGGTGTTTCGTAGTACTTTATTTTAATTCAAAATATATTATACTGTAATTTACCACATAATTGTTTTTATCTTAATGAAATGAGAATATATTTTGTGCACTATGATACCTTACATTAAGTGTAACAATATAAAAAATATATTTCATTAATAATATAAGTCTATTAGTCCACTAATAACATTCAAAAATTATATTGGACTTACTTCTTTGCCATCTATATTTTCATATAACCTAGTTCTGACAAAATTTTGAGTGGAAACTACTTGTTTTTAATCACCAAAATTCCATTTTTATAACTGAAAATATCCAATTAGGTATATAGTTTATATTACTAGTATATTTGTTCTTGTTTCAAACCATAATGAGAATTATTCCCATAGAAAACACTTGTTTGATGTTATCAAAGATAGAAAGGACAAATATTATCAATATAAACAGTATATTCAAATACACCAATGAGGTATCGTCACATAACATCCATTTGAGAAATCATGTATTGGATTTATGATGAAATTAAAAGGAAATTTTTAATTTTTTCTATTATTTCCACTAGGGAGTAATTATCATTAAATATGAATTAATTTTATTTGAAAATACATATTACATACAATAACTTATTATTTTCTAAAATTTCACTTAAATGATGTAATTTTTTCTATATTACCTATCTTGTTACAATAATTTATTTTAATTATGGATTGGGTTCCCACCCTAATGTTTCATACATTTGTTCCAAGTTAAATTATTTATTAAGGAAATCAATCAACTATTGATGTGGAAATGCTTCTCCAATATCTCATTGTTTATCCTTTGAAAATAATGAGGCATGCGATGTTGTCCATGAGGATTTCCTACATTAAAAATTACCTTGTTAATCTTTAATAATGATTAGTACATTCATCTTCCTTATCAACCTTGAATGAGATTAAATAATTTAGTCTTCATCACATTAAATAAATGAATATACATCTCTATCATACATTTGTTCTATATTTTCATCAATTTTTAATAATTTTTTAGTTTTTAGAAACAAATAGCTTCATCTCTATAACATTTGGAACATTCTTTATTTTGTATGTTTTTTTATTCTATCATAATGAAAATATTAGTATAAACAGTATTCTATATTTCTTTATTATAATTGTTATACAATATCCAATTTAGTGGATAAACTAATAAGATATTATTCACAACTATTTATTCAAATTTTCCAAGATGATAACATTTTATATTGATAATACAATGGATTAAAAACATAAATATATATTTCAAAGATTGATATTTTTGGGAATAAATATCTCAATAAGACATATCACATTTTATTCAATATTTTCAATGATTGTGAATGAAAACCTTTTCACTAATATCTCTGGCTTGAAAATATACAAATGTATAACACCCTTTTATTATAGTTCGACATATCTCCATCAAGATTATATAATTTCATTTAGAAATAAAATTTCATTAGATTTTATAAGGATAACAAAGGAAAATAATAATAATAATAATTTATATATCTACTTCACTTCATCCACTTCTGTTTTTAGCTCGATTTTCCATTTATAAATTCTTTTTGGAGAAAACACACACTTTTTTAGAACTTATTTAGAAGTTATAAATCATTATTAAAGGCTATGATTTATGTTTCATAAAAATAATACATCTAATTAGTATATATTCATAAATAAATGTCAGAAAATATTTATCTCTATTTGTTAATTTCTTCCCCATTGGCCCACAAATGTGTGAATGTATAAGCTCCAATGGATTAGTCGATTGAATCCTCACAAACTTGATATAAAAATGTAAAACATCTAAATTTTGGAATATTGATAATATTAAAATACTATAACATTTTCATAAAATCAATTCACGAAAATTTCTCCTACATGGATAATAAATATTTTATTTGACCCAAAATGTCCAAGCCTTACATATTACAATTTATTTTCCTCATTCATGATTGTATAATAAGGATTTCTAGAATCACCAAAACTAAAAGAATTTACACCATCCACTAATATATTGTTAGAAATTAATTTCTATTAATATATATTATTACTATATATTTAAAATTTTAAAATATTACTTTATTTATCTTATGACATAACTATTACAAAATAAGAAAATATTGTTTCAATACTTCAAAAAATAATGTGTTCTTATTTTTGGACATATCTTTCATAATCATTGATGGTCCAAAACCATTTATTTTGAGTAACCCTTCAATCTAAATGGTCACTAAAACCATATTATGGTTTATAAAATATTTTAATGGTTTTTTAATTTCATTCATATGAGAATAATATATACTAATAAGAATTATTTTAGTGTCCACTTTTGATTCTTTTAAGGGCAATTTAATAAAAAAATACTAATCCCTAACATTTCTATTAATAGTATATAAGTTATTATAATTTTAAAAAATAATATATTATTCTTAAAAATATTAAAAAAAATAGTTATAATGTTTAGAATTCATGTCACATCCAACATATACTTTTTGTAACAATGGAAAAAAATTATTTGATTTATGTCCCCTATTTCCAATCAATTTTTGAATATTACCCATCGGATATGGTTGATACCAATCAATATTTCCATACCAAACATCCTAACATCATAATTTTATTATTAGTTGTACAATAAATATCATCCTATGTGATAAAATTATCATTTATTCATATAATAATGATAAAAATCACACTTTCCTCTGATGATAGATTGTTGACTCGATGTTGACACAAGTCAAAATCCCATATCAAATCCCCAAATCATGGATCCTTTTAAAAAAAATAATTTTTGAAGGCATATAATTCAATGTATTTTTATATTTAATATTTTCTAAATTCACCAGTTGTTTAATTAATTGTTATAAAGGATAAAGTAATATATATATATTTAAAAGATTAATTACCTATTTTATGGTTTTATCATATTAGGAAACCCGATCAAATCATCAACATCATTTAACTAAATTAAATTATAATATACAATTAATAAATTATTTATATATAAATATTATATTTTTTTTAAAAGATTTATCCCATTATCAAAAGTTGAGATAATTGTAAGATACTCCACCAAATTTAATTTGAAGGTAAAAAATATCACAGTTTCATCATCGCTCATAATTTCATTTACTCTATAAATAGTGTGTTGTTGTTCATTAAACTTATTAATTATAATATTTTCATAAATGTTACTATAATTCATAATTTTATCTTCTGTTTCAGTACTATTATAAATTTCATACATTGATTATAATATCCTCTTATTGAATTTATATAAAAAAATTTGTTTCATTTTGATGAAAAATTTATCAGTAAAACATTTGATGGTTTATTATTTTAATAATCCCCTTTTCCATTATTTTTTTCATCCATGGATTGATGTTATTTTAACATCAAATAGTTATAAAAAATTTCCAATTCAAAGAGACATAAAATAATTTTTTTGATTATTTTCAATGAATAATCAAATTCCTTTTCTAAAGATAATATATAAAAGATAGCTAATTTTATCAAAATTAAAATAAATAACCAAATCTGAATCATAATAAATATCTTCATCATCATTAACCATCATATCATACATCCCTTTCTATAAGTATTTAATATAATTTTATTTTTTTATAATTATTATTTTCTTGGGAAAATTTTATTTTATCATTTTAACGATAATTTAATTGTTCTAAAAGACCTCAAGAAAAAGATTCCTAGATATTTTTCTTAAAAATAAAAGACATTAAAATCAAAAGAATCAATATAAATGAAAATTATGTTCTTAATCACTGTTGAATCTTGTCAATTCTCACCCATAATCCAGACCACACTCAAAATTTAATTCACTAATATAAAGAATAAATCTAGTGTTCTATCATCATACAATTTTTAAACTATTAACATACCATTATCATTATATTGAGATATATTTTAATATTTATCTCTCATACACCTATTTATCATAATAGATTTTAAATGGATAAAGTTAGTTTTTCATAAATATAATAGGATTGAATTTTGATCTTGAACATAATTATCATGATTCTTTCTTTCTACCACTAATATAACAATATTTAATAAAACATAGTATTAACCCATCAATTAGAGCCTCTATACCATCAATCCTTATAGAGGAAGATAATCTAACATTGAATCCTTTCAAATGTAGTAGTTTTTATCATTTATGTTTGGAATAAAATTATTATTCACTAAGTTATGGTTGTTGATTGTATAAACAATAAATTATTTGAAAAAAATTAAAATTATATAAAAACTATACTCCTTCAAATAGATAATCCCATAGGATGGTAACCTATTTGGAAAACCATGACACCTACAGATTTAGCCAAGATAACAGAGTGGTAGGTGTGTGTGTTTGGGGGGGGGGTGAATCAATGATTTTAATGTCTTTTATGATTCCAATACCAAAATCATGCCCACCCATAATACCTAATTTAAATATATTCTATACACACTCACATGAAAGAAAATACATATTAAATAGTTTGACCTCTAGTGATGAGATGGAAAATACTTTTCCGAAATCAAATTTCACTAAGATCACACAATTCACTAAAATAAATTTATACTTACATTGTGAATATAATACCATTTTAATCTTGCTACAAAAATTACCCCAACTATGATTTTATCACTATTACAATGGAAAAAAATGTTTTTATTATATAATATGAAATCATTCAACTAGAAATACATATAAAATGGTGTTGTAGAACTGGGTCTTCTTCTTCCTCTTCCACTTATACTATTTTTGGTTCCTTAAATTTCTTTATATATAAACAACAAGACCTATTATAGTTCTTCTTTATCGGAAATATAATATTTATAATCGTATAAGAGAAGTCACCTCTCGTCATGTTCTTTAATATATGATATATTATTTTTTATTAAAATAATTCATATATTTTTAATTTTGAAATATAAATTAAAATTAAAATGAACAACATCCACAAATAATTTTCCAGAAAATATATCTATTTCTTATTAATTTAATATTCTATTTTCACAATTCACTGGGTCCATTCAACAAAAATATAAATAATTTAGTGTGTCCAAGAATATGTAAATGTACATTTATTTTTTCCATAGAATGTGTATTAGTTATATTGAAATAATTTTTATACCATTTAACCACACAAACAAATAATTAAATATTTAATAAAGGAAAAAGAGTACAAAAACAGGGGGCAGGAACAACAGAGGACCCCGGATTAGGGGGGTCTGAAATAATGAAGACCGAGGGAATCCCCTCGGATAAGGTTAACCCCCTCCAGCTTAAGGGAGGCTGCATTGGAAAGTACAGTGACAGAGGATCCTAGGGATGAAAGAGAGGCGAGGAAGTCCGCAACGTTGTTCCCCTCTATCCAGGTATGGGTGACTCGAGCCATGTTGTTGAGAAGCTGTTTGCATTTCCTAACGATGTATAAGACTGACCAGGGGGTGCGCCTCTTCCCAGAAGGGAATCATGAATAATCCTTGAGTCTATTTCCACCTCAGAAGGAGCAATATTCTTCTGTTTGCAAAGACTCAGCCCCGTGAGAACTGCATTTTCCTCTTCCTGAAGAGCACTACCATCGCCATAGTGTGCCGTGAAAGCAAGGAAAACACTCCCTTCTGGATTTCGAACCACTCTGCCACCTCTCATGGCTCCCACAATGCATGATCCATCATTGTTAAGTTTAAATCCAGTTGTCGGCGTAAGCCATTTAATCCAGCGACCACGTGTTCTATCCATAGGAGGGTTGGCCGGAGGGGAACATGACTGCAGGATACAGAGGGAGGGAACTTCTCGCCAATTATCAACAATAGAGACCATATTAATCAGTAAGCTCTTGGTTCTCATGATAAAGGAGCATCTTATGGAGGAAGATCCCTCCAATCTGGCCTTGTTCCGAGCTTTCCAGAGGCACCAGCATCCAGCACTGAGGATAATTGTATGAGAATATATATTCTTAATAAAAATATTTTATAAATTTTTCAATTTGTCTAAAAATATTAGCTATAAATTATTCCATATAAATTCCATGCACCCTACCACATATGTAGGGTTGATGACTTCATAAAAAATTCAAAACTCATGTTAGGATATGAATTAAAAAAATCTATCATTGTTTTCATTGTATAATCTTACATATTATGGTACCAAATGATGTTAACAATACATTATAAAGTTTCACTATACCATATGAAGATAAATTATAAACTATGATGCATTTTTTGTACCTTTTAATGATTTTATATTCCTTATAAAGGTACACTAAAAAGTTCATAATTATTGAAATTTTATAATGTGTTTTACCTTAGAATTATTTTCAAGTACCTTATAAAGGGTCCATATGAATTTTATACCCTCTAGAGTTTCCATGGATTTTCCAAAATAGAAATCATATTGTACCCTATGAGGATAAATACTTGGGTTTTCCATATATTTTCTTGTAAAATACCTTTCCTCTATAAGATCAAGAATATATCATATGAAAATTTTATTCATTGTTTAGAACCAAAAACCCAACAATCTAAATAACATCAAATAATTTTTGAATATTAATTCCCATCATAAAGAATTAAAAAAATTATTCTTTATTAGTTTGAACATGATTTTTATATTAAATAAAAAACACTACAGAACAAAACCATATTCAATAAATCATTTATTGTTTTTTTCTTCTCTATATAAATTCCACAGTCTTGTGAATGATATTTATACTTAATAAATAAAATCCTCAATATGATTCCTCAAAAATCAACCAAAAACTCAACAAAATCTATTGGTCTCAATAAAAGATAGTGTTTAAAAGTAAAACCAATTTTTCCTTAGAGATTTTAATACCAAACAGTATTACTAAGAAATAATATGTCTATAAAACATATAAAAACAATAGTTTTTATATCTTATTTGGGATATATAAATTGTGGATTGGTAATCCATGGACTAATAATCAAATGACACATAAGTCCTTTTAAATGGTAGAAGAGTTCATTGATCCCCTACAATGTTTATTTTTCATGACTTTTTCCTATCTCCAATAATGATAATTAATGAAAAAAAATCTGAATCTCCCATCAAAATTCTGGAAAAAACTATCAATATTTCAAGATGGACACACTGTGTATATTTAACTATTCCACATTTGTTCTTTAAAAATAACCTCTACATCATTTGGTTTATCTGGGGTATAGAATATTGTAACACCCCAAGATATTATGAAAATATATTATTTTAATTTCATTGATGTTTTGTGTTGTAAGCTACAACAAGATTAACTTTCTCTATACGCAACACCGTATGAGCTTGCAGTATACACAACAGTATTCTTGGATCATGTTACACACAATTTTGATAGTAGTTATTCTACAAAACATTGAGTGTGTATATATATATATACATTCACTATATAAATGAAATATGGTTGGATTATTTTATATGAAACAATGTAAGAGTCTTTCATAACACGCAACCCTGACTTGGTTTGCATTACACGCAATCAGGACCTTCCTCGATAGCGTGTGTTGTACGCAATACCGGGTTTTACTAAATAATGATATATTATAATAATATTATTATAAACTAGACTTTATGAATATTATTAACTAAATTTTGGATTTTATAACATTATTATTCATCTTAAACATTTTTTAGAACATTGTATAAGAACAAAATAAATTTTTCGGGTAAAATAAGAATTTTTCAAAAAATGCAGTTTGCCACCTTTTGATGGCGCACCCAATTTAAATCTATTTTTTGACATGTTTATAAGTTCAATTTTACAAAATAAAATTATTATTTGGAATAAGGATATAAACTTTTACCTTGGATAATTTTTTAATATTATTCTGATAACTTTCATATTTTAATGAATAGTAAAAAGACGCTCTATTTTTATTAAAAACAAATTTTTTCATCGTAATAACTTATGTGGTTAAATTATAATATTGAATGGTTTTAAAGTATAAATTGTATATATTTTTACCTTTTAATATAATTTATGTCATTTTCATTGATTTTACCTTTAATTTGTAGGTTAAATGAATTCAATCTTTTGCAATATTTTAAAGAAAACCCTGTTTTCTTTCAACAACGGGATTAATTTTAATTTAATTTCTTCAAGTTTTGTGTATTGAATTTTGAAAAATGGATTCCTTATTTAGAATCAGTGGGTCCAAATTTTGTTAATAATTTACTTTTTATTTTTGGGAATTATGAATAGTAACTACGGTAAATTTTATTTACCATAGTCAAAGTTAAATCGAGTAATACAGGGAGAATATAATATTATAGAATTACCCTAACACATGAAAAAATTATATTGGATGACTAAAGTAGACCCATATCACCTAAGGGTCAGATTAGAATCATTTAATGGACTTTTTTCCATGAAAATAACTTAATTATTATTAAAACCAAAGAAAGTCACAACATGTCACTCTCTTAAATATTATAGGTATATTAATTTTAATTTAGTGATAAACTTCATGAAACTTTAAACATTAAAATTATCCAGAAATCTAATGAAATTATCTAAATCATATGAATTTATTTATAATTTTTAGGGATTAAATAATTGTCATTAATTTTGACACAATAGTGATGCAGAAATTGTTTATCTAGTGAAAAATCAAAAATATAGGTTTTATTAAACAAATAGTGACCATAAAAGGCACAAAACCCTGACCAAAACTTATTGGTCATGTAAAAATAAACTATAATAATCCAATGGTCTAATATTTGACCATTGGGAGCCTTATAAAAGCGATTATGAGCCTTATATTATTTTATTTTAAATGATGCCAAAGTTGTCACCTTCATAATTTAATAAATATAACAATTTAACTATTGTGATTTTAAGATGATAAATTCTAGTAAAAGTATTATTATGAAAGGTAATAGATTTATATTCATCATGGTATTTTTTTTAAATTTTTATGCAACAAATAAGTATATTTAATAATTATACAAAAATTATGTAGTAATTATTCTATTAAGAGATAAACCAAATAAATGGTTTTAAAAATAATAAAATAAATAATATATGAAATATTTAATATTCTCCAATAATTTTCTAGATACATATTACCTTTTATAAATCTAATAAATATTTTAGTTCGAATATATCTTCTATATATATTTTATTTAAATTCAAACAAATGAATAGTGTCAAAATTGACACTATTGTTATTTTATAAAAATAACATATTATAATTTTTTCTAAAAATCACAAAAATATATACAAATTATAAATTTAAATATAAATGGTATAAAATGTTAGAAAGTATCCAATTATGGACAATTCACAACAAATAAGTAATTATTTGTTATAATTAAAATTTTAGAATGTTATTACCACAAATAAAATTATAATTGATTAAATAAAGATAAATCAAGTTGGTTATGTTGAAAATAAATTCCTAACATGTCTAAATTTTATTGGATGATGAGCTTAAAACCTATCACATCTAATATTCGAATATGAGTCATTTTTGGAGGTTTTTAAGTGGGTTTATTTTTATTATAAATTAATATTTTTAAGAATTCCAAAGGTGCCCCTCTCCTCCCATATAAAAGGGCACCTCCTCCCTCCCTTCCTCACACCAATTTGAGCCTTAAAGATCGGAAAAACCATACAATATTATCTTCTACACTTCTTTATAAACATCCTAGTGGTCCTGCTCTTCTTCAAAGACGAATTTTAGTGCCCTAAGAGGTGGTCTCAAAGAGGCGCTTCAAAGAAGAGGTAATGTCCGTTACCGATTGTTTCAACTTTATTGCTTCTTATACTTCTTCTTATTTAATTGTTTCATTATGAAGAAATAACATTAGTATCAGTAATATACTGATATTTTATTATGAATATGAAACAAACCTATTTCACATCTTATCCATTCTACGGAAAATGAAATCACCGCGCGTGCGTACATACGAAATACCGTCTCCACGCCATGGTGTAATCTATTTTTCCACCAACATTTTACATGGATGGGAATAATTTTGTAAATAATAACTATATATGGTTATTATAACATCATACTGATTCTGATATATTATACCATCCACTCCAATTCTATAATTATGGGAATGATATCATCGCTCGTGCGTACGTACGGACTACCGTCTCCACGACGTAATGAGATTCATTCTCCACGATTAACCATACATGAATGATCATAAAGTTTATATAATGAATAATAATGAAATATATGAAATAATAATGCTACTGGATTTATGTATATATATATGTATTCCATCTATTTAGTTTCATTCAATTCAATAAGGAAACGAAAATACCGTTCATGCGTACGTACGGCCTACCGTCTCCATGAACGGTGTATTTCTTTCCACTTATCGATCTATTATATATATGTATATTCTGAATAGATATTATATATAAATCATGTTTTATATTCTGTAATTAAGTAATCATGATCTAAGTAATCATATGAATAATTACAAGTCAAAACACGGACGACAAATGGACAATTTTACCCAAAACACTCTTTAACATGGAATTTACAAAAGAACTGGTAATATAAAGTCATAAGTGAACCATATATGATATCATAACAATGAATATGATTCTTTAATAAGTCAATGACATTATTTAAATGATTATACAGGTGTTTCAGATATATACGAAGCATATCAGACATAAGGTAAGGGATAATTTTTCAAATCTCATTTTTATTCGAGTTTGCTTATTCGTAAGTATTTACTGGGGTTATTGAAATCGTCCATGTCCAAGTTTTATAAAAGAGTTTTCATGTATGTTTAAAGTCCTTTTTACCCATTTTTTTGACTTTTTGACTTTTACTACATGGTATGTAAGGAATCTTTCTTTTGTTTATGTTATGAGTTACTTTTTTGACTTTTCCGGCAGAAGTACGGGAAGAATGTATTTTTAACTTATACGGAATGAAAAGATTTTTACGGTTTTATAAAGCCTTATTTTCATGAATCTTCCTCCAAACGATTTCATGAATATTTTCAAAAAAATATCATTCTTTTAAAATTGCATGACGTTTTGTGAAAATAAATTTATTTTGAAGAAGAAAGGATATTTTCCTCACGAATTCATTTCAAGTGTTTTATCAAAACCATTTTTCATCTAAGATGACATTGTTTCATATGTTTCAAGTATAATGTCTCTATGATTTACATGGTTTCACTTTTCTTTTTATGAATTGATATACATTTCTTTTATATGGATTATGTGAGGATGAGATGATGTTTTTGAAACCCATTTTATTTATTGGGTTATTCTAAATGATGTATGTTTATTTTGTGGCACAAGTAAGAATGATTTCATTATGAGATGGGTGGGACCTATATATCCCTCCAATACATTGGGTAAAGATTTATATCTCATGAGATATACATGGCTGGAATTGAAGGTAAAATTGGTTCAGTAATACAGGACTGGAACAAGGAGTGAACTCAATTCCGAAAGGTACTTTGTCCACTAAGATGGTCTTAGCAGCAATTCCTTGGATACTATGGAAATAATATCATGGGTTTAATGGTTGAAACAATTACATGTTTTATTCCCGTTATATTTTATCATTCTTAATGTTTCTTTATGATCTATTCCTTACGTACTTCCATTTTTATGTCATTTCTAAAGCTTTTTATGTTTAAACATTATGTTTATGTTTTTAAGTTCAAATGTATATGGTATGTTTTATTTTATCCATGCTTACCCTTACTGAGAATTTGAACTCACCCTTTTTTTGTTTTCTTTTCCCTAGGATATAAAGAAAGGTTTTAGGTAAGAAAAAAATGGGAAGATCTTTATGGAAGATGTTGAAGATCTTTCACCACGATTAGAAGATTACGTTCCAAGTTTCCAAAGACACTAAACTAGTACGGTCCTTGTGTGTCTATTTTTGTTATGTATTAATTATTCCGCTAAATAAATGTAATGTCCATGTGAGTTAAGCTTTGGGTCTCTACAGGTTGTATCAGAGGAATGGTTTAGTCAACCATTGGAAACTAGGATGCGAGGACTTTAGTGAGATCCCTAGAGATATGTCTAAGGTATATCTAAGGATGTCCCTAAGGTTAAGTATACGTATAGCTTATAGTCCTTGAATTGCACTAACGATCATAGAATTTAACCTAAAATGTTAGATATTGAGGGTACTTCCCCTTTACTATGTTGTTTTCCCTAGCATGATTTTTGCCTCTCACACTATTCTTTTTGTGTTTTAGAAAATGGCTGGAAACAAGAAGATTCATGATAATGGAGGATATGACGGACAATGGAATGATATTCTCCATGAGAACTAAATGAAAAGGGATTTGGAAGTCCAAACATCATTATTATGCCTAATAAGAAATCTCATTATATGATCAATAATCTCTTCTTTGGTAAGTTTCCCGACTCAGATAATAAGAGAAAGATAGAGTTTCATGATGATAATAGAGGAAAGAAAGTTCAATTTCCCTCATGTAAATCATGTGGGAAGATTCATCGGGGAGATTGTTTTATAGGAACTGGAAGATGGTTTGGGTGAGGGAAATAAGGACACAAAGCCAGCAAGTGCAAAGGAAAAGGTGCAGTTAACAACATGGACAAGGATAATGGTATTTCTACGACATCAACAATGATTATATGATTTAAATGTGGAATGTATGGGCATTATTCAAACTAATTACCTAAGGGAAAATCTCATTAAGAGATTCAGCATGGTCATATGAGTAGTATTTATGTGGACAATGATGAAGAGACTACAAATGAAATATGAGCTGAAAGAAATGATGAAGCTCAATCAGTGGTTTAAGAAGTTAGTGGAATGATTATATGTTTATAAATAATAATGTATGGTACTATGGATTAAAGAGTCATCTAAGTATTGTTATACTATTGATTTTCCTAAAGTATTTGAAAGTATATGTTGAATGGTACTGGTAACCAGGAAAGGTTTTTCAAATATTTTTGGAAAGAAGAAGATATGCGCATAATGAAAGGATAAGAAGATAATGAGATGTTTGATTGTATTCGTGAGCTCATGACTAATATAAGGACAATGTGATATCATGGATTGAGTATATATATTTTTGAGGATTTTGGTATGTGGAAAGTGTTAACTTTTAACTGCATTCAAGTTTTCACCAAGGATCAATGGGTATTCAAGAGAATACATGATTAAGGTATTCACATGTTTGTAATTTTACCAACAAGATATATCTTATGATATATTGGGGATAAATGATGGAATTCACGTGAGTGTTATTTGACATTTCAAGTAATCATTTTCTTTATACTATGATCTTAGACCGAAGTATTTTAGATAAGTCTAAATATTGGAATAGATTATGTTGTACATAAGTTAGTATTGTTTAAGGATATAACTTTTTTTGATATTATTGATGGGATGTTATAGTAATGTAGTTTTAGAAAAAGGAAAACATGGATGACGGGCGACATCCCATCACGTCAGACAAGGCTGTGGGAATCGAACCCACATCCGAAGTGCGACTGGAATTTATCACCTAACACTGGCATACAGGAAGTCCCTATTTAGTAGAAACTAGTTTTATTATATTAATTAGTATGATATATGAAGTAGAAGTTCATTTTAGGAACCATGTATGATTAATTGCACTATAGATGGACTTATGTATTTTTGATAACTTTTATAACCTTTTGTTTGAGATAGATGGAATGACCCATCATTCTATCACATGATCTTCTAACACTTCATGAATGACAAATTCAACTTCATTTCATTAATAGATGATATGGAAATTATCTAAAGAAGGACCAATGGTGAATCACCAAAGTATTTATTCTAATTCCAATTTCATCAAATTTAGGGAAATGATATTCAAAACCAAAAATGTTGTCATAGTGCCCTTATATCCGATAAATTAGATGGTACCTTAGATCATCACAAATCTATGGTTTTGTGATTGATGGATTTTTCATAGCCATGTTCTCTACCACTCTCCATCAGAACATGATGGTTATATTTTTCATCCATATCCATATTTTAACCTATTTTCTCCTATATGGAAACCCAGTGATGAGTTTCATTGGGTAATTGTTACATTTAATACTTTAGTTTTTTAAAATTATGTTTTAGTATTCCTTTTTACGATGTGGGTTTCTATAAATAGTAAACGATTTATAACCCCGATGAATTTCGAGGGAGAAATTCATTTTAAGGGGGTATAATGTAACACCCCGAGATTTTATGAAAAAAAATATTCTTTTAATTTCATTTATTCTTGTGTTGTAAGCTACAACAAGATTACCTTTCTCTATACACAACACCATATGAGCATGCAGTATACACAACACTATTCTTGGATCATGTTACACACAATTTTGAAAGTAGTTATTCTACAAATCATTGAGTGTGTATATATATATATATTCAATGTATTAATTAAATATGGTTAGATTCTGTTATATGAAACACAGAAGAGTCTTTCACAACATGCAACCCTGACTTGGCTTGCATTACACGCGATCACGACCTTCCTCGATAGCGTGTGTTGTACGCAATATCGGGTTTTACTAAACAACGATATATTATAATAATATTATTATGAACTAGACATTATGAATAGTATTAACTAAAATTATAATTTTATAACATTATTATTCATATTACAGATTTTCTAGAACATGGTATAAGAACAAAATAAATTTTTCGGGTAAAATAAGTATTTTTCAAAAAATGCAGTTTTGCCGCCGTTTGATGGTGCACCCACTTTAAATCTAGTTTTTGAAATTTTTATAAGTTCAATATTACAAAATAATATTATTATTTGGAATCAGGATATAAATTTTTACCTTGGATAATTTTTTCATATTATTCTGATAACTTTCATACTTGAATGAATAGTAAAAACACGCTATATTTTCATTAAAAAAACTTTTTTCATCGTAATAACTTATGTGGTTAAATTATAATATTGAATGGTTTTAATGTATAAATATAATATATTGTTACCATTTAATATAATGTATGTCATTGTCATTGATTTTACCTTGAATTCGTAGGTTAAATCAATTCAATCTTTTGTAATGTTTTAAAGAAAAACCCGTTTTCATTCAACAACAGGATTAATTTTAATTTAATTTCTGCATCTTTTGTTTATTGAAATTATAAAAATGGATTCCATATTTGGAATCAGTGGGTCCAAATTATGTTAATAAGATACTTTTTATTTTTGGGAATTATTAATAGTAACTACGGTAAATATTATTTACCATAGTTAAAGGTAAATCAGGTAATTAAGGGTAAATATAATATTATAAAATTACCCTAACACATGCCAAAATTATATTTGATGACTAAAGGTCGACCCATATCACCTAAGGGTCAGATTAGAATCATTTAATGAACTTTTTTCCATGAAAATATTTTAATTATTATTAAAACCAACGAAAGTGACAACATGCCACTCTCTTAAATCTTATAAGTATATTAATTTTAATTTAATGATAAAATTAATGAAACTTAGAACATGAATTGTCTTCATAAAGTTAATGAAATTATCTACATCATATGAATTTATTACTAATTTTTAGGGATTAAATAATTATCATTAATTGTGACACAATAGTGATACAGAAATTGTTTATCTAGTGAAAAATCAAGAATATAGTTTTTATTAAACAAACAGTGACCGTAAAAGGCACAAAAACCTGACCAAAACTTATTGGTCATGTAAATTTAAACCATAATCTTCCAATTGTCTAATATTTGACCATTTAGAGCCTTATTAAAGGGATTATGACACTTATATTATTTTATTTTAAATGATGTCAAAGTTTCCACCTTCATAATTTAATAAATATAACGATTTAACTATTGTGATTTTAAGATGATAAATTCTAGTGAAAGTATTATTGTGAAAGGTAATAGATTTATCTTCATCATAGTATTTTATTGTTAATTTTTATGCAACAAATAGGTATATTAAATAATTATACAATAATGATGTAGTAATTATTTTTTTAAGAGATAAACAAAATAAATGGTTTTAAAAATAATAAAATAAATATTATATGAACTATTTAATGTGCTCCACAAATTTTATAGATACATATGACATTTTATTAATATATTAATTCTTTTAATTCGAACATATCTTCTTTATATATTTTATTTAAATTCAAACAATTGAATAGTGTCAAAATTGACACTATTGTTATTTTATAATAATAACATATTATAAAATTGTTTAAAAATCACAAAAATATTTACAAATTATAAATTTAAATTTATATGGTATAAAATGTTATACAGTATCCAATTATGGAAAATTCACAAAAAATAAGTAATTATTTGTTATAATTGAAAATTTAGAATGTTATTACCACAAATAAAATTAAATTTATTAAATAAGGATAAATAAAGTTGATAATGTTGAAAATAAATTCCTAACATGTATAAATTTTATTTCATGATGAGATTACAACCCTATATCATCTATTTTTTTAATATGAGTCATTTTTGGCGGTTTTTAATTGGGTTTAAATTTATTATAAATTAATATTTTTAAGATTTCCAGAGGTGCTCCTCTCCTCCCTTATAAAAGGGAACCTCCTCCCTCCCTTCCTCACACCAATTTGAGAATTCAATCTCGGAAAACCCCTGCCAAATTATCTTCTCCAATTCTATAGAAACATCCTAGAGGTCTTGGTCTTCTTCAAAGACCAATTTTAGTTCCCCAAGAGGTGGTCTCAAAGAGGCGCTTCAAAGAAGAGGTAAAGTCTGTTACCGATTCATTCAACTTTATTCTTTATTCTACATATTATTCTTCATTCGTTGTTTAGTTATGAAGTAATAACATCAGTATCACTCATATACTGATATGTTATTATAAATATGAAACAACCCTATTTCACCTCTTTTGTTTATGTTACAAGGTACCTTTTTGACTTTTCCGGCAAAAGGACGAGAAAAATGTTTTTTAAATTATGCAACATTAAAGGATTTTTACGGTTTTATAAAGCCTTATTTTCATGAAGCTTCCTCCAAAAGATTTCATGACTATTTTCAAAAAAAAATACCATTCTTTTAAAATCGCATGACTTTTTGTGAAAAGAAATTGATTTTGAAGAAGAAATGATATTTTCCTCAAGAATTAATTTCAAGTGTTTTATCAAAACAATTTTCATCTAAGATGACATTATTTCATATGTTTCGAGTATAATGTCTTTATGATTTACATGGTTTCACTTTTCTTATTATGAAATGATATCCATTTCTTTTATATGGATTATGTGATGATGGGATGATGTTTATGAATCCCATTTTATTTATTGGGTTATTGTGAATGATGTATGTTTATTTTGTGGCACAAGTAAGAATGATTTCATTATGAGATGGGTGGGACCTATATCTCCCTCCAATGAATTGGGTAATGATTTATATCTCAAGAGATAGACATGGCTTGAATGGCAGGTTAAACCAGTTCAGTAATACAGGACTGGAATAAGGAGTGAACTCGATTCAGAAAGGGACTTTGTCCATTAAGATGGTCTTGGCAGCAATGCCTTGGCTATTATGGAAATTATATCATGTGGTCAATGTTTTTCCATAATTAAAAGTTTTATTGAAAAGATATTTTATCATGATTTATGTTCTATTTTGATCTATGTCTTACATACTTCCATGTTTTATGTCATTGCACAAGATTTCTATGTCTAAACATTATGTACATGTTTTTATGTTCAAATGTATATGGTTTGTTTTATTTTCTCCATGCTTACCCTTAATGAGCATTTTAGATCACCCTTTTTATGTTTAATTTCCCCCTAGATATAATGAAAGGTTTTATTTATGAAAAAAGGGGAAGATCTTTATGGGAGATGTTGAAGATCTTTCACCATGATTAGAAAACTGTGTTCCATGTTTCCAAAGACACTAAACTATTACGGTCCTTCTGTGTCTGTTTTTGTTATGTATTATGTATTCTGCTAAATTAATGTAATGTACATGTACTTCAAACTTCGGGCATCTACAAATATGATACATTTGATATTAGAGAGTTCCATACATATAGAATAGTGAAGAGGTAAATCACTAAATGATTAGTCAATTAAGAAAATTCATTATGTAATACATCCCTAAACTCTCCCATGACTGTAAAAATCTTATCCTCAAAAAATTATTCCCTATAAAATTCAAAAATAACTAACTAATGTGTGATAATCTATAACATCAATTGAACATTTTCATCTTTTGTAAATAGAATATTTTACTCACCCAATATGAAAATACGAAATAGGTTAGAAAAAAATAGTTTACTATTTTATGATAGTATATTATCCTGGAATATTTTAAAAAAATCAATTCCATACCAAATTGGACATTATAGGGTTTAATACATGTAACTATGATTCCCCATGAATACCACTCTCCTCTATGAAAAATATTCATAAATTGAAAATATTGTTTTGAAAATGATTATTATTCAATATAGTTTTGATAAATATAGGATTTGATCAGCATATACAATGATTTTCTACACTCAAAAATTGGATACAATATTAATTGAGTAACACTCAGTAGTATCTATATGTTTAGGATCCCATATATAGAATATGAAAATAGAATCACAAATCAAGTTAGATGTATCCTTTTCATGTAAATACATTACCTACAAATGTCAAAATCCTTGGTCCCCAACTCCTTATTCCTAGAGTGTTTTACCTAAAGGTGGTGGTAGTATAAGTAGTGCATATGGACACCTCCTTATAGAGTTTATTGATGCACCAATTTCATCATTACCATTTCATCATTCATGATGTATAAATTTCCCACCATATAGATGCCATCGGTTGAAACAATACCTATAATATGGATTTCTATCATTGACATGACCCAAAATTCAATTAGTTGGGTTTCGGATAGACAATATTTGTCTATATGTACATAAAATCTATATAGGTAGAAAACTATATCTTCATATTTTTTGGATCCCATGTGTCATATTGTTTTATATAAAAAATAACTAATAAAAGACAAGTGAAATCCTCTCATGATTGAACCCATAATTAAGGAATAATCTAAGGATTCTTGTTGATAAATCTCTTGATAAACATGTTTGAGATCTCGATGCTAGTTACCACTGAACCAAGATACTTTCAATTACCAATGCTTACTCTTGGAATGCCACAATAGGAATAAAAAATAAAGGGATTAAGTTAATTTCAATCTCCATAGGGTTTCCATTTTAAATATTTCCTATTGGGGTTAATATATCTTGAATCCTATAAATGAATAAATTCATTAGGTTTGGGAGACATGAAATTTACTCGACAATATACATGTTATCTTACTAGAAGTCTAGTAGTTTTTATATTTTGACGATCCACAATTCAGTTTAGTAAGACTCTTCATGAAAAAATGTTTCATAATCTGGTCATAGAATAATTGCCCTATTTTTTGGACATGATAATAAATTTCCACCAATTTGTCTCCATGTGATGATGTATGCTAAATGAAAAACATACATTTGATTAGTAATATTCTAGAACTAGTGTACCCCCCACGACACTACCGTAGCAAGTCATATACTACTAGAGTGTTAAGATCACCTTAACAGATCAATGTTTTAGGATTCTTAATATATGAATTAATCTTACCCTATATAGATCCCCTTCTCATCCCTCTATAATTTTCCGCTACAAAATATGTGGAGGGTCAACCACAAAAAATCTAGGTGGACAGTCTAAATGTGAAGAGATGAGTATTGGATCTAAAACCTGGTTACCTACAAGGTGTATATCATGGTAAAGTCTCTAAATAAACTCTTGTTCTATTAACTGGATGGAAATATGAGGTGATAATGTTAGAATGGACATCCTAAAACACATCTATGGGATCTTATATAGCTGTCAATATAGTGAAATAATATATTTTAAAATATAATCCTTAATAATTCAAGCAAATATGGGGAGTTTAATTTAAATTAAAACATAAATAAATGAATACTATATTACTATACATAAACCATTTTACATGTAACATGTAACCCGTTTGTCTAAATCACATATCTGTTAATAAATTATCATATACCTAGTGGATGTATATGTCAGCTATCATACATACACTAGGTTCTACAATATAGTAAAAATATATAATAATCATTAATATAATTTTCGAAATTCCTAAAGAAGACATATAAATTATCAGAAATACAAACATAATATCGATGAAAAACCCACAAGGCTACATCTCCAATATGAATCAACCCAAAAAGATCATTTATTGAATAACAATTCTCTATGTGGGATACTCTTTATCTATCTCCAATAATCATGGGGATAATTACTAAAAATATTTATGTAAGAAACATAATATAGATGTGATTATATTAACATACATGTACACCAAATGTTCTCTCACATATGATATAAATATGAAGGCTATGTAATAATAATAATTGAATAAAGTTATTATAACGTAAAATTATTCATCCACCAAATATGATAAATGGAATTTTTTAAAATAAATGGGTTCAAATGATGGCCCAATATCTAAATGTAATTTCCATAGAAAATTTGTAATGATAATGAATATTCCAATAACACATGAACACTAAACCTTCTTAAGTAAATCATATCTCAGTAGAACTAATATACCAATCCATGGACACTATTTCCAATAATATCAAAATGAATATTTCTATGACATGTATTTGAAACAACTCAAGTGGGAAAAATCCCCATAAAAACGTGGGTATTTTCGTACCTAGTTGAATTACCTAAAAACCAAAAAATATATAATGGAAGACCTATCATCATAGAACCATAACTATTAATGAAACAAATATATGACTTAATTATTTAAAAAAAATGAAATTTGTACACACCCATGTAATTAAATCAACAAAAAAACACCATAAACAAGTGATAATAATAAAATTTTAACTGTCCCAACAAAAAAAACCATGTCAACCCACAGATCAAAGTGGAAAGTCTCCACCATATTATAATATCCATACTGGTTATGGGTGTACAAAAATATGACGGGTGGACCACTCTTCACAATGAATGAAAATCAAAAAAAGTATTGCATTACTCCATATATAACGGATATGTTACACCCTAATATTATTCAATTTTTTTTTCAAATGAGGATAATCATTTTTATAATTTTAATTACATGTCACACAATGTTTAGATTGTGTTACAAAAATCCCTACGTTTAAATGAATTAATTCATTCAAATTTTATTATATGATAGTTATCACTGATCATATTGAATTTTTGGTATGAATATTATTAAATAAATACGAATATATATATATGGTTTGAACATGTAAATAAAGATAATTAATTAGAGAAAAAGTAATTAAATATGTATGTAATTTTTTTTAAAATATCATAAATATTTTTCAGAAAAAAAATATTTATGAATAGAAATTATTTTAACTCAATAAACTATACAAAAAAATAATAAATTATTTTAATTATATTTATAAAATATATACTATATAAACTAATTAACATTTTAATTATGTGTTATCTAGAGAATAGATAATAATAAATCAAATTTTATGCATAGAAAATGTTTTTTTCATAAAATTACTTTTTTCACCATTTTTGACTTATTATAAATTTTGTGGTACATTTTTAAATTATTTAGAAAAAGTAGATTTTATTTTTGAAATTAGCATGTTAAAATTTTTCAGCTGAATTATTGAGAGTTATATGAGAAGCTACATGTTTTAATGAATTTTGAAATGAAATAATAAATTTTAATTGAAAAAATACTTTTTATTTAAATTAACTATAATGTTATATGTTATATTATAAATTAGTTTTAAAATAAAATTAATTCAATTATATATCTATTAATAAAATTTTAATCATTGGAATAATTTTTATGTTTAATTTTTATATATATTTATTCCAAACTGTTGAATATTTTCTCCTAGTAAACCTGTCTTTTTTATCATGTTTGTGAGATTAATATTAAACTAAAATGTTTCTTATATGAGATTGGACATTAAAAAAAGTTTTCATTAATTAAAATAATAATTTTTTATTTTGTTGTATAAATCTGCCTTAATAATTATCATCATGAATAGTGAGAATTGTAAATATTAATAACTGTTGTTAAGTTAAAAATGGGTTTTTTGGGTGGTTATACTAAATAATTAATAGTTAAATAACATATAAACTTGTATAAAATATATTTCAAAACCATATTTCAACCCTATTAGGTAAAATTATATATAATAATCTTTTTAGGATCTTTTTTTAATGATAAAAATGTGGATACACCATCATGATTTCAAATAATTACTAGTGTGCACTCACCTCACATATAAAGGCCACCCCTCTCTAAAATTCATCAAAACATCAGACACTTTTTGTTAATATAATACCTTCTAAAATCCATTTTAAATATGACTAATCTCATCCTATAAGACTTATTTTTTGAATAAATTCAATATAGTAAGGCTTTGCTTCAAACCTATGGAACATACCCGAAGAAGTAGTAATGTTATTCAATGAGAATTTATATATTATTTATTCAACCACCTCATTTATGTTTTGTTAAAAGATATTAATAAAATAACGTAATTATATTTAATATTATTTTATGTTGGTATTTCAAGGTAATTACCTTAATACATATCAGTTTTCATTATTTTGGTTACCAAGTCATCATTCGTGTGTATGATATACTACTACCTCACGAACCAATGTTATTCATTTTTCCATTTCCACCTCTCATAGTTGGGTATAATGATTGGTATATAGTATATATATGATATTTATAACATAATTATACCTATTTAGTCAATATATATACCTTTTTATCAATTCTTTCATTATGGGATATCATAACGTCGCTTTTGTGTATGGTGGATAACCACCTCACGAAGTGATGTGATTCGTTTATCACTAACTCTTTACATGGATGTTATTAAGCATAATTATAATTAATATAAGGGATATAAATGGCATAATTATGATATTAAGGACATATTTATTACTATTAGATACTAATATATCATTTTAGTTCCTTCATTTTCACTCACTAAAAGATGATATCATCATTCTTATACTTGTGGTCCACCACCTTCACAATTTGATGTGCCCCTAATTTATTCACCAAACCCCATGTATGATATGTATAAGTATATTTAATAGAATAGTATTTTAGTTGGGATATTCCAATAACAATGTTAGGATAAAAATATTATTTACCTTATTTCTATAATGAGCATTGAAAAATGGAACCGTTACCCATTTGTATATACAAACTCCCATCTATGTGGTTGTATCATACGTTGTTTCTGAAAAACATATTTCATGACAGGGATTAAAATAATAATTTATTTGTAAATAATATAATTCATTCATGTATACTATATTGGGGACTATCTAATACTTTACAATGAAATAGGACTGATAAAAAAATTAAAAAAAAATTAATCACATATTATCTAAAACACTATTTTAATAAAAAAAATTAATATACGGGTAATTAATGGTCAAAAATCATTAATATGTTCTATAGTCAAAATGTTTTTAATTTTATATAATTGATTTGTAATAAAGTTATATTTTATATATAGAAGGTTTGAAAATATTCAAAGGAGGTCAGATTTACAGTATGGGATTTGTAGTCTGTCTTCTATTTCAGGGAGACATATGCATGTTCACAACTGATTTATTTTTTGTTGTGTAAACATTTTCATATAAAAAATTTATTTCATTAATATACTCATTTTCATGATATATAAGGATTGATATAATTTTATTCTTTATTGGGTATTTCTATTCAAGATATTAATAAATTGTGAATGGACTTCCATTTAACTTTTTTCTTATGTGAGACACATTCCATATACACCACCTATTTAGTTTATGTGGTGTATATACTACCCATGAATGGATTTTATGATTAATTTCATGATAATTATTGATATTTATTTCTCATTTTTAGTATTTATCATTCATGGGGGTTATAGTTATAATGTACCAAAATCAATAAGGGGGGTTTGACTCAATTTTTATTCCATGAGACATTTTTTATGTCATGTGCCTACCTTCTTTTATGAGGACTATACAAAACCATTTTGGTGTAAGAAACTTGTTATTTATTGAGGTATGAAATATTGTACATCTAATAATTATTTAGTTAACATAATTAAATATGGCATAATTTTAATAACCCCAGAGGACACGGGTGTATCAACTGTGTTTGGGGATTATTAAGGGCCAGGAATATATATTATAAGGTTAAAAAGTGTCATCGTATGTTTTGTAGAAAACATGTAGGGATGGATACATGGTTACTTCTAACAATTTGAGGATTGATAATGGAATCCTACCTACCTCATAGCTAAAAAAATCATGTTATTTGGGGCACAAACACATGTAAAAAAATAGTAACATTGCACATATGAGTTTCTTATAAGCATTGCATGATTAGTAAAATGGTTCAGACAAACCGTGTGTGGTAGACCATTCTTATAGAAACTTTTTTACAGTTGGAACATAGTCTGGAAAACCATGTTTCCAAACCATGTGACCCATTATTTCTCGGTAAATTACCATTTCCCATTAATTAATATTTATTTCAATCCTAATTTCCCAATCCTCCCAAGTTGCACAACAATGGGAATTTGAGAGATCATTTTGATACGTAAGTTATTTATCAACGGACCTCGTTAGTTTGATAATTGAATTTAAATCTATCATAATCATTATATACATCTCATAAATATCCCCATTCTCATTATCAATTGTTCATTATTTATGGTATCAGCTACACAATTTTTGTAAAAGATAATGTGATGTATAAATAGGTTCTTCATCTGTTATTCATATTTCAACGGATATGGGTCTAGACAAGAGATTATAGTAGATTATTAATCTATTATGGTCATATAGTATGCGATCATATGGTTTTCCTTCAAATTCATAGTGTTATAGATAAGTTCTTCTATCGACCACCCAGTTTTTGTAAATATTACCTTAAAATTGTTTTTAATCATTCAATAAATTTAATAGGAGAGATCAATGTAATAAAAAAAGGCCATTGATAATTGTTTAAGGGTAATGAAACATGAAGTGTAACCACCCCTTGGGTGTGTTGATAATTAATTTTTCCCCAATGGGTGTCTTGAACATGAATAACCTTTGACTTGTGAAAGTAATCCATACCAAGAGATGTTAATTGACCAATTTAGTTGTAATATGAATTATAATTGATATAGATTTCAGGATTGGAATGTTATGAACTTTTCTATATTATCTTTCAATATAATTTCATGTATCATATTCATTATATAATATATTAATATTCCCATATTAGTTAAATAGATGGAAATACTTCTAATCATTGCCCATCTCATGAGTGGTCTTCTGAGGTGATCCATAAATGATACATTCTGGGTGATACCCATGGAATGTTATATGATATTTAACAAATGTTGTTATATTACTTGGTTGAAATGCGTGTTCTATTATGATCATGATGGATGAACTCATTTGGATTCTACCTTACTTATGATCGAGTGACAGTTACACTCGTTATAAGGATTTCTAAGGACACACTCAATGAGGATAACGATTATAGTCCTAAGTGATAGTTAGACTCATTATGGATATCAGAGGATGGACTTGTAGGGTGGTTGATCATATATGACATGGGTGATTCTTGGACTCCCTTAGTGGACCACCAAATTTAGGACTCGTTTAAAAATGATGTTACACAACACCAAGCGTGATACTATTATTCCAATGAGAAATTCCTAGGAAGGTCTTATAAGGTGATTGGATTTTGTTATTCCTAGACTGATACCATGATTACAACAATGAATTCCATGTATATTATGAGGTTTTGAATTGAATAACTACTAAAATAATTATCACAATGCCTGTTCTAGGACATATAACATGATTTGAATTGTTCATTGACATGAAATATATATATCAATTATCATAACAAGGAATGTGGGGATACCTTCTCTGTATTAAGACTCACATATAAATAAAACTAATTAATTAAATTAATGTGGATATAAATTTATAAATTCTTGAATATTTATTAATTGATTTTTAGCTAAGGGAAAAGCATGTAGTAAAAGATGGGTGTTCATGGGAACCAACACCATTATGGGTTTCATAATTTCAGTACTTCCATTATATATCCAATTACTTCCTACTCCCTGGTACTATTATGTATTCCATAATTGGATGGATTAGACAATATCCTTGTAGAGACCTAAATCCTGACATACATAGAAATTACATTACTTTTTCATATTACTTAATACATGACAAAAAAAGTTGCCCAAAGACCATATTAGTTTAGTGTCTTTGGAAACTCAGAACATAATCTTCTAATCATGGTGAAAGATCTTCAATATCTCCCATAAAGATCATCCCATTTTTCTTTCGTTCCTAAAACCTTTCTTTATATCATGGGGGAACGAAAACATAAAAAGTGTGAGCTCAAATGCTCAGTAAGGGTTAACATGGAGATTATAAAACAATCCTTAATCATTTGAACGTAAGAACGTGAACATAAAAAATCAAAATCATTAGTAATGACATAAATCTTTGTAGTGCATAAGGGATAGATCATAAAGGAACATTAACCATGGTAAATTTGCATTGAAATAAAACATGTAATTGTGGAAAACCGTTAAGCACATGTTATTATTTCTATAGTAGCCAAGAAATTGCTACCAATACCATCATAGTGGACAAAGTCCATTACTGAACTAGGTTTACTTGAAGTTCTAGCCCTGTAATACTGAACCATAATTTACATTACATTACATCCATTTCTATCTCATGAGAGATAAATCATTACCCAATGAATTGTATGGAGATTTAGGTCCTAACCTTCTCATAATGAAATCAATCTTACGTGTTCCAAAACATAAACATAAATCATTCATCATAACCAAAATAATAAACTGGGTTTCATAAACATCATCCCATCATAATATAATCCATATAAAACAAATGGATATCATTTCATCATAAGAAAAATCAAACCATGTAATTAATAGAGACATTATTCTTGAAACATAAACATATTAAATAAAGTCATCATAGATAGAAAATAGTTTTAATAAAACACGTGAAATGAATTCTTGAGGAAAATAGCCTTTCTTCTTCCAAATCATTTTCCTTCCTCAAAATGACATGCAATTTAAAAGAAAATAATATTTATGAAAATAATCCTGAAATATTGTATAGTAGGACTTAGGTAAATATGGAATTATGAAATTTTAAAAATATATTCACATCATATAAGATTAAAAAAACATTCTCCTCATACTTTTATCAGAAAAGTAAAAAAGTACCAAGTATGGTAAAAAAAAGAAAGATTCCTTCCATAACACAAACTAAAAGTCAAAATGGGGTAAACATGCCTTTAAAAAACTTGTAATAATATTAAACACATTATGAATACATTTTTATGGACGTGGGTGAAAAATATAACCCCAGTGAATACTTAATTATAAACAATCCTGGATAAAATTGAGATTGCAAAATTATACCTTAACTTATGTCCAATTTCTTATGTATGTGTCCAAGACTCTTTTATAGTGTCTTTAAACATATTATTAACTTTTAATAGAACCATAATATTATTTATGATATCATATATAATTTAATTACGACTTTATATTACCCGTTCATTTTTCAATTCCATGTTAATGCATCGTTTTGGGTAAAACTGTTTCATTTATCGTCTGTGTTTTGACTTGTAATTACTCATATGATTACTTAGATCAATATTACTTACTTCTAGAATGTAAAAAATGGTTTATATATAATATAAATTCAGAATATACTTATATATAATATATCGATAAATGGAAATAAATACACCGTTCATGGAGACGGTAGGTCGTACGTACGCATGAACGATGTTTTAGTTTCCTTATTAAATTAATTGGAAGAAATTAAATAACATATAAATAAATCCAGTATCATTAATATGTCAAATATTTCATGATTATTTTTTATATATACTTTATAATAATTCTTTATTGGTTAACTTGGAGAATGAATCTCATCGCGTCGTGGGTAGGGTAATCCGTACGTACGCACGAGCGATGATATTGTTCCCATAATTATTCAATTGAATTATTGTGGATGATATAATATCTCAGAATTAGTATCATGTTATAATAACCATATATAGTTATTCTTTACACCATTATACCCATCCATGTAAGGTGGTGGTGGAAAAATAAATTACACAACGGCATGGAGACAGTATTCTGTACGTACGCACACACAATGATTTTGTTTTTAATAGGATGGATAGAAGGTGAAATTGGGTGGGTTCATATTTATAATAAAATATCAGTATATTATTTATACTGATTTTATTACATTATTATGAAACAACAAAAGAAGAGGATGTATAAGAAGAAATGAAATTGAAAGAATCGGTAAAGGATATTACCTCTTCTTTGACACACCTCTTCTAAAGATCCTCAAAGGGAACTAAAGTTGGTCTTTGAAGAAGACCAGGAACTCAAGTTTGTTTCTAGAGAAATGGAGAATAGAAATCGACATGGTTTTCTGAGCATAAATTCTCAATGTGGTGTGATGAGGAGAGGGAGGAGGTTCCCTTTTATATGAGAGGAGAGGGGCACTTTTGCAAACCTCTAAAATATTAAATTATAAAAAACTCAATCCCCACATAAAAATCTCCAATACATACTAAAATATTAATATTAGATGAGATATTGTTGTAATATCATCAATAGATAAGAATTATACATGTTGGTAATTTATATTAAACCTTATCAACTTGATTTATCCTTATTTAATCTATTTAATTTTATTTGTGGTAATACTATTCTAAATTTTAAATTGTTATAAATAATTACTTATGTGACATGATTTGTCCTTAATTATATACTTTATGACATTATAGACCATATATATTTCAATTTATAATTTTTAAATATTTTTGTGATTTATGAACAATTTTATAATATGTTATTTTTATAAAATAACAATAGTGTCAATTTTGACACTATTCATTTATTTGAATTTATGTAAAATGCACACAAAGAATATATTTGAACAAAAATATTTAATAGACTCCTAACATGTCATATTAATCTAGAAAATTTGGGTATAACATTTATTTGTTCATATAATATTTGTAAAACCATTTATTTGATATTTCAGTCAAAATAATAATATCTACATCACTATTGTGTCATCATTAATGATAATTATTTAATCACTAAAAATTATAAATAAATTCTCATGATGTAGATAATTTTAATAGATTTTTGGAGACTATTTATATTCGATGTTTTATGATGTTTATCACTAAATTGAAATTATTGCACTTATAAGATATAAGAGAGTGACATGTTGTCACTTTCTTGGGTTTTAATAATATTTATATAATTTTCATCGTAAAAAGACCATGAAATGAATCTATTCCGAACCTTAAGTGATATGGGACCACATTTATTCATCCAATAGAATCTTGGCAGGTCTTAGGGTAATTTTATAATATTATTTTTACCCTTAATTACCTGATTTACCTTTAACTGTAGTAAAAACAATTACCGTAGTAACTATTAATAAGAAAAAATAAATAAAATTAACCTCTTAACATAATTTGAACCTACTTAATACAAATATGGAATCCATTTTTCAAAATTTAAAACAAAGAAGTTGCAGTAATTAATTAAAATATATCATGTTGTTAAGAAAACATGTTTTAAAAGTTAAAACATTTTCAAAGATTGAAATGTTTTTACATATGAATTCAATGTAAAATTAATGATAATTCCATACATTATATTAAATGGTAAAAAAATAAACTTTTTAGACTATAAAATTTTTTACTATTATAATTGAACCATATAAATTATCTCGATGAAAAATGACGTTTTTTAGTAAAATTTAGCGTGTTTTACTATTCATCAAAATAAGAACGTTGTCAGAAAAATATCAAAATTTTATCAAATGTAAATTTTTATATCCTGATTCCAAAGAAGAAGTTTATTTTGTAAAATTGAACTTATAAACTTTTAAAAAATTATATTTAATATGGGTGTTCCATCAAAAGGTGGCAAAACTGCATTTTTTAAAAAAAACATCTTTTATCATAAAAATTGATTTTGTTCTCATAACTCAGTCCAAAAAAATCATAAGATGAATTATAATGTTGTAAAATTCAGAATGTTGTTAACATAATTAAAAACAACTAGTTCATGATAATATTATAATTATATGTCGTTGTTTAGTTAAACTCGGTAATGGGTACAACACACACTATTGACGAAGGTCGCTCTTGCGTGTAATGAAAGCCAATTCAGGGTTGCGTGTAGGGATATCTTCCTTTGGTGTTGTTTATAACATAATCAAAATATAATTCAGTTATTCATTGATCAAAATATACACCTGTTGTTGTGTAAAATTAATTTTATTCCAATGAACTTGAAATTGTGTGCATCACAAGAAAAGAATAGTGTAGAATATACTACAAACTAATACGATGTTGTGTATAGCGCAATATAATCATAGTGATGCCTAAAAAAAGACATAAAAGAAATTAAAAGGAATAATTCTCATAAAATATCAGGGTGTTACATTCTTCCCCCCTTAAAATTAATTTCTCCCTCGAAATTCGTCAGGGTTATAAATTGTTTTCTCCTTGAAAGTTTCTTTCATAGAGACCCACATCATAAAAAGGAATACTAAATCATCATTTTATAAAGGAATGTTCGAAACATAACAGATAGCCAATTTAACTCATCACTGGGTTTTCACATAAGAGAATATATGTGAAAATATGTATATGGAAGAGAAATCCAACCATCATGTTTGGATGAACAGTGGTAGAGAACATGGCTATAAAAAGGCCAAAAATCACAAAGGCATAAATTTGTGATGATATAAGGTAACATATGATTCATCAGATATGAGGGAACTAGGAAAAAATTTTTGGTTTTCAAAATCATTTCCCTAATGTTGAAGAATTTTTTAATTAAAAGATATACTCACTTGATTTTGGTAAAATCTCACTGTCATTTGAGCCTTTAAAAATTTACAATTAATCTCAGAACAAAATGAATTTGAATTTGGATTCCATGAAGTGTTAGTAGATCATCCTATAGAATGATAGGGCATTCCATCTGTCTCAAACACAAGGTTAAAAAAGTTATATACATAAGTCCATCTTATGGTGAGATTAATCATATATGGTTCCAAAAATGGACTTATACATCATCTATCATACTTATTAATAAAATAAAACAAGTTTATACTAACTGGGGACTTCCTGTAGGCCAGTGGTTTCCAATAATGTCCTATCACACTTCGGTTGTGGGTTCAATTCCCCCAACCTTTTCCGACGCGACTGGTTATCGCCCGTCCTACAAGTTTGTCCTTTTTCTAAAACTACACTATTATAACAATATATAAATAAAATTGAAAAAAGGTTTTATCCCTAAAAAATATTATCTTATGTAAAACATAATCCATTTAAAATCTTTAGGCTTATCCAATATTCTTCTATCCAAGATCATAGTATAATCAAAATGATTACTAGAAGTGTAATCAACCAAGCATGTGAATACCATCATTTATCCCATGTATATCATAAGATATATCTTATTGGTAACATTCAAAACATTTTAATACCATAATATTTTATTCTCTTGAAACATGAATTACTATATAATCTTTGTAAAAACATTAATGCTATCAAAATTCAACTCTTTATACATACCAAAATCCCAAAATTTCTATATACTAAAACCATGATATCACTTTGCTCTTATATGAGCTCATTAATAATATCAAACATTTCATTATCTTATTATCCCTTAATATGCACATATCACCTGCATTCAAAAAATATATCAAACAATTATCATGGTTATCAGTACCATATAATTATTGAAAACAACAACAAACAAATACATAGATATTACAATATTCCATGATACTATAAATGAGATTCCACAAAATTATTTTTCAATCCCATTATATAAACACTTAATCATTCCACCACATCATTTTCATACTCAACATTTATAATAGTGATCGCATGTGACATGCCTTTGTCCTTTGCCTTAAGAGGTAGTTGATGTCGATCATCATTAACCCTTGGATTTTGGCATTAGTTAGCATAATGCTTCATTTCCAAGACTTGTAGAATTGATGTGTTGGTGGTGTGTTCGTTGTAGTCTTTTCTCTATTCACATAATTAGATACCTTTTTCCCATTACATTGGCACTCAGCTACTCGATGACCTTCTTTTCCACACTTAAAACCTTTTCTAGTCCCTTTAAGACAATATCCACTATGCTTATTTCCACATTTTGAGCTTAATGAAACATGTGTCTTCTTTTCACCATAGTTTTGAGATTTTTCCATGAACTCCATCTTTCATTTCTTATCAAAACCATGAGATGGATATGTAATACCAAATTTTAATTTTACCTTGATAGCACAACACACAATTTCTTCATAGCTAATGATGTCTTTTATACCTAATTCCCTTCGAAGACTTGGTTTTATGCCACTGAAGAATCGATAAACATTACTCTCAGGTTGGATGATAATGCCAGATGCATACCTTGAAAGCCTTGTAAAATTCACCTCTTATATAACAATAGATTAATCATATTTTCCCATAAGCTCATGGAACTCCTTTTCCATATTTGTTTACGAATGTGAGGTATGTACATACTGAATAAGAAGTTCTTGAACTCATCCTATTCCATGGATTCAATTTCATCTTGGGGCCTCGTATTATTAATTAGAGTCCACCACTGCTCCTATTCACATTCAAAATGGTAAATATCAAGAATTAATTTTTCATGATTCGAACAGCGAAGTATGGAAAATATCATTTCAATGTTATTGATCCATTGTTCAGCAACAAGTGGATTAGATGACCCACTGAAAGAAGGTGGACGTTGCCTCATGAATGACTCAATAGAATATTGTTTCCTTATTTTCTTATTTGGAATTCCAGAATGATACATAGCTTGTGCAAGTGTGACAATAATATTTTACACTCCATCTTCCATAACATTTGTTTGTTCAGGAGGACAATCATTGCATTGTCCATTACATTGATCATCACGGTTCCTTCGGCTTCCATCCATCGTCTAAAACCCAAAACGAATAGTGTGCGAGGCTTAAATCATGCGAGAAAAAAAAACATAATAAAGGGGGACTAAATTCAATATATAATATCTCAGGTTTAATTAAAATATCATTACAATAATTCTAATACTATAATATTTAATTATACTTAACCTTATAGACATCCCTAGACACACTTTAGAAATATCTCTAGGGATTTCACAAAAGTTTTCACATCCTATTTTTAAAAGGATAACTAAAACATCACTATGATACCGACTGTAGAGACCCAAAGCCTGAAATAAATAGACATTAGATTAATTTTGTGGAATAATTAATACATGAAAAAATAGACTCCCAAAGACTGTATTAGTTTAGTGTCTTTGGAAACTCAGAACATGATATTCTAATCATGGTGAATGATCATTAACATCTCCCATAATGATCTTCCCCTTTTGTTTTCATACCTAAAACCATTCTTTATATCCTAGGGAAACGAAAACACAAAAAGGGTGATCTCAAATTCTCATTAAGGGAAAAAATAGAGATCATAAAACAATTCCTAAACATTTGAACGCACGAATATTAACACAAAACATCAAAATCACAAGTAATGACATACATCTTGGCAGTGAATATGGAATAGATCATAAAGTAACATTAACCATGGTAAAACATCATGGGAATAAAATATCTAATTGTGGAAAACCATTAATAAAATGTTATGATTTCAGTAGTATCCAAGGAATTTCATCCAAGACCATCATAGTTGACAAAGTCCATTACTGAATCAGGTTTACTTGTCGTTCTAGCCCTGTATTACTGAACTAGATTTTACATTCCGTTCCAGCCATGTCTATCTCATGAGATATAAATCTTCACCCACTTAATTGGAGAGATATATAGGTCCCACCCATCCCATAATGAAATCATTGTTACGTGTTCTACAAAATAAACATAAATCATTCATCATAACCCAACGAATAAAATGGGTTTCATAAACATCAACCCATCATAACATAAACCATATAAAACAAATATATATCATTTTATCATAAGAAAAATCAAACCATGTAGTTAATAGAGACATTATTCTTGAAACATAACTATATTAAATAATTTCATCATAGATGGAAAATTGTTTTAATAAAACCCTTCAAATGATTTCTTGAGGAAAATATTTGTTCTTCTTCCAAATCATTTTATTTTCTCAAAAGGACATGCAATTTAAAAGAAAATAATTTTGTTGAAAATACTGATGAATTCTTGTAGAGTAGTATTTATTTAAATAAGGAATTATGAAATCATATAAATATTTTGACACTGTATAAGTTAAAAAAACATTGTCCTCGTACTTTTAACGAAAAAGTCAAAAAGTGCCATGTATGGTAAACAAAAGAAAGATTCCTTCCACAACCCAAAGTAAAATTCAAAAGGGGTAATGCTGAATTTAAATATACATGGGAGAATATTAAAAACTTAATGAAAACATTTTTATTGACATGGATGAAAAATATTACCCCAGTAAATACTTACGTATAACCAATCCCAGATAAAATTGAGATTGCAAAATTATCCATTACCTTATGTCCAATTTCGTTCACATGTGTCCGGGACTCCAGTATATTGGTTTTAAACAATATATTAACTTGTAAAATACCCATAATAATATATATGATATCATATATGATTCACTTATAACTTTATATTACCCATTCATTTGTAAATTCCATGTTAAATCATCATTTTGGGTCAAATCGTTTCATTTATTGTCCATGTTTTGACTTGTAATTATTCATATGATTTCGTAAATCATTATTAATTACTTCTAGAATATAAAAAATGATTATATATAATATATATTCATATTATAAATATATATAATAGATCAATAAATGGAAATAAATACACCATCCATGGAGACGGTAGGTCGTACATACGCATGAACGATGTTTTCTATCCCTTATTAAATTGAATGGAAGTAAATAACATATAAATAAATCCATTAAAATTAATATTTAATATATTTCATGATTATTTATTATATATAATTTATAATCAATCTTGAATGGATAACTTGGATAATGAATTTTATCACGTCGTGGAGACAGTAATCCATACGTATGCAGGAGCAATGATGTCATCCAAATATTTATTTAATAGAATTAGAGTGGATGATATAATATCTCAGAATTATTATGATGTTATAATAACCATATATTGTTATTATTTACACCATTATACCCATCCATGTAAGGTGGTGGTGGAAAAACAGATTACAGCACGGTGTGGATACGGTATTCCGTACGTACACACGCGCGGTGATTTCATTTTCTGTAGGATAGATAAATGGTGAAATAGTGTTGTTTCATTTTTTTAATGACATATCAGTATATGAGTTATATTTATGTTATTACTTTATTATGAAAAAAAATAATAAGTTAAAGAAGAAATGAATTTCAAAGAATCGGTAAAGGATATTACCTCTTCTGTGACGCGACTCTTCTAAACATCCTCTTAGGGAACTAAATTTAGTCTTTGAAGAAGACCAGGTCCTCTGATATGTTTCTAGGGAAGTGGATAGGAGAAATGGGAAGGGTTTTTCAGATCATTAAGACTCAAAGTGGTGTGAGGAATAGAGGGAGGAAGAGACCTTTTATAAGATAAAAGAGGGGCACTTTTGGAAACCTCTAAAATATTAATTTATAAAAAACTCAAACCACACATAGAAACCACAAAAAATGACTCCAATCCAAATATTTAATTTCATAGGGTTGTAATAATATAAACCAATAATTTTTAGACATGTTGGTAATTTAATTTAAACCATATCAACTTGATTTATCCTTATTTAATCTATTTAATTTTATTTGTGTTAATAATATTATAAATTTTAAACTATTATAATAATTACTTATGTGTTGTGAATTGTCCATAATTCGATAAATTTTGACATTTTAGAGAATATAAATTTCAATTTATAGTTTTTAAATACATTTGTGATTTATAAACATTGTTATAATATGTTATTTTTATAAAATAACAATAGTGTCAATTTTTACACTATTCATTTATTTGAATTTAAATAAAATACACACAATTATATATTCTACCCAAAATATATTATAGACTCCTAAAATGTCATATTCATCTATAAAATTTGTGTAGAACATTTATTAGTTCAAATAATATTTATTTTAATCTTTTTAAAACCATTTATTTGATATTTCAATCAATAAAATAATTTCTACATCACTATTGTGTCATCATTAATCAAAATTATTTAATCCCTAAAAACACTAAATAAATTATCAGGATGTATATAATTTTATTATATATCATGTAGACTATTTATATTTGATGTTTTATGAGGCTTATCACTAAATTATAATTATTACACATATAAGATATAAGAGAGTGACATGTTGTCACTGTCTTTCATTTTAAAAATAATTATATCATTTTCTTGGTCAAAAGTCCATGAAATTAGTCTATTCTGACCCTTATGTGATATGGACCTACTTTTATTAATCAAATTAATTTTTTTCAGGTCATAAGGTATTTTTATAATCTTATTTTTACCCATAATTACCCGATTTACCATTAACTGTAGTTAATACAAAATACCATAGTTATTATTCATAAAAAAAGCAAAATATTAAAATAATTTGGACACATTGAATCCAAATATGGAATCAAATTTTCCAAATTAAAAACACAGAAGTTGTAGTAACTAATTTAATATTAATCCCATTGTCAAGAAAACTGGTTTTAAAAGTTAAAACATTGTCAAAGATTGAAATGTTTTTACCTATGAATTCGATGTAAAATTAATTCTAATGACATTAATTATATTAAATGGTAATAATATATTATTTTTATATTTTAAAAAAATTTACAATTATAATTTAACCACATAAATTGTCCCGATGAAAAGGTTGTTTTTAAGTAAAATTTAGCGTGTTTTTACTATTCATCAAAATTAGAACGTTGTCAAAAAAATATAAAATCTTTATCCAACGTAAATATTTATATCCTGGTTCAAAATAATTAGTTTATTTAGTAAAATTAAACTTATAAACTTGTCAAAAATTGTATTTAAAATGGGTGCGCCATTAAAAGGCGACAAAACTGTATTTTTTTAAAAATACTTCTTTTATCTGAAAAATTGATTTTGTTCTCATACCTAATTCCAAAAATTGTGTAAGATAAATTATAATGCTATAAAATTCAAAACGTGGTTAATTCTATTCAAAATGGCTAGTTCATGATAATATTATTACAATATATTGTTGTTTTTTGAAACTCGGTATTGCATACAACACACGCTATCGAGGAAGGTCTCTCTTGAGTGTAATGTAAGCGAAGTCAGTGTTGTGTGTAGGGAAAGCTTCATTTGGTGTTGCATATAACATACTAAAAATATATTTCAGTTATAAATTGATCAAAATATATACATGGTGTTGTGTAAAAAGAATTTTATTTGAAAGAACTTGAAATTGTGTGCATTACAAGTGAAGAATAGTGTTGTGTATACTACAAGCTAATACATTGTTGCGTATAGTGCCAGCTAATCCTGGTGAAGCATACAACAAAAAACATCAATGAAATTAAAAATAATAATTCCCATAAAATATGATGGTGTTACATTCTACCCTCCTTAAAAGGAATTTCTCCCTCAAAATTCGTTAGGGTCATAAATGGTTTTCTACTTGAATGTTTCTTTCATAGAAACCCACATTGTAAAAATGAATACTAAATCATCATTTTAAAAAGGAATGTTAGAAAAATAATAGATACCCAATGTAACTCATCACTAGGTTTCCACATAGGAGAATATAGGTGAAAATATGGATATGGAAGAGAAATCTAACCATCATGTTTGGATGAAGAGTGGTTGAGAACATGGCTATGAAAAATCCAATAATCAAAAATACCTAAATTTGTGGTGATCAATGGTACCCTCTGATTCATCAGATATGAGGGAACCAGGACAAAATTTTTTGTTTTCAAGATCATTTCCCTAATATTGAAGAATTTTTGAAATAAAATAAATACTTACTTGATTTTGGTAATATCTCACAGTTGTTTGTGCCTTGAACAATTTCCACTTAATTACATTAAGGAATGAAGTTGTATTTTTCATATGTGAAGTGTTAGCAGATCATGCGATAGAATGATTGGTCATTCCATCTATCTCAAAAATAAGGATAGAAAAAGTAATATACCTAATTCAATGTTATACAAAGATTAATTGTATATTGTCCCAAAAATGGAATTATACTTCATCTATCATACCACCTAATAAAATAAAACTAGTTTCTACTAACCGGAGACTTCCTATAAGCCAATGGTAGGCGATAAATGCCTACGACACTTCAGTTGTGAGTTCGATTCCTGCAACCTTTTCCGACATGACAGGTTGTCGCCCGTCCTGCAGGTTATCCTTTTTCTTAAACTACAATTTTATAACATTCTAGAAATAATATCAAAAAACTTTCTATCCCTAAACAATATTATAATACATTTCAAATGTTTAGCCTTATCCAAAATACTTCTATCCATGCTAATATTATAAAGAAAAAGATTACTAGAAATGTCGTCAACCAAGCATGTGAATACCATCATTTAACCCCCATATATCATAAGATGTATCTTTTTTGTCACATTCCAAACATGTTAATATCATAATATTGTATTCTCTTGAAACATTATTTACCATAGAATAATTGTGAAATCATTAATGCTGTCAAAAGTCAACTATTTCTACATACCAAAATCGCAAAATTTTTATATACTCAAACCAGGAAATCACTTTGTCCTTATATGAGCTCATTAATACTATCAAACGTTTCATTATCTCATTATCCGTTCATTATGCGCATATCATCTGCTTTCCAAAAATATTTCAATCACTTTTCATGGTTACCGATACCATATAATTATTTAAAACCTCAATAAACCAATACATAGATATTTCATTATTCCATGATACTATAAATGATATTCCACAACATTATTTTGGAATCTCGTTACATAAACACATAATCAGTCCACCACATAGCTATAATACTCAACATCACCAATAGTGATCGCATGTGACTTCATTTTTCCTTTATCTTAAGAGGTTTTTGATTTCGATCATCATTAACCATTGTATTAAGGTATTGGTTAGCATAAATCCCCATTTCCCTGCACATGTAGCATTGAAGTGTTGGTGGTGCATTTTCTACAGTCTTTTCCCTATTCACATCATTAGCTACCTTTTTCCCATTACATTGGCACTCATCTGCTCGATGAACTTCTTTTCTACACTTAATTAATTTTCTAGTCCCTTTAAGATAATCTCAAAAATGCTTCTTTCCACACTTTGAGAATAAAGAAATTTTTTCTTTTTTTCACCATATTTTTGAGATTTTAACATGATCTTCATCATTTGTTTCTTGTAACAACCATGAGATGGATATATAACACCAACATCCAATTCAACCATGATAGAAAAATGCACAATTTATTCATAACTACTGAAGTCTCTTATAGCCAATTCCCTTTGAAGACTTGGTTTTAAGCCACTAAAGAATCGATCAACTTTACTCTCATGTTGGATGAAAATGCTACATACATACCTTGAAAGCCCTGTAAAATTTTCCTCTTATATACCAACAGATTCATCATCCTTTTTCATTAGCTCAAGTAACTCCTTTTCCATATTTGTTTGAAGTATATGAGGGAAGTACTTATTGAAAAATATGTTCTTGAACTCATCCCATTTCATCTATTCAATATCATATTGGGGACTCATATTCTTAATTAGATTCCACCAATGGTCTGCTTCACCTTCTAGATGGTAAATAGCCAGAATGAATTTTTCATGTTCCAAACAGTGAAGTTTGGTAAATATATTTTCAGTGGTACTAATAAATTGTTTAGTAACAAGTGGATCATATGACCCATTCAAAGAAGGTGGGCGTTGCCTCATGAAGGACTCAATAGAATATTATTCCATTCTCTGCTCATTTTGAAGTCCATAATGATTCATAGCTTGTGTAAGTATAGAAATAATATTTTTCACTCCATCTCCAATAACATTAGTTTTTTAATGAGGAAAATCATTGCATTATACATTACATTTATCAACACGATTCCTTTGGGTTCCAGCCATCATCAAAAACCCAAAAAAATGGTGTGAGAAGAAAAAATTAATCTAGGAAAAAACATAAAATGGGGGAGTAACTTCAGTATATAACATCTTAGGTTTAATTCTAATACCGTTACCGTAATTCTAGGACTATAACGTATACTTATACGTAACCTTAGAGATATCTATAAAAACACCTCCGAAATATCTCAAGGGATTTCACTAAAGTTTTCGCATCCTAGTTGCCAATTGATAAATAAACCTCCTCTCTGATACCAACTGTTGAAACAAAAAGCGTGATATACATAGACATTACATTACTTTTTTGGAATACATAATACATGAAAAAAACAAACGCCCATAGGCCATATTAGATTAGTAACTTTTGAAACATGAAACATAATCTTCTAATCACGGTGAAAGATCTTCAAAATCTCTTATAAAGATCTTCCCCTTTCTTTTTATTACCCAAAACATTTCTTTATATCAAATAGAAATGAAAACATAAAAAGTGTGAGTTCCAATTCTCTGTAAGGGTAAACATGGATATCATAAACCAATCCCTAAACATTTTAATGTAAAAACATGAACATAGAACATCAAAATAATGAGTAATGACATAAATCTTGGTAGTGCATTAGGCATAGATCAAAAAGGAACATTAACCATGGTAAAATAGCCCGGGAATAAAACATGTAATTGTGGAAAACCATTAATCACATGTTATGATTTCCATTGCAGCCAAGGCATTGCTTCCAAGACCATCATAGTGGACAAAGACCATAATAGACCTATGATTACTCATCGTTCTAGCCCTGTATTACTTAACCAAATTTTAATTGATGTACTAGCCATGTCTATCTAATGACATATAAATATTTACCCAATGTATTGGAGGGAGTTATAGGTCTCACCCATCTCATATTGAAATCATTCTTACTTGTGCCACAAAATAAACATAACTCATCTGTTATAACCCAGAGAAAAAATGGGTTTAATAACCATCATCCCATCATAACATAATCCATATAAAACAAATGGATATCATTTCATCATAATAAAAATCAATCCATGTAATTAATAGAGAAATTATTCATGAAACATATCCATATTAAATAATGTCATCATAGATGGAAAATAGTTTTAATAAAACACTTGAAATGAATTCTTGAGGAAAATTCTACTTCCATATCATTTTCTTTTCTCAAAATGACATTAAATTTAAAAGAAAATAATTTTTTTTAAAATACTCATGAAATCTTGTAGAGTAGGATTTATTTAAATAAGCCATTATGAAATCGTAAAAATCCATTCACGCCGTATAAGTTAAAAAACATTCTCCTAGTACTTTTGATGAAAAGGTCCAAAAGTACCACGCATGGTAAACAAAAGAAAGATTCCTTCCATAACATAATGTAAAATTCAAAAAGGTTAAAAATGAATTTAAACATAAATGGAAGAATATTAGACAATTTATGAAAACATTTTTGTGGACCTGGATGAAAAATATAACTCTAGTAAATATTTATGTATAAACAATCCTGGATAAAATTGAGATTGCAAAATTATCCCTTACCTTATGTCAAATTTCATATGTATGTGTCTGAGACTCCAGTATAGTGGGTTTAAACATATTATTTACTAGTAACATAAAAATAATAATATTTATGATATCATATATGATTAACTTACGTCTTTATATTTCATGTTCATTTGTCAATTCCATGTTAAAGCAGCATTTTGGGTAAAATCGTTTCATTTATCATCCGTGTTTTGACTTGTAATTATTCATATGATTACTTAGAGCATGATTACATAATTCCAAAATCTTAATCATGATATATATATAATATATATTCAGAATATACATATATATAATAGATCGATAAATGGAATGAAATACACCGTTCATGGAGATGGTACGTTGTACGTACGCATGAACATTGTTTTCATTTCCATATTAAATTTAAAGAAAATATGTAAATAACATATACATAAATCCATTATCATTAATATTTCATATATTTCATTATTATTTATTATATATACTTTATAATAATTCTTTATTGTTTAACATGGAGGATGAATCTCATCACGTCATGGAGACGGTAATCTGTACGTATGCACGAGCGATGATATCACTCCCATAATTATTGAATGGAATTAGGGTAGATTATATAGTATCTAATAATTATTATAATGTTATAATAACCATATATAGTTATTATTTACACCATTATACCAATGCAAGTAATGTGGTGGTGGAAAAACAGATTACACCATGACGTGGAGACGATATTCTGTATGTATGCATGCGCGGTGATTTCATTTTCCATTGGATGGATAGATATTGAAATATTGTTGGTTCATATTTATAATTACATATCAGTTTTTGAGTTTTACTAATGTTATCAATTTATTATTAAACAATAAAATAATAATAAGTAGAATAAGAAATGAATTTGAAAGAACTGGTAAATGATATTACATCTTCTTCGATGCGCCTCTTCTAAACCTCCTCTTAGGGAACTAATGTGGGTCTTTGAAAAATACCAAGACCTCTAGTATGTTTCTATGGAAGAGGATAAGATAATTGGGTAGGGTTTGGCCTAACATGAAGGCTCAATGTGGTGTGAGGAGAATACGGAAGAGGTACCCATTTATAAGATAGGAGAATGGCACTTTTGGAAACCTCTAAAATATTAATTTATAAAAAACTCAATCCCCACTTAAAAACCTCGAAAAATGACTCAAGTATGATGATTAAATGATATAGGGTTGTAATATCATCAAAAAATAAGATTTAGAAATGTTGGTAATTTATTTTAAACCTTATCAACTTGATTTATCTTTATTTAATCTATTTAATTTTATTTGATGTAGTAATATTCTAAATTTTAAATTGTTATAAATAATTACTTATCTGTTGTGAATTGTCCATAATTGGATGAAGAATGAAATTTTATACCATAGAAATTTCAATTTTTAATATTTAAATATTTTTGTGATTTCTAAAAATTTTTATAATATGTTATTTTTAAAGAAGAACAATAGTGTCAATTTTGATAGTATTCATTTATTTGACTTTAAATAAAATCCAAACAGAGCATATATTAAAAAAAAATACATAATAGACACATAACATTTCATATTTATATATAAAATTTGTGGAGAACATTTATTAGTTCATATAATTTATATTTTAATATTTTTTAACAAATTTATTTGATATTTCAATAAATAAAATAATTTCTACATCACTATTATGTAATTTTAATGAGAGTTATTTAATCCATAAACATTATAAATAAATTCTCAAGATGTAGATAATTTTATTAGATTTCAATAGATTATTTATATTCGATGTTTTATGAGGTTTATCATTAAATTAAAATTATTATACTTATATGATATAACAAAGCGACATGTTGTCACTTTCATTGGTTTTAATGATAATTATATACTTTTCATAGTCAAAAGTCCATGAAATGAATCTATTCCAACCCTTATGTGATATGTGTTGACTTTTATTCATCCAATAGAATTTTGGTAGGTCTTAGGGTAATTTTTCAATCTTATTTTTACTCTTAATTACTCAGTTTACCATTAATTGTTGTAAATAAGACTTACCGAAGTAACTATTCATAATAACAAAAAAATAAAAATTAACCTATTAACATAATTTGGACCCACTGAATCCAAATATGGAATCCATTTTTCAAATTTCAAAACACAAATGTTTCAATAAATAATTTAAAATTAATCCCTTTGTTAAGAAAACAGGTTTTTGAAGTTAAAACATTGTCAAAGATTGAAATGTTTTTACCTATGAATTCAATGTAAAATTAATGCTAATGAAATAAATTATATTAAATTTTAAAAATATATTCGTTTATACTTTAAAAATTTTTACTATTATAATTTATCCATATAAATTATCAAGATGGAAATAGTTATTTTAAAGTAAAATTTAGCGTGTTTTTAATATTCATAAAAATAAGAACGTTGTTAGAAAAATATCAAAACATTATCCATTGTAAATTTTTATATAAGGATTCAAAAGAAGAGGATTATTTTCTAAAATTGAACTTATAAACCGGTCAAAAGTAGATTTAAAATGTCTGCTCCATCAAAAGGCGGCAAAACATCATTTTTTGAAAAATACTTCTTTTATTTGGAAAATTGATTTTGTTCTCATACCTCATTCAAAAAAATGTGTAAGTTGAATTATAATGTTATGAATTTAAAAATGAAGTTAATACTATTCTTAATGGATAGATCATGATAATATTAAAACAATATATTGTTGTTTAGTAAAACTCAGTATTGCGTACAACACACGCTATTGAGGAAGGTCTCTCTTGTGTGTAATGCAAGTCATGTCTGGGTTACATAGAGGGAAATATTCCTTTGGTGAGAGTATAAGATACTCAAAATATAGTTTAGTTATACATTGATCAAAATAAACACTTTTGGTTGTGTAAAAATAATTTTATTCGAAAGAACATGAAATTGTGTGCATCACAAACCATGAATAATGTTGCATATACTGAAAGATAATACGGTGTTGCGTATAGTGCAAGATAATATTGGTGAATTGTAAAACAAAATAAATCTATGAAATCAAAAAGATTAATTCTCATAAAATCTCAGGGTTTTATATGGATAGTTACCTATATAGATTTTATCTCAAACCTTCTTTGAGACAATGATGGGTACTTATATAGAATAAATGATTTAAGGTGTGGATATGGTCATGATCCAAACTACAAGTCTCAAATTTATAACCAGGATCCATAGAGAAAAAAATAAAGAGGATGATTAGGATGCATTCTGTAATTTCTTCCCTAGTTTATATATTTGTTACGTTTATTTTACACTTTACATGTATACATATTTTGAATGATTTTTTAGACACATGATAGGAATCATCATCATCATTTGTATATGATATTCTGTTCGGTATCATTTATATATTCTTATCTTGTACATTTATCAGCTGTATAATTTATTTACTACTTCCACTTTATATCTGTTACTAGATATCAATTATGAAACACTTTGGTGATAAGGAAACAGTCTCCCCACAGTGGTATTCTGGTCTGGGACATTACAATGTGGTATCAGATATCTTTTCTGGTTTTCATTATTAATTGGAGACAATATATAGGTATGTGAAGGAATTTGAATTTAGTGATGAGCTATTCCTTGACATGGGTAACCCACATATATTAAAATCTAAAAATCCTAAAATGTTTTTTTTCTAGATTTTAAAAATTACTTTTGATTTGATTCATTAATTGGGTGATGTAAATTGATTGTGATTTTATCATTGATTTGATTATGTGTAATATTTTATTCCAAACTACTGAGATTTTGGTAGGCCCTCTCATGCATCATTTTAGAAACTTATTAGAACTCACATTCCTTGCATTATGCAATTCCATATAGGATGAATTACTAATTTATAGGTTTTTTGATATGTCCCATGATTGATATACATACTATGTGATACATATTTTCCACCATGAATTGAGAAACATGGATGGTACATAGAATTTCTTCCATAACCTAAGAATTGTTTTCTTGATTAGGCTATAACAGTTAGCCAAAATACCCAATTTAACCTCATTTAGTCATGGAACCTGAGTCACAGGGACTAGAACATGTTATGGCAAGGATTAAATATATTCCATATTTGGGTTCCTATTGAGTATGGTATAATAAAAATCAGAATGGATGAACCATTAGGTATTAGAATTTTAAATTAATTGTGATGTAATTGAAATTAAATGAGAATAAAATGGAAAAAAAATTATTTATATCTATGATCATTCCCAACACCCAAAATTAATAGTAAGAAGTATATATTATCATTTTCATTTATTTGATCTATACAACATCCAGACGAGAATCTAGTATCTGAAAGAGGGATTTGTTTTGTATATTGAATTCCTTGTACCTTTAAATTTTTAGTATCTGTGATTTTAGTTGTGAACATTGATTACATTTTTATTTGAATCATGTGTTTGAAATTATAGATTAATTCCACCATTGATATACTATGAGGTTGGTGATGATCACACTATAGAGGCGATGGTGCATGGGCTACCGACAGATCCTCCTTTAGTTCAAGATATGGAACCACTATTGTATTAGACACAGGTGATGAGGCACAGTTCTGTAATGGTTTTATATGATCCATATTAACCATTTAGGGATTACCATTACCATCTATGACTATGTTAGTTTTTATGCTTGAGTTATAGTAGCTGCATCCACCCATATTTTAATATGATAGAGGACCACAGGCTGCAGCTTCATGGATAGTGGCCAATGCAATCAATCACAGAAAATCTCTAGATTTCTACCATTGGGATGGTTAATCATTTCATGTATATAATTCATGATTCCACTATGATATGGTGGGATGATATTATTCAGATAGATCATCATTGGGAAATGAATTGGAGGAATTTTCATATTTCCTTTTATGATTGTTTCTATCTAGGAAGTTGAGGGTCGATAGATCCCAAGATTTTCGGAACATAAAGCTGGTCCCATTATCAGTTATGGATTATTTGGCATGTTTCATAGAAATATAGGGATTCAAACATATTATGATGGATGAAGAGTTTCTTAAAGACATATAATTTTAGGATACTCCTAGATATAACATCCGATCACAGGTGAATGTATTTCAGATGACTACCATTTCTATAATATTGAATCAGAAGATTTTCATAGATCGTAACCTAAGATTTGATGGGTTTCTGAGACATGGTAGTTTGATATATAGATCTATTTTTATGGTGACTAAAAATAGGAAGAATCATTTGTATATTACACTTGGTGATATTATTAGACATAGTACATCCTTAGGAAGTCTAGAAAGGTGCCACCAGTGCGGTAGATCCATAAGATAACTAGCTAAGATCCAATATTATAGTAAGATGAAGCCTCTATAGAACTTAAAAAGAATTTCAATGTTACAAACTGAGAGAGGGTCTATCAAATCCATGTATAAGACTTGGTTAATAAGATTCTCATTAGAAATAGATCTAGAGTATAACAAAATGATCAGGTTGAGTTTATGGTCATGGTCATTGTAGTTAGACCCAAGTATTGATGTGGTAGTAGAGCAGATCTGCTCATGGTATACTGGTTGTATCAATGGGCTATAGATATGGCCATATATAAATAGTGCAACAGAAACATGAGTAGTAAGATCAAATACCATCTATAAGGAGTTATCTTGTTCTATTACCCTATACATTTTCATCATCTAATTTCATTTCTAATTATTTGGATATCATTATATATGTGCATGTTGTGGAGATCTGTGGGAATAGTGTTCAATGTTACGATGTATTTTTGACACATAATACTCTCTTGGGTTTTATAATTGAGTTATTGTGTTTGTTTAAGTTGTTTTCCCTTGAGACTGGTGTGTGTCACATCACTAGGGACCTCTTTTTCCCCGATATGATAGGTTTTGATATCATTATCAAGATGCAGTTATTGTTTACCATTTATTCTTTCATGGATTTATATCACTAAAGGGAAAATTTCACATCAATAGAGGGTGAAGACATTATTAAAATGGGTTAATGGGATATTCAGGCGAGACAAAATGGACCCAAACATCATGGGATAGTTGGATGATAGCCCAGTTTATGATTCTATATTTTGAAGATTAGGAAACACATTAGAACGATTTTTCTCCATTGGTTGATCATTTCAGGAAAGTTTTCCTAGATGAAATTTCAAGATTACCTCCACTTGGAGAGGTAGTTTTCTAAATCCAAATAGTTCCATGATCTACACTGATATCCCTTCCTCCTTAAAATATTTCTTATATATAGATGCAGGAGTTAAATAGGAAGATTGAGGATTTAAAGTCAAACAATTTTACCTAATCTAGTAGTTATCCACAATGTTCACTAATAATTTTTGAGAAAAAAAAGAGGAAGGAAATATTAGGATATGTGTGGATTACCAGAAATTAGACCAGATAATAGTTAGCAACCTGCATACTCTCCCATAAATGGAAGTTTTCTTCAACTAGGTCTGAGGATCTCAGGTTTTCTATAAGGTTAATTTGATATCAGATTATCAGCATGTCTGTTCAAGTCAATAATACATACCTAAGATAATTTTTCTTCTACAGAATAGTATATTTGAGAGTTTGGTGATGTCGTTATATCTCACGAACATTCCAATAGTCTTCATAAAATCAATAAATTGTGTTTTACATCCTTATCAAGATTTGTTTTTCATGGTTTTTTTTCGATGATATATTCGTGTACTATCATACTCTACACACCCATGCCAAACATCATGAGATCATATTGAATACATAGAGAGAGTATTTTTTTATATTATTCATAGAATGTTCCACTTTTTGATGATTTAAAATCACATACTAGGCCATGTTATCTCATCGAAAAGAGTATTAGTTGATATTGAGAATATGATAGCTATATTTTCCTAAGAGCAGCCCATGATTGACTTTGAGATACATTGTTTTCTAGGGATGTATGGATATTACCAAGATTTCATACATGAATTCTGATTCTAGGAAGTTACACTTATTTTCTTGACTAAGAAGGGTGTGATGTTTTTATATTCATATTCATATTATTCAAAAAATCACGAGTTGAATGGTTTTTTGAATTCAGTTCCAATACTAATTTTTCTAAATCTAGGTATGTGATTCAATATTTACTAGGAATAATTTGGTAGCATTCTAGGATCATTCTTTATGTAGGGAGATATTGTAACACCCCAGGTAAATAAAGAATATGACATCTTTATATTTATCCATATTTTTGAATCAAATATTAATATTACTTTAAAGGGAATGCTATTCTCGATGGCGTACCCAATACGCAACAACGAGTTTCTTGGGAATTTTACGTTGCACTCTAATAATAAAATAATATTATTTTAAATGGTAGTTAACATGTAGACGTATTATTGGCGAGAATGGATAGAAATAACTAAAATATGATTATATATGTTTTTTAAATGTTTTTACATTTATCCAAAGGCTTAAAATATGGAAAGAATTCAATTTTAGGCTTTTATACCCTAATTTTCACTAAAGGTTCACTTATCGCCTTTTGATGGAGAACTATCATTAAATATAGTTTTGATCACTCTTATACATTCTATTGGACCAAAAATAACTCTTCTTTAGAATCGGGACATCAAAATTTACTTTGTGTAAATTTTTGGTACCTTTCCGATAAAGTTCATTTTTTAATGAATAGTGTAAAATGTTGTATTTTAATTCAAAACCTCTTTTTAATCTAATTTATTTATATGATTAGATTATATTTTGAATTGGTTATAAAGTGATATTAGAAAATATTTTTACCATTAAATCCAATAGTGGTCATTGGAATTAATTACACTTTGAAATCGGACTTAAACTAGTGTCAATCTTTTGATACTTATTGTTTCATAAAAACACGCTATTTGCTCTAACAACGGGGATTAATTATTAAATTAATTAATGTTACTTATATCTTTTTAATTTTGTAAAATAGAATTCATTTTTGAATTCGTAATATCAAATATACCTTACGGTGATTTTTTGGTAATTTTCTGAAAAACTTCAATTTTTGATGAATAGTGAAACCACTAAGTGGTACTTATAAAAACTGATTTTTCCGTTTAAATGAAATTTTTCCATCATTGTGTTTTGATTTTCAAAAATCCGACATACATGGTTGGCATTAAGAAGTAAAATGCTGTTCAATGGGATTAAAATAATTTTTTGGTGAATAGTAACTTATTAAGTTTTTAATCGCGATTAGTGGTAATTAGTGTTGTTTAAGGTAAAAATAATGTTTTAATAATATGAGATGAGCTTGACACATGTCCTACCCTCATTGGATGTGTCATGGCCGACCAAGACAAGCCATGGGTCAACTTGGGGACCCCATGGATCCACGTTGGTTGGGAAATGACATAAATAACTTTTTATTTAATGTAAAAGTAAAAAAGACACAAACATAATATGTTTTACGAAAACAATTTTTACATGGGGTTATGAAGATCAGATTTTTGATTATAAATAGTAATTGGAAAAATAAAAATATTTCGTACATCATAGTATTTTTTTTATAATTTTTAGAATTTAAATAAATTAAATTATATATGACATAATGATGATGCAGCGATGACTTCATTATTTAACGATTTAAATAAAATGGAAAGATAATGTAAAATCTACAACCTACATGTGGCCAAAACCAATTGGATGAGTGGATTTCAAAGCCTTATCACCTTATCTCCAAATTATATCAATGTGGGACCCTTTTAAAACCGAAACACATTTTCAAATAAAGTAATATTTCATACTTTCCAAAAGTGCCCCTCCCCTCCTCTTATAAAAGGCCCACACCTCTACCTCATTTCACACACTCCTCAAGCCTTTTTCTTGGCCAAACCCTGCCCACTTACTCTCTCCACATCCCTCTCCTCACCCTATAGGATTTCCTATGGGCATAATCCTTTCAAAGGAAGTCATTGGGCTCAAATCAAAAGGAGTTACACTTTTAAAGGTAATTCATTCTCTCATGTTCATTTGTTTTATTTTGCTTCTCCAACCCCCTAAAATCTTTTTATTTACTTCTTTTGTAACAAAACCAGTATCTTAAATATACTAGGATGTTGTTATAAGATTTTTTCGAGCTACACTCTCACACAACTACAACAAATGGTTAAAGAACATACGGTTTCTGTGGATGGCGAAATTCTACCTCACGAAACGATGATTGTTCAATACTCATTTAACACCTTCAAAGGTGTCCATTATGATGTAACTATTTTTATATATGATATATAATATGTTTATGTTTTACTTATGCTTCTGTATTTTTCATTTGTGTCTTACCTTTATGGCTTCCATTATAGGTATACGCGATATCTTCATTTTAGGAAGTGCGGACTACCGCCCCATCAAAGTGATGTGATTCGTTAATGCCATATGTGGGACGTGTAAATGATGGATTTAAAGTTATTATATATGATGTTATACTGGAATTATAATAAACCTCTATGTCATTATTATTTCTTTCCATTAAAGTATGAGATTGGAATGAAAGTAGCGTTCATGTGTACGTACGACTTACCGTCTCCACGAACGATACATTTCATTTATTATCCCAAAATGTAATGTACTATTAAAAGTATATGTATATAATGGATATATATAATGAATGTTACATATAAATTATGAATATAATTCTGTAATTAAAATATACATACCTCTCATTTAATTTTTATTCCATTAATATGAGAAAGAAATGAAAGTAGCGTTCATGCGTACGTACGGCTTACCGTCTCCATGAATGGTGCATTTCATTTCTTACCCCTAAAAGATTATGTAATATTATAAATACATTTATATGCTGGATATATATGATATATATGATATCCAAATCAGGAATGTCATTCTGGATATAAAGAACCTTTGACCACACGAACAACATGTAATTGTAAGAAGTCAACTTTCGACTTAAGAACCAAATATCGAAAAAACAATCATTATTAACTTAAATGGTTACATAATGTTTATAACATGGAAATAATTGATATAAAAGGAATAATGAACTCTAAAAAGGTTCTTAATCAAGTAGAAATTAACTCAAGTTTATTATTCAGGATGTTAAAGAACGATCGAGTCAAGTCGGACCCGAGGTAAGGGATCCTACTCCTCTCTTTCTTTTTAAGTACACACTTTTATGTCATTCCTTTTAAAGCTCATCTATCTTGTTATTGGGATGATCTTTTATATTACATTTACTGTAATTTTTTTGTTCATGTGATGAGAGACCCTATTTCCTCTCACCAATCCATTTTGGATGTTTTAAGTGGCGCTGTTAGGCTGCCAAGTTTTCGTAAGTGATTTTTCATCTCACTTTTATTCCCGTGAGATTTATGCTACATTTGCCACAATTTCCTTTGAGTGGTGTATGTACTGACCATTATTTTACTCATTTTGTAATATTACTTCATTTATGAGTATTTACATCAATGATGTATTGTCCTTATTTCACGGGTCGTATGTTTCGGAAGATACCCAAGTCGGTAAGGGAACCTTTCACCCTACTTTTTTTAAAAGACTTATTTTGTTGGGTCTTTTAATTTACATATTTTTATGTTGGGATATGTTTTCATATATACTTATTGATGTAAATTTTATTTCCAAGTGATGAGATACACTTTTTATCTCTCATCAACTCATTTTGATGTGATGTCGTTAGGCTGTCAAGGGAACTTCTTAACCCTGTTTCGATTTCTTTGGGCTCGACATGTAGTTATTGAATATGTCATCCTTTGAAAATGTGTGAATGAACTTTGATTATTTTACACTTAATATCCACTTATATTTTCTGTATTCGTTTGTCACACATAATTATGTAATTGATTTATCCTTAAACCAAGGATATCGTCTTTGTAAGGGATTTCGTCTCAATATCTTTTCATTGAGGCATATTTAGTTTTATACACAACATTCTTTTATATGGTGTATAAACCCCTTTGACTTTAACTTTTATCCAAAAGGAATCTTTTTCTACGAAGCGTTTAACTAAACGACAAAAAGGAATGTTTTTTTAACGTACGTGGTGACAATGACCTTTTCCGCCGCCACGAGTATTATTTGGTCTTTGGATTCCTCAACAAGCAGAAATGTTTTTAAAATAAAATAAATACCATATACTCTTTTATGTATTTTGGAATTGAAAATGGTTTTGATAAAGGATTTAATTATGTCAATATATTTATGATATATTGTGATTGAAATGTGGAAACGTTATCATTCCTTTATATTGGTTTTCTGTTTTATGATTTTATATTGGTACTTGGACATTTTAACGGGTGGTTACGTTATAAACCATATGACGGGTGGTGCCGTGAATAACAGGACGGGTGGTTACGTTATAACCTCCAATGCATTGGGTATGGAATTCGGCCGTATGGCTATTCCATTAAGTATGTATGGAAATTGGCCGTATGGATACTCCATTAAGTGATATGTGTGGAAGTATACTGTATGGTTATTCCACTTAGGTATGTTTATGTCCCAAGTTACCTTTATATATGTTATGTGTTCTTTATATGGGTTTTATGGTAACCCTTTGGTTACAAAAAGGTATGTACTGATACTTTATTCAGTGAATAGTTTTTACTACTTCATGAAGGTGAAGGTATTACTTTGATAGAGTATACATGTTTTACTTGATGTTTGAAAAAGTAACAGTTTTCGTTCTTTGTGTATCCCTTACTGAGCTTTTTTATGCTCATCCCAAGTTTTTGAAATGTTTTTCACAGGACTTAGCGTGGAATAGGGTCAAGGATGAGATCATGAGAAAGTCATGCTACCTAAAACATGGAACTATACATGTTTCTTTTTAAGAGTTTTTATTTTATGGAAATTTAGTAGAAGCGACTACTTTGTAATCTTTTGAGATGTAATAGTTATGTCCTAATTCTCTAAAACTCTAAACCTGAAAAGATCCTCAATTTGAATTACTCATTTAATTCAATATTAAGTAAAGTTTAAGGCTGGGGCCTTATAGTTGGTATCAAAGGTCGGTTTAGATAACTTTAGAGGTTAGGGTATTCTTTAAGCATAAGTGACATTACCATAATGGTTAGGATTTCAGAAAGAGTCCTAGTTTTAGATAAAGTGAATGAGTAAGTATATCTTAGTTTTTACCTTCCTCATTAGTACATGATGGTTTGGTTGATATACTCACACTGACATTTCTATTTTTAGTGAATGGCTGGATCTCGCAGGCACCAAAGAGACAATTGGTTTGAAGGAAACTGTGGTGGTTCTCTGATTAAGAAACGCAAGGAAATGGGGTACTCAATGAGGAAACTCGTGGTTGTTCTAAAACAACTATCAAGGAGTCATGATCAACCACGTGATCCTTGGTATGTTCTATAATTCATCATGTACGAGATGACCAATTGATGTGGAAGTTCAGGTAATAATTAAAAAGGTAACCATTAGGGTTTATATGATCCTTTAATTTTAGGTAATTATGGGTTACTCTATTATATGTTGGAAAATGAAAGGAATGAGAAAAACATGAGGTTAAAATATGTTATGATTATTTTTGAAGATTTTATCTCATTTTGGGGAATGTTTTAAGAATTATATAGTTTTGGAAAAAGGACAACACGCAGACCGTGTGACAACCCGTCGCGTCGGACAAAGCTACGGGAATCGAACCCAAAACCAAAGTGCGACTGGTATTTATCTTCTACCACTGGACTACGTGAAGTCCCTGGTTAGTTTGACTGATTCTTTTTGGTTATATGATTTTATGAATTAAGAGTAAGTTGATTTTGGGTTATTTATGAAAATGATTAACCTATCATTGAGGATATGTGATTAGGATAATTACTTTTCAATGTGAGACTTTAAGAGAAACTGATTTTGTTTGGAGATAAATGTTACGATTTAACTTAGAAGACTATGTGACTAGATCCTTCAAATGCATGGGTTTCAATCTTAGATTGGTTTACTTTGAGGGATTTTATGGACAAATTTTTTATCGGATGGTCCTCATTGAACTTTGGGTTTTGTTGGACAAATTTTGGAGATTAAGAATAGATTTTCTTTCTAATGGGTTATCTTTTTCTGGGTTATCTGATCCTGTACAAATCTTTTGGGTTTTGGTTTTGGTTAAAGTCTAAAAACCTGGGAAGTATGTTGTTCTCTTTTTGGGGTTAGGTAATTCTCTAGAAGTTGATTATAGTACTCTTAAAGTGAAAAAGTCTTCCTAAATACTCACCTTTTGGAGAAAATATGAGTTTGTGTAAGGAATATAAAAAAAGTTGAGAGTCAACATGATAAGTGATTATGTTTCCTTATGAATAAATTCCTCAATAAAAAGTAACTTAAAACAAAAATGTTTTCTATCAACTTTTCCTACTGGGGAATCGAATACCGTTTAACCCATCACAAGTTTGTGATTTTCTCATGGTTAACTTTCTCCTAAACATGTTTTCTATCACTCTCCATCAGAACATGACCCTATGTTTTCTCCTCCATGTCCATGTTTTCATACTTGGAATCCTAGTATGGGTTAACTCGGGTGACCTTTGTACTTATCTTTCTTTATTTCAAAGTGATTGTTTTACCGACTCTTCTTCCGATATGGGACTTTCAAGGATGTTTCCAAGACCAATTTTAAAATTGCGAGGACACAATTCCAAAAAGGGGGGAAGGATGTAACACCCCAGGTAAATAAAGAATATGACATCTTTATATTTATCCATATTTGTGAATCAAATATTAATATTACTTTAAAGGGAATGCTATGCTCGATGGCGTACCCAATACGCAACAACGAGTTTCTTGGGAATCATACATTGCACTCTAATAATAAAATAATATTATTTTAAATGGTAGTTAACATGTAGACGTTGTATTGGAGGGAATGGATATAAATAACTAAAATATGATTATATATGTTTTTTAAATGTTTTTACATTTATCCAAAGGCTTAAAATACGAAAAGAATTCAATTTTAGGCTTTTATATCCTAATTTTCACTAAAGGTTCACTTATCGCCTTTTGATGGAGAACTGTAATTAAATATAGTTTTGATCACTATTATACATTCTATTGGACCAAAAATAAATCTTCTTTAGAAGTGGGACATCAAAATTTACTTTGTGTAAATTTTTGGTACTTTTCCGATAAAGTTCATTTTTTTAATGAATAGTGTAAAATGTTGTATTTTAATTCAAAACCTCTTTTTAATCTAATTTATTTATATGATTAGATTATCTTTTGAATTGGTTTTAAAGTTATATTAGAAAATATTTTTACCATTAAATCCAATAGTGTTCGTTGGAATTAATTTCACTTTGAAATCAGACTTAAACTAGTGTCAATCTTTTGATACTTATTGTTTCATAAAAACACGCTATTTGCTCTGACAGCGGGAATTAATTATTAAATTAATTAATGTGACTTATATGTTTTGAATTTTGTAAAATAGAATTCATTTTTAAATTCATAATATCAAATATATCTTAGGGTGAATTTTTGGTAATTTTCTGAAAAACTTCAATTTTTGATGAATAGTGAAACCACTAAGTGGTACTTATAAAAACTGATTTTTCCATTTAAATGAAATTTTTCCATAATTGTGTTTTGATTTTCAAAAATCCGACATACATGGTTGTCACTAAGAAGTAAAATGCGGTTCAATGGGATTAAAATAATTTTTGGTGAATAGTAATTTATTAAGTTTTTAATCGCGATTAGTGGTAATTAGTGTAGTTTAAGGTAAAAATAATATTTTAATAATATGAGATGAGCTTGAAACATGTCCTACCCTCATTGGATGTGTCATGGACGACCATGAAAAGCCATGGGTAAACTTGGGGACCCCATGGAGCCACTTTGGTTGGGAAATGACAAAAATAACTTTTTATTTAATGTAAAAGTAAAAATGACACAAACATAATATGTTTTACGAAAACAATTTTTACATGGGGTTATAAAGATCATATTTTTGATTATAAATAGTAATTGGAAAGATAAAAATATTTCCTACATCATAGTATTTTTTTTATAATTTTTAGAATTTAAATAAATTAAATTATATATGACATAATGATGATGCAGTGATGACTTCATTATTTAACGATTTAAATAAAATGGAATGATAATGTAAACTCTACAACCTACACATGGAAAAAACCAATTGTATGAGTGGATTTCGAAGCCTTATCACCTTATCCTTGAATTATATCAATGTGGGACCCTTTTAAAACCGAAACATATTTTTAAATAAAGCAATATTTCTTACTTTCCAAAAGTGCCCCTCCCCTCCTCTTATAAAAGGCCCCCACCTCTACCTCATTTCACACACTCCTCAAGCCTTTGTCTCGGCTAACCTCTGCCCACTTACTCTCTCCACATCCCTCTCCTAATCCTAGAGGATTACCTTTGGGCAGAATCCTTTAAAAGGAAGCCTTTATGCTCAAATCAAAAGGAGTTACACTTTTAAAGGTAATTCATTCTCTCATGTTCATTTGTTTTATTTTGCTTCTCCAACCCCCTAAACTCTTTTTATTTACTTCTTTTGTAACAAAACCAGTATCCTAAATATACTAGGATGTTGTTATAATATTTTTTCGAGATACACTCTCACACAACTACAAAAAATGGTTAAAGAACATACGGTTTCCGTGGATGGCGAAATTCTGCCTCCCGAAACGATGATTGTTCAATACTCATTTAACACCTTCAAAGGTGGCCATTATGATGTCACTATTTTTATATATGATATATAATATGTTTATGTTTTACTTATGCTTCTGTATTTTTCATTTGTGTCTAACCTTTATGGCTTCCATTATGGGTATACGCGATATCTTCATTTTAGGAAGTGCGGACTACCGACCCCTCAAAGTGATGTGATTCGTTAATGACATATGTGGGATGTGTAAAGGATGGATTTAAAGTTATTATATATTATGTTATACTGGAATTATAATACACCTCTATGTCATTATTTTATCCTTCCATTAAAGTATGAGATAGAAATTAAAGTAGCGTTCATGCTAACGTACGACTTACCGTCTCCATGAACGGTACATTTCATTTCTAATCCCCAAATGTAATGTACTATTAAAAGTATTTGTATATAATGGATGTATATAATGAATGATACATCTAAATGATGAATATAATTCTGGAATTAAAATATACATACCTCTCATTTAATTTTAATTCCATTAATATGAGAAAGAAATGAAAGTAGCGTTCATGCGTACGTACGACTTACCGTCTCCATGAACTGTGCATTTCATTTCTTACCCCTAAATGATTATGTAATATTATAAATACATGTATATGCTGGATATATATGATATATATGATATCCAAATCAGGAATTTTATTCTGGATATAAAGAACCTTTGACCACACGAACAACATGTAATTATAAGAAGTCCACTTTCGACTTAAGAACCAAATATCAAAAAATCAATCATTATGAACTTAAATGGTTACATAATGTTTATAACATGGAAATAAGTGATATAAAAGGAATAATGAACTCCAAAAAGGTACTTAATTAAGTAGAAATTAACACAAGTTTATTATTCAGGACGTTAAAGAATGATCGAGTCAAGTCAGACCCGAGGTAAGGGATCCTACTCCTCTCTTTCTTTTTAAGTACACACTTTTTTGTCATTCCTTTTAAAGCCCACATTTCTTGTTATTGGGATGATATTTTATATTAAATTTACTGTAATTTTTATGTTCATGTGATGAGAGACCCTATTTTCTCTCATCAATCCATTTTGGATGTTTTAAGTGGCGCCGTTAGGCTGCCGAGTTTTCGTAAGTGATTTTTCATCTCACTTTTATTCCCATGAGATTTGTGCTACATTTGCCACAATTTCCTTTGAGTGGTGTATGTACTGACCATTATTTTACTCATTGTGTAATATTCCTTCATTTATGAGTATTTACATCAATGATGTATTGTCCTTCATTCACGGGTCGTATGTTTCAGAAGATACCCAAGTCGGTAAGGGAACCTTTCACCCTCCTTTTTTTAAAAGACTTATTTTGTTGGGTCTTTTAATTTACATATTATTATGTTGGGATATGTTATCATATATCCTTATTGATGTAAATTTTATGTCCAAGTGATGAGATACACTTTTTATCTATCATCAACTCATTTTGATGTGACGTCGTTAGGCTGTCAAGGGAACTTCTTAACCCTGTTTCGATTTCTTTGGATTCGACATGTAGTTATTGAATATGTAATCCTTTGAATATGTGTGAATGACCTTTGATTATTTTACACTTAATATCCACTTATATTTGGTGTATTCATTTGTCACACATAATTATGTAATTGATTTATCCTTAAAGCAAGGATACCGTCTTTATAAGGGACTTCGTCTCAATCTCCTTTCATTGAGGCATATTTCGTTTTATACACAACCTTCTTTTATACGGTGTATAAACCCCTTTTACTTTTACTTTTATACAAAGGGAATCTTTTTCTACGACGCATTTTACTAAACGACAAAAAGGAATGTTTTTTTAACGTACGTGGTGACAACGTCCTTTTCCGCCGCCGCAAGTATTATTTGGTCTTTGGATTCCTCAACAAGCCGAAATGTTTTTAAAATAAAATAAATACCATATACTCTTTTATGTATTTTGGTATTGAAAATGGTTTTGATAAAGGATTCTATTATGTCAATATATTTATGATATATTTTGATTGAAATGTGGAAATGTTATCATTCATTTATATTGGTTTTCTGTTTTATGATTTTATATTGGTACATGGACATTTTAACGGGTGGTTACATTATAAACCATATGACGGGTGGTGCCATGAATACCAGGACAGGTGGTTACGTTATAACCTCCAATGCACTGGGTATGGAAGTCGGTCGTATGGATATTCCATTAAATATGTATGGAAATTGGCCGTATGGCTATTCAATTAAGTGATATGTGTGGAATTCGACCGTATGGTTATTCCACTTAGGTATGTTTATGTCCCAAGTTACCTTTATATATGCTATGTGTTCTTTATATTGGTTTTATGGTAACCCTTTGGTTACAAAAAGGTAAGTAATGATACTTTATTCAGTGAAGAGTTTTTACTACTTCATGAAGGTGAAGGTATTACTTTGATAGAGTATACATGTTTTACTTGATGTTTGAAAAAGTAACAGTTTTCATTCTTTGTGTATCCCTTACTGAGCTTTTTATGCTCATCCCAAGTTTTTGAAATTTTTTTCACAGGACATAGCGTGGAATAGGGTCAAGGATGGGATCATGGGAAAGTCATGCTACATAAAACATGGAACTATACATGTTTCTTTTTAAGAGTTTTTATTTTATGGAAATTTAGTAGAAGCGACTACTTTTTAATCTTTTGAGATGTAATATTTATGTCCTAATTCTCTAAAACTCTAAACCTGAAACGATCCTCAATGTGAATTACTCATCTAATTCAATATTAAGTAAGGTTTAAGGCTGTGGCCTTATAGTTGGTATCAAAGGTCGGTTTAGATAACTTTATAGGTTAGGGTATTCTTTAAGCATAACTGACATTACCATAATGGTTAGGATTTCAGAAAGAGTCCTAGTTTTAGATAATGTGAATGAGTATGTATATCATAGTTTTTACATTCCTCATTAGTAAATGATGGTTTGGTTGATATACTCACACTGACATTTCTATTTTTAGTGAATGGATGGATCTCGCAGGCACCAAAGTGACAATTGCATTGAAGGAAACTGTGGTGGTTATCTAATTAAGAGACTCGATGAAATGGGGTACTCAATGTGGAAACTCGTGGTTGTTCTAAACCAACTATCATGGAGTCATGATCAACCACGTGAACCTTGGTATGTTCTATAATGCACCATGTACGAGATGACCAATCGATGTGGAAGTTCAGGTAATAATTAAAAAGGTAACCATTAGGGTTTATATGATCCTTACTTTTTAGGTAATTATGGGTTACTCTATGATATGATGGAAAATGAAAGGAATGAGATAAAAGTGAAATTAAAATATGTTATGATTATTTTTGAAGTTTTTATCTCATTTTGTGGAATGTTTTAAGAATTATATAGTTTTGGAAAAAGGACAACACACAGACCCTGTGACAACCCGTCGCGTCGGACAAAGCTGCGGGAATCGAACCAACAACCAAAGTGCGACTGGTATTTATCGCCTACCACTGGACTATGTGAAGTCCCTGGTTAGTTTGACTGATTCTTTTTGGTTATATGATTTTATGAATTAAGAGTAAGTTGATTTTGGGTTATTTATGAAAATAATTAACCTATCATGGAGGATATGTGATTAGGATAATTACTTTTCAATGCGTGACTTTAAGAGCAACTGATTTTGTTTGGAGATAAATGTTATGATTTAACTTAGAAGAATATGTGACTAGATCATTCAAATGCTTGGGTTTAAATCTTAGATTGGTTTACTTTGAGGGATTTTATGGAAAAATTGTTTATCAGATGGTCCTCGTTGAACTTTGGGTTTTGTTGGAGAAATTTTGGAGATTAAGAATAGATTTTCTTTCTAATGTGTTATCCTTTTCTGGGTTATCTGATCTTGTACTAATCTTTCGGGTTTTGGTTTTGGTTAATGTATAATGACCTGGGAAGTATGTAGTTCTCTTTTTGGGGTTAGGTAATTCTCTAGAAGTTGATTATAGTACTCTTATTGTGAACAAGTCTTCCTAAATACTCTCCTTTTGGAGAAAATATGAGTTTGTGTAAGGAATCTAATAAAATTTTAGAGTCAACATGATAAGTGATTATGTTTCCTTATGAATAAATTCCTCAATAAAAAGTAACTTAAAACAAAAATGTTTTCTATTAACTTTTCCTACTGGGGAATCGAATACCGTTTAACCCATCAAAAGTTTGTGATTTTCTCACGGTTAACTTTCTCCTAAACATGTTTTCTATCACTCTCCATCAGAACAAGACCCTATGTTTTCTCCTCCATGTCCATGTTTTCATACTTGGAATCCTAGTATGGGTTAACTCGAGTGAACTTTGTACTTATCTTTCTTTATTTTAAAGTGATTGTTTTACCGACTCTTCTTCTGATATGGGACTTTCAAGGATGTTTCCAAGCCCAATTTTAAAATTGCAAGGACGCAATTACCAAAAGGGGGAAAGGATGTAACACACCAGGTAAATAAAGACTATGACATCTTTATATTTATCCATATTTGTGAATCAAATATTAATATTACTTTAAAGGGAATGCTATGCTCGATGGCGTACCCCATACGCAACAACGAGTTTCTTGGGAATCTTACGTTGCACTCTAATAATAAAATAATATTATTTTTAATTGTAGTTAACATGTAGATGTTGTATTGGCGGGAATGGATAGAAATAACTAAAATAAGATTATATATGTTTTTTAAATGTTTTTACATTTATCCAAAGGCTTAAAATACAGAAAAAAGTCAATTTTAGGCTTTTATACCCTAATTTTCACTAAAGGTTCACTTATCGCCTTTTGATGGAGAAATGTCATTAAATATAGTTTTGATCACTCTTATACATTCTATTGGACCAAAAATAACTCTTCTTTAGAATCGGGACATTAAAATTTACTTTGTGTAAATTTTTGGTACCTTTCCGATAAAGTTCATTTTTTTAATGAATAGTGTAAAATGTTGTATTTTAATTCAAAACCACTTTTTAATCTAATTTATTTATATTATTAGATTATCTTTTGAATTGGTTTTAAAGTGATATTAGAAAATATTTTTACCATTATATCCAATAGTGGTCGTTGGAATTAATTTCACTTTGAAATCGGATTTAAACTAGTGTCAATCTTTTGATACTTATTGTTTCATAAAAACACGCTATTTGTTCTGACAGCGGGAATTAATTATTAAATTAATTAATATGACTTGTATGTGTTGAATTTTGTAAAATAGACTTCATTTTTGAATTCTTAATATCAAATATAGTTTAGGGTGAATTTTTGGTAATTTTTTGAAGAACTTCAATTTTTGATGAATAGTGAAACCACTAAGTGGTACTTATAAAAACTGATTTTTCCGTTTAAATGAAATTTTGCCATCATTGTGTTTTGATTTTCAAAAATCTGACATAAATGGTTGTCATTAAGAAGTAAAATGTGGTTCAATGGGATTAAAATAATTTTTTGGTGAATAGCAACTTATTAAGTTTTTTATCGCGATTAGTGGTAATTAGTGTAGTTTAAGGTAAAAATAATGTTTTATTAATATGAGATGAGCTTGAAACAAGTCCTAACCTCATTGGATGTGTAATGGTCGACCAAGAAAAGCCATGGGTCAACTTGGGGACCCCATGGAGCCACTTTGGTTGGGAAATGACATAAATAACTTTTTATTTAATGTAAAAGTAAAAATGACACAAACATGATATGTTTTACGAAAACAAATTTTACATGGGGTTATAAAGATCATATTTTTTATTATAAATAGTAATTGAAAAGATACAAATATTTCCTACATCATAGTAGTTTTTTTATAATTTTTAAACTTTATATAAATTAAATTATATATGACATAATGATGATGTAGCGATGACTTCATTATTTAACGATTTAAATAAAATGGAAAGATAATGTAAAATATACAACCTACACATGGCCAAAACCAATTGGATGAGTGGATTTCGAAGCCTTATCACCTTATCCTAGAATTATATCAATGTGGGACCCTTTTAAAACCGAAACACATTTTCAAATAAAGTAATATTTCTTACTTTCCAAAAGTGCCCCTCCCCTCCTCTTATAAAAGGCCCCCACCTCTACCTCATTTCACACACTCCTCAAGCCTTTGGCTCAGCCAACCCCTGCCCACATACTCTCTCCAAATCCCTCTTCTAATCCTAGAGGATTCCCTTTGGGCATAATCCTTTCAATGGAAGCCTTTAGGCTCAAATCAAAAGTAGTTACACTTTTAAAGGTAATTCATTCTCTCATGTTCATTTGTTTTATTTTGCTTCTCCAACCCCCTAAACTCTTTTTATTTACTTCTTTTGTAACAAAAACAGTATCTTAAATATACTAGGATGTTGTTATAAGATTTTTTCGAGCTACACTCTCACGCAACTACATCAAATGGTTAAAGAACATACGGTTTCCGGGGATGGCGAAATTCTGCCTCCCGAAACGATGATTGTTCAATACTCATTTAACACCTTCAAAGGTGGCCATTATGATGTCACTATTTTTATATATGATATATAATATGTTTATGTTTTACTTATGCTTCTGTATTTTTCATTTGTGTCTTACCTTTATGGCTTCCATTATGGGTATACGCGATATCTTCATTTTAGAAAGTGTGGACTACCGCCGCCTCAAAGTGATGTGATTCGTTAATGCCATATGTGGGACGTGTAAAGGATGGATTTAAATTTATTATATATGATGTTATATTGGAATTATAATACACCTCTATGTCATTATTATTTCTTTCCATTAAATTATGAGATAGAAATGAAAGTAGCGTTCATGCGTACGTACGGCTTACCGTCTCCATGAACGGTACATTTCATTTCTTATCCCCAAATGTAATGTACTATTAAAAGTATATGTATATAATGGATATATATAATGAATGATAAATATAAATGGTGAATATAATTCTGTAATTAAAATATACATACCTCTCATTTAATTTTAATTCCATTAATATGAGAAGGAAATGAAAGTAGCGTTCATGCGTACGTGCGGCTTACCGTCTCCATGAACGGTGCATTTCATTTCTTACCCCTAAATGATTATGTAATTTTATAAATAAATTTATATTCTGGATATATATGATATATATGATATCCAAATCAGGAATGTCATTCTAGATATAAAGAACCTTTGACCACACGAACAACATGTAATTGTAAGAAGTCCACTTTCGACTTAAGAACCAAATATCGACAAAACAAACATTATTAACATAAATGGTTACATAATGTTTATAACATGGAAATAAGTGATATAAAAGGAATAATGAAATCTAAAACGGTTCTTAATCAAGTAGAAATTTACTCAAGTTTATTATTCAGGACGTTAAAAAACAATCGAGTCAAGTCGGACCCGAGATAAGGGATCCTACTCCTCTCTTTCTTTTTAAGTACACACTTTTATGTCATTCCTTTTAAAGCTCATATTTGTTGTTATTGGGATTATCTTTTATATTATATTTACTATAACTTTTATGTTCATGTGATGTGAGACCCTATTTCCTCTCATCAATCCATTTTGGAAGTTTTAAGTGGCGCCATTAGGCTACCGAGTTTTCGTAAGTGATTTTTCATCTCACTTTTATTCCGATGAGATTTATGCTACATTGGCCACAATTTCCTTTGAGTGGTGTATGTACTGACCATTATTTTACTCATTGTGTAATATTCCTTCATTTATGAGTATTTACATCAATGATGTATTGTCCTTCTTTCATGGGTCGTATGTTTCAGAAGATACCAAAGTCGGTAAGGGAACCTTTCACCCTCCTTTTTTTAAAAGACTTCCTTTGTTGGGTCTTTTACTTTGCATATTATTATTTTGGGATATTTTATCATATATCCTTATTGATGTAAATTTTATTTCCAAGTGATGAGATACACTTTTTATCTCTCATCAACTCATTTTGATGTGACGCCGTTAGGCTGTCAAGGGAACTTCTTAACCCTGTTTCGATTTCTTTGGGTTCGACATGTAGTTATTGAATATGTCATCCTTTGAATATGTGTGAATGAACTTTGATTATTTTACACTTAATATCCATTTATATTTGGTGTATTCTTTTGTCACACATAATTATGTAATTGATTTATCCTTAAACCAAGGATACCATCTTTGTAAGGGACTTCATCTCAATCTCCTTTCATTGAGGCATGTTTCGTTTTATACACAACCTTCTTTTATACGGTGTATAAACCCCTTTGACTTTTACTTTTATACAAAAGGAATCTTTTTCTATGAAGCATTTTACTAAACAACAAAAAGGAATGTTTTTTTAACGTACGCGGTGACAACGACCTTTTCCGCCGCCGTGAGTATTATTTGGTCTTTGGATTCCTCAACAAGCCAAAATGTTTTTAAAATAAAATAAATACCATATACGCTTTTATGTATTTTGGTATTGAAAATGGTTTTGATAAAGGATTCTATTATGTCAATATATTTATGATATATTGTGATTGAAATGTGGAAATGTTATGATTCCTTTATATTGGTTTTCTGTTTTATGATTTTGTATTGGTACTTGGACATTTTAACGGGTGGTTACGTTATAAACCATATGACGGGTGGTGTCGTGAATAACAGGACGGGTGGTTATGTTATAACCTCCAATGCATTGGGTATGGAAGTCGGCCGTATGGCTATTCCATTAAGTATGTATGGAAATTGGCCGTATGACTATTCCATTAAGTGATATGTGTGGAAGTCGACCGTATGGTTATTCCACTTAGGTATGTTTATGCCCCAAGTTACCTTTATATATGCTATGTGTTCTTTATATGGGTTTTATGGTAACCCTTTGGTTACAAAAAGGTAAGTAATGATACTTTATTCAGTGAAGAGTTTATACTGCTTCATGAAGGTGAAGGTATTACTTTGATAGAGTATACATGTTTTACTTGATGTTTGAAAAAGTAACAGTTTTCACTCTTTGTGTATCCCTTATTGAGATTTTTATCCTCATCCCATGTTTTTGAAATGTTTTTCACAGGACTTATCATGGAATACGGTCAAGGATGGGATCATGGGAAAGTCATGCTACATAAAACATGGAACTATACATGCTTCTTTTTAGGAGTTTTTATTTTATTGAAATTTAGTAGAAGCGACTACTTTGTAATCTTTTGAGATGTAATAGTTATGTCCTAATTCTATAAAACTCTAAACCTGAAAAGATCCTCAATGTGAATTCCTCATTTAATTCAATATTAAGTAAGGTTTAAGGTTGGGGCCTTATAGATATATTATTGGATTATGAGTCCTTGTAGTTAAGTCCACAAAAGTGGAATTAACCAATGCATTATTACAATTTATCTAAACTTGTTCATTGATTGTGGAAGTAGAGAAATTACATACTTGGAGATAGTTTTGTAGTGTACATGGGCAATAAAAGCCTCATGTACATATTTACATAGACGATCATAATCCAAGGTTTTGAATTTGAGTTGAATTCCATATATATATCGTCAATGAGATTTTATACATTCATAGAAAGGATAATGTGGAGGCAAATTCACATAGAGGGAGGATTGTGAAACAGGTGATTTAGCCGATCATTAGTGTGTTCTTTCTTTTGGTGTAAAACTATGAAATGTTATTGGAGATGAAGTATATTTAGTATATGACATTTATATCATCATTAGATGTTCCCACTACACTTCAGGATATTGTGAGGATGAGGTAGAACTCAAAATATGACAGCCTATTCATATGGGAGAGTGTGGTATGTGAGAACCCTCCCCCTTTTTGGATCATAGAAGATAATGAAATTCTTCTAATACATGTTTTTTTATGGGAATATGAAGACATTTGTAAGGAGATTATGCAATACTTTCATGAGTTATCCTGGGAAGTTCACCCTGAATTACCAAGATGTATCATTATTTACCTTGAAATTATAAGTGGATAGGTATGAATAGATATATAATGGGTTTTTAAAGAGGTGTTCTACCTATCACTTGGTGATGGAGGAACACCATTGAAAAGATTGAAATTAATAGGAGGTACCCACTCCCACATGTAATGGCGAATACATCACAATGGAATTTTTTTATTTTTACTGAGTTCTCCTCCAGGTAATGGTTACATATGGGTTATTTCTAATAGGCTCACGATTTCTTCACATTTAATTATGATCCTGGATATTTTTAGTGTTGATGTGCTTAGGAGTATTAATATTAGTGAGGATGTATGACATCACAAGGTCAAATATACAATCATTTCGGATTGGGTTTCCTGACTTACATCACAGTGATGAAAATGGATGTGGAGGGTGTTTGAAACATAGGTGCTTCTGATCACATCACACTACCCTAAGACTGAAGTCTAGCCGTAGCACACAATACATGTTCTTGAGGAAATATTGTGCACATGAATCCTGGATTTTAGGGTATCTTGGAAGGGGCCCATAGCCTTAGTCGTGTGTGCCTACAATATAATATTTTAGGATACTATTTATATGGATTATTATGAGGCCTTTTATTTTATTCCATGATGATCACCCATATGTTTGTTAGTGGAAGGATAGGTAGTTATGCTTAACACTCACCATTTTCTGTAAACCACAGAGGAATTTTAGTTTATTTTGAAATGGATGGCTAGGACACAATCTGAATAAAAATCATACCAAAATCACTATAGATGAACTATAGTGTTTTATGTCATGGATGAGTTTTTCTTAAATGTTTTTCCAACACTGGGACACTAGTGGATCATTAGACATGGTGAAATTTCACCGTGGTTTTTTGGGGTATTTGAGATTTGGGAGAGAGTCGGGCCAGGATCCTATTGATTAAAGTTACCACATAGGTTCAAATCCATGCACAAATTCTTCGACATATCTTATCTACACCATTATCATTCCGATAATTCTCAATAATTTTATCCCTAGGAGATTGGTTTATAGGTAGATGATTTTTTTCAAGAGCATCCTATACATATTGTGGATCATAGCACAAATATTTTTTAAAGCCATTCATTTACTCTACTATGGGTTCTATGGTAACACAACCGTGTAAAGGATGATAATTGGGATTGGGGGAAATGTACATTAATTGGGGAAGGATTTGTTCCCAGGTTCAGCTTCACAACCCTTAAATGGTAAATTCAGAGATAATTTTCATTAAGTTGGGATGTTTTTAAGAACTCAGATATTTATTGAGGTAATAGTTTTTTTAAATTCCATATATTTTAAATTTAAATATTTAAATATTGTCTAATTTGAATACCCATTGAGTTCATGGGTGTATGGAGTGTGTGTGGGGCTTCTTTGGTTCCCCAATACCATCTTTTGTTATGTAAAATCTTGAACACAATATTATTTGATACCATGCTGGGTTGGACACACAGTAACTTATATCTATGTGAGGCTAGAAAGTGGTGTCCTACATTACACATGGTTATAAAAACAAAGTATTTGGGTTGAATGCTCATGTATAAAAACTATATACTTTTTACAAAGGATTTTATAATGGTTTGTGCATAGTTATAAAAACCATATATAGAAATCATGTAGGCTGCCACGTTCAAATATTAATGGTTTCATGGTTGGCGGATGGGTTTTTCCAACCGTGGGACCAAACATTGAGACCAAATAATTACTGGGAAACTACAATTTTTCACTAATTAATAAATATTTCATACCAAATTTACTCATTCTCTCATGTTTCTCATCCATGGTCATTTGAAATCTTATTTTGAGGCATAAACTAGGAATTGATAGATCTCCTTCATTTGAGATCAGAATCATGATCAGTCAGTAGCATCAGATTTTTCGCAATAAGATATCTTATCATTTGTATCAATTATCCATTATTCTTAGTATCAGCTGCACTATTTAGGTGAAACCTAATATGCCCTATTTTTAGGTTATTCATCGTTTCTCCATGTTTCTACCAATATGAGTACAATCATTAACTAATATTGGAATAACATTATAGTACATAAATATTATAGGTGGTATCATGATTTTTGTTCAATGTAAATGTTTTTATATATATTATGTTGTGCAAAATTAAAAATATCCAGAGTAAAAACAATGAAATAGATTATAATACATTTTTAAATTGAATAGGAATGGACACTTTTATTATTTAAATTATTTATAATTTTTTAATGTTATGAAATTTTAGGTGGAACCACCCCTTGGGTATGTTTTTGATTTAAATTACCACCATGGGTGTCTTGGATTTGAATTTCCTTTCAGATGTTTTGATACACCTTTACAAGGGATGTAAATTTTTTTATTTATTTGTAGTTTAATCTGTAAATGATATTAATTAAAGTGAATGGAATGAACATTTCAATAAGATCATTCCTTGTAATTTATTATTTAGGATTGATATATTCTTATATTTGTTTTACCATGTCATTTAAATATATTCAATTCATTCTAGGCTTATACCATGACATGAGTAACCATATAAGTTGATTCATAAATAAAAAATTCTTAGTGACAACCTTAATATTGTAAATTAAGTAGAAACAATGTGTTCATATTCATTGATAGACACATGGGTTCTTATATACATTCCATATATAGATTTATTTGGAATCTATATTTTTTATGATCGAGTGACACATGGACACCATATACGAACTTCCATGGATGTGATCATGTAACTAACTACTATATGACTGATTGAATCATGTGATACTTATGGAATAACAAGAAAACAAATATAGGGGAGTTGATTATATATTCAATGGGAGACACTTGGTCTATATTAGTTGACCACCAATGACAAAACTGAGTGGAAATGGTAGTACAACAAACCTATAACAATACTAGGATTCCAATGAGGAATTATTAGGAAGACCTTATAAGTTGGTTATTTTTTATGCTAGAAGCACTACCTAAAATATATAATTAATGAAATAACTTATAGGACATGTCATCAAATCCAAAGTATAAGATTTTATTTAGGTAGATAATTACAATATACTGATATCCTAGTTAAGAAAATATTGATCACTTATATTTGTGGGGGACGTTGGGATAAATATCATATCCAGATATAAAGTTACCAATTGAAATTAATCAGTTAAATAAACATGGTTATAAAATGATATAAGACTAATTATTGATTCAAAAAATTCATGATACAGAAAAATGGAAGTGGAGGGTAACTATCTATGGGATTCAAGAACTTTATTAGTGTTATACATTCACTACTTTCATCAGATGATATATTAATTTTTACTCATTGTTACTATTTAATATTCATTGAATGGATGGAATTTGAAAATTGGGTGGTTTCCATTTGGTATTTTATCTCACACCCTGTTTGGGATGTTGTTGGGTACCCCGACATACTATATGATTATAGGTATGAATAACGGAAAGCACCATGCTAGAGGATTATTACTACATCCTAGGTGAATGAGAGAACAAGACTAGGTAGTGGAAGATGATTCTAACTATGATAGTTTATATATATATATATTTTTTACATGTATTTTACTCCTTCCACGTATTCATGTTTTGTATTATTTATTAGTCACGTGAAATGTATCCACATTTTTTATAAAGAATATTCATTTGATAATGATTTATAAATTCCATTCCTATTCATTTTTCATTTTTCTGATTTATTTAATACATTTATTACTTATCTTATATTGTATATCTATTAAAGAAAGCTATGGTGATGAGGGAATAGTCATCCCATATTCAGACTTAAGGACCTAATTTGTAGTCGGAAGCCCGATTCATTTGGGGAGATGCACTTGAGGCCATTTGGCCAACCAGGATTGAGGAACATTTTTGGAAACTGGGTTCGAGAAATTACATCAGGAATGTAGTATCATGTGTTTATATATTCTCATTATTTTATATATTTTATTTAATTTGATTCTTTAATTGGGTTTATGATTCAGTGTTACAAAATTGGTAAGGGTATTATGTTACAATAATTTCATTTATCAGGATTTTTCATTATTTTTCTTCCAATGATGGAATATTATGTCCCATATCTTAAGAAGGCAATGAATATTTTCTCCACTAGATATGTTTTTTAAATTCTTGTATTACCATCATTTTACAATAATTATTTACTCATGTGAACAAAATAATATTTTTAAGAATAATTAGCATGATTTTTCTAATCAGTCGAACCCCCTTATTCATCATGAATAACATTTTATAAAACTATTTAAAAAAATTCATCTTTATCCAAATGATTTATTAATAAAATATTAACCCATGTTTTAATTTTTTTATTATAATTTTTACGGAATCATCAAGACATCATTCAAACAATTCCCATTTTACTTTAACTAAAATGTGAAAGAAATGTTTGTTTTAATGTGTATGGCATGAAAATAATTTCATTTAGCCCGTATAGTTTTCATATTTGAATATTACATTATGAGTTTCCACGGCTGTTTTCTAATAAAATTACTCCCAAATTTATTTATTTATTTTTAGTTTTAAAATTTTATTTTCAATGAAAAAATATTTTCCATAGGAAATGTTCCTAGGGATCATTCAAAATCAATTCACATAAAGGGGGGTAAAATTTGAGGATACTTATGCATCACTGGGGATATAATTTAAGGAATTAATTTTTATTATTTCTCTATAAGGATCATGTTTGTAATGAAAAAATCATTTCTAAACCCTTTACTCTTCCATGAGTTATTTCATTCATATAGAACCTACATAGTTTTATGGGTTATGAAATTATGAATTCATGATATTATTATGAAACATATTTATTCTCGATAGGTTATAATAAGATGAAATGTTTATGAAACCAATTACATTTTTCATTTTATGATAAGATGCTTTTATTAATTTTTGGATCAAATAGTTATGATTTTCATATATGATAGTGGGAATGTTATAACCATGGATGGTTGTTAAGAAATAATAAATAACTTATGGAATTTATATTTACCTTCAATGAATTTTGTAATTTATTATATTTCTTAAGATTTATTGGACTAGAATGGAAGTGAAACACGTTCAGTAATGGTATTTTTCTAGTGTGATAGTCATTGGAGTGAATGTTGATACTATGATGATGTGGGGAGTGAAGTCATTACACTATGATATCATTCATAGTGAACCATGAACAAAATGGAAATGATTATATATTATTACGTGTATGCAAAAAATGTTTTTCTTATTCCAAATCATGCTCTCATTAATCATATTCTTTGATTCCCTTATGATTCATGTCTTATGAACAACCCATATTTATACAACAACTAAATATTATGATTTTGTTATTTATAGGCTTGGTTATGAAATGTTATTTCATGTTCTCACACCATTATGTTCAAGGTATGTTTATTTACCTTCTTTATTTACACTTATTGAACATAAAAAATCACCCTTTCATATGTTTCCATTCCACATAATATGATGATTGATTTTATGTGGTTTATGTTATTGAAGAATTCTAAAGGGGAAGGACATTATGGGATATGTTCAAGATATTTCACTAAATTAGGGTATTTTGTATCCTATTTCCAATTAAACTAAACTATTATAGTCCCCATTTGTGTTTCTTTCTAATGTATTGAATAATCACAAAATAATATTTAATATATCATATGAAAATCATGGGTCTCTATAGTTGGTGTCAATGGAAACGTTTTGGTAGCTTTGGAAAATAATATACGAAATAATTTGTGAGATTGATTAGGATATTTCTATGGTTGTGTCTTGGGATACGACTGTGGATACTTCTATGGAGGATTTAATGTGTAGGAAAAAGATTGGGAATATTGGTAAAAGAAAGACTGTGGTTTCTATGAATATGAACAATTTTATTGATATTATATGGGGATTTATCTCAAGCATAGAGTTACCTAGTTTTAGTGACTCTAAATTGGGTTCATTTATCTATATATTATTGTCACTAGGTGAATGAAAACAATCCTTGATTAACCATTGTTTTACTCTCCAAATATTAATGTATTGGAAATTGCAAAACACATTACAAATTATAATGATAGTTTTAAATAGATAATAAATTTGAATGACCTAGAAAATACCTAAGGTGTTTTATGATAATATGAATGTTCCAAGATATATATATATATTATAATATATATTATCATTATTATGTGGTATTCAACTACTAATAATGTGGCTCACAATATTTTTTTTGGTTTATTCAATGGTGGGATCCCGATGAAAGTGGGTTAATATTGAATTTGATAGAAACCTTGATTATGATAATCTAAATGAGACGATAAATATATTAAATGATATTTTAATTATTATTAATTATTTATCAGAAAATATTACTAACAATATGCACCATAACCATCTCACAGACACACCAAAAAAAGAGAATGATAAAGTTTGGTGAGAGTTCAGTTATTGGAGACCACAATGGAAGGAAGAATCTGTTTTTCATAGGTAAATAATGCAGGAATAATAACTCTAGGGAATGTATCCATGAAATTATAATATGATTTATTTGTAGAGAATAAGGGTTCAATTTTTGTAATTTTTTTTAATAAAAATCGAAATTTGTGATAATGAAAAGTAAGAGAATATTGGTCTCCCAAAATTATTATTTCTTGAAGATTTTTTAAATTATGGAATATCTGGGAATTATGAGAATCAATTTCCTAGGGTGAAAGGTTGTGAAACAAATCTGAATAGGGGATTGAGTAATGGTTACAATTCTTATAATGAAGAGACCATAAATAAAATCTTAATGGTATTGGTTGTTCTAACAATATTGTTTATGTTAATAATGATTAATATTATGGAATTTCAAGACAATATTTTTATTTCATAATATAAAAAATAGTTATTAATTAATAATATGATTAAGTAGATTCAATGTTTTAATAATTTACTTGAATTAAAAATTGTATATATATAAGAATTCAACAATAATGTTTTAAAAATCACAAAATATTGAAGAATTATTCTATAGAATATTATGATTAATGTTTTTCAAGAATATGATTAGTGGTATTGACTACGAAGATTTGTGGTTTAATGGAAGTTTGAAACTGTATATTGAACATGATTATGCAGAGATAAAACACAATATGATCTGGATGTTGGGGTAATGAAATTGTGTCAAATAGATTATGGGTATGAAAAAAGTAAAATGTATAGAATTGATGACTTTAGAACTAATTAATGTTTTGTAGACAATTTGTTTTATGTTATAATGGATCATGTTTAAAAATATTTTTATTTAAGGATTATATCAAATAATATATGATTAATTTATGGATTTAGTAAGCATGTATGTTTTAAGTATCGTTTTATTGTTATTATGGTTATTATTATTTTTTAAGAGATTACATGATGAAGGTATTCACATGTTTGACATTTCACAATAAAGAGCTATCTTATGATATATAGTGGATTAATGTAATGATGATTTTGAGAAACATAGTGACCTTATTTATAATTTTCCATTTTTAAAATGTTTATTAGGATAACCATTCATGTAATGGTTTAATATGAAATTTTGATATGGGGTTAGAGATCATCATATTACATCACCATATAACTATTAAACTATATTGGATAAGTGGTACTGATTTTTTAATTGAACTAGTGATGGAAGGTATGAATTGTTATTTTATTATGGATTCTATCTACTGCTATTGATATGAAATATTAATATATTTTAATTAATAATGAAGTTGAAATTGATTAAGGATCAACCAATAGATAAAAATGTGCTTCTGAAACAAAAAATATGATATGTTAAATTTTGAAATATTCTCAGTCTAGATGAAAAAAGAATTCTACAACATTATTAAAAGGATATTGGAAATATGTTTGGTCCTTTTATCAACATTTTTATGATATTAATGAAATTTATTACACCTTTTTGGTATATGGTATTTGGGTTATTTTATTTCTATTTACCATGTTCTCTATCACTATATATTAGTATATGTGTGTTTGTTTTTTAATATGTTTACATGTTTTCTCTTCAAACATAAGTTCTCGAAATTGAAAACCTAGTATGTGTTATTCCATATGACTATCAACAACCCATTTATATTATTCAAGAGTTTGTTTTATTAACACTTTTCTATGATGTCAATTTGAATGATATAATTTTCAAATGTTAAACAGTTAATGACTAAGATCAATTTAAGGGGAAAAAATAATTTAAATAGGGTAGAAATTAAAATGAAATGATTATGAAAAATATTTTTTCAAATTAATTTAGACTTTTTTTAGGTTACATTACACATTTTACACACATTACCTTTCATTACAAGAATCCCAGTTATTAAAAGAAATTTTCTGTCAAAATAAAATTATATGATAGTTATCACATTGTTATTAGAATTATTGATATCAATAGTATCAACTAAATTATGAAAATATATGTTTTAAATTTTTTTAAAAAATTAATTATTAGTTGACCAATTAATTAATAATGAAAATAAAAAATTATTTGAAATTAAAGGAAATCGTTCTCAGGAAAACTATTTTTATGAAATAACACAGTTTATCAAAAAAAATAAAGAAAAATATATTTTAATGATTTTTATGACATTTTTATAGTATGTATTCAGTAAATTGTTTAACATTTATATTTTTTTCTATAAAAAATATAAGAGTAAATCCAATTTTACGATTAAAAACTTTTGTTTCATTGACTGATTTTTTTTCACCTTTTTGAGAACTGGTTTAAATTAATATTTTTTACCTTTAAATTATTAACATTGAAAAACATTTAAATTTATTTAAATCAAAAATTCTCAATTATGTTAGGGTGATTATTTTCTTATTTTCCAAAATGAATAATTTTATGATGAATAGTTAAACATATTGAATTTTTTGATAACATAAAATTGATTAATATTATTTATAAATATAAATCATAGTCTTTTTATTAAATTTAATTACTTTAATTAAATGTCTACAAATCCAATTTAAGTCATTGTAATTTTTTTTTAATTTTGATTTTAAATCATTTTAGTCATATAAACTTTTTATTATTGTGATTTCCACTTTCTCTTCATGACTGTATGATTTATTTTAAATTCAATTTTGACTATTACAAAAATGAAAATTTGAAAAAAATATTCAATATTTAGAATCATCTTATTTGATATTAAATAATAATATAATCCTTTTGTATGAAAATGAATAGCGAAAAATATAAAAATTATTTATCTCGCTTAATGTAAAAAAAGCATTTATTATGGGCTAAACTATATAAATGACAGTTATAATGACATAAAAACATTTCTAAAATATATATTATGGATATATTTAGACCATTTAATATCTAAGGCTCTATAATACTGCCTTTGTGAGACTTTTTTCATGAGAAAAATGTGGGTTCACTTTTCTATTTTCAATAAAGAAATAGTGTGATGCCCACCGCTATTATAAAATCCTACCCTCATTACGATCTTATTCAAAAAATTAAAAAACTTTTGGTTTGGAAAATATATGACCAAATTTATTCCCAAAATTAATCCTTTGTTTTTATACGTTTTATGTTTTTTCATTAATACTTCATAGGAATGCTTTTTGTGTAAACCTAATGAGGGTACCCACTTAAGAGGTAACAAACTTAAATAAGCACTTTTTAATTTCTTTCACCATCACCATGAATTATTATTAAAAATTGATGATATAATAAAATAATTACAATATATATTATTATATGTTTTTATTTTATGTTTATGACCTATAAACATCTCCAATTTAGTCAAATTTTTTATGAAATCATCATTCGTGTGTGAGATAGACTACGACATTGTGAACTGATGTCATTTGTTTTTTCCATTACCACATCTCTGGGTGAAGAATAATTTTCGATATAAATTATATATATTAAATTTATAACATAATTTTACCTCTTGAGTCATTATGTATATACCTTTTTTTCTTTTCATTCACTAGGTAATATGATAAAGTTGATGTTATATACGACAAACTACACACCCACAAATCGATGTGATTCGTTTTTAAAAATCACATTACATGGTAGATAACATGTATAAAATTATTGTATATAAATGGTATATATTATATATTTATGATATTAATTACATATTTATCATTATTATATACTTAAATATCATTTTGTTTTTACCATTATACTCGTTGAAATATGGTAATTTTATTCGTGTATATGTGGCTTATTGCCTTAACAAAGAAACATGGCTCTCTATTTTCATCAATAAACTACATGGATGATATATATATGAATATTGAATGTAATTGTTGGTTATTAATTATATTATTTTAATTATTTAAAAATATAATATTACTCACCTACATTTCATAACGATTTATGATAAATGGAAATGTTACTCTTACTTAAAATACAACCTATAATCTCGATGATGACAATGAACATCATTTCTCAAAAAAAAAATTAATTATTGAAATTAAAATTAAAATTTATTTATAAATATGATAATTATTTCGTTATAGTCATTATTTATATTAAGGAACCCTGTTCAATGTAACATGAAAAAAAGTCATAACGTATATAAAAAACAAAGTTGTTTTTACACGAAATGTGACTTTAAAATGAAATTATTAATAAATAGGAAATAAATGTTCCTATTAAAGAATAATTTTAATTACACATATAAATATGTATCTATAATAGATTTATAATAATATTATATTTTTTATGTAGGATGGTTGATCCTGTATGAATCAAATCAATATTAAGGTAAGAGATTTTTCTTTTCTCTTCTATTTCTCTGAGGCATATACTAGTTCACCATTAATTTAGTTTTTGTTGAATGTATACATTAAAATTAAAATGATATATAAGTATTACCCAAAATTTAATTATAATTATAATTTCATTTTATGTTTTTTTATTGGTTCTCATGATTTAATATTTGATTATAGTTGTAATGGTTTTTCATCTCACTTTTTTACATTATTGAGTCATATGGAATATTAACAACCTCTTTATTTAATATCATGTTTATATTTATAATAAAATAATTTTATTGTTATTATCATGATAATTATTTATAAGTGACTATCCATTTTCTATTCTATCATTCATGAGGATTACTTCCCCAATAAAATAAAATCTTCAAAAAATGTGTCAATTTTCTTTTATCATGGAATATGTTATCTAACAAACCGAAATTCTTTTATGAGTTGTATATATATTCCATTTGACATTTAATATCATAAAATAATTTTTTTTCTTGACATTCTATGTTTTATTTAATTTTATTCTTTCTAGGGGAATACAGTTCAAATGATCCAATGTGGTAGGTATTTTATGTTATAATCTAATCGTTTATCAAGATTATTCATGAATGTGCTTCCAATGATGAAATATTATGATATATATCTCAATAAAATTATGATGTTTCTAATTATATAGTTATTTTATGAGAATACATGTTTTCCGTAATTTTCCCCCTCTTATTATGCTCAAGACACCAATAATTTTTTTTATGAAAAAATATTTATTATTTCTCTCTTAAATTGAAATAACATTTTATTCCCAAAAAGTGTTCCCCAAAAATGTTATAATTTTTTTACTTTTTAAATATAATTTTTGATATAATTTTTCCCTGTAATTTACTATGGTGCATGTTTTTATAATTAAATATTCATTTAGTTTTTCAAATAATTCTAAATTGTATTTTACTAAAAAATTAAAAAATATATATGTTTTTATGTGTATAAAATAAATACAATTTACCATAAATATGTTAATTATTGTAATTTTAGATCCAATAATAAGTTTTCAAGGTTATTTTAATAGAAAATGATTTCTAATTTTCTTTTATTGATTATCATTATTAAAAAGTGATTTTAAATGAGATGTTATTTTCCTCATGAAAAGATCTATGCGATTTTTCAATATCGTTATCAATTCAAGATGACATCCTTTGATGAAAATTATGGTTTAAATGGGATATTATCCAATTTTGTCATTCTAATTCTTTTTGAGGATGGTTAATTTATGTGATTAAAATATGTTATAGAAACACTTTTCTCCTCTATGGGTTATATTATTCATAGGAAACATTATTGTTTTCACAGGTTATGGTTTGATTAATTGATGAAATGATTATTAAACATATATATTTACCACAAGTTTTGATACGTAGAATTGATTATGTAACCCATTTCATTTTTTTTGGTTATGAAATGAATAATTTATTATTATCTTTAAGAACCCATATAAAAGATTTTAATTTTTTATGATAGTTATGTTATTACCAAGGATGTGGTTAAATTATAAAAAGGTGGTGTGTGACCAATATCTCCCTAAAATTAATTTGTTAAATATTTATATCATCTGAGTAATATATGACTGGAGTAAGAGTGAACATTGTTCATTATGGGTCATTGTCCAAAATTATGGTCATGGGAGTGAACCATGGACACTATTATGGTTTAGGAAGTAAAACCATTCCCCTATGATTGATTTGGAAGTAAGACATGACTATTATAGAAATGATTTTTTATGTTTATGGTTATGAAAAACTATTATGTATTATTCCAATGTTTGGAAAATAGGGATCAAGATATAGTATTCTACTATGATTCATGTATTATGACCTGCTAATATTTGTTCCATGGAAAAATATTATGATCTTTGATATGTTGGGTATGGTTTTCATATTTTATGCTCATGTTCTCATACCCTTATGTAGTTGTTATGAATATGAATCTCTATTTTTTTCTAATTCTAAGAATATGATCTCTCCCTTCATTATTTATCCTTTATCTAGGTTGTTAATAATGCATTTAATTAAGTTATTCAGTGAAGAGTAAAAAATGGGTATACATTTATTGGATTTTTTCAAAATCATTCAACTACTTAGAATATTTTGTACCTATTCTCTAAAAAACTAAAAAATTTCCATCCTTAGAAATCTATTTTTTTATTTACTGAATATTAATCTAAAAAGTTGAAAAAAATTTGTATGGAAATGTTGATTTACTATAGGACAAATTCCCTATCAAATAATGTCACTTTAATCAATAGATTACATAATCAAATCAATCATGTCTGGTACCCTCACTTTATCATCTAAAAAGAGTATAAATCCCATGCCGATATTTTAGAGAAAACATGATATAATTACATAGTTGATTAAAAAATCTATAAAACTAATAGGGACCAATTTTCAATCATTGACATCTATCCAAGGAAATACCAAACCATTAGACAGAATATGGTAATCACACCCTGGCTTTATTATCGACCCTACAATGATAAAGAGTAAACCTACTATAAAGTATTCCATTTTATAATAATGTGGCTAGGTAGATGGAAATATAACTTCATGCAGGAAAACAAAATTAATATAGGAAACTTCAATTACCATTTTCAACATAGGGTCCACATGGCCTGAGAATGATCCTAAAATGCTTATATCAAGAAATTCCCCTCTAATTTGTTTACATTATTATATCATATAACATACATTCACTGTAGAATGATTGAATTGATGAATTCACGCCGTAATGAATAGTACCACACAAAATCCAATTATTCCTTAACCCCACCATATTAATCATCCTTTTACCTCTATTACCATGCTGAAATTATAGCTTAATTATACATCATAATCAATAAGCACTAAGGTCACAACGAATGTCACCCTTGGTAGATTGATCCAAAAATCAAAATATATACATCATTAATATATGAATGATTATACATAAATTATTTTGTTTTGGGATGATCAATTCTATTAAAGTAGAGACAATTATCCAGTGATCATATGAGGTATCATTAAATGACTCTTAACAACAAAACATGATTTTTTAATAATATTTATCTATTATTCTAACTAAATTAAAACACATTCATCACCATATTGGGTCTCTATTGTCACGAATCAACATAATTATCCTATGTTTGATTGCCATTGTGTTCCAATTTATGAAATTATTACATTGAAATTTGAGAATCAAATTAATTTCCTAACAAATGTGTTCATTGTGATGTAAGATTATAGGGTACTATGGATTGATTTCAATATATTATATATTCAATGAAAAAATAGAACATAAAAATATATAATTATATTGAAAATAATGTTGTGACAATAAGTGAGATAATAGAATAAGTTAGTATAATATATTCTAATAAAATATTTAAGATACGAAAAGAATATTCCTTTAGAATATACATAACATAAGGATAAAAAAACCTATTATAAATTTTATCAAATATCACTAAATAATTTATATTTATTTAAGATGCATCTGGGTAATAATATATCCGTTGATTAAACATAGTTACAAACACATCCCATTTTACATATAACACAAGAGGAGTATGTGATCCCCCTATGTTGATGAAAATTTCATTTTTTTTTAAAATAAAGTCATTGGTTATTATTTCACCATGAAATATGAGTTAACGGATAATAAAATATCACCTGAATATAAAAAATGACATATTTTTAAGTTGTATTTCAAATTCAAAAAAAAAAGAAATTTTAATTAAATTTGAAATTTTTAAACAATAGTTATACATACAAGATAAAAAATAAATTACTCATCAGACCTCCAATCAATTCCAAAAAAAATATAAGATCTATAGGCTAATAAATAAAAATATAATTTTCTACTAATTAATGTAAAGTGATGTATGAAATGTAAATTTTATCAAAAAAGCTAATTCACTAACTAAAATGACTTATATGTTGAACAAAACCATGTTACTTGATATTAAGCACTATATAAATCATTGAACCCATTAATATAAATAACCCTATAATGGAGTACTCATTATATAAACAATTAGTTGTGTGAGTGTGGTTTGAGATCAATATTCTAATAGGTAATCACTACAGAATCCATTGTTTTCATTTTTAATGTTTATAAAAAAATTTTGTTTGAAATATATTTTTAAAATTACATTCATGAGTGAAAATATGAAAAACTGACATTATGGAATACTATTTTATAAAACAAATTTTTTTAATAATTAGACAATAGATATAACATGAAAATTATATAATTGACTTAATTTTTTTTAATAATAACTTATATTGAAAAATGCATTTTTATAATAAACTGAATGATGTAAAAAATGATTTTAAAATTTATATTTTATCTTACATTGAAAAATATCTCGAAAACAAAAAACTTGTACTAATAAAATGAAACAATTATAGAATAAATAAATAAATAAAATTATATAGAATGCTGAAATATTTTTTTTATAAAAAATGATAAACAGTTATAGTAATCCATAATCACAGAATCGTCTATAATAGTTATGGTGGGGATCATTTAATGTTTTTCACTACAATCTTAAATCAAGGTACATTATACCCCCACCCAATAGGTCAGATTGTTACATAATACTCACACATGGAACATGAATAAAACATTGTGACCATGAAAAAATAAAACAATTACATTTCATCTATCAATATCACCTAATATTACCACTACAAAGTAAACAAACTAATATAGAGAAGAAACCTTCTGATTTATTTACCAATATAAAGTATCTCATGTGAAAAAATAAACATTATAATGATTAATAATTATTTCCATCATATATAATACCCCAAAATCAAAAACACACCATAAACGTTTAATATTTCTAATCCCCTTATTCAAAACAAAAAAAGATGGTAAACCATTCGATTTGAAGTAATTTTACAAAATAATTATAAGATCAAATAAATTTTTAAACAAAAAAATTTACGAATATCTATTAGGAATAATATATGAAAACATAGTTAAAACATTAGGATAAAAGTTAAAAAATCCATATTTACCATTATATCAGTAAATAATTACATTATATTTCTAAAAATATCTTATTATACATAATAATTTTTTTAAAATTTAATATGTATAAATGTGTATTTTTATATACACACATACATAAATGTATTTTCCCTATAAAAAGTAAGAGTCAAATGTAACATCAATAATAAGTGACTGTAATAATAATGGAGAAATAAATCTAAATAAAATTTCACATAATAATAAAAATAATTCTAAAACATATATTCATTCATTGAAAACCAATATATATATTTGATTAGATAAATTCATATGTTTACCTTTTAGTTTATACAAGTAATAATCGATAGTCCATTATACCTCACAAAGAAATCCCAGGAAATATTTTAAAAACCATATGAAACAGGAATAATAAAATCTAATTGGACCCAAATAAAATATATATTTTAAATTAAAAAAATTAAAATTAAAAAAACACATCTGATATTTTAGTGAAATGTGGAAGATAAATAACACCTACTTGTGGCTATAATTTTTTTTGAAAAATGATCACGAACGTAGATTAAAAGGCATGAAAAATCAATCATAGACCCATGAATTAATCCAACATAAAATTATAACTTACCCCCATTTGAGGGGTCTTACATTAAACAAAGTACAGGAGGGAGGGAAGAGAAACCTAGGATAAATAAGATAATAAAGAAGGGGGAGATGGAATTTATTTACCTAGACTGATTTATTTTCAAAATCGGAACATGAATAACTGAAATATTAGAGGTTATGAGAATTGGTTCATGTGGGGGGTGATATTTTGTGTAGTTTTATGAGAGTGTGAGATCAGAGGAGGTCAGGATGATTTAGGGGTAAAATAGGAGAGGTGGAATTTTTATAATTCCAGTTTAACCCCTTATTAATAGAACCCACAACATATACCCTGACCTAGGACAAGGTGCTTCATCGAAAATATCCTATATTAAAATTCATATGATCAATGAAATGGATCAACTACATGATAAATCCAATAAACCATTTTCAGAAAACCCCCTTAACAGTGCAAACTTTTGAGATGTTTTGAGGTATTCACCTTTTTCACTAGTAGAATTTCCCTATGGGATAATTTGTGGATGGTCTGGATATGGTATATCCACACTTTTTTAAACCTATAATCCTACAACATAATTACATGAACTTGATCCAACACATCCCTTGATAAACTCACCACGGTGCATTATACATTTTTCTGGAATGATGACCTAGGTAATGTGTGATATTCTACAAGAATTACATTAACACATATAATATATAAATAACCTAAAATTAAAGACATGAATAAAATATAGTATTTAATAACATAATAGTGACATGTATGGTGTCACATTTCTCCCAACCAAACCCCTTAAATCCCCTATAAATACATTATACTGAAGGGCGAGAATCAAAAACTAAACATTATTGGAAGGAAATTAAAATGTCCGACACTACATCCAAAATCAGAGTTCAACTAGACAATATTAAAAGTGTGAAAAAAATAAATGAATATATTAATCCTCATTGAAAAAATAAAACATAACCACTAATGGTGAAATGAAAAAATAGATATATATATATATATATATATATATAGTTGGTCTCTCTACCTTTTATGAACCCCACTTAGATAGTGTTTCAAATACAATTAGATAATTATGAAAAATATTTGTATGTTCTGATATTTGAACAATCAACCAATGAGACTCAAGGAATCCCTTGAATAAGGTAATATTATCGAACTATTATAAACAACTATTTGATATAAAAATATAAAAATATATAATAAAAAAATAAAAAATCTAATTATTTCAATGTTATAAAATAGAGGGAAATATACTTTAATAGTTCCACCAAACCATTCATGGTCTAGATCAAAACAATAAAAACACTATAAAACTCATATAAAATGGACTACCTAAAGAAAAAACCAATAAGAAGAAATGGTTGAAATGAATAATCCATGAAAGAAACTATTTAAACAATATGGTTTTAATCATTGGATCGATATTAAATAAATGCTAAATAGAGACCTCATTCATAGAAACATGATCACCTTAATTAAATTAAATTATATAGATTATAGCTAGTATATAACCTCAAATTTTTAACATCAATCCAAGTTATTCCAAGTAATAACCCAATGTTACTATCATGATAAATGAACTAAAATAAATCCTCAAAGAACATAACTCATCATAAAAATCCAAATAACCCACCAATAAAAAGATATATGAGGAAATATAAATGCATTTTCACTAAAACGTGATCTAATAGGCTGTATAAATATATGATCAGCCAATCCTGCCAAGTATCATGACCTTGAAATAATCCATATGTTTAATAAAAAGAATACACATATGATCTAATCAATTAAATGTAAATAAACATCTACTACCATTGAAAATCATATAAAAAATCATTAAAACCGTTCCATGAAATTGAAATAATAACACCACATAAATGAGAACCAATATTATACACATGAAATGTCTCCATTTAAATAAATTAAAAATAGAGATAAAAATTTGATTCATTAACACCACATTTTTAAGGTACTCTATAAACTCCACAATTCCTCTAAAAAATATTAATCCCAAAAATTGGAGTTCATTTTTAACTTATTTAGAAAATATATTTAATATTTTAGAAACCAATGTATTTAATTATATCCAAAATATCTAATATAAATTAGAATATAATACCTCTTTGAAACTCCAAAAAATAAGAAAACGTACATCATAATTAAATTTTAAACAACCCATCACCAATTAAATCCAACCATTATTATTTAAATATATTTTCAAGATAATTTAAAAATAAATTTTTTTCATAACCTTGAATACTCCCTTTAAAAACAATTATAATTAAAAAAGCCTCATCAATCACTAACCCAAACAAAATTGATCTACATAACAAAATATAAAAAAATAAAATTTGTAATAGTGGACAAAAAATTAATAGTATTCATATATTAGTTGTCAATGATATAATCACACAACCATAAATAAGTCTAATAATGAAAAATTATGATGTCACCATAATTGTTACCATATCTTGTGAGCTCTTAGTGAACCACTGCACCACTACTCACTCATTCCAAAACAAAATATATAAATATACCACAAATAACATAAAATAGAACAAAACAAAATAAAAAAAGAGTAAAAACCTAACATACCATGGAAACAGAATGCTCAGAATGAGTAAAAGATCATGACACTCTCCCCACTCCTACCTATTAAGTCCATGTAGCCCTACCTAAATTTTCTAGACACACCGAAATAAAAATATGGAACATGGAAACCTAAGTCCTCTTAAAAAACATTGATTTTATTATAATTTTTAATGAACTATCACATCAACAACAAAAAATATAACCCAAAAAATTTCTCCACTAATAGGAGGGAAACCCATGAACCCCTATAATAAGAAAATAATCATAGAAATTAGAATCAATCATTGGGGTTTTTTTGACCATAAATTAGAGTTTAATAATGTCATATTTTCCAATGAAAATATCTCATGAAATGTTTTAACATTTAATACACATTCAAAACCATAAAATCAAGTTATAAAAAAATACAATTTATTCAAACAGAAGATAATTATCATGAATAATAAGTCACTCAACTCATTCTAGCATTCACCATATAAATAGTACCTGATATTTAAAGACAAATCACAATAAATTTAATAATAAACCATTTAATTTAAAGGATTAAAGGACACACAATTTTATTATATGGTAATAAGAAAATAAATAGTATATGTTGATATCACAAATTAACTATCTCATACGACCCGAGGGCATAATCCATGAAAATGTCAAAACACATTTAGGGAACTAATGATAAAACATATAAAATACTTCTCAATCTATAAACACGATGTGTTGTCAATATGGTGTGAGAGTTAAAGACATGTATATAATCAAGATGATGACAATGATATTCTTTTGAGAAACAAAACAATGATATTTTCAAATATATATTAAAAAAATCTTTTACAATGGAGAAAAGAAAAAACTGAAAATTTTAAAATAATAATTCATCTTTCTATAAATAAAAATAGGCAGCTGGTATTAATTTTCTTTAACAATTCCTTATTTATTATAATCATGTAATTCAAAATATATTTTCAAAACTAATATAAACAATATATACCAATGCTTTGAAATTCAATTTCTAGAATACAATGAAAACGAGAATACCCTCTAGTAATGTGTTACACCATAAGAATAAAGTGAGATACATGGGTGTCTCGCCTTTTTTACATTATATATGTAATTATATCTCACTAAGGGAATACTATCCTAAAAATGTGTTACAAGGAAAATTAATTTCTCCCCATAGCACTCTCATTCTCATTTTCATTGACTCTATGCTATTAAAAAACATAGATAGTGAATCACACATAATATTTACCAACCAAAATATGTTATCTCATGTGACAAGGACAATCATTACATGTATAAATCATTCATTCCATCATCAATAATTGTTCAAATAAATAACAAATCCAAACCATTAAATTATTAAAAAACATATTTTTTAAAACAATGAATAAAATTAAATAATTTATTATGAAATAATTTACCATACTCTTACTATTATCTTGTATTTTTTAAAATGATTGGAAACTATTTAAAACCTCCCCTTTAAATGAGAATTTGAGACCCAATTATAAAATATCTAATAAATTTAAAAAAATCCCATTAAAAATTATACATATATTAAATCACATATACATTAATAAAAATTCATCTTTTTAAATATTAATATATACGTTTTTGAATATGAAAATTTATCTACATATATACTCACACATACCAGTATATGAAAAAAACATAGAAATATACATTTGTAACATCATTTATAAGTGACTGTTAGAATTATGATTAAATAAAACATAATAAAACTTCTCCAAAATCCTAAATTAATTTGGAAACCCCAATTCGTTTTTGAAAAAAAATAGATATTTTTTGAGAAAAATGAAGAATCATCCATTTGAGTTCATATATGAAGTAGTCGAAATGTCATATATATACGTATTGGAAAGTAAATTATAATTTATATGAAACCTTAATAAACCTTAATCATTATATTCAATTTAATATAATTAGATTAAATAATTACAATATAATAAATTAATAACATACAAGAACTTAAAACACATCATTGGAACTAGAAACCACAAAAACACATACCTTGAGAAAGTACAGGTGATGTGAAATCTTCATGAATGAACAAAGGAAGTGTTTTAGGACCCATAAACACCCCTGCAACAATAACCACCTGAATTTGTAACCAAAAATATAATTTGGGATAAATTATAAAATACACGATTTGAGGGAGGGAAGAAAACAAAAAGAGAATGTACATGAAGAAGAACGAGGAGTGGATATTTCATACACCTAAATGATTCCCATAAAAAATTACATGTGGAATCTCCCATTAATTAGAGGTGATGATAACCACTTTACATGGTTTTAGTGGGGGGTCGAGCTTTGGGATGGGGTATCATGCGATAATGGGATAGGGGATTGTTTTAAGATGATTTTTGTATAAAAAACTACAGGAAAATTTTTAATTTTATTTTTTTTCATGGATGGAATAACATCATAGACATTACATAAGAATTAATTTGTGGGGATTACATGGTATGAAATTCCAAGGAACACACTAGGGCCAAATAAGCAAGGAAAATCTATGGGGAAGGGATATAGTCACACTCCCTGAACACACATTAAAGGAAAAATCTTTTGTGCTACTATGTTGTGTTCCCCACTGTAATATTATGGTATAGCCCTTTTCAATACAACATGGAGGGTCTAAATATAAAATATCTATAGTTTTAAACATTATTATCCCTTGATGTAGTAACCATGACAATAACAGAATCCTTTCCACTATTTCCTCACTGTGCTAAATCTTATTATGCAATGGGTATTACAACCTACGTATGGATATTTGTTTTTCCAAAAACATCATTAAGAGGAAAAAATATTAAGGACCATCTATTAAGGTCTCATATAAAATATTAAATTTCAAAATACAACTGCGACAAATTGCCTATTTTAATCCTAGAGAATCGTGAAAAAAATATTATTACATCAACTTGATGGAGGTATAGTGAAATAAATAATATAATAGAGGTGGAAGGATCTTTGGATGATATTTTAAAACAATGTTGGTTTTACTGATCACTATTGAAGATACATAATTATAAAAAAATTAATAAATGTCTAATAAAAATCATAATGAAATAACATATATCACGTCATAATTATCCTTCATCTACTGACATGATCCTTTAGCCTCTTAGATAATTATAATACAAAATCCATGGTTTTGTTGATCTAATTATGGTGGATTATATCCAAATATGGTAAACATAAAAGTTCAGGACAATTCACACTATTACTTAAGTCACCTTAATGTTTGGAAGAGAACCATAACACTATATAAATCATTATCCCTTCGAAATACTCTTAATGTGAAAATCATTAATGAATTTTAATGAAAATATAGGACACTACACATTATATTCCCTCCTCATGTGACACATAATATTCATCCAAGTGTGAACATTTGTTCGTATACTCATAGTTTTCTAAAAGCGATCTTGAATTATGTTTTAGAATTTATGTATATCAATGTGAATAATTACTCTACCATTTTACAAGGAACACATAATATATTTATACGTATATATTTGTCATAACATGGTTTTTTCAAAACATTAAACTTTAGTATTACTTAAATATAAAATATATCTAGGAAAATATCATCTTATATAACAATTTACTAATAATTAGTTTTATCCTCTAAAATAAATCCTCAAAACTAATATGAGACAGATCATTTAGATAGAGTCTATTTTTTATGATCATTAATAAAAATGGTTATTTTTGTGGATATTTGACTCAAATTAATGGTGCATATAGATATTTTTTAATTCATGTGATTGACTACACCCATATTCACCACTACTATCCATGAAATATATTCAATAACATCACATGATTTCATGAAACCACTGTTAGCCTCCCCATAATACTTTTTAAAATTATCTATTTTATAATAAAATATAAATATATCTGTTTTAAGACTCCACATAGTCTACCACCAATCATACATGATTCCTCGTCTTATAATACTATAATTATTCTATGTTTATCAATAGAACATTATATAAACATCATAAATTTTGTAGATCACCATGGAATAATGATCAATATAATAGGGTTTTATAATTCCTTTTCTCAAAAATCATCATTGATCAATATATCATTCATTAGTGGGAATATTTTCATAAAAAACATGATATATATATATCTGTATATATTCCTAATCTATTATATATAATCTAAAAATGAAATTCATAACATTATATTAATATAGATGTTATTTAATCATGAAATTATTGAATATGAAAATATTTTTAGGATATTTCAAAGTATTTCATTAAAGATAATACTACATTGAGAATGTATAAATATAAATAAAATTTAGATCCCCTATTTTAAATTAACATCATGATGGTAATTTAATTCAACAAGGTACCTTATCTTTTCCATTTTCGATGGACCATTATTGTATTAGGGTTTTGTCAGGGAATCTTAATTTGAGGGTTTACCTAGAAAAATTGGTATTGTATTAAATTACACATCATATTAAACTCTCTTATATTATGTTTTGATCATACTATTAATATGGTTTTTTGAATAAAATGTTTTTTGTGCATTATTAATTAGTAATTTTTAATTAATTTGTTAATAATATTCTAATCATAAGAATTTTTTTATTTTAAATTATGGAATATAAGTATATAAAAATATATCGTTGCCTAATTATGTGTGAATTTATAAATGAAAGATAATATATATATATATATATTCATTTATTTTTTCATTATTTACTTATTACTGTTATGTGAATCAAAACCCAACAAAACTTATGTAACCCTTGACACTAAACTGGAGCACCCAGTAATTGAAGAGTTTATTTAAGATCTTTTGACACTCTAAATTAAATATTATAATGGCTCAAAGTATTATACATTAAGAAATGCTTTCATATTTTATTTTAGTTATTTATTTAGAAAATTTACAATAAATATTTAAATTTAGAGATTATACAATCAAACTTGATATGAAATTTACAATTTCACATATAAAAATAGTTATAATTGAAATTAGTGTTTTAGGTATCTTAGAGATATGAATTATTTATTTATTATGTAAATTTATTGTGTATAAAATAATGTTGATTGAATATTTTGTATCGCCACTCATGAAGTGGAATATTTAAATTTGTGGCAAGGTTGTTGTTCTATGACTATTTATAAATAATAAGATATAAAATTTTATTTAATTAATTGTACAAGGGTATATTTAGGTTAATTAAAACCATCTAGTTAATATTTTTTTGTGCCTCAAAATATAATTTTGGTAAATTTTTTATTCAAAACTACATGTGTCATATAAGATAATTTATTTCTACAATTCCCGAAGGATGATCAACCATTGAGGGGCGGGGGGTGTTAATCAATGGGATTCCTATTATGAAATCACAATTCCAACTATTTAAATCAGCATCGTTCATGATTGACATAAGGATTTCTCATATCCTAGATTTATGTGTCATAATAACCAGAAAGAGTGTGACATGAAATACTTATAAGGTTTAGACTTAAATAACAACTCATTTTATAAAATTATTATATGACGAAATAATAGTTTAACCACTATATAGAGAAGAGGACACACCACATACAACTGTACTATGATTAAAACGAGTCCCAAAGTGTTCCTATTACTCAAAACATATTATAACCCAAGGCATATTTTCCTATTCATATGATCAGTTATACAACACAACCACCACAATAATGTTCCATTTATATAATGAACATATTATTCTACTAGCTTCATCTATTCCAATTGAAAAAAATTTATTCCATAAAAATATTGAATCTAGTTCAAAAGTATACAAAAACATCAATATAATAAATTAGAGAATAATTTTTTCTGTTGTTGCGAAAACTAAATTTAGAAATTAAATGATCTAGAACATAATTTTAACTCTATATAATAGAAAAATATTTCTTATTTTTTTTAAAAAAACCCATGATTTTGACTCAACATTGAAATATCAATATAATTATGTATCGGTGTTTCAAATAAATAAAAAATAAATACATATAATTTATGATCCCTCCCTAACCTTCAAATTATTTTTCATGACCCACCCCCGGGGCCCATATCGTGACTACCCCAAGCCCGCCTTTCATAGGCCAGGGGCTGGCGACTAGCACCAAAGGCGAAAATCCCTAAACTAGGAACACATTTCCTTAATAACTATAGACAAACATTTAAGAGTACACAACTGGAAGCAAAAAGCTACGAAAAGATGTAAAAAAAAGAGTGCTGGAAAGTAACAGGGCCTGAAGTACAAGCCCAAAAAGAATATACAAGGAAAAAGAAATGTAACAGTACAACTGAAAGAAAGTAAACAGATGTTGGATCGTCCATCAAGAAACCCAACCTGAAGGGTAGGTACAGATAACCTCCTTAGTGATCCACATCTGTTATGCTCCTCCGTGTACCATCACACCGTGCGGTCCACCACTGTGTACTGTGAAGACCTACTAATCTCTACCTCAGTCATTTCTGTCTGTCCTCTATAACCAACACAACCAGGTGCGTCCATAGCCTGTGTAGGGGTGAGTATAACAACACTCAGCAGGGTCCCGAAGACCTTTAAGATCTAACAAAATCCACCAAGGATAAACCACAGGGTAAGAAATCAACATATAACCATTAAATAGGTATATGCCCATACATATACATTGGTTATCTAGTAACCCATCTCAATCCTGAGGAAAACAAATATGTCATTGACACAGCTCAAACTAGGATTTTATTCTAGGGGTAGTATCAAGTAACATCCCCTGTCAAACTGTCGGAAAATCAGATGATGGTGTACTCATCTTCTATCAAGTATAATGGGCATGTCGTGTCACACAGAGGTGCTTCCCACCTTCTTGGACTAGTGTGGTACTCCTCCTATCGGGTACCGTGGGACTACTACGTCACATAGAGGCGCTCCCCACTTTGGGTCTGTCGCGCTCACACTGAGACACTCCCTCTCATAGCCTATTGAGGTACTCTTCCTGTCGAGTACCAAGGGTTTTCCATGTCACATAGAGGTTCTCCCCATTGCGGGTCTACCGTGCTCACACAGAGGCACTCCCCACTGGGCTAGTCGAAACAATCCGAGTCCAAAGGTCAGTAGTCATCTGGTCTTAGTCTGCTACTACGTCTCTATACTCCGAGCGATCATCTCCAAGAGGATCTGCTCCAAGAGCTATAGTTCAACACTCTAACTGTAACATAGTCCCGTGTAGATGTATCTCAAAGTTCCGCCACGTCATATGGGTCTCAATGCAATAGACGACGCATCAATCAGACGCCCGGTCTGTGAGTTATTGGCAATTCCATTCATGGGGCCCGGATGAATTTTAGGTTCAAACCAACCCAACCATACACCAAATATGTCCTAACATCATTTGGAGTATTCCAAATGAATCGTCTCACTCTATGATTTCTGTCGCCACAGACAATTTGTCGATCAGACACCCGTAGCCCAAGATATAGGAAAAATTGTGAAAATAGGCCATAACGAGTCTTGTTCTAGTCCGACCTAGATGGACCGACACACCCCGACATGGGTCTGGACTGGGGTCTGACTCGGCCCGAGGAAGGCCCGGCCTGATGGCGGCCTAACCCAAGGGGATGGCCCGGCCCGCGCCGGGCACCCCGGCCCGCACTATGTCCAACCTAGTGGCCCAGCGGCCGACGGAGGGTCCGCCTCAGCCGCGTCCATGGGGGAACCGCACCCCCAGGTTCCTGAACGACAAATCCGTTCAGGTGTGAGCCATAATCGGCGTCAGGTGGCAACGGTCTAGAAAAGGCGGGACCTTCTGGTTCCCGTTCTTCCCGGTTGGCTGAGCGGCCAGCCGCTCCAGCTTCTCTACCGCCACCCACCCTGTCCATATCTCCCTTTCTCCACGCGGGGCAACGGCATCACGCTGCTCCGTCCGGCCACCATTACTTGCCTAGCCCTAGCCCTTCCGCCTGCGGGCCGCCTTGGTGCCACACCCCTATGATGGCCTGGCAGGCTGCCTTGCTCCGTCGTGGCACGCGCTAGCCGCGTCCCGGTTCTTCGTGTAGTACGAGTGTGCCGCGCTGCTCCGGTGACCCGGTGGCATTTTCGCCTCCTATTTTTTTTGCGGGCAGAATTCTTTTGTGGTCAGCCCGATGCCAATCGCTATTGCTCTGCCTCTGTTGACATCAAATGAGAACTATCAAAGGGGGAGGGTCGGGCAATTTTCGTGTGTCCCGAGCTCTCCACGTTTTGGTGATAACACATGGCATCAAAGTGCACAATATATGACGGAGAATAGAGGGTAAAACTCAAACGTAAAAAAAACCCTACCTCTAATCGATGCTTGTTGATGAAGAATTTAGGGCGTCGATTCATCAATTTTGGAAAAGTTAGAGGGTATCCGTCTATGGAAGATAAGTATTCGGAGGTGACAGAGTTGAAGACGATGTTCCTCGCGGTCGACCCCTTACCTTTTGGCATGGTTGATGATCTAGGAAGTTGTTTGTCGTTCTTTGTTGGAAGATATTTCTCCAAGGGCTCTCAAAGTTCTTCCATGTTCTTCCAACCCCTCTCTAAAGCTCCACCAAAAGAATTTCCAACCAAAAATAATGGGTTTGGCCAACCCATTATTTAATTTTTTGGCCAAAATATTCAAAAGAATTCAAAAGGTGACAATTAATTAAGTGAAAGAGTTAAATTAATTAATTATGGGGGCTAGAACATTTAATTAGTTGGGGAAGCTCAAGGGTTTAACAACTTAATTGGGAGTTCCAAGGGGTTACAACCCCCAGGTGGTCCCCACCAAAGATATCCTCCCAAGGGAATTTATGTGTGGGTCGGCCCCACCTCTAACCTCACCTTGGAGGTTTTCACAAGCAAAAAAATAAAAAAAGATAACACTTATTTTAATATAACTGTTTTCCTTAAAAACCAAAAATCTAACTTCCATAGTTGACCGAATTCTGTGGAGGTGAAAGTCCTATTAAGCGAATACCAGCGCTGCGTGTTCAACGATGCCCTCATATTTCTATTCTGAGCACCGGTTCAAAAGTTATAAAATCTCGGTCGTACGTTTACTGAATATACCAGAAAAAACAACAGAAATTGATTCTTAGCACACCGGGCCTCAGAATCAAGCATCTTAAATTTTCTCGAACTCGTAAAATTTCCATAGATTTTCGAAAAAAATTCTATATAATTTCAAGGTCTTTTCATTCTCCCCACCTTAGGGATTTACATCCTGGTAAGCTACAACTCGTATTATGGGATCAAATGGGGGTACTGATCACACATCTGAGCCTCCCGCTCCCATGTTCTCTCATGGTGGTTTTCATGCTGTCAGCATACGTGCACCAGAGGTACCGACCGTCCACATAGGACCTTCTCCCGTCGATCCTCAATCTCCACTGGAACCTCCATGAATATCGCCTTGTCATCGATATCTATCTCCCCATGGTCGATGATGTGGGATGGGTAATGCATTTATCTCCTCAATTGAGATACGTGGAAGACGTTTTGCACCTGGTGAAACTGAGGTGGAAGAGCTAAGAGATAACCCACCATGCCTAATCTACTGAGGACCCGGAAAGGTCCGATGAACCGTGGAGATTACTTCCGCCTCAGAAAAATATCTGTAGAACTCTTCGAGGTGAGACCCGATGAAAGATGTGGTCGGCATCCTCAAACACTAGAGGTCTTTATCTTATATCAGCATATTACTTATTCCTACTCTTTGTAGTCTTCATCTGATCCTGGTTGATCTGCAGCTTCTCCATATTATCTCATACCATCTCCGGTCCCACTATTGATGACTCCCCTAGGTCTATCCAGCATAGTGGCGATCTGCAAGGTCGACCATACAAGGCCTCAAATGGTTCTATTCTGATGGTGGAGTGATAACTGTTATTGTAGGAAAACTCCACCAAAGTTATGTCATCATTTTGAGCTATGACCAATATTAAGGACATAAGCACAAAGCATGTCCTCAAGGGTCTGAATGGTCCACTCAGTCTGATCATCCATCTGAGGATGGAAGGCGGTGCTCATCGATGATGTGTCCCAAAAGCCTTTTGCAACCCCAGCCATAGCCGGAAAGTAAACTGTGCTTCACGATCAGAGACAATAATATAAGGCACTCCATGGAAATGCATAATATCATTCACATAGAGGTGTCCCATGATCTCTATTGATCCCTTCTCTCTGATCAGTAGGAAGTGGGCCAACTTGGTGAGTCGGTCAACAATCACCCAAATTGAGGTGTGACCCTTGGATGTACGTGGACGACCTGTCACAAAGTCCACAGATATCCCATCCCACTTCCACTCTGCGACCTCTAATGTTTTAACTAAGCCCGCTGGTACCTGGTTCTCTACTTTCACTTGTCGACAAGTGAGGCACCAAGAGGCTAACTTAGCTACCGCCTTCTTCATACCTGGCCACCAGTGCTATCATCGAAGTTCCTAATACATCATCGCCACTTTTGGATGTACCGCTAAATGGGAAATGTGGAACTCCCTCAACACTTACTACTGATGTGAAATTGGTACCATGGTACGTCCTTTGAAGAGGATGATGTGCTTTCCACCTTCAAAAAATCCATCAGGTACCTGCCCTGTGGATATCTTAGCATGTCAGGACTTGCAGTCATCATCCCCACGTTGTGACTACCTGAATCATTGAAGAAGTAGTGGAGTGACTGTAAGAGACTATAGATGGGATGCTCCATCCCTATACACAAAGGATATTTATAAGGAAGCTAGCTGCACTATCTCCTCACCTAGTAGTTTAATACCAGATCTCCTTCTAACAGAATCCACAACAACTTCCCCCTTCCCAGGAGTATTGACTATCTCTAAGTCAATGTCCTGGAAGAACTCAAGCCATCAGAACTGTCTCAGGTTCACATCCTTATGATAGAAGATATACCTAAGACTCTTGTGATCAGATTACATGGTAAAATGTTCACCCAAAAGATAGTGTCACCACATGAATAAAGCGAAGACCACTGCTTCTAACTTTAGGTCATGGGTAGCATAGTTCTTCTCATGTTGTCTCAGCTAACAAGAACAATATACAGTCACAGCTCTCTCATGCATCAGTATACTCCCGATTCCGGTCCGTGATGTGTCGCAGTAAACTACGTACCTTACGCCCTCATTTATAAGTCTCAATATGGGGGCACTAGTCAGCCTCTAACTTAGCTCCTAAAATCTCTGATGGCATATCTCTGACCACATTATTTAACAATATAACACCATAATTACACTTAATTGAACAAAAATTATCAAGAATCCTAGTTTCCATGGGATTTAGGTAAATTACATAATAATTTAAAACACGAAGAAACAACATATTTATTAAATACATCCTTTACATGCATAAAATTAAAACTGAAAGGGATAACCTTAGGGAATATATATGAAAGGGGTGAGATATAAAACCCAGTAAGGTAAATAAACATGGAATAACATGAATGGTAAATACTTTTTAGATAATATACATATAAATAGAGCAAACAATTTGTGATAATTATAAACATGATCAATAAGACTTGGAATAACATGATATTTGGGGAAATGGGTAAACATTTTAAAGCACATCATCATAAACATTGGTCATGGATAACTGTTAATTCATAATGTCAAAAAAATTGATATAACATATTTGTGTTCACACCCTATCCCAACATGATGTATAATGGGACAAAACAATACACAATGCATTTTAGTTCTATACAATTTAGGTCACACCCATCACAATCCTTTTACTCTAACGCTTAAGTGTGCCACATAGGTCATATGAAATAGATTCACTAATCATCATATATTATTCCATGATAATGGTGTGTGGAATTAATATATGAGGGTCCCTAATATAATTTTTATAAGTGTTTAAATGTGAACACCTTTGATATGAAATGAGAATGGCATTCACTACACAATTGTTTTCACATGGAAAATCACTGTGAAAGTTTTGTAGCGTAATGACTCCAAACAAATTTGTAAATTTGGTTGATAAGAGTGAAAGTTGTATCTAAAATTTTTAATATATAATAGGATGTTATAGGGACCTGTAAAGACATATTAGACTATTAGGAACTAGAAATAGATGTCATAAGATAGTAAATAGAATTGAATAAAGAAGTGAAGGTGAGGATCCCTTAAATTAGTTTGTGAATCTAGATTCTTGGTAGGGGATTATAGAGTGCTTGGGGGAACCATATGAAGAATATATAGAATCATCGGAAGAGTGAAGACATGTTCCAATGAAATTTAGTGATGCTATATGTGGGCATTAGTGGGTTTATATAGGCAATGAGTTGGGAAATATTTATTACATCAAAAAATTGGGTTTGGACACTATATAATGAAATAAAAAAAAACCAAAAACATCGAACTAATTTATCCCTTGGTTTCTAAAAAATGAGTAGTTTTAATTATTTTATAAGGTAAATGTCCTAATTTAATAAATTAATAAAACTCCTTATAATGAAGTGAGTTATACTAGTAAAAATGTTTTTAAAACCATTAAAATATATTAATAATTTCTGAGGATTCAAAAATTATTTATAAAATTAATAAAATAAATAGAATATCAAATTATTTTTCATATAAAACATCTATTTGGTCATGGATACCACTTATATCATTTATTAATTCACTTTTTTCATTATAACGTAACAATACACAATGTATACTTATAAGGTATTAAATTTTTACATAAAAATTACACTATCTTTGGAAATTATAGAACATTAATTTTTGAATAACTTCAATGTTATGATTTGAAATATAAAAATAAATTTTCAAGAAATTTTTTAAATATTTCAATTTTTATTTGTAAAATAATAATTGATATTTATTGAGAATTACTGGGTTTTTTTGACAATAACCATTTTCAAACCCATATGAAAGTCATATTTTACGTCATTAAAATTATATTATAATTTATATTTTATAAAAAACTATTTAGTAAAAAAATTTATGAATTTTTTTTTTCACAAAAATACATTGTTTTATCAAAATACATTCTTTTAATTGAATTTAAATATTACCCAAAAATACTATTTGTATTTTATTGGACCAAAATAAAATCCATTTACAAATTAATAGTAATAGGATAAATATATATTCATTATTATGTACAAAATATTGCACTTTCTCATATTTCTATAGTCTTTATACATATCACGTTGATACACTCTCTAAATATTTATGGGTAAGGTTCATAATTGTGATTCATTCATGTGCTTATATGATGAAAACGGTTTGTGTCATGACCTTGATGAACATGATATTTTCCCATAAATATTTTTTCTTATACATAATTTGTTGGATCTTGGAATGGGATTGGTTAAGGGAAAATCATATATATAAAATCTCCATACGAAGACTCGATATATGGGTTAATAGGGTGTGTTCTGACTTATTGAGGCCATCACATTCTTTGTCTGTGTCAATTTGAATTTTTAAATCATTATATTTATACTAATCATTTTAATATTATTCAATGACTATATAATCAATTGTAATGATCATTAATGATCATTTATTTACAATAGGATATAATAAAACAAAATATGATCATGGGGTTTTTTTAACCATATTAAATAATAATACATTTATTTAATAAATATTGGGAATTGAATTTATAACACTTCAGTTCATTATAATTGGTCTAGGTTTATGTTTTTCTAACAAGTAGGAATCAAGATGGGTAAAATGGACCTAAGGATAATTGAGAAAACACCACTAAAAATCACGGATAATATCTTCACAATGTAATAAATAATTCAAAGTTTGAATTATTTAATCCCAATCTATGGATTTAGTGAATATGTGACTCATTATTTAAACTATGAATTGTATAATTTTTTACCTTTACAATGAAGTTCATGTATTCAACAAAAGATACTTCATTAGATGAAAACTAATTCTTATTACATGAAATAGAATAGAATAGATGCTACAAATCTTATAAATCACCAGATAAACCTATTTTTTTCATGACCAATCATATAATAGAAATAAAAAATAAATTTTTTTTTCTACTAAAAGAAATTATTTAATGAGAAAAAACTCCAAACCACATTACATTATTTCCCAGTAATTATAACTAAAAGAAATTTTGTCCAAAAAGATATTGGGTAACAAGTACCTTACATGTTATTCCAATTCACGTGTTTCATGAGAATTTGTTATGTGTTTCCACAACAGGTTGATTAATTTAATAGGTCTACCATGTAGTATATTTTAATGGGAATCCAAATTTTAAATGGGATTCTTGACTATCAAAATATATGGATCCAGATATAGCTTCTAATATTTCATGATATGGGAATGGTAATGATTTTACTTCTTGAGCTGAGATGCATGAAATATATTATGGATTGATGTAAATTGTGTCTATTATTCATTATAATAATCCACATTTTAGACCATATAATCAATCTCAAAACGAACCACTTTCCTTGATGTAAAATCCCTTTTCACCCCAAGACTCTAGTGAGCCAATTGAGGTGAAACATTCATAAATACCTCATAAATATCTGATAAATAAATTTATTGTTTGGATGATTTATTTATTACTTTTTCAACATTGCATCCTCAGTTACCACTGATAAATTTTTGGAATCTTATTTTTCAAATACTGTGAAAATATTCATTCCAAAAGATATATATACTGTGGCCCAAAATAAAAAAGGGATAATATAAAAAGATGACCTTAAATGGTTTCAAAAGGATCCATTTTCATATTACACTTCTAACTATTATTTTACGAATATAATTATAGTGAAAAAAATTCATCCCTAATATATCCAATGTCTGATAGACAATCACTATGGATTCCATCTATAATTTTTTCCCTTTTGAGGATTGATTTTCTATATAAGGATTGTTCTTTATGCTATTCGTAAATTAAAAACCCATATAATTCCAAAGTCCTCTAAAAACTAAGAGGTAAATTATATCTATCTATTCAAAATTATATCACATATGACTTCTAGAAACCTCAAAATATATTTTATTGACCCCTTTATATTGTATTCAGCCTTAACGGTAATCTATATTTGAATAACTGAGCAATCCCTATTAATCATTCAATGAATACCTATATAGAATTACCCCCTCAAAGATTCCATGGTAATTTAATGATGAATCTATTTAAATAAAATCCCACTTTTTTATTAGATCTAAGAGCTATATAAGGATAAAATAAATATTTATGTTCTCAATGTTAACCTATAAATAATTATAACAATGGGATAGAATGTTAGTAATGGATTGCTACAATCTAGGATACCAAAATTGATGCAACATCTCATAATACTCCTTATTATTTCCTATATGAATGAATAACTCAGATGAATTAAATGAAACTATTAGAAACTTTCATAATATAAATGAAAAAAAACAACAAAGTAAAGAGCTACCAATAGGGTTAAAGGCCACTAAAAGATGGTCTAACAACCATATAATGAATTGCTGATACCATGGAATAATCTATCCCACAACAATTATTGAAAAATTATAACAAAGTGATACAATGTAAACTAGATACACACGAGAGAAATATTTTTTTTTTCATCCAAAACAGCAAGGAACATCCTAGTGAAAATTCCAAAAACGTTATGTCCCTACATTAAACACACACGACCCCAAGTGTGAATGTTTATTATGAATGGATTAGTACCAATATCACTCTTTCCCATGTTTTAGGGAATATTTTTGTCACATACATGACATATTTTAAAGGTATTTTTTCATTTAATTTACATCCTTAATTTGTTTTGGGGGTTTCCCTAGGTTTTAGGGAGGAAGAGATGAATATTCATGAATTGGGCCAAACCGTGAGCCCAATTCCAAATTGAAAAATGAATTTTGTATCTTTTATAACATTTTCATTTTCCATCATTTTTCATCCATTTAAATTCTTAATTTTCCTCACCTAACCTATTGAAAACACCAATGTAATTTGGAGCTTTTAGAAATCCATAACCAAGGTTTATTCGGGTTTTTATCTAAGGGGTTGGGCCTGCCCGAGAGCCCAATTCCTGTTATAAAAATAAATTTTTATTATGTTATAACTTTTTCAATTTTTGGGCTTTTCGGTGATTCCAAGTCTCCCCCAAGACCAATTAACCAAGAAGCGCGTCTGGACTCCCTCCCCCCTCTTTGGAGATCTGGTAAATTGCAATTTGGTGTTGAACATCACATGCTTGCTGAAATCGCCCAGTTTTGAAGAGTTAAAGTATTTTGTTCAAAATTCTCTCAATTCTCAATATTTTTCCTCCATTCTAGTTCTTAAATGAACTTATAATTCTTTTCCGAACGAGAACTATGTTTTGGCTATTTTAAATTTCATCTATTGGTGTGTTGGAGTGATTACTTCAAGATACATCAAATAAGTGAGTTCATTCATTTCCTCTTTGAAATTGTTTAGGGTTTTATTTGTTTTTATTATGGTTTTTTACTCTTCCTTGAAGTCCCAAATGACCATGGGGTAGGGTTTCAAACCTAAGGTTTAGAAAAGGGTTTTATTTTCAAATTATTGTGCATTTAGGGTTGTTCTAGGTCTTCATTGGTTCGGCGGTGGTGCGAATTAATTTTCGCATGGTGATTCAAGGATTTTCCTTAATTTGGTAGGTGATTCCATTGTGTATGAAATCTTTGTGATTTGGATACTGTTTTTAGGGTATATTAATTTTTATTTAATTTTATTACTTCTGAATAAAATTTTTTTAGTGGTGTTTGTATTTAAAATGAATCCTAAATGCCAATTTCATGTGAAATTGTGGGTTTCTTCATAGAAATGTTTTATTAGTTTAATCAGGGATACCCTATAAGTAATTATTTGATTTTATTGAACTATAATAGGGATAAAAATACTGTTTTTAATGATTATACCTTGTGTTTGTTGCTGAAAAATCAGGTTTTAATGGTGTTTGTGAACCACATGAAATTCTAAGAGTTATGTTGTGTAAAAATGGAGATTTGGGAATGATGTCGTTTCGTGAACCTTATGGGGTTTCCCTAAAAATGATTCTGTGTCTTCACTGAAATTTATTAGGCTTCCCTTTCAGTTTTGGAAACTTAAAAATGTTCACATAGTATGCATGTGAGGTTTATAAGGAGTTTTGTGTCCGAAACACTACAAGATTTTTAGGAATTGTTTTATGAAAAATATAGGTGCTTTGTTGCATGTTTTAAGTGGTATAAAATGTGATAGCTACTATATTGGTTTTATTTAACCAGTAATGGTATTTTATATGATAATTTATTTATGTTTCATGATGAAATTTATTGAGCACAAAAGGGGATGCCATGGTAGCTAGGTGGGGCAGATTTGAACTAGTATGGCTCGTGGACCAGATGTGTTTTGTTCCTGTTTCACTTAGCATTTGGATAGAGAAAACTCTAACTAAACTTTGTGGATAATTATTTGGGACCAATAGGTTATGGGTATGTTCCCTACTAGTGGCTCGTGCATGATTATATATTTTTCTATGGTTATTTTACACCGAGGTACGAGGTACATTGGGTAGTGCCTAGGGGTGTTCCCAATGTTTTTGCTCATTGGATTTGTAATATATACCCATGTATTAGGTTATTTTTGGAAGTAAATTACATTATATAACATTTATATTTTAATTTGTTAATATTATGACAATTTTGAATTGAAAAATATTTTCAATTCTAGATTTCCTTTCTTGAAATTTTAACACTACTTTTCCTTGCGTATGAAAACTGCTTGCTTTTTCACATTGTATTTATTAATCCTTGGAATCATTGGGTGGTATTCTATTGGGATTAGTCTCACACCCTACTTACACCCCTTGGGTGTAAGTAAACTTAGTTATGTTTGGTTCAGGTAAAGGAAAGGCTAAGGGTGATGGTGTTTCAGGGTGTTAGTTCCCATCATTGGTACAGAGTTGTGGAGACGGCTTGGGGGGGGGGGAGGATGAACCCTAGTCATGTGGAGTCCTTTGGGCTATCTTGATGCTATAATTATTTTTATTTGGACCAATTGTATTATCTTTAAAACAATTTCTTCCGTTCTGGTTTTTACTTAAGTCTTTTCTGGCTCAAAAATTTCAGATTAATATTATGGATTGTTTTTAATGTTTTATGATTTCATACTCGGGTAAATCATTCCCAAACCTAAATTAATGATACCCGGGAACTTGTGCCAGCCCATGGGGATAGGGAACGCCCTTCAACCCTTTCCACGGTCCGCGTTTAGTTCCGTGAATTGTCGCGACCAGATCCTGTTCGTGACAAAATGGTATCAGATGAGGTGAAATTTTTTGGGTTATATTGCTATTTTGGGATGAGTCTGGATAGACAAGAGCTATGAATATTGGGGCTCAAGGATTTGGTTGTGATTAGGGTGTCTGGCCTGCACCTCTCATGGTAGACCATGAGTCACCAGGGGATGTTACGGAATGACTTCACTTCTAGGTGAGACATGTGGACTACATACCACATGTCGAAATCAGGTGGATGTGGAGTAGTAGTTTCTTTTATTACTGAAATTGGTTTAGATTATTTATATTTGATGTATTTGATGAAAATTTTCAGAATTGTGGTACTGACTATTATTTTGTGACTGTTGCATTTTGTAGAAACATGCCTCCCTGGAAAGCTCTCACACACCCACGGGAGGAAGCCGGAGAGAGTTCTCCCACAAAAATTGATCAGAGGCTAGTCGAGGACATGTTCTGCACTGTCTAGGTTCTAGGATATGGACCAGATCTAGTTCTAGATCTTGTTATAGAGGATGAGCATGGTCCAAGAAAGGACAATGCCCATGAGTTCCTGAAAAAAGCCTCCGACCTTCCGAGATAGCTCATAACCCCATGGAGCAGAGGAATGGCTCGAGAAGATTGAGCGTATGCTTGAGTTCCTGGAAACACCCGAGGAGCTCAGGGTAAATTGTGACTCATTTCTATTGGAGGGTCCCAGTCGTAAATGGTGGGAGTCAGTGCTTCAGGCTGGGAAGAATGAGCAGATGCGCTAGGGAGATTTCATTGTTGTCTTCAATGAACAATACTGCTCTGTGGTGTTGGCTTATGCCACATCTAGAGAGTTCATGTAACTTGTTCAGGGGATTCTATCTGTGATGGAGTATGCCAACCGTTTCGCTGAGTTAGTTCGGTATGCTCCATAAATTGTCACTATTGAGAAAGTGAAGGCCCAGAGGTTTGAGAAAGGCTTGTGACCAGATATATACTCCCAGGTGTTCTTGTTTAAGCTGAGGACCTTTTCTAAGGTTGTTGATCGGGCGTTCATGGTGGAGATTGATAGGAAAGGCATGGCTGGTTTCAATGGTTCAGTATCAGCTGTGGGTAGTTCCATCTCCTTAGAGAAGAAAAGGAAGCGGGAGGATCATGTGAAGAAAGGAGGGGGCAGTTCAGGCCACTCTTCTAGGCAGTTTTCTTTTGTGGCTTCTGATGAGAGATCGGTCGTGTGCCACCAATGTGGGATGCCTGGGCATATCCGACCAGCATGTCCACTTCCTCCAAATCCTTGTTACCAGTGTGGAGGTATAGAGAATTTGCAGTGCTTCTACGGTGTGGCACGTCCACTCCCAAGTAGGGCAGGGTCCGTGGCTTCAAGAGGAGTGTCAGCACAGTCCGTGCCATCAAGGAATGGGGGATCTCGATTTGGTGGTCATGGTAGTAGGGGTGGATCATCTACCAGGGAGAGACAGTTCAGGGCACATCCACAAACTAGCGGTCGTCCTCAGGAAGATACTGGACATCTCCATGTAGTGGATCAGTCACCAGTAGGATCAAATGTGTGACCATCTACAGTTCGAGGTACTGTTCTGATCGCATCTTCTATAGATGCTTATCTTTTTTATACGAGTACCTCTATTTCATTCATTTCTGCACATTTTTGGGACATTCTGAATTTTACAACTGAGTTGAGGTCTTTCACGATGGAGTTGGTGACACCGCTGGGAAAGAAGAAGGAGCAGGGCCTTAGTTTCCCCTCATGTGCGCTTTCTGTGTCAGGGTGGAGATGGTGTTGGACCACTTGGTATTAGATATGGACCTTTTTGATGTCATACTCGCGATGGATTTTCTAGTACACTTCAAGCCACACATCGATTTCTACAGACAGCATGTGAGTTTCACGGCACCTGATTGGAGTCGTCAGGTTTTTCAGGGAGTATGGGATCCTCGGTTAGGTCACGCAGGGCCTCCACTCCTAGAGTTGGGAAGTGTTATCTTTTAGTTATCTTCGCTAATTCTAGAGGATGGTATTTCCCCTGATGGTTCACTACCTCATGTAGTGAATGAGTATCTGGAGGTATTCCCGGATGATTTTCAGGTATTACCCCAGAGCGGGATGTGGATTTTTCGATTGATCTGGCATCAGGAACACAGCTGATATCTCTTCCCTCTTATTGCACGACCCCCACCGAGCTGAGGAAATTAAAGATACATCTGGAAAACATAGAATCCAAAGGATTCATTTGCCTGAGCATCTCTCCTTGGGACGCTCTTGTGTTGTTCGCAAAAAATGCTGATGGATCCCTCCGGTTGTGCATTTACTACCGGATGCTGAATAAGGTAACAATTAAAAACTAATACCATTTTCCCAGAATAGATGATTTGTTTGATCATTTGAAGGGGTAAAAGTGGTTCTCAAAGATAGACCCGCATTCAAGGTATCATCAACTCAGGGTGAAGGACTCAGATATCCCAAAGACAGCCTTCCAATGTAGGTACCACCACTTTGAGTATTTGGTCATGCCCTTTGGATTGACCAATGCTCCAGCAGTATTTATGGCACTTAGGAATAGGGTGTTCCATCAGTATTGGATTCCAGTGTTGTGGAGTTCATGGATGAAATTATGGTATACTCTTGCTCTGAGGAGGAACACAAACATCACTTGAGGGTCATTTTGGGTACATTACGGGATCACCACCTTTATGCAATGTTGTCAAAGTGATCTTTTTGGATCAGGGAGGTGAGATTTCTAGGGAATGTGATCTCGGAGCACGAAGTTTCAATGGACCCTGAGAAACTTATTGTAGACATTTTGTGGGAGTAACAGATTAATGTGTTCGAGATCCGGAGTTTCCTTAGCCTGGATGGTTATTATAGGTGATTCATTCGGGATTTTTCTCAGCTCCCTTTGCCGATGACCACACTCACCTAGAAAGGGGTGAAGTTTTTATGGGGCCCAGATTGTCAGGAATCCTTTGAGGAGCTGAAGAGGTGGTTGACTACCGCCCCTGTGCATATTTTCCCAGATGCTGGAAAGGGATATGTGGTCTATTGTGATGCTTTATGTATGTGTCTTGGGTGCGTGCTTATGTAGGATGATCACGTGGTGGCTTATGGCTCTCGCCAACTCCGACCACATGAGAAGAACTACCCAACCCATTAATTGGAGTTGGCAGTGGTGATGCATGATTTGAAGACATGGAATCACTACCTCTTTGGGGAGATGTTTGTGGTATACTCTGATCACAAAATCTTGGCTTATATCTTCTCACAGATGGACCTCAACTTGAGGCAGTGTCTCTGGATCGAGTAATTGCAGGGGTTAAACTTTGACATTGTCTATACCCCAGGAAAGGGTAATGTGGTGGCCGACGCTTTGAGCAGAAGTGTTCTAGTGAAGGCTTTTAGGAAGTCTAGTGATGGTTGGACCATGATGGGGATCTTTTCACAGATGCATGTGGAAACCAGGGAACATAGTGGAGGGGAATTCTTGGTGTGCGTCCAGTTGACTCCTTCTCAATTGGAGTTGATTATTCAGGAATAGCCTATTGATGAGCTGTGTCAGCAGTCTAAGCAGTTTCTTCATGGTGGGGAGACATCCTCTAATTGGTCGTCGTCTCCCGAGGGAATCTTGTGCTTCAAGGGCCGTTCAGTAGTTCCATTAGCTCTGCGGAAGGTGGTGATGTAAGATAGCCACTAGTCTCAGTGTGTTGTCCATTCGGGTGCCACTAAGATGTATTATGATGTCCGTCGGCAGTTTTGGTGGCCTGGTATGAGACGGGACATAGCAGACTTTGTTTTGAGATGCTACACATGCCAGCAGGTAAAAAAAGAGCACCAAAGGCCTTTTGGATTGCTCCAACCACTACCCATTCCTACCTAGATGTGGGACGAGGTTTCCATGGACTTCATTGTTGGATTACCTCGTACACCTCGGGGTATGAATGCCATTTGGGTGGTGATTGATCATCTATACAAATCATCCCACTTCATTCCTATAAAAGATACAATTAAAGTGGATGAGTTAGGCCATTTGTATCTTTAGGTAGTGGTGAGACTCCATGGTGTACCATTAGCTATTGTCTTAGATAGAGACCCGCACCTCACTTCTCGATTTTGGGAAGGCCTTTAGAAGGCCTTGGGATCTCAGATTAAGATGAGCACGACATACCACCCTCAGACGGATGGTCAGACAGAGCAGGCGAATTAGATTTTGGAGGATATGCTTCGTTCATGTGTCCTGGACTTTGGATGTTCTTGGGATAGCCATTTGGGATTGGTTGAGTTTTCTTATAATAATAGTTACCAATCCTCAATTCGAATGGCCCCTTTTGAGGTGCTCTATGGTCGGCCATGTCGGTCCCCCACTATGTTGTGCTGATGTAGGAGAGACTTCACTATTGGGGCCGAGCCTTGTGTAGGAGACTTCTGAGAAGGTCAAGTTGATCATGAGGTGCTTATTAACAGCTCATAGTTTTCATAAATCTTATGCTGACCGAAGGCGTCGAGATCTAGAGTTTTCTATGGGTGATAGGGTATTTTTAAAAGTGACCCCTCGTTTGGGCCATCGTCGATTGGGGAATCAAGGTAAGCTGATGCCACGATATGTCAGGCCCTTTGAGATCACCGAGCGTATTGGCAAGGTGGCATACAGGTTGGACTTACCTTCTCAGTTGACATCTATCCATGATGTCTTCCACGTCTTTCACTTGAAGAAATACAACCCGGATCCATCCCATGTGTTGAGTTGGGAAGAACAGGAGATAGAGCTTGACTTTTTTGTTGTTGAGATGCCGGTGAAAATAGTGGACTCCCAAGAGATGATACTTCAAGGGAAGTCTATTCCTTTAGTATGGGATCTATGGCAACATGAGAATGATACACATGAGACATGAGAGCGAAAGTCATGGGTCAATGAAGAGTACCCATTCTTGTTTTCCAACCAAACTTCATGTTGACTTTCCATGGTGGAATGTCCTTCATGGTGGGGAGAATTTTTTCATACATGAAATAATTTAATGTTATTTTTTTCATTTAATGTACATCCTTTCTTTGTTCTTGGGGTTTTCATAGCTTTTAGGGAGGAATAGATGAATATTCATGAATTGGGCCAAACCGTGACCCTAAATCCAGATTGGAAAATAAATATTGTACCTTTTATAACATTTCATTTTTCAACATTTTTAATCCATTCAAATTCCTAAGAGGCCTCCCATATCCTATTAACACCACAAAGTTAATTTGGAGCTTTTAGAAATCCATAACCAAGGTTTATTTGGGGGTTTATCTAAGGGGTTGGGCCTGCCTGAAAGCCCAATTACTGTTTCAAAAATTAATTTTGATTATGTTATAACATATTCAATTTTTGGGATTTTTCGGTGATTCGAAGTCTCACCCAAGCCCAATTAACCCATCCGCGCGTCTGAACTCTCTCCCCTCTCTTTGGAGCTCTGGTAAATCACTATTTGGTGCCGATCATCATAGGCTTTCTCAAATCGCCCAGATTTGAAGAGGTAAAGTATTTCTTTCATAACTCTCTCAATTCTCAATATTTTTCATCCATTATAGTTCCTAAATGACCTTATAATTCCTTTTCGAACGGGACCTAAGTTGTGGCTGTTTTAAATTTTAGATACTGGTGTTTTGGAGTGATTACTTCATGATACTTCAAGTAAGTGAGTTTATTAATTTCCTCTTTCAAATTGATTATGGTTTTATTTATTTTTATTAGGGGTTTTTTCCTCTTCCATGAAGTCCCAAATTAGCAGGGGGCAAGGTTTCGAACCTATGGTTTAAACTTGGGTTTTCATTTCCAATTCTTGTGGTTTTAGTGTTGTTCTATGTCTTTATTGGTGCGGTGGTGGTGCGAATTAATTTTCGCACGGTGATGCAAGGGTTTTCCTTAATTTGGTAGGTGATTCCATTGTGTATGAAATCATTGTGAATTGGATAATATTTTTATGGTATATTCATGCTTATTTAATTTTATTATTTTTGAGAAAATAATAGTTTTATTGGTGTTTGAATTTAAAATGAATCCAAAATGACAATTTCATGTGATATTGGGGGTTTCTTCATAGAAATGTTTTATTAGTTTAATTGGGGATACCCTATAAGTAATTAGTTGATTTTATTGAACTATAATAAGGAAAAAATACTGTTTTTATGATTTTCTCTTGTGTTTGTTGCTGCAAAATCTGGTTTTAATGGTGTTTGTGAACCACATCAAATTCTAAGAGTTGTGTTGTGTAAAAATGGGGATTTTGCAATGATGTCCTTTCGTGAACCATATGGGGCTGCCATAAAAATGATTTTGCGTTTTAAATGAAATTTAGTAGGATTACAATTCTGTTTTGGAAACTTAAAAATGTGCACATAGTATGAAAGTGAGGTGTATAAAGAGTTTTGTGTGCAAAACACTACGAGATTTTGAGGAATTGTTTTATGAAAAATCTAGGTGTTTTGTTGCGTGTTTTAAGTGGTAAAAAATGTGATAGCTACTGTATTGGTTTTGTTTGACCAGTAATTGTTTTTTATATGATAATTTATCTATGTTGCATGCTGAAATTGATTGAGCACAAAAGGGGAAGCCCGGGTACCTAGGTGGGGTGGATTTGTACTAGTAGGACTAGTGTACCGAATGAGTTTTGTCCCTGTTTCACTTAGTATTTGGATAATTACAACACTAAAAAAACTATGTGTATGATTGTTTGGGACCACTAGATTATGGTTATTTTCCCTACTAGTGTCTCGTGCATGAAAACATATTTTTCTATGGTTACTTTAGACCGAGGTACGAGGTACATAGGGCCCAAGACAACCTAGTGCCTAGGGGTGTTCCCAATGTTGTTGCTCCTTGGATTTGTAGTATTTACCTATGTATTTGGGTGTGTTTGGATGTAAATTATAGAATATAAAATTTCTATTTTAATTTGTTAATATTATGAAAATTTTGGATTGAAAACTATTTTCAATTGGAGGTTTCATTTCTTGAAATTTTAACACTACTTTTTTTGCGTATGAAAACTTCCTGCTTTTTCACATTGTATTTCTTACTCCTCGAAATCATTGGGTGGTATCCTATTGGGCTTAGGCTCACACCCTACTTACACAACTTGTTTTTTAGTAGGATTGGTTATGTTTTATTCAGGTAATGGAAGGCTAAGGGTGATGGCGGTTTAGGGTGTTAGTTCCTATCCTTGGTGCGGAGTTGTGGAGACAGCTTGGGGGTGATGACCCCTAGTCCTGTGGAGTCCTTGGGTCTATCTTGATGCTATAATTCTTTTTATTTGGAACACTTGTATTATCTTTAATCCAATGTATTGAGTTCTGGTTTTTACTTAAGTCTTTTTTGGCTCAATAATTTCAGATTTATATTATAGATTGTTTTTAATATTTTATGCTTTCATACTCGGGTAAATCATTCCCAAACCTAAATTAATGATACCCGGGAACTTGTGCCAGCCCGTGGGGATAGGGAACTCCCTTCAGGCCTTTCCATGGGCTTGGTTTGGTGCCTTTAATGGTGGTGACCAGATCTGGTTCGTGACAGTTTTAATAAATTACTAATGATATGCAACACATAAATTTTTCTGGAGGTTCATGTCCTACTGTGAAAATATATATGTAAAAAACTTATGATAAAAAATATTTTTCCCCATTCCAAAAAAAGGCATTTTACCCAAATCATATGTTTTCCCATGATAATCTCATGTTCATGATAATTATTGTTGTAGTTCATCTCATGTAATCATAGTTAATGTGAACCATATTCCACAACATGTTCTGGATCTATTAAAATGTATCCTAAACCTACTCTATAATAATCAAAGTACCCAAGAATATATCATTCCTGATTTATAATGATAATTTTATTGGATGAATTAAAACAAACCTTAAATTCATTAATAGTAGCCCAACCTATCTAATCACAACATAATTTCACTACGTTGAATGTAAGACCTGACAACAATGATTCCATCATGAAAAATCTTTCAAAAATAACTGCTAATACCATAAAAGAACCTAAATTCTCAGTATCATGAAAATTTTAATATCACATCAAATTTCATGAAGTCCTCTACATTACATTGGTCAATTGAAATTTCATGTTACAATAATACTTTTCATGTGGATGTAACTTCTCAAATCAAGAAGTGTCACTTTGATAACATAACATAATGTCATTGACTTGTCAGAGATATCAATAATGTTACAATATAAATAACATTTTTTCCTCAGTTCAAGATTATGACACAATCACATAAATGATAACCATGTTGAAAAAATTAGAACACGGGTGAAATATATAGTTCATTGTTGAAATAAATTTTACCACAGTGTTAGTCTAGCTAAATTTCACCACTACATTCTAATAATGACTACACCCACTCTTTATGGAATTATTTAAAATAATTGACTTATAAATCCTATTATGGGGAATCTAGATAGAATAAAAGTATTAGAAGACCAGATTTCCCAATTAATTGATCAAACAAGTCGGAAATGTGGGTAAAAAGGTATTTATTAAATATAATATAATGGTGGATAATCTAAAAGTTAAAGCATAAATGGAGTCTTCCAATGAACTTATTTGGACGGAGAATTGGTTCATTGAATAATGATTCACTCAGATAGATGTATAAATTATATCCCAAATTATCTATTTGAATATTCATCTAGGTCATTTCTATGAGTTTTATATTGTAAAATATATTGGTTTTGACTATGTCCATAGTAAGAAATTAGCATGCAATTCAACATATATCTCTAATGGCATAATAATAAATTAGATAGGTTACACCTATTGAATACCAGTAACCATTAAAATATTTTAAAAATACATGGTTTCTAAATCAAGAGAAACTATAAATGAGGATAGAGATTTAATATGTTTGGATAGAGATAGTCCTACTTAACTATACCTTAAATTACATTCTGCAAGAAACCCCCAGAGAAACAATTGGTGGAAGTGAAAGACTCTCACAAATGCTAATAATTAATCTAACTATTTATATAAAAATATAGTATATCTTGATAATGATATAATAGAGAATAATTTTTAAAACACAAAAAATTAAAGTAAACTCAACTACAGATATTGAAGAGGTGTAGGAGGGATATTTGAAACACAACTCAATTTTCATTCTAAGAAGAATCACTATCTCCATAATATATAAAATGAGTTCCATAGGGAAATTTAATATATTCAAAAATAAGGATGATGTGTAGATGTTATAGGTACCTATTTGAAATAAATCTATTAATGTTAGATAATTAATGAAAAATAGAATATCTCATAGGTAGTGGTCCTACCTCATCTTCTCTAAGTAACTCTTCTACTAAATCAATTTTCTCCCCATAATAGTTGTGTTATTCCTTCCCCCATAATTTTGTGGTAGAAAAGCAACTACCATAGATGAAACTGACAACATCATTAATTATATGGGTTTTGAAAAGGGAAAAACAGTTAACTGGGAATAGATTTCCTAAAAAAACGTTTTGATGAGCCATACATCCATAATATAATAAATCCTTCTGTTCTACCAAGAAATAATGTTTTATATTCCTGAAATTTCAATTATAGATGTAAGAGAGTCAGATTTTTCTTATCACTACGGGAATATAATCATTTTTTGGTGGAATCCACTTTCAATTTCTTTAAATACCATGTTCTTATTCCTTTTCATTGTATAAGAATCAATATAACTACCAAAATCTATTGGAGTAATTAAATAAATCACGATATTATTGATAAATTTCATCCATAAATTATATATCCACGCTCTTGGATTGTGAGAAATGTTTCCACATAAATTCTTAATAATTAATATTGGGTTTAATAAAAATCTAAAACATCTAAAAATCACGTTCTTCATTAGATACATTTATTGGTTAAAAGAGGAATATTTTGAAAAATAGTTTGCATATTCAAATATTATATAGTCACCTTGATGAAGTGTGAAGAAACCCTACAATACAGAAAAATTCTCTTATCTATGTGTAAAACTATTTGGGTATAGATGAATCTAACAAACTTTCATTCCAAACAATATTTTTTCTCTTGCAGATCTAATAAATCGGACCACCATTGACTTTGACCATCAATCTTAAATACATCACACTTTAAATTATATCATCCAAATACCCTACTAATTATATAATCATTTATCTTTTCTTCATCATATCCTCCTCGTATATATGGTCAATTATCCCTTTAAATGATGGTAGTCTTCAGTTGTGAACCACTTTGGGTCGATTCCAATTCCCATGAAACTTTTAAGACACATGCATAGCATAAGTTGGGACCAAAGATGTCCCTTAGTCCATAGTATGGAAAAAATTACAATTTTCAAGACAATATTGTAATTAATCAGTTCAATTTTCCAAATAAAATTATAAACAACACACTCTTAACGATTCATTGTAAGTATCCTATGATGAATAATATAATAACACTAGAGAATGTGGACATGCCATCAAATAGGGAAATATCCCTAATAAAAAATCCAAAATAAAATAAATAAATAACTCAATAATATGAATTCATGGAAATATATATTATGTAAATTCAAGTATCTCGTTAATGACATATATCTAGTCACACAATAACAACATAACACTTAATATCCAATAGTCCAAACACATGTCTTCTAAGACATATCAAATCACAAAGACGATGAACCTAAAATGTAATACTAATTGTTCATGAATCAGCCTTCATTGTAAATGAATTGGAAAATGCATCCTCCTTATGAAAATTATTGTAGTGTTTTCATGATCCACATGGGCAGTTGATTAGATTTTGGGCATACATGAAATATCATTGGGAAGTATTTTTATCATAAGGATAGTGAATATAGTATCTGTTAAGAAAATGTGAAAAAAATGTAACATAAATAAAAGAAACTTCATATTAGTCTGAAACACATATAGACATTTAAAAATAGAAAACTAGAAATTACAGAGGTTCCCTAACATCAATACAAGTACATGCCAAGGGTAAAAAAAGGAAACTGATAGATTGATACACATTTCCACATGACATGTGTGTTAGTATCCCACTATGGAACCACCATAAGACTAGAATGGACTAACTCAAAATCCCTCTAATCAAAAGTGTGGTAATGGATTTTATTTAAATATATATGAGAAATGACATATGCTCCCTTTAGTTGAAAATAGGTTATTATATCAACATTCTAGTAGGCCCCAAACAAGTGTTTAATATGTATAATTTATTAAATAAATTAATTATTACTAAATATAAATAAATTTATCGGAGAAAAAAATATTATAATATAGAAAATTAAAGGCAAAATAAAAAATTTCAGTAGTTTTAAAATAATTTAATGATGAATAATATTCCACAATTTTGTAGAATAACGTGGTAGTAAACCATTTTATATCATTTTCATAGTATATGTGAATAAATCATTTCCCAAAAAATGAATAAATAACCAAATATAAATGAGAATCATTTTACACTCTTTATCAACCTGATATAGTGTCCCAAGGTACATTAGGTAATGGGAATATATAATCCAATACCCCCAACTAGCATTGGAAAATGAAGAAAATAGGCACACAATCACTATATATCACCATCTGCTGTCTCTATACCACACTATTATTTAGTTAGGGTTATCAAACATATCAAATGCTCGAGAAACTATCCACACTAAGAAATCTACTTCTATGAATACCCTTCTAATAACCACAACCCTTGGTATTCCACCTTTTTAATAATTTTAATCATTTCAAATAGTTGTTATATAAATATAATTTATTCCGTATAAATGTAACCAATCACCCAATAAATATATAATACAATTATTTCCAGATTATTATCAACCTCAATATATTTTAAACATTTAAAATAGATTTCATGAAATTTGATCAAAGGATTAATCTATAAAACCCTCTTTCAAAAACAAACCAGAAAGAAAGATTCCTAATAAATAGGATCTTTATGAAAAAAACTACCATGAAATGATTAAATATTTATAAATAGGACGGATCCCAAATATAGCGTTTGGTAGAACCCATGTAATATTAATGGAATAACTAAAACAAAAACCACATTGATAAAGTAAAAATAAGACACCATATTCTTATATAATGATATAATAATTATAAGACAAAATATATAAGCTTAAATATGATGTATGGTGGTAGAAACCTCTTATGAGGATATACCATGAATATCTAGGTCAAATCCAAACCAAATATACATCACAAGTGAATGGAGAATGTTGTTGGTGTGAGAGTAACACTACTAGATATGGGTATTTAAAAGTTAGTAATCAATTGGTATAAATTGAACCTTGGAAAAATAGAAAAATTGGTGAGTGAAGTAAGATAATCTATTTAAAATAGGTTTTGATGCCTGATCCACCATGTAATGATTCTTTTTATTTCTGTGACAAAGTCTTATTATTATTCATGAATTAATTGTAAGATGGATCATATACTTTTCTATATGTTTTATCTATTTATTTTTTTATATTTCGTGTTCGTGGATAATTTTTAGTCACTCATACTTAGGTGAACATCTGCTATACAATGAATATTATCATTGGTTATGTTTTATGTTTCCATTGCTATGATTGTATGTTCAACCCATTATTGTTTTTGAATTCTTCTGGTTATGAAGATTACTAATCTTTATGAGATTCTTAAAAGGGGGTTCATAATTAAATCATTTTGGGGAACTATTTTAAAATATTGTAAAATATGTTTTTTATTCATATGATATCCCACGATACTAAACCTTTTTTTTTCATTATTTTGTTACTATTTATTGGTTAAAAATATTATTGAACATAAATAATTAATTATGTGCCATTATCTTTCTAGGGTGACATCAAAGAATTATATTTAATAAAATGTGTCTAAAAAAATTAGTCACCCATTTTATAACCTTATTCATATTTATTTTTATTTCATCTAATTAATTATAGTCATTTATTATAAATTTATTATTAAGTAACAATTTATTTATGTAATCCGATGATATTGACTTTCAATTTTTTATTTATTCCTTAATGTGATGATGATGATTTGAACTCATTGATTTCATGTTCAAAATTCATATATTATTTAATGCACCAGAATATATGGCTTATAATAATTCAAAAAATAATAAATATTTTACCATTTTTATTTTATTCATGGTTTGTGAAAACTAAAAGAGTGATGATCTTGATTTGGTATTTCTTGAGGAATATTAATTTGTATTTAACAGCACATTAATTATTTAAATAACCATTTCATAGACTTTAAAAAATTATCATTACCTACTTTCTGTCTAATTATTCCATTAATTATGTTTTTATGTTTATCCAATATTGAAGTTTATATCATTTTTCACTTAAGTTATTAAATTACAAAAAACAAGAACATGCTTTATTCGATGAGTGAGTATGGTGATGATGATGATTAATTTAGAATAATTTCACTGTTTTTGAAATATAATGATTTTGTTAACATATTATTAATTTGGTGAATCATATTTTTTTAAATTGGACAAGGTTTAATATTATAAAATGAAAATGAAACACATATCTTCATGGAGGTGGAAGTCCACATATACACAAGCATTTGTTCTCATATTCTATATAATGTAAAGAAGTTATAGTTCTATTTACATTTTCAGAATGAAAAGAAGTTTCTAAACATCATATTTATTCATAAAATATCCTCCTGTAAACAAATATGTATCATTGTAATAAAAAATGGACCATGTCACTTATGGATGTAAAATTTCACTCATAATAGAAGAAATAGTTTTTTAATGTTTATGGGGAATGTAGAAATATATTATCCAAAAACAATAAAATTTAAATTTCTTTATGATACTAATAAATATATTTCAGCATGGTAATATTTTATAAAATTGTTTTAGATGATAAAATAATGGAAATGGAATTAAAATTTATTAGGTGATAATTTTTTCTTACTATATAGAAGAGTTATATTGGAAATTGGTTTAAAGAATTGAGAGGTGGTATTTTGAAAATAATTATGCCACTATAAAGGGTTATAGAATATTTTAGAGTTATTAATCTATATTTCGGTTATATCAATGTTTATTATTCTGTTAGAAGAAGTGGGGTGGTGATAAATCCTTTTATAATGGTGTGGTGTGGAATATTTGAGAAAATTTCAATGTTAAAGTCACTATTTAATCTTTAAGTAAATCAATTAATAGAATATAATGGATTTGGGGAAGGGGTATGTTCAACCATGCATCAAGAATATTTTTAAAACAGTTTTAACATTTATTAATGATTTACACAAATACTTTTCTATTTTTGAATTTATTATTTTTACAATTTTAAAAATTTATTGTCATCTTAACATTAAAAACATGAAAAATATTTTCCTAGAAAATGTCAATTTATTGGATTAAAAATTAAATAAGATAAAATTTTAATTTTTTTGATCTAATTAATTAATCTATTATTTATTAAATAAGTGTCATGAGGCTTTCAATGTAACCCAATGTTAAATCTCACATTTTGGATACTTAATAATAAGAACATTCCAAAAATAGTTTTTATTAATGTAAATTTTCCATGATTCAAAAGTATTAAACATGGGTTTTATAAGTTCAGTATATATTTTTAAACTCATAAATTTATACCCAAAATTCATCATTATCAATTAATTTTTTTAGTAAATATATGTATCATTATTATTAAATAATTGAGTTGTAAATGATACATGACTCGTTAAAAGAGTATATTTATTAATATCCTCATTTTTTATAAAAACAAAACAAAATTTATTTGATGATAATTTTTTTAAATTGAAAAATAAATTTAGATTCAGAAAAATAAAATTATTAAAATTTTAATTCTTTTTAATTAAATTACATATTATAGTGAAAAAATATACTTTATAATAACACAATTTAAATTTTAGATGTTTTTAATCTTATTTCACATCGATTTCCAATTAAATTATTGTATTTTTTATAGTTATAAAAATTAAATATTTTTTGAATCATAATTTAAAAGTTATTTATATATTTTATTCGGATAAATTCACATCACTTTTAATATAGTTATATGTAAAAAAATATTCTACTTATATTTTTTAATAGTTTTAATCACATTTCCTTAATTATTCAACTTCAAACACATTAATTTAATAAATTCATTAGTGTTAAAATACATATATCATCATAAAAAATGTAATATATAATGATATTAAATATTTTTTTTATATTATGTCTTCTTCATATCATTTAATTTAACTTATATTTTATTTTTATTTAAATATTCATATTTATGATTCAAAATATATGGATATATTTTAATAAGGAATGTGGAAGTTCGAATTTTTTATGTGAAGTCCGTTATAATAAATTAAGAATAAAAATTATTTAATTTTAAATTAATACAAAAATTATATGGTGTTACAATATGAATAATAAAGATCTAATAAAACCAGTAAAATTATAATACACCACGAATTTCAATTCGATCCTTAAAACCATACCTCTTATAAAATGGTAATTTTATAATTATTATAGGTTTTCTTTTTTTCAATTTATTAATGTTTAGTTTTGATATTTTACTTTATCCAGATCCCCATGGAGTTTAATAATTTCATATTGAATAATCACTTAATTATACTAAATATATTGTGATATTATTTATTGGGAGATTTTTTTTCATTATGTGTGATGAGAATGTTTGGTTTAGGAACCATTTTTTGGGAACGTTTGTGTAGTCAAGGAAATCAATAATACTATTAATAAGAGGATTTTATTTTTCAATTTTTATCAAAATAAAATAGAAATAATTAGATATCTCTTGTCCTCAAAGACATGTATGACCAGTTTGATAACATATCACTGTGGGTTAGAAGATATTCATGCGTGGAAAAAACATTAATACTAAATAGTTTTAAAATCCAATTGTAATTAAATATTAATGGTTTGATGATTTTTAAACATTCCATTTTGTAGAACCATATTCATTTCATGATAATGTTTAAAACAAAAAAAGCTGATCAAATTTTTCAACACCTCAAAATGGGGAATATAAGTGGTGTGATTTTATAAATATAATATCATCTTCACCCACAACAAATATGAATCCTATATCTGATTCACATGAAAAATATTATTTAGTAAATATTTTATATATTATGGTATAATTTAAAAAATGAATTTTTGAGGTATTTATTGGATATAAATATTTTTTTGGTGAAATTAATTTTAAATTCAGATAAAATGTATGTTTTTGATATAGTGTTGGAATAATTTATTTGGTTAGAGGGACATGATTTATATCCCATAATAATTTTTAATATGGGTATATATAAAGAAATTCAGCCCTAAAAATTATATTTTAATTTAAAAAAACTATTTCAGACTAAATTTGATACAAAAAATTTACATTAAATAATTAAATCTACTAATTGATAATATAATGATGAATGTATTTTTTACTAAAATATTTTTTTTGAAATGAATATTATTATCCAAAAATGAATGACGGGTTTCTAAATTTCATATTTATTTTTAACATTGAAATCTTTTATATATGGAAACTATTATGATTTTTTTCCTTTGAAAGTGTTAGTGAGAATTTATAGGATGAAAAATCGAGTGCCCCTGATTTTATGAAGAACCCAACATATTGTATCCCAAAAATGAAAACTAAAAATGGGTTAAACCATATTTAAAATTAGGGGTGTCTTAAAGGGGTAAAATTGATGTAATATAGGTAAATGATAAATGATTTTTGACTATATATTTATGTTGTTATAATATTTCAACTCATGATCTCAAATAAAGTAAATTTTTAGCACGAATTGATAATATAAACCATAGGTGGAATTTCATTAAGAAGAATTCCCATCCTCAACATGAATGTGGTTGAGATATTGGATAAATTTTCAAGAAAAAATAATATAAATGGAGTCTTTTATATAGAGTGAAACAGAAGAAAAAAACCAATTGTATTTCAAATGGTTTGCTATTTAATTATTATTTTTTCAATAAAAATATCATAACCATACTTGAAATTTTTTTTGATTCAAGTTTTTGGTGATTTTATTGCTCATGTGGCCCCTATCGTATTGATTTTAATTAATGTATAGAATTATAAATTATATCTCCGATAGAGGAATGATTTTGTATATTTATGTTTTAATTATATTTGTGGTACCTCAATTTATTGATGTGATGAAGTGGATGAATTACTTACATTTATTCCTTTAAAAAAGGAATGTTTCAACTTAATGGGAGTATTAGTCTACTAAATCTATTTATTTTATTCTTTGATATATGAATTTAATATGATGGTAAATTATATGTTATATAAGGGTAATAACAATAAAATTTCAAATTAGAAATTATTATTAATTTTTTGTGTAGGAGTGTCACATATATGTATTTTAAAATAATTATTCATTTTAGACATCCTATGATGATATGTTTTTTAGAGTTTTAATTACAGATCTTGTTATAAATTTCATTATTAAATTTTAGTTAATTGATAATAATACATGGTATATATTTTTATTTTTCTAATATTACTTATAAGATAAAAAAATATTTTAGTGAGTCAGATTATGAAAATTCATGTAATTATATTTATAATTTTTTATTATAAAATTTGATTTAAATATAAAATTTTAATATAGTTATTTCAATTGTGTAAACTCTTCAATTTCTATAATTAATTTATTATTCATGGTAAGTAGGGAATAAAATTGTTTTGATATTTTTAATGTGGTTATTACATGGTCATAAATTCATGATATTAGTAATTTAATTTAAAATTTAACATAGAGAGGTTTTTGAAATGTTTTTTATGTCTATATTATTAGATTGTATCTCAACATAATGAATGAACCGGGTATCAAAAAAGAATTACTAAAATTATTATAGACGTCCATTACGATACAAATAAACAAGTCAATAATATTTATGACCAATAAAAAAGGAAACACAGTATTTTACATTAGTAAACTATATTTATCTTAATTACGTGCATCAAAATATAAATATAATAAATTAATTTAGATTAAATAGTAATTGGAGTTTTCTATTTAATCAAACTATTATTTAAATATAGAAACTATAAAAATGTGATTATGACCCATTTTCTTAATTTTATTTGGATAGTACATTGTTAGGAAGGATTAAATTAGGATGTAAATGGTTATATTATCAAAATCATGTTATTTTAGATTATATTATCTGTTATTTTTATAATTATTTCTTTCTTAATTCATTTAAAATATTATATATTAATTTATTGAGGGAAAGAATACATTCCATTGGGAATATTTTGATATATCAAAATTTTATATGATATATATTTATGGTTTTCTACTTAAAATGTATTATATAATTTTTTTATCCTTTTTAAATAATTTTCTAGTTGTGTAGGACAAGCATAAAGTTCAATTAGAAAGATTCATTATTTAGAGGATATTTAAGGTAAAGAAAGTCCACATTTAATAGATTCTATTGGTTACAAAACATTTTCAATGTTTTATGAACCCAAATTCATGAAATTTTTTGTACAAATCCATATATATTATTTATTAATATTTTAACAATCCATTTATTAGAAAAATATAATTTTAAAAAATCATATAATAGCGCATCTATTTCCCAACCCACATCATTTTATCCGAGAATCATGGTAGACATGACATTGAGGTCTTATGGGCTCATATTATACACCATTTATTGTGTTGGTACAATAATAACATAACACTAACCTTAATAGATCAGAAGAGAAATTATTCATTGGAAATTCAGTGTTCCATTTTTGGAAGGATTGTCTAAGAACATGGAACGCTTTCAAATAATCTATGATCAAGTGGTTTGTTTTATATTTATGATGGATAAACATTTATAATCTATATAACTATGATTTATGATATAATCCAGTCATTTTATATGGTAATGATTAATAGCTGGTATCTGATGAACATGGTTTATTTTCATAATTTCGTTAAATTTTATAATTTGTGATGGATCCAATTTTGATTTATGTTCCTTAATTTTTTTCCACTAAATTTCCTTATACGGGAATTTATATTTATTAAAACACAGCATAGAAATGTATAATGGCTTTACATGATCATTGGGTTTGATACAATTTTATTTTAGGGTCTGTATTTATAGAAACTATAAGAAAACCCATCATCAATCAATTAGTTGTATTTATCTAAATTTATTTTAATTGTTCCTGATAAATAACATTTACCAAAAATAAAATCATTGAAAAAAATTTTCTTTGATAATTACCTCAATATATTATAAATAGTAGATATCATATTTTTTCATTATTAACATTGGATTCTTAATTCTAATAGTACATATATTGGATTTTTAATTTATTATTTTTAGTTTTCTACTCACATATTATTGTCTCCAACATAAATTCTCTTGACAATATCCCCATAAATTCTCTATTTTCATATTTTTATTTATCGAAACGTACAATCACTACATTATTTATTGGATTATAGTAATTTCAAGATTATAAGTTTTTTACACCATGTGATGGGCATATTAATTTGAATCACCAAGGATATGTGAATAATTTTACACAATTCATGTTTTAGTGGTTACTTAATTGATGGTTGGAATAATATATATATATGAATAAAATAATAATGGGTTATAATGGGATGACCACTAAAAATAATTTTCTGATTAATTTTTACTTGAAATCCATAATATTTTGTATTAGTGAGATTTTAAGATCATATAAATGGGTAAATTACAATGTGGAAGAATTTTTTTTGAATTTCATATTTGATATAATTTTTAGTAACTTTTTGGAAAAGGTAGCCACTAATGAATTGATAATTTTAGATAATCATTTGGTATTTTATTTGATTATGACTTTTAATTTTCCCCTTCAAACATATTACGTGTTTTTTTATCATTTCGTTTGTTTTATAACTATATCATTATATACTTCAATGAGTTAGCATGTTCTCTGATTTTTGGGGGATGATATAATTGAAACTATAATTTAAAAAAGGTTTTTAGAGGTGTGAGGACTGATTAGTGTGATATAAAATAGTTATAATAGTGGTTCTTTATTTCCATTAATAATGGTTAGAGTCAAGATTCATTTTTGTTAATGTTAATATAATGTAAAAATGAATTACGTTCTATAGAAAAAATTTTCACTTTTAAAACTATTTGGGAATATTTTTTTACATAGTTTTATTAAATTATTGGCCCCATTAGACGCGGTGTTTAGGTAAAAATATAAACCCATCAAGGAAATTCAAATAAATCATCAGTTTACATAATGAATTTTATGGCATCTTTAAGGGGTCACATTTAAAATATTCAAATAATAACTTTAATATTAGCTATAATGAAATTTTCAGGAACCATTTTTTCCATGTTAGAGGGTTTTGCAAAACATAATAATTTAAAAATATTCATATTACTTATAGAGTTTTGGGGTTTTTACCAAAATGGACAATTAACTGAATATTAGGGACTATGAAAAATAACTGTGTATTCAGATTTTTGATAATGATGAATTTATAATATTAGGTGAGTTTTTTTTCTATAACATATATCTTAATGAATTTTTTTGGTGTTTGAAGAAATTCTACCTTCATAAAAACCTATTTAGTTTGTGTGACCTAAAAATATAATAACACATGTGACACGGAGTTAAATGATCTAACATTTAAAAAATTGAAAAATAAAATTTACCAACACCAATCAAACCTAAAAACTATCTTTGATATATTGTGATTCCATGGGGAATTTTTTGATGATATCATAGAAAGATTAATCATTAAAATGTGGAATGAATATTTTATCTTTGAATTGTTTGTAATATCTCAATAATTATTACCCAATTGATTTTTTCATTTCTCATTCAGGGGAATATTATATTTTAGTCCTTAAATCATTGAATGTTATATATTTCTAATTATTGTGGTATTTAAGTGATAAATATTTAACAACTCATTTGTAAATTTAGATTATGATGAAAAAAATATGGGGAGACTTTTCTTGATTTTGAGGAAAATAAATCCAAATTAAAAATTCATATTATCATGTTAGATCTACCAAAAGAGTACCCCTCCTATGTCAGAAATGCGTGGTGGGAGATGGTGACTGCCTAATTCCTGCCAAAATTATGTCTCAATTTGGAAACTAGCACTGAGGGTATTACATACATATAAATTGGAGGAATTACCCTCTACAAAAAAAATTAATAATATATTGAAACATAAAAAAACAAAACATTATTAGATATATATAAAATAATCTCTTGTGTATACATGGAATGTTATACTACACTATAATAACTAGAAAATAACTATAAGTACTAAGAAGGTAAACATAGAAATGACTATAAATCCTAAATATCTTCATGAAAACCATGACCTATTTATGTCCATATAGAAAGTAAACCTACTCATACTAACTTGTAAAATAGTTTATATGTTTATATTTATGGTGATAGTAATAGTATACTCAGTATTGTCATCCATAGATTATATCTTGAATTTTTTTTAAGAAATCATTCTAAATCTATGTGAACAGTACGTGAGACTACCATGTAACCTAATCATGTATACAAATGTTCAAACTTATCCGTAGATATATAATTTTGAAGTAACACATAAAAATAAATCCTATTATATTGAATCAATGTTGGAACCCTAATTGCTCTTCCACACTAGTTTGTCTCTTTTCCCAAACATCTAATGCCTTGAAAATTATAACTCCCAAAAAAAGTGGTTTGAAAACACATCATATAATTATTATAATATGCACATTAAGAATCATTTCATTATTAAAAGCCCATATTAAATCTCCATATATTAAAAATATAGTTTATGAGATTCACCATAACCCATATAATGTGTATCATACATAGGGAATTATCTCTCATTCCATCACAACCCACACACAATGTAAGGTACATCAAGCAATCCATCCACCAAACATGATGGTCGGGAAAATTATCTCATATAGTCACCTATGTGTTTGTCAAAATAAATAACAATGGTATAATATCATGTTAATAAAAAATATATTGTAAATAATTTTCCACATAACCATACATTTAGAATAACATTTTCCAAATGTCATCTTCAAGTATCTTTCCTGGGACACCCAAATGCCTCTACAGGGGAAGAGATATCATATAAGAACATAAGAATCTATGGAGATACATTATGTTAATTATTTTATTTTAAAATTTCACTTCATGATAATTAAAACATTATAAATTAGTAAGCATTTCTCTAATTACATTTTTTTGACCATCAATATGAAGTCCTTTCCTTCCTAGCATAACCCAAATGGGTCCTTGATTTCGCTATAGTATCATTTTCATTTTCATTTCATTAGTATATATCACATGGATTATGTATTTTAGTTAAATATTATCATCATTCAAAAATCCTATGTAATTATGGTTAACATCCTAAGGTACCATCATAATATGAAAACAGTCACATGAAACTTCATCATTTTTGGGGTAAAATAATAACGATTAAACAAGTTTTTTGACCACATAACCATTTAATATATTCATTTAAGTAAATCATAAATATTTATCACAATATTTGGTTATTCCAACATCAATATGTTACATCATATATAGTGTTACCCCTGATACCATCATGCATATCTCGTTGCAATTTTCCCTCATATGTGATAAATGAAACCACACAATCCTGGCCCCTAAGTCCATGTCAAATCACCCATCCTAGGCACAAATTACACCTAGTCCCCAAAATAAAGAATACAACCACTATAAATGAGAATTCACTAAAATCCTAAAATATTTATTTTTATTCAAAACATATTTTTCTTCCATCTTGAATTTACTGAATCATCATTCATATGTTCCAACTACAGGATAACTTATATAACTGATATAACATTCTTTCGAAATTTTAATCTTGATGTGTTGGATAAATTGTGTTTCATCAAACCATGATAATAAAAATTCTATATCAACATTCATTTTTCTTCATTTAAAAAAAATCCAAAAATTATTTTTCAATCACTTCAAAAAATTGAAAAACATATTCAAATAAGAATGTGTACTTGAACAACTTTTATTCTCATCAAATTATAAGAAAAATAGACTATTATTTCAACGGTTCAAACTACGGGATAACATATATAATTTATATAACATTTTATCAAAATATAAATCATGATGTGTTGGATAAATTATGTTTCATCAAACCATGAGAATAAAAAATTTATATTAACATGCATTTTTATTCATTTCAAAAAATTGCCATAATTTATTTATCGATAAAAAAAAAATACATTGAAAATCATATTCAAATAATTATGTGTGCTTGAACAACTTTTATTAGCATAAAATTATATGAAAAAAATAAACTATTAAACATGTCTTTTTTGGTTCATTATGTGACCAATTAATTCTAGATTTACATTATTTACGAATTTCTTTAATTCAACATTCTAAAACAAGAATACAAATCTATAAAAGAATGTTATAGATAGCACATTATCTATAAATAGGAATGGTATCCTTTAATCATGGTAGATAAAAAAAACTTGTGATCACTACAACCATTTAACAAATTTAAAATCAATTTTAATATTTATTAATTATATTCATCTTCCATCCAAAGGGATTACCATGGTCGACTGAAAATTTCACATATATTGAAGTGAATCAATGAACCCCCGACCTTAAAATCATAAATATTCATTGCATGAGAACGATACAACATCATATATTTCCATTTATATATCCCAAAAAATTTGATATATGAAACATGTTGGGCCCTAATTACACTAATAAAAACGAAAAATATATTATAATAATGGATAGAATCTTCCATAAAATATATAAAGGAAGTGGGAGGAAGAAAAACAAATATTTGTAAAAATAGTTAGGAAAAGAAGTAAAATCCTATTTATGATTGTTGTGGATTGAATATAATAATATAGGGATTGATCTATTTTAGAATTAATTCAATGTCCTAGAAAAACCTAAATTAGTCACCTAGGGTTTTATAGTAAAAGGAAAAAAAGATAATTTGGTTTTGGGGTTATTAGTGTATTTATTCAGAATGATTTTATTAATGAGACCTTAATGTAGCATCCTGGACCATAATGTCATACACCTAGGATAAGGTGTAATATAAGGAGACCATGCCACATCCCCTATAGAAAACCCATGTTGTAAAACTATAAGAAGATCTTATAATTGTGTATCATGGGACAATGGCATAACCAAATGTACAATGCCACAGAAAAATGTTTTTTCCAACGTGAATGTTATGCCACAACCTGACCACTATGGCACCACTAGACCAGATTAACATATGGCCTTAAAACCGAATACTGTGAATTTTAGGCCTCCACCCTAATGTTTCTCGAATACTATGGAAGGACCTACATTGAAACCAAATTATAATACATACTAATTCTTAATGAATTTTCCCTTAATTCTTTAACTATCACCCCTATGAAACATCTATCAATTATATTCTATAACATCCATAATCAATGAACCAGAAGTAGGGCTCCATGCCACAACCTAGACTAGAAATGGATGTGCTCCCCCAACAAAAATATTAATTTCCTAGGAAAACACTTTAGATATTAATATAGTTTTGTCCAAAACCATAAAAAAATTTCAAATCCTATAGGGTTCCCGGACAATATATTAGATACATCTAAAACCATTATCATATTTTAGAAGTAAATAACAAACCAAGATAGAAACAAAGAAAAGGTGTCATCAATATAGCCACCCCATGAGATAGATATCAACAATGTTTCCATCGGTGGATTTGAACCACATGCAAAGGAAAATTTGTTTAATATAATGAAACAAAAAACATCCAACTACTTATACACTCTTCAGGGATGATACAACTAAAACAGTTGAAATGAAATAATCAGAAACAAGGTATAGACTATCGGATAAAGCATTAAAGGTGAAACCACACAATGAGAAATAAAAAAAATATAGTTAACAGAAAAATACCTAGGGTGATAAGAATGTATTTGTGAATCATGAGCCTCTGTACTATCATCAATGAAACTGACATACAAGAAGAAAATAAACAAGTTAATTGAATTCCTATCAAACACATTCAATTGGAGTTCCTCGATCTCAAGAGGCCTTTTCTAAACATCTCACCATCATTAACATCAATCTAACCAGCATTTTATGATTAGATATTCATCATGAAAATAATTATAGGCTCATGAATTATGGAAAATATTTTTTAACTAGATCATATATTATGGATGTTCTATCCAATATTCTACCTCTCCAGCATGAGACAACAACTATAATGGACGAATAAACAAGGAGAAAGCCTACTATAATGACTTGAATTTATATTACAATGACGAGTAGTAACTATTAGGGGAAAATGAAACCCAATGTAAAACTAAATAGGTCTCCTACTAGGATAAATAAAATATTTTAAATAATTCTATGTCTCTTCCAATCAATTTTGAAATTGCCTAAACTATATCTCTTTGGATTTTTACAAACTTTAGTTGGATAATTTATGACTCACATTCCATTGCCTAGAAAAACATATAATGTAAGATTCAATTAAAAAAATATTCAAAATATTCTAATCAAATGGTGGACTTAAAGATATTATTTTAGAATACTCTTCAAATAATGGTTATTCATAGGTAAATCGCTTAAATAGAGAACAATATAGCACAACATATATTCATGAGTCTAGATATTCTGATATGTCTTACTGTCTATCTACAAATGAAAATATGAAATAAGGAATAACTATGATAATAGAGAATAATGGGGACGTCTCTACACCGTGGAGAAAAAATGATATTAATCAGTGATGATAATACTCGAGACTCTATAGAGCATCACCACATGCACTATATACTTTCCCAAAAAAATCCAATGATTCTGACTCCATAAACTCCAAAACTCTATAAAATGAGAAGTTTTAGTCAAATAGTCAAATATCACCCATATAAGGTCCTATCATTCCCATTCATGAGGAAAATAGTCAATAAATTCCATTAAGGTATCCTCCCAAATCCACTATGAAGCATTTAAAGACTGTGGAATTTTATAATGAAACTGGTGCTCAACCATCATCTTATAAAATAACAAATATTGAGTTGTTAGCTAAATAAATAAACGTATTAACCATGAAGACCAAAAATGATATCTCAGTCCTTATTATATCATTACCACACTTGGATTTACATCCTAAGGTGATCTATGGATCTCAAAGGTAACTACCACACACATCTTTTATGGAATTAAAAGTATCCCCTAGAGAAATATCTGGTGTTTTTTATCCTCAAACAAACCAGTATAGGAATAACTATGGAAATATCAATCTTTCTAGACATCTACCTCATAATTTCTTTACTAATACACCTCCACCTACTATACTAAATACTACATCACTTCGATCTATAAAAAACGACTTCTGCATCCATCCTCTCCTATATCATGATTAATTTTGGTGATATAATACATAATTATCCAAGAATATATACATAGAGACATATAATTACTATGTGGATTCCTACTTATTAAATCTAGTACAATATCTCCTTTTCTGGATGTATATAACATATAATATTGAAAATAATACATTAATTCCATCTACCATTGTTATTTTATGATCATTTTACACTAGTAGAAGAAATACCCCATGCTCTATTAATACGTTAAAACATAAAACTCCCACTAATAAGATAATGTCACCAAAAATAAAAAGGAAAGACAAATTAAACTATATTAAGATCATATGAGTCATTTTTATGTTCAAATGAAAAGAAATTATTAGAACCATAAGAGAAAACCAATCATAACTACATTGAAAAATAGAACATCCCATGATGTGAAGCATTATACAAAAAATATAACTAAATTCCCTTCACCGAAAAATAAATTACTATAAAACTAAAAAACCTATCCCGAGGTAGTAATTTTATTAACACTAGACATTCCAACATAATGCATAATAATTTATATTCAAGGATAATGTAGGATTCATAACCCAAGAAGAATGGATATAAATATAACATCCGAGACTTTTATGAGAAATATTTTGTTTTTATGTTATATAAATCATTAAAGGAATCTTTCGCTACACGCAATCACGACCTTCCTTGATAGCGTGTGTAGTATGCAATACCGAGTACCACTAAACAACGATATATTATTATAATATTATAAACTAACCGTTATGAATAGTAATAACTGAATTTTAAATTTTACAATATTAGTATTCATCTTAGACATTTTCTAGAACATGATAAGAGAACAAAATAATTTTTTTGGGTAAAATAAATATTTATCAAAAAATGCAGTTTTGTCGCCTTTTGATGGCGCACCCACATTAAATCTAGTTTTTGACACATTTATAAGTTCAATTTTACAAAATAAAATTTTTCTTTTGAATCACGATATAAAAATTTACTTTGGATAAATTTTTGATATTTTTCTGATAACTTTCATATTTTGATTAATAGTAAAAATACACTAATTTTTAATTAAAAACAACTTTTTTCATTGAGAAATTTTTTATGGTTAAATTATAATATTGAATGGTTTTAAATTATATATAGAATATATTTTTACCATTTAATATAATTTATGTCATTACCATTAATTTCACATTGAATTCATAGGTAAAATCACTTCAATCTTTGGCAATGTTTTAACTTCTAAAACCTGTTTTCTTAACAGCGGGATTTATTTTAAATTAGTTACTGCGACTTATGTGTTTTGAATTTTGAAAAATGGATTCCATATTTGTAATCAGTGGGTCCAAATTATGTTAATAGGATACTTTTTAAATTTGGGCATTATGAATAGTAACTACGGTAAATTTTCTATACCATAGTTAATGGTAAATCTGGTAATTAAGGATAAATATAAGATTATAAAATTATACTAACACCTGCCAAAATCCTATTGGATGACTAAAAGTCGACCCATATCACCTAAGGGTCGGATTAGATTCATTTAATGGTCTTTTGTCCATGAAAAAAATTTAATTATTATTAAAACCAAAGAATGTGACAACATGTCACATTCTTAAATCTTATAAGTATAATAATTTTATTTAAGTGATAAACGTAATGAAACTTCAAACATGAATAATCTCCCGAAATCTAATACAATTATATACAACATAGAAGTTTATTTATTATTTTTAGGGATTAAATAATTATCATTAATTATGACACATTAGTGATGTTGAAATTATTTTATTAATTAAAATATCAAATAAATGGTTTTAAAAATATTAAAATAATTATTATATGCACTATTTAATGTGCTCCACTAATTTTCTAGATACATATGACATTTTATTAATCTATTAAATCTTTTAGTTCGAAAATATCCTCTGTATATATTATATTTAAATTCAAATAAATGAATAGTGTCAAAATTGTCACTATTGTTATTTTATAAAAATAACATAATATAAAATTGTTTAAAAATCACAAAAATATTTAAAAATTAGAAATTAAATTTTATATGGTCGAAAATGTCACAAAGTGTCAAATTATGGAAAATTCACAACACATATGTAATTATTAATAATAATATAAAATTTAAAATATTATTACCACAAATAAAATTAAATTGATAAATAAGGATAAATCAAGTTGATAATGTTTAAAATAAATTCCTAACATGTATAAATTTTATTGGTCGATGAGATTACAACCCTGTCTCATCTAATCTTCGGATATGAGTCATTTTGGATGTTTTTATGTGGGGTTGGGATTTAATATAAACTAATATTTCTTATATTTCCAAAGGTGCCCCTCTCCCCCCTTATAAAAGGGCACCTCCTCCCTCTTCTCCTCACGCCAATTTGAGCCTTCATGCTCGAAAAACCCTTCCCATTTAACTTCCCCACTTCCGTAGAATCATCCTAGAGTTTCTGGTCTTCTTAAAAGACCAACCCTAGTGCCCTAAGAGGAGGTTAAGAAGAGGCGCGTCAAAAAAAGAGGTAATATCCATTACCGAACCTTTCCAAATTCTTTCTTCTTAAACTTCTTCTTCTTTAGTTGTTTAATTATGAAGTAATAACATCAGTTTCACTCATATACTGATATGTTATTATAAGTATTAAACAACCCTATTTCACCATCTATCCATCCTACGGAAAATGAAATCACCGCGCGTGCGTATGTACGGAATACCGTCTCCACGCCGTGGTGTAAACTATTTTCCCCCACCACCTTAATTGGATGGCTATAATGGTGTAAATAATTACTATATATGATTATTGTAAAGTGATATTGATTCTGAAATAGTATACATACACTCCAATACAATTCCACGATCATGAGAACGATATCATCGCTCTTGTGTACGTACGAAATACCGTCTCCACGATGTGATGTGATTCGTTCTACATGATCTTCATTGCATAATGACTATATAAATGAATTGAATGAATAAATATGATATATAGTACATTAATACCATTCTGGAAATTATGTATCTATAACCTAAGGAGAATAATATGAATTTATTCGACAAAACACGCATAAGAATAAAAAGTTATAAACACTCGAATAACAAGTAGCAATGAAATATTACTACTAAGAAGCTTATAATATGACCATATATGATATCATTACAATAATTATGATTCTTTAATAACTCAATATCATTATTTAAATCATTATATAGGAGGTTCAGACACTTACGAAGCAAATCGGACCTAAGGTAAGGGAAATATCACAATCTCATTTTTATCCGAGATTGTTTATAATTTGAAATTTACTATGGTGTATTTTATCATCCACATCAATGATTCCTAAATATGTAATATTATTTCAATCCAACTACAATTGTTTAAATCCAATTTTACCTTTCGGTGATTTTTTAGTAAAATATATGAAAGGAATCTTTTGTCGTTTTTCGTACGAGGTACTTTTTGACTTTTCCGACAAAAGTACGAGAAGAATGTTTTCTTTTAACTTATATAGCATGAATGGATTTTTAAAACATTATTTCCAAGAATATTATCTTAAAAGTTTTCAAGTTTATTTTTAATCAACTTTTTTTAGTATAGAATTGTATGACATGTTAAGAAAGGAAAAGTGTTGTTGAAGTAGAAAGTATATTTTCCTCAAGAATGGAGTTCAAGTGTTTTATCAAAATTATTTTCCATCTAAGATAGTAAAGGGTTCGGTTTCTATCCCTATTATTACATTGATTTGATTATGTTGAGATGGAATTATTTTTATGAATTCCTTTATCTTATATTAATTGTTTTATGATGTCACGATGTTTAAGATTCCCATTTTTATTACATGGGTTATGCTATGATGTATGGTTTATGATTTTGTGGCACACATAAGAATGGTATAATTATGAGATGGGTGGGACCTATATCTCCCTGCAATGCATTGGGTAACGATTTTATATCTCATGAGATAGAAATGGCTGGAATAGCATGTTAAACTGGTTCAGTGAAACATGACTGAAATGAGGAATGAACTCGGTTCAGAAATGGACTTTGTCCACTAATATAGTCTTGGAAATGAGTCTTCACTAATAAGAAATGATTCTATATGATTATGTGTGTATGCCACAAAGTTTCATGTTTTATGTTATGATTATTGGGATTACATTTCACTACTATGATTTATCACATATTATGAAATTATGATATCTTTTGCAGGTTAATATTTCCAAAAGTTATGTTATTATGATTTGATTGATATTTCTTTTGTTTACCCTTAATGAGAATTTGAGCTCACCCTTTTATATGTTTGATTTCCCAAGGTCAGAAAGAAGGTTATTAAGTAGGATATGCTAAAAAGGTACTCTAGATATGATGAAATAAATGGGAGGGAATATAAATTCTTAATGAACCAGTTGATTATGTTTCCCGGTTTCTAAAGACACTATACCTATACGGTCCTTTCCTGGTTTTCTTATGTGTTGTAGTAAGTGTGCTTCAATTTTGATGTAATAAAAATATATGTAAAGTATGGGTCATTATAATAAACCTTCTATAATAGCCTAAATGAAAATGGAAACATTGTAACTTAGAAATAATATTGCAGGCCAAAAAAGAAATAAACATCCTCTATATATGAAGGATCAACCACTACTCCATACTGGGACATAAAATTCCCCCTGACATATACATCAAGATATCATAACTCTAACTTTGAAAACATTATAAATAGCTTCGGATGACTAATAACTCCCTAAATGGATTTTATAATATATTCACCCCCTAAATGTGGAGTATTCAAGAATGTTTTCGTTGAAAACAAAATTGAAAAAATAAATGAAATCATTATACAATACATTAACTAGACCTATGAACATAGATGTTGAATGAGTCACCCTGAAAAACATCACAATGGAATCATAATTTCCATGAAGATATCAGGAAGAGGTATTTTTAATAACTCCATCCATTACCCAAATATGATGATATACCTTTCGCATATCGATTTTTCAGTAAAACATTATCCTTCCGGCTTATTAAATAAATCATCAATCCATATAAGGGAATAAAATATATATAATATCACCTAATTCATGTGATGTTAATTAATATAAATCAACAAACTTTTTGAAATACTTTTTATAATTTATTAATTTGAACCACATGTTGACACACTCAGAAGAAAAAAACCTCACTATAATGGATCATAAAGCTGTACTTTCATCTCCGAAGTCACTAATAGAAGCCATCCTTTCCATAGAAATCAACATTTTTGAAAATCTAAGTTATTTGTCTATCAAAAAAATGATATCCCATCAAGGTGATAAAATAAAAACACTTTTAGTATATACATTAGGGTACTATAATACAAATATAGGATGCACTTATGGATAAACCCTTGAAAAGTCTACATAAGGAAAGTGATCATGGAAGAAAGATGAAAAAAATTTCTCCCATCTGAACCTCTATAAAAATTATAGAGAATAGGCCGATGAGCCTGTATGCATGTGGTATAGGCTTATTCTTGGAATCCAGAATACTAAGGATCAAATCTGGAAAGGGAATGAATTCTAGGGTACTGTAGAAGTACTATTGTAGGTACTGTAGATGTACTATAGCATCGACATTATAGCGGCAGAGGCACTATAGTTGTAACTCTATTGGTGGGGGGGTACTGTATCATGACTATAGCAGTGTGGTTACTATAGCAGTACTATTCACCAAGGGTTCCTTTGGGGAAAAAATGGATTTCAAGCCTTGTTTTCATGCCACGTGGCATTAGGCCTTCTTTTTAGGTAATGGGTCCTCCACTACCTAGACTAAAAGTGTTATTTGAATTAATAAAAAAAAATTTCATCGAACCCAACCTTTTTTAAAATAACATTATAGTGAACCACATTTATTCTAATTAAATACACAATGGTTACATCGAATACACCTAATAAATGTTGAGGATAATGTTAGAAGGTTATATCCATAAAAAATGATGTATCCCAAGGATTAGTTCTTCACTAAATATATCTCACAATATCTATATAATTCATACAAATAATCTTTACCACATTATAGCATAGTTAATTGCATTGGCACTTGAATCTTCTCCACCTGATGTCCCAAATAATCGAATAGGATAGGAAATATGAAGGTGTGTATAAATCCAATATAAAATAGAATAACCTATATAGATAACAAATTATGGGTACCTTGAACTTCGTATAGATATTTTGGAGATGGAAACCTCAAAACATGATTCTTTGAAAAATCTAATTTATGGTCTGTATGACCATAATGGAAACCACCTCTATAGCCATACTTTCTTTATTGATGATTTTATGTATCTAAAGGCTCTTCTATGCCCGCCCCATCTCTTCTAAACAGATTCCAAATCGGATAAACCTATTTTTCCTATGTTGGCTAAAACTACATCAATAGTGGAATCAGAAGTAGAATAACTAGCTTATATTGATGGCAAACATGGGTTGATAACTCTCTATATTAATGGAATCAAACTCCAAAATAAAAATTATTTCGGATCCCTTGGAATTTGAATGAGATATTATACCACTACAGAATTTGGATGATGTGTGTTGGGACCTATCCCAAGAAAACCAAAAACCATTCTATCTAGGAAAAAATGAACTTCATACCATAACTCTCCATTATGAGAAATCAGGATGACCCACCTACCATGATGATCATAATATATATTATATCATCTCAATAATGTCTTCCCTCACCATCATGAAGAGATAAGTCCATAACATAAATAGGGTGACTGTGAAATAGATCTATAGATGAAATGCCTCTTTATAATGACTCTCCATAGAGTCCTAATATGGAAATAGATATTATGTTTTTTCAGAAAATGATTTTAAAATAGATTCCAACCTCTCACACACTACAGATCCCTTATCAATGATTGAGAAACCCTTTGCTACTATACTCCATCATGATCTAATAAAGAAACACATCTTTGATTGGATCTTTGATCATCCCCCAATATAACACTTAAACATCACACTACCTAAGGAAATACATCCAACTCTACAACATTAAAACATAAAAAATAATCAAATCCAACAAAACCCACTTTTACAACAATGAACAGAAAAAATGGTATCTGATATCCACCTCATTTAACAAGTCTTCTATTAATAAGTAAAAAATATATCTATCATACTTCTAAAAACACTAGAGATGAATATATTAGAGTTACCTCTTCTGTGTTTAATAATTATTTACATAAAATCAATAATAATCTACAATGAAATCAAACAAAACTTCTTTGATGAAAACCTGGAAATGACATAGACATGGACCCACATATATAAGATGAAAAAAAATTTAGAGTCACAGTACATGAATGTGGTGTGAGTAATATTAGTTGACTAATTATGTACATTCTTATTTTTTTCACCTATACCATGGACTACCCATTTCAAAAATAGGCATGATGGAGAATGATGTGTTATATATTCCATTTTATCTACTCCACAAAAATATCACTTTATTTAGTGAGATAATTAAACAAAAGGATGAATGAATTAAATCACATGGGGATATAAATACCATTTCCATAGACTATATAAAATGTTTACTTCACTTACTAAATTATACTGAACCCATTTACATACCAATCCATGTAATATCACTATTTTATAAATCCAAACTCCACCTTATCCCTCGACTTGAAACATAGATACCACTATATCATAACCCCATACCTAATGAGTACCCTTTCTGGGTGGACAATGATATAAGATAGATTCTGACTATATGAGTCCCACCTATAGATGATACAATGTTGACAATTAGTATCGCGGGTATATCAATCATAAAATGAGATTAATTACCCACTAAGAGAAACAAACACAAAAGAGAGATAAGATGGACCCAAAAATAATCACTAAGTCAAATATAGATAATGTAAACCCAATTTCATACACATATTGTCATAAAATACTAAAACAATGGGAATGGAACTACAAGTACCAAATATGTAAACTTAGTAGTGACTTTGATGACCAAATAGATCCTAAAATTAACACATTGGTAATATACCTTCCAACATCTAGCACTATATTACAAAGAAAAAAATATTTTATATATACATCGAGTTTGCATAATAATATACCAAAAAGGTTCATCCCTTGATCCTATAATGTAATAGACAAACAAATAACACTAAATTCCGCTGAGAAATAAGTGAAACTAATTCATAACTGAAAAATTTATAGTATTTTCCCTTCCTCAATGTTGATATATAGAACTATTTAATACTTACAAGGAATTCTATTAATATAAATCAATAATGTTATCCCACTAACACTTACCCAATGATTTATGATCAATCCCAACATCTCATATTTTGAGTCATCTATCCTTGACAAGCATGATGAGAAACTCCTCATCTTTGTATCAATCCATGAACCTGTGGTATCACATAATCACCTTATAACATACCACAAATCAAATCATTCTATACTAACCGAGTATTTTCCAGGATCCAACAATACTTGTCTCACATATATCATTCATCAAGATTTATACCACATGCTATCACAACCCATACACAATGTAATATTCTTCAAACAATCATTTCATACCCAAGTAATACAACAAATAATCCTTTGGTAATATATTAGGATATAAATGTGTATAAAATATCAAAAATTCATCACATCATTCTATAATCATAAGTTCGAAAAATTAACCATCATACATATCAAAATATAATAATACTATGAGAAGAGAGAGGGACCAGAAGGATATTACACAATCTCTCTCCCATAGGGATGTTTCAGAAAGCATCCTATGACACATCACTTGTTTTTGGTCACTCTTACCAACATGGAAGGGTTCCGTCCATAATAAATAACATATAAGATATAATATATCTTTTAATTACACTTTGGTTATAGAATATTCATGTCAATAACTTAAGCAATATTTGATCGAATTTCTATACTTCACTACTGAATACTAGATATCAAATATTAAAAATAAATTTAAGTAGATAAATTATTTTGTGTAATAAATTTTATAATTTTACTTTATATTATTAAATTCACTATCCATTAATTAGTATTTGTATATTTATATTTCATTAAACATAAATTTCATGTCTAATATTCCAAGATTAATCCAAAAAATTCCATAATTACCTAATATTATAATTCTATTTTTTTTCAAAAAATTCATCACCATAGGTTATGTCGTTATATTAAATATTATTACCATTCATCATTAAATTTTCCCAAGGAATACATATTAAATTTACCTCAGGATAAGTAACCATTCCCAACAAACATCCTTAAATAGTGTGGAATGAATTGCAGAATAAACAAGAAACATTATAGTCTGACCATTAATAGGCTAAGCAAAATGAAGAATCTAGCTTTTTCCAAACAATCTGAAAAAACATATTCACCTCCTTCCATATCCTTAGGTACAATTATTGATTCCCTCATGTATATCTTGATGCATATAACCATAATAGATATGATCATTTTCCTTATTATCATGGTCTCCCAAAATATATCTCATTATCCATCATTGGATAATCCATCTTAGGCTCTCATCACACCAAAAGACTCATCTTTTTAGCACATAAAGGGATGAAAAAAAAATCATAGAAAATAAGGAAATATAAGACCTAAAAGGTAATTTATCATTTAGATGAAAACATACACCCATGACTCTCAAAAACATGCATTCAAGAAATATTAAAAACTATGAACTCATGACCCACAAGATTTATCTTTAACAGAAAAGTGGTTTTTATTCAATATTTAATTTACCAGTTTATTTTTCCCAAGATCAAACTATGGAAATCATATGTCATAAATTATAAAATGAAATCAAAATTTTTAACATACTCTGTAACATAAAATTAGTTTAAAAAAACCATGAGAAGAATAATTTGAAATTATTATCCAATTTTAATTTTTATTAATAAACTCTACCTATTCAATTTCATTATCAATTTTCATAGCACATGGAATGAATTAATTTGTAAAACATAGATAATTGCATCAATTTTATTATAATAAAATTAAAAGAAACATAAGATTATTATTAATTAGTCTTTATGTTATTTATCAAACCCAATACATAAATATTTATGATCATTATCAATTTCACCAATATCATGATAAAACATGAATAATAACATTATACACAAAAATTGAATATATATCAATCTACAAAGAGAAAAAATCAACCAATTTTCATTGTAAAATGAAACAACATGGGATCTCTACATCCATAAAACAATTAGTTCATCTCATTGTATATTTACCATGTTAATTTATTTTTCATAAAAGGGGATAATATATGGTCAATATATGATTTCATATTAAAAATCATAAGAAACAAATCCCATAACTTATAGAAGAAAATATTATTCAAATGATAATAGTCCAACGTAATGGATCTCTGATCACCTATATCATTAAAAAAATACAATCTCCATCGATTATCATGCCATAACGGCAATCAAAAAACATTATAATTATAGAGTGAAACATATTTAACATGGGAAGATGAAATATGGGGGGAAAATAATATAGAGTGAATACACATAGAAAAAGAGTAGGAAACCATCTCACATTATAGTAAATTGATCATGGGAATATTGGGATTTATTCATGTTGAGTGGGATGCAAAGAAATTAAAAAAACAAACAAAGTCACCTACTATTGGAGACGAAAATAATTGAGAAAAATTTAGTTCATGGTTCTTAGGGTATTTATAGGGATGAATTTTTTTCAATATATGATGACACAACATTTTTTATATTAATGAATAAAACTGACCCACGACACCGTGTACAAAGAATATGTCACAACATCCCTCATAAAACCCATGACTAAACACGGTGGGAAGTGCATATAAAATTAGAAATAGAGGATATGGTGTAGCATAATTAATCATGCCATAGAACAACCAACTCCAAGAGTAGTGATACATCATAGATTAATCACTACAACATAACTACCTTTGATTTGGATGTAGCCTCTAACCCCACTATGGCATAGCCGGACCTGCATTCCACAACTGGAAAACCACCCAAGAAGCTCTTATCCATATCCAATCTCCATGCCATGTCATTCATTAAGGGTAATAGCCCCAAATTTTTCATTGAACACCCCTATTCTTCACCCATCCATACTATACCATAAAAGACTCACCCCATGGGGATTCTTTATGGATCCTTATCGAATTACAAAAAATTGTAGTGGGTCTCTAAGAACACCTCATTTACATTCAAACACCTTGAAAAGTTATATGGGTTCCTCTAACTCCATAAACACCAAAAGTAATAGACTACAAATATCATAAAACATACCATTTATAACATACATGGATCATATATATTATTATTATTTTCTATATTATTGTATGATTATGTTTATAAAGTTGTATTGATAGATTAATTAGTCATATTAATTTTATAGAATATATTATTTCTTTGATTCTATAGTGATTTAGATTAATTATATATTGATATAAATTTAAAATAATGTAAATTAAATTTTAAAATTTAATAGTTGGGAACATGTAAAATTTCAAATAATTTAATGATTGTATGATATATTTAAATGAAATTATTTTCATTTATTAATTTTAAGTGATAATTTATATTTTCTATTCTGAGTTGTATTTGTAAATTTTATATTTTATATGAAATTTTTTTCAGGAAAATATAATGCAATTTATTAAAGATATATATTTAAAATTTAATGAATATATATAATATCCTAAATTTTGAGTATAAATTATTCACCCATTATAATAGGATTGATTGTTCTATTTCGATGATGAAGAGACATATTGGAGTGATATGACAAATACGGAGTTGTTAGTTGATGGAATACATAAATGAAAAAATTAGTATTTAAATTTTAAAGGAGTATTGTCGAGCAATCAAAATAATCATTCCATCCTTTGATATATTGTGTAGTTAACATCAAAAAATGTAGAGATATTTGACTATTTTTATAATATTATTGCTTCATGAGTTTTAAATATTATGTTATAATGTATTTTTTGAAATCATTATCATAGATGTGTTGGGAGAAAATATGTACTAGAATATTTTAAGGGGTTAAAGTCTATGGAGTTTGAGAAAAAGTAAGGGTGTAAGATTCCATAATAAATAATAAATCATTGATTGAAAATTAGAATATACACTTTATCTAGGAATAATTCCACAACTCATATATATTTTCCCTTCATTTATTTATATGGAATCATAATATATATCATGTATGATGATTTTACCATGATTATTATTTCATAATTCTCGAACAAAATAATATTTTTTAATACTGTACATTTTACTAAAGTATATTGAATATTATATTTCAACCAATTAATTTATGTTCAAAGATGTTAAGCTATAACGTAATCATTCCATACTAATTCTGGGTAGTTAATAAGGCCACACGAGAAATAGATATATTATTTCATGAAGTAGAGAAACAGTAATAAAATATTTTTGGATCTCCTAAAGGATAAATAGATATATATAATTGAAATAGTTGGAATTTGATAATAACATTTTGATTCTTGATTCATATTTTAACTCATATAATGATTAAAAAAAGTTATTCCCAAACATATGAGAATGATAAATCATTGATATATGTGTTCAAAAATTATACTAAGAATTATAATGAATAATGTTATGAATTTAATTAGGATAAATAATTAGTGTACATGATATGATCATAGGGGAAATTATTATGGACAATGATTGACAATCAAATTTTTTAAAACATGTTTATACCATTTTTTAATTATATTTTTAGACATTATATATTCTCTAATATTTTTTATTATTGATACTAATTTAGGAACATAGTAAACAAGATGTAATCCTTTAAAAAAAGGATTAACCACTTGTAATGAGTCATTGATTTTTTTGATGAAATATATGAAGGTTAAAATATTAATTATCATTTTTTATATGTAAAATTATTATTTTTTGATTATGGGTTGAGGAAATATCATTTGTTTAAACATTAATGTTATCTACGGTATTTTAAATGGGGTATATTTTATTTGAAAATTACATTGTATGATATCATGTGAGATGATTTAGGGAAAAATGGAGAGATGTGGTGGGAAGTGTCCACTATATACCAAGTTTTTTACATCAGGTTCCCAATGTAGTAGGGAGAGGGTATTCCATCTTCTATGATCATTATTTTTCTTGTGAAAATTTTAGGTCACCTAGTGGTGCCAGCATGGGCACTATGGATGTATATTACTCACCTCATGTGAATTATAACCCATTTTTAAAACATGGGAGAACCATATTTGAATTGTTTACCACATTTTCATTTAATGTGATAAACTAACTTATAGAAGTCAAATGTTTTATATCCTCTTCTTCTCGTTTCTCGTATATTTCATCTTTAGATCTAGTTTTATCATAGGTTGGATGAAAATTATTCTGTCAATTTATATAATTAAATCCCACATTTTCCTCTTCTATATATATTATTATTATTTTGTTTAATTATTTTTGTGTCGTTTTTGTGGTTTGTTGTGAGATTCTAGTAGAGTGGTGTGTAACAATTTTTTATTGAAGGAGATTTATTATGTTGTGTGTAGTATAGATTCTTGCGGTGGGAAGTGTTTAGAAAAACTAATGAAACTAGAAATTTCACAATAGATATTTTGAAAGTCAATGGTTTAATCCCACTAATTTCATATTTAATGGTAAATTGTAAAATTTCATCTTTTGTTAATAATTTTTTTAATTGTAATGATTCATTAAATTTTGATTTTAAATATGATTGTATCAGATTAATTTCTCTCAATAACATATTGTAAAATAATAAAATTGACATAATTAATTTCTTATAGGATTTTAAAATTTTGTTTAATCATATAATTTAATAGCACCCAATTTTAAACAAAGAAATATGAATCCTAAAATAATCTTGTAAGTAGGGTGTGGAATTTGGTCCTAGATTGAGTGAAATATGAATATGTCCCCTGATCTCACAAATGGGTGAAAAAAAGGAGATAAGGTTCTTAAATAGATAATTAATCTTATTGGGAAATTTTTTTAACTATCAAACATATAGATTCATCCTACATAAATTCCAGAAATGAATTTGAATTAGAAAATTGTGATTTCCAACATTATATATGTGAAAAATTATTTCTAATGTAATATAATAATACTTTAGGTACATTAATTCTAATAATATAAAATGTTGTGGTTTTTTGTAGATGAAAATTTTGAACAACATTATATTTTATAGTGTTCCCGTACTTTTACACATCCATGGACGAATATAATATATATTTCTGATGTGTTTTTTTAAGGGAAACCTATCCTTGATTTTTCCTATATATTTTTACTTCCACTTCCATTACAAAGAGTTAAAAATTTCAAGGGATAAGTGTGGCGTTTTTTGATGTTTTATTTATTTATTTTTTATATATATAATTTTAATAAATTTAACCTGTATTTATATTATCTTTCATTTTAATATATGTTTTCCCCTAATATGCTTCAATTAATCCCCATAATAATGGTGAACTAACTATCTTTGTTATTGGATGTGGTGGTGGAGTGATATGTAGAGTTCAATAAATTTTTGTGTATTCTATTTATTTTAATTTATGAATTTATGTAGTGGGAAATTTTTTTTGTTGAATGTTTCACCTAGCTGTCTCTAGTATTAAGTATTTCCTCTAATTTAATTTTTATTCCTATCCTTTATCATCAAGAATTATGCATAAATATTTGAGTAGAATCTTAGAGATGATGTAAAATTTTATTTTCCTACATGTGGAGGGACAATGTGGAATAATTCCAATTTAATGGTAGGATTTTTAGTTATATGGTATATTGTAATATTTTTTAGAATATTCAAAATTTATATTTTAATCTGTAATGATTGTATCACCCCGATCACCAGAGAATACAAAGTCTTATTAAAAAACATATTTGTTTCATATATTCTTTCTTGTTTATTTTTTTCATATTTTTATACATTATTCACTTTTAAATCCAATTAATCTACATTATTAATATATAATTATTAGGATATTACATTTTTAAATAGTTTCTATAGAAAAAAGGTGTGTGTGAGTAACCTTCCTGATAGATCGACCCTGGGGAGAGAACTATATTATATGATATTATAAATTGAAATTAATGATAATTTATTCATGGTAAATATATATCACAAATTATGATATATTTATTAGGGTCCATTATCTATCTATAACATATTCTATAATAAATAAGATAAAATGACATATATGAAATATTTAGTAAATAGAACTTCATTGGATATCATGTTTTTTTAACATAATTGATAAACATGGATTACATTTGTGGGTTTTCATGTAATATGTATATATTTAATTATTTTTATGAGTCATAAGAGGAAGAATAATATAAGAATCAATTTATAGTTAATTTAATAATGATTAGTTAATTGAGAAGAAAAAAGTAAATTATTTATACATCTTTAGTGGAATTTAATGATCAAAAGCAGACACATGAAAATGATGAATCAAAGCTTACTTTTCCATAATCATAAATTGGGGAACTATGACATAAATAAATTAGGAAGCTTTTAGGTTAAACCTTATCAATATTATTTCTCGATTAAGAAATATAAGAATATTTTCTCAAGGATTAACATCTAGGAGACAATGATGAATAAGAGGAATATTAGTTTCATTTTGCAACAAGAGAAAAATTTTGTCATTCATTAATGTTTTTATTAATGAAATATATTCCCCTATACGTCTATCCATATTTGGATTGAGAAATGTAACAAAATGATCTATTGTGTATAAAAATTCCCTTTTGATTTAATTAAATGTATTATTATGTAATATGGTTATAAAAATCACATTGAATAATTTTTTTATTATAAAAATAACATTCAATATACTATTAAGTATCATTAACATTGATAATATATCCATTGAAAATTGATCACATGATTAGTATAAATATTGGATTTTGAAAAATCTAATTGACCTAGAAAATGGATGTTTTGACATCAACCAGAAGTATCTTACCCTATGAATCCCATTTATCGATGCTTTCGAGGGAGATATCATCACTGTGTTTTTCTGTGGACTAAACCCAAGTTGAGATCCAACAAATTAATCATGGGAGAAGCTGTTTATGGGAGAATTTGATGCTCATTGAGATCACGTCCCAAACCATATACACCCAACCACCCGAAGAATGTCTCACCATCAGGAATATTCTTCAAAGGGTATTTTATAGTGAATTAAAAGGTTATGTATCATTGTTACACCGAAATATTTTACTAATTATTTTATTTATATAGTTGTAATTATTTTATATCTTGTTTTGTAGGATCAAAATATAAGATTCAGATACTAAATATCAAGAGGGAGTGAATTTTAATTTTAAAGACTTTTGTGTTTAATCATAAGGAATCTTGGTTTAACAATGTAAAAACAAAAATGATTCACAAAACCCTCTACTATATTAAACAAATAGATCAAAAGTGGCCAAGGTATGATAATATAGAATTGGTTAAGAAATGCTCATACAATTAAACATAAGTATATTATTAACTGAAATCTTAGAAAATTTTGAATAATAGTTAACACTATATAGAAAGAGTAAAAAAAATTCTCTTTATATCATTAACAAAAATATATCAAATTTTAAATAACATGTAATTAATCAAGTAAAACAAGAGTAATGAAATATTTTAACCAAAATAGAATGGTATCTAACTACCTTGGATAGAGGTCCCTTGATTTATACTTTCAAGAAATTGTGTCTTACCCATTGTATGATAATCCCTCAATACTATGATCAAAATATTTCTTGATATGCCCTCAAGCCCTCAATATACATGATGATTGACTCATATTTCATCCTTAAACTTGTAATACCTTGATTATGTAGGTAATCGAAACCTCAGTCTTTCTTCATCTTGAAATCCATCGATTATATATGGAAATAATCAAAATAGCATAAGGAAAACAAATCATTGGATGATTTAAGAATGTTGTACAAGTTGTTCACAACTTATGATTCTGTAATTCTTTTTCATGAAGAAAATATGGTAGATCTCTCAAAGAGTATCAATTCTCTTAATATTTCACATCCTTGAAAACGTTCAAATGATTGGGTATTTATAATTGAGATCTCCATTGGTCACATTTTACTCTAACGATTTTATTATTTTTTTGAAATATAGGAGGGACTCGAACTACTGGGAATTAAAATTGTCATATTATAATTGATATAAAGACACTGTTTAGTATACCAAAATAATTTTTACAAGTAACACTGGCCTTGAAACAATATGTAATAAACTAAATGAAAGAATCAATAAGGATATATATTAACTTTAATAAAGATATAAAATCACAACATTAAGGAAATATAGAAACATATAGAATGTTTTTAATGTATATCATTAATGATATAAAAAATCATTCATAATAAAATTAAATAATAATATCAAGGAAATATCGAAACTTTAACAATATTATGAAATCATTAAAAAAGATATGAAAATATTTTTTAGAACTTTAAGAAGCAGATCTAAAAAATATTGAGAATCGAGATCTAATAGAAAACATGATTCAAAATCATTTTTCTTATCGCTTTGGAATCTATGAATTGTGCTAATTCAGAATTGGGTTTTATGAGCGATTTGGAATCTATGTAATGTGATTATTTAGATTTGGTTTTGCTATGAAACTTTGTATCAATGAAATGAATTTTTTGGGAATAGGTTTTTCGGAGGGATTCAGAATCGATGAAATGTGCTTATTCGGAATTTAAAAACTTTGTGAATCGGAATGATAGAAAGTATAAGATTCTATAAATTTCTATGTACATTATAGTTTCATCATATATTCAATGTTATGGAAAATATGGTTATAATTACCTAGAAAAAATTATTCAAGACAATAGAAATAATGAGTTGGCCTTTATATTTTCTTACATATATTCTTCCTCATATATAGAATGTACTATAAAATAAATGTGTTTTTAATTTCCAAAACAGAAATAAATTAAAACATTCATTAGGAATATTTTAAATAAAAAATATCCAACTTTATGGAATGCACAAACAATAATTTATGAAAATAATGTAATGGTAGAAACACTACATTTTGGAATCTTAAAAAAATACTTATCTTCCATTGTTTATGACTTTGGGTGGATATGACTAACCGCTATTAGGTTATGAAACCCCCTAAAGATCGTCTTATTGATTTCATAAAATTTTCATCTTTTCATAAAGAAACAATTCCCTATTTTATAAGGAATGTATTCTTAATGAAATCTACTCCATAACTGAATATTAACATCATTATATTTATATAAGTTTGGTAACATCATATCCCATCTCCCCCTTTGATATTTTCAAAAATAAATGTAGGCATGTATAAGGTACTAGAGAAATTTATGAATAATACAATTTGAAACAATGGGTAACATCATATAATATAAAAAAGGTTTTTATACAAAAAATTATTGGACTAAAAAAATAAATAATCATTCTATTACACATGTTTCATGACTAGGGATTTCAGTTTATTTTACTCATAGTGACCATCTTGTAACTTTACAACGAGCTATTCTTCATCCTTACACTTTTTTCTAGAAACTCAATAATTTCTTTCTAACTCTATATTTTATCTTTTTTTGACTTAACTTTTCATCAAATTCATTTCTATAAAAATTTATTCACATAACATCAAGAATGACACAGTTGAGTATCCCATTTAGATCTCTAACATATTGAACTGGATATCATGTTATTTCGTTTACTTCTCTAAGGGTGTCATAAAGGAAATTAATTTTTATTCTAAAATTATGTGAAGGCACTCATGACTTTTAAAAACAATTCATAAAAAACCTTATCTTCATGGTTGACTTTCACTGACCACATGGTGATTTCATTGCATGTATTTATACGAGAATCATAATTGAGAAAAAAGGTCCTAAAATCACATTTATACTTTACCAATTTGTCCATAAGAAGAGTGGTGGAGTTCGAGTTTTTATTTCCCAATCCTTGAATATGTTGGAATCTAGACACAAGTGTAGTAAAATAAGGAATGGAGCTCACCAACTTCATCCACGATTTAACCACAAAGTATTATCCCAAGGAAGAGGAAGAATATTCTGATTTCGATGCAACATCCTTAGAAGGCCCAAAATATACATTATTTCTTTTACTATTCATATAAATTTGCATTTCTATTTCATAAACTACAATCCATTCTTAAAAACATTGAACAATCATATCACTATCAGTATCATTATTGTCATAAGATTTACCACCAACAAAAACATGGCCAATATCATCATCATTTTAAACATCCTATCTATTAAAATCATCATCATTATATGGGATTTTATTGACATTAATTTCAGAAACATTTTCATCTTACTAAATATATTTTTAATTGATTTCCCTTTTTATTGAAAATTAAAAGATGTGTCTTGGGTTGTTCTTATCGATAAATTGTTTTTTAGACTTTGCCTTTGAGATTAATGAAATTTTCTAATCTCATCATCACTTTTATAGTATTTAATATTGAAATATTTATCATCTTCTTCTACTAGATATGGGTTTTTAACATTCAAAACAATTCTTCAAATAACTTCATTTACCTTTTCCAAAGGGGTTACTACAACTATTTGTTATAATTGATGATGATGTTCTATATCGTGGAGAAATGATTCTGGAACATAAATTTTTTCTGAGGCCTTTTCTACATATTTCAATAAATATTGATCTATCATGGATTCAGAAAGATTACTTTTTAAATAATTTTCCTTAGCAATCCTCTGAAGCTTTTGAGTAGCTTGAATTTTTAAATCCTCTTTTTTAGCAGAGATTATCCCAATCATTGGCCCTGCTTCATTTAATTTCCCTATATATTCTCTCCACATAGATATAAATTTACCAGATAACATATTTTTGTTTTTTGAATTAAGAAGCTCATAAAATTTGTATATCTATATTTTTGATACATGAGCTTTTCATTTCATTGGTTCCGATTTAAAAATTTCTCCATCTTGACCATTTTTTCCAATAAGATCAAAAAATTCATTTATGTAAACATAGAATGAGTATTTAATTATTTATAATGTTTCATCACTTTATATGATAATATTAAATATATATTTCTTTTATATGTAAGGAACATTGAACATATATAAATAAATCAGGGTGATCATTGAAAAAATTTATAGGAATATTATAATTTGTGACATGATTGTCTCATCCTTTATATTAAAAATCCAAAAAAAGAAAAACTCAACAAGATTTATCTACATTAAATTAAATAAAAAATATAATATGACAATATATATGACATTAATAGTGTCTTTATCACCTTACTTGTTATTATGAATCCATGTAACCATAATGTGACAATTTCGATGTTAGCTGAAATAAGAGAAATTGGGGCTTCTAAACACCCTTATAGAATAATGATTTAAATTATTTGACTCTTTTTAATGTGCATTTACCATCTTGAATTTTATGATAAGGATAATATTCTTCTAGATAATAATTTATCTAACGATTTTTTCATGATATTTTATAAGGAATCGAATAGATCATTCCATATATCTAAAACTAAAGTTTCTCTTTACGACCATGATGGAAAAATTTTACTCACTAATAGAAATCTATTACCCAAAACTCATACATCAAATCTTATTCTACGTTATTCTATATGATGAAAAAATTCTTCTAGCCTAGAAACATAATGATTTTTGAAATTATGGAATCATATTTTTGAATGTCATCTTGATCGACTATCATTTCACTGAATATAAAAAAAAGTTATGTTACATATGACCAGACACTGACGTCTCTGAAGATTGTAAAGACCCGCAAATTTCAAGGAAATTTTTTTTTCTTAATTTTCTTTGGAATTTTACAAGAGCGCAGCTTCAGACGGCACCTGATTCCGAGGCCCGGTGTGCCCGAAATCAATTTCCGAAGTTTGGCTCGGGTACGTTCAGTGAACGGACGAGCGGGTTTTTCTATCTTTTGAACTGGTGCCCGGAATCAAATTCTGAGGGCACCAATGAAATCGCAGCGCCGGTATTTTCTTAGAAACGCCTCTTCCGGAGTTGCGTTTGCTCAGACGTGGTTTTTAAATTTTACGGCTTTAAGTCAGAAATAAAATAAAGTTTGTGCGACAACTTTATTTTATTTCACTTAAGCTGCTTGGAAGCCACTTGAAGTCACTTAAAGACGACTTGAACTGAGTTGAACTGGATAGGATGCTATCCAGAAATATCCTACCCCTTGGTAGGATATTTGTGCGGTGGGACCCGCACGAGCCCCGCCGTTTCTTTCGCTAAGTAACGCACCCGCGAAAACCCGTCAAAGTAACTGAAAAGTCAACCGACGCGTTTTCTTTAATTCTTAACAGACCATTTAATTGGGCGGTTTATTTCGTGAATTAAATGGACTGTTTCTTCGTGAATTAATTGGGTCGTTACTTATGCGTTTTGCGTTTGTTGGCAAAATAATAAAATAGACAAACTTGTCTATTTTGGAGGATTACTATTCCTCTGAGCCTCCACCCTCTCCGCGAAGAACGCGAAGAACGCGAAGAACGCGAAGAACGCGAAGAACGCCGGAACCGGAATTCGACGACGCACACCGAGATCTGCGACGTCGACGAGCTTTACCCGCGACGTTCTTCGGCGACGCCTCTTCTTCCGCAGCCAATTCTCGTTCGGCATCTAAGGTGAGAATCGGATCTTTTCTTCTCCCTTTTTAATTTCAATAACAACGGATTTAATTAATTAAATCCGTTTGTTTTTGATCCGGAGATTGGCGACGCGACGCCGGATACCGCGACGACGCGACGATCCCCTTCCTCCGCGACGAGCGATTCCGCGACGACCCCTCGTCCGACGACGACAAGGTAAGGGTTGATTGGAATATTTTCCTTTCCCGTGATTTTATTTCTTTAAAGGTAAAGAACTTGATCTTCGAACAATTTTAACATTTAAAAATTGTTATTGATTGGTTTCTTTCTTGTTTCTCCCGTTGATTATGACTAACGCGGAGGGTGCGGGTCTAACGAACAAGACCCGGCAACCCTCCGTCGATCTTCCTTTTTGTGCGGATTTGGCGAGTGACGGAAAAAGCGCGACGCAAGGGCCATATGTTGATTCCGCAGTGGAGGACGCGTCCCGGGAGGAGCAACGGCGCAGACGGGAAAGAAATCGGGCCACCGGAGCATCTCCGGCGGCCCGCGGAAGGCGGCGGCGGCGACCGGAGGCGGCGGCGCCCGGCGCGCCGCCGTGGAGGAAGCCCGCCGCGGCTGAAGCCGCGGCGGCAACGGCGGCTGGTTCCGCGGCCGCGCGGAACCGGGACGGACGCGGCGGCCCGGCCGCGTCCGCGTGGCAGGCGGCCCCCCGCGGGGCCGCGATTCTCTCCAGCCGCGGGTCAAGCCCGCGGCAAATCTTCGGCCGCTCGGCCGAAGCCGAGCCGGCCGGTCCGGTCGGCCGGGCCGCGCCCAGGCCGAACCGGACCCGGCCGAGCCGGTTCGGGCCGGGTCGGGCCGACCCGGTTCGGCCGACCCCAGGGGGGGTTCGGGCCGGGTCGCCCCGGACCCAGAACCCCCGTTTCGGGCCCTCTTCGGTCTTTCGCCCATATCATGGGCCTGGGACCTCCGATTGACGAACCGTCAGCGGCTACGCGATCCTTGGATCGAGACGGTCGTTTCGGTATATTATACTCAAGGTTTCGGAAGACTTTGGGTTCGGCCGGGTTGGTTCGTACACGAAGCCAACCGGGCCCTCGGAGCGGAAACGCTCATAACTTGAGCTACGGACGTCCGATCGACGTACCGTCAGCTGTGGTAGTTTCCTCTAAGTGAGACGGAACTTTTGGAATACTCCGCCCGAGGATCGGATACAGGCGGAGTACGGTCGGGTTGGTTTTTCCCTAAAAACCAACCGGGCCCCTGGGACGAAAATGCCAATAACTCTCAGACCGGGCGTCTGATTGACGCGCCGTCTGTCGGGTTGAGATCCTGTTGTCGATACGGAACTTTTGGATACATCAACTTCGGACTACGTGTCAGTTGATGTATCAGCCTCTCGGCTCGTGGAGCGGACCCTCCTAAACGAGCTCGCTATGTGCGGGAACCCTAGCGCTGGCTGTGACCTCGACGACAGAGCAGAGATCCTCCGTGGACTGCGACGACGGCAGAGCAGAGATCATCCGTGGACTGCGACGACGGCAGAGCAGAGATCCTCAGTGGACTGCGATGACGGCAGAGCAGAGATCCTTCGTGGACTGCAGCGACGACTGTGCAGGGACCTCAGTGGACTGCGTCGACTACTGCACTCAGCGATCCTACGCGGATCAGTGCCCGATCCTGTGTGGGTCCTACTACCGGTTCTGTGTGAGCCACTGCCTACCGGTTCTGTGTGAGCCACTGCCTACAGGTTCTGTGTGAGCCCGATCCTGTGTGGGTCTTCTGCGGGGGTTAGTACCTATCGATCCTTCGTGGGTCCGACGACTAAGACGGATCAGTGATCGTCTTTGACGTCATCTGAAAAAGTATACCTGGTTGAGCTGAATCTTATGTTACTTTCCTTTGTGGATTGTGTTGAACTATCCTAAGTGGATTTACTGTTTACTCTCCTTTGTGGATTGTGTTGAACTATCCTTTGTGGATTTTACTGTTTACTCTCCTTGTGGATTTGAGTCTTGCTTTCCTTCGTGGATTGAGTTGTTCTTGAGCTCGTGAGCAGAGCTAGAATTGGGGACTTAGGTATATGTATGGGCATATACCTAAGTCGAGTCAGATGTTACTTCGTGATTGCATCTTTCTTTTGTGCTATATCCTTTGTGGATTTCGGGAGACCTTCGGGGGTCTCGGGGTCCTTACTGAGTAGTTGTACTCACCCCTGCACGGGCTATGCCCGCACCTTGTTGTGTTGGTTGCAGACGACGGACAGCGCTGATCACGGTTGGGGCGTGGAGCAGGACGGTACCTGGAGGTGGACCACTGGGCGGGACGTGCTCGGAGCGGACGTGGGACCCGAGGAGCCTGGAGGCTATCTGTACCCACCCTTCAGGTGGGATTGCCAGTGGACGACACGAGGCCGTCGTCTTTTCTTCAGTTGCTGTACTTTACCTTTGTACTTTACAGTTGGGCTTGTATTCCGGCCCCTTTACTTTTCTGCACTTTACTTTCCGCTTGCTGACTCTGTGTGGTTGTTACTTATAAAGGCAATGCCTTCCCTGTTTACTGGGATTTTACGCCTTGGTGCTAGTCGCCAGCCCCTGGCCTATGGAAGGCGGGTTTGGGGTAGTCACGGCACGGGCCCCGAGGACGGGTCGTGACAAATTGGTATCAGAGGTGGTCGGTTCTACCGCAAACTCTGATCGTCCTTTCTTTCTATATGAAGCAATAGTGTTTAGTGTATTGAGTGTGGTTATCAGTTCAGGGAGCCCAGTGTTGGTGCGGCGGCCGACGTATCCGTACACCAGGACACTGACTCCTGATTTCCGACTTAATGCATGAAAACATTGATTGCGTGTGTGTTTCAAGTTTTCCTTGTGATTACTTGTGTCAGCTCACCGGGTATACTGACCTGCTTTATGAAAGTCTCATGTTTTCCTTGTGATTACTTGTGCCAGCTCACCAGGTATACTGTTCTGACTGTGGTGCTCTTGTTCTCCTTTTCAGGATGGCCCCGCGACGACTGCCAGCTAGGGTTCCGAGTGTAGGGCGCGACGGCAGCCCACCGAGCGACGAGGCCTCGGTGCAGGGCCCTTTGCCAGCAGTGGCACCGGCGGTAGCCTTACCCGCCGAGCCACCGATGCTTCCAGTACCAGACGCTGACGATGTACGTCGCCTCAGGGCACTGCACGAGTTTCAGAGCCAGCGACCGCCCAGGTTTCGCGGTGAGGCGGACCCCCAGGCCGCCGAGGACTGGCTAGAGGCGGTGGTACGGATCTTCAGGCTAGTGAGGACACCAGCGGATCTCATGGTGATTCTCGCAGCGAGCCTCCTGCAGGCGGCGGCAGGACGATGGTGGAGCCTGATGCTCCAGGTCCACGATGAGGCATCCTTGCTCTGGGCGGACTTTGAGAGCCTCTTCCGCTCTGAGTTCGTCCCGGCCACCCTCCGAGCGGTGCGCATCCAGGAGCTTCTCCAGCTGCGCCAGGGCAGCATGACGGTCGCTCAGTACGCGGCGAGGTTCACGGACCTATCTCGCTACTCGACCGACATGGTACGGGACCCCTTCTTCCGGGCCCGGACCTTCGAGCAGGGCTTGCGACAGGAGATTCGGGCGTCGCTGATCTCCCTCAGCATTCCGACCCAGGCGGGAGTGCTGGAGCGAGCCCTCCTGATCGAGAGCTTCCTGGCAGAGCCTTCTTCAGCGGCGAGACCTAGCGCAGGGCGACAGGTAGCTGATTCTTCGGCAGCAGGTAGCCGACGGATGACTCTCGGGTCCAGGCAGACCAGACCCCCACGCAGACGGCCTCAGGACACCGGCTCAGCAGTGCGAGGCACACAGCGGAGTGCCAGCCTTTCGAGAGGCAGGCTGTGCTACTCTTGCGGCGGGCAGGGTCACATGGCTCGTGACTGCCCGACTCGCCGATCAGAGGAGCAGCAGACGGTGGAGGGGCCACCCAGGCAGAGGCAGAGGGTCGACCGTGGCGGTCCGCAGGGAGGAGGCGGACGAGGCAGAGGAGCTGGCCGAGCAGCAGGTGGTGGGCGACGCTTCCAGGCTCTACCCCCACCACCACCAGGAGGGCCACCTCGACCACAGGGAGCTGGCGGGCAGGGACAGGCCCAGCTCTAGGCAGTGGAGGCCTACGACCCCGACATGCCAGAGATGATTCGAGGTACGATCTGTGTCTATTCCACCCTTGCTGCAGTACTTATAGACACAGGAGCGAGTCACTCTTTCATAGCCTCTGCCCTTGTTCGGAGCTCGGAGATTCCGACTGAGCCGTTGGCTCGATCCTTACGGCTAGAGACTCCTACGGGAGCAGACTCGACGATTACGCACTGGTGCCGGCAGTGTGAGCTTACTCTAGGAGGCGAGAGCTTCGGCTGGGATCTCCTTGTAGCGGCGTCGAGGCCTTACGACGTCATCTTGGGCATGGATTGGCTATCCACGGTTCATGCCCAGATCGACTGTTTTAGGCGCAAGGTGCGATGTGTTCGTACCGACGGGAGCAGGGTTACCTTCACCGGCGAGAAGGGAACCTTTGCAGCACAGGATGGACTTCCGCGGAGAAGAGTGCAGCCCATCTCTCATCAGTTGGCTAGCCTCATCCTAGGAGCAGTGGACGTGCGGAGTCCGGCTTTTCCTGCAGTGGTGGACCAGTACGTGGACGTCTTTCCCGACGACGTTCCAGGGCTACCTCCTCGTAGAGAGGTAGACTTTTACATCGACTTGTACCCCGGGACAGCCCCGATATCTACTCTAGCATATCGGATGGCCCCCGCCGAGCTTCGGGAGCTGCGGGTACAGTTGGAGGACTTGCAGAGCAAGGGGTTTATCTGACCCAGTGTTTCACCCTGGGCTTCCCCGATTTTGTTCGCCAAGAAGGCGGACGGGAGCTTGCGACTGTGTGTCGACTATCGTCGCCTGAACCAGGTGACAGTGAGGAACAAGTATCCGCTGCCACGGATTGATGACCTCTTCGATCAGCTCAAGGGAGCGCGGTGGTTCTCGAAGATAGACCTCCGGTCAGGCTATCATCAGCTCAGAGTTCGAGACGAGGACGTGCAGAAGACGGCCTTCAGGTGTCGGTATGGCCATTATGAGTTCTTGGTTATGCCGTTCGGCGTAACCAATGCTCCAGCAGTGTTCATGAGCCTCATGAACAGGATCTTCCAGCCATACCTCGACCGATTTGTCGTGGTCTTCATTGACGACATTTTGGTATACTCGACGACTGAGGAGGAGCATGCCTACCACCTGCGAGTTGTGCTAGACATACTCCGAGAGCACCAGCTTTATGGCAAGCTCTCAAAATGCCAGTTCTGGTTACGTGAGGTCCATTTCTTGGGGCACGTCATCTCTGAGGCGGGAGTTGCAGTGGATCCCGCGAAGATCGAGGCCGTACTAGCTTGGGAGACACCCAGGAGCGTGACGGAGGTGCGGAGCTTCTTGGGCCTAGCCGGATACTATCGGAGATTTGTGCCGGACTTCTCCAGAGTTGCGGCACCACTCTCAGCTTTGACAAAGAAGGGGAAACCCTTCGTGTGGTCAGACAGATGTCAGCTGAGCTTCCAGGAGCTGAGACAGAGATTGACCAGCGCACCTATCTTGAGGTTGCCTGAGGAGGGAGTTGGGTACGTAGTTTACTGCGATGCATCAGGGACTGGACTCGGGTGCGTCCTGATGCAGGAGCGGGCCGTGATCGCCTACGGATCACGTCAGTTGAGGCCGCATGAGCAGAACTACGCCACTCATGACCTGGAGTTAGCAGCAGTGGTCTTCGCTCTGAAGACTTGGCGGCACTATCTGATGGGCGAGCGCTTCACAGTCTTTTCTGACCACCAGAGTCTCAGGTATATCTTCTCTCAGAAGGACCTGAACCTGAGACAGCGGAGATGGCTTGATTTCCTCCAGGACTATGACTTTGAGATAGTCTATACTCCTGGGAAGGGGAACGTGGTAGCCGATGCCCTCAGCAGGAGGACGGGCATTCAGCTACTTGAGGAGGCGACGGAGCAGCTAGCCTCCTTGCAGATATCCTTCGTGGATAGAGACGGAGCATCCTTTCTTCAGTCTCTCACAGTCTCTCCTCCACTTCTACAGCGGGTCAGAGAGGCTCAGCGTGGGGACGCTGACTGTGAGACCCGGCGTGCACTGATATCCTCAGGTCAGGCGCCTGATGGTTTCTCCCTTGGAGCAGAGCACGACATCCTTTTCAGAGGGCGTACCTTCGTACCAGTCGCTTTACGAGAGGAGGTGCTGAGAGAGTTTCACACTTCTCCCTTGGCGGTACATCCCGGAGTGGCGAAGATGTACCAGGATCTCAGACGACAGCACTGGTGGCCGGGCATGAAGAAAGCTGTGGCAGAGTTCGTTTCACGATGCCTCACCTGCCAGCAGGTGAAGGCAGAGCATCAGGTACCAGCAGGCTTGGTACAGCCCTTGGAGGTCCCGGAGTGGAAGTGGGATGGCATATCTATGGACTTCGTGACTGGACTTCCACGCACTTCCAGAGGTCACGACTCCATTTGGGTGATTGTCGACCGACTCACCAAGTCGGCACACTTCTTACCCATCAGAGAGCAGGGCTCAGTGGAGAGCTTGGGACGTCTTTACGTCCAGGAGATCGTACGGCTTCACGGTGTGCCATCATCTATCGTCTCCGATCGAGATGCTCGTTTCACTTCCCGGCTCTGGAAGGGGTTGCAGGAGGCGTTCGGGACGCGGCTCCATCTGAGCACAGCCTTCCACCCTCAGACGGATGGTCAGACGGAGAGGACCATACAGACACTCGATGACATGCTCCGTGCATGTGTTCTCGACTTTGGTCGCAGCTGGGAGGACCACCTACCCTTGGTGGAGTTCGCGTACAACAACAGCTACCACTCCACCATCGGGATGGCACCATACGAGGCGTTGTACGGCAGACCCTGCAGATCACCGTTGTGCTGGACAGACCCTGGGGAGTCAGCACTCGTGGGACCAGAGATGGTCCGAGCCACGACAGAGAAGGTCCAGATCATCCAGGAGAGGATGAGGACAGCTCAGAGCCGGCAGAAGTCATATGCTGACAGGAGGCGGAGGCCACTAGAGTTCGAGGATGGCGACCACGTCTTTTTGCGTGTCTCACCTCCACGTGGTTTACGGAGATTTGGCCGAGGCGGCAAGTTGTCTCCACGCTTCATCGGGCCTTTCCAGGTCCTCAGCAGGATAGGAGAGGTGGCTTATCGCCTGGCTCTACCACCTCAGTTGCACCGGATGCACGACGTCTTCCACGTGTCTCAGCTGAGGAGATATGTGCACGACCCGACGCACATCATCGACTTTGGGGAGCTGGACGTGGACGATGGGGCGACTTTTGCGGAGGTCCCAGTGGAGATCGAGGATCGACAGGAGCGGGTCCTACGTGGGCGGTCGATTCCTCTTGTGCGCATCAGATGGCAGCACGGGAACCTCCAGGAGAGCACTTGGGAGCGGGAGGCTCAGATGCGTGCTCAGTACCCCCATTTGTTCCCCTAGTTTTTGATGTATCTTTACGGGGACGTAAAGCCCTGAGGTGGGAGTAATGTAAAGACCCGCAAATTTCAAGGAATTTTTTTTCTCTTAATTTTCTTTGGAATTTTACAAGAGCGCAGCTTCAGACGGCACCTGATTCCGAGGCCCGGTGTGCCCGGAATCAATTTCCGAAGTTTGGCTCGGGTACGTTCAGTGAACGGACGAGCGGGTTTTTCTATCTTTTGAACTGGTGCCCGGAATCAAATTCTGAGGGCACCGATGAAATCGCAGCGCCGGTATTTGCTTAAAACGCCTCTTCCGGAGTTGCGTTTGCTCAGACGTGGTTTTTAAATTTTACGGCTTTAAGTCAGAAATAAAATAAAGTTTGTGCGACAACTTTATTTTATTTCACTTAAGCTGCTTGGAAGCCACTTGAAGTCACTTAAAGATGGCTTGAACTGAGTTGAACTGGGTAGGATGCTATCCAGAAATATCCTACCCCTTGGTAGGATATTTGTGCGGTGGGACCCGCACGAGCCCCGCCGTTTCTTTCGCTAAGTAACGCACCCGCGAAAACCCGTCAAAGTAACTGAAAAGTCAACCGACGCGTTTTCTTTAATTCTTAACAGACCATTTAATTGGGCGGTTTATTTCGTGAATTAAATGGACTGTTTCTTCGTGAATTAATTGGGTCGTTACTTATGCGTTTTGCGTTTGTTGGCAAAATAATAAAATAGACAAACTTGTCTATTTTGGAGGATTGCTATTCCTCTGAGCCTCCACCCTCTCCGCGAAGAACGCGAAGAACGCGAAGAACGCGAAGAACGCGAAGAACGCCGGAACCGGAATTCGACGACGCACACCGAGATCTGCGACGTCGACGAGCTTTACCCGCGACGTTCTTCGGCGACGCCTCTTCTTCCGCATCCAATTCTCGTTCGGCATCTAAGGTGAGAATCAGATCTTTTCTTCTCCCTTTTTAATTTCAATAACAACGGATTTAATTAATTAAATCCGTTTGTTTTTGATCCGGAGATTGGCGACGCGACGCCGGATACCGCGACGACGCGACGATCCCCTTCCTCCGCGACGAGCGATTCCGCGACGACCCCTCGTCCGACGACGACAAGGTAAGGGTTGATTGGAATATTTTCCTTTCCCGTGATTTTATTTCTTTAAAGGTAAAGAACTTGATCTTCGAACAATTTTAACATTTAAAAATTGTTATTGATTGGTTTCTTTCTTGTTTCTCCCGTTGATTATGACTAACGCGGAGGGTGCGGGTCTAACGAACAAGACCCGGCAACCCTCCGTCGATCTTCCTTTTTGTGCGGATTTGGCGAGCGACGGCAAAAGCGCGACGCAAGGGCCATATGTTGATTCCGCAGTGGAGGACGCGTCCCGGGAGGAGCAACGGCGCAGACGGGAAAGAAATCGGGCCACCGGAGCATCTCCGGCGGCCCGCGGAAGGCGGCGGCGGCGCGGGTCGCCGGCGCGGCGGCGCCGGCGACCGGAGGCGGCGGCGCCCGGCGCGCCGCCGTGGAGGAAGCCCGCCGCGGCTGAAGCCGCGGCGGCAACGGCGGCCGGTTCCGCGGCCGCGCGGAACCGGGACGGACGCGGCGGCCCGGCCGCGTCCGCGTGGCAGGCGGCCCCCCGCGGGGCCGCGATTCTCTCCAGCCGCGGGTCAAGCCCGCGGCAAATCTTCGGCCGCGCGGCCGAAGCCGAGCCGGCCAGTCCGGTCGGCCGGGCCGCGCCCAGGCCGAACCGGACCCGGCCGAGCCGGTTCGGGCCGGGTCGGGCCGACCCGGTTCGGCCGACCCCAGGGGGGGTTCGGGCCGGGTCGCCCCGGACCCAGAACCCCCGTTTCGGGCCCTCTTCGGTCTTTCGCCCATATCTTGGGCCTGGGACCTCCGATTGACGAACCGTCAGCGGCTACGCGATCCTTGGATCGAGACGGTCGTTTCGGTATATTATACTCAAGGTTTAGGAAGACTTTGGGTTCGGCCGGGTTGGTTCGTACACGAAGCCAACCGGGCCCTCGGAGCGGAAACGCTCATAACTTGAGCTACGGACGTCCGATCGACGTACCGTCAGCTGTGGTAGTTTCCTCTAAGTGAGACAGAACTTTTGGCATACTCCGCCCGAGGATCGGATACAGGCGGAGTACGGTCGGGTTGGTTTTTCCCTAAAAACCAACCGGGCCCCTGGGACGAAAATGCCAATAACTCTCAGACCGGGCGTCCGATTGACGCGCCGTCTGTCGCATTGAGATCCTGTTGTCGATACGGAACTTTTGGATACATCAACTTCGGACTACGTTTCAGTTGATGTATCAGCCTCTCGGCTCGTGGAGCGGACCCTCCTAAACGAGCTCGCTATGTGTGGGAACCCTAGCGCTGGCTGTGACCTCGACGACAGAGCAGAGATCCTCCGTGGACTGCGACGACGGCAGAGCAGAGATCCTCCGTGGACTGCGACGACGGCAGAGCAGAGATCTTCAGTGGACTGCGACGACGGCAGAGCAGAGATCCTTCGTGGACTGCAGCGACGACTGTGCAGGGACCTCAGTGGACTGCGTCGACTACTGCACTCAGCGATCCTACGCGGATCAGTGCCCGATCTTGTGTGGGTCCTACTACCGGTTCTGTGTGAGCCACTGCCTACCGGTTCTGTGTGAGCCACTGCCTACAGGTTCTGTGTGAGCCCGATCCTGTGTGGGTCTTCTGCGGGGGTTAGTACCTATCGATCCTTCGTGGGTCCGACGACTAAGACGGATCAGTGATCGTCTTTGACATCATCTGAAAAAGTATACCTGGTTGAGCTGAATCTTATGTTACTTTCCTTTGTGGATTGTGTTGAACTATCCTAAGTGGATTTACTGTTTACTCTCCTTTGTGGATTGTGTTGAACTATCCTTTGTGGATTTTACTGTTTACTCTCCTTGTGGATTTGAGTCTTGCTTTCCTTCGTGGATTGAGTTGTTCTTGAGCTCGTGAGCAGAGCTAGAATTGGGGACTTAGGTATATGTATGGGCATATACCTAAGTCGAGTCAGATGTTACTTCGTGATTGCATCTTTCTTTTGTGCTATATCCTTTGTGGATTTCGGGAGACCTTCGGGGGTCTCGGGGTCCTTACTGAGTAGTTGTACTCACCCCTGCACGGGCTATGCCCGCACCTTGTTGTGTTGGTTGCAGACGACGGACAGCGCTGATCACGGTTGGGGCGTGGAGCAGGACGGTACCTGGAGGTGGACCACTGGGCGGGACGTGCTCGGAGCGGACGTGGGACCCGAGGAGCCTGGAGGCTATCTGTACCCACCCTTCAGGTGGGATTTCCAGTGGACGACACGAGGCCGTCGTCTTTTCTTCAGTTGCTGTACTTTACCTTTGTACTTTACAGTTGGGCTTGTATTCCGGCCCCTTTACTTTTCTGCACTTTACTTTCCGCTTGCTGACTATGTGTGGTTGTTACTTATAAAGGCAATGCCTTCCCTGTTTACTGGGATTTTACGCCTTGGTGCTAGTCGCCAGCCCCTGGCCTATGGAAGGCGGGCTTGGGGTAGTCACGGCACGGGCCCCGAGGACGGGTCGTGACAAAGATATCCCTAAATACATTCAGAACATTAAGTAAAAAGAATATAAATTTGAATGGTGGATTTTATGGGAAGAATTATATTAATGAGAAATCTCTAGAAACTGATGTGGGACAAAGAGAGGGTATATCATTTATATAGGCCTCATGGTGATTGTTTGTATCCCCATATTGATAAAATGGTTAAAAATAGATGACAAAGATCCAATGTGTGAGAGTAAGAAAATAAATATTTAAATGACCCAATATATTGATATTTTTATAAAATAAAATTGATATAAGGAATTATAAATCCATTGTGGCTTTTCGTAAAACAATACTGAAATAATAACATACATAAAAGAGAGATAAGAAGTAATAAGTAAATATATAATTCTTTTTGGAGTCCTCTAAATGTTTTTTTAATAGTATTATTCTTATTATAACGATTACATTCTAAAAATATTTAATACAGTTCAATGTTACATTAGGTTTTGAAATGTTTTGTTAAGGTTATGAAAAACATTTTTTATAGTTATAAAAGAATTTTTTATTGTTAATAAATCATTATTAAGGTTATGAAAACATTATTAATGTTATGAAAACATTTATTGAAGTATTTAAAACCATTAGGGATGGAAAATACATTAATTAAAACAAATTTACCCACCTATGAAAAGAGAATCTCAATGTTATGAGATAATTTTAACAAAAAGTGGATATAAATGATGAAAGTATTGTTATCATTACTAATTTAGTTTAATTTATTCAAATATATAAAAATTTAATTATTTTTAAAAAATATTACCATGTTGTTCTTATGTTCTGGTAAATTATAAAATAATATCTCTATTCAGGGTGTGATCCTAAAGATTGTGATGTCTTATATCCATGTGAATTTTAAGAGAGTGATATACATGGTTTGTTAAGGTTATGGCACTAATATTATCACATAGGATATGTTTTTTTAAAAACACATTCCATAATTTATGAGTTTGTGTTTCATATAAAACTCTTAAGCATATAAACATCTAGCTGCGAAAAAAGTATCTTAAGATGTAGAAAGTGCTATAGTGTTTTGGTTCCTACACGAATAAGACACTAATTAATCTCCTAATAAATTACATGTTTTGGATATAGTTTTCCTATCAATTCTAAAAAAACCAATGTCAGCAATTTTAATTCTATTTAAAATAAATTCATTTCCAGAATAATAAAAAAGTAATATGCCCATAGTTACCTCTATGTAGCTGAAAATCTTTTAGCAGCTTTAAAATGAGATTATTTGGGATTGGACTGGTATCATTAAAATTGGAATACTGAAAAAATTAAGTTTGGAAAAATAGGTGTTATGTATAGAAAAAATCCTATCATAACTCTAAAAGATGTTAGATCTACTGGTTTCCCAGATTCATCTAGATCAAGAGTATTAAAGGTATCGATTGGAGTACATATAATTTTAGTATTGTCATAACCATGCATTTTTTAGAACATATTTAATAAAATTTTGTTTATATATATATATATGTTCTTTATGGTATTTGAGAATTTTAAAAACAAATAAAAAATGTTAACTCACACATCATACTCATCTCAATCACATATTTCTTATAATTTACAAAGGAATCAGTTATGCATTGCTAAGTTGATCCAAATATAAGGCCATCAACATAGATTTGAAAAAATTGAACATTTTTTTGTTCTTTATAAAAAGGAGTTGATTTTCAGTTCCATTAACATAATTGTTTTGTAACCAAAATTCTATATGTCTATCATACAAGTCTATAGGGGATTGTTTAGAACTTATAATTCCTCTCATGTTTAAAAACATCTTCATGATGGTTTTAATTAAAAAAACGAGGTTCTATAACATAAACATCTTCTTGAACTTATCCATTTTGGAAAACAAAATTCACATCCATATGATATTTTTGAACTTAAAGAATGCTGAAATGGTTAATTGAATTTGAATAGATTCCAGTCTAGCTACCATAACATAGGTTTATTCATAGTCTATTACATCATGTCAATTATATCCTTTAACAACAAATATTTATTTATTTCATATTATGACTCCATTTTCATAAATTTTATTTCTAAAACCCCACTCGACTCTGATTACAAAATTTTATTTAGGTCATTCAACCATGGTCTAGAAATTGTTCCATTAAAATTAATTTATCCCATCTTGGATAACTTTAATCCAAAAATCATCACCTAAAACCTCATTAGTAGTTTTAAATTTTAATTGGGAATGAAATTATAGTTTCTCAACATCATTAGTTAAAGTAAATTTAGTCCATACTCATTGATGTAAATCACCAATGAAAATTTCAATGGGATGAATCTTTAGAATCAAATAGCTTGGGTTTTGTAAAACCAATTCATCAACAAAGGGTAGAAAATATTATATAGTGAATAATTCAGTAACTTTTTTTATTTATTCTCCTCATTAGAGGAATATTATATCGAAGGATGATAATAAGTTTTTGAAAACACATCCAAAGTTGTCTTTTGGGATTGTTTAAAAACAAAAGGAATAATTTCCTCAATCTAACATGTATTGTTTCATCATCAATACAATTATTTATATTAAAAATACTATAGTCCTTAGAATTTATAGTCTATAGTAAGACAATACATTCATAATATTTGGGTGTGAATATGTGTATGTTATATTTATGATTCAAAAATAATACTTCAAATACAATACTACAAAGTATAAATCTTCTGGGTTTCAAGCCCATAAAAACTCAGAAGGAATTATATTAAGAAATGGACTTATTAAAACTAGATTTATAATATATAAAGAATTTCTTGCATCTACCCTGAATTTTTTTTACCAATTGATTATCCACTCCTCATGGTTCTTTTTATTTTTAGATAAATTTGGTTTCTTCTTTCAAAAATAGAATTTTGCTAAAGAGTTCTTGAGGATGAGAACATATCAGTAATGCCTTTATTACTACAAAATGTTACCAAATATGAATTTTCAAATTATCCTCAATGATCATAGTATATAGTTATCAATGGATATATTTGCTAATTTTAACTCTAGATGAAAAATATTTAATATAAAAAATGGCTTCAGATTTCTTTGCCTAAAAACTATCTCATGTAAATCTGGTATATTCATCTACTAAAATTATTTCAAATTATTTTTTCCAATACATACTGTTTAAATAGAAATATACAAGCCAATGTGAAAAATCTGTAATGCATTAGATTTTGATATTCACTAATATAATTAAATCTAGAAGAATGTTAGTTTCTATATTGACAATAATCATAAACTTTTCATGAATTAAATATAAGATCTGATATATCTTTAAAAATTCATTTCATAGAAAGATTACATATGTTCCTAATGTTATAATGCACTAATTATTGATTCCATAACCAATATTGTTCGTCCATTGCACTATGAAAAGGTATGTCTTGGATCCTAAGGTCTTTTATGTTGTGTGTGTAAACATTATCATGTTTCTGGGCATAGTGAATTAACTCATACATTGAATTTATTACTATGCATTTATCATTACTAAAATTTATAAGTCTAATTTCCTCACATAATTTTCATTCGATTATAATGTTGTTCTTTAGGCCTTTAACAAATAAAACATTTGAAATTAAGTCTTTTATAAGAAGAACAATGTTACCTATACCAACAATCTATCATTGATAATTGCCTATGAATGTGAATATTAAACAATTCATCTCTAAAATATTTTCAAATATGTTTTTAAGACCATTCATGTGTTGGGAACATCCACAGTCAATGTACCATGTATTGTTGTACAAACATTCTACGATTTAATAAAAATTAAACAGTTAGATATTCAAAATAAAAATTTGTTTGGATAATGAATTGCTAGAATGTAAAATATTATGTATCAATATTTTATTTGGAAAGTAATATTTATGAAAACCAATGTACTAGATTTTATGTAATGATTTTTCTCCTAATGTCCAACACATTGTCACATACTGCAGAAAGGTGTACATTCAGGAACATAATAGTTGTGACTAAAAGATTGTTTTTAGTGAGAACAAAAAAATACCTAACTATTATATAGAGGATGAATTTGTAAATACATCTTATAAAAATTGACATTACCAAAAAACACTTTTGAAAAATGTTTCTTTAAAAAAAATATTTCAGATATTAGTCTTATGTTTCAATTTTTATCCTCATAGACATTTCTTTTAGGATTAGGAATAGTTTTTAAAATATTTTTCATTGAAATATCATTTTCAAGATCCATATAATGTTTATCCTTTTTGTAATTATCTTTATAAAGGGTTTTCTAAATAGAAACAACTTCAAGTGAAAATAATTAAGATCATAAGGATGTCCTGATACATCTTTTAAAAAAATAGTAATTCTAGATTTTGCCTGTTCAGTTTTCTTATTGATGTTATTATTTAATTTTAATTTAATGTGGAAAACCTAGATAAATCTTCAAGATAAGGTAAAGTATATTATTTTAAAGATGATTATCTATTTAAGGATATATATCTTTTATTATTATGATAATTAGTATTTAAATTCATTTTGGTTAAGGATTCTACAATGTTTACCTTATCCATGGTATATTTATTTTCATTAGGTATCCGAGTAATAAGAATGACATGATTCTGCCTAAAAGATTCAATATCTAACGATTCATTAGATGAGTCTCTACCACTAGCACACTAAGAATCATTTCCCAACAAGAAATTATTTCTCTTTATCTTGTAATATCATTTCTTATTCCTCTCAGAATATTTATCTTTCCTTTCCATTATATTATTTCTAGGATTATATAGTCTGATATGTTATTGTTTCTTTTATTCATAACAAGTGAACTCATAATATTTTATACCATTTCTATCCTTCTTCTTATATTGATAATTAATGTACTTCATTCCAACTATCTTGTTCATCTATCGAGAAATATTGGATAAATCTTTCTCTTACTATGAAAATTCAACTATATCTGACTGAATAACAACTTATTTAGAATTTTGTTACCTAAATTGTTTTCAGGAGTAATTGAATTAATTTGATTGAACGTAGTTGTAAAACCAACACTTCAATTTGTATTCTTAATATTATGAGCATCTATGATTAATAAATTCTCATGTTGTAATATATTTCCAAATAACTCCTCAAGATTAATAGTTGACACTTTCCATAATTCATCATTATAAATTCTCATTGATTTTCATTCATTGGGCATGATGTCAATAATCTTTTCTACAATTATTTCATAATATGGGCCTTTTTCTCCCAGTGACTATATACTGTTCACAATAGACTTAAATCATTGGTAAAATTTAACTGTTGGATATACATAAGGAGAAACAAAAACTTTGATAATCTGCACTCAACATGGCTCTTCTAGATTCAATAAATTTGTATTTACCATAATGTGTAACATCAACATTCATCCAAATGTAAATTGATGCTTCTCATGAAGATATCTATATATGTATATTCCTATTCATAGAACAAAACAATGTATTGTATACCTTATAGTTAAGCTTATTTTCTTGAATTTATTGAATTGTAAATGTTATCACATCCTTCTTAGGTATCTTGTAATCACCAGTAAACATAACAATGTTTTCAGCTATAGTGTAAATAAAAAAAAATCTTTATTCTGTCTCCGAAAAAATCACATGAATTCCCATAAAAAATTGGTGGTATTATAGGATTCATATTTTCTAATTATCATAAATGTATACATTCCATCATATAAAACAAAAAATGTTTCCAGTCCACACATTATTGTAGTATGTATTTATAAACAGAGTTTTTTAACTAAATAAATATAAAATTTAAGAGATAAACAAGTAACATAAACACTATAGAATCATTTTCTAATATAAATGTGTATATTATCATTTTAGATACTAGTTATAATACCAATTCTAGGATAAAAATATAAGATGAATATTATCATTTACAAGAAGGGGTAAATTGTATGTTTAAAAACTTTTGTTTTTAAACATAAGGAATATTTTTTAAACAAAGTTAACCGAAAACGATTCAAAAAAACCCTATACTATCATTAACAACAAAATCGTAAGGGACCATGGTCCGATTATAATGGTAATGTAAATAAATAAGCTCATCTATATACATTAGTAACATTCTACATTGAATGGAATAGAAACCTAAATCAGAGTAAATAAATTTGGGAATGTGTAAAAATGTTACATTTAAATATTTAACAAAAAAATACAGAATTTAAGGAACTTATAATTACATAAGTAGTAAAAGAGTTATGAAATATTTTAACACAATGGGATGTGTATCCAACAACCTTGGATAAAGGTGTCCTAATTTATACATTCATGAATTTAAGTCTTTCCCACACTTGGATAAGACCAAGATATAAATATCTAAATTTCTATTTCTATCCTTGAATTACCTCAATTTGTAAGTAGATAGGAAAATTTGTCTCCTTTAAAAATGGATTCCCCTGATTAAATAGGTAATAAACATCATTATCTTCCATAATATTGGAATCCATCTATTATATATAGAAAAAATTAGTATCGCACAATTCAAGAAAAGCTTGTTGAAGATTTAAGTATGTGAAACACGATGTTCACTACTTAAATTTTTCATGGAATTATCATGAAGAAAATCTAGAAATTCTCTCAAAGAGTTAAAATTCTATCAAAATATCACTGTACAAAAAAATGGTCAAATGAAAGGGTGTTTATAGGAAGGATCTAAAATGGTCACATTTTCCTCCAACATTCATATTTTCCTAAATTATATGTGGAGAAGGACATGTGCCACTTATAATAGTCATATTATAACTAAAATTATTCCACCATTTATTATAAGAAAATAACATTCACAAGTAACATTAGATTCACAATAATATATAAGAAACCAAATGTAAGAATCATTAATGAAATAGAGTAACGTAAAAAAAATACAAAATTCAAACATTAAGGAAATATATGATCATAACTAATTTCATAAATGAATAACATTAAGGAAATACACAATTAATCATAAATATATAAAATCATCATAATAAAGAAGTATTTAACATTAAGAAATTTATGAGGAAGTTATGAATTATTTAGAATCAATGTCTGAAAATGTTAAATTCATATCTTGAAAATATTGAGAATCAAGTCCTAAAAAAATTCATGATTCGAAATTGGTTATTTTAACTCATAATCTATGAAATGAGCATATTGGGAATTGGTTTCTCTATGAAGTTTATAGTCTATGAAATGAGGAGATTCAAAATTCATTTTTCTGAGCAATTTAGAATCTATGAAAGGGTTAGCCTTGTCTAGAAAACATCATGTATGATGTTAGAAATTATTTACTAGTCATTAGACATTCTAGAAAATTAATATTCCATAAGGATATATAATATTATTAAGGAAATGTGTTTGTGATTTCCAAAACATAATGGAATCTAAAAAGTCATAATAATGGTTTTGAACTAACATGTTTTGCTGACAATCTCAAGATTAAATGAACCTAATTATAGTAAATATTCACCATTATTAAATAGTAATTACATTGGTGGGAATAAATTTTAAAAACTATCTTTTAAAAATATATTGGGAATCCATAGGTTGATTAAAAATAAATATATAAACCAATTGAAGGTAGAATAAATATTTACTTTTAATCTCTAAAACGTTTTTTGTCTTAATATATAAAATTAATTAACTTTATTGAATGATATTAATGAAATATTTATGTTATATATTCAATAAAATATTTTAGATACTCATCCAGTATAAAGAAACCCAAATTTACGAATACAAAATGATATTTTTCTAAAGTAAATTTTAATACCTATTAATGGAAAACAAATTTTAAATACAAATTTGAACAAATTTATATATTACATTTTAAATAATAAGCATACATAATATTAGTTTGATTATAAATAGTAATTTTAGTGAAAATTTTCTTTTATTTATCAGTGTATTTTATTTTTAATTTTTAAGAAATTAATTTTTAACTCATAGTTTTATACAATGATGAGGTAGTAATTTTTTTTAATGTAAATATCAAATTAATGAGAGTAAATTTTAGGACTTAAATATAATTTTAGTTAATTAATGTACCCAACTATTTTTATTGATAATATTAATTCTTTGTGGATGTTATAAAATATTTATCTCACAGTTAACTTGTTCTATTAATATTTTTAACATTCCACGAAATGAATAGTGTCAAATTTAAGAGTATTAATATTTTATCAACATAATGTTTTATCATATAATTTATAAATCATAAAACATTTTAAAAAATAAAAAATAATTATGATAATGTCAAACATTTTCTAAATGATTAATTTTTTGTCTAAATTAAGTCAAATAATTAACTGATAAACTCTATTATTAATTAAATTTTTTTACCTTAGTTAAATTTAAAATATTTTAAATAAGGGTAAATCAAGATGATAAAAGGGCCCCTACACCCTCACTTAATTACGCAAACATGAGCCTTAAATATCTTCCCTAACCTAGATATTTCCCATATCAACACCATTTTACACATTTTAGTGGGTTTTTTATCAACAGAACAACTATAGATTCATTCAGAGGAGATCCAGAGGGAACTCACTAAAGAAGATGTAACATCATTTACAAACTCTCCCAAGAGTATTTATTCTTATCTTAAATATCCATGTGTTTTTTTCATTACAAGGTAATAAATAATGTTTCAACTATATTATAATATGTTAAAATTCTCACCATATAACCAGATTCCACCATTTTCCATCTTATGAAAAATTAAATCACCACATGTACATACGTATGACCTACCTTTTACACCTCGTGGTGTAATATGTTCTTCATCTCCACATTAATTTGATGGGTATAATAATGGAAATAATAAATATATATAATCATTACAAATTAAATTTATTTTGTGTCTATACCAAGTCTATTCACAACCATACCAATTAACTATTAAATAATTAATTTGTTTCTCATGCGTATATACGACCTACCTTCTCCACGAAATGATACAATTAACTCTCCATGGTAACCCTTAGAAAATGATTAAATAAATATATGTAATGAGTAAACATGATATATATTTATTAATATCATAATTTAATGGATTTTATTGTATACTATGCACAATAATTGGGACTTATATTACAAAACATATATTAGAAAAAAATGAAATTAACAAACGAAATAAGAGAAATTATGAAATATTATCAGAAAATAAGAGAGAGTATGATCATATACTCTTCAATAAAACATCTTGTGTATCTTTAATAGGATTTCAGTATTATTTAATACATTATTTAATTGTATCATATAAATATGATTGAAATCATACCAATGGTATGCGTAAAGTTCTAAATATCATTTTATTCAGGATAGTTTACATATAATTTTCTTTCAGGGAATATTTATCTTCCAGGTACTTATTTCATAAAAATTATTTCCAAAATATTTTCACAGTATTACCCACTTTTTGAAATATATTTTTACAAATTTATGATTTTTTATTAAAGTGTATGAATGTAATATTTTTTTATTCCATATGATGTACTTTTGACTTATTTGAAAAATGTATGAGAAGAATGATTTATTAACTTATTCAAAATGAAACGATATTTTTCCTTGTATTACACCCAAATTCCTTGATTGTTCCCATAAAATATTATAGGGTTATTTTCAATGAAATTTTGTCATTTAAAACTTCATGGTATTTCAAGAAAACTAAACACATTAAAAGAAGAAAGGAAATTTATTTGAAGATTTATATTGAATTAATATTTCAAATTTTAATAATTTTTAATGTGGATATTTTTTATGATGTTATCCATATTATTCATCTAGGTTTTTATCTTTATGATGGAATTATATTTATGAATCCATTCTCTTCCCATCAGTTATGTTAGGAATGAATAATTTTTAAGGAAGACATTTCTTTTCAATGGTTCTGATATGATCAATGATTTATGTGCTTGTGGAAAAGATTTGTATGGTTATCATTAGGTGATGGTTGAGAGGAATATCTCCAACAACTAAATTGGGTAAATATTTATATCTCACGTGCTAGATAGCGAAAAAATGGGACATGATATTGGTTAATAACCTAGGGATAGAAAGAGGACTAAACTCATTTCAAAATTGTATTTTGTTAAATTTTATGTTCTTGGGAAAGAGAAATGACTAATATGGAGTAGAATTTCTATGCACATGTTTATGAAGAATATTAAATTTCATTTTTATACTCTAAGAGTATATGTTTATTAATTCTTTGTGAAATTCAATGATTTATACCTTGTCATGATAGTGCGATGTTTGATATTCATGAAATGATTTTAATATAATAGTTTATTATATATTATGATTATTATATGATTGATATCTATTTTTCTATGAATTTGGAATCACCCATTCATATGTATATTTTCCCTAGGATACGAATAATGTTATTACATTATATATATAAAAAAATTGTTCTTGATAGGAATGAATAAGCGGATGACATTGTAGATGTTTATAAACAAGATGATTATGTTTCATACTTTTCTAATTCCTCTAAACATATAAGATGATGGAATGGTTTTTTATGTGGTATAATGAATATTATGAATTTTAGAATTAATATCTATTTTTTAATGTATGTGATGTTATATTATTTATCGTGGAAATGGTTTAGATAACATTTCTAAGATATGATGATAAATCCATAGAAAAACTATAAATATATGTCTACTGATATGATACAGTCATATTTCATTTCTAACAATAATTAATAACCTAGGGTTAAACATATGGTGTTATTAATGGTTATTTTATATATAATTTTCACATTACTATGTGGTTTTCACATTGTGAATTTTGTTTATCATGTTATAATTATATGCTTTATTCATTGAATGGAACCTCAAGAAATGACGCTAATACTGAATCAGATAGGCAATGAAACAATTTTACTCCAAAGAGACCCAATGTTATGGGAGTTTTAATAAAAAATACATTTTGCATTCTCACACAACATTATCAAGCTATGAATAATTAAGTGACTTAATAATATAAAAAGTGGGAACAATATATTGTTGGGAACATTATGAGGACATGTCCTACTTATTTTGATGGTTTTTCTAATACACTATGTTTTGAAAAAAGGATTACATCCATTGAAAATATATTTTCATTTCTCCAATATTTATAACATGATATATTCATCTTGATAGTATATTTTTTGGAATGTGAGGCTAATCAATGGTCCAATTTTATCATGAATATGAAGAAAAGAGGTGAAATCGACTATATAGAATGAAATGTGATCAAGAAATTATTTTTCAATATATATTTTACTCTTATTATTAAAAATATTATGTTAAATAGTACCTTTATGATAATAAAAATGATGCTGAATCCATTGGTACATATGAAGAAAATTTTACAAGATATGCAAGGTACTCTTCTTGAATTATCATCCTACCTGAGATTATGGATGAACGATTATTTAGTAATTGATAACCATGTATTCAAAGGGAGTTATCCACAAGGGACACAAATATATATGGGAGAATAGATCTATGTGATATCAATGATTATATGGTAATTGTAGTTACCCATAAACCATATTGTTTTGATAAATTGAGAAAAATAGAATGTAAGGGAAAATATAAAAATCATAGTGAAAAGAGGATTAGTTATACATTATGATCAATGTGTTGAATGAAAATAGAGGAAACAAATGTAAGGGGTATAATAAATTTTTTATATGTGGGAAATAAAAATAATTGGTAAATTGAGTTCTGAAGTGATGGGAAAAAGATATCTAATTTTTCCAACATAGAAAAGGCTACAGAGAATACACTTCCCACACATCAATGTTAAAAGTGTTAAGATATGGGGAATTATGTTACACAACTCCTAAATCCAAGGTATATCTATAATGATTTATTTTATAAACCTATTATGACTAATGAAAAAGTAAAATCACTTGTGATCATCATGGGTGATTTGGATATGACATCAAAGAGGAGAAAATTAAACTTACTATATAATCTAAATTAGCATATGATTAATCAAAATATGGATGCACCCACTATTTTATTTCATGTGAGATTTATAAGGGTATATCCAGTTTACATAAAAATTAGAAGTTGAATTATCTATGATCACTACTAATGTAACAATGGTCACATCCTATGTCTATAATTATTATTTGATTGACATTTGTTGAAAAGTGTTTCCAGTAAATATTTTGATCCCTCCATTGTGATATTAGTTACATGTCTAGTCATGAATTTTATTTTCCTATATTAATATTATATCAATTTCCATTGAAGGAAAGTGAAATTTCATATTGTAAATAAATATATGACCATCTATAGATAATAGGATGAATATTTACTTATAATAGAATTTACTTCTGTAGAGTGGGTCCTGATTCCTATAAATTAATTTTATTTATCTATGATGGTTAGATAGAAACTGACCATTTAGTATTTACTCATTTTTACCTTTGTTTAGTGATGTTTTTATGGAAAATTTTAATGGTCTTCCACCGAATCCTGAATCTATGTTTTGAATCAAACCCATTCTTCATGATATTCAATTTAGAACGAACCCTTATAGAATAGACCCAAGTGAGTTAATAGAAATTAATAAGAAACTCCTAGAGTATATTGATTGGGGACTCATATTCACTAGTTAATCATAGTGGGGTGAACTTGTATGGTTTGTTAAGAATATTGATGGATCAATGAGATTTTCAACTAATTATAGGGAACTTATCATGGTCACTATCAAGAACAATTATCCACTTACCTATATTGATTACTAATTTGACCAACTATAGAAATCTCAATAATTTTCCAAGGATGATCTTCATTCTGTATATCATCAATTTAGTGTAAAAAATTCAGATATACCCAAGACAACATTTGGTACAAGGTATGGACACTATGAGTTTATTGTGACGCCTTTTAGTATTATTAATGCTACCACTATATTCATGGATAAAATGAATACATTCTTTAAAGCCTATACTGATTAGTTTTTGGTAGTATTAATTGAAAATATACCATTATATTCAATGACTAAGGATGAACATGATGGTCAAGTGATTATTTTACTAAATATGCAGAGAAATGAGAATATTTCTAAAAATTTTACCATCTATGAATTTTTGAATAAAAAAGATTCATTTTTGGGTCACATATTCTCAGGAGAGGGGACATCAATGTATCCAACCAATATATATGTTATTAAAAATTATACTATAAAAACAAAAGTGAATGAGATCAGAATTTTTCATGGTTTGTTTATATATTATAGATATACCATGTATGGTTTTAGAAAATTATCTAATCTAATCACCATTTTTTAGAAAGGATTTAATTTTATATGGACAGAGGAGGGTAAATAGAATTTCAAAGATTTGAAAAATGGTTATTTAATGCACATATGCTCTCAATACCCTAAAGTGGAGTAGGTTTTATGATCTATAATGATGCATCCAAGAAAGGGATAAGACATTTTATCATGAAAGCCAATATTGTGATAGCTTATCCCTCAAAATAATTGAATGCCCCTTCGAAAAACTAACTGACACATGTTTTGGAGTTAGAAAAAGTAATATTTTAATTTAATATAATTTCGAATTATCATTGTGGATAAAGGTGTGATATATATACTAATAATTATGTTATAAAGTATGTTTTCACTAAAAAATGTCAGAATTTCCCAAATAATTTCATTGTAATTGATTAATGATTTTTACCGTCAATACATTACCACCCTGGGAATTGAACAAGGTTGAAGATACATTGAGATAAATGAATCATAAAAGCCTATCTGAGATGAGGATCACAAAATACCAAATATTTTTGGATAATAGAAGTATGGATCTTTATATTTTTAATTAATAGGAATTCCATCCTTTTCAAATGAACGTTCAACCATATATACAAGTGAAGATAAAGGATATGAAACATGATTATTTGAAACTACAAAATAAGGTTAGTAATGTACATGACTTCTACCTATGTTGTGATGGAATAATTTGGTCCACAAACTATGCTTTAACACATACAACACCAAAATTAAAGAAGGAAATTTTGGGAGAATCACATATTTCAACATTATCTATTCATCTTGGATGTACAATTATGTATAGGGAACTGATGTAGAATTTCATGTGGGATGGAGTGAACCGATGTATTGTATAATATGATTCTCTATAATTGGTTTGTTAGAATGTTTTCGCAGATAGATTTATGTCTAAAGTATGTTACAACAATTAACCATGATATAATTGAAATGAAAAAACATCACCATGGTCTTTATAATTGGACATCAAAAACATATAACGGCTATAATGCTATTTGGGATATAGTTTATCCATTTATTAAGTCATCGCACTTCATATATCTAAGAGAATATTTCATTCTTGATATTCATTCTTGGATATATATAAAGGCATTGTAATGATTATATTGGTTACAAATTTCATTTATATATGATTGGGAAACATATGATTACCTAAAATTTTTAGTAAATACTTCATCATTCTATATCTATAGATTTATGTTTTAGCACGGCTTATCATTCTTTCAAATATGGTTAGTCAGTGAGGAAAATTCAAACACTAAAAGTACAGTTCATAACATTCTCTATGGGTTTGAAAGGTGGTTAGGATTAACACCTATCTTTGGCAGAGTTTTCTTAAAACAAAAAATTACACTATTGTATTCAGATGGCCCATATGATTCCCCTTCTGGAAAAAAGTGAAAAATTGTATCATGTTGTGATGAAGATGGGGAAACTAAGTTATTGGCACCATATATTATGTAGTAAATGGAAGAGAAGGTTATATCTATACAACATCACATAAGAGAATTTCAATGTTGAAAAAAAGTTATAACGACAATCAAGAAATGGACTATATATTTAAGAGGGTGATGAGGTATTCTAATGAATAACTACCATGTAGTGAGTAATGTAATTTATAAAGAATTGAAATGTGATTTTTAGTTATATTATCCCATTTGAAATTTATCATTATGTGGGAAATGTAGATGATAGATTATAATTTCCATCGAATCTCTCAGAAGTTAATGATGTGTTATATGTATCACCTCTGGGAATGTATATAACTGAAACTTCACATGTACTAATCATAGAAGTCATACCACTGGGTAAATTCATTCTTATTATGAACTACGAGTACAGAGTTTGGGCCATTTTAAAAAACGTTATACAAAACAAGACTACATGTTTGGTTAATGTTTTATGGTGGAACCACCAATTAGACTAGGCTATGAATGAACATGATTATGTGTTGATGTTGTGTTATCCTCATCTATTTGGATACAAGTGATTAATTTTTATGTAGAAATATATTTTAAGAGGGGTATAATAACACAACATTATTTTATGAAATATTTCTCTTTAAATAATTTTAATTTATCAATATCTTGGACTGTACTCAATCATGAGCTTAAATAAACTGGAACATAGTATAAAATCAATATAATAATATAAACATTAAAATTTAAGGAATAAATACGAATAAATAAGTTATGAACATTTATTGTGAATTCAATAGTTAGTTAGAGAAAAAAATTATAAAGAAATTGAATTAAAAGGAAATATATAAATTTTATAGGCCCAAAGGCTTTTAGTATTAATATATTTAAGTAATTAAAATTATAAAATTATATTAATAAAATATATATATTATATATTTAATAAAATATTTTTGGTATTCATCCAATATAAAAAAACATGTTTACACAAAAAATCAAATATTTTCCTAATGACAGTTTTTCAGCTTTGAAATGAGAACATATTTTAAATAATATTTTTTCACATTTATATATTTTATTGTAAAAAAAATAAACTTCTTATTTTAATCATAAAATATAATATTTTACTTTGGTATATTTTTTCGTTTTTTCTGATATATTTAATCTTTTGTTGAATAGTTAAAAAATTCTATGTTTTAATCGAAAACAACTTGTTCATCAAAAAAATTTATATTTTTAAATTATATTTTTAACTATTTTTAAAGAATAATTAAATATTTTTTTAGAAATTAATATAATTTAGATCATTTGAATCAATTTTACATTGAATTTAGATATAAATGTGTTTCAATCCTTTCCATGATTTAACAATAATAACACGTTTTCTAACCTCATCAATGAGATTAATTTTAAAACATTTATAGTATATTCTATGTTTTTGATTTTAAAAAATGGATTAAATATTATTAATAATTTTTAAAAAATTGTTAAAATAGGTATATTTTATTTAAATGAATTATTTATAGTGACATTAATAAATTTTTATTTACACGGTAAATGGTAAATCAGTTAATTAAGGGTAAGAATTAATATTAGAAATAATTTATAATTACCCTAAAACTTGATCTATTTTCAATGTATGAGTGGGTTACAACAAAAGACATAATTTTTAAGAAATTATAGCTGTTTTAATGATCTTGAATGAGGGTATGAAATTTAATTTATTTATATGTTAAATTTGACTATGAGTAGTCATTTTAAATATATTTTTTATTTATCATAGTTTATTAATATTCATTTTTTGGAAATAAATATTTACCTTAAAGTCTTGTATAATGACGATGTAGTAATTATTTAATTAACAAAAATATCAAATTAATGATATTATCATTATTAAAATAAATATTATGTGAGTTTATTAATTTATCCATTTAATTATATTGAATAACTTTTTACCTTTGGGACTTAATTAAACATTTATTTATAAATAAACATATTATAATGATATTTTTATAATTCAGATATATTTATAGTGTCAAATTTGAAAATATTTATATTTTATCAAAATAATGTTTTATAATTTTATTTAGAAAATAGAAAACATTTTAATTATTTTGGATAATTAATAAAAGGTTTGAAATATCATAAATTTTTCATTTATTGTCTAATTTAAATCAAACAAATAAAAATTAAAAAAAATTAATATTGAAAATGTTTTCCCCCAAGTTAAATTTTAAATATGTAATCAAATTGCCAACAAAAATGATAACATTAAAATAAAAAAACAAAATAAATTCTATTGGGTGATGATATTTTAGTATTATATCTTGTGATATTCTAATACTTCCCATTTTAGAGTTATTTTTAATGATAGTGAGTTTAATAATGATTAATATTTTTTCAAAATTCCTAAATACCCCCACACCTCACATATAGAAGGGGACCTACTCCATCACATATTCACACAAAATATATCCCTAAATATCAACCACACAGTTGTCATTTACTTTATATACTCTCGTCACCACATTCTAGTTTTTCTATTTTTATCATTTTACCAACTCTAGAGCCTTTACAAGGCGATCTAGAGGGAGCTCACCAAAGAAGAGGTAATATTCTATACCGACCCTCACAAGAGTATTTCTTATTCAACATCCTATACACATGTATTTTACATTATAATGTATCAAAATAATGTATGAAATACATTATTATAAGTAAAATGGAACATCCATATTTCTCCTTTTATGCATTTTATGATACATGTAATAACAATGCATGTTTATGTATGACATATTATCTCTACGCCATGTTGTAATCTAGTTTACATCAACACATTACTAGGATCGGTACAATACTGGAAATAATGAATATATATAATTATTATTACAGGATATTTAATATTTAAATATAAATATACCATAATCTTCTATACCATTTAACCATTTAGGAATGATATTTTCGTGTATGCGTATGTACGACCTTTCAACTCCATGAAGTGAATGGATTCATTATCAATGATCAAAATTAAAGGATGCTTATATATATTTTTATAATGATTTAATGTGATATATATTGCCTTAATATAATTAGTTCAATGATTTAACTGTATCTAATGCCCAAGAATTTATACTTATATTACAAAATATGCATAATAATCTAATGGAGTTAATACCATAAAGAAGAGTAATAATGAAATATTATTAACAATCATGTGAAAATATGATCACATATTGCATCATAAAAATTAATATGATACTATAATAAGTTAATTATATTCAATATTATTTTACACATGATGTTATTATATGCATAATGTAAATCAATCTTATAGTAATGGTTAAATTCACAACATTGTTTTTTGGGGATTGTTTATATGTAAGTATTGAATTGTTTATATTTAACTTCAATGTACATGTTTCGTAAAATAATTTTCAAAAATTCTTTTTGTATTATTCCACTTATTTATAAATTCATTTTGACCCACTTAAATTTTTTTACTAAAATGTATGAATGTAATAATTTTTTTCCATACAATGTACTCCATGATTTATCTAGAACAAAATGAGAAAAATAAATTTTAACATATAAGACATTAATAGATTTTAATTCTCAATTATTCCTTAATGAATTGAATCTTACATTACATGATTGTAAAGATATTTATAAAAAAATTATTTTAAAATTTCATGGACTTTTAAGAAAAGAATATTCATTCAAAGAAGAAAAAATATTTTCCCCAAGAATTATTTTCAAATGACATCTCTAATGTTACATATGTATTAATTTGTATATTTTCCAAGGATTTTATTACTATTATGAAGATGATTGGTTTATTTTTACGATAAATTGATATTGATTATAAAAATTAATTTTCATGGGTAATGTTAAGATTTAATGATGTTTATGAAAACCATTTCTTGTCATGGGTTTAGATATGATAAAGGAAATATTTCATTGTGGTAGAAATATGAATGGTTTTTATGATGTGATGGGTGTGAAATATATCTCCCTAAAATGAATTGGGAAAACATTTATATCTCATGAGATAAATAGGTATATAACAGTAATTAAAATCAGTTCAGTAGCACGCGATTGGAATGAGGGCTGAACCCAGTTCAGTAATAGACTTTGTCCAATTTGATTGTCTTGGCAATGTGACATGACTAATATGGAAATGATATTTTATGCTTATGTGTATTCCAAAAAATCCATGTCTTATGTTATATTATTTTTTCTTATGTTTCTTATATGATTAATATCTCCCATACTAATCAATTGTGATCACTCTTTCACATTATTATTTTCCCTATGATTCGATGAATGTTACTAAGTACGATTTGTTACACCACAAGCTTCTATGTTATGCTTATGTTTGAATAATACAATAGATTTTATTATAAGTAACTTCGAGATTCTAACACACCACGACCAATCAAACTAGAAGTTATGAATAATAATAACCAATTTTTTAAATATTATAATATTTTTCTCAAAATGGACTTCATTTTTTGATTCAAAATATCATAATTATCTAAGGGTTAATTTTTTGTACATTTATGAAAAAATTCATTTTTGGACGAATTGTGACAATACTAAATTTTAATTAAATTCAAATTTTTTAATCATAAAAATTTATAGTGTTAAATTTTACATTTGAGTGGTTTAAAATTATCATTAGATTATATTTTTATCATCTGATATAATTTAGGTCATTGAATTTAGTTTCACATTTAAATTGGACATAAACAAGTGAAATCTTTTGATAGTTGTTGTTTCATAAAAACACGCTTTTTTGATTTGACAAAGGAATTATTTTTAATTTAATTTATCGCACTTATGTGTTTTGAATATTGAAAAATAAATTCCATATTTGGAATCAGGAAGTACAAATTGGGTAAATAATTATCTATTATTTTTAAAGATTGGGAATATTTACTTTAGAAAATATTTTATATACCATTGTTAAAAGGTAAATCTTCTAAATAAGGGTTAACAAATATTATTATAATAATATTAAATTACCCTAACATGTGTTATATTCCTGTTGGTAGATAATTTCCAACCATGGTCATCCTGAGGTCGATTTTTGGACACTATGGAGACACTTGAGAGTGATAATGACACTTTATATTAATTAATTTAAAGTAAAGACAAAAATGGCATAAAAATATATTTTATAGTCAAATAATTTTTACAAGGGTTTATATAAATTATATTTTCGATTAAGAATATTAAATTGAAATATAAAATTATTTCCAAAATCATGGTATTTTATTTATTTATTTTAGACATCATTTAAATAAATAATTTTTTGACACAATAATTATGCAGTGTTAACCTCATTAAAGAATTATATAAATAAATGAGATTATGAAATTTAAAATAATATCCAAAACCTATACAATTATTATTGGGTGATTTTATTTAGAACATGAGTAATATATAATCTTATACTATAATGAGTTTTGGACCTTTTGAAACTGAAAATAATTATATAATAAAATAATATTTTCAATCATTCCTAAAGAGAACCTCCTCCCCCTAAAAAAAATCCTTCACCTTTAACCCATTTCTTAGAAATCTCAAGCCCCTTGTCTCTTCTAACCTTTGCCCAATTAAGCTCACTATATCCTTATCTACATCTTATTAGCACTACCTAATGCATAAGGCACTTCAAGGAAGCCTTTTATTTCAAACATAAGGGAGTAACCCGATTTAAAGGTAACATATCTTCTTAAGTTCTTTTCTTTTAATTTATTTTTCAACTCCGTAAAATCTATTTATTCCCTTATTTTATGACAACACTAGTGTTTTAAATATAATAGGTTGTCTTTATGAGAATTATTTCATATACACATACCCACACCTCTATCTAATGGGTATAGAACATAATGTTTCTGTGGATGACGAACTACTTCCTCATGAAATGATGATTGTTCAATGTTCCACTACAACCTATTATGGTGGACATTATGAAGAAACTATAATAATATATGATATTTATTTTATCTAAATTATTATTTATTTATCTTTTATAGCATACCTTTATTCTTTTCATGATATATATATATATATACGATAACTTCATTTGAGGAAATGCAGTCTACCACCCCCTCAAATTGATATGAATCATCCATACCATACATGGATCATATAAAATATTGTGTTACTGAACATATGTAATGTATATAAAATATTTTATTATACTACAATAATAATATACCTATGTATCATTTATTCTTAATTCCTTTTTAAAAAATAAATTGAAGTAGAATTCGTGCGTACATACGGATTATCGTCCCCATGAACGCGATGAAATTCATTCCCATTTATTACCATTCAAGAACTATGGTCATTTGATTATTAAAAATAATGCATAAGAACATAATATCCTTCTGGATATGAATCATATACATCATATCCATAAAAATCATGACTTACATAACAAAATATATTAATGAAAATGAATAAGTTAACACCTAAAACAATGGTACTAATAAAATAGTGTAAACAAAGAAATATTAGACGATCCTATATGATATCATATTTATGTATGTGGTTCTTGTATAATTTAATAAAAATTATTTAAATAATATACATGAGGTTGACGTTCCCTCGACCACGGAAAAGTACAAGGTAAGGGTTAATTTCACAATCTCTTTATTATCCATTGTTTTTTTAACATAATTTTCTACTAAGACCTCTTAATCATCAATATCTTTTTTTCTTATAAATAATTTCAAATCATTAATAATATTTACGGGAATATGTGTTAATGTCATTTTATATCCATTTTTTACTTTTTATAAAATTGTTTGAAAGGAATTATTCCGTCATTTTCCAAACAAGGAACTTTATAAAATTTTCGACATATTAAGTTAAGAATGTTTTTTTATCTTATATAGTGGGTACTATTATTCTCCCCCATTAAACAACCTTGAATCTTCCCATAAAAGATTATAAAATTTTTTTCAAAATAAATTTTTTCTTTTATAATTACATGAATATTAAATGATTTCAAAATAGAAAGAGATATTTCTCTCAAATAGTTTTGATTTGATCTATGTCAACATCCTTTAATGGATTTTATACTTGTTTGAAGTTGATTTATTATGATACATATCATCAATATTTTATTGATGGATATGATACTTGTTTGACTATAGATGTTTTATTTTTATAACAATAATGGTTTATGGTTAATTTATTAACATTTCCTATGCTATTTTTAAAACGAATGTATATGTTTTGTTTAATCTTTTTCATAATAGGAATGCATTAGACTTAGTAAGTGATGGGTGGAGCCCGCAATATCTCTCGATGCATCGGTAGGTCTCACGAGACAAACTAGTGTCTTGGCATAAGGCCATGAAAAAATCTTATTTGTAGTACCTGAACGAGTCCTCAACCATGTGGTTATTATGTCTGAGATTATGCATTCCATCATTATAAAATTTTCTATTGATGTTACAAGTGATTATTCAACTACTATAATATCCATGTGAATAAGTATATGAAATTTATTTATTTATATTTTCTATATTATGTAGAAGATTAATTATAAATGCTTTTGTTTTAGTTTTTTCAATTTCTTTAAATGTTTATAATTATTTATGCAAGTTTTCACTATATTGTTATCATTAGTTAGCATCTGAGCTCACCCCTTTCTATATTTTATTTAACCCAAGATGTGAAGAAGTATTTTATGGTTAACCTGTAGGGATTTCCTATGGGATATGAATGTGGTAAATAGAGACAAAATGATGTTGTTTTTTTATTTCATGATGTAATGTAAAACATATCTATGTATCTAGTACTTCTATTACTTCTTAACTGATAAGTCTTTTGGGATTTGATCCCTTGTGATCATGCCAATGTTATATAATAAAGCACCAACTCTGGGTAACGAGGTTTAGGGCCCTAAAAATTGAATCATAGAATTATTATTACAAACCTTGTAAGATATATTTTGAAAAAACAAAGATTAGAGAACATTTCAATAAAATAGACATTGAGGATTTGTATAGAAGAACTTCCCAAAGTTTTGGTAATGTAGATATTTTGTGAGTTTTCAAAGCAACACATCCATGTCTGGATACAATAAGGTAGAGGCATCTATGGCACTAATGTACCTAGTTGTAAAAACACTGACCATGAGTTTTGAGCATGACCCGGTGTATCCGGATACACGACAATGGGCCTTGCTGCACTCTTGGTAACAACACTCTAGGGGGTATATGCTTCGGAAAATTAATATTTTATTTATAGACGATTATGAATGATTTATGAGTGTATGCCTCCTCACCAATTTTTTTTATGATTATGGATTATATCCATAAACCGTTCAATTTAGGTTATGTGTTTTACAAGTTTGGAATTATGTATTGAGATTTTTAAATTTATTTAATGTATTCCATAGATTAGAAATGGTGCCTAGTGGAAGGAATGGAATCTGTATCAACACATGTAATCTATATAAGTATTTTCCTCTAACTCAAGATAATTATAGTAGAGATGGTGATGCAACTCGTGTTGATTATCATATCCTTATACTGGGACAACTCACTCAGGTTAGGAATAATAACCTTACCTCTATGAAGCAACAGGATCCACAATACGGAGGATCAATGTTAGAACAATTGATGATGAAACAACCACCAACATTAAATGCGGCTACAAATCCTTTTGTAGGTGATCAATGGATATTTTCCTTAGTGAAAATATTTCATGCATTTGGTAGAAGTGAAAGGGAAAAAGTTGTCAAGGTAGTTTATCGCCTAATGGGAGTGCAGCGCAATGGTGGTCATTAATTCAAAACAAAATGAAAGATGATGAATTATCAAATATGGAATAGAAGAAGTTTAAATATATTTTCATAGAATAATACATTCCTCGTGACCAATGAGTGGATAAGGAAAGAAAATTTCTGAGTCTGAGGTAAAAGGAGGACGATAATGTCCTAAAGTATGAGGCTTTCTTTAAAAGGTTAGCAAGGCATGGAACATATTTTATATATAATCCAAGGAGTGAGATTAATTGATTATTTTATGGGTTAAAACCATTTCTCTATAGAGAATTAGTCTCACAATACTTCTCATCATACAAAGATATAATCTCATGTCCTATCAAGACAAAAATGCAATTCTTTATGTCTTGCAAATTTAAAGAAAATAAAGAGAAGAAGAGATCTGTTTAACAATATAGAAATGGAAATAAGGGGATGAAGGGAAATGTTTCATATCCATTATGTGGTAAATGTGGCCAAAACACCCCGCTACTTTCCTCAAGGGATTGGGAGTCTGTTACAAGTGTGGTGAAAATGGACACTAATCTCGTGAATGCAAAGGAAAGAAAGAGGTTGTCAATGTTGAATGAAACAATTGTAATGAATTGTGGAATTAATCAAATGAATGTACAAGGAAGGCAATAAACTTACCTCAGAAAAGACAAAGAGAGAAAAGCCAATCTTATGTGATCACTACTGCTGAGGATGAAACTCCAAAATATGTGGTTGCATGTAATTTAATGGTTTCCTTAAGTTTATAAAATTCTTTATTTGATTCTGGATCATCGCATTATTTCATATCTTTCCAAATTTTTATGAAAATTATATAATTAAAATTTAATTTAACATCAGAGTTTTCAGTAAAAACTCGTAAGTTAAGTATCATTTCAACAATGTTTTTTGAATCAGTCTCCATTATGGAATATAACTATTCTTAGCCATAGATATCATGGTCATACCCATGAATGAATTTGATATAATCCTCGGTATGTATTGGATTTTGGCCCATGATGAAAAAATTTATTTTAAAAAAGGAGGTTACAATTTTCGATGATGATAAGGAATACCTTATCTTTAGAGCAGAAACATCACCACATGATTTTTAACTATATCCACCCCTTATAGATCTTCTAAATTTAATTCTTTATTAAGAAGAGAGGGAAGTAACTATGGGTAAGGAAAGTAATGTTCACATAATGTATGTACATATTTTACAAAGAATAGGATAATGTATTTCTAGAGAATTTACTTGGACATCCTACAGAATGAGAAATTGTGTTTCTGTTGATTTAATTCCTGGTTGAAGGCCCATATCAAAGACCCCTTATGAATTTGCCACCATGGAATTATTTTAGCTAAAGAAACAACTAGAGGAGTTAAGTAACAAATGATTTATTTGCCATAGTGTTTCTCAATGGGGGACCCCTATTATTTTTGTTAAGAAAAAATAGGGATCTATGAGGATGTGAATTGACTAATGGGATATTAATTCTATAAAAATAAATTAAAAGTATCCTCTACTACGCATTTATGATTTATTTGATGAACATAATAGAGAACAATATGTTTCAATGATTGATCTTCTATCTAGATATCATCAGATGTGAGTGAAGAAGGAATACATTCCAATGACATAAATTCGAACTAGGTACAAGAATTACGAGTTTACACTAATGCCTTTTGGACTGACTAATGCACCTTCTGTCTTTGTGTATCTAATCAATAGTGTTTTCAAAAATATCACGATGACTTTGTAGTAGTATTTATTTATGAAATCTCGGTTTACATCAAAAGATATGATGATCATGAAATTCTCAGGCACATTATTCTAAAGACTCTTCGAAGAAATGAATTATATGGGAAGTTTAGAAAGTGTGAATTTTGGCATCAGGAGACTTCCATTCAAGGCCATATTGTCTCTAAAGATGGAATATATGTTGATCATTCCATGACCGTGGAAATCCAATAATTGATAGCACCAAAGAGTATAACTGAGGTACATTGTTTTATTGGTTTAGTAGGTTTTTATAGGTTCTTCATCCACAATTTTTACTGATTGGAAAACCCATTAACCAAATTCAAACATATATGGGTAATTGTTTTTTGGAAAAAAGAGTGTGAAAAATGGTTTGAAGAACTTATTAAAATATTAGTCAATTCTAATATATTAACTCTACCATCGGGGTATGATGGGTTTGTTATTTATAGTGATGCTTCATATAAAGGACATAGTTGTGTCCTTATGTATAATGATAGAGTTATTTCATAGGCATCACGACAACTAAAAAATAATTAGAAAAACTATCCCACTCACAATCTTGAGTCAACAGCTATAATCATTTCTTTGATGATATAGATTCACTATCTATATGGAAAAAAATGTGATATTTATGCTAATCATAAGAGTTTGAATTATTTTTTATAACAAAAATAACTCAACATGATGCAATGGAGATGGCTTGAACCATTCCAGGATTATGATTGCACCACACACTACCACCTTGGTAAGGATAATAAGGTGGCAGATGCTTTGAGTAGAAATGATTATGGAGTTTTTAAAAAGATGATTGTTGAAAGGGATTTTATATTCATGGATCTTGTAATGAAGGAAATGGGAATACGATTGGAAGGTGAAACATCAGTGCATTTTCAAATGGTTTCTAAACCATTTTTCCTTGAAATCATAAAAAGTTCCTAGACTGATTATGAGGAGTTCCAAAAAAAAATTAAAGCTACGAACAATGGGAGATTGATTGAATTTGTATATAAAGATGGGATTTTGAAATTTGGGAAGAGGCTTTGTGTTCCTGATACACCTGATCTCAAAAGGGAATTGTTTGATGATTCTGAAAGCTCCAATTTCTCTATACACCATGGTAACACAATGATGTATAGGGATTTGAAAGAAAAAATTTTGTTGGAAAACATGAATTGAGAGATTTATAATTATGTATAAAGATGTATGGTTTTTCAACAGGTGAAAACTAGAAGAGAAAATCCAAGAGGAGTCATGCAACCTCTTCCCATACTTGAGTGGAAATAGTATGATATTATGATGGACTTTTTCATGGGGCTACCAATGAATCCTAGAAGGAATGATGCAATATGTGTCATTGATGATCGTCTTACCAAGTCACCTCATTTTCATGCTATAAGAGACTATTTAATACTTGAACGTCTGGAAAGTCTATATATTAAAGAAGTTGTAAGACTTCATGAAGTACCCTTGTCGATTGTTTCTGATCGTGATCCGTGTTTTACATCATGATTCTGGAAAATTCATTATAAGGACTTGGATACTGAACGTCGTTTGAGCACTGCCTACCACCCTCAAATTGCCGAAAAATAAGAACAGACTATTTTAACATTAAAATACATGTTGAGATCTAGCTCATTTGACATTCAAGGTTTGTGTGATCAATATTTATCTTTGGAAGAAGTTTTCTATAATAATAGTTTCCATTCAAGTATTCAGATGGATCCATATGATTCAATATATGGAAAGAGATGTCGCACACCCACTTGTTGGGATGATGTTTGTGAAAGGAAACTTTTAGTCCCTGAACATGTTAAGGAAACAATGGAAAAGATAAATGTCATTCGAACACACATCAATGCCGCTCAAAGTAGGCGGAAGAGCTACGTTGATTACTAAATGAAATATTTGGAATTTCTGTAAGGAGATCATGTTTTCTTGAAGGCATCTCCAAGGAAGTGTGTTTTATGATTCAGTAAGAAGGGTAAATTATGTCCTTGGTACATCAAACCATTCAAAATTATAGAATTAATTGAAACTATAGCTTACTGTTTGGAAACGCCACCAAGTCTCTCTAATGTTCATGATGTGATCCACATACCACTGTTGAGAAAATACATTCCCGACCCAATTCATAAACTTACCTATGATGAAATTGAACTGGAACTAGATCTGTCTTATTGCAAAGATCCTATCCGAATTTTGATACCAAAGAACATGTGTTGAGATACCGGATGACTCATCTTGTGAAAGTTCTATGGAGATACCATAAGATGGAGGAGACAATATAGGAACCTGAGGAACTTATGATGAAGAACCACCCAAATCATTTTATGTAGTAGATATATTGAAACATTGAGGACAAAATTATTTGAAGGAGGGAATAATGTTACACTCCATGCTTCCATGATATGATTCTCTTAGAATAATACAATAGCTTGTGTTGTATGAAACATAGAGATTCTAAAACACCAAGACCAATAAAACTAGCCATTATAAATAGTAATACAAACTTTTTAAAAAATTTAAAATTTTTCTTTTCAAAATGGAATTCATTTGTGGAGTTCGAATATCAAAATTAGATTAGGGTGAATATTTGGTACTTTTATGAAAAAATTCAATTTTGATGAATATTGACAAATACTAAATTTTAATTAAAAATAGATTTTTTTAATCAAAATAATTTATAGTGTTGAATTATATATTTGAGTCGTTTTAAAGTATCAATACATTATATTTTTTCCATTTAATATAATTTAGGCCATTAGACGTAATTTCATATTGAAACTGTAAATAAACATGTGTCAATATTTGGATAATTATAATTTCATAAAAACACACTTTTTGTTTTGACAACAGAAATTAATTTGAAATTTGTTTCTGCCAATTATGTATTTTGAATTTGGAAGAACGGATTCCATATTTTTAATCAGGAGGTCCAAATTATGTAAATATGTGAGTTTTATTTTTATTCATTATGAATATTTACTTCAGTAAATATTTTGTTTACCATAGTTAAAAGTAAATCGTGAAAATAAGGGTAAACAAATATTATTGTAAAAATATTAAATTACCATAATATGATTTCTATAACTATTAGTTAATACATATAATGCCCCTACCTTAAACCTTACTTAATCTTGAGTTAATACAAGATTACACATTGAGGTTCTTTTCAGGTTTAGGGTTTTAGAGAATTAGATCATAAAACTTGCATTACATTCCTCACTTAAACAAAGTGGTTACATAAAGATAGTATTCATTTTTTCCCATCAAGGGAAACATATTTAAAATAAAACATGGATTCTTTCTTGACACTTCCTTGACACTATCATCATATCATGTACCTTTCCCTTGACCTGTGAAAAACATTTCAAAAAAAACATCGGATGAGCATAAAAAGCTCAGTAAAGGATACATAAAGAAGGAAAACTGTTATTTTATCAAAAACAACAAGTAAACCATGAGTACATTACCAAAGTAATACTTTTCACCTTTATAAAGAAGTAAAAACTCTTCACTGAATAAAAGATCATTACTTACCCTTTTGTAACCAAAATATTACCATAAAACCCATATAAAGAACACATAACATATAAAGGTAACTTGGGATGTAAACATACTTAAATGGAATAACCATACAGTCGTCTTCCACACATAATTAATGTAATAGCCATAGGGAATACTTTCATACCCAATGCATTGGAGGTTATAACGTAACCACCTGTCCTAGTATTCACGGCACCACCCGTCATATGGTTTATCATGTAACCACCCGTAAAATGTACAAGTACCATCATTACACATAAAATATTTAAAATATAAACATTTCAATAACAACATTTAATTTTCAATCACACTAAGTAATTCCCAGATATTGAATAAATCAATCCATTTTCAAAAACCATTTAAAAGGGATTTTTGAATCAAAGTGTCCCATATCAGTTTGAAGATTTTAATGGAATTATAATTTGAAAACATTAATGTCCATATAAATAAATACTGAAAACCATTTTGAAAACATGGACATTAAAGATAAAGATTTATAATAATAAATCATTAAAACATTTAAAACGATATTTTTGATAAATAGTTTTTAACAAAATGAGAGACTCTTGAATACAAATAATAGTGGAATAACATTTAATCCGAACATTATTATATCATGATAATAAAGGGATTCATGATATAATATGTCAAATTATAGTATACACACCATATAAGAGTGAATTGGTGCATAACAACAATGAAGTCTCAAAATAAATGTAAAATGAGAGGAAATCCATTATAAAGAAGGTATCCTTAAATTAAGGATAAATAAATCTAAAAATTATGTGTGAAAAATATAAATACACCCAATATAAGTGGATAGTATGTGTAAAAAAATAAAAGTTCATTCACACATATTCAAAGGATGACATATTCAATAACTACATGTTGAACCCAAAGAAATCGAAATAGGGTCAAAAAGATCCCTTGGTAAAATTCGACAGCCCAACAACGTCACATCAAAATTCAGAAAATGAGTTGATGAGAGATAAAAAGGGTATCTAATCACTTGGACATAAAATTTACACCAATAAGGATATAGAATAACATATACAAACATAATATTATGTGAATTAAAATACATAACAAAAGAAGTCGTTTAAAAGAGGAGGGTGAAAGGTTCCCTTACCAACATGGGTATCTTTCGAAACATACACCCCGTGAAAGAAGGACAATTCAACATTGATGTAAATACTCATAAATGAAATTATATTACACAATGAGTAAAATAATGGGCAGTACATACACCACTCAAAGGAATTTGTGGAAAATGTTGCATAAATCTGACGGGAATAAAAGTGAGATGAAAAATCCCTTACGAAAACACGGTAGCCAAACGACACCACTTAAAAGTTCCATAATGGATTGATGAGAGAGAATAGGGTCTATCATCATATGAAAATAAAAATTACAGTAAGATTAATATAATATAACATCCCAATAACATGAAATATTATCTTTAAAAGGAATGACATAATATAGTGTACTTAAAAAGAAAGAGAGGAGTAGGATCCCTTACCTTGGGTCCGACATGACTCGATCATTATTTAATATCCTGAATAATAAAATTGAGATAATTTATACTTCCTTAAGAACCTTTTTCAAGTTCATTATTCCTTTTATATCACTTATTACCACGTCATGAACACTATGTTATTATTAAATCTAGTAACTGTCGTTTTAACGATCATAGGTACTTGAGTCAAAAATAAACTCTTTATAATTACAAGTTGTTCATGTGGTAAAATATCCATTATATACATAATTAGATTCATGATTTATATATCATATATATCATATATATCCAGTATATTCATGCATTTATAAAATTACATAACATTTAGAGTTAAGAAATGAAATGCACCGTTCATGGAGACAGTAAGCCGTACGTACGCATTTACGCTACTTCCATTTCTATTTCATATTTAATGGAATAACATAATGATACATAATAGTATTTTAATTCAAGTATGGTATCATATATAATATCATTAAATATATCCTTTATACGTACCACATATGGTAATAACTAATAAATCACTTTGAGGGGGCGGTAGTCTGCACTTCCTTAAATGAAGATATCGCGTATACCCATAATGGAAGCCATAAATGTATGACATAAATGAAAAATACAGAAGCTTAAGTAAAAAATAAACATATTATATATCATATATAAACATAGTGACATCTTAATGGCCACCTTTGAAGGTGTTATAAGAGTGTTGAACAATCATTGTTTCGTGAGGCAGAAATTCCTCATCCACAGAAACAGTATGTTCTTTAACCATTAGATGAATGTGTGTGTAAGTGTAGCTCGAATAATTATTATAACAACATCCTATTATATTTACGATACTGTATTTTTATAAAATAAATGAATAAAAAGTGTTTAGGGGTTTGGAGAAACAAAATAAAACATAAGAACACAAGAGAAAACACTACCTTTAAAACGGGTAACTCTCATTGATTTAAGCTCAAAGGCTTCCTTAGAATGTTGTATTCCCAAAGTGAGGATTCAATGATGAAGAGAGGGATGTGGAGAGATCAAATGGGCAGGTTTTGGCCGAGAAAAAAGCTTTGGATGTGTGGGTAAAGAGGTAGAGTTGGGGGCCTTTTATAAGAGTAGAGGAGGGGCACTCTTGGTAAGTAAAGAAATGTTCCTTTATTTTAAAATGAGTTTCGGATTTAAAAGGTCCCAAATTGATATAATTAGAGGATAATGTGATAAGGGTTCTAAATATACCCACCCAATAGGTTTTAGATATGTGTAGGTCATAGGTTTTACATTATCATTTCATTTTATTTAAATACATTATTAATGAGGTAATCGCTGCATCATCATGATGTCATACATAATTTAATATATTTAATGTCTAAAAATTATTAAAAAAATATCATGATGTAGGAAATCGTTTTATCTTTCTAATGAATATTTATAGTAATAAATATGACTTTTATAACCCCATGTAAACGTGTTTTTGTAAAACATCTCATGTTTGGGTCATTTTTACTTTAACTTTAAATAAAAGGCATAAATGTCATTATCATACCCAAGTGGTTCCATGGGGTACCAAAAATCGACCCATAGGTTTTATTGGTCGGACATAACTCATCAAATAGGGTTAGGACATGTGTCAAGATATTTTCATTTTATTATAATATCATTTTCACCTTAAATCACACTAATTACCTTTAATCGCGATTAATAAAACATAAACGTTACTATTCACCAAAAAATTATATTAATCCCATTGAACCAAATTTTACTTAATAATGAAAATCATATAAATTGGATTTTTGAAATTCAAATAAAATAAGTGGTAAAGTCCCATTTAAATGAAAAATCAAATTTTGTAACCACCACTTTGCGGTTTCACTATTCATCAAAAATTTATGTTTTCCAGAAAAAAAACCAAAACACCACCCTAAGATATATTTGATATTCTGAATTCAAAAATGATGTCTATTTTACAAAATTCAAACCATATAAGTTACATTAATTAATTTAATAACTAATTCCCGCTGTCCTGATAAATAGCGTGTTTTTATGAAACAAGATGTATCAAAAGATTGACACTAGTTTAAGTTCAATTTCAAAGTGAAATTAATTCCAACGAACACTGTTGGATTAAATGGTAAAAATATATTCTAATTTCACTTTAAAACCACTTAAAAAGATAATCTAATCATATAAATAAATTAGATTAAACAGAGTTTTTGAATTAAAATACAACATTGTTCACTATTCATTAAAAATTGAACTTTTTCGGAAAAATACCAAAAATTTTCACAAAGTAAATTTTGATGTCCCGATTCTAAAGAATAATTTGATTTTGTCATATATAACACATAAAATAGGAAAAAGTGGATTTAAAAGAGGTTCTCCATCAAAAGGCGGTTAATCAACATTTTAAAAAATATTAGAATGTTAACGCTTATAATTGGATTCATTCTCATTTTTAATCCTATAATATTTATTGTAAAAAGTAAAAATATTTGAAAAACATATATAATCCTTTTGTAGTTAGTTCTATTCATTCCCTCCATCACAACAGATAGGCGTTAACTACCATTTAAAATAATATAATTTTATTATTAGAGTGCAATGTACGATTCCCAAGAAACTCGTTGTTGCGTGTTGGGTACGCCATCGAGCATAGTGTCCCCGTTAAAGTTATATTATTATTATATTAAGAAATATTGATAAATGTGAAAATTTCATACTCTTTATTTACCTGGGGTGTTATATCCTTCCCCCCATTTGGGAATTGCATCCTCACAATTTAATAATTGGTCTTCGAAACTTCATTGAAAATCCCACATCGGAACAAGAGTCAGTAAAAAATTAATTTTAAAATAAAGAAAGATAAGTACAGAGGTCACCCGAGTTAACCCATACTAGGATTCAATGTAGGAAAACATGGACATGGAGGAGAAAACATAGGGTCATGTTCTGATGGATAGTGATAGAAAACATGTTTAAGAGAATGTTAACCACAAGAAAATCACAAACTTCTGATGGGTTAAACAGTTTTCAATTCCCGAGTAGGAAAATTTAATAGAAAACATTTCAATTTTAAGTTAATTTTTATTGAGGAATTTATTCATAAGGAAACATAATCACTTATCATGTTTTCTTTCAGCTTTTATTAGATTCCTTACAGAAACTCATATTTTCTCCAAAAGATGAGTATTTAGGAAGACATGTTCACATTAAGAGTACTATAATCAACTTCTAGAGAATCACCTAATCCTAAAAAGAGAACTATATACTTCCCATGTCTTTAGACTTTAACCAAAACCAAAACCAAAAACGTTAGTACAAGATCAGATAATCTAGAAAATGATAACCCTTTATAAAAAGAAAATCTATTCTTAATCTCCAAAATTTGTCCAAAAAAACCCAAAGTTCAACAAGGATCATTCGATAAACAATTTGTCCATAAAATTCTTCAAAGTAAACCAAACTAATTTTGAAACCCAAATATTTTAAGGATTTAGTCACATAGTCTTACAAGCTAAATCGTAACATTTATCTCCAAACAACATCAGTTGCCCTTAATGTCTCGTATTGAAAAGTAATTAACCTAATCACATATCTTCCATGATAGGTTAATAAATTTCCATTGATAACCCAAAATCAACTTACTCTTAAGTCATAAAATCATCTAACTAAAAAAGTCAGTCAAACTAACCAGGGACTTCATGTAGTCCAGTGGTAGGCGATAAATACTAGTCGCACTTTGGTTGTGGGTTCGATTCCCGTAGCATTGTCCGACGCGACGGGTTGTCACACGGTCTGCATGATGTCCTTTTTCAAAAACTATATAATTCTAAAATCATTTCCAAAAAGAGATAAAATCATCAAAAATAACCATAAAATAATTTAACCTCAATTTAATCTCATGCCTTTCACTTCCATCATAACATATAGTAACCCATAATTACATCAAAAGTAAGGATCATATAAACCCAAATGGTTCTTTATAACTTTGTCCACAAAAGAATAGATAATTATTCCTTGAATAAAGGTTTCATATATAAAACATCAGGGTTACACATACTTTAAAAAGTCTTCTAATGTAACCCCATCATCAAAAGAGACATAATACTCTTAAGAATTTTACCATAACTCTTGAAGCCCTCATATGTTGACTTCTTACTCATTCAACATTCTTCATGATCCATGATCCATTCCTTTCCAACTTATTCTGAAATACTTCTTTCCTACAAACAAAATCATGAATCATATCCTACGATTCCAAAATAGGAAAACAAAAGTAATGAAATAATCCATACCTTTGATTGGTCATTGTCAGTTTCTTCATCATCAATCAGAATGGCAATAGGTATTGGTAAATGAATATTTGTACGATCTTGGTGATACCATTCACGAAACTTCTTCATTGGACATGTGTTTGCATAATGACCATGCACACCACATTTAAGACATTCAATTGAACCCTCAGAAAGAACTTATTTCCCTTTCCTTGAGTCAACGAGATGCTTCCTTTTTCCATGGCAGGTTCTTGCTTTATGATCTTCATTTCCACATCTATAGAATATTTCCGTCCCTTTGAAACATTTTCCTAGGTTATTATTTCCACATCATTGACACAAAGGTTTTGGAACATACTTACCTTTATGATTATTACCCGTAGTTCCGTAGGGATTTGTTTCTCGCATATATGATGCCTTATTGAAATCACCAAGGTTTATGTGGTCAATCGTGACTCTATAGAGTTGGTTGAAGATAAACACAAGATTTCTCATTGCCGCTCCCATATCATTCAGTTGCTTGCTCAAAAACCTGTCACAGTTTCCTTCACATCCACTGTTACTTTGGTGCCTGCTAGATCCAGCCATTTACGAAAAACAAAAAGGTCAATGTCAGTATATCAACAAAACCATCATGTACTAATGAGGAAGATAAACACTAAGATATACTTACTCATTCACTTTATCTAAAACTAGGACTCTTTCTGAATTACTAACCATTATTGTAATGTCACTTATCGTTAAAGAATAACCTAACCTCTAAAGTTATCTAAACCGACCTTTGATACCAACAATAAGGCCCCAGCCGTAAACCTTACTTATTCTTGAGTTAATAAAAGATTACACATTGAGTATCTTTTAAGGTTTAGAGTTTTAGAGAATTAGATCATAAAACATGCATTACATTCTACACTTAAACAAAGTGGTAACATAAAGATAGTATTAAATTTTTCCCATCAACGGAAACATATTTAAAATAAAACATGGATTCTTTCTTGACACTTCCTTGACACTATCATCATATCATGTACCTTTCCCTTGACGTGTGAAAAACATTTCAAAAAAAAACTTGGGATGAGCATAAAAAGCTCAGTAAAGGATACACAAAGAAGGAAAACTGTTAGTTTTTCAAAATCAACAAGTAATCCATGAGTACTTTACCAAAGTAATACTTTTCACCTTTATAAAGTATTAAAAACTCTTCACTGAATAAAAGAGCATTACATACCCTTTTGTGACCAAAATATTACCGTAAAACCCATATAAAGAACACATAACATATAAAGGTAACTTGGGACAGAAACATACTTAAATTGAATAACCATACAGTCAACTTCAACAAATACTTAATGTAATATCCATACGGCTGACTTCCATACCCAATGCATTGGAGGTTATAACGTAACCACCCGTCTTGGTATTCACGGCACCACCTGTCATACGGTTTATCACATAACCACCTATAAAATGTCCAAGTACCATCATTACACATAAAATATTGAAAATATAAACATTTGAATAACAACATTTCGTTTTCAATCACAATATGTAATTCCCATATATTTAATTAATCAATCCATTTTCAAAAACAATTTAAAAGAGATTTTTGAATCAAAGTGTCCCACACCACGTTGAAGATTTTAATGGAATTATAATTTTAAAACATTAATGTCCATATAAATAAATACTGAAAACCATTTTGAAAACATGGACATTAAAGATAAATATTTAGAATAATAAATCTTTTAAACATTTAAAATGATATTTTTGTTAAATAGTTTTTAACAAAAAGAGATACTCTTGAATACAAATAATAGCAGAATAAAATTTAATCTGAACTTTATTATATCATGAGAATAAAGTGATTCATGATATAATATGTCAAAGGACAGTTTACACACCATATAAGAGTGAATTGGTGCATAACAACAATGAAGTCTCATAAAAAATGTAAAATGAGATGAAATCCATTATAAAGAAGTTATCCTTAAATTAAGGATAAATAAATCTCAAAATTATGTGTGACAAATATAAATACACCCAATATAACTGGATATTAAGTGTAAAACAATAAAAGGTCATTCACACAAATTCAAAGGATGGCATATTCAATAACTACATGTTGAACCCAAAGAAATCGAAATTCGGTCAAAAAGGTCCCTTGGTAAAATTTGACAGCCTAACGGCATCACTTAAAAATTCAGAAAATGAGTTGATGAGAGATAAAATGGGTATCTCATCACTTGGACATAAAAATTACATCAATAAGGATATAGAAGAACATATCCCAACATAATAGTATGTGAGTTAAAAGACATAACAAATGAAGTCTTTTAAAAGAGGAGGGTGAAATGTTCCCTTACCGGCATGGGTATCTTTTGAAACATACACCCCGTGAAAATAAGGACAATCCAACATTGATGTAAATACTCATAAATGAAATTATATTACACAATGAGTAAAATAATGGGCAGTACATACACCACTCAAAGAAATTTGTGGCAAATGTAGCATAAATCTCACGGGAATAAAAGTGAGATGAAAAATCCCTTATGAAAACTCGGCAGCCTAACGGTGCCACATAAAACAACCATAATGGATTGATGAGAGATAATAGGGTCTCTCATCATATGAACATAAAAATTACAGTAAGAGTAATATAAAAGAACATCCTAATAACAAGAAAGATGAGCTTTAAAAGGAATGACATAAAAGAGTGTACTTAAAAAGAAAGAGAGGAGTAAGATCTCTTACCTCGGGTCCGACTTGACTCGATCGTTCATTAATCTCCTGAATAATAAACTTGAGTTAATTTCTACTTCCTTAAGAACCTTTTTCAAGTTCATTATTCCTTTTATATCAGTTATTACCACGTCATGAACACTATGTTATTATTTAAGCTAGTAACGGTCGTTTTAACGATCATAGGTACATGAGTCAAAAATAAACGCTTTATAATTAAAAGTTGTTCATGTGGTAAAATATCCATTATATCCAGAATTGTATTCATGATTTAGATATCATATATATCATATATATCCAGTGTATTCATGCATTTATAATATTAAATAACATTTAGAGTTAAGAAATGAAATGCACCGTTCATGGAGACGGTAAGTCGTACGTACGCATGAACGCTACTTCCATTTCTATTTCATATTTAATGGAATAACATAATGAAACATAATATTATTTTAATTCCAGTATCGTATCATATATAATATCATTAAATATATCCTTTATATGTACCACATATGGTAATAACGAATCAAATCACTTTGAGGGGACGGTAGTCTGCACTTCCTTAAATGAAGATATCGTGTATACCCATAATGGAATCCATAAAGGTATGCCATAAATGAAAAATACAGAAGCATAAGTAAAACATAAACATATTATATATCATATATAAACATACTGACATCTTAATGGCCACCTTTTAAGGTGTTATAAGAGTGTTGAACAATCCTCGTTTCGTGAGGCAGAAATTCGCCATCCACAGAAACAGTATGTTCATTAACCATTAGATTAAAGTGTGTGTAAGTGTAGCTTGAATAATTATTATAACAACATCCTAGTATATTTAATATACCGTAGGTGTTATAAAATAAATGAATAAAAAGAGTTTAGGGGGTTGGAGAAACAAAATAAAACATAAGAACACAAGAGAAAACACTATTTTTAAAATGGGTAACTCTCTTTGATTTAAGCTCAAAGGCTTCCTTGGAAAGCATTACTCCCATAGTGTGGCTAAAATTATTAATAGAGGGATTTTTAGAGATAATATGGGCAGGGTTTGTCCATGAAAAAAGCTTTGGAAGTGTGGGTAAAGAGGTAGAGGTGAGGGCCTTTTATAAGAGGAGAGGAGGGGTACCCTTGAATGTAAAGAAATGTTCCTTTATTTTAATATGAGTTTCGGGTTTAAAAAGTCCCAAATTGATATAATTCTAGGATAAGGTGATAAGGGTTCTAAATATACCCACCCAATAGGTTTTGGACATGTTTAGGTCATAGAGTTTACATTATATTTTCATTTTATTTAAATCCTTTATTAATGAGGTAATCACTGCATCATCATGATGTCATAAATAATTTAATATATTTAATGTCTAAAAATTATAAAAATAATATCATTCTGTAGGAAATTTTTTTATCTTTCTAATGAATATTTATAGTCAAAAATCTGACTTGTATTACCTCATGTAAAAATTGTTTTAGTAAAACATTTCATGTTTGTGTCATTTTTACTTTAACTTTAAATAAAAGGCATAAATGCCATTATCATACCCAAGTGGCTCCATGGGGTACCAAAAATAGACCCATGGGTTGTCTTGGTCGGCCATAACTCATCCAATAGCATTACAATAAGTGTCAAGATATTTTCATTTTATTATAATATCATTTTCACCTTAAATAACACTAATTACCTTTAATCGCGATTAATAAAACATAAAAGTTACTATTCACCAGAAAATTATTTTAATCCAATTGAACCACATTTTACTTAAAAATGAAAATCATTTAAATTGTATTTTTGAAATTCAAAACACAGAAGTGGGGAAGTTCCATTTAAACAAAAAATCAAATTTTGTAACCACCACTTTGCGGTTTCACTATTCATAAAAAATTAACGTTTTTAGACAAAAACCAAAACATCACCCTAAGAAAAATTTGATATTCTGAATTCAAAAATGATGTATATTTTACAAAATTCAAGTCATATAAGTTACATTAATTAATTTAACAATTAATTCCCGCTGTCATGACTAATAGCGTGTTTTTATAAAACAAGATGTATCAAAAGATTGCCACTATTTTAAGTCTGATTTCAAAGTACATTAATTCCAACAAACACTATTGGATTAAATGGTAAAAATATATTCTAATTTCACTATAAAAAAAATTAAAAAGATAATATAATCATATAAATATATTCGATTGAAAAGTTGTTTTGATTTAAAATACAACATTTTTCACTATTCATTAAAAATTGAACTTTTTAGGAAAAATACCAAAAATTTACACAATGTAAATTTTGATGTCCTGATTCTAAAGAATAATTTTATTTTGTCAAATATAACACATATAATTTTCAAAAAGTGGATTTAAAAGAGGTTCGCCATCAAAAGGCGGTTAATCGACCTTTTAAAGAATATTAGAATGTTTACGCTTAAAATTGGATTCATTCGCATTTTTAATCCTCTAAAATTTATTGTAAAAAGTAAAAATATTTGACAAACATATATAATCATATTCTATTTAGTTCTATTCATTCCCGCCATCACAACATCTAGGCGTTAACTACCATTTAAAATAATATTATTTTAATATTAGAGTGCAACGTAAGATTCCCAAGAAACTCGTTGTTGCATGTTGGATACGCCATCGAGCATAGCGTCCCTTTTAAAGGTATATTAATGTTTTATTCACAAATATGGATAAATGTGAAAATGTCATACTCTTTATTTACATAGGGTGTTACAATACATGTCCTACCATGGGAATCTTTGGGTCGATTTTGGGACCCCATGGTTCCACTTGAGATTGATAATGACTCTTTGTATTAATTAATTTAATGTAAAGGCAAAATTAACATAAACATATACCTTTTAGTAAAATACTTTTTACAAGAGGTTATATAAGATATCCTTTCGACTATAAATATTAATTTGAAATATAATAATATATCCTACATAATGGTATTTGTTTTATAATTTTTAGATATCAAATATATAAAATTATTTTTTACACAATAATGATGCAGTGTCTACCTCATTAAAGAATGATTTAAATAAATGAGATTATAAAAATTTAAAAAATATACAAAACATGTAAAAATATTATTGTATGATTTTATTTCAAACATGAGTCATCTTATATTTGAATTTACTGAGTTTTGGACCTCTATAAAACGAAAATAATTATATAACAAAATAATCGTTTCAATCATTCCTAAGGAGCACCTCCTCCCACTTGTAAAAATTCCTTCACCTCTAAACCATTTCTCAAACCTCCCAAGATACTTGGGTCATCCAAAAAAAAAGTAAAATTAAACACCCTACATCCCTATATTCTATCTAAAATCATTAACTTAGGCAGATGAGACTTCAAGAATACCTTTTGGTTCAATCCAAAGGGTGTTATAGGATTTAAATGTAATATCTCCTCCTAAGTTATTTTCTTTTTTTTTAATTCTCCAACCACCTAAACTATCTTCATTATATTATTTTAGAAAAAAAATGTTTCCTCAATATACTTGGTTTTTTATATGATATTTATTTGAACTAAACATACAAACACCTCCCTCAAATGGGTATAGAACATAATGTTTCTGTGGACTGTGAACTACTGCCTCATGATATAATGATTGTTCAATATTCTAATACCACAACTTATGGTGGCCATTATGATGGTACTATAATTTTGTATGATATTTAAGATATTTATTTATCTATAATATTCTTCAATTATCTTTTATATCATAACTTTATTATTTTCATGTTGTATATATACGATAATTTCATTTGAGAAAGTGCGGACTATCGCCCGCTCAAAGTGGTAAGACTCGTTATTACCATACATGGAACCTATAAAAGATTGTGTAAATAAAATTATTTAATGTATATAAAAATTATATTATAATGGAATAATAATATACCTATGTATAATTTGTTCTTAATTCCTTTTAAAATAAAAAAATCAAATTGAAGTATCCTACGTCCATACATACGGATAATAGTCTCCACGAACGCGATGAGATTCAATCCACATTGTAGGCATTAAAGAATATTTTTCATTTGACTATTAAAAATAATATTTAATATCATAATATAATTCAGGATATAAATCAAATACCTCATATCCATAACAAACATGACATACTTAAAAAACATATAAAGGAAAACGAATCAGTTAACACCCGAAACAATGATACTACTAAAATATTATTAACAAAGAAATATTAGAAGGTAATATAATATAAAAAATATATGTATGTGGTTATTTTATTATTTAATAATAATTATTTAACTATTATACATGAGATTAAGTACCCTGGACCATGTAAAATTACATGGTATAGGTTAATTTCAAAATCTCTTTATTATTCGAGGTTATTTTTATATAAGTGTCTACTAGGACCTCTTTATCAACCACATATGTTAATCATAAAAATATATTTAAAATCATTTTTAATATTTACTAGATTATTATTTAATGTCATTTATATCATTTTTGAGTATTTATAAAATAGTTTGAAAGGAATCTTTCTGTAGTTTTCCAAAGAAGGTAATTTTTTACCATTTCGAAAAATTAATGTAAGATTGTTTTTTAACTTATATAGCGGGTGCTGTTATTCTACACCATTATAACACACTTTAAGCTTCCCTAATATTTTTATAAGAATATATTCAAAATAAATATTTTATTTTATAATTACATGACTTTTAAATTATTTCAAAATAGAAAGATATATTTCTCTGAAATAGTTTTGATTTCATCTATGTCAACATCAATTAATGGATTTTATACTTTTTTGAAGTTGATTTGTTATGATAAAAAACATCAATATTTTATTTATGGTTTTGACGCATGTTTCACTATGGATGTGTTATTTTTATACCATTCATGGTTTATGGTTAAATTATTAACATTTCGTATTCTAGTTTTAATATGAATGTTTATGTAATGTTTCAACCTTTTCATATGAAGAATGCATTGGACATTGTAAGTGACGGGTGGAGCCCGCTATAGCTTCTCGATGCATCGGTAGGTCTCTTTAGACAAACTAGTGTCTTGTAATAAGGCCTTGACAAAATTATATTTGTAGTCCGGGAATGAGGACTTGATTATGTTGTCATGATGTCCGACATTATGTATTCCATCCTAATAAAATGAACTATTGATATTACTTGTGATTATTCGACTTTTATAACATCCATGTGAATAAGTAAATGGAATTATTTGATTTATTTTTTCCATAATATGCTGATGTTTAATTTAAAAGTATTTTTTGTATTATGCATTTCCTTACATGTTTATGTTTATTTAAGATAGTATTATCTATACTATCATCCTTACTGAGCATCTGAGCACTCCACTTTATATGTTTTATTTTTCCCAGGATGTGAAGAAGTATTTTATGGTTAACCTACAAGAATATGATAAGGGATATGAATGTTTTCAATCGAGACAAAATCTTATTTGTGTTTTTATTTGATGATGTAATGTAAAACTTATGTATTTATCTAGTACTTCCAAGGCAAAAAAACTGATCGGTCTTTCTGAAATTGATCTCTTATGATCAGATCAATGTTAGGTAATAATTCACTAACAATGTATGACTGGGGTGGGGGTGTTATAGATGTGAGATTTTTTTTCTATATATGAATTAACATGTTTATGACATTGTAGATGTTTTATGAACCATTTCTTTATGTTCCCCATTTTTCTTAAGACACAATATCTATAATGACATATCCTACTTTTGTTATGTTCTATCATGAATGTTATTCTATTTGTATATAATATATATGAATGAAATTTGTTGGCCATTAAAATTCATAGAATATTAGTGTTTTATGTACATTATTTTTTTTATAGAATAATGAATATACTCCCATCCTTTAATTATTAAATTATAAATTATTTAATTTTTATACCACAAAATAAAAATATTGTTTTTTTGGTCATATTCAAAATAAAATTAGATATTTATTTTGAGGAATTAATTTATTTTTAAAATATGTAATATTTTAATAAATTATTATTATTAAATAATGTTTATTAAATATAAATAATCATATAATTTTTATAAAGGAAAAAGCTAATTCTACAAGGGTTCAAAACCTGTTATGTTAATAAACCGCACCATTTTCAATAAATGTATATTATTATATTAAAATTGAACATTAAATTATTTATAAAGTTATCTAGATAAAATGAATATTATTTTTGGAATCATAATATCCAAATTATACAGTTATTAAGTTATCATAAATTTCTAGGAAAATCAAATTTTTGAGTAGAAATTAAATAATGTATAAATATTCTTTTTTTTTAATTTGAAATCATAATGACACAAAAGTGAATTAAAAAATAATGTTGTTCTTATCCATGAAAAAATATGTTTTTGTAAAATAAAATAAAATAATTTTATGTTCATTTTTTTAATTTAATAAATACATTAGGGACGCCCCAAAACCATTTATATATTTTATGGTTTTAGAATCATTTCGTTGAAAGTGTGACTCATCTCTAAATTATAATGGAAATTAAATTCATAATTTCTGACCTTTTAATTATAAAATTATTATAACCACTCCCACTTGGCATAAATAATGGTAAAAAACCATTGGATGGTTTGTGGTTTTGCTAATTTTATTATGTAGCTTCGTAAACCTAAATAGAAAATAAACCCCCCTCATTTCATATATAAACATACGCAAGATCTCATTTCTATTCATTATAACTACATATAGAACATAAATACTCTTATATTCCCTCTAAAGAGTCCCCTAATGGTTCCCAAAAGCTCAAAAGTATCCCCTCCAATGAATTTGGACTCAAACAATCAAGTAATTCATCATTTCATTTCTCCTTCTTATTCAACTATCATCTTTACCACATTTGTTTTACAATAACGTCTTTATGATTTTATATATTATTACTTATCAATCCCAAATTAAAAAATATATATATATTATGATATAAAAATTTCTCTCCAATCATTTCATTTTATGAATTTTTATTTCACATCATTATACTCCTGAAAATTCATATCGATTTTTCATTCCAAAACAATTTTGAAGTATATTTACAATCCATTTCCTATCACAGGTTTTCACATTTATAAAGTTATACATATCTTACATGGCAAATAATTGTACTTATTCTATTCTATATTATCATGGAATTAATTATTATGAAAAATGAATACATTTTGTAAGATCTATGTTGAACACAAAAGCATGTAAATAAAACAAATGTGAAGTGTGCACTCAGAATTATAGAGTGATTCAATGCATTGTGTAATATTTAGTCTGATGAGACAAAATACTAGGACATGGAGTGAATATAATTTTTTAGGGGAATTTTTACACCTTGATGTCATGGTGGTTTAGCCTTCACCTATGTTTTGGATAAAGGGTTTTATGTTATTTCTACATTTCACATTTAATGATTATCATGATATATCATATATCATTGTTCTTGTTTTTTATTCCTACACTTTTCCCCCATTGATATTCCTATATTCCAACATGTATCACCAAATTCCACTATTATTCCATTATTGGTATATATATCTCACCTCTTTCTTATGTTTTTACCCTAGTCATCTTGTACAGTTTTAAAATCCCTGGAATCCAAGAAGTTTGTTTAGGAAGATTTTAATAATTTATTTGTATCCCATATTGAAGATGTTATTCAATATTCATAATTAATATACACACCAGACATGTAAATAATTAGTTATATATTATGTATATTTTTAAAAAATTAATCATTAATTAATATCTAAAAAAATAGGGCTGTTATAGTTTATATTATAGGAAATGTTTAGTTATTTTTTTTATTTGGATTAGGAAAACTGAAAGGAATGACTTAAAAACATGAATAATTATAATAAAACCTCCTTAAATTTTAGTTATTTATAGATTAATTGGGTTTTCAATAAAATAAATCCATTTATGAATACTACAAGTGGACTTGGTTTTAGAAAAAATATACATAGGGAAAAAAACATTGACAAGCTATGTCGGAAAAAATACATGATAGGAATTATTTCATATATAACATAGATTTAAGCATATAAATTCACAATTGAAGAAAATATATATAATATTATAGTCATCCCCTTAATGTCATTGGATTCCATTTTATTTGTTTAATAATTCAAAAATAATGATCCATAAATTTTCTTTTGTTATATGAAATGGTAATAAGTGGTTTGAATCAGGTAATCAATCAATGTGATGACCAATTTTATGATTGTCCCATTGAGATTCCTAACTAAATGAGAGTGGGGGTGAAAAAATTCTGGTGATACTCCCCCATCTAACGTGGGTTATTAATAAAAACATTGATGATGAGAAGTAACCAAATACTCCTAATTAAAAAAATCTATAATTGAGTCTTTTTTTGTGAAAAGGCCTCCTACTTTCAATGGATTATCTAATCACATAATCACTGATCAATAGATCAACTCTAATGAGATGTTCATATTAGTTTTTAATGTTCCGAAAATGTTAAGGTTCAACTTGATGAAAATCATATGGTGGTAGAAGCTTATCAGTGATGTAAAATAATCTATAATATGAAGCTTGATGAAGAGATCAATGTTATTTGGGGGTGGATCTTTTGGAAATTGTTTTTCAACAAATATATTTTTTGAAATTTCAGAATTAAATTGTAATGGGATTTCATTTCCCTCAAAAAAATGAGGAATCAATTAGGGAATATAAGGAAAACATAAAAAGGCATTCATGATAACCCTTTTTCTTTGTCTTTACCCCAAAATTGATGTTTGATCACTTATTTGGTGGAGGAAAACATAGATTATGAAAATACCAGGAGGTTCATTGATTTGATCGCTATGAAGAAATTGTATGATGTTCCAATAAATAAAAAATGGAGATAATTGAATATCAAGGGTATTAGAGGGATCATAAGGGGAAAGTGGAGTTTAATTTTTGATGTTTGATGGAGATATATAATGGTTACATGAAATTTCAACATCATACATTTCAAAGCTACAGATAGAAGAAACATTGAAACAATAGAAGGAATATGTGGAAATTATTTATATTTGGTAATGAAGAACACCTTTCTAGTAAATTCCAATAGAAGAAACCAATTAATCCGATATAGGAATTGAATTACTAGGTCAACCATAAAATCGTTGTTTATTTATTAATTTTCAAGGAACCAGAGAACTTTTCAAACCAATTCACTTATGCAATGGTTTTCTGAGACAACAAAAAACCTACAAGGAAAAAAAGGTGATATTTTTTCCACCATGACCACTAATGTGGATCTCACAAAAACAGTGCTGATATGTATTCTAGATATTTATTATATGATAGGGAACTTACATTTTTATTATGATTTTATGTAGTCCTTCATGTCACAAAATTTTAGATGAACAGTTAAAACATCACCACAAATCATGCAATTGGAGTTACTAGTTAAAATGTAATATGGAAAAATTATTGGATCAAAAGTATATATCTCCTCCCCTATCACAATTTGTAGGTTCAACATTCAATAACACCTTGTAATACATATTTTGGTGAAATTTGATGTAATTATGGGAATATATTTATTTTCACTATATTTAGCCAACATAAATTTCCTTGATAAGTAAATCACTCTACGTATTACAAATCAACCCCCGATTCTGTACAAGTACAATGAGGAAGAATAATCATAAATAGAAACACCATCAAAAGAATGGATATTATTTCTATACAAGTAATAATATCTCACTCAAATGATTTATTATATAGAATGAACCATCCTCAACAAAATTCTTATTGTGTGGGAACACATAAATGTGTTTACTAAAGAATTTCATGGTGTTCCTATGAGTAAATAAATTTTATATTGAATTTTGATTACACTTTGGGAATTAACGTTATTCAAGAATCATTATATAATGGATGTTTTGGATGCTCAGGATATGAATAACAATAATATAGAAGAATCTGGAAATTGTTTAATACACCCATGTGTTTCATCATTGGGTGAACAAGTCTACTTCAACAAGAAGGATGAGTCAATATGACATTAGATTGATTATAGTGAGCCCAACATGATCATGACAATGAACATATATAATGTGGTACATAATGATGAATTTTTCGATCATCAATTTGGAGTATAATACTTCTCTACAAAGGATCTATTGTCATGGTATTTCCTAGTTAGGTTAATAAAGAAGGATATCCCCAAGAATAATTTTCTGTACAAGGTAAGAGCATGATGTGTTCATAGTGATTCCTTTCAATCACAGTCATTCTCCATAGATCATCATGATGTTTATTAATAGATTATTTAATGGTTAACATGAAATTTTATTGGTATTCATTTTAGATGATATCATAATATACTCAAAAATCATGGAGAACCATGAGGAAAATATGGGATTTGTGTTAATTAACATGTGAATGGAGACTCATTATTCTTTGTACATCTAATGTGTGTTATAATAGATATAATTATCATTAATTGGGAATAGTATCATATGTAAGGGGATATAGAGGGACCAGTAAAAATGATATGAGTTTAAAATATGGATATGGCCAACATATATGAAAAATATGTGTGGTCTCTTTATATTATATGGGTATTATATTCAATTTGTAAGAAACATCTCGTGATTTTCAAACAATAATACCAAGAAACCACTATGGGATTGATATTTTCTAGGAATGATGAATGTGAATAAATATTTAATGAGCCGAGAATGATGCTTATCACAACCGATATTCATATTCAACCAACATATGGAGATCATTCATTTTTATTCTGCAATGATTTGAAGGAATAATTATTGTGTGTTTTAATGAAGAATGAAAAATACATATCTTATGACTCAAGGAAGTTAAATTTATACTATTATAACAACCCAAAACCTGATCTGGAGTTGGCTATAGTGATTTGATTTAAAAATATTGTCACATTATCACTTTTTGGTGAAGGGATAAATATGCATGGATTACAAAAGTATCAAATATATATTCACATAGAAATAGATGAATATATTCCAATGAATAAGGTAAGATTTGATCAAGATATTTTATAATACAAACCTCTACTATTATGGGAAAGTGTATAATGTTGAAGAATATATATTTAGAAAAGGCCTTAAAATTATTTCATTAGCGAGAGTTAAGAGGGATATGATCGTCTTATATTTTTAATGGATGCACATGTCTATCATAAAAGTATGAAAAATGATGAATCCTATCACAAATGATTTATCACAAATATCTTTTGGATAATTTAAATAATGGTAAAAGATATGATGTTGGAATTTTGAATAAATTATAATCTATAAAAAAAAGTGAAATCATCGGAATTCATTATTAATGAAGAAGGTGTTATAATATTCGGATCAAGAATATTTGTATCATTAAATCCTGAGTTAAACAAGGAGACACGTGATGTTGAAAATTTCTCATCCTCCTATTTCTATCTTATAAGCACAATGATATATCAAGATCTCTACAAAAATGATTAATGGGACACTATGAAAAATTAGATAACATAATATACATCAAGAGTTATTTTTTTGTTATAATGTGAAAGAGGAAATAAAAAAACACCATGAAATAAATCAACCATTAAACATGGATATAGGGAAATCAAAAAAATCACCATTTAATTTGTCACCACCATTTTGAAGACATCCCGAAGAAAAAAATTATATCTTCGATGCGGTGGATCTTCATTCAAATAATGTAAACTTCAATGTGTTTCGAGAAGATTTCTCAATTTATAAACTTTTACAAACATATATCATAGATTTGGTAATGTTTTATTGATTAACTATATTGAATATTTCTAGTTGATATCATATATCCACATATGTGTTTTGGAATAGTCTCAAACAATTGTCTAAACCCTGATCTGATCTTGAAGAAAAACGACCATCCTCAAATTGATGGACAGTCTGAGAAGACATTTATGACTCTATAAGACATGATATAATAATTATATATGTGATTCAAATGTGTATGAGAAAAATATATTCCTCTAGTCGAGTTTTCATAAAAAAAAGTTTCCACTCAAGCATCCAAATGGGTCCCTATAAAGACCATTATTGGAAGAGTTGAAAAAATCATGACCGTTAAGATGAAGCTACGAAATGAATACTATAAGTCCCTAAAATTTTAAAGGAAATGGAGGCAAAGGATAATACTATTTAGTAGCACATCAACACTTATTTACATAAAATATATATATATACTGATTATTGTCCATGAGGAATAGAGTTTGAATTACGAGACATGATATATCTATGCATATCTTCATGGAAGAATATGACATGATTTGGGTAGAAGGGAATGCATAGTCTGAGATACATAAACCCCTTCGATATAGTTGATCACATCAGAGTGAATGCCTAACAACTAATACTACCGACTGGCATGTCTGAAGTATATGATTTATTCTATATATCCCTCTTGATAAAGTACATACCATGCCCACCACATGTACTTAATCTAGAGGCTGTACCATTGGATAATAATCTCTCATATGTATAGTAGTAGGTGATGGTCTTATTCCAAAAAGTAGGAGTCACTGGTAGAAATATAGGATTTAACATCGATGTAATAATTTTAGTTTTTTATTAACTAATGCCAATGGTATTTGGGATAAATTTTTGGAATAATTTTATAGAGAAAATGACGCCAAAAATCAGAATACTATGATTTTTGGTATTAATTTATGTGAAAAATGTCACTGAAAATAAAAAAAATTATCATGGTTTTTGGATAAAACTGAATCCATATGTGAAATTTTTCGTGTTGGTTATCCAAAAAATCTAATACCAAAAATAATAAAACAGAATAGTTCTGGCATCTGTTTTGGTAAAAACCAATGCCAAATGTCATTTAAAAATTGTCATGTTCGGGAAACCCTTATGTTATTAGATATTTTAAATCGAAACCTATGGTGTCTCCCCACAACTCGCGATGAATTAGAAGCCTTATTTGTGATCTCCAATAACCATTGTTGACGATTTTTGCCTATTTTCACAATCTACAGTCTTCGTTCTTTATTGTATTCCCTTGATTTATCGTCTATGGTTTATTTGATCTTCCAAAACCTATTGGGGGCGACTTTCAACCTTGTTTTTATTTTAGTTAGTTTTCTATGTTAAATTTTGATTTTTACCATCAATGTTTTATAGATATTATAGTTCTTAATTTTGCAATGCATTATAAAGAGAAAATTTCATGTTGGGGATCTATTTTCGTCTGAGTTTTGTAAGTTTTTTTTAATTTTGGAAAACATTTATTAATAATTTAATTTTTTTTATTTGATTCAATTATTAGATTAGAGTTTATTTTAAATGTGTCAGAATATAATCAATAGTCATCTGTAAGAGTGATTAGTCAATGATCATGATATGGATTGGAGTTGGGTGATATTAGGATAAGAATTTTTATCTGACATTATTTATAAATGTATTGGTCAATGTTCTTGATATGGAATGGGTTTTGTGATTTCAGGTTTTTTATGTTAGAATATCTCATTTTGTGTCTTCATAGAACTGATAATATACACTTTAGAGGGGGGGATGTCTTGAATCAGTTCTACCTAAATTTTACCAAAAACAAAATGAATTATTTTTATACTTTTCTACCACTCTGGTAAATTGAAACTTTATGGATAGTAAGAACATAATTAGATATTTTTATCTTTTACCCAATAATCTACAACGGCATGTGATAGTAAATATTACTAGAAAATTTAAATGTGTTATTTTTACATATTTTAGACCAGATTTAGAAAACATACTTCATATATTTTTCAACTCTAATTTAGAAATATATTCTATGATATAATATATTTATCATTTTTAATGGGTGTCCAAGGATTATCATGGATTTTTATTTCCATTAATTTACAAGAAGATACATAATATTACACATGAAAATGTAATACTATATCCCAAAAAACAATTTCATTGGAATCCCACATGTTATTTCTAAAACTAATTTTTATTGAAGTCACTCAGTACTAATACCAAGGTTGTTACTACATATGAATAATAGGCCTTATTTATCACCACAATTTCATTTATTTCCTATAAATTACCATGAAATAAAAATATTTAAATTGAACTCTGATATTCTGATCAATACCCAATTCTTATGAATCAATTTATGGAATTATCCACTAATTTTATCACCAGTGATCATAACCAATAGAAATTAGATTTGATTCCTCTTCAATATCTTCCTTTAATTATTTGTGAGTTCCCAACTCTCAACTCAATCACACAACCAATTCATTATTCTTCACAACTAATATATTTTTTTCTTACATAGTTTCACAAAATAATATATTTATATACTCATTAGATCATGCAATGGATCCACAACCACTTATTATTCCAGAAAGTATTCTATTATTCTCACACCCAAAGGATTTGTAAGATATATCATTTTAATAATATATTTAATTTCATCTATAATATGTTTTGGTGTATTACGATTGATTTAACTTATAATATGAACATTTAATCTAATGATTATTTCATATTACTAATAATAACTATTTTTTCCCATTAAATTAATGAAATAATCAATACTTTTGACCCATGAAACATCAAAATAATACAAAAACTATATAAAATGAAATAATAAATTATAGAATATTGATATTATAATTATATTATATTATTAATATAACACATTTATATTATATGAAAAGAAAATGTTTAGTATTTGTAAATGTTTTTTATATATGATGTTTTATATATGATTATTAATATTTTTAATTAAATGTGTTTATATTTACAATTTATTTATATATATATATTATTTTAATATATTCACCAATTATTCTGTGATATCAGATATTGAATGGATCATAATTGGATAGATTTACGAAGAACCATCCTTGAATAAGAAAAATGATTTGATGAATTATTGGAATTTTATAAATGACATATTTAAAACATTTATTGTATATTCTATCTATGGGAGAAGTGTTTATATATGTGAAAGTTAAACTGTAATGAAATCAAGGATCATCTCATTTTTTAGGGGTTTAGCCTTAATTATACACATTGGATCTATCATGGTGAAAGAACTGAAAATTCAACATACAATGTTGATGAATATATTCATAATGAGGCATAGGATCTTATTTAATAATTAATTAATGATTAAGTTGTTGAATCCATCAAAAAAACAACTTTTCAATGATTTTATGGAGATTATGAGAAACCATTATTCATAAATTGTAGTAAATATACAGATTTATCATTACTTTTGTGAAAAATTAACTCAAAAGATAAAAATGGATGGAGTGATAAAAGCATCTGAAAATTACATGATCTATTAAAAGAGCTACTTCCAAGATGTAATAGGGTTCGAGATTCAAATTATGAGGCAAGGAAAATATAATTCCCAATGGGATTGGGGTATAAAAATATTCATGATTGCCCAATTACTGTGTACAATTAGGAAAAAAAGTGAATATTTATCATGTTGTCTTACAATTGGGACATCATGATTTTAGATAGATGGGAAAGTAAACTCAGATTCATTCCTACGTGATGTCATCTAACTTCATGAAAAATCAATTTTTCACTTTCTAATAATATCATCCAATATTTTTTGATGAGAATTTTCATAATTTAATTGTGATTAATTATTTGGTACTTGAATCACAACTCCTTATAAATCAATTTGTATCCTTCCAATAATTCTTCATTTGGAGACTATATTTGAACATTCAATTGTCACAAAAAAGATAAGAAATAATTAGGTGAGCGAATATCTAATGGTAACATACATCACCCTGCCGATTCACCACAGTGGATGAGTTGTGATAAAAAATTTGATAATTTTGGAAGTGAAGTAAGAAATTTCAAAATGGGATTGTGTGCTGATTGAATTAATCTGTATTAGAGCCTCAGTAGCCAACATAGTTCATGGCCTATTTTTATGATAGTTCACAACGTGTCCCCAAATCAAAGTATGAAGAAAAAAATATGTTATTATGAGTTTGATGATTTCTGGACCAAAATAACCAATGAATGACATTGATGTGTACCTTTCTCCCTTGATTAATGATTTAAAACTTCAATGGGAGGCAAGTGTTAGTGTTTTAAATGCATACAAGAAGAAATATTACTTTTGTGTGCTTTAATAATGTTAATTATAAATGATTTTCCTACATAAGGAAATATATGTTGATATAGTGTTATGGGAAATAAATCATGTCCATTTTTTAAGAACATACTTTATATTATGAATTACCGAATGGATGAAATATAGTGTACATGTGACATTAATGATTTTTTTTGTATCGATCATCCTTATCGTAGATTGAAAAAAATCAAATAATAGATTATAATAATAAAACCTTCCCCCTTGACCATTGTTAGCTGAAGAATACTATGATATGGTGAAAGTTATTTATTCGACAATAGGAAAGAAAAATTGTTCTGGTCTTCAATTATATATTAGGAAGAAGAAGTTTATTTTTCAAAACATTTTTAATAGATATTTTTATAGATAAAACCTAACATTGATGTTATGCATGCTGAGAAATGCATATTTGATAGTTTGGTTGTTATGTTGATAGGCATAAAAGTAAAGGAAAAAATATGGATTTAATGCTAGATTGGACTAGATAGTAATTAGAATACTTTTGGAGTTAGCTACCTCAATGAATGAAAACAAAACATATTTACCGCCTTCTTGTCACAAATTATGTAAGATTGAATAGATGAATTTTTGTCTGTTTCTTCATTGTATTAGTGATCCTAGTGGGTTTTCATCAAATGTGAATAATTTTTTTATCATTGAGGTATTTTAAATTCAATGGTATAAAATATCACGATTTCATTATGTTGACGCAAAAAATTATACCAGTAGTAGTGCGTGGTATATTTTCCAACAACTGTTATAAAGACTGTCATCATGTTAGGTAATTTTTTTGAATCCATTTGGAGAAAATTCATTGATCTAAATTTGTTGGATCTGTTGGAGAATCAAGAAACCCATATTCATTTTCAACAAGAAATGTATTTCCCACCCATGTTTTTTGATATAATTTTTCATCTGCTGATTCATTTCGTGTGTGAGATTAGAATATTTGGGCCCATTTATTTATGATCGATGTATCTATTTGAAATATATATGAATATTTTGAAAGGTCATGTTAAAAATCATTATCAACTAGAGGCCCCTATTATTCATAAATATGTATCATAAGAGGTGATTGAGTTTTTTAGTTAGTATTAGTAAGAGGTTGAGCATAGTAGTATCCCAAAATCTCTACATTTCACATTTGATATAGAAGATAGTGAGGTTCGAGGCATAATGGAAAATTTCTTTCAAAAATATGATTTTATGCAGGCACATATATACATTTTGATCAACACATATGTTGATCAATAATATATATAACTATATATTTCTGAATTAATGTTCTGATATCAGAAAAGAAATAAAAATGGCCGATGGTGGACCATATGAAGACATTTGATTAATGGTTTAATGAGAAAGACACCAAAGAAATATTTTCATTAGATATAATGATGTGTTATTAGGGAGAAATATCATAATTTGATCACATGGTCTGGTGTTGATATCAATGGATACACATTTTACACACAAAAATAGATGACAAGCATACTATTCAGAATAGTGGTTTGATGGTTTTCACTGACCAAGCGAATTTATCGAGTGCTAAAGATAAATACCCAATTTCCGCATCAATGACATATTTTGGATTTCATGAAGACATATGGTAAATAGGTTATATTAAATTTTGACCCAACATTTTTATGTGTAATTGGATTGATAATAATAGTGGTCTGAAAAATGATGAATATGGGTTTAAACGCGTTGATTTGAAAAAATTTAATAACAATGAAAAACCATTTATTATAGAGACATATGAAAATAAAGTATTTTATATCATTGATCTATCGAATGATCAGTGGTCAATTGAATATCAAGGATAAATATATTATTTTGGTGATGGGGATGATGCTGATGAAGTTAGTGATTTAAAAATGCATTATTCATCTATTACACAATTTTTAATCATGAAAATGAGTATAAGAAATATATAGTGCTTATAATACGTAATGATCATGATTTAGGCATTTTAAAAAAATCTAAATTTTCTCATAATTGTTCTGGTAAATATTTATATTTTGTTTTTTGATTTTGAATCTTACAAATGTGTGACTGTATTTTTACGTGCTTATTTTTTCTTCCTTATTTATATATTTTTAGTTTTCTAATAATATACAAGTACACAAAATTTCATTAAACATTGTAGTAGTAATTTTAGATACATATAGAGAGGAGTAGTTAGCGAGGTATATCTATTTTTATATATTATTAAATCTTCAGTAATATACTTATTTATGAAATAAAAATGTTAATTTAGAACTTTTATTACAAGATTACTGATGCATCCTCAGCGAAGGAAACATATCTTGTTACTACTAAAAAATCATGTTCTCAAGTTGGTAAATGTGGTATTACAAATTTGACAAAACTATGATTTTCTCATGATGATCACAGAGTTCACATACGTTTTGATGGGGAAAATAATTCAATTGGCCTAAATGAAATTCAGTTTTTTAGTTATATAGTGATTCATAGCCATTGGAGGACTAATATTTTGTATCTTGATTGGATTTCAGTAGACAAGATGGTGAAGAAAAACATTGGGAGTCCGTGACAGTAAAATATCGAAATATAAATTTTTATATCATTTTTATAATATTATATATTTTAAATGAAATATTTAATTTATTCAATTACAGATGACATTCAATTTTGAGGAAACAAATGAAATTAATAAAATACATCCCTTTTTATTGACAGTTCGATGGAGAGATTTAAAAAAATGAAAAAAAATTATTTTTTTGGAAATAGAATGTTTGAAAACACTTTTCTCATGTATCCATTTATAGATGAAGATACATGGAAGCAATTTTTGGACGTATTTTATAAGGAATAATTTCATGTATGATAATTTTTTTATAATGTAAAATTTATTGTATATATTTATTGTTACGTTGTAGTTAATTTTTATATAACAGACCACTATGAGATCTAATCAGGAGATCCAGTTGAGAAATTTATACCCTCATACATTATCACATTAAGGGTATTCGTATTTGGAGTATAAAGTTATTTAAGAAAAATTTGAATCATTTAGAGCTTGATATAGTAGTGGTTCATAAGAGGTCCATCTTGGTCCCTCATCTCCTCCCACTGTCCTTGAATAATAGAAACTAGCAAGAAGAAGAAAAAATGAATAGTATCTTATAGTTGAAGCTATGAAATTAGATGATAAAATAGTAAGTAAATATTATTTAATTGTTATCAATTTTTTTAATTTATAAATTATAAACCCTAACGAACTTTTTTATTTTTCATTTCAGGAGGAACTTTAGGAGCTGGTGACACAAAGATCTTTTTTCAATTAAGGTAGGATAAAAATCCTAGCCACTACTTTGGAAAAGGCAGAAAATGCCAGCCATGTTAGAAGATATTAACAAGGTGATAGTATTCTATAGGTTTTTGGTAAGAGTAAAAAATAAAGAGATGTTGAAATAGAATCCTTAAAAATAGAACTAAAAGATATGAAATAGTCTATTGGTGATCAAATTAAAGTAGTCATGCATAAGGATTCAATAGATTTATTGGAAAGATAATCACAACCTACACTTCCTTCCTAGTTATTTTATTTATTTCTCATCAATAATTATATTATATAAATTATAAAAACCAATATAACTTTTCATTTTCACCCTTCCCAGCCTACCCAACCATTATACCCAACCCCATCTTCTAACCATATCTTGTATGAAAATCCTTCCTTGGTATATTATGTATTTGTTATTTAATTATTCTATTTTATAAATTACAAACAGTAATATAAATTTTTCATTTTTCATTCTTCCCATCTTGCTCGCCGGTACTACAAAACCCCATCTCCCTACCCTACACCGTATGAGCATCCTTCCTAGGTATATTATTTATTTTTCTTCAATATTTATATTTTAAAAATTATGAACACAAATATAACTTTTACATTATTCGGTTTTCTTAGCCTTCTCACTCGAACTACCATACCCCATCAGCTTACATTGATTCTCCACCACCTCGCTCCATCCAAAATTCATATTTTTTGTTGTTTGATAAAATCCTTACATACATATTGTTTCATTATGACTTGTGAATTTTTTTGGGATTGTGTATATCATCATCCTATGAATATGGGTCAGGTGAGAGTATCAGTACTCAATATTATAGATCCTAATGCTCTACAAAAATTTAAAACCTAGAAGATCACCAGAGTTAGGGAATGGAAGGTTAATTATTTACATTAAAAAACATGTTCTCTTCTTATATTTCATATTATGTATGTTTTTAAATAATAAATAAAAATTATTAATAATTAATTATAATGTTTTAGAAATTTATCTCATATAGGATTATCTGAAATGAAAATAAGATGCACAACTAAAATAGAATTTTCAGGAACAATCAATTGTGGATGATTCAGATATTTATTATGGGATACAAATATTATCCCAGCAATCATCTTCATTTAATTATCTCTATGTGTTTCAAAATATTCTTGATATATGTAGAAGAGAATATATATAGAGATTACTTGATAAAGATATCAAGCAACTAGTTTATTTTAATGAGATGATCCTAAATGCAGTGCAGTTGTTTTTTATGTATGTAAAATGAAATTTTGATTTTGATTTTATTAATAAAATATGGTTTTAATTTTAACAACGATATTTTATTTTTAAATTAGGAAAATACACACACTTATTATATAAAATTAATTTACACACATTTATTGTTTTTTAGATCTAGAATTTATTTCCACATAAGTACAACATTTGAAGAATCCTGATAGAGTTGAAGATATGTGTGAGAGATTATCCCAAGCAAAGATTCATTGCAAGTTTATTTCATTTATTGACAAGTCATAATAAAAACATAATTCTGAACTAATGATCATTATAATGTCAATAATTTTGAACTATTTCTATTATAGGGGGTATGGGATGTTAGTTGTATTGTGCCCAAGTGAATGAATTTTATATTAGTTATTCTCTTTATAAGGGAATGTTTGTAAACTATTTTCCACCTTCATAGAAAGGTAATATTTTTTATAAGGTAATTCTATTTTATTCACATTGATATATTTGTATTATTAGTTTCTATATATGAAAATACAATTCATGGAAAAAATTTAACATGGAATTCAAAGTCAATAAAGACACCGAATAAAATAAAATATGTGGATGTACGTGTAATTAGTTTTTATATTATAACATTTATGATTTTTTGTTATATATTAATTTCTATTAACAATTTAATATTTTATAGCTGTATATTCATCATTAAAATGGACATGTTGAATGTGGTTACTATATTTTACAATTCGTGTATAATATAATCACAACTAGGGAAACTAATAAAATTGATAAGGTTAGTTGTATTGATTTTGTTATATTTTCTGCCATATTATTCTATTTTTTATCTCATATCATTCAATGTCATTTTAGGAATTCGATGATTGAAAATATTATTCCCAATCTAATACGACTCCTATTCAATCGATTTTTCCAAAATATTTGTTATGTTTTCTTAGTACTTAGTGTATGATAATACAAATATTTATAAATAATTTTACATATAGATTCAAAAAACAAACTCTTTTGATATATTTGGTGCCTGAACCTACTAATAATCAAATGAATGGTCAAAAAATAATCAACAATGATAATTACTTAAATTTCAGGTACATGTATTTTATTTCAAATTTATTTTAAAAGTAAAATATTTTTAATTTTCAAAATTTTATTAACTATCAATGCCGTTTTTTATTCATGGTATATAAAATAATAAATAATCAATCAACAATTTTTAGAGAGGATTTGTACTATCCACACTGAAATTAACCCATGTCATACCTATTATAACTCATTTCCAAAAGGATAAAAAAGACTCCAGAATTTACCAAGAACAATTAAAATGTGAATTAATCATATTACATGGTATTCTTAAGGCATTGAGTATTGAGTCAGGCCAAAATGACAGCAAGTGAACATGTAATTAAGATCCACATGGCATCAATTTCATGCATGTACATGGTATATATAATGAATTGAATTTTAGGTTTACATACAAGACTATCATTGTTACATTGTAATAATTGTATCATGTCAGGTCAACCACACTTGTATAATCATATCATGATGGTCCACTTGTTCTAACTACCAAATAATGCTTCCTCAGGTATGTCAATACGTTCAACAAGAAATATCATAAAACTGAGAATAATACATGTCATCCTGAGATATCAGTAGCACTATACATAAACATGTGATAACTATATTATATGGTAACAATTTACATAAGAATTTTTAGGGAATAAAAAATTAATTATGGTCTCATGGTCTACCCATGCAAAACAGTTACCATATCAGAAAACTTCTCTCAAGGCCACACACACACACAACTGTCCATAACATAAAAATCATGGACACATTGGAAAAAATAAATTTGTAAATATTCCAAATATAATACTAGTCACAAATAAAATAACATGTATGGAATGAATGTCATGAACTCTGATGTATATGATCACCCCAAGTGGTCACATATTTTTGAGGTAACCAATTAAACTATTTTTTCAGCATATCACTCAAATAAAATGGAAATGGAAGATATTTATCTACTTCTTCCCTGATTATTTTAAACATATAAAAATTTTATATGAAATTGGTAACATGGTAATTTGGGTATTCTATCACAAAACACCTAAACAAACATACTATTATACATCTATTATTATAAATTAACATACACTCATCCATCATGGGATATCAACACAAACATAAAAGGAAACAAATCACTAATTTGAAATGAGAAATGATGCCCTTCCACTGGGTATATGCATTAGCCATATCATTCTCAACCTACATTATCTGATCATACATTATAGAACTCTTTAACAATAAACCATCTCATTTAGCCTATGCCATATTTTCCACATTACATAGAGTGACATATTCTTCCAACATTTGAAACAAGAATTAATTTATTTATCTCAAGTACCATTGCAATGTATTTTTCATAATTTTTATATGATTTTTGATGAATCAATCTTTAACTAGTATCCATGTAAAGGTTTTAGTGACTCAAATGTATTTTTTTTGGTATTAAAGAATAGTTGGGGGTGCGAGAACTGTAAATTTTGGAGTTGTGGGACTTTCAAAGGTAACACAACATCTTGATGAAGTCATTGATTGCAGGTACGTATATCTTAATTCTAACTTATAAAAAAATAAGTAGATAAATTTTTTATTAACATAATAAAATAATGTATTTTCTAGTTTAATATTGAATGATAGATACTGTTTGATTGTTGTTTATTATGGTTTTTAACAGGTTTTTTATTTTATTAGATGATTAATTTTTGGATTATTCTATAATAAAATTTATCATACGGTGTCCGTTGTTTTTAAATATTACTCCATTATTATTTAAAAAAATATTCATGTTTATATTGTAAGATTCATCTACTAATAGTCCGTATACCCGATCCTTCTTGATTTTCAGCGTCATTTTTAGATAAAACTGACACCAAAACCCTTAACCGAATAGTTTTTTGGCATCTATGTTTGGATAACCGATGAAAAAACATGATTTTTGTCATCTGTTTATTTCATAAACATACACTAAAACCCCTAACGAAAATAATATTATTTATATTTCCTTTATAAACATCCGTTAAAAACCAACATCAGACATAAAAAAACCAACGTTAAATTTTGTTTTTGCACTAGTGAGTTCTATGATATAAGATAATGAAACTTGTCAATTTTTATTTGCAGAAACCAAAAGATTAAAAAAAGTGAAGTGGGAACAAGATTATGTGATGAATTAGAGTTACGCAAATCTAAATAATGTGGTAAATGATAATTTTGAGGAAGACAATTCTTAAGGGGGGAAGATTTTTATTTAATAGAAAAATAATAAATAAAAAACCCAATTGGATTTATTTAACTGTCTTATTATATAATATAGTTATAGAAATCACATGAAAATATATTGTTTTATTATATTGAATTGGATTAAAAAGAACATTAATTATCATTACCATTGAAAATATAGTATTTTAATAGTGATCTAGTGATTAATAGAAATACATGGTTTTAACAATACCAGTTGACATAGACATTGTGATGGCCCTAACCAGTTGGATAATACTATATGAATCCCATTTATTTGATCATCCAAGGGAGGTAGCATCATTGTTATTTTTCCATTACCAGTCTTGATATGAGATCTAAAAAATTATGAATGTGCAGTACCATTAACGGGATATGTTCATGCTCATCGATGTCATGGCCCAAACCATGTACACAAAACCACCAAATGAAAGACTCACAGTTGGGAACCATGCTCTTTGGTATTTTTTTGGTGTATTAAATGGATATGTGTAAATACCATATAAATATAAGTTTGAACATTTTTTGTTATAGAATAAATAATATATTTTCAACATATTATTGTTTCATTATAATTTTTCTTCAATCAACAAAAGCCAAATAGTATTTTCAAGTAATATTAAAATTCTATTAAAGAATTTATTTTGATAAAATAACTAATTTTTAAAATAAATAATATTTTAAAAAGTTTTTATGGAATATTTTTTGTATTTTATAATTTTTATTCAAAATTTTATATAGAGAAAAGTAATTTTTATATGGTTTTAAAAACAATTATTGTAGAAAAATGCAATATTTTCAATAAATTTAATTTATTATTTAAAAGTGAAATGTCACATAATTTTAAAATTATTTAGATTAATTGAATATTTTGTGTGGAATCATAATTTATAAATTATCCCAAAATCATGTTTTCAAATTTTAACGAGGCGATCAAATTATTGGGAAAAATTAAATATCAAACAAAAATAATTTTTGTAAAATGATGTTATAATGGAAAAAAATTGATGTAATAAATAATATAAAGGGTATACTGGTAAAAAAAATATATTTTTTAATTAATTAAATGTGATTTATTTTTTATTATTTTTTTGTTTTATAACTCCCTTGTGAATCCCCCATAACCATTAATATATTTTAGGGTATTCAGATCATTAATTTAAGTGTTTGACTCACATATATTTTAAAATGGAATTATTTTATTATGTTCCTCCTTTTTATTTACAAGATGATTATACCCACTACCATTATTAAAAGAAGATGGATTAAACCATGGTATGTTTTTTTGGTTACATTGTTATGTAGAGTCAAAAACCATAATCATAAAACAAAATCCCCTCATTCCCTATATAAACCCACCTAAAAAATAATTTATATTCGTTAAAAATCATGATTTCATCTTAATACAATGATATATACTCTCTAGTGCCTTACAATGGTTCCCCAAAACTTCACACGAAGCCCCTACCAATCATTTTGATTCGCACACTCATTTAAGGAATCTTCTACTTTCTCCTATTTATGAATTTATATTATTTAAATTAATTATTTTATCTTAATTTCCTTTTTATTGGATATGGTACTACATATACCACATAAATTACACGTTATATAAAAATGATTATAGATCAATTTCACTCTCATAAAACGATTTTATGAATTCTCATGCGAGGTTTTTGTGGTACCTAAATTTCAATACAATTTTCCATGACAAAAAAAATAGTGCGGAGAATATCGTACCTATTTAAAATGAAGTTTATTCACATTTATACACTTATAACTCTTAGACATGGGAAATACATGTATTTATTCCAAACACATTTGTCATGGAATAATGTTTTATAATGAATGAATCTTTTTGTCTAACCTATGTGGCAGATAAAAGCATGATAATGAAATGAAAGTGATGTGTGCGCCCAGAATTATATAGCACTCCGATGAATTGGGTAATTTTTTGTCTCATGAGAAATCATTTAGGACATGTTGTAATCATTATTCATTTATGTGACTTTGTCCACAGTGATGTTTTCATAGTTTAGTATTGAACTATGTTTATGATGTAGTGTTTTAAGTTTTTTCTACATTTCCCATGTTATGATGATCATGTTATATCATGTACCATTGTTAATGACTCTACTTAATACAATTTGTATGCCTTATTAATATACCTATTGTCAAACATTTTTCACCTTATGACATTTTTACTCTCTTATTGGGATTTATATCTCACCCCTTTGTAATATCAGTCTCTAGGTAATCTCATGTATTTCTATAAGCCCTCGAATTGTAGAGGAATGTTAAGAATGTTTTCAATAATGTTGTTGAATCCATTTTGAAACATGTAAATATATGTACTTTGTTCAAAAATACAATATAATTTTTGATCTTCAGGGATGTATTATGTGTACTTTTTTTTAATAAATCATGAATTTCTGTATAATAAATATTAGGTTTGTTATAATACAACAACCAAGTTGCTTAATATGAATAAATATTACATGGTAATGAATACTAACCTCCATCCAAAATAAACCAAATAGAGGAGTCATGATAAAATAATATGAGTTGAAATTTAATCTTAATCAGGGAGATGATATTCTATTTTACACATTTTATACTGATTTTATTGTAAATGAATTAAGTATTACATTGAAATACATAATGTTTATATTTTTGTAATATATGAATGGTCTTGGAAGATGATGAGGAATATAAACCATATATTGATACAGAGTTACCAATGGCCTTTTTTTGAAGAAATCATGTTCTAGGATGACCTACCTGAAGGGGTATACTTATTTATTGAATTTTTATTTTTTAATAATATCCATGTTTAATTTTTTTTAGACTTCCTTTTTTTAAAAACATTAAAGAAAATCCCATTATATGGGCTGAGGTGGTGAAGATGAAGAGAGAAAAGAATTTATTAACATGTAGTGGAGGAATAATTTATTTTTTATCCCCCCACCATGCATGTCATAATATATTTTTTATGGGATGTAATGGGTTTACTAAAAATATATGATCTTTTGAAACTAATGAGAAGGAATTAATCATGGAATGAAAATAATGTTGTGGTTCAAATAATATTATCTATACTACCCATCATAATGAGGATAATGTTTTCTAGCTATCTAACTAGGGTCGTAATGGCCTAGAATAAACCTGCGGTGTTCAACCTTGATCTATCATGTTTTCCCTTTCTCATTATTTTTCATTATTTTTAATACATTTAGTTTTATTATTTAAATCTTGTTCTAAATGGTTTCAATGAGAAGTTTAATTTAATTATAGAACTATGAAATAAATCCCTAATATATAATTTATTATATTTTCTATGCCCATATATTTTTTATACTACTATGAAAAAAAATGATAAATAATTTTTTATGCGGTTTGAGGTCTTACCTATATATAAATAATTGAATGGTTTTCTATTAATTTTTCATTTTTGGGACTTTGAGATTTAATGTTTATCCAATTTTATTTATCACAATTAAATTTATTTTGAGAATTTTTGTTTTTTATTATTTAAGAAGAAGATTTTAAAATATTTATGATTTTGAGACTTTTTATGGATATTGATTTTCATTATTTTTTATGATTTTTATTTACTTTTGAAATCTATTATAATACAACACATAGTAAACCTATTTTTCCCTTTTAGTGAGGTCTCCCGAGCACTTTGGAAATATCACTTTTATACCCAATCATTTACTATATAAAAATGGATTTTGTGTTAAAACTAGAAATTTTCATTATTCCATTTTAAAGAATTGGATTCCATAAATATTTTTTAATGAGATCAAATAATTTTTTATAATTTTATACATTTAATTGAGATCCCCCATAATACATAACCTTGTTTTTTTACATTGAATACATAAATTTATTTATATGTTTTATCCATATTACTATACAAATTTTCATTACCTAACTTCACTACTTAAACTTTTTCATGGGTGTTTCACATTTTATTGCGGAGGAAATGAAATTAGTGTTTATAGTATGGGATAAAGAAAATTTTTGTGTTGTATGACAACATAATTTAATTTTGAATAATATTCACGAGTCATTTTCATTATGTGTAATTTATTTATACTGTTTGAAATGAAAACCTTGTACCCTTTCAAACTTATACCCACCCCAAACCAACACATACTCGAAGGGTGTTCTTGATAACCTCAACTTGTTTACTTTCACTAAATAATCAAAAATAATTAGAGGGAATTATTTTTCCTAACATGAAATAGACAACATTGAATACATGTTTTAAGAATATATAAATAGTATACTTATAATAGTAAATATAATCCATGAAAAAGGAAAATGAAGAAGAAATCAAACACAAATGAAGCTAAAAATTATCTAAGGTAAAAATCCAATTTTATATTAAAAAAACTAAAATATTTATTTCATGTGATAACATTAGAAAACACCCACTATCGATATATAAGAAACACAATCATAGTTCAAAAAAAGTATTCACATCACGGTAGTGCATTGACTATCCTTAGTGTGAACTACATAACATGGAATACACACTACTATAAGTGTGCATATGAAGTAAGATAAATAGGATCAATAGGATACAAAATTATTTTTCCATATTCTGTATTTATACATGATATACAAAAAAATATCATATTTTAAGAAAATAATGAATGATAAGAAAATCAATATATTTTATATCAAAATAATTTAAAATCAATTCCCTTTTTCCAAAATATAAAAATAATCCATGTTACATTATTTAAAATAATATCAAAAATATCAATGAAGATGATGAAAACTATGTATCACATATCATGTGAAATCCAAACCAGACCAAACCAAAGAACATGTAACATCATGCTATGGATCACACTCGGTTTGGATAGCTCAGACACTCATAACTAATCATAGAAAATAGTGCACATCATGTCTATAGATATATTGACATAACCTAGAAAAAAGAGAAAACCCAACAAAGTGAACCTCCAAATATATCTGAAACCTTCTTTTACAACAGGACTAGGAGTTGTGGATAACTGAATGAGTGAACCGCTGGATATTATTAATAGTTGTCTCTTATTACCATATCATACACCTATATACCCAAAGCTTCCGTTTCACTAAATATTCCAAACCATTTCATCAAAACCATTCTTTTGAAACCATTTAGAATACAAATTAAAAAATATTTTAAAAATAAATTTTTTCAGAAATAATGGGGAAACCAACATTTCTCAAAAATCCATTTAAAAACACACAATTCATTCATTACAAATAATTTTTAAATATATTTATAAAAAAAATATAGTTAATCCAACATTTTATAGAGGTATATTCTCATAAATCAAACTCGGAACATAGAAACTCACAACGGGATCCGCCAACACATAAGAATGTAATGAAAACAACATCAAACCAAGAAACAATCAATACATATTAGAATCAATTCAACATGAAAGTGAACAGAAGTGAAGATAAAACAAAATAAGAATCAATGAACCTGATCATCACACAAAAACCAACATAAAATCCAACTTTTGAAGGTAGATCACAAGACATGACTCGAAAGTTTAAAGATAATCTATACCTCAAGAACAATGCATCTAAGAAATAGACCACAACAATGTTTTTGGAGCCAAATATAAATTACAATCTAAAATATTAGTTAGCTAGAGGGATTCATGAAATAAAAAATTTCGATTAATCATAAAACATCATTTATCTTAATTTAATGAAGATCCCAAAAAATGTAGGGGAGATATCTTATGTTTTTATAGAGAAGGCTATAACCGATTGAAAATAAAATTGAACACGAGTAGTGATTAAAACAAAAAATACATAAACATATCTAAGATGTAGGATTTTCATTATTGTAATTCCATTATTTTTATGAAATGATGAAAAAAATCATAAAATTAAAATCACACTGATAAAAAATTAAATGACGAGAACTAGTATAATGAAATGTAATCATTTCCAAAACTAAATACATTCATGCAATCATCCTCAAAATATATTCACAACATGTAACCCTTTATCGACAAGGATTCATCCAACAAACAGATTGTACATTAAGAATTTGAAATATCATCTAGGTTAACCCATAACCCAAATATAATTCTCTTAAGATATTGTCATATTTATACATATAATCCATTAATTAACAAAATACACATCCCTGAACTGCAGATCATTATTTTGGAAAAGTATCTATGTCCAAGGAAATCCAAAAACACACCCACACATATAAAAAATGAAAAATGAAATGATAAATACATAAAATGTGGAAAAAAGAGACTAAAAACTCACCACAATAATACTCTCCATCATCAGGATGTCATGTAGAAGAATGGAATCAAGAAATATGTGTGTTCAAAACTCCCTGATTAACAACACACACACCCATGTCTTGAGAGAATAAAATACTTATTTTCACAGCACTCTATCCAATAGAATCATCATCCAATAGAAAAACATTAATTGAGAGTCAATAATAACTATTATATTGTATACAATAAAAACATCATAATTTAACTCAAGATCCTCCCATCACATATTAAGATAGTGATCATGATGGTAGTTTCTAAGATGAGATTTGTTGAAAATAGTATAAATAACTGCTATTTAAAATGGATATTATAATTGATATGCATCTTACCCAATTCAATCAGGGACCTTAAAATTTTTAACTTATCTCAATATAAACTTAACCGATTTTCCATTATGATAGTCCCATGTGTGGGGAGAAAATATCATCAAAACCCAATCACCAATGAGAATCTCCAAAGGAAGATGCTGCATATCCTCATACGAATTATCCATTTCATAAAATGTAAAAACACTATAAAGTATATCATGAATCCAAAATAAAATTTCATGATTTATATTTAGCCTTACAAGGGAGGCCTCGAATAGCTATTGAAAATAATAATTGGGGACCTACATAGGTGACTATACAAGGCCTCGAATGGATAAATTATGATTAAAGATTGGTAATGATTTTTACAAGAAAACTCTACCATCCCCTAATGTATATACCATTATCCACCAAAATCAATTATGAAGACACAATTTATATCCTCTATAATCTTAATTTAAGTCGAGGAGACAATCATTCACATTTCATTATGAGAAATATGTTTATTGAGATGTCTGATGAAATCATAGAAGTCTTGGGTGATGGAAGGGAAGAGTTATTACGGTTTTTAGAGTAAAAAGTGATTTTTTTGGAATGATGGTAGATCCTATATATGAATAAAAAATTATAAATCTCTGATGGTATAATACCAATGATATATTATTTTAGAGGTAGGTTACAAATCGTATATCTTTGGTGGTATGTCTTTGAAGGTTGATCGTTAACCTAATATAGATATTTGGTGTTAGATCACCAATGGTAGAAAATTATAGAGGGAGATCACCAATGGTAGAAAATTATAGTGGGAGATCACCAATGGTATATCTGAGGAGGTATATAAATAATTTAGACCATTCATCTGGTAAATCACCAATGAAGGTTCACTTCGGGCATATAACCAATGGAATGTTAATCTGGTGGTAGATCACCAAAAATAGATCATTAGAGGTAGACAACCATGAACATTGTGGTGTTATATAACCAATTATAGATAAATAGAGGTATATCACCAATGGAATATCATTTTGGTGTTATATTTATAATGGTAGATGATTTTCTTGGTAGATCATATGTGTTTCGTATTTTCTGGTAGGTCACTAATGGTAGATCTATAAATAATCCAGTTTTCTATAAATTTTAAGGATTTTTCTTATTGGATATACTTTAAAAAATTGGTTCTAATGCATTAATTAATGGTTTTAAAATCTATTTAAAATAGGATAGTTGTCTAATAAATTTATAATATTTTGAAACCCCATTTGAATGGTTATACAACCTAGATTGATGAGATCAACCATAAATGGACAATTAAAACAATATCTAATACATATAGATTCATATATGTTATTTCAAAATTGAATATCATAATTTTTATCTTCATGACTACATTATCTTGAAATAAAATGTGACCAAAAATTATTCCCATGGATTTATAGATCATTCTTTCATTAGTGGTATTGAGTCCCAATATGTGGTTTCCTATTGTGCGCACAACCCCTATTTCAAGTTAAAAAAATTTATGTTTGGATGTTTTATTTATTTTTGTAAATAATGCTTCATTTATATTTGTCTATGTCACATGTTGAGGGAAAATAAAATTTATCTATGCAAAAATTTTCACATCCAAAAAAAATTAATAGATTTGTTAAATTAATTTAATAATGGGTTTGGTAATGAAATAATGTTTTTACCATTGGATTTGTTTTTTGTTGTAGAAATTGTATGGGCTTAAAACCCACTAAAAATTGTGGATGTTGGGGGTTATTATTTTTGAATTAGTTGGTTATTTTTTGAATTCAATATTTCTATTTGTTCACATGACATACAATTAAACTAGAAAATCACATATACTTTGTTAATAAATTGGATTTACAGAGATATTATTGTTTGTATGATAACTCCATTTAATGAAGAAGTGAAATTGAATTAATTACTAGATAATTAATATGTAAAATTCTATTTTTGTTTCTTGGAATCTGTTTGTGGATATGGATGTGTGTTTTGTATTGCTAGTATTAATGTGATGCTCGGTTGGAGGTTATATTCTGAACCATGCAGTATAAGTGAATTAGTTGTGGTCTTACTGTGGGGTTGTGATTGATATGTTGGTGACATTTTTTAGTGGATCTATGAGAGTGGTTGTGATGTGAAGTAAGGTTTACATGGATGTAGTTGTCATATTATTGAGTTGTGTTAAATTTTGTGTTCTATGTTACACTAGTTTTTTAAGTAGTATTGGAATTAATGTGGATTTTCTAATGGGGTATAAATAATTAAAAAATTGGAATATATTGTCAAAGAATGTGTCTTTAATTAAGGGGATATGAAATATTAATTAATGGGTTGTAAATTTTTTTATGAACCTGATGTTTTAATTTAAAGGGGATGATAATTGAAAATCTAGGAATTTTCATTAATTTATAAAGAATAGGGTCTGTCAATTTTGTCATCTTTTGTGGTCTTTTGAATTTTTTGGTTGTACATGTTGAAGGATTGTTATGAGTATTTTTTTACTCTTATGTTAATCCCATAGAATGGGAGTGTGTGTTCTTTTATTATATACATTGTATATTATTGTTATTACAATATGTTCCCCAAACACATCAAGCACTTCGTGTTCACACCCATATATATATATATATATATATAGAGATGTTTGTCCCAACATCATTGTTGGAGGACTGATGGATGGAAACCAACTCTTCCCCAACCCCTCTTCTAGGCATTGGTGATATTCACATACTGCAATGTCCAGTAGTCAAAAGTTCCACTTTCTAGATTCCATGTGATGAGATGTTGTGTTCCAGTTTTGTTTATGTGAGATGAGATTGGATGTCTTATAGTGAAGGTCATATTTAGTATGAGGAGGGAATGAATTTGATTTCATTAATCCTCATGATACCATTCTACTCTGGTTATGAGATGTGATGTGATGTCAAGACCTAAGTGTTTTTTAAGGGATGTGATGATATGTGATGTTCAATTATATATAAGTGTTTAGAGTTCTTTGACATTCTTCATCGGGCTCTGAGGGAGGAAAATCAGTGGGAATGTTTTATAGGGTACACCATATAGATATGATTGTTATTATGATATCATACATGTATGAAATATTTTGTTAGTGGGCCATAGTGAGAAAGGTTTTGGTTTGTATACCTATATAGGTATATTATAGTTCCACATTTTACTCATTGGTGAATTAGTAATCCCTTTTTAGATAACCAAAAGATAATTTTTTTTATTATTGAGTATATATTCATGATTAACCTACCTATATAAAATTATTTCCATGTTTCCATGAGGACTACATGGACCATGATAGTCATTATAATCTCAAATATTTTGATAGATTTTCTTTTACTACATTATTTTTCTTTTTGCGTATTCACTTTGGAGACTTAAATTTGTATTATCTTTATTTATAAAAACTTTTTAATGCATTATTGGTTTAATTTATATTATTTCATGGATATTACTAGAGTTTATTTGTCTTATCTTCAGATTCAATTTATATTATTGAAGGTAATTCCTCTTTTATATGATATTTTTATACCCTCTGTGCTAGTCTCCAACAAAGGCACTACTTGTGGTGAGCCACAGTGGTTATTGTCTCTCCCCCATAATTTTATATTCTTTAGAAGGAGGGGGACATGACATAGTGGTGTCAGTGGCTAATTATTGGGAGGTAATTTGGAGTTTCTAGTTTTATGTAGTTATGATTTATTTGTTTGGTATTGATATATATCTAGTTGACCAGGGTACATGACCAAATTTAGGAAGAGTATATATGAAATGAAATTTTATGTCCCCCTTGATCCATTTCATGAACGCTATGATTATTGAATGACCAAAAGTGGTGGGTCTATTTATACTACCAATAACATTGAGTGGTACATGCATGATGATTATTTGTTTTCCTATTTCAGTTGGTTTTTTTTGAGAAAGTAAAAAATGAATGATTTAAAATAAATAATAATCTAAAATATAATTTTAATTCTCTTGTTAGGAAATACGTTTTTCAAATTCTAGTTATTTCTCATAGTCATCATTCTGGAGTGGCTCATATAATGGAGGATAAGACTGATGACCTAGTTTATTTCAAGAGGCTTGATCTAGTTGAGGATGATGATCAGTGGAAGAGGACATTGTGAGTTTTTTATAAAAGGATTTAGGGATGTATGAAGGAAACAATTTTTATATGGTTATATAAATCTAGAAAAAGGAGTTATAGTTCTCTTATAGATTAATCTAGGACTAACAGAGTAATGGTACACCTTAGAAATTAGTTAGATGTGAGGAGTTTCATGTTATTATTGGATGTTGTAAATTGGTGAGTGGAAGGAGGAATATTTTCCATGGGATGAATTCCAGAAATAGTTATTATAAGAGTTACATTCATAGAACATGAAGGATGGGAAGAGGAAGGAACCACTATCAAAATCAGAATATGTTTATGTGTGTTCTTGGGATCAATTTCAAGGACCTTTTTTTCTCTGGTTCTTTTTGGATGAGGAGAATCATGTGAGGTGTCTAGGGGAGGTACTCCATCTTTTAAAATGGGATTTGGTTACCTCTTTAAGATTTCTACTATATCATGAGGATCAGAAGATAGTGGAGGTGATTGAGGGTATGCACTACTCTAGGGGTTTACTGTGAGAGAGGAACCAACATGGTTCATTAATGATTTGATTTGTCGATGGTGGGTATTATTCACTAGGTCCATCAATGTTTCTACAACTATAAAGTCAACCACAACAACATCTCCAATGTAATCTTGGGGTAGTGGTTTCCAATCCCTCATTAAGACAACATAATAATTTTTTTCTTCGATAGAGTTCATTTCCATAATTGATACTAGTGAATAGTGGGGGCATGAGCTTAGTTTTTTAGTGGTCGAAATATTTAGTTTCTTACCTAGTAGTAGTTTTGAGCTCATCCTTTTTAGTAAATTGTGCACTAGGGTTTTGGACATGTTCACTTGCATGAAGTGGGTGAATCAAATCCCAAGAGACCAGAGATCATTGGTGGCATGATTAGTTTATAATAAAACCAATTTTATTAATTGTTTGATTAAGGAGAATCACACTCCAATATTAAATTTGTTTTACTTAGGGATACATAAGTAGACATATATGGTATTATTATTCCCCTATGGATTACTATGAAAGGATAACACTAGGCTATCTTGACATATGGATTTCGAGGGTTTGCATTGATATAGGGGCCACATAAGTCCCATGGGATATTTTATTTCTATAGATAAAACAATATAATTCTATCATATTCCTCGATTTATTATTATTCATGTGTTTTGATATTTAATTGAGAATTTTCATTTTATCATATACAGATGGTCAACATGTGGTTTTAGCTGGAAACCAGCATTATTAGATGAGATATCATCATGTAGAGTCAATTTTTTAAATAATATAGGAGACTTAATTAAATGATCTGGTTGGGGTGTTCAAGGGATTGATTGGGGATTTCATGGATGTTTTCCCAGATGAGGTTATGAAATATCCTCTTTGATAAAACTTTGAGTTTAGGATTGACTTGTAGCATTGTGATTATTCAATTTTGATGGATCCTTATTATATGAAACCATATGAGTTATTGGAGTAGAGTATTTTGATAGATTATATGATGATGAATTATTTTATCAATCCTTGTGTTTCATCATTGGGTTTCCTATTGTTATTTACTGATACGAGGGGTGATATTAGTAGGTTGTTCATAGACTAATAGAGGTTGAAGTAAGTGATGATAGATAATCACTCTCCACCTCCATAGATTGATGATTCATTAAACCACTTTAGCAGAGATAGTTGGTTCTCCAAGACTGATCTCAAATATCAATACCACCAATTGATGGTGAAGGATGGGTATATCAAGAATAATTCCTTTATATAATGGTATGGTAAATTTGAGTTCATGTTCATACCCATCGGTGTCACTAATTGTAACATCCCAAGTATGTAATGAATAATAGATATTTTTATCTATGTCTATTAATGATTAAGATAGTGTTTTATAGGCTTAAAAAGAAAATAAATACAATCTTTTGCATGGAATTCACTAATATTCTTAAAAGATTATTTTACTACCTTTTGATGGAAAACCCTTTTTAAATAAAACTTTTGAAAATTTTATAATCTATATTTTTCAAAATAAAAATATTCCTTATGATTGGGACATTGAAATTTATATTGGATAAATTTTTAGTATTTTTCTAACAATGTTCAAAATTTAATGAATAGTGAAACAATTCTGCATTTTACATCAAAATTGATTTTTCTATTAATTTAATTATATGCATAGATTATCCTTTTAATTGGTCTTAAAGTGTAATATGAATATATTTTTACCATTTAATCCAATGGTGGTCATTAGGATTAATTTGACTTTGGAATTGGGCATAAAATAATGCCAAACTTTTCATAAATATTGTTTATAAAAAACCCGCTATTTGTTTTCACAACGAGAATTATTTTTTAATCAATTATTGCAATTTATGTGTTTGGAATTTGGTAAAATGGATTACATATTTTGAATTATAAGGTCCAATTTATGTAATTAAGACTCTTTTATTTTTTGACATTATGAATAGTAACAATGGTAATTATCTTTAATTATCTTGATTAATGAGTAATCAGGTAGTTAAAGATAATAAAATGATATCATAATAATACAAAAAGACCACAACATGTGTCCTAAGGATACTGGTTGTCTCATGTCCGACCATGGGATGCCTTGTGCCAAACTTGGGGGCCCCATGGAATCACTTTTGTGAGAAAGTGACTTTTTATCTTTTTATTTTTAAAGAATGTTAAATGTGACAAAGAAGGTATCACCTAAGTAAAATATTTTTAATTTTGTCTAAATAAATTATCATTTGGACTATAAATATTCATTAGAAATCTAAATATATTTCCTACATCATAGTATTTTTTTCATAATTTTTAGACTTTAAATAAATTAAATTAATTATGACATCATGATGATGCAGTGATTACCTCATTAATAAAGGAATTAAATAAAATGAAATGATAATGTAAAATCTATGACCTACACATGTCCAAAACCTATTGGATGGGTTTATTTCGAACCCTTATCACCTTACCCTCGAATTATATCAATGTGGGACCTTTTGAATCCGAAAATAAGTTTCAAATAATGTAATATTTCTTTACTTTCCAAGAGTGCCCCTCCACTCCTCTTATAAAAGGCCCCGACCACTACCTCCTTACCCACACTCCCAAAACCTTTGTCTCGGCCAACCCCTGCCCATTTTGTCTTTCCACTTCCATCTCTTACTCCTTAAAGCCTCACCTTGTACTGAAGTCTTCCCACGGAAGCCTTTGAGATCAAACCAAAGGGAGTTACCCGATTTTAAGGTAATGTCTTCACTTGAGTCCTTTTGTTTTATTTTGCTTCTTCAACCGCCTAAACTCTTTTTATTCATTTATTTTGTAACAACTCCAGTATATTAAATAGACTAGGATGTTTTTATAAGAAGTATTCGAGCTACACATACACACACCTGCATCTAATGGTTAAAGGACTTACTGTTTCCGTGTGTGGTGAATTTAGGCCTCCCGAAACGATGATTGTTCAAAATTATTTTAACACCTTCAAAGGTGGCCATTAATATGTAACTATATTTATATATGATATATAATATGTTTATGTTTTCTTTATTCTTCTGTAATTTTCATTTTGGGCATACCTTTATGGTTTCCATTATGGGTAAACGTGATATCTTCATTTAAGGAAGTGCGGACTACTGCCCCCTCAAAGTGATTTGATTCATTAAATACCATATGTGGGACGTATAAAGGATGGAACTATGATATTATATATGATATTATAATGGAATTATAATAGACCTTTATATCATTATGATTCCATTCTATAAAATACGAAATAGAAATGAAAGTAGCGTTCATGCGTACGTACGGCTTACCGTCTCCATGAACGGTGCATTTAATTTTTTACCTCTAAATGATTATGTAATATTATAAATGCATGTATATAATGGATATATATGATATATACATCATGATTATAATTCTGGATATAATCGATACATGAACACCTTGTAATTATAAAGGGTTTATATTTGACTCAAGTACCAATGATCGTTAAAATGACCGTTATTAACATAAATAATTACATAGTGTTCATGACATGGAAATAAGTGATATAAAAGGAATAATGAACTTTAAAAATGTTATTAAGAATGTAGAAATTAACTCATGTTTATTATTCAGGATATTAAAGAACGATCGAGTCATGTCGGACCCGAGGTATGGGATTTCGTCTCCATATCCTTTCATTGAGGCATATATTGTTTTATACACAACATTTTTTTATATGGTGTATAAAACCCTTTGAATTTTACGTTTAATCAAAAGGAATCTTTTTTATACGAAGCATTTACTAAACGACAAAAGGTAATGTTTTTGTCGTACGTATACGGCGACAACGACTTCTCCGCCGCCGTGACCATTATTTGAGTTTCGGATTCCTCTACGAGCCATACAAATTTTTTAAAAGAAAAATAAATACCATGTTTTACTTTTCATTTATTTTGGTATTGAAAATGGTTTTCATAATTTTTTTATATCAATGTGTTGTATGGATATGTTGTGATTGAAAGGTGGAAATTTTATGTTTCCTTTATGCATATTTTATGTGATACGATTATGTTGAGGTTCTTGGGAATTATTATGAAGATGGGTGGTTCCGTGATAAACTAAGGGTGGTTGAGCCTGATATAGCTCTCCAATGCATTGGGTAACGCGAAGGAGAGAAACGTTAAGGTTTCTCCGAAGAGATTTAGGGAATATACTATGATGGTTATACCAAACGTAACCAAGAGGGTTACTCCCTACGTAAGAATGTTATGAATGCCTCATGTTACCTTTATGTCTTATGATTTCTATGATTTATTCATGATTTGATGAGGTATGTTAAAGTGCTTATGTTTTATGGGTAAAGTATGATTTCATTCTTATGTATATATGTACCCATGTTTCCTTTCCATATTTTTATATCCATTACTGAGATTTTTATGCTCATCCCATGTTTTTCTGGAAATGTTTTTCACAGGTCAAGGGAAAGGTACATGATATGATGATAGTGTCAAGGAAGTGTCAAGAAAGAATCCATGTTTTATTTTAAATATGTTTCCATTGATGGGAAAGAAGAATACTATCTTTATGTAACCACTTTGTTTATATATGGAATATAATGAAAGTTTTATGATCTAATTATCTAAAACTCTAAACACGAAAAGATCCTCAATGTGTAATATTGTCATAACTCACGATTAATTAAGGTTTAAGGTTGGGGCCTTATAGTTGGTATCAGAGGTCGGTTTAGATAACTTTAAGAGTTAGAATTCTACTAAATGCTTATCCAAATTTTTTTATGGTCAAATTGAAGTGATATAGCATTTGAATATTACCATGTTGATTCTCCTAAGATATTTCTGTGTTAAGAATGTCCTTTCCTAGAGGAAATAGAACAGATTTTCTAGGATGGCATACTGAGGGAAATAACCTTTCAAATCACTATCCTGACATGGTCAGAATCAGAACTAAACAGTTTGTTGCAGTGATGGTTCAGTTGACTTAGGTGAAAAATGTTAGTTGTTTTTATTGTTGATATTTTGGTGTTTTCTAAAGTTAAATAGGATCATGAAAGACATTTAAGGGTTATCTTGAAAACCTTAAAAGAAAAGAAACTGTACGGAAAATTCAGCAAGTGTGCGTTTTGGTTGGAACAATTTTCTTTCCTTGGTCACATTGTTTCTAAAGATGGGATAACTGTTGATCCTGCAAAAACAAAAGTTGTGGAAGACTAGAAAAGAACCACAAATTTAACTGAGATTCGTAGCTTCCATGGTTTGGCAGGCTATTACCAAAGGTTTGTTAGAAAATTTTCATGATTATCTAGTCCAATGACTAAGCTAACTCTGAAGGGTGTTAAGTGTATCTGGACAAAAGAATGTGATGATTGTTTTCAAGAATTGAAAAGAAGATTGGTGAATGCTCCAGTTTTGGCACTACCTTCCAGGAATGGTGAGTTTGTTATATACAGTGGTGCTTCATTTAAAGGACTTAGTTGTGTCCTAATGTAGAATGATCAGGTAATTTCTTATGCTTCACGACATTTGAAAACTCATGAGGTAAATTACCCTACACATGATATGGAATTTTCTGCTGTCGTTTTCGCTTTATAAATTTGGAGGCATCATTTGTATGGAGTAAAGTGTGAAATATATATTGATCACAAAATTTTAAAGTATATATTCACTCAGAAAGAATTGAAAATGAGACAGAGGAGATGGCTAGAATTAATCAAGGATTATGATTGTACAATTCACTACCATCTGGGAAAATCAAATAAAGTGTCCGATGCTTTGATTCGAAAAAGTAATGCTTCATTAACCATGCTATGTTTCGAATGAGATCCTTTGGTTTTTGATTTGATGTAATTTGGAATAGATGTTTTTGGTGCAGGAAGTTCTTCTGTTTTGTTTCAGGTATCAGTGAGATCATCTCTATCAGATAGAATCAAACATGCATAGAAGCAAGACAATGAGTTGTAGAAAATGGTAGAGCTGGTTCAGAAAGGAAAGTTGCCAGAATTCAAAATTGATAATGATTGTGTTTTGAGATTTGGGAAGAGATTGTGTGTGCCTTGTGATTCACAGTTGAAGAGAGAGTTGTTATGTGAAGCTCATAGTTCTCCGTTTTCAGTTCATCCTGGCAGTACTAAGATGTACAGAGATCTGCAGGAGTATTACCGGTGGGATGGAATGAAAAGAGATATTGCTAATTTTACTATGAAGTGTTTGACATGTCAACAGGTTAAAGCAGAGCGGAAGTTACCAAAAGGGATACTTCAGCCTTTACCAGTTCCAGAGTGGAAATGGGAAAACATATCCTTGGACTTTGTTGTGGGATTACTAAGGACATCTCGAGGTAATAATGCAATCTGGGTTATTGTTGATCGATTGACTAAATCTGCTCATTTCCTTTCTATACGAGATACTTTTTCTCAAGATCAACTTTCCCGTTTGTACCTTAAAGAGTTTGTCAGGTTACATAGAGTTCCCCTCTCCATTGTATCTGATCGTGATCCCAGGATCACATCTAACTTTTTTAAAGGCCTTCAGAAGTAGTTGGGTACTGAATTAAATTTTAGTACATCATTTCATCCTCAATCAGATGGGAAGTCAGAATGAACAATTCAGACCATGGAGGATATGCTACGAGCTTGTTCGATGGATTATCAGGGAAGTTGGGACCAACATCTTTCTTTGGTTGAATTTTCATATAATAACAGTTTTCATTCCAGTATACAGATGGCACCATTTGAGGCGTTATATGGGAAGCGGTGTCGAACTCCAGCTTTCTGGGATGAAGTGGGTGAAAGGAAGTTGATGGGACCAGAATTGGTAGAAGAGATGGCAGAAAAAGTTCTGCTGATTCAGAAACACATGAGAACAGCTCAGAGTAGGCAGAAGAGTTATGCAAACAACAGGAGGAAGGATCTAACTTTTGAGGTAGGTGATCATGTTTTTCTCAAAGTCTCACCATGGAAAAGTGTGATGAGATTTGGTAAGAAAGGAAAGCTGAGTCCAAGGTTCATTGGACCATATGAAATTCTGGAGAGAGTTGGATCACTTGCATACCGTATGGCTTTACCTTCGAGTTTATCTCAGGTACACAATGTTTTTCACGTTTCGATGTTGAGAAAGTATATGCCAGATCCATCTCATGTTTTGAGTATAGAGGTAGTTCAGCTAGAAGAGAACCTATCTTATGAGGAACAACCGGTCCATATTCTTGACCACAGGGAGCATGTGTTACGAAATAAGGTGATTAATCAGGAAAAGGTTTTGTGGAAAAACTACATGATGGAAGAGGCAACATGGGAATCTGAAAATGAAATGAGCGATATATACCCCCATTTATTTGATAAGTAAATAAATTGCGGGGACACAATTTTATAAAGGGGGGAAGGATGTAACATCACAAGTAATTAATGAATAATAGATATTTTTATCTATGTCTATTAATGATTAAGATAGTGTTTTAGAGGCTTAAAATGAAAATAAATATAATCTTATGCATGGAATACACTAATATTCTTAAAAGAGTGTTTTACTGCCTTTTGATGGAAAAACATTTTTAAATAAAACTTTTGACAATTTTATAATCTATATTTGTCAAAATAAACATATTAATTATGAATGGGACATTGAAATTTACATTGGATAAATTTTTTGTATTTTTCTGACAATGTTCATTTTTTAATAAATAGTGAAAAAATACTGCATTTTACTTCAAAACTGCTTTTTCATTTAATTTAATTATATTGTTAGATTATCCTTTTTAATTGGTCTTAATGTGTAATATGAATATATTATTACCATTTAATCTAATGGTGGTAATTAGTATTAATTTCACTTTGTAATTGGGCATAAAATAATGCCAAACTTTTCATAAATATTGTTTCTAAAAAACCCGCTATTTGTTTTGACAACGGGAATTATTTTTACATCAATTATTGAAATTTATGTGTTTGGAATTTGGTAAAATGGATTACATATTTGGTCCAGAAGATCCAAATTATGTAATTAAGACTCTTATTTTTGGACATTATGAATAGTAACGATGGTAATTATCTTGATTATTGTGTAATCAGGTAGTTAAAGATAATAAAATGCTATCATAATAATACAAAAAGACCATAAAATGTTCCCTAAGGCTACTGGATGTCTCATGGCCGACCATGGGATGCCTTGTTCCAAACTTGTTGGCCCCGTGGAATCACTTTTGTGAGAAAGTGACTCTTTATCTTTTTATTTTTAAAGAATGTTTAATGTGACAAAGAATGTATCACCTAACTAAAATATTTTTAATTTTTTCTAAATAGATTATCTTTTGGACTATAAATATTCATTTGAAATATAAAACTATTTCCTACATCATAGTGTTTTTTTCTTAATTTTTATACTTTAAATAAATTAAATTATTTATGACATCATGATGATGCAGCGATTACCTCATTAATAAAGGATTTAAATAAAATTAAATGATAATGTAAAATATATGACCTACACATGTCCAAAACCTAATGGATTGGTGTATTTCGAACCCTTATCACCTTACCCTAAAATTATATCAAAATGGGACCTTTTGAATCCGAAAATCATTTTCAAATAAAGTAACATTTCTTTACTTTCAAAGAGTGCTCCTCCTCTCTTCTTATAATAGGCCCTCACCTCTACCTCCTTACCCACAGTAACAAAGCCTTTGGATCGGCCAACCCCTGCCCATTTTGTCTCTACACTTCCCTCTATTACTCCTTAAAGCCTCCCTTTGGGCAGAAGTCTTCCCAAGGAAGCCTTTTAGCTCAAACCAAAGGTAGTTACCCAATTTTAAGGTAATGTCTTCACTTGAGTCCTTTTGTTTTATTTTGCTTCTCCAAACCCCTAAACTCTTTTTATTCATTTATTTTGTAACAAATCCAGTATCTTCAATATACTAGGATATTGTTATAATAATTATTTGAGCTACACTTACACACACCTACATCTAATTGTTAAATGACATACTGTTTCTGTGGATGGTGAATTTATGCCTCCAGAATCGATGATTGTTCAACATTATTTTAACACCTTCAAAGGTGGCCATTAAGATGTCACTATATTTATATATGATATATAATATTTTTATGTTTTCCTTATGCTTCTATATTTTTAATTTTGGGCATACCTTTATGGTTTCCATTATAGGTAAACGTGATATCTTCATTTAAGGAAGTGTGGACTACCGCCCCCTCAAAGTGATTTTATTCGTTAAATACCATATGTGGGATGTATAAAGGATGGAACTATGATATTATATATGATATTATACTGTAATTATAATATACCTTTATATAATTATGATTACATTCTATAAAATACGATATAGAAATGAAAGTAGCGTTCATGTGTACGTACGGCTTACCGTCTCCATGAACAGTGCATTTCATTTCTTACCTCTAAATGATTATGTAATATTATAAATGCATGTATATACTGGATATATATGATATATAAATCATGATTATAATTCTGGATACAATGGATACATGAACAACTTGTAATTATAAAGGGTTTATTTTTGACTCAAGTACCAATGATCGTTAAAACGACCATTATTAACTTAAATAATTACATAGTGTTCATGACATGGAAATAAGTGATATAAAATGAATAATTAACTTGAAAAAGGTTCTTAAGAAAGTAGAAATTAACTCATCTTTATTATTCAGGACATTAAAGAACGATCGAGTCAAGTTTGACCCGAGGTATGGGACTTCGTCTCAATCCCCTTTTATTGAGGCATATTTTGTTTTATACACAACCTTCTTTTATATGGTGTATAAACCCCTTTGACTTTTACATTTATTCAAAAGGAATATTTTTTATACGAAGTGTTTACTAGACGACAAAAGGGAATGTTTTTTTCATACATATGTGGTGACAACGACTTCTCCGCCGCCGTGACCATTATTTGAGTTTCGGCTTCCTCTACAAGCCGTACCTTTTTTTAAAAGAAAAATAAATACCATATTTTACGTTACTTTTATTTTGGTGTTGAAAATGGTTATCATAATGTTTTTATATCAATGTGTAGTATTGATATCTTGTGATTGAAAGGTGGAAATGTTATATTTCCTTTATGCATGTTTTATGTGATGCGATTATGTTGAGGTTCTTGGGCATTATTATGAAGACGGGTGGTTCCATAATAAACTAAGGGCGGGTGAGCCCGATATATCTCTCCAATGCATTGGGTAACACGAAGGAGTGAAACGTTATGGTTTCTCCGAAGAGATTTAGGGAATATACAGTGATGGCTATTCCAAACGTAACCGAGAGGGTTACTACCTATGTAAGAATGTTATAAATGCCTCAAGTTACCTTTATGTCTTATGATTTCTATGATTTATTCATGATTTGATGAGGTATGTTAAAGTGATTATGTTTTATGGGTAATGTATGATTTCATTCTTATGTATATATGTACCCACGTTTCCTTTCCATATTTTTATATCCCTTACTGAGCTTTTAATGCTCATCCCATGTTTTTTTGAAATGTTTTTCACAGGTCAAGGGAAAGGTACATGATATGATGATAATGTCAAGGACGTGTCAAGAAAGAATCCATGTTTTATTTTAAATATGTTTCCATTGATGGGAAAGAAGAATACTATCTTTATGTAACCACTTGGTTTATATGTGGAATGTAATGCAAGTTTTATGATCTAATTCTCTAAAACTCTAAACCCGAAAAGATCCTCAATGTGTAATATTGTAATAACTCAAGATTAAGTAAGGTTTAAGGATGGGGCATTATACTAATGTTGGAACCAATGCATTTATTTGATTGAAATGGAGCATGGTTTGTGTTCGTTGTTTATCCTCTAATTCAATATTAGGGAGACTTCGTGGAAATTGATCTTACAGATTTAAGCTGACAACATTTTTAAATGTGGTGTCATTTTGTAATGTTTCCTAATTTTTGGGGTCTAAAATTTGGAGGATGGATTGAATTTTGGATATTTTATTTCCATAAAAGCCTTATCAAAATATAGAGAGGGAATGCGTTTCCTGAATATTAGATTCACTAATTTCTTATCAGAAATGATAAATGAATGTTGAAGATGATCTATGTAATAGTGAATACCAATGATAATGAAAAAAATTTAGAGTATTGAAAATGGTGATAGAGATATCCATGATTACATGAATTGGAAAATAGTGGTGTGTGATAGTTTTACAAAAATCATTATGAAAACATCAAATCAAAATAGAGCATCATGAATGGTGGAGCTATACTAATCTAGTAATAAAATATCCAAAAAAACACCAAGTGGATGTTGAGAACTGTAACTGGAAGAGCCAATAAATATGTGGCTATCCATCTTCAATCCAACAGAAATTTGATGGAAAATATTACATCACTCTATTTTTTTGAATCCAAGGAAGCTTCACAGAATTGAAATTCCATAGGATCATGATCATAAAAAAATACATGTTGAGTCTTAATAATTTCTAATGATTTTGATTAAGGAGTTTATCATCATGATTTGTTGTTCTGTGTTGGCTTAGTTAGCTTCACAAAGGAAAATTATTCTGTGAAGGTAGTGAGTTTCTCCAAGGTGATTCATGAAGAACCTTTAAGACAAGAATTTTTTAATATCTGATATTTAGTTATCAGAGAATTCATAGCTCTTTAACATGTCCATGGTTCATGTAGAGTGTCGTTTTGGAGAGGGGAGAATAAATTAATTCCAATCCATTGAGTCATCCTTATAGTCAAAAAACTGAGTAAGATATATCCCAAGGTAGTGAACTTAGAGGAGTCGATGAAAGTGTTCAAAGGGGGGAAATGATCTATCCATAAAATTCTATAATGGAAGGGTTTATGGAAAAGAGTGTCTGTTTATGAAATTCTATTATCCAAAACTAGTCAAGATTAGTGGATTTTGGTTGGATCAATAATCTTAGAGAGTATTATTTTTAGACTAGACCTTAATGGTGATCCAAGTAAAATTTTATGTGTTGTCCTTCTGTGTGTGATTGTTTTAATTAGTACACATTACTAATTTATAGGTTTAAAAAGTTTCTACTAATTTGTGAAGAATATCTATTATTTTAAAAGAAAATATTGACACATTGATTCAGGCCTCCCCTTTCAAGGTGCTCTGAGGTCCTTCAACTAATGCAGTAGCTTTGTTTATAGGGATAAAGAAATACGTGTTCCCTAAATTAATGGATGTGTTCATAGTTATGTTCATCAAATACATAATGATATTATCATAATCTAAGGAAGACCATTTCGAGCAACATTGAGTTGTTTCCAAGGTTCATTAATGAAACAAGCTCTACTTAATTTTTTAAATGTGTGTTTTTTTACAAGAGAGGTGCATTTAATTAGGTTTGTGGTGTCTATATAGAGTGTTATATTTGAAATAATGATTTTTGAAGAAGTGTTTTCTTGTGAATCACCTAAGAATATTTCTGTGGTGTGTAACATCATTAGGTTTTCATGATATTATCTTGTTTTTTTATTAATTTTCCTTGATATATATTCCCATTTAAATTTTTGACAAAGAAGTAATAATATTTTTTGTGGACTGTTTTGTGAAATGAAATTATTGGTTACCTAATGGGTATGTTGTTTGATGTTTTGGTGCTTCGTTATCATGAAAAGTGAGTGATGATTGATTAGTTTTTTGTCTGAACTAAAGTGGTTATGGTATTATCTCATTGGGGATTGAATTTTGGTCTTTATAGATCACAATATCTTGAGGTATATCATTTCTCAGTGTTATGAAAACATGCTATGTAATCCCACCTTTTGATTACAAAATCATTTCATTACCTTGTACAAAACAATAAATATTTTAAAAATTATTTTCATAAAAACAATGTAAATGTTGGGAAAAATAAAAAATAGTCACATAAAATTGAAAGGTTTACAAAAAGGTTCATCCCATTTATATGTAAAATATCTCATATCCTGTGGACATACATTAATGGAAAGGGTTAGCAGAAGGCCCTACAACAGAATGATTGGTGAAACAATTTACTTTTGATAATGAAGAATATTTATAAGAATGTTAGGAATATCATTATGACATGAAAAACAAAATATGAAGAATCTCATTAATAACTACACATGAAATATTACATGGATATGTGGGTATATAATATAATTTATACATTTATAAGCATATATAAATGGTTAATCCCCATGATATCGTAAAAAATACTATGTTTATTCACCAAGATATCCCATGAAAACAGATTTATTGATATTTTATTCTTTACCAAATAAATTGGAGAACTATTAGGGGGCAACATTCATATCACTTAATATTAATTTTAGAAAAAAATATTATAATAAATAAATTAAAAAATAACCTTTGGAGAATTAAACTAAATGGGTTCATATCAAAATCATGGTGTTTCATAAGTGATTAAAAACTTGATCGTTATGTAATTTTTACCCCATTGAAAAGGAATGTAGGTTTTATGTATGTTAATCCAAAAATAAAATAATTTATTTTTCCATATTGGTGAATACCCCATGAATGTGAAGTGGAATGGGTATTCAAAAAAAATAAATGAAATTAATTTTTTTGGATAAGTAAGACAATTTGATAAGTAAATTTAGTAGAATAGCATGTTTAAAAATTTGACTTATAAACTGGTAAAAAGATAGTTACAAGAGTTATACCGTTTATAAAAATTAATTTTATTGTATGATATTTAATAAAAAATAATAGTGATTTACAAAATCATTCAACATATATATAAAAAATAGGTTCTTTGAATGAAGATATATGATTGATATTTTCATTACCATGATATGTATGTTCAAAAACCTGTGGATTGGGACCATGTGGGATAGAGTAAACATTGGTACAAATCATTGGGAGGTAAATTATCATATCCTAGAGTTGGATTAAATGGGATATAATGGAAATGGTTAATGGGTGTATATTTATAACAAATGTGGAGGATTAGTTTATTAATTTCCAAATACAGGCCTTAAAAGCCTATGTAGTGGTAAATGAAAAACCAATGGATTTACAATGGTATTATTTCTGGGTATTGTACAATTACAAAAAATGTTAACTTATTTTTATTCAAAAAATGTCTACTATCCTTTTATATCATTTATTTGGGAATGGAAAATTACAATTTTTATAAAATAACATTTTTAAAGTTAATGTTTTAAATTTAGATTTTTGAATTTATATCATATATTAGGAAATTGATTAAAATAAATTAAAATAGTAGATATTAATAAAATAACATATTTTTGGTCATTGATTGTGGTTAATTAGTTATTAAATTGTTATGACATATTTATGAAGTCATTAAACATAGAAAAAACTCAAACCACATTTTAACTATTCATGAAAAAATATTATATTTTAGAAACATCTCATAAAGTTTCCCTAACATAATTTAGACATTATAATTTACAAAATAATGTTTTTTAATCTGATTAACAACCAAAATAAGATAATTGTATATTTTAAATTGAAAAATAATTATTTTTTAAAAAGAATAATGGACTGAAAATGTATAGAAAAAGTTTTGGAAGAATGATTTTTTCGATTATGATTTATCTTTTAATAAGAGGGTTTTATTTATAATATTTATTTAAAATAAAAATTATTCATAATACATTAATTTATTATAATAATTGACTCTTTTATGAAAGGTAAAATATTTATCCAAAAAATCATTTTCTCAAATTTCATTTTGCAATTATTAATAGAAACTATTCTTAAAAAAAATGTTCAGATAAATTTTTATTTAAATAATGAAAATACACACTATGGTTTAGGAAATATACTATTAATACACCTATTTACATCTAATGTGTATGGATATAAAAGGTGGTAGATTAATTCAGTGCCTTGGTTAACATCGGTAGAGTTGTAAAATCTACAAACATGAAATTCTATCATTCAAAATTTCATTCAAGCTTCACAAGTTTAAGATTGTATTGGTCTTGGTCAAGAGAGAACGCCAGTAATGATACCACCTTCACATGTTCTAATAGAATTTATTCAAATGAAACAACTCTACTGGTTGTGTCCATCAACTCTTATTTCTAAATTAATAATTGTTTTGATATTTTACTTATAAACACAAATTATAATGTTAAAATTAATATCCAGCCTATAGTTATAAATAGTCATATTCACCAACTATCAAAATTTTCCAACAGTAAAAATGAGGTGGTATAATTTCCCTCTATATTTAATTAATTTTTAAGGATATATGATATTATAGTTTATAATAAAAATCAAACCCTCATTTTGTAGAAATGATTTTGATTCAATAACTCGGGGTCGTTCCATTCTATCAACTTTAAGAAATTTTGTTACCAAAATTTCCAATTGTCCTATTAGTTGAGAATAGGTGTTGGTAATTCTTCCTCATTGAAGAATCTAGATCCCAAATCGCTTCTTCATATTTATGGCTCATCCAAAACACTTTTATGATGTGTGTAATATTTTAACATAGAACCATGTCTCTACCTCTAAGATCTCTACTAGTTTTTCATCATAAGAGAGGTCATGGTCCAGATGCACCACCTTGGGATTCAATTCATGTGAATGATCAGGTATGTACATCCTAATGTAAAATATATGGAACAAATAATAAAATTTTTATATAATTGTTGTATGTTCAAGATGATAGGACACTACACCAATCAGATTAGGTATTTTTTTAGTGGCCTATATACCATGTATAAGTTTCCATTTATCCCAAAACTATATAAATCCCTTTTATAGTTATATTTGATGGAAAACATTTCTACCGACATCAAACTCAAAGTCCCTTCAATGATTTACAACATATCTCTTATTCCTAATTAGAGATTCCGTAATTTGTTTTTATATGGAATGAACCTAGTTTTTTAAATATTACACAATATCTATCTGAAGAAATATACATTCCCTGACATCGTCCCAAAAAGTCTTATTTCTACACCATATCACATATTGAGCTTCATAGTGAGCCATTTGAATAGATAAATGTAAGTTGTTGATGTATGAGAACTCAAATAATGGGATATGTTTTTCCCATAAACCATTATATTATACTGATCATGTTCATAGTATGACATCAAATATTTTAATATTACTTTTAGATTGGCCATTATATTGGGGGTGATAGGTCATACTGAATTTCAATTCAATACTCAGATAATATGAAAGACTTATCTAGAGTTTTAATTTGAAACATAGAACCTGAACACAAATTATAGTAACTGGAAGTCAATGTATATATAAAACATCCTTTACAGAAATCAAGGCATTTTGGTCACACTGGAAATGTTCCCAAATAGAGATGAAATGGGATGTCTTGGTGAGATGATACACTATAACCCATATTGTATTGTTTCCTTTGTATGTTCTTAGGAGACCAGTAACAATTTACGTAGTGATATTGTCTCACTTCCATATTTTTATGGGTTGTGGTTGTAATATCCAATTAAGAATTTTTCTCTCTGCCTTTATTTTTGGAAACACCCATAACATTGCAGTGTAGTTTGAAATATCCATTTCCATGTTATCCCACCATAATAATCATGAACTTCCCTAATCATTTTGATGCTTCTATGATGAATAAAGAATATAGAGCTATGGGATTCATACATCAACTCCTATATTTCTAGAATTGGCAGAATACATAGATATGTGTGATATTTTAGAACACCCTCTTTACCAAAATAAAACTAAAAAAACCAATTTTTTGATAGCCTTTATCTTATTTTCAAAAAGAGATCTTATATTTTACATTATTGATTTATATAATAATTATTTTTGAGAAATTATCTTGTATATGGTTAATTATTACCATTATCTTATGATTCCCATGTCTAGATTTACTAGTTCTATGATCCATGGCTCTCATTGAATCCTACTAATTTAAAATAAAACTGATTCATTACAACTTAATGTATCACATAAAAATCTTCCTCATCAAGGATGATAATGAACATAATAATCATAGTCATTTTGATAATCTAACCATATCTTATGTCTCATTTTCAATTCAATTTTTGTGATAATATACTTCAATCTATGGTGGTAGGTGTATATATCACATTTCTCCCCATAAAGATAATTCATCAATATATTTAATGAAAAAAATGACAACCAGCTTCAGATATTTTGTGAGATAATTATTCTCAAGAGGATATAACTATATAGATTCATAAGAAAATGACAATATAATTTTTCTTGAGGACACATCGAAGACCTTTCAAAGAATAGTCACTATCAATAATGAATACTTATCCAATAGAGGGCAGAGTTAACACTGGTGTAATAACCATTATCCTCATTACATATTCACAACATTCTAAAAATTACTTTTTCTAGATGAACTTAGATCTTTTTTGTGTTATCATGGTCAGTGGGTTGGAAGGTCTTGAAAATATTTTCAATATATTATATAATATCCTTCTAAAAAACTACGAGTATAAATTGCTGTTAAAGGTTGAGGGAACACCTCCAAAACCACTGTCTTAACAAATTCCACTGATATTATTTCATTGGTTACAATGATACACAATATAGAAAAATGTTGTAACTAAAACACACATTTTCTTTTCAATCCCATTACCCTCTAATTCCATTGAGTTTTTAATATTACCTTTATATGATCCTCATAATTCTCATTAATTTTAGAATATATGAGTATTTAATCAATAAAAATTACCATAAGGATATCAATTCTTTCGTGAAAGACATTGTTCATAAAATCCATAAATATAATAGGATAATTCCTCAAGATAGATAGTATAAGAAAATCATAATGTCAATATCTTGAAAAAAAGGATGTCATTGTAATTTCTTCTATCTTAACCCTCAATTGATGATTTCAATATTAATGATCAATTATGAAGAATATTTGAGCCTATATAATCTGGTAAAACTAGTTATTAATTTTTAATAGAATGTACTTTTTAGTTTTTGTGATCATTTTATGTTTTCTATAATCATATCATAACATCATTGATCCACCAGTCTTTTGAAAAATAAAATATGTTCTACACAATTAATCAAAATTTTCTAGATAAAACCATTCACCAAAATATGTTGGAGTTTTTTATATATTTAATTGAACTCAACAGTTTCCATTCTATATGGGGTCTTTGATATTGTGTTGGATCCATGCGTGAGTTCAATGAATAACTCTACCTCTATTTCATGGGGAGGTCTAGGTTACTACTATGAAAATACATCAATGTATTATTAAATGATGGGGAAATTTTATATTTGTATAATTTAATTTCCTTCTTCATATTCACAGATCAAATCAATAAATAATGCCAAAAAATATGATTATTTACAAATCCTAGTTATAGATATATCTACATTTAAACAATATATTTCTTTTCATTCAATACTACTGATATTTCATTTCAAATACAATTGATCTTAGAATTATATTTTGAGAGACATTCAACCCCTAGTATATTGTTGAATTCCATCATGGGAATTACTACTAGATCTGTGATGAGATTTTGTTTTAAAATGCTAATACCAGTGTTTTTATACAGTATTTGATTCATTGATAATCCTTGTTAAAGTCTTCACTAGAAAATCAAATTATAATTAGTCAATGATTGATTCTAAATTATTTCCAAACATGAAAAAAATAAAAGAAGCCATTGAACCATAATCAAAAAAATTACTTCCAAGATTATTGATAATAATTAGAGTACGTACCACCATTTCATTTGGAGCCTCTAATTCATCCTTGGTGACAGAAACTCCTTAAAATATTCCCCTCTTGAAATATGAGATTTATGGTTATTCCATTATATTACCTTCAAATTTGAATAATGATTGGATAATTTCCCAATTTTTCAACACATACATAATAGGACATCAGCCTCGGCATTCACCATATTCTCATTTTCATTATTGTTGAAAATTTATTTCTTTAATGAAAAAATATATTTCTATGCTATATGCGCATATCATCCACACTAATATTATTTCATGGTCCCAAGAAATAAGTTCCATGAATGCTTCATCCCATATTTTTTGCGTGTGAGATGATTCATTGTATTTCCACCTATTTGGTGACAAAAGTTCTTTATCATTTTTAGATTTACTGATGTCTTATTTTCATTAAATGTATTCGACCACTACATATCTCTAAACTAAGGTTCAACCTTTAGGGTACTTCAAAAAATTTACTCATAGATTTCATAGTCCTAATCATATATATTATTTTGTAGATATGGTATTAGTACACAAAATAATCTTATAAAAATTCCATTAGGATCATTAAAAAATATAGAGGTGCTACAAGAATGTATTGTAATGTTCATCTCATATCTTTCAAAAAAAAAATTTCCTTCCATTCAACTCATGGAGTTCCATCTCCATTTTCATTCTCATTGAACAGTGTATAATTTTATTAACATAGGTTCCCCTAAAATCATTCCACTCTATATAATTAATATCCCCTCATGGATTCATGTTTTTAATAAGTGACCCACACAAATATGCATCTCCCACTAAGAGTTACAAATCAAATGTGAAATTCACTTGTTCTAAAAAATAGAGTATATAAAATATAATTTCTATAGAGATTATCCATTTTCAACAATTAAAAGGATTATATATCCACTGAAAAATGTGGTTGTTGATGCACAATGGAAAAATAGAAAGTTGTTCCCTTCATAGGGAATATGCTCTCACATCATGACTCATGTTATAGATCATTATTCTTGTAAAATGATTCATCATTGCCCGTGTGTCTTATTTTATGGGTTATATATGAATTCTGTCAGTGCATGTTCTATTATGCTCACTGCTTAGGTAGTTCCTCCTATTTCATTTCGTATTTTAAAAGAATTTTTTTTATAAATATGTTTCTATAAATATTATTAATATTTTAAATGAAATTTTATTTCCTAAATTCTGTTCTAAAATTTGTCATTTTTTGACGACACATATTCTATAAATCATTCACAATGGTTTTTTAAAAGAATGATCATAACCAATAATATCCCCCATTAAATTCAAACTATTGTTGTATAATTGTCCATTGTTGTTCACCTTATATCATTCAAGTCAAGATAAAAGTGTTTTTATCGAGTTTTACCCCTTCATACATCTCTTTCAGATCCACATTTATTTTTTTGTATGTGGGCATGGATTTATTTACATTGAAAACACTTACATAATACTTCACCAAAATTCAAGAATGTTTCACTACATATTAACTGATCCTTAATGTACTTCAAATTTTTTTAAAATCTTAATTTTTACAAATAACTATACCTTACTTGGTACTAACTATAGCATCCCACTTTTTAATTACACAAACAATTCATTATATTATACATAAAATCTGTTCTTTTAATTTTTAGTTTCATCGAAACAAGGTACATAATCTATGATATCACAAAAAATTATTCTAAACTACATTAAGTGTATCTTAAAATGTTGATACTATGTAAATTTTCTGAATATCAAAACCATCAGACATACTTGAAAGGAAAGGCTGGTCAAAAATCCTATTTAGGGAAAGCAAGGGGAAACAATTTACATGTTATATTTATTAATATCAATAATAATATAAGGAATATCATTATGTAATGGACAAGATTACATGAGGTAAAAAATTAATAAAATGTAATGCATAATAACTTAGAAATGTAGAAGAAACATTTAATCTAGATATTATTATGAAAATAATCAAGGTCAATCACCGAGGTGTCATAAAAAATACCAAGGATATTCATGAAGGTATCATATAACATGTAATATCTTGAGATTAAAAAATTTACCATATGCATTGGATCAATATTTCGGTACACAATTAATATGTCATAATTGTTTTGTTATCCACAAAGATTGTAATAAATCAATTCATAAATAACCCAATGATAATAAAAAAGATGTGTTCATATAAAAATCATGGTGTTTTAAAGGTTCTTAAAAACATTCTCAATATGTCTTTTTTGGAACGTGAAAATAGAACATGGGTTTAATGAATGTTTATACAAAAAAATAATTTTTTAAATTTATTAAATTCAACTAGAAAAAAATAGGCTAGGTTATTTAGAAAATATAAAAAATGGTAATTTTGTGAGGAGAACAGATTCATTTTTAGAAATAAACTCAGTAGCGCATTGGGTATAAAATTTGGTTTTAGAAAATTGATAGGGGAAAATGGAATTGATTCTCAAACTGATAAAAAATAATTTCAAAGTAAGGAATTAAATAAAAAGGAAATAAGAGACATTTTCAATAATATTTAGAATACATACACACAAAGAGGCTCTTGAAAGGAAGGGAAATTAAGGATATTTACCATATGATGAAGAGTATCTCATAAAATATGAGTAAAAGGACCTTAGAGGCTTAAGGTTAAATTGGTTATAATGAATGGATGAAATACTATCATATATTTCTAGAGTTTGAATTCAGAGTGAAATGAAATGGATAAATGGGTAGGTATAGGGTGAAAAGGTGAAGGATCTGTTTTTAATTTTTAAATATTGGTCTTGGAATCCTAGGTTTTGATAAATGATAAAACATGGGTGTGACCATGGTATTAGACACATGAAAAGAATTTTATATTATTATAAGCCTTATGAGTTGAAAATAATTTTATATAACTTATTTTTTCAATGAAATTTATTGTTTTAACAAAATTACATTTTTAATGATAATGATTCAATTTTCGAATTTGAAAAGTAAATTATATATTTGAAAATTGATTTAGATCTATTAAAATAATATATATTAATTAATTAACATAATTTAGGTATTGAAATGTTGTTACTTATTCATTAAATCATTATGAAATATTTATGATGTCAATAGACACACATAAAAACTGAAACTGCATTTTTACTATTCATGAAACAGATATAGTGTTTTAGAAAAATCCTATAAATTCACCCTAACATGATTTCAACATGATTTTTTCAAAAATTATATGTAAATTTTAAAAAAAATTCTCAAAATATAATTAATTAAAAATTTAAATAAAAAAAATACATATTTATTAAAAATAATAACTAATTTCAAATTAAAAATAAAATAACTAACACATGAAAAAATATTATTTTATCATTTATTTTTAAATAATATAGTTTTAGTCATGCTATTTATTTTAAATAAAAATTATTCATAGTACCTTAATTTTTTATAATAATTATTCTTTGTTTTAAATGTACAATCCCTATATAAATAATATATTTGTTAAATTCCATCTCAATTTTATAATGAAAAACAATTCATAAATGGAAAGTGAGGGGAAAAAATTTTATTCCAAAAAGATATTTATAAAATATGGTAGAGACAAATAACCTTTATTACACCAGCGTACTCCCTATATGTGAGGTGTGTGACAGTGTCATATTTTTGTGATGCCTCAATTAACATTGATTCAGTGGTAATCTCCATCAACTAGGACTTCCCCAATATAGATTTCATTCAAGCCTTACATGTTGATTTTTGGATTGTTCTAGGTCAAGGGAGAACCCTAGTGATAATACCTACATCCTATGTTTTCAAATGAGAGATTAAAATGGAATGACACTAATGGATGAGGATATCATATCTTCTTTCTATATCTATTATTTTTTTCAAATTTTACTTATAAATTGTAATTATAAAATTAAAATTATTTTCAACATTATAGTTCCCTAAAATCATATTATAAAATGATTATAATTGAAAATGGACATATAATAGTCAAAATGGGAGCGTCACAAATCCCATTATAATTATTTCATTATTATATAGATTTGTATTTATTGTGTATAACCAAAATATTCTACACATTTTCACGAAACAAATGTCATTAATGAAGTCAGAGTCATTACACTTATGAGAATGGAGGTGGATAATATTTTTTGGATTATGATTTTGAGATCTCATTCACCTAAGAAAATGGGAATTATGTCACCATTTCTTCTAGTATAATGTCACCTAATGATGGTTTTTTAGGTGTCTAGGGATGTATGGAGAGTGATAATGGAGTTGGAAGCCCTACACATAGAGTAAATTATAAATGCAGAGGAAGGTTTGTTATTGTAGATGATGGTTTATTCTTCTCTAATAAAGTATATGGATGTGTCTTAGTGGGAGGAGATGGAAGAATAAGTGATTCATGATCATGATTTACATAATGATGTTCCAGAGGGATGTGCAGAGGATAGTTGAAACAAAATGGTTTTTCATAGGTGGTTGTTTATTCTGGTAGAGATGCATAAGAGAGCCCTTATTGAGTTTCACAACTTACCTTTAGTGGTTAAACTAGGAGTTTCTAAGATTCATCATAGTCTATGGTTATATTTTTTTGTGGCCTTGGATAAAATATGGAGTGGTAGAGTTTTTGGATATGTTTCTTATTTCCTTCAAGTAAAGGCGAAACACCATGATCCTGGTGGGTTTTTTGCAGACATTAGATGTCCCTGAGTGAAAATATAATGAAATTACAACTTATAATGTCTTAGGTTTTCTCATAGATATAGGATGAAGTGAACAAATCCAGTTAATACTGGAGAGGTTGGTAATGTCTGCTAACATAATATAAATAAAATAGTACGGTGAGGCAGGGGCTTTTTGATGGAGGTATGTAGATAAGGTCTTATAAATACATGATTATAAAAGGACTAATATATGAGAAATGGAGGAATGTTTTACCTTGTGATCCTGAAAATGTTTATAGTATTATATTTTAACAAATTTCGACATCATCACTACATTCTACCCTCAGATGAATGGGAAGACATAGTATACTATCCAAATGTTTTTGGAGATGTTGCAGGCATGAATCGTAGACATCGGTGGATCATGGGAATGAATCCTACCTTTTTATGGGACATTATATAACAACACCTATCTCTATTCCATTGTAATTTCACCATTTAAATATTTTTATGGACTAACATATCATTCTAAACAATTTTCTGAAGTGTTTTGGTATTTAGATGTTCTTGGACACTAAATGGTGCAGATAATGACAAGAAAGGTTCATTAGGTTCAAGATAGGATAAAAGTAGCGCATGATAGATAGAATTCATATGCTAATTTTTGTAGGAGCTTCAAGTAATTTCTTGTTAGAGACCATGTGTTCTGGAAGGTTTCCCCTCGAATTTGAAAATAGAGGTTCATAGAGGGTAGTAAGCTCTTTCCCAAGTTTAATGGGAAATTTAAGGTGTTGGTAATCATTGTTGAGGTGTATTACCATTTTTAACTTATTTATTAACAATACCAGATCCCTGAATTATTCTACATCTCTCATATTTGAGCATACATTCATGACTACTAACATATTGTTGACATGATATAGATAGATAACATGGATGACCTGATGTTCATGGAGAAACCACTGGAGATCAAAGACCATCATAGGACAGTGAATTTAGGAAGAAGCATTCAATTGGTAAATTTTTTATGGATCCATGGTGGCCTTGAGAGAACATGTGTTGCATATGAGAACCCAGTACCAGTATGTTTTTTGAGATGTTTTTCGTTATTTGGGTTTTCATTTAAGAAGTGATGATTGGAAAATGACATAATATAAGAGATGTGATTGTTCATGGTTGACATGAGTTTAGAATAATGATTTAATTCATATGAGGAAGAAAATAACATAATTCCTAATCGAGATGCATTATACAATGTTGATACTGATACTGCATGGGTCATAATATGCTATAAAAAGAGTATAAAATATTGATATGTGAAATATAATTCCATGATGTGTGTACATAGGTCTCTAATAATTTATATTTTTTTTAGTTTTTTCCTTAGTAAAATTTAAGGGTCTATTGGGGTTTTCATGTGGTTATCTGGATTGTGATAATATTTTTGTGGGATTCATTGATTAAAATAGGTGATTCAAATGTAACAAAATGTGTGGGAGGTATCTCAAGATGGTGGTTAATACCCTATCTTTATTTCTTCCAGGTTTTTTAATCATACAGTTATGTAATAGTTATATATATATATGATTCAAATTCCTTGACTATCATACCCATTATTGTATGGAAAAATTGGTGACTGAGTTTTCTAGGAAAATTACATAGGTGTTCGGTGAAGGAAGGGAGTAGTTTTGAGGTGTTTTGGATAAAGAAGGTGTGTTTTGAGGATGATGGAAGATCCTGCACGTAGATAACCAATGGTATATCTCTTGTGAAATATTACCAGTGTTCAATCATTCTAGAGATATATTACCAATGATAAATCACTGTCAGTATAACAATAATGGTATATTACTAAAAGAAAATCACCAATAGTAAATATCTGGTGGCATATCACAAGTAGATGATAATTATTATGTTAGATCACCAATTATATATATATATATATATTATTATGTCACCAATTTTAGATAAATTTGGTTGTTTATCACCAATGGTATATATATAGTGTAAGGTCACTTACAATATATCATTCTTGTAATAGACAACTAACGATGGATCTATTGCTTTAGAACATAAATGGTTTATCATTCGGGAAATTGATCCTCAGTGGTATATGTATAGATGTGGAAAACCAATAGTAGATCATTATAGTAGTAGATCACTATGTAATATCATTCCAATGTTATATCACCAACTGTAGTAATCTAGTGGCTGATCACCTATAGTATTTTTACAATGATTCCATTTCTTCATTATGTTCTATTTTTACACATTTTTCAATTTCATTTATGAAAAATAATTTCAATTAATAATTTATGATCTTTTTAATTAATTTTTATAAAGAATAATTATACTTTATATTTCTAAAATATTTAGACAAATTTTAATGGTCAAACAACATTTATTGATGAAATCCTTGTTAAATGGTCAATTAAAACTATATCTAATCCTTCTTATTTATTCTTTTATCATTATAAAGTGAATATTATTCCTTCATTCACTATTATTAATATCTCCTGAGATAATTGGTTCCCAAATTTTCTTCCTGTAGACCTTTTCAGCCATGTTTTTGAAGTTGGTTTCAGTTCAATGTCGGGGGATTCTTTTTGTGCGAGATCCCCCATATTTCTGGTGTAGAAAAATGGTACAAATATCATTTCTTCAAAATAATGAATTATCCTTTATTTTTCATGTATCATGAGGGGAGGTTTTTTTTGTTTATCTATAAATAATTTATTGCATAAAATATATTAAATAAAATTGAAATTGTAAAATTGATTTAATAAGAGGCAAATAATGAATTTTTTTTGTAAAATTGAATATTTTTTTCATTGAAATTGTACATTCTTAAACCTCAATAAAAATATTGGTGATTGTGGGTACCTATTTCTAATAAGTTGGTCATTTGTGGAATTCATGTTTTTTGGTTTTCATAACAACTAAATATTATAATGTTTGACTATATATAATCTGTTAGTGAAAAGGATTAAATATTATAATATTTCTTGTTTGATTGTGCCCTTTAATAAAATAGTATAATTGAACAAAATCCATTATTCATAAAAAAGAAAACACTATATTTTTGTTTTGGAATGTGTTTATGGAAGTGTATTTTTGTTGTGGCATGGTTGTGTTGGGGTGATTCTTGGGTGGTGGATATGTTATTAATTGTGTGGTTGGAATGAAATGTGATATTTTTGTGTATTGGGGAGTCTATTGTGGTTGTGGAGCTATTTTGAAGAGAGGAAGAAAAGGGAATTCAGATGTTATGGAAGTTGGAGATGGATGTGTTAGTAGGTATATTTATTTTTAATTTTTTTTTGATGTTTTAGTTTAGTATCCAGATTATTAGTGAAATCTAGTTGGTTTTTATTCTGGGGTGGAAATAATTAAACAATTTGGAAAAAAACAATAACAAGATGTGTGTTTATATGGTGGGATATTTAATATGAGTTAAACTATATTATATTTTTTTTCATGAAATACATTTCTCAATTGAAGTGGGTTTATAATATATTATATATAAATTCAAATTAATTGTGATAGATGATGGTTTGTGGCTTATGTCTTATTATTTGTTTTTATTCATTTTGAAGATGTAGTAGTGTGAGGGAAATATGTTAGTTGGTTGTTACTCTTTTTATAAACCCATAGGTCAGGATTTTATGTTTTGATATCGTATTTATTGAATATTATTTTGTTTTTAATAAATTCCCCACTAAATTTTGAGCACCATGTGCCGACACCCATATATATATGTGTGTGTGTGTGGGTATGTGTGTCTGTGTGTGTGTGTCTGGGTGGCATATTTACCAAATTAATGGTTTTAAGATGGTTTTTATGGACCCAAAGGATTTATTTTCTAAAAAATGAGTATAATTAGTGTTTTTTGTCAATCTAAATTGGGTTGATCAAGTAGTTTTCAAGATAACATTTCTTATAGTACAGGTCGAAGTAGGTGTCTAATGTTGCACAATATTCCTAGTGTTTTCCGAATTCTATGACCTCAAAATAGAGAGATTATGTTTTTGTAAAAGGCTGAATTTAAGTAAATGTGAATTTAAAGACTGTTTCATGGACCTTGAACCACAATTTTGGAACTCTTAAGGGAGTTACATGTAATATTATTTCTCTATAGAAGCACGATGTGGGTAATACAATTGAAAAATAGTTTATGGGACTAATATTGTTCGTGGGATTCTCATAGATCACATAATGAAAACGTTTTCTTGGAGAATTAATCATTGCAGGAAATGAAGTGGAGTTTTGAGAAGCTATGAATTGTGTTGTTTGTGAAAATGGGTGGTGATTTTTTCCTTTGTATAGGGAGAACATCGGTATACAGATTGTGTAAGTAAAATGGGTCACGGTAGCACAATATGCAGTAATGATTTGGTAAATCTCAATTTAGAATATTATACAGATCTATTTTCCTATTTATGGAGTAATAATCCAATAGTCAGGGTTTATAACAGAGATTAAAAATATATGAGGAAATATCTAAAGCATAGAAGTCATTCATTAGAAAACAACACCATGAAGGAGAAGTTGTTCATGATGAGGATTCTGTGAAAGAAGATGTGGTCTACATAGAAAGTCTATAGAAGAGGTTTTATGGGGAACTAATTGCCGAAAAGGAAAATGGTTCAAGTAATATGGTTCAAAGAAATGGTTCATGGATGATGGTTAGAGTAAGATGATTTGTTCCATGGAAGTGATACATATTGCAGTACACATATGTGGTTTGTGTATTTAGTACATGAACGTGTTACATGGAGTATTATGGTTCGTGAAGGAATCACTCGTATTAATAAGTGTAGTGTAGTATGTGGATTAAGATGGAAAGTTTTTCGATAAAATATTGTGAATGAAAAATACAAGGAAATTTAGATTACCTCTATAGGGGAAAACATAAATTCAACCGAGCATCTATCTATAGTTGAGGTATCATGAATTTATTTCAACCCATTGAAGAGACCATCATGTTGATAAAATGAGTTAGACATCACTCAAGGTAACGATCAAGGGGGAGTCGATGGATGTGATTTGATGGACATATTTTTTCTACCCCTAAACCCTTATAATGATAGTTCACCTAGCAGAAATTTATGATGATAATATTTTTTAATCTAATCTAGTGAATATTATTGTACTTTGATATGACTGACAGCCTATCTGCATATGCTCCATTAACATGCCCTTAGTGGTGAACCAAGAAAATTTTTTCTATGGTCCTTCTACATGTGAATGTTTCATTTAAATCAAATTACTAAAATATATGTTTAACGTGGTCTTAGCAATGTGGGAAAATAATCTGATACATTAAAATAAAAATTTGATACCCTAAGTCACCCCTCCCCTCACTGAGTGTTTTGGGGTCCTTCAACTAGTATTATATGGTAAAGGATGTCAGTGTCAAATATGTATGTTTTTTCTATCATGGATAATTTAGTAAATGTTTAGGTACTTACACTAATTTTTGGATGCAAATGATATATTTTGATGAATAGGATGAGATCATATCTAAGATCTCATGCAATAGATGTACTCATTGATACTGCTCAAGGAATTTATGTAACTGATGGAACATGAATTTCTATGGATAAATCATAGAATAAAATGCTTGATGTATATTCCCAAGCTCAAAATTACCTAAATTCATCATTATCTAATAAAATATATCTGGAAGTGGTGAATTTTAATTCAGAAAAGGCTATGTGGATAATATTGGAGAATATATATCAAGGAGACAACAAAGTGAATGAGGCAACTGTCCATGATTTTTACGACAGGTTTGATGATCTGAAGATGCATCCTGATTAAAATGTAGATACATTAATCCATTGAATTATTAAGTTCATAGAGAAGAACTAGTACATGGTAATGAAATAAAATTCATTGATATTATGAAGAAAATATTGATAAGACTTACATCTCTTGGCAATGAAATATTTTCTCCTTAAAGGAAATAGATCTTTCCAATCGTTCTCTGGATGATCTTCTGAGTAGCCGTGTGGGAAATGAGATGGGAGTCAAACCAAAAGATGCAATGAGTTGAGCAAGATGGAAATCAAATTTGAGGCCCAATAAAAATAGAAAATTTTAGGATATTGTACTAACGTAGACATTGAAGAAAAAAAATCCTTTCTCATTTTTCTGAGAAACTCATGAAGGGAAAAGGGAAATTTGATGGAAAGTTACCTCTATCATGTTTTCATTATGGTAGAGTTGGAAACCTTTCAACTCTATGAACAATACTGTTTGATGATGAATAAGGTGAATATGAAGACATTTTGATTTCTCAGAGATGGTTGTTGAAAAAGGGATACTTCATGTCTGAAAAAAAATTACAGAGAATGGTTTTTTGAAGAATGAAGTGATGATAGTGAATTGCTTTGGGAAGAGGAAAAAAATTTAAATCTGGAACCCATGAATCAATGAGGGATACTGTAAAAAAGTTAGAACCATTGGGAGATTAAGATAGAAAAAATCAGTTGATCACTAATGATGATCTTGTATTCCAACTTAATGATTCTTTCAGTAAGATTGAGAATCAATGCAAGAGATTCAAAAAGTAGATAATAATTTTAGAATATTTATTAAAATATGTTAATATACTGGAAGATGAAATTTTTCGACATGCATATATAGTAAATGAATATTCAATAAAATTAGAAAGATCAGAAGATATTTTTGAACTGATGTTAGAATTAAATAACATTCAATGGTCATCAATTACCTTACCTCCAAATTTGAGGAGAATTACAAGACTTTTAAGGGACTCAAAGAAGAAGTTTTCACAATGAAGATTAAATTTGAATGTGAATCTAAATAAAAATAATAAATAATTAAAAAACTGTTTGAAAATTTCTCAGATCTTGAGTTGGTGGATAGACAAAGGTGTGGCACTGATGGAGTTGAAATGGTTTTGAATAAATAAATTCCCACATACATGGGAAATTGTGGAATCATTTGTGATGTCGAAGCCTAAAATTATGAAAATAGAATATTACAATATAATGGTTTGTTGGATGTCGAAAATGATGAAATATGAGCTGACGTGTTGCCAAAGAAGACTTCAACTCAATCATAAAGATGAATTTAAACCCATCCATTGGAATCTAGAATTGATAGAGTACAAATTTTATTGGAAAGGAAGGATAGATGAGGAGGAATAGAAATTAGAAGATATTTCCACAAATAAATTAACAATTCTGTGGCTATCTAGGCCATAACATGTCATACTATTAAGATCCAAGGTGTCATTTGAATGTAATAATATCAATGAGGTCAACAAAGGGTCTGAAATTCATATCTTATTTTTTTTTAAGAAATAATATCTATTTATATTGTTTCCATTTTCTTAAAATTTCCTATAAATATATTTTTTTAGGCAAAGTAATAGTTTGAAAAATTTATAGTGAACTATGAGATAGGTTAATACTCATCAACTAGAAGGTGTTCCTCCTAAAGCTAGGTTTTCTAAAATAAAATTGGATTATGAGTTTTTAGAACCTACTATCATGGAAGAGTGATTTGGAAGGCCATTTTTATCTTTTACTAAATCTAAAAATTCATTAAAGAAAAAGATCAAAATTGAAAAATCCAACCTTGCATAGGTAGCTTCAATGATTCAAAGAGTATCAACATCAGGATTCTGGAGAATAGATGTTCATATCATATGATAGATAATTCATACTAATTAAATAATGTTAAGAAAAGTTATTATGGAATAACTTTATATGGTAATTATGGTTCTGTGAAGATCAAAGTAAGTGGAAGAAATGATTTTTATAATGGAAAGCTAAAAAACCTTATGTCCTTTATGTGGACTGTTTCTGTCACAATCTTCAATGTGTGAGTAAACATTGTGACTCAAGGCTTATAGTGGGATTAAACCAATAGGAATGAACTATAAAATGATGACCACAAATTTATATAATGATGGGATGTAGAAAAAAAGGAATCTTATATATGGTTGGTAGTAAATAGAATATTTTTTATAAGATAGTTCAAGAAGGGAAAAACTTGTGGAATCAAAGGTTGGGTAACATCAATCAACAATACATGGAGAAGACATATAAATTAAATATTGTTGTTGATATCCCAAATATGAACTGAAAATGTTGGAAACATTAAGATACCTGCATGAAAGGACATTTGGTGTGCAGTTCATATTGTCTAAAGAATAAAAGTGCATCAAATTTTATTGATCTCTTTCATACAGACATATGTGTTTCAATTAATGTTTCTAGAAAATGTAGATAAATTAACTTCAAAGTTTTTATTTATGATTCTAGTTTAGTGTCTTGTGTGATGATTATACCCAAGAAATGACATGTTCTAGATTCCATGAAAAAATATCACTGAATATTGAGAATGATACTGGATAGACAATCAATATACTTTATTATTAATATGGAATGGAATACAAATCCATTAAGATTAAAAATTACATGGAGAAACATTGAATAAAACATGAGGTCTATTCACTGATAACTCTACAAAAAATAGTTTTTGATTTCTGAAATCAGTTGGGGAATAATATGGAATGAACTATCCTAATTGACAGTTTTATCTCTCACAGTTACTAGAAATAAGTCATTAAAACTGTAGTTTATATTCAAATCTGATTATGGATTTATATTGGGGAAACCAAGACAATCTATGTGTTATAAAATGGAAGGAATCATTCGTTAAAGTAATTTTTAGTTCTTTGGAAGTAAATGCTTTACATAAAACAATTAATGAAAGCATGGAATATATGGTGATGATGGGGAAGAAAAAAAATTCGTCAGATATTCAATGAATTTAAAATCCTTAAAATTTTATAAAAAATGTCTTTAAAAATTTGTGGAAACAAGTGATGTTAACAATAATGATGATAATACCACAAATTACTCATAAAATTTGTCTACTAATGTGATAGATGATGAGAAATAAAGTGGACATAGAACATATCCAAATAATGAAGTTGATGAAGGCGAGAAAAAAAATTAAGAATCATATCATCATGTTAACCCAGAAGAAGAATCCGAATACAAATATATGGATGAATAAAATTCATATGGACCTAATAAGAGTAATCAAATAGATGAAATAGAGTAATCAAACAAAATTAGGGGTGGGATATCTCCCACATAGACATGGAGAATGAGTAATATTGCACAATATGTATTCCAATCAGTTCTGGAACCTTTCACATTTGAAAAAGATTCAATGGATGTATGTTAAGGTCATGATTAAAGATTAGGATCATATTGATAAGAACCAAACCTTGGATCTGATTAAGAAACCAAATAACCAAAATGTTGTTGATATGAAGTAAATCATTAGGATGCGACCTTTGTAGAACCCACCATGTACATGATAATAATCGGAATCATATAATACAAAACTATAACATGGCCATGGTATTGTCATTAAACCATACTTATTAGACATAATTCAAATAAATATAATGTAACATCATATGGAATCAATAAATTGAATCATGATTTACATTTAAGGTACACACAACTATGGATTATACTTTACTTCTAAAAAAGATAATGAACAATCAACAATTATTGAAGTCGACGGGGTTGTATATGTGGTGGCTAGAAAATACAGAGTTGGAGAATCATTCTTAATTAGAATGAAATGCGTGGGTTTGTTCAGTAAGAAATAGAAAATTACATCTCTATGTATAATTGAAGAGGTGTATATCTCCACTTAAAATGATTATACTCAACTACATTGGATGAAGAAACAACTGACTGATATTGGGGATGAGTTGAAATAGCCAATGGTGATTCAATATGATTACAAGTGTTTTAATGATATTATGAATAATTCCAATAAAAAAACAAATTAATATCAAGTATTAATTTATTTAGAAAAATGTGGAACAAGGAATGATTAAAATGGATCTTGTTGTAACATGATCAAGTAGATAACCTACTAAAAAATAAATCGTCAGCACATGCGTTCGAGAAGCCTCAGTTGGACATCAGTGTTCAACCAATTACCAGTGCATGAGAAGGTTATGATGGTTCCCCTATCCCAATTTTCTTAACTATTTTAATCTATTTAAGGATGTGAAGCAGGTTTATGGGGTAGATACAATCTAGGGGGATTATGTATTGAGCTCTAAAATGTATAATTACAATTTTTTATGTTTATGTCCAATGGGGTAGAATTAATAACTTCAGAATGGGAATGGGGGATAATTAAATGTTTTTAGGTTATATGATAATGGGGAAAACAATTAGGTGTTTTGAAGAAAATAATAAGCATTTCAAAACATGTAGAAACAATTCAAACTTCCCCTCATGATTTCAACATAGATCATTACTCACATAGACTTAGAGTTTTGGATGAGTTGTTTCATGTGAATTAGTTCTTGTTTGTGGTTAGTATTTCATTGATCGTATCTACATATTTCCAACAAATCTAATGGTTAGATTTTTGGATATAGATGGTTTTATGAAAATGAGTCTAGAAATCATGGTACATGGATCTTGAAACATGGATCTTGGATTGCTATGGTAGGTATACAAAATGGGATTTCTATATAGAAGCATGGTATGAAGACAATAATTGATGTCACATGTGCTAACTTGTGCATCATAATCTGGCCTCCCAGTCCATATCACATCACCCTTCCTAGGAACACATTACACCAAAAGTCTTATGTCTATAAAATAATATTACAAAAAAAATATTGTCAACCTGTAAATTTATTCCATAAATATTTAATTTATCCTTCACATGAAAATGTTCACTCATATCCCCATCAAAAGGAATCCAAAAAATATTATGAAATATCTAGTAAAATCCCAAAATATATATTTTTATTAAAAATATGTTTTTTCCAACAAGAATTTACAGAATCATCTTTGATTGTTTCCCACTATGCGCAAACATTGTAATGGCTATAACATGCTATCAAAATTTTAATCATGATATGTTGGATAAAAAATGATTCATCAAATCATGAGAATAAAAATTCTATATTGACATGGTTTTTTATTTATTTGATAAATACTTTTTTCCCAATTTTCATTATCAATCACATCATCACTTTTAAAAAATAAATTCAAATAAGCATGCATTCTTCAAAAAAAATTTATTATCAACCAATTTTAAGAAATATCAGACAATTATTCATGTCTTTTTATTTTCATTATTTATCTAAATAATTCTAGATTTACCTGATTTAAAAATTTTAATATGCTAAACCAAAAAAACTACAAAATAATATTAAAATTTGTACTCTATCTAGAAAAATATATGGAAACATTTTATGCTTGTAGATAGAAACTACATGTGATCACTACAACGATAAACCAATTATATATTAAAGTATAATATTAATCATCTATATTCAACTTCTATCCACAGAGAAAAATCACGATCAATTGAAAATTTTACATATATATAATGTAATCCCTTAATCTCCTACCATAGCAGCCTCAATATCCTTTTTCTGAGAATAGTCCAACATCATAGATGTCCATTTCAATATCCTAGAAGAAAAATGTGATATCTTAAATTTGTTTCACCATAATTATACCAAAAAACAATCCAAAAGAATCTAATAGAATAACAGAGATATAAATCTACAAAATGGATAATGGGAGAGGAAAGAAACTAAAACATATTGAGAGAAATATTTTTGAAAAAGGTGTAAAACCTATATATGATTGTTGCAAATTGATTATAAGAATCTAGGTATTAATCTCTGTTAAAATGGATTATATTTCCTTAAAACCCCAAAATTGTTGAAATAGGGTGTGATAGTAAAATGCATAAGATAATTTGGGTTTGGGGGTCTTGGTGTATTTATTTGGAAATATTTTATTAATGAGACCATGACTGAGCCTCATAGACTAATTTCATAAATACCTTGGTTAAGGTGTAATATATAAAGACAATGCCACATCACCCATGTACTAAAACCAAAGGAAGATCCTATAATGGCATATCATGGTTATATCGAATAACCCAACACAAAATGAAGTAAAAAAATTACCAAAAAGAATGTTATGCTACTTCCTAACCACCATTCCACCGCTACCCCAGATTGGGATATAGACTTACTACTTGCTACTCTGAATTTGGGACCTCCACCACATAGCAGATCAAACACTATGGCTGCCCTACATTTTAACCAGTATCTATGATAGAGTTATGCCTAAAATTGAGTTTCCCTGAATTCATACTCTATCACCCATATGACACATCCATCACCAATACTCTACATCATCCATTTCCCATGACCTAGATTCATATCTCCATGCCATATCATATACAAAAAACAGAAGGTTTCCACACACAAACATCTTTATTTTCATGGAAAACCACTTAGAACTTACTAAGGTTTCCACCAACACCATAAACATTAATTATAATGGCATACTGTCTTCTGGGACCTAATATAAGATACATCTGAAACCATTATCATCCTTTTTAATTCAAAACCCAACAAAGGTATAAATGAAGATAGTGGTCACCCTAATAGCCACTGCATGAGATACATATAAATAATCGTTCCATCAAAGTATTTGAACCACGTCATTAGAGAAACATATTCAATTTAATGAAATAAACACATCCAGTGACTAAAATACTCTCCATGGAAGATACCACTACAAAAGGTGAAATGAAATATCTAGAATCATGGTATATAATATCTGAAAAAGCATTAATGTTCAGAATCAATAATGATAAATACAACAAGAAAAGTGATAACAAAAAACTACATGAGGGACTAATAATGGGTATATGAATCAATATTCAATTAATTATCCACTATAAATATATTTAACCAGAAGAAAAAAAACAAGGGAATAGAATGCCTATGAAACACATTCTATCAGAGTTCATGGTTATCCATAAGCTTCTAGAAGAAGTTATCATCCTCATATACATAAATAATAATTCTATGTGAGGATGTTGTGTCATCAAAAAGGTAATTATAGGTTCTAGAAATATGTAATTGTTTTTACTAGATCATCCACTGATGATGTTGTATTTGATATTCCACATCACCTACATGAGACAATAACTTGTATGATCTAATTATCCAAGGAGAAATATTCCTCTAATGAATTTTTTTTACCATGATATGGAGTATCCTTTAGAAAATAATTGATCCCCAATGTCGAACTACAGAGGTCTCCTACTAGGATAAACATAGGATTTCAAAAAATTCTCTGTTTCTTTCATCATTTTTGGAAGTTACCTAAACCATATATGTCATTTTTTTCACCAACATTAGTTTGAGGATTTATCACTCTCCAACCATGGTATAGAACAACATAGAATAAAAATGTCAAACAGATAATTTTTCAAATAATTCTATACCAATGGTGGAGTTAAATAAATTATTTTAATAATATTGCACCAAATGATGGTGACTCAAACATAAACCTCTAAAATCACGGACAAAAAAGCACCACATGTCTTCAAGTGTCTAGATAATCTGCTATGTATGACAATCTACCTATAAATAAAAATAAGTTCTCAGGAATAACTGTGATATAATAGAATAATGGTTACCTATCAACACCATAGGGATAAAAAATATATTTATTAGGATTGATCATCCTTGGGAATCCATTGGGCCTCACCACCTCCTCTATATACTTACTCGAAGAAACCTCCAATGAGACTAACTACTTGATCTTAATAAATTGAAGTAATTTATTCAAATAGTCCAGTAACACCCATATAGAGCCATATCTTACTTAATCATGAAGAAAAATTTAAAAAAAATCCATTGAGGTATCCTCCAACTTCTAATAATAAAAATCTAATGGATCGATAAAACCTCTAGTAACACAATGATTATACTTCATTATATATAAGAACCATCATCGAGATGCAGACTCTATAACTTCATACCTTAAACATGGAAACCAAAAATTCCTTTTAGTCATTACTCTATCTTTTCCATACTGGGATTTACATCCAATGGTGATCTATGTAGCAGTAATTGAACAACCTCACATATCACCAATAGAATTGAAATCATCCCTTAGAGAAACATGTGGTGTATTTAATCCTCATATAAACTATCTGGGGCCTCACCAAGGATAGATCGATCACTATAAATCTCTAACTCTTAATCCCCAAGCTGGCTTATCTCCACCTACTACACTGAAGTTAAAAACACTATCATCTTTAAAAATACCTTTTTCCTCTAACCTCACTAAAATCTAGCTTCATAAAAGAGAGATCTTACATATCTTTTTAAGAAATATATATATATATATATTGACACACAAAATTTATATCTGGATTCCTACATAGTAAATAAATTTCAAAATTTCTCTTTATTGATTTCTAAAACATCCAAAATCCATAATCGTATATGAATTCCATCCACCATTGTTATATTATTTTCAATTAAGACACGGAGAAATCATAACATGGATATTATGATTGGTAAAAACCATGATACTCCCATTGATTTGATAATGTCACCCAAAATATAATAAAAACACAAATTCCACCAGATGAAGATCATGGGAGACAAAATTATATTCAAAGGGACATAAATTAGAAGACCCATAAGAAAAAATAGATATCACTATATAAAAGAGGCCCAACCTAATATGTGTAGAATCATAAGAAAAATGGAACGAAACTCCCTTCAGTAGAAAATTAAATAAAAGATAATTGAAAAAAATCTCCCCTACGTACTCAAATTCATATTAACAATGGCCATTCATACAAAATATCAGATAATTTATAGTCAAGTCTATTATAAGAGTCAAAACCTAAGAGGAGTGTCTATAAACCTTCTATAATATCCTGAAATAGCAAGGAAACCCAATGAAAAAAGAAATATTATTGGTTGATAACCATGAAAACATCCTCCTCTATATATGACTAATAAACCACTAATCCATAATGGGACACAAAATTCTCCATGAAACATACTTCAAGTGATCATTACTCTCAAATTGAAAACATATAAAACTGGTTACGATGGCTTATAAATTCCAAAATAACTAGTAGAATCTTGTCATTCTACTCCTTAAATTAGAAGTATAAAAGAGTTATGTCGATGAAAATTTCCAGGAGGCAATCAATAATATCACTAGACAATACATTAATTAACCCTGTACACATAGATAAGGAATGAGTCACACTGGAAAATATCACAATAGAATCATAATTTCCACGAATAATCCTAAATAAGTCATTTGAATATCCTTATACTTTACCCACATATGATGATATACTATCAACTTATAAATTTTTTAGACACAACATTCTCTATTTAGCTAATCGAATAAATCATCAATATATATAATGAGATATAATGTATTTACTTCCACCTAATTCAATTGATGACAATCATTATACAGCTACACATTTCCTACATATTATTTAATATCAATGAAGGTAAACACCTTGTCGACAATCTCATTAGAAGAAAACTCACTCTAATGGACCATCAAGCAACACTTTCTGCTCCTGAGTCTCTAAAGGAAGCATCCTATACATAGACATAAAAATAGTAGAAACTATTAGTATATATCTATCCATATAATGATATTTCATTAAGGGGAAAATTTAAATCTTTTTTAGTAAATATATTAGGTTACTATTATAAATCCCTAGGAAATAGTGATATAGATACATCTGAAAAGTCAAAATATGTTAGGTGATCATGAAAAATAAAGGAAAACCAATCATTTGACCCATACGAAGGTCTATCTATAAAAAAACACTCATGTTTCTCTATCGACATTATAGAAAAGAACATGTATCCTCTTAAAATCCAAAATGGTTTATATTAAATATATCCAATCCATTATGAGGATAATTTTATATGGTTATATACGTCGTCATAGGAAGTCTCCAACAGATCATTTCTTCACCAGAACTTGCTTACTCTCTCTATATAATTCATACAAATAAACTTGAATGTCATATGGTATAGTCAATTACATGGGAACTCAAGGACTCTTCACCTATTGTCCAAAATAATTTATTTGGTTTAGGAATATATCGGTGTGTATAGACCCTATATCAAAAATGAGAAAACCTATTTAGAAAAAAAATTATGAGTAACATGAATTGCCAATGGATCTCATAGAGATGGAAACACTAAAGCAGGAATCAGTCAACAAACTAATATGTGGTCTCCTTGATCATATTATACCACATATATGATCTTACTATGATCATTGAGGATGTGGTTCATCTCTAGGATCTTATATTACCACCCCATATCCTCTATATAGATCCCAAACTAGATCATCTTTTTTTTGTGTCATAAACTAAAACTGCCTCAATAGTGGAATCAGTTGTGGAAAACCTGGAAAAAATTGTTGACTAAGAAGTGTAAAAAATATTAATATTATTGGACTCAAGAAACATAATAAAAATTTTTGTTGATCTCTTCGAATTGATATAATATATTACACCACTAGAGAAATGATGTGATAAGTGATTGGACTTATCCTAGGATAACCTAGAACTCTTCTATTTAGGAAAATGGGAACCTCAAATCATAACTCTACATCAGGTGCAATCTTGATAACCCACCTATCATGATGATAATGTTATAGAAACCAATAATTCAAAAAAATATTCTCTCACCAACATAAAAAGATAATTTCACAACATTAATAGGGTGACCTCTCACTAGATATCTAGATACAATTCCACCTCAGAACGACTCTCCCTAGACTTCTCTTATAGAAATAGATCTGATTCTTATCAGAGAAGGTTCTGAAAATAGATAATGAAATCTCTCACACAATATCTTCCCTAATGAAGGCTGAGAAACTATTTGACACTAGAATCATTTATGATCAATGAAATAAACAAATCATTGGTACGATCCATGATCATCCCCTAATAGGCCACTGGAACATCTCACTCCCTATGGAACTATATCCATATCAACCTTGCTACTTCATAGAAAATCATCAGATCCAACAAAACCCAGTTATCCTTATATGAAAATATTGAACAGGATGTGATATCCAACTCCTCTAACAAGTCATTGATTAATGAGTTAGAAATAGATCCTTCATACATCTAAAAACTCCAATGATAAAACTTTTAGAGTCACCTCCTCTATATTTCATCATGATTGACTTCAAATCTATAATAATCAATTACCTCATTGAACTAAACACCATCAATGGAAACATGGAAAATTCATTGACATAGATAAATATATACTCTATGGAAAATGGTTAGACTCCTAATCCTTGAATGTGGAGTGAATAAGATTAATTGAATAATATATTACCTTGTTCTTTTATGGTTTCACCTATCCCATTGGATTCCTATATCCAAATCAGGAATAATGAATATAATGTGTTATAATTAAATAGTTTACTACCCCAAAAAAGAATCATTTTATACTGTAGGAAGATTCAACAAAAAGATGGATGAACTTAATGACAGGGGGATATAAATACCCTAATCATAGCCAATATTTTGTGTTAAATTCACTTACTAATCTAAGCTAACACAATTTCCCTACCAACCCATTCAATAAAACTAGGTGTTAACTCAATAATCCACAATTTCCCTCAACCAAAAACTTTGAAACCACTACATCAAAACACACTACCCAATGAGTACCCTTTTTGGCCTTATAAGGAGAGAAACAATATTGTCACAGCCCTAGTCCCACCGGTAGTAGGTGTCGTGTTAACAACTAGCACCGAGGGTATATCATGCATCTAATACTGTTAATTTCTAGATATGAGAACCATTCACTATAGAGAGATACTATTAACACAATAATCAACAATAAATCAAATATAGATAATGAAAATCGTTGTGCATACATGTAATGTCATTCAATATTAAATAATCGGGAATGGAAAAACGAGTACCAGATCGGTAAAATCAGTCATGACCATGAATCCCAAGAAGATTTTAAAAGATAACACACCAATAATATACAATCCCATATATAACATGATATTACTGACCAAAAAATATTTTATATATGCATGGAATTTTTTATAATTGTATACTCAATAAGTTGATCCTAAGAGCATATCATCTAAGAGAAACAAATTCATACTAAATCCTATTAAGAAATAAGTGAAACTAATTCATCACATAAAACTGTATAGTTTTTTCACATCCACAACATGGATTTATACAACCATGTAACACATTCAAGGAATTATATTAAGATAAATCAACAATGGTAACCCACTACCACTTCCCCACTTATATTCCAATATTTCCCAATATCTCTATCATGAGCCATCGATCTCCAAAAACCATTCGGAAAATCACATTCTATTATTATAAAACCATTAACCTCATGCATCACATAATCAAGTTATCCTAAATCACATCTATATATAGTAACCAATTATTTTCCAGCATCCAACATTTAATGTGTGGCGTATCTCATACATCCGAGTTTATTCCCGAAGTCATCACATCCCACAAAACAAGTAATATACCTTAAACAATCATATAATTCACTAATAATACCAGTATTAATCATTTTGTAATATACTAGGATATACATGTGTGTGAAATTACCAAAAAAGATCACATACATCTATAAAAATATGTGTGAAAAATAAACCATCATGCATAGAGAAACACAATAATACTAGGAGAAGAGAGTGGGACAATAGTGGGTAGTCAACGATCCATCATCCCATATATAACATGTTTATTTTCTCCATAAATAACATGGGTGGGGTGAATAATTGAATAAAACACATATTAGATATAATATATAATTGAAATACAGAGTGAAACAACTTGCAATTGTTGGAAGAACCAATCTATGATTACTGGAAATTGATCATGGGAAGTTGGGGGTTGATCAATGATTGAGTTAGACTAAATGTAATTAAAAAGAACACCCTAATACACATAATTTTGTATAGGAATTTTATGGAGAAAATTTGGGTTTAGGTTTCTTATGGTATTTGTAGGGAATCATTTTTATAAATATACCATGAAACAACCTCAAGGATATCAATAAAATAAAATAAAACTATGACACCATGGACCGAGACTATGTCACAACATCCTTGGTAAAACCCATGGATAAAATCGTTCGAAATAAAATATATGAGAAGATATAAGGGATATTGTGTAGCATAAATAACAATGCAATAGAACCTCCTTTTTCAAGAGGAAGGATACATCACATCATAATCACTAAAACATAACTACTGTTGATATGAATGTAGCATCAAACCCCACTATGTCATAGACTAGATCATAATTAGACAACTATAAAACAAATTGTGAATCCCTTCATCATAGCCTTCCTCCATGCCATATCATTCATAAAGGGTAGTTTTCCAAAATTTTCCATTACACTCTCCTATGCCGCAACCGTACATGCTGCACCACCAACGAGGAACTCCATGGTTATTACTTAAGGATCATTGTCTCGTAAATAAAAATTTCAGTGGATATCGACAAAAACATCATTTATCTAGAAACATATTTTTAAATCATTTGGGTACCTTTAACTCCCTAAACATCCAATGTAATGGCCTTTCATGATCATAAAACATATACTTATAACTTATATAGAGCATATATTTTATTCTTTTGTTTCCATATTATTTTTTAATTTAGTTAAAAAGGATGTATGTATTAATTTATTAATCCTACTAATTTTATATAATATATTATTTTATTGAATCTATATTTATTAACAGTAATAATATATTTCTATAAAATTTGAATAATATTAATTAAAATTTACAATTTAATTTTTTTGTAACATTTTGAATTTGAAACAAGTAATTTTTTGGATGTGGTAATCAAATGAAATTAATATTATTTAGCATTTTAAGTGATAATATATATTTTCTATTTATATATATATATTAAATTTGGTATTTTATGTGATATTATTTTAGATGGAATTATAATGGATTTAATAAAAATTTATATTCCAAACTGAATGAATGTACATGGTATCCTAAATATTGATTAACTTTGATTCATCCATTATAATTGGATATGCTGTTCTATTTCAATGTTTAAGATCCATATAGGAGTGATATGATAGACATGGAGTGGTCATTTGATGAAATGCAAAACATCAAAATGTATTGATGAAATTTAAAAAGAGTATTGTCAGATAATAAAAAATAACATTTTATCTTATGATATATTTTTTAGATAACTTCTACAATTAGAGATGTATTTGACTATTTTCATAATAAAATTCCTTCCATGATTTTAAATATTGGATAATGATGTATTTATTGAAAACATAATCATGGATGAATTGGATGAAAATATGATTCGACTTCATTTGTATGGGATTAGAATCTATCGAGTTTGAGAAACACGAGCTGTGAAGGATTCATCACTAAAAATATTTCATTGTTTCCAAATAAGAATATACCAGTATGTGGGAATCATGCCATATTTCTTATATAGTTTTCCCTGATGGGTTTCTATGAAATCACAATGTATTTCATGAACAATAATGTAACAAATATTATGATTACAAACATATTTTATAGAATCCTATTTTTTTATAATGTATATTTCAGCACAACATGTTAAAGATTATATATGTATAAATTAGTTCATGTTGTAAGTTCATAGGTTAGGAAATACTCATTCCCCATAGTTAATGAGTAGATAAATAGGTTACAAAAATTGTTATATCATTTCATGAATTAGATAAATGAAAATAAAATATTTATGTATCTCTTAGCAGATACATTGATATTCATAATCGAAAAAATTTGAATTTGATAATTACACATTGATTTGTGATGAAATATTTTAACTCATCTAATAAGTTAAAAAAAGTACATCACTAAATTATGAAAATAATAAATCATTGATATATATGACAAAAAATCCTTTGTGGAATTAAACTGATGAATTTTATGTTTTTAAGGTTTATAAGAAGTTAGTATAATTATATGATCTTAGAGGAAATTTTTTGCTATTGCAATTGACTACTAAATATTCTGAATCATATTTATATAATTTTTCAATTGTAGTTCAGGACTAACTTCATGCTCCAATCATGGCAATTATTGATAATAATTTATGAACATGGAAAAAAAGATCCAAAACACTGAAAAACATGATTATTCTATTGAAATGAATCATATATTTTATTATCGATGAACTATATGATGTTTCAAATATTCACATTCGTTTTTAATAGGTGAATTTTTTTATTTTTGATTGAAGAATATTTATTTGGATATACATTAATTTTCTTTATTATATGTTATGTGGAATCTAGTTTTTGTGTAAAATCACCCAGTATGAGATCCTATGAGATGATTGGGGATAAAATAACAAAAGGTTATCAGTAGCCACTATGTACCAAGTTTTTTTTAAATCTGGTAATAATGTAGTTGAGAGAGGGTATTTCCATCTACTACGACCATCAACTATCTAATGAGATTTTCTTGTCATCTTTTGGAGCCACCTAGTACATTATGGGTGTATATTAGGTATATGATGTGGATTATACCCTAATCTTTTAACACATAAGAACCATATTTTAATGGATGACCCCCTTTTCTATTCTTTTGATAGCGTAAATTATAGAATTCATATAATTGTTATCCTCTTACTATCATTTCTCACATTTTCCCCTTCCATTATAATTCTATGATAGTTGTTTTGAGAGTGATACCATAAATTTAACTAATAAAAAACACTTCCTCATACTATATTTATATTCTTATTCTGTTGTTTAAATATTTAGATCACCTTCTTGTGGTCTAATGTGAGATTCTAGTATAGTGTTGTGTAATGATGTTGTATTAAATGAGATTTAATATGTTGTGTGTAGAGGAGATTCCAGGGGTGGAGTGGGGGTGTGGGGAGTGTTTAGGATAACTGATAAAACTAAAAATATCACATATGTTACTTGGAACTTCAATGTTTTAATCCCACTAACTTCATATTTAAAGAGTAATTGTAACAGTTTAGATAATATTTATAATTTTTGTTGTATTGTATCAATGTATAAATTTCATATTTAAAAAAATCATTATATCAAATTAATTAAGTTTATACACCATATTCTGAATTAATAAAATTTATGAAATTAATTTCATATAGGACATTAAAATTTATTGTATTAATTTAATTTAACATCACCTAATGTTGAATAAATAATTATGAATCCCCAAAGGAGAATGAAACTTGGCCTTTTAATTTCATCCCATATTGAATAAATTTTGAATATACCCCCATAACTCATAAATGGGTGGCCTGAATATCATAATTTTCTCAAATACATCATTAATATTATAGTTAAAAATTTATTTAACTAACAAAACTAAATATTCTTCTTCCATAATTTCCATAAATTAATGTGAATTCAAAAATTGTGAATAGAAAAATTATCTAGGTGATAAATTAGTTCTATTATAATACAGTCATAACTTCAGGTACATATATCAAAATAAGATAAATACTTTTAGCTATATGGAGATGAATATTTGGGAAAAAATTATATATAACTTTGTTCCCATAATTTTCCACTTCCTAGGCCAAAAATAATATATTTTATCTTAGTAGTGGTTTCATGGGAAAATTTACATGGATTTCCCTATAAATTTTTACATCCAATTCCATTTGAAATAGTTGGACATTTCATGTGATAAGAGTGGCGTTTTTATGTTTTAATATTCATTTATATTATAATATATATATATTAAGTATTTAAACCTGTCATTATATTCTCTTTAAGTTTATCTTTCCCCCTAATATGCTTCAACGAATCACAATGAATATGGTGAACTAAATATCATTGTTTTTTTGAGGGGGAGAGATATTTTGAGTTTATTTTATTTTTGTTTCTTATATTTATTTTAATCTATGAATTTAAGTAATTTAAAAATAGGGTTTGTTAAAGGGTTCACCTCTCTTTATCTAGTAGTGAGTTCATCCTCCAATTGTTTTTATATTCCTATCCTTCATCATCAAAATTCTGCATACAAGTTGAAGTACCATCTTAGTGATGATGTTAGAGTATATTTTTATGTAGGTAGAGGGATAGTTTGGTATAATTTCAATTTACTGGTTGGGATTTTATGGTTAGGGTATATCTGAATATTGAGCAGAATACTGATAGTTAATATTTTAATGTAATATTACAACATCACCACAATCTCATGAGAATAAATACAATTATTTACACTTTTATTTGGTACTAATATTAATCATTGATTTTTCGTTTAATATATATATATATAGGTATATATTATTATCTATTTAACACCATTCATCCCTAACATTGTGATATAATTAGTAGTATATTTAATTTTTTAAAATTTTTTCTGTAGAAAAAGGAAGTGTGTGAGCGGCTTCCATGAGTGGTCGACCCAAGGGTGTGCACTATATAGTATGGTAATGTAAAAATAAATTAATAATATGTATTTAATGATACTTATTTCTCTTTAATTTTTATCCATTTATAAGGATTCCATTAGATATCTATCACATTTTACCTAAAAATAAAATAAAATCATAAATCTAAAATATTTAATAAATAGAACTCCATTTAATATCATTTTTCATGAACTAAACTGAATAAATTGTATATCATAGTACTATATCATAAAATTGAAATATATTTAATGACATTTATTAAACCAAATAGGAAATAATTAGGGAATAATAATTTTCAGGAGATTTCTATAACGATTACAGACATGAGGAGTAAAAGGTATGATATTTTCACATCCTTAGTGAAATTTAACGCTCAAATGAAAGCTCAAGAAAATGAAGAATTAAATCTTGACCTTCAAGAATGTTAAATTGGGGGAACCATGTGATGAATAAACTACAATGGATCATGATTCAACCTTATCCATGCTATTTCTAGAAGAGGAAAAATAAGAATATTTTATCAAATATTCACCTGTGGGATATAAAGATGAATTAGATGAATATAGGATTTATTTTGTAAAACATGAAATTTTGGATGATTCAGTCATGTTTTTTCTTATAAAATAAATACATCTATACCAATATCTAAATTTTTAATAAGACATGTAACAGACCGAACTATTCAGAATAAAAATCCCATTTTCATTTAATTACCAGTCTTCTTATGTAACATGGAATAACATGGACTTATTTTGTTTTATTATATCCAATTTTACTTAAAAGACTGTTAAGAATCATTACCATTGATAATATAAAAATTTAATAGTGATCACATGATTAGTATATATATATAAGATTTTAAAAATTCCAATTGACATAGAAAATGGAAGTGATGCCCTCAACCAAAAGGATCGTACCATGTGAAACACATTTATTAAAGATTTTGAGGGACAAATCGTCACTAAGAGTTTACCTTGACCAAACCCAAACTATAATATAATGACATAATTAGAAGAGAAACAGTTTACGAGAAAATTATATGCATATCCAGATCATGTCCCAAACCATATACACCGAACCACACTATGAGTGTCTCACCATTAGGAAAATTACTCTTAAGTCGTTTCCTGGTGTATTAAAATGATATGAATCAATGTAACACCCCTATATTTTAATAAATATTTTTCTTTAAATAGTTTTTATTTTTCAATAGGTTGTGTTTCATGAAATTTTGAGCATAAATTAACCTCTTGAAAATATATATTTATTTTTATAATCTTTTCATTAAGATAGTGGGGGAAAATAATGAATCTATAATTTATGAAAATATATTGGAATTACATTGGTGGAATACAAATTAAAATATAATCCAATTGAATATAAAAGAAATATTTTATTTTATTCTTACAAAGGATTTATTCTTAGAATATTTAATTAATTACAATTTTTGAATGATATTTATAAAGAAGATATGTTATATATTCAAAAAAATATTTTGCAAAGTCATCTAAAATTAAAAAATAAATTTATATATATAAAAATCAGTATTGTTTTAAAGGATGTTTAACAACCTATTAATGGAAAACCACTTTTAAATCCAAATTTTAACAAATTTATATATCCTATTTGAAAAAAACATCATATTTTAAGTAGTAATAAAGCATTTTAATTTGGTTTATTTTTTGGATTTTTCTAAAAAGTTTCATGTTTTTGATGACTAGCTAAAAAATACTAAATCTAATTTTGAAAATAATTTTCATCGAAATAATTTATATTTTTAAATTATACTTCTGACTATTATGAATGTAAATTTAATTAATTAATTATCATTTTTTCTAATTTTTGTAATTTTCAAAAATTTATACATTAAATTTTGAAATTAAAATGTTTATATCTTTTTCATTTTTTAACTAAAATAACAAGTTTTCTCTACCCATCAATGAGATTGATTATAAATTAATTACGGAAAAATATATTTTATAAATTTTTAGAAATGGATTCCATAATTGGAATCATTGGTTCTAAATTATCTAAATATGTTTTGTTTATTTTTGGGCATTAATAATAGTAACATTAGTAGTTTTTTTTATTAAAATGGTAAAATCTAAATCTGGAAATTAAGGGTAAAAAATAATATATTAAATAATTTTTATTTACCCAAACTATTGGTTTTCAACCAAAATCATACTTGGGACAAAATTTATAACCTTATAAAGAATCTTCGATTAGATTAAGTCATTTATTAAATTTTCTTTAAATAAATGTTAAATATGTCATACTCATATTTTAATAAACAATAATTATTTTATAGAAAATTATACATAAGATAACATTGAATATAAATATAATTTTTAGTGAAACAATTAATTTATTTTTCAAGGTATTTTGATTTTAATTTTTTGGAAATAAATATTTAGTTTAATGTCTTTTACAATGATAATGTACTGATTATTTTAATAATGGAAATATCAAATTAAGGAGATTAAAATTATTAAGATAAATATTATTTTAAATAATTAACGTATAAAAATAATTTTGTAGATTACATATACCTGTTAGAGATTTTATGAAATATTTATTTATTAGTTAACTTGTTCTATTTATATTTAAGAAAAATCCATGAAATGAATAGAGTCAAACGTGACACTATTGATATTTTATCAAAATAATGTTTTATTAAATTATTTATAAGTAATAAAACATTTAAAATATAAAGACATATTTGGATAAGATCTAAAATTTTATAAATGTTTCTTTATTAGCCTAACTATCTTCATATAAATAATTTTAATGTTTTTTAATATTAAAGTTGTTTTTAACATTGTTAAAATTAAAATTTCTTAAATAATGGTTACTCAATATGATAAGGTTTAAATTAATACAAAAAAGTATAATATATATTATTTTATTATATTAAAAATTTATATAATCTCATATTTAAATAGTTAACATTTTTTTTTGTATTTGGAATGATATTTTGTTTATTATAAATTAATATGTTTTGAAATTCCAAAAGTTCCCCTCACCACAATTATATAAGGGCACATCTTGCCTCACTTATTCACACCAAATTGAGCCTTAAATATAATCCATAACCTAGACATATCCCTTATAAACTTCCCCCACCACATTCTAGTTTTTTTTGTTTTTATCAGAAAACCAACTTCATAGTCATTAAGAGGAGATCTAGATGGAGATAAATAAAGAAGAGGTATTCTCTTTTACCGACTCTCTTAGGAGTATATATTCTTCAACATCATATTAATTTTTTTATTACATTATAAATTAATAAATTTTTTTGTCAAATATATACCAAAATTTTATAATGATTATGATATAACCATATTCCACCTTTTATCCATACTATGAAATATTGAATCCCCACATGGGCATATGTACGACCTACGGTTTCCACCTAGTGGTGTGATACGTTTCTCATCACCACTTAAAATGGATGGGTATAATGATGGTAATAATGAATATATATAATGATTATAAAATTATATTTATTTTTTAATAATACATTTACCATTCAAATCCATACCATTTAACCATTATGGAATGATATTGTCTCTCAGGAATACGTACGACATACTATCTCCACAATGCGATGTGATTCATTCTTGATGATCACCATTAAAGAAAGACTATATAAATGCATATAATTAATAAATATTATTTATATAAATTTAATATCATTCTATAATGGATTTAACAATATACTATGAACAATAATTGGGACTTATATGTCTAAAAAGTAATAATAAAATAATGAAGTAAACACACAAAATATGGGAAATAATGAAATTTTCATAATAAATGAAAGAGAATTAGCATATATAATTTAATAAAAATGTTTATTTTTATGTAATAAGTTATTAATTTTATTTATCAATTATATAAGTGTTTCTGATATATATGAAAGAAATGACATTTAAGTCATGGGTTAAATTCAAAATCTCATTTTATTTAGGATTTTTATTGTACAAGTTTGTACTGTTTAATATTTATCATACATGCCCATATTTCATAAATATATTTTAAAAAATATTTTTCTAGAATTACACAATTTCGATATTTTTCTCACATATTATTTTTTAGTAAACGGTTTGAATGGAATTTGTTTTCATTTTCCATATGAGGTACTTTTTGACGTTTCTATAAATAGTATGAGAAGAATGTTATTTAATTAATAGAAAATGAATGGATTCTTCTTTTTCCATTATTCCAAATTTTCTGAATCTTCCCTTAATATCATACGAGGATACTTTCAAATTAGTTTTTTCTTTTAAAACCTCATGCAATTTTTAGAAAATGATACACATTAATAGAAGACATATAACTTCTTGAAGAATTATATTCAAGTTATATATCAAATTTTACATATTTTTTAGTTGGAATATTTTTTATGGATGTTATACATATTATATATATTAATTTTTATGTTTATTATGAATTTATATTTATGAAACCCTTTTATTTTCATCTAATATGAAAGGATTAAATGATTTTTTTGAAACCCATTTCTTTTCATGGGGTTGGATATGATGAACGATTTATGTATTTGTGCCACACATATATATGGTTTTTATTATATGATTGGTGGGACCTATATCTCACATTAATGAATTGGTTAAATATTTATATCTCCTCGTGTGGATATGGCTTGAATTATAAATGATATATGTTCAATAACACAAGGCTTGAACGAGGTGTGTGATCAATTCAGTAAAATTATTTTTACACTATGATGATATTGGGAAAGAGACATGATTAATATAGAATTATTTTCTATTCTTATATATATGAAAAAAATTATCTTTCATAGTTTATTCTCTCGAGGAATATGTTAATTAAATCTATGTGAAATTCTATGATTTATCCCATGACATTAAGAATGATATTAGATATACAATATAAAATTTAAAATGTGATCTTCTTATGTATTATTATTATAATATTATTGTTATATACCTTAATAAGCATCTTATATTACCCTTTATTATATTTCTTTTCCCTAGGATATGAATAAAGTTATTACATATGATTTGTAATAAATGGATCTATATATTAAAGAATCAGGGGGAGATATTATAGAATTTTTATGAACTACTTTTTTTATATTTCCCAGTTTTATAAATCCACTATACATATACAGTCTTGGCATTGTTTTCATATATTTATTAATAAATATTCTACAATTTATTATTAATTTACATTTATTTAAATTATGGCCCATTATATTTGGAATCAAAGAAAAGGTTTAGTTATCATTTTTATGATTGGATGAGAAAACTATAGAAATAACTCTAACGGTATTTCTATATGTATGTTACAGTCATAGTGAATTGGTAATGATCATGAATAACCTAGGATAAAACAATAGTTTCTATTTAATGAAATTTTATAAATAAACTGTCTTGTCTATGTGGGATTCCCATTATAATTATTGTTACTAATACTATGATTATTGTTTTATGTCAATGTATGGAACAAAAATATCTATGTTTATATTGAATCTAATAATAAATGCAACCATTTTCATCCTGAGAAATTTAATTTTATGGGAGTTGGAATAAAAAATCTATTTTCTATAGACACACAATATTCTCAAAATATGAATCATGAATCACTAAAAAAATTAGGATATTAGGCATAAAAATGTGTTTATAACATTATAAGTCAGAATAAAACTTCTTTCAAAGGCTCTTTTGATCTACTACTGTTTGAAAAATGAATTAGTAAAACTGAAAATATATTTTTAGCTCTCCAATGATCAGAGTGTGATAAAGTCATATTGGCAGTCAATTAATGTAATGTGAAGATAATAAATTGAGTAATATTATCAATAATTTGAGAAAAGGAGATGAAATTTACTTTATAGAATAAGATACGTTCCTGAAATTAATTTTCAGTAATTTTTTTCCTCATGTTATTTAAAAGATAATGGAGAAAACTTTTTGTGGGGATAAGATCAAGAAAGATGGATCGCTTGGTAACTATGAAGAAAATATTAGAGGACATGCAAGGTACACTTCTAAAATATTTATACAACCTAAGAGTATGAAGGAAAGATTCTTTAGTAACATAAACCCCAGTCTGTTAGGGGAATTGGCCATAAGGGACTTCAATAGCATTGAGGAAATAGTTCAATGTGATATCTAGGTAGATTTGGTGATTATATTTACCCATCATCCATATATTATTGATAATAATATAATAATTTCATTCAATGGAATATCAAAAAACTCTAGTGAATAAAATATTATCTTTACATTATACACAATGTGTTGAACAAAAATATAGAAAACATATTTAAGTGGAATAATAATTTTTTGGGAAAGGACAACATGAATTTTCCCGGTGAAGTGAAGACAAATAGATAAATAATGATTCAAATTGAGAAAGGTCTACAGAGAATTACCCTCTCACATTTCAATGTTACATGTGTAAGGTAATAGAGTATTATTCTACGTAATTCCATAATACAGTAGTTATAGGTGTTGATTTAGATAAAAAACTCTTATGAAGAAATAAAAATAAAAATCACATGTGATCATCATTGACGATGTAAAGTATGACACTGAAGTGGTGAATGGTACAATAACCATAAAATCCAAATTTGTAGATGGTTTATATGATTATGGATACACCCACTATTATTTCTAAAGTAATTTATAATGGTGTATACATGTTACCTAAACAATCAGATGTTGAGTTATCTACATACACTACTAATGGAACAAATTTCACTTCCTAAGTTTATAATTATTCTCCGATTGATGTTTATGGAAATGTGGTTCTTGAAAATCTAGAGATCTATCATATAGTATAATTTGATCTGATTCATTTCATGGATTAGATATATCTATAATAAAAACATATCAATTTCCATGGAATGGAATTCATATTTCATATTATGAATGAATCTATGATCATTTATCTATAAAAAGATGAATATTAAAATATAGAGGAAATTCTATCTTTATTATATGTCTCGATTACTATAAATTGATTTTATTTATCTAATATAATTATATAGAAACTAACCATTAAGTATTTAGTTATATTACCAGATTTTATTGATTCATATCTACAATAATATAATGGTATCCCACTAAATAATGATGTTTTGTTTTCAATAGTACTCATACATGGTGATATTTCCCTTTCAAAGACTCCATATAGAATGAGCCCAATTGAGTTGAATGAATATAAGAATAAAATCCAAGACAATCTTGACATGTGAATCATATTCCCTAGTGCATCACCTTAGGGTGAACCTGTTTGGATTGTTAAGAAGAATGTTGGTTCAATGAGGCACTACATTGATTATCAAGAACATAACAGGAACACTATGAAGAACAAATATCTTATTCCCCTTATTGATGAATTTTTTTACCTATTATGAAATGTACAGTATTTTTCAAAGATTGATCTTCATTCTAGATATCATCACTTAAGGGTAAGAAAGGTGGATATAACCAAGATGAAATTCCGTACAAGGTATGTACACTATGGGTTTATAGTGAGGAATTTTAGTCTTATGAATGATATTGTTATATTCATGAATTTAATGAATAGTTTCTTTAGATACATTTTTGTTTAGATTTGGGTAGTCATTATTAATGATTTAATTTTACATTAAAGAAAAAAATAAAGAACAAGAAGGTCACTTGATGATTGTACTGATGAACTTAAGAAATGATAATATTTATGAAAAATTTACAAAGTTTAATTTTTTTATTAAAAATAATAATTTTTGGGTCACAGAATTTCAAGAGAGGATATGTATATGGATATATCAAAGATGGATGTTAATAGATATTTGCATATAATGACAACAGTAACTAAGATCTATTGTATTCATGGTTTTGTTATATATTATTGACATTTAATTAATGATTTATCATGATAATATAATCCACAACAGATGTTTAATAGGAAAATATTGAATATAATAAGGATGGAGGAATGTGATGATATTTTAAACGTGATAAAAAGAAATTCAGTTAGTGGAAATATGTGCTCACTACCCTATAGTGGATTAGGTTTTGTGATATATAATGATGCATCTAAGAAAGAGTTGAGATGTGTTCTCATGAAAACGGATATGGTGATAGAATATTCCACATGAAAATTGAAAAGCCATTAAAAAATTTACCCAACACATAATTTAAAGTTATTACACTTAACTATTCAATAAATATAATGTGTAATTTTCTTTATATAGGAAGGTTTGATATATATACTGATCATAAGGGTTTATATTATATTCTCTATGAAAAACATCTGAATATTTTCCTATGAATATGGTTGTAATTGATTATAGATTTTGACATCTCAATACACTGCCACTCTAGGACGAAAACAAGGTGGAATATTCAATGATTTGAAAGAATCATACTTGCCTATCCTAGATGGGGATAAAAAAATATCAAATATTTAGGGATTTTCCAATGGTAGATATAGATATTTTAATGGAAGGGGAGATGCCATATTTTTCAAATGAATGTTCAAACATATGTACATGTGAATATTAAGGAGGTAAAACATGAAGATGTGGAACTATAAAATAAGGAAAGAAATGTTATTGAGTTCAACCATGTTTCTAATGGAATAATTTGGTTCATGAATAGTGTTTCTATTCCTACCATACTTGAATTATTGAGTGATGTTTTGGATGAGTATAATAGTTCTTCAAATATGAATAGGGACCTGAAAAATTAATTCTTATTTGATGGAATGAAGAAATATATTATAGAATAAATTTACCTATGATTTATTTTTTAGCATGTGTTGGGTGAGAGATAAAAATATAGGGGTATGTTACAAACATTAAAAATAAAAAAAAATTAATGGAAAAAAATCAACATGGATGTTTTCATCAGACATCACAAAACATATAAAGGATTTAATGATCTATGGGATATATTTTATCCCCTTACTAAGGAAACACACTTTATTGCTATTAGAGAAGATTTATATCTTGAAATATTTTACCAGATATTTAAAATGAAGTCTTCTGATTTCATGATGTACTAATTTAGTTTATATATGATAAAGATCAATGTAATACCTAAATGTTCTTGAAATTTATTTCGCATACTCAAAATACAGAATTATGTTTTATCAATGCATATAATTCACAGAAAAACGGTTGGAATGTGAGGTCAAATCAATCTCTAGATGTTATCTGATGAGATTTCTTTATGGATTTCAACGATTGTTGGGATCAATAATTACATTTTGTAAAGTTTTTATATAAATAAATTTCACTCAATTATTAAAATGGATCATTTTGAATCCTTCTATCGAATGAAGTTATAAGGAACCGGCCTTAAACATTTCATAATATTGAAATAAATGAAAATTTCACATTGAATATCTTTTTAGGATTAGAGTCTTAGAAAAGTAGGCCATAACTAATACATCTCAAAAGCTACAAAGTAGATGCTTCTTCTCAGTTTCGAATTTTTTCATAAAATAAAAATACTATTGAAAAAATGAGTCATGTCCCATTCCATTTTTTAGACAGTCTGACTTTCCTTGATCCCATCCAGGACCCTATTCGACTTTATGTCCTATGAAAAAATTTAAAAAACATGGGATGAGCATAAAAATCTCAGTAAGGGATACACAAAGAAGGAATATGTTAGTTCTTCAAAATAACAAGTAAATCCTGAATAATTAATCGTAAGTAATACTTTTTACTTTAGTGATGTAGTAAATACTCTTCATTGAATAAAATATCATTTATTACCCTTTGTAACCAAAAGGTAACCATAAAACTGATATAAAAACCCATAACATATAAAGGTAACTGGGGACATAAACATACTTAAATGGAATAACCACATGGTCGAATTCCACAAATGTCACTAAATATAATAGCCATACGGCTGGTTTTCAAATACCCAATGCATTGGTGGTTATAATGTAACCACCCATTATAGTTTATCCTGACACCACCCGTCATATGATTTATCACATAACCACCCTTCAAATGTCCATGTACCATCATAAAATCATAACAAATACAACAAATACAAAGGAAATAAAACATTTCTACACTTCAATCACAATATATCACTTAAATATATTGACAAAAAAATCCATTATCAAAACCAATTTGAATACCAAAATACATAATAGAGTATACAATATTTATTTTCCTTCTAAAAACATTTCTGCTTGTTAAGGAAGCCAAAGATCAAGTAATACTCACGGCGGCAGAAAAGCCATTGTCGCCGTATATGTGCAAGGAAACATATTTTTTTTAACATTTAGTAAAATTATTCATAGAGAAAAATATTCCCATTGAATTAAATGAAAATTAAAAAGGGTTTTATACACTATATAAAAGAAATCCGAGTATAAATCAAAGAATTCCTCAATGAATGGAGATTGAGATGAAGTCCCTTACCTTATGTTCGACTTGACTCGATCCTTTTTTAATCTCTTGAATAATAAACTAAAGTTAATTTATAAATTATTAAGAACCATTCTCATGTATATAATTTCTTTTATATCAATTATTACCATGTTATAAACATTTTGTGATCATTAAAGTTAAAAACAGTCGTTTTGACGATATTTGGTACTTGAGTCAAAAGTGAACTTCTTATATTTACAAGATGTTCATGTGGAAAAATATCCACTATCTATATAATGATATTCATGATGTAGATAGCATATATATCATATATATCATATATATCCATTATATACATGCATTTGTAATATTACAAAACATTTAGAAGTGAGAATTGAAATGCACTATTCATGGAGATGGTAAGCCGTACGTACGCATGAACGATACTGTAAATTGAATTTCATATTTAATGGAATGAAATCATAATAATATAAAGGTAAATTATAATTCTAGTATAATATAATATATAATATATTTATCTCTATCCTTTATACGTCCCACATAATGCATTAACGATTCATATCACTTTGTGGGGGCGGTAGTCTGCACTACCTCAAATGGCAATATCACGTTTACCCATTATGGAGATCATAAAGGTATTCCATAAATGAAAAATATAGAAAAATAATTAAAACATTAATGTAATATATATCAAATATAAATATAGTGACATCTTAATGGCCACCATCAGAGGCGGTATGAGATAATTGAACAATTATCGTTTCGTGAGGTACTAGTACGTTGTTCACAGAAACAATATGTTATCCATTAAATGAGGGTGTGCGTAAGTTTAGCTAGAATAAATCTCATAAAAACATCCAGGTATATTTAAGATACTGTTTTTGTTACAAATAAAAGTAATAAAAAAATTTTAGGGGTTGGAGAAGCAAAATAAAACAAAATAACATAAGATAATACATTACATTTAAATTGGGTAACTCCCCTTGGTTTGAACCAAAAGGGTTTCTTGAAGTGATTTCTACAGAAGGTAATGATTCCAAGATGAATAGAAGGATATTTGGAGCTTATTTGAGTTTAGTTAGGGAAATCTAAAGGGCTTTAGAAGTGTGAGACATGGGTAGGAAGTGAGGTATTTTTATAAGGGAAAGGAGGGGCTCTTTTGGATAGCTTGAAAATATTATTTTATTATTTAATGCTTTTCAGTTTCTAATGGTATGAAATCATTAAAGTCAACGATAAGGATTCCCATGTTTGGAAGAAAATCATAAAATAAGAATTCGACAACTGTTGGATATTCTTTTAATCTTTATCTACTTATTTATTGAAATTATTTATTAATGATGTTAACATTGCATCATCATTGTGTCATAAATAATTTTATTTATTTGATATCTAAAAATTAATAAAAATTACCATGTTGTAAGAAATATTTTTAAATTTCAAATGAATATTTATAGTCTAAATGATTACATTCATAACCCCATCTAATTTTCTTTAGTAAAACAATACATGTTTATGGAATTTTTATTTTTACAATTAATAAAAAGTTATTAATGTCATTATCATAGCCAAGTGGCTTCATGGGGTCCCAAAATAGACCCATGTATTATCCTGGTCGGCCATGACTCATCAAAATCAGGGTAGCACAAGTGTAAAGGTAATTTCATATTATTATAACATTATTTTTACCACAAATTACACTAATTAACATTAATCGCGTTTAATAAAAGTCAAAAGTTACTATTCACCAAAAATTATATTCATCCCATTGAACCAGATTATACATAAAAATGTCAACCATTTATGTCTTATTTTTTAAATTCAATTCATAGAATTGGTAAATTTTAATTAAATGAAAGAACAGTTTTTTAACTACCACTTAGTGGTTTCAATATTCATAAAAAATTGATGTTATTCAGAAAAATTCAAAAAATTCACCCTAAGCTGTATTTTGTATTCTGAATTAAAAAATTATGCATATTTTAAAAAATTCATTACATATAAGTTGAATTAATGAGTTTTATAATTAATTCTCGTTGTCAAAACAAATAGCATGTTTTTAAGAAACAATATCTACCCAAATATTGACACTTGTTTATGTCCAATTCCAAAGTGAAATTAATTCAAATGACCACCATTGGATTAGATGGTAAATATATATTCCAATTACTCTTTAAAACCAATTAAAAAGATAATCTAAGCATATATTTAAATTATATTAAATGGATGTTTTGAATTAAAATACAACATTTTTCACTATTCATTAAAAAATTGACTTTATCAGAAAAATTACAAAAACTTACACAAAGTAAATTTTGATGTCCTGATTCTAAAGAAAAATTATATTTGGTCCAATAGAATGTATAAGTGTGAGAAAAAATATATTTAATGAGGGTTCACCATCAAAAGGCGATAAATCGACCTTTTAGTGAATATTAGAGTATTTATGCCTAAAATTGAATTTATTTCATATTTTAAGCCTTTAACTTTTGTTGGATAAATAGAAAAACATTTAACAAACATATATAATCATATTTTCGTTATTTCTATTCATTCTCAACAATACAATGACTATGTGTTAACTACCATTTAAAATAATATTATTATATTATTAGTGTAAAACATAATATTTCATAGAAATACAACGTTGTGTATCGGGTATGCCATTGAACATAGAAACACCATTAAAGTAAAATTAATATTTAATTCACAAATATTAATAAATATGAAATTGTGTTATTCTTTATTTACATGTGATGTTACATCCTTCCCCCCTTTTTGAGAATTGCGTCCTCATAATTTCATTCACTTCTCAAATAAATGGGTGTATTTATCCCTCATAGCATTTTTAGATTCACACGTTGCCTCTTCAACCATATGATTTTTCCAAAAAAAAATCACCTGATGAATTACCTTATTACGCAACACTTTCTCACAATGGTCAAGAATCTGGACCGGTTGTTCTTCATAAAAGAGATTCTCTTCCAACTGAACTACGTCTGGGTTCAAAACATGAGATGGATCTGGCATTTACTTTCCCAACATTGAAACATTGAAAACATTGTGTTCCTTGGACAAACAACGAGGTAAAGACACTCTCTACACAACTGATCCAACTTTCCCCCGGATTTCATAACGTCCAATGAACCTCGGACTCAACTTTCCCTTCTTACCAAAACGCATCACACTTTTCCATTGAGAAACTTTGAGAAAAACATGACCACCAACCCCGAAATATAGATCCTTCCTCTAGTTATCTGCATAACTTTTCCCCCTACTCCGAGCTGTTCTCATGTGATTCTAAATCAACTGAACTTTTTCTTCCAACTCTTCTACCAATTTTGGTCCCATCAGCTTCCTTTCCACTACTTCATCCCAAAAAGCTGCAGTTTGATATCGTTATCCATATAATGCCTCAAACAGACACATCAGTATTCTGGAATGAAAACTGTTATTATAAGACAATTCAACCAAAAAATGATGTTGGTCACAAATTCCCTGGGAATCCATCTTGCAAGCACGTAAATTTTCTTTCAAGTTATGAATTGTTCGTTCAGACTGCCCATCTGATTGTGGATGAAAAGCTTAATAAAATTTAAATTCCGTACCCAATGACTTTTGAAGGCCTTTCGGAAAGATAGAAGTTAACCTAGGATCATGATTAAATATAATGGAGAGGGTAACTCTATTTAACTTTACTATCACTTTAGCATTCAACCGAGATAGTTGATCTAGTGAGAAAGTATCTTGAATATGAACAAAATTAGAAGATTTAGTCAATCGATCAACAATAACCAAGATAGAATTATTTACTCAAGATGTCTTTAATAATCCCACAATGATGTCCATAGATATATTTTTCCATTTCCACTATAGCACCGGTAAAGACTGAAGCATCCCTTTCGGTAACTGTCACTCTTGTTTAACCTCCTGACAAGTCAAACACTTCACAATTAAATTAGCAATATATCTCTTCATTCCATCCCACCAGTAATACTCTCGAAGATCTCTGTACATCTTAGTACTGCCATGATGAAATGAAAACGAGGAACTATGAGCTTCACATAACAACTCATTCTTAAACTACGAATCACAAGGCACACATAATATCTTCCCAAACCTCAATACACAATCATTATCAATGTTAAATTCAGAAAACATACACTTCTGAACCAGCTCAACCTTTTTCTACAACTCAAATTCTTTCTTCTGTCCTTGCTTAATTCTGTCTGATAGATATGATCTCACATACCCATGAAACAAAACAGAAGAATATATTGCACCAACAACTTCTATTCCTAAGTTCATTATATCAAAAACCAAAGGATCACATACAAAACGTAGCATGGTTAATGAATCATTACTTTATCGACTCAAAGCATCAGCCACTTTATTTTCTTTTCCTGGATTGTAATGAATTGAACAATCATAATCCTTGATTTATTCATGCCATATCCACTGCCTCATGTTCAATTCTTTCTTAGTGAATATATACTTTAAACTTTTGTGGTCAGTATATATTTCACATTTTAATCCATACAAATAATGCATCCAAATTTTTAAAGAAAAAACAACAAAAACTAATTTCAAATCATTTGTAGGGTAATTTAACTCATGTGGTTTCAAATGATGTGATGGATATGCAATTACATGATCATTATACACTTAGACACAACCAAGTCCTTTCAATAATGAATCACTATAGATAACAAACTCACCATTTATGGAAGGTAGTTCCAAAACTGAAGCACTCACAATTTTCATTTAAATTCTAAAAAATTCAACACATTCTTTTGTCAAAATGAAGTTAACACCTTTTTGAGTTAACTTAGTCACTGTAATAGATAACCGTGAGAAATTTTCAAAAAAACTCCTGTAATAACCTGAGTCAACAGAGCCATCACTATACTAAACCGGTAAATTATGATTCCGACAATCCCAGGATGCTGATTCAAAAGGTCATTATCCTCTGTATTCCTTCCCAGAAAAGCTAATATGTTTCCTTTACGATAAAGCATTGTTAACACAGACATATCTTATACGAATTAACATGGTAATCTGTAAATGCTATATCATTTCAATATTTCTATAAATTACTTTATGGATTTTAATTTTACATCACCCAATGTTTTAAAGTTATCAAAACCATCCTTTGATACCAACTATTAGGACCCAGCCTTAAACATTACATAATATTTAATTAAATGAATAATTCACATTGAGGATATTTAAGGTTTATAGTTTTAGAAAATTAGGCCATAACTATTACATCAAAAAAAGTTACAAAGTATAAACTTCTACTCAGTTTCCATTTTCTTCCTAAAATAAAAAAACTTTTGAAAAATAGAGTCAGGTCAGTTCCATTTTTTAGATATCTTGACTTTCCTTGATCCCATACTTAACCCTATTACACTTTGTGTCATTTGAAAAACATTTCGAAAACATCAGATTCTCATAAAAAGCTCAGTAAGGGATGCACTGTAATTCCCCGACCCCAGTTACCCAGTGTCGGTGCATTATTACATAACATTGGCATGATCACAAGAAAGATCAAGTCTCGAAAGACTGATTAGTTTAGTATCCTTGGAATTACTAGATACATTCATAATGTTTACATTACATCATAAAATGAAAACTACAAAAATATAGTCTCCATAGTCCACACTCTTATCCCCTCATACTATCCCGACAGTTCATTCATAATATACTTCCTCACACCCTGGGAAAAATAAAACATAGAAAGGGGTGAGCTCAAATTCCCAGTAAGGATAACAATATAGTGGAAACATTCATAAATAAGAATAAACATTTAAGGCAATGAATAATTAAAACAAAAGCCTTTTAAAATTGAACTTCAACATTATATGGCAGAAATAAAATGAAATAATTTCATTTACTTATTCACATGGATATTCTACTAATCTAATAATCACATGCAATATCAATAACCACTTTAATAATGATGGAATTCAAAATGCAAGACTATCATAACCACATAGCTAAGGCCTCGTGCCAAGACTACAAATAAGATTTTGTCAAAGCCTTATGCCAAGACACTAGTTTGTCTAATGAGACCTACCGATGCATCGAGGAGCTATAGTGGGCTCCACCCGTCACATATCAAGTCCGATTAATTCCTAATATGAATAGGTTTAAACATAACACAAAAATTCATATTAAAACTAGCATAGTAAATGCCAATAATTTCTACATAAACCATGAATGGTATAAAAATAAGACATCCACAGTTAAGAAAATCAAAAAACCTAAAATACAATATCGAAGTTTTGTATCATAATAAATCAACTTCAAATAAGTTTAAAATCCATCATAGATGAAATGAAAACTATTTGAGAGAAATATAATTTTTTAAATCATTTAAAAGTCATATAATTATAAAATAAAACATTTACTTTGAAAATTTTCTTATAAGCTTGTAAGGGAAGCTTTGAAGATTTTATAACAGTGGAAAATATCTGCACCCATTGTATAAGTTAAAAAAACATTCTTACCTTAATTCTGTGGAAAAGGTTAAAAAGCACCTTGTTTGAAAAACGACGGAAGGATTCCATTATAAACCTCTTATAAAAAGTAAAACAAGGGTATAAATGACTTTAACCCGTATTCTATAAAATAGTAAGAATGTTTTGAAATACATTTTTAAGAAACATGGATGTGGATGATAAAGAGGACCCAATAGATAATTACGTATAAACAACCTCGGATAATGAAGAGATTTTGAAATAAACCCTTACCTTGTACTTTTCCTTGGTTGGGGTTAGGTTAACCTCATGTATAATGGTGAAATAATTGTTATTAAATTATACAAGAATCATATAAATTAATATGATATCATATATGATCTTTTAACAATGCTTTGTTAATAATATCTTAACATTATTGACGTTTCAGGTGTTAACATACTCATTTTCTTTTATATGTTTTATTATGTAAGCCATGTTTGATATTGATAGGTTGTATATTATTTATATCCATAATTATATTAAATCCTTAAACATTATTATTAATCTTCAAATGATAATTAGTCTTGAATGGATACGATGAAGAATGAATCTCATCGCATTCGTGGAGATGGTAGTCTGTACGTACGCACGAGCGAAAATATCATTATTTTTTTTAAATAATATTTAATTGGATTTTCTATCATATATACAGAATAATTATCATGTTATATTTATTATTTAGATGAATTACACGTCAATATTATAACCATTCATATAATAATGTTTTGAATAACAATTACACCACGACGTGGAGACGGTAAGCCGTACGTACGCACGTATGGTGACATGTCATTCAAAGGATGGGTAGAATACTGAAATATGTTTGTAACATGTTTATAATAACATCATAGTATATATAATATACTGGATTTATTATTTTTTAATTGTAATAACAAAGAAAGACGAAGTGGAAGAAGAAAGGAACTTGAAAAAGGGTGGTGATATCATTACCTCTTCTTCGGGTTCTTCCTTTTGATTTGATAAAAAGGGCTCCTTAGGTTGGATTTATGACTAAAGGAATGCCTCAAGGATGAAGTGGGGGTATTTTAAGGAGTATTTGGGTAGGTTTTGGCCGAACCAAATATCTTTGATTGTGTGAACTAATGTGAAGGGGGAGTTCCCTTTTATTTGATGGGTGAGGGGCACCTTTGGAAAAGCTAGAAATATTATTTTATAATAAATTCATATTCAGTTTCTAATGGCTCAAAATTTTATTATTTAAAGGTTAAGGTGGGTATAGGTCGAACACCAATCAACCAATATGATTTAGACAGGTTTGGGTTACTATAAGAACCTTATCTTTAACTATTAACTCTTAGTTAATTAGTTTCACTTTTACAATGTCTCTTTGTATTTTTATATTATATGGTTAATAAACTTACTATATACATCCAAGAGACTCCCAAGTGGTCCATTAATGATACATTTATAATGATATACGTCTCTTGGCCGATCCTCAGATTTTTATGAATTTAACATCAATTAATAATATAATATTTGTTTTAAAAAGCCTTTTATGTCAATTTTGACACTAATCAATAATTGATTTTTGTAAAAATTATAACAGAATGATTACTTCGAAAAAAGTTCATTAAATAAATAATAACATGTCATATTATCCTATAAAATTATTGGTATATATAAAAAGTCTTAAATTACATTTATTTGGGTATTTATAATATCAATTATTCTAATTTTTCATTAATTGTGTAATTACTGCATCACTATAGTGTCAAAGATATATTTAATTATATAATGTCTAAAAATTATAAATAAAATACCATTATGTAAGAAATATGTTTATATTTCTAATGAATATTTATAGTCGAAAATCCAACATATATATTCCTATATAAATATTTTTTTTGCTAAAAGATATATGCTTATGTCATTTTTGTATTTATTTCACCTTAATTAAAATAAAGTGTCCCTATCACCTACATGTGGCACCATGTGGACCCAAAATCGACCCAAATATTTCCATGGTCGGACATGTGTCCATCAATAAGGTTAGGACACGTTTTAGGGTAATTTAGTTTTATTATAATATTATTTTTAAACCCTTATTTACCGGATTTACCCTTTAACCATGGTAAATAAAATATTTACCGAAGTAATTATTCAAAATGTCTAAAAATAAAAGTTACCTGTTTACACAATTTGGACGTCCTGATTCCAAATATGGAATCCATTTTCCAAAAGGAAAAACACATATGTAGAAGAAATTAATTTAAAATTAATTCCTGATGTCAAAACAAAAAGCGTGTTTTTAAGATATAATAACTATCAAAAGATTGATACTTGTTTATGACCGGTTTAATTGTGAAATTATGTCCAATGAACAAAATTGTTTAAAATGGTAAAAATATTTTCTAAATATACTTTAAAACCACTCAAATTCATAATTTATCACTATTAATTATATTGATTAAATAAGGTTGTTTTTAATTAAAATTTAGTAATTTTCACTATTCACAAAATATTAAAGTTATCCGAAAAGTACCAAAATATCACCTTAGGCTAAATTTGATACTCTGAATCCAGAAATGAAGTCCAATCTGAGAGATAAAATTTATAAAATTTTAAAAAAGTAGGTATTTCTATTGAAAACATCTAGTTTGATTGGTTGTAGTGTGTGTTAGAACTCGATGTTGCATACAACACAAGTTATTGCATTATTCAAAGAGAAGTGTATCATAGAATCTTGGGGTGTTACATTCTTCCCTCCTTCAAATAATTTCTTCCTCGAAATTTAAATAATACTACCGCATTAAATGACTCGGGTGGTTCTTCATCATATGTTCCTCGGGTTCACACGTTGCCTCTTCCATCTTATGGTTTTCCACAAGACTTTTACCAGACGAGTCGTCCAGTTTCTCAGTACTTGTTCTCTCATATCAAGAATCTTGACGGGCTCTTCGCAATAAGATAGATCGGGTTCCAGTTCTAATTGCTCATAGGTGAGTGCATGTGTTGGGTCAGGCATGTATTTCCTCAACAGTGATACGTGGAATACATCGTGAACTTTGGAGAGACTTGGCGGCATTGCCAAATGGTAAGCTACATCCACAATTCATTCTAGAATTTCGAAAGGTCCTATGTACTTGGGAATCAATTTACCTTTCCTACCAAAACATATGACTCCATTCCATAGAGATACCTTCAGGAAAACATGATCACCGAATTGAAATTCCAATTCCTTCCTTCGATTATCAGCATATCTCTTCTGCCTACATTGAGTTTCTTTGATATGGTTTTGGATTAACTTCAACTTTTCCATCATTCCTCCACCAGTTCTGGGCATACAAGTTTTTTTCACCAACGTCATCCCAACAGGTTGGTGTGCGACATCTCTTTACATGTAACGCTTCATAGGGTTCCATCTGAATACTTGAATGGATGCTATTGTTATAGGAAAATTCTACCATATGTAAATATTGATCCCACATACCCTAAAAGTCAAGTGATAACGATCTAAACATGTCTTTTAAGGTTTGAATAGTTCATTCTGATTGTCCGTCTATTTGAGGGTGGTAGGTAGTGCTCAAATAATGTTCAGTATCTAAGGCTTAATGAAGACTTTTCCAGATTCCTGAAGTAAAACGGGGATCATGATCAGAAACAATCGATAAGGGTACACAATGAAGTCTCACAACTTCATCAATATATAGTCTGACTAGACCTTTCAGTGGTAGATCTTCTCTTATAGTAATAAAATGTGCTGACGTGGTAAGACGATCAACAATAACCCATATTGCATCGTTCCTTCTAGGAGTCTTTGGTAGTCCCATGACAAAGTCCATCGTAATATTATCCCATTTCCATTCAGGTATGGGAAGAGGTTTAAATACTCCACTAGGTTGTTGCCTTCCAGCTTTCACTTGTTGACAAACCATACTTATTGACACAAAATCAGCAATCTTCCTCTTCATGTTGTCCCACGAATTTTTTTTTCAAGTCTATATACATTTTGGTGATCCCAGGGTGTATAGAGAAATTGGAACTATGAGTATCATCCAAAAATTCTCTTTTGAGATCAGGTATTTCAGGAACACAAAGTCTCTTCCCGAATTTCAAAATTCCTTCTTCATACACAAAGTCTCTCAATCTCCCATAATTCAAAAATTTAATCTTCATTCGAAATTCTTCATCATCAGTTTGAGAACACTTAATCCTTTCTAGTAATGATGGTTTGGAAAACATTTGAAAATGCATTGATGTTTCACCTTCCCTGGTTATTCCCATGTCTATATTCACTAGATCAATGAAAATTGGATCCCTTTTAATTCTCATATTGTTCAAAACTCCATGATCTTTTATTCTCAAAGCATCTTCCACCTTGTTTTCTTTCCCGTGTGGTAGTGTATCATACAATCATAATCCTTGAGTAATCCAAGACATCTCTTTTACCTCATGTTGAGTTATTTTTTTGAGAAAATATACTTCAAACTCTTGTGATGAGTATAAATCTCACATTTTTCACCATAGAGGTAGTTCCTCCATATCTTCAAATCAATGATCACAGCTGCTAACTCGAGATAATGAGTAGGATAGTTTTATTAGTGAATTTTCAACTATCGTGATGCATAGGAAATAACCCTATCATTCTTTATAAGGACACAACCAAGTCCTTTCTTCGATGCATCACTATAAATAACGAACCCATCATTCCTCGATGGTAGAGTCAATATAGGATCACTGACTAATATTTTCTTCAGTTCTTCGAAAAATTCTTCACACTTTTTTGTCCAAACAAATTTAACCCCTTTACATGTGAGCTTTGTTAATGGGTCAGCCAACCATGAAAAATACTGGACGAAACATTGATAATAACCTTCTAAACCAATAAAAATGCGTACCTCAGTTATACTCGGTGGTGCATGCCATTCTCGGATTTCCTTGGTCGTAGAAGGATCAACAGAAATTCCATCTTTAGAGACAGTATGGCCAAGAAAAGAAATATCTTGAAGCCAGAATTCAAACTTGCTAAAATTCCCATATAATTCATGTCTTCTAAGAGACATCAATAAAATGTGCAAGTGATTTTCATGATATTTGTAACTTTTAGAGTATACCAATATATCAACAATAAATACCACTACAAATTCATCATGATATTCCTTGAAAACCCTGTTCATTAGATCCATAAAAATAGAGTGTTCATTAGTCAATACAAAAGGCATTACTGTAAACTCGTAATGCCCGTACCTTGTTCGAAATGTTGTCTTCGGAATGTCTTCCTTCATCACACACAACTGATGGTATCCAGATCAAAGGTAAATCTTTGGAAAATATAGATCTCCATGCAGGTCGTCAAATAAATCATTAATGCGAGGTAGGGGATACTTGTTCTTTATTGTTATATCATTGATCTCTCTGTAGTCGATACATAACCACATAGATCCATCTTTCTTTTTAACAAAAAACAGGGGCTCCCCATGGAGAAACACTGGGGAGAATAAATCCCTTATTACTCAATTCCTCTAGATTTTCTTTAGTTCAACTAATTCTACAGTGTCCATTCTATATGGGGTCTTCGATATAGGCCTCGATTCAGGAAATAAATCAATAGAAAAATCAACTTCTCGTTCTGGAGGATGCCCTGGTAAATCTTCCGGAAACACATCTACATATACTTTCACAAAAGGTACATCCTCTATTTGAACATTCCTTTCCTCATCCACAGTAATTTCATTATCTTTTTCCCCAATAATTGAATTTATTTGAGCTACTGGGGGTGGTTCTATATAAGAATTAGATGGCGACGATTCTACTCTGAAGATAAGGTGTTCCTCATCATCATCATCATGAATCGTAACCTCATTCTTAATACAATAAATATTCGCATCATGGTCCGAACTATAATCCATACCAAGTATTATATCAAATTAAATCATTGGAATGATGATGAGATCAGCAGATAAAGAACATTTATGTTCCTTAATGGGGACTGATTCACAAAACTTTGTTGAAATGATACTTCCCATATGAGTTTTAACTGAAAACTCCCTTGTTAAATCAAATTGGAAATATCTAATTTTCTTATCAAACTGGGAAGATATAAAACAATGTGATGATCCAGAATCATGTAATGCATTTTCTAAACTTGAGGAAACCATTAAATTACCAGCCACCACATCTTTTGGAGCTTCTGCCTCAGTATTAGTGATAGCATAAGCTTGGACTTGATCCCTTGGCTTTTTCTGAGGTAAGTTCCCCTGACAATTAGTACATTCATTTGAATAATGTCCCATCTCTCTGCAATTGTAGCTTTAGAAATCGGTAGCTTCCTTCTTCCCCTTGAAATCACGAGCTTGGTGGCCTTTTTTACCACACTTATAACAGACTCCCGTTCCTTTTAAGAAAGTACCGGGGTGTTTCTTCACTCATTTACTGCAGGATGGATATTCCACTTTTCCCATATTCCCTTTATTTCCATTCCCAGATTGATCAGCAGATCTCTTCTTCTCTTGCTTTGCATTAAAGTCATATGACTTAGAGAATTCTTTCTCTGACTTGATAGCACATGAGACAATGTCTTCGTACGACGAGATGGATTGTGAGACTAATGCTCGACAGAGAATTGGTCTTAACCAATCAAAGAAATGATCAACATTACTTATTGTGTTACGTATATAATCTCCATCAGGCCTTTCTAACCTTATAACGTTAGCCTCATACATTGCGACATTCTCATCTGCCTTTTGTCTCAGACTTAGAAATTGTCTTTCCATATCTGCTCGATGATCATGAGGAAAGTATTTTTCTAAAAACATATCTTTAAACCCCCTCCATTCCATATTTGATACATCATCATCTTTCTTCATGTTTTTAATTAATGACCACCATTGATCAGTATCTCCAGTGAGGCGGTAAATTTCCATGATAACTTTTTCCCTTTCACTACTCCCCAAAGCCTGAAATATTTTCGATAGGGAATTTATCCATTTCTCACCTACTAAGGGATTTTTACTCTCATTGAACGTTGGTGGTTTTTTCCTCATGATGTGATCTAGCATTGATCCTCCATGATACAGATCAAAGTTCTCCTTACGGGTATAATTATTATTCATAACCTGAGTGAGTTGTCCCAGTATAGTGATTAGCTGATCAGCACCAGTCGCATCACCAGCTCCACTATAATTCTCTTGAGCAGGAGGGAAATCCATGCATGGTGTGCGTGCATTGATACGGTTTCCATTTCGTCCACTAGGCTCCATTTCTAAACAATGGAATAAACTAGATCAGTTTATGATTCAAAATACATAATTTTATACTTATAAAACACTTAACATAAATTGAATAATTTATGGATAAAATCCATAATCATAAAAAAAATTCATTGAGAAAGTATATACTCATAAAACCTTTATAATGATTTGAAAAAATTGAGAGTTATCCTAAGCATATCCCCCAGGAGTGTCGTAACCAAGAGTGCAGCAAGGCCTATTGTCGTGCACCAGTTCCCATCCGAGTCCATCTCAAAGCGGTGTTTTCGGGTTTTACCCCTAGGTACATATGTTCCAAAGCCTCTTCTACCTGCTCGTACACACACAAGGATGTATTTCTCGGAAAAATCACAAAATCTCTATAATACCAAACTTCTGGGAAGTTCTTCTAGACTAATCCTCAAAGTCCATCTTAAATCTATGTGCTCTAATCAGAGTTTATCTATATATAGCTTCCATGGTTTGTACTAAGCTTCCTCTGATACCAACTGTAACGCCCCGACCCCAGTTACCCAGAGTCTGTGCATTATTACATAACATTTTCATGATCACAAGAAACATCAAGTCTCAAAAGACCAATTACTTTAGAAGCCTTGGAATAGCTAGATACATTCATAATGTTTACATTACATCATAAAATGAAAACTACAACAATATAGTCTCCATAGTTCACACTCTTATACCCTCATACTATCCCTGCAGTTCATTCATAAAATACTTCTTCACATCCTGGAAAAAATAAAACATAGAAAGGGGTGAGCTCAAATGCCCAACAAGGATAACAATATAGCAGAAACTTTCATAAATAAGAATAAACATTTAAGGCAATATATAACTAAAACAAAAGAATTTTAAACTTTAACTTCAACATAATATTTCAGAAATAAAATGAAATAATTATATTTACTTATTCACATGGATATTATACTAATCAAATAATCATATGCAATATCAATAACCACTTTCATAATGATGGAATGCTTAATGCCAGACCATCATAACCACATAGCCAAGGCCTCGTTCCAAGACTACAAATAATATTTTGTCATGGCCTTGTGCCAAGAAACTAGTTTTTCTCATGAGACCTACCGATGCATTGAGGAGCTATATCGGGCTCCACCCATCACATATTAATTCCAATGCATTCCTCATATGAACAGGTTTAAACATAACATAAACTTTCGTATTAAAACTAGCATACGAAATGTCAATACATTCCCCATAAACCATGAATGGTATAAAAATAACACATCCACAGTCAGAAAAATCACAAAACCTTCAATACAATATTGATGTTTTGAATCATAATAAATCAACTTCAAATAAGCTTAAAATCTATCATAGATGAAATCAAAACTATTTGAGAGAAATATCCATTTTTTTGAAATAATTTTAAAGTCACATAATTATAAAATAAAACATTTACTTTGATAATTTTCTTATAATATTGTAAGGTAAGATTCTATGATTTTATAACAGCGGAAAATAGTTGCACCCGCTATATAAGTTAAAAAAACATTCTTACCTTAATTCTGTCGAAAAGGATAAAAAGCACCTTGTTTGGAAAATGACGAAATGATTCCTTTATAAACCTCTTATAAAAAGTCAAACAAGGGTATAAATGTCTTTAACCCATAAACTATAAAATAGTAAGAATGTTTTGAAATAAATTTTTAAGAAACATGGATGTGGATGATAAAGAGGTCCCAATAGATAATTACGTATAGACATACTCGAATAATGAAGAGATTGTGAAATAAACCATTACCTTGTACTTTTACTTGGTAGGGGGTTGGTTAACCTCTTTTATAATGGTGAAATAATTTTTATTAAATTATACAATAATCATATAAATTAATATGATATCATATATGATCTTTTAACATTGCTTTGTTACTAATATCTTAATATTATTGTAGTTTCGGGTGTTAACTTACTAATTTTATTTTATATGTTTTGTTATGTAAGCCATGTTTGTTATGGATAGGTTGTATATTAATCATATCCAGAATGAGACTAAGTCCTTAATCATTATTATTAATCTTTAAATGAGAATTAGACTTGAATAGATACGATGGAGAATGAAGCTCATCGCATTCGTGGAGACAGTAGTCCGTACGTACGCACGAGCGACAATATCATTATTTTGATATTAAAATAATATTTAATTGGATGGTATATCATATATACAGAATCATTATCATGTAATATTTATTATTTACATGAATTACACATCATTATTATAACCATTCAAATAATAATGTTTTGAATAACAATTACACCACGAAGTGGAAGCGGTAAGCCGTACGTATGCACGTATGGTGACATGCCATTCAAAGGATGAATAGAATACTGAAATATGGTTGTAACATGTTTATAATAACATAACATTATATATAATATATTGGATTTATTATTTTATAATGGTAATAACAAAGAAAGAAGAAGTGGAAGAAGAAAGGAACTTGAAAAACGGTGGTGAAATCATTTCATCATCTTCGGGTTCTTCTTTTTGATTTGATAAAAAGGGCTCCATAAGATTGCTTTCTGACTAAAGGAATCCATCTAGGATGTAGTGAGGTAATTTTAGAGATTATTTGGGCAGGGCATGGCCGAACAAAAACGCTTTTAAGGTGTAAATTAATGAGAAGGGGAGTGCCCTTTTATAAGAGGGGTGAGGGGCACCTTTGGAAAAGCTAGAAATATTATTTTATAATAAATTCATATTCGGTTTCTAATGGCTCCAAAGTGGATTATTTAAAGGTTAAGGTGGGGATAGGTCTAAAACCACTCAACCAATAGGATTTAGACAGTTTTCAGTCACTATATTAACCTTATCTTTAAGTATTAACTCTTAGTTAATTAGTTTAACTTTTACAATGTCTCTTTGTATTTTTATATTATATGGTAAATAAAATTACTATATACATCCAAGAGACTCCCAAGTGGTCCATTAATGATAAAACTATCATTATATAAGTCTTTTGGACGAACCGTTGTTTTTTATAAATTTAATATCAATTAATAATATAATATTTATTTTATAAACAGTTTTTTGTCAATTTTTACACTATTCAATAATTGATTTTTGTAAAATTCATAACAGAATTATTACTTCTAAAAAAGTTCTTTAAATCAATTCTAAAATGTCATATTATCCTAGAAAATTATTGGAATTTATAAAAAGTCACAAATTACATTAATTTGTGTATTTATAATATCAATTATTCTAATTTTTCATTAATTAGCTAATTACTGCATCACCATTGTGTCAAAAATAAATTAAATTATATAATGTCTAAAAATTATAAATAAAATACCATTATGTATGAAATATTTTTATTTTTATAATTAATATTTATAATCTAAAATCCAACATATATAACCCTATGTATGAATTGTTTTGCTAAAAGATATATGCTTATGTCATTTTTGTATTTATTTTAACTTAATTAAAATAAAGTGTCTATATCACCTACAAGTGGCTCCATGGGGTCCCAAAATCGACCCAAATGTTTCCATGGTCGGACATGTATCCACCAATAAGGTTAGGACAGGTTTTAGTATAATTTAGTATAATTATTATATTATTTTTTAACCCTCATTTACCAGATTTACCATTTAACCATGGTAAATAAAATATTTACCGAAGTAATTACTCAAAATGTCTAAAAATAAAAGTTACATATTTACACAATTTGGACATCCTGATTCCAAATATGGAATCCATTTTTCCAAATTCAAAACACAGAAGTGGCAGAAATTAAATTAAAATTAATTTCCGCTGTCAAAACAAAAAGCGTGTTTTTAAGATATAATAACTATCAAAAGATTGATACTTGTTTATGTCCGGTATAATTATGAAATTATGTCCAATGAGAAAAATTTTATTAAATGGTAAAAATATATTCTAAATATACTTTTAAACCACTCAAATTCATAATTTATCACTATTAATTATTTTGATTTATAATGTTGTTTTTATTTAAAATTTAGTAATTTTTACTATTCTTCAAAATATTAATTTTATCTGAAAAGTACCAAAATTTCACCTTAGGATAAATTCGATACTCCAAATCCAAAAATGAAGTATATTTTAATAGATAAAATTAATAAAATTTTAAAAAGTATATATGACTATTCATAACGGGTAGTTTGATTGGTTGTGGTGTGTGTTAGAACTCGATGTTGCGTACAACACACGCTATTGCATTATTCAAAGAGAAGTGTACCATAAATGTTTGGGGTGTTACATACACAAAGAAGGAAACTATTAGTTTTTCAAAATAACAAGTAAATCATAAATACTTATTCATAAGGAATACTTTTCACCTTTATGAAGTAGTAAATACTCGTCACTGAATAAAATATCATTGCTTACCCTTTTTAACAAAGAGACCACCATAAAACCCATATAAAGAACACAAAACATATTAAGGTAACTTTGTACATAAACATACTTAAATGGAATAACCATATGGTCATCTTCTACACATGTCACTAAATGGAATAGCTATACGACCAACATCCATATCCAATGCATTAGAAGTTATAATGTGACCACTAGTCCTCGTTTTTCAGGGCACCACCCGTCATATGTTTTACCAAGTAACCACCCATCAAATGTCCATTTACTATCATAAAATCATAACACATACAACAAATATAAATGAATAAAAACATTTTCACATTTTAATCACAACATATCACTTAAATATATTGACATAACAAAACCATTATCAAAACCACTTTCAATACCAAAAGACATAATAGAGTATATGGTATTTTTTTCCTTTCAAAAACATAACATCTTTTTAAGGAAGCCAAAGATCAGATAATACTCGCGGCGTCGAAAATGTAGTTGACACCGCATATGATAAAAGAAACATTCATTTTTTTGTAGTTTAGTAAAACGTTTCATAGTGAAAAAGATTCACTTTAAATGAAATGAAAAGTTAAAAGGGTTTTATACACTGTATAAAAGAAATCCGTGTAGAAATCAAAGAATTCCTCAATGAATGGACATTGAGACGGAGTCTCTTACCTCGTGTCCAACTTGACTCCATCATTCTTTAATCTCCTGAATAATAACCTAAAGTTAATTTATAATTGATTAAAAATATTTTTCATGTTTATTAATTCTTTTATATAACTTATTACCATGTTATAAACATGTTGTGAACATTTAAGTTAATAATGGTCGTTTTTTCGATATTTGGTACTTGAGTCAAAAGTGAACTTCTTATATTTACACGTTGACCATTTTGTAAAATATACCTTATCTCCAGAATGATATTCATGATGTATATATCATATATATCATATATATCCAGTATATACATGAATTTATAATATTACATAACATTTAGAGGTGAGAAATGAAATGCACCGTCCATGGAGACGGTAAGCCGTACATACACATGAACGCTACTTTCAATTCTATTTCATATTTAATGGAATGAAATCATAATGATATAAAGTTATATAATAATTCTAGTATAATATAATATATAATACCATTATATACATCTTTTATACGTCTCACATATGGCATTAACGATTCATATCACTTTGAGGGGGTGGTAGTCTGCACTACCTCAAATGAAATTATCGCATTTACCCATAATGGAAACAATAAAGTTATGACATAAATGAAAAATACAAGATAATAAAGAAAAAAATAAACATAATATATATCATATATAAATACAGTGTCATATTAATGGCCACCATGAAAGGTGGTAGGATATAATTGAACAATCTTCGTTTCGTGAGGCAGTAGTTCGCCGTCCACAGAAACAGTATGTTTTTCACCCATTAGATGGAGGTGTGTGTATGTGTAGCTTGAATATATCTCATACCAAAATCCTATTATATTTAATATAATGGTGTTGTCACAAAATAAATTAATAACAAATTTTTAAGGGGTTGGAGAAGCAAAATAACATAAAAGAACATAAGAGAATACATTACCTTTAAATCGGGTAACTCCCCTTGGTTTGAACTAATAGGGTTTCTTGAAGTGATTTCTGCCTAGGGTAAGGAATCTAGGATTAATAGAGGGATCTTGTAAGCTTATTTGAGTTGCTTTTGGACCATCCAAATTTTTTGAGAAGTGTGAGAAATGTGTAAGAAGTGAGGGATTTTTATAAGGGAGAGGAGGGGCTCTTTTGGAAAGCTTGAAAATATTATATTATTATATAATTATTTTAAGTTTATAAAGGTCTAGAAATCATTAAATTCGAAGATAATGTGTCCCATGTTATAAATAAAATCGTCTAATAATAATTGGACAAGTTTTGGATATTTTTTAAAACATAATCTTTTTATTTATTTAAATTATTCATTAATGACGAAAACACTGCATCATCATTGTGTCATAAATAATTTTACATATGTGATGTCTAAAAATTATAAAAAAATTAACCTGTTGTAGGAAATATTTTTATCTTTATAAATAATATTTATAGTTTAATAGATAACTTATGTAACCCCTTGTAAAAAATGTTTTAGTAAAATAATACATGTTTGTGATATTTTTATTTTTACTTTAAATAAAAAGTTGTTAATGTCATTATCATACCCAAGTGGCTCCATGGGGTCCCAAAAATGACCCATGGATTTTCTTGGTCGGAAATGACTCATCCAATAATGATATGACAAGTTTAAAGGTAATTTCATGTTATTATAACATTATTTTTACCTTAAATTAAACAAATTACCTTTAATCGCGTTTAATAAAAGTCAAAAGTTACTATTCACGAAATTATTTTAATCCCTTGAACCATATTTTACTTAATAATGAAAACCATGTATGTTTTATTTTTGAAATTCAATTCACAGATGTGGTAAAATATAATTTAAACTAAAAAACAGTTTTTAACTACCACTTAGTGCTTTCACAATTCATCATACAATGAAGTTTTTCAGATAAATACCAAAAATTCACCCTGTTATATATTTGATATTATGAATCGAGAAAATATTTATATTTTAAAAAGAAAAAACATATAATTTTCATTAATTAATTCTATAATTAATTCCCATTGTCAAAACAAATAGCGTGTTTTTATGAAACAATATCTACCAAAAGATTGACAGTTGTTTATGTCCAATTTCAAAGAGAAATTAATTCCGATGACCACCATTGGATTAAATTGTATAAATATATTCGAATTACAGATTAAAACCAATTAAAAAGATAATATAACAGTATAATTAAATTATATTAAAAGGTGGGTTTGAATTAAAATGAAACATTTTCATTATTCATTAAAAAATGGACTTTATCGAAAAAATACCAAAAATTTACACAAATTAAATTTTGTTGTCCCTATACTAAAGAAGAATTTTATTTGGTCTAATAGAACATATAAGAGTGACCAAAACAATATTTAAATAGGGTTCACCATCAAAAGGTGATAACTCAACCTTTTAGTGAATATTAGAGTATTTATGCCTAAAATTGAATTCTTTTCTTATTTTAAGCCTTTATCATTTATTGGATAAATGTAAAAACATTTAAAAAACATATATAATAATATTTAAGTTATTTGTATTCATTCCAGACAATACTATTACAATGTGTTAACTACCATTTAAAATAATATTATTATATTATTAGTGTGAAATGTAAGATTTCAATGAAATCTGTTGTTGCGCATCTGGTACACCATCAAACAATGATAACCCATTAAATTAAAATTAATATTTAATTCAAAAATATTAATAAATATGAAAATTTCATATTCTTTATTTACCTGGGATGTTACATAAGGAATAAACACCAATATACTGTGATAAAGTTAGGGAAACAAAGCTACTATGACAAGATCATATTGAGAAAACAAAAGAAAGGGTTGCATCTATAAAATATCACATAAGTGCATCTTAGAGATGAATAAATAATTATACTAACAATAGGTAAAAGTGACTAGAGAATTAAATGGGGGAAATGGTATTCCAATAAATATATCACAAGAAGAGAGTAATGATAATTTCAACGAGGGGAAAGCTGATTCCTAGGAATATTGGTCCTTTTTAAATTCACATCATCATTGAAAGGTATATTATAGATTTGAACTTGCATCGAATCTCTCTGAAGATCATGATGTTGTACATATATCACATAAATGAAAGTACATACATGAATGTTCACATGTAATAATCTCATAAGTCATATGATTGAAGAATGATATTTCTTATGAAGAACAACAAATAAAGATTCTGGATTATAAAGAAAAACGTTTTACAAAGGAAGATAATAAATTTGGTTAATGTATTATAGTGGAACCACCAATTTGATTAAGTAGTGTGGGTACTTGAGTTTGTGATGAATTAGTGGTATCCTTATCATTTTGTAACCAAGTGAGGAATTTTGATGGAAAATTCATTTTAAGTGGGAGGAACAATACAACGTTATTTAGATAAATATTTCTTTTTAAATAATATTTACTCATTAGTAGCCTGCATTGCACATAATAACGAACATAAATAAACTAAAGGATATTATAAAATTAATATTATAACATAACCATTAAATTTTATGGAATAAATATGAATCACTAACTTATTAAATTATATTGGGAATTTTTTGGATAATCAGAGATGAAAATATAAAACAATTGAATGTAATGTAAATATATAAATTTTATTGTCCCAGAGGAATTTTGTATTAAAATATTTAATTTATTAAAATCATTTAATGATATTAATTAAATATATCTATTGTATATTCAATAATTTTCTTTTGGTATTCATCTACATGAATAAATTCTAATTTTATGCAGAAACATTCACATTTTTCTAATATCAGTTTTACATATTATAAATGGAGTACTTGTTTTAATTCCAAATATTAACATATATATATATATATACTATATGAAAAAATAAACATATTCTTATAACATGTAAATATAAAATTTTACTCTTGTTTAATTTTTGGTTTTTTCTGATAATTTTCATGCATTCTGGATATTTAAAAAATAAATAGAAATAATTTAAAACAAATTTTTCTTCAAAATAATTTATATTTATAAATTATTATTTTGAATAATTATGAAGTATGATTAAATATATTTTGGATCAAATAATCTAATTTTGGTCATATGAATCAATTTTACAATAAATTTTGATAAGAAAATGTATCAATATTTTTTGAATATTAATAACTCAATCTTTCACACCGTCAAAAATATTAATTTTAAAATATTTACATCAAATTTTGAATATTTAATTTTTTAAAAATTGATTACATTTTTTGAATAAGTGGATCCAAATTTTAAAAATAGTTTTGTTTTTTTGTAATTATGTACAAAAGATTTAGTAATTGTTTATTAACATGGTAAAAGGTAAATTAGGAAATTAAGGTTTTAAAGTAATATTATAAATAATTGAAAACTACCGTAGAACCCATCCTATTTTAAAAGGATGAGTGGTTTTCAACCAAAATCAAAATTGGGCAGAAATTATTCCTTTTTTGGCTAATTGTAACATAGTAAGACATTTATTATATTATATTTAATGAGAAATTAAATATGCAAGCTAATATTATTGGAAAAAACCATTTTTAATATATAGTTGCATAGAAGTTAAATTTTAATATACGTAGTCATTTGAAATCTAAATTTTTTACATATTATGGTATTTTAATTTTAATTTTTATGAAATAAATATTTACCATAAAGGCTTATACAATGAGGATGTAGTAAATATTTTTTTAAAGGGAATATAAAATTCATGATTTTAAAAATATGAAACAAAAAAACTTTTTAGTTAGTTAATGTAGACAAATTATTTTTCATAATACATTTTCTCCCATTTGATATTATAAAATATTTATTTATAAGTTATCATTTTCTATTTTTATTTTTTAATATAAAATAAATTTATTGTGAAAAATTTGACATTATTAATAAATTATCAAAATAATGTTATATTAAATTATATAAAAATCATAAAAGAGTTTTTATAATTATAAAATATTTAAAATAAGGTCTAAAATTTCATTAATTGTTAATTTATGTTATAATTGACATCCAATAAATAAAAAATAGTCTTTGTTAATATTGATAATGTTTTTACCGTAGTTAAAATTAAAATATGTAAACTATGGGTCAATCAAAATGATACAGTTTAAATTAATATCAAAACATGTATAAAATTTATTGGATGATGATATTAATGTATTATATCATATAATATTGTAATACTTGTCATTTTTGGGGAATTTTTAATGATATGGAGTTTCCTATAAATTAATGTTTTTTAAATTTCCAAAAGATCCCTTCACCTTAATTATAGAAGGGTAGTTACTCCATCACTTCTTCACACCATATATATCAATCATGATCTGAAATCTCATTCCCAATTAAATTCTATAATTTCATCACCACATTCTAGAGGTTCATGGTTTATCAATAGAACAACTCTAGAGTCATTAAGAGGCGATGTAAAGGGAGATCGCCGAAGAAGATATAATCTCATTTACCGACACTCTAAAGGGTACTTCTTCTTATACATACTATTCATGTGTTGTTTCAATTATAAATTAATAAATCAAGTATATAATATATTATTTCTTGTAATTATGCTTTAAAAACAGCCATATTACATCATTTATCCATCCTATGAAAAATGATATAACCACGGGTGTGTTTGTATGATATATTGTCTCCACACCATAGTGTAATCTGGTTTTCATCTCCTCTTTACAAGGATGGGTATAATGATGGAAATAATGAATATATATAATTATTATAACATGATATTTATTATTCAAAAATTAATATACCATCAATGTTCATACAATTTAAACATTATAGAATGATATTGTCGCACATGTGTATGTATGACCTTCCATATCCAAGACGTGATACGATTAATTCTCAATGATCAAAATTATAGATTACTTATATAAATGTATATAATGATTAAATAGTAAATATATTACCTTTATATAATTATTTAAATTATGGAGCAATATTCGATTAACATGAATTGTATTTTTATGACAAAACATGCATAATAAACAGAATCTGTTAACACTTGAAAGAAGAGTAATAATGAAATATTATTATCAAACATGTGAACATATGATCATATATTACATCATAAAAAATATTATAGTTTTATAATAATTAAATAAGATGTTATAATTTGTTATATAGTATTTTATGATATGTTTAATGAAATTAGACCTAAGGTGAGGGATAAATTCATAAACTTATTTTATTTGGGATAGTTTATATGTAAGTATCAATTGAAGAATATTTAAATTCCATGTCCTTGATTCATAAAAAAAATTAGCAACACATTTTTACAATTATCCCAAATTTTTATAATATTATTTTTCACATTTATTTAATTTTACTAAAAGGTATGAATGATATTTTTTTTGATTTGAGGTACTTTTTGACTAATCAAAAAAAATATGATAAAAATTATTTTTTAAACAAATATGAGATGAATTTATTTCTCCACAAAAATGATTCCCTAATGAGTTTAATCATCTGTTACTTTATTGAAATATTATTTTCGATGAATTTTTTTCTTTTCAAATTTATTTTCCTTTAAATAAAAGAAAACATTTTTTAAGAAGAAGGAAAACATTACTGAAGATTTATTTTCAAATGATACCTCAAATGCAACCTCTGTTTTAATTGGGATATTTTCAAAGATTTTATTACTGTTATGCGTATTTTGGAATATTTTTATTATGGAATGATATTAATGAATCACATATCCTTCCATGGGTTATGTTATAATTGAATGATTTTTTGATACCCATTTCTGGTCATCAGTTCAGATATGATGAATGATTTATGTCATTGTGGTACAAATAATAATAGTTTTCATTATTTGATGGGTGGGAAATATATACACATAAAATTAAATGGATATAAATTTATATCTCATCTGATATATAGAGATATTATTTTAAATGATCTTAGTTCAATAACACATTACTCGAATGACAGATGAGGTCGATTCAGTAATGGACTAGGTCCACATTGATTGTCTTGGCAATGAGACATGACTAATATAGAAAAGATATACTATGACTATGTGTATACCAAATATTCCTTGTCATATTATATTCCCTTGGAGTATATTTTCATTTATTATATACTAACTTTTATGATTTATCCAATGCCATTTTATATCTATATTTGATATGCATGAAAAGATTTACAAATTTTATGTTCTTATATCTTATGTTTATGATATGATTAATATCTCCCTTACTGATCATTTGAGCTATACCATTTTTTTTATTCCGTGGATATTAATAGTGTTATTAATTCATATGTTTCAAAATGGTTGTCTAAATGAATGAAAAAGTTGGTGAGATTTTAGATATTTTATGAACCAGTTGTTTATGTTTCCCAGTGTTCTTTAGTCACTATACCTATATGGGCTTGGAAGTGTTTTCCTATAACACCCCGAGATTTTATGAAAAATATTCTTTTAATTTCATTAATGTCTTGTGTTGTATGCTACACCAATATTACCTTGCGCTATACACAACACCGTATTATCTTACAGTATACGCAACACTATTCTTGGATCATGTTACACACAATTTTGATAATAGTTATTCTACGCAACATTGAATGTATATATATATATATATATATTCAATGTATAAATGAAATATGGTTGGATTCTGTTATATGAAACAACGAAGGATTCTTTCACAACATGCAACCCTGACTTGGCTTGCATTACACGCAATCACGACCTTCCTCGATAGCGTGTGTTGTACGCAATACTGGGTTTTACTAAACAACGATATATTATTATAATATTGTTATGAACTAGCCGTTATGAATAGTATTAACTAAATTTTGAATCTTATAACATTATTATTCGTCTTACACATTTTCTAATACATGGTATAAGAACAAAATATATTTTTCGGATAAAATAAGTATTTTTCAAAAAATGCAGTTTTGCCGCCTTTTGATGGAGCACCCACATTAAATCTAGTTTTAGAAATTTTTATAAGTTCAATTTAACAAAATAAAATTCTTCTTTGGAATCATGAAATAAAAATTTACTTTCGGTAAATTTTTCATATAATTCTGATAACTTTCATATTTTGATAAATAGTAAAAACACGTTATATTTTAATTAAAAAGAATTTTTTTTCATCGCAATAATTTATATGGTTAAATTATAATATTTAATGGGTTTAAAGTATAAATAGAATATATTTTTACCATTTAATATAATGTATGTCATTAGAAATGATTCTACCTTGAATTCGTAGGATAAATCAATTCAATCTTTTGAAATGTTTTAAAGAAAAACCTGTTTTCTTTCGACAACGGGATTAATTTTAATTTAATTTATGAAACTTTTTTGTATTGAATTTTGAAAAATGTATTCCATATTTGGAATCAGTGGATCCAAATTATGTTAATAAGCTCCTTTTATTTTTGGGAATTATGAATAGTAACGACGGAAAATTTTATTTACCATAGTTAAAGGTAAATCGGGTAATTAAGGGTAAATATAATATTATAAAATTACCCTAACACATGTCAAAATCCTATTGGAAGACTAAAAATAGACCCATATCCATTAATGGTAGGATTATATTCATTTAATGGACTTTTTTCCATGAAAATAATTTAATTATTATTAAAACCAAAGAATGTGACAACATGTCACTTTCTTAAATCTTATAAGTATAATAATTTTAATTTAGTGATAAACTTAATGAAACATATAACATTAATAGTCTCCAGAACTCTAATACAATTATCTACCTCATAATAATTTATTTAGAATTTTTAGGCATTAAATAATTATCATTTATTATGACACAATGTTGATGTGGTAATTGTCTTATTAATGAAATATTGACATAATTGAAGTTATAAATACCCAAATAAATGTAATTTAAGACTTTTTATGCATTAAACTAATTTTATAGGTTAATATGACATGTTAGTATTGATTAAATAAACTTTTTTCGAACTAGTCCGTCTGTTATGATTTTCACAAAAATCAATTACTAAATAGTGTCAAAATTAATATAAAATAGTTTTTAAAACAAATATTATATTATTAATTGTTATTTTATTCCTAAAAATCTAAGGTTCAGGAAAATGACTTAGATAAGGTTATATATATTAATAAAAAACAACTTAGGGTACTTTTGGCTTGATATAGTAAGTTTATTAACCTTATAGTATAAGAAAACAAGAAGACACGATAAAAGTTAAATTATCTATCTTAAAGTTAAATCTAAATGATAAGGTCAAAATTGATACCTAAACTTGTCTAAATTCTATTGGATTAGAGGATTACTACCCCTAACCACTTTATCTTCATAATATATCAATTTGGAGCTATTAAAATCAGAATTGTACTTTATAATAAAATAATATTTTTAGTTATTCCAAAGGTGTCCTCTCCTCCCTTATAAAAGGGCACCTCCTCCCCCTCTTCCTCACACCACTTTGAGCCTTAAAGCACGGCCAAAACCTGCCAATTTATTCTCTCCACTTACCTAGAAACATAATAGAGGTTCTGGTCTTCTTCAAAGACTTATTTTAGTGCCCTAAAGGCGGTCTCAAAGAGGCGCTTCAAAGAAAATATAATGTTTGTTACCGATTCTTTGATCTTTATTTTTCTTCCACTTCATCTTCGTTAGTTGTTTCATTATGAAGTAATAACATCAGTATCACTCATATATTGATATGTTATTATAATTATTAAACAACCCTATTTCACCATCTATCCATCCTACGGGAAAGGAAATCACCGCGCGTGCGTACGTACGCAATACCGTCTCCACGCCGTGGTGTAATCTATTTTCCACCACCACCTTACATGGATAGGTATAATGGTGTAAATAATGAATATATATGACTATTATAAAGTGATATTGATTTTTAATAATATACATACACTCCAATACAATTCCACGATCATAAGAACGATATCATCACTCGTGCGTACGTACGGAATACCGTCTCCACGATGTGATGCAACGCGTTCTACATGATCTTCATTGCATAATGATTATATAAATGAACTGAATTAATTAATATGATATATATTACACTAACACCATTCTTTAAATTAGGTATCTATAACATAAATAGAAGATTATTATTTTTTTCGACAAACACGCATAAGAACAAAAAGTAATAAACACCCGAATAACAAGTAGTAATGAAATATTACTAATAAGAAGATAAAAATATGACCATATATGATAACATAAAAATATGTATGATTCTGGAATAAGTCAATAACATTATTTAAATCATTATATAGGAGTTTCGGACACTTACGAAGCAAATCGGACCTAAGGTAAGGGAAATATCACAATCTCATTTTTATCCGAGATTGTTTATACTTTGGTATTTACCGGGGTGTATTTTATCATCCACATACATGTTTATTCAATATGTAATATTATTTCCATCCTCCTACAATTTTTTAAATCCAATTTTACCCTTCGGTGAGATTTTAGTAAAAGATATGAAAGGAATCTTTTGTCATTTTTCGTACGAGGTACTTTTTGACTTTCCAAAAAAAGTATGAGAGGAATGTTTTTTGACATATACGGCATGAATTGATTTTTAAAACATTATTTCAAGAATATTACTTTACAAGTTTTCAAGTTTATTTTTAATAAACTTCTTTTAGTTTAAAATTGTATGACATGTTCAGAAAGGAAAATGTTTTTGAAGTAGAAAGGATATCTTCCTCAAGAATGGAGTTCAAGTGTTTTATCAAAATTATTTTCCATCTAAGATAATAAAGAGTTATGTTTTATCCCTATTATTACATTTATTTGATTATGTTGTGATGGAATTATTTTTATGAATTCCTTTAACTTATATGAATTGTTTTATGATGTCACGATGTTTAAGATTCCCATTTTTATTACATGGGTTATGCTATTATGTATGGTTTATGATTTTGTGGCACACATAAGAATGGTATCATTATGAGATGGGTGGGAACTATATCTCCCTCCAATGCATTGGGTAACAATTTTATATCTCGTGAGATAGACATGGCTGGAACGGTAGGTTATACCGGTCCAGTGAAACAGGACTGAAACGAGGAGTGAACACAGTTCAGAAAGGGACATTGTCCACTAAGATAGTCATGGAAATGAGTCTTGAATAATAAGAAATGATTCTCTATGATTATGTGTGTATGCCACAATGTTTCATGTTTTATGTTATGATTATTGGGGTTTTATTTCACTACTAGGATTTATCACATGTTATGAAATTACGCACTCTTTTGCAGGTTAAGATATCCAAAATGTTATGTTCTTATGAATATGATGTGATTGATATTTCTTTTGTTTACCCTTACTGAGAATTTGAGCTCACCCTTTTATGTTTTCTTTTCCCCATGATATAAAGAAAGGATTTAGGTTTAAAAAAAAGAAGATCTTCATGGGAGATGTTGAAGATCTTTCACCACGATTAGAAGATTATATTCTGAGTTTCCAAAGACACTAAACTATTACGGACCTTGTGTGTGTGTTTTTGTTATGTACTAAGTATTCCGCAAAAGTAATTTAATGTATATGTACGTTAAGATCTAGGTCTCTACAGTTGGTATCAGAGGAAAGGTTTAGTCAACCTTTGGAAACTAGGATGCGAGAACTTTAGTGGGATCCCTATAGATATTTCTAAGGCATGTCTAGGGATGTCCCTAAGGTTAAGTATACGTATAGGTTATAGTCCTAGAATTACGCTAAAGATCATAGAATTAATCCTAAGATGTAAGAAATTGAAAGCACTCCCCCTTTGTTATGTTGTTTTCCCTAGCATGATTTTTTCCTCTGACACTATTCTGTTTGGGTTTTAGACGATGGATTGAACCTGAAGAAACTGAGTTGATCAATGCAATGGACAATGCAATGATTTTCCTCTTGAACAAACAAATGTTATGGGAGATGGAGTGAAAAATCTTATTGCTATACTTACACAAGATATGAATCATTCTGGACTTCCAAATGAGCAGAGAAGGGAACAATATTCTATTGAGTCCTTCATGAGGCAACGTCCACCTTCTTTCAGTGGGTCTTCTGATCCACTTGTTGCTGAACAATGGATCAATACTACTGAAAAGATATTTTCAGTTCTTCAATGTTCTGAACATGATAAAGTCATCTTAGTAGTGTATCGTTTGGAAGGTGATTCTGATCAATGGAGGAATCTTATTAAGAATACGAGGCAAAGGGATGAAATTGAGTCCATGGAATGGGATGAGTTCAAGAACTTACTTTTCAATAAGTACATCCCTCGAATTCTCCGAACAAAGATGGAGAAAGAGTTTCTTGAACTGAAGCAAAAGGATGATGAATCTGTTGGTACCTATGAAGCAAATTTTACAAGACTTGCAAGGTACGCTTCTGGTATTATTATCCAACATGAGAGTAAGATCGATCGATTCTTTAGTGTCTTAAAACCATGTCTTAGAATGGCCTTAGACATAAGGGACATCAATAGCTACGAGGAAATCGTTCGATGTGCTCTCAAAGTTGAGATGGAGATTGGAGTAACCCATCAGTCATATGGGTTTGATAAGAAGAGGAAAATGTAATTCAAAGGAAAATCTAAAGAGCACACTGAAAAAAAGATGAGCTTTCCCTTATGCTCAAAGTGTGGAAAGAAACATGGAGGGAGTTGTCCTAAAGGGACAAGTAAATGTTTCAAATGTGTAAAGGAAGGTCATCGAGAATTTGAATGCCATGATGATGGGAAGAAGATGTCTAATGATGCAAACAAAGGAAGGAATACAAAGAATGAACCTACTACACTTCAATGTTTCAAGTGCAAGGAAATGGGGAATTATGCTAATAAATGCCCTAATCCAAGTGTTAGTGATGATCGACATGAGAAACCACTTAAGGAAAAGGACAAAGGGAAGTCACATGCGATCACTATTGGTGATGTTGAATATGATAACGATGTGGTGGAATGAGTTAGTAATGGGATTCCAAAATAATGTTGTATATAGTATCGTGGAATATTGGAATATTTATGTATTGGTCTATTGTGGTTTTCAATAATTTTATGGTACCAGTAACCATGGAAAGTGATTGAGATATTTTTGGAAAAAAAGATGATATGCAGATAATGAAGGTAAAATGAGAAAATGAAATATTTGACAGTATTCATGAGCTCATGATTGATATAAGGACTAAGTGATATCATGGTTTGAGTATATAGAATAATGAGGATTTTGGTATGTGGAAAGTTTTAACTTGTAACTGCATTCATGTTTTCACTAAGGTTCAATGGGTATTCAAGAGAATACATGATTAAGGCCTTTGAATGTTTGGAATGTGACCAACAAGACATATCTTATGATATATGGGGATCAATGATGGTATTAAATCTCTGGTAATCGTTTTCACTATATTATGAGAATGGACTACAGTATTATGGATAAGCCTAAAGATTGGAAAGGATTATGTTGGACATAAGTTAGTATTGTTTAAGGATAAAAGTTTTTCGATATTATTGATGGGGTGTTATAGTAATATAGTTTTAGAAAAAGGACAACCTGCAGGACGGGCGACAACCCATCGCGTCGGACAAGGCTGTGCGAATCAAACCCACAACCGAAGTGCGACTGGCCTTTATCACCTACCACTGGCCTATAAGAAGTCCCTGTTTAGTTGAAACTAGTTTTATTATATTAAGCAGTATGATATATGAAGTATAAGTCCACATTAGGAACCATATATCATTAATCTCACTATAGATGGACTTATGTATTTTTTGATAACTTTTCTAACATTTTGTTTGAGACAGATGGAATGACCCATCATTCTATCACATGATCTGCTAACACATCACGAATGACAAATTCAACTTCATTTCTTTAAGAGATGAAGTGGAAATTGTCCAATGAACAACCAACGGTGACACTGTACCAAAATCACAAAAGTATTTCTTCTAATTCCAATTTCATCAACATTAGGGAAATGATCTGGAAAACCAATAATGTTTTCCTAGTACTCTTATATCTGATGAATCAGATGGTACCTTAGATCATCACAAATTTATGGATTTGTTATTGTTGGCGTTTCCATAGCCATGTTCTCGACCACTATCTATCAGAACATGATGGTTAGATTTATCTTCCATATCCATATTTTCACCTATGTGGAATCCCAATGATTAGTTTATTTGGGTAACCATTACACTTCATACTTTTGTTTTTAAAGATTGGTTTTGGTATTTCTTTTTTACGATGTGGGTTTCTATTAAACAAACTTTCGAGTAGTAAACCATTTATAACCCCGAGAATTTCGAGGGCGAAATACATTTTAAGGGGGTAGAGTGTAAAACCCCGAGATTTTATGGAAAATATTCTTTTAATTTCATTACTGTCTTGTGTTGTATGCTACACCAAGATTACCTTGCGCTATACGCAACACCGTATTAGCTTGCAGTATACGCAACACTATTCTTGGATCATGTTACACACAATTTTGATAATAGTTATTCTACCCAACATTGAGTATATATATATATATATTCAATGTATAAATGAAATATGGTTGGATTCTGTTATTCGAAAAAATGAAGGATTCTTTCACAACACGCAACCCTAACTTGGCTTGCATTACATGCAATCACGACCTTCCTCGATAGCATGTGTTGTACGCAATACCAGGTTTTACTAAACAACGATATATTATTATAATATTATTATGAACTAGCCGTTATGAATAGTATTAAATAAATTTTGAATCATATAACATTATTATTTGTCTTACAAATTTTCTAAAACATGGTATAAGAACAAAATAAATTTTTCGAATAAAATAAATATTTTTCAAACAATGCAGTTTTGCCGCCTTTTGATGGCGCACCCACTTTAAATCTAGTTTTTTAAATGTGTATAAGTTCAATTTGACAAAATAAAATTCTTCTTTAGAATCATGAAATAAAAATTTACTTTGGATAAATTTTTCATATTATTATGGTAACTTTCATATTTTGATGAATAGTAAAAACACGCTATATTTTAATAAAAAACAATTTTTTTCATCGCAATAATTTATATGGTTAAAATATAATATTTAATGGTTTTAAAGTATAAATAGAATATATTTTTACCATTTAATATAATTTATGTCATTATCATTGATTCTACCTTGAATTCGTAGGATAAATCAATTCAATCTTTTGCAATGTTTTAAAGAAAAACCTGTTTTCTTTCGACAACAGGATTAATTTTAATTTAATTTCTGAAACTTTTGTGTATTGAATTTGGAAAAATGGATTCCATATTTGTAATAAATGGATCCAAATTATGTTAATAAGCTACTTTTTATTTTTTGGAATTGTGAATAGTAACTACGGTAAATTTTATTTACTATAGTTAAAGGTAAATCGGGTAATTAAGGGTAAATATACTATTATAAAATTACCCTAGCACATGTAAAAATCCTAGTATATGACTTAAAGTCGACCCATATCTCTTAAGGGTCGGATTAGATTCATTTAATAGACTTTTGTCCCTGAAAATAATATAATTATTATTAAAACCAAAGAATGTGGCAACATGTTGCTTTCTTAATTCTTATAAGTATAATAATTTTAATTTATTGATAAACTTCATGAAACATCAAACATGAATAATCTACAGGAATATAATAAAATTATAGACATCATAGGAATTTGATTATAATTTTTAAGGATTAAATAATTATCATTTATTATGACACAAAGATGATGCAGTAATTGTCTTATTAATGAAATATTTACATAATTGATGTTATAAATACCCAACTAAATGTAATTTAAGACTTTTTATGAATTAAAATAATTTTATAGGTTAATATGACATGTTAGTATTGATTAAATTAACTTTTTTAGAACTAATCCTTCTGTTATGATTTTCACAAAAATCATTTACTAAATAGTGTCAAAATTGACATAAAAAGGTTTTAAAACAAATATTTTATTATTAATTGTTATTTTATTACAAAAAATCTAAGGTTCATCCAAATGACTTATATAAGGATATATATTACTAATAATCAACTTGGGGTTATTTTGGATTGATATAGTATGGTTATTAACCTTATAGTATAAGAAAACAAGAAGACAGGGTAAAAGATAAATTATTTAACATAAAGGTAAATATAAATGATAAGGTTAAAATTGATACCTAAACTAGTCTAAATTATATTGGATTATAGTATTTCGACCCCTACCCACCTTCTCTTCGAAATATATCAATTTGGAGCTATTAAAAACCGAATTTGACTTTATAATAAAATAATAGTTTTAGTTATTCCAAAGGTGCCCCTCTCCTCCCTTATAAAAGGGCACCTCCTCCCCCTCTTCCTCACACCACTTTTAGCCTTCAAGGTCGGCCAACCCCTGCCAATTTAGTCTCTACACTTCCCTAGACACATCCTAGAGGTTCTCATCTTCTTCAAAGACCTATTTTAGTGCCCTAATATGAGGTCTCAAAGAGGCGCTTCAAAGAAGAGGTAATGTCTGTTACCGATTCATTCATCTTTATTTATTCTTCCACTTATTCTTCTTTAGTTGTTTCATTATAAAGTAATAACATCAGTATCACTAATATAATGATATGTTATTATAAGTATGAAACAACCCTATTTCACCATCTATCCATCCTACGGAAAAAGAAATCACCGTGCGTGCGTACGTACGGAATACCGTCTCCACGTCGTGGTGTAATCTATTTTCCACCACCACCTTACTTGGATGGGTATAATGGTGTAAATAATGACTATATATAACTATTATAATGTGATATTGATTCTGAAATAGTATACATACACTCCAATACAATTCCACGATCATAGGAACGATATCATCACTCGTGCGTACGTACGGAATACCGTCTCCATGATGTGATGCGACTCGTTCTACATGATCTTAATTGAATAATGATTATATAAATGAATTTTATGAATTAATATTATATATATTACACTAATACCATTCTGGAAATGAGGTATCTATAACTTAAATAGAAGAGTAAGAATTTATTCGACAAACACACATAAGAACAAAAAGTAATAAACACCCGAATAACAAGTAGTAAAGAAATATTACTAATAAGAAGATAAGAATATGACCATATATGATATCATAACAATAAGTATGATTCTGGAATAAGTCAATAACATTATTTAAATCATTATAAAGAAGGTTCGGACACTTACGAAGCACATCAGACCTAAGGTAAGGGAAATATCACAATCTCATTTTTATCCGAGATTGTATATACTTTGGTATTTACTGGGGTGTATTTTATCATACACATACATTTTTCTTCAATATGTAATATTATTTCCATCCACCTACAATTTTCTAAATCCAATTTTACCCTTCTGTGAGATTTTAGTAAAATATATGAAAGGAATATTTTGTCGTTTTTCGTACGAGGTACTTTTTTAATTTCTGACAAAAGTACGAGAAGAATGTTTTTTTAACTTATACGGAATGAATGGATTTTTAAAACATTATTTACAAGAAGCTTACTTTAAAAGTTTGCAAGTTTATTTTTAATCAACTTCATTTAGTTTAAAATTGTATGACATGTTAAGAAAGGAAAATCTTTTTGAAGTAGAAAGGATATTTTTCTAAAGAATGGAGTTCAAGTGTTTTATCAAAATTATTTTCCATCTAAGATAATAAAGGGTTCTGTTTTATCCCTATTATTACATTTATTTGATTATGTTGTGATGGAATTATTTTTATGAAATCCTTTATCTTATATGAATTGTTTTATGATGTGACGATATTTAAGATTCTCATTTTTATTACATGGGTTATGCTATGATGTTTGGTTTATGATTTTGTGGAACACATAAGAATGGTAACATTATGAGATGGGTGGGACCTATATCTCCCTCCAATGCATTGGGTAACGATTTTATATCTCATGATATAGACATGGCTGGAACGGTAGGTTATACCGGTTCAGTGAAATAGGACTGAAACGAGGAGTGAACTCGGTTTAGAAAGGGACTTTGTCCACTAAGATAGTCCTGGTAATGAGTCTTGACTAATAAGAAATGATTCTATATGATTATATGTGTATGCCACAAAGTTTCATGTTTTATGTTATTATTATTGGGGTTTCATTTGACTACTCTGATTTATCCAATGTTATGAAATTATGCTCTCTTTTGCAGGTTAAGATTTCCAAAATGTTATGTTCTTATGAATATGATGTGATTGATATTTTTTTTACCCTTACTGAGCATTTGAGCTCACCATTTTATGTTTTCTTTTCCCCAGGATATAAAGAAATGATTTAGGGTTTAAAAAAGAAGATCTTTATGGGATATGTTGAAGATCTTTCACCACGATTAGAAGATTATATTCCAAGTTTCCAAAGACACTAAACTATTGCGGTCCTTGTGTGTGTGTTTTTGTTATATACTAAGTATTCCGCAAAAGTAATGTATTGTCTATGTACGTTAAGCTCTGGGTCTCTACATTTCCAATGTTGTGTAATGAATATTATTATATTTATAATTAATATCCATGTGTGTAATTTATCCTAAATTAGAATAAATAACATAATATAATGATTAGGTACATTAGTTAGTGTCAAAAAATAAATATATACATTCTTTCTATTATTATTACATCATAAATGATTTTATTTTGAGACAAAAAAAATAAAAATAGTAGTTTTTTTAATATTCATAACCAATATAAAATATATTAAATGTTGTATACATAATTCAAAAATACACAATTCATATCGATCATTATGTTTGTATTATGTATGATTTTACGTAATAAATAATGAATTAATTTCAAATAAATAACAGGGTTGTTATAGTTGGTATCAATGGTAAAGATTAGCATTTTTTTAATTTTGGATTAGAAAAACTCTATATGAGGTATTAAAAATTGGATAATGTAAAAGAAAATATACCTAAATATTTTTTAAGTTTATATTCATTGATTTATCAATAAAATAATTTTATTTGAATACTATAATTGTATGTGGTTCTAGAACTGATGTAAAAAGGGGTAACAACTCTAGAAAGGTGTGTCGAGCTGACTCGGTGTAACCTGGTGTAAGAAAAAATGACATTCTATGCACCAATATTGATATATCGTGGGTAGTTTGTTTTGTAAATTCAAAATTTCAATATGAACCATTATTACATGAACAAAAATTTGTCTTGTTAGAATGTATATTAGTAAATAGATCATGGATAACATAGACTAAAGAATATAAATTCATAATTTAAGGAAATAGATATAAATTATAATTTATCTATTTAGTGTTAATATATTCTATTTTATTTTTTAATAATTTAAAATAATAATCTGTAATTTTATTTCTATTATATGATATTGTATGAAATTTTATGAATCAGGTAAACAATCAATGTGATGACCACTACAATGTATGTCCTAAAGATATTCCCAACCAGAATGGAGCTGGGATAAAAAATGTTTTGATGACACTATCTTGGATTACTCATGATATATATATAGAAGGATGGAAGAGGAGTATTACCCAAATATGACTAATTATAAACAATCTATAATTGAGACCATTATGGGAAATTCCCTCAAACTTTCAATGGAACATCTAATCCGTTAATCACAGAACAATGGATCAATTCCAATGAGAAAATATTTCCCTACTTCAATGATCTGAAAAAGATATGGTTATAATGGTTTTTTATAATATGGAGGTTGAAGATGATCAATGGTGGAAATTGATCAATTATTTGAATCATGATGAAGATATTTATGTGATTTGGTGGATTGAATTTTGGAAAATATTTTTTGAAAGATATTTTCTTGACAGTATTTTAATTAAATTGGAAATTGATTTCATTTCCGTCAAGAAGAAGGATGAAGAATCTATCAGGGCATATGAGGAAAACATCACCAGACTCTCATAATACTCCTTCATATTTGACTTCACCCAGGAATTCATGTTTTACCACTTATTCATTGTTCAAAAACATAGTCTATTAAAAAACTAGGTGATTTGTGGCTTTCATATGTATGAGGAAATCGTGGGATGTGCCCTAATATTCTAAATGGATATTGTTGGATACCAAGGGTATCATGGGAAAAACTGGGAAATTGGATTTTTGTTATGGATGTTTGATGGAAAAATATAATTGATCTATGAAACCCACTAACAACATCTGATAGGGGAATCACACTAATGCGACACTATAATGGAATTATATGTTCATACCTTAACTCATTATTCATTTCATAAATTTCAATGAACTAGTTCACTTTTCATTCCACTGTATATAGCAAATGGATTTCAGAGACAACCAACCACCCACAGAGAAGAATGGGTGAGCATTTTCTATCCCGACCACTAAGGAAGATCTCAAAAACAACATGGGGATATGTATGCTAGTTATTCATTAAAAGATAGAGAAAATACTTTTTTATTTAAGTTCTATGCATTCCTTTATATCAATAAATTTCTTGTATAATTATAAAAAGATCACCACAAATCATAGAAGTGGGTTTATCGGCTAAAATGGAAAATGAGACAATTATTAGATAACAAGTATGTATCTCATCCCATGTCACAATTTTTATTTTAATCACTCCATATAAACTTGTAATACTATTTTTGGTGTAATTTTATGCAATTATGTGCATGCATTGGCATTCCCAATACTGAGGTATCATAAATTTTCTTGGGAAATAAATCACTCTATGTATTGTAAATTGTCCCATGATTATATACAAGCCCATATATGAGGATGTATCTTCTTTAGAAATAACCTCATAATCATGGATATTATTTCTATACAAGAATGAGTATCTCTATTAAATTATTGATTATATTGAAATAACCATCATCAAAGAAATTCCTATTGTGAGGGAACACACAGAGGCGTTTAATAGAGAATTTCATAGTTTTCCTCTTAAAATAGTGGTTAAATTTTCAATCGATTTTATACATAGGGAATTACTATTATCCAAGACTCATTATAGAATTGATGTTGTAGAATTTGAGGAGTTGAAGAACCAACTAAATATGAATCATTATAATGGGTTCATACACCCATGTTCTTCATCATGTGGTGAAACATTCCACTTTGAAAAGAAAAGTATGGGTAAAAAACCATTGAGGATCATGAAGAGAATATGAGGTTTGTGTTAAAAATATTGTGAAGGGTTAATCATTATTTAATGTACAATAAAAGAGTTTTCTGGTGGAATGAAGTCTCATTCATGGGTAGTATCATCACATGTAATGCGATATATATGTACCCATTAAAATAGAATAAATTTAAGGATGGACATTGAAAACATCTATGAAATATATATATTGTTTCCTTGGAATAGATAGGTATTATTGTCAATTTTGGAGAATATCCTGATTTTCAAACCATCCTACCAATAAATCTCATAATGGAGTAATGTCATCCTAGAATTGTGAATGTGATGTGATATTTATGGAACTGAAAATGAGGCATATCATTACCCCAATGATCACACTAACCACAAGTGGAGTTTATTTCATTGTATTCAATGATTCTTTGAAGAAGGAATTGGGATGTGTGTTAATGAAAAGTGACAAATGAAAAGCCCATGCCTTAAGAAATTTGAATATTCATGAACAGGGAAACCGAACCCATGGCCTGGAGTCGTCTATAGTGATATTTTATTTGAAAATATGGTGACATTACCACATTGGTGTGCAGTGATAAAAATAAGGATGAAAAATTCTCAAATATATATTCACCCAAAAATATATGAATATGTTCCTAGGAAGACGGTTAGAGGTGATAATGATCATCGACTACACAATCTTCTACCGTCATGGAAAAGTGAATAATGTAGAAGATGATCTATGAAGAAAGGACCCCAATATGATATCATTGATTCAATCTAAGAGGGTTATGTTATTCCAATATTTTTAAATGATTAACATGGTACTCATTAAGTAATTAACCTCAAAAATAATTTCACAAATGATTACTCAACCATATCTTTAGGAGAGGTTAAATCATGTTTAAACAGATGATCCTGGAGTTTAGAATAGTGTAGAATCTGTATGAAATTGGAAATCTATGAATTTCAATGTTAATAAAGAAAGTTTTGTAAGATTTGGACCAACACAATTTGTATCTTTAAATCCCTATATGAATAAGGAGTTTTAGGATGATACACATAGCTACTCCATCTTTATATATTGTAGAAGCACAATAATAAATCGACATCTCAAAGAACACTATTAGTGGGACAATATGATGAAATATATCCTAGAATATACATAAATATTTCTTTAATGTCGTAACGTGAATGAGGAAATGAGAAAATATCAGGATATGATGATCCAATTAACCAAACCTACATAAAAATTGGAAAAACCACCTTGGAATTTTTCACCAGAATTCAAATGACATCTCGAGAAAAAATTTCAATCTATGTTGTGGAGGATCTTTATACAAATAATGAATGATAAATTGCATTTCTAGAGGATTTCTCATCAGATCAAAATTCATAGACATATACAAGATAGAGGGTAAGGTTTCATTGAGTAACTCTATCAATTATTTCTAATCTATATATGAAGCTCACATCCATGTTCTAGAAAAGTATCCAACACAATATAAACACTTAACTGAACTTTAGTAAGGACTACCGTCCTAAAACTTATAGACCATTTGAGAAAACGATTCAGACAATGGGATATTTTTCATGATCATGTTCTATGGGATTCAATGGATGATGGGGTGAACATAAACCTCTAGTCGAGTCCTCATAAATGAACAGTTTACAATCAATCATCCAAATGGATCCCAATGAAGTCCTTTATAGGAAGATGTTAAAAACATATGTACATTGGGGTTATTCTGGGGAATTAAAATGGCAAGGCCTTGAAATGGTCAAGGAAATGGAGGAAAAAGATAATATCAATTAGTAGAACATTAAGGATTCTATGAAATAACAAAAGTGTTATACTGAAAATTTTCAGTGAGACATAGTATTTCTGAACATATCTCGATAAAATAAACTGATGTGATATGGGTAGATGGGATTGTGTAGTCTGAGATACAACTTCCCCTTTGAGATACTTGATCACATCATAGTGATAGACTGTCGACTTACACTACCAAATAACATATATAAATTAAATTATGTATTCCATATATCCCTCACGATAACGTACAAAACATACCCCTCACATGTACATAATGTAGAGGTGGTACCATTGGAGAATGATCACTCATATGTGGAATATCCTGTGAAGATCTGGTACCGAATGCGCAATATTCTAGGAAGTACAATAATTCACCTCATAAAATTTCATTCTAAAAACCACAAGTTTGAATAAGTTAAGATGGAGCCATTGGATTTATTAAAAAGTGTTACCCCTATCTAATTTATTGTAGGAAATGATAATTTCTAAAGAAATATTTCTGATGGGTGATGTTTTTAATGACCTGAACTATAATATATAAAAAACCATTCGATTTAATAAATTGTATTAGTATATAACATAGTTATAGAAAACAAATTCACTTTTTTGTTTCAATATATCAAATTGGATTCAAACAAACATTATGTTTCATTACTGTTGATAATATTGTAATTGAAAATTTATCACGTGACTAGTGTAAATGTATGGTTTTAACATCGAATTGTCACAAACAATAAGATGGCTTCATCAAATAGAATCATACCCTAAGAGGGAAATTTATAAGACCTTATGAGGGAGATAATATCACAAGGATTTTCCCATTAAAAATTCAAATATTAGATTAAAAAAATTTAGATTAAGAATACCCGTTAATGATATAAGATCAAGATCATCAATATCACGACCCAATCCATGTACACTGAACCACCCCACAAAAGTCTCATTTTTGATAACATTACACGTAGGGAGTATTGTTTGTTATTAAATAAATATGTATGAAGAACCTATAAATATATGTTTGTACATTAATTTTTATATAATAAAGAATATATTTCCATGCTATTATAGTTCATTTATTAATGATTTCTTTTTCATAAAATAAAACTCAAATAGTAATTTCATGTAATATTTATATTAAATTAACTAATTTATTTTAATATATTAATGAATTTTTTTATAAATAATAGTTTAAAAAATATTATTAATTTTTTTATATAATATAATTGATAATATAATTTTTATAAAGACAAATGTAATTTTATTATGTTTCAAAAAAGATTTATTTTAATAAAAACAAAGAATTCATTAAATTTTGATGATTATTTTAAAAGTGAAATGTCGCATAATTATGAAAATATTTAGAATAAAATGATTTTTTTTAATCATAACATCTAAATTATCCAAAAAATTAGTTTTTCAATATTTGATGAGGCAATTGGATTTTTGGTTAAATAATATATACCATACAAATATAATTATTTTATTATGAAGTAATAATAAACCAAAAGTGTTGTAATATATAATATAAAGGGTATACATGAAAAAATATATGTTTTATTTTAATTTAGTGGATTTTATTTTTATTTTAATAATTTTATAATTCACTTGGAATTCTCCTTAACCATTAATATATTTTAGGGCATTAAAACCATTTCTTTAACAGGGTGACTCAACTACATATTACAAATGAAATTATTTTGTAAAATTTTCCCTTATATTTATAAAATGATTATATCCACTGCCATTTTGAATAAACCATTGGTAAAACCGTGGTATGGTCTTTGGATTTATTTATTTTATTATATAGAGTCCAGAACTGAAATAATAATGATATCACCCTTATTTCATATATAAAACCACCGAAAATTTCATTTATCTTCACTAAAAATCATTGCATCATATCCATAAAATGATCTACACTATCTAGTTATTTCCCAAGGTTCCTCTGAATCTCACAATAATCCCATCCCTAGAATTTTGAGTCACACTATCAGGTAAAGGATATCTTCCATTCAACTATTTATTACAGTATATTATTTTAGGTATTTATTTTAACTTCATTTCCTTTTAAGGGTTATGTTAGTACATATCCCTCATAATTTAAAATTAATTTCAGAATGATTACACAACCCTTACCTATTATAAACCCATTTTATGAATTCTCATGTGACACAGTTTTGCAACCAAAATTTCGCAGTGATTTTTCATGCAAAAACAATTGTGTACCGAATAGTATACCCATTTTCAATGAAGGTAAAACTTCTTTATACACATACAAATCTAAGGCATGGGAAATACATGTATTTATTCCTCCATCCAATATCATGGAATAATGTGCTAACATAAATGAATCTGTGTTGTATGATCTATGTGGAACACAAAAGAATAAGAATGAAATGAATGTTATGTTTGTGCCCATAATTATATAGTGGTACAATGTATTGGGAAATTTTTTTCTCATGATACATAATGTTTGGAAATGTAGTGATATTCTTTATCTTTTGGGAAATTTTACATTATGATTTATGGGAAGTTTAGACTTGACCAATGTATATAATGCAATGTTTTTTATTATTACCACATTTTCCTTATGTGATTGTCATGTTATATCATGACTCATTATTCATGTTTTTGTTTATACATTTTATGCCTTACTAATAATCCTATTTGTCTATCATGTTTCACTTTATGAAATTTCTATTCTCTTTCTAAGATTTATATCTCACTAATTTTTTATTTTTTCCCTATGTTTTCCCATGCAGTTTTAAAATCCATGGTATTTTAGAATCATGTTAAAGATGTATTAAATAATGTTGTTACATCCCATGATCATAATTTTAATATATGTACCTAATTCAAAAATACACTAGAATTATTTATACTTAGTGTTGTACAATGTGTACTTTTATGAAATAAATCATTAATTATTATGTAATAAAGAGTAGTTTTGTTAAAAGATAACACCAATGTGGTTGAATATGAAGACGTGTTATATATGAATGAATACAAAACTCCATCCACAACAAACTTAATCCAAGAATCATCATAAAATAAGATGAATTAAAATTTAATCTTAATATGTATGATGATATTATAATTTAATAATTTTAATTGTAATTTGATTGGAAATAAATTGAGTACAAATTAATACTAATTAATATTATAACACTACGATGTTGTTATAGGATGATGAATAATAACATAGACACAATAAATATAAGTTATATAAGGACTTTTTATATGATATCATGTTCCAAGATGACCTACCTGAAGGGGTAATATTCATTATTGAGTTGTATTTTCTTAATAATATCCATGTTTAATTGTTTTTGTAATTCCATTTTTAAACAACTATAATAAATAATCCCATTACATTGATTAAGGTGATGAACCTAAATAGGAAAATGTATTTCTAGTCTCAGTAGGGGGGAATCATTTTTTATCCTTCCCCCACTGTGAAAACTATACAATATTTCTAATGGGATGTTATGGTTTTACAAAAAATCTAGGTTCTTCCATAACTAATGATATGGAATTAATCTTGGAATGTAAATAACGTTGTTTTTCAAATAACATAATCCACACCAACCATTTGATTGGAGATAATATTTTTCATCTATCAAACTAGGGGTAATAAGGGCCTAGAATCAACTTGGGTGGTTTAACCTTGTTCTATCATATATCCCATTTCTAATTATTTTTCATTATTTATACTACATTTTTTGTATTAGATATTTATAGTTCTAACTAGTATCAGAGAGGTTCTTAAATAAAGGATAAAACTACAATTTAAATAAAAAATTTATATTTCTTTATAATTTTTGTGGATTTATATTTTTTTATTGTGCACAAATGAAGGGTAGTGATTTTTGTGTGTGTTGAGAGATCCAACCAATATGTGATTATTTGAATGTTTTTATTTTCAATTTTAATTTTTAGGGACTTGGTTCTTTATCATTTAACCATATTAAATTTTCACAATTTTCCATATTTTGAGACTCTGTTTATTTATTTTTGAAGAAGTTTGTTTTATATTTTTATTGATGTCAACACTTTTGTCTAGATTTTTAATGTTAGTCATTTTAATGAGTTTTATTTATTTCTTAAATACATTCCAACTCAAATCTAAGTTAAAATATTTTTCCCTTTTTATGAGGTATTAGGATATTTTTGTAATATAAATTTTAATACCAAAACATTTATGGGAGAAAAATGGATTTTGGGTTAAAACCCAAAATTTTGATCATTCTATTTCAATGAATTGGAGTCTATAAAATGTTGTTAATGTGATAAATGAATTTCTTAGAATTATATCCTTTAACCTGAAATCCACATTTATATTTACACTTTTTTACTTTAAATATATAAATTTACAAATAGGAATAAACCACATTAAAATCCAAATTTCAATTACATATATTCACTCCTTATATTTTCACGGGTATTTAAAATTTTAGTGTGGGGGAAGAAACTTTTGTGTATGTTATATGGAATGAAAATTTTTTTTGGTTGTTTTAGGTGTGTGTTAGCATGTTATAAATATAAATAATAGTCAAGACCCATTTTAATTTATTGTACATAATTTATATTGTTATCAAGCTTATACTTTTTCCATATCAAACTGATACAAACTACAAACAACTGCATATCTGAAGGGTGTTCCCAAATACCTCAGGATGGTGACTACTAATCAAGAATAAAATATAAATGGGGAAATTAATTTTCACAACTTGATGTAGAAAAAAATTGAATACATGTTTGAAGAAGATACAAATAGGTAAATGATAATACAAAATATTCTTCATAACTACAGGAAAAAATCAGAAGCTATATAAATATAGAAGTAAAAAAACAGAAATATCTATATCATGTGATAGCATGGGAAATATCCCACAATTGCACTATAAGTTTCACTATCATAGATGACCAAAAACATTTCTGCTTAATTGCAGTGCATTAATTTTCCTTGGTTCGAAATACATTACATGGTCTACACACCGCTAAAGGATTTCATATGGTGTGGGATAGATATGATCGATTGAATACCACCTAGATGTTCCATATCATGTATTTATAAATGATATCCAATAATTCTCATAGTTAAATAAAACAATTAATTATAAATATTTAAATAGTTTTTATATCGAAATATTTTTAAAAACACACTCTTTTTACAACATATAAAAATAATCCAAGTAAAAAAATTTCAATCAATATAAAAACTATCAATGAAATTAAGGAAAAACTGTATCACATATCAAATTAAATTCAAATCCTTCAAAACAAATGAACATGTCACAATACACCAATAATCACACATTGTTAGGATATCTAGTACCCTCACACCCAATAACATACTATTGTTTACATCAAGTATATATATATATATATATATATATTAATTGAATCTAGATACTAAAGGTGACCCATGTAAGTGACCCATTTAAATAGGTTACAAAGTCATTATAAGAACTGAACTATGAGAAGTGGAAAACCACATGGGTGAGCCCTCTAATAGTATAAAAAAGAATTATTATTTCTAGACATTTTTGCTTGGTACCCAAGGCATTCATTATGCTAAATTTTTAGAATAGTTTCGTCAGAACCATGAATTGGAAACCATTTGACAAATAAATTTTAAAGATTTTTGAATAAAATATTTCACTTACCTAAATAATGGGAAACCCAATTTTCATCAAAACCCATTTTCCAAACACACAATTCAATCATTTCAATTAATTGATGAATAAAATTATAAAAATAAAATTCATTCAGATAATACATAATATTGTAGATATAGAACTACATAACTCAATATCATATCAAACACAATCAGAATAGGATCCAACAACACATAAGAATGTAAGGAAAAGAATTTAAACCCTATAATCAGTCCATATATCTTAAAATAAATTGAATAAAAAATGGCCAGTAGAGAATATAAAAGAACACATTCCTCAAAGGAAATTCACATCACACAAAAACAAACACATAAGTCAATATCTAGAGGAATATCAAACAACAGGTCTAGAACGAATCAATCGAATCTACACCATAAGAAGCATGGTTCAGAAAAATGATCAAAATGGCAGTATTGGGAATAATGATCATGAGTAAGATGAAATATTAGATTCCTAGAGAGATTTATGAAAAATAAAAATTTTAATTATTCACAAAAATAAATTATCTAAATTGAATGGAGATCCAAAATATTATGGGGGAGATATTGTAGGTTTCTATTGATAAGGCTACAACCAAATAAAAATAAAATGGGACATGTGACCTGGTTAAGGCTACAAATCCCGAAACATAGACGACATGTAACACATTCATGACCTGAATTCCATTATTTTTATAATATGAATAAAAAATACCAATCATAAAATAACACTGATATACTTTTAAATTTATTTTATTAGACTCAATGAATGAAAATATTTCCCTCACAATAACATTCATGGAATCATCTAGTTAAGGGATTCACAGTGTGCAACCCCTTCATGACCTGAATACATCCTTCATAATGAATCTAGAGAAAAAATTATAAATATCTCTTAGGTCAAACCGTAACCCTAATATAATTATCTTAGTCTTTTTTCACATTTATACCTAGACTCTGTTAATTACAATAAACATTCATCCCTGAACTTTAGATTATTTTATACGGAAAAGTCTCTCTATCGTCTGAAATTTTAGAACACACTCAGACACATAGAGAAATGAAATTAAAAATTAGAAATAAAAAATGATGGAATAAATATGTTACAAAATCTTCACAATAATACATTCCATCATTGAAAATCCGTGTGGATGAATGGTTTCCAAAAATATGTTTGTCCACTCATCTCTCATCAACCACTCACAAACACATGTCTAGTGAGAATGAAATCCATGTATTCATTGAAATTTTTTTAATGGAATCAACAACCCACAAAAAATCATTAATTTGATTCAATATTCCTTACAAATTCTATAAAACCAATACATATTTATTTAACTAAATATCATCCTAATACATAATAAGAGTGGGATAATGATGGTACAAACGAGACTGAGATATGCGGAATATATTATTAATAACTTCCATATAAAATATATATTTTAATTGATATATTACCAACCTAATTAAATTTGGTACCTCAAAATGTTTATATTCTCTTAGATACACCATAACCAATTTTCCATTATCATTGTCACCTATGCAAGAAGAAAATATCACAAAAACCCAATCACCCACGAGAATTTCCAAATGAAGATGTCGATAATCCTCATATGATTTCTTATAACTCTAAAATGTAACTAGACTCCAAATCATATCAGGGATACACACTAACAGCTCAATAATTATGTTCAGTCTTATAATAGAGGCCTCAACCAACTATTTAAAACAAATTTGTGACCTGTATTGGTGACCATTCAAAGCCTCTATGGGAGCAATTTTGATTGACGAATGATAACTATTGTTATAAGAAAAATCAACCAATCTTAAATGTCAATACCATGATCATCAAATATAATAGATGTAGACACAATTATATCCTCTATTATCTAAATTGTAATGGTACATACCATCATGAAAATTACATTATGTGAACTCAGTTGATTTAGATGTCTGAGGAAATTCTACAGGTATTTGGTGAAGGAAGGGAGGAGGTTTGCGGGTTTTAGATGAAAAAGGGATGGTTTAAAAAATTTGGTAGATCTTAGATATAAATAACAAATGGTATATCTATATAGGTGGATCAAAAATGATAGATTATTTTAGAGGTGTGTCTCGAATCATAAATATCTTGTTGTACATCAATGATGGTAGATCGTTTTCCCAGTATAGACCACTAATGTTATATTGCCAATGGGAGAAGATTGAGGTTGTAGATCATGAATGGTAGATATTTGGTGGCAGATCACCAATAGTAGATAATTCTTGTGGTATATCACCTATGGATGATGTCTTGGGGGTAGATCACCATTGGTATATTTTTTTGTTCGTAGATCACCAATGGAAAATCATTGGCAGTAGCTCTACATTTGTAAATCATTGTGGTGGTAGATTACCAACTATAATTCACTAGAGGTATATCACTAACGGTAGATCATTTTACCAGTAAATTAGTAAACTTCGATAATTATAGTGGTAGAACACAAATGGTTTATCATTGGAGGTATATAACCAATGGTATATCTATAAATAATTTGATTTTCTAGAAATTTTTTTGTTTTCCTTTTTGGAAATTCCTCTCCAAATTGTATCTCATTTATTAATTAATAGGTTTTAAATCCTTATTAACAGAGGTTTATTTTGAAAGCTATTTAAAAATTTCATAATCCCTATTTTGATTGTTATAACATATACATTGATGAGATACACCATAAATTATCAATTAAAACCATATCTAATACATTTAGATTTAGATCAGATATTTCAAAAATTGATATCATTCATACGATCTTCTCGATTATATTCTCTTGAGAATAATGGTTACCAATCCATCGTACCATGGATTTGTAGATCCTTATTCCTTTAGTGTGTTTGAGTTCCTTTTATGTGGTTTCCTATTGTGTACACAACCCCTATTTCATGTGAAACAAACCGACATAGATATCCTTTGATTATTGTTTGAAATTATCCTTCAAGGCTCTTTATTTGAATCATGTAATGAGTGTTACATATATTTATTGTTCTGAAATTTACTGTATCCAAATTAAAATAAACAAAATATTTGGTAAAATTAATTTAATACGGGGTTGGCTAATGAATGTAAGTTTTTACTATTTGATATGGTTTTTTGTTGAAATTATACGGGTATAAACCCCACTAAAATTATTGCTATTTTGGGTCCCTATTTCTACATTAGTTGATGATTTATAGAATTCATGATTTCTATTTGTTCATATGACATACAATTAAACTGGATAATTACATATACTTGGTTAATGAATTGGATTCCCCAAGATCTTATTTCTTGTTTGATAGTGTTGTTTAATAATGAAGTGTAATTGAATGGAATCCACTATGATTAATAAGGAAAATGTTATTTGTGTTGTGTTGAATGTGATTGTGGAGGTGGAAGTTTGATTATGATTGGTGTTTTTGGTGTCATATTTTATTAGTGGTTATGTTATGAACTGTGTAGTGTAAGTGAATGTGATTTGGTTTTTCAGTAGGGTTGTGATATAGGTTGTGGTGATGATGTGTAGTGGTTAAGTGAAATTGGATGTGATGTGATGGAATTTATATTTTGATGTTGTTGTTATATTTTTCAGTTGTGTTACATGTCATGTTCTTTGATAGACTTGTTTTCATAGTAGTATGAGAATTAATAAGGGTTTTTCTATAGGCATAAAATAGTAAAGAAAATACAATAACTTGTAATAGTATTTTTTATCAAATATATTGATAATAAAAATAAATGAATGGGTTGTAAATTTTGTAATGAACTTGATGATTTAATTGAAAGTGGTTGATATTGGATAATCATAGAATTTAAATTTATTTACAAGGAAGATTATTTGTGGCCTATGTTTTATTTTGTGGTTTTAAGAATTTTGTTGTGGTAGTAAGTTTTATGAATGTTATGAGTAGTTTTTTACTCTTATTGTACAGCTATAGAATGGGATTGTGTGTTTTGATATTATATACATTTAATTTTATTGGTTTCAGAATATGTGACCCAACCACATCGAGCACATTGTGTTGACACCCCTATATATATATATATATTGGGGTGTCATTCAAAATTTTACGGTGGGAGGATTTATAGATGGCTACCCACTCATCCACAAATCCCCCTTCTATAAATTTTTGATATTCACAGACTTCGATATAAAAAGGTAAAATTTTCAACTATCTATATGTGATGTGATGAGATGTTATGCTCAAGGTGTCTTTGAGTGAGATGTGATTGGATGTCATATAGTGGTGGTTATGTATTGTATGAGGAGATAATGAAGTTGATTTTATTCATCTATACAATTCCACACATGTTATGATGTGTGATGCGATGTGATGAACTGAGTGTTTGTTGAATGGATGTAATAAGATGTGATGTTCTACTTTACAGAAGTGTTCGGAGTTCTTTGGCGTTATTTGTTGGGGGATGAGAGGGTAAAATAAATGGGAACATTTAAGAGGGTACAATTTACCTATATACTTCTTATTAGGATTTCATACAAAGATGCCTTATTTTTTGAGTGGTCCACAATGAAGATGGGTGTTGTTAATATACCTATATAAGTGTTTTTTGGTTCTATTTTCTACTAATTGATGAATTAATATTCCCTTTATAGATATCCAAAATAGAAATTGGTTTTCCAATTGGGTATACATGTATGATAACCCTATATGTATAAATAGATTATCAAGTTTCCAAAAGGAATACGTGGAACAAAATGGATAATATAATATTGGATCATTTGATAGTTTCTCTTTATCTATATTATTTTTACTTTTGGTTATTTACATTAATGAAATATATATATATACATATATGTTTTAGTTATAATAACATTATGTGGTTGTTATTTTGGTTTATTTATATATATTTAATTGATATTATTGATGTTGGTTCCTCTTATCTTCTAATCTAATTTATATTATAGATGGAAATACATCATATACATGAGAATTTTATACCCTCTGTGTTGGTCTCCAACCCTAGGCCTACTAGAGGCGGGTCTCAAGGGTCATTATATATCTCATATAATTTTGGTTTCTTTAGAATGTGGAGTCCATGACATAGTGTATCTGTGGCTGGTTATCAGGATATAATTTGGAGTTTCTATTTTGTTATATTTATGATTTCATGATTGGTATTGAAGTATTTCATGTTGACAATGGTACATGGCCTAAGATAATAATAATAGATATGAAATGATGTTTTATGTCCCCCTAGTTCCAACTCTAGAAGATTTAGATTATTTAATGACCATGTGTGGTGGAACTATTTAAAGTGTAGAGAAATAGGAGAGGTTCATGCATGATGATTTTATGTTTCCCTATTTGAGTTAGGATTTTTTAGAAGGTTAAAACAAATGAATGTAAATAAATATAATCTTTAAAAAATATTATGCTACCGAGCTTAGTAATTAATTTTTCAACATTTTATTTTGGGATCATATTCATCACTCGGGAGTGTCTCATGTAGTATAGGTTAAACCAGATGACCTACTTGGTTTATATACAGTTCATATGGTTGAGGATGATGATTATTGGAATAAGACATATTCAGTTTTTTAGAAGAATCATTTGGAGATGTGTGAGGGAAGAAAATTATATATGGGGATAGAGTTCTAGATAGAGGTGTTGAATATCCCTTCTGTTTGATCTAGTCCTAACTGATAAATGTTCCCCCTTGGAAGTTAGTTTGATGTGAGGAGTTACATGTTAGTAGTCGACAATGTACTTTTATTAGTGGATGGATGTATATGTTTTATGGGATTAATTCAAAAAGGATTTATTTGAAGACTTTCCATCATGGACCATGAAGTCTATGAGTAGGAGGAAACTACCCTCAGAATAGTAATATGTATATGCATGATATTGGGATCATGGTTAAAGAAAAAATTTGTTTTTCTTTTATATTATTTTTGGATGAGGAGTATCATTTTAGATGTCATGAGAAGGCACTCCATCCAATAAACATTTATTTAGAAACTCTTTTTACATTTCCATTATATCTTGATGTTTAAAAGAATGTGGATGTGATCAAGGGTATTCACTAATGTTTAGGTAGACTATTAGAGGGGAACCCACAAGGTTATTTTTGGATTGGATTTTTAAGGGGTAGATATTAGGCTTTATGGACATGAATGATTTTACCACTAGGGCGTCAACCACAAAATTTTCCTTTATGGTATTCTAGTCCCAATGGTTTCCAAGATCTACTTATGACTTCCAAATAATGTGTATCATTAATGGGGTTCATTTCCATCTTTGAGATCAGTAACTAGTGGGGGTTTGAGCTTAGTTTTGTAGGATTATACATGTTTAGTTTCAACCTAAGATGAAGTTATGAGGATGGAATTTTCAGTAGAAGGGGAACCCAAATTTTTAAGAAAAAAAAATGTATATAGATGTTAGAGGATTACCAGAGTATATTCATAGAGATTTGGGACCTCAACATAATCATGGTAAAGAGGCATCCATCATCAAAGAGATAGAAGATCTGTACATGTTAAATTTCATGTAGTAGAGGAAGTTTCACCAATGGGTCCAGAGATCATTGGAGGAATGATTAGATAGTCATATACATATGTCTTTTATGTGTTTGATTAAGGAGAATCAAAATACACTATTAAATCTTGCCTAGTTAGAGATATAGACGTATACATAGAGAGTATTCCTATTCCCCTAGGGATGACTAAGCAATTTGAATACTAGACTAGATTTTCAGATGTGTGTCGGGGGTGTACACTGAAGATGGCGAAACATAAGTCCCATGGGGATATTTTCTTGCTATATAAAAAATCATACTGTTTCATGTTATGAATCAATTTCTTATATTGAATATGTTCTATTATTTAATTCAGAGGGAGGAGAGTCTTGTTCTCATATGTGGATGGGTAGCAAGTGGTTTTTGTTGGAAAAAATTGTTTTAGGTGTAATTTTATAATACATAGGCACTTTTTTAATTATTTATGGAGATATCAGAATAACATCAGGTGGGGGTGTTCCTATGGTTATTGCGGAGTTTTTATATGTTTTCTCAAAGGTGGTTATGTAATAACCTTCTTGATAAAACATTGAGTTTGGGATAGTCTTGTAGTATTTTGACTCTTCAATTTTAATGGATCCTTATTGAATCGAACCATATGGGTTGAAGTATTTGAGGACTTATACAGATTATAAGATGAAGAATTTTTTTATCTAGAACAGTGTTTAATTTTGGGGGTTCCCAAGTGTTATTCACTAACAAGGTGGATGATACTCTTACGTTGTTCAAATACTAACGGAGGATGAACCATGTGATGGTTAGGGAACACGTTCTTCTACAATAGATTGATGATATTTTCAACAAGTTTAGTGGAGATTTTGGGATCTCCATGACTGATCAATAGTATTCAAATCACCAATTGAGGGTGAAGGGTGGGTATATATTGAAGACTTCCTTCAGATGAAGGTATCAGAAATTTTAGTTCACGTTCATGCACATTATCATCACTAATGTTGGAACCATGGCGGTTATTTATGGTAAATGGATGTTGGTTTTTATTTTATTAATCCTCACATGAATGATTAGAGAGACTTCATGCAATGGTATCTTATAGTTCATGTTGACATCATTGTTAAGAGTGGTGTCATTTCCAAATGTTTTCTAAATATTTTGGGTCTAATATTTAGATGATGTTTGGCCTCATGAAAAGATGATTTCTTTGAAGGCAAATGAGTTTTGTGAATTTGGAAAACATGAATCTTTTTCAAAATGGATTAATGAAATTTTGTGGTGATCTATACAATAGAAATACCAATGAGAATGAAAAATAATTGGAGCATCACGAATGGAGATGGAAGTATCCATGATTATTGGAATCGGAGCATCATAGCATGTGATGGGTTGATAGAAAACATTGTAAAAATTTCAATTAAAAATAGATCATCACATAGAGAGGATCTATTAGAATGTGGTTTAAAAAATCTCATCAGTCATCTAATATGTGGTGGAGAATCATGAATGGATAAGCATATAAATATGAGGCTACTTACCATCTCAAAACTTTATCCATGTAAAATTCATAATTTTTCTAACAATGTGAAGTCATGGGGGATATGAAAAACATACATTCCAAGTGAGCTTGAGAATTGTGATATAATCTTTTGAGTCTTAAGTAATTGCATTTATTTTTATTAAGGGGTTCTTTATGATTGTGGGCGGTTACATGATAGCTTAGTGAGCTTCAAAGAGATAATATATTCCTGGAAGGTAGTCAGCTTTGTGAAGGAGCTTCCTAAAATTTTTCCATGAATATAAGTTTTGAATATGAAATTTTCAATGATGATAGCATTCATAGTTCATCAACATATATTTATGGTGAATTTTGAGTTACATTATAAATAGTGACAAAGACATTATTGTCAATCCCTTGAAGGGACCTTCGAGTCGATAGACTTAGTAAGACTTATTCTAATGTAGTGAGCTAGGGGGAGTCTAAATAAGTGTTATCAGGGATGAAATGAGATATATATAAAATCATGTAAAGAAATGGTTTCTATAATAGTGTAACAATGTATGAACTTGTATTTTCTATAACTAGTTATGATTAGTGTATTTTGGTATAACAAAAAATCTATCAGTGAATGCTCTTTAATATATACCTTTGTGGTGAACTAATTAAAATTTATGTGTTTTCCTTCTACATGTGGTTTTTTAATTAATACGCATTACCATTATAGTTGTTTAATAAGTTCCAATAAATGTGGGAAAAAGATGAATTTATTTTAAAGAAATATTTGACACCATGATTCATACCTACCATCTTTGTGAGTTCTGAGTACCTCTATCGATTTGCACTGACATTGGTCATCAGGATCATTAATTGAATGTCCCATGAATTTATATACTTGTCCCTAGTTTTGTTCATCAAAGTCATAATGTTCTTCTAAAATTCGAAGGAGGAGTTTTTAATGAATCATAGAGATGTTTTCAGGGTTCTTTAAAGACACGAGCTCTACATATGGTGTTACAAGTTTATGTTTTGTACATGAGTGGTCCATGTCATCCAGTATGTGGTGTTTATATAGGTTGTTCTAGTATAATTATTTATGGTTGAGAATGGTGTTTCTTGGGATACACCAAATAATCTATCTACAGTTTGAATATGAATCAATTTTTATGCTATTATCTAAGGTTTTTGTTCAATTTTCCTAAAGGAATATCCCCATTAACATTATTGACAAAAAAATATTGACATTTTTTGGACTCATTAGTGAATGAATACTATTACCTATCCAAAATGGAATTTGGCTTATGTTTCAGTTCTTTATTTTCCTGAGGATGGGATGATTGAATTTTTTTGTTTATAAACTAACGTTTTGGTTCAATTAACTCATTAAAGAGTGAATTTGGGACTTCATGGATAAAAATATTTTGAGGTATATATTTCATAATTGTGATCAAATCCTACTATGGAATACCTGCATTTTATTAGATAATTGTTTCGTTACATTGTGAGAAAAAGTATATTATAAATTTTAGTTTCTTAGAAAAAAGGTAAATACATGAAAACATAAAAAATTATAACCCAATTGAATGGGTAACTCAATGGTTTGTCCTCTGAATATTTACTATCTCATATACTGGTGATATAAATCAATGTAAAGTTTGAGCAGAAGGCCCATCAATGGAATTAAAGTCGAAACAATTGACATGTGATCTTGAGGAATATCAATAAGAACATGTGGAATATAATTACCAGATGAAATAGAGAACATGAGGAATGTGATATATAAAATAACATGAATCATGAAAATGATTTGTGGATAAAATATTTAATTTACACATTCATAGGAATATCAATATGGTTAACCATGGAGGTTTCATAGAAATTACCGAAGTTATTCAATAAGGGTCCTTATAAAAAGTATATTCTAGATATTGAATTCATTACCCAATGCATTGGATCTATATTAACGCACAACATTAATATGGATTAATTATAATGTGATACAAAGATATTATAGATAAAAATTTCTTAAATAACCCGTGGATAATAAAATAAAATGGGTTCATATCAAAATCATGGTGTTTCAAATAGGCATAAAAATATGATCATTTTGTTAATTTAATCCCATTAAAAATGCATGAGTATTTCATGTATTTGAAGACTAGAAAAAAATAATTTATTTTTAAATCGTGTTGAATAACAAAATAATGTAAATAGAAACCACGATTCATAAAATGAATAAAAAATGGAATTTCATGTGGAGAATCGAGAAATTTTGAGATGTAAATTCGGTTTCATAGCATGTTTAAAATATTTTTTTGAAAAGGATAGAAAGAGAGGGGATAATGTTATCCTATTGACTAAACCTAATATGATAGTATGGTATTGAATAAAAATTAATTATTAGTGATTTACTATAACATTTACAATACATATACAAAAATAGGTTCTTGAAGTGATGATAAATGAATGACATTTCTCATACAATGACATGTAACTCCAAAAACCTGAGGATTCGGACATTGGGGGATTGAGTAAACCTTGGGAGGAATCATAGTAGGAAAAAATATCATATATCTTTTATGGATTAATTGTTAGAGAAAATAAATGGATAAATTGATGGGTATTTATAACAAAACTAGTGGATTCATTTATCAATTTCCAAATATATGCATTGGAATCCTAAGTAGTGGTAAGTTAAAACCATGGGAGATATCAAGGTATTTTCCCTTTATATAAAAAAATTGGAACACATTTTATGTTACATTAATTCAAAATCATTGGCTATTTTTTGTGATATTTATTTTGTCCCAGAATATTAATTTTTTTATTAAATAACATTTTTAAAGTTAATGTCTCCATTTTAGAATATGGAAAGTATATTATATACTTTAAAATTGATTAAAATATATTAAAATTATTGATATTAATAAAATTACATATATTCAGTCTTATATTGTGCTTAATTGGTTATTATATCATTACGACATAATTATGAAGTCATTAACGACACCAAATAACACAAATAGTAATTTAACTATTCCTAAAAAATAATGTATTTTAGATATTTCTTATAGATTTACTCAATAATAATTTCGACGATCGAATTTAAAAAACTATATTTTTTATTAAATTAATCACAAAATTTTGATAATGTTATCATTTAAATATAAAAAGGGAATTTTTAATAAAAATAATAACAAACTAAAAATGAAAAAAATTTAAAAAAACAAAAAATTAATTTTTTTATCATTTCTTTTTTAATATTACAATTTTAATAATTAAATTTAATTAAAATAAATATTATTCTTAATTTTTTAATTTATTATATTAATTATCACTTTTATAAAATGTACAATCTATATCGAAAAATTCCATTTATATATTTTCATTTAAATTTAATTAAGAAAAAGCATTCCTAAAACCAAAATGATTGAATACCAAATTTTTAAAATAATAAAATTACACACTTTTTTCGGGAAATTTAACCACTTATTACACCTATGTACCTCCTAAGATTAAGGTGTGAACTGGTGGTAGTTTTATGGGGTGCCTCAGCTAACATTGACTGAGCGGTAATCGCCAAATTGCTTGAAATTATAACGTATGAACGTTCATTTATATTCCACTTGTTGAATCTCGGATTGGTCATGTTCAAGGGAGAACCCCAATGATGACACCTCCATCCCAAGTTCGAATAGATTGGATTTAATGGATGTGTCTCTTCTCATTCAGTCCATTGACTTTTCATTATACATTAATTAATGTTATTCATAATTTACTTATAAAAACTAATTATAATTTTAAAATTTTCATCAAGATTATAGTTCCTAATAGTCATATTAAAAAACTATCATAATAGACCAATGGTCATATAATGGTCAAAACAAGAGGGTAAAATTTATATTTTTATTTAATTATTTTTCAAATACATATTGTTTTTTTGTGTTTAATAAAAATATAACACACATTTTCAAGAAATTCTTATCATTCAAAAAAACAGTGTTATTCCATTATAACACCCTTAATAAATTTGATCCTAGAAATTTCATCTTTTTCTCTCAGTTGAGAAGAGGTGTGGGTGAATGTTCCTCATTGTTTCATCTAGTTCCCACATTTCATCATCGTATTTATAGCTCCTCCACAACAAATTTATGTGGTGTGTGGTATTTTCACATAGATCTATGTCTCTACTTACAAGATCTCCACCAGATACTCATCATAAGAGAGGTCATGTTCTAATAGCACCACCTCCGGATTCAATGCATGTGAAGGGGAAGGTATGTACATCCTAAAGAGAAGTATATTGAATACAACATGAACATGAGATTTATTTGTTAGATGTGAATGGAAATAGAAATTTATTTCTAAGAGATTAAGGATCTTGTAGGGGCTAATATACATGGGGATAATCTTCCATTTCTCCCCAAACTAAATGACTCTCTTCCATTGTGATATTCAAAGGAACAAAATTTCATGAACATAAAACACTATTTCTCTTTAACAAAGGATAAAATATATCTTCTTTGGAATATGAGAATCCCTAATGTGTTGATATATGGAATGAACCACATTTACCATAAATTTCACAAGATCAATCCCAAGAAACAATATCTCACTGACATCCTCCCAACAAGTATATTTCCTACATTACTTACCTTATAGAGCGTCAAAGGGATCCATTTGAAAACTAAATTAGATGTTTTTAATTTTTGAGAACTAAACTAATGGGACATGTTGATACCATTAGACATTAAATTTCATTGAGAATTTTCATAGTATGTCCTCAAGTGTTCAAATAGTTCTTTATTATTTTCCATTAGTTTAGTGTTATAGGATGTAATAAATTTCAATTGAATACATCGAGAATTAGAAATAATTATCCATAATTTTAATGTGAAACATGGATCATGAATAAAAATGATAAAAAATGGAACTCCATTCAACCTTAATGATTAATTTATATAAATCATTGAATTTATTTAAAGTGAGAAATGTTCCCAAATAGCTATGAAATGGGAATTCTCGGTGAGATGATCCCTTATAATCCATATCACATTATTTCTATTAGATGCTCTTGGGAGACAAGTAAATATGTATATAGTGATATTTTCTTACTAAAATGTTGGTATGGGTTGTTGTTGTAATATCCATTTACGATTTTTCCTCTCTATCTTCAATTTTTGAAACATAAAAATGTTTTGTTTTATTAAAAAATATCCCATTTCATGTTATCCCACCAATAATGATCACAATGTTCCCTATACACTTTGATTCATTCATGATGTATAAATAATATAGAGCTATGAGATTCATCCATTAAATCTTTCGTAATTTCTATAATAGATCAAACACATAGACATGAATGAAATTTTACAACCCCCACTTGATCAATATTGAACTGAATAAACATCCCATTCATCAAATCCTTTATCTTGTTTCGTAAAAAATAAACCCTCTTCTAGATTTCCTCATCTTATCTAGTAAATACTTTTAAGAAATGATCTAGGATATTGTTATTGATTCATATTACATTACGATTCCCATGTAAATATTTACAAGTTATTTAATCAAGGTACCTCCTTGAATCCTCATAATTTTCATCACAACAAGGCCATTCTAACATAATATATTATCCAAATTTTTTTTCTCTTCTGGGATGATAATTAATTCTACAATCGTAGGCTTTTATAAGATTCAAAAATATCTTCTCTATCATCTTCAATTCATTTTGAATGAAATTTACTTCCAACATTGGTGGTTTGTGTATATATTACATTTTTCCCATAACTATAGTACCTCTATATCTTTATAGAAAAAAAATAACCACCTCTAGGTCTTGAGTAGGTTAATTCATCACATGAGGATATAAAATTCATTATGCATAATACTTCCCAATAATTTTTTTATTAAGTTGTATCGGAGACCATTTAGGGATGAGTCTCTAAAAATAATGAATATGTATCCAATTGAGGGTATTTTTAACACTTGTGCAACATATAATCTCTTATATAACTATTGGAAACAATTTTTCGTCTATTTTTTCTAGATGAACACATACCCTTTTCATGTTATATGGTTATTGGATGGGAATGTCTTGAAATTATTTAAAACAAGCTCCGATAATAGCTTTATAAAAAAATTAACTACGAATATCGTTATATTTTTTGGATGAGTGAACTCCTTTTATAACTTTGTCTTCCCAAAGTCAACATATAATCCTTCATTCGATACAATGTGTCCGAAAAAAGGAAAATATTGTATCCAAAATTTTCATTTTTTGAACATTTTAAATAACATATCATTCCACCAATTTTTTAATATTACCCTTAGATGAACCTAATGTTCCATTTTAATTTTAGAATATATCAAAATATCATTAATATAAATTACCACAAAGATATGATAAATTTTCTTATAAACACTATACATATAGTCCATAAATATATTAGGAGAATTAGTCAAGATAAATGGTATAAAGAACTCCTAATGATAATATCATGATTAGATGAATTTCTTAGGAATTTATTCCTTGATCACACTCAATTGATTATTAAAAAATTTAATACCAATCTCCGAGAAGAAATTTGCACCTAGAATATAGTCAAACAAGTTATTCATCCTTAGAAGATGGTCCCATTTCTTTATTTTTATCTATTTATGTTGTCTATAATAAATGCATAATAAAATTAATCCATCCTTATTTTTGAAAAATCGATCAGGTTTTACACAAGAAAACACACTTTTCCATATAAACCCAGTCACCAACATATCATGGATTTTTTTAATTCATCTAGCTCCACATTTTCAATTCTAAATGTGTTATTTGTATTGTCATGGATCTATGCATGAGTTCAATGGAGAACCATGACTATTTTTTTTTGAATGATGGAGACGTTTTAAATTTCTAGAATTTAATTTCCTTTTTTATATTCACTGATCACCTTCATTAATAGGGATACCAAATATGATTATAGATAAATCATATATAGAGATATATCTGACATGAAAATAATGTAGGTTTTTTATTCAAGACAACTGATATTTCTTTTCATATGTATCTAATCATAGAATTGTACTGTCAGAGACATTTTGTTCTAATATAATGTTTAATTACATCATTGGAATTACTACAATATTTTCAATTAGATTTTGTTTGAAAATGTTGATACTAGAGTTTCTATACACCATTGATCCATTGATAATCCCAACAGAAGTACTAACTGGTAAATCTAATTCTATAATCTTAGGGATTTATTCTATATTCATTACAACCACGGAGGAAATAATGGAATGTGTTTAGCGTTAATCAAACAAAATACTTTCTCAATTTTAGATAACAATAATAGTACATACCACCACATCATTTGTAGCATCTACTTTAAATGTTGTGACAGAAAATGATCAATTGTACTCTCTCATCCTAAGATGAAATTGATGGTGATTCCATTCTGTTAAATTTTTATTTGAACAATGATTGGAAATGTTCATATGTTTCACACAAACACAACATTGGACATTATGCTTGCCTTGCACCATATTCCCATTGTCGTTAGTGTGGAGAAGTCGAGGCTTCACCTCACTAAGACAGTTTTGGGCTATATGGACATCTCATGCACATAAGTTTAATTTCACGCTCCATTAAAGAAGTTACCATAATACAAATTCCCATATTTGTTGCATGTGGGAAGTTTGACTCTATTTCTTCCTCTTATGTGACAAATGTTCTTTCTCAATATTCGATGCAGTGATCTATTTTTTTCGTTCAATCTATGTGACCTCTGTGTCTCTTTGAACAATTGAACAACCTTCAGAGAACTCTGAACATTCTCTTCATAGATATCATAGTCTCGATCATATATATTATTACAGAGATGTGGTATTAGTACACAAAAAAACTATAAAACATTCCACTAGGATCCATGAAAAATTTTGTTGCTCATAGAGAATGTAATTTAATGTTCATCACTTAGCTTCTAATAAATTTTTTTCATCCCATAAACTCATGGAATTTCGTATCCATTTTATTTCTCATTTAATAGGATGAAATATTTATTACTGAAATATCCCATAATATCATTCCACTCCATATGATTCATCTCCCCTTTTGGATTCATGTTTCTAATCAGTTTCCATGACTAATCATCTTCTCCCTATACGTGGTACACAAATAAGGTGACATTCCCATATCCTAAACAAAAAAGTACAGAAAATATATTTTATATAGATATTATTCATTTTTCTTCAATCAATGGGTCCATATATCCATTGAAAAAGGATTTTGTTGATGCATAAATGACTCTAATTTTTTTTCAATTCTATTTGAATATGGTATCACATATTGATTCATGTTATTGATAATAACACATTTTAATTTGATTCATCATTTTTATGGAGATTCCTTTTTTAGAGTCAATTTGAATTCCGTCCGTGTATGGTCTATTACCCTCACCACTTATGTAGTTCCTCTTATTTCATGAAAATAAAAAAAACCATAGTGGTAAACATGTTTATTTTCGTATTATTAAAATTCTACAGATAATTTATTGTTAAACAACATGCATAAATATGTTATTCATTTACAATAATTACATTCTCAATAAATAATTCATCATGGGTCTTTAAAACCTTGGGATTAACTAAACATATCCCCCAAGAGCGTCAAAAAATGCAGTGAAGAATGGCCCATTATTGATCCCTTTTTCTCATTAGAGTAAAAATCTATGTCGGTTTTTTGATTTTTCCCCCTACATATATCTTTTCTAGATCTACATCCACCTCTTTGTATATAGTAAAGGATTTCATTACATAGAAAAAAATTATATAATACTTCACCAAAATACCAGGATGTTTTCTTATATTTTAGCATATCTGTATGTATCTTCACATAGATTTCAAAAAATAATTTTCAAAAATTTCATAACCTTACTTTGATACTAACTATGGAATCGTTTATTTTTATTACAAAAACCATTCATTACATTGTAAAAAACAGTGGATATTTTAAAGTTTAGTTTTATAAAAAAAAGTTACATAATACATGAAAACACAAAACAATATTATAAAACACATTTGAGGAATATTAAAATGTTTATAATATGCACATTTTGTAAATATCATAACCATATGACATTCATGAAATGAATGGTTGGGAATAAACCCCATTAATGGAAAGAAAGGGGATACAATTTACATCTGATATTGAATAATATCAATAAGAACATGAGGAATATACCTATAGAATTAGAAAGAGAACATGAGGTATATAATGAATAAGATTTCAGGAATAATAAAAATGAAATTTTGGTACAACATATAATCTATACATTCGTTTGCATATCACTAATGTTAATCAGCAATGTGTCACAAAATATACCAAGTTAATTAACAAAGGTATCATATCTAGAGATTAAATTATGTAACCAATAAATTGGATAACTATCTCGGAACAAAATTAATGTGTTTAAATTCTCATGTTATCCACATTGATGAAAATAAATCATTTCATATATAACCTATGGAGAATAAAATAAGATAGGTTCAAATCAAAATCATGGTTTTTCAAATATTATTAAAAACATATTTATGGTGTCATTTTCAGCCCACAAAAAAGTAATATGTTGTTCATTATGTAAACACCCAAAAAATAAATTATTTTTACATTTGGTAAATACCCCTGGAAAATTATGAGGATTCAGTATTAACCAAAATAAAAAATGCAAATTTCACAGTGAGAAGAGGGAAATTTTGAGAAGTAAATAAAATACCATTGTTATAAAATTGTTGGTTTCTGAAAATATATTTGAGAGAGGGGAAATGATTCCTATAATTATAAAACATAATTTTTTAGTAAGGGAATTAAATAAAATGAAAATATATAAATTTACCATAATAGTTATAAGACATATAAAAAAGAAGGTTCTTGAAAGGAAGTGAAATGAATGATTTTTCCCTTAAAAGAGTGGCTCTTAAAATATGAGTACTAGTACACTAGGAACTTCAGGACACTTTGGTAGGAATACTTTGTTGGTAAAACTACCAAAGCAACATGGATTTTAAATATGTAGGGAATAAAAATTGATAAATGGGGGGGGGATTATAAAAAAATCGGAGTATTTGAATATTTATTTTCAAATATAGGCATTGAAAACCTATGTTGTGGTAAATGAAAGACCATCAGATTGACCATAGTATTTGATAATGGAATTCGACACATGGGAAAACATATGTTATTATATTCTAGAAGAGTTAAAATTAATATTATGTTACTTATTTTCGAATATAAAATTAATTTTTTTTTCAAAATGACATTTTTAAAGATAATGCTTAAATTTTACAATTTGGAATTTTAACGATATATTTGGAAATTTATTAAATAATATTAAAATACATTATATCAATAAAATAACATATTTTATGAATTTCAATGTAGTTAGTTTTTCATTACATCATTATGAAATGATTAAAAAGTCCTTAAACATATAGAAAAACTCAAACTGTATTTTATCTATTCATGAAAAAAATATTATTTTAGAGAATAAATATAAATTCACTATATGATAATTTATAAATTATGTTTTCAAAAATTACAAAATTGTTATCAGAATAATTCTCTAAATATTAGAATTTTATATTTTATATAACAAAATCCATATTTATTAAAAATCAAAGCTGATAACAAATGCATAGAAAAATATCTAACAATTCAGAGAAAATTTACATTATCATTTATTATGAAATAAGATATATATAGTCACTCTATTTCTTTAAAATAATAATTATTTATAATAACTTAATTTTTTATAATTATTTTATAATTATTGAATTGTACAATTCGTATCATAAAAATATATTTTCTAAATTCTTCTCAATTATATGAAATAAAACAATTCTTAAATGTGAAATGATAGAATAAATTTTTTTTACAAAATATAATTTCACACCATGGTAAAAAAACATAACCCATTGTTACACCAATTTACTCCCTAAATGCAAGGTGTGCAATGGAAGTATTTTTGTTGCATGCCACATCTAACATTTACGCAATTTTAATCTCCACTAACTAGGACATCTTCCAAATGAGACGTCATTCTTGCTTTCATTGTTGAATCTTAGACTCTTCTAGGTAAATGGAGTACCCCGAGGAGGATACCACCCTCCAAATCATTGAAACTTGGGATTTAAATGGAATGACTCTAATGGATGAGTCTACCAAATACTTTTTATTTTTTAATTAATGATTTCAAAATATTACTTATAAAGAGTCAATATAACATTAAAATTATTGTTAGAATTATAGTTATTAATTGTCATATTGAACAATTGTTGTATTGACCAATGATAATAATTTTAAATGGTCATATTACTATAAAAATAGTTTAGTTTCAATTCAAATTATATTTACATCATTATAATGAGACATTGTATTCTTGTTTATAACAAAAAGTATTACACACAATATCACGAAACCATTTTCATTAAAAAAGTATAGGTGGTTACCTCTCTGGAAATGGAGATGGATACTATTTTTTTCATATTATGATTTTGGGATCTCCTACACTTTTATAAAAAGGTAAATATATTACTATTTCATCTCATAGAATGTCACAGATAGAATTATTTACTTGTCTTGTGATTCATGAAGAGGGATGGAAGAGCTGGTAACCATACATTTACAAGAAATTATGGTTTATGGAAAAGGCTTCATGTTTCAAATGAGTTCATAGTTTTCTATGTTTTAGTATGTGGATGATTCTCTCTAGGGGGACTTGGAGAAAGTTGATATAAGATCATTATGCCTATATTGATTCTTTAGAGGAATGGTCATAGGATGGTTGAAACCAAATGATTTTTCATTGGTGGTTTTTTATTCAAGTAGAGATGTGTAAGGTATTCCTTCTTGAGTTTAACTACTTACCTTTAGTGGTACACCATGTAGTGTTTATGATTCATCATGGTCTATGGTAATAGTTTTTGGGGGCCTACGATAAAAGTTACAGTGTTAGATTTGTTGGCTATGCTTTTGATTTTACATCAGTTAAAGATCAAACATCATTTTCATGGTGGTTTGATGTAGCAAATAGATGTCCTTAATTAAAATATAATGAAATAAAATATTGATTTTGTCTTAGGTTTTCACTGATCTCTAGGATGATGTGAAGTTATTTGGTTAATCATGCAGAGGTTGTTGAAGTCAGCTAGCTTCCTAAAAATGAAAGAGTATGGTGAAGTGGGTACTTTATCGAGGACGTGGTGAAACAAAATGAATTATGAGGGCTCATTTTATTATATATTTAGTAATGTCTTATATTTGGGGTTTGTATGTGATTATAGTACTATTTTAGGCTAAATCTACTCTTTAACACAACATTCTACCCTCATACGAATGGGTAGACAGAGTATAATATCTGAAAGTTAATGGAGATATTGCATGAACATATCGTAGAGTTTAGTGGATCTTGGGCATGAAACCTACAATTGGTTGGGTTTTCATATAACAAAATATGTCACTAATCCAATAGAATGGACCCATTTGGGTATTTTTATTGGAGAACATGTGTTATTGAAGGTTTCCCACCAAATGGAAAATGATGGATTATTGAGGGGAGAAAGCACTTGACCTAGTTTGTTGGGAATTTGTAGGTTCTAGTACACATTGTTGTGCTGTATAACCATATATATGTTCATCCTAAAATACACCTAATCCATGATTTATTCCATATATCTCATATTTTTTGGTACCTTCATGACTACTCCCATTTCTCCGACTTGATGGAGTTGGATATCATGGATGACGAATCATTCATGGAGAAGACACTAGATATCTAGTACGATCGAGATATGGTGATGTGAGGAAGAAAAATTCCATTGGTTCATTTTTTATAGATACAAGGTGTATTTGACGGTCCATGAGATAGATATGTGAGTCCAATACCGTGATTTTGTTGAGTTTTTTCTTTCATATTTATGTTTTCACTAATGTTGTGATGTTTGGAATATGGTATAAGATATTATATGTGATTATTATTGGTTCACATGAGGTGAAATTAATTATTTAATGAATATGAGGTTTCATAAAACCTAATACCTAACTCAGATGTGTTATACCTTGTCATTATTGAAACTGTTTGTTTGAGCTAATGATTAAAAATGAGGACAATATATTGATATGGGATATAGAATTCCATGATGCATGTACTTGGTTCTCAATTTTTTTTGGTGTGGTGATATTTTCCTTCATTCTATATAGGGGTATGAAGGGGTTTTCAGGTTTTTATATGGATTATGGTCTGATTGTGGTTGGAGTGTTTGATTGATAGAGGTTTTTTAGATGTAACAAATATATGGTATGTATCTCTAGGGTGATTTTTTTGGAATTTTTCTCTATTTCCTTCTAGGATTTCCAGAATTATATAGGGATGGAATGGTAATATATATATATAATGAAATTTCCTAGACCTTATGACCCATAATTTTATGGGAAATATGGTTATTGATGTGTTAAGGAAAAGTACATAGGAGTTGGGTGATTGAAGGGAGTAGTTTTGATTTGTTTTGGAGATTGAAGGGTTGTTTTAAGGATGAGGATATATAATGGATGTAGATAACCAATGGCAGATATCTGATAGTATATCACCAATGGTAAATAATTATAGTGTTATATGACCAATGATAAATCTTTTTGTAGTATATTAGTAATGGTAGATCGTTTTGGCAGTAGATCGCCAATGTTAGATCTCTGGTGGGATATCCCCAATGGTATATCATTATTATGACACCAATGTTATGTATATAGTATTATATCACCAACGATTAATCATTATAGTGGTAGATCACCAATGGTATATCTCTAGTGGTAGATCACTGATGGTAATTCATTTTGGAAGTAGATAACTGAGGGAGGATATATAGATGTATATCACTAATAGAAGATCACTCTGGCGGTAGATCTAAAATGGTATATGTCTAGAAAAAGATCAAAACTGGTAGACCATTCACGTAGTATATCACTATGGTTTATAATTCTAGTTTAATATCACTAAAGATAGATCACTTTTGGATAATCACATATGGTATATCTAGAATGATTCTAATTTTCCATTTAGTTACATTTTTTCATTATCAAAAATGAATTCAAGAAAAATGGATCAAATTAATTTATTAACGATTTTTTAAATTTTTTAAAAAGAAAATTTATATTTTATATTTATAAAATCATAAGACCCTGTTTTATTGGTCATACCAAATTTATTGAATATATCCTTCTTAAATGGTTAATTAAAACTATAACTCATCCCATTTATTTAAAATTTGATCGTTCTAAATTTAATATCTTTTCTTCATTCATATGGATTACATTATCTTGAGATAGGTGGTTCATAGAATTTCTTCCCATGGAGGTTTGGAGCATTGTTTTTACAGTTGGATTGAGTTCCTGGTAGAGGGTTTCCTCTTCTGTGTTTACACCTAGTTTTGGGTGTAACAAATCAGTACAAAGCTCATTTCATCTCAATAGGGTGGTTTTTTTCATTTTTTGTTATGTGTATCATGTGGGAAGGGTTTTTAATGATTACTATGAATAATTTGTTGCCTGAATATTAGGAAAAATAATATAAATGTTTAAATGGATTAACCAGTGGGAGATAATAAAATTATGTATGTATAATAAGATATTTTTTTTCTTACTCAAATTGAATGGGATTAAACCCCACTGAAAATCACTGTGATTGGGGTCCATATTTTTAACTAGTTATTAAGTTGTAAAATTCATATATTTTGGTTATTGAAATAATCTAATTTTATAACGACCGATTACAAATAATTATTTAATGAATTAAATAAAATGTGATATTATTTTTTATTTGATTATTCCCTTCAATAAATAAGTGGAATTGAATGGAATACATTATGCCTAATATTGAAAGAACTATTTTTGTTATGTGGAATTTTTTTTGGAAGAGTGTGTGTATTGTGTCATGGTTGTGTTGTAATGATTATTGGGTGGGTTATATATTATGATGTTTGTGGGTAGAAGGAGATGTGTTGTCCTTGTGCATCAAGGAGACGATGGTGGTTCTGATGTTGTTGTGCAGTGGAGAAGAACTAGTGGTTGACAAGTAATGGAAAGAGGAATTCGATGTGTCAGTTGGGATATTTAATTTTACCACCTTTTTGGTGATTTTCTATTCTATATTCCATAGTATTATGGAAATTAACATGGTTTGGAAATTGGGGTGAAAATATTTAAATGATTTGGAATAAACAATTACAGGTTGTGTGTTTGTGTGGTAGGATATTAAATATGAGTTAATGTCCAATTTATTTTAGTATGAACAATATTTTTCAAATGAAGTTTGTTGATAATGGATAATATATACATTGGCATAATTATTATGGAATAGGGATTGTGTCTTATGTCTTGTTGTTTGGTATTATGCACTTAGAAGCAATTGTATGGCGAGGGAATGATGTGAGTTGGTTGTTTCTATTTTTATAAACCCATAAGTCATGATTTTGTGCTATGATATTATATAAAATGTATATTCTCTTTATTTAGATACATTCCCTGACTACTTTTGAGCACCATGTGGAAATAACTATATATATATATATATATATGAATTGGGGTGTCATTAACAAATTATTATTGGTAAAAAAATTCGTGATATAAAATAAAGGCAAAATAGTTTGTGGGATGAATATGGGTTGTGTGATTCTGGCAATTCGTGAATGGAAAATGGTTTGCGAGAGAATTCATAATTGGAAGAAATGAGGCAGTGTTTTGAGAGGCCACAAAGGGTGCATTTTGAGGAAATTAAGGGATGATTTTTTCCATCACATAGGGAGAACGGTGGCTTACAGACTACTCTGGGAAATTTGTTTCAGGTTGCACAATACATGGTAATGATTTTGTAAATAACAATTTAGTGGATTATATAGATCTACATTCTTATTTAAGGAGTATTAAAAAAATTCGGATGTAGTATTGAGATTATGATTATGGATGGAATTCGGTGAATTCTGAAAGTGGTTCTTGGAAAATAAACCTCATGAAGGAGGGGAGTTTGGAGACGAGGGTTCTTTAAAAGGAGAAGTGGACTATAGAGATAGTCTATAGAAGGGGTTTTGTGGCAAACTAAATCCCACAAAGTAAAATGGTTCACCTAGGATGGTTCATGGAAGATGGATTGTGGAAGATGGTTAGCAGAAGAGGATTTTGTCCATAGATGTGGTACAAAAAATAGTAAGATAGATGTGTTTGTGGACATAATACGCAAAGGTATTACATGTAGAAGCATGGTTCATGAATAAAGCACTAACAATACATGGTTCAGTGTGGTACATAGAGGATGATAGCTAGTTCTTGAAGGAAAATATTGTGAATGAATAGTGCATGGATATCATATTAAATCCATAGGGGAAATTGAGACTTGAAGAGACCTTCAATTAAATAAAATAAATCATAATTCTTTCAAAGAAGTGATAAAGGGTGAGTCGAGGGAAGTGATTTTAGGGATTTAGTGTGTTATCCCTAAAACCATGAAAATATAGTTCACCTAGAACAAATGGATTGTGATAAAAGTTTTTAATCAACAACTAGTGAAGATTACATGAATTTGGTAATACCTAAATCCTATCGATTTATGCTCCTTGGAATAGCCCTTAGTAGAGAACATATTAAAATTCTTATGTGGTACTTCTACACATGAATGGTTAATGTACATAACATTACCGAAAGATAGATTTAACATGTTCATACCAATGTGGGAACATGATACATAACATTTTAATAAAAAGTTTTTTCCCTTATTCACCCTTCCTCCGTCTATGTGTTATAGGTTTCTTCATGTTGTAACAATGGGTAAAGGTTTCCATTGTTAAATCAATCTATTTTTTCTATCATGGAAAATACAGTAAACATTACAGAAGATCAACTATTTTCTGAAGAAATTTACATATATAGAAAAACATGATGAAGTACTATCTAATATCTATTGTAATGAAAGAACAATTTTCTAATATATATGGAATTTATGTAACAGATGAATCATGACTATCTATGAAAGAAACATATAGGAAAATGCTTGATGCAGATGCCAAAGATCAGAATTACCTAACCATTGATATATCTAACTAAATCTATCAAAATATGATCAATTTTAATTCATAAAAGTCATTGTGGAAAAAACTATAGAATATATATGGATGTGACAACAATGTGATGGAGGGAAAATACCTTGTTTTTCACAAATAGGTTTGATGATGTAATGATATATCTCGCCAAAATGAAGAAACATTTTTCAATAGAATTATTTAACATGTTGGAGAAATATGAGGAGTTGGCGAAGAAGTGAAAGGCGTTGATATTTTAATGAGAATATTGAGAAGATTTTAAGCTCTTTATAGTGCAATGATTTCGTCCCTTGAGTAATGGGATCATTTCAACCTCTTTCTAAATGATCTACTAGGAAGCCTAGTGGCATAGAGATGAAAGTCCTTATAGAAGATTCAACGAATATATAAAGAAAAGAAATGGAATTAAAATCCAAGGAACAAATGACATTTAAATTTATTTTATTAATTTATATAATTTGGGAAAATAACTTCATTCTCTCATTTTTATTAAATTCAAGATGGGAAATGTGAAATTGGAAGGCTTGTTACCCCTAGATTGTTTTTTCTCGCATATGTGCGAAAATTTCCTCTCAGTATAGAATAATGATTCAAGAAAATGAAAGTGGTGCTGGAGACATTTAAAATCCTCAGAAAGGTTTTTTGTAAAATGATACAACGTTTCTGGTAAGAAATTATAGTGATAGTGTTATTTCTATGAAGAATAAAACGATTCTGTCAAATTCCCTGAGGAAGAAGAACCAAAATTGAAAACTAGAACCCATGCATCGATGAAGACTACCATTGAAAATTAATATCCATCGGGATATAAATCCAGAGAAAATCAGTTGACCATAGATGTTGATATCATGTTCCAGCTTATGAATGATTTTAGTGATATTAAGAATCAATGAAAGTGATTCAAAAAGTGGATTAAAATTTCAGATGATTCATTAGAATATGTTGATATACTGAAAGATGAAATTATTCAACTTGAGGAATAACCAATGGAACATTAAAAAAATTATTTATTAGAAGGTATAGTTGAACTGGATATCAAAATTGAATAAAAGGAAAAGGTCATCAGTAACAATACTTCTAGACTGGAGGATAATTAAAAGACTATTAAGGGACATGAATAAGAAATAGTCACACTTAGAAGTAATTTTAAAAGTGAATTGATTTCAAAAGAATCAAAGAAGAATATATATTTTGGAAAATTCCTAGATGATGATTTGCTAGAGAGAGTTATGCATGTTTATGATGGAGATGAAAATTTTTTAACAAACAAAGTCCCACGTTAATTGGAATAAGTGGAATAAATTGTGATTCTAAAACATCAAATGATGAAAATTTATTGGGATAATATAAAATAATGATGAAGGTTGGAAATTTTGAAAATTCAACTTATGTGTTGAAATGAAACCCTTAACTCAAACTTCTAGGATAATTGAAAACCTTCTTTATGCATCTATAAATGACAGGCTGTTAAAATATTTTCTTACAAAGAGATACTTGAGGAGTAATATAATTGGGATGATATTTCCACTTATAAAATTTCAATTTTGGGGCTATGTGGGTCATAACATGTCCTATAATGAATAATAAAGGAGGTATTTCAATGCAAAAGATAATCGTGGTCAATAGATGATAAGAACTTCATATCCTACTTCTTATTGGAGAAATAATACTGATGGATGTTGTATCCATTATTCTATATTTTTTCATAATGATATTTATTATAAGCATATGAAAGGAATGAAAATATCATATTGAACTCTGAGACGAGTTAATATTCATCAAACAGATGGGTTTTCACATACCAACAATTTATCTCATTTAGAAGAAGATTTTTAGGGTTACGAACTTGCTCACGTAGAAGGGTGATTTAAAAATCCATCTTTATCCTTAAATAAATCAAATATTTCTGTGGGGGAAAAGAATAAAATTGAACAATCCAATCATGTAGAGGTATCCTTCAAAGATACAAAGAGCAACATAACCTAGTTCCTGGATTGTGGATGCTCAACATATAGTATTGGTAATGCAGTCATGATAACTAGTTTTCTGAAAATGTTTGAGGGAATAATGATGTTTTGTAATAATGGTTCATTGAAGATCATAGATAATAGAAAAATTGAATTGGATAATGGTGAGATAAAGAAATCCAAAGTCCTTTATATGGATAGTTTTCATCACAATATCTTGAGTATGTTTCAACATTGTAACTTAGGACATATAATGAAATTAAACCCAAATGGGTGCACTATAAAATGAAAAATAGTGAATTCTCTCATGAAAGGATGTTGAAAAATGGAATCATATATCAGGGAAATAGTAAAGAGAACATTTGTTACAATATTTTCCATAAAGAGAAAAACATGTGGAATAGAAGATTGGGTCACATCAATCAAAAATATTTTGATACGATATCTAAACTAAATATTATCATGAATATCCCAAATATGATGTTCGAATAAGAGAAACCATGTGATGCCTGAATGATGAACATTTTATTATGTAGTTCATATAATCCAATGATGAAAAGATAATCAAATATACATGATCTTCTTCAAATAAACATGTGAGTTCTGATAAATATTGTTGTAACATATAGAGATACATCATCCTTTTCATTGATTATTATAGTATAATGGCATGTTTGATGGTTATACACAAGAATTGTCAATTTCTCAATAACATGAAAATTTATCGTTGAATTTCCACGAATTATACTAGATGGGTAATCAATGTTTTACTGCATTAAAATGGTAGGGAATACAAATTCATTGAATTTGAAAATTACCTAGAGAAAAATAGAATACAAGATGAGGTGTATACTATGAGAACACAATTAAAAATGTTTTCTGCACGAGAATTGGTTTGTGAATAATATGTCTAGAACTATGATGCTTGACAGTTGTATCTCTTGACACTACTAGAAAAAGGTTGTTAAATATATAGTTTATAGTCAAACTGAACAATGATTTATATGGAGGAAAAATAGACCATATGGTGTATGGCAGGGGAATAATCCCTCTTCAATGTAATTTTATGTTTATTAAGAACTAATTTCATTATTTGAAAAAAGGAAGGAAATCATGGAATGTATGTGTTGTTACATATGAGAGTATATTACCTAGATATTAAAAGAATATAAAAACCCAAAATTGTATTTATAAACATCTAGGAAATTTTTTTGAAATAATATATGTGATGATCATGGAAAATAAAACCAGCAATGCCTCAAATAATTCATAAGCTGATGTAATAGTAGATGAGGAAAAATGTGGACATAGAACAGATCCAAACATAGAAATAGAGGATGGTGAGAAAATCACTTAGTAATATCATCATCAGTTTTAATCAGATGATGAATCATAAGTGGAAGCCATTGTTTGTGAAAATTCATTTGAACCTGAGTGAATAAATTAATGAATATAAATTGATAAAAACACATCATTTAGGATTTGATATATCCCACATAGATAAGGATAATGACGAATAATTGATAATATGCATTCCAATCTATTGTGGAAACATCTTCAATTGAAAAAACTGAGAAAAATGAATCATTGGTTAAGGCCATTAATGAAGAGTTTGTTCAGATCTATAAGAACAAAACATGATATTTTATTAAGATACCTGATAACAACAATGATACTGTTATGAATTTGAATTGAAAAAAAAATGAATTTGACGTGCATGGAAATTTGATTATAAATAATCCACAACTTGTCTATAAAGGGTATTCATATATTTATGGTGTTGATGTTGAAGAAACATTTTATTTAGTGGCTCATCTAGAGTTAATCAAACGTTTTCTTTCCTTATCAATTCAAATAGGTTATAATGATTATCAAATTTTTGTCAAAAGTGATTTATTAAATGCATTTCTTCAAGGAAAAGACTAAATTGAACTACATGTGGGTTTTATTCTTGGAAAAGATGAAATAATGGTTATAATATTAAAGATGTCAATCTATTGTATGATTTATGGACCAGGTTTGTCCTATTCCCATATAGATTCTTATCTAATAAATATTGAATTTTAAAGAGGTTGAGTGGATCAGAATCACTATGTGAATAATTCAATGAATGATCAGTTCATGGTAATGGTGTATGTGGATTATACTATATTTAGTAGAAACAAGCAAGGAGTAGTGGATAAATGTTCCGATAAATTGAAATATGAATATGAGATTTTAATGATTCATGAAATCACATACATCACAAGGAAGAAATGATTCATATGAAATGCTATACATTTATATCTTATGAAATGTATGCATGAAATTTTCAAAAAAAATTACACTAGACATTAATCCATTCCAATTTTGACTCTCATTGCGGTTGAAACTAAACATGGAAAGTGTGAGGATGTGACTTATGTATATCCTACTATGCACATGAAAATAATCTGAATCCTACTATATTATACTGCAACACTGTTAGATATTTTCTTCACAATATGATTAGGATCCCAGTTTGATTGTAATCCATAGGAAGAACATATGGAAGTTGTTAAATGAATCATGAGGTATACTCAAGGTATTCACAACTATGGATTATAATTTCTTATAAAAAAGTTAATTAACTTGAATAATTTTATAATATTGAATGTGATGGAGATGTGGTGGATACAAGATAAAAAAGTGGTGGATTATACTTCATTGGAATGAAATTTTCGGGATGGTTGGGTATGAAATAGAAAATCTCATCTCTAATTACTATTGATGTTAAGTATATATTCACTTCGATGTATTTCAATCAGTAATTGGATGAAGCAGAAACGGACTAATATTAGGGATAAAGTAAAACAACCAATGATGATTACCTATGATATATAGAGTGTGCTTGATCTTAATAATAATCATGACCACCATTCTCATACATACCACATTGAAATCCGATATTACATCATGAAGGGAAATTTGAAAAGGGTATGATAAAAATGGAACATGTTGAAACTAATGATCAAGTGGCTGAAATACTGAACAAGCCATTGTCAGCACATGTGTTTCTGAAGCATTAGTCATAACTCAGTGTTCAACCACCAACCAGAGTATAAAGAGGTTACGAAGGTTACCATATCCCCAATTATTTTAACATTTTTATATGATTGTGTAATTGATTCCGTTTTAATGTGGTGATATGATCCAAGGGGAGTTTGTTCTGAGATTTATAATGTATAAATACCGGGTTATGGGTTTAATTTCAATGGTGGGAGAATGGATAAATTCAGTGTGGGAATTTTGGTAAATGATTATTATTTCAGGTTATAGGTGAAAGGAGAAAACAATTCAGTGTTATGAGGAATCTATTCCCAATAAGTTTTCTACAACATGAATTGAACATGTAGACTTAGGGTGTTGGCTATGTTTATTGCATATCAGGTTTTGTTGGCAGGTAGTACAACATTGAATTTATCTATAAATTTCCAACAAATCAAATAGCGGAGATTATTGGAAAATGATGGTTTTTGTAAAAGGAGTCCAAAAATCATGATTCAGGGACCATGAAACATATTTCATGGATAGATAAGAGAGGTACACTAAATAGTATTTCTTCATAGAATTATGGTATGATGACCATGTTCAAAAAATACACCATGGGATGAATATGGGTTGTGGGATGCTCATAGTTCACGGAAGGGTAACAGTTCGTGGGAGAACTCAAGATTGGAGGAAATCAGGAAGAGTTTTGAGATGTCATGAAAGATTTCTTTTTTGAAAATGAGGTGGTGATTTTTGTGACTGCATAGGGAGAATAGTGTTATGTTGACTTAATAAGGAAAATGTATCATAGAAGAGTGGTACACACTATTGATTGGGTATATCTTTGTTTAACAGATAATGCTGATATATTTTCTTATTTAAAGACCACTAATCCCTTCATTTTGTAACGAAAATAAAATTATAAATAAACAAGGAATTCGGTGAAGTCTAGAAGCGGTTCTTGGAAAATCAACCCCTTGATGGAGAACAGGTTCATGAGAAGGATTCCAAAAAATGGTAAGTGCTCCATGGAGACCATCAATGTAAGGGGTTTAGAAGGGCACTAAATCCTGTAAAATAAAATGGTTCACATAAGACAGTTCATTGAATATTGTTTGAAATAGATGATTAGTGGAAGAGGAGTTGGTCTGCAGAGGTGGAACGCGAAGTTGTATGTGAAATAAATACACGTAGGTTTTTTTGAAGGAGTACATATAGGTTGTTTTTGGAGTAGTGTGGTTTAAAAAAGAAGCACTCACATTATACGGTTCAATGTGGTGCATGGATGAATAATGGTAGTTCATGGAGTAAATGTTCATGAATGAACAATACTCAGAACGGTAGGTTGCCTCAACATTTGAAATGAAGTCTTCAATGTGGCATCTATCTATAGTTGTGGGTTTATGATTTAATGGAAACCCATTGAAGTGTAACTAAAGTGGATAAATATTGTTACACTTCTCTCAGTGTAGTGTGAAAAGGGGATTAAATGGAAGTGATTTGAGGGATCCAGTGAGTTGCCCCTAAAAACATGTTGTTATTGTGCAACTAGAAAATGTTTACTTTGATAAAAAAATTAAATCCACAACTAGTGAATATTAGTTTATTTTGATAGGAGTGAAAACATGTTAGCATATACTCCATGGATTAATTCATAGTAGTGAACAAAGTAAAAATTCTGAGCGGTCCTTTTGAAAGTGAATGTTTAAATTACTGCACTGTACCAATACATAGATTTACAATGTTCCTACCAATGTAGGAATATGATCCTTCACATTGAAATAAAATGATGGCACCATGATTCACCCCTCCCATCCCAGGATGTTCAAAGGTCCATAAGGTTGGATTGTTACCATATTTTTTCCACTCCCTCTTTAGGTAATGGTAACATTCATATATTATGATGTATATAAGGAAATATTTCCACTTTATAAATTTTTTGATATGTGATGTGATAACCCATGTGTTTTAAGGTGGCACGCCGTGGGATGGAATATGGTGGGGTCGTGTAGGGTAGGAGGAGATAACAAGGTTCATGTGTTTCATTTACAAGATAATTATTTCATGGGTTTTGAGATTTTATGTGATGTGATGGACTATTATTGTTTTCATAGGATGTGATGTAATGTAATGTGGTGTCATGAAGAAGTGGCGGGATCACAAGGTAGATTTTTCTTGGGTTGTGAGGGTAAAAAATCAGTGGGAAAGTGGTGTGGGGTAACTGTTATTGATATGCTTATTATACTTTTATTATTCACAGATGCATTATTTGCTGAGTGAGCCTTGGTATCGATAGTTTTGTTAAGTATAACAATATATGTGTTATCTTGTTCATGATTTTTCTTAAGGGAGAATTAGTATTATCTTTTCAAATTTTCATATAATATAATGGTTTTCAAACCGAGTATACATGTATTCTCAACCAAAATGTACAAAATATTTTTTAGGATTCTAAAAGGACTACATGGTCCATGAAAAATATTAATATTTCATTTATTTTTATATTTTATATACCTCTATTTTATTTACACTTATTGGTTTTTTACATTGGGTATATTGATCTTTATGATTTTTTGTTATTCATGCATCAAGGGTTGGTATTTTGATTTATTACATATTATTTCATTGGGTTTCTAGAATTTATTCATTATAACATCGGATCCAATTTGTATTATGGAGGGAAATGAATACCATAGAAGTGGTTTTCATACCCTCAATTATAGTCCCCAAATATGTGTCTAATTGGGAAAAGACTATTCAGACATTATATATATCCCATCATTATGGAATCATTGGAGGGATGGGGTCATGAAATTAATATGATGATATGTTAATCAATATGTATGTGGATGGTAAGCTATACCCAAATTGACAAGAGATCCCATCATCTCATGGAGACTCTACCAAATAATTGAGGAAAACGTATGACCCATCTATGAAATTATAAAATCAGAAACCCCATGAAAACTCATATCCTCTTTTAAATATATCTCACATAGTACTTAATAATTTGTGGTGTCCCTAATCAGAGTTAGGTGCGATAACTTTTTCAAACAATAAATCACCTCCATGAATGAATTCCTCCCAAAAGGATTACATACTAATCATAAAAAATGTTCAATTGAAATATAATTCCAAATCCTATCTAGATCAAGAAGAGGATATTGAAATATAGAAGGTATTGTGTTCTCTATATTTTATCTATTGGAATGTGTAACTACATAACTCATAATAAAATAAATGAATTTCATCAAACATGACCGCCATAAATACCAATTCTATTCCTAATAAATCTTCATAGTTCCTAGATGAACGAACCATGATGATCTATAAAAGAAAAAACAACTCATCTCCCCACAAAATATGGGGTGAAAAAATGGATCCCAAAAACATATAATACTATATTAACGGAGAGAACAACTAGAAGAAATCCCTTACAATATATGGTCCCTTCAATGCTTATAAATTTTTCATCGTGATACTTATCCTATATAATAGACTTGATGAGGGATGATGATAATAGAACTCTAGTTAGAACCATACCTGAAACATCCTTTATAGAATGAAGGTGAAACTGAGAAGGGCGACCCTTAAGGTTCCCCGCTACTTTTGATTCCAGAACATCATGCAATGCTACATTCATGAAATGATCATCTGGAAAGAAATTCACATTATCCAATGTATTGGTGATTTGAATTTAAAATTTCAATGTTATTATACTGAAATATTCTATTTGGTATTGTTATATTTTATAGAAATGATATCACTCAGACACTTATACTCAGAAAATTCAGTAACCCACTCTCCATTAGTAGTTTCATCTTATATTAAAATCGTGTATAACTACGAAATCTCCAAATCACAAGGGGTCTAAATATTTTCATTTGGATAAAAATGGAAAGAGTTATAATCCACCACATGAAAATCATTCATAAATATGTATCCCATACTATCACTAGAAGAGTTACATAAAACACATACCACATACCCAGTTATGATATGATCTGAATGTGAGATGATATCAGAAGTTATTTCATCTCATCAAAATAATACTACAATCATCATCCCATATGAATATCAACCATTTTCTAGTGTGACCATTCAAAGGATATGACCTCTTTTAGAAAAACATGACGACCCATCGGTATTGTACAACAAGATAAAGGAATCATTGAATTTCAATGAAATTCTATTGATCTTAGCTTGATAAGATATCCTTTAACTTCTCAAGATCAACTAAAAATACACAATAATAATTTAAATTTCAAATGAATAAAACGTAATGGAAAAAAAATTTCTCGATTAATACATTCCATACAAATGGTGATGTATCAGGGACTATAGAACTAAGCTCAAATAGTACTCATGCTCATGTTATGATCTTCAATAAACCTAAATATAATTCAATTACACAACCAAAAAGTGTCAAGATACTCCTAGAATATAATACCCCTAAAATCCTAGAAAACATAAGAATCATTATTTAGAACAAATGAAATCAATAGATATTTTTAACTGACATACCTATCCCTAAAGTCTATATTCGGTATATCAGGATCATGAAATATCATTTTCTGATATCCTAACAAAATATTGAACTTCGAAAACCACTTATAACCATTTAAATGGTTAATAAAATACTAATAATATTGATAATGGTACAATTTCACAACAATAACCTAGTTTAACTTCTTAAAAATCACGAAAAAATCAGATTTAACCATCCTCCATATGGGAAAAGAACATAGGGGTTATCTGAGGGGATACACTAGGGTAAAAGAAACCATTCTCTATTAGATAATCCAACCAAATTGTGATCCCTGTCAACTCTATTTGTTATATATGATAAAATAGAATCAAAACAGGGTATGTACCTGACACTATATCAATCCTAAACTATACATCCATATTTGGTGGAATATTTGAAAAATAATATAGAAATAATATTCAAAAATCTCGGAAAAACGAGTGAAGATTACCCAAAAAACAAAAAACATTTAAATCTACTTCCACATTAGATGAAAAACTCATGATCTCTATGTGGGATGGTCCTGCATGAATTGACCTCATATTTCACTCTCCCTTAAACACCCAGTACCAATCATTACAGTCAAAAATATGGAACAATGATGAAAGAAATCAACCACATTATGATTGGTGATAATCTAATACACCTTTGTGAAGACCTAAAATTGATATAGATTAGTAATGATGAAATACTAGTGTAACTTTGAATCAGATATCAACAGTGAACAAGGATACAAGAACACATACTATTTCTTATTTCCATGAACGGTCCCTAGATCCATAACAATGTAAATGGGTTATGTTATATGTATAAATATTTTCACAACTAAGACTGAAATAAAAGACATGGAGGACCCTATAGAAAATAAAGTAGTCACTTCTAAAGATACAATATGGATGGTACCAGTCTCGATCAGAAGAACCGTATCTACCTATTCTGAAAACACATAAAATATGTGATTTTAATACAATCTAGAGGCTTATAGATGGAACCCTATGTTACTTGAAGAATATTAATATGTCACAGTATCCTTTGTATTCAATCGTCCTAAACTAGAACATTGTATAGAAATATCCTGATCAACATATTGTAGATAATCCAAACAAGAAACAAATATTACAAATCATCGTACATTTGGATCATGAATTTTGTGTTTAAAAACCATTTTTAACATGATAGAAAGTCAGAACTATCGTACTAGATTCAGTATAAAGTGAAGAGGTTCCCCTCTATTTAAAACCATGCCCCACCACATATCAAGTGAAAATTACACTTCCACTACCTCTACTGCACACAACCGAAGCATCCAATGGGTGGAAGAGAAGGTGTAGAACAACGATCCTTTTCATCCATATCCATATAGAGAATCATTATCATGTCTATTTGTGTCCTCATAGATATAAATATTCTTCATAAAAACCTATGATTTGATATTCAGTCACACAAAACACATGTAATTCATCTCCTAAAACTATTCACTCTTCACTACCATCGATGGAAAACTAACAAGTTCAACAAACTGATTGGGGTACACCGATAGGGAACGATCTACCTACGTTAAGTAGAGGAGCACCATAGACTACCCCATCATCATTTACTCTATAAAATACATCTTAATGAACTGGGTCTTGAAATTTTTCGAGTCCAATCCCACTTTTCTGCCTTCAAGTACAATAGAATCCCAACATCACATAACTCGACCCTTAAGTCTAATTTTCCTTCACTTCTCATTGATATTTTTAGGTGTATCTATGAAGTTAAATATCTCTTCAATATTTTCATACCATCCCTCCAGATCATATGGTTTATTCAGTAGCTTACAATAAATTGGTTTCTAACTTGATATGTTGATTCCATTGTGTTGAATCCCTTAAATCCACCTAAGAAACATGTGGAAGATGTATCAGAGGAACAAAAATGCACACCTAGGGAGAATAAATGACCAGAAAATAATCTTATCTCAATTGAACCCAAAATAAATAAGAAAAGTCTATGATTATGATCAAGAAATAAATAATCAGACACACATCACAACATCCCATTTTAACATGACTCTTATCATGAATAAATATCCAAAAACACACCATAACATAACTTTAATGTCCTAATAATATAATATATAGTGTAAAAACTTCTCAAAACATAGTAAAACCACATATAATACCATCATGTTACAAAACTGAACCATATACACTATCCAATTGAAACATAACCTAAACTAACACTTACTTGTAGGCTATTTTTACTCCCCAAGGTATAGAAGCTAGCACTAGTTAATGAATAAAAACCATAGAGAATGACTTATACCAATCTGGGGTAATCAAAGTGGAATACATGTATGAATAAAAGGGAGGAAAAAAAATATATTAATAAATATAACCCCCACAAATAGAAACAACAGAAGTGATTTAACTCAAATGTCGTTAATCAATCTCTAATGTACAATTCTAATAGAGAATGAAAAGAAAATCCAATATTCTTAATACATGTAATTTTGTGTTCAAGATCCCACCATTTGAACACCGTCTCCCTATAAATAGTTGGTAGAAAACATCAGCACCTCAATACCACTTTAATCTATTTCATAAAAATGAAATAAATAAAATGATCGAAGCACCATCAAAGGGGTTCATATTGTGTTCTCAAATTAGGCTCAGTATGATCCCCCTAGTGATCCATATCAAGTCTTTATAAATCATACTGAACATGATCAGCTATTAAAAAAATCATGATAAATTGTTAAATAATGTTTTTTTATCAAAAATCATTGTAAATAATTTCCAATTTTCAAAAGCCAAAATAAAACAGGTAAAATAGTTTCAAAGAATATAAAATATTTCAAGGAAATAAAATAAAACAATGTGCCTCATATGATATCATATAAAAAGTATTCCAAACCAATGCGCATGTAAAATCACAAAAAGGATCAAAATAGATTAGGATATCTGGAAACTAAAACATAATCATATAAAATCATGCACATAAAATCTCAAGATATATTCATCCAATATAGAGATCATAGGATACACAAAAAATGAACCGACTCACGTATATTATATGTCACTAGAAAAACATGCAAAGGGAAATATGGAACAACCCATATGTGAAACCTTCGAGTGTATCACCAGAATATTACTATTACTGCACCTTCCTCTTGATTACCCAAGTCTACCCATGTGCTAAATTTTTTATAAAATTTTATCAAAACCATGATTTGAAAACTATTTCATTAATAAATCTCATAATATATCAACCCTAGACTTTTACACATATAATTACATTATTTTAAGAAAAATTGATCTTACAAATACAATCCAAGGACCATAAATGTTATTACCTTAAACGTCTAGGTCCATAAAACTGAAAGCATGAGACTAAAAAAACATTTCATTATTTTGTATTTAAAAAGAGATCCTGAATTCCTTTAATACATTACATATTATTTGGATAACATGAGGATAACATGAAAAAATGTATGAGCTAAAAATACTAGAAAAGTAAAAAACATAACAATAAATATTTAGCACCAGGTATAAAATGAAAAACATAATGATATAAAATGGCATGGAACATGATTGAACATATAGAATCATAAAATATATATCATGATATTATATTAACATGAAATAACAACAATGGGAACAAACATAAACCTTACTATAGCATGATTCAAGGCTCGAGGTATAAAGTGGATCATCAGTAAGGCTAACCACCAAGATCGTTGCATATGAAGCATATGTCAAGGCTAACTGCCAATATCCTTGCACTCAAAGCACAAGTCAATGGTAACTGCCCAGACCATTTCAAATAACATCCCATGAGACTAAAAATTATACAATAGAATAGATAACAAACTAGGATAACCCATCATAAAATTTATATGAATATTCATTCCACATAAATAATCATACATATTCATAAGGGTACCCCAATATTGAAATTGGTATTATAATCATGTCATAAAGCATAATCAATGGGTATATACTAAAAGTATCTCTAAAGTAATGTAATTAGGAAATAAATGGAAACTTTTAAGGTATAATATGAATATATAATGATAAGTGATGTAAAATATATTTGATAACATGTAAAAATTAGTACTTAAGAAACTTTTGAAATAAAACATTTTTTTGAAGTTTAAAATCAATATGAAATATAATTTGAAACAAAATGGGAATAATCATTTATATAAAACCATAAGTTAAACAAGAAGTTTTTTATAATAAAGTAAATGTTTTTAGGAAAATAATTAATGCATAATGTATATTATAAATTGTTCATGAAATAGGGTCAAAATTTGGGAGGATCAAATAAATTAGTCTTTCTTATCATAAATGATCGAGAAGGGAACCACTTGAAAACATGTACATACCAAAAATAATATGATGAAGGGATATTTATACAAAATATTAAATGTTTTATAATATATAAATAAAAATAAAATATAACATCATCTGGATAAAAATTATGATAGAGAAACTTTATGGAATAATGGAGGTTTGTGTTGAATCCCTTACCTTATGTCCCATGGTTTTATTCACATTATAATAATTTCTAGGATAATCAAATTATATTTATTAAGTAGTATTTATAAATACAATTCTACATGTAAATTATAATTTATAACCTTATTAATTTAATTCATGACCTTTTTGAAGGGTTAAGACATTTATTTTCATTTTTTTGGGTGAATTTGTTTCCATTTTTTTCATGATTAGTTTACTTATATTCATGTATTGATAAAAATTTAAATGAAAAAGGTTGTCCAAAATTAAAGTAAATGTTATTAGTTAAAATACATAATATTACGTGGTTATAAAATTAATTTTTTTTATTTTTGAGTGAAGCTGAATCATTATAAAAAACATTAATGATAACCATTTGGGTTAATTGGCTAGTTTTTTTATCACGACAAACTCATTTTTATTTATAATTAAATATCATGATTGAAAATAGATTCCATAACATTAAAGAATATAAAATAAATATATTATACTCTTTTTCAGCCGTAAATATGGGTTCATTACCATAATGGATGACATTAAAAGAAATTAAAATCCCACCATCTGTGAATGTGATAAATAAACACATCATTGATGGTGATTTCAATTCTAGTATAAAAGTAATGGAATACAGATATTATAATTAATTATTTCCTTATCATAAAAATACTAGAATATTTATGTTAATATATATTTCATCCCTTTTGGATGAGTAGTGGTTTAGAGAGAAAAGAATGTAAAGGAACATGAAAATAAATAGATTGAAAATTGAGGGGGTTTTACCTCTTGATTTATTCCTCTTGAGAGCATCCTTAAGGGATTAATTTTTGGTATTTTGTTAACACAAAAGTCTCCAAGTAGTGGGTAAGGGGACTGGTAATATATTTTAGTAGATGTTCGATACGAAACAAGTCTTGTGAAGTGTGAGTAGAAGAGGGGGCCAGATGTGGTATTTATTGTGTATGAGAGGGGGTGTTTTCTCAATATTAAATTCATTAGGTTATTATTTTTCTCATGGAAAGAAATAATGATGATTCATGAGACTAAAAATAGCTCATAGATCATGTTAGTTCAAACCAATGGTGTTTATATCAGATATGATACAACAAATGGTTTATTTAACTTATAATGTATATATACGTTAAATTACATATTTAACTATTAAAAAAATCCAATATTTCTTAAAAAACATAAAATTCATTCTAACCATATTTAAATGTGTTGAATTAAAAATTGAATTCCATTTTATAAAAATATATTTCCAAATAACTGAAATTTATTTTTTATATAAACACATAATTCAATTGAGAAGTAATAATATTAAATTTAAAATATCCTTTATTACAGTTTTTAAAATTATTTACGGTCTTATAAAAAATTATCTTATAATAATAAAAAATAAAAAAAATAGTTTATTAGTAAATTTTATAAAAATAATTTTTGTAATATATTATATTAATCATTAAATTTTAATGAAATATACACGACTTACAAAAAAACCAAAACATGACTAATAAATTTTAATATATAAATTTAATTTTACTATGATATAAGTATACAATATTTAAACTTATAAGATGGATAAATTTTTTATATTCATTAATTAAGTATGTTAATATTACATTTGTTGGTTTACTATTTTTAATGGTCCAAATATTGAAAAGGTCATGTTATCATTCCATTCCTATAGGTTCTTTTACATATAGAAATAACATTTTCCATCATTATTCAATTATAATTTTTTATTGGGTTCACCGTGTTTTATTAAGTGATTATAAAATAAGACCTAAATATAAAAAGTGAATTAGATTGATAAAACATTCAGTCACTATACCAAATACATGGAAAATCTAATTTTTTAGTAAAATATTGTAAAAAACTATTTTCTCCAAAACCTTTTTCCACACAGGATTAAATAAAGATAGTTCATTTATAAAAATTTTTTATTAAAACTGTAGAAATATATTTCATCAAAAAAAGTGCTAAAAAATAAAAATTTACATCATAATAGGGTCGTAAAAGCAGTCAATGCGAACCAAAAACATAAAAGGACATTAATACAACAATAAAGACACTAGAATCAATCCATACATCATAGATTCAATAGAACAAGAAAATCCATCGGAAGATAAGATAAAAGAACATGTACCTCTAGGAACAAAATGAATACACCAGAAACATTACAAATAGAAGCCTCAAAAATAAAATCACATAATAAATATTGAAAGGATCTAGTGACTCTGTACCACAAGACCAACAAATATAAAAATTTAATTAACCAATACTATTGAATCCAATGTTAATGAACAAATAAAAATGTCACATACTTTGAGAGACAAAAAACAACCAAAATTAATATCAATCTCCAATTAAATTACCGTAAAGTAACAAAGATCCTATAAATTGAAAAGAAGAGCTCATAATATTTGAGAGATGTGGTTGTGGAAAAATTAAAAATAAATCAGACATACTGTTTTGTTAAAACCACAAATCTAGAATGTTACATGAAGTTTAAACCTTTCCTGAAATGAATTTCATGATTTTTAAGATTCATCGAAAAATGAATCTCCTTGATTTAAAATACCGATGATCAAGATTTAAATGAAATTAATTAGTATCATGAAATGTAAACATTTCATTCTATAATCCCCTTCATGAAATCATACTGAAAATAAATTCACATCATGAAACCCTTTTATGATATGAGATCACAATGAAGGAATGTTATCTAGAAATACATATAAAAATCTTCAAGGTCATCATAGACCACAATGTAAACTATCACTGTAATTTTTCACATTTATACAGTGAATCAATTAATTTATTAAAAAATATTCCAAAAAATTACATTGTTATTAGCAGTAAAGGATATCAATCATCAATAGGAACAAAAGAAATACAATTCAAGTGGTAAATGAAATATAAGATGAGAAATACTTGAAATATGTTAACGATATATTATATCAATCATCTAGTTATTCCAAAAAAGAAAAATAATGAAATCTAAGAAAATAGGAAATGAAAAAAAAACAATATGTTATTGGATTTTTCATTGGGGTTAAATTTATGACATAGTTACCTTTTTAAAAATTGAGGGAATGAATTATATTATTTTGTTATATTTTATTTTCATGTCATCCTCTATGAAAAATTGGAAAAAATAAAAAATAATTAATCTAAAAATATGAAAACGTGAAAGGGGAATTATTATAGGGTAATCAATTATGTTAATATTTTGACTCATGGGACTTGTAAAATAGGTGTGTGGTGTATATTTTTAATTACAATTAAGTGAGCGATATTTCTAGTGTTTTCACATAAATATTATTTCATTTGTATATAAATGTTCAAAAACCACTTTTCAGCATTTTAATTTTAATTTTTTACCTTACAACCCATTGTCATAGAATTACTCAAGAGATATTTATCGTGATTGAATGTTAATTTTCCCCCTGGTGTAGAGAGATGGTAATTCACACAAGACTACGGTGACACATGTATGTTTCATGTTTTATATCAACTCATTATTTAGTTTTACAAGAGTGAAGAGTGTCAAGAATTTCAATGTGAGGTAAGTGTATTCAGTAGAATTATATCATTTTTATTTTAAATGAATTTATATTAGAGAAGTGAAAAATAAATGAAAATTGTTTTTCATAGATGTTACATTATAAAATTCCTTTTTTTAAATGGTCTTGAAAGTTTTATCACTTATTAGGGTATATATTTTAATTTTGATATTTAATGATGGTTTATGAATAAAATTTATCTCTATGGGTGGATTAATGAAACTAATTAAATCATATATATTAGTATATAATTAAATGTTTTAATCATTACAATTTCACATTTTGAGGAAAAGTGTCACAATTTTAGGATTTATTAATAATTAGAGCATTATTGTGACAATGTATTAATTAAAGAAATTAAAAAATTATTATAATATATTTCTTTTTTAAATGTAATATTTTATAATTTATTCCACATAATAAAACTTATTTTTTGGGGTTGAAAATATTATTTAATTCATTTCGTTTTAATGATCCCAAAGTGAATCCGAAAATATGAATCTAAAATGAGAATGAAAATATGGCCTAAGAATATGTGCTAAGATTTAATAAATTCCAATGGTTGTCATGCATATCAGATATAAGTAGCCCAAATGAGCTAATATTTAATATTTAGATCTATAAGGTTATGGGGAAGATTTTCTTCAACTGTGTAAACTTGTAATTCCTCCCACATTTTAACTATAAATTCATGGATAGGTAGAACTCTATAATTTTAATAGTCTCCATGTTTGAAAATATTTCTAGAGTATTATTATGATAAATTCAGATAAACAATTCAAAATAAGAAAAAAATGTGTTGGTGAAGGAAGATAAATATTTTTAATAACTTAATAGATTAAAAAATTAGCAAATTCAACCATATAAGAAAAATAAGAGAATTATTATTTTTTAGGATAGTTTCAGAGGGAAATCCGTCAAAAAATTTTCTATACATATAAACCTCCACTTCTATATCAACGATTTATTCATTATCATGGGTAAGTATGTGTGTAGAGACCCAAAGCCTGATGTACATGGAAATTACATTAATTTTGTGGAATACTTAATACATAACAAAAAACAGACACACAATGACCTTAATAGTTTAGTGTATTTGGAAACTCGGAATATAAACATCTAATCCTATTGAATGATATTCAACATCTCCCATATCGATCTTCCCCTTTTTTTCTTACCTAAAACCATTATTTATATCCTGGAAAAAAGAAAACATATAAAGGGTGATCTCAAATGCTCATTAAGGGTAATAATTGATAAAATATGACAAATCATATACATTAGAGCTTAAAAACATGAACATAATGTTTAAACTTCAAAATCCTGAGTATTGAAAAAAAACATGGAAGTACGTAAGGCATAGATCATAAAGAAACATTAATCATGATATAATAGCATGGGAATAAAACATGTGATCGTGGCAACCATTAGTCACATGATATGATTTCCATAGTAGCCAATGCATTGTTTCGAAGATCATCTTAGTGGACAAAGTCCCGTTCTGAATCGAGTTCACTCCTCATTCCAGTCCTGTATTACTGAACTGGTTTAACTTGCCCTTCCAGCCATGTCTATCTCATGAGATATAAATCATTACCCAATGCATTGGATGCAGATATAGGTCCCACCCATCTTATAGTGAAATAATTCTTACATGTGCCACAAAATAAACATAAAACATTCATCATAACCCAAAGAATAAAATGGGTTTCATAAACATCTTCCCATCATCACATAATACATACAAAACAAATGGATATTTCATCATAAGAAAATTGAAAATTTGTAAATCATAGAGACATTATACTTGAAACATACACATATGAAATAATTTCATCTTAGATTGAAAATGGTTTTTATAAAACACATGAAATGAATTCTTGAGGAAAATATTCGTTTTTCTTCAAAATCAATTTCATTTCAAAAAACATCATGAAATTTTAAAAGAAAACAATTTTGTTGAAAATAGTCATGAAATATTTTGGAGGAAGCTTCATGAAAATAAGGCTTTATAAAATTGTAAAAATCCGTTCGTGCCATATAAGTTAAAAAAAACATTCTTCTCATACTTTTTTTGGAAAAGTCAAAAAGTACATCGTAATGTAAACAAAAGAAAGATTCTTTACATAACATGTAGTAAAAGTCAAGAATGGGTAAAAGGACATTAAATATACATGAAAACACTATAATAAAACATGGAAATGGATGATAGAAATAACCCCAGTAATTACTTACGAATAAGCAATCTCGGATAAAAATGAGATTTTTCAAAATTATCCCTTACCTTAGGTCTGATATGCTTCGTATGGTTCCGAACCTCCAGTATAATGATTTAAATAATGTCATTGACTTATTAAATAATCATATTCATTGTTATGATATCATATATGTTTCACTTATGACTTTATATTACCCATTCTTTTGTAAATTCCATGTTAAAGTAGCGTTTTGGGTAATATGATTTCATTTATCATATGTGTTTCGACTTCTAATTTTTTGATATTATTACTTATATCCTAATTTATATAATTCCAGAATGTAAAACATGATTTATATATAATATATATACATATATATTATAGATCTATAAAAGGAATGAAATACACCGTTCATGGAGACGGTAGACCGTATGTACGCATGAACGTTGTTTCTGTTTCCTTATTGCATTGAATGAAACTAAATAGATGACATAAATATATATATACATAAATAAAATAGCATTATTATTTCATATATTTCAATATTATTCATTATATAAAAATTATGATCATTAATGTATGGTTAATCATGGAGAATGAATCTCATCGCGTCGTGGAGACAGTAGTCTGTACCTACGCACGAGCGATGATATTGTTCCCATAATTATAGAATTGGAGTGGACGGTATAATATATCAGAATAAGTAGGATGTTATAATAACCATATATAGTTATTCTCTACACCATTATACCCATCCATGTATGGTTTTGGTGGAAAAACATATTACATCACGACGTGGAGATGGTATTCCGTACGTACGTACGCGCAGTGATTTTTTTTTCTGTAGGATGGATAGAAGGAGAAATGGGGTTGTTTAATATTTATAATAAAATATCAGTATATTAGTGATACTGATGTAATTACTTTATAATTAAACAACTAAATAAGAAGATGTTGAAGAAGAAATAATCTTGAACGAATCGGTAGAAGATATTACGTCTTCTTCGTTACGCCTCTTTGAAACCTCTTATTAGGGCACTAGGATTGGTCTATAAAGTAGACTAGGACCTGTAGGATGTTTCTAGGGAAGTGAAGAAAAGAATTTTTCTGGGTTTGGCCGAGATTTAAGGCTCAATGTGGTGTGAGGAAGAGAGGGAGGAGGTGCCCTTTTATAAGGGAGGAGAGGGGCACCTTTGGAAATCTTAAAAATATTAATTTATAATAAATCTAACCCCGCTTAAAAACATCCAAAAATGACTCATATTCAAATATTAGATGAGATAGAATTGTAATATCGTCAAAAAATAAAATTTATACATGTTAGGAACTTATTTTAAACATTATCAACTTGATTTATCCTTATTTAATCAATTTAAATTTATTTGTGGTAATAACATTCTAAATTTTAAATTATAACAAATAATTACTTATTTGTTGTGAATTGTCAATAATTGGATACTTTATAACATTTTATACCATATAAATTTAAATTTATAATTTTTAAATATTTTTGTGATTTTTAAACAATTTTATATTTTTTTATTTTTATAAAATTACAATAGTGTCAATTTTGACACTATTCATTTATTTGAATTTAAGTAAAATATATACAGAAGATATGTTCGAAATAAAATCTTTAATAGATTCATAAAATGTAATATGTTTCTATAAAATTAGTTTATCACTTTAAATAGTTCATATAATATTTATTTTATTATTTTTCAATGTCATTTATTTGGTTTATCTCTTAATAAAATAATTATTACATCATTTTTGAATAATTATATAATATACTTATTTGTTGCATAAAAATTAATAATAAAATCCTATTATGAATATATATCTATTAACTTTCACAATAATACTTTTACTCAAATTTATCATCTTAAAATAAAAATATTTAAATTGATATATTTATTAAATTATGAAGGTGGAAACATTGGCATCATTTAAAATAAAATAATATAAGTGTCATAATCTCTTTTATAAGGCTCCAAATGGTCAAATATTCGATAATTGGATGATTATGGTTTAACATTACATGACAAATAAGTTTTGGTCAGGGTTTTGTGCCTTTTATGGTCACTATTAGTTTAATAAAAACTATATTCTTGATATTTCACTTGATAAACAATTTATGCATCACTATTGTGTCAAAATTAATGATAATTATTTAATCCCTAAAAATTATAAATAAATTCATATTACGTACATAATTTCATTAGATTTATGAAGACTATTCATGTTCTAATTTTAATGAATTTTATCACTAAATTAAAATTAATATACTTATAAGATTTAAGAGAGTGACATGTTGTCACTTTCTTTGGTATTAATAATAATTAAGTTATTTTCATGGTAAAAAGACCATTAAATGATTCTAATCCGACCCTTAGGTTATAAGAGTCGACTTTTAGTCATCCAATAGGATTTTGGCAGGTGTTAGGGTAATTTTATAATCTTATATTTACCCTTAATTACCTGATTTATCTTTAACTACGGTCAATAAAATTTACCGTAGTTACTATTCATAATTCCCAAAAATAAAAATTAGTCTATTAATGTAATTTGGACCCACAAATTCAAAATATGGAATCCATTTTTCCATATTCAATACATATAAGATGAAGAGATTATATTAAAATTAGTCTAGTTGTCGAAAGAAAACTGGTTTTTGTTTAAAACATTACAAAAGATTGAATTGATTTAACCTACGAATTCAAGCTAAAATCAATGCTAATGACATACATTATATTAAATGGTAAAAATATATTCTATTTATACTTTAAAACCATTAAATATTATAATTTAACCATATAAATTATTATGGTGAAAAAAGTTGTTTTAATTAAAATATACCGTGTTTTTACTATTCATTAAAATTTGAAAGTTATCAAAAAATATCAAAACATTATCCAATGTAAATAATTATATCATGATTAAAAAAAATAAGTTCATTTTTTAAAATTTAAATTATAAACTTCTAAAAAATTATATTCAAAATGGGTGCGCCATCAAAAGGAAGCAAAACTGCATTTTTTTAAAAAATACTTATTTTACCCGAAAAAATTTATTTTTTTCTCATACCATGTTCTAGAAAATGTGTAAGATGAATAATAATGTTATAAAATTCAAAATTTAGTTAATAATATTCATAATGTCGAGTTTATAATAATATTATAACCATATATCATTGTTTAGTGAAACCCGGTATTGCGTACTACACACGCTACCGAGGAAGGTCGTGATTGCGTGTAATGAAAGCCAGTTTAGGGTTGTGTGTTGTGCAAGATTCCTTTGTTGTTGCATATAACAAAATACAACCATATTTCATTTATATATTGAATATATATATATATATACACACTCAATGTTGTATAGAATGACTATTATCAAATGAACTTGAAATTGTGTATAACACGATCCAAGAATTGTGTTGCGTATACTGCAAGCTAATACGGTGTTGTGTATAGCACAAGATAATCCTGGTGTAGTATAAAACACATGACATCAAATAAATTAAAAATAATACATATCATAAAATATCGGGGTGTTACATTCTACCCCCCTTAAAATGAATTTCTCCCTCGAAATTTGTCGGGGTTATACATGGTTTACTATTTGAACGTTTCTTTAATAGAAACCCACATCATAAAAAGGAATACTAAAACTTAATTTTAAAAACTAAATTATGAAACGTAATGATTACCCAAAGTAACTCATCATAAGGTTTCCACATAGGAGAACATAGGTGAGAATATGGATATAGAGGAAAAATCTATCCATCAAGTTCTGATGGAGAGTGGTAGAGAACATGGCTATGAAAAATCCATCAATCATAGAGTCATAAATTTGTGATGATCTATGGTACCATCTGATTCATTGGATATAAGAGCACTAGAACAACATTTTTGGTTTTCAATATCATTTCCCTAAAGTTAAAAATTTTGAATTAGAAGAAATACTTACATGATTTTGGTACAATCTCACTGTTGTTCGTGCTTTGAACAATTTCCACTTCATCTCATAAATAAATGAAGTTTAATTTTTTATTCGTGATGTGTTAACAGGTCATGTGATAGAATGATGGGTCGTTCCGTCTGTTTCAAACAAAAGGGTTGCAAAAGTTATCAAATATAAATAAGTCTATCTATGGTGAGGATAATCATATATGATTCCAGAAATGAAGTTATACTTCATATATCATACCACTTAATAAAATAAAACTAGTTTCTACTAACCAGGGACTTCCTGTAGGCCATTGGTATGCAATAAAAGCCAGTCACACTTCAGTTGTGGGTTCGATTTCCACAACCTTGTCCTACACGATGGGTTGTCACCCGTCCTACAGGTTTTCCTTTTTCTAAAACTACATTACTATATGATCCCATCAATAATATCAAAAAAGGTTCTATCCTTAAACAGTACTATCTAATGTCTAACATAATCTATTCCAATATTGCAGTCCATTTTCATATTATAGTGAAAATTATTACCAGATATTTGATATAACAAGCATGTTAATACCATCATTGATCCCTATATATCATAAGATATGTCTTGTTGGTCACCTTCCAAATGTTAGAAGGCCTTAATCATGTATTCTCTTGAAAAAATGAATACTCATTGAATCTTAGTGAAAACATGAGTGCTGTCAAAAGTTAACTCTTTCCAGATACCAAAACCCCAAAATTCTATATACTCAAGTCATGATATAAATATTTCTCTATATCAGTCATGAGCTCATGAATACTGTCAAACATTTCATTTTCTCCTTATCCATTCATTATGCGCGTATCATCCGCTTTCCAAAATATTTGAATCACTTTTCATGGTTACTGGTACAATAAAATTATTGAAAACCTAAATAGAATAATAAAAAAAGTATTCTAATAAACCATTAAAGTAACTCAACAACATTATTCTTCAATACAAATACATAAACACATCAATCCATACTCTTCAATGATTGTCCTAGAATAATTCCTTCCTTGATTTAGAAGTAACTTTTTAGGTCAGGGAATTGAGTTGGGTAATGCCCATGTTCTCCAAAAATAATACATTGAACTCCATAACAGTCTATCACTCTTTGACCATTTTCTCCACATAGATAACATATGTCCCTCCATTTGAGGTATTCCTCAAGGTTCTTCTTCCCTTATTTAGAAATATCAATCTTACTTTCCTTATGCTCCTCAACATGGGACCATGCATAAAAGTCTATCTTCCTCTTATTTGATGAATTAGGCATACAACTAAATTTCACCTTGTTAATAATATATCGCGATGATTGATTCGGTATAATCAGAATATCTTTCTCTCTAGGTATTACACTTTTTTTTGCTCATAGTCACCAATTTTTCCATTGGATTCCATGTTAACCAAATTCCTTCTGGTTCCCTCCATTGACTAAAACAGAAAAAGAATTCTGTGAGAGGAGAAAATCATTCTAGAGAAAACAACATGGTAAAGAGGGGGTACCCTGAATATCTAACATCTTAGGTTAAATTCTATGATTGTTACCATAGTTTTAGGACTATATCCTACACGTATACTTATCCTTAGGGACATCCCAATACATACCTTAAAATATCTCTAGGGATATCACTTATGTTTTCGCATCCTAGTTTCCAAAGGTTGACTAAACCTTTCCACTGATACCAACTGTAGAGACCCGTAGCCTGAAGTACATGGAAATTACATTACTTTTGAGGAATACATAATACATAACAAAAACAGAAACACAAGGACTATAATAGTTTAGTGTCTTTGTAAACTCAGAATATAAACATCTAATCCTATTGAAAGATCTTCAAGATCTCCCATATCGATCTTGCCATTTTTGTTTTCTTACCTAAATCCTTTCTTTATATCATGGGGAAAAAAACATATAAAGGGTGATCTAAAAAGCTCAGTAAGGGTAATCATGGATAAAATATGACAAATAATATACATTATAGCTTAAAACCATGAACATAATGTTTAAACATCAAAAGCTTGAGAAATGACATAAAACATGGAAGTACATAAGGCATAGATCATAATGAAATATTAATCATGATAAAATAGCATGGGAATAAAACATGTGATTGTGGTAACCATTAAGCACATGATATGATTTCCATAGTAGCCAAGGCATTGCTGCCAAGACCATTTTAGTGGACAATGTCCCGTTCTGAATCGAGTTCTCTCCTCGTTCCAGTCCTGTATTACTAAACCGGTTTAACTTGCCGTTCTAGCCATGTATATCTCATGAGATATAAATCTTTACCCAATGCATTGGAGGGAGATATAGGTACCACCCATCTCATAGTGAAATCATTCTTACTTGTGCCACAAAATAAACTTAAAACATTCATCAAAACCCATATAATAAAATGGGTTTCATAAACATCATCCCATCATCACATAATCCATATAAAACAAATGGTTATTTCATCATAATAAAATTGAAAATTTTTAAATCATAGATACATTATACTTGAAACATACACATATGAAATAATGTCATCTTAGATAGAAAATGGTTTTGATAATATACTGAAATGAATTATTGAGGGAAATATCCTTTGTTCTTCAAATTCTATTTCTTTTCACAAAACATCATGAAATTATAAAAGAAAAGGATTTTGTTGAAAATATTCATGAAATGTTTTGTAGGAAGCTTCATGAAAATAAGGTTTTATAAAACCGTAAAAATCCGTTCGTGCCGTATAAGTTAAAAAAACATTCTTCTCATACTTTTTTTGGAAATGTCAAAAAGTACCTCGTAACGTAAACAAAAGAAATATTCCTTACATACCATATAGTAAAAGTCAATAATGGGTAAAAATGACTTTAAACATAAATTAAAACTCTCAAATAAAACATGGACATGGATGATAGAAATAACCCTAATAATTACTTAAGAATAAGCAATCTCGGATAAAAATGATATTTTGCAAAATTATCCCTTACCTTAGGTCCGATAAGCTTCGTATGGTTCAGAAACTCCTTTATAATGATTTAAATAATGTCATTGACTTATTACATAATCATATTCATTGTTATTATATCATATATGTTTCACTTATGACTTTATATTACCCGTTCTTTTGTAAATTCCATGATAAAGTAGCGTTTGGGTAAAATCATTTCATTTATCATATGTGTTTTGACTTGTCGTTTCTTGATATTTTTACATATATCCTAATTTACATAATTCCAGAATGTAAAACATGATTTATATATAATATATATACATATATATTATAGATCGATAAAAGGAATGAAATACACCGTTCATGGAGATGGTAGACCGTACGTATTCATGAACGCTGTTTTCGTTTCCTTAATTAATTGAATGAAACTAAATAGATGACATATATATATATACATAAATCCAGAATCATTATTAATTTATATATTTCATTTTTATTCATTATATAAACTCTATGATCATTCATGTATCGTTAATCATGGAGAATGAATCTCATCGCGTCGTGGAGACAGTAATACGTACGTACGCACGAGCGATGATATCGTTCCCATAATTATAGAATTATAGTGGATGGTATAATATATCAGAATCAGTATTATGTTATAATAACCATATATAGTTATTCTTTACACAATTATACCCATCCATGTAAGGTGTTGGTGGAAAAACAGATTTCATCACAGCGTGGAGACGGTATTCCGTACGTACGCACACGCGGTGATTTTGTTTTCCGTAGGATGGATAGAAGGTGAAATGGGGTTTTTTCATATTTATAATAAAATATCAGTATATTAGTGATACTTATTTTATTACTTTATAATGTAACAAATAAAGAATAAGATGTTGATGAAGAAATAAGCATGAAAAATCGGTAGAAGAAATTACCTCTTCTTCGATACGCCCCCTCTTAGGGCACTAAGATTGGTATTTGAAGTATACTAGAACCTGATGTTTCTAGGGAAGTGTAGAAGAGAATTTTTCAGGGTTTGGCCGAGCATGAAGGCTCAAAGTGGTGTGAGGAAGAGAGGGAGGAGGTGACCTTTTATAAGGGAGGAGAGGGGAACCTTTGAAAATCTTAAAAATATTAATTTATAATAAATTTAACCCCACTTAAAAACATCCAAAAATAACTCATATTCGAATATTTGATGCAATAGAGTTGTAATATCATCAACCAATAAAATGTAGACATGTTAGGAATTTATTTTAAACATTATCAACTTGATTTATCCTTATTTAATAAATTTAATTTTATTTGTGGTAATAACATTATATATTTTAAATTATAACAAATAATTACTTATTTGTTGTGAATTATCCATAACTGGATACTTTATAAAATATTATACCATATAAATTTAAATTTATAATTTTAATTTTTTTTTTATTTTTAAACAATTTTATAATATGTTATTTTTATAAAATAACAATAGTGTCAGTTTTGACACTAGTCCTTTATTTGAATTTAAATAAAATATATTCATAGTATATGTTCGAAATAAAGCCTTTAATAGATTCATAAAAGGTCGTATGTATCAATAAAAATAGTTTATCATATTTAATAGTTCATATAATATTTATTTTATTATTTTTAGAACCATTTATTTGGATTATCTGTTAATAAAATAATTATTACATAATTTTTGTATAATTATTTAATATACATATTTTTTGAATAAAAATTAAAAATAAAATCCTATGATGAATATAAATCTATTAACTTTCACAATAATACTTTTACTCGAATTTATCATCTTAAAATCACAATATTTAAATTGTTATATTTATTAAATTCTGAAGGTGACAACTTTGGCATCATTTAAAATAAAATAATGTAAGTATAATAATCGCTTTTATAAGGCTCCAAGTTGTCAAATATTCTACCATTTGATGATTATGGTTTAACTTTACATGAAAAATATGTTTTGGTCAGGGTTTTGTGCCTTTTATGGTCACTATTAGTTTAATAAAAACTATATTCTTGATTTTTCACTAGATAAACAATTTCAGCATCACTATTGTGTCAAACATAATGATAATTATATAATACCTAAAAATTATAAACAAATTCATATGATGTAGATAATTTCATTAGATTTCTGGAGACTATTCATGATCGAAGTTTCATGAAGTTTATCACTAAATTAAAATTAATATACTTATAAGATTTAAGAGAGTGACATGTTGTCACTTTCATTGGTTTTAATAATAATTAAGTTATTTTCATGGAAAAAAGTCCATTAAATGAATCTAATCTGACCCTTAGGGGATATGGGTCGCCTTTTAGTCATACAATAATATTTTGGCAGGTGTTAGGGTACTTTAAAATCTTATATTTACACTTAATTTACCGTAGTTACTAATCATAATGCCCAAAAATAAAAAGTAGTCTCTTAATATAATTTGGACCCACTGATTCCAAATATGGAATCCATTTTTCCAAATTCAATACACAGAAGTTGTAGAAATTAAATTAAAATTAATCCCATTGTCGAAAGAAAACGGGTTTGTGTTTAAAACATTACAAAAGATTGAATTGATTTAACCTACGAATTCAAGGTAAAATCAATGCTAATGACATAAATTATATTAAATGGTAAAAATATATTATATTTATACTTTAAAACCATTAAATAATATAATTTAACCATATAAATTATTACGATGAAAAAATTGGTTTTTAATTAAAATATAGCGTGTTTTTACTATTCATTAAAATATGAAAGTTATCAAAAAATATAAAAACTTTATCCAATGTAAATTATTATATCATGATTCAAAAGAATAAGTTTATTTTGTAAAATTTAACCTATAAACTTCTCAAAAATTATATTTAAAATGGGTGCTCCTCTAAAGGCGGCAAAACTGCATTTTTTTTAAAAATACTTATTTTACCCGAAAAATTTTATTTTGTTCTCATACCATGTTCTAGAAAATTTGTAAGATGAATAACAATGTTATAAAATTAAAAATGTAGTTAATTCTATTCATAAAGGCTAGTTTATAATAATATTATAACCATATATCGTTGTTTAGTGAAGCCCGGTATTGTGTACTACACACGCTATCGAGGAAGGTCGCGATTGCGTGTAATGAAAGCCAAGTTAGGGTTGCGTGTTGTGAAAGACTTCTTTGTTGTTGCGTATAACAAAATCCAACCATATTTCATTTATAAATTGAATATATATATATACACTCAATGTTGTGTAGAATGACTATTATCAAAGGAACTTGAAATTGTGTATAACACGATCCAAGAATTGTGTTGTGTATACTGCAAGCTAATATGTTGTTGTGTATAGTAGAAGATAATCATGGTGTAGCATAAAACACATGACAACAAAGAAATTAAAAAGAATACTTATCATAAAATCTCGGGGTGTTAAAATGTGGGTTTTGAATATACTACTACATTATTTATTTATTATATATTATATATTTAATCATGATCTCTTTCACCCCTATTTAATTCTCTCATTTTTTTCTCCAATGTGATCTTTATAATTTTTATATGAATGGAAAAATAAGAATAGATTTTATTTTATATAGGGATAAGTGTTCACTTTAGTTTGTTATTATTCCATAACTAATCGTTATTATATACTAATAAATTTAATGGTATATTTTTTATAGTAAAGGGTTTGTTTTTTGTTATATAAAATATTGATATTCTTCCCATTAATTTTTTATTGATCTCTTATGTTGTTATAGTGCTGAATATAGGAATGAGTATTATTGGGATTATTATGTGAGATAGAATTTTCCATCATGTGGTGGTTAGTGTGGGATAAACAAAATTAATGATTTTTGTTATAGGTTTCCTATTAACAATGATTATATCAATTATGTAATGACCCGAAGAATTCAAGAAAATTTTTTTTTAATATTCTTTGGACTTTTTTACAAGAACACAGTTTCTGACTGCACCTGATTCTGAGGCCCGGTGTGCCCGGAATCATTTTCCGAATTTTGGCTCGGGTACGTTCAGTGAACGGAAGAGCGGGTTTTTCTAACTTTTAAACCAGTGCTCGGAATCGAATTCTGAGGGCACCGATGGAATCGCAGCGCCAGTATTTTCTTAGAAACGCCTCTTCCAGAGTTGCGTTTGCTCGGGTGTGGTTTTTAATTTTTGGGCTTGAAGTTATGAAATAAAATAATTGGTATGACAAACATTATTTTATTTCACTTAAAGCCACTTAAAAAGGCACTTTAAGCTGCTTAAGCTGTCTTGAAGTGGATAGGGTAGAACCCGAAATATCCTACCCTCCTGGTAGGATATTTGTGAGGTGGGGCACGCACGAGCCCCACAGTTTCTTTTCCGCTAAGTAACGCACCCGCGAAAACCCGTCATTATGAAAGTCAACTGACGCGTTTTCTTAAATTCTTAACACACCATTTAATTGGGTGGTTAACTTTGTTAAATTAATTTCTCTGAATTAATTGAATCATTTCTTAACCTGTTTACAATCCGTTGGCGTAATAATAAAAGAAGACCAACACACGACATCTTGAAGATTGCTCGTTGAGAGGCTTTTAGCAGAAATCTTGTGCCTTCATCCTCCTTCGCGAAGACTGCGAAGAACGTGAAGAACACGAAGAACGCGAAGAACGCCGTCACCCTCGGAGATCGACGATGCTTCTTCTGAGGCGTTCTTCCCCACAACGATCACCGATCACCAACTGCTTGAGGTAGGAGATTTCTGGTTTCTCCTTTTAATTTCTTTATGGATTATAACAACAATATGGATTTAATTATTATTAATTAAATCTATATGTTCTTGAACCTCGGAGATCGCCGATGCGACACTGTTTTCCGCGACGACTCGACACCCTTCCCCGATGACGCGACACCCTACCGCGACGTGATGATCGCCTCCTTCCGCGGGGATCAATTCCGCGAAGAACGCGTGTGCGACGACTTGACGAGGTAGGGGTTTGTTGTGAAATAATTTATATTCCCGTGATTGTTTCTTTAAAAAAAGAAGAACCCGGATCAAGTTCAATTTTAATTCTATTTAAAATTGTGCCTTTTTTATTATTCATGTGTTGAATATTTTATTCCCGATTGTTATCACCTAATGCAGAGCGTGCGGTCCAAACAAACACAGCTCGACAACCCTCCGCAGTTCTTCATTGTTGTGCGGATTGATGGGCGACGACATAATATAACGCAGATGTGATTCATGGATTCCGCAGTGAAGAAAGGGACCCGGGAGAAGCTACGGCGCAGACGGGAGAAAAATCGGACCACCTGAGCAACTCTGGTGGCCCGTGGAACCCACCTGCGGTGCGGGACGACGGCGCCCCTGCGCGCCGCCGGACAGGGCTGCCGTTGCTGAAGCCGTGGAGGCGGCGGCCAGCGGACCCACGGACGCGCGGGTCCGTCACGCACGGGACGCGGCAAAGCCGCGTCCGCTGAATTCTATCACGGCCCCACGTGGGCCGCGACTCTTTCATCCCACGGGGGCAGCGCCCCGCGGCTCCCCCGCTCGGCCGTTCGGCCGAGCCGAGCCGGGCCGGCCCGACCGGCTGGGTCGCGCCCTGGCCGGACCAGCCCGTGCCGAACCGGGTCCGACCCAGACCTGGGTCGGGATGACCCGGTTCGGGCCGACCCATGAGGGGGTCGGGCCGGGTCGGTCTGGGCCAGACCCACCCGTTATCGGACCATTTTCGATATTTTACCTGTATCTTGAGATACGAGCCTCTGAACAACACGCCGTCAGCGGCGATGCGATCCTTGGATCGAGCCGGTCGTTTCGTTATATTGTACTCAAGGTTTCGGAATACTTTGGGTTCAGCCGGGTTGGTTTGTACACGAAACCAACCGGGCCCTCAGAGCGGAAACACTCATATCGCGAGCTTCAGACATCCGATCGATGTGCCGTCGACTTTGTTGTATTCCTCTATGTGAGACGGATATTTTGGAATACTCCGCCCGAGGTTTGGACGCTGGTGGAGTACAGTCGGGTTGGTTTTCCCTTAAAAACAAACTGGGCCCCTGGGACGAAAAAGCCAATAACTCGTAGACCGGGCGTCTAATTGACGCATCGTCTGCGACGTTGAGTTCATGTTGACGATACATAACTTTTGGATACATCAACTCTAGACTGTGTGTCAGTTGATGTATCAGCCTCTCGGCTCGTGGAGCGGACCCTTCTGAATGAGCTTGCTGTGTGCGGGAACCCTAGAGCTGGCTGCGACTGCTACTGTGACGACAACGACTGTGTAGAGATCCTCAGTGGATTCGAAGGCGATGACTACAGCACTTAGTGATCTTTTGTGGGTCAGTGCTGCTGATCATGTGTGGGTCCGATCCTGTGTGGGTCAGCGGTCAGCAGTTCAGTGTGATCCAGCACCTACAGGTCCTGTGTGGGCCCGATCCTGTGTGGGTCTTTGCGGGGGTTAGTTACCTATCGATCATTTGTGGGTCAGATCCTTTGTGGGTCATTGCGGGGGGTAGTACCTATCGATCCTTTGTGGGTCCGACGACTTAGATGGATCAGTGATCATCTCTATCGTCTTTCAAAGAAGTATACATGTGTGAGATGAAACTCTATTTTACTTTCCTTTCTGGATTGTGTTGAGCCATCCTGTGTGGATTTACGTTTTACTTTCCTTTTTGGATTGTGTTGATCCATCCTGTGTGGATTTACGTTTTACATTCCATTGTGGATTGTCTTGAGCTATCCAGTGTGGATTTTACGTTTTGCTTTCCTGTGTGGACTGGGTTGTACTTGAGCTCGGATGTTGGAGCCGAGCGAGAATTGATGACTTAGGAATATGTATGGGCATATACCTTAGCTGTGTCGAATGTTAATTTGTGATTGTATATTTCCTTTGTGGTTTATCCTTTGTGGATTTTGGGAGACCTTCAGGGGTCTCGGGGTCCCTACTGAGTAGCTTATACTCACCCCTACAAGGGATATTCCCACACTACGTTGTGTTGGTTGCAGACGACGGACAGTGCTGATCGTGGTGGAGGCTTGCAGAGCAGGACAATACCTGTAGGTGGACCACTGGGCGGGGTGTACTCGGAGCGGTAGGCTAGACCCGAGGAGTAGTGGAGGCTTTTTGTACCCACCTTTTAGATGGGACATCCAGAGTACGACTCGACATTGAGGCTTTACTTTTCAGTTGCTGTTTTTCCACTTTCAGTTGTACTTTACAGTTGGGCTTGTATTTCCAGCCCCCTTTACTTTTACGCACTTACTGTTGTACCAGATTTTACTTAGTGTTTACTTTTTCTGCTTGCTTACTCTGTAGTGCTTGTTTACATTCCAAAAGAAATGCCTTCCCTTTTAACGGGATTTTACTCCTTGGTGCTAGTCGCTAGCCCCTGGCCTATGGAAGGAGGGATTGGGGTAGTCATGGCACGGGCCCCGAGGATGGGTCGTGACAAATTGGTATCAGAGGTGGTCGGTTCTACTGCAGACCCTGATCATTCTTCTATGTGAGGCAACAGTGTTTAGCGTATTGGGTGTGGTTATCAGTCCAGGGAGTCTATTGTTGGTGCGGCGGCTGACATATCCGTACACCAGGACACTGACTTCTGATTTCCGACTTAATGCACGAAAACATTGATTGCATGTGTGTTTCAAGTTTTTATTGTGATTACTTTATGTCAGCTCACCAGGTATACTGTTCTGACCGTGGCGCACTTGTTTCCTTTTCAGGATGGCCCAACGACGGCAGCCAGCTAGGGTTCCGAGAGTCGTACGCGACGACATCCTGCCGAGCGACGAGGCCTCAGTACAGGGCCCTTTGACAGCAGAGGCACCATCGGTACCTCTACCTGGCGAGCCCATGATGCTTCCAACACCAGCCGCTGACGATGCACGTCTCCTTAGTGAACTGCATGAGTTCCAGCACTAGCGACCGCCCAGGTTCCGCGGGGAGACGGACCCTCAGGCAGCCGAGGACTGGCTGGAGGCAGTGGTATGAGTTTTCAGGCTAGTGAGGACACCAGCAGACCTTATGGTGATCACCGCAGCGAGCCTACTGCACGTAGCAGCAGGACGATGGTGGATCTTGATGCTCTTGGTGCACGATGAGGCCTCTCTCATCTGGACAGACATTGAGGGCCTCTTCCATTCAGAGTTTGTTCCGGCCACCCTCCGTGCAGTGCGTATCCCGGAGCTTCATCAGATGCGGTAGGGCATCTTGACGGTCTCCTAGTACTTGGAGAGATTCACCGATCTCTCGCGCTACGCGACCGACATGGTACGAGACCCATTCTTCCAGGCCCGGACCATTGGGCAGGGATTGAGACACGAGATCAGGGCATCGCTGATCTCCCTCAACATCCCGACCCCGGAAGGAGTACTAGAGCGAGCCCTTTTGATCGATAGCATTCTTGCCGAGACTTCTCCAGCGGCGAGACCTACCGCGGGGCGGCACATAGCAGAGTCTTCCGCAGCGGGTAGTCGACGGATGACTCAGGGGTCCAGGAAAACCAGACCCTCACGCAGACGACTTCAGGACAGTGGCTCAGCAGTGCGGGGCACACAGCGCAGAGCCAGTCTTTCGAGAGGCAGGCAATTCTACACTTGCGGCGGGCAGGGTCACATGGCTCGTGACTACCCAACCCATCGTGCCGAGGAGCAGCAGACAGTTGAGGGGCCACCCAGGCAGAGGCAGAGGGTCAACCATGACTGTCCACAGGGAGGAGGCGGACGAGGCAGAGGATCTGGCTGAGCAGCAGGTGGTGGGCGAAGCTTTGAGGCTCTACCACCACCACCACCAGGAGGTCCACCCCGACCACAGGGAGCTGGTTGGAAGAAATAGGCACAGCTCCAGGCAACAGAGGCCTACGACCAAGGTGCGCCAGAGATGATTCGAGGAACGATCTGTGTCTATTCCACCCTTGCTGCAGTTCTTATAGACACAAGAGAGAGTCATTCATTCATAGCCGCTACCCTTGTTCGGAGCTCGAAGATTTCAATAGAGCCATTGGCTCGATCCTTACGGCTAGAGACTCCCATGGGAGTAGAATCAAAGATTACGCACTGGTGCCGGCAGTGTGAGCTTACTCTTTGAGGTGATAGCTTCGGCTGGGATCTTCTTTAGCAGCGTCGAGGTCTTACGACGTCATCTTGTGCATGGATTGGGTATCAATAATCCATGCACAGATTGATTGTATTAGGCGCAAGGTGCGATGTGTACGCACCGACGGGAGCAGGTTCACCTTCATCGGCGAGAAGGGAGCCTTCACATCACAAGATGGTCTTCCGTAGAGGAGAGGACATTCCATCACTCATCAGTTGGCTAGCCTCATCGTAGGAGCTATTGACGTGCGAAGTCCTAGTTTTCCTGTAGTGGTGGATCTGTAGGCGGACGTCTTTCCCGACGACGTTCCAGGACTACCTCATCATAGAGAGGTAGACTTCCATAATGACATGTACCCTGGGACAACCCCGATATCGACTCCAGCGTAGCGGATGGACCCCGCTGAGCTTCGAGAGCTATGGGTACAGTTGGATGACTTGCAGGGAAAGGGTTTCATCCGACCGAGTGTTTCACCCTGGGCTTCACCAATTTTGTTCGCCAAGAAGGCGGACGGGAGCTTGCGACTTTGTGTCGATTATCGTCGCCTGAACCAGGTGACAGTGAGGAACATGTATTTGCTACCGAGGATTGATGACCTCTTCGATCAGCTCAAGGGAGAACGGTGGTTCTCGAAGATAGACCTCATGTCAGGCTATCATCAGCTCAGAGTTCGAGATGAGGACGTGCAGAAGACGACCTTCAGATGTCGGTATGGCCACTACGAGTTCTTGGTTATGCCATTCGACGTAACCAATTCTCCAGCAGTGTTCATGGGCATCAGGAACAGGATCTTCCAGCCATACCTCGATCGATTTGTCTTAGTCTTCATCGATGACATTTTGATATACTCGATGACTGAGGAGGAGAACGCCTTCCACTTGCGGGTTGTACTAGACACACTCTGAGAGCACCAGATTTATGGAAAACTCTCGAAGTGTCAGTTCTGTATACGTGAGGTCTACTTCTTCAGGCATGTCATCTCTGAGGTAGGAGTTGCAGTGGATCCTGCGAAGATCGCGGCAGTGCTAGCTTGGGAGCCACCCAAGAGCGTGACAGAGGTGCGGATTTTCTTGGGACTAGCTGGATATTATCAGAGGTTTGTGCCAGACTTCTCTAGAGTTTCGGCACCACTCTCATCTTTTACGAATAAGGGGAAACCCTTTTTGTGGTCTGACAGATTTCAGCAGAGCTTCCAAGAGCTGAGATAGAGATTGACCAGTGCACCTATCTTGAGGTTTCCTGAGGTGGGAGTAGGGCATGTAGTCTACTGCGATGCATCAGGGACAGGACTCGGATGTGTCCTGATGCGGGAGCGGGAAGTGATCGCCTATGGATCACGCTAGTTGAGGCCGCATGAGAAGAACTATGCTACCCATGACCCGGAGTTAGTAGCAGTGGCCTTCGCTCTGAAGACATGGCGACACTATCTGATTGGCGAGTGCTTTACAGTCTTTCCGACCATCAGAGTATAAGGTATATCTTCTCGCAGAAGGACCTGAACCTGAGACATCGACGATGGTTCGAGTTCCATCCGGACTATGACTTTGAGATAGTCTATACTCCGGGGAAGGGGAACGTGGTGGACGATGCTCTCAGCAGGAAGACGGGCATTCGGCTACTTTAGGAGGCGACAGAGAAGCTAGCCGCTTTGCAGATATCCTTCATGGATAGAGATGGAGTAGCCTTCCTCCAGTATCTCACAGTCACCACTCCACTACTGCAGCAGGTCAGAGAGGAACAGGGTGAGGACGCTGACTCTGAGACATAGCGTGCACAGTTATCCTCAGGACAGGCACCTGATGGCTTCTCCATTGGAGCAGAGCACGACATCCTTTTTAGTGGACGTACCATGGTACCGGTCGCTTTACGAGAGGAGGTCCTGAGAGAGTTTCACACTTCTCCTTTGGCGGTACATCCTGGAGTGGCGAAGATGTACCAGGACCTCAGACGATAGCACTGGTGGCCAGGCATGAAGAAGGCTGTGGAAGAGTTCGTTTCTTGATGCCTCACCTGCCAGTAGGTGAAAGTAGAGCACCAGGTACCAGCATGCTTGGTACAACCCTTGGAGGTCCCAGAGTGGAAGTGGGATGGGATATCTATGGACTTCGTGACTGGAATTCCACGTACTTCCAGAGGTCAGGACTCCATCTGGGTGATTGTTGACCGACTCACCAAGTCGGCTCACTTCTTACCCATCGGAGAGCAGGGCTCAGTGGATAGCTTAGGGTTTCTCTACATTCAGGAGATTGTACGGCTTCATGGTGTGCCATCATCTATCGTCTCCGATCGAGATGCTCGCTTTACTTCCTGGCTTTGGAAGGGGTTGCAGGAGGCGTTCGGGACGCAGCTATGTCTGAGCCCCACCTTTCACCCTCAGACGGATGGTCATACGAAGAGGGCCATTCAGACTCTCGAGGACATGCTCCACGCATGTGTCCTCGACTTTGGTCATATATGGGAGTCCCACCTACCCTTGGTGGAGTTCGCGTACAACAACAGCTACCACTCCAGCATCGGGATGGCACCATACGAGGCGTTGTATGGAAGACCTTGCAGATCTCCTTTGTGCTGGACATACCCTGGGGAGTCAGCACTTGTGGGACCAGACATGGTCCGGGCCACGACAGAGAAGGTCCAGGTCATCCAGGAGCGGACAAGGACAGCTTAGAGCCGACAGAAGTCTTATGCTGACAGAAGGCGGAGGCCACTAGAGTTCGAGGATGGTGACAACGTCTTCTTGCGTGTCTCACCTCGACGTGGATTACAAAGATTTGGCCGAGGTGGAAAGTTGTCTCCACGGTTCATCGGACCATTCAAGGTCATCAGCAGGATTGGCGAGTTGGCTTATCGCCTGGCTCTGCCACCTCAATTGCACTGGGTGCACGACGTCTTCCATGTATCACAGCTGAGGAGATACGTGCACGACCTGACGCACATCATTGACCATGGGGAGCTAGACGTGGATGATGGGGCGACTTTTGCGGAGGTCCCAGTGGAGATCGAGGATCGACATGAGCGGGTCCTACGTGGATGATCGATTCCTCTTGTGCGCATCAGATGGCAGCACGGGAACCTCCAGGAGAGCACTTGGGAGCGAGAGGCTTAGATGCGTGCTCAGTACCCACATTTGTTTCCCTAGTTTATGATGTATCATTACGGGGACGTAAGGCCCTGAGGTGGGAGTGATGTAAAGAGCCAAAAAATTCAAGGAATTTTTTTTCTTAATATTCTTTGGATTTTTTTACAAGAAGGCAGTTTCTGACGGCACCTGATTCCGAGACCCGGTGTGCCCGGAATCATTTTCCGAAGTTTGGCTCAGGTACGTTCAGTGAACGGACGAGCGGGTTTTTATAACTTTTAAACCATTGCTCAGAATCGAATTCTGAGGGCACTGATGGAATCACAACGCCGGTATTTTCTTAGAAACGCCTCTTCCGGAGTTGCGTTTGCTCGGGTGTGGTTTTTAATTTTTGGGCTTAATGTTAAGAATTAAAATAATTGGTACGACAAACTTTCTTTTATTTCACGTAAAGCCACTTAAAAAGCCACTTTAAGCTGCTTAAGCTTTGTTGAAGCGGATAGGGTAGAACCCGAAATATCCTACCCTCCTGGTAGGATATTTTTAAGGTGGGGCCCGCACGAGCCCCACCGTTTCTTTTCCGCTAAGTAACGAACCCGCGAAAACCCGTCATTATTAAGGTCAACTAACACATTTCCTTAAATTCTCAACGCACCATTTAATTGGGCGGTTAACGTCGTTAAATTAATTCTATAAATTAATTTAATCGTTTCTTAACCTGTTTACAATCCATTGGCGTAATAATAATATAATACCAACGCACGACATCTTGAGGATTGCTCGTTAAGAGGCTTTTAGCAGAAATCTTGTGCCTTCATCCTCCTTCACGAAGAACGCGATGAACGCGAAGAACGATGTCACCCTCGGAGATCGACGATGCTTCTTCCGAGACGTTCTTCCCCGCAACGATCTCTGATCACCAACTGCTTGAGGTAGGAGATTTCTGGTTTCTTTTTTTAATTTCTTTGTGGATTATAACAACAATATGGATTTAATTATTATTAATTAAATCTATATGTTCTTGAACCTCGAAGTTTGCCGACACGACACCATTTTCCGCGACGACGCGACACCCTTCCGCGACGACGCGACACCCTACCGCGACGCGACGATCGCCTCCTTCCGTGGCGATCAATTCCGCGAAGAACGCGCCTGCGATGACTTGACGAGGTATGGTTTTGTTGTGAAATAATTTATATTCCCCTGATTGTTTCTTTAAAAAACGAAGAACCCGGATGAAGTTCAATTATAATTCTATTTAAAATTGTGCCTTGTTTATTATTCATGTGTTGAATATTTTATTCCAAATTGTTATCACCTAACATGGAGGGTGCGGGCCAAACAAACACGGCTCGACAACCCTCTGCAATTCATCGTTGTTGTACGGATTGACGGGCGACGATAGAACATGCCGTAGAGGTGATTCGTTGATTCCGCAGTGAAGAACGGGACCCGGGAGGAGCTACGGCGCAGACGGACGCGAAATCGGACCACCGGAGCAACTCTGATGGCCCGCGGAACCCACCTGCTGTGCGGGGCGCCGGCGCGGCTGAAGCCGCGTCCGCGCGGGTCTGGCACGCGCGGGACGCGGCAAAGCCTCGTCCGCTGAATTCTAGCTCGACCCCACGTGGGCCGCGACTCTTTAATCCCGCGGGGGCAGCGCCCCACGGATCCCTCACTTGGCCGTTTTGCCGAGCCGAGCTGGGCCGGCCCGACCGGCCGAGTCGAACCCTGGCCGGACGGGGCCGCGCCGGACCGGGCCGTGCAGAACCGGGTCCGAACCGGACCCAGGTCGGTCCGGGCCAGACCCCCCGTCTTCGGACCGTTTTCGGTCTTTTACCTGTATGTTGAGCTACAGGCCTCTGAACGATGCGCTGTCAGTGGCGATGCTATCCTTGGATCGAGACGGTCGTTTCGGTATCTCTCACTCATGGTTTTAGAATACTTTGGGTTCGGCCGAGTTGCTTCGTACACGAAACCAACCGGGCCCTCGGAGCGGAAACGCTCATATATTGAGCTTCGGACGTCCGATCGACGTTCCGTCGACTTTGTTGAATTCCTATAAGTGAGACGGATCTTTTGGAATACTCTGCATGAGTTTTGGACGCACGTGGAGTAAGGTCGGGATGGTTTTTCCTTAAAAACCAACCGGGCCCCTGGAACGAAAAAGCCAATAACTCTCAGACAGGGCGTCCGATTGACGCGCCGTCTGCGACGTTGAGTTCATGTTGACGATATAGAACTTTTGGATACATCAACTCTGGACTATGTGTCAGTTGATGTATCATCCTATCGGCTTGTGGAGCGGACCCTTCCGAACGAGCTTGTTGTGTGCGGGAACCCTAGAGTTGGTTGTGACTGCTACTGTGACGAAGACGACTGTGCAGAGATCCTCAGTGGATTCGACGGCGACGACTACAACACTCACCGATCCTTTGTGGGTCATTGCTACCGATACAGTGTGGGTTTGATCCTATGTGGGTCAGTGCTCAGTGGTTCTGTGTAAGCCAGCGGCTACAGGTCCTGTGTGGGCCCGATCCTGTGTGGGTCTTTGTGGGGGTTAGTTACCTATCGATCCTTTGTGGGTCATTGTGGGGGTTAGTACCTATAGATCCTTTGTGGGTCCTACGACTTAGATGGATCATTGATCATCTCGATCGTCTTTCGAAGAAGTATACCTGTGTGAGCTGAAACTCTGTTTTACTTTCCTTTGTGGATTGTGTTGAGCCATCCTGTGTGGATTTACGTTTTACTTTCCTTTATGGATTGTGTTGAGCTATCCTGTGTGGATTTACGTTTTACATCCCTTTGTAGATTGTGTTGAGCTATCCTGTGTGGATTTTACGTTTTTCTTTCCTATGTGGACTAGGTTGTACATGAGCTCAGATGTTGGAGCCGAGCGAGAATTGATGACTTAGGTATATGTATGGGGATATACCTAAGACGTGTCAGATGTTACTTCGTGGTGGTATCTTTCTTTTGTGGATTATCCTTTGTAGATTTTGGGAGACCTTCGGGGGTCTCAGGGTCCCTACTGAGTAGCTTATACTCACCCCTGCACGGGCTATGCCCGCACTACGTTGTGTTGGTTACAGACGACGGACATCGCTGATCGTGGTGGAGGCTTGCAGAGCAGGACGGTACCTGGAGGTGGACCACTGGGCGGGGTGTACTCGGAGCGGTAGGCTGGACCCGAGGATCAGTAGAGGCTTTCTGTACCCACGCTTTAAGTGGGACTTCCAGAGGACGACTCGACGTTGCGGCTTTACTTTTCAGTTGTTTTTTTCCTCCTTCAGTTGTACATTACAGTTGGGCTTGTATTTCTGCCCCCTTTACTTTTCTGCACTTACTGTTGTACCAGCTTTTACTTAGTGTTTACTTTTTCCTCTTGCTTACTCTATAGTGCTTATTTACTTTCCAAAGGAAATGCCTTCCCTTTTACCCGAATTTTACACCTTGGTGCTCGTTGCCAGCCCCTGGCCTATGGAAGGAGGGCTTGGGGTAGTCAGGGAATGGGCCCCGAGGATAGGTCGTGACAAATTAGAATTAGTATTTTAATGAAAAATGTTACCATCACCATGATCAACCAAGAATAACAACACTTCTTCAATTAAATATCTGTGTAATTGATACACTGTTTTTATTGTTTTTAATATTTATAAATTTTATTCATTTTAAAAACCCATTCACCATTATATTATTGTATCATTAGTTTTGTATGACTTATTTCATAAATACTTACAATATTTGATTAGATTGTGTGGGAGGTCTATTTAAAATTTAACCTCAGATGAATATAATATTGTATTCTTATGTAAAAAAGAAAGTATTGATAAGGGATACATGTAAAAAGTATATATTTACCAGCATTGTTCATTCATATATCTTTATATCTAACCAGTAATTTAATATATGATTTTTATTATATTTTTATAAATTTACCACTTAATTCTATTTGTATGTTGGGGGTTTTCATGAATTATTATTTGGAGAAATGATGGAGTGGAACATAGACATTGAAATTTGGTTTTAATTCCATTTGACTACCTGGTGAGTTTGGAATAATTTCTTCAATCATGGTATTTTAGTATTAAACTCATTAATTTATAATTAAATAATGATTGTGGTTTTTGATAAATGGTCGCAATCCATGGGTGGGTGGTAGGAGTTCTGGGTCAATTTGTGGACCACTAAATAAATTATGTGGCCTTTATATTATTGTTTGTATTAATTATTTGGATTATAGTATGTTAGTGTGTTATTTTTTATAGGTATTGGTCTAATAAATTAATTTTATGATCTCATCATTAAATTGGCATGGGACCATGTTGATCTAATATCAAAAAGTACCAAACAGTATTCCAAATCATTCATTGGTTCCTTAATCAAATGGGTTCCAATGATATTATTTATTGTTTCTTTTTTGGTGCGTGTTTTTTCAAGGAATAATGTTTTCAATTATTATATATTATAAAAAAGTGTATCTAAAATAATATGTAGTATTTAATGGAAATTATCCAGAATATAATTACAAGTAAAATAGATTGTATAATGTTATGAATTTTAAATATAATATCATAATAAAGGTGGGGATATAAAATGAAAGATTCATTGATGTTTTTTCCATTTACAAAGTCTGGAAAATGATATCATATTATTAGTTTTCTAAATGATTTCTATATGGTGTTTTGACTAGTTTTTGTATGGAATTCCAAAATGAATTGGTTAATATTATATCGGTAAAATTGAGCTCCTATGAACAATGAAATATATTTCGTAATTTGAATACTTATATTTGGATTCTATATTATAATATCTTGATATGGGGTTTTTATTACATAATGATGCATGATATCACATGAACTATATGTGTTAATATCCCATGGGTGATCGTTTTGTTATATGGGTTGTGATTCTTATGTTTTATTTTTAATAATAGGTTTTTTATGTTTATAAGGACACCCATTTAGATATTACTATGTAATAGTGGTGTAGTAAATGATGGGTATGATTTTCACTGTTGGACACAATGTTTTAGGTGGGAGGTTTTTCTGTATATGTTAGTTTGTTATGGACCTTGTGGAACAATGACCCCCCAACATAGTTTCATAGATTGGATAAAATGCAATGGAATCCCATTAAATTATAAAAATGTGGAAATATGTTTCCATTTAGTGGATGTGGTGAATAATCATTGTGACAACATTTAACTGGGCATGTATTTAGATTGATAGTTTATTTTATTCTGATTGACAACATAATGATGTGTAGATACCACATCCAGGTGACATCTATGATAACATATCATATCAATGTTCATCTCATCTGTTTGTGTTTGAAGGGATGGTTATGTATGGTTGAATTTATGAAGATGGTTATTGTCATGATACAAATGAATTATTCAATGTTGGAGGGCTATATAGAGGTAAATTAATAAATTTGAGTTATGTATGAGATATGTTTTCTTTTTTCATGTTAACCTACATCATGAAACTACTAGTGAGGCCTCACCCTAGGTGAGAGGGTGGAGGCGTATGAAATTATATGAGATTTGGTATAAGTCTTCAACCAAAGTGTTATGATGTAGTCATATGAAAATCTACATTATGTGGTATGAACTGTCATCATGATCAACAGAGTGTAGTTATGTGACTTATTTTGATTCATGGAATGGTAAATCACACTAAGTGAGAGTATATAAGAATGTATCATGGAATGGGTTGTGGCATGTGACCTCACTTGATATGTGATGGTTGAGTTATAAGAGATGGAATGTGATGTGTTATGATATCTCACCTTGAGTGATATGGTGAAAGTATATGACATTGTACAAGGAATTGTATAAGGCCTCACCCTGAGTGGGAGGCAGGTGGAATTAATGTGATATGTGATTGATATTTTGTACAAGTCCCTATATTTATAGAGATGGTAGTGTTCCTCACATCATTGAAGTTACTTTTTCATAAAAAATGGGGATGGGATATATCATTATTTTGGCCAACTCCTTCAACAATTATTGTTTTAATCTTGTGAGGTCACTAATCTGGGTATCCTATGTTGTAATAAATAAACTAATACGATTTCTTATATTTTCGTTTTTGTTATATTTTAGGTGATCATGTTGTACATAAAATACCTACACTCCACTAAAATTTTCAAGAATATCAAATAGATCAACTAAGGGCATACTGGGTCAAGGAATGATGATAAATACCACTAGATCATTGGACTATTTTATAAATTTATACATGAGATGTGTTCAAATGTAAGAGGTAGGACATTCATGTATGATTTAATGTGAAATTTTCACTTGGATCGGGTCACATGGTATTGGTGTATTAGGATGTGGATGCCAAGGATTCATACGGGTTGACCATTTGAGTTGGGATGAAGTCCTTTTTTAATACTGTACATCTAATGTACCACATCATTATTTTTCAATTATGTAAAAATGTTTTTTATACTATAAAATTTATATATATTATTGATAAATTTATTTTATTCATCTTATAGAGTATTTTTCATTTTCCAATATGGAATAAAAAGGACCATTTGTTTCTCAATTTTTTATGTTTTTAAATTTTCCATTATATATAATCATCATGGAGAATTTTGGACAGATTCACCATGTCCTTGAATATTTTTTGGGAGGAAATAGTCACCCCATTAAAACTCTGAGACCATTCCAATTTTTTATAGCTTCTATCTTTTGTGAACGATCATATGTGGTCTTATAGTACCCCTGAATTGGGTCTCATTAATGTGATCCAAGCTAGAGAGTTATATCTAAGCTTGTTTTCTGTTTGATGTTGTGTTTATATATGTTGAGATAAAATCCTGCGGTTTGGTAGGTGTACTGTGAGAATTTATAACCAATATGTGTTTCTTCAAGACATTCATGTCTTGGTAATATTTTGTGTTGGTTATAGAAAATCAAGGTATATGGGATGTATTGAACCATAAATCCCATGGAAAGATGGAGAAGACTCATGATGAGTCAAATGAGTTGACTCAAATCTAATGTGTTGTTAATGAATCATTAACATGACATTCAATGAAAATAACACAACTGATAGTGGTATTCAATAGGCTACCTCTTTATAATTCTATTATAATTCTATTATAATTATATTAACTTATTATGTACTAAATTTTTATTGAATAAATGATATGTATTAATTATTTCAACATTTAATTATGGGTATTATTTAATTTTCTATTGATTAGATTTCGTTATCCACTAGTAGGTAATTATTTATTGGTTTCAATAATTCTTAATGAAAATCATGATTTTTAGTGAATATGGATCTAGTATAAAAATTAGTGATTAAAATTATTTTATATGTTGGTTCTACATGAAATAATTCATAGAGTCGATGATTTTGAAATGATATCATATTTCTTGATAAGAAATAAATTTTGGAAAATTTGTTCTGTTTTTATATTTTAAAATGAATTTAGAAAATAGAATCATTTTTTTTGAAATATATGACAATATAGAATATATATTTTGGTGTCATTATTTTTTTTTAAATTAGTTATATTGAAATGTGTGTTCTCAAAAAAATATTTTTTGAGTTTTAGTGCCTATAATGTGATTTTTTATTATACTAATAAGAACTTGATGCCTATAAATACTAAGATTTTCTTGTTTTTTTTACATGTTTTGAAAATTGTTGTATTATTAATTTTTTTATTTTTATTTTGATATGTATATTTATAATTTTATTTTTTTCTACTAACTGATGACTATTTGGTGAATTGATCATGTCTCTAGATTATTTTTGATAGTTTTTTTATTTGGTTCATCTATGATTTATTTTTTATTATGATATTACTATTCAGGGGTATACTACTACTTGTATTCACCCACAAAATTGGAATGTTTTTATATAGAAAGCTATTATACAATAGATAATTTTTTTTTGATGAATTACGTTTTAGGATCAATATTCATGTTTTTGAATCATCCATCATTTTGGTGGTAGATATGAGATGTTTGTTCAATTGATCTATATTAGATGGAAGAGAATTTTTAGCTACTACAATGCATACTGATGCCAGGGATGCAATGGAATTTGAGGATAAAGCTATGGGGTACTCAATGAGTTGGTATATTATCATTTAATTATAGTGAGATTTTATATTTTAAGTCAAATAGGGAATGTGTGTAGAATTTAATGGTACAATATAGAGATTTAGAGACGAATTCATAACTAATTTTATTTAGGGTAAATATATAGTATACTACTTGAATATATTGGATATGATAATAATTATTATGGTGAGTCTCTAATGACATTATAATTTTAGTGTTACAGAAATATGTGGTGGATCAATGGTTCTATATCCAATTAAATGAATGAATTTTGATTCTTTACTTTACAATGATAAAGTGGTTTTGGATCATTATTATATATATTGATGGATGTTTAATGGGACTATATATTATAAATAATTATCCCAATAAGAATATATGATGTTGGTAGATGTTAAAAATGGGATTGATTGTTAGTAACAACAAGTACATACAAAATATTATTACATTGGTTTAAAAATATTTTACATTGTAGACATTTCCCTAGGCTTAGGAAATAAGGTGGTTGGTGAACTAAATCAAGTACCTAGTGGAGACACTAGGTACCTACTGTGGGTAGACTAGGTAATTAATTGGGGATGTTTTCATTTTATTAGCAATGGAGGAAGCTTTATTGAATAGTAAAATCCCTCTTCAATTTCAAGTGGTTAGCTACTCAATTATGAACATTTTGGGTGGAATGGCCCCCTATTTATCCACTTTATAGTACCAATTTGATTACCCTATGACAAAAAAAACAATTAATGGTTCTATTACTAAATTTATGGTAAACCCACCTCCACATCATCTAACACTGAAATAATTCTTAAATGTCTTTTAATGGTGGTGTGACTACCTTGGGAACTATTATACAATTTTATTAAATATTGGTGTATGGAATTTTTATCAAATGGATATTGATATGTGGTACTTAAAGGATCTTCTATGAAGAGTTACCTATTCAAATACTCATCATTTATGGTGATGTTTTTCACCATATATATTTATTTGGGTTATTTTAGGAAATTTAATGATATTTATCATGTGATATATGTTTTAAATTTATAGATTTTGTTGGATTAGGATCATGTGATTTTTAAGTGTAGACCATAACCATTTACATGTGGTTTTGGTTCATTAGAACCTCATAGTGATTTTTCATCAAGTATTACATAATTAGATTTTGTTTATAAGTATATTAATATTAATTTAATAGTGATTTATTTTGTGATAAGTTCTCATGGTTTCATGGTAGGTGGTACGAGCTTGGTATTGTTTTAGTAGCTTCCTATCAAGGTAAGTAGAATTATCAATAATGATTCAAAATATGATTTGGATACTATGATGTTTTTTATCATTATTAAGGTTTTTACATGTAAAATTAGTAATGTGAACTTATCTTAAAATTGGATTGGTAATGCAAGAATCTAGTAGTTAATGTTTGTCATATAAAAATCTAAATTCTTGGTTGTTCGTACCCCGGTAAATTGATTTTTTAATCCATATCCATAGTATATTTTTTGGTGTGATTAGGGTTTTAAGGTAAATTGATGTTTCTTTATTAAATATGTATTTAATATGTTGTTTATATTTGAAAAGTCCTTCTATATTAATTAGTTTTTAATTATCTAAAATATTACTAGGATTATTTGAAGTGTTTGGTTTGGAATGAATTTTTCAAAAATGTATTGATTTCCAATGAATGTTTTTTAGGAGTATTTCCAATTGAATATTTTTCAAATCAAGTATATTTTTTACATTTTAAAAAACATGTTTTTATTGTATTTTTATTTATTTATAAAATGAATTATGAAATGGATTATATAATATATTTTTGTTTGAATTAAACGATGAGAACAAACAACCATTTTGTAATTCTCAAATGTCTAAATCAGGGAACATTATATGTGGTTTCGTGATTTTTTTATGAATTCATAATGATTCTTGATAGATTTAGTTCAATAATTGTGAACATACCCTAGATTATAGGTATCTTAGATGTTGTTTTATTTCTTTAGGGGTTTCCTTTTTGGTGTAGGTTTATAGAAAACATATGATACCCTTTTAATCGTTGTGTGATGTGTATGTAAAAAATGATTTTGGTGTGTTTCACAATTATCCATTATATGTTTCTTTAATTTATTGAATTGTTTTTCCCTCTTGAGTTCCTTGGAGGAGTTCCTTAAATTGGACTTAGTGGTTGAGTTAATATTTTTAATGTTGTAGGTAGAGATTGTGACAAGTGGACCTAGAGGAATAATGATCTGAAGCATGGATCCAAAATGGTATATTAGAAAATTAATTCATCCTTGTCATTTTAACAGGATATTAATTAATTAACCCTTTGTTGATATGGTGTATTAACATTTAAGAGATAGTTTTTCCATGAAAACTGATAGATAAGATGTGTAATAATGTGCAACAATCCCCATAATGGATAGTGTATAACTATTAGAGGTTAAATTTAGGATGTCCATAAATATATATGTATTTATCATGGTCATTTATTGCAATGGAAGAATAGGTATAATAAAACTCGTCATGTCTGCTTATGCTGATGAACATGGGTGTTGTCATATGATAAAATTCTAAGTATGTAATAATGGCCATATTTTTTCTATTTATGGGATATATGTTCAAATATAATTATTACGAAAGGACATTATATGAAAATAATTATAATACATTGATCATAGTGTAATTTTGTAGTTAGATGACATTATTGTTTTGTGGTATAAGACTATACCTTCAATTAATAGGGTATATGTATGTGACATGCCAAGTGGTGTGGTATGATACAACACCTTAAATGATAAGTTGGAGGTATATGACTCATAATGTTTTGTTTTCTTGTGAACTCGCCATCATTGAGGGGTTTTAGGTACATTATTATAATTTTATATTGTATAAGTCCTCATGAAAAGTGATTATTTGGTGGTTCGTGACACAGGCTGTGATGTGTTATGAGACCAAACCTTAGGATAGAGTTTTGATGCATTATACATGGTAAATGGTGTGATATAAGAATTCACATTTTGTGTGATGGTGGTGCTATGAGAAAATGTATGTCACTGAGACTATGTATAATACCCATAATTTGATGATATGGTAGTTATGTGGACATAAGTTGTAGGTCTCTGATCTAATAGATGGTTCATTGAATTAATTGTGGTGATAGATGACCCCTTGTGTAGTGAATTATACCATAGTAAACTAGACCATATGTGTAGAGATCCAATGTTACTATAATTGGATATTACATTACTTTTGAAGAATACTTAAAACTTGACACAAACAGATGCCCACAAACTGTATTAGTTTAGTGTCTTTTGAAACATGGAATATAATATCTTAACTTGGAGTATTATCATCAACATATCCCAAAAATATCTTCCCCCTTTTTCATACCTAAATCCATTATTTATATCATGTTTAAAACCAATCATTTAATGGGTGATCTAAAATGCTCAGAAAGGGTAAAAATGATGAAAATCATATAACTAATAAACATAATAATGTTAAAATATGAACATAAATTTGGAATATCAAAATCGTGAGTCATGGAATAAATTATGGAAGTATATAAGGCATAAATCATAGTGGAATATTAATAGTGATAAAATATCAATGGCATTAAACATTTAATTATGAAAAATAAATAAGAACATAATATGATTCCAATAGTAGTGAATGAATTGCTGCCCTGACCATCATAATGGACAATGTCTGTTACTTAACTGGGTTTATTTTCTATTCCAACCATGTATTGCTAAAAAGGATTAATTTTCCATTCCAGTCATGTCTATCTCATGAGATAAAACTCTTTTCCTAATTCATTGGATAGAGATATAGGTGTCACCTATCTCATTATGAAATTATTTTTACATGTTCCCCAAAAACGTAAATCATTCATCATAGCATATCCCATGAAATAAAATGGGATTATCAAGAATCATTCAATCATAACATAATCTATATGAAATATCATTCCACAATTAACACATTCAAATCAGAGTAAAATAGGGATAAAAACAAAACCATATTTAAGAGTGTAATCATAAATGGAAAATAATTTTGATAAAATACTTGAACATAATTTCTTAGGACAATATCATTTCATCATAAAAAATGTTTCCATTTCTCAAAATGTAGTTAAATTTAAAAAATATCTAGTGGAAAATAAAATAGTAAAACTATAGAAGAACCGTGATGGAAATAAGATGTCATGAAACCAAAAAAATCCATTTAGTTTGTATATGTAAAAAAACATTCGTCTTGTAGTTTTACCATTAAATGAAAAAGTATAACATAGTGAAAACGAAAAAAGAACCATTTCATTTTTTTTAATAAAATTTCAATAATTTCTAAAATTGAATTTAAATAATTATAGAATAATATAAATAATACTATATATTTAGGACACATTGACGTGGATGATAAATATACCCCCGTAAATATTTATGTTTATTTATCTCTTTTAAACATGAGATCGAAAAATTATCCATTACCTGAGGTCTGATATGATTCATATGCATCCTAAACTTTTGTATAATGATTTAAATAATGTTAATGATTCATTCTGAAATCATAATCATTTTTATGATCACATTTATTTTCATATTTTGATTAGTTTGTTACTAATAATTCATTGTTACTCAATATTTAGTTATTAATTAATTTATGTTCTTATGCATGATTTGATGGATAAATTATTATTCCTCTAATTAGGTTAGAGTTATATAATTTTAAACATGGTATTAGTATTATATATATAATATTTATGCATTCAATTCATTTATATAATCATGCTTTAATGAATATTATGTAGATTTAATCACAATTCACTGTGGATACTGTTAGCCATACTTATGCATGAGTGATGATATCGTTCCCATAATTTTTGAATGGTATTGAAGATTATAGTGTATAATATATCATAATAAATATCATTTTAAATGATTAATTATATATTTATTAATTCCATCATTATATCCATCCATGTAAGGTGGTAGTGAAAAACTAATTACACCATGGCATGGAGACGGTAAGCCGTACATACGCATGCCTGGTGATTTCGTTTTTCATAGGATGGATAGAAAGTGTAGAATGGTTTATTCATAAATATAATAACATATAATTATATTATTGATACTGATTTTTTTATTTTATAATAAAACAACTAATGAAGAGGAATTAGAATAAGAAATATGTTTTAAAGAATCAGTAAAATAGATTACCAATTCCTTGATGTGATCTCATTAGATCTCCTATTAATGGAAATAGAGTAGGTATTTTAAGAAGACCAGAACATATATAATGATACTATGGATGTTTATATGGGAAATTTATAGGTTATGGACAAGCATGTAGGCTTAAAATGATGTTAAATTGTGAGGGTGTATTTTCCATTTTATAATTGAGGTGAGTGAAACTTTTGGAAGCCTCCAAAATATTTATTTATAATAAAATAAAACAGCACTAAAACCCAAAAAAAATCCCAATTTAGAAAATAAGATGATATAGGGTTTTAATAGCATCAACCAATAAATTTTTTACAAGTTTGTAAAACCATTCAAACCTTATCTTTTTAATTTAACAATTAATTATTCTTTTTCATTTTAACTGGGGTAGGAAATATTTCTATATTAAAATGGTTATATTTTTACTTATATGATTTCAATTAGATATTAAATAAATAATTTGGGACATTTTATACCATTTAATAATTAGTATATATTACTAACTGATGTTTTAAATTTTTTAAATAATTTAATAATATACTATTTTGATACACAGTTAATAATGTCAATTTAGACATTATTCAATTTAATGATTTCTAAATATATATACATAACAAGTTAACTTCAAAAAAAAACAATTTTATTATAGTTATCTATAAAATTAATTTTACTTATTAATTATTCGAAATATATTTCTTTTTATATTGTTAATAATAGTTATTCCATTAATAAGATAATTACTACAATGATATTGTGTTTTTGTTTGATATACATATTTTCGAGTAATAATTAAAATTTAAATATATATTGAATATAATTTTAATACACTTAATGAGAATATATGTAGTATAAATTATCGAAAATGAAATAAAACATTAAAAAATTTATACTAATCAATGTTTGAATGTGACAACTTTATCATTACTTTTAATAAAATAAAATAACAGTCATAATCTATTCAATAAGAGTCCAAATGGTCACTATCATGACATTTGGATGATTATGATAAATATATACTCATCCAAAAACATTTTTTCACGTGTGTGTACTTTTTTGTTGTCATTAGTGTTTGAATAAAAATTGTTTCATTGATTTCTCATCAATTAACTAATTTTTACATCAACAAAGAATAAGAATTTAAGGAAATTATTTATTTACTATAAATTTAAAAGAAATTCCATGATGTTGGTAATTATTTTATATTTCAATTTATTATTTATATTCAAAGCTATAACTAAATTATCATTATATAAAAATTATTATACTTATATGTAATCTCAGATTAATATTTTGTCACTTTAATTCATTTTATTAATATCTATGTCATTTTCATTTTCAAGGGTACACTAAATGAGTATGATTAGAACCAAATATGTTAAGTGCATAATTTTATTCATATAATTTGATATTTTAATGTTTTAAATAATTTTATTGTCTTATAATATAATTTTCTACCATATTTTACCATATTTACATTTAACAATGGTAAATGAAAATTACCTTATTTATTATTTATAATATAAAAAAATAAATGATACTTATTAACATAAATTGTAATAAATGATTCCAAATATGGAATCATTTTTTCATAATTTTAAAAAATATTTTTCAATAATCAATTTAAAATTAATTCCCATTGTCTAATCCAAAAAGATGGTTTTGAATAAGTAAAAACTTTTCAAAAGATTGTCATGTGCTTATGCCTAATTTAAATGTTAAATTACTTCCAATGAACAACATGGGATTAAATTATAAAAACATAATATATTTACTTATTAAAAAAATAAAATGATAATATAACTATATAAATAAATTACATGAAAGGGTGGTTTTGAATTTAAATTCTGGAATCGTCACTATTCATTAAAATTTTGAATTTTATTAAAAAAATACCAAAAATTCAACATAATTAATTTTTTTGCCTTAATTCTAATGAATAATTTTATTTGTTTAAATTGAACTATTTAAACTATTAAGCAAATATTTAAAATGAGTGTTCCATAAAAAGTTGGTAAAAGAAAATTATTTGAAAAATACTTCTTTTATCTGAAAAAATATAACATATCTATATTAGGATCTAGAAAATATCTATTAGGAATAGTAATTTTATATAAAATTTAAAATTTGGTTTATACTATTTCTAATGGCTAGTTTATATCCCATTAAATTGTAATAGTATAATAGTATACCAAAGTTTAGTGAAACTCAGTATTGCGTAAAATGAAAGCTACCAGGTATGTTCTCTCTTTCATGTAATGAAAAAAAGTCAGTGTTTAGTTTTGTGGAAGTATACTTTGATGCTGCGTATAAAACCATCCAAACATATTTATTTTATACATTCAGAACAATTTGTACATTGTGTTTCCTGAAATGAATTATATCAATAGAACATGATATTATGAGTAACCCAATCAAATAATAGTGTTGCATATACGAAAAAAATACGGTATTAGGTATAGCACACGATAATCCTTGTGCAGCGTACAACATACGACATTAAATAAATTAAAAACAGTATATCTCATAAAATCCTAGTGTGTTGCATTCTTCCCTCCTTAAAATAAATTTCTCCCTCAAAATTCGTCAGTATTATAAATTGTTGTCTACATGAATTTTCCTTTCATGGAATCCTAAATCGTAAAATAAAATACTAAATAATCATTTTATAAAAGAAATTTAGAAACATAATGGTTACCTAATGAAACTCATCACTCGATTTCTATATACGATAACATAGGTGGGAAGTGAAAACATGTATAAAGATGAAAAATATATAACTCATGTTATTATGGATAGTGATAGAGAATAATGTTTGGATAATGTTATCTAGTAGATAGATATAAATCAACAGTGATTTAAGGGAACATCTGATTCTTCAGATAAGAAGGTACAAGGACAACATTTTTGGTTTCAAGATCATTTTCCTAAAGTTGAGGAATTTTTTCATGAGAGGAAATACATAACATATTATAGTACAATCTCACCATTGGTCATTCTATAATCAATTTCCACAATATTAATTATTAAAAGACAGGGTGTTGAATTTTTCATTCATGAATTGTTAGTTGATCATTCAATAGAATGATAGGTCAGTCCCTTAGTCTCCAAAAAAAAATAATAGAATATGTTATCAAATATGCATAAGTCCACCTAGAGTGAGATAATAAATTAATCTAACAAACATAAACTGAAATATAACATATACATCAATCAATGGATACCATTATCATCCATAAAAAACTAAAAATAATGAAAATTAGATAGAGGTGGACTTATGTGACTTAACATTTTACTCCCATATCTTATTGAGTTGTTCTTGGTTGTCGCATTCCATCATGTTAATACCTTAAAATGACTCTTCTTGATAAATTGTAATACCAAGATTTACTAGAAATAATAATTGATAACATGCATGTTCCTTATACTTATGTACAAAAAAACTATAAAATAATCCCTGATATCATAAACCACATTTCCAAAAAATTCCTTATTCAGTTCCAACGTAACTAGTATCATCAATTTTATTTATTTAAAAACAAAATATCTTTTTCCATATATCATCATCTTAAAATCATGCTCATAATAAGGGTTATACTTCTTTTAAGCATGTATTCTCAAATAAAAAATAAATTATTACATTAACCACATTTCATGGTTGTAAATAACAACCAAAATATTCTATTAAGTAGAAAACAATAGTGGACCAATACCTAGTTGTTTATTTATTACACAATACCATTAAAGTTATTCTATATCATTATTCTGGGATCTCATTATATAAATACTCAATTAGTCCCCCACTTCGTTATATTACTTTATATCACAAATATCGATCGTATGTGACATCCCTTTTCTTTTTCCTTGAGTGGTTATTGACATTGATAATCATCCATATCACAAAGATTAGGGAATTGGTTAGTATAATGCCTAATTTATTTTCACATGTAGCATTGAAATCTAAGTGGTGTGTTCTATATAGTCTTTTCTCTATTCACATCATTATAAGTCATTTTCCCTTTACATCAGCACTCAAATACTTGATGACCATCTTTTAAGAAAATAAAACATTTTCTAGTCCAATTATGTCAATATATTCCATGCTTCTATCCATAGATTTTTCATAAGAAATAATTCATCTTATTTTCTCAATTTTTTAGATTTTCCCCTTAACACTATTTTCATTTCTTGTCCAAACCAGAATATTTATATGTAACACCATGTTACAATTATAACATAATATCAAAACAAACAATCTCTTCATAGAAACTAACATCTCTTGTATCCAATTCCCATCGAATACATGGTTTTAAGCCACTGAAGAGTCGATCAACATTAATTTCATGTTTGATGATAAAACTTGAATCATACCTTTCATGTGTTGCAATATTTCTTCATATGTACCTAAAGAGCCTTCATATTATCAATAAGATAAAGGAATTCCTTTCCTATCTATTTTTTAAGAATATAATGGATGTACTTATTTAATAACATGTTCTTGAACTCATCCCATTCCATGGAATTAATTTCATTTGGCTACCTTGATTTCATATTTAGAGTGCACCACTAGTCTACCACACCTTCTAAACAATAAACAACCAAAATTAGTTTTAAAGGTTCTGAAATGTGATGGTTGTAAAATGACTTCTCAGTGGTACAGATCCATTTTTCAGCAACAATTAGATCAAAAGACCCACTTAAAAAGGTGGACATCCCCTTCTGAAGGACTCAGGAGAATTTGGTTCCCTTATCTGCTCATTTGGATTCCCATTATGATTCATAGATTGTGTTGGAAAAGTAATATGATTTTTTATTCCATCTCCCAATACATTTGGTTTATCTATATGGCAATCATTGAATTTCCCATTGCATTGACAATTAAAATAGTATTTTCGAGTTCCACCCATTATCTAAACCCCAAAAAGAATATTGTGAGGGGAAAAATCAAACTATAAAAACAACATAATCAAGGGTTAGTACATTCAATCTCTAACATCTTAGGTTAAATCATATGTTTTTCATGATTATTACCATAATAATAGGATTATAACCTATAGTCATACATATCCTTAGAGACAACCCTAGAAATACAATAGAAATATATCTCGAGATCTCACTAAATTTTTCTCATTGTAGTTTCCAAAGCTTAACTAATCCTTTACTATGATACAAACTATAGATACCTAAGCTTGACATGCATTGGAATGACATTACTTGTGTGGAATACTTAATATATGAAACAAACAAATTCCCAAAGACTATATTAGCTTAGTGTATTTTGAATCATGGAACATAGTATTCTAACTTTGTGAAAGATCATAAATATCTCCCATAAAGATCATCCCATTTTTTCTTACCTAAAACTATTATTTATATCCTAGGGAAATGAAACCATTAAATGGGTGAGCCCAAATACTCAGTAAGGGTAATCATTAATAACATCAAAAAAAACCTAAACATATGAATGTGAAAACATGAACATAATTTTTGAATATCAAATTCATGAGTCTTTGAATAAATCATGGAAGTACACAAGGAATACATCATAATAAAATATTACCAATTGAAAAAATTTCATTGACATAAAACATGGAATTATTGAAAATAAATAAGGATATAATATTATTTCCATAGTTGCCAATACTTTTTTTCCATGACCATCATAGTGGACAATGTCTATTACTGAACTGAGTTTACTTTTCATTCCAGCCATGTATTACGACATTGTATTTACTTTCTATTCCTGTCATTTATATATATCAAGTGATTTAAATAATTAACGAATGCATTAGAGGGATATATTTGTCTCACCCATCTCATAATTAAATCACTCTTACATGTGCCACAAAAACATAAATCATTCATCATAACATAACCAAAGAAATAAAATGGGATTCTCAAACAACATTCCATCCTAAAATAAACCATATAACAAATTAGTCCCTATTTAACACATTCAAATAATATTAAAAATAAGGGTATAATAATTACCCTATTTATGTGCATAATTGTAGAAGGAAAATATTTTTGCATAAATAGTTGAACATTATTCTTGAGGAAAATATCCTTTCTTCATAAATTTTTTTTCTTTTCTCAAAATACTGTGAAAATTTAGGAAATAACTGTTTATTTTAAAATAAACATCAAAAAGTATAGATGAAGATTCATTGAAATAATATGTCATGAAACTGTAAAAATACATTAATGTTATATAATTTAAAAAACATTCTTCTCGTACATTAACCAGAAAGTTAAAAAGTAGGTCATATTGAAAAAGAAAAATTTATTAAATTTTTACTATTTAATAAAAAATCACCCTTTGGTTAAATTGACATTAAAAAATATTAGAATGATACAAATAATAGTATATATTTAGGAAGCATGGACGTGGATGAAAAATATAACCGAGTAAATAATTAAGTATAATCAATCTCTGATTAAAATGAGAATGAAAAATTATCACAAACCTTAGGTCTGATATGATTCAACTTCATCTAAACCTTCAGTATAATGATTTAAATAATATTACTTATTTATTCCAGAATCTAAATTATTTGTATGATAACATTTATGTTCATATATTCATTATTTTGTTAGTAACATTATATTGTTATTCATTATTCGGGTATTAATATATTTATGTTCTTATGCACATTTTGTTGAATAATTTCATTTTTTTTAGGTTATAGTTATATCATTTAAAGAATTGTATTATTATAATATTTATAATATTTATTCATTAAATTCAATTATATTATCATGATTCAATGAAGATATTGTATCTATAATTGTTGGATGGTATTGATGTTGATGGTGTATAAAATCTCATAATAAATATAATGTTATATTAATCATGAATATAATTATTAATTACATCATTATACTCATCCATGTAAGGTGATAGGGAAACGGATTTCACCATGGCATGGAGACGGTAAATCATATGTATTCACAAGTTGTGATTTCGTTTTTCGTAGGCCAATTAAAAAGTGTAATATGATTTTTTCATAATTATAATAACATATACATATATTAGTGATACTGATGATATTATTTACAATGAAACAACTAACAGAGAGGATGTAGAATAATAATGAAATTTGAATATATTGATAGAAGAGAAAACCACGTCCTTGACGTAATCTCTTTAAATGCCTTCTTAATGGAACAATAATTTGTCTTTTAAGAAGACTAGAACATATATAATGTAATTAATGACGTTTATGAGGGAATTTTTCCTGGGATATCCAAGAATGAAGGCTCAAAATAATGTGATGTGGTGAGGGTGGATGTGCCCTTTTATAATTGAGGTAAGGGGAATTTTTTGAAACATAAAAAGTATTAGATTATAATAAAATCAAACCAAACTAAAAAGACTCGAAGATTTACCCATTTATAATATTAGATGATATAATTTTTTATTCACATGAAACAATAAAATTTATACTAGTTTATAAATCCATTCAAACCCTATATTTTCAATTTGACACTTTGTTATTCTATTTAACTTTAACTATGGTAAAAAATATTTCAATATTAAAATGGTAAAATATTTAATTATTTGATGTCAATTAGACAATAAATAAATAAATTATAACATTTTTGAGCATATAATTATTATCATATATTTTTTAAAATTTATTTTGATATTTAAATATTTTAATGAAACACTTTTTTGATAAACAATCAATAGTATTAATTTTTAATCTTTTTGATTAAATTTTTTTAAATATATTTAGATCAAGGGTAAACTTCTAAAAAATTGTATTATTATATTATTATCGGATCAAGGTTATCTATAAAATTAGTTATACATATTAATTATCCAAAATTATATTTATTTTAATATTCTAAAAAATAATTATTTCATATATCTATTAATAAGATAATTAGTACAATTATATTGTGTATATATTTTATATAGTTAGTTTTGGAGTGAAAATTAAAATTAAAATACTATTATGAATAGAAATTTAATATATTTCCTAATAATATAAGTGATTTAATTTATCTGATATAAAATGACACATTATAAAATTTAAGAGTTACTAAAGTTTGAATGTCATTATCCTAACCTATGGATGAATATGGTCGAGATATACTTGATCAATAAGATTTTTTCATATTTTTTAATATTTGAGGTTATTATGATTTTAATAAAAATTGTTTCAAGAATTTCTCATCAAGTAATTAATTTTTCAATTATGAAAGAATCAGACTTTAAGGTAATTATTTATTTCCTAAAAATTTAAAATATATATACTTAATCTATTTAATTATTTTATATTATTATTCTATATTTATTTTTTAAGACATAACATGTTTATTCCGATATTAAAATTATTATACACATAAAGAATGTCAATTTGATATTTTATCACTTTCATTGGTTTTAATAATATCATGACATTTTAGTTGTCAGGTGGACATTAAATGACTATATTTCTATACAAAGATTTAATGTCTGTAATTTTATCCATATAATGGGATGTTTTATGATTTAATAAAATTTTATTGACCTTATCATTTTATTATTTACCCTAATTTTCTTGATTTACCTTTAACTATGGTCAAAAATACCCTAGTTACAGTTCATAAAAAAAAGTAAAAGTAACTTATTAAATTTTTTTGGAACATATTATTCAAAATATGGAATCCATTTTTAATAAGGCAAAAAAATTATTTCTATAAATTAATTAAAAATAAATTCTCATTTTCAAAACAAAATTAGGAGTTTTTTAGAATTAAAAAATTTATGAAAAGATTGTCAAGTGTTTATATCCAATTTAAATGTTAAATTACTTAAATGAAAAAAATGATATTAAATTATTTAAAACTAATCCAATTACACTTTAAAAAAAATTAAAATGATAATCAAACTACGTAATTAAATTATAGGGAAAGGAATTTTTGAATTAAAATGCAGTATTTTTCACTATTTATTAAAATTTGTTTTTTATTAGAAAAATTATTAAAAATTAACAATAAATAAATTATTATGACCCCCTTCCAAATAAGATGTTTTTTTAAATTTTATATATATAACTTTCTATAACAATTTTTAAAATTGGTGCTCCATCAAAAGGTGGTAAAACATCATTTAAAAAAAATCATTCTTTTATCCAAAAAATTTGAATTTTTTCTTCTATCGTGTTCTAGAAAATATATAATATGAATGCTAATGTTATATAAATTTAAAATTTTGGTTATTACTATTTGTAAATGATTGTTTATATCATAATAAATAATAATATTTTAGTAGAATATAATTATTTAGTGAAACTCAGTATGGCGTACAGTGGAAGCTATTGACGAAGGTTTATTTATTGTGTAATGAAAGATAAGGTAGTGTTACATTTAGTATAATCTTACTTTGGTGTTGTTTAAAACATAATCCAATAATAATTATTCTATACATTGAAGAAAATATATACACAGTGTTGCGTGAAATTAGATCGATCATAATAACATAAAATTGTGTATAACACAAGATAAGAGTAGTGTTGCGTATATTGAAAGCTAATACAGTGTTTCGTATAGCACAAGCTAATATTAGTGTATTGTACAACACAAGACATTGATTAAATTTAAAGAAATCTATCTCGAAAAACCTTTGGGTGTTACACTGGGTCTAATTTTTTACGTTAGTATAATGTACATGGAATCATATTGGGAAGGGATAAATAGGTTATTAGTCATGGTAAACTAGAATAGTATAATAAATTAATAATAATAATCAAAAAAAAATATAAAACTTTTTTTCATTGAGCTGACCATTATTTATCATTGTTTATCTCTTCGTATCAATTAAAAAACATCATGATGTCCCAGGGAAAATAAAAAATAACAAAGGGGTGACATCAGGTTCACAATAAGCATATGTGTATAGTAGAAGATATTAATGACTAAGTAATAATCAATATTAATAGATAAATAATAGAAGATATTCTATTTAATCACTGAAATGATCATTATATGTATGGAATAATTGATGGTCAAATAATTCCCTATAAATAATCACATGAACATGAAAATTAACCATGTCTATTATAATTAATCGAATCATTACATGGAAAATTAATATAATTCTTTTATAACTATATAATTCATAAAAATGGGAATCCTAAACATACCATCACAGAATTGTTCAAATTCATCAAATACCTTCATGTACTTATGATAAGACATATATATTAATGTGTATATCTATAGAAAAACCCAATTCTATTTGCCTCACAAGACCTATCGATGCTTCAAGTTGATATAAGGGTCACCATACATCACTTACTACCTCCAATTCATTACTAAAATTAAATAGTTGAAATATAATGAACATAAACACTATTAAAATATCCACATTAGATTAAAACTATAAATTTCAAAAAAATATTGTAAACATACATTTCTTTAAAAATAAATTATAAAAAATTATTAATTTATTGATTATTATGTAGAAAATATTATTTCAACATAAACATATAAAAATTAAATGTCCGATTCAATGAAATTATGGTCTTGATGGCTGGTAATTACCTACAATATTTATAAGTTAAGAACATTCCTTTTCTAATGAATAAATGAATGAAAAGTGGATTGTTTAAAAAAATTAATATTTCATTGAAATTAGTTTTTAAAAAAGTAAAACATTTGTAATTTGTTTTGTAATAAATAAATATCATTATTTTTTCCAATTTTTAATTTTTTTTAGAAAATTTTTTATTTAGAGAAAATCATTTTCAATAGAAGAGAGAAATACTGTTTGATTTTCAGAACAATGTTTTATTTATGAATTTAACTATGAATTAGGGGAAAATTTATACTATGAAATGAATAAATTTATGAATAACCAAATTCTATTAAAATTTATTTATTTTCAGAAAAAAAATTAAAATAATGCCCAAAAGGGAGACTTAAAAATCGTTTTTGAATAACAACGAGATTCTGAAATAAAACCTTAAAAAAGTGAAATTTTTTTCACTTTCCCCAAGAAATAAATAAATAAAAATAAAACAACAAATAAAACTGACATATATTAATAAATTTCATAACATACAATATGATAGTATATACAAAACACAATGTTAATAATTAGTGAATATTCTATATGTCTAAAAAAACAAAAATATAGGCGATAAACCCTTAACATGAATCTGACTCTTCATGTGGAATATTTATAAACCTAAATATTAATATTATGTTAATTAGTTAACTTCTTATTATAATTATTGTAGTTGATTACTCAATTTATTCACTAATTCTAATGTCATATATGAATACTTAATTCATTAATTTTGTGTCGGATATTTTGATGACAGTTGGCTTAAGAGATGAAACTGACTTGGGTAGGTTAAATAAGGAAAAAAAATCATTAATTAAAAATATTTTGAATTATTGTCATGAATTTATTATCATATAAATTTATTAGATATACATCAAAATCCAATCATGAAATATGGTTTTGAAAATGAAAGTCCTCACAATAATGAAGATGGTTGGCAATACATACACACAAGTAACGTTTAAAATTTTAAAAGATCATTATGGAAAGATGGTAAGTAATATTTCATATTTAAATATTGATAATAACATATAAAAGTACTTTATCACCTTAAATATTCTTATATATATCATCCATGCAGTTTGGTGATGAAAACAGAGTCACAATGCGTCATGAAGAAAAAGTTCACATGTACACGAACAAATATATCATATTGCAGTGATCTAAACATTACAAAATAAAATGTTATGATACATTTTAAGATTGATAAATATGTAATTAATACCATAAATATTTTATTTATATCCAATATATTCATTAAAAATATCCTTATCACCTTATAAGTTTTAGATTGTTGAAAAATGAATCACATCGCTTTGCGAGCCAATATCTCATCGTACACATGAGGGATGTTATTGAATCCCCTATAAAATGGAAAGAAAAAAAATTATATATGATATAATTAAAATGGTTGAATATTTAATTTTTAAATTTCACATATACACTTTATATCTGTAATCATACCTAATTATAAGTGGTGGTAATGGAAAAACGAATCACATCGATTCGGGAGAGGGTAATCATTTTTACATTGAAATGATGATTTCGTAATCCATTTGATCGAAGAGGGGATGGTTGCAGGTCAGTCAGTTAACATAATAGAATATAGGTATATCTAAGATATTGAATGTATAATATCATCCAGGATTCATAATAATTGAAGGTGTGTGTGAATAAATAAAATAAAAACACTTGATGATGAACATTACCTCTTCTTTGGGTACCATACTTATATTTATAGGAAAACACATGAACAATGTATTATCAGCATTATAATGATTCTAGGATAAGAGGTTGTATTTTTTTAATTATGTTTTGTGGTTATATACTGATCTAAATGGGTTTTATGGTGAAAATAATAGTCGATAGTGGTTGTCATTTTAGAGGCGTGGTGTGTGGTACACATGTAATTTCACAAATAATAATGATGTAAAAATATTTATAATATGAAAGTTGACTCTAAAATGGATTATTACCATGAATAATTCATGAAACAATCTAAATATAGTCATAAAATTTATTTTAAATAATTTTTAATTCATTTTAAAACATAACATTATATTTTAGCATGCAGTAAACCCATTTATACCATAATATTAGTAAATAATTTTTTATATTTTTATATTTAATATATATAAAGAATATGAATAAATTATTAAGTAACATTAAATAATATTATTCAATCTTTTGAATCCATTTTTTTAAATTAAATTGACATAAGTGGTGAAATATAATTTTAAATTAGTCCCACAGAAATTTCGAGAAAGCATGTTTTTAAAGAGAGTTCTTTAAAAGCATTCAATGTTTCTATATAAAAATTTAATATGAAAATGATTAAAATGAACTAAATTAGAACAATATATTTATAAATTTTATAATTTTACATGAAAACCAATTTGAAATGTAATATAACTTTATAAATAATTTAAACGATATAGCTGTTGTGAATTATAATTCAGTATTTTTATAATTCACTGAAGAAATGAATCATTTCAAAAAACTCCCAAAATTTTTCCATGATTTTTTATTTATTTAATTTTTTTATTTTCTCCAACATTTTGTATAAATTTTGTAAAATTTTATTTTTAAATGACATGGAAAAAGATTTACTTAACCTCATTTTATAAAAATACATTTCTTCCAAAACATTTTAAAAATTTTAAAATATTTCTTATTTTATTTATATAAAATAAAATACAATAACTTTGACAATTTATTTATTACAATTTTTACCCTAAAAATTTAATTGAATGTTAAACTTTATTATGGTTCCATTCGAATCTCGGATGTTTGATCCATAACATTTTGAATAAAAATAAAAAAATATTTCATGGGTTTTTATGCTTGATGTTTTGTGTTGTATACAATATCAAAACAGAATCATATTATAAAATATCATTCTTATTACATTATACTGAACATAAATATATTTAGTTCTTTTAAATTTAATCTTGTGATTAGAAATCAAGTGTTTGATATTTGAATTTTCATACATTGAAAACCCATATTATTAAAACAATTTAATAAAATATCCACTTAATAATAGAGTGTGGGGATTAACAGTCATATGTAATATCACATAACTATATGCCTTTATAGGATAAAATTTGTGAAAATTAAACATATGGGCATTTAATAATGTATAAATTATAATTTAGAGTCATGTAATTCATTGATCCCCAGAAAGTGGGTGATCAATGGCAAGTTATGGACAACATAATAGTAAATCTATGATGATTTAGAAGACTATAATCTCAACATAAAAAAATTTATTATGATAAAAAAATTTAAATATCATTTTGCTAGTGTTGAGAAATTCCATTACCATATTGATTGAGGATATATAGAAATTTTCTTTTTTTTAAATTATTCTATATCATAGGTATTATTTCTTTTCTGGTTATTCTTCAATCAATTTAAAAATCATTTCATACTAAAATAATTAATATCCATGATGAATATTTTGTTCATGAAGTAATAAAATTTTCTTTCTACAATTCATAAGATCAATAAGACAATGAAAATTATTTTTATCTATTTTGAAATATTTTTCTAAAATAAATATACTTATTTCAAGTTATTAAATAATATATGATAATATCTAAACCTTAAATGTTTCACCACTTGTTAAACATTAATATTTAGCCATCAAATAGTTTAACTAAATGTAATGACACATTTACCAGAAAATCATGTCGGTTAGTGGTAGTAACTAATAGTTATCGTCAATTAGTTGTGGGTTCATGCCCTATGGTCCTTCTAGATGTGATGGGTTATCAAATTAAATGGGGGGAGCCATTTTTTTGAAACCGTATTAATATAATTCTTATGAATATACCAAATTGTAAAATCACATAATTACCTAAACATAAAATGTTTGGTAAATTGTAAATTTTATTAATATTTTCATAAAAACACTATATAAATAATATCTCATCATCCAGAATGTATTATGTTTTATCAATTCTCCATCGTATATTTTACAGGATGTTGAAATTTTCTTCTAAATCAATTTTCATGGTATTATAACACACATAATTTCAAATAATTAAACAAATACTACTATATTAAAATCCTTTTAAATTTCATATTTCAAGGAACTAGAACATTATAGATTAAAATATTCCTAAAATGTAATTTTTGAATCTAAACACAAGAACAATAATCATTCAACATTATCTATAGTAATGACATTATATTAACCTTGATAACTTAGATTATTATTATAAATATTAAATTGATTATTTTGGAATTAATTTTAATATTTCACCATTTCCATAATGTGGAATAATTTCATATTATATGAATCATTTTTCCCTTTAAATCAAGATCATGGTGGTTTCTTTCACACATGAATAAAACTACATTTCAATATTAGCATTTACAAATGTGTACATTCCACCAGTATCACATGTTGGAAATTATTTATTTCATTTATTACATTTAACTATTTTTTCCTCTTTCTTAAATTTATTCTCTTACATTAATTTGAACCAATATTACTTGTATAATTCATTCTCATTCATGATATCACATGATATAAGGTCCTTGAATGATAAGATTGTTTGTAAGACTAGTTCCCTTCAATATATTGGATTAATCCCACTAATAAAGGGCCAATATTTCAATTTGGAATGAATATGTATTCTAAAACATGGATTTGTAGCCTTGTAAATTTACTTCATACATAAACACATTTTCCTCTTCTTTCAATATAATAATGAAGAACTTTCTATCCATATCTTCTATTTTCTCTAGAAGAAATCATTTTTCCATGATGAGTACCTTGAAATAAATTCACTCCATGATTTTTCCTTCCACCTCATCTATATTGTTTTAATTAATGAACATCGTTGTTCTGAATCTCCTAGGAGATTATAATTTAATATGATAACTTTCTCCAATTAAATACATTATAGAGATAGAAATAACTTCTCTATGGAACATATCGATTACTCATTTAAAATAAATTCTTAGCCTCATTTAATGAATAATGTTATAGACGCATGAAGCATTATAACATTAAAATAAAAATGAATGGTGGATCAATGTAATGGTCTTTATGAGAATATTTATTACAAATAACATAATTCATCTACCCTAATATTTCTATAATTTTATAAATTATAACTGCAACTCTTTCTCTATATTAATTATATTGAATAGGTTGGAAAAACCTACATTGAGAATGTGTATTGATACAATTTACATTAATTCCATTAGGATCCATTTATAAATGATTAAATTCCCAAGATTAGATCATTATATTATGACGCGTAATGTATGATCCATAAACTAGTGAAACTGTTAACATAAGTTGAAAATTTTATGTATAGATAATATCATAATAAAAAAACATGGTTAAATTGGAAATGTTTTTAAATTGTTAATATATTTTTGAAATAATTCTTAATGGTTTGTAATGAAAAGATGAATTAATCCATGTATATATCCTATGGGTGTCAAACTAGTTTTTTAGAAAGTCCCATTTTCCTACAATATGTGATAATAAGGTCAATTTCAATGTGACTGAATCAGATTTATTACCCCTCGGTACGTCGTTTTTGGAATAAAATTCACTTGAGGTGTCCAAACTATGATGTACATTCTAGGAAAAACCAAATAATTTCATCCCTGATAAAAATTTATGCGGTTCCTCTAAACTTAACTTTAATGTCTATCATAGGTCCATGTTCCCTTATCTAGGTTTTCCATAATATAGTTTTGAAGGTTTCTACTAAAATTCATCTGATACGAACTATATTGAACCTTACCCCAGTAGCATGTATCTAGTTTTTAGTTTAGTACATTGGTATAAGATAAAATAAAACACATCCTAACAAACCATATAGTTATATAATATTTCCAAAAAACATAAATAAATGAAATTATTATTATAATTGAATATATAAAATATAAAAACTATTTTCCTTGAGAGTTCCATTAGACCCCTTATTTTATCTTGGAATATCAGTCAAAAAACATTTCTCGATATCCTAGGGAAAAAATCATAAAAAGTGAATGATATCAAATGATCTATTAGGGAAAGCGTATAATAAATGATATGAATAATTAATTATTAAAAACTATTAAAAGATAAATAATGTCAATATATTAAATTAAATCAATAACATGAGCTTAATATAAAAGGAATAAATCATTATCCATTAATTCCATATAATTAATCCAATGAGCATTAAACATAACCCTATAAAATCTATATAATCTAATAATCAGATGGAATATTAATAACTAAATTCACAATGATGGAATTCATAATGATGTACATATAAATATTACCACCAAGGATTGGGGGTTTGACATCATTTAACTTTTATTACTTCTTCCTGGAATTCAAAACAATTGGGTAGGGCCTCATCCAGAAATTTATCTAGTTAGTATCATAAGACTTACCGATGCTTGTAGGAGATATAACGGGCCTTTCCTATCACTTACTGAGTCCAATGTATTCATTATATAAAAGGGGAGAAACATAATGCACATAAGAATTCATATTTTCACAAGAATATTAATTTTGATTACTTCCCCTAATAAATATTATTAATCATAAATGATCCACAAAAAATATGAATAGTAACTATATAGTACACAGGTAGTAAAACTGAACATTAACCAACTGGAGAAATAATAATTATGATATCATTGGACTATATCACCATTAAATAATTATTAATGTAAATGGATATATAATTTAGTGTAAAATTATTTTTAATTATCACACGGACCACTCCTTGGGAAAAATAATAATTAATTGAAAATCTCCCTTTATATTAGACATATATAAATTAAGAATCTATTCCATTTAATTCTCTTTGATTTTTTTTAAACAGTTAATAATTTATAAAATATAATGAAAAATGATTTATTTTAAAAATACCCTTATAAACTATCAATGGATTTTGAAATGAAATGTAATTTTTTATGGAATGTAATTCTATACATGTCATATAAGTTAAAGATAGCATTCTATATTTACTATGAAAAGGTTAGGAATGTTCCTTTTTTATAAATGATAATATGATCACCGAAAAACGTTTTTAGAAAATAAAAGTATGTGTTAAAAAGTTCTAATAAATTATTTTGTAAATGTTTACAAATATTTGAGAGCACTTTTAGAGAACATGTCTATAGAATAAAAGGTATTATTCACCAAAGTGATAAATATAGTCATATTTTTATAAAAATATTATCTTATTCTTTTAATAAACCAAAGAGAGAGAGAAAATGTTATTATTACATAAAAATTATCTTGAATAACTATAACATGTGAAAATAGATTTTTTTTTATAAATATGAATTATTTCCCCCAAGAGATACTTAGGTACAAATAATCAAAAAATAATTATAAGTTTGCAAATTACACCCTTACCACTTTGGTAGATTTCTTTTCCTACACCCAAGAAATATGTATATTTAAATAAAACAATAAAATCCATTAAGATAAATTAATTCATGATATAAAACAAAAAAGTGGAAGTATATTCACCATAGAAAATAAATAATTATATAATATGAAATATGACTCACGGATGTAATAGTGAGAAGAGAAACATTTACCTTGAGTTTGACTCATCACGCACATTATATAAAATCATAAATAATAAAAATATGATAATAATTTTTTGTTATGAAAATTTTTAGAGATAATTATTCATTTTTATCTCTTATGATAATATTATAGATTATTACAAAATCATTTTTTTGATATCCGATGTTTCGATAATATTTTCCTTATGTGTGAAAAATGAATTCTGGAGGATGCATAATGTTAAAAAATTATCAATTTAAAGATATATATAATATCAATCCTTATAAATGTATTATATTAATAAATAAATTATACCTTTATAAACATTCTTGAAATATGATACTATGAATTAACTACATTACAATCATGGAGAATGTAGGTCGTATGTACGAATGAGTAAAAATTACAATTTTCAAGAATCATTATATAAATATGAAATTAAATTTATAACATTTAAATATTGATAATAATTGAACAAATACAATATTTTTCTTTAAATGAACTTATATATATCGTGTCTGTGGTTTTGGGATGAAAATAGAGCAACATAGCTTCGTGAAGGCAGTAGTCCACAAATACACGAACAATGTTATGATTTTTATGTGAGTGAAACTTTGAGAGGTAAAATGATATATAATATATTAAGAATGATAAATAAGTAATTAATATCAAATATATGTCATTATAATCAAATATAATAATTATATTTGTCCTTATCACCTTCCATGTAAAACACTAGTGAAATACAAATCACATCGTTTTTTGTGGTGGTAGTCCACCATACTCAGGAGTGATATTATAAGATCCCATGTAGAATGTAAATTTAGAATGTATACTTACATTTATATGTTATAAATACTATAAATGTTTAATTATGTTATAAATATCATATATATATACTTTATATGAATCATCATACCCAACTGTTAATGGTGTTAATAGAAAAACAAATGACAAATGTGCGTAAGGTGGTAGTCCTCCGTACACATGAACACTAACATCATGGACCATTTGATAGAAGGGGGATTTTTGTAGGTCATATATTCAAAAAAAATATTTATATAAGGATGATACTTTTTTAATTATATGATCATGTTTTAAAAATAATTTAAGGAGATGGGAATTAAATAATACACAAATGCTCGATGAACAATGTTTCATCTTCACTAGATAACCTCCGAAGGGTTTCAACAAAATTATTTGAAGGATATAATTATAAGCATATTAAGTATTATATAATGAGAGTATTGAATTTATGAAGTTATTTAGTAGGTTATTGTATATTTAAAAAATTATTTAATGTGTGGTGATGATATGGGAGGGGTGGCCTTTTATAGGTGAGATGAGTTGGTCACATGATATTTAGGAAATGAAACATTGTACATAAGTTTTTATCTTGAACAAAAAGTCTAAAATGGATAAATACATATTATTATAATTTATCATCTCTAAATATTAACATAATATATTATTAAAATATGTAATTGATAATTTTAACACTTATATTTTTAGTTTAACCCACTGTAAACCCATTTTTAATTTAACTATTACGAATATGTTTTCCTTTTTTACCAATAATTTTTTTAAAAGAATTATGTAAAAGATAATATATTATATAAGCTATTCTTATTAGATAATTTAAATCTATTTTTAAAAATTCTTTTCAAATAAACTGAAAATCATGTTTTAAACATAATCGAGTATATGTGATTAGAATGATGGTGTTCAATGAGAGCATGATCAATTGTTTTCAATGTTTCTATATCAAAAATCAACATGAAAATGAATCCAATGACCTAAATATTATTAATTTATATATACATTCTATCTCATGGTAATTTGAAACTAAATAAATGTATAATTCCAACTTTTTATTAATTTAAATGAAAAGGTTTTTTTAAATTAAAATTGAATATTCTTCAATATTAAACAAAAAATAAATAATTATAAAAAATATTAAAAATTCATCAAAAGATAATATTTTTATTCATATTTCAAAAAAAATGTTTATATAATCATCTAAAATATAAGAAATTTGTAAAAATTAATTTTAAATTAGTTTCTCAAAGTGAGACTAAATCGTGTTTTAGAAAAAAATCTATAAGTTTTTTCATAAAACTATTATTTCTCCATTAAATTATTCATATTTTTATAATTAATAGAAAAAAATTATTTTTATTTTATTTTTTGGTACTATTCCTAACGGCCAATTTAATTGTGATAATATAATGGTATAATATGTAACTATTAATGTTTTCTCATGGATGACTACAAGAAAATAACCTTAAACATTACATAATATTTAATTAAGTTAATAATTCACAATAATGCTCTTTTCAGGTTTAGAGTATTGTAAAATTAAGAAATTATAATTACGTTACCTCTGAAAAATTTAAATGTAGACCCTTCTAATCAGTATCTAGTTTTTTATAAATTAAAAATTCATAAAAGAAAACAATAATTCTTTTCTTGATATAAATCTTATTGGGTTATTCCTTTCTATAACCCTACCTTATACCCTGTGAAAAACATTTCAAAAACATGGGATGAGAATAAAAATCTCAGTAAGGGTTATAAAATAAATAAAGAATACATTAGTTCATCAAAACATACAAAACATAAGCTCTTTATCATACATCATTAAATCATAAGATTTATGAATAACACATCAAAATCATAAATCATCATGAAAATTTGTGGCATTCATATCAAACATACATTGTATCTTTCACAGCTACGTAGGGAGTTACATTTGAAATACCCATCACAGTATATTCCACAAATATCATTGGAGAAACGTTATCGTTTACCTCTGTCACGTTACCCAATGCAATGAAGATATATCTCAGAATCATCCACACTAGGTTTATCATTGAAGCATTTGTATACGTAAACAATGACTAATAACCATAACATATTCATAACACATAAAAACCATAAAGGAATGATAACATTTCCACATTTCAATCAAAATAAATCAATTCAAGATATTGATATAATCAATGCATTATCAAACCATTTTCAAAACCATTTAAAACATTTAATAAAGATATTTTTTTTGTATTAAAGTGTCTCATACCACGTTGAAGGATTTGAATGAAATTTAAATTTCAAAACATTCATGTACATGTAAAAAAAAATTTTAAACTATTTTTAAAACATGGACATTAATGGGAATTATTTAGAAGAATAGATATTTAAAACATTTAAAACGATACATTAGTTAAATAGTTTTTACCCAAATGAGAGACGCTTGAATACAAATAATTTAGGAATAACATTAATGAAAACAGAATAATATCAATAATATAAAGGGATTAAAGATATAATATCTAAAAGGAAAGTATATAAACCATATAAAATTGAATTTTTGTATAAAACAAATCCATCTCAATGGAATGTAAATTGAGATAAAGTTGCTTCCACAGATCATATCCATAGATTACGGATAAAACAATGATATAATTATATCATAAAAATAATAATACCCCCAATATATTTAGATATTAAGTTTAAAATAATCAGAGTTCATTCCAATGTATTTATAGAACGACATAATCAAGAAGTTGAAGTTGAATACAAAGAATTGAAATTGGGTTAAGAAGGTCCCTTGCCGATTTGGTAACTTACGAAATATACACCACATGGAAGAAGGATCATACTATAATGATGTAAATGACCATAAATTAGATTATATTACACAAATTTTACAATCATGGTATTTAGATGCACCACACAAAAATATAGTGGCAAATATAGCATGGATCTCATGGGAATAAAAAGTTAGATGAAACCCCTTAACATGTTGTAATCAATCGAGTCATAAGAAAAAAAGCTAATAAATACAAAATGAATCACCTAATACCATGAATATAAATTTAATATTATAATATATAAAAAATTTAAGTAAAAAATACACAACAGGCAAAAAAAATAAGTGGTGAACAATGGAAATCTCATGAAATTAAAAGTTAGATAAGAAACCCCTTACCTCATGTCCGACTTGACTCATATGTTCAATGTTCTTCCTAAATAATAAAATTAAGTTAATTTCTACATCCTTAGTAACAATTTTCATATTTATTATTTCCTTTATATCACATATTACCTTGGTATAACAATTAATAAATTATTTGAGTCATATCGTACATTTTGTCGATGTTCGGAACTTTAGTCAAAATGAACATGATATAATTAAAAATTGTTCATGTGTTCAAAATTCAATTATCTCTAGAATTATATTCATGATTTATATATCATATATATCATATATATATATATGTATCCAGTTTATATGTATTTATAAAATTCCATATCATTTGGATTTAAGAAATTAAATGCTCTGTTCATGGAGACGGTAAGCCGTACGTACACATGAACGATAATTTCATTTCTATTTTATATTTATTAGAAATAAAACATAATAATAAATAAGTATATTTTAATTAAATTATAATATCTATGTTATTTATTTTAATTAACTTCATCCTTTATACATTCCATGTATGGCATGAACGAGTCATATCACTTTGAGGGGGCGGTAGTCCACCCTTCCTCATGTGATATTATTGTATTTACCAATTATGGAAACCATAAATTTTTGATATAAATTAAAAACCAAGATTAATATAGGCAATATAAATTTAATATATATCACCTATTAATATAGTTCCATCTTAATGGCCAATGTAATTGGTGGGAGAAGAAGATTGAACAATCATTGTTTCGTGAGGCAAGAGTCCGCCATCCACAGAAATAATATGTTCTTTATACATTAGACATAGTTGTGCGTAAGTGTAGTTATATTAATTCTCATAAAAACAACCTAGTATATTCATGATACTTGTTTTGTAATATAATAAATGAATGAAAATAAATTAGGGAGTTGGTGAAGTAAAATAACATATAAAAATGAAAGAGAAGAAGTTACCTTTAAATTGGGTATCTCTCTTTGGATTTAACTAAAAGGATTACTGGAATTCACATAGACGAAGTGGAATATTTTAATGAGGAAGAGATGGATGTAGGGAGATTAAATTAGTAGAGTTTGTATGAGACAAGAGGCTTGAGAGGTGTGAGTAATGGGGTAGAGGTGACAGATTTTTAAAAGAGGGATGATGGGTGCTTTAAGAACATTTGCAATTATTATTTTATTATTAACTTCTGTTTTGTTTAAAAAATCCAAAACTCATTAAATATGAAGATAAGATGACTCTTGTATGAAATAAAATCATCCAATATGAATTTTATAGGTTCTGTATATTGTTATAATTGTTATAATCTTCTTTATTTAAACCATTCATTAATGAGGTAAACACTACATCAATATTATGTCATAAATAATTTTATTTATTTGATGTCTAAAAAATTTAACTAATATATCATGATGTATGAAATTTTTTTATATTTCTAATTAATATTTTTAGTCTATTATATAACTTATATAACCTTATGTAATAATTTATTTACTGAAACATATATGTTTATGTCATTTTTGTCTCTACTTTAAGTAAATTAAAATAAAGTGTCATTATCACTCCCATGCGACTCAAGGATTACAAAAGATAGAAATGTATCAACTAATAGTATTAAGACACGTGTTAGGTTAATTTAATATTATTGTAATATTATTTTTACCCAAAATTACCCTATATATCATTAACTGTGTTAAATAAAAGTCAAAAGTTACTATTCATCCACAATTATATTCATCTTATTGAACAATATTTCACTTACTAAAAACAACCATGTATGTTTTATTTTAAAAAAATCAATTCTTAGAAGTATTAAATTTTCATTTAAATGAAATTGTCAGTTTTTTTTCTACTACACAGTGTTTTTACTATTCATCAAAAATTGAAGTTTTTCTGAAAAAATACAGAATATTCAAACAATTATATATTTGATATTTAAAATTAAAAAATTATGTTTATTTTAATAAATTCAAAAAAATTAAGTTTCATTAATTGAAGTAAAATTAATTTCCATTGTCAAAACAAAAAGCTTATTATTTACGAAATAATAACTATCAAAATATTGATGCATTTTTACGTCCAATTTCAAAATAAAATTACATCTAATGACAAAACTATTATTAAATGGTAAAAAATAATCTAACTAAACATTAAAACCACTTATAAAGATAATCTATCCATATAAATAAACTATATTAAAAAGCTGTTTTGAATTAAAATATAGTATTTTCCACTATTCATTAAAAATGAACATTAATAGAAAAATACCAAAATTGAATCCAAATTAAATTTTGATTTCGTGATTCTATATAGGAATGTTATGTTGTCAAATAGAACATATAAAAGTGAAAAAACTATATTTGAAAATGGTTCTCACTCAAAAGGCTTTAAATCAACCTTTTAAATAATATTATAGTATTTATGCTCAAATTGGATTCATTTGCATTTAAAGCCTATAAAATTTATTGGATAAATTTAAAAACATTTACTAAACAAGTTTAATCATATATTATTTAGTTTAGTTCATTCCCACCAATACAATGGGTATGCGTAAACTACAATTGTAAATAATAAAATTATATTATAATTTTTCGGCATAATTCAACATTGTTTGCATCGTAATATTTCAAAGAAACTCATTATTCTATATAGGGTAATCCATAAATCATAAAATCCCCATTAAAATAAAAATATTATTTAATTCACAAATATTAATAAATACGGAAATTTATTACTCTTTATTTACCTTGTATGTTACGTCCTTCCCCCCTATGGGAAATTACATTGTTGCAATTTTAAAATTGGGCTAAAAACATAATTGAATGTCCCACATTGGAAAATTCTAAATATAAATATCATTTTAAAAGAAATAAATATAGGTAAATAGGTCACTCAAGATAACACATACTTGGATTCTACTAGAAATTGGAAATAGTGGAGAAACTAAGTGTAATTTTCCGATGGAGAGTGATAGAATACCTGATCAGGAGAATGTTAACTACCAAAAAACCACAAACTTGTGATAGGTTAAATATACATTGGATTCCCAGTAGGAAACATAAATGGATATCACTTTTGTTTAAATATTCATTTAAAAGATTTGGGTAATGTATTTATGATATCGTACCATGTACATGAGGAAATATACATATTATTCAAGTAGAGTTTCATCCTCTAATAAGTATCTAAAAAAACTCATCCTTTCTCCAAACGATGAAAATTCAAGATTACTTGATCACACAAAAAGAGCTAGAATCAACTTCTAGATAATCAATTAATCTACAAATTATGAATTATATATTTCTCTTTCCTTTATACATTTACCAAAACCAAAATTGTTAATAAAATATCAGATAATCCTTAAAAAGGATAATATTTTATAAAAATAAATACTACTCTTAATCGCTAAAATTCGAAAAAAAAATATCCAATGTTAAGCAAAGAAAATTCAATTAACAAATTTCCTTCAAATTTTTCAATTTAATCCAAACTATTATTATTACCCTAAAGTTAGAAGGATTTATTCACACAGTCATGCATAGTAAATAATAAAATTTTTCTCCAAAAAACATCTACTACTCTTAATGTCCCATATGAAGTGCAAGTAACCAAATCACATATTCAATATTATTGGTTAATCATTTCCATAAATAACCCAAATCTCTTTATTCCCACAAAAAACATTGATTTTAACAAAATAATATTTCAACCATTACTCCACAAATTAAATCCCATTGTATTCTAGTTTCCATAAGCATATTGTATTCCCAAAAGGGAGAATGTCTTCCAAAATAACATGTATCACTTTATCACCAAACCATATTCTTATAATAAGGATGTCAATTTGATAAAATATAAGGTCCCAAATAAACTTATTCTTGATCCATAAAATCATTTAACTAAAAATAATTAGTCATACTACCCTGGGATTTCACGTAGTCTAGTGGTAGGCAAAAAATCTCAATCGCACTTTGGTTGCGGTTTTGATTACTACAGCTTTTTCCAACGCGACAGGTTGCCACAAAGTCTGTGTTTTTTCCTTTTTCGAAAACTATAATATTTTATAACATTAAAAAAAATAAAATTCCAAAAAAATAACCATAAAATAATTTATCCTCAAACGTGATCTAATACATATCATTTTTCACCCCAAAATCAAATAACCATTTATCACCTCTAAAATAACTATGACACGTTGTAATATTCTAACCATTATGGTAATGTTACTTATGATTAAATAACACCCTAACCTCTAAAGTTATCTAAACAGACCAATGATACCATCTATAAAGACTCGGCCTTAAACATTACATAATCTTGAATTGTGTTAATTATTCACATTGAGGGTCTTTTCATGTTTAGAGTTTTAGAGAATTAGTCCACAACCATTACATACCATCTCAAAAATTATAAAGTAAAAAATTCTACTCAATATCTAGTTTTTTCATAAAATATATATTCATAATAGAAAATAATATTTATTTTCTTGATTTAAGTCTTCTTGAGTTCTTCATTTCCCTTAACATGACTTATACCCAGTGAAAAACATTTCAAAAACATGTTATGAGCCTAAAAAGCTCAGTAAGGGTTATAAAATAATGAATAAAAACTATAGAACCCCCATTTTGAGATATGTAGAATTATTTATCCATTTTTATGTGTTTAAAGTGTATGGGGTGAGTAGGGAACAGGTTGGGAGAGTTTGGAATAGTTTTGGATGGGTTTTGGATGATTTTAGAGGGGTGAATGGTTTGAGAACATTTAGTGGAAACCATAGGAATTCCCCAAGAAAACAAGCAAGGAATATAGTAGGATTCACATGGACTGCGCACGGTTTGCAATACCGTGCGAGGAAACCATGCAGACCCTTGATCTCGAGGCAGTATCATGCACACAGTGAGAACACAGTTTTCCAAATCGTGCGAGCTAATCGTGAAACCACTTAAAAATAGGGTTATAAGTTCCGGGCTCCCTTGGGATTAACCTATATCACTCCAATTTTCCCCTCACTTGAGCCTCACTCTGTATTTTGGGTTCTCAGGGGTTAAGGGTGCTCTTCTACTCGATTTGGAAGTGTTTTAAAGGGGTTTCAAGGAGGTTTGAAGGTGGTTTCTCCTGGGTAAGTCTCTCCACTTGTTTCTCTTGTGTTTTCCTCAAGATCTACATCCCTCCCTTTCGTGGTTCTCTATATCTACACTTTTTGCGGGTAGATATAGAGTTGTGGTTCCCTTGGATGTTAATATTAATGCTTCTATATGTTAGGTATAGGGGATCTAGAGAGGTTTCGGTGGTGCGTTCGCCGGATTTGAGGTGTGATGGCTTGTGGGTCGATTTCTCGATAACCCTAAAGGTAGGTGGCTTCTCTATAGACTCCACATGGTTAGATCTAGTGGTTCATTGTTAAAATTAATTATTGTACAGAAAATTAATTGTGAACTGTTATGAGAAATTCACCGGAAATCCCTTGGGTGATGTTTTGGATATTTTTGGGAAAATGGTGTTTTATGGTGAAATTCTATTCTTGTGTATTTTAAAATGATGATTTTAAAATGGGATGATATGGTTTATTTTTTAAAATGATTTATGGAAAGGGTTTTCAATAAAAGTCGTTGTTTTATTGGAATGTTGTTTGTCATGGAAAATGATTATAAATAAATGGTTGATTTATTGAAGTGGATTCATATGCAATTGAATTGGTTGACTGCATGTAGTTGTGACCTTGGAGGGTTATATTATTGGTATTGTATTTTTTGAATGTTGTGTGGAAGTGGCGTGAAGTACCACTATAAAAATGGGATGTATAGTGGATCGAACGACCACCATTAATGGTAAGTGGATGGGAAGTGCCACAAAAGTGTGAATGGGTGAACGGGTTGGACGGAAGATCCACCATATGGTTGTTTGGTGGTATGGTTGTTTTGTTGCGCATTTATTTGCAAGATGGATTTATTGAGCTAATGTGTAAATTTTTGAATGGTTGGGGATTGTTTTGGTGGATTTCCCTTGGTTTCATGGGTTGGGTGTGATGGATTGGTAAGAGCATGGTTGGAATACGGAAATGGTTTCAAATGTGATTATTTTATATAAAATGTTGTATATAAATGTGCTAATAGTTATATCCTAGTGGCATGTATAGGGAAGTCATTTGGTGAAATGATTATGAGTTTTAGTACTCACCCTCTTCTTTGGTACTGTGGTGTCTTTGCAGATGTCACGTACCATGACGTGGGAAAGGTAATCCATCACCATCCTTTAGTGGAGCATTGTGATCCCTTGGTGGAGCTTGGAGGATAGAGAATGGAATTTAGTTGTGGTGGTGTCATGACTTGTGGTGTTTGGTTGTTTAGTGTCCGATGTTTACAATGATGTAGTGTGGGAATGTCTAGTTGTATTGGTATTGAGTTGTGTTGTGGAACATCTTGGTAGTCATTTGGGAATACATGGTTGGGTAATTGAATTGACGTGCATCATATAGTGGCTGTTAGTCGATTGTTTGGTTGGTTTTGTATTAAGGGAAAAATTTTCCCCAACTTGTTCTTAAAGCCCCCAGCATTTATTTCCAGCCTTTGGCACCTTGGGAATGTCACTTAAGGCCATGTGACCCTGACCGCCTACTCAAGACAATGGACTAGGGGTGGGGTTTTAGAAGTGGTATCAGTTTGTTCGGTCCATTGGAGTTGATTCATAGATTTGGTGTTGACATTTGTTTTGTTACATACCTTGGGTCGGGATGGTAGCATGGAGTAGGTTTGTCAGAACATGGAATGTAAAGCATAAAAGGACGTAGCTAACACTTTTATGATGAAATTCAATTTACCATGGAGTTGGGTACATATGTGTTTTGTAGACACTTATAGGCCTTGTATATCTCATTGTCGTGGGTGTAGCCAATGAGAATAGCATGACATGCATGGTAGAAATGACTTCCCACTAGGATGCATATTTTATTGGGGTATAATGATCTATGGGCGGAATTGAGAAATGGGTTTTGTGTGAAACTGTAATGTGAATAAATTTGATATTTTGAAAATGGTTTGGTTTTCAAAATGGTGAAACATGGCACATGTGGAAAAGGTAGAAAGCCTTGTTGTGATAGTGTTGTGTAATGTGATCTGAAATGGGATTTCGTGATGTCTACAGAAGTGAGACTCATGGTTCCTTGTTATCTATTTACTGAAATGGCACCAGGTAGGCGTCATAGAGACCATCTAGAGGAGGGTGCTGAGAGTGTGGTTTCACCTGAGCCTCAGGTGATCCAGTAGCAAGTGCGAAGCATAGTGCATGCTTTCCAAGCTGTGGAAAGTGAAAACAAAATGTATGATCCAACGCATGTGGATCAGTTTCAGAAGAAGAATCCACCCATATTCTATGGTGATTAAGAGTCGGAGAGGGAAAAAGCATGGTTGAATAGAATTAAAAAGATCTTTGAGTTCATGGGAACACTGATAGAGTTAAATGGGATGTTGGCCACGTATATGTTGGGAGATCTTTCCATTCAGTTTTGGGAGTTGGTAGTCCAAGAGGGGACGAACCAGGGTATGATGCGGGAAGGCTTTGAGGAATTTTTTAACAAAAAATTCTACCCACATATGTTTAGAATTCAGTGTATGGCTGATTTATTCAGTTTGAAGTAAGAGCATATGTCTGTGACGGATTATGCAGCTTAGTTTATGAACATAGTGAGGTTTTCACACAAAGTGGCAGGTAACACATCGTTGAAGGCAAGGATCTTTAATGTGGGGTTAAGTTAAGAAATCTATTCAAAGAGAGCAGTGTTGTGTATAGATGATTACACATAGATGGTGAATAGAGCCTCAGTGGCTATGTGGGATCTTTTGGGAGCTCCAGGTGGAGGAAGAATGGTGGTACACATGTGGAATAGTGGGAAATCTAACACTGGGTTCAAGCCAAAGAGGGACACTTATTACCAGGGCGGGAATATATAATATAATCTGACGGCAGGATCTGTAAATCTTCCTCTGAATCCTCAGAGCAGGACAAGATGTTTTTAGTGTGGTTCTATAAGCCACATAAAGCGGGATTGTACGACACAACCTCAATCATGTCATAACTGTAAGAAGATGGGGGCATATTCAAAGTTATTTTTGGAATTCTCCATGGTCGGGTGCACATGACACTCCTTAGGGATCACAGACGTCGTATGATTCGACTGGACGGGGACAACAACACACCCCTCGTCAGTAGAGTAAAGTGGGTCATGCTGATTCTCAGAATACCACGATGCCTAATTAGAGAAATAAGGACCATAGTGTAGCAAGAAACCAAGTGTTTGGAGTTAAGAAGGTTTTGGTGGATGATCAGTTGGGACCATCCATGATGTGAGATACTATTCTTTTAAATTCTACCTTGATTAAAGTATTGTTTGGTACAGGTGCTTCACACTCTTTTATTGTTGCACGTGAGGTTTATTTGCTGGGTTTAAGGGTAGAAATTATGCCCTTGGTTTTGAAACATCAAACTCCTCTGGGTCGAAGAGAGTGTCGAGCCTTCCTGTGTAGAATATGTTGTATCGTTTTGGGAGAGGTTGAGATAGTGTGTAATTTCTCAATTCTTGATATGGATGGGTATGATGTAATCCTAGGAATGGATTGTCGGGTGGCTTACAACGATTGTGATGCATGAACAATTGCTTTTATGACACATGATGGTGTTAGACATATCTTTAGAGGAGAGAAGCATGAAAGGAAGGGAGAAACGGGTTTTTGGCACTAGTAGTGGGAACTTTATCTTATTAGTTGGTGTTGTTGTCATTAGAATAGGTAATGGGTGTTGAGCAGAATGTTCTTCCTGCAGTGGTAGATCAGGTCATGGGTTTTTTTCCTGAAGAACTCTCTAGGTTACCTCTCGTAAGAGAAGTAGAGTCTACGATTGATCTCTTTTTGGGGACCAGTCCAATCTCAATTCTGTCTTATCGGAAGGCACCAGGTCAATTGTGGGAATTGAAAGTCCAGTTGGAAGAGATAAAAAATAAGGGGTTTATCCGGCCTAGCACATCTTTATGGGCAACACCGGTGTTGTTTGTTAAAAATGCGGATAGAACATCGAGACTATGTGTTGATTATCGTAGACTTAACCAAGTTACGATAAAGAATGGATATCCACTATCACGAATTAATGATTTATTCGACCAGTTGAGGGAAGCATAGTGGTTCTACAAGATCGAACTGAGGTCGGGATATCGTCAATTGTGGGTTACAAATGATGATATTCCAAAAAACTGATTTCAGAAGTAGATATGGCCATTATGAATATGTGGTTATGCCCTTTGGTCTAATGAATGTGCGAGATGTGTTTATGGGATTGATGAATCAGATATTTCAGAGATATCTGGATTCATTTGTGGTGGTGTTTGTAGACGATATTCTGGTGTATTCAAAGACATGGGTGGAGCATGAGCAGCACTTGGCGACAGTGCTAAGAATCATGAGGGATAATCGGTTGTATGCCTCATTGTTAATGTGTGAATTTTGGATATGGGACGTTCGTTTTCTTGGCCATGTGATTTCTGAAAGATGTGTTTCAGTGGATCTGGAAAAGAAATAGGTAGTTATCTCATGGAAACCACCAAAGAATGTGTTTGAGATACAAATTTTTCTTGGTCTAGATGCATATTATCGGCGTATTGTTCATTATTTTTCACATTTGGCTTCACCGATGACATTTTTGACTAGAAATAATGTTCCATTCTAGTGGAATTAGCAGTGTCAGTAGTGTTTGTATGAGCTAAAGGATCTCCTTACATAAGCACCAATCTTGGTTTTCCCTAAACCAGGAATAGGGTACGTGGTGTATTTTGATTCATCGAGATAAGGTTGGGGTGCGTTCTCATGCAAGGGAATCATGTGGGTGCATATGGATCATGGTTGTTGAGAGTTCATGAGAAGAACTACCCAACTCATGATTTGGAGTTTGAAATAGAGGTCCATGCTTTAAATTTATGGTGTCATTATCTCTTCGGTGATAAATTCATGGTATATATAGATCATAAGAGCTTGATGCACATTTCTCACAAAGGGATTTGATCTTGAGGCAAAGGAGCTGGATGGAATGCCTAAAGATGATTGATTTTGACTTGATGTACACACCGGGTAAGGGAAATTCAGTGGCAGATGCGTTTGGTAGAAAATCATATGATTAGGAGGTAAAACAGGCATCAGACCAGTGGTAGTTGACGTCACATATAGCTCATATACGGTTGGAATGTGAGGACCAGTGTGATAGAGCGGTCTTGATTTCAATTTTTTGATTCCTGACATGGTTGGCCTTATTAGAAAGGCACAGATATTTGATTCTAAGTGTGTGACCATGGGTCGAGACTCAATGGTGGGGAGACCATTGACGGTTGGCAACTGAATGGAGATTCAGTTTTGTGTTTTCAGAATCATATGGTTGTACCAGTTGTTTTTCAGGAGGATCTTCTCAGGCCATATCATCATTCCAGGTGGGATGTTCGTCCTAGAATTTAGAAAATATATAAATCTTTGAAAGCGCAGTTCTTGTGGGCTGGAATTAAAAGAACAGTGGCTGAGTTTGTTTCAAGATTATTGACTTCTCATAAGGTCAAGGAAGAGCATCTAAGGCCAACAAGAATGTTGCAGCCATTACCAATCCCTGTTTGGATGTGAGAGATGATAGCGATGGATTTTCTCACAGGTCTCCCAAGAACAGTCAGAAAGCACCATAACATCTGGGTGATAGTGGATCAGCTAACGTAGTCGGCCCATTTCATCCAGATTTCTGAACCTAATATGGTGGAGGATATATTCAAAATCTATATCTGGGATGTGGTAAAGAGGAATGGTGTTCCTGTTTTGATTGTATTAGATAGAGATCTTAGATTTACATCTCTTTTGGGGAAATCCTTATAGAAATCCCGGGGGACATAGTTGACGATGAGTAAGGCATATCACTCTCAGACGGATGGTCAATCTGAGAGGACGATAAAAACTATGGAGGATATGTTAAGGTTTTTTGTCATTGATTTTGGTGGCTCGTAGGAGGAACACTTGTCGTTGGTTGAGTTCTCAAACAATAAAAGCTATCATAAATCCATACAAATGGATCTGTTTGAAGCATTGTATGGGAGGCCATGTTGTTCTCCACTATATTTGGTGGAAATGGGTGAGTCCTCGATGGTTGGACTGAACCTTTTCCAAGAGACGACGGAGAAGATCAAGTTGATCAGGAAGATAATGGAGACGGCACAGAGTCGTCCAAAATCATATGCGGATCATCGTCGATGATCGTTGTCATTCAAGGTGACTGATCATGTGCTCTTGAGGATCTCTCCTAGGTTGGAAAATCGTTGGATTTGGAAGCAGGGAAAGTTATCTCCGAGGTTTATTGGGCCTTTTGAGATTCTTGAGCAGGTTGGTGAGGTGGCCTATCGTTTGGATTTTCTACCTAGGTTCAGTGCGGTGCACAATTTGTTTCATGTGTCACTGTTGAAAAAGTATCTGTCGGATCGTGACCATGTGATTCGATGGGATCATGTTGAGCTAGAACCGGATGATTCGTTGGTGCACATGCCAGTGCAGGTAGTGTAGAGGCAAGAGAAAGTCTTGCGTGGTAAAAGCATCCGTTTAGTTCGTATTTTGTGGAAACAATGTCAGATTCAAGAGGAGACATGGGAGCGGGAGAAAGAGATGCTCGAGCAGTGGCCCAAGCACTTTCGGCAAAGCTTAGGTTCACTACTTTCTGAGGAAGGAAAGTACAATGGTGGGGAGAGTATAGCACCCCCAGTTTGAGGTATGTGGCCTTTTTATGCATTTTTATGTGTTTAAAGTGCATGGGATGAGTTGGGAAGAGGTTTTGAGAGTTTGGAATAGTTTTGGATGTTTTTGGAGGCTTTTAAAGGGGTGCACAGTTTGAGCATGGTTAGTGGAAACCATGCAGATTCCTCAAGAAACTGCGCAAGGGAGATAGTAGGCTTCGCACGATCTGCACACAGTTTTCCAAACCGTATGAGAAAACATGAAGACCCTTACTCCCGATGTAGTAGCATGTGCACGGTTAGCGCACTGTTTGACAGACAGTGTGGGATAACCGTGCGGCCACTTAAAAATATGGTTATAAGTTATGGGATCCCTCGGTATTAACCTATTTCACACCAATATTCCTCCCACTCCAGCCTCACTCATGATTTTGGGTTCACAGGGATTAAGGGTGCTCTTCCACTCGATTTGGAAGCGTTTCAAAGGGGTTTCAAGGAGGTTTGAAGGTGGTTTGTCCCTGGTAAGTCTCTCCTCTTGTTTTTCTTGGGTTTTCCTCTAGATATACATCCCTCTCTTTCATATTATTCTAGATGTACACTTTTTGTGAGTATATCTAGGGTTGGGGTTTCCCTGGATGTTTATATTAAGGCTTGTGAATGTTATGGAAAGGGGATCTAGAGAGGTTTCAGTGGTGCGTTCGCCGGATTTGAGGTGTGGTGTCTTGTTGGTCGATTTCATAGGAACCCTAAAGGTAGGTTGCTTCTCTCTCAACTCCACTTGGTTAGAACAAGTGGTTACTTATTACAATTAATTGTTATGCTGAAAATTAATTTTGAATTGTTCTGCGAAATTGGTTGGTAATCCCTTGGGTGATGTTTTTGGGTTATTTAGGAAAAAGGGTGTTTTATGGTGAAATGTTATTCTTGAGGATTTTAAAATGAATATTTTAAAATTGGATGATATGGTAGATTTCTGAAAATGATTAATGGAAAAGGGTTTTCAATAAAAGGGGTTGTTTTATTGAAATGTTGTTTGGCATGGAAAATGGTTTTCAATAAATGGGTGATTTATAGAAGTAGATTGATATGAAATGGAATTGGTTGATTCCATGTGGTTGTGACCTTTATGGGTTATATAATTGGAATTGGATTGTTTGAATGTTTTGTGGAAGTGGCGACAAGTACCACTATAAAAAGGGGATGGATAGTGGACGGATGGTCCACCATAAATGGTAAGTGGACGATAAGTGCCACTAAAGTGTGAATTGGTGAACGGGTTAGACGAAAGCTCCACCGTTTGGTATTTTGGTTGTATAGTTTTTTTGTTGTCCATTTCTATGCAAGATGGAATCGTTGTGCTAATGTGTACATGTTGTAATGGTTATTTCTGGTTTGGTTGGATTTCACTTGGTTTCTTGGGTTGGGTGTGATGGCTTGGTAAGAGCATGGTTGGCTTATGGAAATGGTTGCACTTGTTATTATATTATATAAAATGTTTTATATAAATGTGCTATTGGTTTTATCCTAGTGGAATGTGTAGGGAAGTCATTTGGGGAAATCCTAATGATTTTTAGTACTCACCACCTCCTTTGGCACTGTGGTGTATTTGCAGATATCGTGTACCATGACATGGGAAAAGGTAAGGCATCACCGTCCTATAGTAGAGCATTGTCATCCATTGGTGGATCTTGGAGCCTGGAGCATGGCGTGCAGCTGTGGTGGTATCATGGGTTGTGGTGTTTGGTTTTTTAGTTTCCTCAATGTACCCTGATGTTGTGTGGACATGTCTAGTTTTATTGGTTTTGAGTTGTGTTTTGAAACATCATGGTTGTCTTTTGGGAATGCATGGTTGGGTAATTTAATTGACATGCATCATATAGGGGCGGTTAGTATATGGTTTGGTTGGTTTTGTCTTAAGGAAAATCATTCCCCAACTTGTTCTTGAAGCCCTCGGCATTTATTGCCAGCCTTTGGCGGCTTAGGAACATCACTTAAGGCCAAGTAACCATCACCGCCTCCTCAGGCCAATAAGGTAGGGGTGGCGTGTTACAAAAAAATTAGTTCATCAATACATACAAAAATTAATCTCTTTAACATACCTCATGAAATCATAAATTTTTTTAATAACACATAGAAATCATAAATCATAATGGTAACATGTGGTATCCATATAAAACATAAATTTTAGCATTCACATCTACATAGGGAGTTACATTTGGAATACCCATAACAATATATTACCTAAATCTATTCAGATAAACACTAACGTTAACCTCCATTATGAGACACAATGCATTGGAGAGTTATCTAGGGGTCACATGTCCTAGGGTTATCACAGAACCACCCATATATGTAAACAATAACCAATAAGAATAACATAATAAATACACATAAAACAAGCATAACATAAAATTACCATTTCTACATTGTAATCACTATATATCATTTCAAGATGTTGTCATAATTATTCCTTATTGAAAAAAAATTCTTTACATTTTAAAGTATTTAATAAAAATATCTTTGGAATAAATGAGTCCCATACAACTTTGAAGAATTTGGAAGAAATTTTAATTTCTAAACATTCATATACATAAAAATAAATACTTTAAACAATTTTTAAAATATGGTCATTAATGTGAAATATTTAAAAGAATAAATCATTAAAACATTTAAAATGATATTTTAATTAAAGAGTTCTTAACCAAATGAGAGACTCTTGAATACAATTAATTGAGGAATAAAATTAATCAAAAAATTATAATATCCTGAAAATAAAATGATTCAGGATATAATATTTTAATGTTAAATATATACACCACATAAAATTGAATAAGAGTATAACAAAAAATAAGTCTCAATGGAATTTAAATTGAGACCATGTCCCTTGGAAAGACCATATCATTAGATTAAAGACATATCAATGAAATAATTATGTGTGTAAAATAATAATACACCTAATATAACTGGATATGAAGTGTAAAACAATCATAGTTCATTCACACATATTCATATCATGACATAATCAAGATGTATATGTTTAACCAAATGAATTGAAACTGGGTTATGATGTTTCTTTACCGATTTAGAAACTTATGAAGCATACAGCCTATGAAAGAAGGATCATAATATGAAGAAGTGAATGTCCATAAAATTAATTGTATTAAACAAATAATTCATTTATGGGCAGTGCATACACCACACAAAATGAAATAGTGTCAAATATAACATGAATCTCATCAGAATAAAAAGTGAGATGAAAACCCCTAACAACGTTGTAATCCATCGAGTCGTCAGACAAAAAGTTAATAACCACCAAATTAATCACATAATAAAATTAATATAAACAGAATCATTATAATATATATCAAATGGTAGTACACAATATACCACATTCAATAAATAAGTGGTGAATAATCGAAATCTCACGAAATAAAAAGTGAGATAAGAAACCCCTTAACTTGTGTCCGACTTGACACGTATGTTCCATGTTCTTATAGAATAATAAATATAAGTTAATTTATAATTACATAAGAACATTTTTTATTTTATTATTACTTTTATATCACTTATTAACGTTTTATAACAATTATTTAATTATTTGAGTTTATATCGGACATTTTTTCGTTGTTCGGAACATTAGTCAAAATGATCTTGTTATAATTAAAAATGGTCCATGTGGTCAAAATTACAATATCACCAGAATGATAATCATGATTTGGATATCATATGTATCTTATATATCTCGTGTATATGAATTTTTAATATTTCATATCATTTGGAGTTATGAAATTAAACACACCATTCATTGAGACAATGAGTCGTACATACCCATTAACGCTACATTCATTTCCATTTTATATTTAATGGAATGAAAATGTAATTATACATAGGTATATTATAATTAAATTATAATATTTATGATATGAAATTTTATTAACTACATCCTTTATATGTTCCATGTATGGAATGAACGATTCCTATAGCTTTGAGGGGGCGGTAGTCCGCGCTACCTCAAATTAAATTATCATATTTACCCATTATAGAAACTGTAAAGGTGTGATATAAAAAAAATATAGAATTATAGAGGAAATAGAAATATAATATATTTTAAATTTAAATAAATTTTATCTTAATGGACACTTTAATAGGTGGTTGGATGTTATTGAACAATCATCGTTTTGTGAGAAACTATTTCACCGTCCATAGAAACAGTATGTTCTTTACCCATTTGACATAGGTGTGTGTAATTGTAGTTAAAATAAATCTCATAAAAACAATAAAGTATATTGGGGATATTGTTGTTGTTATAAAATAAACAATTAAAATTATTTTAGTGGGTAGGAGAAATAAAATAAAAGATGATAACTTTAGAGAATATGTTACCTTTAAATTCGGTATCTCACATTAGTTTTAACCAAATGATTTTTTTGAATTGCTATCTGCCTATGGGATGACATCTACATAGAAAATAAGGATGTAAGGAGCTTAATGGGGAATATTTTAGATGAGGCAAAGATAATGAGAGGAGTGAGTAATGGGTTAGTGGTGAGGGATCTTTATGGGGGAGGGGCTCATTAGGAATGTTTGGAAGTATTATTTTATTATAAATTTATTTTGGGTTTTAAAAGGACCAAAACTCATTAAATTCAAAGATAAGATGTCTTTTGATCAAAATAAAATCAAAAAAAAAATTGGAATGGGTTTATATATATTTTTAATTTTTATAATCTTATTTATTTAAATCATTGATTAATGAGGTAAACACTACATCGTTATTGTATCATAAATAAATTTATTTATATGATGTCTAAAATTTATAAATAAAATACCATGATATAGGAAATTGTTTTAGAATTCTAATGAATATTTTTATTTGAAGGTATAATGTATATATCCCCATGTTAAAATTTATTTACTATAAGATATATGTTTATGTCATTTTTTACTTTACTTTAAGATAATTAAAATAAAGTGTCACTATCACCCTCATTAGGCTCTGAGTGGCCCGAAAATCGACCCATGGATGCCCATGGTCAAAAATATATTAACCATTATAATTAAGAGACATGTTAGGGTAATTTAATATTATTATAATATTATTTTTACCTTAAATAACCCTATTTACCTATAACCGCGATAAATAAAAGTCATCAGTTACAATTCACCACAAATTATATTCATATTATTGAAGCACATTTCACTTACTAATAACAAGAATAGATGTTGGATTTTTAAAAATTCTATTTAATAAAGTGGTAAAATTTCATTGAAATAAAAATGTATGTTTTTTAACAACTACTCATTGTTTTCACTATTCATCAAAAGGTGATGTTTTTCAGAAAAATTCAAAAAAAAAATCAGCATAAGATATATATGATATTCCGAATTCAAAAATGTTATCTATTTTACCAAATTAAAGACATAATGTTTTATTTAATTAGTTTACAATTAATTCTCGCTATCAAAAAATGGGGTTTTTTAATATATAATAACTATCAAAAGATTGACACTTGATTATATCTAATTTCAAAGTGAAAGGGAATCCAAAAACCAAAATTGGATAAAATGGTAAAAAAAACAATCTAAATAAACTTTTAAACTAATTAAAATGATAATCTAACCATATAAATTAATTATATTAAAATACAATTTGGAAATAAAATGTAGTATTTCTCAAAATTCATTAAAAAATAAACATTATCATAAAAATACCATAATTTCATCCACTGTATGTTTTTGTACCATGATTCTAAAGAAAAAATATTATTTTTTCAAATATACATATAAAAGTGTAAAAAAAATATATTTAAAAATCGTTTTCCATCAATGGCCGTTAATTGACTTTTTTAAGAATATTATAATATGTTCGCTTAAAATTAGATTCATTTTTATTTTAATCCTCTAACATTTATTGGATAAATGTAAAAAAATTTAATAAACATGATTCATCATATTTTAGTTAGTTCTATTCATTTCTGCCAACACAATGGCTATGATTTAACTACCATTTAAAATAATAATATTATGTTATTATTTTATTATGTAACTCAACATTGTGTGCATTGTAAGATTTCAAAGAAACATGATATTGTGTATCGGGTACTCCATTGATCATAGAATCCCCTTTAAGGAAAAAATAATATTTAATTCAAAAATATTAATAAATATGAAAATTCCTTACTCTTTATTAACCTGGGATGTTACAATGAGTGTTTCACAAGAAAGCGAAGTGATTAAATTTAAAAAATATACTTTTTGGGTTGTTTGAGAACAGTGTTCTATGTTTCATATGCTATCTAAGAAATTATTCCTTTTAAAATATTTTCTTGTTACACCCTCAAATTGTATTCATAAAATCATGTGAGTTAAGGTATCATGGTGTCCTAAATAGCATAATTATACATGATATGATTTCTTAGATGTGTCTTTTATTTTATAATCCATGTTGGTGTGTTGTATATGAATAGAATTCATTCACATAATATTTTATTAAAAATACACTAAATTAATGAAAAAATCAAGATATTTAAATTATAATAGGAATCCTCTATGTTCACTGGACTCACACCAACTTGAGTACATTACCTAGTCGTCAATGTGTGTGGGTTGTAAATAGTTTTAGAGGGATTTACAACATCATAGGAATGATTTAATTATAACGTTATAGTTAAATTAAAGTCAATATATATATATATATTCAAAATTTATATTAACAATTATTAATTTAAATATAATAACTTGTAATCGTTTTTTTATCTATTGAATATTTTCCCAAAATTTGATTTTGATTAGTGAGAAAGGTGACTACTCCCTTCAGAGGTATCCAATATTTAGGTAGATAACCTAATGATAAATTAATATCATCCTCTATTCAAATTAAATTATGTAATTATTTTAAAATAAATAGAAGAATAATTCTTTAGAACATCGACATTAATGAGAAATATTTAGAAGAATAAATTTTTAAAACATTTAAAACGATATTTTAGTTAAAGAGTTCATAACCAAATGAGAGATGCTTGAATACAAATAATTAAAGAATAACATTAATCAAAACGTTATAATATCATTAAAATAATGTGATTCATGATATAAAATGTTAAAGGGTAGTATATACACAATATAAAATTGAATTTGTGTATAAAATGAATCAGTCTCAATGGAATGTAAATTGAGACAATGCCGCTTGAAAAGATCATATCGTTAGATTAAGGATAAATCAATGATATAATTATATCTGGAAAATAATAATAACCCAAATATATTTAGATATTATGTTTAAAATAATCATATTTCATTCCCACATATTCATAGCACGACATAATCAAGAAGTAGAAGTTGAATCCAATGAATTGAATTTGGGTTAAGAAGTTCCCTTACCGATTTGCTAACATACGAAATATACACCCCATGGAAGAAGGATCATACTATAAAGATGTAAATGACCATAAATTAAATTATATTACCCAAATTATACAATCATGTTATGTATATACACCACACAAAATGAAATAGTGGCAAATATAGCATGGATCTCATGGGAATAAAAAGTGAGCTAAAACCCATTAACATGTTGTAATCAATCGAGTCAAAAAACCAAAAGTTAATAAACACCAAATGAATCAAATAATACCATGAATATAAATATTATATGATAATACATATCAAATTTAAGTATAAAATACACAACATGAAAAAAATAAGTGGCGAACAATGGAAATCTCAAGAAATTAAAAGTGAGATAAGAAACCCCTTACCTCATGTACGACTTGACTCTTATGTTCCGTGTTATTACTAAATAATAAACTTAAGTTAATTTCAACATACTTAATAACATTTTTCATGTTTATTATTCCTTTTATATCAATCATTACATTGGTTTAAAAATTAATAAATTATTTGAGTTCATATCAGACATTTTTTCGATGTTCGGAACTTTAGTCAAGATGAACATGTTATAATTACCAATTGTCCATGTGGTCAAAATTCCATTATCTCAAAAATTATATTAATGATTCATATATCATATATATCATATATATATATATAGATTTTATATCTATTTATAAAATTATATATCATTTGGATTTATGAAATGAAATGCATCATTCATGGAGACGGTAAGTCGTACGTACGCATGAACGCTACTTTCATTTCTATTTTATATTTAAATGAAATAAAACATAATAATAAATAAGTATTTTTTAATGAAATTATTATATTTATGTTATTTTATTTAATTAACTTAATTATTTATATGTTCCACATATCGGATGAACGATTCATATCACTTTGATGGGGCGTTAGTCCGCCCTTCCTCAAGTAAAATTATCATATTTACCCATTATGGAAACCATTAAAGTTTTATATAAATGAAAAATAAAGATGAATATAAGAAATATAATTTTAAAATATATCAAATGTAAATATATTTACATCTTAATGTCCACTATATGAGGTGGTAGGAGAAGATTGAACAATCATTGTTTCGTGACACAAGAGTTCGCCATCAACAGAAATTATATGTTCTTCACCCATTAGACGTATTTGTGTGTAAGTGTAGTTAGATTAATTCCCATAAAAACAAACTAGTATATTTAGGATACTTTTTTTGTTATATAATAATGTAATTAAAAGGTATTAGAGGGTTGTGGAAGTAAAATAATAGATAATAACTTAATAGAAGATGTTACCATTAAATTGGGCATCTCTCTTAGGAATGAACCAAAAGGATCGCTTGATTTTCAATCGACCAAGGAGAAAGCGTATATGCGGAAGAGATGGGTGTAGAGAGATTAAATGGGTAGTTTTTTGATAATACAAGGGTCTTGAGAGGTGTGATTAATGGGTTAGAAGTGAGTGATTTTTAAAAGAGGGATGATGGGCTATTTAGGAACGTTTGCAAGTTTTATTTTATTATTAACTTATTTTCAGTTTAATGAATATAAATATCATTAAAGATGAAGATAATATGAATATTTGAAGAAATAAAATCATACAAAATGAAATGGACCAGTTTAAGATGTTGTTATAATTTTTATAATCATATTTATTTAAACCATTCATTAATGAGGTAAACACTGCATCATTATTATGTCATAAATAATTTAATTTATTTGATGTCTGAAAAAATTAAATAAAACATCATGACTTATGAAATGATTTTTTATTTATAATGAATAATTTTAGTCAAATTTATAACTTATATAACCCCATGTAAACATTTATTTACTAAAATATATATGTTTATGCCATTTTTGTCTTTACATTAAGTAAATTAAAATAAATTGTCATTATCACTCCCATGTGAGTCCATGGGTTCCCAAAATTGACATAATGATTCCAAAAATTATAAATGTATCAACTAATAGTATTAGGACAAATGTTAGGGTAATTTAATATTATTATAATATTATTTTTACCCTGAATTACTCTATTTACCATTAACTATGGTAAATAAAAGTCAAAAGTTTCTATTCACCCACAATTATATTCGTCTTATTGAACCCCATTTTACTTACTAATAACAACAATGTATGTCCTATATTTAAAAATTCAATTCACAGAAGTAGTAAATTTTCATTTAAATGAAATTGTTTATTTTTTTATCTTCTACATACTGTTTTTAATATTCATCAAGAATTTATGTTTTTCAGAATAATACTGAAAATTCAGCCTAATATATATTTGATATTTCGAATTAAAAAATGATTTCTATTTTATAAAATTCAAAAACTTTTATGATTAATTAATTAAATTAAAATTAATTTTCATTTTCAAAACAAAAAAGCGTAATTTATAAGAAATAATAACTATCAAAAAATAGATAATTTTTTATGTCCAATTTGAAAGTAAAATTACATCTAATGACCATAATTAGATTAAATGGTAAAAAATAATCTAATTACACTTTAAATCTATTTAAAAAGATAATATATCCATATAAATAAACTATATTAAAAAGCAGTTTTGAATTAAAATACAGTATTTTACACTATTCATTAAAAAATAAACATTATTAGACAAATACCAAAATTGCATCCAAAGTAAATTTTGATTTCTCGATTCTAAAGAGGAGTGTTATTCTATCAAATAGAACATATAAAATTGAAAAAACTAGATTTAAAAATGGTTCTCCATCAAAATTCAGTAAATCAACCATTTAATGTATATTAGAGTATTTATGCTTAAATTAGATTCATTTTCATTTGAAGCCTCTAACATTTATTGGGTAAATATAAAAACATTTAATGAACAAGTGTAATCATATTTTAGTTTGTTTAGTCCATTCCCACCTATACAATGGCTATGCGTTAACTACCCTTGAAAGTAATAATATTATATTATAATGTTTCGGCAAAACTCAACATTGTGTGCATCGTAAGAATTCAAAGAAACTCATTGTTCCATATCGGGTACTCCATCGATCATTAAATCCACTTTAAAATAAATATATTATTAAGTTACGAAATATTAATGAATATGAAAATTTATTACTCTTTATTTACTTTGGATTTTACATCCTTCCACCATTTGGGAAATTACGTCGTTGCAATTTTAAAATTGGGCTCAAAAATATAATTTAATTCCTCACATTGGAAAAGAGTCAATAAAAATATAACTTTAAAATAATTAAAGATAAGTAAATAAGACACTCGAGATAACCAAACATGGATTCTACTAAAACTTTCAAATGGAAGAGAAACTATGTGTAATGTTCTAATGGTGATTGATAGAATACAGGATCAGGAAAATGATAACTACTAGAAAACCACAAACTTGTGATAGGTTAAACAGACATTGGATTCCTAGTAAGAAACATAAATGGACAACACTTTTGTTTAAATATTCATTTAAAAAATTTGGAGAATGTATTTATGATATTCAACCATGTACATGAGGAAATATACAAACTATTCAAGTAGATTTTCATCCTTTAATAATTTTCTAACAAAAACTAATATTTTTCCCAAATGATGAATATTCAAGATTACTTGATCAAACCAAAAGAGCTACAATCAACTTCTAGAGAATCAATTAATCTAAAAAAGATGAGCTATATATTTCCCTTGCCTTTAGTCATTAAACAATACCAAAATAGTTACTACAATATTAGATAATCCCCAAAAGGATAATATTTTGTAAACAGAAATACTTCTCTTAATCCCTAAAATTCGAAACAAATACCCAATGTTCAGAAAAGATAATTAAATTAACAAATTTCCTTAAAAATTTTCAATGTAATCTAAACTATTATTATTATGCAAAAGTCAAAAGGATTTATTCACATTTTCTTCCAAAATAAATCATATCATGTTTATCTAAATAACATCTACTACTCTTAAAGTCACATATGATGTACAGGTATCCAAATCACATATTCAATATGATAGGTTAATCGTCTCCATAAATAACCCAAATCTCTTTATGCCCATAATAGAAATATAGTTTTTTTAAATATAATATTTCAACCATTACTCCACAAATTTAATCCTATAGTATTCTATTTTCCATAAGAATATAGTGTTCTCAAAAGTGAGAATGTCTTTCAAAATAACCTTTATCACATTATCACCTAATCATTTTTTTATACTAAGGATGTCAATTTGATAAAACATAATGTCCCAAATAAACTTATTCTTGATCCATAAAATAATTTAACTAAAAATAATTAGTCATAATAACCCAGGACTTCATGTATTCTACTTTTAGGAGATAAATCCCAATCACACTTTGATTGTGGGTTTGATTCCTGCAGCTTTCTCCAACGCGACAGGTTGTCACACAGTCTGTGTGTTGTCCTTTTTCTAAAACTATACAATTTTATAACATTCCAAAAAAAGAAACAAATTCCTCCAAAATAACAGTAACATATTTTATCCTAAAAGTTTATCTAATAAATTTCATTTTGCACCCCCAAAATGAAAAAACCATTTATCACCTCTAAAATAACAATAACCCTTTCTAATTTTCAAACCATTTTAGTAATTTCACTTATGATTAAGTAACACACTAACCTCTAATGTTATCTAAACATACCTCTGATACCATCTATAATGACTTGGCCTTAAACATTACATAATCTTAAATTGTGTTAATAATTCACATTGAGGGTCTTTTAAAGTATATAGTTTTAGATAATTATTCCATAACAATTACATACCATCTTAAACATTAAAAAGTAGACACTTCTACTCAATATCTAGTTTTTTTCCATAATATAAAAATTCATAAAATAAAACCATAATTATTTTCTTGATTTATGTTTTCTTGAGTTCTTCCTTTCTATTACCCTGATATATACCCAGTGAAAAACATTTCAAAAACATGGTATGAGCATAAAAAGCTCACTAGGGGTTATAAAATAAATAATGAAAAAATTATTTCATCAATACCTACAAAACATAAGCTCTATAACATACTTCATGAAATCATAAATTTTTTGAATAACACCAAGAAATCATAAATCATAAAGGTAACATGTGGTATCCATATCAAACATACATTTTAGATTTCATATAAACATAGGGAGTTACATTTAGAATACCCATGAAATTATATTCCATAAATCTATTAGGATAAAAATAAAAGTCAACCTCTATTACGTTACCCAATGAATTGGAGAGTTATCTAGGGGTCACCCATCATAGGGTTATCACAGAACCACCCGTACACGTAAATAATGCCCAATATGCATAACATAATAATTAATCATAAAAAAAGAATAATTTAAAATTAAAATTTCCACATTTCTATCACAGTATATCATTTCAAGATATTGGCATAATAAATGCTTATTCAATTAAATTTCTTTACCATTTAAAACTTTAAATAAAATGATTTTTGGAATCAATGAGTCTCATAACACTTTAAAGAATATGAAATAAATTTTAATTTGTAAACATTCATGTCCATATAAATAAATCCTTAAAACCATTTTTAAAATTTTTTCATTAATGTGAAAATTTTATAATAATAAATCATTAAAACATTTAAAATGATATTTTAATTAGAGAATTTTTAACCAAATGAGAGACTCTTGAATATATTTAATTGAGGAACTAAATTAATCAAAACACTATTATATAATTAAAATAATGTTATTCATTATATAATATTTCAAAGTTCAAGATACACTCCATATAAAATTGAATTAGAGTATAACAACAAATAAGTCTCAATGGAATGTAAATTAAGACAATGTCCCTTGCAAAGACCATATCCTTAGATTAAGGACAAATCAATGAAGTAATTATGTGTGACAAATAATTATATACACAATATAAATAGATATTAAGTGTAAATAAATCATTTTTCATTCACACATATTCATAGCATGACATAATCAAGAAGTATAAGTTTAACCAAAAGAATTGAAACTGGGTTATGATGTTCTCTTACCGATTTGGTAACTTACGAAGAATACACCCTATGAAAGACGGATCATACAATGTAAATGTAAATGTCCATAAATTAAATTATATTACAGAAATAATACAATTATGGGCAGTAAATACACCACATAAAAGGAAATAGTGGCAAATATAGCACGAATATCATCGGTATAAAAATTTAGATGAAAACCCCTAACCATATTTCAATCCATCGATTCGTAAGACCACAAGTTAATAACCACCAAATGATTAACATAATAAAATTAATATATATAGAATCATGATAATATATATCAAATTTTAGTACATAATACACCACATTCAATAAATAAGTGGTGAACAATGGAAATATCACGAAATAAAAAGTTAAATAAGAAACCCCTTACCTCGTGTCCGACTTGTCTCTTATGTTCCATGTTCTTATAGAATAAAAAACATAAGTTAATTTATATTTCCTTAATAACATTTTTCATTTTATTATTCCTTTTATATCACTAATTACATTTATATAAATATTATTTAATTATTTGAGTTTATATTAGACATTTTTTCGATGTTCGGAACTTTTGTCAAAATGATCTTTTTATAATTACAAATGGTCCATGTGCTAAAAATTACATTATCACCAGAATTATAATTATGATTTGGATATCATATGAATTTTATATATCGACTATTAAGGAATTTATAATATTTCATATCATTTGGAGTTATGAAATGAAACACACCATTCATGGAGACAATAAGTCATACGTATGCATGAATGATACTTTCATTTCAATTTTACATATAATGTAATGAAAATGTAATTATACATACGTATATTATAATTCCATTATTATATTTATGATATGTAATTTTATTAACTTAATCCTTTGTATATGCCATGTATGGAATGAACGATTCATATCACTTTAAGGGGGAGGTAGTCCGGACTACCTCAAATGAAATTATCGTATTTACCCATTATGGAAACCATAAAGGTGTGATATAAATAAGAAATATAATAATTATAGAGACAATATTAATATAATATATTTCAAATTTAAATAAATTTCATCTTAATGGACTCATTAAGAGGTGGTTAGAGATAATTGAACAATCATCGTTTTGTGAGGCATTATTTCACCGTCCACAGAAACAATATGTTCTTTACCCATTTGACATAGGTGTGTGTAATTGAAGTTAAAATAAATCTTATAAAAAAAACGTTTATTGGGGATATAATTGTTGTTATAAAATAAACAAATAAAAATATTATAGTGGGTAGGAGAAATAAAATAAAAGAAGATAACTTAAGAGAAGACGTTACCTTTAAATTGTGTATCATACATTGGTTTGAACAGAAAGATTTTTTTGAATTGCCATCTTCCTATGAGACGGATTATTGAAGGAAAATAAGGATGTAAAGAGCTTAATTGGGCATAGTTTAGATTAGACAAGGTTAATGAGAGGAGTGAGTAATGGGTTAGAGGTGAGGGATCTTTATAAGGGGGAGGGGCTCATTAGTAATGTTTGAAAGTAATATTTTATTATAAATTTATTTTTGGTTTTAAAAGGTCTAAAACTCCTTAAAGTCGAAGATAAGATGGCTCTTGATCGAAATAAAATCATCCAATACTAATTTTAATGGGTTTAGATATTTTTATAATTTTTATAATCTTATTTATTTAAATCATTCATTAATGAGTTAAACACTACATCATTATTGTGTCATAAATAATTTTATTTATATGATGTCTAAATTTATAAATAAAATACCATTATATAGAAAAATGTTTATAATTATAATGAATATTTTTATTTTATTATATAACATATATATCCCCATGATAAAATTTATTTACTATAAGATATATGTTTATGTCATTTTTGTCTTTAATTTAAGATAATTAAAAGAAAGTGTCACTATCACCCCCATTAGGCACCAAGGGGTCCAAAAATCGACCCACGTATTCCCATGGTAAATTATTTATTAACCAATATCATTAGGAGACATGTTAGGGTAATTTAATGTTATTATTATAATATTTTTACCTTGAATTACCACATTTACCTTTAACTGTGGTAAATTAATGTCAACAATTTCTATTCACCAAAAAATATTTCCACCTTATTGAACCACATTTTACTTACTAATAAAAATAATGTATGTTGGATTTTTAAAAATTCAATTTAATGAATTGGTAAAATTTCATTTAAATAAAAATGTATGCATTTTAACAATTACTCAGTGTTTTCACTATTCATCAAAAGATGATGTTTTTCAGAAACATACAAAACAATAAGCCTAATATATATTTGATATTCCAAATTCATAAATTCTATATATTTTACCAAATAAAAAACATATAAGTTGAATTAATTAGTTTATAATTAATTCGTGATGTAAAAAAATGGTGTTTTTTAAGAAATAATAACTATCAAATGATTGAAACTTGTTTATGTATAATTTCAAAGTGAAATTGCATCCAATGACAAAAATTGGATAAAATGGTAAACAAATAATCTAATTACACTTTAAAACAAATTAAAATCATAATCTAACCATATAATGTAATTAGATTAAAAGGCAGTTCGGAATTAAAATATAGTATTTTTTACAATTCATTAAAAAATAAACATTATCAGAAAAATATCAAAATTTCATCCACTGTAAATTTTTGTGCTATTATTATAATTAAAAAAATATTATTTTGTCGTATATACATATAAAAGTGAAAAAAATAGATGTCAAAATGGGTTTCCATCAAAATCCCTTAAATTCTCTTTTTTTAAAAAAAATTAGAGTATGTATGCTTAAAATTAGATTCATTTTCATTTTAATCCTCTAACATTTATGGGATAAATATAAAAACATTTAATAAACATGTGTAATCCTATTTTAGTTAGTTCTATTTCTTCATTCCAACACAATGGCTATGTGTTAACTACCATTTAAAATAATATTATTATGTTATTATTTTTCTATATAACTCAAAATTAGGTGCATTGTAAGATTTCAAAGAAACATGCTACTGCGTATTGGTTACGCCATTGATCATAGAATCCCCTTTAAAGAAAAAATAATATTAAATTCAAAAATATTAATAAATATGAAAATGGATTATTCTTTATTAACCTGGGATGTTACAATGAGTGTTCCTCAAGCAAGCGAAGTGATTAAATTTAAAAAATATACTTTTTGGGTTATTTCAGCTCAGTGTTCAGTGTTTCAGATTCTGTTTAAAAAAATATTCCTTTTAAAATGTTTTTTTTGTTACACACTCTAATTGTATTCAGAATATCATGTTAGTTAAGGTATCATGGTGTCATAAATAGCATAATTGTACATGATATTATTTCTTATGTGTCTTTTATTTTATATTCCTTGTTGGTGTGTTGTATATGAATAGATTTCATTCACATAATATTTTATTACAAATACACTAAATAAATGAAACACTCAAAATAATTACATTTTAATAAGAAACCTCTATGTTCACTGGACTGACACCTACTTTAGTACATTACCTAGTCGTCAATGTGTGTTGGTTTTAAATGGGTTTAGAGGGATTGACAACATCATAGGAATGATTTAATATCAACTCCAAAATTCAATTAAAGATAATATATATATATATTCAAAATTTATATAAATAATTATAATTTTTAATATAATAACATATTATAGTTTTTTTGATCTATTGAATTTTCCCCAACATTTGATTTTGATTAGTGGGAAAAGGTAGAATGATTCATCCCTTCAGAGGTATCCAATATTGAGGTAGATTGCCTAATGCTAATTTAATACCATCCTCTATTAAAGTAAAATAAGTCGTTATTTTAAAATATATAGAAATAATAATTTAATTATTCTCACATTTTGAGGAGTTATAGCATTAATATTTTTCAGCGCACTCACAGAAAACTACAGAAGGATAAAAAAAGATTTTATAGGCCCATATAAATAATAATGTGTTGCCCTGATTCATGTTAAGGTTTTTAGTGACTTAGTATTTTAGTGGGGAAATTAAATCTATTTTTATTTATAAATAACTCAACCATTAATAATCATAAATTCATAAATTCTGTAATTAAATATTCATTGGAATATATTTTTATTATTTTATCATTCTCAGTACTAGATGTTTACCCCTAGATATTACATTGGTGAGATTCTATGTGACTTGAATTTTTCAGGATATTTATTATCAAAAACAATAATATTTACTATCTAATGGTTGTGAATCCATATATATTCTATATAGAGTTCTATATTATGATTCTATCTCAAACCATTATTTATAGTTATTGGTATAACCTTAGTGAGGTACAATATTCCCTCGGATCATAGACCCCAATAGTGTTCCCTTCAAGGGATTTGTCCATTTTCTGAATTTATTTCTCCAATTCAAATATTATATCTTTATTCACATTTTGGAGATGATACCAACATATGTTAACATTTTGTAGCTTTACAAATAAGGAGGGATGAAGGGGAGGAGAATCATTATTGTTTCTAAATGGTGTGAGCTCATAGTATATTGGAGATGGTGTGTGGAACCTAATACCATAAAATTTGTGAGTCATTTAAAGGGGTGACTAATATTTTAGTTATTCATTTAATCATTGATTTTGGTCATTAATTTTTTTTGGATATTATGATGGCTACATGAAATCCAACAGTTTTTTGAATAGTAATTTGGTTTGAAAATAATTATTCGGAATGAGTAATTTTTTTAAAATTTAAATATATTGATCTAAATATATATAGTTTTCTTACACACAATGTGTAGATATTTTTTATGTCATGATTATAATTCTTAGACCCCCTGGTGTGTTGGTTGTGGGATTATTTTTTGTGTGATGATTTGGAATATAATTATAATCGAAATATAATTCACAATCTTACTCACCATTTATTACATGTATACTGTAGTATTGTATTCTCTGGTTTTCAACACAACACTACATGAGATGGGGTACATGAAAAAAGTAGACCTCATTTTCCACATAACTTGTTCGCAATCATACATTTCTTTTAATTTTAGGCTAGTTCACACTAGTTCCAAACCATATAAGACATTTAAATATTATTGAATAATGTATTTATAGGTCATGAGGAATTCCATATATTTTATTTTTTAATGGTTTAATGAAACATTATACATTCCTAGATGGAGGATGTATGTGGACCAAAAAAAATGTGTTTTATGTCTTTCACTTTCCCCATGGTGATTTTTATGTAATCATTCACTCTGTAGTGAAATTAAATAAAATAGTTATTCTAAATATAATATCATTCGCCATTGAATATGTCAGTGGGGAAATCTTTATTATCATATTCAAATGGTGGAATTAATAATTATTTTTTAGTTCTTATATATAATTTGATGAATATGGGATCAAGGTGGGGATCCATAAAAAGTGTGTGGATGGTAAAAAATCGTGTTATCATTTAGATATTGGGTTGTGTGATTTAAACATGTATATCCATGGATGGTAATGTTTGGGAGTTGGAATTTAGGGATCTGGTGATGATGGGGGATTTACTAAAATTGGTGTTCTAAGAATTATTTAGTTCTTCCCTAGATGAATTAACGAATTATTAATGTACTTGTAGATATATGTGAAAATGAAGGTGACCCCCTACTTACTATGAACCCTAGAGGTGTGTTTGATTTCTGTTGTTTGGTTAAAATTATGGAGAAACAATTTTTTACGTCGATTACAATATGGTAATAATGTATAGTTAAATATTGGCGATGGATGTTTCCAACTCTCAAAGATAGTGTCCCATTCTTTTTACAAGAGATAGAGTAAGAAAAATATAGAACAATCAGTGGAAATATTATTTTTTCCCTCCCTGTTGAAAATAATGGTGAGTGAGTGGTATGGAAGAAGTATCAAGTACTCCCTTGATAATCACATCATTCTACAGGTGTGGGTCATGACTCATATAGATAATGTTAGTTCAAAACTAGAGACGTGGGGTGAAATTTCACCATAAAAATAATATTATTTTAGACTCAAAAAAAGTTTGGGATATACCCTTACATTGATAGAGTTAGTAATCCCCCAAATATATAGGGGTTCTTGTTTTGTATATGATGAATAGGATCCTGTCGGTGTATTTTAAAGTACAACATGAATCATGTTATTAAATCGTGTAATAGTGTCATTAATTGATCATGACCTATCATAAGGTGAGAGAGAACCATATTGTGTTGGTATCTCCTTTTTGTTGTCATCACTCTTCACCTAGGTGTGGGTCTCAGTATAATAAACATTAATAGTCATATAGTGGTTTGGATAGTCTAATAGGATTCATGGTTCAAATATTAGGGGTTCCTAACTCCATCAATCAATTTATACACAATACTAAGTCATGGTTCACCTAGTAAAGGTGCATAGTTTGGTTATCTTCAATATGTTAATTAAATAGATATGATAACATGAAGGTTTTGGGATTAATGATTCATTAGGATTACCATGTTTCTACATAATTTAGACACTTTAATAGATCAATAATGATTAGATGTGTGATTACTATTATTATTAGTTTATCTCACCCTAAGTGTATATCTATTTCATAGGGCTCCTAATAACGTTCACTAGCATGTGCATGAATTTTGGATAGAGTTTATGATTGGAAAATAAACTATGTAATGGGAGTGGGGTGGTTCAATACTTTAGAGTGTCGTAACTTAATCAAACAGGTATATATATCTTCTAGTATCGTATCTATATTCCACTCCTATTATCTTTTTTGTCTAGTGACATGATATTATGTTTTTAGATATTATTTAGATTTAATGAGGAATTGTTACAAGGATAATTACACAACTATAAGACAAGCTCATTTCCATGTGTGTTCAGTGACATGGGTTATTGGTGAATGAATTGTAGCTCAGGATTTTAACACAAACCATATTAATTTTGGATCATAGATAATTAATCATTTATATGTTATATGGTTATTTGTATTATAATATCTTCAAGATAATTTTCTATGGAATTCCACTTTGTCTCACTGATTAGTAGAGATATGGATTTTACAATGAGACATGGATTTGTTGGTGTTTTATATTTTTTCCATGGAGCATGTATTTAGGAATGGAATATTTTTTTCTCCATGTAGGGCCTAGGATTTAGGTTTATTTTCATGTGAATCAATATATTATTTCCCTTATTATGTTACACCCTCTTGACTTCTACTGGAAAGATATACTGTATTACCCATGGTTTGAGCATTGATATATAATATTTCCATATATGTTTTTTCAATGACATAAAAAATAATAAAAAAAGGTTGGAAATTTTATTAAATAATGAATTAAAATATAATTTAATGATGTAGATGGTGTTATAAAAGAGAATATTCGATCACTAATAACCCAAAAAGGATGGAAGATAATCAAAGTCATAGACCAAATGATTATGATAATCAAAATTATAATAAAATTATAATTCCATTGGACCGAAGTTGATACCTTGGGTTTTTATCCTAAATAATATAGATTATATTTCGATGGAAGGATCCAGATGTGAGTATACCCCCCCACAACTTTCATATATTCATATGTGCCGATGAAGACCCATTAGTCTAAACTAGAATTAATATTTAAATAATTTCTGGGTAATACCTTTTCTATAGATATTCATCATTTTTCATGTAAGAAAAATTCACCAAAATTATTTAAACTCAACTATTTTTTGATATCCTACATGATTTGGGTACCTAAAATAGTAAAATCACTAGCTATCGTATTAGACTTTTTTTAATATCTCTCTCTCCTCGAGCCCCTAAGGAATTTCCAAAAGTCAGAGTCTGATTGGATTCATCCTACTATCCCTCATGAATTAACTAACACATTTCTAGTACTGTTTTCTTTCTCTGCATTCCAAATGGATTGGTGATCAATAGCTTAATATTACCTCATTCATCATGCAGATAGGTCACTTTGGTTACTTTTTTCCTTCACATCATCTTGGAAACCATCATTATCACATTCTTGATAAGCACTCTTGTTGATATGATGACCCTATGGCTAATAATGAATAATTACCTAATTATCCCAATGATGAGCCTCTCCAATTTCTCTCTAAATCCCCTCACTCATGCAACCATGTGTATTAATTTCTTGAGCTGCAATCAATTATACATCATTTCCTAATTCTTATGTATGAACCATTCTTGTATTATCAAAACTAGTATCGTTATAGTCATTTAGTTAATTATTTCTAGTATTTCCTTTAGTTTTACCCTCACAATGATAAGTACAAGAACCATAATTTCATTTTTAAATTATTTTTCTAGATAATTATTTATTTTCATCGTTATAATATCAATATGTATGTCTTTATTCTGAATGTACCTATCCATAAGATTTTCAATAGACTAAAAATAAAAAAAATTAAATTCATTTTCCAATATTTTATCTACAAATTAATATCATCTTCCATAGTGTAAATAAGAATTTATTCAACAACGTTATAATTATGCCCACATTCATTTGAATTGATAGAATAATAGAAAAATTAATCCAATTTCATAGTTCTATCCATAATATTGTGGACTACTATGCCCGATTAAGGTCAAATAAAATTTAGGGATTCTATAAAATCATGTTTAAAAATATTATTTTTATCCAAACATTAAACATGGAGTCATTTATAGATATAGTATTTTGTAAAATGTTCATATCATTAATGGAGATTATTCCTAGACTTATGGTGATAGATCTGGATCCGAATGGATCATATTTTAGTTATTTAGGTGAAAAAATAATATGGATGCAACCTTCTGCTATCAGAATAATTTTATATTTTCAGAATCTCCAAACTACATTAAATCTTATCATTTGGTCATCAATATTTAAGTAAATAAACATAATAGAAGAAACATTTGAGAAATAAATAATATTATATATAACATAAAATTGTTAGTAATAATATCCTCATTTTAATTATCATGTGGAACTATTCCTTGGCGGATTATTCTTTAACTGATTGAATAATGAACCAATAAAAAATACCCCCGATTTATGCCTACACATTTTATGCATTATTTGTGTCCTTTGTGATCAGAATAGGTTTCCTTGTCTTGAGATAAGGTGGTAAAATCTCATCTAGATGATATATTAAACACTAAATCGTCGTAAAACATTATGCATATAGACTTTCCCATTATCCTTCAATCATCACATCAAAGGCTCCCCAACCCACCTCCCATCATCTGATGTCTAATGACCCAAACATTATAAATGTTATTTTTTATTAAATAAACATGGGTTATAATATACAATAAATTCTATAGTTTTTTATAAATAAATTTGTTTTATATTTTATTTTATCATATTATACACATACGTGACATACTGATACAAACCACACATTATTTCACTAATGGAGAATTTGGATTTATTAATCAACTAATCCCATGAAAAAATGAAATAGTATAGTTGAAAATATAGAACATATGAGAAGTAGAATTGAAAATTTTGAATCATTCCATTCAGTATGAATTACTACACCAAAGATCAACACTACAGATAAACAACAAAATATTATTAAATCAAATGATATTCTCGAAATAAATAATATAGAACCTTTATATGAATGGAGGTGAATTGTGAATTTAGTAATTAAGGGGTATTTTTCAAAAATAATATGACTATTGAAATAGTAATATGACTTCTATAATTTTAATATGCTCATTAGGAATAATAACTCATCTGATGAGAAAAGTAAAATGATTGTCAAAATAGTAATTTGACCAAAATATATTAAAACGAATGATTAATAATATTTATCATGATTAAATTAATGGAAATTAAATATAAAAATTATATAATGTAATTAATAATTTTACAAACTCAAATAAATTATACGTTCTTTTTAAGAAACAGTATAATAAAGTATTTCCTAAAAGTAATAATTTTTTATTTAAAAAGTTAAATTAACTAATATTGAAAATTAATATTTTTAAATGAACTAAATTATTGAAATAATAGTTTCAATATTATATGATTGTTATTTTTTTATATATTTATGAAAAAACATCAATTTTGAGGTGAATATTGAAAATACTATTTTTTCGTAATAGAAATGTTTTATGTGTAATAATTGTGAATGTAAAAATGAAATCATTTCTTCTTGAGATTTATTATAATCCATATATTTAATGAATGAGTTAAAATATTTTTTTAAATTAAATTATTTTCTCCAAACATAAACATTATTTTTCCAAATCTAATGTCGAAAGAAATCCTTTAAAATTACATTATATAATTTTTATGCATTACATTTTAGTAATAAATATTTATTACATATTTTAAATACATAAAATAAAAATAAAAATTTCACTTAATTTAAATTTGAATTAAACGTTAAATGATATCAGTATTACAACAAATACCATCAAAATTTTATTTTATTCAATATTCTATTATAAAAATATCGAAACCCTCAATAATAAATATCCCTTTACCTCCCCGTGGAAAACTAATTATGTACTATTTAACAAAGAATATTTTCATTCAAAATGACCTATCATAATAACCTTATCATGTTAAGGTACATTAGGGTTTCACTCAACTATAAACATGAAATGATTTTAATACCCTATAATTGAAACTAAATTGAGAAGAATGTATATTTTCATCAATTATTCTACTTATTTTCCTCCCCTCCTTCGATTTTCCACCATTAATTTCAATCCCAAATCATTTAAAAAAAACAATATGTTATGTAAAAACTATATTAATTATTTTATCATATATTAGTTGATACATTTTTTAGTTATTAATATTTTTTATTTATATTCTCCTCATTCAATAAGGTCATGCCAATAGTCAATTTACCACCTATGATGTCATTTTAATCTATCATCTAATCAAAAACATCATTTATTGATAGTATAAATTCTATATATTACGTAATCATGTAATTAAATTTATTATAAGGTTATATAATTAATTTTACTTATTTATTAGTGACCATGGATAAAAATATCAATGTCAAAAAATGAAAAAATAATATAATGAAAACATGATATCAAACAAATTCATATATAAGGAGAATTGTGTGATATAATATAATAATTATGGTGGATTAATATAAAAATTTCAAAAAATTATCTTATATTTCTACTTTTTAATAAAACTATGTTTTTTATTTAGGAGGTGTAAATGAGTCAAAACAAAGCTTGATTTTATGGTTTGTGGATTCACAAATCCCTATACTAATTTTGAGTTATCTACTCTTTAACATTATTCATAGTATTGATTATTATATATTATACTAAAATATTCATTTCACGTTTCATTCCAATTTCATTATATGGATATAATTGTTTAACTTATTCAAACTGTTTTTTAATTAAAATAGATTTTTTTTAAAAAAAATTCATTTTTTAAATGACCACATTGAATCCTATTTATTTGTTCCTTCTCCAATCAATAATTATTATTTTTATAGAAAAAAAATTATTTCAGTATTCATTTTGGGAATCCAAAATGTTATTTATCAATTCAATCTTTAGAAATCTATTATAAATCCCATGTCTCCCTCTGAGTTTTTTTCCCTAACTAGTGTTATTAAACATTTCATTTCAATGTATTAGAAATGAATATGAAAATTTCATAATTTGAATGATGGGGCATAAATAATATACCCCCCTCCATAATTCATTGTGTAATATAGGGAACCATACTTCTAATATATATCTATTACATGTTTTTAGATAACTATTCAATACATTACGAAAAAACATGTCAAAGTCTTGTAATAGTTCAGTGACTTTGGAGTCTAGGTACACAATATTCAAATTTGGGGAAGTATGATCAAGATATCTCTTAAATATCATCCCCAGTATTACTCTCCACAATCATACCATACATAAAATGTTTCTTCATAACTTGTGCAAATGAAACATAAGAAATTTTGAACTGAAATTCTCCGTAAGGATAAGAAAAATATGTTCATAAGTATAACATTAACATTAGTGTATGTATGCTTGAGGATAATATTTGAAAACCATAAATAGTATATCAAAGACAATAATATTGGGTCATGTCATAATTATTGGTTGTTCATAAGACATGAATCATATTAGAATAAAAGAATATGTGATATGGGACCAAAACATCGGGATTATATCATCTTGGTGTTGTATTTTACTCGATGGTTATGGAATTTATTGGCTCAAATTTAAATGTTGTACCATTTTTAGTTGGGGTATAGCTTAGTGGTAAGCCCCCCTTAATCCTACATGAAAAATGGGGGTTCAAAACCCATTGGGCATAGGTATTGTATCAGCATTGTAGCATACTGTAGTAGTGGTGACACTGTAGCAACGACGGGAACTGTAGCGGTGGCATGTTACTATAGCGGTGTCGGGGTACTGTAGCAGCGGTGAGTGTGGTACTGTAGCGGTAGAAGTAAAGTAGGAGTACATTTCACAGAATGTACTTTGGGCCAAAAAATTGGGCCTATGTCCATGTAATGGGATAAATTCCCACCGGGACTTCATGATATGTAATGGGTCTCCCTCTATGTAGTTAAAGAGGTCTTTGCATTCCTTTAATAATAAATGTGGCTTCTGCCCAATACTTTTTAAATGGTGTACCAGGAGGTCATACCCAATTAAGTTTCTATTCTTCCCCCAAGGTTACATTGTTGATACCAATTTTCATCCTTTTTATCTTAGTGTGTATTGATTTGGATTGGGTTCTTGCTATGATCTATAAGAGAAAATGGAAATCAGTTCAACGCAAATGAATGGTGTAATGGTGTACATTTCTCATTATATTGTTGGCAATATAATGTCCTATTGTGTCATATAATTATGTATTTAGAATTAAATTGATGGTTTATTAACCATAGATATGATGGGTATTTTTCTATCCTAATGATGGTATTGCTGGATGTTCGTTATATGGGGGTTGGTTTAAGTTGTAGTGGTATGATGGCCGGTGGGATCTCATTCATGAAAGGTGTTTGAGAATTTGGTGATCTCTTATTTCTTGTGGTTCTGATCAAGGTGGCACACTGATCATGTTTTCATGACTCTAGGATATTCTTCGGTGATAGGATTGTTGCTAGGATTTATTTAATTTCACATTTTGAATATGTGGTTGATTTCTCTCTTGGTAATGAATTTTAAAATTTTGTATGTTTGGTTTGAATTTAATTGAATGTGAGGTTACCATTTAAATAAAATATTTTCTTTTGAAAGTAAAAAATATATATTTAGAGGGTTCACACCTATCATTTTTAATATGTAATCTGGTTTATGCCTAATATATTTTTTAATGAGTTATCCATCTTTACCAAATGAATTTGATGGGATATAGGTACCACCCATTAGAAAAAAAAACATACAAAAGTGTTTGAAAATATAAAAAAAAATTCAACATATCATATTCCATGAAATGAGATGGGTTTCAAATACTTTCCATCATATTATAACATGTGAAAAAGAGAGAGGTTTCATATTCATTTCCTAATATCATCATCCCATAAATCATGAAAAATTAATTAATGTTCTTAAGAATATTATCATTGTATAACTCATGGAAGAGATACATGTTTAATATAAAACATTTCATTTGCAATCATTCAGATAAATAATAAGAATAGTATCTATGGATAAAATACTGAAAAAGATCAAGTGACATCAAAATATGACATCTTAGATGTAGAATTATTTTTAAAGATCACATTAAACATTTATAAAGGAAAATAAATTTTCATTGAATTTTTATTAAATTTAATTTTTTAAATTCATTTTGAAACTAAGTTTCTTTTAAAATAACCTTCAACACATAAATATTATGTGACAATTAAAATAATGGTCATGATGGTGCAAAACCCCAAAAAAACTAGGGAAATTGTATGAATGAATCCCAAAATAGAGATCAAAATCAGGGGTATTTTATACATGAAAATGGTGATAAGATGTTACAATCTCTAATACTATTAAGATTGTATTTTTGATAATCACTACATTGTCCGTCAAAATCGTGGTTAACCTGATTTCTATCAATTCAAACCATTGAATAAAACCAAAAAGCATAGTGTGATATTATATAAATAATAATCATATTATGTAATAAAATGTTATATAATATCATTTCAATGATTTTTTAAATTACATACGTCCCTTCCAATGAAATAAATATTAGGTATATTTTACATCTCTTTTCTTCATATATGTTTTTTAGGATCTATATTCTTTTTCGGGATACCATTATCCAAAAAAAACTAAACCACACTTTTATAAAAACTAGGGAAATTATATAAATAATTCATATATGATATATATTTTTCAAGATTATGTTGTACAACAAATAATATACCAGACCTAAAACAAATAGGTTTAGTTTATTTTTATATTATCAATGTTATATTCCTATTTCATAGAAGGACATTGATATTTTCTAAAAATATTTCAACACATGCTAACCTTATACTGAGAGCACACATTATACTTCTATTTAATTACATCATAAGGAAAAAAATATGTGTGATATTAGATTCATAGAAATATTAATAAAAATAAATATCAATGAACGATCATAATTGAGTATTATTATAAATATTTGGTATAAGAACAAAATCTATTAAAATTTTTGACACAAAAATAATTAATAACCAATAAAAATATATCATAACTCTAGAATAATGAAATAAAGATTTAATCATAACCTTAGACATGAGTAATAAAATTGTGTAAATGTGAGGATATAATTATGTGTTGATATCACGAGAATGGGAGAAATATATGATAAAAATTATCATGGCCTTAGAATACAGTACGACAAATGTTTCCCCCTGGAAATATAAAAATTATATTATTGAATTAATATATGTTAATAAAATGAATAATGATCATCCAAGGAGAATAACACATATTTATTTTTCCATCATTAACAATGGTTAACATAAACTTTTTTATGTATCTCAATTAAATTTGGATCACACATATTTTTTTGGACATGTACACCAATCCACTATTGGATTTGGAAATTTATAATTAGGAACAAAATAAACATTTTTGACAATATGATGGTCTTCAAAGAGATTAATTAACATTCAAAAAATTCCTCACATATATTTTTTATGATTTTTTAGTCCCACATATAGATTATTGATCATTCAATAGGGTTCCTGGGAATATTTATGAACATTAAATCTTGTCCAAATATAGATTTATGAACATCCATTTTAGATAATGCATAGAATTATAAACATGGGATGAGGAAATTTAATAAATTTTTGAACATGAAATCAATTCAATATATAACAACATTATCTATTATGAAATAAAAAATTACCTAGTTCATTAGAGGGATATATTAGCTCCACCCACAACACATTGAAAGTACATAAATAAATGTAACACAATAACTTATAATCATTCATAATTACATCATCAAATAATTATCCAATGGAAAATAAATGGATTTTGATGAAAAATTTCATCAAAAAATTATTATAAGACAGGTAAATAAATATTTTTTATCATATAAATAATGAATATTGTTTGGTAAGCATAAGATAAATTATATGAAAATAACCTATATGGAAAAAAATAATTTCTAAAACCATTCTAAAATTCATTAGGAAAATAATATTTAACATCATTTACAATTGGTAACAATTAATTTTAATGGAAATATTTTATAAAACAATGTGTTTTAGAATTAAAATTAGAAAACAAAAAAAAATATAATGGAATATACATTAATAAATATGGATATATATTAAATGATAAATGTGTTTTCTAGAAAACAATCAAAAAGTTACCCTTTTGACACATTTATAATTAAATTTATACTAAATAAAAAATGAAAAAAATAAATGTTTTATGAAATATTATTTTGAATTATTTGTATTGTATGTTACTAAGAATATAAATTTATCATAATTCATCATTGATTTATAGAAATTGACATTTTTAAAAAAATTAAATAATATGGTTATACAGTAAAATGATGCTTGTTCATAGTAAGAGATATGATATGTCACATTATATAAAACCTTTCAGCTGATTTGAGATCCTGTGGAATTGAAAATTTAAAAAATTCAAGAAAATCCAAGATATAAAAATAAAAAATTATTAATTTTTGTAAATAATTATCATATAATTCAAATATATGGATATTCATCTATAGATAGTCACTATTTGAAAATTTTATTTGAAAATAAACTGTTAACTTTTCAACCAACATCACTACACTTGATTTAACCTCATATTTAGTAAATATAACCATGATAGTCACTTATTTTATGAATATATAAATATATATAAATATATAAAATATTATAACATTATATTATTTATATTCATTAAACATTTAATATTTTTCTATTGAATGTTTTCTTAATCATGTTTTATTAATGTTTATTATTTCATATAAGTACAATTATAGTGATGTAGATAAATATTATTTGATTCCATTTAATCATTCCATGATTAGTCTATGTGATAGAAAAAAAATTTCTTAATTATTTATGTATTACCTTTTTCATTTTAGGGAAGTTATGTGTAGGATTTTCATGAATCGTATCCATAAAAAATTTCTTCTATGAAATATAACAATAAAAATGAGTTGCTTTATAATTTTTCATAGATTATTTATATTTACATTATAGATCCATATTCATAACATAATTTTATATTTTATGTCATACATTACTATTATTAAAATTCTGAGACTAATTCAATTTTAAGATTGTGGAAGCAATATAACATCCTATATGTTGGTGGATGAATAGACATAGTCCACAATTAGTTGTAAAAAACAATGAGAATGAGTATAGAGTTATATATTAAATTTCTCTTTTTTTAAGAAAGATAATCATTTTAATATAAATAAATTATTAATTACAATATTATTTATAAGTAAGGGAAATTATAATGGAGCATAAAAATACTAAATATGAATAATATACTTTGAATTAATAATTACTTTTCGAGTGGGTATATCGTTAATTGAAGGATTTATTATTCAATCTAGGAAAAAAATACTACCAAATATATATGAATGATTATATGAGAAAAATCATTATCTATTCAAGGTTCAATTTAATTAATATATTTTTTAATGGGAATAATAGATCTATTTTATATGTGAAATGTTGGGACATTTCTTTAGATACATATGTTTGCTGAAAGTTAATTGCGTAATTACATAGGATTTAAGAGAGTTAGGTGGATAAATGATTGTGGAGAATTTTATTTTGAATCCCACAACAAACCAGATACATTTATAATTCATTAATTTAATTTTAATTATCATAAAATGTTATCCACATTAAATCATCGATTCTTCTACTTTTAGCACATTTTTACCCTTGTTTAATTATTTATCATGGTAATTAATTTTTTAAAAAAATATATCTGATGATACATCTTATGTAATAATAATATGATGTTTCAAATTTTAGATTCATGGTAATTTAATTATATATTTAAATATAATAATTTATCTTTTAAATAAAAAAATTAAGAAAACATGCTTTTACTGTGATGACATTTCGATCAATAAATGTTTTCAATATTATTTAATATATAATAATAACCAAATAACTATAAATATATTTTTTATAAATTTTATACATAACCTGTATTCCTCATTTAAAAGGTAAAAATACAATTTATTATTTTATAAAATCTACAACACAAAATAATAGTTATTTTAAAAATATCAATATTAAATATCCCATATTTTACCTAGATCAAATTAAAAAAATTTATTTTTCTTATAAACATTTACTTTTCTCAATCTTTTTGTATTAAAATATTTATTATTATTTTATATATACATAAAATCATTTCGATTAATGATAATGAAACATGAAACATAAACTAATTATTTATAACACTATATTTTATTGAAATAAAATCTTTCATGCATCATTATTTATTTTTTTGGAAAAATATATGCTGAATTTTTCACAAACAAATAAGAATAATATTATAAAAATCAGATAAATGTATATTCAATTAAATCATATTATATTCCCGTATTTCAATTTTTCATATTTTCTATAGGACCCTGGGACACCCAGAGAGGGGAGTAGTGAATCAGGGTGTCAACTTTTTCTTTTAAACTGATGGATTTTGTTCCCACGTGGGTAGGAGCTAGTTTAACCTGAATGTTCGATATGAAAAGAAATCAAACATTCAGATGCACAGAAAAACACAACACTTTTTAATAGTTTCACCACTAAGGGCTACGTCTAAGGAGCATATGCCGGTAGGTTGTTAGTCTTACCATATTCCACTATTCTTAACTAGTTGTGCATTACAATGGTTCGAGAACAGTCACTTTATCCCTGGCTCACTGCCTTTACAACTGTTCAGGGATAGCCCACTGCGTCCCTTTTATCACTCCCATTTACTCTCCTAGGCACACTTCCTTTGGTGAAATCCCAATCAGTTTATAGATGTGAAAGACTATTCAATATATTTGCATTGATGTCTTTGCCTCTTCTTAGCACAAGACTCTGATTTCATCGAAGCATGGAAATGATGCAATTGTATGCACTGAACAATTGAACCGTATAACCAGAACATGCAAACAAGTTTCACTGACAATTTTGTGTAACCCCAAACCATTGTGTGCAACGCATTACTATTGCACACAAAATTTCATTTTCACGCAGAAAAATATTTCGCGCCACAACAACCCTTTTCACACAACTTAATCTTTTACGCACCATCTCAATTTTTACGCACAGATCTTCCTTTTTAACGCATCCCAGAATCTTTCGCACCCAACTCAAATATTTCTTGCACAACCCTACTTTTTTCGAGCACCACTTCTTCTTTGCGTGCAAGACCTTACTGTTGTCTTCTTGACCTGTACGATCACATTACTGGCACTCATTTTGAATATCCATTGAGGATTGACAAAAAACACAGACAACACTCCCATTCATTCAATGAACAACCATGGTTCCAACATTTTCACCTACGAATTTAAAATTACAATATTCATAATGGTTATAATTAATTACCATATATTTCTTTAAGAAAAGTAATAAAATTATCAATCCTATTCACTTACATCACAGTCATAATTTTAATTATATTTCTCATTAATTTATATATTTATTTTTTTGTTATTATGTATATGATCATCATATGAAGCCATGAGGATAATAATTTCTTTCTCATAGTCTATTAATTATATGAGGTTTTATTCTTCTTTAAATTTTCTTAATAATAATTGAAGATGTATTATTATAATTTGTTAATGTATATATATAATATATTCATTTATTTAAATAAAATATATATTATATTTTATAGTTTGGTGTGTGATATGAAAAAAAATGATCAATATTGTAGTAAATTACGGGAAAACGAAACATTGAAAAGAAAATTTCTGTTAAATTATACTCCCTTAATAGATAATTTCCCAGAAAACATCATTACTATAATGAAATTAGTTAATGGAAGTTATTTTTCATAAAATAATATGGTTCCCATATTTCATCATCACACTTATGATTCTATTAGGGAACTTTAAAAATATGGGTTTTTTTTCGTGTTTTACATTATCTCTGTGATCCAAAATATGCCTATTTGGTTCTTCTGAATTATATTAATATTATAATTTCATAGTTGTTGAGTTCTTTAAATGTGATGGATCAACATTTAACATCATCAAATATGATATGTTCAATACATCATGCACTCTTGAGTGGTTTGTTTTTAGTGCTTTATTATATGATACAACCATTACAAGATTAATAATCATGAATGGAATATTGTATATAGTGAGAAAACATTTGTTTTTCCGGAATAACAGTACCCTCTACAATGATGGTATTAAGAAGAATACAATTTCTATTATTCAAACCATTAAATCAAATGGGACATTATCTGTATATATATTCTGTCAACATTATGTAGTGTTAATGTGAATGGATGTTGATCGATTCTTCATTATCATGTATTTGGAATGATCAAGTCCCAACCTAATTCACACATTATCTTTTTCTTAAAAAGATATATTTTCAAATTTTTATATATAGAGCATCATGTGATGAAACATTAATAATAGAATGAAATCCAATTTTATATAAAAACTGTACCATGGGAATGTGTCGATCCAAACCTCATACGAATTTTAATAAAAAAGATCTCAACATTTCATTTGGAGATTGAATAAAACTTTTATATTAACCACATGTATGTAAATTATTATTACAATAAGTGGATTTATTTGAATCAAATTATTAGTTTGAAATTACCTAAAAATTTAGGTATATCTAAAATATTGATCCTATATATTGGAATGTTGTGTTTAATGATTCCTTACAACATTCTTTATGTATATAATGGAAAATTAATCTAGTGAAAAATCATTTCAAATAGATGATAAATTTGTTGAATTTTTAAGGTGATCAATTAAAAAAATGAAATTATATTCATTAAAAGTATTTGAATGCCCTATGAGGTTATCCTTGGTAATGTTCACCCCTTTTCAAAAAAAATTGTTAATGGAGGAATCATTCCTTAATAATTATGTCATTCTGGTTTAACATAGTATCATATTATGTATTAATGTACATGATAAAAAATCTCTATTTTTATATTGTCCCTATAGATGTGATACATAGTGGAAGTATATATTTCACATTCATACCATGTCTTTAATTGTTATAATTTTTTATTTCATGTTCTTTAATCACGTTCTTGGCCTTTGGGATAAGTTCCTGGCGAAATTTGGTTTTTTGGAGTTTTGTACTATTTTGGAAATGTGCATGATTAGTGTGCATGGTGTATAGGTAAACCACGTGGTATATAAATCATAGTGGTTCGCCTAGTTAAAATACATTTTACATGGCTTTTATTTCACATGCAGTGCATTATTTATCCAAAAATGTGCTAGTCATTAGAGCATCCATACATCTTTTTTGGGGTGTTTGAGGGCTTGTGCATGACTCAAAATCAATTATAGGAAACCTTTCCGAATGACTACTAAGGTGTTTTCAGTCTTGATAGTGATTTATTTTAAAAAAATGGAATGGATACTAATAAAAAATTTTGATTTACTATCAAACCTTAATATAAACACCAATTATTATTACTATACTATAGAGTTCAATGTATCTATCAGTTTTTATAGAATATTCCATAAGATTCTTGAGATATCTTAGATATATTTTAATGATTGTATCCATGCTTATGATTGCCAAAAAATTAATTAGTATGGAAATCTATGTTTTTCTCTTTAACGAAACATTCTGTTTAAAATATTTCTATACTATTGGTCAGAGTGAGTATCTGAAGAGGAGGTGAATAGAGTAACAAATAAAAAATTCATTTCAAGAAAAATTTAAATAAAATCCTCCTATTAAAATTAAATTGTATATTAAATCAAAATAACCGATTTATATAAGTTCTAATATTAAAAAATATTTCGAAATGATTGATTAATTCAATGTCAAAATATATTGAATAATATTTTAATTATTGAAACCAATTTACTAATAGAAATTATTATATAAAATTCAATTATAATTTACTATCAATTTAGTGTGTTTTTAGGGATAAAAATATCTGATGTGTCCTTTGAAATGAAAAAACACAGTAGAATTAAAATAATAGGTTCAATCTAACGATGAGAAGTTATCCCCTTGACTTGGTATTCACCCAGGACCAGGAAAATTATATAAATTATACTTGTTTCACAGACTAGATAATGTATTACAACATCTAACCTGCTGTCAAGTCCATACATGGACGTCTTCCACAATGTCCATGGGAATCAAACATACACATTACTAATATGGTCCTATTCCATATAATAATAGTATAATAATTTAAAGATGGTGTAGATTATATCATGTAGATTGTAGTTAAAACAAATGAGAGTATGCATGTAAAATAAATATGGTAATCAATTTTTTTTTAATTAAATGAAATAACTAATAAAGAAAATTTAAAAAGATATTAGAAATGCATTAATGCATGATCTAATGTGATATTAATAATGAGACTCATCAATCATAGCTTCAATTGGTTATCGAGTCATTTCTCTAAGAAATGAAGTAAAACAGAGTGTCGTAAACTCTCATCATTTTGACTATAGAGAAGGTTATGAATATTTGATGTGCTTCAATATTAAATATTCAGTTTAATTCTATAATTCATTATATAAGTCTCCTAGTATGAAAAATATATGATCATGTATTTTTACTCAGATATCATGCATTACCTAGGCATATGAGGCTGAATTCATTAAATATTTAGTGATGCAAAATTGAGAAACCTTTCAAGGAACAAATATTATAGTTTCATGAATCCTCAAAACATAAATTGAAATAACCTTTAAGGTTTCTTAAAATATTTTAGGAACAATACTAAAGATAATAATATAAATTAAATCGTTATAATTATTTAATTCACATATCCAATAATTTCGACAGTGAGTAATTTTGGAGGTGAATCATGTATAGGAGTGAGTTTGGCCATCAGGGATTGAGGCTAGTGGTATGTCAATTGCAGGTAGGTCATCTTCAATGGTGACTCATAATAGTAGTGACTCTTTTAAAATGTGTCTCTCTACAATTTTGTGTGATACAAAAAATGTGTGTGTCAATGGATACTCATTTCTGATGGTAGGTGATCTGATAGTAGGTCACCCTTAGTGGTGACTCCTCTTATTAGGGAATTTTCTCAATTTTGACTCATTTATGTGGGGACTCGTATCAATTGTGAGATGTTTCAAGAGGTTTCATAATTCTAGCTATGAGTCATCCCAAATGGTGAGTCATTTCATGTGGTAGGAAGTTTGAACAGTTTTCCAAATTTCCATCCTCTCAGTTCCCTAACTCTATTGGAGGTTCTTTCCTAAAAATGACTCATATTCATTGAATGATCACATCTGTATATAGGATATGTTTATAAAAAAATTATTATAGTATAAAAATCTATCATAACACATAAAACACCTTAAAACATAATAATCATGAATTTTCGAACTTTTAAGTAGGGGTTCCAATAGTATACCTCATTTTTCTGGTAACAAATCATGGAATTTCTATAGAACACGTATAGAATAATCTTTAAAATAATATATTATTTCTTATCACTTTAAAAATATATAGATATAGTTTGATCAAAAATGTTATAAATTTTAAAATGGAAGATAATATAATTTTTATGGTATCAATGATATTAAATACAAAAATGATGATATGAGAAAATAACATAACAATAAAATTAAATACCACTAATTAATGAAGATGGTATCAAATAAATTGTCACGACCCATCCTCGGGGCCCGTGACGTGACTACCCCAAGCCTATCTACCATAGGCCAGGGGCTGGCGACTAGCACCATGGCGTAAATCCCAGTAAAAAGGGAAGGCATTGCCTTTGTAAAGTAACCAAACACCACAGAGAAAGAAAGAAGTAGAAGTAAAGACTAAGTAAATGCTGATACAAAGTAAGTGCGGAAAGGTAAGTGGGCTAGAATACAAACCCAAACTGAAAGTAAAGTACAACTGGAAGGGGAAAATATCAACTGAAAGTAAAGCCTCATCGTCGAGCTGTCCATCGGAATTCCTACCTGAAGTCTGAGTATAGATAGCCTCCACAGCTCCTCGGGTCCAGTCGTCCGCTACGAGAACGTCCCATCCAGTGGTCCACCTCCAAGTATCGTCCTGCTCCGCAAGCCTCAACCACGATCAGCATTGTCCATCGTCTGCAACCAACAAAATGTAGTGCGGGCATAGCACGTGCAGGGGTGAGTATAAGCTACTCAGTAGGGACCCCGAGACCCCCGAAGGTCTCCCAGAATCCACAAAGGATAATCCACAAAGGAATGATACAATCATGAAGTAACATTCGACACTTCTTAGATATATTACCATACATATACCTAAGTCATCAATTCTCGTTCGGCTTCAACATCCGAGCCCAATTACAACCCAGTCCACAAAGGAAAACAAAACGTAAATCCACACAGGATAGAACAACACAATCCACATAGGAAGGAAAAATATGATTCAACTCACACATGTAAACTTCTTCGTAAGATGGTAGAGATGATCAGATATATCCACTGATTCATCTAAGATGTCGAACCCACAAAGGATCTAAAGGTACTAACCCCAGAAATGACCCACAAAGGATCTGACCCACACACGATCGATAGGTAACTAACCCCCGCAAAGACCCACACAGGATCTGACCCACACAGGATCTGTTGGCACTGGCCAACACAGGACCGCTGAGCTCTGACCCACACAGGATCGGAACCACACAGGATCTATAGCACTGATCCAAGTATAATTGCTCAGTGTTGTAGTCGTCACCATCGAATCCACTAAGGATCTCTATACAGTCGTCGTCGTAGTCGTAGTCGCAGCCATCTCTAGGTTTCCCGCACACAACAAGCTCGTTCGGGAGGGTCTGCTCTATGATCCGAGATGATGATACATCAACTGACACATAGTCCAGAGTTGATGTATCCAAAAGTTTCGTATCGTCAATAGGAACTCAACGCCACAGACGGCGCGTCAAAATGACGCCCGGTCTGAGAGTTATTGGCTTTTTCTTCCCAGGGGCCCGGTTGATTTTTAAGTCAAAACCAACCCGACCGTACTCCACCTGAATCCAAACCTTGGGCAGAGTAAGCCAAAGAGATCCATCTCACTTATAGTAATTCATCAAAGTCAACAGCACGTCAATCGGACGTCCGGAGCATAAGTTATGAGTGTTTCCGCTCCGAGGGCCTGATTGGTTTCGTGTACGAACCAACCCGGCCGAACACAATGTATTCTTAAACCTTTAGTGTGATATACCTAAACGACCGTATCTATCCAAGGATCACATGTCAATTGATGGTACATCAATCAGAGCCTCGTAGCTCATGTTATGGGCGACAGACCGAAAATGGATCAGTAATAGGGGGTTCGGGCCGGGTCGGACCCGGCCCGATACCCCGAGGGTCGTCCCGAACTGGGTCGACCCGCACCGGTTCTGAGTCCATCCTGGCTAGCCCGGCCCCGCCTAGCCGTCCGGTTCGGCGGACCGGCCAAGGCAGCCGCCCGTCACGCGGTGCGCCGGCTCGCCCCCAGGGGTTCATCCGAATGGCCGAACCGTTTCGGGGTGGGGGGCACTTCCCCCAGGTGAAGTAAACCGCAACCCCTTTAATGGAGCCGCTCAGCTGGACGGCCGGGGTTTACGACCCCCGGCGCTCTCCTCGAACTGTCCGTCCCGGCTGGCCGGCCAACAGCCGCCACCACGGGACCGGCAGGGCCCGGTCCCCTCGCTCTGATGCCGGCGGCCCGGAACCGGCTGTCGGTTCCCCTGCTCCGCCGCAGCACGAAACCGGTCGTGGCCTTCGTCCGTCTGGTGCGGTGATATGGCGTCGCACCCCTCCGCCGCGGCCCCGCTCCGGCCGCGGTGCTTCTGAGGTCCTCTGGCACAGCGTGATTGGGCCGCATCCTTTGTTCATCTTCTATGGCGTGGCGTGACGGCTCCACAGATTTGTTGCTTCCCAAGGCGTAGTGTGGCGGCACCTCGTTTATCCTCTCTCCCTTTTACAATATCTGCGCGGTGCTTCAGCACTGCGTTGCCCTGTTCGCCGCATCAAAAATCCACAACAAAAAATGTGAGGAGAGTCGGCCATGTTCATGCGGTCTGACCTCCTCCCGTTAATGATATAACATGCGGTTCAATTGAAAGGGGAATAACGACGGAAGAAAAACACAAAATTGAAACGCATAAAACCCCTACCTCAACGCTGTCGTCGAACGATCGTTCGTCGCAGAATTAACCGTCACGGAAGAAGAGGTTTGTCGCGGAAGAAGAGGATCACCGCAGAAGAAGAGGCGTGTCATTGGCATTTGGTGATCTCCGAGAAAGGTGTCTCTCACCGTCGGAGGTTGGCATTCATCATTGGCGGTAGAGCGTTCTTCGCATTATTCATTGGCGGTAGAGCGTTCTTCGCGTTCTTCGTCGAAGAACGAAGAATCCTCTCTTTGTTCTCCCAAAGGTTTAACACAACACAAACCCCCAAAAATAATAAACTAATTCCTCTTCTTATTTTATTATCATCTTAAGAATTTAAAAATCAAAATATAAGAAACGAACAATTAATTCGAAGAATTAATTGCAACAATTTAACCACCCAATTTTATGGGGCATTTCTTAACCAGAAAAATGTAAGGTTTGACTTTCATTAAAAGGGGGGTTGCGGGTGCGTTACTTAGGAGGGAAGAAACGGTGGGGCTCGTGCGGCCCCCACCTCACAAATATTCTACCAAGTGGGTAAGATATTTTGGGTTCCACCCTATCTGCTTAACATGGCTTAAGTGGGTTTAAGTGAAATAAAGTAAAGTTGTTGCACCACTATATTTTATTTCTTAACTTAACCCCAAAAAAATTAAAAACCACACCTGAGCAAACGCAACTCCGGAAAAGGCATTTCTAAGAAAATACTGGCGCTGCGATTCTATCGGTGCCCTCAGAATTCCATTCCGAGCAACGGTTCAAAAGTTAGAAAACCCCGCTCATTCGTTCACTGAACGTACACGAGCTAAACTTTGGAAAATGATTACGGCCACACCGGGCCTCAGAATTAGGTGCCATCCGAAACTGCGTTCTTGTAAAAATCCCAAAAAATTTAAGAAAAACATTTCCTTGAATTTTACGGGTCTTTACATCACTCCCACCTCAGGGATTTACGTCTCCGTAAAGATACATCAAAACTAGGGGAACAAATGTGGGTACTGAGCACCCATCTGAGCCTCCCGCTCCCAAGTGCTCTCCTGGAGGTTCCTGTGCTTCCATCTGATGCACACTAGAGGAATCTACTATTCACGTAGGACCCGCTCTTGTCGATCCTCGATCTCCACCGGAATCTTCGCAAAAGTCGCCCCATCATCAATGTCCATCTCCCCATGGTCAATGATATGTGATGGGTCGTGCACGTATTTCCTCAGCTGAGATACGTGGAAGACGTCGTGCACCCGGTGCAACTGAGGTGGTCGAGCCAGGCGATAAACCACATCACCAATCCTGCTGAGGACCTGGAATGGTCCGATGAAGCATGGAGACAACTTGCCGCCTCGGCAAAATCTCCGTAATCCACGCCGAGATGAGACATGTAAGAAGACATTGTTGCCATCTTCGAACTCTAGTGGCCTCCGCCTCCTATCAGCATAAGACTTCTTCCGGCTCTGAGCTATCCTCATCCGCTCCGGGACGACCTGGACCTTCTCTGTCATGGCCTAGACCATCTCCGGTCCCACAAGTGCTGACTCCCCAGGGTCTGTCCAGCACAAAGGAGATCTGCAAGGTCGGCCACACAACACCTCGTATGGTGTCATCCCGATAGTGGAGTGGTAACTATTGTTGTACGTGAACTCCAACAAGGGTAGGTGGTTCTCCCAACTGCGACCAAAGTCGAGGACACATGCGAGGAGCATGTCCTTGAGAGTCTGAATGGTCCTCTCCATCTGACCATCCGTCTGAGGGTGAAAGGCAGTGCTCAGACGTAGCTGCATCCCGAACACCTCCTGCAACCCCTTCCAAAGTCGGGAAGTAAAGTGAGCATCTCGATCGGAGAAAATAGATGATGGCACACTGTGAAGCCGTACAATCTCCTAAATGTAGAGACGCCCCATGATCTCCATTGAGCCATGCTCTCTGATGGGTAAGAAGTGAGCCGACTTGGTGAGTCGGTCAACAATCACCCAAATGGAGTCATGTCTTCTGGAAGTGCGTGAAACTCCAGTCATGAAGTCTATAGATATCACGTTCCAATTCCACTCTAGGACCTCCAAGGGCTGTACCAAGCCTGCTGGTACCTGATGCTCTGCCTTCACCTACTGGCAGGTGAGGCATCGAGAAACGAACTCTGCCACAACCTTCTTCATGCCCGACCACCAATGTTGTCATCTGAGGTCCTGGTACATATTCGCCACTCCAGCATGTACCGCCAAGGGAGAAGTGTGAAAATCTCTCAGCACCTCCTCTCGTTAAGAAACTGGTACCAAGGTACGTCCTCTGAAAAGGACATCGTGCTCTGCTCCAAAGGAGAAACCATCAGGTGCCTGTCCTGCGGATATCTGTGCACGCCGCGTCTCACAGTCGGCGTCCCCACGCTGTGCCTCTCTAACCCACTGCAGTAGTGTAGGGGTGATTGTGAGAGACTGAAGGAAGGATGCTCCATCTCTATCCACGAAGGATGTCTGCAAAGCAGCTAGATGTTCTCTCGCCTCCTCAAGTTGCTGAATGCCCGTCCTCCTGCTGAGAGCATCGACTACTACGTTCCCCTTCCCAGGAATATATAATATCTCAAAGTCATATTCCTGGAGGAACTCGAGCCATAGTCACTGTCTCAGGTTTAGGTCCTTCTGAGAGAATATGTACCTGAGACTCTGATGGTCAGAGAAGACCGTAAAGCACTCACCCATCAGATAGTGTCGCCATGTCTTCAGAGCGAAGACCACTTTTGATAACTCCAGGTCGTGGGTAGCGTATTTCGGCTCATGCAGCCTCAACTGACATGGTCCATAGGAGATCACTGCCTGATCCTGCATCAGGACACGTCCGATTCTGGTCCCTAATGCATCGCAGTAGACTACGTACCCTACTCCATCTTCCAGAAGCCTCAAGATAGGGGCGCTGGTCAATCTCTGTCTCAGCTCCTGGAAGCTCTATTGACATCTGTCTGACCAGACAAAGGGTTTCCCCTTCTTCACAAGAGCTGAGAGTGGTGTCGCAACTCTGGACAAGTCTGGCACAAATCTCCGATAGTATCCAACTAATCCCAAGAAACTCCGCACCTCTGTCACGCTCCTGGGTGGCTCCCAAGCTATCACTGCCTCGATCTTCACAGGATCCCCTGCAACTCCCACCTCAGAGATGATGTGTCCCATGAAGTGGACCTCACGTATCCAGAACTGACACATCGAGATATTTCTATAAAGCTGATGCTCTCGGAGTGTGTCTAGTACAACCCGCAAGTGGTAGAGGTGCTCCTCCTCAGTGGTCGAGTAAATAAAAATGTTGTTGATGAAGACCACGACAAATCGATCGAGGTATGGCTGGAAGATCTTGTTCATGAGGCCCATGAACACTACCGGAGCGTTGGTTACGCCGAAGGGCATAACCAAGAACTCATTGTGGCCATACCGACATCTGAAGGCTGTCTTATGCACGTCCTCGTCCTGAACTCTAAGATGATGATAGCCTGACCTACTGTCTTTCTTTAAGAACCATCGTTCTCCCTTGAGCTGATGGAAGAGGTCATCAATACTCGGTAGCAGATACTTGTTCCTCACTTTCACCTAGTTCAGGCGACAATAGTTTACACAAAGTCGCAAGCTCCCATCCACTTTCTTGGCGAACGATATCGGGGAAGCCCAGGGTGAAACACTGGGTCAGATAAATCCCTTGCCATGCAAGTCCTCCAACTGTACCCGTAGCTTTCGAAGCTCGGTGAGAGCCATCCGGTATTTTGGGGTGGATATAGGGGATGTCTCGGGGTAGAGATCAATATAAAATTCTACCTCTCTTTGAGGAGGTAGTCATGGAATGTCGTCGGGGATGGCGTCCGCATACTGATCCACCACTACAGGAATACTAGGACTCCTCACGTCAACTACTCCTAGGATGAGGCTAGCTAACTGATGAGTGATGGGTTGTCCTCTCCTCTGTGGAAATACATCATCTGCTGAGAAGGCTCCCTTCTCGCTGGTGAAGGTGAACCTGCTCCCGTCGGTGCGTACACATCGCACCTTGCACCTACTATATTAAATCTATGCATGGAATGTATATAACCAATCTATGCCCAATATTTCGTCCTAAGGTCTCGATGCCGCTACAAGAAGATCCCAGTCGAAGATCTAGCCTCCTTGAGTAACCTCACACTGCCAGCATCAGTGCGTAATCGCCGAGTCTGCTCCCATAAGATTCTCTATCCATATGGATCGAGCCAACGAATCTGTCGGAATTTCTGAGATCCAAACAAGGGTAGTAGCTATGAAATAATGACTTGATTCTGTGTCTATAAGAACTGCATCAAGGGTGGAATAGACACAGATAGTACCTCGTATCATATCGGGTGCGCCGTGGTCGTAGGACTCTGCTGACTGGAGATGTGCATGTCTCGGCCCGCCAGCTCCCTGTGGTCGGGGTGGACCTCCTGGTGGTGGTGGTGGTAGATCCTCAAAGCGTCTCCCACCACCGGCTACTCGGCCAGCTCCTCTGCCTCGTCCACCTTCTCCTTGCAGACCGCCACGGTCGACCCTCTGCCTCTGCCTGGGTGGCCCCTCAACCGTCTGCTACTCCTTGGCACGGTGTGTCAGGCAGTCACGGGCCATGTGGCCCTGCCCGCCGCATGTGTAGCATTTCCTGCCTCTCGAAAGACTGGCTCCGCGCTGTGTTCCCCGCACTGCTGAGCCAGTGTCCATGGGTCGTTTTCCTGAGGGTCTGTTCTTCCTGGACCCATGAGTCATTCGTCGACTGCCTACTGCAGAAGAATATGCTACGTGCCGCCCCACTGTAGGTCTCGATGCAGAAGATGGATCAGCAAGAAAGCCATCGATCAGAAGGGCTCACTCCAATACTCCTGCCTGGGTCGGAATTGTGAGGGAGATCAGTGATGCCCTGATCTAATGCCTCAATACCTGTTCAAAGGTCCGGGCCCGGAAGAATGGGTCTCGTACCATGTCTGTCAAGTAGCGTGAGAGATCTGTAAATCTCGCCGAGTACTGGGTGACCGACAAGCTGCCCTGCCGCAGCTCTAGAAGCCCCTGGATGTGCACCGCACTGAGGGTGGGAAAGACGAACTCTGAGAGAAAGAGGCTCTCAATGTCTGTCCAGAGAAGAGATGCCTCATCATTCACCTGGAGCATCAAGTCCCACCATCGTCCCGCTACCGCGTGCAGTAGGCTCGATGTGAGCATCACCATGAGGTTTGTTGGTGTCCTCACTAACTTAAAAACTCGTACCACTACCTCCAGCCAATCCACAACTGCCTAGGGGTCCGTCTCCCCGCGGAACCTGGGCGGTCGCTGGCGCTGAAACTCATGTAGTGTACATAGGCGACGTGCATCGTCAGCGGCTGGGGCTGGAAGCATCCGTGGCTCGGAGGGTAGAGGTACCGCTGATGCCTCACCTGTCAAAGGGCCCTGTACCGAGGCCACGTCGCTCGGTGGGCTGTCATCACGCACAACTCTCAGAACCCTAGCTGGCTACCGTCGTGGGGCCATCCTGAAAAGAAACAGGTGCGCCACGGTTAAACAGTATACCTGGTGAGATGACATAAAGAAATCACAAGGAAAACATGAAACACATATGCAATCAATGTTTTCATGAATTATGTCGGAAATCAGAAGTCAGGGTCCTGGTGTACGGATAAGTCGGCCGCCGCACCAACACTGGACTCCCTGGACTGATAACCACACCCAATACGCTTAACACTATTTCTTCTCATAGAAAAAGATCAGATTCCCAAGTTCTGCGGTAGAACCGAACTTCTCTGATACCAATTGTCACGACCCGTCCTCGGGGCCCATGCCGTGAATAACCCAAGCCCGCCTTCCATAGGCCAGGGGCTAGCGACTAGCACCAAGGTGTAAATCCAGATAAAAAGGGAAGGCATTGCCTTTGTAAAGTAAAAAAACACCACAGAGCAGGCAACGATTAGAAGAAAACACTAAGTAAAAGCTGATACAAAGTAATTGTGGAAATGTAAGTGGGCCAGAATACAAACCCAAACTGAACGTAAAGTACAACTGGAAAGGGAAAACCGCAACTGAAAGTAAAGCCGCAACATCGAGCTGTCCACTAGAATTTCCACCTGAAGGGTGAGTAGAGATAGCCTCCATAGCTCCTCGGGTCCAGCCATCTGTTCCGAGAACGTCCCGTCTAGTGGTCCACCTCCAAGTACCGTCCTACTCCGCAAGCCTCAACCACGATTAGTGCTGTCCATCGTCTACAACCAACACAACGTAGTGCGGGAATAACAGTGCAGGGGTGAGTATAAGCTACCCATTAGGGACCCCGAGACCCCCGAAGGTCTCCCAGAATCCACAAAGGATAATCCAAAAAGGAAAGATACAATCACGAAGTAACATTCGACACTGCTTAGGTATATGCCCATACATATACCTAAGTCATCAATTCTCGTTCGGCTCCAACATCCAAGCCCAAGTACAACCCATACCACACAGGAAATAAAAACGTTAATCCACACGGGATAGCACAACATAATCCACATAGGAAGGAAAAACAAGATTCAGCTCACACAGTTAAACTTCTTCGTAAGACGATAGAGATGATCAGATATATCCACTGATTCATCTAAGCTGTCAGACCCCTAGAGGATCGAAAGGTACTAACCCCCACAATGACCCACAAAGGATCTAATACACACATGATCGATAGGTAACTAACCCCTGCAAACACCCACACAGGATCGGACCCACACAAGATCTGTAGGCGCTGGCCCACACAGGACTGCTGAGCGCTGACCCACAAAAGATTGGACCCACCGAGTATCTGTAGAACTGATCCATTTAGAATCTCTTACTTCTGTAGTCTTCGCCGTCGAATCCACTAAGGATCTCGGTATAGTCGTCGTCGTAGTCGCAGTCGCAGCCAGCTCTAGGGTTCCCAGACACAACAAGCTCATTCGAGAGGGTCTGCTCCACGAGCCGAGAGGATGATACATCATCTGACACATAGTCCAGAGTTGATGTATCAAAAAGTTCCGTATCGTCAACAGAAAATCAACGCCACAGACGGCGCGTCAAACGGATGCCCGGTCTGAGAGTTATTGGCTTTTTCGTCCCAGGGCCCGGTTGGTTTTTAAGACAAAACCCACCCGACCATAGTCCACATGCATCCAAACCTCGTCCAAAGTAATCCAAAAGTTCCGTATCACATAAGGAATCCATCAAAGTCGACAGCACGTCAATCGGACGTCCGAAACTTATGTTATGAGTGTTTCCGCTCCGAGGGCCCGATTGGTTTCGTGTACGAACCAACCCGGCCGAACCCAAAGTATTCTGAAACTTTGAGTGAAATATACTGAAACGACCGTCTCGATCCATGGATCGCATTGCAACTGACAGCGCATTGATCAGAGGCTCGTAGCTCAAGTTATAGGTGACATACCGAAAATGGTTCGGTAACAGGGGGTTTGGGCTCGGTCCGACCCGGCCCGATACCCCTAGGGTCGGCCCGAACCGGGTTCGGGTCCAGCCCACATGGGTGCAGCCCAGCCCAGCTGGCACGGCCCGGCCCGGCCAGGGCGTGGCCTACCGGTCCGGTTCGGTGGACCGGCCAGGGCAGCCGCTCGGAGTGCGGCGCACTGGCGCACCACCAGGGGTTCGACCGAACGACCGAACCGTTTCGGGGTGGGGGGCGCTGCCCCCGTGTGAAATAAACCGTGACTCCATTATTGGGGCTTCTCAGCTGGCCGACCGGGGGTTACGACCCCCGACGCTCTCCTCGAACCGGCCGGCTGCTGCCATCATGGGACCGGAAGGGGCCGGTCCCCTCGCTCTGACACCGGCGGCCCGGAACTGGCCGCCGATTCCCCTGCTCTGCTGCATCCCGGAACCGGTCGTGGCCTTCGTCTATCCGGCGCAGCGAGACGGCATCGCACCCCTCTGTCGCAGCCCTGCTCTAGCCGTGGTGCTGCTGAGGTCCTCCGACACGGCTCGATGGTGCCACTTCCTTTGTTCATCTTCTACGGCACGGCGCGACGGCGCCGCAGATTTGTTGCTTCCCACGGCGCAGTGCGGCGGCGCCACGTTTCTCGGTTCTCCCATTTACAATTTCCGCACGGTGCTTCCGCACCGCGTTTCCTTGTTCTCCGCATCAAAAATCCACAACCAAAAGGGGAGGAGTGCCGGCCATGTTCGTGCAGTCCGACCTCCTCCCATTAATGCGATAATAGGCGGTTTATTTGAAAGGGGAAAACGAAAGAAGAAAAACACAAAATAGAAACGCATAAAACCCCTACCTCAACACTGTCGTCGAACGAGCGTTCGTCATGGAATTACCTGTCACAGATGAATAGGTTTGTCACGGAAGAAGAGGATCGCTGCGGCAGAAGAGGTTCGTCGTTGGCATTGGGTAGTCTCCGAGAAAGGCATCTCTCGCCGTCGGAGGTTGGCATTCTTCGTTGGCGGTAGAGCGTTCATTGCATTTTTCGTTGTTGGTAGAGAGTTCTTCGCGTTCTTCGTCGAAGAATGAAGAATCCTCTCTTTGTTCTCCCTAAGGTTTAACACAACACAAACCCCCAACAATAATAAAACCAGTCTCCTTCTTATTTTATTATCAACCTAAGAATTTGAAGATCAAAAGATAAGAAACGGAAAATTAATTCGAAGAATTAATTGTAACAATTTAACCGCCCAATTTAATGGAGAATTTCTTAACAGAAAAAATGTAAGGTTTGACTTTCATTAAAAGGGGGGTTGCGGGTGCGTTACTTAGGATGGAAGAAACGGTGGGGCTCGTGCAGGCCCCACCTCACAAATATCCTACCAAGTGGGTAGGATATTTTTGGTTCTACCCTATCCGCTTAACTTGGCTTATGTGGCTTTAAGTGAAATAAAATAAAGTTGCCACACCACTTTATTTTATTTCTTAACTTAACCCCAAAATAATAAAAACCACACCCAAGAAAACACAACTCCGGAAAAGGCGTTTCAAAGCAAATACCGGCACTTCGATTCCATCGGTGCCCTCAGAATTCGATTCCGAGCATCGGTTCAAAAGTTAGAAAACCTCCTTGGTTCGTTCAATGAACGTACATGAGCTAAAATGAAGAAAATGATTCTGGCCACACTGGGCCACGGAATCAGGTGCCATCAGAAACCGCGTTCTTGTAAAAATCCCAAAAAAAATTAAGAAAACAAAATTCCTTTAATTTTACAGGTCTTTACATAAATAGAGTAAATAATTATGTAATCAATGATATGGTATCAAGAAAAAAATATCAATTATTGTAAAAATGGACAACCCCAATGTAAAATTGTAAGCACCTTCCATTTTCATTCTCCCGCACTTCGGATTAATAAAAAGTAAAAATAGAAACATTAAATTATATGAGGAAATTTATAATTAAGAAGGGAAATTTCAATAAGAAAAAAGTATGGTTTTATATTCATAAATAGATACGATAATAATTTATACAAATAAATCTACAAAATACATAATGTTTGATCTCAATGATTATCAAGAATATGGAATAGTAGTGGATGAGGAGATATGTTTAGTGGAGGATATTGGGAAAAAATTATATAATGAGTAGCTCTAATAATAATATATCTTTGATGATACAATGATTATTTTGGAGTCAAATTGAATGGAAGGAAATGAGTACCTAAAGGTGTATTGGGATCTCTTGTAATAGCTGCCCTAAACATCTTTAGATTAGTGATTAGTGCGGTGATAAGATATGTTACTAGAATTAAATCCTAATCCACAACTTCATTACTATAAATTTATAGGAAGTTATTTTTTAGATTTAAGAATTCTAATGTAATATTTCTTCGTCTTTATATGAAACTAAAATTAGACCTTTTTATCATTTATTAACAACATCATCACATTGGTCATCACCTTCAGGTGAATTACCTATTAATTGTATGATTCAGTATGTAGAGGAATCTTGAGGTTCTCAATATGGACCATTAAATGATAGTTGTTCCCATTCATAGTATAAATCCTAAAATTTTAATACATTATAGCTTTGGTAATGGATTCCCAATCATATATGACATCATTTTGGCATTCCCCAGCCATGTTTACCACATGATCATAGCTACTCCTATTCATTCTCAAACACTTATAATTGATATCTAGAACATCACAATAAAATAAACTATGTTCCTCCATAACGACCAATATAATCATCTCAAAATCCAAGGATGGAGGTAGAGCACTGGAAGTAGAATGATCAAAACGAAATGACTCCAAAAATCCATAAAGGCATCTATACCAAAAACTAATGATGTACATATTCCCTCTATCAATGATCTCAAGGACTCCATCTCACTTGAATGTATTCTATTCTCTATTTAAACTTTATAAATATGATGAATCATCTTCAGATGGTTTTTATGTGTCGTGAGATATAAGGAATATATTTCATCATTATCACTAGTATAGTAAAGTGAGGTTATTGATTTTCCAACATTATTCCAAAATCATAGAGAATAATTTCCCTAAATGACTATATGTCAGTTATGGTAACCACATCTAAAACTACATGAGCTAAAACGTGATGATTTTAGGGAACATAATCACTATAAATGGTAGTATAATTTTCATGTAAATTTTGAGCAAGAATATCTAAATAATAACCTTGTATCTCTTGAGAAACATCTATATTTTTATCCATTGATACCTTAGGATCATTCTCAATTCAAAAAAATAGGTCTGTTTTTATTTAGAATTATATCACAATATGTGACATTAAATTCCCATTCATGTATGACATAAATAGGATATTCTTCATGTCCCTAAAATGATGCTAATCCACACATGTATAAGGCACAACAACAGCCCCGACAATGTCAGGCTCAACATCCACCTTCTCGTAAATAATCTTCAAAAAAATTGTCAGCCCAACAGATTAACCATCATCGTTCATAACATGGTGACTGGCTAGTCTTCTAGATTCGACTCACTTAACAGATTCTTGTAGCTAATCTTTAATAGATCGATCCAGATCTTCAACAATGATTGGTGTTTCCTCAGACCCATAAACGACTGAAAATTATAGAGTAAAAAGAAGTATCATGAGAATATCAACATATTTAGCCTCAATGAAGCCGTAAAGACCATCATGTTTAGGGAAACAATATCATTTATATCCATTATCAATTTACTCACCATTTTTATTATTATTTTATTCTTTATATGAATTTTTATTTATATTCACCCTCATAATATTCTTGTTCTCTATTTCCATCATTTTATTTATCACATTAATTTTGATATAAAGATTATTAAAAATATTTAGGTGAGCTCTTATACTGCTCTTTTCCAAAAAAATCTATTACATAAAATGTACATTCATTAGATAAATTATTTTCTCTAATAGGACGAGATCAACATAGACTTAGTCCACCAAAATAGATAGGTGAAGGAGTCTTGGGAGAACGTGGGTTACTACTCTCATTAACTAATAACAGAGAATCCTCATTACATAATTTACAATCCTCTTATTCCTATTCATCAAAGTACACAACCCCCTCATTGGGCACCATTACATTATCAAAAAGATTCATCTCCCGTGTGGGGTGATCAGTTGGATTGAAATCCTAAAAAAAATTCAGCATCAACAAATCAATTCCTCTTCCAAGGTTTCCAAATTATCTTTATTCACTTGTAAATGAATCTTGTAAGGTAAAATACTCCATAGTTTACTTTGGATTCATTATCTTTATCTACCAAACCATTGTCCTTGAGCATGGATGAATTGAATTTGTGGTTTATAGGAGAGTTTTATATAGAATATATTTCGGAATATATTCATTATATAACCCATCAGATGTATATATAAATAAATCTATTTCTCCTATATTAACAATTCATAAAAGATATTTATCTAGATAAGTCACTGTTCTGAAATCACTAATACTTAAATACAAAATATTTCAAATAAACATGAACAGTAAAAGAAACACGCCATTTAACTTGATCGAATATAGTCTTCTTACCATTCTATCTCACGTAAGATCCCCTAAATCATCATCAAACATGAAGGAGTTACTGTCACATTTAATAGATTCAGGATATTTGTCTGAGGTGCCATTATGATATACTTTCTGATGAATTGACCATATACCTAAAGGGAAAACAACCTTTATCTCATTCAACATTCCTCAAAACCAGTCGTTATATTCCCAAAATCTAAAGTCAAAATTTTCACAGAACAATTTCTCTAACAAAAAATAGAATGAAATATCATTATTCATGAACACATATTCCCATCTATTCACATGAATTACTTTAATAACAAATGATATTTTTTTGAGCATCCACATGACATGAAATTCTTTCTCATGTACCAAATTTCAACATGTGAGTATTGGGAGTAGTGGATCAATTTTAGATATTCTCAAATATCTATACTAAGACATTGAAGGAAGTCAGTAATCTAGAGAAGATAATTCTTATCACTTTAATATTAGGTTGATGGAAGGAAAAATGTCTTCATAGAAAGGGTCATGGTGTAGTTAAAAGTTATGGTACAAGGGACTGTTCATTGAACTTACAATATTATCAAATTTATATAATTTGGGTATAAAAAATTAAAAAAAGAAAACAATATTATAATAATTATGAAATTAAATATCTATCCATTTAATAAGAATAACAAATGATGACATAAAACCCATAGTGGGTCATTACCAATGGCTAGTTGGTTCAAGGGTGGGTAAAACTCCTAATGTGTTTGAAATTTAATGGTGGGTAAAACCCAATGTTTGGAAATCCCCAACAATGGGTAAACTCTAATGGTGGGTACAATCCATCTAGGGTTCCTTTTATAATTTATTCAAACCAAATATAAAAATGTAAAATTATTATTTGATGTAGTTCATTCTCTCATAATTCAATAGTTTAATAATTATAACAAAATTATGATGTTCATTTCCAATGTATTCAGGAGTTATATCATGCTTTTGAAAATTATCTCTTAAAAAGTGACATTGTACATCAATGTGTTCTGTTCAAAACTCAGGTTCCTGATTGTGAGAAATATGTATATCTCTTGTGTTGTAACAATTTATGGGTATATGTTGGAATTGATATCGATTTTCTTGTAATGTGTGTTTCATCTAAAATATTTTAGCATAACTACTACTAGCACATATGTATTGAGCTACACCAGTATACATTGAAAAATAATTTATTTTTTACTAAACCAATAAACTAGAGTGTTTCCAAAAATATTGCATGTCCCATTTGTTCTTATTTTATATAAATTACATACACCAAATCATCATTTGAATAAATTAACAAGTAAAATTAGGGTATTCTATAGTAGAAAAATAATAAATTGGTTATGTATTAAAGGTGTTTCAAAATTATATTAATAGAAAGTAAGTGTGATTATTTTTTATTTTCTTGAATGATAGAACAAATACAGACACTAAACATAATGTAAGGTTGACCAGGATTTAATTAGAGTAGATATCATATCATCCCTCTATAACATTTTTAATATACTAGTCTCCTAGATTCATTATGATCAGACATACATGTCGTACTTATAAGAGTGTGATTACATGTAGTACTATTCTATAAAACATTTTAAATTATCTTTAGTATATCTACATTTATTTAAAATAATTCCTTTTTATATTGAAAAATCTGATAATGATAAATAACTTCAATTCCACAATTAATCAAATCTCAAATTATATATGCATCATTATTATAAAATATATACATAAATAAATTTTTGAAGTTCAAAATTATAATATCATCTATATATTTTTTAATAACTAATACATCTTTTGAAAAAAAAAATTATAAAAAGGGTACGATCAATTATACCTTTTGGAAATAAATTAGAAATATAAATGTTCTAATCATGCCATATGAATTTTTAGGAGCATATTTTAAACCATATATTGTTTTTTTAATTTAAAAACAACATTTGGAATATAATGGTTTATAAATCCTTGTGATTTTTCAACAAAAACGAACTCAATTATATATATAATCATGAATTCAATGATTACATTAATATAAATTAGTTTAAAATCCATATGTGCTTCATAGGATTGAAATATTATAATGGATTCAATTATAGATATAGGTGGAATATTTTTATCATTTTTTATACCCTCATCTTAACTATACCATTATTTAATTACTATTTTCTTATAACTCAATATTATGCCAGATCCATCAAAATTATTTCTCAATGCACATTTCCATCAAATTGTTAAGGTGTATTTGGTTCAATAAACAATTTCCTAGATATTGTTTCTTTAAAATTTATAATGTTCAAATTCCATATCCATTACTCATAAGTAATCATTGGTTGCATCATCGATGTTCTTCAGTTCATGCTGTGAAAAGAAATCTTCATGTTCATTCTGGTTTCTTAGGGAAGATAAAGTCATTGTACCTATAGATTAGTCTACAACTATAGAATGGAAAGGATTGTATTTATGAGTCGTAAAATCTCTAGAAGAATAAATAATTGTCGCCTCCTGGCCTTCTACAGGTTATAATCTAGGTTCTAGATAATCCCTATAACTGGGATATTCTTATTCATGTTTTACAGCAGTATCACAAGGTATTTATTTTCACTTAATAAAAGATGTATTTTCCCATATGTTATCTAATAAGGATATAGGTTTATGTGGATCTCCCTCAAGAAATGTGATGTGGAAAGACTCTTCGACATTCATTGTTAATTTATTCAAAACGTTATAGGATTTACAATAGGTCGAATAACCATGGAAATTTACATCATCACTTTTTTAGGAAATATTTTCAATATTATCCATAGTGTTATGAAGAAATTATTTTCAGTGAAAATGTAAAGTAAATAATCTTTGGATTTTTCCCCATGTTCATAAGGATTTTTTACAGAATCTATCTAATAAAAACATTGTTAATTATATTACAGGTTGTATTGATAGCCTCTAACATAAATTATACACGTATGACATACTCAATAAGCATTGTCTGAGATATCTATTAATTTCTTCAACCTGTTATTTCAATAACCCAATTTTTCTGTGGTGTCCTAGTATGGAAGAAGTTATGGTTACAACTATTTTTGGAGAAAATGGTCTAATAGACATGATTTTCTAAATCATGACCTAGTTTTGTTATCAAGTTGTCAATTATATGTCCACTTATATTTTCAAAATACTTTTAATATTTTTTAATGTTAAAGAAGGCTTCAATTTTTTGAACTGAAAACAATAACATAGTGTACAAAAATAATTCATTTATAATTACATAGTCTTAGTGCTTCTTATTTAACGTAGATACGTTGTATATTACCAACTTGTCCATATGGACCCCCAAGAGGTTGGAAAGTTGAAAATATTTATTTAATTTAAATGATAAAGTATTTTTCCATTTTGATAAGGGATACAATCATTATGATTTGGGAATTCAAGTAATGGTAGGTCCGTAAATAACCCATTCCTAGTAAGAATTTTATTTGAGTGTATATTTCAATGGCCACATATCCTATACCAATTTTAAAATTATCTATTAATGTCACTTAAGATTTAATTTTTTTTTGAAATCAAAGAACCATGATTAACCACATATACATTTTTATTTCATAATATAGTATTCAATAAATAAATTTTAGAATGAAATAAATGTCATGAATTTTTTTCCTATTTGATGTGAAAATAATCATCACATATCTATGAGAAGCTATGTTGGTTGTATTTTAAACGAGAATAATAATTAGTTTAGAAATTAAATAATTAAGTAACCATATGTCAATTTTTTATTCCATAATTTTTATAGGTACAAAATAATTATTCTACAGCATTTCATGTAGCTTAACTACAAATTATTTTATAAAAAAAATAATTTGGTGGTAAAAAATTCTTGGGTCCTGAAATGTTTGTAATGATAGCTTTAAGAACTCAATTTTCATAATGGGTTCCATATAATAATATTTAAAAAATATAAAATAAAATAATATTTGTTCATGTTGAATGAGAATTAGTAGTAGAATTTATAGAATAAGATTTAGGGAAAAAGTCCTCCGAACAGTACTTCATTTCCCTAGATGGTAACCTAGAACTGTTATATACATAAGAGCAATTTTTTTACATAGTATTTTTTTAAGATTTTATATTCCATTTTTTAATCTACCCATATCCTTATTTTGATTTTCATTTTTGAATATTAGTTTTCTAATTTCATTCAATATTTCAAATATATTATAATTTTTATTATAAATTCATATTTGATATATATAATTAACACATGATATTTATTTTAGATTCTACATCTATCCTTATGCTCATTAAATGTATCTACAAGATTATTGAAATATTAAAACTTTTCCAATTTGTACATATCACAATCATTTTATTAATCTACATAATGATCATAATAATACACAAAAGGGATAGTATGTACCTTATAAATGTTTTTCATGAATTAAAAAATTTCACATTTCTGCTTTTATTCATGATTTGAGTTTGCTTTTGTCAAGTTATTCTCAGATCCACTCAAGGTGGATTACATTTCATTCTTCTCTTATTATATCATTTTCATCATAAATATTTTTATATAGATAACATAGGGTCATCATCTCTATATGACTTTTTCTCTTACACTAATAAAAATAAATTTCAATTTAATTATCTTATTTTTTCCATTCATTATTCTAATTTACAATTTTATAATACATTACCTTATTTATCAGTTTCCTTATCAATATATTCTTATTATAGAATTTCTCAAATCATTGATCTAGATGGGACATTCTCTCATTAGTTTTGAATGGTGTTTTCTTATCACCAAAATAATTGAACATTTTTATTTTCATTTTCATTCTATTTTGAATTAGTATTCATTAAGGCCGTAGACTTATTATTTGGTTTATATTTATCCCCCCAATTAACATTAATCTATTCATCATGAATTATAATAACCCAAATAACTTCCTTGATGGGTAGTATTCTGATCTCACATTATTCTCCTATTGATACTGACATTCCTCTCTCTATTTAGAAGACATTTCATAAGTAACATAATTTGATATTTCAATGAACTAGACTTCCTAAGAGCCCATTTTGTTCACAATATCATTGAAACATAGATACATATTAGAAATATGATCATTATATTTCATCATGAATGTATCAAATATAATAGTATAAGTATTCAATGTATTTTCATTTTCATTGGTTGTTCATTCATGGGAAATTGGTAATATTTCCCATATTTTATAATATGTTTTACTATATGTTGTCCTATTAAATTCTAAATGTCCTAAATTATATTAAATATTAATAACATCATTGTATATTATGTTATTAGAATGTTTATTAACCCCATACAATGTCATCCTAGTAGTCTTAGGCAATTAAAACTTATCTTCTATACAAACCATATTTGAAAACCCATGATTTTAATGTGAATTTTAATCATTATATTCCATTAAAAAAGTTATTTACATGTAATAAGGTTGGATTGTTGTCATTATCAGATTAATTATTACTATTCTTTTAAAGTAATAAATTTTTATTGTAAATAAATTTATAATATTTAAAAAACAACTAGAAATCATAGTTAGAAATATTTTAAAATTCTTCTTATATAAAATTTCGTTCGGAGTGAGTATCTTAAGAGGGGGTTAATTGATTATGCTATATTTTTTTTGTTCAAAATCATTTTAAATAAAAAATACATTTTAAATTAAATATATAGTATTTAATTAAAACAACAAATTGATATAATTTCTAAACCTTTATAATTTTTCTCAATTATTATTATGTATAAGTTGAAATAATTTTAAAACTATTTTAATTTTTGAAATCAACATACTGAATGAAAACTTTATGTAAAAAATAAATAAGGTTATATATCAATGTTTGGGGTTTGTTTATAGTTTAAAATAAATACAGTGTGATTCACTGTAGTGATAAAAAATAAGAGACACAGTGGAATTTTAATTAGTGGATTAGTCTCATAGCCGAAACCTAATCTCATTCATATGGAAATCAACAACCGCCTAGAAGATTATATAATAAAATAGTCATCAACACCATATATCAGGTTTACACAATAGCTAACCAGCTATCTAGGCTACATTTGGACATCATCTACAATGACAGTGTGAATAAAACAAACATTACACACTTAATGACCTCTTCCCCAAAAAGTGGATTAAAAATGTAAATTGAGAGTAGAAGTTATCGTTTATATTATTGTAAAATCATATGATATAGTTAAGGTAATTAAAATTGGAAAAAACACACATTTCTCGATATTATATTAAACAAGAAAATGATAATGTGTAATGTTATAATGAATGTGGTGTTTTTTGATCTAAAGTGTTCTCATGGTTGATACTACTTTAATCTAGCTTGGATAATATCTTTAGTCATTTATAATAAAAACATAGTAAAATAGATAATCCTTAGATCTATGTGTTCTTACTGTAGAGAATGTTTTGTTCATTTCATATAAAAACGAAGTAAAATATATCATTTATATGAACTTAATTCTAATATCATTGAATAGAAAAAGTGAGTCATTATGGTTGCAATTCATGTCTTCCAGTGAGTTAGAAAAATGGTTTGTGGGGTTGGATGTAGGTCATATATCGGTAGTAAATAATTAGTAGTGACTGATCTCAAAAGTGACAGGTCTCAATAGAGACTTGTCTCAACAGGGAGTCATTTTAAGGACAATTCATCTCAAAGGTGTCTACATTCGAGATTTAGGTTACCTGGAAGAAGGTTATCCTTACTAAAGAATTTTCATAGTAATAACTTATATCAATGGTAAATTTCCTCAATGGAGACTCATGTCAATAGTGAGTAATGACTACTGTTGAATTATATATGTGTTTCAGTCATCCTCAAATATGTCTCTTTTCTAGTGGTAGTTCCATTCTATAATTTTATAAATTTTCATCCTAACAGTGACTCAAATCTGATCTCAGGACTTTCTCTGTAGTGTTTCATCTTCAATGGTGAGTTATTTCTATACATCGCCAAATTTTAACAAAAATTAATTACAGTATAAAATGCTACCATAATCATAAAAATCATTTGAAAAATAATTATGTTGTTGTATTAATTAAAACATGGGTTCCAATATATAGTGATTCCCCTATGTTGTAAAAGTATATGTATGAATGGTTTTTGATAAAATTAACAAACAGATATTATAGTGGATTCTTAGTATTTAATATTTTTTTACCCTGATGGAATTTTCAAAATCATGGATGAGGTGATATTGTGGTTTCAATGGGTTTTGGATGCATTATGGTGGTGGTTCTAATGTGGGAAACAGTTTTTCATTAAAATTACACTTGTGTTTTCTTAATCAAAGAATTAACATTCTTTTAATGATCCATATATAGTTTGGTATGATATTAAATTGTACAAATGTTCTCATAGTTCACATATAAATGGTTGTATTCATATGAATAAAATGTTTATTTGAACAAAACCATTATAAATCCTTTTTCTTTTGAAATGGATAATTATGTTTAAAAAATCCATATGTAATTTCATGTTATTATAGTAATGTTGTATTTGGAGGCCTATTGAAGCTTTGGATTTTGTGTTCTCTATGTATACCATTAATGCCCATATAGTATATTCGGATGTTTATTTGGGTAGTTAATCAAAACAATTTTAATATTATGTATTTATTTGTTCAAATATATGTTTCATGGAAATTAATTTTTAAATTATTGTGAATGTTCAGGACTGGTTAGTACATTCGACTATTTTTTGAAATTTTGTAATTCCAATAGAATTAATCTAGATAGAGAGAATTACCACATGTGTGATGTTATAAAATTAATCATGGCATGAAAATTATCTTTTTTTTGGTTATGGTTATTGTCAAATTAATATTTTCCACCTCACTTTTTACCTTTCAATTTTTATGGGATCCTAGACATCATCCAAACAGTCAAGAAATAGTTTCTGTTTAGTCTCGATTATAAATAATAGATCCCTATTATAGATTAATGTACAATAGGTGATGTTCCTGTAGTGAATCATGTTGAGAGAACCAAAGATTTTGGTATACCATGGATCTAATCATACACAATTATATAGTTCTTAACCATGTATTTCCATGGTCACATATCTATATGTTTAGGATATTCCCTCTAATTGTATAAATACTATGTTCTATTTTGGGTTTTCGAATAATTGAAATCTATCTAAGTTTAATTTATAATATTATATTCATTTTTCTTCCTAAACATTTAGTTATTCGCAGTTATCCTATTAATTGAGATATATTTTTATCTCTCTTATTTATTAATTTAACTATGTTATAATGCTAAACATGGGTTTGGTTTTCAAAGCTGTATTATGAAATTGAAAACTATTTTTAATGGAATGAATTGATTTTTCACTAAATAGGTAATTGTAAAGCGTATATTTGGATATTTAAATGATAAAAATTATATTACCACAATATTATCAAACTATTTTTTATGAAATTTTTAGGGGAATTATAATTTTTTTATTGGGTACATATTGAGCAGATGTAAGACTACCCCCAAGTAATTTCACTCAGTATTAGTGAACTCTAGAAATTTTACATTTTCATATTTGTTTTCCACTTGACTCATGGAGTGTATTCTTTAGGATATATGGTAACCTAGAGGTCACATGGAGATCAGTCCTATTCCATTTTTTTAAGTTTTGGATTTGAAAACGTTTATCCTGATCGTGCTAATGTTCTTATTTATGTTCAGTGATTAATTTATTCTAAATTTATTCATTTATTGTTTATTTTTTTTGTATTCATGATGGAATGAAATAATCTCGAATGATTTATCTTGTGATTCCACGATTCTTATCATTCATGTATTGGGATATGTTATTTTCTATTTGCCTCTCCAGGGAACAACTCTAGTGTCTATTTGGGGATGACCTAGGATGTTTTCTTAGAAAATGGTGTCATATAAGAAAATATTTATTTTCAGTGTCATCTAGAGTAGAAATTGAATTGTGAGGAATCGGGGGAAAGGTACATGATGGGTGTCATGAATTCATTCTCATCCTGATCTCTTAGATTATAGCTGTTGTTGAGTTTTAAATTTTTTAATATGTTATTAATTTTTTTACCTTGTTTTTTTTATGTGGTTTTAAATTTTGGATGATGAAAATGTAAGTTATCTAATGTAACATGGTGAGATTATATCGCATGCAGAACCATGAAGAACCAATGTACATGGTTCAATATTCCTCATGTATTTGGTTTATACTTAGAGAATGGTCTACCAAACCATGTGGCCAAGACATGCTTGACCAATTTTTCACTATTTAGGATGTTTTGAAGTGTCTGATGTTATTGGTTTCATTTTTGATTAAATTATGGGGTTTTATGTAAAAATGGTAATTGATAATATTATATTTGATTTAATGGGTTTCATTTGAAATGGGATTTTTTGTTTCTAAAGGAAATTGGAATATGTCTTTTCAAATTTTAAAAGTGAAAAGTAGGGTTTGTAAATTTTTTTAATTTGAAATGGTTTTGAAATAAAATTATTATTAATGTAGAATGAAAGTGGTGGATCTTAAAATATACCTTTTTATAATGTTTTTTATTTTTTTGGGTTTATGAGTTTGGTATTTTGTCATGTATAATTATCATGGTAGAGTATTAAATTGAGATTTATCACATTGGTGATTTGGTATGTTTGTCATTGTCATTTAGTACATGCCACCTAGAAAGGAGGAAAATGTGTATACACAGTCAATACAATGTGTTGACTTCTCTGAGATTCCTAGTTCTATGGAGGAGCCAATGTCTTAAAAACTGTATACCATTTTCTGTAGGTATCTAGGTTTCATATAGGCTATATAGTGGATATAGGAAAATAAATCAAACATCAGCTTTTTGGAAATTATAGAATCCTTTAGGGTGTGAGTTGTTTGGGTATTTTCAAGTGATTAGACTTGGGCCAGTGGAAATTAATCATTCCGTGGTCACTACATGATGGAATGTCTTTGGTGATGACCAATTTTATTAAATAGATTTTCCATGAGTATGTATAATAGAAGAATGTTGAAGAGATTATGGGTATTATGAATGGATACCACATGGTGAAGGGTTATGTTAACCACATAAAAGAGAACATTCCATATTATCCATTAATGACATCTTGTGATATGTTGAATGTTAATATCATAATGTGATGTACTCAAGTAATGATCTAGTGTACAGATCATTCATATTGGAATTTTTTATTCAATAAATTGGGGGTATGGATTTTCTACAAAATTTCGATTCCATATTACATCCCATGTTTTTTGTAATCAAGACTTCCATTGATGTTGGTAACCATTCGTGATAAAGTGAGGAGAACCGTCCAGAGGAACATATGCCAATAGAATAATATCTATCTGATTTAGCATAAAATGAGAAGGATCATTTACTCTTATACTACTACTGTGGTTGTTAAAATCTTTCAATTTCATATTGACATAATTATTAAATGTTTTATAATCGATAGAGTGTATTGGGAATTATTCTAACATATAATGGTATTTAATCTTATATGAAGGAAAATAAATTAGAAACTCCCAATCAATTTATCCATTATTCCCAATTCATTTTTAGATGGCCCTTAGGATTTATTTCCCTATTTTAATTCTCTTATTTTTGTAATATTTTTTTCCTATTTTTTATGTTTTTACAATTAAAATGTGGGTTTCAAAGTTTATTTTATTTCATATATATATTTTTATATGAGTGGTTCTAGAGGAGTTATAAATTTTACTTATATCCAATGCTATATTTGAGTTTCATTGGTTAGGACTTTCTAATTTTTGGTAGTGGTACCATTTAATCTCTGGTATAGTTCAACCAATGTTCTAGTCCATTACTAAATTATAGTATGATCTACTATGAATATTATTGATTTTATCTCTATATATTTCCATTTTGTCTTTGTGGGATTGAGAGGTCACGTAAAAGTTTTTAGTTTCATGTGGTTTCATGTTTTATTTGGATATTTTTAGTCATAGGTTTTTCCTTTGAGATTGAGAGTCTCATTTTTATTTATTTCTTTAGACATGGTGAGTTTTTTCGGCTAGAAATTAATTCGGCTGGGAGAATTTTCAAATCCCGACAATGGATTTCATTTTTTATTTATTTTCCATTTATTAATATTTTTAGGCTTTTGGGTTGGTTTCCTGGTGAAATTGTTATTATATTTATTTTTTGATTATTTTTTGATCATTTCACTTCTAGTGTGCTTTGCATAGAGGGAAACCCAGAGACATTTTGATAAAAGAAGAATTTATAGTTAAAATACTTATTGAAAGGTTTGTATAAATTGGGAAATATATTTTCTGGGCTAAAACAAGTGATTATAATTAGTATTTTGTAGCCTTCATGGAGATTCTACGGGATGAAACATGTCTTACACATGGATATAGGAAAATATGTGGCAATCATGTGTTGGGGTCTATGTTCTTGAAAGAGGAATTTTCATGGTTAGATCTTGCTTATAAAGACATGTCCCAAAACATGAGTGGGTGAAATGTGTTTTTAAGGGAGGTTTTATAGATGGTGTGTGATCTCTAATTTGTGAATCAAAACTATGCAAGTATGACTTTTCATTTTAGAATAGTAGACAATGTTGTTTCTTAGTATGGTAAAGTGTGTGGCCTAAACATTTTTTCCCGAATATCAAATATTTAAAATTTCACATTTCCATTCTAGTAATAAGTCCCCAAATCTACTTCCATCCAATTCTATAGGTCTATAGAATGTGATAGGGTCTCAAACACCTCTCCATTAACTCCTCAACAATCCATAAATATCCCCCATGATTCATAGATATGCTTCCTTGGATTTTGGCCATATTTTCTTCTCATATATCCTTATTATATTGTTCATACTATTTCATTATATTGGTTCCCTATTTAAAGATCCCTAGAGGAATGGAGATGATTTTTTTTATCTTTTGTTTTAATGAATGGTGTGTGGGTTGGTTATGGATTCCTCTTTTCCTCATTCTTCAGGTTTCAATAAATTTTCACACTATTGTGGTAGGTGTTTCCATTCATTTTCATATTTGAAGAATAAAAGTTATTAATGATATTTACTATAGAAATAATAATTGGTATATTCATGCATAATATTATATAAAATATAATTATTATATCTTTTAATGATGGATTATTGAATTGAAATATTTTTTCAAAATATTTCAATATGTATACCTATATGTGTTCAATGTCTAAGTAGGATATGATTTTGTTGAAACTAAAAAATGGGGTTTCAATTGAATTATGTGAGTTTAGTGTTTTGTATTATCTTAATATTATTTTTTAATAATTCATTCATTTTTAATTGAGTTTTAAATTTGATTCTGGCCTCTATATATTTTTGGTGCTTTAGTGGGATACTCTTATCCTTCGATACGAGGCTCATTTTATTTTCTTAATTAATCCATTAGAATTATCATTGATTTAAATGAATATGTTGGTGTGATATATTCATGTAAATATGTTATTTTGGTTCATATATATATATATATATATATATTTCATTCATATAAAAGGAAATTCCAATGAATTATGGAATTCTAAAAACTTGTTGTTCTCAAATTGTTTCTTGGTTTTCATACATCTTCAAAAAAATAAAGTTACTTTGGAGGACCAATTGGATATTTAAAATGTGTCTTTCCTAAATAATTATTTATGGAACATTTATAAGATTTAGATGTGTAATTTGAATGAATTTTAAAAAACATAGAATCGTAATTATAATTTAATACCTTTAAATGATTATCAGAAAATGGTTTGGAATTATCGAGAAAATTTTAGTATGGTTCGAACATTAATTTTTTTATATAATATAGATACCCCTATAAATTTTCTATAGATAGAGAGGTCCTTTACATGTATGGTGTTGGAAAGCTGTTCATTGAATGAATATTAATATTTTTGGGTAATGGTTATTGACAAGCATGTATTGGAAACCTCAATTTTCCATTTTTTTCTTGAATTTTTTATATCATCTAGAAGTTCAAGAGATGATTACTATTTATTCCTCATTATATAGACTACATCCCATTGGAGAATGATTATAGATGGATTTTTGTGCCACTAGTGAGGCTAGATTAGTGGACCCATGTTGGTAATGGACTATGGCTAAAATTAAATAATGATAAATGTTTCCAAACCAACAACACATAGGGTCACCACATGATATGTTTTGGATATTACCATGATTATGTACATTATATATTATATTATGGTTTTTTATATGTTTAATTTTAAATATTATATTCATGTTTCTTCTTCTACATTCGATGTTGTTTTTTAGATATATATTATTTTAGAGTTTTTCGTTTATCAATTCTATTTTTGTAATCACAAGGTTTATTCTATCTAACTTCTGGTCAATTTTCAAGGGTGTATTTTGAAAATAACATCATTTATCAAAGTAAGTGCATAAATATTTTCCAAATAATGTTTTTGAAAATCTTTTCTAGAGTGCTTAAAATTTAATAATCGGTTTCATATCCCTATTTCCAAACTAATATTTATGGTATCCATCGAGATGGGAAATATATGGATTCCATGTTGTTGACCCACATATATTTTATATGATCAGACCTTAATTGTGTCACAGAACATTAATATTCATGATCTATTTTTCAGGTCTAGGTACCAAAAAAGGATTTATCATGTTGAAGTGTGGATATGAGGATAGAAGGAGACCATGACACCACGTTGAAATAACTTCGAGTTATAGTTTTGCTTTAGTAATTTTAATCTTGTATCGTGAAATTATTTTTGAATTTATTTATGTTTAGTGATATGTTTATTTTACTTGTGTGGTTTTCACTATATCATTTTTTATAATATAAGTAATAATTGAACACATTGATTTATCTTGTGATAACATGATTCATTCCATTAGCCCATGGACACTTGGGACTACGTTTGGACCATACATTATACCGGATGAGATTTTCATTTTAGGGATAATGTAGGATAGTTTGTGAAAATACCTCATTGATCTTATCGGATGGAAATAGAGAGAAAATACATATAGATTATCCCATGTATTATTAATCAATTTTGGACACTTTTTAATCTATAAAATCATTAAATTCAATTATTATAAATGTAGAAATATGTAATATTCATTACTATTATTTATAGATACATATCATTATATTAAAACAATAAAAAAATTTACATGTATTTGTAATTGGTCATTCATTTGAGAAATAAATTATTTTCATCATTCCTTTTCATGGTTAATAATTCTACAATAAATATGTATTGTTTGATATTATGTCCTCATAATTATTAAGGTGTGATAACCCTTCATACTCAGAAAAACATCTTCCTTAATTTAATTTCCATGATGTTAATGTTTTGAGATTTCATCTCTTTTGATCAACTCATCCATCTAAATTATTTATTGATTAACACATTCTATGTGAATATATACATTAATATCATATTATAGGTATATATTTCATACCTTTTAGAAAATATATTTCCACTATAACTTTATTTAAGAAATATATATTTTCACATGGAAATAATTTTGTGGGTAATTTTTCTCTTAGTCATAAAGTTTATTTAAGGAATAAACAACCACCATATTAAATTTCCGGAGAACACCGACAAACCCCTTCATTGATATATAATTTCATTTTACAAACCCTTTCCCACTATATGGTTTTGTGATTACAAGTGTAGAGACTGATAGTCTATTGATATCCATGGAGTACTCTTCATATTCATCACTACATGGGAATTGCACAATATTGTATTCATAGATATACCCTCATATATGATTATGTTTCCCAAAAATGATTCCATTTCTATGCTGATTTCACAATTTCTAAATTCCTCATGTAATTTTTCCTTCCTCACGATCTTCATAAAAAATCTATATATGGTACCCTTTCCTATCAATCATCATGAAATATAGGATAATATTTTCAATAAAAACAATAAAAACATTTTCATGTAAATCTCCTAATAATCTATTCCTTAGTTCTAAGAATATGAAATTGGAATATGATTAAATAGCTTTGAATTCATATTATTTATATCATGTATAAAATGCTATCTTGGGTATATATTCTTCATTAACCTTTACTTAATGATGTATATATTAATGTAAAATTATTGATAAGAACTTATCATCATATATTTCATCGAATAAGTGAATAATTTGGCATATATGATACTTGTTCTTGATTATAATCTTTCTATGTTCAAGATAATCAATGTAGAGATGTAATTGTCAATATTTAATCACAATAAATAGAAGAGGACCAGCACATACTATGTCACTAAAGAACATAAAACCATTATCCATATTCTCTTGGGGTGTCCTATTTAGTTTCATCAATTCAATTGGAGAATTATGTAAGGATTCATTGATATATGAATAACAACACATAGGGGTTAAATTGAAAAAACAACCTCCATGTCTAGGGGAAGACCATGAAACTATTCTAGAAATAAACTTACATATTCAACTTAAATATAAATATCATTTATTGTTATATTTTACCAAACTATTTGAACTAGTTTCTCCCCATGATTATGTTTTAGTACCCATATAATAGAAATAATTTCCATATCAAGTTCATAGACATCCTTGAACTAATATAATATCATGGGTGGATTTAGGATATGAATGGTTAAATACCAATCAAAAATATAATATGATCCATCTATATATTCTATAAATTACTAAAATAACATAAAATTTGACCAATGTAAGAATAAAAATATCTTCATGTGGAGAAAACAAATAATCTATTAAAGATAATTTATAGGCGTGGGATTAAATCATCACACCATTTAGTAATGTTTACGGATAATTAAATAACTATTCATTGGGTGGGTTGATTTTGTTACCTTATTAAATTCTGAATATATAAAAGATTTTTTAGAACATGAATCAAATAATACATTTCCAGTTATTTATTTGATGATGAATTTACATTTCATGGCATCATTTTTGTGACACACTTCCATAGTTAAGATTTCATATTCTTTCCCATTTTCATTCGTATTTGGGAGGTTGTTGATGTTTATTATCTTCAATAAACATTGTATTGGTACAATATTAAGAATAATGACCATATTTCATATATTAATAGAAATAATGTATTGGTGATTAATTGTTTGGAACATATTACTATCTAATATTTTGATTTGACTCACCATATCTCTTTATGAATAAATTCATTTTATTTTCCATACCTTTAACCAGTGAAATAATATATCATTTCATAGGAATTTTCTAGAATTTTGAATCCAATATTTTGGATTTTATCATGGGGATTATTTATTTCATTAGTGACATTTAGTTTTGGATTTTACATCAAACTACGTTATCATTTTATTATCACCAAATCCATGAGAAAAATAAGAGTACTAATTCTCCATTTCGACATTTTGTAAGTTACCATATAGAAAATTCCATTATAAGAGTCCGTTTTAAAAAAACTAAATAAATGGGAATTTTTTATTTCTGTGATAATCATATAACCAAAATTATACCTCTTATGCCTTTTGTGGTTTACATTGTTGGTAATAATGGATTATGTCTCATTTTTTTCAACTCAATTATCTATTTCCATTTTATTGTGAATAGTTCAAGGATAATATTTACTAAAAAATATCACCATAAACTCCAACCATACTAGGATGTTGACTACATAATATTGACATGTATTTTTAATGAGACTGCACAATTTATTTTTATTACCTTAGAGAAATTAAATTTCTATAAATCATTTCAATATTTTTGAAAAAGATAAAAAATATTTTTTTATTATATTGATCTACCACTCAACAATTAATCGTTAAAATACCAACTAAAGGTGCATGTAAAATGTTATATTAAATCGTAAACAACATGTTACATAGTACTTAGTTAGCTTAATATCATAACATCAATAAATTTAATTTTGATAACCTGATATACAATTACATTGAATTTTCTCACTCTATTTCATATCCCAATTTATTTATCTTTACAAAAATCACTACATTATTATATCACACAATTTATTAACAATGTTACTCTAGGTTATATGAATTAACTATGACCATAATGTTTAGTGTAACTTTCATGTAATTATAATCATTGTAAGGAATCATATATCATGTTACTTAATTTATAATATATCTTAATTATGACTTATTATTTAAAACATATGATATATTTATATCATTTTAATTTACATTTTCTAATATATAAGGTTTTATAATGTATCTTATTCATCTTCATAACATAAGGCCTAAAATAACTAAATCCCACTTTGATAACAACTACAATGACCTAAACATACATAAATACATATTATATTTTTTTCTAATAATATTATTCACAGCCCCAAAAAAACCACACCCTAAAACCTATAGTATTAATACATTTTTCGTTAGTGAAACGATCTTTGTTGTTCAATTAATGCGTCCAACATTTCCAAAAAATAATCCAAACATGATTCTGTTATATATATATATCAGAAATAATAATACTCATAAGTTACTGTGGTAATATAAATATATGAAAAGAGTGAGGATGAATTCTATATATGGGAAAACCTAAGAGATATCGATCATATATAATAAATTAGTATAAGTAAAACATGTATGAACAATAGTATAATAATGGTAACTGACCATTACATAAATAAGTAATACCTAAAAACACATAGATCATAAATATAAATCATGTAACACAATAATTCCTTGTGAAAATTTTCAAGAATCATTGAAGCCTGAAATGATATTTATGTATTCATGAGACATTAAAAATCCCAAAAGAGAAACATATGACAAAATGATCAAGCATGGGAAAAGGGGTTCACCAAAGGTTCCACAAAGATGAAAAATATATGTATCTATGTATATACATGTGGTAACATGGGAAACAATCCTTTTATTTGAAGTATAATAGATACATTTATTTAAATCCTTATCATATACATCCATAAAATTCGGATCATAACTATGTTGAAATAGGTTGTCTCATAGAGTGGCATAGTGAAATTGAGGCCTAATAAATGATTTCTGAACATACAATCAGGTCTCATGTATGATTTTGAATATTAATTTACATATATACAAGAATATTTAATGATTAAATCTAGTCCACATATAGATTTTTTTTAACGAAATCATGTCCATATAACAATTTATGAAAATAAAATCTGGTAATCTCATAGATCATTAATGTTTGATATTGGATGTTTAAACAGATTTGTCAACCTGAGATCATGTAAACACATAGATTTTCTGAAATGTGACCTAGTCCATGAAAAAAACAATGATCTTTTAAAATATAAAAAATTAGAAAATTCATTAGAGGTCTATATTTAACCCCAAGAACCCAATAATTATAGACCTAATATATAAGAACTACAGAAACATAGAAACAATTATAATTATTTCTCATGTATATTATACCGTGATAAAAAATGTGAATAAAAAATATTTCTACCAAACAGGATTATAATTTATCTGAAAAAGAACATGGATTGTATTAATTTAACATATCTATAAAATGACAAAAATATTTCAAATAATACTAACACAAATGAAAGTACACATTGTAATAGTGTTCAAAAATTTCATTATAAAATAACATGAAATATCATTACCATATAATAAAATTTAAATTAGATGAATATATTTCATAAATATAGTATAATTATATTATTTTTTAAAAATAATGGATAAATTGATAGGGATTTCATATAAATAAGAAATGAATATATCAATGGAAAAATGAAATTATAAAAAATAAATGGAAATGATGTTTATTTTCCCACTTATAAAATGAAAGTCAACTTAATAAAAAACAATTTAGATGGAAAATGATAAAAATAGTAATTTAGTTTTTTAAATATAATTTATTCAAAGTAGATAATTTTAATAAGGTATAATTTACTTTTTTCTTGTTGGAAATAATAATGTTCCCACAAAACTATAATGACCCAACATGGAAATCATGGTGGGGCGTATTTATAAAAGTCTGTGATCATTGGGGATTCATAGAAGGTAAAATTAATGATTTTTAGTTATCAATAAGGTGGGAGGATGGGCACATAACTCTTTTTTATGTGGAATATTTCATAATCATGGAATATGTCTTAGATTTATGTTATATTCTTGAATCATTCCTATGTCATTGTGATGGATGTGATACCCCAATTCTAGCATTTGTTTAATAAAAAATATTTATTTTAACATATGTATATATAATATGATATTCATATTTTTTATTTACACATTAGTTATGAATAATTTTATCAGACTATGGTTCAAATATACAAATCTAGGAACACACTATTTTTAGGTTATGGGATATGGCCCTTGAAAATGCGCATCTTACGTGTCCCTGTTAATGGTATCAAAATAAATAATGTTTTATTTACTTAGTGATTTACAACATACATTTTATGTTCATGTGATGCGGATATATATGTAATATAATTTTCTATGGTTAAGAAAATTTGGATAATAGTTATAAAATATTATTTGTGTGAGAATTATTCATGAGCGAACCATTCTCATTGGCTTAGGAGTGAGTATTACCAAATTAAATTTGTTTGTTTTGACAATGAATATAGTCAATTGAAGTCTTGTATTTTAATGGAAAGAAGGAATTTTGTCCTCTATAATAAATATAGTTTTAGGAATATTGTCTTAAAATGGATATATAGTGATATATATATAAATAATATAGCCATCTAAAAGGGGCATGTTTTCGTATGGATTATGAACTAAGGATAAGAATATGTGGTTGATGATGTTAGTTTGGAACCTATCAATGTAATCCTATATATCCTGTATGATAAAAAACAACACCCATATAGTTCAAACATCAAATTTTATAATCATCTAGTCAGACTAAACCATTTATTTAAAAAACATATTGAAAAAAATATGTTGTTTTACCACATTTGATTTGGATGATTTTGTTGTGAAGTTAGAGACATTATAATATTGAACGATCTTTATTAATGGGATTCCCATGGGGTAGATTTTGGTATGACACCTTGACTTATTCCCATTTAGAAGGCATTTTAATAAATCTAATATCAAAATAAGTATATATCCATATTCCCATGTGACTCCTGATTCGTGTCTGATACAAGATATAGTATAGAAGCATGAGTATTTTTTGATAAAACACATTTAAAATTGAATGGTCCATAAGCCGTGAGGATACCCATTGGAATATTCCTACCTAATTGATGGTTTTATGAGGTCTAGGAGGATATTGGTAGATGGACTAGAGGGGATGAATATAAAATATTAATAAATCATATAAAAATGGATAAATTATAACAATTAAAAATTAATGTTTTATAAAATAATAAATCAGGATTAGAAAAAAAAAGGAAAAAAATTGTTTTGTTACAGTAGTTTGGTCCAAAGTAGATCAAGTCTACTCATTTACATCTCTACTAGATGAGAAATACATTTTGGAAAAATCTAATGTTTTTAAGGTGATTCATAACCAAATTAATAACTACCTTTTATAGGGGAATAATAACCAATACCCCTAACATTTTAAGGGAATTTACCACCTAACTACAAGACACTCATAAGAATAGAAGTACCCCATCCCAAATGGCCATTAATTATGAATAATATATTCACAACCCATGTACTGAAAATAAGAATTATTTTGAATATAATACTCTAAATATAAATTTAAGAGTACAAGAGAGATATTTGAAGTCATTTTATAGATAAATAAAATGGGAACAAAATGTAGAGAATATGAATAAAATAAATGTACTCTTTCATGAGTTGGACCAGCTGGGTTTTTCATCAAGGAAGATAAATTATTCATAGATGTTGTTGATTATGCCTCGAGAGATCATCCATTAAAATATTTAATTGATCACATAGGAATTAGATTGTATAATACTTCAAATATAAATATAAATCATTGTTCTACGAAGTTTCATGTTCCCTAAACTCATATGTTTGTCTCATTTATATGCTTCATAAAGTATTTATATAGGATATGTTGAAACTAAGAATCCAATAACAAACAGTGTAATGTAATTTATTTTCAAACAACATTATTATCCAAGAATGATAAAATATTCATCATTAAATAATTTTAATAAATATCATTTGGATTTAATAAAACAAGTCCAATTCAAACTAATTTTAATTACCCATTAAATAAATGAAATAAACTCCATAAAAATATTTCAACATGATTCCATAAATATCATTAAAGTTTATGAAAATTAATTTCAATTTTGAACATTCCTTTTAATTACTTAATTTTGGAACTGATTTTCAGTTAAATACATTAATGGGAAACACAAGGAAAACCAAATGCATGTTTTTAATTAGAAAACAATCCCGAGATTCCCAAGGTATTTTCACCAAAATTATCAGGTGTACAAAAAATACTAAAACTGGTGTGCAAGATATTTCACACACAATGTGACTTTAAATGGATTCTTCTACGTTAACTGGCCAAGAAACAGCCATGTCAGCCCCACTAAAATTATTTGGCAAGCGTGCTAATATTATAAATTTCACGCAAGATCATCTGCACCCAATGTGATTTCAAATTCCACATATGCACAGATCTCCATGCACCCCACTAAAAATTCGGTCAGCCACAAATATAGGTGTACTCCCGCACTTCTTTGGGTGGTTATAGAAGACAAACATCTGCTAGGCTGTGTGAAAAATGACCCTTCAGTGGCATTGAAAAAGACACTATCTCAAGTTACTAAATCTTTCTTGATAGGTCTCACATGGGACATCTTTAAGGAGGTCCCACTAGTACATTACTCTCACTCATTTCCTTTTACTCAAATTAAATTTTGCCCAAATTATTCCTCTTGCATGCACGTTTTCCCTTCTATTATGCCAATCTTGCACGCAGGGTTTTCCATTTTGCGCAACTAATCATTTGTGTCTGTGACCACCAAATCATACATGCAATTCCTCATCTTATATATAACCCTTAAATCATTCATGAACTACTCCTTGTGTTATACATATTTCTTCCTTACCATAAGGCACCATGTGTAAGCCCTTTTTATATGGAACACCCTTACCTTGCACTTATATCTCCCGTACAGCCCTCCAAGTTTCTACAAATTAATTTCACTGTCCCTTGAGCGGTGCTTCATTTTACATTTCATTGACTCAAGATTATTAGCATAGGTAGTCTAATGGATGTTACTTATTAACATAACCAATATAATGGTTTCCCCTCAATGGATCCCTCCACAACCACGTCTTGATACGACATTATTTATTCTTTCCCTTCACCAAGGGTTAATGTGCGCTAGTTATGAATGTCATGGGGGTGGTGAGTGAATATTCATATTCTATAATAGATTATGTTAAAATACCAAGACGGATCTTTCTCCACACATGATGTAAAACTTTGATCATCTAATACGAGACAATTATAGAGAGGCCCATGAAATGGATGGGCAGCAAGGCCTTCTCACCCCCTCTACATCTTAGCATTGTTACCATGCACACCACGAACAGTCATTTCAGAAGCCCCAAACCAACATGAAATTGTGTTCTAAGTATAGTGGCCATATCATCCTCATACATCTATATCCCAAATTCATCTTACCTCTTGGAGTAAATCACAACCTTCATTTCTTTGGGATGCTAACCGTGCGTAAGCACCAGTCCATCCCTCGCAGAAAAAACTATTGCGATGTGATCGTCAAGTATTTGTTACCTCCTCTTCCTTACATAGATAATGAATCTTGTGGGATTAGAGTAATAATCGAACTTAACATCCTCTATGGGAGGCTTTATTGTGTAATCCCCATGCCCCAAATCCGAACTAAGTGGACGTTGATCCATGCAATTTTCGAGTAAGGTACGTAGGAAGCCTCTATAAGGGTGAATCCCATCACCCATCAGTTATGAACACTTCACATTGGATCAACCTCATACTGCATGATGTTAAAATACATGGATTATAAATACATGGGTTCTAATCTTGGTCTCATTGATACGGAATGTAGGAAGCCTCCCAAAGGTTCAAACCTGAAAACTAGTAAACTTCAATGCCCCTTTGTAGGAACCCACATCCATGGTCTACTGTTTAGTGATGTAAGATTATTTCTCATGCAGCTAACCATGTGTATGTACAATAATCAGTCCATACTCCTCCAAAAAAAAGATTCCATCATGCGATGGGATTCTAATCACATGTATGACTTCATGTATCTTCGAGTAACAATCATTTATGCATAGCCTGATTCTATGTCACATCATGACCTACAAAGACATTGATTCCATGCCATCAAAATACATATGAGGGCTCCCTGAGGTTCAATTCCATCACCCATGTACCATCCTAGCCTCTCCCTTGAGCCTTTGTGAATTGAAAAGTTCATGACCTAAGATGGAGGTTCAAATTTAATCAGGTCATATCTATGTGTCTATTCTCATGAGTCACCTCTTCAGGTGACTCATCTCCCCATTTCCAAAACTACACGGACATTGATTCCATACTATATAGATAAGTCAAAAACCAATTTGAGTTTCATTTCCAATAATGTCACCTTCATAGTGGTCCTCTGTTCCATCCCCACTCATTTTATCCTTTAACACACCATACATGCCCACTCTTTCCATCCTTTAACACACCATCCATCCCCACTCTTTCCATCCTTTGACACTCCATCACTATCCATATTGAATCTTATAGGGCCTTTAAATCTCGATGTCATCATCCTCATTCATTTAATTGATCTTTTGTAACACCTAGGCCGCTAATCTCATAAAAGGCATAGAATTTCTACGGTTTTTTTTTTCATTGTACACATCCCAATACCATGATACATCCTCTAAAACTATATTGGTTTTCATCCCTATCTCTTATACAGGCTATGGAAGAATCTTACATGTGGTTCAATCCGAGCAAATGGCAATCCTTGGTGTCCCAATTGTCATGGACCTATGATTTTCTCTTATCCTTCCATTGAGGTGCCCTGATCCGCTCTAATCATTGTTTGGATCAGTCAGATCCATCTCTACTAGAGGTTATGATCATGAAAAACCCCATGTTAAAAAAGTGAAGATGACTATAAAATTGGAGGCATGAATTAGACATATAATTCCCCATATTTGATGTGGGATTCCTCATGCTTCCTTGACCTATATAATCCCCATCATAAGGGGAAGAAATATAGGTGTACCAGTGTATAAGAGTTGATATAGAGTAGTGATGCCCAACGTGACAACTCACCTAACTAAAGGTTGCAACCCTAACTTGATCCCATTTTATGTAATGATAGAAGCAATGTAATTAATAGGCAACCATAATGATATGGCACTGGGAAGAGTTTCACAAACAACTACTTATTCATTAAGGGAGACTCGAACTAGGCGATGAATTCGGAGGAGGATTCCACTGAAGGAGAGGCCAACATCCCATCATCCAATTTCGATCAAGGATAAATCATTTATAAAGAAGCAATGAATCCCATCTGCCTTTGGAAAATCAGAATGCGGGGTGAAAATAAGCACATCCCCACAACGAGGCGCACCCTCATGGAAAAACATCAAAAAAAATTGTGTACACAAAAATATATTCTTATCTTCAATAGAGAGATTATTAGAATGTGAGACATCAACAAATAAGCATGTAACCTAATGCCGCTATATGCCCCAGGTCCAGCCATGCAAATAGTTGTCCTAGTGTGAAACTCAGTATGATCTGGTGTAGTCGATCATTGGTCATCTCGGCCTGTGATGTTGTCAGCATGGTTCTTTCAATATTTCCATGGATGATTGATTTGAAATGGGGTACTGATACTTTTTTCCCTATTGTATATATTAATGGAGGAATTTTCCGTCTTTACGGGATCCACACTACATATACAAGAAACCAATCACCTCCCACCCTCGGAAAAAGCGGTAGTGAAAATGAAAACATGGTATTCCAACATGTCTCAATCTCTTCTGTGGAAACATTCATGACCATTGAAACTGGGAACCCATGCCCCATCTCACCCTCAATGATTATTCAAAAAGGTTGATCAATACTCGTGTCCATTGATATGAATTGGAGGGGTTATCCTGATAAGGTACATGGCTCATCAAGACCTGGAGGTTTCTATTACCCATCTACACAACCACCCCCAAGGGTTATTGACGGAACCTATTCAACCTAGTTTGACCAGAAAAAGCTTCAAGAGACTATCCCTGGAGTTCTCTTACAATTCCCTCCCTTATGAGGATGAATTAATGGAGGTTTGAGCCCTCTAGGCTAGGACATCAACTAGGGATCCAATGAGGGGTCCTCCCACTAGGCTACGTCCTCATCTCCAGCTAGTCTGATAGACCATGGTGTAGGTTTTCCATACTAATGTACAGTTATCCATAGATCATCTAACTCAAAATCATGTCACATTTAAGCTCCAGATGATACCCTCCATGACCATTATCTTCTACATCTCTTATAACCCAAGCCACCATTATTGTGTTCTATTTTACATATTTTTGTCCTAGAGTAGGGGAACATCCCTGTACTAGAGTAGAGACACATAAATTCCTGGTCAGAAGTGAGGCACTGACCACTTCACTGGTAGGCTGAAATAACCTCCCCAGTCACCAGTGCAAGCAGAAAATATTGCGAGATGATATGCGTTGATGATATTCAGAACAGGGGTCCGCCTTATACCAACATTAGACAGAGTGGAGGACCAATCTACTCCCATATCTCTCATGGAGGTTCACCCCAAGCCATAATCATCAACTCCAATGGAGTCCCACCCTGCTCCATCGTCACTCAACATGAAACTCCTCCCATGTGATCATATTCTTAGGTTTGAAAATTAGCCTTTCATACTATATTATCAAGGTTACGATCCTTATTTCCCGATTACCTACCCACATGGGTGTCCTCCTCAGGATATCACTAACTCTAGTGGAGGCCCTATCATATTCATTGATAGTTGTGATAAAGGTGTTTCCCATATCTGGTATGGTTAGAATCAAGGACCTCCTCTTAATGCCACTACTAGAGTATATCTATTTGATAGTCCTCCACATGATATGGATAACCACTATGGAGGACCTCCCCATGTGTTTTTCACCACCGTCAATGGCCCTCCCTACTATAAGACCCTCAATCATAGAGGACCTCCTCGTGTTCCATTACATATCTTCTAAGGCGATCCTCACATCGTGATTTTTTATAGAAGAGGTCCTCTCCACTCCATCACTACCATTTGTAGAGGACTCCCCATGTCAAAAATATACACTACCCTAAATAACCATCCTCGGGTATGAGGGATGGTTGTTTCCACCCAAGAAACAATTCTTAGAATCCTCAATCTGAAATAAAACCGTTACTCATTTCAAATTCTAAAGTTGAGTGTGATTCGATAATGAAACCATCACCCAGTTCCTTTATCTCGGGGGATAGGATAGAAAAAATCCATATTAGACTCATCCTTCCGGAATGTGCGGTCTTTTAGATCAATGAATCCCTCCGAAGATACATACAAGAATAGAATGATTTGGATACTTTTTAGGGTCGGGCTGTGCAATCCTCCTTACCATAAATAGGGTCATTGTATACCTCATCTAGATATCACATAGAATTATTCTGGGGACCAATGGTGGATGGGAAATAATGTGAATCTCCACCAAGGTCTTCATCCCATGTGTAGGAATCTGTGGTCATTATACCATCATAGAAGGATGTGGTGTTACAACAGGTTCATTCTTCATCAGACAACCTAAGTTGTAGTATCTTTTCTACTTGTGCATTGTACTATCAACTGTCCATCCACCAGTCAAAACTATCCGCTTTAGTGTTGTTACTAGTCCGATGATCTCTTATAGTCGGGAGTGGGTCAATCAAGGGTCTGATACCGAGTCTGTGCTACGATGTTTGTGGGATATTCTCCCAGTAGACCATTTCCCATAGTTTTCTAATGGCCAATTTCAATTTCTTATATCAACATTTTGGAGTCCCTTACCTATGATGATGTTATATTCCTCTACGAAACCCTAGGAATGACGCATTTCAAGCTCTCTTGTCATCGGTTTTCTTACCCCAATTTTCGGGAACATTGTGGTGACATTGGCTTGCAATGACACCTAATCGAGTCTGCCACACATCCGGTTACTCATCCCCATATTCCTCCTAGTTATCATTAGACACTCCAGTAACATTGATTTTAGAGCATCACTATTCTCCATAATGTTTTCATGTATTTTTTCCTACATGTCCAAATTTTTTTCTGGGGAATGTATGTTGCCCTATATTTTAGTCCCATCCTACAACATCCTGGTTCACCGATTGATATCAAGGATATGGATCAGGGCATCAAAAAAGTGAACTTGTTTGTTCCTAATAAATACTGAGAAGGTGGAAATATAACATGGCATAGAGAAGTGGAATATCCCTTTAGGGGATTACAACACCTTTCAGATCTTTTGGGTCTCCATACTCACCAACAATGAAATTTATCATTGCTATGTTGCACCTTCTGTGTCATTGCCTCTCAGTCAAGACCCCAATAATAGGAAAGAGAAAATTGGGACTAATAAACCCTCTGAACTATCTTGAATTGTGAAAAATATTGAAGAGAACCCTAAAAATGAGGAATTATGCTAACAGATGGCCTAATAGAAAAAGACAGTTAACGATATTTTTATAGAGCATGTCGTAGATCAACTGCCAGATTATGATAATCCTTAACTGGGGCCACAGGGGCAGGGTTAGGTATAGCTTCCGTCTGGTTTTCTTCCTCCTAGTGATGTTGACCACCCTTTCCACCTAGATACGGTAGAGGTTGGTGTTTATTGCTAGACACTATGATATGCATTGCCCTACTGACCTAAATTATATGAAAACCATCATTTGTATTGATATTAGGTTCCACCATCCGCTCCAATGTTCCCACCGACCGCTCAAACAGTTATTCCCCTAGCTACTTAAGTAATTTCATCAGTCACCTCATGAGCCATTGGGCCTACTTACCACATTAATGAACCTGCCAATGTATTGGTGGTCAGGTACTACTCATCATTATCAAAATCCTCGTACTGATGATCTGATGGAATCACTTAATTTTCGCCTTGATGCCCTTAAAACCCAACATGTGTAAATCCCTTCTAATGGAAATCAATATCCGGCATGGGTGGATGATATTCCAACACCACTGGGTTTCTTAAATCATGTGTTCCCCCATATTAATGGAATGTAAAATCCACTGGAGCATTTTTTGCACTTTATTCCAGTGTGTGGAACAATGTTGGGAACTCAAGTGCAAAAAAAAGGTTGTCAGGCTCTGGTGTTTCATACAGACATTAAGGGACCACATTTCGTTGGCAAAGCTAGTTAACCAATAATTCAATAGTTGGTATGGTGGATCTTTGTAGGTATTTTATCTTCTAGTTCAGTTCCATGAAGTTGATGACAAGTATTGTTGACCTCTCATTTTGCAAGGAGAGGCATGAGGTGTACGTCACATACATTATCACTACATGGAATGGCCTCAAATATTCCCTTGATATGTCTCTAACCCTGGAGACCAATCTAATGATGTGTTTGGGGAATTTGAAGACCGAACTGCTCCATTATTTCATCAGTTAGAACATCCTTGGCGGGTTCTTGATTTCTCTGAATAATCTCTACATTTATTGGAAGCCTTGAACCAATCTAGGAAATCACACCCATTTCCTCCTATAGCTTCCACAATAAAAGCGAAAAATGCATTGTCTTCCATGATATCATAAATAGTGGTCACATGGATGATGGAATTATTACTAAAATAACTATGTCCATAACATCACTAATTCCTACCACCTCAGGCGTAGCCACTAGATCAGCTATTCCCACCTCAGAATTATAAGGCACTATCACGTAACACACCACCACTATTTTCGAGACATAATGCGGTTCCACATCCTTAAAAGGCTCCATTAGCCCCTTGACAGGGCCAGGCTCCTAAAGCTCCATTCGCATATCATAGGAGCTAGAACTAATTATTTAGCAAGGCTTAGGTTACCAGTTAATTTGGAAGAAAAGTGGACCAATGAATCAAGTGGTTCCCAAAATTTAAGAGGCCCAAAGAGGCAGATCTCTCTGATTTCCCTAATTATGTCCACTATCCCCAATTCTGTGGGAACTCCCTCAAGTAATGTTATGTGTTTATACAATAAATCGAAGAACATGTCTATATCAATATTTTCAAGTTTTTTCCAGCCATGGATGTGGTGGCATGTGTGTTTATAAAGCCTGATAGTGATAGCGAGGGTGCATGGCAGCTGGTTTCTAACTGCAGGTCTCAAAAATACAATGATGAGATGGCCTAAAAGGTATTCTCTCAAGCCCATTGTATTATTATCGAATTTCTAAATAGACCCGATCCATCAGATTTTAGTACGCTACCTACTGATACTACCGCGACATCATCACCTCAGTCATCTTCCTCTTAATTGAGTTAGCACCAACAATGCAATCAAAGACAAAGCCCTATGCATGTTCCAAATCAATCCTATAATCCTTGTGACTTCATAACTCCAGTGATGGGGACTTCCACTAGATTCCTCTCAATAATTGATGATTCTTTTCATGATGACCATGGGTACTCTTCAGTCAATATCTTCAACCTAGTAAACCATTACATGGTTCCCAATGATGATGAGTGCTAAGAGGACCCTCATAATTTACCCACTCGAAACCAACATCAATAGAGCAGTGGGTTTGTGAATCTCTAAAATGGTTTTTTAGTTATTTTAACTATGTCATGCACACCATCGAGAATAGAGAGTAGACCCAACATAGAGCTCAGCACTTGTATCCTTCTCATCAAATTTCATCAGTCCCACCTCCACTTCCATTTGTACAACATGATCAGGCAGATCCATTATCAAAATGCAATGGAAATCCATGTTTTGTCTTGGATGGACCTTAGTCTTCTGACCATCAGCCGAGAACTACTCTATGCACTTCGACATGTGAGTCGAAATACATTCATAATAGTAACCAAAATCCATCGGTTCAACCAACAACACCCTTCATACCTCCATCAATAGAGTGAAATTATTTTAGTAGAATTGTATTACTATAACAGATATATGATTTACTAAAAAATATTTCCAAAATTACTATGAGTCTGTAAATCCTCAAGGCTCTCCTCCTATCAACTAAAATTCATGAATCTCTTATGGATGCATTAATAATCCCTCTCCATTTTTAGACAGATGTAACAACCATATATTCTATCACTGGTGATATATTCTATCATAGAGAATGTCAGACCATCATCTCTTTCCCTGGAGGAGATTAAGGATCTACTATAAAGGGGCACAACATCCCTATGTACAACATAGGATAGTTCAATGTCATGGAGGTCCACCATTATCTCGTATACATGGGCTCTGAGATCAACCTAGTTGTAACCCAAACACTCCAAAAAATTGGGATGTTTGAAATAGATCTTAGTCCCTCTCACCTAAAAAATCAAGGTTACGACATGACAAAGCATACACAAGTTAGCAAGATCCACATGAAGACCCAGTTTAATGGCCAAGTTGTCAGCAATGAGTTCATAGTTGACTCATAATAAAATGATTAAAACACATTTATGGGTAGACCATGGCTCCACATATATGCGGTAGTCCCTTCCCCATATAACCAATTCCTTATGTACTCCCTTAATGATCATGTAGGAATACTCCAAGGTGATGCATATACTTTTTCTTATTACAAATTTCGCTAACTAGATGCCGAATACTGCAAGAGAAAGGAAAAGATGATTCAATATAATGGGGTAGAGCATGGTATGGCTATGATTGACCCATGGACAGACCTGGATGATGCCTATGTATTATTGATTCAAATATTAGAGGCCACAACCATAGAAATGTGGAAATATTTTGTAGTCCCAATAATAATGGGGAATCCCATTCACTAGTCCAACCAATGCCATGTGATAACCTTGTTTTCCTTCACAATTAGGTATCGCGTAATCCCAGAGCCCTCTACTTCTATGTGGAATCAGGATGTCCTCCACCCCCTATTGAAACAATAATACATCACTCCTTCTTGTTTCACATATTTGGGATAAACAACCTCAATTCAACACACAACTATTTATTTGATATTATCAAACAAGTACCCTTGGGTTGAAGGCGATATGTGATTCATTTTATAGCTTTGTTTTCCATGGTATTAGTAGTTCTAGAGTTTTCCAATGAGGTTTCCACTACCACTCAGGCTAGAACCAGTGTTCCATTAGGATATGTCAACTCGGAGGTCTATCCCCATGCCGATGATCATCTCAATGTGCATGAATAAGTGGATTTATGTGGCTACCCTCCCACGTTTATAAACGACATTTATACTACGGTTGATGAATCAGTACATGCGAACCTCGATACTGAGACCGATCTAAAACCAACACTAATCTGTATAGCTATGCATGTAGAAGAGAAACAACGTTACATGGATTTATTAAGGTGGAATCATGATGAATATTCTTGGTGTTATGACCAGATGACATGGATAGATATTAATGTCACCATCCAACAGCTTAGTCTCCTAGAAAATAATCATGTGTTCAAACAACCTCCCAAAAAGATGCACAATTTTCTAAGTTTCTATTTGAGGATGAGGTTGATAAGCTCATCAAAGAATAATTTTCCAATGGGGGAGATTACCCTAGATGGATAGCTACCATTATGAACATAAATAAAAAAAAGACATATCAGAGTCTGCATCAACATCTGGGACATCAACTATAAATGTCTGAATGACGATTTTACCATACCCATGATAGAACTATTGATTATTTCCACCAATAGTTTCTAGGATCTCTCTTTCATGGATGGGTATTTTGGATAGAATAAAATTTAACTATCCACTAAAATTTAAGATTATACCACCATTATGGAACCACAAGGCACATTTTTCTACCAGGTAATGCCTTTCAGTCTAACAAATTTAAGTTCCAACTATCAATGTTCCATTTACCAAATATGCAAGTGGATCCTTAGGAAATTAGTGTAATGCTACTTTGTTTTCCTATCTATTAAATCATTCCAGTGTGAGGACCATCTTAGAGATCTTGAAAAAGTATTCTCCTTACTTTATTCCTACTGTCGAAAGATGAACCCCATGAAGTGTGCCTTTGTGGTCACCTTCATAAACATTATAAAATTCATTATTAGATACAGAGGCATTGAGATTGATTGGGAAATGGTCAAGTCAATCAGTAATATATATCCCCCATGTCACATTTTGGAGCTTTGTGGATTTCAAGAACACTTTTCACATATATTCTGATTCATCACAAATATTTTTGGAAAGTGTAGTCCCTTTATCCAGATTGAGAAAAAAGGTGACAAATATTAGTTGGATGATTATTGTTAGACTACTTTTTAGGAAGTCAAGAAGTACCTACAACAACCATTGGTTCTGATGTCACCCATTTTCATAAAGTCACTGGTCCACTATGTAACCACTCTTGAATGGTCTCGGGGCACTGTTATCACCCAGATGAACAATGATGCATATTATTAGTCTCTCATCACAAGCCTCAAGCTGTTCCATGATATTGATGATCAGCATTCTAATTTGGCAGGGGACTCTGAACTAGTCATCAAGAATATGCACAACGACTGCATTTATAGAACAACAAATCTCATACAACTATTAGAGCATACTCTCTAAATGATGATCAGGTTCCCTTATCGGCTAGAAGACATCATCACCATTGATTGAAAAACATTTGAGCTGATTCCTTTGATTCTCTTGCTTCATATCTTTTATAGCCTGACAGGGATGATTTGATTATCCATGTGGCGCATCGAAGAGTCATCTCTCTCGTCACTCCAGACAATGATGATATTCCAAATGTTGGAAATCTTTCTATTGATGCCTCCACATCGAGACCTTTAGGCCCCCCTTCCATAGTATTGTAGTAGACCACTGGCTAGATGACTCCCTTATTCAAGTATCTCAAGCACGGTAATTTCATAACAGACTAAGCAGAACATGTGCGAGTTCGTCAGTGCGATGTGCAGTTCACCCTTAAGAGTGGTCCAATTCATTATAAAATCATCTAAAAACATAGGCATGATGGGATTCTCTTCATTTAATTTTTTGAGTTGATATATCTTAGGTTATGGGGTGATTTAATTCCAGTTATTGATGGGATCATCAGGTAGGGCAGAAACACCCTCGTCACATCCGATGATTTGGATATTTTCCCTACCATGATTCGTGATTGGATCATCATTTCTGAGAGATGTCATGCATGCCATATCCATGATAATTTTTTGATTATTCCACAAAATACTCTCCATAATACGATGTACTTTTGGCCCTTTTTAGTTTTGGAATTGATTTCATCGGACCATATCCACCAGAATCAACTCTCCAGTACTTGTTCATCCTGACTGCTACAAATTTCTTTTCCATGTGGGCGGAGGCAATTCCACTCCCAGAATTCAACAACCATTCTATCATCAAGTTCATGAGATCTTGTATCATCCTGTGATTTGGGGTACCTTATTCTATTTTCATCTATAACAGAACCAATTTCTAAGTATCCATGATGACAAAATCATACGCCAAGTAGAACATCAGTTCAAATCATACCTCTCACTATCATTGATAATGGAGGAGAAAATGTGTCCCCCCAGAGATTAGTAGAAGGTAGTATTTAGAGTGTGGAGGTGAATAATATGGGTATTATAAAATATTGTGATGCAAAATATGATTGGTCAAAGTATATATATCATAATATATGTGGTTCATGATGAATATAGATTATTGGGTTTATAATTAGGTGATTTGTTGTTGAAAATTTCATGATTTTATTGTTTCTCATGATGAGAGTAGATCATATGGGATTAGAGTGTATGTTTATTAGATATTTTATTCCTATATGAATCACATGTATTGAATTTTGAATTAATATAGAAAATTATTTATTGTGGTATCAAATGTGAATAATATTCAACAAACCCAAATGGGGAAATGATTAGGAAAAAAATACATCAAGGAAAAATTGTAGTGTTTTTGGGTAGATTGTGTCTGTTAAAAATGTAGGTTTCCATGGTAATTTTTTTAATTATAGTGACATTTATGATATATTATGTAGAAAAGATTCATTAAAAATTAATTAATGGTATGGATGTGGTACAAAAACATGTGTATACTAAGCTATTTATTTTCCCATGGTTTAACATGTATTTGGTGTCCAAAATATTGACGAGGACCCAAGATTCGTGAATGTTGGGTTTCTAGGACTTTCACTTTATTAGAATCTCATCAAATGTCTCAAGATACTCCTTGAGATTGATGATCACCATTTGAATGTGAAAGGGGACTCTGAACTGGTCATCAAACAAATCTATCACAACTTCATTTATAGGAAAATAGATCTCGTAAAACTGTTGTAGCATACTCTCCAACTGATAGTCTAGTTACCTTATCAGCTAGAAGTTATCATCGCCCTTGATCGCAAAATAGTTGAGATGATTCCATGGATTTACATGCTTCATATCTTGTATATCCTAACCTGGATGATTTTATTATACATGTGGCGCATCGAATAGTCATTTATCTCATCACTCCAGACGATGATGATATTCTAAAGGTAGGCCATCCTTCTACTGATGCCTCCACATTGAGGCCACTAGGTCCCCTTATATATTATTGTAGGATACCCCCAACTAGATGAATATTATATTACTGAATCTCATGAACAGTAATTTTCTGACAGACTAATCAGAACATGAGCGAGTCCGTTAATGCGAATTGCAGTTCTCCCTTAAGAGTGGTCCTAGTCTTTAGAAAATCATCTAAAATGTAGGATTTATGGGATTATCTTCATTTATTTTATGGAGTAGATATATATCAGGTTATGGGGAGATATAATTCCATTTATTGATGGTCTCATCAGGTAGGGCAGAAACACTCTCATCAGATCTGAGGATTTGGATTTTTTTCCACATCATGATTTGTGATTGTATCATGTTCTCCAAGTGGTGTCATGCATGCCATATCCATGATAATTTCATGAGAACTTTTCCAAATACTCTCCATATTACCATGTACTCTTGGACCTTTTTAGTCTTGTAATTGATGCCATTGGACTATATCCACCAGAAACAACTCTCCAGTACATGTTCATATTGACTGCTACGAATTTCATTTCTATGTGGGCTGAGTCATTTCCACTAGAGAAATTAAACGTCCATTATATCATCAAGTTCATAAATTATTCTATCATACTCTGATTTGGGGTACCTTATGTCATTATCATCGGTAAAATAAAAAATTTCTGAGTATCCATGATGAAAACATCATACGCCATGTAAAATATTCATTCAAATCATACCTCTCGCTATCAATGATAATGGAGGAGAAAATATGACACCCATACATTGGCAGAAGGTGGTATTTATAGTGTGGAGGTGAAGAATAAGAGTATATTAAAATATGGTGACGCTAAATATGATTGGTCAAAAAATATATATCATAATATATGTGGTTCGTGATGATTATAGATTATTAATATTGTAATGAGGTGATTCTTTTATGAACATTTCACCATTTTCTTGTTTCTCCTGATGAGAGAGGATCATTTGGGATGAGAGTGTTTTTTTATTTGATATTTTATTCCTATATGAATTACATGTATTGAATTTTAGAAGAATATGGTAGAGGATTTATTGTGGTATCAAATATGAATAGTATTCAACAAACCCAAATGGGGAAATGATTGGGAAAAATCCCTGAAGGAAACATTGTAGTGTTTTTGGGTAGATTGTGTATATTTAAAAATTTGGTCTCCATGTTATTTTTTTTAATTACATAGTTATTGATGATATATTTTGTTGAAAAGATACATTAAAAAGTAATGAATGTTATGGTTGTTGTTCGAAAATATGTGTATACTAAGCTAATTGTTTTCCCACTATTTAAAATGTTTTTGGGTCCAAAATATTGAGGAGGACCCATGATTCGTGAATGTTGGGTTTCTAGGACTGACACATTATTATATTGTAATGGTAGGGTTTTCATAAAGACTGGAGTTTCAAATATATGTTTAGTATCACGAAAAACACTGGTACAATTACGGTTTTACGGTTTAAGAATATCCATTTTAATGATGATAATCTATGAAACTACATGAATATATACAAATGTGACATTTTATTGGTGAATAGTGAAGATATTGGGGTTTGAAATAAATTAAGTAGGGATTAACCAAAATTCTATGGAAATAATAAATGTTTCATTAATGGGAGTAATGTCATTTAAATTGGCCACTACCCCCCTCATTTATGAAAAAAATCATTTACCTAAATCCCAAGGGTCTGAATTAATGAAGGTGATTAATTTTGTATATTTCTTGTGAAAATGTTTTTTATGTTATTATAGATAATATAGAAAGATAGTTCTTGAATTTTATACCAGTATCATAAAATTTGTTGGAATCCTGATGGATAAGTGATCATCGTGAATGAACAAGGGTTTATGGAGACTAATTGAGCATCATAAAAGGATTGAGATTCGCGAAGGTTATGTGCACTTTGAAAAAGTTTTGGGTTTTATGAATGCATTATATTCATGTGTTGAATTTTGCTACTCCACATTTGAAGCATATTATATATACCCCTAGGTAGTGTCTAGGACGATTCTTTTAAAATAATTATCCATGAGATGTTGGGTTTCATACCATCTTTGGATTTATAGATTGATCCTCCAATATTAACATCCATTTTCTACATTGTATGTCAGATTACACGAGACAACTAAGAGTCTTAACAAATTATTTTAATCTTAATGCTACAAAATATAATCTTTCCACTACTTTAAATGAGTAACATTGCCAAAATATTTCAGAAAAATGGATTTAGTCCACTAAATAAAAGATCCACATTTAATTCTATGTTCATGAAAATTTATGATGCACATCATTCAATCCTAGTAAAATTTTCCATGTAAACCATGAAAAAATCATCTTCTTTTATCATAATTTAAAGGAACACCATTTTTATTTCAACATGGCGTGTTCTTGGAAAACATTAGTCAAATATAATTTACATTTAAAATTTCCATTCACTTGAATCAATTTTAACATTGGACTTCATGTCCGTGAAAAGTGTAAACCAATGATATGATTCCCCATCAAAACAATATATTGCAAGCACAACATTCTGTTCTTTAGAGCATTGTAATATAGAGAATATATTTTCAATGGTGATAATACATTATTCTGTGATGAGGGGACCAGAATATCTACTAAATATAAAAGGACTGTGCAACATGGATTATTTTACCAAATCATTATATTACATAGTATTAGGAGGTTATTCCAAATGATTCAATTTATTATCCATAAAATGATCCAGTTGAGAATGTACTATATTGATTTTTTGTGCCCATTCCCATCATGATTGGATTTTCATTAGGGAATTAGTTACATTTCCTATCACATTGATGGTTGGAATGATTTCTCCAATTTATATCCATTAACAATGAAAAAGAGTGTAAAATTATGGATATTTAATTAATAGTACAATATAATATAAAAGAAAAATTGGTAAATAGAAATATAAACTAGAAAATGAAAATTATATCCAAACATGTGATTTTAAATATTTTAGTATATGTTTTCCATGGTGATATAATTATAACTTGGGTTATTACTATCGTATTCTTGTCCAAATATCCAAAAAAAAGAGACAATTCACTGATTCCAATAATAATGACCGTTGATTTTTTCAAAAATAAAAGCATATTTTTAATCATAAAAAACTCTCAATTATTAGAATGTATCATATATTATACTGCAATGGGAAGATTAGATACATAATTAGAAAACATGAAACCCAAAAATAAAAACAAAATTTATTAAATCTCTATTACGATCCCATGTATCACTTTTATCAATTACATCTGCATTGAAAAACATGATAAATACATGAAAAAAAAGGAAGATTGAAAAATCACAGCAATGCAAAAAATAGTAATAAATCAAAGAACATGTTGTAGAAGACATAAATTTCTGACATAAAAATATTCTTAGCCTTAATAAAAATAATTATGAATAATATATAAAATATTCTATCATATATTCATAGAATCATATAAATGTTTCAATAACATACACCATGACACAGTCATGAGTCATGGATAACTTCAACGACAATTTCACATGGTGGAAAATACCATAAATGAATATGGTTTACTCTCATTAACAACATGATGGCTCATGAGACTAAAAATTACCCACTTCATTTTATCACTATATGGGTGAAACTATCATACCATGTTTAGGCATATGTGTGTGACATGAAGACTCAAAGAAACGGTTTAAATGAAAGGGTGACCTATGGAATGAAATTGTTATCTTAATCATGTCATAATTCATAAACAATGTGTGTATCATAATTCCCCCAATGAGGGATCCAGGTGGTTTGGGTGGGAGGGGTTTGGGGTGTTTTTCATGGGGTCAAGTCGACGATCATGTTCTCTATTCTTCAATTTTTTGTAAATAATATTTTTTAAATGGGATTATCGTAATGTTGTTCAGGAAAGAATTGATTAAAAACATACATGGGAATAAATTTTGTAAATTAGGCATAGATAATGAGTACTGATTTCAATCTAATGTCAAAACATGTAAAAATAGTTTTTATGAAACATTGTAAATGTGAAACTTATCTGTAGTTTAATATAAAATATAAAAGAGTCTTTAACATAGACAAAGGTATAATTGTTTGAATAGTACCCAAAATTAATAGTGATAGTTTTCCTGATAAATATTTTTTTGAAAATTATCAGTATATTAAAATAGATAAGGGGGTGTACATCAATATGGGTATGAAACATTTATGTTTCCTTTAATCAGGTAAACTTGTCCGGAGAAATTGAGAAGGGAACCCAAGAAAATATGTATTTACTATTCAATATAAATGATTTAATATTGGAATATATGTATTGATAATAATAAAAAAATATGTTGGAGGATTATATAATAATAATTAAGAACTAAATTTGGGTAAATAGATATAAAAATAACTCAAAGGAAAAACATGGGTTCAGATAGAATCACTTACATTTTGTTCAAAAGTGTTCAACACTTGTACATAAGGACCTGGATATTAAAATTAGATCCATTGATTAATTTTTTAATACCCTATTAAATATTTATTTAATGTGTTGTAATTTATATGGTTTATTTTTTCAAATTTATTGAATTATAGTGTTTAATTTCATCATTCAGGGATTGTTCGTATCACGGATTTCATGAACGGTGCACATGAGTTTTATTTTGGAGGATCATGTCAAATTGTAAAAACAACATACAAGTGAAATTATATGGTATAAATTAAATTCAAATAATTTTGAATGTTACATATATAATTTTTGGTAAATAGGATGATTCATTATAAAAAATATTTGATGAAAAATAATTTTTTATTTTTTTCAATTGTATATAACCATCATTATTTAGTATCATAACATTTAAAAAAAAATTTATACAGTAGTTACAGAACATTAAATAAGTTAAAATACAAATTATATATTATTTTTTAACAATAAAAATGGTTTTATGACCATCCTTGATTGTCGTAATGGAAAATAAAAATGCATCTTCTAAAAATTTCAAAAAATCAACACATAATGGATGATGTTTTCATTAGATAAAAAATGTGGGAAGAGATTTGAGAGTAACCTATTCCATTAACACTGTAAAAAGTTATTATATAAAAAATAAACTATATACCATTCCACATTGAGATAGATATGTGAGGATAAAATAAGAAAATTAAAATAATTAAATGTAATAAAACAGAAATGAATAATTATATTTAATCTTGAACTTATTCTCTTTGAGAAAATTGTTAGGGAAATTAGGATTGCTCTTTTGTTATAACAAATGGCGCATGTATGTGAGGGGAGATGCTTGAGATGATAATTTAAATGAATTTTCAAATTCATCATGGCTTATAATGTTCTAGGAGAAGTGGTCGAGAGGGGTGGTATTTATTATGAAGGTGATGGGTGTGTTTTGATAATTTTACTCACTTATTTATTTTTTTGTCTCAAGAATATCAATAGTATAGACTATTTTTCTATAAATAAAATAATTAATTACTAATATATTTAATTAATGGTTCATAAATCATTAATATACCATCTATTGCTCAATAATTCTTGTATTTATCATATAATATAAATTATCATATTTAACATTTCACCAATAATTCAACGATTTTTTAAAAATCCATACAATGTACTCCAAAATTTTTTCAACATGTAAATTTAAAATATTGTCTCCATTTTTTTGAAATATTTTTCTAAATATGAGAAACGTAATTTTTATTTAAAATATTGATTTTATCAAAAAAATACTAAATTTAATTATATAACAAATTATATAGAACATAGAATTTTTTCTTAAATTATTATAAAATTAACTTATAGTAATATAATAACAATATATTAACTTATGTATCTATTTTATTAATATATGTATATTTCAAAATAATTATAAAATTTCAATTAAACATTTATTGTTTGCAGACAAACTAATATATAATTTATCATTTTAAAATATTCATTACTCATTTTATGATATAAATGTAGTATATTTTAATTAATAATATAACTAAATATTATTCATAATTTCATAAGTGAGGTTGAAACTATATTGAAAAAATTACTATTCATAATTGTCACATTACCATTCAAACAGTGATGTTTCTATAACCTTGGTATTGGTACCTTAATTTATATAAATAACACTAATTTCATTGTTAATTTAGGAAAATAATGTTTTTATTTGGATATATTTGTGTTTTTTTTATTAATATTTTTTACGATAATTATAATAAAGAAACATTTGTTGATAAAGTTTTTGTAATTACATCATGTGGTTCTAAGAAATATCATGGGAGTTATAATTTAAAAAATAATGATATTAAATTCAGGAATTTCTAAATTTTAGAACTATTATAATGAATTTAGGAAATTATTTAGAGCATTAAAATAAATATGTTTTTACTTTAATTAGATTAATTAAAATTAATTAAATTTAGAGGATATTAAAATAAACATGTTACGTGAAGATATAATCTATATAACTCAAATTTTTATATATAGATAAAGATGATTATAAACTAAATCATTGTCATGAAACCGAATTAAGGCCTGAATATGACGAAAAAATGAGATATTAAATGATATTATATTAGATATTTTTCTAGTTGAATAAAATGAATATAAATTTCCTATATTTCATATGAATTAATAACTAAAAAATTCCTAAAACTATAGACCAATATATTATAAAATTATAGTTTTCTCATAGAAAATGATTCAATTAAACTATTAGAAGGATTAAATATTGATATAAATTGTAATATTTTAATAATATTATATGAATCAATTACAAAAACCCAATAACCTCTCCATTTTTGAAAATTAAAAAACGAAGCTAATATATTATAGAATTCTCTCTATTTATTTGATTTTTCAAAATTCAAATATTCTAATAAAAGTGTTTAAAAACAGAAATTTAAAAAACAACTCAATTTTAAATAATTAAAAATACCCCATAATAAATGCATGTTAATATTGGTTAAAAATATTTATTTAAAATTTTCATTTCGAACTTATATTAGTACTAAATAAAATTTACTTTTTTTAAATTGTTTTCTAATCCAATTGATTGGTAAAAATTTCTTGGCTTTTATTTTCTATTGGAGTTTATTAAATAATAATATCACATTTGTTAACATAATATTGATGAAAAAATGCATGCCTATATTATTACTTCTAAAATAAAATAAAGGGTTATTTGAAATAGAAATAGCATACAGATTATTAAAATAAATATGAATGTATTCAAATTTAAAACTAGAGGCAATAAATATTTTTCGTGCCATAATTATTGGGAGAAATATAATGAATTATATATGTACTCTCTTTTGATGATTTCAAAGTAAAAGTGTTTTTATCATGAACTCTAAAAAAATTATTTTATGACAATGTGACACATATATGAGGTTTTCCTTATATCAAGCCGAAATCATGAAAATTAATTGTTAGAGTAACTAATCAAATCAACATAATTTTGTTTATAATAAAATAATCCAAAATTATTAGTTTAAATATATATAATAAATTTTTTCAAAAACATTATGAAAAATTCCTTATGAGATGATTGAAATATATAATGTAACAAAACACTATAAATTATATCAGATCTACATGTAGTTAAATACAAAAAAACATCCAATCAAGATAGTTAATAATATTGTGTCAACATCATTTTATAAAACAGTATAATCTAATTTATAACAAACACTCATATGATTTTTAAATATTTTAATATAATCAGGCCAAAAATTTATACTAAATCTTTTTCATATTTATATTGATTGTAAAATGTAACATTATTTCATTAAAAAATAATTTATTATAATGAATTTTAATTATCCCATTAGACATTGGACAAAATCACTTTCCATCAAATGTTAAAAATAATTACAAATAAAATGAATTTATGATCTAAAAAAATAAAAAAGACATAAATTTGAAAAATTAATGTATAATTTGAAATCCTTTTTACAAACCAAGTAGTGTATACATTATGTTTTGAAAAAAGTATTTATTGAATAAAAAATTATGTCTATCATACAATGAATAGGAAGCTTATTAATGATATAGAAATAATTTGGTAAAAAAATAATTTTTTTGAAATTTATCATTTTATAAACCAGTGGGTTGAGAGATGTTACCTTTTTACACATGATTTCTGAAAATATCAACATTCATGTCCATTTTAAATAACATAAAACCATGAGAAATAGAAAAATATAAAAAAATTCTAATTTATTCAGTTATCGAAGAAGGTGGAAAAGATACATTAATATTGATACATTATTCTTGACAATATCCTTGAGGAAGAAGTATAGCTTTATTATTATTAACCTATCTAGATTCCTCACTCTTATTTAGGAATAATCATTTTGTTCCAATAACAGCATTTTTAAAGGAATATAGAGTAAATAAGAAGAAATATATGTACAAATTTTTTTATAATCATCATTAAGACAAATAATCCAATTATTTTATTTTGATGAATCAGAACAATTAGTATGAATAAAATGCAAAATAAAAGTAGAATTTGGACAAAACATTAAATAAAAATGTCAAATATTAATACAAGATTAAAAATTTTCTATAAAATTTTCAATAGAATGAACTCAATGAATATTTAATGATCTCCAATAATATTAAGAAGGATTATTATACCTCTTAAATGATTCATCATAAACTTATGCATACTTTTTATAAAAAAGATTATATCTTTGAAATCATTATAAAAAATATTTGAATATGAATTTTATTTTACAAAATTTTAATCAATCATATCATGAAAAAATATTTCAATAATCATAGTTGTTTTTTATAAAATATATAAGCTTCATTGTGATGAGAATAACCAATACAAATAACCTGATCACTTTAAGCATCAAATTTACTGATATTAACATTCAAATTCAAAATAATAATATTGAAGTAAAAAACTATAGAAACCCAAACATAGTATTTTTACATTTAATAAATTATTAATAGAGTTATTAATAATGGTCTAAAAATAATATTATTTAAAAGATAACAAGGATTAAAAAATACTTCATTCGAAAAATATTTTGGCCATTTATGTTCACTTTACATATTTCGGTCAATTTCAATATATTTTTTATTTTTTATTTTCTAAAACCCAGTTTTATCTTGTTTTCTATGAGTTGAAAAAATATTAAAATAATTATTAATTTAAAAAATGTATAATTAAATTTATGAAATTCAACACAATTATCACAATGAATTGAATCAATCATACACATATTTTTATTGATTAATATATTAAAGAAATCAATAATTGAATATGATGAAACATTTTCATATCCTTGAAAATAATCCCAAATAGATATACTATTATCAGAAATAATAACTAAATTTTATTTCTTTACTCTTACGATATAAATTTTAGTCGGTCCAAATATAACAAGATATAGTAGCAATAAATATCTATTTGAACTTATCGTTTTCATAGGTCAAAAAGAATCTTTAAATTTTTTCACATTTCATAAAAGCATTGTGAACATAAAGTTATTCCTTCTTCATAGAAGGAAACTATAATACATTCCAATTTTTATAGGGATTATTTAACATTTTTATATTAACATGGCATAATAATCAATTCATAAGTATTATATCATGCTATATAACATTTTAACACATAACACGTTGAACAGTTGGATTTTCATAATAAATATTATAAATATTTCTCTTTTGATTATCATAATATAATAATGAATCATACATAAAAAATAAAAACATATTGATTTGAAAATTTTCATCCCTTTTATCTTCAAATAATTTATATGTAATAATCAATTTTGGTTTTATAAGATCAATATATAAAACATTGAAAATAAATTTTGAATTTAAAAAAACAGTAGCAAACATATAGTGACCCAATCTTTTATCAATGAATTTTATCCCTTCTTGTTGTAATTTCATAATCACATAAAATCACATTAGGAAACAAAATTCCACATCCTTCCCAAAAGAACTATTATGTTCCTTTAAACATAAATGTTCCACTTCTGTGATTTGAAATTGGAACAAATCACATACATGGTTGCGATCAGTATGTTCTTCGGAGTCTGATAGGAAAAATTAATTTTTTGAGAATACTAACATATCCTTATGAATAGTAATATTAGCCATATGAATCGTAATATGATCCTTATGAATAATAAATCACTATATTGAATAGGTTCCTTACCATTTTTGACATAAATAATGTTTATCCATCATATTTGTGGACATATGGTATAATTATATTACAGTGTTGGAATTTTTGTAAGTTTTGAATATTTGATGATTAAATTAATAAAAAATTTATCTTCAAAAACTGAATTCATAAATTATTATTTAGATGTTTTATGATTATATGGTAATTTCATTAGACGGTAATTAATTTTTCAAAATATATGAAAAGAGGTTTTTAATTTTAATATATGTGATTTTCAAGAAATTTATTATTTTCATTAAAAAATAAATTAAGAAAATTAAGAAAATTATTTTCTTAAAATGGATTTCATTTCTAGATTCTATAGGTATATAAATGGTAGGTGTTAATTTTTGGAATTTTCTAAAATACATTATTTTTTTGGAGAATATTATAATACATAAATTTATCATATAAATACATTATAAGTTATATCCACTATTACTTTCATAATTTGTGATGTTGGAAACCAAATCTCAATGTCACGTATATTTATTACTATTCATGGATATGGAATCATCACTATTTCTTGTATTATGTAATAATACTAAACTAATGATTAAAATATTAGGAAAACCCTCCTATCTTCCATTATAAATACCACACCTCACAACATCATTTCCTCACTCCTCTCATGTTTCCAACCATAAATAAATTCTGCCTATAAACCTTCCATTGCAACTCCCCAAGTCCCATAGAACATGGTCTCATCAAAAGACTAATCCTAGGTTCCTTAATGGGGGTCTCAATTAGAGGATTTATGATGTAATTCTTCTCTCTCACTTTTCTTTCAATTTATTTTGAAATTTAATTTATATTATTATTTTTACGACAAATTCTCTTATACACATTTCTTGAAAACTCTAGTATTATGTATACACTTATATTATATCCTGTTAATGGAATATTATTCATTATATTCTTCACTCTATATCATTATTTATAAAAAATGAAATCGTTTCCCATGATGTGTTCGTTTACATACATCATTGGCGATGCACTTCCAGTTTCCTTCAACTCAGTCAAGGATTTTACCAATACAATTAAATGATTGAAAGATATTGTAATATTTATATTTTATCCCCTTTTATGTTTTGAAAACCACTTTTTTATGTAATACTAAATAATAAATAAAAACATGTTTGTGGTGATCCAAAAACCACCCAAACTAACATAAAATGATCATCATTAAATTTAATATAAAGATTCATCCACATAGAATGTAACATAACCAATTAAGATATATTTTAAAATCTTTTATGATCATTAGTAACATGTAATATAATATTTTTTTGTTTATCCATGTTCTACATGATCTCCCATTCATGTGTACAAGTAAATTGTTCATGAAAACTAAGAAAATAAACACCCTCGAACAATGAATTTATACACTATAACTCATCAAAAGGAAACTAAAAGAACTCATTGAAACCATAATGAACCATATTCATGTATAAATAGATATTTAGTTTCTTATTATTGAATATAATTTATTTACACATGAAATTAATTTGAAGAAACAGTTCTCATAAAAGGTAAGGGTAATTCTCAAAAACAACATTATTTCTTTAGGTTTTCCCGCTTTCAATTCATATTTTATATGGTTACTCCTATTAAATCATTTGGTATCCACTATATTACATCAATGGGATATATATTTTTTCCACTGGATTTTATGTCTGTCACAATGTTTTCCAAAATAACTCATCTTTCAAAAACAAAACTTTTACTTCTCAATCAAGGTTGATGTTTCTTGTTTCAAGTATGTAATTCCATCTGTCACATGGGAAAACACTGTTTATGATTTTAGGATTTATTAAATGAAACCCATTCATTTCTGTGGGTTATTTATGAACAAGATTGATATATGTTCTATATTTCATGCTTGATAATTCTAACATGTTGATGTGATGGGTGTAGCCGAAATTATATAGCACAATGTAAATGATATAATGTGATGGGTGTGCCTAGAATTATATAGAACAACAGTTCATTGGGTAGGTGATAAATATCATTATTTAAAGTGAAATTATGCATGAACATGATTCTATCTTGTTTCACAACTATGTGTGGTAGTTATCCAAGAAGACGTGATGTTTCATTTTTATGCACTTCCAAAATCTATGCCTTTATCTGATAATTCCTCTCATGATGTTGATATTTATGCTATGATTATTATCACCTCATGTAATATTGTTCATATCTATCATATTACTATGATTTTTTCTCACCAATTTTTATTTATATCCTAATGTGACTATTTACTAAGTAGATTTCGAAGGACAGTAAAAAGGTCGAGAAGACTGAATTAAATAAAAGTATTATGTTGTTTCTTGTTGTAAATGTTATTTATGTTGCTATTTTTCCCAAGGAGATGAACCCTTGGATCCTTTTTTTTCTATTATATTACTGATTTTAATAATTAAAATGATGTAAAAATATTTGAAGAAAGTCTGGGTCACTATAGTTTGTATTAGAGACATGTTTAATTAATTTGGGTATTATGAATAGTGAACCTTGAGGGGAAACCCTATTATGAGACTAAGTATATGTAAGCACATAAGAATATTTTCTAAACATAAGGATCCCACGTGATATTATTTTAGTGCATGTTATATTAATTAATATGTTTCTTATTCATGTCTTGTTGAATTATGTTTTTTCTAATATTTCCTATTTTGGAAAATGGTGGAAACCAATAATGACTAGGCCGACAACCCATACATGGGCCAATGCAGTGATTGCTCAAATGACATCCCCAATTCTACTGTATTTGGAGTTCAAAAATATATGGCTATTCTTACTCAACTATCTCATTATTTTAACAATAAACTAATTAATGAGGAGTGCCCACCTTCACCTAAGTTGGAGGAACAAGCTATTGAGTGTTTTATGCGACAATTAACACTGATGTTTAGTGGATCTTCTGATCCTTTGGTTGCAGAACAATGGGACAACTCTATGAAAAATATCTTTTCTATGCTTCAAATATCTAAGACAGAGAAGGTGAATCTAGTCGTTTATCATCTCGATGTAGAGTGAGACCAATTTTTGGATTTGATTAAGAACACCATTCCGAGATAAGAAATTAAAAAGATGGAGTGGAAAGACCATTAGATAAGGTTTCTTAACAAGTATATCCCTTGAATTATTCATACAAAGATGGATATAGAATTCATATAGATTAAGAGAAAGGATGGAGAATCTTTCATCACCTATGAAGTGTATTTCAAAAGGCCTGTAAGGTACACTTCAGGATTTGTTATGAAAAATGATCGAAAAATTGATATATTATTTAGGGGATTAAAAAAACTATAAAAATGTTCAAACAATTTGAGACTTCAAAAGTTATGAAGAAGTCATTCGATGAGATCTCAAAGTAAAGATGGATTTTGGATAATGGTCACATATCTATGCTGATAGGAAACGAAAGATGGAGTTTCATTCCAGATGATGTAATGAGAAAGGTGGAAATAAACCCCAACCACCCATATATCAAAAATGTGGGATGAAGCATCATGTAAATTTTTTGAATGGTATGAGGAAATGTATCATTAATTTGAGTTAAGGACACCAAGATCATGTGTGTCTAAAATACATGAGAAGGTAAGATAATGTGATTGAGGATAGGATTGAACCACCCATGGTCCAATGATAAAATTGTGAGGAGTAAGGGAACTATGAAATCCAATGCACTAATCCTTGAGTCCTAGAGGGTAGGAAGAGCTAGAAGTCACCAAATCCAAATGAAAAAGGGAATACTTATTCCATCACTACTTCCTATGTGGAGAAAGAAAATGAATACATAAAAGGTATACTTCCAATTCACTAAAGAATTGAATTTTTTTTTATTTTATTCTAGTTATATGCATTAATTTATATCTTGAATGTTTACGGGAAATATAGAATTGAATCCAAAAACCATGAAGTAGAGATATCTTTAAAAACACTAAGTGTTGAAATCATTGCAACACAAGTGTTTGACTCTTCTCCTCTTGGTGTATTTGGGAAGATTCTTCCATCTAATCTCGTAGTACATCCCTTGGTGGAATTAGTTGACATAATGGGAATGGATTGGCTCTCTTTACATATATCACAAATAAACTATCAGGAAAAGAAAATATCATTTCTTATTTGGAATAGTCCTATGCTACTCTAAAATGTAAAGAAGATCATGAATCTCATTTGAAAAATCATTCAATTGTGTGGGTATTGGTTCCCTATTAAGAGTCATACATCATTCAAATGGTTGAGTCAAAGTGGAGTTACAACCTAGAGGAAATTCCCATCGTGAGGGAATATGGTAATGTATTTACTTAATATTTAGCATGACTTCCCCCAAATTAAGATGTAGCGTTCTACATTAGACTCATTCACAAATCTACTCTTATATTATTGTGTCCCTATATGATGGCTCATATCGAACTGGAGAAGTTAATGAAGAAGCTTCAAGAGAATTTGGGCAAAGGGTTTATATGCTCTAGTGTATCACGATAGGGTTCACTAGTCCTCTTTCTAATGAATAATGATGGAAGATTGTGGTTGTGTATCGATTACCAAGAACTCATCCAGAACATCATAAAGAACATGTTTCCTCTTCTAAGTATTGATTACTTGTTCCATTAGTTAACAAGAGACCAGTAATTCTCAAAGGTGTAAATTCACTCTGGATATCATCTGCTGAATGTGAAGAAAGAAGATAATCAGAAGACTGCCTTCTGTAAAAATAATGTGCACTATGAGTTTTTGGTGATTCCATTTAGACATACCAATGTCCCTTAAATATTCATGGATTTGATTAATATAGTATTTAAATGTTACCTTGATAAATTTTTGGAATTTTTTATTGATTAATTTCTCATCTAATAAAAGGAAAAGGATGCACATGAAAAAAATAAGACATGTGTTGGAGACATAGAGAAAGGAGATGTTGTACGCAGTGATAAAAAAGTGTTAATTTTGGATGAAGTCAATCACATTCTTTGGACATGTGATTAAAAGTGAGTGAATCTCTATGGAACATTAAATAACAATTGTGATTGAGGGATAACCCATACGCACTTGTGTTATATAAATCTATAGTTTTATTATATTAAATGTGTACTAACGATGATTTTTGATAAATTTCTCATGATTTTAAAGCCCACTAAATATGTTAACAAGAAAATGGGTGAAGTATGTATGTATGGATGTATGTGTGGAATGATATGCGGAGTTAAGGAGAAGGTTGATCACTACACCTATACAAGCATTACCAAATAGTGGATAATTATTTGTGATGTACAGTGATGAATAAAAGAAATTTATGGGTTGTGTACCCTTGAAAAATTATAATGTGATAGCCTACCCCTCACTCTAGTTGAATATCCATGATTAGAACTACCCAACAAAAGATATTCGGCCAATAGTTGTGATTTTACCCATTAAAATCTTGTGGTGGTATAACTATGGTGAGAATTTTGACATAAATACCTATCACAAGAGTCTAAAGTATATATTCAAACAAAAGGAGATCAACATGTGTCAAAGAAGATAGTTCGAGATAACAAATGACTAGGATTTATCAATTCAATATCATCTTGGAATAGGGAATAAGGTAGAAGATGCTCTAAAAATAAAAGAACCTACTACTCAATCTATATTGAGGATTGGGAAAGATCGTTTCATCATGGTTATATGAAGAATGGAGTTGGAAATTATAATAGTAGAAAATACATCCTACATTTCCCAAATGATTTCCCAAGCATCTATCCAAGAGAAGACTAAGGAGGACCGAATAAATAAAGTGGAGTTACAAAATTAGGTGAATAGAGTAATGTAAGGGAATTTGTAATAATTCCATATTGAAAATGATAGTGTGATTTGGTTTGGAACGTAGTTTTGTGTGCTGTCCGCAAACGAGATAAAGAGGGAGATATTAGACAATTCACATAGCTCAACTCTATAAATCTATCCTGGTAGCACCATGATGTACTGAGATCTATGGGAACACATCTGGTGTGATATCATGATGAAAGAGATTGCAGAGTATATATCTAGGTGTTTGATATGTCAAAAATTCAACAAAGAGTGACAAAATCCCAAAGGGATGATTCGGCCAATTGTTATACACATGTGGAAATGGGATATGTCACTTTGGATGTTGTCACGGGTCTCCGAAGGACATCCAATAGAAATAATGTGATATGCTTTGTGGTGGACTGACTAACCAAGACTGGCCACTTTATCACTATTCGGTAAGATATCTTGCTTGACCATGTTGAAAAGATATATGTGAGAGACATGATGAGAATTAATGGGGTTACACTCTCAATTGTATCTGAGGGTGATCCAAGGATGACATCTATATTATAGAGGGGTCTCCAAAATGAAGTGAGTGATGAATTAAATTTCATCACCGACTATCACTACCAAACTGATTGTCAGTCTGACAGGACTATTCAGATGACCAAATATATTCTATGATAATTCTCTTTATTATTATATGGAGGATGGGATCAACATATCCCATTGGATGATTTCTCAAAAAAACAGTATCTTCAACTCAAGTATTCAAATGGTACATTATAAAGCACTTTATGGAAATCGATGTAGAACTATAACAAGATGGGATGATGTGGGAAAAACTAAGCTACTTCGTACTTATATTTTACAATAGATGAACGAGAAGGTTCAAGACATCAATAAACATATCAAAGAATCTCATAGTGGGAAAAATAGCTACGTTGACAACCGTCAAAGGGAATTGGAGTTTGACATTGGAGATAAAGTATTCCCTCGATTCTCACCATGGAATATAGTCATGCGGTTGGGAGATAAAGGGATGTTATTTCCAAGGTACATTGACCCTTTTCAAATCCTAGACCGCATATGAGTTGTGGCCAAATGGCTTGAACATCCACCAAAAAATGGGTTAATTTCATGACATTTTTCATGTATACCTCCTAAATAAGTACATACCAGATCCCTCACATGTAATTAACTCAATGGTGGTGTATATCGAAGATGATATCTCTTATAAGGTGCAAGTAGTAATGATTTTAGACTGAGTAGAAAACATTCTACGCATTAAGACTACCTAACTAGTAAAGTGTTGTGGAGGAATTATAGGTATGAAGAGGCAACATGGGAATCATAGGATGTAGTGAAGGAGTTGTACCTTTACCTGTTCAAGTAAAATGAAATTTTGATGGAAAATTTTCAAATGGGGTGAATAATGTAACGAACCAAACTTTTATCAAATTCTATTTCTCCATTATTTTAGTAATTTATTAATGAGATATGATCATATTAAAAAAACACAAGGCCACATCATGCATAAATGAACTACTATGTGACCATGAAACATAAATTTCCCACTTCTGTGATTTGAAATTCATAAATTTTGACACACACGGTTGTGGTCTATATGATGTTTGGATTCAAATAAGATAAACATAATTTTTATTAAATAGTAACATACCCATATAGAATAGTAATACTACCATTATGAATAATAATGTTACCATTATGAATAGAAATGTTACTTTTATTAATTATTATATTCCCTTTTGAATAGTAATTCTGCCATGTGAATAGGAAACTAACAACTAATAGTATAAATAATTCTTATCCATCCTAAAAGTGGCAATATGGTAAAATTATATTAGAGAGTTGGTATTTTTGTATGTCATGAATATTTAATTATTAAATTAAATGTATTTTCACAATATGTATTCATAAACTATTATTTTGGTGTCTTATGATTATATGATAATTTTATGAGACATTAATTAATTTCTCGATGTGTTTGAAAAGAAGTTTCTAATTTTAGAATTTTTATTTTTTAGGAAAACAATTATTTTAATTGAAAATTATATTATTCATATATAGAAAATTATTTTCATATAATGGAGTTCAATTTTGGATACTACATATTGAAAAATTTTTAGGGTGAATTGTTTGCATTTTTCTGAAATACTTAATTATTTTGGTGAATAGTAAAATACATTAATTTTCCGTATAAATATATTACAATTTAAATTCATTATTCAGTACATTATGAGTTACGTATATACACAAATCAATAATTAACATGAACTTACTACTACTATTGTTAATGGAATCATTAATATTTCTTGTCTTATGGGAAAATAATTATCTATTGATTAAAATATTAATAAAGCCCCTCCTCCCCACCATTATAAATACCACCCCTATCAAATTCATTTTCTCACACCATTAGTGCATTATGAAAAGTTTTAATTATGCCAAAAACTCTTCCCTAGAACCTCTCCCTTATACAAGTGATCTTGGTCTCATCAAAAGACCTTGCCTAGGTCAGTTAAGGAGGATCTCAAGAGGAGGATTTATAAGGTAATTCCACTCTATCTTTTCATTCAATTTCCTTCAAAATTTCATTTTATTTCTTTTATTATCATTAATTTATCTTATCCACACATCATGATAACAATATTATGATTGATATAATTATTTTAAATCATTTAATATAATATTAATCAATATATTCCTCCATCTGCTTCTCTTTATAAAAAATGAAATTGTTTCCCATGATGTGTTAATTTACCTATATCAAAGGTGATGCACTTACTTATTCTATAAAATACATATATTCTTTCATTAAAAATAATATATGGTTGAAAAAAGATTTTATTATGTATTTAGTAACCCATTTTATGTTTTGGAAACAACTTTTTTTAAAAATAATAAATTATTCAACAAAAAATGACAGTTGTGATCCAAATCTACCCAAATTAACCTAAAATAATCATCATCAAATTTTACCAAATGATTAATCCACATGGTATATAAAATATTTAATTAAAAGATCATTTAAACACATTTAAGATCATAAATAACATGTAATATCAGTTTGTAATGTTTATCCATGTTCTACAGAAACTCCAATTCCAGTGAACAAGTGAACCATTCAGGAAGACTATAAAAAAGAACACTCTCTAACATTGAATTTAAACTCAATATCTCATAAAATGGGACATAAAATAACTAAATGAAACAATAAATCACCATATTCATGGGTAAAAAGCTTTTTAATTTCAAATTAATTCATATAATATCATTAAAAATAAATTAAAGTGAAGAAAGTGTTCTGATACAAGGTAAGGGGAATTCTCAAAATCATCTTTATTTCATTATGTTTTCCCACTATCACTCCATTTTCAGTATAGTTATTCCTTAAAAATCATTTTTTTATCATTATATTACCTACTTGGTATATTAATATTTTTACACTATAGTTTTGACAAACAAAATGTTTTCTAATATAACCCTTCATTCAAAAACAAACCTTTTACTTCTCACTCAAGGTTTGTGGTTCTTATTTCAGATCTGTTATTCCCTCTATCACTTAGAAAACCAATGTTATTGAATTTAGGTTTTATTTAATGAATCCCATTCCATTACGTGGGTTATTTATAACAAATATCGATATATTTTCTATGTGGCATTCAGGATAATGTTAACATTATGATGTGAGAGGTGCGCCTGAAATTATATAGTGCTCCAATGCATTAGTTAAATTTATGAATCTATAGACATAATGTTAAATAATGTGTGACCATGATTCTATATTTGTTCACTAATTCGTGTGGTATATTTCATCTAAGACATTATGTTTTATTTTTTTGAATTAACATAATCCATGCCTTCACCTAATGATTACTCACATTATTTTGATGATGATGTTATGATTATTATCACCTCATGTTATATTGTTCTTATATATCCAATTACTATGATTTTAGCTCACCTGTTTTGATTTATATAACCAGGTGACTATGTGTTCTGTGGATATTTCAAGGGACAATAAGAAGATTGAGAATATTGAATTAAATAAATGATTATGTTTTTGTTGTTTTAAATGTTATGTATGGTCCTAGTTTCCCCAAGATAGTAAACCATAAAATCTTTTTTTTTGTAATTTCATTATGATTTTTTGAATTAAAATGATGAAAAATTAATATAAGAAATGAAGGATCTTTATAAAAACCATTTTCAAGGAATTTGTAATTATCCCTAAATGTTACAGTGCATCCATCACATTTTTTATAATATATAAAACTTGATAGGTACGTGGCTATATTACAAGATAAACCTTTTTCCACATACCAGTTGTCTTTCTTGAGTATTTATAGTCATTTTTATTATAAAAATGATATACTTGTCATTTTTTGGAAAAAAAAGTTGTATCTAATGAGATTAGTAAAACAAATTTTATGTACCACCACTAAAATTATAGATGTATTTTATGGTAAAATAAAACCAATGATTTAGAAATTTGAGTATTTATTAATTTGAAATATTGTTTTAATATTTACGATAAATCCTTTTCATATTGAACTCTAATGTGACACTGATAACATGTAACTATATATATACAACCATTTTTTACTTTTAAAAAAATTATGAGGATACATTTGAGGTAATATCAAATCCTAACCAATAAAATTTCTTTCCAGACATTATATAATGATATTTTAATGACCATGAATAAAAGACATCAATATTTAGTTAAGTTTTTTAAATTTATCATTTTTTCTTTCAGGTCATGAGAATATATCAAAAGATAATAATAATTATAATGTGAATAAAAAGATACACTACATAATTTTTTATTATCTTTTAATGTCACATTATATTTTAAAACATCTTTTACATTTTATACTTTTATATTCTAATATTAATTAGATTATTCGAAATAAAACTTTTATCAATTAGTAAATTTAGTTATATAACATATAAAAATTACGATTTTTATAAGCATAATCAAAATAAAAACATGAAGAATTAATTTTAAAATCATTGTACCCATTCTGAAAAGCCACAAAGAACATGTTTTAATATTTGTTCCCATTTCTATGTTTTTCACTACAATCACATTATTTGGATAAAAATGTAACTTGTTTTCATTGACATTATGTATTTTATTTTCTTATTTCTCTTTATTATCGTGTTTTGAATAGTCATGCTTCATATTCCGTTTCAACAGGCTCTCAAAACCTATTTAATAAGAAGTATTATAACTAATTTTTCATTTATTATATCACAATAACTTCATCTTTAAGGATTCTATAAAATTGGTAGTTTAATCCTTGAATTATCATTTTTATATAGACTCCAATCACAATTTGGGCCATATTTTCTTTTTCACTGTCTAGTAGATTATAATAAAATATATTAATGGACAAAAAAAATAGTTTATTTATATGATGAATCTATTCATTATCATTTTATAATAATTAGTGATGTTCATTAATTCCAATTCATAATGGTGTTGTGATCCTATCAATTCATAAATATTATACTCATTTATTTAACATATTTCATCTATGGTGACCATATTTGTGTATAATGTTTTCATTTTTTCTCTTTCATGATGTTAAAAAGTATTGTGTTTTCCTTTTTTTTCTCTAAGAGATTCTATTACATTAAAAATGAATATGAATTAGTAGAACAATTGGATTAATGATTAGTCTTTATGAAGTCCAAAAACATATGTCAAAGTATTCCACATGTAGATTGTGTTAATTTGTATTAGTCAATGTGAGAAACATATAGAATTTTTTGTCTATCATATTATGTTATTCATGTACATACATGGATAACTTTTTTTGAAAAAATATAAAATATTAATGTCTTTATAATTTAAAAAATATGTCGTCTAATAATTTCTAATAAGACAATCTAGTTCGTCTTCATGTAGTTTGTATGGTTTTGAAATGATGGACCAGTAATATATGAATAACCATATGGTGTCATTCGTCTATTCGGCATTTCCAATAACCATAATCATTTCCATTAATTTGGGGAATCTTTTATGGATTATATTCCACATTTAGGTGTGTTTCCTTCCATCATAAAGGTAATTCCCTTAGAGTGTGAGGTCTCGGAATGTGTTATCAAAATTAATTAAATATTAATTACAAAATTCATAATAGTTTTAAACATATATATAAATTGATATGTTCAGATAGTTTATGGAATATTTATTGAGAATGTGAAGAGACATGATTTAAATTACATATAAAAATAAATTAATTATCTAAATTAAATATTAAATTCAATTAAAAAATTATTTTTTGTGGAATTAAACAATAGAAAAATTAACATAATAATTCTTTTTGAAATAAAATATTCTAAATTGGGCATATCATAATCATATATCTCTATAATCAATGGGAGATATATTGTACACAAAACATATTTTTGAATCGATGTCATTACCTTATTAAATAATTTTTTTCAATTAGAATAAAGAACATGCCACTTGTTTTTTCTATGGTGTGTCACAACTAAATTGATGTACATAGTTTATATATGAGGGTCAATATAGAAATGGTTCAAAATTTTGAATGTGAATGTCAAAACACTAAAAAATAAAAGAAGTTGTATTTTGAATATGAAATCATAAAAATAATAGTTAGGGTATGAGAGAGTGATGAGAAAAAATGTTATTGATTCAAGAAAGTTCAGAAAATTGGAAAGATATGGAATAAATAACATGTAGTAGTTCATGATTTGGATCACCATGATTGTCTCATAAAGGATGAACTTGAATTTCAAAATGATTTTTTCATACGTTATGATATCATCAAATAGTAGAGTGAAATTATCTTATATGACTCAAATTGTACGTCACTTATAATAGCAACAAAACCTGTATGTTCTCAAAGTGCTCATGTAATTCTCAAAAATATGTGTCTTACTTTTCAATGAGTCCAAATGATTTTAAATAGGATTTTTTAACACTGAAAAACCAATCTACAATTGGGTAAATAAACTCAAATTCAATCTACAAAATTTTTAAAGAAATAAATTATTAATGTTCACTAATAACTATAATAAATATCCATGAAATTTAAAAGATGAAATCTAATACAAAATTATTTATATTACCTATTATATAATTCAAAGAGAATTTCTAAAAATTTGTCAAAGAAATTTTAAAAAAATTATAAAATAGATTGGATGTTAAATTAATAATTTTATATAACATATAATTTCTAGTAGAGCTTAAAAATTAAAATTTTATTTATATTTTATTAAATTCTAAAAAATGTTATTCTTAATTAAAATGTAAATAAATATTAATTTAGAAAAAAAATAAAATAAGAAAGTCCATAGAAAATATAAAAATATAATATTTGAAATATGGTGTGTATTAATTAATGTGAATAACATGTAAAATAAAAAATCATTTGAAAGCGATTAAAATATTATAATAAAAGTTGTCAATAATTTTATATAATTTATATAAATCACAGATATTAAAAAACCAATAAAAATAATTAATATAAACATACAATTTATTTGTGTATCCAAAATAATGAAAAATAGAGCGTGTATAAAAATTTGAGACTTTAATAAAATCCAACAAATTAAAAAATAAAAAATTAAACATACATTGTGTGTTAGGTGATCTTGTAGTAAGTATACTGACCATGCAATAATGATATGTTGTTTTTTTCATTCTGTAGGCACACTAACCCAGAGAATATTACAACTTGATTTAGGAAACTAACTATGTGGATAACATTGTGTCACATTAAACGTATCATGAAATCAGTAACATTCTAGGTAAATAAAGAATATGATATTTTCATATTTTTTAATATTTTTTAATTAAATACTAACTTTTCTATAAAGGGGCTGTTATTTGTGATGTTTTACCTGATACGCTACAATGGGGTTTTTCTGAAATATCATGTCGCACACAATGCTGAGTCATACTGAAAAAATAATATTATTATTTTAAATGGTAGTAAACATCCAGATATTATATTGGCGAAAATGAAAATAACTAACTATAATATGATTATATTTTTTTTTTAATTTTATTTATGTTTATCCAATAAAATTTATAGGCTTAAAATGTGAATGAATCCAATTTTAAGCATAAATACGCAATTATTCTTTAAAAGGTCTATTTACCATATTTTGATGGAGAATCCTTTTTAAATATATATTTTTTATTGTTTATATGTTCTATATGAAAAAATAATATTCTTCTATTAAATCAGGACATCAAAAATGACATTTGATGAAATTTTGGTATTTTTCTGATAATGTAAATTTTTAATGAATAGTGAATAATACTACATTTTAATTCACAACATAATTTTAATATAATTTATTTATATGGAAAGATTATCATTTAAATATTTATTTAATTGTAATTAGATTAAATTTTTAACATTTAATCCAATGTGGGTTATTGATATAATATCACTTCGAAATTAAATATAAATAAGTTTCAATCTTTTGATAGTTATTATTTCATAAAACAAGCTTTTTCGTTAATACAATAGGAATTAATTTTAAACTAATTTTTGAAAATTCGATGTTTAGAATATGGAAAAATGGATTCCATATTAGGAATCATGAGTTTTAAATTGTGAAAACATGTAAATTTATTTTTATACATTATGAATGGTTACTTCAGAAAATATTGTATTTACCATGGTTAAAGGTTAAATATGGTGAATTAGGGTCAAAATATATTATAATAATAATATTAAATTACCCTAAAAAGTATCCTAATTCTATTACCTGATACATTTTCAACAATGGGGATCATTGGGTCGATTTGGGGACCCCATGGAGCCACTTGTAATTGAAAATAACACTTTATAGAAATTAATTTACTGTTTTGGAAAATATAACATAAACATAGATATCATTGTAAATTAATTATTATTCTGGGTTATATAAATGATATTATCAAAAAATAAATAGTAATTAGAAACCTAAAAATAATTACTACGCCTGGGTATTTTATTTATAATTTTTAGACAAAATATTAATAAATTGATTAATGATACAATGACGATGTAATGATTACCTTATAATGAATGTCTTAAATAATGAGATTATAAATAGTAAAATAACATTATTTTGAAACATTTTATTCTATAAATGAATTTTATGGATGATTAAAACTTGTTATCTTTGTATTAATGTAGTTTTTTTGGAATAATAATGTAGTTAATTTTTTTTAAAGTCATGATATGAATAGTTTATAAACTGGCATAAATGAGTTTTTAAATCAATAAATATTTTATTAAATGATTAAATAGTCCTAAAAATCTATGATTAGTCAAGATTACATATATTACTTTACTAATGTCCTAAATGATCCATTTTTTGGCATCAAAACATTTTATAGTAAATATATGAACCATATATTATGAATATAAAAGAATACATGGTAAAAGTTAAATTAGTTAAGTAAGGTTTAAAGCTAAATGATATGGTTACAAATGAAATACAAACATGAATAAAAACCGTTGGTTGAGAGAATTTCAAATAACAGTAATCTTTTCTTTTCAATGATTTTGTTTGGGACCTTTTTAAACTGAATATAATTTTATAATAAAATAATATTTCAAATCCTTCCTAAAGTTCCTCTCTACCCCTTATAAAAACATATCACTTCAAACCCTTACTAGTACCTCTCAATACCCCAATAGAGATCCCAAAACATACCCAAATAAACTCTCATAATCCATATATTACACCCTGAAGCCTTAACTTAGGCATAAGGAAATTCAAGAAATCATTTTTGTTCAAACCAAAGAGAGTTACCCAAATTAAAGGTAACGTCTTCTATCAAGTTCGTTTAATTTATTTTCCTTCTCAAACCCCCTAAAATATATTTATTCCATTAATTTATATCACCACAAGTATCCACCATATACTAGTAATTTTTTATGTGTTGTATTCATACTACTCATACACACAATTCAATCTATTGTATTTTGAACACACTATTTCTAGAGATAGTGAACTACTGCCTAACGTAACGTTGATTGTTCAATTATATATTATGCCTCTCATAGGGACCATTAAGATGGAACTGAATTTATATGTGATATATATTATTTTTATATTTTCTCTATGATTCTATATATTTCATTTATAACATACTTTTATGGATTCTGTAATAGATAAATACGATAATTTTATTTGAGGAAGAGCGTACTATTGGCCCCTCAATGTGATATGACTCGATCATGCCATATTTGGAACATATAAAAGATGGGGTTATAAAAATTATATATGTTATGATACTAGAATTAAAATATACCTATGTATCATTAATGTTTCATTCCACTAAATATTAAATAGAAATGAAAGTAGCGTTCATGCGTACATATGGTGTACCGTCTCCATGAATAGTGAATTTTATTTCTTCTTTCCTAATGTTATGTACTATTATAAACATATATATATATATAATGAATATATATGATATATAGGATATCTAAATCAGGAATATAATTCTGTATATAATGAAATTTTGGCCACATGGACAACTTGTAATTATATGAATTTAATTTTTGACTCTAGTACCAAATATCAACAAAATGACTATTATTAACATAAATTATTATGTAATGATTATATCATGTTAATAAGTAATATAAGATGAATAATAAACTATGAAAATTTTCTTAAGAAAATATGAATTAAAATTATTATATTATTAAGGAGATTAAAGAATGAAATTGTCAAGTTAGATGCAAGGTAAGGGACTTCTTCTCAATATCCTTTCATTAAGGCATATTTTGATATATAAACGACATTATTTTACGTGATGTATAAACCCCTTTTACATTTCATTTCATTCAAAGGGAATATTTTTCTTTGTTTCATTTTACTAAAAGACAAAGAGAATGTTTTTTTTAACGTACATGGTGAAAACAACTGTTCTGCCACGACGAGCGTTATTTGATATTTGGATTCCTTAAAAATTCGTAATGTTTCTAAATGGAAAATAAATACCATATACTCTTTGATGAATTTTGGTATTGAAATTGGTTTTGATAATGGATTGTCTAAGTTAGTTTATTTAAATTATATATTTTTATTGAAATATGGAAATGTTATCTTTGCATTATGTTTCTTTTATGTGTTATGAATTTGATATGGTTCTTGGGAATTGTTTAAGTATACCGGTGGCTCTATGATAAATCAATGGTAGTTTTTCCCGTGACATCTCTCCAATGAAAAGGGTAAATTGATGGAGGTAAAGGTGAATGAATCCAAATTTTAGGATATAATATTATTTTAAATGTAGTTACGACTTTCCATTGTATTTGAAGGAATGAATAAAACTAACGACAATATGATTATACATGTTTTTTGAATGTTTTTTCATTTTTCAAAAACAATATAGAGGATTAAAATGATAATGATTCCAATTTTAAGCAAAAATACTCTAATATTCCTTAAAAGGATGATTTTCCTTCTTTTGTTGGAGAACCCTTTTTAAATCTAGTTTTTATAACTTTTATATATTATATTTGATAGAATAATAATTTAATTTTGAATAGAAAAATAAAAATAAACTTTGGATGGAAATTTTGTAATTTTAATTAAATTTCATTTTACATAAATAGTAAATAATACAACATTTTAATTCAAAAATGACTTTTGATCTAATTTATTTATATGGGTAGATTATCATTGAAATTGTTTTTAAAGTGATTGTAGATTATATTTTTACCATTTAATACATTATTGGTCATTGGATGTAATTTAACTTTGAAATTTAACATAAATAAGTGTCAATATTTTGATAGTTATTATTTCATAAAAACATGTTTTTTGGTTTTGACTACATGAATTAATTTTAAATTAATTTCTACATCTTCAGTGTTTAGAATTTGGAAAAATGGAATGAGTCTTCATCCCCAACCATTTAATAAAAATTAGTAAAAATTGATTCAATATTTGGAATCAGTATGTACAAATTTTAAAACTATGTATCTTTTATTTGTAAACATTATGAATTGTAACTTAAATAAATATATTATTTACCATGCTTAAAGGGTAAATATGGTAAATAAGAGTAAAAAATAATATTATAATAATAGTAAATTATCCTAACATGTGTCTTATTCTAACTAGATGATAATTATTTGACCATGGACATCTTTGGGTCAGTTTTGGGACCCAATGGAGCCACATGTAAGTGAAGATGACACATTAATAAATTTAATTTAATGTTAAGGGAAATATAACATAAACATATATATCTTAGTAAAACAATTATTATAATTGAATATATAAGTAATATTTTGGACTACAAATAGTCATTATAATGATAAAAAATATTTACTACATCATGTTATTTTATTTATAATTTTATAAAACATATAAATAAATATATTTTTGACATAATGATGAAGAAATCATTACCTCGTTAATGAATTTTTTAAATAAATGAGATTATAAATATTAAAATATAATTATTTTGAAACATTTTATAACATCCAAGAATTTTAATGATGATTATAACCTGATATATTTGAATTAATGTAGTTTTTTAGAAATAATCAAGTTGTTATAGAATTTTTAAATGTCTTGATATGAATAGTTTATAAATTGACATAAATGATATTGTTATTCAATCAATATTTCATTAAATGATAAAATATTCCTAAAATTATAATATTCACCCAAATGACATATATGATGTTACTAATTTCATTAGTGATCCATTTATTGGTCTCTTTCCATTTTATAGTAAATATATTTACCATATAGTATCAATATAGAAGAAGACATGGTAAAAGGTAAATTAGTTAACTAAGAGATAAGGCTAAATGACAAGGTTAAAAATGAAACCAAAACATATATAAAACTTAATGTTTGAAATTATTTCGAATAATATTCATCTTATCTTCAAATTGATTTAATATGGAACCTTTTGAACATGAAAATAATTTTATAATAAACTAATATTTTAAAGCATCCCTAAAGTGCCCCTACTCCCCCTTATAAAAACCCATCAACTATAACCCTTACGCACACCTCTCAAGAAACCATAGTTGTCCATTAAATACCCAAATAAGTTCCTAACATACCTCTCTTACACCTAGAAGCATTTACTTAGGAAGAAGGAACTTTAAGAAATCCTTTCTGTTCAAAACAAAGGAAGTTACCCAAATTAAATATAACATATTATCTCAAGTTATTTTATTTTATTTTTTTAACTGACCCCGCTAAACAATCTGTTCACACAAAATTTATGATTGGGAAAGGATTGGTATGATAAAGAACAAAAAATTTATGTGGTTGGACAACAGAAGAATCCACAACCCAATAGGCAGTTGCGCGCTAGTGTTATGGGATGCATGCAGAAGTTCCTCTGGCGCAAAAAACCTTTCACCCCCAATTCAATGTCGAAGGTTGGCTTCCACGATGACCCAAAAGAAACCACTAAACATATTGGTGAAAAATATTCTGGGAGGAATGGAAGATGTCCTCTGGCACAAAACCCCTTCTTCTCCCAATGCAACGTAAAATGTACCCTTTCGAGGTAGCATGCTCGAACATTAGTTATGGCACGAGTGCAATGGGAGAGAATGTGCGCAAGTTACCTGGCAGCAATCAAACCCTTATGTGACCAATGAAACATAAAATGCACTATTGCATGAATATCCTTTTGTTTGCCACATTTAGGCGTTTCATCTATAAATTGAAAAGAACCCCCACACCTTTAGGACAATTACAGAAGATGAAGTGATGCTCTGCTACGTGAAAGACACATCTTCTGTGGCTGCGCACAAAACTTTATGGCCTAAAGGTATTAGATCTAGCGCGACTGGTCCACCAAAGGTCCTCCATTGGTTGGGCCTTCTTGGGAATGATCATAATTCAATTCCTTTTACCCTTATTCCTTTTCACGTGAAATATCCCTCGGGGGAAATAATTCCCTTTGCATCATGATGATTTTATGTGCTTCTTTCTGATTTGCGCACAACCACCACTTCTTGTGCACATCATCTCGTCTTACGCATGACCCTCCTTATGCACTCCATGTGTCTTCCGTACATTAGGGAACCGTGTCCTATCACCTCATCCACACGGATAATCATTTTCATGAACCTTTCTCTCGTACGACCCTCTAGTTGTGTACGACGTTAGTTCAAGGACCCTTAGACGATGCTTTATGTTATATTTCATTGCCTCATGCTTCATCTCATAGTCACACATATGGATATTGTTTCTTCTTATAGCCACAATAATGTGGGTCACTCAGTGGATCACTCCACAACACCCCTTCACTATGGTATTTCTATGGCCTTACCTTCACCAAGGGCTAAAATGTGCCAGTAATGTAAGATCTAAGGGTGTGTAGTGAACTCGTCTCTTCTGAGCTGCAGGACGTTAAACATCCAAGCACCATCATCCTCAACAAATTATGTTAAATGGTGTCCTCTCCCCATGATTCACATGTTGGGTTCCCTCTCTCAGAGATTCTCTATGTCCGCTCGTCTCCATGGGAGTGAGATCTTACTCACAATTAATGAGATCCTCTTTTCTGGAGCGGCCCCTATCCGTAGGGAAGAGAATCCATATCAGTATAATCCTTAATACTTTCTTGCAGGAGTCAACACTCTTGATCCTTCTTTATTCTTATTTTCCAAGGACAATAGGAGAGATAGTCAAATGGACCACAATTCTCTCATCCCACTCCCTCTGGGCTTTGTTGCCACCAGTCATCCATCATGGAGTAAGTCCCAATCTCACACCGAGCCTGACTCATGTGGGATTGGGGTAAGCATCGACCATGACATCCTCTCTATGATGCCTTAGAGTGTAAAACCCAAACCATCCTAAACAATGTGGACTTTGATACATGCCATGGCATGGTACATAGGAAGCCACCCTGAGGTTCAAGCCCATCACCTTTTGGTTCTGACCCCCTTCACGTCAGTTCACCAAAACATCCCATATTTCATAGACTTGGATCCTTTCAATGGCAAGGTACATTAGAAACCTCCCCACGTATCAAGCCGAACTAATTATAGTTCTGATCCCCTCCACGTTGGTTCACCCAACCATCCTGAACTATATGGGCTTTGATATTTTCCACGGAAAGGTACATAAGAAGCATCTCCGATGTTCAGGCCCAACACCTACTAGTTTTGAACCCCTTCACATCTAATCACCAATCCATCCCGAACAAGGTGGAATTTGATCCTTTCTAAGGATAGTTACATAGGATTAATACTTAATGTTCACACCCATCACCTACTTGTCCCAACCCCTTCACATCAGTTCACCATCATCCCAAATGATGTTAAACATTACCACCTTTTTTTCCTAAAAATACATTAAAATATAACCATTAGAACTATATGAGATTTGATTTTTTCCCCTGGAATGGGTTCATAGGATGTATCCTTGAGGTTAATCCCCAACTAGTGGTAATCTATTTGAATCCCAATCAGTGCTAAGTTTTTTTCAACCCAAACTAGTTGTAAGACATTGTCAAACCCAACTACCAGAAAACCATTGTAACCCAAAAAAGTGGTAAGCTATTGTCAAACCCAACCATCAGTAAGATTTTATATCCAAAAATCGACGGTAATACATCGTGTTACCTATTCGACAGAATGATTTTTAGTCCCCTTTTTGGGGTCCCACATATACGGTCAGCCCCTAAGGTGACAGACCAACCTCGGGTTGCTAACCATGCAAAATCCCCAGCATGTCATCAGATCACTTTCATCTGCGTACATCCCGATTCTATGCACCCATCCCGAACTATGTGGACATTGATTCATGCCAAGGAATGGTGCGTATGAAGCCTCCATGATGCTCAAGACCATAACATTCAACCGAACTATTGAGACATTGATTCCCTTCTACAAGGATACATAAGATGTTTAATTGAGGCTCAAGACCTACAACGTTGTCACCCTCGTGTTGGCTCTAACTCAATCCCCATAAATTCTCAACAATACATATCCATCCAAATTCTTACATGGGCCACCATATCCTAGTGAGATCATGTAACCCACTTTCTCACTGATCTTAGCAGTAATTGGTTAACTAACCATGCAGTAACCCCAGCATCAGTGTTCCCTCTAGGGGTCTCACCCATCTGATCCACTCTCGTTAGTGTTCTAATCAGTATGATATGTATCCTGTAGACGTTAAAATCGTGGAATACCATGTTTTAAACATGGTAAAATAATGAAATCTTCAGAGACACACATATCGCATATAATTCCCCATATTCGACATGGGATTCCTCAGGCTTCCGCTCCCTCGAGAAGACCAATAATAAGAAGAATTAACCAAGATGCGCCAGGGTTCCACCGTTTAAACACACCAGTGATGTCCATCATGAGTACTCCCCTGACTGAAGGATTATATCCTGGCTGGACCACTGGGAATATCCTCACAGAAGCAACGTAATTAACCGGTGTCTTTAAATACATGTCAATGGGAAGAGTTTCGCTACCAATGTCTTAAGTCTATGAGGGAGACTTGAACTAGGAGATGAGTTCTCAGGATTAATCCACATAAGGGGGAACCAACATTCCATCATGCTATTTTTATCGAGTAGAAAATATCCCTGAATAAGAGACAGATGTTTCCCGCCTTTGCAAAGATGAAATGCAGGGTAACAGCTGTGCATCCTTTGCTAAATAAGGGATATATGTGTTCCCTAAAGAAATCATCGAAAACAATAATGGTGAACCTGATGTGAAATTATTATCCTCAATATGGAGAATTGTAGTGTTTGAGACATCAGGGGAATAGCATGTCACCAGATCAAGCAATCTGGCACCATGTCCCACCATGAAAATAGTGGGCCTGGTGTGAAACTCACAAAAAATTATGGCAATTACACATTGGAAATCCCGGCCTGTGATGTTGTCTACATGGACCCTTATTACTATTCCTGAGAGACCCGATGACGTTAAGGAATTGTACATCACTTTTCCTTCTTCTAGCACTAATGGTAAAATATCCTTGCTTTCTAGGACCCAAGATGCTATGACAGGAAATCGATCAGCATCCACCAACTAACGTAGGGGCATGAGAAATGTCAATGGGGAAATCCCATGTGGCCCAATCACATCAGCGACAGCTTCTACACCCACAGATTCTTGGAACCTACACCCCATTTCTCCTTCTAAAATCGTTCAATGAAGGGTGATAAATGACCTTATTTGGCGATACAAGAAGGGGGTGATTATTCCAACCCAGAATATATCCCGTCAAGACACAGAGGCTTCTACTCCTCATTAACACCACCTCCCCCAAGTTCTGCTTAGGGTTCTACTGCTCCCCACTTTGACACATAACAATTTTTGGGAGCCTCTCTTTAAAACACTTCATTTACTCCCCCCTATGCCAATGAGTTGAGGGATGTCTTGGCCAGTCTGGATGGGATCATTTTATAGGGGATCCTAAGGAGGGATCCAACTAGGCCTTGTCAATGCTACCACTCATCCCTAAAGGTTGAAAAGAAGGTAAATTATATGCATGGACCATCGGCCCAGGTATGGTTATCTCGATGCTAGTGTCGAGCATAGGTTGGGGAGGATTACCATGGAGGGGTGTCAATTTCAATGACTACCATGGAAAATTCCACCAGTATTTTATACAATCAGTTCACTGTCTATGTTGAGAAGGGGCATACAGATTCCGGACCCGGATCGAGGCTCTATCCTCCCCTTCGACAGGTTGGCTCGACTCTTCTGGTCGTAGATACAGGTGGTGCCCACCGTGGGCCAACACATGGCTATGAAACCCAGTACAAAGGTCCTTCTTGTACCATCATCTATGAGAGAGTAGAATCATGTGACTCAAATTATTGGCATGGAGGTCCTCCCATGTCCACCATCAATCTGGATGAGGTTCCTCTCCGCCGGAGTGACACTAAGTATATATGCCTCCTTACCCACGGACATGGTCATGAAGACATTCCTCCTATCGCTGGTCATTGGTTTGAAGTTGTTATATGTCATGTCAACCTATAGCGTGGTAGTATTCCCCATGTCCTTATAGCTACCGACAAAGTTCATTCTCATCTCAACAACCAGAGAAGCCTACGTTTTCCTAGATTAAAAAACACGTATAATGGAGGTCCTACCCAGGTTATCCTTGGCCAGTATGAGGACCCTTCTCGTACTGACTCTGTTAGGGAAAAAATAATTGAGGTCTTACCCATGCTCCCACCAGCTCCAATTGGGGTCCTACCTAATCCAGAACAATTCGCAGAGATTCCCTCCACATGTAAGCCTGTGTATATGGAGGTCCTCCTTGTGATCCCTTTGACATCTGTCTGGGTGCTCCTCGCACCGCACCTCATTCTAGCATAATTCCTCTCCACCCTAGAACCAATTCATCTAGAGGACCTCCTCAAAATAAAAAATATACCTTATCATTAATAGGCATCCTAGGAAAAGAGGGAGGGTCTCTACCTCTATAAAAATAATGTCGTGAAGATTCAGACTGAGATTAAACCTATATCATTCTTAGACTCTAAGGTGAAATATGATTCAGCAATGGAACCCTCCCCTCGATCCTCTATGTCAAGGGTTGGGGAAGGAATCAATGGACACAAGCCTCATCCTTCTAGAAAGCTAGGACAACTATATTCATACCTCCCTCTGTAGATGCATCCAAGAGGGAAAAGATTTGGCGTCCAAATAGGGTATGTCCATGAAATCGCCACCATCATTTCCATGAACACTCTCTACCTCTACCAGAGATCACAAAGAGTTATTATGGGGATCGATGGAGGATGAGCAGAGACATAGTCCATCACCAGTTGGTGTAGTCCCTACACCAAATATTGCGGTCCCCAACCCATCATATCATGATGCACTCATTATTGGATTGATTGAGATGCAGTATCTTGTCATCTCGATCACCATATTCTCAACCATCCAGCCTACCATCTCAACAGTCTTCTTCAGTACTTCTACTGGTCCCCCAACTGGCTCCAGTTGATGAGTAGGGAAACCAAGGGCCAGAACCTGAGTCCGAGGTGAGGAGCTTGTGGGACATACTTTTGGCAAACCATTTCCCGTAGTTTTTTTGGCCAATCATAGCACCAAATATTAGTGCACCAGAATCTCTCACCCAAGAATAAGTTGGGTGCTTTTATTAGACCGTCTAGGAAATGAACATTCGTCTTCGTCATCAGAGAATATTTTTCCCCAAGAGTCAATAACAAATTGAGGAAATTGGTCTACAATGTCGTTTGGTTGATATAGTCACACTCTTCGTGGCCCAACTCTCGGAGTCACCAGGCCGCCATATGAACCCCCAGACATGATGTGTTCAGATCATTAATTTTCACCATAGAATAATATTGGAGGCTTCCCCCAAGTCTAGGTTTCTGGTTGGTGGTAGTATGCGGCCATCAATTTTAGGTCTATCCAACACCAGCCCGATTTGTGTGGCGATATTGTGGATATACCTCTAGTAAGTGTCATAGAAAACATGGTCGAACTACAGGGAGGAGAGAACAATATGGAGCTCCTTGGAGAGGACAATCTCCTAGAGTTATTATTACACCTATTTGATCCATTGGTAAGGATCACTCTCCATGAATGAAATTTATTGGGTCTTCCTGTACCTACTGACTCACAATCCCTCGGTCAGAATCCGAATAATGAAAAATAACACATCGGATTTGTCAGAACCTTCAACCCATCTAGTTCAATGAAATAGAAGGATGATGATATTGAGAAAACTACTTTATGTCCGCAGCTCTCAAAGCACAAGAAGATGGTCAATGACCTCTTTTCAGAACATGCTTGCAAGTGACGGACAAACTTCAATGATCATTAGTCGGGGTAGTAGGGGTAGGTACAAAACCAGCTGGTGAATTTCCCTTGGGTGTCCTTGAACCTCTTACCCACATACAAAGGAAATGGCTAGAACTAATGGATATATGGAGTGGTATGAGTCCCCAAATATACCCGTCCAGTGTGATAATCCCTTGGACATGGCTTTGGTTCCACCAACCGCACTGTAGGTCATCCCACCAGCCACTCCAAAATCTACACGACATGATTATCATGTTATAGAAACTGAAAACACACTAGTTGTCTGGGATCCACATCATGATAGGAACCCCCACCCATAAGATCCAATAGTGGCACTCATTTCTCTCTTCAAGGCATTAGAAACTTGATAGGGGGAAATACCACCTGATGGAAAGTCATATCCAGTGTGGGTTGTTGATATGACAACATCCATGAGATTCAAAAATCCCACGTTCTCCACCTTTAATGAGATGGGTGACACACTGTAGCATCAGGACCACATCATCTCATGGTGAGGACCCATTTTGGGAACTCCAGCACAGTTGGAATCCACTAAACTTTGATGCTTCATACATACATTGAATGGTATGCATTTTTCTAGTACATCCATCTACCCATCATGTTATTTTCTAGGTGGGGAGACCTTAATAGGATGTTTCTCTACCATATAATCTCTAATAATCTAAATAAACTCATTTTATACCTCTAAAATTGCGAATAGAGGCCTAACGAATGCGCTGTAGGCCTCATCCCCAGGTGGAACGTCCTCACATATTCCTTGGATATGACACTGACATAGAAACAACTGCTGACAATGTGAGTTAGGGAAGTCAAGATTTAACTATTCCACTCCCTCATTATCTAGAAATACCCTCGATGATATATAGATATCTCTGATAAGTCCCAGTGCCTAGTGGAAGCCTAACATCATTCTAAGAAAGAACAACTATTCCCACATGTGATTCCTACAAGAAGGTCCCCTAATGATGATCCCATTAGGGTGGAGCTGATAGAGGCCCCTAAAAAAAGAGTTGTTACCAGTGTAGCTATCTTCACAGCCTCTTAGAGTCCTTCCAACTCAGGTGCGACCTCTTTCCAAGTTGCACCCACCTCATAATCCGCAAGCGTCTCTAGGTAACATGTTGCCAGCAGCTCGGCGAGATAACTAGGCTCCACCTCCTCGACAGGATCCTACAACCCCTCATCAAGGCCAAGATCCAAGGGCCCCTTCCCTTAGATGATAAAATAATCCTACTCATTTAATGAGGACCAAGTTCCAAGCAATTTTCAAAGTCCCTTGGATCATGGGATTGTTTGTTTTCATGATTGGAGGAGGCCAGAAGAGGTGGATCTAACTGATTTTCCCAACTACCGTCCCTTCACTGGATCCTTGGGAACACCATTAAACAATATTATGTGTTTAAACACTTGTTTCATTACAAGTTTGATACCAATGAATCCATGTTAGTCCCATATCCGGCACATGTGGCAAGTGTTTTCGTGAAGCTAGACAACGGTAATGAAAGTGAAGGTGATTGACATCAGGTTTCTAATCGTGGATCACTGAATTATGATGAATGGATGGCTCATTAAATAGTAAAAAAAATACCCATGGTATTATCAATGCATGTCTAAGTTGACCTAAACATTTAGAAGACACTGTGTCACCCGCAGCCAATACCACTGCTTCAATGACTCAGTCGTCATAATCTTAGTAGAGCTAGCATCGGCAACGTAAGGGGAAAAAGTCCCCAAATTATGTCTTCATCATCCCGTACCCTCAGTGACATAATTACCTCAAATATGGAGATTACCCCCCAGAATCTATCTAGTGGAAGATGATTCTTTATGTGAAAGTCAAGGGTACCCATCAGATAACACCATAGTGCTAGTAAACCCCGACAAGATTCCCGAATACGAGGAGTGCCAGACGAATCTTCCCAATGTACCTAGCCATCGCCAGGATCCACAAAGCCAGGGATACATGGACTGTCATAGTTCCTCAGTCAGCACTTCCAGCCAATCCGTGCATGCCACCAACACCAGATAGTAAGACAAGTGAGAATCTCATAACATCTAACCATCTCATCTAGTGTCATCAAGTCTTCCATTGTAGTTGTTTGTGCTATTGGATTCGGAAGAGTGGCCCCGATCGAACCATGATCAGCCATGCTCTGCAATGGACCAGTATCATTCTTTTGGACCTCGTCAGGTAGTCAGTCCATAGGTTTTGAACAGTGAGCAGCGAGACATTCCTAGCACCAGTCAGCCGCCGATCCAGCTGGCAGGGCCCACCAAACCACCTGCTATAGAGCAACCTCGCACAGGTAGAAGTTCACTCTTGACATATAATTGTGAGTTCTTCAATCCTTTTTCTATCATTCCAGTGAGGCCCTCATTCCTCAAGTCTCTTATCCTATCAGTAAATACACATGAATCCATCGCTGAGGCTTTAAGAAGCCCCCATCATTTTGTGATAGTGGTAGGAGCTGCAGAATCCTTCCATGTTGAGGCCATGGAGAATGATGAAATCATGGACATTATATCATTCTATGGAGAAAATAATTTCTCTCCCATATAAGGGAAAATTCCCCCACTGTACATCACCAATCATTTTAATGGCGTGTAGGTTCATCACTGTCTTGTTGACACCAGCTCTGGGATCAACCAATTTCGGACTCTGACACTGTAAAAAATTGGTTTTTTTAGGAAGATCTGAGTCCCTATGACCTGAAAATTCAATAATATGATAGGATTTAATAGAAACGGGTCAACAATTCATTTTTGAAGACCCATTTTGGGGGCCTAGTTTGCATCATTGAGTTCATGGTTGTATCCCCAGACCCTGCATATAAGGTGTCGATGGGCAGTCCATGACTCAACCTGCATGCGACAGTCCCTTCATCGTATCACCAGTTCCATAAGTACTCCCTTAATGGTCAATTGGATGTACTCGATGGTGACTTATCTCCCTCTTCCTTTGTTAAGCCCATTATCTGGATGATGACTATTATAAGAACAAGTATATACCGATTACGGCTAATGAGGTTTCACATGTTATGGATGTGACTGACCCGTGGATATATCAGGATGATACCTACATCATTTCAATCCACTGGTTGGAGGCCATGACCCCAGATATGGGACAATGCCTCATTATTTCAAGAACAAGGGGGGAGAAAATTCCCATGTCTAAGATACATTGTAATATCTTCTCATACTCCTTCACAAATCTGGCTCGGGTGATCCTTGAGCCCCCTAAGCCTATAAGAATTTGGGATGTCCACCCCATGGAAACAGAAATACGCCATAATTTCTTGTTTCAGCTGGTTGGGATAAACTGACTCAAGCCAACACATCACTATTGCTTAGATATCATCAAGCATGTCCCTTTGGGATGAATACTAGATGAGATCAGATCAACATATTTCATTACCATGGTTTTGTCAGCACATGAGTCCCTCGATGCAGTGAATACCACCGCTTAGGCAGGTACCAGTCTCCCTTTGAGATATTTTTACTCATAGAAACGTTAACCACTAAGGATCCCACCTTCATATGTGAGGAAGAAGATTTAGAGCATGACCCCCTACTTTGAAGAGGGTGTCTCAACCAAGGTCGATGAACTGGTAAATGTGAACCTTGTTATCAACATGACCCTGTAATCTAGATTGGTCAGTGCTACTATTCTAATAATAAAGAAATAATATTATGTGGACTTCATAAGGAAACATTGTGATTAATTTTCCATGACTTATGATGATATGTCAGGACTAGATCCCCTTGTAGCCGTCCACCACCTACATCTCCACGAAAATCACTGTGGGATTAAAAAACCGCCCTGAAAGATGCACCCTTTTGGTAGTTTCATGGTCGTGGCTGAGGTTGATAAGCTCATAGGAGCTAATTTATTCATGGAGGTCCAATCCCCTAGATGGTAAGCCAAAATTATGCCCGTTTGGAAGAATAACATAAAGTTCATAGACTTCATTGACTTCCGGGATATCAACAATCATTATCTGAAGGATGATTTTCCCCTTCATATGACGGATTTGTTTATTTATGTTACAACTAGGTTCCTTTCCCTCTAATTCATGGATGGGTACTCTAGGCATAACCATATTCGAATGGCCCCAAGGGATGAAGAATCTATAGAATTCATGGAAGCGCAAGGTATAATGTTCTACCAGGTAATTCCCTTTAGTCTAAAGAATTCAGGAGACACCTATTAGTGGGCAATGCATCTCATTATTAAGTTGATCCTCAGGACAAGGGTAGAATGCTAGATGGATGATGTGGTCATCAAATATTTCCATCATCAGGACAATCTCAAAGACCTTGAGATTATGATTGGATTCCTCCATTATCACCGTATAATGATGACCGCATTGAAATGTGCCTTTGGGGTCACCTACATGATGTCTTTTTGGCACCGTTGTCAGATATAGAGGAATCGTTATTGACCGGAAAATGATTAATGTGATTACTTAATTAACTCCCCATAGAAACATTGTGGTGCTTTGACGATTCGAAGGATACTTATCGTACATATGCTAATACAGAATTGTTTTTGCCTGAAACTGTAATCCATTTTCTCGTCATATGAGGAAAATTATTCTTTGTTAGTGTGATGAAGAATTTCATTCTGCTACTGAGGAAATCTAGAAGTATATACTCCAGCCTCCGTTCTTAATTCCACATATCTCCATAAATTTTTTGGCCCTTTACATGATTTCCCTGGAGAAATATCTCAGCGACCTTCACACCAAGAAGAACAATAAGGGAACTAAAAACAATCTCTACTACCTCAGTCACATGCTCTATTATATGGAGAATTGATACTCCTCTATCGAGAAGAGGTGCATTGTGTTGGTATTTGAAGTATAAAAATTGTGACATTACATGCAACACCATGAGTTATGGATAGTGTCCCAAGTGGATCTTCTAATGTACATCCTGAACCACCCCATAATGAAAGGCCATATAGCTCCATCGACAGTAATACTTTAGAAGTTTGAAATCATGTTTGTTCCCCATAAGGATATTAAGGGGAATCTATTGGATGAAATCATGGCCACCCATCCGGTTCCTGCAAACCAATCGAAAGACCTTCATTTTCTAGATGAGTCAATCCTCTTGGAGGACCAATCCTTTCTTTATTGGGAAATTCACTTTGATGGTGCTTCCTGGGGCCCTACCGGTAGAAGGTTAAATGACCCCAGACTCAACTGAGTAGGTCTGTGTATCATCATCATCACTCCGTCACATGATGTTTTCCATATTCATTCCTATTGTTAGAAGGTTGTACCAACAACGAGGGAGAATGTTAGGAACTCATCATTGGCCTCGAGTTGGCCCTTGAGATTTACATTCCCCAATTACATTTTAAAGAGGACTCTGAACTATTCATCAACCTAGTAAACGAAGACTACATCATCTAAAAGCCAGAGCTCATACAACTTTTGGAATGTACCCTCCACCTGATGGCCTAGTTCCAATATCGACCATACGTTATCCTTGTTCCTCAATACCAAAAAGGCTGAGACGACGTCTTTTCCAACCTAGATGTATCACATTTAGAGCATGAATAAGATGATGTGATTATTCATGTGGCACACTAGAGATTCATCACACCATCCACTCTATACGACGAGGACAACACACAGGTATGCCACATTACCATCTGTGCATCTATAGAAGGACCTCCAAATCCCCTGGATACAGTGATTATAGTGACTCTTGACCGGAGAACCTCCATTGTCAAGAACCACAAAAATGTTGGTCTCATTGCCGATCAAGATGAGCGCGAGGGAATCCGATGTCACACATTTTAATTTACCCTCAAGAGCGGTTCCTGGTCTTTATAAGATCTTTTAACAGCACGGGTTTGATAGGTTCTCCTCCACGGAATTCATGGAGATGATATTTCTCATTTTATACAGGAGGTCCATTCATGTTCCTGCACTGATCATCAGAGCGGGATGAAGTTATCACACCAGATCCATAGACTGGGGTATTTTTTCCCTCCATGATTTGTGACTACATTAAGTTTTCCAAAAGGATCCATACATGAAAAATTCATGCCATCATTGTTCATCAGCTACTTGTGCCTCTCGAAACTACCATGCACTCTTGGACATTTGTGATCTGGGGACTCGATTTCATGGGAACATATCATCCAACGATAGATCACAAGGGCATGTTCATCCCGTAAGCAACCTATTTATTTTGAAAGAGGGAAAAAGTGGTTCCTCTAATAGAGTTCAAGACCCATTATATTGTTGTGTTTGTGAGTTCCAAATCATCTACCGATTTGGATTCCCTCAGAAAACTCGTATCAATAATGGAACCAAAATCCTGGTAGCTTAGTTGAAGAAATTTTACACCTTCTACAATATTTGTTCTAACCATAACTCTAACTATCACGTGCAAAAAAAAAGGATGATCAAGGAATTAAAAAAACCCTCTCCCGCATTTAATAGAAGAAGATTGGTTTTAAAAAAAGAGTTTTCTGGACAAACTCTGCAATGACCTTGGGGCCTATTGTAAAACGACTATCAATTCCACATAGGTGACCCCATACTCCCTAGTGTACGGAAAAAAGGCTGTATTTACCATTTAGATTCAGTTTTCTTCATTACACATAGTTGTTTATGATAAGTAATATCCCGATAAAGTTGTTGAAATCCACCTAGCTGAATTATAAGCACTTGACATGAATTTGTTTCATGAACTACACAATCTGGAAAGGCATCATATCAACATAACTAGACCATTGAACAAAAAAGATCACCTCCTCTATTTCATGCAAAGTAACATGGTTTTGTCCCTAATAACCACGATGATACATGGTAGGAAGCCAACCAAGATGGATCCCAAATGGGAATTACCATACATCATTTATAAGGAGTATCCCAATGGCACATACTCCAACAATACCATGGATGGTGAGTTTATAACTCCTCAAACCAATGCAATGTTCCTCTAGAAATACTTTTCCCAAGAAAGTACAGTCTTACACGACCTTAAACTATTATGTCCTGCTTGACATTAAACTATATGATGTCTTGAAGGACATTAAACTGTATCGGTCCTACAAGAACAAGAAATGTTATATCCCACATGAAATTAAATAGTGTGACATCTCATAGGACATTAAACTGTATCATTACAACATGTCCATAAATTGTTATGTCACACACGACATTAAATTATTTGACGTCTCATGAAATGTTAAAATGTATCTCTACTACAAGACCATAAAATATTATGTCCCACATGACATTAAATTGTATGATCTATTGTAGAATGTTGATCTATATCATCTCTACATGAAATTAAACTCTCATGTCCTGTATGACATTAAACTGTTTTGTCATACCATGTGACGATAAACTGTTAAATGTTCCTAGCTCTAAGACCCTAAACTTAGATCCCCACCCCTCCATCATCCCACAAGATGTTAAACTACATTTCAATAACTAATTATATCTTGATTCCCATCCTCATGGGATACGTAGGAAAGCCCAGATGTCTAGTCATGAGTCAAACCCCCAAACTCTTCTCTTTAACATCCCCACTAGGGTGTAGTTCTCTCTGGGGATCCAACATGTTGTAGTGCAGGCTTCATTGGACAACACTCATTTAGGGGTGAATATGATTTCACCATGTACACTTACTCGTTCTTCTCTTCTCTCACGTTCTCAATGCAAGATGCTAAATTGCATGGCCCATTAAAAACATCATCTGGCTTGATTCCTATCCTTATGGGATACATAAGAATGCTTGGACGTTTCATCCATAGGCCCATCCCCACTTTCAAGATCTCAACTTTTATTGAAACATAAGGTGTGGTGAATGATTTTTCACTTATTCATGACAAAATCCTCATGGTCGTGCCATGTGTCAGTTTCCCTAAAGATCCGTGCCTCTCTCATCGCCCTGCATAACGTTAAACTATACATGCACTTTCATGATACACACACTCCCTTTATTTGTGTGTTCATCATCATTAAAAACCAATATAACCCCTGAAAAACCTAGATTCTATGCCTAAGGGCTCTCCTATATTCTCAACCCAACGCCCACAAGGATATCAGATGACAATTTAATACAAGTCCAGCATTTCAAAAATGGTAAGCAGTCAATGCTGATTTGTTGTTTCCATTTCAGGTCATGCAATATGGATGTCATGTTTTGAACATGGTTAGCAGCTATCCTTCATCATTATAACCACAACCATATGTCCCATATATTGAGTGTTGTGGTTCATGTTGTCCCCCTATCCCTTTATACGTCAGTCTGCCTTGGGTATGAGTTTGAGTCAAGATGTCGAGGAGTGTGAGTCAAGCTATTGAAGAGTATGAGTCAAGCTGTCGTACCCTTATATATTGGGGAGATCCTAGTCATATTCCTTGTTTCCCAAACCGATCACATGGGATTAAGGATTTTGGTAAGGCAATACCCACATGAAGGGTCATGTGTTTATGATCCGAGCTCTATGAAACAAAAATAAGATCTCAATCATCCTCATTGTATGACGTTAAACTACAGACTAACTAGAAAATCCGATCTCATGTCCCTCGCTCCTTTTTCATTCCTTGACCCATGTTCTCACTCAAGATTTTGTGGTATGGCATGGACTCTATGTCCTCGTTCACATCAATGAATTTTTCTTTTCCGCATACATCCCCTATAGAAAACCCCCCCATTATTTTCCTCATCAAAAGACATTTAACTGCAAACAAGCCAAGACATCCCATCATGGATCCATTAAAACTTTGGCCCCCCTTGGCCCACTTTCTGATTCAGGATTGTACGATGTAGTACATGATTATGTTCTCATTCACATCGATTTACCTTCAATGTCGTACACATCTATCATCGAGATACCTTTCCTATATCTGTGTCCTTGTCATAATACTTCAAACTACACAACATCCTCCATAACTATGTGTGGCTTGATTACCTTATTTTTAGAATAAAAAAGATTTCCCAAAAATTAAGTATTTAGTTCCAAACAAATTTCAAAGAAACCCCCCTTATCTTCCTCACCACCATGACCGAGTTATCCTAGGAGGGATATGCGGCATGGCACAGACCTATGTCCTCATTCACGATAGGTATGTAACTTCCATTCCACATACCTCTTCTTCCTGTGATCTCTTTTTCATACATTAATATAATCATCTATTCTTTTTGGCTTCTCTTCAGTTGGGACCCTCGGCCCACCATTGCGATTCACCAGTGTGCCAAGGAGTACTCTAGTACAGGAACAAGAATGTCAGATTCTTCCTAGACATGATCTCTGTAACACCCCAAGATTATATGAAAAATATTTTTTTTAATTTCATTAATTTATTTTGTTGTGCGCTACACCAAAAAGAGCTTGCACAACACACATCCTTGACTTGCCTTTCTTTACACGCAATCACAACCTTCCTCGATAGCGTGTGTAGTACACAATACCGAGTTTCACTAAACGAGATATTATTATAATATTATTATGAACCAGCCGTTATGAATAGTAATACCCACTTTTTGAAATTTTATAAATTTTAACATTCAAAATTAACTTCATTTTTTGGATTCAGAATATCGAAATTAGCATCGGGTGAAATTTTGGTACTTTTCGGATAACTTTCATTTTCTGATGAATAGTTAAAATTACTAAATTTTAATTAAAAACAACCTTTTTAATAGAAATAATTAATAGTGATAAATTAATAATTTGAGTGGTTTTAAGGTACATTTAGAATATATTCTTACAATTTAATACAATTTTGGTCATTGGATGTAATTTCACATTTAAACCAGACATAAACAAGTGTCAATCTTTTGATAGTTATTATATCTTAAGAACACGCTATTTGTTTTGACGATGGGAATTAATTTTTAAATTAATTAATGCAACTGATATGAATTCAATTTGGTAAAATAGAAATAATTTTTTAGTTCATAATATAAAATATATCTTAGGCCTAATTTATGGTATTTTTCTGGAAAATTTCATTTTTTGATGAATAGTGAAACCACTAAGTGGTAGTTAAAAAATGAATTTTTCATAAAACTTAATTTTACCGCTTCATTGAGTGGAATTTCGAAAATATGAGAGACACGTTTAATATCAAGGACTAAAATGTGGTTCAATGAGATGAAAATAATTTTTGGTCAATATTACCTTTTTACTTTTTTTACCACGGTTAAAAGTAAATAGGGTAATTAAGGGTAAAAATGATATTATTATTACCCTAACACATTTCCTAATTCTATTGGATAAGTGTAATTCGACCAAAAACATCCTTAGGAATAAATCATGACCATTTAGGCCCACATGGATTAGATTAGGACATTTATAATTAATTTATTTAAAGAAGGGCTAAAATAGTTAAAATCAATGTTTAATAACTGAATAATTTTTAATATAGGGTTATAAATAAGATAAATTCGACTATAAATATGAATTATAAAGATAAAAATATTTCTAACATAATGGTATTATATTTGTAATTTTTATACTTAAAATAATTTAATTTATTTAAGACACAATGATGAGGCAGTAATTATCTTATTAATGAAATATTGACAAAATTAATGTTATAAATACCCAAATAAATGTAATTTGAGACATTTTATGAATTCCAATAATTTTATATGTTAATATGACATGTTATTATCAATTTAATTAACTTTTTCAGAACTAATAATTCTGTTATGATTTTCACAAAAATCAATTACCAAATTTTGTCAAAATTGACATAAAATAGTTTTTAAAACAAATATTATATTATTAATTGTTATTATATTCCTAAAAATCTAAGTTTCGGAAAAGATACTTATATAATGATAGTTTTATCATTAATGGAACACTTGGCGGTCTCTTGTATATATACGGTATGTTTATTAGCCATATAATATAAAAATACAAAGTGACATGGTAAATGTCAATCTAATTAACTAAGAGTTAAAACTAAACGTTAAAGTTAATATAATGACCTCAACTTGTCTAAATTATATTGGATGAGATGATTTCGACCCATACCCACCTTAGCTTCTAAATAAATCAATTTGGAGATATTAATAACTGAATATGACTTTATAATAAAATAATATTTTTAGTTATTCCAAAGGTGCCCCTCTCCTCCATTATAAAAGAGCACCTCCTCCCTCTCTTCCTCACACCACATTGAGACTTCATGATCTTCCAAACCATGAAAAATTATCTTCTCCACTTCCCTAGAAACATCCTAGATGTCCTTGTATTCTTCAAATACTAATTGTAGTGCCCTAAAAGGAGGTCTCAAAGAGGTTCTTCAAAGAAGAGGTAATGTCTGTTACCGATTTTTTAAACATTATTTCTTCTTCCACTCCTTCTTATTTAGTTGTTTAATTATGAATTAGTAAAATCAGTATCACTAATATAATTATATGTTATTATAAGTATGAAACAACCCTATTTCTCCATCTATCCATCCTAAGGAAAAGGAAATCACCACGCGTGCGTACTTACGGAATATCGCCTCCACACCGTGGTGTAATCTATTTTCCACCATAACCTTACTTGGATGCGTATAATAGTGAAAATAAATAACAATATATGATTATTGTAAAGTATTATTGACTCTTTAATAGTATACATACAGTCCAATAATATTCCACGATCATGGGAACGATATCATCCCTCGTGCGTACGTACTAAATACCGTCTCCACGACGCGATGAGATTCATTCTCAATGATTAACCATTCATAAATGATTATAAAGTATATATAATTAGAAATCATGAAATATTTGACATAAAAATGATACTGGATTTATGTATATATATATATGTATGTCAACCAATTAATTCCATTCAATTCAATGAGGAAATGAAAACAACGTTCATGCGTACGTACGGCCTACCGTATCCATGAACAGTGTTTTTCATTCCATTTATCAATCTATAATATATATGTATATTCTGAATGTATATTATATATAATTAATGTTTTATATTCTGGAATTAATTAATCGTGATCTAAGTAATCATATGAATAATTACAAGTCAAAACACGGACAACAAATGAAATGATTTTACCCAAAACGCTCTTTAACATTGAATTTAAAAAAGAAAGGGTAATATAAAGTCACAAGTGAACAATATATGATAACATAACAATGAATACGATTAAGTAATAAGTCAATGAAATTATTATATCATTATACAGGAGGTTTGGATATGTACGAAGCATATCAGACCTAAGGTAAGGGATAAATCTTCCAATCTCATTCTTATCCGAGATTGTTTATTCGTAAATATTTACTATGGTTATTGTTATTATCCATGTACATGTTTTATCAAAATGTTTTCATGTATGTTTAATGTTCTTTTTACCCATTTTTTACTTTTACTTCATTGTTTGTAAGGAATCCTTCTTTAGTTTTATGTTACGAGGTACTTTTTTTACTTTTCCGACAAAAGTACGAGAAGAATGTTTTTTTAACTTATACGGAATGAACTGATTTTTACGGTTTTATAAAGCCTTATTTTCATGATGTTTCTCCAAAATATTTCATGAATATTTTAAACAAAATCATTTTCTATTAAAATTTCATGACATTTTGTGAAAAGAGAATGATTTTGAAGAAGAAAGGATATTTTCCTCAAGAATTCATTTCAAGTGTTTTATCAAAACCATTTTTCATCTAAGATGATATTATTTCATATGTGTATGTTTCAAGTATCATGTATCTATGATTTACATGGTTTCACTTTTCTTATTATGAAATGATATCCATTTCTTTTATATGGATTATGTGATGGTGGGATGATGATTATGAAACCCATTTTATTTATTGGGTTTTTATAAATGATGTATGTTTATTTTGTGGAATAAGTAAGAATAATTTCATTATGAGATTGATGGGATCTATATATCCCTACAATTCATTGGGTAAAGATTTATATCTCATGAGATAGACATGCCTGGAACGGTAAGTTAATCTGGTTCAGTATTACAGGACTGGAATGAGGAGTGAACTCGATTCAGAAAGAGACTTTGTCCACTAAGATGGTCTTGGCAGCAATGCCTTGGCTACTATGGATATCATTACATGTGCTTAATGGATTCCACAATTACATGTTTTATTCCCATGCTATGTTATCATGGTTTATGTTCCATTATGATCTATGGCTTATGCACTTCCATGTTTTAAGTCGTTGCTCAAGATTTTGATGTTTAAGTATTATGTTCATGTTTTTAAGTTCAAATGTATATGGTATGTTTTATTTTATACATGCTTACCCTTACTGAGATTTTTAGCTCACCCTTTTTATGTTTTATTTTCCCCCAGGATTAATAGAAAGGTTTTAGGTAAGGAAAAAAAGTGGAAGATCTTTATGAGAGATGTTGAAGATCTTTCAACACGATTAGAAGAATATGTTCTAAGTATCCAAAGACACTAAACTATTATGGTCCTTGTGTTTCTTTTTTTGTTATGTATTAGGTATTCCGCAAAAGTAATGTAATATCTATGTAGGTCAAGCTTCGGGTCTCTATAGTTGGTATCAGAGGAAAGGTTTAGTCATCCTTTGGAAACTAGGATGCGAGAACTTTAGTGAGATCCATAGAGATATTTCTAAGGTATGTCTAGGGATGTACCTAAGGTTAAGTATTAGTATAGGTTATAGTCCTAGAATTATGATAAAAATATTAGAATTAAACATAAGATGTTAGATATTGAAGGTACTCCCCCTTTATTATGTTGTTTTCTCTAGCATGATTTTTGCCTCTCACACTATTCTTTTTGGGTTTTAGACGATGGCTGGAACGCAAAGGAACCGTGTTGATCAATGTAATAGACAATGCAATGATTGTCCACTTGAAAAAACAAATGTTATGGGAGATGGAGTGAAAAATCTTATTGCTATACTTACACAAGATATGAATCATTCTGGACTTCCAAATAAGCAGAGAAGGGAACAATATTCTATTGAGTCCTTCATGAGAGAACATCCACCTTTTTTCAGTGGGTCTTTTGATCCACTTGTTGCTGAACAATGGATTTGTACCACTGAAAATATATTTTCAGTTCTTCAATGTTCTGAACATGATAAAGTCATCTTAGCAGTATATCATTTGGAAGGTGAAGCTGATCAATGGTGGAATCTTATCAAGAATACAATGCCAAGAGATGAAATTGATTCCATGGAATGGGACGAGTTAAAGAAATTATTTTTCAATATGTACTTCCCTCCTATTATTCGAACAATGATAGAGAAAGAGTTTCTTGAACTAAATAAAAAGATGATGAATCTGTTGGTGTATACGATGCGAATTTTACAAGGATTTCAAGGTATGCATCTGGCTTTATCATCCAACCTGAAAGTAAAGTCGATCGATTCTTCAGTGGATTAAAACCAAATCTTCGAAGGGAATTAGCTATAAAAGAATTCAGTATCTATGAAGAAATTGTGTTTTGTGCTATCAAGGTAGAAATGGAAGTTCGTGTTACTTATCCATCTCATAGTTTTGACAAGAAACGAAAGATGGAGTTCAAGGAGAAATCTCAGAATAGTGGTGAAAAAATGATGAATGTTTTCTTTATGCTCAATGTGTGGAAAGAAGCATGGTGGATATTGTCTTAAAGGGACTATAAAATGTTTTAAGTGTAGAAAAGAAGGTCATTGAGCAGCTGAGTGTCGAATTAATGGAAAAAGGGTTTCTAATGATGTGAATAAAGAAAATACTGTAGAGAATGTACCACCAACACTTCAATGCTTCATGTGCAAGAAAATATGGCATTATTCTAATAAAATACCGTAATCCAAGGGATAGTGATGATCGACATGAGAAACCACTTAAGGAAAAGGAAAAAGTGAAGTCACATGCGATCATTATTGGCGATGTTGAATATGACAACGATGTGGTGGAATGATTAAGTGTTTGTTTAACGGGATTCCAAAATAATTTTGTATATAGTATCCTGGAATATTGGAATATTTATATATTGGTATTTTGTGGTTTTCAATAATTTTATTGTACCGGTAAACATGGAAAGTGATTGAGATATTTTTGGAAAAAAGATGATATGCGCATAATGAAGGAAAAATGAGAAAATGAAATTTTTGATAGTATTCATGAGCTCATGAATGATATAAGGAAATCATTATATCATGGTTCGAGGTTTTGGTATGTGAAAAGAGTTAACATTTGACAGCACTAATATTTTCACTAAGATTCAATGGGTATTCATTTTTTCAAGAGAATACATGATTAAGGCCTTCGAATGTTTGGAAGGTGACCAAAAAACATAACTCATGATATATGGGGATCAACAATGGTATTAACATGCTAGTTGTATGAAATCTTTGGTAATCATTTTCTCTATAATATGATATTGGAGAGCAGTATTTTGGATAAGCCTAAAGATTGGAATGGATTATGTTGGACATAAGTTAGTACTGTCTAAGGATAGTAGTTTTTTCGATATTAGTTATGGGATATTATAGTAATGTAGTTTTAGAAAAAGGACAACCTGTCGGATGGGTGACAACCCATCGCGTCAGACAAGGCTGTGGGAATCGAACCCACAACCGAAGTGCGACTGGCCTTTATGACCTTCCACTAGCCTATAGGAAGTCCCAGTTTAGTAGAAACTAGTTTTATTATTTTAAGACGTATGATATATGATGTATATGTCCATTTTAGGAACCATATATGATTAATCTCACTATATATTGACTTATGTATTTTTTTGATAACTTTTCTAACCTTTTGTTTGAGACAGGTGGAATGACCCATCATTCTATCACATGATCTACTAACACACCATGAATGACAAATTCAACTTAATTTATTTATGAGATGCAGTAAAAATTGTCCATATAATGACCAATGGTGATACTGTTACAAAACCACGAATGTATTTCTTCTAATTCCAATTTCATCAACTTTAGGGAAATGATCTTGAAAACCAAAAATGTTGTCCTAGTGCTCTTATATCCGATGAATCAGATGGTACCTTAGATCATCAAAAATTTATGGCTTTGTGATTTTTGTCTTTTTCATAGCCATGTTTTCTACCACTCTCCATCATAACTTGATGGTTAGATTTTTCTTCCATATCCATATTTTCACGTATGCTCTCCTACATGGAAACCCAATGATGAGTTAATTTGGGTAACTGTTACGTTTCATTCTTTAGTTTTTAAAGACATGTTTTGGTATTCCTTTTTACGATGTGGGTTTCTATTAAAGAAAATTTTTGAGTAGTAAACCATTTATAAACCCGACGAATTTCGAGGACGAAATTCCTTTTAAGGGGGGTAGAATGTACCACCATGAGATTTTATGAAAAATATTCTTTTTAATTTCATTAATGTCTTCTGTTGTACGCTAAACCAAATAGAGCTTGCACAACACACATCCTTGATGTGCCTTGCATTACATGCAATCACGACCTTCCTCGATAGCGTGTGTAGTACGCAATACCGAGATTCACTAAATGAGATATTATTATAATATTATTATGAACTAGCCGTTATGAATAGTAATACCAACTTTTTGAAATTTTATAAATTTTTTAATTCAAAATGGAGTTCATTTTTGGATTCGGAATATCGAAATTAGCTTAGGGTGAAATTTTGGTACTTTTCGGATAACTTTCATTTTCTGATGAATAGTGAAAATTATTAAATTTTAATTAAAAACAACCTTTTTAATCGAAATAATTAATAGTGATAAATTGTTAATTTGAGTGGTTATAAAGTATAATTAGTATATATTTTTACATTATAATACAATGATGGTCATTGGATGTAATTCCACATTTAAACCAGACATAAACAAGTGTCAATCTTTTGATAGTTATTATCTCTTAAGAACACGCTATTTGTATTGACGACGAGAATTAATTATTAAATTAATTAATGCAATTGATATGTTTTGAATTTTGTAAAATTGACATCATTTTTGAGTTCATAATATCAAATATAGCTTAGGCCTAATTTTTGGTATTTTTCTGGAAAATTTCATTTTTTGATGAATAGTGAAACCACTAAGTGGTAGTTAAAATAAATGAATTTTTCATAAAACATAATTTTACCGCTTCTCTGAGTGGAATTTAGAAAATCCAAGAGACATGGTTAACATCAAGGATTAAAATGTATTTCAATAAGATGAAAATAATTTTTGGTGAATAGTAACTATTTACTTTTTTTTACCAGGGTTAAATGTAAATAGGGTAATTAAGGGTAAAAATGATATTATTATTACCCTAACACATGTCCTAATTCTATTTGATAAGTTTAATTCGGCCAAAAACAACCTTAGGAATTAAATATGACCATTTAGGCCCACATGGATTAGATTATGACATTTATTATTAATTTATTTAAATAAGGGTTAAAATAGTTAAAATCAATGTTTAATAACGAAATCATTTTTAATATTGGGTTATACATAAGATAAATTCTACTATAAATATTAATTAGAATTATAAAATTATTTCTTACATAATTGTATTTTATTTGTAATTTTTATAATTAATATAATTTATTTTATTTATGACACAATGATGATGCAGTAATTATCATAACAATGAAATATTGATATAATTGATGTTATAAATACCCAAATAAATTTAATTTGAGACTTCTTTGAATTCCAATAATATTATATGTTAATATGACATGTTAGTATCAATTTAATTAACTTTTTTCGAACTAATAATTCTATTATAATTTTCACAAAAATCAATTACCAAATAGTGTCAAAATTAAGATAAAATAGTTTTTAAAACAAATATTATATTATTAATTGTAATTATTTTCCTAAAAATCTATGGTTCGGCCAAGATACTTATATCATGATAGATGTATCATTAATGGACCACTTGGGGGGGATTTTGGATGTATATGGTAAGATTATTAGCTATATAATATAAAAATACAAAGTGACATGGTAAATGTCAATCTAATTAATTAAGAGTTAAAACTACAATTTATGGTTAATATAATGACCTAAACTTGTCTAAATTCTATCGTATGAGAGTATTTCGACCCATCCCCACCTTAGCTTCGATAAAAATCAATTTGGAGCTATTAAAAACTAATATGACTTTATAATAAAATAATATTTTTAGTTATTCCAAAGGTGCCCCTCTCCTCCCTTATAAAAGGGCACCTCCTCCCTCTCTTCCTCACACCACTTTGAGCCTTCAAGATCGACCAAACCTTTCAAATTCTCTTCTACACTTCCCTAGAAACTTCTTAGAATTCCCGGTCTTCTTCAAAGACCAATTGTAGTGCCCTAAAAGGATGTCTCAAAGAGGTGCTTCAAAGAAGAGGTAATGTCCATTACCGATTCTTTCAACTTTATTTCTTCTTCCACTCCTTCTTCTTTAGTTGTTTCATTATGAAGTAATAACATAAATATCACTCATATACTGATAGGTTATTATATGTATTAAACAACCCTATTTCACCATCTATCCATCCTATGAAAAATGAAATCACCGTGCGTGCGTACGTACGAAATACCATCTCCACGCCGTGGTGTAATCTATTTTCTACCACCACCTTACCTGGATGGGAATAATAGAGAAAATAAATAACTGTATATGATTATTGTAAATTATTATTGACTCTGTAATAGTATACATACACTCCAATAAAATTCTACGATCATGGGAACAATATCATCGCTCATGGGTACGTACGGAATACCATCTCCACGACGCGATGAGATTCATTCTCAATGATTAACCATTCATAAATGATTGTAATGTATATATAATAAGTAATACTGAAATATATGACATAATAATGATACTGGATTTATGTATATATATATCTATGTCATCCAATTAATTCCATTCAATTCAATGTGGAAACGAAAACAACGTTCATGCGTACGTACGGCCTACCGTCTCCATGAACGGTGTATTTCTTTCCATTTATCGATCTATTATATATATGTATATTCTGAATATATATTATATATAAATCATGTTATATATTCTAGAATTATGTAATCATGATCTAATTAATCATATGAATAATTACAAGTCAAAACACGGACGACAAATGAAATGATTTTACCCAAAACGCTCTTTAACATGGAATTTACTAAAGAAAGGGTAATATAAAGTCCCAAGTGAACCATATATGATATCATAACAATGAATATGATTCATTAATAAGTCAGTGATATTATTTAAATCATTATACATGAGTTTCGGATACGTATGATGCATATCAGACCTAAGGTAAGGGATAAATATTCCAATCTCATTCTTATCCGAGATTGTTTATTCATAAAAATTTACTGGGGTTATTGTTATTATCCATGTACATGTTTTATAATTTTTTTTCATGTATGTTTAAAGTAATTTTTACCCATTTTGACTTTTATTATATGGTATGTAAGGAATATTTATTTTGTTTTATGTTAGGAGGTTCTTTTTTGACTTTTCCTGCAAATGTATGAGATGAATTTTTTTTAACTTATACGGCACGAACGGAATTTTACGGTTTAATAAAGCCTTATTTTCATGAAGCTTTCTCCCAAGGATTTCATGACTATTTTCAACAAAATCATTTTCTTTTAAAATTCCATGACATTTTGTGAAAAGAGAATGATTTTGAAGAAGAAAGGATATTTTCCTCAATAATTCATTTCAAGTGTTTTATCAAAACCATTTTTCATCTATGATGATATTGTTTTATATGGGTATGTTTCAAGTATATTTTCTCTATGATTTAAATGGTTTCACTTTTCGTAGTATGAAATGACATCCATTTCTTTTATATGGATTATGTGATGAAGGGATGATGTTTATGAAACCCATTTTTTTATTGGGTTTTTATAAATGATGTATGTTTATTTTGTGGAACATGTAAGAATGATTTCATTATGAGATTTGTGGGACTTATATCTCCCTCCAATTCATTGGGCAAAGATTTATATCTCATTATATAGACATGTCTGGAACGGTAATTTAATCCAGTTCAGTATTACAGGACTAGAACGAGGAGTGAACTGGATTCTGAAAGGGACTTTTTCCACTAAGATGGTCTTGACAGCAATGAATTGGATACTATGGAAATCATTACATGTGGTTAATGGATTCCACAATTACATGTTTTATTCCCATGATATGTTATCATGATTTATTTTCCATTATGATATATGCCTTATGTACTTCCATGTTTTAAGTCGTTCCTCAATATTTTGATGTTTAAACATTATGTTCATGTTTTTAAGTTCCAATTTATATGGTATGTTTTATTTTATCCATGCTTACCCTTACTGAGCATTTGAGATCACTCTTTTTATGTTTTATTTTCCCCCATGATTAAAGGAAAGGTTTTAGGTAAGGAAACAAAAAGTGGAAGATCTTGATGGGATATGTTGAAGATCTTTCACCACGATTAGAAGATTACGTTCCAAGTTTCCAAAGACACTAAACTATTATTATCCTTGTGTGTCTGTTTTTTCTATGTGTTATGTATTCCGCTAAAGTAATGTAATATCTATGTACGTCAAGCTTCGGGTCTCTACAATCTCGCTCATTATTCAGGGTTCGTGTTCCCCTTCATTTGGGATTTTATTATATATCACTTCCAAAATACCTCACAAATGGTAGGGATGATCATCCCAAGGATATCATACAATTTCAGGACAACGTCCTCATGTGATTCAAACAAAAAATTAATAAGAGTCCCGCGTTATTAAAATTTTCAGTAGTTGACCCTCATTTGTTTTTCCTGTTTCAAGTCATACTATATGAATAATGTGTTTCAAACACGGTCAACATTTATCCTCTATTTTCATGACAACCCCATCAATCCATAAATATCAGTTGCATGATTCAAAACATTTTCCACCCCATCACGACTAAGTGTAATTTTTACACTCTTTGCACTACCCCATAGTGAGCATTTTCATGGTAGGAGGATAAATCCATGATAAGGTGTCGTTCGGGTGTCTAAACCAATTTTCTTTTTAAGTGTATTCCATGTCTTCAAAGACCTCTTCTTCCCATGTTACCCATAAGGATTTTAACTCGCATTAGATTAAGGATCAGATAGAGGATTGTGTTTACTTGGAAGATTTTCACTTCTCCATGGTTCACGCTCTAAGACCTTAAACTATGCTATCTCTCAACATCCCTACTGCAAGAAGTAAAAATGCATGACATTGTATGAAATATGTATAGCTTGATTCCCATTATCATGGTATATGATTAAATTCCTAATAATATCTTCTTTGAGGATCGGTTGGTTCCCCTAATTATCTCTTTTGTTTGGAATTTTGTACCCTTAATCTTATAGGATTCTATGGTGTGGCATGTGTGGGATTATGTCCTCTTTCACATCAGGTTTTCAATTGCATCCCCATGTACTACTCTTCTCAGAGCTAGTCCTTCTTACCTTTTGTCTCTCATGATGTTAAAATGCACTCTTAGAACTATGTATAGCTTGATTTCCATCCTCACAAGTTACATAGAATCACCTAATCAATTTTTCCATGGTTCTAGACCCATATTCTATGACCTTTTAGGGCCCCTCGGAACAAGGATTCTTCACCATAATTTCATGTGTTGTGTTGTGGAACTCATCCACCTCTACATCGAGTATGCTTTATCACTCCATGCATGTTTTCCTACAAAACCTCATTTTGTATGTATGTGACCAAGCTATATGACGTTAGACTATGCTGCCTAGTCCCACATGACTTTAAAATGTTGTGTCTTTATTGCAGAACATTAAAATTCCTTGGTTGGTCCTGTCACACGACCCTAAACTATTACATTATCGTCATGGATGCACGACGAAAAATAGAATATCATTGTGATGTCCTCGCTCGAGGGGACATCATGTGGTGTATCAATAATCCACAATACAATATTTCAATGCCTACATGTTGCATGGTTCCTATAGCAACCCCATGATTCGTTTTCCTATGTTTATCACATCCCAAAAAACTCACATATTTATTAAAGGATAAACAAGATCTATTAAATGCTACTTCTTTTGGTTTGTGGGCTAGACCCACAAAACCTTATTATCCCTTGAACTATTATCTTACCATTCCATATCATGAATTAAGTATGAATGGATTCCCATTTTCCAAAGGTACATAAAAATTCCCACGCACATTGCCTTATGTCCAGCCTAAAATTCATTTCCAGTCCCTCGACTGAAGACCTCCCCAAGGATCACATGGTGATATAGAATCTAGTTCCTCCGTAACGTCTGGTTTTATAAATACCACACTCTATGTTCCCCTCATTCCATACTATCTTTAGTCTGAGATCTAAGTCCTCAAACGTATATCTGCTTCTGTCCTTTATACAAGGCATAAAGGAAAAATTCTAATAACTACTTGTGGCTTGATTACCATACTCATTGGATATGTAGGAATGCCCGGACATTCTGTCTTTGGGTATAGCCCCAGGAATCATAAATCATGGACTCTATTTTTTGGCCCCTTGTCCCAAAATCATTTAGGTACATGTGGTGTGACAAGTGCCTCTTGGGGGTCTCATTCACATTGGGATATGTACCACCATTCACGTTCCCATTCTAGGTAACTTGGTAACTACAGTTATACCTTGAACAATCAAGATGCCCAATGTTAATCATGGGATGCATCAATTTTCTCTCTATAGAGGATTTACCCTACCAGTGTTAGTCTCTGACCCCTCCAGGTTAGGTACTATTTTTAGCTATATTCTCACCCACATGGGATACATAATGTTGTATGAGCCTTTCGACTCGGGCCCAGCCTCATAGTCTTTAACCCTTCAATCCCCTCAGCCACAATCATGATCTAGACAGTATGGCCTTGAAACTATGTGCATCGTCCACACTGTACGACACTAAAAAACATTTCTATTGTCAATGATTCATTATAGGTCCTCACCTTAGAGGTCCTGTTTGGGAGAATGGTTGACCTTTAATCAAACTGTTGCGCGCACCTAATGTATTTTCACTGCGGAGGCACAATTTCAAGAGTGTTGGTCTCTATTCAAAAACCACATCACTCCACCACCACACATTGTGTGTTGTTTATTAGGACCCTCATTATATTTCATTGTTGATGGAACCCCCTAATGGTACGAATGCTCGGCCTATGGCTCGCCTAGTGTCCTGAGCCAATGTTTCGAAAAACTAAAGAATTAAATTTCTGGTTAGGCCTCATGTTTTAAATATGGTCAACGGTTGGACTTCTTATTTATCCCCATATCAGGATTACACAAAAGGGATTATATTAATAAAAAATGGTCAATAGTTATCCTTCATTGTCATGCCATTTCTACAGTGTTTCGAATTATTGGTATCATGATCCACACCTTCCACTCCCTTCTGTTCATACTAATTCTAATGTCTCCCACGTTACCATGTTCTTGTACAAGATATTTTTGGGATATGAATGTTGGTTAAACTAAAAACATCATTCTCCAATCAGGCCTCCCATTTTCTTACTAGAATCCCAAATGGGTCATTCAAACCCTGGAGGCCCAAAGATTGGTTGGGACTCCAAAATTCAAACAATGTAACGACGCGACCATCCCCTTTTTCTCTCATTGTACTTGACCCACATGATATTAGGGATGGATTGATAATTATTTCATGATTATGTTCTGAATGCATTTAAATAAAAAATCATGTAGTCCGTCGATGCATGCAGTTTGGAATAATAAAAAAAGAGACAGGTTTATGTGTCTGGCCAAAATAGGTCCCTTACGGATTAGAGTCTTTGATGGAAGGCTCTAATGTTACCACTTTCTTCCCTGGAGTTTCTTCCCTCTCCATGTGATCCATATCCTCCTCAGCGGCTGCAGAGTGTAACTAATTGGCCATGTTCTGTGCTCAAGCTTAATCGACCTATAGCTCAATCATTTGGTGACCCACCTACAATAACTACCCCTAGGAGTCTACCAGCTATCCCATAAACTGTTCAATGAGGTTAGAATGGGTTGTGATGAATTCCATCCTTTCGTCAGATTTCTCTTCAAGGCATTAGAATTTTTTTTCAACTCTAAGGAAATACTAAGTATTCAATGATTTCTTTTGGCACTGGTAAATGATGGGGCATTTGATGTCATCATATATTTTTTCACCCATGTAATTTCATATCCTTATATGAAGATAGTAAGAATACATACTCTAGTGCTGATAAATCGTAGCCACATTCGAACTGAGTCCATCAGGCTTAGCCATTATTCCCGTGAGTGGCAGAGAAAGTTTTTGATGCACTTCCATGACTTGTGTTGTGTCATGTGCCACTCCTTTGCCGCCTCTGTGTTAGAATCATATATATCCTTAGGGTCCATGGCTATATACTCCAAAAACGAAACCATGAGTTCAGTGGAGGGGTCCCCGTCTAGAATTCATTATTCATCAGCGGCTTCACCCTGGTCATCCTAGAACTCATCCGCAAAACAATTATCGACCATGAGTGTAGCCTTCAGCTCTTCGAGAGCTATACCAGGGTCATCTAGAATGGTTGTACCTGCATGAGCTAGTGTAATCACTGACATGGATCCTGTAGATGATCCCAAGTCAATGGATTTTTGATCCTCCAAACATGAAATTACTACAATGGGAATCGATAGCATAGTCAGCTGAGCATCCTGCTAAAAGTTGATAGTTGGAAAGAATAAAGACTTATAATATCCAAGCATGGTATCATCCAGTGCATCTGTCATGGTAGGTTCCACCCCTATAGAAGATCATTCAGCACATGTATGCTCAATCACTGGTACAAGTTCTTCTTGAATGGTGGAAATTCTAGGGAACTCAGAGGCCTCCATTTCGCCCCTTTCTTTTGGATCATCACGGCGTACTCCAACCATATTATGTTCCCCACCATTCACAGTTTCAAGGATAGGTTCCTGAAATGGTCCTCTCACCTCTGTGGGCATGTCTATATCAATAATGGGGAAGTATTATAGGAAAACATCACTAATATGTTCCTAAACTGGTTGAAAGTTGGTTTACAAGATAAGATTGGGAGAAGAGAAAGGACCACAAAGAAAAAAAGTTAAAATCACCTCGAGTCGCTTGTCTAGTTCTGTTTAGGATCCTATAACCTCGCCACAATCATAGTGGAATCACTGGGAGGAATTTTTTCATGATGTTCATTCACCACTTGGGGCTCCAACCTCATCCTCCTCTTCATCTTCTTCATCTGATTCTTCTTCATCTTCTTCTTCCCCTTCCCCTACCTCTTCTTCTTCCTCAATATCCTCGTCTTCAGATGGAATCATTTCTGGGTCATGTTCCTGGAAGAGAAATAATATCACCAAGAGGTATGGATATTCATATCGCCCCTGCTAGCATGAGTACGTATCCATGGATATTAGTTATACATGTCAACGATTAAAATTTAACCAATCCACCACGAAGATGCACCATATGTCTTCCATGTTAATCCTGGTATGCCGCTGCCTCCACCACAACTCTTTGGTGGAAAATGATTGTCGTAGCATCCTCCATGAATTCTAGAGAGAAGAGAAGATATCATAGGTTGTAGGAATTAGAATGGGAATATTCAGATTCCTAGGATGATCCATAGTTGGCCCACAAGGTCGCCCGTGGGACCACCCATCCACGGAAGTTGGATGCATGTTCTCGGCTTGCGATGCTCCTGACGATGAAGTGCCAGCCTACCCCATGCTAGAATCTAGGCCAGTTCATTATCTCACCTATCCCATAGTACTTATTCTACATCCCCACCATTTGGGATCTACACTATTCCCCTTGTTTTGCTGTATTATTTTTTGAAAAATCTCTCTGTGAAACATTTTTTCCAGTGTTTGGCATACTCTGTTGACAATCATGCACTAACATAGGTGAGGGGAAGAGTGAGGACTTCACCTAGACCCATAGTCATAAACATAATCCACATTTGGTGAAGGATGAAATGAACTCACTCTTCATGAACCTCGGTATAAACATTCATCGGCATTCACTGCAAGCACCCTAACTGCCTAGAGAACCTTGTCAGAACATACAATTTTAAAAATATTTTGCCATCGATCCTAGATTCAAGCGCACCACCCTAAGTACATTGCATGTATTCACTCTTATCTAATGGTCTATGACTGTCCTCTACCATCTGATTGACCGTGTTTCGGAATGGGTGAATGTATAAATCAGTATGTCTGCAAATCTTGAGCTTGACCACTTCCTCTCTGAGCTTCTGTGGGTAGATTGAAGCTTGTTCAAGAGGGGTGGCTGTATACCGTCACCTGGTGGGTGAATGGAGTTCAAGAAAAAAATATCACCTTTAATGGGATGTGACCCAACCATGATGGATTTGGAACCATACAAATATCCTTCTGGGTGTACTTCCCCTAAAAATACGCCCCCGTAAATGTTGTACATCTTAGCCAACATAGACACCCCATAGTTAACATTATTCTTCGCCACCCTGATCCTGACCATCAGAACTTTTACTGGGCAGACCCCCATCCTTGTGTCCCTCACTCAAAAAAACCACCTACTAATGAATGTAACAAGGAACCGAAAATATCTCCCATTCAGTTCCCGAAATTCAATTATCCCGAAGCCCAATGATTGGTGCACTCTTGTCTCCAAGACGATCCGATATGTTCCCACCTATCCCCTCTGAAAATTTTTCGGGCATTTATTCCCTCATCCCAGTATCATTATGGCTATATTTTGCATCAAAGAAAATTAAACCATCCCATATAAGATATTTCCTTTAGAACATATTTTTTCTTCAACTCCTCCTTGGAAAATTTCAATAGATTCTTTTTCAGGATGGGGGTGCACATTCTATCCTACTAGACATTCTATGTTGGGAGGAACTCATCATACTCATACCCATATAAGGGGATTTCAACAATAAAATGGATGTCCCACAAACTAATAGCTACCTCCCAATGTTGGAGGTGAAAGGTGTTGGTGTCATGAAACCAGTGACTCAATAACTCTAGTACCAGGTCCTGCTACCGATAGAAGTGAAATTCAGATGTCCAAAAAGCTTTAAAAATCCTGATAGACCATATCTTCAGCCCAAAATCCTCACATGTTTGGCATACTCATTACTCTTATTCCCATTCATATTTTATGTTTCCCTCGGACCTGAACACCCATTCCTGCTAACCCTTCGTCTCATTAGTAATACTACTTCTGAATGTGCTCACCTAATGAGCAAGAGATTCTTCTGTAACGGGATCACTTCATACAACATTAAAAGTCTTCTTATTTAGGACATTGATGGATATGTTCAGTGTTTCCCTAGTATGATGGTCATTGTTTGTGATATCGAATTCAACGAGGTTGTCCTCACATGACACCCATGACCGTAGTGTATTTATTTTCAATCAAGGCATGATGAACTCCTCCAGAATTACAAATTTCTTTAATGGTAGGCTATCGCTCATGAAATAATATTTTTTAGAAAGCGTAATCATGCCCTAAATTATCTATTTTTCAGACACAACCCTCCTCACATGATGAAACTCGGGGTTCATGATCATCTGGGTCCTCCTTGCAGGTGTAGTGGACTCTTTCTCGGCATCGGTCTATTGGGTAGCCATTTTTTTCAGGAATTAAAAAACCCTAAGGTATTGGGTGAAATAATGAAAATTGGGTCACAAAATAGTTGGTTGTGCACAATAATTCCACAAGAATTTAGTGGCCCAAAATAAAGGGAGGCAATGCCAATGTGATTGGAATGCATGAAAAGCACAGAATTGGCCGCTAAAACATGTGTGTAGATCCGAATCATTTTTTTGCATGAGAGAAAAAGGAATGTCATGTGGAAAAAATTCAATGTAGTTTCTTGGGGGGAGTCAACGTATTTATAGGTGTGTACCACATATTCTACGCGTACAAACTATTTTTTGTTTCCAAACATCATTATTTCTTGCACCATGTAGATGTTTCCATAACTTTCAGCATGACCTTCAGAATCCGACCTTTGGGGCCCCCGTCACCTCTAACTATAAGGGGGGGATTTTTTATTCTAAATTTTGGATGGGTCTAGGATTTGGAAGATAAAGAACATGAAAATCCATGTGGAGGGGGAATAGAGATTTCCACGAAATGAGTGATAGTTTCGTGTATGAATTATGGGATGTGCACAAGAGTTCATCCGGTACACAAACCTATGTGTTCCCAATTCGACGTCAAAGTAAAGATTCCGCAGTAACCCACAAGAAACCACCAAAAGCACTGGAGTGAGAGAGCACAGGGAGGCATGTAAGACTTCATCTAGCTCACAACCCCTGGAATGCCCAATGTGACGTCTACATGACCCTTTCATGTAAAATTTCTCAAAAAACTAGTTATATAATGAGCGCAAATAGAAAGGTTGTACGCTAGTTACCCTGTGGAACACAAACCCTTCCGAACCCAATGTTACATCAAACACCCACTTGTGTGAATATCCTCTTGAGTGGATCTTATGGGGGTTTCAGATATAAATTGAAAACCTCTGACACTTCAGGACGTTTATAGAATACTAAGTGCACTCTATTGTGCGAAAGACACATCTTCCATGACCTCACAAAAAATATATGGCCTCAACGTATTAGATCTTGAATGATAGGTCCCCCTATGGTCCTCATTTGGGTGGGACCTCTTGGGAATGATCCTCATCCATTTCCTCTTACCCTATGTCCTTTGCATGCAGAAATTCACTATTTCATGTGATTTATCTATTCACCTAGTTGATTTTGTGTGCATCCATATGATTTGTGTGCAGCCACCCCATCTTGCATGCAACATTCCATCTTCCGTGCGACCCTCCTTTTTAACATTATTTTTCATCATTACATTAGGGAACAATGTATGAACCCCTCTTATGCATCAAACATCTATGTCACACACCTCTCTCTCGTACGACCCTCCAGGTTCGTACGAAGAGACTTCAAGGTCCCATGGGTGATGCTCTATCTGGTGTTTCATTGCCTCATTCTTTTTCTCATAAGCACACTAACCATTATTTCTTCTTAGAATAATGATGATAACATGGCCCACTAGTGGATCACTTTTCAAAATCCCTTCACTATAGCATTGTAGATGCCTTCCCTTTACTAAGGGTTGGAACGTGTCGGTAATGTAATTCCTAAGGCTATGGAGTGAACTCACCTCGTACAAGAAGTATGATGTTAAGCTTCTAGGCACCATCCTTCTTAAAACGTGATATTAATCTGTGGCCTTGCCTCATGAATGACATATGGGGTGCTCTCTCCTGGAAAATCTCTATGCCTGCTCGTCTCCACGGATGTGAGATCTTACTCACAAGAAATGAAATCCCCTTTGATGGAGTGGTGCCTCTATTTAGGGAAGGGCATCCATCTTGGTATAATCTCCAAACCTTTCTTGTAGGAGGCAACAACCCTGATCATCCTTTCTTCTTCCATGCCAAATACCATAGTAGAGATGATAACTTGAACCATCATTATCTCATCCTTCTCTCTATGGAAATTGTAACCACATGGACTCTATCCCGGAGTAAGTATCAATCTTTGTCTCCATATGCTAATAAAAATTCGTAAGCCCCCCTTTCATCTTTGGGGCCACTAACCACATGTAACCCCCACTCCACTTCCCACAAATGCACCTTTTGCGATGTGATCTCTAGGGATTTGAATCCTTTTGTTTCTCACACCAAGTATGACTCGTGTGGGATTAAAGTAAGCATCTTCTATGACATCATCTTCGATCCAGTTCATAGTTTATGAACCATAACATCCAGAAATACATGGAATTTTATCTTTTATAAGGCAATGTAGGTAGGAATATACCTCGATATTCAAGCCCAACACCTACTTGTTCTGAACCTCTTCAAGTCGGTTAACCAAACCATCCCGAAGTACATGGACATTGATCCTTGACAAGGCAAGGTGCGTATGAAGCCTCCCCGAGCATGAATCCAAAAACCTGATGGTTCTGACCCCCTTCACGTCGGTTCACGAAACCATCCTGAACTATGGGGACATTGATCCATTCCAAGGCAAGGTATGTAGGAAGCCTCCCTGAGGTTCAAGACCAACACCTGATAGTTCCGACCTCCTTTATAACTACATGAACATTGATCCTTGTCAAGGCATGGTACATAGGAAGACTCCATGAGGTTCATGCCCAAAACCTACTTGTATCATCTCCTTCATGTCAATTCACCTTTATCCCAGATGATGTTAAACTGTACACCCGTTTTTTGTCCTGCAAGACATTAAAATGTACCCATTTGAACTATTTAAGATTTGATATTTTCTCCCTAGACAGGGTATATAGGAAGCCTCATTGAGGATCACACCTGACTAGGACTATGCGGTGGGAACCCCAATCAATGGTAATCCATTTTCAACTGAAAATAGCGGTATGTCAATGTCAACCCCAACTAGAGTTAAGCCATTAAAACACCAATCAGTGGTAATCCATTTTAAACCCTAGTCAGCAGTAATCCATTATGTTCCCCAGCTAATGATAAGTTTTTGTGTTCCCCATTCTACAGTAATCCATTGTAGTCTCCATTGTTGGGACCTACATCTCATGCCCTCCCCCATGGAATCCATCCAACCTCAGGCTGCAAACCATGAGTAATCTCCAGCATGTCATCAGGTCATTGTCCTCTATGAACATCCCAATTCTATGCCCCCATCTTATACTTCGTGGTATTTGATCATTTCTTGGTTAAGGAATGTGGGAAGCCTCCCTGAGGTTCAATACCATCACATTCCACCAGACTATGTGGACATTGATTCCCTACCATGGTGATACGTATGAAGTCTCTTCAAGGCTCAAGCCCAATATCACTATCTCCCTCGCATCGAAACCATCTCACTCACCATCTATTCTAAATAATCCAAATCCATCATGATTCTAACCCAGGCCGCTACATCTTGGTGAGATCATGTTACCCATTTCTCATTGCTCATAGCAGTACTAGGGTATCTAATTACGCATTATCCCCAACATCAGTTTTCCCTCCATAGGTCACACCAATTTAATCCACTCTTGTCAATTTTCTAATTTGTTTTATCCATCTTCTATAGATGTTAATCTCATAGAATACCATGTGTTAAACATGGTCAGCATAGGAAATCCTCATAGACAAACCTATGGAAAATAATTCCTTGTATTCCACATGGGATGCCTCAGGATTTGGTGCCCTAAAAAAGCCCTATCATAATGGGAAGAAACCCATACGTGATATTATTCTATGATCCAGACCCTCCAGAAATGTCCAATTTGACTAATCCCCTGAAAAACGGTTGTTGCACTAGACAGATCCCTTATAATGTCCTGATATAAGAAATTTAATTAACTGGCATCCATTGAGGCATGTAACTAAGAAGTGTTTCAACAAAAAATGTCTAAAATCTATGAGGGAGACCCAGACTAGGTGATGAGTTTCGAGGAAAAATACAATGATGAAGGGAATAACATCCCATCTTCACATTTAGGTCAAATATAAATCACCCCTTAATAAGGGATAAATTCTTCCCGCCATTGCATAGCAGGAATGCGGGGAAATAGTTATGCGTCCTGCTCCGAATAAGGGACAAATGCACGCCCAGACAAAAGCACCATAAACACTACATTTATTCAATTATATTATAACAACACTAGTATCCTCAATATACTATGATATTTTTATGAGAATTATTCAAACTACATAACACACACCTCCATCTAATAGATTTAGAACAGACATTTTATGTGGGTGATGAACAACTGCCTCATGAAATGATGATTGTTCAATTATCACTTACCACTTCTCATGGTGGCCATTAAGATGGAAAAATATTTATATGTGATATATATTATATTTATATTTTCTCTATTCTTCTGTATTTTTCATTTAAATCATACCTTTATGGTTTCCATAAAAAAATACAAAAATTTCATTTGACATAGTGCAAACTACCACCCCTTAAAGTGATATGAATCATGCATTCCATACATGGAACGTATAATGGATGGAATTACTGAAATTATATAAGATATTATACTGGAATTTTAAAATACCTAGGTATCATTATATTTTCATTCCATTCAATATGAAATAGATATAAATGTAGTGCTCATGTGTACGTGCGATATATCTTCTCCCGAAATAGTGCGTTTCATTTCTTATCATAAAATGTTATGTACAATTATAAATAAATATATATATATATATACAGGATATATATGATATATATGATATATAAATCTTGAATATCAATAGTGAGAAACTATGCATTTGACCACATGGACATCATATAATTATAAGATGTTCAAATTTAAATCGAGTACCAAATATCGATAAAATGATAGTTGTAAACATCAGATTAATATTTAAGAGATTAATGATTGAACGATTCATGTCAGGAATGAGGTAAGGGACTATGTATCAATCTCCAGTCATTGAGATATAATTTGATTTTTACGAAACGTTATTTTATACGGTGTATAAACACCTTTGACAATTCACTTCATTCCAATGGAATCTTTTCCGACATATATTTTTATTACATGGAAAAAAATTATTTTTAATTTATGTGGTGCCACCAACCAGTCCACCAGCGCAAGCATTTTTTTTCAAATTAGATTCCTTAATAAGTTGTTATTTTGTTAATAGGAAAATAAATACCATATACTATTTGTGGTATTTTGTTATTGAAAATGGGTTTGATAATGGATTGGTTATGACATTATATTAAAATCATATGTTGTGATTAAAATGTAGAAATTTTATCTTTCCATTATGTTTTTTATTTGTGTTATGAATATGTTATGGTTCTTTGGCATTTTTTCTGTATACGGTTGGTTCCGTTATAATCCTAGGGCGGCTAAGCCCGAGATAGCTCTCTAATGCATTGAGTAATGTGACAGAGGAAAACATATATTTTTCTCGTAAGATATTTAGGGAATATACTATGATGGGCATTCAAATTGTGACTTCTTATATAACTGTGAAATCTAAAACTTATGTATGTTATGGATTCAACAAGTTAACATAATGATTTATTTTTTCCATTTGTTTTTTAAAATTCTTATGAACTTGTGTGGTATATGAACTATGGAAAATTATGATTGCATTGACATGTATGTATTGATGGACTAATGATTTCATTCCTTGTTTTATAACCATTAGTGGGCATTTTATTCCCATCCAATGTTTTTGAAATTTTTATCAAATTGTATAAGAAATGGTAAGAGAGAGGAAGAATTCATGAATATTTGTGTTAAGAATATAATTCTAATTTTGTTTTAAGAGTATTTATTTTATGAAAAAATGGATACTAAGTAGAAATATCTACATGGTAATAATTGATATGTAATAAAATATTTATGGACATATTCTCTAAAACTCTAAACCTGAAAAGATCCTCACTATAAATTATTCATTTAATTCAAGATTATTTAATGGTTAAGGTCGGGATCTTGTAGTTTTTATCAAAGGTCGGTTTAGACAACATTATGAGCAAGGGTATTGTTAAATTAATTTCCACAAATTAATTTATGTTAATATAGAAATGATATATAATTTACAAATTACCATCTTTCTTCACCTAAGATAACTTTTTTTTCAGAATGGTTTTCCAGAAAGGAAATAGGTAAGCTATGATGGGACAACATTTGGAGGAAAATAACCTTCTGAATCAGAAACCTGATATGGTCAGAATTGCAACTGAGCAGTTTGTTGCAGTAATGGAATTGTTTACTTTGGCTTTAAATGGCGGTGGTATCCATGCATGAGATCAGCCAAATTAACCACAAAGGAACATGTCAGTAGTGGAGCATTTCATGAGGCAGCATCCCCCATCATTCAGAGCATCAGTTGACCCAATGCTAGATGATGTGTGGATTAAAGAACATGAGAAGATTTTTTATTTCCTGGGGGTACATAACATAAAAAGTCTATTCTCGTTGTTTACCATTTAAGAGGTGATGCCGAATAGTGGTTGTTTTTTGTTAAAAATATTAGGGATAGTGAGGAGATTGATGCTCTTGATTGGGATGAATTCAAAGGTATTTTTCTTGATAAAAATTTTCATAAGGTGTTTTTCTTTAGGATGGGAATCAAATCCTAGAATTGAGGTAGGAGGATGACTCAGTGGCTGCTAATGATAAAAGATTCACTCGGCTGGCATGGTATGCTCCATATTTACCAAGATATATTGATTGTAAAATCATTCATTTTTTACTCTAGATTAATGTCAATGTATCGATGGGATTTATCTTATCGTGTGTTCAAAATTTATGACAAACCTATTCGATGTGTGAAGATAGGGGAAATGGAGTTTTCCGGTGATCATTTGTTCTTTGATAAACAACCGAATAAGAGGAAGAGGTGGAAGATTAATGGTATGAACTATTCAAAAACGTATGATGTTAAGAACCATAAGTATACATTTTGTGGAAAATTTTGCTAAAAATCATGGCGGAGAATGTCTTTTGAATTCTGTTAAGCGCTAACATTGTGGTAAAATGGTATATATGAATCATAATTTCACTAAAAATGATCAGGTTAATTGTAAGACAGAATCCGATTTATAGTCAGTAAAATGATTTAAGTGAAATGAAATCAGTCATTATGCAAATGAGTGTCCAAAAAAGAACTCAATTGAGGGAAAACAGCTAGACTACAATAAAAAAGGGGTGGATAAATCCTTTGCAACTACTTCAATAGATGTTGGACCATCGAATGATGTAGTATCAGTTACATTTTTTGTTTATTAAGATTAAGTAAATGTGTTGTCTGATTCAAGGACGACAAATTTTATCATTTTTGAAGAATTTTCAAGTAAATTGAAAATTCCATCTCTAGATATGAATCATAATCTTATGGTAAACACTGTTACGAAATGTTGAGACAAAAACAAATTTTATGAACCTTCCTGTCCTTGTGTGAGGAAAGAATCTACCTACAAACCATATTGTTTGGACTCTAGTTGATTATGATGTTATTTTGGTTATTTATTGCCTTTCAATTTATCATACTAAGATTACATTTTGAGCATTGCTTTATATTGCATTTAAATTAACACCCACTTCACAAGATAACATTGATTGGAATTCCTATGTGTTAAGGATTTAATCCAAGCCATACCATAACATAGGGTTCTAATCTAAATTAGATCTTGTTGATGGTAGTGTATTTATGGTTCCAATAATCCATGGAAAATGCATGCTAAACAAAACAATTCATTAATCCAGGACATGTTAAGTCCAACATACACAATGGTAAATTAAAGAATATTCATCGGGAAAATACTCTCAATCACTTAACATCCCTAAAATTTGACTAAACAAAAAATAGATTTACACATCCATTTGGTAGTTTAATAATTTGTATAAAATGATTATGATGATTAATTATTAAGAGATGAAAAAGAAAGAGTTATGAAAAGAGTGATGCGTCGAACACACACACACACGAACAATGATGATAATTAAAAACAGAATTTCGATTGAATGTGGAAGAAAAATAAGGGAAAGGGATTGAACTGTATTTAAACTATTTTAGGAACATTAATATGAAACTATAGAACTTGGATGATAATAAGAGATATTGCAGAAGAAACTTTCATTAAAATACCATTACAAAGAAAGAGGCTTACAAGATTACAATAATGAAGAACACAAAAGTAAATGAAAACAAAGGGAGGACGAAAGGACATTAAAGTGAAAACATGAGTATGGAAGGTCCTACCAAGCCATTATAAAAGATTTTTTCATGCCAACTGATGCTCCTATATTTTGAAATTCCATCTATTTTGAAGAAGAGGAGGGGGTGTATTTATAGCACAAGGAAGTGGACAGCAGGCATTCCCAATATGTCCCTCCACTTGGCTCGACGATATGGACATCCAGACAGCCGAATCCTGAGACATCTCTTTCTTCAATGTTTTAAACAATATTTTTGGCCAACCTCTCTCAATATGTGGAGTCATTTTTTACCTATGGAGCCATAGTTATAGAGGTTTGATTAAACAAAGTAAAACTGTCCATTTCAATCCATGCTTTTTTGATTTCCAAAATGTGAATGGGTTTTTGAATGGGAATATGCCTTTAAATATGAACTATTTCTTCCAAAAAGTCTTCCTCATATATCACCTATTTCACATTGAAAAATCTCATATTTTTTTGATGAATATATCATGAGATATATCATGAATAGTGTTGTGATTTTAATTCCCGGGCAGAATGGTGGGATAAAATTAAAAGCTTCATTTGGGCTCCTTGTTTTTCGATTTGGGCCCTGAAATTTTTATCCACGATAATCTATTATAGTAAAGAAAAAATGGTGGGGTTTCATAAAATATCGGTATCGGGAGTGAGAATGGTAACTCGATCATAATGGATTGTCCAATTTCTTCACAAATTCTTTGGGTCTTCATGTGTTGTTCATATGGTCCTTCAAATGGAAGAAATGGACAATGATTCCTTCTAATGATATGTGAGAAATTAAATTCTAAATCCTAAAAAACGAGAACCACACAATTTAAATTAGTAGGGTTAGATTTATAAATACAAAACTGACCCAATTGGACTACATCTAAAAATGTTTAGAAATTATACATAGTATTAAAACATTAATATTTCACCCAAATTATTGACATTACATATAAAATAAGTAAATGGAGTATATAAAAATCCATGAAAATATTAATAACATCAAATCCACCACACATTGTCTTGTGCATGTCCTCATCTGCATCAAATTTAAAAACATGAAAAAATCACTCACAACAAATATTAAATTTTTTCCCCAATCAGGGGAGGTTTAGGAAATTTCACTAATCCATTTTGAATACCACAACATGTTGTTAGAGAACAATGTTCCAAAAACAATTCATTTTTTCATGATCATATTTAGAAATGGAAAACTGTGACACTCAATACATACTCCTCTCAATATGATAAAATTAATTTATGGAGCTTTTCTCATTCACCAACCAAAAGTGAAAATCTTAGAGTTTGAAAGAGAAATCGGCTGCCATTCCCTATCAAATGTGCACAATAATCATGAGGTATTTTGAAGGAGTTTTTCTGTGGCTATGGGAGGGTAGAAATATAATTCTTAGGAGTGAATCAACACAAAGAAAAACTCATCTTCCTTTTCCTTCGAACATCTCCTTGAATGACCCGTAGCCTCCCAAACAATCCCTCATAATTTTTTGACCCTGAAATTGATCAAAAACATCACCAACATAGGAGAAATAGAAGTGATAATCAATGATATGTTCTCGTTAAAGGATGTAAGCTCATGATGGTGCTTTTTAGGGTGAAAAGCAAAACCCTATGTGGGGTGATGATGCTGAAATTTCCAAGGAGAATGAAGCAATTACAACGATTGATGAAGATTGTATCACCCACTCTGATCTCTTCACCCTCTATGCGATGCAAAGATCTGAGAAATAAGCATTGAAGGCCAATTATGATCATGGTAAGGGCTTCATGGATGTGGTCAAATAGGTGGGAATCTTCTCTTTCATGTATTGTGAATCGGGTATCTTGGAAGAATCATATAGAAGGGCCAGATTGCAAATGTTTCGGAGAATCAAGTTGCTTTTGAGGAAAGGGTAAAACTTTGCAAATTTTCAATTATTTCTGGGGTTATGATTCCAAAAGGGGTACATACATGGATATTTCACGATCTTAGAAGAAATATGGTGGAGATCTAGGGCTTCAGTGATAGAAAGATGACAGCCATGGTGTGAGGCTTCTATTATGTGGTCTTCCCCTCAGATGAAAGAAAAAGGTGCACCTGGAGTCTGGGATATGTTCCCCTGCATCATGGATTCCATATAATTCATAAGTGGGATATGAATTTTTATCCCATCTTGGTTAATAATACCTTCTCTCAGGTATGGATATGTATTCATAAATTATGTTGTCTTCATTGGGATCCAAAGATACTGTGGGACATTGCTTCCTCGGTTGGGAATCGAATAAGACTAGATAAGAAAACTGATAACCCTAGCTTTGGTCACTATGCTAGGATTTTCGTGGAAGTTGATATGTCAATAACTCTGGTGGAAGATGTGGTCATTACCATTAAGGATGATAGTATTAACCTTGAACTAGAGAATGAGAGGAAGCCAAAATTTTGTCTGAATTGTCAAATTTTTGGGCATTTACATCGTGAATGAAATAAGAACAAGATATTCTCCTCCTGTATCTCTAGAGGTCATGATGCTCAAGGTTTTCGAAATAAGGCTACTGATCATGGTCCTCCAAAGTCTGATTTAAATGTTGACAATGAAAAGGAAATGATTGGAAAGGGATCAAATTATGATGTTGTCCCCTCTGATGTTGATGAAAGCCTACATATTGATGTTGTCATATTGGATGAGGCTTGCACTGTTAATGATGGGAGCATAAGTAAGGGATGTCAGATGCATGAGGCTGATTTGTATGCTGGTCAGGAGACAATAATGCATGACTTTGTTGATGACCACCCAATTGAGGGGGGAACAACATGGCATGAGATCTCTACACCACTAATGATTGAGGATTCTGGTAACAGGGCGGAAAATGACTCAGTGATTCATGAATCCCCCATGGGAGAAAGTAAGATGGAATAACACACTGAGGACCCTGATGGAAGATTCTCACAAATACCCTCATCTAAGGCTGCAAGAAAAAAGCTACCCGCAACATTAACAATGCCTATCGATTTAGGGAATCGATTTATCTCCCTTTCTGATGATGAATCTGGATCTCACAAGGATGGAGGTGACTCTAGTGAAACACTGGATAAGAATTAATCAGGAACTGTGGAATTCCTAGCTCCAAGTTATGTTGTCCCCTGTACTAGACAGAGGGCTTCCAATCAATGAATATAGTCTTCAAGAACAGCGAGGGTCTTGGGAACTCTCCCACAGCCAGAACCCTGAATCATATCATCATGACCAATAAACCCATTTACTTGGTATTGGTGAACCAAGAATGAATTTTGAAAAATGGATGGCCTTTAATTGGAATGCCTTGTGTTATTCCCTTATTACAACCAATCATAAGGTGAATGAGAATGAATCTTTATGGGTGCTAAGGCACAACAGTGTTGAAATTGATTCCATTCAGAATGATCAGAAATCGGTAACCCTTTATTTCTGATTTCAGTCCTATAATCTTTGTGTGACCTTTATGTATGATTTTAATCAGTATATTAGAAGAAGACCATAATGGGAATCTCTAAAAAATCATTCAGATAACATGTCTACTAGGTGGATTCTGATAGGGGATTTCAATACCCTTCTCTGGCTATTGGAGAAAACTTGGAGTAATTTTTGTAGAGCTTCAGCTAAAGATTTCTCTTCCAGCATTGATTATTGCAGTTTGGATGAAGTCCCCATTTCAGGTGTAGATTTTACTTAGAGCACATGTACTGTAAATGGAAGGCACACAAGTAAGTTGGACAGATGCCTTTTTAAGATGGATGACAGAAGTGATATTATGGGGGTGTAGGGAGTGACTCTTCCCAGACTTCATTCAGACCATAATCCCATACTATTTGATCTATGTTTTAGTATCTTGAGGTAAAAACCTTTATCCTTCATGTTAAAAAATACATGGTTTGTTGTTCCTGGGTGTAGGGAAATAATCCTGGAGACTTGGAAAATAGATGTCACAGATAGCTCTTTGTTCATACTAATTTTTAAGCTGAAAATTTTTAAAGATAAACTCAAAGAGTGGAGTAAAAAATCATACTCCAATATTGATAATGATATTAATGATTCTGAATCCCAATTTCCATGTTGTCAGCAGAGGAATAGGCAACATGACATTCCATCTCAAGAGAATATTCAAGCTGCTTCAAAACCTTATAATCTATTGACTCTAAAGGAGAACTTTGACCGAAATCAACTCAATGTTATGTGGCTTAAATATGGAGATAGGAACTCTACTTTTTTTCATTTCTTGCACAAAGAAAAAAAGTCTAGAAGGAACCTCATGGTCCTAAAGATTGATGATAATATGCTCATATCTGAAAATGACATTTCCAATGGTGTGACATCTTACTTTGAGAAATTATATTCTGAATTTTGTGAGAACAACTCTTGTAAGATCATCAGATGTGTTGAATCCAGAGTTGATGATAGTTATAATAAAAGGCATATTGATACTCCTACACAAAAAGAAATACATTATGCACTTTTTTTGTTGAATATGGACAATGTCTCAGATCTTGATGGATTCACAAATATGTTTTTCATGTTTTACTGGGATATCATCCAGAATGATGTTATCAGTGTTGTTCAAGAATTCATTCATCAATCCTTTATGCCATTTGGGATGAACTCTAACTTCATTGCTCTGATTCCTAAGAAGGAAAATGCCTTGGACATCAAGGATTTCAGGTCTGTTGTCATTGGGAACTCCATTCCCATGGTAATTAGCAAAATCATGGCATTTCGGTTCAGTGAAGTTTCTAATAATATTGTCTCTATCAATAAATTTGGATTTGTACGTGGGAGGAAGATTCATAATTGTCTTTACACTGCCTCAGAATGTATTAATTTCATGAAAACCAATGTTCCACATGGTAACATGGCCTTAATGGTTGATATATCAAATGCCTTTGACAAAATAAAATGGGAATTAATCTTCACTATTCCTAAGATGCATGGATTATAAGATAAATTTATTAGTTTGATTTATACCATATTGAAAAGTGCTTATTTATCCATCCTTATCAATGGCTCCCCCAGAGGTTTCATTCAATGCACCAGAGGGGTCAGAAATGGTCATCCTTTATCTGGGATTTTATTCTCTATATCTGAGGATTACCTATGCATATGTCTTTATGATCTTGTCAACACTGGTATATACCATAGAATGAGGGCAGGTATGAATTTATTTTCTCCCTCACATTTATTCTATGATGATGATATACTTCTGTTCTGTAAGGCTGACATGAAAACAATTTCATCCATTAAGAGCATATTCTCACATTATTAGGAGGTTACATGCTAGGTTATTAGCTGCAAAAATTCCACTTTTGTCTATAAGAAAGGCATTAGAACCTTGAAGAAAAGGAGGGTGGCACATAGAATTGGTGTTAAAAGAGGTACACTACAATTTAACTATCTTGGGATTCCATTATTTTGGGGAAGAGTGAAACGTGTTCATTTAGAAGGTATTTCTATGAAAATTTCAAATTAGTTGGCAAGCTGGAAAGGGAAGACTATGTCCCAAGATGGTAGAATTTTCCTTGTCAACTCTGTTGTTACATCCATGTTTGTCTACTTCTTTTTTGTGTATAGATGGCCATCACTTCTTCTCAAGGAATTCAGTGCAATGATTCAAAATTTCATTTGTACTGGATGAACCCATCAAAAAAACTTGCTACAGTTTCCTAGAATGACTGTATAAATCTAGTAAATATGGGAGGAATGAGAATTAAGGATATTAGAATCATTAATAATGATCTTTTTCATAACTTCACCTGGAGGCTTCTTTCCAAGCCTGAGTTCTCTTTTGAATTTTTTGTTGGCAGGTTTGTTGATAGTCTTCAAAACAGTATGGGAACTAATCTGAAATCCTCCATTTGGTCCCCGGTTTAGAGTATCTATTCAAATATAATGCCTCAATCAATATGGTTAGTTTGTTCTGACTCTCATCTGAATTGCAAGAATACCCCATGGATTTCCTCCACAATAAATGAGTGCACTTACATTCCATCTTTATTGGGGAAGGTGTCCATTTCTGACTTGTAGGGAAATCTGGATTCTTATGATTTTATTCCCAATAATATTTATGTGGATATTGTTAATTATGTATTTGTTGATATTGACATACTGATCTGAAATCCTGCTCTTATTGGACTATTTTTTAGTAGGGATTATTATAACATACAGTGAGGTGCTTTTTCTGGAATACGTTCCTGGCTGGCAGGTGTTCATCGGCCTTTCATATCCCCTAGTGATACTCTCTTGATCTGGCGAATCTGGAAAAACTGAATTCCCATTTAGTGTGATCTACAGCAAAAAGGGTTCATCTTGTCATCGGTATGTTACTTATTTTTGAGCAGTGATGAATCTCTCACTCATTTTTTTATTCACTGCTCTTTTTCTGTACAATTATGGCTCTATCTGCAAATTTTCATCAAATGTTGCTTGGATTATTGCTCTATTGAATCGGTCTAATACTCGTCCTTTAAAACTAACATCAATGATCAAATGGAATTGCTGCTTATTGCTGCTACCATTTCAGTATTCTCTTATATCTAGAAAGCTATGAATAACATTGTATTTAACAATTTCAAGCCATCTTTTATGGATGTTCTTATATTTATACACCGAGGCATAAAATCTGATCCGATGAACCAAACTAGATCTATGAATAATGATGTCTTTGATTTTGTACTCTTGAGATCTCTTGGTATTTTTTTCAAAGAAAGGAAGCCCATAATGTCTAAGTACATCTGGTGGATCCCACCAATTTCCGATTGGCTAATGGTGTATTTGGATGGGGTAGCCTCCGGTGCACCAGGTCCTGCAGGGTGTGGTGGACTCTTCAGAACTCATCATGGCTTTGTTAAAGGATGATTTTTTCACTACATTGGCTATGATCATGCTATTGAGGCTGAAATGTGGGAGATGATCAATGTTATTAGGTTTGTGGTGCGTTATGGGTGGCATAGGGTATGGGTGGAGTCTGAATCATCTCTTGCTGTTCAGATTCTGAATGGTCGCTCTTGGAATGTTCCTTGGATAATGACGTCTTCTTGGATCTCCTGTCTTAGCCTTGTGAAGGGTTTATATCTTGATGTGTCTCATGTGTTTCAAGAGGCTAATCAGGTTACTGAATCTCTCTCTAAAAGGGCTATCAAGGAGGTTAGTTCCAGTTTATCTTTTATTTTTTCCTCTTTTTGCGACAACATGGTTAGCAATGATATGGATGGTGTTCTGTATACACAACTTTGTAAAGCCTCTTTTTTTTGAGTTATTTTGTATTATTTACAAATTTTTATAATAAATTAGTTGGGAGAAGGTTTCTTTATGTCTTCCAATACTATTGGATAAGAGATAATCAACTCATTCAAGAACTTGTCTTTGGCCAACCAATTGAATTAGATATGGCCAATCATAGGGAACAAACACTAAAAGAACATGCTGCCCCTGATATGAATTACCATCCTCTTGGTATTCAATATCAAACCATAGAATCTGACATCAATATCAAATCATCATTGATTCATCTTCTCCCTCTTTTCCATGGGCTAGTCAGTGAGGATCCACACCTCCACCTTAAAGAGTTCCAAGCGGTGTGATCTACCATGAATCCTCAAGGGGTTTCTAAGGAGCAAATCAATCTCTGAGCATTCACTTTTTTATTAGCTGACACTACTATGTCATGGATTTAGTACCTACCACTTGGTTCTAGAACCACATGGAATGACATGAAGCAGCTCATTTTTGATAAATTCTTTCCTACTTATCATACTTCTTATATCTGAAAGAAAAAAAATGGTATTCGTCAATTCCCAAGTGAATCACTCCATGAGTACTGGGAGAGGTTCCAAAATCTTGTTGCAACCATTCCACGCCACCAAATCTTTGACCAACTCTTGATCCAATACTTCTATGGGGGGTTAATGTCTATGGAGAGAACATTCATTGATGTCGCAAGTGGTGGTGCTCTTGTTGATAAAACTCTTGCAGATGTAAGAGATCTTAAAAGAAACATGGATGAAAACACACCAAAATTCTATACTCGAGAACCTGCTCAAGTCAAATAAGACCACGATAATCAATCGATAGATCCAAAAAAGATAAACGCGTGGATGAGTGACCTTACAAGTCTTGTGCGGCAGTTAGTTGTGGCGTCCACATCCCCATCCTCTTTTTCTCCAGAATCAATGTTTCCTGGACCTGTCAAAAACTGTAGAATCTACAACTCTCCATCTCATCCAACTGACACATTTCCACAACATCAAGAGGATCAATTTAATTCATCTATACCAATTGATCTCAATGCATAATATTCTTAGAGGAACACCAACCCTCAACTATCCGGTATGTTTTTTAAAAACATCAAACAACCCCATTCTGAGCCTTTCTCTTCTAAATATAACCGTAACATGAGAAGTGGGAATCCTATCTCGCATACCCCTAAATTCCCTCCTCATAACCCAAACCAATTCCAATATGGTCAAGGTGTTCATAAATTCCAACAAACTTAACCTTTTATTCCTCAACCTCAAAGTAACAATCCTCCTCATGGATTCCATTTTCCTAGTGAGCCTTCCAAATTCCAAAACCAATACAATTGCTTTCCCAAGAACCAAATTCAAGGTAATCCCAATTAAGGGAAACCCTCTTCTTCCATGACACCATGGGAAAGTGCAGTGGAAGATCTTGCCTCTTTCACCCATTCTAGTCTCAATAAAATTGAAACTCAAATTGGTCAACCTGCATACCACCTTAGTTAGGAGCAACAATCCAATTCTTCCCAACTCCCAGCTCAACCGTTATCCAACCCCAAGGGTAATGTAAGTGAAATTTCACTTAGATCGGGAAAAAAAATTCTATGACCTAAGACAAGTCCTCCAACCATTCTTTGAATGTTGACCAAGAAAATTAAAACAAAAATAAACTTGAAAATGAATTGTAAAATAAAAGAACCACACAATTTGAATCATTAGGGTAAGAGTTACAAATAAAGTAAAAAACTAACTCAATTAGACTACTTCTGAAAATTCTCAAAAATTATACTTATTATTAAAACATTAATTTTCACACAAATTATGCAAATTTCATATAAAATAATTAAAGGGAGTATATAAAAAGTCATGAAAATATTAATAACATCAGCTTCTGTTTTTTTTGCTTTAAAAATTGGAGGAATTATCTATATGGATTAAAATGTGAAATATATACTGAATACAAAAGTTTTAATTATATACACAAATAGAACAAATCAACATGAGAAAAAGGAGTGGGTTAGAATTAAATAAGGATTATGATTACATGATCCCTTAACATCTTGGAAAGTAAAATAATGTGGTTGATGCTTTGAGTCGAAAAAGTAATGATACATTAACCTTGTTACACATTTTATTAATGATTTGTGGAACTTTGGAATAAAAGTTGACCATGTATGAAATTCCACTTCATTGTTTCAGGTTTTTGTGAAATCATCTCTATCAGATAGAATTAGAAAAGCACAAAAGGACGACATTGAGATGTAGAAAAAGGTAGAGTTTCTTCAAAAGAGGTATGTTGCTAGATTTTAACATTGATAATGATGGTATTTTTAGATTTAAGAAGATATTATGTGTTCCTTGTTATTAAATTTTGAAAAATGAGTTGTTATGGGAAGATTATAGTTCTCCTTTTTCATTTCATCGTGGTTGTAATATATGTACAGATATCATCAGAAGTATTACTGGTGGGATAAAATGAAAATAGATATTGCATACTTTACTTGAAATTGATTGATTTGTGAACTGGTTAAATCAGAACGACAATTACCAAAAGGGATGCTTTAGTATTTACCGGTGCCAAAGTGGAAATGGGAAAATGTGTCCATGGATTTTGTTCTTGGATTACCAAATAATTTTTGAGGTAATAATGCAATCTAGGTTATTGTTTATCAATAGAATAAATCAAAAAATTTCATTCCTATTCGATATATGTTGTCACTAGATCAACATTCTCTATTGTTTGTTAAAGGGATAGTATAGTTTCATTTTTTTCCTTTCTCCGTTGTATCTGATCATTATCCCATGATTGCTTCTAACTTTTGGAAAGGATTTCAGAAGGTGTTGGGTACTGAACTAAATTTCATTATAGAATTTCATCCACAGTCATATGGAAAGTGAGAACGAAGAACTCAAACATTGGATGAAATGTTACAATCTTTCTCAATGGATTACTAGGGATGTTGTGACAAACATCTATATTTGGTTGAGTTTTTTTATAATAACAGTTTTCATTCCATCATACAGATGGAACCACTTAAGGAATTATATAGAAATCGATGTTGAACTTTGTTATTTTGGGATAATGTAGGTGAATGGAAGTTGATGGAACCATAATTTGTATAAGAGATGGAAGAAAAAGTTGAATAGATTCAAAAACACATGAGATAAACTTAGAGTAGGTAGAAAAGTTATGTGGGTAACGAGAGGAAGGATATTTTATAAGGTTGGTGATCATGTCTTTCTCAACTTTTCTCCATGAAAAATGTGATGTGTTTTGGCAAGAAGGGAATGTTAAGTTCGAGGTTCATTGGACCCTATGAAATCTTGGGGAATGTTAGATCAGTTTCCTACAGAGTTTCTTTAACGCCATGTTTATCAAAGGTACACAATGTTTTTCATGTTTCAATGGTGTGAATGTATATGATGAATCTATATCATGTTTTGAGCAATGAGGTAGTTTAGTTTGAAGAGAACCATTCTTATGAGAAACCACCTGTCCATATTTTTTATCATAGAGAGAAAGTGTTTCAAAATAAGGTAATTCCTTATGTATAGGTATTTTGGGAATACCGTATTGTTGAACAGGAAATGTGGGAATTAGAAAATTCTACGAGGGATAAATACCCCCACTTATTTGAAAAGTGAATAGAATTGAGGGGACACAATTCCCAATTGGGCGGAATGATGTAACATCCTAGGTAAATAAAGAATATGATATTTTATTATTTATTAACATCAATAAATTAATTATTAATTTCAATTTAAAGGAGATTCTATGCTCGATTTCATACCCAACAAACAACAAAGGTTTCTCCAAAATATCATGTTCCACACAATGCTGAGTCATACAGAAAAAAGTATAATAATATAATCATATTTAAAATGGTAGTTAACGCCTAGCAATTGTATTTTTGAGATTGAATGTAACTAAATAAAATATGATTATACATGTTTGTAAAATGTTTTTAAATTTATCCAATAAAATTTAACGGCTTAAAATGTGAATAAATCCATTTTTAGCGATAAATACTCTAATATTATTTAAGAGGCCGATATACCACCGTTTGATAGAGAACCCTTTTTAAATATATTTTTTCTCACATTTATATGTTCTATTTGACAAAATAATATTCTTATTTAGATTCAGGACATCAAAATTTACTTTGGATAGAATTTTGGTATTTCTCTAATAAGGATCATTTTTAATGAATATTGAAAATACTGCATTTTCATTCAAAACTACAATTTAATGTAATTTATTTATATTGTCATATTATCGTTTTAATTTGTTTTCAACTGTAATTATATTATATTTTAACCATTTAATCCAATTTTGGTCATTAGCAGTAATTTCTCTTGGAAATTGAACAATAAAATGTGTCACTCTTTTGATAGTTATTATTTCTTAGAAACACCCCTTTTGGTTTTGACAACGAAAATTAATTTTAAATTAATTTTTGAAAATTCTGTGATTTGAATTTGAAAATTTTCATTCCATATTTGGAACTAAGAGGTCTAAATTTTTATAATAGGTAAATATTAATTTTATACATTATCAATTGTAACTTCCCTAAATATTTTATTTACCATGGTTAAAAGCTAAATCTGGTAAATAAGGGTAAAAAATGTTATAATAATATTAAATTACCATAAAACATGTCTAAATCCTATTGGTTGATACATGTCCATACATGGTATTCCATGGGTCAAATTTGAGACCCCATGGTGGCACTTGTATGTGAAAATGACACATTATAAAAATTAATTTAATGTTAAAAAATTATAACATAAACATATATCTCCTAGTAAATTTTTTATAAATTGTTATATATGTTATATTTCTAACAATAAATATTAATTAGAAATACAAAAAAAATATTTTCAAAATAATGTTATTTTAATTATAATTTTTAGATATTATATAAATAAACTTATTTTTGAAACAATGATGATGTAATGATTACCTCATTAATGAATGTATAAAATAAATGAGATTATAAATATTAAAATAAATTTATTTTGAATATTTTTACAACATACATGATTTTTATGGATGATTATAACTTTTTATATTTGAATTAATGTAGTTTTTTAGAAATAATAAGGTTATAGATGTATTTATATGTCTTGATATGAATAGTTTATAAATTGACATAAATGAGTTTTTAAATCAATCAATATTTTATTAAATGATAAAATATTTTTAAAAATATAATATTCATTCAAATGACATATATGATGTTACTCATGTCATTAATGATTCATTTTTTGGACTCTTGTCATTTTTTAGTAAATATATAAACCATATAGTATGAATATACTAGAAGACATGGTAATAGTTAAATTAGTTAACTAAGGGTGAAAGCTACATGATAAGGATAAAAATGAAACCAAAACATTTCTAAAACATATTGGATGAGAGGATTTAAAAAATAGTCATTATATATTCAAATTTAATGTGATTGGGATCTTTTGAAACTGACAACAATATTATAATAAAATAACATTTCCAAGCATTACTAATGTGCCCCTCTTCACCCTTATAAAATCCCATCACCCCTAACCCTTACTCACACCTCTCAAGAACTCTTGTCTTGACCATGATCTACCCAAATAATCTCCCAATATACCTCTATTTTACCTGTATGACTTATCATTGGCATAAGGCACTTCATTAAAGCCATTTGATTCAAAGAAAACGGAGTTACCCAAATTAATGTTAATATCTTCTGTCAAATTCTTTTATTTTATATTCCTTAAATAACCACAGAAAATCTATTTATTATATTTTTTTATAAAAAAAATCAATATACTAGGTTTTTTTCATGAGATTTATTCAAACTAAACTTATAGACACATCAATCTAATGGATTTCAAACATAATTTTTCTGTGGACAACGAACTACTGCCTCATGAAACGATGATTGTTCAATTTTCATATATCACCTCCCATGGTTCCCATTAAGATTGAACCGTAATTATATGTGATAAATATTATATTCGTATTTTATCTGTTCATATTTATATTTCATTTATAGAATACCTTTATGTTTTCCATAATGGGTAAATGTGATAATTTCATTTGAGGAAGTGCGGACTACCGCCCATCAAAGTGATTTGAATCATTTATGCCATAGATGGAACATATAATGGATGGAGTTACTGAAATTATATATGATATTATGCTAGAATTATAATATACGAATGAATCATTATTTTTCCACTCCGTTAAATAAGAAATAGAAGTGAAAGTAGCGTTTATGTGTATGTACGACTTACCATCTCCATGAACAGTGAATTTCATTTCTTCTCTTTAAATGTTATGTACAGTTACAAATACATATATATACTGTATATATATGAAATATATGATTTATAACTCATTAATATCATCCTGGAGATAATTTACTTTTGAACACATGGACAACTAGAAATTAATAGACGATCATTTTTGACTGAATTACCAAATATCAACAAAATTATTGTTCCTAACATAAATGATTATGTAATGTTTATAACATTGTATTAATTAATATAAAAGGAAAATAAAATTGAAAAAGGATATTATGCAAGTATATATTAACATTAGTTTATTATTTTGGATAATAAATAATGAACGATTCAAGTCGGACACGAGGTAAGGGATTTCATCTCATTCTCCTTTCATTGAGGCATATTTTGATTAATACACGAAATTCTTTTATATAGTGTATAAAACAATTTTACATATCATTTAATTAAAAGAGAATATTTTTATACATAGTATTTTACCATATGATAAAGGTAATATTTCTTTTTAAGGTACGTAGTGACAACGACCTTTCTGCCACCATAAGAATTATTTGATATGTGGCCTCCTTAGCAAGTTGTAATGTTTTTTAAAGAAAAATGAATACCATAAAATATTTTTCTTATTTTTGTACTGAAAATGTATTATATAATTGATTAGTTATTTCAATATATTTAAATGATATATTTTGATAAAAATGCTGAAAGATTAACTTACCATTATTTATGTTTTTTGTGTTATGAATATGTTATGGTTCTTGGGCATTTTTTATATATACATGTGGTTTCATGATTAACATAGGGTGGGTGAACCCGAGATAGCACTCCAATTCATTAGTTAATGTTACATGGGTAAACATAAATGTTTCCACAAAGGGATTTAGGGAATATAATATGATGGGTATTCCAAATGTAACTCCCTACATAGTTGTGAAAGATACAACATAGGTTTGTTATGGATGTCACAAGTTACCTTTAGGATTTATGATTTCCATTTGTTATTACTAAATCTTATAATATTTATTTGTATGTTAAATATTGAAAATTATTATTTCATTTACATTTATGTGTGTATGGACTAATGTTTTATTTCAATTTTTTATAACCCTTACTGAGATTTTTATGATCATCCCATGTTTTTAAAATGACTTTCACAAGGTATAAGGAAGGGTATGGGAAAGGAATAATTAAATAATATTTATATCAATAAAAAAATTCTTGTTTTCTTTTAAGTGTTTTATTTGAAAGTGAAAATCAATACTGAGTAGAAGTGTCAACATTGTAGTATTTGTGATGTAATGTAATAGGTATGGCCTAATTCTGTTGAACTATAAATATAAAAATATCATTAATGTGAATTATTAACTTAATTCATGATTATGTAATTTTTAAGGTAATGTTATTATAAAAATACTATACTGAATGTGAATGAATGTTCTGTTGAACTAGCACCATGTAATATGTATAGTTACCATGCTGTAAAATCACCAGATATAATGTTTTGTTGGAATACATAACTTTCTCAGAAAACTATAATGACTGTGAATCGATGGTTGGTAGAAAGAAGACAACTTGTAATGTCTTTTGAATACATGTGGTTACATTACAGTAGGTTCATGAATGTCTTTGGGTATTTCAAATTTCAATTTCCATGCTTGAAAACATGTCTTGACTCAACACATGAGAGCTGTAAAGATGGTTCTTTTTTTAGTGACGACATTCAAGGTGATCAAGAAAAGTGTGAGATATTATTTTTCAGAAATTGGAAGAGATATTCATGAGATATTCTAACATAAATTTCCCAGATTTATTCAATAAAATGGAAAATCTCCATGAACCATCATTATAATGAAAATTAATACATCAATTATTTCACAATTTATTAAAAGCTACTATAACTTGAAAAAATATAAGATATAGTAACGTTTAAAATGGTATTTTTGGATATCTCAAGTGGTATATATCATTAAATTCTAATATTTACACTCAAGGGTTTATGTTAATATTAGAATTTGTTTTCACAGTATATTTATAAAGCAGGTTGATGGTAGGTTCTCGAAAAAACATTTAATGACTTTTAGAAAATATATCTAGGAAAATTATCTAATTATCTTGTTCAATTAATTACAGATAAAATAAATAAATTTTTAATATATTGTATAATTTTTCAATTAGACATTTATATCATGAGTTATCATTGAGATACTATGATAATATTATTTAATAGTTGTTAAAACAATCGCTATAAAGTTATTGAATATTTTATATTTTTAGTGTGTCAAAAAATATTTTTTCATTCAATCATTCATTTGTTTGAAACATATATATATATATATATCCTATCCTTAAATATCAATAAAGAGAATGTGATATTCATGTGCATCATAATAATATATATAAAAAAGTAAAATATATTAAATTCTAGGAATTTCAATACTACATAACTATAACAATGATTCTTGATAAATTATAGATCCTAAAAAGAATGATTTCACACGTCAATGTAGATTATTTAAATGTAAATAAATATATTGGATATCAAATGAAATACGTTTTGGGAAAATAAAAGGTATATAAATCATTTAATAATTTAATAACTAATGAATACTAGAAAATAAAACAAAATTAACATGAAATCATGTCTCATATTTCAACCTAAAGTGAGAACATAATTGATAAATGAAGAAGACAATTTCATAGTTGAATAATGTTTAAAATTTATTATTCTGTCATATGAAATAAAAATTATAAAATTCCAATCATTATAGTTTAAAATGTTAGAAAAATATAGTGTTCTAATAAAATAAAATATCTAGCAAATATTTAGTAACATAAAACATTTATAGAGTTTTTAATATTAAAAAAACAAAAATATATTATATGAATAATGAAATATTAAAAATTCTTCTTTATAAAATTAATTAACTAAAACAAGATTTTATAAAATTATAATCTTTTATGATATTTTTATAAGATAAAATTTTATAAAATGTTTTATAATGATTTAAAAAGCATAATAATTAAATTTTAGAAATTCCTCAATAGTAAATAAATATTAAAAGAAGGTAATAAATAATATAAAATCATCACACTAAAATTTTTACATACAAGGATAATATATTCAAAATAATTTCCTAAAACATGACTATCTAATTTCTAAATAACACACATAGTGGTTATATATGTTTTTCAATATTGAAGAGAAAAATTTAGGACAAAAACATCATGATATTTATATTTGTTCAAAAATATACTAGCATTTCACAAAAAATTTAGATTTCCTAAAAGTAATTTAAATTCTCCCATTATTATCACACAAAACTCAGTTTCCATCAAATTTGAAAATCAATTTTAAATCAATTCATTTTATTATCCAAATCAATATCATTAACATAAATTCTAATAATTAAAATATTAATTTAAATTCTTTTTGACAAACACATTAGTTCTTTATTACCATTGAATGAAACTATTTTTTAGAATAATATATTTCTATCTTACCACGAGTGAGGTGATTTCATAAGACCACATAAATATTTTGATAATGTACAAAATAATTAATAAATTTCACTTTCCCAAAACAAGGGTGTTATGAAACCAAAAAATCTATTGAATGAAAAAAATTTAAAATTCTCTTTTGATATACATTTTAAATCACATAAAACTGTGAAATATTGTAAAAAATAAATAAAAAAGTAAAAATTGATAGAATTATGTGAATAATATTGACTAAATCTGAAACAATCTTCTTTGATAATAACCATGAGAAACATGCCTAATAGTATTCCTACTAACCTATCAATATTCGCACATTAATTCATAATGATTCTTTTAGTTCCTGTAAAATGATTTTCTAAAAGTTTTTTAACTAAATAAAATAAAATTATTTTTCGAAAAAATTATTATCAAAATGTGCATATCAATAATATAATTGGAATAATTTAATTCTACGTTACCATTATTATGAACAAAATCGGAAATAAAAAAAATTACCAGAAAAATTAAATTAGCACTAATAGTCTTAATACAAGAATCAATATTGCCAATAACATTTTCAAAAGGATGATAACACTAAATATTATAAGATCTTTTATTAGTTTTATAATTACTATGACATAATTCTATTGATTCATCCTTGTGTTTATTTTTTTCAACATAAAACTTTAAATATCCAACCTCATCATCGTTCTAATCATAATTTAAATTTTATTCCCCAAAATATTCATCACATATTACATAAATTGATTCTCCAGTACCCAAATTTCTTTTATTATCAAACCTATAAGATTTATTATTATTATAGTAACCCATAAAAACATATTTTTCACATTTAGCATCAAATTTATCTATATTATTTTACATATTAAAAATAATAACATTAAAACCCAAAATACTAAAATTACCTAAATTTGTTTCTTTCCTTTGATAAAATAATGTAGATATTTTTTCATAAAAATTCTCATAATAATTCCATTTTAAATAAAAAAACATTTAAATTGTTTTTACCTATAAATTTATAATAAAATTAAATTGACTTCAGATAGTTCTATATATTTCAAGAAGGGTTATATTTTTATGTTCTATGACACATTTTTATATGGTGTTCAGGGTGTATATAAACATTTAAATTAACAATACATTTCTCAATATTATTAAAAATCTAAATTTTGAAATTGTATTTATTTAACCCTACAAATAATCACAATCATAAATGATTTTTCATTTTAAACTAAATTTCATCAAGAAATAAATGTAGATAAATTATTAATTTTATGTGCAAGAAAAAAACCCATTAATATATACTATAATCAACCATAATAACTAAACTATATTTCTTTCATACATGAAAATAAATTTTTATACGACCTAATAGATATTAATATTCAAATATTAAAAGTGTATTAGTACTTACCTTATTGATTGGTCTGAGAAAATATTTAGGTTTTTATCAATTAATGATAGAATCAAAAAAAATAAAGCCTCAAGGAAAATTTACAATTTTATAAATGAAATTAATATGTAAATAATATATTTTCTTAACCTTGAGTACTATGTTATATTGTTGTTAGTATAATTATTGTAATATTATAACTTATGATCATTTTAATTGCATGATGTATATAACCATGTGAAAATTGTAACTTCAGTTAACTATATTGATTAAATGATGAGAATTTGGTCACATAAAAATTTATCATGTTTTCAAAACATTGATTATGAATAATCTATTGGTTCAACTACCATAATGTGGTAGTTTAATTTATCATGATTCATGATCACATGATATAACTTGTTATTAGTGGATATGGCATTATGTGGTAACTCTAGGCCCATGAATGCACCCTTTGATCAAAGAATACAACTTTTAGTTACATTAATAAACACATAGTCACTACACTATAGGTTTATTAATTATATTGAATAATTTAGAGTTCACTAGCTAAGCTCAAAGGTATGGCATGTGTCTATGAATGTGCGTTTCATTAGGGGTTATTCTGGTTTGATATATTATGTATGATAAAGAAGAATATATTGAGATTCAAATTTTTTTTCAATAGAAAATGTTCTTCATGAAAGTTAAAAGCATAATTTTATTTATTTGTTATAAAAACATCTGACATTCAAATTCCATAATTGCAATAGAAATATACACTACCATAATTACAAAATTTTTATATAATTTGTTACTAGAAAACTATTCACATGTTGTAACTATTTATGTAGTAATTATTGATAAATCATGAATCATGTATACGTATCATGAAGTATATTAACTAAATGGATCATAGTATTATTATAAATTGGTCACATGGTAGGTTCATAAATGTGTTTTGGAGTAGATTGTTAAAACAATATTTGGTGATTTTTTTCAAAATTTAAAAAATAGAATCAACTAATAGTGGAGATGAAATAAATATAGAGAATATAAATACCATTAATTATATTCTATAAATAATTAATATAACATCACTATTAAGATAAATACTCAAATAATAATAGAGATATAATCTAAAATAAGAAAAAAAATCTCTATCATATTCCACAATTTAATTTTTCTTATTTTTTATCTAAATAAAATATTAAACATTTCATATAGTTGAATGAATGAATGAAAAATTTAACATATTTTAAATGATTCTAATAGAGAGTTATTTCTAGTTATGTAATGATATTTGTAATATAAAAAACTAAATATATAAATTTATAATAATTATAGATTACCAAAAATATTGAAATGTATTTGTGGAATTTTGGTACATTGTATATTTTTTTACTTTGGATTAGTAAAAATAAATATAAAAATTATATTTTTTGAAGAGCTCATCTATATATTACATGTTATAATCGATTTACTAATTATTAATTTAAATTGTTTTTTGTAAAACCCAAAAAAAAACATTTTTAGAAAATAAGTGATAACATCAAATAGACTAAATTATAAATGTTCATATATGAATAAAATTTAATAAATGTTTATATATTTCATATTAAATATTAATTGTAAAATTTTAACCACTATGAATAATATAATTATAAAAATATATTGATCTAGAAATAAATTATTTATAATAAATAATGAGCAACATTAAATATTGACAGAGATTGTAATATTCAGAAAATATATAAAACAAGAACAACAAACTCCCAAAAGTTTTACGCAATTGTATCAATCCTCGGTCATTTTTCTGAATATTAATCCCATTATCTTATCCAATTTCATGTTTGTAGGAATGGTGTGTTATAAAGGTACATAAGTTATACCCTTTTATAAGAAATACAAGGGGTTTGATGTAGGGTTGATGCACTATCTTTCCCAAATAATGGAATTTGGATAAAATCCATTATTGATATATTATAGATTCATATTAATTAATCCAAAAAAGGAAATTCATTATTAAGGAAAACCATGATTGTTCTACCTTAAGGGGTCTACCAATGTAGGATTTTAATTATCTTTCCTACGTTTATATAAGGAATAAGAAATTGGATAGGTTCATTTTTTACAAATTAAATGAAAATATTAGTTAGGGGGTTTTGGAGTTGGCATTAAGCTATAATGTTTTTAGTTGTGACATTGGTTTAAGAAACCAACAGTTTATTAGATGACATGTACATATTCACTAAATGGAAGATATCCTTCATAAACTAAATGGGGTTCAATTTCAAATATTTATTCATTTTCAAGAGGTCTTTTTACATAATATATGTGTTTTTAAAACATTTAAATGTGTTAGATAGGAATATTGAGGGTAAGCCTTCATGGTGGATGGACTTCATGAGTGATTCATAGATTTCTCATCTCATATAGTTGGTAGGAGAACAACATTCATGTTTTGTAGAGACTTCATGGGGTACTCTAATGTTCCAATGAGATTTGTGAACTATTTTTCAATTATAGTTTACAAGAATAAAAGGATGAATTATATTGTGTCATCATGGGTTGGTCAATCATTCTATGGAATAAGAAAAGGAAGTACATGTCACTTATGCAATGAAAAATGTGAAATAACTATGTGATATCCAACTAAGAAAGGACCCACACTGTAGGAAAATGGATAATCCTTTGTATAAGGGGATTAAACATAGAATAATGTCTTTTGACTAATCGTATATTTTATCTAAATGGAAAACAATTGTATTTAAAGTAAAGGGTTGGAAAAAACTTTTATCGAATTAATCGTCCTTCCTATAGTAGATGCATGAATATGTGGTGACATAACCTATTGGGTGAAAAATGGATGATCATTACATGGGGTAACATACTACTAGTACGAGTGGTTGTAGAGTTATCTTATATTTGGATAGTTTAGTGATATGGGAGAAGAAAACTGATCTATGATCAGTTTCTTAAATGATTGGTGACTATGATTCTTATGAATCTCTAAATTGAGAATTCGATGAGAATAAAAAATATTTATTACAGGCCAACTGATATTTGGAGGACCACTATACATATATTTCTTTTTAAAAATGTTTTCATTAATATGGAACATGATGATTGATCAATCCCTGGATGTGTATGATACATCGAAGAATTTTCATACAGTTAAAACCTGAATGTTTCACCGTCAATGGAAAATAAAATTAGGTGGAATCATAGGGTCTATTCTCTCCTTTGAAATTTTGGTGAGTTCCCATGTTCTAATATATTGCACCACCAACAATAAAGTTAAATAGGAATTAAGAGAGTATATTTTTAATGTGGAAAATATTTACCTATATGAATTTTCTCATGGATTCCAAGAAGTCACATGATCTATATGTTGACATTTATATAAAACATATAATGTGTCCAATGGGTTTATGAATGGTTGGGTCAGTCATATATAGGTTGATACCCTAATCTATTCATTTTCAATATCATTCTTTGTTATTAAATGATTTCATGATTGATACATCATTTTTGTGTAAGGTACCTCCAAACTTCTACCTGAAAACATGGACAAGATGAGCTTGGTAAGAATCCTTCCATCTAAGGGTGTCTACTAGAAGATTCTTCAAGGGTATTAGGAAATTATTTAGAATCAAATTGATTATTTGGTGAAATTAACATTCCCATTATTTTATTAAGTGTTATTTTAATAACCAATCATTAATTTCATTACACTATTGAGTATCATATTGTCCTTTATCATTTACAATTTTAATTATTGACAATTTCATTTTCATGAGGTAAAAGATTAAACTTATTTATTTTTATGATTTTTTATGTTTTCAATCCATATTTATTGAATAAAATCATAGTTTAAAGGAGACAATGCCTTATTGTAATCAACAATAAGAGCCATCTATATTATGTACACTATCAAAATTTATCTAATAACAATTTTATAAACCCAAAAAATCATGATTAAACATTTTATTATAGGAATCATATATACATTATGGGTGTGGAGGATAATGTCACAATCTCTATACCCAATACCAGTAGTCTATCGACATAGTTTACAAACAAACAACTCAACTGAGATGCATTTTTTCTTAGAATATTTAATTGGGAGTGGACATATTTTAAAATACTCACCAATCAAATATGAAAATGATGGTGATAATCATCATACATTCTCTCACAACTATATTTTCATATGAAAATTGTAACATAATAATCTCATCAGTGGGTGTATTTTAAATTGTAAAAGTACTCCCCAATGGTATGTTATCTTATTAGTGGCCTTTAAAATTCTACCTGGATGATACGTAAGTAGGTTTCTTAAACAACTACAAGTAGTTTACCTGTATGAGTTGTATAGGTTTCTTATTTCACCATGAACTAGCCGAATGAACATGTAATAGACAGTTTATCTATATTCTTGTGGATATGACCACCTTCAAATTAATATAAGTATGTATATGATTTTTTATATGTCATCCATGAACTATGGAAATCCGAATAATTATAGATATTTATGATTAATTTCTCACCATATCCAATGTTTATGACTTTAAAAGATAATTACATCCATTATCAAGTAATTTTCATTATTATAGGGAAGCTAATAATGGGTAAAGATAATATTAACTATACAAAAATATTATTAATTTTATCTATGTATATCCTATTTTAATCAAATGGTCTAATATTTTGGTGTAAAAATAAAATTTTTTATATATCTATTTATCAATGAATTCCAAGTGTTTTTACAATTTTTTTTGGGAGATTGAGAATACATACTTGGGTTGTATAGAATTTAATCATATTTCCCCCTTCCTATTGAAATTTAGATTTTTTATATATGTTTCTATGTTTTTGGATATTTTCATGTAGTTATTTTTACAAACACATCATATATAATACACAAGTGAGTGTATATTTTCTATATCAAATCAAGCCAATAAATCAAGGGATGTGAGTTGGCGTTTCAATTTATCTCATGTTGGGTCTTTTTCATGATTGTGTAAATTTTCACTGAATTGTTGTGAAGATCCTTTTTAAATTACAATTGATATCACAAAACTTATGAATATAGAAATTCAATATTCCTACGGTCATTCCAATTGTTAATCTCTTATTAAAATTATGAAAATTTATTTTGTTTATATGTTGTTTTTGCGAATCAATAACCTCACTAACCCGTTGAGTAATTACCAAAATTTCATCCCTATTTCATATAGTGGAAACCCTTTCTGAATATTTTTTAAATACACTAGATGACTCAATGGAAGTATACTATTATTTTATCCTTTAAAAGATGGGGTTTTAGTTCATAGGACGCAAGAGTTGTTAATAATTGATCATTATGATCCTTATATATTCTATTGGAAAGTCATGTATATATAGATAGTGATCCCAAAAAAGTTCACTAGGGTTAGTAGAAAATGACTTCCCATTTTTATCAACTGGATATAGATATGGTAGGTGTGAGAAGAAATGAATTAAATGATTATTTTAATAACCATGGGAACCCCAAAAAGTTCATGGGATTATTGTATTTTATGGATTGAAAACTATCCAAATTGTGTTCTTGGATGTAGTATCAAATAGGTGAAGAAACTAGTGGGCAATAATATAGTACATCATAAAGATTAATTGGAATATATGGTAGAACAGGAGTGTCATGTGACTAATCACACACAACACAATATATTGCATTCATCATCACATTTTATTCATATCATGGTGGAAGTATCATAAACACAAGTGGACATGGTTACTGATTAAACTATTGAAATTAGTTTTACAAGGATGAAATATTTTAATCCATTAGTTTAGAGTTCCTCGACAAGTAATGTTAAAGGTTATTTATAATGGTTGAATTTTTAAAATTTACTTATATGCTCCCCCTAATTTGTTAACTCCATTTTGGAGTGAGACACCTATTATAATACATTGATTATAAGAATTGGATGATACTTTTCAATCCGGTTGTATTTCTCCTCATTGAGAGAAACTCCAAATGACATCCCCATCATTCTATAAGATTTTTATCCAGTGGCATTGAGATACAAAAACTGATCTATTTTTATAAGTTTATATATGTTGGGAGGTCTTAAAAGTTTTGAATAACATGGAAAATACAAAATAAATTAAAAAAAATGAAAATTTTAATAAATAAAATAAATAAAATAAAAAATACATGAAATGTAATATATATATATGTAATAAAAAAATAATTCAAAAAATTGAAAATATAGATAATATAGAGTTTTAGATATTTGAATTAGTGTAAATATTGTGAACATATGTAAATTAAAATGTTTATCAAAAAATTATAAAAATCACTAAGTGTGAGGGGAGGGGATCATATAGAGGTGGTTGTGGAGGGAACTCTATCCATAATCACTAAGTCAAAGGTCTCATTTACTCCATCATTAACTCATGATGAGGCTGCACTCATAGACACAACTATTCCAAATATTTCTTTTTCTTCTTTTGTCTATATTGATATGCCCTCTAATTATTCATGGTCTTTATAATCTCACCTGGAGCATATAGCTACTCACCATATTGTTCTGCAGATGATGATGAATCCCCTTGATCTCCTCTCACACTATATGCCAACATCTCAAAAGTACCATAATAACTGAGAAGCACCAATCTAGTGTCGATACCATTAACTTGATCATTATTGAAGACATACTTAGTCTCCTGTATCCTTGATGTGTCATAAAATGAGTTTTACTGGTGGACTAATTGACTGTATATTCACGAATCTCATTTGGTATCTGAAATTTTTTTCATCTCTTATGACTCCTTTTGTTTTAGATTAATATAAAAATATATAGAAAATTATTTATAGTTAATTTTCAAACTAATAAAATTATTATTATCCCAGTATTCATCTAGGAAATCCAGTAATCCCTCCAGTGACAAGGTCACTATATATCCTATTTTAATTGAAAAAATATGAAATTTCTGGATGTTCGACCACCTTTGTGTGTGTAAAATAAACATATCACATTTAAATATTATAAATTAATAAAATTATTTCCATAACACATCAATTCATATTGAATGTACGAATACTATCTCAAGGAATCTCCTCCTTCCACCACTAGTTCTACTAACATAATGATACCATCCCTTGAAAATTAGATCGCATACATTATGAAAATAATCCATCCAAAAATTGGGAAGATATGTACTTTGGTTAATAGATACAATGAGACTAGTGAAACTATATGACTCCTTCTTCCAGTAAAGATTATGTTTTCAGATTGTGCCAAAACTAGTGCCATCAATCACACATACTGTACAGACCTGAAGCTTGACGTACATGGACATTACATTACTTTTTCGGAATACTTAATACATAACAAAAACAGACACACAAGGACCGTAATAGTTTAGTGTATTTGGAAACTCGGAATAAAATCTTCTAATCATGGTGAAAGATCTTAAACATCTCCCAATAAAATCTTCCCCTTTTTTTCTTACCTAAAACCTTTCTTTATATCTTGGGGAAAAGAAAACATAAAAGGGGTGAGCTCAAATTCCCAGTAAGGGTAAACATAGATAACATAAATCAATCGATAAACATTTGAATGCAAAAACTTGAACATAAATTATAAACATCAAAATCATGAGAAAAGACATGAATCTTGGAAGTACGTAAGGCATATATCATAAGGGAACATCAATCATGATAAAATAGCATGGGAATAAAACATGTAATTGTGGAAACCATTAAGCACATGATATGATTTCCATAGTAGCCAAGGCATTGCTACCAAGGCCATCTTAGTGGACAATGTCCCTTTCTGAATCGATTTCACTCCTCGTTCCAGTCCTGTATTACTGAACCGGTTTAAATTGTTGTTCCAGCCATGTCTATCTCATGAGATATAAGACTTTACCCAATTAATTGGAGGGAGATATAGGTCCCACCCATATCATATTGAAATCATTCTTACATGTGCCACAAAATAAACTTAAAACATTCATCATAACCCAAAGAATAAAATGGGTTTCATAAACATCATTCCATCATCACATAATCCACATAATACAAATGGATATTTCATCATAAGAAAAGTTAAACGATGTAATTAATAGGGATATTATACTTTAAACATATACATATGAAATAATGTCATCCTAGATGAAAAATGGTTTTGATAAAACACTAGAAATGAATTCTTGACGAAAATATCCTTTCTTCTTCAAAATCATTATCTTTTCACAAGATTTCATGGAATTTTTAAAGAAAAGGATTTTGTTGAAAATAGTCATGAAATATTTTGGAGGAATCTTGGTGAAAATAAGGTTTTATAAAACCGTAAAAATCCGTTCATGCCGTATAAGTTAAAAAAACATTCTTCTCGTACTTTTGCCGGAAAAGTCAAAAAAGTACCTTGTAATGTAAAACAAAAGAGAGATTCCTTACATACCATGTAGTAAAAGTCAAAAATGGGTAAAAATTACATTAAACATAGATGAATTTTTTTATATAAAACATGTACATGTATAATAACAAAACCCCAGCAAATATTTACGAATAAACAATCTCGGATAAGAATGAGATTGGAATATTTATCCCTTACCTTAGGTCTGATATGCTTCGTATATATCCGAACCTCCTGTATAATTATTTAAATAATGTCACTGACTTATTACAGAATCATATTCATTCTTATGATATCATATATGGTTCACTTGTGACTTTATATTACTCGTTCTTTTGTAAATTCCATGTTAAAGAGCGTTTTGGGTAAAATCGTTTCATCTGTCGTCCGTGTTTTGACTTGTAATTATTCATATGATTATTTAGATCATGATTACTTAATTCTAGAATATAAAACATGATTTATATATAATATACATTCAGAATATACATAAATATAATAGATCGGTAAATGGAATGAAATACACCGTTCATGGAGACGGTAGGTCGTACGTACGCATGAACGTTGTTTTCGTTTCGTCATTGAATTGAATGGAATTAATTGGATGACGTACATACATAAATACATAAATCTAGTGTCATTATTATGTCATATATTTCATTATTACTTATTATATATAGTTTATAATGATTTTTGAATGGTTAATCATTGAGAATGAATCCCATCGCGTCGTGGAGACGGTATTCCATACGTACGCACGAGCGATGATATCGTTCCCATGATCGTGGAATTTTATTAGAGTGTATGTATACTATTACAGAGTCAATAATACTTTACAATAATCATATATAGTTTTTTATTGGCACTATTATACCCATCCAAGTAAGGTGGTGGTGGAAAATAGATTACACCACGACGTGGAGACGGTATTCCGTACATACGCACGCGCGGTGATTTCATTTTCCGTGGGATGGATAGATGGTGAAATAGGGTTTTTTTCACTCTTATAATAAAATATCAGTATATGAGTGATAATGATGTTATTACTTCATAATGAAACAAATAATGAAGAAGGAGTGTAAGAATAAATAATGTTGAAAGAATCGGTAACGGACATTACCTCTTCTTTGAAGCACCTCTTTGAGACCTCCTTTTAGGGCACCAAAAATGATCTTTGAAGAAGACCAGGACTTCTAGGATGTTTCTAGGGATGTGGAAAACAGAATTTGTCAAGTTTTGGCCAATCTTGAAGGCTCAAAGTGGTGTGAGGATGAGAGGGAGGAGGTTCCCTTTTATAAGGGACGAGAGGGGCACCTTTGGAATAACTAAAAAGTTTATTTTATTATAAAGTCATATTCAGTTTTTAATAGCTCCAAATTGACTTATATAGAAGCTAAGTGGGGATGCATCTAAATCCTCTCATCCATTAGAATTTAGACAAGTTTAGGTCATTATATTAACCTTAAATTTTTGTTTTAACTCTTAGTTAATTAGATTGACATTTACCATGTCACTTTGTATTTTTATATTATATAGCTAATAAACTTACCATATACATCCAAGAGATGCCCCAAGTGGCCCATTAATGATAAAACTATCAGGATATAAGCATCTTGGCCGCACCTCAGAATTTTAGGAATATAATAACAATTAATAATATAATATTTGTTTTAAAAACTATTTTTTGTCAATTTTGACACTATTTGGTAAGTGAATTTTTTTAAAATCATAACAGAATTATTAGTTCAAAAAAAGTTAATTAAATCGATACTAACATGTAATATTAACATTAAAAATTATTGGAATTCATAAAAAGTCCTAATTTACATTTATTTGGGTATTTATAACATCATTTATGTCCATATTTAATTAATAAGATAATTACTGCATCATAATTGTGTCATAAATAAATTAAATTATTTTAAGTCTAAAAATTACAAATAAAATACCATTTAGTAAGAAATAGTTTTATCTTTCTAATTAATATTTATAATCGAATTTATGTTATGTATAACCCTACATTAAAAATGATTTAGTTATTAAACATTGATTTTAACTATTTTAACCCTTCTTTAAATAAATTAATAATAAATTTCCTAATCTAATCCAAGTGGGCCTAAATGGTCATATTTTATTCCTAAGGATGTTTTTGGCCGAATTACACTTATCCAATAGAATTAGGACATGTTTTAGGGTAATAATAATATAATTTTTACCCTTAATTACCCTATTTACTTTTAACCGTGGTAAAAAAAGTAAAAAGTTACTATTCACCAAAAATTTATTTTCATCTCATTGAACCACATTTTAGCCCTTGATATTATCTGTGTCTCTTGGATTTTAGAAATTTCAATCACAGATACGGTAAAATTATGTTTTATGAAAAATTCATTTTTTAACTACCACTTAGTGGTTTCAATATTTATCAAAAAATGAAAGTTTCCAGAAAAATACAAAAAATTAGGCCTAATCTATATTTGATATTATGAACTAAAAAATGATTTCTATTTTACCAAATTCAAAACATATCAGTTTCATTAATTAATTTATTAATTAATTCCCGTCATCAATACAAATAGCGTGTTCTTAAGAGATAATAACTATCAAAAGATTGACACTTGTTTATGTCAGGTTTAAATGTGAAATTAAATCCAATGACCAAAATTGTATTAAATTGTAAAAATATATTCTAAATATACTTTAAAAACACTCAAATTAGTAATTTATCACTATTAATTATTTTGATTAAAAAGGTTGTTTTTAATTAAAATTTTGTAATTTTCACTATTCATCAGAAAATGAAAGTTATCTGAAAAGTACCAAAATTTCACCCTAAGTTAATTTCGATATTCCGAATCAAAAAATTAAGTCCATTTTGAAAGATAAAATTTATAAAATTTCAAAAATTGGGTATTACTTTTCATAATGGCTAGTTCATAATAATATTATAATAATATCTCATTTAGTGAAACTCGATATTGCGTACTACACACGCTATTGAGGAAGGTCGTGATTGCGTGTAATGAAAGGAAAGTCAAGGATGTGTGTTGTGAAATCTCTTTTTGGTGTAGCGTACAACAAAAGACATTAATGAAATTAAAAATTATATTTTTCATAAAATCTAGGGGTGTTAAATTCTACCCCTCTTAAAATGAATTTCGCCCTCGAAATTCGTCGGGGTTATAAATGGTTTACTACTCAAAATTTTCTTTAATAGAATCCCAGATCATAAAAAGGAATACCAAAACATGGTTTTAAAAACTAAAGTATGAAACGTATCGGTTACCCAAATTAACTCATCATTGGGTTTCCATGTAGGAGATCATAGGTGAAAATATGGATATGGAAGAAAAATCTAACCATAAAGTTATGATGGAGAGTGGTAGAGAACATGCCTATGAAAAAGACAACAATCACAAAGCCATAAATTTGTGACGATCTTAGGTACCTTCTAATTCATCAGATATAAGAGCACTAGGAAATTTTTTTTTGTTTTCAATATCATTTCCCTAAAGTTGATGAAATTGGAATTAGAAGAAATACTTTTGTGATTTTGGTACAGTCTCACCGTTGGTCGTTCTTTGGAAAATTTCCACTTCATCTCTTAAATAAATAATGTTGAATTTGTCATTCGTGATGTGTTAGCAGATCATGTGATAGAATGATGGTTCATTCCATATGTCTCAAACAAAAGGATAGAAAAGTTATCAAAAAATACATAAGTCCATATATAGTGATATTAATCATATATGCTTCCTAAAATGGTCTTATACTTCATATATCATACTGCTTAATATAATAAAACTAGTATCTACTAAATAGGGACTTCCTGTAGGCCAGTGGTAGGCGATAAAGGTCAGTCGCACTTCGGTTGTGGGGTTGATTCCCACAGCCTTGTCCAACACGATGGGCTATCGCCCATCCTATAGGTTGTCTTTTTTCTAAAAATACATTACTATAACATCCCATAAATAATATCGAAAAATGTTCTATCCTTAAGAAATACTAACTTATGTCCAACATAATCCATTTCAATATTTAGGCTTATCCAAAATACTGCTGTCCAATCTCATATTATAGTGAATACAATTACCAAAGAGTTCATACAACTAGCATGTTAATACCATCGTTGACCCCATATATCAAAAGATATTTCTTGTTGGTCACATTCCAAACATTCTAAGGCCTTAATCATGTATTACCTTGAAAAAATTAATACCTATTGAATCTTAGTGAAAACATGAGTGCTGTCAAAAGTTAATTCTTTTCACATACCAAAACCTCGAACCATGATATAACAATTTCCTTATATCAGTCATGAGCACATGAATATTGTCAAACATTTCATTTTATCCTTATCCCATCATTATGTTCATATCATCTTCTTTCCAAAAATATCTCTATCACTTTCCATGGTTACCGATGCCATATTCTTATAGAAAACCACAATGTACCAATATATAGGTATTGCAATATACCATAAAGTAGCTGAACAACATTATTTTGGAATACCAATACATAAACACATCAAACCATCCTCTCCAATGATTGTCATTGAATAAGTCCTTCCTTGATTTAGATGTAAACTCTTAGGTCAGGGCATTGAGTTGGGTAATGCCAATGTTCTCCACAGATATGACATTGAACTCCATAATAGTCTATCACTCTATGACCCTTTTCTCCACACAGATAACATTTGTCCCTCCATTTGAGGTAGTCTTCAAGGTTCTTCATCCAATTTTTAGAAATATCAATCTTCCATTATTTATGCCCCTCACTATGTGAAGATGCATAAAATTACATCTTCCTCTTATTTGATGACTTAGGAATACCACTAATTTCACCTTGTTAATCATATATCGTGATGACTGATTCGGCATAATCACAATATCTTTCTCTCTAGGCATTACACAATTTCTTTTCTCATAGTCACCAATTTGTCCATTGGATTCAATGTTAACCGAATTCCTTCTGGTTCCCTACATTGACTAAAACATAAAAAGAATTCTGTGAGAGGAAAAAATCATGCTAGCGAAAAAAACATAATAAAGGGGGAGTACCTTCAATATCTAACATCTTAGGTTTAATTCTAAGGTCATTAGCGCAATTCTAGTACTATAACCTATACGTATACTTAACCATTTGGACATCTCTAGACATACCTTAGAAATATCTCTATGGATCTCACTAAAGTTATCGCATCCTAGTGTCCAAAGGTTGACTAATCCTTTCCTCTGATACCAACTGTAGAGACCTAGAGCTTGACATACATGGAAATTACATTACTTTTGAGGAATACTTAATACATAACAAAAATACACACACAAGGACCGTAATAGTTTAGTGACTTTGGAAACTTGGAATAAAATATTCTAAACATGGTGAAAGATCTTCAACATCTCCCAATAAAGATCTTCCCCTTTTTTCTTACCTAAAACCTTTCTTTATATCCTGGGGAAAAGAAAACATAAAAGGGGTGAGCTCAAATTCCCAGTAAGGGTAAACATAGAGAACATAAAACAATCCATAAACATTTGAATGCAAAAACATGAACATAAAATCTAAACATCAAAATCGTGAGCAAAGAAATGAATCTTGGAAGTACGTAAGGAATATATCATAAGGGAACATCAATCATGATAAAATATCATAGGAATAAAACATGCAATTGTGGAAACCATTAAGCACATGACATGATTTACATAGTAGCCAAGGCATTGCTTCCAAGACCATCTTAGTGGACAAAGTCCCTTTCTGAATCGATATAAATCTTTATCCAATTCATTATAGGGAGATATAGGTACCACCCATCTCATATTGAAATCATTCTTACTTGTTCCACAAAATAACCTTAAAACATTCTTCATGACCAAAAGAATAAAATGGGTTTCATAAACATCATCCCATCATAACATAATCCACATAAATCAAATGGATATTTCATCATATGAAAATTTAAACCATGTAACTCATTGGGAAATTATACTTGAAACATACACATATGAAATAATTCCATCTTAGATGAGAAATGGTTTTGATAAAACACTTGAAATGAATTCTTGAGGAAAATATCCTTTCTTCTTCAAAATCATTGTATTTTTAAAATATGTCATGCAATTTTAGAAGAAAAGTATTCTTTTGAAAATAGTCATGAAATTTTTTGGAGGAAGCTTCATGAAAATAAGGTATTATAAAACCGTAAAAATCCGTTCATGCCATATAAGTTAAAATAAACACACTTCTCGTAATTTTTCCGGTAAAGTCAAAAAAGTTCCTCGTAACATAAAAAAAAGAAATATTCCGTACATACCATGTAGTAAAAGTCAAAAATGGAGTAAAAGGACTTTTAACATACATGAAAACATTTTTATAAAACATATACATAGATAATAACAATAACCCCAGTAAATATTTACGAATAAAAAATATCGTATAAGAATGAGATTGGAATATTTATCCCTTACCTTAGGTCTGATATGCTTCGTACGTATCCACACCTTTTGTATAATGATTTAAATAATGTCATTGACTTATTACATAATCATATTCACTGTTATGATATCATATATGGTTCACTTGTGACATTATATTACCCATTCTTTGGTAAATTCTATGTTAAAGAGGGTTTTGGGTAAAATCGTTTCATTTGTCGTCCGTGTTTTGACTTGTAATTATTCATATGATTACGTAGATCATGATTAATTAATTCCTGAATATAAAACATGATTTATATATAATATATATTCAGAATATACTTATATATAATAGATCGATAAATGGAATGAAATACATCGTTCATGGAGACGGTAGGTCGTACGTACGCATCAACGTTGTTTTCGTTTAATCATTGAATTGAATGGAATTAATTGGATGACAAAAATATATATATACATAAATCCAGTATCATTATTATGTCATATATTTTATGATTACTTATTATATATATTTTATAATCATTTATGAATGGTTAATCATTGAGAATGAATCTCATCGCGTCGTGGAGACGGCATTCCGTACGTACGCACGAGCGATGATATCGTTCCCATGATCGTGGAATTTTATATGAGTGTATGTATACTATTAAAGAGTGAATAATAATTTACAATAATCATATATAGTTATTTATTTTCACTATTATACCCATCCAAGTAATGTGGTGGTGGAAAATAGATTACACCACAGCGTGAAGACGGTATTCTGTACGTACGCACGCACGGTGATTTCATTTTCCGTAGGATGGATAGATGGTGAAATAGGGTTGCTTCATACTTATAATAACATATCAGTATATGAGTGATACTGATGTTATTACTTCATAATGAAAAAACTAAAGAAGAAGGATTGGAAGAAGAAATAATGTTGAATGAATCGGTAACGGACATTACCTCTTCTTTGAAGCGCCTCTTTGAGACCTCCTTTTAGAGCACTAAAATTGGTCCTTCAAGAAGACCAAGACTTCCAGGATGTTTCTTGGTAAGTGGAGAATATAATTTGGTAGGGTTTGGCCGAGTTTGAAGGCTCAATGTGGCGTGAGGAAGAGAGGGAGGAGGTTCCCTTTTATAAGGGAGGAGAGGGGCACCTTTGTAATAACTAAAAATATTATTTTATTATAAGTCATATTCGGTTTTTAATAGCTCCAAATTAATTTATTTCGAAGATAAGGTTGGTATGTGTCTAAATACTCTCTTCTAATAGAGTTTAAACATGTTTAGGTCGTTATATTAACCATAACTTTTAGGTTTTACTCTTAGTTTATTAGATTGACATTTACCATGTCACTTTGTATTTTTATATTATATAGCTAATAAACTTACCATAAACATCCAAGAGACCCCCAAGTGGTCCATTAATGATATACCTATCCTTATATAAGTATCTTGGCCGAATCCCAGATTTTTAGGAATATAATTACAATTAATAATATAATATTTGTTTTAAAAACTATTTTATGTCAATTTTGACACTCTTTGGTAATTGATTTTTGTGAAACTCATAACAGAATTATTAGTTCGAAAAAAGTTAATTAAATTGATACTAACATGTCATATTAACATATAAAATTATTTTAATTCATAAAAAGTATCAAATTACATTTATTTGGGTATTTATAACATCAATTATGTCAATATTTTACTAATAAGATAATTACTGCCTCATCATTGTGTCAAAAATAAATTAAATTATTTTAAGTATAAAAATTACAAATAAAATACCATTATGTAAGAAATATTTTTATCTTTCTAATTAATATTTATAGTCGAATTTATCTTATGTATAACCCTATATTAAAAATGATTTAGTTATTAAACATTGATTTCAACTATTTTAACCCTTCTTTAAATAAATTAATAATAAATATCCTAATATAATCCAAGTGGGCCTAAATGGTAATATTTTATTCCTAAGGTTGTTTTTGGCAGAATTACACTTATCCAATAGAATTAGGACATGCGGTAGGGTAATGATAATATCATTTGTACCCTTAATTACCATATTTACTTTTAACCGTGGTAAAAAAAGGTGAAAAGTTATTATTCACCAAAAATTATTTTAATCTCATGGAACAACATATCAGTCTTTGATATTAACCGTGTCTCTTGGATTTTTGAAATTCCACTCACACAATGTGGTAATATTATGTGTTATGAAAAATTCATTTTTTAACAACCACTTAGTGATTTCACTATTCATCAAAAAATGAATGTTTCCAGAAAAATACCAAAAATTAGGCCTAAGCAATATTTGATATTATGAAATCAAAAATTATTTCTATTTTACCAAATTGCAAACATATTATTTGAATTAATTAATTTAAAAATTAATTCCCATCGTCAAAACAAAGTGCGTTTTCTTAAGAGATAATAACTATCAAAAGATTGACACTTGTTTATGTCTGGTTTAAATGTTAAATTACATGAAATGACCAAAATTGTATTAAACTGTAAAAATATATTCTAAATATACCTTAAAACCACTGAAATTAATAATTTTTTAATATTAATTATTTTGATTAAAAAGGTTTTTTTTAATTAAAATTTAGTAATTTTCATTATTCATCAGAAAATGAAAGTTATCCGAAAAGTACCAAAATTTCACCCTAAGCTAATTTCGACATTCCAAATCCAAAAATGAATTCCATTTTGAGAGATAAAATTTATTAAATTTAAAAAAGTGGGTATTAATATTCATAACGGCTAGTTCATAATAATATTATAATAATATCTTGTTTAGTGAAACTAGATATTGCGTACTACACACACTATCGAGGAAGATCGCGATTGCGTGTAATGCAAGGCAAGTCAAGGATGTGTGTTGTAAAAGCTCCTTTTGGGGTAGAGTAAAACACAAGACATTAATGAAATTAAAAAGAATATTTTTCATAAAATCTCGGGGTGTTACACATATGGACACACCATGCCTCCCAGATATAGGTATGTGTGGAATATTAAATGGGATACAGAAAACTGATAAATAATTAATACAATGAATATAAAATTTAAATAAATTTCAAAATTACTATTATTCATTTATGTACCATCCAATGATCAAACATGAAGTGTCTAACATCAATAGGAATTTAATCCCATGTCACCCATGATCTAGAAAAATAATTCCACAGTAATGCACACCCAAGCTCAACAAATAAATGATAAAAAAATTGAAAATAATATAACAAGAAATCAAACAATCAGGTTATAAACAACTTGATGAAATTTAATGAAAACAGACTATAATACATAATCAATAATACCTATCCATGAATGTATTGAACTCATGATGGGGGCATCGCCTAGTGATACGGTTATAAATCATCATTATCACAATATCACAACCCCTTCAAGTTTTCATTATGCTTCCAGTAGTCTAAGGTTCAGATTACGTAGCATCAGGCTCACCACTAGGTAGTGCATCCACCACCAACTCATAAAATATATTTCAAAAAATTCGTGTTGTCTATATGAACCCTAAAATATCTATTTTAAATAAGTAATTGAAATTATTTATTATATATACATATATAATATAAATGATTATAACATTAATTTAACTATTACCATATTGATCTACATACTCATATTTATATATGTTGGTGTCCATAACATCAAATTCTAATTTAAATTGGATTCTCCACATCATCATATCTTTCAATTATAAATTAATTTGTTAAATCAATAACATAATCTTCACCATTACCCCATAAAGTTTATGTGTCAACATATTTATTCATATCATTTCATAGAAATTATTTATTTGGAGTAGTATCTTGAAAAATTTCAATTTCATACTCCCCAACGAAACCACATTCACATTGAATAAACTGATTTTCATGATATTAAATTTTTTTATGCTCCACCAGTCATGTAAATCATTGAAGGATCTCAAGAATTTCATTAAAAAATTAGATGTGCCTGATGAAACAATAAAATCGTTTCATTTAATGCATGATAACATTTATATTTAAAGTAAATGATTCCATGGTGTGGATGAACAGACAAGCCTACATCAGTATCCAACCAATGGTATTTAATCAAAATCAAATAATTATATCCCAAATAAAATAATTTCATTATATCTTCAAACATTCTGTAAAACTCAAATTATCTTTATATATGAAAAGATCCGCTCATGAAAACACCCCTATTCATTGTTTTATTTATATATTCAAATGTTTGAAATCTAAAACTACTCAAATGTATGCATTATAAGATTCATCCATTTTAGAAGATGGGATACCTAATACACACAATTGATTATCAAATTTATCATCATATTAGCTTAACTAAAATTTTGAAAAGAAATTATCAACAAGAAAATAAATAATTTTTTTTATATTTTAATACATAAACAATTTACATTTCCAGTTTTTGAAATAAGTAAGATAAATTATTTATCTAACATTATTCAAGAGAAGAAACTACAATTTTTGGAATCTGTTTCAAGATACTATTATCATATTATCTAGATATAAAATCATATTAATTTACATAAATAATATATAATAATTTATTGTGGAACTCATAGTAAAAATGGTTTTATTTCACCATAGTTGAGAAGAACATATAAATGATCACTATGATTTTATCAGTTGAGATCTATCATTCATGAACTCCCCCCCAATCAAAGTTAGGGATGATAAAAAATTAATAATTTATTATTCATTTCATGATCACAATTTCAATTCTTATGGACCATGAAATATTGTATTGAATGATATTCAGATTTAAAATAATGATAGAAACAGAAATAAATTTCCTCCTATAAATAAGATTCAATAACTGATCCTTCAAATGATGATCTGTTACTTACCATTTTCTTCAGTTTCAACACTCATCTCTCAAATGGGTATATCAATTGAAATTTTACTAGAAATCCATATTTTTCATCTTGTGGAAAATGTAATTTCAAATGTCTATTAAATTAAATAAATATTGCATGAATTTTTTTTCCAATTGACATAATATTAAAATTTCACATTCATAGAGTCTAGTTAGTGCATAATATTCTATTGTACCTACACAAATGTCATAGAAAATTTGGATATTTGTGTTAGTGAATCCCAATTCATAGAATTCAGAAAAAATATACATCAAATTGTTAGTGTTTATTCAAATATAATATAATAGTCATGACTTCTCTACCCTGTAATATGAACATTTATTATAAAGAAAGGATAATTTGAAATATAAAAAACTAGAAGCCTCAAATTAGCGATATGATGATGAAATAATACACGATTTTTTTGGAAACATTATATACTGCCTTTGGAGTTATTAACTTCTATTATATTCCATTTTCACATAATTCTTTTTATTATCACCTAAAAATTTAGATATAGTCTAATTGTGCCAATATAGTATCATTAATTCTACCATGTGTTTCCAAAAATATATAAAATATATTATTAAAATAGATATTATAAAAATTCATGACATCAAACATGTGATAATATAACAAATGTAACCAATATAGCTCATCCAAAAAGATGATCTAATGTAAGAAATTGTTTTATTTCCTAAACACATATAATTTTTGTTGGTTTATTATTAGTATAATGATAATGGGAGTTATTTACAAAACAATGTATTTTAAATTAATACCTAAAAAAATATTGGAGGATTATCTATTTCAATTGTACCTTTACAGAAATTATATATGTTCCCCCAAAATGATGTTCGATAGGAAAAAATCATCGATTATAGTCTAAATAGTATATTTTTCATAAATTGATGAGAATAAATTTTTTTTTGTCAGTCATAATTTATAGATATTATTTTGGACCACGTGTAATACAGATAAATAACATACCATATTTCTGGAAGTCATTAATTTTCCATATCAATGCAGCATTTATTATGATTTTTTTCTCACAACGACATCCTATGTGCAGACATGATAACTCCAAAATAAATTTAACATATCAATCAATGGCTTAACATCCATTTTGTTATATTTTATAGAGTTATTATGACCGTCTAATAAGAATATTTAGTACCTTAAGAATCAAATGGATTGAAATAGTTCATATATAGTACCCAATCACACATTTTGAACTTGTAAAGCGAAATACATATATACATAGACAAAAATATTCCTTGAATCACCATCAATAGAATAAAATAAAATTTTAATGGTGTAAATATTGTTTTTCTTCCTTGACATCGAGGACTATGTCTTCTGGGTTATAAACAAATGTTGCACTCTTGGTGTAACTGTGAAATAACTCAACTGTATTATAAGAATCAATCCAAACATCCATAGTTCATCCTTTTTAACCATGTTTTTCCACATATAGGAAAACTAACCAATGGATCATTCTCACCATAAAATAATATGAAATAATTTTAACATGTACGAATATTCTGATAACCAAGACACAAATTACGAACCAACCTCTTTATTAAATTTATATTTATATGAAAAATATTTCATTCATGTAATTGTGCTCTAAAAAAGAAAATATATGATCAAAAATGTTGTTTGACATTCCATTATCTGATTTAGTATCCATAACTTTGCTAGTTGCCTTTTATTTTATTATCATTCAACCATGATATAATAAGATTTTAGAAGACATAAAAAACACATAAAATCTGGGATGGTTCCAACTTATGAGTTAAATTAATATCATCTTATGATTCATTTCTTTAAATGAATGACTAGGAACATAATATACTAAATTTTAAAACCATGATGGATTTGGAATGAAATTATTATTAATATATATGGAATTTTTTAACTATGTTGATTCAAAAAATCACAATTTATTAAAATCCCAAAACACAGTAGATGACCCCCGACATTTTCAACTATGTCAAACCTCCTCCGATCACAATTCAAATAAGGAAACATATTTTTATCTTCTGGGAAAAATCATTTTTTATGATGAAAATGATAAAAAATATTCCAAACCAATAATATATACATGATTTATACCAAAACCATTTGGATCATATTCATGATTTATCCAACAATGATCATTTAACAAATACTCTTTTCAATTTAATTATTGAAATTTTCGATAAAAATATGAAATAAATAATTTTTTTATGATTATATAATTTTTTTGAATAATTTTTTTAATAATTATAAATATTTATTACCAATTATTTGTAATATTTACTAATTAGTACTAATTTTTACTATTTATAATTATGTTTTTCTAATTTATAGTATTTTTTACTATTTCTAATTTTGTTACTAATAATTATAAATTTTTACTAATTATTACAAATTATTACCGGTAATAAAATATTTTTACTAATTACAAAAAAATATTACAAATTGCTGCCAATTGTTTCTAATTACAGCTAATTATAACTATTTATTACTAATTATTAAGAATAAATAATAATTATTATGAATTATTAATGATTTTCAATAATTTGAAATAATTTTTTTACTCACGTTTTTGAATTACTTTGAATTATTAATAATTATTAAAAATATTTTTTAATTATTCAATGAATATAATAATTACGAAAATTTTCATTAATTAATAGAACGTCTTTCTTGTTATTACAATATTTTACTAATTAAAAATAATTATTATAAATTATTAGTTATTATTAATAATTGTAAATATTTTTACTAATTTGTACCAATTATAAATAATTTTTACAAATTATTACTAATTGTTACTAATTATTTTTAATTTCCAACAATTGTTATAATTAAAACTAATAATAATTTTTTTACTATTTATAAATTATTATAACTGATTATTATTAATTATTAGTAATTAGTACTTATTATTATAAATTACTACTAACTATTACATTTTTTTAGAAATTATTAATAATTATTGGTAAATTTTCAAATTATTACTAATTATAACAAATGTATACTAATTATTACAAATTAATATTAATTATTAAAAACATTTACGAATTGTTACAAAATTTTACTAATTATTACTAATAATACCTAATTATTAGTAATTTTTAATAATTATTACTACTCATTATAAGTTAATAATAATTTATCCTAATAGTACTAAAAATATGTGCTTTATCGATTACCAAAAGAAGTCACTAAAGGTCGATAGGGACCACTATGTGACCGCTTCTACTAGTTGAATTTGTATAGTCGTTTTTGATCTATCATGACTGCCACGAGATACCCCTAAAAATCCTACCTTATTCTTTTTGTCGGTGGTGTATGGTGTGTGAGAAGGGATGCGAGCGGGATAAGGGGATGAAATGGAATTAATTATTCATTTCTCAATATTATTGAAAATCTAAATTTTCAAATTTAAATTGTTTAACCCTCAAAATATTCACAATAATGCACCATTTTTTATTTGAACCTAAATTTCATGAAGCAATAAATGTAGAAAAAGTATGATTTTTATGTGGACGAAAAAAACCCACGACAATGTACTATAATCAACCCTAATAACTAATTTATATTTCATTATTAATTCAAAATAAATGTTTATATGACCTAATATATCATGATATTTAAACATTAAATGTGTATTAGTACTTATCTTATTGAGTGGTCTGAGAAAATATTTATGTTTTTATCACGTAATGAATAAATCCAAAAAATAGAGCCTGATGAAAAATTTACAATTATAGAAATGAAATAAATATATAAGTAATATATTTTACTGACCTTGAGCGCTAAGTGATATTTATGTCAATATATATATTATAAGATTATAACTTATGGTCAGTTGAATTACATGAATTAACTAAACATGAGAGAATTATAAATTCAGTTAACAATATTGACCAATTGAATATAATTTGGTCACATAAACATATATCATTTAGTCACAATATTGATAATGAATAAACAATCGGTTCATCTACCAGCATGTGGAAGGTTTATTTATCATGATGCATGCTCACATGATATAACTTGTTATTGGTAGATATGTCATTACATGGTAACTCTACGGACCATGAATGCATGGTTTGTGCAATGAATACAACTTTTTGGTACATTAGTACACATGTAGTCAATATAAAATAGGTTTATTAATTATATTGAGTATTTTAGAGTTCACCAGCTAAGCTCAAAGGTATGGCGTGAATCTATGCATGTGAGTGGTATTATAGGTTCTCTTAGTTTATTATAGTATGTTTGATGGAGAAGAATAGATTGAGATTAAAATTATTTTTAATACGAAATTTCTTAATGAAATTTAAAAGAATAAATTTATTTATTAATTATTAAAACATATTACATTAAAATAACATAATTTCAATACTAATAAATACAACTATATTTAAAACAATTTTTAAATCATTTGTAAATAGATAACATTTTACATGTGGTAACTATTTACGCAGCAATTATTGATAAATCATGCCTAATGTATACAAATCATTAGGAAAATTAACTCAATGGGTAATTGTATTATTATAAATGAGACCCATGTTAGATTATAGATGGATTTTGGAGTAGATTCATAAAAAAATATGTGGTGCTTTTTTTAAAATTTAATAAACAGAATCAAGTAATAGTCAAGATGAAATAAAAATAGAGAAAATAATACAATTAAATATATTCAATAAAAAATTAAAATAATATAACTATTAAGATAAATACTCAAATAATAAGGGAAATATAATCTAAAATCTGCATAATAATATCTATAATGTTTCAAAATTTATGTTTCCATATTATTTATCTGAAGATAAAATTCAACATTTCTTATACTTGAATGAATCAAAGATAAAATTCATATATTATAAATTATTCAAATAAATAGTTAATTCTAGTTATATCATGATAATTATCATTTAAAACACTAAATTTATTAAATTATAAAAATTATTGATTTCTTGAAATATTGAAAATTATTTGTGGAATTTTTGTTGTATTATATTTTTTTCTATAGATTAGTATAAATAAATATAAAAAAACATAATTTATATAAAAAATATTTTTTGTGAAGATATCTTCTATATAATTCATGTTATAATTGATTTAATAATTAGGACTTGACAAAAAAATTCCTGTAAAACCCAAAAAAAATATACTATGTTTATAAAAAAAGTGAGAACGTCAAATAGAATAAATTATAAATTTTCTTATATGAACAAAATTAAATAAATGTTGATATATATCATATTATATATGGATTGTAGAATTTTATAAACTATAAATGATGTTATTATAAAAATATAGTAATCATTAAAAAATTATTTATAATAAATTATGAGCCAGATTAAATATTGAAAGTGATTGTAATAAAGAAAAATATATAAAACAAGAACAACAAACTCCAAACAGTTGTATGCAATTGTATCAATCCTTGGCCATTTAACTGAATAGGAAGCACATTCTCTTATCTTATTTTCTGTTGGAAGGAATGGTGTGTTATAGAGGTTCACAATTTGTAGTCTCTAATAAGAAATGCTAGGGGCTTGATGTAGTGGCGGTGCACTATTTTTCAAAAAACATGGAAATTGGAAGAAATCAATTATTGAAATAGTACAGAATCATATTACTTAATAAAAATAAATACCATCATTTTTGAGGAAAACCATGATTATGCTTCCTTGAGGGGTCTACCAATCTTGGATGATAATTCATGATCCTCCTTTTATTTATGGAATATGCAATTGAAGAAGGTCAAAATAGTGCACATGTCCTGAAAATATTTTTGTGGGGTTTGGAGTTGGATTTAAGTTAAAATGTTTTCAGCTGCAAAATTGGATAAGGAATCCATAATTTTATTAGATTCCCTATACATATTCAATGAATTTAAGAGATCCTTAATATACCAAACGGGGTTCAATTTAAAATATATATTCATTTTATGGAGGTATTTCTACATAATATATGAGTTTTGAAGACATTTAAATGTGGTATATAGTCATATTTAGGGTAATCCTTCAAGGGGGTGTACTTTATGATTGATTCATAGAGTTCTCATCTCATATGGATTGTAGGAATACAAAATTCATGTTGTGTGGAGACAACATGTGGTACAATAATGTTCTAATCAGATGTGTGAACTATTTTTCAATTATGGATTACAGCAAAAAAAAGAAGAGTTATATTATTTCTACATGGGGTTGTCCAATCGTTAAAAGGAACAAGAAAAGGATTTACAAGTATGTTATGCAATAATTAATGAAAAATAACCGTGTGATAGCCTATTATGAAAGGACTGACACTGTAGTACAATGGATAATATTTTATATAAGGGGATTAAATATAGAATAATGTCTCACGACAAATTGTATATTTTATCTAAATGGAAAATCTTTTTATTTAATGTAAAGGGTTGGTAAAATCATTTATCGAAATAATCATACTTGATATAGGGGGTGCATGAATCTGCGGTGATATAACCTATTGAGTGAAAAATGAATGATCATTGCATGGGGGTAACTTACTACTCATACGACAGGTGGTAAAGATATCTTCTATTTGGGTGGTTGTGTGGTGTGTTAGTAGACAATAGATCGATGATCAGTTTCTGGAAGGATTGGTGACTATGATGCTTATGAATCTCTAAATTTAGCATTTGATGAGAATTAAAAATATTAAATACTGACCAATTGATATTTGTCTGACCATTTTACATATAATTCTTCTTATCAACGGCCAATGATATTAGGTGGCACAACATGTTGTATTCTCTCCTTTGACATTTTGGTGAGTCCCCATGTTCTAGTATGTTTCCCCACCTACAATTACATAAAATAGGTATTACAAGAGTAAATTTTTAAGGTGAAAATAGATACCAGTATGGGTTTTATCAGGTATTCTTAGAAGTCACATGATCTATATGGTGAATATTTTATAAAATATTGAAGGTGTCCAATGGGGTTATGAGTGGTTAGGTCACTCATATAAATAGGTAGATAACCTTCTACGTTCATTTAAAATTTCATGCTTTTTGATTCATTAATTTATTGATTGATAAATCATTTTTGTGTGAGACACCTTCAACCTTGCACATGAAAACACGGACAAGATGAGATTTGTAAGAATCCTTCCACCTCATTGTGTCTACTAGAAGTGGCTTCTTTTGAATTAGGCAATTATTAAACATCCAATGAATTATTTTATGAAATTATCATTCCCTTTCTTTTATTAATAGTGTTTTTAATTATATATCTATAATTTCCTTACACTATTGTGTATCATATTACCTTTTAACATTTAAATTTTTAATTCTTAACACATTCTATGTCATGATGTAGAAGAGTATAATTTTCCATTTATTTTATTTTTTCTATTTTCTATCCATATTTATAGAATAACACCATATTTTAAAGGACTCTCCATTAATTGAATAAAAAATAAGGTCCATAGATAAAAGTACATTATATTATTAATCCAATTATAGTTTTAATACCCCAAAAAATCATGAATACATATTTTCCTATAAGAATATTATAAACATCATTGGTGTTGAGGATGATTTCACAATCTCTATATCCAATACTAGATGTCCATCGAAATGTTTTACAAAAAAACATCTCAAATGAGATGAATTTTTTCCTTGAATATTTATATGGGAGTGTACATATATTGAAAAACTCACATATCACATATTGTAGTGATGGTATTCCACATCAGAAATTCTCTCATTACTACTTTTTCATTTGAAAATTCTAGCTGAACAATCCCATCGGTGGGTGGACTATAATTTGAAAAGTACATCCCAATGTTATATTTCCTTATTAGTGGTCTTGAGAATTTTATGTACATCAAACCAAAGTAGGTTTTATAAATAACTATGAGTTGTTTAATGGTATGAGTGCTATGGGTTTCCCAGTTCACCATGCACTAGCCCAATAGAGATATAATAGAGTTTTTATCTATATTCGTGTGGATATGAAGACCTTCCAATTAATTTAACGATGCATATGATTTTATTTATAGGTCATCCATGAACAATGGGAACGAAAATAATTATAGATATTTCTGATGAATTTATAACTATATTCAATGTCAAATATGTTACAAGAAATTTCTATCCATTATAAATGTATTTTCATTACTACAGAAAATTTAATTATGGGTAAAGATGATTTTAATTATTCTATATTATAATTAATGGATTCTATATATATATATTCATATAATGAAATGATCTAAAATTTGGGTAAAAAATTCAAATTGTTTATCTATCTAACTATCTATAAATTCCAAGGGTTTTACTGATTTATTTGAGAGAATTTCAATAATTATTTTGGTGGTATTCAATTTAATCAAATTTCCATATTCTTATTGAAATTTTGATTATCTATCATGTTTCTATGTTTTTGGATCATTCCCCGTAGTGATTTTGCCTAAAACTTCAATTATATTACCCTAGTGAGAGTATCTTTATTATAACAAATCAATACAGTAAATAAAGTGATGTCAATTTGTGATTAAATTTATCTCATGTCATGTATTATTCAATACTGTGTAAATTTTCACTAAGTTGTTGGTAAGATCATGTTTTTATTTCAACTGGTATCCACAACATTTTTGGATATATAAATTCAAAATTTCTTTATTAATTCCCATTTTTAATCACTTATTAAACTTGTAAATATTTATTATGTTTATATGTCGTCCTTTGGAGTCAGTAACCTCACTAACATGTTAAGGATTTACCAAAATTTCATCCATATTTCATAGAGTGGAAAACCATTTTGGATATTTTGTAAATTCACTACAAGTACTTAGTGGAAGTATTCAATTATGTTATCCTTTAAAATATGGGGTGTTAGTGGGTCGCACCGATGAGTGGTTCATAATAGATATTTATGATCCTTATATATTCTATTGGAATGTCATGTATTTATAGATAGTGATCCCATAAAAGTTCACTAGGGTTAGTAGAAAATGGCATCCCATTTTTTATCCACTAGATTTGGATATGGTCGGTGTGAAAGAATATAACTTAAATGATTACATTAACTACCATGGGAACCCCAAAAAATTCATTTGATTATTGTAACCTATAGATTTGGAACAATCAAAATCATGTTCATAGATGCCATTACTAAAAGGTGAAGAAACTGTTGGCCTATAATATCCTTCTTCATAGAGATATATTAGAATATATCGGTGAAGAAGAGTGACATGTGACTAATCACCGAAAACACAATATTGAACTTTCACCATCATATTTCATTCATATCAATTAGGAAGTAACATAAGGACAAGTGGCTAGGGTTAATGATTATACTGATGAAATTAGTGATATAGGGATAAAATCTTGTAACCCACTAGTTTGGAGTGCATCAACTAGGATAGTTAAAGGGTATTTCTAATATGATACTTTTTAAAACATACTTACACCCTCCCCCTAATTTTTCACCTCCATTTTTGTGTGGGTTAACTATTAACATACATTGATAATAATAATTAGATGCTTCTTTTCAATCCAGTTACATTGCTCCTCATTGAGAGATGCCCCTAATTAAATCCCCATCATTATATCAGATTCCTCTTCAGTGGCCTTAAAATAGGGAACCTTGTCATCTTTTATAATGTTATTTATGATGGGTGGTCTTGAAAGACATGAATAACATGAAAAATAAAAAGTAAAAATATTTAAATAAAATTAAAAAATTAAAAAATAAAACAAAAAAAACACAAAAATTAAAAGAAATGTAAAAGAAGAAAATATATATAATAAAAAAATTTAAAAAATATAAAATAAACGCAATATAGAGTTATAAATATATGAATTGGTTTAAATATTAATAATATATTTAAATTCATATATTTATCAAAATATTAAACAAATCATTGAGTGGGAGGGGAGGGGTTCAGGTAGAGGTGGTGGGAGAGTGAACTCTATCCTTAATCACAGAGTTAGAGGTCTCTTGTACTCCATCGTCTGCTCATGCTTATGTTTCACTCATAGACACAACTTTCGAGGATGTTTTTTCTTCTTCTTGAATCAACATTGATCGGCCTTATACATATACATGGTGCCAATAATCTCACCCTGTGCTTATCTCTGCTCCTCATACTGTGTAATAGATGATGAAGAATCTCCCTGATCGCCTCCCACACTAGATTCGAACATCACAATAGTCCCATAATAACTTCCAAGCATCTATCTATAGTCGATATAATTAATTATCCCCTTCTTGAAGGGATGCTCAGTCGCATGTATCCATTATGTGTCAAAAAATTATTTTTACTAGTTGAATGATTATCTGTATATTCATGAATCTCATCTGGTATATGAAAACTCATTACCTCATATGACCCATTTTGTTTTAGTTTAGTATTAAAATTTCTAAAATATAATTTTAAATTAATTTTAAAACGACTAAAATTATACCTATCATAATATTCATCGGGCGACAACCTATAATCCCTCCGGTGACCTGGTCACTAGACATCCTCTTATAATCGATGAAATATGTAATATTGGGATGTTTGACCACCAATATGTTTATAAAATAAACATCTCAAATTACAATATTATTAATTATAAAAAAAATATTGATATAACTCGTCAATGCATACAAAATGTATGAATACTAGTGCAATGCAACGCCTTCTTCCACCCCAATTCTATTGAAATAATGATACCCTCCTCTAAAAATTATTTCCCATCCATTATGAATATAATATATCCCAACCCTGTGAAGATATGTACTCTAGACAGTGGATGCAATGAGACTAGTCAAACTATATGACTCTCACTTCTAGCATGGTTTTCTTCCTCATATTGTGCAAAAACTAGTGCCAATAATCAGACATACTGACACACCATGCCTCCCAGATAGAGGTATGCATTGTATCATTAATGGGATACCCGAAAATTAATAAATAATTAATACTCTCAATTTAATAATTATATAAAATTCAAAATGATTATTATTCATTTATGTACCATCCAATGATCAAACATGCAGTGTATAACATCAATTGGAATTTAATCCCACGTCCCTCATGATCTAGAAAAATAATTCCACAATAATGGACACCCATATCTATCAAATATATGCAAAAACCATTGAAAATAATATAACAAGTAATAAAAAAATTATGTTATTAATAATTGAATGAAAACGAATTAAAATTGACTAAAATGCATAATCAATCATAACTCTACATGCATTGATTGAACTCAAGATGGGGGCGTCACCTTGGGATATAGTTATAAATCATCAATATCACTATATCACTACCCCTCTGAGTTGTTATTGTGCCGCTTGTAGCTTAAGGGTCATATTACATAGCATCATGATCATCACTAGGTCACTCCACCTCCAAATCTTGAAATATATATCAAAAAATGGGTATTGTAGATATGAACCATAAAATTACTATTTTCATAAAATAATTGGAATTATTTATTATATATAGATATATAATATACATGATTATTACAGGAATTTAATTATTCATATCTTCATCTACATACTCGTCTTTATATTTGATGGTGTCAATAACTTCATATTCTTATTCAACATCATCAATTTATATTAGATTCCCCACATCATCATCTATTTCATTTAAAAATTCATTTGTTAAATGAAAACCATCATCATCACTACTGACCCTTAAATGTGGTATGCCATCATCGATATTCGTGTCTCTTATTATAAAAGATGGATTTGGTGTAGTATATTGACACATTTCAATCTCTTACACCTCAACAGAACCACATTCAAATTGGATCAACTGATTTTCATGATATTAAATTTTTATTATGCTCCACCAGTAAATTAAATCATCATAGGAGCTCAAGAATTTGATTATTAAATTGGATATGCCTAATGAACCAATGAAATTGGTTAATTTAATGAATGAAAACGTTTATATTTATAATCAATGATTCATGGTGTGGACGAACACACAATCCTATATCAGTATCCAATCAATGAAATTTAATCAAAATTACATAATTATATCCCAAATAACATTCTTTAATTATTTCATCCAACATTCTATAAAATTCAAATTCACTTTATCTATGATCAGATCCTCTTATGAAAACACTGCTATTCATTATTTGTTCTCTATATTCAAATGTATGAAATCTAAAACTATTCAAATGTATGTATTAAAAGATTCAACCATTGTAGATGATGGGATAACCAATACACACAATTGAATATAAAATTTATCATCATATTATCTTACCTGATATTTTGAAAAAAAGTATCCATATAACAAGTAATAAATTTATTTTATATTTTAATATATAAAAAATTTACATTTTCAGTATTTAAAACAAGTAGGAAATTTTTTTCTGACATTATTCAAGATAATAAACTATAATTTGTGGATTCTATTTCAATATATGTGTATCATATTATTTATAAATAAAATCATATAAGTTTACCTAAATAATATATAATAAGTTATAGGGGAACTCATTGAATAAATGGTTTTATTTCATCATAGATAAGAAGAACATATAAATTATCCAAATGATGTTCATTATTTGAAATCTATCATTCATGAACTCCCCCAAATCCACGTTTGGGATGATAAAATATTGATAATTTATCATTCATTTAATCATTAAAATTTCCCTTGTTATGGAAAAAATATTAATGTTTTGATGGATATTCATATTGAAAATAATAAAAGATAAAGAAATAAATTTCCTCTTGTAAATTAGATTCTATAATTGATCCATCAAAAGATGCTTTGTTACATACCATTTTTTTAATTTATACATGCATCTCTCAAATGAGTAAATAAATTGAAATTATAATAGACCATTATATTTTTATTCATATAGAAAATGTACTATAAATATTCATTTAATTAATGTATGTTGGAAATAATATTTCTTACAGTTGACATACTATTAAAATAGAATATTTTTATAGTCAACTTAGTGCATCATAGTCGACTGTCTCTACCAAAATATCTTAAACAATTATTATACTTATGTTTTTAAATCCCAATTTATATAATTAAGGAAAAAATCTAAATACAATTGTTACAATTCATTCTATAATAATATGTTGGTCCTGATATCTTTACCCTGTAATATGAGAAATTTTTACTAAGAATGTAAAATTTTTAATATAAAAATCTAAAAGCCTCATATAATCAATCCAATTATGAAATAATAAACGATGTCATTTGTAAATGGTATATACTACTATTGAATTTATTAACTATTATGATATACTATTCTCACATAGTACTTTTTGTTTTCACCTGAAAATTTAGAAAAAATCTAATTGTGCATATACATTCTCTTTAATTCTACCATGTGTTTCAAAAAATATATAAAATTTATTATCAAAATAGTTTTTCACAATATTTCTGACATCAAACATGGGATAGTCTGACTAATGTAACAAATATATATGATAACAAATGATGATCTAATCTAACCAATTTTTTTCTTTCCTAAACACATATAAATTTGGTTGTTTTATAGTCGGTATAATGATAATTGGAGGTAATGAATAAATAATGGATTTTAACTCTATAAATGATATCAATATTCAAGGTTTATATCTTCTAATAGTACCTTTTCTAAAATGATATATGTTCTTCTAAAAATGATGTTCAGAAGGAAGAAATCATCTATGATAGTCTAAGAAGTATTTTTTCTTACATTGATGGGAATGAATGTTTTCTTTTCAGTCATAATGTATATATATGATGTTGGACCAGGAATAATATATACATATAACATACCATATATTTGGAATTCATTAATTTTCCACATCAATGAAGTTTTTATTAGGAATTTTTTTTCATCAACATCCCTTGTGCAGACATGATAACACCAAAATAAATTTATCATACCAATCAATGGCTTAAAATATAATTTAATATTCTCTATTTGAAGTCCTATAATTAATGAGGTTAAAAATATATATGTATCATTCATGTACATACAATGTGGTATATTTAATAAAGTTATTAAGACCGTCAAACAAGAATATTTTGTACCTTAAGATCAAAATGGATATAAATCATTAAAAGAAATACCAAATCACACATTTTGAACTTGTATTGAAAAAGACATATGTACATTTGAAAAAATATTACCTAGATAACTATCAACATTATAAAATTAACTTTTATCAATGGAAAAATTGGTTTTCTTCCTTGACATAGAGGACTATATGTTTTGAGATATAAATATATGTTGCACTCTTTGTGTAAGAGAGAAATAAATACACAATTTTATAAGAAAAAATCCAAACATCCATAATTTATCCTCTTTTTACCATGATTGTATAATGTAAGAAAACTATCAAATGGATCCTTTTCACCATTAAAAAAGATGAAATAATATGAACAGGTCTGAATCTTCTGATTACCAAAACACAAATTATGAAACAACCACTTTATTAAAAATAAATTTATAAGAAAAATATTTATTTCATATAAATGTTCTCTAAATAAGGAGAATATCTGATCAAAAAAGTTGCTTGAAATTGCATTATCTGAATCAATATACATATCTTCTTTCTACTTCCTTTTATTTGATTATCATTCAGCGAGGGTATAATACATCTTTAGCAAACATCAAAAACTCCTAAAAATGAGATGGTTCCAACTTATGAGTTAAATCAATATCATCCTTAGTTTTATTTTATTTAAAGGAAGGACTAACCACATAATGTGATATATTTTAAAACCCTGATGGATCTGGAATAAAATTATTAATAAAATATATGGAATTCTGTTCACCATGTTGATTCAAAAAATCACAATTTGGTCAAATCCCAAAACACAATAGATGACTCCCAACATTTTCAAATATGTCAAACCTCCTTAGATCACATTTCTAACATGGATACATAATTATCAATTCTGGGAAAAAATCAATTTTGATGATGCAAATGATAAAAAAAGCTTCATAAACAATAATATATATAGGAATAATATCCATAACATTAGGATTCTAATGACGATTTATCTAATAATGATCATGTAATAAATAATGTTGTTAACTTCCTTGTTCAATTTTTCTATAAATAAATAAAATATTTATGATCATGTAATTGATTTTGAATAATTTTTTTAATAATTATTACTAATTTTTACTAATTTTTCTAAATTTGTACTAATTTTTACTATGTTTTAATAATATTTAGTATTTTCACTATATCTAATTTTTTTACTAATAATTAGATATTTATAGTATTTCATAAAAATTATTACTAGTTAATAAATATTATTAATAATTGCAAACAATTATTAATAATTACTAATAATTGTTTCTAATTACATTAAATTATAACTAAATATGACTAATTATTAAAAATAATAAATAATTGTTAAGAAATATTTCTGATTTTAATTAATTTTAACTAATTTTTTTACTTATGTTATCCAATTACATTACTTAATAATAATTATTGACAATATATATTAATTATTAATAAAATTTATTAATTTCTAAAAATTTCATTAATTATTACAAATTCTTACTTGTTATAACAAATTTTTACTAATTATTAATAATGGTTATAAATTATTTTTTATTATTTCTAATTCTAACTATTTTAACTAATTTTTTTTAATTATAAATAATTGTTACTAATTGTTATAAATTGTTAAAAAAATTTATAATTACAACCAATTATTATAATTACAAGTAGTTATAAATTTTTACTAATTATAAATTATTATAACTGATAATTACTAATTGTTAGTAATTATTACTTTTTTTTATAAATTACTACCAATTATTAAAAATTATTAAAAATTATTAATAATTATTTGCCTATTTTAAAATTATTATTAATTATAACAAATTTATAGTAATTATTACAAATTAATATTAATTATTAAGAATGTATAGTAATTGTTACAGAATTTAAAAAAAACTTACTTATAATTACTAGTTGTTAATAATATTTACTAATTATTACTACTCATTAATAATTATTAATAATTTTAACTAACACTATTAGATATATGGGCTTTATAGATTGCCAAAGCGGTAGCTAAAGGCCTATAGGGATAGCTATGTGACCGCTTCCAGCGGTTAAAGTTATATAGTCGTTGTTGATCAATAGTGACTCCACTACCGGCCCCTAAAAATCCAACATTATTTTTCGTGTCAACGGTGTGTTGTGTGTGAGAAAGAACACGATGGGGAAAAAGGGATGGCTTGATATTGAACTGAAGGTGTGGTCACTGAGGATGGTTGATCTGTGGGTGACGAAGGGAGGGGAATGCAAGACGTGAGGTGTTTTTGGTAGACAGTCAAACATTGAGGGGTTCATGGGTTTGATAGAGGGTGCGGCCTGGGAAATAGATGATGATGGGGGTGACAACGGGTATGGCTGAGGGTGGAAGGATGGTATTGGGGGTGACAATGGGTTTTGACTGTAGTTGTTATGGTGGAATCGGGGAAGGCAGTTGCAGGGGTGGGAAAAATCCCACGCATTTCATTTTATTAGTAGCAACCACAGATGGCGGTTACTGGTTTCCCGAATCGCAAATTCCAATTACTCTAGTAGTGTATTTATTAATAACTATTAATAACTATTATAATTATTAGATATTAAAACTAATTATTAGTAATTACAACGAAATATAATTTTTTTTACTTATTATAACTAATTATAACTAATTATTACCAATTATTACTAGTTAAAAGTAATTCTTACTAATTATTAATAATTTTTATATATTTTTACCAATTATTAATTATTTCTAATTATATAAAATTCTTACAAATTCTTACTAATTCTTACTAATGATTACAAATTGTTACAAATTATTTGAAATTATTACTAAATACAACCATTATTAGTAATTGATACTAAATAAAACCAGTTATTAGTAATAAAATCTAGTTATAACATGTTTTTAGTAATTATAAGTAATTATAACTAACAATTACAAATTTTTACTAAAAATTTCTATTTTTTCTAATTTTTAAAAATTTATATTAAATATTGATAATTATGATTAATTTTTAGAAATTAAAAAAAATTATGACTAATAATTACAATTTATTAATATTTACTACTAAATTATATTAATTATTATAAATTATTACTATTTATTTCTTAATATTACAAATTTTAACTAATTATTTCTAATTATGACTATTTTTTACTAATTTTTACTAATTTTAACTAATGTTTACTAATGATTACTAATTTTCTATTATTATAACTAATTATTAGTAATGAAAGCCACGTATTACTAATTAAATCAAATTATATAAATTTTAACAAATTATTACTTATTATAACCCATTATTATTATTTATTACCACGACATACTAATTTTTACTAATTTTTACTAATTTTTAGTAATTTTTACTAATTATTATTATTATTTACAAATTAATACTAATTAATACTAATTAATTTATTTGTTACTAATATTTAATCATTTTTACTTATTATTATAAATTAGTTAAAATTCATACTAATTATTAAATTTTTTTCTAATTATTAAAAAATTACTAAAAATTAGTAAAAATTACTAAATTTTACTAATTACCACCTAATTATTAATTACAAATAATTATTAGCAATTAATGAACTTTTAAAAAAATATTTCAAATTAAAATTAATTAATTTTATTTATAAAATAACTGAAAATATAAATTAAATATTTCTAAAATAATTAATCCAAAATAAAACTAAATATTTATAAATAAATTAAATTATAGTTAATAATTGATAATTATAAAAAAATATAAATAAAATAAATCGCTTGAAAATATTAAATTAATATCATCAAGGTCAATCTTTTAGTGGATGAAAATCATGAATATTTCTCCCTTATATTCATTAAATCTTTGATAATATTAAAATAATGAAAATTAGAGTATATAAGTGAGGGATAGTTACGAGAAGTTTTAAATGAAAAAAAATCAGGGGGGTTATATAGGTTAGATCATTTTCAATGGGTGTATTTGCGATGAAGACCAATTACAAATATTGTAACCCGTGGTGGTTAAAAAATTATTTTCAATGGGACCCATAGAAAATATCCTTTACCACTAGATTATTTGTGTCCAAACTTTCTCCTTTTAAAAATAACATAAAAAGAAAAAAAATATTTTTGATGGGGTACATTTTCCTCGCACATAGTCATCCCACATTTTGGAACACACTTCACGCCATTGGAATTTATAATGAGGAAATATTCCCATCGTAAATACTCTCATTCGATGGACTATTTGTGAAAGATGGTTGACCCGTCACAAATAACTCATAACAAAAGGATTATATTTAGGTTTTGATACATGAAAAAAACCTCCTCTTATATGATAGTTCCAACCATAATGTCAGGGTCATTGAGGGTGTAATTAATGTGTTTGAAAACATTATTATTGGTGAATCATTTATTCATGATGGACATTCCATGTAGATTGTAGAGATGTAATAATATGAGGCTCATATGTCAAGAGTGAAGGCAGATTTATTAATGTTAAATAAGGATCTGATGAACATTGAATGAAGTATAAGTGAACTGACTACTCACATTAAATTGACGTGCCTATTGGGCGTGGTAAAATCTGTTAGAGATGTGATCCATCAATAATCCACCAGTATTTACAACTATGATTTAGCAGACATGCTACACTATACCCAACATGGATTACCCTATATATTTAAATGTATTTGTTTATTTCCTATGATGAAGGTGAGAAGATATAGGTTATGGATGATCCTTCCCCCTAAATTAGACAATCATATAATGGAATTATTTTTTGTCTTCAATCATTCCAAATTTTATGATTACTTATTCCACTACTATTATAATTTTATAATGTTCATAGAAATAATTAACTACAATATCTAAATAATATGAATCCACAATAAAATAAAATATCAATGAATAATGTCATCCATTATTCTTGAACTTATTATTCAAACTTTTAACTCCATGACTTGGCTCATAAAAATATATTAGCATTGATGCAATCACCCTAAATCTTGATTTAGTCTATATAGATGACTAGTTTTCACTTATGTCTGGAACAAAAATGCATTTAAGCATCGATTCAATTACTATAATACATTTTTTTGTCCATTTTGATAAATTATTTCCAACTGGTTGTGGTCAATAGATGAATATAAGAATTGATATTATCCCTGCAACATAATGGTTGGTCTATTTGGATGAATAACTTCATTCAACTTGATGAGGACCATGAAGGAGGATTATAAAATAAGGTTTCCAATATTCAAAGTCATTTAACTTCTGTAATGTGATGTATTTATACATAACACATGTATCCTATTAATAGTTATATCAGTTATTAGGTGAATAAGAAAATATATTGTACCCTTAGGTTGAGGGACCAAGTATGACTAGCACGACTTCAGGTAGCATAATATTTTATTCCCACGAGCCTAGAGTCCTTTGTTTTATCACCTTATATTTTTACAAATAAATAAATTATTGATTGTTAATATATAGGGATTAAACATTTCATAATCGACCTTTAATTGGATTTCAAATTTAAAAATTATATGAATTTTTTATTTTAGAAACAATATTTTTCCAAGATCACAGATGTTGTGGGACTAATGAGTAGATATTTGACTTTTACACATGTTTCCCTTCATTTTTTTTCAACCTTGTGTGTTCTATGTATCTATACATATATATAATTTTTTTTTTCATAAATGGGTTTTCAATGGGGCTAATACATATGGTCAAAAAATAACTATATATTGATTTCGATTAAGGTATTATATTTTTGAACACATATTGTTGTAGTTGAAGGTCATACATTTTTTATCAAGGCGGTCTATATTGAAACAAGGTTTTAGTAGACCAATCATGAATGTGGGATTACTTTCCCCATAACTCTTAATTTGTTTAGATTATTTATGGTCTTATGGCATATACAAAAACTTTCAGGTATTTACATTGAACAATTTTTCCATGTATATTGGATGTTATATGAATCTGGAAAATGGTAATGATAATTAGGTATATGGAATCCACAAATAAAGAGATTTTACATTATTAAATGGGAATAAATTTTTTTTCTATAATGGTGGGGGATATCACATCATGATGTCTATGATCATGCAAGGAGGACCATCAAATGTGCGAAATTTATATCTATATTCTGTTATCTGAAGAGGATAAATATTACGACATCTGTGACAATGTGTGTTGTGATACCCCATCAATTGTTGATTATAAGTTATGTAAATAATAACATAATAATCTTTAATTAGGAAATATGTGATAAGACACATATGTCTATGATGATAAAAATATATATTCAAAATATGGTTTGTCCTACAAATTTTTTAGTATGTGAGTATTATTTGATATTTTCCATTGGTCATAGATGCTTATTTTTGATTGTCTATTTTTATGGTACATATGTAGATATATATCAAGGGAGTTTTTTTATAGTATTGTATTTAAATACGAGCATTATATATTGATATGATGATTTTTTAGGATTCAAAGACTTGTGAAATTAAAAATAATTATTGGAAGATAAATAATAATTCAAGAATTGTATAGGAATACTCAAGGTTACATCATTGTCCATAAAATAAGGAATCTAGTTAGAGAGGTATGATTTATCACTACTAAAATGTTTCCCAATCCAGTGTGTCCACTGAGGATGAATAATTTATTTACTCATATAAAGGACTATAGAATATTTGTTTATTTTTTCCATTTATTCTCCAAATATTGTATATTCCATGAATGTGGAAGGCTTAGTAAGAAAATATTCATAATATATCCATGAATCCCTTTACATGTTTTTGTCATGAGAAGTTTTACATATTTTTTACATACAGTTTATGGAGTTCTAGTTTCAATCATTGAGTCATATATTTTAATTTCATAAAAGACAAAAAAAATGTCTGTTATTTTAGGTTAATCATATTTAACAAAAAAAATTTACTTCTAGGATATTACATCACTGAAAAAAAGGTAGAACATAATTTTGATTAGAACCAAGAATAACAAAATGTGAATGGGGAGTTCATCTGAACAATAGACATTCTCATATAAGCTGAACATTTTTAAACGATGGATAGAAATGAGTGGTGAACATAACAATGCATATGTGGCACAAAGGAAATGGATTTCCTTACATTTTTAAAATAGTGAGAGAAGTGTCCATAAATAAATGCTCCTAATTTATGGATCTAATGTTGTTGTGTGGAACATATACCTGATTCAAAACCATTTACCATATATGAATGATGGGTGAAGATTCCAATGGTAAAATTTTTATAAATACTATTTTAATATCATTACTTAGAAAATAAATCGATCAAAAAGTGTCATAGCCTAAGTAATGGATGTTTTGTGTCATGGATACCTACTATAAAATCATATTATTAAACAAAAGATAAAAATATTTATCCTTAACATTAGTCCTATATACTCTTTTCTAGATACCACACATGATATAATCATATTAACTAGGGGTTTAATAGAAACATAATATTAGGGTGAGATTAAATTATCAGTGATGGAAAAGACTTACAAAATAGTATTACATTATAAACATTATGAAAAAAAGGATGATATAGATATCAAAATTAATTATAATAATCACGTGTATGATATTCAAATAAACATGATAGAGAAATAGAACACAATAAAAGGATCATTGGGGAAGAATAAAATATATTAAATATCTAGAAAAACATATCATTACTCAAAAATCCTTGGTGCGGTATGTGTAAGTTTAGAATAAATTAAAAACATTGAATGAACATGAAAATGTGGAATTTTAGAGAAATTAATGTAATGTTTTTAAATTTAAATAACTTGATAAATAAAATATGAATGGGGAAAATATATATGAGAAAAAAAGTGATTCATAACATGATAAATATAGAATTGTGGAAAATCAATTAGAATAGGGAAACAATTGTCTAAAATCCAATTATGACCACAAATATTTGAACACACTCAATATGTCGAAGCCTTGAAATAAGACTAACCCCTTCAATCGAACCCTTGTTTGAAAAAATCCCTAATTTCCACACCATAATATCTCATGAGATATGAGGTAATAAAAATGAATTATATGGGGATATAGTACCCCACCATTCATCATCCATAAATTATTATTCCACATAAAATCAAACATAATCAAGTCTTTAATTTATTATGAAAAAATAAGTGGTTTCAAAAACACTAAGAAACATTATAAACATATGAATTATTGGGATATGAAAATCACATTTCAAAATAGAATTTAAAAAATTATAACATATATAGGGTTATAAAAACATCACATCATGATAGATAAACCAAGGATAGAAAATTTAATTGAAAGAAAAATGGTTTAAAAAAAATATTTGTAATAATTTTTATAAAATATAAACTATGAATTACATTCAAAGAAATAATTTTTAAATATTAAAATCGAATAATTTTTGTAACTATGATTATAAAAAGTTCTAAATAAAAGATAAATGAAAAGGCATAGGGGTTCAAAATGTATAGTTGTAAATAATTTTAAAACTACTACTTTGAAAAACTACCTTTAAAAGGTAAAACATCAAAAATAATAAACATATTATTAAAATATAATATGTGTGGGTGATACAAAATTTATTTTTGAAATGATAGAAATAGATTTATAATATTTTGAATCAATATTTAAAAAAATCACATTGTTAAAATGGTTAATGTATCCATTTTTTTGAAATTATCTAAGGGTAAAATATAATTATGGGGATGAAAAAAGTACGAGTTTCCACTAGAGAATATAGAAAATTGGTCTAATTTAGTAATATAGTAATGGAAAAAATATATATTAACTATAATAAGAATTATTCATAAAAAATTAAATATAATTAAACATTACAACCATCAGAAGAGATGGTTTTAAGGTGAAACATGATTACCTAATAAAATAATTTAAAATAAATCCTAAAATAATCATATAATATAACACATCAATAATGAAATAATAGATAATGATGAGTTTTTATTACTCAATGAAGAAAATTGATTCATGAAAACCCAATACAAAATTATTAATTTATGTATAAAAATACCATGGAATCAAGAAAATATTATATCCTGAATTATGTAAAAAATAAATTCTTGAGAAGTATATATGCCCCAAAAATATGAAAGTAGTGAAAAACATTATACAATGTCTAAAAAAAATATACTGTGAAATGTTCTCCTCAAAACATTTTCTCTTATGATTCTAAGCCCTTGAAGAGTATAAACATAGAAAAATGAATAGAAAATAATTAAATATAACAAAATCATGATTCAAATTGAATATTGTGTGCAATTTACACTAATGGAAATGAATGTTGGTTTAAAAAATAAACATGTCTCAAGGAATATATATCTATTGATAGGGATCTCTTAAATATTCTACATATTTTTAATTAAGTTACATGTATATAAATTTGAATATATAGATATTAAAACCCATTTAATATCATGAATAATTCGAAACACATTCAAAGAATCAATAATGTGATACTGGAAAAAGTTCTCCCAAAACATAGTATATTACAAATCAATCGAGTAGTTGATAATGAAAATGGAAAAAAATGAAAAATAAATAAATCATAATTCAAAATGAAAATGGTTTTGAATTGACACAAATGAAAATGAAACATGGTTTAGGGAACAAACATGTCTCATGGGATTCATATTTGAGAAAAATTAACCCATACATCTTATGTATTTTTTTAATCAAATTCAATGCATATAAATTTCAATATATCGATATTAGAACCCAATTGATATCATAAATATTTCAAAAAACATTAAAAAGTAATAAATCCCCAAAAATAAAATTAATTATGGTGAATAATTTAAATCATGTCTCTTGAATTTATATACCAGACTATGAAACCCTTATATATTATATATCATTTATATAAAAGTCCATGTAATAAAAAAAATTGGGAATTAGAACACGATTAATATGATTAATATTTGATAATATGTTCAATTGAAAGTAATCATTCCACATAGAATGAGAGGTAGTTTATTATTTCTGACTTGTCTCACAAATTTTAAATATTTACAAAGAAACACTTAACTAATTTGTTTTTAGAGATGAGTATTTTCTAAACTCTTGTAAAAAACATAACAATATTAATATAAAATTACAATACCATAGTCATATATAAAATTATTTATAATTTTAAATTATAATCATTATCTATATGTATACTACTTAGTATTAGTGTATTTTTCAATAGCGGTTGATTATAGTATGGGCCGTTTGTAGTAGTTTCATTTGGGAGAGGTCAGTTTTCATTAATATTAAAAAGATATATAGTAATAGTTGATTAATATTATAATAAAAGTTTACATATAATTTTTAATGATTTTAAAATTTGTTTTGATTATATTTTATTCATTATCCTAAATGTTGATATGGACGGTGAACATTTTTTTATGATTTTCACCATCTAAAGTGTATATTCATAATTAATGTGTTAAATATTTATGTATCCTTTAATGAATTGTTTCCATATTTTTATAATTGTATTCCTATAATTAGTGTTTCATAATCCTAGATGAAATAATTTCATATTATATTTCAATTACGTTTTAAAATCAACCCAAGCATGACATTCTTGAAAAATATTGGAGGATATGGATAAGGTGGTTTTAATTTTCACTTAATATCATTATTAATATTGGATAATGATAATATTTTATTATGTAACTTTAACTATATTTTATTATTTTAATATAAATAATAAAAAATTGAGAAGATAAATGAAAAAAAATATTCTTTATAGAGGCTGTAGTCCACACAGTGCATGATTTTTGTTTCTGTCACACAAAGAATGAAAACAGTCAATATGGAATGAAAAAAAATTATATAGTAAAAACACATACATGTAATGGAGAGCCCAGGAAAAACATTATTTTCATGAATGATGAATGAAGTAATTGGTATTCATAAAATTAAGAAACATGTACCAATATAATATTAACAAAACTTATGGAATGGTAATGTAAACATTAAGAATAGTACTATGGCCAATAGAATATTATCCTCGCCTCAGATTGTATAAATAAAATCAAAGAATATTTTATTGGAAAATATTATTTAATTAAAACATAGTATATGTAAATAATTTTTTAAAAAATTATAAATTAAGTGTTGGGTACTTTTTGAAACATAAATTTTTATATAGAACTTTATTATTAATATAATTGATCAAATTTAAATTTTTTCACAATTTTTTATATATTATAATATGATAATTTTAAGAGAGTCTATTTAGTATCTCCAAGCATCATAAAATCCGTGATAATATTAAAATGGTTATATTTTTTTTAATAAATTTAGATTTTAATTTTAAATTAAATATATCATTTTTAGAAATTTATATTTAGAATATTTAATTAATTTTTGAATTATACACATAATAAATAGGGTTTTTTTGAATATTTCTAAAACAGTTGAATATTTGGTGAACTGTGAAATACAGAAAAAATTAGTATTTAATAAATACATATATTATTGAGTAATAGATGATGTATATAATATTAATACCTCAATATAGAACTACCTCGTCGTTATTTAAATAATTTTTTGGTCCTTTTTTGTGTTTTGAACCGGATGAAAATCCGAATGAATTTGATCTTTTTCCTCTACTGAATGGGTCGTTTTTATAATTGAACATTGGAACTCAATTCTGTGAGTTGGAGCCTTTAATGCTGATTTTTTCAGACTCATGTGAAGGATTGTAATATATATAGGTTAGATTGATGATTTTTGGGAGTACTAGACCCAAAACAAAATGTCTTGAAAGACTACAAAGGGCACACAGTGGGTTTATAAACTATGCATCCCATTGTCATTTTTCATGAAGAATTATAAAAGGGTTCATAAGTATTTTCTAAGGGATACACATGGTTTCCAAATCCATGAAACCATCCCATGCAAATCATTTCTCTTAGATAATGGGGTGTCACACAGTCGACGCACATATTTCCTAATCTTGTAGCCGAAATTGTGCGGTGTATTAAATTTTATGTAATTAATTTAATTAAAATAAAACAAAAAACATAAAATTCACACTCCCTCAACCCATTATAAGTAGATCCATGACACATAACTATGGGTTCTTCCCCTTTGGCACACAACCCTACTCCCCATGACCTCCACTCCACATCGAATTTGTCCAGATTTCATTATAGTTCTTGTCTGATCCAACATGGTAAGGTCCTCCCTCACTTAGACACCATTTTTAATAGTCAATTTGGCTCTTTTCCTTAATATTCAAGGTTGTATCAAACTCATAGTTGGTGGGTAAAATGTATTTTGATTCTTTCGTTAGATTCTAGGTCGTGTGGAGGGACTCTTAGGTCATGCTGGGGAGAGTTCAGGCAACGATCATTATATGTGAGGTGGTAATGGTTGTTTCTGTTCATTGCCACCGTCCAATTTAAGGGTGTATACCCATTGTTGGTTTTAAAACTATAAAAATTTTGAACATCAGTTTTTTAAGGTTCCTATTATTTATATTGTAGTGTGTCGGTCTCTCCTCGGTGGTTTCGAGTTATAGGACCTATGATGACTCACCAATAAGTTAATAGGTATGTAAATATATATATATTTGTAGGTACCCCTGTTACATGTATAGTCATCAATTGAATTTATTATAATATTATGGTACTAGGTGTTACAATGTATATATATGAAAATTCATACATAGGTGAGTGGATTTGGGAATATGCATATAACCATATGTGTAAGGATCCCATTGAACATGGTTATGGCTATACAGGTGTCTTCAATTGGGCTAGGTGTACATGCATGTGCTTGATGGTGATTATTCTTAGTGGGGGAGAATACTCCCAGTATTAAAATTCACCAAGAGCCGAAGTGGATGTCTTTGTTTCACATTGAGGTAGGTCCCCATTCCCTATCCATTTAATTTATGAATGCATAAATTATTTATTTAATTATTCACCCTTTCATTCTTATTAAATCTTTTCAAATTACAGCTGTATATCGTTAATGATTCTATATCGTTAAATGTTAGAAATTCATAACTAAGATAAATGGTTCTTTTTTTAAATTTCATGATTTGATAATATAACATTCCAATGAAGGATTGCTAACTTCAAGCTAAAAAAGTAGTGATATACTTTTATACATGATTTTCTTACTTCATTGGTCTTCCTCTATGCTTGCTGCTAATTTTTATGGAAACATTGATGTCATGTTTAACACATGACCCATATGGATATTCCTAAAAACGAGTTTCCAATAATGGTCCAATGCTTTCTTCCGTGAACATCTTCTCTGTTAAAAAGTAACTATAAAATGGAATTGTCCTTGCATCATGAGAATCTAAAAGATGTGATTTGGATGGATTAAATGGGGAAGTGACATCCATCAAATGGAATAACCAAAACACTGGACCCATAAACCAATTTTAAATGTTTAGGAAAATAGTTTATGGAGACCATGAGGGGAATGAATCCCCCCTAATTAATTTAATTATATCCCCTTTCAACATTTGGTGAATTGAATGTGATCACTGTATTAACATTTTGGTTGAAGTACATAATATGTTTTTCTGTAAGTGTAAATGTTAATGATGTTGTTATATGTGTATATGGTGTGTGTATTTGAAATGAATAAAAGGTAATGACATATCATATATATTATAACTATGGCACTATGTTTTAATAACTATCGATGGGAGGAAGTTTACCCCATGCAATTAATAATTTCTTTTATAGATGTAAGGTGGTTTTACCCCTGGCCAATAATAACAGTGTGCATATGCAGAGGCCACATAATAAATTATAGTAAGAGTTATCACATGGTAAAGCCACATAATGAATTATACTAAGAGTGTGAAATTATAAGGCCACTAAATTAATATAATAATATTGTGCACATAATGAATCCACAAAATGAGTTAAACTACGAGTGTTCACATGATGCTTACACTTAGTTATCTATTTTAAAAATGTGCACATTTAAAGCTGCAAAATGAGATATAATCATATATTATGGATGGGAGGCTTACTTATCCCACACTATTTATTATGCGTGTGTGTGCGTGTTTGTGTAGTTTATTGATCATAATATTCACTCGACATCATGTTGAAGATCGTATAGTCGTTGAGTGTCCATTGGGAACCTTGATGGGTATTTATTAATTAATATTGTTCTGTTTTAATCTCTATATATACTTGAAAATGTTCTCAATAATATTGTACTAGATTGGGCTAGACACTGATGTGTGCCAGTCTACTAATATTTATATCTCTTACTATGGTCGGGTACCCTTGGTACCCGAGTAAACATTACATTTATAGGGACTAGTTTGATTTTTTTATGCATGCAATTGAGGAGTTAGGAGAAAAGGAACAAGATGGAGATCAGAATGCTCTTGGAGATCGCTCGCGGGGCCTTGGTTCCCTTTAGTTAATTTTTATTGAAAATCATGTTGTTTTATTTTTTGTTTTTTGATATGAATAATTATCATGCCATGCATCCACCTACTGTATAAACTAGCATTGGAAACTTTTTTATAGTTATTTCAAATTTCTCTTTCACTGATTTTAATTAGATATTACTACTTTTTTGGTTTATTGTTTTTCCTCATATCATACCACTAGGTTACTCAGAAAAGAGGGTATATTCTCCACATAATCACCTCATTAGACCCCTGTTTCTAGTCGGTAGCCTCTAGCATACGGGGATACCTTCTTGAGGCCATTGGTCACACTCGTCTTACTACTGGTTACTTGTTAATATAGGTTGGGATGTTGCAATGTGGTATCATAGGTTTTTTCAGTTCATTTTCCTTATTATTTTTTGTTTGTTTTCATGAGATTAGAAATGAGTCAGTTCTTGGTATGTAGAATTTTTTGGGACTTATCACCCACATATGGGAAATGACGAATTAACGAGGGATGGGAATTGTTTTTCATGCTATTTTCTATTACAATTGAAATGTTTTCACCTATAGTGATTTTTGTAATTTCCACTTCTTATGATTTATGTAATTTATGTTATTTTTACCCTTAACCTGTTATGGAATTCAATTTTCATTCATGCATCTTATAGACACATAATGGTTATCATTTCATGGATTTTCCATTCCATATAAAAGAATTTGTAGGTTTCCTAGTAAATTTGGGTTTTGTTCCATGAGTAATATTCCTTACATTGTGATTATATTCCATGTTTGGTTCTTAAATAACATTATTAGCTTTTCGATATTAGTAAACATTTACGTGTTCCTTCTATGTTTAATTCTTTTGATAGCTTTATTGTCCTATTTTGATATATGAAAACTCATTTGGATTATGTTGAGATCCAGTTTTCAATTGTATGGGGAATTCACACCTTACAGTTGGGAAGGGGTTACCCAAGTGTTCAAACCATTGTAAAAAGAATCTAAATTACAATTCCAATGTTAATTGATTCTGAAATAAGGGGGCCAAATTCCAATGTATAAAGGGTATGTGCACTTAACCGGTAGGAAGACAGACACCCATGTGCGGGACCCTTGTTTTGACCAAGTGTAAATACTAAAATATTAATTATTCTGATAAATGGTATCCAATTATAAATTTATGGAGTGTATGAGTGCTTCATGGATTGGGAAATGGAAACCAATGAAAAATTTAATGACAAGATTATTTCTGAAATTCATATTTATGTGAATGTTGTTTAATTTTTAACTGAAATAAATTTAACAAATGTTATTGGGTTTCTATCTAGAAAACCCAAGTAGGATCAATGGAACCATAACTTTTTTCCTTAATTTTTAAAATGGATGTTGATTTAGTAGTCATTTTTTTATTTGATATTATTGTTAAAAATCACGTGCAATGTGATTTTATCTTGAACGGTTACGTGATGTATAAAAATTAAATCTTAAAATTTTGTTAAATATTAAATGTGATTAAATGATAATGGTCTTGGAAATAGAACCTGTAGATGTGTCCTCTCTTTGACCCCTTCATGAATGGGTAGTTGAGTTCCTCATGAGATGACATTGAACGAAAATAGTAGCATTCTCTGTTGGCTGATTTATATTTATAAATTACATAAAATGTTTGACTTTTGACCCTAGTGACTTCAGTAGGAGTGAGAAAATTCATGGGTCGATGCTTGTTTGCTGTAATGGGGGTCATACCATTGTAGGTATCTTTCTTGATTCATTAATTTCTTACTTGTGTTTTGTGATTAACAATATTTGGTGTCATTCGAGAGCTGTTGTGCCCCTCATATGACATTTTTTTGATGTGACACCCATTATAGGATTGGTTTCCATTTTTGTATTGATCATGTTATGGGTGTGAGAATAATGAAATGATCAATTTAGGTATTTTCAAAATGTCATGGGAATGGTCCACATCTTATGTAATCATTTTACCCTTTTCTCTTTCCTCAGGAGGTATGTGTTGATATAGGGGTTTCTGTCGAGTGTTGATTTAAATAAAAAATTATTTGAGTGGAGTATCAGATCATCTACAGGTTGAGCGACATTTTTTTTAATAAATAGTTTCATACCAATGCCCATGATGAAGTTTATTAGGAATAAGGTTTTTTGACATGCCTATCATTTTGGTTTTGGTTTTAGTTGGAAATTGATCTTCTTTTTACTCATAATGTGGTGAGGATAAATCGATAGAGCATTAGATGTTGATTTGTGTTGTTTTGTTTCACTAAAATTGATTTATTTTTCTATTTCTGAAACCTAAGGAAAACACAATTGGTATTGTTGGACATCATTGATTATATCTTCAGCGATCTAGGAAAGCCTCAGGAGGTAATGTATTATGATCAGCTAGAATGGCGTTGTAGTTGTTCTTGCCGAGATCCATAATTTATGTCGACTAGTGGTGCTTCAACCTTTGTTTCATCCAGTGTTTGGGTACGATTGATAGTAAACCTTTTGAATTCTTATATTGTACTCTACTATGTGAGGAGCATGTCCCCCATCTTGTCATAGTTTTAGGTGCACTACGAGAGATTCTTCTTTAGGACGTGTTAACAGTCTAAAGGTGATGTGCTTTTTTTGGGAGGTTCCCTTTTTTGTTTCACACTAGATGTGTGGTTTAACTTGTGTTATGATAATAGAAGAATCATTGAATGTCATGTGTAGGCTTTAGTGAAGGTCATCATATTAAATTAGTGATTCCATGGAAGAAGGCATCATAGTTGATCATTTAAAACACCAACCATCTAATCTGAGAGTCTTCTTAATTAGTTGTCCATAGTTATTTTTGACACATTTCCTTTATTTCTAAATGAATGCGGTTAGTGAATCACTTATTAACGAATTAAGTTAGATAAATACATGTGTTGATGGTTTTAGGTTCGGATTTTGATGAAAAAGCTAGGTAGACTTAGTATTTGAGGTCTATGGAGATCAATCATTTATCTATTTTGGGAATCACACATAGAGAGTTGCATAGATTCTTAACGACATGCTTTTATTCAAAATTCCAAATGTTGTTGAGACATAGTTTTTAATTTTCCTCATAATGTTAAATCACATGATGGGATGTACCATTTGCTATATTCTCAATTAGACAACGACGTGATTGTGTCTCTCGTTATACATGATCATGTTTGTTTCTTTTTAGTGCTTCAGATGTAAAATGAGTGTGGGATCCAATATTGGTGTATTAAGTGCCCTATGTTTACAAGAGTTCTCTATGCTGCATTGAACTTTTGAAAATGTAACAAGACTTTCTGATCAATGCATCATGTCCCTTGTAGTTCAGGAGATGTATTACACTATTCATGAAGGTTTCTTTATGATGATATGTTCAATGGTGGGGAGGTTGTAATGTACCATGTTTAGAACTGACTAAAATGTGATATAATTTAATTTTTTTCAATTAGAATTTTTTTAATCCGAGCATTAAAAATCTATTCCACATGTTCGTGACCTTAAAATTGATGTTTTTAAACATAGGTGAAGGCTTTTTATCATTCCTATGTGTCTCGGTGAGTCTTCAGTGGACAAAACAAAAAAATGATGAGTTTTGAAAGACTATAGAGGGTGCATAGTTTGTCTGAATACCATGAGGCCCACTACAGGTAATTTGTGGCCTTATTAAAGAGGGAAGATTCATTTTATACTTGATGTTCATGGTTTCCCAAAATTTGTGACAAGACCATTTTATGGGAGTCTCAATGACATATAGGTGTCACATGGTTGGCACATGGTTTTCCAAATTGTGTCGCCCAAAGTGTGCAGTATATTATTTTTTAGGAAATAATTAATTTATATTAAAAAAACCTAAAAATAAAAAACACTCACTCCTTTTTAGATAGCCCCCTAATGAACAACCTAAAGGGTATTCCCTTTTTGATGAAAAAAATTCTTCTATAAGGCCTCCTATTAACATCATATCCACCCATATTTCTCTGAGTTTCTAGTTAAATCATCCAAGGTAATGTCCTCTTTCCATTCTCCTCCTATTCTCTTAGTCAATTTGGGTATTTTTGTTGTTCGACAAGGTTCATCGAAACCTTTAGTTGAGGAAAACCCATTTTTGGTTCATTCCATTAATTCTAGGTTGTGTGAATGGCCTCTTGAATCTGGTTTGACATAGTTCCGGCAACAATCACCGAAGGAGAGGGTGTTCAGGTAGTTTTAGTTCGCTGTCGCTATTCGATGTATGTTTTTGTGCCCTTTTTTGGTTTCTATACAATTTTAATTAGGGTATTAGGTTGTTTCTCGGTTCTTATTATTTATCATATAGTGTGTTGGTATCTACGTTGGGTTTTCAGTCACTGGGGCGACGGTAAGTCACCAGCATGTGTATAGGTAATATAAATATATATATATGGGTTCCCCTACTGCATGTATAATCATTCATGGTATTGATTATACTTTTATTTAAATATGTGTTCCCATGTATATAAATGAAAATTAATATGTAGGTGTGTAGAGATGGGTATATTCATATAAGCATATGTGTAATGACCGCCTTGCAAATGAATATGGCCATGCAGGTGTGTGCATAGGGGACAATTTTCATTGCAAGCCTACGAGGGGTCATATACTTAGTTATAGAGCATCAACATTTAGATAATAATATAAATAGATGATGTAGATTCCTTTGTTCTACATTTATGTAGGGCCCTTTCCATGACCTTTTTATTATGAAATCATCAACATGATAGTAAATTGTTCATCCTTTCATTTTTATTATACATTATCCACTTATAAAAGATTTTCATGAGTGATTATCTAGGGTGAAATTTAATTGATGATTAAATAAGATAAATGGTTGTTTGTAGAGAGAGTCGTGATTTTTTAATAATAACTCTCCAATAGAGGTTCTATACCTACATGATAATACTGTTGTGATAGATTTTTATACATGTTTGGATTATTAAATTATCATTCCTATATTCTTGTTGCTTTTGTTATGGAAGGAATAATAGAAATTTTAGCACATGAACCTTGTGGATATTTAAAAAAATAGTTTCCCTTAATTTTCTAAATCTAAGTACCATGATCATCAGCATGGTTCTGGCGTAACTATTAAATACATTTTTCAATAAGTCATGAGATTCTAAGAAACTTGATTAGGAAGGTTAAAATGAGGACATGACACCAAATTAATGGAGTGAACATGACACTTTACCCTTACACCAATCGTCCATGTTTCAGAAAATAGTTATGATGTCCTTGAGTGGAATGAATCACACCTAATGAAATGATGGAGAGGCCCTTTCCACGTCTGATGAATTGAATAAGATCACTATGACATTGTTTTTATCGAATTACATAATATGTTTTCCATTTGTATGAATGTGGATGAGGCTGTTATATGTGTATGTGGTGTGGCTATTTTAAATGAATATGAGGTAATTCCATATGCATTATATTATAAAAATGGAACACTTTTTAAATGATTATGGGTGTGAGGCATTCTACCCCATGCCATTAATATTATTTTCTAAGGAAGAGATGTAGTATTACCCTATGCCTATAATCAATATGTGCATAAGATGAGGCCCCATAATTAATTATAAAAAGAGTGCGCACATGGTGGGGTAACATAATGAATTACCCTAAGAGTATTTACATGTTGATTTCACGTAATGAACTATACTATGATTTTTCACTTGAAGAAGCCACTTGATGATTTATATAATGAGTGTGAACATGCTAAGGAGACTTAAGGAACTATATTAAAAGTGTTCACATGAGGAGGCCACTTAATGAGACATTACATACTATTTTGGGGGAGATTTCTTACCCTACATTATTTATTGGATATATATATATATATACGTACATGTATATATGTGTGTGTGTGGGGGGGGGGGGTATATATATATAAATAGTGGAATGATTATACTATTAACACAACATTTAGTTGGAGCTAGTATAGCCATCTGGTGTCCCTTGGGAAGTAGGATAGGTATTGGTTTATTTATACAGTTCTGTTATTATCTAACTATTCTAGCACACTGTCTCAATTATATGGTACTGAATTTGGCTAGACACTGGAGGGTGTGGGCCTACTGATATTTATATTTGATAGCCTGCTCAGGTACCCTTGGTACTCGACTAGATCTTATATTTGAAGTACCTTGGTTGATTTCCATATTCATGTAATTGAGGAGATAAGAGAATATGACCAAGCTAAAGATCAAGATTCCCATATAGACTGCATGTGGGGCTTTAGTGTATTTTCCATATTTTTGTATTGTATTGAAAATCAGGATATTCTAATTACTATTTTTGTACATGTATCATTATAATTCAATGAATGAACCTATTGTATAAACTATCATTGGCCACTTGTGTTCAGTTATATCAAATATAACTTCTAATGCTTCTCATTTGGGTAATACGTCATCCACTTTTTCTATCCATTGTTTCATACCATAGCGTACCCCTAATAAGATGCTATATTCTCCCCACTATATCATCCTAAGACCCCAGCTACTAGGAAGGTGCAGTTGGCATATAGGGACACCCACATGAGGCCATATAATCCACTGGTCCAGCTACTAGTTCGATGTTAATCTAATTAGGAATGTTACAATTTGGGATATGGTTCAAGATATTCAAATAATTAACTGAAAATAAAAAATAGTGAATAAAATATTAATAAGATACCCCTCCAATCCCATATAAATTCCACACCTCCCAACATCTTGTCTACACACCTTACAATACTTGAATATTGTCCAATTTACTAAAAATAATTTTCCAAATCCACTTCCCCACATCAAGGATCCTTTAGTATTCACAAATGTCAAAATCAAATTTCCATAAGTATCTTCTCATGGAGAAGATGTTCAAGAGGTAAAATCCTCTTTATTTTTTATTATTTTGTTGAAATTATTTTCTTTCCTAATTATTGCCTCACATTGACTTATCCATGTGGCATGATAACTCTAGAATCTTATATATAAAATAATTTCATTATTTAATGTAATAATCTATCATAAAACTAATTCCCATTTCTCTTTTATTTATAAAATGAAAACACCATCGTGAGGTGTTGATTTATCACGTTTGAGAATGAACATTTTCATTTTTGTTTACTCCCTACATGTCTGGTCATAACACCATAATAATGGTTGAATATATTATAAAATTTCAATCATAACATTTTTTATTTCATGTCACTAACATATATATAAATAATATTAAATTTTAAAAACATCTGATTTCATTATGTTTGAAACTGTCAAAATTAATATAAATTATTATCATTAACATTTTATATAATAAGTCATCATAATATTTAAAAAATAGTTTATAATAACAAATTAAATTATTTATGTTCTTTAATAACATATAATTTCTATTTTGGATAATTATCCCCATTTTAGATTATATTACATTCAATATTATACAAGTGAAATGATCATGGAATATAATAAAATGAAGACTCTTGAACTATGCATTTGAACACTAAAACTCATAAAAAGGTAATAAGAAAAAATCATAAAATTGTAACGAATTAAATAAAAGAATAATATTTTTAGAATTTATTAATTAATTAATATTGTTTTAATATTCATGATATTTAAGTGAAGATAGAATTCATTTATATGGTAAAGGGATTGTCAAACCAAATATATTTTCTTTTGGTTATTCCCATTTCAGGAAAACTTTTACCCTCTATGTGAATTTAATACTCATGAAATATAATATCATTTTTCTTAATTATTCTTTCGAGGATAACAAGATTCTAATCTAGTTTTATGAAAACCATAACGACATCCAAAATAACACTTATTTATAATGACAAGATTTTATTTTATTTTCTGAGATTGTTCCTTCATCACTAAAGATGGATGAAACCTATATGAGTATGATATTCTAATTGTAGAAGCCCAAATGTTTTCCATGACTATATTATATATGAATAGAACCTCATTCCTTTCCATGGTTTTTTTATGCCTATGATTGATATATGTTCTATATGTCATGATTATTGTGTAATTATTAGGATGTGACGGGTGAGAAAATAATTACATAGCACTCCAATGCATTGGGTAGTGTGATGTATCTCAGGAGATAACATGTAATATTCATTAACATGATTCTATAATTTTATAAAATGATGATCGTATGGTTATGCCCAAATGTTATACGTGGACATGATGCTATATTAGTTCCCAACAATTTGTTGTATTTTACAACTAAGACATGATGTTTCATTTTTATGAATCACTACATTCCATGTATTTATCAAATTATTTATCTCATGATTATTATAATGATCCAATTATTATGTTATGATGATTATGTTTATTATCAATCCATATTACATTGATTCGTCTTATTATCTATCCTCTTACTAGGATTTTACAACACACCATTATTATGTATATTCTTAGATGAGTACCTAAACTAAAGAGTACACGAGGGACACTAAGAAGGTAAACAAGAAGGAATTAAATAATTCTTATGTTTTATTTTGAGAATGTTATGATTCAAACAATTTTTACCAGGACTCTAAATATTTGGATCTTGGTTATTTAACTCCATAATATTATTTTTCTTTAAAATGATGTAATAGTAATGTAAGAAAAATAAGATTCACTATATTTGGTATCCTAGGATAGTTTAGTATATTTGGTAATAATAATTACGAGACAATAGTGAAAACCCTTACTATTTAGTAATTTATATGTAAGAACCCAACAATTATTTTTTATAGAAAAAAATAAACACAGGGATTCAAAAATATATGTCTATAGAGTTATTTATAAAATTAAATTTAATATTAAGTCATTACATTTTGAATTATTTTTTGTTAAAACTATTTCTATTATATAACATAGTGGGAACTATTATAAACCAGTCCAAAAACTATTGAAAGGGAAAAATTGTTACGAATTGAACAACAAAGTCAATGCCTTGGGAGTTGGAATTCAAAATTTAATGATTATTCTTACCAAATTGTCTCATGATTTGAATAATACACCGAATAATGGGGAACATCCTCTATATTATAATAGGGAGAAACATGTTATCGAGTCAATTATGTGGAAATAATCATTGAACTTTAGTGGATATTATAATATAGTTGTAATAGAATAGTGGGTCAAATAATCAATTAAAATATCTTTTGTGATTTGTTGTTATAAGTCAGATAATGAAACTATGCATGTTGTCATTTATATAGAGAGGCAGATAAAAGGTGGGTGTTAATTAAGAACCCCAATCAAAAGGGTGAAATTTAAGTAATGGAGTGAGAATAATTTAATGAAATATTTCTTAATAAGTTTTCCCTTGGAACTCTTAGAAAAATTATGGAGTGAAAATTCATAAAGATGATGAAAAAAGATGGTGAATATATAATGAATTTCAATGAATTCTCACATGGAATGATATTTACACCATAGGATTTGTTTCCAATAATGATATAAAAATAGATATAATCTTTTGTGGTTTAAAACCAAACCTTCCAAAGGCTCTAGAACTTCATGGATTTAATAGATATGAATAATTTTTTCAATAATCTCTCAAAGGAGATATGGAGTTTGGAGAATGGTCCAATAACCGTGGAGAAAAGAAAACAATATGGAGTTCCCAGATGGGGGTATAAAGAGAATATTGGAAAGAAAACTCAACCAGTGACATGTTATTAATTAGTGAAGAAACATTATGGGAGTTTCCTAAAATATATTGGGAAATTATTACTGTTCTGGAGAGAAGGCCCCCAATCTCATGAATGTTGAAGAAACATGAGGAATATGGACATTGTTTTGGATGAAATTTGAGCACATACTATTGTTCAATTTATTAGCAGTTCAGTACAAGGGATCTATTGACGCCTGTGCACAAAACCTCCTATCCTTGATGGTAATTAGTGTCATCATTTACCATATCCTAACTTAAAAAGAGAAATATTATTCCAAAACTACTGATATGGTGGATCTGGACAACGATGCAGTGATATGTATTCTAATTATTAATTCCAGAATAGTTAATATACTATTTTATTTTAGTTCTACACATTTTTTCATATCATGAATGCTTTTTAGAAATATGTTTGTTTTTTTATTTGTGAGAATATAAAATATAGATAATTATTGAATCCAATGCATAGAACTACTCCCAAATTTATGTTTGTAGACTAAACCTCTGAGAAAATCATGTCTTACATCCTATGGTTGGATTTTGATTCTATTTTTTGTATAGACTAATTTTATTTTTAAAATGCCTACATCAAATATATGGAAAGGGATATCACTATTTACATCCCAAGGAATCCTCTAATTCAATATATGTTTAAAGATAAGGATGATTCTCTTTTGGATTCATTCTCTAATGTGTTGATATTATTTAATTATAATAAAAAATATCTGTATAAAATTATTTAATCAAAATATTAAATCATAATTTAAGACATTCATTTAGTGAGGGACTATAGTGATGTGTTCCCTAAAGAATTAACTGGTCTTCTCCCTGACCAAGAGGTTGATTTCTTAAATAAACATAGTCAAGGATCTCTTGAAATATTAAAGACACCTTGGATAATTGACTCCATTGAGTTGTAAGAACCTATGATGTGGTTAAAAGTTATTTAATACATAGGTGTATATGATTGAGTTATCACCATGGGGTGAACGAGTCATCTTTATGAAGAAGAAGGATTGATCAATGTGCCTCTTCATTGGTTATCGTGAGCTCACAAGAAACATGATCAAGAACATGTATAATCATTTATAAATAATTACTTTTTCATTCAACTACGTAGTGCAAAGTATTTCTATAAGGCGATCCTTAGGTTAGGGTATCACTAATTAAGGGAAAAGAAGAATGACATTCCCACGACCGTCTTTCGAACGAAGTATATACACTATGAGTTTATAGTGATTCACTTCAGACTCACAAAATATCTAAAAAATTTCATGTCCATAATGAATATATTCTATAGAGGTTTCCTTGAAAAATATGGTATTGTCCTTATTGATTATATTTTTATGTACTCTAAGAGAAAGGGGGACATGGGGAGAATTTGAATAATGATATAGGGATATCATGAAAGAATAATTTTATGAAAATTATTGTAAATGTATGTTATAAATGGATGATGTATCATTGTTATGGAATGTTTTCACCAGTTTAAAATATAAATGGACTTTTCCAAGAAAACATTAATTGAAGATTGGCACATGAAAACATATATAATGGAGATTTGTATTTTCCATAGTGTAAAAGGTTATTACTGATGATTTTTGAAGAACTTCTCAGGATTGTCAAACCTAAAAACCATGATGACTCTGAAGGGAGAAATTTTTTTCTAAAATAAGGAATCTGAATACTGCTTCAAATAGATAAAAAAGTTGTGTGTCCCTACACATGTACTCACTCTAATGGAAATTGGGGACTTTTTATTGTCACGACCCGACCCTACCCAGGCTCGAGCTGCAACTACCCAAATCCCGTCTCCATAGGCCAGGGGCCGGTGACCAGCGCCGAAGGCTAAACAACTCGGGGATGCATTTTCCTAAGTACCTATGCACACAAACACAGCCCACTCAATGCATAAGTGCAGAGTAAAAAGAAAAGTAAAGTACCAACTACTATAAATAAACCACAAAGTGAATCAACCTCTAAATAGTACAAAGAAAGTGTGGAAGGTAAACTGAAAAGAAAAGGGACAAAACACGCGCCCAACCAGAAATGTGACATAACACAGAAACATGTAAACAAAGGTAAAATAGCTATGAGAATCCCACACCTAGAACCCAACAACAACCACCACATGCGGTCCAGGATCCCGAACTCCTAGGCTCCTCTGACATCACGAACAACCTGTCTATCATCTGCAAGGGAACACCAAGTGTGGGAAAAGCCCAAACAGGGGTGAGTATAAAAATACTCATTAGGATGCTTCGAAGTATCAAGGGAGAAAAAAAAGAGATACTGAAGAGGTGGGTAGTAGATCGAAAAGGGGAAAGTAATGGAGTACAACCGAGAGTGAAATAAAGAGTACATCTCAACCCAATATGTGGAAGGAAGTAGACTCATCAAAACACAACGTGCTAGAAATGTTAATAAGATGAACTTCTCCTCGAGTCTTCCCTACCTATGGTAGGAGAGTAGACTCATCCAACCAGGAGAGGCTAGAAACGGAAAGAACGTGGCATATCACGTGCCTCTTCGCCTCTCCTGGAAGGAGAGTAACCAAAACCCGAGGACCGGGTAATGTATCAACGTATAAATATATATATGCACTATCAAGAAACTCGAACAAGATCTTAAGGGGATCAAAATCTAGTAGCTCATCTAATTCAAGTGAGTAGCCAAACTTCCTAGAATTAAACACCATCGATGGAAAGTATCTGTACGTCTTCCCCAAACTGCAAGTCAAGGGGCTCAAATCACCGCACCTCGACACTATGTGCTTTGGGCGGCACTGACTCACCTGCACGGTTTTAGGTCATGTCACAAGGACACATCTTGATGGGGAAATCACCCCTCATACTTGAGAGTTTTGGGGGAGCGTCAAGTCACACCTCATCACTATCACACTGTCGAGAGGTCTTCTCAAAGACAACGAGTTCCCATTTCTCAGCCCTGTAATATAGTAATCCGTTGGAGAGAGACCGGGATCTATTCTAGCCATCCCTGCTGGATGGTACCCCACTAGCCATCCCTGATGTATGGTACACCACTGGCCATCCCAGCTAGATGGGACACCACTGGCCATCCCTACTGGATGGTACCTCACTGACCGTCCCTGCTGGATGGTACCTCACTGGCTATCCCTGCTGGATGGTACACCACTGGTAACTAGAACATGTTGCGGAAAAAACCTCACGATAGATTGCAGATGGATGATATGATCTTGATAAAAATCTAGGGATTATGTGCCCAGGGCTCACTGGGGGATCTGTACCCCGCTTGAAACAACCTCCTGGGTTAAGGAATAGTGCATGCGTAATGTGTTGGTCACACCGATACACAAAGAACCCTACCGTGGAACACGAAGGTATGTGAGGATCTCCTTGGGCCTCTCGGGGTGATACATGCTCCAATCCACTGAGTCTACTGTCGAAGAAGGCCGAGACAACTCACTCCAGAATGTGGGAAAACAACCACACTATACGAACGCATGTAGACGTAAACGATTCCACATTCCGGTGGAAGGGATGTGATACTGAAACCCCTCACAGGTGAAGAAACAGGGGTAACCCAAACAACTATTCCAATAAAAACTATCGATAATAGGACCAGGGGGACCCACTCAACCCTGATGGAAAAAACCATCAAGAAGTAGACCTGGGGGAACCACTCATCCTTCTGGTCAAAACGCTGCTAACATATGGGATCTCTATGCCGCGAGAGGTCAAATGTATGTAAGTTAGTACACTGCACACACATGGGCCACACATGACGTGTGGCCCCAACTCATATCCAAACCAAGAACAAACATTTTCAAGTACAAACTACAACATGTACCTCCAAGAAATCGTGTATACTCCAAGAGTATACCACATCTCTCACCCAAAGGCTATCATGCACATGACACCCAACGTCAATGCGTAGGGAAAAACATAATTTCTCCAACCTGCTTCCTCCATGACCCTAGAACGGGATACCACATATCTTTAGGCATCATATTCACTCACACGAGAGTGAATGCAATCTCATGCCAAGGGTTATCTTCCGAACACATCAAGAAGAACTGCCACCGGAGCACCATTTATAATTCCACATTTAATAAGAACTCGAATGAGACTCCCCACATCCAAATTGATCGCACCGTTGTAATCCTTGCGAAAAAACATGAGAGATAGACTATTTACATGCTTCCAATATATATCTGACGTAAAAATCGATCAACACAGCTTTACGCCAGAACAGAGTCCTGTGGTCCCAAGCCTCAGCCCCAAAAACAGTCGGGCGCATTGCACTATTGCGATCTCCCCGGAAAGTCACTTCAAATTGACTGCTTACTTGCGTGGAATGGATGTCCCAAGAAAAAGATGAATTTTACCGTACCTCACACGAGCGGTGCATCGTGAGACCCGTATCTCGGTCCCAAATCACAACAAACTGATCGCCCCATTGAGACCCTCTCGTAAAAGTAAACACGATTGACTAAACACTTGTCCAAAATGGACACCCGGCGAAGAAGTCAGAATTCACCGTCACCTCCAAAAACAACCCTCATGGGTCCTGCAACAGCGTGATGAATTAAAGAGGGAGGATTGATCCAATGCAATTCCCTAGGAAAGATACAAAAAATCGACTGCTCACACGCCCCGAATAGAAATCTGTTGAACAAGTTACAAAACGCTGCACAGCTTAAATGATAGGACGTGGGGCCCATTACACAACTCTGGATTCAATGCCTGAAGACCCCTAGGAAATCCCATGACTCTAGGGCGACAACTCCGCTGATGGAACTCAAAACGGACTCTGGATGTCTTTGTACCGCTCAAAATAATAACTCCTAGAAAAACGCCAATCGACTAAACGTACGTGTCGTGGCACCGAGTCCCTTGTACCTGGAATAAAAAACTCCCGAGACCATCACAAAATGTCTGTATCGATCCAAGGAATTATTCTCCACTTATTTCACGTGAATCCGATAGTTGGTCAGAATTGTAGGTGCGTTTTAACATTTAGTGGATGAAAATAGGTGGGTCGGGCCGATTCGGCCGGCCCACCATGCCTGAACTGGCCCACAGTTCGCGCGGGCCGACTGCCTCCCCCGGACTGGCTGGAGCCAGTCTGGTTATACATCCATAGGACCAGAAATATGTGGGTCCTAGTCTACCATCCAGGGTTTGAAGATCCCGGCCTCCCGCGTGAGACGGCCGACAAAGCTGGTCTGGCCGCGTCGTTGTGCCCCGCTGGCGCCACTCCTCCGCTGGCGCCGCTGAAGACCGTCGTCGCCCGGCCCCCACTGCCTGGCTTGCACTACATGACCGCTAGCCACCCCCGACTGACTCCACTGATTCCAGTGCCTCCCTGCTCCGAGCCGCTATCCAAAACATCGCGCCGCCGCCTGGGAAGGCCAGACCACCCGCCGGACCGGCCAGAACCGCCGGAAAACACCATAAACCCTCAAAACATTGGTGGACCGCTGAGGACGCCTCGGGACTCGGATTTGCAATCCCAAAAATAACTCAGACATATAAGAACATATAATACCCAAATATGGGATTTTCTCGTTGATTAAACAGCATTTTAATTCCATATCTGAAATTTAAAAAGGTTTCATAATTTAAAACGCAAAACCAAAACTCCTACCTGTAGGGTCGTAGCTCGATGCTTCACAAGCAATCTGCTGAAGACGAAACCAAAAACAACATGGAGAAGAGGTCTTGATGAGACTGGAGGCTTCTCGGTCGATTTTCTTCATCCCAGTTGATGAAAATGTAGGAGGGAGGTGATGGGTTTGGTTTAAGTGGAGAAAACATTAATTAAAAAAATAATTAATTGAAACCCCTAAATTAACCCGCATTTGAAACCCTCGACGGGCTCGAGGTTAATCCTCCCTTAGGGACAAAAACACCTCTTGAAAACAAGGGTGGTCTCAAAATTTTAATCTAAGGCCCCATTAGAAAGTTATAAAACTAAACGCTCGAGGCCACTAAATTAAGAAAATGCCCCTGGTGCGATTTTCCACAAAAGGGTCGCGCCCGTGAAAATTACACCCCTCCTAGGTAAATGGTATACTCCAGACTCAACGGTTCCCACAGTTTTACAAACCGAGATACCGTTTAAGAGATACATGAGTTTAACCATTAAGTGAATAAATTAATTATTTTAATTATCCGTTTAACGTTCTGTTAACGGGAGAGGGGTCCCAACGCCCCGCGCCAACATGTTTTATGTCGTTTCTATGGTAAAAACCCCATTTCAGACACATTCATAGCCTCATATTTATGATCCAATACATCATTTAGGATTTCTTGTATTTATCTGGCGTTCACAGTGTGAATGCACTTAGAATTTAATTCTGGCCACAGCGGGGCTCAGAATCGCACACCGTCTGAAGTTGCTGCTCTAGAATAGCATCAAGAATATTCCAAAATATTTTATAGAAAAAACTGGGTTCTTACATCATTCCCTCCTTCAAGCTTTTCATCCCCGAAAAGAAAAACCATGGAACTTTTCAGGGTACTAAGCCCACACCTGGCTCTCCCCTACCCAGAAGAACTCTTGCACAATCCTGCGTCACGTCAAACAGACCAAAGGATTTGATCTATTCATGTGAGGGTTTCCCTTACCGATTACATGCATAAGATCACACACACATCTCCTCAGGTAAGCCACATGGGAGAGGTCATGGACCCACTCCCGACCTTGGGGTTAAGGCAAGGTGGTAGGGAACCTCGCCATTCCATTGCACGTTCTCAAACGGCCTGAAGGCCCTCGGGGTAGATTACCCCCGGTCGAACCCCCACGCTGCCCGACGCAACTAGAAATCATTATTTGAACTCGGAACAAGGCCCGATGATTCCCTCATTCAGAATATCTATATGGTGAATGACCCAAGGATATCTGGTCACGCATGGTTTCATAGTCGATTTCCCATGACCCAGACTCTCTTACACACTCAGAGAATGAAGGATTTGACCCCATCGAATAAAGGAAAAGGTCCCATGACTTTTACCTTACCAACATTTGGTGACACTGATGCCCCGCGCCACCCTGGTAATAAATCAAACAAGGAGTATGGAGAAAGTCATTTCACACACAGAGTCTATCAATTCTATTGCCAAAAGTAGAAGAGTTATAAATCATACCTCTTGCCGCCTCATGATCTGCCAGATCATAGGTGTCCAAAGCTCGCGGCTGTCCACGGTCCCATCCATCAGCTCCAAGATCCTGACGTGGACTTCCTGGTGCTGATGGGAAGACCTCGTATGGTATTCCTCCACTTCCAGATCCTCCTTCTCCTCTGCAAGCACCACCTCTTTTGGTGCTACTCCTATAACAATGTTTCCTCTACCGTGGTGGTGCACCTGTTGCCTGCCCCGATATTCTCAACATGCCTGGTTGGGCAGTCCAACACCAAGTGACCTTGCTCCTCTCAAGCATAAAAATAACTCTCTCCAGGATGCACTAGTGCCCTCCAACACCACTATGGTTTACGACCACGCCCCTGAATCTGATTATCGGAAAGACACCTGCGTCAAGGTTCTGTCAGCCGACGCCTACTAGCTGCGGAAAACGTCTCAACTCCATTGTGGCTACTGTCTGCACCAACTGTAGAGCGTGGAAGGAAACTCTATTTCACCAATGCCTACTCTAGCACCCTGTCATAAGTGGGAATTCCCCAAGGTACTATGATAGCACAACTATCTCTGTGATGACCCTGCTCAAACATCCACACTCGGAAGCTGTTGTGAGGGACCATTTCCAGATAAAAACATGCAAAGTCCACAAACCAAGTCATGTACTAGGTCACCGTCATCCCTCCCTGGTGATACTGTAGGATCTCCTGGATCTAAATGTTGCATAAGCAGGAGGGGTAAAATCCCTCATGAAACAATAGCTGAATGTCATCCCACGAATGCGATGACTCATCAAGAAACTGAGTCACTAGACTCCACCAATGCCCAACTGCACCGTGGAAAAGGCTGGCGACCAAAGCAACCATAAGATCTGTTGGCGTCTGCGCAAGCCTAAAGAGGCACACCAATGTCTCCAGCCAAACCTCTACTACCTGAGGGTTTGGCTGCACACTAAACGTCAGCGGTCTCTATCGCTGAAACTCACAGAGCGTGCTCGGCCTCCACTCAAGATCAGTATGCTCTACTGATGCTTTCTGCTGCTCACTAGGTGGGGGTGCTGCTACGGGCCCACCCAGAGAAAGGGACTCGCATGATGGGTCATGGACTGAGGTTTTGTAGCTCACAGAGTCATCGTCACGAACAAAAGAGGGTATCCTGGCATGCTATCTTGGGTGAAACATCCTGAATATTATCATGGAGTGTCGCGGTCAGATGAGCATATGTGTGTATAACAATAACAACAATTGGAAGATGACTGAAGAAGGATATCCACAGACTCAATCCTATGTGATTCACAGCCCAATTTTTCCTGCACCAAGTGTCTCATCATTTCGAGTCAATTATCAGGTTATCAGGGTCCTGGTGAATGGATACGTCGGTCGTCGCACCATCACTAGACTCCCTGGCCTGAGAGCTACTCTTGAGACACGTCGACATTTTTTCTCTGAATCCCAACCAATTCCTTTTTAGGGATGTCCGAAAAACGTCCCAAGGAATGAACCACCTTTGATACCCCTTTTTCTCGACCCGACCCCACCCAGGATCAAGCTACAACTACCCCAAGCCCGCCTCCATAGGCCAGGGGCTGGCGACCAACACCGAAGGCTAAACAACTCGGGGAGGAATTTACTGAAGTACCTGTACACACACACGTAGCCCACTCAATGCAATAAGTGTACAGTAAAAATAAAACTAAAGTACCAACTGCTATAAATAAACCATAAAGTGTATCAACCCCTAAAAACTACTTAGCAAGTTCTGAAGGTAAACTGAAAAGAAAAGGGGTAAAAAATTCAACCAACCAGAAAAGTTCCACAACCTGGCAATAGGTAAACAATAGTAAAATAAATGGTAGAATCCCACACATGGAACCCAACTACGACCACCGCACGCGGTCCAAGATCCTGAACTCTTAAACTCCCCTGACGTTACGACCAACCTATCTGTCGTCTGCAAGGGCACACCAAGTGTGGGGAAATCGCAAGCATGGGTGAGTATAAAAATAATCATTAGGATGCCCCGAATGATCGAGGGAGAATCAAAGGAGGTACTGAAGGGTATAATAGTAGATCAAATAGGGAAAAGTAAAAGAGTAAAAACGAGTGTGTAGTACAGAGTATAACACAACCCAAATAAATGAAGTAAGTTGACTCCTCCAAAAACATGGAGCTAGAACAATGAGAAGATGAACTTCTCATTGAGAATTTATACCTATAGCAGGAGCCTAGACTCATCTAACCATGAGAGGCTAGACACAGAAATCACGTGGCATACCCCGTGTGTCTTTGCCTCTCTTGGAAGAAGAGTAACCAAAACCCAAGGAGTGGTACTGGAACAAGGTATACATATATATATTCTATGTCATGAAACCCTATCATGATCGTAAGGGGATCTTTGTCCCATAGCTCAGCCCAAGAAAGTGAGTAGTAAATAGTCCCAGAAGTAAACACCATCGATTCCCATTATCTGTACATCTTTCCCGAACTACAAGTCAAGGGGATCAAATCACCGAACCTCGACACTATCTGCATTGGGCAGCACTGACTCGCCCATACAGTTTTAGGTCGCATCACAAGTATGCATCTTAGTGGAAAAAGTTCCCCTTGTACTTGAGATTTTTGGGAGAGTATCAAGACACACCTAGTCATTGTCACACAGTCGAGAGGTCTTCTCAAATTCAACGGGTTCCCACTGCCCAACCCCGTGAAAGGGTAATCTACTGGAGGGAGAGCTAGATCTGCTCTGGCCATCCCTGCCGGATGGTACCCCACTGGCCATCCCTGCTGGATGGTACCCCACTGGCCATCCATGCTGGATGGTACACCACTGGCCATCATTGGTGGATGGTACCTCACTGGGCATCCCTTCTAAAGGGTACCTCACTGGCCATCCTTGCTGTATGGTACACCACTGGTAACCGGTAGATGTAGCGGAAGACATGTCAGGATAGATCGCGGAAGGAAGATATGATCTCGATACACAACTAGGAAGTCTGCACCCAGGGCTCACTAGGGGATCCGTAACCTACTGGAAACAACCTCCTGGGTAGAAGATCAGTGCTGCGTAATGTGTTGGTCACACCGATACCCAATGAACCCTACTAGGGAACAAGAAGGGACGTGAGGATCTCCCCAGGCCTCTATGGGTGATACATGCTCCAATCTGCCGATTCTACTGTCGAAGCGGACTGAGGAAAATCACTCGAGAAAGTGGGAAAACACCCACACTGTATGAACACACATAGCCGTAAATGATTCCACAGTCTGGTGGATGGGACGTGATACTGAAACCCCTCATAGATGATGAAACAGGGGAAAGACAAACAACTCTTCCAGTCAAAACCATCGAAAATAGGACCGGGGGACCCACTAAACCATGTTGGTCGAAACCATCGAGAACAGGACCAGGAGAACCCACTCATCCCTACTGGTCTAAACACTACTAACAGAAGGGCTCTCTATGTCGCGAGAGGTCAAAGGTACGTAATGAAGTACACGACGCACACACGGGGCCCACACAACATGTTTCCCGAGCTCATATCTAAACCAAGCACAAACATTCTTAGGTAAAAAATAAAACATGTACCTCCAAGAATTCCCATATACTCCCAGAGTATACCACATCTCTATCCCAAAGGATATCTTGCACACAACACCCAACGTCAACGTGAAGGGAGAAAACCGAATTTTTCTAACATGTATCCTCCATGGCCCTAGCATGACCAACCAAATCTATTTAGACATCAGATTCATTCACACGAGAGTGAACACAATCTCACTCCAAGCGTTTGCTTCCAAACACAGTTGAAGAACCGCCACCAGAACACCTTTTATGCTTCCACATTTAATGAGATCTCGAATGAGACTCTGCACGCCAAACAGATCACAACATTGTAATCCTCATGGAAAAACATGTGAGATCAACTATTTACTCGCTTCCAACAAACATCCGATATAAAATTCATTCAATACTACTTTACGCATGAACGACGTCCCGTGGTCCCGGGCCTCTGCCTCAAAAACAGTCGGGTGCATCGCACCATTGCGATCTCCTCGGAATGACACAACAAATTGACTGCTTACTTGTGTGGAATTGATGTTCAGAGAAAAAGATGCATTTTTTGATACTGCACACAAGTGGTGCTTCATGGGACCCACATCTCGGTCTTCAAACACAATGAATGGATACATCATTGTGATCCTCTCGTAAAAGTTCACATGATTGACTAAACACATGTCCAAAACGGACACCCGGGGAAGAAGTTGGAATTCCACGTCAAAACCCAAAACGGCCCTCGTGGGGCTAGCACCAGCCAGCTGAATTAATGTGGGATGATTTCACCATTGCAATTACCTCATAAAAACACCTAAAATCGACTGCTCGCACGCCCAGAACACACATCTGATGAACAAGTTACAAAATGGTTCATAACATAAAAGACGAGCCGTGGGACCCATGACTCAACTCTAGATTCAATGAACAAAAGCCCCATGAAAATCTACATCTTGACGCCAGGGTCACAACGCCGCAGACGGCGCTCAAAACAGACTTCAGATGTGTCTGCACCGCCCAAAACAAGAACTCCCAGAAAAACACTAATCCACTTAACGCACATGTTGTGCCACCAAGCCCCTATTCTCAGGAATGAAAAATTCTTGAGATCATCTCAAAATGTCCATCTTGAACCAAGTAATGTGTTTCCACTGACAGCGTGTGAATCCGACACTTGGTCTGAATTTAAGAGCATTTTAATGTTTAGTGGATGAAAACAAGTGGGTCAGGCCGATTCGGTCGGCCCACCATGACTGAACCGGCCCGCAGTTCGCGGGGGCCGGCTGGAGGCGGCCCAGTTCTACCTCCACAGGACGCGCAATATGTGTGTCCTGGTCTACCATCCGGGGTCCGAAGACCCCTGTCTCCAGCATGATTCAGCTGGTAAAGCCAGTCTGGTCGCGTCGTCGTGCCCTCGTGGCGCCCCTCCTCCGCTGGCGCCGCTGAATATCGTCGTCGCCCGGCTGACGCCGCCTGGCCTGCTATGCTCAACTGTGAGCCTCCCCTGACTAGCTCCGCTGAAGTCGGCATCGCCCCGCTCGGAGCTACCATCCACAGTGTCGCGCCACCACCTTGGAAGGCTAGACCACTCGCCGGACCGGCCAAAACAGCCGGAAAACACCAAAAAACCCTCCAAACTTTTCTAGACCCCTGTGAACACCTCGGGACTCGGATTTGCAATTGTAAATATGATTCGGAAAGCTTATAACAAATAATATGCAAATAGAAGATTTTATTGAATATCAAATATCATTTCGATGTAATAATTGAAAATGAAATTAGGGTTCAGAATTTAAAACTCAAAATGAAAACACTTACCTGCAGGGGCGTAGCTCGACACTTCCCAAGCGATCCGCCGAAGCCGGAACCACAAACACCTTGGAGAAGAGGGGTTGAGGAGAGGTTAGGCTTCTTGGATGGGTTACTTTCGCAAAGGGGATGCAATAGGAGGAGGGATGGGATGGGTTTGGTTTTATTAGGGAAAAGATTTATTTAAAAAAATTTAATTAATTTAAACCCCTAAATTAACTCGCATATGAAACCCTCGACGGGGTCAAGGTTAAGCCTCCACTAGGGTAAAAACCACATCCCGAGCATAATGGTTGTCTCAAAATTTTAATTTGAGTCCCCGTTCCAATGTTATAAAACATAACGCTCGAGGTCGCTAAATTACAGAAATTCCAATGGTGCCATTTTCCAATAAAGGGCCGCACCTACAAAAATTACACCCCTCCTAGGGTAAATGGCACACTCTGGACTCACCTGTGCCCTCAGTTTTCCAATCCGAGCTATCATTTAAGAGATACATGAGTTTAACCATTAAATGAATAAAATAATTATTTCAATTATCCCTTTAACCTTTCGTTAACGTGCTAGGGGTCCCAACGCCCCACACCGACATGTTTTATGTCGTTCCTAGGGTAAAAAGTCCATTTCGGACCCATTCATACCATCAGATTTCAGATCCAAATCACCTTTTAAGAGTTATTCCATTTATTTGGTATGCACATTGTTAACACACCTAAGATTTAATTCCGGCCACACCGGGGCTCGGAATCACACGCCTTTTGAAGGCACTGCTCTAGAATAACATCAAAAATATTCCAATGTATTTTATAGAAAAAAATAAGTTTGTAATGTTATGGTATTAAATCACACATAAAATAATGAATTAGGTTGTGTACTAATGAAAAAATTATTATGTGATATAATACCCTTTTAGGAAGTTGATAATTCATGAGAAAAACTATATGACACATGATTTTCATTTGGAGGAAGGGATATTCATATTGAACATATGTTAGAATTATATCTATAGAAGAGAAGTGTGCAAAATATATTGATCATAAGAGCACAAAATATAAATTCACACTGAAGGAGCATAATATGCTACATTGAATATGGTTGGATCTCGTCAAGGATTATGACTTCTTAATCCACTAACACCATGGAAATGTAAATAAATAGAATGAATATTTAAATAGAAATTATCCTCCAACATTATCAATAATGAGAATTGATAAGGATATTGTCTTCTCATTGTTGAGAAATATGGAAATGGGAATCATTAAGGAAGGAAAATCATCAATCATATCTCAAATGATTTCTCAAAAATCCCTCATGGAGAAAATAAAGGAGTCCAAATGAAATTATGTAGAAATTATGAAGAAGGTAGAATCCATGAGAAAGGTTAAATTTACATAGATCAAAATTTATAAAGAATTATTTGTACAATTTGGGTCATGAATATGTATACCATCAAATTCATACATAAATAACAGTATTTTGAGTGACACACATAGCACAACCTTTAATATTCTCCCAGGGAGAAAAAATATGTATCGATATTTTCAAGAGAAATTTTTGTGGGATAATATAAATAATTATATCACTAAATATACATAAAATATCATATTATGTCATCATGTAATTTCTTAAAGGTATAATTCTAAGTGAATGATACAACCAGTACCCATTCTAACACCAAAGTGGGGGAAAATCACCATGGACTTTGTCACTTAATTCCTGAAGATATGAAGAGAAAAAAAAAGTTTTATAGGATGTTGTGTATATTTATAAACATATAGCTCAATTTTTCTATATTTGAGAGGAATTACCATTGGAATGAATTGTACAGATATACATTAGAGAAGTTTTAATGCTACAAGGAGTACCAATAACGATTTTATTGGATCAAGATCCAAGATTCACATCAATGTTCATTAAAATTATCCAACTTTTTATAAACCATTAGATGTACGTCAACAAAGATTATCATCAAAAAAAATAAGACCAATCAAATAAAAATATTCATAAAATAGAATACGTGTTTATAGAATGTTTTATGAACATCAAATTAGGATAAGACTTACAACATCCTCTTTCCATGTTCTCTTACAATAATAGTTTCTACATGAGCATCCAAATAGATCCATATAAAGCCCTTTATAGTAAACTATTCATACCATAAACATGATGGAATGAAGTCAGTGAATGTTAGTTTATGGGACCTAAAATAGTCGAAAAATGGGGGGAAATGTGACAACTAGTCAAACACACATCAAGGAAGTGCTAATTTGATATATGATATATGAAGACAATTGTCAAATGGATTTATATTCTAATGTCAGATTAAAGGTATTATTATTAATATATCTATATAGGAGGATCAAGATATTTGGGATGAAAGGTAATAATAGTCCCATGTATATTTTTCCCTTCATGATTATTGATCATGCCTAAGATGTAACATATCAAAAATCACATAGAACTACCATTTCCCAGGTACCCAATGTAATCCTTGAATCATTATTAAAGATGTAAATAACATATATATCACATGTACTAAATCATGATGTGATATAGTTGGATGATATTATCTATTACAAGGAGTATCCAGTGAAGATCTTTCACCATAGAGATTAATTTCTAAAAAAAGACCAATAGTTTGGTCCATGTACTCGTATAGAACCATAAGTATGAATAGAAAACTTGTTAACCCAATTAATTGATGAAAGATAAACACCCATAGTTATTTATGTAAAACAAAATTTCTGGGTTGAAATTTTAAAATGGGGGGAGAATGTAAAAATCAAAATTTTTATCAATGAAATATTCCCTTCTTATAATTATGTTAGGTACTCTAAAATGAATACATGGAATGGATAGCCTTATAAAATCACTATCTATTAAAAATATTAATGATATAAGTGGTATTAATAGAAATTTAAGAACCCATAATAATGGAATAATGACATGAACATTAGAATAGTTATGTTACCATTATGAATAGTAGTCCTAGAAATGTAATAGTAAACTCATTCAAAAAATCATAAATAAAATTTAGGAATAATATAATTGAAAATATTATATAATTATATCAAAGTATATGGAATGGAATGTTTTAAAAGTGATAAATTAAGTGTTGGGGTTTTTGTAGAAAAAAAGGTTTATTTATAATTTTTTAATTAATATAATGGTTTAAAAGAAAATTTATTTTCATAAAATTTATGCATAAATAATTATTTTATTTTATAATTATAATAAGATAATTTTATGAGACATTATTTAAATTTTTCTTAGAATTTTAAAATCTATTATAATTTTAAAATCAATAATTTTGGTGTAAATGACTATTTTAAAGATGATTTAAATTTAATATATCTGGAATATTATTTTCATAAAATGAAGTTAATATTTGAATTATAAACATCTAAAAAAATTTAGGGTGGATTCTTTGTATTTTTCTAAAACATTTGAATATTTAGTGAATAGTGAAATATGATAATATTCTGTAATTAAATACATGAATTATAATTTCATATATGATTTATAGATTATATAGGCCCATAATGTCAAAATAATCTTTCATTATTTTAATATATTTATTTTCAAGGATAAAAATATTCACTATCTTGATCAAAAATAATAATCTAATGAATAAAATAATAAAAACTACCCCTCTCGTCCACTCTAAATAACACCCCTCACCGCCACTTCTCATCACATCTTCAAATACATGAATCATATTAAATTTCTAACCAAGAAACATTGAAATCCATTTCTCCACTTCCAATGGACTTTTTCCTCAACAAAATAACAAATAAATATTCCTTAAAGAGGTTCTCAAGGAGAAGAAGTCCAAGAGGAAAATGATTATTTCTTTTTATTTTAATTTATTTTGAAGTTATTTTTATTTTTTATTCTCTCATAAACTCTACTCATAAAAGTAAAATGGAAATGTTATTATGATATAAATAATTTTATTATAATATAATATTTCAATAATCCACTATCATACATGTTCCCATCTCCCTTTTATTCTAAAAAATGAGAACGTCATTTGTGAGGTGTGGATTTATCCCCTTCACCGATGAAATGTTTTTATTTTCCTTTACCTCATTCAAAGATACTAAAAAACCCATTATAATAATTGATATTATTTAAAAACAATTTTTGATATTTTATTATTTATGTTCATCAAATAACATATATTCCTATTATTAACCAGTAAAACAAAACAATTTCATTGTGATCAAAAACCATCAAATTTAATCTAAACGCATATCATTAACATTTTATTAATTGAAAACCCATCATATATGAAATAATTACATCTATGAAAATTTAAACACAGGGATGTTCACTGATAAAATATAATTTCATTTTTAGATAATTTTTCCAAATTTACATGAATTTAAATACAAGTATTCAAGTGAACTTATCATTAAAAACAAGAAAACTAGCACTCCCAAACTGTGAAATTGAACACTAAAAATCATCTAAATTTAAATAAATTAACTAAATAATATTATAATGATTAAAATACATATATAATAGGTTATATTTTTTTACTAAATAATATAATTTTATTTTCAATGATATTAATTTTAAGAGAGAATTATTATATAAGGTAATGGGATTCTGGAAGGCAATTTCAAATTTTTGGGTTATACCTCATTAATGCCAAAAATAAACATTCATGTGATATTTATAATCTTAATATATAATTTCATGTTAATAAAATTTTATTTCTAGGAAATAAATGCTTCGAATATATTATTATAAAAAAACTGATATTCTATAAGAACACTTCTTTCGAATTACACCTCTTATACATATCTTGAGAATTATACTTATTTAATTAAGATTAATGATACCTATACCAGTATGTGGATTCCATTTTTGATCCCAAAACATTGTTCCTGAAATTATTCTTTATGATATGAAACAGATTAATTTACAAAATATATTTTATTTCAATGACTAATATATGATTTATTTAGGATGAAAGATTATGTAAATTTTATAATATGACGATTACCCCCGTAATTATATTTTTCTCCAATTAAATGGTTAATGTGATGTATCTCATGAGGTAAGGTGAAATATTTCTAGAAATTGTCCTAGATTTTTTTTAAATGATCATGTTATTATTATTCACAAAAGTTACTCATATAAATGTTGCCTAATTATTCCCAATTATGTTTGGAATTTGATAACTAATACATGATGTTTCGTTTTTAGGAATTTCCACATTCGATGCCTTTTAAAAAATTTCTTATCATGGTTATGATGATACTATGATTATGTTATATTGATCATGGTTCTACTAAGACCATGTTATATTGATTCATGTTCATATCTATAATCTTAGTAGGATTTTATCTCACCCTTATTTTTTGTGTATATCCTCCGGTGACTAATTATAAATTGATGCAAAGGAGAGACACTATGAATATTAATATGTAGGAATTAAATATTTTATAGTTTCATTATGTTAAGTTTTTTCTTAATTTTTTCAAGACCGTAATCTTTTGTATCCGGGTTGTGTAACACATTTTATTCTTTATCATTAATATAATGTAATTGTTTTATAAGAAATAAAATTATTTCTATATGAATTGTTTGTGATCATTTAATAAATATTGATAAATTATATACACCATACATATTCATAAATAACATCATTATTATGGGAAATGAGAGGCCATGATGGAAATCCTAAATCTTTTCTACATTGTGGTAATAATCCATGCACATTCGCAAATAATATTTATAACATTTTATTACTAGATTGAAGAAGATAAATAATGGTTATACCATCATTATAAAAAAATACGCACACTTATGATTTCATTGTAATTATAAAAAAAATCTATTGTTAAGAATGTATGTAATATGAACGAAAAATTATGAAATATTTGATACCTGTGTAGAGACCTTCAAACTACAATTTATGAAGGCCTTAAATTTTAAGGAATTAAGAAATTTTATATTGACAAGGGGAATTTTTGGGTTAAATGGAATTTGTGGATATGATACTTTTCTAGGCTTCTAATAAAATTTATAAACACTATATTAGAATTGAACATGTATATTTGATCTCCCTATTAAAAGTGAGAATGATATAATTTTTCAGGGAAAATAATAGTAAGGGAAATTAAATGAAGGGAATGAAGGTAGGGTGCTTTAGTATAGGTGTGTATATAAATATAACCAAATAATTATTTTACAAAAAAAATTCTATAAGGTATAAATTTTATGTTAATTTAGTATAATTATGTTCAACGTGGATTTTTTATTTTAGTGCTTTATATTTCCAATGAAATATTAATGATCTCAAATTTTGTTTTAATAAAAATATATGAAGAAAATAATTACCAAATTTTTGTGTGATTAATAAAAATTTGTTGCAGAATTTGTCCTACTTTTATTCTAAATAGTGTAGAATTTATCTTCTTAATTGATACATATAATGTATAGATAAAATAAGTTTTCTAGAAAATTTTCATTTTAATAATTATGGATTAAATGTGTTATTTTATAGTTGATACCTGCTAAATTGGTTTATTTGGATTTTTCAAATGCATATAAGTAATAGAATAGATTTATTGGAAAATTTGTTCATTTATTTCTAAAATTAAAATATATTTTGAAAACTATTATTCTTTAAAAAGTATTTATTTTACCAGTATAATTAATATTTTACCAAGATAAATTAATACTTATGAAAAATAATATCCCTTTTATGATCATTATAAATCACTAATAATATATTTAAAACCAATTACATTTGATTTAGTTGATAATTTTTTTTGAATGTTGATGTGTAATATATTAAAGGATTTGTTTGAGAAAATATTTATTATGTTTTTAAATAAGAAATATATGTTTTTAATTTATAAATTAACAATTAAAATATAAAATATTAATTAAAATCCATATATTTTTTCAGGAAAATGATCCCCAATTTTTAGGAAACAAATCCATGGTATTTTCAAAATTCGATTTTTTCCAATAAATGTAAAAATAAATTATTTTAATAAAGTTCCAAAATTCTTATTAAGATAATATAAACGTGATAAATACAAAATGATGTAATTTTTTTCAAATTATATACTAAAATTTATAAATATAGCATTACATTAAATTGATAAAATATTGGGAAATTTTTTTTAAATGGATTTGTTTTTTGGTATATTAACTATTCTTATAAATTTAGAGTTCATCATAAATATTTCAAAATTGAAAAATTATTCCTTTTATAAAAAACATTTTTTCATAATTTTTTTAGTTTTTGAGATATTGTAATTCATTTTTTAAGATGAATTATATTTTGGTTTTTTCTAATATATATATATATTCTTTTAAATATATATAAATATCATAACATTATAACCACTATTAATACCTTCTAACTTTATGGATATATTATAATTGTTTATATAGTTTTCCATTTCTTATATGTGAATAAAGGAAATAACATATTATTTATTTAAGGATAAATATTAAGGTCATTATATTCTACAACAAAAAATAAATTAATTCCTCGAGATTTTATTTTTATATATTTTCAAGAACAAATAAAGGTAGTGAAAATATTTACCTACATCAATATATTTTCTATAATTATATATAATTCCCAATATCATAGTAAGGACTATAAAACCATTATTTTACAAAACTACTTCATGGATAAAATTTTTATTATAAATATTATGATATATAAAAAGGTCTCAATTTTATTCATAGTTAATTCAATGTTTTTGTTGTACTAAAAGATTATGATAGATAATTTAGAATACTTTTACCCCAATTATTATAATTTTATTAAGTTCAATGTGATGATACCCATTCAAATTCAAAAATAATGCCAATATTTATTTGATGATGATATATTGATTTCTATAAGATTATTTCCAAAAACATAATAAACCAACAACTAAATTGATTTCATAAAAAACTTTTATGGGTGTTCATTTGATGTCAAGATACTATAGAGTACAAATAATTGAAAAAAAATCTATAATATAAGTTAGATGGAAATTTATAACCTTATTACCAATATACACTAAATCAATTGTTATTAAATAGGTTCTTCATTTATCAATATGTCTTGGTTTTTCTGGATTCCTACCATTATATATAAAAAACTAATTAGAAATTTGGAATTGATACTACCTAATTTCTCAAAACATATTACATTGAATATTTAGTGGTTACATTTGATAAGATATATCTTCTTTTATCATGTTAACTAGAATCCTTTTTCCATTGATAGTTTTAGGAAAAAAGTTTTCCTTTACCAAAAGTAAAAAACCATGTAGTTCTCTTATGGAAATTCACCAGATGATTATTCCACAATTTTTACATATATATGGTTGTATATCATTTTATTAATTATTTTCATTACATAAATTTTCATGAGCCTCCATTATTATCTTATATAGTGAACTCCAGATTTTAATAATCGGTATTTTAATAATAAACTTTTGATATAGTTTATTTAGTATAATCACAAGAAATTGAAGTAAATGCCCCCCCTTAAATGGGTTGAATATTGAAGAAATCATTTCGTATTATCTGACAAAAATTTTAATTATACTTGTTATGTTTGCAACCATCAGTATAACAAAAAATATTTGATATTAGAGAAAATAAATAATAATAATGAACAATTATCATAAAAATAAAATGAATTATCAATACAAAAAAAAGGTTTTATATTTTCAAAGATTCTTATATTTTTTTTAACTATATGAGTCTTTTATTGAATTATGTTACATTAAGATTTTTTATCTTATGTTTATCAACTTAACCCCTAATTCTCACTATGATACTAATCTTTAATAGTGTCTCATAATGATAAAATGCTCAACCAGAGCATATCCCCTGAGTTTTTAAAATATTATTTACCTTTATAGGTATTCTCATCATGTATCTTGGAATTGTTTGAGTAAATTATAAAATAACTATTTTCAAGGTGACTAAACCAAGTTTAATATATTCCACAATCGTAACATATTATTGTATATAGTATGGTATGTAATTCATGTAAATACAATATACTCATGAAATTACAAATAAATTTGTATGTAATCTAGTGTCAATAATCATCTCTAGTGTATTCACTAATGTCCTTCATACTGATCCCTATAATACCTAAACTCATGTCCAAAAATAACCGAATCTGTCTTTCGTATAGACTGATTTAACCTAATATAATAAAAAAAATTAATAAAATAAGAAAATTATGAAAATTATATATCTTAAAAAATATTCTTATCCCATGTACCAAATCATTTATTGTCATGGAGAGAAAGTAAATAAATAAATTATCTTACAACCATTTTGAAAATTTCTACAAAAATCAAATCATATAGAACAATTTTGGGATATTTCACCTGATCTAATGATCTTAATATCATATGAAGATAAATCCTAATAATGGTGTGCGATTAAATTAAATTTTATAGGAATGAAAAATAAAAAATAATTTGAACCCAAATATGAAGGCTGGTAAGATGAATTCATAAATATCATAGTAAATAATCATAAGATGATGCATGATAATCATAACACATTATTGAGAAAAATTATACAATTGGAAATCATTTTGAAAAAAATAAATGATATGTTTTGGATAAAAACAAATATTAATAATAATAAGACATTTTATATTAATATAAATTTGTATAATACAATAAAAATATAGCATGACCATGAACCTGAATAATTTCATGGAAATAAATCACATATTCAATAATTGAAATAACATGATAAAGATGTTTTTATTGTAGAATATATATATGAACAATATTAATATATATAATAACATTAAATATAATAAAATGTTTTACAACCATATGAGTATAAAAAAATTTGTTAGAAATCACATTAGGCCCACAACCATATGAATAATGTAATTATATATATGCATCAAAATAAGAAAAATATCATCATGACATTCCCCTGTGAAGAAATCCATAATTTCTATTCCCATATATATTAGGAGATATAATCTTATACTAATCCATTGGAGGTTTATATAGGACCCCACCAATCATTATTTATACATATGTGTTCCATATAAAATCAAAGTTCAATATATTGTAAATATCCTAATAGAAAACAATTTGATTATAAAACCTTCTAATAGAATAACCATAAAAAATAATAAGGTATAAAAAAACAAATCATAAAATTACACTTAATATAAAAAATATATTTTTGAATCAAAGAATCACTTCATGAGAGATAAAACATAGAGGTAAAATGGAATTGAATATAAAAATGTTTATATAATAACAATTTTTACTTTTTTTTGTAAATATTGATTTCAAAAATACCATCGAAACTCATTTTTTATAAGTGAAAGGAAATAAATTTTGGAAAAATTAACTTAAAGTGGTTCAAATAAAATATAATTGAAATTAATCATCATTTCTAAAAGGTTAAATTAAAATATTGTGAAATATTTTTCCTTTAAAAAGAATATTTAATAAAAATAACTTCAAAACCCCTAAAATTTTGTCAATTAAAAATGTTTAGTGGATGATAAAAACATTAATTTTAAGAGGAAAAATATTTTCCTTAAATATTATAAAATAAACTTGATGTGAACATAAATCATTAAAATGGGTTAAGATTTATTTTTGTTATAATGAAATTAGGTGGAAAATTATCATTCAAGAGGAAACTATTTTGAGTTTCAATTATTGAAATAAATTTTTTGTTGAGAGTAATAATATGAACATGGATGAAAAATACTTTAAATGTAATGGGATTTATTTTTCACATATATGAATTTTAATGATACATTAAAATACTTCTGGAATGAGAAATTGTTGTGAACATTAATTTCTACATCAAAAGGTGTAATATTTCCTAAAATAACCAAAGGTATCAATGGTTCAATAATTTAATTCAATATAAAAATGAGTAATTATATCCTTATTAAGTGAATTGAGTGATGAAAATCTGTAAATGAATTTAGTAATTTTTGAATCAAAATAACACTAAATGATATAAATTTATATATAATATTTATTAAATAATGATACATGTAAAAATAAATATTTGGAAGTATATATATATCATATATATATATAATTGTGGAAGAACATTAAACATGTCCCGATGATGAGAAGATGATATCAAATCTATGAAAACATATATATCAATTGAATCGTGATCAAAAGAGACAATGATCATGGAAAAAATCATTATACCTATTAAAGTATAATGAAATCATGATACAAATTATAAATGGGAACTATTTATACCATCAAAATAAAACGTGGTGCATCACATAAACATATCTCAAGGTATTTATGTTTGAAAAAATTAATCTCTTATTACTTGTATTTTTTAATAAAGGGATATGTAAATAAATAAAATGACATGGGTCATGAAAATATATTAATTTCATAAATATTCGAAATGAAAACTACATTAATGTGGAGTTTATACATAAAGTAAATCAATGTGCTCTATTTCAAGCATGTCTCGTGAATTAAAAATTTAGATAAAGTAATCCATGAATTATTCTTATCATTTGAATCAACGATCCAGTAGAGAAATACCATGATATAGCTTATGAAATACCATAAATAACATGAATATTTAAAAAAAATCATTTCAAATTAATCAAACCACACAATGTAAATGATGGATGACAATATTAAACATGTCTCATGAATTTTTAAATGAGATAAAAAACCCATACCTAAATTCCCCACATTGTCAAATATTCACTAAAATATAAAAAAATACATAATTATATTAATATAATTTTTTAGAACAATATTAATACAAATAAATATTTATAACTTACTTTTATAATAATTATCTATATGTATATCAGTTATTTGTTTTCTAATTTTCCCAACTCGGTTGTTTACTTATTTTTCCCATTTATAGTTGTTTCATTGCATTTGTTCTACTGGCCTTCGTCATCCAAATTTAAAATTGAAAACTGCGTTAATTTTATTAAAATGTATTAATCGTAAATATTTATTACGTTGACATATATATTCATGTTTACTTAAGAGATTATCTTAACATTTGAATTTGAAAAACAAAATTTCTTGTTCGTTGATTCTAAAGATAAAATGAATTTTTTAGAAATTATGTGTCCGATATTTATGTATAAATATTTGAATAAACCATTATAATTTAAATATTTATATCAAAATAATTAAGTAGTCATTTTTTAATAATCCTCAATTACATAATTTATTTTCATTGGTCAATTATGTGGTCATCCCGACTCAAAATGAACATGCTCTAACTAGATTGGAGATTATGATCATGAAGGGGTGGATTTTAGTATTATATAATTATAATATAATAATAATTTTGTAAATTATATTTTATTATAATTTTTAATAACATTTTAGGATGTTTGGATAATGAAACAAATATAAGAGAAACAAAAAAATCCTTGTCGAATATGTAGTTAACACAAACCAAAATTAGAATTTCTGTTACTCAAGGATTGATTTGAATGATGGTGGATGATAAGATATCATTTTATAATGAAAAAAAATTATACAAAAATCTTTATTCATAAAAAATATTTTGCAGATCAATCTAGTGGAGTGTTATATAAAAGCCAATATAGTTTCTTCATGGAGGTGGTAATTCGTAGACACACACTAATGACAATTTGTATTTTTATTAGAATATCATTGAGAATTAATAATATTTTTAACATATAATAACAACATAACTATGATTTAATAATTCTACATAAATTATTTGACTTCATAAATTGTTGCTGATTAATGGAAGAAATAATAATAAATGTTATGAAAGATGTGATATATATATTGAGACCATCAACATCCTATTGATGAAGGCCATATAATTGAGGGGCATCTGATAATTTGTGAGACCACGAGAATTATTAGATGTGAACAACTTCAAGGAGAGTATTTTTGGTAAGGGGTTCAATGATGTTTTGAAATATTATTGGAGTATTAAAAGGGTGGAAGTGATCTCCCTTTTATATACACACGAAGAGGGACTTTTACATTGAAATGATTATAAATAGATAATGGTGGAATGAAATGAATTTCAGCTGTGAAATGTGATGGGAAATTGGTGAAACCTATAAGAAATAATTTATGACCTAGAAAATCATTTTTGTAACTTATATAGCTCGTGTTAATTTTGGAATGATTAAGCCGCCTTAGAGGAGTGATTCGAAGAAATATTTTTGTAATTGAATAATATTCGTGTGAATTTTCATATTACCAAATATATAATTAGGCCCTTGTTAGAATATTATTATGTGTTTTATCCTAACATGGGTTGTATTTATCATATTAAAATTTCAATATAAGATAAAATTAACTTCTAAATATAAATATATAATGTGTTGAAAAAACAGTTTTTTAGAGAAACATTATTAATTATTTAATTTCTTGTAGTATCATTTTAAATTTACTAACTGTTAATTGAGTTTAATTTATTTATATATAGTTTAAAAATTATATTAGAGCTATCACCATTTTTTTTCTTTTAACTAATTTTTTTAAATGTCTTACTCCTTGATGAATATTTCTTTTAAGAGGGTAAAAAATATTTACCCAATTTAACATAATATTTACGAATTATAAATAATGTGACCCTTAGTAGATAATGTGGTCGAAGATATTTTAAATTAAAAATCTATTCAATTTGATACTATTTATTAAAACGAAATTTAGAATACTAATTTACAATATATTTAAATTTTTTTTGATAAAAGATCTCTTATGTTTTATAGAATCAAATATAAGTTTGTAATTAAAACATGATGTTTTAATGTAAATAATTTTTCATAATAATAATTTATTATGTCATTAAAATTCTTCATATGATTATGCTTATAAAATACAACAAATTTTAGAAAACATTTTTTTTATATTCATTTAAAAATCATTTATTTTATGGGAAAATTTCAAATTATTATAATTTTCTATTATGAAAATTATGAATCACAAAATTATGTAAATTTTTAATAAATACATTATGATAAAATATAAATTTATCAGAGAAATATAATATAAAATTATCAAAAATCTTTTATATCAATCATATTATTAGTACTTTTACAATTCATAAAAAAATATGTTATAAAAAATATATTAATATTGAAAATATATTCATATTATAGAATAAATTTTATGAATAAATTTTCATATTATTTTTTGATCAGATTTTATAATTGATTTTGGTGTTTAATGGGAATTTTTTTCTTTCATATATATGACTTTAAATATATTTGATAATTCTCTTACTAATATTTATTTTTGTTAATTATATTCAATTTTTTATATAGTCTATACTAGTTTGGGTTTCATTTTTCCATGTATATAAAACTAAAAAAATAATTAATTATTTACTTTGAAAATATTAGGTCATCACCACATTATCTTTTATGTTGTAGAGAATGTTTTTAAAAATTAGATCATATTTCTCTTATAGATTAAAATACATCTAGTTGGTAGGCTATTGTGTGTACATATGTCGATACATACTGGGGACATGTATACATAGTCAATAATAAGTTTCTTTTAGAGTTTTATTCTATCTATAGATTAATTTATGAAGTTTTTTCCTATTCGAGAAGTTGGAGATGCCAGGTTTTGATTACAAAAAGCATGCTTTGGAAGAGTAATGAGGTAATCATAGACACAAGTTATCCATGATAAGGTTTTTATGATATCCTCAAAACTAGTGGAGATGGATGATGACTCATGTATAGTTCCAAAATATATTATTTCGAGGTAACTAAATGTCTTAATATAATAGGAATAGTGCAATGAATTGGAGTAGTTGAGTATCTTGATATAATATAAAGAATGGGAACATTATCTTGCTGTTTGTTTGAAAAAAACCCATGTCAACCACCCTTGAATATACCTAGATCTTATTAATGGAAATATAAATTATTAAACATAAAAATCAATGAAGTTTAAGTTCATCATGGAATAAGAAATATCATGCAATTTATCATCGTGTGATATGGACATTGGTGACTTGTATAAAAATTCCAATAAATATTGAAATTATTATAGGATAATGAAGAAGATCTAGATTATTCATATAAGGATGTATCATCTAATAAATGTTGACCTAGTTAAGGGAAACCTAATATGAGCATAATGGATTAAAAATTAGTATGAATATGAGTCTTGTTCAGGATTTACTGTTAGACTAGTGATATAAGATCCAAGAATCGGTAAATATATTGATTTCATGAATCATGAAATTCCATTTAATTAAACGTAAATTTTAAATAAATATTTATCTCATTTAAAAAATACAATTTAAATAATTAATCACAAGGATTATCTTGTACCAGGAGTACCTAAATAAATAAAGTTTATATAATGGATAAAACATTTTATTGATCCAAAAAAGTATAATAATGATTTATATACTAAGAATATATTGGGAGTTTGGGAAGTAAGAAAAGACTCAGTTTAGTTTTCCTTTACCCCATCAAGAGGGGAGTTTATTTGTTAACAGCTGCAGCTGGGAAGGGGATAAAAGATACCATGGGTTATTTTGTATCCAATGCAACATTAATCAATTCAAAAGTAGTAAATGGAGAAAAATTCCATACAGAGATTATTTTCCAACGAATGGAATATGGTTATTTTTTATTAGATATTATTAATAGGATGTAGTATTGACACATCCCTATATATCCTAATTTTTGTGAAATAAAAACACTTATAGTTCTTTGAATATCTTCTATGAAAATCAATATTTTACAAAAATGGGAAAAATTTTATTATGAGAATGGGTTAATGGTAATGATATCCACAATAAAGAATCATATATAGATATTAATAATACAAAAAAGATACATTTTCTATCAATGATTGTGCGAATTGTGATATAAAGGTCATCCAGGATAGAAAAAACTATTTAATATTATAAAAATTTTGATCTGACCAATATATCGATAATGCACGTACATAGGGGAGAAGAAACTGTCTTTCATTATCTATTGGTACTATCAGATGTCATCCAAATAATATTTTTTATAATTTGGCTTGAGGAATGACGAAATATGTAGTTATTTTGTGGAAGTCCTCAATATAGATCACAATCTTTTGTTAGGAAGTCATTTATTTTTATCTAGAGGGGCATATAAATTGATTCCAAAATGATTTGACACAAATATTCCACTATATTAAGAAAATTTGTCCATGTTGAATTTGTATCTCTAGTAATTTATTTTCATATATTGTGTTTCACATTATTCCCCATTCATAGTCACGGTTCCCCTATTTATGTTAAATGGAAGGATGAACCCTGAAACTTAATCCCATGAATTTCAATTCTGTTGAGATAAAAAAAAGTAACGAAAAAGATATCTAGTACCTCAATAGATAATATATAGGGTTTGTTTCCACACATACCATTTTTATTATCATATTTAGTGAGATTTTGGTCATAAACTATTACATTGCGAAGCAACAAGGCATTTTGTTTTGTTTAAATTACTACATCTAGGACATGTCCCATGATGTTATGAATTATTTTATACAGATTATTATTATACAGGTTAATTTCCATAGATGAGATAAATTTCATGTAATTTTATATTATTTGACACGAATCATTTTATTCAGATTACACCCATAATACTATGATCTTATGTTTTTATATTATTGGTCTTTTATTTTAAACAATGATGGGAAACCTTTTTAGGCCATGAAATCGGTATCATGATAATAAAATTTTACATTTTATGTTGATGGAATTATCGTGCAGTTTCATGTCATTTTACTACGATTTAGGAACTAGATTTTAGAGTCATACCACCTGGATGATATAAACTGATGTGAAATTTTGTCAATGTACTTTTTGAAAAACCATTAATTGGTTGGAGTGTGTTTCAATATCTATCCATTTTTACCAATAAATTGGCTCAGTGGAGATATAACATTTCAAAAGTGTAAGTTACATCCCACATATGTCTAATTTTTATATTTTTAGTTATTGTTATCATCTATGTTCTAGGTATAAATAATATATCATCATTATCAAATGAACATAAGAAAACATTCATTTTGAAATAGAGTGAAACTCTATATTGATAAACATTCATATTGTGAAGAGTTCCCTCCTTTTTAATCTTATCTCTCTATATAATACATATGGTTTTTATATTTCTCATCATTAGAGTGATAGTTTTATATGATATTGAAAAGTGAGGGAAGATGGACCTTAATGGGTAATACTACTTAGTTATGATATACAGGTGATAATGGTGTCAATATCCTAGCTGTATGTATTTTGGTTTGATAATCCAAAAAACTATGAATGTGTTTGTCAGGATAATACTTATTTTTTATAGCATCCATATTCATGAATCTTTTAGATATATTGTTATTTAAATCCCCAATTTTTATATTTTCCATTTTATTATAGTGTGATTTGTGGTTAAACTAAATACTATATTCCTGGAACATCCTATTAAACTCATAAGAGTATAAGTATGTGTAATTTTCATTTAATATTGTTAGAGGAACACTATATATACGAAATATTTTTTCTCCATGATGAGATATAACATTATATCCTTTAGATAATAAGATAGTGATAAAAATACTTTAAATGAAATTCATTTCTATTTTTGTGGGACATGGGCCCATGGTATCTATTTACAAAATAGAAAACTACCATGAATATCAAGAAACGTCCATAAACTTGCATGGATCAATAATGAATTTGGAATGTATTTGGATGATATGATATTTCTTGGGGAATTCTATTCAATATTGTGTCATTGATGACTAGAAATATTTCTGCCATCTCAGATTAGGGGAGTGCATAGTAAAAGATAAATAAGAACCATTTGAACCTTAGTTGACTTATTAAATGAAAATTATGTCTTCTTATAATTCAAAAAAAAAATCTAAGAAGGGCCCCATAAAATATTTTTATATAGAGTACATGTAGAACATTTGTTCCATCAAAATAGAGGAATTTGACGAACTTTTGTCATATATTAACAATATTTACATAGTCCATTATTGTAAGTCAAATAATTTTATAGTCCATTATAGGGGATTTCTATCCCATGGAGGTATCATTTATTGTGGTTTTGAGATCACATTTTTTATGGGGTGTTTCAACAACATTAATTTTCTATATTAAACTATAAATGGTTAGTGATAGTAACATATAGTGTGAAATGAAATTAAATATATATTATAAAAGTCTGGATCATTCATTGTAGTTAATGAATAAGTACATATATTTTCATGTTCATTTTGTGAACGTAACACATTTAATAATGTTCGTTTACTAAGGATGTTATCTAAAAACTGTAATACATAATTGAGTAGCGAAATTTGTTACTCTTTATTATGTTGATATTATTAATTATTCTTATTTATTACCGTTTTTTAATAACCTGAATCTTTTAATTTGTAAACTATTATGTATATAGAAAACTATGAAGCAATAAATGAAACATGATATTGAAAATATTATTTAGTTCAAACTTGTGGAATGTTGAAAAAATATAATATAATTAAATTTATAGAGTAATAAATTAAATTCAGAATCCAACTCTACTGTGATTTGTAGGTTTTCAATCCTTCTTCATGTTAGAATATAAGAAATTCTATATAAATACATCTTCTATATTATAAGAATTTCATGAATGAAAATAAGAATTTATTCTGAAATTTTGTGTCTAAAGGAATATAATTTTTGGTAGGATGTGTTATTAAATTATCATAAAAATAATTTGATTTCACTGATTTATAATTTATGAATTTGGTATTAAGACTCTATAGAATTACCAGAAATATAATTACCCATGAATATCATACGTAGATATTAAATAATTTTTTATGATTTTTCATTACATTACACAAATACACACCTATATACCATAATAGTTTAGTAAATTTGGAAACATGGGAACACAAACACCTATATAAAAGTAACCTATGACATCTCCCCCTGTATTAATAACAACTCAAACCCTTTTTATAACATATATAATAGAATCCATCAAAACATGGGGAAAGGAAACATATTAAATGGGGGTATCATGTGATTAATTATGGTAAACCAGGGAGATAACAATTAATTTCATGAACATAATGGTATTAAAAAAATTGTATTAAATTTAAAAACAATACCCCTCATATAAATGATCATAATATGTAATTAGTATATAATTATTTCTAGTTAATAAGAAAATGAACAAATGTGAATAAGTGTATATGATTAATGAGAGTATAAAAATGTCATAATACATGGAATTTGTTTTTGATACAGAAAATCCAAAAAAATATTTTATATTATGGTAATGGGACACTAAAAATTATATCATAGTGGAAAAATGCCTTTACTAAATTAGGATTACTCACCCTTAGAACCCTATATTATTGATCTATGTTAACTCCATATTCTATCCATATATTACTAAACTATGTACACTCCCCATTCCAGATCTTTCTATATAATGAGAAAAAAATATTTACCCAATACATTGGAGGGAGATGTTGGTCCCACCATTTACATAATGAAAAACCTATTTATGTGTAGTATAATATCATAAATATTCATCATAATAGAATCTATAAAATGAAATGGGTATAATAATCATTTTATTATTTCATAACTTATGGAAAAGGGAAATGTTTCCTAATCATTTCATCATATAATAACCCATGATAATAATTTGGTTTTTAAGCATTTATTATTTGTATAACCTATGGAATAGAAGTATATTTCTTAAACATTTTGATACTATTTTTTTGAAAATAACAATTCAATTTATTGAATGAATGTTTATATAAAATTTAATAAACAAATTAAAATATAATTTATTTTTATTTAATGGAAATTTTAATACATGTATAGGATTCCTAAATTCACAGATTGGTCATTTCCATGAGAAATACGGTTCATGTCGTGCAAGATAGGAACAATAATTCTGTTTACATTTTCTATAATAGAAAAACACAAATTTCTCAATAAAATGACATGAAAATTACTTTTCATTCATTATGAAATTTTAATAAATGATAAAAATTAAATATAAAAATTATATGAATATATTAAAAAAATTATTCATTTTTAGAAATCCTATTTCTGGAAGAAAATAGATTTCTGAATGAATAGAAAAATATTTATATATTTTCATAAAAAAATATTATTAAGAATGTTATGTACTAAATAGTGATAAAATGGTACCATAACATGATGAAATCAAGAATAACTAAATAATAAAGAAATTTATAAGAATTATATTTAGGTTGATCAATAGATTTCAATGATGGTGATTTACAATAAAATAATATCAATAAATAACGAGATGATAAAAAAAATATTTACCACGTTGGTAACATTGATCATAATACCTATAATGTAATAAAAATATATAATTTAACATAAAATATTATTTTAATGATAAACTTCATGAAAATAAATTAAATAAAGTCCTTATATATTCCTCTTGAATTAATATAATTGCATAACATAACATATGCCTTCAGGAAGGCAATATGAGACAAAATATCACTTATTGAATTGTTTACGTCAAAACAGCATACGCCATAAAAGAGTGATAACATAATAGAGATGTTATACGAAATATTATTCTATCTAATAATAATAATAATAATATATATATATTCCTGTTTTTTATATACACCACATAAAATAAATACATTGTAAATATGACTCGTGTCTCCCTAAGCTAAAACGTTAGACGAAAATCCATTGCCTTAAGTCTTTCCATCCATGAAACACAATATACACTCATATAAAATGAATATAAGTTGTTATAAATATATTATATAATAATATTCTTATATATTATACCATTTATGGTTTTATTATGAACGTTCACTACTCGTTTACTAAAAATTATAAGTAAATGTTACGTTTTCGGTAATAGCATTATATTTTTTAGTACATGATTCAATTTTTTATTTTTTTGACCAATTGAAGTGATAATGATGTAATAATATCTAGAATATATAAAATTATATAAATATAATTTATATTTACTATTTAATTATTTATTTTAATCCATTAAATTTTGTGAGATGAAATAAAATACACTATTCATTAAGATAGTTGGAGGTGCGTACAAATCAATGCAATTTAAATTTTCTTTTATGAATGATATAATGTAATTTAAATGATAAATTATCATTAAATATTAATTTTTATTTCATATATATCAAAAAATTTACTAACACCATCCATAAAACAATACATGCAATGAGTAAATGAAACACATCTCTTCACATGGCGGTAGTTCTCCATACACCTGAATGACGGTATCATATTCCAATTAAACGGTAATTAATTTATAAGGTGTGATATAATGATTCCATAATAATATTAAAATCATAAATATAATATATACATATAATCAATTAATCCCTCATTATGAACATTCTTATGATATGGTAATGTAAAAAACAATTACATCGGTTCAAGAGGCGGTAGTACGATATACACATGACTGGTGATTTCGTAACCCATTTGAATGAAGTGGATATTTTTTAAATGAATACCTAAAAATAAAAAAAATTTGTTTATTTATGATACATTATATATTATATAATAATGATATAATAATCATTTTAGGTGTTGGAGGAAAAAATAAAATAATATATACTTAACGCAAAATTATTCATTGTAATCAGAAATATCCAATTAATTTACTCATTTCAAATATAAAATTAATGAAAAATCATTGTATCAATTTACAAACATGTTTAGGCATATCAAAATTACATTAAATATTTTTTCATATCTAAATAAATCATTCATAATATTATTTCAAATCCTTAACAAAAACTTTTAATGAAAAACACTTATATATTGCAGAATTAAGATAAAAAATCATTTAATTCAGATACATAAATAAATAATTAAACCCAATTACATTGAAAACCAATATATAAGATCCATCATATAATTCCACAATACTTATTTTTTTTCACATGTCATTTGTTGACTTTTCATCACAAACAATACACCCATTACTCTTATAACTGTATCATTTTTCTTCCTGAAATCTGCCCTTATAAAATCAATTTTCATAATTACCATAATTTCTAAATTTATTGCATTAAACCATAGATTATATCATACGAAGATAATATTCTCATCCATTTAGTTAACTAATCAATCAATTTTACCATTTTATTTAGAAGGATTTGTGTCTTTATTATACAAAATTAAAACATCATGTATTTCCTTTGATAAATTCACATGGGATATTAATTCCACATTATTGTAATATAGTAAACTGAATGTTCTATCCACCATGGTTAAAATAACTAGAAATACCAAATAAATATTTTTTACTCTTATATGGTTAGTCAAAGAGTCGGATAAGGTACACATTATTAATCATATTTTATTAAAACTGATTAAAAATAATCACATCATACTTTACACCAATTAATATCACATTTATCTCCTAATCAAAAAAATTTCCATCAAATTCATTGTTCTTCTAGTTCCTTCTAGTTCCATCCAACCACTACAAATAGAAATCATAGTGTGATAAATTCTAAAGAAAATGTAAAAAACGTGTCATCATAAAATTCACTTAGGATGTCTAAATCAAGACACCTTATATTTAATCTGTGACCCGTTAGTATTATCGTAGGTCATTGATAGTCAAAATCTAAATAAATAATTGATTATGGATCATAAATAGTTAGTGAATTTCCAAATAACATCTCATTGGAGTATCAAAATAGGTGTCCAGTAATAAAAATTTTAAAGGACCAGTTCCCAATTGATTCTAGATCAATACTATGTTTTTGTGATTTTTACAGTGAGGGACTTCGGTTTTAGAGATACATCAACTTATAGTATCCAGATTGGGATTTCATTTCATAAAAACCACTAACTTTTTACTTTACCATAATTCCATGACACCTTCCTATACCTTAATAATACTTATACATATTCATAGAGACAACCCTATATATACCATAAGAAATATCCATTGGGATTTCACTAATGTGTTATCATACTAGATTCCAAAGGACAACTAAATGTGTTCTATAATACCATACATGGAGACCCAGAATTATCATAAATATAATGAAAATAATTTTTTAAATATTCATTAAATTATACAAAAAAGTTCATAAAGACCATAATAGATTAGTTCCTTGCATATATAGAATGATTATTGTCGGTGCATATGTGATGTAGATCATCTCCCACTAGTTTTTTATCAAAATCAACCTTAATATAACATATATAAAATATATATTCTTTATAAAGGAATGTAAAACATATTAAAGGGTTATATTTTATTTTCATTAAGATTAATAAAGAGAGATATTCTTACATTACATGAACATAAAGGTAATACAACATGATCATAACATTTGAAATCCATACCATACATATAGATAATATTAATCTAGATTCCATGAATAATTATGGGATGTTCATAAGACATGAATCATAATGTAATAAAAGAATATAATACAATAGAAGAATACATATTCATAATAAAAGGAATTTTGAACAAACACATAATTAGAGAAAATAATTTCCATTATATCAATAATCATAACCAAAACCATCATAGTGAATAATGTAATTAACTAAATTGGAGTGACTAAAATTAAAATCCGTGCCTTACTAAACTGAGTTAATGAAACATTCCATCCTTGTTAAAATAAACCTAGTTGACTCCCTCTTTTAGGTGAGTCTATCTCAAGAGAAATAAATATTTAAATAATGTATTGGATGTATGTGTAAGTCCCAACCATAACACAATGAAAACATTGTTATTTTTTACGAATATAATATTTTTTCAACATATAATTTCCCACAAAATGAAATGGGTTTCATAAAAATTTCATCTTAAATTGACCCAATGTAAATGAGAAAATGTTAATAACAAATTCATAGAAGAACTCATGCAATGAAGTGGGTTTTGTAATAATTTTACTATGGTATAACCTATTTAAGAGAAACTATATTCATAAACAGCAATTCATTAAAATAAAAAACATTCAATGAATACAATAAATGTTTTCCTTGGATCATATACCTAGAAATTCTATACAAACAAAAGAGATTTCATATAAGATATTAACATAAAAAAAAGGAACATTTTTGTTGAAAATATCATTTCTCATCTAAAAAGATATTTTTATAACATATGGAAATTTTACAACCTTTTTATTTGAAAATAACATTGAAAAATTACAATGGTATCATTATAGATAATTTAAATCAATTTTTTAAAATATTGTTAATATTCAATGTATACAAAATTGAAGAGTATTATATGAATCATAATATCAATTATTACTAATGATATTGTGATATAATATTTACATTGTGCATGTTAAGAAGAAAGATTCATTTCACATTTTCAGTAAAATACACATAGGGAATACTTATGAAAATGACATGATGATTAATTTAAAATCATATTTCTAAAAAGTAAACCATGGGGAAAAATGTATTTTTATAGAATCAGATAATAATAATAAAAATTTATAGAAGTTTTTTTTCTTGATGAATTCATATTTCTAACAGAAGATATAAATAAAGTTATATTTTCTTAAAAACAGTATCTTAATAGAGACTTAATGATTAATAATCACAATAAATGATGAGATACTAAATGAAAATATTGATCCCATTAATAATATTGAATCTTAATCCCCATGAAGGAATAACATAATATTGAAAATAAAATATCATCATGATGAATTAATTTAACATATTATATTTCAAATGGTATGTGTAGACACATCATGAAATAATATTTTTTCATAACAAAATAGAAGTCTCATGGAAGAAAAAAAGGATTCAAAAATATCTTAACAATTTGTTAACCTTTGATCTATGAAAATCATTAAAGATATATCCTAAAATAGATATATAAAAAAATATATTTTGTACTATATTAATAATAATATAAATTCATGGTGATCATATGCACCATGTAACTAAATATTCTATGAATATGCCATGTGTCTCATTCATGTAAAATAGGTAGGCAGAAATCCCATACCTTAAGTCTCAAATACATTCATACTCATTAAAAAATCGTATATAATTAATATAATTAGATTATAATTATATTAAATAACCATATTATTATATATCACACCATACATTATTTTATAATGACCTTTTATTACCCTTATATTAAAAATTCCATGTTAATGTCACATTTTAGTTAATATCCACTATATATTTCTTATATGTTTTTATTTTGTTATATACTTGTTACAAATAATTTTTGAATAAATAAATCAGTCCAATAATTTAAAAAATTATATAAATATCAACATATATTTATTATAAATTAATTTATATTATCTCATAAAATTCAGTGATACTAAACAAAATACATATCTTATGGTGACGGTAAGCCATACATCGGCATGATCTTAGCTTCCATTTTAATGTTATAATTAAAGAATGAAATTAAAATGATATATAATAATATATGAATAATTTTTATTTCATATATATAAAAATGTTTAATAAAATATTCTTTATCAAATTCCATGTAAATGGTGAATGAATCACATAGCTTTATGAGGAATTAGTTCTCCATACTCATGAATTATAATATTTCAAAAAATTGAGACTATCATAATATGTATGATATAAAAATTCCAAAATCCAAATAAATAATAAATATCAGTTTTTTGAAAAAAAAATTCCATCATTAATAGTATCCATGTATGGTGAAAACAGAAAAATGAACATTATTTTTCCTAATGGTGGTAGTCCGTTGTATACACGAACGATGTTTTCGATACCCATTTTACAGAAGTGGATATGGGCGTAGTACATGAACATGACATAAAAACATATAATTATATATAATAAAATGAGTTTATTATATGAAAATTATTTTATATGAATTTATGTGGGAGGACATATAAATAAATATGAGATGCTTGTTAATGAATTCTACCACTTATTTGAGTATTTTCGTTAGGATTTCACTACAGGACATCCAAATATGGATTTATATTCCATATAAGGCTTCTAATATGAGGGAGGGAAGTGGGGTAGTTATTTGAGTTGGTATTGGATGAAAAAAAATTCTTTATGGTATAATGAGGGGAGGAGTGGTTGTGGCCATTTACATGTGGGGAGAGGACACGCTTGGTATTTTGGAAAAGAAATATGTTAACCATTGTTTTTCACTTGGAAAAGGGTAAAGAAATGATGAAATTAGAACCTTTTACATGATAGGCTCAAAATATGGCCTTTAAATATTTGTCCACAAGTATATAAGAAAGTAAATATTATACTAATTGTTTGTGTTTAACACCTCAGTAAACACATTTTTACCTTAACTTCCGTATATATTTCTCACTACAACAACAATTCATTTTAAAAAAAAACTATGTTTAAATTATTAGATAATATAAATTATGATAAATATAAATATGGAATTATTTTTTCAAATTTCATTCTCATAAGTTGGAAAAAATAATTTAAAATTAATCCCACATACCTAATAAGAAAGGCGATTTTTAATGAGAAATTTTTTGAAAGATTAGAAGGTTTTTATATAAAATATTAATCATAAAATTGATCCTGATAACCTAAAATAGATTAATATATGTATTGTTGAAATAATAATACATTGAAAATAAAATAAATTATAATTTTTTTTATAAATAAATTAATCAAAAAGGATATTTTCAACTAAAATTCATTATTTTTCACTAATTATATAAAATGATACTTTTCAAAAAATCCCAATAATTCACAAAATGATAATTTTTATTTTCATATTAATAAATTTTATTTTTTTTATACAAAATTTGTTTTAAAAAATTTTGAGAAATTTATTTTTAAATATGTTCTCCAAAAAATGAGACAAAATATATTTTTAGATATATATGGGGTTCTTGTGTAAAATTTTATTTATTGTTATATCTTGACTAGAAATCGTACAATGAATATAAAATATCATATAGAATATATATACTATATAAATTTTATTAAAACCATTCACTGAATTAGTTTTCTTTATTTTATTATGGTAGAAAACCCTTTATGTCATAAAAAAATTTGGATAAGATTACCTTTATTTTTAAATAGGTTTTATTTTAATTTATAAATAAATTTTATAATAATAATTAATTTTATATGAATGTGTAAATCACATATTCATAATTTATTTAATCACATTCCTACTATAATTTTTAATATCTATGTTATTACATTCATATTCAATAATAATATTTTAAATGTATGCCATTTTTTATTTAAACTCAGTGTTTCATGTAACACAAGCTAAACACTATATTTATTGTAATAAAATAATAACATAGTGTCACATTTAACACAAGATAAACATACTGCATCTTATAAAACAATATGGCATCAGTATTTTTATCACAAAAAATATTTAAATGTTCAAATCTAATCGAAATATAATTTTACTAAATCTCAGGGTGTTTAACCCACTACACCTATCTCCAAGTAAACACTAAATTGTTGACAATATATCGCTGTTAATTTTTATGAGGGACCAAATAATACTCATGTTTCCATATATATTTTCATTGATTTTGATCCATGAATGTATTTGTATAAAAATTCCACTCAATAGTATAATATCTGGTCTTATTAAAAATCCTGGTTTTGTTGAGGTATTAGAGAGAATTTTATTTTTATTCATCATTGTATAACACTATTAATGAAAAAATTTATTAATATAATCAATAAAAATTTATAATTATTGGATATCCATCATTAGACTACATATATACCTATAGACTCAAAAGTATCACATGATATTCTTGTATGTTTCTTGAAATACATCAACAAATCATATGTTGATTCAATTATTTATGTTCTCAGTTAAGGATTTGAAATTTCCAATGAGGTTTTCAACAAATTATCTATAATAGTAATTATTTACTTGAATCCTTCTCAACTATCTTATATTTCAAAGAGGATCCTTGTTTATTATATCTATAATTTTTTAGGTTTTGATGTTGATGTTGTGGTTAGATTCCTCTAAATAGGGGAACTCTAAAATTTCCACCCCAAATAACCATTTAAATGGTTTTTTATCAAGAGGTGTTTCTATTATTTGATAAATATTATTCCATGATCAGTGAGATAATTACAGTTCTGGGTAGATTTGATAATATGATTCCTTATAGAGAATTGAATGACCTTCCCTATAAGCTGATTAATAATATAGTTCATAGAACAATGATACGTGGCACTAAAATTGTTTACAAAAATAGGCGTCACTTGATATCAGTATATTTCCTTGGAATATATAAATGATTGGGCTTCATCATATTTACTGGTCATCTGAATCAGGTTATAACCAGAGTATCCATCTTTAAAGAAAATATCCAAAAAATAACTTTATTGTAATAATAAGTTATATGATCAAAAATATGATATCATTAATTGTGGAATGATGACTGGCACCCTTCATATGGAGTACAAATCTTATATTCCAATTCTTATTGATGAGGAATATTTTTCCAACACATTTTATGCACTGAAATTCAATAAAGATATCTTTTCTAATAATTTCAATATTGTATGACACCATTGTTGCATTACTGAAATTATGTATCCACTATTATTTATTTTATACAAGAAAAAATTTATGTTATAAAAAATAATGTGCGGATACATTGTGATAAATATGGGGAATTTTTATATAATTCTATTTTATGAAATATTAATTTTGTACCATGAATGGGATATATGTATTTTTTGTCTTTATGAGTCATGGGGATATATATTAAGGTGGTTTAGAATAATTACATTATTCTTGGATAAACATGTCAAATTTTACAAATAGCAATGCAGATTCCTTCATTATATAATGTTGTGGTTTCTTTTTTATCTTTATGTTCTTCACACTCTTATATTACTACTTCTATTTTTTGTATGCTGGTTAATGAGGATCATTAGCATGGATAGGAGATGATGTGTGGAAACTTTTCCATTTATAAATAATGGGATCGAAATATCTAGGTGCTGAGATTACTCGGATATGAGCATTATTGTTAGGGGAATTATAGACATGATCTGCCTCTTTTCCACTAGCACTGAGGGAAGTGGAATTTCAATTATTCTAAGATTCCAGTGATGGCATATGGTAATATTCCTTTTTTTCATTAGCATGGCACCATCTAATGATCCAGATAGTGATTAGAGGACATGTATATGACTTGGATAAAAAGAAGTAGATATATCAATTTTTGAGATATCATTACGACCAAGATCACATCATTCATCCAAAAAAATAGATTTGGTCGGAGTGAATTATACAATACATGGAAAAAAATCATGCACAAACCACATGTTTTTTAGATTATAATTTTATTAATATTTCTTTTATTGATGATTATTGGTTATAATTAATTGGAAAAATATATATTTAATACAAAATTATCACAATTATAGTGAAGAATGAGATTGATCTATGTGGATTTTGTAGGTTATATATGAATATGATTAAGATGGAAGGGGTGAATTTTTTCCTTATAAAAATAATGAAAAACTATAAACATCCAACTTTAAATAAAGAGATCCATTAACTTTATACAAAATTCATGTAGTGAAATGGAAAATAAGTTAAACAAATAGAGGGACACAGAAATGTAGAGTTGTAAATAGAACCAAAATTCCCTAGCCCAATCTTCCAAGGATTTCTCAATGAGCTTATTGGTTTTTAATAAAATTTTCTTCTTATCCAACTAATTAAACATATTAATACATGTATTTAACACTATACAAAAAGACTCTTATGTGGAATTTATTTTCCTTTAAATAGATTTCCGTTAATCAAAAATTTTAATAAGAAGATAACCATAATGAATAAAATTTATGATATTTTAAATGTTGGATATTTTTTCATGTCGTAGTTTTCACTAAAACACATAGAAAACTTGATCTCCAATAAATTATATCACATATTCCAATATATCATAAATGTTGTGAATATCTATTCCTCTTTAAACAGTAACTATTAAATTATAAAATACATATAGGCCACCTTATTAATTACATTTATGAGAGAAATAAGATGTATAAATAATCCTTTTATTTCTTTATTAAAATATGGACCAAAATATAAACAATTTCAAAATTGATTTTTTTTCATAAGTGAAAGTGTTTTAATAATCCACTTTTTAACATTCCATAGAAATATTTTTATATATAATGAAGAAAAACATCTATAATTTTATGTGTCTCCTCTACATTTTTAAATTAAAAATAAACCAGGAGAAGTGATTTAAAATATTCCTCCATAAAAATTACTTCATTGACAAACGGTATATTTATGAAAATAATTGTTAAATGAAAATATTCAAAATAAGATGATTTTTTTTAAAAACTTCTCCAAAAAAATAAAATTACTGAATAAATCATTCTTTTAAATTTTTTCAACCAGTCTTTATAATCAGTAAAATAATCTATTTTAATATCATTGTAACATCCTCTTAAATAATCATGATATTTGAACATGAATCGTGAAAAATTATTATTATAAAATTATATATAATGAGATATTTAAACAGTCCAACTATATTTATCTCTAAAATTTTAATGAAAATCATTCAAAAGGTATAAATCATTATTATAGTAATTTATGAATAATTTTTAAACTGATAAACAAGGAAACATATCAAGATAACATTTAAATATATTTTCATATTAATTTCATATAAAATACAGTACCATAACCTTGAGTTTATTGTAAGGTAATTCTAATACTTCATTACCATATCTTATCATTTGTAGAGTTAAGGGAGATCATCTTTTTCTTAATTGACATATATTTCTTAGATAGAAGTAGATACGAAGTCGAGATATGGTCATGAATGGAGTGAAATTTGTGTTTGAGAGCACCCCTCCAATATAAGCTCTTGTAATTTTTGTCATAAAATGAGTTTTGATGGTCTTCCAAACATCATTCATTATAATTTATTGATGTTATATTACATATCACGCATGAAGACACAATATTATTTTCACTATATTAATCATCATGTTAGATTTGAAGAGATGTTCGGTATCATCATGAAAACATTTTCATGGAATATTTTAGGTGCAAGCACAAAGAGAACATTACATGAATTTTAGAAGACACTATTTTATCATATTTCCCAATTCATCACAAGATACTTCTTATGACATCAACATCATCCAAAACTATTTTTAAACTATTATAACCAACCTAATATACATATTTTCTTCTACTTAGGATTCATGATGTAGTTAGTATTCATGAGATAGGGATTTTTTATAAATATGGAAATCTCCTATAAACTGAGATTATATGGATAACATGATTTCTTATCACCTACAGAAGGTTTTATTTTGTATGTGGTTCATCCTAATAAAACTAATTTGTGGTAAATTTAAAAAACATGTAGATCATTGATAAATTTTTTGGATTAATAACCAAACATTCCACTCAAAGAGGGGGATATTTCAATACAAACCTTATGCACAAATTTATTCATGGGTAAAAAAAAATGTGATTATTAAAAAATATTTACAGTTATGATATAAAATATAGAACACAAATTAAAGAAATGATTCAAAATTTAAATAAATAATAAAGGTAGCTTAGATTGTAAATAAGATATGTAAGTGAAGGTTATTACACTTAGAAAGGGTAATAAATGTATATCAATTGATGTGTATATGTAATGTAGATATGTAAAATGATATAGTAGGAATGCATAAGGGTATAGTATACATGTGTAAAAGTTAACCATATATATTTGAATATTTTAAAAAAATAATAGGGGTAAAAAAAATATTTAATATTGTGGGGTAAATCTTAAATAAACGTAGTGGAATAAAATAGTAAAAAATTTATATACCTATCCCATATAAAAAAATATTGAATTTAATTTAAAAATTAAAATTAAAATATAACTGAAAAACATCTAATATTTCAATATATACATATATATGATTTTATCCTTTAAAATTGAAATATATGAGACCACTATATATTTCATGCAGACACATAATGACATAATAATGAATTTTAGTGGAATAAATTTGAAAAATATCAAATACCATCTCATTTGTGTACCTAAATGATCTTGGGATTGGATATGTGTATAAACAATGACTTAGGGAACCATATATGTTTATTATATAATTCATTCACTAATTTAGATTTATACAATTCATTTGTATAAAAAATATTCAAAAAAATAATTAAAAAATCGGGAATTATGGAAATTTTATTATTGTTGTAGTATCTATTAATACCATAAACAGAACATTTAATAGTAGACATGCAGTTTCATTTAGAAACACTAAAAATATAATTCCTATATAATTAATGCATTTAATATACTAGATTCTGGTTTTAAAGAATAATCTTTATAAAAATATTTTAGTAATGTCTTTTCATTCAAAACACAGGATTTTTGGAAAAAAATTATCTGAATTTAAATTTCTAATCTAAATTTACTTTTATATACATAAAAATATTCATTATGTTCATTATAATATATACATTTAGAATTAGAACATTGAGGGAAGATTGTATATCATCTCCTTGATCCAATAAAAGAATATTTTAATTTTCTATTATGAATATAATTTATTATTTTATGTATATTAATTACATTACTATTTAAACTAAATATGAATATATTTCATTGATTTATTGAATTTTATTTTATAACAATATATTTAATATTTATTTGATGTATTGTTTGGTCTAAAATAACCTTTATTTTGTACATTCAAAGCATAAGAATTCCTTCTATTTATCCTTAATTTATTTATTATTTAAAATTTTATATATTTTGTTAAATTTATAGTTAGATATTATAAATCATATCTTAGACTAAAATGAATACAATAAAAACAATAAAAATCATGTTTATAAACAATGATTGTGGAAATTTTCTTTTTAATTAAAATATTATCTTCAGTTTCATCTTGTACCTCACCTTTATACATTAATATGGTTTCAATCAATTCCATCACTTATAACCATATAATAGGTATCTATTTTTCAGTATCGATATAAAATATATTCCTCTAAAAACATAAAAATCAATGTACTTAATTAATTTTCTGATTCTATATTGGATTTTCCCATGATAATAATCATCATTGAAAATTGTTATCAACCTTTCATTCATCTTAGTAGTGATTTCATCTTCCATCATCATTACAGTATAGAATAAATGTTTAAAAATTTTCAACACAGTTTTTGAACATTATCTATTCCTTCATATCGATCATCAATTGTGTGTCAAATTTTATAAGTTGTAGTATAATGGGAAACATGATTACATTTAGCAGTTCCTAATGAAATATATTATGGCATGTATTCATTGAATTAATATAGAAAAATATTATTAATAAACATAGAACATTTTAGGTTTATCTTAAGGAATATTATAAGGTTTTATTTTATTCAAATAATGGTCAATATACTGTTTTTAAAATAGAAAATCATGTGATATATCTAGTAACAGTAACTATATCCATCAAATTAAGGATCATGGATCATTGATATAACATCTCTATGATCTGGAAATGAAATTATTTTTCTTTTACATCTTTAACATAGGATTCCATAAGAAAAAATAGTTATTATTTTCCAATATATAGATTTCTATAATACCAATTTTTTGTTTCTGATATAGACAATACTAAACCATTAATGATTTCATAATGTTGAGCCTTCCTTTTTATACCATAATTTGGTTTGAGATTATGCTGATGATGATATATTAGTAGGGTAGTGAATTGTTTATTTTTTTTACTTGTTGAAAAATTAATATAATCCCTATTAAAGTAAAGAAATCATGAACTTATATTATAAGGTTGACAAATGAAAAGGAAAATAAATAAAATAAAGAGTATGATGATGTTGTGTATAATAGTTTGGGCTTATAGATCTGATAGTCCTATCCACCAATGTTTCATCTATGATATTGGTGTTATTCACCAAGAAATTACTCTCACATAGACATATTCCTAACAGAGTGTAGAAAGATCAATCCTTAAAAAACGATTTTATACAGTGTTTATGTTAATTTATTGGATTCTAAAACCAATTGTATTGAACATGTTGATGACAATCCAAAAGAACCCAAATGATATATAGAATTTTGAATATTGATTCATCTCACATTTTTCTTCACAATCGATAGATGATTCGATATCTAAAATTGAATATGGTTGTTGCTAATAGATATTTAATTTCATGTATAAGTCTTCTTTATTAAGTAGAGATAATAAAATCCACTGTGCCATACATGCCTACTTATTATTTACACTGGGAGAAAATGAATATGTATGAAAATTCGTTATAAATAATCATTAAATATTGAATAACTATATGTAACATTGAAGTACATATATTTTTCATAAGATTAATAGTCTATATCCAATAATTTTTAAATATAAAGTGATATATATATATACAAAAAAAATTCTTTAATAGTAAATGACCCTCCTCATTTGAAAATTTCAATTTAATCAATTCAAGAGATTCCATATATTCCTCCATAAAATCGTATCATTATTTAACTTTTTATTTAAAAAATAGACTACAAATAATAAAATTTATAATCATGTATAGATTTAAAACAATATTGTCATTAAAAAAATTCCATGGTTGATAGAAAATAAATCCGCCATTTAAATATTAATTAAAATCTGTATAATATTTTACATAAATAATATTTAATCAACCATAAAAATATATCAAATATTTTAATTTTTGTCATAGAAAATTATTATTCCAAAACTATATTTGAATAGTTATTCAGATATTCTTGAAAATATTTCCCACTAAAGTCAGCACCAAACAAATGAAAATTTCTTAAATAAATAATTTAAGTGTATTAAAGAAATTTGACATTTTTAAATTATATATAATATATAGATATCATTTCCGAAACAAGAAATATCAATATCGGGTAAAACAAAGTACAATAACATTGAGATTATAGTCAAATATTCCCACAACTTAGTTATTAATTCTTCAAATAAATAGTGTTTGGGGTGATCATCAACATCATTATCAATAATGTTTTCTATGAGATGAATATATAATGTCGATATATTTTCATTCATGGAAAAATGTTTGTGATAGAGACAAATAATGATATAGAATACTGTGATCTTGTTTCTCAGGAAATGAGCTGTAATTTTGTTTTAGAATTTATGTATAATCATATATAAATGGAGATAGAAAAGATCATGCATTAAGAATAAGGGTACTTCTAATGAACATTAATATTATTTTATATTAAAAGAGAAGTGTTTTATATAATGATAATATTTTCATGCTGATTTTCTGGAGTATGTACAGAGAGAACATGATGTCAACATTGGAAGACTATAATTTTCTATGGGGTATATTTTGTATTCCTGATTTCAATAAGGATGCATTATTTTTTCTATATTATCCATAAATTAAAATAATATCCCTTTACTTTTTGTAATAATGGTTAGAGGGCCCATAATTCTGGGTCACAACCCATTTATAGTAATATAATACTCCTTCCATACATTTGATATTACTCATGGAATGTGGAATATAGCTCAAAGTCATATGTGAGGGAGTATTTATAGATATGGATGTATTTTGGAAACCGATATTGAGTGGATAACCTGAATATGTGTTGCATCTTCATGTTTTATAGATATGTGATGTTAATCATCATAATACCAGAATGAAATTTATAAAATAAATTTGAGTATCCTTTATAAAACACTTTGTTTCAAAACATTACATTCTACATAGATGAATGAATAATTAAATACCAATCTTATGTTACACATTATGTATGCGTAAAGGAAACAATGAATTATTATTAATTTTTAAAGGTAAGATATAAAATGAATAATATAGGAATAGTTTGACATCAAAAATATATAATTCATAAAGGAAATAGAGAGTTTAAATAATAGATGTTTTTGTATGCTATCAATTTGTGTACGAGAAATTAATAAATATAATGATATATATAACGGTATTATAGGAATTCTTAATAGAAAGGTAAACATATGTAGTATAAAATTTGTCATTAATTAATGTAAACCATAAGGGTAATGATATATTTATAATACATTCATAATGGTAAAATTATAATGTTGTGAAGGTAGAATAAAATATTCAAATCATTAAAAATTTTAAAGGTAATATTAAGAAAAATAATTTGTATCAAAAAATAAATTAAAATGGTTAAACAAAATTACATGATTTATAAAAATTAACGATGAATGATTAACAAAAAATGAAAATTTGTAACATTATTACTATTATTAAAAAATATTTTAAATTATAAAGATAATAAATAAATAATTTAAATTAAGGAAACACTCTAAAAATGATGGGATGATCATTCTATCTCATGAATGTTTCTGTTCTATGTGAATGATGTCATTGTTAGTATATAACTAAAATGTTGTAAAATAATATGTCCTATCATACAGAACAATTTGGTTCCATTGAATTCCTTAAAATTTTATATACTTTATTTTTACCTAGACAATGTTTCATTTATATTAACAAATTTTTTCATGGCTATGTACTAAGACAAAACACGTTTTTGAGGACCAATGAGTTAGAAATTAATTTTGTAACAAATGTTAAATATATTTTATATGACACATGCATATTTATTAAAAAATAAAGTAACATCACCTGATCAAATTCTCAGATTAGAAATCTCAACCCACTATTGAATCTAGAGTGTATTTTTTACCCTATGGGAGATATAAGAATAGTTAGTGTGGGTTTACCGATAGAGGGTATTATTAGAAGGGTTATTTAATTAAAATCAATAAATAAATTATTTGTTTGATTTAATGATTGACCTAATTAATACCTCTATTAATACCCTTTATAAATACAATCAAATTATGTGTTTTAAGTGATATTCCCATAACCCCAGTTAGATCTACTTATATGAGGAGATCATTCTTAGTAGGCAGATCGAGATCATAGATCAATACAAGATAGGATTAAAGATAATCTTATGTTAAATGAATAAAATATCAAGATCGCCATATTTATCCATAGAATATTTTTTAAATTAATATTAATCCATAATTATTGAACACCTCATCAATTATGGATTTCACTATTTTTATTAATAGATGCTACATGGATTCAAATATTCTTTTTTTGATCTATAATTATCTCCCCTTCACATGAGCCTATTCAATAATTATATTGGTATAAGTGAACTATTTAATTTTTTGTCATATTTTATCAACAATGATTTGACACCAAATAACCATTGTCTATAATATCTTGGACAATTGATGATTATAACCATTTTTTAATGTTCCATTCTATCCCTTTTCATGTAGTTCATTATATGAAATCGATTGAATGAATATTATTTGATATCTTGGAAATTAAACCAGTTTTAATTTTATATTTAGAACAATTAACCACAATTTAGAGTTAATATTTTTATTTTCAAGATTATATGGAGGTACAATGTTAATGAATGGAACCCAACTATGGATAATGTATTAGTGGTTTGTGATTTGAATTGATCATATAGCTATGGAGAAGAATTGATTGATATTTTTTTGAACAATTAGTTGAAAATATATGGACACCATCAATGATCATGTCGGATGTGGGTGTGCAAAGAAGGTTTCTTGTGACCTGAGACAAGCTATCCTTATGGATAAAAATGATGAATGATTTTCCAAATATGAATGGATAGAATCCAATTTCTTTCCTTCAAAGGATGGGTCGTGAGATGTATTATTATTTATTATTATCATAAAATTTGATAGTTACTATTATTTTTAATAATAATAAATTGTGATAGTGAATTTATATTTTAATAATAATAAAAATTGATAATTAATATCATTTTTAATAACAATATCTTTATTTATTTTTTAATATTGATAATAATAATAATAAATTAGATAAAGAAATAAAATATAAAGGAAGGGGTTTAATGGATGGATTCCTTACATGGATATATAATGGGTATGTATACCCTTTAACTTATTTATAAATATTATATAATAATAATAATAATAATATAATATAATTATATTATTATTGATTTTTACAGATTGCAAAAATATAGTGTTAGTGTCACATAAGAATTTAAGGTATTTTTTATTTCTATAAATTCATTGAATGTTAAAATTACAAAAACAATTTAACTTTCAAATAAATATTAATAACTAAACACATCCTAACGTTTCATATGAAAATTATTTATTTACAATAAAATAAAGATAATAATTTTTTTACTTATCTATATATAAAATAATATAAAGGGTAAAAATCATGGAATAATTGTAAAAGGCCTTATATTATAATTTTTGAAAATTAAAGTAGATCTATAATTATATAAAAAAATTATTTCATGTTATTGGGTCATTAATTTGTATATATAATTCAATTTTTAACCTAAATCATCTTAATTATCCCTTTACCCTAATGTCAAAATTACTAAAGTTTATATTTACAATGTCTACAAAATGAAGACATATTTTCAAAATTTGATCGCATAATTACAAATATTAAAACCATTTTAATGTATCAATTCATATAAGTGTATGAAATTTGTTTTAATATAAATTCATAAAAGACAATGAAAAATAGTTTTTTTGGAAAATAATAAAATTTTGAAACCCAACAATGTAATATAAAAAAATAAAATAAAGATTAAAATGTGTTTATTTATATTATATATAATTAGGTAATACCAATGTAATTAATATATCAAATTTAAATCACAATAATAAATTCTAATGATGAAAACTATAGTATTACATAAATTAGTATATTCACTATTCATTAAAAATGCAATCCTTTCTAATAAATATCAACATTTCACATAAATATTATTTTGATATGTGGATTTAAAAAATGATAGCATTTAACTAAAATAAAATTTCATAATAATCAATAAGTTATTTTTAATTGTTTTATCACAAAAAATAAATAAATTCACTTATTGATGAAAAGTTTCATTTAAAAAATAAAAATTAGTTTATGAAACATTATAATTTATTTCAAAAAAATAATAATTTTATTATTATATATTATTAACATGATTTATATTTCATAATTTAATTAATAATATTTCTTCCAACCAATTTAATTACTAGGTTATAATAGACATATTTAATTAATAATACTGTATGGTGTGCCTCCATTTGGTGTCCCTTGTTTTATACATTATCAAACATATTGTTCTTTTTTCAAATTATCATAGTGTTACATTATCCGCCCATCCCCATAAATTGAATAACAGAGGCACACTATTATCTTGAAATCAGTAATAAATGGTTTGAAATTTTATAATCCATATAGTAAGAAGGATTTATAAAAAATCATCTTGAATTGACTGAATGTGAAATAAGAAGGTCCCCAAAAAAGTCTTTTTTAAAAAAAGATAACATCAGTGGGCAGTATAGATATGTATAAGGAAGAAAAAAATTATTTTGTATTATTTATAAAAATTAAAGGTTAATATGGTCATGTTATATATAACTATAAAAAATAAAAAAATTACATTTAGTTAAAATGACATTTTTTTTATAGTAAGAAAAGTATACATATAAACATTTATTTCAAGGTCCTTTTCCAGATATGAATGGATTCCATTACTATCTAGATAAATCCCATGAGAAAATGAAATTTTCTAATTCATTTCCACATCATAAGAACAATATCATCCTTCGGTTGTTATTCAATCAATTTCCACTTCATCTATTGCTCTATAAAATTGATATTTGCAATAGATTTTCCCTGCCTGAAGAAATTTTAACAATTACTAATATCCAAAAGTCATTCCTTCAAACCGAATATTTTATCAAAAAATATAAATTGTAATAAAAGTTTATCCAATATGATAAATCATGATTCATCATCAAATAATAATATCCAAAGTTAATAATAATTGATTCCAAAGGTAGTAATCATTTGAACACCACCAAAGTATTACCAACCACGTTGAGAAACCAAGAAAAATTATGAAATGATTTTCCCTAGGATTCTTAAACAACATCATAATGTAACATTAAAAATATTTTTATTACTTGATATCATATACTAAGAACCTGAATCACCATTAACAATATTGTTATTCATTATATCCAACGAATCCAAAAATATAGTATACTCTAGCATAAATTATTCTTTTATTCAATCACATAAAATTTTCATGGTCACCAAAACTATCCAACTTATATCGTCTTTATAAATATCCCCATTATTGCGACAAAATATTATCTTATCATTATGAAAATATTAAGGGTCATATTTAAATTATTCACATGTGGGTTAAAAATACAACATTATCACTAAATGCCTTTTTTATTGGATGCATTAAAAATATGATTTCAAATATAAAAACCAGACTAATGTAGCACAATGCTTATATATACTATGACAATAATAAAAAATATAAAAAATATAATTATAAAATCCAAATACACAATCTCATTAATCATTCTACATTGGTAGTGTTAATGGAAAACACATGACCATATTGCAATTGATTTATCTTTGGTATTCCCACTCGGGTATTGGGGATCATGTTTGAATAGTGACCCGAATTCTAACAGTAAAAATAGTAGATATTAGTGGATAATTTATTAACATGTGTTCATTAGAGATATTTTTCATATCACTACTCTTGTATCAGAATCTGATTCCCAATATTCATTTTTAGAAATGATGCTTTCCATAATTTTTTCAATATGGAATTCATTCATTTCATTATTCTATTATGATATTTAACCATTTTCATTATTCTCAATAAATATATTCATAAATTTATTTCCCATGAATATATTGAATCTAAACAATTCGTTATCCATATTAATGGCCCATGTTACTATATCATCATATAATGAAAAAGCTTTAGATACTAGTTACCTATGGATAAATTATTTAAGACAATATATGAAATGGCCAATCATTCATTAAAATTACATACATTGTCTTTAGAATACTTGGATAATATTGTGAAGATCAAATAATATACATCCACAAATTCTTCAGCATTATTATTTAAAGTGAGGAGATCCTCTCCATTTCAGCTTACTATTCTCGGGGGAATTATTTATCAATGAAAATTACATGAAATTTTCTTCATTGCATTATTTATACATATTTTCCTCACTTGTGTAATGGATTAATGAACAACAATGATAAATATTTTTTTAAAAATAACTTCAATAATATCATTTTAAATTTCAATTAATCCCAAATATAGGAATAAATGTTTTTATAGATATAGTACACTTTTTACCTACCAATTCATTATTAGTTCCACTAAAATATGGAATCTTTATTAAACAAAGAATTTAAACATAATAGAATCAGGATTTCAAATAATAAAATTATATATATGAGGATGGTTAATTTTAAATTCATGATATAAATATATTAGTAGATCACTTTTCTTTTTAGTTTCAATACAATCAATAAAATTTTTACTAGTCGGTAAATCCTAACAATTACTAAGGGTATTAATTCCGTTTCTTGCATTAGTTTCCACCACTATATAATGTTACAAAATGAATTAACACATAATCATCATTAATTATGTGCCATAATATAAAATCCAAATAATGTTAAAATTTATCAAATACTATAAGGGAATATAATTATTCTCATTTAATATTTGTTAATTTGGAATCTAGAACCCATAATTTTGAAATAACATCTTATTATACAAACCAGAATGAACACAACACCAGTAACCCTTAATTGGATACATTAATGTTACATTGGAAATAGATATATTTAATTTCATCCAAAATGACCAAATAGTTTAGTAGTCTTGAAGAACTATATCCAGAAAAATTCTCACCTTACATTAAAAATGTAAAATACATAGCATAAAACAACATTAAATCATTGAAATTATTCATAATATCCATCATTATATCATCATAAAGTGAACAAAAATATAGTTTGTGCTCAAATTCTCAGTATGGGATTTGTAATGAAATTTCTATTATGGGAATATGATTAATAATCATTAATAAAATGTAAACCATTAAATCAATACTCATTTAATCAGTATATTATTTAAAATGTGAATACATGGATAATATTATTTCTATAATAACATGGACAATAAATACTAAATTTTAAATGAATGAAATGAGTTCTATTTGATGGCCTGATCTCATTCATCCAGATACCATTATTGACATGACCTTTCAAAAAAAATATTCAAGATCTAGGTTGGAATACACCAATTCAATTTAATACTTTCTAAGTGATTTTTCTCAGGACACCATTCGATGTATCAAATTCATATATAACTTCATTCCACACCATTCACATTATGTCCAATGCATTCCACATATTTAAAATGATCGCTTTAATTTATGAACAATACTCTTTTTTAGAAATTATATGTATTTATTAAATATTAATTATTTATCAATAATTATATATTTAACCAGATGAATTCAAATTATAAGTTCTTATGTTGAAATAGTATATAGTTATTCATTATTCATATTCATGATACCAAATATTTCAATATTTTAAAAAATTAATATTTATTAATCACATGAATGTGAATGTTTTGAAGGATGATATCATTAAAACATATACCTAGTGAGAAATATGTAAAAATAAATGGCCGTTTCCATTGATGAAAAAACATAACATACAAATATTAGTCAAAAAAATAAATGGAAAAATATTTTTTTCACCTTGAAAATTCACATTTCAAGACAAAAAATTTCACAAATATTAAATAAAATGTTTTATTCGAATCAATTTTTGTAAAAATTTTAAAGAATTGTTTAAAATGTTTATGGTATAAATGTAAATAAATTTAATTTATACCATAAATTCTATAACACCACTTATTTATAATTTTATTAAAAATGTCAAAAGTGGCCAATTTAGAGAATGACAATATGATTCATTATCATCATTTTCTTAAAATAAAACATGGGTAAAAATGAATTTTGATAAATAATTTAAATTTTTTACTATATATTTTGAAATTATTTTAATGGTGATATGAATATAGAAGTTAATATTACCTAGTGGATACGTAAATAAAAACAATATCGAATAATAATGATATTATTAAAAAACATTTTCGTTTTGGTAAAAACTGAATCATATTCCCCCTAAAATAAAAAACATATATGGATATATAAATTCACATAAAACACATAATAATTAGATTTTATGGTAATGACGTGTAATATATACACCACATAAAATAAACATGTGGTGGAAATGATATATATATAATAGAAGTAAAAAATGAGACTAAAATATCTTACTTTATGTTCAGAATCCTTGATACGCATTCCCAAATCCATTATATTAATAAAAATTTATTATAAATAAATTATATAATAATTATGAAATATATCATCCAATATATTTTTTAATTTTAATCATTTATCACATATTTATTATTAATTATTTGATAAAATAATTATTTTATGTGATAACTTCTTTTTTTACATGTATGCTTTGATTTGGTAGTGATATTCATTATAATTGTATTATGATTCTATATTATTCATAATTTTATAAAATATATAAAAATATTTTATATAAAATAAATAAATATTAATAATCATCCAAGAAATATAATGATTGGAAATTGAGTTACAAGTTCTATGGAGGTGATATGTTGTACGTATGAATGAATAATATTTCAACCTTTCATCGAATGAAAAAAATATAGGAGAAAAATAATTGATCATTAAAAAATCATTATTACATATTATATATATAATATAATCTAAAACTCTAACCTTATTACCATCTATATTATGTGTAACCAAAAAACGGATCACATCACTTCATGTAGCTAGTAGTCCACATTTATGCATTAGTAATGTTATAATTTTCTAAAACATTATATTTTTTAAATGTATATAAAATATTATAGATCAGGTTTCATATTTACTTTATTAATATCATATATAATACTTATATCCATTTTTATTACAATATATTTACAAATATGACTAAAATTGATTTACAACTCTATGTACAGACTATAAGACATATATATGCACATGTTCTGTTTTAACTTCTTATAGAATGGAACCAAGATGAAATATGGATTTAAAATAATAATAATAAAAACCAATTATATTAATGAATATATAAATATTATATTATATCCTAAAAAACACTTCATGTGTATGTTGAAGAAGATATAAATAAGAAAGACTTAGAAAATATGATTACCTCCTCTTTAGTAGACTTCAAATATTTAACATTTTAAGGGACCTACATTAGGTATTATGGAAAATTACATATAAAATATTTATATGGATTATTATATCTGAATCATAAGGATTTGGTTATGAAACATGGATCTATTTTGTAAAATGAATTGATATAAGGCATGTCCTTTTATAAGATAAGGGGTGTGAATTTTTTAAATTACATAAAGTATTTGATTATTATGAATTATATCATTTTTTTAATTCCCAAAATATTAATGTTCCCTACAGTTTAAGGGTCAAAAAATTTTGAATAATATAACAAAAAACCAATAAATGAAAAATGGAATATTCATACAACCATATATTAATGATTTTGATGAATTTTAATTTTTATTAATTTTTAATATTTTAATAAATAATATTTTTTTATTATATATCAATAATGTCAACATTGGAACTATTTATTTAATATGAATTTGAAAATTACCTGATATAAATTATATTATAATAAGAATAATTTATATATCAACATTATTTTATTTTTATATAATTTTTTTTGAAAAAAAAATTGTTACAATTATTTTTAGTGTTATCAAAATCATTTTATTAGAATTTTTTACATTATTAAAAAGCACTGATTCAGTGTTGGATAAGCTTTTAAGAAAATTATTTCTTCCCTAAAAATTAGAAATAAATTACCTTGATGAATAAATTCATTTATAATAAAAATTAATTTTTATAAATGACCATATAAAATGTTTATACCTATGTGAGGAATTTAAATATCATAAAACTAAGTGAAACCCATTATTGACTTCTACTAATGAAAAATAATAACAGGGATCAAAATCATGTAAAATTTAAACAAAGGCCATATATTATAAATTTTTATGATTATTTTAGAATATACTCATCCAATAAAAATAAGCATTTTTTTGTGTTTTATTTATCCTTATCATTTTATTTTTAAATTTTTATCTGATTTCTTCCTTCATAGTGGTGAATAAAATTACTAAATTTACCATTAATAATACTAACATATAAAATGTACCCATTTACCAAATTTGAACTTATAAAATCAAAATATACAATCTATTTTTTAATATTCAATTCACATAAGTGGTGTAAATTTAATTTAACATAAAGGAATAAAATAAATCAAATAAATAGTTTCTAAAAATATACATTCTATGCCCAAAAATTATATTATAAAATATTTTGTATTATGATGAATAAAATGAAGTTAATTATACTATATATATTTAATAAATAATTATTTCACTTTGATAACTCATTAAAATACCATTTACAATTTTTATTGAAAATAAAATAATTTATTTTACAAAATTTATTGTTTTCACAATTTAATAAGAAAAAAATAATTTTAGAAAAATAAATTCAAAAGATAAGTTTATTTGGATATTTTAGAAAATGAAATAACAAATAATATATAAATTTTATAATTCCTCTCAAAATGAATAATAATATTTTGATCTAAAAAGTTCATAAAAACCATTTCTAGAGAAAATGCAATTGGAAGAATAATATGTCATAAATAATAATGGAGTATATATTTATTAAGATGTAATAAATAAATATTCATATATTATGAACTTTGTTGATATTTAATATATTATTTAATCATATTAATTCCCGATAATTTAACAAATCAGTTATAGTAGTCATATATAACAATATATTTGGTTGAATGTTTTGTTTCAGTAATTAGTTTATTTTACGTTATAAAAACTTATGTTATTATTTTAATTTATTAAGGATTTTAAAATTAGGATCTCTAATTCATCACAAGTGAGAGAGTATTTTACCTCATTTGACTAGAGATAACATTTACCTATCTCCTTACCAAGGAGAGTGGGATATGATATAATATTCTCATTCGTATTTGAAGATGCGCCTTTCAATGGAAATATAGACATTGAATAGTTACTAGGGGTGTGTTTTGGTTGGTAAATAATATTAATCATGAAGGATAATTCATATGGTTTAGGTAATCTCAATATGTCGATTGCATCATGATATGATGGAATTGTAAATGTTTCTTAACAATGGTAGAGATTTTTTAAAAAAATTGATATGTCATTGTAGGGCGGACAATAGAATTTAATGTCATAATGGGTAGGACACAATCAAGAAAAAATTTCCATCCCAAAGTGTAATTGATTTAATATATACCATATGAAGGGATTTTATGAAGGGTTTATTGGGTATTATCTATAGATATACAAGTAACAAAATTTTGGGGAGTAGCATTGTAACTGTAAGTGCATCATTAATTTGATGGTGACACTATCGACTATTTGAATCTATTTAATGTTATTATAGTTCCTAAAAATTGAATAAATTGAAATTTTTTTTGATATCGTAATATTCATGAATTTTTTTATTTTCATGCTATAATTCCTATTAGTTTTTTTCATGGGAAGTTTTCTTTTCATAATTTACACAATAACCGCTAGATATGGAATACCTACTAAGTGGATCCAAAATATTTATCAAGATATAATAAAATGATTCCTCATATTGATAGGGAGTAGGAATATATGTTTTCCCCAATGATAATATTATAATATTCTAATGTACTATTATATAATTATTTACTATAATTTCATTCCATGAATCAATCATTGACATAGAATGACAATATCCATATGGAATGATAATATTGGCATGATATTATTTTTCATTATTCAACAGAATATGATGAAATCCCTATCTAGTAATAGAAGAAATATATTCATACTATAGAGCATATTTTTAAGGATATTAGTTTCCTACTTTAATTATGGGTGTTGTAATATATTTTTTCACTAGGGTGGTTTTCACGAAATTCTGATTTCCATCTACTTTTTCTACAACATGAATATAGTGTACCTTCTATATAATGTGAATGGTGATATAAGCCTTATTTTTCATTCCTAATTAGATATGATTAATTTATTATACAATATAAATTGTGATATTTTCACATTCAATTATTAAAGTGGGAATATGTGCCCTTTATTATAACCATTTTACCACTGGTATATTCTAACTTGTTTCATAAGTTGTGATATGAATATATTCTTTCCAAATGGATAGCAATTTGATATGACGGAAAAGTTATCCAAATGTTTCTAGAGTATAATCGTAAGATTAATTTGTATAAAAATGATTGCGGGACTTCCTGGTGAATGCTTCCATGAAATGTGGATGGTATTTATTGGTGGTAGTGGGAATATGGGTGAATCATAGTGGTTGGATTCTTACTTCCCCTAGAGAGCTCCCTTATTTTTCTATTTTTGGATAAATAGAGATGGGTTATGTTGGGTATCAACAATTTCTAGTTTTTATCGGGTCTAACCTATGAAGAACTACTAATTAAAAAATATGAAAATATTCCTCCTATGAGTCTCATGAACTAGGGTGAAGTCATATTTTTCCTCATGATCTAACTCCCAATATTTTGGGAGGTTCTAATTGTTGTACTCTAGAGAGAGACATTCAATTTTGTTCGAGATAAAATTATGTGTCACATTACTATTCACTGAAATCCATCATTTTAAAGATAGTAGGTGGAGCTTCATGTTGAGGAGGAACTCACAAAGGGCCTCATGTGTCCAAGTAGTACCATTAAATCTGTACTCTCATAAAATATCATTTCTTAATTAATTTTTGGAGATGTGTTATATTTTAATCATCCTTCATATTTTATAATCCCCTTGCTCTATCCATATATGATGTTTTTATTTGATCCATATGTGATTCTATCAATTTAATTGAAATGATAATTGGGGTTTTCAATAATTAATGACTAAAAAGGAATAACAAACACCATTATTGTAAAACCACATGTAAAAAAGGAATCCTTGATCAATTTCTTTCATAGTTAAAAGATTCTCTTCAGGTTGACTATTTTTGTATTTTTTGGAAATCTTAAATTATCCCTCTAGTATGAGATGACCGAACATGGACATCACTATGGGACTTCCATCATAAAGGGTTCATAGGTTTTTTCTAGTGAATCATTAGAGTTTATGCTGGTGATGATACTAGTTGGTAATTCTCATCCCACATATTTATGTGGAATCATTCAAACATAATAATTCTATTATAGATTAATGTCATATATTTAATCCTTCTTAAATAATAGTGAAAAAAGTTTTTCCTTTCAATTGAATGGTCCTTAACATTTAATGATATGAATATTTATCTGTATTTCAGTTTATATATATATTCATTCAATACCAATTAGTGATGCATAATTTTAATATAATTCATCTAAATATATATATATATATATTGTAACTATAGAGTTAGTCGATGTCCTAGGAAGTAATAAGTATTTATGGTATTGTGATTTGGATTATTTAAAATTCTTTTTATGTATCCATGTAAAAGGAATAAATTCCCACAAATGTCAATTTTACTCAATATGACAATTCATTCCTTTTATGTTCATTTCATATGGACCAAACAAAACTTATTACCCCATGCAAAAAGGATGATATGGTAAAGGTATCCCAATAATAGAGGGTGTGTGACATACACACGAGATACACTTTTTGGATTTCCATAATGGGAGTATGGACCAAAAACATTAAGTTATTTTAAAAGGGAATATAACCTTGGGAATTGTGGGATTTTTATAGATTGTAGGAATATGTATCACTATGTTGAACAATTGTGTGGCTACAAATTTGGCATAATGAAGGTAATATAGTTACACCAATATAGAATTTTGAATTCTAGATATGGGAATGATTTCATACAGAATATTTTCTTATAGCATATTTAAGGTTTAAAAAATTAGGGTTAAACCTTATGGAGGCATCATATGTATCATGTTTGGTAGGAACCAATTCAAATATATTTGGAAATGTAAAGTTTAATCGCTTATATCTGTATTAATCAATATATGATAACATCATATTGCAATATGGTGTTCAACTAGGAAATATATATTTTGAAATAAAAATTATAGGATTATTGACATTTGAGTTCATATTGTTGACCAATGCGGTAGAGATGGGGATCAAAGTTATTTAATGTCCCATTTTTAAAACATTTTAATTGTATTAATGGCATGATCAACATAGATTCATAATCCAAAATATTTTAATATATTTTGAATAAATGATATAATTATTGTTTTATAAAAATGATCGAGAGTACACAATAATATTTGAATGAGTCTTATTCACGTAGGATACTCATTATGATTATCTATAAATTAATTATGGTATTTATGATAAGAAACATCTTTGGCCTTATACATAATTAAGAATTCAATCCTTTTATCCTCTTATAATTATGTATGAAGGGTAGAGAATATATGATGGAGGGATATAACCTAGTATGAAAACAAATTGGGGACTATTATAAGGTGGACTACCTATCATAAAAAACACATTGAATAGTCATGAATACTTTTATTGATCTAGGATAGAAATCACTTGTGTATTCCTGATATAGACCACAATTTTCAAGGTATGGATTTATTATTCCCCCACAGAGGGTTCTATATATTTTTGTAGATAATTTCTAAACAAACATTTATAATGGGAAAACATGATCTATGGGGTGAATCCTTATCTGTATTATATGATAAAATAGGTCTCATAGTATTAGGGGAGACTTTGAGTAGACCTTTTGGGGGGTATTCCCCATGTATGAAAGAAGACATATGATGTTATTATACAATATATATATAAACCGATGGGAAAGTGGGTGCATTCCCTCTATAAAGGGGCATGTCTATATTCATGGTGTGCAAATGGTTAACAATATTACACAAAATATGGAGTCACATTGATAGTAAACCCACATGAGGTCCTTCATAAAGAGGCTGAAACTCTTAATAGACACATGATGGTCTCATTCCATATTGTTTGTAGCAGCATGGATAGATAATATATTTGTTTACCTCATGGGGTTGGTCAGTCTTCCTAATTGAAGTGTAAAGGACACATCCAATGGGGTGTATATAAGTATAAAAATCTATTAACACAATGACCTCCCTCGGTGGTATTATGCAACTAAGAGATGTGTGATGGGGGCATTAATTTTTATGAGATATGCAATATAAAAGTATAACTATGATTGCGGGACAATAATGTACTCACATATTTGAAATACAACTAACCTATAATGTGTGGATCTATATGAGGGGAATAACCTCGAATGACTCGTGGATTTTGGAATTATCCTTGTGAAAAATTAATTCTTATAAATTTACATCGAGTCTCTCTATATTCTCCATCAACTATATCCATGTTTTCTTAATGGATACTTGTTTCATAGAAATTGGATGATTAATCTATTTTTTGACTATCTCGGTTCACCGTAGGGGTGATTGGAAACATGATGAATCTTCTTATGTATTGTGTGGCGTAGGAGTATAGAGTACATGCTAGGATGGTTCCATATTGATGGGTGGTTTCATGGTACTACATTCTCAAAATCACATCTCGAGTGAGCAGCCACACCATTGATTATCTGTCACCTGATGGATGATAGGACAGGATAGTTATCCATCTAAGAATCACATATCCAGTTGGTGGATTAATAAATTTTGTTCAACCACATAATATATTTGAGGACTTGATAGTTCCCCATTTTGGAATCAACTATCGATTTTGCTGATGTGTGATCAATGATTAGTCTCTTTATGGATGGGAGACTATATGTCTTCAATATTTAAGAATGGCAGGGCTGGTGTTCGACTAAATGATGTGGAATTTATGTGGATCCTTATTAGTTAATCTCTTCTTTTTATTTTTAGTGAGTCTACATGAATCACAAAACATAAAAAATAATAATAAAATAAATTGATTTAAGGAATATATATATCATTGAAGAATATTAGCGACTAACAAGAAGTGGTATACTTGGTACTATAGAAATTAAATATTTTTTGTTTATTTATCAACCAAAGTAAGACGAAATGTTATGAAGATATATAAAACCTATAATTAACTGTAGTAAAATAAAACAATTATATTTTAGAAATGAGTAATATTAATGTCACTTTGATGTCAATTCGTTCATTAGACATATCTATATGAAAATGGAATTTAAAAATAAAAATCAATCATTACTCAATACTCATAGAAAAGAACATTAAAATTTAATATAATAAACATGAAAATATTTATCACTTATTGTATAACTAAATATATATATATTTCTTTCTAAAAAAATCAATTATTTTTATATTAATAAAAAATTATTAACATTTTTTTTCTTTTCAATATCGTATGTGAGTAATCATGACTGAATTTTTTATGTTGTATAATAAAAATATAGAACCTCTCATTTTGAAATAAATTTCTTCATTACAATATAAGTCAAGGTATTTGAATCAACATTAATATTTTTTATATCGACTCATGTTCATTTTATGGATGTTATGTGCATTGTGAATGAGGTTGGAATCCATGAGAATGATGTTTTGGTTAATTAAATAATAAAAAATAGTTACATTAAAATGAAATTTAATTTTATAGTGTTACCCATCATGAATCCTATTAAAACATAATTTATATTCTAATATCATTTATTTCCAATATCAGTGCATTGTATGTCATTCATGTCGGAAATAATGATGAGAGTATATCCTCGTTCATGTTGGTTATCGAGATGACCCAAAATAAATTGTGATTCATGATTGAATGACAAAGGATATAAAGCTATATAATACTAAGATACATTTCAGGGAAGGAAATGATTCCTGGATACTATAATTACTATGATAAATGTATTTATATATAATGGTAGAGATAATGCAAATGAAAAAGTTAGTGAGTAATTTGATAATTTGTTTACACCTTCTCAAAATAGAATCCATAAATATAATATTTATGGGATTCCTTTTTTAAAATAGATACAATTAATTTTACCATAAATATTTATTATAGGACACATATGGTTGTATTAATGAGAAATTTTATGGAATTGTGTGTTTTTATAGGGTATATGATATTAAATATTAGACGTGAAAATGATAGACATTTCATTTGAAACATATGATAGGTGGATGGTAAATATAAATTTATATGATAGTTATATGAATAATTAATGGAAATAGTTTAGAATAGATTATGTTTGAATCATACTACATACAATGTATTTATTAGAAGCATATGAATAATTTTCATTATTAATTAATTTTAGCCACATTAATTGACAACAATTATGAATTTTTATATCTCCTAACTACTGTTTATTTTTTATTGTGTAATATGTTTTTTTACAAAAAATATAGGATGATTTATAGTAAAAAAAATTTATGTTACGATTCTGGATTTTGAATCAACTTAATTTAATTACTTTTTAATAAGATAAAATTACATTAAAATGAAAAAATAAAATATGTATTTTTTCCATGAAATGTTATTTCAATAATTTAATATTATTCACATTTTTTATTAACAATTTCTAACTAAATTATTCTCAATATAATTTTTTAATATTTAAATATTAATTTGAATTCATAATTTAAAATTGATCGATTTAATTTGAAATTATAAAATTTAAAAATCAAATAAAATTAGTTTTTTTAAAACAACTTATTTTTAAGTTTATCGATTTTAGAAAATTATAATTAATAATTATTTATTTGTTATATAATAATATTATTATATCAGTATATTTTAATTTAAAAATATTATTGGATTAACAAATAAATAAAATCACACATCAATAATAGAAATTGTATGTAACATATAGAATTAAATTTAATAGTAAAATATTTTAAATTAATATTATTTTCTTTCATATCATTTATTATTGATTATAGATATTGTTTTAGAGTATTTATTAATAATTAAAAAATATAAATAATATTATTGGATTCATTCATACACAATGATGATTTATTGAAAAATCTAACTTCAAAAACCATATTTTCATAGACCATATTTCTAACATCCAAATGTCTAATGATCATTTTTAATTCTCATATATAAAATTAATTTTATAATAATAGTCGATTATTAAAATTATTTACATTTATCACAAGAAAAACTATTATATTTATAGTGTATTTCAATCATTCTATAGTAATAATATTGAGCAATATCTTCATGGTGAACCATGAGGATAATTATCTGTGTTCATTTTAATTTAATTTACATTGGCTTATATCTATCCTATAATTTTTATCATTAAAATTTTTTAGAGATATAATAATTTATTATTTTTTTATTGTATAAATATAATTAATGTGAATAAAAAAAATTTCAGAATTAATGTTACTTCAATTTTGATGGTGAAATGATACATTCACTACATTATTTGGATTATGAAAAAACAATACACAATCAAATCATGGGATGTTACCATAAAAATTGGAACGTTGATGTTATGGAGATAATGCATGAGTTAATAAAATGGATGAGATGAATCATTTAAGGTAATAGAATAATGATGGCTCAAAAGTCTAGGATGATAAATTGTGGAACTTTTAATGTCCTGACCTTGGAGCCTAACATTGCAAATTTATGTGAAGATATTTAATCAAATAATGATGATTTATTTAATTTTTTGAAGGAAAAAACCCATGTATTTAACTATTTTTATAAAATAATTTGTAAGTTTAGTTATAGAATGAAAATGTGATAGAATATGAAAAGTTATTAATTCTTTCTATATTATATATTTTTATCAAAAATGTATTTTTGGAATAAAATTTAAAATATTTATCCAATTTGAATGATTAGTTATTTTTAATAATTTATTTATTTTCATTAACATAGTATTTAGGGATAAAATTTTATTCCAACTTATAGGGGGATAAAAAATTCATTGACATTGGAAATGATTCTATGATGACAGGGTGGATCCGACCACAGAAACAAAGGCATAAATCAGGTTAAAACCCCTAATTTATACAAAATAAAATTGGTCCAAAACCTGATAAAATTCAGATAACAAGTTATACCTATAAAATGAGAGGTGCACCAACCTCTCGGATCATTCCATTTCTCCACATCCCATCCCATCTGATGAACAGAGGAGAATATCACCACCAAGATAGGCTGACAAAAAATCTACGCCATATTTTCTACATTTTTTTTAATTTTTTGATTTTACTTTTATCTTCTATTATAAATCAATTTTTAGTATTATTAATCCATGAAATTGTGTTTCCCCTATTCTGTCATTCATATTTTCTTCATCCACCATTAATTATTTCATACTATCTTATTTTTAAACTATTCTATATACTCCACCAATATAATCTATTACACTAAAAAATTATAGATTGACCCCAAGACATAATATGGGGGTATTTTTTAATTAAATTTCATTAAAGAATAAATATATGTTTTTAGATATAATTGAGAAGCATGCATGAGAGAGGATAATTTCCATGATTTGGGGAGTTACCAAATGACCTAAAACTCAATATATATTTATTATTTAATTTAATCACTAGTACATCTCTCTATTGGTTAGTTTACACATGATTGAGTTGATATAATCAATGGATGTAATAGCTTTGATTTAACAAGGTCTTGGATGATGACACATCCATGAACTAGGTGTGATATCGACAATGATTATAGGGGGAGGTGGTATTTATAGTTCTTAAGAATTCTATAACATTACAAAATTCATAAATAAATAATAATAATTTGAACATGTGATTTTATGTTAGGATTATCAAACTAAAATAAAACCTATAAAGGATAAAATTGATTTAACAATAAACCAAACCCTAAAACCATGTTATTTTGTATTAACTCATTTTGATTATATTTTCATGATAGTTTAAATTATTATATTACTTTAATTATTTTATATAAATAAAATCCAAAAAATGTGTTCATTTTTTTCATTAAAATTAATAAAACAATAGTTGGAAATAGTTTGGATGATTTAGAATAAAGTAAGTGAATAAACTGAGTGAATCCTCAAGAGAGAAGACATTGGTTAGACCATTTTCTGCCCAAGATAAAATATATAATTTCTTTTGACCATGCCTTGCAATGGGCGTGTGTCATAATTGTTGTCATTTTTCAGGATTCAATCATTTTTATCATTTAATTTTTCTATTTTCACATCATAGATATATTTCACTTATTTTTATAAATATATAAATCCTTAAAAACTATTTCCCTGATGAATTCAAATGATTATTACTATACATGGAATGAATACTCAGATGTGATAGAGCATGAAGTTATTACCACATTGGTCTAAAAAAGAAATTGTATATTTATATTATAGATAGATTAGAGGAGTACGGGGCCAGATAATCGATGATGAGTAATTCAAGGACATCATCCAGAATCTTATGGAGACCCTTGAACAACCAGTTGTTTATCAATTGGTCAAAGGAATCACTGCATTCACGGAGTACGTTCCGGAATTCAATCATGAATTAGTCATCACTGAAGAAGTGTGATCCTTGATTCCTCCCAAAACATTTGATGAAGTTCCACCAGAAGGTTTCCAAGATAATGTGGTAAAATTCAAGGTCAAATTAAATATTCAAGAGTATATAGAGATTGTGATAAATCTATAAGAAAAATAGATTTGATAACTGTATATGTCCAAGAACCACCATAGAAATATGAGACTAAACCAGAACAAAAAGATGAACCACTTGTCTTACCTGAGGAGGATATGAAAGGAGGTAACCCTTCTCATTTATAATTTTTATAAGGATATTCATGAACATGATTCCAAATTAGAGTTGGATGATCCTGAATAAAAGATTTTACATTCCACCATCAGACTCTGAGAGGCAGTAACCTAGTAGAAGTTGATTGAGTTTGATCCAATTGTGGGAATTTAACATTTCTTTATCTTTATCTCATAAAAGTTTACTAAATATCAATTTTATTTAACTCCATGTTTTCTTGATTAGATATAATCATAATTTCATTACTAGGACATGGATGAAGAATAAGAAACTTGACATGCACCAATTGAGTAACTTATTTAGATCTCTTATTTTAATGAACATGAAATGGAGATTTCCCATCTAGAGATTCATGTAGGTACACCACGAGAAATTAGAATAGAGTCATCTATTATTTAATCCCCTATGAATCCAATAGTTGAAGAGAAGATGTTTCACATGTAGATACAAAGTTATATGATGGTCCATACTTAATCATTTCCCCATCCAATGACCCTAAGTCCATCACATAATTGTATTTATTGATAAAGCCACATTTTAGTTGAAGAAGGGGGGAGAAAACAAAGGACTTAATAGACTTAAGACATTCACACATGAAGGAAAAAAAGAGTAAAAACAAAACTAAAAAACTAGAGCATCCCATTCCTAGCACAAAAAGATGTTGAAGAACTCCAACATTTTGAAGTAAATCAGCAAGAAAGTGTCTTCTATCAAAGCATAGCCTCGATCCGATAGCTGACACCGTACAATCTCAAACAACCAAATAAAAAAATCACTACAATGATGAATTACCAATTATGAATCCTCCTCTTGGCCTATTTTATGTGATCGAGTCTATCTACACTAACTTCCCACCTCCAAGAAAAAAAATCATCCACCAAACACATCTATCAAATTAACCATCATGGCTGGGATCCAAAAATAACCCATATCGAAATTAGTTGTAAAAAACATAAGACCAACCAAAGGGTAGTTCCAAGATGAAATATCCCACAAAAATCATTGTTAGAACTGAAAGAAGATGAACCTCATATCAACAGCAATGTACCATTCGAAAACATCTAAAACATCACAAAAATAAGGATAAACCAAAGAGTTGAATCCCAATCTATATCACCCAGCACTTGAAGATCCAACAACCAGTCGAGAGATTTTAGCCGATTAGGGGAGATGCCCAGGTCTAAGTAGACAATTACACTATAGGTTGGAGCTAAACAAAACGAACTAGCAGAGGAACCCCCACTGACATCCAAAATGGTTGAGCCTCAAGATGTAGATGGGGCCAATGAGAGACAGGGGCCACTCCGGCGATGCCACCACCACAAGAATAGCATCAGTGCACCAAAATTAAAACAAATGAAGAATATTCATACCCCCTCTAAATCGTAGTGGAGGAGTTTCAGAGCCACACTGGAACACACCCAGAGCCGAAGGTCATCCGAGACCAGATCTGGAGTCTGGAATCCATCGCCAATCTATGCTGATGCACGCTGAATAAAAGCCTATAACCCGAAGCTAGAATGCTCGCCGCAAGACGCTGAGCCGAAAACAATCCTACTATAACTAACAATGAAATAAAAACCAAAAGCGGCCACTTCGTCAATATCCTAACCATGCCAATTCCAAACCAAGAACCTGATTTCAGACCACTCCGACCCCTAGCCGATATCCTAAGAGATTATGCCAGGCCAATCAGACCCACTAGAGGGGGAAGGGGAGTAGAAACGAGATGAGTCCCTTGACCCATTGGAGGGTGGGGGAGACACTGCTTAGAGTCCCTATATCTACGTATCATCCCCCAATCATAATCTTTTCCCCACAATTCATGATATACCTCAACGTGAATGGGACGATATGGTGTACTCTATCCATGGATCTTCTTTAAAAAAGGATGAAGCATTAGTTGTGAAAATCCACATGTGGTGGTTCACATAAAATATTCGTTATCCTCCATCTGATGATAGATAACATCCGATATTATCCTTTAGAAGCCGTAAATATTTGCTGCCCACTTTGGGGATCGTACCAAGATTTATCTTTATATGGTTTCTAGTAATTTATATTTCAATATCATTTATTAGGAAGTATCCTACAATTGTAGCCCCCTGCACCCTTTTTTGGGAGCTTTAATGGCATCATCATTGTTCCTAATTGAGTTTTTTTATTTATAGGTTCATGATGGAAGAAGGATACCTCAGACAGTTGAAGAGGACTATGAATCATTTCAGAAAGGAGTTCAATTTTAGTTTTTATCTTATAGACTCCTTAAAATTTTCCCCAATAACATTTTTATCTATAAAAAGAAATTTCATACACCCAATTGGATTGTGTTTTTCTTGTGTTGTCATGGAGTCATGAGTATCATAGAAATCCAATGATTTCAAGTTTTATATTTCAATGTTGATATGATTAAATGAGTAAAATAGATGATTATAATTTTAAAATTGATCTTTGATAATAAAATAATTAATCATGATTTACAGGAATTAATTGGTTTATGTAACTAACAATACCTAACCATTTTTTTATACATTGAATTTATGACATTTTTGTGAATTGATTTTTCATTATTAACAATTTCTTGAGTGATTATCCCTAATATTATATCTCATTATCAAGAGGATTTATTGACCACATACTTCTTATATTATATTTGGCATATTTTTTCAGTGATCATGTGATATGACACCTTCTAGAATATGAATTGGAACATTTTAAATCCATGTTTGTGAACAAAACCATTTAAAATGATTGAGGCATCATTTAAAAATCCACTTATCCTTAAATACTACCTTTACATTATTAAATATTTTTTACGTAGATACCATGAATGGCCTTTATAATAATGACACACATTTCAAGCAATTTTTATCATTTGATTCCCTAATCAAGGTATTTTCCAGATATTTTAAATTTGAAGCGTGGGAATAAGGGATAACATGGCAGATATGATCTTATGTACTGTAATGAAGATGTTTTGGGTTAGTTTTATTTGAATTTTCTAGGGTTGTGGAAACATTTATTGTACACTATTTTTTTTCACCAATTGAATTAAGAAATTAAAAAATAAAAATGATAAAAAGAAAAAAAAAATGAAAATAATGTGTAGTGATTTGGGATAACCACAAATCACATTTTTCTAGTACAATGATCTTCTAATTGTATGTGGTTAGGTTATTGATGTGAGGTTTTATCTAATCATAACATTAAAAAATGATGAAAACTAAAAAATAACAAAAATATTTAAGAGATTGAATAAATAATTTATTATGATTACATGATAATTACCTTTACTTTTATGTTTGGGGAAGTATGTTTTGCTACCTTAACAGGGAATCTTTCATTAATATTTTATATTTCATATCACAAATTTTACTTTAGATATAAACCTCCACCATGAGACTTAATTTTAACAAATTAAATCTTACCAACCTTAAGCCTTAGAGTTATTTGAACCGTTATTGAAAATTCTGGATGATTTTAATTTTATTTTTTCTTTACAATTTTAGAAATGTATATCTGTAGAGACCCAAATCATGATGTACATGGAAAATACATGACTTCTTCGGAATACTTAATACATAACAAAAACCGACAAACAAGGACCGTAATAATTTAGTGTCTTTGGAAACTCGGAAAATAATCTTCTAAATGTGGTGAAAGATCTTCAACATCTCCCATAAAGATCATCCCATTTTTTTCATACCTAAAACCTTTCTTTAAATCTTGGGGAAAAGAAAACATATAAAGGGTGAGCTCAAATGCTCAGTAAGGGTAAGCATAGAGAACATGAAACAATCCATAAACATTTGAATTAAAAAACTTGAACATGAAATCTAAACATCAAAATCATGAGAAAGACATAAATCTTGGAAGTACGTAAGGAATATATCATAAAGGAACATCAATCTTTATAAAATAGCATGGGAATAAATCATGTAATTGTGGAAACCCTTCAGCACTTGTTATGATTTCCATAGTAGCCAAGGAATTGCTGCCAAGACCATCTTAGTGGACAAAGTCCCTTTCTGAATCGAGTTCACTCCTCATGCCAGTCCGGTATCACTGAACTGGATTAACTTACCATTACATCCATGTCTATCTCATGAGATATTAATCTTTATCCAATGCATTGGAGGGAGATATAGGTACCACCCCTCTCATAATGCAATCATTCTTACTTGTGCCACAAAATAAACTTAATGCATTCATAATAACCCAATGAATAAAATGGGTTTCATAAACATCATCCCATCATCACATAATCCATATAAAACAAATGGATATTTCATCATAAGAAAAGTAAAACCATGAAAATAATAGAGACATTATACATGAAACATAAACATATGAAGTAATGTCATCTTAGATGGAAAATGGTTTTGATAAAACACATGAAATGAATTCTTGACAAAAATATCCTTTATTCTTTAAAATCACTTTATATTCACAAAATGTCATACAATTTTAAAAGAAAAAGATTTTGTTGAAAATAGCCATAAAATCTTATAGAGTAAGCTTCATGAAAATGATGCGTTATGAAATCGTAAAAATCCGTTCATACCGTATAAGTTAAAAATAACATTCTTCTTGTACTTTTGTCGGAAATGTAAAAAAGTACCTCGTATGATAAAAAAAGAAAGATTCCTTCCATTCAATGTGGTAAAAGTGAAAAAAGGAAAAATAATGAATTTAAACATACATGGAGGAAAATTAAACATTTTATGAAATCATATTGAAAACATATGGACATGGATAATAAACATAACCCCAGTAAATACTTACAAATAAACAAACACGGATAAGAATGAGATTGGAATAATTATCCCTTAACTTAGGTCCGATATGCTTCGTATGTATCCTAACCTCCTGTATAATTATTTAAATAATGTCATTTACATATTACATAATCATATTCATTGTTATGATATCATATATGGTTCACTTATGACATTATATTACCCGTTCTTTTATATGTTCCATGTTAAAGCAACATTTTTGGTAAAATCGTTTTATTTATCGTACATGTTTGGACTTGTTATTCTTGATATTATTACTTATAACCTGATTTACTTAATTTCAGAATTTAAAACATTATTTATATGTAATATATATTCAGTGTGTACATATATATATGATAGATCGATAAATGGAATGAAATACACCGTTCTTGGAGACGGTAGGTCGTACGTACGCATGAATGCTGTTTTTGTTTCCTTATTGAATTGAATGGAATTAAGTAGATGACATTCATATACATATACATAAATCCAGTATCATTATTATGTCATATATTTCATTATTACTTATTATATATAATTTATTATCATTAATGAATGGTTAACATAGATAATAAATCTCATAACTTTACAATAATCATATATAGTTATCTATTACACAATTATACCCATCCATGTAAGGTGGTGGTCGAAAACAGATTACACCACGGCGTGGATACGGTATTATGTACGTACGCACGAGCGGTGATTTCGTTTTCCGTAGGATGGATAGAAGGGGAAATATGGTTGTTTCATACATATAATAACATATCAGTATATGAGTGACACTAATGTTATTACTTCATAATGAAACAACTAAAGAAGAATAATTAGAAGAATAAATAAAGTTTAAAGAATCGGTAACAGACATTACCTCTTCTTTGAAGCACCTCTTCTTAACCTCCTCTTAGGGCACTAAAGATAGTCTTTTATGAGAACCAGAACCTCTAAGATGTTTCTACGGAAGTGGAGAAGAGAAATTGTCAGGAGTTTTCTGAGCTTGAAATCTCAATGTGGTGTGCGGAATAGAGGGAGGAGATTCCCTTTTATAAGAGAGGAGAGAGGCACCTTTGAAAATATAAGAAATATTCGTTTAAATTAAATCCCAAACCCACATAAAATCTTCCAAAATGACTCATATCCTAAGATTAGATGAGATAGGGTTGTAATCTCATCAACCAATAAAATTTAGATATTTTAGGAATTTATTTTAAACATTATCAACATGATTTATCCTTATTTTTCAATTAAATATTATTTTTGGTAATATTATTCTAAATTTTAAATTATTATAAATAATTACTTATGTTTTGTGACTTTTCCATAATTTTCCATTTTAAGACATTTTGGACTATATAAATTATAATTTATAAATTTTAAATATTTTTATGATTTTTAAACAATTTTATAATATGATATTTTTATAAAATAACAATAGTGTCAATTTTAACACTATTCATTTATTTGAATTTAAATAAAATATTTATACAGATGATATTTTCTAAATAAAAGCTTTAATAAATACATAAAATTTAATATGTATCTAGAAAATTAGTGGATCACATTACATAGTTCATATAATATTTATTTTATTATTTTTAAAACCATTTATTTGGTTTATCTCTTAATAAAATAATTACTACAACATTTTTCTATAATTATTTAATATACATATTTGTTGCATAAAAATTAAAAATAAAATTCTATGAAGAAGAAAAATATATTACCTTTCACAATAATACTTTTACTTGAATTTATCATCTTAAAATCACAATATTTTAATTTTTATATTTATTAAATTAGAAGGTGACAACATTGGCATCATTTAAAATAAAATAATACAACTTTCATAATCGATTTTATAAGGATCCAAATGGTCAAATATTTGAACATTGGATGATTATGGTTTACATTTACATGAAAATAATTTTTTTTTCTGGGTTTTGTGCCTTTGATGGTCACTATTAGTTTAGTAAAACTATAATATTGATTTTTCACTAGATAATGAATTTCTGCATCACTATTGTGTCACAATTGATGATAATTATTTTATCCCTAAAAATTATAAATAAATTCATATGATGTATATAATTTTATTATCTTTCTGGAAACTATTCATGTTCGGAGTTTCATGAAATTTATCACTAAATTAAAATTAATATACTCATAAGATTTAAGAGAGTGACATGTTCCACTTTCTTTGGTTTTAATAATAATTAAATTATTTTCAAGAAAACAAGTACATAAAATGAATCTATTCAGACCCTAAGGTGATATGGGTAGACTTTTAGTCATCCAATTTATTTTCAGGTGTTAGGGTAATTTTATAATCTTTTATTTACCCTTAATTACCCGATTTAACTTGAACTATGTAAATAAAATTTACCGTAGTTACTATTCATAATGCCCAAAAATAAAAAGTATTCTATTAATATAATTTGGACCCACTAATTCAAAATATAGAATCCATTTTTACAAATTCAATACACAGAAGTTTCAGAAATTAAATTAAAATTAATCTTGTTGTTGAAAGAAAATGAGTTTTTGTTTAAAACATTTCAAAAGATTGAATAGATTTAACCTATGTATTCATCGTAAAATCAATGCTAATGACATAAATGATATTACATGGAAAAGATATATTCTATTTATAATTCAAATCCATTCAATATTATAATTTAACTATATAAATTATTACGATGAAAAAATGTTGTTCTTAATTAAAATATAGCGTGTTTTTACTATTCATAAAAATATGAAAGTTATCAGAAAAATATCAAAACATTATCCAATGTAAATTTTTATATCCTGATTCAAAATTATAATTTTATTTTGTATTATTGAACTTATAAACATTTCAAAAACTATATTTAATGTGGGTTCCCCATCAAAAGGCAGCAAAACTGCATTTTTTTAAAAATACTTATTTTACACGAAATATTTATTTTGTTCTCATACCATGTTCTAAAAAATGTGTTATATGAATAATAATGTTATGAAATTCAAAATTTAGTTAATACTATTCATAACAGCTAGTTCGTGATAATATTATAACCATATATCATTGTTTAGTGAAACCCGAAATTGCGTACAACAGACACTATCGAGGAAGGTCGTGATTGCGTGTAATGCAAGCCAAGTCCGGGTTGCGTGTAGTGCAAGACATCTTTGTTGTTTTGTATAACATAATCCAACCATATTTCATTTATACATTGAATATATATATATACATATATATATATATATATTCACTCAATGTTTTGAACTTGAAATTGTGTGTAACACGATCCAAGAATAGTGTTACGTATACTACATGCTAATGCGGTGTTTCGTATAGTAAAAGCTAATATCGGTGTAGTGTATAATAGAAGATCAAAGAAATTAAAAATAATATATCTCTTAAAACATTGGGGTGTTACTTCTTACCCCCCTTAAAATGAATTTCGTCCTCGAAATTCGTCGGGGTTATAAATTGTTTACTATTCATAGAAACCCACATCGTAAAAAGGAATACTAAAACATAATTTTAAAAACTAAAGTATGACATGTAACGATTACCCAAATTAACTCATCAATGGGATTCCATATAGGAGAACATAGGTGAAATTATGGAAATGGAAGAAAAATCTAACCATCATGTTCTAATGGAGAGTGGTAGAGAACATGGCTATGAAAAAGCCCTCAATCACAAAGCCATAAATTTGTGATGATCAAAGGTACCATCTTATTAATCGGATATAAGATCACTATGACTACATTTTTGGTTTTCAATATCATTTCTCTATAGTTTAATATATTGAATTAGAAGAAATACATGCTTGATTTTTGTACAATCTCACTGTTGTTCATGCTTTGAACAATTCCCACTTCTTCTATTAAAGAAATTATGTTGAATTTGTTATCTGTGAAGTGTTAACAGATAATGTGATATAATGATGGGTCATTCCATATGTTTCAAACAAAAGGTTAGAAAAAGTAATCAAATATACATACATCCATCTATGGTGAGGTTAATCATATATGATTCCAAAAATGAACATATACTTCATATATCAACCCGCTTAATAAATGAAAACTAGTTTCTACTAACCCGGGACTTCCTATAGGCCAGTGGTAGGCGATAAAGGCCAGTCGCACTTCAGTTGTGGGTTCGATTACCACAGCCTTGTCTGATGCGATGGGCCGTCGCCCATCCTGCAGGTTGTCCTTTTTCTAAAAGTACATTACTTTAACATCCCATCAATAATATCAAAAAAATTTATATCCTTATACAATACTAACATATGTCCAACATAATCCATTCCAATCTTTAGGCTTATCTAAAATAATTCGGTCCAAGCTCATAGTATAAATAATTCAATTACTTAAATGTTTATCTACCAAGAATGTGAATACAAGCATTTTCCCCACATATATCATAAGATATATCTTGTTGGTTGCATTCCAAACACATGAATACCTTATTCATATATTCTCCTAAAACATAAATTACAATAGAACCGTAGTGAAAACATGAATACTGTCAAAAGGCAACCCTTTCCACATACCAAAATCCCAAAAAATCTATACAATCAAACCATAATGTCACATAGTCCTTATATCATTCATGAGCTCATGAATACAATCAAACATCTCATTATATTCTTATCCCATCATTATACCCATATCATCTACTTTCCAAAAATATCTGAATAACTTTTCATGGTTTTCGGTACCATTTAACATATACATTCAAATACTTTAGAAAAAACAATAGTGTAACAATCCTTATATGATTCTTTATTCCATATTACCATACATTATTCTCTATAAACATACAATCATTCCACTAACTTCTGAAACCACTAACTGAGCTTCATCATTTCTTTCATCTCATATTTCATTTGTCGTCTCTTCATCTTCATCCACAGAAATACTACTCATATGACCATGCTGATTCTCTTCATGAGATTTTCATTAGGGCATTGGTTTGCATAATGCCCATACATTCCACAATTACAACATCTAATCATTGTTGATGTTGTAGAAATACCATTATCTCCGTCCATGGTTTTAACTAAACCTTTTCCTTTTCACTTATTGGCTTTGTGTCCTTATTTTCCACACACAATGCATCTTCCAGTTCATTTGAAACAATCTCTGTGATGCCTCTTCCCACATGATTTACAATAGGGAAATTGAACTTTCTTTCCTCTATGATTATCATGAAACTCCATCTTTCTCGTATTATCTGAGTTGGGAAACTTATCAAAGTTGAGATTATTGATCAAATTATGAAATTGCTAATTAGGAATAATAACGATGTTTGGACTTCCAAATCCCATTTCATTTGGTTTCTCATGAATAATATCATTCCATTTTCCGTTATATCCTCCATTATCGTGAATCTTCCTATTTCAAGCCATTTTCTAAAACCCAAAAAGAATAGTGTGAGGGGGAAAAATCATGCTAGGGAAAAAACTTAGTAATGGGGGAGTACCCTCAATATCTAACATCTTAGGTTAAATTCTAAGATCGTTACTGTAGCTCTAGGACTATACCCTATATGTATACTTATCCTTAGGGACATCCATAGACATACCGTAGAAATATCACTAGGGATCTCACTAACGTTTTCGCATCCTAGTTTCCAAAGGTTGAATAAACCTCCCTCTGATACCAACAGTAGAGAACCAAAGCTTGACGTACATGGACAATACATTACTTTTTCTGAATACTAAATACATAACAAAAATAGACACACAAGGACCATAATAGTTTAGTGTCTTTGGAAACTCGGAAAATAATCTTATAATCATGGTGAAAGATCTTCAACATCTCCCATGAAGATCTTCCCCTTTTGTTTTCTTACCTAAAACCATTCTTTAAATCCTGGGGAAGAGAAAACATATAAATGGTGAGCTCAAATTCTCAGTAAGGGTAAGTGTAACGCCCCGACCCCAGCTACCCAGAGTCGGTGCATTACTTCGTAACATTGGCATGATCACAAAAGATCAAGTCTCGAAAGACCGATTAGTTTAGTAGCCTTGGAAACACTAGATACATTCGTAAACGTTACATTACAACATAAAGTGAAAAACTACAATAACAAAGTCTCCATAGTCCACACTCATATCCTCTTCCGACTATCCCTGCAGGTCATTCATAAAATACTTCTTCACATCCTGGAAAATATTAAAACATTGAAAGGGGTGAGCTCAGATGCTCAGTAAGGATAACAATAATGCGGAAGCTTTCATAAATAAACATTAACATTTAAGGCAATGTATAACTAAAACAAAAGCCTCTTAAACATGAACTTAAACATAATATGGCAAAAGTAAAATGAGATAATGCCCTTTACTTCTTCACATGGATATTCTACTGGTCGAATAATCACATGAAATATCAATAACCACTTTCATAATGAGGGAATGTATAATGCCGGACATTCTGAAACATTTTGTCAAGGCCTCGGCCAAGACATCTAAAATGATTAAGGCCTCGGCCAAAACCATAAATCAAATTGGGAAAGGGCCTCGGCCAATTCCACGTCTAGTTGTCTCATGAGACCTACCGATGCATCGAGGAGCTATAGCGGGCTCCACCCGTCACTTATTAAGTCCAATACATTCCTCATATGAATAGGTTTAAACATATCATAAACCATAACATAATCGTATCACATAAAACATGAATAAAGGAAACATAACATTTCCACATTTCAATCACAATATATCAATACAACACATTGATATAATAAAAATGCTTTCAAAACCATTTTCAATACCAAAATAAAAGAAAGTTAAAACTTTGTATTTATTTTTCATTAAAAAAATGATGGCTTGTATAGGAAGCCGAAACTCAAATAAAGGTCACGGCGGCGGAGAAGTCGTTGTCGCCGCATAAGTACGGAAAGAAAAACATTCCCTTTTGTCGTTTAGCAAAACGCTTCGTATAAAAAAGATTTATTTTGAATAAACGTAAAAGTCAAAGGGGTTTATACACCGTATAAAATAAAGTTATGTATAAAACCAAATATGCCTCGATGAAAGGAGATTGAGACGAAGTCCTTAAAAAGATTATTCTTAAAATAAAATAGATCTATTATGTGTATTCACTATAGGTACACATAAATAAAGTAAAAATACAGAATAAGACGTAATAATATCATGACATAATTTGAAAGTATGAGATTAACCCAAAGAATGGAAATTGGGTTAAGAAATTCCCTTATCTCGTGTCTGACTTGACTCAACCGTTCTTTAACCTCCTGAATAATAAACTAGAGTTAATATATACCTTATTAAGAACCATTTTCAACTTCATTATCCTTATTATATCACTTATTACCATGATATGAACATTATGTAATTATTTAAGTTAATAACGGTCGTTTTGTCGATCTTTGGTACTTGAGTCAACAATAAGCTTCTTATAATTACAAGTTGTTTATGTGGTGAAATATCCATTATATCCAGAATTATATTCATGATTTATATGTCATATATATCTTATATATCCAGTATATACATTCATTTATAATATTACGTAACATTTAGAGGTAAGAAATGAAATGCACCGTTCATGGAGACGGTAAGCCGTACGTACGCATGAACGCTACTTTCATTTCAATTTCATATTTAATGGAACTAAATCATAATGATATAAATGTATAATATAATTCCAGTATAATATAGTGTATAATACCATTTACTCCATCCTTTATACATCCCACATATGGCATTAACGATTCAAATCACTTTGAGGGGGCGGTAGTCCGCACTTCCTAAAATGAAATTATCGCGTTTTACCCATAATGGAAATCATAAAGTATGCCATAAATGAGAAATACAGAAGCATAAGTAAAACAAAAACATATTATATATCATATATAGAAATAGTGACATCTTAATGGCCACCTTTGAAGGTGTTATATGAGTGTTGAACAATCATCGCTTCGTGAGGCAGAAATTCGCCATCCACAGAAACCGTATGTTCTTTAACCATTAGATGTAGGTGTGTGTAAGTGTAGCTCGAATCCTTCTTATAACAACATCCTAGTATATTGAGGATACTGGTGTTGTTACAAAAGAAATGAATAAAAAGAGTTTAGGGGGTTGGAGAAGAAAAATAAAACAAAACAACATTAGAAAAGACATTACCTCAAAATCGGGTAACTCTTTTTGATTTGATCTAAAGGCTTCCTTGGGAAGAGTTCTGCCCAAAGTGAGGTTTCTAGGAGTAAGGAAGGAATGTTGGGAGAGTATTTGGGCAGAGGTTGGCCGAGCCAAATGGCTTGATGGTGTGAATAAGGTGGGAGAGGTGGGGGCCTTTTATAAGTGGAGAGGAGGGGCACTTTTGGAAAGTAATGAAATGTTACATTATTTCAAAATGCTTTTCGGATTCTAAAGGTCCCACATCTATATAATTCGAGGCTAAGGTGATAAGGTTTCGAAATATCTTCATCCAATAGGCTTTGGACAAGTGTAAGCCTCGGATTTTTCATTATCTTCTCATTTTATTTAAATCGTCAAATAATGATGTCATCGCTGCATCATTATTATGTCATAAATACTTTAATTTATTTAATGTCTAAAAATTATAAAACAAATACTATGATGTAGGAAATCTTTTTAGCTTTCCAATGACTATTTATAATCAAAATTAGGACTTGTATAACCCCAATTAAAAATTGTTTTAGTAGAACAATTTATGTTAGTGTCATTTTCACTTTAACATTAAATAAAAAGTAATTTATGTTATTTCCCAACAAAAGTGGATCCATGGGGTCCCCAAGTTAGGCCATGGCTTGTCTTGGTCGGCCATGACTCAACCAATGAGGTTGGGACATGTGTCTAGGTCATTTCATATTATTAATGTATTATTTATACCTTAAACTACACTAATTACCACTAATCGCGATTAAGAACTTAAAAGTTACTATTCACCAAAAATTATTTTGATCTCATTGAACCACATTTTACTTCTTAATGACAACCATGTATGTCGGATTTTTGAAAATCAAATCACAGAAGTTGTAATATTTCATTTAAACGAAAAATCAGTTATTTAACTACCACTTAGTGGTTTCACTATTCATCAAAAATTGAAGTTTTTCAGAATAAGGCCAAAATTTCACCCTAAGCTATAATTGATATTCCGAATTCAAAAATGATGTCTATTTTACAAAATTCCAAACATATAAGTTGTATTAATTAATTTCATAATTAATTCCCGCTGTTACAACAAATAGCGTGTTTTTAAGAAACAATTTATATCAAAAGTTTGGCAATTGTTTATGTCCAATTTCAATGTTAAATTAATTCTAATGACCACCATTGGATAAAATGGTAAAAATATTTTCTAATTATACCTTAAAACCACTAAATAGTATAATTTATCTGTATAAATTATTTTGATTAAAAAAGTTGTTTTTATGTATATTTCACTATTCATAAAAAATTAGAAGTTCTCAGAAAAATACCAAAAATTCAACATAGGCTAATTTCGATATTACGAATACAAAAATGAAGTCCATTTTGAAATATAAAATTTCTATAATTTTAAAAAGTGGTTATTACTATTCATAACGGCTATTTTGATTAGTTGCGGTGTGTTAGAACTCGAACTTGCGTACAATGCAAGCTATTGCATTATTGAATGAGAAGCGTATCGTGGAAGCTCGGGGTGTTACATTCTCCCCTCCTTCAATAAATTGCGTCCTCGCAATTTGAAATTTTTCTTTGATAATAAAAGGCTGAAAATAGAAAATACCTTTGTGGAAAACCCACATCGGAAATAAGGTTAATAAATATATAACATTAAAAGAAAGCAGGATAAGTACAAAGGTCACCCGACATAGCCCATTCTAGGATTCTATGAAAATATGGATATGGAGGAGAAACAAACCATCAAGGTCTGATGGAGAGTTATAGAAAACAGGATTAGGAGAATGTTTAACCACAAGAAAATCACAAACTTGTGATTGGTTAAACGGTCATTGAATCCCCAGTTGGAAAAGTTAACCGACAACATTTTTGTTTCAAGTTACCTTTTATAATGTTGAGGAATTTATTTATGAGATTTACTAAGAACGTAGGGGAATATACATACTTGTTATGTATACTTTCATTCGTTAATAAATTTTTACCACAAACCCAACTTTTACTCCAAATGGTAACGGAACTCAAAAATATTCTATTTATCCTAATTGTATAAGGTTCCAAATGTTAACACATACCATTTAGATTAGTAAAACGATTTTGTAATAACCAGGGACTTCCTGTAGGCTAGTGGTAGGAAATAAAGGCCTGTCGCACTTTGATTGTGGGTTCGATTCCTACAGCTTTGTCCGACGCGACGGTTTATGCCCCACCCTGCAGGTTGTCCTTTTCCTAAAACTATAGTATTATAATACTCCAAAAATAATCTTCATAAATTTTTTAACCTTAAACCATACTATCCAAAAATCAACTTAATCCACTCCAACCTTTATAGTTATCCAAAATACCTCTGTCCAGACTTTCTCTAAAAGGTCTCTTAATTCCAAAATCAATTTATCAGATTCCCCAAACAAAGAAATGTTTCTCTTATTGTCACATACCAAAAATATGATTACCTTAATCATATTAAAACCTTACTGAAATCAAAAAGTAATGTAGTACAATCCATATATATATATTACATTATTCTTATAACCAGAATATAATCCTTGAGTCCAAAAGCACCAATACATTAGTTATTCTGCTTCAACTGTAGTAATAGCATAAGATTGTCCTTGATCCCTTGTCCTTTTCTGAGGTAAGTTTCCTTGACGCTTAGGACATTCATTTGCATAATGACCCATTTCTCTACAATTGTAGCATTCAACTTTGACAGCCTCTTTCTTTCCCTTGCAATCACGTGCCTGGTGATCTTTTTCTCCACATTTATAACAGACTCCCATTCCTTTTAGGCAAGTACCAGGGTGATTCTTCCCACAATTATCACATAATGGAAAATCCTTCTTTCCCTTTTTCCCTTTATCTGTCTCTTGTTCCACCGTTCTCTTCTTCTCTTGCTTTACTTTGTTGTCATAAGACTTAGATAATTCCTTTTCTGTCTTGATAGCACATGAGACTATATCTTCGTATGATGAGAAGGATTGTGATACTAAATCTCGTCGGAGAAATGGTTTTAACCCATCAAAGAAACGATCAATCTTACTCCTTGGGTTACGTATATAATCGGCAGCATGCCTCGCTAACCTTGTAAAGTTAGCCTCATACTTTGCGACATTCTCATCCTCCTTCTGCCTCAGACTCAGAAATTGCCTTTCCATATCTGCTCGATGGTCACGAGGAAAGTATTTTTCTAAGAAAAGCTCTTTGAACTCCCTCCATTCCATATTCGATACGTCATCATCTTCCTTTGTGTTTTGAATCAGTGACCACCACTGATCGGCATCTCCAGTGAGGCGGTAAACTGCCATGACAACCTTCTCCCTTTCACTACTCCCCAAGGCATGGAATATTTTCTCTAAGGAATTTATCCATTGCTCAGCTACTGTAGGATTTGTACTCCCATTGAAGGTTGGCGGTTGTTGCCTCATGAAACGGTCTAGCATTGATCCTCCACGTTGCGAATCAGGGTGCTCCATACGAGTAAGGTTGTTATTCATAACCTGCGTGAGTTGTCCCAGTATGGTAATAAGTTGATCAGCACCAGTTGTATCTCCAGGTCCACAATAATTATCTTGAGCAGGAGGGCAATCCCTACACGGAGTTCGTGCATTGATACAGTTTCCATTCCTTCTACTAGGCGCCATTTCTAAACAATGGCATAATCCAGATTAGTTTATGAATCAAAATACATAATTCCATACTTGTATAATACTTAACATAAATTGAACTATTTATGGATATAATCCATAATCATAAAAAGAAATGTTTCCTTTGAGGAAGTATGTACTCATAAACCTTACATAATGGTTTGTAAAGAAAATGAGAATTATCCTAAGCATATCCCCCGGGAGTGTCGTAACCAAGAGTGCAGCAAGGCCCGTTGTCGTGCACCAGTTCCCGTTCGAGTCTAGCTCAAAGCGGTGTTTTCGGGTTTTACCCCTAGGTACATCTGTGCCAGAGCCGCCTCTACCTGCTCGTATCCAGACAGGGATGCATTGCTCGGAAAACTCACAAAATCTCTACAATAACAAAATTATAGGAAGTTCTTCTATACTAATCCTCAAAGTCTATCTTTGGGCTATGTGCTCTAATCAGAGTTTATCTAAATCTAGCTTCCAAGGTTAGTACTAAACTGCCTCTGATACCAACTGTAACGCCCCGACCCCAGCTACCCAGAGTCGGTGCATTACTTCGTAACATTGGCATGATCACAAAAGATCAAGTCTCGAAAGACCGATTAGTTTAGTAGCCTTGGAAACACTAGATACATTCGTAAACGTTACATTACAACATAAAGTGAAAAACTACAATAACAAAGTCTCCATAGTCCACACTCATATCCTCTTCCGACTATCCCTGCAGGTCATTCATAAAATACTTCTTCACATCCTGGAAAATATTAAAACATTGAAAGGGGTGAGCTCAGATGCTCAGTAAGGATAACAATAATGCGGAAGCTTTCATAAATAAACATTAACATTTAAGGCAATGTATAACTAAAACAAAAGCCTCTTAAACATGAACTTCAACATAATATGGCAAAAGTAAAATGAGATAATGCCCTTTACTTCTTCACATGGATATTCTACTGGTCGAATAATCACATGAAATATCAATAACCACTTTCATAATGAGGGAATGTATAATGCCGGACATTCTGAAACATTTTGTCAAGGCCTCGGCCAAGACATCTAAAATGATTAAGGCCTCGGCCAAAACCATAAATCAAATTGGGAAAGGGCCTCGGCCAATTCCACGTCTAGTTGTCTCATGAGACCTACCGATGCATCGAGGAGCTATAGCGGGCTCCACCCGTCACTTATTAAGTCCAATACATTCCTCATATGAATAGGTTTAAACATATCATAAACCATAACATAATCGTATCACATAAAACATGCATAAAGGAAACATAACATTTCCACATTTCAATCACAAGATATCAATACAACACATTGATATAATAAAAATGCTTTCAAAACCATTTTCAATACCAAAATAAAAGAAAGTTAAAACTTTGTATTTATTTTTCATTAAAAAAATGATGGCTTGTATAGGAAGCCGAAACTCAAATAAAGGTCACGGCGGCGGAGAAGTCGTTGTCGCCGCATAATTATGGAAAGAAAAACATTCCCTTTTGTCGTTTAGCAAAACGCTTCGTATAAAAAAGATTTATTTTGAATAAACGTAAAAGTCAAAGGGGTTTATACACCGTATAAAATAAAGTTATGTATAAAACCAAATATGCCTCGATGAAAGGAGATTGAGACGAAGTCCTTAAAAAGATTATTCTTAAAATAAAATAGATCTATTATGTGTATTCACTATAGGTACACATAAATAAAGTAAAAATACAGAATAAGACGTAATAATATCATGACATAATTTGAAAGTATGAGATTAACCCAAAGAATGGAAATTGGGTTAAGAAATTCCCTTACCTCGTGTCTGACTTGACTCAACCGTTCTTTAACCTCCTGAATAATAAACTAGAGTTAATATATACCTTATTAAGAACCATTTTCAACTTCATTATCCTTATTATATCACTTATTACAATGATATGAACATTATGTAATTATTTAAGTTAATAACGGTCGTTTTGTCGATCTTTGGTACTTGAGTCAACAATAAGCTTCTTATAATTACAAGTTGTTTATGTGGTGAAATATCCATTATATCCAGAATTATATTCATGATTTATATGTCATATATATCTTATATATCCAGTATATACATTCATTTATAATATTACGTAACATTTAGAGGTAAGAAATGAAATGCACCGTTCATGGAGACGGTAAGCCGTACGTACGCATGAACGCTACTTTCATTTCAATTTCATATTTAATGGAACTAAATCATAATGATATAAATGTATAATATAATTCCAGTATAATATAGTGTATAATACCATTTACTCCATCCTTTATACATCCCACATATGGCATTAACGATTCAAATCACTTTGAGGGGGCGGTAGTCCGCACTTCCTAAAATGAAATTATCGCGTTTTACCCATAATGGAAGTCATAAAGTATGCCATAAATGAGAAATACAGAAGCATAAGTAAAACAAAAACATATTATATATCATATATAGAAATAGTGACATCTTAATGGCCACCTTTGAAGGTGTTATATGAGTGTTGAACAATCATCGCTTCGTGAGGCAGAAATTCGCCATCCACAGAAACCGTATGTTCTTTAACCATTAGATGTAGGTGTGTGTAAGTGTAGCTCGAATCCTTCTTATAACAACATCCTAGTATATTGAGGATACTGGTGTTGTTACAAAAGAAATGAATAAAAAGAGTTTAGGGGGTTGGAGAAGAAAAATAAAACAAAACAACATTAGAAAAGACATTACCTCAAAATCGGGTAACTCTTTTTGATTTGAGCTAAAGGCTTCCTTGGGAAGAGTTCTGCCCAAAGTGAGGTTTCTAGGAGTAAGGAAGGAATGTTGGGAGAGTATTTGGGCAGAGGTTGGCCGAGCCAAATGGCTTGATGGTGTGAATAAGGTGGGAGAGGTGGGGGCCTTTTATAAGTGGAGAGGAGGGGCACTTTTGGAAAGTAATGAAATGTTACATTATTTCAAAATGCTTTTCGGATTCTAAAGGTCCCACATATATATAATTCGAGGCTAAGGTGATAAGGTTTCGAAATATCTTCATCCAATAGGCTTTGGACAAGTGTAAGCCTCGGATTTTGCATTATCTTCTCATTTTATTTAAATCGTCAAATAATGATGTCATCGCTGCATCATTATTATGTCATAAATACTTTAATTTATTTAATGTCTAAAAATTATAAAACAAATACTATGATGTAGGAAATCTTTTTAGCTTTCCAATGACTATTTATAATCAAAATTAGGACTTGTATAACCCCAATTAAAAATTGTTTTAGTAGAACAATTTATGTTAGTGTCATTTTCACTTTAACATTAAATAAAAAGTAATTTATGTTATTTCCCAACAAAAGTGGATCCATGGGGTCCCCAAGTTAGGCCATGGCTTGTCTTGGTCGGCCATGACTCAACCAATGAGGTTGGGACATGTGTCTAGGTCATTTCATATTATTAATGTATTATTTATACCTTAAACTACACTAATTACCACTAATCGCGATTAAGAACTTAAAAGTTACTATTCACCAAAAATTATTTTGATCTCATTGAACCACATTTTACTTCTTAATGACAACCATGTATGTCGGATTTTTGAAAATCAAATCACAGAAGTTGTAATATTTCATTTAAACGAAAAATCAGTTATTTAACTACCACTTAGTGGTTTCACTATTCATCAAAAATTGAAGTTTTTCAGAATAAGGCCAAAATTTCACCCTAAGCTATAATTGATATTCCGAATTCAAAAATGATGTCTATTTTACAAAATTCCAAACATATAAGTTGTATTAATTAATTTCATAATTAATTCCCGCTGTTACAACAAATAGCGTGTTTTTAAGAAACAATTTATATCAAAAGTTTGGCAATTGTTTATGTCCAATTTCAATGTTAAATTAATTCTAATGACCACCATTGGATAAAATGGTAAAAATATTTTCTAATTATACCTTAAAACCACTAAATAGTATAATTTATCTGTATAAATTATTTTGATTAAAAAAGTTGTTTTTATGTATATTTCACTATTCATAAAAAATTAGAAGTTCTCAGAAAAATACCAAAAATTCAACATAGGCTAATTTCGATATTACGAATACAAAAATGGAGTCCATTTTGAAATATAAAATTTCTATAATTTTAAAAAGTGGTTATTACTATTCATAACGGCTATTTTGATTAGTTGTGGTGTGTTAGAACTCGAACTTGCGTACAATGCAAGCTATTGCATTATTGAATGAGAAGCGTATCGTGGAAGCTCGGGGTGTTACAGTAAGCATAGAAAACATGAAACAATCCATAAACATTTGAATGCAAAAACATGAACATAAAATCTAAACATCAAAATCACGAGCAAAGACATAAATCTTGGAAGTACTTAAGGAAAATATCATAAAGGAACATAAATCCTTATAAAATATCATGGGAATAAATCATGTCATTTTGGAAACCCTCGAGCACTTGTTATGATTTCCATTGTAGCCAATGCATTTCATCCAAGACCATCATAGTGGACAAAGTCCCTTTCTGAATCGAGTTCACTCCTCGTTCCAGTCTTGTATCACTGAACCGGATTAACATACCGTTCCAGCTATGTCTATCTCATGAGATATAAATAATTACCCAATGCATTGGAGGGAGATACAGGTCCCACCCATCTCATAATGAAATCATTCTTACATGTGCCACAAAATAATCTTAAAACATTCATTATAACCCAAAGAATAAAATGGGTTTCATAAACATCATCCCATCATCACATAATCCATATAAAACAAATGGATATTTCATCATAAGAAAAGTGAAACCATGTAAATCATAGAGACATTATACATGAAACATATATATATGAAATAATGTCATCTTAGATGGAAAATGGTTTTGATAAAACACTTGAAATGAATTCTTGAGGAAAATATCCTTTCTTCTTCAAAATCATTTTTTTTCACAAAACGTCATGAAATTTTAAAAGAAAAAGATTTGTATAAAATATTCATAAAATCATTTAGAGTAAGCTTCATGAAAATGAGGCATTATGAAACCATAAAAATACATTCATGCTGTATTAGTTAAAAATAAAATTTTTCTCGTACTTTTGTCGGAAAAGTAAAAAAGTATCTCGTATGATAAAAAAAGAATGATTCCTTCCATTCAATGTGGTAAAAGTAAAAAGATGGTAAAGAATGACTTTAAACATACATAGAAGAAAATTAAACATTTTATGAAAACATTTTGAGAATATATGGACATGGATAATAAACATAACCCCAGTAAATACTTACGAATAAACAATCTCGGAAAAGAATGAGATTGGAATAATTATCCATTACCTTCGGTCCGATATGCTTCGTACATATCTGAAACTCATGTATAATGATTTAAATAATGTCATTGACTTATTACAGAATCATATTCATTGTCATGATATCATATATGGTTCACTTATGACATTATATTACTCGTTCTTTTGTAATTTCCATGTTAAAGCAGCATTTTAGGTAAAATCGTTTTATTTATTGTACATGTTTGGACTTGTTGTTCTTGATAATATTACTTATAACATGATTTAATTAATTCCAGAATGTAAAAGATGATTTATATGTAATATATATTCAGTATATAAATATATATATGATAGATCGATAAATGGAATGAAATACACCGTTCATGGAGACGTTAGGCCGTACGTACCCATGAACGATGTTTTTGTGTCCTTATTGAATTGAATGGAATTAAGTAGATGACATTCATATATATATACATTAATCCAGTATAATTATTATGTCATATATTTCATGATTACTTATTATATATACTTTATAATCCTTAATGAATGGTTAACATAGATAATGAATCTCATCGCGTCGTGGAGACGGTAGTCTGTACGTACGCATGAGTGATGATATCATTCCCATGATCGTGGAAATGTATTGAAGTGTATGTATAATATTTCAGAATCAATATAACATTAAAATAATCACATATTGTTATCTATTTAAAACATTAAACCCATCCATGTAAGGTGGTGGTCGAAAACAGTTTACACCACGGCGTGGAGACGGTATTATGTATGTACGCACGTGCGGTGATTTCATTTTCCGTAGGATGGATTGATGGTGAAATAGGGTTTTTAATACCTATATTAACATATCTGTATATTAGTGACACTGATGTTATTACTTCATAATGAAACAACTAATGAAGAAGAAGTAGAAGAAGAAATAAAGTTGAGAGAATCGGTAACGGACATTACCTCTTCTTTAAAGCGCATATTCTTAACCTACTCTTAGGGAACTAAAGCTGGTCTTTTAAGAAGACCAGAACCTCTAGGATGTTTCTATGGAAGTGGAGGAGAGAAATTGGCAGGGGTTGGCTGAGTGTGAAGGCTTGAAGTGGTGTGAGGAAGAGAGGTAGGAGATGCCCTTTATAAGGTATGAGAGGGGCACATTTGAAATATATGAAATATTAGTTCATATTAAATCCCAAACCCACTTAAAATCTTCCAAAATTACTCATATCTGAATGTTAGATGAGATATGGTTGTAATACCATCAAACAATAAAATTTAGACATTTTAGGAATTTATTATAAACATTATCAACATGATTTATCTTTATTTATCAATTTAATTTTATTTGTGGTAATAATATTGTAAATTTTAAAATTTTATAAATAATTACTTATGTGTTGTGAATTTTCCATAATTTGACACTTTAAGACATTTTAGACCATATAAATTATAATTTTTAATTTTTAAATATTTTTTGGCTTTTTAAACAATTTTATAATATGTTATTTTTATAAAATATCAATAGTTTCAATTTTAACACTATTCATTTATTTGAATTTAATAAAAAAATATATACAGAAGATATTTTCGAATTAAAAGCTTTAATAGATTCATAAAAGGTTATATGTATCTTGAAAATTAGTGGAGAACATTAAATAGTTCATATAATATTTATTTTTAAAACAATTTATTTGGTTAATCCCTTAATAAAATAATTACTACAACATTTTTGTATAATTATTTAATATACTTATTTGTTGCATAAAAATTAAAATTAAAATCATATCATGAAGATAAGTATATTAAATTTCAAAATAATTCTTTTAATCTAAATTATCATCTTAAAATCTCAATATTTAAATTGTTATATTTATTAAACTATGAAGGTGACAACTTTGGCATCATTAAAAAAAATAATATATGTGTCATAATTTCTTTTATAAGGCTCAAAATGGTCAAATATTCTACCATTGGATGATTATGGTCTACATTTACACGAACAAAATGTTTTGGCCAGGGTTTTGTGCCTTTTATGGTCACTATTAGTTTAATAAAAAGAATATTCTTGATTTTTCACTAGATAAACAATTTCTGCATCACTATTGTGTCACAATTAATTATAATTATTTAATCCCTAAAAATTATAAATAAATTCATATGATGTATATAATTTTATTATATTTCTTTAGACTATTCATGTATGTAGTTTCATGAATCTTATCACTAAATTAAAATTAATATACTTATAATATTTAAGAGAGTGACATGTTGTCACTTTATTTGGTTTTAATAATAATTAAATTATTTTCAAGGAAACAAGTCCATTTAATGAATCTATTCCGACCCTTAGGTGATATAGGTCTACTTTTAGTCATCAAAACAATAATTTTCAGGTGTTAGGGTAATTTTATAATGATATATTTACCCTTAATTACCCTATTTAACTTTAACTATGTTAAATAAAATTTACTGTACTTACTATTCATAATGCCCAAAAATAAACACTAGTATATTAATATAATTTTGACCCAATGATTCCAAATATGGAATCTATTTTTCCAAATTCAATACAAAGAATTTTCAGAAATTAAATTAAAATTAATATCGTTGTCGAAAGAAAATGAGTTTTTGTTTAAAACATTTCAAAAGATTGAATGGATTTAACCTATGAATCCATTGTAAAATCAATGATAATGACATAAATTATATTAAATGGTACAAATATATTGTATTTATACTTTAAAACCATTAAATATTATAATTTAACTATATAAATTATTACGAAGAAAAAAGTTGTTTTTAATTAAAATATAGCGGGTTTTTACTATTCATTAAAATATGACAGTTATCAGAAAAATATCAAAACTTTATCCAATGTAAATTTTTATATCCTGATTCAAAATTATAATTTTATTTTGTAAAATTGAACTTATAAACATGTTAAAAACTATATTTAATGTGGTTTCTCCATCAAAAGGTGGCAAAATTGCATTTTTGGAAAAATACTTATTTTACCCGAAATATTTATTTTGTTTTCATACCATGTTCTAGAAAATGTGTAAGATAAATAATAATGTTATAAAATTAAAAATGTAGTTAATACTATTCATAACGTCTAGTTCGTGATAATATTATAACCATATATCATTGTTTAGTGAAACCCGGTATTGCGTACAACACACGCTATCGAGGAAGGTCGTGATTGCGTGTAACACAAGCCAAGTCATGGTTGTGTGTAGTGCAAGTATTATTTGTTGTTTTTTATAACATAATCCAACCATATTTTATTGATACATTGAATATATATATATATACATATATATATATTCACTCAATGTTGTGACCTTGAAATTGTGTGTAACACGATCCAAGAATAGCGTTACGTATACTACAAGCTAATGCGGTGTTGTGTATAGTACGAGATACTCTTGGTGTAGTGTATAATATAATATCAAAGAAATTAAAAATAATATATCTCATAAAATCATGGGGTGTTACATTCTACCCCCCTTAAAATGAATTTCGTCCTCGAAATTCATCGGGGTTATAAATCGTTTACTATTCATTGAAACCCACATCGTAAAAAGGAATACTGAAACATAATTTTAAAAACTAAATTAAGATATGTAATGATTACCCAACGTAACTCATCACTGGGTTTCCATATAGGAGAACATAGGTAAAAATATGGATATGAAAGAAAAGTCTAACAATCAAGTTCTGATGGATAGTGGTAGAGATGGTTATGAAAAATCCATCAATCATAAAGCCATAAATTTGTGATGATCTGTGGTACCATCTGATTCATCGGATATAAGAGCACTAGGAAATCATTTTTGGTTTTCAATATCATTTCCCTGAAGTTGAAAATTTTGAATTAGAAGAAATAATTTCTTGATTTAGGTACAATCTCACTGTTGTTCGTGCTTTGAACAATTCCCAGTTCATCTTTTAAAGAAATGAATTTGAATTTGTTATTCGTGAAGTGTTAACAGATCATGTGATAGAATGATGGGTCATTCCATCTATTTCAAAAAAAATGTTATCAAATGTTATCAAATATACATACATCCATCTATGGTGAGGTTAATCATATACGATGCCAAAAAATGAACTTATACTTCATATATCATACCGCTTAATAAAATAATACTAGTTTCTACTAACTAGGGACTTCTTATAGGCTAGTGGTAGGCGATAAAGGCCAGTCAAACTTCGGTTGTGGGTTCGATTCCCACAGCCCTTTCCGACGTGATGGGCAATCGCCCATCCTGCAGGTTATCCTTTTTTTAAAACTACATTACTATAACATCCTATCAATTATATCAACAAAAGTTCTATCCTTAAACAATAATAACTTATGTCCAACATAATCCATTTCAATCTATACGTTTATCTAAAATACTTCGGTCCAAGATCATAGTATAAAGAAAATAATTACTAGAAAGGTTATCTACCAAGAATGTGAATACAAGAATTTATCCCACATATATCATAAGATATATCTTGTTGGTTGCATTCCAAACACATGAATACCTTAGTCATATATGTTCTTGAAACATAAATTACCATAGAACCTTAGTGAAAAAATGAATACAGTCAAAAGGTAACTCATTCCACATACCAAAATCCCAAAAAATCTATACAATCAAACCATAATATCACTTAGTCCTTATATCAGTCATGAGCTCATGAATACAATCAAACATCTCATTATCTTCTTATCCCTTCATTATGAGCATATCATCTTCTTTCCAAAAATATTTGAATAACCTTTAGTGGTTACCGGTACCATTAAACAGATAATTTCAAATAATTTATGAAAAAGAACATTGTAACAATCCTTAGATGATTCTTTATTCCATAGTACAATACATTATTATTTATAAACATACAATCATTCCACTAACTTATTAAACCATTGACTGCGATTCATCATTTCTTTCATCTCATATTTTATTTTTCGTCTCTTCATCATCATCCACATAAATACTACTCATATGAACATGATGATTCTCTTCATGTGATTTTCCCTTAGGGAATTGGTTTGCATAATGCCCATACATTCCACATTTAAAACATCTAATCATTGTTGATGTCATAGAAATAACATTATCCATGTCCATGGTGTTAACTGAACCTTTTCCTTTTCACTTATTGGATTTGTGTCCTCCTTTTCAACACCCAATGCATCTTCCAGTTCCTTTGAAACAATATCCGTGATGCCTCTTCCCACATGATTTGCATGATGGAAATTGAACTTTCTTTCCTCTATGATCATCATGAAACTCCATCTTTCTCTTATTATCTGAGTTGGGAAACATACCAAAGTTGAAATTTATTGATCATATTATGAGATTCCTGATTATGAATAACAATGATGTTTAGAATTCCAAACCCTGTTTCATTTGGTTGCTCATGAAGAATATCATTCCATTGTCTGTCATATCCTCCATTATCGTGAATCTTCATGTTTCCAGCCATTTTCTAAAACCCAAAAAGAATTGTGTGAGATGAAAAAATCATACTAGGGAAGACAACATAGTAATGGGGGAGTACCCTCAATATCTAACATCTTAGGTTAAATTCTAAGATCGTTACCATAGTTCTAGGACTATAACCTATACGCATACTTATCCTTAGGGACATCCCTAGACATAACTTAGAAATATCTCTAGGGATCTCACTAATGTTTTCACATTCTAGTTTCCAAAGGTTGACTAAACCTCCCTCTTATACCAACTGTAGAGACCCAAAGCTTGACGTACATGGACAATACATTACTTTTGAGGAATACTTAATACATAACAAAAACAGACACACAAGGACCGTAATAGCTTAGTTTATTTGGAAACTCGGAAAATAATCTCTTAATCATGGTGAAAGATCTGCAACATCTCTTATAAAGATATTCCCCGTTTGTTTTCTTACCTAAAACCTATCTTTAAATCTTGGGGAAAAGGAAAAATATAAAGGGTTAGCTCAAATTATCAATAAGGGTAATCATAGATAACATGAAACAATCCATAAAAATTTGAATGCAAAAACTTGAACATAAAATCCAAACATCAAAATCATGAGCAAAGACATAAATCTTGGAAGTACGTAAGGCATATATCATAAAAGAACATAAATATTTATAAAATAGAATGGGAATAAATCAGGTAATTGTGGAAACCCTACAACACTAGTTATGATTTCCATAGTTTCCAAGGCATTGCTGCCAAGATCATCTTAGTGGACAAAGTCCATTTCTGAATCGAGTTCACTCCTCGTTCTAGTCCTGTATCACTGAACTGGATTAACTTACCATTCCAGCTGTGTCTATATCATGATATATAAATCTTTACCCAATGCATTGGAGTGAGATATAGGTCCCACCCATCTCATAATGAAATAATTGTTACTTGTGCCACAAAATATACTTAAACCATTCATTATAACCCAAATAATAAAATGGGATTCATAAACATCATCCCATCATCACATAATCCATATAAAACAAATGGATATTGAATAATAAGAGAAGTGAAACCATGTAAATCATAGATACAGTATACATGAAACATAGACATATAAAATAATGTCATCTTATATGGAAAATGGTTTTGATAAAACACATGAAATGAATTTTGAGGAAAATATCATTTCTACTTCAAAATCATTTTCTTTTCACAAAACGTCATGCAATTTTAAAAGAAAAATATTTTAGTCAAAATATTCCTAAATTCTTGTAGAGTATGATTCATGAAAATGAGTCGTTATGAAACCGTAAAAATCCGTTCACGCCGTATAAGTTAAAAATATCATTTTTCTCATACTTTTGTCGGAAAAGTCAAAAAAGTACCTCGTATGGTAAACAAAAGAACGATTCCTTCCATTCGATGTGGAAAAGGTAAAAAAGGGTAAATAATGACATTAAACATACATGGAAGAAAATTAAACATTTTATGAAAACATTTTGAGAACATATGTACATGGACAATAAACATAACCCCAATAAATACTTACGAATAAACAATCTCGGATAAGAATTAGATTGGAATAATTATCCCTTACCATATGTCCGATGTGTTTCGTAAATATCCAAACCTCCTGTATAATGATTTAAATAATGTCATTGACTTATTACAGAATCATATTCATTGTTATGATATCATATATGGTTCACTTATGACTTTATTTTACCCATTCTTTTGTAAGTTCCATGTTAAAGCAGCGTTTTGGGTAAAATTGTTTTATTTATCGTACATGTTGGGACTTTTTTTTTTGATATTATTACTTATAACCTAATTTACGTAATTTCAGAATGTAAAACATGATTTATATGTAATATATATTCATAATGTACATATATATATGATAGATCGATAAATGGAATGAAATACGCCGTTCATGTATACGGTAGGCCATACGTACGCATGATTGTTGTTTTAGTTTCCTTATTGAATAGAATGGAATTAAGAATATGAAATTAATATATATATATACACATAAATCCAGTATAATGTTTATGTCACATATTTCATTATTACTTATTATATATACATTATAATCATTAATGAATGGTTAACATGGAGAATGAATCTCATCACGTCGTGGAGACGGTAGTCCGTACGTACGCATGAGCGATGATATCATTCCCATGATCGTGGAATTGTATTGAAGTATATGTATAATATTTAAGAATCAATATCACATTAAAATAATCATATATAGTTATCTATTTACACCATTATACCCATCCATGTAAGGTGGTGGTCGAAAACAAATTACACCACGGTGTGGAGACGATATTCCGTACGAACGCACGTGCGATGATTTCATTTTTCGTAGGATGGATAGATTGTGAAATAGGGTTGTTTCATTACTATAATAACATATCAGTATATTATTGAAACTGATGTTATTACTTCATAATGAAACAACTAATGAAGAAGAAGTAGAAGAAGAAATAAAGTTGAAAAAATCCGTAACAGACATTACCTCTTCTTTGAAGTGCCTATTCATAACATCCTTTTAGGGAACTAAAGATGAACTTTAAAGAAGACCAGAACCTCTAGGATGTATCTATGGAAGTGGAGAAGATAATTGGCAGTGCTTGGCCGAGTGTGAAGGCACAAAGTTGTGTGAGGAAGAGAGGGAGGAGATGCCCTTTTATAAAGGATGATAGGGGAACCTTTTGAAATATATGAAATATTAGTTTATATTAAATCCCAACCCCACATAAAATCTTCCAAAATTACTCATATACAAATATTATATTAGATTGGGTTGTAATAAAATCAACCAATAAAATTTATACATTTTTGGAATTTATTTTAAACATTATCAACATGATTTATCCCTATTTATCAATTTAATTTTATTTGTGGTAATAATATTTTAAAATTTAATTTTTTACAAATAATTACGTATGTGTTGTGAATTTTCCATAATTTTCCACTTTAAGGCATTTTAGACCATATAAAATATAATTTATAACTTTTAAATATTTTTGTGATTTTTAAACAATTTTATAATATGATATTTTCATAAAATAACAAGTGTCAATTTTAACACTATTCATTTATTTAAATTTAAATAAAATATATACAGAAGATATTTTCTAAATAAAATCATTAATAGACTCATAAAATGTAATATGTATCTAGAAAATTAGTGGGGAACATTAAATAGTTCATATAATATTTATTTTATTATTTTTAAAACCATTTATTTGGTTTATCCCTTAATAAAATAATTACTACAACATTTTTTTATAATTATTTAATATAATTATATGTTGTATAAAAATTAAAAATAAAATCCTATGATGATAATAAATATATTAACTTTCACAATATCACTTTTACTCGAGTTTATCATCTTAAAATCACAATATTTTAATTTTTATATTTATTAAATTATGAAGGGGACAACTTTGGCATCATTTAAAATAAAATAATATAAGTGTCATAATCGCTTTTATAAGGGTCAAAATGGTCAAATATTCGACCATTGGATGATTAGGGTTTATATTTACATGACAAATAAGTTTTTTTTCAGGGTTTTGTGCCTTTGATGTTCACTATTAGTTTAATAAAAACTATATTCTTGCTTTTTCACTAGATAAACAATTTCTACATCACTATTGTGTCACAATTAATGATAATTATTTAATCCCTAAAAATTATAAGTAAATTCATATGATATATATAATTTTATTAGAATTCTGGATACTATTCATTTTCGGAGTTTCATGAAGTTTATCACTAAATTAAAACTAATATACTTTTAAAATTTAAGAGACTGACATGTTGTCACTTTCTTTGGTTGTAATAATAATTCAATTATTTTAAAGGAAATAAGTCCATTAAATGAATCTATTTCAACCCTTAGGTGATATGGTTCGACTTTTAGTCATCTAATAGAATTTTGGAAGGTGTTAGGGTAATTTTATAATCTTATATTTACCCTTAATTACCTGATTTACCTTTAACTATGGTAAATAAAATTTACCACAGTTACTATTCATAATGACCAAAAATAAAAATTAGTCTATTAGTTTAATTTGGACCCACTGATTCCAAATATGGAATCCAATTTTTCAACTTCAATACACAGAAGTTTTATAAATTAAGTTTAAATTAATCTCGTTGTCGAAAGAAAACAGGTTTTTGTTTAAAACTTTGCAAAAGATTGAATGGATTTAACCTATGAATTTAATGTAAAATCAATATTAATGACATAAATTATATTAAATGGAAACAATATATTCTATTTATACTTTAAAACAATTAAATGTTATAATTTAACTATATAAATTATTACGATGACAAAAAGTTGTTTTTAATTAAAATATATCGTGTTTTTACTATTCATTAAAATATGAAAGTTATCAGAAAAATATCAAAACGTTATCCAATGTAAATTTTTATATCCTGATTCAAAATTATAATTTTATTTTTTAAAATTGAACTTATAAACATTTCAAAAACTAGATTTAATGTGGGTTCACCATCAAAAGGAGAAAAAACTGCATTTTTGGAAAAATACTTATTTTACCTGAAATATTTATTTTGTTTTCATACCATGTTCTAGAAAATGTTTAAGATGAATAATAATGTTATAAAATTTAAAATTTTGTCAATACTATTCATAACGTCTAGTTCGTGATAATATTATAACCATATATCGTTGTTTAGTGAAACCCGCTATTGCGTACAACACATGCTATCGAGGAAGGTCGCAATTGCGTGTAACGCAAGCCAAGTCATGGTTGTGTGTAGTGCAAGTCTTCTTTTTTGTTTTTTATAATAGAATCCGACCATATTTCATTGATATATTGAATATATATATATATATATATATATATATTCACTCAATGCTGCGAACTTGAAATTGTGTGTAAGACGATCCCAGAATAGTGTTACGTATACTACAAGCTAATGTGGTGTTGCGTATAGTACAAGCTAATCTTGGTGTAGTGTATAATAGAAGATCAAAGAAATTAAAAATAATATATCTCAAAAAATATTGGGGTGTTTCAATGTCATTTAGAAGCCTATGGATAATGAGATTGTTCTTAGGATATGAGCATAACTCATTTTGAATTGCTTCATGAGTGATGGGGGAAAATATTGAAAAGTGCATTAAATCATGACTAGGCATGTTTAATAATCATAAATTAATGATAACAAATGAATTAAAGGATTAGTTCCATCATTTTTCAATGTGGATAAGTAAAATACATGAATTTATTGTTTGTTTGAAAAATACGAAATTAAATTGATATTTTCTAAGATTTTTTTTGTTTTTTATTTGAAATTTACTTTTTTTGGTTAAATTACATTGGAATTTGAATATTGGTGAAATTTATGTCCTCTTATTTTCTTGTTGAGATTTTATACTTGAATACAATAATGGTATAATTGTGGGGGTATATGATAGATCAAATTTATGAGCATATTTTTAATAAATAAATAATGATTAAAAGTGTGATTCAATGATTAAACCTAGGAATTTAAATGTTTTAATTAAATTATTGGAATTTTTAAATTATAGATTGAAAATTGCATAAAATGTGAAGATTTCTTAATTTTGGATTTTGACATATTTTTATAATAAAGATATTTTAAGAATAAGTTTCTAAATATTTATCAAATTTTAAGGATTATTTTTTTGAATACATGATTTATTTTCTTCAACTATTTATTCATGAATAATATTTGACTTGAACATCTACATGGTAGAAATATTCATTGATGTTGAAAATGTTTTTGGGCGTATATAGTGGATCACAACCTAGTAATAGAGACATAAATCAATTTACACAAATATAATTGAGTTTATTCCATCTGTATAAGAATGAGTAGTGAAACATGATTTCCCCTAATAAATTATAGGGAGTTTGGAAGAGATTGATATGTATATTTAACAATATAAAATAAAATAATCTTACATGATATTTCAGAAAAAAAAAGTTATATTCAATTGAAAATAAATAATCTATACATCAGTTTTCCAAATTAGATGAAAGTTTTTAGAGAGATAGAAAAAAAAATTGAGAACGTCTCTTATGAAAGTGACCATGTGTGAATAATCAATTTAATGGGTCCAAAATGCGAAAAAATATGGAGAAAATATTCTACCTATAAAAGGGGTGGAGGTCTTACCTCACAGATCATTCCATTCTAATTCATCGCATTACTTGAAAATGCCAAGTAGGAGATATCCATTGAGTGAGGCCAGAAAAAATTCTCCCCCATTTCTTATTCATTTTTTTCATTTCTTAATTTTAGTTTTAATTTCAATTGTAAATCCTAATTTAGTATTATTATACCATATATTTGTGTTTCTAGCATTCATCCATTATTATTTTTCTCATCAACCATCATCATGTCTTACTCTTTTCTTCCTCCACTATTCTATATACAACACCATTGTAATAACTTACTCTGGGAAATGAGAGGATGGCCTTGAGTCTTGGCATGGGGGGAGGTGATGTTGTTATTTAATTTTATTTAAAGTTTAATTTTATATGTGTAGATAGAATTGAGTAGTATTAATGAGTGAGGAAAAATCACCCTATTTAGTAATTTCCAAAATGACATGAAACATGGTGTAGTACAATTCCATTATTTATTCAATTTCATCCCTCTCCATTTATTTGTTTTTCATACAATGGATTTGAATTTATAAATGGATAAAAAAACTTCAATTGAACCAGGTCCTAGAAGATAACACATCCGAGAACAAGGTGTATCATCAGATATGATTAAAAGAGGAGGTGGAATTTGGAGTGCTTTATAATTTAATAATATTTCACAATTTATAAATAATTAATATTAATTCAATCAAGGGTTTTCTTGTTTGGAATAACAAATTGAAATAGTACATATAAAAGATAATAATGATTGAACATTCAACCAAACCATAAAACCAAGTTCCTTCTTATTAACTCATTATTTTTAGACTTTCAGGATAGTTTAAATTAATATTTTATATTTCATGGTTATACATAATTAGATACCTAAAAATATGGTCATTGTTTTCATTAAATTCCGAAAAAATACTATAAATGATTTAGAATAATGTAAGTGAAACAACTGATAGGCTCTTAAAGAGAGAAACAATAGTCTGTACTTATGCAATACTATGAATAAAATATAATTTCTTTTGACCATGATGCATGAAAATCATGTGATAGTTCCACTCACAAGTTTCCCGATATGGTCAGTCATATGACATCAAGAATTTCTCCTTATATACAATAGGATACTGACTAATAGTGAGGGTAAAATATGGATCATGTAGAGACAATACTCTCTTTATCAATTTAGATCAATATCAAAAAATAATTAATAAAAAAATTGATATAACAAATAATTAAACAATCATTTATCATAAGATGAACAAAACATGAAATACAATACCAAACATAACAATTGATATGTCATGAATATATGTGTATCATGTCAATATGAAAAACCAAACAATAAATTAAGACATAGAATATTCCCAATAGGGTCCCAAACCATGGCTAGTTCCCTTATCCAAGATTCATCTATAATCACTCATCTAACGTATGGATCTTTCCATTATCATATCCTTTAATCATGAAATATATTGGGGAATTTTTCCTAAATCTTGAGTACGATTAGAGAGAAACCTTCTACACCCCCATCAATTAAATCAAATGAAATATCTAAAAAATTACACTATCTGTAGCTGTATTAAGAATAAAACACATGAAATTAACTAAACATCTTGAATGTATTAAATTATTATTTATTTTTTCAAATATCACTCTTGTTATCGAGGACACCAAAACTCAATTCATATATCTGAATTCCATTATAACCATTCATATCTTATAACTGAATGCCATTTTCAGTTGTATTTTTTTAGAATACATTATTAATTTTCTTATTTAACATTTATCATTATATAAATAAAATAAATTTTTACCATTCATGTTCATAATACACGACCTAATTTCATTTTTTCCAATCATCATTTCATAATTGAATTCAATTATCACAACTCATATTTCAAAATATATGACTAAATTATTTTTTATTCATTACTTCATAATTTAATGACATTGGTTCAATTGATATTTAATATTTCATTATTAAATTCTATTTAAACTATTCATCACATCATTGTTGAATTCTATTTTTACCTTTTATATTTCATAATGTATTGCTAAATACCATTGTTTCCATTCATAATTTCTTTATTTAAGGTCATTGTTTCCATTCATTTTTCATAACATAAATAAAAAGTATCACATTAGTTAATTCACCAAATAACTAATCACATTGATTAAATTAATTAATTCAATAATTAAATAATCATGTCAATCCCATAAATTTATTCACAAATTAATAAATCAATTACACAATCGTAATATCCCTCTAATTAATTCAAATATTAATTATTCAAAATCTGTAATATCAATATCTATATAATTAATTAAAAATATAATTATTTAGAGTTTACTATCTCAATATCCACAAAATTAATTCAACAAAAAATTATTTTGAATTTATAATATCAATATCCTCATAATTAAAAAATTAGTTATTCAGAATCCACAATATCAATATCCCAAATTTCACTATCACAAAATAAATTAATTCAAAAAATTAATTAATTCAATTTAGGAAAGAAAAATCCCAATCATTTAATAGAGATAACACTATTACATACACATAATTATAGTAATGAATTTTTAGTTTGAATTAAAAACCAACTACCACCTGATTTTTGAAGAATACTCGCCAACAATAATCTACATTTATAATAGAACAATAAAAAAATAATGATATATATGAAAGAAACTCAAATTCAATTAAAAAGAATCAATATTTAATATCCATGATCTAAATCTAGAACCAATAGTGGGAAAAAATATTCTTTTATCCAAATAGTGGGGTAGGATAGAGTGATATATATATATATATATTAATAGAAATGAAGCACATACATAGGAAGGAAACATATTCAATCCACCCACATATATTCAAATAATGAAGGTCGGGATGGCATAGAATCGAAATGAGAACCTCAAAAAATGATAGGAATGGTTTAGGGTCGAACGAGGGATGATTTGATATTAAAATGGGGCTTTAGGTATTTTAAAATTTAATTTTCACGATATCATAAAATCTTGTGCATCATTTTTTGTCTCGAGGTGCATAATTTTCAAAACTATTCTCCTAAAATTTTATCTTCTTATATGAGGGGGTGGGTTATGGTTTTTACATTTAGGGAGAATGATTTATCAAATTGTGCACCAACCATTCAGACCCTCTCTACACATGGTTTCAATATTTTTGAGTCCCAAACACACATTTTAGGAAATCCTTATTCCAAAAGTGTACTTTCCCCCATACGTGTAGTTTTTTAAAATTTTTTTCCAAATTCTCACAAATATTTAACAGAAAAAGTTACTCAAAAAAGAAAACATAGAGCCTGAAAACAACCTAGAGATATCTTGAGAAATGGATGGGATCTTAAAATCTCCCAACTTTATAACAGATACACCTCAAGTTATACCTATATTCCACAATATGATTAAGAGGTAAAATGATTGGACCACTAATCCCTAATATCTTATAATCTCTCACAGCTTTTATCTTCAAAAATACCATGCTTCCACATTAGAAGAACTAATTGTATGGTCGTTCCCCCTAACAATTTATCAAAAAGATATAATAGGTGTATTAGATTCCCCTCAAAGGAAACATCTATATCATGATCAACATCATCCACATCAATAAAATTATAAGTGTTTGGGTGATACCAATGATGTTGTGACCTGTGGAAAACACAAATCATAACACTTTACCTATGTGGATGAACCAATAATTGTTCTGACAGACACATTATCTCCACAATAGGTTAATTTCCATCGAACCTGGGCTCTATCTTGTCCTATTTCATTATCCTATGGTCACCCAATTTTGGCGACACATGAAGAAATATATAATAATCATAAGTAAAATCTTGGGGTTATTGATGTCTACTATCATATTACTTATAACTACTCTAATCTGAATCCATCTGTTTTTCAATCAACTGAAGATGTTCTAAATTATTCTATATGAGACTCTATCATAATTGTATTGTATTACTTTTATCAATCTATCATAATGGGGGTCTACATGTCCTAGCATAATGATCCTTTATTGGAGAAATAAATATAATTTCCGGATAAATGTTTTTAGAGGAAAACACCAAAAGTGCCAAGTTCTCCTGCCAATACCGTCCAATGCGTTGGATATACAATCAGACCATATACTCTAGGACCTAAATTATACATTCTGACTGCCATCTATCTATGGGTGGAATTTAATAATCAATGAAACTGATGTACCCAACACCTTCTACATTACCGACAATAATTACAAAGTAAAATACCCATCACAGTATGACAAACAGTCTATGTAACCTAGTGAAGATGTAATGTCTCTTGAAAAAAAATATCTCTCAAATTATCCATTAATAAAGTCTTTCATTTTGGAAAAAATGTATTAGGTTTTTTAATGGATAAATATAGACACATATAGTATCATTATTTCAAGGTGTCCTTCGGAGGCTCCCCAAATTATCCATAGTAATGTCATCCCACTTGAATTCTCAAGTGGGAGATGATGGTAGTAACCCACATGGTCATTGATGCTAAGACATCACCTATCGAATGGTGTTGCATCATATCACCAAACCATCCTATATAATTTTTCATGCCCATTCACCAGAACTATCTTCCTAGGTCACGATACATTATGGATACACATGGATATACAAACCACTTTTGGAAATGAAATTAGTGCATCATTTCCCACACATAGTCATAGACACTACAACATGATTCTTTACAATGTTTATTTAATTCTCATATATCAACTACAATGAATATGTCTCACTAAAATAAAGTATTTTCCTCATGTCTATTCATTATTGATTCTTGTACTGTCTGTCTGTGATCAACCTCAATAGTTTATACTCCACTAAAACTGGAACGAGAATCATCTTCTTCTGACTATAAAATCCACAACATGAATCTCATTTAACAATGTCATCATCTTCCACTAATCTCTAAACGTTTAAACTTTTTGGATCTATATTTTCCTTATTAATGAATCATAAACCTAGTTTCGACTTCCAGGTGTATATGCTAGCTCAAAATTGATTGACTGCATATAATCAACCAACCGTCATTGGCAGAGATTCAAATATGAAGAAAAAAAGATATAATTCATGATATTATGAATTTTTTACACTATAATGTTTCTCCCAATAGACAATTCCTCTAACACATCAATTTATAATATATTTAAATGAAATTGAGGTCTATTTTAGAGTTGTTCTATTCATGAATCCTCAACTTCCAAGGCAAGTACATCAGAAATACACACCTATATAAAAATTTCTAGAAATAAAACTATTATATAAGAAAAAATATCACCATATACTCCACTCCCGAATCATTTAGGATCTATATCTTTGTCAATGTCAACCATTTCCTCATCTCTTAGAAGAAATTAATACATGCTTCAGACCATTCATACTTTATCCCTTTTTTTCAAACCCAAACATGGTGATTCCAAATGGGAAAAATCATAGATTAATATCTGATAATATCCGTATATCCCTAGAAAGATAGGAATATAAAAACTGTTCATTTTATGATACTAAGATACAACTACATACATCTTCTCTGGAACCACTAACAAACCATAATCTGGGATGATGCGGTCTAATAATTGTATTTAATCAATCAAAAATCTAATATAAGATATCCTAGAATATATCTGATTCTATCTCCTTTTACTCAAGATCATTTCATGAAGTCGATATTGATTTTAAGGATTCACAGAGTATATCAAGATGTAATAAAAAATAATACCACAAACTAATTCTGGTATGAATGGAATATTTTATTCATCAAGGCCATAAATTGTACTATTGTGTTCTTCAAACCAAATATAATTACCAAAAACTCATACAGGCCATACAAAAAACTAAAATTAGTACACTGTTTGTTAGAAGATGTAAACCTCAATTAACGAATCCCTAATATAATGTTGATCATAGGGAAATCAGAAGATCCCCTAAACCAGTAAAATATATCCTCAATATACAAGAGTGGATACAAATTCTTCACAATCATTTGATTCAACTTCCGCTTAAAGTCATAACTGTAGATCCCCTTCATCCATATTAATAAAAAAATAGGATAACCCCATGGTGATGTACTCAAACAGATAGATCTCTTATCAAACAACACATTCAGAAAATTCATGAGGACTTGAATCTCTGTTGGATCCATTATGTAATGCAAAATAGAAACTATCTCATCCCCGAGAATGATATCAATATTAAACTACCTATATCTCTCATGTTGAAGCCCTGAAATGTTTTCAGGAAACACATATGGATATTGATATGCTATTGTTAGAAAGACATCACACTTTTCACCAATATAATCCAAAAGTAGACTTTCTACCTAGATAGCAAGCTCCACCGGTGGTTTGTAGACTGGCCATGTACGACCCATATTGATATCCCACTCTTCATGTTGAAGATAGATTTTTCCCATCAAGGACATAAAAGTCCATCTCCATTGATACAAAACCATATCAGATCGGTACTCTACTGACCAGACCATAAAAAAATTATGTCAATTCCTACAATATCAAGGACTTAATCCAATAAATAGAGATACTCTACCAACTCTAAAGAACATACATTTCCAAAATGGATGTCTCTGGACCATAATCCCAAAAGGGTATCTAAATTTAACACCCCACCCAAAACATCCACCGCCATAATCAGACCATTCACATGTTGTGGGGAAATTATGGAATTAGAGTCACTTGTATCAAATATAGATCTAGTTAATATATAATCTACAAGAATAGTACCTATTTTTATTGATGGTTCATCCTCACTATCCATAAGTGTTGGATTTATTAAATGTATGTTTCATACCCCTCATCCATGTGATACAATCTTTTATATCTGAGAAGAATGACTGTATTGATATGAATACTCATTCCTAGAAGCTCCACATCTACTACCTCCACCCCTAGACCTATTGAACTCTATCTTCTAGACAGATAATTTTTAAAATATTCCCTTCTTACACTATTTATATGTCTATAAGCATAATTAATACCCATTTTTTGTAAATTTCTACAGTATATTTATATATGTACCATCTTATTTAATGACTAAAAATCTATTAGTGTTCAAAAAATATGCCTGTGATAGTGGTACGACCTACGAAAATGGTGAAAAGTAACTCTAGAATGGTCCTATGTAACCAAAATGTTTATCATTCTACTCTGTATTCTGCTACTCTGACTTACATTCTTGTCATAATGACTATTTCTATCGAAATACATACATCATGATCATCCAACATAAACCCTTTTTCATAAAATATAACCCACCATCATGTTCCCATCAACTATGATAGTCCGATCCACTACATTATTATTGTTCCTTAACCTAATTTTTTTAACATTTTACTTAATATCAAATTTAATCTCATACTAGGAATTCCTTGTCATAACTATCTAATCCCAAACCAAAATTAGATAAAAGCACTGAAATACTACAAAGAAACCAATATAGTCATTGACATAAAATCTCCTATGAGTATACTACATTAAATTATATTTTATCTCTAGTTTATGATCTTCTAGATAAAATTCATCAAGGAACATATCAATATAAACCATTTTAGGGAATTATTTCTCCCAACCCCACTAAGTCCCGAATAGACTAGTAGTGCATTTTTAATCTACATAAGATATAAAAATCCAACATGTCATTCTTCTCAGTAGGAGTCTTCAAATTGTTTTGTATGCTATGGATAGACACAATCCAATTCACATCTCTCTATAGTCCACCTTCCCATGAAAAATATAATGGGTTCTGTAACAGGAAATACCTCCTTAGATAAGATATGATTTTTTTAAAAAATCCATATCCTCCTTACATAACCTCCATGAAGATTACAAAGATCCATCATAAATTCTCCTTGAATTACATAGCTAGAACTAGAAGTTCAACAATTTCCAATATTAAAGGAACATATCTAGTCATGTCCTTTTTTTCCTCTCAACAAGTATCATAATAGAGTAATAGCTCTAATATTCCAAACAGATTTCATTGGGTTAATAAAACAACATCATCACATTTATGTAAGGTTAAATTACAATACGGAACAACAAGTCCTTTCACCCATATCTCACCATTTGGTCAACAACTATGGTGTTATCATATGTACCCTTAACCATCATATATCTAGATCATGGTTAACAAAGGTAAAATTATTCTATAATTCAAGAATAATATTCGAAAAACATTTAATTATTTTTTGATTCATTTAAAAAAACATCACATTAATGACATTTTTCAGTTCATATTAAGATGCCATGGAAAAAAAATCAATTTCAACCACATAACTAAATCATGTTTTCATATGCAAGCCTAAAATAATGCATGACAAAACATAATAATAATTTTCAAGAACGATGCATTCATAAACATAAACCTTTCCATTCTATGCCATGATTTAGTATTCAAAAACTCAGAAATAGTTTTCACATCACACAATAAGTGCATAACTCAAGGTGATGTAATATAAAATCCAATATAAAACATTTATAACATCAATCCCACCCTAGGTACTTGACCTTTACCCTAAAAAATGTGTTAGAAACTCTTATTCATGAGATAAAATCCAATGTTTGTCACATCATATTCTCATATATAGAATTCCCAAAAAGAAATATAAATGTAAAATAAATGAAATTCTATTGACACAACTATGTAAAATCTCAACATGGGTTCCACTCACTAGTGCCCCATGCTAATTGGTAACATAACATGAAAAACACCTCCTCACACCCAAAGGATACCGACTATCAATGAGGGTATACTACCAATCATGAAAACACTATACACTATTTATCATAGTATATGAATATATGAAAAGAAGTAAAAATAACCAATACCTAAAATAATAACCTTACCAACATGTCTCATAAGATGCCCAGATTTGAAATACAATACTGAACTGAATAGTCAAAATGTCATGATAGTTTGTGTCAAATGTCTATATAGAAAACCTAACTATAGATAAAGACAATGAAAACTCCAATGAAGGCCACGAACCATGTCCAGTTACATCATTCATCTTCTATATCTACTCAACCATCTAACATATGACCCTTTCCCATATTCTATCCTACAACCAATATATCTATTAAGGTATCATTTATGTCGCCCAAGAAGGGTGTAACTATAGCTCAGTAAGACACAGATGAGGATATCTAAAACAACTCATAGTTAATAAAATTGTATATTATTGTTTATGGAATCAAATAAAAGAAATAAAGTAAATATATTACATTTATTAAATGAATAATTATTTAACCACATAACACCCTAGATCCCAAGAAGAGATTAACTCAATTCATATATCCAAATTCTATTTTTACTAATAATAATTTCATAATTGAATTACATTTTTACCAATCCAATTTCATAATACACGACTAAATAACATCATTCTAATTCATTATTTCAAAAATGAATTCGACTATTAACATTCATATTTCATAATACATGATTTAATTTCATTGTTACCCTTATTAATTTAATAATTTAATGCCACTGTTAAAATTAAAATTTCATAATGCATAAATGAATTCGATTTTATCCAATCACCATTTTATAATGTGGTACCACTGTTACATTTTTTATTTCATGACACATATGAAAAAATAAAATTAATAAATTCAACAATTAATTAATCACATCAATTAAATTAATTATATAAATAATTAATTAATGAAATAATTCCAATGAATTTAATCATCAATTAGTTTATCAAATATGTAATATAAATACCATGTAATTAATTAAATAATTAATTATTCATAATATACAATATCAATATCCCTGTAATTAATTCAAAAATTTAATATTCATAATCTCAAATATAAATATCCATTTAATTAATTCAAAAACTAATTATACATAATATATATTATAAATATCCCCATAATTAATTCCAAAATTAGTTATTCATAATCTACAATATCAATACCCCCCTCAATTAAAAAATTAGATATTTAGAATATAAAATATCAATATCATCAATTTCTGTATCCCTTTTAAAGTTAATTCACAATATTAATTATCTTAATTTAGGAATTTCAATTTCTAATCATTTAATAAAATTAATTAAATTACATAAACATAGATGAAATCAATAGTTTGGGATTTTATTTAAAGACCATATATATCAAAATTTATGAAGAACCCTCCCCAATGGGTATCCCCAATTTTTGTGGAAGAAAAGTGAAGAAAATTATCTAGAATAGAAATCAAAATCCAAATGATATTATTCTATATCTGAAAACCTATATCTAAAAATTGAACCAATAGTAGATAATAATAATTAGTTAATCCAACAACAGGTTTAGGGGAGAGCGAGAGATCTAAATAGAAATGAAATACATACCTTGAGAGATGTCGGTCTTCAATATTCCTTTCGATTCAACAAGATTTTAGGTCATAAGGGATGGAATCTATCATGGAATCCCAAAACGAATGATAAGAATGGTTTAGTGTTGACTTGGGACCTATTAGTCGTATAATTGTGTGATCGAGTGTTTTAAAACATAATTTTATTGATAAAATTAATATTGTGCATGGTTTATTGGGAACAGATGCACGGTTTTAAAAACGGTGTACTTTAACCATATGCCACATTAATTGGGGGGGGGGGGTTCATGGTTTTTATATTTAGGGTGCACTTTTTGAAAACCCATTCACCAGCCATGAAAATTTTATCTCTCTAGACTAGCACAGTTTCCAATATCATGATGCTTTGTTTTGGAAAATTGTGCACCAACCCAATAGTTTCTGTCATCCTTCATATTTTTACAATTTTCTTCCAAAGCCGCTACAAGAATTAACACAAAAACCAATAGAAAACAACACAAAAGATTACATAAAACAATCCGAAATAATATCCATAAAAGTTCTAGAACATAAAATTATCTTCCAAAGAATCCATAAATCACTATAAACGACGACTTGTTATTTTGATTTTTTAATCATCATTAATTTATTTCATTATCTAATTTATGGAATTATGAAAGAGGATTCTTGTTCTGAGGTATTTAGAGGATAAATTCTTAGTGGAATGTGTATTTTTCAAAGAATCATAGTATTTCATCAAATTGAACTTATGGTTTCATTTTTTTAGTTCTAAAGGACATGGCATGAAGACTGTTTTGTTGTTAATGGATGGAAACAAACTACACATAGTGTGTGTGTTTTTAAAACAAGGAATATTTTACCATTGTTTTTATAAATCTAATTTATGAATAATAAATTCCATGGAAACACATCTTTGATAGATTTCATTTATAATTAAATTCATTTCATGTTTACATTACATGTCTTGACATATTGAACATGAAGAAATTAGATCTATAATCCCAAATTTCAGGGGGCTACAAGTGAGTGTTATGTATTTTGAGGATATAAGACTCCAGGTCATAGATATACATGAAACATAACTGATAAATCTTATATGTCATGTATATAGAAACCCACAATATAAATTTTTATTTTTAAATGATGGGATGATTAGTGGTATATGTCTTATTAGTGGCATTGGTTGTACATGATGTATAAATTTCAATTCTGGAATTTCTATATAATTTCTCAGTATAGAGTCCATATTTGGGAAATTATTTAGTATATTCCTTGTATCATTACATAATAAATGAAATTCTAGTGTCTTCATTATTATCAGAGGCAACTAAATTGATGATTTTGGAATATTTTCATATCGAAAACTGAATATGAATTTTATAGGATAATAGTGAAGATAAAAAGAATTTTTTTGATAGAGAAACACATATTAAATACAAATACTAGTGTCTAGATACAACACATATATTAAAATAATTTTTATTTCTTGTGATATATAGTGTCTTTATTGTATGATTATTTTGGATTATAAATTGGAGTATTTTGTGAGAGTCATCTTAATATCCAACACATATTCATAGAAATGTGATGTGGAATATTGCTTATATGGAACATAATGAGATCACATCCACCCCATGAAACATTATTTTTCCTCTTGATTTATAGCATGTTTATTTGATGTAATGGTGTAAGAAATTATACCGTATTTGTATTCTTGGATAGTTATCACTATGTATATTTGATACCCTCTCTCCTAGATAGCACTTCATTTTTTTGGGGGTAGATAGAGTGACATTATTATTGATATTCCTGAGACACACAATCCTAGACATATTGATGAAAATGTATATTTTATAAATCTTCATTAATACCAAAAAATGATAATGAAAAATAAACACCCATAATTTTAATAACAATAACAAATATCGACATACATATATACCCATGACTTATTTGGTTGAGATTTTTTAATAATTATAAAATATGTTTAAATTAAAAAATCTAAACAATCAATTTATCAATTTATATTATATACAAATATATGATATATTAAATAGAATGTCTCACACATATTTCTAAAAATATTATTGACATATTTTAGATATTAAATATGACTATTAAAATCTATATATTAAACAAAATGAAATATGTTGATGTAGTAATATCACAAAATTAATAAAGTAAAAAGAAATAAAATGTAGAAGTTTAAGCATTCCAAAAAAGTTCTATTTTTTCAGAACTCATATTGGATGTATATTTTTTATATATCTCCAAGGAGTTTTCTGAATCTATGATCCAGAAATTATGGGATGTGGAAAACTATATACGAGAGAAGTTCATTATAATCATGATTTAAAAATGAGACATGCTAGGTGAAACACAACCAAACACTATAACAATAGCTTGTATAATGTTTAAGACTATCTAGAAGAACATAAGGGGTCATTTATGTAAAAAAATAGAATATATATTATTTACTATGTAGAGATATATCATTTATTTTTGTATTTTTTTCAAAGTCAAGTTTTCTCAATTATAATTAGTATTATGTAGATAACTTTTCAAAAATTAAAATCTACAATTTAATGAGAAAATATTATCATTATTTAAAAACAAGATTTATAAATATTAGAATAATATTTAATTTTTATAAATAGGATTGTTAAAAATACCAGTAGGCATTCTCTAAAAAATAAATCCCTATATTTTTTTAAAATAAAATAATGTTTAAATTTAAAAATTTGATTTTGGAAAAAATAAATTTATTTGATGATTTATATTTTAATTATACTGTTAATGTTTTTGAGATATTTTTAAAATCATTTATACAAATGTAAATAATATCAAATGTAGTTTTTACAATTTACCTGAAATTTATGACATTGTTATTAATGAAATAAGATTTAAAAAATGCATAAAAATTTATGAAAGATACATATTTATTTTAAATGATACTTTAATATTTTAAAAATACTAAATATAATTTATAATCATATATTTTTTATTTATTAAAATTGGTTATTTGTTTCAATTTTTTTAATATATTATAATGTTATTTTATATAAATTTTTATCATAATATTTATAATTCTATAGATATAAATTGGATTAAATTTTCCAATCCCCGGTTAAAAGTTATCTAAAATTTACCAATTTTTTTGCATATTGGTTAATTAAAATTATGTATAAAACTAGTTACGACTGTAAAAGAAAAAACAATAAAAGTTCAAATGGTAGAGTAAAATACCTCAAACATGTTTGAAATATGTGTTGGGATATGTTGTTAAGGTAATTCTAGACCACATAACTTATAGGATCCATTATTTTTAAATATTGATTTATGGTTTCATTGGAATTAATTCATATTATTGAAATTGTTTTAGAATTTATAAAAAATATACCCCTTTTCACCTATAAATGTGGAACTCCTCTCCTCACATCACCTTTAAAAAACAAACTTTTATTTCATCCAAAACACAATCCAAATATATATTAAATTTTACTATAATCAACTCATTATAATTTTTATTCCCAAAAGAATATCCATTAAAGGATTCACCCTCTTCAAATTGGAATGATTCAACTAATGTTGTATAAATTTATATCTTCTTCTTTCTCATTTTTATATTTTATATTGACTTATTCATCTATAAATTCCATTAGAGCATCATAAAATTTTTACAAAAGTATAATTGGTATAATATTTAGTTATTATACTAATTTTAGAATAACTCACAACATTTTTCTGTTTTCTGTTTTATAAAATGAAACAATTAACCTTATGTTGTGTAGACTACCACCTCCACAAAGTTACATAATTATTTTACATAAAAAATATATTAATGGTCATAAAAAAATTTAATATATTAATATATTATATATAACACTATTTTATGTTTAAATTTTAAACTATAATAGTTCTTTTCCCCATTCTATTTCAATTGAAATCATTATCCATGTGTATGTGTGGACTACCACTTCAATGGAACAATCTATTTTCATTTTTTATTTCATCTTAAACATAAATAGATTAATATTAAAATCTTTTTAATCAATAAGATTCATGTTTATAAATTTCTGATCATTTTATAAATTCAAATTGGACAAACTATTATTAATATGTTTAAAAAACAATAACAGAAAATTAAACCTTCCAAAAGAGCATGCTAGGAGAAAAAAATTGTTTTTCATACACTGAAATAACATTAGGGAAGTTATTTTATAATTATAAATCACATAAATTATAATATAACACTGAATTATAAACAAAAGAGAAAATTTATTCAACAATTATATTTATTTTTTAACTAAAACACAAAGAATAACCCTGTATTTTTGATATATTCATCTTTGGGTCGGTTTGACAACCAACTCGAAAATTTTATAAATATATATCAGGGGGTAATATGGGAATTATATTTATTTAATACATGATATCAATAACTTCATAATAAATTTATTTTTGATCATTAATTTTACAATAAAAAATTGACTCATTATTTTAGAAAACACGTATTTACGAAGAATCATTAAAGGCAAGCTACATGCTGAAATCATCATTAATTATCATTACCAAAACAACAAAAATAATAATTGATAAAATAAAAAATGATTATAATTAATATTTTAAATAATGATATATAAGATTTTAATAAAAAAATAATTTTAGAATAATGAATAATAATATTGATATTACAAAGCTAGTGAAATATGATCATGGTTTCAGACACCTAATATTTAGAATAAAGAAAAAAATAAATAATATAAATAAAGATAATAGTAGTAAATGATGACTATGAAATTTATTTAAATGGAAAAAATCTGAAATAGGTTATTTATATATTTATATACATTAATACTATTTATTAGAGCACATTTAATTATCCTGAGAAACAGTACAAGGGTTTCTTGTCTCTAATTTTCATCCCTTTAGACATATTTATTTATATAAGATTTTTCTTTATTAATAATCGATTTCCTATTTCCCTATAAAAATGATTTACTATTGCACTCTTATAATTCATGTTATTCAATCTTTAATTCAATTTTATTTTTCCTACTAGTTTTTGACTTAGAAATTCTTAATACATTAAGAGCATCACCAAACAAAAACATGATTTATTCATCATATTATTTCTTATATGAATATACCTTATCATTTATTATTAAAAAATAAAATTACTTATTTTTAGATGGTGATTATTTTTTTTCTTGAGTAAACTATTTCAAGTCATCAATAACCACTTCCATAATAATGTTTTCAAAAAACTAGAGTTTATTATTCTATAAAATAACACCAATACGTACATAAGAATTATTTTTTCTATGTCGATGTTTTCCTTCTAGATAATGTAAACCTAATTTTTTTAGGATCTAAATTGGATTATTTTTTATAATAGACCTAATATTATTATACCCTCTTAAAAATTAATATTTAATATTATTTCTATGATTTTTATTTTAATAAAATTAAATTATTTTAAAAAATTATATAAATTCAAAATAAAATATCTTCTATTCAAATACATTTTTTTACAAGAAAGATTTCATTTTAGGGATATATTATTTGTGTCTCTATATAATATGGTTTCATAAAGTCTTGTATTTACCATCCTAATATATTTTTGTTGTGATTTTTTATTAAATAATTTGTATTTATTTTTCAAAATAATTTTAAAAAATGTTAATTTAAACATATATTTTTCATATAATGTTTTGGATTCATGAAGATATGTTTCTATCACCAATAATTTGATAGTACTCTATGATTTATTTTCAGGAAATGTTATTTTTTATATCTATTGACTTTTTATGATCATGTTATGTCATTATTTTTTAATTTTATGATACCATTTTTTCATGGTATCATTATGACAAGATGCCTATGTGTTTTCATGTGGAACACATATATCGTGAAAAATGATGGTTGTGGCCTAATATATCTCTTTACTAAATTATTCATTGATATAAATATTTTTAGAAAAAAATTTTAATGGTAGATTGTTTTTTAGAACATTGAACAGAAATACTTTGTTTATTCATAATAAGATTTGTGAATTTTTTTTTCATAAAACGTGGAATTAGAATGTTTTTTACAATATGAATAATGGATATTTTATTTATTCACAAAACAATCCATGGAAATTAATTCAATTCAAAATGATTCAAATTTCATATTTTTAGTTTGTTCCATTGTTTTTTTACGATACATTGCATGGTCATGCCTTATTTCAACAGAATAGTCTGATTATTTTGCAACATTGATCATTTTTATTAAATCCTGATTGAGAACTATTTTCTAATATAAGATATTGTTCAAATTTAGTATCGAAGCATGATTATTATTACATGTTGGATAATTTTATATTTCCATGTTCTTTTACAAAAATATTTCACCCATGATCATGTTTACTCATCTTATTTTCATCATACCCTTGATTACCTATTGACATGTATTCTATTGTTAGAGGCTTGAGAAAAAACCATTCTAATATATGATGTACTCTTGTTACATATATGATTATAACCTAAGATATTTATATATGTATATTTATTGTGATTTGAATATGGATTTATATTGATGGGTATCCTAAAATATGATTTTTATATTTGTAATCCACAAGACACTAAAACATCCATTAATGTAATTTATAATATTATTAACGTTTTTTATCATTATCCAATGGAAATTCTTTAAAATAAATATATATTCATCCCACTTTGTATTATATATAATGTTCAAGGTATGTGTTTTTAGCTATAGATCATGAATTTCAGGTCTAGCGAACCATAATAGGATGAATAGAAAGGATTAGTCATTTTCTTGGATTACATTAGTTATCTAATGTCATCCATATTGAGAGAATGGTAAAGATAACAATTATAGTATCCAATATATATTAAAGTGTAAAACCATGGGGTTAATCTCAAGGAACCATTGTCCAATTTCCTTGTGGTCATTCTAAAAATATTTATATATTCATTAATATTTTGAAAACATCAGGAGAAAACAACAATAACAAAAAGTGATAAAAACGCATAGGGGGAGAAATATATCCATGAATGAACGAAATACCTAAAGTAAGAAAATAGATAGTGAAAAAAAGAAGATACAGAATGGTAGGTACAACACAAGAAATTAAAAAATAGATATACAAAAATATAGATAACATGATTCAATGGGAACAAGGAACAAACCAAGGTCACTCCACATTCAACACCCTATCATTTACCTACAAATGAAAATAATAACCAACTTTTAGCAAACCTAGTGTGTGACCAATGGTTCAGATTAGACACCTTTATCACATTAATTATAAACAATAATATATTAAAATTATAAACTGCATGACTATTCATTCATATTTCAAAATGATGGCCGTAACAAAATCATTCTTGAAAGGATTCCACAAGCTAAAATGGTCTGATTGTTTTACTTAGTTCACACAATCCAAGAAGATTTATTTTCTTGGGAATTTTAGAATGTATGGGGGGATGAAATGATATGAGAGAGCATAAAATTTATTCTTTGTTGGGTTTCTCTCTTTATCAAACTAATTCATAGTCACAATCTTCTACGGTGATGAAAAGTAAGTAAATGATCAAGATTAAGATCAAATATTTTGTTTACATCAGGTTTCAATTCATGGATCGAGCCTCACAAATTAGTTCCCCATTTAGGGAGATTGGATACTTTAAAAAGAAATAATACACGAATATTGAAATATTTTACACAAAAAATTATAATTAAATTAAAAACAATTCACTCTCCAAAAATGTATCAAGATCATATTAATAAAAAATATAGAACATGAAGAAAAGAAAGAAGCAGATATAATGATGGCAGAGTTGGGTTATGTCTCTGATGTCAAAGAGGATTCCCCTAGTTCGAGGGTGAAGATGAATCATGTATTGACTTTTGATGTTTCCCCAATCTTGAAACAAGAGACGAGTACTCCCTAATTATTTAGGTAATTAAAACGTGGAAAAAAGAAAAAATGAATTCCTGGTAGCAAATTCCACTCCACGTTGCATACCCTTCAAGTTTTCATCTCTAGATTATGATGAAAAAAATGTTGGTAAATCTATCTTAATGTAATTACCTCATTATTACCATTGAAATTAACTTACCATGATCCCCAAATATTTTAACAATCAAATAAAAAATAAGTCAGGAAGAAATATAAAGGAAATAAAAATAAAAATGTTACATCCCACGTAATTGAAGAATGGGTGATTTTCATATTTATTAATATTTGTGAATTAAATATTAATATTACTTCAAAAGGGTTGTTATGCTTGATAGCGTACCTGATACACAACAATGGGTTTCTTTGAAATCTTACGTTGCACAATAATAATATAATATTATTATTTTTAATGGTAGTTAACTTCTTGCCGTTATATTGGAGGGAATGAAAAAACTATATACAAAATGATTATATATTATTTTTAAATGTATTTACATTTATCAAAAAAATGTTTGGGGCATAAAATATGAATGAATCTAATTTTAAGCATAATTTACATTAAAAGGAATATTTACCACATTTTAATGGCGAACCCTATTTCAATATAGTTTTGGTCACATAAATAAATTCTATTTGACCAAATAGAATCGTAATTTATAATGGGGACATGAAAATTTACTTTGTGTAATTTTTTAGAATTTTTCCAATAAAGTTAATTTTTTTAATAATGAAAAATATTGTATTTTAATATAAATATGAGTTTTAATATAATTTATTTATATAGTTCGATTATCTTTTTAATTGGTTTTAAAGAGAAATTAGAATATATTTTTACCATTTAATCCAATGTTATTAATATAAATTAATTTCACATTGAAAGTGGACATAAACAAGTGTCAATTTTTAATAGTTATTGTTTTATAAAAACACACTATTTTTTTGACAACGGGAATTAAATATAAATAAATTAATTCAAATTTTATGTTTTGAATTTAGAAAAATATGCATCGTTTTGAAATTCGGAATATAAAATAGATATTATGAAGCTTTTTTGTTATTTTTCTGAAAAACATCAATTTTTTATCAATAGTGAAACCGCTTAGTAGTAGTTAAAAAACTGACTTTTTCATTTAAATGAAATTTTACATCTTCTGTGAATTGAGTTTAGAAAATCCAACATACATGGTTGTTATTAGTAAGTAAAATTTGGTTCAATAATATGAAAATAATTTTTAATGAATGGTATCTTTTGACTGTTATTTACCGCGGTTAAAGATAAATATGGTAATTCAAGGTAAAAAGATTATTATAATAATTTAAAATTATCTTAACACTTGTCCAAACCTTATTGGATGAGTAACGGATGACCATTTTCATCCTTGGGTTTATTTGGTGACCCCATGGATCCACTTAGGAATGATAACGACACTTTAGATTAATTAATTTCAAGTAAGGGAAAAAATCTCAAAAACATATATATTTTAGTAAATTAATTTTTATATGGTTTTATATAAGTAATATTTCTGACTATAAATATTCATTGGAAATATTAAATTATTTCCTACATCTTCTTATTTTTTTATAAATTTTAGACATAATATAAATTTAATTATTTCTGACACAATAATGATGCAGTATTTACCTCATTAATAAATGATTTAAATAAATAAGATTATAATGATTAAAATATTCTCCAAAACCTCTCCAATTCCTATTGTATGATTTTATTAATACCATGAGTAATATTATCTTATACTTTAATGATTTTTTTACATTTAGAAAAATAATATCATTATATAAAAAAAATAGTTTCACAGTTTCCTAAAGAGCCCCTCCTCTTCCTTATAAAAAGAGTCCACTTCTAACCAATTCCTCACACCTCTAAAGACTTTATTCTAGTCCAAAATCTTCCTAATTAATCTCCCAACATACCACCCTTCCTCATAGAATCATTACCTTAGGCAGAAGGCACTTTAAGAAGTCCTTTTGATTCAAACCAAGGAAGTTACCCAAACTAAAAGTAATGGTTTCTCTTAACTTCTTCTTTTTATTTTACTTCTCTAACCCCAAAACTCTTTTTATTCATTTATTTTATAGAAATCCCAGTATCATAAATATACTAGGATGTTTCTATGAAGATAATTCAAACTAAACTTACACAAACCTCAAACTAATGGGTGAAGATCATACTATTTATGTGGATGAAAAACTAAGGCCTCAAGAGACGATGATTGTTCGATTATCTACTACCGCCTTTCATGGTGGCCATCTGATGACAATGTACTAATATGTGATATATATTATGTTTATGTTTTTTATTCTTCATTATTTTCCATTTATATCATACCTTTATGGTCTCCATTGTGGGTAAACGCGATAATTTCTTTTGAGGAAGTGCAGACTACCGCCCCCTCAAAGTGATATGACTAATTAATGCCATTTGTGGGAAATATAAAGGATGTAGTTAATGGTATTATAAATGATATTATACTTTATCTATAATATAAATATTTTTCATTTTATTTTAATTCCATTAAGATAATAAATATAAATGAAAGTAGTGTTCATGTGTACGTACATCATACCGTCTCCATGAAAGGTGCATTTCATTTCGTACTTCTAAATGTTATGTAATATTATAAATACATGAATATACTAAATATATATGATATATATTATATCTAAATCATGAATATCATTCTGGATATAGTGTACTACTTACCCCATGGACAACATTTAAATATATGGTGTTCATTTTAGAATCATGTACCAAATATTGACAAAACGAAATTTATTAAAATGAAGGATTATATAATGTTTATAACATGATATTAAGTGATATAAAAGAAATTATAAACTTGAAAAATGTTCTTAATCAAGTAGAAATTAATTTTATTTTATTATTTAGTTGATTAATCAATGATCATGTCAAGTCGTACACGAGGTAAGTGAACTTCTTAACATATTTCCCATTCTTTGGGTTAAACCTATCTTTCTTATTTATGTAGTTCTTTGATTATATGAGAAATGAATTTTTATATCTTATCATTAATTTATACATTCTTTATATGAGCTTATATTGAATACACATAAGTGGTATATTTTATTTACAAAATGATATTTGTATTGGACTTCGTCTCAATCTCCTTTCATTGAGGCATATTTTGATTTCATACATGACCTTATTTTATACGCTATAAAAACACCCTTGAATTTTCAAAGGGAATATTTTTCAATGAAGAGTTTTACTAAACAACCAAAAGGAAAGATTATTTTAACGTATGTGGTGAAAATGACCTTTCCCCCGCCGCGAGTATTATTTTTCTTTGGCTTCCTTAACAAGCCGTAATATTTTTTTAAGGAAAATAAATACCATATATACAATTATGTATTTTGGTATTAAAAATGGTTCTGAGAATGGATTTGTTATGTCAATATATTTGAGTGATATATTGTGATTGAAATGTGGAAATGTTTTCATTCCGTTATATTTTTTTATGTGTTATGATTTTATAATGGTACTTGGACATTTTATAGGTGGTTATGTGATAAACCAAATTACGGGTGGTGCCGTGATAAACCATGATGGGTGGTTACGTCATAACATCCAATACATTTGGTATGGAAGTCAGCCGTATTGTTATTCTATTTAGTGATATGTGTGAAATTCGACCATATGGATATTCCATTTGTGTATGTTTATGTCCTATGTTACCTTTATATGTTCTCTATATGGGTTTTATGGTTTTATTTTGGTTATAAAAGGGTATGTAGTGATATTTTATTCGGCGAAGTGTATTTAATAATTCATAAAAGTGAAAAGTATTACTTATAATAATGTAATCATGGTTAACTTGTTGTTTTTAAAAACTAACAGTTTTCCTTCTTTGTGTATCCCTTACTGAGCTTTTTATACCCATACCATGTTTTTGAGTTGTTTTTCACAGGACATAATGTTGAATAGGATCAAGGATGGGATCAAGGAAATGACATACTGTCTTAAACATGGAATTAGACATTATTTTTTTTAAAAGTTCTTGTTTTATTAAGTAAAATGGAAACTGAGTATAAGTGTCTACTTTGTAATCTTTTGAGATGTAATAGTTATGTCCTAATTCTCTAAAACTCTAAACCAAAAAATATCCTCAATATGAATTATTCATTTCATTCAATATTATATTATTTTTTAAGGCATGGTCCTTATAGTTGGTATCAGAGGTCGGATAAGATTACTATAGGAGTTCAGGTATTGTTAAAATAATATCCATAAATTAATTTATGGTAATATTGAAATGATATAACATTTATAGACTACCATGATGCTTCGCCTAAGATATTTCTGTGTTCAGAATGGTTTTCCATAGAGTAAATAGGGATGCTATATTGGGACGACATCAAGAGGAAGACAACCTTTCAAATCAGCAACCTAATATGTTCATAATCAGAACAAAATAGTTTGTTGCAGTAATGGAACAGTTGTCACAAGATATAATTGGTGGTGGTATCCATGCATGAGATCATCCAGATCAATCGAAACGGAACATGTTTGTAGTGGATCATTTCAAGAGGCAACTTCTTCCATCATTCAGAGGATCATATAATCCGGTTCTAGGAGAATTGTAGATTAAAGAACTAGAAAATATTTTTGATGTCATGGGTTGTTCAAACATCAATAGGATAGTCTCGATGTTTATCGTTTTGATGTTGAAGTCGATCAGTGGTGGTCGATGGAGAATATATCATGGATAGTGATGAGATTGATTCTCTTTATTGGGATGAATTCAATGGAATGTTTCGTGAGAAATATTTTTGTATGGTGGGTCATATTATAATGGAAAAACAATTCGTATAATTGATGTAAGAGGATGAATTTGTGGATTCTTATGAAGAAAATTTCACTCGACTGGAAAGGTATGCACAAAATTTCATCTGAGATTTAGATAGTAAAATAAATTGATTTTACTCAAGAAAAAATCCATAATATCAAAAAGAATTATCCTTTCATGAGTTCAAAATTTATGAAAAACTTTTTCCTTGTCTGTAGAAGGTGGAAATGGAGTTTTCCGATGATCATGTGTTCATTGACAAATAATAGAATAAGAGGTCCAGTTGGCATGAAAAGGGAATGAATTCATCAATGAATTCTGGATGTATGAAAATTAAATATCCAACTTGTGTGAAGTGTGGTAAAAGGAATTCTTGATAATTTCTATAAAAGTCTGTAAAGTGCTTCTAGTGTGGTAAGTTTGGTCATATTTCTCATAACATTAAATAATATGATCAAGCACGCAATGAAAGCCATCAGTAAGATGTTTTATGTGTAATGAAATGGGTCATTATGCAAATGAGTGTCTAGCGAAAAACACAACTGAGGGAATGAATCCAGACTACAAGAAGAAAGGGCTGGTGAAATACTATGCAACTACTTCAGCAGTTATTGGTCCATCAAATGAAGTAGTATCAGTTACACTACTTTTTTGTTCATAATATACCAATGTGTAGTTTGATACATGGTCTACACAGTCTTTCATTTTTGAGAAGTTTTCAAATAAATTGGGAATTCCATTTTATTATACGAATATGGGTAATATGGTAAAAACACTTGGAGGAAATTTTGAGACAAAAGTAAAACATAAGAACCTTACTCTCCTTGTGTGCGAGAATAATATTTCTACAAACCTTATTATTTTTCCCTTAGTAGATTTTGATGTTATTTTGGGAATGGATTGGCTGTTTTTTTATCATGATATGAATGACTGTAGAGATAAAGAGGTTTCATATCAGAAATATTTATAGTTTGTGTACAAGAATGAACCATTTCATTTGATAACATATAAGGAAGATGAGAAAATAGTAAAATATGGAAATGAATTTTACCTTTCTCATATTGTTGAGAATAAAAAATGTTTTGAGATTAATGATGTGGTAGTGGTAAATGAGTATATTGATATTTTTCTTGATGATTTTCCTTGTTTTACACCTATTCGAGATGTTGAATTTATTGTTGACTTAGTTCTTGATGCTAATCCAATTTCAACAACCCCTTATCGAATGACTCAAATTGAACTTTTACAGTTAGATAATCAATTGAATGAGTTATTAGATAAAGGTGTCATTCGACCTATCACATCAAGATGGGGTTTTCCTATCTTGTTTCATAAAAATAAATATGGTTCAATGAGACTTTGCATTGATTATAGAGCAGTGAATGGCATCACAGTTAAAAACAAGTATCCATTGCCTCATATCGATGATTTGTCTGATTAACTCTAGGGAGCTCAGTATTTTTTGAATATTGATTTCTAGTCCGGCTACCATCAGTTGAATGTAAAGTAAGTAGACATTTTGAAGACCACATTTTGTAATAGATATTTCCATTATGAATTTGTAGTTATTCCTTTTGGTTTAATCAATTCACCTACTGTATTCATGGATCTTAAGAATAGAATTTTCCGTGAGTTCTTGGATAAGTTTTTGGTTGTGATCATTGTTGATATTTTGGATTCTTCCAAAAGTAATGTGGAATATGAAATTCATTTAAGGGTTTTCTTGGAAACATTAAAATAAATAAACTGTATGTGAAATTCCACAAGTGTGAGTTTTGGTTGCAACAAATTTCATTCCTTGGTTACATTGTTTCCAAAAATTGCATAACAGTTGATCCTGTAAAAACAAAAGTTGATGAAGAATGGCCAAAACCCCCAAATATAACCAAGATCCATAGTTTTCTTGGTTTGGAAGGTTATTAATAGATGATTGTTTAGAATATTTCACCATTATCTAGTCCAATGACTTTGTTAACTCAAAAAGGTGTTATGTTCCTCTGGAAAAAAGAATGTGATGATTTTTTTTCAGGAATTGAAAAGAAGATTAGGGAATTCTCCAATTTTGGCACTGTCATCCAAGAAATGGTGAGTTTTTTATCTATATTGAAGCTTTGTTTAAAGGATATGGTTGTGTTATAAGGAAGAATGATTAGGTAATTGCATATGTTTCACTCCAGTTGAAACCTCATGGGTTAAAATACCCTACACATGATTTTGAAATACCTACTTTCTTTTTTTCTTTAAAAAATTTTAGGCATCATTTGAATGGAGTAAAATGTGAAATATATACTGATGACAAATGTTTAAATTATATATTCACTGAAAAAGAATTTAAAATGAGACAAAGGAGATGAATGAAAATAATCAAGGATTATTATTGCATGCTCCATTACCATCCGGGAAAAGCAAATAATGTGGCTGATGATTTGAGTCAAAAAAGTAATGTGTCATTAAACATGATATGCTTGGAATGAGATACTTTGGTTTTTGATTAGATGAGATTTGGCATAGAAGTTTTTGGTGCAGGATATTCTTCTATTTTGTTTTAGGTTCCAGTGTAATCCTCTATATCAGACAAAATAAAGAAATTGCTGAAAAAGATATTGAGTTACAAAAAAAGGTAGAGTTGGTTTAGATGGGTACTTTGCAAGATTGTAATGTTTATAATGATTGTGTTTGGAGGTTTGGGAAGAGATTATGTGTGCCTTGTGATTCAAAATTGAAGAATGTGTTGTTATGTGAAGCTCATAGTTATCTGTTTTTAGTTTATCCTGCTAGTACTAATATGTATAGAGATCTTCACGAGTATTAATGGTGAAATGAAATGAAAAAGAGATATTGAAGATTTTACTGTGAAGTGTTTTACTTGTCAGCAGGTTAAAGTAGAGGGGCAGTTACGGAAAGGGATTATTCAGTCATTAACGATGCTAGAGTGGAAATGGGAAAATATATCCATGGAATTTGTTGTGGTATTACTGAAGACATCTCGAGGTAATAATACAATCCGATTTATAGTAGATCGATTGACTAAATCTTCTTGTTTATGTCCTATTTGAGATACTTTGTCTATAGATCAAATTTCTCGGTTGTAAGTTAAAGAGATATTCAGGTTGCATGGTGTTCCCCTCTTCAATGTATCTGATTGTGATCCCAGGATTACATCTAAATTTTGGAAAGGCCTTCAGAAGATATTGGGTACTGAATTAAATTTTAGTATTGATTTTCATCCTCAATCATATAGATAGTCAAAATGAAAAATTCAGACTATGGAGGATATGCTACATGATTGATCACTAGATTACCAGGGAATTTTTGACCAACATCATTCTTTGGATGAATTTCTATATAATAACAGTTTTCATTCAAGTATACAGATGGCTCCATTTGAGGCATTATATGGAAATAGTTGTCGAACTCTAGATTTTTGGGATGAAGTAGGTGAATGGAAGCCGATGGGACGAGAATAGGTAGAAGAGATGGCATGGAAAGTTGAACTGATTCAGAAGAAAATGAGAGCAGCTTAGAGCAGACAAAAAAGTTATGCGGATAATTGGAGAAATGATATTTATTTTGAGGAAGGTTATCATGAATTTCTCAAAGTTTCTCCATGGAAAAATGTAATGAGATTTTTTATGAAGGGAAAGTTGAGTATGAGGTTTATTGGACCATATGAAATCCTGGAGAAAGTTGGATTAGTGGTGTGCATAATGGCCTTACCTCCACGTTTATCCATGGTACATAATGTTTTTCATGTTTCGATGTTGAGAAAGTATATGTCATATCCATCTCATGTTTTGAGTCAAGAGGTAGTTCAGTTGGAAGGGAATATCTCTTATTAAGAATAAACATTTCATATCCTTGACCTAATAGAGAACGTGTTGTAGAATATGGTAATTCACCAGGTACAATTATAATTGGAAAAAAAATATTGTTAAAGAGGCAACGTTGGAATCTGAAAATTCTAGGAGGGATAAAAACCACCACTTATTTAGATAAGGGAATAAAAATTAAAAGGACGCAATTTAGAATAGGGGGAAGGATGTAACATCCCATGTAAATTAAGAAGAAGGTATTTTAGTATTTTTTAATATTTGTGAATTAAATATGAATTTTACATTAAAAGGGTTTTTATGTTCGATAGCGTACCCGATACGAATCAAAGGGTTTCTTTGAAATCTTACGTTGTACAATAAAAATACAATATTATTATTTTAAATGGTAGTTACCTCCTAGCTATTTTATTGTCGGGTATTAAAAAAACTAACTACAATATGATTATACATGTTTATTAAATGTATTTACATTTATCAAATAAAAGTTAGAGTCTTAAAATGAGAATGAATCTAATTTTATACATAATTTATATTAAGAGGTTTTTTTACCACCTTTTGATGGTGAAAGCTCATTAAATATATTTTTTTTCACTTTAATACATACTATTTCACAAAATATATACATTCTTTAGAATTGGGACATCAAAATTTACTTTTTGAAAATATTTGGAATTTTTCTAATAATGTTCTTTTTTTTGAATAATTAAAAATATTGTTTTTTAATTCAAAACGGTATTTTAATAAAATTAATTTATATGGTTAGATTATCTTTTTAATAGGTTTTAATGTGTATCTAAAATTTAGTTTTACTATTTCATCAAATTTTAGTCATTGGAATTAATTTCACTTTGAAAGTTGACATAAACAAGTGTCAATATTTTGATAGTTTTTTATTCATAAAAACATGCTATTTTTTGACAATATAAATTAATTTTAAATTAATTAATTAATCTTATATGTTTTTAATTTGGAACAATACAAAAAAAATTTAATTTTGAATATCTAATAAATTTTAGGCTGAATTTTTTTTTCTAAAAAACATCAATTTTTGATGAATACTGAAACAACTTAGTAGTAGTTTAAAATACTGACTTTTTCATTTAAAGGATATTTTACCACCTCCGGGAATTGAATTTAGAAAATTATACAAACATGGTTGTTATTATTATGAAAATTTTGGTTCAATAAGATGAAAATAATTTTTGGTGAATAGTAACAATTGACTTTTTTATCGATGTTAAAGGTAAATAGGGTAATTTAAGGTAAAACAAATATTTTAATAATTCAAAATTACCTCAACATTTGTTCTAACCTTATAGGATGAGTAATGGCTGACCATGGGAATCCTTGGGTCGATTCTGGGACCCCATGGAGCCACTTATGAATGATAATGACATTATAGATTAATTAATTTAATGTAAATGCAAAAATGACAAAAGAAAATATCTTTTACTAAATTAATTTTTATATGGTGATATATAAGTAATATTTTTGACTCTAAATATTAATTATAAAGATAAAAAGATTTCCTATATCATGGTAGTTTTTTTTATAATTTCAAAAAATCTAGTAAATTAAATTATATATGACACAATAATGAAGTAGTATTTACATCATTAATAAATGATATAAATAAATAAGATTATAATGATTAAATTTTTTTCCAAATCCGATCCAATTCCTATTGGATAATTTTATTTTAGCCACGAGTCATCTAATCATATAATTTAATGAATTTTGGTACTTTGAAACTGAATATCATTATATAATAAAACAGTAGTTTAACACATTCCTAAATATCCCCTCCTCTCCCTTATAAAAGGAGACCACTTCTATCCAATTCCTCACACATCTAAAGACTTTAGGCTCATCCAAAATCTGCCAGTTGAGATCCCTACATCCCTCTCCTAATATTATAAGCCTTAACTTAGTCAGAAGGAACTTCAAGAAGTCCTTTTCATTCAAACCAAATGAAGTTACCCAAATTAAAAGCTAATGGTTTCTCCAAACTTCTTTACTTTTATTTTACTTCTCCAACCCATAAACTTTTTTTATTCATTTCTTTTACAGATAAAACAGTATCATCAATATACTATGATGTTTTTATGATATGTATTCAAACTACACTTACACACACCTCCATTTAATGGGTGAAGAAAATATTGTTTCTGTGGATGGAAAACTAACGCCTCACGAGACGATGATAGTTCGATTATCTCTTACCTCCTGTCATGGTGGCCATTATGATGAAATTGTATTTATATATAATGTATATAATGATGATGGTTTTATTATTCTTATGTATTTTCCATTTATATCATACCATTATGGTTTCCATTATGGGTAAACTTGATAATTTCATTTGAGGAAGTGCACACTATCGCCCCCTCAAAGTGATATGACTCGTTAATGCCATATGTGGGAAATATAAAATATGGAGTTAATGATATTATATATGATATTATACTGGAATTATAATATTTCTATGTTTTATTAAGTCTTATATCCATTAAAATTAGAAATATAAATTAATGGACCGTTCATGCGTACGTACGGGTTACCATCTCCATGAACGATGCATTTCATTTCCTACCTCCAAATGTTATGTACTATTATAAATACATGAATATACTATATATATATATGTGATATATATGATATCTAAATCATTAATATCATACTGGATATAATTGACTATTGACCACATGGAAAACTTGTAAATATAAGGTCTTCATTTTTGACTCATGTACCAAATATCGACAAAACGACCATTATTAACCTGAATGATTACATTATGTTGATAGCATGATATTAAGTGATATAAAAGGAATAAAAAACTTGATAATGTTTCTTAAGCAAGTATAAATTTACTTTATATTATTATTCAAGAGATTAAATAAAGATGAAGTCAAGTTGGACATGAGGTAAGGGAACTTCTTAACCCAATTCATGTTCATTGGGTTGAACTTATCTTTCTTATTTATGTCATTTTTTATTATGTGAGAAATGAATTTGGGTATCTTATCATGTATTTATACATTCATTATGTGAGCTTATATTGAATATTCAAAAGTGATCTATTTTATTTACAAAATGTTCTTTATAAAGGAATTCGTCTAAATATCCTTTCATTGAGGCATAATTTGTTTTAATACATGACTTTCTTTTATACGTTGTATAAACACGCCTGAATTGTCAATGGCAATATTTTTCTAATAGGAATTTTACTAAATGACAAAAATAAATATTTATTTTAAAATAAGTAGTGATAACGAAATTTCCACCACCACAAGTATTATTTGTTCGTTGGATTTATTTACAAGCCAGAATGATTTTTTAAGGAAAATAAATACCATATATTATTTTATGTATTTTGGTATTGAAAATGGTTTTGATAATGGATTTGTTATGTCAATGTATTTAAGTGATATATTGAGATTGAAATTAGGAAATTTTTTCTTTCCTTTATATTTTTTTATATGTAATGATTTTATAATTGTACTAGGGCATTTCAACGGTGGTTACATGATAATCCAAATGATGGGTAGTGCCATGATAAACCAGAATGGGTGGTTACGTTATAACCTCCAATGCATTGGGTATGGATGTCGGTCGTATGGCTATTTCATTTAGTGATATCTTTGGAAGTCGACCTTATGGTTATTCCATTTAATTATTTTTATGTCCCATGATACCTTTATATTTTCTCTATATAGGTTTTATAGTAATATTTTGGATACAAAAGGGTAATTAGTGATATTTTATTCAGTGAAGTGTATTTAATATTTCATAAAATTGAAAAGTATTACTTATGTTAATGTATTCATGGTTTACTTTTGGTTTTGAAAAACTAACATTTTTCCATCTTTTGTGTATTCCTTAGTGAGATTTTTATACTCATCCCATGTTTTGGGAATGTTATTCACAGGACATAAGGTGGAATAGGGTAATGGATGGGATCATGGAAAAGTCAAGTTGTCATAAACTTGGAACTAGACATGAATATTTTTTTCAAGAGTTCTTGTTTTCTGAAAAAATGATAACTGAGTAGAAGTGTCTACTTTGTATTATTTTTGGATGTAATAGTTATGTCCAAATTATCTAAAACTCTAATCCTAAAATGATCGTCAATGTGAATTATACGTTAAATTCAATATTATGTAATGTTTTAAGGCTGGGTCCTTATAAAAAATATATTATTATTAATATATTATTAATAAATATAAAAATGTATTTAAAAACATACTATCTATTTTATATTTTTAAAATAAAATAGTAGTTTTGTAAAAATAGTTATATATATGTATATAAACAATAACATAAATATTTATTTAAATTCATCAACTAATATATATTTATATATTACATAATCTAATAATAGTACAAAATACATAAATATAAATTAGTCTTTTATATATTAATTCATAATATAGTAAATATAATTAAATTAATAATACTATAGATATTATTATATATTATTATTATTTTTAATTATAAGTATGTATAAATTTTTTTCATGTAATTATTATACATGATATTTTATATATATTATATGATATATATTATGAAAATAAAGGGTAAATTTCAAAGGGGTAGGGGAGAGTCAAGTGGAATGCTGGTAAGGAGAAATGGGAAGAAATAGGGTGTTCTCCATGATTGTTTGATAGAGGAGAAGGGAATTGTCAGTAATTGTTCTTAGGATAGGTGATGGTGTCTATGATTGTTCAGATCAAGTGAAATTATGGGGTCATGTAAGTTAGTGGAGCATCACTTGGTGGATGGTGGTGGTCAGAACACTTTAGAAGGGGGTTCAGTGTGGCCTTCATGTATGAAGGGGAGAAAAAAATGGTGGAATATCAGATGGGTTTTGAGCGGTGTCGGAGAAAGATAGCATTTGAGCAGATGGATTTGGAAGGTTCCACATGCAAATCTTATTTTGTATTGATCTATATTGAAATTTATTTCATATTTCACTAAATTTGATGATTTTGATTTTGGATGTGGTTATGTTTTTATTCATATATGGGTTATGATTGTTTATCATGCTATTCGAATTTCTTTGTGTCGTTATTTTTTCATCTTCTTTGAACCACTGTTGTTTTGTGTTCTTGATTATGGTTTCATTGGAGTAGTGAGATCCTGATAGTGGTGGTGATAAGAAGTGATGAGTAGGGACTAGAGAATGGTGAATGGGGGTCACTGTTGGAGAAGCATTAGTTGTAGGGAATGAATGAAGATTGGGATTTACCATCTGTGAAGAGAGTTCCAGTCTGTGAGTGCACCGTTATGAATAGTGAAGGGTGGGTGGGTGGGTGTGTGGGTGGTGGATGATTTCAGTATCTGAAGAGCTATAAATGATTCACTAACACATAATGGTTGTTAATGAGCGGGGAGACACCTCTCGGATTTCTTTTTAGTGAGTGTTTCGAGCAGAAAGAGGAATAGGGAGTGGTGCCAGATGAAATGACTCAATCTGTCACTATTGGGAGGTTTCGGCAGTGAATCATTGACACACACTTAAATATTTTTTCCCTAAAAATTCCTTCTGTTGAATTTATAAAACAAAGGGAATGATATTTCATGGTACGCTTAGAATGTGTGTGTATGGATTTTTAAAAATAGAGGCAATGTATTTGGATCCATATTCATATTTTTTGAGAATGTGTTCAAAAATAAAAGGGTCCTACCTAACGTGAAACTCCCTATAGAATTAAAAGGAAACACATACTCATCCACTGCAAGGATGTGATTCCTCCTATATGGAGTCACATATTTCCTTACTTCAATTCCAGTTCATATTTAAATTCAAGGACTGTGGACATGTCAAATAAATTGGAATAACGACCATAACAATAGGAACCTTTAATTTTCACATTCTAAATGGTTAAAAAGATAAAGTGAACTTATTTCCCCACATTATTGATTAAATTCAAAATATTTTTATTTTATACAATATTTATCTTCTTCATTTGGGATCAAAATTCCCCTCCCCTAAATGAGATCATTTATTATTGGGAACATTATTATATTTTTTTGAAGCCATTATTCTTATGAAACACACTATGTATAAAAATTATTAATTAGGAAAATTTGTTTTATTTGCAAATAGAAATAAACTAGTTTGACTTGTATCAATGACTAACCATGGGATCATATTTACATAACTTACTCAAATTACAAAATATTTAAATAATTTTCATTTTATTTGGATTCTAAAGTGATATATTTTATTGAAAATTTAGGCCCTAGGGTTCTATTAAAATTTCTAGTTACCTAAAATAATGATCCAAATTTCACAAATAACAATCACATATCACTCCCTACCAGAATTCCTAAACTTAATATCCAAAAAACATATATATAACTACACTCATCAAACATACATCCCCATGAGTTTTAGAATCATTAATACCAAAAGAACTAATAGGTTGGGATCCAATATTTAGAAATGAAATAATGGGAAATTTTATGGCATATGACCCTTAGGTTGAGAATGAAAATTTTAATTTTTTAATGCACTTAAATTTTTTACAATATTTGACAATAGTTTCTCTTTTTTTTTAATATCTCTTTTTTTTCAATTTCTTCTCAATTTTCCTCATCTATTTTTATCTCCTATTTTTACTATAACTCGCCCATGATTATATCATTGTATTACCTAAAAAATTAACTCATTTGAACTTATAAAACTGATGTAATATTTTTTCACAATAAGTTCAAAAAGGGATTTTTTTGGACTTAAAAAAAACAGAGTTAAAAAATATATATATGGATTTTGGTTTTCGAGAATCTGTTCTAAAATAGAAAGTATCTTATTAAAATAAGCTCCTAAAGAGTGTCAAAGGAATCATAAAACCATCCTCTATCAGGATTTGATTCCCCCTATTTAGAATCATAGACTTCCCCACTTCAATTACATTTCATATTCAAATTCAAGTATAGATGACATGTCAAATTAACTACAATTCGGACCATAACAAAATTTAACATCAAAATTCATTTTATAATGGGTTATAAAAATAGAAATTCCTATTATTTCCATACAATATTGATTCAACTCAAATGATTCTTAATTTTGTTAATTTTTCCCTTCTTCATTTGCGATCAAAATTCCCCTCAATTAAATGAGTTATTTTTTGTTAGAGAATATTATTCTAAAATTCCCTTCAATTTTTATGGTACAAGGAAGTATGAATTAAACTTATTATGTTTGAAAATTTCTTTTATTCATTATCCTTAATGTACTCAATTTCTTTGTATTATATTCTCACATTAAGATACCATTTCAACATTTTACTCTACTTATAATAGACATAAATAATTATTAGATTGATCCTTATGTGATTTAATTTTTTGATAAAATAATATCCCTATGATCCTGTAAGAATTTCCAATTACCAAAAATCATGCTCATATTTTAAAAAAACATCATATCTCACTCCCCTCCCATTTTTGTCAAAATAATATCCATAAAAATAGTGATTAACAACACTATGCAATTCTACATCCTTATCAGTTTTTCAATCATTGCAACCAAAAACAATAACCGGGTTGGTATCCACAAAACATGTATAAATAGATGTAAAATTTTAATCTAGATTAAACTTGTGTTGTAAAACAAAAATTTAATTTTTTGAAATAATTTGTAATGTTAAGATAAAAGCTGACCATTTTTTACAAAAAATCAGGGAGGCAATTTGATGTGAGAAAATGAACCTTATTAACTCCAACGTGGTTAAAACTCAACATTTAACCCACTTTTTTTTATTATAGTTGGAGATATTAGTTCAAATAAAATTTTCAATTTAATATGAAAATATTGTAACGGTGTAAAAATGAAGTTAAATTTTTTTCAACATAACAAAAGAAAACCCAAAAGATACAAATTAAAAAACAAAAAATTAATGAAAAGAAACCACCAAAAGGCACCAACAATATTTGTGTTAATTTTTTTTAATTCATTATTTTATGTTTTACTGAAAAAAATATTATATTTTTAATATAAATAAAATAGTATTATGATATTAAATGAATTCCAACACCGTGATAATGATAGAGAACACCAATACTATAGATTGTTTACAATTATGGTCAATTTCTTTTCCAAGCTCACAATATTCGAATAATAGATCAAAAAGATATAAAAAAATCATATTTTCGAAATAAAATAGAGGGATTCACCCAAAACTATCAATCTATAATAGGAATAAAGTAACAGAAAAATAAAACCAATAAAATAATAAATTAACTTCCCTAAATATGAATGACCCAAATTTTTATTTCCCCACTTTATTTTCATTAAATCTGATAAATGGATACTCCATTAAAGTACCAATAAATTTAAATAATGTTCATTATAATTCAAGAATTTAATGTTCATAATGAATTTCATCTATGATTATTTAAAGAGTTAAATTTTGTGAAATTTTAATGAACTTGCCCCCTTTATCTTAATTAAATTCCATGTGTATTTGGCTGCATGATTATTGACATACTAGAAAAAACAACCAAATTTAGAAATCATTAAAATATAAATTAAACAATAAAATTAATAAAAATGATAATCCTAGGATAAACCCACATGGGGTAATTTATTTTGAATTTTTATTGCTAGAGAGTCATTAGATAAACCCCAGTCTGATGGGGAATAATGATTCTTGATAAGGAACAACCTGATGCGATTCATTTAAATTTTTTTCAAATGACATCTCTTGTGTTTCCCTTTTTAATCATTGATAAATTCCCCATATTTGGATTTCAATTACATCATGTGATGTACCTGAGGGGACCAAAATATGTAGCGGTACTACCCACCTTCGGCATCAAATGGTTGATTATGAGCATGAATTAATTATGGAAATCAGGTATGTGACATGTCTTTTTGTTAAATCAATTTATAATATTATTATTTTATAATAAATTTTGTTATCATCATATTTTGGTCCCATAAATATCTGTAGTAGCTGCACATCACAGAAATTTCCATGATATAATTTTCCACAATAATTGAGGGTTCCAATAATTACCCAGATTATGCAACCTCATGATCCTCATACACTCTTGGTAATGAAAAAATTTAAATTTATCCTAATTACATATATAGGGAGAAGCAAAATTAATATCAGATTCAATTAAATCAAATTCAAATAAAAATATAGCTTCTTCCTTGAAATTATAAACCCCTATAATTTTGTTGTCTGTTTATCCTCATGATGAAATAGTGAACCTGGGAAATGTTCTGGGGAAGGTGTGAGGTAGTGAAACTCACCCAAACACTCTTCCAAACACACAACCTCATTTTCCAAATCATTAATGGAAAAATAGGATGTATTTTTTTGGAGATACCTATTTAATTAGTGAGGATTTATTATAGAAATGCAGGAAATCAAAAAAATTAGTATAAAGATCACATAAATAATTATCATCAAATAAAAGTCTTATATCATGAATGTGATAAAATCACATCTCTTTCTATCATTTGAAATCATACTATGAAATTGGTTATATAATTCCGATCATTGACCCTAGGGTAAATTAATATAAATTTTATTCATATCATACATATATATTATTATATTTATGTTATCCATCATTCACAATTGATTTCTAGAAATTTGTTCTTTAGTGGGTGGTGGTGGTACTATCTTATCTTCACAGTTTCCAGGTCCTTATCCGTAAAATTCTATACCAATAGTATGATCCAATGATCATAAGTTATGTCATCCTCAGTATAGCCTCTATGTCTCATTGCATTCAACCAAAAAATTTATTTAGTAACAACCACGTCATGATTTTGAAATGGATCAAATAGTATGACTAAATAATATTTATTATAATTCATCACTATTTTTTTATAATTTATTATTATTATTTTAGTATTTTTTTTTTAAAGGATGGGGCCGAAGCCTCATTTTTATTAATAAAGCAAAGCAAAGACCTCTTTTAACTGGGTAGAGGGAGACCCATTACATAGCCCGAAGGCCCAGTGGGCTTGAAGCCCATTACATAGCCCGTAGGCCCAAATTTTTAGCCAAATTCCTATTCTGTGAATAGTAACCCGGCTGCTACAGTACCCGCTACAGTAGCGCCACCGCTACAGTACCCTGCCGCCGCTACAGTGCCCTGCCGCCGCTACAATGCCCGCCGATCAACAGTACCGCCGCTGCTACAGTACCCGCTACAGTACTGCTACAGTAACCTGCGCCCAATGGGTGGTAATGTTTACATTTAAAATACCCATTATATATTAGAGTGGATAACCCTGGGGTATATCTCAATGTAGTAGAGCTGAATACCCTAGTGGTATTTCTAAAAATCATATTTTTTTAATAGTTTGATAACATCAAATGAAAACAACAAAAGAAATAGATATGATAAAAATCATTGTGGGAGAGAAATGAAGAAGTGAAGAAAAAACCCATAGGGAATGAAAAAAAATCGTAAATAATAAAAAGAAGAAAGAAATACACAACACAAGGAACAAAAAAACCCACATGAAAAAAATTGGGAATATGAGTCATAAAAAACAAGGTCCTGACCCAAGTCACTCCACCCTCAACTCCCTATTATTTTTCAATAAATTAAATGAATCAACGACATTCATCTCAGTTAATGTACGACCAATGACTCAAATCACACACCTCTCTCACTTAAAAAGTAAATAATAAAACACTAAAAGTCTTATTCCCTTACCCATTTCTCCATAATTAAAAATTAACACCTCAACTGAATCATTCTGGCATGGATGTTATAAGCAAGAATGGTTAAAATGAGTTTTTTATTTCACAAAACAAAACTCATTTTCTCAGTAGGAGAAATTAAAAATGAAAGGGGAAATAAATGATGCAATAGAGTATCAAATAAATTATTGGATATTTTTCTCTCTCTCACATCCTAATTCATATTCACAATCTATTAACACAAGGGAATAAAGTAGATGATCATGATGAGGATCATATCTTTAAGTAGCTTTAGGTCTCACTTCCTATATTAGGCCTCACATATTAGTTCTCCTTTTTAGGGACTATATATCATAGCATGAGTTAATGAATGAAAAATGAAAAAAATTGAGATACCAACATTATGATTTAATCAAAAACATTAATTACATTAACTGAAATTCTAACATGAACATATTTACATAAAATAGAGAACAAAATTAAAACATAGAAGTCATGATGAAGATGGAGGTGAAGGGTTCTATATCCGATGATAAAGATGATTCCACTAGTTTGGGGGTGAAGATGAATCATAGAGTGAGTTTTTAGGTGGATTCAAATGATAGGAACCATGCAAAATTCTTTAAATAATAAAAATGCAAGAACAAAATGAGAAACAACTATCCATAGAAGCAATTTCGATTCCATGTTTCATTCCTTATAAGTACGTGTCTCTAGCGTCCGATGAACAAAAGGTGATTACAACTATATTCATGCAATGAACTTGTGTCATCCCTCGCAATTGACTGGCCATGATCCCCTAAGCCCGCAAGTTAAAAACTAATGAAGAGATATGAGAGTAAAATAAAAAATTACACCAATAAAAGTATATTATTATTATTATTGTTTTATTACAAATATAAAAATATTTGAAAATTAATATTCTACTATATATTTAAAAATAAGTTTTAAATGTTATTAAAAATATTGTTATATATTATTATATAAATAAATATAAATATAATATTGGTTTACTTTTATTTAATATTATATATATTAATTTATTTAATAAAATTAATAATTACATAATCATATGTAATTATATTATATATTAAGACTCAACATATAAATATATTTAAACTAATCATACTATAGTTATTGTTAACTATTATTAATTATATTAGTTATATATATGTTATTATAATAATATTAATATTTATGATATATTATATATATTATATAATAAAAATATTAAAAATAAGAGGAAAATGAAGAAGGGGGTGGGAGGAGAATCACACATATATAGGGAAAGGAGAACGTGGGCACATAGGGGTTTCTCTCCATGATGGAATAGTGGATGAGAGGGGACAAGAGAGTGCTGGTTAATTTAATAAGAGATGGTGTGTTTAGCTAGTCAGATTTGGAGAGAGTAGGGGTTACAATGGTTAGTGTCAAACTTGTCGGTGGATGGTGGTGGTTTGATAATTTCAGAAAGGGTTTCAATGTTGGATTCACATGGTTAGCTGAGTGATCAAGATGGTAGTAGCTCAAATAGGATCAAGAGGGACCAAATGATGATATTGTTAGACAGGATCGCTTGAGAAGACGCTTCTTATACAATATATTCATTTCATATTTAAAATGATATATATTTCTGTTTTTATAAATATGAGGATTTAGATTTTGGATTTTGTTATATTACTATTCATTTATGGGTTTCTATTATTGAATATTTTATTTCAATTTTTTTGTTCCCTTGTCTGTTCATATTTTTTGATCTAATCTTGTGTCGTGTTTTTTGATGATGTTTTCATTGGGGGAAACAGACCCTAGCAGTGGTGGTGGAAAGAAGTGATGAGTGGGGACTGGGGAATGGTGACTGGGAGTAACCATTAGAGAAGCAGTGGTGGCATGAAGAGAACAATGATTAAGATTTACCATTGCTAAAGGGTCTGGGAGTATTAGATTACACCGCCAAGAAGAGGGGGGGGGGGTGGCAGTGTTGGTACTCATGATCTTGAAATGATTCACCTCCAACTAAATGCTGTCATTGAGTGGGGAGATAATACTTGGAAGTTCTCGCAGTTATTGATTAGAGGGATAAAAAGGATATTGGGTTGTGGTGGTAGTAGTGAATCAATGAGTAACTATTGGAAGGTTTTGTGGGTGACTCGCTGAGACACCACCTTGATGTTCAGTGGCGGGTGCACCTCCAAAATAAAAAATAAAAACAAAATGAAATAGAAATAAATCAATAAATTTATTCAAAAAAAATTAAATAATTAACAAAAATAATGAAATAAAAATTATAATTCAAAATTTCATAAAATGATAAAATTAACAACATCTAATTGCTAATTAATGAATAAATAATTTATTTGTGAATATAAAAATGATAGTAATTAATTACAAACAACATAAAAAATATTTTTTTAAATAATTAAAAAAATTGTCAGTTTGCGAAAATTAATTAAATAAAAAATTAATTGAATTAAATAATAAAATCAAATATTTACATTAAAATAAAATTTATGTAATAATAAAACAATTTTAATGATTAAATAATACTATTGAAATAAATAAATTTTTTTAATGAATAAAAAACAATAATGTAAAAATATTTATTTATATATGAATTGCATAAATTTTACAATTAAGAAATTAATTATTTTTAAAAACAAGAGAAATATAAAAATGTCATAATAATTTTTTTTTATTTATATAAAAAAAGTTTTAAAAATTAATGTTAAATAGGGAAAAAAGTAAATTATTTTTATTATTGAAAACCAAAAAATTTAACACTAAAATACACACTTTTAAAATAGAAACATATTTATAACAATTTAATCTTTAAAATAATATAATTTCTAAAAATTTTACAATATAAATTATTTTAATATTAGAAAGACAAGAAAAGGTGAAAAAATGATGTAGACAAATGTTATGAAATTAAGATGTTTGTGTAGTTGGAGTAGAATTATATAGTTAAAAAACAATATAAAAGTATAATGTGTCTGTATAAGTGTTTGATCACATGATAATAAAATTTTTATTCATGGATTTTGAGGTTTTCCGCTAAATAGAATTCCTAGTTGGATATTACAAGTGAAGTAAATATTTATATCAAAATATACCTAGGGGAAATAACCTTTGAAATGGATTATTGGTTATTTAATCAATCATCACTTTGTGTATGAAAAAATATCATAACTACACCCCTGATTGGTACACCACGAGGATATGATATATTTAATCCCATTATTTACATAATCCATTACCAATGAATTTTTATATTATTGAATTAGGTATAAGAATTATAGAAAACCTATATTAAAAAAACATTGATTAGATAAATAGTAATTTTGGATTAACTTAAAAATAATGTAATAGTTTCAACGAATAATAGATTTCAAGGTTGACTTTATCCTGATTTATTTAGAACGTAAATATTGATCACTCATGATTAACAATTTTTGTTTTTAAATTCACTAGTAGAAAGATAAAAAGGTTAAATAATAGATTTTATAAGAAAAGTAATGATTTCCGAATTAGAAACAATCTATGATTTAAATTTGATTCTAAACCATTTATAAAGTTATAAATAAATTTACAAATAATTATAAAATCATATTATGATAAAAAATTAATGAGGTATTGATTATATTAATATAGAATCTTTTACATGACAAGATCCACCATTATTTACTGGCTCATCAAATCTAAATATTTTAGAGGATGTTATTTATGTGATATAAAAAATATTATTCATTCAATAATGAATAGATCATGATAAGGTTAACTTAATGAAATTGCATTTGGAAGGTGAGGTTGTCAAACGTTGGACTCTAATTAAGATTTTAAATGAATAGAAGGATGTAGACTCTATGGGATGGGAGGAATTCTCGAATATTTTGTTTAATTTTTATTTTCCCCTTACATTTTCATGAATAATGATAGAGATAATTCATCGAGTTAGAATAAAAAGATGATGAATCCATCGAAACATATGCACCACAAGTGTCATATGTTTATTCCTAGTTTAATCACTAACCATGATAGTAAAATCCACCAACTCATTACTGTCTTAAAATGAATTAATATAAGGAAATTATCCATAAGATAAATTTGAATATATAATGTGGTTGTTTTATATGTGCTTATATTATATTTAAAAATTTCGTAACGTTATTATTATGGAGATTAAAAAAGACTTAGTATATCATGGAATTTATTATGATATAAATCTGGGGGGATTGAATATATGACTATGTATAAGTTAATGATGTGGGAGGAATAACATAATAAATAACCTCTAAGGAACATTTATGAATTAAATGTTTGAGAGGAATATGTATAAAGTCAGTTATTTTCATACGGAGTTAATGATACTAAATAGTGAAATAGACGATAAAATATTGCATAAAATATAGAACCCACACTTGAATGAATCAACTGTAAGGATTTAGAGAATTATGTAAATCAATTCCTTAACCGTAGAGTGAACATGGATAATTATCCACGACAACCTCCTAAATAAAGGGATGAAGTAATAGTGTATTGTATTAATACAACTATGAAGGTACATGATAATTAGTGCTTCCAGTTATATTTATTTGTCACAATTTTTTTAATTATTTCATACATAATGATGACTTTTATAAAATATTAGTTATTGGAAAAACCCATGTTGTATAATTATTTTATATTGTGATTATTAATATGTATCATGGTTTAGGGGTTTATAAATCATGAAAATATTATTTTTCATCCTTTATATGAAATCAGTGTGTTTATATAAATGTATTTTCTATCTTCACATAATTAAAATATTAATAACAATAATAGTGATATCATATTTCCTTTCCATTGTTCCAAGGATGATTACTATATTTCATTGCAAACTAATTTTTATAGATTATTATAACTAATCATGATGGACATTTATATTAAGTGATTATAGAAAATTTTAGTTTAAATTATAATCTAATTATATAGAAATTATATGTTCTTTATAATTATAAAGATAATATTTTTTGGTTAAAACATACCTTAAGATAATACTACATTTTATTTTCAATCATGGAAAATTTCATCAATAATTTTTATTTTAGATAGTATGTTTTCAAATTGTTTATGGGTTTGAGAATATTATGATTAGAGATATCAATGCATATTCTCCATTAATTATTAATATATAAAATAGTGAATTTTATAAACTATAAAAAACAAAAATAAGGAAGAAATTTTTTTATTTTTGAATATTTTATATGATCATTAAAAAAATATTATTAAATTACATCTGAATGTGGATGTTTTTTATGTGAGGCATATATTTCTGAAATCAATGGGGTGGTTACTTAACTTTGGCTTTCCTAACACTAATTCCTAGCTAAACTCATGAAGATAGTGTTTGATATAAATCATATAAAAGCTATGTATATGGTCACAGAGATTTCTACAAGATTTATAGTAGATGAACTGTAATCTAAAACTGAAAATGTACATATTTTATGCTTATTTCATAAATTATTTTAGTAATGTATTATGTATGTATATATTAGGATTTTTTAAAGATGAATATGAATAAATATATCCTATATTTTATAATTTTATAAATGATAAATTTCTTAAATAAATGATTAAAAAAAATTCATTTTTAAAATATTTCAATTTCATTTCAGAAAATAAAAGTATTTTACTCTATAATTAAAAGACACAATAACACTATTTTAATTATTAAATTTCTAAAAAATAATATCTAATAACAATAAAAATCATTATCTTATAAAGTTTTTGCACTATATTTGTTGTTTTTCAATAAACAAAATTTTTCTTTATCTTTTCAATTTTTTCAACTAAAATAATTTTTGATTTATCATTGAAATAAATTATTTATTTGAATTTTTCTGATTAATTTAATGTAATTTATTCTTGGGTGAAATTTAAAAAAAAAATTACAAAAAAATGAAATTTATGATATTATTAGTATATATATAGATTAAAAATTCGTAAATCATTTATTTAGAAAATTATTTATTTCATATGTGAAATTAAAATTTGAATGATTTAAATTTTACATCAAAAAACCATAATAGATATTTTTGATGATCATATATATTTTTGAAAAAATGGTTTTAGAAATTTAATATTAATCTTATAACATATATAAATTGAATCAAATAAGAACAATTTAATGTAATGAATTTTTCATCCCAAATTATTTACATTTTAAAATTTTATATTAGGGAACAAATAATAAGTTTGTTTAGTTAACAATACTGTTACCATGATAAAATAAAAAATTGTAAAAGTGAAAAACGTAGAGTAAAAGGCTAATAACATGTTTACAACTTGTGTGGGATTTTTTGAGAACATTCTATACATTATTCGTCCAACACTCCAAAATGTATTAATTTTGGAGGAAAATATTTTTATAGTGACTTTCCATTATAAAATTTTTAGTTTATTTATAAAACATTCATTCCTTTTCACTTATAAAATGAGAAACCCCCCCCCCCCCCCATTCAGATCACACCAATATCAATTTAGTTTAGTCCAAAAAATACCCCAAAATATCGAAACCATTTTTATCATTATTAAAGATGTTATTATTAACAAAAAAATTATTAATAAAAGGATTATCCTCTTTAGAAAGGAAATAATTCAAGAAGAATGGTATAATTTTCAAACGTCTTAATTCTAATTTAATTTTTATATACTCTAAAATTATTAAAACCATTATGTTAAAATATATTACAATGATGAAATTTCATTCATTATTAGACTTTTATTTAATTAATATGTTGGAATAAGGCTTATCCAATTTTGTTAAATTTATATAATGAATATTGAAATTGATAACTCTACATTGTGCAAGAAAAATACTCCTAGATGTGACATTTTTTATTTTTATCGTATCACTAAATAGATGTTAATACTATGGAATTTAATATATATTTATTATATTAGGGTCATAATATAAATTCGTAAATTATAGCTCATAATAATACATTTCTCCGTTATTTGTAAAATGAAAACATCATCCATGCATATGTGTGGACTACCACCTCCATGAAAAGATCCATTTCCAATTTTATATTCATTATACAATTAATGAATGGTTGTGACAATAAATCTAATCATTAAATCTTTTGTAGATATTTTTTTGGGTTTATATAATGATAAATTTGGACATTATATAAATATTATATGGAATAAATAACAGTAGAAAATTATACCACCTCAAAGAGCTTTATTAGAGAAGAAAATGAGTAGTTTATTCTATGAAATATTTTCACATAGATTAATTTTTTTTTATAATAAATTTTAAATATTATATAATACAATATAAAACACGAAATAATATCATTATGATTTTGGTATATTGTTTCAAAAAGTAAACCACATTATAATAATTTATTAAGCATCGTGTGTTCATGTTTGGTTTGATATGGAAACTTGAAAGAATAATGTTATAAATTTATATTATTGGTGACTATGTAAATATAATTATATGTAATATATGTTATATATACAAAAATAATATTTCTTCTAGGAATTGTAATTATAATATAAAAATTATTCTCATTATTTAAAAAGACATCCTTCGTCGGATAAGAGTCATTGAAAATTGAAAATCATAAAACTCATTTTCATAGGCAATAACAGAATCATTCATATAATGAAATTATTACAAAATAAATAATTATTAAATGATTTTCCTCTATATTTTTTGTTTTCTAAGTGTTAAACTTTTAGAGAAGAAATAATAATAACACTGTAATTATGACAGTAGTTTGAAATAACAATGATTATTAACACCCATCATTTAAAATAAATTCAATAATCAAATATATATATATATATATATATTAAGAGAATAATTATAAATTATTTTTAGATATTTATATATATATGATATGTTTTTAAAATATGTGATGTGAATATTTATGTTTGGTTTACATGAGGTTACATTTCATTCGACTATGATCATATACAAGTTAAGGGGATCTTATTTCAAATTATCATCCATGGATACATATTTTTTATTTAAAAAATATTTTCATTAGAATAATGCATATATATAGTTTTTATTTTAATTATAACATTTTCAATTACAAATTTTAATATTTAATGTTAAATTCTATTATCATTATGTAATGTTTTTTAAAATAAAATTTAAAAAAGATGAATTTTATTCACTGGCACAATTAAAATATAAATGGGTCATAATCGTACTTGGATTTTAATTTTAAAACATTATATTATTCTACCATTATACAATATTATAGTTTATTCCCTTTTTATTTGATAAAATTACTTCTTCGCATCAGTAAAAACTTATTGTCGAAAATATTTTCATAAACTAAAAGTGAGATGTCGGAAAGAATAAATCACATTACTATACATGAATCATTTATACCATGTTTATATTCTCAATAATTACAATGTTAATGTATCATTTATGTAAAAATAATTTTTTCTATGTTATATAAATCTCATCATTTTCTCTATCCCTTTGAGAAATTAAAATTTAATATGTTTTTGATGATGTTTTATAAAAATGAATTTTAAAATATGTTTAAAAATTGTTTTAAATCAATTAAAAATTAAATATTTTATCTCCCACTCAACATTTATATTTCCATAGATTGTTTTTAAAGCTTTTTTTACAAATAAATGCATTTTGGTATTCAAAAGTATACTATATTCTTTAAGAAATAATTTGGAAATTTTTTGTACTATATGTTTTGGAACATTTCTCAAAAAGTTATTTTTGAAAACATTATTATATTAATTTATATTTACCATAAAATATTTATCTTTAATTAATCGATTTTTTTATCACTATATAAATGTTATTGTGATATTATTCTTTTTTTAAGATGATATATTAATATATTATAATTTTTTATATATTTGTAGGTCATTGTATTTAATGGTTTAAGAAACAAAATATTTTCCCGTGATTTTTTATGATATTATTAATGATTATTTCATGTGGATCACATTTTAATAAATGATTGAGTGGTGGGGTCATATATATACCTCCAAGAATTATTAATTTTTGTATATCTCATGATACATGGTTGTTAAGAATATAAATTTGGATTTTTCACAATATATAGCATGAACAATTTCATTTCACAATATAATACATGAAATTAATTTCATCTCTAATCCTTTTGCATGGTAATTTTGATTATTCATGATATGATGTGTGGGATGTTTTCTCTTAATATGAATAATGAATTTTTAAATTAATTTATTATATTAATAGGGTTATGTTTGTTGTTTAAATTGTATTAATTCCCTTATTATTTTGTTTATTCCAATAATTATTATTAATATATAATTAAATGTTTTGTTTTATTTATAATAAATATAACTATTAATATACTCCATTACTTATGTTTATTATATCCTTATTTAGATCACTTTTTCCTAAACATATTTTCTTTTTCATTTGATTTTTCATGTTCTTTTTCCATGATTTCAAAAAACTCATATTGGTTTATATTATATTAATAATTAAATACATCCCTTATAAGTCCCCAGCCTTAAAAATTTCATAATCTTGATTCATTACAATATTACACATTGAGGATCATTCCAGGTTTAGAGTTTTTAAGAATTAGATCATAAATCATGCACTACATTCTGCATTTAAACAAGTTGGTTACATTAAAGACAATATTCACTTTTCCCATCAAAGGAAACATATTTAAAACAAAACATGGATTCTTTCATGACGCATCCTTGACACTATCATCACATCATGTACCTTTCCCTTGACCTTTGAATAAAATTTAAAAAACATGGGTTGAGCATAAAAAGCTCAGTATGGTATATAAAAATACGAAATGAAAACATTAGTCCATGTATACATAAGAATCAATTAAATCATACTTTACTCATAAAACATAAGCAATTTAACATACCTAATCAAATCATGAATAACTCGTAGAAAACATTAGACATAAAGGTAACTTGAGGCATTCATAACATTCTTACGTAGGGAGTAACCCTAATGGTTGCATTTGGAATACCCATAATAGTATATTCCCTAAATCTATTTGGAGAAACCATAGCGTTTAACCCCATTACGTTACCCAATGCATTGGAGTGCTATATCAGGCTCACCCACCTTTAGTTTATCACAGAACCCCCCATCTTCATAAACAATTACCAAGAACGATAACATAATCATATCACATAAACCATGTATAAAGGAAACATAACATTTCCACATTTCAATCACAAGATATCAATACAACACATTGATATCATAAAATCATTATCAAAAAATTTTCCCAAACCATTATAAAAGAAAAGTAAAACATGGTATTTATTTTTCATTAAAAAAAAGTTATGGCTTGTAGAGGAAGCCGAAAATCAAATAATGGTCACTGCGGTGGGGAAGTCGTTGTCTCCGCATACGTAAGACAAAAAAAATATTCCCTTTTTTCATTTAGTAAAACGCATCGTATAAAAAGATTACTTTTGAATAAAAGTAAAATTCAAAGGGATTTATACTCCTTATAAAAGAATGATCTGTATAAAACAAAATATGCCTCAATGAAAGGAGAGATTGAGACGAAGTCCCTTACCTCGTATCTTACTTGACTCGATCGTTCTTTAATCTCCTTTATAATAAACATGAGTTTATTTATACTTGCTTAAGAAACTTTTTCAAATTCATTATTCCTTTTATAAAACTTATTACCATGTTATGAACACTATGTAATTATTTATGTTAATAACGGTCGTTTTGTCTGTCTTTTGTACTTGAGCCAAAAATGGACTTCTTATAATTACATGTAGTTCATGTGGTAAAAGGTTAATTTTATCCAGAATTATATTCATGTTGTAGATATCATATATATCATATATATCCAGTATATACATGAATTTATAATATTACATAACATTTGTAGGAAAGAAATGAAATGCACCTTTCATGGAGACGGTAAGCCATACCTACGCATTAACGCTACTTTCATTTCAATTTCATATTTAATGGAATGAAATCATAATTATATATAGTTATATTATAATTCCAGTATAATATCATATATAATATCATTAAATTCATCCTTTATACATCCCACATATGGAATTAATGAATCAAATCACTTTTAGGGGGCGGTAGTCCGCAATTCCTAAAAAGAAGATATCACGTTTACCCATAATCGAAACCATAAAGTTATGCCATAAATAAGAAATACAGAATCATAAGGAAAACAAAAAAATATTATATATCATATATAATTATAGTGACATCTTAATGGCCACCTTTAATGGTGTTAAAATAATATTGAACAATCATCATTTCGTGAGGCAGAAATTCACCATCCACATAAACAGTATGTTATTTTACCATTAGACGAAGGTGTGTGAATGTTTAGCTCTAATAAATAACATAAAAACATCATAGTATATTGGATATACTGGTTTTGTTACAAAATAAATGTATTAGAAGAGTTTAGGTGTTGGAGAAGGAAAATAAAACAAAAGAACATTAGAGAAGACATTACCTTTAAATCGGGTAACTCCTCTTGGTTTGAACCTAAAGGGAATCCTGAAGAGCTTCCTACCTATGTTAAGGCTCCAATGATGAAGAGATGGATGTGGAGAGAGAAAATTAGTAGAGCATGGTAGAGCCAATGGCTTTAGAGGTGGTGGTAAGGTGGTAGATGTGGGGGCATTTTATAAGAGGGAGGAGGGGCACTCTTGGAAAGTAAAGAAATGATACTTTATATTAAAATGAGTATCGGAATTTAAAGGTCCCAAATTGATATATTTCGATGATAAGGTGATAAGGGTTCGAAATATACTCATCCAATAGGTTTTTGACATGTGTAATTCTTAGATTTTACATTATCTTTACATTTTATTTAAATCGTTCATTAATGATGTAATCACGGTATCATCATGGTGTCAAAAAATATTTAATTTATTTAATGTCTAAAAATTATAAAAAAATACTATGATGTAGGAAATAGTTTTAGATCTCCAATTACTATTTATAGTGCAAGATATCATTTACACATACAAAACTAAAACTGTTTTACTTGGGTGATACATACTTTTGTGATATTCTCCTTTCTTTAAAAATAAAATGATAAAGTGTCACTATCACCCAAAAGTGATTCCATGGGGTCCCTAAGTTTGGCACAAGGTATCCCATGTTCGGCCATGACAAAAACAGTTTCATTAGGAAACATGTTGGGGTCATTTTTTATTATTATGATATTTTTTTATTATCCTTAACTAACTGATTACTAATTAATCATGATAATTAAAGATAATTACCATCGTTACTATTCATAATGTTAAAAAACAAAAGAGTCATAATTAAATAATTTGGGCCTTATGATTCCAAATATGTAATCCATTTTACCAAATTACAAACACATAAATTGAAAAAATTAATTTAAAAATAATTCCTGTTGTCAAAACAAATAGCGGGTTTTTTTAAACAATATCTATGAAAAGTTTGGCAGCTGTTTATGATCAATTCCATAGTGAAATTAAGTATAATGACCACAATTGGATTAAATGGTAATAATATATTCAAATTAAAATTTAAAACCAATTAAAAGGATAATATAACCATATAATTAAATTAGATGAAAAAGCAGTTTTGATGTAAAATGCAGTATTTTTAACTATTCATTAAAAAAATGATCATTGTCATAAAAATACCAAAAATTTATCCAAAGTCAATTTCAATGACCCAATCCTATATAATAATTTTATTTTGACAAATAGGTCTTATAAAATTTTCAAAAGTTATATTTAAAAATGGTTTTCCATCAAAAGCCGGTAAAATAATTTTTAAAAAAATATTAGAGAATTCTTTGCTTAAGATTGGATTTATTATTATTTTAAGCCTTTAGAACACTATCTAATTCATAAATAGACATAGATAAGAAAATATATTATTGATTACTTACATGGGATGTTATATCCTTCCCCCCTTTAGAAAATTGCATCCCCACAATTTATTTACTTATCGAAGAAGTGGGGGTATTTATCCCTCATTGAATTTTCAGATACCATGTTGCCTATTCAATCATGTGGTTTTTCCAAAAAAAACATTAAATCATGAATAACCTTATTCCGCAACACTTTATCCATGTGGTCAAGAATCTAGAAAGGTTGTTCCTCATAAGATAGGTTCTCTTCCAACTGAACTACCACTGGACTCAAAACATGAGATGGATCTGGCATGTACTTCCTTAACATTGAATCATGAACAACATTGTGTACCTGAAATAAAATCGGAGGTAAAGCCACTCGGTATGCAACTGATCCAACTCTCTCCAGAATTTCATATGGTCCAATGACCCTTGGAATCAACATTCATTTCTTACCAAATCGCATAACACTTTTCCATGGTTAAACATTGAGGAAAACATGATCACCTACCTCAAAAGAAAGATCCTTCCTCATTTTGTCCGCATAAATTTTCTATCATCTCTGAGCTGTTCTCATGTGTTTCTGTATCAGCTAAACTTTTTCTGCCAACTCTTCTACCAATTCTGATCCCATCAAATTCCTTCCACCCACTTCATCCCCAAAAGTTGGTGTTCGACACCGCTTCCCATATAATTCCTCAAATGGTTCCATTTGTATACTATAATGAAAACTGTTATTATAAGAAAACTCAACCAAAGAATGATGTTGGTCCCAACATCCCCGATAATCCATTTAACAAGAACGTGGCATATCCTCCAAAGTCTGAATTGTTCGTTCTGACTGCCCATCTGATTGAGGATGAAAAGCTATACTAAAATTGTATTCAGTACCCAACGACTTCTGAAGGCCTTTCAAAAAGTTAGAAGTGAACCTGGGATCACAGTCAGATACATTGGAGAGGGGAACTCCTTGTAACCTTAATATCTCTTTATGATACAAACGGGAAAGTTGATCCAGGGAAAAAGTATATTGTATAGAATGTAAATGAGTAGATTTAGTCAAGAGATCAACAATAGCATAGATTGCATTATTACCTCGAGGTGTCTTCAGAAATCCCACAACGAAGTCCATGGTCATATTCTCCCATTTAAACTTTGTTACTGGTAAAGGTAGTAACATCCCTTTTGGTAACTTCCACTCTTCTTTAACCTGTGGACAAGTCAAACACTTCACAGTAAAATCAGAAATATCTCTTTTCATTCCATCCCACCAGAAATACTCATGAATATCTCTATACATATAAGTACTGCATGGATGAACTGAAAACGGAGAACTATGAGCTTTTCATAACAACTCTCTCTTCAACTGTGAATCACATGGCACACACAATATCTTCCCAAATCTCAAAACACAATCATTATCAATGTTAAATTCAGGAAACTTACCCTTCTGAACGAGCTCTACCTTTTTCTGCAACTCACTGTCTTGCTTCTGTGCTTTCTTAATTCTGTTTGATAGAGAAAATTTCAATAATACCTAAAACAAAATAGAATAACATCCTGCACCAACAACTTTTATGCCAAATTTCATCAATTCTTTAACCAAAGGATCACATTCCAAACATAACATTACTAATTAAGAATTACTTTTTTGACTCGAACCACCAGAAACTTTATTTTCTTTTCCTGGATGGTAATGAATTGAACAATCATAATCCATGATAAATTATAGCATTCTCCTCTATCTCATGTTCAATTATTTCTGATTGAAAATATACTTTAAACTATTGTGATCAGAATACATTTCACACTTTACACCACACAAATGATGCCTCCAAAATTTTAAAGCGAAAACTATAGCAGCTAATTCCAAATAATGTGTAGGGTAATTTACCTCATGATTTTTCAACTGATGTGAAACATAAGAAATTACATGATCATTCTGCATTAGGACGCAACCATGTCCTTTTATCGAAGCATCATTATAGATAACAAACTCACCATTCCTTGAAGGAAGTTCCAAAACTGGAGCATTCACCATTCTTCGTTTCAGTTCCTAAAAACAACCATCACATTCTTTTATCTAGATAAACATAACACCCTTCCGAGTCAGATTTTTCATTGCACAAGATAACCGTGAAAAATTTCTATCAAACCTTTTGAAATTGCCTGCAAAACCAAGAATACTACGAATCTCGGTTACATTTTTGGGTCTTTCCCATTCTTCCACTACCATTGTTTTTGCAGGATCAACAGTTATCCCATCTTTAAAAACAATGTGACCAAGGAAAAAAAATTCAACCAAAACTCACACATGCTGAATTTCCCATACAATTTCTTTTTCTTTTAAGCTTTGAAAAATAACCTTTAACTATCTTTCATTCTCCTCTTTACTTTTAGAAAACACCAAAATATCATTAATGAAAACAACATAAAACATATCCAAGAACTCATGGAAAATTCTACTCATAAGTTCCATGAATACAACATGTCTATTGGTTAGCCCAAAAGGAATAACTACAAATTCATAATGGCCATATCTTGTACGAAACGTGGTCTTTGGAATATCATCTTCCATTACCTTCAACTAATGGTACCCCGATCTCAGGTCAATCTTTGAAAAATATGATGCTCCCTGGGGCTAATCAAAAAAATCAACGATATGAGGCAAAGGATATTTTTTCTTAACAGGGATGTTATACAAGGATCTATAATCAATGCAAAGTCTCATTGAACCATATTTCTTTTTAACAAATAAAACAGGATCACCCCATGGTGATGTGCTAGGTCGAAAGAAGGATTTTTCTAATAAATCTTGCAATTTCCACTTCAACTCTAAAAGATCAATTTGAGTCATTCGATAAGGGGGTTTTGAAATTGTCTTAGCATCATGAACTAAGTCAACAGTAAATTCAACTTCCCGATCTGGTATTATTCCAGGAAAATCATCAGGAAAAACATCAAGATACGCATTTACCACTAGCACATAATTAATCTGAAAGGTTCCTTTGTTTTCAACAATACGTGAAAGGAAACATTTATTTCCATATTTTACAAGTTTCTATGCCTCATGATATGTTACAAACATTAAAATTTCATTCTTGTACGAAAACTGAAAGTCTTTCTGAAAAAAATCTTCTTTAGCTCTACAATCAATATTAGCATGGTAAACAGAGCGCCAATATATACCCAGGATAACATCAGACTCTACAAGACATATGACAATAAGGTTTTCAAATAGGTTCTTTCCATATATAAGGATAGGGAGATTCTTGTAAATTCTTTTTGCCTCAACATTTCTCCCATGTTGTTTTACCACAAGTTCTGGATTCATTTCTTGATATGGAATTCCAAATTTACTAGAAATGTTTGTAGAGATGAAAGAATGTGTAGACCCCGAATCAAATAACACATTGGCATAATCTGAGAAAACAAACAAAGTACCTGATACCACTTCATTTGGTGGCCCAACATCTGCTGAAGTAGTTTCAAAGGATTTCACCACTCTTTTTTTCTTGTTATCTGTATGCTTCTCATCACTCGAGCTCTTTGTTGGACACTCGATTTCATAATGACCCATCTCATTTCACTTGAAACATTTCACTAACTGTAAATCAAATTTGGTCTTACCATCACCCTGATCTTTTTCAGTGTAATCACGAGCCTTATGTCCCGTCTTACCACATCAGTAGCACTTTCCAGAATGTAGAAGACATTCCCCAATATTCCTTTTACCACATTTATCACAATCTAGAAATATATTTTTCTTACCATGAGACCTTTTTGAAGAATTATTCTCTTTCCCTTGCCCCCTCAGTCTCTTGTTCTGTTTTTTATAGAACACTTGATAATCAAGAAACTCCATTTCCACCTTCTCAGCACAGCGAACAAGATTTTCATAACTCTTGAACTAGAGAGAGGCTAAAGACCTTCGATATTTTGTCTTTAATCCTGAGTAAAAATGATTTATTTTACTATCAAGGTCTCAGATAAAATTTGGAGCATACCTTTCCAATTGAGTTAACCTTTCTTCATAAGGAGCCACTGAGTCGTCCTCTTGCCTCAATTCCAAGAATTTGTTTTTCCATCCTATGTCAAATAGCCTTAGGAGAATACTTCTCAAGAAACATACCTTTGAATTCATCCTAGTCAAGAGCATCAATTTCACCAGTGTCCCAGATATTTTTAACCATCACCCACTATTGATCTACTTCACCCTCCAAACAGTAAATAGAAAGACTAACCTTTTGATTGTCTGAATAGCCCATGACATCGAAAATCATCTCCAGTGCTTTAAACCACCCTTCAGTTAGCACATGGTCAGATGATCCTCTGAATGATGGGGGATGTTACCTCATGAAATATTCTACCACTAACATGTTCCTCTACGGTGGATCTGGCAGATCTCATGCATGGATACCACCACCATTTATCTCTTGATTCAATTGTTCCATTACTGTAACAAACTATTCAGTTCAAATTCTGACCATCTCAGGATGCTGATTCGGAAGGTCATTTCCTTCTGTATGCCTTCCTAGAACTGCTTCCTTGTTTCCTCTGCGGAAACCCATTCTGAACAAACATGTATTAGATGAAGTAACATGGTAATCTTCAAATGCTATATCATTTCAATTTGAACATAAAAAAATATTTTTGGATAATAATTTAATAGAATTTTAACTCCTAAAGTTATCTAAACCGACCCCTGATATCAACTATAAGGCCCCATCCTTAAACATTTCTTAATCTTGAGTTATTAAATGATTATACATTGAAAATCTATTCAGTTTTAGAGTTTTAGAGAATTATATAATATATCATGCATTACATTCCACATTTAAACAATGAGGTTACATTACAGACAATATTCACTTTTCCCATCAAAGGAAACATATATAAAACAAAACATGGATTCTTTCATGACACATCCTTGACACTATCATCACATCATTTACTTTTCCCTTGACCTGCGAAAAAAATTTCATAAACTTGGGATGAGCATAAAAAGTTTAGTAAGGAATATAAAAATACAGAATGAAAACATTAGTCCTTGTATACATAAGAATCAATTAAATCATACTTTAATCATAAAACATAAGCACCTTAACAGACCTCATAAAATCAAGAATAAATCATATAAAACATAAGACATAAAGGTAACATGAGGCATTCATAACATTCTTACATAGGGAGTAACCCTCATGGTTACGTTTGGAATACCCATCACACTATATTCCCAAAATATCTTCGGAGAAACCATAGTGTTTAACCCCTTCACATTACCCAATGCATTAGAGATCTATATTGGGATCACCCGACATTAATTTATCATGGAACCACCTGTTTTCATAAACAATTCCCAAGAACCATAACATAATCATATCACATAAAACATGCATAAAGGACACATAACATTTACATATTTCAATCACAAGATATCAATACAACACATTTATATATTAAATAAAATATCAAAACCATTTTCAATACCAAAATCATAGAAAAGTAAAACATTGTATTTATTTTTCATTTAAAAAAGTTAAGGCTTGTAGAGGAGGCTGGAACTCAAATAATGGTCACAGCAGCGGGGAATTCATTGTCGGCTCATATGTACGACAAAAATACATTTTTTATGTTGTTTAGTGAAACGCTTCATATAAAAAGATTCCTTTTGATTAAAAGTAAAATTAAAAGGGTTTTATACTCAGTATAAAAGAATATTGTGTATAAAACAATATATGCCTAAATAAAAGGAGATTGAGACGAATTCCCTTACCTCATATCCGACTTGACTCGATCGTTCTTTAATCTCCTGAATAATAAACATGAGTTAATTTATACTTTATTAAGAACCATTTTTAGGTTCATTATTCCTTTTATATCACTTATTACCATGTTATGAACAATATTTAACTATTTATGTTAATAACGGTCTTTTTTTCTATCTTTGGTACTTGAGCCAAAAAAGGACTTCTTTTAATTACATGTTGTTCATGTGGTCAAAGGATCATTATATCCAGAATTATATTCATGATGTAGATATCGTAAGTATCATATATATCCATTATATACATGCATTTATAATATTACATAATATTTAGATGTAAGAAATGAAATGCACCGTTCATGGAGACGGTAAGCCGTACGTACGCATGAATGCTACTTTCATTTCTATTTCATATTTAATGGAATGAAATCATAATGATATAAAGGTATATTATAAATCTAGTATAATATATTATATAATATCATTAACTTAATCCTTTATATATCCCACATATGGAAATAACAAATCAAATCATTTTAAGGGGGCAGTAGCCCGCACTTCCTAAAATGAATATATCGCGTTTACCCATAATGGAAACGATAAAGGTATGCCATAAATGAAAAATACAGAAGAATAAGGAAAACATAAACATATTATATGTCATATATAAATATAGTGACATCTTAAGGTCCACCTTTAATTGTTTTAAAAGAATATTGAATGATCATCGTTTCGTGATGCAGAAATTCGCCATCCACAGAAACAGTATGTTCTTTACCCATTAAATGAAGGTGTGTGTAAGTATAGCTCTAATACTTTACATGGAAACATAATAGTATATTTAATATACTGGTTTTGTTACAAAATTAATGAATATGAATAGTTTATGCGGTTGGAGAAGCAAAATAAAACGAAACAATAATAGAGAAGACTTTACCATTAAATCAGGTAACTCCTCTTGGTTGGAACTAAAAGGGTTTCTTGAATAGCTTCCTGCCTATGGTAAGGCTTATATCATAAATATAGGGATGTGGAGAGAGAAAATTATCAGATAATGGCCGATCCAATGGCTTTAGTGGTTTGGGTATGGTGGTAGAGGTGGGGGCCTTTTATAAGACGGAGGAGGGGCACTCTTTGAATGTAATGAAATGTTACTTTATATTAAAATGAGTTTCAGATTTTAAAGGTGTCATATTTATATATTTCTATGATAAAATGATAAGGATTCAAAATACCCTCATCCAATAGGTTTTTGACAACTGTATGTCTTAGATTTTACATTATGTTTTCATTTTATTTAAATTGTTCATTAATGATGTAATTGCTGCATCATCATGGTGTCATAACAAATTTAATTTATTTAATGTATAAAAATTATAAAAAAAATATGATGTATGAAATATTTTAATATTTCCAATTAATCTTTATATTCTAAGAGATCATTTACCCATACAAAACGAAAATTGATTTACTTGGGTGATACAATGTTTTGTGATATTCTTCTTTCTTTAAAAATAAAATGGTAAAGTGTCACTATCACCAAAAAGTGATTCCATGGTGTCCCTATGATTGGAAAAAGGTATCCCATGTTCGGCCATGAAATAACCAGTAGCATTAGGACACATTTTGGGGTAATTTTCTATTATTATGATATTATATTATTATCCTCAACTACCCGATTACTAGTTAATCGTGATAATTAAAGATAATTACCATAGTTACTATTCATAATGTCCAAAAACATAAGAGTCTTAATTACATAATTTGTATCTTATGATTAAAAATATGGAATCCATTTTACCAAATTCCAAACACAGAAATTGCAACAATTTTTTTTTAAAAATAATTCTAGTTTTCAAAACAAATAGCGGGTTTTTTTGAAACAATATCTATGAAAAGTTTGGCACTTGTTTATGCCCAATTACAAAGTGAAATAATTATAATGACTACCATTGGATTAAATGGTAACAATATATTCTAATTACATGTTTAAATCAGTTACAAGGATAATCTAACCATATAATTAAATTAGATGAAAAAGCATTTTTGATGTAAAATGTTGTATTTTTCACTATTCATTAAAAAAAGAAACATTGTCAGAAAAATACCAAAAATCTATCCAATGTAAATTTCAATGTCCCCATCCTAAATAATAAGTTTATTTTGACAAATAGGACTTTTAAAATTGTCAACAGTTTGATTGAAAAATTGTTTTCCACCAAAAGGCGATAAAAAAAACTTTTAAAAAATATTAGAGAATTATATGCTTAAGATTGGATTTATTCTCATTTTAAGCCTTTAAAATAGTATCTAATTCATAAATAGAAATATATAATAAAATATATTATTCATTATTTACTTTGGATTTTACATCCCTACTAATATATCCTATTATTTTTATGATAATAACCTTGATTACATGATGATATGGCCTCTCTTAGAGTAAATCTGAGATCAACCATTTCATATGATTTATTAACCCATAATATAATTATATTTATAACGTATGATAAGTATAGTAGTAGATTAAATTTTGTTTTAAAATTGATAAATTTATTGAATTATCATAATATATTTTTATTGTTTATATGATCTAAAATAATCTAACCATTATGTTATTGGAATTTTTATAAGATTATGTTAATTAAAATGTTTATAATATGTAATTTTTTCACATTAATCAATAATAATCGTATATTTAATCAAATCCAATGTTTAAATAATGATTATTTAACACCATATTAGGGTGTGTGGGTCTTGGTATCCAAAAAAAATACCCATATACTTTTAAATAAATGGATATATTCCCACTATACTACATATTACTTATTTTAAATTTTTCATTTTACATATCCCGCAAATTTATTCATATACACTTCCATCCAAGGAATATTATACATGATAATCTTCTTCATAACATTGGGAAATTGTAGCATAAGAATGGGGATATCAATATCTCAATAAGGGTAAACCTAATTGATAATGATATAACATCATAAGTGAAAAAATATTAAATATGTGGGTATGGGAGATTAATCATGGTGTAACAAAATAACAAAAAATAATCATATTAATTAGATAATTACATTTCAATACTACATCATTACTTATTCATTTGGCATGAGGAAATATATTTTTTATGATCATGGAATAATAAGTATTTGGAAACAACTTGTAATATGAAATATGAATAACAATTCAAGGTCGAATTGTCATAAATAACATAGTTTATAGTCTCCCATAGTTGAATGATTTTAATCAAAAAATTATTACATATCATTTCATGATATGTAGAATATATTGCAATTATTTGAAGAGAATTATATTGTCATAAACACCCATAATAATATAATATGTAAATAAATATGTGTTAAATATTAGAAACCAATCATTATTTGATATTATTATATTTAAGAACTTCAAAAGAATTTTTTTTTCATAAATATTTTCAAAAAACAATATTATATTCCATACAGTGAAAGAATATGGATGGTATCATTAGATAATATATCTATAGGATCATAAAAAATATTTTTGAATATTCACATAGATGAAATTCATTTTATATTAATATGGGTTATATAACACCAAAAAACAATATATTTTATGACCGTAAAAAGGATTGGATTTTTTGATAACATATGTTAAATAAAAAAATTAAAATCATATATTTTGATTTAGAGGGTAATCAACGATACAGATCTCTAATGTGGAGAGGTTTTTAATATTTTTATGGGAAAAATAAAGATAATTTATAAAAAATTCCTACCGTATATGTGAAATAGTTGTTATAACACTTATAAGTAACATGTAAGTTCTTTTTTTAAATGTTGATAGAAGAGGATATTGAAGAACATATTTTTTTAAAAATCTAAAACCAGACACCTAAAATATAAATTAAGATAACAATGCGATATTTTTAGTGGGTGAATGATATATAAAAAAGTTAAATTAAATACCATGATTTATTATACTATATCATTAAACATTTTTTAAATATTTTTTTAACAAAAGATTAGTTGGAATATTTTTAGAAGACTATTAGAAAATAATTTGGAAGATAAATTAGGAATATCTATTATAAAAATTGGTTAAAATAGGTCATTTAATGAATCATTTAATATGAGATACTATTTAGAGTTTTTTAATGAATGTAATAATGTCCCAGGTGGAAGACATTAAAAGCTATAATTTTCACCTTTAAAAAATTTAATTGTTTATAAAAATGAACGTAAATAATACTGTATGTATAAATAAAATCATTCATAAAATAGAATGTGAATATTTACTTATAGAGGATGTGTATAAACCCCATATTCAAGTAAAAAACCCTTTATTAATGCATTTTAATTACATAAGCTATTTGGGTGAAGTGTGGGAGAGTTTGGAAGAATCCTAGAATATTTTTAGGGGTTTTATAAAGTTAGTTGGTTGATGTAAGGTTGGGGAAAACCATGAAAACCCTAGAGGAATACATTCACATTGAGAAAGGGTCGTAGGGGGAGGTGTATGAGTAGTACGTAGTTCGTCCATACTTGGATTCCACATAGGAGAAACAATAAGTTGTTAGGCAATTCCATTTTAATTGGTTGGAACAGAATTTGTAAACTTTGTGAGACAACCAAGTGATGTTCATAATTGATATAGTATATAATTCACGATAAGCACATCTGCTTCTGATCCATGGAAATAACCATTCATTGTTTTAAAACTAGATCCAAAAAAATGGATCCCAGTTGTTATTTGGACCTGACCCATCTTTTTAGTCACAATCATACTCAAAGATGATATTTTCTCCTCCAAAAGGTTCTTGATGATTCTCCTATGAATACAAAGGCAACCAAAAGTATTCTATTGGTGAAATTATTCTTGATTAATAAGATAAGTCATCATTATTTGTGGGTTTTATTAGTTTTCATGGTATATAATTAACCCTATCTCATTGTTTTAGGATCTATTTCCAATGTTGATAGCTATAAGAAAATTTATCCAAATGTGTTTATATTTCTATTTCTTGAAGACAATTGAAGATATATAAGGTTGGATTATTGGGATTTTACATGGATTTGTGGACATTTTTTGATTTTTTTTGTGTTTCCACAGTTTTTGAGGTATGTGGATTCACTCTTGAAACAATTATTTATATAATTAAGGTTTATATTAAAATTTATTGAATTTATTTATTTTTTTTTGTGATTTTTTTGTTTGAAACACAATTTACTGATTGTTTGTGTATTTAATGATTTGGTGAAAATTTTTAGGGCATGTTCTTTAGTTTTATTAATATAAAATATTGATTTTAAAAAGTTTTTTTTTCTTGAATTGAGGTAAATGATTTAATATAAATTTTTAGAATTAATGGTTGGTTTTACCGAATAAAATTTTAATGGTTTGATGGAATTGCCATAAATAAAAGAATGATTTTGTTTAAATGGTTGAAATAATTTTTTTGGCATTGGTTTTTAGGAAAATAGTTTTCTGTGTTCCTGTGAATTAGAGATGGATAAGGGTAATGATTCTACCTTGTGATTAGTGGGATAGATAAGGTCCAGTTACCATACCCGTAAAAGTAGTTCATTAGTTTTTAGAGTTTATGTTTATTCAAGTCGGATATGTGTAATGAGACTCCCCCAAAATTAGTGGGATAGATAAGTATCATGGATATCCCCTGATGAAAAGTTACATTATGTAATGACGTAGTGAAAAGATGGATAAACACTCAAGAGTATAGGTAGTACCAGGCTTCATGTATGGTTGGAGGTGGGGGTATGTGGAGTGGAAAGGATTATGAAAATTTATAATTTATTAAATGGTTTTAAAAAATTATTTGGTTTCATTCATTGTAACTTGATGATGTTTTGAGAAAAAATTACTAATATGGAACTATTTTATATTTTGATATATACATATTTTGAAATTATTGGCTATGAACTATTTTATATAATTTCACATGCATGTTCGATCATAGTAGTGTGAGTTGAGATTTCATTTGGGGAAAACCTAAAGAGTTCTATTACACACCCATGCATTGGAACTTTGTTTGTTTTGCAGAGATTATTCATAATGCCACACATAATAGTAATTTTTAACACTTTTTTAGAGGTGAATAATAATATATATGATATATTATATATTTTCATGATGGATAGTCTTGGGATGTGCTGAGTCAGGTCTCAAAGTCTTGATATTTTTTTGGTTTTTTCTTATTCTTTTTAATTAATGTTTTGAAGTCTTCTACTATGGTACTGTTTTAGAGTTTGATTTATATATAATGAAAATACATAGAGTCTTATTTCATTGATATCACAAATCTTGTATAAGATCATTTTTATGGATTTTTTGGTTGGTTGTTTTAATTTCATAGTGAAAATCATCCCCAAATAGTAAATGTAGCCCTTGGAATTTATTACAGTTAATTGTTGTACTGGGGATGTTCCTTAAAGTAAATTATTATACCAATGCTTTCTAAAGACAATGATAAGTATAGTGATGTGATTAGTGGTATCAACTTATTAGGTTATTGACTAACTAGTGGCCATCAGTTCATTTGGTATCAATGTTGAAATTCATTACAATATATTCATTGTGTTGTGTTTGTAGAAATGAGATGGATTGTCGGGACATGAAATATTGATCTTAATAAAACATTGTTAATTTTTTTAATATGAACAACAAATAACCATGGAGTTTGGTACATAAGTCATTGGTAGAAACATATTTTATCTGGAATCCAATTTTCAGCGATTTATCTGATCATATGAGATTGAAATGAATTATAGAAATGACATCCCAATATGAGTTCATATCTCATTTAGTGTAATTATTTGGAAAAATTTTTTGTTTATTGAAAAATAATAATGTTGTTTTCAACTGAAATATTTTAAAAAAAGAGCACCGTTTTGGTATTTTTAAAATGGATTGACTTTCAAATGGAAGTATAAATTTATAAAAATTGGTCAAACATTGAAATGGTTCAATTTGGAATGCACTTTTGTGATAGTAATATGTTGTTGAATTTGAGTTTCTTATACTACCATTAGTATAGAGTGAGACTTATGGTGTTTGTTTTGTTTCTAGAAAATTTCACTAGATAGATGTTGTAGAAAGTAACTGAGTTAAGATGCTGATATTATGGTTTCACCTAATCTACAAGTGAACTAATAACTAGTTCAATGTATTATACATGTGTTTATAGGAATGGATTTCATGAACACGAGTGATGATACCATAATAGATAATCATAATATCTAATAATAAATGTTGAATCAACCCATCATTATGGGTGATTCTAAAATATTAAAGTTAGAGGTGTGGATGAATACGATTAATAGAATCTTTTATTTCAACAGCACACCACCAAAGCTAAAATTCATTATGCAGATATATATGTTATGAGATCTTTCATTCTAGTGGTAGGATTTTGATATTGGTGATAAATTAGACCATGAACTTTTATGGGTGGATATAGAGGATTTTATTAATAAAAAACATTATCCTCACATGTTCTGAATTCAAAAAACCACATAATTATTCATATTAATGACAAAAAATCTTATTATCATAGAGTATGTTTCTAAATTCATTAATTTATAGAAATTTTAAACATAATATTCTTCTTGAGCATCCTTGAAGGAATGAAGCATTTAATCATGACTAAATCATGATATTAGCTTAAAGATAATTGTGATCTATATTACAGATTATATATGGATACTTAATCATTCAATGGTGAATAAAATGTTAACATCAAGAGGAAACCGAGGATGATGTATGTTGATACCTACATGAAATGGTGGGATCTATCATTTTGTGAGATAGATGAATAGTGACACATATTTCCAAAGTGGGATTATTGATGAGAATCAAACAAGTAGATCAATAAATCTTCCTCCAAATCCAATGATACAACATGCATGTTTTCAATGTGGAAAATTTTACTACATTAAGATCTATTACATGGACCCACATACGGCATTCAATTATTTAAATAATATGGTGAATCTATAGTGATTTTTCCATAGTTTTCTGTTGTCGAGTGTTCGAGAGACTTTTTAGGTGTCGTTGGAATTGTATGTTTCGACGAGAATATTGTAGAAGAATACATATTGTTTAAAAGAGTGAATAATTCCATGGTGTTTATAGAAATTACATGGATCCTAAAGTGGTGAAATATCACAATGTAAATAGAAAATAAACCAGGATGAGAGTGAAATTATATGGAGATGAGTAGGATATGATGGATGATCAGTCTATGCGATTAATATTGGGTGGTACGATTCTTTTATATTCTACTCTTATGCATGATTTATTTGATACAAGTTCACCACATTGCATTATTTCCTATCGTTCAATTTATTTTATCTTTTTAAAAGTATAGATGAATCCTTCTATAATGAAGCATAAATTTTCTCATTGTCAAAAATAATGTTTTAATTTTGTGTGTAGATCATGTATTATCATTTTTCATGAAGTTGAGTTGAAATCATATTTCAATGTGAATGAGATTGATATCAATGATATAATCCTTGGAATGGATTGTTTGAATATGTTCAGGGCTCACATTTACTAATATACTAGAATGGAATGTTTAAAAAATAATGACGTCATCAATCATCTCTTTTGATGATTCTAGAGTGTAACGGTGGCACCATAAGATGGAATAGTCTTGTACAAATTGGAAGAATTTATTTTTTTGAATTTATTGATATCATTGATAATAATATTTTTTGGAAATGGTTCTATAATATCTAGATGTGTTTCTCGATAACTTCTCTTGGTTTACACCAATGAGCGAAGTGGATATCAAAATTGATAATATTCAATGGAATTTTCCTCATTCCATTCCATCATAAAGAATGAATACAGAAGAATTAGGGTAGTTGAAAATATAGTTGTGTGAGATGAAAAGAATAGTATTTATTCGACTGAGCATGACTCAATCGGAAATACAATTTCTAATTTACAAATAGGTGGATGATACTCCTTGGATTTTTGTGTGATATAGTATGTGTATCCATGTTATGAGAAAGAAAAAGTATCCACTTCCATATGTTGATGATCTTTTTGATCAATAGAGGGAATATCAATGGATTTATAAGATTGACCTACGACTATGATATGACCAATTTTAGCTGAAGAATGAGGATATTCAAAAGACGTGTTTCATACGTAGATACGACCACTATGAATATTTGGTAATGTCTTTTAGTTTATCAAATGCAGTATTTATGTGTATAGAATTGATGAATAAGATATTTTATGTGTATATATATTCTATTATAGTGGTGATTTGTGATTCCATATTTCTATATTCATGGATAAAGGATGAGCATGATAAACAATTGGAGACAATGTTGGAGATCTTGATATATCATTTATTATATGATAAATTATCAATGTGTAATCTTTGGATATAGGTGGTACGTCTCCTTGGAAATGTACTTTTAAAATTATGTGTTTCTATGAATCCATAAAATATATAGGATGTTATCTTTAGGAAAATGATGAATAATTACATCAAGATATTGTATTTCCTTAGTCAATATTGTTATTATCGACAAATATTCGGGACATGTTAGGGATTTCTTCACCTATGAAATCACTGAAAAATATGAATGTTCCATTAATGTGGAATTATGAATTCCATAATACATTTTAAGAGATAATGGTTTTCCTTACATCAACACAAATCCATGTACTTTTTTTTTGGAATTGAGACAGGAATACAGGGTGTATTGTGATTCTTCAGGATTGGGGTTGGGATGTGTTATCATAATGGGCATTCAGGTAGTTTCATATGCCTCATGGGAGTAACAAGTACAAGAAAATAATATCGAAAGATGTGGTTTTGTGTCACCCATTATATTACATCATTTCATGAAATAGTTTCACTATCCCTATCGTGATAAATTTTCTATGTTCATTGATTATAAGATCTTGATGAATAATTTTTCTTAATAGAATTAGAACCTGATCCAATGATGTTTGATGGAGTAACTACAATTTTTTTACATTGAAATTGACTATACTTCCGAAAAATTAATTTTAGTGGAAAAATCATTAATTAGAATATCGTATGATCATTTAATGAATGATGTATTAGACATATGGAAATTGAGGTTGATTTTTGCTGATATGAAAATTTAATGTGAATTCCGAGGTGATATATCCATTTAATCTCCAAATTAATTTATCTTAATTATTGTGATTAGGGTCAATTGGGCATTGACATCTGATAAAGAATGTGTTTCTATGAGGTCAAATGTCATTGGTGAGGATACCATTGAGGGATGAAATCTAGATGATTTTTTAGTGTTGTGGTTCAAAAAACTTATGGTTGTGCCTTGGGGTTTTCATGAAAAAATTACTTTATTTTTACCTCAGTTCTTGATGGTTATTTCATTCTAGAATATGAAAAATGAATATGGCATTGGAAAGATATTTTTTGTTGGGACAGTATGAAAATTAAGAATGATTAGTTTGTTTGAGGATTCTTATATTATTAGAAATTTATTCCAGGGAATCAACAACCAAGATGTATGTTATACCATAAACTGATTCCAATGAGGAAATTAAAGAAAATAGAAATGTATATTTTAACAAGTCTCACAAGAATGGTTCAATAACCTAATTCCATATGGGTGATAGTATATCAGCACACAATGTAATATCATTTCTTTAATATTCATTAATAGAATATGGTGGAGGAATTTGTCAAAAATCTATTTCTGATTAGGGTTAAAGAGGCATGGAAAACCGATTTCAATAGGGTCAGATATAGATTAAATGTTTACATCTCATTTCTATAAATTTTTATAGCAATCCCTTTTGACTCAGTTTACTATTAGTGCAACCTATCATCCTCATATATATGTAAAATCCAAAAAGATGGTAAAAACATTGCATAATATGTTGCGAGCTTATGTAATGGATTTTGGGGGCTCATTGGAATTGGAAAAAATATTAATCAAGTAATAATAAAATAATAGTTATCAGGAATTGATACAAATGGATCCATTTTATGACTTTTATGAGTATACATTTCATTATCCAATTTTTTGGTAGGAAATAGTTGATTCTTTACTTGTTTGTCTGATAATTAAAAAATAAAAAATAAAAAATTTTACCTTTATCAGAAACTAAATGGTAGCCACCCAATGTTTTCAAGAAAATGTATGTGTTTAATTATTGATGGCCTTTCCAATTCGAGGTGAGTGATCACATTTTTTTTAACGATCACTCCAATGAATATACATTAATGTCTGGGGAATCATGGAATGTTTAATCCTTGAAAAATATTCCATTTTGAGACACTTGAATGGGTGGAGAGGTGGCATATTATTAGTCATTTACACTATGGTTTTTTGTGATGCATAATGTGTTTATTTTATCTCTATTGGTAAATAATAACCATGATTAATATCATTTTATCAGATATGATCATTTTTTTCTTGATCAAAATTCATTTTCTGTGAACATACTAGTATGGGTTGTGGATTGGTAGTAAAATGTCTTGTGAGGGAAAATAATCTGTCTAGTGAATGTTTTGTGACAACATGGACATATTAAAGAAGAGTATTGGTTATGGGAGAATGAAATTAAATAGAAATGGTTGAAACTATTTCATATCAATGATAGTATTATACATTTTTATGATGTAAAGTCTAATTGTTGGGAAAATTTAGTACCACTATTTTTAAGAATGCGACCCTTTATTTTTTTCATATTTAAGTATAACAAGTGTTTGTGTGATATTTGAGTCTGTTTGGAGTATTTTTGGAGTATTATTTGGAATTTTATAATGGTTTGTGGTTTGTTCCATGTTTGGTAAAATGGTGAATCACATATATGAAACCATGCACAATAAGACATGGATTAACGGGAAGGCACACATGTGATGTAGGGTCTATCCAAACAAAGTATCTACCATAGAGAAACCATAATTTGTTGATATAGTGGTATTTGGAAAAGTTGGTACATAATTTTTAAATGATACAATACAACCATATAATCATTATCCTTGAGTTAGTTACTGACATTCACTAATATCGTGGGTTTTCTAACTCTGCGACTACCATGCATGGATGAAAAACCATATCTAAAAAATATGTATCTTGGGTAAAATTATGTTTTGACTGACTATTTTTTCCAAAAAGACCATAACTCGATATTTTATTAACATTAATGTAGTATAGGATTTTCCAATTGATCCAGATGTGATTTGAAGGATTCTCTTGGTGCATTGAAGCTGAATTATCGTGGTATGTCCTTAATTTTTGGGGGTATTCCTAAATTTTCTTAGATGTAATTTTATCTCTATTATAGTTTCCATGATTATTGACTATTATGGATATATATATTGTATTTTTTTCCAAATTGTATGATATTTAGATTTTCTAATGATAGGGGAAGAGATGTAAATATGTTTTTTTGGTGATTTTACATAGTTCTTTGGATTTTTTTCATCTATTTTTCTCTTTTTTCCATGTTTCCCATGGTAAATGGCTTAACTATAGACTCATATATTTACAATATGTATAATTATGTTAAATTAGGGATATTTTTTGAAATATATTGTGAATTTATTATTCGAATAACTCATTATAGATGGTTTTTTGATATGGTGGTTTTTAGAAATTTGTTGTATATATCCTTTGGTTTCTTTATTTTAAACTGATTATGTTATCGAATTGTGGTAAACTATTTAATAAAAAAATTATTTAAAGGATATTTTTATTGAATTTAATTGAAATGGATTTATGGAAATCTTCTTAATATAAAATGATTTCATTTTCAAAATTGTTGAACTAGTTTTTTGGGAAATAATTTTTGGCATAATTGGTGTGTGTGTTCATGTGTAATTGAGATAAAAAAAGTGTATGGAGTCCCCCCCCCATTATAAATATAATTTATAATGGTAATAAATCTAACTTAAAAAAATAGTTCATTTTTTTGTGTGTTCATGTGCATTCTGGATTCATATGGAAAAGGAGTTTCCCCCACCATTAGTTGGATAAATAGGGTCCTAGAAAATCCCTCATCAAAATGGTTAATTAAGTGATATCATAGAGAAAGGATGACTCACCACTCTCAATTTTATGGATGTACATGTTTCATTCATGGCTATATGTGTGGATATGTGGGATGAAATAGATTATTACAAATTGGAATTTGTGAAAAAAAAATTGAACATTAATTATTTGATTTTTATGGAACATGATGTTGTTGGGAGAAAAATATTTTACTAGGTAACATGTTTATTTTTATATATTAGTTGTTTTAAATAAATTTCTATAAAAAATATTTTATATAATTTTATTGACATTTTCTCTCCTAGTGGAATTTGTAGGGATGTCATTTGTGGAAAACAAACTATTTTTCATTAATAACCTCTCCTTTAGAACCTTTATTATTTGGAAAATATTATTCTTCAAGAGAAAAAAAAGGTAAAGAATAACATTTAATTATTAGTGAATAATGATACATAGATTTTATTATGGAGATCAGCATGAATAATTTTGGGAGGTATGGAGTTAGGTCTTAGAGTATTGAGATTTTGATGTTTTGGTATTTCATTGTTTACTTGATGTTTTATAGTCTTCAGTTGTGGAACTCTTTTAGAGTTTGAATTTTATATTATGGAAATACAAATAGTTTTATTTCATTGATTTCATTAATCATGTATTAGTTAATTTTTATAAGTCTTTTTTGGTTGGTTGTTACATTTTAAAATGGAAAATGACCCATAATTGCTAATGAAGCCCTTTGGAATTTATTGGCAGCCTTTCGAGTCTTTGGGATATCTCTTAAGGCCATGTAATGTTTTTATAATTTTTTAATCTAATGAGAAGTAGATTAATGGTATAGGATTTATTCCTGATCATATGTAAGTGTAATTTCCCTTCATATTACTTGTATAAATTATGTTTAATTTTCAGCAGACGTGACTAAAAATGGTAATTGGACTTTTAAATCACAATAATAATTACCATATATTAAAATATATATGGATATTGTGATAAATATAAATTAATTTTTATATAAGTAATCTTATTTATAAATTCTTATGAATTAAAGGTGAAATTTGAATGATATATTATATGATGAGAGTAATGAACTAAAAATCGTGAACGAATGAAAAAGATAAAATAGTTTCATTATAAATAATTATAATACTCTATTGTAAATAATAATGAACACAAATTTGTTTCACGGGAGATAAAATATGGAACTCTGATACAATACATGAAATAATTTGTCACTTTGAAGTGAAACTACAATAAAAAAGTAAATCATATTTTAATTATATATCAATAAATAGATAGTGTTTAAAAAATTATGTATCCTCAAAAAATAAGTTGAAATTATAAACCAAAAAATTGATGCTTATAATTCAATTTTTTACACTATCAAAGTGTATTAAGAAAATATATTTAGTAAATAAAATAAAATTTTGTTTAGAATCCCATTATAATTTTGGTAATATGTGAAAATAATTTTTGAAAAAAAAATTTAATAGAATATTATATCAGATTAATAGAAGGTTATTTATGATAATATAATTCAATGTTTATAAATTAATTCTTGTAAATTTTGAATAAGTTTATAATTTTAAATATTTTTCAAGAAGTATAATAGATCCATGAACCCTTACCGTTGAATTCCACATTCAAGAACATTTATTTTCCAAAAAATATATAAAATCAATATGAATGGTAATTTATTTTAGATCATTATTTATGTGTGTTAAATTATATAATAACACCTAATTTTAATTTTTTATATATTTATTTAAAATATAAATATTACGTTGATCATTGATTATTAATTGTTTTCAATGATCATAGACTGTTTTATGTAATTATTTTAATGATATAGTCTTATTCAGTAGTTTATAATTTCCAAAATTCTTGAGTTAAATTTTATTTATAATTATATTGGATGAATATTTACACATTTAAATTGATTAAAAAATTATATTCAAATTTTGAATGTTATACTGGTATGCTCATCGTACGCCTTAAAATCATTAGGAGCATTTTCTATTGAATTTTTTTAACATAATGTATAATTTATCATTATTAAAATCATAATCCTGTCATAAAGATCATATTTATTAATTTAACCTAATTTAAAATTAACCCATGTAAGGAAGTGATAAAAAGTAAAATGCATTATCCACATAGGTGGTTAACATATCATAATACAGGAAACAATTTTCTTCGTTGAATGGATAGAAATAAGGATGCCAATGAAAATAAAATAAATTTAATAAACTTTTAGTATAGAAAATTTTATATAGTCCCAATATTAGTATAGGTATAATAAATATGTAAGAAAAATATGTGGATAATTTAATACGGGATAAATGATAATGTGATTATGAGTTTTTACTATTCTATTTGGGAAATAATATATCCTATTAAAACATGACTTTAATGGGATGTATTTTATTGTGAAAAAACATCTCATATGTTTATAATAGTATTCAAAAATATATTTATTCATATCATGGACATGCCTATAACCATAAAGGATGATTGTCACGATCCTTCCTCAGGGCCCGTGCCATGAGTACCCCAAGCCCTCCTTCCATAGGCCAGGGAATGGTGACTAATACCAAAGGGGTAATCCCTATAAAAAGGGAATGCATTGCCTTTTAACCTGTAACACACACAGTCCAAACACAAGAAGGTGAGGCAACAAGTACTAAAATACAAAAGTAAGGTGTGCTGAAAGTAAGTGGGCTAGTATAAAACCAAACTGAAGAACAAGTACAAGTAAAAAGAGAAAACAGCTCCTGGATCCTCCACAAGGAATCTTACTAGAAGGGAAGGTAAAGAACTCGAACAACTCGTCCCTGCGACACGTCCCATCTTATCCACCTCCGACTAGTCTCTCGTCCATCACCCTCAGCCTCGATCACTATCGTATGTCGTCTGCACAGAACAGAACAAGGTACGGGAGAAGCCCTTGTAGGGGTAAGTATAACAATACTCAGTAGGGGATCACGATACCCTTGAAGGTCTCCCAGAATCCACTAAGGATAAACCACAGATGAATGATATAAACAATATGATAATCCAACCTTACATAGGTATTTTCCCATACATATACCTTTGTTACCAATCAGAGTTCAGCTCCAACTCTCGAGCCCTTGCACAACCCAGTCCACAAAGGAAGTGAAGTCAATCACCATGATGGTAATGATTGGAAAACAAGACTCAGCTGACACAGGTATACATCTTTCGTAGAGAGATATATATGTTTAGATGTAGTCACCAATTCATCTATGATGTCATACCCACATAGGATAGAGGACAAACTAAGCTGTATGACCCACACAGGATCCAAGACCGGCTATTCTGTCAGACCGACACCCAATAGAGGAACCGAAATCAGAACTATCAGAACCACAGAGGATCCCGGTATAGTAGTCATCGATGTCGAACCCACAGAGGATTCCAGTTCAGCAGTCATCGCTCTCGAACCCATAAAGGATTCTGGTATAGTAGTCATCGTTGTCGAACCCACGGAGGTTTCTGGTACAGTAGTCATCACAGTCGCAACCAGCCCTAGGGTTCAATCACAAAACATGCTCGATTCCAAGAGGGTCCACTCCTCGAGACACGTTTTGATACCTAAAATATCACTAAGTCTCGAGTTGATGTATCTCGTAGTTTTGTCTCGTCATAAGTATCTGAACGCGATAGACGGTGCGTCAATTAGACACCTGGTATGAGTGTTATTGGCATATCCGTTCTAGGGGCCCAGTTGGATTTTATGCTTGATCCAATAAAATAATTTTCCATATTTGAAAAAAATTCACATAATGTATTCCAAAAGGACTGGATCATCGTGAGGGCCCCAGTTCCACAATCGACACGTCATTCGGATGCGCGGTCTAGGAGATATTCGCATTTAAGAGAAGACGGGCCCGACCCGACAAGCCCAGTGGGCTGGCAGGTCGGCCCGACTGGGCATGGCGGGTCCGACCCGGATGGGGGTCGGCCTGGCCAGGTGGGGCGTGGCCCATATGCAGACCTGGACCACGCTGCAGACCAGTCTAGTTCTCCTGGAGGCACCAAGCGGTGCCACCTCCTCCTCTGCCCGGCCGACCATAGCCAACCGGTTCGGCCCGACTCATGTGTCCCACATTGCGGGTCGTAGTTCTTCCCACACAGTGCCTGAATGTGCCACGGTTATCTAGCCCATCCAGTAGGTGTCCTACCACAAGTGGACGGTCAGTTCTTCCATCCGAGCGGCCCGCGGAGATGGGCCACAGTCTACCTCCATGCGGCGCCTTCGTGCGCCGCGACTCTTACACGTGAACTGGCCATATCGTGCAGTCGGTTGTTCCGCTGTCTATGCAGCCCGAGTGGCTGCTGGTCTCCCACCACGTGGCCGGTACATAGCCTCCGCTACCACCATCACCTCCGGTTGTAGGCGCCTCCTCCTTTTCCGTCCGATGTGGCCCGCATGATCGTGGCCTTTCCCTTCTTTCGGCGCGGTGCGACAACACCTCACACTATGAGCTCCACCTCCTTCGTCACGATAATGAGAAAATAAAAAAACGGGGGGGGGGGGGGGGGGGGAGGGTCTGACCATGTTCGTGTGGTCCGAACCCTCCTCTTTATGTTTCTAGCATTCGACATAAAGAGGAAAACACACGAAGAGGAAATAAGAGTATAACTCATAAGTAAAAACAATCCAATTTCCCCCTAACTCAAATTCGATGATCAGCAATGATGTCACGTAAGATGGAAGTCATGGATGTCCGATGACATTCCATCAAAATCAGAAGGGGATAAGGTCATTGAAGACGAGTTGATTCGACACCATCGGTGTACATCGAAGATGACTTTTCTTCCATATCATGCCCTTGTTGAAGAAGGAGGAAGAGAAGTCCGTCGTTTTTTGTTGGAGAGAAAGGGAATTCTTCATGTTCTTCATGTACCTCATTGGATGAATGATTCCTTGTCGAGAGATTCCTCCATGTGTCCTCCAAGCTCTACAAAGATCTCCTCCTTTCATTAGTTCTCCCAACAAAGCTTATGCTTACCGAAATAATATAAGATTATCTCTTATTTTAGTGGGTTCCATGAGATCAAAAATTTTCAAATTAATTTAGTTGTTTCACTTAATTATTGTTATGGAGTTGGAATTAATTTCATGGGACTCAATTAATTAACTACAAGGTATTGTTTTCACATTAATGGGATGTTCAAGAGCTCCCCCATTTATGGGGTGTTCCAAGAGTTAAAGGGGGTTCAAGGGGAGTTGATGAGTTTGATGCTTGTGTGGGACCCACCACATCAAATCCTCCTATAGGAGGTTATGTGGGGGTGGTCCCCACCTCCAACTTCCCCTTGGAGGATTTATCCACCACTTAATTAAAAATATGCCACACATAATTTTTATTTAATTTATAAAGAATCCTCAAAATTAACTTCTAATCTTGACAAAAAAAAACTGTGGTAAAGGACTCCTTAAGTGAATATTAGCACTGTGAGTTTATCGGTGTCCTCAGATTTCAATTCTGAGCACGAGTTCCAAAGATATAAAATCCTGCAAGTATGATTCTTGAACGTACCTAAATGAAACTTCAAAAATTGATTCCGAGCACGCCGAGCCTCAGAATCAGGCGTCGTCAGAAACTACGGACTTGTAAAATTCCCATGTATTTATGAAAAAAATTTCCACAGTATTTTTGGTCCTTTATATTCTCCACACCTCAGGGATTTATGTCCTTATATGATATAACACAAACTAAGGGAACAAATGGGGGTACTGAGAATGCATCCGAGCCTCCCTCCCCCATGTGCTTTTCTGGAGGTTCCCATGTTGCAAGAGAATGAAAACTAGAGGAATTGACCATCCACACAGGAACTGCTCATGTAAATACTCAATATCCACTGGAACCTCTTTGAATGTCACCCCATCATCGATGTCTACCTCCATGTGGTCAATAATGTGGGACGATTCATGCACGTATCACCTCAGCTGAGATACGTGGAAGACGTCATGCACCTGGTGCATCTGAGGTGGATGGGCAAGGCGGTAAGCCACCTCTCATACCCTTCATAGGACATGAAAAGGTTCAATGAATCACAGAGATAACATGCTACCTCGACAAAAGCTCTGTAGACCTCATCGAGGTGAGACCCGTATAAATATGTGGTCACCATCCTCGAACTCTAGTGGTCTCTGTATCCTATAAGCATAGGACTTATTTCTGCTCTGTGCAGGCTTCATCTATTCCGTGATGATCTGCACCTTCTCTGTCGTAGCATGCACCATCTCTGGTCCTACAAATGTTGAATCCCCTAGGTCAGTCCAGCACAATGTAAATTTGCTAGGTCGGCCGTATAGGGCTTCGTAAGGTGCCATCCCGATGGTAGATTGGTAGGTGTTGTTATACACAAACTATACCAAGGGAATGTGATCCTCCCAGCTACAACCAAATTCAAGGACGCACGCACGGATGATGCCCTCAAGGGTCTGAATGGACTTCTCAGTCTGGCCATCTGTCCGAGGATGGATGGTGGTGCTCAAGTGAAGCTATGTACCCAATGCCTCCTGCAACACCTTCCATAGCTGGTAAGTGAAACGAGCATCTTGATTGGAGATGATTTTCAATGGAACAACATGAAACCATACGATCTCATTTACATAGAGGCATCCCAATCTCACTACTAATCCCTACTCTCTGATCGGTAGAAAGTGGGCCGATTTGGTGAGTCAGTCAACAATCACCTAGATAGAGTCATTTCCTCTAGATGTACGTGGAAGTCCCGTCACAAAATCCCTAGTTATTAATTCCCACTTCAACTATGGGACCTCTAAGGGATGAACCAATACTTTTAGAACCTGGTGCTCTGCCTTCACTTACTGACAAGTGAGGAATCGCGTGACAAAATCTGCTACCGCCTTTTTCATACCCAGCTAACAGTGCTATCATCTAAGGTCATGTTACATCTTCGACACTCCTGGATGCACCGCTAGAGGGGAAGTGTGAAAATCTTTCAACACCTCCTCTTGTAGTGCAACTGTTACCACGGTACGTCCTATGAAGAGGATTACGTGCTCCCCGGATTCAAAAAACCCAAAAGGTTCCTGCCCTGAGAATATATGAGAATGCCCTATCTCATAGTAAATTTCTCCTTGTTGTGCCTCTCTGACTCGCTAAATAATTGGAGGAGTGACTCCTAGAGACTGCAGAAAGGCAGCTCCATCTCAATCTACAAAGGATATCTGCATCGCAACTAGATTCTTTGTCGCCTCTCCTATAAGCTGAATGCATGATCTCTTGCTGAGAGCATCTACTACAACGATCCCCTTACCAGGAGTATAGACTATCTCGAAGTCACTGTCCTGGAGGAACTCGATCCATTGTCGCTGTCTCAAGTTTAGGTCCTTCTTCAAGAAGATGTACCTGAGACTCTAGTGGTCAGAGAAGACTGTAAAACATTTACCCATAAGATATAGTCACCACATCTTCAAGGAGAAGACCACTGCTGCTAATTCCAGGTCATGGATAGCATTGTTCTACCCATGCTATCTCAACTGCTGTGAACCATACGCGATCACTGTTCGCTTCTGCATTAGGAAACACCCGATTATGGTACCTGATGTGTCATAGTAATCTACGTACCCTAAGCCCTTCTCTGGTAGCCTCAAGATGGGCGCACTGGTCAACCTCTTCCTCAGCTCTTGAATGCTCTACTGGCATCTATCTGAACACATGAAGGGTTTCCCCTTCTTCATCAATGCTGAAAGCGGTGCTCTAACTCTGGAGACATCTGGCACAAATCTCTTATAGTATCCATCCAGTCCCAAGAAAATTTTCACCTCTGTCAAATTATTTGGTGGTTCCCAAGAAAGTAATTCTTTGATCATCACTAGATCCACTGCAACTCCAGCCTCCGAGAGGACGTGTCCTATGAAGTGAACATCTCGAATCCAGAATCTCAACTTCGAGAGATTACCATAAAGCTGGTGCTCTCGGAGTGTGTCCAGTACTAGATGAAAATAGTAGGAATTCTCCTCCTCAGTAGTTGAGTAGATAAGTATGACATCGATGAAGACTACTACAAAGTGATCAAGGTAATGCTTTAAGATCCTATTAATGAGACTCATGAACACTTTTGGAGTGTTGGTTACACCGAAATTCATAAACAAAAACTCTTAGTGTCCATACCAACACCAGAAGGCCATCTTCTACACATCCTCGTCTCAAGCACTGAGCCGGAGATAGCCTGATCTATAGTCTACCATTGAGAACCATCGTGCTGCCTTGAGCTGATCAAAGTGGACGTCTATCCTGGAGAGTGGGTACTTGTTCTTCATGGTAACCTGGTTCAGGCGACGATAGTCAACACATAGTCGCAAGCTCCCATCCGCATTCATGGTGATCAAAATCGGCAATGGCCATGGTGAAACACTAGGTCAGATAAATCCATTCCTCTAGATGTTCTCCAGCTGTAACCGCAACTCACAAAGCTCAGCAGTAGCAATTTGATATACGAGGGTAGATATCAGTGTCGTCCCGGGCTACAGGTCAATGAATAAGTCTACCTCTCTGCGAAGAGGTTGACCTGGAATATCGCCAAAGAAAATTTTTTGTATTGATCCACCACAACAGGAAAACATGGACTCCGCACATCAACCGTTCCGAAGATGATACTATCCAACTGATGTGTTATCGGCTATCCCCTCTTCTGTGTAATTCAATCCTACACTACAAAGGCTCCTTTCTTGAAGGTGAATGTAAACATAGTCCCATCCATGTGGATGCACCGAACATTGTGCCTAATACAATCAATCAGAGCATGAACTGTGGATAACCAGTCCATACCCAAGATGATGTCGTAAGGCCTCAATGTCGCTACAAGAACATCCCATCCAAAGTTCTCATCTCCAAGAGTATGCTCACACTACCGACACCAGTTTTTAATCATTGTGTCTGCTGCCGTACGAGTCTCTAGCCATTTGGATCAAGCCAATGACTCCATCGGAATCTCAATGCTCCGAATGAGGGCAGTGGCAACAAAATAATGACTCGAACCTATGTCTATAGTTACTACAGCAAGGGTGGAGTAGAGATAGATAGTACATTGAATAATCACAAGTGCTCTGTGTTTATAGGCCTCGACTACCTAAATATAAGAATGCCTCTGTCCGCCAGCTCCCTTTGGTTGTGGTTGACCTCTTGGTGGTGGTCGAGATAGTGGTAGAGCCTCAAAACATTGTCCACCATCCGCTGCTCGGCTAGCTCCTCTTCCACGTCTGCCTTCTCCCAGTGGACCACCACTGTCAAACCTATGACTCTGCCTAGGAGGTCCCTCAACTCTCTACTATGCATCTACATGGTGGTCTGGGCAGTCACGATTCATGTTGCCCTGCCCGCCGCATGCATAGCCTGGCATACTCCTTGTATAGTTGGCTCTATCTCGTGTGCCCCGAAAAACCGAACCTGTATTATGGGGTCACCCACCAGATACCCTAGTACACTTGAACCTCTACGTCATCTGTCTACTGCTTGCGGAATAAGACTCCACTAAGTGTTACCCTGTGTTGGGTCTCACCACTGGTGACTGCTTAGCGAGAAAACACTCCACTAAAAGGGCTCGCTCCAGAACCCCCGCCTGCGTCCAGATGTTGAGGAGGAACATTGAAACCATTATATCATGACTGATCCCCTGATCAAAGGTACATGCTCTGAAAAATGGGTCTCGTACCATATACATGGAGTATAGTGAGAGGTCAGTGAACCTCACTAATTACTTAGCTATTGTCATGTTGCCCTACTGCAGATGAAATAACTTTTTTATCAGCACCACACAATGGGTTTCTAGAACAAAATCTGAGTGAAAGAGACTCTTGAAGTCTGTTCAGAGTAATGATGGCTCATCATGAACTTGGATCATCAGGATCCACCATCTATCTACTGCCACATGCCATAGACTAGCGACAAGGATCACCATGAGGTCGTCTAGTGTCCCTACCAATCTGAAAACACTCACAACAGCCTCCAGCCAATCCTCAACTATATGTGGGTCTACCTCTCCCTAGAACCTGGGCGGCCCCTAGTGCTGGAACTTGTGAAACACACTCAGGTGGCATGCACTCTTTGCTGTTGGAGCTGGTGGTATCGGTGGCCCAGCGGTTAGTGGTATTGTTGGTACATCAGCTGTGATGGGGCCCTGAACGGAGGCCACGTCACCCGGTGGGCTACCATCTCGTACAAAACTCAGAACCCTAGCTGGATTCCTTCGTGGGGACATCATGAAAAGAAACTAGTGATCCACGGTTAAAAAAATATACAACGTCTGATGAAAAAATGTAATCACGAAGAAAACATTTTCAATGTAAACACACATGAAATCAGTGTTTTCGTGCCCTGAGTCAGAGATCAGAAGTCAGAGTCCTAGTGTATGGATACTTCGGTCGCTGCGCCAACACCGGTTTCCCTATACTGATAACCACACCCAAAATACATAACACTATTGTCATTAAAAGAATAATAGTCCAAGTTCTGCGGTAGAAATGACTCCTCTGATACCAATTTGTCACCACCCGTCCTCGGGGCCCATGCTGTGACTACCCAAATCCTGCCTTCCACAGTCCAGGTGATGGAAACTAGCACCAAAGGCGTAATACCTATAAAAAGGGAAGGTATTTCCTTTTAACCTGTAACAAATGCACATTCTGAAGAGAAGAAGTAGAGGAAACCATTACTAAAATAGAAAAGTAAGGTGTGCTTAAAGTAAGTGGGCCAGTAAAAAACCCAACTAAACAACAAGTTCAAGTACAAGTAAAAAGGGAAAACAGATCCAAGATCATCCACCAGGGAATCCTACCTGAAGGGTAGGTACAAGAACTCGAAAAACACTTCTATGAGGTACGTCCTGTATTTTCAAGCTCAATGCAGTCTCCTGTCCATCACCCTCAACCTCGATCACTGTCGTTCGACATCTGCACATAAAAAAAGAAGGTGTGGGGGAAGCCTGTGAAAGGGTGAGTATTACAATACTCAATAGGGGACCCGAGACCCCAGAAGGTATCCCAAAATCCACTAAGGATAAACCACAGAAGAAATATACAAACACTAAGTATCATCCAACCTTACTTAGGTATATGCCCATACATATACCTAAGTTACCAATCAGAGTTCAGCACCAAATCTAGAGCCCAAGCACAACCCAGTCCACAAAGGAAGTAAATTCAATCACCCCGATGATAATGATTGGAAGACAAGACTCAGCTCACACAGGTATACATCTTTCGTAGAGTGATAGAGATGATTAGATGTAGTCACTGATTCATCAAAGATGTCAGATCCACACATGATACCAGACCAGCTAAGATGTCTGACCTACATAGGATACTTGAACATCTATTCTGTCAGACCCACACAGAATATAGGAACAATAGTCAGAACTGTCGGACCCAAGGAGGATCCTGGTATAGTAGTTATCATTGTCGAAACCATGGATGATTCTGGTTTAGTATTTATCCTTGTTGAACCCACGTAGGATTCCGGTACAGTATTCATCGCTGTCGAACCAACGAAGGTTTCCGGTACAGTAGTCATCTCAGTCGCAGCCAGCCCTAGGGTTCCCGCACATAACACGCTCGATTCTGGGAGGGTCCACTCCTTGAACCAAGTGTCGTTACATTAACTATAATGATGTCTAATGTTTATTTATCACATAGTTCCTCCTCATCATAAAGAACCCATCGCGACAAACAACGCGTCAATAGGATGCCCAGTTTGGGAGTTATTGGCATTTCCATACCATGGGCCCGGTCGGATTTTACGATCGATCCAACCAGGCCATTTTCCAAATGTGTTCAAAACTCAATGAGACTATTTCAAAAGGATCACATTTTTCCAAGGTTCCCAGTTCCACAGTCGGTGCATCATTCAGATGCGCGGTCTAGGAGATATTCTCCTTTAAGCGAATACGGGCACTACCCATCAATTCCAGTGGGATGGCGGGTTAGTCCGACCCGGCTCAGCAGGTCCGCCTCGGTTGGGGGTTGGCTCATCCTGGTAGGGTGAGGCGCACTGGTGGACTCGGCAGGTACTAAATGTCGGTCTAGTATTCCCGTCGATGTCGCCTCCTCCTCGGCCCGGTCAGCCATATCAGGATGGTTCGGCCTGGCGTACGCGGCCCGCATTGCAGGCCACGGTTCACTTGCTCGGTCGGCAGGCGGCCGTCCGGTTTGACCAGTAGAGAGGCATGCGGATGTGGGCTGCGTCCTCGGCCAAAAGGTGCATGCGGGCTCTGCGGATCTCGATCTCGGCCGATAGGCCGCCGACCATTTATTCCAGCCCGACCAGCAAGTGGCCGACCAGTTCTTCCAGCTGAGCGGCCTACGGATGCGGGCCACATTCTCCCTCCATGCAGATTCTTTATTTGCAGATGCTATTTCACGCGTACTGGCCGGATCATCCGGCTAGTTGTTCCACGGTCGGGGGCAGCCCGAGCGGTCGTCGGTCTCCCTCCACACGGCCGGCGCGAGGCCGCCACTGCCGCAAGCGCCTCCGGTCACCGACGCCCCCGCCTCTTCCATCTGTCCTGGCCCGTATGGCCATGGCCCTTCCCTTACTCCGGTATAGTGCTACGACATCGCTCCCTACCAAATCTGCCTTCATATTCAAGACGATGAGAACAACAACAAAAGGGGGGGGGGGGAATTGTCGGACCGTGTTCGTGTGGTCCGAATCCTCCTCATTAGGTTGCTAACATTCGACATAAAGACCACAACACATGATGAGGAAAGAAGAGTATAACTCATACATAAAATCAATCCAATTTCACCTACCTCAATTTCGATGATCAACGACGGATTCATGGAAGACATAGGTCAGGAAAGTCGGACGTCGTTCCTTAAATATTGGAGGAGGATAATCTCGGTGAAGACGAGTTGAGTCGACACTATCGGTGTACTTCGAAGATGATGGTGCTTCACAATCTTTCCCCGGTTAAAGAAGGAGGAAGAGAGGTCAGTCGTTTTTCATTGGAGAGAAAGGGGGTTCTTTGTGTTCTTCATGTTCCTAGTTGGATGAAAGATTCCCCATCGAGAGCTTCCTCCAAGGGCTCTCCAATCTATACAAAGATATCCTAATATCCTTAGTTCACCCAACAATGCTTATGCCAACTGAAATAATGTAACCTTATCCATTATTTTAATGGTTGGCATGTGTTCAAAATAATTCAAATTAATTAAGTACATTCACTTAATTAAATCTATGGAGTGGGAATGAATTTTAAGGGACTCAATTTGTAAAGACCTGGAAACTTCGAGGAATATTTTTTTCTTAATTTCTTTGGAATTTTATGAGTACGCAGTTTCTGACGACACCTGATTCTGAGGCCCGGTGTGCCCAGAATCAATTTCTGAAGTTTAGCTCGGGTACGTTCAGTGAACGAACGAGCGGGTTTTTCTTGCTTTTGAACCGGTGCTCGAAATAGAAATCCGAGGGCACTAATTAAACCGCAGCGCTAATATTTTATTAGGTGGACTTTTACCATAGGTGCGTTTGTTCGGGGAAAAAAGTAAAATTTTGGGGTTTAAGGAATAAATAAATAAAATTGTGTACAATTTTATTTTTTTTATTCAAGGAAGTTAAAATATATCATGGGAAGTTGTTGGTGGGGTCTACAACCACCCAAATTTCCATGTGTCAATATGTGGTAGGTGGGGCCCACACCCACCTAACCTCCCATGGGAGAGTTTAGTGTGGTGGGGCCCACACGAGACCATAACACCTTGAACTTCTTATAACCAACTTGACCTCTCATAACTCACCTCCCTCTTTAATTTTGTAACTCCACATTAACTTATTTGACTCTTCCTCTTCTATGTTCCTCTTTGAGTTTAACTTTTTCCAACACTCAATATTAAATTAATGGAACCTACTCAGTTAATGAATTAATTTATACAAATTTTGAATGGCTTGGATGATTAATTAAAATAAAGTGTATTCTTATTTTAATTAGGTTGGCATTTGTTTAGTGGGGAGAAACCTCTTGAGAGAGAGCTTTGTGAAGGAAGAGGGGATTTACTCCTTTGTTGAAGAACACAGAAACCTCCGGAGAGGAACAACACACCCTTCCACAAAGGATGAAGATGTACCCTCTATCATCTTCTTCATGCGACAAGAGAGGAGACATCAATTCTACTTCAGGTGCACTTCTACAACAACGGAAGCGGCGAACACCATTGACCGTCTTCACTCTCTATTATTTATTTGTAACGTCGTTCTTCCGCGATGTTTGAATTCCACGACTCGATGACGTGCGATGTCAATTTCGAAGTAGGGATTTAATCTTGGTTAATGTTTATTTAACGAACTTTGTTGATATTTGTTGGCCACATGCTATCATTATAACGGGAGGAGGTCAGACCGTACAAACCCAGCCGACCCTCCTCCCCCTTTGATGTTGTGGTCGTTGAATCTCGAACAATGGCGGTGCGGTGCAATTACACCGCGCAGAAACAAGAAAGAACTTGACGAAGAAGCGCGGCACCGTCGCGCGGTGCCGTTGATGCCGAACGAAACCGCGGCTGGAGTCGGGGCCGCAGAGGCGATTCAAAGACTCTGCAATTAGTTTATTGGGGTGCGGATCGACGAGCAATGGCGAAACGATCCGTAGGTGCGTTTTAAAGAATTTTTGGTGAAGGGAAGGCCCCAGGTGGATTGCTAGTGAAGACGGCAAGCAAAACAGACCACCAGAGCATGTCCGGTGGTCCGCAGAAGACCCTGACGGTGCGCCATGCAGCATGCGCTCCACATCAGTGGGGTGGGAAAGATGAGAATAGTATCCCCCGGTTCGGCAGTTGGCTGATCCAGCGTGCCACCAGGTCGGGCCGCGCCCCGCCAGGTCAGATCGGGCCCAGACCCCCCATTTTCAGACCAGTTTCGGTCTTTTTCCGATAACATGGGCTTCAGACCTCCGAGCGATGAACATTCAGTTGCATTGTGATCCATGGATAGATAAGGTCATTTTGGTATGTTACACTCATGGTTTCGGAGAACTTTGGGTACGGCTGGGTTGGTTAGAACCCGAAACCAAACGGGCCCTCGGAGCGGAAACGCTTATAACTAGAGCTCCAGACGTCCGATGGACGTGCCATCGACCTTGTTGGATTACTCTTAGTGAGACAAACCTTTTGGATTACTCCAATCGAGGTTTGGACGTAGTTGGTGTGCGGTCGGGTTGGTTTTGAAATAAAAACCAACTGGGCCCTTAGAACAGAAAAGTTGATAACTTTCAGACTGGACGTCCGTTTGACGAACCGTTAGAGGCGTTGGTGATCACATTTAAAAATTGTCCCTATGAGTGTACCCTCTGAGAGTTCGGGGTACAGTTGAAATGCGTCCGGGTTGGTTCGTGAATGAAACCAACCGGGCCCCTAGGACGAAAAGGCTAATAACTCACAGATCGTGCATCCAATAGACGTGCCATCTGTTGCATTGAGACCCCTATGAAGAGGCGGTATTTTGAGATACTTCATCGTGGGACTTTGTGATACTTGGAGTATCGACCTGTAGCTCGTGGGGAGGACCCTCCCCGAGACGAGCGTACAGAGTACAGAGACTGTGTAGCTGACTGATACCTGACGACTGCTTGACCGAGTCAACTTGGAGTGAGTCGACTAGCCCAGTGGACGGAGCACTACTGTGTTTGGGTGAATACCTACGGTGGACAGAGCGCGTGGTAGCAAGCAGCAGACCCGTGGTACTCGACTGGTTGAGTACCTCTGTTGGCTATAAGTGGGAGCACTACAATGTGAGGTGGCAGACCCATGGCAGAGGAGCAGTACTTTGTGAGGTGGCAGACATGCGGTACTCGACAGGAGGAGTACCTTAGCAGCCATAGTTTAGTGAGCAGTATCTCGGAGTCATGACAGGATCACTGTACTCGTCAGAGACAATGCTCTTCAGCAGTTATAGTTTTGATAATGAAAATCATGGTTTGAGCTAAGTCAATGACCATTGTGTTTACCTCATGATTGTGATGGGTCACTTGATAACTTAGGTATATGTTTGGGAATATACCTAGGTACTGGTTATCCATTGATTTCACATCCTTTGTGTTTCCTCATGATTGAGATGGGTTACTTGATAACTTAGGTATATGTATGGGCATATACCTATGTAGAGGTTATCTGTTGAGATCTTTCTTTGTGGTTATCCTTGTTGGATTTAGTGAGACCTCGAGGGTCTCGGGGTTCCTACTGAGTATCGTTATACTCACCCCCGCACGGGCTATGCCCTCACCTCGTTGTGTTGGTTGCAGTCGACGGGCAGCGCTGACAGAGGCCGAGTGTTCAAGGGATAGACGGTACCCTTAGGAGGACCTCACGACGAGTCAGTATCCGAAGGTGGACTTCACGACGAGACGATACTCGGAGGAGGTTGATGGCCAAGAGCGTCGTGGAGGCTATCTGTACCTATCCTTTAGGTAGGATCTATGGTGGATGATCTAGGAGCTGCGCTATCTGTACCTACCCTTCAGGTAGGATCCGAGGTGGACGACCTAGAAGTTGCTTCTATTCTTCTAGCTGCTTGTCTTTTCTGTTGTACTTTTGTTCAGTTGTAGCAGAAATTTCGGATTGGTTTGTATTCTGGCCCATTTACTTTTCACCACTTCTTTGGTACTTATTGTATTACATCTTCTTATACTCTATGGTGTTTTGTTTACTTTTATAAAGGTAATTCCTTACCAGTTATCGGGATTTACGCATTTGGTTCTAATCGCCAGCCCCTGGCCTATGGAATGCGGGCTTGGGTTGTCCCGACATGGGCCCCGAGGACGGGTCGTGACCCAATTAATTAATTACAAAGGAGTGTTGGCTCATTAATGGGAAGTTCAAGAGCTCCCCCATTTATGGGGAGTTCCAAAAGTTAAAGGGGGTTCAATGGGAGTTGAAGAGTTTAATGCTTGTGTGTGCCCCACCACATAATATCCTCCCATGGAAGGTTATGTGGGGGTGCACCCCACATCCATCATCCCCTTGGAGGATTGAACCTCCACTAAAATAAAATTATGTCACACATAATTATATTTAATTTATTAATAATCCCCAAAATTATATTCTGATATCGACAAAACACAATTGTGGTAACATTCTCCTTAAGTGAATACCGGCACTGCGAGTTCATCAGTGTCCTCAGATATCAATTTCGAGCACTAGTTCAGACGATATAAAATCACTCATGTACGTTTACTGAACGTACCCGAACAAAACTTCATAAATTGATTCTGGGAACACCGGGCCTTGGAATCAAGCGCCGTCAGAAACTACAGACTCGTAAAATCACATGTATTTATGAAAAAAAATATCCACAGGATTTCCAGGGCTTTACATTGATGACAATTTGGGTAATGGTTCAGTCCTTTTATAAGTGATATGTGTGATATTTTTATCAATATTAGTTTCCTAATATTAAAAAATTAGATATTCAAGGTATTTGGAATAAAAAATTATAATTATAAATGATATAATACATAAATTTTATTAAATACATAATAATCCAATTTAAATATGCGTTGTTTTGATATTTTTTGACATTATCCTTCAATTTAACAAATTTACATAAGTTTATCCTTTATTATGGTAATTAATATTTATCTGCAAACCATATTTTTATGCCATAAAATTAAAATTCCTATATTATATAATATTTATCATATTCAATAAAATTGGAAATATATTTTATAAAATATAATTTATCATGTAGATACTAAATAACATCAACAAAATTATGCACAAAAAATAAAATCAATTGAAAAAATGTATTTTTTTCGTAGAACTGAATTTTTTTAGTAGATAATATTGATTCAAATCGAATTAATTAACTTATTTTTAACTAATAGAGGATTATTCTTCATTAGATTTTATCTAAAACTCAAATGAATATTATAAATAATTTATTAAGGGAAAGGAACCAAAATTACATTTTTTATAAGAATGAAATATTACTTCAGTTCCAAAATGTCAAAAAAGAACTCAAAATTTAAATTATATTCTAAATGAAAACATTTACACCCTAAATAATTATTTGGTATAAAAAATGTTTTAAATATTTTTGGTATAATGGTTATAACATAATTATGTCATTTATATTATTATATTTACTCTATATGAAAATAATAGAAAACTTATTTTGGATCTCAGATGTTTTTTTATTATTTATTATAATAATTTGATAAATATATGAATTCGTATTTGGTTATCATATATTTTCGATATATAACATTAATAGAAACATTATCATGATCTTGTACTCAAAAATATTTTTTAAAAAATGTGGTTATGATATATACAACAATATAAAAATAAATCATCATTTTATTCTCCTTTGAAATCTTCATATCAACCAAAAACACATGTGGTTTTACTATTGGATAAATTGTTTTAGTTATATATAAATTTTATTATGTATTATTTTCTTTTTATTAGTATGTAAAATTTAAAATATATGACTAAAAATTATCATGAATTATAAAACTATGTTCTAAAAAAATCTACGTAATCCAATGTTCCAAAAAGTCTATGAACAATTTTTCATATAAAATGTTATTCTCACACCTATCAAGATGTACATTAATAAAAAAATTTCAAAATATTGTTATTTATTTTTCAATATAAAATATACAGCCTTTATATATAAAGAAATTTAAATTTCATGTTATGAATCATAATATATTCGCCTAATAAGTTAAGAATATGTCAAAATTATGTATAATATCTTTGACATTATGTCACATTCAAACCCTATGTTATATTAATATAAAAATTATATTATTTCGATAAATGTATTTAAAATGTATAAAATTTCATTAAACATCTGAAATAATATTAAAAAAATACATTGCAAGGGTATAAATAATTATTATGTTATAAAAGAACATAAAATTATTAAGCCATGATTGTATACAAAACTATAAAATTATACTCAAATGAAAACACCCTAACCAATAAAGCAATATATACATGAATGTGATACCAACTAAGACACTCCAAACTCACACTCTAGGATCTAAATATAAAAACTTATTAATTTAAGACTAATAGTGATACTAATAAAAGATAATTGAACATCAAAAAATAATAATAAATTCTAATTAAAAATATTTAGTCCCATTCTTACAAAATAACATTTAGGATTGTTGATTTTATAGAATTTAATAAACCATAACATAATGAAACATATATAATTCTCATAAAATAAAAATTTCTCCAAAAAACCTAAGGAAAATTTATTTTATAATAAGTCTTCCACATCTCTTACAAAATTCTCCTCACATTACAAAAAACTATAAATATCAAATGTAATACACTAAATTTTAAATTTTGTAATATAATATAATAATTGTGAGACAAAATACTATTTAATGTAATACAAAATAAATTACAATCAACCATCATAAGTGATCATTAGCTACACATATGGATAAAATAACATAATCTAGGTTCAATGAAATTAAATAAAATAATAATAAAAAATATTGCATAGATCATAATTCTTGAATAATGAAAAAATGAATTTCTTATAAATAAGTTATTATCATAGAATCATTAAATAATTATAACATGGAAACAACATGTAAGGTGGTTACCTAAGAATAAATCAATTCTCACTACCAAGAAAAAAAATCATAATGGACATACTACATTAGTGGATTGAGTTTATTCTCTAATCCCTTATATATCAATTGATTACAAATACTAAATTGTATTATTTATTTTCATTATTTCATATTTTTTGTGAAACAAATTAAATTATACGACATATATAAATATGTGTCAATCATTATAAAATATTCATAATTTTATTGTAAAATGATTATTTTTTCAAAACAATAGTATTTTCTGGATTATTTTCACTAAAAACAATATACCATCCGAATTAATAATATTGAGAATATCTTAAGAGTATATCCACAATGAAGAATAATAAAAATTAATGAATTTTTTGTTACATGGCAAATACATTTAAATTAATATGGGTTACTTAAAATTGACGAATGGTATCAAATAAAATGTGGTCGTGAATTCAATCATTTGATATCAAATGTTAAATCACCCAAAATTAAAACAGTTATAAATTAGTTTAAGGGTAATTATTGAAATAAAAAAAAGAGATATATATTTTAGTGATTTTTTGTATAAAAATAGAAAAATTAGAAAAATATTTTTGATTAATGGTCTCTGACATGGATTAAAAAATACGCATATAAGTTAAATCAGAAATAAATTTAAATGGAAAAAATAAGAAAATTTTAAAACAATAATTTTAAAACATTTCCTAATTTTTCACACAAAAAAATAAATGTTGATGAATATTATATTTTTTTAAGATAAAAATATACATAAGAAGAATGAGATATCGATATTTATTATTCAAAAAAATTAACCTTAATATTTAAAATGAATAATTCACTAAACATTGGGAATAAAAATTACATAATAAAATAATGTTTATGTCAAGGGGGATATTCGTTAAGAGAAACGTTTATAAAATGATGAAAATGAATTCATATATAAGACATTGGAATCTATATTTTTTACATATATTAATGAATTAAAAAATGAATCATATAGAGAACTTGAAAAAATATTATTTCAAGGACAATTTAAAGAATTTTAATTGTATTTTATATTGAACATAAAATTACATTAAAATATAGTAGGTAACATTAATAATATAATATATTGAATATGGATATATAAGTGTAATATTTATAACCACAAATACATTTTATTTTATTCCCCACGTATATGTATCATTTTGGTTGAATTAGGAACTAATGTGATGTGGAAGGGTATGAATACATAAAAACCCAATGAATAACTAGAGGAGGAGAAATTATATTGTATTAATGAGAGATGAATCATGAAATTTCCCTAGATGTGAACTTAGTAAAACAATATCCTGAATTCAATTTGTGTTTATATATAAAACCCTTACGATCAATGTATGATTTTTTGAATAAATACAAAACAAAAAAGGGATAAAATAAATTATATACAATTTAAATTATAATTATAATATAAACATTAAAGATCATAAATTTGAGTAAATGAATAATAAAATGAAATTTAAGGGAAATACTTCAGAAACACAACAACTTTGAATTGAAAAAAATATTAATAATATAAGAAGTGATAAAAAATATACCAATGAAGATATTATGCTAAGGAAGTTAAAATAATCCTAAAATATTTGTAGATAAAAAAACAATCCGCTGTTTAAATACATATTATCTTACAGTATCAAATACAATTATTAAAATATATATCCCAGTGAATGGATAACCAATTTACGAATTCATAAACATATTTGATTATAAATAACTCAAAATAAAATTTAATTATGTCATAAAAAATACTGTAAAATAATATAAATAAAATATTGTCCTTGATAATAAAATTCATTGGACTATAGTTATATAATTTCATATAATAATACTTTTATAATATGATAAATGTAAAAGTGAATGGAAACAGAGATAACAAATCCTTACCTTATATTCCTTCTTTTGGGAATATGAATTAAATTTTATATAATAAAAAAACAAACATTAATAATTTATTTTCAAAAATTATCAAAAATTATAAACATTTATATTATTCTTTTATATTCATTTATTATAAAATTATTACATATTTCAAATTTATAGTGATAATATTTTACAAAATGTGTGTTAATATTATCAGTTTGGATGGTTTAAATTACTATGATCATTTACTTGTAATACAATTTATATATTGTTAATTTTATCTTAAAAATTGTAATCATTAAATAAATATAAAATTTAACTTTTAAATTAATTTTTAGAACCTTCTGTTAATGGAAATGAAGAGAAACATAATTCTTCTTCTATTGAGGTGTTATAGCATCCATAATAAAGCCGATATTTTCATTTATTGATTATATGGAATGAAGGTTAATTATAGTAATTTGATCATTGTAAAAAAATTCTATATAATAATGATATATATTTCATTATATTGTGATGGGTATACTAGATACAGATGCGGTGTGAAAAAAAAAATTATGGAATAAAAATACGAAAGTGATTAGGGGTTTTTACATTAAACCTTTAGATGAATCCATTACTAAGCTTATTATATCATTAAATGGTAGTATTTTGATGAGACTAGAACATATATTATATGATTAAGAGTGTTGGATATTTTATTTGGTAGAAATTGATTTAGATATTAAACTTATTATGTGAGTAGAAGATGGGTTGTTAAGGAGATAATTTTTAAGTGACTGGGATGACATTTTTATAAATTATAATTTATTAATATATGAATTGTAATATTCTAGGTATGTGGATTAAAAATAGTTAGTTATTGAGGATTATTATTTAATTGACTAAAAATATATCATATTACAATTTAATGATAATGATTATTGATATTTGTTCATTTATTTATTGACATGACACTTTCAATATATTTACTATGTACTAGGGTAAAAATATTTTATATGGTAACTAAATTTTGTGCCGTGTATTTAAATTTCACTTATTAAATAATATTTATTATTATTTTTGTAAATGCATAATGTGTTTTATTTTTTTCAATTTGTAAATGGGATAAAAATTAAAATCATTATGTTTATCCAAAATGAATTATTTTAATAATTTTTTATAAATAATGTATATGAATTTGTACATAAATAATATAGATTCACTTGAAATTTATTGGCTTATAATTAAAAATAAATGGCTTATTCTGATATCGGGAAAATCTATGACTGAATTTCAATTTGTGGATTCTTAATGTAATTAAATGGACCACAAATATTTTTTTACATGAAGTAAATATTTTTTATATTTGAAAATTCCCAGAATATGTTTCTAAATTGTAAAATATATTTTTAAATATTTATTTTACTCACTAAATACATACATTTTAGATATAATGTTGTAAAAAATCATTAAATTTATAGTACATATAAAAACAATATTTTTATTGTTGACCAACAAAGAAACCATTATAGATAAATCCAATAAAATAACATTTTGATAAAGTCATTATAAATTTGGTAAATATGAAAATTATTTTATTAAAATAATAATTTAAAATTTGGAAATATTATTTTTTCATATAAAAATAATTTCATTTATAAAATAACAGTTTTCATAACACAATCAAACAATTTACCCTCTGAAAAATGACTTTTGATAAATAAATATTATTATTTATTTAAAATAAATAATTATTCTTATAAAAATATACTGAAAATAAATTTAAATTTAAATATAAGAAGATATCATTAAAATAAGTTTTTTAATATATATATATATATATTACAAAATATAAAAATTTGGATTCCCTTTTCTAAAACACGTTTTTTCATATTTACTAAATATCATTTAATTTACAATAATTTCTATGACTTTTATTTTTATTAGAAAATGTAATGTTCTAAATTAATGTACTAAAATATGTTTTGTACTATAATATATTACTAAATAAAACAAATATTAATTTAGAAGGAGAAAAACTTACATGAACGTTTGGGTCAATATAGTTACAAGGTAATCTATGTTTCCCTTTCTTCAAACCATATTTTCCAAAGACTACGAGACCAAAAATATTAAAAATATTTGTTACGTAATCCCTTATGTATCACATGGTTATCTAATAAGGGGTTACCACCTATGTTATTGGAGTAATTAGTCCCCTAGACATATTAGGTATAATTCTTCCATGTAGTACATTTTTATAAATAACCCATTGTGGTTTGTGTAATCCACTTCTACCAATAGATAAAGTACTTTTACAGTGTTATGGGGTTTATGTTCTCAATGAAATGGATCATTTCCAAGATATATGAACTGAAGCCCAAGAAAACCACTTTTGTTGGAGGAGGTAGAATTCATATCGATTGATCTTGAAAAATTGTGTGATGTGAGGTACGAAATTGATGATTGTAACAAAATAAACCAATAATCATGATTTGGTATGGTATGAGTCCCTTATAATTATTATGGAATGATAGAATAGTGTTTTTGTTAGTTATATAATTGGGTTGGTTCAGATTATAGGGGTTGGTACCTCCCTTAGTTGGTTCATGAAATTTGTAAAAGTGAGGGTCATCTATTTAGATTATGGTATGATTATATGATAATTAATATATTCATGTTTAAACTACATCATAATGTATATGTGACTAAAATTGTATGTACACATCCTTAAAATATAGACAAGTATACTAGAAATCCATTTTTTCATAATCGAAAAAATTATAAAATAAAACATGAATTCTCCTTCATTATAAAATCGTCGCAACAATCATCATGATTTCTTCATTCTGTTTAACCTTACCTATTCTTTATGGAAATCATTTAAAAACATGGGATGAGCACAAAAATATTAGTAGGGGATATAATATATGGAATGAAATCATTATTCCATGAATATTTATAAACACATAAAATCATAAGAATACTAAAAATCGTCATAGAAATCATTAATCTTAAAGCTAACTTGTGGAATCCATAGCATTCTTATATAATAGCATTCATAACGACATTGGGAGAAACATTTATGGTTACATTTGGAATACCGATCTCATTATATTCCCTATATCAGAAAAGATAAACCTTATTGTTCAAATTTGTATCATTACACAATCGATTAGAGATATATCATGGTCCCACCCACACTCAATTTATCAAGGAACCACTTTTATACATAATAATTTCCAATGAACCATAACATAATTATAACACATAAAAGAGGCATTATAGAAAAAATAACATTTACCCATTGAAATATTTTGATATAATTTTAACAAAAAATTATTTAGTTCTCAAGAAAAATTCAATAACAAAATACATAAAAATGGAATATGGTATTTACTTTTCTTTTAAAAACATTAACGCTTGAAGTGGTTTCCAAATACCAAATAATTGTTATAGTGGAGGAAATCTTGTTGTCACTTCGTATATTAAAAAAATTCATTTTGTCATTTAGTAAAAACGATTTATAAAAAATATTCCTTTTAAAATCCATTGAATGGTATTATAATTCCAAGGGGTTCATTACACACCATATAAAATAAGGTGGAGTATAACATCAAAATATGCTGAAATAATGGAGATTGAGACAAGTCCCTTACCTGGAGTCTGAATCACTAAATAGACTTTTTAAATTCCTAAAAAATAAACATAGGTTAATTTATACATTCTTGAGATGATTTTTCAAGTTTATTTTCCTTCATATATAACTTATTACCATGTATTAAAAATTACATATTTATTTAACGTCATATCAGACGTTTTGTTGACATTCAACACTTACGTAAAAAATGACATTGATTTTGATGCCACTAGTCAATTTTTTCATAATAAAATTACCTCTGTAATAGTATTCATGAAATAATAATCACATTAATACACTTATTATTCATTTTAAATCAAACCATTAATTTTGGATTTGAAATATTAACAGTTTTATATTCATACTGATGGTAGGTCGTATGTACCCACGAGTAACAAATTCATTTTTCATTATTCATTATGGAAATAAGGTAATTATTAATTTAAAATTTCAAGGTTATTATAATTTTTTTAAATTCACAATAATAATTTAATTAAACTTATATATACCATACAAATGATGTGGTGAATAAAAAAGATTCGCATCGCTTCATGGTGGTTATAGTTCACACATACACACGAACGACGTTATTGTTTTTATGTTAATTGAATATAATAAAATATATGAAACATTATACTATTGAAATGATAAATAATACATTAATACCACATAAGGATATTAATTCTATATTTATAAACAAACAGGATATATTTTAATTGAAAAGAAACTAAATAGTTTCATAGAGGTGTTCATTCACACGTAGGAAGGCACGATTAATTCCATTCCCTTTTGATGGATGTACATATGGATCATTGGAATGATATAAACATAATAAAATCTCATTTTATTTAAGAAAATAGAGTAATTATACAATCATGGATTAAGAATATTTAATGGAAGTGAAGGAAAAATAAAATAGTAACTTTTAAAAAATGATACCTCTTCTTCTGTTGATCACAATTGAAGAACACCTTAACTCCTCTAAAAAGGGTGGTATTCCAAAACTAAGCTGTCAAGAAAATGGGGAGTGATTATAGTAGTTTTTTATGTAATATATTGGCCCTGAAAAAAGGCTTCTAATATGTGAGTATTATAGAAGAGATGGTATATTTTTATATGAGTGGGGAGGGGCACCCTTGGAAATTAATCAATTACAAAATAAATATAATTTTTTGAATATAACAGCTTTTAAAAATGAAATATTTCTAATATAAGATGATTATAGTTCAAAATAATCTTTTCTAAAAAAATGTAAGCATGTATTGAGTTTATTTTAAACGTCATCTATTTTTTACCATTAATTACACTCTTTTATATTTAATTGTGGTAACCATATTTTAATTAATATACAATTATTAATTTCACTTATATGGGGTATATTTCCCATAATTGGAAATACATTGAACAATTTTACCTTATTATATATTTTTTTTTTATTTTAAAATATTTAAATTATATGTTAATTATTTAATAAATTATTGTTATTAGAAAACATGAATTAGGCCAATTTTTACACAATTCATTGAATTAAATTTTAACAAAATATAAATTAAGAAGAAAATTCTAATAAAAACAATTTCACAGTCTCATAAAATTTAATATTCTACTATAAAAATAGTTTATGGAATAAATTATATCATTCAATATTTAATTTATTATTTAAAATAATATTTATAATATAATTTATCTGATTAGTCTATTAAAAAAAGAAATCATTGCAGCATCATTGTGTCCTAATTAAATTGAATTATTTATTTTCTAAAAATTATAAATTAAATTCCATTATTTTTAAATTATTTTTATTTTTATAATTATAATTTTTTGTCTGTGATATCACTTAATTAAAACGATATTAAATAATTTTTAATAATAACATAAATGTTTATAACATATTTTCCATTACATTAAAGTAAAAGTTATAATTTTCATAATCACACCCATCTGGAATCCAAAATCCAAATATTCATCGAAATTATTTTCGTGTTTGGAAATATCTTATCCAATAGTATTAGTAATTATTTTTGGGTGGTTTTAAATTATGATAATTTTTTTACCCTTATTTTTCAAATTTCCCATTTAATTGTGGTAAATAAAAATATTTACTAATGTTACTATTCATCATGTCCCAAAATTAAAGGTCATATTTAAATAATTTGGATATTTTGATTCAAAATATTTAATACATTCTTCAAGATTAAAATCAAATAAGTTTCAGCAATTCGTTTAAAATTAATTTCCATGGTCTAAAAGAGAAATGGGCTTTTTAAAAGAAATAACCATTAAAATATTGTCATGTGTTTATATCAAATTTCAATGTAAAATTACATCCAATGAAAAAAATATATTTAAATGATAAAAATTTATTCCAATTACACATTAAACCCAATTAAAATGACAATCAAACTATATAAAAAAATTCGACGAAAACCCAATTTTCATTTAAAATGAATTGTTTTCACTATTTAGGAAAAATGAATTTTACAAAAATATACATAAAATCAACGAAAGTAAATTTTTATGTCCCCGTATTAAATAAAAAGTATATTTTTTTCAAATATAATATATGTAAATATCAAAAAATTATATGTAAAAATGGGGTATCCATCAAGAAGGAAGTAACAATGCATTTTTCTAGACAAATGATCTTTATATTTTTAAAATTGATTTTTTTCTTCTATATTTTCTAGAAAACATATAATAAAAATTATAAAAAACACATTGAGTTTATATTTCATTAGTAAAATAAAAAAATTGGGATATGATTTTATAAACACAATTATTCTCATTTAAATGGGTTATCCAGAAAACACACTTATTATATTCAAATGGTTTTTATTTTGCTTTATAATAAATTTGGTAACCAATGAATAATTATATAAACATGTGTAAACAATAGTTTCATAATTTATTTAATGTTTTTCATTCCCACCATTCCAACAGCTTTTTAATCAATGTATCATTTATGTAATAATATTTAGTTGTTCTTTTATGACCGATGTAGAATATATTGTGCGCTATTGACCATGTTGTTTGTTTCCTAAAAATCGGTATGTAACAATATGTAAATTGGGTGATCTTGGATTCCTCATTGTTAAAATACTTGTTGGAGTTTAATATGGAATTCAACTAATTATTAGTCAATTTTCCATTAATGTTTTATAGGTATATGAACTTCATTTAAACCTTGAACTATTATTGTTGGTGGTATTGTTTCTCTTGTAGGATGTTGTGGGGAACTTCCTCATAGGTTATAGTGTGGATCACAAATACATGAATTTATTTACTCCCCATTCCAGTATGCATATATTTTAGTGGCATACACATATCCTCCCTTAGTCATACTACTTCTGTTGAGATATAAATGTGATATGTGTAGATAGGATTTCATTGAAATTAGGTTTTAATTAGGAAAAATGGTACATTATTGGTCCTATCTCATAGAATTATGTGTTGGGTGAGTGGTGTTGACGGTTCATCCATTTTAGAGAATGATTCAAATATACTCTTCATGATATATGTCCTTAATATCATGATCTGTAGGGTATGATTTGGTTATTTGTGATGCGATTCATTTTTTCTAATGATCCATGGACTAACCCTACACATAACTAATATAGATGGAGATTTAGTTTCATCTACGGAACAAAGAAATCAATATTGGAAATGTTCTATTTAGAGAGTGGACTATCAAGGATTCATTGATCACCCTTTAAAACCATGATTTATGATTAATTAGAATGCCTAAACATATATTTTAACATTATCTATGTTTCCCTACATGACATGAACTACATGGAAATACATTTCAAACAATAGTTTGGTTATGAATTTTATGTTTTAACTTTATATATTCTTGATTCTCATAATATGTTTTTTACTCTCCTCTACATATGATTTTTGATCACACATAGTGATCATAAATAAGTTGTGAAAATACTACTGGTGATTTGGTGAGTTGTGGGATAGTAGAGAAGGATCATTATTGATCCATGAGGTTTTTTAATAACAAATACATGGTTTGATGATGGTGGAACACCATGATCTACCAAATAATTTTATCTAGTTTATTTCAGGTTTGGATGTCGGGATATCGATTTAAAGACTTATATAAAAAATTTTATTTTATATTGATAATTTAATTATTATAATGTACCGCATACATACTATAATTCAATTAGATATATTTACCTAAATTTTTGTGGTTGGTTGGAGGTGGAATATGAATACATAAAGAATCGGTTTAGGCCACCAATTTTCTGTTATGACTTATTTGTTCTATTAACAATACTCTGGACTATTATAGATGTGTATAGGGTGGGAAAATTTTATAACTATTGAAAGAGATGGATAACACATTTTTTCATGTCCTATAACATTACATTAACATCTCTCAATATTTCAGATCATCATATGATTTGTATCTATTCTATATCAAGTCATTTAAAATTTTATAAGACATTAAATTAAATTAAAACATTCATTATCATTATCATATGAAGAAAATTAAATATAATAGAAGAATGTTTCAAAGATGATGGTTGGAACAATGAGTAATGTATGGAAAGATAATCTAATATATTGCCACCAGGGTAAATTGTCTCAGACTACACTATATTGAATATAATGGTATTTCAAGTGGGGTCAATAATACTATTTCATGGAAACCCAATATATTGTATAAATCATTTTATTCTTCTTATGAACTAATTAGTCATGGAGATATCATAATCAATCCATACTTCACCTCATATATGGAAACCATTTAATTCATATCGAAATATAATTTTAGATATTTTTATAATATCATTTTGGAAAATTAGTCATTCATTTAAATGAAATGACATAATATTTGGAGTAACATGTGAAAATAAATCATGGATGATTTTTTTATATCCTCTAAAATAAATTTTTAATATCACTATATGTTTCGTAAAAATGTAATTAATTCACATTACAAAAAATGGGGGTTCTGTGGTGATTTTTTAACATTGAAATAACTACAAAATCTTAAATATAATAATATAATAAAAGCTACACATATAGAAAAGAATCATTTAAAACATAAATATGGATCTTTTTAATCTTATATATCCATATCATACAATCTCCATTTACTTTTTTTCAACTAATTTATTTTATTAATACATCACATATCATTTTTCTTTTGTGTTTGATCATATCACATTCCTATAAAAAATAGATTAGAACATCATATGAAATATCTATGTACAATTTTACAATTTATTTGGTTTTCAAAATTGATTGATCAAATTTCACAATCACCATATGAAAAGAAAAAATCATATTATTATTATGCTATATTTTACAACATATCCTACAAAATTCCCGTTGACCCATTGATATTCTAGGAATCCATGATTACATAAGAAAATTATTGAGTATTGAATGTTCCCATGCTTGTAATATTTAAAAAAAATTTATTTTTTAATCCAAATATGATCCATGAAAGCACAATATACAATATACATAGTGTATGCCAGTTCATGTGGTATAAAATGTTGGGAATGCAGTGTACAAAACTAATTATGTTCATCTAGGGAAAACTTTTAGTCCTGATACTGGTGTCATACACACACTATAATCAAATTTTTATCATAACCAATAATATTGAATAAATAACATTTTTTAGGGATAACATAATGTTGTTAATTGGGAGTTGAGTTCTAATTAATATATATATACACACACACATAAAAATTTTCATCCATTGGGAAAAATGATATAGAGGTGATTTTATTTTTTATACATTGATATATTTAACACAATTAATTTTCTCAATGAAAACCATAAGAAACCATAAAAGGAGGAATATTAATATAAAAAATATGAAAAAAAATCAATAGAAATTGTTTTTCAGCATCTATAGGTGGGTTTTCTTAATCTCATTAAATTTTATTTTTAATATTGGCACATATCTGTAAGAAAATATTATAAAAATTCCCAAGAAAATTTTTTGTGAGTAACATATGTAATGTCATAATATTTTATGAATGGTTATAAATTGGAATAAAATTCCTAATTTATATTTATGTGGACATAGTTTTCAAACATCGTTACATAATAATGACTAATTTTATAATGTTAATAACTTATTTTGTTTCACTAACCATCGAATGTCATCGATCCATTTAATTCTTATGTTGACCTATGATAGCAAAAAATATTTTCCCATAATCCCCCCATAACAATATTAAGGGCTACAAATATAATAAAAAACTACTATGGAATGATTTATTCTATAAAATAAATTAATGATCATTTTTAAATCGTCAAAAACAATTTCATGACCCATTAAAAGTTAGCAGTGAACACCAAATCACATAAGAAAAAAAATTAGATGAGAAACCACCTAATAAAAATAAGAAATAAATTATATAAACATACTTGTAATTCCTACCATATAAATATCCTCTACAGTCTATCACCTCATTACCCTATATATAGTTTACCACCCACTGATGAAAATAAATGTGTTGAAGGAAAACATCTCTTATTCAACAAGGAAATACACATAAAAGAAAAATAGAATACCTCTTCTGATCTGAGGTAACTATCCAACCACAATAATAAGCTAACCAATGATTGGCCCAGAACCAAATTTTTTACATTGAAAATCTACTCAATCTACAAATGATATGTGGTGTTAATAGGGTGTGGTCGAAACATCCCCAGTTGGATTTCCACAGTGATTCATGAATTTCTTAACTAAAACATTCCATATATGTTAATATTAAAATATATTATATAAATTCTAGATTCAAATTTTAATGCTACCAATAAAAGATTATAAAATAAAATCGTAATTAAATTAAATTTTAATGGATGACTTATATTTAATAATTATGAAGCAATGATGGATGAACCAAAAGTATGAATTCAATAAAATCCATTTTCAGCCCTATGATATTAATGTTTGGTATACATCATAATATTCTTGTATACTCATTGAATTAACCATATGAAAACAATTTCGTGTGTGATTTTATGAATAGTTTTAAGCTGATGTTTTAATGGTAACCACATTATTAAAATGATGTTGTTTTGTTATTTTAGTTTCATATTACAATGTATAAGGATAGAATACTATTAACTAGAATAATTTTAAAATTTATACAACTATGGTGTCTAAATTACCATTTTTCATCCCCATTTTAACTAAAAAACAAATACATTAAATTAATTTAATAATAAATACATTCCTCATTCAAGGTAGTTTAACATTAAAAAATTAATAAAAAAACATGGTGGAATTTAAAACTAGGTCCATAAAATTGAAAATAACCCTATAATTTCAATATATCAATGAAAATTATTTAATTATTAATTATTGTTAGAAAATCCTAATAATGTGAAAATGAGGATAAATAGACCATTCAAAAACAGATGATTTTGGTATCCATTTAAAACCACATTAAAAAACCAAGGTCAATTTGAGAACATGAATATTAGTTAAATGGAATCCGATTAATATATATAAATATTTATTTATTTATAAACGTATATGTATATATTACATCAATTATATATATATATATATATATTTGTTCATAATACAATCCAGACATATATACCTTCATTCATATGATACACCAAATATAATAAATACAATACTCATATCTAGTTACTCATTAATACCAAAAGATTCACCAAGGTAACCCAACCAAAATCTAAAAAAATAGAAATAACTGTAAAAAATATATCATTACATTAACAAAATCAAATTGAATCGAATTAAATTCGAAACATAATCTATATAATAAATAGTCACATTAAAACCCTTCCCATGTTTTTATTAATCACTTGTATTATCATATTTACCTTCAAATGTTATATAAAAACACATGCTACTATAATTTCATTGAATATCCAATCTAAATTATCAAAAACATCATTATTATATTTTTGGAAATTACACTTATCATTCTCAAAAATCTATGTAAAGATATGGAAAAGAAAAACAATGGTTAAAAATACTATAAAAAATATAAGGGTATGGAAAAACATATCATTATGGATATAATTAATTCTAAAATAACAACCACATAGCCTAAAAAATATTCTGCACAATTTCATAACCTGAAATTTACCTAAGGTTAAGACAAGAATAGTTTAAAAAATATTAAGGCAGAAAATGAGAAGGATGATATAACAAACGAGTAAAACAACAAAGGGAGCCTTAAATTTCATTAATAGAGCTCAATGTAGAAAACAATTCTTTCCTATTAATATTTTGGAGATGTTGATGGGTATTCCACTTATAAGGTCCCCCCTAGGCCATATAGTGTCTCAAGTGAAGATGGGGATGAAGAGAGGAATGCTATATGACGTGGTCTATTGTACTGGGAATCAAGCATCAAATGGGTTGATACGGGGGAGGAGAGACAAACATGTGATATTGAGAGGTGCATGAGAGAGGGGTGTCATATGATATGGGAATATGAATTCCAAAATGGTTTTTTAATAAAGTTATATATAATTTATTATTATGTTTTATTTTTTAATGGTATTAAATTTAAAACATACTAATGGATATGACATGTTTTCCATCCCTAATATTTCCCTATGACATAATAACTATTATATGACATGGAGAACCTCAGGGAATCATAGGTGCTAGAGCCCCACTATAATATCCTATAACCATATTTTAGGTAAATCTCCCTCCTCATAAATTTTACACTATAATTAGTGGAATCTTTGGTCTCCCTTTTATGAAGACTATTTGTTGGGAGAAATTAACTAATGGTAATGTATGTATATTTAATTTAATTAATGGAGTCCAAGTATTAAAAAGCAATGGATTTTGAGTCCATCCAGGTTTATAGAACACTCAACGTGGATTGTGTATTCATGTAAGATTATATTTCTTGAGATATGTTAGGAATTTGCAGACTATCTAATGTGAGTACACAATGTTTAATTTCTCCGCAATCATTTCATTTGTAGAGTAAAAGTAATTAGATAATACACACTATGTAATAATTACATGAAATTTAATGATAAAAATCATGGTTTTAATTAACAGGTGATTCATGTTTCAACATACTTGAGTGTCGTGGATTACACTATGTGTATAAAAAGTACACACCTTATAAGTTTGACGAAGTTGTATTTTAGGTTACTGGATGTCTACTTTTCCATACATTTCTCTATAGACATCATTCTTCTCATCCAAGAATAAATATCTGATGATTTTGGGAACCTCCACTCATTCATTATAGATACATTCCACATTTGATCATCAGGTTTGTTAGCAGTGCCTATTTTGTTGGGTAATGCATTATGATATTTCATTTCGTATTATCATATTATTTCCATTGCGATATTGGACCCAACAACCTGTATTTCCACTGTTACTAGTTTCCTTCTAGATTCATTGTCTGATCTTGTTCTGGGTGTCATCCCTTTTTGGATTGTGGTGTAACAATTGTGTGTTCATTAAGTAATCGTTTTTTACTCTTCCCCATTGACCATTTTATTCAATTTAATCAATAATGTAGTGTGTGTATTATTTATATGGCCTCTTTTGAGGTTATTGTGTTCGTTTATATTGGTTGATCCCATTGCGGGAATGGGAGACATAATATTTGAGTTATATGGTTCCATATTAATCCTATTTTAGTGATCTAAATTAAATTATTTGTGGATAAATTTCATTATAAAATAAATATAATGATTTGATATCTTTTTTTCTTTTTTTGGATCTATGGTTATTGAAAATGTATTATTTTAACATTTATTTGGTAAAAAAATTATATTTTTAAAGCATTTTGAAATTTCATTCAAAGAATATTTTGAATGAATTGTTTCATGATATTTGTTTTTAAAATATTCCACATGGGAAGAATTTTTTATGTAGATTGTAATCAAAGTAAATGGTATTATCTATAGTGGGGTGCAAGAGTTATCTTTGCAATTTCCAATTCTCTCTTGCATGTTGTTCAGGGAATGTGTTTGAATTGATTATGGTTTCACATTATGGTGTTCACATACACTATAGATATTATATTTATGTATAGATGCTTGATGAGTGTCTGATTTTCTATAATAGGTATTATTGTCCAAGCTAACATGATCAAGGGTAATCCTTGTCATGATTTTACCTTTGTTTTTGGACTATTTGGGATGTTTTCTCTTGAACTTTTCTAGTTGTAGCACAATGTATTTTATATGAGATTTGTTTACATCATTATTTTGATACATTTATTTTATATATGTGTATGAAAATCCTGGAAAATGATTTACCTAAATTATTTGAAAATGTGTACACATTGGAAAGTAAATATTATTTCCATGACTTTGAAAAAAATTTCTAAACTACATGTCATGCCTTATTTTCCTTAAAATTGATAATTTTATGATAATTTTAAAAATATCTGGTGTTGAATATATTGTTGAGACCCTACTTATCCTATTAGTTCACACATCGAACACCTATCTGTGGTGCATATAATTTTTATTGTCTTTCAATGTCGGGAATTACAATTTGTTGTATTGAGATGATGAGGTGTTCTATCCAATGGTATTGGGGTAGCTGGTGGTGAGATGGTGTGAGTTTTAAAATGATAAATCATCTATATGTTGGTGTATCCATTTTATTTTTCTATTCCATTTTTGTTGGACTTTGCCCCTTGTGGTTTTTGTGCTACATTTTTAGTTCCATAGCTCCTCATGTTTTATATCTATTATGGAATATATTTACCTATTATGTGATTTATCTCTTCTATAAACATATAAATTCCACATTATTTCAACATTTTTGGAGATATCATTTCCTCTGGTTGTTTCATGATTCCGAAGGGCTATTTTTTAGCAATTGGGATCTTGAAAAACCTCTGGGTATATGGAGGATCTTGTTGGGTTTATTTATTGAGATGTTATTTGGGTCGGCTAGCTATAAAATCATACCAATGGAGGGTTTTCTTCAAGAGGAATTATTTGTAAATGTTGGTAGATAGAACATAGGATTATTATGACCTAAAAGGTAAGTCTTGGTGAGTTACTATCCAGTTATTTCAATGATGAAATTCAAGTTACCATTTGATGTTGGGATCTGAGTCTCCTTACTTAGGTTATAATATTATTATCATATTTTAGTGGGTAATATATTTTAAACTATTATTATTATGGTTATAATAGTTTCATTTACTTCAATGTGTTGTTTCATGCCTCTGAGATGAATTCCATGAGTTACACAAGATGGTTTATCCAATAAAGCTCATTGGAATCTACCAAATGATCAAATTTTTATATAAGATATCATGGGGAAGTTTGTGTTATTTATGAAAATGTACTAAAAGTATATAAAAGTGTTTTTTATATACAACAATGAGCTACAAGATATATGGAGTAGTGACAATAGTTCACACATGAGAATTTGGAATCCATTAATATAAGAATTAACATTAATAGGAATGAGAATTTATTAAAAATATAAATTAAAAAATTGATTTTCAAGATATATATGACAGTGTAATGTTGAAGTGTTGGGAATTCAATCCTTATGGTCCAATTAAAGATTGGTGAGATTCTATGGTACATACATATATGCATGTTCTTTTGGACTGTTTGGGTTTCAAGACGTCCTTCTTCTAGAATTTTTCTACAGAGTCATTGATGATAGATAATCCTATGGATTGACCGAATTTTTAGTATGGAGAGGGTTCATTGTCAGAATACACAAATTGGATGGTTTAGTTGGTTCATTTTTCACCAATGGTGTTAAATATTGAATATATGAGATCTTAGAATTTCATACAGTGTTTGTGACGACATATCATATCATATTGAATTATTACTAATCATTGGAACTATGAAGATGTATTAGATTGTGATATGATAGGAAATATTAACATGGAAGGTAATTTTGGATATTCATTGTATTACCTTCTATGTAGTGGCAGCTTCATTATATTTCTATGGGAAAAGTGTAAATAGAAATATCCTACATGGTGTGGAAGGGGTTGTTTATTGGTAGAAAGACAATATAAAACCCCTATTTGCATGTATTGGAATGCCTTTAGCATTATATAAATGTGGAAAGGTAGAAAACATATGAATTATTTTTCATTTATCCTAATATATGTGTATTAGTTAATGACATTATGGTCATATTCATCAATTCTGTCAGGCTCTGTCTACACATCGATATGGTCAAGGATTTCTATCTCAAAAAGAAACTACAACATAGATAGACGGTTCAATGCATATTATTATCTAGCACCATTCCTAAATGGTAATTAATTATTATTTATAATAATATTTTCTGGTGTAGGTTGATGTGAGTCCAATGATAGTGAGAGGTACCAATATTATTTCATATTACACAGTGACTTTATTATTTAATATTGTTTCCTCCCACATGTTTCTAAAATTCAATTTAATAATTTCATTAATCATAATTTGTATCTCTAGACTTATTTTATAGATTTAAATACCCCTTTTTGGGAGAGAAAACAATTGGGGGTTTGATGTCCTTCTTTTATTCTATCAATTGCTAATTCTAAATTAGTTTGTGATTCTTTATTATCGATAAGGATTTTTCTAGATCATCATCCAGATAGATTCAATTATTTATCAACATATAGTTGTATGTTTTCATCATCATCATGTCCATTTTTTTTGTGAATGATAGGAGATCTAGGGTTTTTTAGCTAGAGTTGGATCCATGTTCTAGTCTTGATGGAACTTCCCTCCTGGAGCTGAGGTATTTGTTTTCATCTATAGTGGTTTATTCAATTAATGATTCTTCTAATTTTGATTTTCTTGCTATATTTTAGGATGGTTTGATCATTTCTATAGATTATTTCTCTCAGATATCTCATGATAGGGGGTGGATATTACAATTGACCTGGCGCTAGGTACACAACTGATTTTGATACCTTTTTAATGTATGGAACCTGTATTTTTGAATGTTTTCAAGACTTAGTTGGACAATATGATTGTGTTGGAATTTATTCTCTCTAGTGTTTCACCTTGGTTATCCATAGTTATCCTTTCCATTATGGAATCTGGTTCACTTTGATTGTTTGTGAACTATCAAATTTTGAACTGGTTATTTGTTAAGAATAAGTGTACATTTTAATATATCTATGATTTGATTGATCAGTTGAGGAAAACATTGATTTATGATAATTGATATTTTTCCAGCCTATCATTGACATATAGTTCGTGTGGGTGATATAACAAAGGAAAATTTCAGCATTAGAAATGAACATTATGAACATTTTATGATGTCATTTTTTCTAAATTACAATCCTACAATTTTAATAGAATTGATTAATAAAATGATCCAATATTATCTTGAACTTTTTGATATTTTTTAGGATTATATTTTGGTTTGTTGGATATTTGAGCATGATCAAGCATACCATTAAGGTTTTACACACATGATACTATGGATGCACTATTTATATGGAATGATTTCTAAATGCAATTTATTGATTCAAGAGGTGGTGTTCTTGTGGAATGTCATATCTAAGCATGGATAGTCTTTTATCCATATATGTTGACAGTTGATTTCCTTTTGAATAACCATGGAAAATATATGATTTTTGGACCATCCTCAGTATCACTTGATATTATCAATAGGATTGCAATAATTTCCCAATTTGGGAATAACCATTAATTTATCTAAATAATAAATGAGTCAAATTAACATTATATTTATATTTATAGTAATCATTCAATGGGTTGAAATGGCATTAAACAACATCTCACAATTTTATAGTAATTCTTTATGATAATGGTTGTGTTGTTTTTTAGGTTTCTTCTAGAAATTTTTTTGGTAGTGTTCTCATGAAAAATAAAAATTTAGTATCTTATGGATGTCATAATCTTTGAAAACATGCAAATAAAATTTTTACTCCTTATTTAGAGATACTGATAGTTATATATGGACATAAGTGCCAACAACACTATGTTTATGAGAAGAGTTTCATAGTCTTTTCACAATGTAATAGTCTATGAAATGTATTCTCCCATAAACACGTGAATATAAATTATAGAAGGTTCATGGAATACCTTAAACAATTTTTTTATATCACCTACACCCATGGGTGGAATAATGTCATTACAGATGCTCATATGATAGAAGGTTCACTACAGAATGTTTTCAAATCGATGGAAGAGTGGATCATTAGAGGAATTTTTATCAGTTTCATCCATGTGACAAAAAGGATGAATAACTTATTATTATAACCATTATTTATTTATCATCTCATATTTTTGTGTCTACCCTATAGGTTCATTATCTGGATGATGAGTTCAATAGAATATGAGAAACCATATACGGTTGGGAAACTGTTTCTATTTAGTTTAACACCTCATAATTTATTCCCTATTTCATGGTTAGGTTTTTTATCCTATTATATATGAGGGTATTAGTTTATTTTGATTATCATAGTTACTCTTGGGTAATTAATCCATCTATACTAGATATGTATTATGAAAATAAACAAATATTTTTGAGGTTAGGTATAAAAACTGACATAGGAAATTATGTATCTGTCTGTTAAAAAAAGAAATAGATAAATACATTGTATTTAAATCCTTTTTTTAAATTAGCCTATTTTGTTTCCAAATTGAATTTTTGATTATGTATACATGGATATTTTTTGGTTGTATTACCATGGTATCCTTGGTAGAGGAATACTACCTAGGTTGTGATTGATCAGTTTTAAAGGGCCCTTTATGTCATTACAACTAAGGAAACCAGTAATTTTTATGGTATGGGTAATATTTATGTGGAAGATATCATGAGTCTACCCCAGTTTCATCAAACCAATGATTCAGAAAGGGAACCTATTTTTTCTACTATTTATAGGATTTTGAATGTGGTAATTGGGACTCAAATCGGAATGGGAATATCTTACCATCAATAGTTAGAAAACTAGAACGAGAATGTGATTCAGATCACAGATGATATTATTCATTCTTATGTATTGTATTTCAACAGATCTTGGGATTGTCATCTTATAGTGGTTTAATTTTATTAGAGATAAAGTCATCAGTAATCGATCATATTGTCTCATTTAGAGTATTTGTATAGTGTCTCATGTAAATCCCCTCTTTGTATGTAAGAGTTGGGAAAAAACGTTTTGGTTGATGTATGTTTTGTTCAGTAGATTCTGATGATTATTTTGGATTTCAATCTGTTTTTAATTTTTGTTTAGAGTAGATAGACAGTTTTTAAAGACAAGTGGTGTAATCCTTTGGTGTTTATCTTTGATTTCCAGGTTTTCATGAATCATTATAATCTATTGGTACATTTCATCATGGAATGTAGTGAAATTTGGATTCAAAATATTTGGGACAATATGAAGGTACTAAGATGATTGGGATCATTTATTTTTGGCTGGAATTGATGGTATGGTTGTAGGCATTCATGATGGTTTACAAATCACCACTCATGAAATATCATTTGGGTATATATCAAGAACAATTTTGGGAAGATATCATGTTAGATAAATATTTTTCTATATTATATTATCCAATGATGATCATTGAATTTTAAGTAAAAATATTGCATGGGTAGTCAACTTTGCATGTTAGTCTATTTTGGTGACATGGGTAATATACTTGTGAGACATGGAAGAATAAGTCGTTGACGAGGGATCAATGGCCTCACCTTTTTAGCAAATTTAATATATATATATATATATATATATAAATACCCATTGATGAAAACTATTGTGGTAGAAAAGTTTTAATATTTCATCACCAACAATTCTAGGTAAATAACTTCTCTTTATTTGTTTTCCCAATAATATAGTGTGTCAAACAACTCCTAAGGATGGTGGATAATTTTCTATGGAAAATAAAATACTCTTAATGGATATATTATTATTTGAATTAATCAAGTCTAGTTATAGACATTATATTTTATTATAGGTTTCTCCCCATGTTCATATAAAACTCATGGTTGTTTGGGTATTATTTTAAGAATAATATTTTTTAGTCAACTATGAATTTACATGTCCTGTAAAGGAGTTGATTTATTGTAATTTTATCAATGATCATATAGTTATTTTTTTAAATCATGAAATATTGCATTCACTTTAATGATACAAATCAGGTTTTTTATAAAAACAATATGGGATATTTCTGATCATGGCTATCGTGGATTATACAATGCGTAAAGGGATTATATATTTTGTATGATTCTTAAATTTTGATTATATGTTGTTTTATGGATGAATTTTAATTCATAATTCTTCTGTAATAATTTTTATTAACAATAAGAATTGACTATTGATTTTGGTATCCTTTTCCACTTCTCGAGTGATTAGTTTAGTTTATGAAAATTAATTTTTGGTGTAGTGTCACTGTATGTGAGTTATCTATTCTATGGATTCATTTCCATAGATCACAGTAGTTTAGTTTCATTTCATTATCAAATTATTTGAATTATGAGGGTGATTATCCTTATTTCAATCTATATCTACTGTGTTATCTTTTTTTGATGTTCATTCTTTTGTTTTTTGTGATTTTGTGGGTGTGTGTTATTGAGGTAAATGTTTTTTTCACTCTCTTCCAACACTTTTGTTAAATTTAACCAATTTTAATATGTGTTTATTAATTATAGAAACTCTGTTGAAAATTTTACATTCTTCCTAGTCGGTGGATCACATTGTGGGAGAGTGTGACCCATGTTTTTAGATATGTAGTTCACTTTGTATCTTGTGTTGATGAACATAAATTTTTTCCTTTTTCGATAAATTATTATTAAATAAAATTTCATGATTAGATCAATTTTTTTGTACGTGTGATTTTTCTTGATAAATATATGTTTTCACATAGTTGTGGAAAATGGTAAATTAATTTTCAATGTGTTGTGAAATATTTTTTTGAAATGGTTATTAGTTGATGGTTTGAATGAAATGTTTTGATGAATTGGTTTTAAAAATAACGAACATGGGAATGTGTAAATAGGTGAAATTTGTAGTAATATGACTCATACAGAGGAGGGGGTTTTCTCAATATGATCCCATATACACTTTAAGCCTTTTTTCCTAATGAACTCTAAATCCTATTGGGGGCTCACATTCTTAGATGTGACACTACTGTATAGAGTAATTTAATATGTCTGAAGGCTTTATGTTCACATGATTTCACTGTTACATATGAGAGAACATTCTATTCTTACCTAGTGTGATCCTTGGAATGATGTTTCCAATGATTTTGTCGAATTTGGGATGTTTTTTCTTAAATTGTATTAGTTTTACTACAATGAATTTGATATGACATGTTTTGTCCATCTTTTCATGATATGTCTATTGGATTTATGTGCATGTAATACATAAAATCAAATTTACCTTATCCATTCAAAAATATAAAAAAGGATAAAATAAATTGTTTTACATTGTTTTTGATATAAAACTCTGAAATTGTATATCATTATTTGTTTTCTATAATTTTTACCATGCATATGTTATAGTACAAAGACATTATATAGAACATATGATTGAGACCGTACTAAGCCTATTAGATCATTGCTACTTCACCCCTCAGTGGTATATAACCCATATTATATCATTTGATGTATGGAAATGCTAGGTGTTATAGTATGTTAGAGATGAATTTTGTTATCTTGGTTTGTGGTTGATGGTAGAGATATGGTGTAAGTTGTTTCCACAAGTCACATAGAGATGTTGGAGTAGTATTTTTAGTATTCTCATCCATTACTATTATGCATGATTCATTGAGGTTGTTGAACTACAATATCAGTTTTATATCTTTTATTTTTATCAATCTATTAGAGAATATATTTACCTCTTCCTTAATTTCACTCATCTATATACCCCCATATATATATACATATTCATCTTTTTACATCCATTTTAGTAAATTAATTCCACCTATTTATTTCATGATTCAAGTTTCTATTCCCCGACCCGTGGAGTTCAAGAACAACCATTGGGTATGTGATTCATCATGTTAGGTGCTAGTATATAGAGGGTATCTTGGTATGCTTGTAACACCATGTATCACATGTTTCCAAATCATATCCTACAGGGTATTGAATGACTAATCCCAACGAACTCCAGGATATATCCTTATAATCCATTCCATAACCTCATCCTATATAGAAATATACATAATAGACAATACAGTTTGGAAGAATCATCCTACAAAATCCAAAAAAAGAAAAACATCAATATACCGATATAAAAAGGATTATAAACTATTAATAGTATAAAGTTACTAATAATAAAATGATATATACATATGAATATAATTATCTTTGTGAAATTTTTTTCTTCATATAAATATTTTTAAATCTATAAAAATCCATGGAAATTTTCCATATGACATGTGTTTTGAAATATTTTTAATTTAAAATAACAATATACCTTTATCCTCTATCGGCTTACTGTAAACATTTGCATTTCTTCTCTGATATTACCTTTGTATACTAATTGGTAAATATTCTCTACATTAGGAATTGATTATCTCTAAGTCCAAATAACTAAAAAACATTTTCAATGACAAAAATTATTCTTATAAATATGAATTAAGGGTTTTTTAAATTTTCATTGAATTTATAAAGTATCACTTAAATTATATAGTGGAAATTTCTAACAAATAATATATCATATCCATATCTTTTATAATATTCTATATGGTTGGAGAATTATTTTTGAAATATTAATTTAATAATTAATGTATCCCATTGAAAGTTACAGGAATTGTATTCCTAAAATTTGAAAATAAATTTTTGATATAAACATTCATTCTAGATAACTATTCTTTTATCTATAGATTATTTTGAATAATTTTATATAAACTAATATGTTATTATTCATTTATATAATTATAAAACCTCATATTATTAATAATTTATTTTTTAATGAACAATTTCTCTATTCATATATGAATGAAATATTAAAATTCAAGTATTTTATTAAGAATTATCTAAGATTGAATTAATAATTATTATTCAAAAAATTATTAAATAACCCTTTACCTCACAATTAAAATGGTAATTAAAATCTCCTTATATTATTTAATTTATTTATAAATCTTATATATTACCATAATATTTATATTATAAAATTGGTATGAAATACCTAATCATAATCAAAAGGTGACATATACAACATGGATTCCCCAAGGAGAAGTTCCATGGTGTTTCTGAAAATCACAATGGTATATTTGGTTATTCAATTTGATTGAATGCGTTTTGTTCTACCTGAAAAAAATAATTTAAAATAACTATTAACATCAATTATTAGTGAACATAATTTAAATATATATAGAAATTAACTTCATTTTATTTAAAAATTTTCAAATAAAAAATTTATTGAAGGAAATAGAGCATAAACATCACATTTTCTCATTCAAAATTCCAAATTACATTGTGAAAATATTGTAAGAATTTCATAAATTCATTTAAATTATCAATGAATTGAAAATGTTGAGTATAATATGATTTACATATAATAAATTTCCCTTCTGAAAATATTTAGTGATTCATTATATACATTTTATTTGAAAAATTATTCATTTGATGAAATATTTAACAAAATTATTGAATTTGGAAGGTGAATATCAAACATAAAAGATTTTCTACTCCAAATAATTATTTTTAGATATTAAAAAGTGTAAAATTGTATTACATTAATAATATCATGTAATGTTTTTGATTTTTTTTAATGATTGAGGGTAATGATGTTACATATCTACAACATAATTATTAATATGATAATTATCATGATTTATATTTAAATAAAATGTAATATTATTAAATATTGTCCTCCAACAATCATAAAACACATTTAAATATTCATATTTATTTGTCGTACATGGAAAAAATTTCATCATGAAATTATATAAAAAATCAAGTAAAATTCAATGACTATATATGAAAAAGAATCGTCTTAGTAATGTTATAGTTTACTATTAGAATGATGACTGAAAAATATTTTCTCAATCCATGAAATGGATTTTATCACCATGATTCAAATGGTAACCTAGTAGTCAGTGTTTCCAAATAATGTGTAAGCTAGTGTATATTCCATGAATGAATCAGTTTCATATTTTTATCATCTCATTATATACTCTCCTTATAATTTATAATCATTGGGAATGTAACTTTTTGGGCCAACCATATTGAATTATTGATGTCTTGGAATGTTTCATTCTTTAATGAATCATAAGCATAATATTTTCTAGGGGATTTAATATTTCCATCATATATAATTTTATTCCCTTGACCTATATGCACAGTTCATGATAATTATTTGGGAATTTTATTCCATCAAACATATCAACATGTTCAATCGATATAGATGTATAAACTACTACACAAATTATAACTTGGGCCACACACTCAAATTAAAAGAAAATGATGTTGGTAATAACCCAAATTAATAGTATGCATAATGTACAAGATATATTTTTATTATAAATTATTATAATATAATGGGACTAATGAAAACTATAAGCTTAAACAACATACAATTTATAGGGAACTCCCATATTTTTAGAGGAAGCTTAATCCTCAACTCCAGTGACCTATGAAACCAAAATTTCCTCTAACCACGAGTCGGTTACTAGAGAGAGAGAGTTAAATCCTATAAGGATTCTAAAAAAAATATGTATAAAATATAATAAATATGTAAATTCAATCTCATAACCCAATTCTCTATAATATTATTATATGATAAAATTATGTGTCTTTTTCTTCCTAGAGTAAAACACTCTAAATTCTTGTATGATAATTTATAATATTATATTAACTCATTCATATAAACAATTAAATAAAATTTATAATAAAAACAATATACACTCATAGATAATTCCAGGAATAAATAAATAAATGAATAATTACCTTATTTAAATCTAAAATAAATATTTTATTTATACATCATAAATAAAATACAAACACTTTATAATTACAACAAAGTTAAATGTGAAAATCCCTGTAATTCAATAAGAATACAATATTTTATAATATACATGAAATTATTATAAACACATTTATGTTCGACATGTAATGCATTATTTAATTGTTTATTACATAATAATAAGAATTTCATACTTTATGAAAATAATTTACATGTGATTAAAATATAACATATTTTAATATATTTAATATATTTGTGTTATAAGAATAATTAAAACCATTTTTCAATTCCATAAATTTATTTTATAATCATGTCTGTAGTAAAATTATACTATATTTTCATTTACGAACCTTTCATAAATTATTATAAACAAATTTTTATTTTGTTTATATTAAAATTATTAAACATTTTGTAAACTATTATCTTCTTAAATCAAATTTAAGTGTAAATGAAGCAAACCTATTTTTTGGTTCTGTTTAAACCTAACAAAATAATCGTTTCTTCTGTAAGGAAGGAACATAGAGATTAAAATTATTAAAAATTTGATGAAAAATATTATGTTTGTTTAAATTTAATATAAAATAATTCATTTAACAAAAAAATATAATTAAATATGGTTTAAAATATTAATGTGTGCAGTACATGAATTTTTTTTTGAAAATTTTGGATTATAATAGTATTTTGATGAAGGATTTTTAGGAATTAATTTTTTATTTTTGAATCTACATCACTTTGGGTGGTAGGGGAAACATGTAATTTTATAAAATTATATTTCATTTTTAACTAGCATTATTTTCCTCATTTTTGAGACCACCATTATAGATCTGACAACCCATATCAAACCACTTGTTCGAAGGAAGGTCACCCCATGTCCTCATTTGGGCATCACTATCAGAAACAAGTTGTCTACTAATGATAAAGACTTAATAAATGATCAAGGGAGTCTATTACCTATGTACATGGTAAAAATAAATGATAAATAGATATTTAATATCACATAAATCAATAAATAATAAATATATGAATAATATTATGAGCATAAGAAAATAACATTAAAACATTGCATGTATAGTAATATTATGACATGTCGCGTATTAAACCAAAACCACAGTAATGAGCCGATGTATGTATAAGAATATAAATAATGAATAAATATCCATATTTTGTTCTATATATAATCAAATACATCTTTCTTTTAAATTTACTATCATTTTACCACTTCTTCCATGAACTTTATTGAATCCTAAAATAATAAAACAGCAATATCACTAAAATTCCTAAAAAGGGTGCCACTAAAAGTCTAAGTATGACTCCACCACAAAACCTTAACATTAGTTTATATGATATTATTGTTCATTATAATTATTAAATGGGGTAGAAATATAGAAACAAAATATACCACACATGAACAAACATATATCATGTCATCTGAGACAATATATACATGATTTTACACCTAGAATAAAAGAATATAAATCACCATTCATACTAATTACCCTCAAAGGGATAGTCTAAAAAAATGTTTGACATAACCAAATTAATGATATTGTCTAATATATTCTTAACTCATCATAAAATATCTCTCTCAGTGGGATTTCCAATAGGATTCACATACATGCAAAACAATAGACGACATAAGGACAATAAATATGATAAAAAAACATATGGTTGATCAATCATCACCTCAATTGAAAAAATTAATAGTAATAAAAATATATGTTGTTGAAACCCAATCATATGTAAAATTTATATATATTCACTCATCATGTGAACAATAAACATAATTTTCTCGAGGTCTAAGAACACAATAAAAAACCATTCCCATAACCTACAAAAAAACACTTTTTAATTCATCAGTTTATTACATTATTTGAAATGATTAATTAGATTAAAGGGTCATGGTCTGACTATAAACCACCATAAAAAATTATATCCAAATCTAATTCAGAAAAATTAAGAACTATGTAATTGAGGTATGATAGGAATAACTATCGATGATGTTAGGAAATTATCAACTCAAGAAAGATTATTTTTTTTGACATTAGTTTCTATCAAAACATGTTGTTGTTTCAAAATCTAGAAATCTAAATTATTATTCTACAAATAAAAATAGAATCACTTATTACTCCATATCAAAACCCTTATATATGAAAAAAAATCTAATGAGTTGCTTTTATTTATCATAGAGAAGATTATATAATTAATAATTATATAAGATAAACTCTCTAAATTGGATCCATGAGATTAAATATGTGTTTGGGAATCTAAGAGAGGAGTTATAAGGGGGGGTATTACTCAAAATTTATTAATAAGTGATTAAAGGTTTAGGGGAATTGGCATAGAAGCAGATAATGACTCAAAAAGAAAAGAGGTGTTTTTTTAAGTGGAATATAAATTAGTGAGCCTTAATTGTCCCTAGTAGATGTGACCAGTTAGATATTGGAATCCACCATCTACCTAGTTTTATTGTTATAGAACATATCATACCTAGGATAACCACTAAATGAAGGATGTATTTTTGGTATAATCGCTTATTTTTATTAGCCGTATCGGTGAACTGGTGGATTCCCACCTACTAGAACATGGGGGTCATGTAGCTTAAGAGGATAAAACATGTCCATTTCCTTGTATTGGCTCATTTTTATACTCCATGATTCCAAAATCATACATATAAACAAGTTAAAACATGATCAAAAGTTTATTTAAATTTTATAAGATGCCTATATTGAATAAGGGTGTAAGAATTATCTAATTTTTACGATTTTTAGCCCTTAAAAATTATACCCAGTGTTATGATCAAATGAATAGGTACACTACATCCAAATTGCATATTCATTCTACCACATTTTTTCAGAAAACACCCATAATTACATTAAACTATAAACATATGAGATGTATTTCATGAAACCACCATATCCTTTTAGTACACTATCCAAATAAGTTATTCCAAAAAAGATACATTATGTTATGTCTCGATATTCTCACAAGAGATATAATTTAAAGGACTGTGATCACACATACAAATATATGAAAAATTAAATAATATTTCATACCATGAATAATTTTCAAAGTCTCTGCCTTATTGAATAAAATCATGATGCAATCAATTATCTTAAATGATATAATGTTCAATGATGCCAAACGTCCTTAACTCATTAAATGAATATTACCCATATGTGAGGACAACTAGCATAAATTATATTCTCCCACAATAAACTCAATGTGTCATATAGTTTTTGATTAATGTATTAAACAAATTTTAACCCATAAAACACCCTTCCAAATCAATATCACCCACTCCGAGGGCACTTATACCACACTCAACCCAACAATTGATGACTAACATTCCTCTCACCAACACAAAGGTGAATGATATATGAATTAATAGAGATCATAAAATATATCTATAAGAAATAATTACTAAAATATTTCACTAATAACATTCTACACTACATCCATTTATCTACCCAATATTCAAAAAAATCAAAGTTAAACTCTTAAATCATATCCTCTAATGTTTGGATCATTTTGTATGACTGATCATCCATATAGGGGTAATAGTTCATAATTAGCTTCAACTGAGTTCCCATCTCCTTTTATAATTATTTAAATGAAAATTGTTCAATGTAGAAATATCTATTAGTGAAGGTATGTTAAGTTACTTTGTTGAGCTTCATGATAACTAAAACAAAGAGCATCCCTAAACTATCAACTAAATTCTCCTCTTAAATTAGAATGATGTAATCCACTTTAGTCAAGCAATCCATAACTACCTAAATATTGTCTCAACTCCTCAAGGTCCCTGGAGATCAGATAAAAACTTCAATTGTCACATCATCCCATGAATAAATTGGAACTGCTATTTGTTTTAGTAATTCTATAGTTCAATTATTATGGACCATGATTCAATAAAAATTCTGAAAATTTGGGGCAATGCTTGTAATATATCTCATCTTAATAGGACACAAGAATTTTAAATATACATCCAGATACATTTTTTCATCCTTTGATACATTGATGTGAAAAAGATTGCATTATTGAATTATTAATTTTCATATATTTTAATATGAATTTGAATGTTTCCATAGCTCTAAAAACATTATGTAATTTTTAAATAAATAAATAAATAGTATTAAATTTATTTTATTCTTTTAAGGATTTATTTAATAGGATTATTAGTAAAATTTTAAATTTAAATTTGAATATATTATCTTTATTTTTAAATTATGAATATCAAAATTTACTATGTTGAATCATTTTTATTATTCAAAACATATAGATTTTTAATTGAATACTAAAAAATAATGATTTTTGGTAAAAAGAAAATGATTTATAATTTTACAATTTTTAAATTCTGGATATGTTTTAAATTCGATTTCATTTATATATGTTTTAGTTTATTTTATTTAATCCTATAAATTAATTTTCAATGAAAATTATGTTGGATTTTAGTATTTGTATGTTTTTTTGTTTTAGCAATTTAGTTTTTCAAAATAAAATTTTAAAATAAAAATGTTTTTTGAGAATTTAATTAATTAATATAAAACCCGGATGGGAATGTTTTAAAGTAAATTTATCAGTTATATATATTTAAATATCAATTTAATTTTATACAATGAAAATTTTATGTCATATAGTTCATATAAAATAATCTTTCTCACAAAATAATTTCTTGAAAACGCGCATTATCATTGAATATGTGGGTTTTTTTATAATATACTTTTTTATATAATTTAAATTTTATTTGGAAAAACCAATTCGAAATTTTGATTTAAAATAATTTATATTTTATAATCTATTACTGTTAATTTTTAGAAAAAATTAATTGTTAACATTGTAAAAATTAATTACCATGAATTAGTTCGAAATGGATTTACTTGGGGTTAAACAAAATATATAAGTGTTTAAATGACCTAAAAACATGTAAAAATTTTAATGGATTGAACATTTTTATCCCATATCTAATATTTTTATGAGAAGGGTCTATTTCATGACCTGTTCCCCAGGGACAGTGTCGTGACTTCCCCAAGGTCGCCTTTCATTGGCCAGGGGTTGGCGACTATAAGAAGAAATGTGTATCCCCAAAACGGGAAGGAATTTTCTTTTAAACCTATACAAAAATAATTCCTAAAACATAACAATATTAGAACACAAAGAAAAACTATAGTATAAAAATTGTGTACTAAATATAAGAGTACAGAATTCGAGCCCAACTGAAAGATACAATAACAACTGAAAAATGGAAATAGCTCATGTGATCGTCCACCAAAGATCCTACCTGAAAGGTAGGTACATCTCATCTCCACAACTATCAACATCAGCCAGTATCCCCCGTGTACCGCCTTGTAATGATCTCTCAAAAATTTATGATCGTCCACCAATGATCCAACCTGAAAGGTTGCCACGAGGTTCAGGTGAAGCCCGTGCAGGAGCGAGTATTACAATACCTTGTAATGACCCTGAGAACCATGAAGGTCTCTCATAATTCCACAAAATAATTCTACAAAGCATGATCTCAATCACAAATCACAAATCTAAAGACACCGCTAAAACTATATATTCTCATCTGAACCAAAATGAAACAAAAGGCCCCAACCTCAAGCCATTTTCCGTATTTCCAATGAAGTCTCAAAGCGTATCTCAAGGATCAGAAGTACACGCTACATGAACTGGCCATCTCTGATGGCACCTATATGAGAGATGTAATCCATCAGGTATAACTCAACAATTCTAAATGGAACGTACTAAAGGACACTATTAATTTGAAATTATCTGCTAGAACTGCCTCTAGTGCTTGACCCTAGAGGTCTCTCAGTAATAGTCTTGCACCCGATCCAAGACCAAGGGAAACCATGTGAAGTGTCCCACTCCTCGACACTATGTTCTGCAATCTATGGAGCTCCAAATCCCTTGAAATACCAACTCCATATTGCTACTCGGATATGGGGGTCTACTTCTTCATATGTTAGGACCGGCACCCTACCCCGTAGGGGAGTACAACTCTGGTAGTTTGTTTGCTATAGTGGACTCGTGCCCTAGTATTTCATGTGATTATCTTCCCCATGATAGAGGACCTGCACCCTATAACGGTATGGGATTACCGAATCTATATATGAGGAAACACACCTTACCCATCAGGAGATTACCACACTTGTATTTTGTTTACTATGGGGGACCTCCACCCTTGTACGTGAAGGGAGTATCGACCCCAGGCTAGAGGATGTGCACCATGGCACAGTATGGGAGTACCGACTCTATTGTAGCACTGCATAAAAAAGAACTGCAACCTGGGTTGATATGGGAGTACCTAAAACTAACATAGAGGACCCAAAACCTAACCAGAAGGTGTGACCTAGACTCTATCTAAGTTATGTATTGAGGAACCACACCATAATAAAATAGTAAATACTAACTCCAAAGATAGATTAACCAATCACAGGGAAAAGAAACCACACTCATGATGTGGGGAGCCCCGTCTCTACTAGTGTAGTAGAGTAAGGAATACCTACACCTTGAGTCATCATGGAATTATCCATCTTAAGTCTCACTAAATGTGACACCCTGGTTCTGCTCCTCTAGCTAATGGCTATACCCTAACATCCATGAAGATCAACAAGGATGTAACACGATGATCCTTCTATCATAAGGGTTCCACCATAATAGACAATGCATCAATCATATACCCGGTCTATATTCTATAAGCATTTTTGTGTTGAGGCCCTGGTTATGTTCGAGTACGATCCTACCCAGCCAAACTCCAACATTCTCCCAAATTAATGTAGAGTATCTCAAAAATACTATCTCTCTCCAAGGATGCATGATATATACATTTTTCATCAAAAAAAACATATTTTTTTCTATATATGTCCATTTAAGCATATTTAGGCCTGAGATGGGTCTGGGTCTGGTCTAAACCAGTCCGACATAGACTTGGCGGACCCGGCCTGGGCTGACCCAACCTGGTTTGTCCCAGTTGGGCTGGGCTGCAAACGAGCCCAGCCCGCCCTAGCTGGTCTCAGCCGTAGCGGGATTGGCCCACTAGCGGTCGTGACCCACGCGGGGTTGTGCGGTCCATTGATCGTGACAAGGCTTAATAGAGCTATTCAGGTCCTTTATTAGAGGTGCCAGGTGGAACCACGTCATAACCCACAGGACCCTTAGGGAATGGGTCTACTACATCACCACAAATTTGAGTTGCGGCTCCCTTCAACATGGCACATGATGGAGCGCCGCCTCTAACTCCTCATTCGGCTACTACATGCCTCTACCACAAACCTGTCTGACTACTGTGGACCATAAGGTGAGCTCCCATGGCCCGTTCATCCTTCCAGACGTGCCTACAGACCTATCCGGATACCATCGTCATTGCACGCCTCTCAGTTTTAAGGTTTGGCCATGTTGTAACAACCCACCTCCGAAGAATGCAATGAAAATCTAACGGCTGAAGGTAAAGGCCTTTTTTGATTGGACCACACCCTCCACATTATAATTATAACAAGTAGGGGTAATTATTACATAACATTAAAATAATGATAAAACCCATTCAAAGCGCCTCTATGAACCACTCATAAATTCATGAATGAGGAGAAAAAATGAGGGAATTTTTTGAATTAAAAGGCATCCCCTACAACCATATTCTTTGATGACGTAGTGTTGGTTGAATAAGATTCAGTGTTTGATGACTCTAGTGAAATTTTTCGATAACAGTTTATTGCCGCCCGAGCTTCTGTATTTGTTGGTGGAAGGTGTCACATTACTTCTCTAGATGTTCCTCTATTGATGAATCAATTCCAATAACTATACCCAGTGCCCCATTAATGTAGTGGTGGAAAGGGTGAGTAATGCACCAAGAAATTAATGAGGTTCATTAATTGATGTAATTAAAGCGACACATTAATTTCATGAGGGGTGGTTGCGCAACCAAAGTGTAAATGAACATTTAATATTCCATATTAAATGTCTGAATACCACTGTGGTTCCTTCCACCACCGCTCAAGAGGAGGTTGGATAGAATAAAATAACAATTTAGTTATTTTATTAATTCATAAATGTTTCAAAAACTAAATTCTTCACCGTACCTACTATGGTTGAAATGAAGACTCCCTGAAGCGATTCATAGTGATTTGAGTTCAACGGTTCTCTCAGATTTAAATTCCAAGCACCAATTCTAATGATAGAAATTGCAGTCTGCACGTTTACTGAACATACCATTAAAAATGATCCGAAATTATTAATAGTAACCCTCGACCCACGTCGGTCATGGTTTGGCTCTGCCAAAGGGAAAAAACACACTCATGGGCTCAAAGGTACATTATAATTCTAATTTATGTTATAATTTAGGAGTTATAGAATTATAAAACAAAATAATTGTTACTTAATAATATTATTTTCAGCCAAAACTTACATCCACTTTTAGCCAGCACCAGCCAATATTAGGATCTGCCTAAGGAATGAATGCCATCATGAATTTAGTGGTGGTCTCATATATTTAATCTAAGTCACCATTCATGTGTTATATACATTTTAAAAATAATATAAAATACTTTAATTATTTAATTAACATTTATGAAATTTTCAGATTTTCTCATTGGAAGCCTACGCCAACTAAACATAAGTTTCTACTAGTGTAAACCCTACCATCCAGAATGCAATGATGCCCTGGGATTTTGGATTTGGTAAAATATTTATGATTTATTCTTCTAATTCAGGAAAACTACTCATGCACACTATTTTAAGCATTACCGTTTTTTAACAGATCATTCTGGTAACTCCAAGGATTGGAATCACGTGCCATTATATTTCGATGTCTATTAATAATACCATCTAATTAAAAAAATTATGTTGATATTCTGGTTGATTATATTGTATTATTGGATCATTGGTGCATGAAGAACCCAATGATTTATTTCATTCCTTTCAAACATTACAGGCTTTCCCCTCACCTAAGTTATAATTGGACACCCCCTCTCATTGAAACTCCACACATAGAAACCTCATCGGATTTTACATTAAATACCCATATAGCATATTTGAATTCATAAAATCACCCTATAAGACTTATTCCTGGTATAAATCATACAATGGAAGGTTTTCGGTGAAAACGAGAAGAAGTTACATGAAGAAGATGTAATGTTCTTTAACAATAATTTTTTTTATTTATTTGCAAACAACGTAATCATATTATTAAACCATTATTATACAATGATATTAGTATATATAAAAAATAATATATTATAATCCTAATTTCATACCCTAAATACTTCCCCTCTTCCATCATATTTTTTATGAAATAATCATTTCTGTGTATGGAGGTCTAGTCCCTTGTGAACTGATGCCATTCATTTTCCTATTACCTCATCTCATAGTTGTCTATAATGATGGATATAATGTATATATATGATAATTAGAAAATAAATATAACCCTAGATTCATTATAACTTATAAAAATTTATTTAATTTCATTTCCCAGGGGGTATAATAATATTTTTGTTTGTTTGGCGTACAGGAAACTCGTGAAGTGATGTTATCCATTTTCACTAAATTGTTAAATAGAAGTTAACATGTTTTATGATAATGAATATATATGATACAAATTTAATAATGATGGTATTAATGGTATACACATCGTTATTAAATCATAACCAATTATTTTCATTCTTACCATTTCACTAACTGAGGAATGAAAACATTATTTATGAGGGTTTGGACTACTGCCATCATGAAGCAATGTGAATATTTTCATAAACAGAAAACATGGATTCTATATATAAGTACATTTAAATATATAATACATTATATATATATATATATTATGAAGATAATTTTTGAATCATAAAATATCACATTCATTCTTTTTCATATTGATCAAAGGAAAATAGAAAAGTTATCGATAAGTACATACGACCTAACGTCTTTATTATAGTAACATAAATCATTTATCATTCCATAATTAATTATTGGTCATGAAATTATAATATATGTATAAATGTGAAAGAAATTTACAGATTATTATTCAATACAAGTAAATTTGTTAATATTTTTAACCATATTCAACCCAATAATATAATTTTTCAAATATAATCTGAATACATTAATCGCATCTGACATAAACAAAAATTATTGTATAATTTTGTTGAACATGAAAATGATTAAAAAAACTTACAATAAACATGAAATTTTATAAAGAAAATAAATAATTTACATGTGTTTTAATTATGTTTATAAAGGCACACATTCCAAGTAAATCTCAATGTAAGTGACATCATCTAATTTTCTCTCCATTGAGGAATATTATGATTTTATACATCAATACCCTTTTCACGATTTATATTCATCCAATTTGAATTTTTTTTCATTAATAGGTTTATTCTTTTTTTATTTATAGAATATTTAATTTTTTCCGTAATGTGTATTATAATTCAAATATTTCCAATTTGAAAAGGGAATTTAAAAAAAATAAAACTTTTAATGTTTTCCTTCTAACTCATTATTTTCCATTTACATTTTTTTAAAACGAATTTATGAAAATTTTTATATAGACATAAAATATTTAATGATTAAAATGTCTTACTTTTTATGAATTGTTTTAAATAAATTTCAATAGAAATAATTTTTATATGTTTTATCTGGAACATTTTAACAGAAAAAGTAATGTGTTATTATATATATACATAGAGATAAACAAAAAATACACCACAGTAGATGTTATTTTATTTTTAGATTCTTTTAAAATAATATTTATTTCCTTCAATAGAAAACCAACTTTAATATTTTTGTTATTTTTGTATTTAAATTTGTTTTAAACGAAAATGAAGGTTTTATATTCTGAAGTGATTTTAATATGTGTTTAATAGTGTTTTTTTAAAAATTTTATAATGAAAAAACAAAGTATAAAAATATATAATGAAGTTTTGGTTCTTCATAATTATAAATTATGGTTATCCTTGATATATTTTGGTAATATTTTAATATCTAACACAACGGGTGTTCCTAGTTAGAACTAAAATAATGTGGGTATTGATTATGTTATCTATCCAATTACACTAGATATTGGTGATATGGTTATTATAAATTGTAATGATTCATTATGGTTTCTATGAGATGATGTCCCTAGGCACCTACATTGATATCTATTCAAGATAATTTTCTCTCATTGAAATCATTTTTTCAAATGTCAATATAAAAGATATTTTTTATATAATTATAATAATATTTATTGTTAAGAATTTATGTTTCTTTGAAAATAAAAATGATGGGATTTCATATTTCCCATTGGGATAATTTATTTATTCATTTTTAATTCCATTAAGGATCTTTTATTCACATACTATATTTAAAAAAATTAAACGAATTAAAATATGGGAAACAGAATGTAAGAGGATATTATGAAATTCGTGAAGAGTTTTTGTGAAATGAAATCATGTTTTGTTATAATGGGTTTTATAGTGGAAAAAATTAATAGTAATTGAAAGAAAATAATTTTTATTATATTGTTCTTTATTTAATGAGTTATAACCTATTTCTTTGACACCATAAACTTAAACATTTCCTCATATATAAGACAATGAATTCTTGACATAAAAATCATGATTATGTAATGGTTAATGATAGTTCCTTATAGGTGGTATCTATGGTTTTTTATATAACTTTATATTTTAGTATAATATTAATATAATTCCTTTATTGTATTCTAATGAATGGATATATTGAAATAATATATTATTTCTTCAATACATTTTTTCTTCATATAAACCATGTCTGTTCAAAAGTGTATTCTGTAGCGGAAAAATTGAAAACTATAGTCGGAAATCACTAAGATGAAAATATCCATCAAAAAGTTGCATATTGAGATGGTTTCAATAAGACCAGAAATGATTTATATAGTGTTGGATTCATTGAAACAATCTATACTCATGCTGTTATCCATGTTAGATTGGAACCTGATCTACCATGAAGAAAATTCTATTATGTGGTATTTCATGAGGCTAAAACCCCCACCATTCAGTAGATCATCTAACCCAATGTCATTCGTAGCGGGATTGGCCCACTAGCGGTTGTGACCCACGCGAGGTTGTGCATTCCATTGCTCTTGAAAAGGCCTAATAGAGCTATTTGTCTCTATTATTAGCGGCGTCAGGTGGCACCACGTCATAACCCAGATGACCCGTTGGGAATGGGTCTACTACATCACCACCAATTTGAGTTGAGGCTCCCTTCAGCATGGCACATGATGGATCGACGCCTCTACCTCCTCATTCGGCTACTGCAGGCCTCTGCCGCACACCTTCCGACTACTGTGCGCCATATGATGAGCTCTAATGGCCCGTTCATCCTTCTGGACGTGCCTACAGACCTATCCGGATGCCATCATCATTGCGCACCTCTCATTTTTAAGGGTTGTCCATGTTGTAACAACCCACCTCTGAAGAATTCAATGAAAATCTAATGGCAGAAGGTTTAGGACTTTTTCGTTTGGCCCACACCCACCATATTAGAATTATAAAAAATATTGGTAATTTTTACATAACATTTAAATAATGATAAAACCCATTCAAATCGCCTATATGAACCACTCATAAATTTTTGAATGAGGAGAAAAAATGTGAATATTTTTTGAATTAAAAGGCAACCCCTACAACCATATTCTTTGATGACGTAGTGCTGGTTGAAGAAGATTTCGTGTTTGATGAATCTAGTAAAATTTTTCGACAACAGTTTGTTGCCACCCGAGCATCCGTATTTGTTGGTGGAAGGTGTCACATCACTTCTCTAGAGGTTCCTATATTGATGAATCCGTGCCAAAAACTATACCAAGATCCCCAGTAATGTGTTGGTGGGAAGGGTGAGTAATGCACCAAGAAAGTAATGAGGTTCATTAATTGATGTAATTAAAGCGACACATTAATTTCATGACCGGTCGTTGCACAACTAAACTGTAACCGAACATTAAATATTCCATATTAAATGTCTGAATACCAATGTGGTTCCCGCCACCACCGCTCAAGAGGAGGTTGGATAGAATAAAATAACAATTGAGTAATTTTATTAATTCTTAAATGTTTCAAAAACTAAATTCTTCACCGGACCTACTGTGGTTGAAGTGAAGACTCCATGAAGAGATTCTTAGTTATTTGAGTTCAACAGTTCTCTCAGATATCAATTCCAAGAACCAATTCTAAAGATAGAAATTGCAGCCTGCACGTTTACTGAACATACCATTAAAAATGTTCCGAAATTATTAACAGTAACCCTCGACCCACGCCAGTCATGGTTTTGCTCTGCGAAATGGAAAAACACCCTCATGGGCTCAACGGTACACTTATACTTCTAATCTATGTTATCTTATAGGAGTTATAAAATTATAAAAGAAAATAATTGTTACTTGATAATATTATTTGCAGCCAAAACTAACATCCACTTTTTGCCAGCACCAGCCAATATTAAGATCTGCCTAAGGAAAGAATGCCATCATGAATATAGTGGTGGTCTTAGGTAATTAATCTGAGTCACCATTCGTGTGTTATCTACAATTTAAAAATAAGATAAAATACTTTAATTATTTAATTCACATTTATGAGATTTTTAGATTTTCTCATCGGAAGCCTACACCAACTAAACATAAGTTTCTACTAGTGTAATCCCTGCCATCCAGAATGCAACGGTGCCCTTGTATTTTGGATTTGGTAAACTATTTAAGATTTATTCTTATAATTCAGGAAAACAACTCATGCACACTATTTTATGCATTATAGTTTTTCGACAGATAATTCCTGTAACTCCAATGATGGGAATCACATCCCATCAAATTTCACTGCCTCTTAATAATCCCATATAAATAAAAAAAAATTTGTTGATATTCTGGTTGATTATATTGTATTATTGGATCATTGGGACACTAAGAAACCAATGATTTATTTCATTCTTTTCAAACATTACAAGCATTCCCCTCACCTAAGTTGTAATTGGAAACCCCCTCTCATTGCAACTTCACAGCTAAAAACCTCATTGGTTTTTACATTAAATACCGATATAGAATCTTTGAATACATAAAATCACCCTATAAGTCTTATTCCTGGTATAAATCATACCATGGAAGGTTTTCGGTGCAAACGAGAAGATGATACATGAAGAAGAGGTAATGTTCTTCAACAATAATTAATTTTATTTATTTGAAAACAACGTAATCATATTATTAAACCCTTATTATACAATGATATTAGTAAATATCAAAAATAATATATTATAATCCTACTTTCATACCCTAAATACTTCCCCTCTTCCATTAAATTTGTTATGAAATCATCATTTCTGTGTATGGAGGTCTAGTCCCTTGTGAACTGATGTCATTCATTTTCCTATTACCTCCTCTCATAGTTGTGTATAATGATGGATATAATTTGTATATATGATATTTATAAAATAAATATAACCCTAGATTCATTATAACTTATAAAAATTTATTTATATTCATTTCCTAGGGGATAAAGTAATATTTTTGTATATTTGGCGCACATGAAACTCGTGAAGTGATGTTATCCATTTTCACTAAAATGTAAAATAGAAGTTACCAGGTTTTATGATAATGAATATATATGATATAAATTGAATAATGATGGTATTAATGGTATACATATCATTATTAAATCATAACCAATCATTTTCATTCATTCCATTTCACTCAATTAGGTATGTAATCATTTTTGATGAGGGTGTGGACCACTGCCATCATGAAGAAATGCGAATATTATCATAAACAAAAAAATGGATTCTATATAAAAGTACATTTAAATATATAATACAATATATATATATATATATATATTATGATGATAATTTTTGAATCATAAAATATCACATTCATTCTTTTTTATATTGATCGAAGAATAATAGAAAAGTTATTGATGAGTACATACGAACTAACGTATCTATGATTGTAACATAAATCATTTATCATGCTATAATTAATTATTGGTCATAAAATTATAATATATGTATAAATGTGAACGAAATTTACAGATTATTATTCAATACATGTAAATTTGTTAATATTTTTAACCATATTCAACCCAATAATATAATTTTTCAAATATAATCTGAATACATTCATAACATCTGACATAAACTAAAATTATTGTATAGTTTTATTGAACATGATAATGATTAAGAAAACTAATAATAAACATGATATTTTATAAAGAAAATAAATAATTTACATGTGTTTTTAATTAAGAATATAAAGGCACACATTCTAAGTAAATCCTAATGTAAGTGACTTCATCTAATTTTCATTCCATTGAGGAATATTATGATTTTATAAATCAATACCCTTTTCACGATTTATATACATCCAATTTGAAAATTTTTATGATTAATAGGTTTATTCTTTTTTTATTTATAGAATTGTTAATTTTTTCTATAATGTGTATTATAATTCAAATATTTCCAATTTGAAAAGTGAATTTTTTTAAAAAAAATACAACTTTTAATGTTTTCTTTCCTACTCATTATTTCCCATTTACATTTTTTGAAAAAGAATTTATGAAAATTTTTATAAAGACATAAATTATTTAAAGATTAAAATGTTTTACTTTTTATGAATTGTTTTAAAAAAATTTCAATAGAAATATTTTTTATATGTTTTATATGGAACATTTTTACAAAGAAAGTAATGTTTTATTATAGATATACAGAGAGATAAAAAAACATCCACCACTGTAGATGTTATTTGATTTTTGGATTCCATTACAATAATATTTATTTTCTTTCAATTGAAAACCAATTTAGTATTTTTGTAATTTTGGTATATAAAATTTTTTCAAAAGAAAATGAAGGTTTTATATTCTGAAGTGATTTTAATATGAGTTTAATGGAGTTATTTGAATCATTTTATAATGAATAAAACAAAGTATAAAAATATATAATTATGTTTTGGTTCTTCATAATTATAAATGATTGTTATACTAGTTATATTTAGGTAATATTGTAATATCTAACACAACGGGTGTTCCTAGATAGAACTACAAAAATGTGGGTATTGATTATGTTATCTATAGAATTACTCTGAATATTGGTGATATGGTTATTATAAATTGTAATGATTCTTTATGGTTTCTATGAGATGATGTCCCAAGGAACCTAAATTGATATCTATTCGGGATAATTTTCTTTCATTGACATCATTTTTTTTCAAATGTCAATATAAATGATATTTTTTATATAATTATAATAATATTTATTATTAAGAATTTATGTTTCTTTGAAAATAAAAATGATGGGACTTCATATTTTCCATTGGGATAATTTATTTATTCATTTTTATTTCCATTAATGATCTTTTATTCACATACTATATTTTAAAAAAATTATAAGAATTAAAACATTGGAAACAGAATGTAAGAGGTTATTTTGAAATTCGTGAAGAGTTTTTGTGAAATGAAATCATGATTTGTTATAATGGGTTTTATGGTGGAAAAAAATAATACTGATTGAAAGAAAATAATTTTTATTATATTGTTCTTTATTTAATGAGTTATAACCTATTTATCTGACACTATAAACCAAAACATGTCCTCATATATAAGACAATGAATTCTTGACATAAAAATCATGATTATGTAATGGTTAATGATGGTTCCTTATAGGTGGTATCTATGGTTTTTTATATAAATTTATATTTTAGTATAATATTAATAGGATTACTTTATTATATTATAATGAAATGATATATTGAAATAATATATTATTTTATCAATAAATTTTTTCTTCATCTAAACTATGTCTGGTCAAAAGTGTATTGTGTAGAGGAAAAATTGAAAACTATAGTGGGAAATCACTATGAAGAAAATATCCTTCGAAAAGTTGCATATTGAGATGGTTTCAATTATACCATAATTTATTTATATAGTGTTGGATTCATTGAAACAAACTATACTGGTGGTGTTATCCATGTTAGATTGGAACCTGATCTACTATGAAGAAAATTTCTATTATGTAGTATTTCATGAGGCTAACACCCCCACCATTCAGTAGATCATTGAACCCAATGTCAGTCGAATGTTGGATCAATTCTCTATAAAATATTTTTGAAATCATGGGATGATTATATTATAAAATGGTATATTTTTTACATTAATCAATTTTAAGGTTTTTTATCGATATTGGTATTTGGTTATAATTGTCAATGGAAAAATTATTTTGATTAAAATGGAATAAACAAAACTAATGATCTATTAGTTTATATATATTTATTAATAGTTTTTCAAATCTAGATAGATAAAATCATTTAATTAATGAAAAAATGTAAATATTATATGTACACAGTCGAAGATAATTTTACTTGAAAATTATGGTACATGCAATATTTTTATTGGAATATTGACAGTAAAATTAATCAAATTTACTCATTATTAAACCCATGTGTATTAATAAATTTGGTAAAATGAAAATTTAATATCAATGAAAAATTCGTTTGTTGTGATAAAAAAGTAGATATATTTTTGTGACGATTATGTTTCCCATGATCATAATTTTATGAAGTACTAATGATTTTGAGTGATTGGGAAACATACATAAATGAAATATAGTTGCAAGAAAATTTAGTTCCCATATTTTATTAGGTGTGGTAAAAAGAACAATAGAGAATGTATTTTGAAATCGGTTAGGGGTTAACTTTGCATATAAATTTTCCATATGGCCCATGATTGTAAAGAAAATACTCTTAACGAATTAATGAATTGGGTAACCAATAGCCATCCAATGGCGAGAAGATTTAACAAATTTGAGTTGGGTTAATATACTAATATTTTCTCAAATTTAGTAAACTAGAATGAAAATCATTATGATCACAGTATAAAGGGTGTGGAAAATTCCTTTTCTAATACCACAGTTGATGTGGTTCCACAAAATAATGTGGTAAAATGTATGTTACTTCCGTATTCGAATTATTAAAAACATTTTTTTTACATTAGATTATAAAATTATTTAATATCAATGAATTTTTTTTGTAAATTGTTAATATAACATGATAAATAAAAGATATAAATTTTTGTGAAAATGTGTATGGATGTATTAAGATAATCACGATTTATAATAATATTATTATTTATTTTTGTGGGACAATCATTATTTGAAATCATATTTTACCGGAAATTATAGAGTCTAATATCATTTTGGGTATAGATTGGATGTTACATTACTATGATATGATAGACTAAAGTTCCAAGAATTTTTTATTTAATTACATCATGTCGTCTATAACATTTGAAGAATTTGAGAAATAGATTAGTGATAGAAGTGATTGTTACTTAGATTATAATGATGAATATAATGAAAATGTTTAAGTTAGTGATATTTTATTAGTACATAAATACAAGGATTTATTTATAGAGTTTTTCCTAGTTTTATTCCAAATTTTGAGTTTGAATTAAATTTAATAATTTTTATTAATTATAAGTGTACTTTTAAAACCCATTATATAATTGGTCAAGTCATACAAATAGAATATAAAAATAAATAAGAATAATATTTCAATAAAGGATTAATTTTCCTTATTACATAATCACTTGGTGATACTATTCTATTTGATATAAAAAAATAAGATTTAATGATCCTTTTCTATGACTATAGAGCTTTGAACAAAATATAATTTAAAAATAGGGTTCCTTTTCATAAAATTGATTAATTGTTTCATTATCTCTCGGATGATCAGTAACATTTGAATATTGATATGTTGTCAAGGTACCATCAGATGAATGTTATAGGAGTATAACATCCTGAATGCAATATTTTGGATTTGATATAGAAAATATGAGTTTATTGTTAAGTCTTTTGGATTTACAATGCACCTGATGTATTTATTGTCTTTATCAATAGATTTTTCCTAGATATCATGTTCATGTTTTTGGTTTTGTATATTGATGAAAATTTTCTATATTCTAAATTTTAGGAGAAACATGAATGGCACCCATTGATTGTTTTAAAAATTGAAAATGAAGAGGAACAATATGGGAAAAAGAATAAATATGAATTGTGGACAAAAAAATTTATTTCCACAAACTTAGATATTCTTATCATTACATTAATTTTCACCGAGCTAAAAAAAATTAATTTTCATGAACCCCAAATATCATATTGATTTTTTTCCTAGATGTGTTGGTTACAACACTCAATTTTGTTAAAATCATTTCTCGGTTTTCATTCACAATAAAAATGTAATCCCAAAAAGAGTTATGTTCTTATTAAAAATTAATGTTTTGATTTTATATAGTAACTAAAATTTAGATTATTAAATTCTCATTTTTTGGCCCTTACATCTATAAATGATGAATTTTCCATCTAAATTGATACTTCATTAAATGTTCTAGCTTATTTTCTAATGCAAAATGAGTATATAATTTCTCATTCATTAAATTATTTGATACCTCAGGAGTTAAATTACCATAAACATGATATAGAATTAGTTGGAATGTTTTTTTTATTTTAAAATATAAGAGGCATCATTTGAATGGTTCAATGTGTAGAAATATTTACTAGTAATTGTTTTTGGATGTATATATTCACTTCGGAAAACATGATATGGAGAAGACGTGTGAACTAATCATTGATTATAAATACATGACTCAATACCATACTACAAAATAAAATAAAATTTTGGTTCCATTATGTTGAAAAATGGTATGTTAAATATGTCACATTTAGAAAGTAATAATTTTTTTATATATTCGATAATTTTTCTCTTTGAAGTTTTCTATGTAGAAAGACCCTCTATTTTGATTCAGGTATCAGTGTAGTTGACGTTGTCAAATTTTTTTAATACGATAATGTTGATCAATGTTTATTGGAAAATGTATAATCTGTTATAAAAGTTATGTTTCCATTTTTTAATTCTTATTAATAAAGTGTTTTATGAATCAAAAAATAATAAATTGTGCCTTTAGTTTTCTAATTGAAGAAGAATTTGTTGGGTTAACTTTATAGTTCTCTAGATTTCATTCATCTAGGTAGCACTAATATGTTCAAAGACCATCAAATTTATTACCATTAATATTTAATGAAATGAGATATTATTATTTTTCCATGAAGTGATTCACATATGGGCAGGTTAAATAATAATGATTGTTACCAATGGTAATTAATCAACCATTACTGATGTTGTAGTGGAAGTGGGAAAACATATCAATGGATTTATGTTTGCAATTCCAAATACTTATTGGGGTTTTAATTTGATTTCACTCATTATTTACCATTTTAATAAATATATATTTTTCATTCACATTCAAAATACAATATATTATGATCATATGTCTCACTTCTATCTAATGGAGATAGCTAGGTCACATTGAGTTCCTATATCCATTAAATTAGACCGTGATCCAAGGTTCACATATAATTTTAGAAAGGCAATCAGATGTCATTGTGTACTGAACTAAATTTCAGTAAATCCTTTAATCCTTTTTTTGATAAATATCCTGAGAGAAAAATTCATACCATGTAATATATTTTAAATTATTTCTCAATAGAGTAAAAGGAAATTTGGGATCAATATATTTATTTTCATGAGTTTTCAAATACTAATTTTTCTCATTATAGTATGTAATGAATACCATAGAATAATTATTTTGAAAGTGATGTCAAACACCTAATTTTTGGGATTATTAAGGAGAAAGGAAGCTCATGGGAGGAGTGTTATTTGAGGTAATAGATGAAAAGGTGTTGCTGATTTTTTAACAAATGGTTACATCCCATAAGTGGGAGAAATTTTATATTGATAACTAGATAAATCATATTTTTTATGGTCATTAATTAGGTGTTTCTAAATTTTGATTCAATAAGGTTTTCCTTATGACTTTTCTTTTTCTTCTTGTTTTGAAAATCACAAACACCTTCTAATTAAGGAAATCCATATTTTACTATTATATGGAAAATTTCATTTCCAAAGGAATTTACCCCACCCATATTTTCATTACTCATATAAATATTTTTCTTAAGTATAAAAATAGGATTCATACCTATAAAACCTCAGAATCATATAATACATAGATATGAAGCATTCAGTTTTTGGATCCGAATTCTGGGTACGAACTCTAATGAAGTTCCACTCTGAATTATAGATACAAACTCTAATGAAGTTCCACTCTGAATAATGGACAAGAAATCTAATGAAGTTCCATTCTGAATTCTGGATACGAACTCTCATAAAGTTCCACTTCGAATTCTGGATACGAACTCACACAGAGTTCGACTCCGAACTGATGGATCAGATCCCTCGGCCCAGCAATATTGTCCGCTCTGGCCCAGTTGCTATCCCAGGCCTCACGGCTTTAAAACGCGTTACTGAGGGGAAGGTAGGCACGGGAATTTCAAGCACCCACCAATCTCCCTCCACAACCGATGTGGGATTGGTTACCGGGGCACAGGCACCAACAATCCGAGCGGGGGCCCAACAATCCTGGGCCCAGGACACAACATCCCCCCCCCCAAGCCCACACCGGTCCCGAGACCAACCACCCTCTGATACCAATTGATGGATCGGATCCCTCAGCCCAGCAATATTGTCCGCTCTGGCCCAGTTGCTATCCCAGGCCTCACGGCTTTAAAACGCGTTGCTGAGGGGAAGGTTGGCACGGGAATTTCAAGCACCCACCAATCTCCCTCCACAACCGATGTGGGATTGGTTACCGGGGCACAGGCACCAACAATCCTGGCGGGGGCCCAACAATCCTGGGCCCAGGACACAACACAAACTTCTACTAATTCGACTCCGAACTTCTACTAGTTCAACTATGAACTTCTACTAGTTCGACTCCAAAATTCTACTAGTTTAACTCCAAACATATATGAGATAGACTCCGAACTTATACTAGTTCGACTCTGAAATATGTAAGTTCATATTCTGAATTCAAGGGAAACTAGAATCGGAATTTCCTTAGAAATTCATACTCTGGTTTTCTAAAGAATTAAGGTTCTAAATACCTACAAAACAGAATCTCAATATCTCTTTATTATAGACTCCGAATTCCATTTTGGTTAGATTCTGAACTTTTGGTTGCTTACATTATGAACTTTAGTTTTTCTTATACATACACTTGTTTCATTACAAAACTATGTCATGCTTTCAGTTATTCACTAAGAGTTGGTTGAGTGTCACGTGTATATGTCCCTCTGAAATTGAAGGAGAAATACGACCGTTGGAGGAGGGAGCCGACCATTGGAGCTTCTCCTATATATAGGATCACATTTGAAAAGAAGAAACAACTTTTGGAATTTTGGTGATTACGACTTTCTGAAGTGATATCTAGAGAGAGAGAGAGGCTCTTATCAACTCTCAAAACATCATGAGGAATTTTTGATAGCTTGTTCAAAATTTTCCTTATGCATACTTGCTTCGTACGACTCTGATTGTTGCTAATTACAATTGCGGGCTTCTGGGGATAGGAAGGTAGAGGTTTCAACACCATTAAATTTAGGGCTTCCTTGCTAAGGAAGACAGAGGTACCGACTACCTGATAGTTGAGGGCTTATGGGAATAGCAAAACAGACTATGATCTTCGTATCAAGGGCTTAACCTGGTGTGCGTAAGATAAACTTTATTGAAAGTATAAATCAAGGGACCTTTATCCAAGGTTGTTGGATACCCTTCTCATTGGGTTAAAAGAGTTATTGTTTGTTACTTGTAGTTTCTACAACTTCTTTTTCCACTGCATATTGTATTTTTAAGGAAAGTATAAAATTCTTATACTTCCTTACTTGTACTCTGATATAGTTAGCATTTATACGCTTTAAGGTTGAATCATAATCTATGAAACTTTTGATAAGTACTATTTTCGGAATCACTATTCTGGAATCTAGAAAGTCTTTAGTACTCATAGAGGTCTTGTGAATTATCTTCTTTAACCTTGGTAAACATAACCATTCTGAAATTTCCTAGAGGAATTTTTAAAAGGGTAAAATTCACCGCCCCTCTTGTATCTGATAATCTCATTCGTATTTCGATCCTACTTTTGGTTTTACAGAGTATATCATACTAAGAGTCATACCATCCTAACAATTGGTATCAATGCATTTGGTTCAATCTGAATTAATCTCACGATTAGATTCAGAAGTGAATTCTCAGAATAGCTTTTTTGGATCCACATTTTCCGATTCATACTTTCCGATTCATAATTTTTGGAATCTGTATTTGGGACTAATATATTTCAGATTCACTTTTGCTTAGAGATACAATTCCTTTCACTTAGAATTTTTTCCTAGATTACATACTCTTACTTCTAACAAGTTTGTGTGACAATGTTTTTATTAAGGATGGAAGGTATAACTGTTGGTTCTATTACCAACATAAATCCTAATAGACCACCAATTTTTGATGGTAATGATTATGAATATTGGAGAGATCGTATGAATACATTCTTTATCAATACTGGGGTAGATAACTTTGTCATGCTTACTACTAGATACAAAATTCATGACAAGGAAGTTAGTGCTTTTACTAATCAAGAAAAGTATGATTACCAACTCACCTATAAGGTACGCAATACTCTATATTGTTCAATGAATATGAATTTATTTCCAAATCTATTCATGTGAAACATCTAACTGTATATGGAAGAAACTTGAGGTTACAAATTTTGTTACATGCAATGTGATTGAGAATTGAAGAGAAACTCTAAGAGAAGAGTATCATGGTTTCAATATTCATAATGGATAACCTATTTGCAAGGTGGAATAGAGATTCATGACCATTTTGAATAGATTAAAATCTATGGGAGAGAAAGGTCTCGATGATGATGCTCTTTTTGAGAAGATTATTGACATAATGAAAAATTAATGGGAATCAAAGAGAACAGCTATCGATGAAAGCATAAAGGTCACTCAAATTTCTCTTTATGAACTATTTGGAACACTTCTTCAACATGAATCTAGAATGATGAGAGATGTTGGAAACATAAAGATGAAGAATGGGAATTGTAGTGTTGCTTTTACTACAACTTCAAATCACATAAAACCTATGCCTCCTGAGAGAGTTACTAGATCAAAGTCTAAGAACTTTATTATCCAATCTGAATCTAGTGAGAGTGAAGTCTGAGAAAATGATTTAGCTAATCTTGCTGAAAGGATGAATAATATAGCTGGACAGAGAAATTCCCAATCCATGTATAAGAAGAAGGAAAGGAAAGATAAGAAAGATTCATAGGGCACATGCTATGAATGCAAAAGAGTTGGGCACATAAGACCTGATTTCCCTATGCTAAAAAGAAATGAAAGAAAAGAGAGGCATTATCAATGGAGTAGAAAGACATATGATAAGTCCAAAGCTATGAATGTTCTGAAATATAATGACACCTGTAATTCTAGTGGCGGTGACTCTTCAGATGAATCCTTTGAATATGAATCTTCTAGAAAGAAGAATATTGGTCTTATAGCAAGGCTACCTATTGATAATCATTTTTTATGGCTAAGGTACACAATGCCGAATCCTTGACCAATGTTTCCTTAAATGCTAATGATAGTAAATATTATAACTCTTTAGATGAAGAATCTTCTTCTGATGAAGAAAATACTTTACCTACCTATGAAGAAGTTTCTAGGATTGTTGAACTTCCTTGAGATTGGAAACTCAAAACTCATGAAAAATCGTGATAAGGAAAACTATAGGAGTACTTTTATTACTAATTAAATATCATATCATTCTAAAGGTAATGATAATAAAAATTATGATGTTTAAAATATTTCAAAAAATCTTGAGAATGTAAGTTCTGATAAGATTAAACTTTCAAATGATCTTGAAAATGTAATTTCTAAGAAAGATCTTTTCGAGCCTAGATCTAGTTCAAATGTTTTTAAGACAAGAACTTATTTGTAAAACTCAAATAGAAAATATTTTCCCTGAGGAAGTGTTTGTCAAAAATTACACATGGTAATGAATAATTTGAAAAAATGTATTAAAAATTCTGACCTCGAATGAATACATCTGTTTTTGGTTACACTAGTTCTAAACCGATTTTTTGTAACAACTACTTTGTTCCTCAAAGTGACACATTTTTCACAAAGTGTCAATATGGTGGTCACTGGGAAAAGAAATGATCATTAAACAAAACCCAATCCATATTATTTCAAAGGCTTATTTCACTAAAAAGACGTGGGTACCCAAAATTATTCTTTCTGAAATTTCCTGATCCAAGCAAGTCTAGATTCTGAAAAACCAAACTTTTTCTTATTTTCAGAAAAATACGGAAATTACCAACAGAAATACATGTTACATTGATAGTGGATTATCTTGTAATATGACTGGTAACAAAAACTATTTTTAAAAGATTATCAAGACGAAAGGAGGAAAAGTAACTTTCATAGATAATGCTCAAGGAGAAATTATTGGTATAGGCAACATTGTTCTTCTTCGAAAAAACTTGATTTCAGTTTTTTTGTTTGTTAAAGTTCTTAAGAACAACCTCATCAATATAAGCTAATTATGTGATGAAGGATACCTTGTAAATTTTTGGAAGGATAATTGCTTAGTACACAATTACACGAACGATTTTTTTTTGACCATAGGCAAGAGAATGTTTAAACATTAAACTTAGAAGACCTTAGATGCCAAGACTTACCTTGCCTTAGTGCAATAGAAGTTCACTCTTAGATATGGCCTAGAAGGTTAGGACACTGTAACCTTAGGAACTTATGAAAACTCTCTAAGAAATGATTAAATAAGGATCTACTGGAACATAGATTTTATTCGTCTAAAGTCTATGAATCTTTTCAATATGGAAAGAAACATAAATCAAGTTTTAAATCAATCGGTGAAGTCTCAAAATTTGATGCACTATAGTTGGTGAACATAGATCATTGTGGTCCAACACAAACTTGAAGTATTAGAGGAAAGTATTATGTATTTGTCTTAGTTGATGATTACACTAGATTTACGTGGGTCTATTTTCTAGAAATGAAGTCTGAAGATTTTTCTTATTTCAAAATTTTTAGAGCCCAAGTTAAAAATGAGGAAAACCATCCATTGAAAACTATTCATAGTGATCATGTAGGAGAATTTCAAAATTCTGATTTTGAATCTTTTTGTAGTAGAAAATATATTACTCACAACTTTTTAGAACCAAGAACACCTCAACAAAATGGTGTTGTTGAAAGATAAAATAGAATACTTCAATAGATACCTAGAACCATGTTGAGTGAGTATTCTATTGCCAATAATTTTTGGGCTGAAGATGTATGTACTGCGTGTTATAATATAAACATAGTTTTAATTATACCTTTTCTTAATAAAACTCTTTATGAGTTATGGAATGGTAGAAAACCTAGACTTTCCTACTTTAAGGTTTTTGGTGGCAAATTATTCATTATGAATACGAAAGGGAACTTACACAAATTTGCACAGAAATCTGATACAGGAATTTTTATAGGCTACTCCACAACATCTAAGGCTTATATAGTTTTTAACAAAAATACATGTAATGTTGAAGAAACAGTACATCTCAAGTATGATGAAATTGATCTATTTATTTTCAAACAACCCCAACCGACATCTTTAGATGTGTTTTCGAAAACTAATTATCAATTATTGATAGAAAATCCTTCTGATAAGGAAAATGTTCAATAAGATACTTCTGAAACATTTACCTCAGAAGATTTCCTACCCTATGTTGATGAACATGTTCTACAAAAGCCAAACCAGTCATTTCTAAAGAATCATCCTATTGATAGCATTATTGGAGATGTCAATCAACCAATAAGGACTATAAGTTCTACAATAAATAAAGTAGAACATCTAGCATTCCATTCCCAATTGGAACCAAAAAGCACTGATGAAGCTATAGGTGATGATGATTGGATTAAAGCCACACAAGATGAACTAAATGAATTCCAAAGGAATAATGTCTGGAACATGGTTGAAATTCCTAAGGAACCTTCTGTTATTGGAGTAAAATGGGTTTTCAATAATTAAATGTTAGGAAAATGTAATCATCGTAAGAAATAAAGCTAGATTAGTTGCTAAAGTCTATAATCAACAAGAAGAAATAGAATATGAAGAAACCTATTCTCTAGTATCTATACAAGAATCTATTCATATTTTACTTGAAATTGTAGAATTATTCAATTTTAAACATTTTCAAATGGATGTGAAATGTGATTTTCTTAACGGTTATGTTCAAGAGGACATTTTGGTTGAACAACCTCTTGAATATGAACATACAAAACATCCTGATCATGTTTTTAGACTTACCAAAGCTTTTTATGGCCTTAAACAAGCCTCACTAGCCTCGTATGATTGACATAAAGGATTTTTACTTCAAAATGACTATGTTAAGGTAAATTCATATCCAACCCTTTTTATAAAGAATGATAAGAAAAATGTTTTTATTGTTCAAATTTATATTGGTGACATTATATTTGGTTAATCTCAGAAATATTTAACTGATTCTTTTGCGGATCTAATGAAATCTGAGTTTGAAATGAGTATGATGGGTGATTTAACATTTTTCCATGGTTTTCAAATTTCTCAAAAACCAGAAGGAATATAAATATCCCAACATAAGAATATTAAATATCTTCCAAAAAACTATGGGTATTACAACACTAAGAGTATAAGTACTCCTATCAATACCGCAAACACACTTGATCTTGATGAAGCTGGGAAACCAGTAGATCAAACATCTTTTAGAGGTATGACAGGAGATCTACTTTAGATAACATCTAGTCAACCAAACTAGATGTCTTCAGTATACTTATGGTCAATATATCAATACAATCATAAGGAATCTCATTTAAAGGAAATGAAAATAATTTTTCACTACATAAAGGTAACCATGGATTTATCACTCTTTTATACTTCGGGAAATGATTTTGTTTTAAAAAGCCTTTCAAATACTGACTTGGGTGGATGTATAAAGGATAGAAAAATTACATCTGGTATTTTTTATTTCGTAGGAGATTCATTAGTTTCATGGTCTTGCATGAAGAAACATTATATATCACTCTTCACTGATGAAGCTGAATATGTAGCAGCTGGAAGTTGTTGTGCTCAAGTGTTGTGGATACAACACATAGTCACAGATTATGGCTTGTGTTTTACTAAGAATCAAATTTTTTGTGATAACACAAGTTCCATTTCCCTTAGTAAAAACCCTGCACATCACACTCATTAAAAGCCCATTGATATTAGGCATCACTTTTTTAGGAATCACACACTATAAGGAGATACCATTCTTCAATTTATCGGAACACAATATCAACTTGCTGACATTTTCAAAAAATCATTACCTTCCTATAGATTTAAATATATTAAATAAAAGTTAGGAATGATAACCGTGAGGTAGTCTTCATTTATTAACTTCTTATTGAACCCATTATCCTTATAGTAATAAACTCATTTTCATAGAGGGAGTGCATTTTATTATTAGTCTTTCAAAATTTTCGTAAGGAAATTTTCATTCTGGAAATTTTCTTAATGAAGTTTTCGTAGTGGAAATTTTCGTAAAGAAATTTTCATACTGGAAATTTTTCGTAATGAAGTTTTCATACTGGAAATTTTCATAATGAAGTTTTCGTACTGGAAATTTATGTAATGACGTTTTCTTACTAGAAATTTATGAAATGAAATTGTCGTACTAGAAATTTTCTTAATGATGTTTTCGTACTTGAAATTTTTGTAATGAATTTTTTGTACTAGAAATTTTCGTAATGATGTTTTCGTATAAGAAATTCTTTGTAATTAAGTTTTCGTACTGAGAATTTTGGTAATTGGATTTTTCATAATGAGAATTTTCATAATGGGAATTTTCGTACTCATAGTTTTTCGTAGTAAGTTTTTCATCGTAATATTTTTTTAGTAAAATTTTCTTCAAGAAGAATACTACCTATTACGAATAAACGTCGTAGAAAATCCAAATGATATGACTTCCATACTCAAGTTTTCGTAGTAATTTTTAATTGCTGGTAGTTTCTTTTTCAAATAAAATTTCTCAGATTCGTTTCTTCATAAATATGAATGTTTTCAAAATCTCAAAATATTAGATACAATATTTCCTTGATGGTATGATTTCAACCGTCAGATCACATCAGAGAAATTTTCAACCATTCGATTGGTTCTGGAAGTTGAAAGGTCAGCTCCATCGCCTATATAATGGGCACCCTTTTTTGTGTCCCACATCGATCTCCAATCTCTCACGTCCTAAAGCTCTGCCTCAATTATTAATGCTCATTCTGAATCATTCAGAACTCCTCCATTCCTAATATCTGTAGAAGACACTTCCCAAGATATTTCTTCTACGAATCCAATATCAAAATGGTTTGTCTACTACAAAAGGTTAGTACATCTGGACTTTTTTGTGTAGGATTCATAAATTACCAGGAATATCAAACTCAATGGTTGGGATGATTTATGGGTATCAAAACCAGGGGATCAACATGCTGTTTATACGGATTTGCATATAGAATTTTATGAGACGGTTTCCTTCTATGAAGTAGATGGCAGAGAAAAATTTTCCTTCAATATCAATGGTAAGACTTAGAATCATTCCTACATCAATGTTGCAAGATTTATTGGCTTATCATACGATGGTGAAGTAGAATTTTGTTCATATAAGCTACCAGATGTTCAAGGTAGTTTTAGGAAAGTGAATGCAATGAAATGCATTGAGCTCAAAGATGACAAAAAAATAATGATATCTCATCTCACTACCAACAAAAATATTCTCCAGTTGTGGGTTTAAGGGTTTTTCGTTCCGAGAAGAGGAGATAAGGATATCCTAAAGAAAAGTGATATCTAAATCTTAAATTTCATTTTAAATATTAGAAATATCAATCTGAAGAGGCATATTCTTATTACAGTTCAGAATATCAAGAATGGAACCTTGAAGGCTCAATTCATTATGTATCATGATCTTATCTCTATGCTTATTATTCATTTTCATAATTCTTTTAATGTTTCTTGCACCTACAAGGAGAGAATATGTAAGGTGATACTGATAAGTGATAACACATTAAAGAGGATGAAATCCGGTTTTTAAAAAGAGTCATGTGAGTTTTACGATTTTTCAGAGGAGGAGGTAGAAGCCGTTCTGGAAAATATAGAGAAAGCAGAACCATCTAAGAAGGTAGGGAAGAAGAAGAAGTTGAAACAAGTGGATGCTGAAGACAAGAACCCCAAAGCTATAGAAACCCAATCTGCACCTCCCAATCTGAACATACAAAATGCCTATCCAGATGAGAAGGCTACAAAATGGAGAGAAGATAAGGAGAAGAGGAATGATGGGGATCCAGAGTTCAGATTGGAGCCTGCTGAGGCTAAGGTTTTAAGAGAAAATGATGCGGATGAGTTAGAAAAACATGCCAAAGAGAAGAAGATGAAGAAGATGTTATTTGAATCCAATGTTTTTCAATCTATGTTGAGAGATACAGAAGTTGATTCAAAGAAGATTCATGTTCCAGAATCTTTTGATGTACAACCATTACCGGAGACCCCTGGGAAAAGTACTTCACTCCAGAAAAATCCAATTGGAAAGAGAGAAGTCGGTGAAGAGGAAAAGGATGAAGTTGTTGAAGAGATAGAAGAAGAAGAGGAAGAAGAAGAAGAATATGATGAAGTGGAAGAATGAAGTTGTGATCATGATGACTTGATTAAAAAAGTGGAAGATTATCAAGAGAATCCAAGCCTATCAGAAAAACCAAAACTACGAACTTCTGAGGCTGAGTCCTAAAAGATGGTCACTTCGGGAAATGGAGGTGAGGAAGAAGGCCAGAAAGATAAAAACAAAGAAGAAGAAGAATAAAATGTTTTATCTGAGGAAGAAATATTTGAGAAGCAATTTCGTGAAGAAGGATCAGAGAAAGAGAAACCTGATGAAGACAAGATATTTCAACTATCTGAAAGCGATGAGGAATCTCTTGATGAGACAGATCCATAAGTTCATAAGGTGAATACATTACTTATGGACACCCCAACAAAAGATGTTATAAGAAAGAAATAGGTTGGTGTTTCTTCTAGAATAATGTTTGTGTAAATTTAAGAAGAACAATCCCCAAGAAAGGTGTCTGATTCAGAATCATCAGCACTGGGTCATGATTTTGTTGTTGAATCATTTACGAAATTGGTGGACACCATTCCGATCTTTCCCACCATCGACTCCAGATTCCAGATACTTCAACATAGTCTGAATCAAAAGTCAGAATCCTTATCTATGGTGATGGATAAGTGCATGGATATTTAAGTAGATCATATAAATTTTCTTTATAAATTATTATGTCCACAAAAAATCATGCAACAAAATTACATTGCGGTATAATAATGTTACTGATGACTTGGCTAAGATTGATCGTTTTAATAATGATTTAAAATATGCTTTTGACACCAAGGATTTGATGATTACGAATATTCAGGATAAGCTGACCATTGATCAAAATTCTCGGAATCAATAGATCATAGATTTGAATAGAGTGCTTAACTCTATTGCTCGGAACTGGAAAGGGGAAAGAGATTTCTATATTGAGTTTCAAGAGAATCTGCAAAAGCAAGAGGAGTTACTAAATATGGAGGAAGAAGCTATGAGGGCTCAGGAAGAAGTCTTGAATGCTCAAAAAATAAAGGATAACATCTTTAGAGTAGCAAGCTGAGGAGGATCAGAATGATTTTAAGATGATGCAAACCCTCTTGAAGAAGGTAATCCCAAAGGAAAAGGAAGACAAATTGACTCAATACAATCTTTTGTTACATTTGATCTTCCTTGTAAAAATTCTTCCAATTATAATAGAACTATGGTTGCTTGTTTTCCTTGCATGTCTTTTATAATATTTCATGTACCATAGTTCATTTCCATTTTCTTAAATTCATTTTGATAACCACAAAGTGGTAGGAGGAAAAAGAACTAATCAAAAGGGGAGAAGGAAAAATCAACAATGGAGAAGATAAATTTATAACTGAAGAACTATCCTTTAGTAAGGGGGAGTTTCTCATTACGAAGTTTTTCATTCCTATGATAATGAAAACTCTATTCCAGAAATCCAGATTAAAATCCTTAGAGTTTCAAAGACTAAGGGGGATTTAGTTGTATTCACAATTATCTGTCAATAATGGGAGAAAAGTTTTAATTTCAATGTCTAAAGAAGATTTTAAAAGATCATATATTCTTTTTCAAAGGGATGTTTGTGATTTCCAAAAAGGGGGAGATTGTTGAGTCAATATGGTTATCCTTATGAATTTTCCTTTCCCTATTTTTTTTAAAATCACAAACACGTTATACTTAAGAAAATCCATATTTTACATCTATAAAAAAAATTTCATTCCAATGGAATTTACCCCTACCATATTTTCATTACTCATATCAATATTTTTATTAAGAATATAAATCGGATTCATACCTATAAAACCTCAGAATCATATAATAATTAGATATGAAGCATTTTGTTTTAGTATCTGAATTATGGATACGAACTCTAATGAATTTCCACTCCGAATTCTGGATACGAACTCTAATGAAGTTCCACTCAAAATTCTGGACACAAACTCTAATGAATTTCCATTATTAATTCTGGATATGAACTCTCATAATGTTCCACTCTGAATTCTATATATGAACTGTCACATAGTTCAACTCCTAACCTCTACTAGTTCGACTTCAAACTTATAATAGTTTGACTCCTAACTTCTACTAGTTCGACTCCGAACATCTATGAGTTTGACTCCGAACTTATACCAGTTCGACTCTAAACTATGTAAGTTTTGATTCCGAATTCTAGTGAAACCAGACTCCAAATTTCCTTAGAAATTCAGACTCCGAATTTCTACAGAATTATGGTTCTGAATTCCTACAAAATAGAATCCGACTATCACTTTATTATAGACTCTGAATTCCATTTTTGGTAGACTGCGAACTTTTTGTTGCTTACATTCTGAACATTAGTTTTTGCTTATACATACACTTGTTATAAGGCCCCAGCCTTAAACATTTCTTAATCATGAGTTATTACAAGATCACATTGAGGATCTTTTTAGGTTTATATTTTTAGAGAATCAGATCATAAATCATGCATTACATTCCACATTTAAACAAGGTTGTTAATTTAAAAACAATATTCACTTTTCCTATCTAGGAAACATATTGAAAACAAAACATGTATTCTTTCATTACACTTCCTTGACACTATCATTAAATCATGTACCTTTCCCTTGACCTGTGAAAAACATTTGGAAAACATGGGATGGGCATAAAAGATCAGTAAGGTATATAAAAATACGGAATGAAAACATTAGTCCATGTATACATAAGAATCAATTAAATCATACATTACTCATAAAACATAAGAACGTTAACATACCTCATCAAATCATGAATAACTCATATAAAACATAAGACATAAAGGTAACTTGAAGAATTCATAACATACTTATGTAGGGAGTAACCCTCATGGTTACGTTTGCAATACCCATCACTGTATATTCCCTAAATCTCTTTTGAGGAACCTTAATGTTTATCCCCTTAGTGTTACCCAATGAATTGGAGAGCTATATCGGGCTCACCCACCCTTAGTTTATCATGGAACCACCCGTCTTCATAAACAGTTCCCAACAACCATAACATAATCATATCACATAAAACATGCATAAAGAAATCATAACATTTCAACATTTCAATCATAAGATATCAATACAACACATTGATATTATAAAAACATTATCAAAACCATTTTCAATACTAAAATAAAAGAAAAGTAAAATATGGTATTTATGTTTCATTTAAAAAATGTTCTGGCTTGTAGAGGAAGCCGAAACTCAAATAATGGTCACAGCGGCGGGGAAGTCATTGTCGCCGCATACGTACGAAAAAAAACATTCTCTTTTGTCGTTTAGTAAAAAGCGTAGTATAAAAAGATTCGTTTTGAATAAAAGTAAAATTCAAAGGGTTTTATAATCCTTATAAAAGAATGTTGTTCATAAAACAAAATATGCTTCAATGAAAGGAGATTAAGACGAAGTCCCTTACCTCGTATCCGACTTGACTCGATCATTCTTTAATCTCCTGAATAATAAACTTGAGTTAATTTATAATTGAGTAAGAAGCTTTTTAAAGTTCATTATTCATTTTATATCACTTATTACCATGTTATGAACACTGTGTAATTATTTATGTTAATAACGGTCGTTTTTTCGATCTTTTGTACTTGAGCCAAAAAAGGTCTTCTTATAATTACATGTTATTCATGTGGTCAAAGGTTCATTATATCCAGAATTATATTCATGAATTATATATCATATATAACATATATATCCAGTATATACATGCATTTATAATATTACATAACATTTAGATGTAAGAAATGAAATGCACCGTTCATGGAGACGGTAAGCCGTACGTACGCATGAACGCTACTTTCATTTCTATTCATATTTAATGGAATGAAATCATAATGATATAAAGGTATATTATAATTATATTATAATATAATATATAATATCATTAAATTAATCATTTATACATCCCACATATGGCATTAACTAATCAAATCATTTTGAGGGGGCAGTAGTCCGCAATTCCTAAAATGAAGATATCGTGTTTACCCATAATGGAAATGATAAATGTATGCCATAAATGAAAAATAAAGAAGCATAATGAAAAACATAAACATATTATATGTCATATATAAATATAGTTACATATTAATGTCTACCATTAATGGTGTTAAGAGAATATTGAACAATCATCGTTTCGTGATGTAGAAATTCTCCATCCACAGAAACATTATGTTCTTTGCCCATTAGACGAAGGTGTGGGTAAGTATAGCTCTAATACTTCACATAAAAACATAATAGTATATTTTATATACTGGTTTTGTTACAAAATAAATGAATAAAATGAGTTTACGGGGGTGGAGAAGTAAAATAAAACAGAAGAACATTAGAGAAGACTTTGCCTTCAAATCGGGTTACTCCTCTTGGTTTGAACCAAAAGGGTTTTATGAAGTGCTTCCTATATAATATAAGGCTTCTATGATGAATAGAGGGATATGGGGAGATAAAATAAGTGAGCTTGTCCGAGACAATGTCTTTAGAGGTGAGGGTAAGGTGGTAGAGTTGGGGTCCTATTTTAAGAGGGAGGAGGGGCACTCTTGGAATGTAAATAAATGTTACTTTATATTAAAATGAGTTTCAGATTTTAAAGGCCCCACATTGATATATTTCGATGATAAGGGGATAAGGGTTCTAAATACACTCATCCAATTGGTTTTTGAAAACTGTAAGTCTTATATTATACATTATCTTTTCATTTTATTTAAATCGTTCATTAATGATGTAATTGCTGCATCATAATGGTGTCATAAAAATTTTAAGGTAATTAAAGTCCAAAAATTATAAAAAAAATACTATTATGTATGAAATATTTGTAGCTTTCCAATTAATATTTATATTCCAAGGGATCATTTAAACAAACAAAACTAAAATTGTTTAACTAGGGTGATACATACTTTTGTGATATTCTCCTTTCTAGAAAAATAGAATCATAAAGTGTCACTATCACCCAAAAGTGATTCCATGGGGTCCCAAAGTTTGGAACAAGGTATCCCATGTTCGGCCATGACCCATCTAGTATCATTAGGACACATTTTGGGGTCATTTGTTATTATTATGATATTATTTTATTATCCTTAACTACTGATTACTAATTAATGATGATAATTAAAGATAATTACCGTTGTTACTATTCATAATGTCAAAAACAAAAGATTATTAATTACATAATTTGGAGCTTTTGATTCCAAATATGGAATCCATTTTACAAAATTCTAAACACAGAAAATGAAACAATTAATTTAAAAATAATTCCCGTTGTCAAAACAAATAGTGGGTTTTTTTAAACAATATCTATGAAAAGTTTGGCACTTGTTTTTACCCAATTCCAAATTAAAATTAATTATAATGACCACCATTGGATTAAAATTTAAAAATAAATTCTAATTACACTTTAAAACCAATTAAAAGGTTAATCTAACCATATAATTAATTTATATTAAAAAGATGTTTTGATGTAAATGCGGTATTTTTATCTATTCATTAAAAAAATGAACATTGTCAGAAAAATACCAAAAAATTATCCAAAGTAAATTTCAATGTCACAATCCTAAATAATAAGTTTTTTTTGAAAAATAGAGCTTATAAAATTGTCAAAATATTTATTTAAAAATGGTTTTCCATTAAAAGGCTGTAAAACAATCTTTTAAAAAATATTAGAGAATTAAATGCTTAAGATTGGATTTATTCTCATTTTAAACCTTTAAAACACTATCTAATTCATAAATAGACATAGATAATATAACTTATTATTCATTACTTACTTGGGATGTTACATCATTCCCCCATTTAGAAAATTGCATCCTTGTAATTTATCTACTTCTCGAATAAGTGGGGTTATTTATCCCTCATTGTATTTTCAGATTCCCATGTTGCCTCTTCAATCATGTGTTTTTTCACAAAGCCTTTACTTGATGAATTACCTTATTATGAAACACTTGATCCATGTGGTCTAGAATCTGGATAGGTTGATCCCCATAAGATAGGTTCTCTTCCAACTGAACTACCGCTAGACTCAAAACATGAGATGGATCTGGCATGTAATTCCTTAATATTGAAAAATGAAAAAAATTGCGTTCATGAGATAAACTCGGAGGTAATGCCACTCGGTATGAAAATTATCCAAATCTCTTCATAATTTCATATGGTCTAATGAATCTTGGACTCAGCTTTCCTTTATTAAAAAATCACATCACACTTTTCCATGGTGAAACTTTGAGAAAAACTTGATTACCTACCTCAATAGAGAGATCTTCCTCCTATTGTCCGCATAACTTTTCTTCCTTCTCTGAGCTGTTCTCATGTGTTTCTGTATCAGCTAAACTTTTTTTTGCCAACTCCTATACCAATTCTGGTCCCATCAACTTCCATTCACCCACTTCATCCCAAAAAGTTGGAGTTCGACACTGCTTCCCATATAATTCCACAAATGGTGCCATCTTTATACTGGAATGAAAATGTTATTATTAGAAAACTCGACCAAAGAAAGATGTTTGTCCCAACTTCCCTGATAATCCATCGAACTAGAATGTAGCATATCCTCCAAAGTCTGAATTGTTCGTTTTGACTGCCCATCTGATTGAGGATGAAAAGTTGTACTAAAATTTAATTCAGCACCCAACGACCTCTCAAGGCCTTTCCAAAAGTTAGAAGTGAACCTGGGATCATTGTGAGATACAATGGAGAGAGGAACTCCATGTAACCTTACTATCTCTTTAATATACAAACGAGAAAGTTTATCTAGGGAAAAAAGTATCTCGTATAGAAATGAAATGATCTGATTTAGTCAAGCGATCAATAATAACCCAGATTTCATTATTACCTCAAGGTGTCTTCGACAATCCCACAACGAAGTCCATAGATATATTATCTCATTTCCACATAGGTACTGGTACAGGAAATAGAATCCCTTTCGGTAACTACTGCTCTGATTTAACCTGTTGACAAGTCAATCACTACCCAGGAAAATTAGCAATATCTCTTTTCACTCCATCCCACTAGTAATAATCCCGAAGATCTCTATACATCTTAGTACTGGATGGAGGAACTAAAAATGGAGAACGATGAGCCTTACATAACAACTCTCTCTTCAACTCTGAATCACACAACACACACAATCTCTTCCCAAATCTCAAAACACAATCATTATCAATGTTGAATTCAGGCAACTTACCCTTATGAACCAGCTCTACCTTTTTCTGCAACTCACTATCTTGCTTCTGTGCTTGCTTAATTATGTCTGATAGAGAAGATTTCATTGATACCTAAAACAAAACCAAAGAACATCCTTCACCAAAAACTTCTATGCCAAAGTTCATAAAATCCGTAACCAATGGATCACGTTTCAAACACAAAATTTTTAATGAATCATTACTTTTTTGACTCAAAGAATTTGAAACTTTATTTGCTTTTCCTGGATAGTAATTAATTGTACAATTATAATCCATGATTAACTCTAGCCATCTCCTCTATCTCATGTTCAATTATTTCTGAGTGAAAATATAATTTAAAATGTTGTGACTAGTATATATTTCATACTTTACACCATTAAAATGATGCCTCCAAAATTTTAAAGTCAAAACATAAGAAGATAATTCCAAATCATGTGTAGGGTAATTTACCTCATGAGTTTTCAACTGACGTGAAGCATATGCAATTAACTGATCATTCTACATTAGGACGTGACCAATTCCTTTTAATGAAGCATCACTGTAGATAACAAACTCACCATTCCTGGTTGGTAGTGCCAAAATTGGAGAATTCAACAATCTTCTTTTCAGTTCCTGAAAACAATCATCACATTCTTTTATTTAGATAAAATTAACACCCTTCTAAGTTAGCTTTTTCATTGGACTAGATAACCGTGAAAAATTTCTAACAAACCTTTAATAATAGCCTACCAAACCAAGAAAACTACGAATTATGGTTACATATGTGGTTCTTGGCCATTCTTCCACTACCTTTGTTTTTTTAGGATCAACAGTTACCCCATATTGAGAAACAGTGTGACAAATGAAAGAAATTTGTTACAACCAAAACTCAAACTTACTGAATTTCCCATAAAATTTATTTTATTTTAAGGTTTGAAAAATAACCCTTAAATGTATTTGATTCTCCTCTTTAATTTTAGAAAACACCAAAATATCATCAATGCAAATAACCACAAACATATCGAAGAAGTCATGGAAAATTCTATTCATAAGGTCCATGAATACAACATGTGCATTGCTTAGCCCAAATTGCATAACTAAAAATTCATAATGGCCATATCTTGTACGAAACACGGTCTTTGGAATATCTGCTTCATTTACCTTCAACTGATGGTACCCCAATCTCAAGTCAATCTTTGAAAAATACTGAGCTCCCTGGAGCTGATCAAACAAATCATCGATATGAGGAAAAGGATATTTGTTCTTAATAGTGATGTTATTCAAGGATCTATAATCAATGAAAATCTCATTGAACCATCTTTCTTTTTAAGAAATAAAACAGGATCACACCATGGTGATGTGCTGGGTCCAATGAAACCTTTATCTAATAAATCTTGAAATTTCTCCTTGAACTCTAAAAGATCAATTTGAGCCATTCGAAAAGGGGGTTTTGAAATTGGCTTAACATTAGGAACTAAGTCAATAATAAATTCAACTTCCTGATATGGTATTATTCCAGGCATCTCATCAAGAAAAACATCAGGATACTCATTTTCCACTGCCACATCATTAATCTGAATGGTTCTTTTGTTTTTAACAACATGTGCAAGGTAATTTTCATTTCCAACTTTTACAAGTTTCTCATCCTCTTGATATGTTATCGACAGTAAGGGCTCATTATTGTACACAAACTGAAAGTCATTCTGAAAAGAATCTTCTTTAGATCTACAATAAATCTTATCATGGTAAATAGAGAGCCAGTCAATTCCTATGGAATCCCCAAACTCTACAAGTGGTTAAACAATAAGGTTTGAAAATAGATTCTTTCCACAGATAATGATAGGGATATTCTTATAAATTCTTTTTTCCTCAACATTTCCCCAGGTGTTTTTACCTCAAGCTTGGGAATTATTTCTTGAGATGGAATTCAAAGTTTAATAGAAAAGTTTTCAGAGATGAAGGAATGTGTAGACCCCGAATCAAACAACACATTGGCATAATCTGAGAAAACAAACAAAGTAACTGATACCACTTCATTTACTAGCCCAACATCTACTGAAGTAGTTGCAATGGATTTCACCACTCCTTTTTTCTTGTAGTCTGACTGTTTCCCATCACTCGATCTCTTTGTCGGACACTCTATTCCATAATGACCCATCTCATTGAACATGAAACATTTCACTAATTGTAAATCAAATTTATTCTTACCATCACCTTGATATTTTTCTGTGCAATCACAAGCCATATGTCCCATCATACCACAATAGGAGCACATTCCAGAATTCATAAGACATTCCCCAGCATGCCTTTTACAACATTTATCACAAACTAGAAACTTAGTTTTCTTACCATCAGACCTTTTTGAATAATTTTTCCTTTTATCATGCCCCCTCGGTCTCTTCTTTTGATGGTTGTTATAGAACACTTGATCTTCAGAAAACTCCATTTCCACATTCTCAGAACATCGAACAATATTTTCATAACTCTTGAACTCACGAGAAGCTAAATCCCTTCGATATTTTGGATTTTATCGTGATTAAAAACAATTGAATTTATTATCAAGGGCTCTGATAAAATTTGGATCATACCGTTCCAATCGAGTGACACTTTATTCATAAGCAGCCACTGAGTCGGCCTCTTGCCTCAATTCTAGGAATTGATTTTTCATCCTAAGTCAAACATCTTTAGGAAAATACTTCTCAAGATACATACATTTGAATTCAACCTACTCAAGAGCATCAATCTCATCGATGTCCCTGATATTTTTAACCATCGACCACCATTGATATGACTCACCCTCCAAATGGTAAACAACAAGACTAACCTTTTGATTTTCTGAACACCCCATGACATCAAAAATCTTTCCCAGGGCTTTAATCCACCCTCCAGCTAGAACAGGGTCATATGATCTTCTGAATGATGGGGGATGTTGCCTCATGAGTTGTTCCACCATTGAAATGTTCCTCTGCGGTGGATCTGGATGATCTCATTCATGGATACCACCACCATTTATCACTTGAGTCAACTGTTCCATAAATGAAAAAAACTATTCAGTTCCAATTCCGACCATCTCCTGATACTGATTTGAAAGGTCATTTCCTTCTGTATTCCTTCCTAGCACTACTTCCATGTTTCCTCTGCGGAAAACCATTCAAAACAAACATGTCCTAGATGAAGTAACACGGTAATCTTCAAATGATATATCATTTCAATTTGACCATAATTTTTTTGGATAATCATTTAATAGAATTATAACTCCTGATGTTATCTAAACTGACCTTGGATACCAACTATAAGGCCCCAGACATAAAAATATCTAAACCTTGAGTCATTACAAGATTACACATTGAGGATCTTTTTTAGGTTTAGAGTTTTAGAGAATTAGATCATAAATCATCCATTACATTCCACATTTAAACAAGGTGGTTACATTAAAGGCAATATTCACTTTTCCCATCAAATGAAACATATTTAAAACAAATCATGGATTCTTTCATGAGACTTCCTTGACACTATCATCACATCATGTACCTTTCCCTTGACCTGTGAAAAACATTTCAAAAACGTGGGATGAGCATAAAAAGATCACTATGGTATATAAAAATGTAGAATGAAAACATTAGTCCATGTATACATAAGAATCAATTGAATCATACATTACACATAAAACATAAGAACATTGAAATACCTCATAAAATGGTGAATAAATCATATAAAACATAAGACATTAAGGTAACTTGAGGCATTCATAACATTCTTACGTAGGGAGTAACCCTCATGGTTACGTTTGGAATACCCATCACTGTATATTCCATAAATATCTTTAGAGAAACCTTAGCGTTTAACCCCTTTGAATTAAACAATTCATTGGAGAGCTATATCGGGCTCACCCGCCGTTAGTTTATCACGGAACCACACGTCTTCATAAATAATGCCCAAGAACCATAACATAATAATATCACATAAAACATGCATAAAAGAAACATAACATTTCCACATTTCAATCACAAGATATCAATACAACACACCGATATAATAAAAACATTATCAAAACCATTTTCAATACCAAAATAAAAGAAAATTAAAACATGGTATTTATTTTGCATTTAAAAAAAAATTATGGTTTGTAGAGGATGCCGAAACTCAAATAATGGTCACAGCGACAGGAAGTCGTTGTCGCCGCATATGTACGACAAAAAAAACATTCCCTTTTGTCGTTTAGTAAAACGCTTCATAAAAAAATTTTCCTTTTAAATAAAAGTAAAATTCAAAGGTTTTTTTTACTCTATATAAAAGAAAGTTGTGTATAAAACAAAATATGCCTCAATGAAAGGAGATTGAGACAAACTCCCATACATCGTCTCCGACTTGACTCGATCATTATTTAATATCCTGAATAATAAACTGGAGTAAATTTATACTTTATTAAGAACCATTTTCAAGTTCATTATTCCTTTTATATAACTTATTACCATATTATGAACACTATGTAATTATTTATGTTTATAACGGTTGTTTTTTCGATCTTTGGTACTTGAGCCAAAAATGGACATCTTATAATTACATGTTGTTCATGTGGTAAAAGGTTCATTATATCGAGAATTATATTCATGATTTAGATATCATATATATCATATATATCATTATATACATTCATTTATAATATTATATATCATTTATAGTTAAGAAATGAAATGCACCGTTCATGGACACGGTAAGTCGTACGTACGCATGAACGCTACTTTCAATTATATTTCATATTTAATGGAATGAAATCCAAATTATAGAGATGTTTATTATAATTCCATTATAATATCATATATAATATCATTAACTTCATCCTTTAAACTTCCCATATATGGCATTAACGAATCAAATCACTTTGAGGGGGTGGTAGTCCGCACTTTCTAAAATAATGATATCGGGTTTACCCATAATGGAAACTATAAAGGTATTCCATAAATAAAAAATACTGAAGCAAAAGGAAAAAATAAACATATTATATATCATATATAAATATAGTGACATCTTATTGAACAATCACCGTTTTGTGAGGCAGAAATTCTCCATCCACAGAAACAGTATGTTCTTTAACCATTAAAAGAAGGTGTGTGTAAGTGTAGCTCGAATACTTCACATAACAACATACTAGTACATTGAAGATACTGGTTTTTTTATAAAATAAATGAATGAAAAGTGTTTAGTGGGTTTGAGAAGAAAAATATTACAAAAGATCATTAGAGAATACTTTACCTTTAAAACGGGTTACTTCTCTTGGTTTGAACCAAAAGGGCTTCATGAAGAGTGTACTGCCTAAGTTAAGGATTCTATAATGAATAGATGGATGTGGGGAGAAAAAATGAGTAGATCTTGTCCGTGCCAATGACTTTAGAAGTGTGGGTAAGGTGGTAGAGGTGGGGGCCTTTTATAAGAGGGAGGAGGGGCACTCTTGGAAACTAAAGAAATTTTACGTTATATTAAAATGAGTTTCGGTATTTAAAGGTCCAACATTGATATATTTCTAAGATAAGGAGATAAGGGTTCAAAATATACTAATCTAATATGTTTTTGACAATTTTATGTCTTATATTTTACATTATCATTTACTTTTATTTTATTCGTTCATTAATGATGTAATTGTTGCATCATCATGGAGTCATAGAAAATTTAATTTATATAATGTCTAAAAATTATATTAAAAATAAAATGATGTAGTAAATCTCTTTAGCTTTTAAATGATTATTTAAAGACCAAGATATAATTTACACATACAAACTAAAATTGTTTTACTTGGGTGATACATAATTTTGTGATATTCTTCTTTCTTTAAAAATAAAATGATAAAGTGTCACTATCACACAAAAGTGATTCCATGGGGTCCCTAAGTTTGGAACAAGGTATCCCATGTTCGTACATGACACATCTAGTAGAATTAGGACACATTTTGGGGTCATTTTATTATTATTATGTTATTATTTTATTATCCTTAACTACCCGATTACTAATTATTAATGATCATTAAAGATAATTTTTGTTTTTACTATTCATAATGTCCAAAAAAAGAGTATTAATTAAATAATTTGGACCATCTTATTTCAAATATGGAATCCATTTTACCAAATTCCAAACACATAAATAGCAACAATTAATTTAAAAATAATTCCGGTTGTCAAAACAATAGTGGGTTTTTTGTTGAAACAATATTTATGAAACGTTTGGCACTTGTTTATGCCCAATTCAAAAGTGATATTTACTAAATGACCACCATTGGATTAAATGGTAAACATATATTATAATTAAACTTTAAAACCAATTAAAATTACAATCTAACCATATAATTAGATTAGATCATATAGCAGTTTTCATGTAAAATGCAGTATTTTTCACTATTCACTACAAAAATCAACATTGTCAGAAAAATACTAAAAATTTATCCAAATTAAAATTCAATGTACCAATCCTAAATAATAAGTTTATTTTGAAAAATAGGGTTAATAAAATTTTCAAAAGTTTTATTTAAAAATGGTTTTCTATCAAAAGGTTGTAAAATAATCTTTTCAAAAATATTAGAGAATTATATGCTTATGATTGGATTTATTCTAATTTTAAGCCTTTAAAACACTATCTAATTAATAAATAGACATAGATAAGATAATATATTATTGATTACTTACTTAGTATGTTAGAATTGATTCATTACAAAACGATGCCATGCTTTCAATTATTGACTAACTGTTGGTTGAGTGACACATGTACAGGTCTCTCCGACATTCAAGGAGAAATATGACCCTTGGAGGAGGGAGCCGACCATTGGAGAGTTTCCTATAAATAGGAGTTCATTTGATAATATGCAATAAATTTTGGAATTTGGGTGATCTGAACTTCCAGGAGTGATTTCTAGAGAGAGATTCTCTTATCAAATATCAAATCTTCGTGCAGAACGTTTGAATTGCATGTTCAAGCTTTTCCTTGTGCAGAATTTCTTTGTGAGACTCCGATTGATGATGATTACAATCGAGGGATTCCGGGGATAGGATGATAGAGTTTCCAACACCTCGACGTTGAGGTATTCTTTGTGGAGGAAGACAGAGGTGCCAACTACATGATAGTTGAGGGCTTGCAGGGATAGGAAGGCAGTCTCCGGTCTTCATATTGAGGGCTTACCCTAGTGTGGGTAAGACATCCTTTCTTGAATGTATAAATCAAGAGACCATTATGCAAGGTTGTTGGATAACCTTCTCTTTGGGTTAAAAGGGTTATTGTTTGTTACTTGTAGTTTCTACTACGTTTCTCTCACTTCATTTTGTATTTTTATGGAAAGTATAACATTATTATACTTCCTTTCTTGTACTATAATATAGTTAGATTCTATACGCTTTAAGTAGAATCTTAATCTTTGTAACTTTTGATAAGTAATATTTTCGGAATCACTGTTACAGAATCTAACAAGTCTTTAATTCTCGTAGAGGTCTTGTGAAATATATTGTTTAATCTTTTTAAACATAACCATTCTAAAATTCCCAAAAAGAATTTTTAAAAGGTTACAATTAACCCCCCCCCCCCCTTTGTATCTAAAAATATCATTCTTATTTCGATCCTACTTTTGGTATTACAAAGTATATCATACTCAGAGTCATACCATCCTAACACTACATTTATCTACATGGGAATTTTTCATTTTCTTTTTATTAAATGTAAATATAATTACATATTTCTTTATTAAACTAAATCCCAAATTAAATTTGACCCAATTCACACATAGTGGATTTTCATATGTGTCTATCATAGGTATGTAATGTAATTTATATTTTGATGTCAATAAAATATATTTTAAATTAGTCTCATGTTTTGATCCTTAATGTAGTTAACATTGATGTTTGGTAATATTATATGTTAAATAAAATTCATATACATGATCTTAGGGATAATTCATTTCAAAATAAGGTAATTCAATTGGTTATAGTTTTATGTAAAAATCATATGGTTCATGATGAAACATGGGAATCTAAAAATGAAACAAGGGAAAATATACCCACTTGATAAATACATGAATAACATTATATTTGTTTGTAGTATAATTTATTTTGGGTCTAAAAATGGAGTTTCTAAAATACTATTTTAAAATACACAATTTTTTCCAATTTTAATTTTTTAATATAATCCTCAATGTGGAATGATTAAATGGAATTTATATACTATTTATCAAAAAATATAATATAGATTCATTTATTGAATTGTTTTAGTCTTAGAATCTATATAAAATCACCTTTTTTAAGAAAATATTTTAGGTGGAAATGATCTCAAAATATAATGATTAAAATGACATAAAAATTATGAAAAAAATATAATTTATGTAATTATTTCATCCAAATACCTTTTATGAAGAGGTTTAATATACTATTGGGGCCTTTTGAAATAGAAATTCATTAATGGAATTTATTATTCTTAAAACTTTTATGTGTTTCACTCACCTCACATATAAAACGCCTCCCCTCTCCCCTTCTCTTTTAGAATTTAACAAAAATTGTATCCAAACATACCTACCCAACATAAATATATACCTAATGTTATCTCAGTATCCTTATTTAGGGTATAAATCCATCCAAGTAATTCATTGGTGAAAACTAATATAATTTACCTGAAGAAGACATACCTTTTTTCAATGAAAAATTTTATTTCATTTAATACACCATGCTCTAAAATTATTATTAAAAAAAATTATATAATATAATTTTTATACTAAATATATTTTTTTTTTATTTTTTTAACTGAATAATTATAATCCTCTATTAAATGATATACGAAATCATAATTCATGTGTATACCAGGATACCACTACATGAACTGATGTGATTTGTTTTTTCCTTTAACACCTCTAACAGTTTTGTGTAATGATGGAAATAAATTATATGTATATATACGATAATAATAATAATATCATTATAATTCTGTAATCATTTTATAATATTTAAAATTTTCAACTTCTTTATGTATAGAATAAGATAACATCGTTTGTGTGTTTGGTAGAGTACCTCATCATGAAGAGATATAATTCATTTCCATGAACCCTTTACATGGAACAAAATAAGGGTAATTATAATTAATATATGTGATATAAATGGAATGAGTACGTCATTAATTACCTATTTATCATTCCGGAAGGGTAATACATCATTGTATTTATTACATTTTCACTCATAGAGATATGATAATATCATTCATGAGTGTGTAGAATAAAGCATTCACAAAGCTATGTGACTAAATTTTTATTAATACATAATATTTAGGATATATAGAACTATATTTATATATATATTATGGTGCATAATATATTTTTATCATTATGTACTGATTATATATTAATTACCTCATTTTGATAAGGATCAATAAAAATTGGAAATTTTACTCATTCCTACGTATGGCCCACCATCCACTTGATTGTAACATAATAATATCTCTAAATCACCATTAATTATTAGTCATAAATGTATAATTGATTTCTAATTATGATAAAATATTCATTACTATCATTGTGAATTTTTTTTAATAATGAACTATTTGGTAATGGTAAACAAACCAAATTTATATTGAGAAATGATTTTTAAAAAAATTATACAAACATAATAAATTTATATATTAATTGATTTATAATTTATATTTATTTTCAGTGATTTTCAAAATAGATTATTTTTATGTATTTTATAAATAATGTTTCAAAAAATGACCAAATGGTTAATCTATTCATAATGTACACGGTGAAAAAATGTTTTCTTCTACCATGTACATTATTTGATATGTGGTTTTCATGGAATGTGTCATGTTACCATAAATAAAAAATCATCCTTCACTTTTTATGTTCGTTTATGTTTTTTAATTTTCATAAATTAGAATTTTATTTTTATGTCAACAATTATTTTCATGTGTGTAAAAAATACATTTTCAAATGTTTTATGGTAAAAAATGAATACATATAGTGTTTTCATTAGGTTTTTTTGTTCTAAAATATATTTGATGTTTTCTCCACAGAAATTATTATTCATACTGATATATATAATATAATGGTTGTTCCAAGATAATTCTCAAATGAATTTATAATTATTTTATTCTTTAGGTAATTATATACATTTTTTTATGTTAATATTCCAATATTTTTGGGTTTTTTAAGGGATATACAAGGGTTATTTTAGAAGATATCTTAAGGTACCTATATTAACTATTATGATTTTAAATGATTATATTGGAAATAAATTTTTAAAAAATGGTAATAAAAAATATTTTTTAGATTATTTATATCTTCCATTATGGGTAAAATTTTATTTTTGTAGGAAAATGTTTTGCATGTGGCTTCATATTTTTAATAAGACTAATATTTTTCTATTTTTAATATACCATAATGATATTTGCATTCACATACCATGTTTTACAACATGATTCTAATATGATTTATGGATTGTTAATGGAATCTAAGTGGTCTTGTTTAATTTCATGAAAAGTTATCATGAAATTATACTATGTTTTATAAAGTTTTATATGGGGGGAAATATATATTTATTAGATTTGTCCATTTTTTACTATAATTTATATTAATATATGATTTATGAAAATTATTATCTAAAGCACTAAAATTGAAATGATAAATATTTAAATGATATATAATTATTGATGTAAAACACATGATTATGTATATTGTATGGATAAGTACGTATATCTACCCACTATGAAACATGATAGGTTCTTAACATATCAACTATCATAGATGATGGAACCATTAACCTATCGCGAAGAAGAAGAAATCCAAGTATTCCCAATGTCTATATGGATAAAGAACCACATTCTTCAAATATCTCACACATCATCTCATATTCCATTTAATAATCCTAGAATGAATTCACAGGATCTAAAAATGTTTAATTGATCACTAAAGCTACACAAACCTCTATTCTTGTTTTACATCCACAATCTCATGTTAGACTTATAGTAATTACATGATAATTAATCCATCTACTAAATAAATTCTCTAACTTTGTGAATTTTATTTCATTATGAATCTATAACCACATTTAATGTCCTATAATAATATTCCATCTCAAATTCACATGCCTACAACTACCCCTAGATTCCATTGATAGAAATTCATGTCACATTGGGATAAAATACTCTACATATTATTAATGTTTGGATAAATGACATGGATCACCTTGAAGATATAATTTCAGTAAAATTTCATGGAATATAGAATGACAATTATTTCCAAGAGGTATATTGGGTAGTTCAACTTATGGTGTGATAGATAGAAAGAACCAAAACGACTAATATTTTTACCATGCATTAGAAAAGCACTTATTACATTGTGAAGAATGTTTTGGAATAGAAAATTAAAAACTATTGGATTATGAATGATTAGGATCAGAGTTCTTGTAAATATTTTTCTCAGCTCAATGAATATATCATCTCATAGAAAAATGTAATAAACATAACTCTTATTATGGTAGGAATGTCTAATGAATCATATAGGTGAGAAAATTCATAGATGAATATCTTTACTAAAAATTATATCCATAAAATCATTGAATATTTAAGAGATTAATAAGCAATTACTAATCAATTACTATATCTAATTTCAACAGATTGAATGATGTTCCCACTTTTGATACCACATTCCCATGAAATCATACATCCTCTATCCAAAAGTATCACATCACTTACCTGGTGTAAATCAAAAGTTTCAGAAGTGCACTAAACAAAATATCAGGGTTTCTAGATTGTTGTTATAAAAAATTATAATATATAATTCTATAATAAATTAATATAATGTTTAAGGAATCTATATTCGGGTGAATTATGATGTTCAATAGGGTAATTAACACCTCCCAGGATTTTATGAACAAAAGATACAATGGGATACTCATAGAACCCACACAAATTCCTAAACATGTTAGTTTGGATTAATTATTCTAAAACCTAATACTAATGGTTTCTATAATAAAAATCATTCAAAGTAACCCATTCGACTACCTGCTATAGATCAAAAAAGTAAACTATTCTTGGAAAAATGTAATTTTTATTCATAGTGATATAGTTGAACATTATTTAGTCTAAAAAAATCATAATACTACCTTATAAATTAGTCTAAAAAATAGAATAGAACCTTAGTAAGAGGTTCTAAGTTTGAAAATAAGCCATTATATTCCAGATCATCATTCTGTTTCGTGAGATATTTCCACTCCATAGGTGCAATGTGATATAATGTTATTAATATATGTCACTATCTTTATGTAATATCAATATTAAATTCAACTCATCTTTGAGGATGAAGCCATTATAAATCCTCTAGAAATACATCTCAGTAAAGGTTCGCCGCTATTTGAAAAGTGGAGCGTGTAACCGTTTGATCCTCTTTAAGGATCATACAAGCAACCAGTGTTGAAAATATATCAATATAATAGTGGATTGGTGCTACTATTATATACTCAATGTCACATTTAGTAGTTATAAAAAAAATTACACATCAGGAAATAATATATTCACTGATATCCTATAATAAAATATTGAAACATGAAAATTGATTAATAAATCCAAACAATAGACCACATCATAGACTATCATCTAAAAAACTAGATGTACTAAAAACATGTGCTAATATTTAAACCAAAAATATATTGTCTTAAAAAAATATGATGTTGATATACATTATATGACATGGGTGTATCATTATATAATATGGTTAAAATGTTATTTAACCAAAAAATAGAACCCAAAAAACGACATCAGAATATTAGAATTAGTGGGATGATCCATTATCAGACAGTTAAACCTAATGAAAAGTATATATTTGGACCATATGTCACACTATAAATGGTAAATCAACCACATATATCAAATCATGATCAACTCTATAAGATCTTCTATAAACCAATCCATGATTCATCATAGTTTTATGAGTTAGTTAGTTTTTCATCCCTTGTGGGTTCTGAATCTTCTGCTTAGGTTTTGTGGCTAAATGTTTGGACCACAAACTGAAAGCTCAATCATGAACAAAAATAAAATACCAGGTTTTGGAACAATGGTGAAATGTTTTTATAAAATAGGTCATATACATTATAATGATAATATTTATCCCATAGGTGAAGAACATGGAGGATTCATCTCCACCAAGGATGTGGGGGGGACCACTACTCTACTCTAAACTAACCACTATACTGACATCCATACCCAAATTAATGTTCTTATTCATAGAGAAGGAAATTGGGATAGTACTTGAGAATGTACCTTTCAAACTAGTAACAACAAGATCAGGACTTGTAACCCTATCATCATTTATTCACCTCTCGATCATCAATTACATTTCACGAATATCCTTATAGGTTGTTATGTCAATGTTCTAGCATTAAATTTAACTATGGTTGAAAACCAATAAAAAAATTATATTTTATATTTATTTTTGTCCACAAGAATATATATAAAAAATTATCTCTTTAATGATTCTTGAGGAAGAATAAACTATCATCATCCACTTTCGGAGCTCCAAGAACTCCTAACCTCGACCATAATTACATAATATAAAAATAGTTACTCAAATAATAGAACCATGAAGCTCCCTCAAGTCATCCTTTATGATTTATTTTCATACTTCATGACATTCCATCATATCCAGATTATTCCTTGAAGCATAATGGTTAGAAGATTCACATTCCATACTGCTAGGTTATCTATAAGAATGATTGTCCTCTCAAAGTCTCGTATTTTATTCATTATGTTACAAGGGAATCTAATTATCTTGAATATTTCGGTATGCTTGAGTTAGATTTCATGATGGTAATAGAGTATCGTTGGCCTTCCCATGTGGGTTCCTCCATCCTGAACATTCAGTAGTCAAAAGAGTCCTGGGTAGACTATTTATATATCTAGATCCACTAGAGATTCCAATATAACATTCTTAGATTCATACTCTTGAACAATATGTGGATCACTTGTTTATGTGGAAAATCTATAAGTTCGAGTTCCATAGAATTCATGATAAATCTGTAACACCCCAAGATTCTACGGTACACTTATCTTTGAATAATGTGATAGCGTGTGTTGTACGCAACACCAAGTTCTAACACATCATAACCAATCAAACTAGCCGTTATGAATAGTAATACCTAATTTTTGAAATTATATATATTTTATATTTCAATATGGACTTCATTTTTGGATTCGTAATATCGAATTTAGCCTAAGGTGAAATTTTGGTACTTTTCGGATAACTTTAATATTTTGATGAATAGTGAAAATTACAAAATTTTAATTAAAAACAACTTTTTTAATCAAAATAATTAATAGTGATAAATTATGAATTTGAGTGTTTTTAAAGTATATTTAGAATATATTTTTACCATTTAATATAATGTTGGTCATTGGACATAATTTTACAATTAAACCGAACATAAACAAGTGTCAATCTTTTGATATTTATTATCTCTTAAAAACACTCTTTTTGATTTGACAGCGGGAATTAATTTTAAATTAATTTCTGCCACTTCTGTGTTTTGAATTTAGAAAAATGGATTCCATATTTTGAATCAGGATGTTCAAATTCTGTAAATAGGTAACTTTTTTAGACATTTTGGATAATTACTACGGTAAATATTTTATTTACCATGGTTAAGGGTAAATCGTGTAAATAAGAGTTATAAAATAATATTATAATAATACTAAATTACTCTGAAACGTGTCCTAGCCTTATTTGTTGATACATGATCGACCATAGGCATCTTTGGTTCGATTTTGGGACCCCATGGTGCCACTTGTAGGTGATAGGGACATTTTATTTTAATTAAGTTAAAATGAATACAAAAATGACACAAGCATATATCTTTTAGAAAAACAATTTTTACATAGGGTTATATATGTTTGATTTTAGATTATAAATATTCATTAGAAAGATAAAAAGGTTTCCTACATAATTATATTTTATTTATACTTTTTAGACATTAAATAATTTAATTTATTAATGACACAATGATGGTGAAGAAATTACTATAATAGTGAAAAATTAAAATAATGGATATTATAAATACCCAAATAAATATAATATGAAACTTTTAATGAATTAAACTAATTTTATAGGATACTATAATATATTAGGATTTATTTAATTTAATTTTTTCGAAGTAATCAATCTGTTATTAGTTTCAAAAAAATCAACTATTGAATATTGTCAAAATTGACATAAAAGAGTTCTTAAAACAAATATTATATTATTAATTGATATTAAATTCCTAAAAATCCAAGGGTCGGCCAAGAGACTTATATAATGATTGTTTCTTCATTAATGGGACACTTGGGGGTCTCTTGGATGTATATAGTATGTTTATTAACCATATTATAAAAAAATACAATGAGATATTTTAAAAGTGAAACTAATTAACTTAGAATTAATACTTAATGATAAGGTTAATATAAGTACCCAAACCTTTCTGAATTATATTGGTTGAGTTTTTTTCGACCCATCCCCACCTTAAAATTTAAATAATCAACTTTGGAGCCATTAGAAACCGAATATGAATTTATTATAAATTAATATTTCTAGCTTTCCCAAAGGTGCCCCTCACCCCTCTTATAAAAGGGAACTCCTCCTTCCCATTTATTCACACCATCAAAGCCATTTGGCTCGGCAAAAATCTTCCCAAATACTCTCCCAACATCCATAAATAGAACCTAGAGGCCATATTTTGATCCAAAATCCAACCTAAGGAGCCTTTTGATCAAATCAAAAGAAAGAAACCGAAGAAGATGTAATGATTTCACCACCCTTTACCAAGTTCCTTTCTTCTTCCACATCTTCTTCCTTTGTTGTTACCATTCTAAAATAATAACTCCAGTATCATATATATAATTTGATGTTATTATAAATATGATACAACCATATTTTGTATTCTATCCACCCTTTGAATAACATGTCACCATACGTGCGTACGTACGGCTTACCGTCTCCACGTCATGGTGTAATTGTTATTCAATATATTATTATTTGGATGGGTATAATAATGATGTGTAACTCATGTAAATAATAAATATAACATGTTAATGATTCTTTATATATGATATACCATACATTTATATATTATTTTAATATCAAAAGAATGATATTGTCGCTCGTGCGTACGTCCGGACTACCGTCTCCACGAACGCGATGTGATTCATTCTCCATCGTATCCATTCAAGTATAATAATCATTTTATGATTTTAAAATAATGTTTAAGGACTTTATATCATTATGTATATGAATAATATACAACATATCCATGACAAACATGGCTTATGTAACAAAAAATATAAAATAAAATGAGTAATTTAACACCTGAAACGACGATAATTCTAAGATATTATTAACAAATCAATGTTAAAAGATCATATATGATATCATATTAATATATATGAATCTTGTATAATTTAATAACAATTATTTCACAATTATACTGGAGGTTAACCTACCCCAACCAAGGAAATGTACAAGGTAAGGGTTATTTCATAGTCTCTTCATTATCCGAGGTTGTTTATACGTAATAATCTACTGGGATCTCTTTATAATCCACATCCATGTTTCTTAAAAATGTATTTCAAAACATTTTTACTATTTACTAGAATATTAGTTAAAGTCATTTATACCCTTTTTTACTTTTATAAGTGGTTTATAAAGGAATCTTTCCATCGTTTTCAAAACAAGGTCCTTTTTAACCTTTTCGACAGAATTAAGGTAAGAATGTTTTTTTAACTTATACGGCGGGTGTGGCTATTTTCCACCGTTATAAAATCTTCAAAGCTTCCCTTACAAGCTTATAAGAATATTTTCAAAGAAAATGTTTTATTTTATATGGATCTTAAATGATTTCAAAATAAAAAGAGATATTTTATTAGAAAGAATTTTGATTTCATCTATGTCAACATCCTTTGATGGATTTTATGCTTATTTAAAGATTATTTATTATGATACAAAACATCTATATTATATTGAAGGTTTTGTGATTTGTTTGACTGTGGATGTGCTATTTTTATACCATTCATGGCTTATGGTGAAAGTATTGACATTTTGTATGCTAGTTTTAATACAAATGTTTATGTTATTTTAAACATTTTCATATGGGAATGCATTGAACTTAATATGTGACGGGTGGAGCCCACTATAGCTCCTCGATGCATCGGTAGGTCTCATGAGACAAACTAGAGTCTTGGAACAAGGCCTTGACAAAATATTATTTGTAGTCTTGGCACGAGGCCTTGGCTATGTTGTTATGATAGTCTGGCATTTTGCATTCCATCACTATGAAAGTGGTTATTGATATTGCATGTGATTATTCTATTAGTTGAATATCCATGTGAATAAGTAAATGGCATTATTACATTTTACTTTTTCCATACTATGTTGAAGTTCAAGTTTAAAAGGCTTTTGTTTTAGTAATGCATTTCCTTAAATGTTTATGCCTATTTTTGAAAGTTCGGCTATATTGTTATCCTTACTCAGCATTTCAGATCACCCCTTTTCTATGTTTTATTTTTCCCAGGATGTGAAGAAGTAAGTTATGAATGACCTACAGGGATTTTATGTGGGGATATTAGTGTGGAATATGGAGACTATGTTGTTGTAGTAGTTTTTCACTTTATGATGTAATGTAAAACATTATGAATATATCTAGTGTTTCCAAGGCTACTAAACCAATCGGTCTTTCGAGATTTGATCTTTCTTGTGATCATTCAAATGTTATGTAATAATGCACTGACTCTGGGTAAATAGGGTCGGGGCGTTACAGTTGGTATCAGAGAAAGTTTAGTACAAACCATGGAAGCTAGATTTAGATACACTCTGATTAGAGCACGTAGACCTAAGATGAACATTGGGGATTAGTATAGAAGAACATCCTAGAATTTTGGTATTGTAGAGATTTTGTGAGTTTTCCGAGCAATACATCCCTGTCTAGATACGAGCAGGTAAAGGCGGCTTTGGAACAGATGTACCTAGGGGTAATACCCAAAAACACTGCTTTGAGCTAGACTCGAACGAGAACTAGTGCACGACAACGGGCCTTGCTGCACTATTGGTTACGACACTCCCGGGGGATATGCTTAGGATAACTCTAATTTTCTTTAAAAATCCTTATGAAGGGTTTATGAGTATATACTTCCTCAAAGAAAACATTTTTATGATTATGCATTATATCCATAAATAGTTCAATTTATGTTAAGTGTTTTATAAGTATGTGATTATGTATTTTGATTCATAAACTGATATAGTTTATGCCATTTTTCTGAAGTGGCGCCTAGTGGAAGAAATGGAAACTGTATCAATGAACGCACTATATATAGGGATTTCCCTCCTGATCAAGATAATTATAGTGAGATGGTGATGCAACTGGTGCCGATCAGCTAATCACCATACTCGGACAACTTACTCGGGTTATGAATAATAGCCTTACCCGTATGGAGCACCCTGATCCACAGCGTGGAGGATCAATGTTAGATCGATTCATGAGGCAACAACCACCAACCTTCAATGGGAGTACAAATCCCTTAGTAGCTGAGCAATGGATAAATTCCCTAGAGAAAATATTTCAGGCTTTGGGGAGCAGTGAAAGGGAAAAATTTATCATGGAAGTTTACCGCCTCACTGGAGATGCTGATCAATGGTGGTCATTGATTCAAAACATGAAGGAAGATGATGAAGTATAAAATATGGAATGGAGGGATTTCAAAGATATGTTTTTAGAAAAATACTTTCCTCGCGACCATCGAGTAGATATGGAAAGTCAATTTCTGATTCTGAGACAAAAGGAGGATGAGAATGTCACAAAGTATGAGGCTAACTTTACAAAGTTAGAAAGGTATGCTGGATATTATATACGTAACCCATGAAGTAAGATTGATCGTTTCTTTTATGGGTTAAAACCATTTCTTTGTCGAGCATTAGTCTCACAATCCTTTTCGTCATACGAATACATTTTCTCATGTGCTACCAAGACCAAAAAGGAATTATCTAAGTCTTATGACTTTAAAGAAAAGTAAGAGAAGAAGAGACCTGCTGATCAATCTGGGAATGGAAATAAGTTGAATAAGGGAAAGGTTGAATATCCATCCTGTGGTAAATGCGGGAAGAAAGACCCTGGTACTTGCTTGAAGGGAATGGGAGTCTGTTAAAAGTGTGGTGAAAAAGGCCACCAAGCTGGTGATTGCAAAGGGAAGAAGGAAGCTGCCAATGGTCAGTGCAACAATTGCAGGGAGATGGGGCATTATGCAAATGAATGTCTTAAGCGTCAGGATAACTTACCACAGAAAAGGCCAAGGGAACAAGGCCAAGCTTATGCTATCACTACTACTGAGGTAGAAGCTCCAAAAGACGTGGTGACAGGTAATTTAATGGTTTCCTCAAGTTTAGAAAATGCATTATTTGATTCTGGATCATCACATTGTTTCATATCTTCCCAGTTTGCTAAGAAAATTAGATATTTTGAATTTGATTTAACAAGGGAGTTGTCAGTTAAAACTCCTAATGGAAGTATCATTGCAAAAAAGTTTTGCAAATCAGTCCACAATAGAGCACATAAATGTTCTTTATCTGCTGATCTCATCGTCATACCTATGATTGAGTTTGATATAATCCTTGGTATGGACTGGCTTTCAGACTATGATGCAAAGATTTATTTTAGGAAGAAAGTGGTTAAGATTCTTGATGATAATGATAAGGAACACCTTATCTTTAGAGAAGAATCGTCACCACCTAATTCTTATTTAGATCCACCCCCAGTAGCTCAACATAATTCAATTATTGGGGAGGAAGAGATTTAAATGACTGTGGGTGAGGAAAGGAATGTTCAAATAGAGGATGTACCTGTTGTGAATGAATTTGTAGATGTATTTCTGGAAGATTTACCTAGACATCCTCCAGAACGAGAAGTTGAGTTTTCCATAGATTTAATTCCTGGATCAAGGCCTATATCGAATACACCTTATAGAATGGCCACTGTATAATTAGTTGAACTAAAGAAACAACTAGAGGAATTGAGTAACAAATAATTTATTCGCCCTAGGGTTTCTCCATGGGTAGCCCCTGTTCTTTTTGTTAAAAACAAAGATGGATCTATGAGGTTATGTATCGACTACATAGAGGTCAATGCTATAACAATAAAGAACAAGTATCCCCTACCTCGTATTAATGATTTATTGGACCAACTTCATGGAGCTCAATACTTTTCAAAGATTGACCTTCGATCTGGATACCATCAGTTGTGTGTAAAGAAGGAAGACATTCTGAAGACAGCATTTCGAACCAGGTATGGGCATTACGAGTTTACTGTAATGCCTTTTGGATTGACTAATGAACCCTCTATATTCATGGACTTGATGAATAGAGTTTTCAAGGAGTATCTCGATGAATTTTTGGTTGTATTTATTGATGATATCTTGGTATACTCCAAAACCTACGAAGATCATGAAAATCACTTGCACATTATCTTGAAGACCCTGAGGAGGCATGAATTATATGGGAAGTTTAGCAAGTGTGAATTTTGGCTTCATGAGATTTCTTTTCTTGGCCATATTGTCTCTAAAGATGGAATCTCTATTGATCCTTCTAAGACCAAGGCAATCCAAGAATGGCCAACACCTACGAGTATAACTGAGGTATGCAGTTTTATTGGTTGGGTAGGTTATTATTGACGTTTCGTCCAGAATTTTGCCTGATTGGCTAACCCATTAACGAAGCTCACATGTAAATGGGTTAAATTTGATTTGACAAAAGAGTGTGAAGAATGTTTCGAAGAACTGAAGAGAAGATTAGTCAATGCTCCTATATTGACTCTACCATCGGGGAATGATGGGTTCGTTATTTATAGTGATGCATCAAAGAAAGGACTTGGTTGTGTCCTTATGCAGAATGATAGAGTTATTGCCTATGCATCACGACAGTTGAAAATTCATGAACAAAACTATCCTACTCATGATCTCGAGTTAGCAGCTGTGATCTTTTCTTTGAAGATATGGAGACACTACCTCTATGGTGAAAAATGTGAGATTTATACTGATCACAAGAGTTTGAAGTATATTTTCTCACAAAAAGAACTCAACATGAGGCAAAGGAGATGGCTTGAATTACTCAAGGATTATGATTACACAATACACTACCACCCGGGGAAAGCAAACACGGTGGAAGATGCTTTGAGTAGAAAATACCATGGAGTTTTGAACAATATGAGAATTGAAAGGGATAGAATTTTCATTGATCTAGTGAAGATGGACATGGGAATAACCAGGGAAGGTGTAACATCAATGCTTTTTCAAATGGTTGCCAAACCATCTTTACTAGAAAAAATTATGAGTTCTCAGACTGTTGATGAAGAATTTAAAAAGATGATTAAGGATCTGAATGATGGGAGATTGAGAGACTCTGTGTATGAAGATGGAATTTTGAAATTTGGGAAGAGACTTTGTGTTCCTGATATACCTGATCTAAAAAGGGAATTGCTGGATGATGCTCATAGTTCCAATTTCTCTATACACCCTGGGAGCACCAAAATGTATAGAGATTTGATGGAACATTTTTGGTGGGACAACATGAAGAGGGAGATTGCTGATTTTGTGTCATGATATATGGTTTGTCAGTAAGTGAAAGCTGGAAGGCAACAGCCTGGAGGAGTCATGCAACCTCTTCCCATACCAGAGTGGAAGTGGGACAATATTACGATAGACTTTGTCATGGGGCTACCAAAGACTCCTAGAAGGAACGATGCAATATGGGATATTGTTGATCGTCCTACCAAGTCAGCGCATTTTCTTGCTATAAGAGAAGATCTACCCCTGGAACGTCTAGAAAGACTATATATTAATGAAGTTGTGAGACTTCATGGAGTACCCCTATCAATTGTTTCTGATCGTGATCCCCGTTTTACTTCAAGATTTTGGAAAAGTATTCAGAAATCCCTGGATACTGAACTTCATTTGAGCACTGCTTACCACCCTCAGACGGATGGACAATCAGAACGGACTATTCAAACCTTAGAAGACATGTTGAGATCTTGCTCACTTGACTTTCAGGGTATGTGGGATCAATATTTAACTCTTATAGAATTTTCATATAACAATAGCTTCCATTTGAGTATTCAGATGGCACCATATGAAGCGTTATATGGAAAGAGATGTCGTACACCAACCTGTTGGGATGACGTTGGTGGAAGAAAACATGTAGGCCCATAACTGGTGGAGGAAACGATGGAAAAGGTGAAGGTAATCCAAAATCACATCAAAGCAGCTCAAAGTAGGCAGAAGAGCTATGCCGATAATCGAAGGAAGGATTTAGAATTTCAAGTCGGCGATCATGTTTTCCTGAAGGTATCTCCATTGAAGGGAGTCATACATTTTGGTAAGAAAGGTAAATTGAGTCCCAGGTACATCGGACCTTTCCAAATTCTAGAACGAATTGGGGTTGTAGCTTACCGATTGGCAATGCCGTCAAGTCTCTCTAAAGTTCACGATGTGTTCCATGTATCTCTGTTGAGGAAATACATGCCTGACCCAACGCAAGTACTCACCTATGAAGAATTAGAACTGGAACCCGATCTGCCTTATTGCGAAGATCCCGTCAGGATTCTTGATACGAGAGAACAAGTACTGAGAAACCGTACGACGCGTCTGGTAAAAGTTTTGTGGAGAAACCATAAGATGGAGGAGGCGACGTGGGAACCCGAGGAACTTATAATGAAGAACCACCCGAGTCTTTTCATGTGATAAGTATTCTAGAAATTTCGATGATGAAATTACTTGAAGGAGTGGAGAATGTAACACCCCAAGCATCTAATAATGTGATAGCGTGTGTTGTACGCAACACCGAGTTCTAACACATCATAACCAATCAAAATAGCCGTTATTAATAGTAATAACTAATTTTTGAAATTATATATATTTTATATTTCAGAATGGACTTCATTTTTGGATTTGGAATATCGAATTTAGCCTAAGGTGAAATTTTGGTATTTTCGGATAACTTTAATATTTTTATGAATAGTGAAAATTACTAAATTTTAATTAAAAACAACTTTTTTAATCAAAATAATTAATATTGATAAATTATGAATTTGAGTGGTTTTAAAGTATATTTAGAATATATTTTTACCATTTAATATAATGTTGGTAATTGGACATAGTTTTACAATTAAACCGAACATAAACAAGTGTCAATCTTTTGATAGTTATTATCTCTTAAAAACACACTTTTTGTTTTTACAACGGGAATTAATTTTATATTAATTTCTGCCACTTCTGTATTTTGAATTTAGAAAAATGGATTCCATATTTGGAATCAAGATTTTCAAATTGTGTAAATAGGTATCTTTTATTTTTAGACATTTTGAATAATTATTGCAGTAAATATTTTATTTACCATGGTTAAAGGTAAATCTGGTAATAAGGGATAAAAAATAATATTATAATAATAATAAATAATCCTAAAACGTGTCCTATACTTATTGGTTGATACATGTTTGACCATAGGCATCTTTGGGTCTATTTTAGGACCCCCATGGTGCCACTTGTAGGTGATAGGTACATTTTATTTTAATTAAGTTAAAATGAATACAAAAATGACACAAGCATATAACTTTTAGAAAAACATTTTTTATATAGAGTTATATATGTTGTATTTTAGATTATAAAAATTCATTAGAAAGATAAACAGATTTCCTACATAATGATATTTTATTTATAATTTTTATACATTAAATAATTTAATTTATTTATGACACAATCATGATGTAGTAATTACTATAATAGTGAAAATTTAAAATAATTGATTTTATAAATACACAAATAAATATAATATGAAACTTTTAATGAATTAAACTAATTTTATAGGATAATATGATATATTATAATTGATTTAATTGACTTTTTTCGAAGTAATAAATCTGTTATCAGTTTCACAAAAATCAACTATTGAATTGTGTCAAAATTGACAAAAAAGTGTTCTTAAAACAAATATTATATTATTAATTGATATTAAATTCCTAAAATCTAAGGCTCGGCCAAGCGACTTATATCATGATAGGTTCATCATTAATGGACCACTTGGGGGTCTCTTGGATGTATATTGTAAGTTTATTAACCATATTATATAAAAATACAAAGACACATTTTAAAAGTGAAACTAATTAACTTAGAGTTAATACTTAATGATAAGGTTAATATAAATACCCAAACCTATCTAAATTCTATTGGTTGAGTTGTTTTCGACCCATCCCAACCTCAAAAGTTAAATAATCAACTTTTTAGGCATTAGAAACCGAATATGAATTTATTATAAATTAATATTTCTAGCTTTTCCAAAGGTGGCCCTCTCCCCTCTTATGGAAGGGAACTCCTATTTCCCATTTCTTCACACCTTCAAAGCCTTTTGGTTCGGCCAAAATCTGACCAAATAATCTCCCAACTTCCCTCACTACAACCTAGAGGCCTTAGTTTGATCAGAAAGCCAGCCTAAGAAGCCCTATTGATCAAATCAAAAGGAAGAAATCGAAGAAGAGGTAATGATTTCACCACCCTTTTCCAAGTTCCTTTCTTCTTCCACTTATTCTTCCTTTGTTATTACCATTCTAAAATAATAACTCCAGTATAATATATGTAATGTGATTTTATTATAAATATGGTACAACCATATTTAGTATTCTATACACCCTTTGAATAACATGTCACCATACGTGCGTACATACGGCTTACCGTCTCCACGTCGTGGTATAATTGTTATTCAATATATTATTATTTGGATGGGTATAATAATGATGTGTAACTCATTTAAATAATAAATATAACATGTTAATGATTCTAGATATATGATATACCATCAATTTATATATTATTTTAATATCAAAATAATGATATTGTCGCTCGTGCGTACGTCCGGACTACCGTCTCCACGAACGCGATGAGATTCATTCTCCATCGTATCCATTCAAGTATAATTATCATTTGATGATTTAAAAATAATGTTTATGGACTAGATATCATTCTGTATATGAATAATATACAACCTATCCATGAAAAACATGGATTATGTAACAAAACATATAAAAGAAAACGAGTAAGTTAACACCCGAAACGACGATAATTCTAAGATATTATTAACAAATCAATGTTTAAAGATCATATATGATATCATATTAATATATATGATTATTGTGTAATTCAATAACAATTATTTCACCATTATACAGAAGGTTACCCTACCCCAACCATGGAAAAGTAAAAGGTAAGGGTTATTTCACAATCTCTTCATTTTCCGAGGTTGTTTTTACGTAATAATCTACTGGGATCTTTTTATCATCCACATCCATGTTTCTTTAAAATGTATTTCAAAACATTTTTACTATTTACTAGAATATGAGTTAAAGTCATTTATACCCTTTTTGACTTTTATAAGTGGTTTATAAAGGAATCTTTCTGTTGTTTTCAAAACAAGGTCTTTTTTAACCTTTTCGACAGAATTAAGGTAAGAATGTTTTTTTTAACTTATACGGCGGGTGCGGCTATTTTCCGCCATTATAAAATCTTCAAAGCTTCCATTAAAAGCTTATAAGAATATTTTCAAATAAAATGTTTTATTTTATATGGATCTTAAATTATTTCAAAATAAAAAGAGATATTTCTTTAAAAAGAATTTTGATTTCATCTATGTCAACATCCTTTGATGGATTTTATGCTTATTTAAATTTGATTTATTATGATACAAAACTTCTATATTATATTGAAGGTTTTGTGATTTGTTTGACTATGGATGTGCTATTTTTATACCATTCATGGTTTATGGTGAAAGTATTGACATTTCTTATGCTATTTTTAATACGAATGTTTATGTTATGTTTAAACCTTTTCATATGGGTATGCATTGGACTTAATATGTTACGGGTGGAGCCCGCTATAGCTCCCCGATGCATCAGTAGGTCTCATGATACAAACTAGTGTCTTGGCACAAGGCCTTGAATAAATCTTATTTGTAGTCTTGGCACGAGGCCTTGGATGTGTGGTTATGATAGTCTGGCATTATGCATTCCATCATTATGAAAGTGGTTATTGATTTTTCATGTGATTATTCGATTAGTAGAATATCCATGTGAATAAGTAAATGGCATTATTACATTTTACTTTTTCCATAATATGTTGAAGTTCATGTTTAAAAGGCTTTTGTTTTAGTAATGCATTGCCATAAATGTTTATGCTTATTTTTGAATGTTCCGCTATATTGTTATCCTTACTGGGTATTTGAGATCACCCCTTATATATGTTTTATTTTTCCCAGGATGTGAAGAAGTAAGTTATGAATGACCTACAGGGATTTTATGTGGGGATATGAGTGTGGAATATGGAGACTATGATGTTGTAGTAGTTTTTCACTTTATGATGTAATGCAAAACATTATGAATATATCTAGTGTTTCCAAGGCTACTCAACCAATCGGTCGTTCGAGATTTGATCTTTCTTGTGATCATGTCAATGTTATGTAATAAGGCACCGACTCTGGGTAACTAGGGTCGAGGCGTTACAAAATCCATATAAATGTCCAAAAGAATAATCAATGAAACTAATAACCATATACCAACACATAAAATGTATCTCAACATGCTTTATCCTATATGGCTACCCTAAATAATATAATAGAACTCCCAAATCAATATTAAAATACCAATTATATCCCTCAGTGAATATATATTAGTAAAAAATAGACATATACACATAAAGAGATATTATTATAATTTAGTCATCTAAGTACACATCACAATCTCCATCGAAATTTATTTACTTTTAAACTATCTAAGAAAAGAAATATGTATATATATAATGTTAACACATGCCCCTACCATGATTCATGATAACACAATATATCTCATAAATAATTCCATCAGCATTATGTGTATCTCCCATTGTAAATGTAATCAATGGTAACCTCAAACCATAAAAATAGAAATTAATACTTTATGGAAACTTAGTGGTCCATAATATAGTGATGAAAAGAAACTGAAATTGTTCCCCAACACGGTTACCAAACATCAAATAACTATTTTACCCTATATTGAATAATATTATAGAGAAGAATCAATTCTGTTGAAATGGAAATGTAATACCAATTTGTAACACTATACCCTAAATAACCAGGCCTGGTATGGTGTTAATCACAACCTCATGCATTCTTTCTCATATGTATGATCATTTCAACTTGAGGAAATAGACAAAATACTGGAGTGAGGATATAATTTCCTTCAAAATAGGTGAACGTAATAGAAAAATACAAGAATGATATCCAACAAGATAATAAAAAAAATTAATGAATAACCATCAATGTAGAAGAAAATAAAATTAAATCATGTCATATTAATTGGAAATATTGAATGTTAGTTAATCGTTCCAAAATAATGAAATAATAAAATGTATGGGTATGTTATTTAAAAAATAAAAAAATCCAACTCGAGGTCTATATATAATTTTCTTCATCCTCATAGTCCCCAACTCTTCCATACAACAAAAGACCATTTCCCATAATTGGATTTGTAACTATAAAATGAAAATGTTAATTGAAATGATTGATAATATTTTGAGTACAATACTCACTAATAAACAACCAATGACTTTTAGCAACATGTCAAAAGATATAAAATCTCATGATAATTATATATTATGGAAACTATATTTATAAAAATTTACATAAAAAGTAAAAACATACGTGAGGTCCTTAGATACGTGTTAAACCTTTTTATCCGCTATTCATAAATAAATATTGTTCATGATACTACCATAACATCCTCCATGTGATAATCCAATTATATGGATAAAATATACCTCTTATTAGGATAATATAATGCATGTCAAACACTCACTTGAACCATCCCTCTCGATGGATAGTGCAGGTGGGTCTACTTTAATGCTCCAATGCAGAATAAAAATTTATTGAACATTCAATACTAAATAAATATGATATATAATACATCATGTCAATAACAATATGCCACATTAATCCTAATCCACATGTAATAACAACAAACATAGGTTAAAGGGACACACATTAACTCTTCATGTGATCAAGGATCAGAAATTGGTTTCTCATGGAAACACACAAATGTTAGGAATCATTTCAATATCCTATATAAAACATATGGTTATGTAAAAGTATTTCTAACATAGGTGAAATGAAAAATAGAATTAAATGATCACCATATGTTCCAAAAACCACCTCAAAATCCTAGATAAAATATTCTATCAAAAATAATATTTAATTATAAAATTGTTTTAGGGGGGAACCAAAAATAAAGTGGCCACTATATGATCAAATCATCAAATCAAATTATCATTTGACAATATTCTTGGTCAAAGCATATTGTAGAAGCAAACTATTTTAGTTTGGATGTTTATTAAATCAATTGTCATCCAAAAAACTGGTGAGACCATTCCAAAATCAATATGTTTTAACAATATGATGAATAAATTAATGATTTTCAAAATTTATTGGCGGATAGAAATGATCAATATCAAATAATAACTTAGTTTATTGGATAAAAAAGATCTAACATGTATTTGGTCATTGAAAATTTTTTCTGAAAGGTAATTTGAGCACACTAAATAACTAATAAAGGTCCCCCAGGTTACATTAATGTGAGGGTGAAAAAAAATTATTAAAAAAATAACATAGGGTTAGTTTTATAAAAACATTCCATTTAAAGTGGAATGAAATAACGACTGATGCCATTGGATAGTCGATGACCTCCCTTAGCTACCTGATGGTCGATGTAATGATTCCTTCGACCTTGAAGGGCTACAAGTATGCTATTGGATTATCATTACAATCATTTATTTATAGAATCCAATACATCGAGATAATTTAATCCCAATGGATGTAAATTGGAAAAAATATACCTCATGAATCCATTGCAATTTTTTAAATATTCCTCATCTGATTTATATCCTCATGAGCACGTCTAAAATGCATTTAAAAACTATAAACATGATAAAAAATATTTAAAATAAAAAAGATGTATATTTAATGTCGGTGTCACAAATGAGATATCGGGAACACAATAAATAAAATCAGTCTATGTTACACTATTTTGGGGTGATCTAATCACAAATCCCAATACAACCATTTTCAAAATATTCTTTTCCTAATCAGGTATTATCATTAGAAAAATATAAGAATTTAAGAATTGGTGATAAGGTTAACTCTATAAATATTATTTCGTAATATTATTTATAAATTCAACAATCCTAAAATCGTATTAATTGATAAACTCTAATACAATATATGGGCATTATATGAATTTTTTAAATTTTAAACGTAGTTATAGAATAACTAAAAATCTTAATTTAACAAAAATGGGTCTATATATTAAGATAAACTATAAATGAATATTTATAATAATAGTTCTAATTAGACAAGTCCACCCAATATATAGAATACCTTTCAAACTATTTTATGAAATCATTATAAGGAATATTAATGGAAACATTATAAATATATAACCACAGTTTATTATAATCACTAAATTCTGGAGAAATGTCCCCCATTATTCATATTCATGTAGAAAATTTGGATTAATTAATATTATGAAATTATGGTTTAATAAATATCAAAAATTGATAATTTGAATTCTGTGTAGTGAGTCCCAATAATATGTCGATGTAAATAAAAAAAACTTGTTTATATTGGACAGTGGGTAAAAAATTTCAACAAATGTCTATGTTATTTTTTTTTCAGACTGTAGTTTTGAGTAGAAAGTTGAATTTTTTGGTGTAAAATTTTTATGAAATAATTAAAAAGTAATATTTATTATGTTAAATGTTAATTCATTCATATATGGTCATTTAGCTGTAAATTTTGAATGAACTGTCAGAATGAAATTATTTCTCCTCCATTGAATCTAGAATATAGATTTTTCCTAGGTGAGGCGTAATCTTGAGTTTGCTACCATGGCCAACCCATTCCCCTTTTCATCCTTTTCATTTTCATTTTCGTTTCAATTTCTTTATTTTTTTCTTTTCTTATTTATCATTTCTACTTATCTCGTTTCCCCTCTAAGGGATGCATGGAAACATGAACTATGTGATAAGAGTTAAAGAGATAGATAGAGAGAGATAGGGGAGGAGAGGTTATTACCATTGCGTAGTCCTCGATGTGCTAATACGACATATGGCCATCGTAAGTAGTGAAATCAAATGATGCTTCAATATTTTCTACCTGAATGTAAGACCATTTATATTGTCACAAAAAATTCCTTTTATGTTCATAGTTTTAAGTATTTATTTCCATATAGTGTTTCCATTTTTTCTCATGAGGCCCAATCTATTATTTCGAGGGTGAAATGAGGGTTTTTGGAAATCGGAGGGGTTTATTTTTTTTGGAAAACTAGGCTACATGGCTTGTAATATAGGGTGAAATATAATTTAGTTCTTCCTAAACAAGAATGATGATGTTTAATGTATTACACACCATGTATGGGGAATACAAGTTGTGCAATGGTACTTGGCCTTGTCGCTGAGTACCCGAGCATGTATACCTATTTAGGGATATATGGTCATATAGAGTACAGATGAAGACACTGTGTGGGTTACATGTCACATATAATTACATGACTTTTCCCTGTAGATGGCCAAGCATGTTGTGGGATACTTGCATGTACTTTATGCAGGGTATACATCGTGTATACATGTAACACACCATGTACCTATCACACTACATTCTCATGCCATCGAAAGTACATTCCCATGTTGCACAGTTGGAGTACCCAACATATACTGAGCACACTCTCTGTGTATCGGGGACGCACATAATGTACTATTTCCATGTATCCTTTTTTGGGGTTTCATGTTTTCTTACCCAGATTTTGGAACTGGACCCATGTGTATGCCATTCTGAGTGGGATTCTATGTAGGACATGATGGTGAAACTCATGTAGATATATTAGGACACTTAATGGATTCTCAATGGATTTTATCTAATTGGAGAGGTTCTACCTCTAGTTATTTAATTGTGTTTCATGCTAACATTAATACTCAAACATAAATGATAGATTGGATGTTTAGACCAACCTAGTGGACACCTATGATCTTATTTGAGCAATGAGCTATCTTCCAAAACAATTTTATTTTGAGGATGTTCCCCTTGTGATATGTGCCCCTTTTGGCCTATGATGATGCGAGGCTTGTTCCTCTCTCGGCCACTAGAGGTATTTCTTTTTAATATATGGTGATCTAGGGAGTCCCGTGTTGAATCCCTCACTCGGGATCGTTTAGAAGATCATTGCATTAAGATGCCTTTGTTTCTTAATTCATTGAGGATCCATTGTAATATTCTTCTATTTTACAATAGATTTTGAGGATACCATACCGGTTTTCTCCATAACATTTACATGTAGAAATCCAGAGTTGGATTCCCTCACTCATGTTTTCATTTTTGGATCCCGAGTAGGATTTCTGTTAGTGCTTAGTTTGAGGAACCCAAAGGGTGCCCATTGCTTGAACGACCCCGAGTTGTTATGTTGGGGTTGGATAGATATGGTTTTTGGGTGACACCATGAGCTCATTATAAAATCATAAGCTCATTGGAATATGGGTGTAGTGCTTGGTTTGTTGTTCAGGCCACCCTCACTTATTTTTTTCTTCTTGACATGATATTTTGTTGATGTACTAATGATCACTAGATGTTGTTACTAGTTAGTGGATGTTGAGCGTGATGTGATGCATCCTTTTTCATGATGGGATGCCTAGATGTTCTTCCTGGGATACATTTTGTTTATTGGGATTCCCAAACATTTCTCAATGGGATATAACTTCTGACCCATGTTATTTTTTTATATTTTAGTGATACACAAATGTATTACCAAAGATATGGGCATTGATATTTGATATATTTATATATATAGTGATATATATTTTACTGGGATGTCTAGAGGTGTTTTCTGGTATCTATATATTATGCCTTGTGGTTTTACAAGTAGGCCCTGAGTGATATATAGATTCCCATTGTAGGAAATCCTTGTATGAGCTCTGTGGGATAGTTATTTATGTTCTATACGTGGTACTTGGGTTCCCATTGTAGGAATTTCTTCGATGGGATAAATGGATTGATATATTGTATAACCTAATTTATATATGTATTCTCATTGTAGAGAATTTATGGATGGGCAATGTGGGTTGATTTCTAATATTACCTGAGTAATACATGGATGTAGTTGAGGGATTGCTTGGGTAGTCTCTATAAAATTTTGAGTATAATTAACCTTGAGTGAACCACATATCTATTTGATGGATTCAATGGATAAGCTCAATGGTTAGATATGTTTATTTCTAGAGTGAAACATAGATCAAGTTGAGGGACACCACCGAAAGTCATATTGGGTGATATAATTATGTACCTTGATAGATACATGGATTCCCATTATAGGAATTCCATGGATGGGCTCAGTAGGATGATGAATTCTATGCACTGAGTGATACTTGTATTTTCATTGTAGTAATGCCATGGATGTATCATACGTTGGATGTTCTATGCTCAAAATGAAGGTTCTCTTCCGAATCTATTACAGATCTAGAGGGGTTTTATGACATCTATTGGGAAATCTAGATGCTATTCCTGGAATCATTATGTACCTGATCTATTATCAATATATAGAATCCATGCTTCAGTTATTGTAGGCATGTACGTGTGAACCATTTAATAGGGGGAGTACTCCCATGTGGTGACATAGGATTCTAAAATATTTTTCCAGTTTTGGGAGAAAAATGTACATGTCGATTAGGGGTTATGGACATAGATATTGACTTAATGGAACCCAACTTGTGTGGAATGTTGTATATATTAATTCCCTTTATTAGGATGTCCAAATGATCGGGATTATATATCCATGGATCAACTATTGATCTGGTTTCATTTTATTTTTTCACATACAAATAAATATTCATATTTATGTTAATATGTTTTTAGTATGGGACTATACATTTATATTATATATATGTGTACATCTATGGTGTCACTGGTCAAGTTGATTGTGATTATAGAACCTAGGATTGACTGTGGGATCATGTTTGGGTTGATACCTTTGGATGTGTTTTGGCTAGGATGAGCACGTTGATTTTGCATCAACTATTAGCATCACAATTAATGGTTTCTTATTGTGGTAGCCTACTAAGATTAATTCTCACCCTTGAACATGATCTTCAGTGTACATATATACCTTATGTTTTCTTTTATAGTCGATCATGTGTTCCATGGGCGATAGAGTTGAATCCCTGAGTTGCATGATCGAGCAGAGCATCTTTTATGGTTCATCTGATTTGGCCGGTGCTATTCGACTGTTCTTTGAGATTTGGTACATGGTTTGGACAGAAGATAGATGTATAGTCCTATAATTTTAAGTCCATTTTTTGTACTAATGTATATGTATGGTCGTCAATGTGGGTGAAATGTGATATATTGTATGAAATATCAATTCTAGTTTTAACAAAATTTCATTTTTTGTTATAGCATGTTCTATTTTATTTTATTAATGATTCAACATTCTGTTTACATTATGTTGTGTATGATACATTGATATTTTTCTATTGTTTCATAAAATTATATTTTGGAATATTCTCCCCACCATCACACCCTAGGACCTCATTGCTAGTTGGAAGTATATGGCATATGTGGTGGCACGCTAAAGACCTTGTAACCCATTATCTCATAGCACCAGTTTAGTGGTATCCAGGTCAGGACGTTACCAAGTGGAATTAGATATGTTTTCATGGACTTTACTGCTAAGAATATGGTAGACATGAGTATTAGGAATGATCTGGAACATGTGATGGATATCAAAGTTGTGCGTCAAGGACACTTGTTTGTGTAAGAATTCGCGGTTCCCAAGATTAGAGATTATTGTTCTATTTTTCAATGTTACAGTTGTATATGATTTTCTCCTTGTGAAACACACATGTTGTGTTTGGATGTTATCATCATTTCCATTGTAATGATCAATGATATTGTTTTTTATTCTTTTCCATCAATGGTAATATTCATATCATTACTAGATGGATTTTATTGTGATGGTGATGACTCAATCCTCATGTAGAATATGTGTTTTGGCCTATTAAATCGATGTGGCATGTGATTACCTTTTTTTGTTACCATTTTATTGTATTGTTTCTCAGGTATGTGATAATATAGTTTGAAAGATGAGTACATTTATGATATATTCCAATAAATTTCTTGTGAACTAGAACTATATAGGATATTTCTATATATCCATTCCAAATGTGTTTCAGTTCAATCTCACTCAAATGTTGGAAATAACATACATGTAAAAACTCCATATGAGGTTTACTAGAGAGGGTCAGGGCCCTCGTAGGCTTTGTTATCATCATAAACCCTTGTTTTTCATTGTGATAATTTTCTTTTCCTGAGTGGATGGATCATTTGAGCTTGGTTGTTGGACCTTATGACATACTCTTAAGGCTTGTTTTGTTGGTCTAGGTGGGATACCTAGAGTCCATTAGTTTTTACTCAGACCCTTATAGATTGACGTCGTTTTTTTCACGGGCAAACATTGTGTGAGAGGATGGTCCCAATTTTATCGATTCTTTCTTAGGATGTCAGCATGGATTTATGCTTGTTTTGAGTTTGAGGCATGATAAGTTATTATTTTGTGTTAAAGTAATGTTAATGACTTTGTCTTTTGAGGGAGGTCAAGGGTGATTCTTTTCCAATGCTAGCTTCGACGGGAATTACTATTCGAGTTCCTGTCTTTGTAGACTAATGTTTATACTATTTTCAATGATGTTAGAGCATGGGAATAAAATAATGAGTAGAATGACTCTGAGTGACGGGTGCTTATGGAATTTTTTTTGGCACATTTATGTGAGTAATCAAGAAGAGGAATTTCAAGGGAGATTCTAGAATAAATAAAAAGACATGACATATAGCACAATCATCAAATCCTAATGGTTGGATGACTCAACAGAGTACGAGATGGCTGATATGATACATACTGGTTACACATGGTATAATTAGATTCTCAATTGGTGAGTCACCATCTATGAGATAAAGACCAATGTTTTTTTAGAGATTTCATGATCTTGGATCACAGAATTTATGTTAGAATATCCCACTATGGTAAATTTTACATCGTGAAATGTTGGGGCAATGTGAGATAGTTCACCCTTGGATGAATCTTAGTAATTTTTTGAAGTATTCAAGTGTAGCTCTAAGAGTGTTGTATACGCCCTGGTGGAATCATATGGTACTCTTGCTAGATATGATCACACACGATATTGATTCATTTTGAGTATGCTTAGAGAGCATATTCTCTATACTGAGATTATTTTCATCTAATGTATCATCCCTGCTGAAGAAGTAAACTAGTTGAGGTTGTGCTCTATGAGTGATTTAATGTAATACATATGATGGGGATTAAAAAATTATCGATATTAAGGTGGTAAACCCCATTTTTAGTTGAATATATTGTGTTTATGGTGGGTAATTGGGCTCAGATGTTCTTTTTGAGATGCTGATAAGGGGATTCATATAGTGGGGAGTACTAAATCTATTGAGGTTAAATGTATTCTACATAGAACGATGTTATTGATTCTTTGAGATTTGGTTGGTGGATAGTCTATATTTTGTGGCTATGTAGATTCATTAGATGGAGCATGGTCATTGGTCCCTTAACCATAATACTATAGGATGAGGAGGATTATGATATGAAGTTTGTAAGTTCTCTTATAGTCTCAAACTGAAGTTTTGAGAAGAAATTTGATTTTTTTTCCTTTCAGAATCATGAAAATAAGAAAAATGGATTTTTTTCCTATGCGATGATCATAGATATATTTTGTGACCACTCCAATGGTAGCATGGGTTGTTTTCTCTAGTTTTGGATTTTGGTGGAAATCTATGTAGTTTGACTTTTGATAGAATAATTAATATTTAATTTGTATTAAAATAAATAAAATTTATTTGTAAAGGTTTGCTTGAACGTAACTTTATAATGGGTATTTATAATGACATATTTCACATACATAGAGTCTATAATGATTCATTTTTTAAAGGCGAGGCATAAACCGGAGTTGGGCACCGAGGCCTGCACGATCCCCTTTTACTTCCTATTCATTTTCATTTCTTTTTATTTTTTTCTTCTTATTTTCATCATTATTACTTCTAATTATCACATAACCCCCCCCCACCCGAGCCTATTGTAGCCCCCAGAGCTAAGGGATAAGAGGTATAAGGAGGGAAATAGTGAGAGGGCTGGAGAAGGAGGTACTGTTGTGAATCCCTTCATATGATGAGTCGGCATATAGAGACCATGGGAAATGAAATCAATGGAAGCTTCATCAGTTTCATCTCAAAGGTAGCCCCAATAATATATTCCTTTAAAATCCAATTTAATTGCGTTGTTTCATGTGTTTAATAGAAATGTATTTTTTGATTGTGACTTCATGAGGACCAATTTGTTGCTTTTGGGAAAAAAGTATTTTGAGAAATCAAAGGGTATTCCATTCGGGAATACCAAGATAAATTGCTTGTAGTCCAGGATAACATGCCATGGGATCTTTCCTTTTCAGGGATGATGATGTTTATAAAGTACACACCTTCTCTGGGGTAGAAGCACCATGTACTGGTACATTAAAATGTATCTAATTACCCGATCATGTCTACCCGTGTAGGGTTACATGGCCATGTAGAGTACACGACTAGACCTAGTGTGGGTGGAATATTGTGTCTAAGTACATTGATTATACAAGAAGACATTTAAGCTAGTTGAGGGATATGGTAATATACCACATGTATGGTACACACCATGTACTCATGTTACAAGCCATTTATATTGCGTTATACATGCCCAGGTAAGTGAGAGTACACATCCATGTGGCTTGATGTTAGAACAAATCATGTATAGAGATTACACGCCATGTATTATCCATTATATCCCATTGAGGTTTTTCATATTTTCTTTCACTGATGTTGGAATATGATGGAAAATCAGTCCATTACCTTTGGGTTTCAACATAGATCGTGATGGTGAAACCATTAGATTGATTTATGAACTCGTACTGGGTATTTTATGGATTTTTTATAAAAGGAGTTGTTTTCCTCTTGTTATCGAATCCATTTATATCTTAAAAGTGATACATGAAAATGTATAATATTATGGGTTTTTGGACCATCCTAGTGGATACCATTGATTTGTGATTATCTATGAGCTATCTTCCATGATGTTTTTCTTTTAAGGATGTTCCACTTGTGAGATGTTCTCTTATGTCCTATGAGTCATTGACACCCATTTCCTCTAAGGGATCCCCCTTAGGGATTATTATTCATTGATGATGATCATAGGAGATCCTTGTAGGATGCATCACTAGTGTATGGTTTAGAGGATCCCTATTGTAGGATGACATTGATTCTTATATATTTGTGGATCCATTGTCAGTCGCCTTAGTTTTCCTCGTTCTTTTGATGATCCCATGTTTGTCTCTTCATTTAACATGACAGATATGAATTTTGAGTGTGATTCCTTGACTCATGTTTTATTTTGTGGATCTCTAGTAGAATGCTTATTATTTATTGTTTTGTATGACCTATCTAGTGCCTATTTTGTGACTGACCACGATTAGTTATTTTTTGATTGGGTATATAATGTGTTCAGGTGAAACATAGAACTCGTATAGAACTAGTAATCATGTGGGACTGTTGTTGGATTGTTGGGTTGGGTGTTTGAGGCACCCTCACTCATTATAATCTTCTTTATAGGGTTTTTGTCGACGCAGCAATGTTTACAATATATGATTCTTATTTTGTAGTTGTTGAGTCTGACGTGAGGCATCCTTCTTCTTATTATGATGTTCATATGTTAATCTTGTGATCTATTTTGTCTTATTGGGTTTCCCAAACAGGATTCTGAGGGATATGGCTTCAATGACTTGTTATTTCTGATATTTTAGTGATAAATATTATTATTACCTAGGAGTTGAATATTTATAATGTATATATATATATATTTTTTGGTTATATAAATTCTTAGGAGGTCTAGACATGTTTTTATGGTATCTAGTTGTTGAGCCTTATGTGTTTACTTGTATGCTCTGAGAGGTACACATATTCAATTAGTTGGAATGAATGAGATGAGCTCAGTGGGATATTTATTTATGTACGCTATGTTATAATTTGATTCCCATTGTAGGAATTTCCTAGACAATCTTAGTGGTTTGAAAATTTGAATACCCATAGTGATACTTGGATTCTCATTTAAAAGAATAACTTACACATGATTAGTGGGTTGATTACTAATATTCACATAGTTTTATTTGGATCTAGTTGATGGATTCCTTGAATGGGATCTGGGTGATTCTGAATATAATATTACATTGAGTGAACCATGGATCTATTTGAGGGATGCTATGGATGAGATTGTTGGTTGAATATGGTTGTTCCCAAAGTGATACTTGGATTCAGTTGAGGGATGCATTGGTCGATCTCATTGGTTTGTAGAATTATATTCCATTACTGATAATTAGTATTCTCATGGTTGGAATTTCTTAGATGAGATAAATAGGTTAATGAAATCAATTCCATGTTTGATGCTTGGATTCATCTTCGACATACTGATAGAGTATATATTTCAATAATCATGATGATAGTGTTCTTCTAGATCAGTTACAGGACTAGAGGGGTAGCATAGAATCTCCATGGATGTCTTGATATGTTTTCTAGAATCATGTTATAGGATTGACCATCAGTATATAGAATCATTTCTTCAGTGATTGTAGGTGAGTAGGTGAGTACCCAGGTGCAGAAAGAGTACTCCCCTATTGTTGTGTAGCTTTCTCAGATAAATTTTCATCATTGTTCATGGTATTTATATGACGATTTGGATTATGGATATTGATATCGACATTATGGTACATGACATCAGTGGCATGAATTTCATCTCAATTAACATGAAAAAGATTCTAAAGTGATCAATATTATGCACCCATGGACTGACTGCTATTCTGGTTTCATATTTTTGATTCACATAAAAATGAATATTCATTTTTTGAATATATTAATTTTTATGGGACTATACATGTATACATATATCGATATGGACATCCATGGTATAACATTACTAGTTTCTAGGGATCATAGACCCTGGGTTCTAATGTGGGAAATGTTTGATACATCCATTGGTTGTGTTTCAACAAGGTTGAGAAAGTTTATTTGTCAATGACATTTAGCAGCACAGTTTTATGTTTCTTATTGGGATTTCCTACTGAGATTCTTTCTCACACATTCATGTAAAACATGTTCTACATTTAGTCCTAATGTACTCTTCTTATTTGGTGAGCATATGTTTCATGCTGTTTAGTGCTGAGGCCCAAAGATTTTTGATATAAATGAGCTTCTCAAGTCATTATTTTGATCAGGCTGGTGCAGTGTGACAATGATTGGAGATAGGGTATGTGGCTTGGATCAAAGTTTGTAGTAGAGCCCTGATCTTTTATTTTCTGTATTTTTGTACTATTTGATTTGTATGGTTTTCTCAATGGGTGATCAGTGTTGTGTTGTATGACAGAGTAGTTCAAGATTTTAAATCATTTTAATTACAATTATAGAATGTTCTATTTCAGTTGATTACTACTTCCATAGTCTATTTACATTCTGATGTGTATGATACATAACTATTTTTATGCAATTTTGTACTCTAACATGGGGGAATAGTTTCTCCAAAATCACACCCTAGGCCCTCACTGCGAGTCGACAGCCTCTGGCATATGAGGAGGCGCACTTGAGGCCTTGTAACCCACCAACAATGAGCACCAGTTTAGTGGCATCTGGGTCAGGATGTAACAAGATGATACACACCATTATTTAAGTATATGGTTTCCTCTAAATAAACTAAATTTTCAATAAAATAATATACATAATGCACTGAACATAAATGAATCCATGGTATATAATGATAAAATATAGATATTTATTTATAACCATTAAAACCTAGTAATTTAATAGATTGTAATGAATAGAAGTAACACTTTTTAATATATATATATATATATAAGTAGATATATACATATATATATATATAATCAAAAAAACATTTAATATTGAATAAATTCAATTGATTTAGGTAAAATTATTAGATAATATCATTTTATTCTTTTAGAGGTATTTTTCTAAATATTTTTTTTCTGTGAGATATTAATTTCAATATCATGATAATATTAATTAATAATGGAAAAACACTTTTAAATGAATAATGGGTTAAAAATAATATAACTAGTAAATGATTTGAAATATGAATGAGTATGGTTCATATTTTTTATTTCTTGAACTGGGTCCGACATAATAGCCCCCTTAGCAGGTTCACCACAGGACATCAGGAACATATCCCAATTCATTGGAGGTTGCAGACTAGTTGCGAGTTTCTAGTAGGGCAGTAATGGAGAGTATATATGCACATTTATCAAAGTAGAACACCATATGAAATAAATAAATAAATATACTAGAACATATAACTAGGAAAATACACATGTCACAATATAATGAAATAGGATTTATAATACTCAACTGAATTGGAAAACGTATTATGCCAATATGTGTGTTATGTATCAATATTGAAACAAAAAATAAAGACACTACAACTCCCTAAATGGATATCGAACCTTGTCTGGTTCCCGTTCCCAAGATCCATCCCCAACCGGGCACCTATCCTTGGCCATTTACCTTTATCCTGTCCTAGAACAATATAATATATTCGATTACTGATCAGACATCCTGAATAGGGTCTGAGTACATCTTAGTAGGCCACAACCAAATGGGTCTAAAACAATTCCTATCAAAATAAAATGTAGGGAGATCTATAATAAAATAAGTATAATGAAATAATAAATATTTTATGAAATTTTCATTTATTCTTATATAAATATATTAAATCCAGGGTTTCAAAGCAAACCCATTCCTCAATAATAGCTTCATCTCATACTAGAGCCCAAGGAGTTCCCTAGGTAATATTATACCCTAGTACCCGGTTCATATAGAAGCTTGAAGTATTCATCGTGCTATTATTTATCATTGCCTGATTTGACGCATTCTAGAGTATTAATATTCTCATGTGTGGATATAAAATAATGTTCCATTATGTCCATTCCTTAATATCACATTTAAAATCGACATTTCCAAAGTCTCCAATATCACTATCATTTTTAATATGACCATGTTTCCATGGTTAATCTTTAATATACTAAACAGTGTCCCATCCTCTTTACTCATTTGTGGAAATTAGAAGTTAAAATTTATAATTCGCAATTTATAATGACCATGTTACCATTTTTATTAGATAAATAATTCACCAATTAATCATACACCCTAATGCCATTATGAATTCCACAATTAATTAATCATATATATTTCATTAGTTATATCAAGATTGACTAAATGATTAAAACCATTAATAGATTCCTTAATTAATTAATTAATATCACAATTTATATTCTATAACTAATATTCTAGAATTAGTTGTCTAATTATAACCTCCAATTTCCATAATTAATCCAATATTTACGTATTTATATTATATTATAAAATCTAAATAATCAATCTACAATTAATTCTATCAACTTATACATTTAAATATCTCATACATAATACCTCGATTAATAATCTAGAATACAACCCCAAACCATTATTATCATTTTATCCATATTAATTATCTAATATAGAAGACTGTTACTGTTATAATTAATCCCACAATTAATCCCATATTTAAACAAGGATTTGATAAATAAATTGTTTAGTATAATTAACCTAATTCTTGAAAGTTAATTTCTAAAGGATTATAGAAATAATAGAATTTTTTTATATACATATACAATATATGAATATAGAAATTATATTTAGAATCCCTACCTTGGTTAAATTATTGATATTTTCCAAACAGAAATCCCCAGAATCCGAGCAGAATAATGACGTTGATAAAAGATCCAGATCTAATTCCTTAAATCAAAATCAACACCAAAGAGATATGATTTAAATAATCTATATCTTTTTCCAAAATCATAGATCAGTATCTATCCACAAAGGTTAATATCGATTAAAATAGAGGATATATTCCTCGATAAGGTTATGGAAACATTAAAGAAAGAATGTGAGAAGAATAGGGATGAAATCAACATAATAAGGGAAGAGAAGATCATCAATTCAGTCTTTTGATCTTAATTAATGGTGTTATAAAGGCCTTGTAATCCATTTAGGTTTATTGGAGATACTTTATTTACCAATAGAAAACTAAAATTAATAGTAAGGGTTTCATATGAGGTGAAATTGTTCATTAAATGTTGAAAATGAGTGATATCCCAAATTTAAGGATGTTATTATTGGCCCACACATTGCATAGTTGGACGTTTAGACAATCTATGTCCTATAAGTGTGTTAACCAACGCTTCAAGGGGGAACTTGACACATCTTCCTCACATGACCTCTCAAATAATGTTTTAAATGTGAAGAAGGCACTGCCTCAAAAGGATAGAGATCACACAATTTTTCTTATATAGCTGCATGATATTTACAAACTATGCGCCAACCATGCACATCCTCCTTTCTCCAAATAATGTTAACAGTCACCCAAACACACCTCAATTCACAAGACCCATCAAAGGAACTAATGTGTAAAATGTATACAAAATCATTCCCAATATATCTCTCGAAAAGGTAGGTACGTTATAATCTCTTCACCTAATCATCCTTGAGATACACATCCACTAATTTATAAAATTCCATGCCAAAAAGATCAGGCCATTGAGCCATCATATCTTCTTCTCATTCCAATGTTTCACGTTTCACATGTCTATGTTTCCATAACACATGAAATATAAACACAATCATTCACCAAAATTATTTCTCATTGAGATCCAACACACGTATCAGATGATCCTCATAGGATACATATATATCAAGATCAACCACACCCATATCGATCTCATGAGATGGATCTGGTGGTACATCCGATGTTGGGAGACATGTAAAAATCATTCACAACACTTTATCATATTGGAAAATCAAATTGGTATGCCACTGACCCAATTCTATCCACTATATCAATGGGTCTAACAAACATGGGAACTAACTTACCCTACACCCATCTCTTATGGTGACCCAACCTAGGAGACATCCATAGGAATAAACGATCACTACTGTAAACTATAGGGTTTTAATCAATTTGTTAGCACATTACATCTGTCTACTCTGATACATATCCATGCATTTCATAATCAACTACACCTATTTATATGTCTCTTATAGGAGTCTCAGTACCCACAACTCTAACACACAATCTTCCATCAAATATTGTAGTGATCTTCATGGAATAGTATAAAGAGCCTCATGTAGTTCCATTTGTATAGAGTCTAGATATCATTTTTTATAGGTGAACACCACTAAGTCCAAGTGATTTTCCCATGATCCACCGATGTCATGCATATATGCCCATAGAATATTCTCAAGCACCTGTATATTATGTTATAACAACCCATCTGTCTATGGGTGTAATGTTGTACACAATAATACATATTTTCCACGAGCTTTCTGCAAGCCCTACCATATGTGTGATGTAAAGAAAAAACCACAATCTCAAACATTTGTTTTTGTCACACCATGTTGATAAAATATCTTTTGAACATACAATTATCTGACCTACTACACTATAAAGGTTTCCCTTATAAGAAAAAAAGATCGTCCTTTTCGATCCCATACACAATGACCCAAATATAGTCATTCTTCCTTAGAATCCTCAGGCGGCCAACCAAAAAATCCATTGTAACATCATCCCACATCTATTCCATAATAGAAAATGATTTTAGAAATATACCTGGTTATAAATTCACCTCATTCACTAGCTGATAGTTGAGGCATTTTTCAAAAACCTTTTTAAGTCATTTTTAATGTGTGCACTCCAAAACATTCTCCATGGTTGTAGAGACCCATTTATTGACGTACATAGTCATTACATTACTTTTTTTGATTGAAAAAAACAGTCTCCCAAAGACCGTATTAGTTTAGTGACTTTAGAATTAAAGAACATAATCTTCTAATCAAGTTTAAAGATCATCAACATCACCCATAAATATCTTTCCCTTTTTTTCTTACCTAAAACCCTTCTTTATATCCTGGGGAAATAAAAACATTAAATGGGTGAGATGAAATTCTCAGTATGGGTAATCATGGAGAAAATAAAACAAACTATATACATTTGAACTTAAAAACAAGAACATAATATTTTAACACCAAAAATCAGAAGATGTAAAATAAATCTTGGTAGTACGTAAGGCATAGATCATAAAGAAACATTAATCATGATAAAATAGCATGGGAATAAAACATGGAATTTTGTAAAACCATTAAGCACATGATATGATTTCCATAGTATCCAAGTCATTGCTTCCAAGACCATCATAGTTGACAAGTCCATTACTGAACCTGGATTACTTATCGTTCCATCCATGTATTACTGAACCAGATTCACATTCCATTTCATCAATGTATATCTCATGAGATATAAATCATTACCCAATGAATTGGAGGGAGATATAGGTCCCACCCATCTCATAATTAAATCATTATTATGTTTTCCACAAAATAAACATAAATCATTCATCATAACCCAACGAATAAATAGGTTTCATAACCATTGTCCCATCATCACATAATCCATATAAAATAAATGGATATCATTTCCTCAAAAAAATAAAAACATGTAAATTTTAAGGAAATTATAATTAAAAAATAACCATATTAAATAATTTCATCTTAGGATAAATCACGTGAAATGAATTCATGAGGAAAATATCATTTCTTCTTCAAAATAATTTTTTTCTCTAAATGTCATGCAATTTTAAAAGAAAAGAATTTTGTTGAAAATAATCATAAAATAATTTAGAGGAAGCTTAATTTAAATAAGTTGGTATGAAACTGTAAAAAACTATTCATGCATTACAAGATCAAAAAACATTCTCCCCATACTTTTAACGGATAAGTCAAAATGTTCCTCATATGATAATCAAAAGAATGATATCATCCACAATTTAAAATTCAAATATGGGTATAAATGACATTAATCATACATATAATAATATTAAACTCTTTATATAAATCATTTTTATGGACATAGAGTAAAAATTTAACCCCAGTAAATACTTACGTATAAGCAATCTCGGATAAAAATGAGATTTGCAAAATTATCCCTTACCTTATGTCCAATTTCTTCCATATGTGTCTGAGACTCATGTATATTGGGTTTTAATATATTATTAACATGTAAAATAACCATAACATATTTATGATATCATACATGATTCACTTTAGACTTTATATTACCCGTTATTTTGTCAATTCCATGTTAAAACAACATTTTGGGTAAAATCATTTCATTTATCATCCGTGTTTTGACTTTCAATTATTCATATGATTACATAAATCATGATTGCATACTTCCATAATGTAAAACATGATTTATATATAATATATATTCAGAATATTCATATATATAACAGATCAATAAATGGAATGAAATTCACCATTCATGGAGACGGTAGGTTGTATGTACGCAAGGACGCTGTTTTCGTTTCCTCAGTAAATTGAATGGAAGTAAATAAATAACATATACCTAAATCCGGTATCATTAATATGTCATATATTTCATAATTATTTAATATATATAATTTATAATAATTCTTGAATGGTTAAATTGGAGAATGAATCTTATCACGTCATTGAGACCGTAATCCGTACATACATACGAGCGAGGATATCGTTCCCATAATTATTGAATGGAATTAGAGTGGATGAAATAATATCTCAGAATTAGTATCATGTTATAATTACCATATATAGTTATTATTTACACCATTATACCTATCCATGTATGGTGGTGGTGGAAAAACAGATTACACCACGGTGTAGAGACAGTATTTCGTACGAACGCACATGCGGTGATTTCGTTTTCCGTAGGATGGATAGAAGGTGAAATAGGGTTGGTTAATATTTATAATAACATATAATTATATGTGTGATACTTATGTTGTTAGTTTAATATGAAACAACAAAATAATTGGATGTAGAAGAATAAATGAACTTGAAAGAATCCGTATAGGATATTACCTATTCTTCTACATGACTGTTCTAAACCTCCTCTTAGGGCACTAAAGTTGGTCTCTGAAGATTACTGGGACCTGTAGTATGTTTCTATGAAAGTGTACAAGTGAAATTTTCATGGTTTGGCCAAACATTTAGTCTAAAAATAGCCTGAGGAGGAGAGGGAGGAGGTTCCCTTTTGTAAGGGAGGAGAGGGGAACATTTTGAAACATAATAAATATTAATTTATAATAAATTCAAACCCCACATAAAAACCTCAAAAATGAGTCTATTATAATATGAGATGATATATGGTTGTAATATCATCAACCAATAAAAATTTTACATGTTCTGAATTTATTTTAAACCTTATCAAATTGATTTATCCTTATTTAATCAATTTAATTTTATTTGTGGTAATAATATTCTAAATTTTAAATTGTTATAAATAATTACTTATGTGTTGTTAATTTTCTATAATAGGATACTTTATGAAATTTTAGAAAATATAAATTTCAATTTATAATTTTTAAATATTTTTGCGATTTTTAAACAATTTTATAATATGTTATATTTATAATATAATACTAGTTTCGATTATGACAATATTCATTTATATGCTTGAATGGCCTAAAGGCCTTAATTTTTATTAATTTTTTATAACCCCCCTTTCAAGGAATAAAGGGGAACCCTTACATGGCCCGTAGGCTCAGAGAATAAATGGACCGTAGGCTTAGGAGATTACATGACCCAAAGGTCTTAGGGAATTCAACCACATTCCATATTTAACTAGAAAAATTGTGGATAACATTAAATAGTTCATATAATATTTATTTTAATATTTTTATACAATTTATTTGATATTTCAATCAATATAATAATTTATACATCACTATTGTGTCATCATTAATGATAATTATTTAATCCCTAAAAAATGTAACTATATTCTCATGATGTAGATAATTTTATTAGATTTCTAGAGACTAATTATACTCAATGGTTTATGAGGATTATCACTAAATTAAAATTATTACACTTATAAGATATAAGAGAGTGATATGTTTTTACATTATTGTGTTTTAATAATAATTATATCATTTTCATTGTCAAAAGACCATCAGATGAATCTATTCAGACAGTTAAATGATATGGGTCTACATTTATTCATCATATAGAATTTTTGCAGGTCTTAAGGTAATTTTATAATCTTATTTTTACCCTTAATCACCAGATTTACCTTTAGCTGTAGTAAATAAAAATTACCATAGTTACTATTCATAACATCAAAAAAATAAAAGTAACTTATTAACATAATCTGGACACACTGAATCCCAAAATTCAATCCATTTTTCAAAATTCAAAACACAAAAGTTGATTTAGTTAATTTAAAATTAATCCCGTTGTTAAGAAATCTAGTTTTAAAAGATAAAACATTTTCAAATGTTGAAATGTTTTTACCCATGAATTCAATTTAAAATTAATTTTCATGATATAAAAAATGGTAAAAATATAATCTTTTTATAGATTAAAACAATTTACTATTATAATTTAACCATATAAATTATCTCGATGAAAGAAGTTGTTTTTTGTAAAATTTAGCATGTTTTTACTATTAATCAAAATATGAAAGTTAACATGAAAATATTAAAAAATTATCCAAAGTTAAATTTAATATCATTATTGAAATTAATATGTTTATTTTGTCAAATTAAACTCATAAATGTGTCAAAATCAATATATAAAGTAGGTACGCCATTAAAAGGCGGCAAAATTTCATTTTTTTAAAAATTGTTATTTTACACAAAAAAATTATTTTATTCTCATACCATGTTCTATAATATGTGTAAGATGAATGATAATTTTATAAAATTCATAATTTGGTTCATAATATTCATAAATTCTAGTTCATAATAATATTATAACTATGTATCGTTGTTTAATAAAACTCGGTATTGCGTACAACACATGCTATTGAGAATGGTCACTCTTGCGTGCAACACAAGCAAAGAATATTGTTGCGTATAATACAAGCTAATAAAATGTTGCATTTAGCGCAAGATAATCTTGTTGTAGCGTATAACATAGGAAATTAAATAAATTAAAAAGATTATTTCTCATAAAATCTTACTGTGTTACATTCTACCCCCCTTACAAGGAATTTAACCCTCGAAATTCATCGCTGTTATAAATCCTTCAGTGCTTGAAAGATTATTTAATAGAAACCCACATCGTAAAAATAAATACTAAAACTAAATTTTCAAAAGTAAAGTAAGAAATGTATGGGTTACCCAAATTAACTCATCACTGGGTTTCAACATAAGAGAATATAGGTGAAAACATGGATATGAAAGCGAAATTTAACCATCATGTTCTGATGGAGAGTGGTAGAGAACATGGATATGAAAAATCCAACAATAACAAAGCCATAAATTTTTGATTATCTAATTTACCATCTAATTCATCAGATATGAGATTACAAGGACAACATTTTTTGTTTTCAAGATCATTTCCTTAAAGTTGATGAATTGTTTACATAACGAGAAACACTTGGTTGATTTTAGTGTAATACCATCGTTGGACATTTCATGAACAATTTACACTTCATCTCTTATTTAAGGAAATGATGTTGAATTTATCACTCTTAAAGTATTATCAGATCATGTGATAGAATGATAGGTTATTCCAACTGTCCTTATCACAAAAAGGTTAACACAAATTATTAAATATACATAATTCTATCTATGGTGAGATTATCAGTATGTGATTCCAAAAATGGAATTATACTTCATTTATCATACCAGTTAATAAAATAAAACTAATTTCTACAAAATATGGACATTCTGCAGGCCAGTGGTAGGTGATAATGGTCTGTCACACTTCAGTTGTGGGTTCGATTCCCGCAAACATGTCAGAAACGATGTGTTGTCGACCTTCCTATAGGTTGTACATGTTTCCAAAACTATACTATTCTCAAAATGTTCATGCCATAAAAAATACAATATGATGTTCAACTTATTCCATTCCAATATTTAGGCTTATCCAAAACATCTCCATATAATCCTATAGTATAAAGTAACCGATTACTTGAAACATCATCTACCAAGCATGTGAATAATATCATTTATCCCCCATATATCATAAGATATATCTTGTTGGTCATATTCCAGACATGTTAATACCTTAATCATGAAATCTCTTGAAACATGTGTTGCCATAGGAACCTTAGTTAATAGATGAATGCTGTCAAAATTTAACTCTTTCCACATACCAAAAATCCCAAAACCTCTATATACTCAAACCATGATATCACAATATCCTTATACCAGTCATGGGCTCATTAATACTATTAAACATATTATTTTCACCTTATCCCATCATTAGGTTCATATCATCTTCTTTTCAAAAATATTTCAATCACTATTCATGGTTACCTGTACCATATTCTTATGGAAAACCAAAAAGGACCAATACATAGATATTTCAATATACCATAGAAGTACATCAACAACATTATTCTTGAATTCCAATACAGAAGAACTTAAATCCATACTCTTCAATGATTGGCATGTAATATGTCCTTCCTCGAATTAAAATTAACCTCTTAAGTCAGGGGATTGAGTTGGGTAATTCCCATGTTCTCCACAGATAAGACATTGAACATCAAAATAGCCTGTCACTCTATTCACCTTTTCCCCAAACAGATAACATATTTCATTCCATTTCATGTATTCCTCAAGGTTCTTCTTCTCGGCTTCTTGATATGTAAAAATGTAATCTTCCTTCCTCTATGTTCCTCACCATTAGAACTTGTATAAAAGTCCATGTTCCTATTATTTTATGACTTAGGAATACAACTAAATTTCACCTTGTTAATCATATATCATGTTGTCTGATTTGACATATTCATATTATTTTTCACTCTAGGAATAACGCTATTTCGCTACTCATAGCCACCAATTTGTCCACCAGATTCAATGTTAACCCAATTCTTTCTGGTTCCATCTATTAACTAAAACTTGACACCATTGTGTAAGAAATAGTTAAAATAATGGGGAACCACATAATTATAAAAAGTCACATATAATATGTATAAATTATGATGACTTCTATAACCTATGACATATTCGGTTCACCCTAGGTTATTCATGAGCATTAACATAATTCTAGGACTGTAACCTATACATATACTTAACCTTAGGGACATCCCTAGACATACCTTAGAAATATCTCTAGGGATCTCACTAAAGTTTTCGCATCCTAGTTTCTAAAGGGTATCTAAACCTTCGCCCTGATACCAACTATAGACATACATAGCTTTACGTATGTAGAAATTAAATTACTTTTACAGAATGGCATTAACAGACCCCCAAAGAACGTATTAGTTTAGTGTCTTTGGAAACTCAGAACATAATCTTATAATCATGGTGCATGATTTTCAACATCTCCCCTGAAGATCTTTCACTTTTGTTTTCATACCAAAAAACCTTCTTCATATCCTGGAGAAATGAAAACATAAAAAGGGTGAGTTTAAATTCTCAGTAAGGGTAAACATGGAGAAAATAAAATAAACCATATACATTTGAACATAAAAACATGAATATAATTTTTAAACACCAAAAATCTAAAGATGTAAAATAAATCTTGGAAGTATGTAAGACATAGATAATAAAGAAACATTAATTCTGAAAAATAGCATGGGAATAAAACATGGAATATTGGAAAAACCATTAAGCACATGATATGATTTCCATAGTAGCCAAGGCATTGCTGCAAAGACCATCGTTGTGGAAAATGTACATTACTGAATAGGGTTTACTTGTCGTTCCAGCCCTGTATTACTGAACCCGATTCACATCATCTTCCAACCATGTCTATATCATGAGATATAAATCTTTACCCGATGTATTGGAGGGAGATATATGTCCCACTCATCTCATTATGAAATCATTCTTATTTTTTCCACAAAATAAACACAAATCATTCATCATAACCCAACCAATAAAATTTATTTCATAAAAATTGCCCCATCATGAAATAATCCACATAAATTAAATGGATAAAATTTCGACATAAAAAATCAAAATATGTAAATAATAGGGACATTATACTTGAAACATAACCATATTAAATAATTTCATCTTAGGATAAAACCCTTGAAAATAATTCTTGAGAAAAATATCCTTTCTTTTTTCAAAATCATTTTATTTTTATCCAAATATAATGAAATTTTAAATGAAAAGAATTTTTTATAAAATAATCATGAAATCATGTAGAGGAAGCTTCATTGAAATAAGTTGTTATGAAATAATAAAAATCAGTTCATGCCGTATAAGTTAAAAAACATTCTCCTTATACTTTTAACAGATAAGTACAAAAGTTATTCTTATGGTAAACAAGATAAAGATTCCATATACAATGTAAAAGTCAAATTGGGGTAAACATGAATTTAAAAATACATATAATATTATTAAACACTTTATGAAAAACATTTTTTTGGACATGGATGAAAAATGTAACCCCAGTAAATACTTACGTATAACAAATCTTGGGTAAAAATGAGATTTGAAAAATTATCCCTCACCTTATGTCCAATTTCTTCCGCATGTGTCTGATACTTCTGTATAGTATGTTTATAAATATTATTAACTTCTAAGAAAACCCCAACAATATTTTTGATGTCATACATGATTCACATACGACTTTATATTACCCATTCTTTTGCAAATTCCATTTAAAAATCATTTTGGATAAAATCGTTTCATTTATCGTCCATGTTTTTGACTTGTAATTATTCATATGATTACTTAGAGCATGATTGAATACTTCCATAATGTAAAACATGATTTATATATAATATATATTATGAGTATATATATATATATAATAGATCGATAAAGGAAATAAAATACATCATTCATAGAGACGATAGACCGTACGTATGCATGAATGCTATTTTAATTTCCTTATTTAATTGAATGAAAGTAATTAAATAAAATAAAAATAAATCCAGTATCACTAATATGTCATTTATTTAAATATTATTTAATACATATACTTTATAATCATTCTAGAATGGTTAACTTGGATAATAAATCTCATCGCGTTGGGGAGACGGTAATCCGTACGTACGCATGGGCGATGATATCATTCCCATAATTATGGAATGGAATTAGAGTGGATGATATAATTTCACAGAATTATTATCATGTTATAATAACCATATATAGATATTAATTATATCCATCAATGTAAGGTGGTGGTGGAAAAAAAATTACACCACGACGTGGAGACTGTATTCCGTACGTACACATGCGTGATGATCTTGGTTTCCATAGGATGGATAAAAGGTGAAATAGCATTGGTTCATATTTATAATAACATATCAGTATATGATTGATACTGATTTTATTACTTTGCTATGAAACAACAATATAAGAGTAAGTAGAAGAAGAAGTGATCTTGAAATAATCGGTAAAGGATATTACCTATTCTACATTGCGCCTCTTCTAAACCTCCTCTTAGGGCGCTAAAGTTGGTCATTGAAGAAGACAATGACCTCTAGTATGTTTCTAGAGATGTGTAAAAGAGAAATTGGTAGGGTTTAGCCGAGCATGAAGGCTCAAAATGGTGTGAGTAGGAGAGGCAGGAGGTACCCTTTTATAAGGGATGAGAGGGGCACCTTGGGAAATATAAGAAATATTAATTTATAATAAATTCAAAACCCACAAAAAACCTCCAAGAAAGACTCAATTCGAATATGAGATGTTATAGGGTTGTAAATATCATCAACCAATAAAATTTATAAATGTTGGGAATTTATTTTAAACATTATCAAATTTATTAATACTTATTTAGTCTATTAAATTTTATTTGAGGTAATAATATTGTAAAATTTAAATTGTTGTAAATAATTACTTATGTGTTATGAATTGTCCATAATTGAATAATTTATAACATTTTAGACCATATAAATTTCAATTTATAACTTTTAAATTTTTTTTGTGATTTTTAAACAACCATATAATATGTTATTTTTATAAAATAACACTAGTGTTGATTTTGAAAGTATTCATTTATTTGAATTTAAATAAATCCCACACAACAAATATTTTCAAACTAAAAGATTTAAGAGATTCACAACATGTTGTATTTATCTATAAAATTAATGGATCACATTAAATAGTTCATATAATATTTATTTTCATACTGTTATACTATTTATTTGATATTTCAATCAATAAAATAATTTATACATCACTATTTTGTCATCATTAATGATAATTATTTAATCCATAAATATTATAAAGAAATTAGAATGATGTAGATAATTTCATTATATTTCTGGAGAATATTTATTGTCTTAGTTTTATGAGGTTTATCACTAAATTAAAATTATTACACTTATAAGATATAAGAGAGTGACATGTTGTCACATTCTTTTGATTTAATAATAATTATAAAATATTCATGGTCAAAATTCCATAAAATGAATATATTCTGACCCATAAATTATAAGGGTCTACTTTTATTCATCCAATAGTATTTAGGAAGGTCTTAGGGAAATTTTATAATCTTATTTTTACCCTTTATTACCTGAGATACCATTTTCTTTCGTAAATAAAAATTACCATAGTTACTATTCATAACATCAAAAAAATAAAAGTAACCTATTAATATAATTTGGGCCCAGTAAATCCCAATATGGAATCAATTTTTATAAATTCAAAACTCATAATTTGTAGTAATTAATGTAAAAATTATCTCGTTGTTATGAAAATGAGTTTTAAAAGTTAAAATAATGTCAAAGATTGAAATGTTTTTACAATGAATTCATTGTAAAATTAATCTTAATGACATAAAAAATTGTAAAAATATATTCTATTTATACATTAAAACAATTTACTATTATAATTTAACCATTTAAATTATCTCAATGAAAAAAGGATGTTTTTATGTAAAATTTAGCGTGTTTGTACTATTCATCAAAATATGAAAGTTAACAGAAAAAATATTAAAAAATTATCAAGAGTTAATTTTTATATCCTTACGGAAATAAATAAGTATATTTTTTAAATTTAACTTATAAATGTGTCACAAAACAAATTAAAATTTGGTGCACCAACAAAAGGTGGAAAACTGTATTTTTTGAAAAATACTTATTTTACCCAAAAAAATTATTTTATCCTCATACCATGTTCTAGAATATGTGTAAGATGAATGATAATGTTATAAAATTCAAAATTTGTCTCATACTATTCATAACGGCTAGTTCATAATAATATTATAACAATATATCATTTTTTAATGAAACTCACTATTGCGTACAATGCACGCTATTGAGGATGGTCACTTTTGCATGCAACACAAGCCAAGAATAGTGTTGCGTATACTACAAGCCAATACGGTGTTGCATATAGCACAAAATAATCATGGTGTATCATACAACACAAGACATCAATGAAATTTAAATGAAAAATTTTCATAAAATCTTGGGTTGTTACAATGGGTCTTGTTACATTTTGGTTATTCCTCGATGAATCACCCACTTTGAGGCAAGAAATTCTTACATGAGGTCCTCTCACATGCTCGTAGGTACCACAAATCGATTCTTCTTATAAATGATATCATTAGAATCTATCAAACATGTTGATGCTGTCTCCCTAACATCAAAGCTTTCCATCAAGGATAAACAACCTAGAACATCCTATTGTATATCCCTAATCAATCTCAGAACCGAATAATCCACTACAACTAAACGAGAGCCATATTCTACTAATTCACATGAACTGCCACTTACTTTTTAGTCAACAGGGTCATCATCTTCCTCTATGCAGTATCATCATAAAAAATATGAGTCTAATTTTTCATGCTCAAGGCATCAGTCAGACAATTTCCCTTTTCTAGTGTATAAGAGAGTTCAAAATAAAGAGACAACATTTAATAAACCCATATCCATAATCAAATATTCAAGTCACCTTGTGAAAATATATACTTCACGATCTTGTGAATTGTATAGACTATAAATTTTTTCCATAAATACATTGTCACCAACACATAATAGAATGAACCACTACTTCCAAATTGATGTCATGCATAGGGTAATTCTATTCAAGAGGCATCACCTACCGAGACCCATATCACTCAAATCAATATCTATACAACATAACATCTCCACGTACTATCCCAAGAGTGTCCAAATATAATGTATACTTCTATCCTGGCTCATTTAGGATAAATTTATTTAAAAATGTTAAATGCTTCTTTAACTCCTAAAATGATATCCCACATGCCTCAGAATATTCAAACATTACTACCTTTTTGGTCATGCCCAAAATCTTTGCAACCAAACTAGAAGATTCTTGTATGAATATACTATAATATCTAACTAATCCCAGAAAGAATAAAATATCAAAAAAAAATCACCAGATTCATCTATAAAACCACTTCTTGAACCTTCATTGTGTGTACATACAAACCATTATCTAAGATATTGTTCTACTAGAAGTTAACATAAACAATCCCAAATATATATTGAGATAGCTTGCCATATAGTCGATGCTCTATCAGTGTACATAGGATGATGTCATGATGTGGGGCATTATTGTCATGAGTCTTTCAGTACACCAAGATATCATCCACAATCTCCACCATAAACTAATCTATATACGGACGAAATATCATGTTCATCAAATCCATAAAAACTAATTGTGCATTTTTTAACCCAAGACGATTACAAAAAATGATAATGGTAATAACTTATTCTAAATGAAATCCAAGGAATATTAGATGTCCATACACCAAAATGATGATACCCTAATCTTATATTGATCATTAAGAACACTCTATCTCCCTAAAAATGCGTATATAGATCATCAATATGTGGAATAAGATATCAGTTGTTCACAATAATTTTTTTCAACTTCTAGAAATCAACAAGGAAAATTAAACATTATTATCATCATTCTTATTGAAAAAAACAAGTGATCCCCATGTTGATGTACCTAGATGAATAAATTCCTTACCCTCTATCTTCTACAAATGAGTCTTAAATTATTGAAGCTTAGTCAGTGAAATTATATATGGTGGAATAGATACTGGATCAGCCCCTTATATGAGTTTCATAGTGAATTATGTATCTCTCTCATGTTGTAGCATTGAGAAGTACCACGGAAAGTCATCCTGAAACTGTTCCACTATTGGCGGAAGGTTATCTTTCCTATCACCCCCATCATCTATTAATAATATAGAAAAATAGGTGATGAGATCTCCCAGTTTCTATATAATTGGGCCCAGTTGGATTGCATGGATATCATACTAACTATGATCAATATATTTGACACCCTTTTAATGACACAATGGTAACTCTCCTATGGTAACCGTTGATGGGCGCTCAGTTTGAGACTAGCCAATCAATAACCATAATCAATTTGAATCCTATCAAATTAAGTACAAAGGGATCCTATAGGAAACAATATTACTCGATCTCTAGTGAACATATCTTTCATATATAGGTATATCTAGATCGTACTCTCGACGGTGTATCTATAGTTATAACCCCACTCACAAACATCATTTCTATGCTCAAACCATTGAGAAATTTTTTTCAAATACAATGAAATAAGAAGCACCAGTATCAAACAAAGAACAAGATAATGTGGAAGCTACGTGAATAGTTACATTCCCTATCAATGGTCCAACCTCGCAATCCACATGTATATATTGTAATTCATGTAACTATACTTCTCCAGTTCAATGTGATGTCGTATGACATAGTTATATATAATCACTTTACATAAATGAGTGCTCCTTCCCAGAAGCACCAAGTCCTATTTCTGTACATCCTCAGCCAGTATAACACAATCTGACAACTGAAAATTGTGTAGTAGACTCCCTTCCCACACTACAAGTCTACACATCATCTCCATTAGTACCACTCTATCACTATAAACTGAATAACTTTAGTATATGTCACATATATATGTAATATAGACACTCTATTGGTGGTCGAGAACAATGACATTGATATTGTCCCAAACAACCACACTAATGATAGATCACCCCAATTAGGTTTTACTGATGTGAACCTTCTGCCTATATACTCCAGTTCCCACATAATTTGTTATAGTTATCATAATGGTGCTTCATACTCTTGGATTCCATACCTCTTGATCATCAATTAACAACTACCAATCCAACACTACAATTCTACCTTAGGTTCCCTTCCACTATGATTGTATGATCCACCACTTCTGTAAACGTATTTATCCATAAAATACTCACCTATGTATTAATCTCACACATAGGTATGTGCTGAAATATTTCTCCATAGCTGCCTCATCTCCTGCTAAATTTGGAGGAATGAATTTCAGATCTATGTAGCATCCATCATAGTCCATCGTCGATATTTTCTGTTCTGTCAGATGCACGAACTCAGTAGCTTTATCTTGTCTCAATGTATCTAGATAAATGTGTTCTAAGAACTTATTCAATAATTTCTTCTATAAGATACTTTCAGTCATTCCATTTATCACATGAATTTCCCACCAGTGCTTCATTGATCCCCATAGCATATAATCATCCAACATGACCCTCATCTCACCCAGATTCTCCAATAGGTCATGCATTGTTTCCATCAACTCAAATTACAATTCTCAACCCTTAAGACATCCCTATTTAGTAAAAGATGGAGGGTGTTGAAACTAAATATCTCTTATTAGTTTATAAATACAATGAAAATTCTACATATGTCTCTTCCCATATATTTATTAAAAATGGAAAATCCCTCTCCAAAATACTTCCCTATGTCATTAGCTGGCATAATCCGTACATCAATTTCCCTAACTAGAATATCATTTAAAATCAGGCCCCTCGGTCATCCCCTCAAGAAGAATCATGGAGGCATACTCTCTACAATTCGTTACACTTGTATCAAGTCTCATAATAAAACCATATAAAATTTATGTAAGATAAAATAATAAAAACAATACTTTTCTCTTACATCTCCACTCGGTCAAAACCGAGGCAGTATCACTACCCTAAAACATCATACACCTATATTTTGGTTAGCAATTGTAAACCCACTATCTTCAGCATTTTTCTTATATATTCACCTAATTATTATCAATTAAAATTATTTTAAAATAATTCTCAATTAATTTTATGCACTATTTTTCCATTATAATCTCTCAACTAGGAAAATAGGCTATGTTCAACAACTTTCTCATGAACTATTTTCCCATACGTGGCCAAAATGATGAATGTCACAATAACCCTAAGTGTCTAGAATGGTGCATGAAAACACAACTCCCGTCCCATTCTAGGCCACGAATCAATAGTAAAAATTCAATGGAACTATAATCATATCTCACCATAAGTGTATCATCCATGGTGAAATAATATTCAACAATAATGGAAAACAATAGTAGAAACAATCCCACCCAAATTACTCAAGATTTCACCCATACAGGTGCTTGAAACTCCCAAACATGATTTATTTACCAAGAACAATCACTACCTAGTCTCATTAAAAACATTCTAAAAATAGTAAGATATAAGGAGATGAAAGTCAAATGTAGCTCTGATACCACCCTGTAATGTCTCAAACCTGATTATGCACGATAGTGCCCTAATCTATTTTTCCAAAGAAGCTCATGTGAGACTCCCCATGAGATAGATTTAGCTAAATAGCAGCTAGGGTCTGCTAAGTCAGTAATGAGGAGACTATACCCTCATTTATCCGATTATTAAACAAGATGAAATAAATAAATAAACTAGGAAGTATATATAAGTAGACCAATAATTATGTCACGAGATAAAAAAACATGAATTACAATAATAAAGAGAAATGGAATACATGTAATGCCAAAATAAGTGTCATGTGTCTATAATTCCACTAAAAATAAAGACACCGTAACTCCCCAAGAAGGTGTTGAATCATGTATGGTTCCTTCCACCATGATCCACCCCTATTCATCCACTTATCTGAGGTCATATCCTTTATCCAATCTTATAAAAATATAATATATTCAGGTACCGATCTAGATTCCAAAATATGGTGTGAGTACAATTATATAGGCCACCACCAATAGTGTCTAAAACAATTCTAGTCAAATGATATTTTAGGCAGTTCTACTAGGAAATAAGTAAAATGTATTAATAAATAGTTTATCAATATTTCAGTTATTCATATCTAACTATATTAACACCTTGGTTCCCATGGATACAAATACCTGAATTCTAACTGAATATTATAATAGATCTCGAACTGTTCCCTATGTAATATAATATTTTAGTACCTTTTTTTGCTAAAGCTCGAATAATTCAATGTGATGTGATATCTGAGTACCAAATTTTACACATGATGGAGTTTGAATATTGTTGTGTGGGGCCATATCTCAAAGTACCATTATTTTATTTCTATTGTTTCACATTTATAAGCCACATTTACTAAGTTTCCAGTATCACAAATGTAAGTAAGATGACTATGTTTCCATTATTACACATCAATAAAATGAACATGTACTTATTCTCTATACTCTTAAGAATTATGTCCAAGTTACCATGTATACTAAAAAATTAAAAATAACCATGTTCCCATAATTTTTCATATAAATAATTTAAGAATAAATTATGAACCTGTAACTGATTACTAATTCAACAATTGGTTAAACAAATCTATTCAATAAGCTAACTCAGTTATTAGATAAATGCTTCAAACCATTAATTAATTCTTCAATTAATTAATCAATACCACATTTGATATTCCATAATTAATTTTCCATAATTAATTATTTCATTCTAATATACATTTTCTATTATTCATCCCATAATAAATTATCTTGATCATATTATCAAAATAAAATAATTAGTCCAAAAATAATTATCTAAACATATCAATTTAAATATATTATTTTAATCAAAAAATTATTTATCTACATTTTAAACCGAACCTATTATAATAAAAATCCCAAAATAAATTATCTAATAGTGTATATGCTTAGTTACATGATTAATTACACAATTAATAACCAATTTCAATAATGATTCTATGAATTAATTTGACATTATAATTAAACCTATTTATAATTTTTTTTCTCTAATGGATTATATAAATTCTAAATAAATTCATATACATTTTTAATAGACAACTATAGGAAATAGATTTATACCATATACCCCAGTTCGTTTTTTGGATGTTTTCCCAATGGAAATCCCCAAAATCTCAGTAGCTCAATGTAATTGATAAAAGTTATGGATCTTAATTCCAAATTTAAAATAACGATGAAAGTCTACAATATCACAATATATATATATATATATAGATAAAAAATATTAGATCTAGGTCTCACCACAATGGCATGGATCCATAGAAATAGATTATGTATTACAAGAAAAGATCTATGAAATATTGATGAAAGAACAAAAGAAACATCGGGATGAAATCCACATACTGAGAGAAGAGTGGATCCTAAATTTGGGATTTCAATATTAATGAATGGTGTTTATAAGGCCTTGTAATCCATCCGTTTCAATTATATAACCTTCCTTTATCCGTAAAAATGTCAAATCCCATGTTTGGACCACATAAGAGGTGAAATATGTCATTAAATGTTGAATATGAGGGACATTCACATTTTTAGGACATTCATTTTAGCCCATGCACAGTTTAGAGGCACAGATAAACAAACTGTGAGCTAACTATGAATTATTCCCTACGTCAAGGGGAAATTCAAAAGGATTCCTTGTAAAACCTCTCAAACCATTCCTCAACCATGCAAAAAAAATTCTTCTAAAGTATAGAGACTGCACCGTTTCTCATAGGTAGCCACATAGTTCGTACAAATCGTGCACCATCCCAATATAACATATTATATCCAAAAGTTTATTTGAATTCACATTAATGAACCCCATTCAAAACTCCCAAAATGGGTTTTATATTAAAAAAAATTACCTAAATTCACACCTGAGATAACAATAGAAAATATGGGGATCTTATAATATTATTCACATATTATTTTCTATTTTAAATTATTTATAATTATATATCAAATATTTATTTTGACCTAAAATTTCTTATTTTCTTAAATTTTATATGGAAAAAGTTTTATTTTATTTACATTAATTATATTTTTATTTTCTAAATATGAATTTTTACTATTTTTTAAAAATTACGATGTTTGAGTTAAAATATAGTTTTTAAAAATAAAATTAATTTTCTACTACTATTAGTAATTAAGTATGAAATGAGAATTAATGAAAATTTTTTATAAGACTAAAAAATTAATTATAGGTGAATTTTTAATTATAATGTTTTTTTTTCTGAATTTACAAACCCATAATTGATTTTTTATTCCCTAATTTTTTTTAGTTAAAAACATTTTTATATATTATAAATTTTTAATTTAGAATAAAATATTATCAACATTTAAATTATTTAAAATGAAATATATTGAAAATTTATAAGTAGATATTCAAATTATCTAATATAAACCCCATAATTTTTGACACAATGGTTAAAATAAAATATGTAAATACTAGTTACCACTATAAAATTTAGAATGGTAACAATTAACAATAAAAGGGATACATAACCTGATATAAGTTAAAAACATGTCTATAATCATGTGGATGAGTTTTCCCTAAAATAAACCTCTAACTAAAAACATAATATCACTATGTTGATCATCTATTCCTATTTAACATGTCCCCCATTAATGTAAACAAGATCTAAAAAAATTCTTTTTCACTACTAATTAATGTAGCCTCTCACTCCCATAAAATTAAATAAAAACAATTAGGTTTCCTCCGTAACCCATTAAATATTTAATTCCACCAAAATAATATTTAAATATATTGAGTACTTGGTTCGAATATATTATCTAAATATATTCATTTACAATTTATCATCCAATTAAATATCAACACTCCAAGCATTAGAAATTATTTTTACTAAAATTAATTATTTTATATTTTTGTAATCCAATTATAGTTATAATATATATATTTATATAATAAAATTATTATAAATTGTATTACAGATTCAATAATTCTATGGTAATAATGATTTATCACATTTTGTAGTTTCTTATATGAATAATGAGTCTCTAATTCGTGTAATGTGCAGAATACATTCTTCATGATGTAATATGTATAGGCTTACATAACCACCATAAAAGGACCATATTAAAGTTGAATATAACATATAATTATCGTATTTACATAAATATATTTATTTAGTAACAATAAACCATATTACTCATTTCTCTGTTTTCATAGAAAATGAAATCATCAATCATGTGCACTTGGGAAATACCGCTTACACTGAACGATAAATTATACATATTATTATCATCAAAACCATCTGTGGATGATCACGAGGATGATATTATATGATATATATACTTTTTATGATATCATTATGTATATATTATGATATATTTTTTATTTTAATAATGATATTATCAAAAAATGATTATCATTAATTCAATTGTGTAGAACATGAAAACCAACTGTGAAATAATCTCTAATTATTTTTAAATAGTTAATAGATATTACCTTATACTTATTCTTATTGAATATTATTATATTTCACACTAATAAGAAAAATATTAGATTACTATATTTATTTTATAATAGCATAATAGCAAAACCACCTCATAATCACCCACTTGTTTTGATAGGTTCAGGTAGGGGTTGGTGAAACAAAAAACTTGAACAATTATATGCATTTATATCATGGATTAATTTGAGAACATATATAATTATTTAATAAATTTTGAAATTGTAATTTTTTTTATTCTTGAATTGTTTTATTAGTATTAACTAGTTAATTTAAAAATTAAACTTCTTTCATTATGGAACACCAAAACATGCTAGTCCCATATTTTAACAACAAAAATCATAAAAAATAGTGAAATAAAAATATAAAATTATAAAAAATCACATATCATAAATTATATTACCTTCAATTATCATGGAAGGATGAATTATTAACATGCATAAAAACAAACACAATTTTTAAAAAACTAGTTCATGAAAATAAATATTACATACAACAACTGTTCCAATTGGTATATAACGGAAAAATATATAAGTATATAATTATTATAAATAATTATTATAATTAATTGTAGTTATTAATATTGTAAATATGTTTTTATTAATAAAATAAATTTATTTATTTAGGAAGTTTGGAAAATGTTCATAATGAATCAGGAATGTGGTAAGGGTATTACATCTCAGATTCCTCACACTGATACATGTTTGGTATTAAGAACATATTCTCATTTATGTGTGTATAAATTATATATATTATATATCATATGTGGAATTTTATTTTAATCATGGTATTTTAATTTCTATTAGAAGACCACACTTTCATTTGGTTTTGTATAAATTGTTACTGAATTATTTATTGTTTCCTTGATCTCAATTATGATTGTTTGAGACATGAAACATGTTATCAACCATGTTTATTTTAATTTAATTAGGTTTCCATTTTATAAAAAAATAATATATATATGGGTTACAAATAATTAATAGGCTAAAATCTTAAAATTAATTTAATTTTACAGATAATTTATTTTTAGTCAACTGTTATCTTTTTTGTCAGAGTTTTTAGTAACTGAATGTTGATTCCTTAATTTCTGATAATTCACTTTAACTTATTTCATATATGTTGGGTATATTTTAATATTTTATTTTTTAATATGGTATTCATATTTTTTTTTTAAATTTTATCACACAAACCCATTTTTAAAGGATTCATCCCACATGGATTGTGATGAACATAAATGATAATGATAACATAAGATAACAATCATTGTGTTATATTGTCACATAGTTAATATATTTCAACTAATATTTGGTTCTCTAAACATAATATTTTATTATGTGGTAATTTAAATTAATATTTTAGAAAATAAATTTTTAATATAATTAATGTATTTTACTCTTGTTAGAATGGTAGTTTAGAACAAATGTATTTTTAAAATAATATGTATATTAATTTTACATTCCTATTATTGATGTTCATATATTAATCTTTTCATGATAATAATTATGTATTTTCCAGCTATATTAATAGTTACTTTTTTAAATGTAATGGTTACAAAATACATGAACATTAATATTTTATAATTTACCAACAAAATAGACATGTAAAATTATAGTTTTCATTGATTGAATTTTTCTCCTAAAATATATTTGATGTTTTCTTTTAATCTCAAATTATTATATTATAAATTATTTACTGTAATAAAGATTATTATTCATTATATTTTCTTAGATATATATATATACTCATATGGGTGGTTGAAACCCTATTATCAAACAATTATATTCTTGATCCCTTCTATTGTGAAATTTTTTATAATTTTTTTAGTAATTTTTTTTCTCGTTTAATGATACATCCAAATATGATTACACTGTTACTTCATGTTTCAACAATTTTAAAGAAACATTCTTTTTTTCTATATATGTATTGTGATAATTTTATTATATTATTGAATTACATTTATACACATTTCCGTATATTGTCTAAACTTCAATTTTTTCAAAATTTATATTGTATGGTGTTCAATATTATAGAATGTTATTATAAAAGCAATTAAAAATTATTTCCATTACTTATTTATTTTAATATGAATTATTATTATAAATATGAATATTTATTATTTTTCCATACATGTAAATTCTCAACATTGGTTATGGTTATTATATCTCTTTTATTTATATGGGGAAAAGTATGGATATATATTACTATTGTTGACTTCAAACATAGAACGATTATATATTAAGATTTTACATAATTCATTATATGGACAACCATGTTATATTAAGTATAATCTTTATTGGTAATACAATAAACATTATTGTTGAATCTTTTAGTGATTTCATTGGAGATAAACATTTGACTGATACAGCCCGAAATTATATAGATCCTTAATACATTAACATGTATCATGAGATAAATTAACATTATTTTTGGTTTTTACATATACCCATAATAAGTTATTTTTATGACACAATTCCATGATAGTGTATTTATGGTTTTTGACATTATAAATTCCTTAAGTTTTATAACAGTTTAATTGATAATTTTTTTATTTTCAAAGATATATCATGATTTTAGTTTCAAATGATTCTGTCTTCATAATGTTTATGTATTTATTTAATAAAATTTATTATGTGTTTATTACATAATTAACTTAGTTGAATGGTTTACCCAAATGATTGGTTGATCTCACCATTTCTTATGTTTCCAATTCCACATGTTATGTAAAAATGTATTATACATGGTATTCTTTATTTGATAGATTTCAGTAGAGAATTTATTGTAAGTTTGGAAGACTAAATTTGGATTAATTTTTTTTTATAGAAAAAAAATTATTATTTGTGAATGAAAATATTTTTTACATGTTATTTTTTTCTAATATATAAAATGTATATTCCTAAAAATTGATGGAAATTCTTGTATTTTATTATTTTAAATATTTAATGTAATAATGGGATAATTTTTTAGGAATCTTGAGTTATTATTTTTTATTTAATATAATTATTATGTTTATGGAACTAGTATATAAAGTGTATGTCCTAATATCCATAATTAGTTTCAATAAATGGTTTAGATAAATTTGGATATTAATATGTTTTTTGACAAAATTTCAATTTTTTGTTATATTCAGAATTATTATAATTATAATAGTATTGATAACACATTGGGATAAGAATATTATGTATTTTTATGTAAATAATTAACATTTTATTTAGGGATTATGATTACTTAGCCATATTTAAATCCTTGATATGATTCTATGAGTAGGATGATATCATGATATTTTTGGGATTTCTTGAGTAAGTGTTTTTAGTAAAAATACAACACTACCTAGAAACTGGAAGTTGGATACAATAATAGAACATATTCACCAAATGGTAATCACCCTAAAATGGTCAATTGTGCAATGAATCAATTATCTATCTAATAAAAAATTGAGTGATTCTATGAATTCACACCCAACTGGATACCCTTTGCGTATATTGTTTCATAAAAAATATTATCCTTAATAACATGTAAAATATATTTATTACCAATTTACATTAATGGATTAGGTTATGATGAACAAGAGAACCTAAAATAATGAAAATTAGATTAAAGTAAATGTATAAAAAGATTAAATTAATGAAATAAGATATATTTTGAATCATATTTTAAATTTAAATAGTCCTTTATTATTATTATATTTATAACCATGTTTGGATTTATCATTTGGTTGAAACCTAATCATAGAGTTGAATATTAGAATGATATATATTATGAAACCACATTGTCTTATAACTGAATAAGGGAGAATACTTAAATAGTTATGAAATTTAGTATATTCTCATTTTGATGTATAAAATCTATGTTTTATTTTCCATAAAATGGTAGTGATGTTAATATTGTATTATAAATTAATTCTTTAAAGTCAAAGAAATTTTAATTAGTGAAGTGATACTTATCGATGACATTAAACTATTAATAATGTTATTAAGGATTATGTGAATAATATACATTTTTATGTTATATAGTTTTGTATTAATGGTTTGTAATCAAATATTAAATGGTATTAATGACATGAAAAATTTATTTTCTATAATCCTTATATTTTATAGATAAATATTGAATAACATGTTTTTTGGGGATATAAAATTATTAGGTTTAAAATATCTTTAATTTAGAGACAATAAAGAGATTGATGATTTTGATAAAATATGTTATGTAGTATCAATATCATTTTGATTGACTATAATTAATTATTTTTTGTAAGTAATTATATTGATATATATATATATATATATTGGATTATGATATAGTAGAGTTATTTTGACCATATTATCAAGTTGTAACATTATATAACCAATGGGATTTTGGAAGATGCCTTTTTATTGGTTATACAAAGAGTGATGTATATGTTATAAATACTTATTGATACTATTTAAATGAGTAATAATAAAAAATATTAAGAAAAAACTTATTTAATTGTTTGATAATGTCACAAAATATGATTTTAATATATGATTAGTTTTAAAAAAAGTCAATATTTCGGTTGCTTGGTCCTCACCCAACATTAATCATAAATTAGACCATCGTATATTAAGATAATATATAAAATAAAAGTACCACCATTACTACTAAAATGATTATTATTGGTAATTTATTATAGTAAAAACTTTATGAAATATTTATATTAACAAAATATTATCAACTTTTGATATAAATAAAATTCAATTACAATAGTTAAATGAGGAAATATGATCATTTTATACATAGAATTTTTTCTTTTGCCTATGTGATTTCGATGTATTTTTTAAAAAATGTTTTATTAATTATGATAAAATTTATTAGATATAAATAATACGATAATACTAATTTAATTTTTAAATAATAGGAAATAATAAATAGAATGGTGAAATTTAATAAAGAGTTATTTTCCTATAAATTTCATTCAAATTATATGTCAAATTTTTTATTTAAAATAATAATTTAGAAAAAAAAATTAATTTGAAGAAACGAAAATAATTTGTGAATTCATAATAGATTAATATAATAAAATATATTTTTTAATGTTCTAAAATGAAATTTTAATCTTAAAATAACATTTTTAAAAACAACATGACATTTATGACATTATTAGTTTATAAGTATAACTAGGAAAATTATGAAACATTTCCAGAAGTCAAAATAGTTATTTTATATTTCATGTTATTGTTTAAATATTTTAATTTTAATAATTTATATACTCATTTTTTAGAACATTAGTATTTTTTTAAAAAAATATTTTTTAAAACATTATATTTATTTTCGAACTAATTTTAACCACTTTAATATATTTTTTTAAAGATATATCAATTAAAATTTATAATAATTTGGTCAATATTTTATAATACCATCCACTTTGTTATATAAAAATATAATTTAGATATTATTTATAAAAATTAGATACCATGGTAAATGTTAAAATGGTAAATTTAAAAATTCCATTTGAAAAGTGATTAATGTATAATAGGAATATATATAAGAATTTGGATAATGTTTAATATGAAGTATATCTTCCATAATCAATTATTAAACAATATTTTGTCTATATTATATGTTTAACATGTCCACTATTTATATTAAATTGATAAATTTATCAAAAATTAAATTCTCACAACATATAAAATTAGCCTATCACCACGACATCATTTATATATAATATATTTGGTTCTCTCATGAAATCCTCCCCATATTATATAATCTATAATAATTTTTAAATATTTTTTTCATAAATTTACAATATATCATTCTATGTCCTCAACTGTAAAGGGATCTTCCAAAAAAATCACATAGGGTTCTACGAGTGTCATCGTTTTTTCAAAACATATTCCTTTTATATTTTTATTTTCTGAATATACATTTAAAATAAGAAATCAATTAAATAATTATTGTATTAATAATATATGTTTTTAATCAATGGTAATAATAATTGAACTCTTTGTTCTTTTTTATTTGGATAACAATATTATTATATTTATGTTTTGTAGACTACCACCTCCAGGAAGCAACATGTGTCAATTTACATAACCACCATACATGGATTTTATAAAATGACAATTTCAAAAATAAATATGATATTTATATAATTTTATACTCTAAAACATTAACCATATTACTCTTTTCAACCATTATATTCAAAGTCAAATCATCAAATTTGAGTATATATGGTTTACTACATCTATGAAACTATAAATTTTTATAAATATCTTTATCAACACCTTACATGGATAACAATGAACATGTGTTAAATATTAAATATTATGATTATTATATCTTATGGTTCTAGTATGAAAATTTTGATATTATAATTAAGATATCACTATCAAATAATTATAATTAATTTATTTCTATGTAATGGATTTTATATAAATGATATTATATATACAAATATTCAAAATGTCGATATATCAAACTAATACGAAAAATAAAATATCATTATAATGAAGGTGTAAATATATTATAATTAATCCACATTATAATCATCTATTAGTCATTATGTTTTCGTGTTTTTTATAGTTTAATCACAAACATGAACCATAATTTTCATTATATCGTCGATGACTATCATAAATAGTTTTTAAATGTATTATTTTTTATAAATATAAAAATAATGATTGTTATTTTTTTAAGTGTGTTTAATTAAATGATAAAATAATTAACTAAGAAAAAAACATTTATTAATTAGAGAACTCCGAAACATGATCATTGTTGATCTCAACCTCTTGGATCAATCAAAAAATTAAATGAAATTAAAATATAACATTATGAACTATATCATACCATATTTTAATGTTAATTTAATTATACTATGGTTATTAAATAGAAACATGAGTTAATATCACCATTATGTTTAAGAAATTAGATCAAAGTGATAATGAATTCATAGAACTGATGTTAAAATAGTTTAAAAAATTATATATATATATATGAAATGATTATACAAAATAATTATAAATAAAATTAATTTTTAATAAGGATCCTGTTTATATATTTAATATTCATGTTTTTTATTTTTGGGAGGATTGGATTAATTATCAAATGAATCAGGATATAATTAAATGTTTTTTGTCTCTAATTCCTCTCTTTGAGAAATTTATGATGTAGTACACCACATTTCATTTATATGGTGTTTATACATACTATTTTAAATGTAATTTACTTAATAATATTATATTCGTGGTATATTGAGTCCAATTTGAAACATTAAATTTTATGGGATTTTGATTAAAGAGTTACCTAATACGTACGTTTTTTTGTCTCAATATTGAGTCTTCAGTCATGTTACATGTTACAAACCTTGATTCCTATGTATATTGTTAAATTTATTTTCAATACCATGAATGTTTTATAAATGTATCATGTGATGATTTTGGGGAAAATAATCCATATAAATTAATTTTCCAATAAATTATTATGTACCATGTGTTACCCTAGTAAAAAGAGTTTATTGATACTCTTTTTGTATTCATTGAGTAACGACTAGTCACTTGAAATTATTTCTTATCAGTTCAGTAAATTCATACATTTGATTGTATAACATTTTTTTCGTCCATTCTTGTGTAATCACACCATAATATTTTTATTTAGAATATTTGATAATTTTTTTTAGAACATAATGTTTCAGATAATGTGAAATTTTGTAGTTTTCTTATTTTATTTATTTTTATCTAGGGTATTTTGAAAATATTGATAATAATTTTTCCATTCACATTAATTAGTTTTATATTACTCTCTTAATTTATCTATGATAATAATTATTTATAATTAATTATACATTATTTCAAATTATTTATAAATTTTTTTTTAAAAAAATCTGTCATGTCACCTTTCAGAAGATGCATTTGAATGTGATATGTAAATTTTGATTATGTAATAATGTTATTTTTGTCATAAATCTTTTTTTTGTTTCCACTTCCACTTCCTTTTTTATTTTAAAAAGCCCATCTATATTTGGTTTCATATATCATTATTTATTCACTAATATATATATATATATATAATATGTTATTATTTGTGGTATTTAACAATAAATATATATCATTTATATTCATTATCCATTCATTTTTCACGCAATTCAATGCATTCTTTTTGGGAGGATGTTTTTCACATATATAATTTTTTTTCAAGAATTCATTTGTTACAGAAGGTAATGTTTAATTTAAATCTAAAGCATCATTGTTATGTATTTTGTATGGTCATGTTATTATAGAATTTTCATATCCATATACTCATTGTTATATACACTATTAACATATTTTTTTCATAATTCAGATTGGATAATGTTAAAGTAGAAGGAATGTAATTATAATGAAAAGGGGGATTTTACTAAAAAAAATTATATTCATATTACGCTATAAATGAATAATATTTTATTTCCTATTCATTTTTGGAAAATCCTAATTCTTTTAATTGATGTATTAGAGCCCTATTATACCTTTTATTTATATGGTAAAATGTATTGATATTCATGATTATTATTGATTTCCAACACAAGAAGAATATTTTTGAAATACCATATCATTCATTATATGGATATCCAAGTTTTATTTAGTAATTGGTTCTTTATGGAATGATATTAAAATTAGGTTGGACTATTATATTGAATTAATTGTAAATTAACAAGTGATAAGAGGTGGCACAATTTATTTATCCCCTTGATATATCTACAATGTATACATATAAAAAACGTAATGGGTTTTGGTGAATTCCTCTCACAATAAAATGATATCTCATTCGAACATGTTCTTAACAACATCTTTTTTATAAAAGAATACATGCATTGCATTATAATGTTTTCATTATTATTGATATCCATTTTTTCATTTATTTATATATATATCTATATCTGTCAGTTTTAGTTAATTATGAATTCATGTTTTTTCTTATACTTGAAATGGAATCACTTAAATTTTTATTAGAAATTTCTTTAATCATATGTTTTCCCTTGGAAGGAATATAAGCTCATTCCTTCTTATGTTTCATTTAAATATTTTATTATAAAATTAAATACAAATTAATTTCATAATCAAATAGATTTTGGGTGGAATTAATTGTTGATGCTGAAGAATCATTATGTTTTAAGATGTTTCATATATGGTGGAATTGAAATCAATTAGTCGAAAAGGACACATATTTTTCTAGTTAATGATTTATACTAATTTACGAAATTATTAAACCAATTTTTTTAGGAATATGTATGATGAATTTTTTTATTACGTTGTTTATTTATGGGATTATTGTGTTTGGGAATCAAAATATGATATCAATAAATGTATGTAATGTTTCTATTAATTGTGTTAGGGTTATGAATATAGGTTTGAAGCATGGAAACCAATATTTAGGAAAAATGATCATATACATATCTTATAATTTTAATTTTTTAACATATATACCAATACCTATTCTATTATTTTATCAGATAAAGAGCATTTTAACATTCATACCATTGATTATCACTGTCATATTATGACCATAATAAATAAATAAAATATTATTTTAATGATAATAGATCAAAAATGTTTAAACATTAAATATTATCATCCAATATATATCATCCATTATATAATGGCCTAAACTATTTTATTTTTCAATAAATTATTAACCATAACATAGCCCAGACTTCCACGCATTGGGTATAATATTTTGTGATAAAACCAAATAGTTTGAACCCAATTTTTTTAAATATAAATTTATCCCTTTGACGTATAAATTTGGAATTATTCATGCATTTATTAGGGATTTTGGATTGAAATGTGGTTCACATGTGAGTTTGGATAGTGGTTTTTTATAAATTATTTTTCTTTTCTTTTATCACATCTATGTCTGAAAGTTTTATAAATTTTCTTTGTAGAGATTATTTTTTAAAATAATATATTTTTAATGATAATATATTTATTTTGATATATCAATTGAATTATTAATATTATTTGTTATGGATTATTATGGATCGTTAAAAACAATATTTCATTTCAATAGGTTTTTTTATATAAGTATCATAGAAATGTCATCCCAAAATTTTTATTTCTTTTATAATTATCATTTTTTTCATTAATGTTCATAATATCCCAACAACTATTCTACGATATTTCCCTTAATCACCATCCAATGAAATATGGGGATATATATTTCATTTAATATATTACCACATGTAAAGGTGTTTTTTAGAATATGTAGGTTTCATATTTACACCACATGAGAAATAGAGTCTATGGACCTTCTAAAAACTCTTATGTTATGATCATTTTATGCCATCATATGTACTATAATTTAATTAATTTTATTAAAATCATATGACCTAGAAAGTGAATTTATATTTGTTTTATTGTTTATGATTTTGTAACCACTAGTGGGATTGCACTTTTGGTGCTGCCGTATTGTCACAGAGGTCTATCATTTTATATTATTGTTTTTGAAAAAATTCTAGGTTTTGTGGATAGTTTGAATTTTTAATTAAATTTTATCATTTCTTTCTATAAAAAAAATCTTTAGAGAGTTGTCATTATAGCCAAATTAATGTTGTTTGATTCTAGTTCTGATGTGATTCCATTAATTTATGGATCCGATTTTCTCATATCATTTATTCATTAGCTTTTTCATCCATGTTATCATCATGAATGGAATAATGATTCCAATAAATTTGAGATGATATATCCTTTATTCATAGTATGAATATTAAAAATGTATTATTATTATATTTTAATACAAATACGAATTTTGATAGAGTAAAATATATAAAATACAGAAATTAAATAAGCAATAAAATTCTATTTTTATTTAAATATTACCATTGTGAAAACACAATTGAATTGGTTGGTATAAATAGATTAAATTTAATGGGATAAAAAAATTATAATAAATATAGAAATAATTATTACATTATTGGATATAATCACTTAATTTTATGTAAATTCATTTTATTCTTTAAAAATAAATTTCCATAAAAAATTGGAATTTAATTCTTTTGGTGATAAAATAGTTTAATTAATGATTTTAATCACACAAAATTTTTATATGATAAAAAATTACAATTTTATGAATTGTACATGTAAAAATGGTTATGGTTTTATGTTTTGTTAATTTTCTAGATAGATTTATTTTTCAAATATTACATTAAATTATATTTTTTATTGAAAATTGTAAAGTAATTAAAAATTCATATTCATTTGTGGATTAGTTTTAAAATTAAATTATGTAATTTTAATGAATTTTATAATATAGTTTTTTATAAAACATTTTTTATATTTAAAATTGATTATTAATAAAAAAATTACAATTCATTGCATTTTCATATATTAATTATAAATTAAATTCTATCACATTTATGAATTAAATCTAATAAATTAAATTACATGTTTTTAATTTAAAGGCCTATATTTTTTAAATTTATCCTCACAATTTCATTATCATTAATAATAGTAAATGTTGTAAAACATTATTATCATGGTAAGTGAAAATTATGTAATTATGTTAAAAAATATTTTATTTATGCAATAAAAAGTGACAATAAAATGATCCTATATCCTATTATACGTTTTAATTCATCCATTATAATAATATTTTCTATACATATGGAATTCTAGTGCAATGTTCTTCTGAATATGATTTTGATTATATTTAATTAAATGATACTGTAAAAAATGTCACATTAATGCTTTTAATATTTGGAATATTTTTTCATATGGATGAGAAAACAAATGTTATATTCTAAATAATTGTTTTAAATGTAATTTTTTGATCACTTTAATTTATTTTTATCTTATTTATTATATAATGGACCAAAATTCATATGCAATATCGACAAATTATATTTTTTATTAATTGTAAAATATTATTAATGATTTTAAAAATTGAAAGTTATAAAATATAAATTAATTATTGAGTATTAAATTTTTTTATGAGAATATTAAATGTCATGAATGATTTAATGAAATATATTAAATAATCTGGTTTTTTCAATGAAAAATTAAATTAATACCTTCAAAACCTACAATGATGAAATTTTCAACAAAATAATATTTTATTAAATAATTATAAATTTCATTAAAATGAAATCATTTCCTAAATATTGAAATATGGTTTAAAATATCAATCATTTTCCATTTATGTAAAAATTTACCTTTTATAATAGATATTGTGTCCCCTAAAGTGTAATCATAATTGTTATTATATTTATCATCAAAGTTGGTGAACAATTCCTAAAAAACCATAAGTATAAAAAATGATCTAAACATGTAAAAATATAGTATTATGAGATTATTTAAAATCATAATCATGTTATATTTGGATCACAATAATTTGGTGACATTTGAACTTGATATTTAGATTATAATAATTTAATACATTATTAACATCTATGAATATCCCTCATTTTAATATAAAGGGGAACCCCTTCTAATCTACTCTACACACATCAGGAGCCATTTGAATAAAAACCATCCTACCAAAATAGTAGCATAATATCTCTTCCATTTTCAATGGTTCTATTATTTGATCAGAAACCCTAACTATAAAATATTTATTTTTAAAGATCTAATGGTTTTCTGAAAAAGAGTTATAGTTCTTGACCTACCATATATGTTTAATTTATTCTTATACCTAAATAAAATATTCTACAACCATAATCAATGAATATAAAATAAATATTATTAATAATATAAATTTACATTGTAAATTGAATATTCTATATCCAAATATTCTTTTGTCAAATGAAATATCAAATAGTCATTTATGTGTACTATAGACTACCACCTAGCGAGGAGATGTAATTAATTTTCCAGCACCTCCTCTCATGGATGGATATAATTATTTATTATATATATATATTATATATATGAAATATGAATAATTATTTATATGTAATATATCATATATGTTCTTAACATTCCTTGCATTAACAAATGACAATGATGTTCATGTGTACCTATGAACTACCACTAATATGAAGCAATGTGATTCGTTTTTCATCACCATATTACATGTATTACATAAATAATAATATTTAAATACCTAATAACTTATTTATGTAATAAATTTCATTCTTTAAAAATTAAATAATACATATCTTCATTATATAAATATCACTGAAAAGTAGAAACCTTACTTATGCGTATAAAAGACATAAAGTCTCTATAATTGTAATGTTATCCATTTTTACTAAAAATATTTCCTATATAAATTCATGATGTAATTTATATATTAATATAAATGATAATTAATTAAGTATTTTAATTATTAATAAGCTTAAATAATGAACAATTTTACCATTTTAAACCAACTGAATCCATTTTGGACATATTAGTTGAATATCCTCAAAACAATCAACACACACATAATATATTAAATAATTAAACATAAAATGGTATAATATAAAATAAATTTATTAATGAATCTGAATATGGTAACTAATGAATGAAATTATTAAAATAATTCAATCAATCAGGTTGATAAAAATCAAATATGTTGAGTCATATTCGATGTAAGAACCATCTTTTTAAAATTATATTATAATATTTAGCTTCAAAATATTTAACTTACAAGTTTATTTTCTTATAATAAAATAAAAAATAAATATATTTATTCTTAAATGATTTAATATGGAAATTTTTTAATATATTTTTATTTCATTAAAGTCTTCTATGAATGGATTATATTAATATCCTTTATTAAGGGAGATTTTTTATTAGAAAAATATTTTTATACGTCTATTTCTAAATAATTTTCTTCGATGGAAATATTATTTTATTAACAATAAGTTAAAGTATTTATAATAAAAAAAATGAACAGTAATTTATATTACTTGTTTATTTTATCATTATTTAAATGGATTTCAAATGTAATATTTTTACGTAATTCACATGGAATGTTTTGGATTTTTTGAAAAATTCCATAAGGAATTTCGAGTATTAAAATATATGGTGTCAACAGAACTTTTCCTTGTAGAAATATTAATTGATATTTAAAATATATTATAGTATTTTATGTTTTATTCCAATAAAAACACACATTTAATTTTATAAATGGATTTTAGTTTTAAAAATGGGTTTTAAAAAGAATGGGTATTTTGATATCTCAATGGGTTTGTTGTAAAGGTTATAATTAATTTATTGCGAATTTAATAATGATAAGGTGAATGAAGAGTTTTTTTTCTTCATATTTTGGTGATTTAAAACATTTATTTGATGAACATGTAAGCTCTATATAGCTTATATTATTGGGGATCTCTATATAGACATTATGATTGGTGAGCTGGATAAAACTTATATAATGTTTGAGCCTAATTAAACCAGTATACATAATTATGTGTTGTCTGTTTTATTCAAATGATCAAAATATTGGGTTTATGACTAAAATTACTCTTATGTATTTAATTGAGATACAGTTATTGTCGAAATAAATTTTTCTTGGGTTATGAATATGATAATATATGTAGAAAAAAGGGATTAAAAATCTATTTCTACATGTTTTCAAATTATCCATTGAAAAAAAGTTTATTTTTTAATTAAGAAATGATGTATTTCATATGATATATGAAAAACATGATAAAGTATAAAAAATATTCATTTTCATTTTTTTAATATATTAGAATATTTATTTATTTTATATCCCATATTGATATTCATGTGCTCATACCACATTTAAAAAAAACACAGGGTTTTAGGATTTCAAGGAAAAAATAAATATTCATATTTAATATTTTTAAGATATAACATGGATTGAATCACATTTTATATTAATGGTTTTTAATAAGGAATTAATTTATATGAATTGGATATCCCCAAATAATTATATATGGGTTTATTAAGTTACAATTTGGACATAATTATTAAAAACACTAAACATAGAAAGATCCTCAAAATGTGATGATGTGAACTATTGTGTAAAAATTAAATTTACAAACTGAATAGGATGACCAATTATATATGGTATAAGAGGAAAGGATTAAATAAATTTTGATATTAGTATGTTTTCATAAGTGGTTACCATAAAATTATTGTATACCATCATGGGTTTATAAAGTAATGTTGGATTAGAAGTTCAATGTTTGAGAAATCACATTTTAGTTTCTATGTGATTGTATTATAAAATGATTAATGACATTTCAAGGATTTTTTTATTAGGTTGAGGTAAATAAAAACCTTCTGTTTAATGTTAACTATTATTTAGGAATATTAATATTATAATTTTTTTGATGTAAGACGAAAGGTATGTGAAATCTATTAAGGTTAAAAATTTCATACATATTGATCGTATTAATGATATTATTGAATAATTTATTATATTTTTTCGAATGTTATAATAATTAATTTAATAATGTTTTAGTTAATGAAAACCACAAAGACTAAGTGACAAACCATTACATCTGGTAAGGACGAAGAGATTGAATACACTACCCAAATGAGATATATGTGTTTTTCCTAGTTTTATTCACCATGATACATCGGTTAGTATAAAATTAATTTTATTAAAAAAAATTATTTTATTGATAATGATTATTTTTATCATCGGAGCATGTGTTTTTTCATATACACAACCATAGTTTTAAAAAGTGATTTGATGATTCTATGATTGATATTATCTCATAAATGGATCAATATAGTTTTGAGGAATATTATATGATTAAAGGAAAAATTATTATATAGCACTAGATATTACATGGTGAATAAAGACATCATTATCTTGTGAAAGAATATATAATTTTAATGTGAATTTAAGATGATTAATAAAATGAAAAACATATCATGGGGATTATATATTTAGGGAATATACTTTTATAGTATATTACATTATTAAGGAGTATTGTTAACCATAGTAAAATGATAAATTAATCTTGGAGAAATTGTGATCAGATGACACTATATTTTTTTTTAACTTATATATGAATTATTTGATTAATATTAAGGTCAGTTATTTATAATTTTTCCTATGTTGAATTTGGGTGTTATTTTTTGGGCTTTGGAGTTTAATTTAATATTTAACATAAGAATGTTTATGATTTTTTTGATTATCTTACCATGGAATAACCATTGGGGTTTTGGTTAATTCCTAGATATATATGTAGTTTCTTATTAACCTTTTGTGGATTACATGTTTTCTTAGAAGATGATTTATGTGTTCTGCACTGTAAAATACATGTTGAATACCCATTATTTGTAGAAAAATATTATAATGTAGGGGAAATTAATTAAGGATGGATTTGTACTCCTCATTTAAGTATATTATCATATGAACATAGTAATTATTGTTTATAAAATAAATAACATCAAGAAAAGAATATTTAAGACAAGAATTATCATATAACTTTCTTTCTCAATGAATCAATAGAAAGATAACAATTCTCCTTGAAAAATGTAATATAAATACAAATCCATATTCAATTTTGATATTTCTAAATGTTATTAGTATGTTTTGAAAAAAATATATCATTTATAGTCATGGGATTGAATTTCATACAATATTTTTTTACTAACACATTTTTAAACATAAGAATAAATTTTTATAAAAAAACTATATTCCATCGCGTTTAAATTGTTTAATTTTAAATTTAATTACTCCACCGATATGAATTTAATTTCTAAAAAATAAATATATAGTTGGAATAAAGAAGTTTTAATTTTTTAAATTGTTCACTTTTAGTTAATTATTTTGGAATAGTGATTACTGTTAATATTTATGACCATGTTATTGGTAAATTTGGTAATTATGTTTAATGAAAATATTAAAATGTCAAAAAAATAGAACCTAAAATTTGAATTTATAATAGTGGATGAATGGAGTTTATATATTTCCATAAATATTTCTAAAATAAGTAAACATAGATCCATGTATATTTAATTTTGACCATTATACTATTTATTTAATGTACAATGTGAAAAATGTGTCATTCTTTTTTTTAATATGATTAAGAGTTTATGAAATGGATATGTCACGAACCAACCAAGGTTGGTTCTTGAAAAAATGGTATCAGAGTAGGTTTTTGTTATTTGGACTGTCTGGTAGAAGGAGATTAGGAATTTCAGGACTCGAGAGGTAGGTACGGGAAGGACATCATGAACCCTCACCCGTCCTGCACCCCGAGTCGCCAGGGGTTGTCCAGGAATTGTTTATTTTTTTCTTGTTTGTTTTGGATTGAGGGATGATAACATAGGTAAGCCAATGTTAAATCGTGATGTCACATACAGTAGTGACCCATGTAGAGTCTGTGTACACGGTTTGAATTCTTCATAGTCATTGACACTCACTTGGGGCATGGCCCACTACCATTTCGCAAGGTTATATGTGATCTCTAGTCCCTATGTTCGGTGTTTTGATGAAAGTTGAGTGTTTTTTCGTTCTGGTTGGTGTAAGTGAATTTTTGGAAATGAAAAATGGTTTTTGAAAATGGGACTGATTTCTTTTAAATGACATTATATTTATGAAATGGGGTTTAAAACTGAAAGGTTTTGGTTTGTAAATCTAGTGTTTTCTTGGAAATTGGTCGAGAATCATTTGGGGTGAAACCTCAGGTACTCCTGATGAACGTTTTCACATGTGAGAGGATGGATGAAAGGTTAGTGTTGGTGCGTATGAGTGAAAATGGATGAAGACATGTGCAATAGTTCAGGAGATTTCTTTGGTGTGTTTGAAATTAATGGATTGACCATGTTTTATAAATTGTTTTTTAAAGAGGAAAATGGTTTTGGAAATTGATTGTTGGTATGAAATGTGGATCTGGTATTTGGAAAGTGGTCTTGAAACAAATTGGTTGTGAAATCTAAAAGAAAATGTGGTTTTGAAATATAAAATAAAAAAATGGGGGTTTTGAAAAATAATTAATTTTGGTTGGTGTTTGCATTTAGTTGTTTCTTTTGAGCTGGTTGTTTTGGATGAAGGGGATTTCATTGATGTTGCTTCGAATGATATCGGTTTCGGATTGGGTTTTTATATGTTGTTGAAAAATGTAGCCTAGAAAGCCTCCCAGAGTTATTGATGAGTCATGCCAAGTTTTTGGTCCTTCTCGGGTGTTGTCTTTTCTTTATGGTAACCAGAGTATGTTAGAGACAGTGCAGTGGCTTTAAGAATTCGAGCACGTCTTCTGGGTATTGGGAACTCCCCATGTTGTCAAAGTGCATGTTTTTTGGGTCTTTTCCAAGGTCCAGCTCTAGATGAGTAGGAGTTGTTCTCCCCGCCAGTACTATATGTTGGGATGATGTTGTATTTATTTAAATCCATCTTCATTCAGTGGTTTATACTTGTGGAGGTGAAGATGAAGAAAATTTAATATCTCATGTGTGTTCAACATGGCCAGTAGACGGTGAAAGTGTATGTTGACCATTTCAGGGATCTGGTGTCTCTTTTTCCTCAGTTAGTGTTGCAGGATTGGATAAAGACATCTCCCTTCAAAAGGGGTCTTGGGCTAGAGATCAAGGAGCGAGTCCTCCATTTTTGGGAGCATCACTTTTGATAAATTGGTGTATGAGGTGTTGTTAGCTGAGTTAGTCCCCAGAGCGCAAACAGTTGGTAATCCACCATATCGGGTTGCTCGTGATGGTCCCCCATATGAAAAGCATAGTGTGTCTGGTGAATTTTTTTCTAAAGTGTTCTCTGCAGTGGATCTAACTTCCAGTTCTTTGGATCGTCAAATGGTGTACCATCAATATGGACGTTTAGGGAATACAAGCCATCATATCACACCCATCTGAAGATGTGCCATCATTTCAGGTGTCTAGATCATCTATATAATAATTGCAGGAAGTGTCCCCTAAGGAAGACAATGTGACTAGAAGATTCCAGTGTGTGACTGTGAGGTAGGAGATGCTTCAACCATCAGAGCCCCAACCACAGGTCTTTGGGTGATGCTCGCGCGCAGTCTGGAGTTTCTGGGGGGTGTGAAGCCTCCCAGTGTTTTTGATGAGTCATGCCAAGTTTTTGTAATCTAAACAGTTTTGTTCGTCGGGTTAGGGTTTTCTGTGCTATGTGTTTTTCTTAAGAGAGTGATTGGACATTTATGGGTCAATCATGGTTTAGCATTGTTCGGCTACAGATATAAATGCCTACGGTGGAGTGAGTGATTGTGGTTATCCTCAAGCTTACCGCTTGGGTTAAGTTATGCTCAGTGTTTTTTCTCTAGTGTTCTTGCTTTCTTTAGTCTGAGTCGAGAGTTCTATTTTTTGGCGGAGGTGTTGTTTCGCTCATTCTATAGAGGATAGTCTAGATCAGTTGGGAGTTCCCGCATCCCCCCCCTCCATGGGTGGTATGATTAGGTGTTAAATTTATACACTAGTGGAGTTCTTGTGGTGGGGAGACCCCTCTTGTGTTCTCACATTCTCTTATTTTGTGGTTTATTCTGGTTTTATTTGGGAATGAATTCTTTTTTGGTCCAACATTCAGTTGGGTGACTTTCTAGGGGCAGAAAGTGTCTTTGGTGGGGAGAATACTCACAAATAGACTTCTTAAATTTTTTAAATTTTATTATTTCGTGGCTTCAGGTCATCGCGCCAAGGTCCTGGTTGGGTCCCATGTTAAAATTTTTGTCATTTAATTTTTTTAGCGGGTTTCGAGCCCATGAGTGGTCACCACATGGTAGGCGGTAGCCACACGATCGAACTAGGTTCTTGTGTGAATTCCCAAGATGTTGGAGTTGAGGTACAGAACTTGCACGTAGTTTATTAAGTCCTGTGACAAGCGCGCGGTGATCCGATTTTTAGATTATTCTAAATAAACAGATTAATTTTTTAAATTTTTTTTGATAATAATAATAATAATTTTAGGTTGTCATTTTTATTATTATTAAGATTATTATTACGAGTATTAATATAAATAATAATATTATTATTCTTATTATTATTTTTATTTTTATTGATAATACATTTTATTAATATTATCTTAATTATTTATATTTTTATTATTATTATTTGTATCATTATTATTATTAACATTATAGTTTTAATAATATTATTATTATTAATCTTATTAATGTTATTAATACAAATTTTAATTAATCTAATTGAATGGAAAAAATACTAACCTAACCCTAGAAAACCTCATTTCCCTTTGGCTGCTATGCGAGCCCCCCTTCCCCCCTTACTGTCACACGTGACCCCCCCTATTTTCCCCCTCCTACTCGACCACAGGAGACCCCCTCTTTCGGCTGCACATCCCCCCCCCTCTTGCTCGACTGGCATCACAACCCTCCTCAACCCACCCTCCCCACCGGTGCAATAACTCCCCTCAGCCGCACGCCCTCCAGCCGCGCACCCTCCTAGCCGAGTCGCCCGCTGCCTGCCCTCTTGGCCAAGACGTTTGTCCTGCACCCCTCTGGCACGTCCCCTAGTCAGTGTGCTCCTCCCCTCACCCGTTGTTTATGGTGTGTCTCCATAACTGTTGTGTCGTCCTTCTATGCCTTTTCCACAACTGCATTTTACCCATGGTGAGTTTTCCCTCTTCTCGTATGATTTTAGTGTGGTATTCCATGTGGTTTGGGGATCTATTTTAATGTTTTGGTTCAAATTTTTTGTAATTGGTTTGATGTTTTGAATTAAGTATTTAATAGCATTGTTTGAGATGCGATAGGTGTGCAGTGGTTTGTGCGCACCTTGGTTGCGAAGTTTTCTACACAACGGTAGGTGATTTTATGTATGGATATTATTTGATGAAGTATTTTGTAAGTGTAATTAATTCTCTTGTTTATTTATTAGCTTGCGTGCTGCGAATTTGGTTTTGTTTGAGATTTGATATTAATTTTATGTTTTAGTATCATGTGAGTCAATATGTGTGCAATTTTCACTGAAGAAACATGTTGTTCTACAATTTTCGTTGTAGTCTGAATTTTGGTGTAGCGTCAATATGCGTTTTTCCATAAAAGAATTTTTTAGTGCGTTTTTTTGTTTTAAGCCATGCGATGTTTCTGGATATGGTTTAATAATTATTCGTAGTGGTTGATTTAGTGGGGAAAAAGGTTTAACGGTGAAAATAGTTTATTTAATTATGAAAGTTTTTTTATGAAGGGGGTTTGGCGTTTGTGTTGTCGGCGGAAAATACATATATGTATATGCATGGTTAAGCATGTATATATGTATTTCCTCCTTGAGAATATTCCCTCATTGCGCGGGGAATATGTACTTGGCTCAAATTGTATATATATATATATATATGAAGATGTATATTCAGGTACGGTTAAGCGGTCTCGTGTTGCTACCATCAAAAGTTGTAGATTTTGTGGTATGGACTCTAATGCCACTATTTGGTCTAACACTTGATTTATGGTGATTTTAGATGTTTTAAGGTTTGTTCTAAAAATTTTGTATAGAAATGGTCCTCGCTACAATGGTTTCAAGTTGCGGTTGTCAAGAATTCCTGCATGTGCATTCATAAGGTAAGACATATATATATATAAATGCTCTTTTTGTACATATTCCATCTTGGCATGGGAAATATGCGCAATGCAGCTAGGGGTACATATATATGTGAGTATAAATGTGTGTGAATGGAAGTGCATATAGTTGGTTCGGGTGGTCGTCGATGAATAGAGACATGTTTGAGGTAGTTACCCCACTACACTCACCATTAAATTTAGAATTTATTAATTGCTTGATGTCTTATTAATTTTAATGAATGATAAATAATATAAGATAATTAATTTTCAAATGATTATTTGGTGTGAAAAGTGATGTTCATTTTATACTGAACACTTGAAACAATTTCTTGACAAGAGGGAACCCAGTATTGAACGAATTCTTTTCTGGCCTTTATACATAATTCCTGGAATTTCAAATGTACTTCTATTTTTAATGATAAATGATTTATTTTGAACAAGTGATTTGGGTTTTCATGAGAAATGAGTCTTTGCTTCAAAATTGGTGAAGGCCCGTTTGAAACATTAATAAAATAAATTATTTTCGAAAAACTATTCTGGGGTGGTCTTTGGTGTGTGTTGATTATGTGAGTTGTATGTGATGTTTGTGCATCGTGAATGATTTAATGACATTGTGGACGCACCAATTTTTATTTCATGTGTTGGCATGCGAACCTGTCATAGTGAGTGAATCGTCTGAGAATGATTGATGAACTAGTTTAGATTACGCACTGGCTAGTGGCCCCATAGTAGGGGAATACTAAGTTATTGCTACTATGGGGATTGGGCCCCTCAGTTATGCCATTCAGGGCTATACCGGGTAGTAGTATGGGTGTTATGAATTCATTGAGTTAGGGAATGCCTCAGGATGAGTCACATGTATGTTATGTTCTGGATTGTTCATGATCTCCTAGGTTAGACCCATGACTCTTTTAGTGTTTATTTATATGTGGCAGATGTTTGAGAGGTCTAGTTCAGTTACTAGCCCCGTGTGCCACTTTTTCCATTTCCCTTATTGTGTGTTTTGTGTTGTGGGTGGGTTTCCATTTGACCAACTACTAAAATATGGATTTTTGAATTGTTCTCATAACAGTTTTGAAGTGCAATTCATATGTTCCTTTGAAACATTAAACTAGTTTTTGAATTAAAAAGGGAAATGGAATGTGACTTGTTTTCGAAATGAATGGGTGTGTGGAAACATATATTTTAAATAATTTAGTTCAAACATGGAATTGATAAATTCGTTATTTATTGGTATGTGCATTGGGAATAGAATTATTCGGGCCTACATACTGAGTTTTAATGCTCACACCTATAGTGTTTTCCTATTTTTAGTTTATGTTTCAGGTTGACATGAGGTTGTTTGCTGTAGGCGAGACTTGGTTGTGGTGTCAAGAGTGACTCTCGAGGTCACGAGGAGTTTTGGTCATAGTCAGGATAGTAGCATTTTTGGTTGTTCTTTATTTCTTTTCTTTTGTTCTATTTATTTTTGTTGCATTGTTTATTTTCTATTGGGATAAATTGTTCCCACCTGTTTAATTTTGATGCCCGACACTAGTTTCCAGCCCAAGGGGATCGGTAATGCCCCTCGGGCCATGTCTCGGGCTGGCTCCTGTGACCGGTTTATGGTCAACCCGGGTTGGTTCATGATAGGATAAAACAACTATTTTATTATAAATACTATATAAAAACATTAATAATTATCATATCATTTAGTTTTATTTCAGGATTATATTTATAAAATAATAACCATAAATTATTACACAACACCGACATAGTACAATTCCAATTAATAAAAATATAAATGAATGAAATTAAAAAATATATATTTTATTTAATTTGATTGAATTATCATGTTACACTTTTTTGTAATCATGTTGAATTTTATAAATATTTTAAAATTTTACAGCCGAATTATGTTGATTTCATGTTGTTTTCGATGTCAAAATAAATTTATAGTTCCAAAAATCCCATTAAATGAATTTTTGTAAAAAATAATATTATATTAAATGTTATTATAATTCAAAAATTATTTCTTTAATATACACTGTTTGGAAATGGTAACAAATAAAAATCATTTTCCATAAATATTTAAATTTTTCATTAATAATAACTATCATGACTCCAATAGAGTAAAAAACATTTTTATCACAAATAATCATTGAAAAGGGGTAACATGGGATCAAATATGGCTTGGTTAAATCATTTAAAAATATTAAAAAATTTATTTTATGATATTATTTAGACACATGATCATATAATATTTGAATAATATTAATCTTTATCCTTTTTAAAATGAATATTAATATATATTAATTTACTAGTTTATGAATTTCAAAGAATGATGTTCTAATCATTATAACAGGGGTCATCGTATCCTAATTTATCAAAAGACCAAGATTATTTTGTTTTAAAAAATTACCATCTTTTTTTTAAATATTACTAACCACATCCTAGATTCATTTTTTATCATAAAACTATCATGGGAAGGTTTTTTGTGTAAACCATAAAGGTTATGAAATGAAGAGGTATAATAAATAACCAAGAATTTTCTTTTGAGTACTACTTATAAATCCAAATATTCTTCTACAACAATGTTTAAATATAAATATATTTTTATATATAATATTATATTATTATGTTATGGTAAGAACTGATACCCATTTACTCTTCCATTGAATGGTAATCAAAACCATTGTTCTAGTCTACGGAGGACTTATGCCTCACATACCTATGTAATTATTATTCTATCACCACCTTCCATGATAGTTATAGTGATTGATATAGTCTATATATTTTATATTTATTGAATATTAATAATTTTGGGAAAACTATTGTATCATCTATTTGCATACCCTTCCAATCAGTAAAAGAAGATAGCATGAGTCTTACGTACGTGTGGAATACCTCCTCCATGAAGTGATGCGATTTATTTATCATCACCACATGCCATGGATGATATATATATATGTATACTCAAATAAATAAAATTCTTATTATTATATATTTATAATTATGTAAATATAATATAATACATAGTTTAATTTCATAATTATCAATGAAAACATGAAACATTACTCATGCATACGTATGACATGTTATCTCCTTAATAGTGACATTGATCATTTTTCATACCCATAAATCATGTATGGAATAAAAGTATACAAGGATTATATAAATGGTAAATAAATTTTTTATTATATATATAATGAATTAATTCTCTATTTGACCATATTCAACCTAATTAACTCATTTTGGACTTATGAACATAGTATCTTCGGTACGTCTGATTGGAACATAATTGCATATTTAGTTAAATATATCATCGTATTAATTAAAATAATAGGAATAATGATAATTAAAAAATTTCTTCTTAAAATACGTTTTTAATATAATTATTACATTTAGGAAAATAAATAATTTACCAGTTATGTCAAACTGAATTTATCGGGATTTCTTTTCATAATCTTCTATTAAATATTCCCTTCCAACTATTTTTCTTATAATAATTTGTTCTCATGAATGATTGAATGAATAAAATTATTTGTTATTCAATTTTTAATAAAAGAAATTTTTTATTCTTATTGAATTGTTTTAAAAATTCATAGTAATGTAATGTTTTTATGGGGCTTTATAAGGGACACCTTACTTCAAAAACCTCATTTTAGTTGTTTATTTTCAAAATTATTTATATCCTTATTAATATTTTTAAAAATAATTTTTGAGTGTATTAATTTTAAATTTATTTAAAAATTAAGGATAACTTTTTTTATTTTTTATTAATTTCATATTTATTGTAATGTATTCATTTTACACTTTTTATAAGTAAATTTATGATATTCATTATGATAGATAGAAAGAAAATTCTATTTCAAATTTTATAGTGTGAATATATTTTCCCATTACTATAACCATTATAAAATGGTTGGATTTGATTACAATATTTAATATTTTATTCAAAGAAAATTTATATTTCCATTTTTAAGGTATTTTAGTTTTTAATATGTATTTTTAAATGAAAAGGGTATTTTAATAATTAAATGTATTTTTCAAATTTTTCTAAACTGTACTCATGTGTTTTTAGTGAAAATGTTAAAGTGTAAAATTATTTAATCATGCTGTTTTACTTGATTGTTTTATGTGATCAATTTGTGGTAATAATACATATTTTATTATCAATGGGGATGAAAAATATAAAATGATGGTGATATAGATACAAAATATATGACTGTTGAGCCCCATTATTACTCTATAGTAAATTAGGTAATTTTTTTATTTAAAGGAAATAAGAAGTGAGTTGACCAATATGGTTTATTTTTTGGATATATATAACAACCAAAACTATTATAAATAGATTTCCCATTGTTATTAATTAAATGTTTTATTTTGAAACATGGTTACATAAAACTTATGCACTTATTCTATTTTATTCTATTATATTTAACATTTATTTATATATAATTACCATTCCAAATACATATTTTGAATAGTGAAAACATGAATAGTATAAATATAGGTTTTTAACAAATTTTATTGACATTGAAAAATATGTGACAACCAAAACCAGTATGATTGTACCCTATAGAACCCCATTTATCAAATATTTACATGTATAAAGAATATATAGAATATTCCACTACCAATCCCATAATGAGATCCAAAAATAAAATAATGAGAGAAATGGTTTATCGTAGAAGTAAAATCCCATCGAGGTCATGACCCAAACCATGTATGTTGATCCACCCAATGAATTCCTTATTATCAGGAAATTTACTCTTATGAATTTTTCTATTTTATTAATGATATAAGTATGAAGAACCTAAAAATACATCATTGTACATTATTTTTATATAATACTGAATAGATATTCATACTAATTTTTTTAATTGATAAATGATTTTTAATTCAATACATAAAATGAAAATTATATTTGGTTTGTAATCAAATTATATTGTGCAATATATTTTTATTAATTAAATTATTTTTAAAATATATAATTTTATTAAATATTTTTTTTAAAATATTAATTTTCATAATATAATTGTCAAGTAAAATGTAATTTTAATAAGTGTTTGAAAATTATTACTGTATAAAATTCAATTCTTAATAAATGTCGATTTTAATATTAATAGTTAAAATACACATATTTTTTAAATGTTTTTGGGTAAATGAATATTATTATTCAAATATTAATATAAAAATTTTCAAATAATGATTTTTTCATATTATTCATATACAATCATAATTTTAGGATAAAACTAAATACCATAAAAATATATCGTGTTTATTAAGACATCAAAGCGATAAAAATTTCAAGTAATAAATTCTAAAATGGGTATCCATGGAAAAATATATGTTTTAAATTTTAAATAATGTGATTTTATGTTTATTTTAATAAATTTATAAATCCATTATGAATCCTCAATAACAATTAATATATTTTAATGTTTTGACATCTTTACCTTAGGTGTGTCAATCACCAACATATAAATAATCGTATTATTTTTTTCATTTCTGCCCTTATACATATAAAATAATAGAAAAAACTCACATATTTAAAAAAACATGGGAATACCCATGTAGTTATTTATGGTTTGGGTTATTTATTATATTTAGTAAAATACTAAGTTTTAGAAATATGAATGAAATCCCCACCCATTTCATATATAAACCCACTCATGCCCCAATTTCTCTAATCTAAAAAAATTGTATCACGTCCTTACTCTACCCTAACTTATTTAGAGTCATTCCAATCTCATATGAATATCATCCCAAGAATTTAGTATCACACACTCTAGTAAGGGATCTTTTACTTTCTCATATTTATTCATGTATCTTTGTTACCCTATGTATTATATCATAATTTCCATATGATGTGTGATATTATAAAACATCCCATTACTATCCAATTTATGTATAAATTATTAGAGATTACTTTCCCTCTCATAAATCAATTTTATTAATTTCTTATCATAGATTTTATATGGCCAAAATTTCATCGGGAATTTCCTTGCTAAAACAATTTTGTAGTGAGACAAAATTGATGAATAATGATTCCATGTTGTTTGATCTATTTGAAAAAATTAAGCATGAGGATGAAATGAATGAATGGGTGCGCCCAAATTTATACATCACTCTAATACATTGGGTAATATTTATTCTCAGGATTTGACCCATTGGGACACAGTGTAGACTTAATTTATTCATGGGACTTTACCCATCATGATTATTTTTCTGTTAACCTTTTCCTGTGTTTTCACATTTCCCATTTATCATGATATTCCATATCTTACTAATGAGGTTTTTGAATTTCCTCACGTTTATGCTCTATTGATATTAAAATTTTCTAAAATGTAGGATTATATTCATGCTATTCCATATTTATTCTCTTATAAGGATTTATATATCACACCATTTTTATGTATGTCCCCAGGTTATACCATGCAATTTTAATTTCGATGGAATATTACGATCATGTTATGGGTTCTTTCAATAATGATAATGTATTTTAATTTTAATTTGTATTATAATGTATCTAATTCCAAAATAAATTATAATTATTTATCTTATGGGTTTTATTATGTGTTATTCTATTTAATAAATACATAATTAGTGTGTAATAAAGAGTAGAATTGTCATTGATGGAATTATAGGAAAAGATTAGTAATTTTTTCAATTAAGGTTAAGAAAATATAGATAATTCCTTATGGATAAGACTAATCATATGATAAAAACATAAAATTTTATTTTGTAGAGTAAGTGATTTATAAAAAAATTATATCCCTTACGAGAAAATACATTTTTATGTGGATTTGAAATAGATGTTCATATGTTAAAACCTGAAAACAATACATTGCACTAGACCAAACCAAGAACGGGTGCACGATAATGGACTTTTCTACTCACCTCATTTGACAGTCATAGGGGATATTATTTGGTACATTCATAACCTATTTTACATTCATTGTTAAGGGATGGAAAAAATCACTTAAGCAAAATAATATAGAAAATAGATCATGGATAAAATAGATTGATTCCTAGAAAATTATTAGTTCTGAATTATATTTAATTTCTAATAAATTTATATACTGACATTGAATTCACACTTTATGTGTTTTATAGTTTAAAAATATTGATTTGTGAATAAACCCATATTCAATCAAATGGATGGAAATATGAATAATCTGATAGAAAATAATTATGTGGGGAAATGTGATGAATACCCCAATTATATTCCCAACCTAATGTGAGTGGGAATCAAGAAATTGTGATGATATTATGTCAACTGACTGATGTTTTGAATAGAAACATTGGTCAATAAGAGTATCTAAATCCCCATAACGAATTATAAAATTTTATTGAGTGCTTTATGATACAAATTCCATTGAAAAATAATTGATAATATTATCTCATAATCACAGAACAATGTATCAAATCTATCGTGAAGAAAATCTTCTTCCATTAGTATTATGAATAAGAGAAGGTTTTATATGATATATATATTATAGATTGAGAGCTTGACCATTGTTAAAAAATGATCAAGAATATAAAGCCTGAGGAAGATATTGATGTGGTGTGGTGGACCTATTTCGAAAAAATATTTTTTGACAAATATATTCCTTGTGCTCTCTATCTTAAAATGGAATGAAATTTCTTATACATAAAAAAGTATGATGAATCAATTTGTTTGTAAATGGAAAACTATAAAAGAAATGTATGATAAACATCTAAAATTGTTTTTACCCCCCGTGAACAAGGTCGAACACCACTTTTTCCTGTAAAACCAAGTATGAAAAAATCCCTAATGATCCATGATTTTGATAGCTATGAAGAAATTGATCTACGTGCCCTTATAGTAGAAATAGTGAATGAAGAATCTATTGGGTATCACATGGATATGAATCGGAATGTGTAGTTCATTTTTTGTAGTCTTATAGGAGAATATAATATGTCAATGAAAATTCAACAACCCACTCTTCAGTGGTGTGGATAGAAGAACAGAAATCATGTCATTTGGGGAACAAGGAAACTATTTATCTATAGGAAAGAAATTAACCTAACTAAAAATTTATCATATGAGAAATGACCTAATTTGACGGATGATATGAATTTTATAGTCCTCCATCAATGCATTATTTATTTACATGACTATAAAGGAGCAATTCACTTTGCAAACCAATGCAATAAAGAAAGGGTTTCTAGAGAGAACTAACAACTTCTGAGGTATAATGGATTACTTTTTCTATCACAACCTCTAAGGTGGGTCCTAATAATGAAGTTATCAGAGGTACAATAGTTATTCATTTATGAAAAAATAATATACATTTTTATTTTGGTTCTACTTATTCCTTCATATAATGGAATTTTAGTAGAACTATGAAAACACCACTACAAAGAATATATGTAGGGTTGTAGATGAAATAATTAATATGGATATAATTTTATCCCATTTATATAACTCATAATCTATCAAAATTTGGGGCATGAATTTCTTAGTTAACATTGTCATAATCCCTTGAGTGTAATTAGATTCAATTGTAGCAATGGATTTGATTTCCCTATTTAGGGGAAACCTAAATTTAGTAGAGCATGTGATTTATCTCAATATTACCAATTAACCCCAGATCTTATAAAAGGTATAGAAGGTGGATCAATAAAAATATCACTAATATCTTATACATGGAAATTATTTCACTCTGTGAAATAATATCTAGATAAAATAATTTTTTAATAGGACATAATAAACCTTTACTAAATTCCCATTGTGAGGAAATACACTGATTTGTTTCATTATGAATTTAATGGTCATCACCTAAAAGATAGGTTGATTTTTAAATGGAGTATATAAAAGCGGCATTTCCATTATCCACACTTCCATATATAATATCTATTATTGATCATGAGGAGATGATGAAATTCCTAGAATCAAAAATAGATAATTGGTTCATAAACCCATGTGCCTCACCATGGGGTTCGATAATCATATTTATCATGAAGTGGAATGGTTCAATGTGATTTTTTCATTTAATATGATGAGATCAACAAGATAATGATAATAAAATGTATCATATAACAAATATTTATGATTTTATGATCATATTTCTGAGGAACAATACTAATCAATGATGGTTCTATAGTTAGGATAACATCGTGTATGGGATATGAAGTATGATATCACCAATACAGATGTACATACAAGTCTTGAGCCATAATATTTTATTGTAATGTCATTAAGACTCACTAATTTTCCCAAAATTATTAGGGAACTGGTTAATCATATCATTATTAATTTTCTTGAAATATTGTTTTAGTCTTAATATATGATGTTATAATTGATTTGAAAATCATGTAGGATCATGTAGGGCATCATAAAAATATTTAAAAAACCATAAAAAAAGAGAATTTTTATCTTATATACATGAAATATGATTTTTGGTTGAAAGAAGCCACTCTCATGGTGATTTTCATTATATGCAACTAGATATGTGTGGACCATTTATAAACAGAAGCATTTGAAAGATGGATGAGGCAATCCTCTATGAAATATATTCACAGATTCCTTGGGTTATCTAGATATTATTGATGATTTTTGAGAAATAAATCATTATTAGAAAACATTCTTACCAATATAACTAATATGGAATTTATTTGTTGTGGAATGATAGTAGCGAAGAGATCATCAAGGATTTATAATGAAGGATTTTAAATACAACTATGGTCACACTACCCTCATGTAGAGATCTTTTTTTTGTTGTTCGGGGATCTTTCAGAGAAGGAATATAGATTTATTTTAATGAAAAATAACTGAGTGATAGCATATTCTTCATGGAAGTTGAATGCTAATGAACAAAACTACCAAATTTCGGATCAAGAGTTGGTCATAGTGATATTTCATTTAAAATATATAAGAATTAACTATTTGGGAGGTACTGTGAAATATATATATGGATTAAAAAAATCATCAATTGCATATTTATAAATAAATATCTTAATATACACCAATGAAGATAGTTAGAGAACATCTTGGACTATGAGAGATAATTCAACTACTATCCTTGGAAGGACAATTAATTTACAGATAGTGAAAGTAAAAATGATCTCGAAATGATATCATTTATGAAAATTGAGTGTGATGAGATATTCTTAAATTTTCAATGAATGGTCGTGTGAAATTTAAATGACGTAATTCTATCAATCATTTCAAAAATTATTTCCCAACCATCCCTCCATGAAAAAATAATGTATTCTCAAATAAATGATGTGGTAATTTTGATCTAAGATGAAACTATAAGAAAATTTAAATCTTAATAGTTCATTTATATTGAAGAAGGAGTTGTATTATTTTGGACATGTATTTCTGTGCTATAAAATCCTAAGCTAAAGATATGTTTGTTTGATTGTGGAAATAGTTCTACTTCTATATCCATCATCGAATAAATAAAATGTTATGAGATCTCTAAGAGTACTATTGATGGGTGGATATAAATAAGGGATCATATAATATACCTCAAAGTGTCTGGTATATCATCATGTTATGGATGAAACATCAAAGTCTTAGGGGATCATACAACCATTACACACAATAAAATTAAAAATGGAAGAAATCACCACAGGATTTGTCACTACAGTTGAGAATATATACAAAATAAATAATTCCATATTGGTTGTTATAGATCTTCTTACAAAAATAGAATACATTATCAAAATTAGAGGGTATTTATCAACATATGATCTTTCACTGATATAAATCATAAAATTTCTATTTCTTCATTGAGTACAACTATTGGTTGGATCCAATTGGTATATTATATTTACCTCCATGTATTGGATAATTAACTAACCAGAACTAGACATTGATTTCAACATTAAAAATCCATATAATTGTAAAAATTATGTAAAATATGAGTGGACTATCTAGAAATGTGACGACATGATGGGATCATTATCAATTGACATCAAAAATTGATGGGACTAACATCTTCTAGTGGTTGAGTTCCCTTGAAGCAATAGTTTCTAATCGATCATCCAAATAGATCCCTATGAATCCCTTTTTGGGAAGTGTTATATGACACCAATATATTAGAATTAATATGGATGATGGAAACTTATAGGTCTGGAAATGGTTGAAGAAATTTTAGAAATAGTCAATACCATTTAGTAGTAGATCAATGGATCTCAGAGTCAATAGAAGAGCCATGTTGAAAATAATTAATGTGATATAGAGTTTTATATTGGATATATAGTATTCCCCTGAATATCTCCAAGGAATAATGTGATGAAATTTATGAATAAGGTAAAATTTAATCTAAGATACATCTTCTCGTTTGATATCCTTGATTGCGTCGGATTCGAGGCCTACTGAATTGAAATCCGACTTAACGTATCACAAGTACATGATGTATTCCATTGGTAACTCTGGAGAAAATAAAAAACCAAACCACTCACATGTAAAAAATACAAAGGTGGTAACATTTTTGAGTGTCCATTCCTATGAGTATCAGCCGGTGAATCTATAATATTGTTGGGAAAAGGTTCTACATAATAAGATAATCCACCCGATTGATGTATTGTAGAGAAACCATAAGTTTGAGGTAATGATATGGTAAATGGAGGAGGTGATGAACTAGAGTTACCATAATCTATTTTAGTATTAAAAATGAAAATTTTAGGTCCTGAATTTCTTAAAGGTATAATATTTTATGACATGAATTGTTGAAATTAATATTTCCCAATTTAATTTAATTAATTTTTTTATTTATGGTTATAGAAAGCACATTCACTTATTAGGTTATATCCTATATGAATTAAATTAAAATTTAATATCATAACCAATGATAATAAGGTCATTTACTATTGGTCACATGATTAATATAAATATAGGGTATTAATAAATCCAATTGACATAGACAAATGATGTGATAGTATCTAAAAGAAATTTAATAACCAATGATTACCATTTTTCAGATGTTCAATGTTAGATACAATCTATTGAATTTTCTATTAACAAATATCAATATGAGATATAATAAATCATGCATGATTGATACTATTTACTGGAAAATTTCCAGCTCGTTGATATTACGACCCAAACCATGTACAAAGAACCACCCCAAGAAAGTCTTACAATCGTGCAACTTACTCATTGGGTGTTTCATAGTGTTTTCATGGAATGTGTATCAATACCATAGAAATACGAGTATCTATATTAATTTTTATATAATATAGAATATATTTTCCTCTTATTATTATTACATTATAAATGATTATTATTTTAATCCAATTAAACACAAATTTTATATTGCTTAATATTAAAATTCAATTATATAAATTATTTTGATGAATTAATGGAATTTTAAAAAAATTTATATAATAATAAAAAATTATTATTAATTAATTGCTATTTCCTATAAATAATCATAAAAGTTTTATAATGTCAGATGTAATTTTTATAAGGGTTCAAAAACTATTATTGTAAAAAACCGACCATTTCTATAATAATGCCTATTTTTATATTAAATGTGATAATACTAATTTTTTGAGTTATGTATTATATAAAATTAATATTATTTTTGGAATTATAAATTTAAAATTATTCAATGGTTATTTTTTATAAATTTAGTGGAAAATTATCACTTCAGGTAAAAATAAAATACTCTATAAATATATGGTCGGTATTATGGCATCATAATGAACAAAAAATTAGTAAAAAATACTATAAATGGTATACAAGAAAAAATATATAGTTTGAAATTACAATAATTCGTTTTAATGTTCATTTTATTAATTTTATAAATCCATTATGAATCCACTATAATCATTAATATATTTTAAGGATTATAATCTTTTATTTAGATGTATAACTCGCCTAAACAAAAGAAACAATTTAGTTTTAATATGATTGGCCATTGGACATGTAATAAAATGTGAACTAAAATCATATGGTATTAACCATTGGGAAAACATTGTTATGTTTTGTGTATTCGGTTATTTTATTATATAGAGTCCAATAACTATGTTTGAAAAATATTAAGCAAACTGCCACACATTTCCAACATAAACCCACCAATGGTCACATTTAATGTCACTAAAAATCCTTTTATAATGTACTACTACTAACATACCCTACCTAGAGTCCTCTCAAGGCCCCTAAAATCTCTAAAGAATCTCTTGGCATGTATTTTTACCCACACAATCAAGTAAGTGATATTTCTTCATTTCTCCTCTTTATTCAAGTATCATCTTTAGCTTATGTATTTTACCATCACTGAAATATTATGGAATATGTGATTTAATACCCCCTATTACAATGTTATAGATATAAAAATTAAGTTATATCAATTTTACTCTCATAAACTGATTTTATGATTTTTTTATAGTGCTGTTATGCTAATGAAATTTGTATTTCATTTTCCATACCAAAATAATTATTTAGTGAAGACTATACCCATTCCATTTATAATTTGTTCACAATTATACACTTATATATATTTGAAATAGATAATACATGTATATATTCAAGAATCCTTAATCCTGGATGAAGATATAATTTTTAATGAATCCATTTTTTATAATTTATATGGGAAAAATAAACATTAGAATGAAATGAATGTGATGTGTGTGAAAAAAATTATATAGTTCCCCAATAAAATGTGAAATGTTCCTTCTTGTGATGCATCATTTTGGGACATGTATTGAACCTTATTATTTTATGGTATTTTTTCTATCATGATTTATTGGTAGTTATACTTGATATAGTTAATGATGAAATATTATATGTTGTTCCCATTTTTCTATTCATATCACCATATATCATTCTTGTTGTTCATGTTTTAAATTCTATTACGTTTTATTATGTATTTACATGCCTATATCCTAACATGGATTATTATCTTCATGTTATTCCATGTTTATTCTATTTTTATGTTTTATATATCACCTGTTTGTTATGTGATTCCCCCGGTTAAACCAATCCGTTTTGAGTTAGATTTAATATTATTATAATGCTACGTAAGTTTTCAATAATGATGATGTATTTTATATTTTTTAAATGTACCTAATTTCAAATGAAAATAAAATTATTGAGTGTTTGAGTAGTATTATGTTTAATTTTATTTAATAAATAATGAATAAATATTTAATAATTATAATGGATGTCATAATATAAGTGGGGCCCGTTTATATCAAACATAGTTGTTCACGGCCATTGTGATTATGAATCTCTATGTCACCCAAAATGGTTTCCAATATCACTCTCTAGGTTACCATTTTTTTAGTAGAAAATATATTGTGTTTTTCTTGTGTATGTGATTTATTTTTTCTTCATTATGAAAAATGTGATCAAATAAAAAATATTATGAGTATTATTGTTTTTCAATGAAATAGTGAATTTATTTCATGGATTTTCCACTCAAATAATTATTTTGTCATCTCATATTTTAAATGATTCTATATGGTATATGGATGAATTGAAATGAATAATATTTCATGTATAATATCTTAATGATTTTTAATGAAATGAAATGTGTTTCATTTTAAATGGTTTGTAGATTGGAAAATATTGATACTATGTAGAAGTTAATAATTTTGTATGTATGTGTTTGTTATTTAAGTTTCAGTAAAAATTCATTAAAACTCAAAATCTCAAAATTTCCATAGAATAATATAAATTTATATATTTTATAAACATCATATTTAAGGATTGATTGAGGTTGTGAAATTATAAAATATTTGTAGAGAGTTCATAATGGATTAATATTACTAATATAAAATAAATTGCAAAATGGGGTTTTTTATAATAGTAAATGAAATAGGAAAGACAATGTTATTATTATCAGGGATAATAAATTAAAAAATCATCTTTGTTAATTTGTTTCATCTTATTTTGATAAAATGTAAAAATAATAATGAGTGAATGTGTAAATTATTTTTACGTATACAAATTAGTTTTCACAATTTGTTGTTATATTTTAGTTTTTTATTATTTTTATACATAATTATTTTTATTAGTATTTTATGAATTAAATATTGATGGATATAATTCATTTAATCGGGATTTATATATGGTCTTGTTGACCAATGATAATCAATACAACACCTCGATATCTAATAATGTTAATATGGTTCAAAAAATTAAAAATTTATATTTAAAAAGGATAATAAATTTAATTAATTAATATGTTTAAAACCTATTGAACCAAAGAATTATAAATATAATCAAACAAGGGAAATGGATTTGTCCATTAACTTCAATATCATTATATTACACTTGTATAAAATGAATATAATGAGGCAATGTAAACTTTAGGTGTACAATTTGTTTTATTATTTTATTTTATTTTATAATTGTATAATATTATGATATATTCTTTCAAATGATCATTATATGGATGATTCAAATATTACAAAAGTATCATAATTCAGAAATATTATGTAATTGTTTCATAATAAAAGAATTTATATATATGAAAAAGAAATAGAAAAAAATAAAGAAGAACATTATTTCGAAACATGATGATTTCTCTAGAAATGAATGATGTGATGGATGGTAGTATGACTAAGTTAAAAATAACCTAAAAATGTTCATATTATATCAATAACACTGAATGATTCATCTAGTAATGATTATGGTATTAGTGTATTTGAATGTAGTGATAAAGAGGCTCAATAAGTGTTTAAAACAAGGATGAGTAATTTAAAATTATTGAATGAAAATAATGTGAATGATATAGAAAAGATAACATTAATGAATCAATTTAATGTGTAAAAAATATAAAAATATTTTTTATGAGGTAACAAATATATAATAGAAGAGAAATTATATAATAAAATACAATAATAAATATAATATATTCTTGGTATTTATATTTAAAACTAGATAACTATAAATTAGGATAAAATTTAAGATGAGTTAATATTTTTCAAGGATATAAGTAACTTGAATGAATTCATTAATGTAGAGGTTAAAGGTATTGTCAATGAAATTGTTCAAAAATCCAAATCAGTGTTAAAGTCAAAAATGATACTAATAAAAATATGTATTATGTCAATTTAGAATAGAGTATCATATTATAAACTAAATCTAAAAAATAACAAATATAAATGTATACAACTATGGGAAAATAGAGATGACTTCATTAAATTAGAGGAATATTATCAATCTTATAGTTTGTGGGATTACTAAACATTATAATAGAAATTGGGTGTGGAAGATGACGAAATGAGATGTTATGTTGAAGGTAAATAAAAATGTATAGTGGTATTATTATAATAATGTGAGATCATAACAATAAAAGTATGGTGTAAATCATATGTTAAACCAAAATTATGATTTGGTGGAATAAAATCTCCAATTGAGGTGATTTTTTATTAAATGATGTTGTTGATTTTATAGAGTGTATAATAAAAAATACATATATTCCTTGTATAGACTAACAGTACCCTAATTTATTATAGTAATTAATTAATATGGAGTTAGATAAAAGTTAATAGAGATATGTGAGACCAAATAAAAAGATAACTGAAATTTTACAAAAAATACAAGTCACCTTGAAATACTCATTAAAGGGGTCATCATTAAATAAATAAAAAAGGCATGTTTCTAAAAATTACTTTTGTATAATTGAATAAAAAAAAGGCAAGGAATTTTTTAAGATTTAGAGTAATAATAAACAATAATTGGTGGTTAAGTTTACATATAATGTAGTGAAATACTAAAAAACATGGATTCCATATTGTGATATCTTGAAATAATATATTGGAAACAAAAAAATATTGAAAGACATAAATTTATGATTAAGAATATATTATAATAAATAATAGTGTGTAATTAATTTTTGAGGAGCTAGAATCATTAAAAATACTAACATGAAATTTGAATCTGCTTTTATTTTTTTATGTTTCATTTGTGACATAACTTATTGAGTGTCTCCTAGGTTTTTGACAATGAAAATTAGGTGTTTTTAAATTAATTGTTGCACCGAAAAAATAATAATTAATGAATAATTCACTATAATTGTAAAATATACAATTTAGGTAATATATTATAAATTTAATTTATGAATTTTTTTTTTCATGAGTGTGAGAGATGAATATGATCATTTGAAAGGAATAAATAGTTATTAAGACAAACAAAATATATCTATGATTGTTAAATATAATGTTATAAGTGTTCAATAAAATTTTAATCCTTAAAATAGTTTGTATTATATTAATACTGATGATTTTATGAATATAATCCAAAGGCTATTTTATTAAACTGATAATATCATTTTCACATCAAAACATGATTTTATATATGATAATTATGCTTAAATATCCCCCGAAAAAATTAGTTCACCATGATTGAATAGATCCTATAATATATTTTTTCAAGGACAATGGGGTTATTTTTTTATAACATTGGTAACAAGGATCCTTCATTAATAAGAAGTAAATTAATTTTCATAAGGAATCCACCAAGGAAACTTTGAAGAATGTTTTTTTTGGTTATGTTTGTTGACAAACCAGTCCTAGAAGTTTTTTTGTTGACAATTTGGATTTTTAAGAATTTTTTTTTGACAAATGGGAGACCATAGTGATTTCCTGAGTTCATTATAATTTGTTGACAATATAATAATTATATAAGAAACTATACAAAGGAATGAAAAATCTAGAGGTTTTAAAAATAGAGACGATGCATGGAGTTACACAAAATAGAGGAATGGAGTTTTTTTCTCAAGAGGTGAATCGAGATCAGAAGATCAATAATTTGAAAAGGGCATGAGGTGCTTGGAAAATATAGAGTAATGCGTGAAATACAGTGTTGCACAGATGATGTGTCTTCCATTCATGAAGAGGATTACATGCTCTAGTATCATTTTTTGCATAGGGGAATAATTTTCCTATAAATATGAGGTGAAACCCTCATTCAGAAGAGCTCATTACTTTGAGAATATTTGATCTTTAGTGCGCGTAAAACGTACACAAATGGAGTTTCAGGAAATGTTTGGTTTTTCATGTAAAAATTGTTGTCACACGTAAAAGATTGAATTGCACGTAAAATTTAAATTGTGAAGAATTTTTTATGTTTTAGGAATGGTGGAGTTCGTTTTGTGAGAAAAAATTATTTTTTTAGTGCATGGAAAGGTAATTACATGAAAGGAACAGTAAGGGATTCATGTAAAATTTGGGATTTCCCGATAAACCGGATCCAATGTGTGATTCATATGCGGGTAATGATTAGACATCCATAGTGCATATATGAATAGTTAAGGATGCATATTTCATTAGAGATAATGAAGAGACCTATAGGTTTATAAATTATGAGTATATCTTATGAATAATAAGTTAGCACACATCAGTTTAGATTGTATTGAGCTTTCATCCCATGTTTTTGAAATGTTTTTCGCAGGGTATAAGGTAGGGTAAGATAAAGGAAGAACTGATGAAGAATTATATCAAGAAAATAATTATTTTTTTCTTTTAAGAATTTTTATTTTATGAACAAAATGGATATTGAGTAGAAGTGTCTAATTTGAAATTTTAGATTTGTAAAGTAATAGTTATAGCCTAAATCTCTAAAACTCTAATCCCAAATAGATCATCAATGTGAATTGTTAACATAATTCACGATTATTTAATGGTTCAGGATGGGGCCTTATAAATATATATATTTTCATCACTAAAATTTAATCAATCGATTAAACAATGATGGTCACAAATATTTAAAAATTTATATTAGGAAAATATTGGGAAAATGTTGAAATCCCTAAATAAATAATTTATAATAAATTATTCACTATATTCAAAGATTTATCATTATAATTCAAATCAAAAGTACATTTAATGATCAATTCCTTTAACAAAACTCATGTAATGAAATATTTTCAATATATAAGTGAGAAAAAAATGCATATTATTTATATTATTTAATTTAATATTGTGGTTTTCTTATCCCAAAAAGTCTCAATGTTTTTAATTTTAGCCAAGTCCAATATATATTTCCTTTTGAAAAATATATAAATTTACATCAAATATAATTTAATAAAAATGTTTTTTTATTTAAAATGCATTTTTAAAAATAACCAAATTAGAAATATATCTATTTTAAAATATTAATGTTTACTCATCTCATTTTGTACTCATTTGAATTTAAATTTTCATTCCACAAAAATAATAATGGTTTTTATACCCAAAAAAATTTATATTGTTTTACCAATCTAATTATTGAAATAAATATAATAATACAATCTATAGATGCATGGTATTACATTTAACAACTAATAAACTATCTGTCATGGCTTCAATACATAACTATGGCGTGATTTTGTCCAATGTTATGATTTTATTTAATTTATTAACATCTCTCTATTATTGAAATCATCACCAAAATCATTTCACATAGTGGATAAAAATTATAATGCTCCACTAATCCTATGTTGTGTTTACTGGTCCACAAAAATTTGGATTCATATTCAATTTTAAAAATAGTAATAAATTACATTCAAAAAAAATTCAAAAAAAAATCAATTAAATAAAATATATTTTCAAACTGAAATATTAATTACTTCTCAATTCTAATATTTCCATAATTTATAATCAAATTCTTATATTTGAACAAAAAAATGGTAAAACATTTATATATTCACATAATATTAAATAACTAATTCTAATGAATTTTACACAAATTTAATACCCAAAATAGAATTCATTGCTTCTCCACATTTCCATATATTCACGCAAATAAAAAGAAAATGTATCATATATATGTATTCAATATCATACCAAATATATCTTATACTATTGTCAATAAATTTTTGTTTAAAAATATCATTTGAATGAACATTTCTATGCCATTAGTGTTTAGGAATGTAAATCAACTATCTTTCTTAATTTAAGTGATTTTTCATTATAATTATTTTTATATAAGAATTATAATAATTTATTTTAGATAGGATTTTTAAAATTTTCATTCCAACTCATACATAGGAATGTAAGTCACATTTCATAAATCCTTCTCCTTAGTCCAATGATACTTATTCCTCAAACATGTATCACATTAACCAATCATAAATTATTCTCTGACTTCCAAATTTTTTTTTGGTTAACACATTACTTTCAGAAGCTTATTATTTATCATTATAATATATAAAACATAAAAATTAATGAATCTATTATTTCGACCTCTATCATCGACATTAAAATTTCCACATAATTTGGGTTATAATTAAAATTTAAATACGAGGTAATTTTTAATAATCAGAAAGTTCCAATAAATTGAAATTATGTTTTATCTAAACCTAATTTATGAAAATTTTATTACATAAAAATATGAATATAAATATTAATTATAATTTATTTATATTAAACTCCTCACAAACCACTAAATGAAATAAATATATATATTTTTAAAATAAAAATAATTCAAAAATAATTTTCAATTTTCTTAATTACCCAAATCACGAATCAGTACTAAAATATTTAATTTCATTTCATTACTCATACACCCATGTTCATTATCATTTAAAGTCAGAAAAATTTTCATTTCAAAAAACGTATTATAATGATTTTTTTAAAATATTTTTTCTCCAATATTAAGTTTATAATAAAATAAGTATGTATAGGTATGTAATTTATAGATCTGTCTTTGTTTTTAAAATATGGAACAAAATTAATATATAACTAGATATACATGGAATTTAGAATAATAATCCCTTAACATATATTATTTATTTATTTTAATTCATCATTCAATTATATCTATTTGAGTTTTCCAAAATAATGTTCCTTACATTTAAAAATTAACAAGTTAATGTTTAATATACGCTAAAATGATGGTGTGAATAATCATACATGCTAAAAAATTATGAATATAAATTCTAAATGAGTTTCTATTATCAAAAAATGACTAATAAATTATTTGTCAGTCATGTATCCTTCTAAAGATTTTTATTATATGTTACATCATGTTATGATTTTTAGGTGTTCAAGAAACTCACATTTCTTGGTTTATTTGGTTGGGTTTCATTCGGGTATACTTTGGGTGAATTTCCTTACTTTTTGTACATTTATGTTTTAGTGCACAATCGATGCATAATTAGTCCAAATCGTGCACGTTGTTAACGTAAAACATGCAACCCAATGTAGTCATTTTATGTAAAGATACCAAACGGTTATTCAATATTTGATCTATATTAGTAACACTATGTGGAACACTTAAAACATGAACAAATTTAGTACACATTGTTTTTCAAACAATGGATTTTGCATAAGAAACCGTGTGTGTAGTTTTACATTAATCATATTTTTGATTTAAAATTCCAGAACCCACTTTATTTTTCTTGATAGACCATAAAGTCCCATAATGTATTTATCCATTACTTATATATTGTAATTAGTGTTCATGGATGTATAATTATTCCATAAAATGATTTGAAGATTGTGGAATTCCCTTCGATCATCTCTCATTTAGATTGTTCTTCCCATTCTCAATCTCCTGTGATATATCTTCCATGATGTCATCCTTCTCTTTTGGATTTTTTTTAATATGAAATTGTTGTTCAAGATATTATGTTCCCCATGTTGATTGTTCATCCATGGCAACCAATATATTTTAACCCAATATTACATTATTTAATTTTAATTTTTTTTAAAATGAAATTTTTATTATATTAATTAAATTTATTTATGTTTGATTTTTATACGAAATAAATTCTATTAAAATGAGGATTTGAAATTTAGTTTTTTATGAAATGGAGAAGCCCAAATTATTTTGAATTAGGATGTTTTCTATTGAAAATACAAAAATTTACATTGTGAATTTGATTAAAATTGATTAAACAAAATTAGGGCGTTTAATTTTGTAAATTCATTTGATTGAAGGTTTCTAAAAACCACCATTCCATTGAATTATTTGTTTATAATTAAAGTTATTGAATCTTATAAAAAACAAAATAAATTATTATATTTTGTGAATCAGTATAGTCAAATTTAGTAGTGAATTTATTTCAAAATAATATTTTATGAATGGATTAAAAATTCTATTTCATAGAAACCATTGGGATTAATCATATTTAAAAGGAATGTTGTGATTAAAACTATATTTTAGTTATTAAATGGATTATTGGAATATTAGAAATGGGGAATGAGAATAATTTTACATCCGGGTTTCATGAAATACATTTACAATGATTGTTTTTTAGAGGACATGCATGGTGTAGGTACTTAGTAAGTTATATGGATGACACATTACTCATTTATATATTTCATATCATAAATTAAGCATGTAAATTTCCATAATAGACTATGATCAGTCCCCTCTGGATTTATTTCAATGTGATACATGTACATATTTTCATGTCACCATGAGTTCGAATTCACTATGTCCTCAAACTGTCGTACCTTCTTAAGCATATGACCATAATTCATTCTTGTGTTTAATTCAAATGAAATAATTTCATTATTATAAAAAATTAACATGGATTTTTATTTAAATAATCTATTTTATATAAATGTGATTATTTAATTTGTTTGAGAAAAGTTCATTTTAGTATAAATGTTCCAAAATTTAAATGAAAATCCTTTTCATAAACTATTTTCATCATTTTAAATGTAAATAATGAATTCTTATAATTGCACATATATAATTACAATGATATTTTAATTGACATTAAAGCTCCCAATTGTTAATTTAACATTGTCATCTGTTAGGAAATCCTTGGTGGAAACCTACTACATTAAATAGCTCATAACCTACCTGCGTTTTCGGGTAATTATAGATTATATCCTTATTAGAGGTGGTTTTAGACATTGATACATGGACATGGTGTTTTGAATCCACTAAGACAAGGTTAGTTTTTCTTTTTTCATAATATTTTTATTTTAGTACATTGGAATGATCTATCTATTTGACTTACGGTACATTACAAGCAGTAAAGTTTCTTTTGTATGAATACTAGTTTTTTAGTTCGTTTCAAAATTGGTTGTAGAAAATGTTTCACCATTTCATTTTTTTGAAATACACTTTAGTAGTCACCAAACTATCGGGAACAAGAATGCTCTTCAGGCCATGTTTGGACCAATATGGTAATCAGGTTTCCAGGGTACCCGAGTTGGTTCAAGAAAAAGTGGTATCAAATGTCCTTGTTGTAATTTTCGCTTAATGTCAGTGTGGATTTTTGTATTCGTATGTTAAAATAAGGAGGAAGATACGATTTGTGGCATGGATATATCTTATCATAATAATCATTATGTCATGATGGGTGGATTAAGAATGACTTCTTGAGGAATACTTCTTTTGTTTTCCATTCTTTTTATGTTTCTATATTGTATCCCAAATAATATTTTTCATTTTTTTGGGATTTATTCCCATATTTATCCATTTTAGTGTTAATATGATTTATTCCATAAAATCTACTAATAATTCGAAGCATCAGGCCTCCTAGATGATGTGATAAATAGATATTGGAATATTATTTTATTGAACCATATCGAGTGAATCCTCTAATTTACCTGAATATTTTATAGGTGATTATGTGCATTGTATATTCTATTGGATAATAACCAAAACTTTTTTTCATTCATGCCCCAAATCTAGTGCCCCAAAGAGATATTCTCATGAGTTTTTTTTATAAAAGACCATTCTATTTTATCTAGTTTCATTCAGTTTATCTTTTAATACTCAAGATGATGAGGATTTGTTGAGTGCAATGGAGTGTATTTTTGGATTCTTGGAAACACTTAATGAAATTAATGTGATTTGTGTCACATTTTTTCTAGAAGGACCATCAATGATATGGTGACACACAATAGTGAATTTTAAGAAACACGAGGTCATAGAGTGGAAGGAAATAATGTCTATTTTTAAGATCTATTTATATTTATATTTAATTTATTTGTCCATCACCACCGGTTTTATTAGACTAAAGCAGTTTGACACAAACATAATAGATTTTGCAAACCCGTTTTCCAATACTGTGTAGTTTTGACCTAATATTTTTCATATTAGAAGAATAAGGATAGATTTATCGAGTTGTTAATGCAATAGGATATTGATTATAAATTTTCCTTACTAAAGATTCCATTTTATGCAGATATAGATTCTAGACATGTGAATTACTATAAGGGAAAGACTGAGTGTGATGATCCTCATGGTGCTTCAAGATATAGATTCTATTCTAGTACTCTTGTATATATTTTGGAATTATACTATTTTTTCACTACCGTGGAAAGAGGGGACATCCAAAGAGGGTTTTCACTAAGGCACCCAATAACTATGGAACATGTGGATTCTCTGTTCACATTCATAGATTCTTCTATATTTATTAAACTCTGTGTTGTTTCACGATATCATCAGTACATTTAATACATTGGCACAATCATATACTTCACATTCAAAAGGGTTCAATATACAAGAATCCTCAAAAAATATTTTTCACACATTGGGTGAATCTCTAGAGTAAGTGGATATAGGCCAAGTGACCATGGGAGGTTCCAATATAATTAATTCATCATTAGTTACCATCCTATTTAATTTTATTGCAATTCATTAATTTATTACATTCAGTAATGTTATTAATCTAAATCATTATATATAGATTTTATCTTGTGCAATTTATATTTCAAAATGCCTTGGTATGAAGAGAAATTGTGGTCTATAATGTCCCTCTTGTGTTTGTCTCTATTAGATGGTATGCATAATTGTTGGTTTCTTATTCTATACATCAAATTTATGTGATGTAATATTCAGGATGTATTGTCTCATTTCATGTATAATCACGGATCAACTGTCATCGTAGGTAGGACTACTTCAACACAACGAATGGTGTGTGTCTTGTCATCTACTGGGAATGAGACCCAATGATGAGTATATCAAGACCTTCTTATATAATGTATAGGAATGAGATATCAGAGTATTCCATTGGTTTCGAGAGGGAATTTTTGAAAGGTTATGTCCCTCCAATCATTTTCATGTTTACTAATGTGTATCCTTCATACATCTCAAGTATTCCCTTTATAAAGTAAGGTGAGTTTTATTTTGACTCATTTTCTATTACTCAACAAGTATATACTCCCTATTATTGAATGTAATTAGTTGAAATGAATGATAATAATTCCATGTTTAATGATATTCATGAGAAAGTATTCATATGCCCAAGCATTCCACCTTGGGCATCACTTGATCTCTTCGCAAAGAATGTTGATTTTTTACTCCATCTTTGTATTGATAATAGAAATATTAATAGAGTTAAATTAAATAATAAATACATGTTACATATATTTATGAGGTGTTTAATCCATTGTAAATAGATAAGTGGTTCTTAGATATTGATATTCATACGAGATACCATCAGTTGAGAACAATAAAATATAATATTCACAAAACCACATTTCAGAGTTGGTATAAACATTATGAGTACCTTTTCATGCCTTTTTATTTAAACAATGATCCAACGGTTTTCATAGGAATGATGAACATGATTTTTCTTGTCTATTTGGATACCTTAATGGTATTATTTTTTGATTTCATCCCCGTTTAATCAAATTATTAGGAGGACAATGTATATCATCTATGAAAAGTTTTGTGATTACTTAGAAACACCGAAAATATTCCAAGCATTTAAAAATTAATTTATGGATTCAATAATTGATGTTATCAGGAAAAATATGTAAGAACATGGAATATATTTTGATCTTGATAAGATGAAGAATGTTTTCAATTTTTAGCAACCCTGAAATGTCTTTAATGTCCAATTCGTTGTAGGATTAGCTATGTATTATTTCAGTTTCTCAAAGGAATTATCTAAAATGGATTCGGTGATGAATATACTAATTGGGAATGAAAAATGTTTTCATAGATGAGAAATTTTAAAAAAAATTTATCGATATAAAACATATTTTTACTACTACACTGGTGTTGAATCATCCAAATCCCATATAGGTCTTTGTGATCTTTTTCGATACATCGGGATTAGGCTTCATCTAAATCATCATACAATGATATAATTTTGTTGTATATGTCATTCATCAATATAGTCCACATGAAAATTATTATAAAACCATGGACCAAGACCTTTTAACTACTATTAATGATATTAAAAGTTTGAGGCATTACATTTTTAGAAAAGGATTACCATGTATTATGTATACAAGATAATGATTTTTATATACTTTTAATAAGATTTAAATATATAACATATGAGTTGGGTGGAATTTCTATAATAAATTTATTTTGAAATACCATATACCCATAGGAAATTTAATTTAATTGTAGTTTCATTGAATAGGAAAATTTTTACCCACATAATGAATGAATATCAAGAAGAGTGGAATATGGTTTCTCTCTTTTCATAGTTGGACATGGGGGTCTATGAATCAAGGTCTGAGGTTTCCTATAATAGTTTCATGTTTACATATACACTTCTAAAATTGATACATTAGGAACAATAACTTGATGAAGAGCTCCCTAGAATTAATGACTCTTTTAATGGTGGGGATACCAGGATTTATTGGTATTTCTCCAAAGAAGAAATTATATAATTTGAAAATATTTTACATACCCTCTTTTTTAAGGTAAATTGTAATGATTTAATTCTATTGTTCTTTTTGGGAAGTGCACAAAAGAACCAATAACATTTTTTATGACATGCTGAGACTTTTATGGTGGTCAGGTATGAGATGGATAATTATTGGGTATGTTTCTCATTTTTCTATTTTCCTATTGGTTTAGGTTGAGAACCATAAACCTAGAAGAATGCTTCTGCCACAACAATTCCAATATTTGAGGTTTGAAGATATCTCCATTGACATTTTTGATTGGGAATGCACATATAATGAGTATGATAAATGTGATATGGGTAGTGATCTATAGGGTAACTAAATTAAAACACATTATACACATTTTTGATACAACCATTCTTAAGGAGTTGGGAAATATATTTGTAAAAGTTATTGTTATTTTCATTGGAGTTCACTATGAAATAGTTTTTTATGGGGATCATTGGTCCACATCTCTATTTTGTAGAGGCCATTAAGAGGCACTAGGATCTCATGTTTGATTGATTATTTGGTTCCATCCACAGTTGGTTTTCCACACATAAAAAGATATACATGTTCTTGAATATATGATCTGTACTTATGTTATTGACTTTAGTAGAGATCGGGATGATCACATGGGTTTGTTTAACAACAGATATCATTCCCTGATATGAAAGGATCCTTCTAAGGCCTTGTATGGTCAGCCATGTAAATAACTATTGTGGTGGTTGGAAATTGGTGAATTATCTTTTCTTGGACAGATCATTGTCAAAGAGATGAATAAAAAATCAAGTTGATTCTTCAGATATTGTTGATGGCATAAATATTTTTTTCATATTATAAATATCATCATCATAGAAAATTATGTTTCTTATTTTTTTACCATGTGGTCAACATTTTTTCACCTTGAATGGGTAATCAATGACTATTTAGTCGAGGGAAACATTATCATCATTTTGTGGGAACTTTGTTGATTTTTGGTATGTGGAAACAATTTCATTACATTACGAATATCCACCACAACTGACATCATTAAATAATATGTTATATTTATCTCAGCATTGAATGTATCTATATGATCTATCTAATTTTCATAGACATAGGGATCTTGAGATTGATCCTAATTTATTCATGATTGAATGACTATCCAGGATTGTTGGTTCTGAAACCGAGTTACTTTTTATTGGAAATATACTTTCGATTATTTTTCTATGGAATCATGGTTCGATATATCATGAGACATGGGAGGGGGATGCACCAAAGAGAGCGTAATTTCATCATCTGTTTGGTATGGATGATCATGATTAGGATTTATGTGGACAAAAAGATTCTATAATAGGGAGGTTGTAAAAACCTATTACTATTTTTAGAAATTTCAAAAATATAATTTTTATCATTATTTCTATGTGTTTAATTTAACATTTCATAAAGGGAAGTTTTTAAATTTTTTGATATATCTAGGCTAGTGAAAGGTTGGTGATTTTTATGTCCATTCCGTGTAGCCTCATAGTGTAAAATGTTCCACCCAATGCCATTTTTTTTGAATTAGTCAACTGTTTGTAAATTCAGGTTTTATCATAGGATAAACTATGAATCCCATTTAATATAGGTCCATAGTAATTCTGCATGGCTTTTTAATCCATATAGGTCTCCCCTAGAAACCATGTATATGAGTTTTGATTAACAATTTACGACCCCCTTGATCATGGACATACATTAACTACCCATAATCTATTTCAAACATTCCTTAGACCTCCCAAGAAGAGTTATATGAAAATTATACCCCCTAGAAAGAGATTCAAAGCATAAGGATCATACATCATTCTTATCCTAGATGGTTTCCTATTCCTGTCCTCATTCTCCCATGATCAGTCTTCCCCTCGCATGGTTCCACAAATCCCTGTGTTGATTGTGGACATAATGCCCACATTATCAAAATGGATAAATAAATGACCTATGTTGTGCCTCCACATATGGATGTGGGATCCTACTAGAAATGTAGTTATGAAATTGGAAAATGGTGATACAATACCCTATACAACAGGGTAAAAAATAATATAATAATAGTGAAACACTATCCATGAACGTAAATAACCAATGTATATTGAATAAATAAAACAATAAATAGTATATAAAATTTAATATTGGACTGAATTGACATGTTGAATATAAAACAACCCACCCACTATGATGGTTTCCAATACATCTGCAGTTAAATAGAAAATAAAAAAGGTTCTAATGGCTCATTGAGATAAACGTTAATTCATCTCGTGACACAATATATGTTATCCTAGGAATCCATGAAATCCATAACATTGGTCAAAAAAATTCGTGCAATAAACATGTTTGTATTTCTTGGTAACACTGGTGTAATGGCATCCCGAGAAGGGCGTGAGTAAAAAATAGTAATCAATATTAAAAGAGTGTCTACAAAAGATACATATGAGTATATAGTGTGTCTAGTAAGCAATAGACTTCAATATTAATTTAATATACATAAAATGTTTCATAAATTATTTTTTTTACATGAGAGTTATGGATTTACACTAGAGGTCATCCCTGCCAATTGTTTAATATTTTTAGAGGACTCTGAGCACATCAGAGATCCATTTCAATCCAGACTATAACCACCAAATTCCACATAATTACAGATTTAACATTCATATCGTGGATGCAAATACCTCAATATGAATATCCCTATATTAATGGTATATTTTTCTTCTAGTAAGAGACACATATAATTTATCATAAAAAGTAGTCAATTTCCCCATTATATCTAGAATCATTTTGTCAATCATCTTATATAATCAAAATATCTCCCCAATGTAATATAGTTATTATGTTTCATAACATCATGAAGTCATGATCCTATTCATACAACTATCATGTGGCTCATTAACAATGAAATAATCAAATAGGCTTGAATGTGACAATAAAAAATACCTTGAGGTATCATATTGGGTGATTTCTATCACAAAAAGTTGTCACATACCTGACACTTCCCTATTGTATCTATTTATATTTTAACATACCCATATGTAGATAATAACCATTCACTCTTTACTCATGTGTGAAATATTTTATTCTCAATAACCCAACCCATACACAATTTTATTTAAGAATTAAAATAAAACACGTATAAAAACATCAATCTATTGTCAGCAAAATCATAGTTAAAGGAGGTAAAATATTGAAAGAATAATATGGTTATGATCCCGAAATCACAATAATATCATCATAATTCATAAATGTTAATTCATTAAAATACCATTTCTGTTTTACATTTAAAATTATATTATCATGTTAGAAAAACTACATTAAATTCTAATTAATAGACTACATTCCAAGTGAATCCATCTTATAAAAATATGTAATATTTCATGGTATTCACCTTGAAACTAATAATTTATTATAATAATTCATATTGTTAATAAAATCCACAAATAAAAATATATTCAGATTAATAATTTCAGGGGTTTGCTCACCCCATGGGTGGCTAAAATCCATTCTTCAACTGCAATGAACCATTCATGATCCAAAGGGATGTTTATTCAAATAATAATAATCTAATAAAGAATTTTCCAATTATTCGGGTCATGTTAACAACATGTCATAATGAATTATGTTAATTACACTGACAAAGATACATAGTACTGAAATTAGTGAATATTTCTATACCAAGTAGAAAATATGTAATTACCTCAATTACATTTATTCTCCGATGATGTTATAAGTGTTTTCCGAACATAAAATCCTATTATATATATGCTACAATAACATATATGATGCCCAAAAATCCATGTTAGTTAATTAATTAAAATAAAATGTGGAACCATGAGTCAAATGATGAAATACAAAATAGGAAAAACATACGATACCATATTGAGTAGCTTGAAAAATGAACATCCAATCATGGATGGTCTAAATGATTCTTCTGATTCCACTATTGGATAATATATATTGCACGATAATGAAAGAAAAAATAATTTAATAAAATTTAAATACCAATGCAATATCATTAGTAATTCACAGTTCAATGGTTTAAACATATCAACGTCAGATATCCACCTTCTATTATACTCTAGGATCTCCTCATCCTTCAAAAAATACTTTAACATCCATCATATTCTTCATCCAATGTTTCCATCAAAATCACACCAAAACAGATAGATTATGAGATTTTCAAGATAAAATGAATCATAACGGGATCACAATGTCTTGAAATTGATTAAGTGAGTCTATAAAAATGGATGATTATAAAATCAGTTATGATACAGAACCCCAAGGAATCCCTTCATATGGGTACACACTTTTGATTCCTTTTCTATATAAATAATTCGACGGGGAAATAGTTTGTAGGTTATTAAAAAAATGTAACTTTATAATATTACCCTTATTTTCCATGTGTTATTTAGGATTTAAATGTTGATTTATGTTCCTAAATATCTGGGAAAATATCTTACTGATATTCAAAAAATAATGTCATTGTGTGACACATGGTGTCATGCCATAATTTTATGGGCCATTACCTATGAGACTATTTTCAAATCAAGAGGTATTTTTTCTACAACCAAATAATATAATTCATTTAAATTTACATATTAATGATTTGAGTGACCTACCAGATATTTTTTAGTTACTTAGTTGAACTTTTTATAACTAGTATTCAACCAAACATCGTGAACATCTATCACGAATAAAAAAAATCATGAACATGTAATTTTAGGATGTTAAAAAGTCCATAGCATCATACAAATTTTTTGATTTCAAAAACTGTTGGCAATTAAGGTATAAATTATCATTCCCCCATGGAAACTAAATTCAAAATAATGTGGTTAATTACAATCTCCCCACAAAAATATATCATCAATAAGAATCCCAAAACCTAATTTTTCTGCTTAAAACGACCGACACTAGCTGCTAAACCATTCATAATAATTTTTATTCTACTCTGAAATGATTAAATTTCTTAAATTTCATACATTTATACCCATTACAAACTACTAAAAAAATATGATCCACTACTCACAATAATTACTAATCCACAAAATTATTCTTCATGATTCCCACCATTTCCAAAAGATCATTATTTCATATGTGATGTCATTTTCATGTTCATGGTTCTTAAAACTAAAGAACCAATGTTATCGTGATCACGCATAACCCATTTAGTTCCCCAATGTTGGGATCCCTACTCAAAATACATCCTCCAATGGCCTTTTGACCTTAATATGATGATTCAAAACACATCATACCTAAAAACAAAAAAAAATCTACCAAATTGATTACTAATTGTCACATTCTATTACAATATAGAAGATGAGTATCAACAAGCCATAAACATGACCCACATACACCTAACATACCTTATATTGTCCCAAAATAGCCATAAGATTCTCCCATCACACCCAAAACAACATACTCAAGCAATAATACTTACATCCCTATATTTCTTAAGATATTATCCATAAAAAACATGATCAAGACATTTCATAACATTTTAATCAATTAAAATATTTCATATCATGTTCCTACCCATCGAACCTGTCATGAAATATGGATTCCGACCTCGAGGAATGTGAAAAAACTGGTTCACCCCCTAACTAAGGAAAAATCATGTAACACCACTAAACATGTCGTAAATGGTACCTCACCTCATGAATCATGTCATGAAATTATTGTTTTACCAAATGAATCACCTTATGACCATATATGAACATTATGATACTGATTCCAACCCATTTACTCCAACTGGTGTCTCATCTAAATATTAATTCTTGTGTTTTCTTATAAGCATATAAATTTTAATTTATAACATACTGATGATCAATGAATACCTTGACCATTCAATAGATGATTCAACCAATCTGAGAACCCTTTTCACAAGAGATTAATCATTTATTACCAAATGGATATATCCCCACCATATGACATTCCTTAGATAGTATTGTGATCATTACTAAAAAGTAGACTTTAATTCAACCAAAATACATTTAAGGAAAATAGAAACATATCCAATGATATAATATAATTCTTTGAAAAATTTCTTTAAATTGGGAATGATTGTATCCCAAATTTTAGTACACAATTATTTCATAACAAATAACCATCAAAATACATATACTTATAGTTTCTCTTATATATATAAGGTCATTTTAGTCCCATTCATGGGTCCAAAGATTCATTATATGAAGAAATATAACAATCATCCAAATAAAAAATTTCAATAGTGACGCATCATGAAGAACATGGTGATTCTTTCAGGCTGTTTATAAATATTCTTTGAATGATAGTATTTTATGTCACTATAACCACCACACTACTCAGGTTCTTACATTATGACATGAATATATTTCAGGCTATACAATGTTGAATCTTTAAAACAACCTAAAATCAATTCCCCCCATTGTAGTCACACATCACATTGTTTCCACCCAAAAAATTATCCACCAACTCACGGTCCCCCTAATCATGCATCCCTAATGGAATCAAACATCTCCAATGCATTCCAACTATTATATTCTCATGCATGATTTTTTTGCATTAAATATCCATCCACCGTTAACATAACAAGAATAAAAATACAATGATATGTTCATCAATATAACTAGAAATGAAAACTTATTCATGTAACTGACCATGACACCTGTTCTAGAATACCTAACATTCTTGAATATACCTTGGAAATTTTCTTCAAGAAACTGGAAACATATATATTTTATTACTAATTATATGATCCCATACCCCCTGATGTTAATATTGAATCATATTTGTTCAATAAATGATGGTGTTTTCTCAAACTCGTCCTCAAATATAGACCTCACAAGGTATCTCTCTAGTCACGGGCTTTAACTTTTACTCAGACTCTACTACACATATTTGTTCATCCCATATGACTAGTCGTCACCCTATTCTTATCATCAATACCACAATTTGATCCCTATATAATGAAAATTAATGCATTGAAACACTAAATCCTTGATCACTCCTTGTACATTTCTATTCAATGTCAATTTATCAACAACATTAGTCTTACCCAACATATAAATTAGTGTCAAAGAAAACAAAAACATCAAACCTCTTATGTCTATCTACATGAAAATGGACACTCATCTCCCAAAAATATTTATTTGTTTTGTATCAATAAATAAACATGGTTATAACACCTATTTTATATGTTAATTTCTCTAAAGGTCACAACTTATGGAGAACCATACACACTTCCATTCCAATATCACAAGACATGAACATGTCAATACATATATCTCTGGGGTCTCACAAATTCATGGAATCAAAATCCAAACTAACTTTCCATAAATATAGAACATGTACACTTTTATGACATATAAATTATATTATTCAACGGTGTAATCATAAACATAATATAATAATTAAAAATCACCAACAAGTTATGTAAAGCATTGTAAACATGTTCCACACAAGCCTTACCCGAGCCACTTCACCTCATATACAATATGTTTGAGTTGTAATCCTCACCATCAAACATATCACAATTGATAAACATAATAGTTTATTAGAAATATCTATTTATGAGTCATTCCATATGATCATAATTAAATTAAGTACATATATATGAATATTCCAAATGAGTTGTTGTTGACACATTAAAAAATTCTGACTCTATCATTATAGAAATCACACAGTAGTGAGAGTATAGGTTATGTTAATCCTACCATCTAGAAAGGATTACTCAGTTGCATCTGATCTCCATAGGACATGTTTCTTATTAAAGACATTATCCTGTTTATAATAGGAAGACTGTGAGATATCAATCATAAATAAAAACATCAAAACAACATGCATACATCCCATGTTTAAAATAAAATAAAACAATATAAATAAAATATAGAATAACATAACCATTACCTAGTATCCAATAAATACATCAAGAATAATAATTCACAGTACACCATCCTTGTGTCCATCATAGGCTCTAAAACAATCCTAAATATTAAATCTATAAAATACCAAAAAAATATTGCTGAAAATAATACAAATTCTCTGATACAAAATTGTAACATAAAATCATAGGACACTATGTGTATAACTGTTCAACAAGTTTACCATAGACCACAAGATCACCACCCTATATGCCACAGGGTTTCGACATGCACCATGGGTATATAATGGAACCATAGAGTGACTATAACTACTATATCATAGTATTTTATAAAAAAAATATTGAAACATCATCCATGATAGAAAATAACTTCATTATGTTGACTAAAAGTTCCCAAAGAATAATTTAAAATAAATTAATTGTATGTGAATCCATGTTGAACATATAAAAATGATCCAATTATTCTAGGAAATGATATGTCCAATATTAAAAAAAATTAACTACTACATCACCAAGTTAACCCTTAATAAATATCCTCATACCATTGGATATATCCTACTCTCCCATTCAATCATAGACCACACCCAAAACAACTTCCTCCAATAAAAATTTAAGAGATGAAAAAGAACCTATGTGAATAAATATCAAATCCACTTACTTCATTGTAATTATAGATATCTATATCAATTGAAGGAACCTCGTCTATTAGAAAATAAATCCCCATATTGTAGATGATTCTCTATCCTCGGATGAATCAACTATAATGTATAATATGAACATATATATTACTTTTGCAGTCAAAATATTAAATTTATGAACCCAATATAATCATAACCATCACCCTCTACTATAATTTTTTGTGTATCACACCCTCAAGGGGTTTGTATCCCATGAATCATGTACTTAAGAAATCTATGATCCATGAAGAATACCCTCATGAATGAACACAATCCCGCACCTTTCCAGCGGGAATCACGTAGTGTGATTTGTAGAAACCATAACAGTATAATAAATGAATATTACACTTAGTAAACCAATCACTATGCAACCTACCATAAAAAGGATTTTATTCATGCACCTTTCCCTATGTATTTATGATTTTCACTCTCAAGAAACCAACAAAATCAGAAATCATATCGGGAAATAATCATAATCAAACTTATAACAACCATCCCTTACGAATCAATCATATAAGATTAAAAATATGTAAAATATAGAAAACAAATAACATTTCTAAGAACCATGAATTTTAACCAAATCAAAATATTTTTAGGAAGGTTAATTCATCCATCTTTTAGTTATCAATGTGAAATATATATCTTTTTACAATGTAGATAAAATCAATTACTTTGCAATTAACTATTTTCATTCCATGTGTTTAATCTTATTAAAACAACATATATTATTTTATTTTCCAATTCATAATTCCATTAAATTCCAATAAATCACATTTTAATACAAAAAAAAATAAAAACCATAGGTTAAGTAGTAATATATATAGTAGGATCACTCTACGGGTTGTCGAAATTTGGGTCTCGACACCAATAGACCATATAAGATTTAATTGTTGGACTAATCACAAATTATTCATTTAATAATTTAATTATAGAATGTATTCAGGTCAAACACAAACAACATGGGAATGTCAATCACAATAATTACACATACTAGGACAATAAAAATAGATATTTAGTTATTGTTCTAGACCACCTACCACAAAATGATTTAACCCTGTTCCAATGAAGTTCTAATAACTTTTTGTGTGATTCCCATGTCCAATGAGACCTTTTACACTTTGTAATGTTTATATTCTCATTCCATAGCATCAGAATAATTAATTATAAGTATATATTAATTAATTTAATTATAATGAAGAACACTGATCTACATGAGAATGGAAAAAATATATAAGAAATACTAGAAAACATATCCATGATTTATCAATGACCACTATTTCATGGGTTATCCACAAAATAATTATAATTCCATTATAGGGAAGATAAAAATTTCATAAAAACACAACCATGACTAATTTTGTATATTACTTTAGAATATATGAAAATGGAAAACAAATTTCATAATAATAAAAGATAAAACTCCAATGGAGAATATTTGTCAGCATGTGATATCCTCATCCCAGGATGATACATGATCTTATAATACATTGACGTATCCTTGAATATCTGGATGATTATCAATCTGTTGTATCACGTTGATTATAGAAATAAAACAAAGGTAAAGGTGATTTTCAGAAGAAAGGGAATCAAAATTGGATCATAAAAAGTAGAACTCATCACATTGAATCAACCACAACTAATAATACTTCAATCCATGAAATAATAGGATCCCAAGGGGTCTTGATTCATAGGACCCCCATTTTTGTGAATTTTTTAAATAGATTTTAATGGGAAATTTTTCAGGGTTTTCATAAAACCCCTTCACTTTAAAATATTACCCATATTTCTTCAGACGAATCTATGATGTGAAAATCGATTTAATGTCTTGATTTTGATGGGACTATCCTTCAATGGGTCTGCACAGTAGTGTCATTACTCAGTACAAATACTCATGACGTGATTTTTATAACCATGCCACTTAAGATTACTTTTCATGTCTTCATTTTTCATTGTCATACTCCAGGATTATAATTCACATCACAATTCATATTTCTAATGTGGATGATCTACTATAGCAATATTCCAGGGCCCGATATCTCGTTCCTCATTAGGTATTCTCCTGACACCCATGGAATCCACTAGAGAATAACATGACCAAAATAATCATTTTAAAATGTTCAAAACCCCTAACATCACTCTAATTCAGTAATATCTAAACCATCGAGCCAAAAAAATGGGATATTAAAATTACACTATGAAAACATGACTCATAATAACATAGGGTTTACACTCCAACTCCTTTATTTTGTGAAAAAAAACTTGACAATTTTAACCATTTATAATATTATAATATTGTTCTATTATCTATGAGAACTGATAGGTAACATGAAAATATCAATTGAATTGAATTTACATTGATGTTCATATTCTATTTCTGATCATGTATAACCTAGTAGGAATATACTATTATTTTAATATATATGAAATGTATCATCTATAATCAAAAAATAAATATTCACATTTAATTAAATAAATTTAATTTTTTCTGAAATAAATTTAAGGGACTTAATTGGAATATAGATCATTAAATTGATCATATTTATAAAAAATACACAACTTACTATATAAAATGGTTCATACTTCTTATATATACTTCTTTCATAGTACATAAATTCTAGGAAGATCGATAAACAATGTTAATTGTGGTACACTGATTCACATTTTTAAAATTTTGTTTGATATTTAAATTCTTTTAGGGGAAGGAGAAAATGAACCGCAGTATAAAAAATTGATTTGACCATTCCATTATGGGAATGAGGACTTTGAATACTAGTATTAGAGAGTTCAAATCCTATCCCATTATTTCATCATGTCCATAAAAATAAGATTGATATGGGTACCATTTATTTAAAAATTTGATATACCACAAATAATCCCAAAATGAATTACTAGATATCCTAGAATTATCAAAACTCAGGGAACATTACTATCTCTATAAATAATAAATGACATTATAAATGAACATTAAACTATTCTCTATTGAAAATTTTAAATCCACTAGAACAAAATATATGAACCCATGAATTAACTAAAAGTCACACCAATTATACATGATATTAACCAAAAGAATGACCAATCAAGAATAATAAAATATAGAATCGAAATAGTTATACATTATCAATCATATAAATGTACAATTTTTTGAAAGGGATAGTTTATTAATTATTCTATAGGAATGATTTAATATCTTGTGGACATAGAATGAGATTAAATTTCTATTTCACTAAACAATATATATTAAATGATCTGAGAATTACAATTATTTAAACCAGTGATCATTAATAAGATAGCTAGATAATGATCATAGTTGGTAATTTTCATAATCATTATATAATTATCGTATAGGAATAAAGAACATAACAAAGATATATGTGGTTAATTTTAATCACTTGTTCAAAGAATAATGTTATTAAACATTGTTTTACCATGAAATAATTTAAATGGAAAACATAAAATTCAAATAATGAACTATGTTCTAGTAGTTATTTATCATATGTTATTCATTAAAAAAATATATTTTATTTAAATTCCAAAATAAATAGAGGAATTTATGTATTATGTTTATATTTGAGTGGTATAATATAATGTTAAAAGATATAATGTATATTTCATGACAGATGAGTAAGATTCACAATGAATTTAGTGAGATAATAATTTATAAAATACTTTTACTATAATTATTATGTTAAATTATGTGATAAATAAAAAAGAGTAGATATAAATTATATTACATTGTGTTTATGAATATGAAAAAACAAAAAATCACTTCAATTTAATGGATATGTAGTGGGAATAATGAAAAGATGATATATAAAATTTTATATTGAGGGTAAGATTTAATAGATATATATAAGAATTAAATATAATTAAAAATAAATAAATACTAAATAATCCTTTTAAAACAACCATAGAGAGAAATTTGGATATCTGATATTGAACCAGTAGATATACGGGGGCACCCCTAAGTGATCAATCATATATGGATATCACCCATTACCATCTTATTTCTTTGGAAATTCATATACCAATATTAAATCACTGGAAAATGATTAAAAAAACCTATTAAAATACAAGAACCCTAACATTTCATGTAAAATAAAATTGCGATAGTGGGAATCCATGTGAAAATATTTTGATTTTGGGTTAGTGATTTAACAAAATTAATCCGATATTGGTCCAAAACAATGTACCAAAGAATATTATGGGCCCCAATTTTGTTCAGTGGTGCATGATGATGAATCCCATAATAAAGAAAGAGAATATCAAAGAAGAACATTTTTTATTAGTGTTAAAACAAATACTATTATAATATGTTTTGCAAGATTACTGATAAAAATTAAACCGGTGATATTTAGTAAGAAAAAAATAGTAAATAAATTAATCACATGGCTAGGATGTTACAATTATCTGATACATATAAATATTTTCATTATTTCTCAAATAATATTTACCCTTTAAAGATATATAGTTTTATACACATCAACTAGTTGTATCCATCAATTTACAATTGTATTGAGAAAATAAAAAATTTAATCTAGAATTTGGTAACCATGTTATCCATATTTTATGTTTTCATTATATAATAATGTGAGAAACAAAAAATATTCTTATGTATCCCACATCATCTACATCCTCATGAATATTTATCAATTTTATATTATATATTTTATAACTTCTTAAATTCAATAATTAATAAAAATAAAACAGATATGTATTTTTTATTTCTTATATGGAATGATGACCACATCTTCATTTAAGCCTCTCTAATACATTGTAATTTCAAATGATATAATTTTCTTAAAAATATATAATATACTTATATCTTAATTCTTAATCAATGTTCCTATAAACATAATAATTATGCACACCCAATTTGATTACATATACATATCATTTAATGATTATTATTTTTATATGAAATAATCTATCATAAATTATTAATATATTGGACTTTATCACTGTTTTTATTTAAGGGTAGGTTATTTTTAATAAATTTGAAAATTATAAAAACATATTAATTTTTAATTTAACTATTAAATGTAATATTATCTATTGAAAAATGAATAATTTTTGGTAGGGTGGTAATTTTCAAATATCTATATCTTAGTCAAGAGAAAATTTTGAAACTAATAACGTCACATGAAATCATGTTATATTAATTTTTTTACATTGAAAATGTCAAATTTATTTTCAAAAATATAAAAATGGGGCATCTTTTTCATCAATGATAACTAGTATTTTTTATTCACAAATTTTCACTAAATTAAAAAAATTTCATCAATACATCATACATTCCAACTAATAGGAAATTAAATAAGGATTAAATATTGGAATCAATCAATATGTTATAGTAAAAATAATTGTATACCTGATACAGAAATATATATATATATATAATGAAAAAATCATAAAATATATTTTAGTAAATAAATAAATAAATAAATAACCCCACCTCATTCCCTTCATAGATATAATATATATAACGAAATGAATAAATGATGTTGGAAACAAACATATCGTATCACATAATAATTCATTTTTATATATAATATTACACATTACAATCCAGAAATACATCTTTAATGATATTATTGAACTATGAATAAAACATCATGGCTTTGTAATTTTTATTGAAATAGAATTTACATAATCATAAATGGAATATTTCAAATGACATAGTAGGATTACCCTATTCCAAAATCAGTATGTTTATATAATAATGTATTTGATCAATAGTTTTACTTGTTAACAATTATAAACAATTATATAAAATACCAAAAATGTATCTCACATTATTTCTCGTCATATTCCATCATGCATGCATATCATTATTAGATAGAAGTCTCAAGGAAAATTTAATTGGTTATCTATATTTTTGGTTCGTCCAGACTATTTTTTACGAATGAATTCAAACAAAATATCATATTAATAAAATCATAATATATCACTCATATCACATAATATATCTCATATCACATTAACAATATATAAGACAATTCTGATAATCATTATCACATCTATTCCACATATCATTATTCTTGTTTTTAATAAATTAAAAAATATAATAGCATGAAAAAAAGTGTTAATAAAAAATTTATGATAATAGAATAATATAGGTTCCAAATATCATAAAATAATATTTTATAAAATAAAATAAACTAAGATATCAATGTGTGTCCAACTATAAAATTATAACATAATAAAAATTTTATTATATATAAAAACTAAAATAAATGAATACTAATAAATAATAATGAAATATAATAAATCTCATTTTCAATTAATGAAACACATATTCGCACTTGTTTATTACCAACTAACACATACTAGATTTATGGGATAGAATATATCAGTCACTATTTACCGTACATTTATAGGACTAGAGTCCCACTATGAGATATTAAAACTGTATCAATACAAACAGATTTCTTGGATATAGTATCTTCTTCCATTATCTAAGCAATTATCCCACACGAGAGGTATGGTGTTATAATAAATTCACATTAGTGAATAAAATCCCTCTAATGGTAAGTTTTCATTCCCCACCCAATTGTGCCACCCTTAATATTTTTATCCTACTCTCCATTTGAGTGATTACAAACTATTTTATAATATAACTGGTTTTTAATGATGTAAAATATTAAATTCATATATTATTGTCATTCATATATATATTTCGATAAAATTGATATATTTTTTTAATTGAGTTATATTGTTTTAAGAGGGTTTTAAACATGTGTGAGTTATATGAGGAGGATACTATAGTGGATATTATCCATGTTTAGAGAAAATCATGACTGGGTATATGCTTTATGGTTCGCCTATTTTACCTAGGGGATTATACATGATGAATAATTTCTTACATCGGGGAATTCACAATTACATAATCAATACTAGAAAATTATAAATTCACATAAGAATATTCCTTGGCCTAATATGTTTTTCTCTAAATCTTTTCTATTTTTACATTGAACATGAAGATGTTGATATATGGGGGTTTTAGAGTGATTTTGTGTGATATCCTATCATATATCACAATATAACTATAATAAATTTCCGTTTGAGTGTTACATTTAATGTATTACATTTCTTTATATTTTATCTACCTTATCAATATTATTTTAATTGAGATTTTACTCAATAGTTCCATGTAGGTATGTAGAAGTCGTATCAATTAATGGGGATTTCATTGTTATGTGTTTATGGAGGATAGGGGAATGAGGTCGTTATAGTATGTTGGTTGATTGAAGATTAGTATTTTGAAAATTTTAGGTGACTTTTCCTATAATATATTCTATTTGAAATCATATGTTCATTTCTTTTGAAATATAATCTTAAAAATTAGTCTTTACATTTTTTAATTATGATTTTTGAATTATTTAAATTTTTTCTGGTGAATGTGAATTTTAAGGAAAATTTAAAAGGGTTATTTTCCTCAAGGGTGTATTTTTTTTCTAGAAAAATAGAGGAATTAAAATTAGAGGATTGAAATGTTATTTAATTTAATGGGTATATATAATTGTAATAGTCATTGCTTTAGAATTAAATTGTGAATTAAAATATATAGATGTTTATATTGTTGGTGATTTTTTAATTGATTTATAATGTTTATGAAATTTTCCATTTTTAAGAATTGAATTATATGGTTTTTCATATTATATCTATTTTATGTATTTATAATACATATATATATATATTAATATTTTAATTGAGGGGATATTTGGGTGAGGGATTGGATATGAGTTCAAATTCATACTTGTGTGATGGTTCATTTTTATTTTTGGCAAGGATCGTAGTTCAGATGTAATTATTATTTCTTAATTGTCATTGATGATAACAAAATATAACATATATATAATTAGTTAACTAAAAGTTATGAGGTTATCGTTTGTTATGGGTTTTTATATTCCATAAGTTACCTTAGTTTTTTGAAAAAAAAATTGATGTGTCAGTGTTTTTTTCTGAGATTTATTCAATTATAGTGTATTATTTAGATTCATATTAAATATATCATTTTATATTATATAAATTTTATCATGATTTATAAAACATAAATAGTTCTTCTTTTAATTTCACAATAATTTGGCACTTGATATGTCTTGTTAAATTTCACTTTTTCTTGTGCTCACAAATTTTTTACAACATGGTGAACATTTAAGTGAATTTTTTTTGTGTTATAGATTATTTATTCATTCATTTTATTAAGGAGTCATTATAGAAAGGGGAATATGGTAGATACTAGTGGAGGAGGTGATGTTTTGTATGTTAATGGTTATTGATATAATTTATAAATAATAATGGAAATATTATTTATATATTATTTTTTGTTTTTTGTATGAAAACACAATCATTCAAGTATTTCACTACATATCATTCTCTAAAAGTTGATGTATTATAGTTAGGGTATTACTTAAACTCTTAACCTACATATATTATTATAATTATACTTATTTACAATGGCATTGACTATTATAGGACTGTTCTAGGAATTTAGTAGAATTTTTATTTCATAGTAGTTCATGTTATAAAAGTCGAGACATGGTGGGATTTTACAAGCTGTGTACTTATGAGTACACATTGTGTACATGGGTACTGAATAAATCTATGTATTGGCCATGTAACTCTTGAGTATGCGTTTGTGTAGGAGATGTGACAAACTGCTTATGGCAGGGTCTAGTTATGGCTACTACATAGTGTGCACCATTAGTGAAACTCCTATGTAGTTATCATTTTTATTTAATAAATAAGAGTGGGGTTTCTTCTCATATTTGGAAACTTTTTCATGTAATAATGGTTCATACAACAATGCGATGAAAGGGTTGATAAACTTTGAAACCCATCTAATCTTCTATCTAACAATCATATGAGTTGTTGTTAGGTGCATTGTAATCCCACTAGTTAGTTCTCAATTACCCTAGATCCATTCTTCATGATTCTTCCTTTATCATGAGTTATTCAAGGATGAAAATTTTTGCACCATTATGTAGATCTTTGATTATCTAGGCCATTTCATGGGCCAACGTTCAGGGATATCGATCATGTGATATTGAGGTAGCTGGTTTGTGCCTTTAATTTTTATTCATTGGATTTTGTATGCTAAAATTTTTGCATACCCACGTTTGGGGTACTATTTAATTTAAAATTTAACCCTGTTTAATACCATATATGGTTTGATTAATTATAATGGGGTTGTTTCATATGCCTAAGGATAAGAACCTTCTTTTGCATGATTTTTTTATTGAGATGGAGTTTTATTAATTATATGAAATTCATGTGGTACTCTTTGTGAATGATTTTCCATGTAGTAGTTATAGATTACACATGATTCATTGACTTGATATGGGTGATGAATTTCCAATAGACCATGAGATCCTTAGACCCGGAAAATTGTGGGGGGTTTTTATGTTTATTTAAATAGGACCATGAGATCATTTTTGTAGACATTGAACTGGGGGTATTGATTGTGATAGATACCAATATGGTCATTTATGATTTGATATGCCTTGTTGACCAAGGGGTATTGACCATGAGAGCTACCCCAGATGTCTTTTACATGTTTTTTGATTCCATGTTGACCCAAGGGTATCAACCATGAGAGGTGCCTAGTTGGTTTTTATTTAATAAATTGGTGATATATTAGACACATGTGATTATATAGTTAGATCATTCCCATAGGTTTGTTCAGGAATGATTGTATGATTGTGATGAGTAGGCAAAGCCCTGGCAAAGACTTGTACTCGGTTTTACAAATTGATTAGATGCCCTTCTAAGACATCTTTTTTGTACTATTACAAAGGGGGATATTGAGATTTGGCTAGATCCACAGATTACCATATTGAAATGATGAAAAATAAATTAAAGTTAATGTATTTGAAAACTTTTGGATCGATTACATTAGAGTACTTTCAAAATTTTTGCTTCATTTAGTTATATTACCTAATTTATATATTCACTAAAAGTTAGGAAAATATTGTTTTGTGGATCACTACTATGATTCATCTCACACCATGTTTGGGTCATGTTAATCACCCAAACACATTATATGATTTTATATATAGATAATGGAAAGTTCCCTTTTTCATTAGGTTCGTGATTTCTATTGGAGCTGGAGAGCATGATACCATGATGGAGATTGCAATTCCATTAGAGTTAATTTTATTTTCTATAATATTTATTCTGTATTTTATTTCAAACATTGTGAATTATTTGGATTCATTCCTATAAACATGTTACATGCATAAATTATTTATGTTCTTAAGTTGTTTTATTACTATCATCCTTCTACAGTTTACATCTGTTGTATGGTATTACTACTTCTAATGTTGTTTAATATTTCTTTTCCATTTTTCATACTCTTAAAATGAGGGAAAAATTTACCCATTATCACACATTGGCCCACATTTATAGTTAGTAGCCTCTGGAGTTTTGGGAATTGCGCTTGGGGTTTTGTGACCAACTGTGTCTGTGTAACATTTTTGCAGCACCCATATTCAGGATGTTACGAAGTGGTATCAGATGAGTTTTATTTTATTCATTTCAATACTATTTAGAGCCTATTGACAAGGATAGTAAGGAATCAGTAGTTGGTAATAAGATATGCTCGGAAGTGTCTAACAAGTGTATAGAGATAAGCCACATGACTATGAATATTGAAATATTTATGGTATTTTAATTTTAACAATTGATTTGATTTCAATGCTCTGTTATTCAGTTGTTTTGCGCTGTTACAATTAATTTCATTGTGGTTCCATTAATCATTAATTGATATGAGAAGAGGGTATGCCATATCAAGCATAAAATAAGATCTTTCTAGAGGTTACATGTCTTTCATTCTAATCATGACATTTAGAATCCATTAATAATTTCATGATGTTGTCATAGATGTTTTGATCAATATAAATGTGGCTGTGATAGATGATGCGATTGAAATACCCACAATCATTATAGGGTATATCAATATTTAATTTTTCAATTGGATGAAGTCCAATCTTGGTTCCTGAGGAGTTATGGGAACTCTTAGATTGGTATATGGTGGAAAATGTTTTTACACTAATTTATTTGTATTAAAATGATATTAAAAGGGATGTCATGCTTTGATTATAAGGGAGTATAGGCTCTCACAGATCAGATAAGGGAATTCCTTCGTACAAATTTTCAGAATTTGGGCATTCCAGATATGTTTTATAGGATTACTATCCAGAAACCTAGACAACACAACATGTGATGATATCAACAAATTCCATGGGTTATTCAATTATGGAAGATCTAAATTTTCATATGTACATGTCATGTACCTTATGTACATGTAGTGTACTTGTTGACCATGTGATTGATTGTGTGAGAAGAGACATAGGGTGGAAAATAGTTCGGTAGAACACACCATGTATTGGGAGTACACATCATGTATTGGAAGTACACGCCGTAATGTAAAAGACTGTGTATCTGACTATGTGACTAATGACATGGGTGGATGGAACATAGTTCTAAACACTATTTCTATGTTGTAAACTCAATATAGTGTTAAAATATGAGGGAATCGTGTAGTTATAAATGTATAAAAGTACATGGGCATGGGGGGATATACAATTACACACCAACTCTATTAAGTAACACGTTGTGTTCATGGGGTGTTACACGACTAGGTTTGAAGAGGTAAATTCCCATGTTAGGGCTTAAAGGAACACGTCTTATAGTTGTTCTAAACACCGTGTAACTTGATTTTTTAAAACATGAATGATTCATTTCTTCTGTTCTATTATAGAATATCTATTTTGTAGACCTTGATAATCTTGGGATGAGGTGTGGTCTTGACCTTGTAATGTCATGACACCAATGCATCCTCTGGTTTTATGCCAGGTTCAAGGTAATTATAAAACAGCAGAAATGGTTGATTATGGACTACCAGAGGATCCTCCAGTCATGCCCATCCAGGAACCAAATATTATACCATACGAAGGTGTTGATGTATAGTTCTGTTATTTATTTATTAGTATGATGCAGAAATTTCAGTGAGCACCACATCCTACCCCTATTATGGCATAGTTGATGCTTGTGTTTCAGCACCATCATCCTCTCACGTTTCATGGAATGTAGGACCAAATGATTTAGAGTTAGGTTTTGGAGGCCATTCATTCTATCTTCGAGAATCAAGAGATGAATTTAGAGGTGAAGGTGAATCTCATGATGTACATGCTATTTTATTCCTCCACGAAATGGTGGTATGTTATCTCACAGGCAGGGGGTCATTAAGTTGTCTTGGGAGGAGTTTCAGATGAATTTTTATGATTACATCAACCTAGATACAGTGAGTACCAACCAAAAATTTGAGTTCATGCACCAGTAAAAGGGCGCTCTTTTAGTGATGGAATATTACTCTCACTTTATGGAGGTTTAGTGCCACAGACCTATTTTGGGATGGGAAGAGTTTTCACTAGTTCAGTGTTTTGAGGATGGTCTGAAGTACAACATCCGATTGAAGATGAATGTTTTTAGGATCGCTTTGGTGACTGCTATAGTGAATCAATAACTGATTTACGTGTACAATTTGATGGATTTTGGAACCACGAGCTAGGGAGGTTCTGTATCTAGGGCTAGTACTCCTTCATTTGATAGAAGGAAGGATCACAATAATCCATTTAATGATGATCATTGTAGTAGGGATGTATCTTCTGATTTGTAGGATAGATGATAACAGTGCAAGAAGAGTGGTCACACATGAACATAGTACCCTAGAGACACATATGAGTTCCGAACTCATGTCAAGATGGTCATCATCAATGTTTATTTTGGTTTTTATCACCAACAGGTGGTGATAGAGGATTTATTATGATTCCACATTCAAGAGTAGGACCACCAGTTTCTCATCAGTCAGGGAACTAGAGTTTGTTAGGCCCTTCAGGATGAAGAGGTGGAAAAGGTTTTGGTTTCCATATTACAGAATTTTACAGACAATTGTGTAGATCAGCTCGGGGTAGTCAAGCTGGGTCTCAAGAACATGGTACATGTCAGACATTTGTAGCGGAGTAGACCCAGTAAGAGCAGGATCCAAAACCCTCTATGGATAGAGGTACGATTCAAGATTCCTTAGATATTGCTTCTACTTTTTTTATATAAGTGATTCCCATAGTTTTAAATATGTTGTTGTTGTAGAGAGCCTCGAGATCTGTATATTTACATCTGATTATGTTATGATGCTAGACACACCATTGGGGATTAGGATGGAAAGTGTACGTCGATGCAAGGAGTTCCCTCTTGATTTTAGTGGAATTCACTTGTTATGGGATCTCTATTTGTTAGAGATTAGAAGCATTAATTACATTTTCAAAATGGACTGAATGATCTCTTTTTTGGAATCTTTTGATTTTTATCCTTGTAATGCAAGTTTCACATCACTAAATGGTGGTTATTTTTACACAAGGGATAGTGGGATGTATAGGAAAATAAAAAGGGGCCAGAGCATCATGGGTTATGGAGAATTCATAGCCCAGATTTCTAGTTCATATCTAGATGACCAAGGGACTTCACAAGTGTACTCTCCTCCAGTGGTATTTTGTTTTAAATTTGTGTTGTGAGACTAATTATTATGTTTACCTCTAAATTGGGTGTTGTATTACTATTTTAAGCATGTTACAAGAACATGATCAGTGTCCATTTCTCCATGTAGTTTGGCTAAACTAGAGTTATATGAGATCACAATGTAGTTGGAGGAGTTACAGTCAAACGGTTTATTCTAATATAATACTTCTCCGTAGCGTTCGCCTGCCATTTTTTTGAAAAAACCTATGAAACCCTAATACATTGTTTGGATTATCGGAAGATAAACCATTTGACGACAAGGAACTGATATAATTTGTCAATGATTTATGATCTATTTGAACATCTTCGAGGAGCACAAGTGTTACTGAAAATTGACATAGGATATGGTTATCTTAAATTTTATGTCAGACCGCTAGATATACGTTTACTGTCATTCAATGTTTGTAAGGTCTATATGAGTTTTTGGTTATGTTGTTCATTCTCACGAATGCGCCAGTAGTTTTCATGGAACTGATGAACTAAGTGTTCCAATCTTAGTTGGATTTTTTAATGGTAGTCTTCATGGGTGATAACTTGGTTTACTATCACACTCCGCATAAACATTAAATATATAATGAGATTATATTGAGTACACTAAGAGGGAATCAGCTATATTATAAGATCTCAAAATTAACTTTTGGATGGAACATATTCATTTCATGGCTCTTGTCATTTTAGAGACAAGTGAATTAGTAAACCCAAAGAATGTAAGATAAGTATATTCCCAGGAGATGTTGATGAACATTCTTTAGGCACAGAGTTTTCTGGGGATGGATGGTTATTAAAAACGCTCTATATAAAACATTTCACACATAAACACGCCACCAGAAGTACTTACTAAGAAGGGTGTGAAGTACTTGTGGACTGATTCATTTGATTTATCCCTCTATAAGATGAAATGGAGATTGACTTCAGCACCGATACTAGTATTTTTTAGAGCTGAGAAAGAGTTACACTATTTACTATGATGCATTAGGTATCAGACTAAGAGTAGTGCTTTTTCAGGGGAAAGGAGTCTTTTTGTACGGTTCTCTTTAGTTGACGCCACATGAGAGGAACAACCTGGCGCATGATCATGATTTAGTTGTAGCTGGGAATGTTTTGGGATGTAGGAGACATTATCTTCTGGGAGAGAATTTTGTGAGGTATAGTGACAACTAAATACTCATGTTTATGTTTAATAAAAAAGATCTGAATTAAAGATAGAGACAGCGGGTTGAGTAACTTCAGTCTTCAAACATTGATATTTCCTACACACCTGGGAAATGAAATGTAGTGGCTAATGCATTGAGCAGGATAAAACATATACATGTAGTTCTGGAGGCCAACAATGAGTGATTTTTTATTGTTTTGTTCAATAAGATCCACTTAGTGGTGCATGACAGACAAAGGCAGGCATTCCATTCATCTATAGTTGTTACCTATACTCTTCTGGATCATGTTTGAATGATGCAGCTATCTTCTTCTGAAGGACTAGTCCTCTAGGAGTGCGTGTTAGGTGAGGACCCTACTCCTAGGGGGACCATAGGAGATGACGAGGTCTTGTATTTTCATGGACACACAAGGGTGTCTGTAGACATGCACTGGGAGATATTATTCGATTCCCATTCCACAGTTTTGGTAGATCATCATTGTGTCACCAAGATGTATTGAGATTTACATCATCAATATTGGTTTCTATGTTAGAATATGAATTTTTTTGGTTTTTGTTAAGGTATTTTCTAACAATCATTAAGTGATAGTTGATCATCATTGGCCAGTAGGGATTTTATAGTAGTTACCCATTTTTTGAGTGGATGTGGAATCATGTCACGATGCACTTCCTAATGGTATTAACATGGTATTCTAGAGGAAATGATGTGGTTGGTTTGTTATATATTGGCTCACGAAGGATTTAAATTTCCTGCAGATTAAGGAGACCTTTAATTTTGATGATCTTGGACCTTTTTAAATTAGAGATATTTTACATTTACATTGGGATCCAAAATCTATTATTTCAGAAAAGGATGATCAATTTACTTTTCATGTCTTTCAGGGACTATAGAGGGATTTTGGTACCAATGTGATTCGAGGTACAACATACTATCCCCAGACAAATGGCTAGACTGACTGTAGGATTCATGTTTTGGAGGAAATATTTCGGGCATGCGTCATGGATATCGGGGGATCTGGGGAGAGACAAATACCCCTTGTGTATATATCTAAAAATAACAGTTTTCACGAAACAATAATGAAAAAACATTATGAGGCTTTGTATGGTAGGCCATGCTGATCACCCCTATGTTGGCTGGAGGCAGGAGAGGCTGCTATACTGGGACCTTGTCTTGTCCAGGTGACCACTGACCGGGTGGAGTTGATTCAAATGAGAATGGACACTACACATCCACACCAAAAATCTTATGCAGATCGGAAGAGATGACATCTGGAGTTTGAATCTGGATATCATGTTTTCGTGCGTGTCACACTACGAATAGGACACGTGAGGATTAGGAGATAGAGAAATCCTTCACTGAGATATGTCATTACATTTGAGCTTTTGGAGGTAATCATGTCAATTTCTTATTGTTTGTAGTTACATTTGAGGTACCAGTATATGCATGATGTATGTCACGATTCTCATCTATGATGTTGGTTTTCAGACTGTCTCATGTTTTTTAACCTGAGGAGGTCGATATATATGTGGATTCATCTATTTAGGAGCACTGTATTCGGATTTTGGATCACATCATGATGTTTTTCTATTGTTGGTATGTTCCTCTGCTGCATGTTCTGTGGAAACACATGTGAGTACATGACGATACATGGGTAAGGAAGGATATATTATGATCTCAGTGGCTAGATATATTCGCAATTTCTTATTCAAAACCATGGGAAGGGAAATTTGAGGAAGAATTTCTTTAAGGGGGGAGTTTTTAAAAAACTAAGTCATTTTTTAGGTATGGAACTTGATATCGTCTTGTTTTTTAGAGAACGGAAGAAATGAGAATTTTCTTATTTACGTGTCATGTACATATGAGTACACACTGGGTACCGGTGTGCTGTACACGGACACATAGTGGACATGTAATAGTCAAGTACAAGGTTTTATTAGAGACCTAACATACTAGTTATAGAGGGGGATAGTTAAGGCTAATACAAGACATGTACCTTTACTAAACACACCTTGCAGTTTTATTTTTATTGGATAAATCAGTGTGGGTTTTCATCTCTTCTCCAGAAATAATTTCTTCTTGTAGTGGTTCATATAAGAGCATGACAGAAGGTACGAATAAGTATAAACCCCTCCGGATCATCCACCCGACCTCTATTTGAGACTATGTCGAGTGTGCTGGAATCCCATCATTGAGTTCTAAATTATTCTAAGGCCTTTCATCCAGTTTATTCATATCTTTTGAGTTATTAAAGATTGAGTATTTTTAACCTTCTGTAAATCTACGCTGATCTAGGCTAATTTAATTTCCCAAATTCAAGTATATCAATCACAAGACATAGATGTAGTTGGTTCTTGTCTTTTTTTGTATTCAGGTTGAATATTCTAAAATTGTCATATACTCTCATTTTTTGTACTGCTTGTTTTGGAATTTAAAACTTTTTAATACTTGTTAGTATTTTATTAATTGTAAAGGTGTTGTTTCTTATGTGTTAGACTTGGTAACTTGTTTTCCATTCCTTTTGTTTGATTAGGATGGATTTTTATAGATTATATGAAATCAATGTTATATACATTGTGAATGAATCGAGATCTAGTAGTTAAAGAATTCATGTGATAATTTGATGTGATTTGCATTTTTTTTCTAATGGACAATGAGAACATTAGACCAGAAAAACTATGGGTTTTTTCATGTCTATATAGATATGACCATGAGAGACATGTTATAGAAATTGACCAAGGGTTATTGAACGTGAGTGTAACGAATTAAATTTTGTTTAATGAAAATTCCAATTGATCTAATTAAATGTCATGTTATGTCAAATGGTTATATAAAATATATGAACATCCTTGGGATTATTTATTTTTATATTAAAATACCATTATGAATTTTTATTATGGTTAATATAGTCATCAAATATTATTCACATGTTTAATATAAATATAGAGTTCTAAAGAATCCAAATAACTTAGATAATGGAATTGAAGGTCTCATCGAGTAGAATTTCTCCATACGAAGCCCATTTTTTGTTTCTTGGGAAGAAGGTAGAACCACCAACCTTCACTTTGGACTAAGCACAAACCATGTTTCTATATGTTAAGGATGAACAGAATCTCCTACATGGGTAGTAGATGTTAATATAGATTTCCATCTGAGCGATGTTTTCTGGGCCGCCTAGAGAGTCTGTCACCATCGCACACCATTACCTTAGGTATTATGCGTTTTCTATAATGGGTAATGTAACAATACATTAGAACTATGATTTTGTGCCTAATATTTGTATAGAATAACGATTATGCATTCATTTTATAATTTTAACTTTGTAATTGGGTTTTAAAGCACAAATAGTATTTTATGTTAATATTCAATCAAGATATATATTTTGATGAATTATTGTATTTTTCAATTTAATAATATTTTAATAAAATATTATTACCAAATTACTCTGAACCTATAATTTGTATACAATTGTTGTTTTTATTATTGTTTAAATGTTGTTATTTTTTTCAAAACCCATGAATTTACAATAAATGACAGTTTTAACATTACAAGTAAAAATTCACATATTTAGAAAATTATTTACATAAAATTAATATCATTTTTTGATTCATGACAGGGAAATTATTTAATGGTTAAATTTTCATTATGTTCTGAGATAGTCACATTTTTGGGTAAAAAATAAATATCATTTAATATATAAGGTGTTTTGTGACACCACAACCAACCAATAGCCATATAATAAAAAATGGGTGTAATTTATAGCAACCACTGTCTTTATCAATTTACAAAATTCCATATCTTTTTTGAATACATGGACATATATTTAGGGTTCTATGAAATGTTATGTCATCCTAACTTCCAATGTTTAGGTAAACTATTTCTACGATACCAACCATATAAACTGATTTCATTAAAATATTTATATCACATTTTTTATGAATTTATATTCATTAAATAACATATCGATTCAATCTTTTATCCTATAGGTGTAGTTCCTTTATAACTATGGATAAATGACCAAATAGTTTTTAATTGAGGTATATTATCTCCCATTAGTTTCATCATAACTTGAACAATTATTATACATATCATATTTAAATCCATTATTCATACCACGAGGAAGTGGAACTTAATAAACTGTGATCCACAGTCCTTTTATTTTGTATATTTTGAAAAAATATATATTTTGGGTTAGTGGGAACCTGAAATACCAAAATCTAAATTATAGTACATCATATACCATAATCCAAAAACATTCACCATGAAAAAGAGTTAAAATATTAAAATGATAACACCAAAAAACATGAATTTAAAAATTTGAAAAAATTCCAATGTTCCATAAGATGATATGCACCCCACCAACTTATTCATATCAGGTTTACAACTCAACCACCATTCCCATCACATCTATCTTCTTTTTGAACTGCATCCACTGATAATTTTCTCCAAACATCATCACAATTATGAGGAACCACCTTCGGCATTTCTATCCACAAAATCTTCATCCCCACTTCCTAGGAACCAAGAAATTCGTCGAAGAAAATTAGAGTCCATCAAAGCCATTAAATATCACAATAAACCATGTCACCACAAACCAAAAATAGTCAAAACACTATAGAGTGATCAACTCAACCAAACAAAAATGCATTAATACATCACCATCATGAGAAACACTAACAACTTCCATAAAAATCACTTAGAATGTGTGGAAAATCCAAAAAACCAAAACTTTTCATTGAATATTTCCAATGGTACCTCTATGATCATGCCTTTGAAACATATGATGATATACTATAACATAATCCAAGGAGAAAACTCAATCTGGTCACCAGGGGAGAACCTTCGATCACAACCCCCACCTCCCAAAACATTTGGGTAACCAATTCCCAAGATCAAACACGAAGAGTAGTAGAGTTAGATGATGTAAAGAATGGGATAGAACGTCTATGGGATCTGGATTATGTCCATATGGTGAGACTGATCCTAGAAATCAATACAAGAAGGAGATGACAATGGATCGCCTATAAAACCCTTGACCACCGTACCACTTAACCCAAAACCACTATGTTATCACCACTACAAATCGTACATGGAAAAGAAAAGTGGAGAATTAGGTCCTGGAAGGGATGAAGTGGATAGGTGATTCAATAGAATCATCATTGGATAGAAACAATAGATCCCCTCTGAGATAAAAAAACCAATGAAATTTAACCGCTATGGAGGAAGAAGTGAAAATCATAGAGCATGAAGAATGATGGAAGACATGACACAGGGGAAAACACCCATTAGCCTATGTTGGGATTGGGATACCATCTTGTGAATCCCATTGTGGCCTTGGGAGAGCATCCAGTTCACCATTTATTTAGAATGGGGTATCCTATTATGTACACATTAGTATCAAAGAATATTAATCATTACCAAATACATTGGTGGGATATATAAATCCAGGACCATACATCAGAAAATGAAAATAATACAAATGTGTACCACAAGATCATAAAAGATTAATCACATCCAAACTAATGAAATAAAATTGGTCGTTTAAAATTTTCAACAAAATATGACCCATTAAAAACAAATGAGTTTCATAAAATGTTAAAATAATCCTTATAGAATTAAATATAAAAGGGTATTATGTATTATAATAAAATTTTAATCATTGAAATATCCCATTCATATAATTAATATGTATGTTACCATTTAATCATATCACCATAAAATATTATGTAACATAAAATGATTTCATCTTAGACGGTAATAGATTTTGATCGATCACATGGAACATTTCAGGGGGAAAATATAATTTCCTCATGAGAATTTGTCTTAAAATATAATAATATAAATTCCATTAAATATGATATTTTATTAAAATATATCTTTATTAACATGTTAGGTAATCATTAAATCACTGATCTTTTAAAACATCAAATTTTTTTTTCAATTTATACACATTAAAATAATGATTCTATTTAGTTTTTTGGGTAAAAATTCAAATTAAAACTAATATAGATAATAAAATCAAATTAATTAAAAAAAGTATTTAAAATATTAAATTAAGGGTGAATTTTTCTTTAGAAATTCAAATATAACTACAAAATAATTCATGAAAACATTTTTTGAAAACATGTATATAAAAAATCGATTTCGAACCAAATAAAAATATAATGTCATTTTTTCTTAATGATATTATTTTGGTAACATTAATTATTACATAGAAAAAAATTAAATTAATAAATTTATTCCATATATATTTGTATATCAAAAAAATCTTAATGATTTTATTATGACACCAATCATATGATTTCAACATCAGATACTTATTTTTAAGAAATATTGATAATCAATGAAGTTTTAAGAAAATGAATTAAAACACTGGAAACCATTTTTTAATAAAACACAAGAAAAATAGTACTTATGTTGATATTTATGTTCATTATAAGTATATAATAAACAAAAAATATATATGTATTTAATATAGTGTATGTCTGAATAAAATAAAAGTTAGCTAAAAATCCATTACCACTATCGAAATCATAAAATTATATTCCCTATAATGGAATGATATAAAATGAATAATTAAATTTATATAAAAAAATATATTGAGGATATAAAATTTTAATGTTTTTTATAGTATACACAAAAATGATATGAGTTATGAAATTATAATATCATTATGTGAAATAAAAGGGAAACTATGAATCCATTACTATAATAATAAACAATATTAATTAACATTTTATCCTCTAGTATAATTAATATATATTTTTTATGAATCAATTATTGAACAATAATCATATATATAAATTAATATTTTACTTATTTATGACCATTTATAAACCATTCCTTAATAATTCATTGTGAAAATATCTATTTTATCTCATACCAGCTTTAGTTTTAATATAATTTCTAGTACGCTAGATTGAATCCCTATAAATTGATCATAGTTACAAAATATAAATTATTTTATCCATTTTATAAATATAATATATATTTATTAAATATTTATATACTCTCATCCATAAATATTAGTTATAGAACATGAATTAATTTATTATTAAAGATGATATATTTTACGTATGAATGAACGTTGTTTCAATTTTCTTGATGAATATAATGGAATAAAGTTAAATAATATATAACTAGCCAAAAATCATTATTATATAATACAAAAAAAATATATTATTTAACTTAACCCTTTTTAACATCAATGTAAAAATAAAAGTAAATACGTATTACATCGCTTTATGAAGGCTATATTCCACATGTAAAACTAGCCAACCTTATCATCTTAAAAAAGATAATAATGTATGATATGAGGTATGATTTTAAACTTCCATACATATGTTTATTTCATAAGTAACATAAATATTATTTAAATACATTACTCTATCAATCCATTAAAATCATTGATAAATTTTAATTATGTCATTTCATGAGGTGGTAGTCCACACTACACACGATAGATGGGTTTTTTTCATATTTTATGTTGGAAGAGACAAATATAAGTTTATATTATAAATAATAATACTTAATAACATCATTTTATAGGGACATTATACATGAATTATCATTATTTCAATAATTATCATCTTTTTATTTATAATATTTTATTCAATTCGATCATAACTCATACTTAATGATACATTGATTACAATGTGGGCTCTTATGATTAATATCCATTTTATCAATAATAAAAAACTTTTAAAAGATTCAAAATTTCCTTTCATATAAAATCTCAAAAAAATTTATCTTAACACATTCTTTATCTTTAGTAATGCTTTAATCCATAGAAAAATATTATAAAATGTTATATGAGGTCAAAATGCTTAGAAAGGGATCTGAAGGAAATGAATGAAACACATTTGGTTATGAAATGATTCATAAATAACAACTTTATGGATGAAAATATACATTTTTGATCCCTATAACATTTCAATAACTACAAAAATAATTTCATAAATCATTTATAAGAAAACATATGTAAAATTAAAAACCATCAATATTTCTTTTAAAAATTGAAAAACTAAAGAAAAAATTATCATAATGTAATTTCACACTCTATAGGTACGAAATACTTTCCTTTTGAAATATGATCATTTATTACCCATTTCGAAATTATAATATTACCATAAACTCCTAACAAGCACAAGTAAAACATAAATGAATCTTGGGACATCATTATACATTTCATTATTGTAAATTGAATAACATTTCATCTGACTTCTAAATATAAAATGAGTACAAATGGAATAACCATACAGTAGAATTACATACCCAATGCATTGCAGGGTATCATTTACCCACCCATCATTGGTTTATCACAAAACAACCTATCATTGGTTTATAACATAATCACCATTAAAATTTTCAAATAACCATAATATAATCATATGAGATAGAATCATTAAAATTTTAACATATCACTAAAAAATCTAATTTTTACTCATAATAAAATATTACATGTTATTTAAATAATCCATACATTTTTAAAAATCTTTTTAAACAATAAAATAATTAAAAAAGAGAAATTAGAGTTTATATTTTTTTTAAACCTGAAGACATATAGATGATTCAAAATAACAATTAAGGATTATGATGGTTCATATGTTTTTATCAATATATACATTAAAAGAAAATTTCATTTAGTGTTTATAATGAATACAAATGTCCCATAAATATTTTGTAAAAATATTTCTTTTTTAAAATCTTTTAATGAAAATAAAAATAAATATTTACTTTATAATACATTTTACACATATAATTAAAAAATATAAACTAATATCTACCATTTTAAAATAGAGTAAAATATTTTGAAATTGAATGTTAAAAAATTTAAAAATATGTTTTCATATCAATGTTTCTCATAAATCATTGAAACAATCAAATAATATGCACCATGAATGAATTTTTTTTAGAAAAACATAAAATAACATGAATATAATTACAAAATATATTATATGTAAAAGGGGGATTATATTCACCTCTAAAAATATTTTTGTTATATAGCATCAAAATATGACCAACTGAATAGAGACTGAGATAAAGTCCCCAATATTGAGTTTTATTTTTTACGTGTGTCTTTGTCTAAAAGAATATTTAAATAATCATAACTATTTACATAGTTGAGAACCAATTAATTATTATTTTTATTTTCATTTTCATTGTTATAATTTTTATTCAATTAATCAATCAATTAATTTGACATTATGTTGTTTAACTATATTAAGATTATCTGTAAATAAGACATTGTTTGGTTAACTATCATCAAATAAGAAATTATTTTTACATTTATAGAGTAATAATAATAATATAATTATCATTTTTTACTAAATTATACTTTTAAAAACAAAATTACAATTAGATAAGAAAAATGAACTGATGTTGGGATCATGGAGGTGATAGGTTGTATGTATGCGTGAAAAATGATTCAATTTTATTCCAATGATCAATATCAAAAAATGATTGTAATATCATTTATAGATTTATTATTATATCAAAAAGACCAAAATATTTAACTATATATACTTATATATACCATTATTGTGATACTAAAATGAAAAAATAATAATCACATTACATCAAAGTGGTGGTAGTCCACACGTCCACGAATGAAATTATCTCATTTTCAATATGTGAGCTGTATGAAATTAAAAATTATATTAAAATTATAAAGAGATAATTATTTAGTAAATATAGAATTTTTTTCATTTATAGCATATATATTCATTATTATCAACCTGATTACATTCCATATAACAATATCATGAAAACACTTGACATTAGTTCATGAGGCAATATTACTCCATAATCGTGACCAATGTTACCATATCGCCTATTGTATGAAATTTAATGATTTTATAGGATATAAATAATACATATGTGTTATTATGTAATTAATATCATAATTATCATAAATATCATAAATAAAAGTTGTCTTCATTATAATTAACTACCACGATAGATGGTAAATGAAAAGAGAACCATATCATTCTCTTTGGTGATAGTATACCAAACATAATAATTATGATTTTGTAACCCATTTTATTGATGTGGTTGAGTGTTTAGTTCATAAATGTAACAACTGGGCCCTGGTCACAGCATTGCCTCCCCGCCCTAACAAGGTCTTCGTGTCCTGGCCTACCAAGTACCACCAGTTGCCCTGCAGACACGTGGGGCCCACCCTAGGGTCCACCCGCTTGCTTGAACGGGTCATAGTACTAATGATTATCCCCACAGGCCAACACAAGTCCTTACGAGTGTGCTTTTTCCTCACTCACACACACCCTGGGATACTTCCCAGAAGGTCACCCATCCTGTAACACCCCAAGCATCCATGGTATTCTCCTCTTTGAATAATAGAGCAGCGTGTGTTGTACGCAACCTCGAGTTCTAGCACACCGCGACCAATAAAAGTAACAGTTATGAATAGTAATACCCACATTTTGAAATTATGTAAAATTTATATTTCAAAATGGACTTCATTTTTGGATTTAGAATATCGAAATTAGCCTATGTTGAATTTTTGGTATTTTTCTGAGAACTTCCATTTTTTGATGAATAGTGAAAAAAAACTTTAAAAAAAATTTTTAATCAAAATATTTTATAGTGATAAATTATACAATTTATTGGTTATAAAGTTTAATTAGATTATATTTTTACCATTTTATCCCATGGTGGTCATTATAATTAATTTCACTTTGAAATTGGACATAAACAATTGTCAATCTTTTGATTGATATTCTTTCTTACAAACACGCTATTTGTTGTGACAGTAGGAATTAATTATAAAATTAATTAATGAAACTTATATGTTTGTAATTTTTTAAAATATACATCATTTTTTAATTTGGAATATCAATTATAGCTTAGGGTGAAATTTTGTCATTGTTCTGAAAAACTTCAATTTTTGAGGAATAGTGAAACCACTAAGTGGTAGTTAAAAAATTGATTTTTTTTTAAATGAAACTTTACTACTTTTATGAATTGAATTTCAAAAATCTGACATACATTGTTTTCATTAGGATGTAAAATATGGTTCAATGGGATTAAAATAATTTTTTTGGTGAATAGAAACTTTTAAGTTTTATTAATCGCGATTAAATGTAATTAGTGAAATTTAAGGTTAAAATGATATTATAAAAATATGAAAATATATTGAAACTTGTCCTAAACTTATTTTATGAGTAATGGCAGACCCATAAAATCCATGGGTAAACTTGGGGAGCCCATGTAGCCACTTGGGTATGAAAATGACATTAATAACGTTTTATTTAAAGTAAAAATAATATTGTCACAAACATGTGTTGTTTTACTAAAAAAATTATTACATGGGATTATATAAGTTATATTTTCGACTATAAATATTTATTGGAAATATAAAACGATTTCCTACATCATGATATTTTTTATATAATTTTTAGACATTAAATAAATTAAAATTTTTATGACATCATGATGATGCAGCGATTACCTCATTAATTAACGATTTAAATAAAATGAAAAGATAATGTAAAATATAAGACTTAAACAAGTAAAAAACCTACTGTATAGGTATATTTAGAAACCTTATCACCTTATTTTAGAAATATATTATTATGGGGCCTTTAAAATCAGAAAATAATTTCATAATAATGTAACATTTCATTACTTTCCAATAGTACCCCTCTTATCCTCTTATAAAAGGCCCCCACCTCTACCACCTTATTCACACATTCAAAGCCATTTGGCTCAGACCACCACTAACCAAATACTCTCCCAACTTCCCTCTCTTACTCTTTGAAGAATCACTTTGGGCAGAAGCCTTCCCAAGGAATCCTTTGGCTCAAATCAAAAAGAGTTACCCAATTTTAAGGTAATGTCTTCTGTTATGTTATTTTGTTTTATTTTCCTTCTCTAACCCCTTAAACTCTTTTTATTCCTTTATTTTGTAACAAAACAAGTATCTCAAATATACTAGGATGTTTTTATTAGAATTATTTGATTTAAACTTACTCAACCCTTCATCTAAGGGTTAAAGAACATATTGTTTCTGTGGTTGGCGAATTTCTGCCTCACGAAATGATGATTGTTCAATATTCTTTTAACACATCTCATGGTGGCCATTAAGATGAAACTATTTATATATATGATATATATTATGTTTAAGTTTTCCTTATGCTTCTGTATTTCTCATTTATGGCATAACTTTATAATTTTCATTATGGGTAAACGCGATAATTTCATTTTAGGAAGTGCAGACTACCACCCCCTTAGAGAGATTTGAATCGTTAATGCCATATGTGGGATGTATAAAGGATGGAGTAAATTATATTATACATGATATTATACTGGAATTATAATAAAACTTTATATAATTATTATTTTATTCCATTAAATACGAAATAGAAATGAATGTAGCGTTCATGTGTACGTACGGGTTACCGTCTCGCTGAACGGTGCATTTCATTTCTTACCTCTAAATGTTACGTAATATTATGAATGATTCTGTATACTGGATATATATGATATATATGATATCTACATCATGAATATAATTATAGAGATAATGGATATTATTCCACATAAACAAATTGTAATTATAAGAAGTTTATCGTTGACTCTTGTTCCAAAGATTGATAGAATGACTGTTATTAACTTAAATGACTACATAATTATAGTAACATTGTAATAAGTGATATAAAAGGTATAATGAACATGATAAATGTTCTTAATCAAGTAGATATTTACTATAGTTTATTATTCTATAGATTAAAGAATGGTCAAGTGAAGTCGGACACGAGGTAAGGGAACTTTTTAACCCAATTTCTATTCTTTGGGTTAATATCCTACATTTAAATTATGTCATGATATTATTATGTCCTATCTTGTATTTTTACGTTCATTATGTGTACTTGTAGTGAATACACATAATAGATTTATTTTATTTTTAAAAAAAATATCTTTGTAAGGGACTTCGTATCTATCTCCGTTCATTGAGGCATATTTTGTTTTATACACAACTATCTTTTATACGGTGTATAAATACCTTTGACTTTTTACATTTATTCAAAAGGAATCTTTTTTATACGAAACATTTTACTAAATGAAAAAAGGGAATGTTTTTTTGTCGTACGTATGTGGCGATAATGACTTCTCCACCGACGTGACCATTATTTTAGTTTCGGCTTCCTCTACAAGCCATAACATTTTTTAAATGAAAAACAATTACAAAGTTTTAATTTTCTTTTATTTTGGTATTTAAAATTGTTTTGAAATTGGTTTTTTATATCAATGAGTTATATTGATATCTTTTGATTGAAAAGTGGAAATGTTATGTTTCTTTCATGCATGTTTTATGTGATACGATTATGTTATAAATTATGATATGTTTAAACCTGTTCATATGAGGATTTCATTGGGCATAATAAGTGATGGGTGGAGCCCACTATAGCTCCTCGATGCATCGGTAGGTCTCATGAGACAAACTAGTGTCTTGGAATGAGGCCTCGACAAAATCTTATTTGTAGTCTTGGCAAGAGGCCTTGGCTACGTGGTTATGATAGTCTGGAATTATGCATTCCATTATTATTAAAGTGGTTATTGATATTTCATGTGATTATTCGACTAGTAGAATATTTATGTGAATAAGTAAATGGAATTATTTCATTTTATTTTTTCCATATTATGCTGATGTTCAAGTTTAAAAGGCTTTTGTTTTAGTTATACATTGCCTTAAATGTTAGTGTTTATTTATGAAATCTTCCGCTATATTGTTATCCTTACGGACCATATGAGCTCACCCCGTTCAATGTTTTAATTTTTCCAGGATGTGAAGATGTATTTTAGGAATAACCTGCAGGGATAGTCTGAAGGGGATATGAGTGTGGAAAATGGAGACTATATTATTGAAGTTTTTCACTTTATGATGCAATGTAACATTTATGAATGTATCTAATGTTTCGAAGGCTACTAAACTAATAGGGCTTTAGAGACTTGATATTTTGTGATCATTCCAATGTTACGTAATAATACACCGACTCTGGGTAACTAGGGTCCGAGCGATACACATCCTGATCACTACTCCAGGCTAAACATGATTAACTGTGGATTTCTAATCTGGTAGGCTCCTGAAAAGAAATTTTCACATTGTTGACATGTGTCATATCATTTTTTCATTTAACTCTTTATCATTCGGGGGTGTTTCAATCACCCCCTATTTAGAGCACAACATCCTCATTGTAGGCCCTACATCTCAACCCAGGCAATTCACCACACTTAAGGCTTGGTAAACTCCCTCTGATACCAATTGTAACAACTGGGCCTTGCTGACAGCACAACCACCCCTCCTTAACAAGGTCATCAGGTCCTCGCCAACCAGGTACCACCAGTTGCCCCACATACACGTGGGGCCATCCCAAGGGTCTACCAGCATGCCTGGTTACAGCACATCCACCCCGCCCTAACAAAGCTGTCGGGTCCTGGTCTACCAGGTACCACCAGTTGCCCCGCAGACACGTGGGGCCCACCCCAGGGTCCACCCGCATTCTTGAACGGGTCATCTAACTAATGATTATCCTCATAGGCCAACACATGTCCATTCCAGTGTGGTTTTTCCTCACATACACACACCCTGTGAAACTTCTCAGAAGGTCACCCATCATGATCACTACTCCAGGCTAAGCATGCATAACTGTGGAGTTCTAATTAGGTAGGCTTCCGAAAAGGAAGGTGCACCTTGTTGACATGAGTCTTATAATTTTGTAATTTAACTCTTTATAATTTGGGGGTGTTTTAATCGACCCCTTCAGAGAACAACGTCCTCGTTGTGGGCCCTATATCTCAACCCAGGAAGTGCACAGCACTTAAGGCTGGGTAACCTCCGTCTGATACCAAATGTATCAATTGGGCCTTGGTGACAGCACATCCACCCAGCCATAACATGGTCGTCAGGTCATCACTAATCAGGTAACACCGGTTTCCCCGTAGACACGTGGGGCCAACCCTAGGGTCTACCCTCATGCCTAAATGGGTTATCTGACTAATGATTATCCCCACAGACCAATATATGTCCCTTCCGATGTGCTTTTTCCGCACTCACTCACACCCTTGGAAACTTCCCAGAAAGTCACCCATCATGATCACTACTCCAGGACAATCATGCTAAACATTGGAGTTCTAATCAGGTAGGCTCCCGAAAAGGAAGGTTCACCTTGTTGACATGTGTCATATCATTTAGTCATTTAAACCTTTTTCATTCGGGGGTGTTACAATAACCATAACATGAATATATCATGGAATATTTAGGATACATAGGTTATTATATGATCGTTGTATAATAATAATTACAGGGGTGGGGAAATAAATAAAATAAATAATCTCATATATGAACATTACTTCCTCTTTAGTTATCTCTTGGATTGTAAAAAAAATCCTCACACCAGTTACACACATTAAAAAAGAAACATCTTGGATGATGAGATGGGTTTTGTTTTGTTTTTGATTGATATATTTGGATGAGTTAAAATAATTTAAATGTGTCTTAAACATTCAAGAGTGATTTTTGTTTTATAATTGAGGATTGATGGCATTCTTGTAAATACCAAACACAAATCACTATTGGGAGGTATCCCTCATACAATATTTCACCAATAATAATCTATTACGATATAAAATTGGAAATGTATGAAATATTTATTGAAAATGGGATTTTTAGATGTGTCTATGTCTTTTGACACCTTATGGCTGATGACTAAACACTACATACAACCATTTTTAACTCAACCAATGAAATTTATTCATTTTTTTCATTAAAATTTTTCCCAAAAAATGAACCCTACCACAATATACACTATAAATAATTATTATTTAAATTATTGAATCCATTTTTAAAATATCTATTAATCTATTTTGTATAAAATAATTTCAAATTACTCCAGAAGACATGAAGAAAAAATTGGTATTAAAATAAAAATATTCAATGATTTGAAATGATTTATTTTCAATGTCAATGCGATATGGATTAAATTGGCCATAATTGGATTTATATATTTTTTATTTTACTTACTATACATTAAATGCAATATAAAATATAATTTTCATATATAATTAAATTAGATGAATATAATATTTTCAATATAAATTATATAATTTTATTATTGATCAAAGAAGAATATTCTCAAAAAAATACTAAATTGGCACACAAGGAAAATACTAAAATTGTTATTTAAAATGTTATTTTATTTGTTAAAATTAATATTTATAATAGATTCAGTTTTGTTATAAATAATGCACCATTATAATTTGTGACAAATGTTTTTAGGGAAATTTTTTTTAGGTGTAAAACTGGATTTATTCATATCGTTTACCTATAAAATATATTGGATGAATGTCAAAAAAATATAATCATATGTTGATATGATATAGTTTTTTCTATAGATGCAGCATAATATAATTATTAGATGAATATTAAAATTTTAAATTTTAATATTAACTATATATTATTGTTCGGTATAATACAATATTGTGTGCAATTAAAAATCTCAATGAATGTCATTGTTTAGTGTAATATATTTTATTGAGCATTTTATACAATTTAATTTAATATTAATTTATATTTAACAAAATTATTGAATATGAAATATAACTATTCTATTATTACCTGGGTTGTTACATTCTACCTCCCTATTGGAAATTGCACCACCACTATTTTATTTACATATCAAAAAAGTCTTGGTGTCTCTCCATTATAAAATATTCAGATTTCCATGTTACTTTTTCACCCATATGGGTTATCATTAAAACCATAACCATGTTAATTACCTTATTTCTCAATACATAATGTGTAAGATAAAGATTATAAAATTGTTGTTTCTCATTAGTATGGTTCTCTTCCAACTGAAATACATTAGTGAACAAAACTTGAGATGAATCTAGTTCATACTTCCTTAAAATTTTATCGTTAAATACATTGTGTACCAGAGATAAAGGCAGTTGAAATTAAAATAAATAATCAACTACATCTATATATGATTTCATATGTTCTAATTAAGGAATGAATAAACATCACCATACCAATATGCATCACACTTTTCCAAGGAGAATCTTTTAGAAAGACATGAGAACCTACCTCGAAAGAAGGATCTTTATTCTGGTTATCCACAAAACTATTCATTATATTCTTTATGATTATCATGTTTCAATGACTTAACTAAATTTTATATAGTATTTATTATACCAAAATTTGTTTTATTTACTTCCTTTCAACTATATCACACCAAAATGCTAGTGTGCAACACTGATTTCAATATATTTCCTCAAATGATCGTTTATGTATACTAAAATGAAAATTATTATGATCATAAAACTATATAAATTAATTATAGTGATTCCAATATCTATATTAACCTATGAAGTATGAATGATGAATATCTTCCATGGTCGGAATTTTATACTCATACAGTTTATCAGATTGAGGATACAAAATTTTATTGAAATTTAATTGAGTACCCATAAAAATTTATTTCCCTCTCTAAAAATATGTGTGAATCTAAGATCATGGAAAAATACTATAGATTTGATAACTCCATTTAACCCAATTAACCCAGTTAAATAAAATCTATAATGTTGATATAATAGAATTTTATCTCAAATAGGAATGATATGTTTATATTTAGTTAATCGGTAGTACATAACCCAAATGGAATTATTATGGGGAGAATAATTTTGAAATATGAAGTGCAATGTGTTGCATTTGTTGTCAATGAGGCATGAAGTTGTCTTGGAATGAATGGAAGTCAAGGAATGTCAAGATGTGAATGTCAAAGGATGTGATGGTGATGGTGATGAAGGAGAATGGCCATGGTACTAAGATGAATGTCACTTAGGAGATTCACTAAGTGGCATTGGAGAATATGGTTGAAACATTCTCCATGGAAATCTGACGATTGTTGAGCTGCTCTTTAAGTTCATAGAACTTGTATCAACTGGATACAAAGTGACAACAATTTTAGAAGACCATGCATTGTCTTCACAATGCATGAGGAATTGAAAGGAGTTCCATCCACAACTAATAAGTGGATGAAGTGAGCTGAAGAAGAACATGTACTAATCCTTAGTGCATGACAATGTGAATGTGATCCAACTTGACCTCTAATTGGATCATTGAAGAACATTGAAGAATTATTTGATTCAGGAGCTTCGGTTGATGGAGAACCTTCAAAGAATTCAGTCCTAAGAAATGAGATGTTGAAGAAGAATTATGAATTGAGGAGTTGTTTCTAATCAAGAAGATTAATGTTTGAATTCTCAAGAAGAAGATGAAGAAACCTTTTGAATTCCATATCCTAAGTGAAGATTATATGTTGAGGAGGATTAAGGAATTCTTAAGAAGTAGAGAAGGGAAGAAATTGAGAAGAAGAATGAAAGGGCTTGATATGGCATTTTAACATGGAGGAGAACTTTGTTTTTAACAAAGTCTTTATATTTACTTTGCCAAAAATTTAGGCCACCAAGGAGGCCAGCCGAGGGTCATCACCCAAGGCACATGTGGGACTCAAGGTCACCACGCCCATGGGGAACCCTCAAGGCCAGGGCAGCATCCTTGAGGCATGGGGCGCACCCAAGGACACCGCATGGGCGACTGGGGCACGCCCGGAGGAGCGCAGGGGGCCGTGTATAAGCCCCCGAGGGCACGCGGTGGTGAAATCCGTGCACCGGAGGAGCATGGTGGGCGCTAGAAGCGCGCCCGCAGGGAGCATAGTGGGCGCAGGAGCGCGCCCGCAGGGAGAACACGGTGCGGGGCGGCACCGTGGAGGAAGAGAATTCAACTGGCCGCTCATGGGAGCGCCAGGGTGATAAACCGCGGAAAAATCCCGCGGCGTTTCGATGTGGGACGGCGAAATTTCACCCGGGAACGATCCTGGCCGCACGATCAATCGCGCGCCAGATCTCGGCCGCCCATCTAATCCGCCGCGGCCCAACCAGATCGCGGCCGTCCGATGAATCTCCATCGTCTGATCCGACGGCCGTGGCTTCGTCCTCTTCCTCGAGCCCGAGCCGAAGCCACCCGCGAGCAGCCGCTGAACCAGAGCCTCCCCGAAGACAGTTCTCGAGGTCCCGGCCACCATTTCCGAATCCGAAACCTCCATCGTGCTCGTCTGGCCACACTGAACACGGCCATGCCTAAAAATGACCATGCATGCAATGTTTGAAGGATTTCGACTTCAGCCGAGGCAAACGGAGTTGCCGAGGCCACGTGGAGAGATTGCTGTGCATGGTTTGTGCCTAAACGAAGGCCGTGCATGCGTTATAAATCGCATGCACGAGGAGGAAGAAAATAATAAAAGAAGCCGCGTGAAACAGAGAAGGTAGATTCAAGATTCGGAAAGATTTTAAAGAACCGAAACTTTCGGTGATTCAAGATTTAACACGCGGATGATCCGAGGCGTTTCTCTGCCTATAAAAAGAGAGGCCGAGGCTCTCATTAGGTTGCTGTTCCTTTGTTGAAGACCCGGAGTCCCGTGAGAAGCACCCTGTGCCTCGCGAAGAATTACTGCGCGCATCACTTGAGCGGCAGAAGCCCGGAGCTCCCATTAGCTCCGTAGTGTTCCTTTTGTGCATACTTGCACAAAATAAGAAAGGGAGAGATCCCTGCGCGCCTTCCCTTTGCGCTGCAGGAAGAACCCGTGGCCGCAACATCTTGCGCGCCCACGGTTGAAGCCCCGTGGGTGTTGCACTTGCGCGCCCCGCGACAGGAGGAGCTTGCGCGCCCCTGTGCTCATGCACCTTGCGCGACTGCCCCTTGCAAAGACTTGCGCCAGTGTTGAGGAAGATTGGCCGCACCCCTTGCGCGCCTTCATTTGAGACAGGGAGTTCGGGTTGTGTTTTACACACAGTGTGTGTGTGCAAAATTTGAAGAACCACCGTGGGCTGTGTGTGTGCATAAGGAGGAAGGCCACCACATTTGTGTGTGTGAAAAAGAATAGAAGGCCGAGGCCTTAGTGCCTTGTGTGCACCAAGGGAAGACCACACTTTGGTTGTGTATTAGAATTGAATAGGCTGTAGCCTTGTGTGGGTGAATTGAAGACCACACCTCATTTGAGTGTGTGTGTGTGCAAATTGAAGAGGAACACCCTACGGCCATTTAAGGGTGTGCAACAAGAAGTGTGAAGGCCAAGCTCAAAGTGTGTGCCAAAGTGAAGAAGTTTTGTGTGCAAATTAAAGAAGTAGGCCGAACCTAAGTGTGCACTAAAAGTGAACACACTTAGAAGAAGTTGAAAGGAGGACATCCGCACTAAAGTAGAACACACTCTAAGTGTGTAAACAAATTGAACAAAGTGTGAAGTTCAATTGAGAAGGTGTGTGCAACAATTGACTACACCCTTTGTGGGTCTACTGCACCAAGAAGAGGAAAGGAGAAGTGCATGCATGCATGCATGCACGTGCACACGTGAACAGTGCTAAATCAGTGGTGTGCATCTGAGACTGAGCCAGACTGAAGTTAAAGAGAATGGTTGTCTGAGTTTTCAGTAGATTGAGAAGATCCTGATCATCACAAGTGATCAGAGGTACAGAGCAAGACCAGCAGTCTTTATCCCAGACTGCTGAGGATACTTGAAGAAGTTTAAAGTGAATAAGAGCTACTCGTGTGACTCGAGGAGCCAAGAGAAGACCCTGTGGGACTCAGGGAGAAGAAGTCTTCAGTGGGATTCTGGAGCAGGCCAGTGGGACTCTGGTGACACTGTGGGACGCAGTATAAAGACCCTCCTGTGGGACTCAGGAGAGATACAGTGAGACTCTGTATCGACCATTGTAATTCTAACAAGTTATAATGGGAGAATCCATGCTTGGAGAGCATGGCAAGGATGTAGGCCTTTGGTGCCGAACCTTGTAAATCCTTGTGTCATGTGCCTTTTCATTACTGCATTATCCGGGAAAGGTTGAGAGATACAAGAAGAGTGGATCGAGGCTTTAACCAGCCATAGAGGTTTAATTGATTAAGAATCAATTAGTAAAATGTTTTAAGGGATCACTGATTCACCCCCTCCCCCTCTCAGTGATTCACACTGATCTGGGCACTTCAATTAGTATCAGAGGGAGGTTACCTATAAAAGATCCAAGGGAGTCTATATGGAGTGCAGATTTGAGGAAATGAAAGAACAGCCTCAAATGGAGATATCTGCGAAGACTCTGAAAAACAGAATGAAGAAACAGGCAAAGAAGATGAGGAAGAAGGTTGCTGCAATCAGAGAAACTCTTTCTATGGAAAGAAATGTGAAAGTCACATCAGATGACAATTCCTTTTATCATTCTTCTGATGAAGCCTGCTCTAGCTGTGATGAAGATGGAAGGAACAATGATCTTCTAAATGAAATCAAATATCTTCAGAAGAGAGTCCCCAAGGAAATTGCAATGTGTATAGCTACAGGCCTCCTTGATCTTCAAGAAGAAAAATTACAGCTAGAAGATGAAGCCAATTCTCTGGAAGTCCAATTGGCTAAAAGGGTTGGCATAACCAACACTCTCAGAAAGCTGGTAAATGCCAAAGATGAAACAGTATCTCTTTGCAATGAAAGATATGAAGACACTGCTGTAGAATTGCAAAGAAGCCTTTCTGAGAAAGAAATCTTTAAAGTATTGGTCAAAGAAGTTTTCCATGCACTGGAAAAGAGGCACAAAGTGTCAATGAATGTCAGAGATTCTCAACTCGAAGACAAAGTCAAATTGGTGAAGGAGCTTGACAATTCATTGCAAGAATTGAAGCAGATGCATGAAGACCAGATGAAACAGCTGGAAGAGAAATGGGAAGGAAGGCTAAGAACAGTTGAGGATGAGAAGAACTCCCTCAACATGAAGTGTTTAGAATTAGAGGTGATATTGAAAAATCAGCAATCACCCAAAGCCAAAGCCTCCCAGTCAACTGAAAGGAGAAATGTTGCTACTCAAGTATGCTTTGAGAAGGATGATTCTAAGAGAAGGACATCCTCTAGTAAAAGTGCAACATCTTCTAAGAAGAAGGTACCATCCATACCATCTTGTACTGATGCTTCTAATAGTGTTTCTACTAAAAGTGCAGGATGGAAAAATAATTCCAAACAAGTATGGATGAAGAAAATGAAGAAGCAAAGCTCTCCTGAAGCAGCACAACAATTCAAGAAAAGTACCCTACAATCAGAAGGACTGAAGAGGTCAAGATTCGTGGGTCAGTGTTGGTGTTGTAACAAGTATGGGCATTGTGCAAAGTATTGTTGGTACAATCCACTGAATGCCAAAGCACAGAGAAAGCCCATGCCTAGGGGGAGCAAGCCAGAAGAAAAGAAGCAGCATCCACAGGTCCAGAGACATCTGTTTACTGCTAACAGATTTGGATTGCTTGACAACATCTGGGATGTTTGCAAAATTGGTCAAAAAGATACATGTCAATCTCCAACTGTATCCAGAGCTCAAAAGAAGAAAAGATCACTGAACCTGGCTCAAAAAGATTCCTTGGGAAGCAAGCAGAAGAATGTGGAAGATGCTCCCAAGAAGAGTTTGAAGAATGAAGAGAAGTCCTTGGAGTCTGAGTCCAAGAAGGGTGATGCATCCAGAAGGACCACCAAGAAAACATGCTTCTACTGTGGAAAGAAAGGACATATCATGGATCTTTGTAAAGAAGCCATGAAATTCAATAGAGGCAGACTGGATTCAAACAGACAATCAATCCAGAAGAAGCAGAAGGGATTGATTGAAAACAAGTTGCCTAAGAAAGGTAGCTTGACAGCATCCAAAGAACCATGTGGAATATCCAGAACTGAGGCCACACTTCCAAGTGACTTACTAGTCATATGGCCAAATCAGTTGCAACTTGCCAAAGATCTACAAAGAGCTGAAGATGAAGTTCTGGCAATTGCTAAGGCAAAAGGGAAGAAGAAGGTTTCACATGAAGATGTTTTGAGAACCACACCAGCACAAACATCAATTAAGATCAAATGTGCAAGTATGAAGACTGGTGAAAATGGGACATCTCGGTTGAGAGAATCTTCTCAACCTTGTTGTTCACATTGATGAACCAAGGAGGTTCCATCTTATTCCCTTATACATTGGTATTTACATGTACTAACATTGCAGGGAATTGAAGATGATGATCATTCTCATCTGGAGAGTGGTTTGGGACAGAATGGAGTGCACCCCTTGAGGGGGAGCCAATCTGGAGAAGATGGTATTCTAAGATTTAATACTATCTTGAGAAAAGCTGAAGGTATTCCAATCATACTTTCATCCCTTGTTTCTTAATTGAGTTTATCTTGTCAATTAAGGGGGAGTATGGATTGAAGTCAAATGGATGAAAGGGGGAGCTTTATCATTGCACTGAACTTTCTAATGAGTTTTGTGAAGTATGTGCAGGATTTAGCAATTCGTTGTTATATCTGAAAAATTTTCAAACCCCTGAAGCAGGATCTCACATGTATAGTGAATGTTGGACAGCATTGAGTACCTTGGTCATATCACTCTTGTTTTCTACACCGGGTTAGCCCAAGTAGACTTAGAGCTGATTTACTAAAGGTTCTTTGCTAAAGAAGGACATGTGACATCATCCCTCTCTTAGTGATTTCCAAGAAGATGCTATTGAAAGGGAGGAAGAGATTTTTTTAGGTGAACCACACCACACCTTTGCATTTGATTGCCAATAAGGGGGAGAAAATATTGGCACACATATTGACCCATTCATATGTGCTGAAGGAGTGTATTGACCACAAATACAAAGGGGGAGATTGAAGTGCAATGTGTTGCATTTGTTGTCAATGAGGCATGAAGTTGTCTTGGAATGAATGGAAGTCAAGGAATGTCAAGATGTGAATGTCAAAGGATGTGATGGTGATGGTGATGAAGGAGAATGGCCATGGTACTAAGATGAATGTCACTTAGGAGATTCACTAAGTGGCATTGGAGAATATGGTTGAAACATTCTCCATGGAAATCTGACGATTGTTGAGCTGCTCTTTAAGTTCATAGAACTTGCATCAATTGGATACAAAGTGACAACAATTTTAGAAGACCATGCATTGTCTTCACAATGCATGAGGAATTGAAAGGAGTTCCATCCACAACTAATAAGTGGATGAAGTGAGCTGAAGAAGAACATGTACTAATCCTTAGTGCATGACAATGTGAATGTGATCCAACTTGACCTCTAATTGGATCATTGAAGAACATTGAAGAATTATTTGATTTAGGAGCTTCGGTTGATGGAGAACCTTCAAAGAATTCAGTCCTAAGAAATGAGATGTTGAAGAAGAATTATGAATTGAGGAGTTGTTTTTAATCAAGAAGATTAATGTTTGAATTCTCAAGAAGAAGATGAAGAAACCTTTTGAATTCCATATCCTATGTGAAGATTATATGTTGAGGAGGATTAAGGAATTCTTAAGAAGTAGAGAAGGGAAGAAATTGAGAAGAAGAATGAAAGGGCTTGATATGGCATTTTAACATGGAGGAGAACTTTGTTTTTAACAAAGTCTTTATATTTACTTTGCCAAAAATTTAGGCCACCAAGGAGGCCAGCCGAGGGTCATCACCCAAGGCACATGTGGGACTCAAGGTCACCACGCCCATGGGGAACCCTCAAGGCCAGGGCAGCATCCTTGAGGCATGGGGCACACCCAAGGACACCGCATGGGCGCCTGGGGCACGCCCGGAGGAGCGCAGGGGGCCGTGTATAAGCCCCCGAGGGCACGCGGTGGTGAAATCCGCGCACCGGAGGAGCATGGTGGGCGCTAGAAGCGCGCCCGCAGGGAGCATAGTGGGCGCAGGAGCGCGCCCGCAGGGAGAACACGGTACGGGGCGGCACCGTGGAGGGAGAGAATTCAACTGGCCGCTCATGGGAGCGCCAGGGTGATAAACCGCGGAAAAATCCCGCGGCGTTTCGATGTGGGACGGCGAAATTTCACCCGGGAACGATCCTGGCCGCACGATCAATCGCGCGCCAGATCTCGGCCGCCCATCTAATCCGCCGCGGCCCAACCAGATCGCGGCCGTCCGATGAATCTCCATCGTCTGATCCGACGGCCGTGGCTTCGTCCTCTTCCTCGAGCCCGAGCCGAAGCCACCCGCGAGCAGCCGCTGAACCAGAGCCTCCCCGAAGACAGTTCTCGAGCTCCCGGCCACCATTTCCGAATCCGAAACCTCCATCGTGCTCGTCTGGCCACACTGAACACGGCCATGCCTAAAAATGACCATGCATGCAATGTTTGAAGGATTTCGACTTCAGCCGAGGCAAACGGAGTTGCCGAGGCCACGTGGAGAGATTGCTGTGCATGGTTTGTGCCTAAACGAAGGCCGTGCATGCGTTATAAATCGCATGCACGAGGAGGAAGAAAATAATAAAAGAAGCCGTGTGAAACAGAGAAGGTAGATTCAAGATTCGGAAAGATTTTAAAGAACCGAAACTTTCGGTGATTCAAGATTTAACACGCGGATGATCCGAGGCGTTTCTCTGCCTATAAAAAGAGAGGCCGAGGCTCTCATTAGGTTGCTGTTCCTTTGTTGAAGACCCGGAGTCCCGTGAGAAGCACCCTGTGCCTCGCGAAGAATTACTGCGCGCATCACTTGAGCGGCAGAAGACCGGAGCTCCCATTAGCTCCGTAGTGTTCCTTTTGTGCATACTTGCACAAAAGAAGAAAGGGAGAGATCCCTGAGCGCCTTCCCTTTGCGCTGCAGGAAGAACCCGTGGCCGCAACATCTTGCGCGCCCACGGTTGAAGCCCCGCGGGTGTTGCACTTGCGCGCCCCGCGGCAGGAGGAGCTTGCGCGCCCCTGTGCTCATGCACCTTGCGCGACTGCCCCTTGCAAAGACTTGCGCCAGTGTTGAGGAAGATTGGCCGCACCCCTTGCGCGCCTTCATTTGAGACAGGGAGTTCGGGTTGTGTTTTACACACAGTTTGTGTGTGAAAAATTTGAAGAACCACCGTGGGCTGTGTGTGTGCATAAGGAGGAAGGCCACCACATTTGTGTGTGTGAAAAAGAATAGAAGGCCGAGGCCTTAGTGCCTTGTGTGCACCAAGGGAAGACCACACTTTGGTTGTGTATTAGAATTGATTAGGCTGTAGCCTTGTGTGGGTGAATTGAAGACCACACCTCATTTGAGTGTGTGTGTGTGCAAATTGAAGAGGAACACCCTACGGCCATTTAAGGGTGTGCAACAAGAAGTGTGAAGGCCAAGCTCAAAGTGTGTGCCAAAGTGAAGAAGTTTTGTGTGCAAATTAAAGAAGTAGGCCGAACCTAAGTGTGCACTAAAAGTGAACACACTTAGAAGAAGTTGAAAGGAGGACATCCGCACTAAAGTAGAACACACTCTAAGTGTGTAAACAAATTGAACAAAGTGTGAAGTTCAATTGAGAAGGTGTGTGCAACAATTGACTACACCCTTTGTGGGTCTACTGCACCAAGAAGAGGAAAGGAGAAGTGCAAGCATGCATGCATGCACGTGCACACGTGAACAGTGCTAAATCAGTGGTGTGCATCTGAGACTGAGCCAGACTGAAGATAAAGAGAATGGTTGTCTGAGTTTTCAGTAGATTGAGAAGATCCTGATCATCACAAGTGATCAGAGGTACAGAGCAAGACCAGCAGTCTTTATCCCAGACTGCTGAGGATACTTGAAGAAGTTTAAAGTGAAGAAGAGCTACTCGTGTGACTCGAGGAGCCAAGAGAAGACCCTGTGGGACTCAGGGAGAAGAAGTCTTCAGTGGGATTCTGGAGCAGGCCAGTGGGACTCTGGTGACACTGTGGGACGCAGTATAAAGGCCCTCCTGTGGGACTCAGGAGAGATACAGTGAGACTCTGTATCGACCATTGTAATTCTAACAAGTTATAATGGGAGAATCCATGCTTGGAGAGCATGGCAAGGATGTAGGCCTTTGGTGCCGAACCTTGTAAATCCTTGTGTCCTGTGCCTTTTCATTACTGCATTATCCGGGAAAGGTTGAGAGATACAAGAAGAGTGGATCGAGGTTTTAACCAGCCATAGAGGTTTAATTGATTAAGAATCAATTAGTAAAAAGTTTTAAGGGATCACTGATTCACCCCCTCCCCCTCTCAGTGATTCACACTGATCTGGGCACTTCAAAATATTACAATTATATCCCTGTATATATTCTTCCATTTCTACTATGGGAAAAGAAAAGGTTGAAATTTCTTATTCTGTAACTTATTTTCGTTAACCTGGTAATATGAAAAACACATCATGATTAAGTCAATAATATCTCTTTTCATTACCTCTCACTAGTACTACTCTAGAATGTCTCTAGAATGGAGAGTTCATCACAAATGAATGGAAAATTGAAAATAGTTTCATTCAGTAAATAACACTTTCCAAAAATATTAATAAAAAAGTCCACATAATATTTTTCCAAATCATAATTAACATTATCTATTAATATTAAAATATGGTAACATATCTTAATTAATGAATTGAAAATTTTCCAACAATTATTTATCTTCCTTATAAGAATTATATATTATTTTTGATTAATTATATTGCACTAAAATTAGAATAAATAGATAAGGTCCATACATGCACAATGTCTAAGAAAACATCAATCAAATCATTTACTAGATTGTAATTTTATAATCATTACATGGTCAAAGATGCATTATTTTCTCACTGAAATTATAAACCATATTGATTTCAATATTAAAGAGATAATGAATCACATAATCATATTCATTGATCAGTTCTAGAAATATTATATTTATCATGTTAAATTAATTAATATTTAAAATATACTTCTAAATTTCTGTTCAATATATATTTTATAATATTCACTATAAAATGATGTTTCCAAATATTAATTAAAAAAATATTTATTCCAATACATGTGTAGGATGTTTTTTAATTATGAGTTCAACTAAATTTTAAAAAAAGATATTACATTGTCACCATACATCAAGAAACAATTACGTCCTTGTAATTAATGATTAATGTAAATAAATAATAATAATTTCTAGATAGAAGGAGGATAACTAGAGAATTGAACATTATCATTCAATTTTTTAAATAAAAATGTCACATTATTCAGTCAAGATGGCCCTACCACCATTTTATGCTATCATAGGTTGTGGGCTAGACAATTGAGAAATGATTTCAAAAAAAATGTTAATGACATGGTAATAAATGTTAACAATGAGTCTATATGACATTGTTATGTCTGGTCTACTCTTCAACAACACATTTTTAGAAGAGTTAAAATTTATTTAATTTGTATAAAAAATATTCCCAATGAATGAAATTTCATGATGCCAATATTAACTCATAATAATTATTATATATAGTTTCATTTCATTTAATGTTGTAAAAAAATCCTTATGTTCCATTCATGTTATTTATAGATTTTTGAATATACTGTCATATTATATATACATATAATGAAAAAATGATATAAAAATTAATGTAAGAATCTATTAAAAAGATTGATAAATACATTAGTCACATTAGATTACCCAAAATTAATAACTTCAAACTAATAATCATATATCTCTTCTGAAATTATATCTTTAAAATGTAATCTTTTTTCACATTTTTCTGATGGTAGCAGATCATCCAATATATATCCATCAAAATATGTTATCCCTAGAGTTTATCAAACAGATAATATGTAAAAATAGAACGATAATTTTTCAAGAAAATGAGGTTATTCAAGGCTCTATAATAAATTAAATGTTTCATGGATCTATATATAATTTTCAAAAATAAAATAAGAGAACCCCATGGTGATATTTTAGGTTGAATAAAACCATTATTGAGAAATTCATGAATCATATTATTCAATTCCACATGTTCTAATTCATCTATTTGTTAAGTGTGTTTATAAAATGATTAATATCTTGAACAATATATTTTTTGAATTCTACTTAATGATCATAAATAAAACTATGCAATGAATTAGAAACAAACATCCATAAATTCATTAACTAATAAGATTTCAATACTCATAATTGGTTATTTATTTCACAAAAATTTACAAATAAATAAAATTCATATCATATATAATAAACATTTCATATACTTATAATACACCAATAGTAGTAAATCATTGAAAAATTCATTCATTTCTTTTAAATCGATTTTCATATGATAAACCGAAATATAGTAAATATCAAAAATTATATCAAACTACACTATATTTTCATCCGCAATACTAGTTATATATAATATACCAATTACTGAAATATATTTATTTCTATACCTATTGGTTTAATTAAAACACATATCTTGAGTTTTTACCAAATTTCTTATTTCACACTTTTGAGGCAATATTACCAAATTACACGATGATTTCTGAGAATTAAAAGATTTAGAAGATCGAGAGTAAAAGATAGTATTGAAACAATTCAAATAAGATAGTAATTTACATTTAAACTAATAATTTTTTATCCTAACATCAAGCACAGTAGTAGAAAAATATCTTCCAATTCCCCTTTTCTTTCGATCAAGCTAGTTTCGACCTAATGAAATAAACATTGGATACCCATATACACCATTCCATAAGTGATTGAAACTAAAACATCTTACAGTTTTATTTTCATTTATTTATTAATCTTCTACATAGCATTAAAAATCAATATTAACCATTTTACCTAATAATAATCCCATTTCATACTATGAAATAAATTCCATAAGATTATTTTCACCACACTTCTCATAATATGGGTATTTTGTTTTATTAGAATCATATTATTTGTTTTTTTTTCATATTTCCTTCCAATAGTACCACTTTTTTCATTTTTTCGTAGGACAAATTATCATTGTAAAAATTTATTTCTACCCTATCATGAATCATTAATGATTTTCATCATATTTTACCACCTGAGAATCTAATTACCATCGATATATTGGTTTCAAAGCGGATTAAAATTGATTTATATTACTATGAATATCTCAGATATAATTTCGGTCATACCTTACAAGATGATTGATTTTTTTTCTAATGCTACCACCAAATTATCCTCTTTTTTCCAAAAATACATGACTTTCTTTTCCATCCTAGGTCAAATAACCTTAAAAAAATATCTCTCAATTTTAATGTTTTTAAAATCGGAACATTTCACGTCATCAATGACATCACTTCGTCATATATTCTTATCATTCGAACAAAATTAGTAATCTTCAACTAAAAAATTATAAATTGATATAGTTAAATTTTGGTTACCTGATCTACCCATTAGATAGACTATATTTTCAAATGTATTAATCCTTCTTTCTGTTGTAATGGGTATATGATCCAATGAATTATATAAGTTGTTGTCTCATAAAAAGGCACACTATGGTATGGTTACTCTATGGCCGATCCAATTTATCTCCTTCAAGAAAACTTCTCATATTTATATCCTCTGTCAACAAATACATCACTACATAAAAATAATCATTTCTATTCTATTCATATTGAAATGTTGATTCTGAAGGATATTTTTCTTTTTTTTCCTTCCCAGTACAACATTGTAATTTTCTATAGAGTAAAAAAATATGAAAAAACATTCATTAGATGAAAAAATGGTAATCCTAAAATTGTTTTTGGAATCAATCTAACTTTATAGTGAAATATTTCAAGGGAATTCTATAAATATTAACTCTAAACTCTAGTGTTATCTAAATTAATACTTTGATATCAACTATAAGGACCCATCCTTAATCATACCACATTCATATATCTTTATACATGAATTATACTTATTTAAATAATGATGATGAATTCATGTTTAGTGTTATATATAACTATTTCATAACACATACATAACAAAACAATATTTTATAATGTCGACACATATTATTAGAGTATTCTTTTACAATAATTGAAAACATTTAAATGGTGCGTGATTTCTTTTCAAATCATATCTCCATAATTTTGATCATTAAATATTAGTTTCCAAATTTATGCTTAAAAACCAATGAAAAAGATTATAAAACATAGGGTTAACCATGAAATATTATTCATGGATATAAATTATATGAAATAAACCTATTAGTTCAGGATAAAATTCCTTTTTAAAAAATAAAATATCATTAGGGATGAAAATTGAAATATTCTAACTCAACAAAATTTCCTTCACTACAAAATAATGATGATAAAACATTTACTAACAAAAAATTTATAAATATAAAATACATAAAAATTTGTTTGATTATAAATCATGAAAAAATTATAATAATTTAATTCTTTTCACCTTTATAATGTAGTAAACACATTCCATTAAAAATAAGAACATTTATGACCATTTTATTCATAATATTATTATAAAACCCAAAAAAATAATAGATAAAAAATAAAAACATATTAGGAAAAAATTATAGTTATCATTACTTTAAATGGAATAAATACAGATCCATCATCCAATTATGTCACACCTAAAAAATGAAATAACCATATAAAAAAATTTCATAAAAAATGCATTGGAGGATTATCATAGATCCACCCATCATTATATTATCACATACCTAGTTTTCATTGGTTTATAGTGTAATCACTAGTATAAATTTCCAATTACCAAAACATAACAATAATAAATACAATTTTCAATTCTGAACATGTCAGTCATTATATTTTACATTAACTCAAAAGAATAAATTTCATGTTATCAAAATAATCAATCATATTTCCAAATACTTTGTCAATAACCAAATACTGAGACAAAGAGAAGTATGAGATTATTTATTCTATTTAATAAAAAATTGTATATTAATAAAAATATAAAATAATAGTCATGATATTATATGATTTTTTTCAATGAATATATATAATAGATGATTCCCATTTAAGATTGTAAAAAACTGAAAAATGTTAAAAAATTACTTTTTGATAAAATTTTAATGAAATTTAAAATAAAATGTCTCGTATAATAATTTTATAACTAATAAATAAAATTTTAACATAGTATCGATAATATTAACATGAAGGAAAATATTTTTAAATTATATCATTAATAATTAAAAAATATTTATTTTAAATCAAAATGTCCCATACTACAATAAAATAGTTGATTGATATGCCCCGTGAAGGAATAAAATTTAAAAATATTATATTACATATGATTAAAAATATTTATAGTATAATATGTCATTGCAGATGTATATACTCTTAATAATAGACTATGTGTGTACAAAATCAAAAAATGATTCATTTTAAGTATATTGAGAAAAATTCCCTTACCTTAAGTCGAACGCCTAACTTGTTACTTTTAAATCCTAAATAATAAACATATATTAATTATTTAAAAGATTTATAAACTATCTATATTATATTACTACTTATATTTAAATTATTATAATTATTTATACAATTACATTATCAATTAAAAATATGTTAGATTCTTTGATCATATTTAGCTTATGTGTCATGAAGACAATTGTTCATAAACTATGTTAAAAGAAGTAATTGTTTAACCTTATAAAAATATTAATTCTATTATAATTACCAATTTTTAATTATATAAAACCATTAAAAACATTTATTAAGTGTGTTTATGAAAAATGAACAATTTTTATGATCATAGAGATGATAGGTTATACATTTACATGATTAATATTTAAAATTTTTAAATTGATAATATATAATGAAATACATTATGATTTTCTCTCTTGAATTTAATTTATTACATAAATACTAAAATATTTTATTATATATACTTATACATATCATTATTTTGATTTTGTGATGAATATAAATCAATATCATTTCTTGAACGATGCGCTAGTCCACACAACCATGAATGTCCTTATCACTTTTTTAGTGTTTGAAATGGAATAATGAAAATGATATATTATATTTAAAGAAATATTTTTTTTCACAAATATAATAAATATTTATTTTATATCATATATATTAATTATATATACCCTTATTTTCTTCCATGTAACACATTAGTGAGAACACTTAATATCACTATGTGAGGTAGTAACATGTTGTACAGTCGAGCGTCTTTATCATATCCCCTAATATATGAAAGGAAAAAATGTTATATATGATATTTTTAATAAATATGTATTATTATGTTATGAATTTTAGAAATTTAATATGTATATATATATATATTAAATCCATTATAATACACAAGAATGTGAAGTGGTAATGACATAAGCAATGACATCGTTTCACAAGGTTGTAGTCAACCGTAGTCACGAATAATGATTGAATAACCTATTTAATAGAAGTGGGTGCATGTTAACGTTGAAAAATTCACCAAAATATCCAATATTTATGATACTTATTATATTATATATTCATGGTATTTTATTTAGTGAGGCTGTTGAGAAATAACGAAAACAAATATTCTCATTGATGAACATTACCACTATTTATGGTAATTCTTTTTGTTTATACAAAAATCCTACCATGGTATGGTTTTTTTAAAAAATACTTATATTATTAGGGTAGGGAGTATCTAGTTTATTTGGTAGAGTTTTGGATGATCCAAAAGGATTCACAAGTGTGTTTAATGGGGGAGAGTTAATTCCCCTTTATAATTGATGAGGACTGGAATTCTAGTAAATACCAAAAATAAAACATTGTTTAGAGATATTTCATACATATTATTCTAAAAATAAGGTTAAATATTTGTTAAAATATGGAAAAAGATTAAAAAATTTCCAAAAATGGGTTTTTTAAAGTATTATAAGTTATTTGTCCATTTATGAATATTTTTTAACCACTATGTAATGTTGTTTTTACTATCCTCGATTTATTAATTTTAATTGATTAATATAATATTTTTTGTGAAAAACATAGTATACATAACAGTAAAATATAAATTATTCTAAATATAATTATATATTATATTTTATGAAATTACATTCCAATATGTGAAAGAAATTAATTTGAATATAATCACAAATATGAGATGATACGATATATTTTTAAAATAAAAATGACTAAACATTTGAAATGTTTTTATATCAATTTTTAATTTGATATTGAATAAAATGTAATACATTTGATTTAATTATGTATAATATAAAAAAATATTTTTAAAAAATAAATAAATTACATTAAATATACATATAATTAATTGAATAAATATTGTTTGAAAATAAAATTTATTGTTTTTTACTATTCGTCAAAAAATGACACTTATGATGACCTCAATTAGTTTTTATAATCACAAATATTGATCAACTATATTTAAATTGAGTTTAATATGCTCTAAAATCCATTATAATTATAAAATATATTTTCATAATACTCTTATGTATGAGTAACCATTAGCATGACTCACCGTTATGGATGACTCACCACAAAGGATAACTCACCGCTTTGGATGACTCACAATTTTAGACAACTCAATGATAAGGATTATGAACCACAACTGTCTAAATATTATCCAAATCCACTATATAATTATATATATGAAGAATATTATATGTGTGAGTCACAATTCATAACTCACCATTCATAACTCACCACTCCAATTACCCACCACTCCGAAGCATCACCACTCCAATGACACTGTGAGACATACACCAATAAAGAGTCACCACTAAAATGAAATCACTTCTAGAATTGTTTTATAATTTTCATTTAAATATTTATAATTGTAATATTTGAGAAATTAATTCTAATGAATAAATTAATTACCATTTCAAGCAACATTAAAATCGATATGATTCTGATGTATGATGTAAATGGTACTAGAACACGATCATGAAAATGCCTTATGTTGTGTGAATAAAATAAAGAAACAAACTAAATCAAAAAATAGAGAGATTTCAGGTGAAAAAACTATATCATACAATACTCAATAAATTGTTCAAAACAAAAAGTCTCATTTTCATGTGTCGATTCTTCTGCTTCAATAATTTGATGAACACACAGAGAGAAATATTTAAAAATACCCATGAGTCTCTCAATAACCACAATAATAATGATTCTACAATACTTTATATTACATAATTTGATTCATAAATGACTCGTGTTTCATTTCATGAAACTATCATAGAGCCACAAATCATCAATACAAATAACATAGAGCCACACTATCCTTACTACTCTTTTATATAATCTATTTCATTAATTTATTTACCTTACAAGTATTGAGTGATTATCTCTATTTTTGAACACATTATGACACCTATACACAATTGGAATATACATAGATGTCTTCACATCTTATCATTTTATCCCTGATATTCCCACAAATGATAGTAAAAGAGTTCCCTATGTGGCCTTGCACTTTTAGCACTCCCACAAAAAATGTAGAGGAGGTCTTTATGACCTGGAAAACATTGTATATGATATTTTACACCTCAATAAAATTTTTAGATCAAATTTTATTTTATATAAATGAAATTATGTTAGGGGATCTCCAAGTGAAGAGGTCTATGTCTATGATTGATACTGGACCACTTTTTTTTATTTTTGTGTCGCCTTTAATGTTTTATTTTCACTACTACATCATTTTATGACTAAAAAAATTTCTTTCACTACAATATTTATTAAATGATAGTGTTTATATTATACATTAATTTAGTAATTTTTAATAATATTATTAATATTTATTTCATATTATTTTAACTGATAACTAATAACTTTTTACGAATTATTTTAAAAGATAATTTATTTTAAAAATATTCTACTTTTGTTAACTAGGATCTATTTTATTCTAATTTCGGGAATTTTTTTTAAATTTTATTAGTTATAAATTTTAATTTGAAATTAATTTAAACCACTTATTTAGTCTCCTCTCTGACCAACATTTGGTATGAGATGTTCTTAATATCTTTTCAAGTCCATTTTAACTATGCTTATATTTGTTTCATAAAGATCTTAATGTTTTTGTTACTTCTATATTTTATTTTATTTCTAATTATTTTATATTATTAAAATATTTATAATATGGGGGAGGGTTCTATAGCCAATATAAATATATATATCAATAGAACTAAATATTTCATGATGAAAATACAAATGAAAATTAATTTTTAATGAATGGGTTGTGGAATCAGATTTTCCATAGTAGATGAGTATAAAATTATTTCAGCTTCTAAAAATACATTGTATGAGTAATCTAAGGATGAATATAGTACTAATTGAAATTCATTGAATAATTTATACTTTTTTATAAGATTTAGATTTTAATAGAATTATATTCATGTACAATTGGCTCTAAGATATGGGATACTAAATATGTTGCACATTCAAGATCTAAAAATGTCACAAAAATAATGATTAACACATAATCTATTAAATTTGATACTTTTAATATGAGTCCTAATGATATAATATTTTCATTTTTTAAAAAGTTCAATGAGATCATGAACAAAATGAGTTCACTGGGAAAACCAGTCACTGCAAAATATCAGATCTTGTGACCCCTCAGATGTCCTCCAGAAAGATGGGGATGAACATAAGTGTCAATTAGAAAATCATGTGACATCAATTAAATGCCTATAATAGAGATGATATAAAAATTAGTTATATATGAAAAATAGCTAAAGGTAAATTGAGAAGAATACGATTAACCAAAAAATAATAATTTTCTTTCAGAACCACCACCTCAAAAAAGGTAAAAGTTATTATTCAAGAACAAAGATCAACAGAGGAAGATTTTTTAGTTTATAGTGATGATTATATGCCTATTTTATTCATAGTATTGAATAAATTTTATATAAAAAATTAATTATTGAGGATATATAACTTCAAAGTAGGAAATAAAAATTGTGAGAACTGGTATAATGTTTGGAGGAAAGATGTTCATTAAATTGACATCATTATTTATGAATTCAAGAGAAAAGTAAATTTTAATACTAATTATTGAAAATATATTTCCTAGATTAAATACTATAAAAAGTATAAAAAATAAATGAAATTTATGAATGTTAATTGGAGTTCATATGAGGAATACTACAATGACTAAGTTTCATCTCATGATGAGAATGTTGATATGTTCAATATTTTCTTTATAAAAAAATCTATCAAAGGTCACTTTTATATCTCTGTGACATAACTCTCATTATATTTGTAATGAAGATAAATATGATAACTATGAGAACAATAATAAAGGAGAAAGATTTTATTATTTCTATAAGCTTGAGGATACACTTAATGAGTTAATGTACAAATACAAAAAACATTTAAAAAAACATGCTTTTACTATTTCTATTAAATCTAATTTTTCAATTGAAAAGAAAAAAATTTAGTTTCATAAATAAAATAATGAACTATCGATATCTAATTAATTGTTAACTAATGATCTAGAATAAATTAATAAGGATTAAAATAATTTACCAAAAAATTCGGGGAACAAATTGTGCCAAAATAAACCCTAGGTATATGGTACCAATCCTAATTGAAGAGAATTATTAAAAAATATTCATTCTACAATTATATAAATAATATTCTACATCAAGTTTTGAAATTTTTTATGATTTAACTAGATTTTATAGTCTTTATATATGAATTTATACTCAAGGGAATAATAGAGCTTATTTCTATTTATATTTACAAAAATATTATAGGTAATCAGTTAAGCGAGTATGGGTTCTTAAACTTATTATTATAGACTTATTTAAACCCGAGATGATCTAGATAGGTAAAATATTTCTCATAAAAATTATATTATAGGAATGGAGCTATAAAATATCATATAAGAACATATGGTACATGGATAGTGGGTGTTCAAAGAATATGATAGGAGACTAATCAAACATCGTGAATCTAATAAAGGTTTATGGTGGACATATTAACATAGATGAAAATTATAAAAAGAAAAACATAGTCATGGTCAAATTAGTAACACTAATACAATTTTAATTTATAATGTACTTTTTTTATGATGGTTTATAATATAATCTACATGTCATTTCATAATTATGTGATGGTAGTTTCCATTTAAAATATTTTAATAAATATTTTAATGTATTAACTATAAAAATGAGTTATTTTTTGGTACATGTAGAAATGAAAATGTTTTTGTTGTTAATAAAGACTCTTTACATTCAAAAATTCATTCTCACTTAATTTACTTTCATATTATATATCAGCTTTGGAAAGGTATCATAAGACATTGTAACATTCATTCACATATAATACATACTACAAAAGGTTTAGTCAAGGTTCTACCCAAATATTGGTTTCCAAACAATACATTCGGTTATCCTTGTCAAAAAGTAAAATCTCCCATGTCATTATTCAAATATTGAATGGATTATCACTTTGTAAACTTCTTGAGTTTTTTCACATTGAATTATTTTCACAATATAGAGTTTCATGATTTAAAGTTAAACATTAAATTTATGTACATGTATGATGAAATTTCTACATATACATGGATTTTCTTTTTGTCTCAATAAAGTGATGTGAATTCCTATTTAAACAAATGTAATTTATTAGTAAAAAATTAAATTGGACCATGAAATGAAAAATTATGAAATTTCTATTGCTGTGAGTTGGAAATCTATATTTTAAATCATTTGGAAAAAATGGCTAAATTCCCCACTTATCATCTCTCAGGGTACCTCAATAGAAAATAGTAGTAGAAATATGAAATAGAACACTTCAAGAGATTGATAGTACTATGCTTAATGAGTATGAATTAACAATATTTTTATGGGTATAGGATTTAAATTTATCTCGTTATGTAATCAATAGAGTGTCAATAAGAACTATCTAGAAGAAAACCCCTCATGAACTATCCATTAATAGGAATATTAAGGTAAACTACTTTAAAGTTTTTTGATGTAAAATATTTATTCATAATACTAAGGATAATCTATATAAAATACCCTTCAAAAGTGATGAAGAAAATTTCAATAGATATTCATCTTCTATATATTCCTATTGAGTATTTAATAAGAGAAAAAAATTTATGGAAGAATATGTACATGTCTAATATGAAAAGACATTCCCACATGAGCCTAAAATCTCTATGTAAAATTATGAAAACGATCTAGAAAATATTGAATTAAATTATAATCCTTCTAATTATAGTATCAAACAAGAAAACAAATCAATGACTTCTATAAAATTTGTGGACACTAAACCCGCTTGACCCAAATCAGTTGAGAACTAGTGAAAACTAGTACCTATTCATCTAGATGCATTATAAAAATTAAAAATACCAAATTATAAGTTATATTTTGAGACTTATACAAAGTTACACAATATAGTTATTATTTAAGAAATTAGGTTGAACATCAATTCTATCTATTAGAACATGAACTTAATAATACTAATAAGGCAATCTATGATGAATTTCGATTAAAGGATATATAGTTAGAGATAAATTAGTTATAAATAAAGAAATTATGGAATCATTTTGATTGAATCATGGACAACATAACAATAGAAAATAAATGGGTGTTTATAAAAGAGGTTAATAAAGCTCTAACTATAGAAAATAATAAGGATAGTTATTTGGACCATGTTATATTCAATTAAAATAATTAGAAAATTAAAATACCATATCACCTAGAGTTAGACTGGAAGCCATTATAATCCTTCTATCTTTTGGAAATAATCAAATGTTCAAATATTTTCAAATGGATGTTAAAATTGAAATATTAAATGTTCATATAGTTGATGGTGTTTTTGTGGAACAACCAGTTATTTCGAAAATCTCCATTTTTCAAGTCATGTTTGAATATTCAATTAATATTTATATGGTTTAGAAAAATCTCTTAGATCATGGAATGAGATGAATAAATTTTTTATTATATCAAATTTCATTAGAAAATTTTTAGCTAACCCTTCCACTTTTATAAAAATTATTTCAAAAGATGTTCAAGTTGTTCAAATATTCATAGATGATATAATTTTTGGATTTTTTAAAAAAATCATAAGTTATTATCTTATGAAAAAGATTAAATTTGATATTTAAATTATTGTAATTTTTCATCTTAAATTGATTCATCGATTTAAATATTTTCAATATAAAGAAGGAATTTTGTTAATGAAATGAAAAATAAAAAAATGATCTTCAAAAATATTTTTGTATGTATAAAAAAATGTATTGATACTCCCATTAGTGAAACATGTAATTTAGATCTTGGTATTTCTAGGAAACCATGAGATAAATATAATTATAGATAAATGATTGGAAGTCTTCTAGATGGAACTGCTAGTCGAACTGATATTATGTTTAGTGTGTCTATGAGTGATATATTTCAATGAAAACCAAATGATTCACACATACTTTCTATTAAAATTATTTTTAAATATCTTAAATATACTACCAATTTAGGGTAGTTCAATCCCAGAGTAAAATCAATTGATTTAGTCAGTTATTTTGATGCTGATTTTAGGGGATCCATGTTAGATAGGGAAATCACCTCTGGAACATGTAATTTTTTTGGGTTAGTAAATTTTTTAGTATGAAAAGATAATTCAATTACATTATCTACTACTGATGCTCAATACATATTAACTTGTGGGTTTTGTTAACATATTTTGTGTGTGGAACATACAATACTGAATTTTGGATATAAATTCTACCCTATCTCTATAAATTGTGACAATAAATGTGATATTAAAATTTCTAAAAAACTAGTATCTCATTCTAGGAGAATAAATATTTTTGTAAGAAAAATGTTTTTGAGAGATCAATAACAAAATGTTGATTAAAATCGTGAATTCATTTTTAATGAGAGTTATCTTGCTAATACTGTTACTAATCCACTGAGTTATTAGAGACTGAATTTCTAAAATCAAGAGATAATAATGACTAATTCCAATTGAGATTCTTTCCATTATGTGTCTCATTGTTGAATCTCTCTCCATTCAGTGTCTCACTATTGATGTCTAAACATTGAGTGTCTCACCATTGGGTTTCTTATCATTGAGTGTCTCATCATCGATTTGTATCACCATTTTTTCCATTAATTTTAATTCTAACTAAGATGTCTGTTATTATTATAATTATAATTTATTTGATATATTTTGAATCTCTCATTTTGGAATCCCAAAATAATCCAATCAAAAACTATATAGAATCATCTATCCTCTCAATATTGGAATTCCATTTTCAAACCTTTTTATACCCTCTTTTATCTTAAAACAATCCCCATAGGTTTATAATGGTTTTAATGAACTAGAAATATCAATCCATAATAGAAAAAAATTGTCCATAAATAAATAAGAAAAGTGTTTCGAGATGAATGTTTATGAAACCATTAAATCCTGAACATGTGAACCATGTTTTTATACCTATTTGGGACATCTATTCATAATCTATTCTCTCAAGTATGTCACTTGTAATACGAGTATTTCAAGAGCATGATTGGATGGAATGGTATTCAAATATGTCGTGACCATTTTATCCCATGTAATTGTCTCACATGTTTTCAATATTTTGAGTATGATTTATCTAATGTAGTTGATTTTGTGATAATAACAAATATAAGTTGACACAAATATGTCATCTCCTCATGTTTATGGGAATCATCATTGGGAGTACCTCGTGAGGGTATTAATGTAGATCATATGGGATGCTTCCCTACTGATAGTGACATTTTCTACTTAGAAAAAATTATAACAAGTCTAACTAAAAAATTAACTTCTTGAAGATATAATAATTCCATTTAATATGGTGAAATGGTGTTGATGTTTAATATTATGTTTCAAATTTTTTTCCTAAGAAAAGGTGACTTCGAACTGATAATGTATTAGGATGTGTATTTTATATATCTCATGAAGAAGAATGCATGGATTATTATAGTTGATTTGAAATAGTAGAAACTAATGTTGAGAAATATTATGAGAAGAAAGTAAAAGTTCAAGTGATGAAGACAATGAAGAAATTTATTGTGATGATGATGATGAGAGTGATTCACATGAAAAGGAAAAGTGAAATGATTAAGACTAATATGATGAATAATTTGATAAAAATAAAGGAGATTAGGAAGAGAAGAAATGTGGTAATGGATGCTCAGATCATACATATCATGATGGAGTTGATTGAATGGATGATTATTTACCGACAGAAACAAATGATGCATCAGTTAAACAATATATGAAATAAGTTATTGATGTCAGGGAACCTCATAATATTGTAGAAAAGGTGGATGAATATGATGTTACTCAACCAATTTATTCAATTGAGGATTAAAAGGGTGAATTAATTGATGGGGGGAAACCCTAGTTTGGAAAGAGTTGAAGTACCCAACAATTTTGGTAAATATTTTTCTGGATTAATTTTATAAATAATATATATATTTTGGTTTTTTTGGTGCATCTAGAATTTAGGGACCCCCAAGGATTTTTTATTCCGTAAATTGTCTATTAAAAAGAGTTTAATCACATGCTATAATCTTCTCAATCATATACCACTACCACTACTCTGATACGTTAAAAATATGTTTGTCTGGATGAATTAAAATCATTTGGAGAGAATAATTTTTTTTAAAATATTCAAAAATAATATATCATACATGTAACAAAACATAATGAAATATATACTTCACTACATCAAGTGAATTTTATAAGAATCATTCTATACAAGATGACTCATGAAATCAATGACGTAAGAATAAACAATAAGTATGTCAGTGTTGAACTAGGGTCTATAATACCTTTGATAAAATAAATAAAATTTTATTATATAAAATAATTTGATTGTATTGTGAAATATAGTACAGATATATCATATGATTCTTTTATAGATTCTACATCACCTATTTTTTCAATGGTTGATCTAGAATAATTGAAATCATTTATTAATGATGAGATGAAAGTAGCTTCTACCATTTCATATCAACCTCATATAGAATAATTGAATGTTGACTATCTATGATCGGTTGTCAGGGAAGAATTATACAAAGTGTTAGGTGGTTTATATTGTGAAATATTGAAAAAAATTAGAAGAAATAGTGATCATGTACATTCCATGGTAAAATTTTATTCTAAATTGGCCAATAATACTCATGAAGAAATCACCAAGAAAGTAAATTTAAACATTAAAATATTTTACACCAAGAATAAATAGACTAGTAGATTGGATTATTTGGCTGAAAATATAATGATTCCACTAGTTACACAAGCATTTACATAGTATGTTTGAAAATATAATAAACATAATACTTCTTTTCAATCATTTGTGGAATACTAGTGTGAGTTCAATAACACTATGGAAAAGGGAGGATAGACTATTATATATGTTATCAATATTTTTAACCCCTATATTGACGTCCATACGACAATATTTGTATATCTAGATTCATTTTCCAATATTTCAACTTTTTCCCGACTCACTTTCGAACAAACGTACCCTTATCCATATCGAAAATATCGTTATAACATTGTAACCATTCCTTTTTCACCTTTACCTCCAAGAATTAAACTATTTCTCATAACATTTACTAAGGAACTCATACATTTGGGACCAGTAATCTACATAGGACTACCTTCCTCCAATACACTATCTTCTCTTGTAATTCCCATTGGTGTCGCTACAACTTCAACATATTCTCCCAGTACATCTAATAAAGGGATAGTATATCTAGATCCTACAATTGAGATTCCTTCAAAATAGAAATATTATTTTTAAGGGAATATAGTTGAACAATTTTATAAATATATATATATATATATATATTATTTTTGGAACGTTTATTATGGTTTTTGTATATTTTTACCCTTTTTATAGTCCTAAAAGCCGGAGAAAAGAATTGGTATATAAATTTAAAGAGCATTTTTCATATCTGATACAATTTTTTTATTTGTTTTCCCTAATACAATTTACATTCATCATTGTTATTCCATATTATAAATTCATGAATTATGAATAATTCCATTACTTTTGATCATCAAAATGGGGATACTGTTGACCTCATATAGTTTTAATAATCACAAATATTGTATTAATTATTTTTAATGAGTTTACTAATCTATGTTATCATTTAGAATTATAATAATAATTGAAAGAACACTCTATGTATAAATCAAAATTCAATTTGACTCACTTCTTTTGATGAATCGTCATTAAGGATGAATAATTACTTAGAAAGACCAATAGCTCGGGTTTACGCACAGTTCCTGGCTCATAGTTAGCCTGAGTCTCTATTTCAAGATAGATTGGTAGAATATTCTATGTATGAGTCGCAGATCCAAACACATTTTTCCAGACTCAATATTTTTGACTCACTGCTATAGTGACTCACCATTATAATGTGTAACTACTCCAATGACACTGCCAAATTGATGCCACAAAATATCTACCAATAAGAACTCTCAACAATACCTTTCATTGTTCATTTTCAATTAATATTTATAATGGTCATATTTTTGAAATTTAATACTACTGATTAAATTAATGACACTTCATAGAACACATTAAAATCAATGTTATTTTACTTATGTGGTACAATGTACCCAAACACGATCAATAATGTGCCTTATATCAAGTGAAGAAAGAAAATATGCAAATTCAATAAACAAAATGATAATGACACATGGTAAAAAATTATAAACACATGACTCAATATTGATAGATGAACTGTAAATATATATTTTCACGTGTGAAAGATTATAAATCAACAATTAGAAGAAAAAAACGAAGAAGAATATTTTTTATATTGTTGAATATCTTATTCTCTATAAAATAGAATCTTCTACAATAAAATGATTTCTAGAAATTTTTTTGGAAATAAGTCAATTATCATTTTAAGCAACCTTCAAGGACTCACGATACTATATCGCATATCACATAATCATTTTTTACTGCCATGTCAACTTTTTTGTGAACAATATTTTTATTATGAGTAGTAGGTTTTGTTCTTTTTTTTAAATACACACTGACTCTTGTACAGAATTTATGAGTCAAAGATATCTTCTCCAGTTATCTCTTTACACCATATATACCAACAAATTATAGTTGAAGAGGTCCCTACATGTCTTAACATAACATATCTGTTTAGACATTAGATAGTGTTTATATAATAATTTTATTTATTGAATTTTCATTAGAAAAATAGTGATTTATTTATTTATTATTATAAATGACCACTCTTTCTGAAATATTTTTAAATATAAAAAATATAAAAAATATAATACTTATATTAACTATGTTATCTATTATTTTGATTAGTGGAATTTGTTTTAAAATTTTATTTGAAGAGAATTTTTAGTTTTGAACTCAATTAAACCCCCTCTACAGTCTTCTATTTAACCAATAACAACTCTTAACATACATCAAATTCATTGAAGATTAATATTCATATTAAACATTAAACAATGAAGATTAATTTCACAAATGAAATTTATAATTGTTTCTAAATTAGTAATTTAAACAAGTGACCCAATAAAATGTTGTAACACAACATTTTATGATTCTATTGTTTTTATGTATAGAGATTGTTTTATTCTTATCATATTCATATCAAATATATTTGGTGAATGTATGATTTTATATAAATTTTCGTAAATATTATAATGTAATTTATGTACATAGACATCAATAAAATTACTAGTAAAAAAAATACATTTTAAATAATAATATTTAAAGTTATTATTGTTCAGTAAAACTAAATTCTACAGGAAATTAAATATTTCAGTGAAACTCCATGTTGATTTTTTATAAAATTTTGAAAACAATGGCTATTTTGATTTAAAATTAATTTCAAATTCAAAACCATTAATAAATATAAAAAATAATTATTCTACCATTTCATGGGTTGTTAAAATTATATTAACAAAATAACACATTTTTATAGAATATATTGGTGTTATTATATCAGCATAGCAGAAAAATATTATAATGATATGAAAGATGGTGTAAAAAAGAATACATCAGTACAAATGATAAATATTATTCGATGAAATTTTTTGGTTTCCACTTAATTATTTATTAAGAGGGTATCATAAATAAAAAAAATTCTCTAGGATAGGGGATGTAAATATATATGGGATTTTAGCCAATAGTTTCTGATCAAAAATTAGTTTGGATTTTGAATTTGATAATATAGGTGGATCCCATTTATAGATTTTGTAAAGGACACTGCTGGAATTTTTTAAAAGATTATTATATACCCACATTTTATATATTATATATGAAAAAAATTACCCATTATAAAAACATATGTTAGATATGAAACAAATAATTCCATAAAATTTGATTTGTAATTTTTTTTTGTTTTTACTTTATAATTTTAGTTTAACCCCATGGAACACCAGTTTTAACCCTAACCATTGTAATTACTTTTTCATGTTTTATATTTTTATTATCAGATTATATTATGTGGTATTTATTATATAATACTAATTGATGATGATTCAAAATATGTAGTCGATTTTTCCTTATTCAATTCAAAGATATTGAATAATTTATTTTAAAACTAATATTTGAGATGTGAGGAAATAATGTGTTTCCAATGAAAATGGTTTCAAGTTAAAAATATTTTAATAGAAAAAATTCAATAAAATAATATAATTACCAAAATTATATTGTCCATTAAATAATTTAAATAATTATACATTTAAAACCATTTTATATAAATTTAATTTCAATTGTTTTAAATGAAATTATATAATTTAATGAAATTAATAAATTTTCGATATTCATGCCCACATTTTTTGGAATTTGATAAATATTCACTATTTAGAAGTGATAAATGTGGGTATATAGATTACAGTTCTATTCATACATATGCTTTGTGAGTTAAATAGTACACTTTTGTGATAGTTACTATCGTAGGTGGATTCACTAGTTATTATTGAGAGGGAATTTCATCGATTGAATAGTGTTTACTTTACCAACAATTGTATTGATAATTATATGTAACTTTATATTTTTCGATTCTTGATGAGTAATTATAATTATTGATTAATGTATCATTCATTCATGCTATTGTGTTATGTTATATATAAATACATATATAATACCTAAGTTCCTGATAACTTCTCATGGCATATTTTATCTAATCCAGGTTGGTATAGGAAAATAGACCTTATTCAATTTTGATACACATGAACAGTGTCTTTGATACCACAATATTGATACATGTTTATAATTTATTTATCTTAAACTACATACATATTAGCTTCATTATTGGTATACATAATGGATAGTGAGGTAAACCCCACAGAGAATAATACACATTTTAATTTCAAATAAAATACCTAAAAACTACATAGATTGAGAATGAAACTAATATAACCTACAAGAACTAATTATAATGAAATGTATTGAAAATTTTCATGGTTAGGGTATTGAAATAGAAACTTTAAAAACATGGTATGATAATTGTGATTTTATTTTAATTAGGGCCAGATAATCCATTGGTAAGGATATTAACTCTCTATAATAAAATATCACGATTAATAAATGTTCATAGTACATCAAATTACTCAATAGTGTGTACCCATAAACCATTTTTAATAATATAGAGAAAAAACACTAGTTTTCCATGTGGAATTTTTAGACTCTATAAATAACACTAAAAGTACCATAAATAAGACAAGGAAAAGGTTATTTTCATTCAAAATCCATGATATTGAATCCAGACCCTCCCCCCACAACACAATGGCAATGAATTATAAAATAATTAAGAGATAGATAGGTTTTTTTCATGCCTGATGACCCAAATTCACAAAATTATATTGATTCTATATTTATTATACAATTTTCTTTACAAAAAACCTTTAAAATTGAAATACATTTCTGTTCAATCCATGGGAGGATGAATCGAAATAAATTAAATGAATCCCAATAATGGAACAAAACAATATATAAAAACTAAATGTGAAATAGTTTTATTCATGAATTTGATCCACTAATGTGTGCATAATAACCCATTATTCATAGGTAATGAAACACAGATATGTATCTCTATATCATCCATTTTATTATACTCTATATTTCTTTTCTCTCCCCATTATCATGAATATCTTTACATCCACAATATTTTAGTATTTAAATTTTATAATACTTGAAAGATATCATTTTTAAAAATGTCATCATTTTTTTCAAATAGAGTATTGTTGGACACATATCAACATGATAGTATCACATATAATCATGACATAAACCACTAGAAAATATTATTTATAATGTAAATGATACATAGAAATACTAAAAACGTATATTTTCTCATCATTGACCCTTCCTATTAGATACTACATCCAACCAAATTTCCCCCTATAATTGGCCTCCTCATCCGAGATCAACATCACTAAAATCTCCCCTAAATGTATCTCAACCTAAAATGAATTTTGGTCAATATTAGGTCAAAGAAATCATATAATATTTAAATTGGTACTATGAAATATAATTGATTATTCAAAAAAAATTTACAATAGTTTCCTATATATAAGTTATTACTTATTTGAAAGAAATAACCCAAAAACATTTCCACACAATATTCATTTGTTTTTTAACTTTAATATTTCTTCTAGTCCATGGTATCTCCTAATATATAATATACAAGATTGTTTTTAAAATTTGTAGCAGGTTTTCCAAAAATGTATCTAAAAACATTATTACACCATCATCCAATCACCACAGTTGTTCCACAAACCAATTCAAAACTCATTGTGTTTTAGCATAACCACAACATAATGCACTTCCTACTATAGATTTTAATTTTTTATTTCATTCTCACAGTTTATGTATGCATCAAAACAAATAACCTATAATAAATTGTTTAGATTTGTTCTTATTCATCATTATTATTATTTAAAATGAAATGGGGTTTTTTAAATAAATGTATCCGAAAATTAATTATTTAATTATTCAAAAATACATTTCCAATTATTTATATCCACTAAATAATTTATTTATTGAAAATTTGATAAATATTAAAAATTACCATTTAAAATCAATGAAATTGAATTTAAAAATATTCATGAATTAATGTTTTAAAATCCCCGACATAATAATTATTGTTCTCCCCAATTATATATCTCAATTAAACGCACTACCAGAATACATTAATTAAATATATGATTTTTAATGAAACAATGTTAAAAATATATCAATGAGGGAATAAAGAATAAAAAAATATCACAGAATTATCAATCAAATTCCACAATTTTTTAATATACTTAACCAATAATTTATTTTTCTTTTCCCATGTATAGTGATAATATCTCAATTAAATATAATTTATTCATCTCAATCAATCATTATCATGATTGAAAACACTATATCTAACATTCCACAATTTTTCACTCAACGCACTAGGAAAAAATTTAATGGATTTCATCTCATTTAATGAATACATGCTACTGAGAATAGGATTATAAAAGAACTCAAATCTCTAAATTAAACTGAAAATAGCCACACATAATGATTAGGTATTATATTTATTCTAAAATGACTAATAGTATTATATTTGGGAATGAATTTATGTAAAAAATTCACTAATAAATAAGTGGTTTATCTCATAATAAAATTACATGATAAGAAAAAGTAATTTCAATGCGAATTGTTCTATTAATTAATACGATTACCCAATCCCCAAAACAAAATATAAAAGACATAAATATTATAATAACGAATAATTAATGATACCCCAATGTATTTTTTATTTTTAAAATATTTTTCTAATTACTGAAATATGGGTAAGTATCAAATCCTCCCCCAAAAACACACTTATCATGATCATGGGTCATAAAATGTTAATTTTGGACAATCCTATATCGGGACCCATGTATACATTTTTTTATTATTTTGAAAATATTTTTTTTAATTTTTTTTCAAATTGGGAAGTTATGAAATACCATTAAAATTTACATAAACCTAACAAAATTAAATAATTAATACACCTAACATATTTTCTACAAATTGAAACATCTACATGTACTCCAAACTACCTATCCTCCACACACAAAAAGTTTAATATCATGAGAAATTCATATAGTATGGGTGGGAAATATTAGGTTTAGATATCCTATGAAATAATCAAATAATGTAGAGACTATAATAGATAGAATTCTTAATAATAAAAAATTAATTCACTAGAATGTTAGAACTTCAAACATGAATGATGGAGGGAAAATGACATATAAATTAAAAATTTATCCTCCTTAAATTATGATTCATAAAATTAGTGCACATAATCATAACAATAATTATTTTATCCCCATCTAACCGAGTATAGTTTATTGACTGGGAAATATTGAACATGGTATCATGTGGACCAAAATAATCTATGCATCATAGGTCTAAAAGTTGAGAATATGAATGTTTCAGACCTATATTTTTTCATAAAAATAAAAAATATAATTATAAAATATTATCGAGAAATAATAAATTAAAACATTAAATTAAACTCCCATTTTAATTAAATTTCTTGTTCTTCATCACTTACTAATTAGTTTTTAATTTTTCAATCATGGTCCTAACAAATATATAAAGAATGTGAAAGTACAAGGTCCCTAAATTAATGTTCAAAAAAGATAATGTGGATTGAAAATGCCTCCTAAAACACAATATATAATGTAAAAAAAATGAAAATTACTATAAAAAATTATGAAAAAATTATGTTCCCTCCCACAATGTTCATTTATTAAAGTGTTTAAATTCAATATTAACTATTTTTTATAATTCAATATTATTGTGATATAGATATATCCATCTAGAAGTTACATAATTTATTTTTTGAAGAATTTCTAGTTTAGTTATACTATTTTTCATAAATGATAAATTATTTAAACATTATTGAGAAGTTACACAACTAGATTAGTTATTGTTCTGAAGAAACCTCATTATTGGAGAAACATGATAAAAATCCTCCTTTTCCATGTAGTACATAATCAATTCATCAAATTATGTATTGTAAGACTTGATATGAGTAGATTATACCTCATCCAATTGAAAATAAATTTTATTTCACTATATATTTGAGGAGGTAACTAAATTCAATATATTAGAAAATATATATTATATAGATTTATGTTACATCATATTGGAATAATTCCTCTCTAATGTTTCAACATTCTATAATTTTTTATGTATCCCTCTCAATTACCCTTCATTTTTGGAGGGTTAATGTAACACCCTGAGATTTTATGAAAAGTATTATTTTTAATTAATGTCTTGTGTTGTACGAAACACCAAAAGGAGCTTGCACAACACGCATCCCTGACTTGCCTTGCATTACACGCAATCACAACCTTCCTCGATAGCGTGTGTTGTACGCAATACAAGGTTTCACTAAACAACAATATATTATAATAATATTATTATGAACTATCCATTATGAATAGTATTAACTAAATTTTTAATTTTATAACATTAATATTCGTCTTACACATTTTCTAAAACATGGTATAAGAACAAAATGAATTTTTCAGGTAAAATATGAATTTTTTAAAAAAATGCAGTTTTGCCGCTATTTCATGGCACACCCACTTTAAATCTAGTTTTTGACATGTTTATAAGTTTAATTTGACAAGATAAAATTCTTCTTTGGAATAAAGAAATAAAAATTTACTTTGGATAAATTTTTCATATTATTCTGGTAACTAAAATATTTTGATGAATAGTAAAAACAAGCTATATTTTAAATAAAAACAACTTTTTTCATCACAATAATTTATATGGTTAAATTATAATATTGAATGGTTTTATAGTATCAATAGAATATATTTTTACCATTTAAAATAATGTATTTCATTAGCATTGATTTTACTTTAAATTAGTAGGTTAAATCAATTCAATCTTTTGCAATGTTTTAAAGAAAATCTCATTTTCTTTCGACAACAGGATTAATTTTGATTTAATATCTGAAACTTTTGTGTATTGAATTTAAAAAAATGTATTCCATATTTGGAATCAGTGGGTCCAAATTATTTTAATAATATAATTTTTATTTTTGGGAATTATGAATAGTAACTAAGGCAAATTTTATTTACCATAGTTAAAGGTAAATCGGTTAATTAAGGGTAAATATAATATTATAAAATTACCCTAACACATGAAAAAATTCTATTGGATGGCTAATAGTAGACCAATATAACCTAAGGGTCGGATTAGATTCATTTTATGGACTTTTGACCATTAAAATAAATTAATTATTATTAAAACCAAAGAAAGGGACAACATGTCACTCTCTTAAATCTTATAAGTATAATAATTTTAATTTAGTGATAAAAATCATAAAACTTCAAACATGAATAGTATCCACAAATCTAATAAAATTATATACGTCATGATAATTAATTTTTAATTTATTAGCGATTAAATAATTCTCATTAATGGTGATACATTAATGATACAGAAATTATTTATTAAGTGGGAAATAAGTAATATTTTTTTTATTGATATACTAATACCCATTAAAAGGCCCAAAAACCTGACCAAAACTTATTGGTAGTGTATATATACACCTTAATCATCCAATGACTTAATATATAACCGTTTGGGGCCTTATAAACGTTATTATGACACTTATATTATTTTATTTTAAATGATCTCAAAGTTGAAACCTTCATAATTTAATAAATATAACAATTTAAATATTGTTATTTTAAGATGATAAATTCGAGTAAAAGTATTATTGTGAAAGGTAATAGATTTAGATTCATCATAGGATTTTATTTTTAATTTTTATGCAACAAATCAGTATATTAAATAATTATACAAAAATGTTGTACTAATTATTTTATTAAGAGATAAACCAAATAAATGGTTTCAAAAATAAAAAAATATATATTATATGAACTATTTAATGTGATCCACTAATTTTATAGATACATATTTCCTTTTTATGAATCTATTAAAGCTTTTAGTTCGAACATATCTTCTGTATATATTTTATTTAAATTCAAATGAATGAATAGTGTCAAAATTGACACTATTGTTATTTTATAAAAATGACATATTATTAAATTGTTTAAAAATCAAAAAAAATAATTTAAAATTATAAATTTAAATTTATATGGTCTAAAATGTTATAAAGTAATAAATTATGGAAAATTTACAACAAATAAGTAATTATTTGTTATAATTTAAAATTAAGAATTTTATTACCACAAATAAACTTAAATAGATTAAATAAAGATAAATCAAAAAGATATGGTTTAAAATAAGATCCAAACATGACTAAATTTTATTGGTTGATTCGATTACAACCCTATTGAATCTAATATTTGAATATGAGTCATTTTTGGAGGTTTTTAAGTGGGGTTAGATTTATTATAAATTAATATTTTTAAGAATTCCAAAGGTGCCCCTCTCCTCCCTTATAAAAGGGAATCTCTTCCCTCTCTTCCACACACCACATTGAGCCTCCATTATTGGCCAAAACCTGGCCAATTATCTTTTCCACTTCCATAGAAACATCATAGAGGTCATGGTTTTCTTCAAAGACCAATCTTAGTGCCCTAAAAGGAGGTCTCAAAGACGCGCTTCAATGAAGAGATAATTTCCGTTACCGATTCTTTCACATTTATTTCTTCTTCCACTTCTTCTTCTCAGTGTGTTTCATTATGAAGTAATAACATCAGTATAACTCATATACTGATATGTTATTATAAGTATGAAACAACCATATTTCACCATCTATCCATCCTCCAGAAAACGAAATCACTGCGCGTGCGTACGTACGGGATACCGTCTCCACGTCGTTGTGTAATCTATTTTCCACCACCACCTTACATGGATGGGTATAATGGTGTAAATAATAACTATATATGATTATTGTAAATCAATATTGATTCTGTAATTGTATAAAAAACTCCAAAAAAATTCCACGATCATGGGAATTATATCATCGCTCGTGCATACGTACGGAATACTGTCTCAATGACGCGATGAGATTCATTCTCAATTATTTACCATTCATAAATGATTATAAAGTATATATAATAAGTAATCATGAAATATATGACATTATAATGATATTGTATTTATTTATATATATATGTATGTTATCCAATGAATTCCATTCAATTCAATGAGGAAACGAAAACAACGTTCATGCATACACATGACCTATCATCTCCATGAACGATGTATTTCTTTCCATTTATCGATCTATTATATATATATATTCTGAATATATATTAGATATAAATCATGTTTTACTTTTTGGATGCAATTAATCATGATCTATGTAATCATATGAATAATTACAAGTGAAAACACGGACGACAAATGAAACGATTTTACCCAAAATGCTGTTTAACATGGAATTTACAAAAGAACGGGTAATATAAAGTCATAAGTTAAACCTATATAATATCATAAAAATTAATTTGATTCTGTAATAATTAAATAACATTATTTAAATCATTATACTGGAGTTTCGGAATACGTACGAAGAATATCGGACCTAAGGTAATGGATAATTTTGAAAATCTCATTTTTATACGAGATTTCTTATTCGTAAGTATTTACTGGGGTTATTTATATCATCTATGTCCATGTTTTAAAAAAGTGTTTTCATGTATGTTTAAATTCCTTTTTACCCATTTTTGACTTTTACTACATGGTTTGTAAGTAACCTTTCTTTTGTTTACGTTACGAGGTACTTTTTGACTTTTCCGACAAAAGTACGAGAAGAATTATATTTTTTACTTATACGGCGTGAATGGATTTTTACAGTTTCATAACGCCTCATTTTCAAGAAGCATAATCTACATGATTTTATTACTATTTTCAACAAAATACTTCTATTTTAAAAATTCATGGCATTTTTTGAAAAGAAAATGATTTTGACGAAGAAAGGATATTTTCCTCAAGAATCCATTTCAAATGTTTTATCAAAATCATTTTCCATCTAAGATGACACTATTTGATATGTTTATGTTTCAAGTTTAATGTCTCTATTATTTACATGGTTCACTTTTCTTATGATGAAATGTCCATTTGTTTTATACGGATTATGAAATGATGGGATGATGTTTATGAAACCCATTTTATTCTTTGTGTTATGATGAATGTTTTAGGTTTATTTTGTTGCAAAAGTAATAATGATTTCATTATGAGATGGGTGGGACCTATATCTCCCTCCAATGCATTGGGTAAAGATTTATTTCTCATGAGATATACATGGCTGGAATGGAAAGTTAAACCGGTTCAGTAATATAGGACTGGAACGAGGAGTGAACTCGATTCAGAAAGGGACTTTGTCCACTAAGATGGTCTTGGCAGCAATGCCTTGGCTACTATGGAAATAATATCATGTGCATAATGGTTTCCATAATTACATGTTTTATTCCCATTCTATTTTATCATTATTAATGTTTCTTTTTGATCTATGCCTTACATACTTCCATGTTTAATGTCATATCTCATGCTTTTGATGTTTAAACATTATGTTCATGTTTTTAAGTTCAAATGCATATGGTATGTTTTATTTTATCCATGCTTACCCCTACTGAGCATTTGAGCTCACCCTTTTTATGTTTTCTTTTCCCTAGGATATAAAGAAAGTTTTTAGGTATGAAAAAAAGGGGAAGATCTTTATGGGATATGTTGAAGATCTTTCACCACGTTTAGAAGATTACGTTCCATGTTTCCAAAGACACTAAACTATTATAGTCCTTGTGTGTCTGTTTTTTATATGTATTAAGTATTCTGCTAATGTAATGTAATGTCCATGTACGCCAAGCTTCAGGTCTCTACAGATGGTATCAGAGGAAAGGTTTAGTCAACCTTTGGAAACTAGGATACGAAAACATTAGTGAAATCCCTAGAGATATTTCTAACATATGTCTAGGGATGTCCCTAAAGATTCGTATACGTATAGGTTATAGTCCTAGAATTACGGTAACGATCTTAGAATTGAACCTAAGATGTTAGGTATTGAAGGTACTCCCCCTTTATTATATTGTTTTCCCTAGCATGATTTTTTCCTCTCACACTATTCTTTTTGGGTTTTAGACGATGGCTGGAACCCGAAGGAACCGTGTTGATAAATGCAATGGACAATGCAATGATTGTCCTCCTGAACAAACAAATGTTATTGGAGATGGAGTGAAAATTCTTATTGCTATACTTACACGAGCTATGAATCATTCTGGACTTCCAAATGAACAGAGAAAGGAAAAATATTCTATTGAGTCCTTCATGAGGCAACGTCCACCTTCATTCAGTGGGTCTTCTGATCCATTTGTTACTGAACAATGGATCAGTACCACTGAAAAGATATTTTTAGTTCTTCAATGTTATGAACATGATAAAGTCATCTTAGCAGTATATCGTTTGGAAGGTGAAGCTGATCAATGGTGGAATCTTATCAAGAATATAAGGCCAAGAGATGAAATTGAGTCCATGGAATGGGATGAGTTCAAGAACATATTTTTCAATAAGTACTTCCCTCATATTCTTCGAACAAAGATGGAGAAGGAGTTTCTTGAACTAAAGGAAAAGGATGATAAATCTATTGGTGTATATGAAAACAACATTACAAAGCTTCCAAGGTATGCATCTGGCTTTATCATCCAACCTGAAAGTAAAGTTGATCGATTCTTTAGTGGCTTAAAACCAAATCCTCGAAGAGAATTAGCTCTAAGAGAGATAAATAGCTATGAAGAAATTGTGTGTTGTGCTATCATGGTTGAAATGGAATTTGGTATTACTTATCCATCTCATAGTTTTGATAAGAAATGAAAGATGGAGTTCAAGGAGAAATCTCATAATAATGGTTAAAAGAAGATGAATGTTTCCTTATGCTCAATGTGTGGAAAGAAGCATGGAGGAGATTGTCTTAAAGGGACTGGAAAATGTTTTAAGTGTGTAAAAGAAGTTCATCGAGCAGCTGAGTGTCGAAGTCATGGAAAAAGGGTTTTTAATGATGTGAATAAAGAAAATACGGCACCACCAACACATCAATGCTTCAAATGAAAGGAAATGGGGCATTATGCTAATAAATTCCCTAATCCAGGGGATAATGATTATCGACATGAGCAACCACTTAAGGAAAAGGACAAAGGGAAGTCACATGCGATCTCTTTTGGTGATGTTGAATATGAAAACGATGTGGTGGAATGATTAAGTGTTTATGTAATGGGATTCCAAAATATTGTTGTATATAGTATCGTGGAATATTGGAATATTTATGTATTGGTCTATTGTGGTTTTCAATAATTTTATGGTACCGGTAACCATGGAAAGTGATTGAGATATTTGTGGAAAAAAATATGATATGCACATAATGTAGGGAAAATTAGAAAATGAAATGTCTGACAGTATTCATGAGCTCATGACTGATGTAAGGAGAAGGTTATATCATGGTTTGAGTATATAGAATTTTTGGATTTTGGTATGTGGAAAGAGTTAACTTTTGACAGCATTCATGTTTTCACTAAGGTTTAATGGGTACTCATTTTTCAAGATAATACTTGATTATGGTATTCACATGATTGGAATTTGACCAACAAGATATATGGGTGATAAATGATGGTATTCACGTGCTTGGTTGATGACATTTCAAGTAATCGTTTTCTTTATACTATGAGCTTGGACCAAAGTATTTTAGATAAGCATAAAGATTGGAATGGATTATGTTGGACATAAGTTAGTATTGTTTAATGATAGAACTATTTTCGATATTATTGATGGGTTGTTATTGTAATATAGTTTTAGAAAAAGGACATCCTACAGGACGGGCGACAGCCCATCGCGTTGGACAAGGCTGTGCGAATCGAACCCACAACCGAAGTGCGACTGGCATTTATCGCCTACCACTGGCCTATAGGAAGTCCCTGGTTAGTATAAAATAGTTTTATTTTATTAAGCGGTATGTTATATGAAGTATAAGTTCATTTATGGAACCATATACGATTAATCTAACCATAAGATGGACTTATAACTTTTTCTAACCTTTTGTTTGAAAGAGATGGAATGACCCATCATTCTATTACATGATCTGCTAACACATCATGAATACCAAATTCAACTTCATTTCTTTAAGGGATGATGTGGAAATTGTTCAATTCACGATCAACAGTGACATTGTACCAAAATCATTCAAGTATTTATTTTAATTCCTCAACTTTAGGGAAATGATCTTGAAAACCGAAAAATGTTTTCCTAGTGCTGTTTTATCTGATGAATCAGATGGTATATTAGGCCATCGCGAATTTTTGGCTTTGTGATTTTTGGCTTTTTCATAGCCATGTTCTCTACCACTCTCCATCAGAACATGATGGTTAGATTTTTCTTCCATATCCATATTTTCACCTATGTTCTCCTACGTGGAAACCCAGTGATGAGTTAATTTAGGTAACCGTTACAATTCATACATTAGTTTTTAAAACCAAATTTTGGTATTCCTTTTTACGTTTTGGGTTTCTATTAAAAAGAACTTTCGAGCAGTAAACCATTTATAACCCCGAAAAATTTTGAGGGAGAAATTCATTTTAAGGGGGGTAGAATGTAACACCCCGAGATTTTATGAAAATTATAATTTTTAATTAATGTCTTGTGTTGTAATCTACACCAAAAGGAGATTTCACAACACACATCCTTGACTTGCCTTGCATTACACGCAATCGCGACCTTCCTCGATTGCGTGTGTTGTACACAATACCGAGTTTTACTAAACAATGATATATTATTATAATATTATTATGAACTAGCCATTATGAATTTTATTAACCAAATTTTTAATTTTATAACATTAATATTCATCTTACACATTTTCTAGAACATGGAATAAGAACAAAATAAATTTTTCGGGTAAATTAATTATTTTTAAAAAAAAATGTAGTTTTGCCGCCTTTTGATGGCACACCCACATTAAATCTAGTTTTTGACATGTTTATAAGTTCAATTTGTCAAAATAAAATTCTTCTTTGGAATCATGAACGAAAAATTTACTTTGGATAAATTATTCATATTATTCTGGTAACTTTCATATTTTGATGAATAGAAAAAACATGATATATTTTAATTAAAAACAACTTTTTTCATCGCAGTAATTTATATGGTTAAATTAGAATAATTAATGGTTTTAAAGTATAAATAGAATATATATTTTTACCATTTAAAATAATGTATTTCATTAGAATTGATTATACATTAAAATCGTAGGTTAAATCAATTCAATCTTTTGCAATGTTTTAATGAAAACCCCGTTTTCTTTCGACAACGAGATTAATTTTGATTCAATTTCTGCAACTTTTTTGTATTGAATTTAGAAATATGGGTTCCATATTTGGAATCAGTGGGTCCAAATTATGTTAATAATATACTTTTTATTTTTGGGAATTATGAATAATAACTACGGTAAATTTTATTTACCATAGTTAAAGATAAATCGGGTAATTAAGGGTAAATATAATATTATAAAATTACCCTAACACTAGCCAAAATTATATTGGATGGCTAAAAGTAGACCCATTTAACCTCAAGGTCAGATCATATTCATTTTATGGACTTTTGACAATGAAAATTATTTAATTATTATTAAAACCAAAAAAATGACAACATGTCACTCTCTTAAATCTTATAAGTATTATAATTTTAATTTAGTGATAAACATCATAAAATATCGAACATGAATACTATCCAGAAATATAATAAAATTTTCTACATCATTATAATTAATTTATAATTTTTTAGTGATTAAATAATTGTCCTTAATGGTGATACATTAATGATACAGAAAATATTTATTAAGTGGGAAATAAGTAATATAGTTTTTATTGAAATACTAATACACATTAAAAGGCCCAAAAACCTGACCAAAACTTATTGGTAGTGTATATATGAACCTTAATCATCCAATGACCTAATATATAACCGTTTGGAGCCTTATAAAAGTGATTATGACACTTATATTATTTTATTTTAAATGAGGCCAAAGTTGTCACCTTCATAATTTAATAAATATAAAAAATTAAATATTGTTATTTTAAGATGATAAATTCGAGTAAAACTATTATTGTGAAAGGTAATAGATTTTTCTTAATCATAAGATTTTAGTTTTAATTTTTATGCAACAATTCTGTATATTAAATAATTATACAAAAATGTTGTAGTAATTATTTTATTAAGAGATAAACCAAATAAATGGTTTCAAAAATAATAAAATAAATATTATATAAACTATTTAATGTGATCCACTAATTTTATAGATACATATGACCTTTTATTAATCTATTATAGCTTTTAATTCTTATATATCTTCTTTATATTTTTTATTTAAATTTAAATAAATGAATAGAGTCAAAATTGACACTATTGTAATTTTATAAAAATAACATATTATAAAATTTTTTAAAAATCACAAAAATATTTAAATATAATTAATTTAAATTTATATGGTCTATAATGTTATAAAATAATCAATTATGGATAATTTACAACAAATAAGTAATTATTTGTTATAATGTAAAATTTAAAATTGTATTACCACAAAGAAGCTTAAATAGATTAAATAAGGATAAATCAAAATGATGAGGTTTGAAATAAGATCCAAACATGTATAAATTTTATTTTTTGATGCTATTACAACCCTATCTCATCTTGTCTTCTAATATGAGTCATTTTTTGAGGTTTTTAAGTGGGGTTAGATATATTATAAATTAATATTTTAAAGAATTCCAAAGTTGCCCCTCTCCTCCCTTATAAAAGGGCACCTCCTCCCTCTACTCCACACACCACTTTGAGACTTAATGCTCGGCCAAACCCTGAAAAATTATCTTCTAAACTTCCCTAGAAACATATTAGAGGTCCTGGTTTTCTTCAAAGACCAATTTTAGTGCCCTAAATGGAGGTCTTAAAGAGGCGCTTCAAAGAAGAGGTAATTTCCGTTACCGATTCTTTCACCATTATTTCTTCTTCCACTTATTCTTATTAGGGTGTTTCATTATGAAGTAATAAAATAAGTATCCCTAATATACTGATATTTTATTATATGTATGAAACAACCCTATTTTACCATCTATCCATCCTACGGAAAATGAAATCACTGCGCGTGCGTACGTACGGAATACCATCTCCACGCCGTGGTGTAATCTATTTTCCACCACCACCTTACATGGATGGGTATAATGGTGTAAATAATAACTATATATGATTATTGTAAAGTGATATTGATTCTGTAATAGTACACATACACTCCAATAAAATTCCACGATCATGGGAACGATATCATCGCTCGTGCATACAGACGGAATACCGTCTCCACGACGCGATGAGATTCATTCTCAATGATTAACCATTCATAAACGTTTATAAAGTATATATAATAAGTAATCATGAAATATATGACATAATAATTATACTTCATTTATGTATATATATATGTCATCCAATTAATTCAATTCAATTCAATGAGGAAACGAAAACAACGTTCATGCGTACGTACGGCCTACCGTCTCCATGAACGGTGTATTTCTTTCCCTTTATCGATCTATTATATATATGTATATTATGAATATATATTATATATAAATCATGTTTTACATTATGGATGTAATTAATCATGATCTATGTAATCATATGAATAATTACAAGTCAGAACTCGAACGACAAATGAAACGATTTTACCCAAAACGCTCTTTAACATGGAATTTACAAAAGAACGGGTAATATAAAGTCATAAGTGAACCCTATATGATATCATAACAATTAATATTATTCTGTAATAATTCAATAACATTATTTAAATCATTATACAGGAGGTTCAAAATACGTACGAAGCATATCAGACCTAAGGTAAGGGATAATTGTGAAAATCTCATTTTTTTTCCGAGATTGCTTATTCATAATTATTTATTGGGGTTATGTATATCATTCATGTACATGTTTTATAAAAGTGTATTCATGTATGTTTAAATTACTTCTTACCCATTTTTGTCTTTTACTACATGGTATGTAAGTAATCGTTCTTTTGTTTACGTTACGAGGTACTTTTCTGACTTTTTCGACAAAAGTACGAGGAGAATTTTATTTTTAACTTATACAGTGTAAATGGACTTTTACAGTTTCATAACGCCTCATTTTCATGAAGTTTAATCTACATGATTTTATGACTATTTTCAGCAAAATACTTCTATTTTAAAAGTACATGGTATTTTTTGAAAAGAAAATGATTTTGAAGAAGAAAGGATATTTTCCTCAAGAATTCATTTCAAATGTTTTATCAAAACCATTTTCCATCTAAGATGACTCTATTTGATATGTGTATGTTTCAAGTTTAATGTTTCTATGATTTAAATGGTTCAATTTTCTTATGATGAAATGTCCATTTGTTTTATATGGATTATGAAATGATGGGATGATGTTTATGAAACCCATTTTATTCATTGTGTTATGATGAATGTTTTATGTTTATTTTGTGGCACAAGTAAGAACGATTTCATTATGAGATGGGTGGGACCTATATCTACCTCTAATGCATTGGGTAAAGATTTATATCTCATTAGATAGACATTGCTGGAATGGAAAGTTAAACTGGTTCAGTAATACAGGACTAGAATGTGGAGTGAACTCGATTCATAAATGGACTTTGTCCACTAAGATGGTCTTGGCAGCAATGCCTTGGATACTATGGAAATAATATCATGTGAATATTGGTTTCCACAATTACATGTTTTATTCCTATGCTATTTTATCATTCTTAATGTTTCTTTATGATCTATGCCTTACGTAATTCCATGTTTTATGTCATTTCTCAAGCTTTTGATGTTTAAACATTATGTTCATGTTTTTAAGATCAAATGTATATGGTATGTTTTTTTTATCCATGCTTACCCTTATTGAGCATTTGAGCTCACCCTTTTTATGTTTTCTTTTCCCCAGGATATAAAAAAGTTTTTAGGTAAGAAAAAAAGGGGAGGATCGTTATGGGAGATGTTGAAGATATTTCACCACGATTATAAGATTATGTTCCAAGTTTCCAAAGACACTAAACGATTATGGTCCTTGTGTGTCTTTTTTTGTTATGTATTAAGTATTCTGCTAAAGTAATGTAATGTCCATGTACGTCAAGCATCGGGTATCTACAGTTAATCTTATTAATACATTGCTATATTTTTAAATAGATCATCTAATTATCAATAAAAAACATCCACTCACCCTACTTGTTTTCTTACCCTATAATGATGATTCTTTCTACTCTCTACGTCGTTATCATATTTTTACATTATTTCTCTATAATATTTATAATTGACATCTTAATTTGAATCTACAATGATTCCATCATCAATAAACGATTTACTATTATTTTCCCCTATAAGAAATGTTTTAATATTGGACTCTAAATTTGGGTCTTCATTTGATTGATTAGCCTCATTTCCATTATCTCCTAATAAAACCCTCTTTAAATAATATTCATTGATTTTGTGTTTTTTCTTCTAAAAATTATTTTGTTTGTTATACAAATGATTTATTTTGTTCTCCCATTTTCATTTTGTGATTATAACCAAAATTATCTCATTTTGGTAATAGTGATAAAAAGGACGGGTTTCCATTGAAATGTGTCCCATCATATTTCTTTTTTCCTTAGATAAAAAAACACAACTATTAATAATATAGAATATAATATAAAAAATTATATAAAATAGGAAAATTGAATATTGAGAGGGAAAATTCATATCCTAATTAATAAAATAATATTTTTTGATGACCTTAGTGATGACTCCTAATATTGATAGACCGAGAAGGTGAACACAATTAATATAAATTTATACCAATTTAGAATATAAATTTCTTATAAAATGGTATAACATTCAAAATGTGTAGTATATGTAATGGATGTCAATATTTAATCCTTATATACTATGACACACTATATCTAAATGAAAAATAATTTAGAACAACATGAAATGAAAACTAAAAACTACTCTACCCTAAAAAACAATAATGATAATTTATATTATGAATTTTCATTCATGGTTTAATTAAATTAAAAATTATGACACATGGACTAATAAACTGATGATCTAATGGAAATGTTATTCGTGAACCCCTAACTCAATATAGAAACTATTCAAAACAAAATATCTCCATTTATCCATGTTAATTGTATTTTAGATCACTCAAATGTGGGTAACATGAATCATGTAAAATTATACAATGTAAAACAAAAAAAATTATCATGGTAGAAGTTTCAAACTCTAAAATTAAGAAAGAAACAAGAACCATAATCACTATACTAAAATGATTATGATCATTTGAATAAATTTAATTTAATAAAATCCATCACACTCTAACATTTTAGAAATGAATTAGAAAATAATGTAGTTATATATAATCAATGAATTTGTATGAGAAGCCTACATGTAAAACATATAATGAATGTAAATGTATAACTTAATACCCTCTATATATTGATACCTGAGACATGAACATCATCCCCCCACATTATAGCCATTATTAATTGAAATAAAATAAATACAAAAGAAAACCACAAGAGGGAAATACAAAAGGGTTTGGATGAATGTTTTTTAGAACCCTATTGAATTTGACTTTTTTATATGTGTAAGACAATTACATCCTTACATGAAAATCAATTTCAACATTTATCCTCAAATCATCATTAAAAATATCCTCAATCATGGTTTCACCTATCCTCCCATATCATGAATATATTATAATCCGTAAATTTTCATTATTCATAATTTTTAATCCCAGTTATATCTCATATTTAAATGTATATCCACTTTATATCTTGGAGAGATGAGCTCAGCCATATCACTTAATTTAAATATCATGATGAAATATAACATAAAACCTCAAATGTATGATTGGTATTTTTAATGGTATAAGGATACCCCAATGCCTCATATGTTTTAATATATTAAGTGTTTTTTTGCATGTTTAACAATATAAAATTAATCCAATATATGTCTCATTATTATCAATAAAAGTCCCTATAATATCACCTGAATTTATAGTATGAGCACGTTCATGTTAATAATTCTTTATCCAAACCTCGTATCTATTTTTGAAATCAACACTATGGGGTACCATAATTTATTCTAGATGTTTACATATCATTTTAAATTAAATTTTTTATTCCTTATTTGAATACATGAACCCACTATCAATAACACAACATTATCAAGGTTGTTTTGAGTTTGAAATTTCTCATTAAGATATGAAATGGACTCCTATAATGTGTCCTCGAGTGTGTTGATCATATATATCAAAATATAGATTAATATTGATTGAACTATAAATATTGTTTTTTATTTTACCCAATTTTTCCAAACTCATGATGTCACAACTTATATATAACTGATTTCATGAATTATCATTGTGTTTCAAGAACCATTTCATTATCATGTTTTTATTGTGCAACACATATAAACTAATATCATTGGATTAATATGAATGTTCTTTATCAATGTTCTATTGAAATAAAAACAGAGAAATATTTTTCCTTCAAAAAAACACATTAAACAAATGATCATTATTTTCTTTTTTTCATACATCACATGAAATTGAAATTACACACTAAGAAAATTAAAATGATGAATAAATTGAAAAGTATTTAACTCAAATGAATAATTATCAATGTTGATTTCTAACACATTTGTAAATGAGTACTAAATATATGTTTTTCCGCTATTATGATATTCACCAATAATAGTTATATTATACATTGTAATATGATGAGACATTAATATTTTTACATACCCTTGGGTGGGCCTCCATGGGTAGGATTACACAAAATATATTTATATTCATAATCTCTTTAGTTTTTATTTAGACTAATATCCTAGATAGGATGTATAATTAATAAAATACATTACGATAACCACGCCATATCTTATTTTAATCTGATGATAATATTTTCTATTATTCTCATTAGGTTCCACTTAGTCTTTAATTATTATTATTTATTCGATAAAAATTTTATCAATGAATAATAATTTTTGAAATACCTTTTCTTACTATATAATCATTGATGATATACAATATATTCATTGACTATATAGATTACAAATATCAATGATTCAAAACCCTATAATATAGGATATGACATAATATCTTGTACTTTGTATACATATTTAACAAGTTTGTAATGATATATTTCTTCCAATATTCAATATCATTCATGGTAAACAATAAATAATGTTTACATTTGCGTAGTTTAGTTTATGTTGATGATGTTGGTGAGTGAAAAAAATCGACGAGCTTATTTCATTACATATTCACAAAACCACATCCCATGCATGGAGAATCTAAATAAAATAAATATAAAATACCTCGATTATATAGAATCTTTTTTGATGGTGATGTCATCAAATAGTTTTCTTTATTAATAAAATTTAAAATTATTGGGATACATTTAAATTTCGCAAATTATTAATTGATATCTATCAATGCAGATAAAAAATTGAAAAGTATTTAATAATATATTTTAAATATCATTTTTGTATAGGGAATCTATGTATCTAACGACTTTATTTATTATATAAAATACTTTTTGCCTTTCCTATTATTTGAATCAAATATGATGCTTTATTTTAAAACAACATGACCCAATAACATATCATTTATTTCTATAAAGTTAAAAAATGACATATGTTTATAATGTAATTGGTAATGTAGTGTCACAAAATATACTGATCATTTTGTACAAATTATCTTCTTTAGATTCATAACGAACCAAAATATTTTCAATTGAAATAAAAAATTAGTAATCATGATATTGATGGAATATTTCATTCATATGATCCATAAATAACATGAGAGATATTTTAATGAAGAATATTATAACATGATTATTGAGATGAAAATATATACAATATACACTGGTCTTAATTATGACAAAATTCCTCACACTGAACTCATATTTACATGAATGATCCTTATAATTGAAAATAATGGATCCCTTTAAATTAACCATTGTAGTTATAGAGGATGGGTTTTACATATTAATTGTTTATGTTCAACCATTTGAATTACTAATTGTCAATTAATATCTAAACTTTTTTATTTCATATATTTTTAATGAATATATTGTATCCCCATTGAGATCTAGTTGGATGAATGAAGTGTTTATAATGAAGATAAATTGGTCTCGTTTTTACTCAATTAATTTATGAGGAATCATATGATATGGGGAAAATATATTGGGAAGTACCTAAGGAATCATATTTATAAATAGTACAATTTCCCACAATCGGAACATCAGTTATAACAACCTGAATATTTGTGATCATTCATGTACTCTCAATCCAATAATATAAATCATAAATAATTATCAAGTGTTGTATTAAATAATATATATAGATGTAAAAATTATGAAATTAATGTTCTTATTATACCGTTATAGGGCCCCATTAACCGTTGAATAATCTAATTCTCCTTTCATTATATGTAAAAATTAACATTGTTGAAAAAGGTTGACATTTTATTTGACAGAACTATTTTATCTATATAAATAATAATTATTAACTAAAAAAATTCATTAATTATAAATTATCATTCAATCTCTAATTATAAAAGAAATATGATGACATAAGAATAATGGAATCAACTTTTTTAAATTATTTTAAGGGGTTGTGATATTTCCATCACATATAACATAAAATAAAATAAGTGATTTAGTAGATTCATTATATGAGAAGATATAAATTAGTTTGGGGAAATATATATCAAATAAAAAATAGTTTTAAATTTTTATTTAAGTGGAGAAGGACATAAATTTTTTAAAACCACACCAAATTATATATTGTAATTTTCAAGTTGATGATTTAAAATTTTTTAATGATAAAATTAAGATTAATTTAAATTTTTTTACTCATTTATTAATTGATTCTTAAAATTAAATTAACTACTCCTTCTTATAAAATAATTTTTTTCAACATCCAATTTCCCTAAGGGTATCAATATAAATATTTAATTTACATGGTTTGATGATCTACAAATATTTCATTAGAAGAAGATTCACCATACAAAATAATTTCCTGATACTCATATACCTAGAATAATAATATATTTTTTGGATTTACTAAAAAGAAGTAATTTCAACATATTTTTATTCTTATCAATGAAAACCAATAGGGCTAATCTATACATTATATAATGATACAAAAAGAGATAGGTTCCATTATCCACAACTGCTTCCATATTTAAATTTAATTAACTCATATAAATCTGTAGAAACCATTTTAACTACCTTCATGTGTTCAAGAAGAATTAATAGTTCTAATGACACTGCATGAATAACTATTTTTGTTATGTCCTATCCTAATACATAATTATATGTGGTTTTTTTTATATTAAAATACTTATAAATGGATTCCTGGAAAAAAATTTATTTCAAAATGAAAATATTTTAGCTTATCATTCGATTTTATCTCTTGTTTAATGGGAGCAGGGTAAAAAAACACTTATATATATTATATATATCTAATTTCTCTATAGGATAAGGAAAAACAATAATTATTTTTTCTAAATCTCTAATCATTGGGTCTAACATTTTTCGTAACAATAACAATTAAATCATTCCAATGCATGTTAAACTCAATTTTAAAACAACCACCAACTCTTGATGCTTATATTTAGGTTATTATGGATAAAAAGTGACACAAATAAAAATTATATATCATATTGTCTCATAGAATTCAAAAAAATTATAATTTCTCCTAGTAATGATTAAAATCAAAAGAATCATTTTATCCTTGAAAGGATAAAGGTTTATAGAAATAGAATTAAAGAACTTGATCTTTATCGTGGGTTTAAAAGAACTATCTTCCATATCCAATGTTGGACAAGGGTTATTTTCTTGGTTAATAGGTCAAATAGTACACACCATATTAATTATTATAAATTTCACAATGGGTTAGTTTTCCTATCAAATGAATCTTTAGTGCCCCTCATAATATTCCTATAATAACCTCTCAAGGGTAAATAACTACAAAATTTAAAATATTAATTATCTAAAACTGTATAAACCATATAAAAAATTAAAAACCGTTAAAATAACAAAAAATAAAAATATGAACATTCTTAATAAACATAAGATAAAATTTTTAAAAAACATATGAGGATAATGACTCCCAATAAAATTAATCAACATAAAAAATGAAATAATTGAATACACAGTCCCAAAAAACATTCATAAATAATGTGGTGTTTATATTTTATTCATTATTATGTTTCAAAATTAATTTTAATGTAATTAAACCAGTAAGAGTTTCTATAGACCTGTAAAATTTCCACTAAATTAGAAAATTTAAAACATACGTTCCATTAAAAATAATAAAAAATATAAAATAAAATGTCCCTTTCCTAAAAGTCCTATGAATATCAATTATTTTCATTATATGTGTTTTAAAAACACTTTCTCATGACCAAATCCATTATGTTTGATATTACTATTATATATCGATAATATCATTCCAATTATAAATAAACAAAAATTGGGGTATAATTCCATTTTTAATGAAACACCATTAGGTACATTGCCACTATATAAATATCAACATGACAAAAAAATCAAGGGAATCCATGAGATCTTTGTAATGTTTAATGTTCTATGAAATGTGAAATGGTCTTTTTTAACTATTTCATAATATAAAATAAGAAATTAAAAAATAATTTTCTCATCCCTTGATTCTGAATGCATTGCACAACTATAGAAATATTAATAGGTTCTATTAATATACTATTTATGATTATTTCTAAAAACAATCCATTATCATTTCATTTTGAAAAAATATATTAAAATATGATGTAAAGAATAACATTAACATGTAATTCCAATAAAATACATTGGAAATAAATCAAATGTAATCAATTTGAATATTATAAAAATAGAGGGGATATATGTTTTTTATTTATATATTAGGATAATAATAGTATAATATACCACATGTGAGAGAGAATTTGAATAAATTTTTGGGAAATGATAGGGTTAACATAAAAAATATTCAAAAGAATTTGATATCATGTAGGTTGAATGTCATAATGACCAAAAATGAGTCCCCTAATAGGGTAATATTAGTCAATAAAATATCAGTGGATTTTATTTAAATATCATAGGCCCATTTTTTTTAAACAAACCCGTGTCAAATAATAAATCCACCTGAGATGGCTGACCCATGATGTGGTATGAAAAAGATAATAGTATAAAATCATGAATATAACCAAATATGACATATAGTCATTTTACAATGTGGAATAAATTTATACAATAAGATATATACAACCCCGTACAAATATTCCAAACTAGAAAATAATAATATTAACAGACTAATAAGGACCTATGTGACCCACAATCACCCAAATACCATCTTTCTATGATGGAAAGATGAAAACATTGATTAAAATTCAATAATAAACCCCACCATCTACTTCGGTTTTGAAAAATGTGTATAACCACCCAAATAAAGAGTTATGGTGTTAGAAAATATACTATTAGTGTATCTGGAATGAATTTTTACATGTTATAATATCATGAATTCACATGTTATTTTTTTGAGAAAAGTATAGTTAATAATGAATTTTGAAAAAAAATAAATATTTATAATAACTAATTTGTATTTCCATATTATCATACCATATTCACCAAATATTAGAATATATCATGTACAAAAAATAAAAAAGTAAATTAACCATGTGAGAAAATATACATCAAAGAATACATTTTGATATAAATTAATTATAAAAGAAAAAGAACAACTTTGGGTCTCTATCTGATGAGAATAATACTATGCATATAATAATCCTCAATTGTATTTTACTTTATTCAGAAAAATATTGATTCTATCTATAGTATTTCAAATAAAATAATTTATCTCTTATTTGTGCCACACACACAAGGTAGATCTTTGTCTACTATTAGATATAGCCAATGACCCCAATGTTCTATGTTTTTTCAAAAAAAATTCTAAAGTCCATAAAATCATTTAATAAAAAATAATATCCACTGAGGAAATTATAGTTCAATGAATAAACTATTGGGATTAACATGATCAAATATTTACTCATTAATGGGAAACTACATTGTTGATATAACTACATTAAGAATTATATAATCCAATATCCCTCTAATAATGGTGGTAAAAAAACCACGGATCATCCTTTAAAAGACAATTCAAAACAAGAAACGATAGTGGATCTATAGGAAAGAAAAATAAATCAGTAATACGAACAAAATACACATCCAAATCCCATGTAATGGAAAAATTAAATAATGATGAAGAAAGACCTCTTACCTTGTATGTGGTGTGTAACCACCATAACAATAAAACAAAAAATAGATTGATTCAAAAAAAGGGATCACAAAGGAAATTTCCCAAAAACCATGTATGTTTTTAGAAGATATAAAGAATAATACATTTTCATATTTATTAATATTGGTTAATTAAATATTATTTTTACTTTAATGGGGTTTCTATGTTCGATGGCGTACCGGAGAAGCAACAACTTATTTATTAGAAATCTTACGTTGCACACAAATAGTATAATAATATTATTTTAAGTTGTAGTTAACAAGTAGCCATTGTAATGGAGAGAATGAATAGAAATAACTAAAATATGATTATATATGTTTGTTAAATGTTTATACATTTATCCAATATATGATAATGTATTAAAATAAGAATAGAATTTAATTTTAGGTATAAATTCTCTAATATTCAATAAAAGGTCGATTTGTAGCCTTTGGATGACAAAACCTCATTAAATTTAGTTTTGGTCACTATTATACGTTCTAATGGACCAAATAAAATTTTTATTTAGAATCGGGACATCAAAATTTACATTGTGTAAATTTTTGGTATTTTTCCGTTAAAGTCCATTTTTTAATGAATAGTGAAAAATGTTGTATTTGAATTCAAAACATTCTTTTAATATCATTTTATATGGTTATATTAACATTTTAATTGGTTTTAAAGAGAAATATGAATATATTTTTACCATTTAATCCAATCTTGGTCATTGGAATTAATTTCACTTTAAAATTGGACACAAACAAGTGTCAATATTTTGATAGATATTGTTTCATAAAAACACGATATTTGTTTTGACAATGGGAATCAATTATAAAATCCATTAATGAAACTTATATGTTTTTAATTTTGTAAAATAGACATCATTTTTAAATTCTCAATATCATATATAGATTAGGGTGAATTTTTGGTATTTTTCTAAAAAACTTTAATTTTTGATGAATAGTGAAACCACTAAATGGTAGTTAAAAAACTATTTTTTCGTTTAAATGAAATTTTATGGCTTCTATGAATTGTATTTAAAAAATTACACATACATGGTTGTCATTAGTAAGTAAAATTTGGTTCAATGTGATGAAAACAATTTTTGGTGAATAATAACTTTTGACTTTTATTAAACGCGATTACAGGTTATTAGTGTAATTTAAGGTAAAAATAATGTTATATTAATATTAAATTACCTTTACACTTGTCTTACAGTTATTGGATGAGTCTTGACCGACCGATTCAATCCATGGGTCAACTTTAGGACCCCATAGAGCCACTTGGGTATGATAATGATATTAATAATTTTTTATTTAATGTAAAAATAAAAATGTCACAAACATGTATTGTTTTACTAAAACAATTTTCAGAAGAGTTTATTTAAGTTATATTTTCTACTATAAATATTCATTAAAAATATAAAAATATTTCCTAAAACATGGTAATTTTTTTTATAATTTTTAGACATCAAATAAATAATATTATTTATGACACAATGATGATGTAGTGTTTATGTCAATAATGAATAATTTAAATAAATAAAAAGATAAAGTTTAAAAAAATATCCAAAACTAGTGCATTTATTATTGGATGATTTTTTTTCAACCATGGGACACATTATATTCTAATTTAATTATTTTTGGACCTTCAGAAATCGAAATTCCTTATATAATAAAATAATATTTTCAAGCATTCCAAAAGAGCCCCTCCGCTCCCTTATAAAAGCCCTCAATTTATACCAATTTCTCAAACATCTCTAGCCCTATGGGTGGACCAAACTATACTCAAATAATCTCCCAATATCCCTCTATTAATTTTATATGTCTTACCGTAGGCAGAAAGCACATCAAGAAACCCTTTTGGTTCAAACCAAGGGGAGTGACTCGATTTAAAGGTAATGTGTTCTCTTATGTTCTTTTGATTTATTTTGCTTCTCCAACCCCATAAAATATTTTTATTACTTTATTTTTTAACAGAAACAGTATCTTTAATCTAATAGGATGTTTTTACGAGAAGTATTTGTGCTACAATTACACACACCTCTATCTAATGGGTGAGGAACATACTGTTTCTGTGGACGGCAAACTACTACCTCACAAAACGCTGATTGTTCAATTATCTCCTACCACCTCTCGTGGTGGACATTAAGATGTCACTATATTTATATATGATATAAATTATGTTTATGATGTCCTTATTCATCCTTATATTTCATTTCTTTCATACCATTATGGTTTCCATTATGGGTAATCGTGATAATGTCATTTGAGGCAGTGCGGACTACCGCCCCCTCAAAGTGATATGAATCGTTAATTTTATATGTGAGACATATAAAACATGAAGATAATGATATTATATATGATATTACACTTTAATTATAATATACCTTTATATCATAATGATTTCATTCCATTAAATACAAAATTGAAATTAAAGTAGAGATTATGCCTACGTACGGATTACCGTCTCCATGAACAGTGCATTTCATTTATCACCTCTAAATGTTATGTAATATTATAAATGATTGTATATACTAGATATGGATGATATATATGACATATACATCATTAATATCATTCTGGAGATAATGGATATTTTACAGCATGAACAACATGTAAATATAAGATGTTCACTTTTGACTCAAGTGCCAAATATCGACAAAATGACCCTTATTAACTTAAATGATCACAAAATATTAATAACATTTTAATAAGTGATATAAAAGATTTAATAAACTTAAAATTGTTCTTAATCAAGAATAAATTAAAATTTGTTTATTATTTTGGTTATTTATTAACGATCGATTCAAGTTGGGAATGAGGTAAGGGACTTCCTCAAAATCTCCATTCATTGAGGCATTCTTTTATTTCTACACGGATTTATTTTATACAGTCTATAAAACCCTTTGGCTTTTCATTTCATTAGAAGGGAATGATTTTCTCTATGATTCATTTTACTAAATTATAAAAAAAGGAATGTTTCATTTAACATACATGGTGACAATGACCTTTCCCCCACCGCGAGTATTATTTGAAATTTGGATTCCTCAACAAGCTGTAATGTTTTTAAAAGAAAATAAATACCATATAATATTTTATGTATTTTGGTATTGAAAATGGTTTTGATAATGGATTTGTTATTTCAATATATTTAAGTGATAAATTGTGATTGAAATGTGGAAATTTTATCATTCCTTTATATTTATTTTATGTATTATTAATTCATAATGGTACTTGGACATTTGACAAGTGCTTACGTGATAAACCAAATGACGGGTGGTGTTGTGAATACCAGGATGGGTGGTTACGTTATAACCTACAATGCATTGGGTATGGAAGTCGGCCATATGGCTATTCCATTTAGTGACATGTGTGGAAGTCGACCGTATGGTTATTCCATTTAATTATTTTTATGTACCTTGTTATCTTTATATGATAGGTGTTATTTATATGGGTTTTATGGTAATATTTTTGTTACAAAAGGGTTTGTAATTATCTTTTATTTAGTGATGAGTATTTACAACTTCATAAAGAGGAAAATTATTACTTATGATAAAGTATTCATGGTTTACCTGTTCTTTTGAAAAACTAACAATTTTCTTTCTTTGTGTATCCCGTAATGTTATTTTTATGGTCATCCCATGTTTTTGAAATTATTTTCACAGAACATTATGTGGAATAGGGTCAAAGATGAGATCATGGAAAAGTCATGCCATGTAAAACATGGAACTAGACATGACTCTTTTTTTCAAAGACTTTTTATTTTATGAAAAATTGGAAACTAAGTAGAAGTGTCTACTTTGTAATATTTTTCAATGTAATATTTATGTTCTAACTCTCTAAAACTATAAACCTGAAAAGATCCTCAACGTGAATTATTCATTTAATTCAATATTATTTAATATTTAATGTTGGGACCTTATAGTTGGAATCAAAGGTCGGTTATGATAAATTTAGGAGTTAGGGTATTGTTAAATTAATATCCATGAAGTAATTTATGATAATATTGAAATGGTATAGCATTTATAGATTACCATGTTTCTTTGTATATGATATGTCTATGTTAGGAATGCTATATTGTAAGGGAAACAGAGCAGCTTTTCTGGGAAGGCATACAGAGGATAATGACCTTCTGAATCAGCAACCTGAGATGGTCGGAATCAGAATTCAGTAGTTTGCTGTAGTGATGGCTTAGTTGAACCATGTTATTACTAGAAGTTTGTTGAGAATTTTTCGTGGGTATCTAGTCTAATGGATAAGTTATCTCAAAAAGGTGTTATGTTCATTTGGATGAAAGAATTTGATGAATGTATTTTGGAATTGAAAAGAAGATTAGTGAATGCTCCAGTTTTATCACAACCTTCCAAAAATGGTGAGTTTGTTATCTATAGTGATTCTTCGTTAAAAGGAAATGGTTGTGACTTTATGCAGAATTATCAGGTAATTTCTTATGCTTCATGTCAGTTGAAACCCCATGAGTTAAATTACCCTACACATGATTTGGAATTAGCTGCTATGTTTTTCGTTAAAAATTTGGAGGCATCATTTGTATGGAGTAAAATGTGAAATATATAACGAACAAAAAATATTAAAGTATATATTCACTCAAAAAAAATTGAACATGTGATAGAGGAGATGGATGTAATTAATAATTTATTATGATTGCAAGATCCATTAGCATCTGAGAAAATAAATTAAAGTGGCTGATTCTTTTAGTCGAAATAGAAATTATTTTGTTTTCTTTTAGATTTTAGTGAAATTATTTCTATCAGATAGAATAATGATTGCACGGAAAGAAGATAATGTGTTGTGGAAAAATTTGGAGTTGGATCAGAAGGGTAAGTGACATGAATTTAACATTGATAATGATTGTGTTTTGAGGTTTGGGAAGAGATTATGAGTTCCATGTAATTCACAGTTGAAGAATGAGATGTTATGTGAAGCTCATAGTAATTCGTTTTCAGTTCATCTCGGTATTACTAATATGTATAGAGATCTTCAGGTGTATTACTGGTGGGATGGAATGAAAAGAGATATTGCTGATTTTACTGTGAATTGTTTGACTTGCCAGAAGGTTAAAGAAGAGTGGTAGTTATCGAAAGGAATGCTTCAACCATTACCGTTTCCAGAGTGGAAATGGGAAAATATATCCATATAAATTGTTGTGGGATTACTTAAGACATCTCGAGGTAATAAGGCAATCTGGGTTATTGTTTAATGATTGACTAAATGTTCTCATTTCCTTCCTATTAAGGATACTTTGTCTCTAGTTATACTTGATCAGATGTATTGTAATGAGATAGTCAGGTTGCATGGAAATATCCTCTCCATTGTAACTGATCATGATCCCAGATTTACTTCTAACATTAGGGATGGCCTTCAGAAGTCGTTGTGTACTAAACTAAATATTAGTACAACATTTCATCCGCAATCCGATGGGCAGTCAGAATGAACAATTCAGAACTTGGAGGATATGATAGGTACTTGTTCACTGGATTATCAAGGATGTTGGGACCAACAAATTTTTTTGGTTGAATTTTTAAATAATAGTAGTTTTCATTCCAGTATGCAGATTTCTCCATTTGAGGCATTATATGGAAATTGTTGTCGAAGTCCATCAGTTTTGGATGAATAAGATGAAAGGAAATTGATGGAACTATAATTGGTAGAAGAGATGGTAGAAAACGTTCAGTTGATTCCAAAGCACATGAGACAACTTATAGAAGGTAGAAACGTTATACCGATAAGTGGAGGAAAGATCCATCTTTCTTGGTAGGTGATCATGTTTTTCTCAAAGTTTCTCCATCAAAATGTGTGATGTGTTTTGGTAATAAGGGAAAGTTGAGTTGGAGGTTCATTGAACCTTATAAAATCATGGAGAAAGTTGGATCAGTTGTGTATAGGGTGGATTTACCTCAAATTTTTTCCCAGGTACACAATGTTTTTCATGTTTCAATGTTGAGAATGTATATGCCAGATCCATCTCAGGTTTTGACCCCAGACGTAGTTTAGTTGGAAGAGAATCTCTCTTATCATAAAAAACTGGTCCAGATTCTTGACCATAGAGAGAAAGTGTTGTAGAATAAGGTAATTCATCAGGTGATGTTTCTGTGGAAAAACCATTAGGTTTAAGAGGAAACATGGGAATATGAAAAGGCTATGAGGGATAAATACCCCCATTTATTTGATATGTGAATAAAATTGCGAGGACGCAATTTTCAAAAAGGGGGAAGGATGTAACATCCCAGGTAAATAAATAATAAGAAATTTTTATATTTATTAATATTTTTGAATTAAATATTAATTTTACTTTAATGGGGTTTCTATGTTCGATGTCATACCCGAAACCAACAAAGGATTTAATTGAAATCTTACGTTGCACACAAATAATATAATAATATTATTTTAAATGGTAGTTAACACGTAGTCGTTGTATTGGAGATAATGAATAGAAATAACTAAAATATGATTATATTTGTTTGTTAAATGTTTTTACATTTATCCAATAAAATATTAAGGCTTAAAATAAAAAAAGAATTAAATTTTAGGCATAAATACACTAATATTCACTAAAATGTCGATTTATCACATTTTGATGGAGAATCCTATTAAAATATAGTTTTGGTCACTCTTATAAATTCTATTGGACCAAATAAAATTTAGTTTTAGGATCAGGAAAAAAAAATACTATGTGTAAATTTTTGTTATTTTTTAAATAAAGTCCATTTTTAATGAATACTAAAAAATGTTGTATTTTAATTCAAAACCTCCTTTAAATAGAATTTTATATATATTTTTAGATTATCTTTTTAATTTTTTTAAAGCTTAATTATAATATATATTTATCATTTCATCCATTGGTGGTCATTGAAATTAATTTCACTTTGAAATTGGACACAAACAATTGTTAATCTTTTGATATATATTGTTCCTTAAAAACACGATATTTGTTTTGAAAACGGGAAGTAATTATAAAATTTGTTAAGGAAACTTATATGTTATTAATATTTTACAATATAAATTATTTTTGAATTTGGAATATCAAATATTTCTTAGGTTGAATTTTTTGTATTTTTTTCAGAAAAACCTCAATTTTTTATGAATAGTGAAACCGCTAAGTGGTAGTTAAAAAACTGTTTTTTCATTTGAATGAAATTTTACCACTTCTGTAAATTTAATTTCAAAAATACAACATACATGGTTTTCATTATTATGTAAAATTTGGTTCAATGGGATGAAAATTATTTTAGGTGAATAGAAAATTTTGACTTTTATTAAACACGTTTAAAGGTAATTATTGTAATTTAAGGTAAAAATAATGATATAATAATTTTAAATTACCTTTACACGTGTCTTAACCTTATTGGATATGTCATGGGAGACCATAAAATTACATGGGTCAATTTTGGGACCCCATTAATCCACATGGTTACGATACAGACATTAATAATGTTTTATTTAAAGTAAAAAAAATGTCACAAACATGTATTGTTTTACGAAAAACAAATTCCATGGAGTTATGTAAGTTATAATTCGATCTATAAATATTAATTAGAAATATAAAAATATTATATAAAACATGATAATTTTTTTAAATTTTATAGACATCAAAAAAATAAAATTATTTATGACGCAATGATGATGCAATGTTTACGTCATTAATGAATAATTTAAATATATAAGAATATTAAGATTCAAACAATATCCAAAAAATGTCCAATTATTATTGGATGATTTTATTTCAAACATGGGACACCTTATCTTCTAATTTAGTGGTTTTTGTACCTTTAGAAACCGAAAATCATTATATAATAAAATAATATTTTCAAACTTTCCAAAAGAGCCCCTCCTCTCCATTATAAAAATCCCTCACTTCCAACCCATTTTTCACACATCTCCGTCCCTTTTTATCTTCCAACCTCTACTCAAGTAAGCTCACAATAATCCTATATGCATCCTAGAATCCTTTCATTTAGGCATAATGAACTTTAAGAAACCATTTTGGTTCAAACCAAGGGGAGTTACCCGATTTAAAGGTAATGTATTCTCTTAAGTTATTTTGTTTTATTTTGCCCCTCCAACCCCCTAAACTCTTTTTATTACGTTCTTTTGAAACCACAACAGTATATTGATTATACTAGGATGTTTTTAAGATAATAATTCTAGCTACAATTACACACACATCCAACAAAATGGGTCACAAACATACTATATCTATGGACGGCGAACTACTGCCTCACGAAATGATGATTGTTCAATTATATTCTACCTCCTCCCATGGTGGCCATTAAAATGTATCTACATTTATATATGATATATATTATGTTTTAATTTTCATTATTCTTATGTATTTTTCATTTATGAATACCTTTATGGTATACATTATGGGTAAACAAGATAATGTCATTTGAGTTACTACGGACTACCGCCCACTCAACGTGTTATGAATAGTTAATGCCATATATGGGATGTATAAAGGATAGAGATAATGATATTATATATTATATTATACTGAAATTATAATATATCTTTATATCATTATGATTTCATTACATTAAATATGAAATAGAAATGAAAGTAGCGTTCATGCGTACGTACAACTTACCGTCTCCATGAACGGTGCATTTCATTTCTCACCTCTAAATGTTATGTAATATTATAAATGCTTGTATATACTGTATATATATGATATATATGATATATACATAATTACTATCATTATGGAGATAATGGATATTTTACCACATGAACAACTAGTAAATATAAGAAGTTCACTTTTGACTCAAGTACCAAATATCGACAAAACGACCGTTATTAACTTAAATGATCACAAAATGATTATAAAATGGTAATAAGTGATAAAAAATCAATAATAAACATGAAAAAGGTTCTTTATAATGTATAAATTATCTTTAGTTTATTATTCATGAAATTAAAGAATGATCTAGTCAAGTTGGAGATGAGGTAAGGGACTTCATCTCAATCTCCATTCATTGAGGCATTCTTGGATTTCTACATGACATTCTTTTATACTGTGTATGAAACCCTTTTGAAATTTCATTTCATTCAAATGGAATTTTTTTCTCTGTGAATAATTTTATTACATGACAAAAAAAGGAATGTTTCTTTTATCATATGCGGTGACAACGACCTTTCCGCCGCTGCGTGTATTATTTGATATTTGGCTTCCTCAACAAGCCGTAATGTTTTTAAAAGAAAATAATTGAAATATACTATTTTATGTATTTTGGTATTGAAAATGGTTTTTCTAATAGAGTTTTTATGTAAATATATTAATGTGATATATTGTGATTGAAATGCAGAAATTTTTTCTTTCCTTTATATTTTTTCATGTCTTATGATTTTATAATGGTACTTTGACATTTGACAGGTGGTTACATGATAAACCAAAAGAAGGGCGGGGCCATGAATACTAGGACGGGTGGTTACATTATAACCACCAATGCATTGGGTATTGAATTCAGGCATATGGATATTTTATTTAGTGACATGTGTGGAATTTGACTGTATGGTTATTCCATTTAAGTATGTTTATGTCCCAAGATACCATTATATAATATGTGATATTTATATGTGTTTTATGGTAATATTTTGGTAACAAAATGGTAAGTAATAATATTTTATTTAGTGAAGGGTATTTATTACATCATAAAGGTGAAAAGTATTACTTATGATGAATTATTCATGGTTTAACTATAGTTTTGAAAAACTATCAGTTTTCATTCTTTGTGTATCCCTTAATGAGCATTTTAGGCTCATCCCAGGTTTATAAAATGTTTTTAATAGGACATTATGTGGAATAGGGTCATGTCTGGGATCAAGGAAATGTCATTCCATATAAAACATGGAACTATACATGACCCTTTTTTTCAAAGAGTTTTTATTTTATGAAAAAATGGAAACTGGGTAGAAGTGTCTACTTCATAATATTTCTCAATGTAATAGTTATGGAATAACCCTCTAAAACTCTAATCCTGAAAATATCATCAATGTGAATTAATCATTTAATTCAATATTTTGTAATGTTTATGGATGGGTCCTTATAGTAATAGTTTATTATAATATCGCCACCATAAAAATTTCAGTCACCATAATGTCCCCATGATTCGGAATAAAAAAAATGAAGTCTATTACTTCCTCATCAACAATTCCCTCCCCTGTATCTCTTTTTTATCACATCCATAGTTCAACAAAATACATAATAAAGGAATAAATTTACATTTAATCACCTTATCTCAATGATCTATAATCCAAACTCGTAACTAAATCATAGTGATATCAGGATAAAAATTTACATCATAACATTCAATCTAATTGGACGGATCTGACATATACCTTCTTAGATGGTAAACATGAAACTTGTTATGAATGGATGGAAAACAATATTAAAAACCTATTGATAGGACACATTTATTTATTTTCCAATAATAATTTAAGGTCTCAAAAAACTCAGTTCCAAATTACCATTCATAGATAACCAATGACATCATACAAAATTTGAATCACACAATAAATTATCACTAATATAAAACTTTAGAGGCTAGAAATAATCGTCCAAAAAATATTTATAATGGCTTTGTAACATGATTAATCTCTTTCTAACCAAATGCACACTCATAGTCATCACATGCACCTCATCCATCATAACCATGAATATCACTCCCATATCATCCAAGAACAATGTTGATCTACATGTAATACCATATAAAACCTTAATGGTATCTATTTTTTTCCGGCCTAATAAATATTGTAATTGGAAAACTCAAATAATGAATATAATTTTCCACAAACCACTAAAATCATACACAAAATATATTAAAATATCCTCATGAATGTAGACACCTCTTTTTATTTTTCCGTCCATCCGTAGATGAAATTATGTACTAGTTTCAATTTGGAACCCCCCCCCCCCACATTTTTTAAGACTTTATGAAACATGGACGCGAACCTCATGTTCCTATTAAAAAAACCCACTTAGACAAACCTATAAAGTATCAAATATCTCACACATAAAAGATTACATGTTGATACACATTTCCATACAATTGACATGGTGGAAATGTGATTATTTTTTTCATAAATCATCTCCCAAATCACATTCATCCCAATAAGATATTGTGTTAATCCAATGATGAAATCATTAAAAATATAATACCATTTAAATATTAGATATTTTATGATCTATAATAGATCAACATGTCTTTAGGTGTATATTAATTCTTATACATGTAAAGCTTCATAATAAAAAATATACAGTCAAATATCACATATTCAGATGCCAATACAGATATATCATAACATTAAACATAATGGTATTACCCATGTGTATAGAATTATATGAATTATTTAAACTATCCATCAAATCCTTTCCCAGGTAGAAATAGGAAACCACCTTGTTTTGAAATCATGAAGCACCATACGGAGACTGAGACCCCTCACCCATTGTCTTCCAACTATAATGAATATTCAAAAAGATATGTAAGCTAGGAAAAGTCATGTATTCAAGTATAATGGGATCATTATGAATTGATTAATCCATCATTGAAGCTATATATACCCCCACCATATTATTCCATTCCCAGGATTATATTATCAATCAATATCATCAATGTACACTATTACACTAATTCCATCACTTCTTTGGTCAATGATTTCTGGTACTTTGCATTAAATACCATATTCCCATTTCAAATTGAATAAGTTATTTCAAAAGAAAATGTTTAGAGATAATCCACATATCTTCTATGTCCCTTGTTCTGAAAAATCATAGTGAAAATATTCCTCATGTTTTTATGTTCATTATATACAAATGAACATTCCCAAATAAGTATTGACACCACATTTTCAGTTCACACATAACCACTACAAAATCAAGATTATAGGTTGTCCAGTTCTTCTCATGAGTTTATAACTATCGATATTTGTAGGATATAACTTTTTTCTCAACATCTAAACACACACCAAAAAAATTCATGAGATATATTAGAAAACATCAATATTGAATCGTAGTTATTGATTTATAAAAACTAGTGATAAAGTAAATCACTATTTATGTTTCTCAATTTGTTTTCACATTTCATTCAACTTAAACATTACAACTATATGGGTTAAATCTATAATTTATGATGAAATATTATAAAAGACCCAAACAAACCTCCTCTAATAATTTTATAAAAATATGATGCTTCAGATCTCAATCATATTTATTGGTTGTTCCCAAGACATGAAATACTATACATTTTTTTGGATCCACTTAGATGAACCTATGTGATATTATATACCCTATAAACATTAATTCTTGTATGAAAACCTCACATTTATAATGAAAAATATATCAACAATGTTAGTTCATGTTTATAAAGAATGAAATCCTAATTGTCTATGTGTTCCTCCTCTTACTTGGAGTAAACCAAAATATCATCAACGAACACCGCAAAAAAAGTGTCTAAGAACTGATTAGAAATCCCTGTCCTGATGCCCATTAACACAATATGAGAGTTAGTTATTCAGAATGACACAAATAGAAACTATAATTTACAATAATCACTCCTATAATATTTATTTTCTATGCATTTCTATTAGATTTTCAACTAGTGGAACCCTAACCATAGTTCAATAAATAAATAAAAGAGACACTCTAATATAATTAGAGATATCATCAATACATGATAAGGGATATTTTCTATTAAAGGTAACATTATTTGTCATCCGATAGTGAATACAATGTCTTAAGAACCCATCAACATTATTAAAAAATTAGTTTAGTAAAGCCCACGATGACATGATAGGATGAAAAAAATTCCAAATCCACGAGATCAGTATGCTAGAACATAAGACCTACCAACTCAACATGAACCATAAATAATGTTGTAATAGAAACAACCATCATTCATGGAAGAAGGTATATTGTAAACTCAACCTCTTATAGGGTTAATGGACAAGAAAATTATTTCAAAAATCAATAAGGAATGCAGACAACACCTTATGTATGTTACAAACCAAACAAGGGTTAATAATATTGATTAATATCCCTAAAAACTGGAATGTCATTATCTGAAAATAAGGAATAATATCCCCACCCATTCTAATGTAGAGTCCAGCATAGTTAGAAAATATAGAAGGACCTCATTGGCAGATAAGGTTCTAACTAGACCATGATAACAATCTATCTAGGCCATAAAACTAAAAAACTAATTCATACAAATAATCAAGTCGGAGATGTAATGATCGAGAACTATGAAATGCTACTACAACTCACGGGCTGCTATCAGCACTCAAAATTTTGGAAACATGAAGCCATGTTCAGAATAGTTTCACATAGTCATGGAATGATCTAGAATTAACTATTTAATATTCGAATAGAAACCCAACACATTAACTAGATTTGATCATATTAAATACTTTATAGCACCTATATCAAAGAAATCCGTCATGGTAGAAGATGAAAGAATCGCCATACCTCTAATCATGGATAGACCCTATTTAGATTCACTACGTTTATTATCCACCATATAATGAAGTACAATCTTAGATCAAGACATTAAATTCTTACCCACATAAAAATCCACATTATCATATGTATAAGACCCACCACCCTCGGATGAATTATTACAAACTGACGATCAATTGGGGAATAAGGATCCATCATAACAACCATTATATCTATTGTCATAATATTTCTTTAGATGGCCATATTTTATCCAATGATGATTTGTAGTAGGATACTTCACAGAATTAGTATTGGTGTGAATAATATTTAAAAATTGATAAAAATATCCTTTTTTCTATTTAATTCCATAGAAACCTATTTTGAAAGAAACTAGATCACTTTTAAATTCATTTTTTAGCATGAATAATACTCGGTATAATGACAGTACCAACTAAATGTACTATGAATATGATTTTTTCATATATATCAGCCTCAACGAAATCATCCTTATAAGCTACCCCATGAAAAGATGATAAGGAATATTATAATTGGTAATGAATTAAAATGATCCCTCCACCCTAACTCAACCCTATGGTAGTTCAGTTAATCAATATAGAATATCTCTTGTAACAAGTTCACTAAAAAAATGATATTGATGAAATAGTCTATAATTATAAACATTATATTTTTTTTTCAAACACTCTAGTTATTTTCCACACATAATTCATCATGATAATATGTATAATTGAATATTTTTATAATTTTAGTATAGTTATGACCCTCTTGAAACATAGATTAATTTTTTTCCACAATCTCCTTCACCATATTTCAAGCATATATGTGGAAAACTGCACCTTATATTTTTTAGAGTATTCAAAATGATGATGATCGTGTCAATCATCTCTAGAGATTTTTTCAAATTTTTGTTGTCCTTTTTCACAAAGGAACGTTTGTGAATTCTTCTTTTTAAATTCTATTACATGATCCAAAACTCATCACATGTTCACAACACCCGTTAGACCAAGAGTTTGAATGATGGATATTATAACATATAACAAATAAAGTACCACTAGAGTATTTTAATGTGGATCATGTGTATTGGATTCTTTACTATGATTCTGAAGAGTTACTCTAAGAGGAATTTTATATTAATCACATAAAAAACCATTCAACCTTTATGAGATTCTAAAACTATGGTAACAAATTTTGGTATCAATATATATGATTTAAAATAGTTATAATTTCTCAAAATTTTAAATTTATCTAACATGTCCACAACATATGAAAAAAAATCAATTTAATTAAACCCCTTTTAGGTTCATTCAAATAACCTCAATCACTATTTCACATGCATGAATAAAATTCTAGACGACTCATTGTAACTCAGATTTAGTCACGGTAGTTCATTGTCTATGTCCCTTATCAACACATATACTATCTAAATTATGACAATCATTATTGTTATACAATAGAATACCAAACCACCACTAGTATGTTTTAATAAATATTCAGGCTTGGTATTACATATGATATAAATTTTTAACGAACCATCCCAGGTCTACTAAAAAATCTTCATGATATGACTACCACAAGGTGAGGAATATTAAAGACAATAAAACCTGTTATAAATATAACAAAAACATGAAATTAAAGTAGCATACAATGTCGAACAAATAGAGAAAAAAGATCCATACAAATCAATTCCAAATAGGATTAAAAATATCAGAAGAGGAATTACCAAAAAGTCATAATGTGACAATCCATCACCTCTAAACCATCACACTATGAATGTAATGATGAAAAGTGAATCTATCATGCTTCATGACTCTCTTCCGATTACCAAAGTCCTCCAATATACTGTCTACAACTAACCAAATAAAAAATTAAGGTGTGAGCACGAATCCCAATAACATAAAACCAGTTAATCTGTACATGTTTTAACTTGAATAATTCAAAAGTTATAAATTTAAAAAGACTTTTTTATAAAATAATAATAATAATAAAATAATTTCTAATAATTTACTTTTTTCGAGTAACTCATAAATTATTAACGAACACACGTAATATATTATCAATATAGTTAAATTGGTTAAATTAAAAATATGATCAAATTTCAATGATATAAACCATCATCTCTTAAACAATGTATAATAGAAAAAGAACACTATTTGGGTTGTAGCATATGGTAATTATCACTAGACATAAATAAAAAAAATTAGGCATCTGTTTGCTCTAACCGATTTCAATTTTTTACTACAATCCATCAAAATAATGAAGTAACCACATTTGGTTCTACACAAACTATGGTCACCTTTAAATATTTTCTAAAACACCCACGGTTCCATATATGATATTTTTTCCTAAAACTGATTTTCGAATCCAATCTCAAATCTTATTAATGCCATTTTCACGAAACGAAATACATTTCCATGAACTATCCAAAGGGAAAAAATGATGCGTAGAAATAAATAAATTAGAAACACATAAATAGATACAAATTCCTATATAATAATGAAAACCAACAATTAATTGAAAACATAGATAAAATACCTTGGATTTGACTTTAGTAGACATGGCATAACAAGAAACAATATAGGATTGCTAGAAAACTCCAATTGATTAAGAATCTGAAACACAAACATAGACAATGCCACCACTATAACAAAAGGGAACAAATAAAGGTTAATTCTTCTAAAATGGATAAGTTATTAAATCATCATGGGAATCAAACTCAAAATAGAGTTATCTAGAAGGAGGGATATAAACGAAAATAGATTTAAATCTTCATTTGAATCAAGTGGAAATCATACGCATCAAATGTAAAAATATTATCAAATTTTGTGTGTTTAAACCTTATTTATCCACATAATATTCATCAATCATAACATTCAAGGAATGAACTATAATATTTTATAAATAATTTAAATACAATCACCTCGAATTAAATTGAAACACGATAGATGTTTTACAACATGTAATGGTTTCATGGCTTGTTAACTTTTTATACCTTAAAAAATATTAATGTCATTTCTCATAAAAAAATATTCACAATGTGTAACCCATTAATAATTTTAATTTGTCTAAAATTTAGTAATAAAACCATTTTTCAAAAGCAAAACACTGAACCAAAACATAAGGCACTCCAGTCACATGTAACAACGTCTGGAGCCATTTAAACATTAGTAATTAAACTACATTTATTCAAACTTTCATACATCCCCAAAATTTTGTACAATTTCCTCTATAATATCCTTACATTCCTATTAAACCCACAACACACCAAATAACGGGAAACCGTAACCGAAATAAAAATAATACTTGAAGGAATGTAAAACGGTGTTACACCCAAGATGGGTTAAAAAATGAGACATCCATTAGGAATGTCAAACCATAAAAAGGCAGTATTCACTATTTTATAAAGTAATTTTAATAAATAATTATAATCACTGATTAATAATTCTCACAAAATATCATAAAATATTTTAATTTTGATCATTAGGGGTATTTCAATAAGCACAATTTATTATACATTTAATTGAAAACCAATCATATGTATTCAGTTAAACTATCATTCCCAAAAAATTTAAAAATAAGTTAAAATTAAAAATATGAAGTAAATAATACACCATTGGAAAAACACCATTAATAATGTTTACTTTGATGTTTAAAGGTATTCATGTATATAGAGTCAATTACATCTGATTTTTTGTATCAACTAACAAAAAATGTATTCCAAAAAATGGAGTGAAATGAAAAAAAGAATTTAACGGATGTCATTAGTATTTTAAATATATATGTAAATATATATTTAATCCAACATGATAAAGACCTATTCTAGTTATGGTGAATTTGAATAGAGAAAATTTTATGAACATATAGAATATAAAGAATTTAAACGACATAATTAAATATAATTATTTAATTTAACGAGTAATTAAAGATATTAAATATAATATGATTGTGGGAGAATGGTTCAAATAAGGGAAGTTGATATTGGATGATTTCTGAAACACAATGATTAAAAATGAGGCCACTTCTCATAGAAACAAATTTTCAAAAGCATATATATATATATATCATCTTTTAATGAGATTTTCTATCAGCGGATATGGTCATCCTTAAACATCTACTGAGAATGAAAATGCTAAATAATCTCGTAATATTGATTAGAAAAATCATATTTTAATGTTTTGGGACTGTTCTATATGACTTTGAATCTATGAATATCATAAAAAATTCACGTTGATAATAAAAAATAAATTTTAAATTAGTGAAATAGAAAATCATGAATATGATATAATTTCTCTTATCATAATTTAATAAATTGCAACAAATTTTTGAAATGAATTTAAAATCTGTAAAAATAAAATATAACATAACTTTCTAATAGATTATTAAATAGTGAATCCACTTACCACATCTCCCATATTATTAAAAAATTATTTTACACCAATATTATTTCATGAAATAATTATAAAAAATTTAAACCATGTTATTTTTTATTAACATTATTAATAATAAATTTCACATCTATCAATAATTTATCTATTTCTAAAATATTTTATTATTCTTTGATGATTGTAGTAAAAACCATTCCAAACATGTTATATAATAATAGTCTCAATCATCATCCCACCTTCGTGATTTAATAATGTTTTAAAAATCAATGTAACTTGAATAATAATATCAAATTTCATTAAATGTTTCTAAATTCATTTCAAAAAATGATATTGGCATGGATCCCAAATAATGATTATAAAAATCACATATTTATATAAATATTTTCATTATTCATATGTTATTAAATAAATTAATACTCATTTTTATATTCAAAAATAACTATTTTAATAAATAAACCTCACACCGTATAAAAAAATATTGGTATATTATTATTTATTCTTATAAAATTTTATTTAGGAATATTTATTAGCATTAATTATAGTATTGGATGAAATTATCCAAAAAAAACATGTTATAATAAATGAATGATTATAATAAATTTTTATTTTTTTATTTTACACATATTGTATAATAATTTTAATTTTATTGGTATGTTATCAACTTGATAAATCATAATTGTGTTGAGATTGTGTAATAATACAAAAAAAATGATGTCAAAATGGCATTACTCAATTTGAAAATAACAATTCCTCAATTTTAAAAAATCATTTGTTTGAAACATATGGGACATAATTTTCTGAAATGGTGCCCAAAAAATAAATAAAACACTAATGTATGAATTATAATGTTGTACGAGAACAAAAATGAATCTTTTAGAATGATTTGATCGTGGTACATTTTTTTTTGAATACTAGGTACATTTACATAGAAACATGAAGCTGGTGAGGGAAGTGTGAGGAATCACATGAATGCTTTTTGAGTAATGTGATGTAATATTTATTGTTGTAGTAAGATTGTATTATATTAAAAAAAATTAAATGTATATAAATAAATTTTTACAAAGTAATAATTTTGGTTATATCATATTTACCTTATTCTGTCTCATTTACCAAATTTAATTACGTATAATCATAATTATTCAATACATTAAAATGTAATATAAATTATATTAAAAAATTATTGATGATGACAAAAAATTTTGATTTTTATTTCAAATTCAAATAATATATTTAGAAATTCCAACTTAAAAACATAATTTTTTGGAAAATATTGATTAATAAAAATCCATTATTTTTTTAATAAATCCTTTCATTTTTTATTATATCTTTCGTCAACTATTACATGAATGATAAGAAATAAAATTTTTTCTGATCTGTTATTTTTTGGAATATTGGATAATTTTACAGGAAATGTGACAAAATTTATAACATAATTGTTAAATACATCAACTATATGTATATAAAATGGTAATATTTCAAGAATTAATATATCTAATAACCATACATCAATTAAACACCCCATTTTCATTCCTATAAACCATAATTAAAACTTCTCAATGTCCATTAATCATATTCCCTTTATGAAACTATTTATCATTTTTCAAATTTATTCCAATATTTCAAAAATTATTCATTCCATTATGATATCATGGGATAATAACATGATGAGTTTTTAAGGATTATAGTTTTTGAAATTTTATTCATTTCCCAATTGCAATTATATAAATATAATTTAATCCAATCAACCATTATTTTTTATGTTATATTTTTTTAAATAATTTGATGGTCATTCCCTTCTTTATTTCATACGAATTTTTTATACATTACTTCTATTAATTATTAGAGATAAAACTAATTCCAATTATATGGGAAAGAATATATATTATAACATCTAGGATATTATAAATCTATTTTCAAGAATTATAGTTATGAAAAAAATTATATATTTTGAGTCATGTATATTAGTAACCCACAAATTATTTTTATTCTTATTTATGAATTATTTTTTGATATATGGGATTAATTTTTTTTAATATGGATTAATTATATAATTTAAAAATATTTTATATTATTGTAGTCATGATATTGTATTTTATTTCTTATTTTGATTACGTAAATCTATTGGGTAATTTTGAATAATTTTTTTACCAATACAGATTATTAAATGTCATATCATGCAATATGGAATAATTAATGGACATCAATTTCAATACCCATCCTCTTCTAATTGAAGATAAAAATACATTCATTATGTAGTTTTCCTCAAGGCATGATCACTTTAGTCGGAGACATGCAATATAGAATCATAGTGTATTATTTTCTGATCGTTTCATATTTGGTTAAATAGTATAAATATGATCATAGTTCGAGACATGGTATGTAATATATATTAGTTTTCCTTAAAAGATATAACATAGTAGAAGTATGTATTTCTAAATAATTACATGATTGATTTGAAAGATACAGAAAAATTATTTATGGTATTTTTGACTTTGATAATTGTGGGTGACTAATTTGATATTTCTGCGTCATTGTATGAAACTAGTGATATGTAATATGAATGTACATATATTAGTGTATTTAATTTGTGATTTCGGTTAATTCAAATGGTTGATATATTAATTTTTTTATTATTGTTTTCATTATTACAATAATTTTAATGACTGAATAACAGAAATTAATATGATTATTTTGATGATGTCTTTTGTTCAGTTTTATATAAAAAAATTATTTTATTATTCCATTAAATAACTAATTCATAATTTTATTATTTAATTACAATAGATTATTAATTTTTAATTATTTCATTTATTTTTGGATTATTATATATACATTGTAAAAAATTCATTTGACTTGTGGGATGGATGTAATAATGATTTGTATTAGTGAAGTTCACATAGTGGTTATGGCTAATCATGTTCCCGTAGTTAGAGAAAAAAATAATATTTAATATATAATTATTTTCTACTTTGAATAAAAAGTGATTAAATTTAAATGTGGATTTATACAGTGGATATGAAGAAAAATATGAATTCTATTTTTATACTCGATAGACCTGTACGATTTTAGTGGGTTATTCCCATGAAGGGAAAAAATATGATAGATTATCATGAAATTATTTATTTAATATAATGTTAATGAAATTATATATATATATATATCCAATGACTCTGGGATTAGAACTCAGTATCACGGTGTTTAAAATGTCATTTAAAATTATAATTTATTATTACATTAATTTCATAGTCCTGATGATCATTCATCTTACAATGGGAAACAATAATAGCTCTAAATACCACAACATTCAATATTTTTAATGGTTATATACATATTCATGTTGTGTGAAATCTTAAGATTATTATTTTTATGTAGTAATGGATTATCTAATTCTTATGATGTAAATAATGTATGAATTTAAGGATTTATTGAGTGCATGTATATTATGTTTTAGTAAGAACATAATGGTAAATGTTTGTCACTGAAATAATGGGTGATAATAATTTTATATGATGATTTGTTCAGCTACATATTATTTAGGTTCTATTATTTTGTAGTGTAATATTTTCCCCCAAAACATTAATACCTATTTAATATATACTAGTGAATCAAAAAAATTCACTATTTTTAAAAAATTTATTATCATAAAAAACCATACACTAATTATGACCAACGAGAATGGTTATGATTCTACATTCACCGTATTGTAACTTTTTTATGAATTTTAGTTTCAAAATAGTATCTAATGTATATCATCTATGAGGTTTATTTACATGAGTATTTGAACTTCCTGGGGGCATGATCAGTGGGTAAATATAGAATGGAAGAATTAGTAAATCCATCATAAGTTATAATAGTAACATTTTGGTACATTATTTTTATATAATATATGATTTTAGGACTTTCTAACCAATGTATAATAATCTTATGTGTTATGGTCATTACTTATATATTTTCTAGTATTCTATTTGATAACTGTTCAACCAACTCAACAATTTTTTTTCTTATATTTTATTTTAATAATTAGTAGATATTGAGGTTTACAATATTGTTTTGTCTTTGAAAACAACTTTGTTTCAATGAAATGAGACCATTAAGAGATTCTCATCATGTACAAATATTTTTAATTATTATTAAAATGTGTTTAACATGTTAATTTAAATGTATTTTTAAAAAATTTAAGTAATCATTGATTCTTACATATTATCAGTGAACATCATTCTATCTTGTGATAAATCATTTTTTTTCCAACATAATTAGACAAACAATCTAATATGTTGAGTTATTTTTTAGAATAGAGTAGATGAATTAAGTATTGGGAAAAAAATGGTTTTTTAACGGATCAGGGTGGTGGTGGTGTTGGTTTTCCACTATTTATTGGTTAATATCATGTTGTTCATGAAAAATGATATTTAGGATATAGATAAAAAGGAATGTGCTATTTAATATTGAAATTTTAACAGGTACTATGATGATCAATTTTACACTTTATCGCATGTATCAAATAATGAACATGTAATATATAAAATAATTATGTGAACATGAATATTAGGTATTCCATACGAACGATTTTTGTATATGTGGTTCACCAATTATTATTTCATGGTGGTTTTTGGGAACCTCATATTCAATGTAGATTGTGATAATCAAAATTAGTTTTCAGTCAATAAAATTTATCATTTTCCTTAAATTGATGAGTACTTAACCATATATATTTGTAATCTTGGGATCTTATGGATTAGTTTTAGATCATTTTTCATCCTTTCTAGGATTGATTTTTTATTTTATTTATTGATGATATTTTTTTATATTCACTATTTTATGTTTAAAATTAGATAGACAAATGAAATTTATTTGACTCGTAGAGAGATGACTAATTATATAATACGATGAAGAAATTTAATTTTTAAATATCACAAGTGAATATCTATTTATATATTTCCTATAAATATGAAATATACGAAGATCCTAAAAGGGTTGTATTTATGATATTTTTGGGAATCATATGACACTTTTAAGAATCCAATGTATTTTAAAGATGAATTGTTATTAATATAGATTAGGTTTATACATATGTTATATGTTTTAAAATGTTTTCTTCTACTGGTAAGTGGAAGTTAATGTGGGTTGTTATATATATGTATTTATTTAAAGAATTTATGAATTGGTTGATATAAATGTTTTCTTAATTTATTTATTTCACATATTCACATTGAGGTTTATTTTGACTCTTCTATTATTGGTATATGGGGTGTTATGATGTATTATGTGTAGGGTTTGTATATGGTTATAGTAATATTAGGTCTATAAAAATTACCAGACTCCTCTTTTTTAGTATTATGTTATATTTAATTCAGTTTGGATTTGGTGACATTATCTATTTCCTGACATTTTTTTAATACCATAATTATACAATCTTGATGTTAAAATTATCTCATATAGGATATATCATTAATAACTAGAAAAAAATTTGATTATATCTTATTGTTACAATAATGGATTATATATAAATTAGTTAATGATAATATTAATATTAATTCTTAGAACAAAATATATCAACTCTGTATTGTTCATTATTAAGTGTAAGTGTGAATGATTATGCCTATTTCCGTTTAGAATCATCATAATTTATCTGAGTTGTGAGTTTATGTCGTCTAAAACCTTTTAATGCTAAATAATAAAATATTAAGTGAGTGATAATGTGTCAATACTAAAACTATGAAAATGGTTTCTTTAAGGTACTCTCAATAGTCAGGTGCAGATACATTGGTGGACTCCTGTTGTTGAATGTACCTAATAATTTAATAAATTATCAATAAATTTCATTCAATTTTTTATAATAATTAATGAGGGGAATTAATTTGTTTATTTTGAAAAAAAATTAGTTTTATCATGATATATTATACTGTTATATAATTATTTTGGTGGCTAACAATAAACTAGTGTGTGGAATAGTCTTTTTTGGTAATTTTTTCTCTCTATATGAGTAACCTGTTAACATGAATGGAAAATAGGTATGAAATATTATTTAAACAAAGAAACATGTAATTTTGGCTGGTGTTATAATATCATTCATTTCTGATTTCATAATATCAGTAAATGGTATTGTTGAATTTTATGATTCTATTGTTGGATTGATTAAAGATTCTCATATGTTACAAATCATATAACACTGATAGTTAATGATATATGAAAAATTTATGTGTAGGATAATTTTGACACATTGTTTGATAAAAATAAAATTGTATATATGTATGATATCAGGATAATGTCTCAATTCATTTAGTTCTTTTGAAATCATTTTGGTACTCAAGAAAAAATTATTGTGAAAATCTATCCATTTATAGACTACCAGTTTTAGTGTAATTTAAAAATAAAAGAGTACACACTCAAATAACTCATTCATTTGAAAAAAATATTGGAAGTTTTTTCTGAACATAAATGATTTTGATTATATTTCTATATTCAATGATTTGAATCAGAGAGCTCCAATAATTGAATTATTGAGACGATTCAATTGCACATTATTGTATTTGATAAAATCAAATAAAATTTAATTTCCTATCCTTGTAAGATATAAAATAAATATTATTAGGTTTATATATTATTAAAAATAATAAACATTTCTCATTATAAGTAGATTTACAATATCCACCGAATTAGATAACCTCTATAGTTTATTTTTGGAGGTCACATATTTCTCCATATATTCCCTTTCGTTGGATTTTTAGTATTACGAAAACAATATAAATTGTATATATATTGTGTATACTATATTAGAATTTATAATGGAATTGGATAAATTCATATAAATAAAATTACATTGAAAATAGAATACGATTTTTTATATATTTAATATATCACTAGTAAAAAATATTGAATAATTTCTAAAAATGTTCTTTAATTTAATAATTTAGTGTTTTTGTGTGGTGAAATTATCATTGAATTGTTGAAACGTATTGTGAGTTAACATGGGAAATTAGTTTCAGGTAATTTCATATATGTTATATAAGTCTCATATTATAATAAGTGAGTATATATAATGATTTAAGCATGATAATAAGAAATGAGTTCTTAGTTACATGAGTATTTAATTAATCAAGATAATGATACATAATGAGAAAAAGAATCTATAGGGTAATAAGTTTTGAAGAAAATATTATTTTCATTTGGGTTTTGAATATTACTTTTTTCTACATTGACCTATATTATGGTCTAATTGAGATGAATTCTGGAGTTTTTAGTGAATTATAGAATAAAAGGTTAAAATAAAGATGGTACCCATTATAATTATATAAAATGTACAATCATCTTCCTATTTGGGTAGGCATAGATGTTGATGGTTAGTGTGTATCCTTTGGGTGGTTGGTTGGCTGATACGTGGTTGGTGGTTTCTACCATGTTTCTAATAATCTATCTCAATCTCACAATATATTCCTTAAATGTTTTTTATCTATTCACTTTGAACTTTTTATTTATCAAATTTAGATTCAAAATAGTAAAATATTAAAATAATTATAATTTATTCTGATTATATTATAAATTTTCTAAATATATTTACACACTATGGAATCCCACAGTACAACACAAAAAGTATCAATAATGGAAACAAAACACCTAATATTTTAATGTTTAGTTTCATGGAAATTAGAATCAAAAAAATTAAAAACATAAATCATTATCCTAAATCCACATTAATTATGTATCCATGGGTTAGACCTGTGTTAGTTTTATTTAATTTTGTATACTTCGTAAATCCATCAATTGAATGGGGTGATCATATAGTCTAATTAGTGAATAACCAATGTAGATATATAACGTTTGATCAAGCGGAATACCAATAAGGTCATGAGGAAGAATAGTATGGATTGAAAAAGAGAATGTATCAATAGAAATAATAATAACAACATGAATTATTACATGAAAATATTTCTAAAACATTTAAAAAACAAGTTAAAAAGAAGATATCCATGGTTTATCACAATGATATCCAAAAAAATTAATTAGGTTATTAATGAAGTTATTATAAAACATGTTATCTCATGATATGAAATTGTTTACCCAATTTATTGGAATTCGATCAGGGTGAACATTAAATATATATATATATATATATATATATTAATTTCATGTGAGCTGCATTTAAAAAATCATTTTTTCAATGACTATTGGAGAATAATGCTTGTGTTTCATATAAATGCATTGATTATGAAAAATCCGAATTGTTTTACCATACATTATTTTTTAAATCATGGAAAGGTAATTTCAGTTTCATATATGTAAATCCCAAAATCAATATGTTATATTATATTCTAGGTGAATACTGATGGATAAAAAACTTGTTTGGGTATTTCCAATATATGGATTATTCATCCAAAGGAGATAAATTTACGAATTAAATTTGGGAAAAACATGGTTAAGAAATGTGTATTAAAATAGGGTTCAATTAGAGATAATGATGGTCTCCCAATTTATAAAAAAAACTGATGTAAGGATACTTATATTTCATTGTTTCATATGGTTACCGTGTCATCTTTGTATACATATGTTTCCTCAATAACAATTTGACAAGTTGAGTTATCTTATTGCATAGAACATTGTCTATACTGCCAACGATCTTAACTGGATGGTTCTTATAAGATATTTCATTTTACAATTGTTCCACCATTATATTCGGAACATTTTATGGATCTATAATGTAATTTATTAAATTATAAGAAAGGAATAAATCATTAACATGATATAGATTTGGTGGGGCTATTAGCTTATACTCCACAACTCCTATGAGATCAGGGATTTCAAATGGGATAATATACCCACGTCTAAACATTATTTTATTTTCAAATAACATTTCTCTCTTCCATGGTGATATTTTTAACGAAAACATTATCTCCAAATTCAATCTCAGTGTCCCTTAAAAATTTTTCATCATAGCTCTTTTTCCATCTATGTTTATTTTAAATATTGTTGGATCGAGTATAAGATCCCTGATTTTTTAAGGTATTACTTTTTATTTTATGGTTTGGGTCTCTATTTTTGGCTAAATAAGTGTTTCCAGAAGTACATGTGATGTCTCTGAGGTTATCTAGGTGCTTGGGGTGCAAAGAGATGAGAAATCATGCCAAGCAGTGCTAAGAAAATGGTTTGCATGTGGTTAGGGGAAACCTTGCGGATATATCATTCATAACATCCAACCCCGAAAAGTATCCTTTTCACAGTATGAGAATGGCTTAGTATTTCATGACTCGTCCCTCGGGGCCCATGTTGAGACTACCCCAAGACCGCCTTCCATCGGCCATGGGCTGGTGACTTGCACCAAAGGCGTAATTCCATAAAATTGGGAAGACATTGCCATTCTAACCTGTAAAAACACACACAAGAAAGCACACTGCTAGATGAAACAACATGTAAACTGTATAAAAAATAGTTCTAAAAGTAAAAAAGCGCCAGAATAGAATCCCAACAGTAAATGTACAAGTAAAATTGAGTTGCAATACAACTGATGAAAGAGAAAATAGAGCTATTGGATCGTCCTCCAAGGTTCCAACATGAATGGTTTTTATAGATCACTTCCTCATCACTCCAAATTTATCCAACTCGTTTGAGTACGGACACGCCATAAGGTCCACCACCAGGTACCATACAGTCCTGGTACTATAAGCCTCAGCTGGCATTGTATGTCATCTGCATCCTACACAACAAGCTGCAGGCATAACCCGTGCAGGGGTGAGTATAACGATACTTATTAGGGACCCCGAGACCCTCAAGGTCTCACAAAATCCATTAATGATAAACCCAAAAAACAATAAATAGATAACCCTACATAGGTATATGCCCATACGTACACCGATGTTATCAAGTGATCCATCTCAACCATGAGGAACACAGAGAAAAAACTGACTCATCTCAACCAGGATTTTATTCTATGGGTAGTATCAATTAACATCCCTAGTCACATTGTCAAAATCTTAGCTGCTGGAGAACTCCTCCTCTATCGAGTACAGTGGGCCTAACACGACACCATGAGCACTTCCAACTGACCTTGGACTTCTGAGGTACTCCTCCTATCGAGTACCATGGATCTGCTGTGTCACCAAGTGTGCTCCCCACCGTGGGTCTGCCACGTCAACAAGCATGCTCCCCCTCGTAGCCTACTGAGGTAATACTCCTTTCGAGTATTGTGGGTCTACCGCGACTCCAAGGTGCTCTCCACATTCGGACTGTCGAGACAACAAGGAGATTTCCACTAGGCTAGTAGAGTCACTCGGAGTCAAAACGGTCAACAATCGTTAGGTCAAAGCCATCAACTAGGTCTCCACACTATGATTACTTATCTCGTGGAGGATCCACTCCATGAGATACTAGTCGATAATTCAATGGCCACAAAACCCCACGAAGAAGTATCTTAATGGTCTTCCATGTCATAGGGGTCTCAATACAATAGATGACTCATCAATTGGACACCCGGTCTGTGAGTTATTAGGCTTTTAGTCACGGGGGCCTGGATGGTTTCGTCCAAGATCTGACCTGACCATATCTCAAATATTCCCCAAACTATTGTGGTGTATACACAAAGGGATCATCACACTCCAGAATTTCCAGCGCCGTTGACAGTTCGTCAAAATGACGTCTGTTGCCAAGGATATGGGAGGAAGAGCATAAATAGGTCGAAGTGGTCCTGGGTCTGATTTGACCTGGTCGGACTGACCTAGTTTGGGTCGACCTGGAATGACCCGTTGGGTCTGGCCCAGCCCGTTGGGTTCGACCTCGCCCACTGGGCCCACCCCATGAGGCCACGAGGGGCTTCGGAGAGCCATAAGGGCATGGAATAGCCATGAGGGTGATGATCGGTCGAAGGTCGGCTCGACAGAGGTTCAGCCTAGAGGGTGTAGTGTGGGCGGCACAGCCTAGGGCATGGGGCTGGTTCGCCTTGAAGGGCCATGGGGGTGTGGATTGGGGCGTATTGTCCTGGGGACTACGGTGGCGCGGTCGGGGCCGGTTCGGCTAGCGGGTGGGGTGATCGGGGCCAGTTCGGTCGGGAGGCTGAGATGCCAGGGGGGGGGGGCTTGACCAACTAATAGAGCAGCCTGGGTGGCTCGTTCATGAGGCCGGGGTGCGGCCCGGCTGAGGCCGGTTCATCCGGTGGTGGCACGCGGCCGGTTTGTCCATGTGTCCAGAGCACCGTGGGGGCGGAGCGAGTCATGGAGGCTACAGGTGGTAGCATTGTTACCTTCGTCTCCTTCGTCACCATTGTCACCTTCCTATATTTTGGGGAACGCTGCAAAACAAAAAAAGGGTTATGGAGAGGACGATATATTTTAGTTTCTCCCACACTCTTTGCATTAGAGTGGTAGCTATATGTTCAAAAGAACGAAGAACATCAAACCCTCTCGCAAAGTTTCTTCCCAGACCGCAAAAGAAAATAAGGGCTGTACTTTTGAGGTGATAATCAAACATCATTAAATCCCTACTTGTTTGTTTTCTATTGATTTCGGTGCGAAAAGGTGGACGTTGATTCATTGTAGACGAACACGTACTACGTTGGAGGATGTTCTGAGGATGAAAAAATGAATTTGAGGTTGTTCTTCGTAGTCGAAGGCCTTCCCCGTCAGTGTTCTTCATCGATGGAGCATTATTCAATGGCAGCTTTCTCCCAAGATCCTTCTCTACCCAAACTCCACCGAAAAATATATTGAACCCCAAGATAATAGATTATAATATCTATTAAGTCATTGGCATAAATCAAAAAGTATTAATTCATTAAGGTTGAGTTGGCACAATTAATGTGGTGTGTTTGAACAATTAAATTGTGGAGGTTTTGAAGAGGCTCCCCCACATTTATTAGGGAGTTGATGGTTTCACCCAATTAAAGGGGGGATTCTTGGGTGATTAATCTCGGTTGGTCCCCACCACCATAACCTCTCATGGGAGGTTATGGTTCAGGTGGTCCCCACCACCATAACCTCTCATGGGTTGTTAAGGTATGGTGGTCCCTACTAACAACTTCCACATGGAGGTTTAGTTTCAGTGGACCCCACATCCCAACACCTACATGGATGTTGCAAATAATAATAAAAATGTCATACACTTTTATTATTATTTTTTCATTACACAAAAAACCCAAAAATTAAATTTCACCATCAACCAACTATCATCAAGGGGAATGTCTTCATAAGCGAAAATTAGTGATGCGAGTTCAATGGTGCCCTCATATTTCAATTCATAGCACGAGTTCAAAAGTTAGAAAAAACCCACTCGTACATTTACTGAACGTTCCTGAAATAAATTTTAGAAATTAATTCTGGTCACTCCGGGCCATGCAATCATGCGCCGTCAATTTTCGCAGACTCATAGAATTCCAATATATTTAAAAAATATTACATGGAAATTAAAAGTCTTTATATTCTCCCCTCCTCAGAATTTACATCCCCATAAGCTGAAACTCAAACTAAGGAAACAGGTGGGGGCACTGAGCTCACATCTGAGCCTCCCACTCTCATGTTCTCTCACGAAGGGTCTCATGTTTCCAGTGAACATGCACCAAAGGTATCAACTATCCACAAAAGACCACTTCTGTCGATACTCAATAACTACATGTACCTCTGTAAAAGTTTCCCCTTCATCGACGTCCATCTCTCTATGGTCGATGATGTGAGAATGGTCGTACATGTTTCTCCTCCGTTGGGATATGTTGAAGAATTCCTGCACCCGGTGAAACTGAGGTGGAAGTGCTAAGTGGTATGTCACCTCGCCAACTCTACTGCGGACTTCGAACGTTCTGATTAACCTTGAAAATAACTTTCCACCTCGGCCAAATCTATGCAAACCTCTTCTAGGTGAGACCTGTATAAATAAATTATTTCTATCCTCGAACTTTAGAGGTATTAATCTCCTATCGGTATATGACTTCTTATTGCTATGTTCAGTCTTCATCCGCTCCTGGATGACCTGCACATTCTATGGGGTTGCCTATACCATCTCTGATCCCTGGAGTGCTGACTCCCTTGTGTCTGTCCAGCACAAAGGTGATCTGCAAGGTCCCCCGTACAATTCCTCAAAAGCTTCCATCCCAATGGTGGAGTGATATCTATTGTTGTATGAAAACTCCATCAATGGTAATTGATCTTCTTAGCTATGACTGAAGTCGAGGACACTATCACAGAACATGTTCCCAAGGGTCTGAATGTTCTTCTCAGTCTGGCCATCTTTCTGAGGATGGAAGGTGGTTCTCAAATGAAGTTGTGTCCCAAAAATCTCATGCAACCCCTTCCACTGGCAGGAAGAAAAAAATCCATGACGATCGGAGAAAATCGTTGAAGTTACTCTATGTAGATGCACAATCTATTACAAATAGAGGCGTCACATTCTCTCTACTGAACCCTGCTCTCTGATCGGTAGGATGTGGGTCGACATGGTGAGTCGGTCAAAAATCACCCAAATCGAGTCATGTCCCTTGGATGTATGTCGAATTCCTATCAAAAATTCTATGGATATACCATCCTACTTCCACTCTGGGACCTCTTAAAGCTGAACCAAGCCAGCTGGTACCTCATTCTCCGACTTCACTTGTTGAAAAATGAGGTATAGAGAGAAATACTCTGCAACTACTTTCTTCATTCCCAGCCACAATTTCTATCATCGGAGATCCTGGTACATTTTCACCACTCCTTGATGTACTACTAGAGGGGATGTGTGGAAGTCCCTCAAAAGTTCTTCCTGATGTGACACTGGTACCATGGTACATCCTTAGAAGATGATGATGTGCCCCCCCCCTTCAGAAAAATCATCGGGTGCATGCCATGTGGTTATCTGAGCACGTCGTGTCTCGTAGGCAGAATCCCCATGTTGTGACTCCTAGATTCACTGAAGAATTGGGGGAGTGGCTGTAAGAGACTATAGAAAACCTGCTCCATCTCTTTCAACAATGGATATCTATAAAGAGGCTAGCTGCTCTGTCGACTCACCTAGCTGCTATATACCAGATCTCATACTGAGTGAATCTGCAAAAATGTTCCCCTTTCCAAGAGTATAGACTATCTCAATGTCATAGTCCATGAGGATATAATGCCAACGTCGTTGGCATAGGTTAAGGTCTTTCTTGGAGAAGATATACCTGAGACTCCTATGATTACAGTACATGGTAAAACACTCGCCCATCAAATAGTGTCTCCATGTATTCAAGGGGAAGACCACTGCTGATAACACCCGATCATGGGTAGCATAGTTCTACAAATGTCGTCTAAGCAGTCAAGAGCCATATATGGTCACTTATTTCTCCTGCATCAGGACACATCTGAGTCTGATCTTTGATGATTGGAAATAGACTACCTACCATACACCTTCCTCTAGAAGCCTTATGATGGGGGCACTGGTCAACCTCTGCCTCTGCTCCTGAAAGCTCTACTGGCATCTCTCTGACCACACAAAGGGTTTCCACTTCTTTGTCAAGGCTAATTGTGGTGTTTCATCTCTGAAAAAATCTAGCACAAATATCTGGTAGTGTCCAGCCAAACCCAGGAAACTTCGTACCTCCATCACACTCTTGGGTGGCTCCCAAGAAAGTACAACCTCAATCTTCACAGGATCCAATGAAACTCCAGCCTCCAAGATGACATGTCCTAGAAAGAGAACCACTCAGATCCAGAACTGGAACATCTATATCTTGTCAAAAACCTGGTGCTCTCAGAGTGTGTCCAGTACTACCCACAAATGGTTGGCATTCTCTTCCAAAGTATCAGAGTAGATCATGATGTTGTCGATGAATAACACAACAAAGCGATCAAGTTACAACCGAAATACCATGTTTATGAGTCCCATGAACACTACTGGAGTATTGGTGACGCCGAATGGCATTTCCATGAACTAATAATTTCCAAACCTACATGTGAAGGTTGTCTAATACACATATTCATCTCGTACTCTGAGCTGATGATAGCATGATCTGAGGTCTATCCTCAAGAACCACCGAGATCCCTTCAACTTATCAAAGAGGTCATCAATCATTGGGAGTGGGTACTTGTTCTCCACGGTCACCTGGTTTAGGAGAAAATAGTCAACACAAATACACAAGCTCCCATCCACCTTCGTGGAGAACAGAATTGGGGCTCCCCAGGGAGAAACACTGGGCCGAATGAATCCCTTCCCCAGCAAGTCCTCCAGCTGTACCCACAACTCAAGAATCTCTATGGGATCCATCTGATATGCTGGTGTAGATATAAGTGTCTTCCCAGGATACAAGTAAATGTAAAAGTCCACCTATCTACAAGGAGGTAGATCTGGGACATCGTTAGGGTAAAAATATGTGTATTGTACCACCACAATAGGATAACTCAGACTCTTCACATCAACAGCTCTAAGGGTAAGGCAAACCAACTGATGAGTGATCATTTGCACTCTCCTCCGAGAAAGTCCATCATGTGCTGCAAAGGCTCCAGTCTCGCCAGTGAAGGTAAACCTAGTCACTTCGTTGCGGGCACACTGTACTTTGCACCTAATACAGTCAATATGATCATGGACTGTAGATAACCAGACCATACCCAAGATGACGTCATAAGGCCTCGGCACCTCTATGAGGAGATCCCAGCTGATGCTCTTGCCACCAAGAATGACTGTACCCTATGTCTATAAGTACTACAACTATGGTGGTGTAGACATTGATCGTACCTTTTATCATATCAAGAGTGTCATGATCATAAGCCCCACCTGCCTGGAGCTGTGATCTCCCGTATCCACCTGCTCTCTGGGGTCAGGGTGTGTAGAGACCCAAATCTTGACATACCTTGACATTACATTACATTAGCGGAATACATAATACATAACAAAAACAGACACACAAGGACTGTAATAGTTTAGTGTCTTTGGAAACATGGAACGTAATCTTCTAATCGTGGTGAAAGATCTTCAACATCTCCCATTAAGATCTTTCCTTTTTTATTTCTTACCTAAAACCTTTCTTTATATCCTGGGGAAAAGAAAACATAAAAAGGGTGAGCTCAAATACTCAGTAAGGGTAAGCATGGATAAAATAAAACATACCATATACATTTGAACTTAAAAACATGAACATAATGTTTAAACATCAAAAGCTTGGGAAATGACAAAAAACATGGAAGTACGTAAGGCATAGATCATAAAGAAACAATAAGAATGACAAAATAGCATGGGAATAAAACATGTAAGAGTGTCATCCATTAAGCACATGTAATGATTTCCATAGTAGCCAAGGCATTGCTTCCAAGACCATCTTAGTGGACAAAGTCCCATTCTAAATCGAGTTCACTTCTCATTTCAGTCCTGTAACACTGAACCAGATTAACATACCGTTCCAGCCATGTCTATCTCATGAGATATAAAATTATTACTCAATGAATTGGAGGTAGATATAGGTACCACCCATCTCATAATGAAATCATTCTTACTTGTTCCATAAAAAAATACATCATTCATAATAACCCAATAAACAAAATGGGTTTCATAAACATCATTACATCATCACGTAATCCATATAAAAGAAATGGATATCATTTCATCATAAGAAAAATGAAACCATGTAAATAATATCTACATGATAATTGAAACATACACATATGAAATAATGTCATCTTAGATGAAAAATGGTTTTGATAAAACACTTGAAATGAATTCTTGAGGAAAATATCCTCTCTTCTTCAAAATCATTTTCTTTTCACAAAATGTCATGCAATTTTAAAATAAAAGGATTTTTTTGAAATTTTTCATGAAATATTTTGTAGGAAGCTTTATGAAAATAAGTCTTTATAAAACCGTAAAAAGTCATTCGTTCCGTACAAGTTAAAAAAATATTCTTCTCGTACTTTTGCTGGAAAAGTCAAAAAGTGCCTTGTAACTTAAAAAAAAGAAAGATTCCTTACATACCATGTAGTAAAAGTCAAGAATGGGTAAAAAGGACTTTAAAAATACATGAAAACACTTTTATAAAACATGGAAATGGATGATAGAAAACCCCCTGTAAATACTTACGAATAAGCAATCTCGGATAAAAATGAGATTTGCAAAATTTATCCCTTACCTTATGTATGATATGCTTCATACGTATCTGAAACTCCTTTATAATGATTTAAATAATGTTATTTACTTATTAAAAAATCATATTAATTGTTATAATATCATATATGGTTCACTTAGGACTTTATATTACCCATTCTTTTGTAAATTCCATTTTAAAGAGCGTTTTGGGTAAAATCGTTTCAGTTGTCGTTCGTGTTTTGACTTGTAAGTTTTCATATGATTACTTAGATCATGAGTACATAATTCCAGAATATAAAACATGATTTATATATAATATATTTTCAGAATATAAATATATATAATAGATCGATAAATGGGAAGAAATACACCGTTCAAGGAGACAGTAGGCCGTACGTACGCATGAATGCTGTTTTTGTTTCCTTATTGAGTTGAATGGAATTAGGTAGATGAAATACATATATACATAAATCCAGTAGCTTAATTATGTCATATATTTCATCATTATTAATTATATATACTTTATAATCATTCATGAATGGTTAACATGGATAGTAAATCTCATCGTGTCGTGGATACGGTAGTCCGTACGTACGCAAGAGCGATGATATCGTTTCCATAATTATTGAATTGAATTGGAGTAGATGATACAATATATAAGAATAATTATGATGTTATAATAACTATGTATAGTTATTTTTTACACCATTATACCCATCCATGTAAGGTGTTGGTGGAAAAACAGATTACACCACGGCATGGAGACGGTATTCCGTACGTACGCACGCGCAGTGATTTTGTTTTCCGTAGGATGGATAGAAGGTGAAATGGGGTTGTTTCATATTTATAATAAAAAATAAGTATATTAGTGATACTGATGTTATTACTTTATAATGAAAAAATTAAAGAAGAAGAAGTTGAAAAAGAATGAAGCTTGAAAGAATCAGGAGAAGAAATTACCTCTTCTTCGATACGCCTCTTTGAAACCTCCTCTTAGGGAACAAAGATTGGTCTTTTAGGAATACCAGGACCTCTAGGATGTTTCTAAGAAAATTGGTAAGTGAAATGGGCAGGGACTGGCCGAGCTTGAAAGCTCAAATTGATGTGAGGAGGAGAGGGAGGAGGTGCCCTTTTATAAGGGAGGAGAGGGGCACCTTTGGAATTCTAAAAAATATTAATTTATAATAAATCTAACCCCACTTAAAATCCTCCAAAAATGACTCATATTCGAAGATTAGATGAGATAGGTTTGTAATCGCATCATCCAATCAAATTAGACATGTTTGGATCTTATTTTAAACCTTATTTTCTTGATTTATCCTTATTTAATCTATTTAATTTTATTTGTGGTAATAAAATTCTAAATTTTAAATTATAACAAATAATTACTTATGTTTTGTGAATTTTCCATAACTGTTTACTTTATAACATTATAGACCATATAAATTTAAATTTATAATTTTTAAATATTTTTGTGATTTTTAAACAATTTTATAATATGTTATTTTTATAAAATAACAATAGTGTCAATTTTGACACTATTCATTTATTTGAATTTAAATGAACTATATACAGAAGATATGTTCAAAATAAAAGTTTCAATAGATTCATAAAACGTAATATGTATCTATAAAATTAGTGGATCACATTAAATTGTTCATATAATATTTATTTTATTATTTTTAAAACCATTTATTTTGTTTCTCTTAATAAAATAATTACTACAACATTTTTGTATAATTCTTTAATATACTGATTAGTTGCGTGAAAATTTAAAATAAAATCCTATTATGAGGATAAATATATTACCTTTCACAATAATACTTTTACTAAAATTTATCATCTTAAAATCACAATATTTAAATTTCTTATATTTATTAAATTATGAAGGTTACAACTTTGGCATCATTTAAAATAAAATAATATAAGTGTCATAATTGCTGGTATAAGACTCCAAATGGTCAAATATTCGACCATTGGATGATTCTAGTTTATATTTCCATGACCAATAAGTTTTTGTCAGGGTTTTCTGTCTTTTATGGTCACTATTAGTTTAATAAAAACTATATTCTTGATTTTTCACTGGATAAATAATTTCTTCATCAATATTGTGTCACAATTAATGATAATTATTTAATCACAAAAAATTATAAATAAATTCTCATGATGTAGATAATTTTTTTAGCTTTCTGTATACTATTATTTTTATAAGTTTCATGAAGTTAATCACTAACTTAAAATTATTATACTTATAGTATTTAAGAGAGTGACATGTTGTCACCTTCTTTGGATTTAATAATAATTAAATTATTTTCATGGAAAAAAGTCCATTAAATGAATCTAATCTGACCCATAGGTGATATGGGTCGACTTGTAGTCATCCAATAGGATTTATACAAGTTTTAGGGTAATTTTATAATCTTATATTTACCCTTAATTAACCGATTTACCTTTAAATATAGTAAATAAAATTTACCGTAGTTACTATTCACAATTCCCAAAAATAAAAAGTAGCTTATTAACATAATTTTGACCCACTGATTCCAAATATGGAATCCATTTTTCCAAATTCAATACACAAAAGTTGCAGAAATTAAATTAAAATAAATCCCGTTGTCGAATGATAATGAGTTTTCTTAAAACATTGCAAAAGATTGTTTTGATTTAACCTACGAAATCAAGGTAAAATCAATGCTAATGATATAAATTATATTAAATGGTAAAAATATATTCTATTTATACTTTAAAACCATTAAATATTATAATTTAACCACATAAGATATTACGATGAAAAAAGTTGTTCTTAATTAAAATACACCGTGTTTTAACTATTCATTAAAATATGAAAGTCATCAGAATAAAATGAAAATTTTATCCAAAGTAATTTTTTATTTATTGATTCCAAAGAAGAAATTTATTTTCTAAAATGGAACCTATAAACATGTTAAAAACTATATTTAATGTGGGCACGCCATCAAAAGGTGGCAAAACTGTATTTTTTTTAAAATACTTATTTTACCCGAAAAAATTATTTTGTTCTTATACAATGTTCTAGAAAATGTGTAAGATGAATAATAAAGTTATAAAATTCAAAATTTAGTTAATACTATTCATAACGGCTAGTTCATAATAATATTATAATAATATATCGTTGTTTAGTAAAACCCAGTATTGTGTACAACACACACTATCGAGGAAGGTCGCGATTGCGAGTAATGTAAGCCAAGTCAGGGTTGCGTGTTGTGAAATAATCCTTCATTGTTTGTTACAACAGAATCCAACCATATTTCATTTATAAATTTAATATATATATATATATATATACTCAATGTTGCGAAGAATAACTATTATCAAAATTGTGTGAAACACGATCCAAGACTAGTATTGCGTATACTGCAAGCTAATACGGTGTTGCGTATAGCGAAAGGTAATCTTGGTGTATCGTACAACAGAAGATATGAATGAAATAAAAAAATTATCTTATAAAATCTCATGTTATTACATTCTACCCCCCTTAAAATGAATTTCGCCATCGAAATTCATCGGTTTTATAAATCTTTTACAATTCATAGAAACCCACATCGTAAAAAGAAATACCAAAACTGAACTTTAAAAACTAAAGTATGAAATATAATGGTTACCCAAATTAACTCATCACTGGGATTCCATATAGGATAACATCAGATAAAATATGGATATGAAAGAGAAATCTAACCATTATGTTCTGTTAGAAAGTGGTAGAGAATATGGATATGAAAATGCCAACAATCACAAAGCCATAAATTTGTGATGATCTAAGGTACCATCTGATTCATCAGATATAAAGGCACTAGGACAACATTTTTGGTTCTCAAGATCATTTCCCTAAAGGTGATTAAATTGGAAGAAATACTTCCGTGGTTTTGGAATAGTCTCACCATTGGTCATTCATTGGACAATTTCCACTTCATCTCATAAAGAAATGAAGTTTAATTTGTCATTTGTGATGTGTTAGCAGATCATGTGATAGAATGATGGGTTATTCTATCTGTCTCAAACAAAAGGTTAGAAAAGTTATCAAAAAAATACATAATTCCATCCATAGTGAGATTAATCATATATGGTTCCTTAAATGGACTTATAATTCATATATCATACTGATTAATATAATAAAACTAGTTTTTACTAAAGAGGGACTTCATGTAGGCCAGTGGTAGGTGATAAAGGCCAGTCGCACTTCGGTTGTGGGTTCGATTCCCACAACCTTGTCCGACGCGATGGGTTGTCGCCCATCCTACATGTTGTCCTTTTTCTAAAACTATATCATCCCATCAATAATATTGAAAAAAGGTTCTATCCTTAAACAATAATAACTTATGTCAATCATAATCCATCCCAATCTTTAGTCTAATCCATAATATTGCAGTCCATTTTCATATTATAGTGAAAATGATTAACAGAGATTTCATATAAGAAGCATGTCAATACCATCATTGATCCCCATATATTATAAGATATGTCTTTTTGGTCACATTTCAAACGTCTGAGTCCTTAATCATGTATTCTCTTCAAAAATGAATACCCATTGAACCTTAGTGAAAACATGAATGCAGTTAAAAGTTAACACTTTCCACATACCAAAATCTTCAACATTCTATATACTCAAACCATGATATCACTTAGTACTTATATCAATCATGAGCTCATGAATAAAATCAAACATCTCATTATCTTATTCTTCCTTCATTATGTGCATATCATCTACTTTACAAGAATATCTGAATAACATTCCATTGTTACTGGTACCATTCAACATATACTTTCAAAACTCAAGGAAATACAACAGTGTAACAATCCTTAGATGTCTCTTTATTCCATAGTACCATGAGATTACTTATACAACATTACACATGATAAACATGTAATCATTCCACTTCATTCTTAAACCATTGACCGAGCTTCAACAATTCTTTCATCTCACATATCATTTGTAGTCTCTTCATCATCATCAACATAAATACTACCTATACGACCATACTTATTCTCTTCATAAGACTTTCCCTTAGGGAATTGGTTTGCATAATGCCCGTACATTCCACATTTAAAACATTTAACCATTGTTGATGTCGTAGAAAAACCATTATCTTCATCCATGGTGTTAATTGAACCTTTTCCTTTACACTTACTGGATTTGGGTCCTTCTTTTCCACACCCAAAGCATCTTCCAATTCCTTTGAAACATTCTCCTTGATGCCTCTTCCCATATGATTTACATAGGGGAAATTGAACTTTCTGTCCTCTATGATCATCATGAAACTCCATCATTCTCTTATTAGCTGATTCAGGAAACATACCAAATTTTACTTTATTGATCATATTATGAGATTGCTGATTCGGCATAATAATGATGTTTGGACTTCCAAATCCCATTTCATTTCGTTTCTCATGATGAATATCATTCCATTGTCCATCATATCCTCCATTATCGGGAATCATCTTGTTTCCATCCATTTTCTAAAACCCAAAAAGAATAGCGTGAGAGGAAAAACTCATGCTATGGAAAACAACATAGTAAAGGGGGAGTACCCTCAATATCTAACATCTTAGGTTAAATTCTAATATTGTTAGCGCAATTCCAGGACTATAACCTATACGTATACTTAACCTTAGGGACATCCCTAGACATACCTTAGAAATATCTCTAGGGATCTCACAAACATTTTCTCATCCTAGTTTCCAAAGGTTTACTAAACCTTTCCTCTGATACAAACTGTAGAGATCCAAAGCATGAAGTACATAGAAATTACATTACTTTAGCAGAATACTTAATACATAACAAAAAAATACACACAAGGAGGGTAATTGTTTAGTGTCTTTGGAAACATGGAACGTAATCTTCTAATCATGGTGAATGATATTCAACATCTCTCGTTAAGATCATTCCCTTTTTTTCTTACCTAAAACCTTTCTTTATATCATGGGGAAAAGAAAACGTAAAAAGGGTGAGCTAAAATTCTCAGTAAGGGTAAGAATGGATAAAATAAAACATACCATATACATTTGAACTTAAAAACATGAACATAATGTTTAAACATCAAAAGCTTGGGAAATGACATAAAACATGGAAGTATGTAAGGCATAGATCATAAAGAAACATAAAGAATGAAAAAATATCATGGGAATAAAATATGTAATTATGGCATCCATTAAGCACATGTAATGATTTCCATAGTAGCCAAGGCATTGCTGGCAAGACCATCTTAGTGGACAAAGTCCCATTCTGAATCGAGTTCACTCCTCATTTCAGTCCTGTAACACTGAACCGGATTAACTTACCGTTCCACCCATGTCTATCTCATGAGATATAAAATCGTTACCCAATGCATTGGAAGTAGATATAGGTCCCACACATCTCATAATGAAATCATTCTTAATTGTTCCATAAAAAACAGACATCATTCATAATAACCCAATAAACAAAATGGGTTTAATAAATATCATTCCATCATCACATAATCCATATAAAAGAAATGGGTATCATTTCATAATAAGAAAAATGAAACCATGTAAATCATAGAGACATGATAATTGAAATATACACATATGATATAATTTCATCTTATATAAAAAATGGTTTTGATAAAAGACTTGAAATTAATTCATGAGGAAAATATCCTTTCTTCTTCAAAATCATTTTCTTTTCACAAAATTTCATGCAATTTTAAAAGAAACGGATTTTGTTGAAAATAGTCATGAAATATTTTGTAGGAAGCTTTATGAAAATAATTCTTCATAAAACCGTAAAAATTCGTTCGTGCTGTATAAGTTAAAAAAACATTCTTCTCGTACTTTTGCTGGAAAAGTCAAAAAGTACCTTATAACATAAAAAAAAGAAAGATTCCTTACATACCATGTAGTAAAAGTCAAGAATGGGTAAAAAGGACTTTAAAAATACATGAAAACACCTTTATAAAACATGGAAGTGGATGATAGAAATAACCCCAGTAAATACTTACGAATAATCAATCTATGATAAAAATGAGATTTGCAAAATTTATCCCTTACCTTATGTCTGATATGCTTCGTACGTATCCGAACCTCCTTTATAATGATTTAAATAATGTTTTCTACTTATTACAGAATAATATTAATTGTTATAATATCATATATGGTTCACTTAGGACATTATATTACCCGTTCTTTTGTAAATTCAATGTTAAAGAGCGTTTTGGGTAAAATCGTTTCATTTGTCGTCCGTGTTTTGACTTGTAATTTTTCATATGATTACGTAAATCATGATTAAATAATTCCATAATATAAAACATGATTTATATATATTATATATTCAGAATATACATATATATAATAGATCAATAAATGGAAAGAAATTACCGTTCATGGAGACGGTAGGCCGTACTTACGCATGAACGCTATTTTCGTTTCCTTATTTAGTTGAATAGAATTAAGTAGATGAAATACATATGTAAATAAATCCAGAAGCTTAATTATGTCATATATTTAGTTATTATTCATTATATATACTTTATAATCAGTCATGAATGGTTAACATGGAGAGTGAATCTCATCGCGCCGTGGAGACGGTAGTCCGTACGTACGCACGAGCGATGATATCGTTTCCATAATTATTGAATTGAATTGGATTGGATGATACAATATATCAGAATCAGTATGATGTTATAATAACTATTTATAGTTATTTTTTACACCATTATACCCATCCATGTAATGTGTTGGTGGAAAAACAGATTACACCACGGCGTGGAGACGGTATTCCGTACGTACGCATGCGCGGTGATTTTGTTTTCCGTAGGATGGATTGAAGGTGAAATGGGGTTGTTTCATATTTATAATAGCAAATAAGTATATTATTGATACTGATTTTATTACTTTATAATGAAAAAACTAAAGAAGATTAAGTTGAAGAAGAAATAAGCTTGAAAGAATCGGGAGAAGAAATTACCTCTTCTTCGATACGCCACTTTGAAACCTCCTCTTAGGGCACTACGATTGGTCTTTGAAGAAAACCAGGACCTCTAGGATGTTTCTAGGAAAATTGAGATGTGAAATGGGCAGGGATTTTCCGAGCTTGAAGGCTCAAATTGGTGTGAGGAGGAGAGGGAGGAGGTGCCCTTTTATGAGGGAGGAGAGGGGCACCTTTGGAATTCTAAAAAATATTAATTTATAATAAATCTAACCCCACTTAAAAAACTCCAAAAATGACTCATATTCTAAGATTAAATGAGATAGGGTTGTAATCTCATCAACCAATCAAATTTAGACATGTTTGGATCTTATTTTAAACCTTATCATTTTGATTTATCCTTATTTAATCTATTTAAGTTTATTTCTGGTAATAAAATTCTAAATTTTAAATTATAAAAAATAATTACTTATTTGTTGTGTATTTTCCAAAATTGTTTACTTTAAAACATTATATACCATATATATTTAAATTTATAAATTTTAAATATTTTTGTGATTTTTAAACAATTTTATAATATGTTATTTTTATAAAATAACAATAGTGTCAATTTTGACACTATTTATTTATTTGAATTTAAATAAAATATGCACAAAAGATATGTTCAAACTAAAAGATTTAATAGATTCATAAAAGGTCATATGTATCTATAAAATTAGTGGATCACATTAAATTGTTCATATAATATTTATTTTATTCTTTTTAAAACCATTTATTTGGTTTATCTCTTAATAAAATAATTACTACAACATTTTTGTATAATTATTTAATATACTGATTTGTTGCATAAAAATTTAAAATAAATTCCTATGATGAATCTAAATCTATTAAATTTCACAATAATACTTTTACTAAAATTTATCATCTTAAAATCACAATATTTAAATTTTTATATTTATTAAATTATGAAGGTTACAACTTTGGCATCATTTAAAATAAAATAATATAAGTGTCATAAATACTGGTATAAGACTCCAAATGGTCAAATATTCGACTATTGGATTATTATAGTTTATATTTACATGACAAATAAGTTTTTTTCAGGGTTTTGTGCCTTTTATGGTCACTATTAGTTTAATAAAAACTATATTATTGATTTTTGACTAGATAAATAATTTCTGCATCACTATTGTGTCACAATTAATGATAATTATTTAATCCCAAGAAATTCTAAATAAATTCTCATGATGTAGATAATTTTGTTAGGTTTCTGTAGACTATTATTGTTCGAAGTTTCATGAAGTTAATCACTAACTTAAAATTATTATACTTATAGTATTTAAGAGAGTGACATGTTGTCACTTTCTTTGGTTTTAATAATAATTAAATTATTTTCATGGAAAAAAATCCATTAAATGAATCTAATCCGACCCTTAGGTGATATGGGTCGACTTTTAGACATCCAATATGATTTTTCTAAGTTTTAGAGTAATTTTATAATCTTATATTTACCCTTAATTACCCGATTTACCTTTAACTATAGTAAATAAAATTTACCGTAGTCACTATTCACAATTCCCAAAAATAAAAAGTAGCTTAGTAACATAATTTCAACCCACTGATTCCAAATATGGAATCGATTTTTCCAAATTTAATACACAAATGTAGTATAAATTAAATTAAAATTAATCCCTTTGTCGAAAGAAAATGGGTTTTTCTTTAAAACATTGCAAAAGATTGAATTGATTTAACCTACGAATTCAAGGTAAAATCAATGCTAATGACATAAATTATATTAAATGGTAAAAATATATTATATTTATACTTTAAAACCATTAAATATTATAATTTAACCACATAAGATATTACAATGAAAAAAGTTGTTTTTAATTAAAATATAGCGTGTTTTAACTATTCATTAAAATATGAAAGTCATCAGAATAAAATGAAAATTTTATCCAAAGTAAATTTTTATTTCTTGATTCCAAATAATAATTTTATTTTGTAAAATGGAACTTATAAACATGTTAAAAACTAGATTTAAAGTTGGTGCGCCATCAGAAGGCGACAAAACTGCATTTTTTTAAAAATACTTATTTTAACGGAAGATTTTATTTTGTTCTTATACAATGTTCTAGAAAATGTGTAAGATGAATAATAATGTTATAAAATTCAAAATTTAGTTAATATTATTCATAACGGCTAGTTCATAATAATATTATAATAATATATCGTTGTTTAATAAAACCCGGTATTGTGTACAACACACGCTATCGAGGAAGGTCGCGATTGCGAGTAATGCAAGCCATGTCCGGGTTGCGTGTTGTGAATGAATACTTCGTAGTTTCGTACAACAGAATCCAACCATATTTCATTTATACATTGAATATATATATATATATATATACTCTATGTTGTGTAGAATAACTATTATCAAAATTGTGTGCAACACGATCCAATAATAGTATTGTGTATACTGCAAGCTAATACGGTGTTGCGTATAGTGCAAGGTAATCTTGGTGTATCATACAACAGAAGATATGAATGAAAATAAAATGAATTTATCTAATAAAATCTCGTTTTGTTACATTCTACCCCCCTTAAAATGAATTTCTCCCTCGAAATTCATCGGTGTTATAAATATTTTACTATTCATAGAAACCCACATCGTAAAAAGAAATACAAAAACTGAACTTTAAAATCTAAAGTATGAAATATAACAGTTACCCAAATTAACTCATCACTGGGTTTCCATATAGGATAACATTAGATAAAATATGGATATGAAAGAGAAATCTAACCATTATGTTCTGATAGAGAGTGGTAGAGAATGTGGCTATGAAAAAGCCAACAATCACAAAGCCATAAATTTGTGATGATCTAAGGTACCATCTGATTCATCAGATATAAAGGCTCTAGGTAAACATTTTTGGTTCTCAAGATCATTTCCCTTAAGATGATTAAATTGGAAGAAATACTTCCATGATTTTGGTATATTCCCACCATTGGTCATTCTTTGGACAATTTCTACTTCATCTCTTAAAGAAATGAAGTTGAATTTTTCATTCGTGATGTGTTAGCAGATCATGTGATAGAATGATGGGTCATTCCATCTGTCTCAAACAAAAGGTTAGAAAAGTAATCAAGAAAATACATAAGTCCATCTATAATGAGAATAATCATATATGGTTCCTAAAATGGAATTATACTTCATATATCATACTAATTAATATAATAAAACTAGTTTCTATAAAACAGGGACTTCCTGTAGGCCATTGGTAGGTGATAAAGGCCAGTCACACTTCGGTTGTGGGTTCGATTCCCACAGCCTTGTCCGACGCGATGAGTTGTCGCCCGTCCTACATGTTGTCCTTTTTTTAAAACTATATCATCCCATCAATAATATCGAAAAAGGTTCTATACTTAAACAATAATAACTTATGTCAAACATAATCCATTCCAATCTTTAGTTTAATCCATAATATTGCCGCCCATTTTCATATTATAGTGAAAATGATTACCAGAGATTTCATATAAGAAGCATGTTAATACCATCGTTGATCCTCATATATCATAAGATATGTCTTGTTGGTCACATTGAAAATGTTCAAAGGCCTTAATCATGTATTCTCTTGAAAAATGAATACCCATTGAACCTTAGTGATAACATGAATGCAGTTAAAATTTAACACATTACACATTCCAAAATCATCAAAATTATATATACTCAAACCATGATATCACTTAGTCCTTATATCAATCATGAGATCATGAATACAATCAAACATCTCATTATCTTCTTATTCCATCATTATGCGCATATCATCTACTTTACAAAAATATCTGTATAACATTCCATGGTTACTGGTAACATTCAACATATAATTTCAAAACTCAAAGAAATACAACAGTGTAACAATCCTTAGATGTCTCTTTATTCCATAGTAAATTGAGATTACTTACACAACATTACAAATGATAAACATGTAATCATTCCACTACATTCTTAAACCATTGACCGAGCTTCAACAATTCTTTCATCTCACATTTCATTTGTAGTCTCTTCATCATCATCAACATAAATAATACCCATACGACCATACTTATTCTCTTCATGAGACTTCCCCTTAGGGAATTGGTTTGCATAATTCTCGTACATTCCACATTTAAAACATTTAACCATTGTTGACGTCGTAGCAACACCATTATCCTCATCCCTGGTGTTAACTGATCCTTTTCCTTTTCACTTACTGGATTTGGGTCCTTCTTTTCCACACCCAAAACATCTTCCAATTCCTTTGAAACATTCTCCTTGATGCCTCTTCCCATATGATTAACATAGGGGAAATTGAACTTTCTTTCCACTATGATCATCATGAAACTCCATCTTTCTCTTATTAGATGAGTCAGGAAACATACCAAATTTTACTTTATTGATCATATTATGAGATTGCTGATTAGGCATAATAATGATTTTTGGACTTCCAAATCCGATTTCATTTCTTTGCTCATGAAGAATATCATTCCATTGTCCATCATATCCTCCATTATCGGGAATCATCTTGTTTCCATTCATTTTCAAAAACCCAAAAAGTATAGCGTGAGAGGAAAAAAACATTCTATGGAAAACAACATAGTAAAGGGGGAGTACCCTCAATATCTAACATCTTAGGTTAAATTCTAATATCGTTAGTGCAATTCTATGACTATAACCTATACGTATACTTAACCTTAGGGACATCCCTAGACATACCTTAGAAATATCTCTAGGGATCTCACAAACATTTTCGCATCGTAGTTTCCAAAGGTTGACTAAACCGTTCCTCTGATACAAACTGTAGAGACCCAAAGCTTGACGTACATGGACATTACATTACTTTAGCGGAATACTTAATACATAACAAAAAACAGACACACAAGGACCGTAATAGTTTTGTGTCTTTCGAAACTTGGAACGTAATCTTCTAATCGTGGTTAATGATCTTCAACATCTCCCATAATGATCTTTCCCTTTTTTTCTTACCTAAAACCTTTCTTTATATCGCGGGGAAAAGAAAACATAAATAGGGTTATCTAAAATGCTCAGTAACGGTAATCATGGATAAAATAAAACATACCATATACATTTGAACTTAAAAACATGAACATAATGTTTAAACATCAAAAGCATGGGAAATGACATAAAACATGGAAGTACGTAAGGCATAGATCATAAAGAAACATTAAGAATGAAAAAATATCATGCGAATAAAATATGTAATTATGGAATCCATTAAGCACATGTAATTATTTCCATAGTAGCCAAGGCATTGCTGCCAAGACCATCTTAGTGGACAAAGTCCCATTCTGAATCGAGTTCACTCCTCGTTTCAGTCCTGTAACACAGAACCGGATTAACATACCGTTCCATCCATGTCTATCTCATGAGATATAAAATCTTTACCCAATGCATTGGAAGGAGATATAGGTCCCACCCATCTCATAATGAAATCATTCTTACTTGTGCCATAAAAAAACATACATCATTCATAAAAACCCAATAAACAAAATGGGATTCATAAACATCATTCCATCATCACATAATCCATATAAAAGAAATGGGTATCATTTCATAATAAGAAAAATGAAACCATGTAAATCATAGAGACATGATAATTGAAATATACACATATGAAATAATGTCATCTTAGATGAAAAATGGTTTTGATAAAACACTTGAAATGAATTCTTGAGGAAAATATCCTTTCTTCTTCAAAATCATTTTCTTTTCACAAAATTTCATGAAATTTTAAAAGAAAGGGATTTTGTTGAAAATATTCATGAAATATTTTGTCGGAAGCTTTATGAAAATAAGTCTTTATAAAAATGTAAAAATTCATTCGTGCCGTATAAGTTAAAAAAACATTCTTCTCGTACATTTGCTGGAAAAGTCAAAAAGTACCTTTTAATGTAAAAAAAATAAAGATTCCTTACATACCATGTAGTAAAAGTCAAGAATGGGTAAAAAGGAATTTAAAAATACATGAAAAAACTTTTATAAAACATGGACTTGGATGATAGAAATAACCCCAGTAAATACTTACGAATAAGCAATCTCTGATAAAAATGAGATTTGCAAAATTTATCCCTTACCTTATGTCGGATATGATTCATACGTATCTGAAAATCCTTTATAATGATTTAAATAATGTTATTTACTTATTACAGAATCATATTAATTGTTATAATATCATATATGGTTCACTTATGACTTTATATTACCCGTTCTTTTGTAAATTCAATGTTAAAGAGCGTTTTGGGTAAAATATTTTCATTTGTCGTCCGTGTTTTGACTTGTAATTTTTCATGTGATTACATAGAACATGATTAAATAATTCCATAATATATAACATGATTTATATAAAAAATATATTCAGAATATACATATATATAGTAGATCGATAAATGGAATGAAATACACCGTTCATGGAGACAGTAGGCCGTACGTACGCATGAACGTTGTTTTCGTTTCCCTATTGAGTTGAATGGAATTAAGTAGATGAAATAAATATATAAATAAATACAGTAGCTTAATTATTTCATATATTTCATTAATATTCATTATATATACTTTATAATCATTCATGAATGGCTAACATGGAGAGTAAATCTCATCGCGTCGTGGAGACGGTAGTTCGTATGTTCGCACGAGCGATGATATCGTTTCCATAATTATTGAATAGAATTGGAGTGGATGTTACAATATATCAGAATCAGTAAGATGTTATAAAAACTATGTGTAGTTATTTTGTACCCCATTATACCCATCCATGTAAGGTGTTGGTGGAAAAACAGATTACACCACGGCGTGGAGACGATATTCCGTACGTACGCACGCGCGGTGATTTTGTTTTCCGTAGGATGGATATAAGGTGAAATGGGGTTGTTTCATATTTATAATAACAAGTCAGTATATTAGTGATACTGATGTTATTACTTTATAATGAAAAAACAAAAGAAGAAGAAGTTGAAGAAGAAAGATGCTTGAAAGAATCAGGAGAAGAAATTACCTCTTCTTCGATACGCCTCTTTGAAACCTCCTCTTAGGGCACTAAGATTGGTATTTGAAGAAAACCAGGACCTCTAGAATGTTGCTAGGAAAATTTAGAAGTGAAATGGGCAGGGATTTTTCGAGCTTGATGGCTCAAATTGGTGTGAGGAGGAGAGGGTAGAGGTGCCCTTTTATAAGGGAGGAGAGGGGCACCTTTGGAATTCTTAAAAATATTAATTTATAATAAATATAACCCCACTTAAAAACCTCCAAAAATGACTCATATTCTAAGATTAGATGAGATAGGGTTGTAATCTCATCATCCAATAAAATTTAGACATGTTTGGATATTATTTTAAACCTTATCATTTTGATTTATCCTTATTTAATCTATTTAAGTTTATTTGTGGTAATAAAATTCTAAATTTTAAAGTATAACAAATAATTACTTATTTGTTGTGAATTTTTCATAATTTTTTACTTTATAACATTATAGACCATAAAAATTTAAATTTATAATTTTTAAATATTTTTGTGATTTTTAAACAATTTTATAATATGTTATTTTTATAAAATAACAATAGTGTCAATTTTGACATTATTAATTTATTTGAATTTAAATAAAATATATACAAAAGATATGTTCAAACTAAAACCTTTAATAGATTTATAAAAGGTCATATGTATCTATAAAATTAATGGATCACATTAAATTGTTCATATAATATTTATTTTATTCTTTTTAAAACCATTTATTTGGTTTATCTCTTAATAAAATAATTCCTACAACAGTTTTGTATAATTATTTAATATACTGATTTTTTGAATAAAAATTTAAAATAAAATCCTATGATGAAGCTAAATATATTAACTTTTACAATAAAACTTTTAATCGAATTTATCATCTTAAAATAACAATATTTAAATTGTTATATTTATTAAATTATGAAGGTGACAACTTTGGCATCATTTAATATAAAATAATATAAGTGTCATAATTGATTTTATAAGACTCCAAATGGACAAATATTATACCATTGAATGATTATAGTTTAAATTTACATGACCAATAAGTTTTTTTCAGGGTTTTGTGCCTTTTATGGTCACTATTAGTTTAATAAAAACTATATTCTTCATTTTTCACTAGATAAATAATTTCTGCATCACTATTGTGTCACAATTAATGATAATTATTTAATCCAAAAAAATTCTAAATAAATTCTAATTATCTAGATAATTTTGTTATATTTATTTAGACTTTTAATGTTCGAAGTTTCATGAAGTTTATCACTAACTAAAAATTATTATACTTATAGTATTTAAGAGAGTGACATGTTGTCACTTTCTTTGGTTTTAATAATAATTAAATTATTTTCATTGAATAAAGTCCATTAAATGAATCTAATCCGACCCTTAAGTGATATGGGTCGACTTTTAGTCATACAATAGGATTTTTCCAAGTTTTAGGGTAATTTTATAATCTTATATTTACCCTTAATTACCTGATTTACCACTAACTATAGTAAATAAAATTTACCGTAGTTACTATTCACAATGCCCAATAATAAAAAGTAGCTTATTAACAGAATTTTGACCCACTGATTCCAAATATGGAATCCATTTTTCCAAATTCAATACACAAAAGATACAGAAATTAAATTAAAATTAATCCTGTTGTCGAAAGAAAACGGGTTTTTCTTTAAAACTTTGCAAAAGATTGAATTGATTTAACCTACGAATTCAAGGTAAAATAAATGTTAATGACATATATTATATTAAATGGTAAAAATATATTATATTTATACTTTAAAACCACTAAATATTATAATTTAACCACATAAGATATTACGATGAAAAAATTTGTTTTTAATTAAAATATATCGTGTTTTTACTATTCATTAAAATATGAAAGTCATCAGAATAAAATGAAAAATTTATCCAAAGTAAATTTTTATTTCATGATTCCAAAGAATAATTTTATTTTGTAAAATGGAACTTATAAACATGTTAAAAACTAGATTTAATGTGGGTGCGCCATCAAAAGGTGGCAAAACTGCATTTTTTGAAAAATACTTATTTTACCCGGAAAATTTATTTTGTTCTTATACCATGTTCTAGAAAATGTGTAAGATGAATAATAATGATATAAAATAAAAAATTTAGTTAATACTATTCATAACAGCTAGTTCATAATAATATTATAATAATATATCGTTGTTTAGTAAAACCCGGTATTATGTACAACACACGCTATCGAGGAAGGTCGCGTTTGCGTGTAATACAAGGCAAGTCAGGGTTGCGTGTTGTGAAACAATCCTTCGTTGTTTTGTAAAACAGAATCCAATCATATTTCATTTATACGTTGAATATATATATATATATATACTCAATGTTGCGTAGAATAACTATTATCAAAATTGTGTGCAACACGATCCAAGAATAGTGTTGTGTATACTGCAAGATAATACGGTGTTGCGTATAGCGCAAGGTAATCTTGGTGTATCGTACAACAGAAGATATTAATGAAATTAAAAAGAATTTATCTTATAAAATCTCGTGTTGTTACATTCTACCCCCCTTAAAATGAATTTCGCCCTTGAAATTCGTTGGGGTTATAAATCTTTTACTATTCATAGAAACCCACAGTGTAAAAACAAATACCAAAAATGAACTTTGAAAATTAAAGTATGAAATATAACGGTTACCCAAATTAACTCATCATTGGGATTCCATATAAGATAACATTAGAAAAAATATGGATATGGAAGAGAATTCTAAACATCATGTTCGGATAGAGAGTGGTAGAGAATGTGGCTATGAAAAATCCAACTATCACAAAGCCATAAATTTGTGATGATCTAAGGTACCATCTGATTCATCAGATATAAAGGCACTAGGACAAAATTTTGGTTCTCAAGATCATTTCCCTAAATATTATTAAATTGGAAGAAACACTTCCGTGATTTTGGTATAGTCTGACCATTGGACATTCATTGGACAATTTCAACTTCATATCTTAAAGAAATGAAGTTTAATTTTTCATTCGCGATGTGTTAGCATATCATTTGATAAAATGATGGGTTATTCCATCTGTCTCAAACCAAAGGTTAGAAAAGTTATCAAAAAAATACATAAGTCCATCTATAGTGAGATTAATCATATATGGTTCTTAAAATGGACTTATACTTCATATATCATACTGATTAATATAATAAAACTAGTTTCTACTAAACATGGACTTCCTGTAGGCCAGTGGTAGGCGATAAAGGCTAGTCCCACTTCGGTTGTGGGTTAGATTCCCACAGCCTTGTCCGACGCAATGGGTTATTGCCCGTCCTACTGGTTGTCCTTTTTCTAAAACTATATCATCCCATGAATAATATCGAAAAAAGGTTCTATCCTTAAACAATACTAACTTATGTCCAACATAATCCATTCCGATCTTTAGTCTTATCCATAATATTGCAGTCCATTGTCATATTATAGTGAAAATGATTACAAATGATTTCATATAAGAAGAATGTTAATACCATCGTTGATCCCCATATATCATAAGATATGTCTTGTTGGTCACATTACAAACGTTCGAAGGCCTTAATCATGTATTCTCTTGAAAAATAAATACACATTGAACCATAGTTAAAACATGAATGCATTTAAAAGTTAACACTTTCCACATACCAAAATCCTCAAAATTCTATATACTCAAACCGTTATATCACTTAGTCATTATATCAATCATGAAATCATGAATACAATCAATCATCTCATTATCTTCTTATTCCTTCATTATGGGCATATCATCTACTTTACAAAAATATCTGAATAACATTCCATGGTTACTGGTACCATTCAACATATACTTTCAAAACTCATGGAAAACAATAGTGTAACAATCCGTAGATGTCTCTTTGTTCCATAGTACCATGAGATTACTTTTACAACATTACACATGATAAACATGTAATCATTCCACTACATTCTTAAACCATTGACCGAGCTTCAACAATTCTTTCATCTCACATATCATTTGTAGTCTCTTCATCATCATCAACATAAATACTACCCATACGACCATACTGATTCTCTTCATGAGACTTTCCCTTAGGGAATTGGTTTGCATAATGCCCGTACATTCCACATTTAAAACATTTAAACATTGTTGATGTCGTAGCAACACCATTATCCTCATCCCTGGTGTTAACTGAACCTTTTCCTTTTCTCTTACTGGCTTTGTGTCCTTCTTTTCCACACCCAAATCATCTTCCAATTTTTTTGAAACATTCTCCTTGATTCCTCTTCCCTCATGATTTACATAGGGGAAATTTAACTTTCATTCCTCTATGATCTTCATGAAACTCCATCTTTCTCTTTTTAGCTGAGTCAGGAAACTTACCAAATTTTACGTTATTGATCATATTATGAGATTGCTGATTCGGAATAATATTGATGATTGGACTTCCAAATCCCATTTCATTTCATTGCTCATGAATAATATCATTCCATTGTCCATCATATCCTCCATTATCAGGAATCATCTTGTTTCCAACCATTTTCTAAAACCCAAAAAGAATAGTGTGAGAGGCAAAAATCATGCTATGGAAAACAACATAGTAAAGGGGGAGTACCCTCAATATCTAACATCTTAGGTTAAATTATATGATCGTTAGCGCAATTCTAGGACTATAACCTATAAATATACTTAACCTTAGGGACATCCCTAGACATACATTAGAAATATCTCTAGGGATCTCACTAAAATTTTCACATCCTAGTTTCCAAATGTTGACTAAACCTTTCATCTTATACAAATTGTAGAGACCCAAAGCTTGATGTACATGGACATTACATTACTTTAGAAGAATACTTAATAAATAAAAAAAACAGACACACGATGACCGTAATAGTTTAGTGTCTTTGGAAACTTGGAACATAATCTTCTAATCGTGGAGAAAGATCTTCAACATCTCCCATAAAGATCTTTCCCTTTTTTTTCTTACCTAAAACCTTTCTTTATATCCTGGGGAAAAGAAAACAAAAAAAAGGGTGATCTAAAATTCTCAGTAAGGGTAAGCATTGATAAAATAAAACAAACCATATACATTTGAACTTAAAAACATGAACATAATGTTTAAAAATCAAAAGCTTGGGAAATGACATAAAACATGGAACTACGTAAGGCATAGATAATAAATAAACATTAATAATGAAAAAATAGCATGGGAATAAAACATGTAATTGTTGCATCTATTAATCACATGTAATGATTTCTATAGTAGCCAAGGCATTGCTTCCAAGACCATCTTAGTGGACAAAGTCCCATTCTGAATCGAGTTCACTCCTCATTTCAGTCCTGTAACACTGAACCAGATTAACTTACCGTTCCAGCCATGTCTATCTCATGAGATATAAAATCATTACCCAATGCATTGGAGGGAGATATGGTTCCCACCCATCTCATAATGAAATCATTCTTACTTGTGACATAAAAAACATACATCATTCATAATAACCCAATAAACAAAATGGGTTTCATAAACATCATTCCATCATCACATAATCCATATAAAAGAAATGGTTATCATTTCATAATAAGAAAAATGAAACCATGTAAATAATAGAGACATGATAATTTAAACATACACGTATGAAATAATGTCATCTTAGATGAAAAATGGTTTTGATAAAACACTTGAAATGAATTCTTGAGGAATATATCCTTTCTTCTTCAAAATCATTTTCTTTTCACAAAATGTCATGCAATTTTAAAAGAAAAGGAATTTTTTGAAAATAGTCATGAAATATTTTGTATGAAGATTTATGAAAATAAGTCTTTATAAAACCGTAAAAATTCGTTCGTGCCGTATAAGTTAAAAAAACATTCTTCTCGTACTATTGCTGGAAAAGTCAAAAAGTACCTTGTAACATAAAAAAAGAAAGATTCATTACATACCATGTATTAAAATTCAATAATGGGTAAAAAGGACTTTAAACATACATGAATACACTTTTATAAAACATGGACATGGATGATAAAAATAACCCTAGTAAATACTTATGAATATGAAATCTCGGATAAACATGAGATTTGCAAAATTTATCCCTTACCTTATGTCCGATAAGCTTCGTACGTATCCGAACCTCCTGTATAATTATTTAAATAATGTTATTGACTTATTAAAAAATCATATTAATTGTCATAATATCATATATATGGTTCACTTATGACTTTATATTACCCGTTCTTTTGTAAATTCCTGGTTAAAAAGCGTTTTGGCTAAAAACGTTTCATTTGTCGTCCGTGTTTTGACTTGTAATTATTCATATGATTACTTAGATCACGATTACATAATTCCATAATATAAAACATGATTTATATATAATATATATTAAGAATATACATATATATAATAGATCGATAAATGGAAAGAAATACACCGTTCATGGAGACAGTAGGGTGTACGTACGCACGAGCGATGATATCGTTTCTATAATTATTGAATTGAATTGGAGTGGATGATAAAATATATCAGAATAGGTATGATGTTATAATAACTATGTGTAGTTATTATTTACACCATTATACCCATCCATGTAAGGTGTTGGTGGAAAAACAGATTATACCACGGCGTGGAGACGATATTTCGTACGTACGCACGCGTGGTGATTTTGTTTTCCGTAGGATGGATAGAAGGTGAAATGGGGTTGTTTCATATTTATAATAACAAATAATTATATTAGTGGTACTGATGTTATTAATTTATAGTGAGACAACTAAATAAGATGAAGTTGAAGAAGAAAGAAGCTTGAATGAATCGGGAGAAGAAATTACCTCTTCTTCGATACGCCTCTTTGAAACATCCTCCTAGGGACCTAAGATTCGTCTTTGAAGAAGACCAGGTCCTCTAGAATGTTTATAGGAAAATTCAGAAGGGAAATGGTCATGTATTGGCCGAGCATGAAGGCTCAAATTTGTGTGAGGAGAAGAGGGAGGAGGTGCCCTTTTATAAGGGAGGAGAGGGGCACCTTTGGAATTCTTAAAAATATTAATTTATAATAAATCTAACCCCACATAAAAACCGCCAAAAATGACTTATATTATAAAATTAGATGATATAGGGTTGTAATATCATCAAAATATCAAATTTAGACATGTTTGGATCTTATTTTAAACATTATCATTTTGATTTATCCTTATTTAATCTATTTATATTTATTTGTGGTAATAAAATTCTAAATTATCAATTATAACAAATAATTACTTATTTGTTGTGAATTTTCCATAATTGTTTACTTTATAACATTATAGAACATATAACTTTAAATTTATGTTTTTTAAATATTTTTGTGATTTTTAATCAATTTTATAATATGTTATTTTTATAAAATAACAATAGTGTCAATTTTGACACTATTCATTTATTTGAAATTAAATAAAATATATACAGAATATATGTTCAAACTAATAGCATTAATAGATTCATAAAAGGTCATATGTATCTATAAATTAGTGGATCACATTAAATTGTTCATATAATATATATTTTATAAATTTTAATACCATTTATTTGGTTTATCTCTTAATAAAATAATTACTACAACATTTTTGTATAATTATTTAATATAGTTATTTTTGCATAAAAATTTAAAATAAAATCCAATGATGAATATAAATCTATTACCTTTCACAATAATACTTTTACTCGAATTTATCATCTTAAAATCGCTATAGTTAAATTGTTATATTTATTAAATTATGAAGGTGACAACTTTGGCATCATTTAAAATAAAATAATATAAGTGTCATAATTTCTTGTATAAGACTCCAAATGGTCAAATATTAGACCATTGGATTATTATTGTTTAAATTTACATGAAAAATAAGTTTTGGTCAGGGTTTTGGGCCTTTTATGGTCACTATTAGTTTAATAAAAACTATATTCTTGATTTTTCACTAGATAAATAATTTCTGCATCACTATTGTGTCACAATTAATGATAATTATTTAATCCAAAAAAATTCTAAATAAATTCTAATGATGTAGATAATTTTGTTAGCTTTATTTAGACTTTTAATGTTCGAAGATTCATGATGTTTATCACTAACTCAAAATTATTATACTTATAGTATTTAAGAGAGTGACATGTTGTCACTTTCTTTGGTTTTAATAATAATTAAATTATTTTCATTGAATAAAGTCCATTAAATGAAACAAATCCGACCCTTAGGTGATATGGGTCGCCTTTTAGTCATCCAATAGGATTTTTCCAAGTTTTAGGGTAATTTTATAATCTTATATTTACCCTTAATTACCCGATTTACCTTAAACTATAGTAAATAAAATTTACCGTAGTTACTATTCACAATGCCCAAAAATAAAAAGTAGCTTATTAACAGAATTTTGACCCACTGATTCTAAATATGGAATCCATTTTTCCAAATTCAATACACAAAAGATACAGAAATTAAATTAAAATTAATCCCGTTGTCGAAAGAAAACGGGTTTTTCTTTAAAACATTGCAAAAGATTGAATTGATTTAACCTACGAATTCAAGGTAAAATAATTGTCAATGACATATATTATATTAAATGGTAAAAATATATTCTATTTATACTTTAAAACCACTAAATACTATAATTTAACCACATAATATATTACGATGAAAAAATTTGTTTTTAATTAAAATATATCGTGTTTTTACTATTCATTAAAATATGAAAGTCATCAGAATAAAATGAAAAATTTATCCAAAGTAAATTTTTATTTCATGATTCCAAATAATAATTTTATTTTGTAAAATGGAACTTATTAACATGTTAAAAACTAGATTTAATGTGGGTGCGCCATCAAAAGGTGGAAAAACTGCATTTTTTGAAAAATACTTATTTTACCCGGAAAATTTATTTTGTTCTTATACAATGTTCTAGAAAATGTGTAAGATGAATATTAATGATATAAAATAAAAAAATTAGTTAATACTATTCATAACAGCTAGTTCATAATAATATTATAATAATATATCGTTGTTTAGTAAAACCCGGTACTGTGTACAACACACGCTATCGAGGAAGGTCGCATTTGCGTGTAATGCAAGGCAAGTCAGGGTTGCGTGTTGTGAAACAATCTTTCGTTGTTTTGTACAACAGAATCCAAACATATTTCATTTATACGTTGAATATATATATATATATACTCAATGTTGTGTAGAATAACTATTATCAAAATTGTGTGCAACACGATCCAAGAATAGTGTTGTGTAAACTGCAAGATAATACGGTGTTGCGTATAACGAAAGGTAATCTTGGTGTATCATACCACATAAGATATGAATGAAATTAAAAAGAATTTATCTTATAAAATCTCGTGTTGTTACATTCTACCCCCCTTAAAATGAATTTTTCCCTTGAAATTCGTTGGGGTTATAAATCTTTTACTATTCATAGAAACCCACATTGTAAAAAGAAATACCAAAAATGAACTTTGAAAATTAAAGTATGAAATATAATGGTTACCCAAATTAACTCATCACTGGGATTCCATATAGGATAACATTAGTAAAAATATGGATATGGAAGAGAATTCTAACCATCATGTTCAGATAGAGAGTGGTAGAGAATTTTGCTATTAAAAATCCAACAATCACAAAGCCATAAATTTGTGATGATCTAAGGTACCATCTGATTCATCAGATATAAAGGCACTAGGACAAAATTTTTGGTTCTCAAGATCATTTCCTTAAAGATGATTAAATTGGAAGAAATACTTCCGTGATTTTGGTATAGTCTCACCATTGGTCATTCTTTGGACAATTTCAACTTCATATCTTAAAGAAATGAAGTTTAATTTTTCATTCGTGATGTGTTAGCAGATCATGTGATAAAATGATGGGTTATTCCATCTGTCTCAAACAAAAGGTTAGAAAAGTTATCAAAAAAATACAAAAGTCCATCTATAGTGAGATTAATCATATATGGTTCTTAAAATGGACTTATACTTCATATATCATACTGATTAATATTATAAAACTAGTATCTACTAAACATTGAATTCCTGTAGGCCAGTGGTAGGAGATAAAGGCTAGTCGCACTTCGGTTGTGGGTTCGATTCCCACATCCTTGTCCGACGCAATGGGTTGTCGGCCGTCCTACAGGTTTTCCTTTTTCTAAAACTATATCATCCCATGAATAATATCAAAAAAAGGTTCTATCCTTAAACAATACTAACTTATGTCCAACATAATCCATTCCAATCTTTAGTCTTATCCATAATATTGCAGTCCATTGTCATATTATAGTGAAAATGATTACCAATGATTTCATATAATAAGAATGTTAATACCATCGTTGATCCCCATATATCATAAGATATGTCTTGTTGGTCACATTACAAACGTTCGAAGGCCTTAATCATGTATTCTCTTGAAAAATGAATACCCATTGAACCATAGTGAAAACATGAATGCAGTTAAAAGTTAACACTTTCCACATACCAAAATCCTCAAAATTCTATATACTCAAACCATGATATCACTTAGTCCTTATATCAATCATGAGATCATGAATACAATCAAACATCTCATTATCTTCTTATTCCTTCATTATGGGCATATCATCTACTTTACAAAAATATCTGAATAACATTCCATGGTTACTGGTACCATTCAACATATACATTCCAAACTCAAGGAAAACAATAGTGTAACAATCCATAGATGTATCTTTGTTCCATAGTACCATGAGATTACTTATACAACATTACACATGATAAACATGTAATAATTCCACTACATTCTTAAACCATTGACCGAGCTTCAACAATTCTTTCATCTCACATATCATTTGTAGTCTCTTCATCATCATCAACATAAATACTACCCATACGACCATACTAATTCTCTTCATGAGACTTTCCCTTAGGTAATTGGTTTGCATAATGCCCGTACATTCCACATTTAAAACATTTAAACATTGTTGATGTCGTAGCAACACCATTATCCTCATCCCTGGTGTTAACTGAACCTTTTCCTTTGCACTTACTGGCTTTGTGTCCTTCTTTTCCACACCCAAAGCATCTTCCAATTTTTTTGAAACATTCTCCTTGATTCCTCTTCCCACATGATTTACATATGGGAAATTTAACTTTCATTCCTCTATGATCATCATGAAACTCCATCTTTCTCTTATTAGCTGAGTCAGGAAACTTACCAAATTTTACTTTATTGATCATATTATGAGATTGCTGATTCGGAATAATAATGATGTTTGGACTTACAAATCCCATTTCATTTCGTTTCTCATGAAGAATATCATTCCATTGTCCATCATATCCTCCATTATCAGGAATCATCTTGTTTCCAACCATTTTCTAAAACCCAAAAAGAATAGTGTGAGAGGCAAAAATCATGCTATGGAAAACAACATAGTAAAGGGGGAGTACCCTCAATATCTAACATCTTAGGTTAAATTATATGATCGTTAGCGCAATTCTAGGACTATAACCTATACATATACTTAACCTTAGGGACATCCCTAGACATACATTAGAAATATCTCTAGGGATCTCACTAAAATTTCGCATCCTAGTTTCCAAAGGTTGACTAAACCTTTCCTCTAATACAAATTCTAGAGACCCAAAGCTTGATGTACATGGACATTACATTACTTTAGAAGAATACTTAATAAATTACAAAAACAGACACACAATGACCGTAATAGTTTACTTTCTTTGGAAACTTGGAACATAATCTTCTAATCGTGGCGAAAGATCTTCAACATCTCCCATAAAGATCTTTCCCTTTTTTTTCTTACCTAAAACCTTTCTTTATATCCCAGGGAAAAGAAAACAAAAAAAAGGGTGATCTCAAATGCTCAGTAAGGGTAAGCATTGATAAAATAAAACATACCATATTCATTTGAACATAAAAACATGAACATAATGTTTAAAAATCAAAAGCTTGGGAAATGACATAAAACATGGAACTACGTAAGGCATAGATCATAAATAAACATTAATAATGAAAAAATTGCATGGGAATAAAACATGTAATTGTTGCATCTATTAATCACATGTAATGATTTCCATAGTAGCCAAGGCATTGTTTCCAAGACCATCTTAGTGGAAAAAGTCCCATTCTGAATCGAGTTCACTCCTCGTTTCAGTCCTGTAACACTGAACCAGATTAACTTACCGTTCCAGCCATGTCTATATCATGAGATATAAAATCATTACCCAATGCATTGGAGGGAGATATGGTTCCCACCCATCTCATAATGAAATCATTCTTACTTGTGCCATAAAAAACATACATCATTCATAATAACCCAATAAACAAAATGGGTTTCATAAACATCATTCCATCATCACATAATCCATATAAAAGAAATGGATATCATTTCATAATAAGAAAAATGAAACCATTTAAATAATAGAGACATTATAATTGAAACATAAACAAATGAAATAATGTCATCTTAGATGAAAAATGGTTTTGATAAAACACTTGAAATGAATTCTTGAGGAAAATATCCTTTCTTCTTCAAAATCATTTTCTTTTCACAAAATGTCATGAAATTTTAAAAGTAAAGGAATTTGTTGAAAATATTCATGAAATATTTTGTATGAAGATTTATGAAAATAAGTCTTTATAAAACCGTAAAAATTCGTTCGTGCAGTATAAGTTAAAAAAACATTCTTCTCGTATATTTGCTGGAAAAGTCAAAAAGTACCTTGTAACATAAAAAAAGATTCATTACATACCATGTATTAAAAGTAAATAATGGGTAAAAAGGACTTTAAACATACATTAATACACATTTATAAAACATGGACATGGATGATAGAAATAACCCCAGTAAATACTTATGAATATGAAATCTCGGATAAAAATGAGATTTGCAAAATTTATCCCTTACCTTATGTCCGATAAGCTTTGTACGTATCCGAACCTCCTGTATAATTATTTAAATAATGTTATTGACTTATTAAAAAATCATATTAATTGTTATAATATCATATATATGGTTCACTTATGACTTTATATTACCCGTTCTTTTGTAAATTCCTGGTTAAAAAGCGTTTTGGGTAAAATCGTTTCATTTGTCGTCCGTGTTTTGACTTGTAATTATTCATATGATTACTTAGATCACAATTACATAATTACATAATATAAAACATGATTTATATATAATATATATTCAGAATATACATATATATAATAGATCGATAAATGGAAAGAAATACACCGTTCATGGAGACAGTAGGCCGTACGTACGCACGAGCGATGATATCGTTTCCATAATTATTGAATTGAATTGGAGTGGATGATACAATATATCAGAATCGGTATGATGTTATAATAACTATGTATAGTTATTAATTATACCATTATACCCATCCATGTATGGTGTTGGTGGAAAAATAGATTGTACCACGCGGTGGAGACGATATTCCGTACGTACGCATGCGTGGTGATTTTGTTTTCCGTAGGATGGATAGAAGGTGAAATGGGGTTGTTTCATATTTATAATAACAAATAAGTATATTAGTGGTACTGATGTTATTAATTTATAGTGAGACAACTAAAGAAGATTAAGTTGAAGAAGAAATAAGCTTGAAAGAATCGGGAGAAGAAATTACCTCTTCTTCGATACGTCTCTTTGAAACATCCTCCTAGGGAACTAAGATTGGTCTTTGAAGAAGACCAGGTCCTCTAGAATGTTTCTAGGAAAATTTAGAAGGGAAATGGGCATGTATTGGACGAGCTTGAAGGCTCAAATTGGTATGAGGAGGAGAGGGAGGAGGTTCCCTTTTATATGGGAGGAGAGGGGCACCTTTGGAATTCTTAAAAATATTAATTTATAATAAATCTAACCCCACTTAAAAACCGCCAAAAATGACATATATTATAAAATTAGATGACATAGGGTTGTAATATCATCAACATATCAAATTTAGACATGTTTGGATCTTATTTTAAACCTTATCATTTTCATTTATCCTTATTTAATCTATTTAAATTTATTTGTGGTAATAAAATTCTAAATTAACAATTATAACAAATAATTACTTATTTGTTGTGAATTTTACATAATTGTTTACTTTATAACATTATAGAACATATAAATTTAAATTTATTATTTTTAAATATTTTTGTGATTTTTAAAAATTTTTATAATATGTTATTTTTATAAAATAACAACAGTGACAATTTTGACACTATTCATTTATTTGAAATTAAATAAAATATATACAGAATATATGTTCAAACTAATAGCTTTAATAGATTCATAAAAGGTCATATGTATCTATAAATTAGTGGATAACATTAAATTGTTCATATAATATATATTTTATAATTTTTAATACCATTTATTTGGTTTATCTCTTAATAAAATAATTACTACAACATTTTTGTATAATTATTTAATATAGTTATTTTTGCATAAAAATTTAAAATAAAATCCAATGATGAAGATAAATCTATTACCTTTCACAATAATACTTTTACTCGAATTTATCATCTTAAAATCTCTATAGTTAAATTGTTATATTTATTAAATTATGAAGGTGACAACTTTGGCATCATTTAAAATAAAATAATATAAGTGTCATAATTGCTTGTATAAGACTCCAAATGGTCAAATATTAGACCATTGGATTATTATAGTTTAAATTTACATGACCAATAAGTTTTGGTCAGGTTTTTAGGCCTTTTATGGTCACTATTAGTTTAATAAAAACTATATTCTTGATTTTTCACTAGATAAATAATTTCTGCATCACTATTATGTCACAATTAATGATAATTATTTAATCCCAAAAAATTCTAAATAAATTCTCATTATGTAGATAATTTTTTTATATTTCTGTAGACTATTAATGTTCGGTGTTTTATGAAGTTTATCACTAACTTAAAATTATTATACCTATAGTATTTAAGAGAGTTACATGTTGTCACTTTCTTTGGTTTTAATAATAATTAAATTATTTTCATGAAATAAAGTCTATTAAATGAATCTAATCCGACCCGTAGGTGATATGGGTCGACTTTTAGTCATCCAATATGACTTTTCCATGTGTTAGGGTAATTTTATAATCTTAAATTTACCCTTAATTACCCGATTTACCTTTAACTATAGTAAATAAAATTTACCGTAGTTACTATATACAATGCCCAAAAATAAAAAGTAGCTTATTAACATAATTTTGACCCACTGATTCCAAATATGGAATCCATTTTTTCAAATTCAATACACAAAAGTTGCAGAAATTAAATTAAAATTAATCCCGTTGTCGAAAGAAAACGGGTTTTTCTTTAATACATTGCAAAAGATTGAATTAATTTAACCTACGAATTCAAGGTAAAATAAATGCTAATGACATAAATTATATTAAATGATAAAAATATATTCTATTTATACTTTAAATCCATTCAATATTATAATTTAACCACATAATATATTACTATGAAAAAAGTTTTTGTTTAATTAAAATATAGCGTGTTTTTACTATTCATTATAATATGAAAGTCATCAGAATAAAATGAAAATTTTATCCAAAGTAAATTTTTATTTCTTGATTCCAAAGAATAATTATATTTTGTAAAATGGATCTTATAAAAATGTTAAAAACTAGATTTAAAGGGGGCGCGCCATCAAAAGGTGGCAAAACTGCATTTTTTTAAAAATACATATTTTAACCGAAAAATTTATTTTGTTCTTATACCATGTTATAGAAACTGTGTAAGATGAATAATAATGTTATAAAATTCAAAATTTATTTAATACTATTGATAACGGCTAGTTCATAATAATATTATAATAATATATCGTTGTTTAGTAAAACCCGGTTTTGTGTACAACACACGCTATCGAGGAAGGTCGTGATTGCGTGTAATGCAAACCAAGTCAGGGTTGCGTGTTGTGAAAGAATCCTTCGTTGTTTCGTAAAATAGAATCCAACCATATTTCATTTATACATAATATATATATACTCAATGTTGCGTAGAATAACTATTATCAAAATTTTGAGCAACACGATCCAAGAATAGTGTTGCGTATACTGCAAGCTAATAAAGTGTTGCGTATAGCACAAGGTAATCATGGTGTATCTTAAAACAGAAGATATGAATGAAGTTAAAAATAATTTATCTTATAAAATCTCGGGTTGTTATAGGGTGGACCTCCTTGTGGTGGTGAGAGTAACATATCAAATCGTCTCCCACCGCCAGCTGCACGACCAGCTCCTCTTCCACATCTGCCTTCTTCATGGAGACCTCCTCAGTCGAATCTCTGTCATTGTATGAGTGGTCCTTCGACCATCTGCTTATCATCTGAATATCGGGTCAGACAGTCACGAGCCATGTTACCCTGCCCTCCACATGTAAACCACTGCCTGCTCCTAGCATGTATGTCTCCGCTTCGGGTTCCCCACACAACCGATCCTAAGTCAACTGGTCATCCACTTGTAGGTATCGTCCTTTTACACATCTGTGACATCTGTCTGCTGCCACCTGCTGAAGACTCTGATACATGATGACTGGTTGTTGGTCTCACTGCTGGTGTCTTCTCATCAAGGAAAAATTTCACTAGGAGGTCTCTCTCTTACACCCCCACCTGCGTTGGGATTCTAAGTGATATCACTGAAGCCCTGATCTCTCGCCTGAGTCCCTGCTCGATGGTCCGTGCACTAAATAATGGGTCCTACACCATATCGGTGGAGTAGCGTGAGAGGTCTGTGAATGTCACTATGTATTGAGCTACAGTCATGTTTCCCTGTTGCAGATGAAGTAGCTCATATATACGCATTTCACAAAGATTTTCTGGTACAAACTCTGCCCGAAAGAGCACTCAAAGTCTACCTAGAGAAACGTCACACCGTAGTGAACCTGGAGCATCACGCTCCACCATCTGCGCACTGCTTCTTGTATAAGGCTGGAAACATGAATCATCATGAGATCGGCTGGTGTCCCTACCAGTCAGAAAACTCTCAACACGGCCTCCAGCCAATCCTCAGCCGCCTGTGGGTCCATCTCTCCCATGAACCTAGGTGGTCTCTTGCGCTGGAACTCATGCAACGCGCTCATATAGCGTGCACCGTCTGCTTCTAGGACTGGTGGCATCGGTGGACCAACGGGTAATAGTACCGCTGGTGCCTCCACTGGTGCCTCTACTAATGGATGACCCTGTGCCTAGGCCTCATCGCTTGGTGGGCTATTAGTGTATACACGTCTCGAAACTCTATCCAGCGGCCTACGTAGAGGCATTCTGAAAAGAAATATGTGCCCTATGGTTAAGAGAGTTATACATGGTGAGATGACCTTGTGAGAAAACATAATGAAAAATTTTAAAAACACACATGCAATCAGTTGTTTTCATGCAATGAGTCAGAAATCAGTAGTCAAGGTCCCGGTGTATGGATACTTCGGTCGACACACCAACCATGGACCCACGGAACTGAAAACCACACTCACTAAACATAACACTATTGCTATATAGAAACAATCAGAGTCTTAAGATCTATGGTAGAACCAACTCCTATGGTACCAATTTTTCATGACCGGTCCCCAGGGGCCCGGGCCGTGACTACCCCAATCCCGCCTTCAATAGGTCAGGGGCTGGCGACTAGCACAAAAGTTGTAATTCCCTTAAACTGTAAAGGCATTACATTTATAACCTGTAAAACCACACATAAGAAAGAACACATCGAGGTGAAACACCAAGTAAATTGTATATCAAACGAGTGATGAAAGTAAAAAAGGGTCCATAATACAATCCCAATAGTAATGGTACTTGTACAACTGAAATGCAATACAACTGAAGAAATGGAAATGACACTTACTCGATCATCCTCTAAGGTTCCTACATTAAGGGTAGGTATAGATCCCCTCCTCAACACTCCACATTCATCTGTCTCCTTCGGGTACTTACACGTTGTATGTTCCACCTCCTTGTACCATCCAATCCTAGTAATCTTAGCCTCAGTCAGGGTTGTCCGTCGTTTCTATCCAACACAACAAGGTGTGGGCATAGCCCGTGGAGGTGTGAGTATAACGATACTCAGTAAGGACACAGAGACCCTAAAGGTCTCACAAAATAAACCAAGGATAAAACACATACAAAGAAATAAACAGATAACTCTACATAGGTATATATGCCCATACATATACCAATGTTATCAAGTGATCGATCTCAACCATGATGAAAACACAGAAAAAACTGACTCATCTCAACGAGGATTTTTTTCTAGGGGTAGTATAAAGTAACATCCCCAGTCACATTGTTGACACCTCGGCTGGTGGAGAACTCCTCCTATATTGAGTACAGCGGGCCTACCATGACACCAATCATGCTTCCCACTAACAATAGACTATTTGGGTACTTCTCCTATCGAGTACTGTGGATCTGCAATGTCATCAAGCACGTTCCCCACCTTGGTTCTGCGGCATCACCAAATGAACTCCCCCTCATAGACTGCTAAGGAAATCCTCCTATCAAGTTGTTTGGGTCTGCTGAGACACCGTGGTGATATCCACTGTGGGTCTTCCACAACACAAAGGCACTCCCCACTAGACTAGTAGAGTCACTCCGAGTCAAAATGGTCAGCAGTCGTCAGGTCTCTGCTAGCTACAAGGTCTCCAAAATATGCTTGCTTGTCTCAGAGAGGATACACTCCAAGATATATTGGTTGATACTCTAACTCTCACAAAGTCCCACGAAGAAGTATCTAAAAGGTCTTCCACATTATAGGGGTATCAATGCAATAGACGACGCATCAATCAGATTCCTGATCATTGAGTTATTATCCATTTAGTCCCGGGAGCCTGGTTGGAATCGTTCACAATCCCACATGATTGTATCTCAACTATACCCCAAACTCTAGTGGGGTATACTCAATGGTATTTCCATGCTCCATGATTTCCAGCATTGCTGACGGTGCGTCAAACGAACATATGATGCCAAAGATATGCACGAAAGAGGGTAAATGGGTCGTAGTGGGCCTGGGTCTGGTACAACCCAGTCGGACTGACCGGCCTGACACATCTTGGGAAAACCCGGTTTGGGTCGACCCAACCTGACCCATTGGCCTGGCTCGGCCTATCGGTTGGGCGATCCCGTTGGGTTCGGACCGACACGTTGGGTCCCCCCATCAGGCCGCGAGGTGCCGCAGAGAGACACGAGTGCACGGTCTGGCCATGGATCGGCGCGAGGACGGTACGACCCAAAGGGTACCACGAATATGGCTCACCCTAGGGCGTGGGGCCAGTTCGGCTTGGAGGGTCGTGTGGTCGCGGATCAGGGAGGCCTGGCTTGAGGGCCGGGGTGGCGCGGCCAGGGCTGGTTCGTCCTGCATGTGGCGCGACCAGGGCCAGTTCGGCCGGGAGGCCGGAGCGTCCGTGGTGGCTCTGCCAGCGGATGGCCAAGCTAGGGCAGCCCGGACAGGTTATAGCGCAGCCAAGGGGTGGCCCGCCCTGGGCATAGCACAACATGGGGCTGGTTCGTAGAGTGGCGGCAAGGGGACTATTTGGTTGGGAGGCTGGAGCGTCGTAGGGATGATTTGGCCGAGAGGCCAGTGTGCCATGGGGGCGGCGCGGGTACCGGAGGCTGCAGGTGGTGGCGTCATTTCATTCTTCACCTTCGCTACCTTCATCGCCTTCTTCCATTTAGATGAACACCGTAAAAAACACAAGGGTTATGGAGTGGATGGGACATTTTAGTTTGGACCGCACTCTCCACATTAGAGTGGTAGCAAGAGGTTCACAAGAATGAAGATCATCAAAGCCTCCCTCAAAAATTATTCCCAGCCCTCAAAAGAAAAGAAGGGCTGTACTTGTGAAGTGATAATCCAACAACATTAAACCCCTACTTTTTCATTGTTGGTTGGTGTTGGTGTGGAAAGGGGGAAATTGATTCATTGTAGATGAACACATCCTGTAGCGAAGAAAGTTCTGAGGAAGGAAAATTGAATTCTGGGACGTTTTTCATAGTCGAAGGTGTTCCTCATCATCGTTCTTTGTCGATGTAGTGTTCTTCATTGGGATCTTTCTATCAAGTTCCTCTGGTCTCCAAACTCCTCCCAAAAAGAAATGACAGGCCAAGATAATATATTTTTATATCTATTATGTTTTTGGAATAAATCATAAAGGTTTAATTGAATAAGGGAGAGTTTTCACAATTAATGTGGATCGTTGGAACAATTAAAATGTGCAGGTGTTAAAGAGGTCTGCCCCAAATTTATTAGGGAGTTGAGGGTTTCTCCCAATTAAAGGGGGTTTCAAGGGTGTTTAATCCCGGGTGGACCCCACCACCAAAACCTCTCATGGGAGGTTATGGTTTGGGTGGTCCCCAACACCATAAACTCTCATGGGAGGTTATGGTCTGGTGGTCCCCACTTTCAACTACCACATAAAGGTTTAGTTCTGGTGGACCCCACCTCCCAACACCCACGTGGGTGTTGCAAATAAAAATAAAAATGTTATACCCTTTTATTTTTATTTTATTCTTACACGAAAAACCCAAAAAATAAAATTCACCCTCGAACAACTTTCGTCAAGGTGAAAGTCTTCTTAAGAGATAACAGGCATTACGAGTTCAACGGTACACATAGATTTAAATTCTGAGCTCAGGATTAAAAGATAGAGAAACCTGATCGCACGTTTTCTGAACGTACCTGAAATAATGTTTAGAAATTCATTCTCGGCACTCCATGCCTCGGAATCACGCACCATCAATATTTGTGAACTCATAAAATTCCCATATATTTAAAAAAAATTACATTGAAATTCTGGTTCATTACAAGGTAAAACCATTTAGGATACTAGGAAACTGTTCGAAATGGGTTTCATCTGACAGTATCTTGCACACACCTTTCGAATGGTATGGAATACCATTTGGGTAAACTGTAAAGCCCATAAAAGATTAAAAAATTAAAAAAAAAATCATCCATGGATTTAAAACCCCAGGTCGTGATTTTCCATCATTTCATCAACTACAACTCTATTGATGAACCATTCTTACCCATGCATCCATGATGTGGTTTTCTTTTGATTATTTTCTATTTGCAACATTGTTGGTTGAAAATTGAAACTCCGGGTTTGTCTAATCCTCTCTACCCCTCACTTATTCAGATTATGGTTTTGGTTTTCCCTTCTTCTTCTAAAGCATAAAACCCTTGTTTTATAGTGAGGTTAAGGTTATGGTTTCAAGGGGTGTTTGAATCCAGATTTAATGCCACAACTATGAGTGTGTTCATTATTGTATATGAGGTAGATGGTCTACATGTATTATCCCATATTCTAATTTTGAATTTTTACATGAAAGATAGTGTTCTTTTATTCCATTTTTTTGTTCTTTGTTCTATTGATGTCTGTGATAATAATTGGTGTCTCAGTAACCATTTTAAACCCCCATGATTCCCATGGGATGCTCTGAGGATCACTTGAACATTTTAGGTCCATCCATGGGGTGCGCCAGAAACATTGAACCCAAAGGGTTGTAGGGTTAAGTGAAAGATCCCCTAGTAAATATTGAAGCCCATATAGAACATGTTAAATGGATTATTATATTATAAATAGAAAGATGATAAATATACCTAAGGTGAAAAGAGAATGATATGTTATTGTAATTACGTGAAAATGGGTAATTGAGTTGAATGATATTATGATGATTGTTTAACGAAATTTTTCCTAGACATGCCTAAGTGAATTAGGGAATATTAAATGGTGAACTTGTAATTAGGTAATGTAATGGGAAATGGATATTATTTTAAAGATGTGTAATGAGGGAATGTATGAATTTGTGGAATGTGACTATACATTCAAATTAGGTATTTCACCTAAATGATTCGAATATAATAAAAAGGGGTTTTGTTATGTGATATGAGAATAGAACATGAATGCATAAGTATGTAAATTCTTGGGAAATGATAAATGAGCTAAATAGTTTAATGAATGGTTAATTATGAAATTGGATAAGGCATGGGGTATTTTGAATAAAATAAAGAGGATAAGGCATGAAAATGGGAATTGGATAAATGGATATGAATTTTAAATAGAAAATGTATTCATGGGTTATGTAATAGTATTAATTCTAATGTTTTTGTTATGAATTATGATAAAAAATGGAATTTAATATGATTGGTTGTGTAATGGTATGGTTGTGGTCATTGGATAAATAATAATGTTAACATGGCTAGGAATTTAGTGTGTTTACTTGAGGTTCTATGCCCATGTGATGAGTTAGACTGAGGCTCTAAATTCCACCCCAAATTGCACGGGTTTGGGAAGGGTACATAGGCTCTGTTACCCTAATGGTTTCATTCCACCCAGACTGAGGCTTCAAGGTGAGGAGAATGTAATTATGTGATAAGTGGATCCCTAGTGATATATGGACACTATTTGATTCCCCTTTTCATTGTGATTGATTGCCTTAGATAATTTAATAGATGTTATTTATGTTTATCCAAGCGAACATGTGATTAAATGGTTTGAGTAATGATGATTATATAATGAATGTAATTTGAAAAAATTCTAGGAATAACTTAAATGAACATTTTTACATATGTCAACAAATCTAACCCCTCTTTTCTTAATATTTATTTTCATTCATTCATTCACTATTTACTAGAATGGATATTTTTTTGACGCCTTTGGTGGTGCCCTATTTCTTTTTGTACTCACACCCTGCTCGGGCCACCATTAGGTACCCTAGAATACCATTTGGTTGTAGGTCAGGACAATGAAAAGACCCCTAAACTATGATGTTGAGTTGGGCATGTGATGCACATGCAGAAGGATCCAGACATAGAGTCAGGACCCATTTTTTTGGTCATTTGTTTTATTTTTGGGTTTTATTCATTGTGTCTATGATTAACACATGACATTGTTGTATTAGATTTGTATTGTACCTCGATTGGGTAATGTTTGGTTAAGCATGTTGATTGGTTGTTTCAAATTTCTTACATTATTTTCACATTGGTTTGTTCTAACATACTCTAGTAATGAGGGTATAGTTTCCCCACATGTCTTTTTAGTCCCTCAATACTAGTCGAAATCCTTTGGCGTACGAGGAGTCATGCTTGAGGTCATGTGATGACCCGGCTCGGAGCACCGATTTAGTGGTTTCTAGGTCGGGGATATTATAATGTTGAATCAAAGGGGTTATTTTCCTTTTAATACTATTTGGGGATGGTATACAAGATATTATGATGTGTTGGGCCTTGTAAATGAGCTCGTGCTTGGGAGTCGTTAACCCATGTACGAGGGAAAACCCAAGTCACCCTGGGTGGAAATTGTTGTTCTTGATGTTTGTTGTTATAATTGAAAGATATTTAATTGTTGGTGGATGCACATATAGGTTGATTTGATTTATTTATGAAATTTCAGTCATTTTTGGAGTTTCATGGTGTTTTTCATTCCGGCATAATTTTAGGTACCTAAGTATTTGTAGCATGCATCTATATAGGAATACACATGGGATGGGTGTGTGGGGTAATGAGAGTAGAATGAATTGTACTTCATTGAAAAATCTGAATAAAATAATTACTAATAATAGTAATGTATGTGGGTGAAATATAGTTAAGGAATATCATGTATAACGAAATGTTATAACCGAGGTTAAAATTTTGGGTTGTGACAAATTTTAAAAGGCTAACACGATGTCTAAAGGAGAAATATTGCACAATGATGGTAAAATTGTTATCAAATTTTTCTAATGACTGTTTTAAGGGGGATAAAATGATGGTTTTGATAGGATTTGAAAGGGGAGATGTGTTAGAGGGGAAAAGTGAGTTGGTTACCCCTTATGGACCATGACCATGGTAGGTAGGTTAGGGGGAGTTATCTCTGTGTGATAATGAGTATTGGGGTAAATTATGAAAACTGGGTTGTTTAAGGATGATCACGTGGGATTATTCCATCTTTTGTTAAATTCTGTCGGTCATTCTCAATGTGTCAATTGAATGAAATGATTGGAATTAGAATGTTAGGATGAATAGTTGGGTATACATGGTGTTGTCGATTTGACCATTGTATGTGTAGGTTGGGGCAGTGAAAGTGCCCTAGTAGAGATTCCGGGCTTGGATTGTGAGGCCTTGAAGGTTAGGATATGGCCTAAGTGGTGTATTTACGGAACCCTCATAGGGTTGTGGCTTTTGGGTAGCGAGGCGTTGTTAGGTAATGTGAGTAAGAGAACTCTTGTGGTTCCTGACCGTACAGAGAACATGCTGGACCCAATAGATGGTGCATAGGTCTTCATAACCCTGTGAGTAGAGACATTGTGTGTTGTTTCTATAATCTCGGAGAGGATTTTTTGCCTTTAGTTCTGATGATTTTGTACACCTTTTCAGGGAACCAATAGTAGATGGTTGTTGGTGTGCTAGGCATCGTGTGCATCAGAATAAGAGTGAGAGTTTCATTCATGATAATAGATTTGTTCGTGTGTTGATAATCATGGATTGAAGAAGAGGACCAATGGATTCTCTTAGTTGTGACTCTAGTTTAGGGAGTTTGTATCATTCAACATTCATGGTGACCTATGAGAGAGTACTGATAAGGATTCTAGTTCGTTTGATCGTGTTTTTCACATGTATATGTTTAAGAAATTGATAGGTGAACTTAGAGTATTTTATGGTGTATATTTGTCTTAGATGAATAAGTGGGATGGTTGAGGGTTGGTTGTGGAACATGTGTTTGGGTTATTTGTTGATAGTTACAGAATATCAGGGGCTCCTCGTCCGAGGATAGACTAGCGGTGCGTGTACCAATGAATATCAAGCTTGGGATATTCTTCAGAGGTGGTGTTAATGCGTATTGATTACCAACAAGGTATAATATATGGTAATGTTAGACTCAGTGTTTTTGTAAGGGTACTAGAGTGCTCGTAATGGCACCTACGATTTTCTTCGAAGGGTTATATCATATGGAATCCTGAATCACCTATTTGGATGATGATTACTAGGGACATGAGGTGGGTTTTCCGTGGAAGAGAGGATTCTGGATAGAATATTGTTAAATGATTTCACTCGATGGTGACAACCGAGCTAATGGTGGTCATGTGGTGGAACTTATTTATATGAATGGTTTTTTTGTAGAGGGATAGATGATCTTTGTTGGTAATCAGGCTTGAGTGGCGAATTTTAAGTATTTCTGTGACATGTATGTTAGTGAAGCCCGAGATTCTTAGCATGTCATGGTTTCCCATAGCGTGACATAATAAGTGGATAAGTTAGTGGAGCTGTTCTTCGACATATTTTTAGTGTACCTCTGCTAGTTATGATCATTCCAAACATCTTAACATTGTCCCATGTATAATGAGATGCACTGGATCACACAAAGAGATATGAAGGTTTTTGGTAGAATGAGGGAAAACATGGAGTTTACACGCATGGAAATGGACTATGTAGAGCATTAAGATGGATTTATCACACCAAATAGTTTTGGGCGAGGCCCTCAGGGTGGACCAAATGACGAAAAACATCATGGGTGTTGTTTACCGAAGCTGGTAATGGGAAATGAATAATGGTATACTCCTTTTCATGGAAAAAATAAGGGATTACCCTATATATGTTTGGGGTTTTTTTTATTGATTTTAAGATGTGATGGTTGGAATTCATCATGGTGAGAAATGGTAAGGAAACTCCTATGTTTGGGAGTGATACGTTTTCTCTGGGTGTGGAGAGGAGAACATCAAGTCGATGTATTGGAACATGGGTGCCAAATAGGAACCTGTGAGGTGCATGTAAGGTTCCTCGGAGATGCATGTGGACTTCGATGATGTGAAAAATGAGCCAAGTGCTGGATTGAGCTCAGGTTAGTTCCAAGGGAAGATTGTGAGTTATGTGTTGATTCGTAGGAGGGTGTCGTTGGATATGAGAACTGGATGTGGCCAGAGAAGTTATTGTCTTGTAACATAAATGGGGATCAGGGGTACTCATAGGTAAATTTTACTTGTGTGGTTTTAGTTCATCATGAGGATTGGTGACACTTGGCCATTGATGTGGAGACATTCCATTAGTGAATATGAGGATGGTATGTTGGGAGTTTGTGTCATTATGTTGTAATTCTACTAGAATTCAGGAAACGACCACTATGGTAGTGTGGAATTATAATGATATAATTCCAAGTACTAAGAACCTTGTGATGGTTAGAAAGGGGAAGCTTAACATCAGTATAAGGTGGGTGTCTTGGGGAAAGCTTTTTAAAGGTGGTCCGACCTGATATGGTTAACATGACGGGTGAGGTGAGATTGAACCACCTCCGGGCATATTTTGTAGCATAAAGGACCATTCAAATAGAATTTAACTTATGTGAGGTTATAATGATTTTATTCTCTGGCTGTATAATGTAGGTATTTCTTCCCTGTGGTTTTGACAGTGCGGTTGGATGCTAAGGAAGGGTAATTCTCTTCTGGATTTTTGATCTTCTATGTCGAAATGTTTTATGCAATTGGATGGTTTGGCTTAGTTATGGAGGTTCTTCATCGATGGAGGAGGTTCCAAGTAACCTTAAATAGTGGATAGAACCATAACAGATAAATTATTGGTTGATTAAGTGATCAATGTTTATGGTTGGTAGTACTCGAGTGGTCACTATTTGGGTGAGTTGTCCTTGTAAGAGATCTTTGGCATGATATAATGGTCTATGTATCCAAGTGTTTTCTTGTGTGTTTGGATTTATATTGGTGGAGTGAAATATTCATGAAAAGTGGTTGGAAGGTTTGTTTGTTTTCCTCTGGGTGGTACTGGAATGGGTGACCATTAGAGTTGTGTTAAAAGAAAAATAACACCAATTAATATGGGTTATGAGTTGTGTAAGGGATCAGGAAGATGTGGTGCCAATTTGATTCCCAATGATGATGGGATGTTGTGTGTTGTGTTTCCATGTGTTGTGAGTTAGGTTTTTTCACCTATTGTTTCCCCATGATGTTATATTTGTGAGAACAGTTGATCTTGGTGAAACCTTGAAGAGTTTCAACTTGTGTTGTTGTTGTGGTGAGGTAGGATTGTGGTTAATGTTTGTTCCCTTGATTCATGTTCCGTAGGAATTGTGATGTAACGCCAAAAACATGGAAAGAAAGAGTTGATAGGTTTCTCTTTTGAAATGATCAATTGTTATGGAAGATAGTGATTCTTGGAAGAGCGGCTTGAGGATGATCTGTTATAAGGTGTGGAGGTTGTAAAATCCAAAAAAAATTTATGGTAATATATGTTTAGGTTTAGTTTTGGGTATATCATTTTGGATAAATAATTGTTTCATGAAGATCATTTGAAGGCTCAGGGTTACCTTAGGGGCTCGGGGTGCAAAGAGAACAAAAATCATGCCAAGCAGTGTTAAGCACAGGGTTGGCGCACAGTTAGGGGAAACAGTGCAGATAGGCCATGAAAAACAGCCATACTTGGACAAAAGCATTCTCACGGTCTGAGCACGGTTAAGGAAAACTGTGCAGGATTCCAGGAAACCGTGAGAAATATTTGCCTTTGGAAAGTATCTTCTCCACGGTTTACACGTGGTTGGGAATGCTGTGTAGACCAAAAAATTGCGGAAAAATACAAAATTTTCATCCAGAGACTTAAAAACCAAACCCACGATTAACCTCCATTTCATCCCCTGTAACCCTAGTGATGAACCATTCTGACCCAAGATTCTATGTGTTGGTTTTATTTCGATTCTTGGTCATTTTCTACACCGTTGGTTGCGGATTGAAGCGCCAGGTACGTCTAATCCTATCCACCCTTCTTTTCTTCGGATTAGTGCATATGGCATCTCCCATCTTGTTCTGATGATCTAAAACCCTCTTTTCTTGTGATTCATATGTTTAGGCTTAAAGGGGTGTTTTAATTCGGATTGGAGTCCAAGAATAAGAGCTTTTTCATAGTCAAATTCGAGGTAGGTGGCCTACAAGTATTATCCCATAGTCTTGTATTCAATTTGTGCATGGATGATAGTGTTTTTGTTTCCCCCTTTTGTGTTTTTGGTTCCACTAAATCTTATGATAAAAATTGGTGTCTAAGTGTCAAATTAAAACCTTCACGATCACTATGGGATTTGTTGACAATGACATGACAATTTTAGGGCCACCCATGAGGTGCACCAGAAATCCCGAACCCAGAGAGTGGTAGGGTTACGTGAAGGATCACTAATTAAAGTGTGAATCTCATGTAGGACATGTTCAATGTTTTATTAGGTTGTAAATATAATGATAATAAATATTCATAGGGTAATAAGAGCAAGAGATGTTGTTGTCATGACTAGAAAATTGGCAATTGAGTTGAAAGAGATTATGTTGACTATTTCATGAAATATTGGTTAGATATTCCTAATGGAATTCAGGAATATTAAATAGTGAACTTGTAATAAGGTAATTGAATGGGAAATGGGGTATATTTAAATGAGGTGTAACAAGGAAATGGATGAATTTGTGGAATGAGTTAATACACAAGAATTGTGTGGTGAAATTAAATGATTTAATGTAATAAAAGGGGTTGTGTTATGTGATATGATAATTGTACATGAATTCATAAGTGAGTAAATGCTTGGGACATGATAAATGGGATAAATGGGAAAATGAATGGTGATTGATGAATTTGGATAGGTCATAGGGTTTGTTGAATAAAAATAAGGGGTTAAGGCACAAGAATGGGAAATTGGATAAATGGATATGAATTGTAAATGGAAAATGTATTAATGGGTTATGGCGTAATATCAATTCCCATGTTGTTGTAAAAAAATTCTGATAACCAATGGCATTGAATATTCCTAGTCATGTTATGGTACAATTGTGGTGATTTGATAAATATGCATGTTCACATGGCTCTTTAGTGTGGGGGTATTCAAATGATGTTCTACACCCACGAGTCATGTTAGACGGAGGATCTAAACTCTACACCATAATGCACGAGATAGGGAAGGGGAAGGAGGCTATATTACCCTAATGGTAACATTACACTGGAATGAGGCATCAATGTGGGGAGAATGTGTTGATCTGACATGTGGATCCCTAGTGAAATAGGGACTTCATTTGTTTCCCCTATGAATTTTGATTGATGGACTAAGCCATTTTGTATATGATATGAATGCAAAACCCAGGAACATTTGATTTATTATTTTGAGTAATGAATATTGTATAAATAAATGTAATTGGGATAAATGCTAGTAATAAATTAGAAGAAATTGTTAACTTATGGCACCCAAACTATCCATTGTTTACATACCATTTATTTTCATACTTAAATTCACTATCTATTATACTGGATATTTCGTAGACGTCATTAGTGGTGGCCTACTGAGTTTTGTAATCACACCCAACTCAGACCTCCTTTGGGTATCCGAGCAGATCTCTTAATTGCAGGCCAGGATGAGGGCACGTGACCTACACTGAGATGTGGAGTTGGGGTTGGGATGTATATGGATAAGGATCCAAACATAGAGGCATTATCCATTTCTATTTGTGCTTTTTTGTTATTTTTTGGGTCTTATTATCATTCAGTAAAAGTGTGGCATGACATTGTAGTTTTTTATTTGTATTGTACCCCATTTTGGAAATGTTTGGTTATGCATGATGATTGGTTATTTCATATTTCTTATATTATTTTTATTGTGTATTGTTATTAATTACTATGGTAATGTGGTTATAGTCTCCCCACATGACTTATTAGTCCCTCACTACTAGTCAGAATCCTCTAGGATACTAGGAGGTTCGCTTGAGGTCTTGTGACGACCCATCCTGGAAAACCAGTTTAGTGGCTTTCTGGTCAGGGAAAATACATAGAGTGAACCATTTATGTCATATTTGTTACAAGATATGTCCCATGTATCTTCTTCTCACAAAATTTATCCCATCATGTATGAAATCTAAATTTTTATACCATATAGAGCATCATATAATACAACATGAATAATGAAGTGGATTTTATTGTGGTATTACACATAAACGATTGGGTGCTGCTGATCCCATATTCCATTAATTTCTATTAAGCATGTTCTCATGATTAATCGTTGTGTATAAATAGGCATTTCTGGTTGTCCATTTATTTTGGGGTCACATGTCATAATAAAATTCAACTCTATTTTTATCATGTTTAATAGTTCTCCATATATATATATGGACCTTGGATAATGATCATTAACAACAGAAATTATAGAAACATGTATCCTAACCACATCCTTTACGTATATTATGGAATGTTGTTTATGATAAAAATCTATACACATCATAATGAAATTAGATATATTTGTTAGTCGATACACTACGATCAATATCAAATTGTTTCATTTGGTTGTTTTTGGATCCCATGGATGATGTGAGGAGTGATTTATCCCCCCTCCATCGTGGTATGGTTAGTGGTTACAATATCCCATTATGAAGTTGACTTTCTGTATTTTTTTAACGACACACCACCCACCTTGTAGTGTATTTAGAAATATCCCATTTTATTATATCCCACTAATAATGACCTTAATGATCCATATACATTTTATTTATATTGGGATGTATGTAGATTATAGAGAAATGAGCTTCATAAATCACTTGCTTGTTTATATTCATGATAGATGATAAACACAACATTGTATTAAATTTTAGTACACCATATTGATCAATATTGAACATAGGGAATATCGCATTATTAACACCATATATCTTATTTTGTGTAAATGGATGATCACTAGGAGCACTCTTAATATTCTAGAGCACTGATTTTCATGATATCATTTGGGATATGATTGATTATGTCCCTTATCGTATGGTACTAGAGCCTCAGCCCAGTTGGGGAGTACTCACCGGGTGCATCCACGAGAACCGAGATCAAATCCGAGTGGAGGCATGTTTCCAGGAATTATAGCTGGTACTATAGAATGTACTATAATAGGAACTATAGCAGATAATGTAGCATGTAAAATTCTATATTGTAGTATCCATAACTATTCATCCATTTAGGCCTTTGGGCCACTGGTTTGGTCCTCAGGTCCTTCATATCTTTCAGGAAACCCAAGGCCTTCGGGCCAATTTTTTCTCAAGTCCTTTGGACCACCTTAAGGCCTTAGGGACACCCCGAGGAATTGAATAGTGTTAGTCTTTAAGAAGTTCCAACTATATCCTCCTTCTCATCTTTTAATAATATTGAGTGAATATATTTTTCAAGAACTAGTGGTCTATATACACATCATATTTCTCCCATGAATATATTTCCTAAATAAATTTAGAAAAAAATTATTTTCGTTACTCTCGGTTATTGGTATGATAATTCTATACATAAGGAATTTAATATTGAGTTTCCTTATTGATCACTTTGTAAATTGTTTTTAAAAAACTTCCAATCCATTTAATATGTGCATAACTATAAATAAAAAACCATTTCCTCTAAGGGAGGAGTTTACAAAGGTCTATATACCAATCTCAGTATTAGTTGTGGGAACCTCCTTCAACTCCTTTTTACAGATGAACATTTCCCAATTTCAGTTTTAATTTACAGTTGATTATAAAATAAGGAAATTTTTTTAACTGAAATTCTATAATATAATGCTAAATGTAAGAAACTATGGAACATAGTTACTATTTTTTGAGGATTTATCTCCTATATAACCTCATTCATTCCATGTTCTTCTGAGACTCCATCATTAGTTACAATGTTCCCCAATAAGTCAACTAAATATAACTAGAATTTAAATTTTATATATTTTATAAATATTTTTTCTATCCTCGGTGTATTCAATATTACCCTTAGATGATCATGATTCTCATCATGATGTTGGGAATAAATAAGAATATTATAAAAAACAAACATGAATTTATAATGTTAGTCCTTAAAGAATCTATATTCCAAAAATATGAGTAGTCCAGGAGCATTAGTCAAGCCAATGGATAAAATAAATCTAATAATGAACATTTATTTTTTGGAAGGTAATCGTTTTAATGAATTATTTTTTAACCTCAACTGATGGTTCCTATATCCTAAAAAAACAAGAAGAATAATTTAGCCCCATGAATATGGTCAAATCAATCATCAATCCATCGGAGTGGGTATTTTTTAATCACCAATATCCCTTTATGTTCTCTATAATAAACAAATATCCCTTTATATATATCCATAATCATTAATAATATATTAATTTATAGAAAAGGATACTAATTTTGATGATAAATACACTATCCAAAAGATCATAAGGATGTTTCTTCAGTTCTATAAAATATTTTTTTATTATATATGGGGTCATCAATATTAGTTGGGATCCATGTATTATTTCAATTGAGAAGTCTTCCTATCATTCGTGTATTGGTCATGGTAACTCTTAAATAAACATGTTAATGTATTTGGAAATAATGGTGGAAATTTCAATCTTTAATCTTTAATTTCCCCCTCCTTCTTAACCAATCATCTTCAAGAAGAAGAACATATGAGGTGATTCTAGATAAATATTGTGATGAGGTGTATATTCATTGAAAAAAATTATGTTTTTAAATTTAAGACTACTCAAATTTCACCTCACATGAAGTTGATTTTAGAATTATAAATTCAGATCTAGTCCATCGCTAGTATAATATCAATTTCTACCATGGGAATGAATACTATGATTTTGATGTTTTTGTACTTTATAAATTAAATAATAGTGTTTCGATACACTGTTTGTGACTGGATAATCCCTCTAAAAGAATTTAATAACATATCTACCGCTAAAATCATGGGTATTGATTCTATATTCCTTTAAAATTTAGATGAAAAAATGTAATGAATATAAAGATAATCAAATTTATTATTTTCTAGGTATGAGATAACTAATAATGTACCAACCACAAGATTATTTGAATCCTATACTTAATAATTCTTGATAGAAAATTCCTAAAAATACTCCCTTGGCTGGTGATGAGATTAGTGGTGGTTTCCATACAATATAATATAATATGGAAATTTATTACAAATGTGTCTAAATTGTCCATACATGACCTCTAGATGTTCTAGATTGGATTTAGACGAATTAATTTTGCCTAAAGTGTTGAGAAGTTGAGGATTCACCTCAGTATGATAGTTCCTTGTTATATTCTCATCTCATCCGATCTTGTTGAAGATTTCTCTCCCAAGAATGTTGTTCACTCAATTATTCTTGCCTAATTTTTTCATATTGGATATATCAATTTCATTCCTCCTCTTCTATTATTGATATTATTCAAAAAAATTGGATCCATTACTCCCTTCAACTCATTTGGCCTACGTGATCACTACATTTACAAATCTCTCTACCTGATATCCTCAAGGATTTCATATTACAAATTTTATAAATTCCTCCATAGATGGGATGTCACTATAATAATTGTCTATCAACATTTTATTTAGGATCCATAACAGAGATTGCTATTTATTAAGAAAAAAATTAATATTATATTTTATATCATCCCACTAATTCATTTCTATTATACATCATCATGAGTAATTCTTCCTCCATTTAGGTTCTGATCGAATAGAGAAAATATTTGTTGAAAAATATTCCATTTAACTCTTCAGAGATAATAACATCAATATAAATTATTAAATTTGTGTTTTAATTTATTTGACCACTAATAATATTTTCATTCAATGATGTTTACTAAAATGTTGAATTTATATAGATACAAATAGTGGAGTGTAGAAAAAAAATTTTCTATAAATGTAATCCATTTTTAATTGATTAATGGGTTTGTAGATCCACAAATATTAGGTGGTCATTGATGCGTGAAGGACACAATGCCAAATTTTTACCTTATATGAAAACATGGCCACTCAACAAGATTGATGTAATTAATCATTACTAAAAATAGTTGATTCATCGTCATCATTATTTTTTCAATTCCAAAGTCCATCATAATATCATAAATGCATCATCTGTTGCACTCATCATTGACATGGGTTCTCTTATTTCCTGCCATATTCAAACTGAATAAAACCTTAGTATGAAACATTTTTATTTTTATAATATAATAATTCTAAAGGAATTTATGTATTAAAAAATCAAATATAAATACTTTATTCACTATCTATTTTGAGTATATAATATAATTATCATTAATAATGGTTAATAAAAAATATTATTATTAACAAAAATTATCAAATTTGATTATCAAACTAGGTCTATAGAAAGGCCTAATGTTATGCAAGAGTTTTATGTCGAGTTTATCTCAATACATTTTTTATGTTGTTACCCCTAGGTTCCCCTATGATAGTGCCACATCCACTTTTAGTATCCATATAGGGAAGTATCTTCTTATTATCAACAAATAAATTGCTCAGATAAATACTAATTTTTTTTTTTATTTTTTACAATTGTCCTTAGGGTTCATAAATGAATATTTTAGTGAACACAAGGGTTATATTAACCCCTTATCATTTAACATGTTGTGTTATAGTTAATATACATCCATTTCACTACTTATCTAATGGATTAAAAATAATAAATTTTTACCACAAAAAAATATAAATAAAAACCTTAATAGGATTTAAATTAACCAAAATGAATCATTATAGATGATTATATTACATTAAATTTATACCAATATTCAATTAATTATGTCTTCACAAATCATATATCTATTATTATATATGTATTTATAACATATATATTCACGAAAAATAACATGAATTATGATGATATGAAAGTATTCCTTGACCTGGGATGAAAAGCACTTGAAAAATAACAATATAATATATACATTAAAGATATATAGGGGTTATGTTTGAGTTTTTAAGGTAATAATAACAAGAATAGAGTCTGTATAGAGAACATTATTCTTCATAAATCATAACATGCAATATTTGTGGGTAAAACGAGGATAGTTTGTGAATGGAAGTGTTTTTAAATGATTATATTATAATAATATATTATTTAAATCAATTTAAAAAGTATTTATAAACCATTCATTTTTCATTAACTTTAAAAAATAAATTTTTTTGATTATATAAGCATTCGGCATGGTCTGATATCTTGTGTATCACATAATGGTGGCATATTTTTTGAATGAAACATATCAAAATCACCTAACATTATATGTGAAAATTAATGATTATCTAATACATTATATTTTTCATTTAAAACAATATAAAAATGAAATATAATATTTTATAAAACTTTTTTCCATGAGAATTAAAAATTCATAACAAATATTATACGCATAAGCCGAGTTATGGGATTCATTTATCCTTATTTGTTATAAATTCACAGTTCTTGATAATGAATTGATTCATCATTCCTCAAAAAAATTTCATAATATATCCTTGGTGGCATCACATATTCATTTATTTTTAATTTGTAGATTATATATAATTAAAGGTATTTTAATTTATTTTAATTGGCTAAATAATGTGAATGTGATGATAATTATTTACTATTATATAAAACTATTTTTATATTAATTTGTTAGAAAAATATTATATATATATATATATCTATGATATTGAAAAATATATGAACCAAAACAATTTAAATGGTAAATATATGGGAATAATTGTGGCTAAGTTCAAGAATAATTTTTTCATTTATAGTTGATATAATAGTTACTTTTTTCATTAAATTGATTTTTTTTGGGTTTTATTATATTTCAAATATTTTGTATATTGTTTTATTATTTATTATTTTTATTTTTTGACCATTAACAATGTATATAAAATTTAATCCATGGATATTTTATCTTTTTTCCTATGTAAAATAATATAAAAATATTATATATAAATAAAAGGGAAATTTTATAGTAACTCAAACTACTGTTTTATGAAAATTGGTTTCATAATCCTAATAATTTTTTATTATTAAGTATGTTAGAGAATAAAATTACATTGATAAAAATAATAATTTATTAAATAAATAATATATAATTTACGATGCCATTTTTTCATTATTGATATATAATAAAAATTTTGAATTAATATTTGAAATATTAATTTGAGAATGATTTTGTTTTTGGATATTTTGTGTAGAAGTTAAATGATTGTTACCATGATTTATTTGTTTTTCATAATTGTTTTCTAAAATAAATATGTTTTTATTTAATAATGGATGATTAATGGATAGACTATTAATTTAAATTTTATTTTTGTGATATCATTACACATCTATTTCTTAAGAAAATTATAAAAGTTATGAAACATGTAGAGATGTTGTTGTTAGGCTATGATAAGATATAATTTTTTGAGAGCCATTGTTTTTTTAATAAACTTGTGTCCGATAAAATAATTATCAATAGTTTATTTATTTTTTATAAATTTTTTTGATCGATTAGATTGGATACTACATTTCATGTATATGTTCACAAATTCTTCTCACATTGAGGAAGGTATGTAAATTATCTCTTATATTTATGGGTTAATAATCAACAATCAAAAAATGATTGTTTTAAATCATATAATTAAATTACTCAGGAGAAATAAATCATTTATCTATCATAATATTAAAATTTAATAAGGGTTTTTTGGGATTATGGGTTTTCTAATATGAGTAATTATTTAAAACTTATATAAAATATCATTTTAATTTGATGATTTTAAGATATTGATAAAATAAATGGTCCAATGTTGATGTGTATTAGTTTTAATATAAATATTATATTATTTTTAATAATTATTAGACATGTGGAGTGTTTTAAATGAAACCATAATATTTAGTGGAATGCATCTATTTTATATTTTTAATTGAATGGTTAATAAACAATATGAATTTGTTTGATAAAATTTGTAAATTGAATTAAAATTTATAGATAAATTTGGATTTTTATATGTGTTCAAGGATTTCAACGGTTATATAAAAATATATAAAATGGTCATTTAATAATTTCTAGATTTCATTATTTTTTTAATACAAGATTCAATTTACTATATCATATATATATTTATTATGATTTTTATACTTCATTAGAAACTTAGATCATTTTTAATACATATTAGTATTCAAAATATATCTTTTTTGATTTATATGATACCTATTTTTCTAATTATAGTGTCCCTACTATAATAATAATTTATTAGTTTGTATGATACCAATATTTCATATGTTAATTGAGTATTCATATCATGTCAATCTATGTATTATTTTTCCAAAAATGATGTTGAAATTAAAAAAATTGTATATTCTAATAATCACGAAGGATGAAAATCTTGTCATAAGATATTAGATATACAGAATATAATCTTCCGACATGTATTATATGACTTAATTGATTATGATATTCATACCAAATAAAAATTTTAGTTCCCATAGTATTTCTACACATTTATTTTTTAAAATAATTTATAAAACGAAATATTTTGAAGATGTATGAACCAAAATATGATGGATCAATTATTCATTGATGCATATATCACAAAATAAAATGTGACTCAATATGAATATTCACAATTATTATTTTTATTATGAAGAATGGTTATTAAATTTAAATAAGGAATATATGTTATACACATCCTAAATATCAAGTTCATTGATGAGAAAAATTGAATTTGAGTGAAGATAAAAAAATATACTATAATTTTGAGGAAACACTAATTAATATGTATGGAATGAATGTGTGATTAAACTATGATGATATCATGTTCTAAAAGGTAATGATAATTCTTTATTTATTGATGTTTAGTTATCAAAAATGTTCTCTATGTTGTGATGAAAATAATCTATTAAAGACATGGATAGAGATAAAAAGAGAAAAATCATCCCATGATCATGGGGAAGAAAATGAGAAATGAGGATGATCATATTGCCGAGATTTCATTACTGTTTATTTCATGAATTCATGAATTTATATGTTTTGTAATAAATTTTAAAATATTGATTAATTGAAATTCTATATCAGATGCATTTTTATTTATCCACATAAATGTGAAAAGAAAATTTTAAAATAAAACATTAAATGGTGTGGGTAACTAACCCATGTTATAGTGTTTGTATCATACGAATAACATTTTGTAGATTATAAATAAGATTATATGATCACGACGATTTCAAATGGTATGGTCAATACATTAGGTAATGTTATAATAATAGAATTTGTGTGAAGACTTGATAATCAAATACTAGTCCTGATATGTAGTAGTTCACCAAAGGGATATGATAAATTTATATTTAGAAAAATGTAGGATTACATGTAGAGAGAAAAAACCATTTGAGAATATATAGTTCATTTCTCAGTTAGTTTAATACATATATTATTGGAACATTTAATGCCTTACATTTCCATTGTGAGATAGTTAATACCTTCCTATAATTTTGATGAAATGATTTTGAGATAACTAGATCACAAATCAATCATCAATTGGAATATATTAATGTTTTGGTAACATTAATAATAGAATATATCTAAATTCACTATATTTATTATTTTAATGCGGAATATTTATATTTATTTCTATTGAAACTGGAATATTTTAATTTTAAAATAACATGTTTTAAGGTATTTCCCTCTTTTTGTGTTTGGATTAAGCCATTTTATATGGTATTTCTATATCATTAAATAATGGGAGGAATACATATTTTGGGTATAATGAAAATTATCTTGTGAAAATGTCTAAAATCTAGGTATCTATTTTTTTTTAGAAATAATGGAGTCTAGTTTTAAATATGATAAGGAAATATAAAAAATTTCAATAGTTTTAAAGGCTATATATGTTATTCAGGATATTCCTATAGAAGCTATGATGATATATTTCTTATAAAAACATTTAGGTCTTCCACATGTTTCAAAACGTGATCCTATCACAAGGAAGACTCCATGATTTGATTTAGAATGTGAATGATTACATGATGGGAAGCTATTCAATGCTGTGAAATGGTAATCAATGGTTATTTTTTCACAAGGTGACATGTATTTCTTTATATATTATAAATAAATAAATTAACATCATTAGATGGTTTCACATCATGAATATATCATTAAATTCATTTTAAACCACATTAAGAATATGATTACATTTCATCCACCATAAACATCTCACTCACACTAAACCAAGGAAGGTTGAAGGTGATATCATATCAATTCTTCCCCATTTGGATGTAACAATCAAGCGTTTAATCCCAAGATAGTTTTTTCTCTTCTAGTTTCCATATTTTCATTTATTCACTATTATTAATGTGTAATCAATTGTCTTCTCTTAGTCAATTTTTAGTATTGTGTGGTCTAGTTTTCTCTTTGTGATCTCATTCACCTTAATTTATCCTTAGTGTTTCTAGTTAATAGTGTTTCTTGAATCGCAGGATAAAGGTATGTGTCCTAAAAACCACTAGGGCTTATTTGTATTTGTTAATTTATATGAAATATTATGAATTTATGAATGAAAAATGTGCACATTAACAAATAGAGTATTGGGTGATGATAATCATGTGTTTATATTACACTTTGGATCCCTCTAGATCAATTGGTATGGGGACCTATCTTGTGGTTTCCCCTAGAGTGAGAATACCCTAGCGTAATAATGGAAATTTAAAGAGTTGAAAATAATATTTTTCATAATAAGAAATTTCATTTGTTTTCATTTGACAGATTCACCTTGAAATTTGGAATGAATATTAAAATTGTTGGGGATAATTTTATATTAAATGGTTGTGAAAATTGGCATTAAATGGTATATGATAAAACATATTTAATGAATAAATAAATTAAATAAAAATTATAATTGGATGAATTTAACATTTTGGATTATGGTTTGATATTTTTTTATTCGTACTATTAAGAATTGTTTTCTGATTCGTGCTAAAATTATTATCTAAAAAGTTTAGCACAACTATTGAAAAATTCATATATACAAGGACTGGTCATGTTGAAATGTTTTCTTAAATGGAATTTCCATGTTTGGTTGAAATGATTATATAATGATCCTATCCAGGTTGTGATGAAATGAATGGATAGATGAAATATTATGGATATTCCTAAATGATTATATTCTGAGGTTTTTTAGTAGTTAATTATTATAACCTGGATATGATTCCAAGGTTGGAATTGTAATTATATATGCTCATAAATATTAATGAATGGCGTCAAAGAAGGTTGATTGCAGTATTTTTGTAACTTGATTAATTATTACACCAGTTTAATGTTTAATTAGAGGAACATATGATCAAAATTTTATTTTTCAGAAATGGTGGTGTCAAGAGACTAATTTTATATCAGAACCTATAATGGCTGCTATTTGTATTCCGTTAATATTTCTTAGATGTGTATATTATCATGAAAAATTGTAATTTCAATTGATTATAATAGGGTGGGTGGGTTTTTGAATGGATATGGGACCGATATTCAGTTAAGGGATGATTTCATTTGAGTTTAATTGTGTAAAAAATGCATGTTATTTTGTTTAATTTCATACTAACATTTATGTAAACTATTTATATTATTAAAATATAATTTTAATTTTTGATTATTCATTTGAAATTTTTTAGATGATCGATTGTGATGTACAATTTTTTCTATTTTCATTCACTGTAAAAAAAATTTATTTCCAAAATATCACAGCATTGTACCAGGTAATATTGTATCCAAACAATATTCACTGCACCTTCATTGTAATGGGGTATCCTCTAGAGTTTGGGGAGGTTTATTTATGATCCAGTAACCAGCTCAGTTTCCCCCTTGAGGGAGTTCAATATTAGACGACATAGCAATGTCTCATTAGGGGAGAACGTTGTAATATTTTGTTTCATTTAAATATTGGAATGGTAGAAAATCGTCTAGTATGTGTCCAGACATGGTAATGATCTTGTTAATATGGGTATAAATCCAATGTCTTTTTTAAATCAATGTACCATAGAATTTTATTGTTGTTTCTGATTTTCTATGGTAATAGTTGATTTTGTTTCACTTTGGGTGATTCACATCTTGTTTCATATTGTTGTTTCATTATATTTGTATTCATGGGAGAGTATGGCGAAATATGAGTGGAAATTCATCAATTTAAGAACATGGTGATGTATATTGACATGAATATTTTATGATAGGTATATATTTATTTTAGGTGATATATTATTCATATGAACTATGAATTGAGGTACATGTTAGAAATTATAATTCAAATGATAGAATATATTTGCAATACTAATTCACGAGTTAATCCATTTTCAGAGAGAACAGAAGCTATATTTTTTCTATTTTGTTCACCTATTGTTATTGATCTAATTTTTATAAAATGTTTTCAAGAGTATGTTTGTCTTTTATAGAAAATGATACGTCATAATTTTTAAAGTGATCTTGTAGAGAGAGAAAACAATTGTTCACATAATGAAGATGAACCACATATTCAAGTAACTCCTAATGACAATATGTTTGTTCATCATTATGATATCGTTATAACGGTCATTGGATCCATATAAAGGTATATGGTTCACACTAAAACATCAATTATTGAGCTAAAAATATAATTTTAGAAACAATAACAACCTATTTCAATAGGGGAGGGAGGCACCAAGAATCCAAGATTAGGATGAAGTCAATCCAAAAGATTTACATGAACATTTAAATAGATATAGATAAGAGGATGTTGTTTTCTGTATATGATGATAATAGACATTACATGTTACGGAGGGACTTTCTAGAGAATGATTGGTAGAAAGAGGAGTTACATAGTATGGGATTCTTGTAATGGTTTAGTATCACATTATATACAGAAACATTTATTAATAAAAGGGACCATAAGTTTATTCACTTGACATTTTAGATCGTCCCACTAATGGACTATACTGGATGCTTCATTTTCTAACAATAGTTTTCTCCATCCTTATTAGAAGATTATATTTTGAGGGATATAAATAGTTAAATATATGCTCTTTTTCTTAATGAGTAGATTTTTGTATGTGATATAACAATATATCAAAACTAAATGGAACTTGAGAATGGTATTGAGTAGTGGGTGAACTATTTTGGTAGGGGAAACATTGATCACATCTTTGGGTGGGATGAAGCACTGCTATGAATGTTATAAAATATGGAATATTGGACAATGTAGATAGGGATATGGGAATCCATCTTCTGACCATGATTCATTGAGGTGAAATTAATATGATATGAATTTTCACAAGTGTCATTATGGCCTATAAATTACATTATATGTTAGGTTAGTTTTAGTTTGGGACACATATATAGTTTTTTATGTGGAATACAGTAGTGGATTAGTGGAATGGGATCAATATAGGTACCCAAGTCTGTGAAGGACTCATAATCTCATTATAATATTATAAGTTAGATTTCGACATCAATTTATGTTCATGGAAGGGGGAATGGTACTATATTTAATTAATTGTAGTACTAGGCATAGCGAACAACACTGGGGAGTTAGAATATATCCCAGTGTAGTAGGGAAATTCATCGGGACATTATGTAGTGCTATCTAACTATTTTGGATGCATGAAATTCTACTAATTTATGTAAAAATATTCTTTCAATTAACCAGTCATGAATTTTTTTAATATATTAAATTTTAATTCCAATATATATTAACATTTTGAAAATGTATTGGGAATCATTATAGAAATATTGAATATATTCTTGACCAATGATACATCATTGTGACTTCCTATTGAGAATATCTAACATTGTATGGTTTTTTCTCCATAGGTTGGTTATTATCATTTACTTTGGTAGAAATTTATGTTGGAAATGGGATGATTTTATTTTATTCTTGGTATGGATTTTCTAGTGGCATAAACTAATCATTTATATCATTACATAATGTATATTCCATTTATATATCTATAAGGAGGAATATATTTTTATTTGGGTTGGTGGGATCCTTTGGTAGGTCATGTATGAACAATAATATTCATAATAGATTTTCTCATGTCTTAGATAGTAGATCATGATCAAGATAACTGTGGAAACTAGTTGAATAATTTTCTTCCAGTGGTATACCATCTTCATGACGTACATCCTGAAATGATATATGTATTACAACTAGAGAAGGATATTATATTTACTATCATGTTAGTACCGAGTGAAATGTTATTTTCTATCCCTCATTATAGTATAAAAATAATGGATCATCATTATTTGAATTCTGTGTTTGTGGATTTGTATTTAAAGCATTTTATATGGCCTATTACATGGAAACTGGGATATTTAGTTCATTTTTTCCTCGAAAGGAGACTGGAAATTACACTTGTGTGTATAATATCTTATATTGACCTATATATTTTTCAAGAACGAATATCCCCTTATAAAAAAAGAAAATATCATTGAATACATGAGAGGTTCTATGAATAATTCCTCAATTGATTTGGGATTAGGATATTACAAGTTGATCATGAGAAAATTGAACATACCTTGTAATTATTTTAGGAACAAGTAGGTCTTTTATGAGGTTGTATTAATGTCATTTGGTATAATTAACTCATAAGAAGTAATCCTGGACATGATTAATTGGATAATTCAAACATTTATAGTTGAATTTAAAATATTTTTTCCAATGGAATCTTGGTGTACACCTAGCCTGCGAATGTCCTTTCCCAACATCATAATACCTTCTTGTGTATATTTATAGATCATAGGAATTAAAATAATCAAATCAAATGATGTTTCTTAATTGATAATGTGTACTTACTGGGTAATATCATCTCTGAGGATATAGTTTATGTGGACCTAAAGTATGTTACACTTTTTGTATCTTTTGAGAAATCTCATAATGACTTCAAGATTCTATGATTTTTATGTCTATCTTGTCAATTTGGCATTTTATTCTCATATTCTCCCATGTACAGGAACTAATGTGTGGGGTGAAAAATAATTGGGTTATTTTTGTTTGGATGAATGCTTGTGGGGGAGATTTTTAAGAGATGATGTGAATAAGTACCTTTTCACCAATACTCACTATACCTATGTGGGGTATGGAATATAAAATATAAATTGACACCTCTTTAGTAGGACTCTAATAATATCTAATAAAAGAGAGATGAGTGGAGACTTTTTTCTCCAAATAACAGATATTGCAGGAGATAAAAATTGCTACTCTGTATTTGAAGTTAGTTATGGGGGACGTACCCTTAAAAGAAATGTATATTAATGTTTGTAAGATCATTTTGTTGTGTACATGAACCAGAAGACCCTTAGGTTGATCATTTCTCAGCTGGAATTCAACATTCATCATAGATTGTGGGAAAATTATATGATATCAATCATATTTGTATTGAATTATACACTATAAAACTGAAATTTCACTGACAGTTAACTGATCCAGAAGAAACATATAGTGGCAATGAGAAGTTTTCTGATGATAAGTGGATGAAAAAACATATTATGATCATGAAACTAGACATTATGGAGCCCTAGTGAGGGTCAGCCACGAATTTGAATTATATTATACATGTTACTCTTCAATAAATCATAATAGTGTAGTTACAAAATCCATTAGTCTTGGAAATGAGATAAATTGGTTTGTGGGTCTCTCTCATGATGGTATATAAAAAAATGTAAGGCTCTTATTTTCCATTGATTATTATGTGTTCCAATGGGCATAGATGTGGATATAATGAGAGACAATTATGATTCTAGAAGGGTGGTAAATTCAGGATTTTCAAATATTTTTGGTGATCTCTTGAGATAGTACCTATGTTTGGGAATGATGAAATTTGTAGTGGATTTCATGGTGAGATGTTTCACCTGTGAGAAGGTGAAGGTATATATTCAGAGACTTTATAATATGTTATTGTCGAAAACCATTCTAGAATGCAGATAGGATGATGTAACTATGTTTTTTTGGGATAATATTACCCATGAACCTTTGTAATAATTATGTTGTATAGGTTAAAAGATATCAACTTAATTAATATTTCCCACTACATCCAATTAGGGATACCTCAATTATTAATGATTTGTTTGGTCATTATGTAGAGAACATTTCCTAGTTTCTTAGTGTTTTGATGAGTATCATTTTTTATAGAGATCCAAAATTCATTTATCTTTTATGTTATGTTCATCGTAAGATTTTGGTATCAAAGGTTATTATGAGTACGTCCTATCATCCACATACAAATGGAAAATATGGATAGGGTAATAAAATTTGAAGGATATGTTTTTCTTCTGTAATATTGATTTTGATAGATTAAGTGATGGATATTTTTTACTCATAGAGTTTTATTAGAATAAAATATTACAAGAATAAATATATAAATATAATTTCAATGACGTTTTTGGAAATAAATTGCATTCATCTCATAATTTGTTAGAGTAAGGTCAGTCGATGCTTTTTGACCTAGTATCATGTTGGAGACATATGATCATGTTCAACTAACTAGGAGGTAGTTTTTGACATCAAAGAGAATGAAAAATTCTTATAATGTTTATTGTATGATTAAATCTAAAGTTATAGTTGGGTCATTGATTTTTTCATTGGGGTGTCTCCTAGGTTGGTGAAATGCCATATCAGTAAATAGATAAATCTATCACCCAGGTCTATCATTATATTTGAGAGTGTGTAGATAACTAACCTACTTGCATTTTTATTTTTCCTTCAATTGGTCTATATTTCCTTGAATTATGTGATTCATGTATCTCATCTAAAAATATGTAATCAGAAACCATATAAAATGATAGATATTGATGACTTCATGCATTATGAAAATGTTTTTATTAGTAGAATCATTTAGGGTTTTTATAATGCACTGAGAATAATCTTTGGGGAAAGTGTATAACTATAGTAAATTCTCATAGGTAGCATGGGATTCTTTAATTGGATACTTGGGATATGGAATGTATTATGTGAGCATAGTGTAACAAATTCTTCATTAAGGCCCCATATTGATGGTTGGAGTAGATCATGGATGATATATTATCTAGTGGGGAGCTTATAATATCCCATATCTACTCAGGTATGTTACTAATTCAATTTTTTTTAAACACTTTTAATTGGTGTTTAACTTTTCTTTGAACATTGTTCATTGAGTCACTTTTCGTGATAGGGATATTTATTTGGAAAAAAGACTAAACGTTTAGTAGTGTATATCTATATGAATTAATATATTATGAGTATTAATGATTCAAATAATTATTTTTGATTTCTATAGTGTCTATGTCAACATAGGTAGTTTTTCCTTATCATATAGAAGCAAGACTAAGATATATCTCTGAGACACTCTCATATATTCTACATATTACATGTCATAAATGTATCACTGAGAATATACAATGAAGAAATTATGAGAATGAATGTTTACATGATATGAAACTAGTTTAAACAATAAGTTCATCTATTGGGGTTACGTTAACATGATAGAAAACATTGTTTTACCATTTATTAAAAATAATAAAATTTATTTCATATAATAGTTTCAGGTCCCAAATATCACCATAACAATAATTTTTTTCAATATTATGCATATCATTTATATTTATTCAATAATAAATTGTTTTTTCTCAACACATAGAGGCACTATGGGATTTTAGAGAGATTCTATCCCTTATAAGCATCATGAACAATCCCTTAATCATGGGAGAGTTTCTTCTCTTTGGTTTTCCCTATTATTCCTATGTTTTTCTACTGTCATTGTGAAATCTCATGATTACTATTGAACCAGTATTTGACCTTGTGTAATATATGTTTCATTTTATGAATTTCTTAACCTATATTATTCATTGGTATTTCCCATAATAATTGTTTCTTTAATAAATATATACATGTATAAATTCATAAAATTTCTCTATAGTGTATTTATTTTTGTTTATATATGTGAAATATTATACAGTTAAGATGACACAACATGTGTATTAATATATAGTATAATGGGTGGTTGTAATAATGTGTCTGAACAACTATTCATATCTCAATGGATCTAATAATGTTTATACATATCTTTTGTCAACCCATAAGGTGAGTCTACATTTGAAAAATAATAAACAAGGCAATGGATAAAAATATGATTTTTAATTACATGAAATCTCATATGTTTTCTTGTGGTTGTTCACCTTGGTAAATTTATCTTGTAATTAATGAAATGTATATAGATACTATTATTGAATGGGTGTGGAAAATATCATTTTAAGGGATTAAAATATATATTTATTAGTTAATGGATGATTGAAAAGAAAATTTTAATTAGATGTATTGACCATTTTGGAATATGATTCAATGTTGGTTTGTTTTAACTAGTATAATTTTTTTGTCATTCAAGTAGAATTTATTATATACAGGGTGTGGTACAATGATTCTATAATTATTATTTTAAAGGATTAACTATATACGAAAAAATGACTATACAAAGTGATTTTCCTTGCTATAATCAAATTAATATATTAGGGGATTGTCTCAATTAGTTTTAAATGATTATAAAATGGTTTTAAAGTATTTTGGATCAAATGTTTATACATAGGCATTTTATGAAGATACATGTTATTCCATGGAAATTAGGTTATTGTTATCATGGTTATGTAACTTGTTTAAAGAAATTATGACATGTAGTTAACATAGGTTGATTTTTGTAATATATAAAATATCAAATTAATACACTTATTTGTTGATTTAATTTATGCACTTATTATCATAATTATTTTCATTACATATAGTAGTGTTGACCTACTAGATTTTACTCATATCCTATTCGAGTATTCATATGGAACCTTGGAAAATTACACACATATTGGTTTGGACAAGTAAAAAATATATTGTTTTTAATTAATAGATAGATGGTTTAGAATATGGTGATAAGACTAAAAAGGGGTTCATGACCAGGGTATTTTATGTTTCATTATGCTATCATGTTATTTTATAAATATTGCATTCATTTTTGAATTTTAATATATTTTATCCATTATTACATTTTAATTTTATTGTTATTATATTATTTAGTTGACATTTATTATTTGTTTTATCTGATGTTATATATTATTTCCAATATTCTCTACTATTTTGATTTTTTTATTTATGATATATCACTTCTATGTGCTTTAGGGTATAGTATCCTAATATATTCTCTACACCCTACTACTAGTCGGAAGACTTGGTAATTTTAGAAGGCATTTGTGATGTCCAGTAACCAACATCATTTTTTAATGTGATAAAGTGTCATACTAGGATAAGTTAAATTATTGAACGTTTATTAGATGTTGTATTTGGATTTTATTAAAAATGCGAGGGTTTATTATGAATATAAACAATGCGGATGTTGTTAAATGAGTAGTATAGTAAATGGCGATACCACCATACACATTAAAACATGGTTTTATGGGAATAATGGAAACATATATGGACTAGGATAATAACAAGATATTTTAAGGTGTATGATTTCATAGTGAGTAAATAATTTATAAAAAATCTTCTATGTATTTAATCATGTATTTTATTCTTATATTTTAAAATTACTAGTTTATATTTCATGATGGACATATAATAACCTACCCAAACATTTTTTATAAATGATATTTTGTAATTTTTTTAATTATGAAATAACTACTGCCACCACTATCAATGATGTGACCCTTTGTACTGAACTGTCAACATGTTTTACATATATGGTTTCTATATTACATAATATATCAGTGAAATATGGATATTATCAATTTATTTAACCGTAGGGGTGTCCCAATATTTGATTGGAAAATTTTTATGTATGAAAATATAAAATTCTTTCGTAACATCTATATCTTAGAAATGAATTAAACATGGTATATAATGTAGGATTTCATCTTATTTATATTGGTGAACATATTCTATATGATGAAGAAAAAAAATTATGTTCATGGAGAATCTCTAAATTCTATACACATTATTTAAATTTTACGATTATTATCATATGTTTTGAGACACAGTAAAACAAATACTTCTCTGGGAAGTATCAACGTAGTTTGAACTGTAATGTAAAATTTAATGAATCAAAGTTATATATCATGAGATGATGGTATATGTATATTAATATATTAAAATAAAGGAACATTGATATATATTAGATATTAAATGAAATTATGAGAATCATTAACGTCTATAACAAAAAAAGTTATAATGAATTTAATAAAGTGAAACAACTCATGATGTATTCCCATGATCAATTTAATTAATAAATATTAAAATTGTAGGATTGGGTGGATCATTCCTTTCAGGATTTTCACAATATCTTCACTGTATATGAAATAATGAATGCCAATATCTTAAAAATGGAGATAAAAGATATTAACAATTTTGAATCCATGTGAATAGTCAAACTGAATGAATAATTACATGAAAATGAAATGATTTATATATTTAAGAATTAGAAACATTAAATCAACAATATAGGTTAAAATAAAATGTATTTTGAAGATGATACATAAGATGAAAAAATAAATTATAAACTAGTGCAAATACTCTAAATCAATGAAAATTCTATGCGTAATGAAGTATAAATTCCAATTATAAAAAAGAAATTTACAATTAGTAATTATTATGTGATTGATATTTTGTATTGTTTCCTATAAGAGGACCATGTTCCTGATAAATTCTATAATTTGACTAAACATTTGGAAAAGGATAAAGATTCCTCTAACATTTTTTAATAAGTAGAAGTAGAATCCTAAATAAATCATATGATTGCTTCTAAACTAGAAGCATGTACATAATATAATACAAATATTGATTTATAAATTATGTTATTGAATTATGTATCTATAAATATAATTTATTCAATTTTTTTCCTCGGTAGATAAAATAATATAATTGATGAATTCCAAAGATAGAAGCTGAATGTTTTTGAAAATGAGTAGATCAATAAATCTCTTAATGAACATCGTGTTTTAAATACTGGTGAAATGAACAATATATACTTAATATTTCATTAATATTTTAATTAATTAATGAAAAAGAAATAAAAATTAGAAACTTTATTATTACATGGCATAAACATATAAATTAACTGAGATTATAATTTCATAAATCAAGAAAAATGTTTTACCAAAATATATAATAAAAATTCAGAATTCATTGAATTTATAGTTCATGATTCTTTATTTTATCACATATGAGATAAAAATAAATGCGATTAATATAATACTGCCTCCATTGATAGAGGATAAATTCCAATATGTGATTACAATACAATATAAATGGATGTTCAGAGTAGAAATGTTATACTAAAATAGAATTCTAGGTAGTGATTTTGTAGTTATTATTATTAATATTCTAAAATATATTAATTTACAGGTATTTCTAGTTAATATTGGTTTTTAGTCTCAATGAACATACTTTTTTGTTGAACACATTCTTTTATAGATTTTTCATCAATCAACTGGAATATTATCTAAATATATGTGAATATACGAAAAAATAAAGTAGTCTGCAAAAATTGATTATAAAGATATATCAACACAAAATTGATTGGATGGTTTATAATATATTTATAAAGGATATAATTTTCCAGGTTATATTACATAGAATATTATAAAAATAATAATTTTAGGAAATTATTATCATAAAATTTTTAATGGAGTTCACATGAATAATTTATTACTATTTAGGATTCATTGAATATAATTAATATTATAAATTCATTTATTCTTGAAATTGGTTGTTCCTAAAACTTGAATGTTGAAATAAATCATGACGATCATTGAATCCCCTTATGTATTCGTACAGATTTTTTTGAATTAATTTTATTTTGAAATAATAGTATTTATAATTGATTAATTTTTTTATTATATTATCATATATAAGGATGTGCATTTTTTAAAATCAATGAAACACTATCTAAATTGAGTGAGACAAATATATGATTATTAAAATAATGTTTTAAATAAAATTAATTAATGATTCACCATGGTTATGAAAATGGGAAGACATAATAAATAGGTTAAATTAATTATTGAATGTTTCATCAATATTGGTTAACCATATTACATGTGATTTATTACTGAGATTAAGAGAGTAGACATGTTCATTTATGACATTACCACTATAAAAAATGAGAATTGAGTTATATTTTAAAGAAATATAAAGTTAGAGTCCATCGTCAATTAAATATATATTAATATTTTATTTTTTATATTTGATTAAAAAGGAATATTGAAATTTCATACAGGAGATAGTAAATTAAGTCTTATAGAACACTAGAACTCATTATATTAAATTTTTGTGGTCCTATTAGAGAATATTAAACCATGAATGATCTTTATTTCATTAATTATAACTAATATTACACTCTAATGTAAATATTTTATTCATAAATCTTATTTTTTGTGTACCTAAAATGTTTAAAAAATTTAAATGGGAGGTTTAATTTGTTTACTATATATATATAAGGTTATATTAGGTAACGGAAAAAATATACATGTAATGATCTTTGATGTTTTATACTATTTGATTACATTAAAAATCAATATATTACCCAATACGCCACAAAAATATATTATAACTAAAAAAACAATCTAATCACTGTGATGTGTTAATGTATTTTAGAGAAGAATAGAAATGGTTTTTTAGAGAATCTATTATCACTATTTTTAATATTAAAATAATTATAGTTGTTGTGATATTGACTCATGTAACAACAAATAGGATGTCGTAAAATATAATTATTTATGTCTACTAATTTATAGATTTTGAAACCCATGATTTGTAAATGATAAATGAACACATTATAGGGACCCAATATAAAAATATATTCATCTAATATAAATTAAAAAAATATGTAAATATTAAAATATAAAATATCTAAAAATACAAATAATATATGGTTTATTGTTTATCTGGAATTGATTTCATTTATCTATAATAAAAAATATATATTTCTTCGACAATACTAATTGTTCATTTTTATGTTATCATGATATACCACATGTCATCTCTAAATAAATAATCAATCTAAGTATATTCCTCTAAATATTTTCATAACGAATGTGAAAAAAAATAAATGGGTGTTCTCAAATACTCTTTATGTGATATAATCATCAATATCTCACGAAAGGGTAATATTGTAGAAATATGTATGTCACGACACATCCCCTGGGGCCCGTGTCATGACTACCCCAAGCCCGCCTTCCATAGGCAAGGGGTTGGAAACTATCACCAAAGGCATAATTCCCTATATCGTCGAAATAATTTCCTTTATAACTTGTAATCACACACAATAGAGCACACAACTAGATAAAAACACTATGTAAACTGTATAACAAATGAGTGTTGAAAGTAAAGGGGCCCGAAATACAAGCCCAACTATAAAGTGCAAGGAACTTGAGAAAGGAAAACAGATGTTGGGTCATCCTATGGGATTCATACATGAACGGTAGGTACAGATAGCCTCCACAGCACTCCAGGTCTGTCCGTCTCCTCCGTGTAAAGTCACACCATATGGTCCACCTCCGGGTAATGTCCAATCCTGATAATCTCTGCCTCGTTCAACGTTGCCCGTCGTCTGCATCCAACACAGTGAGGTGCGGGCATAGCCCGTGATGGTGTGAGTATAATGATACTCAGTAGGGACCCTGAGACCCTCAAGGTGTAACAAAATAAAACAAGGATAAACCAAAAAGTATAAAATCAATAGATAACCCCACATAGGTATATTCCCATACATATAACTATTTTATCATGTAATCTATCTCAATCATGAGGAAAACACAAAAGTTACTGGCTCATCTCGCACAGGTATACAACTTATGTAGAGATTTACAGATGATTAGATGTATCAACTAAATCATCTATTCTGTCAAACCCACGCATGATCCAGCAACAGTAGTAAGCACTGTCAAACCCATGTAGGATCCAGGAAGAGTAGTCAGATGTGTAGAACCCACGTAGTTTCCAGTAAAAATAGTCAAAGATGTCGAACCCATGTAGGATCCCGAAACAGTAGTCAGAGCTGTTGAACCCACGTAGGATCTAGGAAATTTATTCAGAGATGTCAAACCGATGTAGGATCCATGAACAGTAGTCAGAGCTGTCAAACCCACATAGGATCTAGGAACAGTATTCAGAATGAAGCAAGACACAGGGTACTACACAAAGCATGCTTGATTCTGGAAGGATCTGCTCCTCAAGCCAAGTGTCTATACATCAACTTCCTTGAAGTCCCATGTTGATGCATCCAAAATAAACCCAACACGACAGGTGGTGCGTCAATCGGACGTCCAGTCTGTGAGTTTTTTTCATTTCTGTTTTGAGGGCCTATTTGGATTAACATTCAATCATACCCGGTCATACCCCAAATTTTTCCAAACCTAGAGTAGGGTATACCAAAAAAAAATTCTCCCTCCTAGGTTTTTATCAACGCTGACGGTTCATCAATCGGAAGCTCGTAGCTCAAGTTACAGTGAAAAGAGTAGAAATAGGATATGTGATTCCAGGTACGGTCCATCCCGACCCGGCCCCACCCAGGATCGGACAGGGGTCTGACCCGGTCTGCAGGTCCAATCTGGTCTCCGGGGGCGGCCCGGCCCATACTGGGTCTTACCCGCACTAGGTGTGGTCCATGTTGGGCTCGGCCCGTGCGAGGCCCGTGGCTGGCGGCCCATTGGGTCTTCCTAAGCCACGTATAGGGGTATGGCGCACCCCTGGAATCCCGAATGGCTAAGCTGATCAGGGGGTTCAAAAATGGAGCCACATGGTGCATGTCTGTGTCACGCTTGACCCACGTGGCGGGTCCTGCTCCGCCTCGCATGCCGAGTGGCTAGCTGCCTCCCATGCAGCGTAGTTGCAGCGCGCCTCCTCTGGTGACTGGTATATCTATCCACCCATCTCACACCTCTTCTTCCAAGGTCGTGACCCCTTAGTTATCCACGTGGTGCGTACTACGTCTCACCTTCCCCGAAAATCTAGTGGCTCGGGCTGCGGGTTCTCATAACGGCCGAAATTGCTCCGGCCGCCGCTTCACCGCTATGGCCCTTCGGCCGTGGCCTACTCCTCTGACGACGCGTTTGCGCTGCCGCCGTCCACATAGTCGGCTGAAGTGCTGGCCACCCATCCCTTCGTCGCTAGTGTCGTTCGCAAGTTCTAACTGCCGACGAACCTTCTGCAGGTCACCAGAAGTGTGCTGTTGGCCCGATTCTCGATTCGGAAGTTACCGCACAATACTTGGGACATCGCCTTCAATCCGCAACCATCATTGAAAAAAATGGCTCAACCCGGACTAGTAGTGAAATTAGTGTCAAAATACACAACGTAAGGTGGAGGGTTTCAGGCCGTGTTCGTTCAGCCCGCACCCTCCGTGTTAGAATGATAGCATGAAGCTTCGATTCATAATCCATGATGGGAAACGAAGAACATGAAACAATTTAAAAATCTCGAAACCCTACCTTAGATCATTGTTCACTGACAGAGTCACAGGGAAGAAGATGGTGTTGTCATCATTCGTCGCGTCAGTCGCACACATCCTATCTCGAGCTCCTGTGTCGGTTCATTGACGACAATGAGGAGTGAAGTTTGGTCGAATATGTCCTACATTGGTAAGTGTTCGTGGATGAAGGTCAACAGATATTTATCTTCATAGTCGAAGGTTTTCTTCGTTCTTAGTTGGTGAGAGATTTTATCCCTAAGGCCTCTCTCTTCTCCGAAGTTCCACCAAAAGACAAATTCCAACCAAAATAACAAATTATGTAAATCTATTTTATAATTTTTGGCACAAAATTCAATATGGGTGAATTAAATTTGGTTGACTCCACTTAATTAATGTGGAGGATTTTGAAAAAATTAAGTGTTGGGGTGTTGAAGAGGCTCCCCTACACTTAATGGAATGTGGAGGGTTTCTCCTCCTTAATGGGGTGTTTCAAGGGGTTTAACTATGGGTGGTCCCCACCATAATAAAATAGAAGAGGTGGTTTAAACCTCGGGTGGGCCCCACCACCACAACCTCTTATGGGAGGATAAGGTGTGGTGGTCCACACCTCTAACTTCCCCCTGGTGTTTTTTAACCAACAAATTAAAATAATGCTTCACATATTTATTTTTATTTTATTCATTCACTAAAAAACCAAAAACTATATTTCACTCTCGACCCACTTCCATCGAAGTGAAAGCCTTATTAAGTGAAAACCGGCACTACGAGTACAATGGTGCCCTCATATTTCAATTCCAAGCACAAATACATAAGTTATAAAAAACCCGCTCGTACATTTACTGAAGGAACCCAAATAAAACTTCTGAAATTCATTTAGGGTACACTGGGCCTCGGAATCATGAACTGTAAATTTTTGAAGACTTGTAAAATTTCCATTTAATTAAAAAAACTACACGGGAATTCTTGTTCTTTACACTCTCCCATCCTCAGGGCTCTACGTCCCCGTAAGTCACAACTCACAACTAAGGGAAAAAGAGGGGGTACTAAGAACGAATCTGAGCCTCCTGCTCCCACGTGCTCTCATGGATGTTTCTATGCTCCTAGTGAACATGCACCAGAGGTATCAACCATACATGAAGGACCCATTCCTGTCGATCCTCAATCTCCACTGGAACCTCTATAAAAGTCCCCCCATCGTCGACGTCCTTCTCTCCATGGTCGATGATGTGATAAGGGTTGTGCACGTATCTCCTCAGCTGAGATACATGGAAGAAATAATTCTCCCGGTGCAACTGAGGTGGAAGAGCTAAGATGTATGCCACCTCGCCAACTCGGATGATGGCCTGAAAAGGTACGATGAACCTCAGAGATAACTTTTCTCCTCGGCCAAATCTATGTAAACCTCGTCACGTTGAGTCCCATAGAAAGGTGTGGTTTCCATCCTCGAACACCAGAGGTTTCCATATCCTGTCAGCGTATGAATTCCTTCTACTCTGTGCAGTTTTCATCCACTCTTGTATGATCTTCACCTTCTCCATGGTAGCCCATACCTTCTCTGGTACCTTGAGTGTTGACTCCACAAGGTCATTCCAGCACAAAGGTCATCAGCAAGGTCACCCATACAAAACCTCTAATGGTGTCATCCCAATGGTGGAGTGATATATTTTTTTGTATGCACACTCCTCCAAAGGTAAGTGGTCCTTCCAACTATGACTGATGTCGAGGACACAAGCATGGAGCATGTCCTCGAGGGACTGAATGGTTTGCTCAGTCCAACCATCCATCTGAGGATGGAAGGCGGTGCTCAAAGAAGGTGCATCTTGAAAGCTTCATACAAACCCATCCATAGCTGGGAAGTAAATCATGCATCACAATAGGAGACAATATATGAAGTTACTCCATGTATCCACACAATCTCTTGCACATAGAGGCATCCAAAGTTCTCTACTGAACCCTTCTCTCAGATCGGTAGTGTGTGGGCCGACTTGGTGAGTCATCCAATGATCTCCCAAATTTAGTTATGAACCTTGGATGTATGTGGTTGTACTGTCACAAATTCCACGGATATAGCATATCACTTCCACCCCGGACCTCCTAACGCTTAACCAAGCCTTCTGGTACCTGGTGTTGTGCCTTAACTTACTAACAAGTGAGGCACCGATAGAAAAACTCTACAGCTATCTTCTTAATTCCCAACCACCAATACTATTGCCGGAGATCCTGGTACATCTTCTCCATTCCTGGATGTACCTCTAGAGTGGATGTGGGGAATTCCCTCAACACTTCCTCCTGAAGTTACACAGGTACCATCGCACATCCTCTAAAAACGATGACATGCTCCATACCATCAGAAAATCCATCAAGTGACTGCCCTGTGGATATCTGAGCACATCATGTCATGCAGTCAGCGTCCCCTTGCTAGGACTCCCTAATTTTCTGAAGAAGTGGGGGAGTTACATTATGAGTCTAAAGGATAACTGGACCATATCTATCTACAATGGATATCTGAAAAGAAGCTAGCTACTCTATCGCTTGGCCTAGCAGTTGTATACCCAAAATTCTGCAGAGTGCATCAGCAACAACGTTCCCCTTCCTTGGAGTATAGACTACCATGATGTTATCGTCCTGGATAAAGTCAAGAAATATTCATTGTCTCAGGTTCAGGTCCTTCTGGGAAAAGATATACATGGGACTCTGGTGATCAGAGTACATGGTAAAATGCTCACCCATCAGATAGTGCTGCCACATCTTTAATATAAAGTCCACTACTGCTAACACCATGTCATGGGTAGCATAGTTTTTCTCATTCCATCTCAGCTGTCATGAACAATAAGAGATCACTGCTCACTCCTACATCAAGACACATCTGAGTCCATTCCATGATGCGTCGCAGTAGACTACCTAACCAATGCATTCTTCTAGAAGCCTCAATATGGGGGAAATTTTCAGCCTCCGCCTTAGATAGTGATTGATCTATTGCAATCTCTCCAACCACATGATGTGTTCTCCATTATTCGTCAAGGCTGATAGTGGTGTTGTAACTCTAAAAAAGTCTGGTACGAACCTCATGGTAGTAACCAGCCAATACATGGAAACTCTGTACTTCTGTCCCACTCCTGAGTGGCCCACAAGCAAGTACCACCTCATTTTTCACTGGATCTACTAAAACTCCAGATTCTGATATGTCATGTCATAGAAAGTGATCCTCTTGGATCCATAACTGGCACATCGAGAGATTACCATAAAGCCAGTGCACTCGGAGTGTGTCCAATATGACCTAAAATGGTAGGCATGCTTCTCATCAGTAGTTGAGCAGATCAAAATGTCGTCAATGATGAATAAGACAAAGAGATCGTGGGATGGGATATAAAATCTTGTTCATGAGTCCCATGAACACTGCTAGAGCATTGTTTACCACGAATGGCATAACCAAGAACTCGTAGTGGCCATACAGACATCTGAAGGTCGTCATCTTCACATCCTCATCTCGAACTCTGAGCTGGTGATAGCCTAATCTGAGGTCTATCATTGAGAACCACTGTGCTCCCTTTAGCTGATCAAAGAGATTTTTAATCCTTGGGAGTGGCTACTTGTTCTTCACAGTCACCTAGTTCAGGCGTCGGTCGTTGACACAAAGCCTCAAGCTCCCATCTACCTTCATGGAGAACAGAATCGGGGCTGCCCAGGGAGAAACACTGGGCCGGATGAATCCCTTCCCCTACAAGTCCTCTAGGTATACCCACACCTCATGAATCACACAGGAGTAATCAGATACACTGTTGTAGATACCAGTGTCATCATAGGGTATAATCCAAGGTAAAAGTCCACCTCTCAATGAGGAGGTAGAACTGGGAATTCCTGATGGAAAACATCAGTGTACTGGTCCCCCACAATAGGATAAGTTGGAATCTCCTCAACAACTACTCCGAGGGTAAGGCAAGCCAACAGATGAGTGATCAGTTATACTCTCCTATGTGCAAGTCCATATTCCACTAAAAAGGCTCCTTTCTCACCTATGAAGGTGAAACTGGTCCCATTGGTGCATACACACCACACTTTTGAAATAATATAGTCGATCTGAGCTTGGACTGTAGATATGTAGTCTATACCCATGATGACATCGTAAGGCCTCAACGCCGCAACTAGGATATCCCAGCCAAGGATATCACCTCCAAGAGTAATCTTACATTGTCGGCACCAGTGCGTAATCATCCAGTTTAATCTTGTAGGAGTCTCTAGCCATAAAGATCGATCTAAACGATCCATTAGAATATCGGAGAAACGAACAAGGGTAGTGGAAATGAAAGAGTGACTAGCACTTGTGTCTATAATAAATGAAGCAAAGGTTGAGTAAAGAAAGACCATTCCTCAAATCATCTCCGGAGTACCATGATCTTATGACTCATCTACCTGGAGCTATGCTCTCCCCTGTCAACCTACTCCCTTTCGTTGGGGTGGACCTCCTGGTGGTGGTGGCAGTAACACCTCGAAACATTTCCCACCACCAGCTCCTCGACCAGCTCCTCTGCCACGTCTACCTGCCCCATGTTGACCACCTTGATCGAATATCTATCTCTACCTGGGCAGTCCTTCAACCGTCTGTTGATCATCTGAATGGAGGGTCAGACAGTCACGAGACATGTGACCCTGCCCGCCGCATGTGAAACACTACCTATTCCTCGTATGACTGGCTCTGTCTCGTGTGCCTCGAACAACCAAACCAAGGTCCTAATGTTGTCCACCGAATGGTCTGGTCTTCTTGGATCTCTATGATAACTCTTTACTGCCAGCTGCGGAAGACTCCTCTCTATGACGCATGGTGGTGGGTCTCACTACTGGTGACTGCTCAACAAGGAAACTCTCAACTAATAGGGCTTTCTCCAACACCCCCTCTTGTTTCATATTGCTGAGGAAGATCATAGAACACCTAATCTCTCTCCTGAGCCACTTCTCGAAGGTTCGGGTCCTGAAGAATGGGTCTTGCACTATATCTGTGGAGTAGCATGAGAGGCTAGTGATCCTTTCTGAGTATTGTGCCAACGTCATGCTACCCTACTACAGATGAAGTAGCTTCTATATCTGCACTGAACGTAGGGTGGCTGGGACAAACTCTACCCGAAACAGGCTCTTAAAGTCTACCTAGAGTAGTGTCGCCTCATCATGCACCTGGAGCATCAGGCTCAACCATCTGCATGTTGATTCTTGATAGAAACTCATGGAAAGGATCGCCATAAGGTCATCTGGTGTCCCTACCATTCTGAAAACTCTCACAACAACCTCTAGCCAATCCTCAACTGTCTACGGGTCTGTCTTTCCCCTGAACCTGGGCGGCCTCTGGAGCTGGATTTTGTGAAACATGCTTAGGCATCAATGCACTACCTGCTTCTTGGGCTGGTGGCATCGATGGCACAATAGGTAGTGGTACCTCTGGTGACTCTATTGAAAAAAGGCCCAGCATTGAGGCCTCATCGCCTGACGTTCTATCTATGTGTATTACTCTCAGAACCCTAGCTGGTTGTCTGCGTGGAGGCATCCTAAAATGAAACAGGTGTTTCATGGTAAAAAAAGTTATACCTGGTGAGATGACTCAAATAATTCAAAAAGAAGACAATTGAAAGCACATCTGAAATCAGTGTTTTCTTGAACTGAATCAGAAAGAATAAGTTAGGGTCCTGGTGTATGGATACGTCAACCACCGAACCAAAAATGGATTCCCTAAACTTATAACCATAATCACTACACTTAACACTATCCCTGTTAAAAAAACGATCAGAGTTCTATGTTCTGCGGTAGATCCGACTCCTCTAATACCAATTTTCCATGACATGTCCCCTGGGGCCCGTGTTGTGACTACCCCAAGCCCGCCATCTATAGGCCAAGAGCTGGCGACAATCTCTAATGGAGTAATTACCTATAATTGGGATGTGATTTCCATTATAACCTATAATAACACACAACAGAGCACACAACTGCATAAAAACACTATGTAAACTGTATATAAAAGGTGTGTTGAAAGTAAAGGGTCCAAAAATACATGTCCAACTGTAAAGTACAAGGAATTAGAGAAAGGAAAAGAAGCTGCTGGGTCATCCACCCGAATTTCTACCTGAAGGGTAGGTACATATAGGCTCCACAACACTCCACATCTGTCTCTCTCCTCTATGCATCATCACACCATATGGTCTACCTCCGAGTACCATCCACTCTTGGTACTCTCAGCCTCTTTCAGCGATGTCCGTCATATGGATCCAACACAACGAGGTGCGGGCATAGCCCACGCAGGGGTGAGTATACAGATACTCAGTAGGGACCCCGAGATCCTCAACGTCTCATAAAATTCAACAAGGATAAACTGAAAAGTATGAAATCAACAGATAACCCCACTAAGTTATAAGCCCATACATATACCTAAGTAATCTATTAATCTATCTCAATCATGAAGAAAACAAAAAAGTTACTGGCTCTGTACGCAAATGTATAAAATTTTTGTAGAGAGTTAGAGATGATTAGATGTAGACACTAAATCATCTATTCTGTCGAACCCACATAGGATCTAAGAACAGTAGTCAAAACTGTCGAATGAACGAAGTATCCAGGAACAGTGGTTAGTGCCTTCAAATCCACGAATGATCAAGGAACAGTAGTTAGAGCTGTCGAACCCTCATAATATCCAGGAACAATAGTCAGAGTTGTCGATCCGATGTAGGATCCAGGAATAGTAGTCAGAGATATCGAACCCATGTAGGATCCAAGAATAGTAGTAAGAGCATTGGTACCCATGTAGGATCCAGGAACGGTAGATAGAGGTGTCTAACAAACGTAGAATCATGGAACAGTAGTCAAAATGTAGCCAGCCACAGGGTTTCCCACAAATCATTCTTGAATCCGGACAGGTCCGCTTCTCAAGCAATTTTTATGTACATGAACTTCCACTAAGTCCCATGTTGATGCATCCAAAAGATCCTTCTTGTGAAAATAAACCCAACGTGATAGACGGTGTGTCAATTGGTGGTCCGGTCTTAGAGTTATTGGAATTTATATTCTGAGGGCCCAGTTGTATTTACGTTCGATCCAACCCGGCCATGCCGTAACATTGTCCAAAAATAAAGTGGGGTATACAAAAAGAACATTCCCCCTCCATGGTTTTTGTTGCCACATAATGTTCGTCAATTGGACACACTTAGCTGATGTTACAGAAAAATTGTAGATATAGGTGATGCGGGTCCGGGTGCAATATGACCCAGTTGGACTGACCCGACCCGACCCAGCCCGACCCAGGTCTAGATTGGTGTACCACCTGGTACGGGGGTCTGACCCATTCCGCATATTTGGCTCGGTCCGTGGGGGTGGCCCGACACACGCTGGGTTCGTCCTGCGCGAGGTCCGCAGGTGGTGGCCCGTGGGGTCCCCCCGAGCTGCCTCTAGGGGGAGGTCGTGCCCCCAATAATCCTTAATGACTTAGTCATTCAGGGGGTTTAAAACCAGTTCCACGTGTCGTCGATCCATGTCACACGGGACCCACATGGCGGGTCCTACTCCTCCTGGCTGTCCGAGCGACAACCGCCTCCCACCCAGCACGGTTGTGCCACACCTCTTCAAGAAAACGGTAGATCCGGCCGCCCGTCCCTCACCGCCGCGACTGTGGTCGCGAGACCTTGGTTCTCCGCATGGTATGCACTCTGCCACACCTTCTCCAACAACCCAGCGGCTCAGGCTGCCAATTCTTCCCGCGGCCGGCCTTGTGCCAGTAACAGCTGCACCACTGCTACACCATCGTGGCCTGTTGTTCACAAACTACTCCCCCGGTGCCGTAGTTGCACCCTATACATAAACGGGGCCGCCCGGAGTGTCGTCCACCCTTCCCTTCGTCGCTAGTGACGTTCTCATGTTCGGACCTTTGGCGAACCTTTAGTGGATCACCGGACGTGTTATGGTGGCCCGATTCGCGGTCCAGAAGTTTCTACGCACTTCTCAAGACTTTGAATTCAATCTGAAACCATCATTGATAAAAATATCTCTACCCTTCCTTGTTCTGCTATTAGCATCAAAATCCACAAATTAATGCGGAGGGGGTCGGGTCGTGTTTTTTCGGCCCGCACCCTCAATGTTAGAGTGATAGCATGTGGATTCGATTCTTAATCTAGGAATGGAAAATAAGAACGTGTAACAATTAAAAAAGCTCAAATCCCTACCATTGATCATTGTTCGCTGAGAGAGTCATGGGGAAGAAGACGGTGTTGTCGTCGTTCGATGCGTCTGCCACACACGTCCTATCCCTAGCTCATGCGTCAGTTTATTGATGAAGATGAGTAGGGAAGGCTAGTCGAAGGAATCCCACATCGCTAGGAGCCTGTGGATGAAGGTTGAAGGATATTTTTCATCATAATCGGAGGAATTATTCTTTAGAAGAATGTATTCTTCATTATCCATTGGTGAGAGGTTTTCTCCTAAGCTCTATCTCTTCTACAAGTTCCAGCAAAAGGAAAATGCCAACCAAAATAATAGATAATATTAATCAAATATTTAATTGTTGGCACAAAAAGAAATATTGGTGAAATAAATTAGGTTGGATCCACTTAATTAATGTGGATAATTTTAAAAATATTAAGTTATGGGAAGTTGAAGAGGCTCCCATACAGTTAATGGAAGGTGGAGGTTTTCTCCACATTAAGGGGGAGTTTCAAGGGGGTTTATCCCCGGGTGGTCACCACCATAATAAACAAGAAGAGGATTTTTAAAACTCAGGAGGTCCCCACCACCATAACCTCTCATGGGATGTTATGGTTTGGTGGTCCCCACCTCCAATTTCCACATGGAGGTTTTTAGCCAATAAATAAAAATAATGATTCATAATTTTTTTTATTCAATCACTAAAAACCCAAAATCTATATTTCACTCTCAACCCACTGCCATTGAGGTGAAAGTCTCCTTATGTGGAAATCAACACTGTGATTTCAACAATGCCCATAGATTTCAATTCCGAGAACATGTTCAAAAGTTCTAGAAAACCCAATTTTAGGTTTACTGAACATACCAGAAAAAAATTTCAGAAATTGATTCCTGGCACACCGGGCCTTGGAATCATGTGCCGTAAATTTTCGCAGACTCTGAAAATATCAATTTAATTAAAAAAATTACATGGAATTTCTTGAGTCTTTACAATGTAAATACATGATCAAATGAATATTTTCATGATAAATTGAACATCGAACAAAAAATTATTTTGACAGTGCATATTGTAAGGTATTGAATCCATATGTAAACAATATTATAACATGAAAAAGCATTGTATAATGAAGAGAATATAATCCAAATACATGTTTTTTAATAAAAATAATATTTTATAGAAATATGGAATAAGTACATTAAATAATAACCTTATGAAAAATAATAAATGTGATCATTTCAACACATAATGTGTTGAAATAAATAAATACCTTATTATTTAATTGAAAAATATATGAGGGAAATTTTATAAGAGACCATGTCCCAGAACATTCAATTAAATAAAAAACCATGCCAATGAATAGTTATGTAAATAAATACATATGTGATCATGATCTAGTGAAATATTGTCAAAGAATTTGTTTGTGATAATTTACACAATTAATAATTTCTAAAAATCCACGTGAAATCAATTCGAGAGATATATTTTTGAACAAATTTGTATATGATTATGTCAATGAAAATTACTGTGAAAAAATACATTTGTGATCATTTCATCAGAAATCATGTAAACACAGACATACATGTTATTTTGAAAAAATAAATATCCTATAATTTTCACCGAAAATCATGTGAGAAATTATTTATGCGATCATTTCCACAAAAAAATAATGAGAACAAGTATTTATAGGATCATGTTCACACATGATTATGCAAACAATGAAAAATGAGATCATTTTCAGGACAACCATTTTTATCTAAAAATATATTAAAACATAACCAATACATTAGAGGGTGGTATAGTACCCCAAAATTCATAATCACAACATTCCACATGTATTAGTTCCATTATAACATGAAAACATTAACACATTAGAAAAAACATCAGTCACTAATGGAAAAGACAGTGGTTTAATGAATATCATCCCTATAACATTATGTAATCTGTCAATGGAACGATGACTGGAATTAGTATAAAAACAAGTCACCATGTGTAACATGAACTGATAGAATATGAATTTTTATTTGTGAAGTGTCGTATGCAATGGAAAACCATAACAAATAAAATATAGAAGAAAAATAGTCTCCATTATTTAATTTTATGATTACTATCATAAAAAACATTCCATGTGTAATTCCACAATCACATTTTTCAGTTATATATATGTTAGAAGATTATAGGGAATATATTTTCCTCAAAATTTATTTAGAAAATATATAAATTTAAAAAAATTAAATATAAAGATGTGTGGAAAAGGAAAAAATGAAAATTTTAAAAATATAAAAAATATCAAAATAATTTTAAAAAATGAAATATAAATAAATATAGAAAACTGAATTTATAAAGATGGTAAAAATAATATGTTTATTCAAATCATTATTATAATAAATGTATAAGAAAATAAATCAATTACTAAAGAGGGGGAGGGTAATCTTGATGAGGTGGTGGAGGGAACTCTATATTTATACCATGTGTCCTGCGTCATATGTACTATATCTCCTTACCATCTCGTTGTTCCTCCTGATACTATATATTATATTGATTCTTCTCTTCCTACTCCTTACGAAGGTTATCTAGGTCATTTCCTAGGTCTCATTACTTATCATAATACTCTTTAGTATATGATAGAACCTTTCCATTAGAACCACTAGATATATAAAAATACCACATATAACTATCGTAATAACTTCTAGCCATCAATCCAGGACTGATACCAATTAGAATACCATTCATGAAAGCATAATGAATCACAGAAATACATGATTTGTTATTATTTCTAGATGCACTAGTTTCATTACACTTAGTGTTATCCAGACCTTCTTAAAATATGTGAAATTTAATTCATCAAATGAATCCATGAAATTGAATATAAAATTAAAATACATAAAATATTATTGTATTATATTTTTTAAACTAAAAAATACTGTCAAGAATCTAACATGGTCAATAACTAGTATTATCTCTAGGGATATAATCTATTTCAATCCTTTTATAAGAATCAATCTCGGAAATATCCTTATTCCAACAACATATATAAACAAAAAATAAGTAGTTATCATTTAAATATATTTAAATTATTAAATTAATCTATATACCATATATCATTGATGAGTACCGAACACACCACTAATAGCTATATGCATCACATCATGTCTTCTCTCATTCTTCAGACCAAATGATGATCTCCTTTGAAAAATATATACCATATAATATGAAAACAATACATACCAAACATATGATGGGATTTAATTAGTTCAATGACTATAGATAAACTTAAAAAAATATGAATTCATATTTCCTCATGGATCCCTTCCTATGTTTGTCGAAAAACTGACCACTACCTTCTTGCACACATAGCTCCAAACCATGCCAGATAGACGTCCCCATTCTATCATTGATGGGATAACATTATCCCTTTAAATTATTAATACTATAATGTTAAAAACTAAATAAATTTGAATATATCTATTATTTTTTTATGTACCATTTATTTATCATACATTTATTTCCAAATATCATAGCTAACATGGTCCCACATCATCCACAATTAAAATAACAATTCAATAAAACAATACTCTCATATAAAACGTCTATATTTAAAAAAAATTGAGTGAAAAAAGGATAAAAATAAGACATAATTATATAAATAAATTAATAATTTTTAATAAAAATTACTAAAATACATAATTGAATATACCTTCGCATGAACTGATCGATCTAAATAAGTGTAAAATGATCAATAATAGTGTGAGGAATCAACAATAATAAAACACAATAAGCCCTCCATGACATCAATTAACATCCTAAAACCTAATAGTCAAATGATATAGCATCATTTTAATCACCTGGAATTGTTTACTCCATGAGGATATTGAAAATTTAATATAAAAAACAACTAGAAATTAACCATATAACCATAGTTTGGAACCATAGATATAGCCAAAAAACAGTGGGTATAGGAGATACCCTTAGTTTATAGAACCATGGGAGTTTATAGAATCAATAAATCTCAAAAATATCTGCATGGTTTTAGAAATTTATACCCATAGTTTTTAACCATGGGAATAGGTGTATTAGAAATTGTTCACTGTATCAGTATCCTTCTACCCATGGTTCCCAAACCATATTAATGGGATTTAAAATATATATCACAACGAGATTCTAACCCCTGACCACCACTTCCAAAATTACATGTCTAACGAATACCCCAAAAAAGATTGTATGTATAAAAATATATACATAGTATAAATGTTTTTATTAAATGTTTATATATGTATAAATAAATGGGTATAGGTATTGATAGGGAAATATTTTTTTCATAAGGATTTTATTTCCTTTCATCATATGGGAAATTTATACCCTTAGTTTTTGGAAAACCATGGGTGTATATTGGAAATAAACCCATGGGTTTTTTGATAACCATGTGTATAGGTCCTGATCTGAAACCTAAACCATATGTTTTTTAAAAATTGTGGGAATTTTTTCCCTCATACCCATGGTTCCATAAAAGCATTGGGTATTGTTTGTAATTTTCAACATATAGCCATAGTTTACCATAACCATGTATATAAGATCCAAACCAATCCATATATCCTTGGTTTTTAGAAAATAATGGGTATTTTTCCATATACCCACATTTTAATCCAAAACTATTTGTATAAGTTAATTTTTGATTTGTGAATGTATCGTAAGTAGTCTAAAACACCAAATGAATTATTTCAAAAAAATTAAAAAAACATGTATTTTATAAATATATAAATATTATTATTGAAAATACATGTAATTTTTTTATTCTATATCATTATCCACATATAAAAATATGATAGTTTCAAATATCGTTTTCTTACTCACTAGTATCATCAATTTTAATGGTTTTTAAGCTTCATCATCTCTAGTTATTTGTAATTAAATTTATACATCATCAACATTATCATTACCATCAACTATTAAAAGGTGTTTTTCAGCATTTATATTCACATATTTTTTTCAAAAATATTTATTTGAATCTATATCTTAAAAAATTTCAATTCATTTCACTTCATTTGAACCACATTCAGTTTTCAAAAATTGATATTTATGTGATTTAATTTTAAATATTATTCACCTTTAAATTTAATCTCTTAAATAATAAAAATAATATTCATAATATATATGTTATGTTGGATGAATGAAAAAATGGTTTAATTAATTCTAATAAGATTTTATATTTAATAATGATGATTAAAGTTCACATATGAACATGAAAACCTATATCAAAATCAAACTGATGAAATTCAAAAATCATTACATAATTCTGTCTCAAATAACACATTTTAATTATTTCATTCACCATCCCATTAAATTAAATTTCAATTTTTTTATTATTATATACTCACATAAAAGAATAAATATTATTTTTTTATTAATTCGTTATATTCACAAGTATGAAATCAACAACCAATGACCATATATGCATTATATGGGCTTATAATCTTGGGTTATTAGTCACTCAATACCAAAAAAATGATTATTGGAATGTTTTGATTTCAAAAAAATTAAAAACAAATTATTAATATAAGACATAATAAATTCATTGGGAATTCCAAATGATAAATATTTTAGATTAATAGTCTTTGAAACCAGTGGGAAAAACAATTTTTCTGACGTTCAACAATGAAATTTGATGTAATTTGTGAAATAATTTCATAATATTATAATATATAATAAAAAAATAAAGAAATATTGATTTTATATTATAAAAATTAAATAATATTTTATAGTATCAATCAAAATAATAATAATTACATGTCTTAAATTTTGAGAAGAACATGTGTATCATCCTTTTGAGGTTCATTATATGAAATCTATCTTTCATGAACTACAAAAAATACATGGTTAGGGATATTAAGAAAAAATAATTGATTGTTTATTTCATCATCAAAATTTTCTTTATTATAGTTCATTCAGTTAGGTTTGGAAGTATATTCATATTGAATATTATGAGAGTATAAAAAATAAATACTGTCATACAATGAAGCTTCAACAATTGTTTATATTTTTGATAATTTTATACATATTTTTTTCTTTTGATTATGAATTATTCTATTTTATGGGTATATCCAAGAAAATTGTAAAAAACCTATATATTTTTCTTATGGTAGAAAATTTAATACCACATATTTCATTTATTGATGGAAGGTTGATTGAATTCTGTCTCACATTTGAAAAAAATTAAAAAAAATTTATTCATGAAATATACTAAGTTAGTAATGAAAAAATTTCATAGAAAAAATAGAATATATGTTAGTACATACCAAGGATAAGAATTCAGAAAACCACTAAATCCAATCATTATAAGTCATCCCATTATAACATGAGAATCATGAATTTTTTATCTGATAATGTAACTATTTCTCATACATCTAAAAAATATATAACCATATCATAAATTATCATCAAATTCATAATACAATAAAAATGTAATAAATGATTTAATTTAGAAACTATACAATCTTATTTTATATTTATTAAAATATATGATCTATCATTTTTTGAAAACTCATGTTCTTTTTTAATGTAATTTTAGTAATGATTTAATAATTCAATTTTATTATATATTTCATTATATTTTTTTTGAAAACAATATTAAATATATTATAAAAATAGTTCTTCTTAATATAAATGACATCCAACATGTGACAGAACAACAAATTCCACCAATGTAGAATATCCAAAAAATAATATGTTTCATCCATTTGTGATATATAAAAAATACATATAATTTTTTTGGATTATCATAGGTTAAAAGGTAATGGTAGGAAATTAATATAAAACAGACTTTATATCAATTCCTAAGATAATATGCGTTTCTATGTCTATTGTAATTTTACCATTTCTAAAATGTTTTATTTTATGTCAAAATGGATGTTCAATTAGAGGAAAAATGTGATGAACGTTAAAAATAGTTTTCATCCATTAATGGGAATAAATGATTTTTTATCATTCGAATAGTACAAAAATTATTTTTCACCATGTGTAATCAAGAAATTTAACATTCTATATTAATTAAATACACTAAATTTCTACATTAACATATATTTAAATTAGAAAGTATGCTTCCTAACAACATAATTTTTACTAACACCATTACTCAATAATATTTTTTTCACATAAATAAATGGATTCTAATAAACATAAATATTCTTTTTTTGCAAGACCTAGAACTAATATTATCAATATGATATATTGTTCATTAATCAACATATAACGATGTATGTTGTATTGAGTGATAAAGATGGGACAACAAGAATATTTACTACAATAAGAACTAAATGGTCAGAAACCATTTGTAGAATGTCCCAATGACATTATTTAAGATTTTAAAGAAATTTAATATGTTCCTTATATAAATGCTTCCACGATACACCATATCAATGATGATTTATGATTTTACATATTTAGTTAATGTATTTGTTCCATGACATCAATGAAAATGTGTTTTAAGACTAAAAAACTATAATAAAGATATAATAATAAAATACCTTGACTATTTAATGTGAACCATTATAGACATTTATTTTTGAGCATTTTATACCTTGGTTTCCAACATTTTGGAAAAATAATTGATTACACATTTCCCTGTAAAATAAGATATATTCATCATAACGTGAATGAATAACATTATAACCAATACCCAAATTATGAAAAAGTTTGTTTCTATTAATTAAATAGGTAAAAATCATATTTATTTCATGAAATAATGAATTAATAAAATGTAATATCTTATCAAAATAACAATTTTAAATTTCATTATCTGATTTAATATCCCGAAATTTTTTAATTGGTTCATGTTTTCTTATTAGGAAACCAGGATATAAGCATTCTTTTGGAGACCTCAAAAGCACATTAAATCATTATGGTTATTACATAGGAGTTAAATAAATTTTTTTATGTTTATAGAAATTTTATCCTAAAACCTCATGTAAAAATGTTTAAAATCATCATAGACCTCATCATAAATTACTAATATCTTCTATTACACTACAATCACAATGATGATACTAGAAAACAATATTTATGAAAAGTAAAATGAAATAGATAGCCACCAATGTTTTAAACTATATCAATTCTTCCCAAATCACATTTCTTACATAGACACATAAATGTCCTATATAAACCAAATTATGGTTTAGATGAAGAAAATGATAAAAAATATCCACACCATACAAATATAACACATTTCTACCCAAACCATTTCGATTACTAATATATCATATCCAGTAAGGTTTATATAATAAAATATATTCTATAATACCTATATTGATATTTTTCTTGAAAAATAGAATTTGAGAATATTTATTATTTTTAATGAAAAAGAAGGACAATATGATCCAAAAAAATAAAACATATAAAAAATTACATATAAATATTTTATGTCCTATCTTAAAACCAATGATTTTTACAATTTACATAAAAAATTAAACCTAAAATTACTTCATATTATACATATTTCTTTATAATTTCATCCAATAACAATAATTTACCATTAGGGAAAATAAAAGTATAATGAGGGGAAGCTTGTATTGGAGGTAATGATTGAGTAAAGAAACTCATTTCCCCAACATTCAGACAGTTTTATGAGAGGAAGTCATGGGTAAACATATAGGGGTACATATAGGTTTCTATCCCCGATACGGAATGAACTCTAGAGAGGCATAATATATTCACTGAATCATCAGCTGTGTCTGCAACTCTTCATGCTTCCCTCGACGAATGGACATAATGGAGGAGATAGAGGCAACAATAATGGGAAATTATTTCTACACCCCTTGATTTATATAGGTTATAGAATATATATTCATGTATAATCATATGAGTGATGGAAGAGGATGAAGGTGTAAGTGATAAAATTGAAACCCAGAGTGTCATATTGTAATTTTATAGTTAAATATATAATCAAGAGATAATATTTTTTTACCGATAATCATTCAATTATAAAATTTTTATCCATAAAAATTATTTTATAATTAAGAGAGATAAAACCAATAAATAGAAAAAAAGTCATTTCGAATTTAATTCTTAACTCTTACATTAGTTTTCTCTACTGTCACTTGAATGATTACCCATGAACTCCACTCCTCCAAATGGTCTAAACTCAGGGGCACCGAGGTTTTTTTACTCAATCGGAACCTTTATCCCTTCTAATCTATTCTTCCATCACAAACCATGTATAGACTTCTATTAGTTATTATTCTAAATTTTTGGTATTTTCAGTTAATTATGGTTAAATGTGATTAATTATTATCATTTTTACAAATTACTGTATATTACAACTAATTTCTACTAATTAATTATATTTAGTAAATAAACTTTCCTATTTACCACGAATTCACACTTATTTTTCATAATTACCACAATTTTCTGATGTGTTTTTCCAAATTTAGACTAATTATTTTTAATTACATTTTTTACTAATTTCGAGTTTTTCCAATAACCTTAATTTGCTGTAATTGTTTATAATTTCCACTATTTAACAATATCTATTATATAATTACAATTATATCAATATTTTTTTCATCATAACTACTAAATATTTTTAATTACATAACTTATTCTAATTTCAAAAATTATACACTTTTTTCTAATTTTCATAATTATACAACGGTTTATGTTGATTTTTTCTATTTTACTCTATTTTTAAAATTAATTTAAAATATTGATGATTTTTTCAAATTACCACCAATTAATTCTATTTGATTTTGTAATTACCACAAATCAATGTAGCAATGTATTCGTTATCACTAATTATTGCTGATTTTAGTAAAATTGAAATAATTAAAAAAAATTTATCAGAATTTCTAATAATTATGACTAATTATTGATAATGTATACTAATTATCATCAACTACCACTAGTTTACAATAGTAACCCCTATTAATTTCTCATTACTACAAATCTCTTCTAACATCCACACACTACAGCTATTAGCATCCATTTCTTACCCATTACTACTTATTAGCAATGAATTCAACAAATTATCGTTAATTATTAGTAATTTCTATTAAATATCACTAATTAAATATAATTAATAGTTGTTATAAATAAATTTCCTCATTATAGCTAAATAATTTTTTTACTTGTTATTACTAATTACCTCACTATAGATAATTAACTTAATCTTTTACAATTACAACTAATTTTTGTGATACTTATCATTTATTTGTAATTATATATAAATTTTACAAAATATAGATATTTTGTACAAGTTATATCTAATTTTAAGCAATTACTTCTATATTCTACTAATTACCATTATTTTTACTAGGTACATCTAATTTTTGTAATTACCATTAATTATTAATATGTATCGGTAATTTTTTACAAATTTTCACTAATTATATAAAAGTTGAACTAATTACAACTAATTTCTACTAATTAAATCAAATTTCATTCGTTTATATTTAATTTTTTTTGAATACATCTAATTTTAAAAATTATCAATATTGTTTAGAAAATGCCTCTAATTTATATTAATTTAAAATAATTATAACTATTATTTATTGATTACTGAATTTTTTTAATTATTCCAAATAATATTTTCCTATTATGGATAATTATTATTAATTATTATTAAATTATTAATATTTTCTATTAATTATTAATAACTACTAATACTTAATTGTAGTTACTATTTATTTAATTTATTAGAGATTAATATAAATTATTTTTTCTTATTACAATGACATTAAAATTTTTATTATTCATTGTTAATTAGCAATATTAATTTTCAATTATATGTAGTTACTAGTAATTAAAACTACTGACAACTAATTAAAACTACTTACTAATAATTATAACTATTTACTACCAAATTAAAATACTTTTTTTTCTACATAAAAATAATCACTACTGATTAAACTAATTTCCACTTATTGTTAATAATAATTACAAATATAAAATATAATTAATTAATAAAAAATTATAAAAATATTAAAATTCCATGAACTTGATTTATCAGATACAAATATGAATTTATTTATTCCCTATACATGATTTGTTTTAAAGGATGAAATGAAAAATTGTATTCGAGAAGAGAGTTTAGGTGATGAAAAATGAGTAGAGGAAAGTGATGGGGAAAAACTTTTAGGGTCATAAAGATATTTTATATAAGTAGAAAGAATACTTTTCATTATAGGAGACCCATCATAAATGTTTTGATTTGTGAAAGAGCATGTCGTAAAGAGTAATCACCATATAATGATTTTTTAGTAATAAATATGTTATTTTCAATTGGTTCTATTAAAAATTTTATTCATCTTAAGTATTATTTTATATTGATTATAAATTCATATAATAAATAATTTTAGTAATGAATATTATTATTGATTGGATAATATTTCCATATAAAATAATGGTTTCCGTTATATGATACGCCTTAACTACAACTGTATTTGTGACTGGAAACATTTCCTAGAGCATTTTGTTTTTTATTTATAATTTTTTATGATGGGAAACACATATCATTACAATTATTAATTAAAATGGTAGTATCTTGGATGGTTGATGGGCTCCTCAAAAATAACTTGTTGAAATTATTCATTATTCTTACAGCGAAATAGAATATCAAGGGATACTATCATAGATGAAAATTGTGTTTTTTCACTACTAGATACATGACATAAGAAAAAACGATGACATTATCTTATTTTAAATGTATAGAAATCCCAAAAAAAAATACGTTTAATGAAAAAATATTTTATCATGATAAAATATTTTAATGATTAATCCATAAAAAAGGGTTTTCAGAATAAAAATTTAACAAATTAAAATTTCTCTGAGAAACACTAATGAATTTTTGGTAAAAAAATTTACCCATAAAATAAATGTTATGAATAAATAATTAATTTTAATTAGTTTCTAAAATTTTATATAATATTTGATTTTTCATTTTAGAAATAAGTCACTTTTAATTAAATTAATTTGGAAATCTAATTATAAACAAGGATTGAAAGCTATAAAATAATGTCCCAAACATGAAGGGTGGCCATAAAAAATATGGGAACTTTTTATATAAAAACAATTTTTTTAAAGGATTATTGGAAAATATATTAAGTCAATTAAATTAAAATATAATATAAAATAATATTCCATTGATAATACATATCAATTTTTTAAATAGATTGTGTATTGTAAGAAGAAAAATGTAAATTTCAAAGGTTGAAACACCATTTAGATATTATGAAATATATTTATTGAAAACCCACATAAGATTAATTGTTAATATAACATAATTTTTAATATATGAGAAGGTAATGATAAATTTATCATAAGATAACACACACACATATATAAATATATATTCATTTTGATATAACGGTGATTTTTGGAGGGAAAGAAAACTACCAACTAAGTGGAAAAACTACCACTAAAGAGGATGTGAATTATTTTTGATCAATTTTATACTTTTGGAAATAAATTTTAAGGTATAATATCTTAATTTGAAATATATTATCCATGGTGAGGAAGATAATAAAAATGGATGGAATTCTATGGGTGGAATAGGCCAGTCATGGATGAAATATTCTCAATATGAAGCATTATAACTCAATGGTTAAATTTGAGGTATAGTAAAAATTTCAACACTAGAGTCACCTATATCCATATAAATATTCAAAAATAACATTATTATTCATAAAAACCCAAAAAATTCATTAATTTGTTAAATCATATTCATTATGTTTTAATAACTCCATATTAACAACTACATGGTTTATAATATGAAATGAAGCCCATAAAATTTAATATGAGACAAAGAACACAATTAACTTAATTCCTAGCTTATATTATATGACATAAATATCTATATTACAAATATAAAAATATTAATTTCCTATTTATAGACATTATATATATATATATATCTTTTTATAATCATATATTATAATTATTCACTATAAGTATATTTGTTAGCTCTTTTTTATTATGAATGTTCGGTGTGAGTTATATTGATAATATTATAATAGATTCAAAATAGTATGGTTGTTTTCTTATCTTCTCAAAATGTATATAATTCCCAGATCATACATCATATTGGATTGAATGTCTCATGATACTATATTCATTTCTAATTTCATATTATTATATTTGTAGTTGCAGATCTGGAATACCAAATGTATGACATGAATGCCTTAGTGATTCCGAAAATACGAATAATGGTATCATAATTAATGAGATTGATATTAGATTTTCCACTAATAACCATAAAAAATATATATTTACTAATTTATGTCAGTCATCATTAGTAGGAAATTTTTCATAGTTGTAGACAATATTTTTTTGTATCATTTATCATCATTATGGTTAAATAGACCCAAACATAAAAATATATTATTTAATGGATCAAAATAGTTATAATGGTATTTTGTAATGGAATATAATGATTTTTAAAAAATCATTAATCTATTATTTACATATTTTTAAGGTGTTGAATTATATTTTATGTGTTTTTCATAAATAATATTCATTTTAACTGAAAATTTGCATATGGTACTTTGAAGAGGTGGTAGTCTACAAAATGCATGGAAAACAGTTTTATTTCCCCATGAATGAGGGGAAATGAATGTGGAAGAAAAAATTTAAATTAAATAATTATATTTATTATGAAAAAATTAATTTTAAAATTTAATCCTTTTAACAAGTGAAAAGAGACGTTGGTCAAAATTAGAAAAGGTATATTTGTTGGGGCGATAGTCCTTACAAACTCACGTTTGACATTATTTTGATCTTCTTTATATAAGGGATGGAATAAATAATGGGTTTACAATGATAAAATATTTCATAATTATATATATTATATTGAGTAAATTAAATTGACATGTTTCAGTTTTTTTTGTCAGAAAATGAGATGAAACATCAATGATTAACTGAAATTCACATTTGGAAATTGATCTATCTCCTAAAAGTCTAGTTGGAAAGGGATGGATTATATTATCAAATATATACAAAAGTCTCATAAAAATAAAATATATTATAATATAACAATAATGGATGTTTTTTGGATGAAAATTGATGGATTTTTGTAGAATAATTGACTGGAATTTCTCCTCTTTAATAAGAGAAGAAATGAGATTTTTTTGAGTACCCCATGTTATTCATTAATGTAATGAAAATATTAAGGGTTTAATGGATTATAATTAATTAATTAATATATTTTTGGATTTATATGAAGTTTACAAATCTTCTAAAACTCATTTAAACCAATGTTTAATTCATGCTTCAATCATTTTTAGCACAATATTTTTACATGTTATCATTTTTGTTTTGACCATAGTAAATAGTTTTTAGAAAGATATTTTATTTTTTAATTACACATAAAAGTTACCAAATTTTAATATATATTGAATGTAAAACATAAATTTTGGCACTTTCTTATCTATTTGAATTTATAAATAATATGTAATTAAATTTTAAATTTAATAATTAAATATATAGAATAAAATTTCATTTTTTTTATAATTATGCAATATTAATAATTTTTTATATTGTTTAATAACTGAATTAGTGATTATTATTTAATATATATGATAAAAATTTATATGACACTGTCATGTTGATTATATTATTAAATATTATTAAAAAATTAAAAAAAATTAAAAAATTCTTTAAAAAAATATTTCATATTACTATATAGATTAAGAAAAATCAAAGTAATCAAAATTTTTAGCATTAAATTTAAATTTAACGTATTTCATTACATTAAAATTTTATACTAAAATTTGAAATAAATTTACTAATATCTAATTTATATAAGGGTTGAAAATTACTTTCTAATATAAGTTATTATAAACTATTTTAGTTTAAAATATTATATATATATATGCTAAAATATAAAAATAGGATTTATAAATTAAAAAATTCAATTAAAATTGATTTATTTAACCTTAAAAATATATATTTTCATATATAAATTTCTGATAAAAAAATTAGTTATTTATATATTAGAATCATTTCATAAATATTATGGAGTTAAAAAATAATTGTTTTACAAATTTACTAATAAAAATTCATTTTTTGAAAATTTTATGATAGTGTGTCAATCTATTTTTAATACGTGTAATTCAAAAATAAATGTCAATTTTTAAACTATATTTCTAATATACATATCCATCAACAAAAATACTCTTGAAAAATATTATTTTATAAAAATATCTTTTAAATATTTTTTTTAATTCCTATTTCTTATATATTTTTAATTTATTACAAGTGTTGTAATTTATTAAATGTTATATTATTAATAAATTTCTATAAAATAGTTCTTGGTTCAATTTTTTTAGTTTGTTTGTAGAGAAAACAATGATATATATGTTTAGTTTGTTGAAATATTTATAAACACAAGAAAACCATAACATTCCAAAATAACTTGTTGTTACATTATCTACACTAAAAAACTAAACCATACAATTTAGATTATAATTCAATAAATGTATAATCTAATAGTTCTATAAAAACTCATTATATATATTATAATGGTACATTCAAATAAATTGATTTATTAATATTATAAAACTACTTTTCCAAAATATTATTATTAAGAATTCTTAGGAACATACCATAAATAGAGTCATTTTTATAGTACATGTTTTATTAGAATACTACAAAAAAATTGTTATTATATAGTCTAATAAAATATGAGTAAATGATTATATGAATAATAAATCGTGGTCTAGATATGTATTGTCCAGGGAAGAAATTATATAAAAAATGTCCGAGTGACCTTAAATATGATATAATTAAATAAAAATATCCCCTTTAATTATAACATGGTTCTCTATATTATTATTTTTTATCTAAAATAACTCATCCAAAAATGATAAATTATATAAATCATTTAAATATTTTACAATTATAATATGATTAACAAATGTAAATACTCTCATAATGTCTATTAATACATGTATTCTTATGCCCACTCATAATTCAAGAGAGTAAGTAATGAGTTTAGTCTCAATAATACTTTTTATGGGTGATAACCCCTTTGTGAATCTATAGAAAATCCACATCCTTTTAGAATTATATATAGAGGGAGGGAATATCATGTTGAAGATCAAAATATGAAATTTAACATAACTCTTTTATTTTATCCATTACATAGATTAATACCACAGTCACATCTCTTGGGTTTCAACTATTATTATCTTATCATAATTCTCAAAATAAGTACAATAATCCAAAAAAATATGTAAAAACTACTTTGATTGAATATAATGGGAATATGAAAAACATATATTTACATTAAATCAATTCTGAAAGATAATTACTACCACTAGTGAATGATCTCACGATCCAAATAACATAATGTTAATTGAATTTTAGGAATAGTTACTATGAATTTATGATCAAAAAGTATATTTTTTCAACTATAATAATTTATATCTTCAATGTCATTATTATCTCCCACATATCATGTCCCCATTAAGATTTTTTTCTAAATATATTACAGTAAAAAATTTCTTATGGAAATTATATCAATAGAAATGGGTGAGATCCATTACTAATTAACGTAAAATATCATCAAAAGGTATTTAAGGGTTAGAATATAAGTATATAACAAATCATGAGAATGGGTTAAATTTATATTTATAATGAATTCACAATAATAATATTGTCCCTCATTTCATGATGGAAGGTTGTGTAATCTCAAATTAAAAACCATATATAATTACCAAAATGTTCCGAATAAAGTGATAACAAATAAGACCCCTGAATATTGTTTTTCACATAATAAAGATCCAAATATTTCAATCCCCATGGTAAACTGTATATATATATATATATATAAGAATATAAAATTATATATTATAATATCTAATAAATCATAGTATTTTTTTGGATAAATTCATTATTCTACCTAAAACATCATTGTAAATCATATACGGTACACTTCCTAGAATCATGGAAAAATAATCATAAGAAATGGGGGAACTCAAAATCTCATTATGGTAATGAACACAACAGATGATATCATAAAATATATAGGACAAGAAATATATGATAATAATAAATGATAATAAAATATTCCTATATAAATAATATGTGATGTTTAAAAGATATCCATTGATATTATAACAATTAAATTAATCACCAGGAAATAAATAATTTTTTTAATATTTATGGAATGCATAATTCCAGAAATGATAAACAAATTATCCTATCCAAAAGTCAATCCATCATACACAAATGTTTATTCCATTGGACCAATACCGAAATGATTCTCCTCATGATTCCTAATGAGCCTTTGAGTTTTTTATAATTCTATGTCCCATAAATCACATTATAATTATAAATAATGTGTTATACGAATATATAACACAACAATCATAATTATATTTATTAATAAAATATAGTATATATATAAAATACAAGTATACAAAATGTTAAAACATTCCCTATTCCAAACGAGCATAAGTGAAACTGGTGTTTTTTTTATTATATAATTATATTATGTCATCACTAAAGAATAATATTAAACAATTAATGTAGTAAAACATGAATATAATTTTAAAATATCACTTCAATATCCATAAGTAAAATACCATTTATCATTATGAAACATATATTCTAAATATAAAAATTTATAAAATAATTGTGAAAACATTTTAATTGGAATTATAAATTGAAATTTGTAATGTATGGGTTAATAAAATGATCATTTATTATGTAATTAAATTCCATTCCTATTATGCATGTAAAAATAAAAATTAATTTTTTATTTTCATTAAATGCTTAAAATTTCCTTATAGTAAAAGAAACCTATATATTATTGTTGGTAAAAACATTTAGAATGAAAAAAATTAACATTAAATGATTAAATAATTAGATAATACTGAATTAAATTTTGATACATTTTTAGAATACATGTAAAGATGAATAAACATTTTGGACCAAAAATAGAAATAAATTTATTTTTTCCAGTAAAATATTTTGATGATATGATGATTAGTGAATTATAGGAAAATGAATATGAAATTTGAAATCTCAAAAAACAACCAGTGGATAAAAATATATTTTTTGATTATGAAAGAAATATCATATATTTATCCCAAATAAGATATAAACAAATTTTATAATATCAATTCTATCATAAGGAGAAAAACTCTTAACTATAGTTTCAATTTCTTAAAAATTTTTCCACTATAATGGATAATTGATTTTTTTTATAATAAATATATTTTAGAATAATTTAAATAATTATAAAATCAGATATGATCCAATTATTTCATTTCATCAACCATTTAATAATATTTAGTTATTAAAATCATCATTCGTAGGTGTTAACTATTTCATTTTTAATTGATGTTTTGGTTATATAGTTACAGTTATTAAATAATTATGATGGTTCCATCATATCAATTATTTTAATAATGATATAAATCTCATAAATTTTCATAAAAAATATATTCAGAATCATCTCCGAGAGGTATAGATAGAAAAAAGAATTACGCCATTCCTGGAGATGGTAGAATATAAAAATGCATGAATGCATTTTCATCTTTGAAAGATCAAATATAATAATGTTAAATAATAATTAACCATTACAGAATCATTATTATATTTTATATATCATGTATAATTATTAATTTTATTCTCATTTAAATCCATAGTAAAATGAAATGAGCAACGAATTATGTCACTTCTTGGAGGTTGTAGTCCACATGTACACACGAGTGACATTATTGTTATCCAACCTATATATTAATGTAATTATATAGTCAATATAATATAAAGATATAAGAATAATTATGTCAAAATGTCATATACAAAAAATAAACACATCGTAATAACTATCAATGAAATACTCTGATGGAAAATAATATTTATTGCATTGTGGAGGAAGTTGTCTACAAATAAAAATTGGTGATATGTTTACATCCCATTTGATATAAATAACAAGGAATAATGATGGTTTTATAATCATAAAAAATATAGAAATATATTTTTTAATAATGAAATTATTATTTTATATTGAATACCACATATTTATGACTAGACGGACAATATGTATTTTGAAATAGGTTAGGTAGGATGAATACTTATTGTTCAATTATTCTCCTTGATATCATATCATGTAAACTAATACAATTTCATTAATAGATGTCCAAAATTGAAACATAAAATACATTGAATTATTGAATATAATGGTGTAGGCTTTGTTTGATCTATATGATGAACATATGATAAGTCAACAATGTAATTATTTTTTTAATTCTTATAGTTACAAATACACATATATTTATGTAACTAATGATGAAATTTTAAAATAATTTCATGATTCTGATAATTGGAATATTTATTCAATTCATGAATCGTTTTAGTCATTTAATCCTTAGAAGGATATATTTTATCATGAATATGTAATCTATATTTTTTAATAATTAGTGAAGAAAAAAATCTCATGATAAATATATTATGATGAACGCTTGATTTGTGTACCATAGAATTAAAATAAGATTATGGATCATGAATCCTATTTTCTAATGAAACCATACAGTTGAGGAAAATAAGTATGGATCATTATCCATATGTTTTTTTACTAAAGATTATTCAATCAAAAATTAATTTTATCTTTATCTCTATTCTAAGAAACACTACATTTGACATGGCCAAATATAGAGTTTTTAAATAATTATTATTTTCACATATTTCAACTTATTTCCCCAAAAATGTATATATATTTGACATTATTTATATATTTATTGAAATGGTCAATTCAAATGATTAAATCACTAATATTTCTTATAGATAAAAAACCTTTATTATATTATCTTAAATTAAAATATTCATTACTTAATATGGAATATTTATAGTTTTGTTTAGGAAAAAGATATAAAACTATCTTGTCAAATTTCAAGATATTATTATTATAAAGGCATTGATGTGCATTTGAGATTAATAATGTTTAAATTTCAGTAGAGATACTCTTTAGATCCCCTCATATTATTATTCATATCTATTTAATTTACTCAACTATTTATACTATTGTGTTTTATTATTATTCTATTTCTAAAGTTAGAAAAAGAACTTATTGGGGATACTATATAGAGACATGCATGTTTTAACCAATTCATGGTGTTTTCAATATTATTATTTAAAAATTCAATGATTATGATTAAATATGATTCTACAACTATGTTTTATTAAGAATCATTTCAATTTTTATTTTTATCTACTACTATTAGTATAATGAGTATTAAACATATTCATTATAATCTATTTACAATAAATTTATGTATTTCTAACACTCAATTATAGTAAATTTTAACCTATAGTACTAAGATGTTGAAATTTCTGTTCCATATAATTGAATTAGAAGGACCAATTAAAAACACATTGTATGGTTTTAGCTTTTTGAACTAAATTATTGTGTTTCATGGAATATGTACCCACTAGTGAAGATCTATAAACATGTAGAATAGGAATTGGTGGAGTGGACTATGTGATATTTTTGATCTGAACCACTATAATTTACAATGTTCTTTCTTTTCATGAAAATGTTTAATATAAAATGAATGAATCAATCTACTCTCAAGAAGGAAGTATTGTTTGAAAAATGTTATTAAATGAACATAATTTACCCCCCAATTTTTATCATTTCCCTTTCCATTCTAAAATAATAACAACTATTAGAGGCAATAATCAATATGTTGATATATCATTGTAAAAAAAATTTCACTAGAATCCTCATAACATTAAATTGAATAATATGAAAACATATATCAGATATATATATATTTTTCTAAAATAATTGATGATTATACTAATTATATATAATTCAAAATATTGATATCATAAGATTGACCCAAGTGGACATACCTATTTTGGCACTAAAAAGATATATTTAAAGACCAAATAAATATATTTCTCAATTTATTATCTTATAAACGGTATTTCATGGATCCCTATAGCTTATTTTATTAGTGATAATTATGGATGTTGGAAATAACACATGGTAATCCATTAAAAAATGTAATGGAATAAGAGTTTACTTAAACATTGGCACACATCATGATATTTAAAAAAATAAAATTGGAATGATGATCAAGAGAAATAATATGATCGTAATTTGAGAGAAATGAATTATACTATATATTGATGAAGATGAGATAAATTTAATCCATTCATTCAGTAGGATAATATATATTGGATGTATAGACCATTTTTTCATATAAAGGAATAAAAACATCAAACAACTATGTTACAAGGAAAAAATAAATAAAATTTGATTTATTTAAGACACATGAATATGAGACCATCAATTAAAATAAATGAATATTTAAAGATGTTTTTAAAGATATTGTTTCTATGGGTGTTCCATTTATACAACTAGATTTAACCTAAATTTTTTTAGAGTTTATCCCGCATAGTGGAATGGAATATATAATTTTATTATTAAATATAAACAGATTAAGAAAATTAAAAATGAAAATTATGATTGGAACCATGATGATATAAAATTTTGATATTTACAAAAAAGATTAAAATTATATTTTTCTCAAAAATAAATATATTGCACATGAACTAACTATATATGAATTGTTGGATTCATTTAATCTAGTTTCATGAAAATAGATAAAATATCCATCTAATTTTTTTTTTAAATTTATCAATAACATAATTAAATGAATTAATATGATAGAATACATTAATATAAAAAATTTTCATATAATTTCCATTTTCCCTATAATTAATGATCATATAATTTATAATTATAAAATTAAATGCTAAAAATTAATGAAGATACAATATAGTTCTACTCTTTATTCAAATATTAAATCCACTAAAAATTTAGAATTTTTGAGAGAATATTGAGTTGAATGTATATGTATTATGTATACTTCTAATGACATACACAGTTATTACATATCGAATTATAATTCAGAAATTTTATTTTTTGATTAAATTCATAAATAGTGTTGTATGATTCTATATAGATTTTTATCATAAAAAGGGACAATTAAAACATCAAAAATTATATGTTTCTATTTCTAATTATTATTTTTATATAAATAAATGTTTGTGTTATGATAAAATTATTTCCTTATTTTGAATGAAAATAAAATTATGGAACTATTATAAGATGTTAATTCTTTAAAAAACCATCCAATATTATTATTAAAAGAGAAACTATTTGAATAAAATTATCTGTAAAAAATGGGAAAAATAATAAATTTTATTGGTTGTAATGGAGATAAAATGAAATATTATTGAAATTATTTTCATCATATGCCAAATATATAAATTATATATATTATTAATTGGTTTTAGTATAGATTAAATGGATGTTATGCTCTTGACTTATATTTTAGAAAATCATAATTTTGTAATTTTGAGAATTTGATATTTTAATAATAATTATATAAACTAAATTACTGATTATATTATCAGAAAATAGATTTGGATACCAAATTTCTTTTCTGATATCAGAATCGGACACAAATATTATGGGTACCAAAATGGACATCTATTTTATATTTTACAGGAACGAATCATTGGACTTCATTTACATATCACTATGGATTTAAGAAAATTTATTCTATTTTAAATGGAAACATCATTAGATTTTAAATTGTTAATACATGAAGTATTTAATTTCAATTTTAATATTAAATTTAAATGCATGAAACATTTTATATATGGGTAAAACAATTTAAATTTTTCATACTTCCTCTAAATATATTTTTTCATATATATATATATATATTTAATATTCTAACACTATATATGTTTTAATTTAATTGAAAATATATTGAAATATATTGATTACATGATGAATGTCTCTTATAGATTATTTAATTTCATATTAATATATGTTTCAAAATTTCTAAAATATTTCAATAAGTATAAAAAAATATATTTTTATTATTTTTGTAAACATTTTAATATATATTCCTCTTAAAAATAGTTTTTTGGAAGAGTATCACCTGAGGTAAAAATAATAATTTCTTATTTTAATATAATGTTATAAAAACAATGATATTTTTATTTAATTAAAAACTATGTTTTTTATTTTTCATTTCATAATATAAATCATTATTTTGAAATTAAATTTTCCTGAAATAATATTCAATTATTTAATGTTATTATATAGAAATTGTATTTAGAAATACCCAGTCATAACATACAATTACATTAAATTACATTTCCAAAAAACTTAAAACATAACAAAAAATACATGCCCTAAGACCGTATTACTTTAGTATCTATGGAAACATACTAATGCAACCACTAGTACAAAAGAGGGAAACTTTATTTACCACTAGGTTCTTCATGATTATCACCCTTATTAGACACATCATACTATGTATATATCTTTATAACATGGAGAAGGAAAAAAAGAGTGATCTCATATTATTAGTAAGGGTGATAAAGGGAGACATGTAATTATAAATATGAGCATAGGGGTATGAGAAATTGATCCTAACATTAGATATTAATATATTACATATGAAATATCATAAACATGACTAATAGAATAAATCTGAATAATTCATAAGATGTGAACCAGAAGGAAATAAAGAACATAAGTCATGAAAACATAACATAAAAATAAGACATGGAATTGTGTCCTATATAAACATGTTTTAACATTCTCTATAATTACTATTGAATTTTGAGAACATATCAAGTCACTTCATTGGAATTACAAAAAATGAGTTGACATACCAACATCCCATATTATAAACCTTTCCATGTAAGTGATTAGGTTTTCCCAACATCCCATAGTGGGCCAGGTTTCCCTATATTCCATCATCTAGGTGACTACACTTATTGGGACAGATAAACCACTATCCCAAGAAACAGTCATTTCTTTATAAGTTATTAGGTCTAACCATGTTCCAATAGTGGACCAATCCAATCAAATTGATTCCCACCATTATGTCATGAGATGTAATAATTTACACAATATATTGTAATTAGATATAGTTCTCACCAATTTCATAATAAAAAATTTAATATATACTCCACATGATAATATAACATTAATACTATCATGACCCATAAAAAAGATAGGTCTCATAAACATCAAATCCAAACCCTTGAAATTAAATTGATATAATTAAGATTTCATTGCATCATAAAAAATAGAAAAGGGATAGGTTTCATTTTAATTTAATCAAAAAATAACCCATGAAATGAATCAGATTTCAAAAGCATATAACCCATGGAATTAATATGCGTATCAGAAGCACCATTCCAAAAAAAACATAAACCATTAAACAAAGGTTATTAGTGGAATATTTGGATCATTTACTATAAATGAATTATTACCATCAAAGGATGTAAACATATATGGAAAATAACATCTTGATATATATTGAAAAAAATTATTGAAGAAAATATACATACCTCTCTGAAATGTATTTTAAAAACATAAATCCTTCATAAATCCATTTTCATTGAAAACTGATTAAATACATATAATAGAGGCCTTAAATCATTTAGAAAAAAAATATTCCATTGAAAAAAATAAATTAATATTCAATACCTTTGAAAATGTGTTTCCCATAAAAACTTATAAAGTAAGTGTTATCATTTTTGAAAAAAATTTATTTTAAAACAACCTTAAAACATATATATAAACTGTGCAAATATTTTGAAATCTATTTTTCATAAAAATTTATAAAATAATAGTAAAAACATAATTAAAACCATTTAATTGAAAATAAATTGAAAATGTATAATGTATTATTTAAATAATTTTAAAAAAATATTTGAAAATAAATTGAAAACATATGATGAATATTTGGAAACCTTTTCATAAATCTTGGTTTTAAATAAAACAGATGTATCACTGAAATGATATATAAAGTTAGATTTTCCTAAAAACCATTTACTTAATTATCTTTTATACCATAGAGTGAAAAATTAGTAAATTTACATGTATATTACATGAATATATATAGAATAATATACATCATGAGAGTACATAAGATGTGTATCATAGAATAATCGTAATCAATATTGATAAATTATGAGATTGTATTAATAAACCGTTACCACTACAATAAAATTGAATCATAATAAAATGGAATGAATAAAATTATATGTAGCTAAAATATCATGATATTATGTATATTTATGATTTAACATGTCTAATGTATTATAAAATACTCAATGAAAAATTTTGGTTCATAACATGGAATGTTTCTCAAACCATGAAAATTGAGGCAAAACTACATTAGCAATTAGGTAAATTTTGAAAAATAAAAACCATGAAATAAATTACATAAAATGGATATGTATGATTCCATAAATTTAATAACAAATATTATATAATGAATATAGTGTCAATGTAATAACCACATAAATGAAATAGTAGGTGAACATGACTTGTGCCTCGTATGAATTAAAAGTGTGATGAAAAAACACTTAATACTTGAGTAACATTTAAATCATGATCCTCGTGATATAATAACCACATATAAAATTTTTAATATCATAAAATGAATGAGGTTAATGATACAAAATTTCATAGTATAATTTTATAAAAAACAAAAAAGAATCATTTTGTGGTTATGAGATGCGTCTCACAGAAATAAAGATTGAGATGAAATCCAATTACCTATTGTCTTGAATCCTCTCATACTTATCCATACCTCATTTGTAATATATTTTATTTTATTATAATTTTATAACAAAATCATATTAATATATATAAAACATTACATGGTTTGATTATTACATTCTATTACCCTTTTATTAACAATTATTGGTATGGATTCTCTTCGGGTAATATTTTCATTGGTTTTCATAGGTATTTTAATAGGTTGTATATTTAATAATTATAAATATATAATGATTAAAATAATTTAAGAAATGATATAAATAAATTATATAGTGAGTATATTCATGTTATATTAATATATTAAATATATAATTATGAAATTGATTGCACTGTTCATGGAGACTGTAGGCCACAAGTATGCATGAACATTGATTCTGTTCTATTATCATGTAGAATGAAAAAAAGAAAATGAATTAAATGATTATATGAATGAAATATCATTAAAATATATTAATTATTTCATATATATAATATCATTCCACTAAAAAATTATTAATACATTGCATGTAGTGTCTGAAGGAATCCCATCAATTTTCGGGGTTATAGTCTACATTTCCTCAAATGAAATTATAATATTTACCCAAAATAGAATGTATAATGGTATGTGTACTAAATTAATAAAAAAATAAATAAACGTTTTAATTATCATATATATAATATATAATAATATTTTACATCATAATTCCTTCCTTGATATATATTAATTGAAAAAAATGAACAACCATTATTTTGTGAGGTTTTTTTTTCTCAAACAAATAAATATTATGTTCATTACCCCTTAGGTGGAATTGTGTGTAACTATATGTATAAAAATTAGAATAAAAACGTAATATATTATTGAGGATCTGTTATATTGTTGTATAATAATGTAATTAGAATAATTTTGGTGATAGGGAAATAATATAAAATAAAAGAGCATGAGAGAGGGTGTAACCTTTTCTTTGGGTAACTACTTTTGGGGTTCAAAAAAGGGATTTATTGGATTTTATTCAACTAAAATGATGCATCAAGTAGTTTTTTATGGTTATTTGGGAGTTAATTAAGAAGTAATTATCCTAACATAAGTGGTTTTATATGATTTTAGAATGGGGATTGTGCAAGCAATGCTATAGTTGAGGATGAGTGGCAGTCTCAAAAATACAAATCGTCATTCATTAACGGGAGGTCTAATTTACCTATTGAGCCTAAAAAATATGAAAATAATGTCGTTCAGTGGAATAATTTTCAATAGAAACCCTAACATTTGAAAAATATGTGAATTTTAAGAATTATTCTACTTAACATCTTGGATTCCACAATTTTTTCATTTTTTATTTTTTTGAAGCATCTATTTTTATAAAATAATTAATTTAACCATTAGGGATAAAATTATGTGAAATTTATAAGAAAATATAAATCCATTAAATTTTAAATTTTATATCTTAATTTTTTTGAAAATATTTTTTTATTAAATTCATTTTAAAATACGTGCATGTGAGGTGCTAAAACACTACTTAAACATATATTTTTCTCATAATGTTTTTAAAATATATCGGTCAACATGTTAACTATAGAAAATATTTTGCTACATTATTTTAACGTATTATAATTTTATTATCACTTACTAATCACATGGAATAATATATTTATTTATTAATTGTAAACCATTTGATAAAATATATTTTATTGTAAAATAAAATTAATGTTAATTTTTAAATTATTATTTAAATTTAAAATTTAAAATATCAAAAAAATTATAATTATGAAAAACTAGGATTAGAAAATTTTATAATGAAATAATGATCTACAAAAATAATTATAGGAAATAATTTAGTCAATTTAGTTCACTTTAAATATTCATAGTGAGGTTTATTATGTTTTTAAGTAAATAAATCATCTTTAAAAAATAATGATTATTTATTAATAGAATAGTAACCAATGTATTTTTCAATAGGATAATTATAAATTAATATATTAAGTTTTATACATATCTCAAGTATTTATAAATTTTAATGGTAAGGAAAGATTCCCTTTTGTCATTTCCCTTACATAACCTTTTATATAGTGAAATTTAATTTAATATTATCCCGATAAAATATGAAATTTGAAAAAAAAGTTATTTGGTTTAAATATTGACATTCAATGGATTTAGACATGTTTATAGGTCATTTTGCCCTTCAATATTATGTATTAGTCCCTCATTAAGCATAATTTCACCTTAATCACCAAAATTAATTTTAATGACATTAACTAATATTTTTTATGTATAATTAATTTGATCTTATTAGAAAAACAAATATTATTCTAATTATAATCATGTGGGTATTTTTTTCAGAATTACAATCATATAATATGGAATACTATGATTAACACAATTCTCACAACCGTGGTGAGAATGCATGTTTTTTATGTAAAAACATTCAGACGTTCAATAAGTGTGTATATCTAATTTCAATAAAAAATTGACTCTGTTGATATACATTGTATTAATTTATAGATATCTTATTATGATATGAATTTATAGTCAAATTTAAAATTTAATTTAACATTAATCATTAGATAATTGAAATGGTGGTTTTTATATAAAATGCCTAAGTTTTCACTATTAATAAAAAAATGATGTTTCTCAGAATATTTCAAAAAAGAATCCCTATGATCATTCAGACATTATTAATTCAAAGATAATATTTATTTGAAAATTTAAATTGTGAAATGTTTAAAAAATTATTTTTTAAATATATTATAAATTTAATGGCTCTAAAACTCGATCTTCTATATAATGCATTGTGACTATATATTATGTACACCATATTCTAATCTTTGTATTGTGTGAATTGAATGTTCAAAAAGGTTTTTGAAATTTCCCAATCCAAACATAAATACATTTTATGTATATAAATGAAATTAAATATAAATAATTATACGAAATGCAATATGTCAGGAAGATTAATTTATCCTGAAAAATATTTTCCACAAAATCACGAGCTGTTACATTGTAGCCCCTTTAAAAACATTTTCCCTCCAAAATATAATATAATATCAACGTTTTAATACGATACATTTACATCAGTTGAAACCCATATTGAAAAAAAATTAAATTTAAAAGTTCACCTAAAAAATCCAAAATCATAATTGATACCCAAATTAAATCATAACTAGCATCCCACATTTGAGAATATAAGTTGTATGTGAAAAAATGGACCTGAAATTGGAATGTAACCATCATGCTCTGATAGAGGGTAATACACACTAACATGTGAATTTTTTTAAGAGGATGAAATAAAAAGACTAGTGCTGAAACCCTATGTGGGTCTAAAATAATGGAGACCATGTTGCTCCCCTACAATCTGATTAACACCCTCTGAGACGAGCTAAAGAGAATTTGAAAAGAAAAGAACATTGGAACCTTGATCATCCACAACCATGGAGGAAAGATGATCAAAAACCTTTTTCCCTCACACCATATGTGTGGCACATGAATATTATTGATGATGATGATGGTTTTACGTATCCGGATGATATAAGAAATAGATCATGGAGTAGATACCTTGTCATTTAGGATATCATGAATAATCATGGAGTCAGTTTCCACCTGGTGGATGGATAAGACATTCTTAACCCATAAGCATAGTCCTGTATTCATCGCTCTGGGATCATCCTGAATAAGTGTTCCAATCCCATAGATGTCGATAAATACCATAAGAGCACTGCCCCTGTAATCACAAACCACCCCCCACCCTCTGCACATCATGTCCAAAAGATAGTACCTGTCAAAATTCATCTTGATACCCATATCTAGTAGAGTCCATCACACCCAGTGACCCATCTGACATGAGATATAAAGACATATAAATACCTCATTTGTATGTAATTTTCTCAATGAGGGGGCCTCTTTCCATCTATCAATCCATAAGACCATGTAAATAAGAAGTGATTAAACTCCCGTAATAATCATCCAGCTATTTGACGTAACCCCATCAAATCTATCCCTATTCCTGGCATGCCAAATTCACCAACACTCTATAATAAGAATCACCACTCTAGAAACCCTTTTTTGTCCAGGGACGGACAACCCATTGAAAAATTTATCCATGATGGGAGCCCCTAAAATACATGCGGAAATAAGAATAGTAAAGCCTCCAAAAAATCCCCTAACATCTGTAGCCCATTCAACCTAAAAAAAGGTGATCATCACTCTCCTCCATGTGCACCATGAAATAGTGGTACGTAAAGGCCATGGTAACACACATCCTCTTCACATTTTCATATGTTGGTACCATATGGTGTCTCACACACCTGGTAATAAAGTTTAGTTTTGTTAGACATTTCCCACACCATGCCACATTTCTCTAAAAATCCTGCTACTCTTCAGCATACATAGTCTGAAGGATGACCATTGAGGATAAACACCCAGAATTGGAAACTATTAACATACAAGTATATGCCTCCACATTCAGTGAAATCATGCAGAACACCCCTTTCTGATCCTTGTTCTACAATTCATTTGAACAACATGGAAAAAAATTATCCTCCCAAAAGAAAATCGTAGAAGCAGGAATCCCAAGAAAATATTAATTGATCTCGCATAGTTGTTATTCCAAAACAAAATGTTACCCCACCCCACAATCCATTGGGTGTGATTTAGGATAGTTGGTATGATTATAAGGATCCTAGACCAAAACAGAGAGGCATGACCCCCACCATATTTATGCCCGCCAGAATGAGTAGACATGAATTCCCATTAATCACACGATCTCCATAACCACTCATGCAACACTTGCCAGCAAATAATGAATATTACTAAACAAGAATCAAATGTTGATACCACCTTCTTGAATAGGTCTCGCCAACTTATCCCATGATGTCCACTAAGGTTTCCCCTCGGATTGGGCATCCAAAAATTAAAGTATCAAAGATTATACCGGTGGAAGTCATTATCCCCTAGGGATCCTTGGTTTCCAACATAACATGGATCATAATAGCTGAGATCACACTGTTCAAAACAGTTAACCTGTCTCCAAAGGATAGGAATTGATTCATACAATTTAGCAGATGGCTGGTAATTTTTTTCATGACATAGTCATAATCTCGAATACGAACCTGCCCAGGGGATATGGGGCATCCATGATATTAGAATGGAAATAGACCATATTACATGACTAGTTTAGTGAACTTTGAGATAATCTGTTGTGCTCTGAATTTCATTTAAATAAATGTAAAGCTCTTGGAATTGTTGATAACCTGCCCACTCCAATAGAAATATTCCTCAAGAATCTTAATGAGGAAATCAACTGATATGCTGTTGGAATTTATAAAAATGAGGGAGTCATCCTCAATGATGAGATCAAAAATGGGATGAAAACCTCCACACCTATGGAACATCCAAATAATACCTCTGGACAGCATTTTGTTAATGAGCCTACTAGGGGTATCTTATACAAAAATGAAAACAGTCAGGGACAAGGATCCCCTTGATATAGACCATGAGTATTCTTAAAAAGAATGAATTTTCCATTGGAAGGAGATGGTTATCCATGCATAAATGAATAATCTATAAATAATATTTTCATCCCATGTAGAAAGTCTCATACCTGAAAGCACCCTGTTGATGAAACCCCATTCTATTCTATTATAGGCCTTATTCATATCCAGTTTGAGGGCCATGATGGATCCCTGAGTTTTTAGATTGATATCCCTATGCATTTCATGGGAAAACCTAATCACCCCTAGATTGACCTATTCTTAAAAAATAAATGTTACTTCATAGAAATCCATTGAGAAGAATGGGTAGACATTCTGGAATTAATGATGCTTGACAGAATCTTGTAGGGAAAATTACACATACAATTCAGCCTATAGTCATAGATAGAGGAAGAGTCATTAATCATTGGTAGGAGAACAAGAGTAGTTGCACCAGCAACTCTATGAATCAATCCACCCCGAAAAAAGTCTTAACTGGAGGAGAAAAAATAAGTTTTAATCACCACCCAAGACCCCTGTAGAACAATTCTAGGAAGCCATTGGGGACCAGGGAACTCTCTGGGTTTAGGTTCATCATCACCATAGAAATAAATTTCTTCTCAGGAATCGCTTCAAATATTTCATTATCAGTCCTAGACAACATTTTAGGAATCCCTGAAAATAGCTCTGAGTCCCCACTTGGATACCCTTACGTCATGCTCGAATTTGGTTCATCCAGCATGTTTTTGAAAAAAGTAAAGGATATGGATCCAATGGTGTCCTTTTCCACTGAGTATGAACAATTATCGAACATAATATTTTGTTTCACTAATATCAATTATTCTTTAAAGCAATCATGGAAATAAATTGAGTTATTGACTCCTTCCCAAATCCATTTCACCATCGCATCCTCCCAAGCCGACCACTCCTGCATCAGAATCCTTTCTGTCAAAGAAGCCTTGTTGTTCACCAGTTCAGCAAAACTTGATTCCTCCCGAGTATCCTCAATGAATTGATCCAGATGCTCAACCTCAATATTTTGATTGTGAAGGACCAGATCAGTGGGATGGATGTCGTTCACCTAGCCCTTTAGACATTAATATAATCGTCTTAGCTTTTTATCAAAGACCACTCAAGAGAAACCAGGAGCTGGTTCCCTACAAGGATCATAAACTAGCTGACGATAGTCAGTCAAACCAACCTAATGGGCATGAAACTAAAGGTTCTCACAACCATTCTTTCTGGAGGACATGGATATGAGAAATGGAGAGTGGTTAGAAATACACAGGGCAAGATGATCCACCTTAGAAATGTGAAAAATAGAAATGGATTGTAATGTTTCTAGACATTTTTCCAGTCTACTACACCATATACGACTTCCTTTTTGGTTGCTGCACTGCGTGAATTAGTCCACAAAATATCCCATGTCAAGAATCTCATTACCCCGTAACAAATTGTGAGATATTGGCGCTTTCTATCTGAGGGACGGGTCCCCTATCAATATTTTCATTGGGGTCCAAGATAACATTGATTTATCCAACAACAATCCATGGGTGGTCCCCCAGTTCAAAAGAACTAAGATCCTACCACAACAATTACCTACATTGGCCATCATATCTACAATATACTGATGAAATTAAGATGGTTTACATGCCCAACATCATTTTCACCATGATATGTTTGTCACCAGACATGATCATATCCACATGCACATCCTTTTTCCATAATAACCACATATTCTTGTTAAAAGAGTCCACATGCATACCTCCATGCATACTAATTTTGCAAGTGAACACACCAATACTCAGAGGATATTGTTTTTGCTACAGGACCCCTACAAAACATACCATATGCTTGTTCATTTATGAAGATAGAAAGTCCATATTCACCGGATCCTCTAACCCTAGAGTGTTTAATTTGAGAACGTTAATCATTGAAAAATATAGGGCCCAATTCGGACTACATGCTTATTGGTCACATTAATAGGAGATTAAGCACAATAATGGGACACTTTGAGATGAGATCTTGTTCGAACTCAAGCCCCCTGAGGTGATGATAGATTTACAAGAGAAGACAATTAGGAAGGATGATGAATGTACCCCCTCATTTCATTACTTGGGGGAGATTGTTTCTCTTTATCTAGTGAAAATGGAGACTCAATGCCTCAATGCATACGTTCTTCAAAATCCAACTGAGGAGGATGGGGAATAGAAACCACCCTAGGATAGAAATCACCATCTCCTTCCAAAAACCGCACACGAGTGCTTTGGAATCTTGTAGGAAAAACACCTTTTTCATCACCCAGGAAAGAATATGAGAAGTTAGAGAGGCATGGCCATGGAGCCGGAGGCAAAAAAGACCGTGACATATGCGACATCAGAACCCAGGAGAAACCCACACCGGAAGGCTTCGACCATAATAGATATAAGGATCACAGACCACCAGGGGAGAGGGGAAGATTAAGAGGACATGGAGGGGTCTCCCACCACTGAACTCTCAAAAGGGCCAGTGCGTGGGGAATACAAATATCTTGATCTGGTGTAGTAGACGCACAGAATCCTGAAGAAACCACTTCAGTAATCTGATCAGAATCATTAGTCACCTACATAGAGGAGCATTCATGGTGGACCTGGGCTAAGGACCTTATAGAAAAAGATTTATGAGGTGTCAAAATCCCTTGAATCCCCCCACGATAATTCTTACAGCACACCTACAAGAAGTGGCCTAGAATGGACTAGAACGAGCAGTACCTGGGCAGCATTGTGTACAGAATATCCTAGATCAAGTTCATAGTGTCCTTCACCTTCAGCGAAATTTTGTATAGAAGCGGCTGGGAAAGATCAAGGGCAACACATAGGTGAGCTCCAAACACATCTTGAAAGGATGAAATTCCATCTCCCCATGAACTGAGGATCTTTTCACCATGTACACACAAAATTCACCTTCTAAGACATACTAAGGCATAAATCGTTCCACGGGATGATCAATATCTGGGTCGGATCGGTAATTCCCCAGAAGCAGATATACTGTCAAAATGTCGATAGTGTCATCTTCCCACCCTGAACCGAGAAATGAGAGTCCCTCAAAGGCTGGTAATCACCTCTTCGAAGACACCCACCAGAATTTCTAGAGACAAAATAGATCCATCTCGGCTAATCATTGATGCTGCTGAATGAAAACACTAGGCAACCAGTGCAAGGAGAATCCTTGAGTGATCCACACAAAACCTCCTTGAAAGATGACCCCACCCCTAAAACCACAGAAGAGTTCCCTAGAGATGGATGCGAGGGATGAAATGCCTTGAAATATCCAGAGGGGATGAGGTAAAAGGGAGATGACACCACATAGGAAACCTGGTCCTAGGGCACTCTGCAGATGAAGAAAATGAGGGAAAATTGAAAATTAGCAAGCATGTGGGGCATGTTATTTATCCTCCCACCCCACCATCAACAGAGAGTTATAGAAAAAAATGGCTAGTAGGAAAATCAAAATAAAAAATGCAATAAATATGTGAGGACCTTAGGGATAGTTTGATTCATCGAAAATGAACGTACTGGGATATTATTTTTTGGTTTCAAGATCCTTTTTCTAGATGTTTATGATTCTCATGGAAATAAATAATTACATTATTTCTGGACATCATTACCCTTTTTGTGACTTGGTAAACCTCCACATCATCTCTCATTCAAATAAATGTCGGTGAATTATTAATTCTTGAAGAATTAATATAATGCGAGATCCATAATATGTAACCCCATATGTCTTCATCTACCATCAACAAAAATTGGACAGAAAATGTTATCCAATATAGCTGAATACTAATGTGGTTAAATAAAAATTTAATATCAAGAACATCACACTATGGTAAACATAATCGTTAAATACATGTTTAACCTTATTACACTTCCACAGATGAAAATAAAAAATATTAGAAATAATGTAATGAACTATGATTAACATTGATCCACACAAAAACACAAGGTAGGTCTACGTTGTCACATTCCACACAATTTAATACCCTCATTGTGAATACTCTTGAAACATAGTAATAATTTTTATTACAATAAATAGTTTAGTAACAATTAATTTATTCCTTATTTCAATGGTTACCAGATATATTCCTTGAATCCAAGAAGCTTGAAACATTATCTATAATGAAATAGACCTCTTTCTTAACAAAAAAATAATCAGATCTAGGGTAATCAGTGCTATACAGTTTAATTTATCCTAATCAATCATCTCTTTATCTAATAAAAATACATTTTTCTCAACATCATGATCACATTAATAGTTACCTTCCCTTAATCAAAATACCACCTTTCTAATTCATCATCACTGTTCAACATATCATTTTTAATACATAGGGACAAATTATAATGAATATATATCTGTATATAAATATATATATCATAATTTTCATAAAATAATATTTTATTCAAAATTTTAAATACTTCATTCATCCAACATTATTCTAAAACCATTACTCAAGATTCATCAACTAATTCTTTAATAACTATTTCCTATAATATTCCACTGGAATCATGTATTAAAGTTCCTATATCTTAGTCTAATAATTCTTCATACCTCTAATGTAAAAAATAATATAATAACATTCCAAAGATATTACATTTATTTATATTCTCATTATCTTCAACGGTACTAACATTACTCGTACTACCTTATAGATTCTCTTCATGATATTTCCTATAAGGAAATTGTTTTGTATAATACACAAACATTCCACATCTGAAACATTAATGTTTTACCATGTTTTATTTAATAAAAAATGAATAGTGGGAGAATGATATATAAGATTGGAAAAACCACACAATATTGAAAAAAACACTTATAGGTTTTCTAAATCATGGATCCTGCATATTTAATATAAGAAACAAAATGTAAATCCAAGTTTATTCATAGTCATATTAAACATAAATAATTTGTGATGGTTCATTATGGGTTTGGGAATTACTAAATCATATCCTCATATGTTTTATATCAGTGGTACAACAAAGCCCATTTCATTTTGACATGTTATTCTGAGTAACGCTCGACACACCGTGTCAGAGTTATTACCCCTAGATACAAATGTGCCAGCACCACATTAAATTTTAGTATCCATACATAGATATATTGTTTGGGAGACACCCACTATATCCTATACAAAATTTCTAGGACATTTTCCTAATGGTTAACTCATCCTTATACTTATCCTTAAATATATCCATAGATATATTCTTAGGAATACACCTAAGGGTCTCACAAAAGGTTTCTCATCTAAGATGAAAATTTTTAACTAATCCTTTGGTCTGATATCAACTATAACGACCCAATGTGAAAGCACAATGACATTAAATTAATTTCTTATAATACATAATGCATTATAAAAATATATTTCCAAATGAATTATTAGTTTAGTGACTTTTAAATATATAGAAACATTAAAACATGTACATAAGAGAGCTATATAATTTCTCACCAGGATATTCATGACAAGAACCCTTTTTGACAAATCATACATTGTACATATCTTTATCACATGTGGAATGGAACATAAAAATTGGTGATATCTGATGATTTGTTATGGTATAAAAAGGAATCATTTAAACATAAACATGAGAAAAAGAGTATGATAATGTGATTATAACATCAATGATCGTATTGTGCATATCAATGATCATGAGAATAAATAATTTCATAAATTGTTTACATTAATAAGGAAAAAAATATATGAAATTAAAGAACATGGTCTATTAATAATATCATAAGAATAATAAAAGGAATTGTGGAATATAGAAACATTTCATATAATTCCCTATAAGTTATGAAACATTTCTAGAACTTATCGTGGCTATTATTAGGAACACGAAAAACTCTAAGGGAGACACCACCAACCCTAGTCATAGTCCTTTACTTGTAAGGGATAATATTTCCTATATTCATATAGTGGATTGTGTTTCCAATCCACTATCTTTATTGAGACTACACCTATTGGGCGGGGAATAGAACTATCCATAGTCACAGTTCATTAATTGTTATAGATCCGGTTTCCCCATATTCCCATAGTGGAGAAATCCCATCAACTTGATTACCATCATTCTCCCATGAGATATAAATCATCACAAAATTAATTAGAGGGAGTTATACATCCCACTATTCTAAAAATAAAATCTGTCATAAATTTAACACATGAAAATAAGACTTTCTTCAAATCAAGACCCATAAAATGTGATGTGTTTCATTGACATAAAACCATAACCCATGAAATTAAATGGGTATCACAATCCTTTCAAAACATATAAGCCTTTTTATAAGAGATATGTTTCAAAATAACTCCTTTAATGAATATCCTATTAAAAACATGTGGCCTCAAGAGCATATAACACATGGAATAGGAATGAGTGTCATCAGAATCATACCATCAAAACATAAGCCACTGATGAATTTATATGAATGGAACCATTAGATCAGTTCCTATAGGGGAAAGAGTATCATTAACATATGCCATCAGAAATGGAATACAACATGGATATTTATTTTGAAAACATTTATTGTAGAAAATATGAATTCTTATTCTAAAATTATTTTTAGAACATAAAATTTTTCGATACACATTTTTATAGAAAATGAATTAAAAATATAAAATTAAGGACTAAATTCATTATGAAAATATTATCCCTTAAAATATAAAAATGAATAATAGAAAACATTAATGATATTTATAATAAAACAAATAAAATAATATTTAAATCATTTTAAAACCATGAAATTGAAATAAATTTAAAGATATATAAATAAATCTTGAATAAAATTAATTCAATTTCCTTAAAAACGTTTAGAATAAGCATAAAAGTTTTTTAAAATGAATTTATTTGAAATGAAATTGAATACATAAAATGAATTCTTGAAATCCATTTTTAGACCTTTTTAATTAAACAAATGTTAAATAAATATTAAGAATAATTGAAAATATGTTTATAAATTATGGTTTCGAAATAACACAGATGTCTGATCGAAAGGAGAAATGATTTTAATGTTTTATAATTTTTTTATTAATTATCATAAGTAAGACTGAGTGGGAAAATTTTAAAATTATATTTATATTACATGAATATATATATGATAATAAATATCAAGGGATTAATTTTGAGGTGGATCAAAAGATAATCCTAAATAATCTCGACAAATGATGATATTATAGAAGTAGACTGTTTCTTATATGATAACATTGAATAATAATAAAATAGAAATATTAAAATTATATAAAGAATAAAATATAATTAAATAAAATATATTAATTATATAACTTTTCAAATGTTTTATCTTCACCACCTATAAAAATATGGGGGCATAACAATTCTTGTGTTATAAAGAAGGAATGTTCAAACAGAACTACATTATTAATATGGTTTATTTTTAATAATAAAACCCATGAAAGAAATTAAATCAAATGGATATTAATATATTCATAAATTTATGTATATATATCATAAGAACATCAATTAGTAGTGTATATATAAAATATAATAAATAATTTGTGAACAAATCCTAGGACTCACAAAAATTAAAGGTTAGATGAGAAAAAACATAATACCTGAGTAAGTTTAGAATCATGATCCCCATTAGATAATAACATTATAAAAATAAGTAAATATATTTAAACAAAATAAAAATAAATTATATAACATGGTATAGGGATGTATATAAATCATACAAAATAAGCGAGTGTTGATTATGAAATGTATCCAATAGAAATAAAACATGAGATGAAATCCCCATAACTTGTATCTTGAATATCATCATAATTATTAAAACATCATGTATAATAAGTACAAGTTTCCTATAAATCTATAACATAACAATATTATTATATATAATACTATATATGGTTTTATTATTACTTTATATTACCCTCTTATTAACAATTCATTGTTAAATTTTCACTTTTCGTATTATTTACTTTATTTTTAGCATGTTTCTAAATTTGTTGTTTCATTAGTACTTATAATTATACAATTATTTATTGAAATTAAAAAATGATATAAATTTAAATTATGTTCATTTTATTCATTTTATTTGAATTTATATATTCTATATAATAAATAATTTTGATATGGATTCACTAATCATGGATACATTAGTTCGTATGTATGTAAGAACATTGTTTTAATTTTATTGTCATCGTGAAACAATGAAATAAATAGAAATATATGTATTTATGTATATAACATTATTATAGTAGATTTAATATATAATATATATTATATAATTTAAATAAACACATCTGTAATACATTTCACATAGTGTGTGAAGAAATCACATTGTTTTGAGGGGGTGTGGAAGTCGACAATTCCCCAAAAAAATTATCATATTTACAAAAAATTGAATTTTAAATGTTATATTATATAAAATAATTAAATACTAATAATTGAATTATAAATATAATATATATTATATATAAATAGATTTCCATCTTAATTCCCACCATGAGAGGTGGTAATGGCAGAATGAAGACCCAAAGTTTTGTGAGGTTGTAGTTTGTCGTACACATAAACAGTATATTCGTTAAACATTATATGGAAGTGTTTCTATTTTTAGGAAGAAAAATTTTATTAATAAAACATCATTATATATAGTATAATTTTTTATTGTTTAAAATTGTAATAAGGATAATTTAGGTGGTGGAGAAAAAAATAAATAAAACGAGCTTGTGGAAGGGTGTTACTTGTTCATTGGGTAACAGTTTTTGTATTTCATGAAAGGCACTCCTTATATTTATTTATTATTATATAGATAATTCAAGGAGTAAGGAAGGGATTTAGTGGAGATAATTGAGAATATATTGGCAGAACCTATGTATTTTCCTAGGTTTGAACAATGGGGAGAGCTCCTTCATTTTTTGAGACATTATAATGAGTGGAACACTTGAAATACCAAAAGTTGTTCATTATATAGTGGTATCATTTACTTAATGTTCCAAAAAATAGAATTTTTTTAAAGGGTAATAATTTTTGAGATTAATCTAAACCACAAGAAAATAAGTTAATTATATAATTTGGATACTTAACATAAAATATTTTCGAAATATTTCCTTTGGGTTTTAAAGAATCCAATTTTATAAAATAAGTAAACTAACCATGAAGAAAAATGTGAGATTTATTAAATAATATATATCAAATTAATAATGAATTTTATATATTATTTTTTAAATAATAAATATCTTTTGTTTTTGAAATCAGTTTTAAAATAAGCACTTGTAACTCACTAAAACAATGCTTAATCCTAGACCATGCTAATAATGTTTTTACCAAGTATGGGTCAATATGATACTAATAAAAGATAATTTGTTCTAATTAAAGGCCATATTTTATATTAATTGGAATATAAAATTTATTCTTTAGAATTCAAATTTTTTATTAATCATAAGTCATTTAATAAAATATCATTTTTGAAAAATACCATTAATTTAATTTTTTACATCATTTATTTTGTTTTAATTTTGAATTATAAAAACAATATTTATTTCATAAATATATATGTTTTCATCTATATAACATGGTATATTTACCTTAAAAATTATATAATGACAATAATTTAATAAAATTATTCACATTGAATATTTATAATATTATTTATTTTAGTTAATTATTAAATAAATACTCACTATGATGGAATTTATTAATAATTTTTCAAAAAAAGTCATCTTTAAAAATTAATTATAACATATTGTATTGATATTAAACAATTTATTTTTTAAAAATATATTGATAAAAGAAAATGTCTTGTTTTTTACATATCACAATGTTTTATAAATGGTAAAGGTAAGAAATGTTCCCCATTTTCATTTTTTTCTGGCATAATATTTTTATATATGGATCTTCAATTTAATAATATCACAATAAATAATAAAATTTGATCCAAGAGGGGATTTGTTCAATATATTGTCTACAAAATGTTTTTGTACATTTTTCCTAGTCATTTTTCCCTTTAATATTAAGGTTTAGACCTTTTTTAACATTAAGTATACATCAATTTCCCTAATTAATTTTGATCACATTTCCATATTATTTTTGGTTAAAATTTATATTGAAGTTATTATACTAGAAATATTACACTAATTATAAAAATCTATATCTTTTTTATCAAAATTCAAATCAAAAAATTATAAAAATATTTAGGTTTAATGCTAATACTGAAAATGTGGCGAGAAAAGAGATTTTCAATGTTAAAAAGTTAAAAAGATCAATAATATTGTATAGTTAATATGAATATAATAATTATTATAATGAACTAAATTAGATTAATATATGTATAATATATCTTTTATGACTTTATAATAAAACTAAAAATTTAATTAAATTTGAATTAGTATTTAAACGAAAAAAAGGTTTTTAACTAAAATGAACTATTTGTATCTATTCAACAAAAAATGATGATTCACATCAAAATCTAAAAAATTCACAATAAGATAGTTTTAAAATTCATAATTAAAAAATGTTGATTTGTTTTTTAAATAAATTTCATAAAATTTTCATAATATATTTTTAAATTAGGATCTCTTTTAATAGTAATTAAAACTCTCTTGTGTGTAACAAAAGATAACTAGAGGTTTCTTGTACCCCAAACCAATCTACGTGTTGTGTGTAGTGAAAGATCAACTAGATTCTTTGTAAAATTTAAGAAATACTTATATATATTGTCTATATAAAAATAAAATCCAACATAAAGTGTTGTGTGAAATGTAATATATAATAGAATTCATTTTAAATAAAAAAATATTTAACAATATCTATGGGTGTCATAATATTGTTCTATAAAAAACAATTTCAATTGAAAATTAATAAATTATTAATCAATTAGAGGAATATTATACATCACCAAAAACCCATCATAACAAAACCATTCTTCTTCTTCTTACACAACATATCATCTTACCAAAAACTATGAAATCATTTGTCATTCATCAAGAAAATTCCAAACATAGATACATTCAAGGAATATAGGCCAAGAGGTATGAATAGATCAATGATATCAGTCTCAGAGAATTATAATTATCAAAACCTAAATCATGGAAATTATTTTCCGGATGCATTTAATATTCTATTTAGAAAATAATCAGTATTTTATATTAAAGATTCCATAAATAATTTTTTTATAAATGATATAGAAACCCTTTGTTTTAAAGAACCATGTGATTCCTTTTTTCAAATATTAAATTATAGAATACTCTTTTTAGCGTATATTTATATGTTTAATATTTCTATTAAACATGTATTGAAGATGCATGATGTTTTTAAAAAGTCTATAAAATCATATTATGAGCAATAAAATTATCATATTTCAAAAAGAGTTTTCGATACTATTCAAATAAAGTACAAAATTTTGAATCACTATGAGATTTATAAAAACTAATTTGATGTGTTTATAGTTGATAAGCCAATTTTATTTGAGAAAATTAGACCTAAAGTTGTAACTAAGTAAAAGCATTATGTGCTAAAATATTTTTTAGTTAAATTATTCTAATCATCTTAAATTGATCAATGATTTCTATATATTAAATGGATAATAGGACTACTATCAATAGTTTTTGGTATTTTAAGTAATAGAGTCAATGAATAAAGTGTTATGATGAACCGTTTAATCCTTCCAAAATTATTTATAATTTTACACTAATATATCATATCAATAGTAAATGATAAATTTGTATTTATGAATTATTTAAAATAATTATCTTTCTCAGTTTTTATGTATAATTATATATATATTTATCCTATGCGATATATGAATTAATAATTCTGATAATTTATTTATGATTTACTAAAAGGGGGTTATTTTTTGTAGAATTTATAGATAAATTTATGTGAGGAGATATAAAAGTAATACACTTTCGAGGAATAGATTTATGATAAATGTATGCAAATAACTATATTAAAAATGTAATATATATATATGTACATTTCATTATAACAATATATCATATTATTTTAAAAAAATATTATCAAAATTTATTTATTACAATATTTATAAAATAACATATTTTATTCTTGTTTATGTTAATATGGGTTACGGGTTTTTAATCATAAAAGGGGGATATTATATAGAATTTGATAGTTAATAACATTTAAATAATTATTTTTGATATTCATGCTCACATAAAACCAAGTATAAGTTACTAATGAGGGTAAATTAATTGAGTTTCGGGATAATGATTTATGCATTAATTAATTTATTCTAGAATAATTTCATGTCCATAAATCAATGGAGGGTTCTATTCATTAAATAATTATTGTTGAATTGTTTATTAGAACTCCAGAAACCCTATTTGTACCATATTTTTTAATAATAACATATGGTTTTTGTAATGTGTGTTTAGACTAAAATAATTGAGTAAGAACCCTACTATTAGAATCAACACAATATTTGAGGAAATATTATATGGTTTATAATGACAAATATTATAATCAATCATACATTATAAACCATACTATTGATGTCAATCACTACATATCGAAATCATGCATTTTAATTAGTCAATTAATGAATTTTAAAATATTTTTTATTTATGATTTTCCTTCAACATCGTGAACTAAAATAAATATATCTTTAATAATTATTAAATAAAAAGTCAATATTTTTATTCAAAAAATCAAATCATTTATATTTTATTTATATGTTACAACATTCTTTAAATGTTTTTATTTAAAAAATTGACAATTTATCATGTGTTTTTTTGGAGTTACTTGTCTTGATGGAATTTTTCATTCATATTAAATAATGATATTGTCTTATTATCATGATAAAAACATGTGTTTATAAATAATATTTTCTTCATAAGATCTAGTGCATCTATTTGGAGACATACATCTTTTTATTTTATATGTTTGATCTACTCAACTGTTCTTTAAATTTATTTCTTTTTAATCCATTTATGTAGAAGGATAATGAACTCATCAGAGATATACATTTTCCACACATGTGACTGTTTATTTTCCATGTGTTTTCTCTAATTTAGTTTAATAAATAGTAGTTTGATGCTGAAGAATATTTAGATTCTTTATTTTAATGCAGATCATTTTTTATGGTAGTTTTATTTGTTACTATGAGAAGAAATATTATTCATCTTATTCATCCAAATAATTTTTTTATAAAATTTTAAATAAGATGTACTTATAAAATGTGGAATTTGAGATTATACTACTAAGATATGGATATTTCAGTTAAATATAAATTATATATAGGTTCTTGTAAAAGCATTGATGTAAGGTTTTAACTGCTTTCAATTAATTGAATATTTTCTTGAAAAGATGACCATTTAGTAAAACTATCTTAGCTCGTGGAAGGATCCTCGGTGGAGGGTACTCATAGATCTTTGTGCAATAATCCCCTATTCATCATTATGTTGTATTATTCACTCATTTTCAGTATTTACTCTTATTTATGTGGGAGTGAATAAATTACATTAATCATAACAGGGATGTGTTGTTACTATCGTCTTTTGAATGGAACATAATTCTCTCATTCTCTAATGCGTACATCTTTATTATTATAGAATAATAGTATATGAATAAATGTGATGTAATAAAATAAATTTCATGATTTCATTTTATATGAGAAGGAAATAAAAGTCTTTACTTTTCATAAGATATTTAAAAATTATTTATGTAATTTTTAATTATAAGAATTCCAAAATGACTCCAAATTCAAAGAAAATGATTATATGAATAAAATATCATTAGCTAATCAAATTTAGTATGTTTTAGGATTGATTTTAAACATTATCCATTGGTTTGAACCCATTGTTATAAAATTGTATCCTTAACTGTGGTAACAACATTACTAATCGTCATGGGTTATAAATTTTCTTATATGGTAATAATTTTCTCATAAATGGACAATAGGTGAAATATTAGACCATTTCACATCATATTGATTCTCTTTAAACATTTTTATAATTCCTAAATATTTATATAAAATAATAATTGTCTAAAAATATCATTAACGATATATTTGACACTATTTATTTACTTTGAAATTAAATTTGTTATGATATTTTTTTAATTAAAATAGAAATCATTCCCACATACCTTAATTATTTTTATCTACAAAATTAATTGGACTTAATAATTTATCCATATTGATTTATTTTTATAAAATTTAACATCATTTATTATATTTATTTATTAAATGAGTAAATATTTCTTCGAAATTAAAACATTATTTAAGTTAATTAAAAAAATTATCCTAATAAAAAATGTATTTAGATTCTAAATAAATAAGTAAATGACAAAATACTCTTTTTATGAATATATTTTTTTAGAGACATTAAAACCCACAAAGTTACAGTTTTTAATTATGAATTTCTTAAATAATTATAAATATCAATGTCAATGAAAAATGGAACATAGTAAACAATTTTCAAGAAATGGATAAAAATTTAAGAAGTAATCTTATAAATAGGACAATGGAATTATCTATAAAAATGTTAAATCTTTATCCAAATGTTTTAACCCTAATTTACATGTTTTACACTTACTAAGGAGACCAAAATTACCCGAAACTACAGTTTAAAATGAATAAAATAAAATGGACATACATATAATATTAAAACATATAAGTTAAATTTAATGGATTTAATTTTTATTGATCATTTCTATATTTTTAATTAATTAATTTTATAATAAGAGTGAAAAAAAGAAAGACCTTTTTTATAATAAAGTATAATTGATGATAAAATTTTATTTTTTTCCTTTTATATTAAATACAGTTACATTAATACTAAAATATTTCATTTAAAATATTATAATTTTATTTAGTTAGAATAATTATTTAGTGGTGAATATTTTAATTTATTTAAAAACATATTATTTGTATAAAAATTGGTTTCAAGAAACACATCTACATTTACATTAATACTATTTTATTTAATGTTCTATAATTTTGAAAATTGAAGAATTTAATTTACACATATGTAAAAAATAAATTTTTATAATTTAGTTATCCATGTTAATACTCATTAATTTAATGGTTGTAATGTTCTAAATTTTTTAGTTATAAAAAACCCGTATTTTATATTAATTTATAATTCTTTATTTGAAAATACTATTTTCCAGTAAAATTATTTTAAAATTTAATTAATGGAATTCTGTATTGGTAAAATTCCATTTAGTAACATGGAATATTCCATAAAATATATTTAGTGTTATACATTGATTTAGTTTGAGATTCGGAGGCCCATACAACTTCAACACTGATAGAATAAAAATAATAAAAATATTTTATTATATATGTGGTATTTTGTTCAAAATAATTGAATATCGCCAATAATTTTTGTCGTGTGAGAAATATGAAACTACAGTTAGGTCTTAGATGGGTGTTTTACCCAAGCCGTGACATAACTTTTTTACTCAATGTGAATTTACTATGGTCACATGTGATGATACCTTTTTTAATAATCTTATTAGGTTATATATATAAAAATAATTTAATATAACAAAAATAGTGAATGATATAAGAAATATAAAACCACCATTAGGTCTTGGAAGTGGGGATTACCATAGGTTGGATATAACTTTTGTGTGTGTCGAATGTTTTATTAGATCCTATATAATGTTAGGATAATAAATTTTTTAATTATTAATTTAAAAATTAAAAACATTTTTTGTCCATTATAGTCCACCAATATATGCATGATCTCCATTTCTAACACACCTTATGTTTTAAAAACCTTTATTTTCATAACAAATTTTGTCTGTTTCTATTGAAACACCTTAATATTGTGAAATTAATTACTCTATCATTAATTTTCGATTAAATTAAGAATCAAATTTTTTGTTTAAAATAGTGGTTCAATATTCAATGATATTTATTATAAATAGATAAATACTTTATCATTAATTCTTGGAAAACCTTATTTAGTTTGATGATCCAAAAACTCCCTTGCACACGTGTGCTGGAATAATGATTGAACAAATCAACAATACACAATTTATTAACCCATCCTGGTGTTCCATAACCAAAGATAAAGGTGATTTTTAAAATAATTTTCATTTCATTATCCCATATAATATTCCATTCTAAATTAATATAAATGATTTTTTTAATGGAAGGTATTAATATGAAAAACTATTGACGGGTAATTTCAATATATTTTAAATTTATAATTTATAAAAATTATAAAACGTTATTCTTAAATTTTAACCATGATAATGGTGGAATATTATCACATGAAAAAAATATAAATTTGAAAAAATATATTTTCAAGAGTTATTAAGTGGTATTTATAATGAATTATTAAAATTTAACTGTATAAGATTACAATTGGATAATTATCAATTAATTATATGTACACTCTTCTAGTCAATAATTAAAAATAAATATCATAACATAATTAAATTAAATTATCAAATTAATGTATATTAAAATTTTAAAAAGATAATTTCTCTGAAATAATCAAATGATAATTTGTATAAATCACCAAATAATGATTCAACTAAATTATCATGGGTAATTTATGATAAATTATCAAGATATATTTATAAAATTATATTTTGTGTGTAATTATCAAAATATGAAGTAAAAGTAAAATTGAAGAGAAATAATAAAAATATATTTATAAAAAATATTAATGGGAAATTATTAAATGATATTTATAAATGGTTAATTTATGATAAAATTTCAAAATATAACTATAAAAGAAAAATCTATGAGAAATTATCAATATAGATCTATAAAACAATAAAATTTAGATATGTAAAAAAAGTTTTTTATTAAAGGGTTATTTGGGAGAAATTATCAATATATAATTATTAATTGATAATTTATGAGATATTATCAATAGAAAATAATAAATGGATAGTTTTTTTCTAAATTTTCAAAAGATAATTATAGAAGGAAAATTTATGATAAATTATCATGATTTGATTTTAAAAGGATATTTTATATTAAATTATCAAACAATAATTATAATGTATAATTTATGATAATTTCGTATAGGTAACTATAAAAGAAAAATTTAGGATAAATTACCAAGAGATATTTATTAATTGATAATTTAATAGATAAGATAGAAAAATAAACTTTTATAGAATATTGTGAGTTTATTAATTATCCTAAAACAATAATTTAGAAAATATAATGGAGATATAAATTATCGTCATATGTGATATTTTATATATTTTCAATGTAAAATAAAAGTTTTGGATGATGGAACCTATAATGAACATTAAGTGTTGACATATTAGAAACAATTATAATTAGTTATGTGAGGATGTTTTCTTTAATGCTTATGTTTCTAATCCATATTTTGAACAAAACATTGTTTTTTATTTTGTTGTTGACATCAATGATTTTGATTCATTAGTTTCGTTACCTTTATGTGACTTCAATATTTTTGATTTTTTCATGGTGTGATTTTTTGTTGTATTAAACCATGATTCTTCTGAGATTGATGTGGGTTTTTGAGTAAATATGGGAGTTTGTGTTTTTGTGTGATTATAGTTATGTTGATTTTATTGTGGAGTGTCGTTATTTTCTACAATATTTTTTTTAATATTTTCTTCTGGAATTTTGTTGCAGATACGAATATACTTACGTGAAGATTTGAGGTTGGGTTTCTGATAATACAATAACTAATATAGTGCAAGAATCGTTAAAGGAAAGTGTGAATAACTATAAAGAGAGGACAGAATAGTGACTAGATAGTAAGTACTGAGATACTCAAGTGGAGCCTTGTTGTTGTGTGTATGGGGTTTTCCTACATGATGCTGTCATACCATCTGTAATGGTCAGCATTGATGCCCATGTAGAAGGTACATCATCGTACCATGATTTAGGATACTAGGATACAGTGGTGGATCCTTGATGTTGGTAATCACACATTCTAGTTGTCAAATACCCATCCTAACATAGTCCTGACATACTTAATAGTAGATTTGCCTACCTGTATAGAGGGGAAAAATAGTTTTTTATTGGTACATACCAGTCATGGAATCATATGGACACGGGTCTTGGTTGATTAAAAGGATAATATAATCATGAATAAACCCAAGAGAATGAGTTGAATTCTTATATGAACCACTAGAAATGATGAGTAATCTATAAGACATTAATGGAGGTTTGTGTATTCAAATCATTGTTACCGGAAATGAGCCGAAGGTGGTAGGGTAGAGGTTTGTGGTGGCTTGATCAGTTCATGATTACTTACTTCATTTATATTCAGGAATTTTTTATATAAGTCATGATATACACTATCATACATATTTTCCACTAATGGTAATGACACATTAGTTGTTTCATATTACATCTTGTACTCTCCACTTACTCAAAAATTTCATTATGCTTGTAGATTTAAGGACCATTGATCTGAAAAGGGAAAGTGGTCTATGGTGTATGGTTGAGTAGTTGAGAATGTATTTTGTGTATACTGGGACATGCATAGGAGTAACATGCATATGGTTTCTTATTTAATTTTCTTGTATTTACCTATATATTATTAAATAGACTAGATGTCCACATTGGGATATGTTTTAATATTAATTTCATTTCTTAATGTATTCATTTTAGTGTATTATTTTAATTTAATTAATATTACTTTTATCCTACATCGTGGCATGAAATGGTGGGTATCGTATCCCTATTTATGTATTTAGACCATCCGTTCTTTTGAGAAGAATCTCACATATGATGGGTAAACCATGAAAATTTGTGACCCTCAATCATGGACATGATTTTTTAGGTTGGCATGTTACAAATTTTCATCAAAGAATCATAAATCACTAAATTCTTATACTATTTTTCTTCGTATGAAACATGATATATATGAGATAGTATAGTTGGGACATGGATAAGGGAACTATGGAAGTTCCTAGAATATTCTATATAGTGGTCCTTGGAATTTCCAAAATGTATGTGAATTTATAATTTATTGGTACTTTTGATTAAACATACCTTGGGTGATTCAAATTGTGATGATTTTTGATTTATAGAATTTCAAGTTCATTCATGCATCATATCTATGTACATAGGTTCACATAAAATATATGTGTGTTGGTGTGCTATATAGACATATCATGTTTTTATGATAGATCGTATATATGATGACTATCACTAATGTTTAGTGATTATGTCTGGGGTTAGTGTAATGAGAGGTATACCATGGGTAAATTGTAGAATCATTGGGGAACCTTCTCTGATCCCATAGATTAGTTAAGATAATCCTAATGTGTTCCCATAGACTGATTATGGTTTATAAAAATGATTTTTTATTATATGACATTTTTTACTTTTTATTATATAATATTCTCCCTATATGTATTTTTATGGGACGAAATGGAGAGAATTACAGAATTCATCTTCAAGGGGCGAGTTTTTAGCATCATCCCTTGATAAGTAGAATAATGTTGTTAATATTTCTCCCACACAATATTTTTTGATTTGGAAATAGATACCCTCCAACCAAGAGTTCCTATCCTAGTCATTGGATTTCATAAATATGTTCAAACATTCTATGATTTTCAGCATTATAATTCTCTATCATTATATATCACTAAAGGCCCCCATGTTATTAAAAAATGGGGTAAATTATTTTTTGGGATCTTATACCCAGAATATAATCAGATGGATTTCAAGGTTAATATAATATTGATCCCATGGAAAAAATATATATAATTTATAAAACCTTTTATTATATAATTTAATTATAGATAATAAAGATAATATTTTATCATGAAGAATTTGATAGGAATGGATTTGTAAGGCCGAGTAATGAACAATGCCATTCCCCTTTGTTATTCACCATCAAGGATATAGTAATCATAAACTATATAATGATTATTTGAATCTAAACTTTGTGACTCTGAATAACCAATATATATTTCCCATAATCGATGATCCATTTGATCATATATGGAAATCCAAGAAGTTATCAAAAATTTCTCTTCAATCTGTCTATCACAAGTAATGAATTATAGAAGATTACATTCCAATGATGGAGTTTTATAGTTCATATAGACTATGAGAGTAATTTTTATATAGTTATAGATTAAGAACATGTTTTCACTGTTCATGGATCTTAGTGATAAAACCTCCCATTCCAATAGTGTCCCCATTCATTAATTATATATGCATTAACTTAATAATAACAAACCAACATACTTCGAAACTTGTGATAATCTTGTGTATTATTCGAGCTCGTATATGTTATTAAAATATATCAAATTATGAATTATGGAATTAAGAAGTTAATTTAATAGTAAATATTATTTATTAGATTAGGATATCTATACAGTTTTTAATGGTTTAGGTAGTAATTTGATGAACATGTTTGAGAATGTGTTTAAGATTAGGATCTATAATGGATTATTGGGATATTGATGATGGTTTATCTAGGGATTTTCCCAAATATCATCACACATAACAAAACATTTAAAGAAGGATGTGATGTTTTAGTGGTTTTTCCATTGGAAAGATGTATTTATTGTGATAAATATCATGTTGATGAAAATTCAAATATTTATACTCCATGAGCATAAGATTAATTATGTAGTGTCCTATGGTACATCAAGAATTTTAATGGAAGAGGTTATAATTTAAATAAAGTATGTATTGTTGTATGGTTCTCATTGTATATTATCTAATTAGATGAACTATAATACACATGAAATGGAGATAGAATCTTTGGTCCACACTGTTAAATTATTGTGACCCTAACCATTTGTTCAGTTAATTTTTTGTTTACGTGAAACATAAGAGTATATGATTTATCATTATATAGAAGGTCCTAAAATAGAGATAGCTGTTCTATATTGATTATATAGATAATTATGACCATCACAAGGCATGTAAACACTGTAATAGTAATTTCATTATGGATGATCTTATATATATGCAACAGGCTAATCAGGGACTTGAATTGTGTCCCTAAGAAAAATGGTGCTGATTGATGAACTTATTTGATAATTCAATAATGGTTTCCTTAGGGGACCAGAGCTAATGAATTTTACTCCCATTCATTATCACATCTGTAACTATTGACATTGTTGATAATGGTGAATAGATAAAACTATAGGGTGACCTGATGAGGGAATACCTGTTGGAGGTGACCATTTACCAGAATTGTTTATGGAAAACAATGATGCAATCATTCTATATAGAAGAGTAGTCGTAAATTATTCTATTATAGAGTAGTTGATGAGGGATTATCATACCTCATGGTGATTATTACATATTTTTTGGCCAATATGTATCATTACATCAGGAGGTATTTTTTATGTCCTACGATGAAGAGAGGCATTACTAGTATTTTTTGCTTATATATTACCTATAAGATGGTGAATTTTGAACAAAATAGCCCATGTGGGTTGTTTAAGACACTCCCAATACACATGTGGAAGTTCGAGTACTACCAAATTTTTCTATGGGGTTACCAAGGACCACAACTGTTCACGAATATGTCTGGTAGTCTTTTCATGAGCTAATAATGTCCACTAATTTGTTATTGATCATGGAGACTAAATTTGAATAGGATTTCTAAAATTTCTATGTCTGATATATTTTATACCTCCAAGGAATTTATTTAATAAGTTTTTATTATACCGCTATTTGTTTTATTTCATGAATTTTGAAAATCATGTTGAAATTATTTGGGAAATATATGATATTGAGCAAGGTGTATAATCATGTGACCAAAATACCGTCCGAGAAAACAATATATATTGGATAATATGATTTCATCTTGAATTTGAGGATTTGGTAGAGAATTAGAAGATCAACTATCCTAGATTTATTATAAATTAAATAAAAATTACCATGATTTGATTTATGTAAAGTCATATGAGGTTTATTACAGGAGATCATGTTGATCCCTACATATTGAAATGAGTTAGTTGTGGTAGTTCTTGTGGGACTGTTGTGGTTCAAGAGGACCCTAAGATAATTCATGTTATTTATAATATTTTTATCACCACATAGAAACTTCATAGATCTTATGTTAATCATAAGAGGAATATCATAGAGTTTTATTTGGGAGATCATGTTTTCTTGATAGTTACCTATCAATTTGCGGGAAGATATCTAATAAAGTTGGGAAAACAAGGACTGTTTATTTTGGTACCCTATGAGATCAATGAATATATTAGGACCATGGAATAATAACTGGACATTATTACATTACATTGAGACATCCATGTCATGTTCAGTGTTTCTCAGTTTCATAGTCACATGCCTGATCCTATACAGGTATTATATGGTGACGAAATTGAGATTGAACCTGATGTATATATTGATAAAAAATCCAGTATAGATTATATATCTAGGTTAAAATGTTATCCAGGATAAAACGATACAACTAGTCTGGATTTAGTGGAATCATCGACGAATCATAGAAGATATGTGAGAGTGTGTGTGTGATGTTCGACCTTAGTGGTCTGTGTTTTTCATGAATGAAAACTAGATAAAATTATTTGGACATGATGTAAATATATGGGAATAATTGTATTCCCTTTCATTATTTAAAGACAATAAAATACCTATTTCATTATAATTTGTTATTATTTATAACTGAAAATTTATTTTTTCAATAAAAATATTTCTGATGATTATTTGAAGCATTTTGGTTGGAGTAAATCCCATTTAGAACCATGTAACACTATATGAATTATTATCAATTTTAGATGTTGAGTTGTTATTATATTATGAGGCTCATATGTTATCATCATAGATGAATTAATAAAATTAAATATATTTAATTATGTGCATGATATTTACCAATATATTTTTATATATCCCAAATAGTGAAAGATATGAGAAATACAATCCCATTGTTTGGTTTGGGAAAGTGAGTTTACCCTAGGAATGGTTAAATATTTTATCTTTTAGATTATTGATAAGAACACATGTGAGACTAACTAATTTAATATTTTGTATATGTTTTTTTAAATTAATTTAATATCACTAATAATATGAATAGTAGGATAAACTCAGGACCACCATTAGGTCCAGCATGAGGTGTTTACCATAAGGGGGATATAGATTTTGAACATGTATGATTTTTTGTAGATCTATTAGAATTTTATGTTAATTAATGTTATATTAATTAAATTTAAATATTGAAATGATTGTTAATGTTTATTTTACTCCATTATTAAAGTGAATCCCATTTACAATGCAACTAATTATTTAATGTCATCTGTTTCTTCTCCACTTTGAGACAATTTTAATTTCAACTACTTAATAAGATTAAATCAATGACTCCATAATTAATTTTTGGTTGAAATATGAATTAAATTGGTTTTTAAAATTGGGCATTTAAATGTTGATATTTTGGGTTCTAAATAGATCAATATGTTAGCATTCATTGTAGGTCGACCTTTTGGAATCCATGTGATCCATAAACACTCGTCCAAGCGTTTAATGGAATCGTGATTCATGGATTCAGGTGCACACAACTTCTTCTCTTCAACACTGATGAACCACACCAGATGTTGATGTTTTTTTTATTTAAATTACTTGATTTATTCATATGATCTAAATTAATGTAAAGATGAATAATTTAAAGAAAATTCGATAAACCAATATTTATTAAGGTATAATTCAATTATATTATGAAATGATAATTTATAAAAATTATTAAATTTTATTCAAAAACATTAGAAATGATAACCATGGATAATTATAAAATTATTAAATAAAATTTTTAATGAATAATAAATGTGGAATGTTATAAAATGATTATTTTAAAATTTTAAACCATGAAACATGTGGGAATTTATATAGTGTCAATTTAACAATTTTATCCAATGATTATTATCAACAATTATAAAATGCTTATCATTATGAATTTTTAATAGATAAGTGTATGTGATTATGAAAAATAATATTATAAAATTAACAAAGGATTATTTAAAAATATTATCACTAAACAATTATAAATAGAATATTTAAGGAAAATTACAAATTCTATTTATAAAGATTTGTAATTAGATATTTATATTAAATTTTCTAGGGTGATATATATTTAAATTATGAAGATATTATTTTTTTCATATTTAACAAATAAAAATTTAAAAAATAATTATAAAATTATAATTTAAAAAATTCTCATGTGTATTTTTGGATGAATTACTAAGATATGTTTTTAAAAAGATAATTTGTGAGAAATTTTCAAAAAAATAAAATAAAAATGGGACAATTTATGATAAATTATAAAATGATAATTATAAATTGTTAATTTCTGAGAAAATATCAAAATAATGTCATAAATGCTTAATTTTAGTGAAATTTTCGAAGGATAATTATAAAAAAATATTTCATGGGAAAATATAGAAAGATAATTATATAATGAAAATTTATGATAAATTAACAGAAGATATTTATTAAAGGATTATTTATGAGAATTTAATAAAATATATTTATAAAAGGATAATTTATGGTAAATTAAAACATTCATAATTAAAAAATAATAATTTTATTTTATATTATTAAAAATAATTATAAATAGAAATTTATTAGAAAATACTAAGAGATTATTATACAAGAATAATTTATAAATAATTTCCAAAATAAAATTATAAAGGACAATTTATGATAAATATTCATAGAAAATTATAAAAGGTTATTTTATGGTAAATTATCAAGAGATAATTAAACAAATTATAATTTATTAGAATTTTCAATAGATAAATATTATATTGTAGAATATTTAGAGGGCATGTGATGTCCTAGAATGAAAATTCCCAAATTTACTGTGAGAGAGAAAGTATCATTTCATGTGATATATTATTTCTTTTTGAAATAAAACAACTAGTTTTGGTTTTAGGAACCCATGATAAACCTAGAGTGTTTACATGTCAAAAACAGTGATAATAAGGCCTTTTTGGAGGTTCACATGACTATAATGTTTCCCACTCTCTCTTTCACTCCATAAAAAGTGGTTTATTCTGATGTTGACATCAACAAGTATGAGGTTGTAGATTAAATAAATTTATTGACATTAAATATTTATAATCTTATCAAGATGTCATGTTATGTTATACTAACCCCATGTTGTTCTCATATTCATGTGGGTGTGTCAGTATCTATGGGAATACATTTCTATGCATAAATATAAAAATTTTGATCTTATTGTTGCTTCTCGTTCTATAAAATTGCATGATTTTTTTGTGTATTCCTAGGCTGTGGAATTTTGTTGGTACACGATAATCATTTAGAGCCTAGAATTTTATAGTATCGGGTTATCCAACCTTACTCAGTCTAATGTATTTAAATTAGGTCATGCAAATACATATAGTTGGGGAATCATATAGACTAACTAATAGGTACTGAGATACTCATGATGATTCTTGAGACTATGTGAATGATGTTACACAACCAAATGTTTTCCTAACCAACATAATAGAGTTCGTTGATACCCCATATAGATTTTAAATAACAATTTCTAGCTAGAAGACACTGAGATACACCAGTCAAGCCTTTAGCATGGGAGTAACGTGGTCTAGTGGCTGGTTGGCGATATTTACAATGTCTTATCCTCCATAAATCAATATTTGGATAACCCTATAAAAGGGTAATATTGGTGGATTATTTGGAAATTATAGTCATGAATTACTATAAATATCGTTCATTGGTGATTAAAAGTATAAAAAATGATTATATACCAAAAGGACCATATTGAGTTCTTGTAACAACCACTGAATGGATGGGGTGAGCTATAAGACATTTATGGATGTACATGTGTTGTATATATTTTTCATATAATCCGCTAAAAGAAGATGGTTACATAGTTAATGGCTGTTTTTAGGGCATAATGAGTTGGTACATGTATTTTTATTGATCATTTAATTATTTCATGATATACACTATTATATATATTATAAACTATGGGTAATGGAGAATTGGTGGTGTCATAATGAGTCTTGTACTGACACCCAACTCAATAATATTAGTTTTACTATATATTTTATTAATAGGGACCCATTGAAGGGATAGAGTCCAATGGTTCACTGTTGAATGATGGACTATGGAGCAAGAGTGGACCGTAAGTGACACCAGATTACCATAAAAATTATTTTTTGTTTAGATTTCACATATTTACATGTTTTTATACTATCAAAAAGATTAAAAAATTTGTATTTATGTTTTTGTGTATGACACTTAAATTTAAAAACAACAATGTTATAAATTCCACTTTTAACAAATAATATGTTTTAGTGAATAATATAGTTCACTTAAAGGTGAGTGTTTCATTTTTTTAAATCTAATGAATAACGTAATTATTTGAATAAAAATATATTAGAAAATATTAGGGTGAGACACTCTAAAACCCAATTATTAATTTCACACATGAAATTATATTACTCTAACCCAAACAACAGATGGTAATTCAACCTCATCACATGATCGTATTTCCACACATTCTCCTTAAATTTACTGTTTTTTGATGACACATTCATCTTGAAAGTCGTCTAATTTAATTTCATTTTCTCCCTATGATCAATAATAACTATGTATTTTTATTTATAATAGGGTTCTAATATAGAGGAATGCTCATTGAGTTTGGTACATTATAAGGGCCTCATATGCTTTACCTCAAGAGAGAAATATGGATCACATCATAACCTTCATATATATTTTCTGGAATAAACAAGTGATAAGTTACAATTTTGTTCAATCAAGAACTTTTATGGGACTCATATATATATAGATACTATCATTGACATGTCTCTAAATTTTATAGTCATATTCCTTAATGATATTCTTTGGAATACATATTTACCAATGGTGTACTCTAGATATCACCAATGATTATCAATGTAACAGTTTTTTCATATCTGAGATGCCCATATATGGTGTTAAATAGATCTAAGCTTCTATGTAATTTTCTTATCTCAATTAAGTAAAAAAATCATTCTTATCCCTCTTCATTGATATATGTTAAAGTTTTACTCATCCTACAATATTGTGACTTAAAAGGATAATCCAAAATACATTATTTAAATAAATTGTAGAATAAACATTCCACCAAAATAAGGTGTTTCTTCCAGACTCATTTAAAATCCATAGAGAACTCGATAAATATTTTTTCCCTATTTTTAATGGTACAATGATATTTACGGTAATTAAAATAATGAAAAGTAGTGTTGTAACTAAACACTATATCTAGATCTTGTTGAATACTTATCTCGAATGATGAGGTCTGGCATAAAATGTTAAAATATATAATTAGGAGTGGTAATCTATGAGATATTACCACTTCCATATAATATAATCTAGTATGAATTAGTGGACAATAATATTGTCTAATGGAAGTAAAATGTGATTAATTGAAATGGTAATTGACTAGAAACCATATACTACTGTTCCATTTTTTGCGGTATTTTATGATAAAAAATGTGGTAATGTCTTCCTATTTCTATTTTTTATGGGAAACGTTGGTAATGTCCCCATAGAATTCATTATCTAATACTTAAATAATTGACATACTCGGAATCAAGATACATATTATGAAATATCACTTTTTTTTATCACACCATAAATACTATTTCATATCTCAATACATAATCATAATTATTGGATGAAAAAACAACGATGAACTATGATATTCTTCCGATATTTCCTTCTCAAACTATAGTTTTAAGAGTACACATAGAATGTTCTTGAAAAATTTCATTCTAGCATTATCATTGATGAACTTCCAAACATTCCTCAGATTCTTCTATTACTAAAAATCATCATTTTGCGCATTCTTAATCTTCTCCTGGATAGGTTTTTGAAATTATATTTGGGAAAGGTTAAACATATCCCCTTATATATAGATTCCAATTTCCATCAACTGAAAATAAATTAATATTTGATCTATTTCAATATTCATAATAGAAAAATGAGTCTTTTTATTTTGACTAAAAGAAAAATTCACCTTATTTTGCTTCCCATGATGAAAATGTATTGAGCAGTCCTAATATTTGACCATCTACGAACTTATTCTATGGTGAATATTGATGTGGTTTTGTATAAATAAATTCTTTAAAATTTTATGATTGGTATATATGTAACACCACTCAAAATGTAGAGAAAATTTCATTGCTTTAATTAAAAAATATGCAATTTCATCTAAAAATAATGAGTCAGGTAATTTTCCTGATGAATTTTAATTTCACTTGAGGCACATGCTATGACCATGTCATTTTATGAGGCTGAATCCAAATGAATTATTTAATTAATCATTATTGATTACAAAACCTTCTCTAATATATAGTAGTGTATGTAAAGCTATGTCGACCGAAAATTTCATAAATTATTTAAAATTATTTTTGCATTCATATTTTGATAAGGTCATAATCCCATTCCAATTCAACTTGGAGAGAATATTAAAAATCCCTGAGAAATATCCAACAATGAATCAGTAGTTATTTTTTAAATCCATTAGAACTATATATCTTAGATACTGTCCTTAGTTTAGGCCATCGGTCAATATATTCCATCATTAAGGGATCAATTATTATACCATCAATTGATATTATATGACCTAATAAAGAATAAATATTGAGGAATTATTTACTAATTTAAATTTTATCATTCAAACATTTCATTATCGAGGCCTTAATACAATTTTCAAATATAATTCATGAACATATTTTCCCTTTTAATATATAAGAATATAATTTATAATGAGTACCAAAGACTTATCAATGTAGTATCTTGATACATTATTAAATAAACTAATTAAGATATTAATAGAATTGGATAATCAAAATGGAATTAATATAAATTCATAATGAGCATACCTTAAATGGAAGGATCTCTTCATTATATATCAAACACCCAAAAATATTAATAGAAGATCATCATGTGTTATAGAGTATATGATTTAATAAAACACGAATATATCAAAATGCGACACCCTGAGGTTTAATAATTTACACATTTAAAAATAAATTCAATCTCTTTAATATGGTCTAATAAATGAAACACAAGGTTTAAACAAAACACAATAAACTATTATAATATTTTTATTTAAAAATAACCAATATAACATAACTGTTATGTTATAATTCATGAGTATGACTGACTTAATTATTCAATTTATATCATTTAAAAAATTATACAATATATTTAATGGTTATATATAAATAATAATAAAATTATCAACCATCTTATTAAAAATGAAATGTTATATGAATAATTATAATTTTTTAAAGTTCAGTTTAGAAATCCATTTCACATATCATTAAAATTAATTTTTATTACATTTAGAAAACAAAATTAATTTTAAAATAAATTCAATTATTTTCCGATATTATTTGATAATTTTCTAAAAATAATAATTTTTTATGAATAATAATAAACACTGCGTTTTTATTATAAATATTCATTTCATTTAAGTTATTTAAGATGTTAAATAATTATTTAATGTTCAAGTAATGTAAAACAAGTTCAATTAAAATAATAGTGATTTGATTTATATCATTTTAATCAATTTAATTTTCATTTATATGATCAATAATTTATATTCTTTTCGAATTGTAATCTGGAATAACTATTTTTCAATGTGTTTGTTGGTTTAATATTTAAATCAAATCTGGAACTTCTATGAAATTAAATTGAATAAATTGAACAAATATTTAGGATAAAAATGGTATAATATATAATAAGGTATATAGAATTTTTTCCATTATTAATATTAATGAGATAAAAATTTAATTACCAAAATTAAAGTGGATGTTTGTTTTCTAGGGTATTAAACTGATAAGAAAATGTTTAAGATGGCCAAAAAAATGTCTAAGTACACTTGTATTTAAATAAATTTATCTTATCACCTACATGTAGTTTTTTATTACCAATTTTAATTAATTATGGTTGGGATAAACATGGGCATCATGTTATCCTTCAAAAGTTCCATGTTTTTTTCTCTCTCCTACTTATAAAATTCCACCACTTCTCCTCCCATATTTACACTTACAAAACAATTTGGAATTCCCAATAACCACCCAAATATAATCATTACTTCTATACCCACATCTTAGAAGATTTATATTAATTATTAATTACTATATTGAGATATTTAAATTAATAAATAAAATTTCACATCGAAAAAGATGTAAAATGCATAAATATGGATATTTGTTTAATTTCATGTTCTGTGTCTTCTAAATAATCATTAACTATTATATTATTGTAAGAATAATTTAAAATTTGTATACCATGATTTTTTTATGTTAATGGAATAAAACATATCCTTCTCCGTATCCATCTTGTTGGAAGTTAATCTGTTAGTATTATGTGTAGAAGACTACCAGATCAAGAAATGATGTATATCACTTTCCATCGCAATCTTTTAAGGAAGGATATAATGATGAATTTACATTTTTTGTTTTATATTTATGTTATTATTACATTTATTTAACTATGATATCAACTATAATTTCTATCTTTTTATTCTATAGAAGATAATATGACATCTCTCACATTTATGATAGACTCCCATATCTTAATGAAATATGACTTTTTCCACTTATTCATTATATATTAGCTAGTTAGGTTTAATTTAATAAATATATGTGATTTTTATTACCATAAAATAATTATTAATAAATAATATTAAATCTATGTTGTTTCCTTTCAATACATTGAAATATAATATCGTTGCTTGTGAGCATGTGTGGACTACAGCCTCCACAAATATAGGAAAATATGTTTTCATTTCTCTTATAAATGAATCAAAATATGGATAAAATTTACTAACATAAATGTTTTATATATAATTATAATTTCATTTTAGTGGTGACTTAATATTTATTTTCCATCCATTTCATCATTAATAATAAATGGAAACAACCTTCATGATAGGTTTCTAAAATATAATAGATATTAAATATAATAGATATTTATTAGGTTTTTTGAATTTATAGATATGACATAATTATTATCAGTTAAAAGGGTATAAATTACTAAAGTATAACATAGAATAAAAATTGAGTAATTATCTCCAGAAACAGTGATTTTAACAATGAGGTTTTAATAAATAGATTATGAAAGACTGTTAGAAGAATAATGTATGGTATGAGATTTATTACAATATTTCTTTAATAGACATAAAATTATATTATATTTATTATAATTTTATTGACATGTTATATGTTATTGAAATATTATTTAAGGGATTTTAAATTAATTAATTATTATGTGAGACAAATTTAATAGTCATTAAATATTTATTTGTGGTGTGGTGTATATAAAGCCCATTTTGATATTTAATATACTTAATTTATTTCACTAAAATAATATTTAATATGTCAATTTATTTTATACAATTTTTTTATTACAATTCTCAATTTATTAAATTTGTAACCGCTGAATAGTTTAATCACATTTTAATTAGGATTTTTAATTTGGAATTTTAATTAAATTAAATATCATAATAATTTTATTATAAAACAATATAACATTATTCATCCTTATTTATCCATTATTTTCCTTGTAATAGTATATATTCATATCATTGTTACTTAAAAATATTTATAAAATGTTTTTTACAAATTATTTATTCCTTTCTCCATTCAGTCATTTTTTACAAAATCCTGGTATTGTAATAATGTTTTAAAAAATGTTTTCAAAAATTTAAAAATGATTTATTAATGAATAAAATTTCTATTTTTTTACGCTTTACAATATTTTTGAATATAGAATTAATATCATGTTCTAAAAATACCAATTTTAATTTTACAAAATATGTAAATGGAATGTTTGTCTTAATGTTTTTGGCATGTATAAGATTTTTTTTCATCATGGCCACTTGTGTCTTTTAATAATCCTTTATATGTTAAAAATGATTATTTTAATAGTGAATTAGTTTCAAAATATTTGGAGAAATATTAGTTTTAATGTTTTATTTTCAAGATATATACGGTTATTTTCCCCTAGTATGTTATAAATAATATTTTCATGGAACTAATATTTATCAGCTACATCAAACCTTATTCTACTTATGATCCACTAGGGATATGTAATAATTAAACCATATATATTATTTCATAGGATTGTTTATGATTTTCTATGTTGAAGATGTATAATTTTATTACCATTCACCATATTACATTGGTTGTTTATGATTATGTTTATTTTTTTGTGTAAGTATTAAATTTTTTATATTAGTTTCTCAATATGAATGATTATATTTATTATTATTCACCTCATTCATTATAAGAATGAATTTGAAAAATGAAGTGGTTAGTGGGGTTCATGAATATATATCCATGAGATGAATTGATATTTCCAATGATAGTCAGAATTTGACCACATTAAATGGGTTTTTACACATTATTTTTAATATTATAATGAAGGTTCTTGATAGTATGATTTAGGATGTCTGACATTATACATAACATCATTACATAATAATTTATTGAAGCCTGTGTGATTATTAGAGTAGTTAGAAAAACTATGTTTATGATTCAGTTTTATGGGATTATATATATTAAATTACAAGATCATTATTTAAAAATACTATGTTAAAATATATGTTCAGGATATTTCTTAAATTCCGTGTGTTTAATTTAATGACCATTAAAAATTTATTTTGTTTATTTATAAACTATAGATTATGTTGTATATATACATATAAAAATAATTTTATGTCACCCAATTGTTATGTTTAATTCCCGATGATTTCAATATGTGTAGTATGATATGATTACATCATTGTGCTATCATAAACAATCAATTACTCGAATAAAATACTATATTTTACATAATCTATTCAATTATAATATGACTCCAAATATCGTATGTTATTTACCAAAACTATTAAAATATTAATTCCTTAATGATGTGATTATATATTATGAAAATATAATAAATTAACCAATTACTCTAGGATACAAGGGTTTTGGTCTTTATAGATGGTATTAGATGATGTTTTTGAGAAATATTTCGAACTAGATTTTGGGAAATAATTAATATATAATGGAAACATATTTGTTAAACTAATGATATGTATCAATATGAGATAAAATAATAGGGTGTTGGTAAAGTAAATATAATGATATTTAGAAGAAATATGATACTCTCTAGATACATAGAGTTGGTATGGTTTTGGAAAATATATACATAGTTCTAATAACATAGAAAAAGTGCATCTTTCTTGACAAGAATGTAACCTAGTACCTGAACACGGTCCTTAATGTACACTAAGATTGGAACTGTAGAGTGATATTGTTAACGTGATTCAAATTTTCTTTGTAAACCATTATAAACTATTTTAGAATACTTTTATGTTTTTTTTTAAATTTCCCCAATAATCCATTTTTGTAATTATGTTATTGTATATGATTCAATTTTATACTTTTTTTAATTATTTCACTAGTTATCAGACATTAAATTATGCATGTTGATTTGATGATATAATCTACTATTCTGTATTATTTATATATGTATCCAAGTGTATAGATTGGGAACTAAACATGTTCATCTTTCCCATGTAGGTATTTCCCATATAGAAATATAGTGAATCTGGAGATCTGGATACATCTTCTAGTGATTGAATTTTAACCATATTAGTGTAAATGAGTCTTGTTTTGAAGAATATCCTTGAATGTATAGAGAATACAATAGATCTTAAAAATAATTTGACCTTGGAAAACTACATAATGCATTTAAAACCACAATTATTTAATTGTAATAAAAATCATTTTTTATCTATGAAATAGATATGGTCCATATGAAATACATTTATTTAAATGGGATGAAATTAAAATAATAACAATTTCTTGTATTGTTATCATCTCTCCGGGGATGCAGTTCGCTAGAATTCATGGATTAAAAAAATATGGATGAATAAAAATATAAAATATATAATTTATGGATTTTATGTTAATCTTCTTGGATAAATATTTTATTCATAAAGAAAGAGGATTTTGGGAGTAAATTTATATGTCTAAGAAAAAACAACATGTAATTGTTTGTTTGTTTAAATCCATCAATTTGAAGTTAGAAATGAGTGATTTGGAAAACATAGTAAATAAAAATAATAATTTTTACCATTTCATTGTTGGGAATAAAAAAAAACATTGAAGGGAAATAGTCTCCCAGAAAGTCTCATAATGTGAAGATATAATATAATGTGCTACCAATTCAGAGTAAAAATACTCCAAGGCATATGTCTTTGTTAGGGAGTAATAGAAGAATAACATGATAGAGAAGGTGTTAGATGAAGGTAAAAAGGGAAATAATTGTTTTCCCGTTTTTATTATCATGTAATGAAACACTATGGTAAATTATTAAGAGATTTTTTTATAAATGTTTGGTGTGAATTAAAACTTTGGACATAATTTCATTAGAATGAAAGGAGTTTCCAATAATCAATGATTCAACTATAAAGAGATAGGGGATTTAAAAACTGAAATCCTTATGAGTAAATGTAATATACCATAGAATATGTTAATGGATAAATGTAATGAATATTCTATTTCTAAAGTAGTAGTGACCTAAATTAACAGTGTATTTGGATTCATGAATTGGGATCAATATTTATTTTATCCATGATGTTCTTTTTAATAGAATCATAAATCATAGTATTCTATAATATTTATTTTCATTTATTACATGAGAGAATAGGTCAAATGGTAATTATTACCAATAAAATTGATTCATTATAATGTTTATCTTCTTGGAAAACATATTATTCAAGGTACATTTCCCTTAATATGTCCTATATTTTCAGATATTAATGATGAAAATGTTTTAATGGGATAATATTGGTGACATTTATATTTTTTTAACTTGATGTTTTATGTTATCTTTTTGGGATTTTATAGAATGTTTGGATTTTTGGATAATATTAAAAAACATGTGAATTTAATTTGGGATGAATTCAAAATTGTATTAGTTTTTATGGTGATCAAGGTATTCACATATTTGGTATGTTACATTAATATCTACATTCTGTTGTTTGTTGAATCTAATTCTATGATGATTTTTTAAATCATTGGGCCCCTCTTTAAAATGTTTTCAGACTAGATTTGGAAGTGTATTTGAGATGATTATTTATAAAAAGGATTATGTGTCTTATTGGGGTTATTCAGAGGTATTTGAGATTAATGAAATATATTGTATATATTTTCCTAACAACTTTGGTTTTAGTAAATATTGAAGGAATATATTATCATTCTTTGAGGTATTGAGTGACATGTTTGAAGTTATTTTAAATGTTTAAGTTATGAAAATTCACATTGAATAATAATAATTTTGATAAAAATATGGAATTTTTTTGGGAATTGAATAATGGTTACATTTCAAGAAAGTATATTTCGTTATGTTTGATAAAATAATTCACCAACTCTAAGAAAACGATGTTAAAGAACAAATACTCTTCAAGAATCGTCATTTTTGATAAATCAATAATATTTTCATACATAATCATTTTAAATTTATGAGGCTGTAAATATTCTATAGATATTTTTGTTTCTTATGATTTATTATATTTATCTCCATCCTAAATTATTTATTCTTTTCTTATATGTCCATATTTTTAATTCATACCAATGTTATCCTATTTGGAAACCTATTATGTGTTATTATAGATGTTCAAAAAAAGTCCATTCATATATGATAAATGGTATATCTTATTAACCCTTGTTATTTTGTAGTATTTTTGAAAGGATGTCTTCAAATCTAAATCCCTTGATTACATTTATCAATATAAAATTTTATGGAAAAAATTTATTTTTGGGGGATAAATGTACAACCCGTCGAATTTAATAGAAGAACACAACGTTGGATATAATATAATAAATTATATAGAATTAATATAAGTTAATAAATAACTTATAATATTTTGAATATGTTTCTTTTAATTGAATTCATTCTCTTAGATATATTTTGAAGCACACAACATCTAGTTTATACAAAATGCGACACACTATTAATATATTATTTATTAATAGTGACTACTCTAACCTAGTCATTATGATGGAGGGTATTAATTTGACACACTAAATTGTGAAAATTATATTTCTTAAAACTAAATTAGATATTTTAATTATAATATATTTAATACTAAAAAAATTATAACCATTTGAAAGAATGTTTTTTTCTAGAATACATCATTTTTTAAAAAATATTTATTTTAGTCATAATTTTCAAATATAATTTAAAATGAATTATTTATAAATTTAGAAATAAAATATTCCAAAATATTATTAATTTTTTAAATCTATATGTCAAAAATATCATATTGTGAATTTTTAGAATTTTAGGGAATGTTTAATTTTAAAAAAAAATTGCAATGAATAAATATTTATTATTGAAAACTGCATTTCCGTTTAAATTATTTATATTGGAAATATTTATATTAAATTTTATTTTAAGAAAACATAGTTTGATTATATTAAATATATATTTTTTTTGTCATTTTAATCAATATCATATTGAATTGTAGTATAAATACGCATTAAACATTTGGACATTTTCATTGGAAACCCCATTCATTCGATGCATTTGAGAGTTTAATTTTAAATTGAATACTAACACTTAAGTGAATTGAATTTAAAAAAATGATTCCAAATTTGTAAAATTATAAATTATTATTATCAAATTACACCAACATAACATATATCCATTTTTAATTTTAATACTAATATGAAATAATTATATTGGTTGTGGTTAAAAAACTTTTACTAAGGGTTTAGAATAAGATGATAAGGGGGAAAATTGACATAATACATTTCCCAAAAATATTGAATGGATATATTTCAACTATATCACCTCTTATTTTTTATACAGTTCAATTTTTTCGGCTTGTGGAATGGTAAAAATATTGGTAACACCTTACCTTCACATTAATTCCATGTACTTCCTCTCTACCATATATAAATGGACAACAATCCTCCCCAATTCACAAATCGAAAACACATTTAATTAACCAGTACCTACCACAATATATTTTTTAGGAAAATAAAGTTATCATAGAGTAATTTTTTTATAAATCCATCCTAATATATTATAATAAAAATCATAAATTGGAACTTCAAAAAAAAGATAAAATATTAAACATGCACATATTTGTTTATTAATTCATCCACCTCCATCAAACCAGATTAGAATATGATAAAATAATTATACTAGTATCCACTATATTATGAAATAGTACTATTTTAATTTCATTACCCATATCCATCTACACTTCTATCAAATGAAAATGAAACAACTGATAATGTGTACGAAAGACAACTGCCTTAGGAACCAAAATTATTTTGCGTTCTATCACCAACTGTCACAATTATATAATATGATTAACTTATATTTTATGATAATAAGTTCATTTTTATACTTATAGAATTATTATAAAATTTATACAATCATTAACCCTCCATTTAATGTGTACCCCTTTAAGGTTGAAATTAAGGGATTGGAGATAGTTTTTTCCAAAGTCCCAAATCTAGTACGACCCATAATGGTATTTAGAATGGAGAGTAAAATAAGAACATATATGGGATATATTGACCTCTAAGAGAATATATAGAAGATAAAGATAACATATATATTCCTATAAAATCCTTCTTATGGAATTATAAAATTAAATCGAATGTCCAGACATGAAATTTCACAATGTACTATACAACTGAAAGGGAAAAAACAATAACTATAACATAAAAGATGGAAGTGTTTAAAAAAAAGAATAAAAATATTATAAACCTATGTGATAGGAAATAATTAAATATGGGATACACTATATACCATATGATTTGTACTAGTCATTGGGTATTATACCTCATTACATCACAATTATACACCAAGCAATGAGTAAAATCCATCACAACCCATCCACATCATTTGAGTAATAATCCTTTGGATACTATATCTATAGATATATGTTTATGAAAAAACTATGATCCATTATATCCTCCTATACAAATAATTAGGGAAACATACCAACACATATAAATTATATGAATCTACAATGACAAGTAAACAATGGTTGAGTGGTAAGTTAGCCATCCATCCTCCGATCGATATGTTGGGGAACACGACCACGCAATGTCCTAATAGAATTAGTCCACCAAACATAAACAGATGTCATATCATATGAAGTCACAGAATATGAAATATATAATATATCTCAAAACCACAATATGTGCCTAACCTATTCTTAATATCAATTGTATCAATCATTTCATAGATAACTAGTTGCCACTACATTGGATGAGCGATCATATATGATGTAAAAAATTCAAATATTTAAATTAATTAATTATTCTAATTTTTATAATTTTTTTCATTTAATTAACTTATGTCACATTAAACTAATAATTTATAGTATCGTATATTACATTAAATTAATCATTTTATTTAATTTCATGTCCTTTATGTAAAATCGAAACTACGTTCACAATTTATCAAGATTAACATCATAATATCATTTTAATTCTATGGAGACTGACTATATAGATTAATAATAATTTTGTCACTATATTAATTATTACGTAATCAACGTAAACTATTAAAAAAATTATAATCGAATAAAAATAAGAAATATACAAACAAGCACATTTATCTACCTCAATAATTGGGGAAAGGAATAAAAAAATGCATCCCAACAATTGAGAATTAAAAACATTAATTTCAAGAAATCATCTAACTTTATCACATAAATCAGTAACCCATATTCAAATCATTCTATAATATATAGTTCTATCCCAAACACCTGAATACATTTCTTGTTTCATTTTTCCATCACAATCATAATCTTCTAACACATCATTAGAGCCTCACTAACCACTTATAATATCATTGATTGTAGAATCATCTATCTCGGGTGAATAAAAATATCAGAGACTCCCCTCCCCATATATCATCATCCATCATAGGTTGAAAACATCATCACATAAAGATGCACACATACCTAGTAAATCATTCAAAAAATAAGAACAATTTATTTTTACCAAAATATAAATATTGGACTAAAACATGGAATATAACCATCACACATAAGCGAGCTCTGACGACTCCAAACTCAAGGAACTCATCTTTATTAATATTATGGGAAACATAGTCCCTTGAAATTATCTTTTACAAATAAAAAATATTCTATTAAAACATGATTTAACCAATTCATTATACACATTTTCCCACTATGTGAATCCAAAATAATCTAGCTATAACATGCTGTCAAAATAATAACATGATATTAGTATCATTTCGTGTTTAAAAAACTTAGAAAAATACAATTATTATTACCATTTACACTCATTTCAAATATTATTGATAATATTTACTATTCATCACATTAATGATTGATTATATTATCAAATTGAAGACAATTTTCGATTAAACATCTCCATTACATCATTTTTATTATAATAAAATTAAAATAATCGACATATTCAAACAAACAATCCCAATAATTATTAATATAATTATTCATTTCATTCATAATTTACATTATATACTATTTTAAATATTAATTTATAATGTATATCATACCAATAAATACTAACAATAATAACCTATATATAACACTATTAGGAAAATCTAGAGGCTAACCATTACCAAGGTATAATGAAAAAAATTTGATATCTATAACTGATTCATCATTAATATAGATAAATATTTATCATGTTTTGTTCATTGTCATACAAAGTAGAAACATGTATACAATAAATTTCAAGACTATTAAATAGAGAAACAATGAATCTCAAACATCAATGGAGTCAATTTTAGTTCTATGTTAATAGACCAACATCATAGATCTTGATCAAAACACCTTAAAGTGCTTAATTAACTACTGATCGAAGATAGGAAGCCTAGAATTTCTTTCAATGAGATTATAGAATTTGTTGAGAGATTTCCATAGATATATATGATATTTTGGGAAAGTTATAGGGTTATAGAAATTATGTTGCACTCTAACATATAATGTCACACTACTAAGATGTATTACACACCATGATATTATCATGATTGATGTTCTACCCATAGTTGCATATCCTTAATCTATTTATCCCAAATTTAATTCCCTTAATAATAACCCCTATAATCCGTAGTAAGAAAATACTTGAATATTTATCATTCCATAAATCGTGAACTTAACCAATCTATGAAAAATACATTTATGTCATAATTTTGTTACATATCGGGGATTCGGCATGAAACATTATCTTTGAATGTGAACACCCTCAGAAATATCATCCACCACCTGTATGTTACTTATACAACAGAAACATGAAACTATATGGGAAATAATGATCTAATACCATATATTATATACCTCTCATGCAATTCACTTCATTGAAAACCTAAAACCATTCATTGAGAGATAATAAAATGGCCTCACCCAAATACCCACTACGTGATATTCCTCTCAAGGACCCTTCAATCACATTATTTCAATAACCAAATCAGACCAATATAATAAAGCTGCACAATAGAAATAATCACCTAATTAATATTATCATAGGGATATACCTCTCAAAAATGAGTGATGTTACACTTATAATAATGAGAAACCATCTCATCTACAAAAAAACTCAACTTAAAAAAAATATTTCCAAGCGAGGAGAAAAACATTAAAAATCTGAGGGTACTCACAGCATGACTAAGACTGAAATTCCCATATAATTTCATCCATATCATTGTCCCACAAATATATTGAATCAACCCAAATTCAATTCCAATGCAACGCCTTCTCATGGTTGTCTTGGATTTCCACATGACACTCATTGATGGTCATATAATCATCAACATTGATTTATCCCCAATATTTGACATTAGGGATTTCATAAAGATAATGATACAGTTCTGATACATGAAATACCTTTTTTTAGTTTTTTTCATCTAAAGCAGAAGTGTAATTAGATAAACTATGGATCCAATAAATTCTTACTTCATAAAAGGTCAAATAAATTATAGAGAATCTTATTCTGGTATTCAAATTTTCAATGCTTACAATGTGGAGTATGTGTAAAGAAAAAATGATCCCTAACACTAAAATCAATAGGTCTCCTCTAAAAATATATATTATATATATAATGATCATGTTATGGCTTTACCATATTGTGTTTTACTTGTACCATATATGTCAAATTATATGCTAGATACGACTAGAGAATTTCTAACACTCTCACTCTAGTCCAGCACAATATAGAACAAAAAGGTGTTCCCTTAAAATCATAAAAAATGACGTATAAATGGTAGAGTTGATAGAGTTATTGTGTGAAAACATGAAAATGGGTAGGCTCCTCATCCAAGAACAAACAAAAATCCATGACAAAAGAGTATAACCTGTATTAATGTTTTTAGATTTTCTGATGTATTTGACTTTCTATATATGGAAAAAATGAGTTTTAAGATATAACTGAGAGAAAAAATTGCAAGAGACCACTCTTCACCATAGAGGTAAAACAAGTATTGTAATAACAAATGATTTCTGTGGGAATCTATGGATTCCAACCCCCTCTTTAATATATTCCCTCACAGTACCACCCCTCTTCTCAAAACCCTTATCATAATAAAGGAGGATGTTTTTATTAAATGATCTAATATAACCCTCGTACAATCACATTCTCACTCATCTAGTGGTAATATCATAAAATATTCCATTGATTTGACATTCTAAATCTAATGGGGATGCTTTAATGGCTAGCTAAAACCAATTTAAAATGATGTATAGAATTCACCTTCTTTAAGGATAAACATCTAGAACCAAAATCATCAACTACATGCTTTCAATTAGGCCACCAAAAGTTAACTCTCTATGTTTTGTAAAACATTAATTTTTTGGATATACCGCTAGAGGAGAACTGTATAACTCCTAGAGAACCATCATAAACATCAATTATGGAATGAAAATACATTCCTAAAACAACACATGAGTTGGTTCATGTATTGAAGATCCATCATAGGAATCCAAGAAAGAACACTATATCTCTATACCCCTCCTTAGAATCCACCTACTATTAATACATTAACTACTAAACAAAGGACGACTGTATTACATATAGAAAATAAAAACACTAAATTCAACATATCCTATATATATATATATCATTTAGTGTTAATCATCCACTCTTCGATAATCTCAATATTCACACAATAATCACTTTTTGACTTCATATAAAAACATTATCTATAAAATTTCCATATAAATTCTTATATTTTATTAAAACATCATATTCCTGGAAAAAATCTATAAACCAATGATGATTCAAGTTCATGTCACACTAGGAGAACAATGATCATATTATATTATGGTATGAAAAAACTAAAAAATATATTGTCGATAAATAAATATATCCCCAACATCATAGAAAACAAAACTAATATTAACTAAAGATCATAGGTGACATAGTTAATGTCATTTGAACGTATCTTATATAACCATAAGAAACAAATGATCTCTGCTAAATCAGAACAAAGACCTATCAATGTAACAATGAATCATAGAAAAACTAATATTGACATTCATCTTCAGACACAAAATGGACATAGTCTTCACTAACATAACCTTTATGTAGTCAAATGGTACTAGACACTAGTAAGTACATATTAAATCCTTCTTTGTTGTATTCAATGTGGTCATAGGAGATGATATATGACATAAATTTGATACAAACATCATTTAAAACATTGGATGTCCATGGAATCTTTAATTCTATTAATATCAATTGGGAACTACCCATTAAGAACATCCTATATCATAAAAATAACCAAAGATAATACCTGTTGGGATAACACATGCACTATGAAAATAACACGATTGGGCCACAAGTCACACCTTGAAAAATTTGTGAAAAATTTATCTCATCTAAGAAGTCCAAAATGGAACATGTATTCTCAAAATTTTCACCCTTATATGTTTATCAAATAAGGATGATGTTGATGTGAACCAACATGAAGTTATCTAGGAACTCTATGAATGCAACATATTTCTACCGCGTGAACATTTACAGATCATTCAACACACTAAACATAGATTATCCATGATAGAAACAAAATGTTTCCATATATTTATACCCCCTATTACCCACCTATTATGATATACTCACGCCAAATATATCATTAATAAAAATATTAGTCCATTCAGAAGATCAAATAAATCGTCAATCTATAGAGGAAGATAACAATTATTCACTGAAACCTTGTTCAAGTGAAATATTTGATACAAAGATACAAACCATAAAAAAACATAGATACAAAAAAACTTGTTCTGCCAAAGTTGAAAAACGTAATAAAACAAAAACTCACTGAAATAAATCATCAACACACAATCAAAACTATCAAATCATTGAAGTTGTTATCATATATAAAGACAAAGAGATATGATAAATTCCTACTTATAGTTCAATACCGAAATAGATCACCCATAAAGGGGGTAATGTTGGAAACATCCTATAAGATTATACCTGGGTAATATTATACTAGTATGGGAAATAAAAACATATGAACTTTCTATGAACGTATAATTAGCTTAGCAATCATAGAAGACCATGAAGTAACTTGCCTCTTACCCATCACAGGGTATTTCCCTCCATGAAACACAACTAAATCTCCTTCAATATAGTATAACACAACCGTAATCTAATGAAAGACATTATATCCTTTATAGAATACATCCAATCCATGTGGAAAATAACTTCATATAGTTATGTCCATAAATATAAGAATTATACCCAATAGAGGTGATTGTCGAGCCACATCTCATAGACTCTAAACACATCATACAGGGAAGCTCATACTATACCTAGAATATTAATCACTATTGAAATTAATGCCTCCCTACCTATAGTACAATAGTATGAATCTGAGTCATTGATATAATGGGTTGTGTCAAAAATTAATTAATATAATCATGTACTCATGTAAAAAATAATCAATCGGTATTCAGAACAACGTTAGGCTTATTCGACACTGAAATAAATATAACTACAGGATGATGACAACCTGAAATAGGGACTCTATTACCTTAAAGCTGACCACCTCCCTAAATGATAACTTCTATATAAGGATGATGAGACTCTTGGGGATTTACAATACCTTCCCCATGTCACCTTTGATAATAAAAAACTATTACACACTATTGTTATTTTATTGAATGAAACTAACATAGTACAGAAACATTAACATAAAACCTCGTTCAGGATAATTGTTTATAATGGTCAGTAATAATCAGAATAGATGTTATCATCCTCTATAATAAAACCAAATGTCTTATCCCATGGAATTGATCTTATAATTTCTAACCCTAAATATATGAGATGGTGATGTCTAAGACCAAACCTCATCTCATTATGATCACTTCATTCAATGAAACTAGTTACCTTGGACCACAAATCTAATTTAGGGGGAATACTAACAACCCACCTCTCATGACAATCCAGTTCATTCTAGTACCCTCTAAATAACCTATAATGTTTCTACAACATTCTGATACATCACCATTATTAAAATGTTCACCTAAAATTATATTTAAGGATGAAAATACATCTCTATATTCCTCTACATCGCCTCTTTATCCAGGATCATGTTTTAAGAATATCATATAAGGATTGTCAAATAGACATTGAATACACACATGATAGAACTCCCTTATCAAAGTGTATGATGATCTAAGTGACCAACGAATTTCATTGCTAAATAAAGGATATGTTATCAGAACTGGTCTTAGAAATTATCCCAAGAGATTCCCAACTCTTGATGATCCCAGAAGAACATTAATCACAATTTCCACATGTTTCATAATAAAAAAACAAATGCTAGTTTAGAGAGTGAACCAAAATGAAAGATATATGAACCACCTCCCACCTTTATTATATGACTGAATCAAAAAAAGGTCCCTCAGACATCTACATATATGATCACTAAAAAAATTGTACTTTCATCCTATATGTTTCATCATATTTAACCTCCACTATGTGATAATATATAGTCACATCTTATTGATTATCTTCGGAGTTCCCCTAATGAGTTAATTAACCTAGAGAGATGAATTCTAACATAAAAAACAATTGTATCACCTAATCCTAGAATATATGAAAATTTAACATTAATTATTTTGTCATTTTCTATCTATTAGATGTATTAATGTTTCCCAAAGTATACCCATTCCAAAAAGATGTGATAAAATGAATTATTTATTACCCTTTTATAGGTATCTACCCTACAACAAATATTACATCATTTATAGGGATTATTAAAAATAAATTTCATTGTATCTGATCACATGGAGTCCTAAATATCATATCTCCTTAAATATATTATATTTACATTCATCTCTAAACATATCTGAAAATTTTCACCTACCAAACTATGCAATTCAAAATATACCCAAATTGAAAATACATCATATCACATAACCTAAACCATTGATACCACACTATTAGAATCCATTACCCCAATGCAGTTCCAATCTATGGCCTATAATGAGAGAAGGGAGACGATGACTACCTAATTCCCATCCCTAGTATGCCTCAAGTTGTCTACTTTCATCTAGGGTATAATTAGAGTAAAATTTTTTGGCATTACCCTCCAACAAAAAATAAAAAATAGATATATAATAGGTATATATAAATAAAAACATAATCATATATATATATATATATTCAATTGAAAATAATAAATTTTATACAATTCTCCACTTGGTTTCCTCTTTTCTCCAATTATTCACGTCCTAATCCATCACTCTGAAAAATTATTTGGCTTTTAAACACATGGGTATGGAATCACAACATTGACCCCATGCATCAAATCTTTACAACATCCCATCCACATGTCCATATATAGTAACCATGTTGTTATTTGATCAACCACATACCATATGAAATGTGTCATTCCATCGATATTATACCACAGGTCTTCAAATCCCATTCACTGATAAAATACCTCACTTTTTAACCATACAAACATTCCATAGATATAACAATCCTTTCGATAATGTACCTAGAGATATATGTGTTTGAAATTACAACAAGATATTATATGATTCTACATATATAAGTGGGGAAACTAAACAATTTGATAAAAACATAATTACTTACCATGAGAAAATAGTTAGGTCATAGGTGGTAGTCTGCAATCTATTCTCCTGTAAGTTATTGGGGATACCAACATCCCATAGTCCAACAGGTTTATGTTCTCATAATAGGAATGGGTAGAATAGAATATAAAATCATAGAATATAAAAGATAAAAAATATCTCAGAAACACACTATGTAAACAATAGATTCATAATACCATAATTAGATATCAACACTTAGAGACATGGATTCTATCTCTAGGTAATAGGTATCCTTTAATCACACAAGAAATAAAAGATCTACATTAATTAATTATTTTAATTTTTTCGTTTACATTAATTAATTAAATCATCCTACATTAAATAAACAATTAAAATTATTCCATATTGAAATATATTAATAATCAATTTTACTTAAATTAAATCAATTATTTGTCCAAAAATAGCTCACATTTCTTAAAGATTAATATCATTTCACCAATATCATTCTATAAGCACCAACCCTATGGGTTAAAAATAATTTAATAATACTTACTTACATTTCAAAATCAAGGTAATCTATGAGAAAATTGATTCACATTGACATGGAGGAAACATGTAATGAAGAAAATATAGATACATTATACCGTAAAGATAAGAATAAATATTAACAGGCTACCCATCCATTATCTGTTAAATATTTTCATTTCAAGAAAGCATACAAATTTAACCCATACACTTGTATGGACATCATCAACCAAATTCATCATATCGTGTTCAATATATGACACCCATACTCATATCATGATACACCTACCCATCATAGGGATTATATGGTTCAATATCATTAGGGCCTCCCCACCAACATATCATATCATCCACAAGAGGCACATTCATCTTAGGCCAATAACATCATCTGGGATATCACACCCTATACCAAATTATCTATCATAAGATCATAACATAATATCATAATTAAGGTAACATCCATAACACATATCAAGTGCATCTTGAAACAAATGAATGCAGTAAGTAGTGAAATATAAGCACTAAACCAAGGAATATATCCTTAACACATAAATAATTTCTCATGACTCAAAATTTTAGGTAGACATACCTCGTAAGAATATGTGAAACTATGGAACATGAAATTATCGTTATCATAAAAAAAAATTTATTTAATATTTTTTTAACCGATGAAGTATTAACATGTTCATCTTTAGGAATCCAAAGGCATTAATCTATAACAAGCTATGAAATGATAGTCATTCTCTTACCATCAATTTGGGTTGAAATAACATAGAGATGTATCGTTATCATTAACATTAACATTAATTGTAACCTTATAAATAATAATCATAATATTTTACATTATTAGTCAATCATATATTCCCATGTAAAATCAGTTTCAATTATACATGCATAGTGCATCAAGTTGATTGTCTTCAAATTAGAAGAAACACCAGATGAGAACATGCCTCTACTTTAATTTTTTAACTAATTAATAATTAAATATTTTATATATGTTAGTTTCCATACTTCAAAATATAAATCATTAAAATAAATATAAAAATAATACAATATAATAATAATAATACCATAGATTGCAAAATATCTTTCAAATTAAGAGGCAAATAATTACCATGGTCCAAAGTAAAGATATGTGATCCCTACAAAAAAATTATTATTAATATGGTTAAATGATTATTATATTAAATATATAAGCCATTTGTAATTTCTAATTTCATGTTAATAAATATAATAAATGTTTATTCTCTTAACTCGTTGGTGACAATTTTGGTTTCATGAGAACTGAACAAACTTATAGATACTAATCACCCCTCCATCCAGATATTGGATAACTATATATCAAATATGGTATGTCAATAATAAATCATAATCAAATATACTAAAAACTATTTATATAATTGATAATCACATATATAGTATATCAAATGTGTAGGGTTTGAGAAAACCAAATGTTCTTTCAACTATAATGGTTCTCTATATAGTATAGTTTCATGGCATGAACCCCTTTTACATCGTGAATTTAACAATTATTATATTACCGTAAAAATAAATCTTTTCAAACCATTTAACCAAAAATTAATTAACATCATGATAAAACCCAAGAAAAACCCTCAAAAAATATTTTAATCAATTTTTTTTTCATGAATCAAGAAGTCACCGATCCAAATAACCACACATTCATGATGTGAAATCCATTCACGTATTGAATTCTTTTTGCTTCCATATTTTACATGATTAATAACACTAGGAATACTATAATAATATAACCAGAATCTCAGAAAAAAAAAATCACACAAAGGATCATACAATATGGATGTTTTCCTTTATATATGAATGATCGATTTCCATTTTGTGGGTGATATGATAACTCCCCTCATGTGTATGACATACTAACAGATCATGATGTTAAGTGAATAAATTTTCTCTTATGATTTACATGGATGTTAATATAGAAAAATTTAATGAATATATGATATATGTTCTTACCAGAACATTTGATGTATAATATTACGTTTAACTTCCAGCATTCAAATCCAATGAAAAATCATTACATCACTCATGCATATGTGTGTACTTCCGCCTCTATGTAGTGATGCGATTTTTTTAATTTTTTAAATGGATTATAATAAAGATTCATTTTATTGATATAAATTTAATATATAAAATTATAAGTATTTTTGAAAGGTGAATGAAAATTTATTTTCCTTTCATTACATCCACTGTGAAAAAATGGAAATAATGTTCAAGAAGACGTACAAGTTACCATCTACATGAATGTTTTCACAAATTATCCATATCTAAAATTTATATATTAATATAAATTAATATATAATTGATATAATATATTTACTTTGTAATTATATTTCATGGTATTATGTAACAATGGTGAGGTAAAAGGACTGAAATTACATACTAAAACATACCATAAATGTAATGATATTATAAACTAAAATATTGATTATAATAATGAATTGTTATTTAAAAGTTATAAAAGACTATAAGTAAATAATATATGGTATGGGATATAATAATATAGTTATATTGTAGATATATAATAATATAATATTTATTTTAAATGAGGTTTAGTCACATACTAAGGGAGCTAAAAACGGGGTATATGTTTCTTATCTCTGTCATATTACACTCTTATTCCTTTGGTGTAGAGTATATTCTAAAAATTTTGATTTGTTATATATTTAATTTATCCCCATTGTTGATATTTAATGTTTCATTTTAACTCCATAACATTTATTTTTCTTACAATCTAAAATAATTCATATTGATAAGATAGTTATTTTTCAATGTCATTTTACCCAAGATTATTTATAACGAAATTAACCTTAAAGGTAATTATTTGATAATATTATAATAAAAACAATTTAAATTTTCCCATATATTTATTATAGAATATATAAATTTAAATTACATTATTCCTCTCATTTTTAATTAAAATTATATAATAAATAATTTTAATAAAATTACACTTCATTTATTTCTTCGAATGAAAATCCTTTTTCTCCAAAAACCATGATAGATAAATATTTTCTCAAAATGTTTTTTACATTATCTAAAGGGTTTATTTAAGAAATTTTTATGATTTTTTATTTTTTTACTATATTTTTTTATATTAATATAAATTCATTTTCCAAACAAGGGCAATTTTGATTTTGTTGAGAATGTGAAATAAAACATTATTTTAACATGTATGACATGTATAGACCATACCAACAACATGAAAACTCTATGTTTTAATTTTTTCTTTATATGATTCAATGGAACAATAAAATGAAATTTTTTTAAACATATTTAGTTAGATTTACGTTTTAAAACATTTTTTAATGTAAAAATGGTTATTTTGCTCTACATTTTATAATGTATATTTTCATGGATTTTGTATTCCTCATTGACGTCGACAATTATTTTACATATGATACACATGTTATATGTTGCAATGAAACCATATTTATTATTTAGTAATATGGTTTTTGATCAGTTGGACTAGAGATGTATAATTTTATTACCATTCACTATAATAATCTTGATGGTTTATGATTATGATTATTGATTGGTGTCATGTATTAAAGTTTAATATTTTATTTTTTTATATGAATGATTATGTTGATTATGTTTTACCCATTTCATATAAGTAATGAATTAGACATATTATGTTATGGGTGGAGCTTGGAATTATGTTTCCCCCCGACCCAAAAAAGGGCCTCATGAGACAAGTCTTCTTGAGAAAGTAAATTATTTTTTACCCATAGATTTATACTTTGTTGTGAATGGTCATTATAGAATATAATAGATTTCTTCTATAACGAATTTTTCCAATATAGGATTGATTATTAATGTCCATGTGAGTATCTGATCAGTTTGAATATCCATGGTTTTGTTTTTTGCTCATGTTTTTTTCTTTTAGAAATATTTAATAATCATTTACTCAAATCATGTAATTTTTCATGATCATGTTACATATTATATTCTATTTGTTTGAGTTATTTAGCTTTACACATTGAATATAACTATTTATTAATGATTCCTTCTACTATAAGCATTACCTTACAGTGCATTTTAAGTCATCCAATTACAATATTTCCATAGTATATCAGGATGTGTATTTATGGCTGACATGAATTTTTATTCAAGAAGAAATAAGGATAATCTCAAAATAAATAAAATGTTATATTTTATGTTTTTAATTGTATTTTAAATTTTTTACAATTGTATATAGTTTACCATGTCTAGTAATATATTTGTTAAATTAGGAATATATTACGTGTTTATTATTGAAATATAATAGTTTAACCATTAAATTTATGATACTACTGTGGGGGTCAATAAGATATCCACATTTGTTAATATTAGATAATGATATCCAAATCAATGATTATTATTGGAAAATATAGACTTATCTTTAATTGATCAAATAGATAATCGAAAAAGGGTATATGATACATGTTCTTAATATTGAGATTTTTATATTCCAAATAAACAATTTAAAGATATAATCACTAGAAATAATGAATAAGTTATCATGACTCACATGTATTTTATTCTTTATGTCATGAAACTCAATTAGATCACATAAATATGGAATTTTTAAATTTCCAATCTTATAAGTTATTATTTACATTGAAAACCCAAAACAATAATTCAAGGGAGGAATATAAAATTCATTAGGATATACATGATAAAATAGACATATAATAGGATTATTTTCAATGTTGATTTTCTCTCAAACCATTTTAGAACAATATCCGAGATGAATTAACAGTAAAACGTATATGATGGATATAATTTTATTTGATTGTTAAGATCCATACTTGAATAGATAGACAATAAATGGATGTTTAATTAAATTGAATTTTATAAGTCATTTGTGTAATTCACATATGATTTATATTTATGGATCATATCCTTTACAAAAATAAAATAAAATATAACTATAGGAAGAAAAGAATATTTTTATGATCATCATTCCAAGGAAATTATATAGTATAAGAGATATAGAATTGAGATGTAATCATCCTATCATTAGGATTTATAACTGTAAAATCAACATTTAATTATTGAGGTGGTGATTTGGTAAACATAAAAAATCGTTCATATATAATAGAAATGGAAGATCATGAATGAAACAAAATATTTTCAATCATAGAGTAGATGTTAATTTTACCTTTCACCACATCACTAGAATAATCCACTTCTACGGTAATAATTTCATAAGCATGTCGTTTTACCAATTTCATCAGTTATGTTAGGTTTTCATGATTTTTGGAGAATTTATGGGCATATTTCCCCATATACAAACCATTAATGAAATATATTTATATAGATTGTCCCTTAAATTGACATTAATCAGAATGATTGACTTTCTTAGCACACATGTTGGAAAATATTTTTCTTCCCTATCTAGGTTTAATGGTGTTTTCCTTAATAAGAATCACATGTTAGAAAATCCCACATTATCTTCTTCAAATTATATATAATATCAAAGTGCTTCTTTTATACTCATTACTTCCTTTGAATCCATAAGTCTTTTATAATTCATTCATTACCATGATCAAACAATATACTATATCCACATATCATGAGAGTGAAAGTGAAACTATTTCCATTAAATGTATTAGATTAAGACCATTAATGAAATGGATAATATTCCTCTTTTTATTTATTACATTTTCTATATTATTACTTTATATACTTCACAAATTTGTTTCATACATTTTATAATTTTCTCTTCCTTTTTTTATAATTTATAATTTCCACTCCATGTCTGCTCCTTGTTTGAGATAAAATTGTTTTTCTATGAAAAGTACCATAAAATACATCCAATCCATTAACTTTATTTCCCCTATATCCTTCTTGTTATGAATAAAAGTCCACCATTATTCATCATCCCCTATGCAATGATAAACTACCACAACAAAAATATCCCTTATATTTCTCCTCGATATTATAAATATATTTTCTAAGGAATAGATCTATTAGGTAGCTATAAACGCATTTGGGAATCCATGTAATTATAGAGGTTTTTATTTCATGAAATGATATAATATTGTTACACGACATTGTGAACTAGTAGGATGAACTATAAAATAATGGTTGTTGGTCGTAAACTAATTCAAATACCCCAATATAGTTATAATTTTCTCTATTTCATCTTCAGTTACTGATCCATCATCAATGTGATAATGCGTAGTGAAATACCTTAATAGATTATGTGAATTTATGATGTTTCAATTCCAATTGATAAAAACCATAAATGAATAAATGATATACACATAATTAGATCTTGAAATTTTGAATCATAATGTATAATTTTGAAACTACAAACACTCTTAAAAAATGGAATTTATGAATAACTAATATCAGAATCATAGGACTCGTTTATAACGACCCACACTTTACATACATTGTTAATACTTCAAAATTGAAGCACACTTATTACAACATATGACAAAACCACAAAGGACCGTATAGGTATAGTGTCTTTAGAAACTGGGAAACATAAACAACTGGTTCATAAATCTTCTACAGTGTCTCCCTTTTATTTCATCATATCTATGGTCCCTTTTAGCATATTCTACTTAATATCCATCTTCCTGACCTGGGGAAAATAAAACATAAAAGGGTGAGCTCAAATGCTCAGCAAGGGCAATTAAAGGAAATAAAAATCATATCATGTCTTTTTGAAAATCAAAACCTGCAAAAGAGATCATAATATCTTATCATGGAATAAATCATAGAAGTGAAAATGAGATCCCCATAATCATAACATAAAACTTGAAACTTTGTGGCATGCACACATAATCAGGTAAAATCATTTCTTGTTAGTCATGACTCATCGCCAAGACTATCTTAGTGGACAAAGTCCCTTTCTGAACCGAGTTCACTCCTCGTTTCAGTCCTGTATCACTGAACCGATATAACCTTCCGTTCCAGCCATGTCTATCTCATGAGATATAAAATCTTTACCCAATGCATTGGAGGGAGATATAGGTCCCACCCATCTTATAATGAATCCTTTCTTATGTGTGCCACATAATCATAAAACATACATCATCGCATAACACATGTAACAAAAATGGGATTCTTGAAGCATCATGACATCATAAATCAATTCATATAAGATTAAAAATTCATAAAAATAATTCCATCACAACATGATCAAATCAATATAATAATAGGGATAAAAACAGAACCCTTTATTATCTTAGATGGAAAATAATTTTGATTAAACACTTGAACTCCATTCTTGAGGAAAATATCCTTTCTTCTTCAAAAACATTTTTTTTTCTTTCATAATATGTCATACAACTTTAAAATAAAAGAAGTTGATTAAAAATAAACTTGAAAACTTGTAAAGGAAGCTTCTTTGAAGTAATGTTTTAAAAATCCATTCATGCCGTATAAGTTAAAAAAAACATTCTTCGTACTTTTGTCGGAAAAGTCAAAAAGTACCTCGTACGGAAAAACGACAAAAGATTCCTTTCATATTCTTTACTAAAAACTCACCTAAGGGTAAAATTGGATTTAAACTATTGCAAGTGGATGGAAACAATATTTCATATTGAGGGAACATGGATGTGGATGATAAAATACACCCCAGTAGATACTTACGAATAAACAATCTCGGATAAAAATGAGATTGTGATATTTCCCTTACCTTAGGTCCGATTTGCTTTGTTCGTGTCCGAAGCTCCTGTATAATGGTTTAAATAATGTTATTGACTTATTCCAGAATCATACATATTGATATGAGATCATATATGTTCATATTATTAGCTTCTTGTTAGTAATATTTCATTGTTACTTGTTACTTGGGTCTTTATAACTTTTTGTTCTTATGCGTGTTTTGTCGAATAAATTCTTATTCTTATCTTTAGGTTATAGATAATTAATTTCCAGAATGGTATTAGTGTAGTATATACCATATTCATTCATTTAATTCATTTATACAATCATTATGAAATGAAGATCATGTAGAACGAGTCGCATCACATCGTGGAGACGGTATTCCGTACGTACGCACGAGTGATGATATCGTTCCTATGATCGTGGAATTGTATTGGAGTTTATATATATTATTTCAGTATCAATATTACTTAATAATAATCATATATAGTTACTCATTACACCATTATACCCATCCTTGTAAGGTGATGGTGGAAAATAGATTACACCACGGCGTGGAGACGGTATTCCGTACGTACGCACGCGCGGTGATTTCATTTTTTCCGTAGGATGGATAGAAGGTGAATTAGGGTTGTTTCATATTTATAATAACATATCAGTATGTAAGTAATACTGATGTTATTACTTTATCATGAAACAACTAAAGAAGAAGAAGTTGAAGAGGAAAGAAATTGAAAAGATCGGTAATGGATATTACCTCTTCTTTGGAACACCTTTTTGAATCCTCCACTTAAGGAACTAAGATTGGTCTTTGGAGAAGACCAGGACCTCTAGGATTATTCTAGGGAAGTGGAGAATGGAAAATGGCAGGGGTTGGCCGAGCTTGAGTGCTCAAATTGGTGTGAGGAGGAGGGGGAGGAGGTGCCCTTTTATAAGGGAGGAGAGGGGCACCTTAGGAATATCTCAAAATATTATTTTATATTAAAGTCAAAATCGGTTTATAATGGTTCCAAAGGGTCTTATTTCGAAGCTAAAGTGGGGATGGGTCGAAATCCTATCAACCAATAGAATTTAGACAAGTTTAGGATATTATTTTAACCTTATCAATTAAATTTAACTCTAAGTTAAATAATTTAACTTTTACCATGTCTTTTTGTTTTCTTTCACTATATGGTTAATACACTTACTATAACATGCCAAACGAACCCCAAATTGTTTATTATTAATATATATATCCTTATCTAAGTCATTTGGCCGAACCTTAGATTTTTAGGAATAAAATAACAATTAATAATATAATATTTGATTTAAAAACTATTTTGTGTCAATTTTGACACTATTTGATATATGATTTGTTTGAAAGTCATAACAGAATTATATGTTCGAACCAAGTTGATTAAATCAATACTAATATATCATAGTAACCTAGAAAATTAGTGGAATTCATAAAAAGTCTCAAATTATATTTATTTTGGTGTTTATAACATCAATTATGTCAATATTTCATTAATAAGATAATTACTGCATCATCTTTGTGTCATAAATAAATTAAATTATTTGATGTCTAAAAATTACAAATAAACTACCATCATGTAGGAAATCTTTTTAGCTTTCTAATGAATATTTACAATCGAATTTATCTTATGTATAACCCTATATTAAAAATGATTTACTTATTAAACTTTGATTTTAACTATTTTAACCCTTCTTTAAATAAATTAATAATAAATGTCCTAATCTAATCCAAGTGGGCCTAAATGGTCATATTTTATTCCTAAGTTTGTTTTTGGTCGAATTACACTTGTCCAATAGAATTAGGACATGTGTTAGGGTAATATTAATATCATATTTACCCTTAGTTACCCTATTTACTATTAACCGCGGTAAAAAAAGTAAAAAGTTACTATTCACCAAAAAATTATTTTCATCTCATTGAACCACATTTTAGTCCTTGATATTAACCGTGTCTCTCGGATTTTCGAAATTCCAATCACAGAAGCGGTAAAATTAAGTTTTATGCAAAAATTCAGTTTTTAACCTACCACTTAGTGGTTTCACTATTCATCAAAAATTGAAAGTTTTCAGAAAAATACCAAAATTTCACCCTAGGCTAATTTCGATATTCTGAGTCCAAAAATGAAGTCCATTTAGAAAAATAAAATTTATAAAATTCCAAAAAGTGGTTATTACTATTCATAGCGGCTAGTTTTAATAGCATAATGTTGTTTAGTGAAACTCGGTATTGCGTACGACGCAAGCTATCGAGGAAGGTCGCGATTGCGTGTAAAGCAAGCCAAGCAAGTGTTGTATAGAAAAAGATTCCTTTGATGATTTATATAACATAAAAGTCTCGGGTGTTACATTCTACCCCCCCCCCCCCCCTTAAAAAGAATTTCGCCCTCGAAATTCGTCACTTTGCAACAAACAGATGAGGATACTTCTCCCTCATCATATCCTCAAGCTCCCATGTAGCTTCTTCAAGTTGGTGGTTTCTCCATAAAACTTTCACCAAGCGAGTGGTCTTGTTTCGTAGGACTTTTTCGCTACGATCCAGAATCTCTATCGGCTGTTCTTCATAAGAAAGATCTTGCTCCAGCGGTACAACTTCTGAGCTGAGTACATGGGAAGGATCTGGTATGTACTTTCTCAGGAGAGATACATGGAACACATCGTGAACTTGAGAGAGATTCGGTGGAAGCGCCAATCGGTAAGCTACCTTCCCAACACGATCCAATATTTCCAAAGGACCGATATATCTAGGGCTCAACTTCCCCTTCTTTCCAAATCTCATAACCCTCTTCCAGGGAGATATTCGTAAGAACACTTTATCACCCACTTCAAACTCTAGGTCTTTTCTTCGGTTGTCGGCATAGCTTTTCTGTCGACTCTGAGCTTCTCTTATGTGTTGTTGAATAGATCTGACCTTTTCTGCCATTTCATCAACGAGATCAGGTCCTAATAGCTTTCTTTCCCCAACTTCATCCCAGCAAGTTGGAGTCCTGCATTTCTTTCCATAGAGAGCTTCATAAGGAGCCATTTGAATACTGGAGTGAAAGCTATTATTATAAGAAAATTCCACCAAAGGTAGGTGTTGATCCCAACCTCCTTTGAAATCCATAGAGCAAGCTCTCAACATATCTTCTAGGGTTTGAATTGTTCTCTCAGACTGGCCATCTGTCTGGGGATGATAAGCAGTGCTGAAACTCAACTCTGTATCCAGAGTATGCTAAAGACTTCGCCAGAACTTCGAGGTAAATCTCGGATCTCGATCAGATATAATAGAAAGTGGTACTCCATGCAATCTTACCACTTCCTTTACATATATCCTGGCAAGCTGATCTAGAGAGAAATCCTCTCTAATAGGAATGAAGTGTGCAGACTTTGTAAGACGATCAACTATGACCCAGATAGCATTATTGCCTTTGGATGTTTTAGGAAGTCCTGTGACAAAGTCCATAGTGATGTTTTCCCATTTCCATTCGGGTATGGGTAATGGTTGTAACATCCCCTTAGACTTCTGTCTCTCAGCTTTAACTTGTTGACAAACCAAGCATCGAGAGACATATTCAGCAACATCTCTTTTCATGCCATCCCACCAGAAGTATTCTTTCAGGTCCCTATACATCTTCGTGCTTCCAGGATGAATAGAGAATGATGAACTATGAGCCTCATCCAGCAGCTCCTTCTTTAATTCGGGGATGGGAGGAACACAAACCCGATTCCTGAATTTTATTATCCCATCACAATCAAGGTTGAATTCAGGAACATTTCTCACCTTCTTTTGTAACTCGACATCTTCTTTCTGTGCCTCTTTAATCTTCACATGTATAGATGGTTGAACATTCATTTGAGAAAGATAAGATTTTTCCCCTTCCATTATAATTCCAAGATCCATCCTTTGTAAATCCATAAATATTGGATCTTTTGTGATCCTCATCATGGATAAAATAGCATGGTCTTGTCGACTTAATGCATCTGCCACCTTGTTTGCTTTCCCAGGGTGGTAATGGATTGAGCAGTCATAATCCTTAATCAGCTCCAACCATCTTCTTTGACGCATATTCAACTCCTTTTGTGTGAAAATATACTTTAAACTTTTATGATCAGTATAAATATCACACCTTTCACCATAAAGGTAATGCCTCCAAATCTTTAATGAAAAGATTACCGCAGCCAACTCCAAATCATGTGTTGGGTAATTTTGCTCATGGATTTTCAACTGTCGTGAGGCATAAGCTATCACCATATCATTTTGCATAAGAACACACCCCAATCCCTTCTTGGATGCATCACTGTAGATCACAAACCTTTCTCCACTACAAGGCAGTGTGAGCACAGGTGCACTGGATAACCTTCTTTTCAACTCCTTGAAATTCTCTTCACATTCCTCTGTCCAGACAAACAAAACTCCTTTCCGAGTCAACTTGGTGAGTGGATTAGATAATCGTGAAAAATCTTTTACAAAACGTCGATAATATCCAGCCAATCCAAGAAAACTTCGGATCTCAGTTACTGTGGTTGGTCTCGACCATCTTTCGTTAACCTCTGTTTTTGCTGGATCCACAGATATCCCCTCTTTTGAGATTATATGACCCAAAAATGCAACTTTTTGAAGCCAAAATTCACACTTGGTAAATTTGGCATAAAGCTTCTCCTTTCTCAGGGTCTTCAATATAATTCTCAAGTGATCTTTATGCTCTTCCTTGCTCTTTGAATAGACAAGAATATCGTCTATAAAGACTACCACAAATTGATCAAGATAGTCTCTAAAGACTCTATTCATTAGATCCATGAAGATAGCAGGGACATTAGTAAGACCAAATGGCATCACTATAAATTCATAGTGTCCATACCTTGTACGGAAAGCCGTCTTTGGTATATCCTCCCTTTTGACCCTTAATTGATGATACCCTGAACGAAGATCAATTTTGGAAAAGTATTGAGCTCCGCGTAGTTGGTCAAATAAGTCATCAATGCGTGGGAGAGGATATTTGTTCTTGATAGTGATCTTGTTAAGTTCTCGATAATCAATGCAGAGTCTCATTGATCCATCTTTCTTCTTAACAAATAGAACAGGTGCTCCCCAAGGTGACGCACTAGGGCGTATGAATCCCTTATCAAGATTCTCTTGGAGTTGCTTCTTCAATTCCTGCAACTCAATTGGGGCCATTCTATAAGGTGTCTTTGAAATAGGCAAAGCACCCGGTACGAGTTCTATTGAAAACTCAACTTCACGATTTGGTGGAAGACCCGGTAATTCCTCCGGAAAGACATCATCAAACTCCCGTACAATGGGCATATTCTTAATCGTGAGTTTCTCACCAACCATTTGAGATAAATAACCTTCATTTAGTGGAATCAATACCCATAAGATGGAAGAAATTTCCACTGGAAGGTTATGTTCATCCTTGCATTGATAGACGATCGTAGGTTGATCTGGAATATGAAATGTGACTTCCCTTCTTTGGCAAATGATATGAGCTCCATGTAGAGAAAGCCAATCCATGCCAAGAATCACATCAAATTCCACTAAAGGAAGGATCACAAGATTTGCAGGAAGCACTTTCCCACAAACTTCGATCGGAGAAGAATTATAAACTTTTGATGCGATTGATGTGCCATTAGGTGTTGTCACAGCTAACTCAACATCTAATTGTTGAGGTAATACGGTGATACCCTTAGAAAATTTTTCAGAAATAAAAGAGTGGGTGGATCCAGAATCAAATAAAACATTTGCTACTTTAGAGTGGATGGTAAGTGTACCTTTCACCACATCGTTATCGTACTCCACATCGCTGATAGAAATTGCATGTGACTTTCCTTTGTCTTTAGCCTTAAGAGTTTGTTGACGTCGACCATCATCATCAACCCTTGGATTTGGGCATTGATTGGCATAATGCCCCATCTCCTTGCACTTGAAACATTGAAGTGTAGTAGGTTCATTCTGTGTATCCCTTCCTTTGTTTGCATCATTAGACATCTTCTTCCCATTATCACGGCATTCAAATGCCCGATGGCCTTCCTTTCCACATTTAAAACATTTACTTGTCCCTTTAAGACAACTCCCTCCATGTTTCTTTCCACACTTTGAGCATAAGGGAAAGTTCATCTTCTTTTCCGTGTGCTCTTTAGATTTTTCATTGAATTCCATCTTCCTCTTCTTATCAAACCCATGTGACTGATGGGTTACTCCAATCTCCATCTCGACTTTGAGAGCACATCGTACGATTTCCTCGTAGCTATTGAAGTCCCTTATGGCTAACGCCCTTCGAAGACTTGGTTTTAAGCCACTAAAGAATCGATCGATCTTACTCTCAGGTTGGATAATAATACCAGAAGCGTACCTTGCAAGTCTTGTAAAATTTGCTTCATAGGTACTAACAGATTCATCATCCCTTTGCTTCAGTTCAAGGAACTCTTTCTCCATCTTTGTTCGGAGAATACGAGGGAAGTACTTATTGAAAAATAAGTTCTTGAACTCGTCCCATTCCATAGACTCAATTTCATCCCTTTGCCTCGTATTCTTAACAAGATTCCACCATTGATCCGCATCTCCTTCCAAACGATACACTGCTAGGATGACTTTATCATGCTCAGAACATTGAAGAACTGAAAATATCTTTTCAGTAGTACTAATCCATTGTTCAGCAACTAATGGATCAGTAGACCCGCTGAAAGATGGTGGACGCTGCCTCATGAAGGATTCAACAGAATGTTGCTCCCTCCTTTGTTCGTTTGGAAATCCTGCATGATTCATAGCTTGAGAAAGTTGTGTGAGCATGGCTACAAGATTTTGCATTCCAGCTCCCATATCGTTTGGTTGCTCAGGGGGACAATCATTGCATTGCCCATCGCATTCCGCATTAACACGGTTCCTTCGGGTTCCAGCCATTGACTAAAACCAAGAAGAATAGTGTGAGCAACACTAATTATAATAGGAAACCACATAATTCAAGAATAAAATTTTCATGCTTAAGGTCTTATCCTAGGTTATTCAAGGCCATTTCTAAAACACTAAGATTGTGTTCTATGCTTAGACTTATCCTTAGGGTTCTTACTAAGGCTTTTACATCCTAGTTTCCAAAGGTTGACTATACCTTTCCTCTGATACCAACTATAACGGTCTAGAATTACTTCCAGTGGACTATAGTTGATACCTATCAGGGCACTCCATGGGCGGCTACACCCCCTGGGCGGGACACACCACCATCCCCAGTGGCAGCCATTTCCTCATGAAGCCCTTGGGCGGAGAGCCATGATTCGTCCAACGCTCACATGTGAGAGTTCCCAAGGATCGGATACATTCCTACCTCCTTTGCCTCTGATACCAACTATAACGACCCACACTTTACATACATTGTTAATACTTCAAAATTGAAGCACACTTATTACAACATATGACAAAACCACAAAGGACCGTATAGGTATAGTGTCTTTAGAAACTGGGAAACATAAACAACTGGTTCATAAATCTTCTACAGTGTCTCCCTTTTATTTCATCATATCTATGGTCCCTTTTAGCATATTCTACTTAATATCCATCTTCCTGACCTGGGGAAAATAAAACATAAAAGGGTGAGCTCAAATGCTCAGCAAGGGCAATTAAAGGAAATAAAAATCATATCATGTCTTTTTGAAAATCAAAACCTGCAAAAGAGATCATAATATCTTATCATGGAATAAATCATAGAAGTGAAAATGAGATCCCCATAATCATAACATAAAACTTGAAACTTTGTGGCATGCACACATAATCATGTAAAATCATTTCTTGTTAGTCATGACTCATCGCCAAGACTATCTTAGTGGACAAAGTCCCTTTCTGAACCGAGTTCACTCCTCGTTTCAGTCCTGTATCACTGAACCGAAATAACCTTCCGTTCCAGCCATGTCTATCTCATGAGATATAAAATCTTTACCCAATGCATTGGAGGGAGATATAGGTCCCACCCATCTTATAATGAATCCTTTCTTATCTGTTCCACATAATCATAAAACATACATCATCGCATAACACATGTAACAAAAATGGGATTCTTGAAACATCATGACATCATAAATCAATTCATATAAGATAAAGAAATTCATAAAAATAATTCCATCACAACATGATCAAATCAATATAATAATAGGGATAAAAACAGAACCCTTTATTATCTTAGATGGAAAATAATTTTGATTAAACACTTGAACTCCATTCTTGAGGAAAATATCCTTTCTTCTTCAAAAACATTTTTTTTTCTTTCATAATATGTCATACAACTTTAAAATAAAAGAAGTTGATTAAAAATAAACTTGAAAACTTGTAAAGGAAGCTTCTTTGAAGTAATGTTTTAAAAATCCATTCATGCCGTATAAGTTAAAAAAAACATTCTTCGTACTTTTGTCGGAAAAGTCAAAAAGTACCTCGTACGGAAAAACGACAAAAGATTCCTTTCATATTCTTTACTAAAAACTCACCTAAGGGTAAAATTGGATTTAAACTATTGCAAGTGGATGGAAACAATATTTCATATTGAGGGAACATGGATGTGGATGATAAAATACACCCCAGTAGATACTTACGAATAAACAATCTCGGATAAAAATGAGATTGTGATATTTCCCTTACCTTAGGTCCGATTTGCTTTGTTCGTGTCCGAAGCTCCTGTATAATGGTTTAAATAATGTTATTGACTTATTCCAGAATCATAGATATTGATATGAGATCATATATGTTCATATTATTAGCTTCTTGTTAGTAATATTTCATTGTTACTTGTTACTTGGGTCTTTATAACTTTTTGTTCATATGCGTGTTTTGTCGAATAAATTCTTATTCTTATCTTTAGGTTATAGATAATTAATTTCCAGAATGGTATTAGTGTAGTATATACCATATTCATTCATTCAATTCATTTATACAATAATTATGAAATGAAGATCATGTAGAACGAGTCGCATCACATCGTGGAGACGGTATTCCGTACGTACGCACGAGTGATGATATCGTTCCTATGATCGTGGAATTGTATTGGAGTTTATATATATTATTTCAGTATCAATATTACTTAATAATAATCATATATAGTTACTCATTACACCATTATACCCATCCTTGTAAGGTGATGGTGGAAAATAGATTACACCACGGCGTGGAGACGGTATTCCGTACGTACGCACGCGCGGTGATTTCATTTTTTCCGTAGGATGGATAGAAGGTGAATTAGGGTTGTTTCATATTTATAATAACATATCAGTATGTAAGTAATACTGATGTTATTACTTTATCATGAAACAACTAAAGAAGAAGAAGTTGAAGAAGAAAGAAATTGAAAAGATCGGTAATGGATATTACCTCTTCTTTGGAACGCCTTTTTGAATCCTCCACTTAAGGAACTAAGATTGGTCTTTGGAGAAGACCAGGACCTCTAGGATTATTCTAGGGAAGTGGAGAATGGAAAATGGCAGGGGTTGGCCGAGCTTGAGTGCTCAAATTGGTGTGAGGAGGAGGGGGAGGAGGTGCCCTTTTATAAGGGAGGAGAGGGGCACCTTAGGAATATCTCAAAATATTATTTTATATTAAAGTCAAAATCGGTTTATAATGGTTCCAAAGGGTCTTATTTCGAAGCTAAAGTGGGGATGGGTCGAAATCCTATCAACCAATAGAATTTAGAGAGGTTTAGGATATTATTTTAACCTTATCAATTAAATTTAACTCAAAGTTAAATAATTTAACTTTTACCATGTCTTTTTGTTTTCTTTCACTATATGGTTAATACACTTACTATAACATGCCAAAGGAACCCCAAATTGTTTATTATTAATATATATATCCTTATCTAAGTCATTTGGCCGAACCTTAGATTTTTAGGAATAAAATAACAATTAATAATATAATATTTGATTTAAAAACTATTTTTTGTCAATTTTGACACTTTTTGATATATGATTTGTTCGAAAGTCATAACAGAATTATATGTTCGAACCAAGTTGATTAAATCAATACTAATATATCATAGTAACCTAGAAAATTAGTGGAATTCATAAAAAGTCTCAAATTATATTTATTTTGGTGTTTATAACATCAATTATGTCAATATTTCATTAATAAGATAATTACTGCATCATCTTTGTGTCATAAATAAATTAAATTATTTGATGTCTAAAAATTACAAATAAAATACCATCATGTAGGAAATCTTCTTAGCTTTCTAATGAATATTTACAATCGAATTTATCTTATGTATAACCCTATATTAAAAATGATTTACTTATTAAACTTTGATTTTAACTATTTTAACCCTTCTTTAAATAAATTAATAATAAATGTCCTAATCTAATCCAAGTGGGCCTAAATGGTCATATTTTATTCCTAAGTTTGTTTTTGGTCGAATTACACTTGTCCAATAGAATTAGGACATGTGTTAGGGTAATATTAATATCATATTTACCCTTAGTTACCCTATTTACTATTAACCGCGGTAAAAAAAGTAAAAAGTTACTATTCACCAAAAAATTATTTTCATCTCATTGAACCACATTTTAGTCCTTGATATTATCCGTGTCTCTCGGATTTTCGAAATTTCAATCACAGAAGCGGTAAAATTAAGTTTTATGCAAAAATTCAGTTTTTAACCTACCACTTAGTGGTTTCACTATTCATCAAAAATTGAAAGTTTTCAGAAAAATACCAAAATTTCACCCTAGGCTAATTTCGATATTCTGAGTCCAAAAATGAAGTCCATTTTGAAAAATAAAATTTATAAAATTCCAAAAAGTGGTTATTACTATTCATAGCGGCTAGTTTTAATAGCATAATGTTGTTTAGTGAAACTCGGTATTGCGTACGACGCAAGCTATCGAGGAAGGTCGCGATTGCGTGTAAAGCAAGCCAAGCAAGTGTTGTATAGAAAAAGATTCCTTTGATGATTTATATAACATAAAAGTCTCGGGTGTTACATTCTACCCCCCCCCCCCTTAAAAAGAATTTCGCCCTCGAAATTCGTCACTTTGCAACAAACAGATGAGGATACTTCTCCCTCATCATATCCTCAAGCTCCCATGTAGCTTCTTCAAGTTGGTGGTTTCTCCATAAAACTTTCACCAAGCGAGTGGTCTTGTTTCGTAGGACTTTTTCGCTACGATCCAGAATCTCTATCGGCTGTTCTTCATAAGAAAGATCTTGCTCCAGCGGTACAACTTCTGAGCTGAGTACATGGGAAGGATCTGGTATGTACTTTCTCAGGAGAGATACATGGAACACATCGTGAACTTGAGAGAGATTCGGTGGAAGCGCCAATCGGTAAGCTACCTTCCCAACACGATCCAATATTTCGAAAGGACCGATATATCTAGGGCTCAACTTCCCCTTCTTTCCAAATCTCATAACCCTCTTCCAGGGAGATATTCGTAAGAACACTTTATCACCCACTTCAAACTCTAGGTCTTTTCTTCGGTTGTCGGCATAGCTTTTCTGTCGACTCTGAGCTGCTCTTATGTGTTGTTGAATAGATCTGACCTTTTCTGCCATTTCATCAACGAGATCAGGTCCTAATAGCTTTCTTTCCCCAACTTCATCCCAGCAAGTTGGAGTCCTGCATTTCTTTCCATAGAGAGCTTCATAAGGAGCCATTTGAATACTGGAGTGAAAGCTATTATTATAAGAAAATTCCACCAAAGGTAGGTGTTGATCCCAACCTCCTTTGAAATCCATAGAGCAAGCTCTCAACATATCTTCTAGGGTTTGAATTGTTCTCTCAGACTGGCCATCTGTCTGGGGATGATAAGCAGTGCTGAAACTCAACTCTGTATCCAGAGTATGCTGAAGACTTCGCCAGAACTTCGAGGTAAATCTCGGATCTCGATCAGATATAATAGAAAGTGGTACTCCATGCAATCTTACCACTTCCTTTACATATATCCTGGCAAGCTGATCTAGAGAGAAATCCTCTCTAATAGGAATGAAGTGTGCAGACTTTGTAAGACGATCAACTATGACCCAGATAGCATTATTGCCTTTGGATGTTTTAGGAAGTCCTGTGACAAAGTCCATAGTGATGTTTTCCCATTTCCATTCGGGTATGGGTAATGGTTGTAACATCCCCTTAGACTTCTGTCTCTCAGCTTTAACTTGTTGACAAACCAAGCATCGAGAGACATATTCAGCAACATCTCTTTTCATGCCATCCCACCAGAAGTATTCTTTCAGGTCCCTATACATCTTCGTGCTTCCAGGATGAATAGAGAATGATGAACTATGAGCCTCATCCAGCAGCTCCTTCTTTAATTCGGGGATGGGAGGAACACAAACCCGATTCCTGAATTTTATTATCCCATCACAATCAAGGTTGAATTCAGGAACATTTCTCACCTTCTTTTGTAACTCGACATCTTCTTTCTGTGCCTCTTTAATCTTCACATGTATAGATGGTTGAACATTCATTTGAGAAAGATAAGATTTTTCCCCTTCCATTATAATTCCAAGATCCATCCTTTGTAAATCCATAAATATTGGATCTTTTGTGATCCTCATCATGGATAAAATAGCATGGTCTTGTCGACTTAATGCATCTGCCACCTTGTTTGCTTTCCCAGGGTGGTAATGGATTGAGCAGTCATAATCCTTAATCAGCTCCAACCATCTTCTTTGACGCATATTCAACTCCTTTTGTGTGAAAATATACTTTAAACTTTTATGATCAGTATAAATATCACACCTTTCACCATAAAGGTAATGCCTCCAAATCTTTAATGCAAAGATTACTGCAGCCAACTCCAAATCATGTGTTGGGTAATTTTGCTCATGGATTTTCAACTGTCGTGAGGCATAAGCTATCACCATATCATTTTGCATAAGAACACACCCCAATCCCTTCTTGGATGCATCACTGTAGATCACAAACCTTTCTCCACTACAAGGCAGTGTGAGCACAGGTGCACTGGATAACCTTCTTTTCAACTCCTTGAAATTCTCTTCACATTCCTCTGTCCAGACAAACTTAACTCCTTTCCGAGTCAACTTGGTGAGTGGATTAGATAATCGTGAAAAATCTTTTACAAAACGTCGATAATATCCAGCCAATCCAAGAAAACTTCGGATCTCAGTTACTGTGGTTGGTCTCGACCATCTTTCGTTAACCTCTATTTTTGCTGGATCCACAGATATCCCCTCTTTTGAGATTATATGACCCAAAAATGCAACTTTTTGAAGCCAAAATTCACACTTGGTCAATTTGGCATAAAGCTTCTCCTTTCTCAGGGTCTTCAATATAATTCTCAAGTGATCTTCATGCTCTTCCTTGCTCTTTGAATAGACAAGAATATCGTCTATAAAGACTACCACAAATTGATCAAGATAGTCTCTAAAGACTCTATTCATTAGATCCATGAAGATAGCAGGGACATTAGTAAGACCAAATGGCATCACTATAAATTCATAGTGTCCATACCTTGTACGGAAAGCCGTCTTTGGTATATCCTCCCTTTTGACCCTTAATTGATGATACCCTGAACGAAGATCAATTTTGGAAAAGTATTGAGCTCCGCGTAGTTGGTCAAATAAGTCATCAATGCATGGGAGAGGATATTTGTTTTTGATAGTGATCTTGTTAAGTTCTCGATAATCAATGTAGAGTCTCATTGATCCATCTTTCTTCTTAACAAATAGAACAGGTGCTCCCCAAGGTGACGCACTAGGGCGTATGAATCCCTTATCAAGATTCTCTTGGAGTTGCTTCTTCAATTCCTGCAACTCAATTGGGGCCATTCTATAAGGTGTCTTTGAAATAGTCAAAGCACCCGGTACGAGTTCTATTGAAAACTCAACTTCACGATTTGGTGGAAGACCCGGTAATTCCTCCGGAAAGACATCATCAAACTCCCGTACAATGGGAATATTCTTAATCGTGAGTTTCTCACCAACCATTTGAGATAAATAACCTTCATTTAGTGGAATCAATACCCATAAGATGGAAGAAATTTCCACTGGAAGGTTATGTTCATCCTTGCATTGATAGACGATCGTAGGTTGATCTGGAATATGAAATGTGACTTCCCTTCTTTGGAAAATGATATGAGCTCCATGTAGAGAAAGCCAATCCATGCCAAGAATCACATCAAATTCCACTAAAGGAAGGATCACAAGATTTGCAGGAAGCACTTTCCCACAAACTTCGATCGGAGAAGAATTATAAACTTTTGATGCGATTGATGTGCCATTAGGTGTTGTCACAGCTAACTCAACATCTAATTGTTGAGGTAATACGGTGATACCCTTAGAAAATTTTTCAGAAATAAAAGAGTGGGTGGATCCAGAATCAAATAAAACATTTGCTACTTTAGAGTGGATGGTAAGTGTACCTTTCACCACATCGTTACCGTACTCCACATCGCTGATAGAAATTGCATGTGACTTTCCTTTGTCTTTAGCCTTAAGAGTTTGTTGACGTCGACCATCATCATCGACCCTTGGATTTGGGCATTGATTGGCATAATGCCCCATCTCCTTGCACTTGAAACATTGAAGTGTAGTAGGTTCATTCTGTGTATCCCTTCCTTTGTTTGCATCATTAGACATCTTCTTCCCATTATCACGGCATTCAAATGCCCGATGGCCTTCCTTTCCACATTTAAAACATTTACTTGTCCCTTTAAGACAACTCCCTCCATGTTTCTTTCCACACTTTGAGCATAAGGGAAAGTTCATCTTCTTTTCCGTGTGCTCTTTAGATTTTTCATTGAATTCCATCTTCCTCTTCTTATCAAACCCATGTGACTGATGGGTTACTCCAATCTCCATCTCGACTTTGAGAGCACATCGTACGATTTCCTCGTAGCTATTGAAGTCCCTTATGGCTAACGCCCTTCGAAGACTTGGTTTTAAGCCACTAAAGAATCGATCGATCTTACTCTCAGGTTGGATAATAATACCAGAAGCGTACCTTGCAAGTCTTGTAAAATTTGCTTCATAGGTACTAACAGATTCATCATCCCTTTGCTTCAGTTCAAGGAACTCTTTCTCCATCTTTGTTCGGAGAATACGAGGGAAGTACTTATTGAAAAATAAGTTCTTGAACTCGTCCCATTCCATAGACTCAATTTCATCCCTTTGCCTCGTATTCTTAACAAGATTCCACCATTGATCCGCATCTCCTTCCAAACGATACACTGCTAGGATGACTTTATCATGCTCAGAACATTGAAGAACTGAAAATATCTTTTCAGTAGTACTAATCCATTGTTCAGCAACTAATGGATCAGTAGACCCGCTGAAAGATGGTGGACGCTGCCTCATGAAGGATTCAACAGAATGTTGCTCCCTCGTTTGTTCGTTTGGAAATCCTGCATGATTCATAGCTTGAGAAAGTTGTGTGAGCATGGCTACAAGATTTTGCATTCCAGCTCCCATATGGTTTGGTTGCTCAGGGGGACAATCATTGCATTGCCCATCGCATTCCGCATTAACACGGTTCCTTCGGGTTCCAGCCATTGACTAAAACCAAGAAGAATAGTGTGAGCAACACTAATTATAATAGGAAACCACATAATTCAAGAATAAAATTTTCATGCTTAAGGTCTTATCCTAGGTTATTCAAGGCCATTTCTAAAACACTAAGATTGTGTTCTATGCTTAGACTTATCCTTAGGGTTCTTACTAAGGCTTTCACATCCTAGTTTCCAAAGGTTGACTATACCTTTCCTCTGATACCAACTATAACGGTCTAGAATTACTTCCAGTGGACTATAGTTGATACCTATCAGGGCACTCCATGGGCGGCTACACCCCCTGGGCGGGACACACCACCATCCCCAGTGGCAGCCATTTCCTCATGAAGCCCTTGGGCGGAGAGCCATGATTCGTCCAACGCTCACATGTGAGAGTTCCCAAGGATCGGATACATTCCTACCTCCTTTGCCTCTGATACCAACTATAACGACCCACACTTTACATACATTGTTAATACTTCAAAATTGAAGCACACTTATTACAACATATGACAAAACCACAAAGGACCGTATAGGTATAGTGTCTTTAGAAACTGGGAAACATAAACAACTGGTTCATAAATCTTCTACAGTGTCTCCCTTTTATTTCATCATATCTATGGTCCCTTTTAGCATATTCTACTTAATATCCATCTTCCTGACCTGGGGAAAATAAAACATAAAAGGGTGAGCTCAAATTCTCAGCAAGGGCAATTAAAGGAAATAAAAATCATATCATGTCTTTTTGAAAATCAAAACCTGCAAAAGAGATCATAATATCTTATCATGGAATAAATCATAGAAGTGAAAATGAGATCTCCATAATCATAACATAAAACTTGAAACTTTGTGGAATGCACACATAATCATGGAAAATCATTTCTTGTTAGTCATGACTCATCGCCAAGACTATCTTAGTGGACAAAGTCCCTTTCTGAACCGAGTTCACTCCTCGTTTCAGTCCTGTATCACTGAACCGAAATAACCTTCCGTTCCAGCCATGTCTATCTCATGAGATATAAAATCTTTACCCAATGCATTGGAGGGAGATATAGGTCCCACCCATCTTATAATGAATCCTTTCTTATGTGTGCCACATAATCATAAAACATACATCATCGCATAACACATGTAACAAAAATGGGATTCTTGAAACATCATGACATCATAAATCAATTCATATAAGATAAAGAAATTCATAAAAATAATTCCATCACAACATGATCAAATCAATATAATAATAGGGATAAAAACAGAACCCTTTATTATCTTAGATGGAAAATAATTTTGATTAAACACTTGAACTCCATTCTTGAGGAAAATATCCTTTCTTCTTCAAAAACATTTTTTTTTTCTTTCATAATATGTCATACAACTTTAAAATAAAAGAAGTTGATTAAAAATAAACTTGAAAACTTGTAAAGGAAGCTTCTTTGAAGTAATGTTTTAAAAATCCATTCATGCCGTATAAGTTAAAAAAAACATTCTTCGTACTTTTGTCGGAAAAGTCAAAAAGTACCTCGTACGGAAAAACGACAAAAGATTCCTTTCATATTCTTTACTAAAAACTCACCTAAGGGTAAAATTGGATTTAAACTATTGCAAGTGGATGGAAACAATATTTCATATTGAGGGAACATGGATGTGGATGATAAAATACACCCCAATAGATACTTACGAATAAACAATCTCGGATAAAAATGAGATTGTGATATTTCCCTTACCTTAGGTCCGATTTGCTTTGTTCGTGTCCGAAGCTCCTGTATAATGGTTTAAATAATGTTATTGACTTATTCCAGAATCATACATATTGATATGAGATCATATATGTTCATATTATTAGCTTCTTGTTAGTAATATTTCATTGTTACTTGTTACTTGGGTCTTTATAACTTTTTGTTCTTATGCGTGTTTTGTCGAATAAATTCTTATTCTTATCTTTAGGTTATAGATAATTAATTTCCAGAATGGTATTAGTGTAGTATATACCATATTCATTCATTCAATTCATTTATACAATCATTATGAAATGAAGATCATGTAGAACGAGTCGCATCACATCGTGGAGACGGTATTCCGTACGTACGCACGAGTGATGATATCGTTCCTATGATCGTGGAATTGTATTGGAGTTTATATATATTATTTCAGTATCAATATTACTTAATAATAATCATATATAGTTACTCATTATACCATTATACCCATCCTTGTAAGGTGATGGTGGAAAATAGATTACACCACGGCGTGGAGACGGTATTCCGTACGTACGCACGCGCGGTGATTTCATTTTTTCCGTAGGATGGATAGAAGGTGAATTAGGGTTGTTTCATATTTATAATAACATATCAGTATGTAAGTAATACTGATGTTATTACTTTATCATGAAACAACTAAAGAAGAAGAAGTTGAAGAAGAAAGAAATTGAAAAGATCGGTAATGGATATTACCTCTTCTTTGGAACGCCTTTTTGAATCCTCCACTTAAGGAACTAAGATTGGTCTTTGGAGAAGACCAGGACCTCTAGGATTATTCTAGGGAAGTGGAGAATGGAAAATGGCAGGGGTTGGCCGAGCTTGAGTGCTCAAATTGGTGTGAGGAGGAGGGGGAGGAGGTGCCCTTTTATAAGGGAGGAGAGGGGCACCTTAGGAATATCTCAAAATATTATTTTATATTAAAGTCAAAATCGGTTTATAATGGTTCCAAAGGGTCTTATTTCGAAGCTAAAGTGGGGATGGGTCGAAATCCTATCAACCAATAGAATTTAGACAAGTTTAGGATATTATTTTAACCTTATCAATTAAATTTAACTCTATGTTAAATAATTTAACTTTTACCGTGTCTTTTTGTTTTCTTTCACTATATGGTTAATACACTTACTATAACATGCCAAACGAACCCCAAATTGTTTATTATTAATATATATATCCTTATCTAAGTCATTTGGCCGAACCTTATGTTGGGACCAGGTTGAATGAAGATGAAAGTTTGAAGAGTTAGCTTTTGCAGAGTGTTGTATTTTGTTGTCAAAGGCGATAAATCAATTCACTGTGTAGAAGGATCATAAATCAGACGATGCTTTGCTGGTATGTATTTCACACAAATCATGAGTTAGGAGAACTTGTGATGCAAGCCTTATGAAGGAAAGGGGGAGAAATAATGATGCCAGTCAGATAATGTTTTGATTGGAAGGGATGATGCTGCTGGAAGATAGGAAAGATTCAGTTCCCATTGCAACTATGACGATGCTTAAGCTGATCTATCAAAGGATAAATATCACGATAGTGGGATTCGTGATAAGAGCAGAAGAATGGATATGGGAAGCAGTAAAGAGATAAAATGGCAAAGCAATAGACAATCTGGGGATGGCAGAAAAGAACAGTTTAAGGTGGCGCCGTTTTCCAGTGTTTGCCAAATTTTAGGGCCTGAAAAACGGGAGATGAAGAAATCTGCTTGGCAATGGATGTTGCGCTGAAGATGGTTTAAACATGCAAAAGAGTTATTCAAGATCAGAACTATGAAAAATGACAAAGGAATGGAGTGCGCGGAAATTTAGGCACGTTTCGCGCAAAAATAAAGTGGTGCGCGCAATATCTGCGGGATGCGCGAAATAGTAGCGGGTTGCGCGAAAAATCTGCGGGTTGCGCGAAATATTGGCATGGTGCGCGAAATTGGGGAATGAAGTTTTCGCGCAAATATTGATTCGAGATCAGAAGATCAAAAATTGGCAAAGGCATTAAATGCGCGAAATATTGGAGTAGTGCGCGAAATCTGAGGTCGCAGGAAAGATTGGGTTTGCGCGCAATATAGAACACGGTGCGAAATTTTGCGCGCAATTGGTGCTTCAGGCTTAGAAGGATGAAAAATGCCAAAGGCATGAGGTGCGCGAAATATTGAAGCATGGCGCGAAATATGAAGTTTCATTAAAGAGTTTTTACGCGCATGGAGGAGGTTTTACGCGCAGGAAGTGGCTTTTATGCGCAAGGTCAAAAATGCCTATAAATATGAGGTGAACCCCTCTCATTATGTAATGCTCGACACATAGAAGAAATCCTGAGCTCTGGTGCGCGTAAATTATACGCTAAGTGAGTTGCGCGAAAAGAGGAAAAGTTGCGCGTAAAAGGAAAGTTGCGCGAAAACGTTTTTCGCGCCAAAGGGGAATTTTACGCGCAAGTCATTTGAATTGCGCGCAAGGCACCCTAAAGGCTGCGCAAAATATTTGGGGTCTTCGCACGTATTCAGTTGTGCACGAGAGAGTTCTTACCGGCTTCTGGGTAAGAAAGTGAAGATTTGTACTTCAGAGAATACAGCTGTTTAATTGTAAAGAAGCACTGAAACATTGTGTTATCCTATTTGTGATAAGAGGGAGCACACGCACTATTGGATTGTTTTCAAAGTGCTACACGAGTGTAAGGGTATATCCTACTCGTTGTATTCCACATCAAAGGATTGTTTTCTAGTGGATTGTGTGGTACTGGATTATTTCCGTACCATACCAAGGACGTAGCTACTCTTGTTGAGTAGTGAACCTTGTAAATCTTGTGTTCCTGTGGATGTGTGTGTTCAGCAGGGAAGAAACTCTTTAACAGGAGGCGAAGGTTGTTTCAAAAAGGGGAAACTTAAAAAGAAAAAGATATCACTGATTCACCCCCTCCCCCTCTCAGTGATACTTGGATCCTGATTGGGAACTTCAATTGGTATCAGAGGGAGGTTACCCTTCGTTTACTCTTTGCTGAATTGTTTGAAGAGAAGTTGTGATGGAAAATCTAAATTGCGTGAACAGTAAGGGGATTCCAATCTTCGATGGAAAGAACTATCACATCTGGAAGGACAGAATGATGCCGTATCTTATGTCTCTTGGATATGAAGTTCTTGAAACTACAACAGATGGATTTCCTGATATTGATGACAAGGTCCCTCTTACTCCTGTCGATAAGAAGAATCTTGAGAATGATGGAAGAGCTAAAAATGCATTGCTCTCATCACTTTCTGAGAGTGAGTTTTTAAGAGTGAAAGGTGTCACTACTGCTAAAGGCATCTGGGATAAGCTAATGAATATCTATGAAGGAAATACAAAAGTGAAGAAGGCAAAACTACAAATCTGGAGGCTGAAGTATGAAGACTTGAAAATGGGAGAATCTGAATCTGTTGGGGAATTCTTTACCAGAGTTAATGACATTGTCAGTACAATCAGATGTCTTGGTGAAAAGTTAGAAGATGATACAGTTGTTGAAAAGATCCTGAGAATTCTTCCTGACAAATTTGATGCTAAAGTTTCTTCACTAGAAGACAGAGATCCGGAAACATTATCTCTTGATGATTTGCACAGTACTCTCATCACTTATGATATGAGAAGAGAGAAGACCATGAAGAGCAAAGCAAAAACTGATAGAGAAATGTCTTTCAGGGCAGAAAAGAAAGAGAAGTCGAAGAAAATTCTTATTAATGAAGAAGCTAGTGAATCCAACTCTGAAAATGAGGTATGTAAAAATTTTGATGAAATTCTATCCTTGTTTTCTAAAAATGTTAAAAGAGGCACAGGGAAATACAAAGGGAAACTCCCTTTGAAATGTTTTGAATGTGGAGCAGTTGGCCACTTTGCGGCTAATTGCCCTCAAAAGGGGAAAGATGCCGACAGTGATGAAGAAGACAGAGGACCAAGAAGGTCATGGAAGAAACAGGATCGAAAAGATAAATATTCTGGTAGAAGTCAGAATAAAAAGTTCTTTAAATCAAAAAGAAGAAGCTTTTTGTCAAATGATAAGGAAGATGATGATAGCGAGACTGAATCAGAAAAATCTGCTACTGAAAAAACTAGAGAGAGTACCTTTTTTGCAACAGTGAATAATGATTATTATGAGAGTAGTAGTACTGAAGAAGAAGAGACTCAACTTGAACAATATCTGAAAGAAGAGCTGAAGGAATGTTTGAGGAAGATCAGAAAACTGGAGAAAGAAAACAACAAGTTAGTAAAAGAAAATTCCACATTAAACAATCAAGAAGGTTTTACAGATGATAAAATCATGATGAAAAAAGAGATTGATGATCTGAAAAATTCTCTTAACAATACAATGAATCGTAATGATCATCTTGAAGTGAAGTTGAAGGCAAAAGAAGAAGAGTTGGAACTTGTCCAACAAAAACTGCATAAAGCTAAAGAAATGAATATCAGTTCCAAAAATTCTATCTCAGAAGTAGGGGAATGTTCCAGTAAGAATGAACCAAAAAGGGATCTACAAAACCTACCTTCAAAGGTTGAAATGAAAGACAAAACTGGTTCTGATAAGAACAAGGCTGGAAAGACAAAGTATGTGGTCAAAATCAGCAATGCAGAAAAATCAGAAGTGCATAAAAATCTTGAGTCAAGAAAAGCTTCTAATACTTCTGGTACAGCTGAATCTGAGCTGAAGAAGAGAGTTACAAATGAAAATATGATGGTTTTTGAGAAGCGTGTTCACAACTCCATTCAGTCTAAAAGTTTCAGAGGTAAATATTCTTTCTATGGATACTGCTGGTATTGTGGTGGATTCGGACACATGGAAAGTATGTGTTGGTTTAACCAACAACATTACAACTATTCCAAAAGATTTGAAGGACAAGGATTGAGGGGGAGCCAACGCTTTCAAAATATAAGATCTCCAAATAAGTTTCATAAGAAATCTGAGAATACTGGTGTGAAAGTTGGGAACAGATTCCAACCACTGGAAACTTATTGTGAAAGATGTGATCAACCTGGACATCTTGCTAAGGGCTGCCTTAGTGTGTTACCAGAGCAACAAAAGTTTGTTAATAATCCTCAGAATACAGAGTTTTTAAAATACAAAAGGGACAAACATGATAAGTATGAAAAGAAAGAATGCATGGTTCTCTGGCCAGAACACATTGATTTGGCTAGGAAATTGGAAGAAGCAAAACAGAAAGTGGAGGAAAAGGAAGAACAAAAAGCACTTGTTGTTGAAACAGCTTTGAAGGCTACCAAAGGAGAACGTCCATGGATTCTTGATAGTGGATGTTCATCTCATATGACAGGAGACTTAAAGCTGTTGAAGAATGTGAAAGACTTTAAAGAAGGAACTGTGACATTTGGAAATGATGAATCTCTAAGGATCAAAGGTGTTGGATCAGCCATCATTGGAAAAGAAAAGATGAAATCCAGAAAAACACTATATGTTGATGGACTGAAACACAACCTGCTCAGTGTGTCACAACTCTGTGATGAGGGCAACAAAGTGATCTTCAGAAAAGATGGATTTGTTGTAAAAAGTGAAAATGATGGAAACATAGTTACAAGGGGCCAGCGTACAAGAGGGAATTTGTTCCAAGTTGGGGATGGACAGAACTCTTGTTACATGAGTGTGGTGGATGAAAATAAATTATGGCATAAAAGGCTGGGTCATATGTGTCAGAGAAATATGTGCAAGTTGTCAAAGCGAGAAAGTGTTCGGGACATGCCTGATTTATCAAGAGAAAGAGATTGGTGATGCACTATTTGTGAGAAAGGGAAAATTACTAATTCTATGCACAAGAGAGTTGAAATTCGCTCAAAAAGACCCTTAGAACTCATACACTCAGATATATGTGGGCCAATGAGCAAGCAATCTTCAAATGGAGATAAGTACTTCATTACTTTCATTGATGACTTTACTCGCATTACTTGTGTTATGTACATGAGACATAAGTCAGATGCTCTAACAATGTTTAAGAGTTTCAGAAGGAAAGCAGAGAAAGAATGTGAGTATTCAGTGAAGAAGTTGAGAACTGATAATGGTGGTGAGTATAAGAATGAAGAGTTTGAAAGTTATCTTGAGAAACATGGAATTCGGCATGAGTTTAGTTCACCATACACACCTCAACAAAATGGTGTGGCTGAAAGAAAGAATCGAAGTCTGGTGGAAATGGGGAGAACTATGTTACTTGAACATAGTCTCTCTCATTATTATTGGAGGCAAGCCATGAGCACTGCTGTGTATATTCAAAACTGGTGTTTCTATAGGCCAAACTCAGATATGACTCCATATGAAATGTTCTATGGAAAAACTCCAAGTCTGAAACACTTGAGAGTCTTTGGGAGTCCATGTATTATAAAGAAGAAAGGTGGAAATCTGGGAAAGTTCAAGCAAAGAGGAGATGACGGAATTTTTCTTGGCTATGCTCTAGAAGGAAGAGGATATAGATGCCTCAACAAAGAAACAGGAAGAATTATTGATTCTTCAGATGTAAAAGTTGTGGAAAGTGCTGAGAAAGAAAAGCAGTCATATGTTGATGTGGAAGTCGAGCGGGATAGAGAAGATTTTGTTAACAATTCTGATAATGCTTCAGAATTTGTTCATCCTACTCAAGAAGAGGAATCTGACTCAGAAATATCAAGTGATGAGGATGAAGTTCAAACAACTCATCCTAGGTTGAGGAAACAAGTGGAGGCTCAGAACATTATTGGAGACAAAAATCAGAGGGTTCAAACAAGAAGAACAACAAATGCTATATCACATACTTCTCTTTATTCGAAAGTTGAACCGAATGATGTAAATGAAGCATTTGAGCATCCAGAATGGGTTCATGATATGAATGAAGAGCTTGATCAGATAGAGAAGAACAATACTTGGGAACTTGTGCCCAAGCCGGACAACAAGAACATTATTGGTACAAAGTGGGTTTTTCGAAACAAGCTGAATGAAGAAGGTAATGTAATAAGAAACAAGGCAAGATTGTTCTGCAAAGGGTATTCACAAATTGAAGGCATTGACTTTGATGAAACCTTTGCTCCAGTAGCTCGATTAGAAACAATCAGAATATTTCTTGCCATTGCTGCACAACGAGGTTACAAAATCTTTCAAATGGATGTAAAATCTGCATTCTTGAATGGTGATCTTGACGAGGAAGTTTACATTGATCAACCTTGTGGATTTGTTATTGGGAAAGATGAAAGCTATGTGTGCAGGTTGAAGAAGGCTCTGTATGGGCTAAAATAGGCTCCGAGAGCATGGTATTCTAAATTAGATACTTGCTTGAAGAAGATGAACTTTAAGAAAGGGAGAGTTGACAGCAATCTCTACATCAAGAAATGTCAGGAGTTTTCACTGATCGTTATTGTTTATGTCGATGATATTATATTTGCTGGAAATAATGAAAGATCATGTGAAAAATTTGCTGAGGAGATGAAGAAGTTATTTGAGATGTCCATGCTAGGTGAAATGAAGTACTTTCTTGGGTTACAAATTTCACAGAAGAAGAATCATGTTTTTCTATCTCAAGAAAAGTATGCTAAGGAACTTCTGAAGAAGTTTGGCATGGAAAATTCGAAACCAGTTTCCACACCGATTTCAGTGGGAACCAAGTTATCTAAAGATGGAGAAGGAAAGGAAGTTGATCAGAAAGAGTTTCGAAAACTGATTGGAAGTCTGCTATATTTGACGGCCTCAAGACCCGACATCGTCTATGCTGTTACTTTATGTGCGAGATTTCAGAGTGCTCCTAAAGAATCACATTTGATTGCTGGAAAAAGAATTCTCAGATATATCAAAGGCACAACAAACTTTGGAATCCGGTATGACGGCTCTGAAAATATTGATCTATTTGGGTATTCTGATGCTGATTGGGCAGGAAATGTTGATGATCGAAGATCCACATCTGGTGGAGTATTCTTTCTAGGAAAAAACTGTGTTAGTTGGCATACCAAGAAACAGAATTCAGTAACTCTTAGCACAGCTGAGGCTGAGTATGTTGCTGCTACTCAAGCTGCAACTCAACTAATGTGGATGAAGACTCAGCTGGAAGATCTACTTGTTGAAGTAAAGCTACCATTGCTCTTGGGTTGTGATAATCAGAGTGCAATCAATCTTACAAGAAATCCAGTACAACATTCTCGTTCAAAACACATTGATATAAAGTACCACTTCATCAATGAGCAGGTTGAAAAGAATGAACTGAGGCTGGAGTATGTTCCTACATCTGAACAAATTGCTGATATATTTACAAAACCGTTACCGGAGGAACCATTTGCAAAGTTGAGGTTGAACATGGGTGTACAACCTCCTTCTCATCAAGGTTAAGGTACATGTTTTTGTCCCCTCTCTCGTCTTAGCTTTGGATAGTGTTGTCAAGGGGGAGAATTGTTTCATAAATCTATCCAAAAGGAAGAATGTATTAAGGGAGAGTTGTGGGTAAGCTGTGAATTCAGCATGTATGTGAGTGAACTATTCTAACTATTTGTTGGAGTGGTTGTAGGAAACAAAGTTGTTTTACAGGAAAGTTGAAGAAGTGAAGAATGCTATTGCAAGATGTTCTGAAGAAGGATGAGGAGGTTTGTTCATGAGATTTCACAGTCACTGCTTTTGGACAGCATGGTTTTGGCTGTCAATAAATCTTGTTTCCTACAATGAGTTAGCTCACGTAGGCTTAGAATTGTTGATAAGTAATCCATTGCAAAAGGTTTCAAAATTCAGTGATTTATGAATCTTTGTTGACAACAAAATCCAAAGGGGGAGATTGTTGGGACCAGGTTGAATGAAGATGAAAGTTTGAAGAGTTAGCTTTTGCAGAGTGTTGTATTTTGTTGTCAAAGGCGATAAATCAATTCACTGTGTAGAAGGATCATAAATCAGACGATGCATTACTGGTATGTATTTCACAAAAATCATGAGTTAGGAGAACTTGTGATGCAAGCCTTATGAAGGAAAGGGGGAGAAATAATGATGCCAGTCAGATAATGTTTTGATTGGAAGGGATGATGCTGCTGGAAGATAGGAAAGATACAGTTCCCATTGCAACTATGACGATGCTTAAGCTGATCTATCAAAGGATAAATATCACGATAGTGGGATTCGTGATAAGAGCAGAAGAATGGATATGGGAAGCAGTAAAGAGATAAAATGGCAGAAAAGAACAGTTTAAGGTGGCGCCGTTTTCCAGTGTTTGCCAAATTTTAGGGCCTGAAAAACGGGAGATGAAGAAATCTGCTTGGCAATGGATGTTGCGCTGAAGATGGTTTAAACGTGCAAAAGAGTTATTCAAGATCAGAACTATGAAAAATGACAAAGGAATGGAGTGCGCGGAAATTTAGGCACGTTTCGCGCAAAAATAAAGTGGTGCGCGTAATATCTGCGGGATGCGCGAAATAGTAGCGGGTTGCGCGAAAAATCTGCGGGTTGCGCGAAATATTGGCATGGTGCGCGAAATTGGGGAATGAAGTTTTCGCGCAAATGTTGATTCGAGATCAGAAGATCAAAAATTGGCAAAGGCATTAAATGCGCGAAATATTGGAGTAGTGCGCGAAATCTGAGGTCGCAAGAAAGATTGGGTTTGCGCGCAATATAGAACACGGTGCGAAATTTTGCGCGCAATTGGTGCTTCAGGCTTAGAAGGATGAAAAATGCCAAAGGCATGAGGTGCGCGAAATATTGAAGCATGGCGCGAAATATGAAGTTTCATTAAAGAGTTTTTACGCGCATGGAGGAGGTTTTACGCGCAGGAAGTGGCTTTTATGCGCAAGGTCAAAAATGCCTATAAATATGAGGTGAACCCCTCTCATTATGTAATGCTCGACACTTAGAAGAAATCCCGAGCTCTGGTGCGCGTAAATTATACGCTAAGTGAGTTGCGCGAAAAGAGGAAAAGTTGCGCGTAAAAGGAAAGTTGCGCGAAAACGTTTTTCGCGCCAAAGGGGAATTTTACGCGCAAGTCATTTGAATTGCGCGCAAGGCACCCTAAAGGCTGCGCGAAATATTTGGGGTCTTCGCACGTATTCAGTTGTGCACGAGAGAGTTCTTACCGGCTTCTGGGTAAGAAAGTGAAGATTTGTACTTCAGAGAATACATCTGTTTAATTATAAAGAAGCACTGAAACATTGTGTTATCCTATTTGTGCTAAGAGGGAGCACACGCACTATTGGATTGTTTTCAAAGTGCTACACGAGTGTAAGGGTATATCCTACTCATTGTATTCCACATCAAAGGATTGTTTTCTAGTGGATTGTGTGGTACTGGATTATTTCCGTACCATACCAAGGACGTAGCTACTCTTGTTGAGTAGTGAACCTTGTAAATCTTGTGTTCCTGTGGATGTGTGTGTTCAGCAGGGAAGAAACTCTTTAACAGGAGGCGAAGGTTGTTTCAAAAAGGGGAAACATAAAAAGAAAAAGATATCACTGATTCACCCCCTCCCCCTCTCAGTGATACTTGGATCCTGATTGGGAACTTCACCTTAGATTTTTAGGAATAAAATAACAATTAATAATATAATATTTGATTTAAAAACTATTTTGTGTCAATTTTGACACTATTTGATATATGATTTGTTTGAAAGTCATAACAGAATTATATGTTCGAACCAAGTTGATTAAATCAATACTAATATATCATAGTAACCTAGAAAATTAGTGGAATTCATAAAAAGTCTCAAATTATATTTATTTTGGTGTTTATAACATCAATTATGTCAATATTTCATTAATAAGATAATTACTGCATCATCTTTGTGTCATAAATAAATTAAATTATTTGATGTCTAAAAATTACAAATAAAATACCATCATGTAGGAAATATTTTTAGCTTTCTAATGAATATTTACAATCGAGTTTATCTTATGTATAACCCTATATTAAAAATGATTTACTTATTAAACTTTGATTTTAACTATTTTAACCCTTCTTTAAATAAATTAATAATAAATGTCCTAATCTAATCCAAGTGGGCCTAAATGGTCATATTTTATTCCTAAGTTTGTTTTTGGTCGAATTACACTTGTCCAATAGAATTAGGACATGTGTTAGGGTAATATTAATATCATATTTACCCTTAGTTACCCTATTTACTATTAACCGCGGTAAAAAAAGTAAAAAGTTACTATTCACCAAAAAATTATTTTCATCTCATTGAACCACATTTTAGTCCTTGATATTAACCGTGTCTCTCGGATTTTCGAAATTCCAATCACAGAAGCGGTAAAATTAAGTTTTATGCAAAAATTCAGTTTTTAACCTACCACTTAGTGGTTTCACTATTCATCAAAAATTGAAAGTTTTCAGAAAAATACCAAAATTTCACCCTAGGCTAATTTCGATATTCTGAGTCCAAAAATGAAGTCCATTTTGAAAAATAAAATTTATAAAATTCCAAAAAGTGGTTATTACTATTCATAGCGGCTAGTTTTAATAGCATAATGTTGTTTAGTGAAACTCGGTATTGCGTACGACGCAAGCTATCGAGGAAGGTCGCGATTGTGTGTAAAGCAAGCCAAGCAAGTGTTGTATAGAAAAAGATTCCTTTGATGATTTATATAACATAAAAGTCTCGGGTGTTACATCGTTTCATTGGAAACTTCATAGAATTATAATTTTTGAAATCATTCATATTATATTGTATAAAAAATTTAGTTTAACTATAGATATCTCCAAGAGTTTCAAACCAGTTGTAAAGTAATATACCATCCATCATGAACTAGAATGACAACTAATGTATTCAATAACAATAATTTTTGAATTTATTAACCATAGATGCATATATACCAAAAACAAGTTTACTATTAATATATATTTGTAGTTTTTTCATGGAAAACCACATAATCATTACCATATGTAAATTAAAATATTATTATTATGCATGCTTTAATATCCTCAATGTTGACCATAGGGTTATGTTCCCCCGTCTATTTTTTTTGAAAATACGACTTCCAAGGTTACTACAAAACATTTTTTTATAAAAACTATAAATACCACGATCTATTAAGCAGAGAGTTAATGGTTTATTTTTTAAATTATCAAAAGATACATGCTATATCATCCTAAAAATTAGAATATTTTGTTATTCATGTTAAATTATATACATACAAGAAAATAAAATTTCATTTGAAAACACTAATACAACCCTCATTTTCAAAGATAGAATCACTATATAAATAATTCCCTTGTATTACATATATATAAAACTTCCCAATATCCACTAGAATGTAAAAATAAAAAATAAGTGACATAAAATACTCAATAAAGGGATTAATATGTTGTAATAAATCATATATGAAATAACACATGAATAAAATATCAAGAATAATGGGTTATAAAATATTTCAATATAAATTATCATTAAATCATACATCATATTCCTGAATTTCATAATTATTTAAATAATCTCATATAAAACAATAAATTATTTAATAAATATGGAATCATTAATATTGTACATCTTAACCATTTTATTGAGGCCTTATTCTAATACATCTTAGTTAAATAGGTAATGCCTCTTCGAAATACCTAAAATATTTTTAATCTTGAGAGATACCAATCAAACCAGGAGCTATAATTTTATGGGGAACAAGACTCCATCAATAACTTGTAGTCATTTATTTTATGAATTAGAAAAGTATTAAATTAATAAAAAAAAATTTATATAGGTTAAATTAACATAAACAACATCACCATGTTCTGTAAGAATAATGATAAAAAACACAAAAAATGGCAAGAGTTACCATTATAATATAGCATTATTAGTGAATAAACATAAACAAAGTTTCATTACCTAGATTAAAATACTTCTAATAAATAACTACAAATTTTCTTGATAAAAAATAATCTTTTCATTTTAAAATGAATTATTCAAATTTAGAATTTTTATAAAACATCAAAGATAATATTTTTCTTTTAATGAATTTTGAGAAAATTTAATTTATGTATGGAAACATTGATTAGTCTTAGTAGTGGTAAATAATTTTCTTTTCAGGTCTGTTTAATCAAATAATTGTTCCCCGATTTTGGTAAACATGCAATTGAAACTCATTAAAAAATTTGTATAAAGACACCAAATTACTTTTTATAAAATTTATAACATTATTAAAAATGAGAGTAATTAACATAGGACTATATTAGAATAATTCATCGAATTTTTTTAATACACATGTATTAATAAGAAAAGTTATTTCTCACTAATGTGGGGAAAAATATGGATTTCCTTAAAAACATTATTTAAGTCTCTCATGTATTAATAAATGTAATATATATAAATTAACAAATGATAAGAAAATATTTTTGTTTTATGATAAAAAAATTATATAATTACCCAAATGGAGACTTAAATATACACATTCTTGAATAGTAATGAGACAATAAAATGACCCCTTACATCATTATATACATGTGTCTCTTGAAAAATATCCTATCGTAAAATTTTATTATTATTATTATAATTATATTACATAATTATCTATTGACATATAATATCTTACGTTTTATTCTTATAACATTTAAATATACATTTATGACATATTCTTTGGTAAAATCACTATTTCCATGTTAATAGTTTCATTTTCCATTATCATCTATGTTTAGTATAATTGAACATTTTTTTAATTATCATGAATCAATTATATAAATAATTATTACCGTGATATAAATATAAAATATTTTCATTATATAAATATTTCGAATCATCTATGAATGTTAGGGATTGAAAAATAATTTACATCATTCTTGTATATGGTATGTTATACGTATGTGTGAACACTAATTTAATTTTCATTATATGAAGTGAAATATAGGTTTAAAAAAATCATCATTAAATAATAATTATTTCTATATTATTAATTTCATATATATTCATTAAATTTATCTTTATTACTATCCATGTCAAATAGAAATGAAAACCAAATCCCATAAGTTTGTTGATGTGGTACTCTTAATGTATAAATAAGTGACATTTTTATTTTTCAACGAAACAGATGGTAAGAGGTATGATATGATTTTTAAATTGAAAAAATATATCATAAATATCATATATAAATATTAAACACATCATAATAAAAAATAATGATTTATGGGTTTGGAAAAATATTTGTAACAAAAAATGGGGTAAGTAGTCAATATTTTTATGTATAATCTATAATATTACATATAATTTGATGGAAAAGTTGTGACTAATGAAGGATCATAGAAATAATAAGAATTAATTATATTAAGTATAAATAATTTATTATTTTTTCCATAATACAATATATTTATACGACAAAGATGAAAAAATAAATTGAACATGGTCATATTAGAGGATTTTATGTTCTTTAATTGGAATCCTATAAGTTATTTATTGAGAACCCATGGAATATTATTTATGGAGACTATAAGAACTAATATTATTTTGGAAAGTAGCGAAGAAAATTTTGTTGGGTTATATTGAGTTATATGGATCAATACAATGTAATAAAAATAAATAATGGATGTTGTCATATATGGGATGAATATGCCACACTTCAAATTTCTAAAAGTATTTTAATATAATTATTTTACATTCTCAAGTATAATTATTTAAAAATACCTGAATTAAAAAATGTATATTTGTACAAAATATCATTATCTAATGAATCTAAATATGTTTTTGTTTCATTTTAATCCTAATATTTCAATTGAAGCATATTGATAACAAATTAGAACCATAATGGTTGTCGAATGATTTTTAATAATAATAGTCATAATTTTACTTATAAGATAATAATTGTCTCACAAATGGAAAAGGGATGAAATATTAGAAAAAAAATTAATCATAATATTCCCCACTAATATTTTCATTTCTTCATAAATAATTTAATTATTTATTATTTTTCATAAAAAACCGTAAGTTTAATTCCAAACATCATTCCATTACATCAACATTAAATACATAAATATAGACATGGAATTTGAATATTAATCATTGAAACATTCATTCATTTATATATTTATCATTTAAATTCATGGAATATAATAATTGCCCAAAATGTATTGCCTTTAATATTTTTAACATCCTTTATTTCATTTTTCATTGATTGAATAATTATTATGTCAGCGTTGCATATGAATTTATCATTAATATTACATTACAAAACATTAAAAATAAATTACCCAGATTAATATTTAACAAACCTAGGAAAAAATAAGTATAACTATGATTTACCTCATCTTATCCATTTAATAAAAAATATATATTTTATAGTCATTAGGGAGTCATTTTGGTTTTACCATTTTCATAAATAATTATATATATCATAATCATGGAAAAATGAATTGAGGTGTAACATTTCTTACAAATGCAAGTTAATAGAGAAAATAAATTAATTGAATATAAAAAAATTATTTTTGTGAAATATTTCAACGCCTTATCAAAAAGTTATGACCATGATTAACCCATTTTACACATAACATGGTGACAACAATTTCCCAAGGTTAATGTATGTAATGATCAATAACAAAAGGGACATATTTTATAGATATAAAAATAGTAATTACAAATATTGAATCTATTTTCGGTGTTAAATTTCTCTAGGTAGAATAAATCATTTAACAATAAGTGTGAAGGTGGTAAAAACCTATTTGAAAAATTCCATAACTGAACATAGTAATGGACTTTTTCTTATTCCATTCTTAAAAAACCATTTAGTGAAAATCTATTTTTTTTGAATAATGTTGAATAAAATTTAATTAAAAATATTCATAAATATAGATTAATCTATTTTATTTGTATAAAAAATGATGGGAGTATAAAAATATATTTTAGAAAAGAATATTTATTTACATTAAAAAACTTTTATTTTCATATATAATCTTTTAAAATGAAGTTAATTTATTTAATAGATATATAAACACTATTTATTGATTATATTTGTATGCTTGTTCTTAATCATAAATTCAATGACTATTTCATAATAGTCACTCGTAAATAATAATATTTTTATATTATAAGTTGGTTTTGTTATTGTGCATTATTTAATTTTATGTATGGTATTGGACACATAAAATTTATTTGATGTGAATTATATCAAAATATCCCTCAGTTTTACACTAGTGTATCAGATACATGAATCTGGGTAGTTATGATAACTAGTGCTCAAATATGAATGATAATGATTATGATCAATTCTAGAAACCCATTAAGCCCATAGAAAATGTGAAATTTCATGAAATTACTATTTATTATGTGGGTTATGATATTGAATTAGTCATAGATACACTTACGGAAGTGTCGGGATCAGTATGATAACTGAGAGGGGGAGGGGGTGAATCAGTGATCCTTTTAAACTTTTTATTAATTGATTCTTTATCAATTAATCCTCTATGAATTGTTAAGGCCTCGATCCACTCTTCTTTTATCTCTCAGCCTTTCCTAGAGTGATGTAGTAAATGTAAAGGCACAAGACACAAGGATTTACAAGGTTCGACTCCATAGGCCTACATCCATACCATGTTGGTTAAACACCCCAACATGGTTTCTCCACTATAATTTAGTTAGAAATTACAATGGTCGATACAGAGTCACACTGTATATCTCCTGAGTCCCACATGAGTGTCTTTATACTACATCCCACAGTTTCAGTAAATTCCCACTGGCCGGCTTGAGATTCCACCAAATACTTCTCCACCCTGAGTCTCACATGGGGTCTTCTCCTGGCTCCTAGAGTCACACAAGTAGCTATTCTTCTTTAATCTCTTCAAGAGTCTTCAGCATCCATGAGTAAGGTATGTTGGCCTTGCTCACTTCTTCTGATCACTTTTGGTGTCCATGACTCCTCTTCTTTTCTTGGGCGTTATCTCCTTCTTCTAAGGATGACCTGACCTCTGTCTTCAAGAATCCTGATGGGGAAATATGTCCTTGCACTGAGTATTCCCACTCAATCTTCTTGGTCTTCTCAACTGATGAAAACTCAGATAAATGATGTCTTTTACTTTAGTCTGGCTTTAATCTCTCTTCAAATAAACTTCATGCAGTGAGTGCATGGCATCTCTGACTCTTCATGAAATGTTTTCATGGCATCTCAATTGTCTTCAAAGACTTTTTTCTTGGACATCTCAAATTCACACAAACTTATTAACACGTTGTTTACGTGTGCATGTGCATGCATGCAAGAATGTTCTCCCCTTTTCTTCTTGGTATGATAAACCCTCAATGGGTGTAATCTTTTTTAGCACAGACACCTTCTTCTTTTCCTCCAGAATTTTTTTTCTTTTCTTCTTCTTCAAAGTGGGTACAATACACTTGTTCACACACTAAGGTAATGGCCTCATCACTTGTTTAGCACACACAACCCGTAGGGCCTTGGGCACACACCCTTCACCCACACATATGCTCCTTTGGGCCACCTTTTTTTTATGCACACATAGCCTTCCTTCTTCAACTCGTTCACACACACACAAACCCAAGTTGGTGTGGCATTCCACATCAGTACCACATCAAAGGAGGGAACTCAAGGATGTGATCAACTCTTTCCTTAAATCGCGCAGGGTGCGGCAGCTTCTACCACGCAGGTGGGGCGGAATCTTCTTCTGCCACACAGGTGTGGCAACACCCTCCTACTGCACATTTGGCGTGGTGGCTTCCTCCTACCACGTGCGTTCGAGGGGACAGAGGGTGTGAAAGTTGCATCCACTTTCTACCGCGCAAATGTTGTGGGGAGCGGGCGCTCAAGGCCCAGCTTCATCCCTGTCGCGCAGGGGAGCGCGCAGGGTGGCCACTTCTTTAGCATCTTTCACACAGGGGTTGCACAAAAGGCTCTGTCGAAGCCTCGGGTGGCTCCAGGTTGTTCTCCCATGCAGGATGTGTGTGGAGCTTTACTTTTCATTACTAAGAGCTTCACAGATCTTCTCTCAGATGATTAGCAGTTTCCTTCAAGGAATTGGGTCCTCCTCTTATAGGCAGAGGATGCCTGAATCTTCCTCTCGTAAGTAAATCTTGATTTCCTGCAAACTTTGGGATTTCAAGATTTTCTCAAATCTTGTTTTTCTCCTCTGTTCATTGCGGGTTTCTTCATAGTGCATGGTCTTCACTTGCATGTGTTTTTGAACACATGCATGGCTTCTTCCTGTTCTGTCCATGCACAAATACACTACCTCAGAACTCCATTTTCTCCAGCCTCGTACGAATTTCTTCAATTCGATTCTTGAATGAAACTTTTAATGCATGAATGTGTTCGTGAGGAGGAGACGAACACACTGGAGGCTAAAGCTTCATCAGAGGCTGTCACACCCCGACCACGGACGTCCATAATTTTTCTCTTTTCTTGGACCCGGTTTAAATTTTTCAAAGATTAATTGTGATTGATGGTTTCGCACCGGTGCGCGGTCATCGCATCGCTAGCGGTGATCGTGCGTTCGGCCCGGGTGACCACATGTTCGCCCGGCGGTTAAATTTTAACTTCTACTTTATGTTCATAGTTAATATAATTAGGATTGTTAAATTATTTTATTATCATTATTATTTTATTTATTAAGTTTTTTATTATTATTAATATTGTAAACTTTATAATTATTATTATCTTTATAAAGTTTTATTATTATTATTAATATAAGTTCTATTATTATTTTTATGATAAATTTTATTATTATTAAATGGTTTGATTATAATTATACTTTTTATTATTGTCATTATAATGTTTTATTATAATTATTAATATTATTATTTTTATCATATATATATATATATAAACCGACCCCTAACCCTACCCTAACCCTACAGCCGCCACCCGTTCCCCTTTTCTTCTCTCTCCCCCGCTTTTCTTCCTCCTTTTTCTTTTCTCTTCTTTTCCTCTGGTTTGGCCGACCTCCGTCCCGCGCTCCCACTCCGGTTCCATCCCGCCGTGCGTCCTCCCTTCTCCTCTCCCCCGACCTCACCACAGCCTGCACCGACCTCCCCGACTCCACCGACGTCCCACTGCCCTGGCCCATGTCCGCGCCCGACCTCACCGCTGGCCTTCACGCCCAGCCTCATCCCGGCTTCCCCTTGCGCACCCTCTGCCTCGCCCAGCCGCAGCCGCCCCCGGCGTTTCCTCTGCCTTGTGCCGGCCAGCCGACCGCCCTCGCCCAGCCAGCTCCGGCCCGCGCCGTCCCCTCCTTCCTGCACGCCCCGCGCCGCCCCGGCCTCCCCGTCCCGAGGCCGCACCTTCGCTCCCCCCCGTGCCCACCGCCACACCCGCGTGACCCCGAGCCCCACCTCTGTCCAGCTCCCGAATCACCGGCGCACCCTTCCTCCAGCCGCCTCCCGTCGAGCCGGCCTCCCTGTCTCCGGCCCTCCCCTGCTGCTCCCAGCCTGCTCCGCTCTCTCGCCTTGCGCCGACCCTGACCGCCGCACCCTGCTGCACGCAGCGCCCCCGGCCGCGCTCTCCTGCTCCGCACCCCCCCCCCCTCCGGACCTCCGCCTCGCCTCCTACTCCCGCTTCGGCGCCTGCCGCCTCCTCCCGCGCCAAGCCGCCGCGCCCGGCTGCTCCGCCCCTGCACCCTCCTCCCGGCGTTCCGCCCGGCCTTCGGCCCTTCCCCTCCGCCTGTTCCCGACGCCGGCCTCCCTTCCCGTCGTCCCGCTCATCTCAGCCGGCCTTGCCCCGCAGCCCGCTCCCGGCCTCCACCCCGTCCCGGCTCGCCCCACTTCACCAGCGAACCCCCGCTGCTCCGCCCTGCCTCCTGCGTCCGAAGCCGCACCGCCGGCTCTCGCTCCCCCCAGCGCCTCAGCGCTCATCCCGGCCTCGCCCCTGTTCGTCCGGCGCCGCCCTGCATCACCACCCCGCGCCGACGCCCCCAGCCCGGTCTTCTCCTCCGCAAACCCCTCCCTTGTAAGTGTTTTCATTTTTTTTTATTTATTACGTTTTGTTTTGTTTTTTTTTCTCATATTAACAATAATATTATTATTAATGTTATAAGATTAATACTTTATTATTATTATTATTATTATATTATTATTATTATTATGTCATTATTATTATTTTATTATTATTGTTACTATTATTATTAAATTATTACTTTATTAATATTATCATATTATCAACATCTTATTATTATTATAATTATTATTATCTTTATTGTTAGAATTTATAATTATTATCATTTTAATTATCATATTATTATTGTTATTATTATTATTATTATTATTATATTTGTTATTATATTAATTATTAACTTCTTATTATTATTATTATTATTATTTTTATTTATTAATTGATTGATAAATTAATTGTCTATTTATTTACTCAATTAAGTATTTGTTAATTAATCAATTATTTAGTTATTTACTTATTTGTTTATTAATTAATTGATTAATAAATTATTTATTCATTTATTTATCTATTTATTTATTTATTTAGTTATTGATTTATTCATTTTCTTTGTGTATTTGTTAATTAGTTATTTATTTATTTATTCATGTACTTATTATTTATTTACCTATATATATTTATCTTAGTGTTTTTATTTAATTTTAAATAATCCTTTTTCTGTTGCGGGTTGAGTGACGTGCACTTTTCCACTGTCCAGCGTACACAGTTTGTCCGCAAAGGATTGTCCTACTTTCCGTTGAGGTTCCGCCGTCTCTGCGCCTCAGTTTCGAGGGTGTTGGACTTTATCACGTGGCTTCGGACACACGTCGTGTCATCGCGCCTTGGTTCCAAGGTCGTTTCACCGTCGCGCTTGGATCTTGAGGTAGGTCTCCCTTTGCACTCGCCTTTAAATTTAGAATTTATTTATTCCTTGACTTTTTATTAAGTTTTAGAAAATTCAAAAGTATTACTAAGTAGTTATCTATAGTTTGGTGATCTGCTGATGATAAAAGTTGTTTCAATTCTAGTGTTTCATTAAAAGCGTTTTCTTGGATTTAATTGTGTGCTTCCATGGTAGTTTTTCTAGATGGTTCTTCCTGATTAACGAAAGATCATGTTGAATTGGGTTCTGAAGTGGTTTTGGTGTGTGTAAAATGGTAGGTGTATTGGTTATGGAAAATGGTGTTTTTATTTGAACCTTGATTAGAGGAAGTGCCGTGTGACCTTTAAACTTGATTTTTGGAAACATTAAGCGTGGTTCTTGGTAGTTGAATAAGAAAAATGTTTTCCTTTGATGCGTGATTAAAATTCTGGATTTCATTTGAGAAATATTATTCTTTCAAAAGGTGTTTAAAGGCCCGTTTGGATCTTGATAAAAGTGGGGTGCGTTTGGAACTGGGAAAATGATTTCTTACTTGTGATACCAACGTCTTTCAGGTTTGAGATGCTGATTTGAGTTTCTTAAATAAATTTCTAAGTGCGTTTCTGGTTTTCAATGAAATGGCGTGTGTCATCCCTCTTTAAAAATGCTTTAGTCTTAAATGATCAAAATGTAAGTGACATGACGGCCCGGTTGGCACTTTATTGAATGTGAAGTGATTATATATATATATACGTACTTGTGAGGGCATTTCTACAGGGGGACTTCCCTTCGAGGGTTGTCGTGTAGCGATGTCCGTGTAAGGGGTTGGCAAGTGCGGTGAGATGAGTCACGCGTGCACGGGTCTCCCACTTACACAGTGTTACAAAAACTACTATGGGTTCCTGGGCGTCTTGTAGATTATCGAGTGACGGTTGCTTGCTAACCCTGATTAGACGGGTTAGTACCCCCTGGAGTTACAGACAGGCCAGGAGGGATGTGCCACTGGTTGGCTGTTAGGGCGGCCAGTTGGTTATTGTCTATGGAGTACCATGCCGGCAGGTAGTCTGAACCCGAGTACGTCCAGGGGTTTTCTAGGGATGTTCAGGATCGCCCATGGTTATTGCTGATAACTTCTGGTTTACTTTTGCTTGCACTTGGTTTTTCCTTGCCTGCTTACCTTTACTTGCACTTGTTTTCCCTGCTTGTTTGCCTTCAGTCATATTTCACAGCCTATACTGTTAGACTTTGGGAAAAATGGTTTTCAAATGAAAATGCTTTATTCTCATTGGGTTAGATTTGAAAATGTAACACTTTGCTTATCAGATTGAGCTTAAAACTAATGAAATGAAACTGACTTTCGAAAAAGGAATAAGGGAAATGTCTCGTGTTTGATTTTCAAGTAAATCATTGTGAAAACTTACTTTTATACATTATAGTTCAAACCTGGATTATGTAGATTCTTTATTCACTGGCGGTGCATTGGGATTTGTTGTGGGGCTCACCTACTGAGTACTTTTGTGCTCATGCCTATCATTTACCATTTCAGTCGCAGGTCTTCTGTTTTGAGTCGCTCAGTGTTGGAGCGAGGTTGCTCTCTAGTTGGGTGGTGACCTGAGAGGTCACATGGAGGTACGTGGTTGTGTGGTTTTTATTTCTTTTCTGCTGTTAGTGTTTATTTATTCTGTTCTATTTACTTTTGTTTTGGGCTGAAATCGTTCCCAACGATTAAGTCTTAATGCCCGGCACTGGTTGCCATCCCGGGGGGATCGGGAACGCCCCTCGGGACTTGCCGCGGACCGGCTCGGGTGACCGGTTCAGGGTCGACCCGGGTTGGTTCGTGACAGAGGCGACCGGTAGATCCATCTACATTGCCCGGGTGCCTCTGGTTCGCGGGAGGCGTCGCGGGGAGTCCTCGGCTCGACAAGAGGTAGGAGACAATGCAACAGCCTTTGGATCCTCTTTTAATGATCGCGGACATCTGGGATTATAACACAGTGTCGTAGATGAGATGGATGGCAGCGATCAGATGCGCAATCGGATCAGCGGCTAGGATTTCCTCTGCATTTTAAAAAATCATCCCACATCGAAAAACATCGTGGTTTACCAAAAAGCTCCTCCTGAATACAGCTTAGATTACTTCTCTCCCCCCCTCCGCTACCGCCCCGCACCGGTTCTCCTGCGGATGCACTGTAGTGCCCACTATGCTCCACCAGGCCCTCTCTAGCGCCCACTATGCTCCTTCACGGGCGCTCCCTTCACGCCCACGCTGCGCGGGCTTGACCTCCACGTGGCTCGGGCTTACACACGGCCTGACTACTATTGGGATGGCCTATGTGGTTTCCCCATGGGCGTGGTGACCTAGTCCCACATGTTCCTTAGGTTGAGGCCCTAATGATGGTCCAATAGTTGGCTTATTTTTTTTCATAATCTCCACCTTGTATACTTGGTTAAATAACCAAGTAGGAACAAGTCCTCTTCATGCCATTATCATCTCCATCACCTCCACTTCTTCATTATAATTCCATACTCCTATCAACCTGTATTCTTTACTTAAAATGGAATTCCCGAATGTTCTTCTTCAACCATTACTCTTGAATCAAATGTTTCTTCAGTTTTCTTTCAATGATCCAATCAGAGATGAGGTTGGATCATCTTCAAATCCTCATGCACTAAGAGATAGAGCATGGTCTTCTTCAAACCACTTCATCCACTTAGTAGATGTGGATGGTTATCCTCTCACTTCATCCACTTAGAGGTTGTGGATAGATCCCTTCTTCATTCCTCATCCACTTAGTGATTGTGCATGGAACCCTTCTTCATTCCTCATCCACTTAGGGATTGTGGATGGCACTTCTTTATCTCCTCATGCATTGTGAAGACAATGAATGGACTTCTAACAATGTTGTGACATTGTATCTTCTTGTTACACGTTCTTTGAACATAAGATCAGCTCAACAATCATATGATTTTTTATGGAGAATGTTTCAACCATTACCTCTTATGCCACATAGTGATTCTCGTAAGTGACATGATTCTTAGTACCATGGTCATTCTCCAATCATCACCATCACAATCACATCATTTTTCATTAACATATTGACACTCTTTGTCATCCATTCAATCCATGACACTTTATTGGCAACATCACCATCACCATCACTTTATTTTTCATTCACATATTGACACTCTTTATCGTTCATTAAATCCTTGGCACCTTATTGACAACAAATACAACATAGTGCACGATAATATCCCCCTTTGAAATTGTTGTCAATATCACTAGAGCACATATGAATGGGTCAATAAGTGTGCCAGGGTTTTCTCCACCATATTGGCAACCAAATGCAAAGGTGTGGTGTGGTTCTCTTCAAAATATTTCGTCCTCCCATTGAATAGAATCTTCTTGAAAATCACTAAGAGAGGGTTGATGTCACATGTTCACTTCAGCAAAGATCATTAAGTAAATCATATCTAAGTCTACATGGGATAACCTGGTGTAGAAAACAAGAGTGATGTAACCAAGGAATTACATGATGTCCACAATTCACTATACATGTGAGATCATTCTTAGGCTTCAAGGGGTTGAAAGTTTTCAGATATATCAATGAATTGCAAAATCCTGCACATACTTCACCAAACTCATTAGAATGTTCTGGTGCAAAGATAAATCTCCCCCTTACATTCTTTGGTCTTCAATAAAACACTAACCCTTAATTGACATGTTAAATACAATTAATAAACAAGGGATGAATGTGTTATTGGAATACCTACATTTTTCAGAAGATGATATGAATCTCAAAATATCATCTTATACAGATTGGCTCCCCCTAAATGGGTGCACTCCATTCTGTACATACAATTCTCAATTCGAGAGTGATAATCTTATTCAATTCCCTGAAATGTAATCACATGTATATACCAGTGATTGGTGAATAAAATGGAACCTACTTGGTTCATTAGGTTGAACAACTTGGATGATACTATTCTCTCAACCAAGATGATCCACTTTCTCCATTCTTCACAATGTCACATTTTATCTTCAATGATGTTTGTATTGGTGTGTATCTTAACACCTCTTAAACATCTTTGTGTGTGACTCCTCTCTTTATAAGTGCCTTCTGAGCACTAGAATCTCTTGGTATAATCTTTATTCTATTGAAGAATTTTTTTTGAGCTGGAATGAGAGTCATGCATTTATTACTAATATGACCAACTTTATTGCACCTCACACACACAACATCATATATATATGAAAAATTTTGTTTTCCTTTTTCACTATCTTTGGCATGTGAATTTTCTTCCATTCTCATTCCTTCAAAATCTTATGTCCAGATGATTAATATGTCATTTGGAAGTGAGGCATCAGATATGGATGTTCGACATGGTTCCTTTGATGCTTTTAAGTTACCTTTCTTAGGCAGCTTATTTTCAATCAATCCCTTGTTCTTCTAGATTGATTGTCATGTTGAGTGCAGTTTTACTTCTATTTATTTCCATGGCTTGTTTACAAAGATCCATGGTAAGACCTTTCTTTCCAAAGTATAATCATTTTTTCTTGGCAGTCCTTCTGGATGCACCACCCTTCTTGGTTTTGGAATTCAAGGACTTCACTTTGTTTTAAAAAATCTTCTTGGGAGAATTTTCACCATTCATCTCTTTGCTTCCCATGGAAACATATTCTTTCTATGCTTGGTTCTGTGATCTTATCTACTTTTCATCTTTGGATACATTTGGATATTGGTATGTATCAATCATGTGACCACTTTTTTATTCATCCCAGATGTTATGAAAAATTCCAAATCTGTTTGTAGTATACAAATGTTTTTCTACCTGTGGATGTTGCTTCTTCTTCTCTGGCTTTCTCCCCCTTGGCATGGGATTCTTATGTGCTTTAAGATTTATAAAATTGTACCAAAAATCCATTGCACAATTCCCATACCTATTTCAACAGCAACATTGACCTACAAATCTTATCTTCATGACTTCTTATGATTGCTGGATCTTTCTCTTGAATTGCTGTGCCTTTTTTGGAGATCTATCCTTATTCATCATCTTCATCAATACTTTCTTATAGTTACTCTTCCATCCTCCACTTTTTGTGAAAACACATTTAGAAGCATGAGTACAAGATGGGATGGATGGTGACTTCTTCTAAGTAGTTGTTTCCCTTTCATTAGAGGATGTCCTTATTTTGGAATCATCCATCTCAAAGCATACTTGAGTGGAAACATTTTTACTTCCAGCTGACTGGGAGGTTTTGCCTTTGGGTAATTTCAGATTTCTCAATATCACCTCTAGTTCTAAGAATTTCATGTTGAGAGAGTTTTTCTCATCCTCAACAAATCTTATCCTTCCTTCCCAATTCTCTTTTAGTTGTTTCATCTAGTCTTCATGAACCTTCTTCATTTCTTGCATCGAATTGTCAATCTCCTTTACACTTTTTACTTTGTATTTTAGTTGATCATTTTTGACATCCATTGACACTTTGTGCCACTTTTCCAGTGCATGGAAAACATAATTAAACACTATCTCAACGAATTATTTCTCACAAATACTTCTTTTCAATTCTTCACTAACTTCTTCAATTCATTCTTTGCAAAGGGAAATTGTTTCATCCTTGGACATTACTAGTATTGTGAGAGTGTTGGTTATACCGACCCTTCTTGCCAATTGATTTTCCATAGAATTGGATTCTTCTTCTTGCAATAATTTTTCTTCTTGAAGATCATGGATTCATGTAGTAATACACATTGTCACTTCCTTGGGGACTAAATTACGAAGATATTTGAGTGCATTTATAAGAACATTTATAGTTCCATCATTATCACAGCTAGAGAAGGATTCATCAGAAGAGTGATAAAAGTAATTTTCATCTGCTGTGACTTTAAAATTCCATTCAATAGAAGGTGTTTCTTTATTAGTAGCAACCTTCACATTCATCTTCTGGGCCTATTTGTCCTTTCTATTTTTTTGAGTCTTGGAAGATATATCAATTTGAGGGTTTTCGCTCATTTCCTCACATCTTCACTTCATAAAGACTCTCTTGGATATTTTAGATGGAACCTCCATCTGATACAAATTGAAGTTCCCAGATCAGTGTGATCGCTGAAAGGGGTAGGGGGTGAATCAGTGATCCTTTATAACATTATACTAATTGATTTTTTATCAATTAAACCACTATGGATTGGTAAGGCCTTGATCTACTCTTCTTGTATCTCTCATCCTTTCCTTGAGTGATGTAGTAAATGTAAAGGAACAAGACACAAGGAATTACTAGGATCGGCTCCAAAGGCCTACGTCCTTACCATGTTGGTTAAACGCCCCAATATGGATTCTCCACTATAATATATCCCAATTACAATGGTCAGTACAGAGTCAAACTATACCTCTCCTGAGTCCCATTGGAGGGTCTTTATACTACATCCCACAGTGTCACCAGAGTCCAACTGTCCTGCTTCAGCTTCCACCGAAGACTTCTCCACCCTAAGTCTCACAGGAGGTCTTCTCCTGGCGCCTCGAGTCACACGAGTAGATCCTCTTCTTTAAGCTATTCAAGAGTCTTCAACAGCCTTGAGGAAGGTTTGTTGGCCTTGCTCACATCTTATGATCACTTGTGGTGTCCATGACTCCTCTTCTTTTCTCGGGCTTTATCTCCTTCTTCTAAGGATGACCCGACCTCTATCTTCAAGAATATTGATGCGAAAATATGTTCTTGCACTGAGTATTCCCACTTAATCTTCTTGGTCTTCTCAACTACTGAAAACTCAGATAAATGATGTCTTTAACTTCAGTCTGGCCTCATTCTCTGTTCAAATCAACTTCATGCACTGAGTGTATGGCATCTCTGACTCTTCATGCAATGTTTGCATGGCATCTCAATTATCATCAAGGACCTTTGTTCTTAGACTTCTCAAATGCGCACACACTGATTTAAACTTTGTTTACGTGTGCGTGTGCATGCATGAAAGCATGATATCCCCTTTTATTCTTAGTATAATAAACCCTCAATGGTTGTAATCTCTTTTAGCACACACACCTTCTTCTTTTCCTTTACACAATTTGTTCTTTTCTTCTTCAATGTTTGCACACTCAACATGTGCACACACTAAGGTAATGTCCTCCTCACTTGTATATCACACACAACCTGTAGGGCCTTGGGCATGCACCCTTCACCCACACGTGTGCTCCTTTGGGACACCTTTTCTTATATGTACACACCGACTTCCTTCTTCAACCCGTGCACAAACACATAAACCCATGTGGGTGTGGCCTTCTACTTCAGCACCGCTTAAAAGGAGGGAACACAAGGATGTGGCCAACTCCTGCCTTCAACCGCGCAGGGTGCGATAGCTTCTACCGCGCAGGTGGCGCGACAACTCTTTCTAATGTGTAGGTGTGGCAGCTCTCTCTTACCGCGCAGGTGGCGTGATGGCTTCCTCCTCCCGCGTGAGTTCGCCGGTACATAGGGCGTGCAGGGTGCAGCCACTTGCTAACACACAAGTGTTGCGGGTAGTGGGTGCACAAGGCCCGACTTATTCCCTATCGTGCAGTGGAGCATGTAGGGTGGCCTCCTCCTTAACTTCTTTCGTGCAGGGGTTGCACAAAAGGCTCTATCGAAGCCTCGGGTGGCTCCGGGCTATTCGGCCGCACAGGTTGTGTGTGGAGCTTTACTTCACGTTGTTCAGAGCTTCGCAGATCTTCTCTCTTATGATCAGCAACATCCTTCAAGGAATCTACTTCTCCTCTTATAGGCAAAAGATGCCCGACTCTTCCACTTGTATGTAAATCATGATTTCCCGCAATCGACTAGATTTCAAGATTTTCTAAAATCCTGTTTTTCTTCTCTGATCAGTGTGGGATTCTTCATGGCGCATGGTCTTCACGTGCATGTGTTTTTGAACGCATGCATGGCTTCTTCCTGTTCTGTCCATGCACGAATACACTTCCTCGCAACTCCATTTTCTTCGGCCTCATTCACATTTCTTCATTTCATTGTATGCATGAAACTTTTAATGAATTCATGTGTTCGTGAGGAGGAGACGAATAGACTGGAGGCTACAGCTTCTTCAGTGGTGGTCGGGAGATCCATCTACATCGCTCGGGTGCCTCTGGTTCGCGAGAGGTGTTGCAGGGAGTCCTAGGCTCGGAAAGAGGTAGGAGATGATGCCACGGCCGTTGGATACGCATTTAATGATCGCGGGTGGCTGGGATTATAATGCAGCACTGCAGATGCGATGGACGATAGTGATCAAGTGTGCGGTCAGATGAGTGTCCAGGATTTACTCCATGTTTTAAAAACTTGTCCCACATCAAAATGTGTCGCGGTTCTTGCGTGGTTGAACAAACAGCTCCTTCCAAACACAGCTCAGATTACTCCTCTCCCCCATCCAGTGCTGCCCCACACTGATTCTCCTGCTGGCGCGCTGTAGCGCCCACTATGCTTATCCGGGCGTGCTCTAAATCCCACTATGCTCCTTCACGGGCACGCCCTTCGAGTCCACGCTTCGCGGGCTTGACCTATGCATGGCTCGTGCTTACACACGGCCCAGCTGCTATTGGGCTGGCCCCTGTGGTTTCCCCATGGGCGTGGTGACCTAGACCCACCTGTGCCTTGGGTTGAGGTCCTAAGGCTGGCCCAATAGTTGGAATATTTTTTGCATAAGCTCCACCTTGTATACTTGGTTAAATAACCAAGTGGGAACAAGTGTTCTTCATGACACTCTATTATCCTTCACCTCCTCTTCTTCATTATAATTTCATACTCTGATCAACATGTATTCTTTACATAAAAGGGAATTCTCGAAGGTTCTTCTTCAACCATTAGTCTTGAATCAAATGAGTCTTCAGTGTTCTTTCAATGATCCAATCAGAGATGAGGTTATATCATCTTCAAATCCTCATGCACTAACAGATAGAGCATGTTCTTCTTCAACCCACTCTATCCACTTAGTATCTGTGGATGGTTCTCCTTTCACTTCATCCACTTATAGGTTGTGGATGGATACCTTCTTCATTTCTCATCCACATAGGGATTGTGGATGGAACCCTTCTTCATTCCTCATCCACTTATTGATTGTGGATGGCACTTCCTTATCTCCTCATGCATTGTGAATACAATGCATGGACTTCTAACAATGTAGTGACATTGTATCTTCTTGATACAAGTTATTTGAACATAAGATCCTCTCAATAATCTTCTGATTTTGTATGGAGAATGTTTCAACCATTACCTATTATGCCACTTAGTGATTCTCCTAAGTGACATGCTTCTAAGTACCATGGTCATTCTCCAATCATCACCATCACCATCACTTCCTTTTTCATTCACATATTGACACTCCTTATCATCCATTAAATCATCAAAACCTTATTGACAACATCACCATCACCATCACTTCCTTTTTCATTCACATATTTACACTCCTTGTCATCTATTAAATCCTTGACACCTTGTTGACAACAAATGAAACACAAAGCACAACAATTGCCATAAACTCTCAATTCGATAATGAATTTTTGATTCAATATTTTTCATGAATTTTATATTATATAAATTTTCCTTGTGTATCACTAGTCCTCCTCAATTATTAGATATTGAATCAGTCGTTAAAACATTGAATTGAAAGATGATCAAATATTATGTAAATAATTCATATTCAAATGATTTTTCTGGAATTCAATTTCTTAAAATCTCATTATTTCTGCCTAGTTTAATTTTATGTTATCATAGAAATAGATTTTCATTCATTACATAAATCCAACAACAATTTCCAATGATAGGAAGTCATGTTTTATATTCCAAACAAACTTATGGTCATCTATCACTATGACGAATATGTTAATATTCTATACAAATTGCATACATTGTATGGGTATTTATTTCTATTCAAAAGAAACATTTATCTCATATGATTGGTGATAGACACAATATTGAAGATATTCCTCTTGTTCAAAAAAAATTATGTCTTTCAAGATGTTTTTCCTTTCCTTCAACTAGATAGTTAGAATGATTATCCAATAAAACACATTACATGTGTTTTAACTTATTTTAATGACTCCTATAGAAAATGAACTCTATTATATATAAGATGCATAAATTAAAACCCAAGGGAATAATTTTAATATAACTATGAATCCAAGTGCATATCCATGGGGTCAATATGATTTATTTACTATGAATAATGTTTGAATAATGTCATTCTATATCCATTACTATATAATTAACAATATTAAAATCATGAATATATATCATCTTCCCTATATTGTGAATTTTTTTATCATCAATGTAGATATAAATACTTATATTGATTGTATATTATTATGGTTATTGTAAATTGAGGTCAATAAGTAGGATAATCCAAATAAATCATTCTATACTTTCTATAATGACTTTTAATTTTTAGTTATCCCATGTTGTAATACTAATTCCAACATTATCATTAAATATAGTGTAAAAATGTATTGAGAGATTACCTTCATCCATTCGTGGACGTATTAATTAATGGTATTCTTACATATCCCAAAATAAATAAAGAGGATGGACATCACTTGAAAATTGTACCGAACACCCAAAAAATGAGTAGCTCGATGATTAATTTACAAACTATGAATTTAACTACCACAAAATTCATTTTTATATCATATAATCTCAGGTGAGGGTATAATTGTTCACACATAGAAGACAAAATATATTGTAGGTTGGTAAAGTGTAACCACTATGGCTAACATCATTAGTTTTTTTTGCATGGATATTATCTATTGCTAATGAAAAATTTCTCATTTATTTCTAATCCTCTTATTGATTCAATTCATAATAGAGAAAATGTAGTATGGATAGATGAATGATTGGGAAATTCTATAAAACTAATGTGAATGCTAGACAGTGCATTTATTATTATAATAACATATAGTGGATCAGGGTTTTTGATATACATTGATTTATAAAATAAGGGATTTTGGTGTGTGATTTTGTAGAAATATGTGGTTAAATTTTATACGTTAAAAAAATTGGAGGTTCATGAAAAAAATTCATTGACTAGTGATTTGTCGTTTACTTCATTATGTATTTCATTAAGAAAAATGATGAATTTTATTTACGTATTACCGTGCAACGTATATAATGATCTTAAACTTTTATAGAATTTATTCACATATAAAATATCTAAATATTATCTAGATAAGATGGTTGGAGTTGAATAATTATTATTATTTAAATACATTCACAACCTAGGAAAGATAACAAGGAGGTCGATGAATTGATTAAAAAACATCATGAATGATTATCTATTTTGAGGATCATAAAATGTCAAAAAATAGGATTTGTAAATAGTGGATATAGAAACAAGGATTGAAGTGGAGAAATAATATATTATTCATATGAGTATTCTATTATCTATCGAGGTGAATATTAAAATTATACATAAGTAAGATATATATTTGAAAAAGATGATGAAAAATGGTCCTAGGATAATTCCTGATATTGATGCTATTATATAGTTCATAAAATGAGTATGTGTCTCAATAATAAGGAACATGAAGAATTAGTTTTTATGTCCTGAAGGTTTGATGTAATATTTACTAGGTGGTTAATATAAAATTATTTAAATTATCAGATATATTAAAAATTATTTATCATGTTCAGTGGTATAATATTATTATTTAATTGTTTCAAAAAAAATAATTGGTGATTTTTGAGGAGTGTGAGCATGAAATTAAACAGATTAACCTGAAAATTTTATAGTTGTTTATATCAATGATATACTATGTATAATCATTGCGCCCCAAATTATGTAGTATGGAATCCACTATGAATGACTGATAAAATGTTAATCATGAAAATAAAAATTCATTCTTTACATGGTAGTAATCCCAGTTCAAGACATTATGATGAGAAACAAAAAAACACACTACTTTATGTGGAAGCATACAAAAAACCTATATTTCTACTAGATCACCCCTACCATTTTGTTCATCTTTTTTCCTTGGTGTGCATAACAAAGGTAATGCCATATAGTGATTCAATAACCAATGTGAGGAAATTATTATTTGTATACCTCTAACAATAAATGAAATATATTATAATAATTACAATTTGTTACAGTCATAAATATTGGTATTGATTAATCAGTTGATACATGTAACATCCCTAATCAAATCACCATGTTTGAGTAGGAATGCCACTTGACATCACATTCCTCTCCCAATATGAAATAGGCTTCCAACTAGAAGTCAGGTTTTGAGTTCATTAGTGGGGAGACTATACCATCAATTTCATATTATTGGAACAATAATCAATGATAATGAATATAATAAAAATCATAATATACATGTGGAAAGGTAAATATTACATACATTTAATTCAAATAATTAATATCATATAAGTTGTTAGAATATATAGAGGAAAAAAGTAAATAAATAAATAGAGAAACCTATGTTGTCAAACAAGGTTTTCTAAAAGGAACATTTATCTTATACTCTACTATCTACAATAGTGACCTTTCCCATCATTGGAAACACAATGAAATAAATAAATGCATTGAAATTCTTAAGCAGGGTGTGGGGACAATACTTAATAGGACACCAAGAATGAATCCTTTAACTAATTTGTGCATATATAAAAGTGTATAACAAAATTATTTAAATTCAAAACAAGAATGCACAAACACAATACCAGATGGAGGGGACGTGCAGTCAACAAGCCACTGAAAACCACTGAACGTTCATACTTATGATCTATTTCAGATAGAAATTCATTGATTCTGATGAATCAAGTATTATTCATTAGTCTAATGATATCATGATTCATAGAGTCATGTGATTATAAAAATCAACATCAATTATCATCGACATGATTATGTTATATGTATTTTAAAGGGATTAAGAGATAATAAGCATTCCTCATTCAATGGGTGACATACTAAGGATTGATAGCTAATCAACATCCAATTGTCCTTGAAACATATACTTTGGACTAAAAGATATCATCATCCCTTCTTTGATTAACATAATAATTATCTCGAGATAATCAACAACCCCATTTCATTGAATTCATTCTAGGGATCTAGAGTTAATCAACATGCCATTTTCATTGAGTGGATCACATGGAATCAGCACAAAATTTTCATATTATTATATCGTGCATTAGTCCCTCCTCATCACTGTCAAAAGTCATTTTACTTCCCTCCATGGGATAACATCTATTGATTTTCCACTTTTCATGTGATCCACAAACATTAACACAAGGCATACATAGTATATAAGAATACACGAGTAAGCATAAAATATCATCATAAGTAATATTTCTCATAAAATTCATGTGATCAAATATCAAACATGAGTAACATGATGTAGGTACTCATGGTATCAACTGTAACATAGGAGGTCCTCGGAAACATAGGCCCCACATGAGAATATAATATGTCATGTTCAGAAAAACACAACAAAGAATAATCATAATATTGGGAATCATATGTAAATTACTCCCAATGGTTAAAGAACTTCTTGAGTCAAATTTTTTAGATATCAATAGCAAGGATAAAACAGTCAAGAATGACCCTTCACGACCTTATTATCTGAATTCGGAAACTCGAGGTTCACTATGGTTTCTTAGATCAAAAAATAACTATTTTATTTCAAAATAAAATAGAATATCACATGTCATGAAATGTTTTCTCTACTAGATCATTTTGAATTTTCTATTAGATTAACACATGGCTCACTATATTCTTCTCAATAATAATTCACCCTAATATTAATATTTTGATAATTTAAAAATCAATTATACTTCAAAAATTTAATTTTGATAATTTATTAATAATTATCCCTTATAATTTTATTTTGATATTTTTCTTAAATTATACTATTTATATCTAACATTTGATAATTTATCATAAATTAACATTTTATAACAATATTTTGACAATTTGTCAAAAATGATTCTTTTATAATTATATTTTTATAATTTATTTTACATTTTTATTTTATAATTATCCCATGATAGTTTATCATAAATTATAATTTTAAAATTATATAATGATAATTTCTTGTTAAATATCCTTCAATAATTATATTTTGAAAATTCTTCTAAAATTTTTCATTTATAATTATATTTTGATAATTTCTCATAAATTATACAATTATAATTACATTTTGATACATTGTGATTAATTTTAATTTTATATATATCTCATGATAATTTATAATAAATTAACATTTTATAATAATATAATATTATCTTCTATAATCCCATTCAATAATCCTTTGATAAAAGGCATTATTCCTCAATTGTTTATTATTTTTAATTATCCTTTTGTATCTTCTCAAAAATTATATTTTTATAATTTTACGAATTATACACTGATAATATAATGAAACTATCATCTAGATTGTATATAAACCATTTTTCAATAAAATTATGTCACTAAAATTTTATAAAATTTATTCAGTAAATTATCCACTAATAAAATATTGAAAATATTATTTAATTATTATATATTATTTTTTGATAATTTTTATAAAATTATATATGATAATAACATAATATTATATTTTTATAATTGTTAATATTATTTTCTTTTATTATTTGGGTTATATGAGTTGATAATTTTATTGATAATTATCATTGGATAATTTCCATATATATAATTTTATAATTTGGGAAGTTATCATTTAATAATTGTCTTTTAGATTTATCAATATTAAATATTGGATTTATCATTTTTATTATATTTCACCTTTTTTATAGATTTCATTTTGGAATAATAAAATAAAAAAAATTAATTAAAAGATACAAATCCCCGTTATAACTTCAACCACATGTTGTGAACATGTAAAATCCATGGATTCATCTTCCATTGATCACCATACCTTTAGCGAGTGGAACAATTGTGCATAAGGGTTTTTTAGATAACTAGGATCCAAAAAAATCAACAAATAAAGACAAATAATATGATCGATGATTTTTTCACCCAAAATTACAGCTCCCTAAAACCATTATTATCAAATCCATTTTCAGCTATTAATCAACTCATAAATCAATACATAATTATTTATTTTCACTTAATAGTTTGTTATTTATTTAATTGTGGTCGAAAATGATTAAAATGGAAGGTTTGAAAAACCTCTTACAATATTAAGGGAGGTGTACTCATTTTTTAAAGGGAAAAAGATGAACACATGTTTAAATTGATTTCATTTACTTAAAATCAGATTAATATATGAAAAAAGTATTTAATATAAAATAATAAATGACACCAAACTATTATTTCCCAAAAATATTATACCCCACATTGGGTAAACAACATGTCACATACATAATGGTGGTCTTGTTTTTCTCATATGGTAAACTATTTTATAGATATTTGTTTTATTATTATTTATAAAATGGAATAAATAAATAATTCAAAATAATATTGGTTTTACTGTGAGGGATCCATCTAGACATTTGAAACATAAAAATTTTATACCATTTCTAGGGTAAAAACCCTTCCTCAGAACTAATAGTTGTCTCATATTTCTCATTTGATGAACCATATTGGAGATATTAAAATAAATTTCAAAAATATAATAATCAAAATAAATAAAATAATTTATTTTTGGGATCAATGTATCCAAACATCCAAATAATAAAAATTTTATTCCCCACCTAGGTTAAACACCACATCCCATACCAAATAGTATTCTCATATTTCTCATACGAAGCACCATATTGGATGTATCAAAATTAATTGAATAAATTTTTGGCAGTGAATATTTTAAAATTAACAATTTTATTACATTTTAACAAGCCATTATGAAATTCATAATCTCACACTAAAATAGCATTTGACTCCAAATATATTCGATTAAATATTCTGAAGTGTTCATTAAGATTTTAATCACATGAAAATACATTAAGACATTTAGTATGTTATTTTCATTGATAAAACAATTTTCCCCACATAATACACATTTAATTATTCAATAAGTGGGTTTTTATTGTCTTTGTGATTTTTTTATATTACAACTATTCTCATATATCATATTCATATCCTCAAGAAGTATCTATAATAGTGTTTCATTAGAAACTTAGGTTAGTAATCCTGTTTATCAAACTCATATTTCCATGTTTCATCGTGGATCCATTTATCCTACCATCAAATCCACAGTAGTGGCCATGTATTTCCTTAAAAAACCTTCTTTTTTAGAGATATAATTTTCACCAGATGATTGATATAAGATGAATATTTATTCAACTCAACATACTCAAAATATATAACATGAATGGTTCTGTTTTGTTTCATTCAAATATATGACATCTGAACACATCATGCATACATTGATATAGTGAAGAATGGTCTAGATGATACACCACTACCCCTGTAAACTCATTGAGATCAAAGGGTCTAAAAAATGAGGTTATAACGTTCCTTGTTTCCCCAAACATCTCGACCCTATCCAAAAACTCACTCAAAATAAAACTAAATAAACCATATAGGATTCTAAAGGTCCCATACTGGGGTTTACATATAATCCATGACTACTCTGAGCGATGACGAAACTATAAAAAAGGGATACTTCCTATTTCTTGATGGTATCCATTAACATGTTGGGGCCAACCACCACTTCCTTAATTACCTCAGGCCAATAGATAATAGAGAGACATGACCAATAATTAGTGACTCATAAGATTACATATGAATAAAAACCATGTATCTTTAATTGAATTTTATCTGAATAAATTCTTGGTCATCAACCCATTATCCAAATAATTCATACACCCATGGTCAAAAAATATCATTAAATATTAGTATAGTATAGTCTAACTATCCATTAAATTGATGTTGGTATACCATTAACTGTCTCAGTTGATTCCATATATATTTTTTATGCCCTTCCAAAATATTGATGTATAACATGAATCTCTACACAACACATCTTTCACAAGTTTAGGTCACCATTAGTGTTGAGATAGGGAAGTCTCTCATGTCCTATATCAATAAAATATCTCTCACCAAAGAGATATTGCCACTGAAACATTACATAAGGTTCCATATTTTTCATCCATGTGTCACATGTAGGGTTCTTCCACTTAGGGGGCTATTTTTTAGAAGACCAATTGGATAATACCTACAATATTTGCATCATCACTACTCCCAAGATGACAAGCGATTCTACACAACACACTAAATAAACAATCCTAAACTCTAAGAGTGTCTATAATAATGTTTTTCCAATATTATCCTTATCTTTTCGAAATAATCATCATAATGGTCTGACAACAATAATTTTGATTCCATCATTTTTAGTTCTACTAATCGTTTTGATAATTATGAGGACTCTCAGAAAAACTATCAGTAATATCCTGCTAAACCTAGAATTCTCAGAATATCAAACACATTGAGATGTGTCTTAAAAATGAATACCTCAATATTCAATTGGTCTATATACATAGTTGACTATGAAACCAAATCATCTTTAAAAATCACTCCTCCAATTCAATTTCATTCATTGATAGGTTGTTATAAAGACTGTGATCTCGAATAATAATCAAGACCATATTGTTGTGCCTTGAATGATTTTATGGTGTTACTAAGTAGATGGTGATATCATTTGATGAACACTACATGGAACGAGTCTAGGTATAGATAGACAGTATTTATCATGATGTTTATCATCAGCGATTTCATGTTTTTCAATTCAAAAAACCTTACCATATACTTTTATACTATATTCATTCGATGAAATTCATTCTATGGAGTAACATACTCTATAAAATTAATCTTCTGATAACTTGATAAAAGATCGATCATGGAGAAACACTAGGCTCTTTACAACTAATCATAAATATCCCTGATCTTGAGGAATAGATATTGGTTCTTCATCATCACCTGGTTCATTTTTTGGTAATCAACACATATTCAAAGATAACCACATTACCTCATTGAATTCAAAAATGCTTTATCCAAAGGTGAGTTACATGGCCCTGTGAATATCTTCATCTATATGTCATCTATATGAAAAATGATATCCTTTAGATTGAATATCTCAATATGAAATATGGTATCGAAATGGCTATGCACCTAATATGAGATTCTATTAACATTCCCACTAATCCTTAATAGTTTCTAATATGTCGAGGATCCTTAATAATTTTAACCCATTATTCAATATCTTGAGTTCCTTATGATCCCTTTATGGATGAAAAATGTTGGAGTATTTGTAAGGTTATATTTGACCAAAGTTTTGAACTCGTATACCTAGGTCTTTTTATAAGAGATAATATATTAGTAGAAGAAACCATACTACCTATACCATGAGTGGGTGTGAGAGAAATATAAAATGCATTCACCCACACATATAGTGGTAATTATGAATCATCCTTCCTTATGGAGGTATTTTAGACTATATTACATATAGTTGCATAACACTACATTATGGTGAAATTTTCTGTAATGTGAAAGAACACACATAAGTAAACAAAATGATAAAATATGATAAAATATAATTAATATATGGTATAAAACAATTTTTCTCAAAACTATTCTATGGGATTAAACATGGATTTCATAGGATTGTACCCTCAACCCAAGGTATTCCCTTCTCAGAACTAACACTTGTTTCCATCCCTCCATTCTAGTCCCAGCATAAAAAACTAAAACAAAATCAACCATAGTTAAATTAATCAGTCCTAATAATGATATATCACTAAACAATAAATCATGTATATCATTAAAAATACTATACTAAATAAATTGAACAATTCATTTGATTTTTGTAAAGAAATACTATGAATCCCAAAAACACACACACACACACAAACACACAAACATATGTTCCTGGTGAACCTTGGTGAAAAAGCATGATACATGAACTTACATGAAATCTCATAAATCACACATAACCTCATGTGTTTTACACAAAGTGAATTCAATCAATGGTAAAAAAAATTAACATTTATGGAAATGTAGAGGTCTACTATATAGTCCTGGTAGGAACATACATAGTTCTCTTACTAAATTTTCAATATCATATATAATATCTTACTTTTGTTAGTCCAAGGGAAGATAATAACATGTGAGTTAGTCCTGATACTATGATATCATTTTTTAACATCCTGACTCAAATCACCAGGTCTAATCTAGAATTCCATATAACCTCATGCTTGTCTCCCCATATGTATGAGGTTTATGACTAGCCTTGATGGTCAGTGTGTGTTTGTTTGGATACTATAACCTAAATATCATGTCATTGGATCAACAATAATAATTAATAAATATTTCATAATGTATTTATATTAAACATATCAATAATTTAATATCATGTAAATGTAATAAAAATAATGATCATCCCATAGGTGTAAATCATATACAGAAGGAAAAAGTAATGTAAATAAATAAAAAGTGGATACTCTAGAGATAGTCTTGGTGAGATACTAGCTCCATGCTTCTCCACATTTCTATCAAGCATATGCCACTTACACTTTTCTAGATCCAACATTCCATCAACAAGAATAACAAAATGTCTTAGTTTGGCTGTGAGTACAAGACTTGGTAGGAAACAAGAAATGTATCCTTAACATAATGATCCTAATTATACATTTGTGTTCCATAATAGAAAAATTGAATAAATAATAAAAACACAGAATCAAAAAATAAGTTTTCATGCTTTATCAAATCATCCACAAACCCCTGATAGCAACTACTTCATATCTATTCTTGATTGATAATCTAATAATACAAAGAGTCATGGATTAGCCATCAGTCTAATTTAAGAGTGCTTCTAAGTGTCTCGGGAATATGAAAGTAAACATTAATTATCTTCATGATTATTGTTTTATATATATATATATTTATGTAAGGTATTGATAGTTAATTAACATCTACAATTCATCATGTGATATACTGGCGATCGATATATTATTATCATCCCTTAGTCGTCAAAGAAGATACAAGTTACATCGAGCTAGTAGTTGTCCCTTTAGTTTTGACTAAAATAAACATGATTGAGAGCTAATCAACATCTCCTCCTAATTTAATTTATACTAGAGAATGAAGGTAAATAGACATCTATTAGTAATTGAAGTCATGAACCGACATCCTCAAGGCATCATCGTATGCATACCTCGTGAATTGGTCCTTTATCTCCACTACTTCATGCTATGTGAACTCCTCATATAAGGTATAACTTCTCATGCCAATCTATCTATATTGGGCTCTAATAACAAAAACACATGGAAGACAATTTATGGGATGATACATGAGAATAAATTAGATATCATCATATGTAATGTTACAAAAACAATACATGTGATAAAAATTTAATAAAAGATAAAAGTACTCAAGGAATATAGTGTAATATAAGGGTTCTATAAATATTTACACACCCATGTGTGATCATAATCTATTAGGGTCATCGATACATGAATATGTATAATCATATTAATGTAAATCTTTTAAAAACAAAATCTATGGGTTAATGAAAATCCTACCTCAAAAGTCATCGACGATAGTGTCAAAGGTAAAACTATATACAACACCTCATCATGACCTCACTATAAAAATTTCATCACAAGAGGTTCAATAAGATTTCCTAGAACCATAAAACATATTTTATTTTAAAAAATATCAAATGTGATGATAATTTCTATCTCTATGTGCATTTTGACATAATTTATTAGGTCAACACATGGCTCACTATATTCATCCTACAAATAATTATCCAACATAATTATCTTTTGGTAATTTAATACAATTTTTCTATTTTTAATTATCTTATTATAATTTAAAATAAATTATCACCTACGATTATATTTTGATAATTACAGTTATTTATCCTTCTATAATTAAATTTTGAGAAATTTTCTTAAATTATAATTTAATAATTATTTTTTATATATTTTCTTATATTATCCTGTTAAAATTATGCTTTCATAATATATGTTAAATTATTATTTTATAATTATCGCATTATAATTGATTATAAATTATCATTTTATAATTATGTCTTGATAATTTCTCATAAAATCTCATTTTACAATAAGGTTTTGATTGTTTCTATTAAATTATTATTTTTTAATTATCTTATTATAATTTCTTATATATTAACATTATATAATTATCGTAGGTAATTAAATAATATATGTTCCTTCTATAATTATCTCTTGATAATTTATTGCAAATTATCATTATATAATAATATAATATTATCATCAATAAATTAGGGTTAGATATCCATTGATAAAAGTATGTAATAATCAATTTATAATTAGTTATAATTATCATTTTATATCATAAACAAAATTATAGTTTGATCATTTTAATAAATGTCCTTGTGATAATTCAACAAAATTTTCTTCTCGAATTTATATAAACTATCCATTGATAAAATCATACAAGTGTCATTTCATAATAATTATTCGATACATTATACTTTGATAATTTATTAATGTTTTGATTTAGTTAATTTTCATTATTATCCTTTTATAATTTGTATTAAAATATTGTTGCTAATACCATTAAATAATATTTTGATAATTTTCAATATAATATCCTTCAATTATTTGAGTTCAATCAAATACTATTTTCTCATGATAATTATAATTGATTAATTGAAATAATTATCAATTGATGGTATTTTTAATAATTTTCATTAATAATTCCACATTTTATTATTTATTTTAAATTCCTCAATTTTTCTTGATTTTAATGTGGATGAATTAAATATAAATAGTAATGGAAAAAGTAAAAACTCATGTTTGCATCTTCAACCTCACACGAAACATTGGTGAAAGTAGGAAAATTCACATCAATAGATCCCAATACCACTGGAGAGTAGAATTATTTATTCTAATGGAGTTTTGAGAACACCAGGATCCAATAATACCAACTAATAAAGATGATGAAGTTTTTTTGGTGATTATTACCTTAAAATTACACCACACAAAACTGATTTTCTAAAAAAATGTTTTTAAAAACTAATTTACATGAAAATCAATACCAAGTCATTGATTATCACTAATTACAATGTGACTAATTCAATCCTTACTAAAAAGTAGGTAAATTGAAGGTTTGAAAACCATCCGATGTTATTAATTGAGTTCTTCTTGTTTTTATTTTAGAAGAAGACGGAGACTCATTTAAATTGATTTTATATATTTAAAATATGATTAATTATTAAATTAATTATTAATTTAATATAAAAAACCAAATGAAACAAAACACATTTTGATAATAAATTTTGTACACTACATATGGAAAACACCATGTCTGAGACCTAATGTTTATCTCATATTTCACGTATGATGCAACTTTTTGAGGGATATTAATTTATTATTATTAAATAAAATAATAAATAATTAACATAAATTAATAATGGTTTTTATTTACATTCATCCACCAAAATTTCTAATGATTATGAATTTTATACCTCATTAAGGGTGAGAACCTCATCCCAGACCAAACGGTGGTATGAAATTTATAACACAACACAACATATTTGATTTATTAAATTATTTTCAAATATAATATTTTTAAAATTAGTAAATGAATATTTCTCATGAGTGAGGCATCCAAACACCTAATTATTATAGTTGTTATGATCCAACTAGGGTTAGTATCACATTATAGACCAAAAGGATGTTTCATATTTATTATATGATGCACCATTTTATTGTAATTTTATTTTTTAAATAAAGTACATTCATTTAATATAATATATTTAATTATTTTATTCCAAATTTTTTGATTATTTACAAGCCTCGAAATCTCAAACTAACTCATTTCCTTATATTGATAATTATTTAACAGATTATTCCAAGGTGTTAACTAAGATTTTAATATTACTCAATACCCTTAATAAATTTATTATGTTATTTTCATTTATAAATAACGATCTTCCACAAAAGACACATATGATTTATCAATTTTGGATTATAATTATATTTTCAATATTTAGGAAATTACAATATAGGCCCAACTTATGTATTTGAAGGTTGTAGTCTAGGAATTATAGTAATGGTACAATTAGTCTCTATAAAGTGGATGTAGTCTATGAATAACTGTTCTTTCTTTAAGTATTTATCACAAAAGATGTAAATTTTTGAGAAATTTATCAACTAAAATTTGAATGATTATGAACGTATGAGATCTTATTTTTCTTGGTATTTCATTTTAAGCATCCATGAATCCATTAAATAGAATCTGTAAAACCTACATCCCAATCTCCACCTGAGTAAAATAATTCAAATAATAAAAACCCATTAAATATAGGAGAGAGAATGTATTTATAGTTAATATAATTATCTATGAGATAAAATGTTATCTTTCAAATTAATTTGAACAATAATTTTTCTAATTAAAATTTACACGATAGATCGAACTGAATTTAATTACCCATAAATTAATTAAATATAAACCATATTAAAATTATAATGAAATATTAAAATTAAATTAATATAAATTTATGGTATACATTTCAATAAATATTTTAATTTTATGAATCTCATTTGGAAATAATTAATTATTGTGTATTAAATAATAAAAAATTGTTTTGAATAATTTGATTAACATTAAATATTAATTTAGAAAAGATCCAATTCAATGAAAATGACAAAAAATATAAAATTAAAATTATTTTAAACATAAAATTCAATCAACATTAGAAATAAAAAATTAATTCACTTTTAACATTAAAATTTTAATACAATGTTAGAAATAAAAGATCAATTCACTATTCAAATAAAACATAAAATCAATACTAGGAAATAAATTTAAATCACCATTAAAAATAGAAAATTAATTTATAATTGTAAAATAAGAATTTATTTTAAGTTTAATATAAATATTTAAATCAAATTACAAAATAATAAATAATCCACTATTAGAACAATTTATTAACTATTTGAAGTAAATATAATAAATAAATAGTTTAAACCAATTAATTGGATTTTTGAACAAAAAATTAGTTGATTTTTTTTTAAAATGATTTATTGCTCTTGTAAAATTAAATTTTATGATTAAAAAACAAAATTAACTAATTAAAAAAAATGAAATGATGGCTTAAAAATTTTAATTAGGAATAAAAAAAATTATTTGATGAATCGTGTAAAATTATATGTACAAATTGATATACAAAATTTGGGGAATTTTTAATTGATCCAAATGATAGAATAAGGGGTTTCCCTTGAAGATTTAAATATATATACTACATTAATATTTATAACTAATCAATAATAACTCAAATTTGAATCATATTCTACAATTTATAATTGAAAAAATAGTGAAGGCACAAAATATAAATATTAAAAAACACTGAACTTTAGACTATTTTTATCGCACTGAAATTTTAATTATATTCTTCATGCAGTTGAGTAAAATGTATGAAAATTTATTAAATTTCTAGCCCTAAAACTAAAATGTAATTATTTATATTATCATGACCGATATCATTGAATTGAAAATTGATGTTAAATTCTAGAAATTCCATGATCCCAGATTTGTTTTATAGATTTTGTGTCGTTTTTCTTCACCATATAAACAAAAAAATCGGACTTCCCAGTTTTGAAATTAAATTTTGTTATATGTGTGATATTTCAATGAAATAAGTTTCTCAAGAAGGATATATATATAATTAATGTTAAAATTAAATATTGAAATAAAATTTTAATGAAAAAATAAGAAAAAAATATCATTCATTAGAAAATCATGCATAATGTTTAGATCAAAATGGGAAAATGTTATATATTTTATTATGTCTGTTGTAGTATATTACTCATGAGGTGGGGGTGAATTGAGTAAATATAAAAATTCCTGTTAAAGTTAGTTCATTAAAAATTTCCCACAATTAAAATATAATAAGAGACAATTTTTTACTGAATTTATAAAAGTCATAATTGTTCAATTAATATCTCTAAAGATTGATCATTATATATATATACTAATCTGAAGATCAGTATACCTTTTGAATCCACCATACTTGTTCAAATAAAATATCAAAACATAATAAACTAACTATCAATGTTAAATTTAGATTTATGAAATTTTGATAAAATAGAATAATACTAAAGAGTAAAACACATCAGAAATAAACAAGAGGTTCTATCTCAAGATATGTCATAGTCCTCGTTACTTAGTGATCACCTGACACTAAGAAATTTATATTAATAAACATGATCCACACATTGGATCAGTATTTTCAATATTAAATCAGACTGTCTAGGTCACACTTGATCTCTACCTCAGTAATTCGTGTGAAAAACAAAAAATAGTTCAAATATAAGATCTTCCATTATTCTACGTTGGATACAAGAGTAAAAATATTGAGTGAGTTTGAGGATATCATGTATCCTTTAGTTATGAATATGAGTTAGTGTGTGTGTAATAGACAGATACACACATGGCTCAAAAATGTAAACAAAAGAACACAAAGAGATAACGATATAGAATAATGTTTAGAAGTATTTGTTTTTTATATAATGTTTCTTTAGACTCATATGATGTACAGAAATAATGATTTAGTCTTCGTCTGAATTTCAGCTTCAAAACTGAGTATTGTAGATTCTGGGGTATGGTTTCGGAAGAGTGTGATGTGTTGAGATTCATGATGGAAAGATGTTCAGTGTAGTTCAGCATGACTTTCTATTTTTGTAGATGTCCCTGTATATTCTCTGTTTGTGTTCGTGGGTGTTTTAAGAAAGCTCCAGAGTTGCTGGAGTTTTTCAGTTCCTATGTTGTTTTTTCTTTTCTATGTATTCCTCATTATCTATTAAAAGGTCTTGTGGGTAATTATGTTATTCATCAAGGAACAGTAGACATGAATTTCTCCCCACATGTATGTACCTCATTCTGTCTACTAATAGTATTATCAACAACATCAAATAATGTGTGAAACATTAATTTTTTAAAATATAACCATTACATATAAATATTTATTATTAATATAAAAATAGTATTTATGACTATTGGTGAGTCATAATTATTGGTGACACCTTTTCATTGGTAATTCATCATTGGTAAGTCAACATCGATCAGTCAATATTGGTGACTACATGTATCACTAAGTCCTTTCCATTGGTGTTGATGACTCAATGTATTAGTGAGTTATTTATGAAATCGGTGTGACCAATCATTAGTGAGATAGATGAAATATTAGTGACTCATATCAACTACTTGTGAGTCATTTCATCAGAAGCATAGCGTAACGGTAGGTCACATGAACTAATGGTAGGTCGTTTGCGTCGGTAGCTTGTGTAATATTGAGTCCTCTATCAGTCGGTGTCATGTCCAACAATGAGTCTTCTCTTTGTCGGTTTCAATGACTCATACATAGATAATTTTTAAGTTCTATCTATCTTATAATTAATATCTAGAAAATGTTAGAACTCATAATTACCCAAAGTGAATCAATTATTAGTTAGTTTAGGCTTCAACACACATTAATAGTTAAGAGATTGAAATGATCTGATATTTAAGAGGACTCTTTGTCTTAATATAATATTTGGCATGAAGTAAGATATAAGTTAATAAATGTCATTATTTGTGATAATTAGAACCATTATAGGTATATATAGTGGTCAACAACATTAATGGGCCAACAATATCAACTTTTTTTGATAATCACAAATCATGGAATTATTGAGTAGCATATAATAATGATTAAAATATATAATTATTATTGTATCAGATAGAAGATTAAGATAATTTATTAGAGAATCATAATTACATAGTATGTATCAATTTTAATAAATATTAAATTAAATTTCTACATCTTTTGGGAATAGAAAAAAGTGGTAAGAGAAAACAACTGAAAAAACAGTAATGTTGGAAGAATGAAATATTGTTCATAATATGAGTACCCTAAAAAAAGAACCCAACCCTATCAAATGAAAAAACATTCCACACTACAAGTTAAAATGTAATAGTAAAGGGGTGTCTTTCCATTATCATAAAGATCAATAGATTGGTTATGATGAGAAGGTAGGCTGAGTAGTAGGGGTCATTGTTGATTTTGAGAGGAGGAAAAGGCACTCCTTTAAGAAAAGTAGATGAAAGGGAATGTCTCTATTCAGAAGGAACCTGAGATAGAATAGTTTTTTAGATGTCTGTTCTGATGTGTGATATGGCATAAATAACCAAAATTTTAGGTTTAGTATCCACAGAACTAGAATGGGTATGCTCTTCAACAGGAGGTACTACAATGTCTTCACTTTAGACATGAAGGAATTGTTTCAACAACATAATGAATTCATCAACCATATTTCATGGCCTTCTCAAAATCATCCATTATTTCTATAAAAATATCCAACAAAATAGTATATTGAATGATTTTACGAATTTGATCCTTAATGATCTTTGTTATGGGAGGATGAGTAATATTTGTGGCCAATTACTTGAAAAGACTATTTATTTTATGTTTCATGATGAGTTTGGAGAAAAAATAATTAATCATTTTGGTCAGTTCAACCTGAGTATGAGAAGCACTTATTGTATAATACTCCAATTTATCATGCACTTTATCTGCAGTATCCTCAACATTTTACATAAATTTGATCAAGTACTACAGCTCCTCTATGAACATTAAACTACCTATAGCATGATCTTCACAATGTGAGGACTCATTAGGTGGAGAAGAACATGAAGATCAATCCTAAGAGGTGATATCCTAGACTTATTTTGTCTGAATGGAAAACTCAAGAGCATTAAAATGAGAAAAAAGGTCATCAAGTCCTCTCATGACTCTATCAATTGAATTTCCATACTCTGTGGTCAAAGTATCGATCTAAACTATCATCTTCTTTATTCCACTTTCAAGCCTATAATTTCATATCAAAATTATATCTTCACTTATGGTTAGATTTGGCTGAATCACATTTATCACTAACTTTGAAACAAAAGCATCATCAGCTTGAGATTGACTAGTTAATGTATGAGAAGATCTATAAGCACCATCTTTCTTTACATCATCAAGAACATATCTGATTGCTTTAAAATTATCATTCAGCTCAGTATTCTGTCTCATGGCTTCATCAATCTCATATTTCATTTGAGATTGTAATGAGTGTCTTATCGGGGAACATATATCATCCTCAAATTGTTCAAAATCGTTTTTATTGACATAGTCACTGGATGTGGTCTCATCCACAAGTTCCTTTACATCAAGGGAAACAATCTCATCTTCATAGTATTCATAATCCAATCCCAAAGCATCATAACCACAATTCCTTATACATTCAACATGAATATCATATTCCAAATTAGAAATAGTATAAATCTTTACTCTCCCTATTTGATGCTCTTCATCGTCTCGAGAAACTAATACTTAAGGGTCCCCATCAGTTTTATCTGTTACGACTGATCGCTCCCCCACAGTCAAGGATTCCTAGATAGGTGTCTTTTCCTGAAGAAGAGTTATTTTCCTAGTGTACACTACTAGAGAAATAGTTTCATCTCAAGAAACATTTTTTTATAGAGAAACAACCTTGACAAAGACATTAATATTAGCATTAGTATCTTCCATACTCACAACATTTTTATTTTCATCAGCATGACCAGAGTGACTGGCACTTTGACATTCATTAATTTTTTTTTATTACCATCTTCATTATTCTCATCTCTGACTTGTTTTTATCCATCATCCCATCCTAATTATGAACCAATTTCACCACTTCTAGTTTCATTCTCTTTTCCATCTTTTTCATCTTCATGTTCAAATTATTCATTGGATTCACTAACATACTCTACACTACCTTTAACTTCTGTTTTTCACTACTTGGTGATTTGAGAATAGGTTCATGAGAGGGTAAATCCAAAGGTGGACATCCATGTCCAATAGAGAATATTTTTGATGGTCTAGTAGTGGTTGGGTCACTTCTATCATCAACTGGTGATCCCACGTCTCTATTAGGGTAGCATGCTCCTCTTCCTAATTTGATGAATAGGTTACATGTTCACCTGGACCGAGATCAGGATCCCATATATCCCTTAGTCTAACAGGATGGTTTATGGGATTGAAATTCTCATTCAATCTATGTTCATCACCAAATCATTCTTTCTTCCAAGGGTTCTAATTTATTTTCATATATTTACAGATGATAGAGCTTAATTATATTACACTTCATTCACTAAATACCACATTGTAAGCTTAATTTTCACATTCATTCTCCTTCTACACAACTGAAATTAATCATGAATAGATGATATAATGGGATTTACACTCAGGTTATATCATCTCAATGATGCACACCATAAAATATCTATAATGATTATATTTATCATTTTTCTGAAGAATTTCAACCAATTATACATCATCGTACTTGAGAGTAGAAATTTCCACTTTCATAGGATACATATGATCTTGAATAAACTTGAATACAATTAGGAACTCACCATTCAATTATGAGGTGATGGGTCTCATGTTCTCTTCATTTCCAGTTAGCCCCTTTAGAGAATCCTTAGAACATAAAAATTCACAATCATGAGGATAAGAACCTCTTTAATCATAAAACATTCATTCATGAGGTACCTTAAGACACTTTGCACAATGTCTTGTAAAGAAATAGATTCTATTCCCTTTTACATTCAAATTCATTATTGCAACATCACTTCCTTCCACCAATAGTTCCATATTCATACAAGACTCATACAACATCTTCAGATAAAATACTCTATCATTATATTCAAACTATTCAAGCCATACATGTTATTTCATCAAATTTACCAAAAAAAATATTCTCTCCAAATTCCATTCAACTAAATCTTCTTTATCTGAAGTTACAACATGATCTACTAGATAAGTATTCATTGTACCTGGCGATTTGAATGATTCCTCTTTTTTTCTTAGAAGGACATAACTCATCATATTCTAGATCTCTCATTACTCATGACATTACGATTAGTTTTGTTTGAGGATAAGAAGGTGAAAGGTCGAAAGTAGAGATAGATAAATGAAAAAATGAGTGAGAGAGAGAGTAGTAGTAATGAGAGTAGAGTGAATTGATTAAAATTTATATCATTTATGAGTTTTATGAGTTTACAATTGAAAAATCCTGGACTGGGTTCAATGGAATTAATGAAATTGTGTCGTTTTGATGAAAACATACAACGTATAAAAGTGATGAGTCACTGGTGTCGGCATGACACACTTCTCGAAACATCAATGGTGTCAGCATGATAATGGTGTCAGCATGATAACTTCATAGAAAATGTTTAAGGGGAGATAAAGAAATAGAAATAATATAGTTGATAATTATTAACTCATGTATAATAAAATTGATTCTTTCCGTGTTCAATTGATTGGTGAATATATCATAATGCTAATATTCTTGTACAATAAATTCTAATGTAATACCTCCCTTTTTATAACGATCTCTCAAAAAGTGATGTCTTACATAAATATGTTTTGTTCTAGAGTGAGAAACTAGGTTCGTAAAGATGTTAATAGCAATAGTGTTGTCACATATTATAGGTACATGTATAAATTGATTTACATAGTCTAGAAGAGTTTGTTATATCAATAAAATTTGTGCACAATAGCTACCAACAGCTATGTATTCATCTTCGGCAGTAGATAATGAAAAATAATATTTCTTCTTACTAAACCATTTAACGAAATATTTTCCCAAGATGTGGTATGTCCCAGAGGGGCAATTGATATCTAAATTTCATCCACTAAAATCAGCTTTAGAATAACTCAATATAACAAATTATTGTCCTTTGGGATAAAGGAAGCCTAAATTGATAGTATGTTTCAGGTAATTGAAAATTCTTTTAACAGCATTCAAGTGATATTATTTGGGATTATCAAGAAAATGAGCTCAAATACACACACTAAACATTGTATCTAGTTTACTAGTAGTCATATAGAGGCAACATCAAATCATTCCTATATTGGTGGTCTAATCGAAAGACATACCATCTCCATCAAAGAAAAATGATTTTTAAAAGATCTTTTGTATACTTACATTGATTTGAAGTGGTACCTTCTTTGTTTTGAAAATTTTTAATTTCAAAAAAGAAATCGAGTTTACCCATTTAACTCATTTCAAGTTTATTTTTCATCATTTTATAAAATTCAATACGTAATGAATTTCCTGATGATCCAAAAAATAATCTCGTCAAAATAAGTTTGGACGTCTAAAAAATCATCAAAAATTTTTATTATAAAAAAATTAGGATAAACAATTCATTTTGTAAAAAATAATGAAAACAAATCTTAATCTATCATACTAAGATCTTGGAGCTTATTATAAACCATATAATGACTTTTTTTAATTTTTAATCATGATTTTTAAAATGTTGATTTATATAATAATGGGGGTTTTCAACAAAAATATCTTCAACTATATATCCATTTATGAATGCACACTTAACATCCATTTGATATTGTTTATAATTATGACGGGAATCATAAGAACGATGGATTCTAATGGCTTCAAGTACATCAATAGGTGAAATGGTTTCATGATAGTCAATGCTATAATATTGAATATATCCTTGTTCAAATAATCTTGATTTTTATTGACAATATTACAAGCTTCAACTACTTTATTTCTAAACACCCATTATGTTCTTATGATCAATATGTCTATGTGTATATCCACTAGTTTCCAATCATTTTTTCATTAAAATTTATTTAGTTTTTCTTGCATATAAATCACTGAAAAATCATCATTGATTTCATCATTGATATTTTTAGGTTCAATCTTTATCATTAAGGCTTGATATTCAACATGATTTCTAAGATAATATCTATATTTTTTTTATCTATATATCCAACAACATATAACGGATTATTTTTAAGGGTTATTGTTTTTCTGGAAAAGGTAGTACTGGTTATTCCAGGTTCCTCAATTTGATATGGTTCAATATGGATAGAGGTTGAAGAATTTTTATAACTCTTTGATTTCACATATTTCATGATATAAATATTTTATTAATTTTTATTTATTTCTAGATTTGATTTATAATCTTCAAGGATTCCTAGAGAGGTATCAGGATCATGAGGGTCTGATTCGTCAAATTTGATATGCATAAATTTTTCCATATAGTTGGATATTTTATTAATGAGTCCACATATACTAATTTAGGATGAGTAACCAAGAAAGATTACTTCATCACTTTTGGATGTGAATTTATCTAGATTGTCATTAGTGTTAAAAATATTATTAATACATCCAAACACATTAAAATAACATACATTATGTTTCCTATTATTTCATAACTCATCAGGATTATTCTTAAGGATAGGTCTATTTAAGACTCTATTTATTATAAAACAAGAAGTATTAATAGAATCATCCCAAAAGTAAATTGGTTTATCAAATTCATTAAGAATTGTTCTAGAAATTTCTTTAAAGTTATTATGTATTAATTCTAGAACTTCATTTTATTGAGGTGTCCTAAGGGTAGAGAAGTTATTTCTATATCCATTGTGTGTGTAACAAGATTTTGAGTCTTGATTTTCAAACTCATGACCATGATCACATCTTAGAGATTTAAATCTATGCCCACTATGATTATTTATAGTTTTAGCATACATTCTGATGTATGTAGATTCTTCACTTATGTGAGCTGAGAAATAAGTTCAATTATTCGTAGAATAGTCATCCATAAGAACATAGACATTATTATTCCAATTTAAAATAGAAACTCGAGATGGTCGAGACAAATCCATGTGAACAAAAATTAATGGTTGATTAGTTAAAACATCATTCTTTGAAATGAAATAGATTTTATGTTGCTTTATTTTTGGAAAATGATTTCCTAATTTATTTCATGGAAACTCTAATGTGGGTAGATTATTTATTAGACCTATTCTCATAAGTTTTCTAAGAGAGTGTACATTGAAATTTAGTATTATTTTGTGTCAGATCCAAGACTATTTGTTAAATTCACATAGACAAGATACATTCTATAAGGCTTGTGTGTCTAAATTTTTAGCATAGACATTATCATTTCTAAGAGCATAAAATATTATGTTATTTCTAACATCCAAAACATGACATGATTAATGTTTAAATTATCAATTAATTCCGTCATCACATATTTGATATATAACATAAATATTATACTTTAATCCATCGAAATAAAGTACTTTGGAAACTGAAAAATAATTTGGGTTACCAATATGTCTTACACTGATGATTTTTTTAGTACCATTGTCTCCAAATGTGACATGTACCCCATCAATTTTGATAAGACTTTTGAATCATGAGTAGTCTCATATCATGTGTCTTGAACGCCCAATATCTAAATACCACAAACCTATAAATAGACCCTATAAGAATATTATGTAAAAACAATATATCCATGAAATGACTTTGGTACACATATTTTTCTGTCTCCACAAACATTAGTAATAAAATATTTATGAGCCCACATATTCTTTGTGGGTTTTTTATATGCATAATATAAAGTATTTAAAAAATGTAAATATTTGTTCCAGAATAACTGGATCCAGTAAAATAATTTTAAGAACATGATCTTGTAGTAAATGTTTGACTGTTTATGCCTAAAGTAGCACATTTTCTAGTTTTTTCTCAAAAAATGTGTTTTTATAAGTTACATTGTGCTGGTTTTTATCCACTTCATGAAGTGATGATGGAAGATATATCTTTATCAAGAAGTTGTTTAAGGGTATTTTTTTAGTTAGTAAACTTTTTGAGATCTTTATTTCATTGCTCAGTATAAATTTTAAACTCGTTGTTTTCCTTGAGCAGTTGAGAATAATTCGATTATTTAGTAGTGCCTTCATATTTAATAGTTACAGTAATAGCATGTTGTTAATTTAATGATTTATAAGTGCCTTTAGATTTAATAGTTACAGAAAGAGCATGTTGTTACTTTAAAGATTTATACTTATCCTTTAATTTATTACATTTCTCTTATGGTTTGTTTCAATATTCAAATAATTCTTCACAATATATATTCTTAGACTCACTACCATTTTTAGAATATTAATAATATTAAACATGAAAGCCTAAGATTACCTCAAATGTGTTTTTCATAAAACACATGTATGGACCCAACCCCATTTTCCCAGAGCTGGTGCCTTATTCAATTACAACGGAATACAAACAAGGAATAGGCATCCTGAAGGACCGAGTAGTTTAGTATTATTGGAACCAAGATACATACATATGTTCATCATTACAACTTGAAATAAAAAAAATAACAAATACACCCCGTAGACTACTTCCATAACACCAAGGTTATTTCATCATGCCATCCATAATAAAATAAGAATTGTCCTAAAAATGAAACATAAGAAAGGGGTGAGCTAAAATGGTTAGTAAGGGTACAAAATACAGTGAAATATAAAATAAACAATAGACATGTTGAATAATTCTAAACACATACCTCTTAAAATAAATTGATCATAACATGGAAGAAAAATGAGTTACGTAAATATTTCCATAACATCATGTAATCATGGGTATTCTACTATTCAAATAACCCCATGAACCATAAATATAATTTTTTTAAATATAGAATGCATAATGGGGGATAATATAACCATACTATCATATCCTCATGACAAGAATGTAAATAATCATTTTTTCAAGGCCATGTGCCAAGAGCATAGTTTGTCTCATGAGACAATCGATGGACCAAGGGGTTATAGCAGGCCCCACCAAACACTTATAACGTCCAATTAATTCCTTATATGAATGGGGATAAACATAAAAGTCATATACATTCATATTGAATTTAATATATGAAATTAAAATAACATTCCATGATCATTATGTCTAGACACTAATCATTCAGGGAAAATTGGGGAATGGATTTAAGAAAGAACATTCATATTAAAAGTATCCATAACCCATTAAATTAAATATTTTAGAAGCTAACATGGCTTAATAATCCCACTAATGCATAAGAATCAACAAGATTGTTGAATTAGATGAAGATACTCTTATGAAATTTTCAATTAAATATGTAGATAAATACTCATTTACATGGAAAAGAATTGTTATTTTGGAAAAATATTTGTATAAAACCAGAAGTTAATTAAGATATTAATTTCATAATAATAAATTTTTTTTATAAAGATAATGGTTTCCAAAAAAATTATAGATTGACCTTGAAAATAGTTAAGAATTTGGGAAATTCTCGTGGACATGGTTTGTATTTCAGAAAAAATTTCAAAAGATCCTTTTAAAATATGTAACCATTCTTAAAATAAGGAATTATTCTGGGTTTTTAAAATATATATAACCCACAAACAATATTTTTGAAGATTACATTATAATACATAAGAGTTTCCTTGAGTTATTAGTCAACAAATGTAACCCGAAAGAAAATGGATGTTTAGGTGAAAAAACCCTTACCTCGAATGTGTTCCTCTCTTGAACAAAATATGTGGAATATGAAATTATACTTATTAATAACATAGTTAATGACCTATAAGAAATTTATTTATTTTATCATAATTCTGTTTAGTTAATTTATTACCTTATTGATATGTTATTATATTGAGTTTCGTCGTTCTGCAATGTTCATTTTATTTATTTTCATAATCGGTTCACGTGTTCTTAAATAATGGAGTTCATATTAATCTCCTGAATTGAATTTTTATATTATTTTTGATCATCATTACTTTTATTTGGTCAATTATATAATTATTTTACATGGCATGATGATAGATTATTATATAGATCATTAATGATAACTGTTTCGGCTAAATTGTGGGGTTTGATTAAAACATACTCATTTATCATTTTAACTTAATACCATTTATAATAAGGTATTAAAGAACCTTACATAGGGTATATTCCATATATAATAATCTGGTTCAACCATTAAAAAAATGGTTTCAGGACCATAATTGACAATGATAATAAAAATCAAAATCCCATCATCCTTCAATGTGGTAAATTGACACATCTCAGATGGTGTTCTTGATACAAGTATAAAAGATGGTAAAATAATGAGATGATGATAACTTATTCTACATTCATGAAAAAATTCCAGTACATTTAATGTATTAGGGTCATCATAACATTTGGATAAGGAGAGTTAATAATAGGAAAAGAAAACAAGTGACCTTGAAAGGAAAGACAAGAATTGAAAAGATGAATTTACCTTTTGAACTAAACTTCAATGAGAGCCTCTTTAATGGAATTGTTTGGGTATTTTTATGAGAACAAGGATTTATAGATGTGAGTGAGGAGGTTAGAGGGATATTTTTATAGAATTGGGAGAAGTCACAAGGCTTGACATGATTGAAGAGAAGAGGGAGTGAGATGGGGTTTTTATAGTGGAGGAGAGGAGAGTTTTAATTTTTTTAATCATTAGTTAATTAATTTCCCTCATGACTAGAAATTGTGATGATTCCACTTTAATATTATTAATATAAAATTTTAGGTAATATTAGTATTCATTAAGGTATAACACTATTCATATGGGTATGTGGGTTTTCTTAAAGGTAGGTTATTATTTTCCAAAACATATGATTTTCTTATTGGACTCCAAATAGCTTACTGATCGCAACCTTGTTTTTCAGATTTTTGAAACTCACATCACAGAAGTCACACACATATGTTTCAAGGGCCCCATAGCACATAGTAGTTAATTATGGTATGATTTAATGTGATTATGAAATATTTATAATAACAGAATTCTGTTGAAGGAATATTGGGTCGTTACTTTTTCCCCCCTTCGGAAATTTAACCCTCAAATTTTAATTTTATATTCTAGGCCAAAAACATGTGGGGTAACTTTTCCTTCATCGCTTCCTCCAGTTCCCAAGTTTACTCTTAGTACTTATTATTTCTCCATAGTGCCTTGGCTAGATGAGTAGTCTTGTTGGTTATAACATTGTCTCTACGATCCATGATTTTCACTGGCGACTCCTCATAGGAAAGATCATCCTCCAACTGTACCACATCTGAAGAGAGTACATGTGAAGGGTATGATATGTAATTGATTAAGAGGGATACATGAAATACATCATGTTCTTTCAACATGGTAGGTGGTTGTTCTAGGCGATAGGCCACAACTGCGGCTCGATCAATGATCTTGAAGTAGCCGATATACCTGGGACATAGCATTCCTTTCTTCCCAAATCTCTTGAACTTATTCTATTGAGATATGAGAAGAAATACTATGTCTCCAAATATTAATTCAAGGACTCGTATATGGTTATCCACATAACTCGTCTGTCGACATTGGGATTCCATGAAATGATGCTAAATGTTATTCTTCTTCTCCACCATTTCCTCAACCATTTTAGGTCCTAGTAGCTTATGCTAACCAACTTCAACCCAACACACTAGTGTTCATCGCCTTAACCATACACGGCTTCATATGGTGCCATTCAGATGCTCGAGTGGAATATGTGGTTGTAGGATAATTCAACCAGTGGAATATGATGGCCCTATCCTCCTTTTAATTTCACTGAACATTCTCTCAACATGTCTTCCAGGGTCTGAATAGTCCACTCTGATTGGCCATCAGTTTTAGGATGATAGGTTGTAGTTAAGTTTAGTTCAGTGCATAGATTAAGTTTGATACTTTTCCAAAACATCTAGGTGAATCTAGGATCATGGTCTAATACAATAGATAATTGTACTCCATGCAGCATTACCACATATTTTATGTAAATCCATGCCAGTTTTTCCAATGAGAAGTCCTCTCGAATCATGATAAAGTGAGTTGCCTTTGTAAGTCGATCCAAAATGACCCATATAGCATTGTTTCATATGGATATACTTGGAATTCCAGTGACAAAGTCCATGGTAATGTTATCCCACTTCCATGTTGGTATGGGTAGTGGTTGCAACATCACCTTATAATTTTTCCTCTCAACCTTCACTTTTTTACATAAAAGGCACATTGATGTATATTCAGCATTCTCCCTTTTCATATTGTCCCACTAAAAGTTATCTTTGAGATCTCGATGCATATTTGTGATACTAGGGTGTGTAGTGAAATTGTAGCTATGATAATCATCCAATAGTCCCATCATTAGCTCAGTAATAGTGGGACGCAAAGCCTCTAACTAAATTTCAAAATTCCACCTTTATATAAAAATTCTCACAACATTCCATTATTTACAACTGTAATTATTTTTGAAACACATCATCATCAGCCTATGAACAATTTATCCATTCTTGTAATGAAGTTTTAGAAAACATTTGAAAAATTTGTGATGTGTTACCACCATTGATAATTAACATATCCATCTTTACTAGATCCATGAAAAAAGGATCCCTTTCAAATCTCATCTTGTTCAGAACTCCATGAACCTTTCCACTTAAAGCATTTGATACCTTATTCTCCTTCCCATGGAGACAGTGTATTGTGAAATCATAATCTTTGAGTATCTCAATCCATCTCATTTTTCACGTGTTGAGTAATTTCAGTGAGAACATATATTTCAAAATCTTATGATCTGTATATATCTTACAGTTTTTCCAAAGAGGTAAGCTCCAAATAATCGGAGCAAATATAACCGCTAAAAACCCATGATCATGAGTTGGATTGTTTTGTTCATGAATTTTTAGTAACCTAGACTCATAGGTAATCACTTAATCATTCTGCACAAGGACACCACCAAGTCATTTCTCTAATGCATCTCTATAGATAACAATCATATCATTCCCCAATGGTAGGGTTAGGATCAGATCATTCACTAACCTCATCTTCAATTGATCAAAACATTATTTACATTCTTTTATCCATATTAACTTAACCCCGTTTAGTGTGATCTTGGTCATTGGGTTGGCTTAACATGTGATGTTTTGACTTAAATGCTAATAATAATCTACTAAACCAATAAAACTATGTACCTAAATTATATTCGTTGGAGTATTCCATTCTTTCATAGCCTTTTTCTTCATAGGATCTATAGATATTCCATCCTTAGAGATTATGGGTCCTATAAAGGAAACTTATTGGTGAAAAAAATCACACATGCTAAGATTCCCATATAATTTATTTTTTCTAAGTGTCTTTAGAATAGTGTGAAAGTGATTTTCATGATATTCATGGCTTTCAAAGTTTACCTGGATATCATTAATAAATACAACTAAAAATTCATCAAGATATTCTCTGAAAAATCAGTTCATTATATCTATGAATAATTATGGTGCATTATGTAGTCTAAAAGGTATTATTTTAAACACATAATGCCCGTACCTGGTTCAAAATTCTATTTTTGGAATGTCTTCTTTCCTTACAAGAAACTGATGATATCTAGTTCGATGATAAATCTTTTAAAAATATTGGGCTCTATGATGTTGATCAAATTAATCATGTATTCGTGGAAGGGGATACTTATTCATTATTTAAATAGCATCGATATCTCTGTCAAAATACATATTCATTTTTGTCGCGTAAATCCTTTATCACTCAATTCCTCTAGATTTTTCTGTAGTTCCACTAACTCCACAACTGCCATTTTATAAGGGGTCTTTGATATGAGCCTTGACATAAGAATTAATTAATGGAATACTCAATTTCATGATCTAGATGATGTCCAAGTAAATTCATTGGAAAAACGTCAACATATTCTTGTACAATAGGTACATACTCTATCAGTACATTCATCTCCTCACCCATATTAATTTCGTTTTCTTTTTCACAAATAATTGAATTATGTAGATCTACTTGGGGTGGATCTATATGTTATTCCAATGGAAATCTATCTACTCTAAAAATAATGGATTATACACCGGTCTCAAATATTGTGACATCCTTAATCTTGCAATAGATCTTCACATCATAATTTGATAGCCAATTTATATCGAGAATTATATCATAGTAAATAAATGTTATGATAATAAGGTTAGAAACTAAATAACATTTATTTGTCATGAGGGGGACTAATCGACACACCTTTTGTCAATGATATATCCACAAGGGGTTTTGACTAATAACCCCTTTATTAAATCAAATTGGACATAACAAATTGTATTGGAAAACTGGGAAGATATAAATGAATGTGACGATCAAGAATAAAATAAATTATTTTCTAAGTAGGATGAAACAATAAATGTACATTGAAACACATCATTAATAACTTTATCCTCCACAGTTGTGACCACATAAGCATTTCCATGCTCCCTCGGCCTTCATTGGGGAATTTTTCCTGAATGCTTAGAAAATTCATGTGAATAATGTCACATATCCTTGGAATTGTATCACAGAACATTGTTATCATCTTTCTTCCCCTTAAAATTCATGAGCTTGGTGGACTTTTTCTCCGCACTTGTAACAGAAACCCATTCCCATCAATAAATTTCCGAGTGTTTCCTCTCACAATTAATGCATGATAGAAATTCAACTCTTCCCTTATTCCCCATATCCTTATTTCATTTTCTATAGTATTCAATAACCCTCTTCTTTTCATGTTATCCTTTAAAGTCATACGACATAGAAAATTCATTTTCAATCTTGATAGCACTAGAGACTATATCATCAAATGATGAGAAACATTGGGAGAAAAGATACCTTTAAATGAATAGTTTTAAACAATCATTGAATCAATCAATTTTGCTCCATGGATTATGTATGTAGTTTTCAACATGACTTTCTAACCTTGTATTGTTGGCATCACACCTGAAAATATTTTCATCTTCCTTCTACCTCAATTTCAAGAATTTCCTATCCATATCTACTTTCTTATCACAAGGGAATTTTTTTTCTAATAATATTTCCTTAAAATCCCTTCATTCAATATCTCTTATTTCTTCTTCCTCCTTTTTGTTTTAGATTAACAACCACCACTGATCCTCATCTCCCGTTAGATGATAAACGGCCATGAAAAACTTCTCTCTTTTGATGCATCCCAATGTGAGAAATATATTCTCTTGGGAACATATCCACTACTCTAATACAAATGGGGTTTTAGTCCAATTTAATGATGGAGTCTATTTTTCTGTAATGTTATCTGACATAGTTCCTCGACGTGGTGGATCCAGATTCTCTATATGGGTAAAGTTATTATTCATAACCTGAGTAAGTTGTCCCAGTATATTTAAAAGTTTCTCAACACCACTCACATCACCATAGCCAACATTATTATCCTGCATCAGTGGGAAATCCCTATAGGGAAAAAATGCATTTGTGAAGTTTCCATTCCTTCCACTAGGCGTCATTTCAAAATAATGGAATACACTTGATTAAGGTATGAATAATAATGTATAATCTCATTATAGAAAAATACATAGCATAAATTGAATTTCTACACATAGATAAATTTTTATTCATAAACATGGTATATTTGATGAAAAATATACATGTAAATCTATCATAATGTCTGGTAAAGAAAATGTGAATTGTCCTAAGCATATACCTCTAGGAGTGTTATAACCAAGTGAGAAGCAAAGCCAGTTGTTATGTACCAGGATACCCGGGTCATGCGCGAAACTCCTTGTCAGAGCTTTTCACTCCTTGATACATCTGTGCTAGAGCCACCACTACATAATCATATCTAGACAAGGATGTATTTCTTTAAAGATCCATATAATCTATTACTGACCAAAATACATGGACATTCATGTATGTTTATCCTCAAATAACATTCCCCAACATTAAGCATAAACCCTAACAATTCAGATTAAATTTAGTAATTTATTTAAGAAAGAACATGCACATCCAAATAAATAATAAAACAATAAATAAAATTGTGTAGATGAAAAATGGCATAATAATCCCATTAATACAAAAGAATCGTCAAGAGTGTTGATATATATGATGATACTCTTATAAAATCATCGAGTAAATCTTGAGATAAAAACTCTTTTATTTAGAAAAGAAGAGTAATTTTTGAAAAATATTTAAATAAAACCAAAAGTGAAGTGATTTGGTATTTTAATAATAAAATTAGTTCTTTTAAAAAGTTAATGGTTTATAAATTTTATTATAGAGTGCCCTTGAAAATAGGTAAGAATTAGATGAATTCGCTTAGATCGGGCTTGTATTTCAGAAATAATTTTGAATGTTTCTTTTAAAATGTGAAATCATCAATAAAATAATGAAGTATTCTGGTTGGTAAACATGTATATAAACCACACACATAACTTTTGAGGAGTAAATAATAATAAAAAAATGAGTTTTATTGAAGTAATTTAGAACAAAATAAACCCGAATGAAAATGGATGTTCGGGTGAAAAAACTCCTACCTTAACTCTGAAGTTGTTCTGCTCTATAACATAATCTCCTAGAATATGAAATTATATTTATTAATGAAATATATCAGAACATATTATATAGATATATAGTTTATCATAATTACATTTAGTAAATTTATTCCATTATTGAAAAGTTATTATATTGATTTTCATCAATCTACAATGCTTGTTTTCTTTATTTTCATTATCTGTTCACTTGTTCTTATGTAATAGAGTTCATATAAATCTTTTGAATAGAATTATTAGATAATTTATGATAATAAATAGGTGTTATTGGTCATTTATATAATTTGGTTTCATGTAATGAGGATGAATTATTATATAGATCTTTAATGATAATTGTTTCGGTTAAATTGTTGGTTTTGATTACAACAGAGCATTTTTTGTTTATAAAATAATACCATTTGTACAAAGTGATTAAAAAACCATAAATAGGGTACATTACATATATAATAATCTTGTTCAACAATAAAAAAAATGGTTTCATGACCATAATATATAATGATAATATAAATCTAATTCCCATCGTCCTGGAATGTAGTAAATTGACACATCTCAGATGGTGTTCTTGCAACTATTATAAAAGAATGTAAAAGAAATATATGATGATAACTTATTCCACTATCAATACAAAATTAAAGTAAATGTATGGTACAAGTGTCAACACCACATTTTTATATGTATAGGAAATAATAGAAAAAATAAACAAAAGATCTTGAAAGGAAAAACAATGAATTGAAAAGAGGAATTTACCTATTGAAGATGAATTCCTTGAGAGTCTCTTTAAAGTAGAGGTTTTGGTATTTTTATGATACCAATGCTTTTAAGACGTGGTATAGGATATTGGTAGGATATTTGGATAGAATTTGGAAAAGGTATAAGGCTTGAGATGAGTAATGTGTAGATGGAGGTATAAGAGGTTTTATAGTGGAGGATACGAGAGTTTTAACAATTTTTTAATCAATAGATTATTATTTTCCCTCAAGACCAGAAAGTGTGATGCTTAAATGACCTCACATAGTGATATAAGCATTTTAGATGGAACCATCTGGGCTTACATCACATGTGATGTCATTAATAGTATATTTAACTGATAATTTGTATATACGGTATTTTACTGTATTTCATTATTCATAAAAAATTCCACTATTTCCAAGAAATAACAAAAATTCACCCTAACCAAATTTCGATAGGTAAAATCAAAAAAACTGAAGCCCATTTTTCAAAGATATTTTTTTAAATATGACTAATTTAATATTTAATTAAAATCCTATTTTATTATAAAAATAAAAGTTTTAATACATTTATTTAAATATTCCAAAGCATAGGTATATCGTACATCCACATTAATATTATTTATATACCATCATAGGTAAAGTTACTATTCATTTGAGTATATAACTATTCATAAGGTTGGGTTACTATTGATATGGGTAGGTTACTATTCACCAAAAAAATTATGTTTTTCTTATCATGCTCTAAATAACATACTGATCGCAACGGTGTATGTCAGATTTTCAAAATTAACATCATAGAAGTGAAAAAATTATGTTTTAAGGGTCACATAGCACTTAGTAGTTATTTATGTTTTGATTTCATGAGATTATGTCATATTTATAATAAATTAATTTCTATTGAAAAAATATTTGGTCGTTAAAACACATATTTTCCATATCTTCATTCTAATCATGAGAAAAAATAGATTCACTAGAGCTATCCTCCTAGGAAATCAAAGTGGACCTTTTGGATTTCTTATATTTTATATCCTTGTTCGCATAATTCCTTCTATATTTGAGCTTTTGGCAGTCATCTATTCCATGTATTTTTCATTTTCATTTATATAACACAATCTCTTTTTATTTATCATTTCTCCTCAAATCAATTTTCTAATTCCCCTAGTTATAATACTTTCTTTTGTAATTGGGATTATTTAAAAATGTATTTTCCTATAAAATTTAATGGATATCCTGACCAGCTGGTCAATTTCAATATCACTATCTAATGATGATTCTTCACATCTGGAGCTTTCAAATGTATCTTGAACATTTTCTTTTTCATTATTTTTTACGTCAATAGTATTTAAAACTATAGACTTCTTCTTAGGATCATCGTCCTCCTATTTGATGACTTTGAACTCTTTTTCTTACATCATCTCTTTTATAATGAGTTATTTTATAATTAATTTTTAGGTATCACAAGATTATCTAACTGAGAGAGAGGTTCCTCTCCATCTATCTAGTAAACATATGAGAATTCTCAAGCTATGTTTTTTGGTAGTGAAATCTCTTCTGGGAGAAATCATTGTGTTGAAATTTTAGTTAATCCTAAGATTCCTACCAAAAATAGATTCATCAGAACTTATTCTTATTTTATCATCCATAATTTTATAACAATTTATTCTCATTTCATTCACATTATATGTTCCCTCATGAGAAATAGGCAATGTGTCCCAAATTTAATGGGCAATTTTACATGAAAAAATACGATTAAAAACTTCATCTATGATAGAAAAACATAGAGCATACATTGATTTAAAATTATTGTTATATGGTGTATTGGTAGGTTTAACCTATGTGTTTCAAGAGGGTTCAATGATTTCATATTTATTGTCAATAAATTCCAAATATCAAATCACATAATATCTAGATGTATTCTATTTTAACCATCCATTGAGCATAGTTTGTTCCTATAATGAATGGTGGTCTATTATTATGATCTACTTCAAAAATACTGTCTATAATATGAATTTTAAAATTATTTCAAAGACATAAGAATTTAAAAATTACATAAATTTTGTTGTCTTTAAATGTCAACTATAATCATTGTTCAAAACGAATTTAAAAATCAGTGAAAACTGAATATTTTTTAAGAACCTCTTATATGAAATGTTGGTTAGAGTATATTAATTAAGAGGGGGTAAATTTTGTAACTATAATTTTTTTCTTATAATCAGTTCATTGAAAATTTCCCCAAATTAAAACATAACCAAATTCAGTTTTTTTAATTTATAAATGTCATGAATGTTCAACTAATTTCTCAGAAGATTGATTAGTTATCACCTAATATAATCTAGAGATTGGTATACCTTTTGAAAGTAACTTACTGGTTAAAATAATCTTTATTCGCATTCTAAAAAAACTATCAATGTTAAATTTAGTTTTAAATTTTTTTGATAAAATAGAGTAAAACTAAAGAGTAAAACACATCAGAAATAAGAAAGTGGTTCTGTCTCAAGCTGATACTTAGTCCTCTTCACATGGTGATCACCTTCCACCATTTACATTATATTAATAATCCTGATCTAAACCATAGATCAGGGCTCTCAATAGTACATAGGACTGTCTAGGATAGGCATGACATCTAGAAGAGTTATTCATTGGAAAAACAACAAACATGTCACACTTGACCTCTTTAACAGTTCAACGTGTGATACAAGAGAAAAAATAGAGATTGAGTTTTAGGATATTATGTATCCTTCATTTATAAACCATAGTCATTTTTTCTGTAACAGACATATACACACACTGCTAAAAAATGTAAACAAAAGAACACAACAGTGAAAAAGATTTAGAATACGGTTTTGAAGTCTCTACATGCTACGAAGTGATGTTCTAGATTAATTTGATGTAGGGAAAATGATGTTTTGTTCTTATTCTGAATTTAAACTTCAAAACAGAGTATCAAAGACTCTGTGGTCTAGTTTTCCACACGTGTGAAGTGTTTATCTCTTGGTGGAAATATGTTCAGTGAAGTTTAGTAGGTATTTATCGTCTTATTGATATCCTCGTATGTTAACTCTTTCAGTTCTTGGGAGTATTAAGAATGCTCGAGGGATGTGGGGTTTTTTTACCGGTCTTCTGTTATATTTTCATTTCAGCGCATTCCTCACTGTCTATTAAAATATACAGAGGTAATTCATTAATTTTTTGAGGTCTAATAGGCATGATGATATCCCCACATGTATGCACCTCGTACTATCTACGAATAGTCTTACATACAACTTTAAATAATATTAGAAACATTAATTGGTCTAAATATGAATGATAGATATCAATTTTAGTTAATAAAAAATAGATTTGCTAACTATCAGTGAGTCATATGTATCAGTGACTAATTTTCATTGTTCTTTCATCATCAATCAGTCAGCATCAGTCAGTCAGCATCAGTGTCTCCATGCATCAATGAGTACTTTCAATTAGTGTTAGTGTCTCAGTGTATCATTAATTCATTTTTTCTATTAGTGTGACCGATAATTAGTGAGATAGATGAACTAATGGTAAATCATATCAAAAGTCAGTGATTCTTTGCATTGGTAAAATAATGAAATTGTAGGTAACTTGAACTAACGATATGTCATTTTTTGGGTAGCATGATCAATAGTGAATCTTCTATCTTTCAGTGTCATGTCCGATGGGGATTCTTCTAGATATTGGTGTCAATGACTCAAACATAGATAATTTGGATGTTTTGTCAGTCTTACATTTCAGCAAATCCATAAAATGGTACAAATCATAATTACATAATGAAAATAAATTATACACTTTTTTAGACTTAAAATCACATTAATAGTTAAGATATTGAAATGATATGATATTGAAGATGATACATTGTCATAATATATTATTTTACATGAGGTAAAACATTATTCAATACATGATATGATTTTCGATAATTAAAACCATTATAGTTAGTGATAATGTCCAACAACATCATTGGGTGAACAAATTAGAATTAATCATTTTTTAGTAAAACGTTTTTAAACATGTTCTCTTTCAAATTAAATTGGAATTATAAAAAATGATCACTAGTGACCGGGATATTGATAAACACAATAAAAAATTAAATCTTCTTTTAAAAATATAATTATTGGAGGGATTTTTAATTATAACAAATTATAAATATTTCTTGTTATAAATTATCGTAAAACATGTGCAAGAATATGAACGAAAAATATTCCCCATATTATTTGATTACAAAAATGAATAGTTGAACTCAAAAATTCAACAATTTTTTTATTATAAAAAAACATAAATTCAAATTTTATTTAAATAAATACTACAACGAATAAGTAAATATCTACCATTTTCACATTCATATTTAAATTTTTTTTATAAAAATATGAAATTTGATTATATGGATAACAATAATTGAAACACCCCTAGAAACATACCATATTATTAAATATTAACGCACATGGTAGATTTAATAAAAAATAGGTAATACTCACTATGAAAGTAATCAGAAATGAATATAAAAGAGCTCCCCCTGAATTAAATATTTACTAAATGTAATTTTTTTTCAAAAACCATATATATCTCAATGAAATGAAACATTATTTATAGATTATAACCCATCTTGTTTAAAATTGATGGACATGTTGAAGAGAAAAAAATAATAAATTTTTTGGCACCCATGCTATTTTTGGTATAATTGGTTATTAATAATTTTTTCATCAACCAAAAATAATTAAAACAACTATTTTATGGTACATGTCAATATAATTTCATAGATATAGAATATATATTACTACATTGTGATTTCAGAATCCTTGGAGAACATTCATTAAGATAATGTCCATGAAAATGACATCTATGATATGTGCATGATAGTAGGGAATTCTATTTCAAACTGTAGGGTGCTTTAGATGATGGCTAATACTAATCCTAAGGTCACAAATGGGACTGAGGTCAACAAAAACAAAATGAAAAAGGGTTCTATTATTGAAACAATTGTTCCCAATATTAAACCGGTAGGTCCTTTGTAAATCTTCAAAGCTAGGCATATTTTACCTACATTTGTTCTACCACTAGTTGGGCCCCCACTACAACAACGCTCTGATGGGATGACATAGAGGAGAAAAAGGATAAAGAGAATAACTTGCCTTCCTCCACTTACTTGATCCATTCTCTAGAAGAGAAGGTCATGTTTTTTGCTATTTGTAATCATGTCTTCAATTTGGCCATTATTCTCTAAAAATAAATGGATGATAATTTCATCCTCCAAGAGCTCTCTGATGAAATTTGTGATTTTGTTCAGCTCATACAGTAAGAGAAGGATACATCTTATTCAGATGTCACTAAAATTTTTGTAGACCCATCCTCACATTCTACTGGTATATAGGGTGTTGTTAATAATTCATTATCTATAACGAATCTAGTAAATTCATCGACTTCAAATTCATAAATATTTCCTGTTTCATCCCCTGATACTATTCTTGTTCTGAACAACTCTTCTGGACAAACCCATGAACCAGGTCATCTTATTGTGAGATCAATAATAGAAAACACTGAAGGGTTTCTTGACACACTAGTGATTTCCATAAGATCAAATTATGAAATGATTTATGCTTTATCACCTGTTATTATTCCTATATTAAACATCCCTAATGGGAAGACTATGAAATTGAGTTTTGTTAATGCCACAATAATGAAAATGATTCCTAAAAGGTTTCTTAGCACAGTTGTGACTGCTCAATGCGGTGCGGATAGCCCAATGAATATACAAGTAGAACATCATACTTCAATTCATATTATGAGGCCTGAGGGTATCAGAAAATTGGATACTACCTCTTCAAATTGCACACATATGAGAAATCTAGATTAGTTTGATGGTGGGATCAATACCAATAATCCCAGAAACAAGTCAAATTAGGAAATCCGTGTAGAGATGGACATTCCTGTTTCTTCTGATAATAGTAGGAGGGTGCTAGTCAGAAATGATGACAACAATGATTTGCTGCAAAGCTCTCATATTCTTAAAAAGGCTGGACGACCACCTATAAAGACTGGGGTAAAAATATTGGAGTCCCCAACCCTATATATGGTTTCAAATGAAGATTCTTTTTTGCAATTTCATCGGCCTGGGTTATTTGGAAAACTGTAGAATCTTTCGTTTGTTCTTTTAGTAGTATTAATTAGTCTTTATAGGTTTGTCCTAGCCTAATATAATTTTCTCCACTAGTTTGGAAATCTTTTAGAAACTGTGGTTTCACCTAATTAACACCAATATGTGTTCAAATGATGTAAAGACACTATTGGTTTTGGCTAATCATTCTATATCCTTCATTAAAATTGATTTATCAAGTGATCATCATGTCTCTTTTTCATTTAACTACCTTTTGTTCCCAATTCACATGTTCCTTTATTTACTCTCACAATAGGTGTCAAGATCTTAGGAATTTTTGTGTGGACATTGGATCTCCCAGGTCTGACATCACTACCCCATGGATTATTTTTGGGGATTATAATACAATCATTAATCATGATGATAAAATGGGTACATCCAACAATTACATATCGTCTAGGTAATTTAGATCTTGCATTGATAAGAATGATTTGATTGATATCTGTTTGGTTGGACCTAAATACACGTGGTTCATCAAGCACTTGAATAGCTTTGTCTCTATTATGATTGACTGAGAATTTGTCAATGGGGCTTCTCTGGAAACATGGGGTTACATATATTTCTCCACCATATCATGAATCAATTATGATCATCATCCTATAATGGTGGATCTTGATGAGTAGGAAGACAAACATCCTTTCCCTTTCATGGTCAACAAGTCTTGGGTCCCACATTATGAATTCAGGATAATTGTTTAGAGCATTTTGAATTTTTTAAATTATAATGATGATGCATATAATTGTACTAAAAAACTCAAAATTCCCACGATGAGTCTAAAAAAGTGGAGTATTGACCTCGTTAGATCCATGGATTCTGATATATCTTCTCTTGAAGCCTTATTAATGAATGTTAAAAAGCGTAACACTCACAATGAATTATCTGATGGGATTTCCGTTGATGTTTAGTTTTCTCTAAAACTCAAAAAATTACTAAACACAAATAATGCCTTACAAGGGGACAATTTTAAGGCTAAATAGCTGAAGGATGGTGATAATAATTCATATATTTTTAATTCTCTTTAGAAAATGAGTAATGTCTCTAATATTATCTCCTTGACCAATAATGGTGATAATCTCATTGATAATAGAGCAGATCTCTCTGAACACGTTTTATCATGCATTAAGGATTTCATCAACTGATCACATCCAACTGATGACCTTGTGAATGGGCTCATTATGAGAATATTGAATGAAGAGGAATTTTTGTTGTTGTCCCTCTTGAGCCACAGATTAAGGAGGTTATTTTTAACCTCAATACTAAATGTAATCTTAGCCTGGATGGGTGTGGTAACTTTTTTTTGGGACAGGTAAATGTTGGTTGGATGGTCACTCATTGTATAGAGGTTGGCCACTACATTGGGGTTTGAATGTTTTATTTATTTCTCTTATTCTGAAAATAGAGATGTCCAATGAAATTAATTTATTAAGTCATGTTTCCCTAGTTAATACCTAATATAAAATCATTTTCAAGATTATGTCTAATAGGTTATCCATTATTGCTTCCCAGATTGTTTCTACTAATTAGTTTGGCTTCATCAAAGGGACGTACAACCTAGATTTCCTTATTGCTTCTTCAGAGTGTGTTATTCTTTACAAGAATTCCATCAGAGGTGGATATATTTCTCTTAAATTTGATCTCATGAAATGATTTGATATAATGGATTGGGGTTTCATCTGTAATATTCTCACCATGTATGGTTTTGAGGATGTTTTCATTAATTGGGTGAAAATTATTTTTAGATAATCACATATTTCAATTCTCATCAATGGATCCACTAATTTCTATTTTGATTGCTCGAGGGGTATTAGGTACTGTGAGCCATTATTAGAAATCATTTTTTCTATTGTAGAGGATTACTTTAATAGACTTCTTTCAATCATGGCTAAAAATAGAAAGATGACACTCATCAATATTAGTAGGGGGCTTGTTACTCTTTTTCACATTTTATACATGGATGATATCCTTTTATTTACACAAGGAGACAAGTGAAACATCAAAAATATAAAGTGAGTTCTTTTTCATTATGATATGGCTTCCGAATAAGATGTTAGTTAGAGAAATTTTGTTGTTTACATTTAAGGAATTTTTCTACCATCAGAAAATATTACATTATAAGAGAAATGGGAATTCGTGAGAGATATATCCCATTCACCTACCTAGGGGTTCCCATGTTCTACGGGAGATATAAGGTTTTTCATTTCTATATCATTTTATGTATGATTATAAGACAATGTTCTGCTTGGATGGGAATTTATCATTCTATGGATGGTAGGGTATTCCTTGTGAAGTCCATCATCACCTCCAAATTTGTATATTCTATCATGGTGTATAAATGGATGATTGCTTTAATCAAGAGTATCAAAGTCTCTATCATGAACATAATGTTTTGTGGGTGCATCACTTAAAGAATACTCGCGATGGTTCCATGGAATTTTGTCTTCAAACCTTATGATGATAGGGGTTTAGGAGTCAAGAATCTTGATGGTTTCAATGAGTAATGGCAAGATGGTTTTATCTAGAGGCTTATAAATGTGAACTCATAGGCTCTTTTATTCCTTAGAGCCACATTCACTCAAAGGCATATGACTGCGAATATTAATTACTTTAACTCTTTTATGTGGCCTTCCTACAAGGGTATTTTATTTAAAATTTATGTGGACTCTCAATTATTGGTGTCTAAGGAAACCACTATTAAATTATGGAAATTAAACTGGACTAGGAATCACTTGATTGGTTTGGTTCTGAATGGGGTACACAATATGGATTTTGAATTATCAATTAATGATCAACATGGTGATATAGAATGTCTTCCAGATCACATTACCTCTATTGTGGAAAGGTATTTCTGGTCATCCAGAGGAGATTTTTGGGCATGGGAACCTACTCCCAATGAGATTATTACCTCCAATGTGTTTTATAATCATTATGTTAGCAGTACACTAGAATTAAAATGGATGGGTGATTTACATAAAAATTTGATGAAACCATCTTATTCAATTATTACATGGAAAATTTCTCACAAAACACAACCAAAATATGACTTCCGGCAATCTATGGAATTTATCACTATTCCATCTATCCATTGTGCCATCTTCTTATGGAGGACGTGGATAATCACTTTCTCAATTGTGTGCATACATCAGTGATATGGAAAAAAGTTTCTAACATTTTTGAAGTGTTTCTACCTCATTCTACCTTGATATGTGATTTCATAAAAAGCTGGTCTTCTCTGAATTTATCACTGTAGGCCTGGAATCGCATTTATACTGTTGTGAAAAAGATAATTCATATCATATGGACTGTGAAGAACAAGTAATTACATGAATTTCTGATTTTTCTTGTAGATGATGCTTTATCTGGATTGGGTTCTATTGTGTGTGAGAGTGAATTGCTGAGAGGTATGTTTTTTCATAACTCCATTAATGATTTATAGATTCTTACATCTATTAGGGTTAAAGGTAAATTTTTAACTCCCCATGGAACAACGGAAGTTGTATGGCGGGCTCTTTTTCATTGATAGATTAAGATCAACTCTGATGGATCTTCGAGGGATAATCCGGGTCTTTTGGGATTTGGTTCTATCTTTAGGGATTATCAATGTTATGCTCCTGTTTTTATTTATGATTCATGTGGTATTGCCTCTTCCCATGAAGCTTAAAATCTTTGTATTATTATGGTGGTTAATCAAGCTGAACAATGGGGTTGGAAAAATATTTAGATCAAGTGTGAATCTATAGTTGTGGTTCCTTCCATCAAAAATGGTTCTTTATATAACTCATGAAGACTCACTAATCGGTGGAAAATATTCCTGGACATTCTTTAATCCAGGGAGCATATTATCACACGTGTTTATAGAGAGGCTAATTCACTGGTTGATGCTGTTTCCAAGAATGGTGTCAATGGTAATGATTTTTTTGGTAGATCATTTACCAAGTGATATCCTTCTTCCTTTCAGGATAGATCATTGTAAATATTCTTCATTTAGAATTGTGTAAGTTTATTTCTTTTTAATAAAGTGATCTTGATTTTATGGGAAAGGTCATAGTTTTTCATAAAAAAATTACAAATTTCATAAACTTTCAACATCTAGATATGAAATTTTATTTTTAAGAATATTTTATTCAAAATTTTTAATCAATAGATAAATTAAAATCTATCATTTTTTGAATTTATCATTCATAATTCTCTTAAATACCATCTAAAAGTATATTTCATAAAATATTTTATTCATAATAACAAACATCAGTCGAGTTAATGATATTACCTACAAGATAAAAAAACTCATTCACTTCAATATTTTTGGGATAATTCCCCTAAATGAATATTTTTTTCTATAATTTGTTCTCTATCCATCCATCAATGGAATAGATATTTTCGTTATTTTGTTAAAAACTAATATACATGTGAGAAAATATAATAGAAAATAATAACATTACTATAAATCCTTATGTGTGGTCATCTCTAATGTTAATTGTTTCCCCCAATGGGTTTATGTATGAAGTACTATTAGAACGAGTGGGGGTGAAAATGCCATTATTAAAATTTTATAGTTATTAAAAAATAGTTGAAAATTTTGGGGGTGTAAATTATTAAATGACTATTTTGTAAAATAATTATTATATGGGAATTCTAAAGAGATTATGACGAAAATAAATGTGATGAACCAAAAGAATTTTATAATAGTTCTGACCAAAAAACCCATCATTTACTCTTCACATACAAACAACGGGGTTTGACACCCATTGTGAAAGTGGAAGTATATTTTTACATAAAAATTATATAACCAGACTTGTATACTAGATAAATATTAACTAAAGATGTTATGAGGTGTTTCCACAAACATAACACAACCATTTGCAGGAGTGGAATGAAACCCCAATTTTCAACAAGAGTATCCCCAACCTAGAGTTCTACTTTTTGGATATGGGTCTGTAACCAATATAATAAACATTAGAGTTATTATAACATGTATCTGGAACATTATTTATCCCATAAATCTACATATATTGGAATGATATAAAAAAATCATGATCGAACTTGAACGATTTTTGTTAATGGTCCTGTTTATGTAGGGCCATAAAATAGATTTTAATGATGAAGACTGAGTGTTCTAAGAAAGTTACAATATTTCTCTTCAGGGAATATGATGTCGGAGAAGATTTTTTACATTTATGATAGTTTATTATAAATGACATAAATGGTTGAGTATATGATCAAATGAATAATTAAAGAGTACAAACACATTAGATCATAGAATTCATTAAATATAATATGTAAAATCTAAATAAACCAATCTCCAACTAAGTAAAAAAAATCCAATAATAATCATATCAATAAATATCAGGGAGAGTGAAAATGTATCATTACATTAATTATCTAGTAGAGATGATGTTATCTTACAAAATATTTATAACAAATATTATTTGAATTTAAATTATAAAAAATTACTTAAAACAACCTGAATTATCCATTAAATAATGTATTAGTATACATAATAATAAGTCAAAGAGATCCCACAATTACAGTATAATAATTATATAGTTTCAATTTCAAAATCCATTAAAATATTCATATAGTGCCTATAATAACATTTATTTATACTGCATTAAATGTTACCAAATAATATTTATTAATTTCATTGATATTAGAAATTAATTTAGAAATAAATAAAATCAATGAAATTAACATAAAATAGAAATTGTAAAATAATAAAAAATTAAAATTAATTCACTACCATAAATAAAAATTTTATTCACCATTTGATATTAAAAAATAAATAATAGTTAAAAATAGAAATGTATTTCACCATTTGATATAAAATATTATTCACCATTATAAAAAAGAAATCATTCAAAGATATAAATATAAATTTAATTCACCGTTAATAAATTAGGGAAATGCTATAAAAAATAATTCACTATAAGAAATAAAAATATTAATTCATCGTATGAAATAAGAAAATTAGTGACCTTCAAAAAATAATTTTATTTCAATAAAATTTACTAGTTTAAAAGATTTTTAACAATTAAAAAATATGTATTCATTATTTTAAAAAATTAATTTGTCATTTAAAAACAATTCAATTGATTAATGGTTTATTATTTAATTTAAAATATGATTACACAAACATTTGTGACATTTAATGTAATCTAAACAACTAAATTTTATGATGGTCCCGAAGACTTAATAAGAGATAATTTCTATATATTTCTATTTAATTGACAATAAATTCAATAAAAAATGTCTCTTAAATGATATGATAACGAAACAATGTAAATAAAAAAATAGAACCTATAATGAAATTTGGATCATCATCCAATTTTTATGGCACCTATGTAATTCACCAAACATGTGATTCCAGATTCAATGCATAAAAATTAAGTGTTTTTTAAAGAAAGTAAAAAAATAAACATAATTAATTATAATCATGTACCTTATTCTATTCTATGTTCTAGATAATTATATATCACTTTAATATTTATTATTGTTGTAGAATAAATTATTCAATACTTTTCATTTTCTTCAAATGTGTTAACTCCATAAGCGATGATGTCTGTTTAACAACTTCTAAGATATCTATGAAAAAATTATAAATAATATGGGATGATAATTAAATTTCATAGTAAGGGTTTTTAAAATATAGTGTAAAAACTTTTATAATTTTTTTTAAAAATACTATATATAAAATTTAAATATTTGATATATAAAAATGTTTTAAAATATAATTATTTAATAAAATATTTCCAAAAAAAGTTCATTGAAAGCATTGTTGTTTATCATTTGAAACCATTTTGAATATAATACATTCTTGATGATCTTTTTTGGTAGGATGATCCTATGACAACACATATGTCCTCCTTAAATTTTACAGATACAGACAATGTCTAGTGAGTTAGTGTGTTCACTTGTCATTTATCATTCTTCTTCCATATACCCATGTGGTATATCAAATTTTTATAATAGTTTTTAATGATCATATTTTCTCAATATCAATTAAATAAAACATTTCATACGATAGTGAAATTATTTTCTCAAAATAATATTTTTTATATCATCTAATGTTGATTTATAAAATTTTTTAAATATTAGGTGAAATATATATATAATAAAATTAATAACACATATAACATCTTAGAAAATTTTCCGAAACAACTCTCAAATACATTCAAATTTCATAATATCATTAAATTATTTGTTAAAAAAGTAGTTATTTTAAATTATTAATTTCAGAAAATAGAATAATTGTGAAACAATACTATATAAAATTAACTAATCCATGCATGTAATGTAACAATTTATACATATGGAATAATTTTATAAAAATAATGAAAATAATGAGTGTATAATGACTTTTTATACATAAAAGGATAACCATTTTAAATTAAAACCCTGATTTATATAAAAAATACACATTAAATAATAATGTTATTATATTCTAGTTGTATAGAACAAATTTCCCTCAATGTTAAATCAATAAATATTTGTTATATAATTTATATCAAAAATAAATTTTTTCGATCACTTTTTTTTAAATTATCATGTTAACAAAATTATATCCTTACGAAATTATAAATCAAAATCATTATACCCTTGATAATTTAAAAATAATTTCATTCTATATTCTTTTTAAATTTTCATTTCAAAATCTAAATCCCATAATAAGGGTTAATATAAAAATAATATGTGGAACACATATGGAATAAAATAATTCCATTTCAGATAATAAAATAATTGGAATTAAAAAAATAACCTATAATAAAAATGTCAATTAATGGTTTTATTTTAAAAATAGGAAATAAGTTAACATCTCTATATGGAAGATAAAAATGGGACTTCTAGTTATTGGAATGAGTGTATTATGTAGTGTTGCATGTATGACATTTTAAAAAGAGATTGGCCTCAATTTTATTGGAAAAATAAACTCCAACTATTACTAAAATTATTTATTTATTTCAAAAATAAAGGTAGATTAAATTTTGGAGTTTCAATGTTAATTTTAGAATATTCAATAATGAATTTATGAATTATATATTGAGGATATTCCTATTTTATAAAATGATAGAAATATAAAAAAAATTTATACACTTCCTCACATAATTAGTAAACCCAAAGAATCCAATGGATTGTGTGGTAAAGGAAAATCTATTTGGATGATGATATATACATATTTTATGATGGTATTATTTTAATTTTTGTTTTAGGTAACATGGAATTGCATTTTGTATTTATCGAGTTATGGTTTAGATCATCTTATCGATGTGTGATTTCTGACAATTATAGATGGAATGAGTATGGTTCACTTATTTTTTAATATATAAATTTATGATATGGATTCAATTTTCATTTTTTACATTTATGGTACATGGATAGATGTTCATAAAAATGAAATCAATAGAGTAGGTCTTTATCGAGGTAATGTCTCTGTTCAGAAGGAACCTGAGATAGAATAGTTTTTTAGATGTCTATTCTGATGTGTGATATGGCATAAATAACCAAAATTTTAGGTTTAGTATCCACAGAACTAGAATGGGTATGCTCTTCAACATGAGGTACTACAATGTCTTCACTTTAGACATGAAGGAATTGTTTCAACAACATAATGAATTCATCAACCATATTTCATGGCCTTCTCAAAATCATCCATTATTTCTATAAAAATATCCAACAAAATAGTATATTGAATGATTTTACGAATTTGAACCTTAATGTTCTTTGTTATGGGAGGATGAGTAATATTTGTGGCCAATTACTTGAAAAGACTATTTATTTTATGTTTCATGATGAGTTTGGAGAAAAAATAATTAATCATTTTGGTCAGTTCAACCTGAGTATGAGAAGCACTTATTGTATAATATTCCAATTTATCATGCACTTTATCTGCAGTATCCTCAACATTTTACATAAATTTGATCAAGTATTGCAGCTCCTCTATGAACATTAAACTACCTATAGCATGATCTTCACAATGTGAGGACTCATTAGGTGGAGAAGAACATGAAGATCAATCCTAAGAGGTGATATCCTAGACTTATTTTGTATGAATGGAAAACTCAAGAGCATTAAAATGAGAAAAAAGGTCATCAAGTCCTCTCATGACTGTATCAATTGAATTTCCATACTCTGTGGTCAATGTATCGATCTAAACTATCATCTTCTTTATTCCACTTTCATGCCTATAATTTCATATCAAAATTATATCTTCACTTATGGTTATATTTGGATGAATCACATTTATCACTAACTTTGAAACAAAAGCATCATCAGCTTGAGATTGACTAGTTATTGTATGAGAAGATCTATAAGCACCATCTTTCTTTACATCATCAAGAACATATCTGATTGCTTTAAAATTATCATTCAGCTCAGTATTCTGTCTCATGGCTTCATCAATCTCATATTTCATTTGAGATTGTAATGAGTGTCTTATCGGGGAACATATATCATCCTCAAATTGTTCAAAATCGTTTTTATTGACATAGTCACTAGATGTGGTCTCATCCACAAGTTCCTTTACATCAAGGGAATCAATCTCATCATCATAGTATTCATAATCCAATCCCAAAGCATCATAACCACAATTCCTTATACATTCAACATGAATATCATATTCCAAATTAGAAATAGTATAAATAATTACTCTCCCTATTTGATGCTCTTCATCGTCTCGAGAAACTAATACTTAAGGGTCCCCATCAGTTTTATCTGTTACGACTGATCGCTCCCCCACAGTCAAGGATTCCTAGATAGGTGTCTTTTCCTGAAGAAGAGTTATTTTCCTAGTGTACACTACTAGAGAAATAGTTTCATCTCAAGAAACAATTTTTTATAGAGAAACAACCTTGACAAAGACATTAATATTAGCATTAGTATCTTCTATACTCACAACATTTTTATTTTCATCAGCATGACCAGAGTGACTGGCACTTTGACATTCATTAATTTCTTTTTTATTACCATCTTCATTATTCTCATCTCTGACTTGTTTTTATCCATCATCCCATCCTAATTATAAACCAATTTCACCACTTCTAGTTTCTTTCTCTTTTCCATCTTTTTCGTCTTCGTGTTCAAATTATTCATTGGATTCACTGACATACTCTACACTACCTTTAACTTCTGTTTTTCACTACTTGGTGATTTGAGAATAGGTTCATGAGAGGGTAAATCCAACGGTGGACATCCATGTCCAATAGAGAATATTTTTGATGGTCTAGTAGTGGTTGGGTCACTTCTATCATCAACTGGTGATCCCACGTCTCTATTAGGGTAGCATGCTCCTCTTCCTAATTTGATGAATAGGTTACATGTTCACCTGGACCGAGATCAGGATCCCATATATCCCTTAGTCAAACAGGATGGTTATGGGATTGAAATTCTCATTCAATCTATGTTCATCACCAAATCATTCTTTCTTCCAAGGGTTCTAATTTATTTTCATATATTTACAGATGATAGAGCTTAATTATATTACACTTCATTCACTAAATACCACATTGTAAGCTTAATTTTCACATTCATTCTCCTTCTACACAACTGAAATTATTCTTGAATAGATTATATAATGGGATTTACACTCAGGTTATATCATCTCAATGATTCACACCATAAAATATCTACAATGATTATATTTATCATTTTTCTGAAGAATGTCAACCATGTATACATCATCGTACTTGAGAGTAGAAATTTCCACTTTCATAGGATACATATGATCTTGAATAAACTTGAATACAATTAGGAACTCACCATTAAATTATGAGGTGATGGGTCTCATGTTCTCTTCATTTCCAGTTAGCCCCTTTAGAGAATCCTTAGAACATAAAAATTCACAATCATGAGGATAAGAACCTCTTTAATCATAAAACATTCATTCATGAGGTACCTTAAGACACTTTGCACAATGTCTTGTAAAGAAATAGATTCTATTCCCTTTTAAAATCAAATTCATTATTGCAACATCACTTCCTTCCACCAATAGTTCCATATTCATACAAGACTCATACAACATCTTCAGATAAAATACTCTATCATTATATTCAATCTATTCAAGCCATACATGTTCTTTCATCAAATTTACCAACAAAAATATTCTCTCCAAATTCCATTCAACTAAATCTTCTTTATCTGAAGTTACAACATGATCTACTAGATAAGTATTCATTGTACCTGGCGATTTGAATGATTCCTCTTTTTTTCTTAGAAGGACATAACACATCATATTCTAGATCTCTCATTACTCATGACATTACGATTAGTTTTGTTCGAGGATAAGAAGGTGAAAGGTCGAAAGTAGAGATAGATAAAGGAAACAATGAGTGAGAGAGAGAGTAGTAGTAATGAGAGTAGAGTGAATTGATTAAAATTTATATCATTTATGAGTTTTATGATTTTATAATTGAAAAATCATGGACTGGGTTCAATGGAATTAATGAAATTGTGTCGTTTTGATGAAAACATACAACGTATAAAAGTGATGAGTCACTGGTGTCGGCATGACACACTTCTCGAACCATCAATGGTGTCAGCATGATAATGGTGTCAGCATGATAACTTCACAGAAAATGTTTAAGGGGAGATAAACAAATAGACATAATATAGTTGATAATTATTAACTCATGTATAATAAAATTGATTCTTTCCGTGTTCAATTGATTGGTGAATATATCATAATGCTAATATTCTTGTACAATAAATTCTAATGTAATACCTCCCTTTTTATAACGATCTCTCAAAAAGTGATGTCTTACATAAATATGTTTTGTTCTAGAGTGAGAAACTAGGTTCGTAAAGATGTTAATAGCAATAGTGTTGTCACATATTATAGGTACATGTATAAATTGATTTACATAGTCTAGAAGAGTTTGTTATATCAATAAAATTTGTGCACAATATCTACCAACAGCTATGTATTCATCTTCAGCAGTAGATAATGCAAAATAATTTTTCTTCTTACTAAACCATGTAACGAAATATTTTCCCAAGATGTGGTATGTCCCAGAGGGGCTATTGATATCTAAATTTCATACACTAAAATCAACTTTAGAATAACTCAATATAACAAATTATTGTCCTTTGGGATAAAGGAAGCCTAAATTGATAGTATGTTTCAGGTAATTGAAAATTCTTTTAACAGCATTCAAGTGATATTATTTGGGATTATCAAGAAAATGAGCTCAAATACACACACTAAACATTGTATCTAGTTTACTAGTAGTCATATAGAGGCAACATCAAATCATTCCTATATTGGTGGTCTGATCGAAAGACATACCATCTCCATCAAAGAAAAATGTTTTTTAAAAGATATTTTGTATACTTACATTGATTTGAAGTGGTACCTTCTTTGTTTTGAAAATTTTTAATTTCAAAAAAGAAATCGAGTTTACCCATTTAACTCATTTCAAGTTTATTTTTCATCATTTTATAAAATTCAATACGTAATGAATTTCCTGATGATCCAAAAAATAATCTCGTCAAAATAAGTTTGGACGTCTAAAAAATCATCAAAAAATTTTTATTATAAAAAAATTATGATAAACAATTCATTTTGTAAAAAATAATGAAAAAAAATCTTAATCTATCATACTAAGATCTTGGAGCTTATTATAAACCATATAATGACTTTTTTTAATTTTTAATCGTGATTTTTAAAATGTTGATTTGTATAATAATGGGGGTTTTCAACAAAAATATCTTCAACTATATATCCATTTATGAATGCACACTTAACATCCATTTGATATTGATTATAATAATGACGGGAATCAAAAGAACGATGGATTCTAATGGCTTCAAGTACATCAATAGGTGAAATGGTTTCATGATTTCAATGCTATAATATTGAATATATCCTTGTTCAACTAATCTTGATTTTTATTGACAATATTACAAGCTTCAACTACTTTATTTCTAAACACCCATTATGTTCTTATGATCAATATGTCTATGTGTATATCCACTAGTTTCCAATCATTTTTTCATTAAAATTTATTTAGTTTTTCTTGCATATAAATCACTGAAAATTCATCATTGATTTCATCATTGATATTTTTAGGTTCAATCTTTATCATTAAGGCTTGATATTCAACATGATTTCTAAGATAATATCTATATTTTTTTTATCTATATATCCAACAACATATAACAGATTATTTTTAAGGGTTATTGTTTTTCTGGAAAAGGTAGTACTGGTTATTCCAGGTTCCTCAATTTGATATGGTTCAATATGAATAGAGGTTGAAGAATTTTTATAACTCTTTGATTTCACATATTTCATGATATAAATATTTTATTAATTTTTATTTATTTCTAGATTTGATTTATAATCTTCAAGGATTCCTAGAGAGGTATCAGGATCATGAGGGTCTGATTCGTCAAATTTGATATGCATAAATTTTTCCATATAGTTGGATATTTTATTAATGAGTCCACATATACTAATTTAGGATGAGTAACCAAGAAAGATTACTTCATCACTTTTGGATGTGAATTTATCTAGATTGTCATTAGTGTTAAAAATATTATTAATACATCCAAACACATTAAAATAACATACATTATGTTTCCTATTATTTCATAACTCATCAGGATTATTCTTAAGGATAGGTCTGTTTAAGACTCTATTTATTATAAAACAAGAAGTATTAATAGAATCATCCCAGAAGTAAATTGGTTTATCAAATTCATTAAGAATTGTTCTAGAAATTTCTTTAAAGTTATTATGTATTAATTCTAGAACTTCATTTTATTGAGGTGTCCTAAGGGTAGAGAAGTTATTTCTATATCCATTGTGTGTGTAAAAAGATTTTGAGTCTTGATTTTCAAACTCATGACCATGATCACATCTTAGAGATTTAAATCTATGCCCACTATGATTATTTATACTTTTAGCATACATTCTGATGTATGTAGATTCTTCACTTATGTGAGCTGAGAAATAAGTTCAATTATTCGTAGAATAGTCATCCATAAGAACATAGACATAATTCTTCCAATTTAAAATAGAAACTCGAGATGGTCGAGACAAATCCATGTGAACAAAAATTAATGGTTGAGTAGTTAAAACATCATTCTTTGAAATGAAATAGATTTTATGTTGCTTTATTTTTGGAAAATGATTTCCTAATTTATTTCATGGAAACTCTAATGTGGGTAGATTATTTATTAGACCTATTCTCATAAGTTTTCTAAGAGAGTGTACATTGAAATTTAGTATAATTTTGTGTCAGATCCAAGACTATTTGTTAAAGTCACATAGACAAGATACATTCTATAAGGCTTGTGTGTCTAAATTTTTAGCATACACATTATCATTTCTAAGAGCATAAAATATTATGTTATTCCTAACATCCAAAACATGACATGATTAATGTTAAAATTATAAATTAATTCCGTCATCACATATTTGATATATAACATAAATATTATACTTTAATCGATCGAAATAAAGTACTTTGGAAACTGAAAAATAATTTGTGTTACCAATATGTCTTACACTGATGATTTTTTTAGTACCATTGTCTCCAAATGTGACATGTACCCCATCAATTTTGATAAGACTTTTGAATCATGAGTAGTCTCATATCATGTGTCTTGAACTCCCACTATCTAAATACCACAAACCTATACATATACCCTATAAGAATATTATGTAAAAACAATATATCCATGAAATGACTTTGGTACACATATTTTTCTGTCTCCACAAACATTAGTAATAAAATATTTATGAGCCCACATATTCTTTGTGGGTTTTTTATATGCATAATATAAAGTATTTCAAAAATGAAAATATTTGTTCCAGAATAACTGGATCCAGTAAAATAATTTTAAGAACATGATCTTGTAGTAAATGTTTGACTTTTTATGCCTAAAGTAGCAGATTTTCTAGTTTTTTCTCAAAAAATGTGTTTTTATAAGTTACATTGTGCTGGTTTATATCCACTTCATGAAGTGTTGATGGAAGATATATCTTTATCAAGAAGTTGTTTAAGGGTATTTTTTTAGTTAGTAAACTTTTTGAGATCTTTATTTCATTGCTCAGTATAAATTTTAAACTCGTTGTTTTCCTTGAGCAGTTGAGAATAATTCGATTATTTAGTAGTGCCTTCATATTTAATAGTTACAGTAATAGCATGTTGTTACTTTAATGATTTATAAGTGCCTTCAGATTTAATAGTTACAGTAGGAGCATGTTGTTACTTTAAAGATTTATACTTATCCTTTAATTTATTACATTTCTCTTATGGTTTGTTTCAATATTCAAATAATTCTTCACAATATATATTCTTAGACTCACTATCATTTTTAGAATATTAATAATATTAAACATGAAAGCCTAAGATTACCTCAGATGTGTTTTTCATAAAACACATGTATGGACCCAACCCCGTTTTCCCAGAGCTGGTGCCTTATTCAATTACAACGGAATACAAACAAGGAATAGGCATCCTGAAGGACCGAGTAGTTTAGTATTATTGGAACCAAGATACATACATATGTTCATCATTACAACTTGAAATAAAAAAAATAACAAATACACCCCGTAGACTACTTCAATAACACCAAGGTTATTTCATCATGCCATCCATAATAAAATAAGAATTGTCCTAAAAATGAAACATAAGAAAGGGGTGAGCTAAAATGGTTAGTAAGGGTACAAAATACAGTGAAATATAAAATAAAAAATAGACATGTTGAATAATTCTAAACACATACCTCTTAAAATAAATTGAACATAACATGGAAGAAAAATGAGTTAAGTAAATATTTCCATAACATCATGTAATCATGGGTATTCTACTATTCAAATAACCCCATGAACCATAAATATTATTTTTATAAATATAGAATGCATAATGGGGGATAATATAACCATACTATCATATCCTCATGACAAGAATGTAAATAATCATTTTTTCAAGGCCATGTGCCAAGAGCATAGTTTGTCTCATGAGACAATCGATGGACCAAGGGGCTATAGCAGGCCCCACCAAACACTTATAACGTCCAATTAATTCCTTATATGAATGGGGATAAACATAAAAGTCATATACATTCATATTGAATTTAATATATGAAATGAAAATAACATTCCATGATCATTATGTCTAGACACTAATCATTCAGGGAAAATTGGGGAATGGATTTAAGAAAGAACATTCATATTAAAAGTATCCATAACCCATTAAATTAAATATTTTAGAAGCTAACATGGCTTAATAATCCCACTAATGCATAAGAATCAACAAGATTGTTGAATTAGATGAAGATACTCTTATGAAATTTTCAATTAAATATGTAGATAAATACTCATTTACATGGAAAAGAATTGTTATTTTGGAAAAATATTTGTATAAAACCAGAAGTTAATTAAGATATTAATTTCATTATAATAAATTTTTTTTATAAAGATAATGGTTTCCAAAAAAATTATAGATTGACCTTGAAAATAGTTAAGAATTTGGGAAATTCTCGTGGACATGGTTTGTATTTCAGAAAAAATTTCAAAAGATCCTTTTAAAATATGTAACCATTCTTAAAATAAGGAATTATTCTGGTTTTTTAAAATATATATAACCCACAAACAATATTTTTGAAGATTACATTATAATACATAAGAGTTTCCTTGAGTTATTAGTCAACAAATGTAACCCGAAAGAAAATGGATGTTTAGGTGAAAAAACCCTTACCTCGAATGTGTTCCTCTCTTGAACAAAATATGTGGAATATGAAATTATACTTATTAATAACATAGTTAATGACCTATAAGAAATTTATTTATTTTATTATAATTCTGTTTAGTTAATTTATTACCTTATTGATATGTTATTATATTGAGTTTCATCATTCTGCAATGTTCATTTTATTTATTTTCATAATCGGTTCACGTGTTCTTAAATAATGGAGTTCATATTAATCTCTTTAATTGAATTTTTATATTATTTTTGATCATCATTACTTTTATTTGGTCAATTATATAATTATTTTACATGGCATGATGATAGATTATTATATAGATCATTAATGATAACTGTTTCGGCTAAATTGTGGGGTTTGATTAAAACATACTCATTTATCATTTTAACTTAATACCATTTATAATAAGGTATTAAAGAACCTTACATAGGGTATATTCCATATATAATAATCTGGTTCAACCATTAAAAAAATGGTTTCAGGACCATAATTGACAATGATAATAAAAATCAAAATCCCATCATCCTTCAATGTGGTAAATTGACACATCTCAGATGGTGTTCTTGATACAAGTATAAAAGATGGTAAAATAATGAGATGATGATAACTTATTCTACATTCATGAAAAAATTCCAGTACATTTAATGTATTAGGGTCATCATAACATTTGGATAAGGAGAGTTAATAATAGGAAAAGAAAACAAGTGACCTTGAAAGGAAAGACAAGAATTGAAAAGATGAATTTACCTTTTGAACTAAACTTCAATGAGAGCCTCTTTAATGGAATTGTTTGGATATTTTTATGAGAACAAGGATTTATAGATGTGAGTGAGGAGGTTAGAGGGATATTTGTATAGAATTGGGAGAAGTCACAAGGCTTGACATGATTGAAGAGAAGAGGGAGTGAGATGGGGTTTTTATAGTGGAGGAGAGGAGAGTTTTAATTTTTTTAATCATTAGTTAATTAATTTCCCTCATGACTAGAAATTGTGATGATTCCACTTTAATATTATTTATATAAAATTTTAGGTAATATTAGTATTCATTAAGGTATAACACTATTCATATGGGTATGTGGGTTTTCTTAAAGGTAGGTTATTATTTTCCAAAACATATGATTTTCTTATTGGACTCCAAATAGCTTACTGATCGCAACCTTTTTTTTTCAGATTTTTGAAACTCACATCACAGAAGTCACACACATATGTTTCAAGGGCCCCATAGCACATATTAGTTAATTATGGTATGATTTAATGTGATTATGAAATATTTATAATAACAGAATTCTGTTGAAGGAATATTGGGTCGTTACTTTTTCCCCCCTTCGGAAATTTAACCCTCAAATTTTAATTTTATAATCTAGGCCAAAAACATGTGGGGTAACTTTTCCTTCATCGCTTCCTCCAGTTCCCAAGTTTACTCTTAGTACTTATTATTTCTCCATAGTGCCTTGGCTAGATGAGTAGTCTTGTTGCATATAACATTGTCTCTACGATCCATGATTTTCACTGGCGAATCCTCATAGGAAAGATCATCCTCCAACTGTACCACATCTGAAGAGAGTACATGTGAAGGGTATGATATGTAATTGATTAAGAGGGATACATGAAATACATCATGTTCTTTCAACATGGTAGGTGGATGTTCTAGGCGATAGGCCACAACTGCAGCTCGATCAATGATCTTGATGTAACCGATATACCTGGGACATAGCATTCCTTTCTTCCCAAATCTCATGAACTTATTCAATTGAGATATGAGAAGAAATACTATGTCTCCAAATATTAATTCAAGGACTCGTAGATGGTTATCCACATAACTCGTCTGTCGACATTGGGATTCCATGAAATGCTGCTAAATGTTATTCTTCTTCTCCACCATTTCCTCAACCATTTTAGGTCCTAGTAGCTTATGCTAACCAACTTCAACCCAACACACTAGTGTTCATCGCCTTAACCATACACGGCTTCATATGGTTCCATTCAGATGCTCGAGTGGAATATGTGGTTGTAGGATAATTCAACCAGTGGAATATGATGGCCCTATCCTCCTTTTAATTTCACTGAACATTCTCTCAACATGTCTTCCAAGGTCTGAATAGTCCACTCTGATTGGCCATCAGTTTTAGGATGATAGGTTGTAGTTAAGTTTAGTTCAGTGCATAGATTATGTTTGATACTTTTCCAAAACATCTAGGTGAATCTAGGATCATGGTCTAATACAATAGATATTTGTACTCCATGCAGCATTACCACATATTTTATGTAAATCCATGCAAGTTTTTCCAATGAGAAGTCCTCTCGTATCATGATAAAGTGAGTTGCCTTTGTAAGTCAATCCAAAATGACCCATATAGCATTGTTTCATATGGATCTACTTGGAATTCCAGTGACAAAGTCCATGGTAATGTTATCCCACTTCCATGTTGGTATGGGTAGTGGTTGCAACATCACCTTATTATTTTTCCTCTCAACCTTCACTTTTTTACATAAAAGGCACATTGATGTATATTCAGCATTCTCCCTTTTCATATTGTCCCACTAAAAGTTATCTTTGAGATCTCGATGCATATTTGTGTTACTAGGGTGTGTAGTGAAATTGTAGCTATGATAATCATCCAATAGTCCCATCATTAGCTCAGTAATAGTGGGACGCAAAGCCTCTAACTAAATTTCAAAATTCCACCTTTATATAAAAATTCTCACAACATTCCATTATTTACAACTGTAATTATTTTTGAAACACATCATCATCAGCCTATGAACAATTTATCCATTCTTGTAATGAAGTTTTGGAAAACATTTGAAAAATTTGTGATGTGTTACCACCATTGATAATTAACATATCCATCTTTACTAGATCCATGAAAAAAGGATCCCTTTCAAATCTCATCTTGTTCAGAACTCCATGAACCTTTCCACTTAAAGCATTTGATACCTTATTTTCCTTCCCTTGGAGACAGTGTATTGTGAAATCATAATCTTTGAGTATCTCAATCCATATCATTTTTCACGTGTTGAGTTATTTCAGTGAGAACATATATTTCAAAATCTTATGATCTGTATATATCTTACAGTTTTTCCAAAGAGGTAAGCTCCAAATCATCGGAGCAAATATTACCGCTAAAAACCCATGATCATGAGTTGGATTGTTTTGTTCATGAATTTTTAGTTACCTAGACTCATAGGTAATCACTTAATCATTCTGCACAAGGACACCACCAAGTCATTTCTCTAATGCATCTCTATAGATAACAATCATATCATTCCCCAATGGTAGGGTTAGGATCAGATAATTCACTAACCTCATCTTCAATTGATCAAAACATTATTTACATTCTTTTATCCATATTAACTTAACCCCGTTTAGTGTGATCTTGGTCATTGGGTTGGCTTAACATGTGATGTTTTGACTTAAATGCTAATAATAATCTACTAAACCAATAAAACTATGTACCTCAATTATATTCGTTGGAGTATTCCATTCTTTCATAGCCTTTTTCTTCATAGGATCTATAGATATTCCATCCTTAGAGATTATGGGTCCTATAAAGGAAACTTATTGGTGCAAAAAATCACACATGCTAAGCTTCCCATATAATTTATTTTTTCTAAGTGTCTTTAGAATAGTGTGAAAGTGATTTTCATGATATTCATGGCTTTCAAAGTTTACCTGGATATCATTAATAAATACAACTAAAAATTCATCAAGATATTCTCTGAAAAATCAGTTCATTATATCTATGAAAAATTATGGTGCATTATGTAGTCTAAAAGGTATTATTTTAAACACATAATGCCCGTACCTGGTTCAAAATTCTATTTTTGGAATGTCATCTTTCCTTACAAGTAACTGATGATATCTAGTTCGATGATAAATCTTTTAAAAATATTGGGCTCTATGATGTTGATCAAATTAATCATGTATTCGTGGAAGGGGATACTTATTCATTATTTAAATAGCATCGATATCTCTGTCAAAATACTTATTCATTTTTGTCGCGTAAATCCTTTATCACTCAATTCCTCTAGATTTTTCTGTAGTTCCACTAACTCCACAACTGCCATTTTATAAGGGGTCTTTGATATGAGCCTTGACATAAGAATTAATTAATGGGATACTCAATTTCATGATCTAGATGATGTCCAAGGAAATTCATTGGAAAAACGTCAACATATTCTTGTACAATAGGTACATACTCTATCAGTACATTCATCTCCTCACCCATATTAATTTCGTTTTCTTTTTCACAAATAATTGAATTATGTTGATCTACTTGGGGTGGATCTATATGTTATTCAAATGGAAATCTATCTACTCTAAAAATAATGGATTATACACCGGTCTCAAATATTGTGACATCCTTAATCTTGCAATAGATCTTCACATCATAATTTGATAGCCAATTTATATCGAGAATTATATCATAGTAAATAAATGTTATGATAATAAGGTTAGCAACTAAATAACATTTATTTTTCATGAGGGGGACTAATCGACACACCTTTTGTCAATGATATATCCACAAGGGGTTTTGACTAATAACCCCTTTATTAAATCAAATTGGACATAACAAATTGTATTGGAAAACTGGGAAGATATAAATGAATGTGACGATCAAGAATAAAATAAATTATTTTCTAAGTAGGATGAAACAATAAATGTACATTGAAACACATCATTAATAACTTTATCCTCCACAGTTGTGACCACATAAGCATTTCCATGCTCCCTCGGCCTTCATTGGGGAATTTTTCCTGAATGCTTAGAAAATTCATGTGAATAATGTCACATATCCTTGGAATTGTATCACATAACATTGGTATCATCTTTCTTCCCCTTAAAATTCATGAGCTTGGTGGACTTTTTCTCCACACTTGTAACAGAAACCCATTCCCATCAATAAATTTCCGAGTGTTTCCTCTCACAATTAATGCATGATAGAAATTCAACTCTTCCCTTATTCCCCATATCCTTATTTCATTTTCTATAGTATTCAATAACCCTCTTCTTTTCATGTTATCCTTTAATGTCATACGACATAGAAAATTCATTTTCAATCTTGATAGCACTGGAGACTATATCATCAAATGATGAGAAACATTGGGAGAAAAGATACCTTTAGATGAATAGTTTTAAACAATCATTGAATCAATCAATTTTGCTCCATGGATTACGTATGTTGTTTTCAACATGACTTTCTAACCTTGTATCGTTGGCATCACACCTGAAAATATTTTCATCTTCCTTCTACCTCAATTTCAAGAATTTCCTATCCATATCTGCTTTCTTATCACAAGGGAATTTTTTTTCTAATAATATTTCCTTAAAATCCCTTAATTCAATATCTCTTATTTCTTCTTCCTCCTTTTTGTTTTAGATTAACAACCACCAATGATCCTCATCTCCCGTTAGATGATAAAAAGCCATGAAAAACTTCTCTCTTTTGATGCATCCCAATGTGAGAAATATATTCTCTTGGGAACATATCCACTACTCTAATACAAATGGGGTTTTAGTCCAATTTAATGATGGAGTCTATTTTTCTGTAATGTTATCTGACATAGTTCCTCGACGTGGTGGATCCAGATGCTCTATATGGGTAAAGTTATTATTCATAACCTGAGTAAGTTGTCCCAGTATATTTAAAAGTTTCTCAACACCACTCACATCACCATAGCCAACATTATTATCCTGCATCAGTGGGAAATCCCTATAGGGAAAAAATGCATTTGTGAAGTTTCCATTCCTTCCACTAGGCGTCATTTCAAAATAATGGAATACACTTGATTAATGTATGAATAATAATGTATAATCTCATTATAGAAAAATACATAGCATAAATTGAATTTCTACACATAGATAAATTTTTATTCATAAACATGGTATATTTGATGAAAAATATACATGTAAATCTATCATAATGTCTGGTAAAGAAAATGTGAATTGTCCTAAGCATATACCTCTAGGAGTGTTATAACCAAGTGAGCAGCAAAGCCAGTTGTTATGTACCAGGATACCCGGGTCATGCGCGAAACTCCTTGTCAGAGCTTTTCACTCCTTGATACATCTGTGCTAGAGCCACCACTACCTAATCATATCTAGACAAGGATGTATTTCTTTAAAGATCCATATAATCTATTACTGACCAAAATACATGGACATTCATGTATGTTTATCCTCAAATAACATTCCCCAACATTAAGCATAAACCCTAACCATTCAGATTAAATTTGGTAATTTATTTAAGAAAGAGCATGCACATCCAAATAAATAATAAAACAATAAATAAAATAATTTAGATGAAAAATGGCATACTAATCCCATTAATAAATAAGAATCGTCAAGAGTGTTGATATATATGATGAGACTCTTATAAAATCATCGAGTAAATCTTGAGATAAAAACTCTTTTATTTAGAAAAGAAGAGTCATTTTTGAAAAATATTTAAATAAAACCAAAAGTGAAGTGATTTGGTATTTTAATAATAAAATTAGTTCTTTTAAAAAGTAAATGGTTTCTAAATTTTATTATAGAGTGCCCTTGAAAATAGGTAAGAATTAGATGAATTCGCTTAGATCGGGCTTGTATTTCAGAAATAATTTTGAATGTTTCTTTTAAAATGTGAAACCATCAATAAAATAATGAAGTATTCTGGTTGGTAAACATGTATATAAACCACACACATAACTTTTGAGGAGTAAATAATAATAAAAAATTAGTTTTATTGAAGTAATTTAGAACAAAATAAACCCGAATGAAAATGGATGTTCGGGTGGAAAAACTCCTACCTTAACTCTGAAGTTGTTCTGCTCTATAACATAATCTCCTAGAATATGAAATAATATTTATTAATGAAATATATCAGAACATATTATATAGATATATAGTTTATCATAATTACATTTAGTAAATTTATTCCATTATTGAAAAGTTATTATATTGATTTTCATCAATCTACAATGCTTGTTTTATTTATTTTCATTATCTGTTCACTTGTTCTTATGTAATAGAGTTCATGTAAATCTCTTGAATAGAATTATTAGATAATTTATGATAATAAATAGGTGTTATTGGTCATTTATATAATTTGGTTTCATGTAATGAGGATGAATTATTATATAGATCTTTAATGATAATTGTTTCGGTTAAATTGTTGGTTTTGATTACAACAGAGCATTTTTTCTTTATAAAATAATACCATTTGTACAAAGTGATTAAAAAACCATAAATAGGGTACATTACATATATAATAATCTTGTTCAACAATAACAAAAATGGTTTCATGACCATAATATATAATGATAATATAAATCTAATTCCCATCGTCCTGGAATGTGGTAAATTGACACATCTAAGATGGTGTTCTTGCAACTATTATAAAAGAATGTAAAAGAAATATATGATGATAACTTATTCCACTATCAATACAAAATTAAAGTAAATGTATAGTACAAGTGTCAACACCACATTTTTATATGTATAGGAAATAATAGAAAAAATAAACAAAAGATCATGAAAGGAAAAACAATGAATTGAAAAGAGGAATTTACCTATTGAAGATGAATTCCTTGAGAGTCTCTTTAAAGTAGAGGTTTTGGTATTTTTATGATACCAATGCTTTTAAGACGTGGTATAGGATATTGGTAGGATATTTGGATAGAATTTGGAAAAGGTATAAGGCTTGAGATGAGTAATGTGTAGATGGAGGTATAAGAGGTTTTATAGTGGAGGATACGAGAGTTTTAACAATTTTTTAATCAATAGATTATTATTTTCCCTCAAGACCAGAAAGTGTGATGCTTAAATGACCTCACATAGTGATATAAGCATTTTAGATTGAACCATCTCGGCTTACATCACATGTGATGTCATTAATAGTATATTTAACTGATAATTTGTATATACGGTATTTTACTGTATTTCATTATTCATAAAAAATTCCACTATTTCCAAGAAATAACAAAAATTCACCCTAACCAAATTTCGATAGGTAAAATCAAAAAAACTGAAGCCCATTTTTCAAAGATATTTTTTTAAATATGACTAATTTAATATTTAATTAAAATCCTATTTTATTATAAAAATAAAAGTTTTAATACATTTATTTAAATATTCCAAAGCATAGGTATATCGTACATCCACATTAATATTATTTATATACCATCATAGGTAAAGTTACTATTCATTTGAGTATATAACTATTCATAAGGTTGGGTTACTATTGATATGGGTATGTTACTATTCACCAAAAAAATTATGTTTTTCTTATCATGCTCTAAATAACATACTGATCGCAACGGTGTATGTCAGATTTTCACAATTAACATCATAGAAGTGACAAAATTATGTTTTAAGGGTCACATAGCACTTAGTAGTTATTTATGTTTTGATTTCATGAGATTATGTCATATTTATAATAAATTAATTTCTATTGAAAAAATATTTGGTCGTTAAAACACATATTTTCCATATCTTCATTCTAATCATGAGAAAAAATAGATTCACTAGAGCTATCCTCCTAGGAAATCAAAGTGGACCTTTTGGATTTATTATATTTTATATCTTTGTTCGCATAATTCCTTCTATATTTGAGCTTTTGGCAGTCATCTATTCCATGTATTTTTCATTTTCATTTATATAACACAATCTCTTTTTATTTATCATTTCTCCTCAAATCAATTTTCTAATTCCCCTAGTTAAAATACTTTCTTTTGTAATTGGGATTATTTAAAAATGTATTTTCCTATAAAATTTAATGGATATCCTGACCAGCTGGTCAATTTCAATATCACTATCTAATGATGATTCTTCACATCTGGAGCTTTCAAATGTATCTTGAACATTTTCTTTTTCATTATTTTTTACGTCAATAGTATTTAAAACTATAGACTTCTTCTTAGGATCATCGTCCTCCTATTTGATGACTTTGAACTCTTTTTCTTACATCATCTCTTTTATAATGAGTTATTTTATAATTAATTTTTAGGTATCACAAGATTATCTAACTGAGAGAGAGGTTCCTCTCCATCTATCTAGTAAACATATGAGAATTCTCAAGCTATGTTTTTTGGTAGTGACATCTCTTCTGGGAGAAATCATTGTGTTGAAATTTTAGTTAATCCTAAGATTCCTACCAAAAATAGATTCATCAGAACTTATTCTTATTTTATCATCCATAATTTTATAACAATTTATTCTCATTTCATTCACATTATATGTTCCCTCATGAGAAATAGGCAATGTGTCCCAAATTTAATGGGCAATTTTACATGAAAAAATACGATTAAAAACATCATCTATGATAGAAAAACATAGAGCATACATTGATTTAAAATTATTGTTATATGGAGTATTGGTAGGTTTAACCTATGTGTTTCAAGAGGGTTCAATGATTTCATATTTATTGTCAATAAATTCCAAATATCAAATCACATAATATCTAGATGTATTCTATTTTAACCATCCATTGAGCATAGTTTGTTCCTATAAAGAATGGTGGTCTATTATTATGATCTACTTCAAAAATACTGTCTATAATATGAATTTTAAAAATATTTCAAAGACATAAGAATTTAAAAATTACATAAATTTTATTGTCTTTAAATGTCAACTATAATCATTGTTCAAAACGAATTTAAAAAGCAGTGAAAACTGAATATTTTTTAAGAACCTCTTATATGAAATGTTGGTTAGAGTATATTAATTAAGAGGGGGTAAATTTTGTAACTATAATTTTTTTCTTATAATCAGTTCATTGAAAATTTCCCCAAATTAAAACATAACCAAATTCAGTTTTTTTAATTTATAAATGTCATGAATGTTCAACTAATTTCTCAGAAGATTGATTAGTTATCACCTAATATAATCTAGAGATTGGTATACCTTTTGAAAGTAACTTACTGGTTAAAATAATCTTTATTCGCATTCTAAACAAACTATCAATGTTAAATTTAGTTTTAAATTTTTTTGATAAAATAGAGTAAAACTAAAGAGTAAAACACATCAGAAATAAGAAAGTGGTTCTGTCTCAAGCTGATACTTAGTCCTCTTCACATGGTGATCACCTTCCACCATTTACATTATATTAATAATCATGATCTAAACCATAGATCCGGGCTCTCAATAGTACATAGGACTGTATTGGATAGGCATGACATCTAGAAGAGTTATTCATTGGAAAAACAAAAAACATGTCACACATGACCTCTTTAACAGTTCAACGTGTGATACAAGAGAAAAAATAGAGATTGAGTTTTAGGATATTATGTATCCTTCATTTATAAACCATAGTCATTTTTTCTGTAACAGACATATACACACACTGCTAAAAAATGTAAACAAAAGAACACAATAGTGAAAAAGATTTAGAATACGGTTTTGAAGTCTCTACATGCTACGAAGTGATGTTCTAGATTAATTTGATCTAGGGAAAATGATGTTTTGGTCTTATTCTGAATTTAAACTTCAAAACAGAGTATCAATGACTCTGTGGTCTAGTTTTCCACACGTGTGAAGTGTTTATCTCTTGGTGGAAATATGTTCAGTGAAGTTTAGTAGGTATTTATCGTCTTACTGATATCCTCGTATGTTAACTCTTTGAGTTCTTGGGAGTATTAAGAATGCTCGAGGGATGTGGGGTTTTTTTACCGGTCTTCTGTTATATTTTCATTTCAGCGCATTCCTCACTGTCTATTAAAATATACAGAGGTAATTCATTAATTTTTTGAGGTCCAATAGGCATGATGATATCCCCACATGTATGCACCTCGTACTATCTACGAATAGTCTTACATACAACTTTAAATAATATTAGAAACATTAATTGGTCTAAATATGAATGATAGATATCAATTTTAGTTAATAAAAAATAGATTTGATAACTATCAGTGAGTCATATGTATCAGTGACTAATTTTCATTGTTCTTTCATCATCGATCAGTCAGCATCAGTCAGTCAGCATCAGTGACTCCATGTATCAATGAGTACTTTCAATTAGTGTTAGTGTCTCAGTGTATCATTAATTCATTTTTTCTATTAGTGTGACCGATAATTAGTGAGATAGATGAACTAATGGTAAATCATATCAAATGTCAGTGATTCTTTGCATTGGTAAAATCATGAAATTGTAGGTAACTTGAACTAACGATATGTCATTTTTTGGGTAGCATGATCAATAGTGAATCTTCTATCTTTCAGTGTCATGTCCAATGGGGATTCTTCTAGATATTGGTGTCAATGACTCAAACATAGATAATTTGGATGTTTTTTCAGTCTTACATTTCAGCAAATCCATAAAATGGTACAAATCATAATTACATAATGAAAATAAATTATACACTTTTTAAGACTTAAAATCACATTAATAGTTATGATATTGAAATGATATGATATTGAAGATGATACATTGTCATAATATATTATTTTACATGAGGTAAAACATTATTCAATACATGATATGATTTTCGATAATTAAAACCATTATAGTTAGTGATAATGTCCAACAACATCATTGGGTGAACAAATTAGAATTAATCATTTTTTAGTAAAACGTTTTTAAACATGTTCTCTTTCAAATTAAATTGGAATTATAAAAAATGATCACTAGTGACCGGGATATTTATAAACACAATAAAAAATTAAATCTTCTTTTAAAAATATAATTATTGGAGGGATTTTTAATTATAACAAATTATAAATATTTCTTGTTATAAATTATCGTAAAACATGTGCAAGAATATGAACGAAAAATACTCCCCATATTATTTGATTACAAAAATGAATAGTTGAACTCAAAAATTCAACAATTTTTTTATTATAAAAAAACATAAATTCAAATTTTATTTAAATAAATACTACAACGAATAAGTAAATATCTACCATTTTCACATTCATATTTAAATTTTTTTTTATAAAAATATGAAATTTGATTATATGGATAACAATAATTGAAACACCCCTAGAAACATACCATATTATTAAATATTAACGCACATGGTAGATTTAATAAAAAATAGGTAATACTCACTATGAAAGTAATCAGAAATGAATATAAAAGAGCTCCCCCTGAATTAAATATTTACTAAATGTAATTTTTTTTCAAAAACCATATATATCTCAATGAAATGAAACATTATTTATAGATTAGAACCCATCTTGTTTAAAATTGATGGACATGTTGAAGAGAAAAAAAATAATAAATTTTTTGGCACCCATGCTATTTTTGGTATAATTGGTTATTAATAATTTTTTCATCAACCAAAAATAATTAAAACAACTATTTTATGGTACATGTCAATATAATTTCATAGATATAGAATATATATTACTACATTGTGATTTCAGAATCCTTGGAGAACATTCATTAAGATAATGTCCATGAAAATGACATCTATGATATGTGCATGATAGTAGGGAATTCTATTTCAAACTGTAGGGTGCTTTAGATGATGGCTAATACTAATCCTAAGGTCACAAATGGGACTGAGGTCAACAGAAACAAAATGAAAAAGGGTTCTTTTATTGAAACAATTGTTACCAATATTAAACCGGTAGGTCCTTTGTAAATCTTCAAAGCTAGGCATATTTTACCTACATTTGTTATACCACTAGTTGGCCCCCCACTACAACAATGCTCTGATGGGATGACATAGAGGAGAAAAAGGATAAAGAGAATAACTTGCCTTCCTCCACTTACTTGATCCATTCTCAAGAAGAGAAGGTCATGTTTTTTGCTATTTGTAATCATGTCTTCAATTTGGCCATTATTCTCTAAAAATAAATGGATGATAATTTCATCCTCCAAGAGCTCTCTGATGAAATTTGTGATTTTGTTCAGCTCATACAGTAAGAGCAGGATACATCTTATTCAGATGTCTCTAAAATTTTTGTAGACCCATCCTCACATTCTACGGGTATATAGGGTGTTGTTAATAATTCATTATCTAGAACGAATCTAGTAAATTCATCGACTTCAAATTCATAAATATTTCCTGTTTCATCCCCTGATACTATTCTTGTTCTGAACAACTCTTCTGGACAAACCCATGATCCAGGTCCTCTTATTGTGAGATCAATGATAGAAAACTCTGAAGGGTTTCTTGACACACTAGTGATTTCCATAAGATCAAATTATGAAATGATTTATGCTTTGTCACCTGTTATTATTCCTATATTAAACTTCCCTAATGGGAAGACTATGAAATTGAGTTTTGTTAATGCCACAATAATGAAAATGATTCCTAAAAGGTTTCTTAGCACAGTTGTGACTGCTCAATGCAGTGCGGATAGCCCAATGAATATACAAGTAGAACATCATACTTCAATTCATATTATGAGGCCTGAGGGTATCAGAAAATTGGATACTACCTCTTCAAATTACACACATATGAGAAATATAGATTAGTTTGATGGTGGGATCAATACCAATAATCCCAGAAACAAGTCAAATTAGGAAATCCGTGTAGAGATGGACATTCCTGTTTCGTCTGATAATAGTAGGAGGGTGCTAGTCAGAAATGATGACAACAATGATTTGCTGCAAAGCTCTCATATTCTTAAAAAGGCTGGACGACCACCTATAAAGACTGGGGTAAAAATATTGGAGTCCCCAACCCTATATATGTTTTCAAATGAAGATGTTTTTTGAAATTTCATCGGCCTAGGTTATTTGGAAAACTGTAGAACCTTTCGTTTGTTCTTTCAGTAGTATTAATTAGTCTTTATAGGTTTGTCCTAGCCTAATATAATTTTCTCCACTAGTTTGGAAATCTTTTAGAAACTGTGGTTTCACCTAATTAACACCAATATGTGTTCAAATGATGTAAAGACACTATTGGTTTTGGCTAATCATTCTATATCCTTCATTACAATTGATTTATCAAGTGATCATCATGTCTCTTTTTCATTTAACTACCTTTTGTTCCCAATTCACATGTTCCTTTATTTACTCTCACAATAGGTGTCAAGATCTTAGGAATTTTTGTGTGGACATTGGATCTCCCAGGTCTGACATCACTACCCCATGGATTATTTTTGGGGATTATAATACAATCATTAATCATGTTGATAAAATGGGTACATCCAACAATTACATATCGTCTAGGTAATTTAGATCTTGCATTGATAAGAATGATTTGATTGATATCTGTTTGGTTGGACCTAAATACATGTGGTTCATCAAGCACTTGAATAGCTTTGTCTCTATTATGATTGACTGGGAATTTGTCAATGGGGCTTCTCTGGAAACATGGGGTTACATATATTTCTCCACCATATCATGAATCAATTATGATCATCATCCTATAATGGTGGATCTTGATGAGTAGGAATACAAACATCCTTTCCCTTTCATGGTCAACAAGTCTTGGGTCCCACATTATGAATTCAGGATAATTGTTTAGAGCATTTTGAATTTTTTAAATTATAATGATGATGCATATAATTGTACTAAAAAACTCAAAATTCCCACGATGAGTCTAAAAAAGTGGAGTATTGACCTCGTTAGATCCATGGATTCTGATATATCTTCTCTTGAAGCCTTATTAATGAATGTTAAAAAGCGTAACACTCACAATGAATTATCTGATGGGATTTCCGTTGATGTTTAGTTTTCTCTAAAACTTAAAAAATTACTAAACACAAATAATGCCTTACAAGGGGACAATTTTAAGGCTAAATAGCTGAAGGATGGTGATAATAATTCATATATTTTTAATTCTCTTTAGAAAATGAGTAATGTCTCTAATATTATCTACTTGACCAATAACGGTGATAATCTCATTGATAATAGAGCAGATCTCTCTGAACACGTTTTATCATGCATTAAGGATTTCATCAACTAATCACATCCAACTGATGACCTTGTGAATGGGCTCATTATGAGAATATTGAATGAAGAGGAATTTTTTTTTGTTGTCCCTCTTGAGCCACAGATTAAGGAGGTTATTTTTAACCTCAATCCAAAATGTAATCTTAGCCTGGATGGGTGTGGTAACTTTTTTTGGGACAGGTAAATGTTGGTTGGATGGTCACTCATTGTATAGAGGTTGGCCACTACCTTGGGGTTTGAATGTTTTATTTATTTCTCTTATTCTGAAAATAGAGATGTCAAATGAAATTAATTTATTATGTCATGTTTCCCTAGTTAATAACTAATATAAAATCATTTTCAAGATTATGTCTAATAGGTTATCCATTATTGCTTCCCAGATTGTTTCTACTAATTAGTTTGGCTTCATCAAAGGGACGTCCAACCTAGATTTCCTTATTGCTTCTTCAGAGTGTGTTATTCTTTACAAAAATTCCATCAGAGGTGGATATATTTCTCTTAAATATGATCTCATGAAATGATTTGATATAATGGATTGGGGTTTCATCTGTAATATTCTCACCATGTATGGTTTTGAGGATGTTTTCATTAATTGGGTGAAAATTATTTTTAGATAATCACATATTTCAATTCTCATCAATGGATCCACTAATTTCTATTTTGATTGCTCGAGGGTTATTAGGTACTGTGAGCCATTATTAGAAATCATTTTTTCTATTGTAGAGGATTACTTTAATAGACTTCTTTCAATCATGGCTAAAAATAGAAAGATGACACTCATCAATATTAGTAGGGGGCTTGTTACACTTTCTCACATTTTATACATGGATGATATCCTTTTATTTACACAAGGAGACAAGTGAAACATCAAAAATATAAAGTGAGTTCTTTTTCATTATGATATGGCTTCCGAATAAGATGTTAGTTAGAGAAATTTTGTTGTTTACATTTAAGGAATTTTTCTACCATCAGAAAATATTACATTATAAGAGAAATGGGAATTCGTGAGAGATATATCCCATTCACCTACCTAGGGGTTCCCATGTTCTACGGGAGATATAAGGTTTTTCATTTCTATATCATTTTATGTATGATTATAAGACAATGTTCTGCTTGGATGGGAATTTATCATTCTATGGATGGTAGGGTATTCCTTGTGAAGTCCATCATCACCTCCAAATTTGTATATTCTATCATGGTGTATAAATGGATGATTGCTTTATTCAAGAGTATCAAAGTCTCTATCATGAACATAATGTTTTGTGGGTGCATCACTTAAATAATACTCGCGATGGTTCCATGGAATTTTGTCTTCAAACCTTATGATGATAGGGGTTTAGGAGTCAAGAATATTGATGGTTTCAATGAGTAATGGCAAGATGGTTTTATCTAGAGGCTTATAAATGTGAACTCATAGGATCTTTTATTCCTTAGAGCCACATTCACTCAAAGGCATATGACTGCGAATATTAATTACTTTAACTCTTTTATGTGGCCTTCCTACAAGGGTATTTTATTTAAAATTTATTTGGACTCTCAATTATTGGTGTCTAAGGAAACCACTATTAAATTATGGAAATTAAACTGGACTAGGAATCACTTGATTGGTTTGGTTCTGAATGGGGTACAAAATATGGATTTTGAATTATCAATTAATGATCAACATGGTGATATAGAATGTCTTCCAGATCACATTACCTCTATTGTGGAAAGGTATTTCTGGTCATCCAGAGGAGATTTTTGGGCATGGGAACCTACTCCCAATGAGATTATTACCTCCAATGTGTTTTATAAGCATTATGTTAGCAGTACACTAGAATTAAAATGGATGGGTGATTTACATAAAAATTTGATGAAACCATCTTGTTCAATTATTACATGGAAAATTTCTCACAAAACAAAACCAAAATATGACTTCCGGCAATCTATGGAATTTATCACTATTCCATCTATCCATTGTGACATCTTCTTATGGAGGATGTGGATAATCACTTTCTCAATTGTGTGCATACATCAGTGATATGGAAAAAAGTTTCTAACATTTTTGATGTGTTTCTACCTCATTCTACCTTGATATGTGATTTCATAAAAAGCTGGTCTTCTCTGAATTTATCACTGTAGGCCTAGAATCGCATTTATACTGTTGTGAAAAAGATAATTCATATCATATGGACTGTGAAGAACAAGTAATTACATGAATTTCGGATTTTTCTTGTAGGTGATGCTTTTTCTGGATTGGGTTCTATTGTGTGTGAGAGTGAATTGCTGAGAGGTATGTTTTTTCATAACTCCATTAATGATTTATAGATTCTTACATCTATTAGGGTTAAAGGTAAATTTTTAACTCCCCATGGAACAACGGAAGTTGTATGGCGGGCTCTTTTTCATTGATAGATTAAGATCAACTCTAATGGATCTTCAAGGGATAATCCGGGTCTTTTGGGATTTGGTTCTATCTCTATGGATTATCAATGTTATGCTCCTGTTTGTATTTATGATTCATGTGGTATTGCCTCTTCCCATGAAGCTTAAAATCTTTGTATTATTAAGGTGGTTAATCAAGCTGAACAATGGGGTTGGAAAAATATTTAGATCAAGTGTGAATCTATAGTTGTGGTTCCTTCCATAAAAAATGGTTCTTTATATAACTCATGAAGACTCACTAATCGGTGGAAAATATTCCTGGACATTCTTTAATCCAGGGAGCATATTATCACACATGTTTATAGAGAGGCTAATTCAGTGGTTGATGCTGTTTCCAAGAATGGTGTCAATGGTAATGATTTTTTTAGTAGATCATTTACCAAGTGATCTCCTTCTTCCTTTCAGGATAGATCATTGTAAATATTCTTCATTTAGAATTGTGTATGTTTATTTCTTTTTAATAAAGTGATCTTGATTTTATGGGAAAGGTCATAGTTTTTCATAAAAAAATTACAAATTTCATAAACTTTCAACATCTAGATATGAAATTTTATTTTTAAGAATATTTTATTCAAAATTTTTAATCAATAGATAAATTAAAATATATCATTTTTTGAATTTATCATTCATAATTCTCTTAAATACCATCTAAAAGTATATTTCATAAAATATTTTATTCATAATAACAAACATCAGTCGAGTTAATGATATTACCTACAAGATAAAAAAACTCATTCACTTCAATATTTTTGGGATAATTCCCCTAAATGAATATTTTTTTCTATAATTTGTTCTCTATCCATCCATCAATGGAATAGATATTTTCGTTATTTTGTTAAAAACTAATATACATGTGAGAAAATATAATAGAAAATAATAACATTACTATAAATCCTTATGTGTGGTCATCTCTAATGCTAATTGTTTGCCCCCAATGGGTTTATGTATGAAGTACTATTAGAACGAGTGGGGGTGAAAATGCCATTATTAAAATTTTATAGTTATTAAAAAATAGTTGAAAATTTTTGGGGTGTAAATTATTAAATGACTATTTTGTAAAATAATTATTATATGGGAATTCTAAAGAGATTATGACGAAAATAAATGTGATGAACCAAAAGAATTTTATAATAGTTCTGACCAAAAAACCCATCATTTACTCTTCACACACAAACAACGGGGTTTGACACCCATTGTGAAAGGGGAAGTATATTTTTACATAAAAATTATAAAACCAGACTTGTATACTAGATAAATATTAACTAAAGATGTTATGAGGTGTTTCCACAAACATAACACAACCATTTTCAAGAGTGGAATGAAACCCCAATTTTCAACAAGAGTATCCCCAACCTAGAGTTCTACTTTTTGGATATGGGTCTGTAACCAATATAATAAACATTAGAGTTATTATAACATGTATCTGGAACATTATGTATCCCATAAACCTACATATATTGGAATGATATAAAAAAATCATGATTGAACTTGAACGATTTTTGTTAATGGTCCTGTTTATGTAGGGCCATAAAATAGATTTTAATGATGAAGACTGAGTGTTCTAAGAAAGTTACAATATTTCTCTTCAGGGAATATGATGTTGGAGAAGATTTTTTACATTTATGATGGTTTATTATAAATGACATAAATGGTTGAGTATATGATCAAATGAATAATTAAAGAGTACAAACACATTAGATCATAGAATTCATTCAATATAATATGTAAAATCTAAATAAACCAATCTCCAACTAAGTAAAAAAAATCCAATAATAATCATATCAATAAATATTAGGGAGAGTGAAAATTTATCATTACATTAATTATCTAGTAGAGATGATGTTATCTTACAAAATATTTATAACAAATATTATTTGAATTTAAATTATAAAAAATTACTTAAAACAACCTGAATTATCCATTAAATAATGTATTAGTATACATAATAATAAGTCAAAGAGATCCCACAATTACAGTGTAATAATTATATAGTTTCAATTTCAAAATCCATTAAAATATTCATATAGTGCCTATATTAACATTTATTTATACTGCATTAAATGTTACCAAATAATATTTATTAATTTCATTGATATTAGAAATTAATTAAGAAATAAATAAAATCAATGAAATTAACATAAAATAGAAATTGTAAAATAATAAAAAATTAAAATTAATTCACTACCATAAATAAAAATTTTATTCACCATTTGATATTACAAAATAAATAATAGTTAAAAATAGAAATGTATTTCACCATTTGATGTAAAATATTATTCACCATTATAAAAAATAAATCATTCAAAGATATAAATATAAATTTAATTCACCGTTAATAAATTAGGGAAATGCTATAAAAAATAATTAACTATTAGAAATAAAAATATTAATTCATCGTATGAAATAAGAAAATTAGTGACCTTCAAAAAATAATTTTATTTCAAAAAAATTTACTAGTTTAGAAGATTTTTAACAATTAAAAAATATGTATTCATTATTTTAAAAAATTAATTTGTCATTTAAAAACAATTCAATTGATTAATGGTTTATTATTTAATTTAAAATATGAATACACAAACATTTGTGACATTTAATGTAATCTAAACAACAAAATTTTATGATGGTCCCGAAGACTTAATAAGAGATAATTTCTATATATTTCTATTTAATTGACAATAAATTCAATAAAAAATGTCTCTTAAATGATATGATAACGAAACAATGTAAATAAAAAAATAGAACCTATAATGAAATTTGGATCATCATCCAATTTTTATGGCACCTATGTAATTCACCAAACATGTGATTCCAGATTCAATGCATAAAAATTAAGCGTTTTTTAAAGAAAGAAAAAAAAATAAACATAATTAATTATAATCATGTACCTTATTCTATTCTATGTTCTAGATAATTATATATCACTTTAATATTTATTATTGTTGTAGAATAAATTATTCAATACTTTTCATTTTCTTCAAATGTGTTAACTCCATAAGCGATGATGTCTGTTTAACAACTTCTAAGATATCTATGAAAATATTATAAATAATATGGGATGATAATTAAATTTCATAGTAAGGGTTTTTAAAATATAGTGTAAAAACTTTTATAATTTTTTTTAAAAAATACTATATATAAAATTTAAATATTTGATATATAAAAATGTTTTAAAATATAATTATTTAATAAAATATTTCCAAAAAAAGTTCATTGAAAGTATTGTTGTTTATCATTTGAAACCATTTTGAATATAATACATTCTTGATGATCTTTTTTGGTAGGATGATCCTATGAAAACACATATGTCCTCCTTAAATTTTACAGATACAGACAATGTCTAGTGAGTTAGTGTGTTCACTTGTCATTTATCATTATTCTTCCATATACCCATGTGGTATATCAAATTTTTATAATAGTTTTTAATGATCATATTTTCTCAATATCAATTAAATAAAACATTTCATACGATAGTGAAATTATTTTCTCAAAATAATATTTTTTATATCATCTAATGTTGATATATAATTTTTTTTTAAATATTAGGTGAAATATATATATAATAAAATTAATAACACATATAACATCTTAGAAAATTTTCCGAAACAACTCTCAAATACATTCAAATTTCATAATATCATTAAATTATTTGTTAAAAAAGTAGTTATTTTAAATTATTAATTTCATAAAATAGAATAATTGTGAAACAATACTATATAAAATTAACTAATCCATGCATGTAATGTAACAATTTATACATATGGAATAATTTTATAAAAATAATGAAATTAATGAGTGTATAATGACTTTTTATACATAAAAGGAAAACCATTTTAAATTAAAAACCTGATTTATATAAAAAATACACATTAAATAATAATGTTATTATATTCTAGTTGTATAGAACTAATTTCCCTAAATGTTAAATCAATAAATATTTGTTATATAATTTATATCAAAAATAAATTTTTTCGATCACTTTTTTTTAAATTATCATGTTAACAAAATTATATCCTTACGAAATTATAAATCAAAATCATTATACCCTTGATAATTTAAAAATAATTTCATTCTATATTCTTTTTAAATTTTCATTTCAAAATCTAAATCCATAACAAGGGTTAATATAAAAATTATATGTGGAACACATATGGAATAAAATAATTCCATTTCAGATAATAAAATAATTGGAATTAAAAAAATAACCTATAATAAAAATGTCAATTAATGGTTTTATTTTAAAAATAGGAAATAAGTTAACATCTCTATATGGAAGATAAAAATGGGACTTCTAGTTATGGGAATGAGTGTATTATGTAGTGTTGCATATATGACATTTTAAAAAGAGATTGGCCTCAATTTTATTGGAAAAATAAACTCCAACTATTACTAAAATTATTTATTTATTTCAAAAATAAAGGTAGATTAAATTTTGGAGTTTCAATGTTAATTTTAGAATATTCACTAATGAATTTATGAATTATATATTGAGGATATTCCTATTTTATAAAATGATAGAAATATTAAAAAAATTCATACACTTCCTCACATAATTAGTAAACCCAAAGAATCCAATGGATTGTGTGGTAAAGGAAATCTATTTGGATGATGATATATACATATTTTATGATGGTATTATTTTAATTTTTGTTTTAGGTAACATGGAATTGCATTTTGTATTTATCGAGTTATGGTTTAGATCATCTTATCGATGTGTGATTTCTGACAATTATAGATGGAATGAGTATGGTTCACTTATTTTTTAATATATAAATTTATTATATGGATTCAATTTTCAATTTTTACATTTATGGTACATGGATAGATGTTCATAAAAATGAAATCAATAGAGTAGGTCTTTATCGAGGTTTTAGGTTGGTATATTCTAGATTGAGGAAAATGAGTATAGAGTCGGAGGGATTTTATTCGTTTTATATACCATACAAGATATCATCAGTTTGTTTAAAACCAGATAATAAGTGGATGGAAATAATCATTATATACTGAATATGGGTATGAAAATATTGATATCATATGAATCATCGACATAAAATCCAACTATTTTTGTTTGTGTTCTACGTATAAAATGATTTATTACAGTCACTGACTTAAAAGGCAAGGGGTGGTTTTCCTGTCTTAAATGACATAATAACACACACACACACACAGGGGACTAAACAGTCGATCACCCTTTATCTTTTTCCAACCCCCAATACACCATTTAAGGGACTACGAGGCACAGGTCCTTCCTGAATTTTACATAAGTGTTTCCTCTATGGGGTTTTAGTCATCAAGAATCATATGCTGTTAAATCCCATTGGAGTTTACATCTCATTGATCCGAAATATTTTTTTTAATGATTGAAAAATTAAATTTCATGTTTTTTTCTGAAATATTATTATTATAAATATATCCATAGACGAATAATATTTCATATGTTCTAAAAAAATTACATTTCATTGAAAAATAATTTATATCACACATTAATCGCTTTTATCGTAAAAATTAATGTATTACTATATTTAGTAACAATTTAGTTATAACTTATAGATCTAAATAAAATATATATTAAACTAAATATTTTTGATTAATTACATAAGAATATTAATGATTATCTATTAATAGTTAGAAAATAAGAAATTATATTTACCAATTCCAATGATTTTATTTCGCATCCTAGAATGATGATTCTCTAATTTTGTATCTATCTTTGTATTTAATCTATTTTTCTCATCAATAATTTTATGACAATATATAATCACTACCTTTCTGTTCTCCTATTATTTAGTGTATTTTCTTTTACCTCTTTTAGCGATTAGTTTCATTGATCGATAATTTTACAAGGTGTAAGTTTCTTTCCTAGATTACTATTTTTAATTTAGAAATAAGTTTTTTATATAATTTTCCTTCAATTAAAAAATAATAATTAAAATTTATTAAGAATACTTGAATTTAAAATGGTTATATATATATATATATTTACTAATAGATCATGTATGTATCAATATAAATAAAAAAAATTACAAAAGTTATATTATATAATTGATAGAATAAAATCCTTATAAATATCTATAAGATAATTCAAAACAAACATAAAGACTATGAAAATTTCATTTACTTCTTGAATAATTGTTCTGTACATTCCACTTATTATTAATATTATTTCTATTTAACATTATATTAAATTAATGATAATGTAAAATTTTGATGAACCATGCTAATATTTCGGCCTTGTTGTGTCACCCGGTGGTGCTCAGAATGTGTTACATTCATTCATAGTGGGTTTTATGTATTAGTTCGTGCAGGAATATGTTTTATTGGATTGAATGTATTGATAAAATGGATTTCATTATTTTAATTATAAAAAACACATTTAACTATATTATTTATCTATAATACAAAATACAGAAAATTCTCAAGATGTTATATTCTCTCCTCCCCCCATTAACTGAATTTCTACATCAAATTATTTTTATCTTACACTCCCTAAAAATATGTCTTGGGCCATACTTCCCCAATTTTGGCCTTATTTCCCTCATCCTGAAGGTTTTTAATGTTATATACATTCACATAGAAGAGAATTTATTCAATGGGAATTTACATTCAAGGTAACATTAAATTAGTATACTTCACTTTCATATATTAACCTTGTGAATGGTGGATTTTGTGGATGTGGACATTATAAAATAGTTTTTACTAATGTAGATACAGTATGAATCTCCAAAACTACAGTTTTGAATTTATTTCAATATTATTGTCTCATTGAATCCTATTTTCTTGTTTCAAAAGCATTGGTGATTCTCTGTTGAAGTCAAAAATATAAATTTCAACACAAATATGATGCATGGTGGTTTCCTACTTCCAAAACTACATAAAATGTTGTATGTGATTCATTTTGTTTAGATAGGTTAATTAATAAAAAATGTCCTTCATGATACATTTCGTGGTATTTATGGTAGGAAAAAATGCATCATCCTGAGGTAATAATAATCAAATATGGATCCTTGATAAAATCAATGTATGTCAAATTTATTTATTTTGATAGAAAAATGTTTGATGTTTAGTATTATTTAATAATAATTATTATATTCTTCACAACATAATTTTACAATGATCCTAAAATGAAGTTCATCTAGAAGGGTTAAAATATTTGTGCGGTTTTCCTTATATCAATCTGAAAGATATAAAATGTATGATTTTCCAAATAATCGATATTTAATATAATGTACTGTTTGAGTGTTCAATAATTATTTATAATATTTCCATGATACCATATATAAATCCCTAATCATGTGTTTCTGGTTTCATTTTATAAAAATTTTGGGTCATTATTTTTATAAATGAAACTATACAATTATAGAATACTAAATATTGTCCCCAAGATTTATCTGGAATAGGTTATGGAAAATGATATTGGACCATAAAATTTATCATAGTTTTAATAAAAATAATTTTTACAAAAAATTTGTTTTCATTGTGCACTCTAACTCTTTATGAAATTATTACTATTTGGAAATATATAAGATACATATGAAAATATTTTTAAAAACATTTGATGAGAATTATATTTCCCATTAAGGGGTTTAAAAAATATTTATAATGATTTTATAAAAACTCTTTTAAAAATACCTTATATAAAATATAAATATATGAAATATATAATCATTTTAAAATTTATATATTTTGAATATTCATTTGAAAATTTGATCATTAAAAACAAATGGACTTAAAATATGAAATATTTTGAAAATAATAAATTATTTATGAACTTTTTTGATACTAGGAAGATCATATGGAATCCCATATGTTCATAAGAAATATCACCGGTAGGGACAACGCCCTATAAGTTCTTCAGTTCACTCTCCATTCCTCATTCGGCATCCTAATTTAAAGGTTCCATATAAAATATTAATGAAACATTTTAAAGATACAATTATCTCAATCAAAATCCATAATAACATATCAAAAAATACAAAAATTATTTTCATAAATGAAAATAATTTTATATATTCTCATATTTAAAAATAGATTTTTCAGCAAATTATTTTGAGAAAACCATGATATATAAAATCATAAAACATGAAAAATACTCTGAAAATTTACTTGAACAACTCTTAAATATATTTTCCTGTAAAAAATTTTCAATACCTTTTTGAAAAAAAATTATAATTAATAATTACTCATATAAAAAAAAGTATAAGGATATTATAAGACTCAGTAAAATTAACTTATGAATGCATGTTATGTAATAAATTAAAAATTTGGATCTATCATATAAAATTATTTCATACAAAAATGTAAAAATAATTTTCAAAAATAAAATGATAAAAATTTCCTATTAGAAACATATCCTATATAGAAAATTCATGTTAAATAATAACGTTCCTATATTCTAGGGGCCAAAATAATTTTCCCTTAAATCTAAAACAATATATATTTGTTGTATAACATATATCAAAAACATATAAAAAAATATAAGTTTTGATGAAAATATAGTCACTAGTTATTAATTTCATAAAATATGATATAATTATAATATATTTAAAAAATATTTTAAATCCTTCTCATAATTTAAAAATACACTCATTGCCTAATATTGTTAGACTATAATTTTAAAAACTGAAACCCCCATGAAGGGTTACTTTTAAATAAATAAATAAAACACATATGGAAATAAATAATAAAATATTGAAATAGTATAATACATTGAAATGAATAATTTCCATTCATTTTAAATTGTAATGTATTGAATTATCGTAAAATACAAATAATAAAATATCATACCAAATCTAAATGGAAATGAAAAATGGATCAGGTGGTCCTTGGCATGGTAGGATTGTGTAGAGTTTCATATATGAAATTTTAGGAAGAGATGATTCTTGATTATATGTTAAAAATATTTTCATACTACTATAGTACCTAAATATCTATTTGATCAATATTGTTCGACTAAATGATTGGGTTTTAAATGTTAGTTATTTCATATTAACTAGATTTCTTATGAATGCTAGACTGATGATATCACTGTGCTTTGAAATGATAAAAATATAAATTTTTTTACACACTTCTTAATGTAAATATGAAACAAAAAGAATCCATTTGATTTTGTGGTGCCATAAAATCTAGAATGATGAATATATATACATATTTTATGATGATATTCTTGTCACATTGGGTGTAGATACTATTGAGGTACATTGTTCATTTATGGAGTTAGGTTTACGCTCAACTTATTAATGTTTGATAGATAATATTTATAGATGTATTGAGCATAGTTCATTATTTTTTAGCATATCTTTTGAAGATATAGATATGGTTTCTGTTATTTATATTAATCGACCACAGATCAACATGGATATAAATGACCACAAATGTGGAAGTCAACGTCAAGGATTTATGTTGGTTGATTCTTAATTTAATACGATGGGTATAGAGATGGAGTGAATAGATATGATACATCTATTGAACAAGATCTCATGTATTGATTTCAAATCAATTTATCATTGGAGATAAAATGATGGTTAGATAAAGCAGATGGCTTAGATGAACCTGATCTGGGATCAATGATTGATATCGGATCATGCTATTTCTATTTTCGTCCCCCATCAAAGTTGATTGTTTTTCCTCACATACTTATATAAAAATACATGGTTTTATATTGTTATAAAATAATAGAACTCACACATTGGGAGACTTACACACATGAACCATTCAGCTTCAATTGAACCTCAATGTTTCATTCTAAGGACCCATTTTCATGGGTCTCACCCAACCTGTACATATGCTATGATCATATCAGATGTTACTACTATTAGGCATCAAATGTTTATGCCTTCCATATGTGTTCAACCCTCATGGGTCCTCTATATTTTCTTTTAAAAAATATCTTTAAATATCATGTATTATTTTCAAAAATATATTTGTTATAAATATTTCATTTGAATGAAAAAATTTCAAATGTTTTAAAAAATTACATTCTCTAAAATATAATTAATAAATCACATTATTGACATTTACCAAAAAAAAAGTTTCACCACATTAATTACTGACAATGTTGTTATAAATGACATCATTCAATAAAACATTCTTCTAAAATTATTTGTTATGTAAAATTATATAACCATATTAAAAGATATTTTCTAACGGGATGAAAATAAAACATTATTAATAGGAGTAAAAATGGATTTATTTCTCATACTAATATAGTGATTCATCTCTTTACTATTTCTATCTTTATTTTATCAAATTTTATTCTATTTTTATTCAAATCATTACTAATACTCTCCTTTGTATTCTATTATTTGTTGGTCTATTTCATTTTTTTAAACAAAAACTACTTTCATAGATTAATTTTTTTTAATATGTATGTTTCATTTATGGATTACTATTTTTTATCTCTGTAAATTTTATTAATATTATTTTCCTTAAAGTAAAAATTATATTTAACAATTACCAAGGCTTCCTATTATATGTTTTTTTCATATATTTCTCCACCTATTGTTATTATATTTCTTTGTCATCATTAAATTAAAATTTCTAACACTATTAATTTATAAAGGTTAATATAAAAACATTATATATACCAATATGTTCATTCAAAACACACTTAAATTATCTTATATGTTGATTTCTATGTTTAATAATGTAGTTAGAAATTCCTCTGATTATCAGTATTATTTCTATTTTATATGGTATTACTTTTCTAATTACAGAGGATTCAAATGATGTAATATACTATTTTGGCCTTCTTGGTTTACTCGGTGGTGTTTTGGTTGTGTTACGATCATTAATTGGGGATTTTATTGGTTAGTTATTGTATGGAGTACATGTATTAGATTAATATTATTAATAAAATGTTTATAATTTTATAAATATTAAACAAAAAATTAATTAAATATTATTTTTATTTTTATTAAATATACATAAATTATTTACAATGTAACAACCTAAAGGACATATTTGAATGTTTATTTCTTGAATAAAATATAAAAAATCATAATAGATTTTTAACCTAAAATATTTCATGGAATTATACTATATATCATGAATGGTATCATTGAAATATAATAGATTTTTAATTCATGAAATTAAAGACTTCTATATCAGTTGTATAATATTATGAAATTTTTTCACCATAGAAACTAAATAATTAAACGAACATTTATTCGAATAAAATGTAGATAAATATTTTATGTTCTGAACTACATATGTTCCACAGAAATGAGAACTATATATTATGATTTATATATCAATTATAAATTAAAATTTAATGACTCAATAACTACGAAATATTCAAATAAAAAGATTGTATCATGTTCAAGTGAAATTAAAGATATGTTAGAGATTGAATTAGTCTTTATTATATTTAAACAAATATAATAAAATAATTATATTTACGTTTATATAGTAATAATTATTATATAATATATATAAAAAAAGATATACTTAAAACACCATAGGAGAGTACAAATATGTTCTCACAAAAGTTGATAAAAGGCATTAGTAATTTGTATACACTATAAATATCATTTGTAAGAAAAAAATAAAACATTTGAATACACATGTTAAAACAATATCGTTTAGATGAACCTTATAGTAATTCATTATCTATTAATCTTTGATATATGGTTATGTATAGAGATATGATATTTTATTTATATATGAATACATGAAGATTGATACTATAGATTATGTATCATAGTTCTTGGTATGTTTTAATTATATTATTGAGAGGGGAAATTATAAAAGGTTGTTAAAACATTAATAAACACCAAAATGTAAATGAAAAAACAATACCATGTAAAATTTTAATTATATTCGCCAAAACAACAATTGGACATAATGTAATTAGGGATATAGTCATTTTCTATACAATGTCATCACTTGTACTAATTATCATGGATGATTTATATCTTGATCGGCAATATAAAATATCTGTTAGAAATGTGGTAAGTTTAACTATGGTACAACATTCTATTGTATCAGATTGGTATCCAATTTTATCTTAATATTATGGAGAATTATACTAAAAATTATAGAATCGGGTGTGTGTTTTGGTACTAGTTATCATAGTCAAACCAATAGTCAGTTAGATAAAATATTCAAAAACCTTAGTAATATAAAGTGGTCTTAAATAATGGATTTCAAAGTAATTTTGGATCAACACCATCAATAGTAATTTTTTATTTTTATAATAGATTTTAGTAGAGATTTCAAAATAATCCTTATGCTGAATTTTTTAGAATGATGTTAATGTGAAAAAAACCACCAATGTATCCATGAATTATTTTTTGGTTGAAATAAACACATATCAATCATTTGATAGTTTTAACTTATAAAAAAACACAATTTCTTATTTTAACAATGGGAATTTATTTTAAATTAATTAATCCACCTTCTATGTTTTGAATTTTGTAATAGAAAAATCATTTTTGTATTCATAATATCAAAATTAGCTGAGGGTGAATTTTGGAATTATTTAGGAAACATTAAATTTTTTATGAATAATCAGAAACACTGTGTTATTGTTTAAAAACAGAATTTTTATTTAATTTAATTTTAAGTAAAAATATATACAAAATACCTATAATAGTACAATGTAATTAATTGGATTCATTTTATAATAAAATTAGGCGTATAATATTTTATTGAAATTTTTAAACCTTTTTTAACCCAACTTTTATGCACGTTAGAAAATTTTCCTAAAAACTTATTTTACCACATATTTAACTTACATTTTAAAAATATTAGAGACACAATTGACATCAATATATAAAATTTTGTTCAATATAATGATAATAATTTTTGGTGAATAGTACCTTTTGACTTTTATTTACCCCAGTGAAAATTAAATAGGGTAATTAAAGTTAACATTGATATTATAATTACCCTAATGCATGTACTAATTCTATTGTATATGTTTATTTCGAACAAAATATACCTTAGGAATAAAATATTATCCACTTTGGTCCACTTAGATTATATTAGGACAATTATTATTATTTTATTTAAAGAAGAGTAAAAAATATTAAAATAAAATTTTTATAACTAAAAAAATTTCAATATAAAGTTATAAATAAGGAAATTTGTCTATAAATATTAATTAGAAATAAAAATAGATCCCCAACATCAGATTTTTTTATTTATAATGTTTAGACATTAAATTATAAAATTTATTTATGACACAATGATGATCTAATATTTATCATATTAATGAAAGATTAAAATAATAGATATTATAAATTTAAAAAATAATGTAAATTGATACTTTTTATGCATTACAAGACCATTTAAACTAATATGACATGTTAGGGTTGATTCAATGAATTTTTTTTTGAATTAATCATGTTGTTATGACATTCATAAAAACAAAATAATAAATAGTGTCAAAATTTAAAAAAATGATTTTTTAAAACAAATATTATATTATTAAATCATATAATATTCCAAAAAATTTAAGGCTCAAACAAAAGAATTATATAATGATATATAAATAATTAATTAACCAATTCAGGTTATTTTGGCTATTTATAGTAATATTATTAACCATATAGTGTAAAAATACGAGAAGACATGGAAAAAGTTAAACTAATTATCTAAGAGGTAAATCTAAAAGGCCATGTTAATATGGTAACCTATACATGTCTAAAACCTAATTTTTTAAGATATTTTTACCTATAAACAACTTAACCTAGAAATAAATCATTTTGTTTATAATATAAATAAAAAATGATTATATAATAAAATAATATTTCAATGTTTTCCTAAAGTGAATCTCACCTCTCTTATAAAAGGGTACTTACCCTTCTCTTAATTTCACATGTTCAAGCCATTTGGCTCAGACAAAACCTTCTAAAATATCCCCCCAACTACCCTCACATTGGAATTGAGGCATTAATTTTAACATAATGTCATCTTAAGGATCCATTTTTATCAAATCACAAAGAAGCACCTGAAGAAGAGTTAATAATTTCACCAACTCTTTCAATGTTCTTTACATCTTCCACTTTCTCTTTCTTTTTTGTCTCCATGTAAAAATAATAAATCCAGTAACTTATACCTTCCATAATGTTATTATAAATATTTTACAACCATATTAATTATTCTATCCATCCTATGAATGAAAAATTCACCATATGTGCATGCGAACGTCTTACCGTCTCCACATCGTTGTGTCGTTTGTTATTCAACACTTCATTATTTGGATGGGTATAATAATGTGTAAAATTGATGTAAATATTAAATATACCATTATATTATTCTTTATATATGATATAACATACAATTACATACTATTTTACCATCAATTGAATTATATTGTCGCTCATGCGTATGTACGGATTACCGTCTCCACAAATGCCATAAGAATCATTCCCTGCCGTAACCATTCAAAAATAATTTTCAGTTTCTGATTTAAAAATAATGTTTAAGAACTCAATTTCATTACTTATATGAATCAAATACATTCTATACATAACAAACCTAACTTACATAATAAAACATATAATGGAAAATGAATTAGTTAACACCTAAAATATTGAAACTACTAAAATATCATTAACAAATCAATATTAGAAGATCATAGATGATATCATATTTATATATATAGTTCTTGTATAATTTAATAACAAATATTTCACAATTATAAATGATCATAACCTTCCCTATAAAAAGTTAATGTACAAAGTAAGGGATTTTCATCTCACATTAATTCTCATGAGATTCATCCTATATTTTCCACTATTTCCTTTGGTGGGGTGTATGTACTACCCATGGATGAATTATTTTTGTAATATAAATTAATTTATAGGTATTTAAATCTTCATTGTATGGTACTTCATTCATGGGATTTATGTTTCATTCGTTTCCAAATTAGTAAGTAAATATCTCATTTTAATTTCCACTTATTGGATGTTACACAAACTTCATTGATTATTTTACTAGAAGATTATGTGTCAAATCAGTATTTAATTATTTATTTATTTATTTCAACTCTCCTTTTTTTGGATATAAATTTTATACACATAATAAAATTATTAATAAATTCTCAAGTCATCAATTTGTACTTTATAACAGGAATCTTAACTCAATTTTCATTCATTGAGTTAAACATCTAAGTCTTTGGTGTTGTTTTTTAATGAATATCTGTGTATGTACTTCGATTGATTCACACTGAATATGAAATCATATTGACTTTATTTATATATTTCACACATAATTATTTCATTGAATTATCTTTAACTTACGGATACGGTCTTGATAAGGGATTTCATCTCAAATTACTTTCCATTGAGACTTCTTGGTAGTTAAGTGCCAATTCAATTTTATATGGTGTATAAATTGTACATTGACATAATACATCTGGAATCCTTTTATTCTCATGATATTATAAGGCTTTTATTACCTCAATTAGTTTAATTCATGAATCTTTAATTTGGTTACAAACTCTTACTATATTATTATTTTAAATGTTTTAAAAATTTAATCTTCTAAATCATTCTAATTAATGTCCATGTTTAAAAAATGGTTTTAAGGATTTATTTATATGGAAATTAATGTTTTAAAATTTAAATTAATTTTAAATGTTATAAAGTGGTATGATAAACTTTGATTCAATATTCTACTTTAAACTTCTTTTTGACAAATAGTGATACTTTTAAATGTTTTGATGAAAAATATCGTTATTTCTCTCAAATAGGTTTGATGATTTTTTTTCATCTAGGTCAATATACTTCATTATTCTAGCATGAGGTTAATTTATTATGAAACAATATTCCCTATTTTATTGAAGATTATATTATATTTTTTATTGTGTATGTGTTATTTTTTATACCATTCATGGTTTATGGATAATGTAATGAAATTTAATTTGCGTGTTTTAATATGCATGTATAAGTTATGTTTCAAACTTTTCATATGAGAAATGAATTTGACATAGTAAGTGGCGGGTAGATCCTGCTATAGCTCCTAGATTCTTCAAAAGATCTGTTGTGTCAAACTAGTGTCCTGGAAAAAGGTCTTGAAAAAATCTTGTTTTTATTCTTGGCACGATGCCTTGACTATATGGTTATGATGTCTGGCATTATGCATTGCCTCAAAATGAAACTGGTTATTAATATTTCATGTCAATATTCAACTTGTATAATATCTATGAGAATAAGTAAATGGAATTATTTGATTTATATTTTATATATTATGATGATGATTATGTTTAAAAGGATTATGTTTTAGTCTTATAAATTGTCTTAAATTTTTATACTTATTTATAAATGTTTCTTTATATTGTTATCCTTACTGAGCATCTGATCTCACCCCTTTCTATGTTTTATTAATTAAATTTTTTGCAGAATTATATTATTACCTGCCTGCATGGACAGTTTTCGAGAGATTAATTTTCTCAAAGGAGACACAATATTATTTTTTCATTTAATAATGTAATGTAAAACGTATGTATAAATCCATTAATTCCATGTCTACTAAATTGATCATTATTTTTGGATTTAAACCCTTATGATAATGTCAATTTTATGTAATAATGAACTGTCTCTGAGCATCTGGGGTTGGGGTATTACAGTTGGTATTATAGAAGATTAGTAAAAATGTTAGAAACTAGATTTATAAAAAATCTAATTATGGAACATTACTTTAAGATATACTATGAGGATCTGTATATAATAACATAAATTTTTTTCGTAATATAAATATTATGTGGGTTTTACAAGAACTACATCCATGTTTGGATATGAGAAGGTAGGGGTGGATTTGGAATAGATGTACCTAGGCATAAAACCTGAAAACAATGCATTGAGCTATACTCGAACAAGAAGTGGTGCTTGACAATGGGCCTTACTGCACTCTTGGTTATGACACTCCCGGGGGATATACTTAAGATAATTCACATTTTCATTTCACACAATTTTTAAGGATTTTATTATAAGATGAGTATAAATAACCTTGGTTAATATTAAGTTGTTTTAGATAGAAAATATGGTGTCACGATTTCACCAAATTATTTTATGACTATTATTATTCACACAATGATTTTTGGTTTTATTCAATATATGGATTCCTAAGAAGTCATAGTAACATTGAACTTGATGTACAATGTGGGAACAATGGTGTAAATGTGCAACGAAATATAACTTTGATAGATGTAAAAGATATTGTGTTCATACTAAATCAGTTTGGCAAATATATAATAAAAAACATATATATTAAACAACTCATGGACTCAACAAAGAAGAGAAAGATGGTGAATGATAAGAGATCCAATAATGGAGACTATGGAGAAAAGAATGCTCAATTTGAATAGTGTAGGAAATATGGAAGATACACATAGGAAAGTGTCCCAATAGAACAAAGAAATTCTTTATGTGTATTAAATGACATAATGCAACGTATTGCCGAGGAAAAATGAAGAATACTATGGATGAAAATAAAAATGATCCCAGAAATACATTTACAGTAATTTTATGTAAATGTTTGGGACATGGTCATTACCCAAATTATTGACCTATTATTTATGATAACATCATGGTCAAAGAAGAACTTAGGTAGAAATTAATTGATGGGGAAATGTTTAAAGGTATTAGTTCTCTTTGTTGATGTGATTAGTTTGGAATATGTTCCACTTGTGTGTGTAACCCTACAGTTTGTTTTGTGAAAATAATATTTGAGAAAGAATTATATTTTTTTTTGTGGATATATTTTTAAATAACTATTTTTTTTATTATCCTTGAATTTTAGTCAATTAAAACTCATTAAATATTGTGACAAAAATACGAGGTATGAGGTAAAATTTGTAGTAAAATGATGTTATGTTTAATTTTAGGAATTCATCTAATTTTTTAAATGTTATAAAATATATTATTTGAATAACATACAATATAAATACCATATGACAACCTGTTGTGTCAGACAAAGCTGCAAGAATCAAACCTAAAACCATTGTGCGACTCGGATTTATAGCCTACCACTCGACTACGTGAAGTCCTAGAACAATGTGACTAATTCGTTTTAGTTAAATGATTCTACTGATCAATAATAAGTTAATTTGGGATATTATGTTTATCATATGAATATATTTAGTATTAGAAAATTCTATGGTTATTAAGTGATAAATTTTATTTTGGAAGACGTTCGCACTTTTGAGAACACTATATTCTTAAGGGAAATAGAACACTAAGGGATTAAATTTGAGGAGTAATGGTGGATTTTTATCTATGTTTTTAATCTGGTCTTATAGAGATTTAAGTTATTTATGAAAATTATTAACCTATCACAGAGAATATTTCATTATATTAATTACTTTTAAGAGTGTGACTTTAAAAGTAGTCGATGTTATTTGGATATACAATTCAATGTGGAAGACAATGTAATCAAATTCTACATTTTTTGGGTTTAAATAATATTTTGGATTATATTAAATCATTTTAAGGAAAATTGTTTATTGACTGGTATTTATTGAACATTGGTTATTGTTCGTTTAATGGTAGATATTAAGATTATTATATATTTATCTAAATAATTATTCTTATTAGATGTCATCTGATCATGTACTAACCATTTTTGTTTCGTTAATATAAAAATATAAGGGAAATATTTTGTTCATCCTTTTTGGACAATGTGAATCTCTGTACGTTGATTCTAGCACTTGAGGTGTGACTAAGTCATTTTTAATACTCATCATTTGGAGCGAAAGATGATTTTGTGGTAGAAATTAGTCAATGGATTGAACTCTACTTATCATGTATTTTTTTATTATATGATGTAATTAATTCATAATACCCAACATTATTCATCATAGATTTATGGGTTTGAGACCCTCAATTTACCATTAACTTGTTTTTGATTGATGACATGCATCACTCCTTATAATTTTTTACATTTTACTACAATTATAATTTCCACCAATTTTCTCCTATTATAATTACTAATTTTGTGATGACTTTTAAAATTCCCTTTCCCCCTTCTTAAGACTATAATTTATTTACCCTATTTTCGATGTCGGTTTTCCATAAAGGTATTTTCTATTTTTTTACATTTTAATTTGGAAGAAAAATTTCAAATTTGCATGACGCAATTTATTGAAGGGGGAAACAATTTAACAACTCAAGCATCCACAATATGCTTCTCTTTGAATAATATAATAGCAATCGATTTACGCAACACTGATTTCAAGCACACCACGACCAATCTAACTAGCCATTTAAAAAAGCGGTTATGAATAGTTAAAACCACATTTTAAATTATATATATATCCCATATAATTTTAGCATTCATCTTTTGTGTTTGTCATAGTATAAGTACAAAATAAATTTTTTTAGATAAATGAAGTATGTTTTAAACAATATAGTTTTCCACAATTTAATTGAGAAACCTTTCTAATATAATATTTGACCCTTTTATATTTTACATTTGATTAAATTAAATTATTCTTTATAATGGGCATATAAAATTTTAGTTTGGATAAATTTTTGGTTTTTTTCTGATATCTTTTATAATTCTATGAATATTTAAAGATACTAAATTTTAATTAAAAATATATTTTTTAATCAAAATAATTTATAGTGTTAAATAATAAATTGGAATGGTTTTGAAGTATAATTATATTATATTGTTATCATTTAATAAAATTTTGTCCATTAGAAGTGATTTCACTTTTAAATTGGACATAAACACATATCAATCTTCTAATAGTTTTTACATCTCAAAACCCAATTTTTGGTTTTGACAATGGGAATTAATTTTTAATTTATTAATGAACCTTATATGTTTATAATTTTGTAAAATATACTTCATTTTTGTATTTGGAATATAAAAATTAGCTTAGGGTAATTTTTTGGTCTTTTTCTGATAACATTCACTTTTTGATGAACAGTAAAAAAACACTATGTTATTGTTTAAAAACTGTCTTTTGAGTTAAATAATTAAAAAATTTATTTAAATTTAATTTAATTCAAAATAGATAAATAGAAACTATATTTGTTAAATTTAATTCATTGTATTAATTTTATAATAAACATAGATGTATAAAAGTTTACTGATTTTTTTAACATTTCATTACTCGCCTTCTAGGAACGTTATCAAATTTTCATAAAACATAATTTGAGTGATTCTATGAATTTAATTTCAAAAATAAGAGAGACATGGTTTACATAGTTAAGTAAAATATGGTTCAATAAGAAGAAAATAATTTCTGGTGAATAGTAACTTTTGACTTTTATTACCACGATTAAAAGTAAATAGTGTCATTAACACTAAAAATGATATTATAATTACACTAACACATGACTAAATTCTATTGGATAATATTTTTTAGACCAAAATAATACATAATAAAAAAATATTATCCCCTTTGGTCCACTTAGTTTAGATTAAGACATTTATTATTATTTTATTTAAAGAAGAATTTAATGTGTTAAAATCAAATTTTCATAAATAAATCATTTTTAATATAAAGCTATAAATAAGTTAAATTTTACTATAAATATTCATTATTATTATAAATATAAAGACTATATCATGGTATTTTAATTATAATTTTTAGGAATTAAATATGTTAATTTATTTATGACAAAATGATGATGCATCAATTATTTTAATAATGAAATATTAAAATAAATGATAATATAAATATAAAAAAAGTGAATTTATACTTTACATGAAATAAAAGAATTTTATATATTAATATGACATGTTAGGGTTGATTCAATAAATTTATTTCTAAGTAATCTTGTTGTTATGACTTTCAATAAAACCAAATACTAAATAGTGTCAAAATTGACATAAATGAGTTTTTAAATCAATTATTGTATTATTAAACGATATATTATTCTTAAAAATATAAGGTTCATCCAAAGGACATAAATATTGATAGATATATCAATAATTAACCACTTTAGGTTCTCTTGGCAGTTTATAATATTTTTATTTACCATATGGGGTAAGAATACAAGAAGACTTTGTAAAAGTTAAACTAAGTAAATAAGGGTTAAATCTAAAAGATAAGGTTAATATGATCACATAAACATGTCTAAAACCTATTGGATGATGTTATTTCGTCACATACACACCTTACCATCCAAATAAATCCATTCTGATCCATTATAAAATGAAAATGATTATTTAATAAAATAAAATTTTCACCATTTTCTAAAGTGACCATCACCTCTCTTATTAAATGATACATCCCCATATCTTAATTTCACACCTCCAAAAAAAGTTAGATCCACCAAACACTGCTAAAATATCCTCCATTATACCCTCAATTCAACCTAATGGCCTTCAATTGATTAGAAAACCAACTTATGGATCCATTTTGATCCAATCAAAAGGACGCACCTGAAGAAGAGGTAAACATTTCACCAACTCATTCAAAGTTATTTTCTTCTTCCACTTCTTCTTTCATTGTTATTTCCATACAAAAAAACTCCATTATCTTCTATATAATGTTATTTTATGATACATATTTTACACCCATATTCATTATTCATCCCATCCAATGAATGAAAAAGTCACCATACTTGCTTACATACGGCTTACTGTGTCCACGTCGTGGTGTAGTTTGTTATTCAAGACATCATGGATTGGACGAGTATAATTATGAGTAAAATTGATTTAAATAATTTATAAAACATTTTAATGATTTTTTATATATAATATACCATCCAATTTCGTATTTTTTTACCATCAATTGAATGATATTGTCGCTTGTGCTTACATATGGATTACTGTCTCCAAATACATGATAAGATTCATTCCCCATCGTATCCATTCCAGAATAATTTTCATTTTATGATTTAAAAATAATGTTTAAAAACATAATTTCATTCTCGATATGAATAAAATAAATCCTATACATATCAAATCTGACATAGGTAACAATACATATAAAGGAAAATGAATCAGTTAACACCCAAAATAATGATACAACTGATATATCATTAACAAAGCAATATTATAAGATAATATATGATATCATATTTTTTTATTTGGTTGTTTTATAATTTAATGAAAATTATTTAACAATTATACATGAGGTTAACCTACCCTATACTAAGGAATAGTACAAGGTAAGGGGTTTTCGTCTCAAATTTATTCTCATGAGATTCATGCAATATTTTCTACTATTTTCATTTTGTGTGGTGTGTATACTGCCAATGGTCGTATTATTTGTGTAGTATGCTTTAATTTATGGTTATTTACACCATAATTGTATGATCCTTATTTCATGGGAAATATGTTTTCTATGTTACCAAATTGGTAATGGAATTTCTAATTTCAATTTTGAATCATTGGGTTTTACCCATACTTCATTGATTATTTTACTCCAATATTATGTTTGAAGTCACTATTTATATATTTATGTAATAATTTCCCATCCTTTTTTATATAATATTGATACATATAGTCACTCCATTTATAAATTCGCATGTCATTAATATGAACATGATAAGAGTAATCTTAACTCAATTTCATTTAATTGAGTTAATCATCCAACTTATTAGTTTTGTTTGTAAAATAATATGTTTGAATTTCCTATGATTTATTTACATTTAATATACAATCATATTGAGTGTATTTATATTTTTCATACATAATTATGTCATTGAATTATCCTTAAATTTAGGATACAATCTTTATAAGGGATTTTATGTCAATTTACATTCCATGGATACTTCTTTGTTGTTATGCTCCAATTCACTTTTATATGGTGAATATTATGTAATTTGACATAGTTTATCATGAATAAATTTATTCTCATTATATTATAAGGTTTTTATTACCTCAGCTATTTTTATTCTAGCATATCACATTTGGTTAGGAACTCTAAATAAGATATCATTTTAAAAGTTTTAAAAAACAATTATTCTAATTATATCTACTTAATGACCATCTTTTGAAAATGGTTTTAAGGATTTATTTATATGGACATTATTGTTTTAAAATTAAAATTCCATTTAAATGATTCAAAGTTTTATAGGACACATTGATTCAAAAATATATTTTATATGAATTCTTAATAAATAGTGAGACTTTTAAATTCTTTCAAGAAAAAAGAGGATATTTCACTCAAATAGTGTTGATGCTAAATTTCATCTATGTTAATATCATTCATTATTATTGATTGGGATTAATTTATTATGATATAATTTTCCATATTGTTTTTAAGGTTTTATGATATGTCTGACTATGGATGTGTAATTTTTATACCATTCATGTTTTATGGATAATGTATTGACATTTTGTATACTTTTTTTGATATGAATGTTTATGTTATGTTACAAACATTTCATATGAGGAATACATTGGACTTAGTAAGTGAAAGTTGGACTCTGCTATAGCTTCTCAATGCATTGGAATATCTCATGAGATAATCTATTGTATTGTCACAATGCCTTAAAAAATTGTATTTGTAGATTAGGCACGAGGCTTAAACTATGTGGTTATGATTTTTGACATTATGCATTCAATCAATATTAAATTGGAAATTGATATTTAATGTGATTATTTGACTAGTAGGATATCCATGTGAATAAGTAAATGGAATTATTTGATTAATATTTCCCATATTATGTAGATGTACAAGTTTAAAAGGATTATGTATTAGTCATATACATTTCCCTAAATTTTTAATCTTATTTATGAAAGTGTCCACTATATTGTTATCCTTACTAATCATCCGATCTCACCCCTTTCTATGTTTTATTTTTCCTAGGATATGATGATGAATATTATGAACTTCCTATAGTAATATTCTAAGGGATATTCATGTGTTCAAATGAGGCATATATTTTTTTGTTTTTCATTTCATAATGAAATATAAAACATATGTATATATCTAGTACTTCCAAGGCTACTAAATTGATCGGTCTTTCGGAATATGATAATTTGTGATCACACCATTATTAGGTAATAATGCATTGACTCCAGGCTTCTAGGGTTGGGGAATTACATACGAATTGATCTATGATTATTAAAATCATCTTAAGAAATGTGACATTTTTTATGGAATGCTCCATGACTACCAAAAATATCATGTATGAGAAATTTCTATAGACATTCACAATAAATGATGAATTGTGGTAGAAATGATGGAGTATTGTGATATGGGGAATATTTTACATGGAATACTCTATAATGGGTGGAAACCACTATTAATAGTCCTCAAACACCATCAGAACTATATCGAGACTTAATGAAAGTATTATGATTCTGAATTCCCAATGGAGGTTAGTGAAGGCGATTCAAGAGAGAATGATCACAAAGGATATGGAAACCATCTAAATGCATTTAGAATCATGATTGTAATTTATTAATAGAATGGAATTAAAATTTCACTGAAATTTTTGTTCATGGGGAGGGTAACTATACATCGTTAAATAAATGTTCTTTTTCAAAGGATATTTGAGATTCAAAAAAAGGGATCTTCAAGAATGCAATGTGCATCGTAAAAAGTGTATAAATGGTATTTCCCATTAAATTTGTGGTAAAGTGTTATTCACTAATTGGTTGAATGAGGAAATTAAACAGATCATCTATCAGAAAATGAGGATATATTCTATATTGATAATTAATGGACCTATAAGTCAATAAATTTGGGGTGAATCCATTCCAATAATATATAGAGAAGGATGAGGAAGAAGGTGATCAATTCCACTAGCAGGGATCTAGAGAAATAGAAACAAGGAGTGAGATTTGTAAAAGTAGTGATATGACCATAAGCATTGTAAAAGTAGTGACCCCGGGCATATATGTGATGTAGCCCTCGCCAACATCATGGAAATGAGCCTTATTAGATATGTTACACCCACACATTACCATTGGATGCCCCATGTACATATCCCAATGAGGGTGAACCATGTAAAATTTATGTATATTTTTCATGATTTTAATTATGTTTATACATTTGAATATTAAATATTAGGGAAAGTGTTTTTAAATGAAAAAATATCTGAAAAGTTGTCGATTTTAATCTTCCAAGCCCAGATTCACCCTTCCCCCCACTCAAGGTATTTAACCTATTTGGGATAAAACTTTGAATCACAGGGAGTGGATGAAATTCATGGGTTCTCTCTCAGTAGAATAAAATGTGGTTGTTAATCACCAAGGTATTATGATCTTGGATACAGAAAATTTTTAACTATGGAAGAATCTTATCCAGTACTACTTTCGATTAATAGGAATGGATTTATTTACAATAGTAATTAATAGAATTTGGATTATATCAATAGTTGTGGTTTATCATATGTATACCGAAAGGTAATTGGTTGTTAACACTAAAAGAATAAATGGTTTAGGAGGATCCCAATAAAATGAAATATATATAAAATTTATGTCATGTAAGTCATCAAATGCTATATGGGAACTATTTTTGTATATCTTTGAGGGAAATTAAAATGTTACATAAAAAAATAAATAATTCTCTGGAAAATATATGAGGATCTCACAATGCATCATAATGAGACTTTTGATTCATTTTTACAGGATGAATATTTTGGTGGAAGAAATTTGTGGTCATAGATATGTTATTAGAGATATAATTGTTGTTATGCATAACTTCAAAAAAAACCACTCAATTTAATAAAAATGTTTCTATATTTAAAGGCAATGATTTGAATGACCATAAAATAGATTGCCTATATAGTTATAATGTTTTATATGAGATGAAAATTGATGATAATGAGTCTGTGGGAAAATATAAGTAAAAATAAGTGGCCTTAAAGGACATGCAGATGCTCACTATTGAATATGTACAAGAAGATGAAGATACAGATGAGGTGAGGTCATTCCTTTCGTCAACTCATCGAAGTTGAAAAGGAATGTTCAAAGGGAAAGTACCAGTTTCTTAATTTATATATGAAATGGATCGGAATCATGTAGTAATGTTCCCTAAGAAGTTTCAATAAGATTAAGAGGATACAGATTAAATTACCATGATGAATTATTCAGCCTATGTGAAAGTTGATAAATATTTTAAGATATTTTCTTCACTAATGAAGGGTATTATTTCAAACGAAGATGATAATTTAGAAGAATATAAGGTAGAAGGGTTGGAATATTGCAATAATCATGGAGATAATTCTATGGTGGATGATTTTGGAAATTCTCAAACAAGGGATGAAATTGAAAATATGAATGAAATGTAAAATCATTGTTTAAATTTGGGTCTAATTTGATGTATCTATTGAGAAAATAAATGATTGTAGTGACAAAAAATTTAACTAAATTTTTTCTTCATGACTGAAATAATTATCTCCCGTAAAAAGAAAAATAGAAGTCTAATATAGTTGAATAAATTCAGAATCTATAGTCATCATTTCAATAGGACTTAAAAATAGTTAGTAGGAATTAATTCAAAATATGAAGAATAGAAAAGGGTGATCAATTTTTTAAAATCACAAAAAAGAAAAATATAATACATATAAGAACATGTAGAGGAATTCATTTACATGTGAATAAAATTTAATATTTAAGAAAAAAATCATGATTTCAAGTATTTTATCATGAAGTAAGATCATTCATGTAACATAAATTCCATATATGGAGAACAGGGGTTCAAAAATTTTACAAAAATAATGTTAAAATGATAAGGTTGATTTGGGGATTTATCGAAGAAACAAATTAAGTGATAATTGATTTCATACTACATGAACACTCTCTATGATTGAATACTAATTTAATTATGAAGCAGAACATGGATACTTGTAGAATAGATGGGAAAACTAATGGAGATGAAATGACATGTAATAATACAGCTTCCCTTATGTGTTATAGTTGTAGAAATATAGGACATTCAGAAAATGTGTTTTCTATAAACAAGATATACTAAATGTAACAATAAAAACATTGAAAACCAAATAGAGTGAAATATAGAACGAAATGTTTCTAGGGACGTTGTATTTTGTTTGGAGGATTTGGAAACATGGACATAAACTATATATCAACCATGTAGAGTAATGTGTACAAGCATTACCAAATTAGTCTCAAGAAGAAATAAAAATAACCATCATGTAATATGAAAATGAATAATCTATTTACATTGCTTCATGATAAATCTATAACATTGAACACTAAAGAAGGAAAATATTTTAAATATGTTCTGACTATGATGTAAAAAATTCGATCTAGGAGAAAAGAATATAGTAGAATGTTATTTTAGATATTTCATTTAAATCATTAAAACACATTATAATATGTATAATTGAATGTGTATTCACTTCTCATATGATAGGAAATAAGGAACAACTAACCAAAATTAGGCACAATAAGGATCCTATTGTATGATTTTTTACTGATGAAGGCTTCAAGATTGTTGTATCATGAAAAATCTAGTTGGGAAAAAGTATATATATGTGAAGATGTATTAATCATTTTGGGTATCAGTCCCAAAATATTATGTGTTAGTTAATTATGTGAGATAGTACAAGCCATAATATTTTCAATTAAATTTTCTATCATTATGTAAAAATATGACATAATTGTTTTGCAGGGAAAGTGTAAATGGGATATATATAAATGGTTTCTAGATGAAGATTTTTATAATAAGAAGATAAATTATTTTATTATTCTTACTGATTAGAATAGAGTTTTGTTGGATAAATAATACAGTATATGGGTTGAAGGAAGAACCAAGAAAATGATATTTGACATAAGATCAAGATTTTAAGAAGATCGACAATCATCATTGTAGAGTTGATTATAATATATATGTCAAAATTTATGTTAATAATTTGATGAAGGATCTTCTCCATGTCTATCACATAGTATTTTGTGTATCTAATGATGTAGAGTACAATAATTTAATGAAATTCATGAATTTAGACTTTGAAATATCAGTGATTGGTGAACTGACACATTTTCATGGACAATATGTCACATAATTAAATTATGGATCACTGATTTAACAATCTAAATATGCCAAGGAAGTTTTGAGATGATATAGAATGGATAATTCCAAGAAGATGATGACTCCCATGGCTACCAAGATGAAAATATCATAGGATGATAATGTAAATGAAAATACATTCACAGAATACAGGTATGATGTATTTTGGTTAGTTGTACAATGTAAAATCATAGAAAGTGATATTGGTATATAAATATGTGGACTGGGCCAGTTTAGTGGATGATAAATAATTAATGGTAGGTGGTGCATTCTATCATGGTGTATTTTTTATATCATTGAAAATAAAGAAACAAGAATTTATTTTTTATTATCATGGAAGCAGAATATATTGTTGGTACTTAAGTGTGAACACATTTATTATAGATCAAGCAGGAGTGTGACGATATGGTAATTGAAGTGATGTTTCCGATTAAAATCCATTGTAATATTTAATTTTCTATAGATCATAGAAAAAATATAATCCATCACTCAAGGAAAAAAAATATTAAAATAAAGTGGCATATTAATAAGGATAAGATTGAGTTAGGGATTGTGAAGTTGGACTATGTAACTGGATAACAATATGTTGATGTAATACAGGAAAAGGAAACTCCAAAGGAATAATTTGAAGGGAATTGACTGTATATTAGTGTTCATCCAAATTCCCAGACATGAAAATGTGGGGATGTGGCCCCCCCTCACCCAGAGGTATGATGTTTTTTATGAAATGTACTGATATGTGTTCTTTACCCTATTGCACACCACAATGGAGTGACATTTGGGATCATTGCTAAATGTGAAGAAATTGTGTATATAAATGGGGAGAAGATTATATCTAATGATTATTGTAAAGTATCATTGTTTTAGATCCATTGATGCTAAAGATGATCAATAAATGAGATTGTTTTATGATATATGTGGTTTTTGATTATATCAGTTGAGTGGTTTTGGTCTAAAGTGATTCATTGATGAACATTTCAAATTAGTAATTTTTTCTCACACTTAAGATGGATTATGTGGTCATATAGTGTATTTTTATATATTAATTGATTTCAATTAGAATCATATTTTGATAATTCTTTTAGAATAAAAATCATTCTTCAATGATGTATCAAAAGACGAATAGTTTTCAACAAACACCGTATGAGATATTATTGGGAAAAATTCTCTCAAAGTATCATTGAAATATTTATGGGTTGAATTTTTTGTTGAAAAAGAAGGTTTCCAATGACAATAGAGAAGGTCCATATATTTTGTTATAATGTAATGTTTCCAAGAATCTAAGAAATTATAATGTATTCTTTAGAAGAGGTATATTTATTTTCTTGCACAAGGTGAAAACATTTCCAAGTGTTCGAAAAATTTTTGTGGAGAAAAATTTATCTTATTCCTTACATTATGAAAAACGGATTTCATTTAAGTGATTATTAATATATGGAAAATTATTGATATATTAAAATATTTGGTTTCAAGAATGGTTGACAATGACGGTTTTATGTTCTAATTGAATTTTCTATTATTACGATAATCATCACAAACAACTCAATGGAGGATGAGCCCGTAAGGGGTGAAGGATCTCTAGGGTTTTTCCCAATCGCCACCACCTTCCTTCCACCTCGGATCAGCTCGTCTCTCCACCTCAATGTTGATCGGTGTTCTTGATGACAACTTATCTTTCACGGTTCACTGAGTGCGATGGGTTGGTGGCGATGGGGGATTGAGGTTATGATCTGATATGGGGATGTTCCAGCAACTATGGTGGGCAGGGTAATGTCATCAGGTTCTACATTTCTATGATTCGTTTTTAATTTTTGGATATGGCAGTTGTTGTTCATGTGTAAGATTCGGCTTTTGCATTTTTTCTCGGGTTATGATTTGGTGAATCTTCTATGGTGTCTTGGATTTTGTTATCCGGTGACTTTGTAATCATGGTGGAGGAGGGTTGTAGGAATTTGTCTAAGTCTAGTACATTTGGTGTTCACGTGGACATCAACTGCTGATAGTATTTCATGGCTTTCGAAGTGCTGTATTTTGTGTTTGTGGATCCTTGTCAGTTATTCATTCTTGAGTTTGGTTGTGAATGGTTTTGGATGTGTTTTAACTGCTACGATTTCCGCAGATACTTCTTCTTGTTTTGGATGTTGATTTGTATCGGCTAGTGGTCTATTGATGGTGGGATTTGGCCGTAGTTCACTTTTGTCTCTAGATTTCGTTCTTCTTGGTTGAGCTGCTGGTGTTCAGGTTTTAGGATATATAGTTTGTGTTGATCAATGAAGGTGATATTGTTTATTGTATGGATTATGTATGTGAAATGATATTGTTTCAATGGATACGATGTTATGGTGCAGTTTGCAGTGTGAGGGGATCCGGACAACATGTTTTTCTTAATTTTGGATGCTTCTTCCAGAATTTCTACTATGATTTTCCCTAGACGAGGGGTAGAGTAGGTTCTTTCATCATTTTGGACTTTTCAGATTTGGTAGTTTGAGAGGGTATGGCTCTACCATCGGTTTCGGGACCGTGCAGCTTTGCACGAGACAGCTTGCTGAACTATCACGCACTGGTGGAGGTTCCATACTAATGACGATTCTGGGGAGGGGTATTTCTTAGCAGCTTTGTTTTGGGATTTGATATTCGTTTTATTTTGATGTTTTTATATCCTTTAAGTCATTTATGGTTTCCCCTTTTTCCTTAAAAGGGTACCTATCCAAAATTAATTAAAATTGATGACTTCGAGCGTTTCAGTCAGCACAATTGAATCAAAGGTTTTAATGGAATGATCGAAGATTATGATAAGCATCATGAATTAGAAATTTATGTGGGTATTAATTGATAAGGGATAATGATAGTGAAAATTATAGATCATTGGAAAATGTAGATTATGTGGATAGGATACATCGGAATTTTTTGGAAATGACCATAATTTGGCCACTTCCCCCTTAAGAAGGGCAACGAGACATAACAAAAATGTTAAGGCTCTAAATCTATAATGGTTGTTTGTGAAAGTGTTTCTTGAAAAAAGGTTCATGTGGGTTATGATATATAAAAAAATGTTTTCATCATCTCAAATGTTATGTATTTCTCGAAGACTTTAAAAATATGACAAAAACTTGTGGGCTTTCGAAGGCTACTTGAGCTTCATGAATATAACGTGATCTAGAAAAGATAATTGAGATTCATGAAGGAGGGAGCATGGATAATTCATGGTGCATAATGAAATTATTTTAAAAGGGATTTCACAGTAAATCCGTGGTAATATATTTTTAATCAATTTAATGAAAGTGGAACTTCAATATATCATCTATCAAATAAAAGAGGATATATTCATTAGTGGTAATGAATGGAAATACATGTCAATAAACAATGACTAAATCCCTTAAATGAGAAGTGAGAAAAAGTAGCGGTGGACGGTGATTCGTACCAATGATAGTGTCCCAAAGAATGAGACAATGGTAGTGACCTTTGGATATACATTAAGCTATCCATAAACATTTTTAAGTTAGTGAGAGTGTGCATAAAAGTGAGCTAGCTTGAACAATATTTTAGAAGTGATACTCTGTGGATTTATCATAATGACATATTGTAGTTGTATGATACATAGATGTTTCCCAATTAGGGTGAACCATGTAAAATTGGTGTTTATATTGAATGATTTCAATATTATTCTAACATTGATAATGGAAAGAGAAAGAATCGTGTTTTGTTTAATAATTATGTAAGATAAAAATGAGAAGTTTTTTTAAATCTTCCATAACTTGATTCACCCCCACCCATATTAGGGTATTTAGATTTATTTGGATCAGAATTGGTATTAAAGGAAAAAATTGAATGTTATTGGTTCTATCTTAGGAGAAAAATCGAGGTTTTCGATCAATAATTGGTTATAATCATACATAGAAAAAAATTTCAACTATGAATGAATACGATTTAGTACTAAATATGATCAAATTAAATGAATTTTATTTATAGTAGTGATAAATGGAATATTGGCCCATATCGACCGTGGATCATTATTAGAAGCTGGATGAAAGGGAATTGGATGATGACATTATGGAATCACTAATTTATGGGGATCCCTATGAAAAAAAATATATATATTATGTTGATGTTATTAAAGTCATTGCGTGCTATATGGGATATGTTCTTGAATTTTTATAAGGGTGACTCAATAGTTATTGATGAAGAGCTATATGTTATGTTGAAAAAATATGAGGACCTCATAATGCATCGTAATTGGTCAATTAATAAATTATTTAATAAGGTAAATATTATTGTTGTAAAAATTCATGGTTTCATAGAAATTACTAAGTTAATTAATATATTTATGTGAATACTGAGGAAACTAACACCTTGGTTCAATCAATAAGTGTCAATATTTGAAATTAATGATATAAAGGAGTTGACAATATATTACATTCATAATACTCCATGTGCATATGAGATGAGAATTAATGATAATGAATCTGTGGAAAATGGAATTCAAAATAAGTGGACTTCAAGGACATGAAAATCTCACTATTCAAAATGGTTAGTAAAATGGAGAGAATCACGAGGTTATGTCATTCCATCCCTCAAATCACTGAAGTGGAAAAGTAAGGTCAAAATTTAAACTACCAATTTAATTATTTTTATTTATAATGGATGGAATTATCAGAGTATGGTTTTCCATGTAGTTGCAAAATGATTAAGAGGATGATGTTCAAATTTTCCTTGAGAATTTCTCATCCTATGACAAAGGTATGAAAATATTTTAGAAAACATTATTAAAAAGAAGTGTACTTTAAATCGAATATGACCATTTATAAGAATCAGAGGCATAAGAGTAGGAATACATAAAGGATCATAAAGATAATACTATGGTGGAAGTTGTATGAAATTACAAAAAAGGTGGGGAATGTGAAATTAATAAGTGTAATTGAGAGGAAGAGTCGACATTTGGGTGAAATTAGAAGTATCTATGGAATAAATACTTATTTTTCATAGAATAAATGAAGAAATATAAAAACATAGATCATGGGGAAAAACTCTATATAAAACAACAGGAATAAGAGATGTCTGCTCTAATTGAATAAATTGAAATTCTCAAGTATTCATTGCAATAGGACTCAGAAACAGTAAGAGGGAATTAACTCAATGTCGAAGAATAGAAAAGGGTAATCAATGGTTTGAATAACATAATAAAATAAAAAATCAAACACAATGATGTACATTAAGAGGATTTAATCTTCCTATAATAAATGATAATAATAAAGAAAAAATTCTAAATCCTAGTAAGATATCTGAAATTCTGATCATTCATGTAAAAGAATTGATATAAATGGATAATTGTGGTCAAGTATAAAAAAATAAACAATCATGTTCAAATGATAAATCTGATATGGGGCTTTAACAATGACAAAAAGATGTGAAAATTGATGCCAGACCGCAACAACCCAATCATAGATTAAAGAATGATTTAGTTATGAAGCACAAATAGTATACATAGAGAACTTAAGTGATAATATGTGGTGATGAAATGAAACTCTGAAATGTATCCCACATCTAGTGTTTTTATTATTGTATGATGGGACACTAAAAAAATATGTGTTCATGAGCTACGAGATAATAATGTAAATAATAACCTAAATGGCATCCAAAAAGAGGGAAATACTGCATAATAGCATCTGAGGGTTATAATTTATTGTGTGGAGGATTTGGACACATGTCTAGATACTATACATCAACTATGCATAGGAATGTATTAAAGAAGAAACAAATTTGTCTAAAGATGTAATTCAATGAATCATCATGTGAGCCTAAAATGTCAAATAAGTTTACATTGTTTCCAGATAAAGATCTTCCACCATGCACTGAGGTAGGTTAAGATTGAAATTCCATATGGGCTATTTAGTAATATACATGGACCAGTAAGACAATAGATGAGCAAGATGTTATTGTAGATAATTTTTTTAATGAGTGATGAGAATTAGTTATAATATATATGGTATCATAGTATTTGATAATGATGAAGGACTAAATATTGTTGGATTAGGAAAATCCATGTGTGGGGTAAAATAAAAGATATGTGCAAATGTCTTAATAGTTGAGGGTCTCAATCATAAAATATTATGTGTTAGTAAATTATGTGACTCGGTGCATTCCATAATCATTTTAAATAAATTATCTATCATTTTGAAAAATTTTTACATCGTTGTTTGGGAGGGAAAAATATAAAGATAAATTTATACCTTGTTTCTAGAAGATGATGTTTATATTGACTAAATATATGGTTGTCTTATTCAGGAAGTTGATAATAGACTTTCTATTCTGAAGAATGTGCTATATGGGTTGAAGGAAGCACCAATTTCATGGGATTAATGATTAGATCTTATTTTTATGAGAGTAGGATTTATTATTATTGGAGTATATTACAATGAATATGTCCACTATGAGATTAATCAAGGGATGATTGTTCAATTATATGTTAATGAATTAAAATTTGTTACATTAGATTGATCAAAGTGAAATTAGTCCTCAAAAATCATGAAAAAGGTATTTGAAATGACATTGATTGGTGAATTGATTCTTTTGCATGGTCTATATATCATGAATTGAATGAATGGAACATTAATTTCACATTATAAATATTTTAATGAGGTTTTTAGATGATTTGTAATGGATAATTCCACGGAGATGACGGCTCTAGTGTATTCTCAGATGAAACAGTCATTGGATGATTAACATAGTCCTATTAATTTCATAGAAGACAAGAATTGGTGATTTTGGTTACATATAAAATGAAAAATCTCATCATGATTTATTAGGATATATAGATAATAATTTGGCCTCTTCAAAGGATAATAAAAATAAGCGTCAATTGGTGCATTCTATCTTGTTATACTTTTTATTTCATGGATAATTGTGTAACAAGATTCCATTTTTTATCACAGTAGAAGCTAAATATATTATTTTTAATCGAACTCGCATATAGTTATAGTGGATTATGAACCATATTTATGAAATGTGAGTTAATGTGATGTATCTGATCAGAATTAATAACAATAATTAATGTCCTATAAATCATAGAAAAATTGCATTCCATTACTCAAGGAAAATTAAATTGAAATCATGTATTATTGTATCAAGGGGAATGTAGAGAAAGGGATTGTGATGTTAGAGTATGTTCCAATAGAACAATAGATTGAATACATTCATACAAATTACTTACCCAAATAATCGTTTGAATGGAATTTGCATGATCTGAGAGTTTAGTCAACTCTCCACACAAGAAAATGTGTGAATGTTGGAGCCCCTATACCCAAGGCATGATATGTTTTCCTGAAATGTATTTCACTTTGTTATATAACCTATTATAGAATACAATACAGTGAAAATAGGGATTGTTGACTAGGGGGATACATTATGAAAAAAAAATGGTTGAAACTGATAGATAGGAAGAGCCTTAATTTTGGTGGATGATTAAATCTATCAATGGGAAATGTGTTCAATATTGTATTATATATCACAACATATATAGTTTGTGATTAATTTAGTTGGTTCATTTGGAAATGAATTTGTTAATTTTTATGCATTTCATATTATAATTGTTTCTTACACTAGTCATGGCTCATGTGGTCATAGAGTGTGTGTTGCTTAAATAATTGGTTGTTATCTAAATCACATGAAGAGAATGGTGGTAGAATATAGAAGTTTCTTCAATGATGTATCATATAGGTGAATAGTCATCAACAAACAGATATGGGGAATTATTTTTAAAAACCCTTTCATGTAACATTCCAATATTTTAAGGGTATCTTCTATTTGTTGATATAGTGGGTTTCCAAGGACTGTTGTAGAGCATTGTAATATGGGTGAATCGTGGGGAAAATAAATAAATATTGAAAAATGGTGATTATGTGGCTAGGAAGATTCTATAATTGGTTGAAATTCCTCTAGATAGTTCTCTACGCCCTTCATAAATGTAATGATACTAAATGAAAATATTAAGGTTCTGAATTCATGATGGTGGTTTGCGATAGTGTTTCTTTAGATAATGTTTGGAATTTCTATAATAGCTATCCAAATGTATCAATATTTAAAATTGTATGGGAGTTCTAAAATTCTATAAACATCTATCTAAATATTTTGTGCTTTGTGAAGGCTAGTTGAGCATCATGCAAAGAAGGTGCTCCACATCGGGTAATTAAACATAGCGACAGAGGTAGTTTCATGAAGGCATTGTTATTCACGAAAATTGTATAAAAGGAATTTACAATTAAACATATTGTAACAAGGTATTCATGAATTGTATGATTTTATAACTTAAAAAGATAATCTATCTACAAATGAGGATATATTAATTATTGATAATGGAGGGACCTAGAAGTTTATAAAATGTGGGTGAATCTCGTATAAGAGTATTGTAAAAAAGAATAAGAATAAGATGGTTCAATCCAAAAATAGTTATTCGGAGAATGAGACATATGAAGTGACCTTTGGGAAATTAGTGAGATATCCCTAGTCCTTGAAAATTTATTGATCCCGGTAATATATGCGATCTAGCTTGAACAGATTTTTTGCAGTATGCCATAGTGGATTTGGTACAACAGCACATTGCTGGTGTATGCTCCATACACCTATCGTAGTGTGGGTGAACCATGAAAATTATTGTTTCTCAAGTATGATTTAAAATTAAATTCATAAATTTCTATTAAAAATTATTAGAAGGTAATTTTTTAATAATGAAACAGAATCTCAAGGGGAAGTTGTTTTAATATATAATACATTAATTCACCCCTTATGGTATTTAATGACAGTGGGATAATAGAAGTCTATACCTCCAATAAGATAAGATAACGTTCATGCAAGAAATGTATTGGGACATGAGAAATATGTTGAAATGATAGTGAATTTCAAATACATTTAGTAACACATTAATGTAGCTCTAATACTATGTAATTTTATGCTGATTATCATTTGAGAAATCTAGAAATTAATGTTTATTAAAAGCAATTTTGGTGAATTTCTCCAAGGATGATGGTAATGAGATTCATAAATAATGAAAACCTGCTCTATTGGAGTGTTGACCCATTTGAGTGACTTGATCAATTAGTGACAATATAGTATCTATTGATTATTCCACTCATCATGTCTCATGTTCCCAATGTATTCCATTTAACTCTTAAGAAGAAGTACATATCAAATAAATCACTTTTAGTAGTCTAATAGGATTAAATTATATAGCATGTTGTTTCTATGAAGATCATCTTGTAAAAATCAATCATCAATGTGAAAATGTGTTATGAAAAAATTGGTCACACCTAGTCAAGGATCGATGCATGAACTAAGAGTTTGAAGAAGATACATGGGAACCATAGAATATGATGAAAAAATATATCCATATTTTTATCGATGTTATGATAATTAAATGGATATATTTTTTCATGATTGAGCCTGAAAACCCTGGTACCATGATAACCAAGATGGTCTTAACATTTACCGAAGGGCATTAATGATCCCCATGGGTTGGTGACTACCACCCGACATAATACAAATGAATGTTGGACAGAATATTCCACAAACATAGTAGAAGTAATCCAAACAAGTTAGTATTCATAAATAGAATACTCTACAGGGAGAACAATAGTAGATATCTAATAGGAATAAATAACCCACTGTTTAAGAACATTTTAAAATAATAATGTAACAACCCATGTCCCAATAGAAACAACTCTCTAATCCCATGAATCAATAGTTAATACTACATATATATGGTGCCTTACCCTTACTCCAAATGAGAATAACACTATCAAAAAACACATAAAAGAACATGTAGGGCATGAGATAAATTCTATATAATGTCATACCATCGATTCTAGTATAATATTAGAAAATTTAATATACCAAATAAATATTTCAACATTAAAAAATAGAAATTGTATGTCAAATGAATATTTAAAATATAAAATTTCTTATATTTAAAATTATTTGAATGATTTAAACAAATGGATTAATAATCATATTATATAAATGAGTTTATATTAATTAAAACAGAATGTGTAAAAAACATTTAAAAATAATGCAGTATATTTCAAATTCAATCAACGAGCAACATGTTTAGGTTTAAAAGGGTATGATAGTTCTAAGATGTTGGAATCCCTCACACTCAAATATGTTTCCTGGAAATATATGTACACTTGTCTTTCCAAAGAACATAAAAAGGACCCATCACTATCCCATAGGGAATGTGACTAGAATCATATGTATTGATAGTGGGTAAGAGAAATAGTGGGTGGTCCCATGTAAATCACTAATTACCTTGGATTTAATGTTCTCCAATAACAATCCGTTATGGAAAATTTATTTTAAATTTTTTTAAAATAAAATGCATCTGATTATTTATTTCAAATACATCAATTTCCTTTTCAGAACAAACAAATTATTTTTTATAATATAATAGATTCTTTAAGTTAAAACGATAGGGTTTTTATCAAGATCATATATAGAAATTTTCTAAAAGTACAATATTGAAATAAATTTCACTAAATCCATTTCAAAAATGATAATTAAAAAATTTACATCACACAATTTTCCATCAAATACAGAAACACATCCCAATTCATTGGATTTTCATGTACTCACATTTTTTTGTCATATTGAATCAAAATCCCCAATTAACTGAAATTTGGTTTTTCAAAAAACCAATTGAAGGAAATTTAATTACAATAAAAAAATTTAATTAAAATTAAAATATTGAATTTAAATCATTCATTTTATGGTTAATAAAAAATTTACATCATAACAGAACCACATACCTTAGTATCATAGGAGATTTAAACACAAATACATAATTTGGTATCTCTAATGAAGAATTTCGCTAAGAAGGATATGAGAATAAAACATAGTTTCAATATCCAATACAAAATTGATTAGTTCCACTAAGAAAATTGATATTTATAAAACCATATAGAAGAAATATGGGAGATCAATATATATATATATATATATATATATATATATATTTAGAAAGAAGAAAAAACATATAGGTTGGAGATCAAACATCATTCTCATATATTTGATTTTCTTCTTGAAGGTTGTATAGGGGATGAGATCACCTCTTTAAAGCCTCTATGGAATAAAAAAATGATTTCATACTAGCACAATGGGTACCAAAAATGAGTGTTCTGTGATTTTAAAAATTGATTTTCTGATTAGAAAATATTATACAAATGGTTTTATATGTGATACATAGTTAGAAAAAACAAGCAGCTTAATCACGCACTACTTTTCGTCCAATTGAACTCTTTAAACTATGTGGGTTCAGAGTTTGATAAAATGATCAATAGACATGGAAATCCACACAACATGGTTTTAAATGGTTTCCAAATAGTGGTTTCACGGAGTAGAAAATTCCTTCGACAGACATGAATAACCCAAAATCATCCAAAGAAAATTAAATTAGAATGAAACAGCTGTAAACAAAACAATAACTAGAGAATGATCAAATAGGAAAATTATGAATATCTGAAAAATGTTACAGGATTTTATAACCTCCTCACGATATAAACATTATATCCCATGAATTAAAGTTATGATGCATCCATGTAAAAAAATTAGTCCACAACACTATGAAGAGTGCCTTCCACACTGACGGATCAGGAGAATCAAAACCATGATTCCATAACACTCATTCAAAAGTTATCATCCTCTAAAAAATTACCTTGGTTTTAAAATCAACAATCATCACTGGATTCTCATTGACATTTAGATATAGTTCAACATCGTGATCACTACATCTCAGATCATGATATGGCTCAGAAATATAATATTTTTTCTGAGAAACATAGAAAGAGATATGCATTGGAATCAAATATTGTGGAAATTATAAACAGGAAGACACTTTTACAACATGATCAACAATGTCCAATGCTTCCACAAAAAATGGTGAATTTTTTCCCAACCTTCCATGTAATCGATGACCCAAACGAGGTGAAACATTCTGAAACCCCATACCACTAACTAAAAATTACAATGGAATATGATGATAATCAACAAAATACTTATTTGATATTTGTTCCAAGAATAGTATTTGAAAATAAAATGAATATTTACCAAAACATCTTGATACAAACATTTCCCAATCAAGGATCATTCACCAACATTTGATTAATACAGAAGAGATTTACAAGGCCAACCATAGAACGACTCCATAGAGGCCCTTCTTATTGAAGACATGAAACTATTCTTATAGGAAATGTAAACTAGTCACATATAGTAATCCAAAGACCCACTATTATCAATAATTAAGGAACTAAGCATGAAAAAAAGAATATTAATAGCTTATTCTATCTATCCATTTGATTTTGAATGATATACCATGCTCAAATAGACATGAGGTTGAAATACCAAAGAAAGCACTCTCATAAAATGATATGTGAACCGAGTATCTCTACTAGAGACATTATGAAATGGATCTTCATGGAAAATAACATTAATTTTTACATAATGAATTCCTAAGTCCTCAAATTAGGTTGCATAGTGAACTTATATAATGTGCTAAAATTTAGTCCCCATTTCAATCACCACCCCTGTTAATTTTTATTCATATTGGTATGCTGAAATCCAATTGAAAAATACATAGGGATCTCATCCCACATCCAACATGTCATTTTAAATGTAAAATTTAAACCTGATGGTTTATAGTGCTCTACCTTGACGTGTTGGCACGTATTATAACGAGGATAAAAATTAATTAATGCCCCATCTCATTCACTGCAACAAGACTCATCACCGCATGCCATATAACATATTCATGGTTCTTGTTTTCACTACCCACTATGAATTTGGGAAATCCCCCTTCAAATATTTCAAAATAACTAACAACACAATAATGTGATTTAGAAAACAAATAATACCATGATGGGAGAATTTACACTCGCAAAAAATTTCACTACCATAAAGAGAGACTCTAATTCTTGGGAACTCATCATCAAGCTTCTTTTCATTATATATTATTTTCATGAAGATAGAATGTCAACTAAAAAATGTCCAATTTTTTGGCCCCTAACTCATAGAATACAATTCTAAACTATGAAAAATTATTCATCATATTGATATCATCCAATTATTATTTCCTGGAATATTTAGTATGTCTCATGGTCAATGAATGTACAATGAATCTCCATTTCCCAGAGGTATATGTTGTGTCAAAGTTGAAATATTGCAGTTATTACTCAATAAACTTATAGATGTGATTGAAATATTTTAATATAAGTTATAACCCCTATTCTTATAGTGATAAATTATTGTAATCCTTTCCCCAAAAAGATAATTTTCTGAACTCTTAATTGTATGCATCATAGAAGAATGGTCACGGTCAGTGATCAGATAATTCTTCACTTGTTTCCAAACTGATGAGATCTATATTCCATCCCATGATCATACATTAAAAGGAAACATCCCTAACATGAACTTGATTTATCACAGAAGGCCCCATTGCCCCAACAGACCTCAATAATTAAATACATCGACATAGCAATCAAAATAACCTTTAACTCAACCAATGAACATAGAGATCTATCATCCCATGAGATATTTACATCCATACGATTTAGAATAGTCACCATAGAACCCATGTTTGATATGTCCTTTATAAACCAGAGATAAAACATAACCAACCCCAAGAATATTTGAATCCCTCAATTTTTTTCTGACTTCTTCCATGTATTTAATTATTTTATCATTTTAGGATAAAATAAAATTCAATTTTTGAACAGAAAATGTCCCAAAAAATTAACATATGGTATACATAAATTACTTTATTAATTCTTGGGATTATACTTATTTTCTTCAACAATTTCAGAACATTGTTTCGATAATGAGCATGATCCTTCTCAGATTTAGGGTAAACAATGTTGTCATCCAAAAATGAATACATGAATGTATGAAGATAGTAATGTAATATCATGTACATTAAAAAGATTAAGACTTTAAGATCATTTGTTAAACAAAAAGTCATGAAAACGTACTCATATTTGTTATACCTTCTCTAGAATGTGATTTTTTAATTTTTAGATAGTTTTAACCTCAATTAATGGTAACTAGATCTATGTTCAATATTGTAGATCCTCATCGACCCTTTAAAATGATAAAACAATCATCCATATATAGAACAAAATACTTTCTCTTTATAATAACATGATTTATTATTTGTTAATAAACAGAAAGGTAAATTTAACCATCATCTATCCTTATAAAGAAATTTATGTCTCCCAAGGTGACAAACTCTGGCATATAAATCCTTTCCATAGATGATCATCTGACATAGTCTTCGTCTCATTAATTTTAACTATATATATTTGGTAAGAATAAATAGTGAGTGTTTGAGTACTATGAACTAAATTGATGTAAAACTATTCTAATCTTATCAGTAACAGGAAGAGAAATCAGAAGGAAACTCAATGGTAAACACGATGGAAACAAGAATGGGGAACACTACTCAAATAATAATTTTGTAGATAAAATGAAAAAATATAAATAAAATTTCCCCCAAAAAGTAGATGAACGTTCCAACACCACTTGAACATAGGTACTATTATTCTAAAATTATATGAGAAACCAAATGGTTATGGTAATGGAGACCCATAAAAGATAAAAATCAATCAAGGAATTTTTGAAAAAGAGTCAATATATCCCAAATATGATATTTATAGGTTTCATGTTTTTAAAATGAATCTCTTAATCATGATAATATTATGATAAAGATAATGAAAAAGTGGTACTTTGGTTAACTTGTTCTCTCTTTTTTCCATGGTGTGCATTAATATCCACCACATAAGATAAAATCTCACTATGATGATTAAACAGATTACAGTAACATATTGAAATAAAATTATAACATGGCATTGTATGAAATATGGTAGTCACTAATAATGATTCTATAGTGATATATCCGTTCATGGTTACTGGAACAATATCAATTTCCTATAGAGTATCTTTCACCATGTGAAGAATCCTTATTCTAGATTCTTGTGGGGAGAACCATTTTAGCCTTGATGCATTTTTTTCATTATGGTTTTAATATTCATCGATGATTCATTTAGAATACGACAAGTAGAAAAGATATTATAGTATTTTTTCAAGTGACTTGATTATCCACATGAGTGGAATATTTTGGGTTCCTCGGTGAAAAAACACTTTCACTCTCCTATAATTTGACATAGGTAGGAAAAGAGCCTCTTATAGGAATAGCTAGAGGTCTAAAGGAATGATTTTGTATATAACTACCCTAAGAATCAACACACTTCTTCATTATATTATTTGAATTAATAGAACATCCACTAGGTGAAACATTAACTCTCTTCAACCCAAACATATCTTACATGACAATTTCTACAATAAAATATATATATGTCACCTTCACATAATTAGGATTATTCATAATGAAAACATGATAACAATTGTCAAATCGAGTTCCAATTTGAATCACCTGAGTGGTCATGTTCTCATTCAATACTATCTAAGGTAAAAAAAATGAATTGGCATAGAATAATGGTTGGGATTTTAAATCATAGTCCATTCATCATTATTGAGTTTGGAAAACTCAATAGCTTTGGCCAAAGCTATATACATCAGATATAATTTTTTTAGTGAAAATTAAAATTATGTACTTTCACTATAAGACCTATGTTTCTTCTCCATCACCAAAGTATCCAATTATCTCTTTCTCAGTCCCTTTAGTGTGAAGGTGGGAAAATTCTACATTATATAATCCAGATTCTTCATGAAGGTATAAAAACAATCCATTATTCTCCAAAAATATTTATAATTTTAGGGTGATTGGATTTGTTGAATGATATTTGATTATTTCAATAGAACTATGGATAATGATTCCTAAAAAAATTTCTAGGAGGTTCCATGATTGGAGACTGATTGGGAACTTTAACACGGGTCTATACCAGTGCATTTATAGTACGAAAGATAACAACAAATAGAATTTAGTACATGAGAGTATTTTTATGACGAGGCTCATAAATAGCTTCCTCTGAGATTTTTCTATCATATAATATCAATTGAATGAGGATACACAACATTAGAATACAAAATTAAAGACATCAAATTACAAGGAAAATAGAGAAATACAGGAAATTTATCTGACCAGATAATATAACAATATTTGGAATTAATCCTATAAAAAAATTAGGTAAAAGATTAAACAAATCATTAATACATGTTTCTCAAACCAACCCTATTGACTTATTATTAAATACATTGAGTGTTTTATAGAACCTCAGTCCCAACAACATCATATCTTCTGACAAAATTATACAACGAAAAACATAAATAAATTCAAGATGAAAACCCTACACATTTTATACTACTTTTTTCATGAACCATCTTGATACCCGGTTAACATGACAAACTATCTAGTTCTAAAATATCCTGAGGGATTTCATGATCCCCAAGGGTTGGTGACAATTATATTGAATCATAAAAATGAGAGTGGGAATGAATATCTCACCAAAAAAATAGAATGTAGAATAAAATACATATATAGAGAAGGATAACTCCCCAGGGAGAACAATTCTAGAAGTCTAACATGCATAAAAAACATGAGAACAAGAAAATTTGGATTACAACACATGTCCCAACAAAAAGAACACTCTAATCCCGAGGATCAATAGCTACTAAATCCTTCAAGTGTTTTCTTACCCATGTTCTAACATGGAAGATTATAATATAAAAACACTTATAGACACATGAAGGATGTGAGATAAATTCCATGTAGGGTATCAACATGGATCCCATAATAAGATGAAAAAATTTTGTTTTCCATAAATGCTTCTAATTTTAGAAAATTTTTCATGGATATTCAAAAAAATATTTAAAAAATATTCATCAAATTTCAAATAATGGAAAAACATTTAACAATTTCATTAATAAAATTTTTATATAAAAAAATTTATGTGAACTCAAATTTCATATGTATGTTAGTTTACAATGTATTGGATATACATAAAAAAATGAGAAACATGGACATATTAGAATTGGTATATGTGTTACAGGATATGGGACTCTTTCATACTCATATAGGTATCATGAAAATATGTGTAACTAAATCCCTATCACATGGGTCATATAGGAATAACCACCACCCCATTGGGGATGTGACATGTTGTTTGTGTATAATTAGTGTTCTAATGGGATATAGTGTCATCATAAATAACTCACTAAAAAACTTATTTTACATGTTCACTATTAAAAATTAGTGATGATCACTTAGTTTAAGAACTATATAAATTACAATTATTGAGATTCTTCAAATTCAAAATTGGACATTTTTTTTAAAAAAAAATCAATGCATAGTTTTTAATCAAATAGTGAATTTTCCATAATAAAAGAATTGAGATTCATTGAAAATAATTTTATTCCGTTTTCCTCAAATAAAAAATTGAAATCAATTTTGAAAAATTAAATCCAGTAATATAAATCTCAAAATTTTACATTAATTTCATAAAAACACCCAATTTATTTAGTATTAGGGGGTTTTCCCAATTTTAGACCAAATAAAATGGAAATATTAATTTAAATGGAACTTGATTTTTAGTAAACCAATTGAAATAAATTAATTAAAATTAAGGATATTATTTTAAACAATCAATTGAATTTAAATCATAAATCTTATTGTTAATCAAAATTGGCCATCATAATATAACCACACACTTCGAGATCATGGGATCTCAAAACACAATGTCCTTTTCAGGAAAATACAATAGATAATGTCGGAAAAAATGATTTGAGAATCGACCAAAGATTCATGATCTATGTAAATGTGGATTAAAACCCCCAACAACATGGGTATCTTTACAAATTTGTAGAGGACAGAGGAGAGTGCTAGAGAAAGTGAATGCGAAGAGGAGATCTACCATAAGGAGATGAAAATAATTATAATATTAATGGTTCACTAGTAGAGTGTTGTAGTGGGAACAAAATAACATATTAAGAGCCTCCAAGGAAGAAGAAATAAAAATAGGGTATCACAATCCCATTGAAAACCTTCAATAGGTTTCTATATTTAAAAAATTACCTTTTAGATATAAAATCTCATATACATAGTTTTTGTGGACGTGCCACATGGTTATAAAAATCATGAAGCATAATGATGAACCCCCCTTTGGTGAATGGTTAATTAAACCTATATTTATCAGTGAAATCCCATTCAATTTGGGTTTCCATGATTTCCGTTAAGAGCGCGCATCGTTTTGGAAAACAATGCACCATCAAATCACATGATAGAAACATTAAAAAACAATAAAAAATTACACAAAATATCCCTAAATGAATCCAAACTAATGAATGATAAAAATAGTGGTTTAGTAATATAATAAAATTTTAACATGATGTTACGAATCCATTATAATGGGGGTATGATATAACACACTGATATTTTTTGTTATATTTATTTTAAATTTTTTAAATTTTTTATACTCACAAACTCGAGTGTAAATAAACCATAATATAGAATAAAATCATACAATAATTCTTAAATTGTATAAATGAAAAATAAATCCTAATATTTTATAATTATATATTAATTTTTTTATAATGAAAATATATCGATATACTTGTACTGAAATTTTAATAAAATCATTATACACATTGTAAATAATTTATTTCTCAAATATGATTTATTTTCATAATGTTAGAAATTAACAAAAATATAATTCACTAATTTCAAATTTTGATTAAAATTTTAGCGTAATATTTAAATCATCTTGTTAAAATTATAATATAGTGAAATTTTCTCATTATTATGAGATGAGAAATTCGTAAATGAATTTTGAAAAATACTAAAAAAATTTCAAATATCCATTTTTCTGAATTAAAAAAAAATACATTTTATTTTATAGTAATTTTATTTATATCAGTAACAATATTATATTATTTATAATCTAATTTATGTTATTTTAATAAAATTTAAAATTATTTTAGGTATAAATAGGTTCTGTACATGTGAACAATTCTCATTGGAAAACTTCTTTTAGTCAATTTTTAAGGTTTAATTATAAATTCAACAATCCCAAATTCATAAGATAAATTTGATAAAATGAATTATATATTTTTAATTAATATTACTAATATTAATAAAACCCGGCTAGTTTATTTTTATTCAAAATAAATATTAATTTACAAAAACATTATTGGAGTTATGGTTAAAGAACATTTCTAGGGGGTTAAACCATGATATAAGGTTATGTTTTCCAAATAAAATGTTATAAATACTATTTTATAGAAATAATAATTACTTATGAAAAAAAAATTGAATACATTTCCACTTGGAATAAATAATTATGGATATGGATTTACTATATCTTAATTATTATGAAATTTTATGTCGGTCCTCTAATTACTTATAAAAAAGACAACAAGAATATATATTCTTTAAACATCATCGATCAATATGTCATTATAAAAACATAAGTTATTATTTTTTCAAATTCCATAGACATTATTTTGAGCTTTTATTAATGTTATAACAGTATTCTGTGTGTTATTAATAGCAGATCTAAATGAGAGTGACCAAAGTATAAGTAATCGTCAAACCTAACCTCTATCATTTTATTCCTTCCTCCAGCTCCTCCAAATCAATTTTATTCCCAATTAATTAATAAACTAAATTTAGCCTATATATGTAATGATATTATGATAATGGAAACACAAATATTACACTTATATTTCATTTAATTTGGTGGGAAATTTTCAATCATACATATAAGTGAACTACTAACTCTACATAGATATATAATTAATTTTTAATCACCATCATTCATGGAAGGTTAATATAATTGGTTTAAAGATTACATATTAAATTTTAAAAAATCTTATTATTCTATAATTATCATACTATAACCAAATTATTACTATCCACTCCATAGGGAAATGAAAATGTCACTTGTGTGTATGTGGAAACTACTACCTCTAAGAAGTGATGTGATTCATCATTTGTGTTCACATTATGGGGATGATAATACACACTGAATTAAGAAATATATATGATATATATGTTTTTTTAAAATTTATGGAAAGGATAATAATTATTTTCTTTATTTATTTCATTTTAATTATTGAACAGTGAAATTGATTTTCTTGAATTCATATAACTTACTGCCTCTTAGAATAGTGTAGTTCAATTTTCTATATATTATTTATGTAGTTTAATATAAATATATTTATATAAATATATAATATTTATATAAAATGTAAAAAAAAATTATGATGGAACCATTATCCTATATCATGGATCATAACTATCAAACTAGAATAATCAAGGAAAATGTAATAGTTAATACATGGAAATGATTATTTTAATAAAATAATTTTATAACATGATATATTAAAATATATAAAATAACTATGGTATATATTTATAATAAATTTTAATTAATTGTACTTTATTTTAGAGTATTTTTTAATTATGTATAACTCTTAGAGATTTATTTTCATCTCACATAAATTTAAGGATAAAGAATCTATATTTACATCCTATTTATTTTGATGTGTTATAGATACATCCAATAATTTTTTTTTTAATTCTCATGAAAATTATCATTATTTAAACATATATATGTGATTCCATTTTTTGGTGAGGTCTTTAACCATAATTTTCCAATGTGTTAAGGGATTTATTTTACAAATTCATTATTTTCTATGAGTATTTTTTAATATTCTGATTATAATAATGGAATTTCTTGATATACCTATCAATAATATTATGAATTTAATTATTTTGTTGTAATTTAAAGATATTAATTTTTTTCCTATAATTATACCCTTTTTATAAACATATGAGTTTGAAATAGTTCTTTTATATAGAAATGGAATTATTTGTCCCATCAGATGAAAATCCTTTATCTTCAAAGAAATTGTTTTCTAAAATTGTTATCATGAATAATTTAACTAATATAAAATTATTTTTTTATATCATTGTTTATCATATTTTAATTATATCACAATGGATTATATGGATTTTTTTTTCATAATCTAGTACATGTTACAATTTAACAAAAATGTGAAAATATTATTTATTTTAACATACACAAGATTAAAATAATTTTACACCATCATTACTTATTAATAAATTGAATCATTGTTTGTATGTATCCATTGTAATTTTATGAAGATAAATTATTTCATAAAATTATGTATTTTTATTAAATTTCTTATTTCAAAATCGAATGTATATTATCATCATGAAATATTCCAAATAATATTTTAATGAAATTTTTTTACAAAACGATATGTTACATTTTTATTTGTAGGGATGATATACTTGGATACTGACATTTTATTTCTTTTGATGTTTTATGATATTCATAATTAAATTTTTGTAATTCCAATATGTGTTTCCATGGATTATACTGTGAAGAATTGTAGAAATTTTCATAAAACCTATTTCATTTCCATGAGTTATTATATATGATGAAATATTTCAGAACGTGTAAAACAAATGAATGGTTTATGATTATGTTATTAGTAAGGATGATATTATATTTTCTTCTATTTCATTTGGTAATGATGGATACCTTATGAGATAATATGTATTTTAATTAGGACTAAACCAAGTTATGTTAGGGAATATGTCCCCAATTATAGTTTTGTAGTTGAACCTTTACTATGTATATGATGGAATGGTGAGAGAACCCAATCCAAAATAATAGTATTTGATTTGATACTTGACCAAAAAATCATATTATATTCCTCTTTTAATCCTCAAACATATTATTCATTCTTATATTAGGCCATCATGGATAATAACCATATATTTCTTTATGATTCATATTTTATTAACATACAATATTGAACCCATGACTCTATGATATGATATTTGATATCTATGGGATTTTTTTTGTTTTATGATGATGTTCAAATAACCTTATGATACTATAATGTTAAATTGATCATTGATATCAATATTTTTTCCTAAATAATCATTTGAGGTTATCCTTATTTATCTTTTCGCTATGTTATGAATAATGGTTTTATGAATGATATGTCTAAGAATTATTCTAGTTATAATGAAATCAATAATAGATGATTTATTTATTTTATAATCAAGTTATTTTTGTATGTATGATTCGAAATAAACTAAACCTATATTATTATGGATTGGATCAAAATGTTATGTAATGATTATTCATCTACTATGATTTAATATCTTTGTATGAAATGTATCTGTATTTATTAAATTTAAATAATTGAAGGTGTCTTATAGTAATCACAGATTAGAGTTGAAGTCATGTATGATATTTAGTATGTGTATGATAATTAGATAGATTTTTGTATTTTAATATGGCATGATTGATATTAATTTTATGTATAATATTTAATTATCTTATAATATATTTTATTTTCATAAATATATTATCTAAAAAAATTAAATATTAAGAATATGTTTGATGTAGAGGATTATAGAGTTATTTCTCATTTTTTAAAATTTCACAACGAAATTTCTAATTCAAAATGTTTTTATAAGGGGTGGAACATCAGGATGTAAAATATAAGTTCACAGATGAAGGAATAATATAGGATCTATATGTTATAGATTAATAGATCACCTGTGGTGTGAATTAATAAATATTATGTACTTGGGGATATAATTATAATTTAATAGACACACAACTTACACATAGACCGTAAAGGCGGGTCATCCCTACCAAAGATATAATTCACATATCAAGCCTTGTTTATTAAATACATGTCATGTAGGTCCAGTGGGCATAAACCCTATTACCTGGAATGTAGTCCTAGTGGGCATGAAATACAATAAAATAACTTATAGGCCAATAATTTTGACCCAAATGACATCGATGAATAGTGCTACTATAATAGCCATTTCGCTACATTACCTACTAAAGGGCATCCACTTCGACAGTCCTACGATTTTTCCACCACCACTACAGTGTCGACATTGCTACAGTCTATCACTGATATGTTGTTTCTAAAGTAACTTCTATTGATAGGGATTAAACCCCACAACATCAATGTAGTATTATAAGGTTCTTACTGAAAATCCAACCCCAAACTACCCATGGTGAATTGTAATGTATTGAGAAAAAATATTATATGGTTTATATTTATAAATTATCTCTGGAATTTATTTTTATTTAATGGAATTGTTGTGATGGTGTGTTTATAAACACTTCTTAAATCAAAAAAATAATTTGTTGAAGGTAATGATATATTTATAACATATATATGGAGGAAAAATGAGAACATCCAAGCCAATTGGAGGTTGAAAAAATAGGATATGAGGATGATCCAATTCAGATGAGACCACTAACTGTTTTTCTAGTGTAACCAAATAAATATAATATTACTAAATATTTTTTAATGTTTTTATATGTTTAAAATTTTCCATAATTTTTTTATTGGACATCTTAAATATAGAATTTATTCTTGGGAATGATACATTTAAAAATATATGTGATTAATATACATTCAAATTTTTATGATATAATTTAAATGATCATAAATGATGAAAATTTTTATATGATCATTGTTATTTTTATTTTAATGTTGGAAACATATTTTAATTGTCCTTAAATAGTTTACTGAAAAGGTCTTAAAAGTTAAATGTTAAAGTAGTTGCATAATTGTTTATTAAATAGTGATAAATAGTTAGGTAGATAAGTGGATATGAATTTATATCGAGACACATATATCCTTGAAATTAATATTTATATGATTATGAAGATGGTAAACTAGAGATAATTTAGAAATATGGTATTCCTATTATTATAGTGATATAATGGAATATATAGTGACCTAAAACTTTATTACATAAATAACACATATTATTAGTGAAATTTTCATTATCGATATGATCCATGAATGAACACCAATTTTCTAGTGTCTTTGGTATCATGGATAAATAAATGAGGGGTTCATAAAGGATCACCTCATTTCAATTATGTTTTTCGTAAAAAGCATCCTTCTTAGAAATAAAATACCAAAAAACCACTGCTATAACTAATGGAAGGGAAAAATATGAATGGTTAACAACATATTCTATTTAAAGGTAAAAAGAGACATTGATAATTGATCATATTTGAAAATATGAAAGAAATAATTTTATATATCATATTATTGACATTCAAAAATAAAACCCATAAAATCATAGATCATAATGATGAAACATGTAATAATTTTTTATCAATGAGAATTCATATAACATAACTCTATAGTCTTAGGAACAATCATTCATGATCCATGATAGAATATCATAAGAAAAAAATAAATATTTTTTGAATACACATTACCAGATAAAATAAATTCATTAGTTAAGGATCACATCAAATAATATTATTATGTATTTTTTCACACACATTCCATCATTTCTTCAGTAATTTTTATTCTAATGCCTATCATATTGGGTGATGTCCCTTACTATAAATTGTTCTCTCATAACACCAATACATGTAATCTCATTTTATATCCTTATTCACCCAATTCATTGGGTGTATATGAAATTTTGGGACATACTAAAACATAATAGAAACCATGACTACATGTAGAAAAATATCAAAAAACTTCCTCATATAACTATATCAAAACTAATGGTAATTGTATAGGTTTAATAATCATTTCATAATCATAATCATAAACTACCCATAGAAAGAGTGAATATGGTATTTTGGGATAAAATCTATACACAATCATAAAAAACATCAAATTTTTTTTATAGATGTGAATAACATTAAAATAACACCTTGACATTTCTTTATGAAATTATATAACTCATTTACAAAGTAATCATTTTAAATAAAACATATTCGGACAATGTTATGGAAAAAATATCATAGAATATAAAAATAATACTTATAATTAAGAATTTGAATAATATATTATTCATGATCTCATTTAATGATTTTCAAGAGGGATTATTTATGGTAATAAATTCGTTCAACATTATCATTAAAAGTATAAATTATAATATTATAAAAATTAAGAATATTTCTTTTAAAACAAGTTAATGATTGTCAAATATAGTTAAAAATAAAATTCAATAATATTTATATAATATTTAGGCAAATTATGAAATCATTTTATTGAAAATATGGACGTGGATGAAAAGATTCCTTTCTGAAGAGAAAAAATGGGTCGGTTATTCTGAAAACCCAATTTTGATAGTTTCATTACACAAATAAGTTAATGTGATATGAAAAAATATATAATATATAAATATAAAGTAAAAATAAAAATTATACTCTATTGATGATATATATCATATAATTTTATTATATTAATATATAATCTAAAAAATTCATTGTAAAAAATTAATTATAATATCTAACCATTTTCTCAAGTCTATCATTCATCATAAGAACTCAAAAAACATATATAATTAAAATATATTTATTAGAATTATATAATAATATTATAACCATAACAATAATAAAACAAATGGTTGGAAATAGCATTTTATCACTAATTAATTAATAATATATCATTATTATCATCTTTTTGGTTGTTAAATTCTTCATTATTAATGTATGTTTTAGTTTTAAAATTAATTTACCTGAACAATGATCATGGTTCCTTTATGTGTAGAATTTTTATCAGGATAAAAATATCATATATTGTCATTATATAAATTTTTATAACAATTAAAAAAAATTGGAGGTAAATAATGAATTACATCTCTATGTGGAGATGATAGTCCTTATATATGCATGAATCTTGATTCCATTTTTTATAATATGGAAACCATTAGTAGTAAATACTAAAAAAAGTTAGGAAATAAATATTGGATAATTCTTTACAAAATTTCGGGATATTAATTTAATTATTATAAATGAAAATATCTATTTCTATATTTGTAGTGGTGAACATATTATTTATCATATAGACCCGATGCTAAGTGGATCATGATGATGGCACAAAGACCGTTGGATTGAAATTCATAATTCTATTCCCAAAAATCCAATTTGTTTCACCAAGGATGCTATAAAAAAATATACCAAGGATACTATAATTCGCACTATTGTTCCATGACCAATTCAATACATGATATTGTACCCACAACTGAAAATATGTTTCCTCTAATATAGTTCAATTTATAATATAATAATAATGTAATGACCGTATATAATTATTCTATATTATGATTCGAAATTGACCCTATGCATATTTTAGCCAAGGTACTTTGGATACGGTATTATAGCTTTACCACTTATATAATAATAAAAAAACAACCTAGAAATTTTGGTATGAAAAACGAGTTATATCACTATATAGAAGAGGTAGTTCCAATGTATGTATTATCTATGTAGAAGTGGTAGTCCACACATATGCATGATCGATATGTTCATCTATCATTTGAGATAAAATAAGTGGTATACTGTTGTTACATAATATTAATAAAATATAATAAATTTTATTTTAACTTAGTCATCATGTTATTATGGATAATAATGGTTTGATTACGTATAATAAGAAATAAAATTTAATGGGATTGTTTAATACCTATATAATTTTTTAATAATCCTCTTTTGTAATGCTATTTATTATTTGAAGGATTGGTCTTAGAATAATAAAGAAAGATATATGTTAAATTAGACTAATATATGAAGGTATGGGAGAAGATATTTTCTAGTTCAGAAGTATCAAATGGTGGGTATGAGGGATGAGTTTTGATTCTCTTTTATATGTGAGGGGACGGACACATGTGGAATTTCATAAAATGATTTCAGTGAAATATGGTAACAATAAGTGTAACATGGCTTTAAATATTTATGGATTATATGGAAAAATATATAATGGTTATAATTATTCAATATATCATACTGTTTAAAGGTTTAAGTCAAAATCCTTCCCTTATCACATGCTTTAAACACCCTAATAAACATTTGAATAACTATAACTTGGGTAAATAAATTTAGAATTTTAAATATTAACTAAAAAAAATTTAGATTACCCTATTATATATTATAATCTATTATATGTTAAAATATGTAATCAATATTACATTATTTAATTTATATAGCTATAAACTTTTTATTTTATACTAGTGCACAAACCACAATGAAAACAGATTTTAGAAAAATTAAAATTTTAGAATAAAAAATTAATTACATTTTTTTCCTTTTATATGAAATAAAATTGGTTTTTAAATATTATGTTGTAAAGATAATAAAAATATTTCATAAAAAAATTACTAAATATGGATTAAATTATGTTATTATGAAATAAAGACATTTTTCACATGAAAGAAGTTTTTTCGGAAAAACATTTCTTATAACAAAAAATGAACATATATCAAAATCAAGTATAATGATGATTAAAATGTAATAAATTATATTATTTGAAATAAAAGGAATATTATAAATCATTATTTTTTTATTAAAACATAATGGTTGGTTTAATTGAAAATAATGATAGTTTTTCAATAAAACTATTATTTTCACTATTTAATGATATAATAATTATCTTAGAAAAATAAAAAAATTACCCTAAAATAATATAGATGTTCAAATTTCAAAAATTATATTCACTTATTATAGTGAAATATCATAAAATAGTATAATGATATTACTTTTTTTAAAATTAAAATGAAGCCCACTACTGAAGAAACATATTTTATATTCATAAAATAAATTTTCTATGTGGAATCCCAGTTTAGACAATGATCATATTATTTTCCACTTTTGTCTAGCCCGCATGATTTTTTATTGGTTATGATTTATCCCACATGCGTTCCCCATAAAAGTTTTCATGATGGTAGAGGTATTCACACCACCATATAAAGGGGTGGTTCGTGATCCTCCTCCTTCTAAGTTAGATTTTCATAATACACCCCTTGGAAGGGACAAACATCCACACTTTTAGTTTAAATAATCACCTGATCTAATAACATTTTAAGGGCCTAGTACATCACATGATTAATATATTTTCCACCTTAGGCTAAAAATTCATGGTTTTTTCCATCTATGGGATATTTCCCTCACTAATACCTCATGAAAAGGCCTCATGGTGGGATTGATTTCCACACCACCTTATAAAGGGGTGCATTTTACTCCTCCTCCGTCGATGTGGGATTTCCATAATCCTCAATTGTAGGATCTTGAGCATTTTGGGAGTTATCTCATGAATTATTTTAGGTACTTTTTTTAATAATTGTATTTGATGGGTGTTTGGAAATAGGGTGTGTTTTGGTGTATCATAAGAGAATTATAGAGAAAATGGGGTTGTGCAAGGTTGGGGAATAGTATGTAAAAATGTACAACCTCCTTGGAGAAACCATACACTCTTTGGTCGTTTGAGGATATCAAATCAACATGATTAATTCACGGTTTTGGAGGTCGTACGAGGGAACCATTATAGGCCCTCCATTGAAGAAGTGGATAACGCACAGTTGGTGAAGTTCCTGTCTTATCGTGTTACCAAATTATGCATGGTCCAACCGTGATTTCATAAAATTTAGGATCTAAATCATTTTTAACCTTTAATGACATGTTTCACCTCCTTTACAGCCCTCAACATGGGATTTTCATTTTGAATGGGTAAGGGGAGATTCTCCAATCAACTCAGAGGGATTCAAAGGAAATACAAACACTTTTCTTTGAGATTGATATCCTTATTCAAAGATTCTCTCTCTTCACAATAACGAGATCTCATCCTAATGATATTTATATTCATTCTCTTCTGTATCCCTCATCCATTAGTGGGTGATATCATATTTTTCATATATATAAACCTACGTTGTGAGATCTAGACCTATGATTGAAGATCAATATATACTATTATTATATCTTGAAATTGTGATCTTGATTTAGAGAATTATATCAAGAACTAGTATCTATGTCGTTGAGCTACTCATATTTTCTAGATTTGTATTTAGAAAATGGCCATCCAAAAATTGTGGTTGGGGGTCTAGAATCTAATTCATACAGTTGTAGATTTAATATATATATGTAAAATTGTATAATTCTTATAATCCATTACTAATTAAATTTATTATATTGTGTTAAATAGTTTTAACTAATTATTTATTGAACCATTATTCAATTAAATGATTATTTTAAGAATTAATCATGAGATATAGGGGATTTTCTATTAGATAATGATGTTGGAAAATTTATTATGAGATTTAGGGATTATAATATAGAAAATTGATTAGTGGATTAATTTTGATATATCAAATTGGTTAAGTTGATATAATTAATTAAGAAATGTTTAATTTTTTAGATGTTATGTTCTAGATAAAAAATTATGGGGCTTATTATGATGGGTTGAGATTTAGATTGGAATAAGAAAAAAAATATTATTGAGATATGATTTATGAAATTGATTATTTAATTGACTAAATTAAATAACGATGATTAAAATGTTTTGTTAATTATTGAGTTTATTAATGGATTTATACTATTTATGTAATGGTTTAATTTGTAATGGGATTGATGTTGATAATTAATTATTAATTCATTTTGTGTGAATCAGTGGGAACATGGTCATTCAAAATTAAAAAGAGCAAATTGCATCTTGGTCATCATACATATGAGTAAGTGAATGGAAACATGGTCAAGATTATGAGATTTATACAAGGTAACATGGTTATTAAACAAACGAGTAAGAGAATGGAGACATAGTCATTGAATTTTAGATTAATTATGGTAACATGGTCATATTACTTAAATTTTTGATATTGGTAACATTGGTGACATTTCTTATAAATGTGAAATTAATGATTGAAAATAATGGAACTCAGAGTTCTGGAATAATATAAGAATATTTCGACATCTGTCATGAGTCGAATAAAGTAATGATATATTATAACACATATGAATACTTAGAGATATGAAAATTAATAATGTATAGAGATATGATATTACTCAGGAAATGCATTAGGCACCAGTCTGAGATGATGTTAGTATTGGGGTACGAGTCTATATGGGAACACTAGAGTTAATATAGCTAGATAGGAATATATGATAATGTAATAATTTTTTATTTATTCATTATACTTATTTGATATTGAACATCATAAAATCACTTTTGATTGTACTAGTTTTGGACACCATTGGTGGGGTCCTTCTGAGTTGTCATCACACCAAAATTTTGCTTCTTGATGGGTACCTGAATAGATTATATTATTTCATGACATGATAAGGGAAAGTCCCTGAGTTGGATTGATTATTTATGTTAGATCAGGTATGAGGGACCCAGACATGGTTGAGAACCCTGTTGGGGAGTTTTATGGTATTTATAATGATTTCCATTATAAACGCGTGGCAATTATATCAGAATAACATATTTTCCCTTTTAGTTGAGTATTTTATTTCTTGTTTGGTTATCTAATTACATGAGCATTCTTATGGTTATATAATCTTCAAAGATTGTTTATTTTTTTCCACTGGTGATTAACTATAATAAATTTGTGTATAGCCTCCTTAGGGTATACATACCAAATCCTCGCTACTATTTGGTATCATCTAGCATACTTGGAGGCCTGTATGTGGTCTTGTAGGGAATCGGCTCGGGGAACCGTTTCCTAGAACATTGGTTGGGATGTTAAATAGTGGTATCCGAGAATGTTTTATTTATTAATCATTTCTCATACTAATTTTTGGAATGGTAGAAAGGTTACTAGAAAGAGTTGAGGCACTGTAATGAGATCATTCATGTGAGTTTCCAACCGTTTTATAAAGGAATACATGATTACTCAGGGTGGGATAATTTTTATTATTATTTTTTACAGTTGAATATTACTTCCCCTTGGGAGATGCACTTCTGGTGTGATGTTATTATTGTTTCTTAAAATTTTTATGTATTGATTCTTGGCCACTAATTTCATGAGATTTGAGTCTTTATGCATCATTTATGGTACATGGGTTATTGTGAAATGCATCATTTTCGGAATGCATAGGAAAATGGGTTATGATGAAGTTTTTGAAGATGAAATATTTTCATTATTGTAATACTAAAATGAAAATGGTGACTAGCTTGAAATTAAAAAGGTTATAAAAATGATGTGAAATGTGAATAATTTGGTGTCTAAATGGGAAACATTATTATGATAGTGTGTTTACACTTGTTACAAAAATCCCATGAGTGGGATGTTTAAGGGTAGTGATAACACCTCGGTTTTACTGTTTGGTGGTATTTGAAGAAAAAAAATGGTGTGACATGTTGGGATTATTTTTCCTCTTAAATAAATTTAATAAAGATTCATTCTGAGACCTAATATATGTGTTTGGAATGGATATAGTATACCTCCATGACTATTGTTTAGGGGCATGTCTAGAAATTATTATCCAGTTGTGGATCATGAGGGACTCATCAGGCCGTCTAAAGATAAAATGGATAACATTCAGGAGGACTTCACATGCTTTATAAAGTCATGGAAAAATACCCAACAATATTAGTGAATATTTTTCTTGAGCTGAAAATAATGTTTCAGTTGTAGTACCCCTTGACTTTTACGAAATAGAGTGGACATCAGGTGGAATAATTTTAGGTTGAGCCCATAAATATAATAAATGACCATTTTGAGACTCTGGCTGAAAAGAGGTTGAAGTTGGCAGAATATATTCTATGGGGAATAATGAAGCCCTTGTTGTACATTTGGGAATGAACTAGATAGATTGATGATATGATATGGACGGAGTTCTTGGATAGGTTCATGGAACAATTTTATCATGAGTCACTGATTCAAGTGGTTATTTTGGGAAGGATCACTCGTATTAGTAGGGTGGTGCTACATTTTGGAGTTAGACAACATTATTAAGAAATGGGGATGTATAGTTACTTGGGGTATGAACTACACTTGTGGATAGAGCCTAGATCATCAACATTGAGAGGAATTATTCATTTAGCTTCTACATTAGAAAATTCATTATTTGATATTGGTGCCTCTCATTCCTTTATAATGAAAAACATATTAATTTTTTGAAACTAGAGGTGGAGATTGTGAGTGTCATTATGACTCTAGATACACCCTTTGGAGTACAGTTTAGATATATCATTATATGAAAGGTTTACTCACTAGAGATTGTGGGAACTTGTTTTCTACAAGATCTTTATATTCTTGATATGATGATATTTGATATAAATATGGCTATGGAATGTCTAGTACCATACCTATCCCACATCCACTGTTACCATATGAGAGTTACATTTACATCTCCAATGGTTGACTAGTATATTCATCGTGGTTAGTGGGATATCTAGGAAGGAAGATATGGTCAATTAATCAGAAACTAGGAGAGATCACATCCAAAGGTCCCTGCCTATTTTTGGATGTAGGGGTTATAAGGAAATATTTCCTTCATCCAGTAGTTTAATTGATTACAGATGTATTTCCTAAAGACATATCAGTTCAACCACATGGGAGACATGTGGAATTCAATATTGAGCTCATTCTGAGGGCTCAACCAATGGCTATCCCCTATATATAATGATAACGACTGAGATTCAAGAGCATTAGATTTTTTTGGGGGATTTTGAGGATAAAAAATTTGGCTTTTCCATGTATGTTTCCTTTTGGACGACCTATTCAGTTTGTAAATATAACAAACAATTGTTTTAATTTGTGTTTCGATTACATGAAGACGAAGAAAATTACAATAAAGAACCAATATACTCTTCTGTGTATCAATGTCATGTTATCCAATTTAAGGTAGTTCGTGTATTATCAATGATCGACTTGTGATTGGGGTATCGTCATTTGAGAGAAAATACTTCTCATATACTAAGGGCTACATTCCAAAGAAAGTATCACCTTAATGAGTTTTCCATCATTCTATTTGGGTTGACAAATTCACTTGTAATATTTATGGCTTTGATGAATATGATCTTTCATCTGTATAATGTATTAGTTCATGGTGTTTTTTGTGGAAGACATATTGGCATACAAAAATATTCATAAAGACCATTCCCAATATATCTACATTATATTTGTTACACTAAGAGATCATCAGTTTTACGCAATGATATCTATGTGTCAGTTTTGGATTGATGAGGTATAATTCTTAGGGAAAATTATCTTGGAGGAAGGTGTGTCAAAAGAATCAGTGAAGGTTCGATAAGTGTTTTATTGGGAGAAACCCTATATTATTTTTTATATCCAAAGAATCCATGAATTAGGAAGATATTACAGGATATTCATCCAAGACTTTTACCATTTGGTAGTAATTTTTTATGACTTGACCAAAACAAGATTAACATTTAAGTGTTTAGAGGATTATCATAGTTATTTTCGCGAGTTTAATAAGTTCATAACATCATCACAAATTTTGAAAATACCCATGTCAGGTGAGGAGTATATAGGTTGTTTTGATTCTTATAAATTCATGCATGGAGTTATGTTGATGGAGAGAGACTAAGTTGTTGTATATATGTCTAAGTAGCTGAGACCTCATGAATAGAATTAACCTATGGACACCCTCATTTTAGTATGAGTGCTTTATTCTATTAAGTGTTGGAGACAAAATATTTTGGGAAAAAATCTGTCCATACAGATCACAAAATCTTCTATTATATGTTTTCACATCATGATTTGAATCTTTGGAAGAGGATACAGGTGGAGTATATGATGTATGTCTATTTTTAACTAATGTATACATTTCAGAAGGTAAATATTATGGCTGATTATTTAATAAGGAAAAATTAGACTAAGATGGTTCAATAGTCGAGTGTGGAGTTGAATATGATGACAATGGTGGACGAAAAGAAATTGGTAGTTTATGAGAGTCTAGAGAAAATCACTCTAGTTTTAGTTGTAGTAGAGTATACGATTTTACATCTATTTAGGGATAGACTGTAAAAGATTCGTGAACACATAGCCTTTAAGAAATTAATTGATGATGTGGAGAAAACATCAGGGTTGTTGGTAGATGTGGATGAGATAATCTATGACAGGAATCATGTTATTGTACCAACAATAATGGGAGAGTATCTCATGCAGGAATTTATTTCGTCGAGGTGGGCAATACATCCATGAGTGACAGAAATGTACAGTGAACTATGACAGATGTATTGGTGGCCTGGAATGAAAATTGATATAGGATTTTTTTGACTTGATGCTTCACATTCTATCAGGTGAAGGCGAAGAATCAACGACCTGAGGGTTTACTACTACTGTTTCCTATCATGGAATGGAAGTGGGACTATGTGGCAATGGGAATTTTTAGTGGGTCTCCGAAATATTATTAGGATGAATGATGTTATTTATTTCAATGATGATTAACTGAAAAGGTTAGTGTGTTTCCTGCCTATTGAAAAAACAATTATAGATGAACCGATAGGAGTACAATATTTTTGGAAGATAGTCTATCTGCAAGGAGTTCCATAGAATATATTTTCATATTGTGATTATAACATTTCATCACACATCTGGTAGGGCTTGTAGAAATATCATGGAACATAGTTATTATTGAGTATCTTTTCCACCCACAAAAAATGGTTAGTCAAAACTCACTAAATTGGTGCATTAGGATAGGCTATAGGAATGTGCTCATGACTTCAATGGATCATGGGAAAAAAATTCCTTTAGTGGAGTTCACCTATAAAAATAGTAATTAGGAAACTATATATAAGGTATAATAAGGGGATCATTATGTTAGTCGGTGTAGATCACCACTATGTTGTATGGAGATTGGTGAGTCAATGTTATTGGGACCGAGTCTTGTGTAGGAGAAATCTGAGCATATATAGTTTATCCATAAATGTATGACTGTGGATCAGTGAAGATATAAGTTGTATGCTGATATATTGAGATCACCATTATAGTTTATTGAGGGTGATCATGTATTCTATTAGGTGTCTCTTAGGTTGGTACATAGCAGGATACAGATACAGGGATTGTTGGCAACAGGGTTTGTTGGACCATTTGAGATAGTGGAGAGAATCAGGTCGGTGGCATACTGATTAGCTCTTCAACATAGATATAGTTCTATGAAAGATTTCTTCAATGTATCAAAACATTGGTAGTATCACACTGACCATTATCATGTGATCAATATAGATGAGTTTGACCTTTATACAGATTAATCAATTGAGTAGAATCTGATATGTGAATTTGATCATCGATTAAAATTGTTTTGGGGAATGAACGTGTCGATAGATTGTGTGTTATGGAAACATGGACATGTATATGAGTAAAAATGGGAAAAAGAATAATATATGAGGCTTCAATGTCCTGATCTTTATGAATTGAAATCTTATCATGTCTTGGAAGTGTATATTGATGATGAGATGTTATAATGCAGAGAGATTGTAAGATCCTAAGCATTACTGGAGTTATCTACGGTGTGATTTCAATTAATTTTTGTTTTGACATAACTATATTTGATGGGATATGTAAAATGGGGTATTTCATTTTGTATATATTAAAATTTTGGATAAAAAGGTGATGCGAACATTTGGTGTAAGGTTTGAACAAAATTTACAGCTATCTGGGAGAAACCACATGCTCTTTGGTATTTTCATATAGTAGCTTCGTCATGGTTAAAGCACAATTTTGTGGATCTCAATCACATTAAAGCATTAATGACATGTTTCAAATATTTTGTGGATATAACACATGATATTGATTTCCAAAGGGAAAGGGAAGGTTCTCCCATCCACATGGAGGGATTCCAAGTCCACAAGAACTCTATTATTTGATATTAAATTCCCAAATCGGCGATCTTTTATCTTCTTGATAAGTGGGTAACATCCCATTGCTTTTCCTATTCATTCTCCTCTATCACTTTCATCCTTCGGTGGAGGATATCCACTATATTGTTATATTAATACATATATTTTGAGAAATAGATATATGATTGGGGATATATATTTTTTTGAATTATATCTTGATATCATGATTTTTATTTTGGATTTAGATCTATTACTCATATCTAGTAATTGTGCTATTAGGATTTTGGGGATATCCGTTCAGCAAAGACTCATCAATGACTAGAGTTAGGTGTTGTAGAATCTAATTCCCAAAGTCATGGATTTGATATTAAAGTGAAAAAATAGTAGAATTTATAACACCCCTTAGCAATTGGCATTCTTAGAATGGGTTAATTAGATTGAACTATTTATTTGTCAATGCATTTTTGAATAAAATGATTAGTTGAAGAATTAGTCAACAAACTAAGGGGATTTAATATTAGATAATGAATTTGAGAAAATATATTATGAGATTTTGGGATTGAAATCCTGCTAACTAATCAACTGATTAGTTTTGAGATATTTAATTGGTTAAGATGATATAATTATTTTTGAATAAATAAAGTGATTTGATATTATGATCTAGATAATTATTTGCGGGATTAATTATGATGAATGGAGCATAAAATATTGGAAAATTGATTATTGATATATGAATTGTGACATTGTTAATTTAAATGACTCGATTAAATAATGATGGTTGAAATGTTAACTAATTATTGATTTTACTAATGGATTTATTGTATTTAAAAAATTGTTAAATTCTAATGGAATTGATGTGGATAATTAATTGTGAATTAATAATGTGTGAATGAATGGGAAAATGGAAATTAAAAATTGAGTAGTAAAAATGGTAACATGGTCATTTTACCTATGATTAATATAATGGGAAAATCGTCATTCAAATGAAATTTATACATAGTTACATGGTTATTATAATTATGAGTAAGATAATGGGAACAAATTCATTCAATTAATGAGTAATTGTTGTTACATGGCCATCCTACTTATAATTGTGATATAGGTATCTTTGGTAATGTGTATTATTAATGCTAAATTAATGAATATAAATAATAGTACTCTGAGTGATAGCCCCACATGAGAATTTTTCGAACTGCACCCTGAGTCATATCTATTATTAAGATATCATATCACTATTGAATACATATAGTTGTAGAGAGAATAATGTATTATGGTATGATATTACCTATGAAACACTTCAGGAACTGTACGAGATGAGGTTAGTATTGAGTTATGGGTATCCATGGAAACACTGGAGTTAATGTTGTTAGGTATGAGTAAATGATAATTTAATTATTGGTTCTTTATGTATTATAATTATTTTATATATAAATTCATAAATTTTATTTTTATAGGAATTGTTTTAGGCACAGTTAGTAGTGGCCTACTGTGTTATTCTCACACCCTATTCGAGCTTCATAATCAGTATCCAAATAGATTATATTTTTGTAGGATTAGATAAGGGAAATATACCGATGTTGTATTTCTAATTTTCATTGTAGTTTAGATTAGGGGACCGAACATGGTTTAGAAAGCTCTTGGGGGGTCTTATTGTCTTTATTTTCATTTTCATTATAGACACCTGAGAAATATTTTTTGATATCATGTTTTCCTTTATAGTTGATTATTGCTTTTCTTATTTCATCATCTAGTTACTTGAGTATTATTCTGGCCATATATACTTACAAATTTCTTTTCTATTTCTGCTAGTATTATAATCTAATAAATAAGGGTATATTCTCCATATGAAGGACTTACTAGACCCTCAATGCAAGTCTGAAACCTCTACCATATGAGGTCTCTCTCTTGAGACCATGAAGAAAACTAACAAGGGGAACCATCACATAGAATATGGGTCTATAATTTACATTCTAAATCGTCTGTACTTATTATATGGACGTAATCAATAAATTTTAAAAAATATAAAAATATTGAAAATATTTTAATTTTTTTAAAATTGAATACCTACAACATTAATATAATGGTAATAATAGTTTTATATTTTATAGAGTATCTAGACTCGGTGTTGTGTGAAAGGGATGTTTTCTATTAAATAATTTATATTCAAATGGGATTAAATATAAAATATTTGGGATTAAAAATATAGAATAAATAAAATTTAATTTCTCCCTCAAATTTAAATCCCCTAGTACTATAAATTAAGGATATAAATGATTCACCGCATCCCTTGTTTCTTATGTAGGTTATAGGAATTTATGATTCATCCACAATACCATAACCATGTCAATTGATTTGTTCCAATAGAGACGTGATATTATAATACATATAAATTATATCATTTTTGATGATAATTTAGTAAATTACAGAAACACATGTCGAAGGTCTATAATATATTAATTCATTTTTAATGATAGTAACATAAATGGTCTTCCATATATGGGCTTTATGATCTCCCAAAACATTTTTCATAATTTGACCCGTCATATAACATCCATAACATGTATCATCCTAACATGAAGAATGAAAAAACATAAAGGGGTGAGCTCAAATTTTTATTAAGGGTAAACAGGGGAGGTCCATAATAAAAAAATGAATATAAGGTTATGAAAACTAGTTCATAATGATTCAAAACCATTCCCTACATATCAGAGAACATAATCATGTGTCATGGAATAATGATTGGTAGTTCATAAGACATAAATCATAATTGAATCAAATAACATGCGCCCTAGGATCATAACATTGTCATAAGACATGTAATTTTAGTAATAAAAATAATTATAGAATATAGTTTACAAATTATATAAGAATCACTTGAAATACAATTTGAGAGAAAAACTCTTTTACTAAACCATTTTCACTCCCCACATCGTCCCTGTCATAATGGACTTTCTTCAAGCCATGTTCTATTACTTTCATCAAATCATAACCTAGGGAATAGAGATAAGTGTAATAAAAATTTCATTAAATAAAAAACTAGATAAATAAGAGGCTATCATAATTAACTTGTGGATGTATAACATATGGAAGAGTAATGGTTTTCACAAACACCATTACATAAATAAAAAATCATTCACTGAATGAATATGAATGGTTTAGCTAGATTATATCCCCAGTAATGCATAGTCAATACAAATGGATGTTACCATATATGTAAAATTATTTTAAAATATCATTTAAAATATTTCATAAATAAAATATAATTTATTCATTGAAAACCTATTTTCAAAATTGAATCCACTTTGAAAACCTTTTTATTTTATAATAAACATGAAAACTTATAATGGAAGGCAGAATGGTCTTGATAAAAGAAATGAAATCATAAAAAATCATAAAATAACAAAACCATTAATGTTTTAATGAAATATTTAAATAATTGAATTGTGATTAAATTGAGAAATACATTTTGAGATATACATGATAAAAATAATGAATCAATTATCATTTCTGGTAAAATCTAAATGAGAACTATTTTTAAAAAATATAAGAATATTACTTTAATGAAATTTGTATAAAATATAATGAAATGAAAAAAAATAATTTTAAAAAACATTACATAATAATATTTATAATAGATATATATTTATGAAATTTATTTTTTGAAGAAAACAAATTTCTGACCGAAGATAAAAATAATGTTGGATAATCATAAAAACATTTTATTAATAATATTAATTACCCAATAAGGGAAATTGGTACCATTATTTTAATATATCATGAATAATCATAGTTTGAGAAAACTCTTGATAATTATTTATAGTAATATCATGATATTTAAACATTTTATTCTTAATGATAAACAATCCGAATAAATAAGAAGATTGTAACAAACATTCATTACCACATTGGTAACATTGAATAATGAGAACCATGAAGTAGTAACATGAAATGAAACATAGAAAAACAATAGGAATAATAAATTAATTATATTTCATGTAATATGGGATATATATAGAACCATGGAAACAATATTGCTGCATAAAATGATAAATGTCTTAAATCACCCAAATATTGACAAAAAATTCCCTTACCGATTTGTTAATATATGAACTGTAAACTCCATAAAAAAAGAGATAATTAAATGGTTATGTAATGAAATTGTTTTAATTAAAATAATAGTAATATAAATCTAGGGAAATAATATAAACCACATAAAATAAATAGGGGATTATTATGACGTAGGTATCATGGAGGAAAAAAGTGAGATTTAAATCCCACACATTAATTTCACGACTTCTTTTGTACTCATTCATGCCACATATATAATAAATATACAATTATTATAACTCTAATAAATAATTTTACTATGAATTAATGTATATATGTTTTTATTACTCTCTTTTATTATCCTTTTATTTAAAATTACTAGTAAATTTTGAATTTCGGGTAATAACCGCAATGTATTTTGAATAAGTTTTGATTAGTTATAATTTTGGACCAACTACATTAGTCATGGTTCCATTATATATAGAATTATAACCATGATTTAAATGTCATATATATATTTTTATCTATTTTTTATAGTAACCTAGAAAATATAGAAATATGAAATCAATTACACCATTAATGGAGATAGAATGCCATACGTATGCTTGAATACTGTTTTCATTTACATATTTGGATTTAATAAAGAAAATGTAATTATATATTTTATTATTGTAGAATAAATCTTATTCCATATATATATAATAAAAATTTCTTGAAAGCATCACTAATAACTTCCATGTAAATTTTTCATGAATCACATCACTTTGTGAGAAGGAAATCTATTATACACTGAAATCTCATTATCAAATTCTAACCAAATGGAATACATGAATATATGTGTAATATGTGAATAAAATAATAATATTAACATAATAAATATTATATATATCCTATATAGACAACAAATACATCATTATGACAATCAATTAATGGTGGTAATGGAAAAAAATGACATCACTTCCAGAGACGGTAGTCCACCGTACACATAAAATATGATTTTATAACCCATTTAATAAAAGTATATATGATTTAAAATAATATATTTTACATAAATACTTATAATTATGATTTATATAATAAATATAACATATAAAAATTTTATAATAATAATTTTATAGGGTTTAGGATGTGAATTAATAGAGATGCTTGTTGATTAATGTTACATATTCTTCAGATATCTTCCATATTCTTGCACTAAAATACAACATAGTTTGAATTTTTTTTACATATATTGATTCAAGGATGTGGATATATAATTTTGGATGTTATTTTAGTAGTTTTAGGATTATCTAAATTTGTGTGATGGTGTGAATAAGGTTAGATAGGAAATGATCTTTTATATGTGGGGGAGAGAACATTATCAATATTTTTTAAAATGAAATAAATAATCCAATGTTTGTACTTTAAAAAAGGAACCAAAATAAAAACATTTATAAACCTAGATATTATATAGGATTTATATATCCATAAATTATTTATTTTACATGTTTTTAGGTAAATTTTACACCTTTAATATTTGTTTAAACCCCAGGTAAAACTATTTTTTACTTAACCTCAGTAAATAATTTTTACTGTATTTACAATTAATTTTTTAAAAACTATGTTGACCATATTAGATAATATAAATTATTTTTATTTAATAAACCGATTTTTTTTATAAAAAAAAATTAAAATATGTGGAAAAATTAATTTAGAACTAATCTCAAACACATGACATGAAAAGGGTTCTTAAAAAGAAAATGCTAAAAAAATTACAATGTTTTTACATCAAATTCCAATATGACATTGAACACAATAAAAAAATTTATAAAACAATTTATTAATGAACTCATTATACTTTGAAAAAAATTAAATATATAATTTCTCTTTATAAATTATTTAATATTAAATTCATGTTTTCAAATAAATTTCAGCAATTTTAAATATTCATCAAGAATGATACTTTACAAAAATATCCCAAAAAATCCAACAAAATAACCGATAAATATTTTTTTTTTCAATTTAACAAATTATATTTATTTAATATAAATCATTTTCTAAAATTTTAGAATTTAATACTAAATAAGTGTTCAATATTATGGCAATATATATTCCTTTTCAAAAATTATGTTTTTTAAATATTAAATTGGCTTTATTCTTATCCCATATATAAAACAATAATATGAATATTAAATATATTTTGGAATATATATTATTTAAATTTAATTAATTCAATTGTCTAAAAATATTTTGTTTTTTTATATAGGAGGAACACATTTGTTTGACTAAATATGTTTTTTACAAAAAAATTCAATATTTTCAAACAATATTTATTTTTATTTCTAGTTAATTGGATAACAACTAATGAATCATAAATATTTGTATAAACCAAACATTCATAATTTATTTAATCATATTCATTACATCAATTCGAATATCTAGGTAATAAATATCTTGTAAAATAATATTTTCATAATTTCAGTACTCATTTTTTTTAAACTCGATGTTACGTGAAATAAAAGATAAACATTTTATTGTGTGTCAAATAATAAAAAATAAAGTCATGTGTAATGAATGAAAAACATGTGATTTATTTTAATTAATTAAAAATATTTTTTTTGTTTCATTGAATATATATAAGAAATCATAAATAATTTAAAAATAATTCTATAAAATTTGAGGATTTAACATTCTACATTGCATTAAGTGAATTTCTCCCAATAAATTCATCTAGATCATCAAGGGATTAGAATTTGAAAATTCCTTCATGGAAAATCACATCTAAAAAATTAAAAATCATATTCTCTTTAATAATTGAAATTTTGAAACATAACAATTACCCAAGGTAACTCAGAACTAGGTTACTACATATGATAACATTGGTGGGTAGTAAATATTTGTACATGAAAGAAAAAATAAAAAATTATAAACTGTTATAAATACCACATAATTAAAAATAATTGTGAGATGAAAATAATTTTAAAAAACATAATTATATAAAAGATATGTGAAAATTTTCATTGATGACATCAATAATGGTGATAACTGATAATTTTATTTCAATAATTTTTCCATGATTTTATAATTTTTTTTATTTCATTTCATTTCATATGAAAAATCTCACGATATGGTTATTCCTTGTTAAATTTCCAAATAATATCTTACTCCACAAAATTAATGTTACTTTTTGATTCCTAAATCACTAATTTATCATAAGATCCACAATTTAATGATAATCCATTCTTTATATCTCCAATTTAGAAAATTAACACTTCCTATCCAAAATAAACAATTCATCATAATATGAAAGGGTACATTAATCTCTAAATACTCATTCAAATGTAAATATGAACCATTTTATAATTGGTTAACGTTATGTACAATTTTAATGATTAATAAACTAAATCATCATAAATGGTTTCATTAAATTTCAAAAATTAACATATAATTAATCCCCCAAATATCATTAAATAGTTCTAAATTATCACATACTGTATAATTCAATAACATCACTATATGTTCCCTTGAAACTGAAGTTACCAAAAAATTCTAATGAAATCATAAATTATTCTTCATTCTTTGAATAAATCGTAGATTATAAGATCTATACCAAAAATCCAAAAAAGCAGTAAAATCCATTAATAACAGCCTATTTTTTTTTCATAAAACCATTAATCACTTTCAATTTAATTATTACTATACAATTTATTTATTCATATCCAACATCTATTTATATAGAAATCATTATATCAATATCGAAAAACATTTAATGTTTATCAACATGCCGTTAAATTTCTTTTCCTTTCTATCAACATCATTAAAAATATTATTTTCAATCCTTAATAAGAAAATATATTGAAAAGGCATATAAATTTCATCATTATGAAATCAGAACCATGTATTTCAATATATATATAAATTAATTTAGCTCACATCATTAACAAAACCCTATCATGGCATCAACATATTATTCTTTGATACTTAATTCATTTTAAATAGAATATGTAGTCTCTTCATATTCAATAAGATAACCATTACTTATAGAGACGGGCTAATTTTATTTAATATATTTCATATTAGGACATATATATTCATAAATCACAATCTTTAAAAATTTATTTTATTTAATATTTGATGATATTTTAGGGACACTAATATTATCTTCAAATGTATCAACTAATCATTTAATTTTTTCCATTGAATTTAAATTCATTTCATCATTTTCCATAATAAAATTATCTTTCCTTTCTATTGAGACATTCCAATTGGGGATAATGTCTACATTCAAGATATATAAGAAACTGAATCTTCTCTCCACCATTGTAACCACCACATGACCACTTAGTTTACTCAATCATTCTCTATTTCTATGAGTCTATGATGTAGTTAATGTAGACATTTTTTATCATGATTCATGAATACTTATTTTGAATAATCACTTATCCTTTACTATAGTCTTCATCCCATCTGGATTTTAATTAGTAAATATATTATAACCATTAATGTGACTCTATTGAATTCTTGTTCAATCCATACACTAAGACTATAAAGCGTAGTTTCAATAACAAAAACAAAAATAAATAGTCAAATAGACTGAAAAAATTTTGGTGGTCTAAATCCTAGAAAATTTTATTTTTTCCAGGAAAAAATAGGCTTATCCTTGTTCCTTCATAATAATTATCTATTTAAATCCTAAATATGGTTTTATAAAGAGGTTGTTATATTTTAATGTGTTTCCCCCGGGGAGTTTCAAACATAGTGTGAAACTATTACCATTATCCTTTTTTAAATCCCAGTTAATAATAGATAAATATGGTTGTTTTTATGTTGTTAAAACAAGGTATATTTATTCAAGATCTACATCAAATTGTATTATCTAGAAATCCTTGATTTTTTCTAAAAGCCAGTCACAAAATCCTTTTACAAAATTCTTTTACCTTTTTCAATACATTAAATAATTAGTAGACTTATCCTTAGTGAAATACCAAAACATATCATTAAAACATATCTTTGGATCCCAAAAAGACGTTCTTATCCAATATTCTAATTTATAAATAATTATTTTCTCGAATACCAACTATAGTAAACCAATATTATCATACAGAGATAATATATTAATTTTTTTGAATATTGATTACTTTACTAATGAAATTATAAAGGATGGTAATAGTTTAGTTACTTTGGATACATATTTATATAAAAAATTTCCATATACTAGTTAAATCATCTGCTACTATGTTCTTCACAGTTCACATCTTTCTTACACAGTAAATTGTATATATCTTCATAGTTAGCGTAATGGAAACATATGATAGGGTGAGATCAAATGACAAGTAAGGATAAAAAGGGAGATAAGTAATAATAATATAATAATAAGGGTATTAAATTATGATCATAGTGATATAAAACCATATCCCACATTATAAAATCATAATATTGTGTCATTTCATGATGATAGGTTCTTCATAATACTATAATCATAAGCATATGAAATAACATGAAACATGAGATCATAACAATGGACTATGAAATGAAATATTTAGCATAAAAATAATAATATAAAATCATTTTGATATTATTCTAGGTTATCTTTCATGACCTTCAAAGTGATTTTTTTACTAAACATGGTTCGCTAACTTTTCCATCCCCATTACACATAATTGCGATCAATTCATGTTATAGTCTAGTATTATTAATTTCTGTTCACTCCCTAATCTAGTTCATCCTATCACATGAGATATAAATATTTATCCAATGCAATGGACATATATATTGTTCCCACCCATAACACAATGAAAACCATATTTAGGTGTACTATAATACCATTATCATTTATCACATCATAACTCGTGAATTGAAATGTATTTAATAATCATTTCATTATATCAAAACCTTTGGAAATTCGGGAGTTTTTATAAACTTTTCATTATATAATAACCAATGAAAATGAGTGGGTATCATTGGATTTTCATAAATGTATGAACCATAGAAGAGAAACCAGTTTTATAAACAATATACCATTGTAAAAAACCATGACAACAATGAATGTGAATGGAAACCTTGAATCATATTAAAAATAACTCATAATTTACTAACAAAACATCCTTCTATAATTAGATATTTATAGACAGATATAATATGTCTTTTGAAAAATGATCTTTTCCAACACATATTTTGTTTTAGTGCTATTAATATTTAATATAAAAAATTATTTTTACCAAAAGATATATATGTTGATATTGATCAGTCAATACCAAAAATTCATTTACCATTGGTTATATCTACCTCTTTATCATTCTATTTCAAACATTTTTTTATTTACATATTAATATGTTAGTAATTATATCTATTAAAAACAAATCATTTACCATCAATTAATTTTTTTACAATTATCCACTTATTAAAAACAAAATTATTATCATAAAAATGTAGCAAACCCCAATATAATTAGATGACAATTTGAATGACCAATGTCAATATTAATTGTTTTGGTCTTATTAAAAATATTTCATTAACAGATTATAATGTTTAATTCTCCCTTAAAATCAATAGTTTTTATATTAGTTAATGATATTCATTTCACAATCATTTAAATAATTTTTAAAAGAAAAATGTTAAATCATTATAATATTTGAATATTAATATATATGTTTCATATTATCAACATATATTTTAATTTAATATTCATATATAATATTAATAAAAAACAAAAAAATATTCAATAAAAATTTTAAAAAATAATAACTGGAATTTAATACATAAATAAAATAACAATTAATTTATTAAAATTAATATAATAAAATATTATATTCATGTATTTAATTTTTATTATATATTCTAATAATATTAATAATTTTTATAAAATGTTATACTATTCATATATATATATATATTAAATATAAAAAACACAATTATGTTTTATATATTTTTATTTTATTTTATTTATTTAATAATTTTGACAATCCTCAACCCTAATTCACCCACATCTATTGTGAGATCAACCCCACCCATGTCTGATTTGGTGACCCGCAACAATACTACCCATCAGTGATGTCAACGTCGCCTTCAACTTAACGACCCCTTGGCTTCTCTACAACCACAACTCCCCTGACGAGCATCACTTATTCCTCCACCACTCTCCATCTACATCACCCAAATCCTTCACGGCCCCCTCCACCACCTCCATGACCCTCTGTCTACTCCACCTTCTTCTGCCAGCATGACTTTCCACACCTGTCACACTCCTTCAATTACCATCGTACTGCCCCCACCGGATGGCACCAGCCATCCATGACCGTCCTCGCTGGACCCCCACCATCCTTGACCTTCCCCAATAGACCCCACAATTTCCATCCATTAACAACCAACCATCCAGATGCGAGGTATACCATATTATTCTTTTTGATTAATCTTTACCCTTCGTTGTTCATTGATATGACTATAATTTTTAAATATATATACTGATGCATATTTAAATTCATATCATTAATTATAATGTATATACATGGATCTAGATAAGTACCATAAGGTTCCATTGGGGATTGTTCAACACCTAGAATTTATCCTATAAACTATACTAGTTTCAATAATTTATCTCTTTTTTTACAAACTATATTTTTATGGAATTCATTTTTACAATATTTTCATGCTATTATTGACAATTTAATAATGCATTATCTTATTCTCAATTTCATTATATTCAATCCCTTGATATTTTTTCCTTTCATGCTCCTTTACATTTCTTATGAAATGCTTCCTCCCCTGCTTGAATATCCTCTATATCGCACAATCAACCCAGAACATAGAATTAACATACTTGTAATGATTAGATGGAAACAACATAGTTCTTCCATGCTAGTCCACAACGATGTACTAAAAAATGGTACGGTATTTGTATACCATCAATCCTTTTTGGATGAGATCTAGGATCCTCTTATGGATGTGGTTCACCCATTGTCGATAGTATCTTTGTTCACCCAATTTCTCTTACATGTACTTGTAATTTATCACTTTCATAGTGATGGCCACTAAAACCCATATGATGAACTTTTTAAGCGAAATATCTATTTTAATGATCATATCCCCAATTTTGGACTAGTTAGTTTCAAATTTCTATTTCGAACGAATCCTTTGGATGGACGCACCAGCAAAATCAAAAGTGTATGATCACTTTGAACTCAATTCCACATTTTCAAACAAAATTTTAAAGATAAATGAATTGACAGTGGAAAAATGGAGGTTTTATTAAAATAGTTTTTATTGTTTCAGTTGATGATAACAATAAAACATGAATGATGCTGTTTTTACTTGTGTTTTTACTTTATTTTTAAACTATTTTTTGTGGTTCAGGAATAATTTTATCAATAATTTTGATAATTTCATTTAGTATTCTACTGATTCCTTGATAATGTGTATCATGAAGAGTTAGAAAGTGTTTCTTAATCCACAGTTTGTTATGGAGTGTGTGGGGCTACCAATACTGCATTTTTTATGTAATATATTGATGCCTTATCACTATTTTAGTGTTCTCACTAACATTATACTCAACATCACTTATTTCTAATTCCATTGGTTTCCTAGTTTTCAACGTAGATTGATCACATAACCTAGCGTCTATAAAGAGATTACACATGACCTATCTGAAATGTGGAATATGAAATTTGTTTTATTGTTCTAATTTCATTCACATATACAAGACCTGAATTATTTTTAATATCTCTTTACAATGATCATACTTTATCATTAAGGTTCTTTATGCACTCTTGAAAATAGGCATCCCCTCTATATCCATGTACCTCTGGTACCAACCCAACAGTGGAATCCATTTGATCCAAATCATCAAAATATAGCCCATGATGCTCATCCCATTAAACTTCAAATATTTCTGCCTATCATGCTTAAAAAATTCATGGAGTAACATAAATAGATCCACCATTTCCCTTCAGACACCATTGTATGTACTCATACCCCTTATGTTTAAAAAAATGATTTGTTTGTGTTTATTAAATTTCATTTTTTAGGATTTCTTGTGTATCTCCATGTTTATTAAATGTCATGTGGTGAAACTTGATATTTTTTTATTTTATATTGATACATTTTGTTTTAAATAAATGTGATTCTGTGATATTTACCAAAAGACTGGATTTTTTATCCTCTCAATGTTCATTTTTTTCAACTCGAATCAAATAGATATCATTTAACAATCCATTTAAATAAAATGTCATCGAGGTATGCTTTTTTAATATAACAGATCCAAATTCTAATTGAGTTCTAAATTGAAGATAAAATGATTGAAGTGGTCCTTTATTATGGACGCATCATTTCCAAATAAAAATATGGGATTTAAAAACTATTTAGGAGAAATGTGGTTTAGTAAATTAAATTGTAATTTGGTAGATATTTATTTTGAAATCCTTGAAAATATATTGTTATTTTAGTAGATTAATTTATAAAATATGTATTCAAATGTCACTTTATTCTATTATTTATTTATTTTTATGACACATTCATTTGTATAAATGTTATTATTCTTGATGATGCATGTTATAAAATTATAGAAAATTTTGACAACAAGTATGATTTATATTGTAAATATAATTTCTATATAATTCAAAATATATTATATGTCTGAAGATAGTATGAATTATATATTGATAAATGTTCCAAATTTTTCACACGAATATTTCAACATTGTGCATGAAATAATGAAAAATTATATTAACATTAATTGGATATATATTTACAGATATGTTCATTTCAAATTCATTGTTCTTGTCAAAATGCATTTCATTGTTTGTGTTTTTTAGGTTTTGGGATTGGATTTTCTATTTTTCATGATGTGTGTTCATTTTGGTTTTATTCAAATTTTGTAATGGAAAAATTATTTTTAGTTTTATTATGATTCTTCTATACATTTATTTTATTATGATAATATTTAGACGCTTGAATATAGTGTATTCTTTGAGAACATGAATTTTTTAGATGAAGTCGTCTTGCATCAATATTTTAAATAAGTTTTGGCTTCATTGTTGGGGTCAGATGATTTCATTTATATAGATAGTTATTATTCTTGGTTTTTTATTGTTACACAATAAGAAAATATGTAGGATTTATTATGGTGCTGCTATAATTATATGGGAAGCCTATTCACAAACACAAAAAAATGTATGCAAAAACATGCATAAATTAATAGTCTTGATATATTTCATAAAAAACATTTATAAAGACAATTATATTAGAAAAACCAAATAATCACAAGATAGTACTATTAGAAACATCATTATTCATGTGACATATTTGGATAATTGATGTAGTGATCACATACCAATGAATTTCTAGGTATCCTAAATGAATGAAAATTGAATTTTTTTAAAATTCCATCCCTTATTAACCCCTTAAATAATACTCAATGACTTAATAAATAATGAAAATCAACATCCCTTGATCATGTGCACTATTTTCATAAACATTTACGGATTCTAGAATGCATTCAAGGATATTTATATATAGATATCATCTAACTGTATCGATTATATTCTCCCATAACCTTCATGTAAATGTAAAAAAATAAAATATATTGATGACACTATCAACATATTAGAATCAATGTTAACAGGAAGAGGAAATCTTGATTCTAGTATTTTTCTGCTTTCATTGAATTATATGCTTCCTCCTCTAATTAGTCATTATTATTAGAATATGTTATTGGGGATATAAGATTTTCTAAGGTATATGAATTTTTCATATTTCATTATGGAGTACCATATTCATTTTATTTTAATTTCAGTCAAACATATCATTAATTGTATAACCTATTTGAACACCCTTTTTATGATGGTTGTGTGTTAGTTTCTAATATTTTCATTCAAATTATCACTATACAATGTCTATAAATATAGGTTAAAAAACTACTAAGATAAATGTAAAAAACAAGTCGGTTTTTGAGTCTATAGGGATGATGGTGTAGTTATGAATTGTTTTATTCATTGGTTTTTTGTTAATAATAATCTGGAATATTCATTTATTAAAATTATTTATGATGAAATGCATGCCTATAAACATGTAGACCACTGTTACAAGATGATTTATTGTGATTTATATAGTAATAGAGATTTCATTAATGATTAATCCATGCTTTTTGGATATACTCATAAGCTGTAATCATACAATGAAATACTAACATTGTATTCATATATCCAATGTTGACATTGATCTTTATATAATCAATTTTTCTAAATTTATTGGTGACCCAACCAGGAGGACACAATTTCACATTTGAGGGGAATTAATATAAATTTTCACCCCTTTTCCCTGATTAATTTCATAAATTTTTTGCTTACATTTTTTATAATTTCATAGATTTTGGGGTTCAATTCTTGTAGATAATTTTCTCTAAATTGTGTTAATGTTTACTGATTATATGTTTTGTAGAACTTACAGCTACAGTATTTGGCATAATATCGACATGAGGTCCCTCAATGGTATTGGAGAGGAATTATTTTGTCTCTTCTAGTGGCCTACAAGTGGTAATAAATGAACTTTGGTGGAAGAAACTATTCTTATAATATTATTTGTGCTGGAGGATTGCATTCAAGAGATGACATTGGTTATGGGGGTGAGGTGGTGGGAACTGAATAAATAGATCTCTGTATTCTTGCTTGTATGGTATTATTAATCAACATATAATATGAATTAATTAATTTTGCATTAACATCTATTAATAATATAATTAATGTTTTTATAAGATTGAATTTTTTTTAAAATTTTATTTGGAATGACAATTCAAATAGTTGTCATATTAATGATAAATTAATAAATTTAATATGAAATTTTATTAGTAATAAAAATATATAATTTTTATTTAAATTTATTTTAAAAACATATAATATATTGTGGTTATACTATTACCAACAGATATATTTTTCATATGAATTCATATCCAGACACTTTGAATAACATATATATTATCAATTAAAATTATTATTATAGTTACATAGCTATTTTATCTGCCCAAATAACATTTAGAGACAATGTTTTTACCAATAGTTTAGTAACTAGACAATTTCATATTGTAATTTTTTTTACAAAATAAAATGAACTTTAATGTATATATATACATATATTTGAAAATGATAATTATTTTATAGTGAGTAACACCGGTGAATGTCTTATTAGATGTCAATTAATTTTAAAGTATCATTTAAAATGGTTATAAATAAAAATATCATTTCTTCATTGATTTTTTTTGAATCAATCATTTTGGATGGACAAATTTGTGAAAAGTAACCCTATTAACTTATACAAGAATGCTTATAGAAAATTATAAAAAAATTAAATCGATAAAATTATCATTAAAAAGAAACACAAAAAAATATAAGGGAAGCATTAAATCCATGATTTTTCATGATATTATTAAAATAATATTCACATCATGGTAGTCTAGAACAAAAATTCATTTCTAATTTTTGATAAAATCCAAACATGGGTTGTTTTAGAAATAAAATCAATGTTTCATTGACTTTTTAAAAAAAATAAAACATTTGTTAAAAATTTCTTTTTAAATTCATAGGATAACAACTGAAAAAGTTTGGAATTCATTTTTATAATACACATCTTTGTATGAAAATAGATTTAGGAATAAAGATAAAAATAATGTTATATTTTCGTAAAAACATTTTCATAAAAAGATTATGTTCCAAAGAGAGTTAAAAATTATAAAAATAGAGAAAAAAATTAATAATAATAGGAGGAGATAATTATTTAACATTTTTGAGAGGTAGATAGTGTGATATAAAAATTAGAAAACTAATATTTATCAATTCAGATAATCTGAGATATTGGAATCGAAAATCATTACCCCATTGGTAAAATTAATTCATAATCCCCATTATGTAATTATAAGAAAATAAACAAAAAAATATCTAAAATATTATTAAATTTATTATATTACATATCTAAAGTGTTGTATGTACACCTCGTTAATGAAAATAGGTGCATTATATAACACATGATTCAATAAAGGAAAATGTAATCAAATATCACCTACATGTTTGTTAACAATTGAACCCTATACCCCCTGAGAGAGAAATAATGAAATGGGTTTGTAAAACAAAAAATATTCATTAGAATAATCATAATATAAATTGATGAGATGTACATACACTAAGAAAATGTAATATGTGGTAAATAAAAAAAATTTCTCATGATTATAACAATTGAGATGAAATTCCCATATCATAATTCTTGACATCCTTTGTATTGATAAAACCTCATATATAAATAATATTTTTTTATTTTTTATAAATTAATGAAACATATTCATATATATTATACTCTATTTTATTTTCATAAGGCCTTTTTTACCCATTTATTTCCAATTCCTCATAATGTTATGATTCTGTTAATAACCTCATTTTGGTATATGTTTTGAGTTATCATAATTCAATTCATCATATATTGATCATGGTTTGAAAATATTCTGAATTATAATCATTATATAAATATAATATATATATATAGTATATTGGTCTTGATAGTAATCTATAAAATTTAAAAATATTAAATGAAATAGATAGTTCAATGAGATGGTAGGTCATATGTATGCATTAACATTGTATTCCATTCTCTAATTGGTATGAATGATGAAAAAATAAAAGATAAATATTATAAATCCAGAATAATATTTATTTCTTATATATATATATATAATCATTAGACTCATAATTAATACCAACCACATAATGTATGAATGAATCACATTGCTTTGTGAGGTGGAAGTCCACCGTACATGAGGGAGATGTTTTTTGTATTCCCACAATATAGAATTCAGGAATATATGTGTGATAAAAAAACTGGAGAATAAAAATAACATCATAAATATTATATATATAATTTATAATATATAATACACTCTTAATGGACATCCATGATAGATGGTAATTGAAAATTGGTCAACATCGGTTTGTGTGGTGGAAGTCCGTTGTTCACACGATGATGTTTTTTCAAACCAGTTGATGAAAGAGGATTAGTAATATGTTAATACCATAAAAAAACTATATGTATATTAAAGATAAATAATCTAATAAATAATCATAATATAATATGATTGTTGGTGGGTGGAATAATAATAAAAATAATCTCTTTGATTAACATTACATATTCATTATGTATCTTCTTTATTATAATTGTAACATTTATTCAAGGATGGTTATAACCAAAATATAAGTCTTCTAATATGAGTATAGGTAAGTTGGGAGGTTATTTCATTAGATTTTTTCCAAAAAAATGTTTCAATTAGTTAATAAAGGATGAGATTTTGTAGACATTGATATGTGGTTGTAATGACACACATGGTGTTTTTGAAATGAAATAAGTACTCCCTCCCATTTAAGTTATAAAAAGATTAAAAATTAGATAAAATTAAAATACATGAAAAGGATTAAATATTTAAATAATATGTTTCTTATAATGTTTCTATATAAAATTGAACATTTTATTTTTAGTTTATCACTATGGTAAAACTATTTTTACTTTAATAAATGGAAATAATTTTTACTACAATCAAAATTAATTTGGGCCTAAAATTATGTTGAACTTATAAGATAATATAAATTATTTGTATGGAATATGTGGAATAATTTTTTTGAAAATTTCATTTATTGAAGCGGAAATAATTAATTTAAAATTAATACTATAGATGTGATGATGATGTTGGGTTTTAAAAAAGAAAATGTTCAAATATTTATAAAGTATCTATATAAATGACAATATGAATATTATCCAAATTGCCAAAAATATATTTAGAAATAAATTTTTAACTATTTATACTAAATAAAAATATTAAAATATAATATATCCTTCTAAATATCTAAATATAAAAGAAAATTTGAATTACAATTTAGTATTTTCCCAATTCGTAAAAAATTAATCTTCTGAGAAAAATCAATAAATGTCACCCTATATTATTTATCATATTATGAATTAAATATTATTATTTTTTCTCTTTAATTTTATTCACAATATTGGAATTTTTTTAAATTAGATGTCCATAAAAAGATGACAAAATATTTTTATTGGAAAACATGGGTTATTAGCATAATATTGGATTTATTCTGATCACATTTCTGAAAAACACATAAGCTAAATGTTAAATTGTGTATTTAATATATATAATATATAAAATTTATTTAAACAATTCATAAAAATTACTTAGTTTGTTTTATAGAGGTAGAACACATTCTTTTCGTACAATTTCTTTTGAAGATTATTTACTTTATTTTCAAATAGATTTTATTATCATTTAAATTTAATTAGTGAAAAAATTATATGTTCACGTGTAAATAATATTTTCATACTTTGTTTAATCAAATTAATACCATCCTTTCCAACATCAAGGTGATATCTATCTTATCAGATAAAAATATTTTAATTTTTTGGAAGGATTTGTTTATACTCACTGGTGTGTTTAATGAGAACCAAACTCATTATTTTGTATAACATATAAAAAACATTGTGTCTTATGATTTTTAAGATTTAATTTTTGTATTGTAACAGAAAACCAAACTAGTGTTTTGGGTCTCCCGTAATATGGATAAGTTAATACTTAATTGAAAAAATAATTTCACAATGCCTGGTAGTGTTACAGTTCTACATAACATTATATATATGGTCGCATAATTCAAATTGTTATTATTTATTTCCAATGTACCTTTATTTTGATATAACCATAGACATTAGCACTTATATAGAAGGATGTATCTAATTTATTAGAAGTGATACATGAAACATATAGTGAGTCTGAGTATGGTTTAGTGTGAGTAAAAGCGATATGAAACCATCCCAATCCAAAAATGAGTCATAAAGTGAACAATATTCTTAGGGATTATATTTCAATTCATTCCACATATTATAGACTTTTTCCTTGTAAAATATCTCAAAAATCCTTCTAAAAACTATTAATTACACATAAAATTAATGAATATTACTAATGATCTTTATATACTATAAGAATTTTTGTTGTGGAAATAAATGGCTATATAATTCTCTATAATTTCATCATTAAGATTATGTCTAAACAAATTTCTTTATACAACACATAAAAAATATTATCATGATTTACACTAGTTTTAAAAGAAGGATTTGTAAGGATATTTCTGAATTTTGGTGTGAATGATATTATCGTGTAAATACATGCCTTGATGAAGGTGTTGATACCCAAAAACATGAAAATCCTAGAATAGAATCTCAAAATATCTTCTGTCACAACCTGTCCCCCGAGGCCCGTGTCGTGACTACCCCATGCCCGCCTTCCATAGGCCAGGGGCTGTCGACTAACACCAAAGGCGTAATTCCCCAAATCTGGGAAGGCATTCCCCCTATAACTGTAAACACACACAACAGATTACACAACTGGATACAAAACACTATGTAAAAATGTATAACAAGAGAGTGCTAAAAATTAAAGGGTTCAGAAATACAATCCCATCTATAAAGTACAAGAACAACTGAAAAAAGGAAAAAATCTAAAAGGTGAGAAACATCTCTGGGATCTTCCACCATCGATCTTACCTGATGGGTAGGTATAGATAGCCTCTTCAGCACTCCACATCTATCGGTCTCCTCTGTGTACTGACAAGTTGTATGTTTCATCTCTAGGTATAGTCCAGTCCTGGTACTCATAGCCTCTGTCAGCGATGTCAATCGTCTGTAACCAACACAACGAAGTGTGTGTATAGCCCATGTAGGGGTGAGTATAACGATACTTAGTAGAGACCTAGAGACCCTCAAGGTCTCAAAAAATCCAACAATTATAAACCACAATGTATGAAATCAAAAGATAATCCCACATAGGTATATTCCCATACATATACTTATGTTTTCAAGTAATCCATTTCACTAATGAGGAAAACACAAAAGATACTGACTCATCTCAAACTAGGATTTTTAATATCGAATCATTTTCTGCTGGATAACTCTTTCTTAATCGAATATAGTGGGCCTTCCGCGACACCAAGGCACTTTCCACTAACCTTGAACAACATGGTACTCTTCATGTCGAGTACCGTGGGTCTACTACGTCAAACTGAGGCACTCCCCACCATGGGTCTGCTATGTCACCATAGAGCTCACCCTAATACCCTGCAGAGGTACTCCTCATGATGTGTACCATAGGTCTTCCTCCACAACCAAGCGCCCCTCCCCCATGGGTCTGCGGCGACATTGAGGCTCTCACCACTATGCAAGTCGAGTCACTCTGAGTCGAATCGATCATCAGTCGTTAGGTGTCAACCAGCTACTAGGACTTCGCACTCTGCTCGTTTTTCACCTGAAGGACCCGATCAACGACATACTGGTTAAAAATGTAACTGTAATGATGTAAAACATAGAAGTATATCAATAATATTTCATGTCGTAAAGGTCTCAACGCAACAGACGGCGCGTCAATCGGACGCCCGATCTGTGAGTTGTTACCATTTTAGTCCTGGGGGTCCGGTTGGATTCGGGCATCATCCAACCTGATCGTATCTCTATTATACCCCAAAATCTTGTGGGGAAAACTCAAAGGGACCTCCATGCGACATGATTACCAGTACCGCTAACTCTTCGTCAAATGGACATTAGATGCCAATGATATGGTCAAAAAAAAGGAAAGGGTCAGTAGTGGGTCTGGGTCCGGTCCGACCTGGTCAGACTGACCTGGACCAACAACGTCTGGTCCAACCCGATCTGGGTCAACCTTGTCATATCTTTTAGATCTTGGCCATCCTAGTGGGCAGGCCATCCTGTTAGGTTCGACATGGCAGGCTGGGCCCTGCCCAGCCTGCCACATTGGTGGTTCGACCCAGGCTCTAGGCCTGTTCGGCTAGGGCTCAGGGCCCATTTGACCCAGAGAACCACGAGGGTATGTCTTGGGTGGCACGGGGTGCTTGGAGTGCGTGGGCCGGCATGGTTCGGTCGGGTGCAACAGAGGCAGCTGGGTAGGGCAGGAGGTGGCTGGGTAGGCCAGCGGGAAGTCCGACGGGGCACGGCAAGGGCGGCAGGCGGCCGGGCAGGTGGCAGCCGGTCAGGGCACAAGGTGGGATATGGGTGGAAGGAAGGCCAGGCTACCTTGGTTTGGTACGGCCTGGGCCGGTGTAGTTCGACGCGGCTTATGCCGGACAGGCCCGCGGGGTTTGGCACAGCTCAGGTCGGTGCTGGAAGTGGGGGTTCAGCCATGGAGCACGGGAGGCCGACGACAATGCGGACCGGTGTGGCTTCGCCGATTTGGCCATCAGACGACAAGGCCAGGTCAGCACATCTAGAGTGCCGCGGTTTGGCCAGGTGCACTTGAACGCCTCGGGGGCGGAATAGTTAGTGGAGGTCTCAGGAAGCATGAACTATTCATTTTTCCTTCATCCCCTTCAATGCTGCTTCGTTGTTACGTCTCCATGTCGAAGATCATCACAAACAAGAACGTCATAGGGGTCGGGCCCTGATGGTTTGACCCACACCATCGACGTTTAGGGTTGTAACACTTGGCTCATCAATGTAGGAGAATAATGAAAAACAACTCACCCACAAGAAGAAGTATAACCTCTTTCTTAATTATGAAAGAAAATAAGAACATAGAACATAAAAGAAAACAACCCCTACCTTTGTTCGTTGATCGCCGAAGAAGTCATGGGAAGAAGATGAAGGTGATCGTCGTTTGTCGCGTCTGCTACACACATCCAATCTTGAGGTCGCCTGACGGTTTTGGAAGACGCTCCACATCGTTTGGTGTCCGGGGAAGATGTTTGAAGAAGATTTTGGTCAATGTTCTTTGTAGGAAGATGAGGTTATTCGTTGGAGAACTCCTTTTCTCCCAAGCTCTCATGTCCCCAAAATGAAAAGATGTGCCAAATATTGGAATATAAAATCTATTATTTCGTTGGGATGATTTCAAAAAGAAAACTAAACATTGGTTGGCACATTCAAACTAATGGGGGGATTTGGCCCCATAAATTTGGTTTGTTGGAAACATTAATGTGGATGAAGCTCAGGAGGCTCCTCCACATTAAAGAGGGGGGTTGAGAGGTTTTCCTCTCATATCATTTAATAGGGGTCAGGTGGTCCCAACCACTATTATTCAAAAAGGAAGGTTATGTTGTCTTGGGTGGTCCTCACCACATTAATCCCCAAATGGGAAGTTGAGCTTAGGTGGGCCCCATCAACATAACATCCCATTGGTGGTTATGGTGTGGTAGTCCCACCTCCAACTTCCATGAGGAGGTTTTAACCAACATATAAAAATTAAGCCACACACTTAATTTTTAATTAATTATTTCTCTAAAAAACCAAAAACTTACTTTTAATCTTGATTCACTGACATCAAGGCGATAGACTTCTTAAGTGAATATTGGTGATGTGAGTTCACTAGTGTCCTCATATTTCAATTCTGAGAAATGGTTCAAAAGTTATAAAAGTCGGCTCATACGATTATTGAATGTACCATAACAATACTTAAAAAATTGATTCTGGGCACACCAGGCCTCAGAATCATGTGTCGTCAGTTTTCACAATCTTGTAAAATTCAAATGTATTTAAGAGAAAAAAATTTCCACAGAATTTCTGGGTCTTTAGATTTTCCCCGCCTCAGGGATTTACATCCCCGTAAACTACTACTCGAACTAAGGGAACAAGTGGGGTACTGAGCATACATATGAGCCTCCTTCTCCCGTGTGCTCTCTTAGAGGTTCGCATAATACTAGAGAACGCCCACTACAGGTATAGACCATCCATGTTGGACCCACTACGGTCGATCCTCAATCTCCACTAGAACCTCCATGAATGTCTCCCCATCTTCGACGTCCAACTCTCCACAGTCGATGATGGGGTAATGGTCATGCACGTATTCCATCAACTAAGATACATGGAAGAAGTCGTGCACCCGGGGAAACTAAGGTGGAAGAGATAAGGGGGATTACACCTTACTAACTCTACTAAGGATCTGAAAAGGTCCGTTGAATCTCAAATATAGGTTGCTGCCTTGGCCAAATCTCCGTAGTATTCGTCGTGGTGAGTCCCGTAGAAAGATGTGGTCACCATCCTCGAATTCAAGAGGTTTCCATCTCTTGTCAGCATATGACTTCTGTCTACTCTATGCAGTCCTCATCCACTCCTGGATGATCTTTACTATCATTAAAGTAGCCCATACTATCTCTAGTCCCACCATTGATGACTCCCTTGCGTTTGTCCAGCAAAAGGGTGATATGTAAGGTTGCCCATATAACTCCACAAAATGTGACATCCCTATAGAGGAGTGATAGCTGCTATTGTATGAAATCTCCACCAATGGTAAGTGATCATCCCAGCTACAACCGATGTTGAGGAAACAAGAGAGCATCATGTCCTTGAGGGTCTAAACTATCCGCTCATTCTAGCCATCTGTCTATGGATGGAAGGCGGTACTCAGACATAGCAGCATTTTGAAATCCTCCTGCAAACCTTCCATAGCCAGGAAGTAAACCATGTGTCATGATCGAAGATAATAGATGATGGTACTCCATGTAGCTCGAAATCTTCTGCACATAGAGGTGTTTAATGGTCTATACTGAACACTGTCCTCTGATCGGTAGCATGTGGGCCGATTTGGTGAGTCGATTAACGATCACCCAAATTGTTCCGTGACCCCTGTATGTACGCGGAAGTCCTTCCACGAAGTCCATGTATATCCCTTCCCACTTCACTCCTGGAACTCTAAAGGCTGAACCAAGCCTGCTAGTACCTTGTGATATGCCTTCACTTGCTGATAAGTGAGGCATCGAGAGACAAACTCTACTACTTCCTTATTCATACCTGGACACCAATGCTGTCATTGAAGGTCTTGGTACATCTTCCCCACTACTGGATGTACCACAAAATGGGATGTGTGGATATCCCTAAAAATTTCTCCTTAAGTGACACTAGTACCATAGTACATCCCCTAAATAAGATAATGTGCTCCCCACCTTCAGAAAATCCATCAGGTCCCTACCCTGTGGACATATGAGCACATCGCGTCTCACAGTCGTCATCTCCACAATGTGCCTCCCTGACTTGCGGAAGAAGTGGGGGAGTGAATATAAGAGACTCTAGAAAGGCTGATCCGTCTCTACCCACAAAGGATATGTGTAAGGCAGCCAGCTGCTCTGTCGCCTCGCCTAGTAGTTGTATACTATAACTCAGGTAGAGTGGATCCTCTATAACATTTCCCCTTCCATGATTATAGACAATATCAAAGTCATAGTCCTAGAGAAACTCAAGACATCGTCGTTGTCTCAGGTTCAGGTCCTTCTGAGAGAAGATATACATGTGACCCTTGTGATCAGAGTACATGGTAAAACGTTCACCCATTACATAGTGTCGCAACCTCTTCAAGGCGAAGACCACTACTTCTAACTCATGGTCATGGGTAGAATTGTTATACTTGTGTTGTCTCAGCTGCTGAGAACCATACACGATCACTTCTCACTCATGGATCAGGAAAACCCAAAGTCTTGTCCCTATTGTGTCGGATTAAACTATGTACCCTACGACTTCCTTTGGAAGCCTCATGATGGGAGAACTAGTCAGCCTCTACCTCAGCTCTCCAATGACCTACTGGCATCTATCCGACCACATGAAGGGTTTTCCATTCTTCATCATGGCTGATAGTGGTGCTGTAACTGCTGCTAACTACATGTCATGGGTTGCGTAGTTCTGCTCGTGTTGTCTAAACTACCGAGAACCATACGCTATCACTTCTCGCTACTGCATCAAGACAGACCCGATTCCGGACCCTGATGTGTCGTAGTACACTATGTACCATACTCCTTCAAATGGAAGCCTCAAGATGGTGGAACTAGTTAGCCTCTTCTTAAACTATTGAAATCTCTGCTTGCATCTCTCCAACCACACGAAGGGTTTCCCCTTCTTCGTCAAGGCTGATAGTGGTGCTGCAACTTTGGAGAAGTCAAGAATGAACCTTTCCTAGTAACCAACCAAACCCAAGAAGCATCGTACCTCCTTCAAACTTTTGGGTGGCTACCAATCATGTACCTCGTCAATATTCCCTGGATCCACTATAACTCTAGCCTCCCAAAGGACGTGTCCCAATTAGTGAACCTCTCGAATCCAAAACTGGCACATTGACAGCTTCCCATAAAGATAGTTCTCTCAGAGTGTGTCGAGTACTACCTAAAAATGGTAGGCATGCTCATCCTCATTAGTCGAGTAGATCAGAATTTTGTTGATGAAGACTACAACCAAGCGATCATCATAAGGCTGGAAAATCATGTTCATGAGTCCCATAAACACTTCTAGAGCATTGGATACGCCAAAATGCTTATCGAATAACTCATAGTGGCCATACCGACATCGATACGCTATCTTCTGCACATCCTCATCTAGAACTCTGAGTTGGTGATAGCTTGATCAGAGGTCTCTATTTGGGAGCCACAGTGCTCTCTTCTCCTGATCAAATATTTCATCGATCCTTGGGAGTGGGTACATGTTCTTCACGATCTCCCGGTTTATGTGACGGTAGTTGACATAATGCCTCAAGTTCCCATCTGCCTTCATGGAGAACATAATCGGGGTTGCCCAGGGGGAAACAATGGGATGGATGAATCCCTTCTTCTACAAGTCCTATACCTGTACCTGTATCCCGCAAAGCTCCGTAGAAGCCATCCGATACGCTGGTGTATTTATCTGGGTCTGATCGAGGTACAAGTCAATTTAGAAGTCAACCTATCTGTGAGAAGCTTGTCCTGGAACATTGTTAGGAAAACATCCGCGTAATCGTCCACTACTCCAAGGTAGCTCGGAATCTCCACATCAACTTCTCTGAGGGTATGGCAGGTCAACTGATGAGTGATCGGCTGAACACTCCTCTATGTAAGTCCCCCCTGTGCTGCAAAGTCTCTCTTCTTGCCGGTGAAGGTAAACCTGGCCCCATCCATGTGGAAACACCACACTTTTTTCCTAATATTGTTGATCTGATCATGGACTCTATATAACTAAAACATACCCATGATACCGTCGTAAGGCCTCGATGCCGCTACTAGGAGATTCCAGCCAAATCTCTCACCTCCTAGAGTAAGATCACACTGCCAGCACAAGTAACTAATCATCAAGTCTGCTCCCACAGATTTCTTTAGCGGTAAAGATCAAGCCAACGAGTTTTTTGGAATCCCACAGCTTCGAACGAGGGAAGTGGTAATGAAATATTGACTGGCACCTAATTCTATAAGAACTGAATCTAAGGTTGAATAGACACATATGGTATCTCGTATCATCTCCGGAGCATCGCGATCATAGGACTCAAATACCTAGAGTTGTTCTCTCTCTTATCCATCTACTCCCTGTGGTCAGGGTGAACCTTCTGCTGGTTGTGGCAATAGCACCTTGAACCGTCGTCCACCACCAGCTGCATGGACAACTCCTATACCTCGACCGCCTGCTCCTTGCGGACCACCTCGATCAAATATTTGTCTCTTCCTGGGTGGTCCTTCGACTGTATAATGATCATCCGAATGACATGTTGGATAGTCACGAGCCATGTGACCCTTCCCACCACATGAGTGACACTGCCCACTCCTGGAAGGTCTATCTCTACTCCATATGCCCCACACAACAGATCTTGAGTCATGAGGTCGTCCACCTGTAGGTATGGGACTCTTAGACTTTTGGGAAATATGTCTATTGCAAGCTGTAGAAGACTCTAAAATGTGTCGACAGGTGTTTCATCTTGCTGCTGGAGACTTCTTAGCAAGGAAACCTTCCACATGGAGGGCTCTCTCTAACACCTCTATTTGCATTGGGATATTGAGTGAGATCACTAAAGCTCTGATCTCCTGCCTGAGTCCCTGCTCAATGTTCTGGTCCCTAAAAAATCGGTCCTGCACCATATCGGTGGAGTATCACAAGTGGTTGGTGAACCTTGCTGAGTAGTGATCTATAGTCATGCTGCCCTACTACAGATGAAGTATCTCCTGTATGTGCACTGTTCGAAGAGTCCCTGGGAAAAAATCTGCCCGAAATAGGCCCACGATTTCTACCCAGAGAAGAATCTTCTAATCGTGAACATAGAACATCAACCTCCACCATCTTCCCACTACTACTAGTAGAAGGTTGGAAGAAAGGATCATCATGAGGTCGCTGGTGTCCCTACCAATTAAAAAACCCTCACCATAGCCTCCAGACAATCCTTAGCTGCCTATGGGTCCATCTCTCCCCTGAACCTGGGTGGTCTATGGTAGTGGAACTCGTGAAATGCACTCATGTGGCATACATCGTCTACTGCTAGGGCTGGTGGCATTGGTGGCCCAATGAAAAGTAGTACCATTGGTTCCTCCGCTGGAAAAGGGACCTGCACTGAGGCCTCGTCACTCAGTGGGCTATCTACTCGTACAACTCTCGGGACTCTAGCTGGTCATCTTCGGGGTGGCATCATGAAAGAACCAGATGCATCACTGTCACAGATTATAACTGGTGAGCTAACCTGGTTGAGCTGACTTAAAGGGAACTTTTATTATCATATATGCAATCAGTGTTTTTGTGCACTGAGTTGGAAATCAAAAGTCGGGATCATGGTGTATGGATACGTTGTCTGCTGCACCAACACTAGACTCCCAGAACTAAAAACCACACTCAATACACATAACACTATTTCTTCACAGAAATGATTAGAGTCTTATGTTCTGTGGTAGAACCTTCATTTGATACAAATTTTTCAAGACCTGTCCCCCGAGGCATGTGCCGTGACTACCCCAAGCCCTCCATCCATAGTCCAGGGGCTGGTGACTAGCACGAAAGGAATAATTACCTAAATTTGGGATGGAATTTTCTTTATAACTATAAACACACACAACAAAGCACACATCTGAATAAAAAACACTATGTAAAACTGTATAACAACAGAGTACTAAAAAGTAATGGGGCCAAAAATACAATCCCAACTGTAATGTATAAGTTCAACCGAAAAGGAAAAAAAAGTTGAAAGGTGAAAACATGCTCCAGAATCCACCACCATGGATCCTACCTGATGGGTAGGTACAGATAGCCTCTTTAACACTCATTGTCTATCGGTCTCCTCTGTGTACTGACACATCATATGGTCCACCTCTGGGTACCGTCTAGTTCTTGTACTCTCATCCTCACTGATCGATGTATTTCATCTGCAACCAACACAACGATGTGCAGGCATATCCCGTGTAGAGGTGAGTATAACGATACTCATCAGGGACCTCGAGACCCTCAAGGTCACACAGAATTTGACAAGGATGATACCCAAATTATAAAATCAACATAGAACCCAACTTAGGTAAATGCCCATTCATATACCTATGTGATCAAGTAATCCATCTCAATCATGAGGAAAACACAAACGTTTCTGACTCAGCTTAAACTAGGATTTTTATTATCGAAACCACATCTACTGGAGAAATCCTCAATCGAGTATAGTGGGCCTTCCACGACACCAAGGCACCTTCCATTGACCATGAACTGTTGAGGTACTCCTCCTGTTGATTATCGTGGGTCTACTGCATCACACAGAGGTGCTCTACATTGTGGGTCTGCCGCGTCACCAAGGTGCTCCCCCTAATAGCCTATAGAGGTACATATCCTATTGAGTACCATGGGGCTGATTCCACAACCAGGTTCTCTTCTGATGTTGGTCTGCCGTAGCACCAAGGCTCTCCCCATTGGGGTATTGGAGTCACTCCAAGTTGAATCGGTCAGCAGTCTTCACGTCTCAGTGATCTACTAGGTATCCACACTCTGCTCGCTCGTCACTGGTAGGATCCTCTCCATGTGCTACAGTTAAACACACCAACTGTCAAGAAGTCCCAAATTTATGTATCTCAATGGTTTTCCACATAATTTTAGTCTCAACGCAACATACTGTGTGTTAATAAAACTCCTTGTCTTTGAGTTATTAGCCTTCTAGTCCTGGGGGCCATGATGGATTCCTCCACGATCCAACCTGACCGTATCTCAACCTGAACGTATCTCAACAGATGTTTTTATTACAAATAATAAACCAATCAGTTATTAGTGTAAATGGTTCACATTAATAATGATACTCAAATATGACTAGATGTGATAGATCACTATATAGGATAATCATGGTATCACTAGTTTCATTTTAATAATCATAATATATTATACCTATATTGTTTTTATGAATATTATATGCTTTATAGATAATGAATATTGTTATATATAATATCTACATTTCACATTTATGATATATCCCATACATTGGAAATTTTAGGAAGCACAATAGATGCCTTTAATGAGAACTACCATTGATTTACTTGATATTGATTATAGATAAATATAAATAAAGGAAAACAATTCATTCAAAATGGAAAATTAATATTATTAAGAGGGTATTTGGATCATCAATACCGAATAATGATATAATTTATAAAATAAAATCCTTTTTTATATAGTTATATCATCTATTATCCATAGTACATGGTTTTAGAAAAATTAAATAGTGAAAATAATATTTATAATATCCATATAATTGTAATGGTAAAGATCGATCTATTTTAAATTATATTCTATTGTTAGTGTATTTAAATAAATATAAAAAATAGTCATTATATTTATTATTTTTATAATTATTGTGAATTAAAATGAAAAAAACAAGAGTTAAAATCATCAAAATTGTGTTAAGGGGTGACAAAGAAGTTATACAAGAAGCACAGTCTCATCAAAAGAATCACTTGAAATAATTAAGATTTTAAAAACAAATAATATTATGACTATGAGGTGCCTCCATGATGGAACCAATATCATAGATAAATCCATAAAATGTTACAAACTTATCTGTATTAGAGCAATTATTATTTTAGAACTATATAGGTAGATTACATTAAAATGATGGGAAATCATATAGGTACTCTTCACAAAGTACATTGAACTCCAGAAATATCTGACCACATGAATTTATCAAAAATATAATGTTCTTGACCATGTAGAGCTAGAGATATGATTTTTACTAGACTATGTGGACATTCTACAATCATCCTTTTTTATCTCTGAATATCTCCATAACAATGTAAAACCTCTATATTTATAATATTTTTGGAAATAAATTACATGTGTTAACCTAAAAAACACATTTTATACATGAAAGTGGGATATATGATGTTGGAGATGGAAATGAAAATGAATTTGGGAGAAAATATTTCTCCAATTCTTTGAATTCGTATGACATTAATACACCTATTATCAAGAAAACAACTATAACGGTGAAGAAATCACAGTAGGACCATGGGGTGAACATGTATTGACATTATCAAGAGGTGAATCCTATAGAGGCTAACCTCATTATTTCTTCCAATATGGTGACCATTTGTGTCCTATCCTATAGAGGATGACTTCAACAACTTGTTTCTGAAAAATCACGCCCAATACTAGAATTATAGTGTACCATGCGAGGCATATTTTGTGGAGGCATAATTTTTGAACCAATACTATTAATTAAAGCTCCAATAATATTACCTAAATATACTAAGACATAAGTTTCACTCAAAAGGATTATATTCAAGGATCGTAAAAGTTCTTCTCCTCATATGGTATAGTTTTGGACATCACCTCAAAAGGACTAATCCATAAAGCCCTTCCCACATGTGGATATTCCCTATGGGCCATAACTATAAAAAAAATACCATTATGTGTTCCTTCCTCCAGGGTAAAATAAATGTAAAGGAAAATTTAAATCATTCATAAAATCCACCATACATACATAATTAGGGAATGAACAAAATAGTGGACCTAATCAATAATGAATTAACTTGATAGATGGACCCTCCCTTGTTTTTCTCCATTATGATAAGACTCGAAATGAATCATTATGTTATAAACCATTTATAATGAGGGACATTATAATGGGGAAATTTTTATGATTACTCATGGTTCATATGACTCACAATAGTTGACATATTCCTTGATAAAAACTTCATGGGATCTTGATTTGCCCATGATTCTAGTTGATGATCCATCATAACAAGGATTCCATTAAGGTATAAATCCCAACATCCATGTCAATTATTATTTCCTTAACAACTCAATGTGTTATTACAACAATGGGACTCCATTATATATGTAAGCCCGAGAAACATACATATGGGAAGCCACAAATGTTTAGGTCCGATATTATGTTCATTGAGTCCATTCTACTATAAAAAACACATCAAAAGACTATATTATCTATCTCTATTTATGAATCATGATTGATCTTACACTGTCTATTATTTCTCAAACTGATCATAAAATAAATTTTATTATATAATCTATTATATAATTAAATTACAATAATAGAGGCATTATAAATCATCCTTGTTTAATGATATAAATATTCATCATGTTGTCTACACAATATAATGGTTGACATCACAATGTGTTCTTACCACACTACTATAATCTAGGAAACTCAATAAATTTATGATTTGATTCTTATTTCAACATGATAGTTCATATTCTCATTTTTGGTTTATACCCACCATTAAAAATCCAATTTGTATCATTTACATGATTTTAAAGATTTAATTGGCTTTTGAAGAGAGACAAATCCCCTTTGCATAATAATCATATAATGAAAAATTTTGTTTTATTCCCATTGAGACACTTGGTGGGTCAAATCACATCTTTTTTACCTAAGAACATGTCTCATGAGTAAATATTACACATGAAATAATATCCTTCCCATGGGGATATATTCCCTTTGATACTAATAAAAATGGGTCAATAGTGTGTGCATATAACACTAAGCATTGCTAATATTCTTCTACCCATGAGTACACTCTATATGAATTGATATTTCATGGAATCATTTTTTTGAAGTTAAAATAAATGATATAGAAATCAAAAATTGTTTTTATTGATTAGATCAACTGGGATAAATAAGAAACACATTCCATGTTCCTATTCTATTTTCCAAAACAACTATCACTTCCATATATATTGATAAACTCAAGATAACCTATTTATTTCAACATTAGCCACAGACATCCCAAATAATAAATCACTGATAAGTAAATAGAGAATTATATATTTTAATACCTAACGTTTTTATCACCAATTTATGATTTAAATATATCATTGAAGTAGTTACGGAAAAAATCACCACACCCATGATTTGGGAAGAATTTAGAAATTAATCCAAATTCTATAATTAGTGAATGTAGTGATAATTTTTTTCTAACATTGAAATATAAACAAACAACCAATACTATTGAAAACAATTTATTTCAAGAGGTCCCTATAGATTAACACTAGTGACTAAATTCCAGTACAAAATTGGTCAGAAATTAAAATTCAAATTGGAAAATAATAAATGAAGATACTAGTTTGGAGTACACGTTGGATTAAAAATGCCGATGTCAATGTGTATCATTAAATAAAAAAAATAAATGAGTTATCATTATATAATAAAAAATATTAATAGAATATTTTCTTACATATGATTATATATCTTATAATTTTCATGTTTTAGTTTCATTACATGGACACAACATACAATATTACCCATTAATCAAAATTTGTGGTTCAATTCATGAAATGAGTGAAAAAAGGAATGATTAGCATATTGTGGCTCCCATGACTATAAGAATCCCTTTTTTCTATATAATGTTTTACCATAAGTGAAAAATGTTCTATTGATTGGGTAGTATCACAATAGTATTATCCCAACATTTGAGGCCATGTGATTGAATGGCCAACCTATTAAGCCTCACAGGTCACCTACTCAATAGATAAATTCCACTAAAATTTTACTGGAACCTATTTCTATTAGAAAATGTTTGAGATATTATCTTTAGATTGAGAAGCAAATCCCCCTATTTTAGGGAGATAAAAATAGTGGTCGATAAAGATCTATTTTAGACACTTAAGAATTCAAAAAGTATTAACCTTGGAACATTCATCAATTTGATGTTGTTGGGTATTTTTAGAACCAACTGAGTGATAAACATTTGAAATATCGATTAATCTAATATAAGACTAAGTTCGTTAGATATTTATCTTGGGATAGGGAACCCTAAGAGGTAGATAATCTTTTAATATCCCCATGCCTAAAAAATATGCAAATAAAAAACTATAGGAGAACCGGGGTACTTATATTATATCACAAATATTTATTATATATTATTTTACAACACATTGGCATACTCAGGGGAAATAAGATGAATATATCAATTTTAATTCTGAGGTAGGATAATATGGCCTCCCACTAATCAGAAACACATCAGTATGTTCTTTTTAGAATAGAAATTTATAGAGTATATTTATACCATAACTCACATAGAATCAATCATAACATATTATTTTACAGTATGTTTATTTAAAAAAAATAATCTTATAACTAACATTTGTATATTAAATAATTGAGTTTAAAAAACCACTATTTGTTAATAATGTATTATTTTTCACCATTATAAAAATGATTTTAAAATTGGTTACAATAATTAAGAAAACTAATTATGACTATTATATTGAATAAACATTTATAAATTAAAATGAATAGTTATTAATAAAAAATTAAACTGAATGATAAATAAATATATCACTAGAATTACAAAAAATTATGTTCACACAGTTTGATTTTATATTTAATAATAATCACTATTTGTGAATAATGTTAATGATATTTATATTTAATAAATTTAATCCAAATTTTTAATAGTAATATTGAGTTTTAATATGGTATATGGTAAGAATAAATCTAGTGTTAAGCATAAAACCGTGTTTTTTTCTTGAATAGAGATTTTCAATATATTTTTTACACTTATTTTAAAATTAATTTTTGATAATAATCGAAACTGAATTATGAAAAATAAATCGCATATTTGTAAATATGATGTCAAAATTTTGTAAATAGGAATGTTTTATATTAGATCAATAATAATATTATGTGTGGTAAAATACTTCAGCAATGTAAAGTGTGAATTCTGAAAAAACTAGGTTAAAATTAATGATAATGTCATAATATTTCATTTTAAATATTATTTGATTATTTTTATTATAACCATATAACATTATAATTTTTATAAATTGATTAGTGGAAGCTTTCCCAATAATATTACCAATATAATATTTAAATCATAGAAATTCAAAAAATGCAACTTACTTGGAAATAAAAATATATTTTCATTATATATAGGGAAAAAATATGAAATGGATTAATAATAAAATAAATTTTATCAATAATGAAATTATTTTCATTATTATACTTTATTTATAAATTTTATTGATTTTATAATTACCTTAAATGACTTTGAAATTCTTATACAGTATTTATTCCAATATTATAAAATTAAAATAAAATATATTAATAATATAAAGAGAAATATAATTTGAGTGATATAAATAGTTCCAGAAATTTTTTAGACTACTATGTATTTTTGAATCTGTAATATAAATTGTTTCTTACTAAAACATTTTCATGAATTATTTTATGTAAACATAATGGAATTGTTTTAAAATTGAAAATAATTATAATTTTTCAAGACAATATTTTATAAAATTATTTTAAAAGAATTAAAATTTTCAAACTGGGCTAGGTGAGTATTATTTTTTTTCTAGGATCCCTTTTCTATTTATGGTAAAATAGTTACCATATATGAAAAATTATAATCCTTCTTGAGTGAAAACTATGTTGCTACGGTTAATGTTAATATAGGTTAAGTAAGGGATCAGTCCAAAATATATTGTTCAAATCAACAACCAAACATGTAAAAATATTTTTGGATTGTAATATTAAATCAATATACTACCCTAAGATTAAATCCCAATAAATCTGTATTAATATGGATTCATAATTAATCTTATAAAATTTAATCTTTAAATAAATTCCATAAGATCTCCTTAGATGTCAAGGACTAAAATATAAGTGTTAGAATTTATTTAACACATACAAAAAATGATGTATTATTTCAATATAGTGTTTTAGGGAAAACCTAATTATTAGGTAATTTATATTTATTAAATTTTAATAATATTGGATATAGAGGTGTAGTAAATAGCAATTAGTAAGGCATAGATTTCTTTTGAATGGAAGATGAAAAATAATTAGAACTAGATTATAAGTTGATATGTTCCCATATAAAACACGTATTCATGGTTCCAATTCTATTATATAATTGAATAATTACCCCATTCATCATCAATTTTACCTAAAAGTTGATTCAAATGTATATGTAATGGGAATTTATTTGAAATTTAACATGGAATGTTACCTTGTTTAATATAGTAACTTCAATAGATTATACCCCTAATATTGAAAGGATATGTTTTACCTCTCCAAATTGAATCCTCATCAAATTAAGATTCATAAAATTACATTTTAGATTTCTTTAAATTAGTAGATTAGTTATTTAATGAATAAATTTAAATAAAATCTGTTGTATGTAACAATAATTAATTATAATGAGATAAAGGCTAAAGTGGTCTAGATGGTATAAGAAGAAGGGATAGACATGTTTCTAAATAATAATCCAAAAATCGTGGCCATGTGTCTGTTGAATCATTATATATTACCAAAAAAATATGTGTGAACATTATAGGGATCGAAATGAGATATGATCCACTTGTAGTCATCCAGATCCTAATAGAATTTCATTGTATTAGAGGAAATATTGAAAAATTCACCTTAATATAGACACAATCATGTTGTAAATGGGACAATTATATATAATCCTCAAATAATGGAAATGTATTTGGATTTTTACAATCAAAAGTGTACATCATCAAAATGTATATCATCCTCTATTTCATAGAACATCAACGATACCCATTTTGGAAACTAAATCCCCTATTTATAAAAGTAAACTATCTTTAAATAGAATTCTATTATCTCATGAAATATCGCCATCTTATTTTTACATTCAAATTTACAATTATCTATGAGAATATATCTTTAAAGACTAATTAATAGGTAAAAATTTTGAGGTTAATATAACATTAGATAAATTATACCAGGATGAAATTTATTATATGAAGTGGCTATGGTTATCTTCTCAATATGGAAAGATATATATTATCCCATATTGAGACATATAAAACCCATTAAAATTTTATTAATGCTTAATTATGATGATATTACATGAGACTAAATTGTTAAAGATATTATGATCAACATAATAGTATTTTGAACCCTTTATTTTCTTCTATATAATTTTATTTTCTTATATTCTTATAATATAATTGTTAATATATAATTCATGAGTTATTATACACACATTTGGTTAATAAAGATTAGAAGACACATTAATTATTATATATATATATCATATAATTTATTATTTTTTAAGTCATGGTTTTTCTATTGACTACAAGGAGGACTATGGCTTCATCCACATAAAATACTTCAATTATCATACATTCAGTAATAAAAATATATATGAATCGATATTTTAGATATATATATATATAATTAAATATTATAATCACATGATTCATAATATGTTGAGTTTTTTGTCTATATAGTTGATATTATGTATCCAATGATTGTAAATGATACATGAATCAGTACCCCAAATAGTCTAGAAATGGTTTCAATAAACCCATTTAATGATATTTGGTAGGAGTATTCAATTACATTCAGTTATGTAAAATAAATTATTCCAAAAATGGAAGCGTAAGTGGATGGTTAATCTATAAAATAAATTATTATATCCATAAACTATTTCAATTCAAAACTAATGTTCTTTTTTTATGAGGATGAAAATTCCACTTATGATGATTTCCCATCATCATTTTCCAACAATGGGTACACCATAACATTATTACTCACGTAACTTGAGTGTTTATCTTTATCATTTATAGAGTAAAACATTCCATTAGATCATTCCAATAATTTAGTGATGTTGATCTACAAATCGTAAGGAATAATAGTAATGTGAACTATGAATTTTTTAGGATGGTCCAGGTGATGTTGTCTCCACACTAGGCTTTATATAGCCTGTAATATCATGTAATAACTTTAATGAAAATAATATATTTCCTCATGTTCTTATTTTGATAATAGGTATCTAGTAGATATAGGGGATGGAAATATCAAATATTTTCTTCAAACATTGATTTAAGTGTTTACGATGATGATCGATGAGTGGATGCAAGAAATTATTTTTCTAAATCATGAATCACAACATAAAATAATATATTCTTAAATTACCTTGAAGTGTAAGAAATTAATATATACATATTGAAATACTAGAATAATATGTTATCCAGTAAATATATTGAAATTCAACATTTGTACCATGATATGACTATGCACCATCTCATCCTGCTAAATGATCATAATGGTTTCAACTAGCTACAATCCCATCATGGTGTTAACATAGATTCTATATAAACATTTATTAAGAAAATTATCTAGAAAACCACACAAAATTTATCTATACTTTGTATACATCGTCTATTTTATTATCATTATTAATGGGTATTAAAATATAATGTTATTTCATATATTGTTTTATTGATTTATCTTATATATAAATATTATGTTAAAATTAATGTTGCAATTATGAATTTTTACCATTCATGGTTTTTTTAAAAGTAAATAAAACAAATTTTAATTTCGGGGTTATTGGTAATATGGTTACTGATTTGAATAAAGTATAACTCAACTAAAATGTTGACGATAGGTTTTATATATTATCAAACTCGAATAAATTTTTAATTATTAATTGTCATTTGATATAATAAGGACTGTAAATAAAGATTATTGTAAATAATAATTGGGAATAATCTACTTTCTCAAATAATAATGCTTGACCATAATGATTTTGTTCAAAAATTATTATTTATAGTGAATTTTATAACATGACTTTCTAAATATTATTATTATCACCCCTATATATATTTATTTTCATTTAATTCTATTACATATTCCATGATTATACACATTTACCCATTTTAGGCAATTTTATGTTATTCTCACATGATTTAGTAGTTTAGTTTTATAACCCTAAGAGAATTATTATTATATTAACTCTTTCATAAACATAACATGCTCTTTTTTTTAAGGATATTTTTATCATATTTTTATCTCTTTTATACGATTACCACATTATTATGATATAACCAAATGATGAATTTATATTTTCACATTATTAATAATTAGAGCTCGTAGTTTTCATATGATTTAATTCCCATGAATATGATAATTTCTATATCATACTGGATATATTTGTGAGGGTTTTGCATTCTGTGATTATGGATAATGATCACATGTACTGTAACATATGATCCTGATATATCTAATATATAGGACACTTAAAACAACTCCCCGGGTTTTATAACTATTTTTTATTATTATTACTTAATTAAAAGATTTAATACATTTGTATTAAATTTTCCAGTTGGATCTATGTATGTGATAAACAAACTGTCTTGGTAGATTTTATGATTTAAATTATAAAATAATATCATCAAAAAAAATAATGATGAATTTTGTAGAATGAAAAATCATAAAAAAACAAATATTTATGTTATTGTATGACCACTAATAAAAATTCATTCCATTTGTTTTATTGTTTTATATGTTTTTCCTTATTGGGGTTGATTAAAGTGATATAGGTGTTTAGGTTGGTATTTCAAATAAAAATAATTTAAAAAAATACATTGAAAAACTTTTTAAAAACATAAACATATTGTTATCACAAAGTGATTTTTCTTCTAGAAAAATGTAACGTCAAAATGAAATTATAATAAATGTCTTAAATAAATTTAATATTCTATTACAAATTATAATGTAAACCCAGATAAGATATAAATATTAAAAAAAATATAAATATAATTTTTTTTTATAAATTGCTAAAAACACATATATGATTCATGACTACTATTTTTTTAGGGCTAAAAATAATTGTTATATATTCTCATTATGTTCACACATAGTGACCATCAAGAATATTGGTTCTGAAAAGTGACATATAGATAAAAATTACACATCTTATTCGTTATGGTATATTATTGTTATTTACCGGTATTTCAGTCCATTGGAATGAAATAAAATATAATTTGTGTCAAGAGTTTAGAGTGTTTCTATGTGGATGAAATCCATGATATTATAGACTCACAAAGAGGTAGCATAAATCATGCATGTCTAGATAGGTAAGGAGTTATTTGAATGGTAATGAATGTTTTCATCCCTTACTTGTTAATTTATCATTTTTTCTATAACCCATTTATTAGAATTAATTGATATGTGGAAATCCATTAACAATATATAATATAAACATGTTTGATGCAAAAATTCAATGAAAAATAAATTAAAAATTGGTTGTAGTGAAGAAAAGTATGCATCATGCATGATGAAATAATGGTATAAAATAGTATTATATTTCATAGTTTCATTCATGGGATAGTTTTTTTAGTGTTTATATTTTTTATCTCTCTTATCTTAACTTGTTTTATTTTTATATTCTTGTTGAATATTACAATTGAAGAGTATAAAAAAGTTGATATTGTGGAGGTTTAATTAGTGTTCATTACATCCCCTTTCTCTCTATTTTTTGACACATGATCCACATCCACAATTTGTGAAACATTATAACCATAATGATGATGTGATGATGATATACTCATTGGGAAATTAAAATATTATATAAGGCCTTTAATATGTTCTATAAAGCATATTATCCCATGGAAAATACATAATGAATTATTGTTGTGATCATTCTTCCCATAATCAAATTTAATATTAACAGAACATGTAATAGAAAATGTGTGTTGTATTTAATAATAAATAAAAGATAAATGAATATTTTTAAAATGTTGATAAATCATATCTTCATGTACCTCATATAGATTTTCAATTGATACATATTTTATGTTTCCGCATATTCATAGAAATAACACAAATTCCTTGATGAATACCATATCTATTAAATGACCATAAGTATTATATGATAATAAAAAATGATTACCAAACTATTTGACTAGATTGATATAGTGATTATTTTATTATTACATATCTTCTTCAGATATTCTACATTAATAAAAATTAATCTATATATTTTATTTAGTCCCATGATTTATTATTTTTAGAAAATATTTCAAGGAATTTATCAAATCACTATAACAATAAAACCCCAAGAAACTATTTCCCATGTGACAGTGGGATAGTTCTTCTTACCTCATCCCTATCTAACTCACTTCACTACCCATCAGAACATCATAAATTATACAGTGGTTTTTAAATACTCATGTACCAAACCAGTGATATGAATAGCGTTCATGGAATTGTATTTATTATATATTTTTCTCTTAATGATTACACAGATGAACCATTAATGTTCAATAATATCAGATATAGAATGATAATTTTCTTGTAACATTCATAGTTTTCTAATATTAGATTAACTACAGATGATATCATATATTATCATATTATCATGTACTATATTTTGTATCGTCACTTTGTAGCCACTATGTTCAAGGTGTGTTCTGCCACATAATAAAATAAATTAGTTCTTAATAGGAGTAAACCATGAATGCCTGATTCATATTTCAGGTAATAACTTTTTTATGTGAGATTTAATTAAACACGATATAGTGTAATGGTTACCATTATTCATTGAATTTTCATATCTATTATAGATACCTTTAATTTTCAATTATACACAAATAATAAATTATTGAGTAATTAGAACTCATATAAAACATTTTTACAGTAAATAAACAAAGAAATAATTCAAAACAAAAATAAATTATGACTTGAAACAATTTAATTTATTTCCCCAAAACAATTATTGTCTAATCACATCATCATATTGGATAAATGTGATTTTGATATAATTACATTACTCAATTTGTATTAATTCAATATTGAGTATATTTCAATTGTGATAATATAACCCAATATTATTAATTCCACTTCACAATGTCTCATTATTCATCAACCTCTCAAAGAGTTAATCAATGTCCTAATTTTATATTTTTTAGCAATATTGGGAACACACTCTATCGTATCAAAACTCAATATTCTAGTTAATAAATATCTCCTAAATATGGACAACATATCATCTATTATAATCCATGATGATAACTAAACAATGATTGTTTTTTCTTCCTCCTTTCAGCAATAACATAAATTTAGTTCTGCCTTATATTAACAAAATAAAATGGAATGATATAAGAAATATATCCATGAAATACTCTCATGGATATTATTGATTAATTCACTGACAAAAAACACTCTCAGTTATTGTAAAAAAAATTGTAGGATTTTTAATGATATATGTGTCTTTATATTTGTTTAAAACTTTTCAGAATAGAATATATCCATATATTAATTTCATATTGATGAAATCATACATGGAGACATTATAAATTTTACAAAAATGTTTCAGTAGATACATTGAATATTTTATTTCAATCAGATAGTGACCTACAGTCACCAGTGCTAATGAAACATTAACTTTCATGTATTTATGATCTGGATTCCTCCATATCTATTGAAACATGGATTTTGATGACTCTACCATCCCAATACTTGTTTTGATAAATGTTAAAAATTATGATATCTTTTTTGATATGAGACACATATTTATCCAATGAAAAACTCATCTCTAGAAATTGAATATCAATATCCTATGTCCCCAATCAAATCTACAATGATGTATCCATAATTTATTTATTATTTACTCAAATCATACATCAAGAAAAAATTATATTCCATTCACAGAAGTATTTTCTTCATAATAATATGGTCTAAAATGTCATGTGGAATTATAGTCATTCCAAAGGAATAATTGTAAATGTTAGATCTTTTTCTTGATTCAATAAAATTTAATATTAATATAACAATCAAATGATACAATAATTATTTCTCCAATAAAATTAATTTTTTGTACCTCTTAAATATATAGTTTTTTCTATGCGATAGATAAATTTTTTTGTCTTACCAAAACGGTTGACCAAAATAATTTTCCCCCACATTTGGCATATCAATGAAATTTTTTAATGAAAAATTATAATAATATTATAATTTGGATTAATGAAATAACTACATTGATTACCTGAAAAATATGTATTATTATAATTATTATATCTACTATATGGAAATTGAAAATTTATTATTTATTTTCTTTATAGAATTTTATTATCTTTAAGATACTATATAGACATGAATACCATGTGTATGGTTCCTTTATAAGTCAATAGAAAACGTTATTCAACTAACACAACTGAAACCCATCACAATAAATAATAAACCATTCATGTTATTCAAAAAAGAAATATATATAAATATTAACAACATAAAATAAAAAATTCATATTTTGAATACATTTTGGTTCCTTTGAGAATATATAAAATGATGATTTTAATTTATAAAAACCATATTATTAGTGAAGAAGTTTCATGAAAATTTATATAATAATTTTTAAAAATTTTATTTGAGAATAAGGTTAGAATTATTCAGAGCTACCAAAACATTATCCATGATCTTTTCAAGAAGAAAAAAGACTATGACTACTATATATTTGTTTCATTTAGATGAGGAAAAAATAGAATTGATTATTTTGGATATTTGGTTTAAATTTTCTTCCATCACAAAATTTCAATACTCTTGTAATGTAAATTCATCAAATAATTTTGGTTCATTGTTTTAAATAATGTTGGTTTACCTAGTAATTATCTAGTTTTTTATGATTTTATTTCCTTTCTACTATCGTCAATGACAATTTCATACTCAATAGTTTTTCTTCCAAATTGATGGTTAAAATTTTTATTACTGAATCCCACCGCAATATAGAAAATTTTGAATCATCCTATAAAATATAAAAATGTAGTCATATATCTATAATCTCCACATTATCATTAGTTTTATATTTTATCAATTATATAAATATTTTCAAAATACACAATAGAATTTATAATAAATATAGTTTTGCAAAAAAAATTATGTTAAAATTATTCCAAAATCCTTGTTATTAAACCTATAACAACTTTTATTGGGTGTATAGTAATTAATTTCACCATAATATTACCTATCATTGAAATTTTCTAAATTTTCTCTAGAAACAAAATAAAATATTATTGGGGAATAAATTCATGTGTTCATTTTTATTGTATATCATATTTAGTTTTTACTAAATTTTTATTGAGTACGCACTAATTGTGTATATAAAATCCTACCATTTTATCTTTTAATGAAATAAATTTTAGAAGTTACATGTTCAATAAGAAATTTTCATGATTTAACAATTATAATTTAATTTTTCATCAATAATACTCGATTTTCTATGGAGTATGTAAAGTATTATATTAATTACTTTTTCAATGATTCTATACATCTGCCTCGAGCTATTCATTTATTTTTTCATTACACTAACCAGAATATTTTTTACAACATAACATATTTTTATTAGTAATCATTACCGGAATGTTTTCCATAGTACAAAATTTACATATCATAAAATTTACATTAGTAGATAAGTTAAGTAATCTGGAAAAATCAATAGATTTTAATTATATTTGTTGAAATTATTATAATTATCTCATAAGTATTTGAGAGTATTAAAATAAATAAATTATTTATTTTAACTTCTACCATCATGTAACTCACATTTAACACGTATATATTCTAACATATAGCACATGCGATGATTAATTCACATTGATTATTTATTATAGCTTAATTCAGGATAAAATTATACATGTATTTCATCCGCAAATTTTAATTTTCTTTATAATAATGACACATTTATAATATTATACTCAAAAAACATAATTTTTTATAATAAAAAATTTAAATAATATCATAATTTTATCATTTACACTAAAATTTAGTTATTCTATCATTCTTACTAAATGTAAAAAAATTATACTTCTAAATTATAAGCACATACCCTTTATCAAAATTTTTCTATTGAATCGCATTTATTTATCCTAAACATATCATAAAAATTATGATTATTGTTATTAACTATACCAATAATGGGTTATCAATATCATTATACAAATAGTGAACCAATATATATGAATGTGAGATTACCATAATCATATAATATTATATATGTCATGTGATTTTGATTCTATATTTTTTATAAGAATTCAGTAACATGTTCAAAAAAATAATCCCATTTATAACATTATTAAAAATCTCATCCCCCATATCTTGTTATATTATAATTTTATTCATAAATTATATTTTATTTCATTTTTGATTTATTTTATTTCCTATCATTATATTCCATATGATTGATTTGTGTTAAGGTATATCACAACACCCACATATATCCACCAGATAATTGGTGTAACTTAATAGTTATAAAATATAATTTTGATGTTATCATGATTATAAATTTATAATTTTTTTAAACTACCAATCGATTCAAAATCAATATTTTAGGAATGGTTTGTGATATATCAAAATAAAAAAATTTCTATATACCTTTATACTATGTAATACCAATATATTTCATTATAATGATATATAATTGGATTGGAAGTTGGTTATTCATAATATGGTTACCCGTTTCCCAAATATTTGATATAAACTACTATTTTATGACTTCTTAGGTAAATTATAATTTTATTTTACGTATGACATATTCTGAGGCACCGATTTGGCATTATATTCATTATAACCTCTTGAAGCATTTTATATATGGACCTATTGACAAACATGGGTGTAGGTGTATCTTATTTTCATGATATTTAATAATAATATTATTTAACATAAAATTACATCAATATACGAAATTGGACATTTGGGGGTCTACAAATTTATTGCAGCCATAAGAATATCATAGGGCTTCCTGATAATAATTGAAGAATTCATAAATTTTTGGATATTTTAACAAATTATATTACAAATTTTTTTAGCTCTTTTTTTATGATGTTTCTTATAGAATTTATTTTTTCAAATATATTATAAAAAAGATACATTATCAATTAATAAATTTAAATTAGAATTGTAGTTCCAATCTCATGATTTTTTCCTAAATTTGAAATTTAATTGACCTAATATAATTCATTAGGAATGAAGAATCATTTATATAATATAGTTAGATTTATATTAACAAATTTATATATTTAATAAATATATCTATCGGTTCAATATATTCTGCACTTATTTTAGTAATTTAGTTCTTATTAAATATAACATGATATATACACTTAGATTAACTTCATGTTTTTTTTCAAATTCCAGTTCTCTTCATTTTACCATTTCTTACTTCACATACTAATTATTACATTTATTTCTATATTATCTGAATCATGATTTATACATATTTAACAACATTCCATTTTCACTTTTTATTTCCTTATCACAACATATTAAATCTTGTTTTGAGAAATTATTTTTCCTCATTGATGTACTTGGTTAAACTATTCCAATATAAAATAATTGTCAACTGTGACCTTTACCCACCATCTTCTCCATTGATGATATTTTTTGTTGATGATCCATATATTCTTCTTCATTCTTATTTGGGATAATTATTGAACCATTTCTAACCAGAAAAAAATTATAATATTTAAATTGTAGTATTAAATTTTAGTTACCAATTCCAATTCATATTCATTTTTAGACTATATATATATATATAATATTTAATGTCTCTAGAATGACCATTAACCTTAGGTTCTTCCTTATGGGTTTTATTTGACAAATAATTTTACCATCCATTGATATTTTATAATACAATATTATTCTAAATTAGTCAATTTCTCAATATTGATAAATCTATTAAATTATCATATGTGAAAAAAATAATTTTTCATATAATCAGTAGTCTACTAATCCATTAAATTATCATAAAGAAATGAAATATTTACATTTTAGTTATATTGGAGTTATTTTTTTCAAAATTTCATTTCGATATACCCTTTTTGTTTATTACATTAACTTTTAATAAATCTGAAAATATTTTTTTCATTAATATAAAATTAACACAACAATTTAATGTGACACCATTAAAATTTAAAAGGAATAACTATCCTAACTATTATGTAAGATATTCCACAACCTCCATAAAAAATGACAAAAAATTATAATTTTTGACTACTATAACCTAGCCGATTGAATACAGGAAAAAAGTGGGATAAAAAATTAGGAAAATGATGTTTATATATGATTACAAAATGAATTAATTTGATACAAAATAATTATACATAAAAATAAAAACTAATTGAATATAAATCATTTAAAAAAAACTATTTTTTTAGAATGAAATGGAATGTTATCTTAAAAAATTATATTAATAATTGAAATTGAAATATATTATTAAAATTTATTCTTTATATGTAAAAAATTTTCATCCAACAATCTTTATATTCTTTAGATAATAAGAAATCAAATTTTATGAATAATAATGAAATATTTTTCTAAATGGAAATGTTTACACCTTTGGTTAGCACACATGTTTTAAATCAAAATATTGATAACATTAAAATATATTTTCTAATAAAATAATCATAAATTAATAAATAGTAATACAAAATTTATCTTAGTGTGATGTTTTGGTATTTTTCTAAAAACTTTCATTCTTTTATGAATAATAAAAAAACAACATTTTACTGAAAACACATGCTTCATATTTTTATTTATATTAATTAGTTATATTTTAAATTTACTTTAAAGTATATTTTTTACAATTATACCACAATAAAACAAATTTATTTCATTATAATGAATTTCAAATTGAATTTTTATATAAAAAAATTGAAATGTTTTGAACCCTTCTGTAATGCCTCAATCGCAGTTACCCGGAGTCGGTGCCTTATTGCGTAACATTGGCATGATCACAATAAAGATAAAATCTCAAAAGACTGATTGGTTTAGTAGCCTTGGAAACACTAGATATATTAATAAAGTTTTACATTACATTATACTGTCAAAAACTACTACAAGAACATATTGTCTCCATATTCCACACTATTATCCCGTCATAATATCTCTACAGGTCATTCATAATTTACTTCTTCACATCCTGGGAAAAATTAAACATAGAAAAGGGGTGAGCTCAAATTCCCAGTAAGGATAACAGTATAGCGGAAACTTTCATAAATAAGAATAAACATTTAAGGCAGTGTATAACTAAAACAAAAGCATTTTAAACTTGAACTTCAACATAGTATGGAAAAAATAAAATGAAATAATGCAATTTACTTATTCACATGGATATTCTATTATCGAATTATCACATGAAATATCAATAAACACTTTCATAATGATGGAATGCATAATTGCAGACTATCATAACCACATAGCCAAGGCCTTGTGCCAAGACTACAAATAATATTTTTCAAAGGCCTTGTGACAAAACACTAGTTTGTCTCATGAGACCTACCGATGCATCGAGGAGCTATAGCGGGCTCCACCCATCACATATTAAGTCCAATTCATTCCCATATGAAAATTTTTAAACATAATATAAACATTCGTATTAAAAATACCATATGAAATGTCAATAATTTCCCCATAAACGATGAATGGTATAAAAATAGCACATCCACAGTCAAACATATCACAAAACCATCGATACAATATAGATGTTTTGTATCATAACAAATAAACTTCAAATATGCATTAAATCCATCAAAGGATGTTGACATAGATAAAATCAAAACTATTTTTAGAGAAATATCTCTTTATATTTTTAAATAATTTAAGATACAAATATTTATAAAATAAAACATTTTCTTTGAAAATATTCTTATAAGCTTGTAAGGAAATCTTCGATGTAAAATAGTCGCACCTGCCGTATAAGTTAAAAAAGTTTCTTACCTTAAGTCTGTCGAAAAAGTTAAAAGGAACCTTGTTTGGAAAACGACGAAAAGATTCCTTTATAAACCACTTATAAAAGTCAACAAGTGTATAAATGAATTTATACCATAGTATATAAAATAGAAAGAATGATTTTAAATACATTTGTACGAAACATGGATGTGGATGATAAAGAGGTCCTACTAGATAATCACGTATAAACAACCTCGGATAATGAAGAGATTGCGAAATAAACAATTACCTTGTACTATTCTTTGGTTGGGGGTAGGTTAACCTATTGTATAATGGTGAAATAGTTGTTATTAAATTATTCAAGAATCATATACATTAATATTATATCGTATATGATCTTTTAATATTTATTTGTTAATAGTATCTTAATATTATCGTTTTCTCGGGTGTTAACTTGATCATTTTCTTTTATATGTTTTTTTATGTAAGCCATGTTTGTAATGGATAGGTTGTATCTTATTCATATCCAAAATGATATCAAGTCCTTAAAAATTATTTTTAAATCATCAAATGATAATTATACTTGAATGGATACGATGGAGCATGAATCACATCGCGTTCGTGGAGACGGTAGTCAGTATGTACACACGAGCGACAATATCATTCTTTTGATTTTAAAATTATATATAATTGGATGTTATATCATATATAAAGAATTACTATCATGTTATATTTATTATTTTCATGAATTATAAATCATTATTATACCCATCCAAATAATAATTTATTGAATAACAATTACACCACGACGTGGAGACGGTAAGCCGTACGTACGCACGTATGGTGACATGTTATTCAAAGGATGTATAGATTACTGAATATGGTTGTACCATATTTTTAATAACATCACAGTATATATGAAAAACTGGATTTATTATTTTAGAATGGTAACAACAAAAGAAGAAGAAGTGGAAGAAGAAAGGAACTTGGAAAATGTGGTGAAATCATTACCTCTTCTTCGGATTCTTCCTTTTGATTTGATCAAAAGGGCTCTTAGATTGGCTTTATGATTAAAGGAAGGACTCTAAGATTAAGTGAGGGAAGTTTAGAGAGTATTTGGGAAGATTTTGGATGAACCAAAAGGCTTTGAAGGTGTGAATTAAAGAGAAGAGGGAGTGCCCTTTTATAAGAGGGGTGAGGGGCACCTTTGGAAAAGCTTGAAATATTATTTTATAATAAATTCATATTCGGTTTCTAATGGCTCCAAAGTGGATTATTTAAATTTAATGTTTTGGATAGATCGAAAACCACTCAACCACTAGAATTTAGACAGGTTTGGGTCATTATACTAACCATATCTTTAAGTATTAACTCTTAGTTAATGAGTACCACTTTTACTATGTCTCTTTGTATTTTTATATTATATGGTTAATAAACATAATATATACATCCAAGAGACCCCCAAGTGGTCTATTAATGATACACCTATCATTATATAAGTCTCATGTCCGATCTTTAGATTTTTAGAAATTTATTATCAATTAATAATATAATATTTGTTTTAAAAACACTTTTATGTCAATTTTTAAAATATTCAATAATTTATTTTTTAAAAAATCATAAAGAATGATTACTTCAAAAAAAGTTAATTAAATCATTTAAAACATGTCATATTAACCTAGAAAATTATTTTAATTCATAAAAAGTTCAAATTATATTTATTTGGGTATCTACAATATCATTCCTTTTAATTTTTCACTATTATGGTAATTACTGTATCCCCATTGTGTCATAAATAAATTAAGATATTGAATGTCTAAAAATTATAAATAAAATACCATTATGTATTAAATCTTGTTAGATTTCTAATGAATATTTATAGTCTAAAATAAAACATATATAACCTTATTAAAATTTTTTTTTCTAAAAGATATATGTTTGTGTCATTTTTGTATTCATTTTAACTTAATTAAAATAAAGTGTCCCTATCACCTACAAGTGGAAAAATGGGGTCCCAAAATCAACCCAAAGATGCCCATAGTCGTACATGTATCAACCATTAAGGTTAGGACACGTATTAGGATAATTGTTTATTATTATATTATTATTTTTTAACCCTTATTTACCGGATCTACCCTTTAACCATGGTAAATAAAATATTTACCGAAGTAATTGTTCAAAATGTCTAAAAATAATAGTTACCTATTTACACAATTTGAACATCCTGATTCCAAATATGGAAGCCATTTTTCAAAATTCAAAACACATTAGTGGTAGAAATTAATTTAAAATTAATACCTGCTGTCAAAACAAAAAGCATGTTTTTAGGATATAATAACTATCAAAAGATTGATAATTGTTTATGTTTGGATTAATTGTGAAATTATGTCCAATGACCAAAATTGTATTAAATGGAATAAATATATTCTAAATATTATTTAAAACCACTCAAATTCATAATTTCTCACTATTAATTTTTTTGATTATAAAAATTGTTTTTAATTAAAATTTAGTAATTTTCACTATTCATCAAAATATTAAAGTTATCCGAAAAGTACCAAAATTTCACCTTAGGCTAAATTTGATACTCTGAATCCAAAAGTGAAGTCCATTTTGAGAGATTAAATTTATAAAATTTCAAAAAGTAGGTATTACTATTCCTAACGGCTAGTTTGATCGGTTGTGGTGTGTGTTAGAACTCGATGTTGTGTACAACACACGCTATTGCATTATTCAAAGAGAAGCATACCGTAGAAGATTGGGGTGTTACATTCTCCCTTCCTCTAAATAATTTCTTCCTTGAAATTTCTAGAATACTACCACATGAAAAGACTCGGGTGGTTCTTCATCATAAGTTTCTCGGGTTCCCACGTTGCCTCTTCAATCTTATGGTTTCTCCACAAAACTTTTACCAGACGCGTCGTACGGTTTCTCAGTACTTGTTCTCTCGTATCAATAATTTTTATGGGTTCTTCTCAATAAGATAGATCGGGTTCCAGTTATAATTCCTCATAGGTGAGTACATGTGTTGGTTCAGGCATGTATTTCCTCAACATAGATACGTGGAAAACATCGTGAACTTTGGAGAGTCTTGGCGGCATTGCCATTCGGTAAGCTACAGCCCTAATTCGTTCTAAAATATCGAAAGGTCCGATGTACCTGGGACTTAATTTACCTTTCGTACAAAAAAAATATGACTCCCTTCCATGGAGGTATCTTCAGGAAAACATGATCACCGACTTGAAATTCCAAATCCTTCCTTGGATTATCGGCATAGCTACCTACTTTGAACATCTTTGATGTGATTTTGGATTAACATCACATTTTCCATCATTTACTCCAACAGTTCTGGGCCTATAAGTTTTCTTTCACCAGCTCCATCCCAACAGGTTGGTGTGCGGCATCCCTTTCTGTATAACGCTTCATATGGTGTCATCTGAATACTCGAATGGAATCTATTGTTATAGGAAAATTCTACCAGAGGTAAATATTGATCCCACATACCCTGAAAGTCATGCGAGCTTGATCTCAACATGTCTTCTTAAGGTTTGAATAGTTCTTTCTGATTGTCCATCTGTTTGAGGGTGGTAGACAGTGCTTAAATGAAGTTCAATATCCAAGGATTTCTAAAGACTTTTCCAGAATCTTGAAGTAAAATGGGGATCACGATCAGAAAAAATTGATATATGTACTCCATGAAGTCTCAAAACATCATTAATATATATTCATTCTAGTCGTTCAAGTGGTAAATCGTCCCTTATAGAAATAAAATGTGCTGACTTGGTAAGACGATCATCTGTGACCCATATTTCATCATTCCTTCTAGGAGTCTTTGGTAGTCCAATGACAAAGTCCATCATGATATTATCCCATTTCCACTCAGGTATGGGAAGAGGTTGCATGACTCATTCAGGATGTTGCCTTCCAGCTTTCACTTGATGAAAAACCATACATCTTGACACAATATCAGAAATCTCCCTCTTCATATTATCCCACCAAAACTGTTCCTTCAAATCTCTATATATTTTGGTGCTCCCGGGGTGTATATAGAAATTGGAACTGTGAGAATCATCCAGCAATTACCTTTTTAGAGAAGGTATATCTGGAACACAATGTCTTTTCCCAAATTTCAAAATTCCTTCTTCATACACATAGTCACTCAATCTACCATTATTCACAGCTTTAATCTTCTTTTGAAATTCTTTATCATTGGTCTGAGAACTCTTAATCCTTTCTAGTAATGATGGTTTCACAATGATTTGATAAATATTTGATGTTTCACCTTCCCTAGTTATCCCCATGTCCATCTTCACTAGATCCATGAAAATTGGATCCCTTTCAATTGTCATCATGTTCAAAACTCCATGGTCTTTTCAGCTCAAAGCATCTGCCACCTTGTTTGCTTTCCTCAGGTGGTAGTATATCATAAAATCATAATCCTTGAGTAATTCATGCCATCTCCTTTTCCACATGTTGAGTTAATTTTGTGAGAAAATATACTTCAAACTCTAGTGATCAGTATAAATCTCACATTTTTCACCATAGAGGTAGTGCCTCCATATCTTCAAAGAAAAGATCACAGCTGGTAACTAAAGATCATGAGTACGATAGTATTCTTCATGAATTATAAACTATCGTGATACATAGGCAATAAAACTATCATTCTTTATAAGGACACAACCATGTCCTTTCTTCGATGCATCACTATAAATAATGAACCCATCATTCCCCGATGGTAGAGTCAATATAGGAGCATTGACTAATATTCTATTCAGTTCTTCAAAACATTCTTCACACTCTTTTGTCCAAACAAATTTAACCCCTTTACGTGTGATCTTCGTTAATGGGTTAGCCAATCGGGCAAAATTCTGGATGAAATGTCGATAATAACCTGCCAAAACCAATAAAACTGCATACCTCAGTTATACTCCTAGGTTCATTCCATTCTTGGATTGCCTTGGTCTTAGAAGGATCAATAGAGATTCCATCATTAGATGAAATATGTCTAAGAAAATAAATCTCATGAAGCCAAAATTCACACTTGCTAAACATCCCATATAATTCATGTCTTTTTAGAGTCTTCAGGATAATGCAAAGTGATTTTCATGATCTTCATAGATTTTGTAGTATACCAAGATATCATCAATAAATACCACCACAAAATCATCGAGATATTCCCTGAAAACTATATTCATCAGATCCATGAATACAGAGGGTGCATTAGTCAATCCAAAAGGCATTACATTAAACTCGTAATGCCCATACCTGGTTCGAAATGCTGTCTTTGGAATGTCTTCCTTCATTACACACAACTGATGGTATCCAAATCAAAGGTCAATCTTTGAAAAGTATTGAGCTCCATGCATTTGGTCAAATAAATCATCAATGTGTGGTAGGGGATAATTGTTCTTTATTGTTATAGAATTTATCTCCCTATAGTCGATACATAACCTCGTAGAACCATCTTTCTTTTTAACAAAAAGAACAGGGGCTCCCGATGGAGAAACACTAGGGTGAATAAATCCATTATTACTCAATTCCTCTAGTTGTTTCTTTTGTTCAACTAATTCTACTGTGAACATTCTATAAGGGTTATTTTATATAGGCCTTGATCCAGGACATAAATTAATTGAAAACTCAACTTCTCCTTCTGGGGGATGTCCAGGTAAATCATCCGGAAATACATCTACATATTCTTTCACAATAGGTACATCCTCTATTTGAACATTCCATTCCTCACCCACAGTCATTTCATTCTCTTCCCCCCCAATAATTGAATTTAGTTGAGCTACCGGGGGAGGATCTAGATAAGAATTAGGTGGTGACGATTCTGCTCGAAAGATAAGGTGTTCCTTATCATCATCATCAAAAATCTCAACCTCCTTCTTCTTACAATAAATCTTCGCATCATAATCCGAAATCCAATCCATACCGAGGATTATATCAAATTCAATCATACGTATGATGATGAGATCAGCGGATAAAGAACATTTATGTGCTCTAATGGGGACTGATTCACAAAACATTGTTGTAATGATACACCCCTGAGGTGTTTTAACTGACAACTACCTTGTTAAATAAAATTGGAAATATATAATTTTCTTAGCAAACTGGGATGATATGGAACGATGAGATGATCCAGAATTAAATAATGCATTTGCTAAACATGAGGAAACCCTTAAATTACATGCCACCACGTCATTTGGAGCTTCTACCTCAGCAGTAGTGATAGCAAAATATTGGCCTTGATCCCTTGGCCTTTTCTGAGATATGTCCCCCTGACAATTAGGACATTCATTTGCATAATGTCCCATCTCCCTGCAATTGTAGCATTGAACATTGGTAACTTCCTTCTTCCCTTTGAAATCATGAGCTTGGTGGCCTTTTCACCACATTTGTAACAAACACCCATTCCCTTCAAGCAAGTACTGGGGTGTTTCTTCCCACATTTACCACAAGATGGATATTCAACCTTTCCCTTATTCCCCTTATTTCCATTCCACGATTGACCAGAAGATCTCTTCTTCTCTTGTGTTTCTTTAAATTCATAAGACTTAGAAAATTCATTTTCTGTCTTGATAGCACATGAGACAATGTCTTTGTACGACGAGAAGGATTGTGAGACTAATGGTCGACGGATAAATGGTTTTAACCCATCAAATAAACGATCAATCTTACTTCTTGGATTCTGTATAAAATATCCAGCATACCTTGCTAACCTTGTAAAGTTAGCCTCATACTTTGTGACATTCTCATCCTCCTTTTGTATCAAACTCAGAAATTGACTTTCCATATCTGCTCGGTGGTCACGAGGAAAGTATTTTTTTTAAATAGATCTTTGAACCCCCTGCTCATAATCTTCCTTCATTTTTGAATCAATGATCACCATTGATCAGCATCTCCAATGAGACGGTAAACTTCCATGATAACATTTTCTCTTTCATTACTCCTGAAAGCCTCAAATATTTTCTCTAGGGAATTTATCCATTGCTCAACTACTAATGGGATTTGTACTCCCATTGAACGATGGTAGTTGTTGCCTCATGAATCGATCTAACATTGATCCTCCACATTGCAGATCGGGGTGCTGCATATGGGTAAGGTTATTATTCATAACCTAAGTGAGTTGTCCCAATATGGTGATTTGCTGATCGGCACCAGTTGCATCACCAGCTCCACTATAATTATCTTGAGCAGGAGAGAAATCCCTACATGAAGTGTGTGCTTTGATACGGTTTCCATTTCTTCCACTAGGCGCCATTTCTAAATAATGGAATAAACAAGATCAGTTTATGAATCAAAATACATAACTCCATACTTATAAAAAAACATAACATAAATTGAACTATTTATAGATATAATCCATAATCATAAAAATGTTTTCTTTGAGGAAGTATATACTCATAAACCCTTCATAATGATTTGTAATGAAAATGAGAGTTATCCTAAGCATATCCCCAGGAGGGTCGTAACCAAGAGTGCAGAAAGCCCGTTGTCGTGCACCAATTCAAGTTCGAGTCTAGCTCAAAGCGGTGTTTTCGGGTTTTACCGCTAGGTACATCTGTGACAGATCCGCCTCTACCTGCTTGTATCCAGATAGGGATGTACTGCTCAGAAAACTCACAAAATCTCTACAATAACAAAATTCAAAGACGTTCTTCTATACGAATCCTCAAAGTCCATCTTAATTCTATGTGCTCTAATCAGAGTTTATCTAAATCTAGCTTCCAAGGTTTGTACTAAAATTCCTCTAATACCAACTGTAACGCCCCAACCCCAGTTACCCAGAGTCAGTTCATTATTGCGTAACATTGGCATGATCACAAGAAAGATCAAATCTCGAAAGACCGATTGGTTTAGTAGCCTTGGAAACACTAGATATATTAATAAAGTTTTACATTACATCATAAAGTGAAAAAGTACTACAACAACATATTGTCTCCATAGTCCACACTATTATCCCCTCATAATATCCCTGCACGTCATACATAATTTACTTCTTCACATCCTAGAAAAAAACATAGAAAAGGGGTGAGCTCAAGTGCCCAGTAAGGATAACAATATAGCGGAAACTTTCATAAATAAGAATAAATATTTAAGGCAGTGTATAGCTAAAACAAAATCCTTTTAAACTTTATCATTAACATAGTATGGAAAAAATAAAATGAAATAATGACATTTAATTATTTACATGGATATTCTACTAATCGAATAATCACATGCAATATCAATAACCACTTTCATAAAGATGGAATGCATAATGCCGGACTATCATAACCACATAGACAAGGCCTCGTGCCAAGACTACAAATAAGATTTTTCCATGGCCTTGTGCCAAGACACTAGTTTGTCTCATGAGACATACCGATGCATCGAGGATCTATAGCGGGCTCCAACCGTCACATATAAAGTCTAATTCATTCCCATATGAAAAGGTTTAAATATAACATAAACATTCGTATTAAAACTAGCATATGAAATGTAAATACTTTCACCATAAACTATGAATGTTTTAAAAATAGCACATCCACAGTCAAACATATCACAAAACCTTCAATACATTATATAGGTTTTGTATCATAATAAATCAACTTCAAATAAGCGTAAAATCCACCAAAGGATGCTGACATAGATGAAATCAAAACTCTTTTTAGAGAAATATCTCATTATATTATGTAATCATTTAAGATTCATATATTAATAAAATAAAACATTTTCTTTGAATATATTATTATAAGCTTGTAAGGGAAGCTTCGACGGAAAATATCCGCACCCACCGTATAAGTTAAAAAAACATTCTTACCTTAATTATGTCGAAAAGGTTAAAAAGGACATTGTTTGGAAAACAACGGAATGATTCCTTTATAACTCATTTATAAAAGTAAACAATGGTATAAATGAATTAATACCATAGTCTCTAAAATAGAAATAATTATTTGAAATACATTTTTAGGAAACATGGATGTGGATGATAAAGAGGTCCCAGTAGATAATCACGTATAAATAACCTCGGATAATGAAGAGATTGCAAAATAAACCCTTACCTTGTACATTTCCTTGGTTGGGGGTTGGTTAACCTCCTGTATAATGGTGAAATAATTGTTATTAAATTATACAAGAATCATATACATTAATATGATATCATATATGATTTTTAACATTGATTTGTTAATAATATCTTAGTATTATCGTTGTTTCGGGTGTTGACTTACTCGTTTTCTTTTATATGTTTTGTTATGTAAGACATGTTTGTAATGGATAGGTTGTATCTTATTCATATCCAGAATGATATCATGTCCTTAAACATTATTTTTAAATCATCAAATGATAATTATACTTGAATGGATACGATGGAGAATGAATCTCATCGTGTTCGTGGAGACGGTAGTCCGTACGTACGCACGAGCGACAATATCATTCTATTGATATTAAAATAATATGTAATTTGATGGTATATCATATATACAGAATTATTATCATGTTATATTTATTATTTAACTGAATTATACATCATTATTATACCCATCCAAATAATAATTTATTGAATAAAAATTACACCACGACGTGGAGACGGTAAGTCGTACGTACGCATGTGTGGTGACATGTTATTAAATGGAAGGATATAATAATGAATATGGTTGTACCATATTTATAATAACATCACAATATATATAAGATACTGGAGTTATTATTTTATAATGGTAATAACAAAGGAAAAAGAAGTTGAAGAAGAAAGGAACATGGAAAAGGTTGGTGAAATCATTACCTCTTCTTCGGGTTCTTCCTTTTGATTTGATCAAAAGGGCACTTAGGTTGGCATTATGACTAAATTAATTCCTCTATGATAAATTGAGGGATGTCGAGAGAGTATTGTTTCAGAGTTTGGCCAATCCAAAAGGATTTTATGGTGTGAATTAAAGATAAAGGGGAGTGCCCTTTTATAAGAGGGGTGAGGGGAACCTTTGGAAAAGCTAGAAATATTATTTTATAATAAATTCATATTAGGTTTATATAGGCTCCAAAGTGGATTATTTAAATGTTGGGGTGGGGATATGTCGAAAACCACTCAACCAATAGAATTTAGACAGGTTTGGTTCATTATACTAATCTTATCGTTAAGTATTAACTCTTAGTTAATTAGTTTCACTTTTACAATGTCTCTTTGTATTTTTATATTATATTGTTAATAAACATACTATATACATCCAAGAGACCCCCAAGTGGTCCATTAATAAAAAAACAATCATGATATAAGTCTCTTTTCTGAACCTCGGATTTTTTGGAATTTAATATCAATTAATAATGTAATATTAGTATTAAAAACTCTTTTATGTCAATTTTGACACTGTTCAATAATTGATTTTTGTAATTATCATAACAGAATGATTACTTCACAAAAAGTTAATTAAATCATTCCTAACATGTAATATTAACCCAGAAAATTATTTTAATTCATAAAAAGTCCCAAATTATATTTATATGGGTATCTACAATATCAATTATTTTTATTTTTCACTATTATTGTAATTACGGCATCACCATTGTGTCATAAATAAATTAACTTATTTAATGTCTAAAAATTATAAATAAAATACCATTATATATGAAATATTTTTATATTTCTAATGAATATTTATAGTCGAAAATCCAACATATATTGCCCTATTTAAAAATTGTTTTTCTAAAAGATATATGCTTGTGTCATTTTTGTATTCATTTTAACTTAATTAAAATAAAGTGTCCCTATCACTTACAAGTGGCACCATGGGGTCCCAAAATCGACCCAAAGATTCCCATGGTCGGACATGTATCAACCAATAAGGTTAGGACACGTTTTAGGGTAATTTTTTATTATTATACTATTATTTGTTAACCCTTATTTACCGGATTTACCCTTTAACCATGGTAAATAAAATATTTACCGAAATAATTATTCAAAATGTCTAAAAATAAAATTTACCTATTTACACAATTTGAAAATCCTGATTACAAATATTGAATCCATTTTTAAAAATTCAAAACACAGAAGTGGCAGAAATTAATTTAAAATCAATTCCGTCTGTCAAAACAAAAACCGTGTTTTTAAGATATAATAACTATCAAAATATTGATAATTGTTTATGTTCAGTTTAATTGTAAAATTATTTCCGATTACCAACATTTTATTAAATGGTAAAAACAAATTATAAATATAATTTAAAACCACTATAAATCATAATTTATAACTATTAATTATTTTGATTAAAAAATTGTTTTTAATTAAAATTTAGTAGTTTTCACTATTCATCAAAATAATAAAGTTATTCGAAAAGTACCAAAATTTCACCTTAGGCTAAATTAAATACTACGAATCCAAAAAATGAAGTCCATTTTGAAAGATAAAATTTATAAAATTTCAAAAAGTTGGTATTACTATTCATAACGACTAGTTTGATCGGTTGTGGTGTCTGTTAGAACTCGATGGTGCGTAAAACACACGCTATTGCATTATTTAAAGAGAAGAGTACCGTAGAAGATTGGGGTGTTACACATTTACTATAAAACCTAATTTTTTATGTTGTGATAATAATTTTAAATATATTTTTTATAATTATGTGGATTGAATTATCAAAAATGGGTTTCATATTTTGAATCATAATTTCAACATAATTTTTCAAGTAAAATTTTTATTTTTGGACATAAAAAATGTTACCTTGGTAGAAAAAATTGTTTTCCGTGAAATAGCTAAAAGTGAATTTTGTAAACATTAATCACGAAAGGGAATTACATAACCAAAAAAATATTAATGCTTGTATGAGATTAGGATATTATATAACCAAATTTTAAAATTTTAAATATCATAAAAAATTTTATATTTAATTCCACATCAATGTGGTTGTCTTTAAATATAAAATATTCATTATTTTAACAACTTAGACTAACCTATCCCCAAGAATAAACAGTACCCCATTTCGACTCACAGGAATTTTAGCTCCTAAAATCTCTCCCAAAACCTCATCAACCCACTATATTCATGTCCTAGTTTGGATTTTCTCCAAATGTATGTAATCTCTGGTCTTCAAGGGTCTATCGGGGAAGTGATATTCAAGGGGGTATTTTCTCAAAGTACCTATCTTATTTTATTTCATTTTTTTAATTACAACTCAAATCCAAAATACATAAATTCAATATACATAAATAACATTCTATATACTTTTGGGTAATGTTTCTAATGGAAAATCATATATTAATTTTATTTCTCATCCAATATTATTTAAATAAACGACACTATCACCCAAGTTATGTCACTTAATCTCCTCTATGAATAATGATTTTTTTATTTTCCGTTACCAAATTCATTTATGGCCATAAAACAATAATAGATTTTTAATAAAAGAATTATAGGTATATTATAACTTATTTAATTTATTGGATCTATTTGGTACACATGATTTAAAATAAATTAATCTAGTTCGTGTTGTTCAGAAAAAACCGTGAAAATAACCAAAACATTTTTCATTAACATTGTATCAAATGAATCATCCTCATGTACGAGATGAAAATGTTATATTGGTAAATTAATAAACAATTTATTTAATTAATATTATTCCATCTCACATCTAGAGTTATAATCCCATTTTTACAAGAATATACAGAATTATACACAAATGAACTGATCATGATATCATGAAACAGACTCACCCAATATAATGAAAATAATGTAATATTATTAGTTAATGGGTAATAATATATTATAAAATCCTCACATATGGTATTATAAATATAAATATTTTTCAATATTACTTATTACAATTCATTACAAATGTATAATTTTTTAAAAATACCCCCACTAAAGGGAAGAGTAAGATAAGGGAATTCAATACCCAATTTCAATTATTTAGGTAAAACTACAACTAATTGATTATGTCATGCTGATATTATGTTTTAAATTAACTTTTAATATATTTTGTGAATTTATATTATTTTAGGTTTATTTATAGTCAATAAACATAATCAATTCATTTTATTAATTGTCACTTAATTGATCTGATGTTTATAAAAGAATCCATTTATAAAATATTTTTTTAATGATCATTTATAGAAAAATGTTTTTATTACATTAATAAAATGAAATGAAATTTTATATTTTTTGTAAATTTAATTTTATTATACTACTTTTAAGGATTCAAATTTTATTTTAAAATATTTTTTTTCATTTAGAACTGAGTAGATTTATAAAAATAAAAAGTTATTTCAATGTGGAAAAATTTATTCTTCTTTTATGGTTGATTTATGTGTTATGATTATGTGATGTTTAAGTTAATTTAATATGGGTATTAATAGTTTGGTGATAATGTGAGGGTGTTTATACTGTTAAATCCGTCCAATGAATTGTGTAATGAAATGGATATTACTATTAAGTTTTATCCTAATAAATTCATGGAATATACTCAAGTTGGTATTCCAATTGTAAACATGAATGTTACTCCCCATATTTCTATGATAGCTATAGTAAATGCAAGACTAATTAAGGAATTTATCCAATATGTTTCTTTTCTGATATTTATATATTATAGTGTTTGATGGTAAATTTAGGATTTAATGTGGTATGTTAATGAACAATTTTGGTGAAAAGTATAAATTTTTGATAAAAAATTCATGCATCTATATATATTCGTTGACAACCATTTTTCAATGTTTCTTTTTATGTCCCCTATGAGTGTATTTTTATCAATAAATGTTTTAAAATGTTTTTCATAGGTAATATATATGAGTAATAAAAATGAGGGTGTCTTGTTTTGAGTAATAGATGTTTTTCATGAAAAACATTAAAAAATTATAATTTTTTTTTAAAACTAATTATATTATGCTGTAGTGAATTGTTTGTAGTAATTGAGTTGAAATATTTGGCTTATGGAATGATTATTAGAATCTATAAACATAAAAAGATCCTCATTATTAAATAATTTGGTTTTTTGAAATAAACTCAAAATTATAAAATGTTTAAGGATAGATCACTATAGTCAGTACCGTAGATTGATTTAGATAAAATTACTCGTTAGCTTTTCATTTAATCACAAGTTCCTATTCATATATAACCATAATTTTTAGAATTGTAAAGAAGTGTAATAATTATTTTATTTAAATTTAATGAGTTTTTAACATCAGAAAGAATATTTTAGGATTTATCATCATTATAATATGGTATTTTATTAATTTATTGTGAAGAATAAAATTCATGGTTTTAGTAAATGTCTAGATCTAATAAAAATGAATGAAACATAGGATTTGAAAGAAAATATATTGTTTCTATTAATATGAAATAGATTAAAATGGAATTTTCAATAATAAATCTTATATTTTTAATTAAACAACTATCAAAAGTAATTATTAACCACTTATACCATGATGAACTTTACAATGAATTATATATGAGTGAATTGAATCCCTATGGATGTTCGAGAAATAATGACCATTATGATAAATATATTTAATGTCATATGTGTCATGGATATGTAAATAAAAACATTGGAGAATGAATTATTGAGATGATGTGATTTTTTAATTATGGTAATGAAGGTAATAAAGAGGTAATATTATAAGGAAAAAAGTTATAATGACGTTGACTCTATAGTAGGGAATGTAATAACTCCCATGTTATCAATTGAATTTTTTAAATGTGGGGAGTATAGTTAGAATTAAAATATATGTATTAAGAATAATTCTATTTATTTAGATATTCCAGATTGTAAATATATTTATTTAGGAATATACAATTCTATAAAATTGGATAATATGAAACTAAAAATGACAAATGAAAGGTGCAGATTATTTCATTGTTCATTTTCATACAATATTAAATAATAGGATATGATAAATATTTTTTTCAAGAATATTCATGTTTAGGAATATGGTGTAAGATCATGGTTATGAAATAATGAATAATTATGAATGATTATGATGTCTACAGATAAATAATTTTACAGTAATGAAAATGAACTGATTAAAAGTATTAAAACTATATTTATTATGGGAGTTTATTTGAATACATTTTTCGTTTGTATTATATGTAACCCTTATGTTGGATAAGTTAATTTAATTGATTAATAATTATATATAATTGTTTTGAAAAAATTATAAATCTTTGGATAACCATTATGGTATATATGATCTTTGATTTTAATGTAATTAATGGATATTACATATTTTGGATGAAAAATGAAATGTATAAGATAAAATTTTATATTATAACATATTATGGTCATTTTTAATGATCTTATAATATTATTATATTTTTTTTATGAATTTTAAAGTTATTTTATAATTAAAACCTATACGATGGGTGAAAACATATCATATTGTGTAGGGCCACAAAATTGAACCCTCAATAGATGGGAAAAAGGGATGTATCACCTACATCTGGCCAATATGAAATTCCAGTTAATATAATGTTTTCATTTTAATTATACCATTTGATTAATGAATAATAAATTATATCTAGGAGGTTTTGTTATAACTAATAACTAACATTGGGATTACAAAATTATCAGATGGTTAATGTCATATTTGATGATGTTTTCAATTTTTGGAATATTATATTATTAAGCATAATAGATTGTTGTGGAATTTCAATTGAGTAATAAAGTATGAATTATCTTACAGAGGTAAATAATATTTATTTGTTAATTTATTATTTATAAAAATAGATCTAATAGATAGATTTTATCTAAATCTGGAAATTAATTTTTAGTATGAAACTATATTAGTGATAAATGTTATTTCAAGATAGAAGTTAAATTTATCTTGGAATATAATGTGATCAAAATTATTTTCGGGTTTCAATAATAGTTAGAATATATTAGGGTAATTTATGGGAGGTTGATTGATCTATGATGACATTTGGGAATTAATGTTAAATTTTTTTGTGATTAATTACCTTTTCATATTATATTATATTATCCTACTGTATTTTTGGGTTAATGTATAAATACAGATGGAATAGAGACCTATAATATTTCAGAATTTTTTATCTGTAGAAGATCACACAAATGCTTCAGTAATAGAATGTAATCTTAAATACTCCTTCATTATTTAAAAGTAATAGATTCTGGTGAAATTAGATTAATGGATGAGGTTATTCTGTTCCAATATAAATATTTACTTCTATTCTGAGAGTCCATGTAGTAAAATTTTTCCTAAGCTCCAAGAAAAGTATCTTAAAATAAAATTATTTTCCATTTAAATTTATTACTAATAAATCAATGACATTTTATCCCATTTTAGATTTACGCTATTTTTATTATTCCATTTATCATGGCCATGTTCTCTATCTATATACATCCTAACATTGTGGTTTATATTCTCTTCCATATCTATGTTTTACTAAAAAAATCATAGTACTTCTTATCTCATGTGACCTTCATAGATTTTTTCTCTCTTATTATGTGTATGTTTTATGGACCCTTGTTTCGATGTGGGATTTACAAAATGGTATTTTGAAAAATTTTACATCTAGTTTTTAAATCCTGAGATCAAAATGTAAGGTTGTAATTTATTAATATCGGGTTAATTTTACAACCATAAATTTTAAAATGAAACACTATACGAAATATCATTCAAGATACGTGACACCAATCATACAAAAAAGAATAATAATTATTTTTAGGACTATTATAGCCTAGTAGTTGAAATGGAGGGAATGAGTGATATTAAAAAAAATTAATATTTTCGTATGGTTTATAAAATGTATTCATTAATTACTTATTTATTATAATTTAAAATAAAAACTAATTGAATAAAAGTAATATTTTTTTATATATTTTTACACCCAAATGGATATATATTTTAATAAATAAATGAATAACAAAATATTATTTATCCTATTTAATTTTATATTATATATATATATATAATTCATCCAATATGTTTTTTATTGTAAAAATAATATTAAATGAATTATTATTAATAAAAAAATATTTTCATAAAAGAATATTTCCCCCCATTTGATGGTGTACTTGTTTTGAGTAATAATTTTTAAATTTTTTTAAATTTATATATACAAATTAATCATAATTTTGGATATAATTATATCATAATTATCTTAGGCTTATTTTTTTTCAATCAAGATTTATTTTTTTATAAAGAGTGAAAAAATGCAACATTTTTCCAGAAAAAATATTTGTCCACTAATATATTTATATTTTTAAATTATAATATAAATTGGTTGAAATGGATAATTATTTAAATTATACATATATAGAAACGATTTAGTTCATTTTAATCAAATTCACATTGAATTTTGATAAAATAACATCTCAATATTTGGAACTGTTCACTTTAAAATGCCACATTTTTGTTTTGACTGTGACATTTATTTTGAAGCTATTTTTTATAATTCTGTAAAAGAAGAATGGAAAATAGAATCTATATTTTGAATTATAATTTAAAATTAAGGTTTCAAATTCATATTGTTTTTAAAGAATAGTACAAGATAAATTGGTAAAATAATTTCTTAACGCAGTATACACTACTAGAAATGGGACTTTTCCCAACACATGTATACTAACGGTTCAAAGAACCATTGGTATATATTTCCTTTACCAACAGTTTTCATAAAACGTTGGTAAAGACCTTGAACAAGTGACTTTTCTCAACAGTTTTATAAAACCGTTGGCAAAAGTGGGGAAAAAATCACTTTTCCCAATGTTTTGTGGAAACCGTTGGGAAGTTTGGGGAAAAAGTTAGTTTTACCAACTGTTTCATAAAATCATTGAGAATGATTGAGTTTTCCCAACATTTTTTAAAAACCGTTGGGAAAGAAGCCCCAAATTCTCCAAATTCAGGCAGCAGCCTCCCCACAATTCCAGAACCCTACACCTGGTCTCCAGAAGTAATTCCTTGGCAGAAGTACTTTTGAATCCCCACCACTTCCATCGGATTAGCATCTACCAGGTTAGAATCCTTCCATATTTTATCAAGGATATTGTTCCACCTCTTATAAAGCATATCCTTCTATTCTCAACGATTTCGTTATTCCCAATTTTTTGGGTTTTTTGTAAAATTTTATTATTTTTCCACAAATTGTTTACTCAAATCCCTATATCGATGTGTGTTCAATTAATGTTTTAATTGCATATTTACATTTATAAGGGCATGGTGTCTCTTTATTGTGTTCTAATTTTGAAGATTCATAGTTTTTTTAATCTGCTTCAAATATTATAGCTTCATGTATATGAACTAATAAGAAATTTTTTGTAATATTTATTGATATTATTTCTTGAAAATCAATCATTTCATTAAAATCATGCCAAACAAGAAGATCTTGTTCATATTAATTTTTTTACACTATGTGTATTACATAACAAGTATGTATCATTGTTCTATTAATATATATATATATATATATGTATATAAAATGACACACGGTTCACTTATCCTTTGCACAATAGAACATATGGATTATCTTCTTGAACTTTGAAAAATAGTATATGGTCCCTAATTAGTACATCTTCATTCTTCATGAAAGTAATTCAAGGAAAGTCAAATTCTCAATATTAGTGAATATTAGTTTTTCTAATATAACTATTAATCATTCTGCCTTCGACATCAAACATGTGTTATTCAATCACCTTTTTAAAACACAATGATCATTTCCACAGATTTGGGGTTCCTCAAAATTCTTGGGAAAATCAGAAAAATGCATGTATTGAATCGTGTTTCTCATATGGTTTCATGGATACAAGTTCATCTAGAAAATAATGACTGTGTGGTTCAAATATCATGAGGACCATGATATTTTTATTCTTCACACAAAAGAAGTTTTTTCTACGACTATGTGTTATTATTTTCATCTTTGATTTGGCCGAAAGGGGAGAATTGTTGCCATTAATCATGGTTGTGGGTGGTCATTTAGGATGTAAGATAGCATGACGTCATTTTACTTGATATATCTAATATTATTATTGATTTATGTTAAATTTGATTATCTTTAACAAGTGATGTTATTTAAGAAGTTGTTTTTAATAGTTGTAATAATGAAGATATGGTATAAGGGTGCATATGGTGTGTTTATGGGTTCACATGGTGTGTATAACGGTTGACATGGTATCAGTGAACTCAATTCATTAATTTAAGCCTTTATTCTCACTAGCATGTAAGAAATTGAATGATGTAAACCCATCCTCACATGATTTCTTACCTTAGATAGTGTCCAACATATTGAATACAGGATTTTGAATTCATCAGTTAACCAGGATCATATATTCAATTTCCCCCAAGATGACTGTACTAATATAACGTTAGGTTCAACTAAATATGGTTCTCATTGTACATTGTATATTATGTGTCCTTCTTGGACAATACTCAATTTTATGAGGGTGGGGTTCATTTCACGACCCATTCTAGCATGTGTAGACAGCCATAAAAATGTTAGAAATGTCAGACGTTTAATTCAGTAATGTTTTTATCATTGACATACCTTATTAAGAATTTCAAATTAAAATAAATGTTTTTTTCTATACTTAATTAAATTAAATCTTTTTACAGGCCATGAACAACCTATTAGTGTAGAAGCCTAAAATTTATTCACCCATGGGGTGTGCTTGACTTAGGGAAGTAATTGGGTAATGAAAGGTATGGCCAGGTTTCAATAATGAGTTATTGAACATGAGTGAATGATTTGGGATGCCTATAACACATGATAGGACCTGAGGCATGTGCCTCTTATAGACCTAATGAAAATGAATATAAATAAATTTTAATTTAATTTATGAGTACGTGTTATTTAAATTATTTTAATAGTCCACTACATTGACTAGAAACTTCTTCCATTATCGTTTACATAAATGTATTTTCTATTAAAGTTCAATCGTATTGAATTGTTTATGAAACAATGACTTATATAAATTCTTTTCACAGAATGGAAAGAAGTAGGATGTATGAAACCGATCGGTTCTGAACCTATTTTAAATACAATTTGGAGGGATTTATATATTTTGCATTTCTCAATGCTTCAGATAGGGGTCGCATACACTACCCATGTTCCAATTGTGTTGGTAGACCTTGGTTGAGCCATGAATAAGTCAGCTACCACATTACAAAAAATGGTTTTCAAGAAAACTACTTTGTGTGGTATCAAAATGGGGAGAAAATGAAATCTCAAATTTGAGATGATCAAAATGAAAAAACTGGAATGGATTATTTGTTAGATGATCAGTTTACATTTATTTATCATCATGAAAAAGAAAGGATTTCGACTCATGAAGTCTTCTATATGAGCACAACTGATTCATCTAGTGAAAATTATGATGTTGATAGGGTGAAAAATTGAATGATGCTGCCACGACTCCATTATATCGACAATGTGATAAATTGAAAAGGAAGGAATTTTTAATCTGATTGTTTTTTGGGAAATCTATGTATGGGATTTCTAATACAGCAATCGATTACATTTCTACCCTCTTGAAGCATTTACTTCCAGAAGATGCAGATATTCCCTCAGACCACTATATGTAATGGAAGTTATTTTAGAAACTTGGATTTTCAAGAAACAAAATTCATGCTTGCCTGAAAGATTGCAGTTTATTCTGAGAGGAATTCGCTGAACAAAATGATTGTATAAAATGTTTCACATCCTACAGGAAGTCAAAATCTGATGGAACACCACCCCACATTCCACAGAAAGTAATGTGGCACTTTCCATTGATCCCCAGACTCAAGAATATTTTTATGTCTGATGACATAAAATAAAAATGAGATGGAATGATATCGATAGAATGAAGACTAATGATGAGTTGGTTTATCCTGCAGATGGATTTGCATGGAAGATATTTGATGCTTGACATCGTGATTTTGTAGCTGACGTGCGTAATGTGGGGATGGGCCTTTCATGTGACGGTTTTAATCTGTCTGGGTAGATGCTTACTTCTCACAACACATGGCATGTTTTTATACACAATTATAATCTTCTCCCATGGTTGGGTATGAAAAAACCTTTCAATTTTAAGAGTATACTCATATCTGGTCCTTCTGATCTAGGCATTGATATTGATGTCTACATGCAAGCTTCAATAAAAGAGTTGATACTTATTTGGGATGTGGGTGTGCGCACATATGATGCATGTTCGAATGACATATTTCATATGCATGATGTGCTTATGTGGAAGATAAATGATTTTCCGGCTTATACAATGATGTCTGGATGAAGCAAGAAGGGAAAATTGTCATGTCCAGTTTGTAAGAATAACACATGATCCAGAAGACTGAAACATCGCTGTAGTTTCAGTTTTATGGGAAATCGATGATTCTTGCCAAAGGATCACCCATATAGAATGAATGGTTGAATATTTGATAATTCCATAGAGACGGATGATCCACCTCAGCCTATGTCTGGAACAAACATGCTTAATGACTTGAATGATTTAAGTATTTCGTTTGAGAAGGGTCAAATGAAATATGGAAAGAGAAATAATGTTACCACTATAACCTGTTACAATTGGAGGAAGAGGATTATCTTTTTTGATTTTCCTTATTGGTCAACCAATTTTTTAAGTCATTTTTTAGACGTAATGCAAATTGAAAAAAATATATGTGAAATATTGCTTTCGGTTCTTCTAAATTTCAAGGGGAAGAAAAAAGATGATTTACGATCTCGGCATGACTTGGTGGATTGGGGCATCAGACCATAATTACATCCTATGCATATTAGTGAAAATAAATGGCAACATCCATGTGCTTCTTATGTGATGACACCTACCAAAAAAACAATTTCTAGAAGTATTAGATACTATTAGAGATCTTGATTGCTATTCAAGAAACATATCTAAACGGGTCAACAGAAGAGAGTTGAATCTAAAATCTTTGAAGAATCATGATTATCACGTTCTACTGAATGAGTTGCTTCCAATATAAATCCTTCATCTTTTTCCCAATAATGTTAGGGTGGTTGTTATTCAATTATGCCATTTTTTTAGAGATCTTTGTTCTAAGTAGTTGTCCACGTCTTTCTGGCAAAAAATGATGACAGATTCCCCATTAATTATGTATGACTTGGAGAAAATATTTCCACCATCATTTTTCACATGCATGATACATCTGACTCTCCATATTCCCACTTAAATACTCCTTGGATGACCTGTTTATTTTTGTTGGATGTATGCAACAAAAATAAATATGTTCCCATTAAAGTCTTATGTTCGAAACAGAAATCATCATGAAGGTTCTATCGTGAACGGTTACTTGGCTCAAGAATGTATGTATTTTTTCTCAATTTATTTGTCTGATCTTACTACAAGATTGAACAGACCAATGAGAAATGAAGAAGATTAGTATGAGAAAATTGAACCCAATTTTCCATCAATTCCTCAAATAGGAAGAATTCATGGATTATATACATTGAAGACATTAAGCCATGAAGAGCAGGTGATGGAACAGTGCACAGTTTTGTTCAACTGTGATTTGTTTGATAACTATGTCAGGTAACTAAATTGATTATGTATATCTTACATATATATATCTGTTAAACTATTCATATTTTTTATCTATAGGGAACATAAAACAATGATAAATAGGAAGCATCATTCTTTATCTTTGAGAAGGAGAGAGACTTTGCATAGAAATGAGTTTTCATCTTGGTTAAAATTGAAAGTATAAAAATATTAATGTTTTAAATAATTATATCAATAATTAATTAAGTTTAATAGTCATTTATATTGCAGGTATTGAGTTTGTCTGCTGACTCTGTCTCTGAGGAAATAAGAGATTTGGATTTTGGTCCTACTATTGTGGTTCGTGACTGTAAATCAATTGTTATCAATGAGTACAAATTTATTGTCACTGAACGAGAAAAGAACATGATAACACAACATTATGGTATTATTGTTACTGCCACAACAGATTGTTATGCCAGAGCATCAGATAGTAGATCACGATTTGAAAATGTGGGTTATTATGGAGTTCTTGAGAAAATAATAATATTGGGTTATTACTCTCATGGATGAGTGAAAATGATGAAATTCCATTTGATTGATTCGATGATGAGACATGGATCATTTATTGATGATTTTGGATTTTGAGTAATTAATATGACTCACACTCTTGCTACCGAAGAACCATATTTGTTGGTATCAATTGCTAAACAAGTTTTTTATGTCAAATACCAACTTCGACCTGAATTTTGTGTCATAGTTGAAGTAATTACAAGACATATTTTTTATGATGGTGATGATGGAATTGACACTGTCCCAAATGCCATTAGAACCAACCCATTTATTTCTTCTGATGACTCAAATAGCTCAATTCTCAGATTTGATTGTGAAACTGAAGTTGTGGTTGAAAATATTTAGAATCAGTCATCCATGTTCTCAATTATTTTGGTTTCCCTCAAGTTGGGGTGTTAAGGTTGGTAATATTCCAATTGATTTAGTATTGACCACAAATATGTTTTATCTGAGTTGACCGTTATGTAAATTTTCAATGTTTATTGGTTGCAGTTTTATTTGAATTGCATTTTCTAATTTGGAATAGAACTATATTCAAACATAGTCAAACAATATTTCTAACTTGTTGAATATTACAACTTGTATGGTTTATTGGTTGCAGTTTTATGTCCCCTAATAATCTTCAATAAGGTGTTATAAACTAACTCTGTATTATGCCGCAGGTGATGATCTATTCAACGTCAAAATTTTCATCTCACAGTTATTACCACTATGTATAACTATGGAAGAGATACATCGAATATTGTTATATAGTTATGTATTTTTTTTCATGGAATCCACTTAATTTATACTTGAATAAAATTTAGGGACGTTTTCCGGTGTTTAGAATTATCCTTATGACTTTATCCAGGGATTTATAATCTTATTCCCCAGAAAAAATCAACACATTATATGATACTAATTATGGAAATTCATATCATATAAAAACCATAATTAATGATTTATTAAATTAATATAAACTATATAAAATTAAAATATATAAAAATACCCTCTGTATTTCGGTATTTATAATCTTATCCAAATATTATCAAACAAGGATAAAATATTATTTTTTACATCTCCTTAACCTGATCATAAAATTTCAAATATATATTAGTATTAAATAAGATAACCTTGGGGAATTTATATGAAAATGATGAGCTTTGATTCATTTATATAGAAAAACAGAGAAGAGTATTATGACATAAATAAATAATAGTCATGATTCATATTATGGTGACATAAACAGGATGATAATAAAAAACATATACATTAGATTATTGTATAATGTGATAATATAAATAAACATAAATATATGAATATAATATAATACATAACATCATATGAATATGTATAAGATAACCTCTAGGATATCATAACGTTGCATTAATATGATAACCCTTAATAAAACATTTTGGGAATATCATGAGATATTAACATTAACTAATAAGTTAAAGTGATATACAATTTTGGTCTGACCAGTCAAATCCATATGATATACATAGGTATGTGGTCCAAATATATCATACAATATTAGAACACAATTCATCACATTTAACAACATTAATATATAGCGTGTCTTACAAACATGGTTTCAGAAATATATGAATCTTATGTATTTTCAGTTGAATTACAATTAGTGGAAATATTGATGAGTATTAAAAATAAAATTTTCTTCCATTGAAAATCAGTTGAAATTTTCACCAGCATAAAAGTGTATATAAATTTTCAAGTAAAGGTTAGATTACCGTAAAATTATTCCTCTGATTTTATCCAAATCATAAGACACAAAACTGATTCATAGAAAAATAATTCCACAAGATAAATTGGAATATCAATTTTAATTATACAAATAATTCTCATTAATAATGATTTTGAGATAATACATTACCTTTAGAGGGATATTCAAAAATAATGCGAGGAGCTTATTAAATGGGAAAAGAAAACATGGTGGGGAATTTTATATAAACAGTGAGAGTAAATTAATGATTAATTGGTTTTTAGTGGTGAGGAGCAGTAATTTGATTATGTGTTTACAAAAAAAGTGGAATTCAATATTAATTTCAAAAAATATGTTTTGGACTCTATATAATAAAATAATAAAAATGAAAAACATTACCAAGGATCATTCCATAGATTTCCTCCAAAGAGATGTGCTTTCCAATTTTTTATATTTCAATGAATTGATCTTATTATATTAATTCCATTGGTTATTTCGCACTGATTCAAGTTTATGATGAATTGATTCAAAAAAATTAAATTATAACATTGTTTTTGGAAGAATAATTAAAGGAATGAAAACTAAATAAATAATTCTAAAAAATATTATATTAGATAGAAAAAAGTTCTCAGTGATTCCCTTTATTTGATTGATTACATACATTTTGGTTTATTGTGATTTTATAATACAGACCATATATTTATTCGGTTTTTATTTTTTAGACAACAATTTACCAACCTCATAAAATTATCAAAAAATCACCATTGGATAATAACGACATGATGATTTCAAAATTACTATTTATTTTTTCAATATAATTTTACCAATAAGATAATTTTATATTTTCTACAAATTTAATATATTTGCTGATATATAATTATTTTTATGAAAAAAAAATTTTTGAACCTTGTAAAAATTAGAGTTGACATCATTGAATAACACTATCATTATTATTATAATAGATAATATTTATGATATATTATTTTACTAAATAAAAACATATTTTATTAATTCATAGTTTATAAAAACTGTGTCTTAATAGAAAATATATATTTCATAAATATTTAATTTTTTCTTTTCTGTCAAAATAATTTTTTTAAATATGAATTGTATAATCATTTATAAATTAATAATAAAGATTTAAATATAATAATAATTTAATTTTATGTAAAATAAAATAAATTACATAATCAAGATCTAGATTCATTACACAATATTATAATAGTTTTCTCGATAAGGATAATTTATTTGATTGTTGTTCTTTATTAAGGTAGTTTGATGTTCATTGTTCGGGTTGTGAACATTATTTAAAGGAACTTAGACTATAAATGGTTTTACATTAGAATTATTTATTGAATAATGTCATTGGATTAGTCTAGGATAAATAATAGTGATTCCATATCTAATGGAAGATCTGGTAAATGGGCATTATATTGTATAATTATATTAGTTCATTTATCCCATCATCCATCTATTTCAATTGTACATTATTGAAAAAAATATATATTAATATTATATGTCACTACACAACAACTATATTATATGTAGGTAGTGTGACTAAATTTAATTTTAATATAACATGATTTATTTTATAATTATCTGAAATTAACTCAAGTAATGCATGTGTATTATATTACTATTATACATAATATGAAATTTAATCAATAAATTTTTTATTTCATTTATAATAGTTTAGGTTTTTATAGGGACCCACCCATCACTTCTATAATTCTAACACATTGACAATATAAAAGATATAAATAATGTCAAAATACAACATCATCATGTCATACAATTCAAGGAATATATTTATTTACATATAAATAAACATAATTTCAATACATTTTTATTTATTAAATCAACATAAAACATCTAGGAATGAATGTATGTTGTTAATAAATAATGAATCATCATGCATGATTAGTCAATAGACATCCATATTAGAAAAATTATTGTTGTCATTATTTATATTTATACTATAAATAAGTGAAATAAATTTCAATTTAACCATCCTCTAGTTAATATGTTATAGTTTAATTCAATATAGTTCAGTAAATAATTTTCCCAATTAATTGTTGTACAGTGGTGATGATAAATTAAATTCATCACATAAGGAGACCGTTTTCCTAACATGCACAATGATTGAAATTTTATTTTATTATCTAAAGCGGTGGAATTAATATATATATAATATCAACACATAAAAAGAATTGATTCATAGGAAAAATATTAATTATTAAAATTCAACCATGTTTCCATCCATGTAATGGGTGGTTGAATGAAATCATTATTTAGTATTAGTGGTCGTCTTCATATATATCTGATCAATATTTGTCTATTCGTATTATTTTATAGAAATGATTTCATAATGGTGGGTGAAATTATAAGAATAAATTATTTTATATTTTCAAATTCAACGTAAATATATTTTGATAGATAGAATATTTTAGGAAAATAACATTGAAGAATAATAGGAAATGTAGTAAGAAATACAGACATTGAGAAACAAATATTTCATTTCAAAGTATCATTGGGAATGGGGACCTTAGTATATATAATTAATAAAACATTCTAATGAAAATTATAGAGGATTCATAGACTAGAAAAATTGATGTAGATTAATAATAAATTATAAGGGATAACAATATCATAATTTTATGCATGTGATATCTTTTCATAAGTGAAGAGAGGGGTAAATATAGAAGTAATCATTATATATAAATAATTTTATCTAACTGTTTGAGTTTTAAAGAAGACAACATTTTAAAATATTAGATTTTGGGGTGATATAATTATTCACAAATATCAACCAAACACTTTTATAGTTTTTTTTCTGCATTTCTCAAAACATTTAGTTGTACAATTTTCACTTTTATTATAATTATTCTTACAATGGTAATTAATTTTTACAAATTTAATTAGCATTCAATATTGTAAAATAAAATCATAATTCTTAATTATTTCAAATAGTGAATATAAATATAAAATCAATTTCATTAAATTATTTTTACTCACCAAGAAAATAATAATTTCCTCATTAATGCACTGTAGGAGTAAAAACAAGTTCTAGGAAAAATATTATTTCTAAACATATCATTAACATGTAGTATAGAAATAATTTTTTTTTTAATAAAAAATTCTTTTATATTAATAAACATATTTTTTTACATTTTTAAAGAAGCAAATAATAAATTTTTCTAAAATAATAAAAATTTAATTGAAAATATTAAATATGCATTTTTTTAATTACAAAATATTAACTATGATTATAAATTTATGAAGAATGGGTATCTAAATATATAATAATATAATAAAATTTATTTATTAACGTAGTGAATAAATTTTTTTTGTTGAAGTTATATTATATGTATTTATGTTTTATTTTAGTTGTTGATATATCAATAATTTTTTTCACTTTAGTAAAAAATTTACGTTTAAATAGTAACATTAAATTATTAATTCCACAAACATTTCACATATTTATCAACATGTAAAATTATAATTATAAATTCAAATTTTATTGAAATTTGGTATAATATATATTTAGTATTTATAATATAAATATTAATTTTTAAGACAATAATTTATAGGAAGATAACATTATCAAAAATAGAAAATATTATTTTTATTTCATATAAATAAAAAATAAAATTTATTAAGAGATTATTATACAAACCAATAATATATTTAATATATAATATATTTTATACATTAAAAAATAGAAAAACCAAAATATAAAGGGTTAATTTTTATTGAATAAACCATTCATATTATTTATATAGATATATTAATTCAATTTTATCACTTCTATAATATTAATGTCAAGACATTTTATGTCAATATAAATTTCATACAACTTTAACCAATATATTTAATTAATAATTATATGGAAACATTTTAATTGTTCTATGTCGTTTCATTATTTTATGGGGTTGATTGTTTGATATTTCATACACTACAAACCATATTATTCATTAATGTAACATATAATTTAAAATCTATGTGTTTTACAATAAACTAATTTTAAATAAATTAATTCATTATAACTAAAATATAACCACATTGAAAATACCTATCAATATCATCTATAAAATTGGAATAACAAAAATATATTTTCAAATGAGTTTGATAGAATATGATATAAGGATCTACCAAGAAAACCATCTTTTCCCATGAGCATTTTAACCAATGAGTTTTTCCTTCATATTAAACTGTTATATTTTCACATAAATTTCTTTCATATAGGTTAATAAATAATTTTACAATCATTGTATTTTCCACCCAAACATCAATGATAAAAATTCATAATTTGTTTCTTTTCAAACTCGACTAATTTCCTTATTTTAATCATATTCATGATAGTTAGTTACACATAATAAAATGACTTCTCAATGAAGATATTATCTTGTTATATTTTTCATTGGAAAAAAATCTAAATTATCCAAAAATCCATTGTAATATACAGTACATTGGGCTATACTCATTACAAAAATGAAATGGCATTATTCAAGAGTGATGATGAATTTCACACCATAAATGTATTATTAAAAATTAAACACTACAGTTTTCTCTAATATGACCTCACCTAGTTATCTTATATTTCATTTTGAGCATGTCATATAAGTATTGGTTCATTCTATTTGATTTTATGTTTGGTTCTATAATTCAACTAATTCTTATTTATCATAGTTTCAAATCATCATTAACTTTCTTAAAATATTATAAATCTAAAAATGAATAATATATATTCAAAAAAATCACTTAATGATTGAAAAATCTCATATATGTTAATATGTAGCATACCATAAGAATATTTATATTTTCATGTTCATTATCTTTTTTCAATCATCTAATAGGTTCTCTAAAAAAATATTCAATTCATAATATTAACTTGATTCGTATAAGGCATATCCAATGCTAGGGTATATCCAAGAATGTAGACATTGTTCCTCTCATCATGCACTATGTGAAGATCGACTGAATGCTCAAAGAGAATTTATAAAGGTGATTACCCATATCTGAATTTAACTTCATTCACATCAAAATAAAATTATCTAGATTGGGATATAATTTCATTGAGACCATGGAAACCATACTTTTCAATATTTTAGGATTTCACTATTACATAAACCCATACTTTGGGGTTTCTTTATCATTGTTACATGTTAATCACCAATCGAATTAAATATTCTAAAATAGTGTCATTAAATTACAATATGTTATATATACATTTTATAAAATAAAAAATTTTAATTTTAAAACCATTTATTTCATTTGTAACACTAAAATTATCATATAATAATAATATAATAATCTAAATTTTTATTTAGAAAATCTTTTTAAATAGTAATATGATTCCTAGGACCCATCCTCTAGTAAACCAGGTTGAATAAAATCATTATTTTGTAAAAAATATTTTATGTTAGTAATTTTAATCCTTATTTCATAAATTAATAATTACAATGTAACTAAAAAATATTGATTCTTAAAAAGTGAATGGGCCTTTTAGGTTTACAGTCTTATAGATTTAGGATAACTTATTCACTAAAAAATACCAATTATTTCTCTTAATATTTATTTCTACAACAATGTAGGATACTACCTTATCTATATTTAATATTTAAAATATTCCAAAATATTAACAACACATGTCAAACACCTAGAAATTTCATGTAAATTTTTTTCATCATAAACCTGAGATATTTAATCAAATGATGAGTTGAGATCAAAATCCTATTTAAGAAAAAAAAATTATAAGATATATGAGAAAAAAATCATTTATGAGTAACATCGATGGAGAAAAAACTAATAAATTTATATTATATAACTGTTCATCTAATATTAAAATAGTTATCGGAATAAAAAACTCATAAATGATAATGAATGAGTAAATGTTGATGGAATCCATAATTCAATACATTTTTATCTCTACAATCAAGGCATCACCTAAGAAAATATTATTTCCATTAAGCCAAAAAATAAGACATCATTCATATCATTAAAGTTACCATGGGGAAGTAATTTTTTTCATTTCGACTGAATTTAAAATATCAAAAATATTTTTACACACATGAAAAGATGATTCATAACAAGACTATATAATATTATAAACTACCCATTACTTATTTATTCCAAATGAATTCACTAAATGAATTCTAAAACTAATAACCCAATTAATGATCATCTTGTGTTAACAATCCATAAATATTTTTATAAATACATATTAATATATAATAACAATACATTTTTTTATCTATAAAAGAACTTAATCTAAATATATTAATAATGATAATGGTAAAATAATGTGTAATAATAATTATGGATTACTCAGTAAACATTAGTATCATAATAACAAGTAAATCAACTGTCAATAATTGAAAATCCTTAATTTTTAAAATAATTATATGTATGCATCCTCAAGATAACACCATATTTATTAATGGTACATGTTTAATTAAATTATTTTCATAATCATTATATTCATTAACATATGGGGGGGGTACACTTTTAGAAATAATTTAGATAAAAATGCAGTATTCACATAGGAAAGTTTGTCAGTTAAAACTAAAAACTGTAACATTAGACTAATTATAATGGAAATGTAGTGATTTATTTATAAGAGTTTAGTTCAGTATAATGTAATATTTTGAGGGGTTCAAGAATATTCAAATTTTCAAATATATACCCAAAATGGGAAAAAATGATAAATATGAATCATATCTCAATAAATTAAAAATGGGATACAAAACCCTATTTTGGTAATCGTAAAGTACAAATGTAAAAAAATTTAGGTATACCGTAAATATAAAATATGTTCAAAATTAATAAATTCATTATAATTTAATTAAATTGGATATAAAATTCAACGCATAAAATAAATTTAGTGTAATACAATTCATGTATAGTGGAATTTATAATAATGAAAAATAGAACCTAGGAAATTAGAAAAATCCCAATAAAAAACCTTGAATAATACAGTTTAAAATCTAACATTAAAAAAAATTAATTTTGTGAAAAATGTTTTTTTGTAATTTAAAATTGTTAATTAATAGCTAATTATGTAGTAAAAATTGTATATAATTTAAAAATTTATAAACTAATTATATTTTGAGACAAATAGCCTCTAATTCCATTATAATATTCTAATAAAAAAATTAATAGAAAAAAATTCACATTAAAATATAAAATATCAGGAATATTTGTAGGATCATGATAAAAAAATTAATTTTTGAGTAGATACACAATTATAAAACATTATCACAAAAAGATAAATGATTAAAGGGATGAAAGTTGAGATAGGAAACCATTACCACAATTATTATTTAGTGGAAATGTTCAATAATTTTATTTATAATAAAATTAAAAATAACAATTACATGTTTCAGACCATTATTAATTTATATATTCCCTTTATATAAATATCATTTAATAGAATTTAGTATAATTATATTCATTTACTATGTGTTATTTTCATTATTGGATTCCAAAAATCTTAATCTAACCGTTAATACTTTTCTTGTATTGGTCTTGTCTGTTATTAAATATTAGAAAGATCATAATTCCAAGATAATTAAATATATTATAATATTTATATATTTTATTATTTATCATATCCAATATCATTTGTTGAGTGGATAATATTTTTTTCTCAAAATGATAATTGTGAAGAACTTGATTCAATATTTTTAACAATCGTAAGGAGATATATTAACAAATATATAAAATGTCAATTATATTTTTATATACATTAAAACAATTTATGTACTTCATTAGTATTTTATTCATAATATATATTTAATTCCATACTCATTCTTGTTATAAACTAAAACTTCATTCACATATTTATTTAAACTACACCAAACAACAGACTATTATAATGATTTATGAGTAATGATATATTTTAAAATAATATTTATAAAACATTGTAGTTTAAAAATATCATAAACAACATCTATATAAATTTATATCAACATGAGAACATTCATGGTTTGTAGTGATGACAACATTATTTTTCCATTATGGGAGATAGTAGTTCGTACGTATACATGATTAATGTTTTACTTTCTAGATAATTTTTGGGAATTATGGAATATAATAAATTATTATTTATAAACAATAATTGTGGCATAGGAAACATAATAATTTTTCATATTTATCCCTCTCAGAATAAGTCCAATTTAGTTCTGAAATAAATACATTAATTCATAGAGGTGTGAGTCCAAATATACCCAGGATCGAAGATGTTTTGTTTTTCATTGTGGATAAAATCAATTGATTATTTTTCTAAATTAATATATTGTAATTATATTAAAGTAATAACAATAATTTAATTATATTAGTGTATATATAATAAATTTTTAATTAAAAATTAAAAAATGAAACTATTGCCATGACCCGACCAAATATAAGGCACGACTAGCAACTAGTTCAAGCCCGCATCTATAGTCTTTAGGCTAGTGACCAATAGTGAATGAATAACAAAACTGGGGATGCATTATATTAAGGACCTATATGAAAATAATTATTTTTATCAATTCAATAGTGATGAGGGAGTGAAATTAAAATAAACATAAATTTGAAGGAATAACCACACATGCAAAACATTTTGATGGTGTAAGTGTGTGGTGTTGTAAATTGAAATGTAAAAGGGAGAAATAGACACCCTATTAAAAATAAAAAAACTATAATTGTATGAAGTTGATAGATCCTAGATCTAGAATAACAAGATGAAACCATCACATGTGGTCCATGATAAAATGTATCCATAACCACCTCAGATGTCATGGTTGAATTTTATGTCATCTAAATAGGACACGACATGTATAGGAAATTCCCATGTAAGAGTGAGTATATACATACCCAGTAATATGCTTCAAATTATTATATAAGAGAATTAAGATATGAAAAATTAAACAATGATAGTCGATGTAGGATACAGTCAAAGAAAATAGCTCAACAAAACCAAGTGTAAAAGTGACATCATTAAAGAATAAAGGTCTTATCGCGGTGAGTATATGAACTACACATCAAATTTTAGCCACCAGTAGTAGGATAGTAAAATCATCCAACCATCATCTAATGCATCTACATAGAAGTAACAATGTATGTCCAACCATGAATCATCCCTATCGTGCATAGTTAAGGGTACACAAAATGAATGTTGAGGACATGTGCCCTATTATGGTAGGGGTTTTATTATCTATGTATCCAAAGAGGACCTATGTCCATGCTGTTGGGGTGTTCCAATCTAATTTCCTGATGAGCCACACCCTATGTTGATTGGGGTGTCTACTCTATATGGTAGAGGACCTACACCCCTGACGAAGGGATTTCTGTTCTAAAGGTCGAGGAACTTCTCCCTAGTGCATCATGGGATTCTATTATTTTAACCGTGGACCCTCACCCTATCCTATAATGGGTCCAATCTAATTTCAAGAACTTGTTCCCTGTAACCACATGGGGTTTAAATCTATCTATCAAGGACACATTCCCCATAAAATATGTCGAGTTATAATCGAAGAATCTTATGATGATCCTACTCATCATCATCATCATCTGGCATTGACTACATAAACATTGTGCCTATAATATTTCACAATGTAAATTTAAATCTACTACTAATAGAACCATCATATTCTATGTGTAAAAAAATTTAGATTTGATAATTTCATGAAAAAATTTATATTCTATCGAAAGAGAAACCATGAGGTTCTATAAAAAAGGTCAAGTGTTACATGATGTGTGAGGGGACCCAAATGGTGTGTGGCCCCTATCTACAACATGGACATGTCCCTAGATAGCACATTTATTCTATCATAGGTGGTAATACACACCATGTAGTTGGACTACACGATGTTTCCATGATAATTGGGACTGGGTGGTGTTCTATTGGTCAGTTCTCTGTTATGAATCTTATGTCTGTGTATTATACCTCTTGTCTATTTCCTAAGGTACACATCCTTGTACCTAGATGTATACCCTTAACAATGATACATACCATGTGATCCATGAAATGGGTTTTCAAACTGATTATGTGTTGCCTGGATTTATGGAGGGTTTCATGTTGCCTCAATTATTAGATTTCTAAAACCCTAGCCACTACCACTAAGGAGGTTACACAAAATATGTTCATCCTTGTATGTGTCCTGAATGGGGGGTTTTCAATAAATTAGTATGAAATATTTTTTCTTTAATCTGTTCGTCCATATTATATCCTAGCCCTATCTCCAGACGAAAATTATTGAACTAGCAGAAAATCACATTTTTTTGAAATTGCTCGGTAAAAATCACAATTTGTTTTTCCATCAGAGATATTTTCACATGAACTACATTCCACCATAACATTAATCGTCATGGATATTTACACTAATCATGATAATTATCTCCCTTACCTTGAAAACCTCTCATATCTTTCAATACATTTTCGATCCATGCATTTTATTATCAAAATGTCATAGTTATTGGGGTTCGATCAGGATCAGTACCTACTAACAATTTTTAACTAGGACTACCGGGTCCTGCCTATGATGAAGATGAAAAATATTTGGGATTAAATAACCACAAAAATGATTAAATTATTATTTTCCACTATTTCTTTTTCAAAAATATACAATTTTATCCAGGGATAGAATTCAATTAAAATAAATTTATATTTCTGTACACATGTTCTTACAAGTATTCGAAATAAGAAGAAATCCAATAAGAAGGATGGATAGACAAAAACATTCTAATAAAAGGTCCATATTTACAATTAATGATTGATTCCTTGACATTGAATCAAAAAAATTTCAATAACATTCCATCCATTTATCATTGGAAGTTGTTGTGTTTGCTTCATCTAGATATGTATTGATCTATTGTTTCCTCACAATCCACAATGATCTGTCAACCAATGGAGGAAGGAAAGCTTCATTAAAGATTCTATGGTTAGGGGGATAAAACTTTAAATTTTTCGATGACAATATATTTTTGAAAACAATTAGTTCAATATGAATCAATTAATTAATTTAATAATTATGTAATCCACTGATCATACCACATATTATTGAGGAGTAATGACACCTCGTGATGACCAATTTTATTTCATGTCTATGGTAAACACCATGGATTTGACTCAACTATGGTCTCATAATTCTAATATGAGCTTATGTTTGAAATTTTTCAAATTATCTTTATGAAACATAATTCACATAATAAAAAACGTATTTATTATATTTATATTATTATATCGAGGCACACTAGTCCATATAATCTCATGATGTCTATATTCTTGGAATTTGAAATATATATATAAATATTTCAAATTTCTATAAAGAAAAAAAAATATATCTATATCATTCCATAATTAATTTTTTCATCCATTAAAAGAATAAATAAAAAATGGGATACTGAGCACACAATTTCCGTCTCACTCCTAGTATGCTTCCTGTAAATTTTTTTCCTCTCAGAACATGAGAACCATGGGGTTAATGAATCCGGGTAGGGCCATCTCCATAGGATCCCTGATCACCAATGGGTTATATGCAATGGTGGATCCATCATCAATGTTGTACTCACACTAGTCAATTTCATAAATTCGGACATGCACGTATCTCATCAGTTATGACCCATAAGAAGATATCATGCACCATCCCTAAATCTGGGGCAAGAGTGACATGGTATGAAACATTACCAACCCTATGCACGATCTCAAACTAACTAATGTTCTTATGGGATAGTCTTCATCCGTGCACAAACCTCTATAACAATCATCATGGGATACTTTTAAGAAGATGTGGTCTCACTAATCCACATACACGTTCCTACGATGGATATAAGTGTCAAATTTATATCTACTCTAGGACATCCTTATCCTCCCATAGACTATATAGAAATTCTCCCTTGTCACATAAACCATCTCTTGAACCACAAGAGTTATCTCACTGATCTCTATAGAGCATAAGTGTGAACATTAGGTTAACCCTATTGGGATTCAAAAGGTTCTATTCTAATTGTATATTAGTTTTTATTTTTGTACAGAAAATATAACAATGGCAAGGTATCCTCCCTACTCCATCCAAAGTCTTACTCACATGCCCTCAACATATCCTAAAAATCATAGATAATGTAATTAGTCTACCCATCAATCTAAAAATATAAAGTAGTAATCATCCTCTTTTAGGAACTGAATTCATCCATTAGTCCTCACTACAATTGTGATGTATAACGTATTTCATGATTAGGGAAGATCTTAGAGGAAACCAATTGAATTTTAATGTTCTCTTGTACATACAGTAATCCAAAACTCATTATTGGACACATATCCATGATAGAAATTATTTTTTTAACATTGATATTTGGTCAACTATATTGGAGATAGAATCATGGTCCTTTACTATGTTTGGAATCCATATAAAAAAGTCAATAGATATTTCGTCATATTTCCACCCATAGGAAATCATGGGGTACAAAAAAACCTATAGAAACATCGTTCACGGCCTCCACATATTGAAATGTTATGAAATAATATATTCACTCTTCTATTCATCATCTGAGGTTGGAACAACAAAACATATTCTGAAGGTCATTGTACATCCTCCACATACTACGATTTACAACTAAGAAATAAGTGTAAAACTCTCACATCACCTCCTCCAGTATAGTGATTTGGACCATAGTATATCCCATGAATATGATGACATGATTCCATATATCATAGTGTTCATTTTTTTGAGTCTCTGGTAGATATTTGATCATGTAAGACATCATAGTTGATGTCTCCCACCTAGGACTACCCCAAATGCATTACTAGTGGATATGTCATCTCCATCTACTATAGAAAAGGATTCCGATCATGGTCAACCCGGGATATCTACAGGGATTTCAACTACACTATAACCTCCTAAAATCAGAAAGATAAGTAATTTATACTATGTAAATTAGCTACATAATTTCTCTTATGAGGATAATTGAATTTTTCTACGTCATTTTCGTGTAGGATAAACAACCAGAGTCTTTGTCTCATGTCTACATCACTCATTATAATGATATACCTGAGACTGTTGTTGTTTGATTATACCCTGAATCCCTCCCTCATGAGGCAGTGTCCCCATATCTTCATGGAAAAGACTACCACGCCCAAATCTAAGTCTTGTGTAACATAAATCTTCTCATGGTGTCTTATCTACCACTACCATTATGTGAATACACCATATTATTGCATCAACATGTATTAAAGAAAAACTCTTGAGGATTAGTAATTCACTATGAACTCTACATGTGATTATGGTAATATCAACACCAAATCACTTTTTAACACCAGACTCAACTAAAAAAAGACACTTTAATTGTTTAGTCTAGAAAAATGGATTCCCTTTCAATGTTAGGGTGGAAAAAGTGGATGAAATTATATATAATTCTTTCAAAAACCTTCATTAGTACCCCAAAAATCTGAAAAATATATTCACCACTAACATGATCTTCACTATATCCCAGGAAATCACAACCTCAATCTTCACTGTGTCTATGGATAAACCATGTTAAAAATGACATAACCTAGAATGCTATCAACATGAATCTCGAACTAACACATCGATTTCATTCTATGAAGGTGGTGAGCTCAAATCAAATATAGAAATATCATAATGGTCTATATATGTTCCACCTCTAATAATGAAAATATGATTACGTCATTGACGATGAAGGCTGTAAACTACCATAGGTATTGATGCAAAACATGGTTCATCAATGACATAAAAATTGTCAGTGTATTCTACACACTAATGGGAATCAATAGAAATACATAATCCCTATAGAAATTTAAAAATTACAACATTGGATTAATAGAATCATAAACCATTAAATAGTGATAGCGAGAACCAAGATCGAACTTCAAGAACCATCTTGGACATCATATCTGGTTAAATATGTCATCATTCCTCAGAAAATTTTACTTCTTATTTATATAGATCTATTACTATTGATGATAATACACACAAAGATAAAATATACCAACCACCATGTTTAAAAATAGTACAATAGATTCACATGTGAAAAAATAGGGCTAATAAATCATTTATCTCGAATTTCCTTCAACTATATCTTTTGTTGTATATGCTCAGTAATGGCTATCAAATATGCTGAATAAGTTATCTGCATTGCTACAGGATTAATGTTAATAAGAAAATCCATCTATCAACTCATTGGTAGACCTAGAACAACCTTATAGAATACTTCTATGTACTCTTCCACAACTACCATAATTCAGATACCTTAATATACTATTTCAGCAATATTTATTCATGAAAATTGATGGGTAATGGGCCATATAAAACATCTTGTAGAACACTCATTACATTCCATTAGATATCTCTAATTAGGAAAGTATAATCTTGTACTGTCATTACAAAAGAATAATAGTTTCCTACGGTGACAGAAAATCTATACATAGAGGAAATACATACAAGGAATACCCATGATTACGTTATAGTGTTCAATTGAGATGACCAAATATTCCCACGTGAAAAATTCTCTACTTTGTGATACCTTGAACTTATTGTAGATAAAACATTGAGAAGAATCATTCCCTATTGGATCATCAAGATAATGATAATGGGAATGTGCCCTACATAGTACCAATTGTTCTCACCTCAAGAGTTCTAGTATAAAATAATATATTGGACATATGTATACAAATAATTAATAAAGTTTAGACAACACATAGATCACACCTCTAATAATCTATTGCGCTACAATATTTTAATCCTCTAAAGATTGCAATTTTCCACAACCCCAACCACAAAATCCTTGATCCTTGCGGGGGATTCAATGTTGTGGTGGTAGAATAATATCATAACTTCATCCACCACCCAAAGCTCCTCCTTTTTCTGATCAGATTTGGCTCCCTTCGGACAACCCCATCCATGCATGGGAGATCATTAATCATGGAAATACATATTTAGTGGTAGACCATTAGATGTCTATGTACTCAACTCGAATAATATGGTCTTAACATATCAAGCTATATGACCCCATGAATCACAAGAAATGCACCATCCCTATTCGAGATACACTGGTCCCATGTTCATCAATGTCCATACACCATAGTATGATTATAGGGAGGTCTTCTGATTCGAGATCCATGATGTTGTCTTCTACTAGTTGCTGAAAATGAATCATCTCGGTGGCACCCAATACCAACTCCATCAGTCTAGCATTCCTTTGGTAGAAATATTTCTATCACCAATTCTGACATCAACTCCCTAGTATAAGTGGGTATGCCTAAGGGCACAATGATGTCCTTAATCTCACATCATGGACAATGCTTATTCATCTATTCTTGGATACATGCATCCCAGATCATTTCAATCATGTACCACATAAGGTATAAAAACCATGATGCATACTAAACAACTATCATCCCTCCATGAATAGTCTCAGAAAACTCTTAAATTGAAACTAAGCACAAATTGGAGGGGATATATTTATCATCTAACAACTAATAGAATTCATTACATGAATGTTTTGACTCATCATGTATCTGTGTAACAAGGATCTACCAACACCCATCTATCATGTGGTAGAGGCTAGCATCCAGTTCAACCACTTTTTCCATTTATATCAAGATGATATTGAATAATTTTAAAACTGACTCTCTCTAATCCAATACTAACTGAGGATCTATCTTGATGCAGAAACTCAGTGGCCTATGGCTTGGGAACATGCATGTGAGGACCCAGATAGGAGTTTCTTGAAGCCTCACATATAATATGATATGCAGTTTTTTTAAAAAGATACTAATAAATCACACATAATATTAAATAGAAAAGAATATTTATTGGCCTAGGGTTTGGAGAATTATATTACAATCATTACGATTCCACCAAAAAAATTATATTCAGTTCTCTAACACCACAAAAAAATGTACAATATTTCATAAATACAATAATATTGTAAAAAGAAATTATAAACGTAGGGTGATCATTTAAAATTCCCAGTAAGGGGTTTTTAAATCATCTAAAATTGAAATGTTAAAACTTTTATTTAATCAAAATTAATTATTTATGTCATTTTAAAAAGAAAATATCTTTCAAATTACATGTCATAACAATTTCTAGAGAGTTACTAAAATTATTTTTGGGTGAATATTATACAAAAAATTAAAATACTTGTAAAAAGAAACAGATACAATGTATTATAAATATGTGCGTACATCAGAATAAAAATACATGAAATTACACATAAGCTAGAAAATGGTCACACATAAATCATCCAAAACATATCAGGGTTAGAGTTACATTTTTCCACAAGAAATAATAATTGTTTAGAATTTTTATAAATGATAAAGCTTCATAAACATGGGTCTTCTACTAGTTGAAAACCAACATGACGTACCAGTTACTAGAATCATATTATTGGAATACATAATTAAAGACATTATTAAATATACTATCATGTCCATATCCAAGACATTTAAAAATTCATAAGGCCTCAGCCAAAACAATATCAAAAAGTGGACAATGCCTTAGCCACGTCCATATCTATTTATCTCATGAGACGTAGTGATGCATCAAGAAATACCATGGACGCTTCGACCAATACATCTGAAATTGATTAATCTATCGGCCAAAACCATATCTAAAAATTGGAAAGGCCTCAACATAGTCCATATTTTATTCACATATGACCTATTGATTCATTGATAGGCTATAGTAGGCCACACCAATGACAAAATATGACCAATTCATTCCTACAATGAGTGGATTTCAATGTAAAAATATTCTGAATAAATAATATTCTCCAACAATTAGAAAAAACACATAGAATTTAATAGAATTGTATCATATTAACCGAGAAAACTGTTCATAAACTATTTAATGTAAGATAATGAATGAATAATTCCATACATGGAATAAAAGCTTTCATTTGAAATGAAAATATAATAAGATAATGTAATTGACACACACAAATGCTCTCTAAGATATATTTTTCTCATAAATGTATAAAAATTTCAACTATTGAGGAAATCATTTTGTTTGATAATATTGAATGTAACCCTGAAATTTAATTTCAAACAATGTGTTTATTATGAATGAATGCTGTGTTGATTCTATGCTTGACATATGGAAAAGACATTTATTTGATTCAAAATTCTAAATTTTATTATGACATGAAGACATGTTATTCCCATTTTAATAAAACATGATTTAATGAATCATAACATGTTAATAATCAATATATTTATACACACAGATAAATATACCTTGAATTTAATTTCTAAAATATGAAAACAGAATCTTTCCCAAAAACACACACACATATATATATATATGACATGGTATTTATAATAAATAATTCATAGGATAAATTCATGTTTAATGAAAGCTTTGATGAATTAAAATACTTATATTTACCAAGCTGTTAAAACATTGCTTGATACACATAAAAATAATGAATTTTCATAAGAACAAAAATAACCTCTAGTATATATATATAATCAAACATTAATCAAACATGCAGTTATATTTATATATATAATGCGTAAATATTAACCATAATGAAAATCCAATTATTCACAATTAAATTTCTTGACACATACCCATTTCATAATTATGTGGAACAATATTTTTCATTAACATATTTAATCATTTCATACAAAACACATAAAAATAATTTTGAAGGTAGGTTTGATAGTTGTAAAATTTATTCATTACATCTTCTTGAATATATTATGCACATAAAGTCATGTGTAATATGGGATATGTCCATGTGTTGGCAATAATAAATGGAATGCATATAACATGATTTTGATATCAAATAATATGAAATTTCAAACTTTTAATTTTTGAAGACAGTTGCATAATTTCAAAATAATAATGATTATTTATGAAGTAATGTTGAACATAAATTTCATTATTTACAAAATCATGAATTAAAATTAATTGAAAGAACGTGAATTCCAAAAATATTATAAAATATATATATAAATATACACACATATATATAAATATATATGGGATTGAAAATAAATATACCCCATATTTTTTGTGTTCAAAACATTTTAAAATAAAATATGTTGATGTATATATGTATATATAGAATTAAAATTGATTTTATAACATTCATAATTGTATAATAAAAATATATGTTTGAGAAAAATATCGATAAATGAGAATATACACTGAAAAAACTAATTTGAAACCAAATTAAAAAATAATACCTTGCTAGATACATAATGATATGTGGAATAATAGCTATGATGTCTTACAAGGAAATAATAATATATTAGAGTAAATAATGTTTTTAGTGAAAGAAATCATCATACCAAAATGAATTAATTTCAAATATAATAAGTACACTCTCTTCAATTATTTATTTATAAATTATATAAATATAATTAGAGAGATACATATATATATATATGAATTTGTATATACATCCTCCAAAATAAAACATAAATTGTATAACGTAATAAATATTTTGAACCCTTATAGTTCTATATATAACATAATTGAAGCAACCTTTTGTAAATATACTACTTAGAAAGATTTTATCATACAAATACATGGAATGCCACTATTCCTAACAAGATTATTTATAAATTATAGAAACATATATCAAGATATACATATACTCCTACATTTACTTATGTTTTAGAAAAATTATTCATGCATTATAATAATAAATAAATAGAAGTCCACATACAAACTATGTAAAATCATATAAATTAATACTAAGTCACATATGGAATTGAGAACATATATGCATGCTATTTAAGAATATAACTCAAACTATCCAATAAATTGACCTCTCTCAAATTGAATTCTGAAATCAATATTATTAATTAACGTTTAAAAAATATCACATTCATACAATTCCAAAGAACATAAACTGAACATGAACAAACTATATTAGAAAAAAATTATGTTAATGAAAAGAGTAAAACTAATTAACATCGAAGTATTATTTCTATTACCTATAAATGAACATTGGAAATCTGCATAGGCATGAGTTTAGATGATGAAATAGGAATGATAATGTAATAGATTTTGTATCTAAATCCCCATATAGTAATAGGTATTTTAGATAGAGAATTATTGCGTTTATAGAAACACCCACCTCTATTCATATAGTTTCACAATCCAACATACATATAATGTTGATTAACACAATACATATAGCTGAGAATAGACAATTCAATCTAATTAAAAACATCAAAATAAGAAAAAACAAAAAAATTAAAAGACTATTGTATTCAATCAAATCACAATTACTAGTCCGAAATAAGTATGAATTTTATTTATGGTCCAAAAGTAAATAATTGTTTCGGGAAACAATTAATTGAAATAAAATGAGTTTCAACGATGAATAGAACACAAAAACGATCGAACAATAATATAAAATATCACAACAAACATTATAGTTAATAGTTTTGGCATTTAAAAGTTGAAACTGTTGAATTCATAACTCGAAGGGGAAGAAATGATACCGTACCATTGAATTAACATCGTAGATGACACAACACAAATCATTATCTCTGGCACTTGGTAAGCTGCTCAAACCTCCACTTGATCACGAACAACCGAAACTTTTAGTTGTGGATGAACCTCACCACTTCGATATTCTAGGGCTCTATGCCCTCCTGCATGACTCTGACACCTCCAGTGAAGACCTGTGAACACTAGGGTATAGTACACACATACAACATCCCCTCATCCCTAGTCTATATAACAATACTCTAAAACTCCCAACGATAAATTATTAATATTATTTTTTCTTTATTCTTTTTCATTTTTTAATCATTACCTATTATATTTAATTATATATATATATATATATCTGATTAAAATATTAAAAGTACGTATAATTTAAGATAAATATAAATTTAAATATTTTCATGTATATAAATATATATCATATCTTCTTTTTATAAAACAAAATTATATTTATTTAATGAATTAAAATTATTACAATTTATAAATTTTCAAAAATTTATATAACAAATTATAATATAATATTATAATATTCGTATATATATCTTCAAAATGGTTATATAGTATAAAAATAACATTATTAAATGAAATCATAATATTAATAAACATAAAAATAATATTCTAATCAATGATTATAATTTAAAACCAATATTTAGAATTTAATATATATATATATATCATATTTTTGAAAAAAAAATAATTATATTCCTTGTGCAGTATTTATTATTTCGTATTAAATAAATTTTATCATAGTGAGTGTAATTCAATATATATATATATATATGTATATATATATATATATATCTAAAATTTATTTATCTATAATATTGTTTCAAAATTTTCTATTGATAAAAATAAATTTTGTTATTCATTCTCATTTTACAATAATAAATATATTTATATTAAAATATTCCATAAAACATTGTAATGCTATAAGATTAGTTTGAATATTATATTTATATATAATTATGATCAATTAAAATTAAAATAAATTATTTAAATTTCCATTTTTAAAGGAAGTTGACTGAAAGTTTTACTATTTTGTTTTTATTATAAAAAAATCATTGAATAAAATATTTTTTCAATCAACTTATTTTTACAGTTTTTTGGGGTGTTACATTATTCCCCCTAAACAAAATTGCACCCACACAATTCGTTTCATCAGTATAAAAAGTTTTCTTAATTTTCCTCTTCATAATTATGAAACAAAATGAATTCTATATTTTACCTCATATATGAACATATTTAATCTCTAATGTTGTAAATACTGTTTCTCTGATACCAACCGTAAGGACCCGGATTATAGTTCACGGAGTCGGAGCTAAAATTAATTGCTTATTTTTTTTAATTGAAACGAAAATATTTGGTATCGTATTACATAACATATGATCCTTACCATTATTTTATTTGGAAAATTAGATTACAATAATTAAAATTCCACAAAACTAAACAAAATAATCATAAACTCCCAGTCTCCACATGAAATGTATAATACTAATAAATCTACTAATACATTAAAATGAAATTAGAACATAATTCGATCCATTAAAATTCCTAGTAAGAGGTTCCATATACAATTTATAAGTCCGTATTAAACCATTTACTTGAAAAAATATTAATTCTTCATGTTGTTTTATAAATAAAATACCTTTCTCAGTACATGTCATCAATATTATCCAGACTGTTATTAAAAACATTTTTTTGATAGTATTATTATAAAAATTACTATAATTACAAAAATATACAAATATAATATATTATAAAAATATTCATAAACATAAATAAAAATAAATGAAATTCCACTTAAAGTTATACAATGTTCATGCATAAATTATCCACAACATAACAGGGTGGCATATTCAAAATTTTCACATTAAATAATACTTGTTCATAATTTTTACATAAGACAAAAGTTCTTAACCATGGGTGTTCTACTAGTTCAAAAAAAATAATTAACTACCCCTCACTATTTTTATTTGGATGGAAATGATGATTATGAACATTCTAAAGAAGACATTTATGGCATCATCCAACACATCTAAAAATGATTATGTCCTTAGAGAAAACCATATAAAAAATTGGGAAAGGTCTTATTCATGTCCATATATATTTGTCTCATGACACCTATTGATGAAATGTGAATTAACATCAAGGCCTCATCCAAGACATTTTAAAATGAATATGTCCTCACCTAAAACCATATCAAAAAATGGTCCAGGACTCAGCCATGTCCATATCTATTTTTTTGATGAGACCTATTGATGCATAGAGAGGCTGTAGTAGGCATCAATCATCACTTATTATAACCATTTCATTTTTCATATCGGTGGGTTTTAACATATACTATCATTACCCATCCCCGTGGACCCGTATCATAACTACCCCAAACCCACCTTCAATAGGGCAGGGGCTGGTGACTAGCACAAAAGGCATAAATCCCTAAACTGGGATGAAATTGACATTATAAATGTAAACAAACGCATTATAGTACACAACAGGTAACAAAACACTATGTAAAACTGTATACAAAATAAGTGTGGGAAAGTAAATGGGGTTGGAAATACAATCCCAATAGGAAAGTACAAGTACAACTGAAAGAAAGTACAATTGATGAAATATAAAGTAGCTATTGGGTCATCCTCCGAAGTTCCTACCTAATGGGTAGGTACAGATGGCCTCCTCAGCACTCTCATCCGTCTGTCTCCTCCATGTACCATCACATAGAGTGGTCCACCTCTGGGCACCATCTAGCCCGACTACTCCTTTCCACAGTCTATGTTATCTGTCGTCTGCAACCAACACAATGAGGTGTGTGCATAGCCCGTGTAGGGGTGAGTATAACGATACTCTGTAGGGACCCAGAGACCTTCAAGGTCTCACATAATCCAACAAGGATAAACCAAAAAGTATGAAATCCATTGATAACCATTACTTAGTTATATGACCATACATATACCTATGTTATCTAGTAACCCATCTCAATTATGAGGAAAACACAAAAGTCATTGACTTATCTCAAACAAGGATTTTTATTATCGAAACCATGGCTGGTGGAATACTCCTCCTCTATCGAGTACAGTGGGCCTTCCGTGTCACACAGAGGAACTTCCCACTATCCTTGGAGTACTGAGGTACTCCTCCTATCGAGTATCATGGGTCAACCACGTCACACAGAGGCACTCCCCATCATGGGTCAGCCACACTCACAAAAAGACACTCCCCTTCATATCCTACATATGTACTCCTCCTGCTGAGTACCATGAGTCTTCTGTGATCACACTGAGGCGCTCCCCACCGCGGGCCTGTCACGTCACACATAGGCGCTCCCCACTGGGCTAGTCTAGTCACTCCGAGTCGAATCGGTAAAGCAGTCGTCTTGTCTCAGCCAACTACTAGGTCTCCGTACTCTGTCCACTCACCTCTGGTGGGATCTGCTCCATGAGCTACTAGTAGATAATCCAATAATCACAATGTACCATGTATAAGTATCTATAACGTATACCTTTTTATAGGGCTCTCAATGCAACAGATGGCGCTTCAATCGGACGCCCAGTCTGTGAGTTATTGGCATTTCTGTTCTGGGGCCCGATTGGATTTAGGTTCAATCCAACCCGACCATACCCCAACTGCGTCCAATCCTCATGTGGGGTATTCCAAAAGAACAATATTTCTCCAATATTCCCATCGTTGTAGGTGGTTCGTCCATCAGACACCCGTAGCCAATTATATGGGTGAAAAAGTGAAACCGGCTCAATGAGTCCGGACTGTGGTCCGACCTGACCTGTGGGGGCGGCTTGGCCTGCGCTGGGTGGCCCAGTGACCCGGTAACCCGTGGGGGGTCCGACTCAGCCGCATCTAGGGGGAGTCGATGCATCCCCTAGATATCGCGAACGACAGATATATTTGGGTATAATGAAAACTGGTGCCAGGTGGCGCTGGTCCCTGACACCTGGGACCCGCTATGTCCTGCTCCTTGGAGCTAGCCGAGCGGCCAACTGCATCAACACCACCAGCATCCAGCCCGACGTCGGCCACCTTTGTTTTTCCTTCATGGCCCGCACTGGCCGCGACTTCTTCCTCCAACCAACACACCAGCGCCACACCCTTCCGATGACCCAGCAATCCTACGCTATTTGTTTCATTTGCATCTGGTTTCCTTCACAGTCGGCCTGACGCTGGCCGCCATTGCTCTGCCACCATCATCGATATGTGAGGAAAAATGAAGGGTAAGTGTTGGTCTAGGTTTCTTCGTCTCGCACCCTCCATGTTATGGTGATATCAATCGGAAAAACGTAAACAATGGTTTGAACGATGAAGAAGGCATACAATTTCAATCTTAAATCCCCTACCTCGTATCGATGATCGTTGATGATTTCGTGGAAAGGGAATTTTTATTCGATGTTGTAGGGAAAGAAGATGCTGAGGATGGCATCATCAGCATTCTTCAGGGATGATGCTACCCCTTTTGTTCCGGTTGAAGAAGGAAGAAGGTGTCCATCGTTGGCCGATGAAGCATTCATTGTTGGAGAGTTCTTTCCTCCATAGTGTTCTTTCTCCAAGAGCTCCTCCTATACTCCCATACCAAATGTGAATATGCAAACCAAAATAATAGTTTTTAATCATATAAATTTGTTGCAAAAATATTCAAAAAGGGACCAATAAATTAATAGGGGGCTCCACTTGTTTAATAATTTTTTGTAGGCATTAATTTAATTAAGGGAGTTGAAAAGGTTCAAAAAGTGGTGGTGGCACCATAAATGGGGAGTTCAATGGGTTTCATCCTCGGGTGGTCCCCACCACTTTAATTGTTAAGAGGTGTTTAGAATTCAGGTGGGCCCCACCACTATAACCCTTCATGGAAGGATATGGTGTGGTGGCCCCCACCTCTAACCTCCTCCAGGTGGTTTTAAACAAAATGAATAAAAAAAGTCACAACTTTATTTTTACCTAATTTAAATCATAAAAAACCTCAAAACTAAATTTTATTCCCGACAATCTGCTATCAAGGTGAAAGTCATTTTAAACGAATATCAACACTGTGAGTTCAAAAGTTCCCTTAGATTTCAGTTCTGAGCACCAGTTCAAAAATTATAAAATCCCACTCGTACGTTTGCTGAACGTACCAGAACAATACTTCATAAATTGATTCCGGGCACACCAGGCCTTGGAATCAAGCGCTGTAAATTATCGCGGACTCGTAAAAATCCCATTTATTTAATAAAAACAATTACAGAATTTCTGGGTCTTTACATTCTCTCCACCTCAGGGATTTATATCCTCGTAAGCTATAACTCAAACTATGGGAACAAATGGGGGTATTGAGCACGCATCTGACCCTCCCGCTCCCATATTATCTAATGGAGGTTCCCGTGATGGCAACGAACATGCACTAGAGGTATCGACCGTCTATGTTGGACCCAGACCTTTTGATCCTAAATATCCACCGGGACCTCCATAAAAGTCACCGCATCATCAACGTCTAGCTTTCTGTGGTTGATGATGTGGGAAGGGTTGTTCACGTATATCCTCAGCTAATCTATGTGGAAGACATCATGCATTCGGTGCAACTGTGGTGGAAGAGCTAAGTGGTAATACACCTCTCCTACTCTGTTGAGCACCTGGAAGTGTCTGGTGAATCTTAGAGATAACTTGGCTCCTCGTCCAAATATCTGTAGACCGCATCGAGGTGAGACCCGTAGAAAGACTTAGTCGCCATCCTCAAACTCTAGATGTCTCCATCTCCTATCATCGAATGACTTATGACTACTCTGTGAAGTCTTCATCCAATCCTGGATGGTCTAAACCTTCTTCGTAGTTTCTCGTACCATCTCTGGTCCCACTAGTGCTGACTCCCCAGGGTCAGTCCAGCACAAGGTTGATCTACAAGGTCACTCGTAAAAAGCCTCAAAAGGTGACATCCCCATGTTGGAGTGATAGCTATAGTTATAAACAAACTCCACCAAAGTCAAGTGATCCTCCCACCTGTGACCGAGGTCGAGGACATAGGAACATATCATGTCCTCAAAGGTCTAAATGTTCAGTGTAGTGTGACCATCTGTTTGAGGATGGAAGGAGGTGATCAAATGAATCTATATCTCGAAATCCTCCCGCAACCCATTCCATTGTCGAGAAGTAAACCGTGCATCACAGTCGGTGACAATAGAGGAAGGTACTCCATGTAGTCTCAAAATCTTCTACACATAGAAGTGTCACATGATCTCTACTGAACCCTGCTCTCTGATCGGTAGGAAGTGGGCTGACAAGGTGAGTCAGTCCACGGTCACCCAAATCGATTTGTAACCCATGTATGTACATGGAAGACCCATCACAAATTCCAGGGATATACCAACCCACTTCTGCTCTAGGACCTCTAATGGCTGAACCAAACCTTCAAGTACATGGTGCTCTGACATCACTTGCTGACAAGTGAGGCACCGTAAGATAAACTCTACTATTTCCTTCTTCATACCTGGAAAACAGTGCTTTCTTCGAAGTTCTTGATACATATTTACCACTCTTGGATGTAACTCTATAGGGGATGTGTCAAAATCCCTCAACACTTCTTCCTTATATGCCACTGGTACCAAGGTAAGCCCTCTGAAGAGGATGACATGCTCCCCACCTTCCGAAAATACATCAGCTGCATTCCTTGTGGATATATGAGAATGTTGTGCCTCACGGTCAGCCTCACCAAGTTGTGCCTCCCTGACTCACTAAAGAGGTGGGGGAGTGACCATAAGAGACTGTAGGAATGCTTCTCCATCTCTTTCTACAAAGGATATCTGTAAAGTAGCTGACTGCTTCGTCGCCTCTCCTAGCAGCTGTATACGAGTCCTCCTGCTGAGCGCATCTGCTACAACATACCCCTTCCAAGGAGTGTAGACTATCTCGAAGTCATAGTCATGGAGGAACTCAAGCCAATGTCGATGTCTCTTGTTCCGTTAATTCTGATTGAAAATATACATGAGAATCTTGATATTAGAGTACATGGAAAAACACTCACACATCTGATAGTGCCACTCCATATTCAAGGCGAAGACCACTGCTGCAAAATCTAGGTCATGTGTAGGTAGTTATACTCATGATGTCTTAGCTGTCGAGAACCATATGCGATCACTGATCACTCCAGGATCAGGACAGATCCATGTCTGGTCCCAGATGTGTCGCAGTAAACTACGTACCTTACGCCTTCCTCTAGAAGTCTCAAAATGGGGGGGGGGGGCAGTAGTCAACCTCTTCTTCAGCTCTTGAAAGCTCTACTGGCGTCTTTCTGACGACACGAAGGTTTTCCCCATCTTTTTCAAGGCTGATAGTGGTGTTGCAACTCTAGAGAATTTTGGAAAGAACCTTCGATAGTATCCATCCAATACTAGGAAACTCCACTCCTCTGTCACACTCCTAGGTGGCACCCAAGAAAGTACCTCCTAAATTTTCACTGGATCCACTGCAACTATATCCTCCAAGATGATGTGTCCCAAGAAGTGAACCTCTAGCATCCAAAACTAGCACGTATATAGCTTACCATAAAGCTTGTGCTCTTGATGTGTGTCCAGTAATACCCACAAATGGTAGACATATTCCTCCTCAGTATTTGAGTATATTATAATGTCTTCTATGAAGACTAGGACAAAGCGATCGAGGTATAGCTGGAAGATCCTATTCATGAGTCCTATGAACACTACTAGAGAATTTTATACACCGAAAGTCATAGCCAAGAACTCGTAGTAGTCGTAACGACACCTGAAGTCTGTCTTCTGTACATCCTCGACTCAAACTCTGAGCTGGTGATAGCCTGATTTGAGGTATATCTTCGAGAACCATATTTCTCCCATCATCTGGTCAAAGAGGTCATCAATCCTCATTAGTGGGTACTTGTTATTCACATTCACCTGGTTCAGGCAATGATAGTCAACACAAAGCCTCAAGATCCCATCTGCCTTCTTGGCGAACAGAATTCGGGCTGCCCAGGGAGAAACACTAGTCAGGATGAATCCCTTTCTCTGAAAGTCCTCTAGCTGTACCCACAGCTCACGAGGCTCAGTAGGAGCCATCCGATATACGGGAGTAGATATCGGTGTCGTCTAGGGGTAAAATTCAATGTAGATGTCCACCTCTCTATGAGGAGGTACTCCTAGAACATCGTTAGGGAAAATATTCATGCACTGGTCCACCACTACAGCATAGCTCGAAATCTCCACATCAACTTCTCCAAGGGTAAAGTAGGCCAACTGATGAGTGATCAGCTTCACCCTCCTCCGAGAAAGTCTGTCATGTTCTGCATAGGTTTCCTTCTCGCCGGAGAAGGTAATCCTGGTCCCAGCCATCCGGACACACCATACCTTTTTCCTAATATAGTCAATCTGAGCACAGACTGTAGATATACCCAAGATGATGTCGTAAGGACTCGATGCCACTACTAAGAGATCCTAGCCCAAGATCATGCTTCCTAGAGTATGTTCACACTGTCGAAACCATTTCATAATAGTCGAATCAGCTCATGTAAGAGTCTCTAGCCATAAGGATCGAGCAAATGGCTCCATCTGAATCTCTAAGCTCCGAACAATGGAAGTGGCAATAAAAAAGTGACTAAACTCATGTCTATAAGAAATGCAGCCAAGGTGTATTTGACACAGATTGTACCTTGAATCATCTCTTGAGAACCGTGATCGTAGGCCTCAGCTTCCTGGACCTGAGGTCTCCCCTATCCACCTGATCCCTGCGGTCGGGGTGGACCTCTTGGTGGTGGTGGAACACCTCGTATCATTTTACACTGCTAGATGCACGTCCTTCTCCTCTACCACGTCTGCAGAATCCCTGTGGACCGCCTCATTCGAACCTCTTCCTCTTCCTGACACATCCCTCAACTGTTTCCTAATCATCTGAATGGTGGGTCAGACAGTCACAATCCATGTGACCCGGGTCGCCGCATGAGTAACACTGCCTACTTCTGGCATGTGTGTATCTACTCTATGTGACCCACACAACCGATCCTGAGTCATGCAGAAGACCACCAATTGGCCTGGTCCTCGTGAACCTATGTGAAATCTGTCTTATGCTAGCTACTGATGACTCTGCTGCGTGTTGGCAAGTAGTGGGTCTCTATAATGGTGACTGCTCCGCAAGAAAACTCTACACTATGAGGGATTCCACTAAAACCCCCCATGCGTCAAGATGCTGATGAAGTTCATCAATTATCTAATCACTCACTTGAGCCCCTGCTCTACGGTCCTATTCCTAAGGAATTGGTCTCACACCATATCCATGGAGTAGCACGATAGGTCGGTAAACCTTGCCGAGTACTATTCCACCATCTTGCTACCCTGTTGTAGATGTAGTAGCTCATGTATCTGCAATGCACAAAGAGTGGCTGGGAAAAACTCCACCTGAAATATGCTCTCAAAGTTTGCCCAGAGTAGCGTCACCTCGTCATGCACCTTGAACATCAAGCTCCACCATCTGCCTGTTCCTACTTGAAAGTGACTCTCAACAAGTATCACCATGAAGTCTGCTGGTGTCCCTACCAGCTTGAAGAGTCTCAGAAGAGTCTCCAGCCATTCCTCAGCCCCCTATGGGTCTGTCTCTCCCCTGAATCTAGGTGGCCTCTGGTGCTGAAACTCGTAAAACGTGCTCAAACGACATGCATTGTCTCATGCTGGGGCTGGTGGCATCGGCCACCCAGTGAGAAGTAGTACTGCTGGTGCCTCTGCTGGTAAAGGGCCCTACACCGAGGCATCATTGCTCGGTGGGATATCAATACATACGACTCCCGGGGCTCTAACTGATCATCCATGGGGAGGCATCTTAAATGAAACATTTGTGACACAGTCAAAAGATTATACCTGCTGAGCTGACATGGTTGAGTTGACATAATGAAAATATTTTGAAACACACATGCATTTATTGTTTTTGTGCACTGAGTTTTAAATCAATAGTCATGGTCTTGGTGTATGGATACGCCAGCCTCCCGCACGAACACTGGACTCCCTGAACTAAAAACCACACTTAGTACCCTTTACACTATTTCTTCACAGAAAAGAAAGATCAGAGTTCTATGTTCTGTGGTAGAACAGATTTATCTGATTCCAATTTGTCATGACCCATCCCCCGGGGCCCATATCGTGACTACCCCATGCCTGCCTTCCATAGTCCAGGGGATGGCGACTAGCACCAAAAGCGTAAATCCGTAAACTGAGAATGAATTGCCTTTATAAATGTAAACAAACACATCAGAGTACACAACTGGAAGAAAAACACTACATAAAACTGTATAGAAAAGAAGTGCAGGAATGTAATAGGGGATGAAAATACAAGCCCCATAGGAAAGTACAAGTACAAATGAAAGAAGGCAAAACTAACGAAAAGTAAAGCAGCTACATGGTCGTCCTTCAGGATTTCTACCTGAAGCGTAGGTATAGATGGCCTCCAAAGAACTCTCGTCCGTCCATATCCTCCATGTACCATCACACCAGGTGGTCCACCTCCGACTAACGTCCACTCCAGCTACTCTCTACCTCAGTCAGCGCTGTCCTTCGTCTGCAACCAACACAACGAGGTGTGGGCATAGCCCGTGTAGGGGTGAGTATAACAATACTAAATAGGTACATCGAGACCCTAATTGTCTCACAAAATCAAACCAGGATAAACCAAAATGTATTAAATCAATGGATAACCATTACATTGGTATATACCCATATATATACCTATGTTATCTATCAATCCATCTCATTCATGAGGAAAACAAAAAAGTCATTGAGTCAGCTCAAACCAGTGTTTTTATTATCGAAACCATGGCTTGTGGCATACTGCACCTCTATCGAGTACAGTGGGCCTTTCACGACAAATAGAGACTCTTCCCACTATCCTTAGTCTGCTAAGGTACTTCTCCTATCGAGTACCGTGGGTCTGCCGAGTAACACAGAGGGGCTCCCCACCATGGGTATACTGTGCTCACATAGAGGCGATCCACCTCATAGCCAAATGTGGTACTACACTTGCCGAGTACCATCGGTCTTCTGTTCTCATGCAGATCTGCTCCCCACAATGGGTCTGCGATTTCACACAGAGGTGCTCCCTACTGGTCTAGTCGAGTCACTCTGAGTCGAATCAGTCCAGCAGTCGTCATGTCTCAGCCAACTACTAGTTATCCATACTCTGTCCACTCTCCGTTGGAGGGATCTGTCCCATGAGCTACTAGTCGATACTCTAACTATCATGGAGTCCCTTGTAGAAGTATCTCAAAGGTCTACCTCGTTGTAGGGTCTCAACGCAATAGACAACACGTCAATCAGATGCCCAGTATTTTAGGGCTTTTTCGTTCTAGGGGCCCGGTTGGATTTAGGTTCAATCCAACCCCACCATATCCCAAATGTGTCCAAACCTCATCTGGGGTATTCCAAAATAACCGTATCGCTCCAAGATTTCCTTTGTCATAGGCTTCTCATTAATCAGACACATGTAGCCCACGAAATGGGAGAAAAGGTGAAATTGGGTCAATGGGTCCAGAATGGGGTCCGACCCGATCCACGGGTCCGACCTGGACAATGGGCCCAACCTGGACAATGGGTCCAACCTGGACTGTGGGTGTGGCCCGGCCCGCGGCTACGGCCCAGCCCACGGGGGAAGCCCGGCGGCCCGCAGGGGGTCCGCCTCAACCACGTCTAGGGGGGAGTCCACCCACACCCTAGAAATCCCGAACGGAAGATCCATTCGAGTGGAAACCAAACAGGCTGCAGGTGGTGCCGATCTATGACACACGGGACCCACAGGGTACCGCTTCTCTCAGATGGACGAGTAGCCTGCCGCTTCCACACTGTTAGCAGCCTGCCCGATGTCGGCCACCTCTGCTTCTCTTTCATGGCCTGCCCTGGCTGCAACATCTTCCTCCACATGGCGCGTCGACACCGCACCCCTCCAGCGGCCTGGAGGCCGCCCATGTGCACCACCGCAACTAGGGGGTGAATATTGTTTCTTTGACGTGGCGCAATGGGTTCACGCCCTTCCGGCGACCCAACGACCATGTGGGACCAGTTTCCTTCGCGGTCGGCCTGACGCCGGTTATCGTTTCTCTACCACAGTCGTCATTAAGTGAGGAAAGACGAAGGGGGAGAGTCAGGACATGATCGTTCGACCTTCTCCCTCCAATTTATGGTGATATCAATCGGTAAAACGTAATCCAAGGTTTAAATGATGAAGAATGGAAAAAATCTCAAATGTAAATCCCCTACCATGTAACCATGATCATTGATGAATTCACGGAAAGTGAATGTCGATTCAATGTTTTCGAGAAAGAAGAAGATGAGGATGGTGTCGTCGATGTTCTTCAAGGACGACTCTACCTTCGTTGTTCCGATTGAATATGGAAGAAGGTTTCTATCATTGGAATTTGAAGCGTTCTTCATGGGAGAGTTCTTTCCTCCTTGTCATTCTATCTTCAAGTGCCCCTCCTCTCCACCTATACCCAAAGTGAATATTCCAACAAAAATAATAGGATATAATCTAATTAATTTGTTGGAAAAATATTCCGAAAGTGATTAATCGATTAAATGGGGGATCCACTTAATTAACTATTGTGTGTAAGCGTAAAATTATTTACGGGAGTTCAAAGGGTTCCAAGGGTGGTGGTGGCACCATAAATGGGGAGTCCAAGGGGTTTCATCCTCGGGTGGTCCCCACCACATTAATTTTTAAGGGGTGTTTAGACCTCATGTGGGCCCCAACACCATAAACTCTCATGGGAGGTTATGGTGTGGTGGCCCCCACCTCTAACCTACTCTTAGAGGTTTTGACCACCACAAATAAAACTAATGTCACTACATTATTTTTATTTAATTTAAATTATAACAAAAACCCCAAAACTAACTTTTATTCCTGACCATCTTCCGTCGAGGTGAAAGTATTCTTAAGAGAATACTGGCACTGTGAGTTCAACGGTTCCCTCAGATTTTAGTTCTGAGCACCAGTTCAAAAATTATAAACTCTCGCTCGTACCTTTTCTGAATGTACCCAAAAAATACATTAGAAATTGATTCCAGGCACATCGGGCCTCAGAATCAAGCACCATAAATTTTCATAGACTCTTTAAATTCTTATGTATTTATGAAAAAAAAATCCACGGAATTTCGGGGTCTTTACATATACATATTTCAAGTTAATAACATTCCCCAATAATGATTAACCATTTTTATAAATGAATTGAATGTTATCAAGTAAACCCATCTATCCCCTCATAAACCTTTTACATATAATATCATGCATGAATAATTACTTTTTGGAATATATGTATTTATTTATAAAGTAAAAACAAAAGGATAATTAAATTCACACACACACATGATCTCTAAGATACATTTTTTCACATAATAGTATAAACGTTTCAATTCATGATGAAATCCATGTGTTTGATAATATTAAATGTAAACATTGAAATTAATTTTATATAATGTGATTATTATGAATGAAATGTTTGTTAATTCTATTGTTGACGTATGGCTATGATTGTATGAATATGTAATATTAATAATTATATAATGACATAATGGCATTTTATGCACATTTTTCTAAAACCTGATTATAAAAATGATAAAATTCCAATAAAAATTATATATAAATATACATATATATATATACCATGAATTTAATTTTTAAAATAAGATAATTTAATAGTTTCCAAAAAAATATATTTTTCTATATACATTTATATGACACGGTATATATAATAAAATAATTCCTATGGTAAATTAATATTTAATTTAATTAATGATGAATAAAAATAACCTTATTTAACTGAAGTTAAAACATATATTGATACACATAAAAATAGCAATTTTTCATAAGAGAATAAATGGGGTTCTATATAAAAAAAATTAACCGCATATGAACTTATATTTATATATATAAATCATTAATATTAAACATCATGAAATTCTGATATTCAAAATTAATGTTCATGATAAATACCCTATTAATAATTACCTCGAATCCTATTTTTCATTCACATGTTTAAACATTTCATTCGTAACTCATTAACATCCATTTGAATGTATGTTTTATTGATGTAAAAAAATTTAATTTCACATTATTATATGTATTAGGTGCGTAGAGTCATGTGTAATAATAGTTACCGCTATATGTTGATAATAATAAATGGTATGCATATAACATGATTTTCATCTCATAGAATTAGGAATTTCCAACTTTTATTTTCTATATGTTTACATAAATTAAATATGATACTTTCATAATTTATAAATGATGATGACTAATATCAATCAGTATAGAACTAAAAATTATTTATTCACATAATCATGGATTAAAATTTCTAGAATGAAATTGAATTCTAATAAAAGACATATATATACATATATATATAGATATATATATATATATATATATTTGCTTATAGAATTAAAAATAATTTTGTCCCATATTTATTCATTCAACACATGTGAAAATTTAACATGATGATATATATATATATATATATATATTTGATTGAAAATTAATGTACAACATTAAACATCTTGTATTAAAAACATCTTTGAGAAAAACATCGATAAATGATAATATTGAATGAAATATGTAAAATGATATCAAATTAAAATTTAAAACCTTTTAAGATAGAAAAACACAATTGAGATAATAATTTTGATATGATACTAAGAAAAATAATCCTTTAGAGTAAATAAAATTATTATTGAAACAACCCATTATAACAAAATGAGTTAAATTTATACATAATAACTATACTCTATTACATTATTATTTTTAAAAATATTTAAACATAATTACATATTTATAGATATATATGTATATATACATATATATGTATTTGTATATAAGAACCTAAACAAGAAACATAAATTGTATAACATAATAAATATATTTATCCCTTATCATTCAATATTTAAAATAGAAGATGAAACCATTTGAAAACAAAAATCTTAGGAATACAGTCTCTTATATATATTTGAAATACCTTTATTCATAAATAGATTATTTATAAATGATAGAAACATCCATAAAGATATATATATATATATATAAACTCTTGCATGATCTTATGTTTGAATAATAAATTATTCAACACAAACATATTAAATAAAAAGAAGTCATCTTACAAACTATGATAAATATTAAAAATAAATAATAAATCCCTTATGTAATTGTGAATATACATGCATGCAGTTTAAAAATCATAATCAAAATGGAAATAAATTGAACTCTTGAAAATGAATTCCAAAATCATGATTAATAATGAAAGATCATAAAATATCATTTACATTCATTTTGGAAGAAGGTTACCAAAAAATGGAAAACAATAATTGACAATATTTTAAGGTAATGAATGTTGTCAAAGAAATTAACATAGAAGTATAAATTCTATTAACCGTTAATATACTTTGGAAACATGTACAAGATTGGGTTCAGATTTTGATATGAGACAGATAGTGTAAATGATTCTCTTCCTAAATGTAACGCCCTGACCCCCGTTGCCGAGAGTCAGTGCATTATTGCGTAACATTGACATGATCACAAAAGATCAATTCTCGAAAGACTGATTAGTTTAGTAGCCTTGGAAACACTAGATACATTCATAAATGTTACATTACATCATAAAGTGAAAATCTACAATTAGAAAGTCTCTATAGTCCACACCCATATCCTCTTATGACTATCCCTATAGGTCATTAATAAAATACTTCTTCACATCCTGGAAAATATTAAGACATTGAAAGGGGTGAGCTTAGATGCTCAGTAAGGATAACAATATTGCGGAACCTTTCATAAATAAACATTAACATTAAAGCAATGTATAACTAAAACAAAATCCTTTTTAAACTTTAACTTCAGTATAATATGTCAAAAATAAATTAAATATTTTTATTTACTTACTCGCATGGATATACTACTAGTGGAATAATCACATGCAATATCAATATCCACTTTCATAATGATGGAATGTATAATGCCAGACTATCATAACCACTTAGCCAAGGCCTCGTGCCAAGACGACAAATAATATTTTGTCGAGGCCTCGTGCCAAGACACTAGTTTGTCTCATGAGACCTACCGATGCATCAAGGAGCTATAGTGGGATCCACCCGTCACTTATTAAGTCCAATTCATTCCTCATATGAATAAGTTTAAACATATCATAAACCATAACATAATTGTATCACAGAAAACATGCATAAAGGAAACATTACATTTCCACATTTCAATCACAAGATATCAATACAACACATTGGTATAATAAAAACACTTTCAAAACCATTTTCAATTCCAAAAAAAAGAATGGTAAAACATTGTATTTATTTTTCATTAAAAAAAAGTTATGTCTTGTAGAGGATGTCGAAACTCAAATAATGGTCACGGCGGTGGAGTAGTCGTTGTCGTCTCATATGTACGGCAAGAAAAAAATTCCCTTTTTTTCATTTAGTAAAACGCTTTCTTATAAAAAAGTTTCCTTTTGAATTAACGTAAAAGTCAAAGGGGTTTATACACTGTATAAAAGAAAGTTGTGTATAAAAAAAATATGCCACAATGATAGAAGATTGAGACGAAAACCCTTACAAAGATCATTTTTTTTAAAATAAAGTATATATATTATGTGTTTTCACTATAGTTACAAATAAATAAAGTACAAATACAAGATAGGACATAATAATATCATGACATAATTTGAAAGTAGGAGATTAACCCAAAGAATGGAAATTGGGTCAAGAAATTCCCTTACATCGTGTCTGAATTCACTCGACCGTTCTTCGATCTCCGGAATAATGAACTATAGTTATTTTATAATTTCTTAAGAAAATTTTTCAAGTTTATTATTCATTTTACATCACTTATTAACATGTTATGAACATTATGTAATTATTTATGTTAATAACGGTCGTTTTGACGATCTTAGGTACTTGAGTCAAAAATAAACTTCTTATAATCACACTTTGTTCATGTGGTAATATATCCATTATATACATAATTATATTCATTATGTAGATATCATATATATCATATATATCCAGTATATACATTAATTTATAATATTACATAACATTTAGAGGTAAGAAATGAAATGCACCGTTCATGGAGATAGTAAGCCGTACGTACGCATGAACGCTCCTTTCATTTATATTTCATATTTAATGTAATGAAATCATAATAGTGTAAATGTGTATTATAATTCCAGTATAATATCATATACAATATCATTTACTCCATCGCTTATACATCCAACATATGGCATTAACGATTCAAATCACTTTGAGGGGGCGGTAGTCCGCACTTGCTAAAATGAAATTATCGCATTTACCCATAATGGAAATCATAAATTATGGCATAAATGAGAATTACAGAAGCATAAGGAAAACATAAACATAATATATATATCATATATGAAAATATTTTCATCAATATGGCCACCATTAGAGGTGTTAAACGAATATTGAACAATCATCGTTTCGTGAGGCAGTATTTCACCACCCACAGAAACAGTATGTTCTTTAACCATTAGACGAAGGTGTGTGTAAGTGTAAACCAAATACTTATCATAACAACATCCTATTATATTGTAGATACTGGTTTTGTTACAAAATAAAGTAATAAAAAGAGTTTAAGTTGTTGGAGAGTAAAATAAAACAAAACAACATTAGAGAAGACATTACCTTAAAATCGGGTAACTCTTTTTGATTTGAGCCAAAGGCTTCCTTGGGAAGAATTATGCCCAACGTGAGGCTTCTAGAAGTAATGGAGGGAAGTTGGGAGAGTATTTGGGAAGAGGTTGGCTGAGCCAAAAGGGTTTTCAAGTGTGAGTAAGGTGGTAGTGGTGGGGGCCTTTTATAAGTGGAGAGGTGGGGCACTCTTGGAAAGTAATAAAATGTTACTTTATTATACAATGCTTTTCGGATTCTAAAGGTCCCAAAATTATATAATTCGAGTCTAAGGTGATAAGGGTTCGAAATATACTCATAAAATAGGTTTTTGACATGTTTATGCCTTGTATTTTACATTATGTTTTCATTTTATTTAAATCGTTAATTAATGAGGTAATCACTGTATCATCATAGTTTCATAAATAATTTAATTTATTTAATGTCTAAAAATTATAAAAAAAATATCATGATGTAGGAAATAATTTTAGGTTTCTAATTAATATTTATAGTTAACAATATGACTTTTATATCCTCATTTAATGTTTTTTAGTAAAACAACTCTTGTTTGTGACATTTTTATTTTAACTTTAAATAAAAAGCTATTTATGTCATTTTCCTACCAAAGTGGATCCATTGGGTCCCCATGTTGACCCATGTATTTTCTTGGTCGGCCATGACTCATACAATAGGGGTAGGACAAGTGTCAAGGACATTTCCTATTATTATAACATTATATTTACCTTAAATTTCACTAATTACCTTTAATCGCGATTAATTAAACTGAAAAGTTACTATTCACCAAAAAATATTTTAATCCCATTGAACCACATTTTACTTCCTAATGAAAACCATGTATGTCGGATTTTTGAAAATAAAATCACAGAAGTGGTAATATTTCATTTAAACGAAAAATTAGTTATTTAACTACCACTTAGTGGTTTCACTATTCATCAAAAATTGAAGTTTTTCAGAACAATGCCAAAATTTCGCCCTAAGCTATAATTGATATTCCTAATTAAAAAATGATGTCTATTTTATGAAATTACAAAAATATAAGTTGCATTAATTAATTTCATAATTAATTCCCGCTGTCACAACAAATAGCGTGTTTTTATGAAATAATATATATCAAAAGATTGACAATTGTTTATGTCCAATTTCAAACTGAAATTAATTCTAATGACCACCATTGGATAAAATGGTAAAAATATATTCTAATTATACAATAAAACCACTCCATAGTATAATTTTTCACTATTAATTATTTTGATTAAGAAAGTTGTTTTTATGTAATTTGAACTATTCAAGGCAAATTGGATGTTCTCATAAAAATACCAAAAATTCAACATAGGCTAATTTTGATATTCTGTATCCAAAAACGAAGTCCATTTGGCAAGATATAATTTATAAAATTTCAAAAATTTGGTATTACTATTCATAACAGCTACTTTGATTGGTTGTGGCGTCTGTTATAACTCGATGCTGCGTACAACACACGCTACTGTATTATTCAAAGAGATGTGTACCGTGGAAGCTTGGGGTGTTACATTCTCCCCTCCTTCAATAAATTGCATCCTCGCAATTTTAAATTTTTCTTTGAAAACCAAAAGGTTGAAAATAGAAAATACCTTTGTGGAAAACCCACATCGGAAATATGGTTAATAAAAATATAACGTTAAAAGAAAGAAAGAGAAGTACAATGGTCACCCGAGATATCCCATAGTAGGATTCTATGAAAATATGGATATGGAGGAGACACAAACCATCAAGCTCTGATGGAGATTTGTAGAAAATAGGATTAGGAGAAAGTTAACCATAAGAAAATCACAAACTTGTTATTGGTTAAACGGTCATTGAATCCCCAGTTGGAAAAGTTAACCTACAACATTATTGTTTTAAGTTACCTTTCATAAAGTTGAGGAATTTATTTAAGAGATTTACTCAGAACATAAGGAAATATACTTACTTGTCATGTAGGATTTCATTCTTTAATAAATTTTTACCACGAACCCATCTTTCACTCTAAAAGGTAATAGAACTCAAAAATATTCTATTTATCCTAATTTTATAAGGTTACAAATATTAACACATACCTTTTATATTAGTAAAACTATTTTGTAATAACCAAGGACATCCTGTAGGCTAGTGGTAGGTAATAAAGGCGTGTCTCACTCTAGCTGTGGGTTCGATTCCTGGAGCTTTTTCCGACGCGAGGGATTATGCCCCACCCTGCAGGTTGTCCTTTTCCTAAAACTATAATATTCCAAAAATAATCTTTAGAAAATTTTTAACCTTAAATAATACTATCCAAGGTTAAACTTAATCCATTCCAACCTATATTGTTTTCCAAATTACCTCTATCCAGACTTTATCAAAAGGGTCCTTGAATTCCAAAATCAATTGTAACATTAGATTCCCTAAACAATGTAAAGTTTCTCTTATTGTCACATACTAAAAATATGATTTCCTTCATCATATTAAAACCTTAATGATAACAACAAGTATTGCAGTACAATCCTTATATATATCACATTATTTTTATAACCAGAATATAATCCTTGAGTCCAAAAGAAACAATACATTAATTATTCCACTTCATATGTAGTAACAACATAAGATTTTCCTTGATCTCTTGGCCTTTTTTGAGGTATGTTTCCCTGATGCTTATGACATTCATTTGACTAATTCCCCATTTCCCTACAATTTTATCATTCAACATTGATAGCCTCTTTCTTTCCCTTTCAATCACGCACCTGGTGACCTTTTTCCTCACATTTATAACAAACTCCCATTCCTTTTAGGAAAGTACCAGGGTGATTCTTCCTAAAATTATCACATAATGGAAAATCCTTCTTTCCCTTTTTCCCTTTATCTGTCTCTTGTTCCACTATTCTATTCTTCTCTTGCTTTACTTTATTTTCATAAGATTTAGAGAATTCCTTTTCTGTCTTGATAGCACATGAGGCAATATCTTCATATGACGAGAAGGATTGTGATACTAAGGCTCGATGGAGAAACGATTTTAACCCATCAAAGAAACGATCAATATTACTTCTTGGGTTATGTATATAATCTGCAGCATGCCTCGCTAACCTTGTAAAGTTAGCCTCATACTTTGCGACATTCACATCCTCATTCTGCCTCAAACTCAGAAATTGCCTTTCCATACCTGCTCGATGGTCATGTGGAAAAAAAATTTCTAAGAAAATATGGTTGAACTCTCTCCATTCCATATTTTATACTTCATCATCTTCCTTTGTGTTTTGAATCAACGACCACCATTTATCGGCATCTCCATTGTGGTGGTAGACTTCCATGATAACCTTCTCTATTTCACTACTCCCCAAGGAGTAGAATATTTTCTCTAAGGAGTTTATCCATTGCTCAGCTACTAATGGATTTTTACCCCTATTAAATGTAGGTGGTTGTTGCCTCATGAAGCAGTCTAACATTGATCCTCCACGTTGCGGATCAGGGTGCTCCATACGAGTAAAGTTATTATTCATAACCTGAGTGAGATGTCCCAGTATGGTAATAAGTTTATCAGCACCAGTTGTATCTCCAACTCCACAATAATTATAATGAGCAGGAGGGTAATCCCTACACGGAGTGCGTGCATTGATACGGTTTCCATTCCTTCCACTAGGCACCATTTCAAAACAATGGCATAAACTAGATTAGTTTATGAATCAAAATACATAATTCCATACTTGTAAAACACTTAACCCTAATTGAACTATTTATGGATATAATCCATAATCATGAAAAAATTTTTCTTTGGGAAAGTATATACTCATAAACCTTCATAGTGGTTTGAATGAAAATGAGAATTATCCTAACCATATCCCCCGGGAGTCTCGTAACCAAGAGTGAAGCATGGCCCGTTGTTGTGCACTAGTTCTCGTTCGAGTCTAGCTCAAAGTGGTGTTTTCGGATTTTAACCCTAGGTACATCTATGCCAGAGCCACCTCTACCTGCTTGTATCCAGACATGGATTTATTTTTCAGAAAACTCACAAAATCTCTATAATACCAAAATTCTAGGAAGTTATTCTATACTAATCCTCAAAGTCTATCGTTAGGCTATGTGCTCTAATTAGAGTTTATCTAAATCTAGTTTCCAAGGTTTGTACTAAACTTCCTTTGATACCAATTGTAACGCCCCGACCCCAGTTTCCCAGAGTCAGTGCATTATTGCGTAACATTGGCATTATCACAAAAGATCAAGTCTTGAAAGACCGATTAGTTTAGTAGCCTTGGAAACACTAGATACATTCATAAATGTTACATTACATCATAAAGTGAAAATCTACAATAAAAAAGTCTCTATAGTCCACACCCATATCCTCTTTTGACTATCCCTATAGGTCATTCATAAAATACTTCTTCACGTCCTGGAAAATATTAAAACATTGAAAGGGGTGAGCTCAGATGCTCAGTAAGGATAACAATATTGCGGAAGCTTTCATAAATAAACATTAACATTTAAGAAAATGTATAACTAAAACAAAATCCTTTTTAAACTTTAACTTCAGCATAATATGGAAAATATAAATTAAATAATGCAATTTACTTACTCGCATGGAAATTCTACTGGTGGAATAATCACATGCTATATCAATAACCACTTTCATAATGATGGAATGCATAATTCCAGACTATCATAACCACGTAGCGAAGGCCTCGTGCTAAGACCACAAATAAGATTTTGTCAAGGCCTCGTGCCAAGACACTAGATTGTCTCATGAGACGTATCGTTGCATCGAGGAGCTATAGAGGGCTCCACTCGTCACTTATTAAGTCCAATGCATTCCTCATATGAATAGTTTTAGACATATCATAAACCATAACATAATAGTATCACATAAAACATGCATAAAGGAATCATAACATTTCCACATTTCAATCACAAGATATCAATACAACACATTTATATAATAAAAACACTTTAAAACCATTTTCAATAACAAAATAAACGAAAGTTAAAACATTGTATTTATTTTTCATTAAAAAAAAGTTATGGCTTGTAGTGGAAGCCGAAACTCAAATAAAGGTCACGATGGTGGAGAAGTCGTTGTCTACGCATATGTACGGAAAGAAAAACATTCCCTTTTTGTCATTTAGTAAAACACTTCGTATAAAAAATATTCCTTTTGAATAAACGTAAATGTCAAAGGGTTTTATACACCGTATAAAAGAAAGTTGTCTATAAAACAAATTATGCCTCAATGAAAGGAGATTGAGACGAAGACCCTTACAAAGATATTTTTTTTTAAAATAATGTAGATATATTTTGTTTATTCACTATATGTACACATAAATAATGTAAAAATACAAGATAAGACATAATAATATCATTACATAATTTGAAAATAGGAGATTAACCCAAAGAATGGAAATTGGATTAAGAAATTCCCTTACCTCGTGTCTGAATTCACTCGACCATTCATTGATCTCCTGAATAATAAACTAGAGTTAATTTATAATTTTTTAAGAACCTTTTTCATGTTTATTATTCAATTTATATCACTTACTACCATGTTATGGACATTATGTAATTATTTATGTTAATAACGGTCATTTTGACGATCTTAGGTTCTTGAGTCAAAAATAAACTTCTTATAATCACACTTTGTCCATGTGGTAATATATCCACTATATCCATAATTATATTCATGATGTAGATATCATATATATAATATATATCCAGTATATACATTCATTTATAATATTACATAACATTTAGAGGTAAGAAATGAAATGCACTGTTCATGGAGATGGTAAGCCGTACGTACGCATGAACGCTACTTTCATTTCTATTTCATATTTAATGGAATGAAATCATAATAGTATAAAGGTTTATTATAATTACAGTATAATAGGATATACAATATCATTTACTCCATCCTTTATACATCCCACATATGGCATTAACGATTCAAATCACTTTGAGGGGTTGGTAGTCCGCACTTCCTAAAATGAAATTATCGCGTTTACCCATAATGGAAATCATAAAGTATGTCATAAATGAGAAATAAATAAGAATAAGGAAAACATAAACATAATATATATATCATATATGAAAATAATTTCATAAAAATGGCCACCATTTGAGGTGTTAATAGAATATTGAACAATCATCGTTTCGTGAGGCAGTATTTCACCACCCACAGAAACAATATGTTATTTAACCATTATACGAAGGTGTGTGTAATTTTAAACCAAATACTTATCATAACAACATCCTAGTATATTTTAGATACTGGTGTTGTTACATAATAAAGTAATAAAAAGAGTTTAAGGTGTTGGAGAAGCAAAATAAAACAAAACAACATTAGAGAAGACATTACCTTAAAATCGGGTAACTCTTTTTGATTTGAGAAAAAGGCTTCCTTGGGAAGAATTATTCCCAATGTGAGGCTTCTAGGAGTAATGGAGGGAGGTTGGGAGAGTATTTGGGCAGAGTTTTGCCGTGCCAAAAAGCTTTTAAAGTGTGAGTAAGGTGGTAGTGGTGGGGGCCTTTTATAAGTGGAGAGGAGGGGCACTCTTGGAAAGTAATAAACTGTTACTTTATTATACAATTATTTTCGGATTTTAAAGGTCCCACAATTATATAATTCGAGGATAAGTAGATAAGGGTTCGAAATATACTCATACAATAGGTTTTTGACATGTCTATGCCTTGTATTTTACATTATCTTTTCATTTTATTTAAATCGTTAATTAATGAGGTAATCGTTGCATCATCATGGTGTCATAAATAATTTAATTTATTTAATGTCTAAAAATTATAAAAAAAATAACATGATGTAGGAAATCTTTTTAGATTTCTAATTAATATTTATAGTCAAAAATATTACTTTTATAACCCCATTTAATTTTTTTTACTAAAACAACTCTTGTTTGTGACATTTTTATTTTAACTTTAAATAAAAAGTTATTTATGTCATTTTCCTTCCAATGTAGCTCCATGGGGTCCCCAAGTTGACCCATGTATTTTCTTGGTCGGTCATGACTCATCCAATAGGGGTAGGACAAGTATCAAGGTCATTTCCTATTATTATAACATTATATTTACCTTAAATTTCACTAATTACCATTATCACGATTAATTAAACTTAAAAGTTACTATTCACCAAAACTTTATTTTATTCCCATTGAACCACATTTTACTTAATAGTGAAAACCAAGTATGTTGGATTTTTGAAAATCAAATCACAGAAGTGGTAATATTTCATTTAAACGAAAAATCAGTTATTTAACTACCATTTAGTGGTTTCACTATTCAACAAAAATTGAAGTTTTTTCAGAATAATGCCAAAATTTTACCCTAAGCTATAAATGATATAACAAATTCAAAAATGATGTCTATTTTATGAAATTACAAACCTATATGTTGCATTAATTAATTTCATAATTAATTCCCACTGTCACAACAAATAGCGTGTTTTTAAGAAACTATATATATCAAAAGATTGACAATTGTTTATGTCAAATTTCAAATGGAAATTAATTATAATGACCACCATTGGATAAAATGGTAAAAATATATTCTAATTATACTTTAAAACCACTCAATAGTATAATTTGTCACTATTAATTATTTCGATTAAAAAGTTGTTTTTAAGTAATTTTCACTATTCAAGGAAAATTGGAAGTTCTTAGAAAAATACCAAAAATTCAATATAGGCTAATTTCGATATTATGAATCTGAAAACGAAGTCCATTTGGAAAGGTCAAATTTATAAAATTTCAAGAATTATGTATTACTATTCATAACGGCTACTTTGATTGGTTTTGGTGTGTGTTAGAACTCGAAGCTGCGTACAACACACGCTACAGCATTATTCAAAGAGATGTGTACCATGGAATCTTGGGGTGTTACACTAAACCCTAGTTTGGAATTGTTATTTTATATAGGGAATGATATATTGTTTAGCTATCATCACCTCAATGTATACAGTCAAAAAAACTAGCTTATAGAGAATAATGGATTACATGATATAGATAGCTGAGAAGGATAATTCAAACCAGTATAAAACATCACTATAAAGACAATTTATAAAAAGTAATAGGTATTTGGTTTGATCAAATCTCAATTAGTGGAAAAAATAAGGTTGATTTCTACTCATAATTCAAAAGTAAATAACATCTTTGGACAACACTGAAAAGAAATTTATAGCATGTCAACAATGAATATAATGCAACAACAATTAAAGGAAATATTAAAAGAACATAAAAACATCACAATTAATAGGTTCGACATCTAATGATTGAAATAGATGAGAAACTAAGTCGAAGGTGAAAATATGCTACCCTAAATTTTATTTAACCGCATTGGTTAAATGAAAATGATCTTATTCACTGGTGGTCAGTCTGATGATCAAACCTATACTCGAACCAAAACATTCTAAAATCGTTGGTCATGGACGAACCTCGTCACTCTGATCTGCTTGGATTTGAATCCCTCTAACGCGACAATAATGACTCCGCGGAAGACCTGTGAACCCAAGGTTTTTGTTTAGACATACATCCTCCCCTTGTCCCTAGTCTCTTATATTTTACGCTAAAACCCCAACCCATTTTTATGATTATTATTTTTTAATTTATTTGTTTTCATTTTTTATTCAGTTTTTATTACATTTTATTATATATATTTTAAATCTTCCTAAAATATGAAATGTATTTATAATTCAAAACCAATTATAACTTTAAGTATATATATATATATATCAATATTTATATCACATCATTTTTTATAGAAAAAAATTACATTTATTTAATGAATAAAAATTATCAAAATTGTTAAATTTTTATAATTTTATTAATAAATATAATATAATTTTATTACATTCACATATGTATGTTAAAAATAGTTATATTATATACCTATAACATTATAAAATTATATCATAATAATAACAATTTATGAAAACATTATTCTAATTAATGTTTATAAATTAAAACCCTTATTTACAATTTCACACACACACACACACACACACATATATATATATATGTATATCATATTTGCAAAAGTAAAATAAAATTATTTATATTAAATTTGTAGTATTTATTGATTTGTAGTAAATAATTATTATAATAGTCTCTATAATTGAAATAGATATATTCACATTTTGAATGTTATTTATATAAAATATGTTTATCAAACATCCATTTGAAAAATTTTTTTTTATTAAAAATCATTTTACAAATATAAATATATTCATCTTAAAATATTCCATTAATAAAATTAATGCTATAAAATTAATTTGTAAATTATCTATAAGCATAATTATGATAAGTTTAATTAAAATATATATTTTAAATTATTATTTTTTAACGACTTCAACAAAAATTACTGTTAGATTTTTTTATTAAAAATAAATCCATTTAATAAAATAATTTTTTTATATATTTATGATTTGAATTTTTTCAGTTGATATATAGAGGATCAGGGAGAACCTTCACGCATCCTCAGTCTATTTTGATGGAATTCTATGATACTAAATAAGTATAGGATCATCTACCTACCATCCTAGATTCAGATGTTTATGGGATGGATGCTGAATAGAGTTATTGCCTCCCATCAGATCATTTGCATGTTACGTAGCTAGAATATTGGCTAGATATCAAAACAAAGGTATCCTATGATTTATCATGTCATTAAAAAATCATATGTTCATATGTGGGTATATATATATATAATTGGGATCTGACTCAATAAGTACAGACAAAGATTCCATCATAAATAATGCCTCTACCATCGATCTGTGCAACAAATATCTCTGCATACTTCGTTGACAAGCTAGTAATCAGGGTCATAGTGAAATGATGCAAAGGCCTCCATCACCACCACATGAATATTTATCATAATAGATACACTATAGACACTCTCAAACTACTTCATTAAGAATTATAAAATTATTTTTAAGGGGACTAGTCCAAAAAATATCCCATTGATCGAACTGTCCTCTAATAAAATAATGTCATGACCAAACCATATCCTGGGCCCGATCCACAACTACCCCAGGCTTACGTCCTTAATATAGGGGCTGTTGAATATCCTTAATGGATTAAATAACTTGTCGAGGAATTTTACTAAGTACATATACACACATATACACCAACCATGTGGAATTCTTAAAAGAGAGTACAAGTAAAAGAAACAAAAATCATAGTGAAAACCCATTCATGAAAAACAACTTGATGGTACCAGTGTTTGGTGACATAAACTAAAAAGTAATCAGGAAAAATAAATTCCCAACTAGAAATTTGTCTAAACCTAACAAAACGGAATCATACACAATAGAGAGAGTCTATCTCATGAATACCATGTTTTGACCCCCACATGTGGTCAAATATAATAGGTATCCCTAAGCTCTTCAAATGTCATGATTGAACTTCCCATCATATGCATAAGGAACAACACATGAGAGTCCCAAAAATTCTAGGGTGACTATATATATACCCATTCAGATTACATTAAATATTATTGGGGTGAAATATGAGATACAAAAATAATGAAAGATAATATATGGAAGATGCAATCAAACCAAATAGCTCAACTAATCCAAAAGTGAAAGTATACTCAAAAAAGTAAATGGTTCTCAAAACAGTGGGTTGATGAACTATATGTTAAACCATCAAAACATATAATAGGATAATAGACTCATCCAAACATGAGAATATATACATTGAATTCCCATGGAATACCAACGTGTCTTTAACTATCATAAAATGAGATTAACAAAAACCATTGTATGTTTAAAAAATTATATATAAATGTTCAGTCTTTTTAAACACATACAATAGAGTAATAGGATCTCTATATCAAAACATATCCCATGAAAACAATTATCCATCATTTTAAAAAGTCCATAAATGATTCCCAACATATCATGCATCTTCCCAAAAATAACCATCTATGTACATCCATGCCTCATCACTATGCCACACAACCGAGTGGCTACAAACTCGAAGTTGAGGAACCACACCATAGTTTGTTAAGGGATCCTACATTGAAAGTATTTGTAGAGTACCCACGCCCATGCCGATAGAGGGTGATACTCTAGTATCACAAGGACTGATGCCCTATGTAGATTAGCGAGTTCCACTCAGTAAATTAAAAGACCCATTCCAATGCCGATGGGGGAAAATAATCTCTATATTTAGGACCCTCTCCATAGTGAAATATGGTAATCCACTCTGGTCATCGAGAACATAAACTATATTTGATAGAGTGTTTCTACTCCAAATTTGAGAACCGTACCCTAAATCCACATAGAGCCCCGATCTAATCGTCGAGGTCCTGTTCTATATCTAAAAATGGGGTTCCAATTAGAATAATCATATGTTGGAGTTTCCTCATGAATTTTGTGGTCGAGCATTACCTAAATATGTTACATTCCCAAAACATTTTACATCTTATCTCTAAATCCACTTTTTTGGGGAACAATTATTTTTATGTGGAAAAAAGTCATTATAGGATAATTGTAGGCCAAAATAGGAGACCAAATGAAGGATTATTAAACATTCAAGTTACACTGAAATACATAAAGGGGTAAATAGTGTGTGAGGGGTCCCACAAGACATGTTTTCTTAATCCACTTACATGACAAGTCTCAAGAATACACAAATATTCATTCCCATTTAGAAGTAAATTTAGTGTACATGGACTATGTTGCATGCCTTGGATATCTATGTCCAGAAAATGTCCTATTGTCGATGTCTGTGTACCAAGAATCATGTACGTGTACCAGACCCTGTGTCTATGTAAGCAGGTACATGACCATGTAATTGGCCATGTAATACCACATGGGTTCTTACCTCTATGATCTATCACACAGGTTGTACAAGTATGGAAGGGATACACCATGTGTGTGAGGGTTACATATCATGCCTTCCTTATGTTCTCCAAAACCCTAGACACCCCAGATATGGTGGATATATGTATTATATTCACTATTGAACATAGAGTGTAGTCGTGTTTTTACCTGAAATTCCAGATTTGAGCCTCATGATTGAACCTATGCATCAAACATTTAATTTGGCCCTATATACAGACTAAAATGGTGCATCAACCAAAAAAATGATTTCATCAATTTTTTTCCAGAAACTGTTTCACATTCGTCTCTTAAGGGGTTTTCACATGAATTACACTCCATTTTTCTTTACACCACCATGAATTTGTACACCGACACTAAAAATTGGGTCACATGCCTCGCATATATCCTATATATGGATATAATTCATTGATCCATGCATTTTTTCCCAATCTATTAGAATTATGGGAGTCTGATCTGGCTCAGTACCATCAGAAATTGTTGAATCAAAAATATGGGGATCAATAGGAGATAAAAGTGAATAATATTTTAGACACGGGTTTAAAAAATCATTTTCCAATATTTCATTGGTAAAAATCAAGCATGGTGATTCAAGTTATGAAATTAATTGGAAAAAATAGATTTCAATACATTGGAAAATGTGACTGGACACTATTGTCACTAATCAAAGCTAATGGATCTATCGTCTCAAAATATTAAATCAAATGGTTTAAGTCACCATTTAACACGTCCTACCTGGATATTAGATCACTTTTCATCAATAAAACCACCCTTGAATGATCATAGTAAATAGTTTCATTTTTTTGTCTTGAATTCTCTGATTTGATATTTCATCATATTATAATATGATCATCCAATAAAAATAGAAAAGTGAGTGTTATTGGATTTTTCATGATTATGAAGCAATACCTGGAAATGTTTTAATGATGATATATTTATATACATTCCATTTTGATCAAAATTAATTGAATAATTATTTATTTAATTAATTAATCCACAATACATAACTCTAATGGGTGAGGAGTCCGAATTCCCCATAATGACCACGTTTATGTCCCACATAGGGTAAACACTATGTTCCAGACACAAATATGATCTAGAATTTAAGATCTAATCATCCATTTGAAGCTTGTCCCATTTTATTTAATAATATATTGACATATAATATAAAATATGATTAATATTTTTATTAAATTAATTTCAGCCACACTAAGCCATGGTATCACATGCTTTCTTCACGCCTAACACTAGAAATATGAATAGAAATTTATTAAAGGCATAAAATGAGAAAATAGATTAATATAAATACTGATTAATAAATGATAACACTAATAATTGAGGATTTATCATTGGAATATCATTGGAAATTTTTTATTATCCTTTATAATTGAGTCCATTATCATATGAACATGTGATTCAAATATACAAGGATTAAAATTTAAATACTTTAATATTATATTATATGATATAATTGTAATGTAATGTGGTGGAGTTTATTCCTTATCATATTTTAACAAACATATTATTTTGGATGTACCCAATACATCTCAACAATTGTAGGTCACTATTTTTTTTTTTTAAAATACAATATTTTAAAATAATCAATTTTTGGATGAGATATGTTTGTGAATAGATTCACTTATAAAATTTATGTTCTAATTATTTGAGAGTAGTTCCCTAACATATTTCACCCCATGGCCTTTTGTGTTCATTGTTGTACTCCATATGTAGATGTTGAGTAGTGGGGTACATGGTGGTATCATTGGATAACTATAAACCTTATATTAGTATGATTAATAAAAAATTAATATCTAATAATAATATATGAAATAGTTCATAGAAAATTATTTAATTGAAATTAAAACATGATAATATATATAAAATTTAATACCAGAACATGAATGATAACATTTTAATGTAAATTAAATGCAATGAGGATATTTGAATACCCAATCCATGTATCCTTAATATCAGAGAAACCCTATCTAATCATGAAATAATGTTTCTCATAAAAAACTAAACCAATAACAATGTGAGACTTTAATTGTGCACCCAAGTATAATTGTCACTCCTAAAGGGTGTTAGTACATAACCCATTAAAGAACCACCAACATAATCACCAAGGTACCTAAAATGTAGTGATATGTGCATGTGATATTCTTAGTAGAAATAAATATGTAATCATGTTTTTTAAAACCAAATATAATTTCCCCATTAGAAACTAAAATAATATATTGAAAACAATAAGGTATTATATTATTTTGAAAATTAATTTTTTTTCAAAACATAATATCCATTATAATAAATTAACGTTTCTCCATAAAAAAATCAAAGCATTCCCCATTAAAATAATAACTCTTTAAGGAATATAATGTTACCGGATAAAAATTATGAAATTTATGTGTCCAGAAATTTTATTAAACGTATAAAGAACCCTTTGAGGATTAGGTCTACTTTTTTCTATAGAATCACTCCTCAATCCCCATAGTTTTGATCAATATTTATGTTCTAGAATTTTAAATAACAGATTATTATAAATAATTAATCTCTCAATATGAAAACAAAAAAAATTGTCATTCAAAAACATCATTTATATATATTTTATTTACAACATATAGAATAAATTTATATTCATTAAAAATTATCAAATGTATCATTTATAGAAAATCATTGATTTTAGATATAGTTTAAAAATTCATATGGAACATTCATGACTAATTCATGGAAATTAAAATTAGAAAAACCAATTTACCCATATATATGGAGTTTCAAGTATAATTTTAATACAGGTCAATAAAAATAATCTAAAACAAAATTTATAGAAATAAAATAATCTGTCACATATAAAATTATTGACATTTTAACACGAAATTAATCTATGAATTCAGAAAATAAAATTCACATCTTATGAAATTATAAAATATTAAAATTATAATGTCTAATAATTGACCAAATTCAAATCAATAATATTATAATCCTATAAAAATTTGTTCCAATAATTAAATATATCTTATAATAAATGTCTTGGTTGAAAATCAACATGAGATTAACAAATCATTTACTCTTACTTGGTGTTTTTATTACCATAGTACATGAGGATTTATATATAAAATTTATATATCATGAAACATATTTGGAGGTTCTTGAATAATATCAAATAATATTTATATAATGGTATTAATATGTAATGATAATGATTAAGCATGGAAAAACAGGTGGTGTTTATGTTTCCATAACGAAAAAAAGTCCTTCATATAGAAAAATGTGTAACATAAGCATTATTTTATTACTCCTAAATATTTCTCATCATCTAATTAAATCATCATCCATTTAATATATTAGGGGATGATATACTGATATGATTCAGTAATACTATGGAAATATTAATCTAATTGCAAATGTAATCTTATGTACTATCATTTTATCAATATAATTTTTTTTAAATAAAATATGATTTGGAAGTAAATGTTTTTTATTATTGTATATAAATCATGATCATATAAATATATGGAAACTAAAAAATATTTACCCCAATAATAAACTTCAATATATTTTATATCTTTGAAAGATATGAAATTTTCAAATATTACAAATGAAAACTATATATATAATAGATTACCTAAAATAGGAAAATATGGAAAGCCCCAATCTACTAGAAATATCACCCCTACAACTAACAATATAGAAATGAATGAAAAATCTTGTAAACCTATCAACATGTAGGAAATGGAAAATATATAACATAGTTATGAATTGAAGTGAATATTTATGTAAATAATTATGTGTCATTAATATGAGCTAATGTGAACACTTAAATATTAATGTGAATATTGGGAATAATATCATGGCCATTTTGAATGTTCAACAAATGGTTTGGAATAATAACATGACCATTGAAATATAAATTTAACCTTAAAATTATAAAGTGTGATATAAATAGTATTTAAAATCAGTTATATATTTAAATATAAATATTATATTTTTCAAAATAAATACCGTGATTAAAAAATATCAAAGAAAATACATGCACATTTTTATTAAAAATTTTTTTAATGATTCTTGTAAAAATAATAATTTTTTAAAAAATAAATTTAAATTACCTATTTTGGTCATATAATTTGAAAAAAAAATATAATTTTTGAAATTGTATCATTATAATAATTCAATATTAATTTATTTGGTAACATTCTAAAATAACTCAATTTTCTTTTAAATAGTCAAAATATAGCTTTCTATGTAACCAGTGTATCTTATAAAAATTAATTCATGATCATATAACGAAATAATCATTTTAGAAATATATGTTTATAAAAAATATTTATATTCGTTATTTATTCATTAATATAATATAAAATTAATTTCTAAAACTAAATGCAATTTTTGGTGTATAATATATTATGTATTAAAATAAATATAATTTTTATCATTTTTTCACCATTCCATTTAATTAAACTAATGAATTAGGGATATAAATTTATTAAAACCATTAAAATCATTTTAGTTAATTAAAATATGGTTTATAATAAAATAATATTACAATTAATTGTTTTACATTAGATATAGTATTGTATTCAATATTTTGTTATAAAGGAAGTGTCCACTCATGAATAAAAAACCCATTTCCAACCCCTTGAAAAACCACTCCACTTTAGCTTCCCAGTTACAATGCTCTACCAAATTCTTCGCTCCCAAAACACTTAGAATAAATAGGTATATTTTTCAGTAAGAAAACTGTACTCATCATAGGAGTTTTATTATCATACAAGAGAAGCTACACTGAGGAAAGAGAATGTTTCTTATCAACTCATTTATCTTCTTATTTTTATCTTTATTTTATTAAAATTCCTTTTAAAATGAAATATTAAATATATAATTTTTTTTAACTTTATATTAATTATATAAAATAACATTATGTATTAGATTAATGGAATATATATATTTCCATAATCCCTTCATATTCATTCAATAGTGTTCCATCAAAAGTCAATTAATTACCAACAATGACATTTAAAATACATTTCATACCCTCAAACCAATTGTTGGTTATTTAAAATGGTTTATGATATATATTGTTATAAATATATGGTATTAATATTCAGAAACTAATTCTAAAAATAAAAAAATTAACTTGATAAAAAATGTCGACCTCAAAATATAATGGGATAATTTAATTAAAATGTGATATCCAAAAAATTCAAAATTGACAAATATTTCAATAAATTGGAATATAATAATTGAAATGGATAAATAATTGAAAAAATGGTCATCATTTACCTATGTAACTATGTTTTAATGATTAAATGATTATTATTAATCAAGTGAAAAAGCGAAAAAATAGCTTAGGATTTATGGTTAGAGGATTGTCAAAACCAAATCCATTTATTTTGATTATACCTTATTCAGGTAATTTTATATATTATAATCCATTAATGTTCCTTTAATACCATTTAAATCTTATTCGCTTTTCATTTTTAAGATATAAATTTCTCCACATTTATTTATAAGCAACAAATAATGGATTTCAAAAAAAAATAAGTTTTCTTTCAAAAATAATATTTTACTCCACACTAGTGGATTCTTCATCTATCACAAATGTTGATTTTATAAATAATGGGTTTTAAATATTTAATTTTTGAACACCATGTTTATTCATAAAATGACTCGTTATAAAATCGATATGAAAATCATTTCATTCAATGGATTATTTCATGAGTAGGATGGTAATACTTTATATGTGGCATGAATGGTTAGGTAAATATTATGAAGTTATCGGTGGGTTTATAATTATATATCCTATAAATGCATTGGGTTTGGTGATTTATCTCATGAGATAGTGTATAATATTTTTGGATGTGATTCTATATTTTTTTAAAAAATTTACAAGAAATGATTATTAACATTTTTTATGTGTGAACATGATTATAACACGGTTCAAAACTATATATGGTATTTGATAATTATCACATGATGTTTCAATTTAATTTATTTTATTATTACATTCCATTATCAAATGTCTCCATTGTGATGTTGATGATGATCATAATATTATGATATTATTATGATGATTATTAAGATCCATATATCATTGATTCATGACACATATTCCTCCCCTTATGTAGAATTTTTATTTCTACTTTGTTGGTTTTTTTATCATCAAGTTACTACATGATCTATGGACAATGGTAGATTTTTAGAATGATAAGTAATAACTATTTCCATGATCTTTTTGTTTCATATGTTTTAGTGATGTATGGTCCTGATTTTGTCTTGATATGAATCATTTAGAAACATTAGTGTATTACAATTATGTTTTTTATCATTAAAATGATCTAACAATCATATAAGAAAAGATTAATTCACTATATTTTGTATCAAATATATGGATTTTTAATGTTGTAATTAATATTACATAACATTAGTGAAAACCCTTAATATTTGTCTACTTATACCAAAAAATACAATAAGATCTAATTAGAAGAATCTCAAACAATGGGATCCCATAAGATATGATTTTAAACTATATTTTCACATAAAAATAAATAATTGAATCCCTATTTATTTTCTTAAGTATTGATCAATCTTTTAAACTTAATAAAATGGTTTAATTAGTAGAATCCTGGAAAATAACTATTGTGATGGATAATGCATAGATTTTTTAAATGTCATATTAAATTCCATGGGAGGGTGGGTTTGAAAAACTATAGTAATAATAAACATACAGTACCATTATATTAGAAAAAAACATGACCATGTGGAAAATAGTCCATTTAAAAAACAATTAGAATCTTTCTATTGAGGCTTTTATGTGGAAATGGCTGCCAACACTTCAAATATATTTTTATCCACTTGTCATGAACTGTGGGTTTAATAAATTGAAAAGTATTTTTATAAGCTGAAATATTCGGAGATGGAGATTGTGACACTGGATCTCTACTATTTATATAGTTTATCCCTAAAATGGGGGGTGATTATAAATAAATCTATGATTATGGATGAAATGGATGATATGTAGTGGGAAGATCCTAAGAAAATATTTTTAAATAACTATTATCCTAATACTATTACAAAAATATTTATTTTAGGTTATTATGTTATTGATGAAGACATATAAATAAGATGGTTTGAATATTGGTTTTAAAAACATTGAAAGGTAAAAAATACCTCTCTTTTTTTTGAAATGTTATTTTCAGTTTCTCTTAATGATGAGTGATTAGCATAAATAATTAAAGGAAATGATAATCATGACGTATAATGTCTTAGGAACCAAAATCCATTATTCCACACCACCTATGATCAAATCCTAGATCTTGGTTATTTTCATTAGTTAATCTTATTCTAATAGATTTAATCAAAAATGATAGTAGGTAGTTGAAACCATTATATTAATAATTTAATGATCTTTCTAGTTCATTTTCCATGAACTATAAATCAACATCTAAGTGCATGATGATGACACTTAAACAACACATAATATGAGAAGTATAAATAGTATAAAATCAATACATATTGAGTTATTTGAAAATATAGATTAAACTTCACAAATTTAGTAACAACTAAAATATATATTTATATCATCAATAATTTACAGTAGAAACCACATCATTAACATAATCTAGGATTTCTAAAAAAAAGGAAAACATAAGATATATGTTTAAACATATTCATCTCAAAATTCTTGCCATAAATTTTTTTTCATAGTTCATATAGAAGAATATTTGATTATAAATTATAGTAGAAACAATTGGAAAAATAATGATTCAATAGATCAAATGATTATGACTTGAATGTGTACCTCTGAAATAAATAACCCAATTATATATATATATATATATATTCCTATAAACATTTCCCAATTTTAATGAATATGTCTTTAAATTTATACTTAGTATCAAACATATCTAGATCAAACCATTAATATAAATATCTCAGAATAAATCATGAGTATTTTAATTCAAAATAATTCAAGAGAAGTTTTAACTTCAATTAAAAATATAAATGATTTACTCCATTAAATTAGAGCCAATAAAAAAAATAATGATCCATGGAATCAGTCATAATTAATCATTTTATATATCATTATTTCCTATAATATTATTTCATAAATAATGGATAATTTAATTAAATAAAGCATTTTCATTGAATAGTCAAAGGTAGGGTTCCCTTGAGTGATGAAAAACAACACAAATAGGGTCAACAATGTAATATTTATTTCAAAACTACGGTTTATGAACCATATAATTGTTTACTCATACATAGGGTTCCATTCCAACATAGGAATCCTTATCCACACATTAGTTTTATCAAATTTATGGTTCTATACAAACATATTATACATTTTCTATATTTTCACTACAATATATTGTATATGATCCCTACACATTGTACCAAATTTAGGGTTAAAGACATTCATTACACTTGAACACATTATGTATGAACAATATTTCAATAATAATTTAAAACATGAATCTAATACATTAAAAAAATATTCCTCATGAATTTGTGTGAAAAAAAATTAACGAGACTTTTGAATCTAAACATTATCAACAATCTCCACCTTTTTATGGTAACAAAGAACATAACATATATATGTATATTTTAAATCCAATTTTCAGAATAAATTCCTATCTTATTTTTTCTTTATAATATTTTTTTCATAAATGAAACCTCTACACTATAATATGGACTGTATCTTCTAACATATAAATTATTTTTCAAAAAAAATTCTCCTCTATGAAAAAAAAACAGTAAGAGTAAACAGAAAGTATACATTATAAAATTCACTCCAATTTCAAGAATATTAGTTATATATGATAATAAAATATTCAAAATTTTAAATATAAAACTAAAACATATGCACATATTAATTCAATAAAATTAAAACATTTAATCTTTTCATATTTTTTATTAAATAAATGAGATAAAAGTAGTAAAAAAACTCTCCCTAATTTTATGAATTGTTCAAAAAATATATAAATAACTAAACAAGGAGAAAATAAATTGATTGTTTTCTTAAAAATACTCTTAAATCAATGAATATAGTATTAATCAAATTTTTTTAAAAACTATTTTTTTTGAATAAAAATGAATTTACTAATCACAGTAATATACCTATATAATTATGAAAAATTAAGCTTATTATGTTTATAATAAAAATAATAAATTAATAATATAGATCATAATACAATTTTCAAAAAACAATATTTAAAATACTATATATCATTAATGGTTAAATAATAAAAACATAAAATAGAAGGCTGAAAGAGTAGAAAATTAGAATAAACATTCCAAACATCAAAATTTTTCATGAATAACAGTTAGAACACATGTAATATCTTCTAATTTATTCTAATAAACTATTGTTTTTTGATAATGTGATGATGAAAATTGTTCTACTAGAAACAAATTCCCCATTTCAGGATTTATCTTGGTAAAAGCTTCAGTTCAGAGAAAATTCATTTGTCATAGAATTTTTTAGCTTGAACACGTGATAAGGTTCTCTTCAAATTGAATAATATATTGTATTGTGATATTCCTTTTATTATGGATCAAATACAATTTTTGGCAAAGATTCATTTTGTAGATCATCATATGAATTCTAGACGTATCCAATAAGTCTTGTTTCTTTACATTTTCTTAATTTAAAATTTATAAATTCAATAAAAAACATTCATAAGACATTTGAGAAAAATATACATCTAGTTAATAATCAACATAAAAATACCCATTTCTTATTATAGGCCTTTCATAAAAATTTATAAAAATAATACAATAATATTAATATATTAGTTAGATTAAATTTTATTAATTTATTTGATTAATTTTCATCTAATCATGTATAATTGATCCTTTAATTTCATTATCTCTCGTTTCCAATAATATTTTTAATATTATATTATGAGTAAGAATATGAATAAAGTAAGAAGATTGATGAAGAAGCTGATAATTTATTTTCAAACATAATAAAGAATACATTTCATTTTTCTTATAAAAGCATTATAATCAATAAATCTTTCAATATACGATAATTCAATATTTTGTAGGAAATATTGTTACAACATGTCCTAGAGCGGCCCATGACACGACTACCCCATGCCCACCTCCCATAGGCATGGGGATGGTGAGTTTCACCGAGTAGGTATATCAATCAAATTGGAGACAAATTCATACATTACCAGTCCACAAACATTGATATTCATTCCAAAAATTTTGAAATATTAAAAAAATTAATTATAATATGCATTAAAACCACTATATCCCATAACCAGAGTACAAAAGTTATTGTACCAGAATATAAACCTACACAAAAAAGCCCACAAAAACGTGTCTATAACCACAAGTCCAACATATATAAAAATAGGTATGGGGACATCCAATTGAAAAGATATTGGGACACACCTTGGTCGGTCTAGTCTCACAAGGCACCACTTCATCCTGGACGGTTTGGAACTCTACTAAGAGGTTGATCATCTATAAAAGAAAGGAAATGTGCTGGCAAAGCCTATTTAGGGTTGAGTAAAACAATACTCGGAAGGACACCCCAAAATCAAAAAGTAATACAAAAAAGTATTTCCATAAAGGAATACCACAATGAAATTCCATATAAGAATACCAAAAAGTGCTAACACTAATGAATTCCACAACCATCTACCAAAATGGTATACCTCCAAGAAACACTACATAGGAACACAAAACAAAATTATCATATAATTATACCAGAAACAACTACCACATAAGAATCCTGTATAGGATTACCACACATGATTACTATATAGGAGTTCCACATAATAATACCACATAAGAGTACCTATAAGGAATTAAACACAAAAATACCACATAGGAATCCCAGACAAGATACCATAATAGGATTACCACAAAGAAGTACCACACTGGAATACCACATTGGAGTACCACAGAAGTGTAAAAAACATGAATACAAGATATGAATACCATAAATAAATACCACATAGTTAGTTTTATATAGTAATATGTCTACAATTCATATAATAATAATATACAGATATACTCTTGAGAAATTCCATCCCCCATCAAGTGGTCTTAACCAACGAAATGCTAAATGATTCTGTTTGAATAATGCTCATTCCAATTGGATCGTAATATAGATATATATATATATACCTTTATTAGATAGAACAATACAACATGGTTTAAAATATAGGTTGTAAAAAATGTTGCATTTAAACACTTAATAAATTATATAGTTTTAGAAGTCTTAAACTAATAAAATTCACAACCAATACAATTGACCATATAGGTATTGGATCCAATGGATTTGTTATGTTGTAATACAACTAGATATAGAAAACAATTGTATTTTATTTAAATACATGGATTATAGTAATACTGTTATAAATGGTTATACCACAGATCATATGGAATCAATTAATACAATATGCAATGAATGAATCATAATAGAAACAATTAAAAAGTAAATTAATATTAATAGAAAGTAGAAAAAAATTGATTACCTTAATATTACAAATAGAAGTGTGTATTTAAAGGTATTACAATTCTATCATTCCATAGAGGAGGGTATCCTTTCTCCTAGGATAACAAGACATTCGTACCACCAACTTGGTAAGCCCCCAACATAGTGATCGGAATGACTATATTCCAATCCGAGGAAGCCCTTGAATAAAAAGGTAATTGACACATTTATCATTCATAAAATTTAAATCCATCGATATGATGATCGACATGACTATCTTCCTATCCCTGGAAGCCCTCGATCGTTATCACAATGAGAAAATGCACAATGCATAAGCATAACACTTATAAAAATAATAGATCTTGGAAGAATCCATTGACTTCGTGTATTTTCATGGATTTTATATGACGAAAGAAAGAATATTCACTATCTCACTCTAGAACATGATAGAAAAAAAGATGTGTATTCTGGTTTAAATGACTTCTAATTTATAGACCTCATGTTTTAATTATCATATTTCTTACAACGATCGTATTTCTCAAAAAACCTAAAGGGACATTGACTGCTGGCACAAAATGGTAAAAAATATAGAATAAAAGATATCATTTTGATTGGTAAATAACCAAATCAATGACATCATTTTAGATAAAAAAAGTATGTAAAAAAGGTATTAAACAATGAATATAAGAGAAATGTAATTGGAATTGATGTAAGATAATAATACAACACATTACAGGAGTACGATTAATAATATCGTTATAATGCATTTCATGATTATAATTCATATAGTGGTTATGATACAAAACAAGGATTCATTGCTTAACGTTGATAAGATTCATATTAATTATGATTTTTATTGTGGTTACAAATATTTATATATAATATAGTTATGATTCATGATTACAATTTGATACCTAACCCAGTTACAATTCTTGATTATGAAACAAATCATGACATAGTAACGATACAAATTATTATGATGTATGTGGTTATGGTGGATAAATTTGTAATGATACCATTGATTACAATGTTTGTGATTATGATGAATAACCTGGTTAAGATACAGGTGATAACGATGCATGTGTTTATGATTGAAAACAACTGTATATGGAATGAAAAATACATATATTATTTCAATATAAACATCACTCTTGATTATGATATATGTGAATAGTATCCTAAAACTATATTTCTATTGAATTTGTAAAACAACATACATGATTATGAAATGAATACAACATATAAGAAAAAACAACATGAGTGATTATAATTGTAAAACAACATACATGATAAACAATATATGTGTTTATGATATGTGTGTTTTGCAACATCCATAACAAATTATTGATGGTAAAGAGGTTACACATTTGACTCAACAATCTCCCCCTTTTTGGAAAGAAAAAAAACCAAACAAAAAATAATTACATATCCCCCCTATGATTAAAAACTCTTCTAAAATTAATAGTGAATATAAATAATTACACACATCGTTTAATCAAATCATAAGTGATCATATTCTCTCTACTAATACTTGAGAGTTCAGCCCCTTAATAAAACATTCATGAAATTTTTCATTTCAAAACTATTCTCCAACTTTGTGATTTTTATAAAGAATAAGGGAAACTATTTCTTTCCAACAAAATGGTTTGAGAACTAATTTATGAAACAATAATTTTTACATGAATAAAAATTTCATTACAAGATGAGATGAAACATCATTATGTACCCTTTTGATTTTAAAAAATATTTATCATCATAAGCTTCATCTTTTTGAACTCTTTTCTATCCTCCATTAGTTTTTTAGAGCTTCGTTCTAAGGATTTAGTTTCTTATCAGTTCACCAATAAAAATTTCATCCTTTCAAGGCCATTGTTCTAGAAGTGGATAGATTTTTTCTTGATCATTAAGAATTTCTTCCTGAGTTTTAAGCCTTCATTTATGATAATTTATATCATTCAACTTGATTTATTAGTCCATCTCTGTGATAAAACCACACAATTTTAGAGTAAATCAACATCATTTGTCTCATTCTTCAATTATTACATTAGACCAAAATGATCTTCAGATACAATTGATTGAGAGTTATGGGGTCTTTGAAGGACTTTAAGTTTATCATTTTAGTCAACCGCTATCTTTTGATACATTGAATTGAGAACATTTACATGATGTACTAATTCATCATGTTTTTCTACATGATTCTTGAAATTATCATTAACATGTTATAAACAAATGAAAACATTATTACAAGCCTTACTATGCTGAAAATCACGTTCTTTAAAAATAATAAAATTTGCTTCAAGACATAGAAATATGTCCATCAGAACCATGACAGAGTCCATTCTATCATTATGTGCATTTTAAAGGATTTATAATCTGGCTATAATCATTGGAATTAAATGTATCATAATTTTTAATTTATTTAATTCCTGTTCGATGTAATTAATTCATTTCACATTTATCTTTCATTCAAAATATTTGTCTTCAATGTTTTGTGGGAGATCAGCAAAATGAGTTTCAATGCAGATCACTTAGGATAGACGACTCCAATTCTTATCAAATTCATCCTATTAATTATTAGAAATATGAATAAATTTTTTAGAGGAAAACATTTTATATTCATTCTTCAAAGACTGAGGATTTATAAATGAAAAAATAAATTCTTGAAATTATGTGAATTTTGTGTTCTGAAATCTCTTGTTTGCATATTCTTTCCCTTCCACATCTATTTCTTGTTTTCACTGTTCTTTTCCCCTTCTTCATTTTTTACTTTTTCTTCATTCTCATCTTTATCTTGTTCTTATTCTTCTTCTTCTTCGTATTTTTGAGCAATAGATTTTGTAGATGATTGTTCAGAAGCTTGTTTCCTCTTTCCTTTTACCACTGGATCCGACTGAGTAGGAATTGGTGGCTCCATTATTACAATTTAGGTTTTGCATCCTAAGATATTATGAGTAGTGTATCAATGTTAATTAATTTGGTCCTTCTCTTCATTGTCCTCATCTTATTATCTTATTATTTTACATATTATACTAATATTATTTTTAGAGCCAATGCTTCACCTAGATCCAAATCAAAATGAGGTTCCCCTTATTTCCATTCTTGCAATATCATTCTCCACTGAACATGAACCTCATCATATATAGCCTTTGGTATCTTTATGGATTTATGTTTAAGTGATAACTACATTTCATTTATTTGAAGATGTATTGGATGCAAAAGAAGTTTTCTCACTATCTTTAACTATTTCCTTTTCATTATCCGCATATAGATATTTCTCAAAAAAATTTGATTTAGGATTGAATCATAACATGAGACTTAGTATCTTATCCTTTATAATTAAAGTATCCTTGAATGAATTCTAATATAACTTCATTTCAACATTGTACAAGCTCGCGAATTATTTCAGAAACATACTAACAATAGTGGGATACATGATCCATTGATATTTTACAACACCATATTTTGGCTTCTTTATTTTCGGGATGATGAACCCCATATGGTTGAACGTTATCATGTTTACCAACTAGTCATGCACATACACATTTGAAAATTTTAAAGATTCCCTGTCACACTTTCTCGATAACAAAAAACAAGCATCCAAAGGGTTGTATATCTATCATCTCTGGATAATTGACTCACTTTTATCTTTTCATCATGAATATAAAAATGATATTCTACAGTATTAGACTTATCAAAAGTTCTATAAGATTTTGGTAGTTTATGAGAAGGGTATAATGAATCAAAATCAAATGGAACTCCTTGAAACATAGCTGTTTGTTTTTTGGAGGTTGTATAATTTTTGTTATATATCATAATATTAATATTAAGAGAATTATCTATCTCTACTGAATTATAGAATTGTAACACCTCATCAAGATACACATAATCATGATCAGATTTTTTTCATTCCACACAACTAGATTCCCTCCATTGAAAACATATATACCATTTTAATGAAGAATCAAAAGTCTCGTAAATATTTCAGGAGACTAACCATTCCCCTAGATATTTCATGGAAGAGAACTATTTTGGGGAAATTTTATTTGGAGAAAAAGTAGTAGAATAAGTCTTTAAATACTAACTCAATGTCCAAATATCTTCCAAATTATGAAAGCTGAGTAGATCTATGAATAAGAAAATTTAGGTAAGATCTGATTACGAACCATGATTTACTATTTATAGAGAAACTGGACATGAGATAAAGTTAGCTGAGTTTGTTGTAGGATATTTTCTTTTCAAATGAAATTTATGTTCTTTATTAGTTAAAAAACATACAATGATCAAGAATGATTTTGAAATATTTAGGTTTTCTTTAAATGAAAATTTTATTTAGACGAAAAATGTTTAAGAGTAATAATAATTAAAATAGAAACGACTATTGAACCTAAAAAGGATTACAGAAAATGAACATGTCGGATTAATTGGATATATGTTTTGGTTTCAGTATATCTTTCTTATTAAAATAAAATTACAATAAAAATATAAATCCAACAAAATAAAATAGGTTGGAACTAATAATCCAGTACTGAAAGAATAATCCAACACTGATAGTTTAGTACCGATAAATTATCTCAATACTGATAGTCCAATGTTGATAATGTATTCCAATACCGATAGTCCAGTATCGATAAAGTATTAAAACATCAATAGTGTTGTATAGTACAAATTATTATGAAGTGAAATCATGAAACTAATAAAAAAATGACCCAATAAATTCATGAAACTGAATAAAAATATAGCTAATATTGATAATAGTTAAACTGGAAAACTGTAAAACTAATAAGTGAAACAGATTATTAGAAAAATGGTTGTAGTTATGCTTTTATTCATGTAGAACCAAAAAGTGAAAAAACTGACAAAGCAAGATCGATATAGAAAAACCGATATATGACCAATAAACCTGTAAGAGTTAAACCGATAAACAAAAAACTAAAATGTTGAAGACGATAAAATTATTTATACTCTACCTCTGAAAAAGTGTATAATAATCTAATGATATGGGTTAAACCAAAAATATATATAAATGATTACTTTACAGTTATCATTCCTCATTTCTTTTTAACGTTTTCAATTTTTCGGAAGATAATGGTTTTGTGAAAATATCAGCAAGTTGTTCTTCAATTCCTAGGAATTGTAATATACTATCTAGCTTTTGTGTGTGATACCTAAAAGAATTATGGCTAATAAGATTGATTTTTTCACATGAGTGATTTTTAGGGTTTCTAATAAATGAAATGGAACTATTATTGTCACATATTATTTGTGTTTATGAAAAACTAATTCCATAGACATTGAGTGTGTGTTACATCCACAACACCTGGGAAAAACAACTTACAGCTTCTTCAAATTCATCTTATGCAGTGGAAATTTTTAATAAGTGTTGTTTTATAAAATACCAAGATACCAAAGAATATCTTAAGAAATGACATGTTCTGAATATACTTTTTCTATCCATTCTACAACCACCCAAGTCCTCATCATAATAATCAATCAAAAAAATCATTTCAAAATGAATAGAATACTTATCAATCTATATTTCCCATTTAGTTAAGAAACGTTAATTTCATTTATTTTAAATGAGATTCTTCTATATTATATTTTTATCTTACACATAATTACACCAAAAAAATTAAACCATGATTACTAACTATCATGTATTAAAAACATTCTATCATTCCTTTAAAAGATATTTATCCACTTGTTTCCCAACATCATCCAGATCAAGTGTATTTGAGGTACATGTTGATGTGCTTATACCATTAGTATTTTCATATCGTACTTTTTGATTAATTATTTGATATACTTATATTGAGATATATAGGTTACTTTTGGTTTTTGAGATATTTTAAAACCTAAAAAAATGATAACTCACACATAATAATCATTTCAAAATTGTATTTAATTAGAATCACAAAAAAATCAGTTAAGGATTGTTGAGTTGATCTGAATATAATGTCATAAACATTGATTTGAACATTCCAAACATGTTTTCTTTTGATTTTTATAAAAACAGTTGTTTCTTCAGTACAATATGAATAATTTCTATGTAAAAGAAAAATTTTAAGTCTATCACACCATGCTCTTGGGGCTTGTTATGGCCATAAAAAGGTTTGGATTGTTTAAAAACAGGATCAGGATGGTTTAGATATAAAAAATAGGGTTTTCTATAACAACTTATTCCTGTAAAAAATTATTAAGAAAAGAACAATTTACATCCATTTCAAATTTTTAGAAATTAAAGTATGTTGTAATGGCTAACAGATTTCAAATGGATTCATTTCTAGATATAGGGGAAGGTTATTATTCATAGTCTACTCCCTTATGTTGATTGTATCCCTTAGCAACATATATTTCTCTATTTATTATAATGACTATATTTTCATCAAATATGTTTATGAAAACCCATTTTATACTAATTAAAGTTGTTTCTTTTGGACTTTTAACCAAGGTAAAGACTTTTTTTTATTCATATTCATTTAGTTTGTGTTGTATTACTTTAATCTAATCATAATAAAGTAATTCCTCATTTGAATTATTATGTTAAAATTGAGACATTAAAGAATGATGATATATTTCATTTCACATAGAATTTATAGTTTTACAGGTTTATTTACATTAACAATGATATTATCACTGGGATGATTGCTAAAGAAAATTGATTTGGGGTTTTTTAAACATGTTAGTCAACATAAGTTATAATTTCTTCTGGGGTAAATGTTTTAGAATCATTTTCCTGATTATTTCCCATTTCAAAAGTGTATTCAATCGATGATGGATAATATTTTTGTCAAAAAAAACATCACATGATGTAGGTAACAGTTTTCAAAAACAATTTGGTTAGTTTCATCAAACATAACATGAACTGCTTCCTCAACAATACAAGAGTTTTTTTTTAAAAACTGTATAATCCATAAAAGTTTTGGAATTTCCTAGAATGATTCCTTGATCAGATTTAACTGTGAATTTATTTAAATTATTATTTTTATTAAATATTAATACTTTGCATCCAAATATTTTGAAATAATAGACTTATGGTTTTTTCCTATTTCGAAAATAATAATATTTTTTATTAATTAAGGGTCTAGTTAAATCAAGATTTATATTATTTCAATTATTATTAATAGCTTCACCCAGAAAATGCTATGAAGTTGACTATTCACTCTATATGATTCTTTTCATTTCTTGAAGAACGCAATTTCTTCTTTTAACAAAACATATTTTATGAGGGGTTCAAGTGGGTGTAATGTTTTGAGTAATACCTTTCTTACTAAAATAGTTTCAATATCTGAATTTTAAAACTCTCCACCATTATCACTATAAATGATTATCATTGGTTGGTTTTTCGGATTGTTAAATTGGGTACTAAATGTTTTGAAATAGAAAAATTCTTCTGATTTCATTTCATTAAAATAAACCCATGTAAATCTAGTGTAGTGATCAACTAAAATAAATACATATTATTTTCCTCCAATTCTTACTGGATGTGTTGGATGGAAAATTACCATGTTCACTATGTATAATTCATTATAATTTGAAACTTCATTAATATATTTAGAGATAGTTTTATTTTTCATTCTATATTTACAAGGGTCAAAATATTTTTTATAATCATACATCATATCCTGTAGATCCTTAACAATTCTTTTTTTGGAGTATAAAAAGGTATTACTGGTTATAGTGTCCAAACCTTTTATTCCATAACCATGATTGATCTTCCATTTAACATAGGCAACGTAATTCTTGGCTCATATTGTCTTCTATATTGATTGTGTATAAATTATAATACCTATGTGCGGAAATAATGAATTATTCATAAGAATTGACAACTAAACATTTATCATTCCTAAAATTACCAAGGTATCCTTCATCACATAATTGACTTTTGATTATTAATATTTTTAAAAGACCATTGACAGAAAATACATTTGAAATTAAAACTTTTCCTAAAAACTATATTACATATACCAAAGATCTTCCCCTGAGCATTATCTCAGAAGGTAACTCTTTTAATTTTCATTTAAATAATATTTTCAATGAAATTTGGGTTTCCCATCATTTTTTGAGAAAAACTACTATACATGTACATAATGTTCTTGTTGTTGGTACAATTCTTATTTTCTTTAAAAAAGAAGAAATTAGTTTTTCGGAACCCAAACTTTTTTTGATCTGGAAATGTTCGATAATTGTTTCAGGAAACATAATTTGTATTGTAAAATGACAATTATGAAACCCTAATGACGAAGATTTATTAACAGATCAATTTCAATCCCAATGTCTACCACATAGACATTTAGTGAAGAATATATCATTTTTGGGAACAAAATAGATATGACATAAAATCGGTTTTGACTGAGTGTAACCAATTTCATAACTATTCCTTAGAAGTAGAATTCCAGAATACATGTTGTCAAATTATTTCTCTAAAGATTTAAATTTTGAAAAAATGTATTAATAGAAAATAATTCATATTTTAGTTAGTGTCGAAATTATCATTCTGAAAAGAAATTTTTTTAAATTTTTTTAGATTCAAAAGAAGTTTTCATTGAAAAATGTTGTCAAATTCCATAAAAAGTCTACTTCTCTCAGAATTTACATTCGTAAGGGTTTTTGAAAAATTTTCAAAATCAAAATATTTCATATCATGATCTTTTTGAAAGTTATGATACTTATTTTATAATAATATTTATTCTATAATTTTCCATATCATGCTTTTTATTGAGTTTGGAATTATCATTCTCAATTAATATTGAATATCTGGATACTTCTTCAAATGAATAAGAATTTCCTCTGTTGTGGAAGATTCTTCATCCAAAGAGTATGAATATTTATCATCAGGGTAATTATCATTTAATGATGCATTTGTAAGAGATTTATCATTGTGTACATTAGACATGACACAATGATTTTCAATAGTTTGTCTGGATATGTGTCCGATATTTTTCTAATTAGAAGATTTTTATTCTGTGGATTCATCGGATGAATCACCACTACTCTCACTCCAAGATTAATTTAAATAAATTAATTTATTTTTCTTTTACTTTTAATACTTTTCTTCTTTCTTTCATAATTTTTTCCCTTCCTGTATTTTCATTTTATTAATTGAAAATATGGTCTAATATGACATGTTGTTTTACATTCATAACATGGTACTTATGAGTATTTATTTTCCTTTATATCCTTATTTTTGAATCATTATTGAATATAATTTTTATAAAGCTGTATTTTTTATGCTTCAAGCAAGATTGGATACCTTATTATCTGAGTGATCACTTTCACTTGATTCTGATATAACAGCTGCTTTCTTACCTTTGGATCTTGTTATCCTTTTCAATATCTTATATTTGAATGTAGTATTAAAATAAACACTTTCATTACCATTATTCTTCTTATTTAAATCAGAATCTCTTATCATTATTGTCTCACGCTGTAAGAGGGTTCCAAATGATTCATTAAGAGTTATTTGAGTAACATTCATTTTCTAATCAATAAAAGTCCTTTTTTATTTCCATTAATTAAAAATTATATCAATTTTCCTGTCCAAAAGCACTTTACCATCATGAACGTTTTCACCCATGGATTGATGACTTCTATGAAATTTCATAAATATTTTTTTCACCATGCATACTTGTTCTATATAAAGAAAAAATCATGATATTCGCCTTAGAGAATGGCTCTTCTTAATTCTGTATCATTATATGTACCATAATGTGTGACCACCAATTTATTATAAGTACAATTGGATGCTTCACATGATGATATGTGACTATATATATTCCCGGTCATGTAATACAAAATAGTATTTTTACCGTGTATTATAATTGAAATTATGGTTTCCCTTGTTTGGTGAAGGTTCTGAGTTCTTTGTCTAGGATTTTTTAATCTCTAGTAAACATAAAAAATTTGTCAACATCATTATTAATAACAAATGTCTTCTATCGATCTCTCTTATATTAATAATTATTCCCATAAAAATTATGTGGTTTAGTAAGATTTAGGTTGTCAATTTATCCAATATTCATTCTTATCTTATTATAAAACAAAATGTTTCCATTCCAAACGTTAGTGTAGTATATACATATAATTTTTTTGTAAAAGTAACACAATTTTCTTATAGAAAGATATAATTAAATAAAAACATATTTGTGGAAACATTATCCGATAATATTTTTTGGATATTAATATAGATATATATGTATATTAGATGTCACAATACATGAGGGGGTGAATTATTGGTTAAAATTAATTTGAATTCACACACTTAAGAAATTACTTAGTTTAAGAGGTCTTAAACTAATACAATTTCTAGCCAATACAATTGACAATATAGGTCCTGGTTTTGATGAATATGATATGTTGTATAACCATTAGTAATGGAAAACAATTTTATTTGAATTCGATACAATGATCAGTGTAATGAAAATATAAATGTCTCTACCATACAACATTTAGAATCAATTAATACAATATGTAATGAAAGAAACATAATTGAATAATATTTAATAAAAATGAATATAAATAGAAAGAAGAAATATAGTGTTTACCTTTATATTAAAAATAGAAGTGAAAATTTAAAGATATTTTAAATTTGTTATCCCAATGTGTAGGGTATACATTCACCTAGGAATAATGGTATGTCTTACTACCATCATGATAATCCCTCGATACGATTATCGGCACAACTGTCTTCCAATCTCCAAAAGCACTCGGTTATGAACATAATCAAAAAAAATATCTTTCATATAATCCAAATCCCTTGATACTATTATCAGAATGATTGTATTCATATCCCTAGAATTCCTCGATTGTTATCACAATGATTAAATGCACAAAGCATAAACAAAGAGCTTATAAAAATAAAAAACTTGGAATAAGCCATAAATTTATTGTATCTTCAAGGATTTTTCATGTAGAAAGATATAAGTCTCACTATATCTCTGTAGAACATGACATAAGAAAATGTTATGTATTTGGGTTCGAATGACCTCCTATTTCTAGGCCTCATGTTCCAACGGTCGTATTTCCTCCAATGATCATATTTCACTAAAAAAATATGAGGGGTATGGACAAGGTGAATTACAATGGTTAAAACAAACATAATACACGACATAATTTTTATTGGTAAATAACCTACACAATGCCATAATTTTGTTTATAAATTAGTAAGTAATTAAGTTATGAAACAATGAATATGAAAAACATGTAATCGATATTGATGTAAGATAAGATTACAATTCATTACATGTGTAAGACTAATAATATAGACATAATTTTTGTCATGATAAAAATGCACAAAGTGGTTACAATAAAAAACATGGATTCGATGTTTAATATGGATAAGTTCCATATTGTTTAAAAATTATATTGTGGTTAAGATGCGTGATATATAATATATTAAGGATATATGATTATGATTTGATACTTAACCTTATTATGATTCTTGATTAAGATAAAATTCATAACCAGGTTACGATTCAAATGATTATGATGCATGAGGATACGATGCATAACCAAGTTATGATACTTGTGATTAAGATGCATATGGTTACGATGCATAACATGATTAGGATACAGTTGATTATGATGCACATGCATATAATGGAAAACAATAGTATATGTCAAGAAAACAACATATAATATTTCAATATAAACATAATTCATGATTACGATATATGTGATTACAATTATAAAACAATATATTTTGTTTAATTTAAAAACAACATATGTAATTATGATACGAATACAACATATAAGAAAAATAAATTTAGTTGTTGCTATTATAAATAATCATACATGATAATAAATATATGTAACTACAATATTTGTGATTAATGACTTACAAAACAAATGATTGATGGGAAATTTGAAATAATTTTTGATTCCAAAATTCCAAGAGAACCCCATATTCAAGCCATTATATCATTACAGTTACTCACGAAGAGACCAAGGTCATTTGGACCCTTCCCAAATGTGACCATATTTGTCAAAGTCGTTTTGATTCCAAAATTATGGGATTATGCCTACATACACATAGGGATACCAGATATTTCTCCCAAGAGACTGTGGGGGATAACACATACAAAATATGGATTAATTCAAAATACAATAGATAATGTTCAGACGCCCTAGTGGATACCACAAATGCCAACAAGAAACTCTAGGGATACCATGTACCATACTGATACATCCCCCTTGGTGGAGGATTATCTCCCAGCTCACAGCAGTTACGTGATTCCAAATACACTAATAATATTGATAGAGGATCACACAACGGTCACAAGGGGAATTCATTAATATATCATTAGCCCAAACATTATATGGGATTATAGACTAGTAATTTGGAAGTAATAACATACTGAACCCCCCCCCCCCCCAAATAGACATAGTTAACACTCTTCAAATCTAATAGTCCATGATATAAACTAACCACACCATCACATAAAATTAATCACATCATTAGAGTCTCAAATCCCTACAATGCTCGTCAAATGAGCTTATCGTATGAAATTTATGGCATTTTGATGTTTCAGAATGTGTAACTAGGATTCCAGACCAACTCACAATTGGTCCATGGACTACAACGATCAACCAACCACTACTGATGTGGTCATCCAAGGATATCAACCACCATGGGCTGTCGCGGTCGACCATGACAGTTAACTGCCCCCAAATATAATGGCCGCACAGTAGCTGGAGCTACATTTCATCACGATTGACCATTGTGGTCAACCCTAAACTTGTTCTAGTCTGGTCTCCTTAGGTCCAACCAGGATCCAACGTATCCTAATATGCATAACCTGGAACATTTGTCTTGCCTGACCTCCAGCGCTTGGGCCTGTGTTCCCAAGCCTAGTCCGCACCTCTCCAACCTGACCTCTTCTTTTGAGACAAGATGATGATGAAGGTGTTTTTCATTCATGTGATGTATTTTGCTGTAGCTTTTTCTTGGAATTCACCTCAAATTTTTTATTGAAAAAATTTTAATAAGCTTTGCTTTGAAAATAATCAGATCAATTATTTTCATAATATCATATCCATGTTTTGAAAATAACCAGACTCCTGTATTCCAATGAATTATACTCCCAATAAAAATCTATTTAAATGAGAAGATTTTTTTTGGAATAAATGAATTTTATCAAACTCTATTCAAGACTATAATTAATGATAATAAATGTTTTTAGATGTAAATTCTATAAGATTAACTCTAGAACCGATTTGAGTGAATTGAATGTTTTGAATATGAGTCCATGTTACTACAATAAATCAATTATCACAATGTTTTTTTATTTTTATTTCAAATAAATCATATGTTGAATTGAGACCTTGTGATGTAAACATGATAGAAGAAAGAGGGAGTAGAAGAGACTATGTTGGTCATAAAGGGATTCTATAAATATTTATCTAATGTCGATGGGAGTGAGAAATAAGTGATACTAATAGTTTTTCAAATCATACGTGTCATTGTGAAGAAAATTTAAAAGATGGTTCTGATTGAAAATGTGGTTTAGTTTGAAAAATTTTGTGTTTCTTTAAAAGTTGATGTTGATTTAAATGGTGGTAATATTTGAAATGGTGATACTGATTAAAAAAGTGGTGCTGATTGAACATGTGTTAATCATTTAATAGGAGGTTCTGATTGAAATGTTGATACAGATTGAATATGTGTTACTGATAGAGGAGTATGAGATAGTGCGTATTGTTTTCCAAAATAACCGTACCCAGAAAATATCTTATTATAGAAAATATAATCTAGGATAATCAAATCTAGAATTATTGTACACAGAATGATTGCTCCATGAAAAGATCATATTCTAGAAAATCATATTTAGACCTATTGTATTCAAAATGATCATAACAAGGATGATAATATCCCAATAAATTTTATTCATACATTATTCTATTAAGGTTTTCCTGAATAGAAAAAAAATGAAGAGAATGTTATGATACATTCTGTTCTATGTCTGATGATGCCAAAGTTGTTCTAAAATGAATTTAATGCCATGAAGTCATGATACATGAACAATAATGTGAATGATGTTTTGAAACACACATGGTACAAGATAAAAGAAAAAATAAGGATATTTCTTAATGAATTTTCAAGGTGGAGCTATACAATCAAATTAATGAATTTTATTCAACTTTTTTCCTAGAATCATATTCAGCATATCAGAATAGAATCCATTTATTCATACAATTGTTTTTAATTTATACAATGATTTTTATTGGTGATAATATATTGATAAAAATTAAACTCATGTATTAAAATTATACATATGATTTAAATGAATTTATAAAGAATGATATAATGTTTGAAGAAGAATTGAGTTGTTTCAAGAAGCATTGATGATGTCAAAATTAATTCAAGATTCTAGTGAAAATTGACATGTGGGTGAATATTTGTGAGCAGGAATATTTTTCATGATTCATACCCAAACCATTCAAGGGTCACCTATAAAAGAAGTATTTATATCCATTTTCTGACCATGGTTTCTGTTCACCATACTACATATAGAGGATATGAATGTTTGGTGGGAGAATGGGAAACATTTTTTTTATTGATGACATTTTAATGGGATGAATAAAATATAATAAAATTGTATTCGGATGATCATCAAACATAGAATTCGTTATACTCAACGGATCATCATATTTTATTTTTCATCACTATATTCAATTATTCATTTTATTTGGTTTGATTAATCGTCTTTTTGAAATTTTGTATTGTGTTTTCCCAATTTTAGAATTGATTGAATAATGAAGAATAATAGTATTTAGTTTTTCATACTCATATTTTGACGTGGTTTCAATTCATTACTATTGTATTACACTATTTTTTATGAGAGTGAGAACACACAATTTGATTGACTATGAAGTGTATTACGAGTGAATGAAAACATATTACTCGTTGTGATACAATGATTATATTCTATATGATTTTAAGGTATTGTATTGTCTCTAAAACATACCAATGAAATATTTGTTCATAGAGAATAGTGAACCCTGAATAAATCTATCATCATGCTGATGTTGTTTTATTTGATCTCATTAGATAATTAAATCATTAAAAAGAGGGAAAGTTTTTTTCAATTGAATTGAAATAGAATAGAAAAAGCGTTTCACGGATTCACCCCCTCCTCCTCTCAGTGATACAATACACTTACAAGGTACTTACATTTTCTAACATTGATAAAGGATTCTTTGCAATTATTTTCTGATGTAAAATTATAACTATGTTAATGGTAATGGTATTCATGTCATTGATTGAAATAATTATCATATTCTAAAGGAAATAATTCTTCCTTAACTTTTTTCTATCAGTTATGATGTCCTGGAAGTTGAAATAGTTGGGTTTCCACCCAATGATGGTAAAGCACCACATACACCAGTTGATTAGAATAGTATTTTTATTGATGGTAGTGAAATGTATTATATATATTCATCACTTTATGATATTTTATTATTTATACATAAATGTGGGCCTACAACCAAAGGTATATATGACTAATGGAAAAACATATATGAAGTACATTCAAAAGTATAGATGGGAAACCCTCAATTATAAAGATTGATATACTACAATTTTTATATGGGTGAGCATGAATCTGTTGGGGATATCATTATAAATGTGAAATATATTTTCAATATTATCAGTTTTCTTGATGAATAAATGGATGACTCTATGTTGTTGAAAAATATTTTTAGAATCCTACCTAAAATAATTAATGAAAATGATTCATCCTTAGAAGATAAAGATAATGAGAAACAATATCATGATGATATGCAAAAAACTCTCATCACTTATTAAAAGAGAATATATACTGATATGAAATTAAAAACAATAGAAGATCGGGAAAATTATTTCAAGGGTATGAAGAATGAATTTTCGATAAAGATTGATATTAAAGAAAAATATATTGAATCTGAATCTAAAAATAAGGTACTCAAAAATCTCAATGATATCTCCTAGATTTTTTCCTAAAAATGATAATAGAGGTAGAAGAAAAAACAAGGGTAAACTCATGTATAAATATTTTGAATGTGGAGGTGTTGGTCACTTTGTAGATAACTGTCCTCAATGAATGAAAGAAGAGGATTGCAAAGACGAAGAAAAAAATCCAAGAAGATTGTGGAATAAATTTTATGATAAAGGATGTGGTATTACATAAGGAATGAAATGAAATTATTCGAATTCAAAACAATATGTATCTTATCAATCGGTTAAGAGGATGATGTTAGTAATGCTGAATCTACAAAATCAGTTTTGTGTGGAATTTAAAATACTTATATATAAATAGTGATTGATGAAAATTGAAAAATAAATAGTTATGAAGAAGGATAAATCAACTTGAAATCAATTTTAAATAATAGTTGAATGTATGTATGAGAAAGATCATAATACATGAAAGGAAAACAAATCATTGGAAGACATAAGTTCATTAATCCAGGAGTTTTTTTAAAAATAATGAGAAAAGATTATAAATGAGATAGATAATTTGATGAAATCACGTGAAGTTGAAATGAATCATAATGAGTATATGTAGGTTATTCTGAAGGGAAATTGGAAGAAGAGTTGGAACATGTCAAACAAAAACACTAAAACATTTAATTGAGGAATACATGTTCAAAAAACAATATCACTATGTTTGGAGAATGATATCAAAATTAGAAATTTATAAAGGATCAACAAAATATACCTTTAAAAGGTTAAAAAATATAGAATTATTTCCGAAATTAAGAATGTGTGGAAATTAATATATAGGAAAAAACCAACAATGTTTGTAATTATAATGTTTCTAATATACCGAAACATGAATATAATTCTAAAGAATATAGATCCCAAAATTATAGAAATAATATGATGAATTAATTTGATAGAAATAATGTTTGTGGATCCGAAATGTGATATGGGAATGTTTAAGATAAATGCATTGACAGTTATAATCAATATGGATGTTTCAGTGAAAAATACAAAATTGATAGCAATTTCTTGTAGTGTGGGTGATTCAGACACAATGAATGTCTGTTCTTGTGTAAAAAAACATTACTATTATCCCAAAAGTTATGAATGTGAATGATTTGAGTAGAGTCAATCACCTCAATGAAAAAATAATGATAAATTGGTCGTGTTTAAATTATAGATGGATGGAGTAATGATTGAAAATAGTTTCCAACACCTAGAAACTTTTTTTGAATGGTTTGAACAAAACAGAAACCATGAAAAATGATTTCCTGTATTGTTACCTTCCTAGAAAAATATTTGTAATTCTCAAAATCCAAAGGTGATAAAAGTAATAGAGTATGAAAAAGATCATATTTTTTAATCATCTTTGAATTATTCAAAAGTATAGAGTCTTTCAATAATTTATAGTGTTTGTTATTCATAAATGACTGGAGGGATGAAATTGTTGAACATTTTAAATCATTTTAAAGAGGGAATGGTGACATTTGGCAGTGATGTATCCCTAAAGATAAAAGGTGTTGTATTAGCCCTCATTGGAATGGAAAAATTAAAATACAAGAATACATTGTATATTTATGGGATGAATTACAATTTTATAGGTTATTCACGATTATTTGATATGGGTAACAAGGTTTTTTTTGGGGTGGATGGGTTTTTTGTGAAGAATGAAGAATATGGGAAGTGTGATAGAAGAGTCCAAGATACAAAAAAGAATTTTTTTCAGATTGGTGAAATAAAAAACACTTGTTACATGATCATGGTGGTAGATAATAAATTGTGACATAAAATACTTCATTACATGGGGTAGAGAAAAATGAACATGTTTTCTAATAGTAATAGAATCTTGGGCATTCTAGATTTTCCAAGATGATGTGATTTGTGTTTATCAATCTGGGACAAATGAATGATAATAATTTTTGTCCACAATAAAGATGATATTGGTTCAAAACAACCCCTGGAGATGATTTATTCTGATATATGAAGGAAAATGAAGAAACAATAAACAATTAGAGATAAGTATATAATCACTTTCATTGATGATTTTCCTCACATTACTTGTGTTATGTATGTGAAACAAAAATCAGAGACTTTGAAAATGTGTAATTTTTTCCTAAATAAATCAATAAAATAATGAGTGTATTTAATAATGATGTTAATAACAAACAATTGTGGTGAATATACAAGTGATAAATTTTAAAAATATCATCAGAATCATGGAATTATGCATGATTATATATCCCCATACACTCCTCATCAAAATGTGGTTGATGAAAGAGATAATTGATTATAGCAATAAATGGGAAGAATGATGTGACATGAACATGGTATTTATCATTACACTTGGATTCGTGCCATGAGAATAACTATTAAAATTAAAAAACAATGTTTCTAATTGAATTAATCATATATGACTGCACATGAATTTTTCTATGGAAAAACTCTAGGTCTGAATCGCATTAGTGTTTTTTGGAGTAAATGTGTTATAAAGAAGAAAGGTAGAATATTTAAAAAATTTGAGCATAAATGTGAATATGGGATCATTAATTGATTTTCTCCAGAAAGAAGAGGATATAGATTTCTCAAAAAAAACACAAAATAAATGATGAATCTATTGATGTGAAGGTTATTGAATAAAGTTGTAATAAAAAACCGTCTGATGAAGAAAAATAAGTTGATCATTATAAGGACCTGGCCATAAAACATTACTTAATATTGACTTAAATTGAATAATTCACATTGAGGATATTTTCAGGTTTAGTGTTTTAGAAAATTAGGAAAAAATTATTACATCTCAAAAGATTACAAAGTATACACTTCAACATAGTTTCCTCTCCTTTTTTACAAAAATGAACTCTTGAAAAAAAGAGTCATGACTAGTTCCATGTTTATGACAACATGAATTTTCCATGATGCCATCCTTGACACTATAACACATTATTCCCTATGGAAAACATTTCAAAAAAGACTTGGGATGAGCATAAAAATCTCAGTAAGGGATACACAAAGAAGGAAAACTGTTAGTTTTTCAAAACAACAAGTAAACCATGAATGCTTTATCATCAAAGTAATAATTTTCACCTTTATAAAGTAGTAAATAATATTCACTGCATAAAATATCACTACATATCCTTTGTAACCAAAATATTACCATAAACCAATATAAAGAACACATAACATATAAAGGTAACTTGGGACAAAAACATACTTAAATAAAATAACCATATGGTTGACTTCCACACATATTCCTATATGGAATAGCCATACAACCAACTTCCATACCCAATGCATTAGAGGTTATAATGTAACCACCCATAATGGTATTCACGGAACCACCCATCATATGGTTTATCACGTAACCACCCGTCAAATGTCCATGTAACATTACAAAATAATAAGACATAAAACAAATATAATGGAAAGAAAACATTTCCACATTTCGGTCACAATATATCACATAAATATATTTATATAACAAATCACTTATAAAAACCATTTCCAATACCAAAAAACATAAATGTGTATATGGTATTTATTTCATTTTGAAAACATTATGGCTTATTGAGGAATCTAAAAACCAAATAACACTCATGGCGGCGGAAAAGGCCATTGTCACTGCGTACGTTAAAAGAAACATTTCTTTTTTGTCATTTAGTAAAACTCTTTGTAGAAACTAATTTCTATTTGAATGAAATGAAATGTAAAAGGTGTTTTATAATGAGTACAAAACAAAGTCTTGTATTAGAACAAAATATGCCTCAATGAATGGATATTGAGATGAAGTCCCTTACAAAGTCGGTATCCTTAGATTAAGGATAAATCAATTACATAATTATGTGTGAAAATATAAAGACAACCAATATAAGGGCATATTTAGTGTAATACAATCATAGGTCATCCACACATATTTATAGTATTACATAAACAATAAGTAGAGTTTTAACCCAATGAATTGAAATTGGGTTAAGAAGTTCGCTTACAGAAATTCGACAGCCTAACTGTGTCGTTTTAAAATTCAGAAAATGAGACAATGATGGATAAAAATGGTATCTGATCACTTGGAAATATAATTTATTTCAATAATTATATATAATAACATATCCCATCATATGAATATGTTAATTAAAAGACCTAACAAAAGAATTCTTTTAAAAAGGGGAGGGTGAAAGGTTCCCTTACCGATTTGGGTAACTTTAGAAACGTACACCACAAGAAAGAAGGACCATACAATATTGATCTAAATACCCATAAATGAATTTATATTACACAAAGAGTAGAATAATGGGAAGTACATACACCACTCAAATTAAATGGTGAAAAATGTAGCATAAATCTCACGGGAATAAAAGTGAGATGAAAAACGCCTTACGAAAACTCGACAGCCTAACGACGCCACTTAAAACATCCAAAAATGGATTTATGAGATCAAATAAGGTCTCTCATAATATGAACATAAAAATTACAGAATTATTTTTATAGAAGAACATCCCCAAATACAAAAAACATGATCTTAATAGAAATGACATAAAAGAGAGTACTTAAAAAGAAAGAGAGAGGTAGGATCCCTTACCTCAAGTCCAACTTGCCTTGTTCGTTTCTTTATATTCCAGAATAATAAACTTTGGACAATTTATACTTTCATAAGGAACTCCATTAAATATTATTTTTCAGTTCAGATCACATATTATAATTTTATAATAATTGGTTAATAATGTGAGTTCATATCAGACGTTTTTGTCGATGTTCGGTACATGAGTCAAAATTGAACTAGTTGGAAAAAAATTTCCTTGTAGATATGGGAAAATCATCTCCAGAATATTATTAATGATTTAAATATCATATATATCCAGTATATATTCATTTTATAATATTCCATATCATTTGGAGATAAAAATGAAATGCATCATTAATGAAGACGGTAGGTCGTACGTACGCATGAACACTACTTTCATTTCTTTGTCATATTAATGGAATTAAAACTAAATGAGATATATATATATATATTATAATTACATAATGATATCCATAAATTAGATGTAATATATGACATATATATCCATTATATATATGTACTTATAACTGTACATAAAATTTGTAGATAAGAAATGAAATGTACCGTTCATGGAGACGGTAATCCGTATGTACGCAGGAACCCTACTTTCATTTCTATTTCATACATTAATGGAATGATAAAAATATTGATACATAGGTATATTATAATTACAGTATAATATAATATATATGATCATTAAATCCGTCTCTTATACATCCCACATATGGTACTAACGATTCAAATCACTTTGAGGGGGCAGTAGTCTGCACTTCCTAAAATGAAATTATCGCATTTACCCGTTATGGAAACCATAAAGGTAGGGAATAAATGAAAAATAAAGAAGCATAAAGAATACGTAAACGTTATGTATATATCCTATATAAATTCAGGGACATCTTAATGGCCACCATGAGAGGTGTTAAAAGAATATTGAACAATCATCGTTTCGTGAGGCAGTTATTCACCACCTACAGAAACAATATGTTCTTTAACCATTAGATGGAGGTGTGTATGATTTTAGCTAGAATCCTAATCATAACATAATCCTAGTATATTTATGATACAAGTGTTGTAACAAAATAATGGAATAAAAAGAGTTTCGGGGTTTGGAGACGCAAAATAAAACAAAAGAACATAAGAGAAGACATTACCTTCAAATCAAATAACTCTTTTTGATTTGAGCTAAAAGGCTTCCATGGAAATACTTCTGCCATATGTGGAGACACAATATGATAAGAGGTTGGATGATTCAAGGTCTTCAGAGGTGTGGGTAAGGAGGTTGAGGTGGGGGCCTTTTATAAGTGGGAGGAGGGGCACTCTTGGAAAGTCTTGAAAAGATACTTTATTATAAAATGTTTTTTGAATATCAAAGGTCCCACAATTATATATTTCGAGGATAAGGTGATAATGGTTCTAAATACACCCAACCAATAGGTTTTTGACAAGGGAATTTCTTATATTTTACATAATTTTTCATTTTATTTAAATCGTCCATTAATGTGGTAACCGCTGCATCGTCATTGTGTCAAAAATAAATAAATTTATATAATGTATAAAAATAATAAAAAAATACTACGATGTAGGAAATATTTTTATCTTTACAATGAATATTTACAGTAAAAAATAAGACTTGTATAACTCCATTTAAATTTTTTTAGTAAAACAATACATGTTTGTGACATTTTTATTTTAACTTTAAATAAAATGTTATTAATGTCATTTTCTTACCCATGTGGCTCCATGGGGTCCCCAAGTTTTCCCATGGATTATGTTGGTCGGACATCACTTATCCAATATGTGTCGGAAAAGTGTAAAGGTAATTTCATATTATTATATCATTATATTTACCTTATATTACACTAATTTCCTTTAATCACGATTAATAAAACTTAACAGTTACTATTCAGAAAAAAATTATTTTAATCCAATTGAAGCACATTTTACATCCAAATGACAACCAGGTATGTTGGAATTTTGAAATTCAAATCAAATAGGTGGTAAAATTTAATTTAAACGAAAAATCAGTTTTTTTAACTACCACTTAGTGGTTTCACTATTCATTAAATATGGAAGTTTTTCAGAAAAATAACAAAAATTCACCCTAAGATATATTTGATATTCTGAATTCAAATATGATGTATATTATAAAAAATTCAGATCATATAAGTTTCATTAATTAATTTAATAATTAATTCCTGTTTTCAAAACAAATAGCCTGTTTTTAAGAAACTATATCTATCAAAATATGGGCACTTGTTTAAGTCCAATTTCAAAGTGAAATTAATTCAAATGAAGAAAATTGGATTAAATGGTAAAAATATATTTTGATTACACCTTAAAACCAATTAAAAATATTATATGACCATATAAATAAATTAGACTAAAAGGAGGTTTTGAATTAAAATACTGCATTATAAACTATTCATTAAAAAATGAACTTTATCAGAAAAATACCAATAATTTATTCAAAGTAAATTTTCATGTCCCGATTAGAAAAAAGAATTATATTTTGTCAAATATGACATATAAATTGTCAAAAAGTGGGTTTAAAAAGGGTTCCCCATAAAAAGGAGGTTAATCGTCCTTTAAAAGAAAATTAGAATATTTATGCTTAAAATTGGATTCATTCACATTTTAAGCATCTAACATTTATTGAATAAATGTAAAAATATTTGAAAAGCATATATAATCACTTTTTAGTTAGTTCTGTTCATTCCTGTCGTTATATCGGCTAGGAGTTTACTGCCATTTACAATAATATTATAATATTATTTGTGTGCATCGTACAATTTCAAAGAAGCTCGTTGTTGCGTATTCGGTACTCCATCGAACATAGCATCCCCTTTAATGTAATATTAATATTTTATTCAAAAATATTAATAAATATGAAAAAGAAATATTCTTTATTTATCTGGGATTTTACAATCATTTTAAAGAATGAAATTTTTATAAGGATGAAGACAATTGTTTCCTATTCAAGAGGATGAAACTAAATCATATATTTCATGTGATGAAGAAGATTCTCCAAAGTCTCATCCCCAGATAAAGAAAAAATGTGGTCTCTCAGAATAAATTTTGTGATCAACAATAATAGAATCAATCTAGTAGGGAAATTTTTTTATCACACATATTTATCTATATTCAAAAGTGGAACCAAATGAGGTAAACAATTCTTTTGAGCATCCAGGATTTGATCAATTCAATAATAAAAAATTGGAGAAGATTGAATAGAATAATACATGAGAACTCATACCCCATCCTGAAACAAAAAAATCACAGGCAAAAAATGTGTATTACGAAAAATAAAATATGAATGAAGAAGGTGAAATTATAATAAAGAAATATTGATTGGTTTGAGATGGGTATTCAAATATATAATGGCTTGATTTTGATGGAACATTTTCTCCAGTTGCTAGATTGGAAATAATTAGATTCTTCCATAATATTACTGCACAATGAGGCAATAAGATCAATAAAATAGATTATAAAATTTCATTCATAATTGATGTTCTTGAATAATTTGTTTATATTTAACAACCCTCTGTCTCTGATATTAAGAAATTTGATAGTTAGGTATTTATATTGATGAAATACTTGTATGGGATAAAATAGGCATTAAGGGTATGGTATTCCATTTTGGACACTTTCTTAAGGAAGATGAGTTTCATGAAAGGAATAGTGGATAAAAATCTATATATCATAGATTGACATCAGTGCTCCCTTATTGTGATATTTTATGTTGAAGATATTATATTTCCTAGGTTTGATAAAAGATTTTTTGTATTATTTTTTCAATATATGAAAAAGGTATTTGAAATGTCCATGATCGGGGAAATGAAATACAATATGGGGTTAAAAATACTGCAAAAGAAAGAAATAATTTTTCTCTCAAAATAAATGTATGCTAAATAAAATATAAATAGGTTTATCATGGAAAAATCAATACATATTTCCACACAAATTTATGTGGGAACTGTATTGAGTAATGTTGCAGAAGGAAACGAAGTGGACATGAAAGTGTATTAGATGTTGATTGGAATTATATTATATTTCACTACCTGTTGTCCATAAATTGTTTATGATGATAACTTTTGTAAAATATATCAGAAGTCCTCCCAAAAGAATCAAATTTTATTTCTAGAAAAATAATTCTCAGATACATCAGTGGAACAATAGAATTGGGATTAGGTATTGCATCTTATATAGTGTTTATTTTTTTGGGTAATGAGATGTTTATTGAGAATGAAATGATGAAGATAGAAGATATTCATCTGGTGGAGTATTCTTAAAGGGGAAGCATTGTGTTATCTATAATTCAAAGAAACAGAGTTAATTAACCCTTAGTACAGTTGAAAAAGACTATGTTTTTTTCACTGAAGTCGCTACTCAATAATTATGGATGAAAACACAATTTAAATATTTTCTTGTTGAAGTGATGTTTCAATTTCTCTTGGGTTTTCACAATCAATTTACAATCAATACCACCATGAATCTAGTTCAACATTATAATTCAAAGAACCTTGATATCAAATATTAATTTATCAAATAGTATTTAGAGAAGAATGAATTTAAAGTGGAGTGTGTTATAACATCAGGACAAGCGGATAAAATTTTCACACATCCTTTTCCAATTAAATCATTCAAAAAATTGAGGACAAACATGGGTATCCAATGTGATTTTTTTTTGTGGATGAGGTATGTGTTTTTCCCATATCTCATGTTACCTTTGGATTTTCATGTAAAGGGGGAGAATTGTTCTGTTTTATAAATCATTCAAAATTATGTATGTAAAAAGTGGGAGTTGTGGGTATGATTTAAATTCATCCTTTTATTGAGTGTGATATATAATAACATTTTTGGAGTGGTCGTAGGAAATAATTTTATTTTTTTTATTGTGATGTTGAAGAAGAGTTTAGGAAGAGATATAATTTTTTTCATAATCACTTTTTTTGGATATAACGGTTTTCTGTTATATAATTTTTTTCCTCCAATGAGTTAGCTCATGTATGATAAGAATTATTAAATAGTGATATATTTATTAAGGAACCAATTTTTAGTGATTTATGATACATGGTTTATAAAAATATACAAATGGGGATATTGATTGGACCATGTTGGTGATGAATGTGCTTTCATTCAAGTGTTGTCTTTTGTTCTCAAAGAATATTTTTAGAAATCGCCTCATTTTTTAATAGAAAAAATAGTAACTTGGCTTGTTTTTTAATGAATTATATCCATGTTTCTAAATTAATATGACCAATGTTTTCAAAATAACTAGACCTTTGTTTTCAATTGATTTGTACTCACTATGAAAGACCAACACAATGAGAAAATTCTTTTCGTGAAGAAAAGTTTTTCATCGGACTCTAAATAGGTACTGAATGAAATTGAAAACAACTTAATACATGTCAATATCATCAAATTCACTCTGGAACCATTGTGAATGAAGTGATTGATAAGAATAAGAGTCTCTATAACTAAGATGAATCATTTGTGATAATGGTTTTCCAATTAATATTTCAAATAAATATTAGGTTGAATTGAAAAATTATAATGCAAACAGATGTGATGTTTTTTTTCAAAGAAATCTTAACTGAGTGAATGAAATGTAAGAGATTCTACCAATTGAAGAGGTTGTCTTATTTTAAAAGGTGATTTTGTTTATATACGGTTATATATTTTTTAAATATGATGTTGTTATAAAAGGTTATGATGTTTGAAAATGTGTTATCGATTAAAAAATTAGTGCCAATTGAAAAAATAGTGCAAATTTAAAAGCTGGTACTGATTGAAGAGGTGATGTCGACTGATGAAGTAGTGTAGATAAAAGTGTATGAGACGATGATGATTGTTTTCCAGAATGATCATACCCAGAAGAAATCATATTCTGGAAAATTGTATCCATGACAATCATATACAGAATGATCATACCCAGATTGATTGTGAACAAAAAAGATCATATTGTTGAAAATTTTGAATTGAACAATCATATCCACAATGATAATACTCATGATGTTGATATCTAGATAAATTATATTCATAAAATATCATAACTAGGTTGTGAAGAATAGAATAAAACTGGAATTAATGGAATGTTACGATATTTTTCATTATATTTCTGAAGATTCTAAAGCTATTCTTATATTAATTTAATACCTTGATGTAATGATTCAATCATAGGATTGTGAATGATGTTTTGAAAATCATGCGGGTAAAGTGAAAAGAAAAGAGAAGTAGATTGTTGAATTAATTTTCAAGCGAGATCTATACATTCCAATGAATTATTTTCATCCATATCTGTTTGGAGAATCATATTCATATAAACAGAATGGTATCATTTCTATACAAAATATTTTCAATTGATATAGTGATTTTTATTTAAGAAAAAAAAATTGAGGAAAATATATCTCAGGTATTGAAATCAAACATATGATTAAACTATATATCTGAAGAAGGAGATGATTCTTGAAGTATAATCAACACATTTCGAGAACCATTGATGAATTCAAAATCCATTCTAGATTTTAGTGGAAATTGAAATGTGGGTCAATTTTTTTGAGTGGGAATACTTTTTGAAATTCCCACCTCAAACATTCAATGTTAACCTATAATTGGAGATGTAATTTTCTCTTTCTGACCAAAAGTACTATTTCATTTAGTAGAGTGAAAAGATAAATGTTTTCATTGAGAGGTAGTGATACCATTTTGTTTTCTATTGAAAAAATTTCAATGGTGATGATGATAGGATCGTAACATTTAATTAAGCTGATCAATGTACATGGAATTAATTATAGTCAAAAGATCATTGTATTCTATTTGAAAACATTGTATTTATATGATCATTGTATCAGGATAGAATACTATCATTTATGATTATTCATATTAGGTTTTACCAAACTGAAAATTTCTGGATTGAGGAAGAAGAATCGTAATGAGATTATTGTACTCAGATATTGATGTGGTGTTGAATAATTGATATTTTATTTTAAAACAGAATCAGAATGAGAGAATCATATTGTGATAATTGGACATAGAAAAATTGAACTACGTGTTATTCAAACAATTCTATGAGGTTCCTTCCTTTCTTCTATGTGAGGAATTGAAAATTTTGATTACAATTGAATACATGTTTTGAATTGAAAATAATTGCATGTAACTTTTGTTGTTACATAGCAATTGTTTTTTTTCTTTGAGGGTGCACATGCATATTGGGATTGACTTCAATGTGGTACACGAGTGAAAGGGAATATCCTACTCATGATATTCAATGAATTTTTTTCTAATGAATTGAATGGTAGAGGATTTTATCCAAACCTGGCCAAGGGATTAACTATTCGTATTCAATACTGAACCTTTTAAATATATGAGTTCTTGTTGATGTTGGTTTTTTTGTTTTTTAGTATGGAATTGAATATTTAATAGGATGCAAAGGTTGTTACAATTTAAAAGATACATAAAAAGATAAATATTATTATTGATTTACCCCTACCCTACTCAGTGATAAAATAAAATTACTGGGCACTTTCATGTTCCATTCCAACCAGACCAATGAACCCTCCAAATCATGCAACCTCTGCATCACTGGCCCTGACACATCTTGTGGCCCCTGCATGTGGTCCCCTTCGACGTTTCACACCTACCGGCTATGCCAGCTCCGACATGGCCATCTATTGTGTCCCAACATTTTTGGAATCATATCCAGTTGACTCGTCTGTCTGCCTTGCCTTCCGCCAAGACTAGCCCCCTAGGCCAATGCCGCCACTCTCCTAGACCAACCAGATCCTCCTCACTGACCACCTCTATGAAACACCTGATGGACTGTCATGCACCACATTTATGGCCAAAACATGATGAACCATCTTATTCACACATTTGTTTTTTCATGATGAACTCTGATCCACTGTTTTAGATCATTGCACCAGGAATATAGGGTTTAATAATAAATTTATCATAGAGGGATTTCAATCCACATGGAGGAGATAATGAACACATAAAGAACCTATTAAATCATGGGAAAAATAATAATAATTACGAATGAACAAGACATAGATTTTGTTTGTGTATGCCTGAATCAGCTATTGTTATAATTAGAAAAAAAGAAGACAATTATTGAAAATCTTAGAGATGTTCGTGCATATATAATACATCCTAAAATGATCAAACTATGGGATAATTTGTGGTTGGATTAGAATGTGTCCTTCATATAAATTTATACTGTGGAAAATAATTTAATTGTTCACTCCTTATATAGATTTTTAGTAGATCGTTGATGATGAAAAGTTTTGTTTCTTTCACTAAAAAGATCTTCCAACTCCGTTAGTGTGACAATCAATGATCTGAACCACGATCCGTTAACATTTATCATAAAATATATCCAATAGTTTTCTAAATCTACATTTTTTTAAAAGAAACCCATATGGAAAATCTATTACTATTCATTTAAAGGGAAAATAATCACTTATTCAATAAAATTATTTATCTTAAATTATTTAATGAACATTATTTCAATTTTATATTTTCCATAGAAAACCCTCACCAACTAAATTTATATCATGGATAGGGAATACACCACATTATGAAAAAAAATGGTGGTCTGAGAATTCCAATATGAGTTAATGTTCATGAGTTATTAGTATTTTAAAAGAAAATAATTTTATTTATTTTTGTATTTACGATTACTTTATTGGTGTGTTTTTATTCTGATGACTAGTGTCTATCAATGTTATTTCTCACCTAGTGTAAAGTCGCAATTCTAAGCTCAACCATTCCATTATATTTCTAATTTGTAATCACATTTAAACGATATTCTATGATTTTTGTTGTTTTGTGTGAGTGCTATTAGAAACATACCATTTTTCAATAAATCATTTAGGGAACATCGTGACTCAAAATTTCACGTTATCCCAACATATGGTTTTCATTTATACCGAAATAATTTATAAAAATAAATTTCATAAAATCTGGTTCCTTAAATTTTCCCCACCATGGGGATTTACTTATTGTGAAGTCAAATCAAGGGCTACTCAAACAAATGGGGATATTGAAACGAATATGAGCCTCCCTCCTATGTGCTATCATTAAGATTCATATGTTGTCACTGCACACACAGTAAAATAATCCACCTCCCATAGAGGAACATCTCATGTTGATCATAAATCTCAAATGGGTATTATTCCAAAGTCACACCTTCCTCGATGCCCAGATCACCCTAGTCACTGACCTATGATGGGTCCTTCACGTAACTCCACAACTATGACACATGGAAGACTTTTCATACCCACACTAATTATGGTGGTAGGGCAAAGAGGTACACCACATCACCAACACTACATAGAATCATGAATGCTCCAACGAAAATTAGTGATATCATGAAATATGGCCAAATTTATGTCATCCACATCTTATTGCAACTGATAGGAACATGTGGTTTCCATCTTTGAATTCCAAAGGCCTATATTGCCTATCAACATAAGATATCAATTAGATTTTTGCAGTCTTAATCACATATAGGATTATATGTACCATCTCAATAGATGATCATACCATCTATGGTGCCATATTATTTGATGCTCCTTGGTCATTCCACAAAAGTGACCACCTATTGGATCACTTGTACAATTCATCCAATGGTTTGATACCATTTGTGGAATCGAACTTCAGTTTTATGAAAACTCAACATGATGTATGTGATCCTCGCAACTATATTCAAATTATTTCATGAAATTCCATATCTTTTCTTCCAGAACATAAATGGTCCACTCGGTATTACCATTCATCAATGGTTGGAATGTTGTGATAATGAATAATTTAGTCCGAAACACCTCTAGAAATCTGTTTTGTATTCAATATATAATGCAAGAATCACAACCATAAACAATAATCAATGGGACTCTATGGAGCCAACTATATCCTAAAATTATAGGTGTCCCAATATCAATACTAAACTATACTATAAGAAATCAATGAAGTGGGATGACCTGGTGATTTAGTCAATGATCATCTAGACGCCATTGTGTCCCCTAGATGTATGTGTTAATTCAATCATGAGTTCCACTATTATCGTATGTCGCGTCCATTATGATACATTAGGGGATTCACTAAACCAACAAGAACATGGTACTCATCCTTCGCAAACTAATAGGCGAGGAATCGATAATTAAAATCTGAAACTTCCTTCATCATCCATGGACATAAAAACTAACATCGGATGTCCTAGTAAAACCTTTCAACACATGTATATACCACCAATTGGGATATATGAAGATCCCCCAGAACATACTCCGGCAACATCACTAGTGCTACTGTGTTCCCTCTAAAATTAACGATATTGTCCACACCTTTAAAATATCAATTAAGATTATTCCATGTAGAAAACCCAGCATGTATGGTATCGTAGTTGGTATCCATATGTTGTGCCGCCCAAAATATCTATATGAATAGAGGGGTGTCAACCATTCACATGATGTATGATTCATAATATCCATAAACAAAAGATAACTACAATGATGGCAACTACTCAAAAACCTATCTTTTAAACTACTATCTTTTACATCTATTTAAAGAATGTTCCACCATGATATCCATCACATCATTATATACCATCTAGAAGACATAGTTTTGTATGAACTATAGAAATCACCAATATTACAACCTTCTAGGGATCCCCTGCAACTTAGCCTCCACTACATGAAACTGAGGACTCAAAATATCCACTTCACTAAGGGTTAGGGTATCCAATTGATGAGTAATTGGATCCACCATCCTCTATATGAGTCCACCCTTCGCTACCATGGTTTCCTTTTCACCAACAAGTTAAAATTCATTCCACCAGTACGGGTGCAAAAAATTCAATTCCTAAAACATTCAATCAGAAAATTAACTATATATATCCAATACATACCAATGATGACAACATATTGCCTCGACACCACTACCAATAGATCCCAACCAAAAAAATCACCTCCAAAATTCACGTTAAAGTGTGGGCACCCTGTCATGATCATTGGGCCTCCTCCAGTAAGAGTCTCCCAGACTAGAATCATCGAGTCTCAAAAAACATCAATGGTAAGAATTGAATGAATAGTACATGTGTCTATTAATATAGAAGATAAATTATAATAGACAGAGGTCTTACCTCGAATCATTCATGGACCCCCTAGGTTATATGACCGAACAACATGAATGTTTCCCATCCCCTATCCTCTAACTTCGTAATCCTAGTGTAGATCATCTATTGGTGTTAGTGGTAATGTGTTGAAACATCAACCACCTCCTTCTACTATCCTACCTCTACTTCCCTGCCCTCTATCATGTTGATATTTCTACACCTGTAATTATTTATTCCTCATTGTTCTATCCTCAATATCACTATTAGAAATATGATATGGTATACAATATAGAGGGATATGTAACCTTACACAACATGAAATTCATTTACTATCTCTAGGCACTCTGAACCCACCCTCTGATCCCTAAAAAGAAGATCCAGTATCATTGGAACTATTATCGAAACTATTTCACATGGCCATGTCTCTGAGACATATGTTGGCTTACTGCTGCTGAGGTCTCGACTAATTTGTTCCCTATACTGAGTAACACTTGTTGTATCCACCTGGACAAGGAACTCTCAATGACAAAGGAACTCTCTATCTCCCCATCATTAGAATGAATGCATATAGGGATTTTATTGGATTTTATTTTTCTAAAAAAACTATTCTCAAAGGTCTGACCCCTAAAGCACTAGCTGTGTATCATATCCATTGAGTAACTAGGAAGGTTTATTCCTTGATGAACAATAAAATAACAAATTTTCATCCTATTTGAAATTTTGATGCTCCTGAAGATGAATATGCAATGCCAAATAAGGTGATTTCACATCTCTAAAAAATGTTATCAAACTCATTCCATGGAGTAGTCACCTCATTGTATGATTGGGTAACCAAAACCCACCTTTTCCAAGCTAATAAATGTTGATATCTCTCTACCATGACTACTATATTATTTACTCATGTCATGAAATGATGGAAAAATTGGTTCACTACCTCTTGACAATCCTCATCCTCCTGCATGTCAGGTTTGCATTGTAACCTGAGGGGTCACCACTGATGAAACACATTAATTGAACTCAACCAATGCACATCATCGACAAATATTTCATGCAACATTTTCTACTCTAGAGGTGATGGTATGAATGTTACAAAACATTGAGGTTATATCAATGGTAGAAATACATGTTCCTATGTCTTTTACATCATTGAATCATCCTCATGATCATGTGGTTGAATATTGGCATACTATAAATGTGGTGGCATCATGAGGTAAAATAAGATTAACAGTGGTAAATTAATTATATCAGGAGAACTGACCTAAGAACGACAATTAAGACACAACCATCCCAATACGATGCATGTACTATTATTTTCATTCTGTAATAAGTGTTTTCATGTACCGGGTCAAAATGTCGGAAACCAGAGTTTTGGTGTATAGATACATCCACAATCATACAGACACTAGAGTCCCTATCCTGAAAAATGAACTTGAAAAACTAAACACTATTATCACATAAGAATACCCCATAGGAATTCCACATAAGATTACTGCATAAGAATACCACATAGGAGTACCACATAGGAATACCATTCAAGAATACCACATATATGTACCACACAAGAGTACAACACAGGAATACCACTTATGATTTCCACATAGGTGTACGATAGAGGAATTCAATTTAGAAATACCACACAGGAATACCATACAAAAGTACAATGCCTGAATACAAAACATATGTACCACACTTGAATACAACACAATTTTACCACAAAATAATAACACATAGGAATACCACACAAGAATACCACACAGTCAACTCTATATAGGAATATACATACAATACATATGAAAATAATTTCTTGATATACTAATGAGAAAAACCTACCATCATGTTTTCTTAACCACCTTTAATCCATTTGATTATGCAACAAGCACACTCATTCTAGTAAAACTCACTCCTCGAGCCATTATATCATCCAAAACCCTCACGAAGAGGAATACCTCATTTGTACTGTATCCAAATGAAAAAATGTTGGACAAGGAAGATTATGATGCCATATAGTGGGGATCACGCCAAGATAAACTGGGGGAGAGAACATATCAAGACAAGATACACTAGGGGATACCACGTAACAAATCTATATCATATTTCATCAATGGGAGTCTCTCCCAGTCACGGGAGAAGATACTACAAATTTCACCCAGACAATTGGTCATACAATGTATACTTATCGATATAGCCCACTTAGTGAAGGAGAAAATCCATAATCAAGGAGGTTACATGATTTTATAGACACCACTAGGTGTGATAGAGGATTACAAACTTGTCCCAAGTAAGTATTCCTGACTCCAGTTTGGAATCAACCTCTATAGTGTATTACAACCTTGTCATGTGGACGAAATACCATATTGAACCTTAATGTAAAGGACCAATGGGTAATCTCTCAGCCTTTACTAGTTAAATTTAAAAAGTAACAACACCATATCAAAAGGTTTGTCTCACATTTGAGGACCCAATCCACAAACATCCCATCAATCAGACCTATATTTTAAAGGTTATATGTTATTTATGTTTCTAATGGGGGGCCAATAGGAATTTGGACCGACACACGGTCAGTCCACTGACCATTACAATAGAAAGAGTTAGTCGACCTACCCATGCTACTTCGATCTAACAAGGAGGTCCATGGCTCAGGGATGTCGTAATGGACCATGGCCCGGATCCCACCATATCACCCTGTGATGAACCTATATACGACATGGCCTACTAGGCCTGACCCGGCCTACTAGGTATAAACCGGTCCATTGGGTTATACCCATTTGTTTGGCCCAAAACACTATTCATGGCCTTGACACCCATATGTATGGGCCTTTCAATCCTGGCATAGTTAGTCTGCTCTAGTCTTCTACTCCACTCTATCCTAGACCATTGGCTATCTATATCGTGTCACATCCATGTCTCTGTCCCTTCTTTATCGTACAACCACTGCACGATGAACACTTAATATGGTCCGCACCCAATGGTCCAACTGGTTCCCATGTTTCCCATGACGACCCAAACCCCATAGGCCTGGACTAGGGGCCTATAACATGGTGTATAAATATTTTAAATAAAAACATGGAGTAAAAAATTTCACATCATATTACATCACTGATAATTGTTTCTCTTTTTGTTCTGTAAATCTAGATACAATTGATATATTTCATCAAAAACATGACAAAGATAAACTTCATATTGTTGTCATCATATAATAGTACTCAAAGATTGAATACTCTACTGATGGTGTAACAATAAATTGAAAATCTAGGGTGATAATTTAAAATGAATAGTAAGGGGTTTTAAAAAAAATAATATAAAATTTTAAAACAAAAAAAGCATTGGAATAATTACAAAAAAAAACTTCTTAGAAGAAAAACTGCATTTCTTGAAGCACATCACCATCATTTTTAAATGTTTACTTGAATAAATTTTAATGAAACCATATTACACAAGATTTATATATTTAATTAAAATATACTTGTAACACACATATCAGAGTTCACATACATGTATAAAAATTCTTGGGATGATACAAAATCCAAAAATTGATCAAACTAATTTAATGGCGAAATGCAATGTTACATGTAAAATTTTATCACATGAATAGAATTATGATTAGAATTACATAAGTGACAATATCATTACTCACTTAACACATTAAATTAAATTTATGAAATGACAGATTTAATATCAACTTATATTTCAAAATTCTAATAATAGATGAAAATCGTTCATTATAAATTATTTACACGTACATACATCATTATCACATAAGCAATCATCACCATTATCATAGTTAAAATATTCATAACCAAGGGGTATTATACTATCCAAATAATAACAATGTTGGTCATAAACAAATACATAATGGGGGAATGTATAATAGTATACCTCATAATCTATATCTCAATGCCTTATGAAATGGTCATACATAATCATTCTATCAAGGAGTCCTGCATGGACTATACATTAAAACCCCAACATAATTTGTCTCATGAGACATAACTTTTCCCAATGCATTGGAGTTCAATTTAGAAACTCCCATAATATCATATATGTCCAATAAAGTCCTCATATGTCTATTATTGTTTTATATTCAATGTTTCCTATACTAGTTTGAATGTTTAAATTCATAATCCATGAGTTATCAAGATAGATGAATTGCATTCTTACATTAATTACTAGTTCATGTCAAATAAATGATCGTTATGTAAAATAATAACACTTAAATTCCAATCAATTGTTCAATTAGAGTAAACAAATCATGTTTTGAATTCAAGATACCCAACACTCATGATGAACCATTAACTGATAAAGGAATAGTCAAATAGATTAAACCATTGTCTCTGAAATCTATATGAAATAAAATATAATAATTTTATATGTATATAATTTATTTCATGTAAGGGATTGAAGCTTAAATAATTAAACAAAAATTACTAATCACGAATGTATAAATGTATTTAAAAATGGATACTTAAAACAATTTATCATAAATTGAGATGCATTCTATATAAAGGTGATGATTTCTTCTAATTTTATAATGAACACAATAACTAAACAATGATTTGTTATTTTTTACATTATTGGATTGAATTAGTGATCATTTATATAAGTTTGTATTTAATTATAGTACTTAATTATACATGTAGGATTAAAAATCAGAAATTGAAGAATATTCATAAGGATAATGGTCACCTTTTAAAGTAATTGTTTATCTTATGAAGAAATGAATCATAGACATATTAAAACATTATATATATATATACTTATACACATATTTATTATTTTTGAAACCCCAAACCATTCTTAATAATCCTTACATAGGAATAAAATCATTAGCTAAATTTTGATAATTGTTACTCAAAAAACCCCAATAATATATTGGTTTTGAGAATTATATAAAACCATATATATATATAGTGTATACATGGGATTTTTCATAACCAAAACAAGGTTTGAGAAAATCCATATAAGGTTTATACAATTAAAAAACATTATTTATTTTCTAAAATTAGTTTTATGAAATCCTAAATTAGTTTAGAATTAAAATATACATATATATATATACACATATAATTGTATATACACAAAGTATATATATGGGTTTTACATATCAAATCTGAAGTTAAAATAACATTTACATATATTACATGAGTAATGAAAATCTTTCTAATATTCATAATCTGAAAAAAATATGAAATAGAAAATGTTTGTTATATATATATAAATATATATACACTCATATATGTATATAAGGGTTAATCAAACTGTAATCATAAAAAAATGAATCCCTTTCATGATTGGAATGTATTTTGAACACTATTTAGAAACATATGTTATTCATTTTAAAATCATAAAAATAGAATTGGGTTATTATATTAAATAATGTTTATATATATACATAACCATATGTACATAAGATGTAAAAATGAGTTTTTCATATGTAAAACTATCCAAAATAATCCATTAATTTGCATCAAGATCGAGTCAGTGTAAAGCAATGTCTGGGAAAGGAATAAATAAGAGAAAACCCATATGGTTAAGGTGAAAAAGAGAATTTATATATTATGGAAATATATAAGATTTATAAATCTCAGTTTAGAAATAAAATATAAACAAATACCTCAGATCTGACCTTTTCATATAATAACAAGATTCATTGTCTGGGTAAACCCTAATTTAACTAGTCTTTGAAAACAAACACACACACAGAAAAATATATAGATATATATATATATGTATATATATATATATTAGAAGGAAATAATGAGGAATGTTTGGGTTCTTATAAAAGAATAGAATACCCATGAATACTTGTGGAAAGGAGAACGTGGACAACTAGACACATATAGAGATAAGAAGACTCCTAATAGAAGGATGAGACAATTGAATGATGGTGTTCAATACTGTTAGGATGTGATAATGAAGAAGAATAAAGGAGATAATGACAAAAAGGTGGGAAATTGTGATTATGCAGGGATTAATTTGTTGGTTGCAGGAAAACCCACAAGTTTTAAAAAAGATGGGATGTCAAAATTTACTACTTCTCTGATTGTACTATCCAAGAAAACACGGTGAAAATGTCATGGAGTTGGGGTACAATGTCAAGGATTAAATGTATGGTCCTGATCTTATGTGGAGATATTGGATGATTGAGATTTGACCTCAATTAAAACCATGTATCCCACATCAATATGAATAATGTTTCGTGTCCAACATAGATTCCTCGAGCTCCTAGCCAATGCTTAATTAGATCTCTTCCACCTCTCTGAAACAGCCATGTATTGGTTCATACCTGTGGGTGTGCTCTATAGTCACCATATACCACCATGTCGCCCCTCGTGATGGCACCGCTATGCAATTCATATGCTCCCTTGTGGGTCACACACCCTCACGCAAGATCAGCATGTACTGAATGAGAGGGCCAAGGCTCATCTACCCACTACTTATGGAGTGGTTCAATCTGCCTTCCTCAGTAGGCTAGATGGCTAAACTTAGGGTCTTATTTTTTAGAACCCTCAATAAAAAAATGTAAACTATGTAAATAAGTACATTATTAATTAAAAACAAAGAGTTTGTTCTGTTTTTTTATACCTTAAAAAAATATACCATATATCATCATCTAAAACCAAAGTAGGAAAAAATATGAAGAAATAATTATTTATTAAAAAAATAATTTCATTAGTTTTATTAGTTTAAAACATGATTTCAAATTCATTTTAATCTTCCAAACATTATAATGCATAATCAGACATATAAATTATAACATTTCATCACTTAAAAAATGTTTAACATTTAATAATTAAGAGTATTGTAAAACATGATATAAAATTCAAACACTTATTTTGGTATAAAAAATATGATGACTTCTCTTAAAAATTATTTATGTTTTGAATACGTAATTATCATTATATTTTCATTAAAACACAAAAGGCATGATTTCAAATTCATTGTAGGAATTAAAACATTATACTTTTAAAATATAAAGATATGTTCAATTAAAAACATGTAAAATTATATGACATTAATTAATTTTAAAACATTCATATTTATTAATATATTTAAATACATAGAAACCATAAATAAATAAAAATACCTAAAATAACTAATGTTTATAATAATTTATAACCATTACAAAAAACCAACAGTCACATAAAGGCCCAATTGATCATATTTAACTACAATGACTTATAAATACATGTGTAGGGTGTTCTCGACATCGAACCCATTTGGTGATGATGGTTCTATACATACCCTTTATTATTAATCTTATTTCAAAAAAAAACATTCTATAATTTTCATCAATGTGATAGAGCCAGAACACTCACAGTATTTACTTAGTATGTGTGCGGTGTTTGGGGGTCTCCCAGTTATTCTGATAGGTCTCATAGTGTGCATTCTAGGTATGTTAGGGTTGTTTCTCCTTATAAAAATGTAATGTATCACCATTTTATTGAATAAAACATGTATTTATTTTTATTCTAAAAGTATTTTTTTAGATGAACCATTGCAAGACAACACCAAAATAATAATAATTATTATTATTATAAATATATTATTATTACAAATTAAATATGTTTGGGGAGTTACATTATCCATCCTTAAAATAATTATATCCCCATAATATCATTCATACTCACAAGAAATGGCCTTCTGTCAGCCACCACGATGTCCCTTCGAATGTACCACTAGTTCTGGGGATTTCCCTAGTTTTTGGTTATACGAATTCATATCGTTGTTTCAAAACCCTCGATTTCTCTGGTCTAGATGCAGCATCAGAAATTCATGTCATACTTGTGTAGACATATATAGTATCTTTGGAGTGAGGAACAATGGGTGTGATGCTAGGAGACCTTAGCATGGGCTTGATGTATATAAAATGTATGAAAAAACTCGACCTCCAAAATTTCAAATTCCCTTACTGAACCAAAATGACTATTGGACAAGATCTGACATAGATATGTTTCATGGAGGTCATCATCTATTGGTGAATCATTAAATCCCCTTGGGATAAAAATACATAGGACAGAGTAAAAAAATATAAAATACCCATATATTACTTCACCAGACATTCAAAAGATAGAATTTGGGGTTGCAACATGAGGAAATAATCAATGACTGATCCACATTGAAGATGCAGTATACGAGGATTGTGAGATATATGGTAGAAATGTTTTCATGTCAAACAATGAATTGTAAATTTCTAATAGTCTTATAGAATTGACATTGTAATTAATGCCTCTATAATCTTAGTAAGAGTCACAAAAGTTTTTTTGGGGTTCCTGCATCTTCTATATGAATATTTTAGGAAATAATTATATATAGCAAGGAATAAATAATTTATTAGCCTGGTTCGGATTTTTTATAGTTGTTTAATCAAATTCTCAGATACCAACTATGGCGACCCCAATCTTAGAAGCCCAGAGTCAGTACCTAAAATATGGTGTGTAATTTACTATTAGAAAAACATGTAGATTAAAATTACACATCCCATTCAATCCCATAGAATATTGTTTTAATTGGGTACTAGAAAACTAGATACAACTGATAAATTTCAGAAATAACATGACAAAGATAATCATTATATTATTTCCATCATATATATCTACTCAAATCATAAAACATCTACCAACACTATAAAAATAAATTCAAATTTTAGGATGAGCATTTAAAATGATCAGTAATAGATTTTAAAGACCAATTAATAATATTCATTTTTAAACCACCATTTGAGAAAATTATATATCATTTTACAAAAAGGAAACTACACGTTATGAAGCATGAAATTATCAATATTCAAGGTTTATTAAATATATTTTTAGGAAAACCACTTACACAATAATTATATATTTACATAAAAGATACAAGTAAAATACATATCAAAGTTCGTGTATATGTAAAAAACTACATGGGATTCTGCATAATAATGAAATTTATCAAATTATTTAAATGGTGACATGAAAGGTTGCAAGTACAAATTGTTACAAGAATTATAGATTTATTAGAATTGAATATATGGAAATATCATGATTCTATTTACAATTAAAATTAAATTCATGAAATGACAGATGTAATATCAACATCAGTTTCAAAATTATGACAATATATGCTACAATTGTTTTTATAAAAACATTACATAGGCATATATAATTATTCCATAAGTATCAATCACCATTATAATAGTTAAATGATTCATAACCAAGGGATATTATACCAGTCTAATAATCACATGGTTGGTTAAATAATAAAACATAATGGGGGAATGAATAGTTCATGACATCATATCTCTTTGTCAAGGCCTTACACCAAGACCTTAAAAAACCATTCTTTCAAGGCCTCGTTCCAAGACCATATGGGTAAATACAAAACATAATTCATATTCTGAGACTTAACAATCCCTAATGCATTGGAGCACTATCTGCTCGCTCCCATTATATCATATATGTACAATTCATTACTCATATGTATAGTATGGACTAATATTCAATGTGTCACATACCACATTGAATGTTTAAATTATTAATCAATGATTTTTCAAGAGAGATGAATTTAATTCATTCATTTATAGGTAGACCACATAATATAATGGAATGTCACATAAAAAATAACACTTAAATTGAAAAAAATTGTTTCATGAGTGTAAAAAATAATTTTTTTATTTCATGATACACATAATTCATGTTCAACCATACACTGATAATGGAAGTGAAAAATATATTAAATCATAAACATTGGTAACTAAAAAAATAAAATATAATATTTGTACAAGAATAACATTTATTTAATTTGAGGGATTGATTCATAATCAGTTAAACAAACATCTCTAAGAATGTATGAATATATTTATTAAACAAAATATACATCCAAATATTTATCATAAATAGAGATGTATGCAATAAAAAAGTTATGATTTATAATAAAAATGTTCGGCACACTATAGAAATGTTTTTTTATTGTTTTATAATAACAGATATCAGATTTGATCATTCGGACATGCATATATGTAACTGTGGTACATAATTATAAATGAAGGTTTTGAAATTAGAAATAGAAGAATATGAATAAGGATAAGAATCAACATTTAAAACATCTTTTTTTCTTATGAATAAATAATTTTTAGACAATTAGATACATTATAAATATACTTATACACATATGTATTAGTTTACCAACACAAAACCCATTCTTAGTAACTATTTTCAAGCATAAAAACATTTTCTAAATTTTTATAAATGTTACTCAAAAACTCAAAATATAGATTGTGATTGATGATTATATAAAACCATATATATATATATATATAATGTGTATACATGAGATTTTGAAAAACAAAATCAAGGTTTGATAAATCCATATATGATTCACACACATAAAAACATTATTTAATTACAAAAATTAGTTTTATGAATTCTTAAATATGCTTATCATTATAATGTACATATATATTTACACATATAATTGTATAAACACAAAGTGTATATATTAGTCTCACATATCAAACCTAAAACTAAAATATCGCGTACATGTATTACATGAGTATATAACATCTTTATAATAGTCATCATTCAAAAAAAATATAATGTATAATAAGTTTGTTTTATATATAATTGTATATACACTCATATTCTTTTATAAGGGTTAATAAAACACTAAACTAAAAAAATAAAAACCTAGCATGATTAACATGCCTTTAGAATATTATATTAAAACAAATGTTCATTATTTTAAATTAATAAATACAAAATAGTTATATTATATATATAAATGTATATACATATATACATAACCGTAAACTCATAAGTTGTAAAAAAGGAGTTTCATATGGAAGGAAATCCAAAATAATCTATTAGTATACCATAAGAGATAGAATCTTTTCAGAATGGTCTTTGAGTTGAATTTAGAAAAGAAAATCCCATAAGGTTATGGTTCTAAAAAGATATTATAAAAATTGAAAATATAGAAATTTCATACGTCTCGGTTTTGAAAAAAATATAAATAGATACCTCAGATCTGAACATTGCATATAAGAAAAAGCTTCATTATCATGGTAATCATTAATTTAACCTATCATTGTATATATATATATATACATATACATATATATTGTAAATAATTCATGACTGACTGACTGAATGGCCCAAAGGCCATTTTTTTTGTTTTTTGGTCAATTAATGAGGAATGTTTTGGTTTGTATAAAATAATATCAAACCCATGAAGACTTGTGGAACAGAGAACGTGGAAAACAAGGCTCATAGAGAGATAATAATACTATCGGGATATGTAAGAACCTATGGAATGATGGTGGTGGCTACTATTTTGGTGCGAGGAAGAATAAAAATAAAGGAGAAATGTGGATACAAGGTGGACAATTGAAACTATCTAGGGATTGTTTGGATGTCTATAAGAAATGCCATGAGTTTTAAAATATATGGGCAATCACAATTTCCTGCGTCCCTAATCAGATGTTCTAAGAAAACATTGCGAAAATGTAATGGAAATGGTGTTTCAAGTCGAGGCTGGATCATATAGTCCAGATCTCACGTGGTGAGATTTAATGGTTGAGATTATATCTCCATTAAAAACACTTCTTCCACATCTAAAAAAGGTAGCATCGAGTTAGCCTAAAAACCTCGAGTTCCCTACTAATGCTCAGTTAATTATCTTCCCCCTCCCTAGTACGACCCTGTATTGGCTCATTCCTACAGGCGTGCTCTACACCCACCCTCTACATATGTGTCATTCTACATGGTGGAACCGCCTTGTAACACCTAGGGTTCCATATGGGCATACACACCCTCACGCACTGTAAAGGCCCGAATCTTGACGTACATGTACATTACATCACTTTTGCAGAATACTTAATATATAACAAAAACAGACACATAAGGACCGTAATCGTTTAGTGTCTTTGGAAACTCGGAATATAAACTTCTAATAATGTTGAAATATCTTCAAAAACTCACATAATGATCTTCCCCTTTTTTCCTTACCTAAAACCAGTCTTTATTTCTTGGGGAAAATAAAACATAAAAAGGGTGAGCTCAAATGCTCAGTAAGGGAAACCATAGATAACATAAAACAATCCATAATCATTTGGAAGAAAAAGCATGAAGATGAAATTTAAACATCAAAATCTTGAGCAAAGACATAAATCGTGGAAGTACGTAAGGAATATATCATAATAGAACATCAACCATGATAAACTATAATGTGAATAAAACATGTAATTGTGTCAAACATTCAGCACATGTTATGATTTCTATAGTAGCCAAGGCATTGCTGCCAAGACCATCTTAGTTGATAAAGTCCCTTTCTGAATCGAGTTCACTCCTCGTTTCAGTCCTGTAACACTGAACCAGATTAACTTAACGTTCCAGACATGTCTATCTCATGAGATATAAATCTTTACACATTGCATTGGAGGGGTATATTGGTCCCACCCATCTCATAGTGAAATCATTCTTACTTGTGCCGCGAAATAAACTTAAAACATTCATCATAACCCAAAGAATAAAATGGGTTTCATAAACATCATCCCATCATCACGTAATCCATATAAAACAAATGGATATTTCATCATAACAAAATTAAAACTATGTAAATCATAGATACATTATACTTGAAACATAAACATATGAAATAATTTCATCTTAGATAGAAAATGGTTTTGATAAAACATGTGAAATGAATTCTTGAGGAAAATATCCTTTCTTCTTCAAAATCAATTTCTTTTCACAAAATATCATGCAATTTTAAAATAAAGGGAATTTTTTTAATATAGTCATGAAATATTTTGGAGGAATCTTCATGAAAATAAGGCTTTATAAAACCGTAAAAATCCTTTCAGGCCGTATAGGTTAAAAAACATTCTTCTCGTACTTTTGTCGAAAAAGTCAAAAAGTACATTGTAGGGTAAATAAAAGAAAGATTTATTCCGTACCATTGGGTAAAAGTAAAAATGGGTAATATGGACTTTAAACATTATGAAACCATTTTTATGAAACATGGACATGGATGATAATAAAAACCCTAGTAAATACTTACGAATAAACAATCTCGGATAAGAACGAGATTGAAATAGTTATCCCTTACCTTAGGATCGATATGCTTCGTATGGATCCAAAACACATATATAATAATTTAAATAATGTCATTGACATATTAAATTATCATATTCATTGTCATGATATCATATTTTTTTCACTTATGACTTTATATTACCCGTTATTTTGTAAATTCCATGTTAAAGTAGTGTTTTGGGTAAAATCATTTCATTTATCGTATGTGATTCGACTTGTCATTTCTTGATATTATTACTTATATCCTGATTTATATAATTCCAACATGTAAAAAATGATTTATATATAATATATATTCATCATATACATATATATTATAGATCTATAAAAGGAATGAAATACACCGTTCATGGAGACGGTAGGGCGTATGTACGCATGAACGTTGTTTTTGTTTACTTATTGAATTGAATGAAACTAAATAGATGACATACATATATATATATACATAAATCCATTATCATTATTATTTCATATATTTCATTATATAATCGTTATGATCATTCATGTATGGTTAATCATGGAGAATGAATCTCATCGCTTCGTGGAGACGGTAGTCCGTACGTACGCACGAGCGATGATATCGTTCGCATAATTATAGAATTGGAGTGGATGGTATAATATATCAGAAACAGTATGATGTTATAATAACCATATATAGTTATTAATTTCACCATTATACCCATTCATGTAAGGTGTTGGCGGAAAAACATATTACACCACGGCGTGGAGACGGTATTCCATACATATGCACACACGGTGATTTTGTTTTCCGTAGGATGGATAGAAGGTGAAATAGGGTTGTTTAATATTTATAATAACATATAATTATATTAGGGATACTTATGGTATTACTTCATAATGAAACAACTAAATAAGAGGGAGTAGAATAAGAATGGAACTTGTAGAAAATGGTAGAAGGTATTACCTCTTTCTCGAAGTGCCTCCTTTAAAATTTCTCTTAGGGAACTAAAATTGGCCTTTGAAGAAAACCAGGACCTCTAGGATGTTTCTAGGGAAGTGGAGAAGAGAATTTGGTAGGTGATGGACGATCTTGAATGCTCAATGTTGTGTAAAGATGAGAGGGAGGAGGTGCCCTTTTATAAGGGAGGAGAGAGGCACCTTTGGGAATCTTAAAAATATTAATTTATAATATATCTAACCCCACTTAAAAACCTCCAAAAATGACTCATATTCAATATTATATGAGATAGGGTTTTAATCTCATCAACCAATAAAATTTAGACATGTTAGGAATTTATTTTAAACATTATCAACTTGATTTATCATTATATAATCAATTTAATTTTATTTGTGGTAATAACATTCTAAATTTTAAATTATAAAAAAAATTACATATTTGCTGTGAATTGTCCATAATTGGATAATTTATATCATTTTATACCATATAAATTTAAATTTATAATTTTTAAATATTTTTGTAATTTTTTAAACAATTTTATAATATGTTATTTTTATAAAATAACAATAGTTTCAATTTTGACATTATTCATTTATTTGAATTTAAATAAAATATATACATAAGATATGTTCAAAATAAACAATTTAATAGATTTATAAATGGTCATATATATATATAAAATTATTGGAGCAAATTAAATAGTTCATATAATATTTATTTTATTATTTTTAAAACCATTTATTTTGATTATCTCGTAATAATATAATTACTACATTATTTTTGTATAATTATTTAATAAACTTATATGTTGCATAAAAATTCAAAATAAAATCCTATGATGAAGATAAATCTATTACCTTTCACAATAATACTTTTACTCTAATTTATCATCTTAAAATCACAATATTTAAATTATTATATTTATTAAATTATGAAGGTAACAACTTTGGAATCATTTAAAAAAAAATAATATACGTGTCATAATCGCTTTTATAAGGCTCCAAATGGTCAAATATTCGACCATTGGGTGATTATGGTTAAAATTTACATGAACAATAATTTTTGGTCAGGGTTTTGTTCCTTTTATGGTCAATATTAGTTTAACAAAAACTATATTCTTGATTTTCACTAGATAAACAATATCTGCATCACCATTGTGTCACAATTAATGATAATTATTTAATCCCTAAAAATTATAAATAAATTCAAATGATGTATATAATTTCATTATCTTTCTGTAGACTATTCATGTTCTAAGTTTCATGAAGTTTATCACTAAATTAAAATTAATATACTTATATGATTTAAGAGAGTGACATGTTGTCACTTTCGTTGCATTTAATAATAATTAAGTTATTTTCATGGAAAAAATCCCATTAAATGATTCTAATACAACCCTTAAGTGATATGGGTAGACATTTAGTCATCCAATATGATTTTTTCAGGTGTTAGGGTAATTTTATAATCATTTGTTTTCCCTTAATTACCATATTTACCTTTAACTATGGTAAATAAAATTTACCGTAGTTACTATTCATAATTCCCAAAAATAAAAAGAATACTATTAATATAATTTGGACCCACTGATTCCAAATATGGAATCAATTTTTCCAAATTCAATACACAGAAGTTGCAGAAATTAAATTAAAATAAATACCATTGTCGAAAGAAAATGGGTTTTTGTTTAAAATATTACAAAATATTGAATTGATTTAACCTACGAATTCAAGGTAAAAACAATGCTAATGGAATATATTATATTAAATGGTAAAAATATATTCAATTTATACTTTATGACAATTCAATATTATAATTTAACCACATAAATTATTATGATGAAAAAAGTTGTTTTTAATTAAAATATATCGTGTTTTTACTATTCATTAAAATATGAAAGTTATCAGAATAACATGAAAATTTTATCCAAGGTAAAATTTTATATACTTATGCCAAAGAATAATTTTATTTTGTAAAATTGAACTTATAAACATATAAAAACTATATTTAAAGTGGGTGTGACATCAAAAGGCGGCAGAACTACATTTTTTGAAAAATACTTATTTTACCCGAAAAATTTATTTTGGTCACATAAAATGTTTTAGAAAATTTATAAATGAATAATAATATTATAAAAATCAAAATGTGGTTAATTTTATTCATAACGGCTAGTTCGTGATAATATTATAACCATATATCGTTGTTTAGTGAAACCCGATATTGTGTACAACACATGCTATCGAGGAAGGTCTTGATTGCGTGTAATGAAAACCAAGTCAGGGTTGTGTGTAGTGAAATAATCCTATGTTGTTCCATATAACAAAATAAAACCATATTTCATTTATACATTGAATATATATATATATATATATACACTCAATGTTGCGTAGAATTACTTCTATCAAATGAACTTGAAATTGTGTATAACACGATCCAAGAATTGTGTTGCGTATATTGCAAGCTAATACAATGTTGTGTATAGTGAAGGATAATCTTGGTCTATCATTCAACAGAAGATATGAAAGAAATTAAAAAGAATATATCTTATAAAATCTCATTTTGTTACATTCTACCCCCCTTAAAATGAATTTCGCCCTCGAAATTCATCGGGGTTATAAATAATTTACTATTTATAGAAACCCACATCATAAAAAGGAATACTAAAAACATAATTTTAAAAACAAAAGTATGAAACATAATGGCTACCCAAAGTAACTCATCACTGGGTTTCCATATACGAGAACATTGGTGAAAATGTGGATACGGAAGAAAACATCTACCCATCAAGTTCTAATGGAGAGTGGTGGAGAATATGGCTATGAAAAACCCATCAATCACAAAGTCATAAATTTGTGATGATATAAGGTACCATCTGATTCATCGAATATAAGAGCACTAAGACAACATTTTTGGTTTTCAATATCCTTTCCCTAAAGTTGAAAATTTTTTAATTATAAGAAACACTTGCTTGATTTTGGTACAATCTCACTGTTGTTCATGCTTTGAACAATTTCCACTTCATCTATTAAAGAAATGAAGTTGAATTTGTTATTCGTGAAGTGTTAATAGCTCATGTGATAAAATGATGGGTCATTCCATTTGTTTCAAACAAAATGTTTTCAAAAGTTATCAAATATACATAAGTCCATCTATGGTGAGGTTAATCATATATGATTCCAAAAATAAACTTATAATTCATATATCATACAACATAATAAAATAAATCTAGTTTCTACTAACCAGGGACTTCCTGTAGGCCATTGGTATGTGATAAAGGCCAGTCTCACTTCAGTTCTGGGTTAGATTCCCACAGCCATGTCTGACGCGATGGGCTATTGCCCATCCTGCAGGTTGTCCTTTTTCTAAAACTACATTACTATAACATCCAATCAATAATTTCAAAAAAAGTTCCATCCTTAAACAATACTAACTTATGTCCAACATAATCCATTCCAATCATTAGGCTTATCTAAAATACATCGGTCCAAGCACATAGTATAAAGAAAATGATTACTTGAAATGTCACATAACAATCTCTTGAATGACATCATTTATCCCCCATATATCATAAGATATATTTTGTTGGTAAAATTACAAACATTTGAATACCTTAATCATGTATTCTATTGAAGAATGAATACCCATTGAACCTTAGTGAAAATGAATGCAGTTAAAAGTTAACACTTTCCACATACCAAAATCCTCAAAATTCTATATACTCAAACCATGATATCACTTAGTCCTTATATCAATCATGAGCTCATGAATACAATCAAACATCTCATTATCTTTTTATCCCTTCATTATGCGCATATCATCTACTTTCGAAAATATTTTAATCACTTTTCATGGTTACCGGTACCATAAAATTATTGAAAACCACAATATACTAATAAAAAAATATTCTAATAAACCATAAAAGTACATCAACAACAATATTCTTGAATACCAATACATAAACACTTCAATCCATACTCTTCAATGATTGTCTTGGAATAATTCCTTCCTTGATTTAGAAGTAACTTTTTAGGTCAGGGCATTGATTTGGTTAATGCAGATGTTCTCCACAAATAAGACATTGAACTCCATAACAGTCTGTCACTCTATGACCCTTTTCTCCACACAGATAATATTTTTCCCTCCATTTGAGGTATTCCTCAAGGTTCTTCTTCCTTTGTTTAGAAATCTCAATCTTCCTTTCTTTATGCTCCTCAACATGCGAACATGCATGAAAGTCTATCTTCCTCTTATTTGATGAATTAGGCATACCACTAAATTTAACCTTGTTAACCATATATCGCGATGACTGATTCAGCATAATAACAATATATTTATCTCTAGGCATTACACAATTTTGTTGCTCATAGTCACCAATTTTTCCATTGGATTCAATGTTAACCGAATTCTTTCTGGTTCCCTCCAATGACTAAAACACAAAAAGAATTTTGTAGGAGGGAAAAATCATGCTAGAGAAAAAAACATATTAAAGGGGGAGTACCCTCAATATCTAAAATCTTAGGATAAATTATAAGATCATTACCGTAGTTCTAGGGTGATATACTATACGTATAATTATCCTTAGGGACATCCCTAGATATACATTAGAAATATCTCTAGGGATCTCAGTAACGTTTTCACGTCCTAGTTTCCAAAGGTTGACTAAACCTTTCATCTGATACCAACTGTAAAGGACCAATGATTGATGTAAATGGACATTACATTACTCTTTCGGAATACTTAATACATAACCAAACGGACACACAAGGACCATAATAGTTTACTGTCTTTGGAAACTCGGAATATAAACTTCTAATCATGTTGAAATATCTTCAAAAACTCCTATAACGAACTTCCCCCTTTTTTTAGTTACCTAAAACCATTCATTATTTCCTGGGACAAATAAAACATAAAAAGGGTGAGCTCAAATGATCAGTAATGGAAAACATAGATAACATAAAACAATCTATAAACATTTAGAAGCAAAAACATGAACATGAAATTTAAACATCAAAATCTTGAGCAAAGACATAAATCGTGGAAGTACGTAAGGAATATATCATAATAGACATCAACAATGATAAAATATAATTGGAATAAAACATGTAATTGTGGAAACCATTCAGCACATGTTATGATTTCTATATTAGCCAAGGCATTGCTGCCAAGACCATCTTAGTGGACAAAGTCCCTTTGTGAATCGAGTTCAATCCTTGATTCAGTCATGTAACACTGAATCAGATTAACTTAACGTTCCAGCCATGTCTATCTCATGAGATAAAAATCTTTACCCAATTCATTGGAGGAAGATATAGGTCCCACCCATCTCATAGTAAAATCATTCTTACTTGTGCCACAAAATAAACTTAAAACATTCATCATAACCCAAAGAATAAAACGGGATTCATAAACATCATCCCATCATCACATAATCCATATAAAAAAATTGCATATTTCATCATAAGAAAATTGAAACTATGTAAATCATAGATACATTATACTTGAAGAATACAGATATGAAATAGTGTCATTTTAGATAGAAAATGGTTTTGATAAAACGCTTGAAATGAATTCTTGAGGAAAATATCCTTTCATCTTCAAAATCAATTTATTTTACAAAACATCATGCAATTTTAAAAGAAATGGATTTTGTTTAATATATTCATGAAATATTTTCGAGGAAGCTTCATGAAAATAAGGCTTTACAAAACCTAAAAAATCCTTTCATGCCATATACGTTAACAAAATATTCTTCTCGTACTTTTGTCGAAAAATTCAAAAAGTACAATGTAGGGTAAATAAAAGAATGATTTCTTCCATACCATTGGGTAAAAATAAAAATTGGTAAGAAGGACTTTAAACATACATGAAACCATTTTTATGAAACAAGGACATGGATGATAACAATAACCCTAGTAAATACATACGAATAAACAATCTCGGATATGAATGAGATCGAAATAGATATCCCTTACCATAGGACCGATATGCTTTGTATGGATCCGAACCTCCTGTATAATGATTTAAATAGTGTCATTGACTTATCACATAATCATATTCATTGTTATGATATCATATATGGTTCACTTATGACTTTATATTACCCGTTCTTTTGTAAATTCCATGTTAAAGTAGTGTTTTGGGTAAAATCATTTCATTTATCGTATGTGTTTCGACTTGTCGTTTCTTGATATTATTACATATATCCTGATTTACATAACTCCATAATGTAAAACATGATTTATATATAATATATATTCATCATATACATATATATTATAGATCGATAAAAGGAATGAAATACACCGTTCATGTAGACGGTAGGTCGTACGTACGCCTGAACGCTGTTTTCGTTTCCTTATTGAATTGAATGAAACTAAATAGATGACATACATATATATACATAAATCCAGTAGCATTATTATTTCATATATTTCATTATTATTCATTACATTAACTTTATTATCATTCATGTATGGTTAATCATGGAGAATGAATCTCATCGAGTTGTGGAGATGGTAGTCCGTACGTACGCACGAGCGATGATATCGTTCCCATAATTATAGAAATGGAGTGAATGGTATAATATATCAGAATCAGTATTATGTTATAATAACCATATATTGTTATTCTTTTCAACATTATACCCATCCATGTAAGGTGTTGGTGGAAAAACATATTACACCATGGCGTGGAGACGGTATTTCGTACGTACGCACGCGTAGTGATTTTGTTTTCCATAGGATTGATAGAAGGTGAAATAGGGTTGTTTAATATTTATAATAACATATAAGTATATGAGGTATACTGATGTTATTACTTCATAATGATACAACTAAAGAAGAGGGAGTAGAGGAATAATGGAATTTGAAGAAAACAGTAGAAGGTATTACCTCTTTCTCAAAGTGCCTCCATTATACATTCTCTTAGGGCACTAAAATTGGTCTTTGAAAAAGACCAGGACCTCTAGGATGCTTCTAGGGAAGTGGATAAGAGAATTTGGAAGGGTTTGTCAGATCTTTAAGGCTCAAATCTGTGTAAAGATGATATGGAGGAGGTCCCCTTTTATAAGGGAGGAGAGGGGCACCTTTGGAAATCTTAAAAATATTAATTTATAATAAATCTAACCCCACTTAAAAACCTGAAAAAATGACTCATATTCTAATATTATATGATATATAGTTGTAATCTCATCAACCAATAACAATTAGACATGTTAGGAATTTATTTTAAACATTATCAACTTGATTTATCCTTATTTAATCAATTTAATTTTATTTGTGGTAATAACATTCTAAATTTTAAATTATAAAAAATAATTACATATTTGTTGTGAATTGTCCATAATTGGATAATTTATAACATTTTATACCATATAAATTTAAATTTATAATATTTAAATAATTTTGTTATTTTTTAAACAATTTTATAATATGTTATTTTTATAAAATAACAATAGTGTCAATTTTGACACTATTCATTTATTTGAATTTAAATATAATATATATAGAATATATGTTAGAAATTAAAGATTTAATAGATTCCTAAAAGGTCATATATATCTATAAAATTATTGGAGAACATTAAATAGTTCATATAATATATATTTTATTATTTTTACAACCATTTATTTGGTTTATCTCTTAATATAATAATTACTACATTATTTTTGTATAATTATTTAATATACTTTTTTGTGGCATAAAAATTAAAAATAAAATCATATGATGAAGATAAATCTCTTACCTTTCACAATAATACATTACTCTAATTTATCATCTTGAAATCACAATATTTAAATTGTTATATTTATTAAATTATGATGGTGACAACTTTGGAATCATTTAAAAGAAAATAATATAAGTGTCATAATCACTTTTATAAGGCTCCAAATGGTCAAATATTCGCTTTTTGGATGATTATGGTTTAAATTTACATGACCAATAAGTTTCGGTCAGGGTTTTGTTCCTTTTATGGTCAATATTAGTTTAATAAAAACTATATTCTTGATTTTCACTAGATAAACAATTTCTGCATCACTATTGTGTCACAATTAATGAAAATTATATAATCACTGAAAAATATAAATAAGTTAATATGATGTATATAATTTCATTAGATTTCTAGATACTATTCATGTTCGAAGTTTTATGAAGTTTTTCACTAAATTAAAATTGATATACTTATAATATTTAAGAGAGTGACGTGTAGTCACTTTCTTTGGTTTTAATAATAATTAAGATATTTTAATGGAAAAAAGTCCATTAAATGATTCTAATACAACCCTTAAGTGATATGGGTATACTTTTAGTTATCCAATAGGATTTTTCCAGGTTTTAGGGTAATTTTATAATCTTATATTTACCCTTAATTACCTGATTTACGTTTAACTATGGTAAATAAAATTTATCGTAGTTAGTATTCATAATGCCCAAAAATAAAAATTAGTCTATTAATATAATTTTGACCCACTAAATCCAAATATGGAATCCATTTTTCAAAATTCAATACACCGAAGTTTCAGAAATTAAATTAAAATAAATACTGTTGTCTAAAGAAAACAGGTTTTTGTTTAAAATATTACAAAAGATTGAATTGATTTAACCTACGAATTCAATGTAAATCAATGGTAATGGAATACATTATATTAAATGGTAATAATATATTCAATTTATACATTAAGACCATTCAATATTTAATTTAACCAAATAAATTATTATGAGGAAAAAAGTTGTTTTTAATTAAAATATAGCTTGTTTTTTACTATTCATTAAAATATGAAAGTTATCAGAATAACCTGAAAATTTTATCCAAGGTAAAATTTTATATCCTTATTCCAATGAATAATTTTTTTTTTATAAAACTGAACTTATAAACATATCAAAAATTATATTTAAAGTGGTTGCGCCATCAAATGGCGACAAAACTACATTTTTTTAAAAATACTTATTTTACCCGAAAAATTTATTTCGTTCAAATAAAATGTTTTAGAAAATTTATAAATGAATAATAATGTTATAAAATTCAAAATGTGGTTAATTCTATTCATAAAGGCTAGTTTGTGATAATATTATAACCATATATCGTTGTTTAGTGAAACCCAGTATTACGTACAACACACGCTATCGATGAAGGTCGCGATTGCGTGTAATGAAAACCAAGTCAGGGTTGCGTGTAGTGCAAGACTCCTTTGTTGTTGCGTATAAAAAAATCCAACCATATTTTATTTATACAATGAATATATATATATATACACTCAATGTTGCGTAGAATAACTTATATCAAATGATCTTCAAATTGTGTATAACACGATCCAAGAATTGTGTTGCGTATACTGCAAGCTAATATGGTGTTGCGTATAGTGCAGGACAATCTTGGTGTATCATTCAACAGAAGATATGAAAGAAATTAAAAAGAATATATCTATTAAAATCTCAGGTTGTTACATGCATAGTATTCCTATGCTGGATCAAGGGACCAGGCTTTTCCACCCACTCCTTAGGGAGTGGTGCAAAGCTACCTCCTTCAGCTATCGAGATGGCTAGCCTAAGGTCACATTTTTTTGAACCCTTCATAAAAAATGTAAACTACTTAGATAAGTACCTCATTAATGGAAAAGATGGTTTTATATCATTTTCAGGTTTTAAAACATTCAAAATAAAAATATACCATATAACTATATGCATTACTCAAGTAGATAATAAAATGAAGTAATCAATATTTATAAAAACAATCAATATCATTATTTTTATTACTCTAAAACATGATTCCAAATTCATTTTTATCATTTAAACATTAAAATGTATAATAAAAGATATAAATTATACCATGTCACCGCATAACTAAAAGTATAAATTTTAAATATTAAAAGTATTTTAAATAATTATTTAAAATTCAAACATGTATCTGTGTATACAAAATATATGTATAGTTTTCTTAAAATTTAATGAACTAAAAAATATGTACTTTTTTATATTTTCATTAAAACAACAAAAATCGTGATTTCTAATACATTTTATGATTAAAAATATTATATATTAAAAATATAATGATAAGTACATTTAAAAAAATTCAAACATATAACATTAATGAAATTTAAAACATTCTTAATTTTTAATATACTTGAATACTTATAATTCATAAAATAAAAAAAATGCATAAAATACAAAAATCTTATAATATTTTATGACCGTTACAAAATTATAAGGTCACCTAAATGCCTCAATTGTCATATATAACATCTTAGACTTATATATACTTATATAGGGTGTTCCCAACTTCAAAACCAATTTGATTAAGAAGGTTCTCTACATCCCCTTAATGCTTAGTACTGTTACCATAGCACTTTCCATAATGTTCTTCATTATAAAAGTACTGAATGACTCTCATTATTTTATTGATCTCTTTGGAGAATTTGGGGGTCTCTATGTGGTTCAAATATATCTCCTAGTATTCATTCTAGGTAAGTGAGGTTGTTTCTAACTTATGGGAATGTATTGAACAATGTTATTTAATAAAACATGAATTTATTTTTATTCTTCATGTATTTTATTTCTGATGCACCAATGTTATAAAAAACTGAAATAATAAAAATACTAATTATTATCAAAATATTTTTATTACATATTAAATATTTTCAGGGAGTTACATGGCCACCTTATACATTCCTCCACCTCTTCCCCCCTCACTCGTTTCCTCAAAATTCCCCTCACAATCAATTTAAATAGGCCCCCTTGACACATTCCACCGCTCCCCAAGACCTATCATCACCACTGGATTGACCGAAACCAAGATCCTATATGCACCACCATCCTAGAAAAAAGGAGGTTTTCATCACCATCACACCTCCTTTGTATCATTCCAAACTAGGATAAACGATTTTGAATTGTATTAACAATAATAGAGGGTGTAACAATTGAACCTTCACAAAGGGAATTACAAGTACATGGAGGAGACCAAGAATGCACAAATAACACAAGATATTGGGGGAGAAAAGAAAAGAACTCTCAAGGAATGAACCTCATCCACTGTTCATGTCAGCCTCAATCTACTCTTCTTATACCGAAGAACTAATAATACAGTCAAGGAAACTCCCAAAATAATCCCGCTAATATTGTCCATCCTACAACGGTCAATCATGGGGATTATCTATTCGTGGATTAGTTAACATTCATAGAAGAATTTACTAATATGGAATAAACTCAAAATTCCATTCTGTACCATGAGTTTGGATTGATCATTGATGTATAACAGTTACATTGTCTTCATTGACGAGATCCTCCAACTCCGTTGGTGGGATGATCTATGATCGAAACATCGATACGTCATTGTTCACTACATAAAATATCAATGGTTTTTTTAATCTCCTAGTTTTCAGGGGAAAACCATATGAAAATTATATAACTATAAATTCAAATGTTTTATAGTTGTTTCAATAATAAAATTATTTATCATTTATTTATTTAATAATGATTACATCCTATTTGGGTTTTTTCATGTAAGACATGCACCAGTTAATTTTAAGTAATGCCTTGGGGAAACACAACATTAATAACTTCATGGTGGTATCAGATTTACTATATATGTGACCATTATTGAGTTATTATGAATTTAAAATAAAAAAAAATTATTTAATTTTTTTATTTATTGTGGGGTCCTTTGTTTCTTTTTCTTTATATGACTCGCACAGACCAATGTTAGGTCACGCCTTGTGTAAAGATACAATTTTGAGGTCAACAATGCCTCTAAATTACTGATATGGTAACCCATTTAAAATATATTACACATTTTAAGGAAATATACACATTCATTGTATTAAAAAAGTAAAAATTTTCAACTAATTGTTCTGGGCACACCAGGCATCGAAATCACATGACGTCCCATTGCACAGTCTCATAATTTTCCCAAATAATATATAAAATGAAAATCATGAAAATAACACTCATTTAATAGTTTCTCATGATTCATAAAAAAATTAAATTTTAAGAACATAAAATAATATATTTTCAAATTAGTTTATGAATAGAAAATTAAAAATTTTCCTTTTTAGACAAATAATGTAGTTTCCAAAAAGTTATGAAACATGTTTTTATATGTATTTGAAATTTCATTTTTAGTCTTTTGAAATTTGTTGAGAAATATATTTCCCCCTTTTGTTAAATAATTATTGTTAAAAAATAAAATAAATAAAATAATAAAAGACTTCAAGGAACATTTTTCTTCGTATAGGGACATAATATGGTCACACTACCAACTTTGGAGTTGTTAACACCTTTTGTGGAGACTTTTTTGTATCAATGGATAGAAATCATAATGATTTAATGATATATCATAGTGGTATATTATTGAAAAATATAAAATTTTATTATTTTATATTACCACAATTTTTGGGTCTATTAGTGATCAAAATTAAATTGTATGGTATCCAATATTGTTCATTTGAAGAATGTATTACACTATTCATTTTAAATAATTATTCTATGTAATAAAAATATTGTAAAAAAATTTATGGTTCTCGAAAAAAATTCAATAGTATAATGACCATTAATAAAAAATTTAAACAATTAATTGTAGGATTATCTTAATATTTAATGTTTGTTAAATAATTCATGAATAGTTTTGGTTTTTCAATGATTACATCATATTCATGAATTTTCATTCAATGTTTATATTCAAAGGATTTGTTTTAATTATTAGCTTCTTCTTTTAACAAAATTATATATTTTTTTAAATCATAAAAATAAAACTACATTTAAATAATCACAGTATCATTTAATTTATAGTAATTTTTAGAAGCGATAGAAATTAAATCATGAATTCGTTTTGACAATTTTTATTCATCTAAAAACATATCATAAGATTTGTTAATTTTTTTTATGAACGTTATTTACTGATTCATATTATTATTTTAACATAATTAAATATTTATTTATAAAAGTATAATATAGCATCTCACTACAAGAGTTTGGATATTAGGAAGATTATACCTCCTGATCTGTATAAACCATATACCATACCATTTTAATTTATATACATAGACTCGAAATCTATAGAAGATTCATCAAGAGAACTAGTAGTATTACTCTATGTATCCTTCACTACATTCATTCCTTTTCAATTTTAATTATCTATCTATTGTGCTTTTATCAATGAATTATCAACCTTTGTAAGACCTTTTTTATTTCATTAAAATCATCTACCTTCTTCAGTCCCTTTCTTTTTCTCGTGTAAAATATTTTCATTTTTTTACTAGGATTCGATTAATAGTTATCAATATATAAATGATTTGAATTAGATGACTCATCAATAGAAGTTTTAAGAGTTGATTCATCAAATTTTATATTATTTTTATCTGTATCCTTTATCTTAACTTCATACATCAGTAACGTTCTAGTCAAATCCTTCATAGCAATTTTTTTCACAATTGTGGACTGATGTATAACTGTAGATATTTTATTGCATGTTGGGTGTATTACTTTGAGTACTATTCAACCATGTTCAAATTGTTAAATTGAATCGTCTAAACATTGTTTATGATAATATCTATAAATATTTCATTTATTTGATTGATGGAATCTCTTTTAGTAATCATGAATTTATGAAATAATATTTTCATTGTTATATACCTTATTTGTGTGATATTTCTAATTCCTTTATATTTCAATAAATAGTCTACCACAAATAATATGTTGTATCTATCAATATAAAAAATTAAAGTCGAAATTTTCTATATAACCTGAAATCACATCCATTTATTAGGAATTGAGATGATATTCCCCTCCTTGTTTATTATTCAAATCATTAAATACATAATTTGGAATCTCATAATGTTTATCAACATTCATATGAACCCTTATTCCATTAATTTTTAAATAAAAATTCATTCAGAATTTCCAAATTCAATAACTATTACTATTAAAATAAAGATCATATATCATCGATAAAACTTATCGTGAATCATAATTTTCAAGTAGTCGTCTTCATAATCTTGAACTCTGTCTTGTTAGAGCAAAAAAGAATTTTATAAATCATTCTGATACCACTTTTTTATGTTTGAAATGGTGAAATAAAATACGAATGAATTAGAATGTTCTTTGAATTAATTTTCACAATCAAATAGATCCAAATGAATTCGAGTATTTCCAAAAATATAAATATAATAGTATATAATAGATTTTAATTCCAACAGTTTATGTTAGTAAAAAATAGAAGAGGATAATATAATATTGGACCACTACCTGTAAATCCAGTTTTTGGTCTGGAATATAATGACGATAACATAGACCAATGAGGGGTAAATTGTAGTTTTATAATTTTTTTTGACTCCAAACACAATTCTTATTGTGAAAAAATCCATTCTAATTATCCTAATGATGAATGAAAAGTGGAAATAAACAATACAGATTTACACAATTATGTATAGTGGTTTAGTTCACAAAGATCCAATAGTCCATTCCACTAACTCTCAACTCCATGTGGTTGGTGACCTTCAGTTTTTCCTCATATATTAAGATATTTTATCAAAAAACTGAGAGGATTGATCTGACACCATTAAAATAATGTTTTAAATATAATTTTGGTTCTTTTTTTTGGATTCAAAAATATGTATCATTGTTAATGAAAATTAAACATAACCATGATTTAGTCTGAGAATTCTAAACTCCTATAAATGAAAAGTGATTGATTTAGTTGAGAATTTAGATTATGAATCACATTTGAAGTATGAAAAAAAGATATATTTATAGCTTCAATAATTCAAAATATCAAATACTTCATCATTGAGGTATAATATTCTATAAAAAATTATAGAGAAAATAACAGACATATGGTTAAACATGTATTTCTCCAAATTATAGCTCTAAAAAATAGTTATTTATTCGTGTATTGAAATATTTTACGTTAAATTATATTAGGAATAATAGTGAAAAAATGATTTGTTTGATCATAACATATATTTCAATATAATTTACCTCTAAATGAAACAAAAAATGAATTTATAATATATATCAAATTTTTTATATATTCCTCACATTTTTTATGAAGAATAGATTGATTTTTATACAATAGGTCGAATAAATCCATATCAAACAAAAAAATATCTCAAAATTAAAAGTTAAAATTTTATTTCAAAATCATACAAGATCTTTTTTAACATCCCTTAGAAATAATAACTATTCACTCCATCAAATAGAAGAATTTAAAACAATATTAATAATCTTTTCAAACCGTAATAAATAATATTTTGAAAGAACATTATTTCCACCAAGACCATTTCAAAAATCAAATATAATATTACTAAAAAAATCTCCTTCACTGAGTACTCAAACAAAAGGTTCCCTCATGTGATTAAAAATACAAAATTTAGAGTAGAAAAAAAACTGTTCATTACAAAAGTAATGTTGATATACCATACATTTGGTTACTCAAATATGTGGTCTCGAACCAACATTAGGTTCCTTGTAAATACCTTCTTATTATCAAATGTAAGTTTCCATACCAACATAGGGTTCCTTAACCATACGTTCATGACATCATAGGGTATATGATCCACATGGGCTATTCAAAATGTTGGGTTGATTGAATAGTTTACACTTGCACATGTATGTTTTCAATAGTATTTCCTTAATACAATAAAACATGTTCCAAATACATTTACAAAATGTCCCCTATTAATTGATGACATGAATATTTATTCAGAATTAATATTTCAATGAATAATTATTTCTTAACATTCCCATAAAATTAAATTAATTAGTATTAAAAAATTGTGCATTTATGTGAATAAAAACAAAAAAAATATTAATGAAATTATGGAATCGACACATCATCAACAATGGGGAGGGAATTTAACGAGATAAAGGAGAAATAAGATCAATCATTAATGGAAGATGAGGCATACTTGAAATGTATTTAAAAATAAACATTTGGTTATTTCATCAGTAATGATAGAAAAATAAATTTCATATTTAGTGGTTTAAACTAAAACATCTAATTTCTTTATATATCCATGGATTTAAATGTTATGAAGAAGTGGTTCGTAATGATCTAAAATTAGACATGGAGATTGGAAAATGTTACCATGGTTATAGAGATAAGAATCGAATAATTGAGTATCATGTTGGTGGGTATTGTGAAAAAGGAGGGAAGAGGATCCAACTTCCCACATGTTAAAAATATGGTTTGAAAATCCTGGGATTTTTCAGACTAGAATGGGAAATGCATCATGTGAATTATGGAGGGACACTATGCTCATGAATTTTTAATAGAAATGATGAAGATATCCAACATAATGAAAGAAGTGAGACACATTTTAAAGAACCACACGGGGTTCAATACATAAATTGTAGAGTGAATGAGATATTTGAATGCCACTTCACTAAACCATGGGTCCTTGAGGGTAATCAGCTTCAGCAGCCACCAAATACATTGGAAATTGGAGTTATTATGCAATCACTACAAATAATCTGGAGATTTAATTTTTTTTTACAAGGTACACATACAATACATAGATTAATGGATAAAGTTTTATTTTATTATTGGTATAGTCATTAGTTTATAAGCTGTATATTTTCTAGAAATTTCAATTCCAAACCCCAATAACAAGAAGTATAGAAATATAAGAAAACACCATTTGGTTAGATCAAAAAAACCAATTTTTTGGTTTTTATCTTATTAAATTATGTGAGAAGATTCTTCCAGTGAATTTTTTTATCCATACCGCATTGTAATTTGATTCCATATGATGCATGGCTTGGATCACATAATTTAGAGCACACATATAATATTGGAAAAATTAAATATCTTTTTAAATTCTTAACCATCTAATGTAACTATAAAAATTAATGTATGATCATGAAAATAAATTTGAAAATTCATCAATGTGAAGGTTAATGATAGCTTGTGAGAAAAAACATACCATTCCAAAATGGATGGGTCAATGGAATTAATCACCCTTGAGGAAATTCCAAATATTATGGAATAAACTAATGTATATACTGAAGAGTTTCCACTAATTCCCCCAGATAGTAAGGTTGATATATCAAATTAACATATACTTTGAACTAATCATATAATTAAATGACTTAATAGAGGTCCTCTTTTAAATGAGAGGAGACCAAGAATCATATACCACAGAATTTAGTGAGTGAGATCATATACCCTAATGCATCATCTTAGGGTGTTCCACTAGTCATTGAGAAGAATAAGGACGTATGGATGTACATTATTTTCAATTACTAGTAGGTCAAAAAAATTCCCATAAAGTACAAGTTTTCACTTCAATGTATTAACGAATTGTTCAATCAGCTACGAGGAGATTGGGTCTCCTCGAAGGTAGAACCTCTTTCTGGATATCACAAGATATATGTGATGAATGAAGATATTCACTAGGATATTTTTCATATAATGATTGGATACTATGAGTCCACATTTATTCCCTATGTGCATAATATTCCCCCCTATAATAAATAGGGATTTTATTAAATGAGTCTTTAGATACATCCTATAATAAATTTTGGTACTATTTATGGATAATATTATCATTTAATATAAGTTAAAATAGGAACATAAACAACATCTATGCATAGTTATACTGACATTAAAGAAGAAAAAAATGTATTCTAATATATTTAACAGTGAATGTTATTTGAAATTCACTTTAATGGGGTAAATGATCACAATTGAGAGATTTTTCATGGACCCTTTAAACAAAATTGCAATTGAGAAATCCCTAAACCCACTACTGTCATGTAAATCCATAGATTTATAGGATATTAATGGTACTAAAATGTTTTTATAAGTAATTTATAATAATTTCTATCCCACTAACTAAGTTAATGTGGAATGGCGTAATGAATGATTCGAAATATAATGGGAGGAATGATGTGAGGATTTAAAGAAGAGGCAAATTACAACACCTATACTCACACTACATTCAGATATAGAATGATTTTTGATTTAAGGTAATTTTTTCAATAATCTATAATGTTGCGTAGTCATCTTGAATGACGATGTTATATCCAAAACATCAAGATAGTTTATGTTACATGAGAAGCACTACATGAAGCATGACATATATTTACCAGCTATGATCTTCACCTTGAATATTTTGGGGCACTATCTCTATAGTGATATGTTTGACATATATACTTCCTAAAGGATTATAATGTATATATTAACATGGAATGATACCATCATGAATCAATGAATATTATTAGATCTAATCAATGATTTTGAATTCTCTAATTATCACCATCTGGGGAAGGAAAAAATTTATATGATTCTATTTCAAGGAAAAACAACATACTTTATTAATGTTACTGGGTGAGAATGAACATATATTCAAGAATATAAAAATGATAATTATCAGAATCATAATAGAATTGAATACATGAATCCTTGTCCATATGATTTCTTAATCTTCTTTACCAAACATTACTAAGGATTCACAAAGTGATGATTTTGAGAATCAAAAAAGGATAAATAAGGAATGATTTATGAATTTCATATTGAGTATTTTGGTATGATTCAACTCAGAACTATGAATAATGTTACTTCATAACATTAGATATAAAAGGAGATATTTTCTAGACTATATATCATATATTATTATATACATAATTGAAGTACCATGATGTTCTGTGATCTTTGAAAGCACTATTACAGGGAGAAGAAGAAGAAGTACAATGCAGATTATATATCTAGGTGCTCAGCATGTCATATAGTTATATAAGAGTGGCATAACTGAATGCTAAAAAATTTCCCTATACCTATAGATTGAAACCATGGGTATATACCTCGAAACTGTGTCTATAGGCTATACCCTCAATTTCGAGGAACTATGGGAAATATAGGTTTTTGTATAGCCTTCTTCTATACCAACAATTTGGTAAATGGTTGGTACATATGATGTCTCTATTTTCATTATCCAAAAACCATGGTTTTAAAACAATTTTTATATATTTAACCAAAAGTGTGGCCTCGTGATTCAATACCTAGACCGCCCCATTACACTTCTAGAGCCTAAAAACTACCATATTTCACATATTAGCATAAAAATATATATTTAACCATATATATTTATATAAGTTCTGTGTATAGGTATGAAATCATGGGAATATGTGTTTCCCTGAAAATGTTTTTGATTCATGATAATTTTTTTCCACCGCCATAATGTGGGGAAGCTATACACACAATTATAGAAAACAGTTGGTATCAATCTTCAAAAAATAACCCTATACCCATGATTTTCCATAACACTATGGGTATATGTCTCAAAAATCAACCCTATACACATGATTTAGGAAAAACCATTGTTATATGTCTTCATAAACAACCAACCCCCACATTTTTGGAGAACCTTAACCTATACCCATGGTTTTGAGCATAATTGTGGGTATATTCCCATTTTCCAGTAGTGATTCCATGTGGATGATGATACTATTTCTTATACCAATAGGGAAAATGGAGAATGTCATTATAGACATTGCCACTAGTATCTAAAAGAAATTATAAGAAAACAATGTGATATGTTATGTGGATGATAGGATCATTTTTAAATTCTACTTCATATCCATTCATTAAGACTAATCACTAGAATAACATAATAAGTTATACATTAATATTGTGATGAGGCTTCATGGTTATCCACATTCGATCATATGTAATCGTGATCCATGATTCAATTAAAATATCAAGAGAAGTATTCAATATTATTTTAATAAATAATTAAATATCAACACAAAATATCAACCATAATTTGATAGCCTATATGAATAGGCTGTCAAACACATCATGAATCATTGATGGAAAAATCAATGGAATTAAAATGAGTTTGGGTTCAAAATATACCCTTAGTTTAGATCTAATACAATAATATATTCCACACATTTATTTAAAATAGATCCATATGGCGATCTATGTGGGATGAAATATATAACAATAAAATATTTTATTATTTTAGAGAAATAATGCTACATTTAACTATTCATGTTATTGATATGGTAGAGAAGGATCACATCGTCTAAAAACACATAAATTAAACATAGAGTTCGTAGAAGGAATTTGATAACAACTAAATAGGGGTCTTGATATTTGATATTACAGAAAATATTTACATTACAAATCAACATAGAATTGATTCAAATGGTTTAGAATGAAATGAATTATTAGCCCTATGGAAAGTGAACCCGTTGAAAAACAAGATCGTATAAGTCTAGTGGCCTATTGACTTCCACTTCCACCAAATATGGATGATGTTCATGTTGTTCTTTACATGTTACTCACATGAATGTACATACATGATCCCAAACATGTACTAAATTAGGAGGTGGTAAAACATGACAATGATCTATCATATGAAGATAAACAATTGTAGATATTACACCATATATAAAAATTTATATTCAATATAAAAAATCACCTTATCAATGTTCTCTGGTGAGAAACTATATATGAATGGGAAATGTGGAACCCAGATTAAACAATAAAAAAGTAATACTCTCACAAATTATAAACTAAGAATATGCGTTGAAATTTCAAAATGGAGGGGGGAATATTAAAAATAATTTTTTTAAAATTCCAATTGTGTACTAAATAAAAGGTTATTGAATTACATTCAATTTTATAATAGATTTAAAATATATAGATAAACCAAAAAATATTTAATTCATTAAAATATATCATTGCATTTTGTAGACATTAAATCAATGAAAATTGTAATCATTACAATTGGAAAAAAATAGGAAATCTAAAATAGGAAATTTTCGATCATCCATGTCTGCAAGAATGATCACCTAAGGATCAATAATATATAAGTGACACTACATATTAAAAAACTAATCAACATCTTAGAAAAAAAATTATATAATTTTTAGGAATTATAGTCAATAATGAGAGAAATAATGAAGTGGTATTTATAGGATGTAGTCTGGTGTTTGGAATACAAATGTGACCATTTTGAATAGTAAACTAGCCATTTGGAATAGTAACATGACCATGTGAAATATTAACATACAGGTTGGAATAGTAATTTAACCCTACAATAATAATGTGTTAAATAAAAAATGATGATAATGCATAATATAATTGTTTATCAATATTATATTATGAAAAATAAATATCATTATTAAAAATATCAAACAAAATAGAGACACATTTTTTATAAATAGTGTTTTAATGTATTTATAAAAATATAACATTAATATTATTATTAAAAAATTTCTTATTTGAAAATTTATTCTGAAAATATTAATATGATTTTTTAAATTTTCATCTTAAAAGTGTTTGAAATAATTAAATTTTAATGTGAATTTTAAAAATAAAATTTTCTTGGTAATCAATGTATCTTAAATTACACCCTTCCTGATACAATTTTGAACAAATCATTTGACGAACAGATGTTTCATTAATAATCTATTTAAATTCATAAATTTTTCATTAAAATAAAACAAACAGTATTTGGAAACCTAAAATGTACATTCTAAAGATAAAATATAATTCATTACATCAAAATAATATTTTCTAATGTTTTCAACAATTCAATTTAATTAAACTAATGTGTTATGATTATCGTTCAATTCAATGTATTACAATCATATTTTTTAATTTCAATATGATTTATGATTTCAAAAATATTTCAATTATATGGATTACCATATATATAATAATTCATTCAATATATTATTTGAGAATAATATTCTTCTCTAGAATAAATTACCCATCTTACTTTCATTAGAAATAAAATTCTCCTCCACGATCCAAATCCATCACTTTACACAAATCATCCCTATAAATACATATTAAATACCGATGGATATTATGGAGTATAATAACACCAAACCTCATGGGGTTTTTAGTCTTGTATAAGAGATACTACACTGTGGAATTACTTTGCTTCTATAAACTATTCTCTATTTTTTTCTTTTTTTTAAGTTTCATTAATTTAAAAATCCAATAAAATAAATTATGATGACTTTAGTATTTATATTAATTACATTATCCTACTCTATGTATCATATTGGTGACATATATAATCTTCAGACATCCTATTATCACTCTTTCAACAATGGCTTGTCAACAGACGATTAATTTCCATTGTTGAAATTTCCAATACATTTACTATAACCAAACATTTTATTTGATTAGAAATATTATTTATGATATATAATGGAAAAAATATATTATTTTTCTTCTAGAAGATATTGATTAAATATATCGAACACGTTGAACAAAAATAGAAACATGAAAACAATATGGGAAAATTTATTGATCAGATTATATAAAATAAAACTAAAATTAACATAATGTTTTAAAAATTAGAATGAAATAATTTATTTCAATAAATTATGAAATAATGACCACAATATACATATGTAACTATGTTTTAGTGATCCAAATAAATATTATTAATGATGTTGAAAAGCGACGATGTAATGCATGATTTAGGACAACAAGATTCTCATCCTCAACTACCTTTAATGGGATCGACATTAACTGTGGCCATAATATAGTTGGTTTCACGACATCAGGTACACCATCTTGTATTCGAAAGGTTCTTGAATAAATTAGACATCTATCCAAAAATACTGGGAGACTATACCGTCTTTATCCAAGTAATCAATGAAATATTTAATATGAAATAAAGGAAAGAATGACAATGAGTAAACATATTTAACTAATAAAAATAAAATATCTATATACATGACAACAACTAAATATTCCATATTGTTAAATATGATTCCATGTGTAATGAATATTCCAAAATAAAGGAAAGATGATTAATCCCCAAAATTTTCCATCACACCAATTCTGGTTCCCTCATCCATGCAGATCCCCAAGCCCAATGCAATCCCTGTAGCATAAGTAGTTTTCTGTTTTATTGACTAGAAACCATTAGGTATTCAAAATTACCCAATTGATTACTGAGTAGGGTGTGCATACAAATTATTAGGCTACAACCAATGGTTTCTGGGAAAAACCTTGTCTCACAATATAGTGTATGAAAGCGTATTGTAGGATACAAGATAAAATAACATATAACAAGTTCCATTAATTATTAGAATTCACATTTTCCACAGTCATCATAAATTTCATGGATTACACATATTCATCAGACACAATATGACCCATGTATGTCAAATAAACATCACATAATGGGAGTCATGTTCCCTATTTTACATTTTCATTAATTTAAAAGTTAAAAGAGATAAACTTACTATATATCCTCCATCATGGTATTCATATCAAATAAATTATTTTGGGAAGTACTATCTCAGACTATCACAAAAAATTCTGAAATTCCTTGGAATGTCCGAGTGCCTCTGTATAGTCCAACCCATGAGATTAGAGCCTTAGTCTAATACACCACTGAAAGATCTAGTTCACATTATCATTCAACTTAGACCATTTAATACATTTTTCATCGACATTCATAACTTCATTTAAATCATATTTCATTCATTTTCAATAATCATTTTTAAACCTTCCTTAGTCAATGATATCACGTTAGACATAATTACAATTAATTTCCATTCATAACCCATTTTATCATTGGAATCATAATCGAAATTTATCTATCTCAAGTCCCATAAATCCCTTATTTATCAATTCTCTTATACATTAATGGATGGGGAAATACCATTAGTGCACCTTAGAATTGTCTATTAAAATTTAAAATACACCCCAAGTATCATGAAAGATTCAATTGATATTTTAGCTAACCCATTATTCATTTCATTAATATGAGACAAATTGACAAACATAACATACTCCAGAATAACCACATACACATAAATCAAACATCATTACTATGATGTATAACATGTGTACCACCTACCACATGTTCATAAAAGAAGGATCACTATGAATTAGTAAATGATTTGTACTAAAAGCCCATTTAAATCACCAACATTAATAATTCAAAATAAACTATGGTTTTAGAACATTATAATAAGAAGAACGATTCCATAAACCCTATTCATGAAAATACCTAAAATATGAGTGTTATATTCACCCGTATCATTGACTCATAGAGAAATATATTTGAAACATATAATAATTGAAGGAAAATCACCTACTAATATGATTAAGCGAAAATTTATCATACCCCATTCAATTATAGTAGAAATTAGAGGAAATTCACATGTGGTTTCATAAATCCTGGGGGTGCAAATAGTAAAATCAATATATTTAATGTGGTACGTGTTTTATCAACATATCTTCTCAAATCATATGCCAACCGTGAGTTGCTGATAATAAAAAGGTGTTCTGGGATCCATGCCTTCAAGGGACTCCTACAATGTTTGAAAAAACACGAGGGTTCCATGTGGGATGGATATTTCCAACCCCTCATAATTTTTCACACTTCAATAATGATATTACTTATCATGCACCACCCAAATCCAGTGTATTGGTTTTTGGGGCATGGATAGTACACATCATTCACTAACCATAAAAACCACACTAGATAGACTCTTTTCCTCTAATTTCACATTTCAACCCCCCATACAACCCCATGGATTAAAATATTCTCATAAAATATTTCATTAACCATTTTATTATTGTAAAACCAAAATATAAATTGGGACGTTCCTCTATAAATGGTTGGGATGTCACATACTCCCCACCGCATAATGAATCTTCCTTGATCTATGATCTTAATAATCCTTGATATTATAGGGTAAAAATGTCATTCTACAATGAAACTCATATCCATATCTATCTACCCAGTTTTCTCATTAATATTTCCATGCTTACACAACACTAGAAACACAAACATGATCTTTCCTCGTAAAATTTTTCACTTTGATCCTTAATACGAACCAAATTCCCCTCATGGTACATAGAATCTCCATGATCAAAACAATCAACATAAATTACATTAGATTAGTAGGGTAGATACCTAAAAAGCAATGAAACAAGAAAATAAAAATCCATGAAACTATACAAATGTGTAGGATATAATCACTATGAAACATGTCCAATCCTCTCCATTATATCAAATAGCCACATGTTCCCACAAATTAACTTACCCGATTTCAGAATCTGATGGTGACCCAACCATGGAGACACATTATCAAACATATCACCACCCGTCATAAACTCAAGTGTTCCAGACAATCTATCAGCATAAGAATGGTTCCTACCCTATGATGGAAAAATATGTTTTATAATCATGTAATAATAAAATGATATCCCATACATGAGACTCTCTCCCTTAACTCTAATTCCCTGACATCCACCAAACATAATGGATATCTACAGAACCTTTCATTGAGGGAATGATTTGGTTTTCTATGGATAATCATATGATAAAAAAAATATCTATGATAAATCAAGAAGAGCCACATGACTACACAATGATCTACCAAAATATTGGTCACATGCCAACAACATTCCCTCGACAACCAAATTAGTACATTAATACATCCCATTTGACTGTAGATGAAATGTCAAACTGAAAATATCATGGGTACTAAGAGCCTTCTACAACCCATTTCATAATGACAATGTAAAACATGTATCATGGTCTAAAACAATACTCATATCTACCACATAATAACATAATATATTTTGAACATATAATTCTCCAATATTATCAATCTTTAATGACTCTCATGTCGGTACGAAATGTTCCACCATTTTCAACTAATCCACCATTACCCATATCACATAATTCTTATAAGGACTCCATGGATTACTTACAACAAAATCCATGGTGATATCATTCAAATTTTATTTATGAATGGTTAAAAACAATATATTACCACCTAGATGAAGATGTTTGACATTCATATAGTGACATGAGTAACAATGTGTCATGAAACATTCCACCCGTTTCTTTATCCATATCCACCAATAATTTCTATCATGATATCAATAATTTTTTTCTAAACCACGATTCACTACACATTTTGAGGAATTTAACTCATGAATATGCTTCTATCACAAACAAAAGGGAACAAAAACACAACCATGAACATAAACGATCTCATCATCACCAATAGTACAATTATAAGGTGACTATAGGATTTCAAGGATTCCTTGAATTCCATGCCCAGTGTTTCCCCATACTTATTCTCCATGACATGAAATTGAATTGTAGACTCAAATGAAAAAGAGTGGAGTGTCATTTATCCCTACCCCACATAAACATCTATGTTCATATCAATGAACAGGGACCCCATATTCCACTCGTATATTGACACCATGACATCCTAGTTCTGTGAATTTGTCTCAAAGAAGGTACATCATATTTCCATTTCTCTGATGTGTATGAAAACAATAAAATTGAAGACATAATTATATTACAGCCATATTTAATGACAATTATTAAAATCATAATGGAATAAGTTTAAGTTTATGGTTTAATGATTGGTATACACAAATTTGATTTCACCTAGAATGTAGTTCCACCAATATTTCAATGCATAAACAATCGAAATAAAAATGAGCTCATGTTTATGGTAACTTTGTGGATACGCCATAATCAATCATGAAACATATTTCACATCTCATTATCCCCACATCAACAAAAAACCATGTACAATACTAGATGACTCACAAAACAAGGAATTTATATTATAAAGAAAGGGTAGGATCAAATGCAATGCAACAATCAATCAATTCTTCAACTCTTAGAATGAAATCTGACAAGAACAAACCACTAAAACGTGACAAATATATTTGTTGAGAATAAAATAAGTGAAAAAATAGATAAATTCACACGATTGACATCCAATAAGTTCACACTAAACCCAAAAATCATCAAATTTCAAAAAAATTATTTGGATACACCTGTGATACCACAGAATGCACTTTCATGGGGTCCAACGACACACCTTCTTCAGATATGACATGGCCCATGAAATTTCCTTATTCGACTCAGAATTGAACGTTTAAAAGAATAACATAAACCCTATTCATTATTAGTGTACTAATGATTTTGATAAGAATTTTATTAGAATCATTGTGTTTTTTGGGATTACAACGACATACAATACACAAAACAAGAAAAAACTGATCTATGTACATATAGATGATTCAATTCATCAGGTCCATAAACACTAATGTGGATTTCTCTATTTCAAATGACATCATAATGAACTCATTATAACTATTCCTTCTTATAAAAGTTGTATATGTTATATTAGAAGGTCTCATTCTCATCTATTGATACCACACCTAATATAATTTTTTCAGAACATGGAATCACATTTCAAATAGTCAAAATTACCATCAATATGAATAAGTGGATATTGGAGCATAACTTTTATCTAATTAAACTTCTATTAATCAAGACACAAAGGCAATGTACCATCATCCTTATTATGTATAAACACTAGACATTCCAGAGTTTATGTACTTTCTTGGATAAATACAATACATTCCAAATCCTATATCTTATTTGTGAGGACCTGATGTTATTTAATTTCTATAATATATGGAGAAAGGATTAACAGTTCAACATCCAAAAATAGTTCAATCATGAAATGAATCTCCCTCTACTAGTAGACATCCATGTGAAGTACTTAATAAATACATCATATAACTGATCCACCATAAGTGGAAAAATGTTTTTTCCTTCCTCAGTTATTAAACATATGAAATGGATCTTTTATATCGATCCCACCTAATTTTTAATGAACTAAACCTACATGAACAATGTGGATATTATATTTTCCTCATTGAATAAAAGTTTCCCCCTCTAGTTATGTGATATTTACCTTTTCTATATAATAGCAAATTTGATCTCCCTAAAAAAATCTAATCTATTTTAAATATAAGTTTAAATCATGAAATGCATTCAAAATTCATGTTAGAAAACAAATGGTACCAACCAAACTCAATAACACACTCCTTACACTGCTGGATATCTCTTTCTTTAACTCCCAATTATGTTTCAATAAATAGAACCTCACATATATTTTACACTTCTAGATAGTACACAACCGAAAATTTTTAAAATATAAAATAATTTGAGGAAAATGTTTTAAATGAAATAGTTAATGTTTTGAATCTACATTGATAGCACCCTGAACTATTGATGGACCAGCCTCATTATGATTAGATGACAGGTGAAAAGCAGAATGATGATAAGTTTTGATCCCTTGGCTCCCAGTCTAGGAACCTTGTGCTACCATACCTTAATGATAAGGAAGATATTATATAAATACTTCACATATGATACACCATCTGATACAAATAGAAGAAATCCATATGCCTTCCTATTATGGGGTAAGTCACAACATCATAAACACTACATACTATTTAATACTATCTCACTTCCCACCTATAAGGGGTTCTTATAGAACCACTTTACTTTCCATACATTTTCATTGGATCTCCAGTAAAATAAGGGTTGAGGTATTGATCACACATGTGTCATGGCCAATCATATGAATAACATAACACTAGATAAAACATTTTTTCACCACCCCTCTCCCCTTAAATACTCTTCCTAGCATCATCCTAATGGAATCCCTAGATGAAACTCTTCTGTCTGTTTTTTTCATACAACTGTACTTCCCAACTGATACCACAAGACCACCATCTGAATCATCCTTCAAGATACCCTATAATATCTGATCTAGATCTGCACTATATAAACCTATTTAAATGGGAGATATTGACCTACGAAATGATCTTATATATATGACCATCCTAAAAAATATCACTATATCTACATCATCCCATACAAACACTAGAGAAAGTAATTTTATATCATTGTATCAACCATCATAATCCATCACATACATAGTTCCCTTTGAAATCGTTTAAAATATGAAGCTGCTTTATATATTAGCGTCTCTAGATATATATTTTCCAAAAAATAAATTCACAAATCATTTCAACATCATTCTATATATGTACTCATTATCAATAGAGATATGTTAGTGCTATGATGGTCCTTGCAACATAAATGTAGCAAACCTAAATCACTTCTTAGAAGAAGTCTCCAAATGATCCATAGTCTTCTGGATGGAAGTTATCCAAATTTAATTTTCCTTATTTACACAATCTTCTCTACAATTTTTATGGTGTTATAATATAAAATCTCACTTCAGATCAAGTATACTTGGACTAGACTGCCCAAGGTCCCACACCATCATTTACATAAATTGATCAAATCTCAAACAAATGTTCTCTTCAACTATATTACTTAAAAAAAACGGGTTTGTTGCTTTGATACTAGTGAAAATTTTTTATTATAAACTCTAATATCCAAATGAGTAGACATATTTATTAGTCAATCACTTTATAATTCCAAACACACATATTGGAAGACATAATATAGGGTTTCTGTAGTTTAAAAAAAGTGGGCTCACTATTAGACTTGAACAAACCTTTCCACGTACTATGTCCCCTCAGACATAACATCACCTCTATCCCCATCCTCACCCATACCTATACCAGTCCTTGGTTTTCATGGATTAAAACCAAACATAAATATACAAATGATTTTATTAGAAAACATTATAAAACATTTCTATTAAATTAACATAAATCTTTCTCATATAAGTACTAGTTTATCCATTTCACACCAATCCGTAAAATTATTTATTATATTATATCATATTTATTTGGAACCACTTTCCATAACATTAATATCAATCCAAAATGAATTTCTAACACCAATAACAATCATCAAAATGTTTTCTTGTGTGTTCCTAATAGAATTCTTGTCATATATATTACTAATTTCTTAATATGATGCAAGCATATATAAATCATATGCGTTACCAAGTGACAAGTAAAATATAAATAAATTTAAACATCCAAAAACAAGTTCACCATAGAATATGAAATAAAATTAAAATACAACAAAAATCATCAAGAACTACAATCCCATCCAATGTTCTTCAGTGTTCCCCCACACATGGGATAACTACTACCGTACATGATATAAATTCCATGTCCCAACACATCCTATTATCTTATCTTACTAACCCAAATAAATTGACTAATTTATAATAAATGACTTTAATAACACATTAATATTCTTGGAACATAGTTACACTATAAGTGATGTCCCCAAATAGTTGGTTACGTGACCTCTAGATGGATTCCCCACATGCCAAAAGATTCCGACCAGAAGAGATAGTCTAAATAAACATATGGGGATACAATAAATTCATAACCATATTAATACACAACAAAATGAATAAGAAACAATGTAAATATTAAAAATTAATAGACATGTATCATTAATAAAACTCCCAAAATGGGGACATTCCACAACCAATTGTAAATAAGATATTTCAATTCATAGATTTCCATGTGTAATGAAAACCCAAAAATAACGACAATATGAAGAATACCAAAAATTGATCAGGACACCATGTCTGGTTTCCACATCCATGTACATCCCCCAAATAAATGTCATCCCTCTAGAATTAGTTATTTCCTTGTGTCATGTCCTTTAACCATGAAGTCTTCTCAGGTATGTTTTGGAAACCTTAGTAAGCTATGTATACAAATCATTATGCCCAAAAAAATAGTGTCTACAAAATACCCAACATGATGAGATTGTTTATGTATGATTTTAATAAACCATAGGAAAATCCAATGAAAATCAGGTTCTGCTTAATAATATGATTCTCAATACCCATTTTTATCACCAATATAAAAAAATAACCATATTCATCATTCAGACTATATGCCATAATGAACTACTAAACATCACATTAGATGAATGAAAATACATAATTCTTAAGGTCTTTCATTTCAAAAATTATATATGTAAATATATATATAATTACCTTATAAAATCAATATTGGTATTTATATCACATATATTATTTTGGGAATAAAACTTCAGTCCAACACCCTAACAAATGCAATGTCTCATTTGGTCCTATATCCCCATTATTGCTTGACCCATGGGATTAGACACTCATTTTAATAACCACCTAAAACAACTAGATCGCATGATAATTATTCATTAACTATTTAACTCCTTTAACAATCACATTATATTTTAAAATTATGACATTTTCCATTGATTTTCCATAATTCCTATGGCACATTACCTCTTGGAAAATCCTCCCCTCATGTATTTTTATCTATATAGACACAATTTCATTTGGATTCCCTTAATAAAATTTTAATCATATAAAAAAATATTTTAATTATTAAATATCATAAAAAATATTATTTATTAGGAAAATTTTAATTTCAATTATGGTGAACACCCCATGGGTGTCAATTATCCCAACATATTCTAACTCGACAGATCCGATAAATATTAATATTTATTTAATTCATAATTCAGTTATCCCATCAATAATTTCCCACCAATGTTAAGAAATGGAAAACATAAAAATACCTAAGAAGAAAAAAACATATATATCAAACATCGATACTATGGGATAAAACTTCTATACTACACAACTCATGTTTTTTGATGAATTATTGATTAATATAATAACATAATTTTAAATCAAACATCATTTAAATCCGCAACAATGAAAATATAGAAAAGTGTAGTGGTATAATCCTTAGGTTCTATGATTCTTTCCAAAATACACTCAAAATGGAAATGATTCAATTTATAATCACCTCTTGGAATCATGTGGGTAATGGCTCAATACGATTATTTATATAGGTTGAAACGGGTTGAAATATGTGTGTGGTTATATAAATCTCGAGGGGGGGTAGTAATTACACCTTTTTAATGGGGATCATATAATACAGGGAATCCCTCATGGTTAAAGTATGATTTTGTGACCATATGGAATTTCTATATCGAAGTACAAATAGTTTGATCCCACTTCATTCATGGATTTACCAATAGTGCACCCCCTCTATATAGGGAATGAGTTTCTAGTACATGGTAAGAAAAACATATTCCTAAACTATGAAATATATACTAGATAACATAATTTCATCTTATTTCACATTCTGATCCCTCAAGAAACCCACAAGGCACCACATATTTGAGAAAAAAGATCATTATCAATTTTAAGGGAGTTGTTAATAAATTGAGTAAAGGACGCAAACTCCATAGGTGGTCGAGTCACAAAAAAACCCTTTTCATTTCCAAGTGTTACCCCTCTACTATTCCTATATAATTATTGATATTACTATAATGTAATTAAAATATCTTTTCATTATTCATGCATTTTATTTTTGGGGATATAAACATTCTTCCGTGATTTTTCATCAAAATAAAAATATTATTAAAAAATAAATAATATTTAAAAAAATATATTTTACATAGATTTATTTGATACTTATTCACTATATAATTTTGTTTCTATGATAAATATTTCATTCATATTTATTTTTGGATCCCCAAGTATATTAATGAAAACCTGAATTATGAAATAATTATTCAATCCATTCCATTCCATGGGATATTTCAGAATTATGATTCCAGTACATTTTAGGCGGAATTCATGTTTATATAAATATTATGATGTGAATGGTGGGATATAAATTTTATATCCCAGGAATGCATTAGGTAATGTAATTTATTTCTTTTTATATTTAGTATTTTATGTGAAAATGATTTTAGTATTTTTCACAGTGATGATGTTATCATTATATAAGAATATTATCTATGATGGAGAAGAATGCTTTGTTCCAAACTATACTTGGTATTTGGGAACTATGGAATGATTTTTCATTTTTATGAGTTTACACAGTCCATTACATTAAAAAATGATTCCACCATTTTATTGATGATGATATTTGTCTTATGATATTAGGATGTTGATTATCTTCACCCACAAATTATTTACTCGTGTCAATTATTCATCCCCTTAATGGAATTCAAGAACACCATTTTCATTGACGTATATAATTTGAATAATAGATGGAGTAAAAAGAATGTGATATTTTAGAATGTTAAATAATATGTATTTAAATAAATGACTATGTCTTAATAAATTCAATTGATTTATACTGATAATTTTCTAAATACTCAAATACAATCAATCCTCGAATATATAAAAAATATTTTTCATCATTAAAATGATGTAGTCATTCTATAATTATAAGTAGGGTATCTATAATTATATAATTAATATTCAGATTTCAATATTTGACAAAGATAGGATATAAATAACTAACCAGACACAAGTATTTCCATCCCCATTATATACAAATATAAATGGAGAATATATGTCAAAAACCAAATATGGTTTTCAACAAAACCAGAACCAAGACCATCCCATGATATTTACTAAGGTAATTCACTATCCCCAAGGACTAGAACATGTTCATGGGTATCATATATTTTTGTGTTGGGAATTATTTAACTGAGCATTGAGGCAAGAAACATAAAAAACAATCTATTAACATAATATGAATATTCATTCCAAACAAGAATTATAAAAAATCCAAAACTGAATACATAGGTTTGAACATATAAAATGAGGGAAAAAGTCACAAAAAAGTTTCATCAATACATCCCCATGTAATCCACACAACATTGGGTCATCACCCACAATTCATGTCAACAACACCGCACCATGAATGAGAACTAACAACCTGAACTGCCATCACCCAATGAATTGCCTTTACCCATTTCAAAAACAATCAAGTCTACATATGAAAATTGGGTTTATGTAGAGGTTAAGCATGTTCCCAATAAGATACCACCAAAATATTTAATAGAGTAATCAATACAAGATAAAAATATTTCTATTTTTTAAAAGAAAGAAGTGCTAGATATATTTTTAATGAATAAAAAATTTATATTAAAAAATGTTTCAAAGTGAATTTTCCATGAGTGAGTAAATTTCAATAAAAGATGTATGGTATTTTATTTTACAGAAAAAACTTAATATTACAAATAAAAATATACAAGATTCAAGGAGCACTAATCTATGGAATAGTCCTAGGCACTAGTTAGTCTCAGGAAAAATGTACCTTATACCTCAGTTTAATGTAACCATAAAAAATCATTTCTCATTCACAAGCCCCTAGTTGGGAACATAATAATAACCTATTGGTCCCCATCCATATTCAATATAGTTATTTTAGTGTTGTCGTTATCCAATTTTATATGTGAAATAGGGATAAAACCCCTTCCAGATCACTAGAGTACTAGTACATATCCACCGTCCTAGATACCCAGCCTTCCACAATTGTGATCAAACAATTTTCACATATCCTGAAAATCCTAGAGCACATAATAACATTATTTCTGTTCATAATCAGCTCAAAACAATAGAAAAACATGTTTTCCACCATTTACATTAGTATATAAATCGTTTATAACTATAATAGAATAACTTCACAAAATTTTACATTATTTTTCAGAAACCAAATTCATGAAGACCCTCACATTGAACACTATGCATATACCAATATTTAAAAAAACTGAATTTTTAGAATTACAAAATTTTATAAGTCCATTACATTAGTTATTAAATAACACCAATTAGCATAACATATAATAAAAATGTAAAAAACAGAATTAGACACAAAATTGGTACCTAAAAATCATTTTCATATCAAACGCCATAAAAGCCAAATTTCACAGCATAGATAATGAATGAGACGGGTAAAAAATGTAAATTATAAAAATCTATCTCATCATGCATTTCATACACATGGAATCACCTACCACAAGTGTCAAAACCCTTGAATCTTTGTGAAAAAGTTCTACTACACCACCTCCGCACAATGAGAGACATAGATCAATCCTAAAAACAAATGAATTTACCAAGATACCCATGATCAAACCCAAGGTTTGAATACCCACATGATGGAAATTGGTAAACTAAAAAAATGGAAAAAACCCTATGAAAATGAGAGGAAGAAGGAAGGAGACCCAATTTATTGAAAAAATTGAAGAAATCTCCAATAATACACAAGTAGATGAATTTATGGACATCAAAAATTGAAGGTGATGTTGAGGACGGATGAGATGGTAATGTGAGAACTGAAATGGGGGGAAAAGAGTAAAAATTTAAGGAGATATATAAGAAAAAAGTTACCTCTTCAAATATGGATGATTTTAGAAAACCTATGATATTCTTTCATAATTCATGATTCATATGAGTCCAAATAGCTAGGAAAGAAAATTGGGGTTCACATGTGGATCGTTGTCTTGTGTGAGAGTTGGAATCACAAAACAATCACAAAAATTGAATATTATAATAAATAAAAAATGTTTTTTAGTAATAAAATGGGCTTCTAGGATGCCAGGATTCCATAAATATGAACCCAAATCAACCATGATTATGGATTTTTAATGGAACTAAAATTATATTGTGGTGTTAATATGTAAGGTGAGGACATTTTGGAAGTTGAATTGTTAGAATGTTATTAAAAATAAAAATTATATAAAAGAACCAATATTGGTTTTTAAATTATGAAATGGGCTCACGGTTTGACTCAAATCATGAAAACATAGAATTTCATAAGAAATATGAATGGTATACCCCCAAAAAAAGAAATAAATGGAAATTAAATGAAATTTACATTTAAAATATTTCCTGTATTTGAAAATTATTCCCACTATAAATGTCATTCCACCCTAGAAACCAACCTGAATCTTGATTAGAAAATAAGAAGGGGTACTCCTTATCAACCCACAACATCTTCTCCCAAGATTGGGGGACATCATTCCCATGCTATCAAAGGAACCAAACCAGTGGAATATACTTTACTCAAATCACCTTCTATTGGTAATCAAAAATACACTTAATATTTTAAAAAATAGAAAAATCATACATTATATTCAACTCATCCCAATTCAGTACATGGGACAAATCCGGTTTGTATTTCTTCAACTGGGAGACATGGAAGACATCATGGATGGATGAAAACTAAGAAGGTAAGGCCATCAGATATTCAAGTTTTCCAATATCCTTGGTTATCTCAAAATTTATGTCATACCGTGGTTTTAGCTTCCCTTGCTTTCTCAGTGGACAACGGCCCAGACGATGTGACACATTCCAGAATACCCTATCACCCACAGAAAACACTAGGTCTCGGCACCAATGGTCATAATATAATTTATGGAGATATGATCTATAAATAATCTCTTCCTGATCAAATTTCCCTTATCTGATGTCTCTCAAACTACACTCGGTCCCAGTAGCGAGTTATCACTTAACTGATCCCAATATAGGGGGTACTAAAAAGACTTACCATAGAGATCCTCAAAAAGCATCCATTCAAATTGATGATTTTTAGATATTATTATAAGAAAACTCAACCAATCAGAAATTGATATCCCAGGATACTTCAATGTCTAGAAAACATGCATAGAGAGTGTCATCCAAAATTGGGTTCACCCACTCGGTGTGACTATCTTTTGAGAATGGTATGTCGTGCTTATATTAATATGCGGCCCCAAGGACTTTTGAATGCCTTACCAAAACCAAGAAGTGAAATGAGGTTTTCTATCTAATATAATTTATGATGGAACACCATGGATCCTTACATCCTATTGAAGATAAAAACATCATAACTCATCAACATTAGTTGTATATCTGATCATAATGTAGTAGGCTGATTTGGCCAGACGATCAATCACCACACAAATGGAATTCTTTCCCCATGTTTTACGAGGAATTCCAGAAATGACGTCCATGAAGACCTGGTACTACTTCCTTGTGAGAATGGGTAACAGCTGGAGAAAACCAGAGGTCCATTGGTGTTCTACTTTCACCTGCTGGCATGTGTAGGATCTTGACAAGATGTCGAAAATTTCTCACCTCATACGAGGCCAACAGAACTGCTGATGAACATCATAATACATCATGGTGGATTCCGTATGGACACCCCACTTAGATTGGTGGCTATCCTACATCACCACCATCCAGAAAGATAATTGCACTGCTGGATAACCCATGAAGCATAGGATGCCATCGGGATACTACAACCAATAAAAAGTCATCTGCCCTCCATGAAGAAACCACTTAAACAGATGAAAATTCTCAAAACATTGTAGTTTCTCAAAAATTAGCTCTATTAGAGAAAATGACAACATAATTCTCACCCAGAACTCACCCCATTTTGTACCTTGGTCTCCATATGCATCTGACTGAAGAGTTCCATTAGATTCTACTTTTCATCGGACATCATCAAATCATGAACTAGGATTCCTCTTCTGAATGCTTTGGCCACCATGTTACCCTTCCATAGGATATAGTCAATTTAAAAGTCTAACCCCTTCAAGTAATCGATCCAAAAATGATACCTCAAGATGAGGTCCTTCTGCAAGAAGATATTGGCCACGATTTTGTGATCATAGTTGACCACAAACCAATCCCCAAATAGTACATGATACCACTTTGTCAAATCATGCATCATTGCTGCCAACTCCACTTCATGAGTTGGGATATTCTTTTCTTGTGGTCATAGTTCGTGAGATCCATATGCCACCACAAGACCATCTTATATAAGAACACAACTGAGACCCATTCTTGATACGTAACAATACACTACATTTCACTTTCCGTCCTCTAGAAAAATCAGAATGGGGGTGGTAGTTAACAACCTCTTTAGCATCTAAAAGGATTCTTGACATTTTGGTCCCCATATGAACATCATGCCTTTTTGGGTGAGTGTGGTCATCGATGAAGTAAGATGAGATAAATCGCCAACAAAAAGAATGTAATAACCATCTAGGATGACGAAACTCCTTATCTCAAACACGTTCATCCGATGAACCAATGAAATATCTACACTAATCTTCTTGGGGTCCACTGAAACCCCCTTCTATGAGATCTAATTCTCCATGTATCTTTACTCTCTTAAATAGATGGTGAAATTGGAAATCTTTTCTTAAATTCGATGCTCTGTCAATGTGCCGAGAACGTTCCAAAAATGATTCTCATGTTCCTCCTTGGATCCTGAATAAACTAGGATGTCATATATAAATACCACAACAAAATAATCATGATACTGATGGAACCCCTTATTCATGAGTTCTATAAGGACCAATGGAGCATTGGTAAATCCCAAGGGCATGACCATGTGCTCAAAGTGGATGTACCAATTTCCAAAGGATGTAATTTAGATATCTACCTATTTCACCCTAAGTTGATGATATCCCAAATGGATGTCTATTTTATAAACCCATATTTCCCCATAAACTGATCAAAAAAATCATCTATTTGAGGAAAGTGGTATTTTTTCTTGAATTTTACGTTATTCAGCTTCTGGTAGTCAATGAAAAAACCGAGGGGATTCATTATACCTTTTTGCAAACAACACATGAGTATCCCAATGAGATATTATTAGGAGATTTAATTCTTTAAATTATAAGACATCCAACTATATCTATAATTACCTTAGCTCAGTGAGGACCATGCGATATGAGGTAAGAGATTTTACATCTATTCCTGGCACAAGATCAATCAAGACCTTCACATCCCTCCTTGGGGGAAAACATGAAAAATCATCAAAAAATACCTCCAGAAACTCATCAACTACATGAGGTAGTACACAATAATGAGCATGATCATTGTCCTTTATCATGATTGATGATAAATAAAAAATAATACCTTCACACTCTGGGAGAGGAAGTCCCGCACGACTCGACTGAGGATCCCATTCCCCATGACAGACCTGATGACTACCATCAGTAGTCGTGAAACTCAGTCACCGCCTATAGAAATCGATAAGCACCTAGATTTGTATTATCCAATATACTCCATGTATTATGTCAAATAAATCAATATCTTAGACCAAGATTTCCCACTCCATCTCAACCCCTAACATGGAAAGAACACATGAAAGGCTCCTATGACCCTTCTCATTCTTCTTTCCTAGCAGCATCACAAAATCCATCGCAAAAGATAACAAGTCTATTGTAAATTTCAGTTTGATCATAAAACAGATAGAAATGAATGAAAAAGAGGCAATAATATCAAAAAGAGTAACAAATATTGTAGATTCAACAAAAATGGTACCTCTTAATGCTGAAAATCCTGCCTCTAATCCTACTAGGGCCGGGTCCACCGCCTGAAGATATATTGTCACTGCCTGAGGACGACCGCTAGTCTATGGCTATTCCCTAAACTAGTTCTTCCCAGATGATGAATCAGCAAATCCACCATGGCCCCCAAATCATGATCCCTATATCCTTGATGACTCTGACTGAGCTTTAACTCCTCTTGAATCCACTAATCATTTTCCACTATGAAGTGGTCGTTGCAACCTGAAAAAGTGATACAAGTGACCCATTCATCGACATTTATAATTGGGATTCATAGAAAATTATCATTGTTGTGGGATATACCCCAGCTTCCCACACTGGTGGGACCTGAAAAATTTCACTTCAGAATCCATAGATGAAAACTTCCTAGAAGAGTGGCCTAAACTACCACCTCCATTTTTCTCCTTCTCCTCATGCATCCTTTCCTTCTCTGAAGAGCTTCCAAGATTCACTACTGATACTATCCAAGAGAAAATAGACCTCCCTTTTTGTCCAATCATCAACATACATGCCCTATCTACTACCACCACATAAGTCATCATCTTATACAAGAAAAAATGGGACTATATATCTAAATGTTAGGCATTGACAAACTTCTAGTCCTTTGAATTCTCATTAGATTCAATTTCATGGTTATACCAAACTAGTTCAATGAAACGGTTGGCATACTCCATCACAGAAAGATCCCCCAAAACAGGATCCCAGAATTATCTCGATCTTACATATGCCAAGACTTTAGGATAGTACTGTTAATTGAAGGTAGTTTTAAAAACTCCCTTGGACATCTGCTCATTCTTTATAGTTTTTAGTAATGATTCCTACCACTCGTGGCTAGGACCGTCCAACAGAAAAGAGGCACACATCACCTTGACCTCCTTGCGGGTGTCTAAAAAGTCGAACATGTGCTCAATCTTTTGGATTCATTCTTCTGGTTCATGGGGTTTTATTCTACATTATAAAGTAAGGGGGTGTTTTTCATGAACTCGTGGGACTTCTCCATTCAATGAAAAGTATCATCCCCTCTAACATGAGATTGAACAGGAGTTGATCAATGTCCTAATGCTTGGGAAAACTGAACCACAACATCTACTAGACTCTGATCATGTGGAGAGGGATTAATCTCTCCCACTTCCTCCTGTGGGTGCATGGGGGCGTTCTGGGGAGGCATATTGCTACAAAAGGAAACTTCCACAAGAAGAAAATTCAGTAAAAAATTATGAAAATTTCATCAATAACATAAAATATAAATAATTCAAACACATTACAATGATTAAAGAAACAACTACCCCACCCCACCCAATGTCCATGTGTCGTCTGCAGACCACACATCTCACCTGGATGTGAACTCAAACAAACAATTACAGTGTCACATGGTGTCTTGAGGTCATCAAGAGAGGTTCATGCCCATAACCCTACTCATGAATGAAAATCTTAGTCTGAACATTCTTAGCTCGTTTCTTTCCCAATTCATCCCAAACTGATTATATATCCCAAAAACATTAACCATCTTTGATAGCATTTTTTCACGAACTAAATCTGGTCTCCAAAAAAACAGGTATCAAACCCAACTAGTGACAAGGCCCGGAGGGCATTTCCTATCCCCACATGCTGACATAGGTTTCCCGGTATTATAGATTATGTTTTTAGAATTATTTACCCGCATTTGTATACATAAATAATAAGTAAAAACATTTTACCAAACATGAAAATTCAGGCCAAACAAACATTACAAATTTCCATAACTAAATAAATTTTTTAAACATAGAAAAATAGGTCCATGGAATCATTAAATTAGCATAGAAACCACCCTAAGGACTCTACAAGATAAGGGGTAATCACCTACAAGCTGTCTCTACAACACTGCACAATGGATGGGAACTAACAACATGAACCAACATCACTCAAGGCTTTCCCATTACCTATGTCCAAAAATATCTAGTATACACACACCCAATGGGGGTAAGTAGGGAGTGAGACTAAGACCAATAATATACCACCATGATATTCTATAGATTATTAAATACTAGATAAAAATCATGCCAATTTTGATAAGAAATAAGTTATGGAAATAATTTCATAAGAATACAACTTTTAAATGAGATTAATTTTCAATGGGAAATTTCATTGAGTGAGAAAATTTCAATAAAACAAGTAATATAATTTATTTTCCAGCCAAAACCATCATATTATAAAGAAAAATATACATGATTCAGTGAGCACTAATCTCGAGAATACACATAGGCACTAGTTATTCTCAGGCCCCATGTACCTCGTACCTGAGTGTAATGTAACCATAGAAAAATCTATTCTCATGCACGAGCCACTACTAGGGAACATACCCATAACCTATTGGTCTCCATCCATCATCAATATAGCTTTGTTAGTGTTGTATTTATCTATTTTTCTCCTTATATTTGGGATAAAACCCATCTGTATCAGTATCTTACTAGTACATATCCACTCTCATAGATACCCGGGATTCCCACATTATTCTTAAATAATTTTAGTAGGTTATCAAAACCCGTTGGAACATAAACACATCATTTATGTACATAATCATCTCAAAACAGTATCTACACATGTTTTTCACCACTTACGTCAGTCTATAAAACCTTTAGAACTTCAATAGAATAACTTCAAAAAATATACCATTGTTTTGGACAAAAAGTCCATGAAAACCCCACCTTGAATACTATTTCCATACGAATATTCACCAAAGACATATTTTAAGTAGTAAAACATTTTTATAGATCCATTTCATGAGTTATAAAGAAACCCTGATTGGAATAACATAGAGTAAACATTTAAATCACACCATTTGAGACAAAATTGGTACCTCAAAATAAATTTCATGACAAACGTCGCCAAAAAATAATATCAAATAAAGGATAATTAAGGAGAAGTGTTATAAAAATGTAAATTAAGCAAGGAAAAATCATCTTGCATTTTTGAATTATGGATTCACCTACCATATGTGTGAAAATCCTTGAATCCTTATGCAAAAGTGAAATTGTGCCACTACTGCACCATGCGGGACTTAGATCAAGCATAAAACCAAAATAATAGGACATGAAACCCAAGATCCAACCCTATGTTCGATTCCCAACTTCACATACATTAGGAAAATCAAGATTAAATGGATGAAACATTATGAAAATTGGAGGAAGAAGGAAGGAGACCTACTTACTTAAAGTATCTTGAATAAATCACTCCAATTACAATATTAGATGAATTTCCATACATCCAAAAATGATTGTGAGGTTGAATAAGGCTTAGAAGGTCAATTGAGAATGTAAATGTGGAAAAAGAAAAAAAATTGGATGAGTTATGAAGGGAACAAGTTACCTATTCAAATTTAGATGATTTGTGAAAGCCTAAGATGTTCTTCCCTAATCCATGATGCTTATAATCTACATTGTAGGGGAAAGAGAATGGGGCATGCCTAGGGTCAGTGGTCTCGGGTGAGAGTTTTAATCACCAATAAAGCACAAAAATTGACTTATATATTAATTTTTTTAAAAAAAATAAAATGGGTCTCCGAGATGGCCCAATTTCTTAAATAACTACTCAAATCCACCATGAATATGGATTCATAAAGGGTCCAAATAGATATGGTGGGTTAATAGGTAAGGGGATGCCATATTTTGAATAAAAATGACTGCAAAAAGATGAAAAATGAATGTGTTATAAGAGAAACAATTTTTTTACAAATCATGAAATGTGCTCATGGTTTGACCCAAATCTTGAAAACTCGCCCTTTCATAAAAAAATGAATGGGAAACCAAAAAAAAAACATGAATGGAAATTAAATGAAATTTACATTTATAATAAGTTAGGTATGTTACAATATAACATATATATATATATATATATATATTGATCCTCATCGCCACACCTAGTGAAGATTGAATGAGTAATGCACCAAAACATTGAATCTAAATTGATTAAAAATCAATCATCCATGATAAATTGATTTCATTGATATAAAGTATATAACCATTTATGATGATCATGTAAACTCTCGTATAATAATGATAAATACCTAGATTCTATTCATGTACATTATCTAATATAGATGGATCATTGAAGATGGTCAAAATGTTTTTTACCCTATGATATATTTGGAGTCATTAAAATAAATGATGTCAAAATTAGACATAATATAATATTTAATGTTTGGAATATAACACTATGTATTTTTAAGAAGAAGGAAAAAATGATGCTTGTTATAAATAGGGTGCCTAATATTTTTTCTGACTTTAGGAAGGCATAATATTGTTTGTACGGTGGTGTAAGAAGGTGACACTATGTTGGTCCATGATGCATACATATCACAGGGTGTGTAATATTTTTATACAAATTCTCTATGTCCAGGATAGTGATTTACCATAGTAAGTCTCTTGAAGAGGATTTCACACAAAATAGTATTTCAATTTTAAATAAGGGTAATAATAATTTATTTTCATATTTAAATCAATAAGAAAATGATGGAAAATTAAAATCCAAATTATTAAAAACTAATATATTAAAACACTGGTTAGATCTATTTCGATTTTCAAATAGAAATTATTTCCATGCTCAATATAATTTATTGTGCTTCTTCTGAGTTGATTAATGTGAGTTTCTACAATTACATCCTCTAACATCTTTTTAAAATTGTGATAATGTGAGAAAAACCATACCAATATATGAGTTTGGTCAACTCTCATTCCATGTAAAAAAGATTTATATTGATATGCTCAATTGATTTTGGAAATAACTTATTAGATATTGTTTATCCCAAGAAATCATGAACATCCTCTACCCCTTTTACACGTACGGACGATCGTCGAGTACTTCACCACTAATCCATTATCTATTACATCATATATACCCACAAATTAGTGGAGGGGGATAGTGATTATTTTTAACAAAAATAATAAATAAAAAAATTAAAATTCAATAAAGGTATCCCTTGATAATAAAATCCTTTAAATGAAATTGGAAAAAACATATAAGTAGAATGAAATTTCATTCAATTACGTCCTAGAACAAAAATATTACAAAATTGAAAACCAACCCTTCCCGAATCACTAAAAATATTTACCCTTCCCATGTAAGGGTAATAAGGATGAATTGGTAAGATGTGTGTATTAAAAATTAATTTAAAAAAAGTGTAAAAAAGAGAGAAATCCAAAACATTTCTCCTTCTTGGTGTCCCGGAAGGAATGATATGGAATTAGATTCCTTGAAAAAGTGGAGATCCCCTCTAGTAGAATTCCTCCCAAAAGATGATTTTCATCAGTCCCATTAAATATCCTATTCAATCATTATATAATAATTTAATTTTGTTCATAAATATATTGTCCTCCTTTCATAAAAATTTCATCATATTTACTCATTTTACTCTAACAATTTACTATTTCCCGTCAGACTCTTGAAATAAAAATTCATCGAATTAAAATGTAGTAATGACCCTTAAAATGGATAATTCACACATACTATCCTTCATAAAAAATGTTCCAAAACCCCATGCATGTCCTCCCACAGAATGTCATTCAATTGGGCCATCATGAATGACGTTGTGACCCCACACAAAAAAATGACTGATTTATAAACAATTTTCATATTCCAAATTGTATGCTTATTTTGAGCTTATATATTGTAGATTAAGATTTTGGTAAACCAGTATGAAATGAATCCCTAGATGCTTATAATCGTAAAGCAAAATAATTTTTAAATTTGGACTTACGTAAAAAAATTTACGGCCAAAATACATAAATAATTTCAATAATTTTAAAAAAACAAATGATCAATTTTTACTATTAAGATCAATATATCTCCAATGTCATGAAATGTGGAAATTATTATTAAAGTAACACTTTGGAGGGATTTAAAATTATGAAATTAAATATAAATTTAGGTTATACATTTTCTCTATTAAACTATCAATTGATAATTTATTAACGGAGAATATGATTTCTATCATTTGAAGACAAAGAAGGAATGGAATTGATTTCCATTTTAATATGTGATGGTTAAAATAAACACCTTGGTTTGTTATATGTCTTAGTAGTTTTTGATCAAATAAAAATCAATATTTAAGTATGTTTTTATTTGGACATGTAGTTCCCCCATTCAGTGATACCACAATATATATATTTTTTCAGAGAACGCCGTTATATTTTTTTCATTTATAAATTCTCATTGATGTGGGTTTCTCATGTTGTGGTCCCAAAAAAACACTACACACAATAGGCTCATGGACTTCACCTCACTACACAGTCCCACTAGGCCCATGTAGTCAACCACAAACTCTCGCAGAGGTTCTATTTAACTAATCCGTTACCCAACCTATCTCACACATAAATTTACAACCCATGTTCACTCCAACCAATATCGATGAATTTATTTTAATGGAATGACACCTTTTATGTGATCGTAATATCCTTTGACTAATTTTTACTAACCATGGTTGTTTTTTAGTAAGTAAATTGTAAATAATCTATCTAATTATAACACTAAAATGCTTAAACATATTTAAAATTAAATTATTTTATTTGTAAATTATTTTAATTTATATCTCCATATATATTATTAACCTATTATAAATGATTTACATTATTTTTTAATACATTTTTCACATATCATTATTTAAAAACAAAATTCCAAAAAATAAATGTTTTATATTATTAAATATAAAACATATATTTAACTATTTATTGTACAATAATTTTAAATTTTATCACATCATTTAATAATATAAAAATATTTTAACATATATCATCCCACCAATTTTTATATCCCATATTATTAGAATACACCCTTAATAAACATATTTTCATAATCCAAAAATCTATGAATTATTGTTTTCTTACTCTTATGGATGGTTCACATATTTTCATGAATTTTCATTGTCAATATCACTATATTTATGGGTTACTTAGATGAGATTTATTATAACTTTTTGGATATTATTTTCTATGTTATCATGATTATTTCAAGTTTTTATCATCATTTACTGATGGTGATTGTAATTTTAGTTTTTCATGCTTACTAACTTATCAAAGTGTTGAAAAAAAATTCTAATTCCAATGTTAGTGTATTGTTTTTTGAAAAATGTACATATTATTTTTCAATTTAATATATTTTTTTATTCAATTTTTTTATTTAAAATTTATAAATTCATTCAAATTCAATGTTGTTACATTTTACTCACATAAAGGAACTACATCATAATATTTTTTATCGAATCTAATTATTAACTAATGACGTATTTCATAACCTAGAATTTTTCTTCCCATGAAATTTATTTATATAGAATCATAATAAAAATTATATTTTTTAAATATACATAGGTGAAAATAAATTAGGGCTTACCTTTTTATCTACATCTACTTATATGCATCATTTGTTTGTTGAGGATAAAAGATAGTCCATTCATTTAATTAATATTTCTGAAATCAATAAAATTTTCTATTCATCCATAAACCAAAATAACTCATATATAGTGTAGTATAAAAATACTAAGGATATGAATGTAAATTGAAAAGGAATATTTATAGACATATAATTTCAAACGATCTAATAATGATTTATTTTTATATTATAAGATAAATGTGTCTCTTTTTAAATAATAAATATACAATACTTCCAAATTACCAAGACAATGTCAATAATTAAAATATGTCAGTAGTATATAAATATATATATATTGTATTCATGAGGGCCCCCCAACATCTGTAACTATACCAATTTTATCATTTTCATCAAAATATGTTGATATGGTGATAACTTTGGAAATACCATGATGCTAATACCCCATTTCTGATAGTTGAGAAATGTGGTAAATAAAAATTTTATTCAAATAAATACAATATCCATTATGATATCATTTTAAAGATTGTGCGATGAATACATCTGGCAATTCCATGTATGATAGTGCTTTGTTGGATTTGAAATTATAAAATGGAATTTGTAATAATTATTTTTAGTATGTCATCCAAAATTGATTGTAGTATGGTTAATGATCATCCTCCTATGAGCATGAAATAGATTCCAAAATATGTTAATATTACATAATAGAAATATTACCTAAATAAAATATTATGAAAAATGTAAAATATCAATAACAAAAAATTGTAATCAGAAAAAAATTTTAAAATATTTCTCTACTACGATCATTAAGGACTATATACTTGTACACATAAAACCTGAGCAAAAAAATATTTTATATTTTATTCATGGAATATAATCAACCAAAAAATATACTTTCCTCTATATATTAGATGATAATTTTGTTATAATATTTTTGAGTATTGTGATTACATTAATACACAACCGATTTAATATAATAATAATAAAAATATCTAGATTCACGGAAGATAGAAGCTCAATCTAGAAAAATCCAATCAGTATCCATTTTTCTAAACATATAAACCATTTAAAATGAAACATGTTTTATTTTCATAAAAATTCACCACGACTCAAAACATGACTTCTTTATTTTCAATCTCCCTTATACCGTTTGAAAAAAATCAATGAACATGTTATAGAATAAAAACTACTATCTATGGGCTTTTAAAAATAGAGGTGAAATAAATTATCTTTTATAAAATACATAAAATATTATTTTTTGAAATATTTTATTTTATATAAAATAGAAATCATTTGATATAAAATATTAATTTTCCCTAAATAATAATTACCTTGAATGTTATATTAATTGGAAAACCCATTTTATTTAAATGTATCATAAAAAAATAATACATTTAGATTTCTCTATGAAAACATCAGGTCATTCACTTTGAAAATAATAACCTTCTATGGAATATAATGAAAAATTGTAATAATTAAGAAATTCATGTGGCATATATTAAAATTTAAGGCATATAATACATTTGAGGATAATAACTCCTTTATAAAATTGGTTTAATCTCCATTACCCATAATTAGGATCAATAACCAAGTTCTAAAAGTTTATTCAATAAATTTTCAAAAATATTTCTCTAATTATAATTTTTTTTCAAAATTATCTTTTACAAAATGTTTTATATTTTTATTTTATTTCCAAATATGAAATTATTTTTATTATTAAAAAAATTAACAAAAAATTACTTTAAGAAGTATACATATTTGTAGAAATAATAAAAAAATAATAAAAAAATTTAAAAATAATTATTCAAAAAACATCAAAAAATATATTTAAACATAAATATAATATCTAGAATAACAACAGTGCATGGTCACACCAATAATATGGAATAAAATTTATAGAAATAAATTTCCAAAAAATTTGACAAATTAAATTTTCGAAATATTCTCTTTAAATTCAACAATTTATTTTGAAACAAAAATATCCATCTTTCCTAAATTTTATAATTTTAATAACATATTTTATATTAATAAATTGAAATAAAAATAAAAAGTCATTATCCACTAAGAATGGGGATTCATAAAAAAATTATCCCATAAAATAAGTGTTTATGTAAAATAATCGTTCTTTAATAAAAAACATTCCCCTATATATTGTTTTATGATTAATAAAAAAGATATTGATTAAAATTCATTTCCCAAACAATTAAAATTCTTATGTAGTGCTATAAGAACATCAAATATTTTGGAATTAAATTCTTTAATAAGTATATAAAATGATCAGGTAAGGAAAAATTTTGGACAATATGGATTTATATAGAAGAAATGGTATACAATTATATATTATAATTTTGTAAGGAAAAACTATTTTTATATTTATAAAAAGTTCCCATATCCCTATAAATATAATATTGACTATATTCAATATGTACAGGGATAATGATATGATTCATGTAATAACTTGAAAATCATGTTCAGTCTGGTAATGGTGGAAAAACTATATATATAAGAATCAAATATTCATATCAAACATTGTTTGATAAAGACATGAAATAATTAGATACTAATATTAATGGGTTTGAATTATATATATTTATAATAGTTGATAATGTATAATATATATATTTATTTATTTATTTATTTATCCACATCATTGTGATTGGTATTAAATAGAGAAGGATGCTGGTGAAACCAATGATATAATCTGAGCCAAATATGATATGATATTATAAATTGAATTCATAGATATGAAATATATAAATGATTATGAAAAAAATGTGAATTCCCAATGATCAATGATATGATATAATTTGTCATATCAAAAGACATATGGATCATTAATTATTTTAACTATTGGTTCTATCTTATTATGAAACCAAAGGCAATACTAAAATCATTGATTTAAGAAGAACTCATTGTAAAATAATTAAATATTTGATGCAACCCATTTGAATATTTAAGATGATGGAGAAAATGAAAAATGTTATAACAAGGTTCTAGAGATTTTCTTCTGACATTCTTAATGCATGGTGTGGTTTGTAATGTGGATGAAGAAGTTGGCATCGACTTAGGGAATGTTCATGTTTTTCAAATCTGTAGAATATGATGCCTTGAATCAAAGGAAGAAGATAGAAATTAATATATTTTTAAATTATAACATGTTCAAGATTATGAAAAAAAAATTATTGGATGGATTAGGGTATCTATGACATATATCACACCGTATTTACGTTAAATTTTTTTGTGGGGTTGTAGTTCCCTCACTCTATAATTCCATATTATGGATCCACTCGCTGAATAACTCCATTTTATCATTCAACATTCCATAACCAAATCGATTCATGAATCTTGTGGTCCTCTCGTGTAATGACATTTCACAAACATGGATCATGGGTTATGCCATATTGTGCAAGCTCACTATTCATATACCCATCCACACATTTTCTCATATCATCACGATTCATCATTTTTTATTTTTTAACCTCTATCTTCCATGAATGATCAACTCTTGGGTACACTTACCACTATTCATCAATTCAGGGTCGATTATTCTCTTCCTTGTAGGCCCACATGATCCCCTATGAGTCATTTTATGGCCAACATGGTTCAATTTTTTATAATACCAATATTTTAAATAACCACATTTAAAATAATGGTTAAAAGAATATTTGTATATTTAAACTAAAAATTTATATTTCAAAAATATATTCATTTCAATATTTTAATATGTATATTATAACCTTTAGAAAATTAATTATAATATTATAATTTAATATTTAAAATATTTCACTATTTTTCTAAAAAATATATATATAATATATTAAACATTTTTAAAATGAAAAATAAAATAAAAATATTTATATTAAAATCATTTTGAATTTAGACAAACCCAATTTTTATTAAAAATAATATATATGGATAAATCTCGATGAAAATCTATATCATATATTATTCAAAGAACCCTCTAAGCGACATATTTTCGTACTATAAAATATACACATTCTAGATTTATTAACCATACCCATGGTTCCCATATTTTCACTGCTCAGTATTATCACAGAGTTATTATTTCATGGATCCATCCTTATAGAAAATCTTATCAAATTTGGATATTATTTTATAGTTAGGTTTTGTACTTTCATTTATCCACTTATATTACTGATGATAGTTGTAAATGTTTTTGCAACTATGATTTATTTTATAGAGTTCAAAAATTATATTCTCATATTAATTTTTTTTTCAATAAAAAATTAAAATATGTATTTTTATGTTTTATATAATTGTTTTTTTATTTAATTTATCTTTGAAACAAATGTTCATTAATATTTTGGGATTTTACTGTAGGGGATATAGAAATAAATAATTAATTGATGATTATAACATTGAGTCTTTAGTTCTTCCATGATGTATGAATTTTTTCCACTCTTATTTATGTATTTTCTTATAAACATAGGTGTGATCCTTCCTTTCTTATTTAAATAGTACTAAAATGATATAAGATAAAAATTTAACCTCTATTTTGGAAATTATAATTTTAAAATAAAACTAGGGAATATTTTACAAAAAAACAACATTCCTTATATAGAATGCATTGACTCTGAGTTGATATTGTCTCATATGTTATCTATTAATAGAAGTAATTAGGCCCCATGATATCATTATCGATAAAGATTAGTAGTGTGCCATATTTTCTCAGATTGATTTTTCATGATTATGGTTATTGTGTGTCCGAGTAGATCTGGTGAGTTTGTCATTCATTCGAAAGATTGAATATTGTTGAGATATGTCAAAGGTTGTATAACATAGATTACAAACATTTTCCCATTTTTGGATTATATTAACTTCAGGACATTTGATATAATGAGAATATATTTCCCTATTGTGTGGTGTAGAATTAAGAAATCTTTTTTATGGATTTGATGTCATTATATTCAAGTAGTTTTAACGGCCCATACTTTTCAGGCATATATGTTAACTATAAATAAATTAATATTTAATTCAAAAAATTATGAACCATTCCATAACCGTATTGGATTAATGTCTCTATAATTAATTAGATATAAAAAAATTATTCATAAAACATATATATAATCTCCCACTAATTTCATCATAACTAGAACACTTTATGACACATAATTCAAGATTTATTACTTAAAATAATAGAGAAATGAAACATATTAAATATTGATCTCATATTAACAATATATATAAACAATGGAGATATCAATCACATCACAATCATAATAAATAAAAAGAGAAAAACAACATTTGAATATTAAATCATTTATATCATAGATCATGATATTATGTCTTGGGATAAATTTTATATGTTCATAATTAATCAAGTGACATGTTACATGATAGAATAACATTATAAATGGAATTTTTGAAAAAAAATTACAATATAAAATTATTTCAATATTTGTTAAGGATCACGTCACTGACCGTCATAGCGAAAGAAGTCCCTTGCAAAACCTAGTTCCATCCTTCTTCCAACCATATATTACTCAAAGAACATTACATGTAATTCAAAACCAATCTATATAATTATATATAAATATTTACCCAATTAATAAAAGGTAGATATGGGTCCCCCACCTCACATATTAAAAAAATATACATATACCATCCAAAAAAAATATTGGTAATCAAATCAGAACACATTGAATAAAATGGTTCCCATAGTCATCATTACATCATATAATAACACCTAAAATGAAATGGTATTTGTAAATATCATTCAATTTTAAACATAAAATGATAATATAAATAAATTAGACAGTATACTTGAAAACATTTCCTATTAAATCATAAGTAACATTGAAGAATTCTATTACAGATAGAAAAGGATCAACTATAAATTATAATTAAGGAAAATATCAATTTTAATTAAATTTTTTAGCTCTTAAGATTACATGAAACACTAAAATAAGACATTCTATTTGATGATAAACCAGTATGCATGTCAGGGGGGAATAAAGGGGGTAATCTCTGAAGATTGATGAATTTTTTTTAATTCCATATAAGTTAAAATAAACTCCTTCATACTTTTTCAAAAAAATAATAAATAATCCTCTTTTTGAAAAGGGAAATTTATTTCATTTCAAACCTATTTTTATGAAGTCACACATGTTTTAAAATGATGTAAATCATTTACCTATGAATTGTAAAAATATTTTGAAATTTTTTATGAAACATGGATATAGAAGATAAATATTACCCATTATATAATTACATATTAAAAATCCTAAATAATAATGAGACTATGGAATTTACCACTATCGTAGGTTTGATTTCTTCAATACTTATATGAACATCATATTTAATAGAGAACCACTATTATATATACTCTTAGAGACACTAGGGTTGGTCTTTTGAGTAGATCCAAACCTATAAAATTGGGTGTGTGAGGTTGAGAAGAGAATCGATTACCATATAGATGTTGTTGAATGATAATTCTTATGCGAATAATTGAGGGAGGAGGTTCTCATTTATAATTAATCTCTCGGTTACTTTAATAATTTCACAAAATATTTTTTTATAATAAATTCAATCATAGAAATACATCCAAAATGAAATATTTTAGAATATAATTTTATATAATGATGAAATATCATTACCCAGTATATTTTAATCATTTTTTTCATCATTATAAACCATTTCATTTTGATTAACACATAGATAACATATTATAATTTGAAAATTGGGTTCAAATTATTCAATATTTAATTGTTTAAATTTTTACTCATGTGATTTATGCTATAAAATTAAGGAAATATATTTAAAATTTTGGACCATATTATATTTTTGTTTTTTTATCAATTTATTATGACTATTAAATATGATCAAAAAACATTATTTTGAAATAATATGATAGGATTCAATTTTTAAACAATTTATAACATGGACATTTAAAAATATCAATATTACATGTTAACTGTGAACAAAATATTTTATTATATCCTTATGATTTCGAGGTAATCTTGTATATATTTTTATCAAATTAATTATTTTTAATTATTTTTATTTTAATATTATTAATATAATTTATTTTATATTTCTATTAATAAAATTATTACGTCATCAGAGCTATGTAATTATTAGGTATACTATTTTTTCACCTAGAATTAAAAATTAAATACCATGATGAAGATATATATTATAGATTCCAAAAGAATATATGTATTATAATATATCTTCTTTCAACCTAGTTTGATCAATGTATATTTTATTTAACACATGAATGTGACACCATTAAATTGTTATTAAATAAAATATAATATGTACCATAATGTCATCTATAGTGCCAAAATAAAAAAAATTATCATGAAATTTTATTATTAAGTTATAATATTTCATCTATGTTAGTTCATAACATACATTTCTCAACATATAGACACATAAGGGATATTTAAGACAATGAAAGTGACATTTTTGGATTTTCATTTATTTAAATATTATATAAGTAATTTCCATGGAAATGTGTCTATATTAGAACTTATGTTAGATACTTATATGTTGAGGGTTAAAATATCTGTATCCATTAAAATTTAGACATGTGTTATGGTCAATTTATAGTCTTTATTATTTAAATCCTTACATAAATTAATCAATTTACCTGTTACCATGGTAACCAAATTTTCATAGATTACTATTAGTATTTTCCCAAAATTAATGTGTACATATTTAGTAAATATAATAATTATGGATCCAAATTTTCTCATCTATTTTTCAATATTTAAACAACATTATTTGGAGAAGATAATACAAAATAAATCTATGAAAATTCCTTGAAAATTAGTATTTTAAAAAAATGTCCTTTAAAAAAATTGTTCATGTTATAAATTCTTTTGTGATATCATTTTTAAAAACCATAATAATGTTATGTTAAATTAAAATATACTATTAAAAATTAATTTTATATTATTATATACATTATAAGAAAATAAGGTTTTCAAAAAAAATAGTTCTTTGACTATTTCTGTAATAAAAATATTTTAAAATATAAATATAAGAAAATTTTGACATGATGAAATAAAACATTAAAATAATTTTTAAGTGAATTTTACAAAACATGAAAAAAAATTGTAAAAAATAAGAAAAGTATTTTTTTTAGAGAACATATCATTGAAGAATAAAGTGGAATTAATAAAATAAATTCTGACTTCTGTCTCATGGTTCGTTTAAAATCACAGTTTCTTGAAATGAAAGATATTGAAGAATTAAGATTCATTAAATAGAAATATTTCAAAACAATATTTTCGTGTTACATTATAGAACCTAAAAAAATGAATTTTCCCTCAAAAATCATTATTTTGATACAAACAGTAAAGGATACCTTTAACTCAACACATCCTAAAGATTCGACATAAATTCCACGAATCGGTGGATCCTCTATAATACAATAAATATTAGATTAGTGTTATTTAGTAGAAGTATTTCTATATGAAAAAAAATATTTATTATTCTTCATATGAAATGAATTTCTCTATTTGTATGGATTATGAGTTGTCTCTATGGGAAATATTATGTATGTTCATTCTCATGATATATTTTGTGGAACACATCATGAAAATGATAAATATTTGGTGAAAGTGCGAATAGATATGTTACATTCTTAATATGATAGATAATTTTAGTATGACCAATTTATAGAGGATTTAGCTTTCACTTCTTTCCAAATCTCATGAAACTCTTTCATAAAGATTTAAATATAAATTCAGTTAAAACATTTTTCACATACTAATTATTTTAATGGATTTTGAACATGATATTCTTGGGGACTATATATTTATAATGTATGTTGCTGAATAGATCTGTCCTTATCTTCCTTTTTTTTTTTGATTTGGTTCTAATATATTTATTTCTCCTGGATCATTCCAACTTTTTTCAATTATTCAATTCCTACAAAAATACGATTCATAAATTGTCATCATAATATTAGAGTGAAATATATTATTATAAGAAAATTATATCGATGATAGTTGTAGATCCCAACCACCTTTGTAATCCAAAAAGGTTGATCTCACCATGACTTATTGACATTGAATTGTCTTATTAGACTAACAATCTATATAAGGATGATATCTGTTACTGAAACATAACACTATATATATGTAATGTGAATGAATTATCCAGAACATCTTGGAAAACCCATGATCCACATTAGTTTTAATAAAATTTGGTAATCCATGAAATCTTAACACATAATCATATAAAATCACATACATCAAGTTAATATATATATACATCTAATCAAGAGGGTTGAAGGAAACTGTATAATGCGAAATTCTAGTAGTTATATTAATTCTCTTAATAAATGATCCTAGGGATAATAGTAACACCCAATGAGTGAAAATCCATTAAAAAGGATGATTCATATTACTACACCTCCTCCAAAGTACCCAAGGCATCACATGTGATTTATTTAAAAAATATTGTCATCAAAATAATGATGTGGAAACCAATTTAAAAATTATAAATCATATTTATTTTAAAAATATAATTTTCATTTGAATTTTTTTTTTAAATAATATTTTTTCAAAAAAAAATTTGTCATACTGAAATCAATTAATAAATCATAAAATTTCAATTATAAAATAGTTTATAAATGCAGAGAAATATAATTTATCGGACATATGATAGAGAGGGAACCACATTCTATAATAATATTTTCCAAAATCATATATTATTTTCCAAAAAATATAAAGGATCATAAGGTTGAAAAATGTAGGTCCTCATATTGATTCCCTAGTCTTAGAATTAAAATAGACCAAAACATCTGATGGAATGAATCATAGATACTAAAAAACTCAATAAAAAATTACAAAACACACAACTGAAAAAATGGATTGTCCCTCGAATGAATATAGAAAAATGTATCTAGATATAATTACAGAATAATATAAATGGATCTAAAAACATTAATCAATAGCACTACTTCGATCAAAAAAATGATGAAATAAAAGGATTACTCACCCAGATAAATGCAACAAAATTGAAAAGAAGATAATTTATAAATGAAATGAAATGGATGGTGAAAATTTCTCTAAATTAATCATAGAGATAACATAGGTAATTATATAAAAGTAATGTAGTCAAATAAAAAAATCATATGTGCAGTTTCTTTAAAAGAACAGGTCATGAGGATTACACTATATGTAAAACATTCACATCCTTCAATTAATGAAAAAAATTTAATGCAAAAAACACATGGATTATTATTATAAAAATATACCTTTTCAATTTCAGGAAATATAATATTTTCAAGGTGTGTAATCTTTTCACAAACTCAAACAAACTCATCATTTATTCTTAGAAATTTTTACATTCGCTGAACTGTTTATACTATGTTTATGGATTTTGTGGAATGTAATCATTACATAATTTTAAATGACATATCTGAAAAAAAAAACTAAAAATTCAACTCAAAATCCAAAACCAATACCAGTGTTCTGGGAATTCTGGGAGATACTTAAAAATTCATTATAAATTTATACCTTAACTATTTAATACAAATAGACATGCATCACAATTTTTTTTTTCCATTTTACACATTATATTGTTTCCATCATTTAGAATGTCATTTTTCACCAAAATTAAAATTAAAAGTAAAAGATATTTTAGTAATACCTTTACATATTTATTTTTATGTTAAAATTATTAATATCTTATATCAATCACATAGTAAAATAAATACATGTTTGTGTGTACATGTTTACTTCCATATCCACAAATAATAGTGTTTTTCCATAACAACCCTCTAGGGTTATTTATAATTATTTATTTAATGTATATATAATATATTTATTATATAATTTTAATTGTGTAAATATATAATCTAATATATTTTCTCGACATTACATTCATTTGAAGTTGATATCGTTGTTTGTGTGTACATATGGATTTCAACGTGCACAAAGAGAAGAAATTTATTTCATAAGTAGGAGTTTTGGATAGTGGTAAACTATAATTTTGTATGAATGTATTATTATTATGTTATTGTTAATAATGAAGATATTATTTACCAATAAACATTACCATGGGGAGTTATTAGTGTGGTACCCACTGGTTTTACCCCTCTCTCTTTGTAAAAAATGGCACTGGTTCGAGTCCTTCCATACCAAAGCATTATGTGTATTATGGAAGGGGAGCATCAAATCCATTTCCTATATAGGGAATATGATTCATACTCTAGGATTTCTTAGGACCCAAGATTGGATTCAAGAACAATTAATAACCCATTTTATGATGGATTGGAAAATTTAAAAACTAGATTTGGTTTCATTGTAAGGGGTTTCAGTGAAGTGGATTTAAATTCAGTGGTAACTGAACAAGTGATAATATCAATAAATAATAACAAGATTAAAATTAATCTTCTTTATGATAAACTCATTGACTTATATAGTCACTATAATATAGTTTTATTTGAAAAGTGTTTATTTATGTGGGATAGTAAGTTCTTTTTGTGTTCAATGACTATATAGGATAATATAACCAATAGTATTAAAGGCCTAAACATGGATATACTTGGATGTGTTGGAACATCTTCATTGTATATGGGATAAAGAAATGAGGTCAATGAGTTTACCAAAATATGGTAGTTTATGGTCTATGTAAAAATATAGATCTCTCATAAATAGGAAGATAGTATGTAGTTTATGGTTTTGGTTGGGATCTCTAGGTAGGGACATACATTACATTGAAAAATTTCTTATATTAGAAGTATTATGAGAGATTATACATGATCTATATATTCCCATAGATCGACTATTGAAGATGAACATACACCCTATATCTAAATTGTCTAATCAGCCTCAAATTCAATTAGGTTTGGTGGTCTTGATATGGATTGTGGTAAGAATCCATTTCATGTACAAAATTGATAGGCTTTTTAGTTTCAATATGAGGTGTGGATCCTATGATGATAAATTCAATGTCATACATCAATTCAAGATAAAGTCAAGTGGGTCTACAGTAATGTACTAGTCTGGAATTGGTCTTTAAGAACAAGAAGGGGCCATATGTACAATATTTTATTATGAAAATATATTAATGTTTGGTTGCTCCTAATCATCAATATGATAATACTAACTTCGAAAAATTGTGGAATGATGTTCAATAATCTAATTACACCCATTTTGATTTTCAAAAAACTGTTGTTTATCATATGGGAATTGAACTCACAATGGCACTCAGTAAAAAATGTATGCTAAAACAAATACAGGGTAATTTGAATAATATGTAAGATTAAGATTCATCACCAGGGTGATCCTATGTAGATGTAGTTTATTAGGAAAAGATAAAGGATGATTAAGGTTATTAATATGTAAAAATAATTAAACATAATCTGAGAAATGAAAATTATAAAATTAAACACAATATGAGAAATTGATAAATTTATTATTTTAATGGGTGGAGGAATCATGATAATTTCATTAGATTCAATAGGGACGAATATGACCATGAAGATTATGAAAATTTAATCCTACTAGACATGGATAAATGAGAATCTCTTTATCGGTTCTTGGTTATTAATAATGATTAGTTTTCATTTCTAACTGCTTTATCATCCTTTATTTTTTTAGTGTTGTTAATTAATTTTTCAAGAATAAAGGGGATAAACCTAACCTATTATTGAAAAATAGAATAACAACCACTTTTACCATGGTAGGTATTTAAAAAATATTTTACAATTATGAATAAAACATCCCAAAAAACCCAATGCAAACATAACAAAATAAGTAATTAAGTATTATCTGAAAAAATAAAACAAATGGTTTAATGATCATTTAATATCATTTAAATAATATTCTAATAATTAAATTAGAAAATAAATGTTTACTATATTGATGATAAAATACACATATATAATGTTTGGACTTTATATAAAGGGTTTCTTCACTCAATTTCTTCCAATTGGGTTATAACACTTCTTCAAAAACATTTTTTCCCATAAATATCTACATTAAATTATTTTTTATTTATAAATTTTATATTTTTATGTATATAATTTCATATAATCAATTCATGGATTATTTATCACATTAAATGATATGTTATTTGGGAGGGTTTCATTTGTATCAATAAATTTTTTTTAAATGTGTTTCCTGTCATGAAATATTATTTCCTTATATTGAATACATAGAACCACATGAATGAATATTGAATAATATAGTCCTTTGAGTCATAGTATTTATAGATCCATATCTTTGTCTTTCATTTAATGTAAATTAATTTAAATATTACCCGATTGATAAGGGTTTCTCATATTTTTTCTTTGGGTCATATTCCACATTCATCATATATTTATATAATTTAGTGTGTATAATAATATTTTTATTTATTTAATTATGAATATATTTTTCATCACCCCCTCCCACAAAAGATGCCCATTCTGAGCTGGCAATGGTGAAAGGAAGATAATGACCCCTGAGTCCTACATCTAGTAGGCTCCGGAGTGGCGACTAGCACCAAGGGTATGCTGTTTCACAAATATGGGAGGCATTAAACTTTTTATTATTTATGATTGGGAAATAGGATGGGTCAAACACCAAAAGGAAAAGGAACAAGTAAATTTAAATAAACTCAAACCAATCCCACATGCATGTTTAAACAATTCTGAAACAAAGTACAAGTACAAGAAAACTAAACAGTACAATACCAAATGAAACAAGAGTACATCAACTCCAACAAATCCAACTGTCCCGAATAGTAGGGTCTCGCACGACCTTGGTAGTCCTCCTGGAAACCTAAAGGTAAAAATAGAGTGAGCATACAAGTCTACTCATTATGGAAACCTAAAGCTATCATGCATAGATGGGGAGACATACTAATGTCCCATGACAATAACAGAAGAACAAAATCCAATAAAGGAATTATATCCACCCAAACTCACTATCCACGCTCACCAAAACACAAAACAATAGGTAGTAGTATATAATAACAAGATTATTGGGTACCCTGCAACATTTCCCCCACTAGTTAGCTGCTCTTCCAAATAGAGAACATCCTGACGCTACCACACTCTTCCTTCCGGCACACACCTCAGCCTCACAAACCACATTTCTTGCCCGCACATAGCTGGGCCTCAAAAGCCCCACATCCCGCTCGCACACACCTAGGCCTCATAAACCACAGATCCCTCCCGCACACAACTGGGCCTCACAAACCACATATCCCACCCTCACACACCTGATCCTCGCAAACCACATATCACATCCCCACCCAAACACACCAGGGCCTCATACCAAAGATTATTGGGAAGAGTAAACCTGCCCGAAGAGTCTTGGAATAAAATCTCACCAATCAAAACCTACCAGAAGAGTCTTAGGTGTAAGGTCACCTCAAGCCATCACATCCTATAGAAGAAGGAGCAGGAATGTTCTAGTAACTAACGGGAAAACACCCTCTCCCATGAAATGGGAGTGTTCGGAACTATGTTCTCAACATGGGTGGGGTGCGACAAAACACAATGATACAAATACATATATGTATACCAAACACACAACCCAACCTATGGCCTCTAAACAGAGAAACTGAGCACGTGCCTCTGTAATTCTACTACAAAGCGTGCATACAAAAAACAATGCCAAAACCATTAACGTTTTCATGTTTCAACGGTATTATTTTTTTAGTTCGTTGACTACTGGGAAATTATAAAAACAGATCAAGCGTTTCATTGAAAAACCCTACCAACCACAAATCATGTCAGATAGAACAAAATCAACACAAAACCAACAATTTTATCATCAATCATTCCCCATATATTGTTCCCTCATTTAATTCATTATCATTCCCCACATTTCATTTATCAACGTTCCACTTTCTTTTAATATCACAACCCATTATTGCAGCTCTACTGCCACTATAACCACATCTCCACAACCATATCACAAAACAAGGCGCTTGACACATCATTTCCCCTTTAATATCATTTACTGCAACACCACTGTCCATCCTACTCATAATAACTCATGATTTACCCCCCCCCCCCTTCACACACCACGTAACCAAACCAACACCCACATGTTCATTTTCAACCGGGGAGATCACACAAGGGTTTTGGATATTCATTTAATAAGCCAACTTTACTTGATTAACCAGTTTCCATATTCCACAAAGATTCCATAAAACATTATATAATGATAGGGAAAAATGTATTTGTTCAAGAAAAGTCCCCCAACGACCGTGATTTTTAGTAGGCATAAGCCTATTTAATTCACAACATAATAATTGGATAAACAAAGATAAACATAAAAACTTCCCCATACCAATCTTTTAAACCAGTTATTATCTTCATTTAAACTGGTTCAACTGTGTCTTGTGAAAGCAAGAGGACACCCATCTTGCTTGATGCAAAAATTAGATAGATGAAGTTAAAATCCCTACATCATTGGTTTTTGACGAAACCGCGATGGTTGAAGAAAGGACAAGAAACCGGGTCGATTCACCACGAATCATTTTTAGATATCCTCTCCAAACACAAACAAGATCAAATCTCTTCATATTCGACATCGGTATGCTTAGATCTATCCATAGCAGGCATATATCTAAGAAACCCAGAGAGTACGGGGAGTAGATCAAAGAAAACGAGCGAGAACGATCATATACCTCAAGGATATGGCTTCGATTCGCCAAGAAAAGCCTCTGGGTCGCCTCCAAAATGCTTGGGAGAGGTTCTTCTCCCTCCAAGGATTTGTAATCCCCAGTTAAGGACAATTAGGGGATTACACGAACCATTTAGAGGAAAAAGAGTTCTGATCCACAATTTTAGGATCTAACTTTAAGTGCCTGTACGGTTAGTCCGCACGTTTTAGAAAATTGTGTGCTAACAGTGCCTTTTCCTCTGCCTCAACAAACACTTCTTGCATGGTTAGTCCACATGGTTAGCCAAACCGTGCACTAACCGTGCATTATCCACTACCTCCAACACCAACCTTTCATGGTTTAGCCAAACCGTGCGCTACCCACGAGAATGCTACTTCCCTTATCTCTCCTTATAAGTCCACAAAAAACGCACCCCCAAGGAACCTTGACCTCCTGGAACACATCCAGCACCACATTTCACAAAGGAATGGACCGGAGAGGTCTGGGACATTACACTAGATACCTCTTAAAATATTATCATCCCCAAGAATTCAAAACCAACCCAGAGGAACCCAGCAAGATACCTCTCGGGGCTTTGGATTAACAGGAACCCAACCAACAACCCTAATCATATGTGTTAGGAATTCCTTCTCCTATGTTGAGATATTATCCAGTTAGGCGGCACTGACTCGCCTGCACAGATTTAAGTGCATCCGCATTAATGAATCTTGATTAATAATAGGGTCTTCCCACTTCAATATATTAGGATTTTTCAAACATACACTGCCCCCAAAACCGCACAACCAACACACTGCCCGAAAAAATGACTTGGGGAATTTTTTCTCAAATGTCGAGATATTATCCGCTTTAGGCAGCACTGATTCACACACAGATGTTCAATCACATCCGAATTAATGTGTCTCGATTAAGGATCAGGTTTTTCCCTTTCCCCACATATACGGACATGTTACACACTTCCAAAGAAAAAGGAAGCAAAACGTCTTACCACCGACAAACCATGAATTCCATATATTAGCGGTAAAAAGTATAACATCAAAACAAATCTCATAAGAAAAATGAAAAAAACAAATCAAAAAAACTCTATATACTGAGCGTGCATCCTAGCCACCCTCTCCCAAGTTCTCTCCTCGAAGCCGCCACGCCACCACAACACACGAACCAAGGCGATGGTTCGTCCACGGAGCACCTTCTCTTCACGATCCTTGATTCTGACTGGTCGTTCCTCAAAGGTCGTGTCGTCTCCCATATCTAGCTCTCCCTAGTCGATAACGTGAGAGTCATCATGTAAGTACTCACGGAGCTGGGAGACGTGGAAGACGTCATGAACCTTCTTCAACTGCGGTGGCAGGGCCAGCTGATATGCCACCTCACAAACACACCTCAGCACCTCGAAAGGTCCGATGAACCTAGGGGAAGGCTCACACCCCTTCCCAAACCTCCACTGCCCTCGTCGAGGGGAAACCATCAAGAACACATGATCTGCCAACTCGAACCCGAAGGGCATCCTCCGACGATCAGCATAAGACATCTGTCGGTCCTGAGATGCTTTCATCCTCTCACACACAAGTTGAACATTCTCTTTGGTGCTCTGTGCTACCTCTGTCCCAAGAGCACCTGTCTCACCATCCTCTACCAAGAAAATAGGTGAATAAAATGGTCCTCTATACAATGCCTAAAACGGTGCCATGCCAATTGTATAATGGAATAAATTGTTTTAGGAAAACTCTACTAAAGGAAAGTGTCGCACCCATGATCCTCGGAAATCCGTAACTCATGCTCGCAGCATGTCCTCCAATGTCTAGAAAGTCTGCTCTATCTGCCCATCGGTCTGGGGGTGTAAAGCAGTGTTATGACATAGCTGGGTGCCAAAAGCATGCTGTAACCCCCTCCAGACTCGTGAGGTAAACCTATTATCTGGATCCGAGACAATATTATTCAAAACACCATGTAAACCCACCAGCTCATCTACATACTTATGTGCTAAGGTACTAACCGGGCCCGACTCCTTAATTGCTAAAAAGTGTGCTGATTTTGTTAGTCAATCCTCCACTATCCAAATTGCATCATAACCACCCCGATCTTTCGGTAGTCCTCTGATGATGTCCATTGAGATTTCATCCCACATCCACTTGGGGACATCTAACGGATGAAACAAACCACTTGGAACACAGTGTTCAACCTTTACTTTCTGACACACTAGGCACTTAACCACAAACTTTTCCACTGCCCATTTCACCCCAGGCCACTAGAACTATTCTCACAAGCCTTATTCCGTTTTCGAAACTCCCGGATGTACTACCAAGGGTGAGCCACAGAACTCACGGAGAACTCCCTCGGGTATCGCCTCCAGAACAAAAATCCTTCCATGAAAAAGAATTTGATGTCGGTTGTCCTCTGGCCATCCTTCTAGAGTGTTTCCCTAATCGATACGATCTAGTATTACATCCGCCTCTGAGTCTCCCCACTGAGAGTCTTCCACCTACTTCAACAAGTAGGACTGCACCATCATCTGAAACAAACATCCTCTAACACCATCTACCCTTTCATCCAAGTGCAAGGCATCCAACTCTCTCATCACTTTTCAAGCATCAACGGATTCTTGAACCACTTCCTTACTCTAATTCCTACTAAGGGCATGAGCCACAATGTTTCACTTACCTTCATTTTAAGAGATATCAAGGTCATAGTCTTGGAGAAACTCAACCCATCTCTGCTGCCCTAAGTTAATGTCACACTGGGAGAATATATAACTTAAGTTCTTGTGATCTGAGAAGACCACGAATCTCTCCCCAAATAGGTAATGTCGCCAAAACTTCATTTCGAACACTGCTACTACAAGATCTAGGTCATGGGTGGTATAATTACGCTCGTGAGGGCGCAACTGCATAGACCCATAACAGATCACACCCTTCTTCTACATCAGTACGCTCCCCAAACCAAGGCCAAAAGCATCACAAAACATCTCATACAATAACCCTTCCTCTGGAAATCAGAGTACTGGAGCAGTAAACAACTTCTCCTTCATGTAGTCGAAAGCTTTCTGGCACTGCTCTCTCCATAGGGAGACCTTGTCATTCCTAGTCAAAGCTGTCAATGGAGCAGCAACTCAAGGGAAGTCCGAAATGATTCTCTGATAATATCCTGGAAGCCCTAGGAAACTACACACTTTTTCCATGCTCTTGGGTGCCTCCCAAGAAACAACAACCTCCACCTTCGACGAGTCCACTGACACTCCTTTCTAAGACACCACGTGCCCAAGGAAGTGTACTTCTTACTTCATGAACATAATCTTCGACAATTTCCCATAAATCTGGTGGTATCTAAGGACTCCAAGACTGACATAAGATGCTCAACGTGATCTTCATTTTATCTTGAGTAGACCGGGATTTCATCGATAAACACAACGATGAACTGGTCTAGAAACTCTCGGAAGAAAAAGTTCATATGTCCCTTGAGCACAGCTGGTGCATTCGTAACTCCAAACGGCATCACTAGGAACTCGATGTGCCCATACCTGCACCTGAAAACTGTCTTCGAGATGTCACTGTCCTTTACACTCAACTGATGATATTTAGATCGTAGATTAATCTTAGAAAACCAACCTTCTCCCCTCAGTTGGTCGAAGAGATCATCAATCATTGGAAGGGGGTAATAGTTCTTGACCGTTACCTAATTCAACCTTCGGTAGTCTATGAATAGCCTGAGACCGCCATCTTCCTTCTTCAAAAAAAACTAAAGCACCCCATGTCAACATGCTGGGTCGAACAACACCCCTCTCCATCAGATCGTCAATCTGAGTCCGCAACTCCCACAACTCTGAAGCTGTCATCCGATAAGGGGCCATCAAAATTATACAAGCACCATGTTATAAGTCTATCCTTAACTCATCGTCATGTCGGGGGGTGGGGGTGGGGGTAGAGTCACATACTCATTGGTAAAAACCTCTAGGAACTCCCCAATAACCTCTAGAACATCCATCATCCCTGTATCATCTAAACCCACTGATAACTTACCTAACAAGGAAAGGGGAGGCTTCGCATGCCCGCTTCCCACTTAATGTCTCCTCTCACGAACAAAAGGTACACACTGCACATCCACATCGGATAACATGAATCTTCTTCAGAAGCAGTCGATAATGACACTAACAGAAAAAAACCAGTAGATACCCAGGATGACATCGTATGGATACATATGTAGAAAAAGAAGATCCCCACCAGATCGTTGCGGTCCCAACGTCAGCCCACATTCCTGGAAAACTCAAAATACGTTGGTCTGACCTCCAACTGGTGTACTCATCACCAGGGGTACAGAATGTCTTTGTACATCTAGACCCAAAGAATGGGCTAGACCGGGTTCCACAAAAGAGTTCTAAGCTCCCGAATTGAACAAAGCAGATTCAAGAGTGTTGAACAAACAAATCGTACCTCGCACAACTTCTTAACCTGCCGGAGCATCCAACTCTGCTGCGTGCAACTTTCCACGCCCAGCTCTTTTGCCTCTCTGATTTCGACCACCTCCATGACCATACCCTAGTCGAGGTCCCTGAGGATCACCCTGAGGTTAGCCTCATCTTTCAAAGTCTACCCTTTGCCGATCAAGGTCTTGCTACTGCTGGAAGGGCCTCACCGGAAACTGGTGATGCTGAGGCAGGCGCTGAACCTGCCCACCTACACCATACTGAGCTCAGGTCGGGCACCGACTCTGAATGTGCCCAAAAACTCTGCAAGAGAAACACTTCTGTCTTGGGCTCGTGAAAAAGGGACGAGGACCCGAAGATCTTAACTGGAACTGCTGGGGCCTGTTCCCTATAGTCCGGAATTTTGATGGCCCCGTCGCAGGAGACCTGATGTTGACTACTTTCCCCTTCGACAAACCTGGATGGATCCCCTCTCATGGTGCACCTCCCTATGAGTGCATCCTCTCTACAACCTCTTCCTTCTTATGCACTGTCATGTACATCGTAAGGGTGAAGGGGGTGACAGAATACTGAAGCAATGGATGAAGTGCCTCCTCCAAACATCTCACCCAAGACTCCTCATTCGGAAGGAGATCTGGTGCAAAGCATAGGAGAACATTGAACATGACCCCCAATTATCGTACTAACATACTTCCCTGCTGGAGGGAGAGTAACTCCTGCCACTTCTCTTCCTTGATCATGGAAGAAAGGAATTCCTCTCGGAACTGCTTCTCAAAGTTAGCCCACGAAACCTTTGCCTCTGACCTCTCCCCAAGGTAGAGAATCCACCACTGACATGCCACACCTCTTAGATGACTGACTTCTAGGGGAACCCTGTACACCCTCGGAGCACAGATCAATGTAAAAGCAATCCCTAGTTCCTCATTCCACCCCTCCGTCTGCATATCCAATGTACTACCCTCATACTTCTTGAGGGTTTTTCACTGGAAAGAACAGAGAGTCTTATGCCACTAATCATCTTCCTCCTCTCAGTCAATATTCAACTGCTCGACCGCCTAAATATGCTGGGCCTCGACTGTCTGAGTCACCCAGGGATGATGTCCAGGTTCCATAGAAATATGGTAATGAAAGATCTCCTAAGCCCATGTAGTAAGGAAATTTCTTAAGGATTCATTTTATCACTTTATTTCAATTTATTTCCCAGAACACCCAAATAAAGTAAAACACAAAAATGATGATTCATGCACCTTCTCTAGGTTATCTACCCTACAATCAATGTAGTCTCACTTGGTAGTTAGGTAGGCTCAAAGTCCTTTCATCGGATCATGGGGGGCCCTAAAATCTCGTGTGTTAGCCGGTCTTCTCTGGCATATGTCACACACCAAGATCACCTATCATTATATCCCTACCATCCCATTAAATCCTCAATGTGCCTAACTACAGACCCCATCCTATCTCTCAACCATAGACACTGATACCATTATGTCATGACCCCCTCCCACCAAAGATGCTCCTTCTGAGCTGGCAATGGTAAAAGCGAGATAATGACCACTGAGTCCCATCTCTAGTAGGCCCCGGAGTGGCGACTAGCACCAAGGGTATCAGTTTTCACAAACATGGGAGGTTTTACCCTTTTATTATTTAATATTGGGAAATAGGATGAGTCAAACACCAAATGGAAAAGGAACACATAAATTAAAATAAACCCAAACCAATCCCACATGCATGTTTAAACAATTCTGAAACAAAGTACAAGTACAAGAAAACTTAAAAGTGAAATACCAAAAGAAACAAGAGTACAACAACTGCAACAACTCCATATTTCTTGACTAGTAGGGTCCTGAACGGCCCTAGTAGTCCTCTTGGAAACATGAATGTAAACATAGGGTGAGAATACAAGTATACTAAGTAAGGAATCCTAAAGATCTCATGCACAGGGGTGAAGATCCTAATGTCCTGTGAGAACAACAGAAAAACCAAAACCTAGCAAGGAATTCTATCCACCCAAACTCACTATCCACGCTCACCAAAACACAAAACAACAGGTAGTAGTATATTAAAAAAGACTATTGGGTACCCCGAACCATTTCCCCCCACTAGTTAGCTGCTCTTCCTAACAGAGAACGTCCTGACGCTACCACACTCTTCCTGCCCGCACACACCTGGGCCTCACAAACCACATATCCCGCCCATACACACCTAGGCCTAAAAAGCCACACATCTAGCTCGCACACACCTGGGCCTCACAAACCACATATCCCACCCGCACACACATGGGCCTCACAATCCACATATCCCGCCCACACAGACCTGGGCCTCACAAACCACATATCACATCCCCGCCAGAACACACCTGGGCCTCATCCCAATGATTCTTGGGAACACTAAATCTACCCAAAGACTCTTGGGATAAAATCACACCAATTGAAACCTACCCAAATACTCTTAGGTGTAAGGTTGCTTCAAGCCATCACAGCCTATGGAAGAAGGAGCAAGAAAGAGATAGTACCTAAGGGGAAACACCATATCCCGTGAAATGGGACTGTTCGACACTAGGTTCTCAACATGGGTGTGGGGTGACAAAACACAATGATACAGATACATATATGTATACCAAACACACAACCCAACCTATGGCCTCTAAAAATAGAAACTGAGCATGTGCCTCGGCACTGCTACTACAAAGTGTGCATACAACAAACAATCCCAACCCCATTTAGTTTTTCATGTTTCAACAGTATTAGTTTATTAGTTATTTAACTACTAGGAAATTATCAAACCAGATCAAGCATTTCGTAGAAAAACCCTGCCAAACACAAATCAAGTTAGATAGAACACGAGCAAAAAAACCATCCTTTTTTGTCATCAATCAATCCCCATTGATTGTTCCCACGTATAATTAATTATCATTCCCCATAGTTCATTTATCAACTTTCCACTTTCTTTTAATATCACTACCCATTACTGCAGCCATGCTCCCACTATAACCACATCTGCACAACCATATCAAAAAACAAGGCTCGTGACACATCATTTCCACTTTAATATCATTTTCTAAAGCCCTTATTCTCATCCTATTCATAATAACCAATGATTCACCCCCCACTTTTCAAACACTACATAACCAAACCAACACCCACATGTTCATTATTTCATTTTGTTCAACCGGGGTGATCACACAATGGTTCCAGATACTCATTTAATCAGCCAACATTATCTGATTAATCAATTTCCATATTCCACCAATTTTCCATAAAACGGTCTAGAAATATAGGGCAACATTTAATTGTGAAAGAAAAGGCCCCGAATGACATTGATTTTCAGTAGGCATAAGCCTATTCAATTCACAACATAACAATAGAATAAAGAAAAGCATAAGCATAACAACTTCCACAACCCATTTCTTTAAGGCAGGTATTATCTTCATTTAAACTGGTTCAACTATGTCTCGTGAAAGTAAGAGGACACCCATCCCGCATGATACAAAAATTAGAGAGACGAAGGTAAAATATCTAACTCAAAGGTTTATGATGAAACCACGACAATCGAAGAGCGCTCAAGAAACTGAGTCGATTCTCCATGAATCTTCTTTAGATATCCTCTCCTAACAAAACTAAGACCAAATCACTTCTTATTCGACATCCATATGCTTATATCTACCCATAAAGTGCATCGATCTATGAAACCGAGAGATTAGGAGGTGTAGATCTAAGAAAACAAGCAAGAATGAACACATAACTCAAGGAACCGTCTTCGATTCGCCAGGAAAAGCCTCTGGGTCGCCTCCAAAACACATGGGAGAGGTTATTCTACCTCAAAGGAAAGGTAATCCTGAGTTATGGCTTCTTAGGGGCTTAAACGAACCATTTAGAGGCAAAAGAGTTTAGATCCACAATTTTAGGATCTAACGTTATGTGCCTGCTTGGTTAGTACGCACGGTTTTGCAAACAGTGCGCTAACCATGTGTTAGCTTAGGCCTCGCCAAACACTCCTTGCAAGGTTATTCTACACGGTTAGCCAAACTGTGCGCTAACCGTGCATTAGCCACTGCCTCCAACACCAACCATGCATGATTTGGCTGTACGGTTTAGCCAAACAATGCGCTAAGCATGCGAAATCTATTGCCCTTAGCTATCCTTAAAAGCCCACCCAAACACACCACCAACGATCCTTGGCCTACTAGCACACCTCCAAACCCACATTTCACAAAGGAATGGACCGGAGAGGTACGGGCCATTAAAATATTTATAGAAATTTTATTTAATATTTTATTTGAATATATATAATCAATGGGGCTATAATAAAAATATATGAATGTTGTAATTTTTTTCATACAATCTCACTTTCATAGAATATTGTTTATACATAAATATATGATAATAAAATATTAAAATTATTCTATAAAATAATTTTTTATTTTATTCTTGTCTATATATTTATATAAATCCATTATTCCTTTAATTTTCCTCTGTATGTGTACATAAAATTATGAAATAATGATTTGATGGAGAAATGTGTTTTTTTAAATTCAGTGGAAAGTCCATTTTTTCATGTCAATGATTTTGTAAAATTGTTTCCATGAATGGTTTATCAATTCCAAACCGATTGATAAAATAAATTTCCAATAATTTTTTATATTATTAAAAATTCATCAAAATAAATATTCTTATCATTTTTGTTAAAGGTAGTTTTTCAAAAGTTGTTAAGAAAATATTTTTTTAATATACACTACAAATAATAATTTTCACACCATTATAAATATTATTTTAAAATTAAATAAAATATACAATGTCTATTTTAAAATAAAAAATATTATTTAATATTATGTATTCTCTTAATGGTAGTAACAAAAATGATATTTTTCCCTATATTTAAATATTATTTTAATTTTTTTTAAAATAATATATTTTATGTAATAAATAATTTAATGTTTATTTTTATTCAATAAGGATATATTATTATGATATAATCCATACTTATTCCTCATATAGATAAATTAAATTAACATAATTATATTTTCTCCAAACATTTTTGTTTTCCATAGGTAAATTTAATTTAAAAGAATAATTGTTTTGCTAAGTGATTCTTGATTGAAATTGAAAATTATACTTTTAATATACATGTATTTTATAAGGAAATTATTGTGGATGATATGTTCGACCAATATATCTCATTGTGGTGGATGATCCATAAATATAATATCATATAGGTGGTTGTCATATAGTTTTATAATGAATTATGTAATGTACATTTTCAATAAAAATGGAGGGAGTTAATTATGGGGGGGGGGGGTATCTAATGGATTTAATGATTATGGTTATTTGAAATGAGTGAACATATTTATTAAAGGTAATGTTTTATGATATCAATATATTTTATCTATATTTTTATGAATTTTAATGGTTACCTTGATTTATTTTGGCGTCTCATGGCTCATGATTGTTAATTATTTTTAATTTTTCCTTTCTTAATTATTTATATTGTGTCACATATTTAACAACATATTTTTTATTGGGTTTGAATTATAATTTTTAATTATCAGGAACCATGAATATGTCCTCATAGCCTTATTCACTTTATGTGATCACTTAAGATATTAAACAGTTTCCATTAATTTTTTCCAATAGTAATCATTTTTTCTCAACCTTCTAATGACTGTATTTCCCATGGTATAATGAAATATTTTATTTTACATATGATTTGAAGGGTTTCATGTGGACCTTTATGAATTATTAATTATTAAAAAGATTATTTTGTAATGGTGAGAAAATTCTCACATAATAATATTGAAGTGTTATATAAGTGTCATTCTAATTCAGTAAATATATATAAAAGAAAATGAATTTTTATGTGTTTGTGTTAAAATAATTTTTTGATGAAATTTTAGGTTTTGTGTCTCATATAATTAGTGTGAATGTTATAACATGAATATATTTTAGGTTTAAATATACCTTTTTAATCATAAAAATCCCCTATATGAACCCATTTTTTAAAATAAAATAAATTGTTAAAAGCCAAATAATGTAAAATTAACATTCCATTATATAAAAAAATAAAAATGTTTAAAAATGTCAATGTGGATACAATAACTCATAAAATAGATCCTAGGATTATTTTTGTCTACAACTAGTCAACCAATAATTTTTGGACAAGATTTACTGTTATTTTATAAAAATTATAATTTTATGTTTACACATAGTTACCTGATTGACAATTAACAGTGGTAATAAAAAAAAGAATGATCCAATATATGTTGTTAAAAATTATACATTCCTATTAAATGACTTCAAAACCTCTAATTTCAAATATATAAAACATGTTTAATAATAAAAAACGTAAATGTTGATAAAATTAATTGAAAAATAATGAAGTTGATAGTATGATAAAATATGTTTTAATGTAAAAATGTTCAAATAATTGGAATGGATTTATATCCAAATTAAATATTATATTGATTCCAATAACCTATATTGGATTAAAAATATAAAATTGAATGAAATATGATTTAAAACTACCAATAAATATAATTTAGCACTATAAATTATTGGTATAAATATCATATATTCAATTAAAATGTTTGGTTTTATCACTATTAATCAAAATGTAACACTTATCATAAAAACAAATAAAGTCCACCAAGTAAATTTTTATATAATTATTTAAAATAAGAAGTTTATTTGGTCCAATATTTTTTATATATGTGTGAAAACTAGTTTTATATCAAGCGCTCCATCAAAAGGCAAAAAACATTTATTTTTATGAAAATTGTTCTTTTATGTGTAAAATATGATTTCTTCTTAAATCATGTCTACAAAACACATGTGATGAATGTAATAAATTACATAATATATATATATATATATAATTAATATTACCCAATATGAGATATTTGTTTATTTATTTTAATAAAACCCAGTAGTACTCATTAAAATAGTTTTCATAAAATTCATTACCATTTATCTGAATAAATGGTTTAATTTTCATTTGAAATTAAGTGGTAAAATAAATTATTAACTATATACTATTTTTTAAATAATAATTTCATAATTCCATTAATATTTATAAATCTTTACATTCTAATGTCTCAATTATAATGGTTACATTTATATAATAATATTTAGTTGTTCGTTTAAGCTGAATATGGCATATCATATACTCTATGAAAGATATTATTTATTATAAAGAACAGAATTTGTCACATTAGATGCACTTTGGGAAAATATTCCCTTGAGAATTTGATTCTTGGATCAATTAATACGGGTTAACATTTGAAAATAACATTATTGAAAATCCAAATTGGAAAAAGGATTCTTAAATCATAAATTTTTTAAAAATAATGTATAAAGCTCAAATGAGATGACTTATTAGAGATTTAAAAGTAGGCATAAATGGACACAAAAGTGGAAAAAACAACCATGTTCATATAAAGAGTTACAAAAAACATGTTCATTACAACATCAACAATCAAAAAACAATAAATTTTTTATGGGTTAAAAGGACATTGATATCTTAATAAGAAAAGTAAATTGAATTTTTTTGGTCTTAATATCCTTTTCATATAGTTGAAATATTGGTCTACTACCTGGAATAAGAACATGTGAAAATATACTCAAATAGTAGGAGAGTTTCATACTTTAATAAATTTCTACCACAATGTAATCTTTTTTTCAAAATAATGAGTAATTAAGATGAATTCATCATGGTTGGTGAAATATAATCAACTTTTAGAGGATGAAAAAATCCAAAAATGTTTAGCTATATATTTTTTCTATAATGAGACATTAAAAAATAAAATAGGTTTATAAAAGATATAAAATCACCAAAATGAAAAAAAAAATTATAATAAAATACTACATTTATTCTCTAAAAGTAAATAGTAATACCCATAGTTAAACAAAGATCATTCAACAAAAAACAATAAATTAAATTTATCATATAATTTCTATGGTATGATTGAAACCAAATTTTTTTAAAATTTATTTCCAATTGTGTATGCACACTTATCACCATATAACATTAATTTATATTTAATTATAATATCAAAAAGTAATTTCCCTAGTAATATTAAATATATACTACCCATTTAAATTAAAAACATAAATCACCATAATTACACTATAAAATCATAGATTCATTAATAATACAATTCCATATTAACTTCTCAAATAAAATACCCTAGTACCGAAGGATGTTATCAGTTTAGTGTTTTTTAGAGTTAGGATATAATCATAAAAGAAAAAACAATATATTAAAAGTGTAAATCTAAACACATTATCCATTTTTAATCCAAATTAAATGCTATTAAAATATATCAAGTTTTATCTTCAGGATAAATCATCATAGTTGTCCCATTTATCACATCATTCTCTCTATTTTTCCTCAGATCCTATAAATTTTTTAATATCATTGGATGAGAACAACAACTCAATAATGGACATAAAAATAATAAAATATACCACTAATCCATTAATACTTATAAACTAGATGAATCATTTTAGAAATATATATTTATCACCCATAAACCATATTCTTTTTAACCTAAATTATGAAATCGTAATTTTCTTATAAAAAATCACTGAAAACATGAATTAGAAACGTGGGTTTTGGAATCATTTCCACATCACTCTTAAATTTACAATATCTCTCATGGATATATAAGGATTATCCTTCATGGTTAAATTTTTAATAGCCATAATAGTATATTCCTATATTCTCTTAGGTTAAACTATACTGGTTAGCATTGTCTCATTACCAATTTCATTAGAGACAAATAATAGGATCACCCTCCATCAGTTTACCATGGAACCACCCATACTCATAAATAATTACCTTGAACCATAAAATATCAATAATACAAAAAACATGCATCAATGAAAAATAACATTTCAACCATCAAATTAAATTTAATTACACAAAAACATGTCCAATCATAAATGAAACATTTTATATGAAAACATATTAATATAATTGTAATTTTAAAATTTAACAACTAATGATACAAAAAAGTACTAAATTCCCTCCATGTCATATTTTATAAAAATAATTGGTTTTTTATTATATAAAACTATTTAAAGAGAAACATTAGAAGATGATTTTTGAAATAAATTAACATTCATAAAATCAGAAAAATAACAATTTATTGATTTTTTATAATGAAACTAATAAATTTTAATTTTCAAACAATTATATAATGATATATATATTCATAAAACCCACCATGAAAATGAGGACATGAAAGTCTAATATTTATAAGAATAAATCTTTTAAACACATAAAATGGTGTTTGAGTTGTAGTGTCCACCAAATATATTATTTTATTAATTTGAGATTTAATCAATTGATAAAATTCATAGTATTATCTATAAATCAACAAAAAAAGATTAAATAACACATAAGGTATTCAAATTTCATTTGACATATAATATTATCACAATGTCATCCATAAGTTTATGCATCACCCGAATAATATAATTGGGATATTAATTCCATTAATATGTTATAATTAGTCAAATAATTTGACTTATAAAAGTGTAGAATTTATAAAATCATTAAATATCATGAAAATAAATTATTTCATTATATAACATGTCAATAATTAATTATATACTCTTTTTAATATAATATAGATACATAATATCAATATTTTCCTCAAACAAAATAAATTTAGTCGAAATCTCATGCCTCAAACTCATCACGTAAAATATTAAGATTCCTAAATAATAAAAATATTATAATTATTTTTATAGTTTATAAATATTTTATATTTTTTTATTCTTAATTTTTTTTATTAACAGTTTAAAAAATTACGTAATTATTTGAGATCATGTCAGACATTTTTCCAATATTTTGATCTTGATCCCAAATTAAAATTAGTAAGATGTCAATAGTAAATGTTATCAATAGTACATAATATCTAAAAAATATTAATCAAATAAAAATATTTTTATAAATAATATAAAAAATTAAAACAATCATTTATATGTGGATATTAATGTTGAAGTATGTTACAATCATGGTGATGTTTGGTTGTACATTCACTTGTGTAACATTTTCATTTTTTAACGATCATTATAGAATAAAGGTAAGTATTATTTTATCATTGAGTAATTACAAAAATATAATAAATATAATATGAATTATATATATATATATCATTCATGATATGTGGTTATGTAAAATAAATCACATTAATTGATTGGGGATAGTTCACACATATGCATGAACGACATTACCATTTTTATGTACATTGGAGTGAATGAATATAAATGATAATTTCTTTAATAATGATAATATTTATATATAAAAATATTTAATCTTTACATTTAACGTTATATCTAATCATGATATAGGTTGATGGAAAATAAAATATATCCATTTATAAAGTATTATTCTGTCGTACCTATGAAAGATAAATTCCTTATCCATTTGATATAAGAATAAATTTATTTAGTTGGTGATATTACAATAATAAAATATTATTATAATAATAATTATAGATTTATTATTTCATAACAGAGGATAAATATTTGAAGTAATTGGAAAAATAAACAAAACTCAAATGCTTATTACAAATGATATCTTATTTTCTTACAACCACCTTTTAGTAAAACATTAATACCACATATTTCATTGTTATGCCTAAAATAGGAGACATATACTGTGGTAATGGTTTCTAAGAAGCTATTTTTTCATATATAGGAAGAAAAAAATTGGGTTTCATGTGTATTAAAATGAGAAGAATGGTTTCTATTTAAGATGAGAGGGGATGGGTAGTCTGGGAATTTTTCAGACTATTAAATTAATATATATTATGATTCTAAAAAAAATGAAAATAAACTAGATTAGTTAAAATATAGTATGATTATGTAAGTAAATAATATCTTCTAGTAATAATTATACAGATTTTGATTATTTTTCATTCATTATTTTTTTAGTTTTAATGTTATTTTATCTTTGAAACACTAACTATGATATAATTTAATTTAATCATTGAGTGTTAGTATAGTTATTATAAAATACCAAATGGGAAATAAATTACATTCTATGAAATTTTTATCATCGTACCAATAATATTTTTGATATTGGGTTTTTTAAAAATTGTATATCATTTAATAAAATATTATTTATTTTTAAATAACCATAATGTCATTTTTGACCTTATTCATTAAATTCCTTTTAAAAATATTATAAGAACATGATAAATTCTAAAAAATAAACCATCATTAACAAATAAAATTAAAATATAAAATTTGTGGATTATATTATGTATCTAAAATTACATTTATTTTATTATTTTTAATATCATTTATTTTATATTTTCATTAATTAAAGAATTATTACATCATCATTGTGTAATCCTTTATGGTGAATATTTATCTTATAAAAATTAAATATAAATTATAATGATAAATTTTAATGACTTGTATTCATAAATAATATTTATATTTGAATAAATCCCTTGCATTACTCTATTCTAATTATATTTCACTTGTAAAAATCTGATATATGTAAAAAATGATAATTTATTAAATAAAATACTATAAATGGTTTAATGAAATCCATGTTCCAAAAAGTGATCATAAAATCATACTAGAGATTATTTTTGAAAAAAATAACTCCTCATGTTAAATTTGGACTTGTTTTATGTGAATTTAATTATATTAATTATATTATTTTTACTATTAATTGTCAGATTTACCCTTACCCATGCTAATAAAAATTTAATACGATATTATTTATTTCGAAAAAAAATAAAACGGGACTATTCAATAATTTTGGGCCTTCTAATTCAAAATAAGAGATCCATTTTTCCAAATTCAATACTCATTTGTTTCAAAAATTAAATGAAAATTAATCCCATTTAGTGAATGAGAAAACATGTTTTTAATGTAAAACAATTCTAAATGATAAATTGATGTATCCAAATTAAATCTTGATTTGATTGAAATAACATATATTTGGTTAAATTTTATAAATTTAATCTAATTATTCTTTATAAACAATAAATTATATAATTTTAGACTTCAATATTTAGATAATAATATAGTTTTGATTTAAAATACTGTATTTTTCTATTTTCAATCAAAACGGGAATCCTATCAGTAAAATACTTAAAATGTAAACCAAATAAAATTATTATATTAATATTTAATCTTAAAATTTTATTTTTTATATTAAATTTATAAATACTCGCAAACATGATTTAAAAAAATAGTACCAAAAAAAGTGGAAAAGTTATGTTTTTGAAAAAATATACATTTATTTATAAAGTTGGATTTGATCTGAAATCATGTCTAAAAAAACATAATACAATTTTTTAACCATAGAATGGATAAATATTTTATATATTTAATTAATATAATATAAAAATTATATTTCTTATTTATTTTTATAAAACACACAAGTTCACATTTAAATAGTTTTTCAAAACAACTATTATTTTAATTTTAAAAATGGGTTTTTTTCAATTACAATTAAATGGTCACCAAATAAATCATTATACATACTTTTTTAAACCATATATTATGACTTAATTTGATAATGATAATTTTATACATTCTAATGTATAGTTTATTTTGGTAACCATTAAATTATAATATTTTGATATCTGTTTAAACTCAATGTTGAATACCATGTAAGCTATCAAACATAATATTTCTTTTTTCAAAAAGATATATGCATGTTAAAAATACTTTTATTCTCCACCTATGACACCATATTATAAATACCTCTGATTATTTATCCATTTTCTATATTAACTATTTACACTGATTACAACCATGATGTGGTTGATCAAATTTTAGATGAATGAATTATACTATCCATTATTAATAGATTCCTAAATGGTTTAATTTGAGTCCAATGTTATTTGTATTAATTCAGTGAAAATGAGTTATTATTTCCCCTTATAATATACTAATTTTAGAACAACAATGTCTGATATTTTATTAATAGATTTGGGGAGTTGGTATAGAATAATATATATTTTATATTATAGATTTTATATTTATATTCTTTGGAATTATAAATTTTTTTATTTTAAAAGTTTCAATGAACAACATGAATACATAATATGTCCATTTTTTATAATGTATAATGTATAATATTTATGACATCCTATAATAAAAGTCAATATTCTATTTAGAAAAAGTGAATTCATTTGATATTTATAAGTTTAAATTATTTTTAATGAAATTTTGTACATAAAAATTTCTTCCAAAATTAATTATTCATTAAATAAAAAATAGGAACTGAAATTTTAAAAACATGATCCATAACCAGTAATTAATTTTTTCCAAATAATACTCTATTTTAGATTTTATTACGTGTTAACAATTAAATCTCTTCATTAAACATTATCTAGAATAAATTACATGTAAAATATCCTTGAATAACCATGTTGAAGATATAAAAGAAAAGATTATATAATGGCTAGTATATTAAATTTCAATGAAATATCTTGTCTATTTATGTTATTTGTTTTTAAAACATATATTTTTTTAAAATAGAATTTTTTTTAAAGATTAAATAGATGAATCATTTTATTAAAATTAAGCATTTTTTAAACTATTTTACTTTAAAAAATTATACCATTAAATAATCATTTTATTCAATTATTTTTTGTTTTGTAAAATTATCTTTTCAATTATAATATTAATTTAAAAATTATTAATATTAAATATATTAATGTATTGTGAATGTTTTGGAAAATGGTTTGATTCAAAACATTTTTTTTAAATAATATTTTAATTTTATTGTCTAAATGTATCTAGTATTAAAATTATAATTTATAGTTTTAATTTAAAAAATTAATAGTAAATATTTTTTTTGGAATATTAATTTCACAATAAAGGTGATAATATTCCAAAAAAAATATATGCAATGAAATTACAATGAAGGAATTTCATGATAAAATTTGTGTATAAATTACCTTTATAGGGCACACATGGTCATTATAAAACCATCAATATATCACATTTACCATTTATTCTTTTATATGTAATATATATATATATATTGTATAATTGGTGCACTTCATTTTATTAATTTGATATGTGTGTAATATTAATTCTACGATGTATTTTTTATTAATATGGATAGTATTTGAAGCCTTTTTTAGATTCCATATTACACATATCTTTGGGGCATAAAAATAGATATTTTTATATTAGTATGATATTGAATTTTAGATTCCACATACTATAAGAACATTATATACATATGACTACTAATTATTTTGATAAAAAAATAATTTTTGATGCAATTAGTTGATATAGATTCATTAAATATAATTGATTAGTGATCCATATTTTATGTTTTGAGATTATACTAATGGGTTATATAGTATTTCAATAGACCTATTACAAAGGCATAACCGCCAATGGTGGATAAGAAATATAAATGGTACGGGATGAACATTTTCTTAAACTTAGTATACACATCAATCCATTCTGATGTGACGGATGCAATATTACCAGAAAACTTCAATAAAATTTGAATTTATCTATATTGTACTTATTAGTACATATATATAGAATATTTAGTTATATCATATTTAGAAACATGCATAATAAATTCATGTATATTTTACAATCTAAAACATTTAGGGAATTATTTTTTATAATTAGTTTACATTTTTTTATAATTTTAAAAATACATTTTTATTGATTTTTGACTAAAGAAATAATACTCTATTAGTATGTAAATATATTAAAATGATAATTATAATTAATTGGAATCTTTATTTGTGTTTAAATATTTTTGGTGGTTTTGTAAACACCATATATTCATAAAACCACATTGCAAACATGACATAGATTGAGTTTTAGTTAATATTTATCAGTGTGAATATGGTTATAGATTTTTTTAATGAATTAATGTTTATAAGGAAATAATTATATGATCAAGTGTTCAAAATCCACATGTAAATGTTATTGGAAAATGTAATTAGTCATATCACTGAATATAAACAACCAAATTACATTAAACTGTTGTTGAAATTTTTATAGTATGTTGAGTTATATTTGACTCCAATTAGGGTGTTTGTTTTGTGCATCTAAACTTGTTTTTTAATGAAAATTTTAAAAATTTATTTTGTTTTTAATTTTTTAAATTTTGTTTTCCTCATGTGTCACAAATGTCTATGATAAATCCTTTTTTAAATATATTATATAAATAGATTAAAATATAAAAAATATGGATGGGTTATTTGGGTTATATAGAAAACATTAATCATTATAAATTCTGATAGAAAATGTTGGTAACAAAATTATAAACGAAAAATTGTAACATGTACCTATATGATATAATTATCACTGACCAACCTAAGCCACATACTATAAAAGGTTATTCTTCATGGCCTCATATGTGCCTCCCAATATGAATGGGGTTGTTGATTAGTGAAGAGGTTATGTGGAACATACGGGGAGAGTATTCACTTAGCCCCATGTATACAAATAGATTATAAAATGGAAGAAGAAAATAATATTCAACATGTAATTTATAAATCAATATACATCTAATTAATAAAAAATTTATTAATAAACGTAATATGTAGTAACAATGTCGAATTTGAGATAAATAAACCTAAAATAAACTAGGTACCTTTAATATAAAGGAAATATAGTAAATAAAAGACATAGTTGAAATCCTTCCCAAACACCATAAAATTATACCACATCCTCCATATAATCATTCTAAACCATCCAACATAGGGCTCTTGTCCTTTAATTAATCCTAATTCATGAAATTTACATTTTCACCAAAATATATGAGTGAGGTTTGAGTACGAGACACTCTAAGACCCCAAAAACTACCATTTACAATAGTACATATTATGTAAATATGTTTTCCAGGAAAATAAACAGAGTATATATATGAATTAATTGTATAATTTTGGAATAGCTCATATTTATGGTTCTCAATGAGTGGGTCAACCATCATTGGTTCCATGTTGTATGTAAAATCAACCAATATTTTATGAATCATCACTCTACTTATTTTGATTATTTAGTAATCATTTATAAAACATCCCTCTACAGGGGATATATAAAGAACATGTCAATATATATATTAGACATCCCCTTTAAGGGGTTAGTACAAATGGAACAACCTATATCTACATTAGAAGACATTGAGAATTACCCCTGAAACCCATGTATATAAGATGATATATATAACATCATATCAGAAAAAATTCATATCCAAAACTAACAATATTAGATAAAAGATTACAAATTTTTTCTCACAAGATACAAAAAACACACATCATGTGATAAATCATCCTACAAAGGTCTCACAAGGATACATATGAGAACATCATTTGATAATCCCTAAATAAAATATCATAATTGGATGGACATAATTGTAAGACACATATTTAAAAAATAATAATAAAGTCACTATAGTTTATGGATTTGTACATTAGGTGCAAAACGATTCATAAGATTGGTAAAACATCCTAGTTAAAAAGCACTACATGATCCAAGAATATTTTCCAAATAAACGTGATTTAGAATCCTTGAATCACTATTAAGAAGAAACCACTCCCCAAAGTACGGATATGGTAAAATAATCCCATGATGAAACACTTCCAATAATGATCTATAGCTAATGGTTGTGCGAATTCCATAACAACGAATTTGTGTGTCGATTCAATGAATAATGAGAAAATGTTTAGTAATATCACACCCAAATCATTATTCTTATAAAATTAAATTTGGATGTAATGAAATTGTAACATGGTGAATAGACTTGAATTTATCAAGATTAATAATGAAACCAATGGATGATTATCACCTTCTAAAAATTATAAAATGGAATTAAATAGAGTTCTTTGAATGATACAGGAGATCCTAAAAATCAATATTGAGGATTCCTTCTTTTTTTATAGTCAAATAGATATTGGGGGAATTTAAAAGAGTTATTATAGGGTATGTTTATAAAAAATAACACCAATAATTATACAATAACCCAATGTAAACATAATATTAATAAAAAACAATCTCATTATTTATGTTATAATTCTCCAAAATCATAAGGTAACCCAAATTATTAAATAATAAGTTACATGGTGATTAACTATATGATGTTCATACTGAATAATATTTATTCCTTAATTTATATGACTTGGATTATTTTATAAACATCATTAAAATAACATTTATATTTATAAAAAATCAAAAAAAAATATATGAAATTGATATGATCAAATATGATGTAAATAAACACTTATTATCATTTCATCAAGGGTTAGATCATATGAATATGAAGAAATTTTAATTTGAGGAATTACTCTTTTAAAATAACATATACTAATCTTATATTTACATAAATCTTGATAAAATGAAAGGTCATATCATATGAAAAAATATACGATTAAATATTTTTACAGAATCCTGAGAAAAATAGTTAATCAAGGGGAATAATCATTTTTAGATGGTTATTATGTAATTTAATATTAAAATGAATTGTTGAAAAATTCATAGATTATAGAAGGAATATAATTGTGGAAAAATTACAAATCCTAATGTTGTGAACTAAAAAAATACCAATATATCATGTTGTTGAAAAAAATGAACAAAATTCATGAGGTAAATAAAAAATTGAAATGATTCAAAATGTGGAAAAAAATTCACAATAACAACATCATCAATGCATGAGATATAAATACATAACTAATTTAATGGAGGGTGATATATTATCACACCCATCATCATCGATATAAATTTTTTCTATCTAAAAATTAATTCTAAATTTATCTTAATGACATCATAGAGTGGGAATGGGTTCACTATACCTTTTGAAAACATAAACAATCATAAACATAATAAATTAATGTATATTATATTGTCCAAAACCTGGGAGCCATGTGACGATGCTCTGAGCAGGTTGGTCACATGACCTCTGGCGCACCTCCACATTTTCCAAAGGCTTTAGAATAGTAGTGAGGTTCTAGTGAGTCATTAATGGAGATATTATACAGTGTTTTATCAGAATAAAACACTAATAGAAGTAAATAAGAAATAGAGGAAGAATATAAAACAACAAACAATACCAATATCCAAATATAACCAAATAATCATATAAAATATTCAAATGAAAGGGAAAGATTATTTTCCAATATATGTTTCAATGATTTTAAAAACACAAGCGAAAATAAATACACCATCAACTTTCAAGTGGGTCCTAAACAACTTCTCATCCCCTCATCCAAGCTTTAATAGTACTCATTAATCTAAAATAGTTTCATTTCACATAACTTATCTAAAAAATATAAAGTATATACAGTTACCGATATGGCATCCTTATTATTGTGTGAGTACAACTATGTAGGCCACCACCAAATCTGTCTAAAAAAATTCCAGTCACAAGATAGTGTAAATAGATCCATATAGTAAAGAAGACAATGCATAAATAAATAGTTATCACATTATCATTTATTATTTATTTAATCATACTTACTCCATGGTTCCCAGGGATACTCATACCTCAATACCAGCTTCTGCTCATGTTGGAGCCTGATGTGTTCCTAGTAATATCATATCTTAATACCAAATTCGATGCATGACAGAGCATGAATGCTTCAGTTATGTTATAAAATATCATTACATGATTCATCTCATGATGGAGTTTGAATTATTATCATGTCAGTACATATCATATAGTTCGATTATTAAAATTCATTAAATTGACATATAAATTGATAAGTTACAAATAAAATATTCTTATGAAAGTTGACAATGATTCCATTATTACTCCTCAATAGAATTTTTGTGTTCTAATTAATGTACTCATAAGTATAGTGACCATGTTACAATATATTTATCTGATTTTAATGAATATGTTCCCATTACTTTAATCATAAGTATAATGACCATGTTACCATATATACATCTCCATTTATAATGACAATGTTGCAATTATTTCACACTAAATTAATTCATATTAACTAACCACCTCAATTCCATTACAAATTTATCAATTAGATAAATATTTTAATATCAATAATAATCCCAATAATTTATTATGTACTCTAATCCCATTAATTAATTCATCAATTAATTAATCAATAACACAATTCCTAAACCATAAATAATTTTTTATAATTAATTATCTTATTCCAAATCTCAACTCTTTATAATTCATTCCTCAATAAATTATTTAGATCATAATATCATTCCACATAATTAATTCACGTTTAATTATCTATGTCAATCAAATTCAATATCTCATAATTAATCCACATATTATTTATCAGGATATCCCGCCAAGTACCATCATCAATTTACCTCATAATAATTATCTAATTGGAAAACCCAATAATCTCGTGATCATTTCATCAATTAATCATTTAATTCAACTATGATTTGATAAATCAATAAATCAACCTAATTAATACAATTGAGGAATTAAAATGATAATGTGTTCATAAAATTATACAATATAGCATACAATTATCAATTCGTTGACAATAAGAATTATTTTTTTGACCACCTACATCCATTTGATAACATACCTTCATTTGATGGAAATCCCCTAAGTCCGAGTAGCAAAATGTCATTGATCTGAGTTCTATATCTAAATCGTTAAATCAAGATCAAGGATATCAAAATATGACCGATCTATATCAGGATGTATAATAGATGATCTAGATCACACAAAAATGGATTGGATATAAAGAAACAAAGAATTAAATACACCCAAAGATTATGGAAAGTGTTATGAATGTTCTGGATAGGCACAAAGATGATATCAACATTCTGAGAGAAGATATAATATTTGATTCGGGCTTTTAATAATGAAGAATTATTTCAAACGACCATAGAACCCCCAAAAATGATATGAAACCATCCGAAATGGTCTACTATTGTAATAAGGATGAAGATGATGTATTTCAAGGGTATGGGGGATTTTGAAACTAATTTTTGTGTGAAAGGAAACCATGAACATGTTTTTTAGGGTAGGGTTGCATTGTTAGGTAAACAGTGTGGAAACAGTGTAGCTCTCACTATCAAGGGTCACACAGTTACTAGTGTTTGGGTTCACAGTTTTCTCTCCTAATGAGCCAACAATACTAAACAACTTTTCCAAAAATTTATCTTAAAACACAACCCAAACACACCCAATTTCATAAAAATAATCAAAGAGACCATAATAAATAAAGCACACGAAATCACGCCCATGGTATCTAAAAAAAGTTAGGGATCTTAAAATATACCCGCATTATAACATCTTATCCCAGATCTATACCTTCATGATTTTATAAGATTCTAAGAAAAATAGGTCAGGACATTGGGTTCCCATGTTTCCCCCCATTCCCTTTTTTCTACTTATACACTTCCATGTTTCTAATACAGGAAAACTATAGATATAGACTTTCCCTACAAAAAATTCTCACTATGATCCAAAACCTAAATCAGTTTATCATAAAAAGATTCATCTATATCCTTGTCAAACACATCAACATAAATCACATGAGAAGGTTCGAGGTGATACAATCTTAGTAATGGAACATTGTGTACATCATCAATATTGATGTATTTTTGTGGATGATCTAATCAATATGACACTAGTATAAATCTATCCACTATCAAAAATGTTCCTACAGACCTGGGGGCCAATATTCCCTACCTATGGATCATGTGGTAACCCAACATAGGATACACCCAAATGAACACACGAACTCTCTCTGTAAACTCAAGGGGCCAATATAGTCTATCAGCATACATATTCATCCTACTCTACGCCATCAAAAAACTTTTTGCAATCCCCAGGACCTACCCTGATGTCTCATCTATGAGACTATGTCCCAATAACTCGGACTCACCTACTTCAATCCAGCGGAATGTTGATCTAAGGTACCCACCATAAATATCCTTATATGGTTCTATCTCTATAGTGTCATGATAATTATTGTTATTGGAAAACTCTACTAAATCCATGTTCTTCTCCGAATACCCATATAAGTCATTCACAAAATCATATAACTTATTGTTAAACACATGTATAGTACACTCCAACTTCCCATCTATCTATGGAATGAACTCCATACTTAATCGAATATATTTACAAAACTCTTTCTATAATCCCTTCCATGATTATGATGTAATGTGTGTATCATTATTTAATAAAATAGTTAACATAAACCCATTAAGACGGACTCTCTATGGACCTTACTGTTCTCATAACTGCTCTACTATAATGGTTTCCCTTATAAGAAATAAACACACTACTTTTCTCATTTGATCAATAATGACCTAGATATAATCAATCATTCTATGATTCTTCTGATGTCCCAATGCAAAATAAATTGTCACATCATCCCAATCCAATTTTAGAATTGGTAATAGATGTATAAAACCTCTTGGATGGTGATGCTCTTCATTCACCTACTAAGAGATGAAGTATCTTGTCACAACCCTTGCTATCTACATTTTCATTATTTTCCACCAAAATTATCATATTAGGTCATGTCCCATTTTTCACACCTAGATGCACCACCAAATTTGAGGCATGAAATAATAAAATGAGCTACTCTCATTTTATCACAGGAAGAACGACTCAATTATTCACATAGAAGATCTCATCCTCATCTATCATCCAATCTGTAGGTATATCCTTATCCAAAAAGTAACTCTTTAAGGATAATCAATTTTAATCATTATAATTTTTATTCTGGATACATCTCAATAGTGTATACTCCACTTCACCTAAAACCAGATTCATCTACTCCTAACTCTCATGTACTACCACATTCATTTCAGCCAACAATGTCATCATATTTTACTTTGTATTAGACTCCTGGACACTCTATGTATGAATTTTCCAACTAAAGGTATTAACCACATTATTTCCTTTCCAAATCATATTTTCCAGTTCAAAATTATTTTTTTCATATATTATATCCATATTCTTGGCCAACGATTCATATCATGTTGAGAAAATATATACATCAAAATCTTATGATCAGTATAAACTGCAAAAATTTCTCCCACAAGATAATTCCACCAACACATAAGAGAATTTATCACCATTTCTATCGATATGTAATTGGTAGGGTAGTTCATATCATTATGTGTAAACATTGGATACTAATATTCCATGGATTGATCCCCTTAAAGCAACACAGCTTTGAGTCTGATCCTAGAAGTGTCACAGTAATCCTTCTACTTCTCACCAGACTAAGTTAGAATGAAAACTAGTGTCACTATCAAACACATCTACTTTCAAAAAGAATTATGTCACTATTCCATCTACAAAAACATTTTCTAGTTATTAGTTATTCATGAAATCATCACAAACATATAGTAAAAGTCTTGTATGAATCTATATTAATATCCATATAATCCTAGAAAACATGGTAAATCAAAAACATTATTAGGGTAGACCCATGTGACCATTATGTGAACCTTCTCGGGGTCAAATGAAACCCCATCCTCTGAGACAACGTTCCCAAATATGTATACCGGATCAAACAAAAACCAACACATAGATAGAATTATGTTCTAGAGATCTCCCTATGTGTTCTCAAGACAATTTCAATATATTGGGAAATATTGTTATGTGTCATAGAGTACACCAAGATGTCATCCATGAAAACCACCAAAAATTATCTAGGTATGGATGATAGATCATGTTCCTAAAACCCATAAACAACGTGGGTTCATTTTTCAACCCAAACAACATTAAGAAAAACTCATAATGTCTATACCTACTTTTAAAAGTGGTCCACGATATATCAGAAATACGAAATCTCAACTAATGATTTAATGATCTGAAATAAATCATTGAGAACATAGAAGATCCCATCAACTGATCAAAAATATCATCGTTGTGTGGAAGAAAATATTGGTTCTGCAAAATAATCTTATTAAACTTTTATTAATGGATACATATACAACAACTCCTATCGACCTTATTTTGAAAAAAAATTGGTCATCTCAAATTAAACGTACTAGGACAGATAAATCTTTTATCCTCTAACTCATCAAAAAGAGTATTAAACTCCTAAAGGTCAATCGGTGACAGTATTTAGTATAGAATAGTTACTTTATCCACCCTGACATGTGCTCAATAATTAATTAAAGATATCTTTCAGGTGGTAGCATTGATAAGTCTTCAGGAAATCCATATTTAATAAATTCTATTATTAGTGGAATGACATATTTCCAAACACCACAATCATCCAAAAATAGACTATAAACAATGTTTTGAGCTCTCCAATTTTTTTGTGTAATTGGGCCTTCTCGTCGCACTTGTATAGGCCACTCTCTATAGTGAATTTACTAGCCACCCATAAGAGACAAAAAGGTCACTCTCCTATAATAAATATCATTATGGGATGCTTACGCGACTACCAATTAAATAACCATAATTAGTGATATAGAAAATATTTCAATAAATTTACATTAAATTTCATTGTTTAAAACCCCATAGAAGTGTTACACTGAGATAAATAGCCACATTTTATGATATTGGTTTTATTTTAAGATTAATTGTAAAAATAGTCCATGTTGGATATTTAACAATTTTATATGTTTTTTTATCATGGTAATAACATTTTATACATTAATCCAAATTGAAAAATATATATATTCTTGATTTTACACATCCAGGTATTTATTTCATATTTATTGACCAAAATCATAATCGACCTTGTGAAAGCTCAAAACAAGCTCACTAGTTGGACATTGAAAAAAATTTATAGATATATATAATTTTGGTGTGGGGTGGATAACTTATTCATGGTGGGGATAATTTTTTTTAAAATTGGTCTATGGAAGCACAATGAGTTTTGAAATTTCAGTTATTGAAGCTTGGATGCATGAATTAGACATTTTAATGGTCATTAAATCATCATCATCTATAGGTTTATGATTTATGGAGTCTTACTGGACATAATAAATTATTAGTTTAGAATGAACATACCATTCATAATACTACTTAAAATAATCTGAAATATTGTGGAGATATGGAAAAGATATTTATAAACATCACTCAAGAAGGTTTCAACACATTAAAAATTCATTTAATCAGACTATAATGTGTCATATTTTAGGATAAAAAACATGTCTATAAAGGGAGAGGAGCTCCTCCCTCTCAAAACACCACATTCTGTTCCATTCCATCCAGGACCCCTAGGAGGAGAACTTTTTGGCTTCCTCACATTAATTTATTTTCATTTCAAATTATTTTTAAGGCCTTCTTCTTCTCCATTCATCTCGATTACAATTATCATGGTGGGGTAATCATTTTGAGTGATTTAGGATGTTTGGTTTTCTATTTTTTAATGTTTTACTTCTTAGACATAATTGAATGAAATATTTTCCTTCCTAATGTGGTTTTCAATATCAAATAGTTGTTTTTTATAAAGTGTGATCCTTCATGAATTTTAATTTCATTATTTATTTTTTACTTGGTAAATAATAATTATCTCCCTCCACTGATTTCTGGTTTATATGTGATTGAATAGACTAGGGATTAGTGGTGAAGTACGTGACGATCTCCAGTATTTGTGAATTGGAAAGTGGCTGTTATTTATTTGTTGGGATAAAGAATACCTGATCAGGAATTTTCAAAGTCAATTGATGATATTCAATACAAATCATTTTCACATGGATGGAGAGTGGAAAAAATTGATATCATGATAAGGTTTTCATTCACCATCATAATTTTTGCAATGATGTGAGGGGAAACTATTATAGATACTAAATTTAATCATCTTAGAAGAAGTGGTTTGAATTAAATTGAATTGGGATAGAATTTCTATTAGGAAACTAACCCCGACCTAATCACCATTATTATATCATAGTTTTCAATATTTTGAATTTCATATTTCCTTTTAATAAATTTATTATTAAATTCTTCTAAAAACACATAATAGTTACCCTCGTTTAAAAGTGGAAATCTGTTTTATACACACTCCACATTGGGAGACATCCTAGGTTTAATCACTAGACTATACATAGGGGATTAAAAAAATATTTTACGACAACCTACAATAGGAATGCGTCAGACATGGAGCTTTTTAGAGGGAGGGAATACCAGAATATATTTATAAATTTTAAACATTTATTTTTTAATAAGAAAAAATTTTAAAAAATATTTTTTTCATGAAGTGTCCATTATACTATAAATCATCATGGAATGAATACACATGAGTGCATCAATGAAACAAAAAAACTATTTTAAATTATAAAAAATATCCTATGAAGGAACTAAAATAGGCCATAAAAGGACTAAAGGGTCAAATATAAAGGCTAACAGAATATATCCTTTCTATCTTAGAGAAACGAGAGCTTGATTTACATAGTGGGGATCATCATGATTGAAATGAATTCTGGAATGAGTGTAATGAACAAATTTTCCTCCAAAAAGAAGAAGATTATAAACCATTAAAGGGATAAAGTACTAAAATGGTGGAATAAAATTAAAAAATAGAGGATACTGACTACTTGCTTATATCTTTTACAAATCAACTCCAAGAGGTGATTTCAAATGAATAAGATATTGAAGTAGAACAAACTCAAGGATATGATATTTTTTTGAACTAATTTTCTTAAACATTTATTAAAAATGAATTGTGTATCACCCCCCATTTCATGAAATTTTCAGATTCGCAACACTAATGTGTTTCCTTGTAGGATGATTATAAAAAAGAATATACACTTAAATATGAACTTCTTAAGCACCCTGAACTTGCTAGACAGTTGTTGGAGGAAGGTTATGAGAAGATAAAGGGGGACTTTCTATAGGAAAATGAGACAAATTATTCTTGCATTTATGGGGTGGAATTTGATATATATTCTTCTTTTTTTAAATTTTTTTCTAATAGAATTACACTTTGAAATCGCTTTGATGATTCCCTTAATGTAGCATACCATGAGAAAACACTATATAATGATGAATAAGTGGGGAATGTGGAAGATAAAGACGTGGAATCATTACTTTTCATACCACACCTTTCAAGTATTAGGTAATTCTCATGGGGTGTATTTGTTGTGCAATATGAAATGAGTCCTCATACAAAAGGAGGAGGTGGATGCTGGAATGAAGAATTTTTAATAGTTCAAGTGAATGAAACTAAGACTACCATCGTATTTGGGATAACCCATTAGAACTAACCATCTGGAGGTAGTTAAAACCCAGGGCCCTCTTGGGTGATTAAATCAAGATTTATCCTTTTATTCTCCTCCTATTTTATTTTTTTGATCCATTACATAAATATCATATGTTATCTTTTGTTCTTTTATTTGTATGTTTAAAGAGTTTAACACATAAGATCATAACTTAATGTTGAAATATAATTATGTTAGGTTATACAAGAGTTGTATACTTACTTTTTTGTGGTGAATCAATCAAAGATATACTTACATAGTATATCCCTTCAATGAATTTATGAAACCGAATCATTTAATTTTGTGGGAGGTGAACCTTTGTAGTTTAGGATTTTTATTTTTAGATTGTGTTAATTTTTTTAAAATATATATTTGTAATTTGTATTTATAATATTTCTTTGTTTTTTTAATTTTTTTGTTTTTTTGAAACCTTTGAACTAAATTGATTATCATTTCAATTTTTGAAACTCATATCAATGAGTAAAATAATATATTTTAATGAAATAGTAATTAAATGAATAGTGAAATTAAATTGATTAAAGTTCAAATCGTTTGGAATTTCATGAAATGTATTCTGAATTTAAAATCTCGTGCTACATCTCACTATATTTATTTCTCAAATCACATTCATGTGAGGATTATTTTCCATTTTTTTCACAGTCATTACATTCGCATCATTTCTTGAGATAACTATACCATTATTTCTTTAACTATAATTTTATGTATTCCCATCAATACATTAGGGATTGTGGTACTTGTGTTTTAAATGAATAAAGAATTTATTTTCTTTAAGAAAACTTTTTAAAATAATCATTTTTATTATGTCATATATTGTACATTAATGATTTATTTCCTTTACAATCCTTGAACAACTAGTTAGGATGGCCATATTACACGACAATTTTCTCTATCTGACCTTGTCATGAAGTTAAATTACATGATATAATTGAACATAAATGTGGAGGAAGAAGTCTCATAGTGTACTACCTAATTTGGTGATACATTGGGTGGAAAATGAAATGTTAATGAGAAAATGTTTCTGCTAAAGATTTCCTCGTTTTAAAAGTTGGGCCTTTATGGACTTCCAATGTTGAAATAAAGTTGTGCCTCTCTGGTGATTTTAAGAGAAAACTGTTCTAGGGATGAAAATATTTCTAGTGAAATGATATTTTTCATAAAATTTACTTTATTTTTCATAATGATGGAGCTAATTTTCAAAAAAGTAGAATAGAAGATAACCATACATGAGTGAAAATTACAATCTTGAAGTTTTTCTTTAAAAACAGCCAAGCCTTAATTTTTTGAACTCATAATTTTTAACATCTTAATCCACAAACCGAAAGCCATAGAATGATCATGAAATTTTCTCCCAAGAAGAAAAGTACCTTGAATCATATCAGGTGTTGATGTAGGAATTTATCAAGATTACTATGAGTTTTTCATGAGTTTGGATGAGGAAATACTTGTTAAACATTTACAGTTGTGAGATGAGAGAAAATTCAATAGGGGTAGGTGTTTTGTATTCATGGTATAAGAAATGAAATGTAAATATATTAAATGAACCAAAGGGTGAACTTGAAATAATTGTTTTTGTTGAGGCATGATATCTTTTTGTTTCTTGTTAAGGTTTTTGTAGATCTCATGGATATGTGTTTTTTTATTTGATATTGATTTTTACATGTAATGATGTACATCTTTGATGTGTGGGGGATTTGATACAGAAAATATTTTTAATAAACATAAAATTAATTTCTTTGTTTATAATCCCAACAAAATGTATCTTTAAGGTAAAATTACTTAATTTATTTTACTGGTGGTATTTTTAGATAATATTAAAAATGGTCCATGTTCTATTTTTAAAGGTGTTAAAAAAATTTATATAATTTTAAAATAAAATTTTCTACATAAATAAAAATTGAAAAATATTTTATTTTTCGGATTCCACACATCCAGTTATTCATTTCATCCTTCATGACCAAAAAACGAATCAACCAAATAGAAGCTCAAAAAATATCCCTAGATGTGCAATGAAAACTATTTATAGACATATAAAAATTTGGTGTGTGGTCCATAACTAGTTCATGGTGGGCCACATTTCATTGAAATTCAGTGGTTGGACTCACAAGGAGTTATAAAATATCTTTAATGAATGATATAAAAAGATAATTTTCCATTTTAATGGCCATTAATGTATCATAAACCAATGTTTTTCAATTTGAATAGTCTGAATGGATAGAATAAATTGTAAAAGTAAAATAGAAGTAAGTATATGAATTCTTGTAGAAATATGCTGAAATTTTGAGGAAGATAGAAAAAATATCTATAAACAACAGGAGTAAAGTGTGCAATTCATGAATAGTTCATTTATTGGGGCTACAATATAAACACTTTCAGGTGAAAATTCTGGCTATAAAAGGAGGTGAGATTCTCTCTCTCAAAGAATATCATTCATTTCCCTTACTTCTAGGACACCAATGAGGAGTGATTTTTTAATTTATCTATTTTATTTATTTTATTTTCCATGATTTTTAATTCCTTATTCTTACCCATTCATCTCGATTACCCTTACCATGGTTGGGTAAAAATTTTGAGTGATTCCATAAGGGTAGGTTTTCTATTTTTTAATATCATAGTTCTTGCACAAAATTGAAAGAAATTTCATTCTTCTTTAAATTTTTTTGCAATTTCATATAGTGAATTATATTACCAAGTTAGATCTTTCTTGAATTTTAATTATATTATTGATTTTTTGCCTTAGTAAATAATCATAATCACCCTCTACTTATTTCTAGGTTATATATGATGAAATGGACCATGAATTAGTGATGAATTACTTGATGATCGTTAGTATGTTTAAATGCTTTAGTGGATTTTGATGATTGCTTGTGATATAAAAGACATGATCAGGTATTTACCATGTTAATTGAGTATTTCCAATACTACTATTTACCACATGGAAGGAGTGTTGACCAAATTGATATCATACTACCGTTTTCTTTCAGCATCATAATTTTACCAAGGAAGTGAGAGGAAACGATTTTGGAAGCTCACTTTAATCAACTTAGAAGACGCGGATTGAATTAAATTGAAATAGGATATCATTACAATTAGGAAACTGACGCTGACCTAATCACCATTATTATATCATTGTTTTCAATCATTTAAATTTAAAATTCACATTCAATCATTTTATTATTAATGTATTCTAAAAACACACCATAGTTACCCTCATTTAAATTTGGAAAATAGATTTGTGTATACTCTTCGTCGAGAGACTTACGTGGGTTAATCACTATACTACACATAGAAAATTTAAAAAAATTGTATTACAATGCCCTAGGATAGACGTGAATTAATATGGTCAATGAATGTCATCACAATAATATAAAGATCCCATTGAAAGTGGTCTTCCCCGATCTATAGTGAACATTTGTTTCATAGATAGATATATCTAGACCGTGTTCCAAATAGCATATTAATAGTCATTAATCCACTCATGAAATTCTCCTCCAGGATCAATTCATTAACATTATTTGAAATATAATGTAATTAGAGACTCCTGTATCAAATAAGGAACTATCTAAAGTTAATGATACTAGATGATTACTTCCACATTCCATGTTCCAGTCGTTCCGTCCACAACAATAGGTTGTACCACATTTACCAATCCTAACAATCTTACCTGTGATATTGTATGGCTCCCCTACGAAGGAATACTATAATTATTAAGAAGATATAGCCTTATGAAACCACGTCCACTAAATCAACTACCTCATCTAGTAGAACTCCAACTGCCAGACTAATATGGTTGAGAAGTACCCCTTTACACACTCTGACTCTACCCAGCTGATCCCTTAGTACCATTCAATCGCTATGACCATTAGAACATCTGTTTGTGTCCCATCATTCATAAATACTTACACTTTTCTAGTCCTTGGGTACATTGTATACAATTATATCCTAACCGTCCACACTAATTACAGATTAACCCAATAAGGTCCTATCTAACCTACCTTCATGTATGTGTACTCTTCTTCCAACTCCCCTATGTAATGTTGTCATAATAGTGATTTGTTCCCTCAGAATTATTACCTATTTATCATCCAGTAACAACTACATGTCCAGTATTGGAAGCCTACATCATGTTCACTTAAGACATGAGATCATGATTCAAAACATTCAAGTGATTATTTAATCTAAATATTTTGATGTGGGCCTTAATCATGAATTTATATTCATCCTGAATGTTTTTTTATAGCTACCTCATCACTTGATAACACTAGAGAAAATCAGTGTAAATCTATGAAGTGTCAAAAATAATCCACGATTTACATTATCAACTGGGTTGGATGAAAAACTATATAGATTTATCTTGTCTCAGTGTCTCTAGATAGAATTTCTCTATGAACCTCCCCATGAATTCATTCCATAACATACAATTTGTTTATCCAGTTCATTCATTAATATCTTATATGCTCTTCACTGATTTATATATCATATACCCAGCCAGCATGACCCTCCCCTCTATCAGAGTCGCCAAATGTGAATGTATTGTCTCATTGGAATCAACCAATAATTCACCCCCTCAGGTCTACCCTCTTATGTAAACGTTGGAGTGTGCTACAAATGATACTCCGTTCGAAACATAAACATGAATTTCACATTCCACCATAGGCTTATTTCCATAAATTTCATGACACCTCTAAAATTATCCCAGAAATTCCCCCATTCATATCTTGTTGGAACCATTAGTTCCCCATGATCCATGTTTGGAAGATCATTCACATCCATGCCCCACAGTTTCCCATTCAAAAATATTTCTAAATTCAAATTCTCTAACATTCCAAACACAAGTCTTATGTTTCATAAAACAAACCTAAATAAATTATGTAAGAGTATTAATCACAATATGTCACCACATGACATTCCCTAAAATATCGCCACACGATTAACAACAAGGCGATGTTTCTACTCTCAACTATCTTACTCATAGGTTTTGGTTATCATGGGTAAACATGTTATTATTATCAGGTATCTCATTTAGAAAATTAATTCTTCTCATTTTTAATTATTTTTTAAACCATATTCAATTCATTTCAGGCACCATATTTCATATTATTCTAAAAAAAATGAAACCGGTTCACATTCAACAATTTACCCATAACCCATTTTCTCATGTGTTCCTAAAATGTTTCTTGTCACAATAAAACTAAGTGCATAGAATGAATCATCCATACTATAAAATCATAGCATTCGAATCCCAAAATCAACAATCAAAATTATTAGAAACAATAATCTCATCAAACCACATGTGTGATACCCAGGTTAAAATAATATTGATCTATAACAAAAATAGCTATAAGTACAATCCTAGCCCTGAGTACTCAGGTTTCCCCTCATTCATGGGTTTAAAACTCACATGCACGTGCCCATTACCATGCCCTGACTCAACGTAGTCTCATATATTCCATTCTCATAAAAGGAAGACAAAAAAAAGTGGAAATAAAAATGGACTATCTATAGAACATTGAAACATCACAACCTAGGATCCACACATTAGTGCCTTGATTTTCTCGATCACATGACCTCAATCATGACTCCCTATATGCTAGAATATATCGACAGGAATTTGGAGTCTTGTATTTAGTCATGGGGAAAATATACACTATTTTAATAGAGTAAAACACCAGAAAAAGTAAATAAAGAATATATGAAGCCTATATAATTATTAAGAATACCAATGTCATAGGATGCATAAAACAGAAAATACAATATTATATAGATTGGGAAAATAATCTATGCTAATATAAGTGTCAATGTGCCTAAAATTACAGGAAATAATTACATTAAAAACTCTTAAGAGGGTCATCAACCTTGAATGGTTCCCTCATACAAACTCAATCCCCTATCTGCAATATGACATATGGCCCTTTTTCATAACCATTACTATAATAGTAAAATATATTTGGGTACCAATAAGGAATCAAGAGTAGGATCTGTGAACAAATTTGCAGTCCCTCGCTAATGATGTCAAAAAAAATTCCATTCAAAAGATTCTGAAAATATTTCTATAAATAAATTAAGATAATGAAAAAATAAACAATTATCACATTATCCTATATTCGTTTTGTATTAATATTAACTCTAGGGATCCTAGGGATATCATAACTCCATACCAGCTTTGACATGTTCTGATTCCCTATATATTCCCTCGGTAATATCATATCTTAATACCATGTTCTATTCATTCCAAATATCAATGTATTTAAAGTTGATTAGATATGTCAGTACCTAATTTAACTAATGTCGGTGTTTGATGTATTATTACATGAATCCATATCACAAATTGCCTTTATTACAATTATTTAATTTAACACATAAATTATAATGATACCAATAACAAATTCATATGTAAGTTAACTATGTTACCATTCCTACATCTCAATCGAATGACTATTTTCCCATTTTGTTACTCGTAAGTACAATGACAATGATACCATTTATAGTTCACACTTGAGTAGACTTGTTACCATTCCCTTAATCAAAAGTACAATAATCATGTTACCAGTTTTACTTCCCATTTTAGAACTACCATGTTCATATTCATCCACACATGATAAATTCATAATTAATTATCCCCCTCAATTTCATTAAAAATTTATCAATTAGTTAAATATATAAATATTTTTAATTTACTACACAATTAATTATTTATGATAACATAATTAATTATTTCATCAATTAATTAATAATTTCAATAATAAACAATGACTAATTTTCAAGAATTAATTATCTTATTTTATATCTCAACTCTTCAAAATTAATTCCAAATTTATTATTTTTATCATAATATGAAGGCATATAATTGATTGATGTTTAATTATATTAATCAACCCATTCCAATATCTCATTATTAATCCAATGATTAATTATCTAGATGAAAACCGCTGACTCTCATCATCAATTTACACCAAATTAATTATCCAACAGTAATTACCATTTCATACATGACCATTTCATCAATTATTCCTTTAATTCAAAAATTCTTTGATAAATATGTTTTTAAATATAACTAATTCAATTTTGGAATTAAATAATTTAATGGTGCTAGATATTCTATAATCACACACACACTCATTAAATACAAGTCTATGGGAATTAAATTTTAGACCACATACCTCAATTCTTTAATAGGAATTCATTTAACAAAAATTTATAAAATTTGAGTAGCACAATGATATAGAAACATGTTTTAAATTGAAATTGTTAAATCATGATAAATGATATAAAATTCTTAACAATATAGACCTAGTTATAACAAAAATGGATTAGATCTGAATAAAGAGAGGATAAAATCCACCCGAATATCAAGGAAAGGGAAGAAATTGTTTGGGATAGGCATCTGGATGTTATCCACTTACCGGGAGAAGAGAATAACTTAGATCAGAGCATTGATTCCAGAATAATGGATGTCGTATGACCCTATAACCCATCCATAAACGTCTAAAATCATTAAACAATGGTGTATTCCCATGCCAATGTCTAATAAGATGTGTTTCAGGGGTTAAATGGATTTTAAAACTAATATTCTGTTGAAAAGAATCAATGTGCATGATTTTATTGGTAGGGGAACATAGTTAGGTAAACCGTGCACCAACCATGAAGAACCCCATTTCCCCAAATTTCTCTATAGAAGAACCTCAAACTCTCCCAATGATATAAATCCCATCAAAGTTATATAAAAAATTTACTAATATCATGCACGATGTAACTCCATAAAAGGTATGGGATCTTATTGATATCAAAATTCACATTTCCCATAATAAATAAATTCATATTAAAATACATTTGGTTTGTAAGAATATCACTTCATCTATGATAAACCATGTAAGGTATATAATATTAGAATAATGAAAATATTCACAAAATTAATTTAAAATATTTATGTATACAAATATTTTTCTGATGTGAATGAATCAACATTTGAAAAATGTTTTTATAAAGGTATAAAAAAGGTTATTCAAGAAGAAATAATGTTTATAATAATAAACTATGGTGGGGATGATAAAAAAATTAATTTTTTAGTCAATTGGAAAACTATTGGACTATTTTCGAATAAAATTATTGAAATCTACAGTTACATAACAAATTTTAAAACATCCAATCTTAAATTTGTTAAATTGAACCTTTTGTCTACACAATTTATCCATATTACAGTAAATTATTATTGGATTTATAATTAATTATAATTAAAAATCCTTATATGTATTATCACATTTTATGGATCATGATTTTTGAAATTATTATGAAAATATATGTGTAGGTCTTTTGATGTATTAAAATAAAAAATCAGGATAGTGAATGACCATGAAATGAATCATTGAATAAAATGTATTAAAAACTAATTCAAGACATGTTATATCATATTTATAAAATATAGGATATATAAATAAATATTGGCATCTATTAAAATCAATATTTTTAGGAAGATAAATTGATAAAAAAATTCCAATATTATGTATCCTTTCATAGTAGTTCACATTTTCAGACCGTGTATAACAAAAAGAAATAAATTAATATAATATATTTTAAATATAAAATAATAATAATATGAATTTCTATTCCATAATATGATATTTGTATAATGAGTGTATTAATTAGTTATAGTGTGTTCTGACCATCGGGTGTATATAAAATAAATTATTTTCAGCATGTTTAATAATTTCAAAATCATTATGCATAATTTGATACTATTTTAATTATTCATATTGTATTTTTATATAATATATAAATTATAATGATATAATATGATTCTTTTTTATTCAATATGTGTTTAAGATTTAATTTGTCAGAATAGACATGATAAGTGCTAATTTTTTTAATTATATCAAACAAAAATGATACATTAATAATAATATAAATAATTAATATAATATTTAAATATAAATATATGAATTATATTATAATTTTTATATTATTATAAGTTAATCTTTCATTTTCCAATATTCATCCATAATCATTTTTTAATTCATCGATCATTAATGTGGTTAAACCAACCAAAATAATGAACACATGTTAACTAGTTTGTTTATTATAAAAAATTAGTTGTTTCTTTTGAAATAACATCATTAATGATCAATCATACTGAAATTAGTTTTAAATTTTAATTATGTTATAAAATATTGTGAATTTTTGATATATAATGAAAAATATCTGAAAAATGAAAAAAACGATTCTTCATAGTCATAATGTATTGCACACCCTCAGGATTATCATTCTATTATTTTTATAATTTTATGCAAATTAATAAACAATATATGTACCATTAAAATAATAAATTGAGTAATTATTATATTAATATAATAATATTTCTTAATTGTGAAATTTTTTTTGGGGAAATAAGAAAAATATGAAAAACATAAGAACAATATATAAATTTTATTAAAGTCTTGATTTTCCCATGGATGATATCTGAAAGGATTAGTGTAAATATTATTTAACAGGGTGTTGTGATATTAAGATAGGTATATATATATATAGTAAAATGGATGTGTGTGGGGTTGGTACTCTAAGTATTTTTTTCTATTATAATGTGTATATGTTATCCCATTGTATAAGGGGGGGAATTTTTTTTGGGAAAAACCATTTATAATTTAATAATTACATTAATCTATTCCAAGGTATATGTCTCAAAATTTATTAAATAATAGATATTTTTTCTTTTTTAGTTCAATATTGTCTCAACCAATTCATTCCCATAATCGTTAAAAAATTAGAGGGGTTTTAACATTGTGTTTTTATATTTTAATATTTAAATTGTAAACCAGGTATTATGTTTTTAACTGAGAGATTTTAATTTTTATTAATCATATAAGATAACATATAGTTGGAAATAAATTAAAGAAAAAAAAATTTCTAATTAAATTTATAAATACTATAATGTTACCTTTTTAATAAATTCAAATATTTTGTTAAAAAAACATTTTAATTTGAATGTTTTTACCATTATGGATTATTTATATTATATAGTTTTTGTTACTAAATAACAGAGTATTAATATAATTAATAATGTCTCTAATAAAAAATAATATTAATTTAATGTAGTAAATTTATGTGTGTCAATATATATTGTAGGATAATAACATAACATACAATTTTATAATAACTTTTTCACCATTATCATGGTAAATAGTGTTAATCATAGTAATCTATATTATATTCCTAAAAAAATAAATTTTATAAATTATATAGTATTGGAATATTTATATAAAATATAATAATAACATTATCAATTTATCTTTCATTTTGAGGAAAATTAATGTAAATGTTATCACACTTATCATGTAAAATCCCATTTTTTATAAATTCATTTATTAAAAGAAATGATGCATGGTTATGATGAAAATATAACATACTCTGATTTTAATTAATATTAAATAATTTTTATAATTAAAATATAATTTGGGAGATAATAATATAAATAATACATTTAATTATTAATTAATTAATTAAATAATTGAGTAGAAATATTTCTTCATTTAGACAATACATACATTTTCCAAATTTTTATATTCTGTTAATAAATTAAAAATTGTATTTTAAAATAATTTATTAAAAAATATAATATATATTAATGTATTTTATATTTTTGAAACAAATATGCATATAAAATGGTTGGTATTATTAAAATAATCATTGTCACTCTATACTTAAAATGAAATTATTTTAGAAAATCCCTAAAATATATCCTAAGGTTTGTTTTTAGTGAGGGGTTCTAAATTTATTATTACAATATAATATTTAATTTTGGAAATTTATGAATTTATATTTATAAAATAATATATTTAACAGAATTATAAAAATTAATGGAAACTAGAATTACCATTATTGTCTTATATTATATATTTACATTTATGATGAGGTAATAATCAATGATCAATAATATTGGTTATTGTTATACCTCTATTAATAATGGATTCTTAATATGATTTTAGTTGATTAGATTAGGTGCTGTGTGTAAAGAAAGCTAGAAAATATATTATGTATTTAATATAATCTAATATTTGATGTCATTACATTATACATTCCATAAATAAACAACAATCTTGATATTTTAAATATCACATACCAAGGGGAATTAGTTAAGGATGCAATAATGAAACCATAACATAGGGTATGATTCCGTGAAATTTGTCATCCTCTGTAACATGTATATTTTTGAGTTACTCATAAACTTCATCATAATATACATATCGTAACGTTCATATTCTTCATCACATTTGAGCTAACCATCAACAATTTTTTTTATTCACGAGTCATATAATAGAATTTGTTTTCATATAGAGATCATTTTCGTCATTAATTTACAAGAATTTCATTGGTTTATATTAATTGTGATTACCTTATTCCAACTAATGATAATTTCCTAAATAAATATAGAATATATCTATTTGGAAACCAATAATAAATTCACCTAATAGTATGATAATAAGACTTCTATGAATCGTAATCATGTATACCCAAAAAGTGATTCAAAATACATGGATAATATACTTATAATCCTAGTGTTTCTTTTATTTAGAATGAATATAGTTTCTGAAAAAATACAAAACCAAAGCAATCCAAAAATATAGAATTAAGATTATATATTACTAATAAATTATCATCATCCTAATATATGTGTGTGATATCATATGCTCTTCCCTAAAAACATGGTTTAGTAGGTTTTGTGTGCACTACAATTTATTAACTCGAGGATTATGAAATTTATTTTCCTATTTCCCTAACCTATTTTATTTTAAGTATTAAAGAATGGGTGGTGCATTAACATGGCCATTATTTTCATCTATTACATTTTCTAGACTATTAATACCCTCGTGAAAATAATTATAATTTTGTATAATCCTCTCAAACTTAAAATACATCCCATTTTCATGGAAGAAATAACATCGTTGTTTCATAACACATTTTTTACATATAAGCAATCATATTTTCCTTGTCAAGGTGACTTATCATGAGATCATCCATTATATTATACAATCATTATTTTATTTTCCCTTAATGATATGAGTGTTATTTTCTATTTCCCCCTTCGGTTCACATCTAGTAACATCTTTATAATTTCCAAATTCTAGCATAGATAATGAACCTCAATGACTTTTATTGATGAAAATAATGAAATGATATATTTTACTCTCATTGTTAGAGATAAAAATAGAGACATATCTTGCTATACTTTTTAAATTTTATTTATTTTCTCATATGAATATATTTTAATTTTTCATGCAATGAATTTTCCAACCATATTCACATGAAGAGTGTTATTAAAATACTTGGTGAAGAACACATTTTTCCATCAAATTGATCAATTTCTCAACAATACGTGTATTAAAGGATACATTTATGGATAATTGATGTTTTCCCAAAAAGGCATGGTAGAAATTATATAATTCTTTGATTAATTTGAAATATCCAAAGAATCCTTGTTGTCACTCATAAAATATGATATAAATTTTTTAAATGGAATATACTATATTTTTAATTCCATTTGGGTTCTCATTATAAAATTCATTTAATTTTCCATCAAACCAATTTTTATATCATTATCTATTTCCTCCCACAATATAAAAATTAAAATGACTTAATAAAGGATGTTTGAAATTTAAATTGTATGTCTATTAGGAATACTTTTCCTCAAAATTTGTTACCCTTTAAAATTCTCACATTATCATTCAGTTCAACTGATATTATTCATCGATCACTATTTGTTTATTTAGTTTGGGTTCTATTATATGACTTTAATAAATTATCATAATATAGATAATAATTAATAATTTCTTTTAGAGGGAATATCTATTAAAGAAGTATAGTATATGATAAACCATATTTATTTGAAGGATGGAAACACATGTATAAAAATTTTAAATAACATGTCTTAAATACAAAATTCCATTAGTAATTTCATGATTTATATTTAAAACATGCAAATTATGAATAAATTTTTTCATAATATGTTCAATGGTGGATAAAAATATTTCATTTTTATAGAAATTAAGCATATAAAATATCTTATGGGATAAACAAATTTTAGAGATTCTGATTTTTTAAATGAGGTTGAAAACTAATAATTACATCATGTGTTACATTTCAATAAAAACACATTAATGAGAAAAAAACTAAACATATAATACATTGATTTGGACTTAATTTTGTATATAATATATCAATAATATATTATGAAATGCACTTAATCATAAGTATGTTTATTTTACAACAAATTTCTCAATTAAGTGAAATTGATATTAAAATACATTACCATGTTTCCTAACATAGATGATCACCCACTAATATCCATTAAAATATAAATAAATATCATAATATCCTATTTTAGAAACATAATAATAAATAAAAAACTATTATACTCATATTACAATTTTTTATCACAATTAATTATATTATATGTAGCCAACTATTACCATCGGTCATTATTACATTTTATTATTTTCACTTGTTTACTAAATTTAAGATCATTTTAAGTAACATAATTACAAGTTAATGATTTATATATTATTGATGATTTAAAAATATAATTAAAACATTGTAATTATAAATTTAATTTTTCAAAATCTATTCAAAGGCGGACGAAATTATATAATTTTAATAGAAAATAATAAAATAAATTCTGTTGTTGGATTATAATATTTTAGAAATCATGATTTTTAAAATTAGGTGGAAAACAAATCATTACATCTTGTGTAAAATTTCAATAAAAACTCATATATGAAAATAAAAAAATTAAACATATAATACTGTGATTTTAGACTTAATTTCTTATATAATATATCAATAATAAGTTATGAACAATATTTAAACAAAAGTATGTGCATTTTACAAAACAATTATCAATGAAGTGAAATTGAGATTAAAATCTTTTACCGTGTTTCCTTACAGAGATGATCACACATTAAGATCCATTAAAATATAAAAAATATCATAATAATCTTTTTTTAAAACATATTAATAAATAAAAAACATATATATTCATTATTTCATATTTCTATCACAATTACTGAAATTATTTTTATCCAACTATTACCATCAGGCATTAATAACTTTGACTATTTTCACATGTTTAGTAAATCTAAGATCATTTTATGTAATATAATTGCAAGTAAATGATTTATATATTATTGATGTTTTAATAATAAATATTAAAAACATTAATTTATATTTTTTCATTCTATTTATTTTTTTATTAAATTGTATGAAAATAGAATTGATAACGATTTATTTTTGTCATTTAAGAGAGAGAAAATTATAATTTAATAATATGTTAAATAATTAATATAATAAGAAATTATCCAAATTACATTAAATATTTTACATTAATGTTATAATAATATAAATTCTCAATCTCATATGTTATTATATATCATGATTTGAATGAATTATCCATGTAGACAGTTCATTAGACCCAAACATAATCACACTTTAAAATCATTGGTGAGTATGGTAATGTAATTGTTTATTTTGAAAAAAGTCATTAGGATAGAATATTAATGGTATAATTTTTTTAATATTTTTAAAAATTTATAATTATTTGTATAAAAAATGAAAAACTATAATAAAAATAAAAAAATTATTTCTTATGGAGTTAGTAGTACATTCATTTGAATGATTGACATTCAATTGTTTTTATATGATGAATGAAAATAATAATCCATGGTTGTACCATTAATATTAAAATATATCAGTTAAAACATGTTGCATAGTTCATCATAACATTGTTTTGATATGATTTCAAATAGAGTATTATTAATAAGAAAAACATAAGAAATGGATAATACTTACATGGAAAATTGATTATTCTATTGAATTTCCCATGAAAATGATATGTATAAAATAAATATGATTGATGTGGGGATTTTTTTTGATGGTTTTTAGAGAGAAAATATTTATATATATTAATGGATGAATTTTAATAATATGTGTTTAATTAAATGGATGTAATTCATCTACTTTTATATGATTTAAATAGGGCAGTTTTGGAAAAAAACATATGAATATAATTCCATAATACTATTCAGTAGTATATGGATCCAATATTTCGAAATATCAGAGGTTGGGTTTATTTAAGGTATATACATTCTCATACATGTGTTTATACTCATTTATTAAAAATTATATAGGGTCTGTACCATTATTTATATATATTTTCCTCATTTTATTATTAATAAGGTAACATATTTTAAACTAAGTTACTTAATGTTTTATTAATCATATAAATAAAATAAAAAGATTGGATTCATTATAACTAAAATTAACATATATTTAGTCCAATTTTATTTCAAAATATTATTGAATCATTTTATAAAAAATTGAAAATATTATGTAGAAAAAATAGTTTAGGAAAAAATGAATTTTAAACCTTATTGATTCTTAATCTTATTTATTATAGATTAACTAAAAAATTGTGGTTAATTTACACAATTGTTTGTCTATAATTTATAGAAACTTTATTATTTATATGATTTAAATTCAATTGATTTGATATAAATTAATTAATTTATAAAACAATATTTAATAATTATTTTGTCATGATTATATTTATAATTAGCATTATTCCTAATAATAAAAATGTCAAAAAAACAAAATGAAATTGGTTATATTAAATAGTATGAAAATTTTTATCTCATATATAATAATAATTTTATCATTTTAACTTTTTATGTTTTTATATATTAATCAAATATTTTGAACACGTATCGCGTTGCACCCTATTTGTTTAATAGATTATTTTTAATCAATATGATTTATGAATCAGATAGAAATAATAAATTCAATACTTATAATGAAATAAAAATAATATTTTTATTCAAATATATTTTATTTTTTAATAAAATAAATTAATTTGTTTTACTCATGTTAAAATTATATAATTAGCATAGAAGAAAAATGATTTCAAATAAAACACTACATAAATTTTCAAAATTTTAAGATTATGTTTTTAGTTGAAACATTGTATTCTTTAGATTTTTTATTATAATTATATATTTTTTATAAAAAAATGCCTTAAAATAATTTCATACCATTGTGGTGGTACTATGAAAATTGAATTTTTTAATATTATTCTAAAAAGAGATAGTTTTTTAAAAAGTTCAAAAAATAAATTAATATATTTTTTTTCTGAGGAATTCAATAATTAAATTTCTATTATAAATTATAAACTTAATTATTATAAAATATTTATTATTAATAAAAAATATAATATAATGAAATTATATTTTATTTATAATAAAAACATTAATTATAGAAAATATTAATTATTTAACATCTAAAAGTAATAACTATTAGTGGTTTACAATATTTCAGTTTATTATTTCATTACTAATAATAAATTATAAATATGTAGTTTTCTTGCTTTGGGTTTATAATTTGACACATTTTATAGAATTTTTTTTTACTATTATGGATCTTACATTTCATGCATTTACAATGTAGTAATCTATATTGGGCTATGTCGAACCCCAACAGCTTTCTAATGGCCACCAATGGCTACCAGGGGGATTCTAGGAAGATTTGATTCGAGTTAGGTCCATCATTGCTGAAAAGGATGTCCATATATAACGACTAGTGTATTTTGGAAATAATCACTTATTCCAAGGAGCGACACTGATAATAATGTTATACTAGCGATAAAATTCAATGATAAAATACATACATCGACCCTACCTCATCACGATTCTAACATCATGAAGGACATTATCCCACCTAAAATGTCATATAAATGACCATTGATGATAAATAAAAAATAAAAGAGGTGTACCTTAATGTAGATTTTTCATAATTCCCCCACTTATGATCTATAATCCTTAAGGTGTATGCCATGATGAATTATCTAGTATGTCAAACCACTATTTAAATATGTTAGATTCATGCCCCCAAAACATATTAGTAATCATTTCATACCTCAATATATCCTAAAAAATATAATATTAATTAATAATAATATTTTTTTTAATTTAAACTACCCTCAAAACACAACATCTTACAAAAGTGAAATCCTAATCTATATTAAAATCATCATAGTGGAGCACATACATAGGATCAAACTTATATTTGTAATTTTGAGACACTAAAAACATGTTGTGAATATATTAATAAAATTGTGGTATGATAAACTGAATTTCCACCATCATAATGTGTTCCATGATTTAAAATTTTGAAAAACATGTGCGATAACATGCCTCAATCCTTAAATAATTACTCTCTATCTGTAGACACATCCATAAGAATACATTTTCACCCAAATAAACTAAAAGGATCATCACATTGTCCTTAATTAGTAATTTATATGTTAAGGGTTCTGAAAAACCATTTAAAAATATACTATATCCAATATTATTTCTATTATACTAATCCATAATAATGATCGACCAATGAGATGACATTCCGACAATGCTTGGATGGGTCACATATAAATTTGGAAGAATATTTGACCCTCTGATATAGATAAATCCCAAATTGGTTGAATATAGAAAACATGGCCAACATGCATAGTCTATAAAAAAGATCTTTTGTCCCCCAAAGACGTGAGATGTTGTTGTTAACAAAACTCATGGGTTAGATGTTCGATAATAGTATAAGGTCTGAGAGCACCATGTGTAGAATAAAAAAGATGAATAAGATACTATAGAAGTGAGAATCAACACCAAATGGTATGTCAATAAGAGGATCCTTGTGTGAAATTCAAAGAGGTATTACTACTACCTCAGGTGTAATAATTTTTTATATTTTCAAAATTTTTTTGTGACCTAATTTAATATTTCTGATAATTTTCATTTCATGCGACACCGAGTATATATTGTCTTATATTAAGAAACAATTTATATTTGTTTTTATCTAAAAATGTTAATATTTAGTTATATAATTCCCCATGTTATGTTTATTCTACACAATATAATGAATTTACTTGCATTTTACGCAAAAATAAGATGGATTTCATTACACACAACACAATGTTTCTATAAAGATACATATTATATATTGATTAATTAAATGATATTGTTATCACATATAAAGTAAACACAATAATATTAGTAGTAAAAAAATAATTACTATTTATAATTATTTTATATTAATAATACAAAATGATGAAAAAAAATATTTTTTTGGTAATGTCTTTATATGTCTAGAAATACTTTTTTCTAAAAAGAGATTCATTTTATGTCCCTCTATCAATAATAATAAAATTAATTTTAAAATTTATTGTAAATTTAATATGATAAATTAAACAAAATTTATTAATATCTAATTTAAAATTTAATTTAAAGATAATTATTTTGATTTTTCTACGAAACATCAATTTTTGGGTGAATGGGGAAAATATAGAATTTTAATTCAAAACAAATATTTGGTATAATTTTTTTATATAGTTCAATTATATCATTTTTTTAAATTAAAAATATATCAATTATAGTTTTATTATTCCAACTTAGGTCATTGGAATATTTTTTATATTGAATTTAGGTATAAAATATTATTAAAATTTCGAACATTCTCACTTTAAAACCCCACATTTTCTGTACATCTATGAGATCAACATTAATTTTTTTATCTTGATAATTTAATTTATAAAACTAGACATAATTTTTCTAATAATTAATATATTTATAGTATAATAATATGGACCTGATTTTTTACCAAAAATAATAGTTATGGTGATAAAAACTTATTGCAACGATTGTGGTTAAATTAAGATCATCAAAAGAAAAAAACCATAAACAAAATGGACTAATTGAGAATGAAACATAAAAAATTAAATTTTCATAACATATTTAGTTCATAAACAATAAAATATTGATTTTTTGACTTTCATTACTACTTTTAGGAAAAATTGTTCTTACATATAACTTTTTTTAAACAATCCCATGTCAGTTACCTCTCTCAATTATAATGGGGCTCCACCAATCCCCCTTCGTAAAACCTCCAAAAAACATATGTTTTGACCATATCTGCTAAATAAAATGACCAAAATCCCTATATTACTCTTTGAATACACTTTTTGAAAATTAAATCAAACCATTGAATCACTTTTGTGGAAAACAAAACATGTTACCAAAAGAAGATTCAAAATCCTTACTATTACTAATTTCCTTTATTTTCATTGTCCACTACCACAAGTAATTTTATTCCATGCATAAATAATAACCTTAGTATCCTAAATATACTAATCTTTTTAGGATATTTGTTATACCTATACTTACATAGACATCGAACTATTAAGTAATGAACATACTATTCTTCTATACAATAGACGTGCAATTCACAAAATGATGTTGTTCATTTTTAATTTTCAAAAAACCATGGATTAAAATATTGATGGAAAATATATTCTCATGATATATATTATATATATGACTTATTTATTCTTATTTAATTATTACATAACACAAACCTTCATTTTTTCTATTTTGTGTATATATAATTATTTCCCTTGGGGAAATGAAGATTATTACCTCCTCAAAAAGATGTGATTCATTCACACACTACATGGAATGTGATAAGGATGTGTTTATTGAAATAATAAGATATATATTAAATATAAATAATAATTTAATGTTTATATATATATATTTTTTTAATTTACTTTCTTTATTTCAATATTACAATGAAAAATGGAAACATCATTCTTGAGTACGTATGGCCTATTGTTTCTCTAAATAATGTATTCTGTTTAATATTTGAAAAATTAATAGATTATTATGAATTGATATTTACTAAATATAAATAATATTAATATCAGGGGATATATTTTTGGAATCATTATTCATGTATTAGGACCAAAAATACAACATATTAATACATATGTGAAAATAAATGCATATATTACACTATGTAAAACCATAATTTGAATTTGTTAATAAGAAAGTAATTATGGTCATAATCAAAACATATTTGTTATTATATATTTGAATATTTATTTTTCTAATATGTTTAATAAAATTATATTTATTATATAGGAGGTTTTTATGAGTATGATGATAGTCAAGACATAAGGTAAGGGAATTTCATCTCACTTTTTTTCTATGAGACACAATCCATATTCACCACTCGATTCATTTGTGTAGTGTATATACATCATGATAATATTTTATATGATTATAATAATTAAAAATATGGGTATTTTCATATCTATTTTATTATATTTCTTTCAATGGGCTTATGTTTCAAAATTTACCACATCATTTACTTAATTTTGTAATAATTCACATTCTTTATGAAACATTCAATGTTATAAACCTATATTTTTAAATGAGTATTATATAATTCTTTTGAAATGAAATGAGATGAATTTAATTCATTCCATGTTATTATAATATTCAATTAATTTTATTCATCTCATTTTTTTAACATTCAATGTTCATAAAATGGTAATTGTTTATAACTACAGTCTCACCATTTGTATATATTGTTTATAATTAAATTACCAGTAATGAAATATTAAAATCCATTACTCAATTATTATAATGGGTATTCTCAACCTATGGTTATTATATCTATATACTTTTAATGGATACATTCTCCCACTTATTTGTATAAAATTTGATCAATAATGTGTTTTTAAGATTGTCATACATTACCTCCCCCATCGATCACAACCCAATTTTCATTCACACAATGTTATCTAAAAGTTGTAAAAATTATTCTAATATTATCCTATTATATTTAATATACTTTTTACCTTATTTTTACCTTCAAAAAAATGATTTTATAAATACAATCTTCCTATATTTTTTCATTTGAGGAACTTTTTGCAAATAGTTTCACCAAAAATAGAATGTCCGGCCTGTATATATTTTCCAGCTCTCATTTTAATCATTCCATTGAAAATTATTTTAAAATATTTAAAAAATTAAAGAAAAATTTTTCCATATACTTTTCATATTTGGTGTTGTAAAGTGTTTTTCAATGACATATTTTCTGAAAAAAATTTAATGTTTCAAACAAATTTTAAATGATTTTAAAAAAATGCATTATATATTTTCAAAATGATGTTTTCAATGAAATGTATTTAAATGATTTTGATTATTCCTTTATACTTTTGAATTTTTTTATCTATAAAAATATATTTCAATTAAATTTCAAGATTATTCTATATTCTTTTAAGGAATATATTTTTTAAAATTATTTATTGCATTCTTTCTATGTTCCTAATAACATTTCAATGAAAATTTTTTCAAAATTTTTTCAATATTATTTTATAAGTCATCTTGAGAAATTGATTTCAAAAATAGTTCAATCATTATTTCTATATTTTAAAATTGGTTTTCAATGATTTTTTTAAATGTATTATATTTTAAAAGTATGTTTTAGTGAATAATTAATATTATTCTCCAAGAAATGTTTTAAATAGATAATTTTAAATTATTTTCATTCTTTTATGAAAATCATTGTAGTTAGTAAATCTTTTTTAGGGAATTATCCTACGGTTCCATTCATATTATTTTTATGAATGGTTTATGTCTTAATGGCATCAATGTTTATGAAATTCATTTATCTTTCATAGGTTAAATGTTTGAGAAACATGTTCCAATTCCATTAGATTTTGGATTTTGAAACCCAACACTATTAATAGGTTATGCATTGTTGAAATGATTATGAAACCTAATTTTTTTAAATAGGTTATGACTTGATTAAATTTTTCCGACACCCATTTCATTTCATCGGTTATTATATTATTTTTATGCAACACATAGTTTTTGAGCCATGATACAATGAATGTATAATTATTTTGTGTCACTTGTATGAATTATTTTATTATTATATTGGTTAGACCTATATCAGCATCCATTTTATTTGGTAATTATATATATATCATAGATAATTAGGTTATTAATGTAATAATTATTATTTAACTATGAAAAGATGTGGAATCTGGATCTCATATAGGGAATGGACTTCCATTGGGTATGGTGGTGTGTCTTACCGAGTAGGTATAGTCACTCTTAATATGAATGATTGGGAATCCTAATAAACTCTGTGAATATAGGGAATCTCGATCAACATTGAGAATATGTGAAAATTGATTGTCACAACCCATCCCTTGGGGCCCATCTCTTGACCACCCCAAGCCCTCCTTCCATAGGCCAGAGGCTGGTGACTAGCACCGAAAGGCATCTCCATAAAATGGGAAGGCATTGCCTTTTCAACCAGTATAAACACACTGTCCTAGTGAATAACAAGAATCATCCCCAAATACATGAACACAATATGGTTGTAACCACAGGTAACTGATGTAGTGAAAAGGGTGTTGAAAGTATAGGGGCCTAAATTACAAGCCCAACTTTAACGTACAAGTACAAATAAAATGTACAAATACTACTTAAAATAAAAAAAGCTCCTGGATCATCCACCGAGGATCCTACTTATTGGGTAGTTACAGATTGTCTCCTCAAAACTCCCCGTCAGTCTGTCTCATCTGTGCACTGCCTTGTCCTAGCTCCCTCGAGTCCCATTCTAGATGCTCATCGTCTGCACAAGACAAAATAATGCGTGGGAAAAGCCCATGTATTGCTGAGTATAAAAATACTCAGTATGGACCTCAAGCCCCCCTAAGTTCTCCCAGATATTCACAATGGAAAGACCACAAAGAAATACCTCAATCACAAAGAAACAAGTAGTCAACAAAACTACTTATGTATATTCCCAAACATATAACTATGATATCATGATATACTCATCTCAAAAATGAGGGAAGCATATCACAATTGTAACACCCCAAAGGTAAAATTACAACACAAGTATCACCATGATGATATCACCAAAAACAAAATTCACCACACAAGTATCACCACGAAGATAGAGGAATCATCTCACGCCATGTATATTTTAGGGTTGTTACTGTATCATTGTCATCCACAATAATCGAACTCTTCAACCATGAGAGAACTTATCTGTTATTGAGTACAATGGGCATGTCATGTCACACAGAGCCTCTTCCCACTAATCTTGAACTGATGAAGTAGATATATTTGATGAGTATTGTGGGTATGCTGGGTCACACATAGATGTTCCCAACAGGGGGCCTACCGAGTCACACAGAGCCACTTCCCACCATGGAAGAACTGATGTACTCCTCCAATCAAGTATTTTCAGTTTTTTAGGTCACATAGAGCCTCTCCCCACCATGGACCTATTGGGTTACACCGAGCCGCTTCCCACTAGGACATCGTCAAGCAGTCTTCAGGTCTCAGCCAACAGTATGGTTCTGAACATAGCGCTCTTAGGAGAACCGCTCCTTAAGAAATCATTCATATATCAACCTACATGGATATCCACCAATATGTTACCCACTGATCTTTCATTTCATAAAGGTCCCAATGAAACAAACGACCTGTTAACCAGACGCCTGGTCTATAAGTTATAGATATTTTGGTTTCGAGGACCCAGTTGGATTCGGGTTCGATCCAACCCGATCCAACTCCAACAACCTCCAAAACTCATGTAGAGTATCTCAAAAGACCTCCCTATATCTAGGGTCCTTACTCCATAGATGTCATGCCAATCAAATTCTTGGTCTGCTAGTTACACCCCTTTCCCTGAAAATTGGGGATCACACCTCTATCAGGCCCGACTTGGTCGAGCCTTCTAGAATATGCCCAAGGTATCACTTCTCAAAATGTGTCCCAAAGATACCAACGACATGAAAAATGGATGCCCTGTTTGTTAGAAACAAATGTTTCTTTAATTAGGGATTGGTTGGGTCTGGGCCTGGTCTGGCTCAGTCAGGCAAGCCTTACGTAATATGTCTGGAGGTCTACCAAACCCATCTGTAGTCTGACCAGCTATGGGTCGGCCCAGTTTACTGGGCCCAACCCAATGGGGTCGGTCCAGTTTGGATAGTGGAACTAAGTCGTGGTTGGCTGGGCTCGTTGTGTGGGGATCAGCCCACCCATGATTGACCATTGGGTCGTAGATCTGACCTGGCCCGTTGGTGGGTTCGGCCTACTGGGTGGGTCAGGACTGCAAGGCGGGTCCGACCCTATAATGTTCTAGACCACTATGGTCCATTGTTTTGGAAATCAGGTGTATGAGGTGTTTCGGGAGGTTAAAGTGACTTATCCTCAACACTTTTTGAAATTTCCATTTATATGATATATTTCATCGGTGAATAGTTCCAATGGAAGACTGTTGTGAACAATGCATTGTTAACCTTCTGTGAACAGTACAACGGTGACCTTATATGAATAGCGACAGGGATGACCTTATGTGAACAGTGTCATCGGTGACATTCTGTGAACTATGTCATTTTTAACCTTATGTGAACTGTGCAACCGTTACATTATGTGAACATTGACATCGGTGACCTTATGAAAATAGTTTCATCTGTGCCTTATGTGAAGCGTGTCATTGGTAACCTTATGTGAATAGTGCAACAGTGACCTTATGTGAACTGTGACATCAGTGACCTTATTTGAACAGTTTCCTCGGTGACCTTCTGTTAATAATGTCATCGGTAACCTCATTTGAACAGAGCAACGAGGACCTTATGTGGATAGTGACATCAGTGACCTTTTGTGAATAGTGACATCGATGACATCTTATGTATTGTGTCATCGGTAACATTATGTGAACAATGAATGGTGACCTTATGTGAACAGCGACATCAGTGACCTTATGTGAATAGTTTCATCGGTGACCTTCTGTGAAAAGTTTCATTTAAACTTTTTGTGAACAGTGTTTCCATAACGGTGAGTTTCCAATGGTGACCTTTTTGCTTTGCCCATTTTTGAGTTCATGGATAGTTTTCTAGAATGGTGATGGTCCAACGGTGACCATCTTCCTTTACCAAATTTTGTATTCATGAATAATGTATCTATAATGGAGAGGTTCCAATGGTGACCTTTATCCATTGCAAAATTTTGAGTTGATGAAATGTGTTTCTAGAACAGTGAGGTACCAACAATGTAATTTTTCCTTTTCCAAATTTTGAGTTCATGAACAATGTTTCCAAAAAAGTGACATTCATGAATAGGCTTTTTCTTTTCCAAATTTCGTTTTCGTGAACAATGTTTCCAACTTCCTACAGTTTCACCACTATAACGTTTCATTTCACGTAAAATTCATTTTAATCATTGTTTTAAGGACTCTATAGATGATTCCATGGCCGTAAGTCCTATATTAATTTCTCCTAAGAATCGGGTGGTTTTTTCTTGGTAAAACCACATGGATAAATGCGATATACTTTTAATGGTGAACCCAGCATATCTTAATCCACTACTCTGTTAAATCTTATAAAGGGACGATATATCTTCCACCATAGTTCTTCCTCTTTCTTATTGGATGTGATATGGTTGAACATCCCATTATGTTCTGTAGGATTTGTTCTATCAAACATTCCTCCTAGGATTTGTTCCAATGACATTTTATGAAACCAAGAAATATTGATTAGTTTTCAATATATGGTATAACCTTTCTTCATTGATTTGGTTTCATCCCCTTCTTTATCCATTCACATTTTATGGAATTTTACCCTCGTGTTCCTAATAAAATTTTCATGGGTGTTCACTAATGTGGTGGTGTCTCTGCATCCTCGAGTGGATACAGTTGTCACAGTAGAGGAGATTGTAACCTGTTTTGTGGCTCGTTCTTGTAAAAATGTCACGAAGTGTTTGATGTATGGGATTCATTGATTCTCTTTTTTGTTACGTGAAACTTTAGAGTTATCATTTTTTCCCACCGGATCCCAATGAAATTGGCATATTAAATATTTGAACTGGATAAATAAATTAAGATCGATCGTATTTAATTGACTCTTGTTTTTCTAGATAGAATTAAATCGATGCATTCTTTTTTAGCTTTTTCTTTCTCGATGGAAATTGGTAAAGAACGTAAAGCCAGAAATAATTGATAATTGTTTGGATAATGATAAAGAGGTATGTAAATGAACCTGGTTCCACATGTTGTAATTCAATGTTAATAAAATTGGTGTAGTAATAATGTTTAATAATTTGTGTTAACTAATAGATTAGGTTTCCTAAATTTTGAACCTACAAAAAATAAAACGGTTAATCCATGATGGATTTAATAACTTTTTGTTTGATAAAATTCAATACGTTCCATGGTTATGAGGTACACACATTCTTGATTAAGGGCCACGATCCCAATTGATATGATTTTTGTTTTCCTACTTCTTGTGTTGTGATGTGTGCCTGGAAGGCTGTTGTGATATGTGGGGGAAATGAGGCCGATTTATTGTGGTAGAAGATGATGACTAGTGTGGCGAGATGCATCCGTTTATACATGTGGGTGTCAGAGAGGACACCAGGGATGATGGAACGGGTTGGATGTGAATGTCTGAATTCTTGATGTTTCATGGTTTGGTAATAAACTTTACATTCCTCACTACTCAAGGAAGCTGGTCTATCTTACCCTTATTCCTAAAGAGGTGATGACGCACGTGGTACGCCATGTGCATTCCCTGTCTAGATTCTCAAGAGAGGATGGGTCTACATACTTATTATAGGCGGAAAAGACATGACGGGAAGTTATATACTCACCATGTAGATCCCCCTTGTGATTAGTATCATAGAATTTTTTTATAGAATGCTTGGGAATATGGGAAAGTAATGTTGTAAATAAATAATTAAATAAATGATGATAACTCATGGGGTTGGAGCATTCTAGTACGAAATGCTATGGATACAATTTTAAAGGGACAATGATCTTTAGTTGTAATGCTATTGAAATTTAATGTGGAATTGTTAATTGTTAATTAATTCCTAAAGAAATAATTAACATAAACTGGAATTAATAATAAAGGGTAATGAGGTAATGTAATAAATCTCTTTATATGGTTATGTAATTATAGGATTCCTAGTCTTAGAAGTGGGAATCAGAAGTCCAAGAGATGTTAGATTCTATTGAGCCTAAAACTTGGTTATTCCCATAGTGTGGTTGTGAGCATTATATTATTATGTACTTTTTGGGTTTCTATATGCTACCCCACCCTATCATTTAAGAAAACTTACACCTTGGGTATTATGATCCCTCAAGGGTGGGGGGTGTTTGCCCCAATATTTCGATAGTAGGATGGATGGATGACTATCCCCGTTGGCCCTACCATCTTCTCTTGAGAGTTACTTGTGTTGGTAGGAACAGTGGTTAGTTTTCCCCATATATGATTATAGAGGGCTATAATAGCTTGTGGTTATTCACACACATAAATTCTAGATATTTCATCCTATGTACTACTATAGGTGTAATGTGTATAGGTAGTGATGGCTTGAGGATCCTTACGTGGTGTATGGGATGTAATAGCTTGATGTATAATACCTGACATATGATAGACATTATACAAGGTGTGGTGGCTCCCAAAAAAATTACTAGTTACATTCTAATGTGGATGTAGTGGTTTTGTTGTATTAGGTTCATGTGGTGGTGCTTTTCCCAAGTGTCTGCGGGCTGGCCTTTTTGGAGAGAGATGCTTAGGACGTGCGACGTTGGAAAAAAGTGGAAAACCAGTGGGGAATTAGTAGTGGGGTACCCATTATGTTATTTATTATATTATATAATATTGTATGTGTTACTTGGATAGATTATCCTTGGTGAGGCTGGGAACGAAGTATTCCTATTTAGGTGATGAGTTAGTTTCCCTTGTTGTTCATTGTGTATTAACATGATTCCTTTACTTTTTCATGAGATTCTTCCGGGAGGGTCATACTGAGTATATTGTTATACTCACCCTATGTATATATATAAAAATTCAGGTCAGTTGATTCAGGTTGGATATTAATCTCGTTTATACTGGATTAGGATTGCAAGTGCTCTTTGGGCTTGTGGTTGCTGCTGTTTATTACATTCTTTTGGATACTTGTAGTTTTCCCCTTCATGTTTTAGTAGATTTTCATGACATTAATTATGGGAAAATGGATTTTCATTTATATTTCAGTCTGAGTCAGAGTTGGTTGGATTCTATGTTATCTCTCTCTTCTTCATGTATTCTTATATAGGTTAATGTCTCCCATCTGTGTGTTCAAAATACGCTCCGTGTTAGTCCCCAACTGAGGGCCTATTGGAGGCGGGACACAAGGTTCATTATCACTCTTCTCACATTACCAGACCAGGAGGGGTACATATGGTGGATAGGGGGTCATGACAGTGTGGTACCATAGGGAGGTTGAGGGATAGGATAGAGTTTAGAGATAGGCATAGGTGAGGTTGCAAGGGTTGGTAGGGAAACAATGTCAGTCATGTTTAGAAAGTGATTTAAACACTTGAGACTGGCTAAGACATATGCATTTAGATCCCCCCATGATCTGATGTACAAACCTTTATGTTTCCAATTTATACTAAATGATGTGATAAAAATTACAGGGTAGAGACCTATGTAAGGATCATGCATCATTCTTCATTGTTTCATTGTTATAATGGGTAGATTTTGTAATAGGTTAAACTAAAATGAACAAATGAAAAAAATTAATTAATTATTGACGAGTATTCCATATTCTAGTTTTAGGAGCTCTAAATATGATAAATTTTATAGCTACGGCTCACGGTCGATGTCCTCATCATGATCGCATAGAAGAGGTCTAACAAGATGTTGCAGGAGATCGTCGCCAAGTAGAGGTTGACAACGATGACACTTGGAGGTGGACACAATGAATGTTTTAGTGTCAGTGTCTACAAAAGTATGATGTCTCTGTTTCAGATGGAGTCACTGAATACTGGTTAGAGGAGTTTGAGAAAGGCTTCAGTTTGATTCGTGCTCGGATGGAGCACTGGTTGTCCTCCGTAGTGATGATGCTACATGGAGCAGCGGGGTAGTGGTTGTTCTTATTCCTCAGCGATCACGATAAGTCATTGATCACATGGGTTGAATTCCGAGACAAGTTTAGAGTCGAGTTTATTTCCTCAAACGCAAATTCTCATAGTCACCAGTAGCTTCTTACCCTTTCATAGTGGAGTTTTAGTGTGAGAGAGTTCAAAATCTGTTTTAAAAAACATTTAAAATATACTTCGGACCTGTTACCAGATGATGAGGCTAGGTCATGGAATTTCGAGGAGGCTTTGCATCCCGAGATCCAGCACCAGGTCACCCCATTTGTGTTAAAGACATATCTTGTGGTGCAGGTGAGGTCAGAGGTCGTCGAAGGGAAATTTTCCAAAACAGGATCATTATGAGAGAGGATTCATTATTATTAGTTATGAAGTAGAGTTGTGGTTTGGGGTTCTGAGTTATTAGCGTAGAAGTGATTCTGTTCACCTGAGGGTAGGTACCAAACCTCTACATCTCATTTCTACAGAGGCAGTGGACCTAAATCCTATGATAAGGGATCATCCAATTGTTTTTATATTGGTAGTCAAGGACATCCGCTGCAAGAGTGATCAACCATTCAGAACAGTCATCGTGCACCAGGTGTTCCGCTCCTGGTTCCTCCATTGAGGCAGTTCTAGTAGAGGCAGCAGCTACATGTTGCACAATCATTAGATGAGTGGAGGGTAGATAGGGCAGGAAGGGGACAACCCCTTTATGCTCCCCATCCTTAGAGAGTAGAGAACAACCTTGGTGGGGGTCTTCATCAGGGTCAAAGAGGTCGCGAGGGAGGTCGTGGTTAGCATCATTCTATAATGTTTCCAGTTCTAGGAGAGAAAGACATTGTTCATGGTACCATTTCCATGTTTTCTACATTCGAATAAGCCTTTTATGATTCATGAGCGAGACACTCCTTCATATCACTTACCCATGCCCATACATTGGTATATGAGGTATAGAGGCTTCTAGTGACCATGGCATTGACTAGCATGTTGGAGGTCGAGCTGACTTGTTTGAAGTATGTGGAGACTGTGAGCTCGTTTTGGGGGAGCACCACTCTTTGGGATATTTTATATGATTATGAATACAACCATATGATGTAATCCATGGCATTTATTGGTTGTATTCGGTGCATACAATCATGGATTTCTTTAGGAAGAATGTCATTATTTTCGATGCTGATAGAGAGGTGGGGGTGTTTTTTGGAAAACAAGATCCATAAATGGGTCATAGGTGTTTTATGTACTTGCCATCCATGATGGGTGAGATAATGGTTAGTTATTCAGTGGTTTAGCTGCTGGTGTTTCTTAGGGTCATAGAAGAGTACTCAGATGTCTTTCCAGAAGAGGTTGTAGCATTACCCCTTCGACAAGAGACCGAGTTTAGGATCGAGCTACAACCAGGAGAATATCCTATCTCTATGTCTACATATAGTATGGACCCTCTTGAGTTATGAGAGCTACATATACATATTTATGGTCTGTTACAGTGTGGTTTTGTTCAACTGAGTGTGTCACTGTGGGTTGCAGTATATATTTTCATAAAGAAGGATAACTTTAGTTTTCGGTTGTGTGTCGATTATCGTCGCTTGAACAAAGTGACAATAATGCATCGCAATCCTATTCCAAAGATTGATGATTTATTTGATCAACTGAAAGGTGAAATTTGGTTCTCAAAGTTCAACTTGTGGTTAGGATATAATCATATGCATGTGAAGGATGAGGATATCCTGAAGACTGATTTCCATTGTTTTTTGTGGGCATTATGAGTTCTTTGTAATGACATTCAGTGGGGCAAATTCTCCATCTTTGTTCATGGGATTGATGAAAGTTGTGTTCCATGAGTTCCTGAACATTTTCTTGTAGTTTTCATCAACGAAATACCTTTGTAATTCACGTTTGAAGAAGAGAATTCATAGCATCTATACGCCATTTTGGGATTTCTTCGTAAACATTAGTTGTTTTGGAATTTGTCGATGTGTGAGTTTTAGGCTCAAGAATTCCGTTTCATGGGTAATGTGGTCTCCCAGTAGAGAGTAGCTATGTATCCATCAAAGATTGTAGATATTGTGTCTTGGAAATCCCTCAAGACTGTGTCATAGGTGATAAGTTTCCTTGGTCTTGAAGGCTACTACTAGAGGTTCATAGTCGATTTTTCTCAAGTTGTGTCTCCTCTGACAACTTTGACAAGGAATAATAAGGCGTTCATATGGACTGATTAGTGTCAGTCAGCTTTATAGTATCTAAAGGATAATTTAGTATGTTCTCCATTTCATTGTCTTCTAGAAGAGGGAGTTCAATTTGATGTTTTATGCAATTCTTCGCATCGGGGGTTAGGATGTGTTCTCATGTAGTAGTTATCAGTTGATTCTTATGGGTCTCTGTAGTTACATCCCCATGAATGTAATTATTCCACCCATGATCATGAGTTGTCAACCATAGTGTTTGATCTGATGTTGTGGAGACATTACATCATTGGCGAGCACTTTGTGGTTTTCACTGATCATAAGAGCATGTGGTATTTTTTCTCCCAACGTGACATCAATTTTTGATAGTGTCGGTGGATGGAGCTATTACAGGAATAAGATTTCAAAATAACATATACACCTAGAAAGGTGAATTTTGTAGTAGATGTGCTGAGTTAAAAGTCACATAGTGATGCATTGAATGAATATAGTGACTTTTATAGAGTAATGGAATAAATTTCACCATTAGATCTTGATATTGGATAAGTTGGGGATATAAGTTTTCTTTTTCAGATGACAGTATAGTCATCTCTGGTGTTGAAGATGGATGTTCCCAGTTCGGGGATCTAGAGGTAGAGTTCTAGAGATTCCGAGTTATTTATTGTGAGGCCCCTGATGGTGGGTCTGAGGATGAACAACACAATGGGTCATATCATGGAAGGTCACTTGTTCCTTTGACGATGCACAAGATGGTTCTCAGAGATTACCATATTTCTTCTTATCCATTGCATCCCGGTGTGACAAATATGTACCAAGTCTTGAGGATCCAGTTTTGGTGGCCTAGGTTGAAGTGGATAGTTACAGAGTTTGTGTCTCGATGTTTGGTCTGCCAGAAGGTGAAATCCGAACATCGTGTTCCAGGTGATCTGCTCTAGCTGTTAGATGTTCCGCAGTGGAAGTGGGAGGACATCTCAATAGGATTTTTTACTAGTTTACCTAAAGTTCATGGATGACATGACACTATTTGGGTGGCAGTGTATCATTTAAAAAAATCATACAACTTCATAAGAATCAAGGAATCATTCTTAGTGAAAGATTTAACGAAGTAGTAACTGAAGGTGGTGGTAACACTTCATGGAGTCCCAAGGATGATCATTTCTTATTGATATCCTATTCTTGAATCTAGGTTGTGGAAAGGTCTCTAGCATGGTTTTGTATCTAAGCTATGATTTAGCACTGCTTTGAATCCTCAAACGATCAGTCAGACAGAGTAAACCATCAAGACTCTTGATGACATGTTACTCTCTTGTTTCCTAGATTTTGGAGGATTTTGGATGAGGCACATACACTTGGTGGACTTTTCTTACAATAATAGTCTACACTCCACCACTAGTATGGCTCTTTTTGAAACCTTATATGGCCGACCTTTCCATTTCCATTGTGCTGGACTCGGTTCCGAGAGTCAACAATTCTCAAACCTAAACTAGTGAAGAATACAATATAGATGCTTTTAGTGATTTTCAAGAGGATAAACACCAAACAAGGTCATAAAAAATCATATGCCGATCAACGTAAGAGACCCTTATAGTTTGATGTTAGGGATCACATGTTATTAAAGGTGACTCCTCGTATTGCGCAGCGAATGTTTGGTCGTCGAAGTAAGATTTCTTCCATGTTTTTTAGGCCATTCGAGGTGTTATCTCATGTTCGAGCTATGACATATTGAGTAGAATTTCCCCCACAGATGAGTCAGATACATGATGTTTCCCACGTATCACAGCTCTGTTTTTATCTTCATGCTGACTCTCACATTATCGATTTGAGAGAGATCGATGTTGATGATAATGTGACCATTGAGCAGCGACCTCTAGATATACAAGACTGTAATGAGAAGGCATTGCACGAGCATTCTATCCCCTTGGTTTGTGTCTTGTGGCGACGTGGTGGCATGGAAGATAGTACCTTGGAACGTGATTCACATATATGTGCTCAGTAGACAGAGTTGTTTCATTTTAACTCTTTTTTGTATATCGATGTAGCCTTTGTGGTTTTAGACCTTCCATGTATATAATATGTATTTCTTTTGTTGATTCATTTGGCTATAATTATTTTGAGAGGTATCTTGATTGCTGGTTGTTTAGACCCCATTTTGTTTTCCCTTTAGGTGGGTTTTGAATTCTCAAGGATGAGAATGTCTTGAGACATATCTGATGTAATGGCCTAGACCACTCGAGTCCAATCCATTGCAAAATTCAGGTGTAAGTGGTGTTTTGGGATGACAAGGTGACTTATCCCCAACAAATTTCCAAATTTCCATTATTGTGGACAGTTCCATCGAGGAATAGTTCCAATGGTAAACCATTGTGAACATTTAATCCATATCCTTATGAGAACAGTGAAACAATGACATTATGTGAAGAGTGACATTGGTGACCTTATGTGAACAATGTCATCAGTTACCTTCTGTGAATGGCATCATCGGTAACCTTATGTGAACAGTGCAACGGTGACCTTATGTGAACAGTGACATCGGTGACCTTATGTGTACAGTGTCATCTATGAACTTCTATGAACAGTGTCATCGATGAACTTATGTGAATAGTTCAACGTTGACCTTATGTGAATGGTGACATCGATGACCTTATGTGAACAGTGTCATCAGTGACTTTCTGTGAACAGTGTCATCAGTGACCTTATGTGAACAGTGCAGTGGTGACCTTATGTGAACAGTGACATCAGTGAACTTACGCGGACTGTGTAATCGGTGACCTTCTATGAATAGTTTCATCGCAAAAATTATGTGAACAGTGCAATGGTTACCTTATATTAATAGTGACGTCAATGACCTAATGTGAACGGTGTCATCGATGACTGACTATAAAAAGTGTCATCGGTAACCTTATGTGAAAAATATTTACTAAATGGTGAGGTTCCAATGGTGACCTTTTTCCTTTCCAAAATTTTGAGATTATGAATAGAGCTTCCAGAATTTTGAGGTTCCAATGTTGGCCTTTTTCCATTTCCAAATTTTGAGTTCTTTTACAGTATTTCCAAAATGGTGAGGTTCCAATGGTGAAATTTTACCATTGCCAAATTATCAGTTCATGAACAGTGTTTCTATAATGGTGAGGTTCCAAAGGCAACCTTTTTACTTTTCCAAATTTTTAGTTCAGGACTAGTGTTTCTATAATGGTGAGGTTTCTACAGTGAGGTTCAGGTACAGTTTTTTTCCATTGACATATTTTTACATTGTGAACAGTGTTTTCAGCTTCCAAGAGTTTAGCCCCTTAACATTTTCTTTGACCTAAAATGCATTTAAAGTCTTGTTTTATGGACTCAAAGGATAGTTCAAAGGCCATAACACCTATATTAATTTCTCCTATGGAAAGGGATGTTTTTAATTAGTCAAAATACATGGTTTAATGTGATCCACTTTTAATGTATGTCACATCGTATCATAATCCATTTCACAATTATATAGTCTAAAGGGACGATATATCTTCATCCCTAGTTATTCCTCCTTATTCTCGGGTGTCAGATGCTTTAACATCCTATTCATTTCTGTCAGAGTTGTTGTATAATACTTTCCTCCTTGGATTTGTTCCCCTCTGTTTTCATGTAACCAAGAAAAATCGATCTGTCATCGATATAAGTTATGATCTATCCACATTGTTTTGGGTTCTTCACTTTCTTTATCCTCTCGCTCTTTATGGAATTGTATCCACGTGTTCCTAATGGGATTTTCATGGGTGCTCGCCGATGTGGTGGTGTTGCTGAATCCTCAGGTGGATACAGTTGTCACATGGGAGGAGATCGTAACTAGATGTGTTCCTCATTCTCATATAAACATGAAAAAATCTTTGAGGGTTGAGATTTAGTTATTCCCTTTTCTGTCATGTGAAAATGATGAATTATCTTGTTTTATCCCACTAGATCACAATGAAATTGGCATAATAAATATTTGAACTGGATAAATAATTTTAGATCTATCGTACATTATTGAATCTTGTTTTTATTGATAGTGTGATATCTATGGTTTCTTGCATATCTTTTTTGTTCTTGATGGATATTGGTAAAGAATTTAATTCCCGAAATAATTGATAATTTTTTGGATAAAGATAAAGAGGCATGTAAATGTTTTGGGTTCCTCTTGTTGTAATTTTATGTTTATCAATTTGGTGTAGTTGTCATGTTTAATTATTTGTGATAGCTTACTGAATATGATTCCTGAATTTGAAACCGATGAAAAATAAATCAGTTAATCCAAGATGGATTTATGAACTGGTTGTTTCTTAATAGATAATTCATTGTGGGGTTTTGAGTTATCCTATTGCTTTTTTAAGGGCCAAGTGCCCATTTGATATGATGGTTTTTTTCCTTCTGCATGTGTTGTGATGAGAGCATGGAAGGCTATTGTGATATGTTGGGGTAGGGAGACCATTAGTTGTGGAGGAGATGACGACTAGAGTGGCCAGATGCACCAGTTTATGAATGTGGGTTTTGGATAAGACACTAGGGATGTTATAACTGGTTGGATGTGAATGTTTGGATGCTTTATGTTTTGTTGATTGGTTATCTGTTTGATGTTCCCCCCATCTCAAGGAAAGTAGTCTTGCTTACCCTTATTTCGAAAGGGGCGAAGACGCTTGGGGTATTCCACATGCTTTCTTTATCGAGATTCTTAATTGAGGATGGGTCTACACTCTTTCTATTGGCAGAAAAGACTCGGTGGGTTGATATCTACTCACCGTGTTGAGCCCCCTTGTGTTTAGTAGCCTAAACTATTTTTCAAGAATTCCTTGGAATAAGGGAAAGTGTTGCTGTAAATAAATAACTAAATAAATGATGTTAACCCATGAGGTTGTAGATTACTGGAATGAAATATTGATGATTCAATTTTAACGGGATATCAGACATTGGGTGTGATGAAAATGAGATTTACTATGGAATTTTAAATGGTTAATATATGTTTAAAGAATTAATTAACGTAATTTGGAACTGCAGAAAGGGGAATGAGGTAATGTAATAATTTTCATTAAATGGCGGTGTTCTTATAGGTTACTTAGTCTCAGAAGTGGTATCTAGGAGTCTTATAGACGTTAGCTGCAGTTGATCCAATGACGAGGTTAATCCCATAGTGTGGTTGTGAGATACAATATATTCTATACCTTTTGTGTTATTATACGCTACTCCAACCCGTTAGTTAGGGAAACTGCCGCCCTAGTGATTCTGAGCCAAGGGGTGGGTGTGGGGGTGTTTTCCCCACCATTCTGGTGGGAGGATGGATGGTTGTCTACCCCCTTTGTCCTTTCTCTCTTCACTTGGTAGTAAAATTTTCTGGTAAGAACATTGGTTAGTTTTCCCCATATATGTGTGTTGAAGAATGTAATGGCTTGTGGATATTCACACACATATATTCTGGAAATTGTATCTTTTATACTACTATAGGTGCAACATTTATAGGTTGTTATGGCTTGAATATCCTTACTCGGTGTATGGGTTGTAATGGCTTGAGGTATAATACCCCGCATATGATACACGTTATATGAGGTTTGGTGGCTCCCGGAAACTACATGGTTACTTTTATGTGTGGATGTGGTGGTTTTACTGCAGGAGATGCATGTTGTGGTGCTTGGCCTAGGTTTTTGTGGGAATGCCTTTTTGGAGAGAGATGCTTAGGATGTGCAACGTTGGAGAAATGCAGAAAACCAGTGGGGAAGTAGTATGGGGTACCCTTTATAATCATTATTTTATTATATACTCTTGTATGCATTACTTGGCGAGAGTAGCCACAATGAGGATTTGAATTTAATATACATATTTATGTTATGAGTTAGATTCACATGTTATTCACTGTGCTTTAGCATACTTTATTTACATTTGCACGACAGGCTTCAAGGAGGATCCAACTAAATATATTGTTATACTCACCCTATGTATATGTAAAATATTATTCTGTTCACTTGGAGAAGGATGGAGATAAAGCTAGTTTCTACGAGCTAGGGTTGTAGGAGCTATTTAGGCTTGTGGTTGCTACGGGTTTTTGTAACACCCCAAGCTTCTACGGTACACTTCTCTTTGAATAATGCGATAGCATGTGTTGTACGCAACATCGAGTTCTAACACAGCACAACCAATCAAACTACCCATTATGAATAGTAATACATACTTTTTGAAATTATATATTTTTTATATTTCAAAATGGACTTCATTTTTGGATTCAGAATATTGAATTTAGCCTAAGGTGAAATTTTGGTACTTTTCGGATAACTTTAATATTTTGATGAATAGTTAAAATTACTAAATTTTAATTAAAAACAACATTTTTAATAAAAATAATTAATAGTGATAAATAATGAATTTGAGTGGTTTTAATGTATATTTAGAATATATTTTTACCATTTAATACAATGTTGGTCATTGGACAAAATTTTACAATTAAACCGGACATAAACAAGTGTCAATCTTTTGATAGTTATTATCTCTTAAAAACACGCTTTTTGTTTTAACAATGGGAATTAATTTTAAATTAATTTCTTCCACTTCTGTGTTTTGAATTTGGAAAAAATGGATTCCATATTTGGAATCAGGATTTTCAAATTGTGTAAATAGGTGACTTTTATTTTTAGACATTCTGAATAATTACTTCGGTAAATATTTTATTTACCATGGTTAAGGGTAAATCCGGTAAATAAGGGTTAAAAATAATATTATAATAATACTAAATTACCATAAAACATGTCCTAGACTTATTGGTTGATACATGTTCGACCATAGTCATCTTTGGGTCGATTTTGGGACCCCATGGATCCACTTGTAGTTGATAGGGACACTTAATTTTAATTAAGTTAAAATAAGTACAAAAATTACATAAGTATATATCTTTTAGAAAAACAATTTTTAAATTGGGTTATATGTGTTGGATTTTCGACTATAAATATTCATTAGAAATATAAAAAGATTTCCTACATAATTAGATTTTATTTATAATTTTTAGACATTATATAATTTAATTTATTTATGACACAATGATGATGTAGTAATTACCAAAATATTGAAAAATTTAAATATTTAATATTATAAATACCCAAATAAATATAATTTGAGACTTTTAATGAATTAAAATAATTTTCTCGGATAATATAACATATTATGATTGATTTAATTAACTATGTTCGATGTAACCATTCTGTTATAAGCTTAAAAAATATCAACTATTGAATAGTGTCAAAATTGACATAAAAGAGTTTTTAAAACAAATATTATAATATTAATTGATATTAAATTCCTAAAAATCTACGGTTCGGCCAAGAGACTTAAATCATGATATTTTAACCATTAATGGACCACTTGTGGGGCTATTGGATGTATATAGTAATTTTATTAACCATATAATATAAAAACACATAGATACATTGTAAAAGTGAAACTAATTAAATTAGAGTTAATACTTAATGATAAGGTTAATATAAGTACCCGAACCTGTCTAAATTCTATTGGTTGAGTGGTTTTCGACCTATCCCCACCATAATATTTGAATAATAAACTTTGGAGCCTTTGGAAACCTAATATGAAATTATTATAAATTAATATTTCTAGCTTTTCCAATGGTTCCCCTCACCCCTCTTATAAAAGGTAACTCTTCCTTCTCATTTCCTCACACCTTCAAAGCCTTTTGGTTCAGCCAAACTCGGACCAATTAGTCTCCCAACTTCCCTCACTACAACCTAGAGGCCATATATTGATCAGAAAGCCATCCAAAGGATCCCTTTTGATCAAATCAAAAGGAAGAACCCGAAGAAAAGGTAATGATTTCACCACACTTTTCCAAGGTCCTTTCTTCTTCCACTTCTTATTCCGTTGTTTTTACCATTCTAAAATTATAACTCTAGTATCATATATATACTGTGATGTTATTATAAATATGGTACATCCATATTCAGTATTCTATCCACTCTTTTGAATAACATGTCACCATACGTGCGTACGTATGGCTTACCGTCTCCACGTCATGGTGTAATTGTTATTCAATATATTATTATTTGGATGGGTATAATAATGATGTGTAACTAAAGTAAATAATAAATATAACATATTAATGATTATGTATATATGATATACCATCCATTTATATATTATTTTAATATCAAAAGAATGCTATTGTCGCTTGTGCATACGTACGGACTACCATCTCCACGAACGCGATGAGATTCATTCTCCATCGTATCCATTCAAGTATAATTATCATTTGATGATTTAAAAATGATTTTTAAGGACTTTATATTATTCAGGATATGAATAATATAAAACCTACACATTACAAACATGTCTTACGTAACAAAATATATAAAATAAATCGAGTAAGTTAACACCCGAAACAACGATAATACTAAGATATTATTAACAAATCAATGTTAACAGATTATATATGATATCATATTATTGTATATGATTCTTGTATAATTTAATAACAATTATTTCACCATTATACAGGAGTTTAACCTACCCCAACCATGTAAAAGTACAAGGTAAGGGTTATTCCACAATCTCCTCATTATCCGAGTATGTTTATACGTAATAATCTACTGGGATCTCTTTATCATCCACATTCATGTTTCTTAAAAATGTATATAAAAACATTTGTACTATTTACAAGAATATGGTTTAAAGTCATTTATTCCATTGTTTGAATTTTTATAAGAGGTTGATAAAGGAATCTTTCCGTCATTTTCCAAACAAGGTGCTTTTTAACCTTTTCGACAAAATTAATGTAATACTATTTTTTTAACTTATACGGCGGGTGCGGCTATTTTCCGCCGTTATAAAATCGTCAAATATTACCTTACAATCTTATAAGAATATTTTTAACAAAATGTTTTATTTTATAAATATTTGACTCTTAAATGATTTCAAAATAGAAATAGATATTTCTCTAAAAAGAGTTTTGATTTCATCTATGTCAACATCCTTTGATGGATTTTACGTTGATTTATTATGATACAAAACTTCTATATTGTATTGATATTTTTGTGATATGTTTGACTGTGGATGTGTTATTTTTATACCATTCACGGTTTATGGTGAAAGTATTGACAATTCGTATGCTAGTTCTAATATGAATGTTTATGTTATGTTTAAACCTTTTCATATGGGAATGCATTGGACATAATATGTGATGGGTGGAGCCCGCTATAGCTCCTCGATGCATCGGTAGGTCTCATGAGACAAACTTATGTCTTGGCACAAGGCCTTGACAAAATATTATTTGTAGTATTGGCACGAGTCCTTGGCAATGTTGTTATGATAGTTTGGCATTAGGCATTCCATCATTATTAAAGTGGTTATTGATATTGCATGTGATTATTAGATTAGTAGAATATCCATGTGAATAAGTAAATGACATTATTTAATTTTATTTTTTCCATACTATGTTGATGTTCAAGTTTAAAAGGGTTTTGTTTTAGTTATACACTGCGTTAAATGTTTATTCTAATTTATGAAAGTTTCGGCTATTTTGTTATCCTTACTGGGCATTTGAGCTCACCCCTTTTCTATGTTTTATTTTCACAGGATGTGAAGAAGTAAATTATAAAAGACCTGCAAGGATATTATGAGGGGTTAATAGTGTGGGATATGGAGACAATATGTTCTTGTAATAGTTTTTTCACTTTATGATGTAATGTAAAACATTATGAATATATCAAGTGTTTCCAAGGATACTAAACCAGTCGGTCTTTCGAGAATTGATCTTTCTTGTGATCATGCCAATGTTATGTAATAATGCTCTGACTCTAGGTAGCTGGGGTCGGGGCGTTACAGTTGGTATCATAAGAAGATTAGTACAATACTTGGCAGCTAGATTTAGATAAACTCTGATTATACCATGTAGACCTAAGATGAACTTTGAGGATTAGTATAGAAGAACTTCCTAGAATTTTGGTATTGTAGAGATTTTGTGAGTTTTCCAAGAAATACATCCTTTTCTGGATACGAGCAGGTAGAGGCGGCTCTGGCACAGATGTTCCTAGGGGTAAAACCAGAAAACACCGCTTTGAGCTAGACTCGAACGGGAACTGGTGCACGACAACGGGCCTTGCTGCACTCTTGGTTACGACACTCCCGGGGGATATGCTTAGGATAAATCTCATTTTCATTACAAATCATTATGAAGGGTTTATGAGTATATAATTCCTCAAGGAAATTTTTTTTATGATTATGGATTATATCCATTAATATTTCAATTTATGTTAAGTGTTTTATAAGTATGAGATTATGTATTTTGATTCATAAACTGATCTAGTTTATGCCATTGTTTAGAAATGGCGCCTAGTGGAAGAAATGGAAACTGTATCAATACACGAACTCCATGTAGGGATTTCCCTCCTGCTCAAGATAATTACAGTGGAGTTGGTGATTCAACTGGTGCCGATAAGCTAATCATCGTACTGGGACAACTTACTCAGGTTATGAATAACAACCTTACCCGTATGGAGCACCCTGATCCACAACGTGGAGGATTAATGTTAGATCTATTCATGAGGCAACAACCACCAATGTTCAATGAGAGTACAAATCCCTTAGTAGCTGAGCAATGGATAGATACCCTAAACAAAATATTTCAGGATTTGGGGAGTAGTGAAAGGGAAAAAGTTTTCATGGCAGTTTACCGCCTCACTAGAGATGTTGATCAATGGTGGTCATTGATTCAAAATACTAAGGAAGATGATGAAGTATAAAATATGGAATGGAGGGACTTCAAAGATCTGTTTTTAGAAAAATACTTTCCTCGCGACCATCGATCTGATATGGAAAGGCAATTTCTAAGTCCTAGACAGAAGGAGGATGAGAATGTCACAAAGTATGAGGCTAACGTTACAAGGTTAGCAAGGTATGCTGGTGATTATATACGTAACCCATGAAGTAAGATTGATCGTTTCTTTGATGGGTTAAAACCATTTCTCCGTCAAGCATTAGTCTCACAATCCTTTTCATCGTAGAAATACATTGTCTCATGTGCTATCAAGACCGAAAAGGAATTGTCTAAGTCTTATGACTTTAAAGAAAAACAATAGAAGAAGATACATGCTAATCATTCTAGGAATGGAAATAAGGGGATGAAGGGAAAGGTTGAATATCCATCCTGTGGTAAATGTTGGAAGAAGCACCCCGGTACTTGTTTGAAGGGAATGGGAGACTATTACAAGTGTGGTGAAAAAGGCCACCAAGCTCGTTATTGCAAGGGGAAGAAGGAAGCTACCAATGTTCGGTGGTACAATTGCAGGGAGATGGGATATTATGCAAATGAATGTCCTAAGTGTCAGGAGAACTTACCTCAGAAAAGGCCAAGGGATCAAGGCCAAGCGTATGCTATCACTACTGCTGAGGTAGAAGCTCCGAAAGATGTGGTGGCAGGTAATTTAATGGTTTCCTCAAGTTTAGAAAATGCATTATTTGATTCTGGATCATCACATTGTTTCATATCTTCCCAGTTTTCTAAGAAAATTAGATATTTCCAATTTGATTTAATAAGGGAGTTGTCAGTTAAAACTCCTAAGGGAAGTATCATTGCAACAAAGTATTGTGAATCAGTCCCCATTAGAGCACATAAATTTACATTATCTACTGATCCCATCATCATACCTATGATTGAGTTTGATATAATCCTCGGTATGTACTAGCTTTCGGACTATGATGCGAATATTTATTGTATGAAGAAAGAGGTTACGATTCTTAATGATAATGATAAGAACACCTTATCATTAGAGCAGAATCGTCACCACCTAATTCTTATTTAGATCCACCCCCAGTAGCTCAACTAAATTAAATTATTGGGGAGGAAGATAATGAAATGACTGTGTGTAAGGAAAGGAATGTTCAAATAGAGGATGTATCTGTTGTGAAAGAATTTGTAGATGTATTTCCGGAAGATTTACGTGGACATCCTCCAGAACGAGATGTTGAGTTTTCCATTGATTTAATTCCTGGATCAAGGCCTATATCAAAGAACCCTTATAGAATGGCCACTGCAGAATTAGTTGAACTAAAGAAACAACTAGAGGAATTGAGTAATAAGGGATTTATTCACCCTAGTGTTTCTCCATGGGGAGCCCATGATCTTTTTGTTAAAAAGAAAGACGGATCTATGAGGTTATGTTTCGACTACAGGGAGATCAATGCTATAACAATAAAGAACAAGTATCCCCTACCATGCATTGATGATTTATTTGACCATCTGCATAGAGCTCAATAATTTTCAAAGATTGACCTTCGATCTGGATACCATCAGCTGTGTGTGAAGAAGGAAGACATTCCGAAGACAGCATTTCGAACCAGGTACGGGCATTACGAGTTTACTGTAATGTTGTTTTGATTGACTAATGCACCCTCTGTATTCATGGATCTGATGAATAGAGTTTTCAAGGAGTATCTTGATGAATTTGTGGTAGTATTTATTAATGATATGTTAGTATACTCCAAAAGCTATGAAGATCATGAAAATCACTTGCGCATTATCTTGAAGACTCTGAGAAGGCATGAATTATATGGGAAGTTTAGCATGTGTGAATTCTGGAATCAAGAGATTACTTTTCTTGGCCATATTGTCTCTAAAGATGGAATCTCTGTTGATCCTTCTAAGACCAAGGAAATCCAAGAATGGCCAGAACCTACGAGTATAACTGAGGTACGTAGTTTTATTGGTTTGACAGGTTATTATCGACGTTTCGTCCAGAATTTTACCCGATTGGCTAACCCATTAACGAAGCTCACATGTAAAGGGGTTAAATTTGTTTGGACAAAAGAGTGTGAAGAATGTTTTGAAGAACTGAAGAGACGATTAGTCAATGCTCTTATATTGACTCTACCATCGGGGAATGATGGGTTTGTTATTTATAGTGATGCATCGAAGAAAGGACTTGGTTGTGTCCTTATGCAGAATGATAGGGTTATTGCCTATGCATCATGACAATTGAAAATTCATGAACAACAAAATCCTACTCATGATCTCGAGTTAGCAGCTGTGATATTTTCTTTGAAGATATGGAGGAACTACCTCTATGGTGAAACATGTGAGATTTATACTGATCACAAGAGTTTGAAGTATATTTTCTCACAAAAAGAACTCAACATGAGGCAAAGGAGATGGCTTGAATTACTCAAGGATTATGATTTCACGTTACACTACCACCCGGGGAATGCAAACAAGGTGGAAGATGCTATGAGCAGAAAAGATCATGGAGTTTTGAACAATATGAGAATTGAAAGGGATCCAATTTTCATGGATCTAGTGAAGATGGACATGGGAATAACCAGGGAAGGAGAAACATCAATGCTTTTTCAAATGGTTGCCAAACCATCTTTACTAGAAACTATAAAGAGTTCTCAGACCGATGATGAAGAATTTCAAAAGAAGGTTAAAGCTGTGAATGATGGGAGACTGAGAGACATTGTATATGAAGATGTAATTTTGAAATTCGGGAAGAGACTTTGTGTTCCCGATATACCTGATCTAAAAAGGGAATTACTGGATGATGCTCATAGTTCCAATTTCTCTATAAACCCTGGGAGCACCAAAATGTATAGAGATTTGAAGGAACATTTTTGGTGGGACAATATGAAGAGGGAGATTTCTGATTTTGTTTCAAGATGTATGGTTTGTCAACAAGTGAAAGCTGGAAGGCAACAGCCTGGAGGAGTCATGCAACCTCTTCCCATACCGAAGTGGAAATGGGACAATATTACGATGGACTTTGTCATGGGACTACTAAAGACTCCTAGAAGGAATGATGCAATATGGGTTATTGTTGATTGTCTTACCAAGTCAACACATTTTCTTGCTATAAGAGAAGATCTACCACTGGAACGTCTAGAAAGACTATATATTAATGAATTTGTGAGACTTCATGGAGTACCCCTATCGATTGTTTCTGATCGTGATCCCCGTTTTAATTCAAGATTATGGAAGAGTCTTCAGAAATTCCTCGATACTGAACTTCATTCGAGCACTGCTTACCACCCTTAGACAGACGGATAATCAGAACAGACTAGTCAAACCTTAGAAGATATGTTGACATCCTTCTCACTTGACTTTCAGGGTATATGGGATCAGTATTTACCTTTTGTATAATTTTCCGATAACATTATCTTCAATTCGAGTATTCAGATGGCACCATATGAAGCATTATATAGAAAGAGATGTCGTACAACAACCTGTTGGGATGTCGTTGGTGAAAGAAAACTTGTAGACCCAGAACTGGTGGAGGAAACGATGGAAAAGGTGAAGGTAATCCAAAATCACATCAACGCAGCTCAAAGTAGGAAGAAGAGCTATGCCGATAATCGAAGGAAGGATTTGGAATTTCAAGTCGGTGATCATGTTTTCCTGAAGGTATCTCTATGGAAGGGAGTCATAAGTTTTGGTAAGAAAGGTAAAGTGAGTCCCAAGTACATCGGACCTTTCGAAATTCTAGAACGAATTGGGGCTGTAGATTACCGATTGGAAATGATGCCAAGTCTCTCCAAAGTTCACGATGTGTTCCACGTATCTCTGTTGAGGAAATACATGCCTGACCCAACGCGTGTACTCACATACGAGGAATTAGAACTGGATCCCGATCTGTCTTATTGCGAATTGCCCGTCAGGATTCTTGATACAAGAGAACAAGTACTGATAAACCGGACGACGCTTTTGTTAAAAGTTTTGTGGAGAAACCAGAAGTTGGAAGAGGCAATGTGGGAACCCGAGAAACTTATGATGAAAAACCACCCGAGTCTTTACATGTGATTACTATTCTGGAAATTTCGAGAACGAAATTATTTGAAGGAGGGGAAAATGTAACACGCCAAGCTTCTACGGTACGCTTCTCTTGGAATAATGCGATAGCGTGTGTTGTACGCAACATCGAGTTCTAACACACCACAACCAATCAAACTAGCCGTTATGAATAGTAATACCAACTTTATGAAATTATATATATTTTATATTTCAAAATGGACTTCATTTTTGGATTCGGAATATCGAATTTAGCCTAAGGTGAAATTTTGGTACTTTTCGGATAACTTTAATATTTTGATGAATAGTGAAAATTACAAAATTTTAATTAAAAACAACTTTTTTAATCAAAATAATTAATAGTGATAAATTCTAATATGAGTGGTTTTAAAGTATATTTAGAATATATTTTTACTATTTAATACGATTTTGGTCATTGGACATAATTTTACCATTAAACCGGACATAAACAAGTGTCAATCTTTTGATAGATATTATCTCTTAAAAACACGCTTTTTGTTTTAACAACGGGAATTAATTTTAAATTAATTTCTTCCACTTCTGTGTTTTGAATTTGGAAAAATGGATTCCATATTTCGAATCAGGATGTTCAAATTTTGTAAATAGGTAACTTTTATTTTTATACATTTTGAATAATTACTTCGGTAAATATTTTATTTACCATGGTTAAGGGTAAATCTGGTAAATAATGGTTAAAAAATAATATTATAATAATACTAAATTACCCTGAAACGTGTCCTAGCCTTATTGGTTGATACATGTTCTACCATAGCCATCTTTGGGTCGATTTTGGGACCCCATGGAGCCACTTGTAGTTGATAGGGACACTTAATTTTAATTAAGTTAAAATAAGTACAAAAATGACATAAGTATATATCTTTTAGGAAAAAACTTTTTACATAGGGTTATATATGTTGGATTTTAGACTATAAATATTCATTAGAAAGATAAAACGATTTCCTATATAATAAAAATTTACTTATTATTTTTAGGCATTAAATAATTTAATTTATTTATGACACAATGATGATGCAGTAATTACCATAATAGTGCAAAAATTAAAATAATTGATATTATAAATACCCAAATAAATATAATTTTAGAATTTTAATGAATTAAAATAATTTTATAGGTTAATATGACATATTAGGATTGATTTAATTAACTTTTTTCGAAATAATCCTTCTGTTATAAGATTCACAAAAATCAACTATTGAATCATGTCAAAATTGACAGAAAAGAGTTTTTATAACAAATATTATATTATTAATTGATATTAAATTCCTAAAAACATAAGGATCGTCCAAGAGACTTATATCATGATAGGTGTACTATTAATGGACCACTTTGGGGTCTCTTGGATGTATATAGTATGTTTATTAACCATATAATATAAAAACACAAAGAGACATTGTAAATGTGAAACTAATTAGCATAGAGTTAATACTTAAAGATAAGGTTAATATAAGTACCCAAACCTGTCTAAATTCTATTGGTTGAGTGGTTTTCAACCTATACCCACCTTAAGCTTTCAATAATCAACTTGGAAGCCTTTAGAAACCTAATATTAATTTATTATAAATTAATATTTCTAGCTTTTCCAAATGTGCCTCTCACCCATCTTATAAAAGGGCACTCTTCCTTCACATTTCTTCACACCTTCATAGCCTTTCGGATTGGCCAAACTCTGCCCAATTACTCTCAAAACTTCCCTCACTACAACCTAGAGGCCATAGTTTTATCAGAAATCCAACCTAAGGATCCCTTTTGATCAAATCAAAAGGAAGAACCCGAAGAAGAGGTAATGATTTCATCACCCTTTTCCATGTTCCTTTCTTCTTCCACTACTTCATCCGTTGTTTTTACCATTATAAAATAATAACTCCAGTATCATATATATACTGTGATGTTATTATAAATATGGTACAACCATATTCAGTATTCTATCCACCTTTTTGAATAACATGTCACCATACGTGCGTACGTACGGCTTACCGTCTCCACGTCGTGGTGTAATTGTTATTCAATATATTATTATTTGGATAGGTATAATAATGATGTGTAACTCAAGTAAATAATAAATATAACATGTTAATGATTCTGTATATTTGATATAACATCCATTTATATATTATTTTAATATCAAAAGAATTATATTGTCGCTCGTGCGTACGTACGTACTACCCTCTCCACGAACGCGATGAGATTCATTCTCCATCGTATCCATTCAAGTATAATTATCATTTGATGATTTAAAAAAGATGTTTAAGGACTTGATATCATTCTGGATATGAATAATATACAACCTATCCATTACAAACATGGCTTACATAACAAAACATATAAAAGAAAACGAGTAAGTTAACACCCGAAACAACGATAATACTAAGATATTATTAACAAATCAATGTTAAAAGATCATATATGATATCATAGTAATGTATATGATTATTTTATAATTTAATAACAATTATTTCACCATTATACAGGAGGTTAACCTACCCCAACCAAGGAAAAGAACATGGTAAGTGTTATTTCACAATCTCTTCATTATCCGAGGTTTTTTATACGTAATAATCTACTGGGATCTCTTTATCATCCACATCCATGTTTCTTAAAAATTTATTCCAAAACATTTTTACTATTTACAATAATATGGGTTAATGTCATTTATACCCTTGTTTGACTTTTTATAAGAGGTTTATAAAGGAATCTTTCCATCGTTTTCCAAACAAGGTGATTTTTTACATTTTCGACAAAATTAAGGTAAGAATGTTTTTTTAACTTATACTGTGGGTGCAGCTATTTTCCACCGTTATAAAATCTTCAAAACTTACCTTACAAGCTTATAAAAATATTTTCAAAGAAAATGTTTTATTTTATAAATATATGACTCTTAAATGATTTCAAAATAGAAAGAGATATTTCTCTAAAAAGAGTTTTGATTTCATCTATGTCAACATCCTTTGATGGATTTTACGTTGATTTATTATGATACAAAACTTCTATATTGTATTGATGTTTTTGTGATATGTTTGACTGTGGATGTTCTATTTTTATACCATTCATGATTTATGGTGAAAGTATTGACATTTTGTATGCTAGTTTTAATATGAATTTTTATTTTTTGTTTAAACCTTTTCATATGAGAATGAATTGGACTTAATATGTGACGGGTGGAGCCTGGTATAGTTCCTCGATGCATTGGTAGGTCTCATGAGACAAACTACTATCTTGGCACAAGGCCTTGACAAAATCTTATTTGTAGTCTTGGCACGAGTCCTTGGCTATGTGGTTATGATAGTCTGGCATTATGCATTCCATCATTATGAAAGTGGTTATTGATATTGCATTTGATTATTCGATTAGTAGAATATCCATGTGAATAAGTAAATAGCATTATTTCATTTTATTTTTTCCATACTATGTTGAAGTTCAAGTTTAAAAGGCTTTTGTTTTAGTTATACAATGCCTTAAATGTTTATTCTAATTTATGAAAGTTTCTGCTATTTTGTTACCCTTACTGGGTATTTGAGCTCACCCCTTTTCTATGTTTTATTTTCCCAGGATGTGAAGAAGTAAATTATGAATGACCTGTAGTGATATTATGAGGGGTTAATAGTGCGGGATATGGAGACAATATTTTCTTGTAGTATTTTTTCACGTTATGATGTAATGTATAACTTTATGAATATATCTAGTGTTTCCAAGGCTTCTAAACCAATCGGTCTTTCGAGAATTTATCTTCTTGTGATCATGCCAATGTTATGTAATAATGCACCGACTCTAGGTAACTAGGGTCGGGGCGTTACATTTTTACTTTCTTTTAGGTACTAGTAGTTTTCCCCATCAACTTTTATTACTTTTGCATGACATTACATATGTGCACTTGGGTTTTACTTTATATTTAATTCTGAGTTGGAGTTGGTTGGTGTATATCTTATCTCTCTCTTCCTCATTTGTTCTCATAGAGAGTAAATCCTCCCATCTGTGTGTTTACTACACCATCGTTGCTTGTCGCAAACCTGGTGCCTACTAGAGGCGGGACCGGGGGGGGGGGGGGGTCATTATCTACTTTCTCATATTTCCATCCTATGAGAGGTACACATGGTGGGGAGCGGCTCATCACACGCCCGGTCGACTAGAAGGAGGACCAGTTTTTCCCTCTGGCCCCACGGGTGCGGGGCCGTTTCGGCCTACCAGTGGGGTGCTACCCCACCGCTTAATGGTCTTTTGTTTCAGTTGATCGGGGGGTCTTCGACCCAGCATCGTATGTGGGACGCACCATGCTTCACCTTCTTCTTCCATGTGTCATGGCCTCCACAAGCATCATGTGACAGCACACCGCTCCTTCTTCCACTGCGTTCAGCTGTTGCCGACTGCAGCTGTCCTCCATGGCTACATGTCGTGGCCCCCTTGTCTGGAAGCATGCAACGATGTGCCAATACCTCCATCAGAGTCGGTTGAGCTGAATTTTATCTCCAACCACTACGGCTAAGGTGTCGACATTCATCATTAGCGGTGCGCGATGGAACACCGCTCCCACCTTCACGTTCAGTCATTTTCGGCTTCTACCATCACCCGCTATCCCGGGTATTCGTCCTACGCTAACATTTCTCGTGAAGGATATATCAACATCCAACAAAAAAGGGAAGAGTTTCAGGTGGTTTTTGACTTGTCCCGCACACTCCACATTGCCTTTCTAGAAATAGGGTGTTAAATGATTTAGAAATTTTAAATTAAACAAGAATAAACCCTACAAAGATACCCCACAACAACCTCTTGCAATAACGAATGAATCGTGGATCAACTCATCAGTCGGTTGATCTACAATCATCATATTATTCAATAACAAGGAAGGGTAAACCATTTAAGATGAGTAAATGAATAAACCCGCTACCTTGTAATCCCATTGGAGAGCTCCCGCAATTGAAGGTGGATCATGTTATTCATTCCCGCAATAGGTTCCCAACGACTACACTCGTATGTCATCCTATGGTTTTTTGTTCATTGTCAGCCATCAACACCCACTGGGATCAGCTCCATCATCTAACGGTATGGCATTTCAATACTCTTTCAACACTTTTTTTCTTGGTGAAGTGGTGCTGATACCCCTCCCCAAACTCCATATACATAGGATAGAGGTACGGTAAGTAATGACAAGGGGAATTAATAGGGGCTCATAAATTAAGAACCTTCTTAAATCCTCAATGACATCATTACTTAAGATTTACCGGTAAATCCATTAATTTCCTTGACACATCGTTGTCCCTGTATTCCGTTTGTCCGTTGGTGGAAAACAAATAAAATTAAATAATAAAATTATTTCATTTAGTTTCATATAAAAAATTTACAAAACATAATTTTTTCTCCATAACTAATACGGTCAAAGTAAATCCTTCCTTAAGAGAATATTAGTGCTATGAATTCAATGGTTCCCTCATATTTTTAATCTGAGCAACTGTTGAAATGTTATAAAATGAATCTCGCACGTTTACTAAATGCAGCTTAAAAAATTTCAATAAATTAATAATGATCACCCTCTCCCTGGGCCGGTCGGGGTTAGGCTTCGCCTGAGGAGAACACACCACAACAAAAAGAATGATACTCTCTAATTTTCAATATGAGATACCATTTAGATGTTATAAATTTTATAAAAAATAATTGTCACTTAATTATTTTGTTTACGTCCAAAAAAACTTTTTCTGGTGGCACACACATGCCAATGTTAGTATCTGCCTAAAGATATAATACCCTCATGAGCTCAGCGGTGGTCTCAAATTATTAATCTAAGTCACCATTAAAGAATTATAAGAATTTTAAAAATAAAAAAAATTAATTATTTTATTTATGGTTATTCCATTTCCTTTTTTCCCACTGGAGGCATACATCGACTAAAATTATGTCGCGCCTAGGGTAAAACAACCACCCTGAACACAATAGTGACTTCAGATTTTTGATCTAGGAAACTGTTCATGAGGTATTCCACTTTTTCAGGAAAAATGATTACGTGTGATAATTAAAACTCATCATAACTTCGAAGGATCATTACGGGCACTCCAGGCCTCCGAATCATGCACTGTTAGATTTTGCGGTCTCGAAAAAATTCCATATAAAAAAATTATTCTGAATTTTTGAGACATTACATTCTCACCAAATTAGGGATTTATGTCCCCGAAAGCTACAACATAGACTAAGAATGTAAATGGGAGTTCTATGAACAAATCTGAGCCTCTCGTTCCCATGTGCTCTCCTAATGGTTCACATTCTGCCAGCGATCTCGCACCAGATGTATCGAATGCCCACATAGAAATCGCTTCTTTTGATCCTCAATCTCTACTTGAACCTCCATAAATTCCACCCCACCATCAATGTATAGGTCTCCTAGGTCGATGACATGTGATGGATCAGGCATGCATCTCCTTAGCTACGTCACATGATAAACATTATGCACCTGAAGTATTTGTTGAAAAATTGATAGACAGTACACCCCCTATACCACTATAATGAGAATCTAGAAAGGTCTGATGAACCTTAGAGATAACATGTAGCTCGGTTCAAATATCCAAAAATCTCATCAAGGAGAGACTCATATGAATACATGGATTCCCTCCTCTTATCGGCATAAGACTTCTGATGGCTATGTGTAGTATTTACTTGCTGACAAGTGAGGCATCATGATACAAACTCTTCCACTTCTTCCTTCTCCCTTGGAATCTAGTACTAACCCCAAAAGTCATGGTACACCCTCACCACTCTAGGATATACTTCGAAGGGGATTTATAGATCTCCCTCAATATCTTATTCTGAGGCATCAGTGGTACCATTTTTCATCATCTGAAGATGACGGTGTGCTCCCCACATTTAGAAAATCCTTTCTGATACCGTTCTGAGAATATCTGAGCACATCGGGCCTCGAAGTCAATGACTCAAGATATGACCCCCAAAATTTCTCATGTATTGGGGGAGTGACAACCAAAAACTGGAGGCAAGATACTCCATCTCAATCCACGATGGATATTTTCAATGCGTCTAGTTGCTCTGTTGCCTCACAAAACAAATATAGACCATATGTCTTGCTGAGAGCATCTGCTAACATGTTCCCCTTACCAAGATTATAGACTATCTCAAAGTGATAGTCCTAGAGGAACCATAACCATCATCATTGTCTCATCTTCAAAAATTCTTTGTTGATAATTCTCCATCCACATGAATGTCTCCCCCTTCTTCGTTAAAGTAAAAAAAGGTGCCACTGCCCTGGAGAAGTCTGTTTCAAAACTCTAGTAGTAACTGGAAAAAGTAGATGACTCTCTCCATTCAGGGGTAGGGGTAATCTTAGGAACATATTTTGAAGCAATGTCCCAACACTCTTCAAATATTATTGGGAACTAAAAACCCAACAATCCTACTTCCATGAGGGTAAGGCAGAATGACTCAAGAGTGATCTAATTCACCCTCCTATGCATGAGTTTATCCAGTGCTGCCTAAGATTTATTTTTCACCAACCATGGAAAACCCAATTATAATGATGTGCATAAACCAAAACCTTTTTGAATAATACAGTCAATCTATGTATTAACTGTAGATGTCCAATTCATACCAAAACTAACTTCATTAGGGATTGCCACTTCCACCAAAGGTTCAAACCAAAACTCTCACCTCGAGGCTCATATCACGCTGTTAGCATAAGTGGGATTATCGAGTCTCCCCCCATAGGTGTGTCATGATATAAGGGTCAAGTCTTCGGTGTAACCGGAAACTTATGGTATTGAATGTGATTCATGTAAATAAGGAATGATTGGTACCTATATTGATTAATAAGACATCATTTAGTAGACACAATAATGTATCTCGAATCATTTCTGGATATATAGGGTCACACTATCTATCCACATGTAGCTACTCCCTACCCCTATCAACCATCTCCCTATGCCTGGTGGGGACCACATTGGGGTGGTGGTTGTTACATGTCGAAAAGTAGACGACATCATGCTGCTATCCAAGCTCCAATTCCATGTCTGATGCCCTGCAGATTCATCTGTCCCTAACACTTTCTCTATCTGATAAATTTTAGAAGCCCATGTCTCTAAGACTGGCATTAGTTTCCAGCTTTCATATTTCTATCATTCACCAGTTGTATTTTCTCAACCTAAGAACATTCAACCACAAAGTTTCACTCTATCACCCTAATATATGTAAGAAATATTAGAGAAATAGTCTTATCTTGGATATCATTAAACACACCATGATCAGATTTCCATGCCCTAATGCACTGGTTATAATATATTCATTGAGTACATATGATGGTTGGTACCCCTTGATGAGTACTCTGATATCGACGTGTCGTTCTGTTGTATCTACCTATGCTCCAGGTAAATCTCACCCCTTATATCTTTAAGGCATGAGAACCCCTTCTTTGAAGAAGGTACTCAAGAGTTTCCACATAAATGTCACATCATTGCAAGATCATGGAAACCTAAACTATGACTTCGTCCTGGTGCGCCTCCTATAAATCTCTCTTCTAGGACAACTATCTAATCGAATGGTGCCCTGACTAGATGGAAACTCAGCCACCATCTCATTCCAGTCCGTATGGGCATGTGATCTTGTCTCGCTTCGAATCATGAAGGGTATCTGATGCTGAAACAGATGTATGTCACTAAGCCCACAGTTGTCCACTTTAGGTACCACTGGTTGTAACTGCTGACCAATGTGCAGTGTTATAATTGGTACAATACTAGAATGTAACATCTTAGGAAACAATCCATGTACTAGATCCTCATCAGCATGTGGACAATACTCATGGTCACACATTGAAATAACTAAAATCTAGGATCATCATCTGATCAGCTGTTGTCTCAACTTGGTGGAAAACACTATCCAAAACCTAAAACCAGTCCTCAACAGCCTTGGAATTTATCTCACCCTGAAACACTAGAGGACTCTGCCTCATGAACTCATGAATCATGCTCCGTCGACATGCATGGTCCTCTAGTAGCATATATTGTCCAATGGGTGGTGGTACTATTGGTACACAACCCGAAGGATCTAAAATAGTAATATGGCCCTACACTAGAGCCTCGTCGCTCGATGGGCCATCATCAAGTAGTCTCCCAAGAATCCTATTTGGATATCTACGTAGTTGCATCCTGATAAGGAATAGGTGCGCCTCATTCAATACGTTATACCTGGGGAGTTGACAATAAAAGATCACAAGAAAGACCTTTCAAAAAGACACACAATCAGTGCTTCTATGCACTGAGTTGGATATCAGAATTCAAGGTCCTCGTGTATGGATATGTCATCCACCGTACCAACAATGGATTCCACTAACTAAAAATCACACTCATAACATGTAACACTATTTCCACAATGAAATGATCAGAGTACTAGTTTTTGGGTAGAACCAACTTCTTTAACACCACTTTGTCATGACCGATCACTTGGGGCATGTGCTGTGACTACCCCAAGCCCACCTTCCATAGGCCATGGACTGGAGACTAGCCCCGAAAGGCATATCACAAAAATGGGAAGGCATTACCATTTTAACATGTACAAACACATAATCCAAGAGAGAAACATGAAGCAACCATAGAGACTGAAACACAATAAGGATGTAACAACATGTAACATCTCTAGTGAAAATAGTGCTGAAAGTAAAGGGTGCTGAAATAAAATCCCAACATTAAAGTACAAGTACAACTGAAAGCTACAAATACCATTGAAAAATTCAAAACAGCTCATGGATCATCCACAGAGGATCCTACCTATTGGGTAGGAACACATGATATCCAAAACACTCCAGGTCATCCAGACTCCTCCGTGTACCACCTGGTCCTGGCTCCCTTAAGTCTCAGACCAGATTCTCATCATCTGCACAAATCAAAAAATGGTGCAGGCAAAGCCCATGCATGTTTGAGTATATCAATACTTATTTGGTACCCCAATACCCCTGATGGTCTCCCATTGTTACGCAAAGTAAATACCACAAAGGAAGACCTCAATCATAAAGCAAGGTGAAGTCAAAAACTATACATAGTTATTTTCCCTTACATATACATAAGTTATCAAGATATATATGTCTCATATATGAGGGAAGAATATCATAAAGGTAAAACCATGAAGGTAATACCATGAAGGTAAAATTACCACAGAAGTATCAACACAAAGATATCACCCCGAATGTAAAAGCACCACACAGGTATCGCCATGAAAATAAAGGACTCATCTCACAGCAGGTATATTCTTGGGTAGTAACCATACCATCATCAGTCACAAACATCAAACTCCTCAGCCACTGGATAACTCCTCCTATTTTGAGTATAGTGGGCCTTATTTCTCAAATAGATCAGCTTCCCACTATCCAGGAACTACTATAGTACTTATCCTTGATGAGTACTATGGGTTTGCTGGGTCAAATAGATTCACTCCCCTCTGTGGGCCTACCGGGTCACACATATAAACTTCCCACCAAAGTCGATCTAAGGTACTCCTCTTATACATTGTTGTGGGTTTACCAGGTCACATAGATCCGTTCCCCACTGTTGGGTTATAGAGAGCCTCTTCCCACTAGGCTGTCATCAAACAATCTTCAGGTATGAACTTATTGCAGCGTTCGGTACATAGAGTGTTTCAGAGAACTACTCCTTAAGTTATCAGTTTTATTTAAACTATCATGGAGATCCACTAATATGTAACCCGATGATAAATCTTTTCCTACGGGTTCCAACACAAAGTACAATGCGCTAACAAGACACCAAGACTTTATGTTATCGGTATTTTTAGTTCTGAGCATCTGATTTCATTCGGGTACGATCCAACCCTTTCAAATCTAAAACATTCTCGAAAACTCTCATGAAGTATATTAAATGGTATTCCTTATCACTGGGGTCCTTACGCCAAATACAATGTGTCGATCGAACACCTAGTCTTCATGTTATGACTCTTTTCGTGAAACATGGCGATCACACCTTCATCAGGGCCAACTCAGTTGGGCCTACTAGACTATGAACAAGGGACCAATTCTCAAAAGAATTCCTAATTCTATTAATGGTCTGTCAAACTGACGCCCAATTTGTTAGCTATGGTCATTTCTTTTTTCACAGATCTTTTGGGTATGCGCCTGGTTCGACTTGGTTAGGCCGACCCTACACAATGGGTCCCAAGGATTACCTGACCTCGCTCGGGTCTGGCCTGCTAAGGGTCAGCCCAGTTTACTAGGTCCAACCCAACGAGGTCGGGTAAACTTTGGGACCCATTGTGTAGGGTCGGCCTAACCAAGTCGAACCAGGCCCATACCCAAAAGATCTGTGAAAAAAGAAATGACCATAGCTAACAAATTGGGCGTCAGTTTGACAGACCAATAGTAGAATTAGGAATTCTTTTGAGAATTGGTCCCTTGGTCGCGAGTCCGGCCCAACCCGCTAGTCGGTCCAGCCCACTGGGCCGTAGGTCTAGCCTGCATGGAGGGTCCGGTCTTCTAGATAGTTTTTTCTTGCTCAGCCATCTTGCGTCTGGCCCATTCCTCCAAAAGGCATAGATGTTTCTACCACTAGCCCCGTGGGTGTGCTGCCATTTTGTCTAGCTAGTGGGGCGCTACCCCACCGCTTCACTGTTATATGTCTTGGCCAACTTGGGGTCCACCGCCTGGCACGGTGTGAGGGTCAAACCACTCTCTACCTTCCTTGGCCTCCTGTTGCGGCGGACGATGACATGCCACTCAGCCTTACTCTGTGGCTGGTCGGTGGCGACTGCTTCGGTTCTCTGCGGCAACATGCTGCTGCCCCCTTGTCTAGCGTTGCATGAGAGCGCACCCCCACCTCTTTCGGAGTCGGTCATGCTGACTGCCGTCTCCAACCACTGGGGCTCCAGTCACGACATTCATCATCAGCGGTGCATGATGGTGCACTGCTCTCTCCTTCGTGTTCGGTTGTTTCTGGTCACTATCATTACCCACCGTCCCGAGTTTTCATCCAACCCAAACATTTCTCACGAAGGGCATTTCATATTCTAACAAAAAACGGAAGAGCATCCGGGCTCATTTAATTTGGCATGCACCCTCCACGTTTTCTTGATATCAAGAGGCTTATAAATGATTTATCAACTCTTGAAATTAGAAAACAATGAACCCCACAATGATACCCCATGATAACTTCCTGTATAAATGAATGAGTCACGAATCACCCTATTGGTCGGCTGATCTATGTTCTTCGTATTATTCAAGAATGGGGAAGAGAAAATCGATTAAAATACATAAACAAATAAACCCCCTACCTTGTAAACCCTTTGGAGAGCGCCCACACTATAAGGCGGATCATGTTATTCGTTCCTGCAACTGGTTCCCAATGATGACACTCATACCTCATCCTTTGGTTTGTTGTTTGGTATCCCCCATCACATCCTTCTAGTATTTACTCCATCTTCTAAGGGTTCAACATCTCATCACTCCTTCATCACTACATTTCATGGAGAAGTTGGGCTGATATCCTCCCCAAACTCCATATATATAGGAGAGGGGGAGGGTAAGTAATTACATGTGGAATTAATGGGTGAAAATTAATTATAAACCATATTAATTACCCAATGACGTCGTTAGTTAATATTGACAAGTCAATACATTTATTGTCTTTTCACTTTGTTGGCCCCGCACTCCACTTGTCCATTGGCAGAGAATAATGAAAATAAAAAAATAAAATTATTTCATTTCATTTCTTTTAAAAAAGTTACAAAACATAATTTTTTTTGTAGGCCTACTACGGTAATAGTATAGTCTCCATTAAGTGAATACCATTGCATTGGATTCAACGGTACCTACAGATATTTAATCCTATCAATGGTTCAAATGTTTTAAATTTCTGCTCACACGTTTACTGAATGAACCTTTAATAATTTCAATAAATTAATCACGTTCACCCTCAATAGGCACCGGTTAGGATTAGGCTTTGCCTAAGAAGATCATGCCCCAACGAACTCAATGGCACTCTCAGATTTTCAATAAAAGATACTATTTAGATATTACGGTTTTTACAATAAAATATTTTTCACTATGTTATTTTATTTACATCCAAAATATAACTTTCACTGGTGGCCCGTGCCGACCAATGTTAGTATCTCCCAGAAAATTCATAGCCTCACGAGTTCAGTGGTGGTCTAAGATTTTTAACATGAGTCCCTATTCATGAGTTATATATATATTCGAAATATAATATAATTTTATTTGATAATTTTATTTATAATTATACAATTTTTGGGTTTTCCCACTTGAGGCCCACACAGACTAAAATTATGTCGCCCCAAGGGTAAACCCGCCATCATTAACGCAACGGTGCCCCCAAATTTCTGATCTGGGCAACCATTTCAGAGTTATTCAACTTTTTCAGGAAACTACATACACACTCTAATTAAAGAATTATAAATAATTGACGGATTATATTGGGCACTCCAAGCCCTGGAATCACAGGCCGTCAGATTTCATGGTCTCAAAAAAATTCCATATAATTAAAAACATTATACTGAATTTCTGGGACATTACAAAGATCCCTTATAATGAAATGACTCTTACTTGGGATAGTGTTGGGTCCCGACTAGTAGGTATAGTCCCTCTATTGTTCCCTGACATCCTATAGATACATGTATGGACTTATAAGGAATATTTTTATATGTCTATGTGAATTAAACAATTCCATCTCTTATTCCTATGTTATGATTTCATGTATTTATATTATGTTTCTTTTATGATTCATTTATTATGGACTTCTAATATTTATGCCATGATTCATGTTTATGATCCTTCATAAATAGTCTATTATCTTTGATGGTCATCCTCATGTTTTATTACATTATGTTCATCTTATTGTGACATATTTCCATTGTTTATGTCTACTAGGTATTCTAGACCACCCCTTTTTTATTTTTCTATTTACTAGGTTATGATGACATGTTTTTTTGTATAATTACTAATTTAATGACATTTATGGGAATCATTGATGAATTTTCACGGATTTAGAATATTTTTTTTCCATTTTTCGAAATACACTAAACTACCATGGTATTTGGGCAGTTTTTCAGTAAATTTTGATGTACTATAATAAAATGATGTAACTACTATGTAAATTAAGGATAGTTTATTATAGATGGAATCAGAGAAATGTTTTAATTAGTCATTAGAAACTAGGATGAGAAAACATTATTCATATCCCTCAGGATATTTACAAGTGTATGTCTTTGGACGTCCCTGAAAATTTCATAGGATATGAAAAAATATAGAAAAATGTTCTGGAATTTTGGTATAAGATTGAGTGAGTGGATACTATGGAATAAATCTCTTTCTATACATTAAATTTAGACCCCGTTCTCACACAGTTGTATCTAGGAGTAACAACTCTGATAATTTGTGTCAGGGCTGAATCGAGCTTAACCTAGTATATAAAAAAGGGCTTTACTGTGGACCTGGCTTAAAAATATCATGGGTTATTAATTGGTAAATCAAAAACTCATTATGAACCATGGTAAAATATTTAAATAAAATTTAACTATTTAGAAACCTAGTATAAATCTAATTTTTCATTGATTAATGTAGTAGGTGTCGTTATTTAGACATCCTATAATAAATGAATTTCCCTGATTATGAGGATTTCCTTTGTGAAAAGTAATCATCACACTATGGTTTATATTATATTCAATACAGTCATACAAACAAAACTAGATTATTATTATATATCATGGGAAATTTTTGGATGAGAAATCAAATGGGATTATCAATTGAGTTAATGATGTTGTGATAATGCCTAATTGGTTTTCATGGATCTTGATAAACAACATATTCTTTAACTAACACTATGACTCACTAAAGAAGTGGTAAATGTATATCAAAAATAGTTTTTCTAATGGAGACCATGGTGGAAATAAGATTTGGTTCTTACAGTGTTAGTAAATTGGAATGAATCACCCGTGTGATTTTATTATAGGGACATGAATTTTTATTGGATGTTAAATATAAGGAAAAAAATAAAGTATCTATAAAGAAATGGTAAATGGTTTGGATGATGAAATGGATCAGAAAACTGGCCTCCCTAAAAAAATAAATGGTATGATGCTTTAACTGTATGGTTAATGATTATTATTGAAATAGATTTCCATATTTGAAAGCTCCCGAGGAGGGTTAAAAATTTTGTACTAGTAATGGTTATATTTCTACTGATGAAGATACTACAGATGAAATTTTATAGGATAGAAAAATTATGTAATATGATGAGGTAACCCTATAATAGATTTTATAGGAAGTGGTATAATCTATGTTTTTTTTTGTTTACAAATAAATGAATTATGTAATATGAATGAAAATATATACATTGAATTTCAATTTCATGTTTTTCGAGAAGAATTTTGAATATTATGTTGAATGTTTTCAATGGATTAGATAATTTATTCAATGATAGCGTGACATTTTGACTATGGGTTGATACAAAATATTATATTCCTTTTGTGTATATAATTTTGTTTAGATAAAGATATTTTCGAAATGAATAAGTAAATTGAATAGTAATGATTAACATAGAACTATTTAATGACTTGTTGAAAAGTGGTTTATCTTATCATTGATACGGTTTAAAAAAAATAGATATATTGAATATATCTCGTAATCTTGGAAATAAGGAATCATGGATGATTTTAAGAGGTTTTTGGGTAATTCAAGTCATTGCCATGTTTTATAGAGTATACGATGAAGCATTCACATGTTTTGAATTCAGAATCCATGATCTAAATTTTGATATATGGATGATCATTGTTAATCTGATTTTATGAATTTTTTAAAAAATTATTTTCTTTTTATCATTCAAAAGTGTTATAAGGTTATCCAATTATATATTAATTAATTTTAACATTAATTGATGTTTCTAAGATTATAATACTCTCTCACCTAATGAGTATTTATGAATATTGTATAACTATATATAATAGTGTTGTGTTGATGGAAAATTATCGGATATTAGTTGACATATCATGGATCTCATAATCATTATGTGCTTCATGATTTAAAATTTCACCTTATTTTTTCAAGAAATATTTGAATTGAAAATTGGTCAACAAACAACCAAAGGGTGATAATTTACTTATTACAGGTGATACAATCATGAATGTATAAATTATAATGAAAATTCATTGACTCTATGGAATGAATATTGAAACCAAAATGATTATTCTAGTATATTCCTTTTTTATGAATTATATGGTAACTTTGACCATCACATAGTTATTGCTTTGACATTGTTAACTTTTTCCTGAACAAGTTCTATGTTACTCTCATCCATAAAATTATATTCAATTTTTCCTTTAATATCTCTATTTTCACTTCCAACCAATGTTATATTATGTGGAAAAACAACTATGATTTAATTTGGTTACATTTCGGGTTCACAATTTTTTTAAAAGATGTTATAATATTAAATTATTATGATGTCATTGTTATTAAAATAACATAAAAGTATTACATAAATTATTACCTGAATGAATTTTTAGGGGAAAATTCATTTTGATGGAAGTGGAATTTAAAATCGTGAGTTTTTTGGGAAATAATTTTCGAAATAATTTAATCTTTTTTATATTTTCAATTTAATGAAACACTGAATATAACATGTGTTATAAAAAAGAAAGAAGTTATTATTGGGATGTAAGATAAAATGTGTTAATATTTCATCATAAAATACCCTAGGATTGTTATTCTATACATAAAACACTTACATGGATAAAGTTATACACAACACCTACATGAATTGTGTTACACACAACGTTTAGTTTCCACAGAAAATATATTTTTATTATAAATAGTTAAAAAATTATAGTTATGACATTGATTTTAAAGAAAAAAACATTAAAACTAATTTTTTTTATAATTTTATATATTATGGTTATATATAAATAATTATTAATTATGATAAAATTTATAATAAAATACATTCTATAAAAATTTATATTTAAACAATGATATAAAGTAAAAAATATTGAATTATAATTAATAAAATTAAAATAATTTTTTAATTCATAAAATACAAACTAGAATAGGGTAAATTTTTCTTGATTTAACTGAGAAACATCATTTATGAGTGAATAGTAAAAAATATTGAATTTTAATCCAAAATTACTATTTTGTCTTATTTATTTATATATTAAAATTATATTTAAACAATGATATAAAGTAAAAATAGATAAATAATAAATAAATTAATCTAATTTATTTAATTGAAATAATTTTTATGTAAAATTTAGAAATAATTACTTACAAATATTTTGACCATTATCACTTTAAAAAAACCTCCTTTCTTGACATGTATTCTAGATTACCATTGAACAAAATTTTTCAACTTTTGTGAATATAATATAGAAAAATGGACATTATAATTTGGGATAATTATAGTATTTATATTCTAATAATATCAACAATATTTTTTACCAAAAATATTATTTAAGGTGATTAAAACTTATAATAACAATTATGGTAAAATTAAACTAAAAAGGGAATACACATTAAACATAATAGCACAAATGAAGTTCAAACATGCCCACACACAATTGGATGCCTATAATTCATCAATAATATTGCCATTATTTTTATTCGTTCATTTTTTGTTATTTATATAAGGTCAAAATATTGGTGAAACTATCTTGTTTTCAAAAATGCCATGTGTATCCCCTCCCTCCCATAAAAAAGTCCACCACCCCTTCTTATGCATAATACATCTCAAAACAAATTAGTTTGGACAAGTTCAACTCAATTACCATTCCAAAATACCTATCTTTTTCATTGTAACCACCCTCAATGAAGAATGAAAAGAAAGGAATCTATTTCCTTAAATCCAAAAGTTGTTATATAAATAAAAGGTAACATACTTTGACAACATCATTTACTATATATTATTTCATCACAACCACAATTAATGTTATTTAAAGATTAAATAATAACCTAATTATCCAAAATATAAAGATATGTTATTATGATAAGGGTTATACCTACACTTACTCACACATATATCTAATGAATAATGAACATATCGTTATTGTGTTTGATGAACTACAGGAACAGAAAAGTAAGTTGATCATTTTTCAATTACAACCTACCATTATTTGGAAATATGATCGAAACTATATTTTTATAATATATAAGACATATATGATATATTTATTCTTGTTTCGTTTTTAAATAATTCATACCTTTATTCATTCTATTTTCTAGAAATATATTAATTTCTTTTGGGGATGTTCTGATTACCACCTCCTCATAGTGATGTGATTCATTCACACACAACCTGGAATGTAATATGGATGAGTTTAATAAACCTAAAAGACTAATTTTGATTGTATGTTATACTTTATTGATAATATATATATATATGTAAATACCCGTAAAAAATTAAAGGGAATTTTTTTTCTAATTTTCTTTGGAATTTTACAAGAACGTAGTTTCTAACGGAACCTGATTCTGAGGCACGGTGTGCCCGGAATCGTTTTTCGAAGTTTGGCTCGGGTACGTTCATTGAACGAATGAGCGGGTTTTTTTTCTAACTATTGAACATGTGTTCGTAACCGAATTCTGAGGGAACCGATGGAATCGCATCCCCGATAATTGCTTAGAAACGCCTCTTCTGGAGTTGCATTTTCTCGGGTGTGGTTTTTAATTTTTGGGGGTTAAGTGAAGAAAATAAAATAAAGTGGTGCGAAAACATTATTTTATTTCCCTTAAAGCCGCTTAAAGCCACTTTAAGCTGCTTAAGTTGAGTTGAAGCGGATAGGGTGGAACCAAAATATCCTACCCTCTTGGTAGGATAATTGTGAGGTGGGGCCCGCACGATCCCCACCGTTTCTTTCCCTCTAAATAACGCACCCGCGAAAACCTTTTTTAAATAAGGTCAACCAACGCGTTTTCTTGAAATTCTAAACGCCCCTATTAATTGGGCAGTCAAGTCGTACCATTATTTCATCGAATTAATGGTTCGTTACTTAACATTGAATTTTCTAAATATTGGCATTAGAATAAAATAAGACCAATACTTGATTTCTCCTAAGAGTTGCTTCTTGAGAGAATTGGGAGAAGCTTGAAGATCTTCATCCTCCTTTGCGAAAATGAGAAGATTGCGAAGAATGCGAAGAACGCCGGCTACCGATGAAGGGCGACGAAGAACGCCAAACCCTCGGAGATCGACGACGTGACACCGACAGTTCTACCTCTGCGACACTTCTTCCACGAGGATCCATCCCCGCGACAATCATCGACTGACAACATGAGGTAGGGGGTTTACGTGATTTTCCCTACGTGATACTCTTCTGTCTTTTATCCATGATATTTGGACTGGATGATATCAGTTAACAGGAGGAGGCCGGACCGCACAAACATGGCCCGACAACCCTCCACAGCTTGTTTATCGATGTGCGGATCGATGGATAATGACAAAGCAGGCCTCCATGGCGTTTGAGGGCCTTGCAGTGAAGATCAGGTGCCGGGAGGACCTCTAGCGAAGACCGCATGAAAAACGGACCACCAGAGCGCGTCCAGTGGTCCGCGGAAGCTCCTGCCGGCGAGCCACGCCGGCGCGGCGGTGAGGTCGGTTCCGCGGCCGCGCGGAACTGAGGGGCGGGACGCGGCCGGCATGCCGTGTCCGAGTATCGCGGAGCGGCCCCCGCGCGGTGGGTCGTGGTTCCCTCACTCGGCCGGTTGACCGAGCCGAGCCGACCCACCGGGCCGGGTCGACCTGGTTCGGGCCGACCCAGGGGGGTCGGTCCGGGCCTAGACCCCCCGTTTTCGGACCGTTTTCGTTATTTTGCCCATATCATGGGCTACAGACCTCCGAACGACGCGCCGTCAGCGGCGATGCGATCCTTGGATCAAGACGGTATTTTCAGTATACTACACCCAAGGTTTAGGAATACTTTGGGTTCAGCTAGGTTGGTTCGTACATGAAACCAACCGGGCCCTCGGAGCGGAAACGCTTATATCTTGAGCTCAGGACGTCCGATTGACGTGTCGTCGACTTTTCTGAATTCCTATTGATCAGAAGGTTCTTTTGTCTTACTCTTCTCGAGGTTTGGATGCCATCAGAGTGCGGTCGGGTTGGTTCGCTCACGAAACCAACCGGGCCCCTGGAACGAAAAAGCCAATAACTCAGAGATCGGGCGTCCGACTGACGCGCCGTCTGTCTCGTTGTTTTCCTCTTGTTAAGACGGAACTTTTGGCATGCCACACCAGATGTTTGGACACAGTTGGAGTATGGCCGGCTTGGATTGTACCCAAAATCCATAGGGACCCTAGAGCGGGAAAGATGATATCTTTCAGACCAGAAGTCCGTTTGACGAACCGTCAGCTGCGTTGTTGATCCATTGTGAAACGGTCCCTATGAGTATACCCTAGGAGAGTTCGGGGTAGAGTTGAGATACATCCGGGTTGGTTTTCACACGAAACCAACCGGGCCCCTGGGACGGAATTGTTAATAACTCACAGACCGGGCGTCCGATTGACGTGACGTCTGATGCATTGAGACCCCTATGATGAGGCGGTCCTTAGAGATTCTTCTTCATGGTACATTGAGATACTTGGAGTATCGAACTGTAGCTCGTGGAGCAGACCCTCCCAGAGACGAGGGTGCGGAGTGCGGAGACTGCATAGACGACTGAGACCTGACGACTGGTTGACCGACTCAACTTAGAGTGAGTCGAATAGCCCAGTGGACGGAGCACCTAGTATTTGGTGGTAGACCCACGGTGGATGGAGCGCCTGGTAGTTGGAAGCAGACCCACGGTACTCGACTGGAGGAGTACCTCTGTAGGCTATTAGGGGGAGCGCCCGGTATTTGGCGGCAGACCCACAGCGTACGGAGCACCTAGTATTTGGCAGCAGACCCGCGGTACTCGACATGAGGAGTACCTCAGAGACTTGGATTAGTGAGTAGTACCTCGGAGTCGTGACAGGTCCACTGTACACTCCAGAAATGGGGCTCTTCAGCAGTTACAGTTTTGATAATGAAAATCCTGGTTTGAGCTGAGTCTAAGACCTTTGTGTTTCCTCATGATTGAGATGAGTTACCTGATAACTTAGGTATATGTATGGGAATATACCTATGTAGAGTTTATTTGTTGAGATCATCATTGTGGTTATCCTTGTTGGTTTTAGTGAGACCTTGAGGGTCTCGAGGTCCCTACTGAGTATTGTTATACTCACCCCTGCACAGGCTATGCCCGCACCTCGTTGTGTTGGTTGCAGACGACGGGCAGAGCTATCAGAGGCCGAGTGTTCGAGGACTGGACGATACCTGGAGGTGGACCACTTGACGAGTCAGTATCCCATGGTGGACGATCCAGGATCTGTGCTATGTGTACCTACCCTTCAGGCAGGATCCGTGGTGGAAGATCCAGGAGCTGCGCTATCTGTATCTACCCTTCTGGTAGGAACCGTGGAGGAAAACCCCGGAGATGCTTCCTTCCTTCCACCTGTTTGTCTTTTTCTGTTGTACATTCTTTCAGTTGTAGCTATACTTGTAGTTGGGTTTGTATTCTAGCCCATTTACTTTTCAGCACTTTCTCTTTCTACTTAGTGTTTTACTTCCGCTTGTACTCTGTGGTGTTTTGTTTACTTTTATAAAGGCAATGCCTTCCCAGTTATCGGGATTTATGCCTTTGGTGCTAGTTGCCAGACCCTGGCCTATGGAAGGCGGGCTTGGGGTAGTCACGGCACGGGCCCCGAGGACGGTTCGTGACAATTGGTATCAGAGGATTTGGTTCTACCGCAGAACTTATAACTCTGGTATTTTATTTCTGTGAACAAATAGTGTTAAGAGTACCGAGGGTGGTCTTCAGTTCAGGGAGTCCAGTGTTGGTGCGGGCGGCCGACATATCCATACACCAGGACCCTGACAACTAATTTCTGACATTGTGCATGAAAACACTGATTGCATGTGTGTTTCCAGAAGTTTTTAAATGTTAGGTCAAACTAGGTCAGCTCACCATTTATAATCGTTTGACCTTGTCACGTTGTTTCTTTCAGGATACCTTTTCACGGACGACCAGCTAGAGCCCAGAGGGATGTGCGTACTGATAGCCTGCCCAGCGACGAGGCTTTGGTACAGGGCCCTCTTAATGTTGAGGAACTAGGGGAGGCACCAGCGGTACTACCATACGTTGGGCCATCGATGCCACCAGCCCTAACAGTAGGCGATGCACACCACTTGAGCGCACTGCACGAGTTCCAGCACCAGAGGCCACCCAGGTTCCGGGGAGAGACGGACCCACAGACGGCTGAGGATTGGCTGGGGGCAGTGGTGAGAGTCTTCAGGCTAGTGGGGACGCCGACAGACCTCATGGTGATCTTTGCTGCCAGCCATCTTTACGCAGCAACAGGAAGGTGGTGAACCCACTTGTTCCAGTTTTTCAACGGGATGACCTTCACATGGAAACACTTCGAGATCTTCTACAGGGTGGAGGTTGTGCCAGTAGCTCAACACCCCGAGCGTGTTCAGGAGCTGCTGCCTTTGCCGCGTGTTTTTCGATCAGTAGCCGAGTCACCTTTGGGTAGTAGACAGATGATGCAGAGGTCCAAGAGGACCAGAGCCAGCCGTGTGAGGAGCAGGAAGTGTTATGAATGTGGTGGAAATGGTCACCTGGCACGTGACTGTCCGACTCCTCGTAAATTTGATCCACAGGCTTTGGAGGAGCCACCGAGGCAGAAGCAGCGGCGGGTGCTTGAGCAACAGCTGAGAAGTGGACAAGGCAGTAGAGCTCTGGGAGCAGGTGGACATGAGAGGAACTAGTGGATACGTCCCCTGCACTTCATGTTCTATGTTGCGGTTGTATTCGTGTCTTTGTACTATGAGCTGCAATAATAAAAAGACACTTATCTTTGTGATGTTTTCTTTCCTGTCCTTTTGTTTGGTTGATACTGAGTGGTCCCGGTTAAAACTATTGACTTGACCCTCACTTTCTATATTTCTACTGGAGGAGACCTAGTGACCTCACACTGATGCCTACAGTGTGACTCGACCCTTGGAGGGGAGACTGACAGTTGGATCTCTTGGTAGTTACGTTGAGGCCTTACGACATCATCCATAGAATGAATGCATCCTTCATGTCAGGATTGAATATATTAGGCAATGGGTGTGGTTCATCCAGTGGGATGAGACCGGGTTTCTCTTTTCGGCAAAGGAGAAATTTTAGCAGCTCTTCCAGATCGTAGGCAAAGAAGGTTCAGATCATCCAAGAGCGGATGAAGACTGCACAGTGCATTAAGAAAAAGGAAACTGGTGCTAGTCATAGAGACTGGGGCATGTTAAATTTTTCAAGAAGTGGAAGCTTTAATGAGAGATGAGTCTGCGAAGCAGCAGACGTGGAGGTAGAGCTAGGAGAGCAGTATGTGGTGGTGTACATCTTAACATGCTACAACCACCCGCCTTAGTTATCCCCGCCAGGCTAAGGGAGATGGAGGGTGGAGGAAGAGTGCGGCTGCATGCGGTCAAGGAGTGTGACCCAATGTCTCTAAAAATGATTCAAAGGACAGTCTATGTCCACTACTAGCAGTTGTAGTAACAGACGTTGATATGAATCATTCCTTTCTTTCAAAAATCTTGTTCCAGACCTAGAGTTTCCGGTAATATGTGGACATGACCCTCACGTCCGGACATACCTTGGGAGGAGACTCGATAATCACACTTACGCCGACGGTGTGGTCAGACCCTCGGTGTGAGAGTTTTGGTTGGAATATCTTTGTGGCAGCGTCGAGGCCTTAGGACGTTGGACTGAGTATGGACTGGGCAATCATAGTTCATACACGAACTGACGGTATTAGAGAAAAAGGTTGTGGTTTAACTACGACGTCAGATTGGGTATTCCTTGGTCAGTGAAAAGGGAACCCCAAGCAGCACAGGATAACTCATGCACATGAGGGTGCGACCGATCAATCGTGAGTCGGTCAACCTTACCCTCGTGGTAGCAGTTGTTTTGAGTTTCAGTTCTAACAGGAATTGGAGGCCTCTTGAGTTCGAGGATGATGATCTCATCCTTATACGGGTCTCACCTCGACGAGGATTACAGAGATGTGGCCAAGGCGGCAAGTTATCTCTGAGGTTCAGCGGACCTTCATAGGTCCTCAGCTGGGTAGGCGGGGTGGTTTACCGCTTGACCTATCCACCTCAGTTTCACCAGGTGCACGAAGACTTCAACGTATCTCAGCAGAGGAGACACGTGCTCAACCCATTCATATATCATCAACCATGGGGAGATGGACGATGGCGATGGGGTGGCTTTCACGGAGGTTCCAGTGGTGATCGAGGATCGACATGGGTGGATCCTACGAGAACGGTTTATTCCTTGGGTTCTCTTTCATTGGAAGTACGGGAACCTCTGGGTGAGCACATGAGAGCGGGAGACTCAGATGCATGCTCAGTACCGCTTTTGTGACCCTAGTTTGTGTTAAAGCTTTACGAGGACGTAAAGCCCTGAGGTGGGAGTAATGTAAAGTCCCGTAAAAAATTCAAGCGAATTTTTTTTAATTTTCTTTGGAATTTTACAAGAACTCAGTTTCTGACGGAACCGGATTCCGAGGCCCGGTGTGCCCAGAATCATTTTCCGAAGTTTGGCTTGGGTACGTTCAGTGAACGAATGAGGGGGGTTTTTTTCTAACTTTTGAATCGGTGTTCGGAACTGAATTCCGAGGTCACCGATGGAATTTCAGTGCCAATAATTACTTAGAAACACCTCTTCCGGAGTTGTGTTTGCTCAGGTGTGGTTTTTAATTTTTGGGGGTTAAGTGAAGAAAATAAAATAAAGTGGTGAGACAACTTTATTTTATTTTACTTAAAGCCGCATAAAGCCACTTTATGCTGCTTAAGCTGAGTTGAAGGGGATAGGGTGGAACCCAAAATATCTTACCCTCTTGGTAGGATATTTATGAGTTGGGGCCCACATGAGCCCCACCGTTTCTTTCCCTCTAAATAATGCACCCGCGAAAACCCTTTTTAAATAAGGTCAACCGATGCATTTTCATAAAATTCTAAACGCCCCTATTAATTGGGTAGTCAAGTCGTACCATTAATTCATCGAATTAATGGTTCGTTACTTAACATAGAATTTTCTAAATATTGGCATGAGAATAAAATAAGACCAATTCTTGTTTTCTCTTAAGTGTTGCTTGTTGAGAAAATTGGGAGAAGCTTGAAGATCTTCATCCTCCTTCGTGAAGAATGCGAAGAACGCGACGAACGCGAAGAACGCGAAGAACGCCGGCCTCCGACGAAGGGCGATGAAGAACGTCAAACCCTCAGAGATCGACGACCTGGCGTCGACAGTTCTCTCTCTGTGACGCTTCTTCCACGACGATCCATCCTCGTGACAATATTCGATTGACAACTTGAGGTTTGGGGTTTACGTGATTTTCCTTACATGATTATCTTCCGTCTTTTATCCGCGATATTTGGACCGCATGATATCAGTTAACGGGAGGAGGCTGGACCGCAAAAACACAACCCGACAACCCTCCGCAGTTTGTTTATCGATGTGCGGATCGACGGACGACAACGATGCAGGCCGCCATGGCGTTTGAGGGCCTTTCAGTGAAGATCGGGTCCCGGGAGGACCACTGGTGAAGACCGCACGCAAAACGGACCACCGGAGCGCGTCCGGTGGTCGGTGGAAGCTCCCTCCGGCGCGCTACCGACAAAACTTGCCGCGTCCGGGTGCTGGGGAGCGGCCCCCGCGCGGGGGGCCCCGGTTCCCTCGCTCGGCCGGTCGACCGAGCCGAGCCGACCCACCAGGCCAGGTCGCGCCCGGCTGGGCCGGGTTGTGCCCAACCGGTTTGGACCCAGACCTGGGTCGCGTCGACCCGGTTCGGGCCGACCCAGGGGGGGTCGGGCCGGGTCGGTCCGGGCCCAGACCCCCCGTTTTCGGACTGTTTTCGCTCTTTTTCCCATATCGTGGGCTACAGACCTCTGAATGACGCGTCGTTAGCAGAGATGGGATCCTTCGATCGAGCGTGCGGAGTGCGGAGACCGCATAGACGACTGAGACTTGACGACTGCTTGACCGACTCGACTTAGAGTGAGTCGACTAGTCCAGTGGACGGAGCGCCCGGTATTTGGCGGCAGACCAATACCAGATGGAGCACCTGGTAGTTGGCAGCAGACCCTCTGTACTCAACCGGAGGTGTACCTCTGTAGGCTATTAGGGGGAGCGCCCGGTATTTGGCAGTAGACCCACAGCGGACGGAGCGCCAAATATTTGGCAGCAGACCCACAATACTCGACAGGAGGAGTACCTCAGAGACATGGATTAGTGAGTAGTACCTTGGAGTCGTGACAGGACCACTGTACACTCCAGAGACGGGGCTCTTCACCAGTTACGGTTTCGATAATGAAAATCCTGGTTTGAGCTGAGTCTAAGACCATTATGTTTCCTCATGATTGAGATGAGTTACTTGATAACTTAGGTATATGTATGGGAATATACCTTAATAGAGTTTATCTGTTGAGATCTTCTTTGTGGTTATCCTTGTTGGTTTTAGTGAGACCTTGAGGGTCTCGAGGTCCCTACTGAGTATTGTTATACTCACCCCTGCATGGGCTATGTCCGCACCTCATTGTGTTGGTTGCAGACGACGGGCAGAGCTGATGGATGCCGAGTGTTCGAGGATTGGACGGTACCCGGAGGTGGACCACTCGACGAGTCAGTATCCCATGGTGTACGTTCCAGGAGCTGCGCTATCTGTACCTACCCTTCAGGTAGGATCTGTGGTGGACGATCCATGAGCTGCGCTATCTGTACCTACCCTTCATGTAGGAACCGAGGAGGACAACCCAGGAGCTGCTTCGTTCCTTCTAGTTGTTTGTGTTTTTCTATTGTACTTTCTTTCAGTTCTAACTGTACATTCAGTTGGGTTTTTATTTTGTCCCATTTACTTTTCAGCACTTTCTCTTTGTACTTAGTGTTTTATTTCCGCTTTTACTCTGTGGTGTTTTGTTTACTCTTATAAAGGCAATGCCTTTCCAGTTATTGGGATTTACGCCTTTGGAGCTAGTCGCCAGCCCCTGGACTATGGAAGGTGGGCTTGGGGTAGTCACGGCACGGGCCCCGGGGACGAGTCGTGACAATATATATCATTTAATTTATTTCATTCATATAAAAAAACTGAAATGATGTTTGTGCACACGTACGACCTACCATCCCCATGAATGGTTTATTACAATTCATATTTATATATATTTTAGAATAATAAATATTCATATATAATGAATATAATGTATATTTATATCATGATTTACATTATATAGATCATAATATAAGTATTAGGAATAATGTATAACAATTTATGATAGATTCTAAAAATAAATAAGGTATTACTTGACGTAAAAATGTAGCATGAAATTGTTAGTATAATTGTAATATAAAATCACAATAAAACAGTAATTGATATTTTAAAAAATAATATATTTTAAACATATTGACAATAAACATATATTTACTATACAAGATGTTTTTACATATACCATGATTGTCAAGATGTATAGTAAAGTAATTTCATCACACTTTTTATTTCTGTTAGATACATTCCATAATACCCCCTAGAATTTTTTGTATTGTGTATCATCTACCTGTGAATGTAATATATTACTAATATACATAAATTTACTATTTTTTACATATAAATATTATGATCTTCCATCAACGGGGTTTATTTTTCATAAGTTGTCCAACATTAATGTCAATTTTTACAAATTTCCTTCTAGGACACACATTCTATGTTACAAACCTATGTTTTTTCATGAGGTGTATATACTTCGTTCCACATATCATATAATGAATCTAATTAAATGAGATAAATATTAATATTCTTGTAATTGTTTTCATGTAATTAGGTTATGATACATTTTTCCTAATTGGTAATGTTATGTAGATACTACCTCAGAGTTTATCGATATTTTTTATAAATTTTATCCCATTAATGAAATATTATGATCCACATCTCAATGACTATCGTGGTTTTTCATAAGCTATTTATTCATTTTATATGAAATTAATTGTTTAGTTTGTATAATTTTTTGTATATAAGGTGATGAAGAATTTTTTTTAAGAAATAAAAAAAAATCTTCTCTATTCGGTATTAAATATAGGTGCCCAAAAATCCGTGTCTTATAAATGTATTGAAAAAATATTATACTATTCTAAAATGATAATTAAAATAATTTTTTTCCCTAAGATTCACCATTTCAAATTTTTTTAATGAATAATTTATTTATTTTCGTATCGAGGCACTTTTATGTGGAAAATGAATACTCAACATATACAGATTTACCCACAGTTATGACGTCCGTTCCCTTTCAGATTTATTTCGACATTTATAAGATATTTATTTAATAAAAATATTTTCCCTCGTATTTAGGAATTTTTTAATTTGATCATAATTGAAATTTTATTATAATATTTCTGTTAAAAATGTGTTTTAAATTATTTTCAAAGCATAGTTTATAATGTTTCTAATGTCTGTAGCCAATGAAAATGATTTCCTTGTTTTTAAATTATTTTTTATATGTTTTAATATTATTTTAAAAATAAAATTACATTAAAATGATTTGATTATTATGTGATATGGTTTCTATGGATATTTTTTGCAATAAATATTTCAATCCTTCTTTCTATTATTTCAATGTATATTCTATGAAAAATATTTTCCAAACATTTTAATATATTTTAAAATTTTTAAAGAAAAATGCTTCTCAAAATTTCTACAACTCTTAAATATATGATTTAAAAGTCGTTTTCAAAGATAATGGTGATCCAAAAGGAATTATTTTTTTAAAATAAATTTAACGAATAATCAATATTTTCCACAAAAGTTGATTTTAGAAGGATATATACAAATTTATATCCACCAGTGATGACATCAGTTAGTGTTACTCATTGTTTGTTAATAAATGATACAATGGTTACATCCATATTATTTATCTTAATAGTTTATGTTTCAGTGGACTGAATTTTTTGAAAGACATTTCTCTTTCAGATGTTTTATGGTTATGAGTCATGTTAATTTAGCACCTGTTTTTCTCATTCGAAAATGAATTCATTTCATGGATTATGAATTGAATAAATTAGTATGAAACATATATTTTTTCAATAGGGTAATACATGATTACATGTTAATGATACCCAATTAATTTCATGGGTTAAGATATTATTTTTATGGAAACCATATATTTTATGGTTTTGAATATGATGAATATTTAATAATTTTTTTTCACATGTATGAACTATTTTAATATCATATGGGTTGGAACTACATCTCCCTCTAATGTATTGTGTTAATATTTATATTTCTTGATATATGATGGTATTTAAGTCAAAAAAATTAATACACGATAAGAAGATAGAGAAACCTTATCCATCAAAAGGATTATTTCGTGACTACAAATGCTGCTGTGTCTTGACCAGAAGGTGTATTCACATTGAGGATAGAATATGTGGAACCATGACCCACTATGGGAACATTGAGAAACCTGATCGACTATGCGATTATGTTGATGCCCAATCACTTATAAGGGAAGGACATAAAATGGGGATGGTGGTGAGCCCAACCTAGTAGGTGTACTCCACATGAAGTGTGCTGATAAGTATTAGTTACATTTTCTTATTTTTATGGAAATATATTACATTCTAATGTGAATTCCATAATTCTATGTATTTTTCATAAGTTATTCTTTCATGGCCTATGCACAAGTATATTATGGTTTATGAGTTATAAACAACCAATAATTATTCCATAATTCATATTTATTATATTTAATGTTTAGGGTATGATATTTTAATGTTATTTTCATTTTCATGTAACCTTATGTTAATGTAATTCATAATTATTATTTTTATTTAACCTTGCTGAGTATTTGAGCTAACCAATTTCTTATGTTTCTTTTTTTCAGCTTATGAAAAATGGGTTTTATATAAAAGTTCAAAGTGAGAAATATTTTTTTATACAATGATGATATTGCACTGATATAGAATATTTTTTCCATGTTTCAAAATAAATTAAACAAACATTGTGTTTGGGTGTCTTTTTATGAAATGTTTATGTATTCTGAGAAAATGATGTAATGTATATATTCATTACTATTTTTTTTATGTCATTACCCAACATGTCTAGATAATTAAAAGGTAACCTTCTTATCATAATATGTGATGAAGTTGTGGTGGAATAACTCAACAATTTCCAAGAATACTCCTCAGATATTATTGATAATAGTTTGGAAAATCCATAAAAAGCAAGGTAAGGTTAAATTCATTACAATAAGATAGTCACACATCTCTGGCCACTCATAATTCAATGTATAGGTTATAAGAAATAGTTATATAAGGGTAAATGTAGATGATTCCTAATGAACACTGCTAAGGTCGACTCAAGGTTGTGGACCTAGATATCACAATAGGGGTTTCGATATGTGGAGTGTTAATTTTCATGTATCGAGGAAGAAACATTTTACATTGCATCTTGTATCCCATTTAGTATAATCCATTTAATTTTATTGATATAATTAATAATAATTTACTCTTATTTATTTTTTCGTATATATATATATATATCAATCTATTTAACCACATTAAGAATTCAGTATATATAAAGTCATTTGGATGCTATATTTAGAAATTGTAACATATAGTAATTTCGATCTTACATTTACATCTAATATTCATATATAATTGGTAATAGGTCTTAATTTTATATAACAAACTAAAAACAAAAATTAATTGAAAAAATTATTCATAAATTCAAATTGGAATTCATCATTCAAATCCACTAATATGGAATAGTTGGCTAATTATAGGATTCACCACAATTATATATAGGAAAAAACAGTTTAGATTAATGTTGGAACATTAATTAATCTATTTATTTCATCCTTAAAAGTAACATTAGAACACTTCAATTTACAATAACAATATACATAGATCACACACATATAATACATGAAATGCACACATAAAAATAGTTATGGAATGACATAATGCATGAAGATTAAGTCATATGGTTCCTAGTATGATGCATAAATTGATTCAACATCATATCATCATTATTAGTTATAAGAATTCCCACTATGGATATATAAAAATATAAATATTCACAAAAAAAGTGCATCATCAACAGGTTAAATCATTTTAACTATAAAAAATTGCACTATTATACCATCCCATGTAATCTTGTTTTCTCCTATATGTTGACTTTCTACTTCTATACACATGTTACATACCAAATTCAACTGCATAATAGACTCAAATATAACAGATTAAAAATAATACAATAGAGAGAGGGTATTTGATACCACATCATAGCATCTCATCATAAATCCACTTAGTGATTCCCTGTGTTAATGGACACAAACCTCAAGGAACACCTACCCAAATGAAAAAGGATGTCAACTAGCAGTGAGGTCCAAGGATGTGTATTTGGGGACACTATGAATTCATAGATCATAGTGGAGTGTTGTAGAATATAATTAATAGGATATATTAGGATCAGTAATAAAAGATATATAATTATGGAATAACAGTATATGTCCAAGATAAATAAATAATAGAAGGAAGATAAATACTAAAAGATACAATTAGATAATGAGGATCATGTGGTTATAAAATATGAATAAAATAGGAAAAGCATGAATATATAAATATAACACATTATATCAAAATTTATATGGTCGATAGTTAATTACTAAAAGCATCAAGAGTATAAGATCAGACAAATTCTGCCATACTCTATCCTAGAATATAGAATCAAGCATCAAACATTGAGTAGATAGCTTTATCTATACCTACTACCATGATGTCTACTTGGGAAACAAAGATGGACTCATTGGGGTGTGAGATATATTTAGTAAATCCATCACCAATGGTTTCTAGATCAATATAGTCAATGAAATATATTATGAAATCTTTTTTTCTTGTATTAAATGTACGAAAATCTATAAATAAAAACATGACGGATTGAGTAGCACCTTGATAACCGACCACCACTAATATCTTCATAAAATTTTTGGAAGTATATAAACCAATGAACCAATAAGTTAGTGATATGGATTATACATGAGTAATAATAAATTATTCATCATGTGTGGAATGACCACAAGATAGTGATATTTAATCGTAGACACATCCATATTAAAAATGATAGGAATTAGCATAATTTAATATTACGGTATCATTCTGTAAGCCATGAAGGTAATCTATAAAATATATTATGGATTACAAATACCTTCTCAAAATATCTATAATAGAATACCTAGGGTTAATATATGTGATACTGAAATACCAAATAATGTAGAGCCTATCCAATGGATTCCACAAAATGAGTCGCTTGTATCACTCGCTTCAATGTGAAAATGTAAACCTCTGAGATCATCCTCTATATATCACAAACGGATAAAGTATTACTCAAGGAAAGCTCTAATCATATTATCAATAATTTCATTCACTTTTCTTCCCCTAGGTAACTAATGCCAGTCATATGTATAAATAATATGGTCGGAGAACCCATAAAAGTGATGATGTGTTATACTCTCTACAGAAAAATAATACTAATACCACACGTGGTGATCCCATCCATGAAACTATTATGTCAGGACCCATGTATTCCTAGATAACTTATGAAGATATGGCATAACTGTCATAGTCACATGTAATCAAAAAGGATTTATAATAACCCAAGTCAAACCTTCTAGCTGATGAATTTCAATCTATTCAAACATTTATAAATGAAGGAACCAAACGTAAGAGATGAGGAATCATGAATAAAGCATATGATGTATCCAATAGGTAAAAATTATAATTCATAATTCAATAAGTCATAACACATTATGAATAATGTAATACCATTGGTGTATCATTCTTCATTATTAATTTTTTTTAATTTAAGGCCTTCATTATATGGAAACTCACCTCAAGAAGTTTGTACACCATATGCGACAAAGTTCATTATCCCTCCAATTGTAAAACTAACCCATTTGGGGGGATTGTGTTAAGGAGATGACTGGCCATATTTATTATCCATTATCTAGTGTTATATATATATATATATGTGTGAAAAAAATTATTATATTTATCCAATGTTTTATATGAGTGTTTAAAATATTCGGTTGTGCTTCACAATGGAACACCATATAATAATTAAATAAACATTGGTAATGAAGATAGGCCACCTAAGATATGTTTATAGTATACCACTCTTCCATTTTTTGCACTTGAATCAATCTAGAATACAATATATATAAATAATCCATAGATTTCTAGAAAATGGTGAATATAAACCAATGCCAAAATAGCACAATATATGAGAAGATAAACTATATATTGAAGGAATATTACTAAAGATATCAACACAATCATTCTAATGTAATCAAAAAATTGTAATGAGAATATTGATGTTGGATATAGAAAGATCCCTATTAGGCCACAGCCTTAAACCTTACATAATCTTTAGTTTTGATCAATAATTTACTTTATTACAAATTGATTATATTTTAATGTTTAGAGTTATAGATATTTGTCCATAACTATTATTTTACATAACAGAAATTAAAAACTAGACTCTTTTACTATATTCAATTTTTCATTATAAAAAACTCATTAAATAAAATAAGAATAATATTCTAGATAAAAATTATCTTCATTTATTACATTTTCTTATCCATCCTTATACCCTATAATAACCATTTAAAAACATGGTATGAGTATAAAAATCTAAGAAATTACTATAAAATAAGGAATAAAAGTATTAGAATATGGATATATAAATCCCAAGAAAACATTTTCCTAAAATCATACAATCCACCCTTAAAAAAACTCTATAACATACCTTATGAAATTATAAGATTTTTAAATAAATTCTTAGAAATCAGAAATAATAATGTTAACTTGTGTAATTCATAACATGATTATATTGTAGAATTCTAATCCATATAGGGTGTAACCATCAAGGATACCTTTTGAAAAACCATCATAATATTTTCCCTAAATCTCTAGGATAAACTATATTATTTACCTCTATCATATTACACAATCCATTGGAGAGATATCTCAGGCTAACCGTCCCTTGTTTTATCATAGAACCACTCACATACGTAAGCAATTTCCAAAAACCATAACATAATCATAACACAAAAAACAATCATAAAGGAACAATAGAATGTCCATATTACAATCAAAATATATAATTTAAAAATATTGACATTATAAATTATTTCTCAGAATCATTTTAAATACCAAATTTTTTAAAAAGGTTATATTTTTTTTATTTTCCTTTAAAAAAATATTGCAAGTTAAGGAATCCAAATATCAAATAATACTCGCGGTGGCAGAATAGTCATTGTAACCGTGTTTGATAAAAAAACATTTCATTTGTTGTTTAGTAAAAAAATTCGTAATAAAAAGATCCATTTTAAAAGAATTGAATTAAATGAAATGAATAATCATATAATTATACACATTATAAAATACAGTCATGTATAAAAAATAGGCTTCAAATAATGAAGATTCAGATGGAGTCCCTTACCTTGATCTGACTAGTCACACACAGGCATTATGTTTTGAAATAATAAACAACAATAAATATTTAATTTCATATGAATATTTTTCATTTTTATTCTTCCATTTATATTAATAATTAACATTTCATAAAAATTAATTAATTATTTGAGTTTATATTAGTTGTTTGGTCGATAATCGCATCTTGAGTAGAAAATAAAATTGCTTTCAACTAAATTGTCAATGTTGTAAAAAATCCATTATCAATATAATATTATTCCAGATTTTAATATCATTTAAATAAATTATACTTGTATTTTGAAAATGCCATAACATTTTGAGGTAAGATATGTAATGCCTCGTTCATGTAGACGGTAGGTTGTACAAACACTTGAACCCTACATTAAATATTAGTCATATTAATGGAGTGAAAAATAAATGACTCATTGGTATATTATAATTCCAGTATAATTTATATTGTATATATGATATATAAGTAAAATTAATTAATCCTTTATATGTTCCATGTATGGAATGACCATGTTATATATCATTCAGGTGGCGGTAGTCCACACTTCCTGTAATGATGTTTTCATATTTACATGTTATTAAAATCATAAATTTATGTTGAAAATAAATATTACAAAATCATAGAGAAAATATAAATATAATATATATCATATATAATGTAGTTCAATCATAATGTAAACCATGAGAGGTTGTATGGACAAAATGAAGAATCATCCTTTTGTGAGGCTGTAGTTCACCAATCACAATAACAATATGTTTGCATCCATTTGATGGAGGTGTGTATAAGTGTTGTATGCATAATTATCATAAAAAAATCCTAGTATATTTAGGATACTGGTTATTTTAAATAATAAAATAATAATAATAATATAGGGAGTGGAGAAGGAAAATATAGGAATGGAACTTGAGAGAAGACATTACCTTTAAATCTGGAAACATCATTTTAATTGAGAAAAAGTATTTATTCAATTTACTTATGCTAATGTTATGGATTCTAGGATAAAGGGATGGATTTTGGGTGTTTATTTTAGTATATTTGAGACAATCAAAGGGGTTTTTGCGGTGTGTGTAAGGGGGATGTGGTGGTGTCGTTTTTTATGTGGGAGGAGGGGCAATTTATGAAAATCTAGTAATATTAATATATTTTAAATTCAATTTCAATAAAAATGCTCCCAAACTCAATTATTTAAATTATATGACGATTTTTCTAGAATAAACATAATCCAATAATTTATTTACATGTATTAAATATTTTTTTATCCATTTTTTTTGTTTATCCGTTATTTTACAGTTTATAATTTTTTAATGATTTCATGTTATTTACACATTGTTTGTTAATGTAATTACAATATCATGTCAAAATATCCACAAAAAATTTATGATATATTTGGAATTATATTAACCAGTTGGATGAATATTTTATTTTTAGGAATTTAATATTTGGTAATAAACTATTTTATATTTTTTGTTATGAATTATGTCAATTTTGGTCACTATGCATTCATGTCTTTTTTTTAAATTCATAACAACTTGATTCCGTCAAACCAAATGCATTAAGTCATCTTTAATATGTCAATATAATCCACAAATTTCATGGATTGATTCAAAATTACAAAATTATATTATATTTTAATATTTATAATATCATTTATTTGAATCTTTCATTAATAAGGTAATTAGTGTTTCTTCATTATGCCATATATAAATTGATTTATTTAATGTATAAAATTTATTAATAAAAAACCATAATGTAGGAAATTGTTTTATAATTATAATAAATATTTATAGTTGAAGATATGATTTATTTATCCCAAAATAAAGTTATTTTAATACAAGACATAATTATGTTATATTTCCAATTACATTAAATCAATTCTTATAGCATGTCATTATCACATCCATGTGGCTCCATGGGGTACCAAAATCGACCCATGCATTCCCATGGTCACTCATATCTCGTCCATTAGTATTAAGACATATTTTAGTATAGTATTATGATATTATAATATTATATTTAAGCTTATTTACCTAATTTACCCATTAACCATGGAAAATAAAAATATTTATTGAAGTTACTATTCATTATGTCAAAAAAATAAAAGCTACATATTTAACTAATTTGAACCTTTTTATTTGAAATATGGAATCCATTTTTACAAATTCAATACATCAAATTAGTAAAAATTTATTTTAAATTAATTTCTATTGTCAATCATAGAAATCTTGTTTTTAAGAAGTAAAATGTATCAAAAGACTCACACGTTTTATGTCAAATATCAATTTCAAATCACTTCCAATAACCAAAAATGGATTAAGTTATGAAATAATATTAAATTTATTATTAAAAACCATTTAATAATTATATTTAACCACATACATTATCTAGATAAAAAATGTTGTTTTCAATTAAAATTTAGGTTAATTTTACTATTCATCAAAAAACAAAAGTTATCAGAAAATCCTCAAAAATTCATCAAAATTAAATTATTATGACCCAATTCAAAATAATATTATTATTTTTTAAAATATAATTTATAATGGTGTCAAAAACTATATTTAAAAAGGATTTTCCATTAAAAGGTGGTAAAGTAGCATTTTAAAAAAATCATTAATCTGAACAACATAATTTGTTCATATGTAAAATATAGTAACAATATTAGATGATTTTAAAAAAAATTGAATATATATCATATAATTTTTATTAAATAAAAATCCATAAATATTTATATGATTTTATAAATATAATTATTCTCCATTAAATTGGATTTTATAAAAAAACATCCATTATATATAATTTGTTTCTATTTCCATTTCAAATAAATTTTGTAACTAATGAATGATTATTCAATCATTTGTAAAAAATATATCAAAATTCAGTTGTTACTATTCATTCCCTACATTCCAATGGCAAGGCGTTAAAAACCATTTAAAATAACAATAATATTATTGTATTAGTTTTTTTCATAACTCAAAGTTGTGTGAAACATATGTTTTGGGAGAAACATGTTGCTACGTGTTGTGTACACTATCAGAAAAAATAGTATTTAACATAAAATGAATATATTATTCATATATATTAATAGAAATGAAAATGTGTTATTCTGTAAATACATTGGTAATTATAATACCTATGAGATGATTCGATGGGGATTTTATACAACTTCAGGACGAGAAAAATGTTGGGGGAAGTATTCAGAGTCATAAAATATTTCACGGGGATAAGATTAAAATACATTTCATTCTATTAGTCGTTTGGTTTTCATAGATGGTACGGAAAACTATGTCTAAAACATACACATGACACTGGTTAAGGGGGACCCCCCATATAGGCTATGCACATAGTTTGGCTAAGAATTCCCCATAAATGTAGAATCCAATTTCAATGATGACCTGTAATTCCAAACGAGCATGAATACCTTCAACCATTGTTTTTGAAAAAACTATGTGGCTTAGCTTATTCCTTGGCCATCCCACATGCTTGAGTTTCATAGTTAGCACTAATCACACGAAAACCATACAGCTCACCCTGTATTCCCAATCTCAGGATCCCCATGCTTTAATTTGTCCAAGAACTCTCCCAAACCAATCCATATCTATTTAAACAAATCATTTGCATCAAATAAGTGATTTTGAACAATTACTTAATGATGCAATCATCTCATAAAACATCAAATTTTAAAGAAAAAATAAAATTTCTTCAACATAGATCTTTCCAAAGTCATTGATTTATTTCATATCATAAATCCATATAATGTGAGAAACCATAATTAACTATTTCACTACCACAAAACTATCTCTTGACGTAATTGAATAATTGGAAACACATTCATGAATTCCGTTTTCAAATTATCCAACTTCAATAAATTAATAGAATTGGATGGAGTGAAATCTTAGACTCTAATTATATCCTATTATCATATGATATGATACATAACTAGAAAAAATTCTATCAATGAATATCTTCATGTAAGGTCATAATAATTTTCACCTGACATCATGTGACATCATGGTCAACGCCATTCATACTGACCATAGGAGTTCACTAAATCTCTCATATTCTAATCTCTCATGTAATATAGAACCTACACCCTTACATAAAAAAAGAAATCCCTATTGGATAATAACTTAACATGATAATGAACAACGATCTACCAACCATTCACATTTCTCCCCATACTCTATGTCAATCTCTTCAAAATTCATCACATGCTATAAATTATCAATTTTATCAACATATGTGAAATCGAAATTAAACCAAACCGTCAAAGACACCGACATTCAAGTCTTACAAAAGTGTAATGGTTATCTATCAAATATCTATTGTATATTCATGCACATACTTCATCTTCCATCTTAGGGAATCTACAAATAAATTTCTTTTCGTAGATGAATATTACATATCAAATTCTAGTTTTCGTGAGGTAATTTTCCGAATAAATCATTTTAAGATACATGTCACAATGAGATAACTTATATTTCAGTGTTTATGGAAATCATATATAAAAAATAACCTTCCAAATAGGCAGTGTTTCAAACAATTTAGTGCATGAGTCACAATGGAAATATCCTTATTTTCGGTCATGTATTTCAACTAATGTGGACATAGATTAGGATACCTAAATAAAACTACTTTATCAACCTATTTCATAACAACCCTAATGGAAATTCCATATTTTCCACAAAAAATTACAATACCCAATATTGGGTACAGATGAATCCTATATGATACTGATGTCAAGTTCGTATTAATCCAAAATAAGATATCGTAAAAGTGATTCATCTATTAAAAAACGTCTCCATTCTTGATCAATTATATTTTATAGACTTCCTAGTGAACAAAATAATTTATCGGCCATCAAATAGTACCAATAGAACCAATGAAAACTATATATCTTAAAAACATTCCCCATTCATTAAAAGAACGTTATATCATCAATAATCTCTTAATAAATGAATATTACTTCTTTACAAACAATATATCCATGAAATAACACATCCTATATATAAAAGTGATAATTTTATTAAATAAAGTGATGCTAATGTTGTTCATACATATTTAATATTATATTGACTTCCTCAAGAGATATATGAACAATTTAAATGTAATCGTCATCCCAAAACACATAAGAAGATACTCATAAAAACGATACCTTCTCAAATGAACTATATTAATTTTTTCCTCATCTTTTTATTAATGATGTGGATGCACCAATCAGAGAACAATATTATTTAAGAACAAAGAACATCCCAGTTTAAACAAAATCTATTATTGGGAATTTGTATCTATTCATTATAGTGAACTATTTCTACTTTTTGTATTCCAAAAAAGGTGAAAACCCATCCTTAATATTGATAAAAATACTGTATAAAAAATTTATATTTTATTTGTATAAAAGGTTATAGATTTAAGATTATAAATTTAAACATTGTTCTTTTTAACCTCATATTCTACAATCTATTATTTCATAATTGATATTATTTTCATCAAATCTTGCTCAACTAAAAACTCAACTCCCATATATAGAGGCCAACCTATGAAATACTCTAGAAAGATGTCCTGATAGCATTCCAACAGCGAATTAAAAGAAGAGTTAGTTACTAAAAATTATATTGCAAGGATCATACATTCTATATGGGTTAAACACACTTCTTTAAATTGATGAATTTTTCTCACTCTACCCACCACAAAAGTCTATTAATCGACTAGTCTGAAATTCTCCCAATTGGGTGATGAATAATACACTCATAACCCTTCAAAATAGATGTCACTGTGAATACTTGTTAATCAATAAATTATAATGATCAGGTGAAAATGATTCAACACTATAATTTTTATTCTTTAAACATGATCAATAATAGATTCCAACATTAGGAAGGAAGGATTTATATGAGGTAATTCCATATTTTTCTAAGGGCTGTATTAATTTTCATAATATGTAATGTTAATTTGATTTCCAACCTGTTAACTAATAAATATGATAGAAATTAATTGAATTAACTTATTTTAAACAATGATATATAAGTAATAAAAGAAAACAAGACCATAACTTAAAATATGGTAGGTCCCTTTCTACCATTAGCTAATGCCTTATAAAAATCTTAATCAACTTCATCAACGACTCCATAATACGTAACTGGCTCATGATAAGCCTTATTTACTAAAAAATGTCAATTCTAAACCATATAATGACGTCTTATACATAAATCCAATTCTGATTTTTCTTATACAAATATTATCAGCTTTATCACATAACCACTTCCGATGACCAATATTTCCACACCGGTGAAAAGTATTTAGAGAACCATGTATTCCATGAAAAAGTGTCTATTATTCATACCCATATAGCACATGGATGAGTTATTTCCCCCATAAGAATCCAAGGAACCTATTTTCTACTCTGTCTATCATCCTCCACCCAATCATATATCCACAAACATTCATTTTATATATCTAGATTATTCACCCAGATCTAGATTTAGGAAAGTACATATCAATCAACTAAAAAGATGAAAACACAAAAGATAATAATCCTATATATCCTTCTAATTAATTAGTTCATTAATAATAACAATATTATAAGTTGTCAATTTTAAGTTATTAAACTATAATTTCAACTCATGGTCAAGACCAATCTCAATATATAAAAATTTCTATGAATTATTACGCATTAGAAGAAGAGAAAAGTGAATCATCTATATAATGAACATTTCATAGGTTTAAATAGACATCATCCCTATATAATCACAATAAATCCAATGTATAATAAAAAATTGGTGCATAAGTAAATAACTCGGAAATTAATAGTTACTTAAATCATTCACATGTATTCATTACTTGTATACTATCCATGAGAATAAAATTCCACTAGCATCCAACTACGAAATGAAGTATAATAGTCTCAATTTTGACCCTCAAAACCTATTTAGAAATTAAAATGGTTAAAACCATCTCAGGGAATTATATATTTTCATTTTCATTCATATGGACTTTAATTTTTAGAAATAAGGGGGTGTTATAGTTATATGTATTCATACTAATTGACAATAATCATCCTGACCCTATGGTATCCTACTCCATGAACAAAAACTAAGTAAATTCATGAATATAATAAAGATATAACAATTTAATATTTAGAATGAATGGTCTAATGACTGGTTATATCCATTTGTAAGATAGGGAAGAAACTAGATTAAATGATTTCAACAAGGTATTATTTCCTAAAATAAGAGAACAAAAAATAAAGGTGGACAAAAACATAAAGAAGTATACATATAATATCTATAGGAAAAAACAAATTTTTTGACAACAAGTTCCTATAAATAATGTTTACTATAATAAAAGGAATAAATAACTCATCACTACCTGTAGCCAATTCTGAAAATCTACTATCTGAACATTAGTCATTACCACATATATACAGTGACACACAAAATAAAAAATCGAATATAGTTGAATGCATGAAATAATTCACTAATCACATGTAATAGTCTTTATTTTTATTTTATTACTTTTTTCTCTATCAAATTAATGAAAAATGTATAAAATATGTAATTCAGTGTCCCTAAACATAATGAATAGTCTAAAAAAATTACGAAATGTAACGAAACAAATATCATGTGTGTTACGAAAGGTGAATTTGATAAATGTAAACAATATAAAAAATTTCATGAAGTCCAAATTTATGACTACTCACAGATCCACTATATAGTGTTCACTAGGCACAAACATTGCTCCAATTATTGAGTCCCAAAAATAATACCTACTACCTCCAAAATTTATAAATCAATTCAAAGAGAATTACCATGTTAGTGAAATTATTTCATTGATATAATTTTTTAACACCATAACTAGATATAGAATGTTTTATCCATGGTTCAACATGACATCATGGGTACCTCCTTATATGCAAGGCCTTATAAATTACTTTTAGGTACTTTGAAACCTCATATAGATATTATTCCCTTGAAACATGGTAGACATCAGAGTATATATATTTGAATAAATAGAAATAATCAACATGAAATGAATAAATTTAATAATATCTAAGTGGGAGAATAAAAAAATATAATATTCTATGATTTAATAATTATTCAGATGAGAAAAAACAAACTAAACTAAAAAATGTATCCATCATATGAGATAAAGACATTGAATGAATGAAGTTTCAAATATCATGCCAAAAATTCATCCAGATAGAATGTATCATCTTTGTAATCATATTAAATCATAAATTACAAGGCCCTTTACCATTATTGAATCCCTAATAAAGAAATATAATTATGAAAATAATGCATGAGTAGGGCATGTTTATAATAATCCGCAGGACACCAACAAATTCACTTCATAGAAGGAAAATCAATATACATGTTTATCCAATTAAAATCAATTTAATTGATATAAAAAAATGTTTACAAAAAAGGGAAAATATATATATATTAATTATAATAATGTTTTTTCTTGAATCAATGAAATATTATTTTTAATCTCTACAAAAATGTACCATATAGGAATCATAGAATTTCTATCTCTAGGAGGCAACCGAAAATGAACTAATTTAAAATTTTCAATATTAAATTTAAATTAATATAGATTTAAATACTATTTTAATATAACATGGGGGTTATATGGAAGGGATATATATAAATATATATATAAATCACGTCATAGTACATTTTTGTAATGAAAAGACGCAACTACTAATATATATGTTGTAGTTTCTCTCGAGGATTCATAGGGTTGTTATCAACAACATTAAAAACATATGACTCATTTTTATTCAATATAAATATCATGACCTATCACTTTACACCCTGGAATTCATAGTTTATTAAACTATATTGAGATATTTTCATATAGGTGTTATCATTTCTATATAAATAACAAAACCACACTGGATTGGTTAGATGAAATAAATAAAAAAGATATTTAAAATGAGTGAACAATGAGGATGAAGGCAAAAGTTGGAAGATATTGTGGACCACACACCATTTTACTTTTACCTATTAACTAAATCAAAGAATTAATTGACAAATAAATAAATTAAAAATAACATAAAACATCACCACTTCCCCTAGAACAATAGAGATTTTTAGATACCCAAAAACAAGTAGATAAAAGAATTACGTTAAAGGAATAAATAGGTATCAATAGAATATAAATGAATAATATGATATATAAAATAATATATATTTAAAATATAATGAACTATTATAAAATATATAATCCACCTTACCCCTCTAAAAATTACTATCCCATCGAATGTAATAAGATGTACATATTCATAATGAGAAATGTTGAGATATTTCCCTCAAAATGTGGCATTGGAAATACAGAACATGGTTGACACAATAATGGTTGTGTATTGAAATTATTTTTTCTGGAAAGTTTTCCTATATGTATAAAATTTCTACCCAAAAACATTTTATCTTTATAGAATGAATAATTAATCCTTTATTGGTGAATATTTAATATCAATATTTATAGAATGAATGTTGGTTCATATTCTCCTCATATGAATCCAAATTCATTTATGGCCATGAATGATCTAGAATCACACATATCCAAAAAATTTAAAAAAATACCTTGGATATATTCTATCTCCATTTCATTTTGGAACTATATTAGTAAAAAATAATATGGCATATGGGTCCATCATTGAATGAATCTAGACATAGAGGCAAATTCTAAGGACGAATGTTCGCGCTATGTTTGGGCCGCATATGGAGGGATTCAACTCAATAAGATATTCAATCAAATAAAGCCTATAAATAAATGATTTATAAAAATTTTAAATTAATAAATTCTTTTATATTATAATGTTCTTTTCAGAAATATTAGTTTATATAAAAACATATATAAATCTAATTGTTTTCAATTTTTCCTACTACTCTATTATAAAAATTAAAAAATGCCCCAGAAATAATATCATTGGTTGGATTAAAAAAAATATGATTACACTATAACATGTATTAATATTACATATTCATCAATACCACAAAATTTATCATTAAAATCCCGAATAATTATCAAGTATTAAAATCAAAATAATCATTTAAATAAAAATACAGAAAAATTTAACGATTATTTTCAAAATAAAATTTAATCATTTCTCATATATGAAAACATTGTCATTTAATTTCACCTCTCACAATAAAATTCATTCAAAAATTGTAATTCATCCATGACCTATTCAAAACATACATCACAATGATTTTTTCTGTCACAAATTACTTTAATATAAATTAAATATGGGTTATTTCTCGAACAATTAACATTCATGTATCAACAAATAGATATGAGTAATTTATTATCTTCACACCATGAGTCATGTAAAAATTTTAAATCATGTGGTATTTTCAGGGTTTATTAATCGTGTATGGTCTTGAGGTGAATCCATTTAAAAATTCATGGGTTTAAAAGAGTATGATTTACAGAAATATAAAATAAATGGAATATTAATATAGAAGATAATTATATCGTCACTCTACTACAACATAAAAATTTTCCACAAAAAATATTTTTACAACATGGTACATAGGTAAATAATTTAATGTAAAAAATGAATTCATCATAATTCTCCTGTTTCTATTTTTAATTTTTTTCTAGAGGATGAGGTAGTAGTTGAATGAAATGAGTGGAAGAAAAATAATTTGTTTGATTTTTCAAGAATGATATGAGATGAAAATGTTAGAATAATTGTAAATTTTTCCTCAACAAAATTATTTTTTATTTTCTTTTGTTTTTTTTTCAATTTCATAGTTAACATAACATACAAGTGAAATGATAACTCATTATCAGCTTTATATTTATTAGAATCCTATATTATTTCTACCCCTAGTCAGTTTGTATCAATAGAGTTACCTAGATTATAGGGATGGTGTTATTTATTTCTCATGAACCAGAAGATATGATCAATCTGAATCATGTGTATATTATATCATTGGCAACACCTAAATAATATAAATGTAGTCTAACCCCTAGAATTCTATAAATAGATAATTATAGGTGCATTATGGGTGGGAGAAGAATATAATTTTGTTCCTAAATTTATTTTTTTTAGGAATATGACCATTGGTTCTGAATATAGGAGAATATTATGTGTATTATCATCTATTTGATGTTTAAATCATTATTAAACATTTATTTCTTGTTTTGTGTCATCATCCCCATATATATTATTCAATATCCCAACCATTTCTTTAATAATCTAATCGATAAAAGATTCATATTCATATTTCAAAACATGAGATTATAGTTATGGTATATAATCTACAATAATAAAATAAAGAATTCCAATTTAAATAGCATATTCAATGACATTTTTATATATAATTATATATAAATTTTTCCTTTCTCAAATTGATTCTCTCAATACTATTATTCTATAAGAAAATAAATTGGGATTTCATTAGTTAGATAGGTAATATATGATCATGTATTTATACATCCTCTCTAATATCCTCTAAAATTTTAGGAGGAAGAGGCAATATATTTTCACAGGATTGTTGACATGTTTTTCATCCAAAAGGCATTGAAATTATCAATATCAGGGAAAGTGATGATTATTTTGAAGCTCATTTTTCTTAAAAAGAATCATATTTCATTATTTCTTTAATAAGTATTATTCCCTATAGAGTGATTTTTTATTAAATGAATATTCATAGATTCAGCGTTGTTAGATAAGTATGTACTAGGCTGTGTATTTTCAAGCTCACTGTAGAAATCTGTTTTGAGTAAATAAAATCCATATATTAAATGATTTTATTATTATAAAATGTATCATAAAAACTAATGTGTGAATTTCAGGTATATCCATTAAAATGGTGCCAAATTTATTATTGTTCTTTTTCATAATCCAGTAAATAATAAATTTCATATATTCAAAAAATGTACCCGTATTCCAACACCTATGATTTTTCCCATGGAGGCTTCTCACAAAACAAAGGATTTAAAATTGATTGATATAATAATATTATATTAATAAAATAATTACAGTTATATAGAATCCATTATATATATTTATATTAATGAAAATAAAAAAAATTAAATAAAAAAGTCATAAATAATAAACATTGCATTGGCCCCAAACTTTAATGAAATTAACATAAATTTGTTTTTATAATAAATCGGTTTCACTTAGTGGGTTTTCATGATGTTATTATTATTAGTTAAAATTTATATCTCATTATTTAATTTAATACAGTGATTAAAAATATTTTAATTACAAAAATTCCATTTGAACTTTAGTAAACTTCACCGAGAAATTTTTATTTAAAAGTGAACTCTTTCACATCAATACTAAATATATCTACACTATTTTAATTAATTAGATATCATAGAAAGGTAAAATAAATGAATGGGAAGAATTAAGATACTAATAGGGTATGTGTGATGAATTCACACCACAAAAATTTAAAACACTACTTAAATATTTGAACAAAACATGAGTAATCAGGAAATCAAAATAAACTCAATTAAAAAACAATTCTACAAAAAATTATTGTGAGAATTATATGTCAACAAACATGATTATAAAAATGTATGATGTGGAAAAAATAAAATATTTAAAAAAACTAAATATACCTATATATAATATATGCTTAAAATTGAATAAAAATTGAAAATGGTAGAATCCTCCTTTTCTTACTAGAAATGTCTCATCCATGGAATGTAATAGAAATTACATATTGAAATATAGAATGGATTGATGATTTTGCCTCAAATTAAAACTCTAAATTACTGATCATAGTTAAAACATTTTATTTATGAATTTTGAAAGTATCCTTATATAAATTTTTCTAACACTTCCCTCATGAATCAATAATATTTCAGATTCTTTGATAATATAAGGAATTGTTTACAATTGGATCATCTATAAAATATTTCAGTAAAAGAATTGTATAATTTTTTCTATGATCAAAAATCAAAATAATATATATCATTTAGATAAGAAAATTCTTGTGTGGACGTAGTTTTGATAAATTAATCTCGTTCTATTTTTTGTCTCTACAAAAATTTAAATCTCAATTTTCCTATCAGATATTTATATCTATATAATACATTAATAGTCACTACGTCTAGGAAGAAATAAAAATTCGTAACTATGATAGCATTTTTTTCCTGAAAATTTTATATTAAAATCATGATATAGTTGAATACAATTTATCCCATGTATCCTAGATGTTGAGAAAAATTAAGTTTCACAATTTTTATTATTGTATACAGTATTTTTCAGAATATATGACAATAAACATAAATTGAAAAACGTCTACATGTTTTTTATTTATATAATTACACATAATAGAATAATAATATATATAGATGAGAAAATTTTCCAAAAATTAATTAATTAGTGGGATGAATAATATTAACTTATATTAGTTAATGTATTACAATTTTATATTTAATTATTCCACATATATAATCATCCCACCCACTGTCAATTATCTAATATTTAAATCAAAATACACATTTAAATCAAAAGTGATAAATTTTGAATAAAATGTATAAAATAAATTTCATTTATGTTTTATATATTAAAAACATCTCCCTTTCAAATATTACATTGTATTTAAATTCATATAATGTAAATGATGCATCCTATTCCAAATCACAACTAATGTCGTTTTTTATTTTTGTGTCACTGTTCAATAAATTGAAATAAAAAATGAATTCATTCTTGCACTTCGATAATGAATGTATCACCATATTATTTTGATAATTATTATATATTCACACCATGTAAAATACATATAATATTATTCATGAGGTGTCTTGAAAGATATTATTATATCTATGGTTGGTGGGTAAAATCATTTTAAATTCCAAGGAATGAAAAATTTGATTTATATATTAAATTCATTTAAATGAATAATCAACTATAAAAATAGAAATTTCATCAATAAATTCTATCATATAACATTAAAAAGATTCAATTTTTACAACATCATCTATGAGTTAAATAGTGAACGCACTTGTAGATTTCATCATAAGAATTACTATTAAATTTTGCTTTCATTAATTTGTTTTGCCAATTTCTTGTGTGTTGTGGATGAAATGAAAAATTTTAGGAAACTAAATTAAAAATTATTTCATTTATTTTATGGTGTTAAATTAGCCAATTTTGAATATATAGTAAAAAATTCAGTCAAATCACTATTTTTCTTCAGTTCATTTTTTTTTCATTTTTTCATTTTTACATTTCTTTATTTTTTTAGTAGAAGATGATAAAAATAAAGCATAACTAAATGATTACTCATAACTGAATATATCTGTATCTAATTCATGAAATAATGAACCACAACTTAACTCCATACAAAATGAAGTAAATTCTAAAAAACACACATAAAATAAAACTCACCCATCTTAATATATTAAAATGTATTAATTTAATTTATTTAAAAATAATTTCATTTGTAGATAAATTTTATTCAATCTACATAGTAATATTAATATATATAATTTTAATAATTTTAGTATAGAATATAAAGATTCATCATATGTGATAATAATTATATGTATGATTTATTGATTGTGTAATAATTGGCGACTTATTAAGAACCTCGCCAGTATGATAGTATAATTTATCTAAACATATTTAGTATTTACCTGGATGACATGGTGATTTGTTTATTCTCATTGATATTCGGGTGGTATAACTAATTATATTTTGGTATTTTTATGTCTTAGAGATCTTCCATACTTTCATTACATTTAGTATTATGCACCTAAATGTATTTACTTTTTTTACTATATTTCCTATATTTAAATATGTTGTACATGTACATGGTGTACATTCATATACTATGAATGATCATGGATAATCCATTCAAATGTTATTCATGTACAAAGGTATTTTGAGATGTTATTTTATGAATTATGTTTTTATATGTTCCATTTTTAAAGGTATTATAATAGAAAAAGGGATATAATAGTTTTCAAGATAATATATATATCCCCTATGAATATTTCTATTTCCCTAGTTTACAGTAATGAATTTCTACATGAGAAAATAATTATACCAATATTCTAATATATTGATCTTATAACATTCTTATCAAGGATCAAATAATGGTGTCAAAAAAATAAACTATAACACTCCAAGAGTTTATGATAGATGTCTCTTAAAATAAATTTAATTTCATCGACATATTTCTTTACATTCTACAATGATATTACAAAAATAGTAGTATAAGTTGAATTAATAATGACCTTTATAACCTTGAGAGTTTTCTTTTGTATTATTAGTAATAAAAATGTTATTAAAAATAGATATGAATGTTTAATATAATGAAAATTTAAATGTTAATTAAAATTTTATTTTTACTTAATTTTCATAATGATAATAATAAACTTCTTAAATAGTTTTAATCACTTTTTGTGTGGGGAGTTATTTAATTTATTTTTTCCAATTGTTTGAATTTCATTGATACAAATAATATTTTTTTAAACATGGACACCAAATTTATCTTTGGGGAATTTTAATATATATATTTTTGGAACAATTTATTTTTCAATGAATGTAATCATCTTGAAATTTAGAAAAATGTAAATTTTTTAATGTAATAATCCCAATAATAATTTTAATTTGATTCTACAGTAATGAAAAAAATTATTGCGATTGATATCAAAAAATTACACATTAATATTCAAAATATATGTATATATTCATTTGAATGATATTATAATAAGTCACATATCTGAAATTAGATACGGGGATTTTTAAATCACGTTTAATAAATATTATAGGTTTAATCAAAAGAATATTTGACCAAATTGGTGTTAATGTTTATTTGAGTATCTATAATCCAAATTTAAGAGGATATAGATCTTATAAAATGTTAAATCAATTTTTTTTTCTATATTGAGATTAAGGTTTTATAATAATCATTACATATGAATATATAGTATGGAAAATGTTCTATATCATATAGTAATAATTACTGAATTTTGAGATTCTGTAATGTAAAATTTATAATTGGGTAACATTATTTTTATGTTGATGAGATTTATTATAGCTAATCACTTTGAATTTATAGGGAAAACAAATTTCATCTCATTAATGGTTGAAAAAAATAACGATATTCAAAAAATAAAATATTTGTTTAATTATGAAATTATATGAATCAAAACATTATATATTTCATCATACAATAAATTACATTCTCAATAAGTAAATTAGTATATGGATAATTAATTTATTAGTATGAGTGTTTTTATTTAATGAATAAATAATTATAACAGTTTGAAATAAAAAAATCATGTTTGTTTTTAACTAACATTTTATATAAAAATATTACATAGACAATGTTTTTTTTTCAAACAAGATAAATGATGATGGTGATTTTGAGAGAAATAATGGAAGGATATTTTAATATATATATTATCTTATTATATTGATTGACATAGCAATGACATGTTCTTTTGTTTTGATAAATGAGAGAATAATAATTTTTCATTCAATTAATCATAAATAATTATAAAATATATTAAGTATTCATTTTATTTCATATATCTATTTTAAATATGTTAATGATAATGAATAAGTAATCTAAAAATATGAAATACTTTAATGCGGTGACAATAAAATATAATTTATTTAATAAATAAATCTTATGTTGATAAAAATATTTCAATTTAATTTTATTTAAAGCATGAAATACTTTTAGAGGTGTTTAATTGTAAGAAACGGAGTGCAATTAGTACACTACACATAAATTAATTTCATTAGGATTCTCATAATATGGTTTATTATCGATAAAATAATATATTCGAACAAAATTAATAAAATTTATACTAGGTGTATGAAACTAAAATATCTATGATATTTGTAATTTCATTACAAGGATATATGATATAATTTATGGGAATTATAATTTCTCAATATATGTCTTCATTGTTTAGTTACGAATGAGTTACTAATAATTTTTTAAGATAAATTTATTGGAGAATAATTATATATTTTTTAGTCTAACATCGCTTGGACTATGGATTTGAACAATGAATATGTACAAGAATTTAATCAAAATATATGTATAATTTTTTTGGGATTTTACCAATTATAATGAATGTAGTCATATTTATCTATTTTATAGTACTATATTAATTTTTATTCATATAACAATAAATGAATCCCATTTCATTTATGTCATGATAATTATAAGATAAAATAATGAAAATGATGATATATTTTTTAAATATATAACAATACAGTGTTTAGTATTTTTATATTTTCATTTGAATATAAGGTTAGAAGTGTTAATAATTTAATGTATACATTAGGATAAGTGTTTTGTGGAATACATTTTTTATCATATAAAAATTAAGAAAAATATAATTATTTTATATATATTGTAATTACAATACATTATAACAACAAAATTAGCAACCTAGTTGAATTGGATCAGATCATTATTTATTGAACACAAATGGGATGTGTAATTAGATCTATTTCTACAATGTGATAATAAAAGAGTAATAAATAATTCATGAAATATTTTTCATGATTCAAAATAAATGATCATCGATTTTAGTTAAAACATTATAATGAAAATGTTTGAACAATATTTACTAAATTTATTGTTTATTCATAGGATGTATAATGTGGGGGATGTTATGATGATATCATTTTCAGTTGATTTATTTCTATTTATGTGCTTCATGTTTTGAGTTCAACATATTTACTCAATATTTTAATTTAATTTATCTTATTCTATATATCCCTTTTTTGTATTCATCTTTTCACTAATGGGAAATAATTTGTACATAAATTCAGTGAATATTTTTTTCAATAAAGTATTCTTGTTATCTTATTTACAAAAATATATAAATTATCAAATATTTTTGAAAGGGGAGTGATGTGTGTTCATCATAACTCACAGTAGTTTGTTTGTAATATGTTTTAATTTCCTTACATGTTTGTGAAATAATAGATATGTGATTTGTTTATATTTGTTTGATAATATTTAAACTGAATTTATTTGAAAAATAAGAAAATAAATTTTAAAATAGAGGTATATGATGAATTACGAAATTTAGTGATTCAATTTAAAAGATAGATAATCTAATAAGAAGATTAGATATTTTAGTGTTTTATTTTATTTCATACACAATATCTACAAATATATGCATAGTAAAGAATTATTATTATTAATTTCCATGTCATGGAATGATTTAATTTATGGGATAAGTAAAAAATTAAAATATATTGGGTTGATTGAACATTGTGTATGATTAATATTTAATGATATCTAGTAGGATCTACATTTAAGAAGTTGTATTTTATTTATATAATGATTGGAAATGGATTTATTTTTTGATATTGGTGTAGTTATTTGTTATAAGAACATTTTAGACTCACCATTCAGACAAAAACATAAAAGAATATAATTTATTTAAAATATTATAATTTCATTTGGTAGTTTTGAACTATTAGGAGGATAGTTCATGGATAATATTGATACTTATTATTTTTTTACCAAAGTTAAAAAAAATTAGGAATTTATTTTTGTAAAGTAATTTCATCAATACGTGATTCAATGAAAATATATTATCCATACATTAACATGGTCATTTTGGACATCATGTATTATATAAAAAATATTTTCTACCAAGAGAGGCCAAATTATGTAATGGTGTAATTTTATGAATGCATTCATTAGGTTATGTGAAATGAAAATACAGACTATTATATCACACACTATAATAATATTATATTTTCTAAATAAATAAATGATCCATACATAAGTGTAGTTTTAATGGAATGATGATATTTTCCATTCCCCGTGGCAGGGATGGAATATAGAATGTTTTCTACAATATGTTATCTTATTGAATACAAATTTTTAAGGTAGAATATAATATAAATTATAAATATTAATACTCAAAATGTTGTTGTAATTTTTACCATTATATGTTTACTGTAAATATAAATATTCATTTATCATAGAGGATATGTCATTATTTCTATTATTTTTGTATTTCAACATGGTTATTCTAAAATTTTAATGAAATAAAAAATGAATAAATGAGACTCAATGATAAAAAACACATGTTGAAGGAAAATATGTTTAGAATTTAATGGGCATAATTTTCCTAATTTTATAGTAATATTGTAATTGAATAGATAATCTATAGTTATTTTTTGTTTAGGTGTTTGGTTATAATATTATTGTCTCACAAATAAAATAAATATAATGAAAGAGGATAGAAAATATGAACACAAAAAAATTTCAAATAATAAAAAGTAATATCTTATGAGTTTGTTATTATTTTAAAAATACATGGAATTTTAATCTTGAAATAAATCTTTATGATAATGAGGAATTCCTTTTTATATGTAGTAATACTCAAAGAACATTCATAAGGATTGTGGTTTAGATTTTTTTCATTCATCAAGACGAAATATTAAGTATATAATGATTACTTTTTATAACTATTTTTTAATAAATATAACATGAAAACTTTAGTCTTTGATGATTTGAATTTAATTTTATGATCTTATATATAATTTCAGAGTTGACATCAGAGGATGAATACTCACATTTCATTTTATCAAATTATAATTTAAAATTTATGAGGAAATAAAATATAACTTTGATGCTGGAGTATTTTTACTATGAAATTTATGAAGGAAAAAAAAATTCATGTCATTGATTATTAGTTGATAATTTCATATTGGCGATTTTTGGATAATTACATATACATATTCAACTTTTTTTAATATAGAACCTTCAAAATTAGATGTACACATTATTTGAGTTTTTGTTTGAGTATCTAGATAAAATATTATCTAATTAAAATAATAAAAAAATTTAATAGATGTTGTAATTAAATCAAAATATTATTCAATTAATTCAACTTAATGTGATTATATTGTTACATAGTGTAGTTTTATAAATAAAATTGGATAAAAAATTAACCCAACATTCCCCCGTAGTATGTGAAAAATGTTGTTAATACCTATAAAAATATTTGAGTCCATTTTGTTTCCTACCATTCTAGTTGTTATATATTTTCCAAATTTTTTTCAAAGGTGTCATAATTTAATTGTGGGAAAGTATTAAGTCATAGATAATATATTCAATAATTATTGAATGTTTTAAAATGAGAATATTTTTAAATTATATAAATCAGAATAGGGTTTTACGATACATTGTTGTATTCTTAATGAGATGGAAAAAAGTTGAAATTAAAAATATTACATCTATGAGATCATAATATTTCATTAATCAAATATAATAACTACATAAGAATTATCTATAGTTAAAATTTCAAATGATTATCTATAATGTTTTTTTGTTTTCTATGATATGTAAATAGAATTTTAATTAAGAAATAGTTATTTATTAAATTATATGGAATATACATTTATATGAAAATGGAATACTAGTCATTTTTAATATAGAGGATAATATTTCAGTGAATATTTCATATTACATACTAATAACAAAATTAAAACAAAAAAACTAAAAGATTGATTGAAATCCATCATTCCCTAGGTTCATGTGTGGAATTGTACGACACATGGTATTAGTGTCCCTAAAAAATCATGATGATGATCTCAAGGAAATATATCTTATAGAAAATAAAAACATTTACTTTAATTAAGTTGTATTGTAGACATGAAAAATTAATCTATAAAATAAATTCTGTTATACATCATTTTTGTATGTAATATGTCTATAATGATGGTGATCTATATTATATTAAATATATCAATAAATACATAAATTAATTATAAAATGGTGGTAATTAATAATATTCCATTAAAATATAATGAAGAAAATTTACAATTTTTTTAGACATAAAAGTGGGGAATTATAATGCTAAAAAATAATTGGAAATAAAAATAAATCAAAAAATAAATATCTTCATTCTATTAATGTACTAATTAAAGTATATTGAAAAATTAATATCCAATAACATTATATTGGTGATAATTATAGATACTCAAAGTAAATATTAATCAATATAAAAATATATTTTTGTTTTAAAGATGGAAATTGATGGGAACACTATGTAAATCATGGAAACCAATTTTTGTGATGAATATTGATGAATGTGTATTGAATATCATATAGAATATGATATGATAATAATTAATAGGATTTAATGGAAATTTGACATATAGAGGTTTTAAATGTATTATGGAATTTTGAAAAAGTTTGGATAATAAAATGTGGCAATACAATGTAGAAAAAAATAAAATTTGATATTTGCACACATTATGTAATTTTAACAAATAAGCAAAAAATTATAAAAAATATTTTTGGGTGAACCACGATAATTTAGTGATGAAAGTACAAAAAATAAAATAGAAAAAACATATAAATTAGTATCTACCATTAATGGTGTTTAAATAAATAAAATTATTTTTCGTATGGTGAATATGTTTGACTACGGTTGAGAAATATTTTATCTACTAAAATACCATATTGTATTCTATTATTTCAAGACAATGAATTATTATGATTAGGAAATGATATTTCTATAAATAATAAAATATTTAAAAATAATAATATAATCATATCATATCACATACATCAATGGTGAAATTTATTTATAGATTTTTTTTATTTCAACTATAATTTGAAATTTATAATAATATTAGAAGAAAATTGAAAATGGAAAAAAAATTAGGAGCTATATGAAAATTTATAAGAAATAGTATGTTTTAATTATTTTAATAAAAATCTCATATTGGAAATAGTTAAAAGTTTTAAATATATCACATCATTAAACTTATTACTAAAAAATTTATTTTATAACGAATAATAAGGAGGAATGGATAGAAAATGATGAACATGAAGAAGGATATATCATCCAAAATTATACTTATGATTGAAAAGAGTAGTATATAATTTATTTTTAATAGTGGATTACTATCCTAAATAAATTACAATGTTATTAATTTGATATATAAAATATTTAATTTTTATAGAAAACTATTTATAGGTGTTGATGAAGCTCTACAGATAAAACATAGGTGAAATGATCTATATATATACAAATTTATTGAATATAAGGAAAATTATATTGATTAAGTTATTAAATCAATCATAAAAAAGTTAAGAATGTGATTTAATAAAAAATGTTACTGGAAATGAAATAGGATCCCTAATCAAATCAGAATATAAAATTAGTTACATCAAGTTACAGATAATAAAATTAAATGTTTCCATATTAATATGAATGATTTTTTTTCTTTATAATGGAGGGTGATAAGAAAATCTTACGGAAACAATGAATTAGAAGAACTTATCGGTATTACGTTGATTTTTCATGGTTCAATATTTTTTGACAAATATACACAATATAAATAAATATTGTATTATATCTTTGATATGTTAATGGGACATAGTTAATGAGATATTATGTAACATCACATTAATTTTAAAAAAATATTATATTTAAAATCAATTTTAGTGAATTTATTTTTTTATATAAATATATCATCTTAAATTATATTAATTTAAAATAATGTGTGTGTTTTTAAAATAAGAAAATGTTATAGTATAATATAAATTATCATATTTTGTATATAAAAATATTTTTTAGCAATGTTAATGTATTAGTTTTTTAATATATTCATAAATTTTATAATTTAAACAATATATAAAATTATAACCTGAAATTTTTGTAATCAAGAAAATAAATAAATTTTTAATATAGTTTATATTTACTTTTAATAAATAATGTTCCCACAATACAAGTTTTTAGGGCCAGCTCGATCAACCCATATAAGAGATAAGCTGAATCGTAAGGAGTGTTGTCTAGAGTAAGCCCACATAATATAATGAAAGCATATAGTTCCTGCAGAGCATGGACAAGCATGTAAATCATTCTTGAAGGATTGTGTAATTCTTTGGTGTGGCCCATGTGGATATGTTTATATGTGTATTTATATTCATATCCCATAGTTCCTTGAAATGCTTTCTAAATGTTGTACATTTGTATAAATACATATACATGACCAAATTAATGTTTGATGTGGAATAAATGTATTTGGGTAATATTAAACCATTTTAAAAATATGTGTTTATATCATACCCATCAAATCATGATCACCTTATACTTTTCATCTCTTGTGGGTTTTCAACAAATTCCAACTTGACATAGACGACCCTAAACACAAAATTATTCTTCTCTAAAGATATATGTTTCATCAATGACTCATAATTCATGGATAATATTTATTTGGAAAACATCTAATTTCATCATTTGTAAATGAAAATATTGAAGATATTAAATTTGAATGAAACTAATCAACATGGATATAGAATATACAATTTTATCGTTCACTAGATATAACACTCTTAGCATTCATATTTATATCATGCATTCTTTCAATTATGAGAATTTATATATTTCATTATCAACAATATTGAATGTTTAATTTTTTATGGAATCATGATGATGATACTAGAAGAAACAGTTTAATAATAAATATAAAATAATAATTTTAGAAATAATAACCATCATATTTATTGACCTTAGATCACTCACTATTAATGTTAGTTCCTCTAGTTGCATCAATTTTTATGGATAACACTGGTAGAATAAATAATTTTTTTATCTATTATTCATCATCAATTATATATGTCAAATCATGAACACTCAAAAAAACCTATTACAACTCAATTAGATATTATCAGGTTATTCATGGTCATAATTAGATTATATCATAAACACCAAATGAAATAAAATATGCATTATCTCCATATTTTTAAACTAACATATTATCACATAAAAAAATAAATAATATGTATTTTTTTTGTGGTTATTTTCATATTGATTTATGTGTGAATTCCAAAAATTAGATCTTTTAGTGGAATAAATTTTATATGTTTATAAAAAAATTGTACATAGAATGTGGAAATATATATGAAAAAAGGTAATATATACTAATATACAGTTAATATCAAAAAATATTTTAGGAATATCAATTTAAATTTCATTAAAACCAGAAATATATAAAAACAATAAACTATTTCCTCTCAATGAAATTGCTTTAACAAGTCCCCACCATACAATTTATAAACCCATTCCGATGAGGATGTTAATAAAACAATAATAGATATAGAGATAGCCTAGGAATATGGGAAAAAATAAAGAAGGATATCTTAATGATTTAATAAATTGAAATATATTTTTGAAATTTCTATTTTTTAAACACATATTTAATTTTTTTAGGAAAACCCATTTTTTGAATGGGTGAGTTATTTTTAAAAATTTATCTTATTACATATTTTGAAACACTAGTTATGGGATAAAGTGTTTTATTTTCAAATCCTCATTCATGAAAAATTTATTTTCCTAAATTATATTAATAGCATTTAGTAGTTTGTTTTAATGTTTTTATATAATAAATTTATAAATTATTCTATTAAATATACTAATTTCTGACACAATCATAGTTATGGAAATAATATATAAATAAAATAGTTATTTTATCCATATTTGTGCTAGTATATGTATATTATCAAATTCTTCCTTTATATGAATTATTTTAAAGTATTTTTTGAAAATATTATTTTTTTCTCCAAATATTCATGATATAATAGTGATTTTTTAATTATATTATCTTAAAATTTTCTATTTCAAATAAAACTATTTTACTATTCAATAAATGCTTTAATCATTTAATACATGTTTTATTGGAATGATAATGAGAATTGAAGGCCATGAAAATTGATTGTTTAAAAATTCAGCACAAAAGTATCAAATTTGATGACGACTAAGGTGGAGTGAACTCATGAAAAATCATGGTAATTTATAATTTTCAATGTAAATATATTAAATAAATTCAAAGAGAAATACCAATATTTCTCAAATGAAATTATGTCTGAAATGAATTTGGGATTTCTAAGTGAAATGGATCTTTAAAGATATTCACAAGTTCATCCAATTATTATATATTTAATCTAATAAAATAATATTTCATAAATGTATTTATAATAAAAAATTATTTATATTTAATAAATTGTTTTCAAAGTGTTTTTATATTATTTATAAAATTGTTTAACTATAGGTATTAATACCGCATAATGGGAAATTTAATGCTATTCTATTTTTAAAATATGTCTTTCAGAGGATAATTTTAATTTTCCCTAGTTTATGGTTCTCATTATGTTTATTTCTTGAGACAATATGGATATTTATCTATATAACATTGTATAAATCTCTTAAATGATGTATATTTTTCCATAATTCCCAAAAAAATGATCAGAAAATATCATGAATTGTATACAATACTCTATGATTTCAGTTATATTTATTTAAAAAATTATACAATATAATTGTAGCCATAGAATAAGGACTTCCTTTTTCGAGTAATCACATTTTGTTTCAATTTAATTGTATATTCAATTATATTAATTATTATTTTCTTTATTTGAAAATACATTAATAGTTAATGTTCTTTTCAAGTTTATAGTTAAAGAAAAATTATGTAAATCGTATGAGTAAAGAAATTTTAAAATTATATTATTCATAAATCTAGAAATGTATGACATATAACTTCCTAGTGTATAAAAGAATAATTGTGTGGGTGAAATTCTTATATGATGGATAATGTAAATTTGAAAAAATTATTATAATATTATTCATTTGAAATAAATTTTAATAAATTGATTATTTTAGAAATGAAATAATAATGTATACTTTAGAAAAAATGATATAGTTTTATATAATGAAAATAAATTATAGTAACATATTTATATAAATAATAGTAATTTTTAAAATATTTTTAAATTTTTTTACACACTGATGTATAAAACTGTTAATACAATAATAAATGTTACTATTTAAAAAAATATGAAAGAATTTTAAATTAATCTCCAAAAAGTATTCAATGAATTCATTATTAATATAGAATATAATTATGATTTATATTAATATTGTATGAAAAATGGATATTTATAAAAGATAACTATATACTACACTATCAATCCATATGGGTCATATGCACAATAATGAGTTGTGACAACCCGAACAAGACCATATAATTTTGTGAAGAGAATATAGAACCCTACTAGAATTCACAAGAATGTGTCGGGATCTTGGTGGACCATAAAAGTGGCAAACATGGCCTATATTTGAAAGTTTGTATGTTTTTTAGGTAGTGACCCACCGAGTTCATTCATATAATGTATGAAAGGGAGTGGTTGTTAAAAAGACAATGACATATCCAAATGAATGTTCAATAGTAGTAAGAGCCACCATTTAAAAATGATTCATTTTAATGTAGTCAAATGATCCCTTTCACCTAATCTATTTGATCTTGCATTGGTTCTATTAAACCTCTCAACTGACTTATCTGAGTGTTGAAGAGAATTGTTTCCTCTCCTATGATGCATGTTTCATGCACGCCCCTTCATTTCAAAAAATATAAATATCACCCTACTAGGTTGTCATTATATCTTATTAAAAAAACCCAAATATCATATTCTAAAGCCATATAATCACACAGAGGAGAACTGTTAGTTTTAAACTATCAAATCATATATCCTTCATACCATTATCATAGATTTCATTGATGGATTTTATCAAGATTAAAAATTTAGTCAGGGTAAAAATTACTGGTAGTTTTTTATTCTACAAGGAATCACCAAGTAGAATAACAATGAAATGAATTAAAAGGGAATATAGAAAAATTATCCTTCAACAACAGTCCCATGTAATAAACCTGGATCTTTGACTACTCATGTTGGACCTTTTCGGTGATCCATTTTCCACCACGAATCAGCCCAGTGGAGGGAATGAATATATATATATATATATATATATTCTATCATCATCTAAATATAGAATGACATTAACCACTAAGAAGAACTAATGAACATTGTTTAGATCCTCTTGGATTCATTATTCTATTCATCAGATCATATGAATTACAATAAATGAGATAATATATAAATTTATATATTCACTCTATTGTTGTAAACTATAAAACCATCGATTGCATTGATATAAGAAATAGATTTTTTTAATTCATACTGTTTTTGGAATAAAGGGTTTGTCAATTTTTCTAATAAAATAATTTAAAAACCACTATATGATATATATATATATATATATATATATATTATGATTATGTATATATTTATTTCTAAATAATTCAATGATGACTAAGATACAAGTATGATCCTCCAATATTTTTGGAAATATCATTTTAATATATATTAGAAACCAAATTGTTTATGAATAATAAATAAACATTTTATTATAAATTAAATGAACATATAATGTCCCAATAATACCATTTAATGACCAATATTAGGAGGAATTGAAAAATTGAGTAATATAAAATGTGTTTTTGATAATAGTAGTATAACATTGACAATGAGATATTCTATATTATGGTAATTGAATGGAATTTCATATTTTATTTAACTGATAGTATATATTTCTATGAAAAACTATTATATTAATGAGATATTTAAATTAAAAATAAAATAATTTGGGTATTTAAAAACCCAAGAAATTATAAAAGGTGTATTATTTTAAAATTCACAATAAATTTTTTAAATATTCATAAAATTTACATTAAAAATATAAACATTTTTGTTTATGTGTTTATATTATAATTTAATGAATAAATACTTCTTTAATATTCATAAATGTCATAAATGTTCATAGTTATATACACTCTAAATAATGATTCATTATATTTTTTTATATATCAATAATAAATAAATATATATGTTCTATTATTCCATTAGAGGTATTATCTATAACATATTATTTTTAAATTATATATTAAACAATTTTTTATTTATGAATTGTGTTTTTTTAAAAACATTTGAGAATAATTATATTTCATAAAAAATTATTTTCATGTAAATATTTGTATAGTTTTGGAATATTTTCTTGTATAATTAAAATTATAAAGGTAAGTATTGGAAAAACATTTATGCAATATTTCAGCACATGAGTATAATGTTTATTAATGGTGAATGTCATGTGACCCCAGGAACTTATCGACATGTTTTCTTATAGGTGATACTTCATATTGCCTCATGATGCTCTTATGGTTTTCTAAGTATCATTATATTCCATTAGAAATTTATTATTTTTTAAAATAATGATATTTAAATCATTCATGGTCATATTTAATAATTTTACAATGATTTTATACTGTAATTTATCGTTGGTTTTCAATTTTATATTTATTTTATGTGGTTTCGAATATTTATTCAGTTGGTTATATTTTTGAATCCAAAATTCTATATTTTATAAAAATATTTATTATATATATGTGTTTATATTTATTAAATTTTATTCAAAAAGTATTTATATAATTTTGAGAACTATTTGACACCTTTTTTAAAACAACTTACTTGGAATTTTTTTATCACAACACTTCAATATAATATGTTTTACATGATCAATTAAAGTTACAAAAATATTTGAATTTTTTAAAGATGCTATATTTAGTGATTTGAAATAGTTATTGAAAGAGTAGTTTGTTAATCAACACTATGATATAAATTTAATAATCATCATCAAAAAATATCTTGAAAAAATCATTGGTTATGTAATGGGATATACATTTTTTAATTATCTTTTATAAAATAATATATTACATGTTTTTTTAAAAAATCTATGAGAATGAGTCTCAAATTTTCATATCTATCATCTTACGAATTACAAGTAGAAAATTTGTAATAGGGATGTCTTATTTTGATGTTACATTTTGAGTTTTGGGATATCTTGTTTGGTTCTACTATTTTTAAATCCTAGTTTAATATTACATATATTGAAATTTTAGGAGAATATTTTTAATAACTTTTGAGAAGAATGATATATAATTTATTAAATAAAGAAAAATGAATATTGTGGAAATATTTCATTTATGATCTGGTGAATGTAAAATCACTAGAATTTTATGTATGTATATCATTTAAAATAAATGACACTAAAATTATTATTATATAAATAAAAAATAATGTATGATTTGTATATATTTGATATTTTTCTATAATTTATGTAAATTTTAGTTAAAGGATTGTCAAAATAATACCATTTTCCAAGAAATGATATATTTTTATATAAATAATGATTTATAATATTAATAACATATTCATTAATAATATAAATTAATCAATAAGAATGAATGTAACATTAATTTTTTTAGAAGATTAAAAAAATACATTCATTATATAACTTATATATTAGAATTTTATTTGAATTATATAAAAAAATGGTTCTATTATACAAGATTTCTAGGTCCATCATGATCAACCCATATTATTAATGAGATCTACCATGGGTAGATCCGACCTTATACATAAAAAAAATCCAAGAACAACGCCTAACAACATCCTTGACGGTGTTGTTCTATTGAGGGTTCAAAGTGGACCACACAATGAAATAGATTTACACATGTGTAGTTGTTTGTACGTGTTTTAGTTGACCATCCCCTGGTTCCAAGGAATATTGTTTGAAATGGATTGGTTATTAAAATAAAGGTGTATGGCTAAATTAATGTTGAATGTGTGATTTAGTTATGGAGGTAATATTAAGAAATAATAATATCATATATTAATATATCATCAATCTTATTCTCTTCACATAAGACATCGAATCTACCATGGTTCATCTTCATCCTCTCACATAACATATCTAACCCATGATGCCTTCAAAATATTATCCTCTAATTCATGTTGAATCCATGATCTTGCATTACCAGTAATGATCAATAACACCTCACTATATTGTCTCTCTATATCCATGGAAAACCTGAATTTATCAAATTTTAAATCAACCAATCCATTCATATGAGAACTTATATGTTTTAACTGTCTAATGGATAGAAAATTACACCCTTATCATTAATATTATAGCTTCTTACTATCAATATAATAAATTTAATTAAAAGGTAAAAAAGAAATGCATTTTTTTAATTGAACTATTATATATATGAAGTAAAAACCATTTAAATTTTAATATAAAATAAACATATAATATTAAATATAAATATATTTAATAAAAATGGGTCACCAATTATTAGTATTAAATACACTGGGTTTGTATTTTACCTCATTGGATCACACTACTAATAGTGATGAGTATATATATATTTATATTGTATTCATATTGAAATAAGATTTATCAAGAACCCTCTCGAAGATCACTTACACAAGGTTAAGGTTTTCCTAGGTCTGTCATATTCAAAAGTAGGTAATAAAATATCAATGTAATGAAATATATAAATTTATATATATTTTATCCATCATTTTCAACCAACATATTATTGGTTAAAAATATCTATAAATATATATTTAATTCATGTCAATTTAAAATTAAAAAATATATGGAATCATTTTTAAATCCTTTTATAACTTATTTTGGATATTTATATACAATAAAATAATTTGAATCTTTTATATAATTATAGTAAAACTTTTATAACATAGCATGAGATACATTATTGATCCTCAAATATGATTGGAAATTGAAGTGTCAAATTCATTAAAACCAGAACTATTTATAAATAATATATACATTGTTAACAAAAATAGGAATATAGTGTATCCAGATTACAATTATAAAACACTATTCTATGGGTAATATAATAATATAATAATATATATAGAGAGAGATACTGAGAATGTGAGCATAAAATGAGGAATGAGATTTTTTTAAATAAGGTTAGGTATGAATGTTTTTTAAAATATATTTTTTTTAAAAAACAATATTTTATATTTTCTGAAAAAAAACATATTTTATGTGTAATTTATTGTTAAAAAATATTTATCTATGGATATAATATATTTATTTATTGGGAAAATATTATTATTTTTAAATCCAGTTCCAAGAAATTATTATTGTTGTGAATTTTCCTTAAAAATCACAAGTAAGATTACAAATTATTATCTAACGATTATATACTTAAGGTATACATTAAAATTAATTAATGTCATATTTGATCATTAGTGTGGCCATACACTATAATTATTAATGAAATTTTATGTATCTTTGTAAAATGATTTACATAAGTTCAATTATTCTATTTATGGATTATTTTCAATGAATTGTTTCAAAATTATTGATTTTGGAAAATAATTATACAAGAATATTGTTTTCATAACAAAAAATTTAATAAAAATTTATACTATAAGATTTTATATTCCTCAATAAAATTAAATAATGGTTTTCATTTATATTTTCAATTTCAATTAGAATGAGTAATTTTATCGTGAATAAAATGCCTTACATTAAAATATAGCACTTGAGTATAGAATGAGAAGTTAGGAAATATGGAGTGTACTCCTGAAATAATTGAGATATTGTCATAATAGTAATATTTCTTGTGTCCTCTTGGTATTTATAATATCTTCTTGGTATCATTATATTCAAAAAAGTTATTCTTTTTTAATTAAATAATTTAATTCTTTTCAATTAGTAATTGATATATTTTGAAAGGATATTATAACTGAAATGTTATTGGGTTTTTGAATTGATATTTATTTTAATTTTTTTTGAATATATATCATGTATTATGTTAGGTAACCATAAAATCAATATTTTGGGAATGTATCCCAAATATATAATCCTTTAAATATGATAAGAATTTTTAAAAGTGCATTTATCATATATATAAAAAATTATTCTTAGTTTAAACCTCCATACTAAGAATTTTTATTCACTCCAAACATTTAAAAAATATTTAAGAAATAATTAGATGTTCCAATAGATTTTAGTTTTTCAAGTATCATTCTTGATTGAATATGGATAGTTATTTTTATAATTTTCTATTAAAATTTAAAATTATTTAAGTGTTCTCATAAATCTCTATTGTAATAATTGTAAAATATCAACAACATTATATATTACAATATATTTTTTAGATTACTTATATAAAAAATATAGAATTTTTGTTATCACCGTATATGGCCATATGACTCCATGATATTCTCAATTCTCTAGGGCATAGAAGATTATTTTATTTTCAAAAATATTGATTTGATTCAAAATTATTCATACAGACATATGAAACTATGTTAATCACATGTAGAATGGTATTTATCTTCATTTGTAGTATTATATAAGGATAATATAAGTTTTCTTAAATTGATTTAATATAGTAATTAATGAAATTCATTAATAAGTACCAACAAAATTCAATTAAAGAAACATGGAGGCCAATAAGAAAAGAAGTATTGGATAAAAAAATTATATAACTTAAATAATGATAAAATAATTATTTTTCAAAACAAATTGATAAATTGTGATTTCTATTGGGGAAATATCTATAAACATGTTTATACTTAGTGGGGAAATATAATATAGAATTCTTTTTGATTAATGTGGAAAAAAACAGAAGAGAGAAATAAATAATCATTCCCATAAAAACATTTCCCTATTTATATTATGTACAAAATAGAATTAAATGGAACTATTAAATAAAATTTAAATTCTTAACTACTATATAGTAAATTAAATTGTTTTATTAATCAAGAAAAAATATTTTCCATCAAATGAAATTCAAGGATAATAAATTCTGATAAAATCAGATTATGAAATAAAGCCTTATCGTTTGGGTAACTATTGAATCATAAACCCCATGATACAAATAACATCAAATAAAAAATATTTCAAATAAATTATAATATATTCATGATATTTCATATTAAATTAAAATTAGATACATGTCATAAGATATTATTGTTTTATAATATAACATTGTCCCCAAGAAGTTAATTTGAGACGCACATCACATACATTAACAATATTTTTTTTGTTAAAAAAATTCATTTATTCATTTATTTTTATCAAACATAAATATAAATTAAACAAGCTGAAATAATACATAAAATATTATCTAATATATCACATAGTATGTCATATATCATCATAGAAAACATTCATGCAATATATCTAATGGAAATGAAATGGAGTTATTAAATTCCAAACTATATGGTGACGTTAAATATCAATACACTTTGATGAAATAAATAAAATTGAACATTATTAACCATTTAATATTATATATTAATTATAAAACATTTACAATGGTTAATATAAACACTTTATAAATGAAATTTGGTTAAAACATTACAATATTCCTCAATAGAAGAAAATTGAAATGAATTTCCTTACCACAAGTTTCCCTTTAGTTAATCATTCTATAACATCTTGTATAATTGTTTTAGAAAGTTATTAACTTATTACGTAAATATATTTATATTATCAATTTCATATATGATCTTCTGAAGTCAATTTATTATGAATTAATTTATAATATTTAATTATTATCACTATTTTGGGTGTTTGTTTTGTGGTTTATGATGTGTATTTTTTCACATAATGACATGTTGAAGTTTATAAAATATATATATCTTTAAAATAATTTTATTAATGTTATAAATATCATATTTACACATTATATTCATTTTTTGAATCCTTACTAAATGTTTTAAAGGGAAAATAACCACATTTATTGTGGAGACATTAGGTCTTATATACATAACAGTGATGATAAAAATCCATTATCATTTGAATGAGAAATAATGTGTATGATATATTAGTTTTAAAGGATTTATGTCATATAATATTCATCATATACATTAGTTAGTTCCATCATTATTATTTTCCACAAGATTCCATGATGGAAAATAAATTACTTAAGTTTGGGAAGTATTAGTTCAACGTACAAATGAGTTAGTGATTTGTTTCCAATTAAATGGTGAATGAGGTGGATAAATATTATCACATAAAAAATTATCATCTCATTATATTGTATATACTTTTTGAATTATATCATAAATTTTAAGATATTTTTTTGCTGATAATGAAAAATAGAAAAGAAGGATCTTAGTGAAAATAACTACTTATATAACAATATCTTGTTATGTTCTCTTATTATTGAAATTAGGGAATGTATGTTATGAATACAATAAGATATATAATGTTTTCAAGGATATTTTGGATAAAAATATTATTGTTTTTTAGAGCCAAATATCTTGAGTGGTGTGAAATATTGATGGGAGGATGTATCCTTTTGTAATTTAGGAGGTGTGGTGTTTTTACAAGTACACAACACTATTCAATAATGGGAAGTCACTATCAACCCATGTTCCTCCAGAATTGATACATTATGTATTATAGGTTGGTGAATTTCAGTTGATAACTCCAAATAATAAAAATATTCAGTATATAAAAATGTTATTTCCTTATCCTCTAAGTCATCATATTTTATTTTATTTTACCCCACAATAATTTTTTTAAACTCTATAATTAACCATTATACATTTTATTAAATTGTATTTATTTGATAAATTTTATCAAGAAATATTTATATATTATATAAATTATTTTATAAAAATTATATGAGGGGGTAAAATAAATTTAAACATAATTCACATGTAAAATGGAAAATAAAATTTTATCTTTAAACACAGTAAATTGATTTTCATTCATTGACATGTCATTATGAGAACAATTTCTTGTTGAACTAGTATGATGGTATTAAATATTTTAAAAAAAAATATGGAATAATATTTTTTTATTCAATTAAAATATGTTGTGTTATTTAATTTAGAAATAAACCAACATTATCTAACAAAAAATAGATTTTCCTGTAATTATATATTCAAGAATAAGATGCCAATATATTAACTCTAAATCAATAATTATATGTAGAAGAATTTAAAATCATATTTACATATATATTTTCGATAAATTTAATTTAAATATTTCATTACTCATAGTTTTAGTAATCATTCAAAAGGGGAGAGATCGTTCTTTAAAAAAAATTAGATAAATATTTGGCCTAAAAATAACCTTATAAAAATTTGGTATACATTTTTTGAAATGTAATTATTTATTAATGATATAAATTAATAATATTAGTTTAAATTTAAAATTAAATTATATTAACAATTGGGCGTTAAAAAAATTCATTTATTGGAAAAACTAATTGGTATTTAAAAATTTGGCATTTTAACTATACAATGGGAATTACTATTTCCAAAAGAAATCCAAAAACTTTAACAAAATAAAATTTTGATATTTTTATATAAAATATGAATAAAAAATTATTATATCCATACTATAAAAAAAGTCATTTCTATTATTATCTCCCAAAATGAACAATATTCTTATAAATTGTATTATTGAAAAAGATATTAACATTCAAAAAAAGAACCCTTATTTAACAATATATATTCTTCATCAAATATATTTTCACATAATATTTAAAAATTATTTAATTCATGTTTATATGATAATTTTAACAAATATTTTTTTTCATATTTAATTAATCTAAAATTGGGGTCGTTAATTCTTGGTGATTCATGTCATATACAATATCAGAGAAAATATTATTCTTATAAAATCATGACGTGTTATAAAAACAATGTGATATTATGATCTCCAAAATTTATGTTATTTTTGAAATTGAAAAAAACATGGTTTATTCTTTATAAATAACTCAATTATACGGTTTTCTCATGTTCTAACATGGTAATTCATGGTTTTTGATAAAAATTGTACCTAAACTGTGGAAATTAGTATTTGTACATAATATGGATAGAGAAATTTATCATCTTTGGATAATAATTAGTTCATTTGAAATTATCCTTCCTTTTGGATTTTATTTAATTCATAATTATTTATAAAATAATAAAATGTTGTGGAATGGGATTGGTTCTAGGATGTTGAGTGGTGAAATTAAATAATACAATGCCCCATGAAATTAAATCATAAATTAAAATAAGTTAGGTTTCCCATATAAATAAGAAATTATTATAAAAATATAGGGTATGAATTTTTTGGATTCAATGTGTATCTATTGATACCTATGATTTCTTTCACATATAGTGTGTATTTGTAGCCCCATGAGACCTGCTTTTTATGTTTACTCGCATAGGGATCTAGGGTGGATAAGAATCTTACATAAAGTGACCTCTTATTTGTTATTTTAACAAATATTTATGTATTTATTTTAATTATCTGGTGATAATCCATGTCAATCAATATATAATATCCCATAAAGTGGGATGTGTCACTATATTTGGTCAACATGTACATTTTATATTCCATTAAAGGGGAGGAATAATCATTGTAATAAACAATGGAATTAAAGGAAAAGTGTCAGTTTTCTAGTTAAAATTCCTTATATCATTGATCCGTCCAAGTTAGATCAAGTGTCTAAAAAATTCACATATAATTGGATCACATAAGATAACATATTAATATCTAGTGTTTTGAAAAGGGAAAAAATATAAGGATCTGTGAGAATTTGGTGTTTACAGGATCTACAGTTTTTGAAACTGATTTTCATAATTCTTCTTTGAGAGAGAGAACATTGTGATATGTTTTTTAGGAGAAATAAAATTATTTAATGTAAATATAAAATGATCACAAATTAAAATGAGAATAAATGTAAAATGAAAAATTTGTTATGTTTAAGTAATAATAATAGAAATATGATTTTGATTAAAATTATTGTAATAATTATTATTTATTTTAGGTCTGAATAGAAAATCATGAAAAGTTATCATTTCCCCTATTTAATCATGACACAACCCCCTTGGACTCCCCTTGGTCGCTGAACACACTCCTCCCCAGAACCCTCTTCTCATGTCGGTTTCCATGTGATTTCCACCTATTTCTTGTCTCAGTCTATTAAGAATTCTCTATATCCCTTATTTTTTCCTTATTTAGATGTTTTCCCTCTCTCCAAATCATACTTATGTGTTACGAAACACTAGGGGCCTAGGATCTGCTATATTTTTTATTCCACGTTTAGGTTGAGTGAAAAGCATATGGAGACTCTTTTGGTCTAATTTCTACAACTACTATAAAAGGTAATGCATTGTAGATTATTTTTGGAATCCGGACATAAATTTGGGGTATGTATTTTGACGATTATTCATTCTATCAAAAATTATAAATAGATATTCTATAATTTTTAATGTTTTGGTATTTTTTGTGGGAGTTCTAGTCCACAACATTTTTAGGTATTGTTATTGTTTGTAGTGTGTTTGATGACCCTTAGAGTTCATAAACTCTTAAAAATAGATATGTACTAATATATTCATTCTTTTTATATAGTCCATACTAGATATTTGAGTATGTATGTTGGATTAAGTGATATATATATATAATAATATATGCTTATGAAATTGTGAAACATTCATTTCTGTCATCAATGTCGTCAAGTTAAGAGTCTTCATCCTTGTATAATTTTTAGGTCAGACCCCAATCCTTAATCAATTAAATTTAATAATTCATTATGTGATTATTTAATTAAAGTGAATTTTGTTTCCTTTAAAACATTAATCTACATACCATGAATTAAATTATTTGTAATGATAAATAAATTTTTTGATTAACAAATTCATGTTTTATAATAAAACCAATCCAACGGAGGAGCATTGTACTCAATGACAAATATTATTGGTTAAAAATTTATTACTTATATTATTAATTTTTATTAATAATGAAAATAGTTTAAGATTTATATATATCATATAAATATAATACCCCTACTGGCAATAAAAAAATGAAAATCATATTTTAAATTATTAAAGAATGAAGACATCGACGTTGTTCTTGGGCTATCAAATAAATTAATTACGATCTAATGCTTTATAAAAAGGAAATGTCTATATAGTAATTTGGCTTATCTCCGATGACTAAATATATATACCACTTGAATATATTTAAAATCATTTCCATGTTACTTTTAATTAATAAATTATTTCGATTGATTTGAGTAGAATATAAAAGATGAATAGAAATATATAAGTGAATTGAATTAAAGTAAATTATTATGATGTATTTCCTTCCATAAATGTTTATAATGAATATATATAAATTTAACATTAGATGTTATAATGAAACCACCAAATATGATTTCATATGCATGTTTTATGAAATTATTTTAATAATATGACTTGTATATATTCAAAAACATGCTTCACGGAGGTTGCATAAATTGAAATGAATTCTAATGGATGGTGTAAACCTAAAATAATTTTCAATGATTAAATTAATTAATTTATATGAAATATATTTCACCAAAACATCATGATGTAATGAAAATATAAATTAAACAATACCTATTAAATTAAAAATTTTCATTTTTAAAAGTTTTCATAGATCCCATTGGTTCTACAGGCATAGTGAGGCAGACCTCTGAACATCGTATTCGTGTTCCAGCCCTAGAAATTATTAAGAAATGTTATATTTGACATTAAATATCTAAAATAAATTTTTATAAATTGTTTTATTTTTATATTAGACTTTGTGTTTGAATAATAATAAATTTTATGTTCTCTTATTGTATAATCACCTTACCTAATATTGTGAGTTAATATATTAATTTCCGTAGGGTGAAATGATTAATTATGTTAGTTTTATATAATTATGATGATAATTGGGATCCAGGATTTATGAAATGAATTGATTTGATGTATTTTATTTTTTATAAATTTATTTTTTTGACATATTATGATAAATCTGGTTTGCTCGACACTAGAATTGTGATTTATTTTCTTCTCTTTAAATATTATGTGATATTAGGGTTATTAATATTTGAGGTTTGAAACTAAATGAAATTTTGGGTTCAAATGGATATTACTCATGTATAATGTGGATTTTTGATGGCTAGAAACACATTATTGCCTTCCACCAATGGGACATATACTCGTGAAATAGATGCATGATGGTATATTTTATTATTATCTTAGATGCCTGATGACTAGGGATTGGTGTCGAACCATGATTGATTGGTGAACATTGCCATACCATCTATGGGATAAGCGTACTGGTATTGAATTCCCTTGGGAAGAGTATTTGTTTATTTTAGATTCTTGAGTGTTAGATTTAATGTGACAAGATTCAGGAGGTTGATATTATAATTTTGAATGACGGGGAGATTTTAGACATCATGTGGTATGATTCTGTATAATTATAGTATATTCTGGGTGATTCATCCTCAATATGTGAATCATCCAATGATTAGATTGTTCCATCCTATAGTTGGAGGATATTCCCATAGATATTGACACCTAGAAGGGTTAAAGGTATACCCTCTTGTGTCTTTTATGAATATATGTAAGTTGTTGTGTAATTATTCAGAATTGATTATTTAACTTTTTTGTTTATAAAATATCATTGAATTACATTATATATCAAATAATGTATGGGGAATGACACAATGGGTGATTTCCTACTGATACTATTAACTCACATCGTTCTCAAGCATCGTTTCTCACATGAGTAGATTGTATCTCTCATAGGTCTTTGGATTCAATTTATTTGTTGTGCTGTGAAAATGAGAGATAGGGAGAAGAAGAATGAGATACTACTTAGAATGAATTAGCATTTGAATGTTGTGTATTTATTTTCTTTTGTTATTTTGTAATTCGTAAACCATGTAGTAAATCCTGACACTACATTCATCATTATATAGAATTTGTGTTGTATGTTATACTATTATATGGTTATATTATTCTTCATCTGATATCCTTCATCCAATTATTATACTGATTTCATTATTACATGCTATTTATGATCCTGTACATTGTGTTACTTATATGAATTGAGGGGACAGAATCCCCATTATCAACTATATTGATAGTCGATTTTATGTAGAATCCTCTAGTGTATGGGTAGGCATGCCTGAGGCCATGGCTCCCACCTGTCTAACCAGGATCTTAGTGGTGATATGAACTAGGACATTACAATGTGGTATAAGAGTAGTTTTTTCCTTTGCCTTACTATTTTTGGTATTAGACAAGATCTTATGAATGTGTATTCCCATGGTAAATAGTCTCTCCTCGGATTGATCACCCCATATATGTTGAAATAACCAAGTGGTCAGTGATGGTATTGTTGTTCAAGCTGTACTATATTAAAATTTATATGAGCTAACCATGAGTGAATGGTTTGTTCTCTACTGCTAATGATTTATATAATTTTATGGAAATTCTTCTTATAGAACGAAAGAGAAAGGATAAACCCTTTCATGCATCATTATTGTAACATTGAGATTCACATTCCATATATATTCCACACCATTTTATTTCATTATATGATGATTGGTTATTTGAATTGTGTTCCGTACATGATATGTAATTCTCTCATTTTAATCTGAATCCTCTTTATATTCCTGTCCAGATGATCTATTTACCCTTATTTTGTGTTACCCCATATGATTACATGCTAGTATTTTATATGTAAAAGGTTAAATCTATTAAATATATGGGTTGTGATTATATAATATCCATTTTCAATTATAAGGTGTACAAGTGCCTCATAATTTAGAAAATGAAACACATGACTTCAAACCATGGTAAACATAGAATAATTTTTTATTATACATTTTAATTTCTTCTAGTTAATGGGACCCAAATGATAATATATAATGTGTATAGGAACTTTAATTATTGGTAAATTTCCACCCATATGGCAGATGCTTTATATATAACTATGTTTTTCTCTAAAATGGTAATATATGTTATATATGATTTAATTTAACTTAAATCAATTGGATACTTTTTAAAATGTGTAACTGGACACAAGTTGGTTTGATGGGACTTGTTTCATATGAGATAACATATTCAGGTATTTTAAAATTCTAATAAATTAAACTATGGTAGTTATTTTTTTTCAAAAGATCTCAGGTTGGCTTAGTGGGACCCTCATAGGTCCCCTCACCAATTAAAGATGAATTTATATGATATATGTTGAAATAGTTATGGGATTTCAATGTCATTTTAGTGTTAAAAATTATTATTGATATATCTTGGTTGGATTTACCTTGGGTCACGGGTTCAAATAATGATCCTTTTGTTTCTATTTTAAAATGGTACTCTATGTTTTGAATTACATATTTTAGTTATTTAAAAATATACATGAAATTTAATGTAATTAAATTAAAATAGAACCCTAGGTGGTTTCATTTCTTTAAACCCATGTGGAAATGTTTCTTTATCCTTTCATTTTGAGTTCCCTTAGTGCCAAAATTTGATTGTTTTTCATAGGCCTTATTTTATTGTTAGATTATATAGTCTGATCTTGTGCCTAGTGAGATTCTGTTATCCCTAACCTAGTTTTAGATTTTTTTCTTAATCTCTTGTTAGGGTCACTCCTATTGTAGGTATCTACCATAGAACATAAAAGCACTTCTAATGTAATGGGCTTATGATTCATGGTGTTGTTTGGGTGCCATTATTAATTTTAAGACATGGAATTATACATGAAACACTTGTTAAGATCTGTGGTAATTTTATCATTGTCCCTAGTTACGTGTGTGAGCATATATTAACTATTTTTAATATGTTAGACATTATATGTGCACATTTGGACAATTGTCATGTCACTTGACCCAGTATTTTTCATTAAGATCCTCTGGATGTCAGTAATTGATTTACTATCATTTGGGGAAATATATCTCCAGGCGAAATATATTTCATAAACTATATTACACTTGAATGTATATTTCAAAAATCCTATGTATAGTATTTAGGATGGTTTTATTGCTTATAAATGCTCAGTGTAGTATTCATTCACATACCAGGTTCAAGAAAATTTATAAACTATGCAATGAACTATTCAAGTTAAATGGAATCATTGAGCCTTGTGTTGTTATGTGTGGTCTTAGTTTTTTTGTAGAGTTGAGTGTCCTAGACATCATGAAATTATGTTCATCCCAAATCTCAAACTGATATTCACATAATTGAGTATTTAAACACACTAGTTGGTTTATTTGTTTTACTTACAAAGGCTTTGATGTTTGTTATCATGAAACTCATGAGAATTACCCTTGTGTTTAAGCTGAATCTGATCTAGCCCACTTATAATATTTTGGTATGTCTTCTTCTTTGATATCATGGATAGTCCAAAGTGTTGGTCATTATCTTTATTCCATGAATGAGTCCTTCTATGTATAATAGACAAAACATATGAGGACCATTGGGAAATGGTTAATTTTGCATGAATTCCATTGAAGCTTGTTTCTCTAAATCATGGTGGACATTTCATGGCAGTGAATATGATGCGGTTATCATTGTATGTCACCTTTTATAAACACCATTGTTTATCTGTGGAAAACATTGGATAATCATGGAAGATCATGGTATTTCATTTGTGGTAATTATTTGGTGATCGATTAGTGGAGCTACATTATCTCGTGAAGTCATGTTTCATTAAAGGTGTCGATCAATAGTGGTTCATCAAATTTTTCTTGATGATCTTTACAATCTTCTACAATTAATATTTCTTGAGATACATGATTTTCCCTTCTTTTGATATCATCCTTGATATAATAAGATAGCATGGGTCTAATGTTTTGTTGTAGTTTAAGAGATGCTGGGTGGTTTAAGTGGTCTCCCAATATTGAAAGCTAATTGTGGGGTTCATATAGAGTTATGGTTAGTCCTGAGAGAACATTAGACTCATACGTATGAATTTATTGGATGAACATTGGTACACCTGTTGTTTCTTATGACTTCAGCATCAGAGAAATGTTACTATGGGGTCAGTCAATCTATTGATTTGGAAGTTTTGTCATTATACTCATGTCTCAAATGTAAACATAGAGAATGTATTGCTTTGGGATAATTATTTAAAATCTATTCATTTCAATTTTAGGATATCCCCTAATCTTCATTGGTCTGGGAAACGATTATTTGACAAATAATTATCACTAGTATGTATTCATGGACTTTGTTGAGTGTGTTCACGGTGAATGAGATATGATTGAGGAGAAAAAAACATTGTTTAGTTTTTATAATGTCATCTATCTAAGAAGAATATTTTATATAATGGTTATATAGAGTGGATCTACTTGTTTTCTATCTAATTAATTGTAGCAGTTGATGAAAATAGATTTTAAGCATGTCTCTTGGATAGATGAGTGTGGTTTCTGTCAGCAATCGATTTTTAAGAGGATCTAGTTTATGTTGGAATAATATGTTCAGTGGGGAATCGACCGTAAGACCATTTTGAAATCACACTAGAGCATTTCTTGAATTATTTAGGTTTTCGTCATAGGCAATTCTAATGGTGGATGTGTCCAGGGTTTTATGTTCCCCTCAATGATGTTATGTCCAAGGGTGAGGGACCCATTGACAAAATGAATTATGATATGATGATGATATTCTATCTCTATATAAACAAGATCGAAAAAGAAGTGTCTCAATGTATCTATTGGAAAATGAGTGCTATATCGAATATTTATGGATTATGTTCAATGTGATTAAATTGAATCTCAGGGGTGCATTGGTCATTTGAAACACAATATGAAGATATTACTGAAACATCATTTCCATTTTAGGTTAGCTGATCTTTTCCTTGTTCTAGATGGTTATTTGTGGATGAATATTTTTTTAGTGGGGTGGTTGTAGTGTCCCATGATTTTAACCAGACCAAAATTTAAGGGAATTTGAACATTTCATGTTTACTAGAAGGATTATTTATTAAAATTAGCTTCAAAATACTTTTTTGAGATCTAGTATACTTTTATGTGTTTACTTATTAATAATTAAATTATGAAAAATAAAATATGGCCTAAAATTAATATTATAATAAAAAGAAAATAAAAAAATTAAGATGTTTTGATAATAATAATATTGTTATTATGATTATTATTACTGTTATTATTATTATTAATATTTGTATTATTAGGTTTTAAAATTATTCTCAATAGAAGTCTCCCTCTATGAATCCTGAATTGTAGCATAGCTATGCCCATGGGCTACCATTTTCCATGGGACACACCCCACTTCAGATCACACTTCTAACTCCAATTGCCTCTGTATTTTCAACCAATTTCATGTATAATTCTTTGATGTAAGCTACATATCCCTTCTTTCTTCCATATCGTGGCTATTGTTTCCACTCCCTATTTCTTGATTATGTGAGGCTGAACCCTAGGCATTAAGGATAAGCTGCTTCATGTTTTTATTTCAGTTTATGCTATGATAATGGAATCTGAAGGATTCCTTGGGCATATTATGTAAAATTCTACTGAAGGTGAGCAGTTTAGATCATTTTGTATCATCTACATCAATTTTGGATAATTTTTTCCCTAATTCATAGGTCTCTCTCTATTTAAATTTGTGATGTTCGTAATTTTTTTTGGTACTAGTAATTTACCTTGGGAGTATTGGTCCTTTAAAATGATTTTTGAGTTCTTAGTATTGTTTACATTGTTTTTAAATACTCTGAGAGGGATTTCACTCTTATATATTTGTATGTCTACATATATCATCCTTGAACATATTCCATCATTTTGAATGTAAAATATATTTTGGATTAAGTGTTATATATATATATATTTTCTATGCGAATAATAGTATGGATCATTCACTACCATCATCAATGTTATGAAGTGTCGAGTATTCAACTCTGTATACTTATGAAGTACGATACTAATCTATAACACTTTAAATTTATGAAATATTATTGTAATTCTTTATATATGTCGAATTATGTTTGTATTTGTAAAATTGAACTGTGTATTGGGAAATAAATTCTTATTTATGATAAATGATTTTTTTGATAAACAATGTATTTACTTTTTTAATAAGACACCTTCAATAGAGATGTGATGTCTTCTAAGCTAGAAATTACTTTTTATGAATTTATTCATCGATGGATTATTTCATTGGTGATTATTTAATCATTGGGGTAATGATTGATATATTAGTTTTTAAAACATGTCCAATTGTTGCATTAGGAAAATGAGTTTCCATTTTTAAATTGTTAAAGAACCAATACATCGTCAATGTGTTTATACCATATATTAAATTAATTATCCTTAAATCATTTACAAAAAGGAAATTCCAATGTAGATATATGACTTGTTTTACATGTACCTTCAATATACCTTATGAACCTGTTTGAATGAATGTTCATGTTATGTGTAATTACTAAATGACATGTATTAATTTGAGAATTATATTCATGATGACCTGTACTACATAAGTAAATTCACCCAAAGGAAATTTCCATGGGGGTTTTCTATTTTTATATAGTTTAAATGAATTAATTTAAATAGTTCATATGGTGGTAGGACCTTTCATCATGTTATGAATAAATGATTTCTATTTATGTAAAATGTTTCAGTTGTATGATTTTAATATATTAAAAGTCATGCTTTATAGAGGTTTAATGCCTTCAGATGAATTTATTTGGGTGGTCTAAGCATAATAAATTTTAATTGATTGGTTTATTTAACTTATATGAAATATAATTGATTGTATTGGTGTTCCACGTGAATCGACATAAACTGAATAATACTTTTTTCAATTATAATTAATCATTTGTAAAATATTCGTATGTATCCCCTTGGGTCTATAGGTGTGATGACTCAGACACACGACCGAATTATTTTTGTTCCATTCCTGTACATTTTTAATATTAGTAATACATGAATTTGAATCCATAAAATAAAATTTTATAAATTTTATGATTGCTGGATTTGGCTTCATGTTTGAAGAATTATTTTTTTGATTTTCTGTTGCTGAATTACCTTGTGTAATCTTGTAAATTAAAATATTAAAAACATTGGAGTTCAATTTTTAAGTAAATAAGTTTAATAATATTATGATGCTGATTAAGAAATTATATTTATAGAATGAATTGTTTTGATGGCTGGTAAATTTTATAAATTGATCTAATTTTATTATGCTAATAAATATTCTATGTTTGATACATGAATTTTGATCCTTATTGATTATATATTGAGCATGTGTGAAATAAATGTGATTGATTCTTGATGGTTTTATTCTGATTTACATTTTGTGTTTGTATATATATGACTCATGTATAATGTGTATGCCTAAGGGATTGATGTATGTTTTCTTGTATTGGTTGAGAGAAATATGTTGAAGTAAATGATGACTGAGGGAGGAGTTTATGATTATATTCTATATTTGAGGACTCATTATTGGAGTTCATGCATGATTTCTTGGTGCATGATTTCATATACCCTAAATTCTAGGTGAACTAGTACTAAATTCACGAGCCAAGATTATATGATTATGTCAGATTCCTGTGGGATAGATACACAATCACCTGATACCTGATCGTAAGGTTTTGGTTAGGTTGAGGGAAGTAGAATTATTGTTTTGGTGTATTCATATTGATTCTTCACTAGTAGGACAATTTTACACTTATTTGGGCGATCCATTGAAATGCATTAATACCATCCCACATATTGATATACTAGGATGGGTGGTCGGTATGGCCTCTAGTTGTCTCTTTAGATCCTAGAAGGGTTATTGTTTATTTATACAACCCTACTTGTTTATTTTTCTACTTATAACTGCTCCTTTATTTAAATTATTTATCATGAAATGGTTTGGATCAGACATTATGTGCACTAACCAACTAAGATTATTAACTCACAACCATCTAGAGTTTGGTTTGGAACCTGAGTAGATCTTCATGCTAACTGGTATATGGATTCATCTATTGTGATGTGCTTTGTATATAGGATATAGAGCCCAGAATAGGCCACATGATTAGGATATTCATGGAGTTTGTCATTGGGTTTTTATTTAAATTTTTTATTTTTTATTTCTTTTTCATAGTATTAATACCAGACATTAAATTAATTATTATATAGAAATGGTGTTATACATTTTACTTTAATGTAGTCACATTATTCTTCCTCGGTTATCATTCTTCGATTTATCAAACTCCTTTCATTGTTTCTTAATCATTATTACATGAATAAACATTGTGATACTCTTCCATGCATGAATATTATCCCCATTATCAAATATTAAGACCCTGACAACTATTAAGAAGCCTACAAAATATAGGGAGGCTCGGTTGAGGTCGTGAGACCCATCGGTCAGACCCCTATATTAGTGGTGAAAAGGTTTGATACGTTACAATAATGGTTTCTTATATAAGTTGTTTTCTCATAAAATACACTATTGTATGTTATTCAATTATTTTAAAATCAAAACATTGGCTTCCTATAATGATTCATATCCACAAAATATGTTCTAATCTTGATGAATATATATATTCCCAGACTATGGATTTAACTACGAGAATAGGTCATGTAGTGGGATACTGACCTGGAATATCATTATGGTATGAGACATTCATTACAGGGATCGAGTGTAGATTTATATAAATATATATTGTATATTACTATTTAACTCATATATTTATCATCCATATATTGTGATCTATATTCCTTTTTGGTTCTTGGGGTAACATGTCATATAAATTTTTTCATTGGTTGATAACATATGTTAATATTGAAACTATGATGTTATTTTAATTTTGTACTTCTTGATTTTATTTTCTATTACATCAAATTTATACTTAGTTGATTACTTAATACTGAGGGAATATTCTCCCCATGATTTACCTCTTACCCATTTCTAGTTATTGACATCCTACTATGTATAGAAGGAAAAAATATTGTTTTGAACAATTCATTCCTTGACCCTGTGAAATGGGTTAGCGTGTTACGTAAAGAATATTTTTTAAGAAATTATCATTATTTTTATGTTTTTTATTTCAATATTTTCATAGTTTGAATTCATGAGATTTCTAATAAGTAATATAAATTAACGAGAATTGAAGAATTTGTAGAATACTGTCGCATTTATGACATTATCATTTCACAATATAGTCTTAAAATCTATATAAAATTTTTAAATTAAGAAATATATTTTTAAATAATAATATTAATCATATAAAAATTTATTTATTAATTTATTAAACTAATTATTATTGTTTTTGAAATAGAAGTAAAATTCAACACAAAAAATTATTTTTAATTTCTAACATTAAAATTAAGATTATTTTAATTTTAAAATTGAAAACTAAAATATCATATTTCTTTTTATACCTTAATATGAACATATTTTATAATATGATAAATTTTATTTTTGACTATAATAAATATATTACTATGATATTAATTAGAATCTCATAACAAAGGTTATTGGTTTATATTAACTTTTTTTAATAATGTTGTGTTTTTTAGGAAATTAAATAAATTGAAATATATTAAAGAAGGGTGATCTTATTTTGATCTATTTTCCTCAAATAAAAATCAATAGAGTAATTATATCCTTTATATGTAATGTGTATTCATAAAATCACATGTTTCATATACTTATAAATAAGGTTTGTAATAATCATTTTGAAGTTCTATTTTCAAATATAATTCCCAAAAATAAATACAAAATATTGAACCCATATTTTCCCTTTACTATCTTAAATATAATATTCTACAAATTTTATCTTTATAACCTCACTTATAATCTGTGATTCATTAAAATGATGGCGGTTTGAATATATGTATTATAGAAACATTAAACTTTATTCTTAATATTTCTCTTCAAAACCAACCCTAAACATAGTAATGTGACGGTCTCCATATCATTTGTATACTCATGAGGAATTATATTATAATTAGAAAGGTTTTTAATCTTTTATATCAACATATAAAAATTGAAATAATGATGATCAACGATTGTGTTAACTACGACATCCACCAATAGACAACCTTATTATTTAATACCACCTCTCTTTACCTCATTTAATGATATAATTATAGAAAAAATGTGAAATATAGAATATTATCCTCCTTATTAATAGATGAAATATAATTCACCTTAATTTTTTTTTTCTTCATCGAAAAATGAAAATCTTAAACATGAGTTGTGAGTATTAAAGATTCTATAAGGTATTATTTTTTATTTTCATATTCGTATTCATTAGTTATCGAAACCATATAGAGTTGAAATAAAATACCATAAAAACGTAATTATATAAATATTGTCCTATTAATAAAATATTATAATCTTCTTTAACAATAATTACCCTTCAATTTATAGCATGTTTTTTTTTTGGTTAGTTTAACTACATATATGAATAAATCTATAAAAAAATATCATGTATAAAAACAGGATCACAATTAATAATATTGTTATAACTATTAAAGGAAATAAATATGGAATATAGTTCTATGATATTGAATATTATTTATTTAAATTGAATTAAAATACCACAATCGATCAACAAATTTACATTAGTAACCCATTAACCATTCATTTTTCCTAAAAAATAACAAAAAATAGAAAAAATATAAATAAATGGAATTTGATAATAAATGATCATTATTAAATATAATATAGATTAGTTAGGCATTTAATATACATAATATCACTTTTCATTAATCTAGGTTCATGTGTACGGTATATTGGAAATAATGTATATTTTTCATGTCTCTATTTCAAATCATAAGCATGAAAAATTATTTTCCATGCAATTTTTATTTTGGAATGGATTATATAAATAAAATTTAATATATTCAATATTGATCCTACCATTTTAATTTTTTTTTGATTATTTTATTTCCCAATTTATTACTTCAATGGGCGACGAATTAAAATGTTCATGTATGGAAATAGTTTTCACTGATTCAATTTTCTACAATTATGTATGAAAAATAAATATTATATAGTATAATTCCATGATAAATTAATATAAATAATAAATATATTTAATTTTATTTCAAATTTATTATTTTAGTGTATTACAACTCATATTTATAACATCATTATCAAATAATTCTTCAGGTTATGATTATTTTAATAACATGTGTTTCTTGGTCTCAATTCAAATTTATGAAGTCATTCCTCACATTATACATCAATTTTCACTATTATTATGTATATACTGTCTAGTATTTCAATTGTTTCATAAATAAATAATTAATAATTTTTTATAGAGTATAAAATATTGCATTGTATCCTTGGTGTGATTTGATTTTGATCAGACCCTTTGCACACAGTTTGTTTCCAAAATGACATTTTAAAATCTATATCTCTCCAATGTGATAAACCATATTGAGGATTTATATTGTTTTTAATTCAAATTTTACAATAATATTTATCACTTATAGTTATCTTCGGTAATTTTTGTTTAAAATATAATTTTTATTTTATTTTTATGAGATGATTATATCAATAAAGGTATTTCAAAAAATTAAAAGATCAAATTTATTTATAATGCCCATATTTTTTCTTTGATACCACATTTGGTTGATAAAAAATTAATTATTTTAAAATTTTAAAATTATATTATTTATATACATTTCCTTTCATTCTAAATGATTAAAAGGTAAATAAATTGTCATTTTTGGTAGTTTTTTTAAAAAGACAATAGTTTTTTTTCTATGTGTGTATAATTATACGAACTTTTTTGTTATAAATTTTTTATCCCACTACGTTTTCATTATTTTTTTAAGAATTTATCTTTATTCAATTTTCATAAAAGTCTATTTTTAGAATTATTTCATAGTATCTTTTATAATTCAGCTTTCGATTATGATGATTTTCTAAAACAGCTAAAAGTATTTTTCATCATAGAAAATTTCATTTCAAATATATAATTATTAATGAAGGATATTTATCAAATCATACCATCTAAATATTTTGAATAATGAATTTAATAATTTTATTTTCATTCCACAATATAACTCCTCAAACATTTTCTTAAACATAGAATACAATATAAAGAGGATTAAGTTCTCTATATATTTTGTTTCATTTTAATACAATGTTTTCTATTTAGAAGATTGAAAATTTATTACAAAGATTATATAAATAGATTGATGAGGGAAATAATTGAAAAAATTGTATACCCATAATATATATTGTTTTAATAATAAATAACTTCATATCATTTTTGAATTTTATTTACCTAAAATGTCACTGAATATATTTGGTTACCCATTGTAATATATTTTATTAATATGGTTTTTATTGATGGAATTATAATTTATATCCTTATGTTAATAAACATTAAAAGGATATGAAAACAATTATCATTAGATTGATTATTATGATGTGATGATTGATGCTAATTTTCCTTACACGAGTTCCTTAATTTATGGTTAAATATTTTTTTCAAATTGAACATTCTATTATAGATGGAATTTTTGTGTGTTCGTATATCTATTTTTAATTAATTAGTTAAATTTATACATCTTCTCAGATAACTATTCATTATTACATGTTTTCATAGTATGAATGGTCATTGATATTGTGCCTCTTAAATATAATTATTCCCCTATGAATATTCATGCCCAATTTTCTTAATATCTGGATGTTACACATTCATGTATCACATTTTTTTGAATGATATTACCTCTCACATTTAATTTAGTACTTCCTACCTATCACATGACTGATTATATATTTGTTAATGGATATAACATTATTAGGTATTCTGATTATACACTTATTCTCATTTCATTATCACTTATGATATTTTATTTTTATCACCCATTATTACAGTTATTGGGTACACGATTTATTAATTTTATTAAATTTTTATTCTCTAGGATGAGAAGATGAGTCTAACCTCTAAAAATATTATTAGTGAGTCTAGTATGGTTTGATTATATAATATTATTTCTATGTATATTTATTTATTATTCTTATATAATTTGTTATCAATGACAAAATCATATACCAATTATGTGATATTATTTTAAAACGCAATATTAATAGAATTTTTTTCATGTTTACAATGGATCTTCTCATCTAGTATCAATTTTAATTAGTAAAAGTATATGTTTTTATAAAAATTAATAGTAGTACATTTCTAGAGTAACAAAAATTTTATCCAAGATGTGATTATCAATTTTCGGGTATATATTTGGTTATTCATTATCAATAAAATATAACATAGGTAAATACCCATGTTATGTGTCTAATTAATACGTTTGAGTGTATTATTAAAACAAAAAATATTGGAGATATTTTTAGTTTATGGTTTTCCATGCTAATACATCCTTTTATCGATTCTAAAATGGTATAAAATCTCTTGCACTGATGTATGTATGTGTAATGAACCATAAAATTAAAGATCCTACATTAATTACGTGATCACGTTCTCCATGATAGATAAATCTAATTGGACAAGTAGATTGATATACATTAGGGATATGATTTGGGTAATCAAAATATAATTACAAACCATTATGTTTGATTTTTTTATTATGGTTACTAATTATGTTAGAGAACTAATTAAGAAAATTATCATGGATGACCATGTATTTAACAATTAGTATTATATGTTGATCAAAATTAATATTATGTCAGAAAATGATTAATTGAAGATGAAAAATTAAAATTAACGGGTTCACATTCATATTTCAGATATAATCATTACAATTTTGGTTATAGTGTTTTATTAATATGTGAACATTTGAAAATATCAGAATTGTATGTATATAAAAAAATCTATGTATTATATTAATATATTGAAGAATAATTAAATGGTTTAAAATTATTATATGTACGCGTTGTGATGTAAGATGAGAGCTTCATAGTAAAACCAATGGTTTGGATGATGATTTCAAAACATAAATTAATTCTTCAAACACTTTTCTATTTTCATTAGTTAGTGATATTTATATATTTGTCCATAGTATATACAAATTATTATTAGTTTTATGTGAAATATCAGAGTATTTCTTGGTGGTATTATAACATTATTTTTTGGAAATATATATTAAATGGATTTCAAAACCATGAAATGTGATTTTATGATAGGATTATATTTAGAAGATAACTATCTAATTATATATATTTGAAATATGGATAATGTAATATCCCAGTATTCAGTAATGTATGAATACTTTTATTTCTTTTAATACCTGTTTTCTATATCAATTTAATTTTTTCATGGGAGTATTAATGATTTTTTAAGTTGTTATAATGTTTCAGAGTCCATGAGTAATGGATTTTGGTGAATTTATATGAGGTACATGGTTGGGATAAAATTTATTTTTTAATTCTTTGAAAATGAATAGGCCCTAATGTGAAGAGTGTGGTTAGTTTATAAAAATTAATGGGACCGGTATACTTTTAATATTCATTTGTTCATTACAAATCCATCTATCATAGTTTTTGAATGACTTTTATAATAGAACCTTAAACCCGTGAAATGTGTGGTCAACTTAAATAGTTGGTTCCCACTATATGTGAAATGTTTTTCTAACATAATGGATAACCATTAATAAAATATAATAGATCTTGATTACTATTTTACCCTCAAACATTTTATGTATTATTTCATCCTTTATTCTCCCCACAAGCGATTAACAATTATATTTTTCTATACATTTCACATGTTCATGGTTTTAGTGGATCTCTTTTTATATTTATGATTTCCACCAATATGGTTCAGGTTAGATAACATTTAGTATGTCTAACACTTTGTTACCATTGATCCATAATTTTCACTATTAAAATGGATTTTTTCATGGAGTGAGATTATATAATATATTATCAGGGAAATTTTTTGCTTTCCTAATATTTATCATTCTATCAGAAAATTAAGATAAATACTAGATAAGGAGTCTTGTATGATGATTATGTAAGTGGTTTATTAGTTTTACCAAAATATAATGATGTTTTTTATATGTGTAATTGTTTTTCATTCCTTAATAATTAATTGATTAACCAAAATTGTATAATTCATATAATTCATCAGCTATTCCTTTACCAAAATTCTACACAAACTATATTGACACATGTAGTGGTCAATGAACACTACTCTAAAGACCCATTGCAATTTTTTTGTCAAACATTGCAGAACCACAATCTTTTTCTATGCACAAAACACCCCTGTGGTGTTTTATGTTTTTCAGATATATAGTAATACCCCAATATATGTTATTTATTTTTTAAATGGAATCGACACATATGGTGACCTTTTTTTATTATATCATATATACCTTACCTCTAATATAAACATGTACACATAGTTAATGTTGTGTCATCCCTTAGCGAGCCTTGGATTCCTGACATGGTCTTCCCCGAGTAAACTCATAGGGCTCCATATAATTTTTAATGTATATTACATAGGGGTAATCCCATTGTGACAATATTCTATGACATATTTTAGTTAATTAAACGATTTAAAATCAATAATTTGAATCAAATTTTCATAAAAACTAGAATACACTACATAATATCCCATGATTTTGAAGAACTCCATTGACATGGAATACATTGGATTTTCTCTAATAACTCCATCAAAGTCAAAATTGATATTACATTAGGAATGCTCTATAGACTGAATGATGTTTTCCTAACAATGTTACTCTGGTTAAGGAATAAATAATTAATCTTGTATTAAGAGATATCTAGTGTAGGATGATGTAAGAAGTATTTTTGGCTCACTTACACTTCATAGTTTTTCATAATTGTATAGTAAAATAATTAATAAAATATTATTATATATTATAATAGAATTATACAGTATTTATGTTGTGATTCTGAGTTTTACTCACACCATATTTTATTCTATGTATTGTACAAATAAATATTTATTCAATGAATGTATGGATAATGGTATGTACAATTTAGTTGATGTATCAAATTATTTTAGGTTATCTGCCTTTGAGAAAAAGAATGATCATTTCTTAAGATTCTCATGGGGGGTGGTTGTATTTTTCTTATTGTTTTCTTTTTTAGAGTGGATCTGTCTTACATAATTTACCATGCATACTTTTTATATATTGTATTAGTTCAATGAATCATCGATATATAGTGTTTAATAAATCATTAATCTTATTAATTTTATCGGATTATTCCCCCCCACCATAAATGGACTTTTCATTGTTTTTAACTATTATTCCAATTTTATATTTACCAATGTGGTATACTATGTAAAAGATTGTATAAAATCTACTCTAAAACATTATAAAACACAAATAATAGTTGTTACCCTCTAGAATATAGGGGGAATTAATGAGGAACAGTGGCTAACTAGACTGGTCAAGTTCCTTTGAGTGGGAAACAAAACATTCCAAACTAGTATCAGAGCATTGGTTTCCAATATTTTTCATTTTTAATGGTAGGTATAAGGGATTCTAGGAAGTGTTGAAACGTTCTAATTGTTTTTTCTCTTAGAATACATAGTCCATGTACAGGGGAATGTCCATGCCTCTTAGAATGGTATTTATTGTTCTATTTTTCACATATTACATTATATCTAATTTCACCAATGGATATTTCATAAGTTTATATAATGTTACTTTTTTTATTTTCCACCCCTAGGATATTATGATAAGGGATAATTAAGTCTTGAATCATTCTTTTCTTATAGTTAATTTTTGATCATTAATTGGAATGTCAGGCATGAGTAGTAGAATATATGCATGTTGAATATTGGGTGGGAATTATTAGTTATATATTTGAATTCTATATTTTTTCCAATGAATGGAGAATATTTATGGTTACATATACAGTTTTCTTAATCCAAAATATGGATAAAATACATATCATGGTGATGGAATCATATCTAACCAATATTAAATTAGTATATGATGTATAACATTTGTTACATATGAGGATACTTTTAGGTGGTTTTAATCAATTAGATTTTCAATTCAAATATATACTATTATGGCTTAATAAAATGGAAATTGTAATCATTTTAAATGAAACATCCAATATAGACATGTTATATCCTATGAGTTTATGAAAAATTAATGTTTTAGATAATTGGAATTCTGATAATAATATATAATGTTTATGTTATTAAAACATTGGAATGGATTACCGTATAACTAAACCAATATATGAAGAATATGAAATTTATAATTCCAAATAAAAAATGTATGTCAATAATTGAGGATACCGACTAAAACCTAAAACAGTTTTCATCCATAATATAGAAATTTACACCCCATAAAATATAACCATCATGACTAAGACTTAATAATTCATGTTATGTACTAATCAAAGGATGACTAATGGTGTTAATGTCTCTAATATAGTGAGAATTTTTTTATTTTTTTCTCCAATCATTAGATAAATCATAATTTTCACTTTTTTAGGAATATTCTCGTAATTAAGTATATATTTAACAAAAATAATCTCGAGTCGACATCTATGAAGGTGGCAAGGATAATTATCCTCAAAAGCTGGTAGCTTTTTCAAAAATTATTCAACACAAGAAACTGCTTACAGTTCAACATGATGTCACAGGGTTCAGAATAAGAAATCATATTTGAAAGGGAATCATATTTTAGTGGAATCAATTTAGGGGGATCCATGACCTACAAGAACAAACATTTAGTTGAATATGATGTTAAAACAGTTTCATCCACCAAAACATTCAGAAACAAATTGATCACCTATAAAAAATCATCTATAAAAATTGTAATCATGACCTCTACCAATCTATAGACACCACTATAATTGCAGTTGGATATCCGAGCTTATATACTCCATAGATCAGTCACGAGATATCGGGACATTATTACTGATGCAGTTCTTCAGTGTGACATGTCATAGAGGGATTTACAAACTAGTTTCTAGGAATAAATTTTTTCAGAGTTTCTGAGAGATATTCTAGATTGGGTGTTTTTATATTTGGGGTTTGGTGGTAATTCAATCATTGATTACTCATATTGTTTCCATAAGATCCATAAAATACCACCATATTTTATGGGTTCATAGTAGTATTAGGGGAGAAAATGTAGGGATGGGATCAACTATTCTATCTTATATCTTGTGAAAATATTTTAATTATCCACTATAATAGATATATCGAACTATGACCTCTGATCTATAGAAAATATGAAAAAACATGATAGTAAATGTCAATGTATATCATCCTCTAGGTTATGTGGTGAATTAACATGTGTAAAATGCTCCACATTGTGTATTCACATGAGGGTAGTAGAAGTAATAATACCAAATATAGTTTCCATTTACTGTTCTATATATATGGGATGAATGGTTATTTGAACACCATGTTTAGTATAGTCGTAGTTGATTTTTGATACTGTGATTGAAGGTTTCATCTCTTGATGTTTTTATTTTATTTAATTCAATATTCATGATGGTCTATAATAGTTCCTTGTTCAAGAGTGGTATCTATTTCACATTACATGGATGAAATCTTTAGTACTTATGGTCACTCAAGTATTCGAATCATTATAGTTCAATGTTATAGTGACACATACTTTTTATACAAATATTCCACATATTGATGGATGAATATCCATTATGTAGAGTAATGATATATGTCTGAATCGTAGTGGTCTAGTTACTTTAGATACATTATGAAAATAAATCACTAGGTTGTAAATGATATATATTATCTCCAAATAAGATATTCATAACATTAACATTTCTTAATGATATCAACCATATTTGCCATCAATATAACATAGAGAATGAACTGATAATGAAAGGGGAGTTGAGATGCTCAGTAACGATAAAATGGATATATCAACAATCACATTAATATTAAATTAACATACATGTATGAGACGAAGGGAATAACATATAAAAATCATACAGTATATATCACATATCTAAATCTTGATTAAATATATAAATTTTTGTAGACCATAACATATGAATTATAATACATTCTATAAATATTAGTCTTGAGATCATAGAATTTCTATGATACATAAGTTGTTGTCATACGCATAACTATAGAAAATAATTCCATAGTAGTCAAGGATCCTTTCCATGAATATAAATTTGCATTATGTTCTATTCCCAAACCATCATAGTAGTCAAATATTATTCAATATAATATAATATTGGCGAAACTCCTTTATTGTATTTGGATCACTAAAATTTCCTATAATGTTTATATACAGATATATCATTCACTACAAAATTTATTTTAGAGATGTATAAGTTTCACTTAAATTTAATTATAATGTCACCACTATCACTGGTTATAACATATCAACCATCCCTTGTTATATCGTAACCACCATCATTGGATGTGGAAAATCTACCAATTCATAAAAAAATCAAACATATGTTCATCAACATATTATAAAACAATCCTCATATCAGAACCCATGGAAGTAAATGGGTTTTAAAAACAGTTCAACATATCAAAACCAATGGAAAATGAATGGTTTCCATATAAATTTCATTATTTCATCATAGAAAACCCATGTAAAATGATCAGTTTTCATAATCTTAATCTCATAGACATATGAAAAAGAGTAAGTGATCGAGGATTGTATCATTAGATCATATTACCATTAAAGAATGTTTATAAACTTGATTTTTTACATTCATTAATTACAATACCATTCACATACCATTAAAACATTCTTATGGAAAATAAACTATTATTTAAGAAATGAAATCATTATAGCGTATCATTTCAATTATAAAATTTAAAACAATTTATTTTAAAATAGTCATTGAAAATTTTAATGGACGTGTTAAATAATTGAGTTTTAATTACATGGGTAAATTCCATTCCAAAAAAATATGTTAAATATTCCTTTTATTGATTTTTAAAATAAAAAGCACCTCCTTAAAAAAATGAGAGGATAATTTATCATTTTCAATTTGTAAAATATTCATTAAACTTTGGAAACTAAAAGAAAAAATCATATCTGAATATAATAAACATTTTATAAAAATGGGATTTTTTTAAAAACAATGATATTTGAGGAAATTGTATTTTTAAAAATAGAGTAATAATGTTGAGTTTTAATAGAATCATATTTCATTTTTAAAGAGTATTTAAGATGAAACAAATGAATGGAAATAATTTATATAAAATAAAATAACATAAGAAATTATTTTTTTCAAGGGAATAATATCATACTATATCATTATTAGAATCATAATAATAAATAATCCTGATAAACAATGATATTGTATCATAAAAATCATAATATAGTGGATGCATTTGATTCAATTTCCCATGTGAGATATTGAGTAATGTAGATATGTAAATTCAAATTATTTTCATGTGAATAATCATCAACAATATTTATTTGAATTATATACACTACATAGTGGGAAAATTTGTTCTATAATATATGTGTTCCGTAAGAATATATTTTAGAAAATATTCCCCGGACTCTTGGGTAATTTTTTAAAATGTAATAAAAAATAAATAATAACAAAAAAATGATTTAAATATCATATAATGAAATCTATTTTTATATAACATTTCTATGGGGTACTATTACATAATAAAGAAATAAATTTCAGATGAATGTGGTATATGTTTCAATGTAAAAGAATATCGACTTGAAATACCTTACACTGGGTCTTACATCCTTCATACATGTTAGCACATAATGTTTATGAAATATCAAAATATTATTCATATATTAAAATAAAATAATCATGTAAAACATATCATATTTTATTTTATGATTACCTATTCCTAAATGTTTTAACACATCTTTATTAAAATCACTATTATGGATTTCTTATGAATTTTTTCATATATGATCTAGTTCTATAGCTTTTTTCATTATTTTTTATCACCATTAGATCAAAAGATTTTTTAATAATTTCATTAATATAATAAATATTTTTTCAATAAATTTGTAAAACCATTTATAAAATATATGGATATAAATAATAATTATGATGTTTATAGATATAGTAGGTTTTACATACACATGAATGTTTTTTTTTCCGTTTTTAAGGATGGGAAAAAAGAAAATTAAATTATGACCAACCATTAGATAATTAAAATATCATATAAATCATATATATTCATTAAATCCATCATAATTAACATCTATGTAATAAATAATAAGAATCTAATGACATTGATTCGTGGAGTTGGTACACTACATATATGCATGATCAACATTATCATTTTCTAAAGGTTTTGATGGTTGATAGGTATACATGATATTATTATTCCAAAATTTTAATTACTACATAGTAATCAAATATAAAAATTAAATCCATCATGATAACTTTCTATAAATTAAGGAGATGAAAAAATAATTGATTCTCTATATGGAGATTTTAACCTGTATATACATTTCATCAATATTTTTTTATTTCCCATTTGATTTAAAGAGGATAAATAAATGTTTTTTCATCATCATAAAAAATATCACATATATTTATGATACATAAGATATGTTGCTATGATGAATACAAAATATTATGTTGATATAAATAAATAATTAAAAAGAATAAGCTTAGTTAAGTCAATTACCTCTTCTGAAGAACAACTCTTTTTTATCCAAAATTAGAGGAAGTACACATGGTTAATCTATAATACAAAAAACATATATAATGAGATTTAGTATGTTTAGAATGAATTATTTTAGGGTATGGTATATCAGGAAGGCTTTATGTGGTTTGAAGAAGTGACAGGATGTGTTCCCCTTTATAATTGAATGGAAGGGATCTTTAGGAATTAATTAAAATATTAAATTGATATAAATTAATCTTGATGTCCAAATATATACAATTATATAGATATTTGTTATTTGATAAAAATAATTTCATATATTATTATCCAATAATATTTTTACATTTATTAATAAACGTTTTCTTGTATCTTATTATTTTGAATATTTCTTATCTATTTTCAAGATTATATTTATAGTATTGTTTTATACAATATATGTGAAAATAATGTTACTATAAATAAAAAAAGTCCCATAAATGGCCATGGGTATTTTTTCAATCCATATATTGTTCATATAGACAAATATATGATTTTTATGAATTATATATTATTTAGTAAAATATAATTTATTTTAAAATATATTTAAGGTGATTCTAGATGCTATTCACATAATGAGACAAAAATGCATTAAAAAAAATATGTATATCCAATATAATTCTTTTATACATCACTATTATATCACATATATATTTTAAATTATTGTTACATATTCACTCAATCAAATTAAATCACACTTAATATTTTATAAAATCATTTATTTTAACATTTTATTTTATGATTATATATTTAATATTTGTATCACTATAATAAAAATTAATTATATAATTTCTAAAAATTAGAAATATAATTATATAATTAAAAAATTAAAAAATTATAAGTAAATAAATTTATAATAATTCATAAATTTATTTTCCCATTATACAGACAAAAGTTAGATATTTAGAACTATGAAACTATTATTATGTATCATTCATGGATTGAAATAACATATAATATATTTCTGTTAAATAATGTCTACTAATTAACTCAATATTAATAACATGGTTATAATGATTGTATTAAATAAATTCAATAATTATTATATGATAAATTATGAACTTATCACATAGGTTTATGAAAGATTAACATGATTAAACCAAAAACATGGAGATAAATCATACAATAGTTAATATTCATATTAAAAAATTAACAGAGAAATATTTTTTCTTTTTTCTATATTTAGGACATATAAATAGAAAAAAATTAAATATGTATACTATTTAAACCACCGTTTTGAAAACTATAGTTTTTATAAATAATAATGCATTTATTCCTATCCCATTGATATTAAACATAATATATTAATATCAAAAGGTCGATTTATTGATCAATTCATACATTTCGTTAATATCATTCACCATTAGTGATCAATTAAATTTATTTTTTATTGAACTCCTTATGACCAAAAATATTGTTTCTCCAGTAAATGAATTTTTATGTTTACAAATGTTATAATAATAAATTTAAACCTAAAAATTATTATTAGAAACATAATTTAAATATTTATAATATAAGGGCCCAAATATAATGTTCAGAACACATTTAGAAAAATGAAAATTTTTATATTTTAGATGTTGTAATATAAATCTTTACTAAAATTCTGTTTTTTCGTTATTCATTGGAAATTAATTCATTTAAAAAAATACTAAAATATTCATCACAATATACATTATATATAATGATATAAAATATTACAATTAATTTATGTGACAAAATTTTTCATTTTTTTTAAAAAAAATAGGTATATTAATTTTTAACAAATAATAAAATAAAAATCATTTCAATGAAAATCTATTTTTAAGTATAAAATAAATTTTCTAAAATTAGATTTCATATATCTAATATATTGATAAATAAATTTATCTTTATTATGATATTTATGATTATCTAATAAATTTTTGAATAATATTCATACCCACCAATTTAATATATAGGTTATAATGTTAAAATAAAAATATTTAAAAAATATATCCTAGATCATTTATACTCATTATTTATTGTAACTCATTATTCCATATAAAATAAATTTATTAGAAAAATACATATCCTACAAAATAATTTTTTTTAAATCATTAACCACATAATTTTTTACCTTGAATATATTTGCATATATATATAATGAGGATATGTTTTTATTCAAATCATCATCTTTCCATGTAGCTTCATTGAATTTATGATATCTTTAAGGGAGATTTTAAATTTGAGTATTCTTCTTTAGTTTCACTTTATCTATAAGATAAGAAATACATAGTGGTTTTTAACATAATAATCATCATGTTCTAATGGTATGAAAAATCAGATTACTCATTATAATAGGTCTGGTATGTACTTCCTTCGGATAGATTTCTTGGATACATCATCAACATGATAGATGTTCGGTGGGAGAAACAAGAGATAACTATTGTACTTACACAATAAAGAATTTTAAATGGAAAAAGATACATTGGTAATGTCAATTACTTATTCAGAAATATTATTACCATATTCTATGGTGAAATTTATATAAAACCTTCTCACCAATATTAAATTCCATATAAGACTGATTATTGTTAGCATAACCTTTCTGTCGACTCATAACATCCTTTATGTATAGTGAAATGGATCTCTATATCCATGTCCTTTCATAATCAAGAACCAATAAAATATATTTTTTATAATATCATCCATTAATTTCAGATTTATCAATTTCCACCTCAACTATTACTTTATCTAATTATTATTCATGAATAATTCATTATGCATGATGAAGTAAAAGTGAATTTTATTGAATCATAAGATAAAAAATACATTCTTTTTCCTCGAAATGGTTACCCAAAACGAAAATGGATTTTATAATTTTTTAAATAACATTCATGTTTCATCATTATCTATTACATTCTTAATTATCCATGTTTCTCTTTCAAATTATTACTTTCAAAAATTTAATTCCAATGTTTTGAATTACTATATATCATTTCTTTCATTGATAAACATATTGATATTGATTCAATAATATAATCAAACATGCTGTCTAATAAAAAAATTTATATAACACAATAATTTCGAAAAATTCCTTCAGAATAATATAAAATATTCATCTAAAATATAATTCAACATTTTAAAAAATATATTTGAAAACTGGGTTCATTCATTCTCCAATATATGATTATAATTTTTCTTAGAATAAAAAATGTGATTTTATTAATCGATATTGAGATATCCAATAGATAGTAAAAAAAATTCACTAAAATGTTAACAATAATAAATAACAAATCCTCACCCATAGAGATGATGGTAAATGTTCCCTAATTATCAATATTAAATTTAGTAGTCTGGAGTTCATAAGACTTCAATTTTTCCATTGAATTCATATATTGTTCTATATAATTATCCTAAGAATACATTAGATTAGTTAATTAACTCATATATTCTAGAAAATCATTGAATTAGAAACACCTGATTTTTGATGGGGCATTTTTGTGGTTCTTACGTTCTGTTAACATCATTGGATAACTTTTTCCCATCATTTTATCATTCAATTTATTGATGAAATTTAATTCTATATTTTAATCATATACTAATTTCATTACGATAATTTTCTGTTCTTTCCATAAAAACACTAGGAATAAATGATGTATTATCTTTTTTTGACCATGAGTTTTAGTATTTACATGGAATTTAATATTCAATTATTATCAAAACAATGAAATTGATGGGTAAATCCAATCTTTATCTCCACCATGATGTGACATCGAATGATTTAATCATAATTACTAATTTCCTTTATGGATCTTGACATTTGAGGTCTTTTTTATGACTTTTTATTAAATATATTCTTCTATTTCAGGTAGAATGAAAAATCAAAAAGCTCATCTCACAAGTCTTATAAAATTTTCCTAAAAGGTTCCAACAGATTCATTATCCTTCCTAATTAACTAATTTAATTCCTTCACTATTTTGGTATGATGAGTACAAAGAAACTAATTATTAAAATGTAATATCATATAATCATCACACCCAATAGAGTCAATTTACTCCTCTTCACTCATATTAGTATTATCATTCCCCGATTGATCTACCTCTCCTTCCAAATGTCACACATGTAGGATAATATTTTCATGGTTTAACATTGGAATATCAAAAAATGTATTTTATATCACATTGATCCATTAAAATAAAATTATAAGATCTGAATAAGCATGATTGGATGGAGGGAATATCACATAAAATATTTAATTTTATTTTTTTGTAAAGACCCAATTTTAACTATTTAATGTTTTTAATATTATAGAAATATTATGAGTCTGAAAAAATTAACCGTGTTTGATTCCATGGCTCGGTGTGACCAAAATATATTTCTAATCCTTTTTTGGGTTAGTTCTATTAACATGTGAGTGGGAATTTTTGACTTTTGAACCGATGCTCGGAATTGAAATCAGAAAACACCATTGAGCTTGCAACGCCAATATTTGCTTAAAGATACCTTATCATCACCCACATCGAGATCATGGGAAGACCTGGTTGTATGGGTTTTCATGGAGGATTCAAATAAAATAAATGTTTTTTTTATTAAAATCCATCCATTGTTTATTAATTCTTTTCAGCTGGGGACCACATGGGGTTGGTCGAGCATTTAATAAAAGAAATTAAATTTTCTGTCACACAATGTGGGTAACCATGAAACCAACCATTTAATAAAATATTATTATACATTATTTAACGATTAACTCAAAATAAATGAGAGTGGCTACTCACCTCTCGTGGTTTGGGGTAATTTTTGGCAAACCAGTTCAGTGGAGAACTTTTCATGGATGAATGAACCTATGGATCAATAACGAGGAACCGATGCTCGATCTCCGATATGAAGCATGTTGCAGGAGTGATGAATGCTATCATCCCCTTCAACGTGTTCATCCTCTTCCTCACTCAATTTCCAACGATCAATTAATATAGGGAAATTTTTCTTATTGTCCTTCGTGATTAATCGTTGTCTATAATCAATGAACCACCTGCTATCGATCTAACGTAGAGGGTGTGGTCAAAACGAACATGTCTTGATTCATTTGTTACTTTATTTTTTGATGTGTTCTTCACAGATCGATCATCGGGTTGAGGGGAACCCAACCACATTGATAGAAACTGGTTCCAGAAGAGTTCAAGGTGGCGGCCGACACACTGGTTGACCATGATGGAAACGATGTCCCAACCGCTCCATCGAAGGAGGTCATGGCCTGTTAGCTGTGGAGGAGGAGGGTGGCAGTCATCCATTGGCCGGATGTGTGGATGATGGGAATGGCACTTTTGCATCACGAGTAAAGGATAAGGCCGCGACTGTCGTGCCATTGAAGCAAACCTGTGTGGCCGGCATCCGGCCATCCATAGGAGGAGCAGTGGTGTCGTCACACCGCTGGACATGGAGGTAGTTAGGAACAATGCTGGCCACATCAGTGTAAGGCCGACCCGCTCCGTTGAGTCTCGCATGCAAGTAGAAGGTGCCGCGTGGTGTCATTATGTCAGCCAAAACCGAACAGTCCAAATGGACTGTTTCAGAATCTTATGGGGGGGGGGGCTCACGTGGGTGGAAGCATGGTTGGGCCCTGTCACAGCGATGTGCATCCAGCTACATGCCATGCCGCCGGGGCTGGGCCACCCCTTTGTGGGTAGAGCCAGACAAGTACTGGTTCGGGTCGACCCGAACCGGGTCAGGTGAGCCCATTTCAGGTTGGGCTGGGTTAGTCTGACCGAGTCAGACCAGGCTCAGGACCATCTAGACCTAGATACACCCATTTTTTAATATCATGAGAACAATCCACTCATTAGACGAACTATCTATGAAACTAGAATCCTTGGATCAAGACAGTCTTTTTGGTATACTCTACTTGAGTTTTGGATAATGATGGAGTACGACTAGGTTGGATTGAAGCTGAAACCAACTGGGCCCTTACAATAGAAACACTAATAACATTAAGTCTGAGCATCTGATTGAAACGTTTTTAGTAACATTGGGTCCCTATTGACATGACATAGATTCATGATTCTACTTCATGGGACTTCGTGGCAGTTGATGTAACGTCTGATGGACTGGGGAGGAAATCCTCCCAGAGTGATGCATGATTATTGAGGGAACCTTGTGGCTTGCTGTACTTGATGAATCTAATGATACTATGTGTGTTGTCTTCAGATCCTATGTTCTTCTTCTTCAGATCCTATGTTGGTTATCATCAGATCCTATGTCGGTCATCATATTCTGATCATGTGTGGGTCATCTTCAGATCATGTTTGGGTCATCTACGATCCTATGTGGGTCTACAGTAGAGCTTCACAATGAATTAATATGATATTGCATTACATCGAATCATCTAAACTTTTGTACATAAGTTGTACCTAGTGTATGATGAGTTTTTACCTTTGTGGTACAATTTTCTATGGTGACACCTTTGTTGTATACTTTTGTGTGGAATCAATATTGTGGTACATCCCTCTGTGGTGTTTCCTTAATGGTATTATTTCCTTTGTGTAACAGTTGTGATTTTTAAAAATAAGTAGGGCCTTGTGTTTCCTCACGAATGAGATGGGTATACATGGTAAAATATGTATATTTATAAGCATATTCCTATGTAGAGTTGATTGTTTAATCGAGCTTCTAATTGTAGTATTGCTTAGTAGATTATCATTTGTGGATTCTGAAAGACCATTGAGGATCTTGGGGTTCCTACAGAGTGTTGTTATACTCACCCCTTCATGGGCTACACCCGGACATTATTGTGTCATGTACAGATGAAAGAAAGCGCTGATTGAGGTCAAGGGTACCAGGACTAGAGGCCACTCGAAGGTGGAGCTTAGAAGAGGCATATCGTAGAGATGACCATTCGAGAGATATACCAACAAATCAGGTAGGATCTTTGGCAGGTGTTCAGATTTGTTGTTTTTAGTTTTACTTGAGCATTCCAGTTTGAGCTTGTATTATGGCCCTTTTACTCACAGTACTCTATATTTTACATTTTATATGTATATTGTTGTGTGCTCAGATTGTCTGAGTTTATAGCTTAAAAGGAAATTCCTTCCTGGTTTTAGGATTATGCATTTTCAATGCTAGTCTCCATCCCCCAGGCCTATGAAAGGTGGGAAAGGGGTAGTCACGACACATGCCCTGGGGGACAGGTCATGAAAAATTGCTATTAGGGGAGTCAGTTCTACCGAAGAACATGGAATCTAATCTTTTAATCCACAACCGTGTTATGTTTTATTAGTGTGAAATGATTTCGGGGAATCCTATATCGGTGTGGCGGTTGACGTGTCCATACACCAGGACCCTGACATCATATTTCTGACTCAGTGAATGAAAACACTGATTGCATGAGTGTTTATGAAAATTTTTCTTTCTGATATCATTGATTTAGCTAACCAGGTATAACTTATTGACCATGGGCCACCTTTGTTTTGAGATTCCTATGTGAATACAACTTTCCAGGGTTCCAGGTAGAGTATGAGATGACAACCCACTGAGAGATGAGGCTTCGGTGCAGGTCCTCTTTTTTCAGTTGTACCATCGGGTGGTGTAGCAGCAACCCCACTTTACATTGGGAAGCCAATGCCACATGCCTTAGCCACAGAGGTTCATGCTTCATGAGCATGATGAATGAGTTTCAAAATCAATGGCCACCAAGGTTCTTGGGTGAGATGGATCAACATGTGGTTGTGGACTGGATGTACGTTGTGGATAGAGTTTTTTGACCAGTATGGACACCATCTGATATCATGGTGATCCTTACAACCAGACATTATCAGGTAGTAGTAGGTAGATGGTAGATCATGATGCTTTAGGTTCATGATGAGGTTACTCCCCTATAGACAGGCTTTAAGAGCCTGTTTAGTGGATATTTCGTCCCACTAGCAATACAGGCAATGTGTATACATAATCTTCTCCACTAGAAGCAGAGCAACATGACCATAGGTCAGTATTCATCAATGTTCACCGAAATCTAGTGATACTCCACTAACAGGGTGAGTGATCCTTTCTTCTGGGTCCAGACCATCGAGCAGGGGCTCTGACAAGAGATTAGGGCTTCGATGATAACTCTTAGTATTCCGGAGCAGGCTGGGGTGTTAGAGTGAGAACTCATATTAGAGAGTATCCTTGTTAAGAAGTCACCGACAGAGAGACCCACCACCATATGTTTCATAGTAGAGTCATCTGTAGTTGGTAGCATACAGATGACATAGAGGTCCTACAGTACCGGACATATAGGTGAAAAAACACATAATACATGGTCGTTTGTGTAGGGATCTCAAGATATAGTATGATAGTCGAGGAGCTGGAATTATTACTCGGGCGGTGGGGAATGTCACATGGATCGCGACTCCTCGAATCGCCATACGGATGACCAGAAAACGGTCGTAGAATAGCCTGGGAAGATTCAAATATTTGGTCGAGGAGGTCCACAGGCATCAAACATATATGATAGAGGATTTGGATGTGCAACAGGCGGTGGGCAGCGATTCGAGGTTCTATCGCTCCCACCTCTAGTTGGTCCACCCGACCATAGGGTGTAGGTGAAAAGGGACGATCTGAGCTCTAGGAAGCTGAGGCTTATGACCATGACACTCCATAGATGATCTGATTTGAGATCTGTGTCTACTATTCGATAATTGTAGTACTGATAGATATAGGTTCCATTAAATCTTTTATTTCCACGGCCCACGTTCAAAGCTCGAAGATTCTTGTGGAGACATTGGCTCGATTCTGATGGATAGAGATTCATACGGGAGATGATTCTACAATTACACACCGGTGAAATCCATGTGAGCATAAACTAGTAGGCGAGAGCTTCGACTGGGATCTTCTAGTAGTGGTGTTGAGGAGTTACGACATCGTCTTGGGCATGGATTTGATATCTACAGTCCATGATCAGATTGACTGTATTAGGCACAATGTGTTGTCTGTCCATGAGGAAGTGACTATGTTTTTTTTACAGGAGAGAAGGGATGATTTGCAGCACTTGATGGAATTACCTGGAAGAGGGTTCATCCAATCACACATCAGTTGTCAAGCATTATCCTCAATGATTTTTATGTTGAGAGTGTGAGATATCCTATAGTTGTGGACCTGTACGCTGATGTTTTTCCTAATGATATTATGGGTCTACCTCTTCACAGAGAGGTGGAATTTTATATCGATTTGTACCATGAGATGATACTGATATCTACACCATCATATCGGATGGCTCCCATGGAGTTTTGAGAGATTTGAATACATCTGATGGACTTGAAAAAGAATAGGTTCATTAGTCCTAGTATTTCTCCTGGAGAAGCCCTTATTTTGTTTTACAACAAAGACTATGAGAGTTTGAGACTCTGGGTGGACTATCGGTGCTTGAACCAGGTGATTGTGGAGATCAAGAACCCACTAATGAGGAATTCCGATATTTTTTCTCAACTGATGAGAGAATAGTGTTTTTTTATGATAGTGCTCAGATCAAGTTATCACCAGCTCATGGTACGAGACGAGGATGCGCAAAAGACGACCTTCAGATGTCGATATGGACATTATGAGTTCTGGGTTATGCCATTTGGTTTGAAAAATTCCTCAGTGGTGTTCATGGGACTCCTGAATAAGATCTTCTATACATACCTCAATCTCTTCTTGATAGTATTCATAAACAATATCCTGGTATTGTCAGCTAAAGAGGAGGAGCAGGTCTATCTTTTATAGATAGTTTTGGACACACTCTGAGAGAAAAATCGTTATGGTAAACTCTCGAAGTTCCAGTTCTGGATCCGAGAGGTTCCCGTCCTGAGACACTCCATCTAGGATACTAAGTTTGTAGTGGAGCCAATGAAGATAGGGGTTGTGCATGCTTGGGAACCACCCATGAGTGTGGTAGAGGTGCGACGTTTCTTGTGTTTGTCCAGTTACGACCAGAGGTTTGTGCTTGAATTTCCAGAGTTGTGACACCCTTATCATCATTGAAGAATAAGGTGATACCCTTCATGTGGTCAATGAGATGCCAGCAGAGTTTCTATAAGATGAGGAAGAGACTGATGAGTTCCCCCATCATTAGGTTACCGGAGGATGGCGTTGGGTACATAGTCTACTGCAACGCATCAGGAACCAGGATTGGATGTGTCCTGATGCAGGAGTGAGTAGTGATCGATTATGGTTCTCAAAAATTAAGGCAACATGATATGATCTACACTACCCATGACATGAAGTTAGCAGTAGTGGTCTTTTCCTTGATGATGTGGCAACATTAATTAATGGGAAAATATTTTAAAGTTTACTATTATAAGAGTCTTAGGTATATCATCTCTCAGAAGGACATGAACTTGAGACAACGATGTTGTATTGAGTTCCTGCAGGACTATGACTTTGAGATAGTCTATACTCTTGGAAAGGGTAACATATTAGAATATTCACTCAACAAAAGATCTGTTATATAGTTTTTGAGTGAGGTGATGGAGCATATAACTATTGTGCAAATATCTTACGTGGATCAAGATGGAGTATATTCTCTTCAATCATTGATAGTCACTCCCCCACTCTTTTAGTGAGTTAGGGAGGTGCTATATGGGGACACTAATTGTGAGGCTCGACTTTCTCAGATATTCACGATATAGGGACTTGTGGTATTTTTAGTAGGTGGGGAGCACATCATCCTATTTAAAAGGAAGTATTATGGTACTGGTGGCACTACGAGAGTATGTGTTGAGGAAGTTCTATACATCCCATATAGAGGTACACACAATAAGAGTGATGTTGTACTAGGACCTTCGGTGTAAGCACTGGTGGCCTGGAATGTAGAATGTCGTGGCATGGTACTTCACAAGGTAAATCACTTGTAAGTAAATGAAAGCTGAGAATCAGGTTCTAGCAGGATTAGTTTAGCCACTAGAGGTTCCAGAGTGAAAGTGGGAAGGAATCTTCATGGACACTGTAACAGGTCATCCTTTCATGTCCAAGGGACACAATTCCATCTCGGTGATCATTGACCAACAAACCACGCTATCCCACGCCCTACTTCTCAGAGAGTAGGGTTCAGAAGAGGGATTGGTATGCCTCTATGTTCAAGAGTTTGTATAGCTTCATGGAGTGCATTTAACGACTGTCTTCGAACGTAATGCAAATTTTACTTCTCAGCTGTGGAAGGGGTTTCACGAGGCATTCAAGTCACAAATTTGATTGAGCATATCCTTCCATCCACAGACGGTTGGTCAGAATGAGCGGACCATTCTGACCATTGAGGACATGCAATGTGCTTGCATCCTGGATTTCATCCGCAGCTGGGCGGATCACTTTCTCTTTGTGGAGTTCGCGTAATAAAATAATTATCACTCCATTATTGGTATGGAACCATTCTACGCATTTTACATTCAACCATGCAGATCTCCTTTATGGTGTACTATGCTATTGGAGTCAGCACACATGGGACCAGAGATGTTATGGGATACCACGAAGATTGTGTTGTTCATCCAGGAGAAGATGAAGACTACATAGAGAAGGAAAAAGTCTTATGCTAAACGGAGATGGATCCCTTTGGAGTTCTAGGATGGTGACCATGTCTTTCTATAGGTCTCACGTCAACGAGGATTGCGAAGATTTGGCTTGGGTGGCATGTTATATCTACGGTACATATTACCCATACAGGTCCTCGGTAGTGTTATTGTGGTGGTATACCTCCTATTCTCTTCCCCCTCAGTAGCACCGAGGGAATTCCATTTTCCACGTATCCCAGTTGAGGAGGTATGTGCATGATCATTCCTACATCATTGACTGGGGTGAGCTAGACATCGAGGATGGAGAGTTATTTTCAGAGGTTCTAATTAATATTGATGATCAATATGAAAGTATCCTTCATGGGTGATTGATATCTCTACTGCATGTTTGATGCCATCATGAGATCCTCCAGGAGAGCATATGGGAGAGAGAGGCTCATATTCGTGCTCAGTACCCCTACTGGTTTCCCTAGATTGTGTTGTGTCTTTCGGGGACACAAATCCCTGAGGTGGGAAGAATTTAATGACCAATATTTTTTCATGTTATTTTTTTAATTATATGGAAATATTACGAGTCTGTGAAAATTAACAGCATTTGATTCCGATGGTAATTGCGCCTAGAATGAATTTCGGAACGTTTTTTTTCAGTTTTTATTGCTAACAAGCGATCATGAAATTTTAATTTTTGAAAATATGCTCAGAATTTAAATATGATAACATCGTTGAGCTCGTAGTGCCAATATTCACTTGAGGAGACCCTCTCTTCAACTGCAGTAGGCTATGGGGATGATTTGGTTTTACGGGTTTTCGTAGACGATTATAATAAATCAAATGATTAATATTTATTAAACGCCTTCCATTGTTGCTAAATTATTTGGAGGTGGGGACCACATGAGGGTTGACAGACATTTAATAAAGGGAATTAAATTCTTGGTTACACAATGTGTAACCAGGAAACCCTCCATTAAAAGAAATCTCATTAATATCGATTTATCCATTAACTTAAATTAAATGAGAGGGACTCCACACCTCTTGTGGTTGGGGGAATTGTTGGAAAACCGGTTTGGTGGATAACACTTGTTGGAAGAATGGACCTCCAGATCAAGAAAGAAGAACCGATGCTCGACTCCGGATCAGAAGTGTGTTGCGGGAGAGATAAACACTGGTTTCCCCATAAACATCTTCATCCTCTTCCTCAAACCATCTCCAACGAATAATCGAGTTAGGGAAAATATTTGTATCGTCTTTCGTGATAAATCATTGTCTTCAAACTATGAATCGCATGCTATTGATCTAACACGGAGGGTGTGGGCCAAAAAACACTAAATAATCCATCCACTATTTCATTGTTTGACACATTCTTCATGGGTGTATCATATGGTTGAGCAGAACCCAACCACATAGTAGGGACCTAGAGTGGGGTGGGTGCAAGGCAGGGACCGACCACGATGATGGGGAGATGAAACTTGGCCACTGAAGGAGGCTGTGGCCCATTGGATGTAGCGGAGGTGGGTAGTGGGCAGTCGCATGGATGAAGGGTGGTTCACGTTAGCGTCACCGGTAGTGGAGGATGCCCCAACTGTTGAGTTTCTACAGTGCACCAAGGTAGCTGACACCCTGCTAGCCGTAGGGGGAGCAGCGGCGCCATCACGCCGCTGGATGGGGAGCTGGCCAGAATCTTGGCCGTCTGTATCACGATAAGCTGGACACACTCTGGTGGTTCCTAGGTTCCAGTAGAGGGTGTCACATGGCACCTTTAGGTTGGCCCAAACCGAATGGTCTAACCTGACCATTTGAGAATCCTGGGGGGCACCTCCCACTGGGGGAGGATACTGTAGGACTTGCTTTGGAGGACTGCAACCAGCTGTGGGCCGGGCCGAGCGGGCAGTGTTGGGGTGTCTCGTTAGAGCAGGCCACACCCAGCGGGCCGGGACGGACCAAGGCCCAAAAGGCCAGGCCCGCTGCGGTCTGGCCATTTTGGGTCGGACCCGAACTGGGTCGGGTCGACCCGAACCGAGAATGTCGGCCTAGGCCGGGATGGGTCGGGTCTTTCCGACCGAGTCGGACATGACCCAGGCCCCTCTGGAGCCAGATCTACCTTTTTTTTCTATATCTTGAGAACCAGGATTTTTTTATGAACCGTCCGTGACACTGAAATCCTTTGATTTAGATAGCCATTTTGGTATACTCCACTTGAGTTTTGGATAATGTTAGAGTACAATCTGGTTGGATCAAACACAAATACTACTAGGCCCTTCAGAATAGGTTATTTCAAGATTCAATCATGCTTAGTGCGGGATCCCTATGGTTGTCTGTACTTGAAGAATCTACAGATCCAATGTGGGCAATCTTTAGTTCCTATGTGGGTTATCATTAGATCCTATGTTGGTCACATTCAGATCATGTGTGGTTCAGCATCTTTAGATCCATTTTGGGTCATCCTCATATCCTTTGTGTGTCATCTACGATCCTGTGTTGGTCAACAGTAGAGATTATCGACGAAGTAAGGTGATCAAGAAATTCAACATTTCATCTATATTTCCGTAATTACGTTTTACTTAGTGTGAACTGAGTGATTACCTATGTGGTACACTTCTGTGGGGTGATAAAATTGTGTTATAACACTGTGTAGTGCAACCATTATGGTATATACCTTCATGGTGTTACCTTCATTGTATTCTATCCTTCGTGGAATAGTTGTGCATTGGCTAACGATGTTGGGCCCTGTGTTTCCTTATAAACGAGCTGGGTATACATTGTAACATATATATATGTATATGTATGAGAATGTAACTATATATATTTGATTATTGATTCATTTTTGTTATTTTAGTCTTTTATTGTAGATTATTCATTGTCTATTCTGAGAGACCTTTGGGGGTATCGGGGTTCCTACTGAGTATCGTTATACTCACCCCTGCACGGGATATGCATGTATCTTTTTGTGTATTGTGTAGACGACTAACAACGATGATCGAGGTCAATAAACCAGGACTAGAGGCTTCTCAGAGGTGGACCCTAGATGAGGCGTACCGTAGAGAATATTGTTCAAGAGTTGTATCTACACTTCAGTTAGGATCATTGGTAGGTGTTCACAGGAGCTTTTTTCAATTTTACTTGTACTTTCCAGTTTGGGCTTGTATTACGACCACATTACTTATTGTACTCACCCAGTTTACATTATAGTTTAATTATTAATTGTATCTACCTATGTTCTTGAATTTTGTGAGTTTTCATGCAAAAATGAATTGGCTTCTCTATTTTAGGGATACACCATTCTGTTTCTTGTCGCTAGCCCATGTCCTATGGATGGTGGGCTAGGGGTAGTCACGACACGAGCCCCGGGGGACAAGTCATGAAATTTTTCTTCTACTTGGTATATTTTAAATCATACAATGATCTATGATTCTATAGAGACCTTAAGTGAGTTTATTGAGCATTTTAATAGGATATTAAATCCTAGATTCAATGCTATTTAGTTTCCAATGAGGAATAAAATTTTACTTTTTGAAACATTAAATTTTTACCTGATTACTTCATGTACCATTCATTGATAAAAATATAAATAATGGTGTTATAAATGATAATAATAATATAAAACCACATTATAAAGAAAAAAACATTCATTCTATGTCAAAATATAGAAACATATTTTTGAATCCATGATATTTTAGGTATAACTGATGTAATAGATTATCATTATCTAAAAATTATAACTTTATCGAATACTAAGTCGTATTCCATGGTTTATCATTTTCTTCATCCATCATTAGAAATAATAACTAAAAATATTTGTGATAACCACTATACAGAACAATATTTTTCATTGATAGATATCACATCATAGTGGAAGATTCTTAATTATGGTTAATAATGATACAAACCATAATCATATAGCTTTTGTGAATGGGAAAACATGAAAAATTAGATAAAATTTTCATAAAATATCCATATTTTCTCCCAATAAGTTCTTCATAACTAGAACCATTCTATGATAAATAATACTTAATAACATTCTTCATTGCAATTTGAAAGGACACATAAGTGAGGGGGAGATGATATTATCGTTAAGTGTAAAAATAGAGATATCAATGATCACATGTGTATAACATGAACATAAGTATATGATAACATTATTATAGAATTTTAAATTTATATCATGTATATCAGTGATCATAATCCTTATTAATGAAATAAAATAATGTAATTCATTAGACATGAATAGTAATGATATCAAATAACACCAGCCATAATAAAAAATAATAAATAATACCTATGTTTTTTTATAAGTATATTGATGGTAATAAATTTTTTAATTTTTTATTGACTGTTTCCATGACTACCATAATTGAAGTGGTTCACTTCCTAAACTATCATTCAATTCAATTTTCACTTCCATGGGTATAATTGTTGAAAATATACCTTAATAAAAATTATTCTCTACCTATTATAGTCATGTTTATCTAATGAGATATTAATCATTACATAATGTATTTGAGGGATATATAGGTCCCACTCAATATTTTTTTAAATATTTACCATCATCCTTTGAAAAAAATTAACTATCACCCTTAGTTATGAATTTAACAACACAATGGGTTATAACATATCCATCCTCACACAATCAAAACCACAAATATTATTTCAAAATATCATATAACACTCATCATAATGAAATAAACAGATTGAAATGTCTTTCATAAAAATTTTATCACATCATAACCCCTAAAAATGATTATAGTTCATAAAAAATTAATCATTAAATCATATCATAAACCATGGAAAAGTTTATAATTTTTTAATAATAATATCATTAACATAAAATATCTAGATAATAAATATGTATTTAATGATTATCTTATATAGCGAAAAATTAATATGTTTAACAATGGTTGTTTTCATTGATGAATAGAGATACCATTAATAAATCCGTAAATTTAATTGATGAAAATGGCCTTTCCGTTTTGAAATGATTACTTTTAAATCATAAAATATCCAAAATGATATGTAAAAAATTTAAATTTAAAATATAAATTACGATTTAAATCATTGTTAGAGGGAAATTTCGGTCAGTCGTATAAGATAAAAAACATTCATTGTACACATTTTTTCATGAATAAAGTACCACTTTCTGAAAATAAACAAAATATTCATGTATATTTTTTTTGAAATGCAGAACATTGTTATAGATGAAATAAAAAAATCATTTTATATCTATAAACAAATTAATAGAAAAATTTTATTAATAATATTTAATATATTATAATAAGGAATTTTGGCCGATGAGGTAAATACAATTTATTATACATAAAATCATATTTTTTCTTTTTGATCAATTAGGGTGAGGGTAAAAATTGTTAAAAATGTATTTTTAAAAAATTAACCACATTATTCCGAAAGGGAAATGTTCTTTGGATGTATAAAACATGATTTTATCATCAAAATATAAATCACATGTAATCATGATAAACATTGTAATTGATATATAAAACTGTTAAAATATTGGTAGCAATTTAATCATAAGTCACGGGGAAGAAAAAGAATCATATGAATTTAAAAAAAATATTTTCTATAATATGAATCATATAAAACATTCATGTATTATATATTCCCCAAAAGAATAAAAAAGTAGATTTAAAGTATATGTCCCATAAAAAAGTGATATGAAAAAACATATCAATTTGGTAATGTTTTGAATCCAAATAAACAATAAAGAATACAATCAAAATTAAAAATTAATTATCCAGAAAAGGATTTTATTTCTAGTATAACTTATATTAAGGTATTTTATACCCCATAATATTTTCATGTGAGGGGAATATGGAATATGTCTCATTAAAATACAAGATATATTTTAAATATTTTACATTTAGCTATAATTCCTTTCTTAACATTGGAAACTAATTTATATTAAAAATATATTAATAATACATCAATTACATAAAAATAATAAAATAAAATATACCATATATTGTTTACACATATCATTTTATCAAAAATTTATTAATACTTCTTTATTATAATCAATATTCTCAATTATATCTAAATCGTTTTCCATGTATGTTATGGATTGTTGTATTGGACCTTCTATATTGATCATGGTCCAATAATCTCAATAATATTAATAATAATATGAATATCATATATATTCACTACATATGTGTTTACACAAATTAATAATATTTATAGATGAAAAATGGAATTACATCATTTATGGAGACGGTTGGTTGTACAAATGCATGAACGTCGTATTCATTTTATAATTGATGAAGTTAAATTATGGTAATCAAAAAGTAAGATATATAGATTTATTAGGTAAGATATATAGTATTTAATAATTATATCATTCCATTTTACAATATATTAAATAATATATGATAAATGAACCACATTTCATTTCGAAGGTTTTAATCCAAAAAAACATATGGTCGATATTATCGTTTTCCAACGATTTGGTAGGTACGATGGTATATATATTATTATCATTAAATATGTATAGTTATTTTATAAATTATCTTGTATACAAATTAAATCCATCATAATTACCATCCCCAAAAATATGGTCATGGAAAATTAATTGTATTACTACCTGGAGATGGTAAGACATACATAAGAACAAAAAATATTTTGACAACTCGATTGATGGAAAAAGGATGAATAAATGTGTTTCTATAATCATAATAACATTAAAAAATAATTCATTATGATTTTATTATATTATAAATAATATAGTAAATTTTTAATATGCAAATAAAATAAATGTAAAGAAAGATATTGGTTTATTCAATTACCTCTTCACTGAACTAACGTCTTTATATACCCTGTTATGGGATCTAGGGTTAGTTTATGGGGGAAGATAATAACCTTATAAATTCTAATAGGGTAGTTTGAAGAGTATTTTTATAGGGTTTTTTTGAGAAATAAGTCTCATGGTTGTGAAAGGATTATAAATTAGGGGTACCCTTGAATATATCAGTAGTGAAGTAATAATAGAATTTAAAAAAAGAAATAATTAATATAAATTAATTATTATGTACAAAAGAATATTAATTGTTATTATTCATTGATAAGATGTGTATTGGTTAAAATAATCTAAAATAATTAAATTAGTTCATGTCTTCAACACAATTATATACTTACATTTTTATTTTAACACATCATTAACCATTTAAAAAATATTATAAAATTAATATTTTCTACCATTTAAATTATAATAACATTAATATAAAATGAAAAATTATCACAATACAGATATTGATACCATAATATGTAGGTTCAATAACTATATAAAACATAGTTTTAAGGTATTTCTCATCACATTGAGTTGGTGAATAGTAATTAGAATAACTGAGGATGCACTAGGAAATTATACTAGCACATAAAGGAGAATGCAATGAAATTTTTTTGGTGATACACACTACAATGGGAGAAATTATCAAAAAGATAAACAAAAAATACCCAAATGTATATAAACCAATATCACAACATATTTCAAGGTAAAATAAGAGAAATATCTATTATAACATGTTGATTACATCTCCACTCGTCAACTCCATTACTCAGGTTCTCAAGGATCAGAAATATAGACCACCTCAATGTTTCATATTTTCTTTCAATTGACCTGGAATAAGATAATCTAAAAATTTCAGAATGAATAGGTAACAGTTGAGATAAATATATTAGAAATAGGACACAAATTTTCTATAATCAACTAAATATAAATTAATCCAATTATTCTTTCAATTTAAATAAAATAATTCATGAAATTATATTATAATATATTTCAACAAAACATTATCTCATAATAAAAATATCAAAGGAATTTCATAAATAATAATATCCCAAAACATTATATAAATCATTTTTATAATGAAGTTGGAATGAATAAAATCTTCCAATATTAATTGGCATGTAATATCATATAATACATCTGTTATAATAATGTCATAAAACTAGTGGTGGGGTAGTTTCAATAAATGGGATCCTAAGACTAATGGATTAGTAATATCGTCTTAATGAGTGGACACAATCCATAGCTCAAGACATTTGGAAACCAATAAAATTTAGGAAAATCAGTTCAATTTATTTTTATATTAGTTTTTTCATAATAAAACCATTCATATAGAATTTATCCTAGAATTCTTGTCTTCGTACATACTAACTACTATGTTTCACATGTTCTTGATTCAATCAATCAATCAATATTGGTATAATCAATCATTTCAAACCCATTTAAAATAAAATATTATAGTTTTAGATTTCAAAATTTGATTCTTAGGTCAAAATTGTTTTTATCAATTATTACTTTTCAAATCATCATTCAATTAAATCCATTTGGTTAATGGTTCATCGTGATATCATTTAATAAGAATAGATTCCATATTAAAAAATAAAATTTTCTCATATCTGCCAAATAATTTTTAAAATCATTCATATTCATGGGATTTTAGAATTTGAATTCATTTTTCTATGTCACACATACATCATTTAGAATATTGTTTATAATATCATTTAAAAAAATTATTTCAAATAAATAAAAAAATCATAGATTCAATTATGTGGAAAAATCATACAGAACCACATACCTATTATTATGGATTTTATAAAATACCCATAATCATAAATAAAATTATTAATATATAATAATGAAATAAACAAGGACATAATAGGTCACAACTCATAATTATCATTCTCTAATTTATTTGGAAGACATAAAGTCAAACTGTTTTCAAAGAAGCCTATCATAGACAAGAGTAAAACTATAGCGTGAAAATGATTATAGAAAAAAATGATTAAAAGAGGGATCATGAAATTAAGTAATTACAAAAAATGGGTTATCCCATGTGGCACATGAGAATATCTTTTACATATAACGAAATAATTTAATGGAATCAACACATATTAACCGACTGGTGACAAGGAATTTATGTCATGAATATTATTCATTACATTTATTTCATGAGTAGTTTGTATATCAAAAAAGGAATCTTGATGGGTTAATAATCCCATTATTAACCATTTCACATCATTAAAACAATTACGAACCAAAAAATAATTCACATCATGAAATATTTTCATTCTTTCGGTCGAGAAATCGATCCATATTATTACTTATATCAAAATTGTGATTCATTATTGTAGATAGTAAAAGTATAGTTCAACCAAAAAACATATAGAATTACTAAAAGAATAACAAAAAAATTAAATTATAAAAATAATACATCCTCCGTCATTTAAAAAAATAATGGTCAACAAATAACATAAATATATTAAGAATATTTTACATACTCCTCACTCAAAACACATTATGTCACCAGAAAGACATCCAATAATATTCGATGTCATAGTGTTTAGGCCACCACCCTGTCATAAATGCATGACACTCCCACATAACATTCTAATAATAATAATGATTCCAAATCACAACGTCTAATGGTATCATCCTTCAATGAAGAACCATTTTCACATATTCCATAATTATGAATGGTTCCTAAGTTATAGATAAATCATCCTTGAAATCATGTTATTCCCATATCAAAACATGATTTGTGAGATAAATATAATTTTTAGGATGAAAAACAAGAAAAATATTTTGTATTAAATTCAAATATGTTGGATGATAAAAATGATGGGCCACATTACCCCATCGATAAACTATCACGAAAGGACCCAAATCAACGTTTAAAATATTTTTCAAATTTTCAAAAATTGAGAACACAACAATGGTGAATAGAGTCAAAACACATAGTCACCAAAATGAACAGTGTAATGGTCACAATAGATGGAAACAATAATTTTTTAATTTATTCATTGTATTACAATAATCTTAAAAATAAATTCAATACTAGTCATTATATCTTGGGAAAATACTCAGTCTGATGATTGGATATTCATTAAAATATAACCAATAGAATAGAGATGAAAGAAGAATGGCCATAATATTCCATAAAATGAACTATTCGAGTATTATACTATTAATTGATGGATAAGTATTACTCAACCAATCATAATAGGTATCCCAATCTCCATCAATGTTGAGAATGAACTCATGAATCATGTCTTACAATATATGTATATCTAAATCTATTGGGAAAAACTTTTACATATTATATTCCATGATAACATGTATATATGATCCAATTTAATCCAAGGTGGATCTTTGAAGGTGTTAATAAAATTTGTGATCCTTATCATAGGGTATAGATGATAGATATTTATTAAATTTGAAAATCTCTAACACATATACACATAAAAATTCATCAACATTAACTGTATCCTAAAATGCTATAAAGTGAACATATTTTGGTTAGGGGTTGATCAAATCACATAAATCATTATTCCATAAAGGATTAATTAGAAAACAAAATGATATTGAGATATCATCCCACTTCCATGTCATGTATATAAGTGTCATAAGAGAATATAGAGGTCCTTACTGGGCCAAGGAGCACATAACCAAGTGGTAAGGGCTCCTACTTGAAATCCAAGAGACCCAGGTTCAAAACCGTTTTGAGGAAACATTACATGGTATTGTAGCAGTACTATTGTAGTTACTGTATTAGTTATTGTACAATACTATAACAACGATAACTAGTTGCCTGATTTGGGCCTTTGGGCTACCAGTTTAGTACTACGGGTCTCAAGGGCATTCAGGCCATCAAATGCCTTCATGTCATATGGCCTACGAACCATTGAGACCATAAAGTAGCCCAATTCACACACAAAAGGCCCAAAGGAGGATTAGAGAATCATGAATATCAGTCAACAGAAGCTGAACTAATTGGATTAGAAGAATGAGAGGGTATGTCAACCACCATCAGGACCAGGCACCGTGCAGCTTTGTACGAGGCAATGCTAGCTGATTAGCAATGCAAGGTGGGGAGATAAGTGATCAATGATGTAAAATCTGGGGAGGGGGCATTTCTAGTGGGTTAGGCCTACATGGCATGTAATGGGAATGGTCATCCTCTTGGCCTTCAGATCATGTATTGCAAGTCATGTTGGGCCCTGTTACTTGGGCCTGCATTACATGTACGAGTTCCCCATTAACCATTAAAAGAGGGATTGTACATAATAAAATAAAAAGAAGGCATTCAGGCCATTCATGGTGGGGAGGTCTTTACCAGAAATCTTTGATCGATTTCCTAGTATAATAATGAGAAAAAATTATAAATGTCGCATATCATGATAGGACACCAGAAATACAACCACATATCATATAACACTGTTGTTGTACATGGGTAAACCGTGAACGATAATTATGGAATTCTCCCATGATGACATTTATCATAGGAAATGGATCTAAAAACATGTTCAAGAATGATATGATATTCTCTAAAGGGAATAACCATTCCCCAATGGTCTTCCATTAATAGATCGAATCTTTAATTTTAAATAGTTCATTGATTAAATTATCTTCATAAATAATCATGTTGAGAAATTGTAATTTTGATAACACATTTACTAAGAAAACATTAGATTTTTTCATCCAAACTCCCATGTAAAATAGAGGAAATATACCCATATGATTCTATTAATTTGATTATTCAATCATCTCATTGTTTTAAAATTTTAATATCATGGAATCAATATAAATATTTCCTATTTATTTGGTATAAGAAATTTCAAAATCAATGGACTGTTGGTACACAATAAAATACCTCTGTAAGAGACATACATATTTTTTTAGATAAGATAAAACTTAATATTTTGGGGTCGAAATAAATGGTACGATATTGTATTAAAAGGTAATGGAAATTATTATCACGTGAATTCTTCAAAAATAAAATTACAATAATAATATACTAATTCATTTCCTATGGTGTGGGATATTTGTTACTACAAAATTCCATAAGATCACAATATATATGGATTCATCCCAAAAAAAATTATATGAATTAAAATAGAAAAATTATCTTTGAGAATTATATTTGTAATTGTATACTTAAATGGTATAAAAAATAAATTTCAAATCAACGAAAGAACGATAATATTTCTAATTCCAAATGAACACAACACTATTATAAGTGGGACCAGTTATTAATAAGGGCAATATTATTAATCCCATGTTTGATTTGCATTAATATTAGTCTAAACTCAAGAATATCTGAATCAAAAAATAGTATAAAATTGGTCCCATGACATGATATATCATTTTAGTTATAGTGATTGAAAAAAAATTCAATGCTTTAGGACCATATTTCCCAAAAATTACATATCTGAAATTGGGAAATTTTAATTTGAAGGATTGACATATTTTGTTTAATTTCTCATGGTTTGTAGAATGCCTCTCAAATAGCACACATGATCCTCCACAAATTTATTATAAACTAATATGTATTTCATTAATAACTCTTGGAAAAAACTCACATGCTCATGAAATATACTAGTTATCAAAACCATAAAAACAACCTGAAATTTGGTTTAAACAAATGGTAAAAAATGATACTCACAATTGGAATACATACTGGTGAATGAGATCTTATAAATGGAATATTATTTAATTTTCAACTAAGGGAATTAAAATAAAAGATATATATAAGAGAAAATGTTTTCTACATTCATCTGGTCAACGAAATCATAAATACATATCAATAGAAATTTATTCATTATCTTGAATCATTTGAGAGTTCTATAATCAATAGATAAGTAAATTGTTCCATTATACTTATTCACATAGAGAATAGCCTATTACTAAGGGAACACACTCGGCCGTATGAAAAAATTATCTATAATGTCCACCAAATGATTCATTATATCTTTAAACACCCTTGTACCATATGTTACGAGGGAATATACACTTCCTCAGTATAGGTATAAATAAATTTAAAAAATTCCACCACTGTTACATGCGTGATTCTAGATAATTCAACATGAAAAACATCAGTAAAGATAATGATGACTATAGGTCGATCATAAATCAAATATTTAGTCTTGTTTTTTATTTTAAACAATGATATTTCAATACCAAAATCCTAAACATGAGAATAAGATCTACTATACCATGGGTCTCATTCACCATGAAAGTCGGGACATAGCCCATATATAGTAGTTATGGGTTTCTTATAAATATAACATTCAATATGTGGATTTTGAATAATTAAATAATAAATCAAAAAAATGATTTCTAGATGTTTCATATGGGGAACCATAAAGTTTCATGTAGGATAAAAGTATTATAACATGAAAACAAAATGAGGGGAATCAAATACCGTACTCTATCTTCATTCCGAGAGATGTATTAATATCAATCATATTAGACAATATATTCCTTGGTATTTTTATCAATATTATAAGAAAAAATTATATTATTGACTTAGATGAACTATAATCAAATAAATAATTCAATAAATACATTGTTATAGTGATGGTACCTCTCACTATTGATCGATCAACATCAGATTCCTTTGGATACTCTCAAATCATGAAAATCTTCATAATTTTTTATTCTTGTGGATTAAGATCTATATATATGGAAATAATTTAAATTGAGTTTATTTTAGTGTTGAGGAGCCTTTCAAACATTGTATAGTTGAAATGAAATTGAAGAACTTATATAGGGGAAAAATGTGACAACATGTGCTACAAAAATTGGTTTTTTTAATGAAAAAATATTTTTATTTCTATACCATTCAACAATGAAATAATATAATGGGACAATACCTAGAACTATATGTTGGATAGAACAAAATTCTATCCACAACCACCTTAATACTCATAAAGTTTTACTTTCCTTTAAAGGAAATCGTATAAATGAAACTGTTTAAAAAATGGACTCGTGTCATCCCTAACATACCAACAAGGTATTTCTCAGTAATAATCTCAATATCCAACATATTAGAATATGATGAAGAATAATTAAAAAAAATACTATAATCATATATCAAATATAAGGAACATATTGAACCCTTGAAACCACATAGCCACATTAGATACCACCTCCTGTGAAAATTTAACAAACTCTATAAAATAGGTTTCTTACTATGACATAGTCTTGTCACCCAACTAGAGATTATGAAAATACGTCACCATTAAAAAAACATCAAATAGAACATTTTAATGAAAATTAAATTATGTATTTTTTACTCTAAACCATCGCTTTTCTTTCTTTTCCATCCTAAATAGCACCATCTCATATATTGTCCCCCAAACGTAATGGTAACACATTTTAGAATAATTAAATCAGGTACTTTGAGGAACCCAAAAAAAATATTTATAATTTTCAAAAAATCCTCAACATCTTGAGAATCAATAAGGACCATAAATGTAGCTAGATTCTAAAAAATAAACACATTAGAATGATATTTCAGTCCTTCTCATCGAGGTTTTTCGATCGAATACTATTTGGGGATGAGTACCTATACCTACCCTAGAGAATTGAAAATGTGAACAACAATATCAACATGAATATAAACAATAGAATGATTGACCATATATAGATCAATGATATATTACTCTTATCTATAATTGAAAAATATACAATGATTCATGATTTTATAAAACATCAACACGCATGACTGAAAGAATCAACAATAATAATATGATCATTAAATAAAAAAATCCATTCTGAAATATCTGTTGCATAAATTTGATTTCCTAATTTGGATATCAATATAGTAAGATCTGATATAGAGAAAATTCAATAAATCAGACAAAATGTCTCCCAAAATTCACTTTTTATACACAACTATTTATTATTAAGGAAATGTTATAATGGGAGATGACTTGTGAATTTCTTATATGTAACTCTAATTTCCCATAAATTCCACCTCCTATCTAGCAGGTAAAACCAAACTAAATAATGAAATCAATGTTATATTAAGAACCATCCATTAAAACCACATTTTCATGAACAATCTTATGATAACCAAGGACATTGATACCCAAGATGACTAGGACATAGGTCAAAGTGCATTCATAATCCCAATATGTGGTCGACTAGTACATGGTATCCAGCATGAAATACATGGAAACATTTTTCTGAAATAAATAAAATAATATATTCCCAACTGAGGAAATTTAGAATGTACTAAAAATGAATAGGTGAAAAATACCTAACAGTACAACATCAAAATCTATAACAGTTTCCATAGTAGAATCTTAGTCATACATCATGTCATATTTTTATCACATATTAACAGATTACATCCATTATAGTGCCTCCCATGAATTATGAACATCAAATACTTACATGTTGTTATTTCCCATTGCATGTATGCCACATAAATCAAAACACAATCACATATTTTAAATAGTATAGTTTTCGCTAAAAATTCATACAGAGTCTCAAAATGTGTTCAATAATCAATTATATAACAATTAAACAAATGATGCCCTAAATCCAAAAACAAATTAGAGTGGCCTGGAATATGCATATTTAAAAAAATGGATTCATTAAAAATAGATTATAGATATTTAAAAATAGGCTTAAATGAATAATTTTTATTGATATTCATTTATTTCGAATGGAATGAATAAATCAGGCCAGAAATAAAAATAATGGTATCATAAACTAAAATAAATCATAGGAACATCTAATAGGCCCTTTGTTAATTTCATTTTTATAAATTTTTTCATCACAATACTCAATTAATGATCATGTGTAAATGTGTTAACATTTCTCTCGGCTGTAGTCATTCATATACAACACCAAATTAAGATAATAATTAAATATAATTTTTATGAAATGTTTTCAAAATAAATCAATTACAAGTGGATCAGGTCTTAGTGTTAATGTGTTAATTACCAAAAAACTACCTTGATCACATTTTCATCAGCAACTCAATCAATTAATAATGTGACAATCAGTCATTGAAAACCATTTCAAAATATAATCTTTGAATTTATTTTTCATTATCACTTTATCATTTCAATTTGATATCTTATGCTTCTATTAATTCTATCATATTAAACTCATCTGTAAATTTTAGTATTTTTCTCATGGTTTAACATCAAATAAAGGTCATAATCACCCCTTTAATTTTCAAAAATTTCCTCCAACAGTGTAAATTTCTTTGAAAGTAAGGGTTTCAAAAATTTATATTCCCATTTAAAAACAACACATCCCTCATAAAAAAATAATATTTAAATAAATTAATAAATTAAAAAAAGTCAATAATGAAAATCATGGACTAAATTATAGTGAAAAATTATATGAAACCACCTATATATAAGAAGTGGAAAAATAAATCCCAAAGATAGGAAAACCCAACAAAAGACTGCGGAAAATAATACCAATAAGAATAACATTGGTAATAATTCATCCTGACAAAACAATGATTCAACATCCTAAAATTATTGCATACATCTATAAAAATGGTAGTGGGTATAAGTGGAAATACCAATCAAAAATACTCATCAGATATCCAACTCCAAAATTATATGTTAAAAAATGAGAAAACGCTAAAAAACACCATAAATTGTCCATCATTCTAGAGAAGAGGTTGTAAAAAAGAAAGAAAAAATTATCATGATCAAGGAAAAAAATACATGAATACACCATGGAATTGATATTGTGAATACATTTTATGAATTTCATATGTGGAGTTGGGTATATACTAAAAAAGGAATCACTTTAATTTAAAAATAATAGTAATGACTATTTAATGATGTGAGAACTATTCACATATTAATGATCATTCATTTGAGGAATATGTATCATGGAATTTATCAAGTTATAGATTATAATCATTAGTTATTATCATTTTGTGCGTCTTTAATTAAAAAACTATATATCCATTTCGTGAAATAAACCAAATAAGTAAACTATCATAATATTGAACAAGTTGAATTCCTACAAACATGCATTATTAAACTATTCATTGAATCATGGGTTAAGAATTACTTAAATTATTGTAATGGTATTTTATACCAATGATACCTGATTGAAAAGTGGGTGGTGTTTACAACTATACCCCATTCATTTGGTCAATCTTAAAATTTATATAATATACTAAAATATTACTTATTCTAAAAAATCACTAATGATATCTTTAAAACTATTAATTCAATTTTTATTTAAAAATATGTATATATTATAATGTGACTTGGAATATAATGTCTCAAACTCTCCCTGATATTCTATAAATATCTATTATATTTTTGGGACATGATAAATTATTAAAATTAAATAACATTAAAAAATATTTGAACAATTTATTTAATGATTTTATTAATTTTATAAATATTTTATTAGCGTTTCAAAATCCAGTAATGGAATTTAATAATTGATAAACATTAAAAAATAAATATCTCCCATGAAAATAATTTCATTATGATGTAAATTGACATTTTTATTAATTTATAACTATGTATTTTCTTTATGCAGACACATAAGATATATTTAAATCTAAGAGTGTCGTTTTATAACATTATGAATTTTAAAATTCTATTTTTCATTATTATGGAAAAAAATCTATTAGAAAAATAAATTAGATGACTAAGGATATATGTGTATAATTCTCATAATCCAATTATATTTTGGAAAAAAAATTATATCGTTATAAGTTAGTTTTAAACTTGATTAACCCGATTTCTCCCTTATCGAGGTGAAAATTATTACTATAGTTACTATTTATATTGAAATAATTAGAAGTGAAATATATAACAAATTTGGACAAAATAAATATAAATAATATATTTATTTTTTCATATTGAATATATATATATATGTGTGGAATATGTTTTTTATTAAAAAATTTGCAAAACAAAATTAAAACCTTAATTATAGATTATTTGGTTTTAAGCATCAAATTGGGTTTAATCTTATCCATTTAATAATAAAAATATGAGATAAGTGTAAAAAAATTATTCAATACATAATATTTACATTTCAATAAAGTCAATCATCACAAGGGATAATAATATATAATTAATAAAAACTATTTGTTCTCATATAAATAGTTTTCTAAAAAAAACTCCATTATAAAAAAATAATGGTTTTATAAAAAAAATAAATCATAAAATTTATTCCAATGACCATAATGAAAATTTTAAAAACATAATAAATGGAATTAATTTTTAAAGAATATTATAAAAAATTTGATATTTGTAATTTCTCGAAATAAAAATATTGTTTTAAATGAAATGAATCATTATCATTGTTTATTGAAACATGTTTGTTCTTAGAAAATTATAAAAAATTACTTCTAAAATAATTTTAATATTTTGATCTGAAAAAATAATTTCACAATATATGATAAAATTTCAATAAGTTACATAATGTAATCCTATTATTTTCACACAAAACCCATATCAACCATTTTTATGAAATAATAATTTCAAAACATAATATAACATTAGATAAAGATAAATTTTTCTTTCATTTGAATTAATAAATACAATGTTTCTGATATATATCTTATAATGTAATAAATTCAATAAATTCAATTTATTGTAATAGATATGTTATAATGGTCCTATAATATTATATTTACAATATATGGTGGTTTTATTAAATTATAGGTTTTGTATAATAGATGATAATAAGAAAATTAAATTTATTTTAAAAATTTATATCATATGATATTTTGGTGTTATATATTGATACCAAATTAGGTTGTACAACGCCTCTAAAGTAATACTTCTAAATGAGGTCAAAATATATATTAGGTGACAGTTCTCCCAAGTTATAAGTAATGAAATATACACCAGAGGAGGCGAGTGTCAAGCCATCTACTGTACACGATACAAATATTATGGATTTGATTATAGTGAAAATTTGTACGATTCGAGAACATAACACCCATTCATATTTATGGATTTGATGTTAATTATTGGCCTTAATATTATATACTTTTTGGTTGATAGTTGTCTTGAGACATCATTCGGAACTCAGTCCAAGGGTATACATCAATATAAGGGGTTCCTTCAATAGATTATTTTCTACAATTTCTTCTAGATCCTTTTTATCATCATGTTTCTAATATTCAATTAAATTTTGATGAGGGACTCAGTAGAAAATATTCATTCATATATTAATGGTTTTTAAAAGATGATGAAATTATCACAAATCAATGTTTTTTACTATGTTTACTAGGGATAATGGTATTTCCTTAATGAAAATCTATTCTTAAGAATAATGATTTAGAAAGTGTGTCAACACAGAATTCCATCCATTATCATTTTGATCAGTGAGTGAAATATGATATCATTCTATATGTTTTCAAATCATTTATTGTTACCTTTCATGACTAATTTTCAATGACCTCTATTGAGAAAGAGGAAAAGATCACCATTCCTCTTTTGATTGGATTATAACATATATCTATTTTTCAATGAATTATTTATCCAAATAATCACATAGAACTCATGATTTAGTTATAGGAAGTAGGATTTAGTTTTTTAAAAACCTAATTCATCTCCATGGGTTTCTCAAATACAATTTTCCTTAAATGACGTAAATATCACGAATCTATGTGTGGATTACTTGTTGATGAATCGACTCAACGATATTAACCAACATCTACTTCATTATATTGATGCTCATTATGTCTATCAGAGGGGATCACAATAATTTGAAAATTTTAATTTTATATAGGTATATAACCATGTTACTATTAGACCATCATATATACAACCTATGTTATTCCAAATCTGGTATGGCTTAGATGAATATGTGGTGAGGAGATTCATTCTAACAAATTTTACCTTAGTATTTATATCATTGATGGATCGATTTTTCATGACATATATGAATTTTCTTGTTGTTATTTTGGTAGAGGAAACCAATGTGTACTCATAGAAAGGAAAATATGTTTAAAAACAGCATGAAATTATAATATGTACACTAAGATTGCAAAATCAATATTCTATGTCTAGAAATACCAATTCATGAAAAGAAAATGGAACTTACAACTTCAAGTTGAATAAAACACATGGATATATATGTATATAGATAATGTAACAACCATTTTCTAGTAATACCATATATGTTTTCTAAATATGATGTTTTTGGGACTATATAGAAACTATCTATTCTTCATATGGGAAAATGTATTTCATACACTTCCTATTTTAGGAATGAAAAAGATAGTTTCATGTTATCCTTCTGTAATACTTTAGATAAGGTCTTTCCTTGGTTAAATGTAATTTTAACCTCAACACATGTCCCTCATTATGTGGTGAATAATATAAGATTAATATTATTTTACAATTCTTCATGTGTTGTGAGTGATGTTTTTTTATTTATGTGGGATGAGTCATGGTTTCTAGGTCTCATTAGTTGATGCCTCATTAAAATAATTACCCACCACTTAAATTATCATAGAATTAATTTATCCCAACAATAGTGGAAGAAGTTTGAATATTAATATTCCTTCATTTATATTATTTCATTCCTTCATCGGATATTAATTATTGATGGTAAAAGATTAACCTAGAGGAATGAAACTCATAAAATTCATGAAGCTATTAATATATGAAATTATATGGGATTGAACTTCTAAATTAATCATTATGTTACAAAATTCCATAAACATAATTTTATGATGGATATGTATTTTCCATTAACACAACTATATTTTAGGTAAAGATAAAATCACATAACCTCTATGTAGATGTTCAAATAGAATTTTTTTTATATTACAATTAATCCCCTAGTTGGATTTTTAACGAGGGTGAGATTGCCCATATACATTGAACTGTATGACATTCTCTATACAAGTGTGTGGAATTGGTGTGAGAATGTCATTCGTTAAATGAATAGTATTTCATAGAGACTATAAAAAGTATTTCGATCTATTCCAATAATAATGGTGTCATATGGTGAAATAGTAAACCACGTGTTTTGTTAATCAGTGTTCCAACTAAGAATATGTAAAAATGGAAAACTAGAAGCCTGCATCAATATTAATTCCATTAACCATCAAGAATATATATTTTATTATTTGACCAATTTTTTCTAATATGGATACCAAAGTCACCTCATCGGTGTGATGCTGTAGAGATGATAATTTATAAGTTAAAAATGGTCACACACTTCTTTCATATTTGGGATAACATCATAGTGGATGATCATGGGTGACATTTCCGGGAATGAATATACATCCATGATATTACAAAAATCATTGTATACTAAATTGATATGTGGTCACTTTTTAGTTATAGGAGGGTTTTTTAAAAGATCATTGTTCATATGTACATATTAGTATAACATACCACCAATAGATTGTAGGTTAGTCCAAGAACACTATTCATTTTCTAGAGGAAACGTTCTGTGTATGTTTTCTTGTTATTAGTTCCCATATGTAAATTTAATTGAGTCTATTTTTTGTTATACTATAATAAAATATTCCATGTGACTATTGTAGTGGATACTTATGATGCACTATGTGGTATGCCATTTCATTCACCTTGGTGTGGTTTGGTTTTACCGGATGAATTGCCATTTGGGCCAGATAACATTATGAGAACATCAATATAATTAAATCTATCCATGAAAAATAATTATTGGGAACATCCATGTAATGATTTATATGTCTATAATTTTCACCTAAAATTATATTTCATGTAATAATATCATATCTTCCTACTATTTCCACCAGTATTTGGATATCGATGGATTAAGAGATACTGTAAGCATGAAAATATATTATTTGAGACTTTTAAGATCATGGATATGATTATTTTGGAAGATTATCATATAAAAAATATAAATAGGAAAATGGATATAATTCATTTCATCCATGGTTATCGTCTTCAATGTTATTACTCAATCGTGTCTCATGTATTCATGTTTGGGTAACTATATTTTAAGGTTGATTTTTTACTTTGATGATTATCTAGTTAATATCATGAGTCGTTGCATGAGGACTCTATGAGGTTTGATATATCATCTCAAATGGGTTCTATGAAATAATTTTTATATATCTGTGGAGATGTGGGAATATGTCTCCGACATATAATCTCAATAACTGAAGAATTTCTAAAAATAAACACAACCACTATCTAATGTTGCTATTTGGTCCGATTGTTACATAGAAATGGAGGTAATAATATTCTTTTATATTATTATGGGAAAAATCCATTTATATTTGTGAAACCCCCTACCATTTTCTAATTAATGTTATAAAGTGATAAATACATGTTAGGGTGAATTATAAATGTTTTATGGGCCTATGGTAGTTTTAAGTGATGTTTTATGATTCTAATTTTTTTACATTGTTTTTAACAATGATCCACCACTGTGTGGACCAAAAACGGAGGAATAAATTTTTTGAACATTCGATAAGGATATTTTTAACCATGTACGGTATATTGTTAACATTAAACCCATCAAGCATGGTTTTTGCATAATTTTTTCTGTGTGTATTAACATTGCATAGAGTAATTTACCAAGACAAATACGTATAGATTTTTTTACATGGTTTGGATACCTATATAACGAAACTATGCTCGAAATTAAAAAACATTAAAGTATTATTTCTTCTTATAATTTTAGTATTTTCCCTCTTTGTACCTAATCATTTTCATAATCATGTTGTATTAATATCTCCCCTTCCTCTATATACAGATTTAGTGGATATACTTCATTTAGAATCTATATACATCACCCTTATTCAAATTTGATCACCCTTTTATGTGTAACAATATTTTACCTTAATTTAGTGATTTTCATTTCCATCATTTGTTTTATTTTAATTTAATTAAAAATAAACTATCTTCAGGGTTTTTTTGTTTTTTCAATTTGTCTCATTAAATACATAATATAAGGAAAATACAGGATGTAGAGTCATCAATTGGTATTAATATGGGGGTCTAGTACTTTTACCTAAATGTCTTGATGTTTGTGTTAGCATTAATTGTTTCATATGATATAATTGAAAATTTTATTCCTATAAAAATATTATATTTATAAATATTCTCCACAAAAATAACCCATATATTCCATGAGAAACATTAAATCCTATGGAGGTTGTTGAACTCAACATGAAGGAAACATTTTAGTTTTTCATTAATTGCTCATTAAAATATACAATTATATTTATCCAATACACCACTAATTATTGTTTACATTTTAATGTATAATTTAATCACCAAATTGATGAATATGAATTTTAAAATTGAATAGATACTACAAACACACATATGATTTTTAAAACTATATATTCTAATGTAATAATATAGACATAATCACACTACTAAATGTGATTAGTGACATTATAGATTTTTATATTCACAACTTCTAATTCCATATTATAAATTTTGGTTATATTTATTATTACAAGATAGATTTTAATTGAATTACAAATAAAAATGGATGTTTTGAAAAATATCCAATAATATCCCCCAATTAATAAAACATATCTCTACTAATGTAATGTCTATCGTCATATAATTTTGATATTTTAAAATAATCATAAAATCATTATTTCTTCTCTGATAAGACAATATAAAAGATAAAATAACTTTTCAAATTAATTTAGTCAATAAAATACATGTATAAATATTGTTAATTTATACTATCAATGTACCTATTTTATTGGAATCATAAAATATATACAATTTAATTCTTCCAAAAGAATTGAAAAACCAAAAAACACACAATTGAGTGAATCATTAGACCCAGTCTTAAGACATTACATAATCCTCTCAACATGGAAATTTATTACCCAAATAAAGGTAATACGTCAATAATATGATCCAAATCCTAAATTTTTTATACACACAACTACTTACACGATTTATAATGAATAATGAGACATGTTCTACAATAACCATGTGAAGAAAACAAGTTAATAAACACCAAGAACTCTACTAAAAACATAGTGTGTAAGAAGATGAACTGAAATATAGTGAATATTATGTGTTCTCATATTTTAGAGAAGGAGTCTGTGTGTGTTAATAAATAGAGAAAATATTACACAACTAAAATTTATAATCAATGAACAATATAAACATGAAATAATATATAAAAAGTTTATGTTTTTTGTATGACGTTTTCAGGCTTTAGGACAATCCATATATGTGGAATGATAAGGATAATCAATATTTTCAATGAATGTATCAATGAAATAGAACATTGAAAACCACACATTATTTTTACTATATGAATAAACATGGATGTCATAATCGAATGCAAGTAATTATGTAGAGTGTAAACCATTGAGCGACGATCCTTCCTATATTGAGAAAGTACAACATTTGATCATATGTGCACCGTCTTTTCTCATGTCCTAGAAGGAAGGATTGAATAAATATAAATAATTACATAAAGGTATTTCCATTTGTATATTAGTTATCCCTATCATCTACATCATCATATTGAGCATTGAACATAATTTTATTTAATCCTTGTAAAATAAAAAAAATACTCATTAAATAATTATTTTCATTAACTCTAATAATAAATATATTTTTAGTTTTTAATTTAAAGGTTGATAAATAATTATTGTAATACATTTATTGAAAATAAAAATTTGGTGGTAACATTTCTTGGTGGAAGGTCAGTCTGGTAGTGACTTATTCTTACGGTTATATAAGATGTAGGTGACTCTGATGAAATAGTTGTGTGAAATTTTGACAAACAGTGACTCATCATGTGGGCAAGACTTTTTGGCAGTGACTAAGTATGAAAAACGCTCATGACTAAGGGCATATAATTAGGTGGTAACTCATTTAATCTTATAATATCTTCTGTCTTGAAGAAAGAAAATGTTGGTGGTAGCATAACTCTGGTGGTCATAAATTCTGATGGAGTGTCATATGAACTAACTATGACCTATTTCTCGTGGCAAGTCAAATCTAAATGTAGAACTACTCTGGTTGTTTGAAAATATATAAGAGTTCCCTCTAAACTAAATGTGACACATGTATAGAGGAAAAGTAGGTTTTATGGTCATACTTTATATTCAGGAGTCATTTGAACTAATGGGGACCCATAAATAATCATATCCAAATTTTCATCAGATTTCATTATATAAAAAATGATATCATAAAATAGTAAATTTACTTGAAAACTAATAAACATTATTATTTATAATTACAATATTATGGTCCATATAATATCCCCCTTTTTGATGATCGTGTATAATGGATGTTTTATAATACATGTATAATAGAAATATTCATATATTGAAATGGATATATATATATATATATTAATAGTTTTCATAGCAATCCATATATCAAATGTGAGATAAAAATAAATGAGGTATCAAACATAAAGTATCAAGGAAATTTGATATCAAAGGATAAGGTAAATTTAAAAATGGTGTATTAAAGATTAACATCAAAATAAAACATATATCAGAAGATAAGTACAATATTAATGATTCATGAAATTACGATTTTAAAAGGTAATGTTAATATGCATTAATAAATGTTAAAAATAATAAATTAGAAATTGATATCAAAATATGGATAGAAATAAATATATTATCATGGTAACAATTAAAATAAGGACATCCAACTGAGTATGGACCAATGAGAAACAATGTATCAATGTTAAAAAAAAAAAAAATATGTAAAGTTACAAATGAAACATATCAAGGATAAAAAAAATATCAAATAATAATGAAAAATAAATAATAAAAAATTATCTATATTTTGGGATTATCAAAAAGGTAAATGAATAAACATTTGAAACCAATAAAATATCCCATGAAAAGAAAGAAACAATAAACATAACAAAATATTTGCTATCATAATTTATAGTAAATGAATATATAAATACATATCAATGAAAAAATGTGACATAAATAATGGATAAGAGATAAATATAACGACATATGAAATGTAATTATATTAAATCCCAGTCGAAAGAATACAGAAAAAATCTAAATTAATTACAAATTTCATAGAAATTACTACAAGCTCAATATGAATTATAATTATGAAACATTACCTTATCAGAGGAAAGTTTGATAGTTGAATGGACTAAGAGTGATAATTAAATAGAAGGTCATTCTAAAGAAGACCTAGACAAATCTGTAATGATCAATGTTCTTTGATATTGGACATCTTCTATAAGAGACATGGTAAATGGATGTTATTTTGATGAAAAGGGACTATGGATGAATATAAGGTGAAGGATATCATAGGTATGGCCTATGGAGGATCCACTATAGTTCCAGAGACATAGAGTATAATATTTTATAGATTATCAATTTAAATCACAATATTTACTCCTCTCTACATAACATTAATAATATAAATATTTTCCACTATTAACTACTTATGATGGGGTTAAATAACATTACACTGGTTGACATACACATTAAATTTTCTAGTATTAGATTGGATTTTGAGATTCGTAGCCAAAAAATTAAAATGGGAATTTAGCTCATGTAAGCTTTACACTGTGGAAGGATCATAATTATTACAATTAGTTATGGTATACCTTCCACTAATATCCTCATTTAAGAAATCCCTTACATTTGTTTTGTATTTTCTTTACATGATAATGAACCCTTCATAGATAGCACATACAAGTAAAATGAATAACACTGAATGAAACATGTAATTAATCTCGATCTACGGATCAAACCATATCTATATCAACCGCAAATATGGAAAGTGGAGAGGAAGTTATATAATCAAATGAAGGAAAACTATCCATCCTCTTAATCATACAAGCCTGGATGGTTAAAAAGTAGGTACGAATCTCTTTTATTTATAAACTCATAGAATACATCTTAATTTAAAACATTATTTTTTGTATTTCCACTAACAGTATTTCATGATTCATATTTGGATGAATATAGAACACAACAATATTTAACTATTGACTTTCATCATCATAACCTAGATGAATAATATCAGATTAATGAAAAATCAATCACAAAATAAAATCATAAATAAGACACCCTCTGAATAAATCATGATATGATCATGAAAATAAATCTCCAAGAAAATTTCAATTATCTGTCTAAGAACTGGGTTTTGTAGACTCCGAAACACAACAAACTAAAACACCTATTGGCAATGGTATAATTGAGTGAGTATATGAACAATATACTAAAATATACTCTATTAATCCCTTATGATATTACCCATCTCCAATTAAAATAGTTTGCCCAGTATCATTTGCTGGATTTCCCTCATCCTCTAATAAGACATCATAATCTAATAAAAGAATCATTTAATTTTGGGAAGGCTAACCATTATAGGATTCCTCACCATCTACTAGATAACATACATGCTCTTCATTAAATTCAACATCAACATTTCTTTATTTTGAATAATCCAATCTCGTATTAATATAACATTATTATTTCTACCGTTTAGTATGATCATCATCCACTAAGAAAAAATAATGTGAAGTCATCCCTTCATAGGTACACTTATTTATATTATCTACGAAACATTATTATAAACATGGTTCTCTGAAAGTGATCTCTAAACATCTACAAGACAATGTGTTCCATGTCTTTCCAGGGTCTTAATATAATCCTATGAACAGGTAGTACATGTACATCATGTCTGAATCTGAAAAAAACCATCACCACCATTATTATTAGATCTTATCCATCACAAATTATATCATCGTCATATTCATTTTCTCCATATCCATTTCAGCCATCCCATTCACCATTTTAATAGTCCACATCATAATCCTAAAAAACATCTCTATTAAAAATTGAAGAAGATATTATAATATTCACATCACTTGGAAAATTTATCTCATCATCACCATAGTCATTTTAATGCAAAAGACTCTCCCATAAAGGATGAGAAGTAGGTGGACTCACATATCCAAATGATGCAGTTTGGATCATGGGATGTCAATGCCATATTCATCATCTACAAATGTAGCCACCTATTCCTCAGTAATAAAATCATCTTCTTCCTCCTTATAATTCTCATAAATCTCTTCTAAATAAAACAAATGATTATCTAAATACATCTAATTTGTTGGATGGCCTATGTTATTAAAATATGCATAGATGTTTCGATTATCATTCACCAATTTCATTATCCAGGGGTTCCAACTCACCATCATCCTATTAACAATTACTTTAGTCAAAAATAAACCACAAAATTTATCATTATCTGGTTTCTATTAATATATCATAATATTTTTTCTATCATAGACGAAATTAACATAGGAAAAATTAAAACATTAGATCCTGAGGAATATATAATCATCTCATACATATGTACGATAGGTAATAACCACAAATATTTTCTTTTACCGTAATTTGAAAAGGAATATGACATACACATCATAATTTCTATGGGTATTGAATTCCATGTCCTTATGACACAACATATGATAAACCATTATTAAACAATTCATCAATTCCTTGTCCAAATATATAGTAGTTGGAGTCCTCATTATTTTATATCTAGTAATATCTCAAAATTTATCCTCATTTCCCAGAGATTCACTATCACTGGGGATCATACACTTATAATCATATTGAAATCTGGTATGTGGAACATTAAAAAACCATGTCCATTCCATTAGTGAAGAAGTAATTTTCTTACCACAATGCATACTTATGATGAGAAATATCATCATTCAAAAAAACTCAACATACTTATAGAAATGTTGAACCCTCTTAGAATATAAGGGTTGGTAATTTTAACGGAACCAATATAAGAATCACTGGTCTACTATCACCATTATTAAAACAGATATACTATAAATAAACCACTCTTTGTCCACATAATTTTTATAAACTACTATATGAATCTCCTGCTACAAGTTCATCAATTATAAATTAGCTCAACTCGGTTTTTATATCGATCTCTTAGAAGGTCACGACTTCTTACAATATGTATCAATTGTTTTCCTAAATCATACGATATGAGTGTAATGATAGATAATAAATAGAGTATGAATACTAAATTTAAATAGATATGGAATATGAAGCGGTTTGAGAGCTTTTCCATGTAAAAGAGTGACTCACTTTAAACGAAAATCCCAAAAAACCTATAAAGTAATGAAAAGCGTATAATAAATATAAATCAATAAAATTGAAAAAAAATTTAAAAAAGAAACATAGTAGTGGTAGAACACTCATATATATGTCTAGTCAATCATTTAATAGTGAATCGACAATGGTGACTTCCCAATAATGATTCATCAAAACTAACTCACAAACGATGACTCACCAATAAAGAATCGCAAACAATGTCATGCCAATAGTGATTCACCAATGTGAACAAAAAATATTGAATCTAAAATATTCAGTAATCATAATCAGGTTCTCTAACTAAACTAATCATAAATATCGCTTGTTTGAGGTAGTTCATTATCTAAGAATTAAATTTATTTGTGAAAACATTAGTAGGATGTTGTTCGGTACCTATGAATTCAAAAGATATATAACCCTTTTCAAAATGATCAATTGATGAAGTGATTTTCTAAATAAATAAGTTATTTCATAGAGATAAAATTATTATTTTTAGAAATTATTATATCACTATTTTTTCATAATTTTTTGTAATCATCATAATTGATATCCCTAATCCAGAAAATTTTGGTTCATCCATGAAATTGTAGCACAAAACTAATTAAAATAATGTGTTGAGATTAAGTATTAGGCAGTGAAACCATGTTTTTATTCCTACTAAAACAATATTCAACAGTTTTTATCAGATTATGACAGGTTCAAGGGGTTTCTTCTATCAAAATAAAAACAACCAAATTCTGTATCTGAATATCTCTCTATGTAAAATTAATGTACTCCACTATAGAATAGTCATTAATTTTTTTTAAATTTTTGGTATTTAAAAATACTATTTACTTTATGTAATTGTAAAAACTTTTGTTTTAATAAAAATGGTAATAAAAACAAAAACTATAGATATTATCAGTTTAGTTATCAGTTATGTAGAGAAAACATATAATCATACCACTATAATTAGTCTGATCTATTGTAATTCTATTATCATCATGATGTAGCATACATGTGGTACTCAATGGAGTGTCACTAATTTTAATGTTATCCAAAAAAGTAGATGATATTTATTGTAAAAACATTCATTAATGGTAATTCATTAATTATATGAAATTTTTTAAAACAAATATGAATTAATGTTCACTCATTGAACTCATTTAAAATTAATTTTACTAAATCAACAAAAATAATCAATTGATTATATTATATATAAAAAAACTATAATATCATAAACATATATTAATACAACTAATACATAATTATAATATTTTTTATGAAATATTATAGGATCGACTATAACTTTTGAAAAAAATATAGATACCAGTTAAAAAACTAAGCCTATTTTTCGAATATCTAGAATCATATTTTAATCCATGTATATATTTAGATATTTTGAAAAAATGTTTTGGAATGATGAGTATATATAAATAAAAGTTGTTAAATAAAACATTCAAAACTATATAACCAATCAATAATTCACATTTTAATTCCATCTGAAATAAATTCAATTAAAAATTTGATGCAGAAGAAAACAATATTATGATTGATTCAATTATAGAAACTAGTGAAATGGATTCATCAAATTTTATACCATATTAATAAATATAAAACTTTGCAAACAATTTAGCTATATTTCATAATAAATTCATAGAATCAACAACTAGGTATATTATCAGCCATTTTGGTTTTATCTTGAGTGTTTTGATAGGCCTAAAAATATTTTTCCAACATTTATATTATTCAAAATGATTATTTTTCTCTTGAATTTATATTACATGTAACTCATCATTAATTCCAATATTGATGTTCATATGATCATAATGTGACAAGAATGACTGATCTTCAGCAAAATTCTAATTAGAATATATAATATGTTTTCCTCCATCCAGACCCATAAATACAATAACTATGGGATGATATTTAATATCAAATGTTTATATTTGAAATGAATATATAATTGTCTCATGGTATTTTTCATATTTATGTTTATGTTGTGAATGTTCCTCAAAACTGGAAGAAATTTCATCTTGTTTCAAATATGAGTCAATTTTTTTAGCATTTAGATTCAGAGTTGAAGAATATTCTTCGAGGTTTTATATGGTAATTTTAGGATCATGTGGATATATATCCAAAAACATGACATTAATGAATTCTCCCACATCTTCGATTATTTTTTTAATCACTCAGTATGAATTACAAGTAGTTAAATATCCATTGAAAATTCCTTCATCAATCATAAAAAATTGTTTTCAATATTATCTATTTTTTAATAAAGAAAATATATAAGCCACAAACTCTAAATTATTTATTTTTTGGATTTATATTAATATATAACTTAGAAGGGTCTTCATTGATACTGGTATAATTAAAAAACTATTAATTATATAGTAGTATGTATTTGTAGCCTGTTCTAAAAGACACAGACTAAGGTCATATTTATTAATCATTTCTAGGAAATATATTGATGTTTTATATTTCTTATCCCTATAAAACAATTATTATGTGTGGTCTTAGGAGAGAAATTCTATTGGTTTATTCATTTTTTAAAAAAAGGATTAAAATATTTTATTCTCAAACTAATGGCCAGGATCATTTTATATGGTTTTAATATAATATACCCTATTATTTTCTATATATCTTATACTTAGTGATGTATGAATAAGAATAACTTTTTTGAAATAAAAATCATACCCAAGTATACATAGAAAATTAATCTATAAGGACTTATACATAGTTATTACCATTAAATCATGTAACTATAAGTTATCCAAAAAGACCAATGTGAAACAAATCAAGGGTTGATATGAAGAAACATATTTCTAGAAATATATATATATATATATATATATATATATATTATAAGGTTTTCCTTTTTTAAGGGACTATACCCATTTTAATTATAGAATTTATGTTTGCATTTATCTTTGAATAAACATTTCATACTTATCATTCTAACTGTCCAATTATTTCAAGGGTCAAGAATACTAGAGACAATACAATATTTTCTATTAAAGGAAAATTGAAATGGAATTTTTTGAAAACATAAAGAATAAAAATTAACTAAAATATTCTTTAAATGTATCATGGTAGTATATTTTAACTAATTTTTAGAATTAAAATCAATTTAATAATTATTTTAAAATATAAAATTAAAATAATTATAAAAAACAATGAGATTATATAAAATATTGAATTTTAAATAATATATATAAATTCATTGGAAATTATTATTTCGTTATGGTTACCAAATTAGCCAAGGGTAAAGATTATACATTTATAATTGTAACTTAATGTGACTTGTCCATAATAAATCATTATAAAATTTTTTTAATCATGAATTATTAATATAATTGTGTATAGAATATCGATTTTCTAGGTCCAATTAAAAATATACAATATCTATTCTAAAAGATTCCCTAAAATACACGTTTAATAAAAAAATTATTTTGATGCCAAATTTTTTTTATGATTGGAAATGATAGTGATTAAGTCTTTAGGAACTCATATTTGAATATTTTGTTTACAATAAGTGGATTTTAAGCTATTTTATTTTTTTTGTTTTGGTTGAATCAAAATGAATAAAATAATCTCTTGATCTAGATTTATGAATATATTTTCCCATGAATATTTATTTTTGTCTAGTTTGAAACCATAATCCAGTGATGTAGTTATGTGAATTTTTTTAATTTATTAATTGAGTTTATTTCTCAAATTAATGAATATTACAATTTTTTTTATATTTCTCATTATATAATTCAAGTTAATTATTTTTCATCAATGATTTAACATTTATTTATATTTTAACAAAAATATAAAAATAAAAATTAATTTCTATATAATGATGTTTTTATAGAAGAATATAGTTACCATTAATCACATTGTAATTTTCATATATAATGTTATAATATCTAAACATTGCTTAATTTATAATATTGTCACTATTATTTTCCTTTCCACAATGATTATAAATATTTTCCAATGAAACTGGAAAGACAATAAATACCTTATTTTTTATCCTCATAAAACACATGTACGTTATGTCATGTTTTTACTATTGGGTATTGTTTCATAATGTGGTATATAATGAAAAGTTCTTATTTTTTTTAATTTTATTACTTTATTTTATATTCTTGTCCTCATATTAAATTTTATATTTCTATTTTAGATAGTATTATTTGACATGCCTAGTTCACTTATATTCATAGTCGATGATCAAATTTAATATATCATATTTCTTCCAATCTTTCTTAAAAATTATATATTTTAATATTTTCCATTTTATAATTTTTTATAAATAATTCATTTTCCTATAAGACAATCTATACCTTTTTTTCATATGGTAAATTTCTTCATCTCTATCAGCTAATGATTCTTTATCATAGGAAATTATTTCATGAAATTTAGAATCCTATTGTGAAGAAATAGAATTATATGAAATTAAATTTATTATATGTTCATAATAATATTAATTGTATAAATTATGTTATTCCTCATAAATGATAAATATTATAATAATATCCTTATTATAATACTTTATAATGTCAAATGATTCTATGATGGATATGGTAGTTCCTCCATATATCTCTTGAGGACACCTTAAAAGGTGAGTCACTTGATCCTTATCTGAAACACGATTCACAATAGAGTGTATTGTATTCACTATCTAATTGTACCATCAATTCATGTTATAAATAATCCCTTCACTTTTTATCATAAATGAATCATATTTAATAGTATAGATATTTGACAACATTTCTTTAACATTAGTTTTTCCTTCATGAGAAACTGAAAATGTGCCCCAAATTAAAAAATTAGTATTCCAAAAAGTAATTCTATGGAATTTTTCATCACCCAAAAAATAATACTAGGAATTCATGTATTTGAAATATTTATATTTATTCTTAGTATAATCACTCCTTGAAACTTGATAAGTTTAAGGTAATATATTTATAGATTCTATTACTTATCATATTTTAATAATCATGCCATCATGATAATTTATCATCCTAATTTTCAATTGAAAATATTTAGTTCCATTAAAATAAGTTGGTATATCAGTAAAATAATCTTCATTAATATTATTTATTAATGAATTAAATTTATAACTAAGATAAATTTACAATTATTAAAACAGAACACAAATTATAGATGTAAAGATAATTAAAAAAACTTTTGATACCATATATTTGTATGATTTTGTATCTTTTGTGGTGGTGATATTGGGTTCCTCATAAAACATTATCGTAAAATAATGTAATAATAAAATGTTATAGTTTAATTAAATCCACATAGTTAATCATTAGTACAGTTTAATATATTTTTTTTCATTTTAAATATTCCACAATACAAGATTAATCCTGAGTAAAAAAAATATGAAAGTAATATTTACTTTTGAAATATAGTTATTCATAAAGTACCTATATAAAACCATGTTAATATTATATATGAATGTATCTATCTTTTTACAATATAAAATCATATACAGTTTATATTTTTTAAATGAATAAAATAAATACAAAATCCCAAAATGAAATAAAAGTGGGAATTCAGGATTAGGTATATTCACAACATCATACATGACTCTCAAGCCATGTAGGGACCTCTTCCCTAATAACTATATGAATAAAAGGTATCAGCAACAATAAAACCACTTCCAAAAAAATTATGTATAAGAATATGATAATATATAGAGAAACTAATAAGTAATCTACAGTTATAACATAAGTTTTTTTGTGTGTTGATAAATATATGAAACCATATACATATTTAATTTTAATAAAAAAAATGATTAGTATTAAAATATATATATATATAAGGTAATGATACTCTGTCAGAAGTGCTCCTAATACATGAGACTCCTCGGATGTGGCAAGGTGGAGACATTATGTTGTTTATCTAAAAATATCAAAAAATGATATTATCATAATTATCTATCTATTATTAATGTTATAAGGGATTAATTTTTGTTTATTTTATTACACTCTTTCAATGATAAATGAAATTAGGTATGCAACGATTAAGTTCTTTGGTTATGATCCTTATATTATTCTATAAGGGTCACACATGATGCATTGTTATAATACTTTCATAATTATTTATGAGGGATAAATTTTTTAATATATTTCACTAAATTAAAGAGATTACATTTGAATAATATTTATTCATATCATTGTAATCATCATACAAAGATCTATCATCGTCATCAATGCATCCATGTAACTGTTAAGAATCTAATCTGTAAAAAATAAATTCCATTAACACCATTAATTTATTTTTTTGTTATTTTTAATTTATATTTGAAATAATAGTGAATATTTATTTTTTAATGGAATGATGTCATTGGTGGTGGGTCATATTAGCAGTGATTGAGTATAGAGGTGAGTCATTCTGGTGGTGACTTATGGGGGTGGTGACCGAATTGAACAAGCAATGAGTAATTTCAACAAATGATGACTCATCCGGGATGTTAGGTTTTATAATAGTGATATACATTGTTGGTCGCTCGTGTATGATAACAGAACACATAATATAGACACACCTAAATTAACAGTTAGTCATGTATGGTGGAATGAAAAATCATGTTTTACCACAACTCTAGAAGTCAGAAATTCTGGTGTTGTGTCATTTTATCTAATGGTGACTCGTCTTTTTTAGAAAGACAAGTATGGTGGTATCTCAATTGTAGTCTTCCTTCATTATCGAAATCACTATTTTGAGATAATGGTTACTCATGAATAGTGGTAACACAATTGTAACTGTATAATATTATATAGATGAGTAATTTAAACTATTCGTGACTCATTAGAGTCGATATTTCAATAGATTTACTTATGATTAAAAAAATCATAAAATATGAAACCTATAAAAAACATAAATAACATGATTTGTGAGAAATAAAATAATGAGGTTTCCAAAATAATTCCAATGATTCCATAAAATTCATTGAATATCATGTCAAATCAGTTTTTATATCTTCTAAATGATGATTGTTTTGTATTATTGAATGCCTCTATATAACATTGATGACTCAAATATGATTTTATAATAAAATAGATTGTCTGGGATGGGATCCCATGATCTAGCTAGATGTCATATAAAATTTTATACCTTTGAATATGTCATTATACTTCAAGATTGTTTATCCTCATATTACATATTTACTTCCTCCTTAGACACATGAGTATGTAATGGTAACTTGCCTTGTGATCCTGGTTTATTTAAAGGTGTTATGCTTAATGTAATTTTTCTTTGTTTGAGGATGGAAATATTTTGGGCTGAAATTCTTTTTACATTTTTCCATATATATATTTACCATGATCACAAATAATTTACTCATAATAAATAGTTTAATTATTATATATTAGTAGTAGAATAGGTATGTCTCTTGTTATAGACTAATGACATTTTTTATTGATTCCTATGAAAAAAAATAATTCCAGTTATTAGGATAGTCATGCGGATGTGTATATTTGGATATTTCTATTATTTTTCTTATACTTGTAACTTTTTAATATCTTAAAATTTATTCCATCTCATATTTTTTTTGTTTCTAAAAATACCTTCTAATAATATTTATTTCTACTACATAAATATTAATATTATAAAATGGATTATTTTTACTTCAATACTATTTTTATATGTATTTGTTTTATTTCAATACACTATTTACTGAAGAGTAGTTCTATGATAATTTGGGTATTGACGACCCACCATACATCCATAAACAACTATTTCTAGAAAGTAAGCTCTAGTTTATCTGATGGTGATATTTAGTCATTATGTACAAAGAGGTCTGTCACATGTCTATGAACCATGACTAGGAGACCACTGGAAAACCACGTAATTAGGAGGATGGTTGTTTTTTAGAAAATAGTGTTAAATATTATTCATAAATGTTAAATGTATATTCATTTAATTAAAATTTTTTTCATGATATTCTATTGATTTTACTTACATTTTTGGGTTATGATATATAGACTAGTTTGTGACCATTTAAAAAATATTTAATAAAATTTAATTGTTATTGTCTCATCAATTTTTGGAGGAATATATTGTTTCATTGAGTTTTTTTAAAATTGATATTATGATTTTTTTCGAATGTCAAATTTTATATTAATTTTTAATACCAAAAAGATATATATTCTTATATTATTTTCTGATATGATGACATTGAATGAAGAAGTATATCAAGCCTAATATGGCCTAATATCGTATGGTCGATGTCATGTAAGAGTTATTTCGCAATGGATAAATATTTCATGAATAACTTCCAATACATTGATCAGTGATTATTAATTAAAATTTTGAGGAAACAATTTAGTTAATGGAGGTAATGTAACGATGTAAGATTTTACTATATAATATATTCGTGTAAACACCCATAATGTGTGCTTATTTTTCCACATTACACACCAATCTAAAACAATACTATAAACTATAAAATTATAATGACAATAAATACTATAGAAAATATAAACTAATTTGAAGATGTTAGAAATAAATTCAATGTGATATTAATAATAATAACTCATTAAAAAGGCTATTTTTTCATAGAACATAATGTTTTATCTATTTATTCAATTATCATTAGATATATAAAATATAAAATTTAACAATTTAATTTTTTAAAATGAACTTTATTTTTAAATATATCACGTAAAAATTATAATAATTTTGTTTTGAATTTATTTATACACTAAAAAAATTATATAAACTATAAAAATTAATATATTTTAATTAACTATCAATGTAATGTATTTATTTTTAACAAAATAATCAGAAAAATATAAATGATTCTAATTTTCAATAATATATATATATAATTATTAATACATTATATATAAAAATATTATTTTGTTTTTATAATTTTTTAAAAAAAAAATTGGAATCCCAATTAATTATTAAGACATAAAAACATTTTTATGTTCTTACATTATTATTGAGATACTGTAAAATTTAGTATATAAATAAAATAGAATAAATTTATTATTTGACTTCAATATATCAAAATTAGGTATATAAAATTTATATAATAAACTAGATTGATATATATTAAATAATGACTACACAATAATGTTATGAAACATATATTTTCATATTGAAATATAGTTATTTGATAAAATATGATGATATGATTTCAGACACAAAATGGATAAAACTAATTTTGTTAAAAAAATAGTATTTCTAAATATACAATTTTTTATTTTAAATAAAATATCTCTATTTAAGAATATAAAATATATTATATCCATATTAATTTTAGTTTCTTTAAACAATTATTTTTAAATTGGGTATTTTTAATTATAGTAAACTGTAAATTACATGCATGAAAACTAATTACAACAATTAACACCAAAAAAGGAAAGACATAAAATATAACATTAGATGACTTCAGACATCATAAAAACATGTGTTTAAATACATGGTTGAATTTTTATCATCTGAAAATTATCCAAATGACCATTATATTTATCTTTTTGACTCATTTCTTGTTGAATATTCATATTTTATGAAATTAAAATAAATGGTTTTGGAAAATCACTCATTTTCCTCTTTTCTATTGTGGGAATAATTATACTATTTCAATGATAGTATTTCAATTTATAATTGATTTTAACACTACCAATAGTTTATTTTCAATATTTCCCATATATTTCATAAATACCCATATCGCTACATGATAGGAAATATAATTCATTTATAATGATTTCATCAAGTGGACTTTCATGTTCTCGACATAGGTATAACATAATCTATTCATTTTATTCTTTGACATTATCTCCCAAACAAGTCATAACTCTTAAAATTTTTAAAAATAAATAACATCATTATATTTATTTTTTTATAATAATTGAACGACCTTAATTCATTACTTCTAATACATAAAAAATGATATTATATTGATTTTTCAATATATATAATACAACCTCAACAAATTTAAATATTAAATATTTCACTACAACGTATATTTGATATTTAACATGATGAAATGTAAGAAAATTTTAGATAAAAATTATATAAATAATATTATAAGTATTTAAATCATATTCCACCATCATTCCCTCCCATTCATCCTAAAATTAAAATATTAATCATGTTTTCTGTGACCTATTGCATCAAGGAAGTATGATTTTAGTTCTTTTATATATATTTTCATTATTTATATAAATTATAAACATTAAACAACATTGATAAATTTAATTATATGGTTATTATTATGTTAGAATTTTTTTTATATCTACACTCACCCATTGAGTTATAGAGTATCATTTTTTCTCATGTTTAAGCACTTATATGAACGATGATGGAAAATATTCTCTGTATAACAATGTGAACATAAGAAATAAAATCATAAAATTTAAAAACAACTTAATTTTCATTTTATGGATTTTAGTAGTATTTAGTTTTTATTTAAATTATTATTTAAATACATTATTTGACAACTATGCATATCAAAATAATTTGTCATACATTTTCAATAAAAATATGTAAGATAATTAAAAATAATTTATAAGTCTATAGAATATTATAATTAATGATAATTAGAGATTTTTATAATAATGAACAAGGTATACATTTATTGTTTTTTCATTCCATACCATTATGTATATTCATTTAAATACACCATATTTTATATGTAATTTTTTTAACTACTGCTAGATTATTATAAATTTTTAGGATCTATTCATTATTCATGATATTAAATGATTATTTTTAAATAATATCCTTTAAGGGGGATGAGTTGAAAATCCCTCATATTTTATGGGTTTTTAAATGATTTTTTATTCATATACATTGATATAATTATTAAATATATCTTAGTTTCAATCATGAAATATTATACCTACTAACTATATTTGTATTGTTTATCCATATTTTTATGTGACCAAAAATTAATAATCATTACCATGTTATCAAATTAATCCAATTTCAATGATTATATTACATGAAATTCTTTCTTGTTTTTGCGTTATTTTACTTTATAAAAATTTATTTTTATGCACCAATTAACATCTATAGGGTTCATATTTTTTCAATTTAGTTTTTAAAATCATGAATAATATTACAATTTTGGTCTATAATGACTAATTTCAACCACATTGTTGGTCTATATTTTCGAATTATATTGTACACATTTATAATTGTTAAATTATCAAACATAATTTTAAAATTTAGATATATCAAATAAAATAAATTATAAATGATATCTTGAATTCATTATTTACCATTCTTAAATATTTTTCATGAAATAAGTTTATCATTTTTAATATTTTTTTCTAATTTCATTCCTTTAAAATTAATATTTTATAGTTTTTCTTGGAAACCTGTATCTCAAAAATATTATTTTAAAATTACAATTAAAATTTGTTTTTTCCACAAATGTTATCATTTATTCTACATTTATTTAAAACAAATATATTTCAATTGAATATATAAAATAGTAAATTTCAAAAGAAATTGCATTTTTTCAAATTTTGAATATAAAAGTGAATTTAAAATTTTTTATATGGTAATTTTTTAACAAAATTTATCACATTTTATTGGTCTGTATAATTTGAGTTTTTGTACTGAGATTGCCATTTTATATGATATTGGATCACTGAATTTCCATCTCTTTTAAACGAAATAATATTTTCCATTTTTATATATACTATTTACTTAAATATTAATTTAAAATATCAAGGATACTTTTTGTTTCCAATGTCATTTTTTTCTAAAACTCATGAATATAATTTTCATCTATGTCCTTATCATTTTATGTTTCATAGACCTTATAGAGGATAATATTCATGTTATATCATCCACCATTTTAATTTAAATGGATTATGTAATGATATATTCTTATAAGGATTTCCTATACCAGATCTGGTGTCATTCCTAATAATCAAACATTAATATAAATATTTTTAATTTAAATTTATTTTAAATATAAATGACCCTTTTTCATCGTATTGATTTACGGGTGTTCATTACAAATTTTCAAGTCAATTGATTATATAAATTAGAGAATAAACTATAAACCCTTTCAAATGTAATTAAAAAAATAAATGCAATATTATCATGATTGAATGTTATTTAAACTGAACAATTGTTAATATTGATAGTTACCCATTTATTTTTAATTTTTTATCATGTTATAATTATCAATATAAATACTGATAACATAATCATTTGAATATATTAAAAGTATATGAATATTATTTTAATTTTATGGGTATATATGATTTTATCAATGAAACACATATCCTTTCAAGGGATTCTATATATTATGAGGAATTATTGTTTTAATATTGGATACATAAGCATTATAGAATTAATGTTTGGTTCTTATATCTCACACCATTGTATTTATAAAATTTATATATATCTTGTGATATGTATTTGTGAGTACAATTTTTAAATATTATTGGGCACTAAGAGTGTGGATGATGAATAAAATATTCAATTTACATTTTCATGCCCTACCATTATAAGGTATTCCAATGTTATGCCGCCATATATCTTTTATATTAACTAATGTATCCTAAAACCATTAATTCAAAAAAAAAAATTAAATGATTTACAATCTATCCATTATTTTTTATAATAGAACTATATATCAAAATTATAACTATTTATTAAACATAAGAACACATGTAGTATTTAATAATTATTTCATATGTTTACCATTACAGAGAACTTGATATTAACATCATTTTATGTTTTCAATCCCCACTTTTTTGAAATTTTTGTATCCTAGTGTTTTTTATTTCGGAGTCTAGAATCGAATGATTGTTGATAATTTTTCAAATTTATCGATGGTTTTCGTCGCGGAGGAAGGAATGTCGCAGAAGAACGTCGCGGGAGAGGAAACGTCGGCGTCGCAGCACACGGCGTCGCGTCGTTAATTTCCGCGGGTTCGGCGTTCTTCGTCGGAGTTCGGCGTTCTTCGTCGGAGGCCGGCGTTCTTCTCGTTTTTCGCATTTTTCACGTTCTTCGCATTCTTCGCGTTCTTCGCGTTCTTCACGAAGAAGGGTGAAGGCACAAGAACCTCTGTCAAAAACCTCTCAACGAGTAATCCTCCAAAAGTCGTGTTGGTCTTATTTTATTATTACGCCAACAAACGAATAAGAGGTAAGTAACGACCCATTAATTCGTATAATTAATTAAACAAAAGAAATTGCCCATTTAATTCACGATATAAACTTCCCAATTAAATGGTGCATTAAGAATTTAAGAAAACGCATCAGTTGAATTTCATAATGACGGGTTTTCGCGGTTGCGTTACTTAGCGGAAAAGAAATGGCGGGGCTCGTGCGGGCCCCACCTCGCAAATATCCTACTAAGAGGGTATGATATTTTTTGATAGTACCCTTTCCGTTTCAACTCAGTTTATGTGGATTTCAAGTGTCTTCAATTGTTTTAAGTGAAATAAAATAATGTTTTTCGAACAAATATTTTATTTCTTAACTTTAAGCCCAAAAATTAATAACCACACCCGAGAAAACGCAACTCTGGAAGAGGCGTTTATAAACAAATATCGGCACTGTGATTTCATCGGTGCCCTTAGAATTCGATTCCGGGCACCGGTTCAAAAGTTAGAAAAACCCGATCGTCCGTTCACTGAACGTACCCGAGCGAAACTTCGGAAAATGATTCTGGGCACATCGGGCTTGGAATCAGGTGCCGTCAGAAACTGAGCTCTTGTAAAATTCCAAATAAAATAAAGAAAAAAAATTCCATGAAATTTACGGGTCTTTACATTACTCCCACCTCAGGTCTTTACGTCCCCGTAAATATACATAAAATACTAGGGAAACATAAGTGGGTAATGAGAACGCATCTAAGCCTCCCACTCCCATGTGCTCTCCTGGAGGTTCTCGTGCTGCCAACTGATGTGCACAAGAGGAATCGATCTCCCACGTAGGACCCATTCCTGTCGATCCCCGATCTCCACTGGGACCTCTACAAAAGTCGCCCCATCATCCACGTCTAGCTCCCCATAGTCAATGATGTGCGTCGGGTCGTGTATGTATCTCCTCAGCTGAGATACGTGGAAGACATCGTGCACCCGGTGCAACTGAGGTGTTAGAGCCAGGCGATAAGCCACCTCGCCAATCCTGCTGAGGACCTGGAAAGGTCCGATGAAGCGTGGAGACAACTTGTCGCCCCGTCCCAATCTCCGTAATCCACGTCGAGTTGAGACACGCAAGAAGACGTGGTCGCCATCCTCGAACTCTAGTGCTCTCTGCCTCCTGTCAGCATATGACTTCTGCCGGCTCTGAGTTGTCCTCATCCGCTCCTGGATGACCTGGACATTCACTGTAGTGGCCCGGACAATCTCTGGTCCCACAAGTCCTGACTCCCCAGGGTCTGTCCAGCATAAAGGAGATCTGCAAGGCCTGCCGTACAACGCCTCGTATGGTGCCATACCGATGGTGGAGTTGTAGCTATTGTTGTACGCGAACTCCACCAAGGGTAGGTGGTCCTCCCAACTGCGACCAAATTCGAGGACACATGCGTGGAGCATGTCATTGAGAGTCTGAATGGTCCTCTCCGTTTGACCATCTGTCTGAGGGTGAAAGGCGGTGCTCAGACGTAGATGTGTCTCGAACGCCTCCTGCAACCCCTTCCAAATTCGGGAAGTAAATCGAGCATCATGATCGGATAAGATAGTTGATGGAACACCGTGAAGCTGTAGAATCTCCTTAACGTAAAGACTCCCCATGATCTCCACTGAGCCCTGCTCTCTGATGGGGAAGAAGTGTGCTGACTTGGTGAGTTGGTCAACAATCACCCAAATGGAGTCGTGACCTCTGGAAGTGTGTGGAAGTCCAGTCATGAAGTCCATAGATATCATGTCGCACTTCCACTCCGGGACATCCAAGGGCTATACCTAGCTTGCTGGTACCTGATGCTCTGCCTTCACCTACTGGAAGGTGAGGCATCGAGAAATGAGATCTTCCACATCCTTCTTCATGCCCTTCCACCAGTGCTGTCGTCTGAGATCCTGGTACATCTTCACCACCCCAGGATGTACCGCCAAAGGATAAGTGTGAAACTCTCGCAGCACCTCCTCTCGTAAAGAGACTGGTACCAAGGTACGTCCTCTTAAAATGACGTCGTGCTCTGCTCCAAGGGAGAAACCATCAGGTGCATGTCCCGAGGATATATGTGCACGCCGCGTCTCACAGTCAGTGTCCCCATGCTGTGCCTCTCTGACCTGCCGCATATGTGGAGGAGAGACTGTGAGAGACTGAAGGAAGGCTACTCCGTCCCTATCCACGAAGGATATCTGCAAGGCGGCTAGCTGCTTTGTCACCTCCTCAAGTAGCTGAATGCCCGTCCTCCTGCTGAGGGCATCAGCTACTACCTTCCCCTTCCAAGGAGTATAGACTATCTCAAAGTAATTGTCTTGTAGGAACTCGAGCCATCGCCACTGTCTCAGGTTCAGGTCCTTCTGATAGAAGATGTACCTTAGACTCTGGTGGTCAGAAAAGACTATAAAGCTCTCGCCCATCAGATAGTTCCGCCATGTCTTCAGAGCGAAGACCACTGCTGATAACTCCAGGTCATGGGTAGCGTAGTTCATCTCATGCGTCCTCAACTAAAGTGATCAATAGGCAATCAAGGCCCGCTCCTGCATCAGGACACACCCGAGTTCGGTCCCTGATGCATCGAAGTAGACTACGTATCCAAATCCCTCCTCAGGAAACCTCAAGATAGGTGTGTTGGTCAATCTCTGTCTCAGCTCCTGAAAGTTCTGCTGACATCTTTTTGACCACACGAAGGGTTTCCCCTTCTTCATTATCGCTGAGAGTGGCGCCGCAACTCTGGAGAAGTACGGCACAAATCTCTGATAGTATCTGGCTAGACCCAAGAAACTCTGCACCTCCGTCACGCTCCTGGGTGGATCCCAAACTAGCACTGCCTCGATCTTCGCGGGATCCACAGCAACTCCCGCCTCAGAAATGATGTTCCCCAAGAAGTGGACCTCACGTAACCAGAACTGTCACTTCGAGATATTTCCATAAAGCTGGTGCTCTCGGAGTGTGTCTAGTACAACTCGCAACTGGTAGGCGTGCTCCTCCTCCATGGTCGAGTACACCAAAATGTCGTCGATGAAGACCACGACAAATCGATCGAGGTATGGTAAGATGATCCTGTTCATGAGGCTCATGAACACTGTTGGAGCATTGGTTATACCGAAAGGCATAACCAAGAACTCATAGTGGCCACACCGACACCTGAAGGTCGTCTTCTGCACGTCCTCATCTCGAACTCTGAGCTGATGATAGCCTGACCTGAGGTCTATCTTCGAGAACCTTCGTGCTCCCTTGAGCTGATCGAAGAGGACATCAATCCTCGGTAGTGGGTACTTGTTACTCACTGTCACCTGGTTCAGGAGACGATAATCAACACACAGTCTCAAGCTCCCGTCCGCCTTCTTGGCGAACAATATCAGGGAAGCCTAGGGTGAAACGCTGGGTTCGATGAACCCCTTGCCCTGCAAGTCCTCCAACTGTACCCATAGCTCACGAAGTTCAGCGGGGGCCATAAGATATGCTGGAGTGGATATCGGGGCTGTCCCGGGGTACAGGTCAATATAATAGTCTACCTCTCTGCAAGGAGATATTCCTGGAACATCGTTGGGGAAGACGTTTGAATACTGATCCACCACTGAAGGAAAACTAGGACTCCACAAGTCAACTGCTCCAAGGATGAGGCTAGCTAACTGATGAGTGATGGGAAGTCCCCTCCTCTACGAGAGTCCATCCTGTGCTGCAAAGGCTCCCTTCTCTCCAGTGAAGGTGAAACTGCCCCCGTCGGTGCGCACACATCGCACCTTGCGCCTAAAATAGTCAATATGAGCATGGACTGTAGATAACCAATCCATGCCCAAGATGATGTCGTAAGGCCTCGACGCCGCTACAAGAAGATCCCAGCCGAAGCTTTCGCCTCCTAGAGAAATCTCATACTGCCGGCACCAGTGCGTAATCATCGAGTCTGCTCCCGTAGGGGTCTCTAGCCGTAAGGATCGAGCCAACAGCTCTGTCAGAATCTCCGAGCTCCGAACAAGGGCAGCAGCTATGAATGAGTGACTCGTTCATGTGTCTATAAGAACTGCAGAAATGGTGGAATAGACACATATCGTACCTCGAATCATCTCTGGTGCGCCGTGGTCGTAGGCCTCCACTACCTGGAGCTGTGCCTGTCTCTGCCCGCCAAATCCTTGTGGTCGGGGCGGACCTCCTGGTGGTGGTAGTGGCAGAGCCTCAAAGCGTTGCCCACCACCTGATTCTCGGCCAGCTTCTCTGCCTCGTCCGCCTCCTCCCTGCAGACCGCCACGGTCAACCCTCTACCTCTGCCTAGGTGGCCCCTCCACTATCTGTTGTTCCTCGGTACAGCGGGTCGGGCAGTCACGAGCCATGTGGCTCGGCCCGCCGCACGCGTAGCACTGCCTGCCTCTCGGAAGACTGGCTCTGGGCTGTATGCCCCGCACTGCTGAGCCAGTGTCCCGAGGTCGTATGTCGGAAGGTCTGGTCTGCCTGGAACCCTGAGTCATTCATCAGCTACCTGCTGCCGAAGATTCCGCTACATGTCACCCTGCGGTAGGTCTCGATGCTGAAGTAGACTCACCAAGAAAAATCTCGATCAGAAGTGCTCGCTCCAGCACTCCTGCCTGGGTTGGGATGCTGAGGGAGATCAGTGATGCCCTGATCTCGTGTCTCAAACCCTGCTCAATGGTTCGTGCCCGGATGAAGGGGTCACGTACCATGTCGGTCGAGTAGCGAGAAAGATCGGTGAACCTCGCCTCGTACTGGGCGACCGTCAAGCTGCCATGCCGCAGCCGAAGAAGCTCTTGAATGCGCACCGCACTGAGGGTGTCCAGGACGATCTCTGAGTGGAAGAGGCTCTCGATGTCCGTCTAGATAAGAGAGACCTCATCGTACACCTGGAGCATCAAGCTCCACCATCGGCCCACTGCTGAGTCTAGTAGGCTCTCCACGAGGATCACCATGAGGTCTGCTCGTGTCCTCACTACCCTGAAAACTTGTACGACCGCCTCCAGCCAGTCCTTAGCTGCCTGGGGTCCGTCTCCCCACGAAACCGAGGTGGTCGCTGGCGCTGGAACTTCTACAGAGCTCCGAGGCGACGTGCATCGTCAGCAGTCGGCACTAGAAGCATCAGGGGCTCGGCGGGTAAAGGTACCGTCGGTGCCTCTACTGTCAACGGGCCCTGTACCGAGGCCTCGTCGCTCGGAAGGCTGTCGTCGCGCTCTACTCTCAGAACCCTAACTGGCTGCCATCGTGGGTCCATCCTGAAAAGGAATCAAGTGCGCCACGGTCAGAACAGTATACCTGGTGAGCTGACACAAGTAATCACAATGAAAACTTGAAACACACATGCAATCAATGTTTTCGTGCATTATGTCGGAAATCAGAAGTCAGGGTCCTGGTGTACGGATACGTCGGCCTCCACACCAACACTAGACTCCCTGGACTGATAACCACACCCAATACCCTAAACACTATTGCTTCACATAGAAGAAAGATTAGAGTCTGCGGTAGAACCGACCACCTCTGATACCAATTTGTCACGACCCGTCCTCGGGGCCCGTGCCATGACTTCCCCACGCCCGCCTTCCATAGGCCAGGGGCTGGCGACTAGCACCAAGGAGTAAATCCCGGGAAAAGGGAAGGCATTGCCTTTGAAAAGTAAACAAGAACCATAGAGTAAGAAAGCGGAAAAGTAAACACTAATTAAAAATTGTAACAAACTATGCTGAAAGTAAAAGGGGCCAGAAATACAAGCCCAACTTTAAAGTAAAACTGAAATGGGAAAAACACCAACTGAAAAGAAAAGCCACAGCGTCGAGCCATCCTCTGAAGGTCCCACCTAAAGTGTGGGTACAGATAGCCTCCACAGCTCCTCGGGCCAGCCGTCCGATCTGAGAACGTCCCGCCCAGTGGTCCACCTCCAGGTACAGTCCTGCTCCGCAAGCCTCCACCACGATCAGTGTTATCCATCTTCTGCAACCAACACAGCGAAGTGCGTGCATAGCCCGTGCAGGGGTGAGTATAAGCTACTCAGTATGGACCCCGAGACCCCCGAAGGTCTCCCAAAATCCACAAAGGATAATCCAGAAAGGAATGATACAAACACGAAGTAACATTTGACATGACTTAGGTATATGTCCATACATATACCTAAGTCATCAATTCCTGCTCGGCTCCAACGTCCGAGCTCAAGCACAACCCAGTCCACACAGGAAAGCAAAATGTATACCCACACAGGATAGCACAACACAATCCACAAAGGATAGTAAACAGTAAATCCACACAGGATAGCTCAACACAATCCACAAAGGAGAGTAACACATGATTCAGCTCACACAGGTATACTTTTTCGAATGACGATAAAGATGATCACTGATCCATCTAAGTCGTCGGACCCACAATGGATCGATAGGTAACTAACCCCCGCAAAGACCCACACAGGATCGGGCCCACACAGGACCTGTAGGCGCTGGCTCACATAGAACCGCTGAGCGCTGACCCACACAAGATCAGACCCACACAGGATCGGGCCCACACAGGACCTGTAGCAATGATCAACGTAGGATCACTAAGTCCAGTAGTCATCACAGTCCACTGAGGATCTCTGCACAGTCGTCGTCGCAGTCCACTGAGGATCTCCGCACAGTCGTCGTCGCAGTCCACTGAGGATCTCCGCACAGTCGTCGCTGTCGAAGTTGCAGTCGCAGCCAGCTATAGGGTTCCCGCACACAGCAAGCTCCATCGGGAGAGTCCGCTCCACGAGCCGAGAGGATGATACATCAACTGACACAAAGTCCGAGGTTGATGTATCCAAAAGTTCCGTATTGTCAACAGGAACTCAATGTCATAGACGACGCGTCAAACGGACGCCCAGTCTGAGAGTTATTGGCTTTTTCGTCCCAAGGCCCGGTTGATTTTTAAGGCAAAACCAACCCGACCATACTCCACCAGTGTCCAAACCTCGGGCGGAGTATGACAAAAGATCTGTCTCACTTAGAGGAATTCAACGAAGTCGAGGGCACGTCGATCGGACGTCCGAAGCTCAAGATATGAGCGTTTCTGCTCAGAGGGCCCGGTTGGTTTCGTGTACGAACCAACCCGGCCGAACGCAAAGTATTCCAAAACCTTATGTGCGATATACTGAAACGACCGTATTGATCCAAGGATCGTGTTGCTGCTGACGGCGCGTCGTTCGGAGGCCTGTAGCTCATGTTACGGGCACAATACCGAAAATAGTCAGAAGACCTGGGGTCCGGGCCCGAGCCGACCCGGCCCGACCCCCCCTGGGTTGGCCGAACCGGGTCGACCCGACCCGGTCCGACCCGGTCCATCTTGGCCAAAGCACAGCCCTGCCGGTCGGAGCGGCCTGGCTCGGCTCGGCCGAGCGGCCGAGCAGCTGGACGCCGCGGGGTGCCTCCCCCGCGTCCTGGAGGTGTTGCGGCCCTTGAAGGGGTCACTCTGGACAAACGGACGCGTCTTCAGCCGCGTCCCGTGTGGGCGAGCTGGACCCGTGCAGCCGTGGGTCCGCTGGCTGCCGCCACCGCGGCTTCAGCCGCGGCCGCCCCCGTCCGGGGGCGCGCCGGGGAGCCGCCGGCAGCTTCCGCGGGCCCCCGGAGTTGCTCCAATGGTCCGTTTTCCTTCCCGTCTGCGCTGTTGTTCCTCCCATGTCCCATTCTTCACTACGGGATCATCAAAACGCCCTTGCATCACGATTTTCCATCACCTGCCAAATTCGCACAACTACGAAGAATGGAGGAGGGTTGTCGGGTCGTGTTCATTTGGCCTGCACCCTCCGTGTTAGATAAAAACAATGGGAGAATTATATTCAAAACATGAAACAACAATTTTAACAAAATAAAATTGTTCATATGAATCCGGTTTTTTAATTTTAAAGAAACGTTCATGGGAATAAAAAAGGGGTATTTCCAAAAGAAAAATCCCTACCTCGTCAAGTCGTCGCTCGCGGGTTCTTCACGGAATTGGGGATCGTCTCGTCGTCACGGTATCTAGTGTCGTGTCGTTGCGGAAGGGTGTCACGTTGAAGAACTCTGAGGTTCATGAACAAAAAGAATTAATTAATAATAATTAAATCCTTCTGAATTAAAAACCAGAAAGGAAAATTTAAACGAAATCTGAAACCCTCACCTCGATGGATGATCGAAGGTTTTCGTCGTGGAGGAATGAATGTCACAGAAGAATGTCGCAGGAGAGGAAACATCGGCGTCACAGCACACGGCGTCGCGTCGTCGATTTCCGCGTGTTCGGCGTTCTTCGTCGGAGGCCGGCGTTCTTCGTGTTCTTCGCGTTCTTTGCGTTCTTCGCGTTCTTCGTGTTCTTCGCTTTCTTCGTGTTCTTCGCGTTCTTCGCGAAGAAGGGTGAAGGAACAAGAACCTCTGTCAAAAACATCTCAACGAGTAATCCTCCAAAAGTCGTGTTGGTCTTATTTTATTTTACGCCAACAAACGAATAATAGGTAAGTAACGACCCATTAAATTATAGAATTAATTCAACGAATGAAACTTCCCATTTAATTCACGAAATAAACTTCCCAATTATATGGTGCATTATGAATTTAAGAAAACGTGTTAGTTGACATTCATAATGACGGGTTTTCGCGGGTGCGTTACTTAGCGGAAAAGAAACGATGGGGCTCGTGCTGGCCCCACCTCGCAAATATCCTACCAAGAGGGTAGGATATTTTTGGATAGTACCCTATCTATTTCAACTCAGTTTAAGTGGCATTCAAGTGGCTTCATGTGGCTTAAGTGAAATAAAATAATGTTTGTCGAACAATTATTTTATGTCTTAACTTTAAGCCCAAAAATTAAAAACCACACCCGAGGAAACACAACTCCGGAAGAGGCGTTTCTAAGCAAATACCGGGGCTGCGATTTCATCGGTGCCCTCAGAATTCAATTCCGGGCACCAGTTCAAATTTAGAAAAACCCGCTCGTCCGTTTACTGAATGTACCCGAGCTACACTTCATAAAATGATTCCGGCCACACCGGGCCTCAGAATCAGGTGCCATCAAGAACTACGCTCTTGCAAAATTCCAAAGAAAATTCTGAAAAAAATTTCCTTGAAATTTATGGGTCTTTACATTATCAACCAATTTTTTTTATTTAAGATCAAAACAACACATGATAAATTATAAACATCATACAATTAATAATAATATTACCCTTTGTGTTTCAGACACTTTAATAGTTATTTTTTTCACGTCCAAACTATTTCCTCCTAGATCAACATGCATTTAGATGAAGTTGATATCTCTCTAATATGTTTAATATAATGGATTTAGAATTAGAACATCTTCTCATCTATCCCTATTTGAAATTATTTTATCCTCGTTTTTCAAATAATCTAAACTGCATTTTATATATATTAATTATACGGATTCATCATTTAACTTATTTATATTAATCTTTTTATTGGTGTTTACCATTTCATGTGATTCCTTGATATTGATATTAAACAATGGTGGATCCATATTTAATTTGACTACACATTAAAAATAAATTATTTTATTTTTTGAAATATATTTTTAATTCTTTTCCTTTAGTTGAGAAGATTTTATGATTTATGTCATTGAGGAACAAATTTGTAATATAGAACCCTTTTTCAAAATCACTGAAAATAAATGATGGATTTATATAAAATATTTCATTAAATGATATATAATTTAACAAAAATATTATTTTATCTATTTATTAAAAAAATTATTTAAATGAATATTCATTATAAAAAGATTTAATTTGTTGAAAACCTATGATTTGGTTTTGAGCATAAAATAGAATACTAAAACGTGAAATTTGGCAATTGTATTGGGAAAGAGTAATTGAACTGGAAAACAATATTATACACATTATAAATATATTCACTGAATTATCTTGTGATACATAGTTGATAGTAAGTGATTAGTATAAGAACATTGCGACATAAATCACCTCAAAATATATTGAATATGACTTCTCTTCTAAACAAAATCCAGCATGAATATAACCAAAAATGGGTTGAATGATTTTATTATGATTTGTTTATCCAAAAGGATGTTCAAACAAACTTTGGGTTTTGATTGATTTATATATTAGTACATGGATCCAATAACCAGAAATAGATAAACCCTAGAGAATATGATAATTTTCTTCATTTACATTGAATTTTAGATTCCATTTATATTTAACGTATATATTAATGTTCCTTCATTTAAAAACATTTCCTTTCAACATAGTCATCATATATGATAAATTTATATTATATGGAATCGTATTCAACTATTAAATGTGAAAATTATCTAGAATTCCTTATTTTATTTAAAATAGAAAAATTGGGGTATTTTTCATGTAAATACATATAGAACATTTTTGGAAATCCTAGTGGGGTAATTTTTGTCAGAAAAAACCATATCCATCTTGATTCAATAATTAATGTTAATAAATTTCCATGAAAATAAAAATCACTACATGACAGTGGTGGATGTGATATATTTTTTGGAACATGGGTGATGTTATTAACTTTTTGATCTATGACCCTCACATATAATGAAGATAAAATGAAATTGTCTTGATGGATGTTGTGACATATTTTTGATGATGTATTACACTAGGATCTATATCATTGTACATGTGTTATTATTTCATCGTCAAGGTGTTTCTGAAATACATATTGATAATTTTTTAATATTATACTATTCTATAATATTTTTTGACATTGGAGAGAAATAATTTCTATTGATTATTTGACGAATCTTTGAAACAAGTTTCTAGCCAATGGAGATCAAAAACACACATATGAACATGAAACTGTTGGAATGGGTACTTGTTTATAAGGGTAATTAAGATGTTTCATGGTTTAATGGTATCAATATACATTGATTATATTTCCAAAATGTTGATATATATTATGATATATATAGACATAAATTACGAAAGAATGTAGTTTATTCAAGGGTTTTTTTACTAGTGAGTACATATATCTCTCTCATCATATTTGATCTCATAGTCCCCATGGGTTATTTGGAATATTTTATTTGAGGAATATATAGATCTGATAATATTATTTATTTAAGATTGATTTAAATATTTTTAAATACATTAAATTTTAATTCTATCAAATAGAATTAATATCAATGTATCTGTTGGTATAAATAATGATACTAGTATCATTGTTGACGTGAGCATGTTTCATGTTGATGTTTTATTGTAAAATTCCCCTATGAAGAAATTCTCATAGACTATAAGAGTGTACTAATAATGATCCTTGGAAAGAGAACCCGTTATTTAATTTTAAACATATTTATGACATAGGTTTACTTTTCCAAACTGTAGGCCAAGTGGCCACACCAGATCTGATTTTTAATATAATAGTATAGCCACAATGAGATGAAATAAGGGATCAATTTGGAGTTTCATTAATGGGATCCTTCATATTTCTAAGGCTTGAATGATTATAAATATGTATCTGATATTTTGTAAAAGAGTTGAAAATTATTCGACATCATGGAAATGATATATGTATTAAAAGGGAAAATTTTATAATTGAAGCATGAAATTCCTTCATAATATGATGGTATGTGATTGATATGGTAATTAAAAATGAATATATTGAGTGTATACGATTTATATGTATCATTAATTACTATATATATCATGATTACATGATTCTGGGATTTTCTATATAATTATTTATTGTTTAAAAACTTTGACAGTGCTTATGAACAATTTTGTTGTACATGATCAATATTCTCTTATAGAAGTATCAGATGAGAATATGATGTATTAATAATTAAATACAAATATTTTAAATTAAATTTGATATCATATATTCAAACTAAAAATCAACACATTGGATGACAGCCTTCGTATATCTATAATGAATGGGAATGACATGGCTCTTAGGTAAGGGTAGGGGGTGTTCAACCTACTAATAGTGGAATTTCTATTATGTAGAATAATTGAAATAATAAGTTTGATGAGTCACATTGGGGTTATAAGTAGAATAAATCATCAAACAATTTGTGTTCTCTAGTAATGCCAAATTTTATATCTTCCAATGGGGAATGATATTACAATAGAGAAGGGTATACACTAGGGAAAAATTATTTTTTACTTAATAGAGTCACTCTGGCCACATGAAAATGTTTTTCCTAAACACTCATAAACATTATAGTATTATAACATCATTAAAACCTAAATTTACATTGTCATAATTTGATTCTTAATGAAACAATATTTTTAAGAAAATGGAATTCATAATGAATATTACTCACATAGTGGCAGAGTATCCAAATGAAACTGATGTTTGTCCAATGATAGTGAGATCTACAGTCACTCTATAATCATATTTTGTAACACCCCAAGATTTCATAGTGTGTTATTTCTTCAAAATAATTCAATAACTTGCACTACACGCAACACTGAGTTCAATTGCACCATGACTTACCAAAAAAAAGCCATTAAAAGAGTTCATGAATAGTATTAACTAAATTTTAAACTTTATATAATCCTTATAATTTTAGAATCCATATTATGAGTTTCTTAGTCATAATGCAAGAACAGATTCATTTTCAGTATTGCACTTTTATCAACTTTTGATAGTGAAACCATTTTAAATACAATATTTTAAACTTTTTGACTAAATGGAGACATCAAAAAATTTAAAATGAAACATCCCAAGCTTCCACGGTACGCTTTCCTTTGAATAAAACAGTAGCGTGTGTTGTACGCAACTTCGAGTTCTAACACACCGTAACCAATCAAACTAGCTGTTATGAATAGTAATACCTACTTTTTGAAGTTATATATATTTTATATTTTAAAATGGACTTCATTTTTGGATTCGGAATATCAAATTTAGCCTAAGGTGAAATTTTGGTACTTTTCGGATAACTTTCATATTTTGATGAATAGTGAAAATTACTAAATTTTAATTAAAAACAACTTTTTTAATCAAAATAATTAATAGTGATAAATTATGAATTTGAGTGGTTTTAAAGTATATTTAGAATATATTTTTACTATTTAATATAATGTTGGTCATTGGACATAATTTTACAATTAAACCGAACATAAACAAGTGTCAATCTTTTGATAGTTATTATCTCTTAAAAACACGCTTTTTGTTTTGACAGCGGGAATTAATTTTAAATTAATTTCTGCCACTTCTGTGTTTAGAATTTAGGAAAATGGATTCCATATTTGGAATCAGGATTTTCAAATTGTGTAAATAGGTAACTTTTATTTTTAGACATTTTGAATAATTACTGCGGTAAATATTTTATTTACCATGGTTAAGGGTAAATCCGGTAAATAAGGGTTAAAAAAATAATATTATAATAATACTAAATTACCCTAAAACGTGTCTTAACCCTGTTGGTTGATAAATGGTCGACCATGGGCATCTTTGTGTCAATTTTGGGACCCCATGGATCCACTTGTAAGTGATAATGACACTTTATTTTAATTAAGTCAAAATGAAAACAAAAATGACACAAGCATATATCTTTTAGCAAAACAATTGTTACATAGGGTTATATAAGTTGGATTTTAGATTATAAATACTCATTAGAAAGATAAAAAGATTTCCTACATAATGATATTTTATTTATAATTTTTAGACATTAAATAATTTATTTTATATATGACACAATGATGATGCAGTAATTACTATAATAGTGAAAAATTAAAATAATTGATATTATACCAAAATAAATATAATATGAAACTTTTAATGAATTAAACTAATTTTCTAGGATAATATGATATATTAGGATTGATTTAATTGACTTTCTTAGAAGTAATCAATCTGTTATGAGTTTCAAAAAAATCAACTATTGAATAGTGTCTAAATTGACATAAAAGAGTTCTTAAAACCAATATTATATTATTAATTGATATTAAATTCCTAAAAATCTAAGGTTCGTCCAAGAGACTTATATTATGATATTTTAATCATTAATGGACCACTTGGGGGTCTCTTGGATGTATATAGTAAGTTTATTAACCATATTATATAAAAATACAAAGAGACATTGTAAAAGTGAAACTAATTAACTTAGAGTTAATACTTAAAGATAAGGTTAATATAAGTACCCAAACCTGTCTAAATTCTATTTGATGAGTTGTTTTCGACCTATCCCCTCCTCAACCTTTTAATAGTCAACTTTGGAGCCATTGGAAACCGTATATGAATTTATTATAAATTAATATTTCTAGCTTTTCCAAAGGTGCCCCTCACCCCTCTTATAAAAGGGAACTCCTCCTTCTCATTTCTTCACACCTTCAAAGCCTTTTGGTTCCGCCAAACTCTGCCCAAATACTCTCCCAACATCCCTCACTACAACCTAGAGGCCTTAGTTTGATCAGAAAGCCAACCTAAGGAGCCCTTTTGATCAAATCAAAAGGAAGAACCCGAAGAAGAGGTAATGATTTCACCACCCTTTTCTAAGTTCATTTCTTCTTCCACTTCTTCTTCCTTTGTTCTTACCATTCTAAAATAATAACTCCAGTATCTCACATATACTGTGATGTTATTATAAGTATGGTACAACCATATTCAGTATTCTATCCACCCTTTGAGTAACATGTCACCATACGTGCGTACGTACGACTTACCGTCTCCACGTCGCGGTTTAATTGTTATTCAATATAATATTATTTGGATGGGTATAATAATGATGTGTAACTCATGTAAATAATAAATATAACATGTTAATGATTCTGTATATATGATATACCATTCATTTATATATTATTTTAATATCAAAAGAATGATATTGTCGCTCGTGCGTACGTACGGACTACCGTCTCCACGAACGCGATGAGATTCATTCTCCATCGTAACCATTCAAGTATAATTATCATTTGATGATTTAAAAATGATGTTTAAGGACTAGATATCATTCTGGATATGAATAAGATACAACAACCATGGCTTATGTAACAAAACATATAAAGAAAATGAGTAAGTTAACACCCGAAACGACGATAATTCTAAGATATTATTAACAAATCAATGTTAAAAGATCATATATGATATCATATTAATATATATGATTCTTGTATAATTTAATAACAATTATTTCACCATTATACAGGAGGTTAACCTACCCCAACCAAGGAAAAGTACAAGGTAAGGGTTATTTCACAATCTCTTCATTATCCGAGGTTGTTTATACGTAATAATCTACTGGGATTTCTTTATCATCCACATCCATGTTTCTTCGAAATGTATTTCAAAACATATTTATTATTTACAAGAATATGGGTTAAATTCATTTATACCCTTGTTTGACTTTTTGTAAGAGGTTTATAAAGGAATCTTTCCGTCGTTTTCAAAACAAGGTCCTTTTTAACCTTTTCGACAGAATTAAGATAAGAATGTTTTTTTTTACTTATACGGCGGGTGCGGTTATTTTCCGCCGTTATAAAATCGTCAAAGCTTTCCTTACAAGCTTACAAGAATATTTTCAAGAAAATGTTTATTTTATATGGCTCTTAAATGATTTCAAAAATAGAAAGAGATATTTCTCTAAAAAGTGTTTTGATTTCATCTATGTCAACATCCTTTAATGGATTTTACGCTTATTTGAAGTTGATTTATTATAATACAAAACTTCTATATTGTATTGAAGGTTTTGTGATATGTTTGACTGTGGATGTGCTATTTTATACCATTCATAGTTTATGGTGAAACTATTGACATTTCGTATGCTAGTTTTAATCCGAATGTTTATGTTATATTTCAAACTTTTCTTCAGATGAATGTGCTAAACAAGTATGTTCCGGGTTGGGGACCGGTAAAAGTAAGCCCTCCAGGTTGGGGACTGGTTAAAGTAAGCCCTCCAGGTTAGGGACTGGTAAAAGTATGCCCTCCGGGTTGGTGTCCGGTTATTAGAGGCACTCCGGGTTGGTGTCCGGTTATTAGAGGCACTCCGGGTTGGTGTCCGGTTATTAGAGGCACTCCGGGTTGGTGTCCGGTTATTAGAGGCACTCCGGGTTGGGTTCCGGTTAGAAGTAACCCCTAGGTCTTGGGATGAGGCCTAGACAAAAAAATTAACGTTTAGCATTATGCATTCCATCATTATGAAAGTGGTTATTGATTTTTCATGTGATTATTCGATTAGTAGAATAACCATGTCAATAAGTAAATGGAATTATTTCATTTCATTTATGCCATACTATGTTGAAAGTTCAAGTTTTAAAGGCTTTTGTTTTAGTTATACATTGCCTTAAATGTTTATTCTTATTTATGAAAGTTTCTGCTATATTTTTATCCTTACTGGGCATTTGAGCTCACCCATTTTCTATGTTTTATTTTTCCCAGGAAGTGAAGAAGTAAATTATGAATGACCTGCAGGGATATTATGTGGGGATATGAGTGTGGATTATGGAGACAATATGTTGTTGTAGTAGTTTTTCGTTTAATGATGTAATGTAAACCTTATGAATATATCTAGTGTTTCCAAGGCTACTAAACCAATCGGTCTTTCGAGATTTGATCTTTCTTGTGATCATGCCAATGTTACGAAGTAATGCACCGACTCTGGGCAGCTGGGGTCGGGGCGTTACAGTTGGTATCAGAGGAAGTTTAGTACAAACCTTGGAAGCTAGATTTAGATAAACTTTGATTAGAGCACGTAGACCTAAGATGAACTTTGAAGATTAGTATAGAAGAATTTCCTAGAATTTTGGTATTGTAGAGATTTTGTGAGTTTTCCGAGCAATACATCCCTGTCTGGATACGAGCAGGTAGAGGCGGCTCTGACACAGATGTACCTAGGGGTAAAACCCGAAAACACCGCTTTGAGCTAGACTCGAACGGGAACTGGTGCACGACAACGGGCCTTGCTGCACTCTTGGTTACGACACTCCCGGGGGATATGCTTAGGATAACTCTCATTTTCTTTACAAATCATTTTGAAGGGATTATGAGTATATACTTCTTCAAGGAAAACATTCTTATGATTATGGATTATATCCATAAATAGTTCAATTTATGTTAGGTGTTTTATAAGTATGGGATTATGTATTTTGATTCATAAACTGATCTAGTTTATGCCATTGTTTAGAAATGGCGCCCAGTAGAAGGAATGAGAACTCCAGAAATGCACATGATCCAAAGAGAAGGAAGGATCATATCTTTCATGGTCTTAAGCTATAATTTATAAGAGAAATAGTCTCCCATGTATTATCATCATATGAAGAAATAATATCATGTATTGATAAGATAAGTAAAGAGTTTACTGAGTCCTATGGCTTTGAAGGGAAGCAAGAGAAGAAAAGGATGGAAGAGAGAAATATGGATAAAGGGAAGAGGGAAAAGAAGAATTTTCCCATATGTGGTAACTGTGGAAAGAAACACCCTGGAACTTGCCTGAAAGGAATGCGAGTTTGTTATAAGTGTGGAGGAAAAGGGCACAAAGTACGTGACTGCAAGGGTAAGAAAATGGTTTCAAATGTACAATGCTTCATTTGCAAGGAGTTTGGACACTACGCGAACCTATGTCCCAGTCATCAGTCTATGACGCAAATGATGCTATTGGATAATAATCAAGTTATGATACTACCACAGATGAAGAGGAATGATTAGAGTTCTTATGTTGATTATGTCAATTGAGTGTTGTATCAACAACGTACTTGTTATAATAATTATGGAGTATATAAGGATTGTACTGCAGTACTATTTCATTAAGGACTTGAGATTGTGTGGAAAAAAGAAAAGTGACTCAATAGCAGGTTTAATTTTTGGAAAATATATTGTTGAGAGAAAGATAAACCATAATATGGTTCAGATACCGAGGTGGTGATTTTAGAATAATACATAATTGATTTGGATAAATTATATTGGATATTATTGACTACCTTAAAGCTGATTAATGATTTGTATATTCCATTATTGTTGGGGTTTTAAACATTTTTGGATTAATGAAGTACATCCAGCATTCTATATGGAATAAGGGATCATGAATGTAATAAATAAGGAATATGGTAATACCTGATGAAGGTATTTATATGATATTACGGGGTAAAAAGGATCTATATTATGTTTACCTTCCTTATAAATGTTGGACTGTGAGTTTGGATAGAATTATTTTGGATAGTTCTTATTTGGATTATTTTGGATTGCCACAAAAGGACAACCCGGAGGTCGGGCAGCAACCTGTTGCGTCCGGCAAGGCTGCGAGACTTGAACCCGCAACCAAAGGGCGACAAGGGTGTATCACCTACCACTATCCCATGAGATGTCCTGGATTAAATAAAGTAGTTTTTTAAAAGATCTGGTAGATGAATTATAAATTCGTTTATTTTGGAACCCTCTATGAATAGTATAAATAGAATTTTTTTTACGAGTGAATGATGAGTTTTGGTAGAAATTTATTAATGGATAAAACACTAATTATAAACTAAGTATATCTACTTATGATCTTAGCCAATGTCATAAATAAATTCCTCATCATTAATAAAAGGAACTTAGAACAAAAATGTTGTCCTAGATGGTACCTTAAATCATCACTAATTTATGGCTTTGGGATTGTTGGCCTTTTCATAGCCATGTTCTCTACCACTCTCCATCAGATAATTGATGGCTAGATTTTTCTTCCATATCCATATTTTCTTACATGGAACCCTAGTATGTGTTATTTTCGGTAATCTTCAAACTTTCCACTCTTTATTTTAAATAGAGGCCTCATTAATTCATTTTTCGATGTGGGATTTCAACTAAGATATTTTGAAACGTAAAAAAATTTGTTATCCTAATACCCTATGTTTTGTTGAACCGATGGTATTTCAAATAATCATAGATTGATGAATTTAAGGACCTCAATTATACATTTGTTTGTGATTGATGACCTCAATCACTACCTATAAATATTTACGTTTTTTCTCCGATTATATGTCTCTAATTTCCACCAATGTTCTCCTAATCGAGATCATAATTTGGTGGTGACCCTTTGATTTCTCTTTTCCTCATATTAAGACTAAATTTTAGTAACCCAATTTCCGATGTGGGTTTTCCCACAAATATATTTTCTACTTTCAACCTTTTATTTTTGAAGAACAATTTCAAATTGCGAGGACGCAATTTATTGAAGGAGGGGAGAATGTAACACCCCAAGATTTCATAGTGTGTTATTTCTTCAAAATAATTCAATAACTTGCACTACACGCAACACTAGGTTCAATTGCACCATGACTTACCAAAAAAAATCCATTAAAAGAGTTCATGAATAGTATTAACTAAATTTTAAACTTTATATAATCCTTATAATTTTAGAATCCATATTATGAGTTTCTTAGTCATAATGCAAGAACAGATTCATTTTCAGTATTGCACTTTTATCAACTTTTGATAGTGAAACCATTTTAAATACAATATTTTAAACTTTTTGACTAAATGGAGACATCAAAAAATTTAAAATGAAACATCCCAAGCTTCCACGGTACGCTTTCTTTTGAATAAAACAGTAGCGTGTGTTGTACGCAACTTCGAGTTCTAACACACCGTAACCAATCAAACTAGCTGTTATGAATAGTAATACCTACTTTTTGAAGTTATATATATTTTATATTTTAAAATGGACTTCATTTTTGGATTCGGAATATCAAATTTAGCCTAAGGTGAAATTTTGGTACTTTTCGGATAACTTTCATATTTTGATGAATAGTGAAAATTACTAAATTTTAATTAAAAACAACTTTTTTAATCAAAATAATTAATAGTGATAAATTATGAATTTGAGTGGTTTTAAAGTATATTTAGAATATATTTTTACTATTTAATATAATGTTGGTCATTGGACATAATTTTACAATTAAACCGAACATAAACAAGTGTCAATCTTTTGATAGTTATTATCTCTTAAAAACACGCTTTTTGTTTTGACAGCGGGAATTAATTTTAAATTAATTTCTGCCACTTCTGTATTTAGAATTTAGGAAAATGGATTCCATATTTGGAATCAGGATTTTCAAATTGTGTAAATAGGTAACTTTTATTTTTAGACATTTTGAATAATTACTGCGGTAAATATTTTATTTACCATGGTTAAGGGTAAATCCGGTAAATAAGGGTTAAAAAAATAATATTATAATAATACTAAATTACCCTAAAACGTGTCTTAACCCTATTGGTTGATAAATGGTCGACCGTGGGCATCTTTGTGTCAATTTTGGGACCCCATGGATCCACTTGTAAGTGATAATGACACTTTATTTTAATTAAGTCAAAATGAAAACAAAAATGACACAAGCATATATCTTTTAGAAAAACAATTGTTACATAGGGTTATATAAGTTGGATTTTAGATTATAAATACTCATTAGTAAGATAAAAAGATTTCCTACATAATGATATTTTATTTATAATTTTTAGACATTAAATAATTTATTTTATATATGACACAATGATGATGCAGTAATTACTATAATAGTGAAAAATTAAAATAATTGATATTATACCAAAATAAATATAATATGAAACTTTTAATGAATTAAACTAATTTTCTAGGATAATATGATATATTAGGATTGATTTAATTGACTTTCTTAGAATTAATCAATCTGTTATGAGTTTCAAAAAAATCAACTATTGAATAGTGTCTAAATTGACATAAAAGAGTTCTTAAAACCAATATTATATTATTAATTGATATTAAATTCCTAAAAATCTAAGGTTCGGCCAAGAGACTTATATTATGATAGTTTAATCATTAATGGACCACTTGGGGGTCTCTTGGATGTATATAGTAAGTTTATTAACCATATTATATAAAAATACAAAGAGACATTGTAAAAGTGAAACTAATTAACTTAGAGTTAATACTTAAAGATAAGGTTAATATAAGTACCCAAACCTGTCTAAATTCTATTTGATGAGTTGTTTTCGACCTATCCCCTCCTCAACATTTTAATAGTAAACTTTGGAGCCATTGGAAACCGTATATGAATTTATTATAAATTAATATTTCTAGCTTTTCCAAAGGTGCCCCTCACCCCTCTTATAAAAGGGAACTCCTCCTTCTCATTTCTTCACACCTTCAAAGCCTTTTGGTTCGGCCAAACTCTGCCCAAATACTCTCCCAACATCCCTCACTACAACCTAGAGGCCTTAGTTTGTTCAGAAAGCCAACCTAAGGAGCCCTTTTGATCAAATCAAAAGGAAGAACCCGAAGAAGAGGTAATGATTTCACCACCCTTTTCTAAGTTCATTTCTTCTTCCACTTCTTCTTCCTTTGTTCTTACCATTCTAAAATAATAACTCCAGTATCTCACATATACTGTGATGTTATTATAAGTATGGTACAACCATATTCAGTATTCTATCCACCCTTTGAGTAACATGTCACCATACGTGCGTACGTACGACTTACCGTCTCCACGTCGTGGTGTAATTGTTATTCAATATAATATTATTTGGATGGGTATAATAATGATGTGTAACTCATGTAAATAATAAATATAACATGTTAATGATTCTGTATATATGATATACCATTCATTTATATATTATTTTAATATCAAAAGAATGATATTGTCGCTCGTGCGTACGTACGGACTACCGTCTCCACAAACGCGATGAGATTCATTCTCCATCGTAACCATTCAAGTATAATTATCATTTGATGATTTAAAAATGATGTTTAAGGACTATATATCATTCTGGATATGAATAAGATACAACAACCATGGCTTATGTAACAAAACATATAAAGAAAATGAGTAAGTTAACACCCGAAACGACGATAATTCTAAGATATTATTAACAAATCAATGTTAAAAGATCATATATGATATCATATTAATATATATGATTCTTGTATAATTTAATAACAATTATTTCACCATTATACAGGAGGTTAACCTACCCCAACCAAGGAAAAGTATAAGGTAAGGGTTATTTCACAATCTCTTCATTATCCGAGGTTGTTTATACGTAATAATCTACTGGGATTTCTTTATCATCCACATCCATGTTTCTTCTAAATGTATTTCAAAACATATTTATTATTTACAAGAATATGGGTTAAATTCATTTATACCCTTGTTTGACTTTTTGTAAGAGGTTTATAAAGGAATCTTTCTGTCGTTTTCAAAACAAGGTCCTTTTTAACCTTTTCGACAGAATTAAGATAAGAATGTTTTTTTTACTTATACGGCGGGTGCGGTTATTTTCCACCGTTATAAAATCGTCAAAGCTTTCCTTACAAGCTTACAAGAATATTTTCAAGAAAATGTTTATTTTATATGGCTCTTAAATGATTTAAAAAATAGAAAGAGATATTTCTCTAAAAAGTGTTTTGATTTCATCTATGTCAACATCCTTTAATGGATTTTACGCTTATTTGAAGTTGATTTATTATAATACAAAACTTCTATATTGTATTGAAGGTTTTGTGATATGTTTGACTGTGGATGTGCTATTTTATACCATTCATAGTTTATGGTGTAACTATTGACATTTCGTATGCTAGTTTTAATCCGAATGTTTATGTTATATTTCAAACTTTTCTTCAGATGAATGTGCTAAACAAGTATGTTCCGGGTTGGGGACCGGTAAAAGTAAGCCCTCCAGGTTGGGGACTGGTTAAAGTAAGCCCTCCAGGTTAGGGACTGGTAAAAGTATGCCCTCCGGGTTGGTGTCCGGTTATTAGAGGCACTCCGGGTTGGTGTCCGGTTATTAGAGGCACTTCGGGTTGGTGTCCGGTTATTAGAGGCACTCCGGGTTGGTGTCCGGTTATTAGAGGCACTCCGGGTTGGGTTCCGGTTAGAAGTAACCCCTAGGTCTTGGGATGAGGCCTAGACAAAAAAATTAACATTTAGCATTATGCATTCCATCATTATGAAAGTGGTTATTGATTTTTCAAGTGATTATTCGATTAGTAGAATAACCATGTCAATAAGTAAATGGCATTATTTCATTTCATTTATGCCATACTATGTTGAAAGTTCAAGTTTTAAAGGCTTTTGTTTTAGTTATACATTGCCTTAAATGTTTATTCTTATTTATGAAAGTTTCCGCTATATTTTTATCCTTACTGGGCATTTGAGCTCACCCATTTTCTATGTTTTATTTTTCCCAGGAAGTGAAGAAGTAAATTATGAATGACCTGTAGGGATATTATGTGGGGATATGAGTGTGGATTATGGAGACAATATGTTGTTGTAGTAGTTTTTCGTTTAATGATGTAATGTTATCCTTATGAATATATCTAGTGTTTCCAAGGCTACTAAACCAATCGGTCTTTCGAGATTTGATCTTTCTTGTGATCATGCCAATGTTACGAAGTAATGCACCGACTCTGGGCAGCTGGGGTCGGGGCGTTACATATTTAGTGGATTTTTTTTCATAATAGTGAATCCAATTCATTTATGATAACTCATATTGTATATTTTTGAAATAAAATTATAGATATTCATTGATATGTGATGTAAATAATTACTCCCCTAAAAATGATTAGCTACTCTAATTCCTCACTTGCCCATTCTAATTATTATTAAACAATTTAACCAAATATTTTTGGGCTCCTAATATTAAAAAAATGGTTTTTATTATTAATAACAATTTTCTAATTTTCCAAAATATAATATTGATAAATAAATATTTATTTTCACATTTAAATCCCTCATTAGGGTGTTCAATGTCTTCTAGTGATAAATTGACCTGAGACCACGTAAAGCTATAAATTGTGTTCTTGATTTGGGAAAGGTGATATATATGTTTTATATTTACCTATAGTGCGTATCATCCCCTCAAGTATTTTGATAATACTAATGTATATATTTGTAATGTTTTATTTTGGTTACAATAGGTTAGGGATGTATATTTCTATATGGTCAGGTTATTATATACAAATAATATCACTAATCCTTATTATCATATGGTGTCATATGTATTAATGGATTTAATATCCTAGTGTGATGATTTATTATAAAATTAAATTATATTCTATAGTTTCCCATCTTCGAAAAAATGATATTTGTAAATATTGATGATGGAACACATCTACATTCAATTGATTAACAAATACTCAATCTAATCATACTAAAGAGATAGTATTTATAGCTTCTTATTACCTGCAAATCATTTTTTTTCATTTTCATAAGCCGGTTTAGGGGAACCGGAACCCCAAACCGGTTTAAGGAAAACCGGAAACCGTACAAGCTCATCCCACCGCATACATCATTCAACGAAGTTCAAATTTCAAATTTCAAACTTCAAAATTCAAATTTCAAACATCAAGGCAAGAAAATCCACTGAACACCATGCGTTCCACTTTGAGTCGCGCGCCCATCATCGCGCTTCGAAAAACACGAGCCCCACCTCGAGCAGAGAACCCAACAACACGCAGCACCAGCCACGTGCCCCACCTCGAGCAGGTAGCTTCTTATTAATGATTTCATTTTCTATTTTTAAGTGGTATGTTGTTATGAATTATTAATAATCAGTATATTCATCGCTAGATTAGAATTAAATAATATAGTATATTAATCATCGACTTATCAATATGGAATGTATATTACAAGTAACATGTAATATTGTTCGGTCTAATGATTTCTGGAGTAGTATTGAAATCAATAATTAAAAGGATATATCATGAGTATCCCAATTAATTATTTGAGGTTAATATGGATTAAAAAATGGATTAATATGAAACTAAATAAGACTATATGAATAATATAGTATAAATTTTTAAAATTTTTAGAGGACACCAACATTATAATAGACAAGAAAAAAATAATTTCAGGATTTAGAAGTCATTTTCTTTTGAATCGTGGTCTTGTAACATGTTATTTAATTTGATCATAATATGGTTATGTATATTATTTTATAGTAATTTCTTCTAATGATTTTATTGAGAAAATATTTATTTTAGTGGCATATTAAAATTTTTCAATTAATTATTTATCAATTTTTTATTCCCCAATGACCACACCCACTCAGAAAGAAGTATATTTTATTTGGGTATCAAATAATTAACAATTATTTTAAACAGAAAAAGAACCTTTTTACATAAAATAATCTATTGATAATTATTTCTTATAGGAAGGGATATTTTTTCAGTTATGAAACATCATATTTTCACTTTTTATATGTTCTCTTATAGGGGAATCATATTTTTCACTATGGTTCCTAACATCATTGGGAGCCGATGAAGAGACATTATACTCTTGATCTAAAACCACATCTGTGATTTATGGTCCTAATATTTTCCATATTTATTTTTGAGAAATTTTTTACTATTTATTATTAATATAAAATTCCAATTTATATCTTCTAAAAAAATATATTCATTTCCCATAGTAAAATTGTTGGGGTACCGAAAAAGATTTTATTTCATCATTTCATATAACCCAAATAATGTGAAATTTTTCATTGATTCTTTCAGTAGGAAATATCCAACACATGATTTACAAAAATCATTAGAACATTATAATTATATCGATCTCATTTACCCAAACCATTTTTTAGTGTAAGAGGAAAAACGATGGTTTGTTTAGAAAGTGTAAATTTCACCTCCTCCTTTCTTGATACGATTACATATGATAAGTAGATCGATGATGCATTTTTTGATATAAAACAGAATCCTTAATGTGGGAATACATTTATAGAGAGGTCTTCAACTTTGGTGGGTGTAATATAAATCTAGATCTAGTAGGATTTAATTTTTCATATAAGGAATGATATCAAGGGGGATATCAGTAGTTCCGTATGGGTGGTAAACCCTAGCCCCACAAAAATCATCTATAATATTTAGTGATTATTTGGATTACATTTATTACAAATGATATCATATATTTTTTTCACGTTATTATATAAATTATTATAATAAGGAAAGAAGATATACATTAGTTTTCAATATCTCTTTATTATAACTACTCGGAAATTGGATGAAATATCAAAGGATTTTAGGGTCAATATTTCATATAGCCCTTTTAAGGATAAAATTATAAGGGTGGTGTTAGATTAGATAAACAAATCATATCACTTTATCACCCTTCATGACACAACCATAACATATGACCTAATGATATTGATGGTATAAGATATCTTTATAATTAATATAGTTCTAAATATCATATTTTTTGATAGGGACCATAAATTCACATCCTTTATTGGGAGAAGCCTCAAACTGAAAGAGGATGCTATTTTTATTCGATCATTACATATTATTCAAACATTGTTGGAAATAAACATTAATTCAAAATGGTCTTATAATTCTCGATTCATCATTGTGTTCTTGAATTAGATGGATCTTAGGATAGTCCATTTGGACTGACAATGTATTTAAATGAAAAAAATTTCTAGATATTCATCAATATGAAACCAATTATTGATTTTTATGGATGAAAAAGTGATTCATTATTTCTGTGGATATAGATTGTTGAAGATACCTTGACTAATATTATTTTGTTTCATGAGATGTTGAAAAATATTTTGTATATTTTTAGAGTGTATTGTTTTTATAAATCTTATATAAATCATTTTATAGAAAATAATGATTCCCATAGCAGTTTTAATTTATTCAATATGATTTTTTGAGAGTTTAAGAATGGTTGGATCACAGATTGAATAAAGATAAATGAATTCTATCATCATGATATAACAGAAAATTTTGGGATGTCGTGATGTTTTTAAATGTCTTATACTCTTTTAATTTCCTCTCTATGTAGAATTATATTCTAACATTGTTTCACCTGTAAAAACATTGAAATAATATATCCCTTATATATCATATTTTTGGTTGGGAGGACCATGATGTAGAACACAATTTATCAATGTTTGATCAACCATATCAAATTATTGATTTTATGATAAATATTATTTATGGTACCATTTTGTGGAATTATTTTGAAACATGATTTTAATTCACATGAGTAATGGGAGTGTTAAACAATACATAGAGATATATTGCCTTATAGCATTAACATGAAGTACTAATTAAATAATTGTCATGGAAGAATGAATTTGACGATGTGAGGTTATAACATATTGTTACCAGTATTTAAAAAATTATTTTCTATTAATTTGATCATCCATTTTGGGTTATTGTATTGGGATGTTTCTAGATATTTTTGGAAATATTGTGTTTTTTTATTATGAATAGTTTGAACACAAGGAAAACCATGATGGATTAATTATGAATATAATAATTCATTCCAATATTATATACATGGGTAAATATTTTTTAAAAACCATAAATCTCCTACATCAATAAATTCATCATCGGAGAATCGGGAAGTGCATGGTCAGTGCTCTATTTTCAAACTATGCGCTGAAACCATGCACCAATCTCCAATATCCTAGAGGGAGCACACGGTAGGTACATGGTTTGAATAAGTATTTATTAAAATAATTAGACTCTCTCAAGAAACATATTTAGGTGCACATTATAGTTCACATATATCAATAAATGTTTGGTTGATCTCATGAAACCATGTTTATAAGTTTTTAAATATATAAATGTTGTAATTAACCGACCTAACCCCCAGTTATACATTCTATTCAACCTCTAATCAACTATAACATAACATATTAATCTATTTGATTCTATCTATATATGATTATATATTTTATAACTAACTTTATATTAGATCTTTCTTCCATTGGATGAGATTGATATCATTATAGTATTTTTAATCTTTTGGATTTGGAATCCTCCATTATTATTTTTTCTCTTTCAGTGGGTTGATGGATCATTGTGTTATTTTGTATGTTAAATTATATATCTGGTGGATTATATTTGTATGATATCTACTTTAAAATTTTATATATATAATTTCTGATAGTGGTTCCGATTTTTGGTGATGTCATGATTGTGTTGTCAAGGGTAACATGTTATGAAAATAATTTCCCTGCATTTAATTATTTTATTTTAGACATGACTTTAAATATATGTTATGATTATATTCATTGAATTAGTATGATTTTATGTTAAAATCTATGTTTTATTCATTTTTTATATTAACAGATTCTTATGTTTTTTTCCGATGTTTTCAAATAAGTGTTTCCTATTGGTTTTTATTAAGGAGTCTAGAATGAATTAATTTAGGACAATTTTCAGATTTTCTAAAATTAAATTTTCTATAAATATAGTACATAAATATAGAAATAAAAATGTTACTGTGAGTTTTATGAGATTTTTGTGATATTTAATACAAAAATAAAATATTAATAGATTTATATTGGATCATCTCACATGGAGTCATTTTAATTTTTAAAATAATGTTTTTCACCACTATATACATTAAATATAGTTTTGGGAGACATGTTTAATTAGAAATGTTTATCACACTACCATTATAAAATTTCATTGTAATAATAACAAACATAAAATCATTGATTAATTATAGGAATGATCAGTTAGATCGAAAATAAAATCAATATATTCTTATGAATAATGAATTATTCAAAATATTTGTTAAGTATTATTTTTTTAATAAAATCTATGATATGACTAACATACAATATTTTACCCATTTGATAAAAAAATGAATGTAAATTTTAAATCTTATGGATGTATATTTCATTATTTATTAATTCTATTCTTAATTGGTTTACCTATTTGTCAAATAAAATTTCAATCTCTTTGATTGAATAATGAGTGGATTAAAAAATATATTGAGTGGATATTGGTTTTGGGTAGTCTTTTTGTCCATGAAATTGTAATAATAAAAATATGATATGATTATAAATAAATGAATATATAAATTACATACGTTGGTGCTAAATATATCCTCGTTGTTTGATCTACTATCTATTGATAGTTTGGGGAAATATTGTTTGTTTATGAAAATATATTTTCCGAATGATTAAATTAATCATAAAAATAAATTATTAAATTGTTATGATTCACATTTTAGAATTCAATTATAGGTCATCTAAGTAAATATAATGGGTTATAAGATATCTAAATTTATACTATTACATTTTTATGGAAATAATATATGAGAATAACTATGAAAACATGCCTCATTAAAATTATTAATTTATAGATGTTACACCAATGATGGTGGTAATGAAACAAGAAAATAATGAGTATATATGGTAATTTGTTCTGAAAATATTATATATATATATATATATATATCTATACATATTAATATATGGTGGGAATTGATTACTCAATGGGATTAGATAAATATAAATTTTGATAAATACAAATAATGAAATTCATAAAATACTAAATTAATATTTATGTATTCCTAAGATGTAATAAACTCTTGTTTAATATTTAGTATATTAAATGAATCTGAAATAACTTTTCAATATAAATTATATCAAATTGTTCTGGTTTCGGGTATAAAAAATTATTATAAAGTCATGTTTCTAATATTCAGGTTCTTTATTTCCATTATTTTGATCATAGTTATTATGTATAATATTTTTGGTAGTTTTCAATGTTTATTAAGAAAATTTTTTGTTTTATGGAAAGTGGACAGTTACAAGAATGTCAATAAAAACCATGATTATTTTACCATGAAATAATGTGCGTTTTCACATGGGTTTTAATGGGTGTAGGGTTAATTCAAACCATTTGGCCTCCCCCCTAAAACTGTACTCCTTGTTATAACGAGTAGTGTATTCTTAGAATAATTCATTTAAATTGTGTTGTCAAGCTTTGCACTCTTCACCGATTACCCATGAGAGCAAACATATCTGGTACAAATTTTCTATAACCATATTGGATAATTATGCACCTCTCTCCAAATTCCATTTGAGGGTGGATGGATTGGTGAAATTCTAGATCAAATCATTTGAAATATCGACGGAAATAGTGATATTTTTAATCAACCAATATTTTTTATTGAGGAACAAAACAACTCATTATAAATTATGACCACTTTATAATTTATCATAATCTGACCCTTTGTGTTTTAGGCTCTTTAATAGTTAATTTTTTATCTTCCAACTAATTTTGTCCAGGGGCGATATACTTTTGGATGAAATTGATCTCCCAATGATAAGTGTAATATAATGGATTTGGAATTGGTACATTTTATATTCTATCCTTATTTGAAATTTATATCCTAATGTTATTAGAGGATCTAAACCCCATTTATATATTTTAAATACCAGGATTTGTTATTTTATCTTATTTATTTAATATTTTCATTTGTTTTTACTATTTCATGTGATTCCGTGATTTTTGATATTAATCGTTGGTGGTTACATAATGTCTTTGACTACATATTAAACCATGATTATTTTATTTTTATGGAATTTACATTGAATATGTTTTCCTTGATGTGAAAATTTTCTATGTTTGATTTCAATGAGCCATTAATTTTTTATATAAAACCCTTTATCAAAATCACTAAAAATATTTTATTGATTTAAATAAAATTTGGTTTGAAATTATATGTACGGTAATTATTAAATTTATTTTTATTATTAAAAAAATTATGTAAAATAAATGTCATTATTAAAGGATTGAATTTTTTGAAAACCTATAATTTGTTTTACAACATAAAATAGACTACTGAAACATGAAATTTATTATTTATAATATGAAAGAGTATTCTAATTGAAATGTAATATTTTATACATTGTTAATATTTTCATTGAAATACCTTGTGATACATAATAGTTAGTAAGTTATTATAATAAAAACACTAGGACTCATACTACCTAGAATGAGGGGTCGATAGATTGTATTCTGACTGGTTGATCCCAAGGGATCATCACATACACATTTTATTTTGAATAATTTATCTACTACTGTAAGTATCCAAAAACCATAAATAGATAAAACCTATGGAATATTATAATTTTCCATTTTTACATTGATTGTTAAATTCCATTTTTTTACTATTATATTAATTAACCTTATTTTTAATAAAACATTTCATGTTAACATTTTCAATATATACTTTATACTTATCAAATATAGATTCTTATTAGTTTATTTAAGGTGAACATGATATGAAATGCCATATTTATTTAAAAGGGAACAATTTAGTATTTTTCATGTAAATACATATGTAATATATGAAGAAATCATACTAGGATGCTTATTGTCACACCAAACCATTTACATCATGAATTTATAAAGAATGTTACTAAAGGACCCAGAAATTAAAAACCCCCACTTGAAGGTGGTAGATTTTATTGGTTCATGGAAACAGGGGTGATGATCTTGACTAGTTGAACTATAATCCTCTGATATCATAGAGTTCCGAAGACATTTTCTTGATGGATGTTGTGTCATATTATTGATGATGTATTACACTACGATCTATATTTTTCATATTGTGGAAATATTTTATAATCAGTTAATTTTTATAATATATATTGATCAATTTTTATTAATATAATATTTATTTTTATTTTTTCTAGTTGGATCTAAATAATTCGCTTTGACTGCTTGTTGAACCTCTAACACTAGTATCTAGCCAATGGGGATGATGGAAAGACTTAGGAACATTCTTGTGCTTGCTTGGGAGTGAGTTTAAATGGGCAATTAGGATATATCATGATAAAATGATATCAATATATGATGATCATATTTCCCTATTGTTGACATATATTGTAATAATGATGATATAAATGATGATAGATTATGGTCTATTAAAGGGTTGTTTACATGTGATTTCATTTATATCATTCATCATAATAGATCCTTCAGTCCTAATTGGTTCTTTGTAAAAAATAATTAGGAATATAATGATCCTATTCTATTAATGTTTTATGATTGATGTTCATATTTTAAATAATTTAATTTCAAATTCTAACTAAAGGAATTAATATAACTATATCTCTTTATTGGAATGATGATATTAGTATCATTATTGATGTTCTCATGTTTCATGTTCTTTATTTATAGTAAAATTACCCTATGAATATATTTTCATAGATCTAAAGAGTGTTCTAATAAATAGCCATGTAAATACAACCCTTTATTTGATTTTAATCTAACTGGTGTAGTGGATTTACTGGTGCAAACTATAGGCTAGTTTGCCACATCTGTTTAGATTTTTCCTATAATAGTATAATCTTAATGGGATGAAATTAGGGATCAACTTAGAGTTTATTTAGTGGGATCATATATGTTTATAATTCCAGAATAAATTTAAATATCTATTTCCTTTTTTGGAAAAGAAATGCTAATTTTTCATTTTTATTGAAATTCCATATGTATTAAATTTGGATAAAAATAAATTTAAGCATGAATATTCTTATGGAAAAGATGGGATATGATAGTTATGTTGATGAAAAAAGAATCTGTTGAGTTTAAAATATTTATATGTATCGTGGAGTACTTGTTCTATAAAGACTATATGACTTTGAGATTATTTATGTAATTAATGAAGGTGATAGAACCATTACAATTCTTATAAAACTTTTTTTGAACATGTTCTATTTTCTCTTAAAGAAATATAAAATTAGAATATGATGTATTGATTATTAAATATAGGTATTTTACTTGATATATGAAAACATATTTTTATACTAAAACTCAATACAATGTTGAGAAGTGTTTACATATATATGATGAATATGATGAACTAGATATTAGGTTAGGTTAGGGGAGTTCAACATACTCATAGTGGAATCTATGTTATCTAAAATAATTGAAAGAGGATGCATGATGAGTCCCACAATGGTTCATGGTAGAATAATTCATAAAAAATCCTATTTTGTAATGAACAATTTTATATCATTAAAAGTCGAATGGAATGACATTCGAAGATGGTATACATTGAGGAACCAATTATTTTTTTCTTTATAGAGTCACTCTGGCCATCTGAAAATGTTTTCCCTTAATTTTTCAACCCCACATAGTTATAAAAAATCATTAAAACCTAAATGTAATTTTTTTTCAATATGATTCTTCATGAAATAATTTGTTCTAGACATATGAATACCAAAGGAATATTAATAACCTAGTGGTATATTCTCTATAAGTAACTGATGTGGTTTAAATTATAGTGAGATATACAATCACTCCACAACAATATTTTGTAGCATATTTTTTCATACTATTTAATCTCAATAAATCATTCTAGATCGTATTGTATATTTTCTAATTCAAATTTCAGAGCTTCTTTCATGTCATGAACCAAATCTGGTAACCACCAATACTAGCACGAAAATCGGCTAGTGATAAGGCATGAAGGGTGTTCTCTATCCCAACGGGCTGGTACAAGTTCATGGGTATCATTTTTCTTGGTTTGGGAACGATTTATCTGAATATGTATACATAAAACATCAAAAATATTTGATAAAATGAATCTGAAAATTTCATACCAACAAGGTTTATACAGGAATCCAGAACTGAATACATAAGTTCAAATGAAATAAAAAATGTCCAAATACAAAATTAAACAGCAACAAAATTTCCCCATGGACTCAAAATGGCATGGGGTCATCACCCCCAAGCCGTCTCCTCAACTACACCCCAAGGATGTGGAGTAACACCCTGAACCGCCATCACCCATAGCCTTTCCTATACCTAAGTCAAACATAACCAAGTATACTTACACCCAAGGGGAGTAAGTAGGGTCTATGCTTAATACCAATAGGATACCACCAAATTATTCCAAAAAGTATGCAATAAAATGCGAAAAACAAATCCTTTTTAATACTCAATGAAAAGGAGTGATAACATCCAAGAAATGAAACGTTCAATTTAAAATAGTTTTCAAGATAAATATTATAGAATGTTCACAAATTTAAATAGACATGTTAGCTACTATAATGTATTTCCAAAAACATCCCAATGCACTGTAAAATACCACAAACACAATGAGAAACAAAATCGGGAATACCCTTAGGCACTAGATAATCTCGGGCCCCAAGTACCTCATACCTCGGTGAAAAGTAACCATAGTAAAATCCACTCTCGTGCACGAGTCACTAGTGCAGAAACATACTCGTAACCTATTGGTCCCCAATCATCATCCACATAGTTTAGTTAGTGTTGGCGCTATCCAAATGCAAGGTGAAACAGGGACAAAACCCATCTGGTCCACTAGCTGTACTACTACACATCCACCCCACATAGGTACCTGGGATTCCCCCATGGTGCTGAAACAATTTCAGAATGATATATATATCCATTTTCATATAAAACACCGCTACTGGTCAGATAAAATCAGTAAAGTAGCTACAAATATTTCATACCATTTAAAACACACAACCAAACACATTGAGTTTCAATAAAACAGCTTCACCAAATAATTCCTTATTTTGCACCCAAAACTCTTTGAAAACCCCACTTGAACACTATATTCATATGAATATTTATCAAAATACAATCAAACACACCGTAAAATTTTAATTAAACTCATTTTATTAGTTATAATGATATACCAATAAGCATCACATGGAATACCCATGTAAGACTCCCAATTGAACACCAAATTGTTACTCAAAAACTATTTTCTTAACAAACGTCACCCAAAACCAATGTCACAACAACGACCAAATAATAATAACATTTAACACATTATTTTAACCCCAAATAAATTTCAATATGTTCCACTAAATATTTAAAAGGGAACCCTAAATCATCAATAAAATATTCATATGAATGAAACAAAATTTCACATGGAATTGGCACTGAAAATTCACTTGCATTACAAACACCACTAAAACTAATTTTTGCTGCCCCAAATCGATGGTTTAAACATGAAAATATAATAAACACAATATCTATTTCACAAATATTTTATACAATGTGGTATCAACTAACATATTAGTAAAAACCTTGAATCCTTTGTGTGAAAATAAAATCGCACCACTGCCACATCAAGAGGGACCGAGATCAATCCTAAAACCACAAGAAATGACCCAGAAAACCCAAGGTTAAACCCTATGTTATAATTTTTACCCTCTGGAAATTTGGTACATCATGAAAATGAGATGATTATTTCTGTAAAGGGGAGAAAAAGAAGCAAGAAATGAAAGAGTTAGGAAGGAAATAACTTACCTCCTCAAATCTGACCGATTTAAGAAACCCTAGAAAAATTCATCCCTAAATCGTGATTCATAAGATCTCTAAAGAGAGGGATTGTGGATGGGCCAACTGATGGGTGCAATGGTATCGTGTGAGACTTAGAATCACCAAAAAATACCTAATATTGAATATCTTATTAAATAAATAAAATTCAGTTTTAAAATTGGATATGGGCTACCGAGCAGGCCCAATTCATTAAATTAAAACCCCATTACACCATGATTATCAATTTTTAAAGGTTCTTAATTTCATCTTTGATGTTAATATGTCAGGGGAGGACATTTATGAATTATAATGAGTGAAAAATATTAAAAAATAAAACATTTATAAAAGAAAAAAATTATTTTTAAATCTATAAATGGGCTCACAGTTTGGTCCAATTCATGAAAAGTCACATATTCCTCCAGAAAACCATTAGAAAGCCTCAAAAAGAATCTTTAATGATAGTTAAATAAAAAATACCATTGATATATTTTATGTATGTGACAATTCTCCACACCCTGAAAAATTTTCATCATAGAATGCAACCTGAATATTGATTAAAAAAATAGGAATGAATACTCTTCCTCAACCTAATAATTCTATTCCCATGTCTCATGTGTATCATTACCACGCTTCCAGAGAATTTGAACTAACAGAATGGACTTCCTTCGATGCACTTTCTCTTGGGAGTCCACTATTTTCATCGGCCGCTCAATAATAGACAAGTCAGGCTCTAGCTTGGATTCATCACAACTAAGCACAAGGGATGGATATGGGTTGTATTTCATTAACAGGGAGACCTGAAAGACATCACGGATCGATATTAACTGAGATGGTAAATCCAACCTGTATTCCACCTTGACAACATGCTTGTGGATCTCAAAAAGTATGAAATATTGGGACATTAGATTAACTTGCTTCCCTAATCGATAATGGCCTAGACGAGGGGCCACATTCAAGAATAACCTTACACCCACAGAAACCTCTAGGTCTCGATGCCTCCAGTCTGCATAAGACTAATGACAACTCTGAGTTGTCATCAAGTACGGCTGGATCAACTTGACCTTCTCATATTTCTCCTGCACAAGGATCAACTCCAATAGTGAAGTCTCTCCTACCTAAGTCCAACATAGGGGGACCGACATAGCTGACCGTAGAGCACCTCACAAGGTGCCATTCGAATTGAGGATTGGTAACTGTTATTATAAGCAAACTCATCAAATCCCAAATGGCTATCCCATGAACCTCCAAAGTCCAGGACACATGCAAGAATCATGTTCACCAAATTCTGATTCACCCACTCTATCTGACCATCCATATGAGGGTGGTTTGTTATGGTCATCTTAATCTAATACCCCAAGGCCTTCTGAAGGCCGTCCAAGAATCGAGAAGTAAATTGAGGGCCACTATCTAAGACAAATGCTGATGGTATGCCACAGAATCTCACCACGACCTGAATATACAAATAGCTCTACTCCTCCACATTAGTTGGATCTTTTAATTAAATGAAGTGGGATGTTTTTGTTAGATGATAAATCACCACCCAAATGGAATTAATATCCCAAGGTGTACCAGGTAAGCCAACATGAATTCCATGGTGACCACATCCCACATCTAGGTATGAATGGGTAATGGATAGAGCATACCTGAGGGCCTTTGATGCTTCTCATTAACCTGCTGGCATGTGTAGCATCTCGAAACAATGTTTGCTATGTCTCGTCTCATACTAGGCTACCAGAACAACCAACGGTCATCCTAATACATCTTGGTGGCACCCTGATGGATAGCCCACTTAGACTGGTGGTTATCCTCCATCACCACATTTCATAGAGATAAATGAACTACTGAACGGTCATTGAAGCACAATATTCTTTTGGGAGATGAAGACCAATCAGAGGATGTATCCCTACCTAGAATAAACTACTTCGACCACTAACGAAGCTCATTACTAGGCTGTTCTTTCTGAATAAACTCTAACAGTAAAATAGTCAACTGGACGCTTGGCAAGAATTCCCCTCCATTGTGTTCCATAGTCTCCACATGCATCTGGGAAAAGAACGTAATCAAAGTCCACTAATAACTAGACTTCCTCAAAGCCTCTACTAGAAATATTCTTCTCAAAGTGTTGGCCACCACATTACCCTTTCCTGGGGTATAGACAATGTCAATGTCGAAACCCTACAAGTACTTGATCCAGCGACGCTTCCTCAAGTTGGGGTCCTTCTGTGAGAGGATATAGGATACAATTTTGTGATCAAAGTAGGCAACAAACTTCTCCCCAAAGAGGTAGTGACACCAAGTCTTCAAATCATGAATCACCGTTTCCTAATCCAAGTCATTTTTCAGGTAATTCATTTCATGTGGTCAGAGTTGGTGAGAGCCATACGCCACCACGTGATCATCCTAAATAATCATGCACCCAAGACCCATACCTAATGAGTCATAATAGACCACATACCCCTTCCCGGCATCAGGAAAAATCAAGAACATGGTGGTAGTCAACCACCTCATTAACTCCTCAAACGATGCCTGACATTCTGGACCCGAAAAAAAGTTCACCCCATTCCGGGTGAGTGAATCCATCTGTGAAGAAATCTGAGAGAAATCCCAAAAGAATTTCCTATAATAACAATTCATCCCATGGAAAATCCTGGTCTCAAACACATTCTCTGACTGCTCCCATGAAATAACTGAACTAATCTTCTCGGGGTCCACTATAACTCCCTGCCCAGATATCACATTCCCAAGAAATTTCTCTTAACTGATCCAAAAAGGGCACCTTAACAACTTTTCATAGAGGTGGTGATCCTGTAATGTACCAAAACTGATCCTCTAGTTATGTTCATGTTCCTCCTCGGAGCCAGAGTATACCAAAATGTCATCCACGAACACCATGACGAAGGAATCAGGATACTTATGAAACACCTTATTCATGAGTTCCATAAAGACCACTGGATCATTGGTCAATCCATATGGCATGACCAAATATTCAAAGTGGTCATACCTGCTGTGGAAGACAATCTTTGGGATATCTGACTCTTTCACCCAGAGATGATGATACACCGAAAACATTTTTATTTTTGAGAACCAATTTTTTCCTTTCAAGTGATTGAACAATTCATATATTCTAGGAAAAGGCTGTTTGTTCTTAGATTTTACCTTATTCATTTTCTGGTAGTCAATGCACAACCTGAGGGATCTGTCATCCTTTTTTACGTAAAACACAAGAACGGCCCATGGAGAGATGCTTGGGTGAATGAATCTGTTGGATTCTAAGTCATCTAGCTATATGATTAATTCTATCAGCTTTGTGGGGGCCATGAGATAAGATAGAAGAGATAACAGTTGTGTTCTCTGTGCGAGATCAATCGAAAACTCCACATCCCACTCCAGGGGAAATCTAGAAAAATCATCCGGGAATTCCTCTGGAAACACATTCACTACATGAGTTAGTGCACCTACAGGGGAAATAAAATCATCCTCTCTATTGAGATATTATAACTGGAAGTTAATAATTCCTTACTATGGGAGTAGAGGTCCTGCCCGACCTATCCTTGGATCCCATTCTCCCTGGAAAACCTGATGACTCCCATCAGGTGTTGTGAAACTCACTCACCACATGTAGCAATCGATACGTTCTTTTAAGTGTACAATACAATCCATCCCAATAATGAATTCAAAAGGGTCCATATTTAAGACCAAGATGTCCCAGCCCATCTCGACCCCTGACACAGGAAGCTTACACGGTGAGCACCTGAGACCCTTCTCCTTCTTCTTTCCTAGCTGTGTCACCAACTCCATCGCAAAAGAATGAAACTCAGATGGAAAATTCACAATGTCCACAAAATGATAAGAAATAAATGAAACAGAGTTGATAGTTTCAAAAAGAACAGTAGCTATAGATGATGTGATCATAACGGAACCCTGCTGTGTCTTTGGTGGACCATCTGATCCTGATGGTTCCAGATCCACTGCATGGAGATGTCTAGTATCTACATGAGGACGGCCACTAGTCTGTGGCTATGCATTGATCTAGCTTTGCCCGAATGATGACCCATCCCAACCACCATGGCTACCCAATATAGATCCCCTAGTCCTGGATGGGTCAGGCTATGCTGGCACTCCTCTTGAAGCCATTGACCCTGACCAACTTGGAAGTGGATGTGCCACACCTCAAAAATGCTGCAAATACCCCATACCTGCACGTAGGTAAAAAGGCTTTGGAGAAAGTGGAAATGCTGGTCTGATGTGCCTGGGATTCCCACAGTGCTGGCACATGGCCTATCTTGCATCAGAAGCCGCAGAAAAAAACTACCTGGAAGAATGTCCTAAACTTCCACATCCTTTTTTCATGGGATCCTCCTACTTCCTTTTCTTCTCTAAGGAGCTTCCAATACCCACTGTTTATTCTGAACCATAAAAATCATTAATGAATTTCCAATCAATCTCCACCATGTATGCCCGATCAACGACCTCAGCATAGGTTTTCAGCACAAATAAGAACACCTTGGAGTATATCTCTGGTCGCAAGCCTTTCTCAAACCTCTGGACCATCACCTGCTCATTGGAGACAATTTCTGGAGCATACCGAACCAACATAGTGAAACAGATGGTGTACTCCATCACAGATTGATTCCCATTAACATGGTCCATGAACTCTCTGGACCAAGCGTAAGACAAAACCTCAGGGAAGTACTATTCAATGCAGATGGCCTTGAACTCTCCCTAGTGCATCTGCTCATTCTTCCCAATCTAAAGCACTGACGCCCACCACTTGCAGCTGGTACTCTCTAACAGAAAGGAGTCACACTAAACCCAAAGCTCCTCGGGCATTTCCAAGAACTCAAACATACACTCTATCTTCTTGATCCATTCCTCTGCTTCTTGGGGTTCTTAGCTGCCTCAGAAGGTAGGTGGTTTGTTTCTCAAAAACTCGTGAGCATTATATTTTCTAGGACCAATATATTCTGCCATAGAAAAAATAGCAGCATGATTTGGTACCTGTCCCAGAGATTGGATATCCCGGACCACAAAATCTACTAGCCTCTGATCAATTGGTGTGGGATAACTCTCTCCATCATTCTCTCGTGGGCGCGTGGGAGCTTTTCGGGGAGACATGTTGCTACAAAATACAACAGTTACAAAACAATAATCAATTACAAACTTCTGAAAATTTTAACCAAATACAACATGTATAAATAATGAAATCACATTCTTGTAATATAATAAACAACTACACCACCTCCACTCGATGTCCACTTGTGGTCTGCTACCCACACGTCTCACATGGAAGTAAAGTCAATCAGTAAATTCCAACGTCCCCTTGTGACTCAAGATATTCTACGATAGGTGTGGGACAGGCACCCTACTCATAACCAAAACCCCTAACCCTGATATTCCTTGATTTGGTTTATCCCGACTAATCCCAAAATAGCAATATAACCCAGAAACATCAACCCCCTTTGATACCATTTTCACACAATATGAATCTGGTCTCCATGAATACCGGCACCAAACTCGGCCTGTGACAAGGGCTGAATGGCATTCCCTATCCCCACAGGCTGGCACAAGAACCCGAGTATCATTTATCTTGGATTGGGAATGATTTACCAGAACATGTATATATAAAATATCAAAAATATTTGTTAAAATGAATCTAAAAAGTTAATGACATCAAGGTTTATACAAAAATACGGAACTAAATGAAGAAGTTCAATTGAAATACAAAAGGTTCACAGACACAATGAAACAAAAACAAAATAGTCCCATAGTCTCAACAAGGAAAGGGGTCATCACCCCCTTGTAGTCTCAACAACTCTACCCCAAGGATGGGGACTAACACCATGAACCACCATCACCCTTATCCTTTCCATTACCTGGGTCAATCATAACCATGTCTACATACACCCAAGAAGTGCAAGTAGGGTGTGAGACTAAGACCAATAAGATACCACCCAATTATTCCAAAGAGCGTGTATTACAATGTCAAAAAATCAGTTTTATAACGCATAGAAAAGTAATGATAATATCCTTGAAATGCAACATTCAATTGAAAATAGTTTTCAAGAAAATGTTTTCAGAATGTTTACACATTTCAATTGAAATGTCAGGTACTATAAATTACTGACAAAAAACCCTAATACACGTGAAAATACCACAAACATAATGAGAAACAAAATCGGAAACCCCGCTAGGCAATAGATAGTCTCTGACCCCATGTACTGCATACCCCGACGTAATGTAACAATAGTAAAATCAGTTCATATGCATGATCCACTAGTAGAGATAATAACTATAACATAGTAGTCTAAAATAATCATCCACATAGTTTATTTAGAGTTTTATTTATCCAAAATCTAGGTGAAACTGATACAAAACTAATCTGGTCCACTAGTCATACTAGTACACATCCGCCCCACCTAGGTACCCGGGCTACTCCCATTGTGTTCAAAAAATTTCAGAATGATAAATATATCCATTTTCTTATAGAACACCACTACTGGTCACATACAATCACTACATTATCTACACCCAGTTTATACCATATGAAATACACAACTAAACTCTTTGAGTTTCAATAAAACAACTTTTCCAAATCATTCCTTGTTTTGCACCGAAAACTCTTTGAAAACCCCCCTTAAACAACATATTTATACTCATATTTATCAAAAAAAGATCCAACACACCCTAAAAATTTCTTTAAACTCATTACATGAGTTATAAAATAATCCCAATATGCATTGAATAGAATACCCATGTAAAACACAAAATTCAACATCAAATTGGTACTCAAAAATCATTTTCTTAACAAACGTCACCCAAAACCAATTTTGAAGCAACAACCAAACAATAATAAAATTTAAAACATTATTCTCAGCCATTAAAATGTTTAATAAGTTAACCTAAATAATTAATTGGAAGCCCATAATCAAGCAATAATATATTTATATAAAAAATGCAAATTTCACATGAAATTGTCACTTAAAATTCACTTGCACTACAAACACCACAAAAACCTATTATTTCATCACCAAATAAATGGGTTAAACATGAATATTTAACAAAACCAATATCTATGTCACAAAAATTTCATAAAATGTGGAATAACCTACCAAATTATTAAAAACCATGGATCCATTGTGTGAAAATCAAATCGCACCAGCACCACAACAAGAGGCACAATGATCAATCCTAAAACCACAAGCAAAGACTAATAAAACCCAAGGTTAAAACCTAGGTTCGAAACCATACCCTATGGACATTTGTTACTTTAAGAAAATGAGAATAAAATTAATGGAAAGTGGAGATAATGTGTAATAATTGAAAGAGTTATGATGGAAAAAACTTACCTCATGAAATCTGTCTGATTTGAGAAACCCAAGGATGTTCGTCCATATATAGAGATACATAAGAGCTCCAAAGAGGGGGGATATAGGCTAGGCGGGTGTCAAGGTGAAATGGGACCTTTGAGACTTAAAATCACTGAGAAAGACTTAATATTTATTATGTTATTAAATAAATAAAATTCATTTTTAAAACTACATATGGGCTTCTGGACTGGCCCAATCCCTTAAATAAAAACTAATATAAACCATATTTATGACTTTATAAAGGATCCAAAATTCAATTTTTGTGTTCTTATGTCAAGAGAAGACATTTAAGATTTGGAATTAGTGAAAAAGATTAATAAATTAAGATGTTATTAAAGAAACAAAATTTATTTTTAAATATGGAATATGGTAGATGGTTTGGCCTAATTCATGAAAACTCGCCTATTCATCCATAAAACCTTGGTAAACCACCAAAACAAAGCATGGATGATAATTAAATGAAAAATACCATTAAAATATTTCATTCATGTGAAATTTCATAAGTGATGGATACTGAAACTCCCATAAAAAATTGATTAGCTACATCAATTCCCCACTATTTCCTTCTCATTATTAGTGATTAATATGACATAAAATTTTCAAGTTCATGATATTTAAACATTGGTTACTATTATTGAGATAAATTTTCTTATTTACCATAAATATCATAATGATAATTAAATATTAATTCTTTCATTTACATAGCTCATTGGATTTTTTCATGATTTTTATAGATAAATTCACTTGAGACATTGTAAACTATACCTCGTGTTATTGAGTTGGGAAAGGTGATGTAATTTTTTTTACCTAGAGTGGGGATCATTCTCCGATGGATTTATATATTACTTGTATGATTATATCTAATGTTTTTATGGGTTTTCATATGTAAGGGGATTATATTTATCTATTTACATGGTAGCATGTAAAAATCACATCTCTAATCTTTTTTATCATATAGTGTCATATGTATTAAAATTTATAATATCCTAGATTGATGATTAATGAGAGAACAAATTTACATTATATAGTAGCACTCATTTTTAAAAAATGTTATTTTCATAGAATTATGTTGTAAAACATCACCCTTCCACTAATTAACAGATACTTAATCAAATCATACTAAAGAAAAACTATATCTTTCCTCTATTTATTGATATCATTTACCAATTTCAAGAGGTATGTTGTTTGGAATGATTAATCAATAGTCTAGGCATAACTAGTTTATAATAATATAATCTGATATATCAATGATCTACATATAGAGAAGTAATGGATATTATGATTACCTTGATATAATTTTTGGTCTAATTATTTCTCTGTCGTTATTTATATCACTTATTAAAATAATATTTTATGACTATCTCAATAAATTATTTGAGGATAATGTGGATGAAATTATGGGTCAATCTAATTCTAGAGAAGACTATATATATAATCTTTGATAAATTGTAGAAATATTTAAAAGACCCAATAATTATTATGGAAAATGAAAACTAATTTCTCGATTCAAGATATCATGTTCTATTGAAACATGGTCTTGAATAATGGTAATTCGTTTGATCATATTCTGGATATGTATACTATTATATAGTAATTATTTTTAATGTTTTTTTATTGAGAAAATATTGGTCCTCGTGGAATATTTCTATCAGTTCATTAAATTTTTTTGATATTCGGAATCACTAATCACCGCACTCACTAGGAAAGAATTAACATTATTTTGGTAATAAAAATTTTAAAATTAATTCAAGGATTTAGTGAAACATTTTACATATATTCCAGTATTGATTCTCATTGGGAAGGTGTTTGTATAGGTTTTCTTTTATGACAGATCAGGTTTGTGATTTTTCTCTATTCTTATGTAGGGAAATCATGTGGTTCTCAATGGTAATTATCATTTTAGGAAGCCTACAATGAAATATCATACTCAAGATTTAAAGTCGCATCTCTGATTTATGGTATTATAATTTTAATATCTACTTTTTGATAAATTTTCTAATGTTTTTTATAATCCTAGAATCCAAATTAAAAACTTCACATAGAAATATAGGGATATCTATATGTAGAAATAGTTGGAGTACCTGAAATATTTTTATTTCATCATTTCATACACACCCAATAAGGGGATATTTTTTAATTTTTTATTTCAGTATGAAACATCCCACCCATGTTTTAAGAGATTTATTAGAATATTTGTACTATATGGATCACATTTTCAAAATCCATATCGGATTTTTGGAGGACAACAATACGATTATTTCCAAAAAATTAATTTCAACTTCTAATTTCTTGATATGATTCTAGGAGAAGTAGATAGATGATAAATTTTTTCAGATAATTTAGAATTTCTATAGTGGTATTTACATTATAGAGTGGTATTTATATTTGCTAAGTATCCTATTTTCCTATATTTAGTAGATTGTACATCTTCTTATGAAGAAATCTATGAAGGGGGATATCATTACTTCTATATAGCTGGTAAAACCTTGACCCATAGATATGTTCAAGAATATACATTGTTTATTTTGATTCCAAGTATTACAAATGATATCATATATTTTTTCAAAATATTATACCAATCATTACTCCATTGGGAAAATAGATTCATCGGTTTTCACTATCCTATAATTACACCTTCCAAAAAATTGGATGAAATATCAAAGAATTTTAGGGTCATTTTTTATGTACACATTGACAAGTAAAAATAATATGATTATTGTAAGATTATCTAATCAAATCATCTCAATTTATCACACTTCATGATACACCCATAATGGATGACCTAAAAAACTGAATATATTTGATATATTTAGATTTATTTTTTGTTCTACATGTTGTATTTTCCAACATAGATCGTCAATTCCTATCTCTATTCTAGATAATACACTTTTTTAAATAGGATATAATGATATTTAGATAAAAAAACATCATCCACACATTTTTGGAAATAAAAAATTATCCAAATAGGTTATATATATCAAGATTCACCCATGTGATCTGGAATTAGATGGTCCTTAGGGTAGACCGCATAGACTGACAATGTTTTCCTATGAAAATAGTTAATATATAGTCATAAATATAGAACCAATTTTGTAATATAATAAATGAACATGTGAGTCTCTATTTTTTGGATAGATATTGGTGAAGAATCCTTGATTGGTATTAGTTTTGTTCTAGATATGTTGAAAAATATTTAGTTGATTTTCAAATATTTTTTATATGACAAATCATATAATTTTTTGTAATAATAGTTTATTACTATTATAGTATTAAATTATTCAATATGATTATTTGAGTGTTTAATATTGGTTGGATCATAGATAGAATGTAAAGAATGGAATGCTAGCATTGTGAAATATGGGAAAATTTTGGGAGGTTTTTTATTTTTTATTGATGTTCTACTCATTTTATTTTCCACCTATATTGATTTAAATTATAAAAATGATTCACATGTCAGAAAAATTGAAAATATATATACACTTTATATCATGTTTTTGATTGGATGGAAATTGATGTAGAATCCAAATTATCAATTTCTAAGCTACCAAATCAAATTGTTGATTCTATTATAAAGCTTAGTATGGGAAAAAAATATACCATTGAGTCAAATTATTTGGAATTATGGTTCTAATTAACATGAATATTTGGATTGTCAGTAACTAATTAGATATGAGTAGCCTCATAGTATTAACATGAAGTACCCATAAATAAATTTAAGATGAATAATGAATTTTGGGTAAGGAAGTTGTAACAAACTATAACAGCATTTAAGACATTTTTAACCATTGTTTTGATAATCATTTTACTGCTATTGTAATGGGATGTATGATGAATGATATGGAATTGTTTTTATTTTTTGGATTATGCATGGGTTGAACCTAGGGAAAACCATGCAGGTTGAATTAGGAAATGGAAATTTATGTCATGATATTCAATAGGGGTAATAATGTTTATCTAAACAATAAATAAACTCCATTAAACCATTAATCTTAGTATAATTGTGTTCGAATTTTCAGTGAACTATTTTCAAACCATGTGGTGAATCCATGGAACGATCTCTAATATCAAAGAAGGAGAATATGATTGGACATAGTTTGACTTGAAATGTGGTCAAATAAATAAACACACTCCAAAATCTGATTGATGTACCCATTATAGTTTACATATTTTGATAAATGTTTGGTTGATCCAATGAAACTGTGTTAATTGGTTTTTAATTATCTAAATATTGTAATTAAGGGACCTATTCCCCCGTTATAAATTCTAATCAACCAATAACAAAATAGAATATAAAAACTAATTTATTTGATTCAATATAGAGAGGATTCTATAACTTATATCTTCATTCCACTGGTATAATTTTTACCATTGGATGACATTAAACTATTTATAGTGTGTGTAATCTTATTGATTAAGAATACTCCATTATTCTCTTCTCTCTTTCATTGGATTGATTGTCCTTATGTTAATAATATTTTTAAAACTTTTAATGATGTATTGTATTTGGATGGATTCAAGTTTGTTCGTCTATGTATTTCCTTTTTGATTGTGCTTATTATTTTAGGTAATGTAATGATTGTGTGATTAAGGGTATCTTGTTGTAAAATTCCATTCCCCAAACATAAGTATTTCATTTTATACTTTATTTAAAATTTATATTATGATAATATTCCATTAATTAGAAGCATTTATGTATAAATTCAATGTTTCATTCCGTTTGGAAATGAAAACAATTTTCAAATATATTTAAAAGGTTCTGAAGATTTTGTTAAAAATTTACATGAGATGAATATTAATATAATGGGATGTGTTATGATTTAATCTTAATAATAATTGATTTAAATGACATTTTATTTTGAAGTACATTCACATGTTGAAAAAATATTTATTTTTAGAATTTAAATGGAATTTTGGGAGTTGAAAATGGGAATTTGGACTATGATATGTAATTAAAATGTAATGAATGATATAACAATTATTATTTGATTTTTTAAAGAAATATGTGAACATGATTAGCTTGAGTGTATTTTCAACAAATGCAATAGGGTTATGATGACATAATATATGTATATGGTCATAATTATACAAAAATATTTTTTCATGACATTTATTGATGTAGTGTTGATTCATTCAATGTTGATGGCCTCTATCATATTGATGTGTGAAAAGAAACTAACCCATGATTAATTAACTATTTATTTTGGTGATCATAAAAATAGAAACTAATGAAACTAGGAAAATATGAACATGGAGATATACAAATTGAATTGATTTTTTCATGTCATTTACATTTTTAAAAAACATTAGTTGAAAAAAAATTAATATGTTACACATATAAAATTTGAAATATAATTTATCAATTTAATGTCTTCATGATTTTCCAAGAAATGTTTTATTTTAAATTGAAGAAAAATTGTTTATTTATTATTTAGTTACTTATGTTTTATTTGGATAAATCATATGGGTTTTTTACCCAAAACCAAAAATATAAATTCATTATTTTTAAAATATCTTATTCCAGGTCTAATAATCTGGTAAGATCCACATAAAGTTACAGAATATTCATGATAAATGGTATCTTGGGTAACTAGTGGTACTATGATACAGTCATTACATTGTGATCATGAGGGTTTGTCTTGATGATTTTTGTTTCTTCTTTTGGATGAAATATTTCATTGGAATCACAATTTATCATCATTTGGAACTCTTGTTAGCCATGAAGAGTGTCTTCCATACTGATTTCATTTGTTTGTCTTCATATATTATATATTGACTGTTTTTTCATGGGGTGAAATAATTTTCTATTAATTATCAATGATTACTAAGATTGAGTTATATACCTATTTGAATAGTGAATTCAATTTTGGCCATGTCTGTGTAAGCATAGTTACTAGTGTATATCGATATTCTTGTTGATTCATATCAATTTTCGAGTGATTATTCAATGTTAGAAAAATATTATAAATTAACTATTTGTATGAATTTAGATAGAAATATTAATTGTCCAATATAGGTGTACTATTATTTTCTTAATGTGAAATATTGTTAAAATGAATGTTTTAAATATCACAAAATCACCGTAGAGAATATTCAAAATGATATATTTTTATTTTTTGTAATATAAATTATGTTATTGATACATATGAGGGAATAATTCAACATTTACATATTATTTTATAGGTTATTTTACTTCTCCTTGTCCCCTAAACAATTAATATGATGTATGGCACATGTTTTAGATATGTTAAAAGAAACCCTGTACAGTTTTAGATGAATCTTTTATATAGTGTCGACATCATAAAATAAGAATTTATGTTCTCTTTATAAATATGTATGGTGGATATTGGTATTTTAAATCTTGTGTTTCCCGTCATTATTTTTGAAATATTAACATTAAGATATTATTTATGGAATGATACATCAAAAATATATGATTGGTGTTGTTCAGTATTGTTGGATGAATACTAATTTGTTATTTTTGTCATATAATATGTATTATAGGGTCCTTTTATGATTTTTAATTAATCTCATATTGATTTATTTTTACCATATGTGAATAACATTCCAACATCGATACAAGTACTGTTACATTTTTTTTAAATATATGTTGTTACATAGTAGAGGGAAAAGCACATAAATTTGTAAATAATTCATAAAAAATGAATTTTTATTGAATTATGTAATTTTTATTTTAATAATAATCATTTTTTTCATAGATCATATGTTTTTTTCTTCATAAATATTTGGTATTACATATCATGAATGTATTATCTAGTCTTAATTATCTTATAAATACTCGTGTTATGTCATGATAATATGAATCCTTATTTTATAAACATATTCATGTTCCTTTGTAAATTATCTAAAAAACCAATGGACTTATTTAATCTCTTGTTGAATCATGGATCATAATTATTGCACATTCCTATTATTTTTTGGAATCCCCAACTTTGTACTAATATGATTAATATAGTGTGCTATGTTATTCTATGATCATCTTTTCAAAAAAAATTACTACTGTAAATTCTCTTTTCACGTTTTTAAAATTTTTGACATACTTAATTTTAATGAATTTTTTATAGTGGATGTAAGTTAAAAAATTAATTATAGTAGTTTTAATTTGTCAAAATATTTCAATTATAACCTCTCTTTAAATTCTTCCCTATTATTAGTTATTAATTGTGGATGAATATATTGAGTAACATAATTGGAGAAATATGAAATTTCATTAGAACTTATATATGGAATCATCTTCATTTTTTGTTCTATGTATAATATTTATTAATATTTATATGAATATAATTAAAACATTAAAAATATATCTGTTGATTTCATTGACATTAGTTTTTAGAATAACTATTGTAATTCATGAATATTGATTTCTGTTTTTTGTTTACATGTGAATTTAATTCCTCTAGGATATTACTATATATAGGTAATTAATAGAGATAATATAATTTGTTTAAAATTACTGTAAATATTATGATTTATAGTTTTCATCACATGAGACTCCAAACAGGAATAAAAATCTTATACAATAGAAATAAATTAGTAAATTTTACCATTATAATATTACTGATTAATTATATTGTTTAAATATTAGTAAGTGAATTATGTAATTTATGTATGAAATTTAGATAAGTGGAATCATATATTGTAATGCATCACAATGAAGTATATTATAAGAATCTAATGTAGGATGTAGGTACAATATATTGTTCACTAAACTAGAGAAAAATATAAAATAAAAAAAAATTTATCACTGAATCCAGCTAAAAGTGAATATAAAGGTCATGTAACATTCTATAAGACCCGTGCTAGTTGAACTATCCTGAACGATGGATAGAAGATCATATCTTAAGATTATGGGATATGAAAATAACATTAGGGGATATGTAATTATAAATGAATATGATAAAAAAATCATTACCATTGTAACAAATTATTTATATATCATATTTATTTTACTCATTTAATAATTTGTCTTTTTAAATTAATATAATCTTAATTTTCAAATATAACACACACATAAAATTATAATATTCTGCATAAATTATTAATAAATTAATTTTATTAAAAAATGTATTATTTATACTATTCGGTGTTTATGAGATTTACAATAAAAAAACTATATATAATTAGACTAAAATTATTATTGATATGATTTATATATTTACCCACATTTAATTACCAAATAAAAAAATATATATATTGAGATTTATTATTAAGAAAGTATTTTTTGAATAAAAAAAGTTTTCATTATATTTTATGATTTCATATATAATTTAAATTATAATTTAGAAAATATTATTTTAAAAATGATAAAATTTCATATACATAGAATAAAAATATTACTATATAATTTTTTATTATTTTATTTGGAAATTAATTTCCTTTTGAATAATTAAATATAATTTTTTTAATTTTATCATAGTCTTTGATATATTTTTTGTGATGTAACATGCCTGAAATACTATTTATGAATATTCATTATTATTAGAAAAATTAGACTAGAAAATTAGTTTTTTATCATACATGGTTGAATTTTAAAAACTGATGTTAAAAATTTTGAAAACATAAATAATCATTAATACATATAAAAACTATGTTTAGGTTTCACATACAATTATTTTTTATGAAGGGGTAAATATGTTTTCAAACTATATTAAATATAATAAAACACTTCTCTAATAATTTTATAAACCATAATTCAATTTTTAAATAATAATAATTTTAATATTATACTGACCATAATTTTCATTTATAAATATATGTTTTTTAATTCATGAATTAAATAATAGTTGAATAATATTTAATTTCTTTCACACATAAAAAATTGTTTTTAACTAATAACTTAAATTTTCGATATCACAATATAAAAACAAGTAAAAAGAGATATTTCATTTTTAATAAAAAATCTATTAAAATTCATAAAAATATAATTACAACAGTATAAGAAAACTAATCTAAAAATATTTTTACTTAGATTAAAAGAGATAATACAAGTTTCCAAACATGTTTTTATGTTTATTTTCACCAAATCATATATTATAATAAAATAGTTTAAACGTTTTCTTCTATACTCCATGTAAAATTTGTGTTCCATTATTATATGATTTCATAATTACAAAATTTTAATTATTATCACTTATAATATAAAACATACATATGTTTTATTATTATTAATATTTTTTGGTTTAATGTATCCACCTCTAATTCGATGGATAAATATTTATAACTAATGTGATGTTTATTTTAAAACACAATTATATTTTTTTACCAATATTATAGTGAGTGAGTTACCAACATTGGTTTTGTTTCCATAGTCATACTGATGATCCATAATTCTATTATCTAATATGTTTCCAAAAAATAACACCATTTAAGTAGTATTATTTTGATTATGAATCTTGGATCATGAATATTTTCTCAAAAACAACTTTTATTATAGATGATTTCTCATATGAGATTATTTTTCCTTGTATCATTGCTTTATGATATTTCATATTTTTCTGAGTTTATTTATTACGATATTTATCTCGTACCTATGTTTTAACATAATGTTATTATATAACCCCTAATGATAAATTGATGTGTTTTTTCCTTTATTGGGAATTTCATATCACTATTTTCTTGTGTTTTTAATCGCTGATACATAAAGATGATAATAATTTATGATATGTATACATGGATGACTATTATAGTTTGATAATGGATAAATTTTTATATTTATTATAAAATATGTTTTTTATGGAATAAATACAATAATATATTAAATTATGGGTTCCTATGTTTTTGTGTTTATTATTTGATTTAGAGTTTATAATATGCAAATGATGTTAAATAATGAAATTCATAGCATAGATTTTTTCACGTGATAACAATGAATATGAGTATGTTATGTTTTTACAGTTTTAGTATGGGGAATTTATGTTTGGAGATTATTATTTGGTATGAAAACACTATTAGGTTGTCTTTAGTAATATTATACTAATTTTTTTGATTAATATATTTATGTTTTATATTTATATGATTTTTATTAACAACCATATGTATAATTTTATAAATAATAAAAAATTATTTATGTTTTTGTAATGTATAAATTTTATTATTTAATAGTAATTACATTCATTTCAGGATGTAAAATAGATGACATAGTTAAGGAAATATATCCACCAATGTGTAATAACTCTAAAATTCTAATTTTTTATTCAATAGATCATCACCTAACACATGAAAATTATGCTCAACTACACACCTAGTTTGAAACCAGCAGGGAAAAATATATGTTAATATTTATTTATTTTTATTTTTTTGATATAAAAAACATATTTATAGATATGAAAAACCATTATATAAATAAAAATAAAAAAATATGTTATATTGATGAAGTTATTTAATCTAAAAGTAACATATGTTAATGTCAACCTTACACTAGTGAAGATATCGTAGGAATGAGTTTTCACATTAATATGATAAATAAAATAATTTTGTTGGATATTGTATTCATAATTTTTGATTTAGAATTTTGTTATATTTTAGGTGGGGAAATGTTTTTGTGACTTTATTGGCCCTAAGAACTCTTATAACAAACAAAAGATGCTCATCTGGTAAAAATTATTAGCATAATAATGAATCTCAATACATCAATTTTAATAATGAAATGATTATTTTTCTATTATATAAGGTTGTATTGAACATATATTACTAGATGATATATCATGAATACCACATCTATAACATTTCATCATTCATTATAAAACAGTGATGAAATATTTTGGATGTAGTTTATATAGTGGGTATAATGTAACACCCTATGATTTTAGTATTAATATCTCCTAATATTAAATACAATGATTAATATTATTCTTTACATGAAACACCAAACTAAAATTAAACTATGATAAATATAAAAAAATTGTTAATTTTTACTATTATAATGATGATATTAACTTATATTTTATAAATAGATGTACACATTTTATGAATGTTATATATCAAGGGTAATGTAGTGTTGTATTTTAGTTCAATTCATACTTCTGGTTGTAATTTCAAATAGATTATAATGGGGGTAACTTCACTAGGGTGTTCCATATATAAAACCCAAGTTGAACTAAAAATACCATATTATGAATGATTTTTTCCTAAACCAATTTCTTACTTCTAGAAATTATCATAATAACTATACAAGAAAAGTCCTTACATGTGATTTCTATAAGAGATTATCAAAATCTTAGGTACTATGCGTTGAGAATGGGAATATATCAATTTTAAAAAATTAAATGATATTAATATATACTAATCTATGTAATAAATTGAATTTATAAAATATCATTATTTTAAATGTCATATTTTTAGTCCTAAATAATAATAAATTTCATTTTAATTTCTAATTCAATGACAATATAAAATTAATGTTTCTAATTTATTAATAATATATAGTTATACCTGAAATTATATTTATTATAAATGTCTATTTATAAGATTTATTTTATGAAATTAAATATTTTATACAAAATATGTATTTATTAAATAAAAAATTTAAAAATAGAATTTATTTAGAATCTCACCAGAAACATGAATAAGAATAGTGAAAATTTTAAAAAGATATTCTATTATAAATCAAGAATCCCAATATAATTTATGATACCCACATAAAGTCAATAAATAACATTTATGGAATAAATTTTTATAAAATTATAATCATTTATGGACTTATTTTATCAAAACAATGATAAGATAAATCATGTGTTCTTTTATAAATTAATTTACATTAATTTGAATATTATTGAACATTGTTTTCAATATTGTTTTAGTGCTAATAATTTTATAAAAACCTATTTTTGAAAAAATATAATATCAATCATATTTATTGAAAATAATTAATTGTGAAAAAATGTAAATTGTTTTATATAATTAGATTAATGTATAAAATAATTATTTTACATTATGAAAAAAGTAATATTTTTTCTAAATACTAATGATGTCCCTGTCATTTTATATTAATTTAGAATTCTATTGGTATAATAATTTTTTAAATTATTTTAAATAAAAATTAATCCTATTTATTTTAGAATAATAAATTTAATGTCGTACTATATCAATTAATATTTATAATTTTATACTAGTTATAAATTTAATGCACAAAAATTCATGTTTTTTTAACATTTATTTTATACTGGACATGATCCAATTTTCTAAATTATTTCTTCTAAAAAATAGATATTTTATTAGATAAAATAACATTTATATTACAAATCATATTTTAAAATTTGTTAAATATAATTATTAAATTAACTAAAATAAAAATTTACTTCCTTGGGAAAAAAGAAGTAACCGTAATAGAGTTAATTGAATGTAAATGTAGAATAACCATGGTTTGGTGATCTTAAACAAGTTTAAAAAATTTCTAAAACTATGTTTTTGTGGTGTTTTTCAATAAAACATTATATTTTCTCTATTATTTTCTATATTGTAATCCACATTTCATGTGAAACATGTTTTCACAATTTATTTATAGATTTCATTTACAGAAATGGAATACCCATCACATAAAATGATTCCTTGAAATAAAAAATTAATGAAAGAATATAAAAGATGAATTATTCATCATAACCAGTCCTTTTAACATCAAATTGAATTATTCTACCCATAACAAATAATCTTGTTATAAGATTTATTCTTATATCTTATACATCCTAGACTTACTTCATGATAAAATTTAAAATATCAATATATCAAATAATCAACCACTATATTTTCCATATATATAATTATCATCTATTCATATGTCCGAAATTTTATATTTTTACAATAATTTTACTAATTCATGTAATATATTGATGTTAATGTAATTATTATTTTTTTCATTCACCCTTTTACCTTATAAAAAGTGGATTATTTTATGTATACATCTAGTATAGTCCCTCCATGAAATATTTGTTTTACAATACATACCGACATGAAATGAATTGTTTAAAAAGAGACATTAATAAATTAATTTGTATTTATAAAAATATTATGACACTAAAAATAAAACCATTAAATCCCCTAGACCCATTAAAGAAAAAACATCTTTTATGTGTATGTGTGTACTACAAGTTCCATGAATTGATGTATTTGATTCTCTATATATCATGTATTTTATTCATTTAATCAATATTAGAATATGAAATTCATAATCATAATAACATCTAAATAAAAAAATATTCAATTATAATAATGATATTATGCCAATGGAATCAAAAAAACGACCATAAAACCCCCATTAATCATTATATATTATTATTTGGGATTGATTGACAACATATATGAACAATTCCATAAATTTGATTCATTGATAAAATAGAAAACTTGACTCGAGTAAAATTAGTAATTTATGATAAAATATTTTTCAATTTTTTCTATGGTTATATAATTATTTAACTTATTTTTATCATACCTCCATTTTCCATTAAAAAAGAATCTAGGAAATTGCACCACCAATTTATTCTCCATTAACCATAGTTAAAACTCTCATGAAATGAAATTTAAAATTTATAAATATTTTTAAATATTAATCCATTATTTTTAAATTATCTTCATGTAGTAAAATAATGATTTCTAATATCGATAATTCCAGGCAGGCATAAAATAATTACTACTAATGGAATCATCTTTTAAAAATATCTTATAAAAGAATAATATATTTTTAATATTATTTACAAGTAAATTTTACAAATTATAAATTAATTTATTTATATTCTTAATTTTTTTTGAAAATATCTATTTTTATGCAACATGTTTTTATATTTTATTCGATTATATAAGAATACATGGTATATTCCATTAATAACTCAATACAATTCCAATGACTGCTAGTATTTCTTCTTGATGTTCATTTTTATATTATTGTTAAATTATAGCCTTATATATGATTATGTTTAACTACCTCATTATATTATATTGAAAAACATTTCAATCATATAATAAATTCAAAGGATGTAGAGTTCATGAATTTCGATTCATTTAATGGTTTAAATATTTATTTTTATTCATTTATGAATGTTTTTTTGGAGGTGAAACTATTAATATTTTAAAAGGTATATATAATGAACTATTTGGATGTAATAATAATATTAATGTATATATAATGGTATTTATATATAATTTTCATGAATTTCTACATAATAATAAATTGAACCAAATATTACCATAATTATATTTCAGATTCAGTACTCAAAAGTTTTTACTGAGTCAAAATGATAACTATAAAAATAGTTTATACACGTTACCTAGATCATGTACTATCAAAATAGATGTGTTAGATGACAGATTCATTAACTCCTAAAAAAATCTCATATTCCCTAGATCAATAAAAAATTATTCATATATTGGTTATGCATGAGATGTGGGGTCTCCAAATAAGAAACGGACTTGATGAACATTCAGTAATATCCCATAGAACCCTGAAAATGTCATACATAAAAAATACGCTTAGGCTTCTCCCATTATACAATTTTTTTCACTTTATCTACATTCATATCCACAACGTATTCATAGATTATGTGTCCAATGATATGTACATGTTCATTCTAGAAATGGCACTTCGATAGCATGAAATGTAGAATATGGATTCAATGTATGCTTAGGATGATGAAAATATATTTTGAATGATTTTCCAGAGTTTTGAAGTACAATAATATTTAAAAACAAAACTACAAATTGATCTAGAAACATGTGAACGATTCCGATCATCAGATCTATAAACAATGATATAGAATTGTTCAACCCAAATGACATCATATAAAACTCATCAAAATATACCTTCTCTTATAAGTGTTTTGTGGTATATCAGAAGTCCTCTCCATCAACTAATGATAACACAATCATAAATTATGTTTATAGAAAACTGAATCCCCTCTCACCTATTCAAAAATATCATTGATTCAGGAAAGGGGGTCGTGTTTCTTAATGGTCATTTGATTCATCTTCTTATTAGAAACATTAAATCACAATAAACCTCCAACATTCATATAGAAAACACATAATATCAACATGGTGAAAAAATTGAACATATAAAACCCATGTTCTTCAGTTCCTATAACTACATTTTTAGATTTAGGAGTCCTCTTGGTCCGATTTAATTTGTATAGATGGAAACTGGTTCTTATCTCGGATGAAACTCTATCATGAACTGAATATCTCTCTTAGGTGGAGGCCACCTGAATTACTCTAGAAAAGTTTCCAAAAAAAAAATCCATGATATGAGTAGTGGGTTTTTTCTATACTCTCCCATAGTAAATTATAAACCAAAAACATGGGATTGAGCTCACCCATCAATGGATAGACTAGCTTTTCTTGGGTAGCTTAAATATCCCATTCCCTATAGTCAATATAAGTCCATTCATATAGGGATTTTAACATTACCCAATTATAGTAACATTCTAATGGGATTGATACAGAATCAACCAATCCATTATCAATATCAGATCAAAACCTAACATTTGAAAATAAACAATTCCCACAAAAAATGGTGCTAGCCAACATCAAAGGTAAAATCTTTTCATTTATCGATATTTTCAGCTCACACCCCTAAAAATGAAGAAATATACATTAATCCACTCATATTTTATCCCACTAATCCTCACAAACTTATAAATAGGATAGATATAACATTGTTTTAGGAACCGATATAATATAATGAGCTATAAATAAATGAAGACACTGGAAACATACATAAATGGGTATAACTCAGTAGGCCTTTACTAATGTAATATAAATATAATAATATCTATACATATTGTGTATGAATGAACAAAATGAATGAAAAGAAACAGAAGGCAAACAATGTTCCATTAGTCATCAATTTTTACTAGATGCATTTTCAACATTTGTTACATGGGTTCTGCATTTTCATTAATTACAATATGTCCTATGGTAATAATATACTATAAAAGGGGATAAATTAACTTCCATATATTATTATGGGAATCATTACACATGTAATTATATCATACTATCCTTGGAGCCTAGGTCTAGGTAGTCTAATCATATGCAATTGTTAGGGGTAGTCTGACTCCCTATCCCATACATTATATGGTTGGGTTTTAGAGCTCCAGTACCACCTAAACCATGGAAATAAAATCTCAAATAAATGCCCTAATTCCAGCTAAAAGTTTTCACATTTTTCTTTAATGACATCCCATATAAAAAATTATAAATACAAACCACTTTAACATATTCACCATTTACAAAATAAATTTATTCAATATATAATCCGTAATTATTCCTCATCCCATTTACATTATCTCATTTACATGACACTATATTATATCCCAATTATCATTTAAATGTTGTTTCCAATTAATAAAATTACCATTTACAGTATATTACTCATTTTACCAATTTAACATTATACCATTAAACACCTTATACCATGTCAACTACTATGGAGAAATTAAAGTAATAACCTTCCATACTCAATGATTTCATGTCAACACATTCATGTAGGGAATTATATCAATAAAATTATATTTTATACTAAAAATTTAAAATTAAATTTTCATGTAGTGGAACACCACATTGGTGGTCGGTAACATGTTCTAACTAACCTCAATACATCTTACATGGATAATGATGGTTTAAATTAAACAATTACCTAATAAATATGTCATTTCTACCATGTAAAACAGAATAGTAAAGACAACAAAAAATCACAACAAAATGACATTATATTGTTTACATGACACTGTGATATATCATTAATAGCACATACCATTATTTTGATGATTAATGATAAATTAATATTATATTATTATTATGATCTGAATACCCTTAAAATTCCCAACCAATAATATATTATAAAATATGTTTTTAGGGATATTGTAGGAGAAAACAATTGGAACTACCATAATCTATTAAACAGAATGACTAATAATGTGAGACTCACATAGATAATTTATTCACAACAAATGGTGTTGTAAGTGTATAAGAATTAGGGGAGGCCGATCATTGAGATTTTTAAGGAAATATGGTTATATACTTTTGATGTTGGATGGATAATGGAGGAAAATCCTTTGTATAACTATTAAGGACTGATATGGAAAAATGTAAAAAATAATTTATAAAGTGGTGAATTATATAACCACATAGATGGCCAACAATTTTTATAAAAGGGGTCTTGGTTGCACCGTATCATGGGAAGAAAACATAGATTGAAAATTGTATAATGATTGTGTGGGATTTCACTTTCCAAGCCCACAAAGTTTTCCACCCACCATGCATGGTTTCATTAAACCATCTATATCTCCACCAGGAATATATGGTTTGGGAGCACAATTATAACTAACCATTTACTAATGAGGCAACATTTACTAAAGATCATCGTTCTCGTTTCTTTTGTGTCTCAAAAACTCACAAACACACCCAAGCCTCCTAAAACAAAAATAAATTAACCAAAATAAAGTTATATAATCAAAAAAATAAAAAATAATTACCTCACATATGTACATTTTAATAAAATATATAATTTTATAAATCCATAATTTTTTTAATAGAATCTTAGATACACCTTTCATTGAGATGGTAGGATATATATTTTCATGAATAAAATTAATCAATTGTTGTTGGATTGAAATAAATAATAATAGGTGATATATATTATCATTGGAGAATAATTATAATCAAATATATATCAAATATAATTATTAATGATTTTATTAATGTATTCCATGAAATTTACAAATGAATGAAATCAAATTGTGAGGTAGTAGTCAGTTTTACATGAAATCCACATTATCATACTCCACCAAAATGGAATAAAAGAAGGTGCATGTGATAAAAATATTCAAAAATCCATTTAACATAATAAATATCTTATATATCATATATAAAATATAAATCCATCAATATGATCATCCAAAAAAATATTTAATGGAAAAATAAATTACATTGTTTCACAAGGAGGGAGTCCACTGTACACACGAATGATGATTCCATAACCAATTTTATGATTGTTGTTACAAATGTAGGAAATAACCTTAAAAATCATATAAATATAGAATATAATAATGTTGTTATTTAATCATGGTGTAATAATAATATAATAATTTTGGGAATGAAATAAAATAACGATTTGTTATGAAGAACATTACATCATATTCCAGTATTCTCATTAATTGTCAACTATTGATTTCAAAGGATGTATTCTTACCTAATAAAAGGCTTCTAGGATGTGGGGATGTATTTTTGGAAGTCATTTTAGTATGGTTTGGTCATGATAAATGGATTTATATTTGTTTATATTGGGTGGAGTGAGTGCCATATTGTAATTGAGAAGGAGTGACCTTATTGTAAATACCAAAAGTTAATTATAATTACGATGTCCCACTTACATCATGTGCCTCAATATTGAATGATAAAGGGGGGGGGGATATTTTTTTTGATCTAGAAAAACTCCACCACATAAAATAAATGATTTTTTATTCATTTTATTTGATATGAATTATGTCTACCCAATTTTATTTTTATAGATTTTACGAAGGAAACATGTATGCTTTCTTTACCAAGGTGATTTTTAATTTAATACTAATATTAAAATGATTTTTTTCAGATAATTTATATATAATTATTTTAATTATTAAATAAACATTATCAAATAAAAAACCACTGTGTGTATAAAATTAATGTAAATAAAAATTCTTATAATTCGGAAATCCAATTTCAACCGTATTAACAATAATTAATTCTATATGCTTTTATTAATAAATAATGATAAAAATTTAATTTTACATTATTTGAAAAATAGAAATATATTTTTTCAAAATATGTAACCATTTTTTCTAATATAATTCATATATGAGATAAATGTTATATTAAAATTAATCTCGGAAATGCAACAAGAAAGATGCTTTTTTAATGGGAAGAAGTGTATATGTTCAACATGTTTTAATAAGAAATTTTTATATGAAATATTTTAAAATGACCAATTTTTTTTTATCTTTTTATAATTTATGTAAAATATATTTTATAATAATAAAAAATATAATTTAACTTTATAAATAATTTTCATGAAAATGATATTTTAAATTAAAATAGTATATATTTTTTATTTCACTTAAAAAGAACCATTTCCTAAAAATGAATGAAAATGATTATAATATTATTTTCATATTAATCAATTTGAAATTATTTACTATTTTTTATCATAAATATTTTCATTTTTAAAAAAAATAATTTTAAAATTAGTTCACTATAAAATGGAGTCAAAATAAATTGTAAAAATAATCAATCTTAAAATGGGATTATTTCTATCTCTTATAGTTTCCATAGGAAATGAGACTCTATTTTTGAATCATTATCTCTGAATGGATTCCATTCGTTTTAAGTATGGAACCAGAATCAACCAACAATTATGTATCCATTGGGACCTTCTTTGCAAAGGCATTCATTCGTTAGGCAGTTTGTTCATTGATACCTTAGAACATGCATTGGTCGAGAGGTTGGGGGTCTATCTCATTACACACATTTGAGTGGAATTATTTCGGAATATGGTACCCTCTTATATATTTAAATATGTTCATGAATCCTAATTAATTTACCATGAATAATGTTTGTTTCACTTGAAATTGGCAATCAATTATTAGGATATTTGAATTCAGAATCATTTTTATATATTTGAGGTTCTTCATCACTGGAGATATCTATGTGTATCTAAAGTACTCCATTCATGGCATCCTATTACATAAAACAATGATACACACTGTTCAATATTAGGATATTTAGAGATATTAATCCACTTAGTGGGGAACTATTTATTTTAAGGTCATCTAGGTAGACATATGTCACTTGGAATATATCATCATCTAGGGATATAGAACAATACTGTAGAGGTTATTTTCATATAGGTATGTAGAGGATGCTATGGTATTTATCATCATATATGGGGACATAATTAGTTTTCGATTTTGTGATTCAAATCATTGATGGGAAACCTATGTATCCTTGTGAAAAAAACCTAAGACCATATAGTTTAGTGCCGATTACTGGGACACATTATAACATTAATGTTCATGTGATAAGGACCCTTCCATATAGATCAATTTTCTACAGTAAGTATATCTAGGTTGAAGGTGCCTAGTTAAAACATGGTGGGGGTACTTATATCCAAATAACCTAAGAAACATGTAATGGATATGATATTCCACGTTTAATTACATATTTCTAGTAATATGAATAGAGAAAAAAATTTAGATTTTGAATGTTGGGTGTTCGTTTTGAACCATCGAGAGTATTCTTAGGTATAGAATTTGAATTGGAATTAAAACCCATGTAGCTTAGTAAGTCTCATAGGGGTGTATGTCCTCATGAAAGAAATAGGTTGTGACTTAATCCTAATGATAATTCCCTCATAATAGGATCCATGAGAGATGTCATAACTCAGGGAAATGTAGGGGGAAAAATTTATGGATTCTTCCAAAGAGGGTTTCCCAGACTATGGAAATTATGGATGGACTCTTGGAGAGGATCTCTAGTGAGCTTAGGGATTATGTGAAATCTTCCCACATAACACAAGTATAGAGTGAATCACAGTTCTCATAGTTCATTCAATTTCTAGATTGCACATTAGAGGAGGACCATCAGGGAGGGTTTGATTTTTAATGACACTAATGATATGTTGTGGACCTCAGGTCTGGAAAAGTCTTATTATGTATTCCAATTATGATGGGTATCATATTTCATGAATTTAAATAATCTGATAAGGGTGTATTTACCATTGGGTGGAATAAGGATGGGGATTACTCTTAAAAATGATTCCCTATTCAATTTGGGGTTCTAATTTGGACTATATTCTCATAGGGATGTCCCATGAGCTCGACCCTTAGTAGACGTCCAACATATCTCGGTAGTGGATGGAATTATAGATCTCATAGTTCAATAAATTTGGTGGATTTTGTGAATGATGTGATCATAAAAAATATCTAATTCCACAATTGTAATGATCAGTGTTAGATATAAGCGGAAGTGAATTACTCAACAAACCACACACCCTTTTCCTCCAATACTGGTAGAATATGCAAGGCCTATGCAGATGAGGATTGAGTAACACTAGAAGATTTCGGGGCTTCAGAGAATGAGGGTGAAGCAACTAAAAATCACTCTCTTACCTTTATATTGGACATGGGTCCAATTTAAGTAATGAGTGAAAGTGAGAGCTATAGAGAGAAGAGAGATTGAAACATCTTGTGTGAAAGTCTATGGATTCGACAAGGATATATTACATAAAATAGATCATGTAGTGGAGATGGATACTTATCCTTTATAGAATAAGAATATCAAGTGTTATCCTTAACCTCTATAATAGGGACTAGAGGATCTGGGTTATTGAGATGATAATAGTAGGATAATGTTTACTCCCTATAATTCATGATCAAGATCTCTTAAAATTATCTCTGTTGTACGGGTATATTTGACCATAGGTATCCAAATCTATGTAACCCCTGATGATCCTTACCCGCTGGTAGGGAATGTGTTGGAAACCTATGATCATATATATCCAAATCCAAATTGGAGACATGTTGATGTTCCTTTACAAATGTTTTGGTAAATCAAGAGATCATGGTGGAGTTTTCAAAATAATACATTTCAGGTAAAGAAGTGAATAGAGTAGAGAAAATACCATTAGATTCATTGAATGAGGCTTCATGAAAGGCTCAAGAGGAAGGGGTGATGTGAACCAGGAAGTGGTGCTCAAGTAAGTAGTGAATAGATATAGGTCACTCAAGTATTCTTGGGATAATTGGTTTTATATTAATTGATGATATATTATGATTAGTATACATGGAAGATACATGTCTCCATCCATAAACTGTACTCGTAGGTATTCCCGCAAGTGATTCACAGATCATCCAACTTTATGAATTCCAGTTCCACATGTTTTCTTAAATTAGGGGGATGGGTGAATAAGTTTTGTGAGTGCGGATAATTCATATAAATTTGAGAACCTAAGTCTCCCAATACCCCTTTAATTCCCTCAATTTAGGGGATACAAATAAACCATGGAGGTTTCAGAGGACTTGGGGGAATCATGAGGGTGACCAGAGAAGAAATAGGTATTCAAGAAAAATTTTCCATACAAATAAAGACCCCAAGGGTCTATTTGAAGTAAAATATGGTACCCTGAGTGATAAATACTGGGTGAACAAGTGATGTGGTTGCACAAATGTGGGGAGAAGAAGTACATGGGAACCATCAGTGATTTGGTATACCTTCGGTGAACTCAAATTTGGGCCTTTATAAATCGTGAAATTATCTATATATATTCTTCTCCTTTATCTAATCCATTTACAATTTCTATTTTTCCATCCATTTGATAGATCTGAGTGTTAATAAATACCATCTCCCCATCAGGATTGGATCTAAATTAATAGGGGGGAAATTTTTACTGTAAAATGGGATGAAAAATTGAAATGGACCATGAATGTTCTGGGTTCTCATACAAGGCTATAACATTCATGTTTGTTTACACATTTATATATAGGGCTTTATTTCAAAAAAATATTACCATGGATTTAGAAAATTCTTCTCTCTACACGTAAGTCTAACGAAATATTGTTTGTTATTTCTTATGATTTTCATATTCTTGAAATTACATTATGTACGATACTTTAATACCCAACCATGAGTGATATACTTTTGTGCCACCATGTCACTTTCATGACATTAGATATATGTAAAATTTTCATCACTTTTTAATCTCATTGAAAAGGAAACTACTCAAAAATGGATTTGGTATTTAATTTCAGGTCCAAATGGATGCAAGAGAATCAACACTACTGATGAATTGGTTAGTAAGCGTATTGAAGACACCATATATATCATAGAGCATGAACAATACAACTTATGTGGAAGTACACTTCCTAATCTAGAAAAGTATTTGAAGAAGTATCAAAGTGAATTTTTGAAGAGTAATAATCTTTTATTTTATTCTTTTGGTTATATATGGGAAGCCAACATATCATATTTGAATATCTATCTCCTGCACTCCTAGATTAAAAACGAAAATATCTTTTCATCTATCTCCATTTCCTTTGATGGAATATATATCAATGATGTAACAGAGGAAAAATACAATTTTATGAATCATAGTCAATGTGATAAAAATTTGAAGCCACACAACTAAACTAAATCTGCACACCTATATGTCTATCATTCGACAATCTCTAATAGATTAGTCAAATGGTTGGATGAAAAGTTATGACATTAACCCATAAGGGGGTGTGAAACACTTGTGGATTTTATCATTCTGGGTACACGAGGCTTGTTCGGAGTTTGAATTTGATTTCAATGAATTCCAGAATTTATAAAGATGTGAGGGTGGGGAAAACCTATGTTTATATGAATGATGATTTTGTTCTAGTGTGGATATGAAAATGGGGTCCGTATATGAATTCCATATATCTAGATCATGGAGAAGTATGAATCAATTTTTTGTATGTTTATAAGATATCAGCATCTATTATCCTTGGTTATATGTTTGATGAATTAATTCCCCCAAAGGCAATTTTTAATAATGTACCAAATACTAAGTCATTGGCCTGTGATATACGGAATATATCATTCATAATCAAGACATAAAAGCCTCAATCAATAGGGGATATTCATCCAAAGGAGTAGACCAAAATATTCCTAATGGAGAAGAAGAAGAAAGGTCCAACCTGTACATGTCCAAAAAGATATCCCAAGGATAAAAAAGTGGTTCTCTTGACACATTCTAGCATAAATAGAGAAAATATGGTTTGAAATGTGGGGGTATGAATTCAAATCCAAAAAACCTCATAATAAAGATATGTCAGGTTTGAAGGCCATGTGGACCATTAAATATCTATTTCCTCGCTCGGATTTCAAGGGTGGTGTATGGCCACTAAACTTTTTTATTGAATCCATTCATGCTGAGAGAAAGATGATAGATTTGGGTAAAATTATTCTGGTGAATATTTATATAATCATGTTCCATATCCATTGAGGGAATACTCCATTCCTAATATTCAGAATATTCATATTTTTGTAGGGATTGATCACAAGTCACATTAAAACCACTATCGGGCGAAGTTGGATCTAGGTCATATAACATTTTTTGACAATTTTTAATGATTTCCCAGTTATTATCCCCATGTACCGGAAACACATGACATTAATACAATGATGATATTTTCAAATAATTCCATTTATTTCCCTATGGGATATGCCTATGAATATATTTGTTGATGATATGACATCCAATTCAAAGGAGATGACATATAAACATGCTTTATGTGATGGTGTATTGTTCACTATGATTGGTGATGAAATCATATATGTGTCCACTTTCTTATATATATATATTGATTCCAATTCAAGTGGTAGAAACAGATTATTATATATCCTCTAATTCATGATAGACTTGAACAACATTCGATTGTGCTCAACAATTACGGTTTCTGACAACCATGGAGAATAAATGATGACATTCTAGTATTATTGAAGTTGATGTGGGAGTAAATGTACTATCTGGTATAGTGAATCTTTGATTGGAACGTATCATGAAGGTTTACTAAAAAATGTTTCTCCTCGGGTCTGAGTATAGAGAGGGAGTATGAAGGAATCATCTCCTATAGAGGGTGAGTCCTTACTTTTAGAAGCTAATTTTTTATATTCAGAGAGTGAAGATGATGATTCAATTTTCTCTCAATAGTTTCCTTCTGTAAGGTACAATCTTCCCACTTGAAGCATATAGGCATCAATAGTATCAATGAATGAGGATTTACTTTTGCGGTCTAGTCGTCTTCTCCCAGAGTAGAGGTGAGATCCTTTTTCCCATGCACTATCTATGACAGTAGGGATTGGATTTTCACCAGGTCTATGGCTATGATACCATCATCAAAGCATGATAGAATGTAATAAGTGTATGTATGACTTGGATTTTTAAAACATGGATGAATTTGTTTTGTGATGTTGAATCTATGTCGCTGCTTTTATGTGAGGGGATTCATATTCGAAGAATACGAGATCTTTGAGCCTCATTTGATATTAAATTTTAGAGTAATATTTATGAAGTAAGATTTCATATTTTGGATCTGGATATTCATATATATGAAACGAACAAATAAATTCCAACCACAAAATGATTGATGTAAATTATAGATCGTGGTGTTGCGGATTGTTTTTACTCTTCGACTATAGAGTATTGACACAATATTATTGACCCAGAATATGTATGTTTCCAGGTTCTCATATTATTTTATAGTTTCTCAGTTTAATTTAGTCAATGAATTATTACAAAGGGGAAATACCATTTTAAATTGAAGGTTGTTATTGTAAAATCGATTAATGTTCCATCACCATGGTATAGCCCTAGTGGTTTTGCGATTGGGGTTGCTGAGTCACCCTATGAACCAATAGATATATTACTAGGATGATATTCCATAAAAGATGAGTTTTAATGAGTATTATGGTCACTAATACATGTTTTTGGAGATAATGATTAATCACCCTCTAAGAACATGGAAAATTAGTAATGAAACCCAAGAAATAATGTTTCTACTATATTCTTTTATCAGCTATGATATGTCTTCCGGTCTGTATTAATTTTCGCATTATCCATAAATGGTCTTTAATATTTATGGAATTGTAAGAAATTATTCTATTTCGTCCCTTATATATTTTAGGAATGAGACTCAGGGAACCAAAAAGGGAATATTCAACAATGTTCATATTCTAACCAATAAAGAAGATCATATCACTAAAGCGGCATCTGGCCTCAGAAAACAACATATTCCTTTAGAAATACTCATATTACTACCGATAAAAGAGAATAGGAATTTGGTATGACATATGTGACTCATAAAAAGATATATGTAACCAAAAATAAATTTTATTTCTAAAATATTTCTAGTTTGTCCCATGCATCGGAAAATCCCATGACAATTGATGTTGTCCCGACAGCTATCATCGAAGAAGCTATTCCAGGTAAAATTTAATTGAATGTGGGTCATAATCCAACACCTCCATGTTCTACCATGGATTATAATATCACGAGGCATTGAAATTCAGTGGAATATATGATGAATCTTATCATGTATTTTGAATATGTATTAGAATATGTAAATATGCCTACTACTGTAGAATTATTTGAAGTTTTTTATGTAGAACCAAATGGATGTGAGCTTTTATTGTCAATATTATAAAACTTCTTATTCATTATTTACTAAATGAATTTGGATGGAATGAATTTCCCAATCTATATAAGTTGATATAGTGATTATTTCTTAATGACATATTGCTATTATAGTTAATCCCACTATTGAGGATGTTCGGATCATGTGAACCTTGAAATAGAAAATCTACTAAAGGTATATTTGTAAAATACTATGCTAGTTCATAAAAATATCCCCCATAATGGTTTTCCAACCAAAACTACAAAATATTGGAATTTTTGGGATGAGTATTCTCATGTAACTGACCAGTTGTTAGGTCAGGGATACCAACCATTATGATTATGCCCAATATTTAAATTAATTTAATGAAAAAAATGACAATGATTTATCATGTTGGATAATTGGGAAGGTGATGCTTCTACATCATCTCAACCAGCATCATGATTTCATGCATCCACTTTTCAAGAGGGATAATAATATGGAACATCCTTAAGTGAAATAATCCCACTGTATATTTCCCATTATGATATTGATTATGAATCAGATCGAGATATATATTATTATCCTCACCATGAATTTTATAAATGTTAGAGTGAAATATAGGTGATTATCTACGAAAAATCCTTCAAGTAACTACCTTCTCAAATCCCACGATGCTCAACAATATGCAATATCTTTTGATGTAGAGGTTTCAATTACCATGTAATCCATAATGCGGTGAAATAGACCATTATAGGAATGTAACAAAATAAAAAACATCAGAATCATCTAATACAATATATACTTGTTTTTACATTAATGAATATTTTGAAATAGTATCTCAAGATGAGGTTAGTCATACTGTAACGTGGGAATCATTCAAAATATATGCTGAAGATAATATTGTTCAAGTGTCACTTATTTATAAAGAGTTTTATAATCCTAAAAATACCTGAAAACCTACATTACACTATAGTAGAAGACCAAAAAGAATGGGAGAAATATATTCCATACACTAATTATGTATTTATTCAATATGGGTAGACTAAGGCTGGTCGACTGAAAGAACATTGATAAGCAACTGATGGGGATTATGAGGCCATTGAACAAATGAAAATCTAGGTCAACAACATATTATGACTTATAATGGAGAGACTCTAATTTTTTATGTTCATATGAGAACTTTTTGTTAGCTAAAAAATCAAAAGAAATGTTTTCCAAATCCTCTATATCTTTATTATTTTTTTAAATTGTAATTTTGATTATAATTTCCATAAGATGTCATTTATAAGAATTATAATCATAATTAAAATGATAAGGATACAATGAGCTATAATTATTACCTAAGCCCATTGGTTATTATGGTTTGTTTCATTGTTTTTATATCCATATGGAAATCTGACAAAATTTATGTCTTTTAACTTTTTAATTTCACTATATATCCTAGAACCTATTGATTGTAGATCTAGGGAGATGAGACTCAATATTTATCTAGATATCCCTTTGATGGTTATCATCAAGGTGAGTAATATACCTCTTCATTATATGCATATTAATGACATGAATATATGACTAATAATGATAGTGCTTTAGGTTGAATATCTTTGACAATTAAATTTAAAATTCGCAGACAAAAAAGGATTTATTGAAAGGAATGTACCAATATCATATAAATGAGATTATTCCATGGGGAATCTTGAGTAATTATTTTTGTGGTCAATAAATATAAAGTTTTAAATAAAATAAAAGACTACTTCTCTTTCAATAATAATGTTACTTCTATCTAAGAAATTAAGTTATAGGTCTATATTTGGTAGGGTCAACTAGGGCATATGAGACATAGAAAAATAATGGAATCCTTTGGATGTAAATCTTGTTATGTGTGTGAATTTTATAAAAGGACAAAGTGGGGCACATACAACAAAGAAATGTAAATGAGTTCCTAGAAATTTTGGAATTTTATTATTTTTGGACATAGTGTTTTATGATTTCGATGTATTGAGACTATGGTGGGTGGATCTTCAAAGGAATGTTTAAAAAAAATTGGTGTCAATTTGTAATATTATAGGCCTTGAATGAGGCACCAGTCATAAAAAAATTTGTTGTATGAATGAGGTTACATTTTTCATGAAGGAGATTTTTTATATTTCTCTATGTATTTTAATATCATGATAAATAATATTATGATGTCTAGTTTCAATTCATGATTTGTGATCATTAATGTCTTTTTGATAATATGATCTTTATTTTAAAGACCTGAAACAAAGGAATTGGGGGTTTATGTAGTTTAATGTATTGAAGCAAGAAAATTATGTGATTTTGTAGTTTAAACTCTTGTAGAAAAGAGATTTAGTAGTGTAGTTTAATGTCATACAACAAAGACATTAAGCTATGTTTTTTAATGTTTTTAAATAAGAAAATTAAGGAATTTGATTAAATGTCATCATCTAGGACTGGATATTTTATGTTTGTCAAATTCATGGAAATTTTTAATGAAATTGGCTACCATTTTGAGGTTTGGAATAAAAGAATTGGAAGATATTATTTGGGGATTTACAAATCTGAATAATGATATAAGAAAATTTATGATGGAATTTGGAGGATGTAGCATTCATGAATGTTGTTACTGCTATTTGAAAACTTTTTTATTGAGGATGTATTATCCATTTCCACCTAAAAAATGTGTTTAATATTCAATAAATGCAAACGTTAAAATGATATTAATTTTTTCACTACTGTAAAATCACTACATAGTTGTGGTTTTTTGGATATGGTGGTGGTTTAAATAGCCGACATATTCTTATGGAGCGGTTTCCAAAAAAACGCTACTAAATTGTCTGTCAGCATATAATAAATGTCATTTTCTTCAATTTGATTGAATTTTCATGTAACCATCGTAGAGATCGCATTTCAAAGCAGTTGGTCCTGGATTTAGCCGCAATATTCCTGGGGAAAATGTATTTTTGTGTGGTGGTTTATACTGAGGTTAAAATAATACTTTTTTCTAGGAAAACTAACACTAAAACCATGACCAACCACTGCAAAATGGTAATTGAAAATGAAAACTATCTTATTGAAGTTTTTAATGCCAATAAATTATTGTATAGAGAAGTGATTTTATCATCCCCTAGTAGTAAGATAAAAAATTATAATGGCGGTTACAATTGATGCTAAAAATAATTTAATTTACTTAGCATGGGTTTAAACCGCTGCTAAATGTAAATTTATAACAAATGTAGAAGCTTTTCCATCCCCAGTACCAATGCCCTAATGAAATAAAAACATTCCAATTTCACATGCACAAACATCCTACATCAAAAAGATAACAACTAAACAATCATTTTCATAAGAAAAAACATATTCAAAACCCTTATTCAATTTGGAATCACATAATAGAGATAAAGAATATGGTATGTTGATAAAATATGATATTATATGATTACAAATTATGGTCTAAATATTGAATTGTAAGAGTACTAAAATAAGAATCCCATTCCAGGGTGGTACTTACCCTGCCATTTCTATTATAAATTCTTAAGGGACATGTACTAATCATTCCATAACTCATACCATTTATTCATATAGAATATTTACCAATTTTCTGGGATCCTAATTCAATGTGTGATATATGATGAGTTCCGCCCCATAGTGAATGTGTGGGAGGAATAGGAGATAATTACCAATCTCCTATGTCCATTTCCAGGTATGGTGAAAGGGACCAATGCAATAATCTATGAGTAAAGAACATCTCATTCAAGTTGTTGTTGAATTACTTTCTGAATTCGCAAGATGAAAAGTTATTAGGGTGGTAGAACATATTACTATAGTTATTCAGAAGGGGAAGGAGAAAATGTGAATAAATAATATATTGAGGAGATAGTGGATGTTATGGGGATATATATTAATTCCTAAATTACCCATGATTAGGCTAACGAGGTTATTTCCAATAGTAATATATAGATGGATTCATCTTCTGTGGGATTCACACATGGGGGTGTGGTCAAGGACCATAATTAATGTTGTAATATTTGATACTGGGTATCCCATCAATCAAGATGTTCTTATATTGGTGGATTTATACAATGATCTATATTAGATCATCCAAGGGAAGACTTCGCTCCAAGTATGAAGGACCTTTCATTTCTTATATTTTGTGTCATATCATGCATGTGTGATATGATTATTGAGACCACATATATCCACCACACACCAATATTCATCCAACAATTCATAACATCGCCCAAAGGTTTTCGATCTTGTCGGACTATATGGATGTTTATAAAATGGTTATGTTAAGAAAATTAATCATGTTCCACCCATTCTCCCACCCAATAAAGATGGAGACTGATGACGTTACAGTGAGAATCAAAAAAAGTTCGTACCTCATGGCATTATGAGTTGGGGTACTAGTTGTGAGGGATGATGGATAGCTGAGATATGATCCATGCAATACACAATAGTTTGAAAATTTAGTTTATGTGAATGTTGTGAATGAATCCAAATGTGTACAGTGGTGTGTGTTAAAAATTGAAAGCTTAAATCCTAAGGATAATCATGCACATATTTATGTATAAAGATGGGGAAAAGAAGACAATAGATCCCACTAACAACTTATACCTAAATGATTATTCATGAGTACAAATAGCCTAGGGAGTGCATGTTTATTAGGATAGATGATGAAGTGACAGAATACAATGGATGAAGAACGAGTGTCCCCACAATAGCAGGATCTAGTGAGAGCACCAGGTGGTGCTCATCTGGGAGGCGGAGTCATCCCAGTGGGTTATTATGTATCAGTTGTATCATAGATTAGTTACATTGAACAAGTGGGAGATTTCAAGAGAGTATAATATAAAGGATCAACACTATGGGAATGTGATATTATGATGAAGGATATTTCTATTTGGTAGTCTATGAGTACATTTTTCAATGGTTTAAAGAAGGTTTGGCACAATGTAGATATCCTTAGTGATGTCATTTTCACCCAATACTATGATTATAAGATCATCCAGAGAATGTTCACTAATCTCCATGGGATATAGAAACATCTCAATATAGATGAGATGAATATCATCGAGCTTGTCAAAACCATGTTAGGAATTCACATTCACCATGACGAGGTTGTGTGGAATGTAATGGAGTATGCGGATCTGATCAATTCACGTTTAACTGAAATCCACCTTACAAGCCAAGTGAAGGTTTTTATGGCCATGATCACCCCTCCTAAAATCTAACAGGTAAATTTTAGGGTCATAAACATCAATGTTATAAATATTCATTTATAATTGATTCTAGTCTCCTTTTTTACATGTTCAGTAATTAAGAATAGATAAGGGAGTGGATTGTGATGTGTTTGATATGTAAGAGTAGTCTACCATGAAATGTGTTATTCCAACCATTGATGAACAGTTACTTTATTATAGGAATTGTAATCCAATCATTTTTAAATTTTAAGGGTATAAGTGAAAACCTATGTGTACTCTTCTAATGTTTAACAATAAGAGGGATGGTATCTGATATGATCTTTGGAAGTGTAAACCTAGATATTTTAGTGGGAACTACAATAATTGATCTAAATGAAACATCTATGAAGTTTACATTAATATTATCCACTTATAGTGAACCTTCCACATGTAAATTTAGTACTAGTTATAATAACATCCGTTAGGATACACTGATCTAGGAAGCAAGAGAAATCTTCTAAAATAGTTTGAGAAATGTGTGGTCAAATACTTTCATATAGTCTCATGAAATTATTGCCGTATCCTATAATTTTCAACTTTTGATCCATATATGAATCATAAATATAAATATTCATCAATACAATATTATGATAATAAATTCCAAGTGTCAATGGAAGAATGAGTTCATAATACATAAAATCAAACATGAGAAATCAAGAAAATGATTGGTCATGAAAATTTTATGTAACAACTTTGTGATATACATGATACATATACAAACCGACTATTACAATTGTTGACCAAAATATAAAAAATACCACTAATCACCGTCTAATGATTAATACATCTCATCACCCTCTCCACCTCCAACTATACATCCTCCTACCACTTATAAGAATAATATATTGACAATTAAATATTATTGTATATTTATATTTAAACATAAAACCATGAAATGATTACAAACTATGTGATTTTGAATTTTTGTGATTTACATAATCACCACAACTCGATGAAATACCAGCAGGGGAAGATCTGATAATCTTAAGATATAAATCAACCACTTGTTTCTGTCATGTGGATATCTGAGTCCCTTATTCCAGAACTATGTTTTGTAGAGAGAAAAAATATATATGTATATAAGTTTATAGAAAGACTAAAACTGGCAGTAGATATAGCTACAATCCCCGGTGGCCTACCAAAGACCTCAGTTTGTAAGGGTCCCAAACCCATCTCACACACTCGACCTTTATGCTTCTTCCCAAGATCAATAGCAATTGGGTAATCCTAAGAGACAAAGTCGGACTGCACAGGATCAGAATCCCATCATTCTTTAATTTATACATATAAATAAAATAACATTAATATTAGTATCAATATATATTAACATAGTGAAAAATGATAATAATTTATTAAAATTATTAAGGAGTTCATACCCCTACTTCTTTGGCAGGCTCATCAATAAAAAGACAATCATATTTTTTTGTGAGCATTCAACCACAGCCCCGTCCGGGATGCTAGGTGTAATAGACTATGTGAATGCATTAAACAAAGATAAATCAATAAATTAATATATTAAATAGATAATATTGTCTTATAAATATTTAAACTAATGATAATATTACAAGAGCTGGTCATCTTTTAGAAAAACTCTTTGACCACATAGTGTGATGGACAACTTGCTTTGCCTAGCTTGATGCATTCTTCCTTAAAATATCATAAAATAAATGATATTTAATTTCATATTAATGGATTAAAATTCATTTCATCCTCATATAAATTTTTAATGTTAATATGATATTAATATAATAATATATATATTTAAATACTATATACTTCTCATCACGATGTCTGTCAGAAAAATAATTTCATTTCTCTTAGGGTACCCCATCGATTAGATTGTCATACATCTATTTGGCGGTCAAAAAATTATCATTGACATATATCTGTAATCTACATTTAATTTATTTTGATTTATTTTGAAGATTATTCTATCTCCACATTAGTACTAGCACATAAGCATCCGTAAAGTGGAACAACATATGTACATAGAAATTCATTTTTCAAATATTTTAATGTAACAAATAATGGAAACAAATTATACCATAATGTATTAAAATTAAATTAATTTAGAAATCAAAAAAATTCATTTTTCCATGTTAAATGAATTTTACCCTTATCATCATATGAAATATGAAGGGAAACTGTCTACGTATCATGCTGGCCAAGAATTTTGCAATGTAATCCTGCAGCATCGTCTGTATGGACCCCATATGAATCAAATGGGTCAATGATCATTTCTAAAGTCATATTCAATAAATCTGAACATTTGATATTTTTACCCAATTTTCATTATTTTAATCTACAATGAACCAAATATTAATATAAAAAATTTCAATAAATTTATTAATATTATAATTTTTAAAAATGAAAGCCACCCTCCAATATCCCTGGGATGAACTAAAAGCGGAACATAGCTCCCTCAATATTGACGCTCTTGAAGGGGGAGCCGATGACAAAGATACTGAAGGGATGCTCATAGAGGGTGTATGAGATGGTGTAAGGGGGTATAGTGGAGAGGATAAAGCGGATGATGGCTCGGATGTTGTAGGGTGGGAGACAAACGGATTATCATCTGTCAAAGAGGTCTATGAAATTGTATACCCCTTCCTCATTAGAATACCTATCATTTAATCAAATATAATTATGTTCAGAAGATATATTTCAAATAATTATGATGAAAAATATTAAAAAAGATAACAGATTAACAATATTAACAAAAGAAGTATACAAAAAAATGAGAATAAATGACTGCAAATGTGAAATAACTAGTTTCAAAATGAATGCATGATTGTGAATAAAATCATTTTCCCCTTCAATCATGTTGATTTCATACTCCATTACTTTATCAACTTCATAAATCCTTACTACAATAGTATTTTCAATTTCATCAAGGAAAAATATTTTCCTTCATGCTATTGATGAGATTCAATGTCAGAGGTTAAATCTTAAACTTCATCACTCATATCATACAAATATAATAGTTTTATGTGAGAAACTATAAACCACTCTTCATCGACAAAATATTTCAATTAATAAAAAATTTTACATTGTGATAATAAGATATACGGATCACGAAATTCACGATCACCAACATCAATCATGCGAGAGAAGTTCACATACGTATATTGCAAGTAATCTCTTTTAATTACTCTGATAATATCAACCCAATTGCATATGAATAAAACAATTGAAAAATTCATGTGGTAGTTTAATTTGAAAATATCAGTCAGCATTCCATAGAATTATACTTCAGAAAATTTAAATATACCACTATTCTTTGTTACCAAACCCATTTCTCGATCGACTGTATGAAATCTAAATCCATTCACATTGTAAGCGTCAAACATTCTAACTTGTTTTAGAGTACCACGTGACGGAAACATCAAATCCACTAAAAAATTTGGTTGTTTATCAGTTTTCATGATCTAAAAAATAAAACATTATTAGATTTACAAAATATATGTGTCATCGTAATATTCTTAGTTAGTTCAATTTTTAAGAACATACAGGTCGTGTAAACAGTTCTACAAGTTCATTATTAATAACTATCATTATATCATTAAAAAAATCATCCTAACTCTCATTTGTCTCTTTGTTTGTATCGTCAAATCATCAATAAATAAAATTTCAATATCATTATTTAGAAAAACATATCTATGTTCTTGTAATAAATTTATTTCTGTTAGTGTAATATTTTAGGTCCTTCCAACTGATTGTGAAATAGCTGGAAATATTTTTTTCCCAGGTATTTGATAATTTTTTGACGTGTCATAAATATATAAAAATTGATTAAAACTTGTCTCAATATTAACCAAGTATAATGAATTAAAGGTATGACACTCCTCTTCCAAATAGCGTTCAGTAATAGAGCCTTCAAGATGAGCTTTATTTCTCACATATGATTTCTATTGCCCTATATTTTGGGAAATAAAATAAACAATCGTAATTATTTAATTAATTAAGTTCCAATAATTGTTTACATAATTGAAAAAAATATCAACATAGTGCCTCTCGATTCGATACATCCATCGATAACGTAGAGGACCACCTAATGTCGCATTCCTCAACCAAATGAACTGTTAAATGCATCATGATAGTAAAAAATGATTGAGGGAAGATCATCTCCATTGCTGAAGGTATCAATAAAAAACTCTTCTGATGATTTTAAATCTCAAATGCATGTATAGATTTCTCACATTGTTTTCTAAAAAACGTTCAGTATTGGATAACACCATCAATAACATTTCCATGTAATAATGTACACAATTCCAACAGTATAAACTATTGTAACAAAATATGTGATTTGTGAACATTCAATCCAGGTAAAATACTATGATTTTAGTCCACAATCCATGATATGTTACATTAATACCCATCATATACCTTCACATGAATTAATTTGTTTTGAACATTTCTTTATCCATATTTTCCATTTCAAAATTTTTTGAAGCATACTATTCATTCCCAGCTGGAAATATATCACTTTTCATGATCATTACATGTCAGTATTTTTTTGCCTTGAAATGATATTTTGAATTTCTATGATTATTTCACAATGTGAAGATCAAATAGTTACTAAGATTATTCTCAGTATGTTTAAAATCAAGATTATGACATAGAAAATTAAATTCCTAATACGGATGTATAAAGAATATAATTTTATCCTTTCATTATTGAGTTCATATTTCTCCTGATAATGTACATATAACTAATTTATAATTATAATTATAATGATCCACCTTCCCAAATATTGTTTCATCATTTATAAGTTCAGCTAATATTTTAGAACTGGTAAACAACCTTGGAGGTGGTGTATGTTCAACATAACCATTGAATTTTGATCAGTTCAGACGATATCTTTGAGATGCATCATGAAATATTCAATGGCACTAGAAAAAACATTTTCTACTATGAGGTAGTTGTTTGGTCTCAAAATTAATGTTAAAAATAGGACAATCCAACCCATGTATGTGTTGAAACCAGATAAATTCACAATTCTAGGGATGTCAATAATGGTCCACATTAGAGAAACATGAATTTTGATCATTTTTTTAAAAGAAGCATCATATGAATTAATATTGTTGCTCCCTAACTCCTATAATTATTCAATTAAAGGCTTTATGTATACATCAATATCATTTACATGCATTTGTTTTCTATGAATAATCATCACAATATAATTTGCATTTGTTGCATACGCATCCATAGATGCAGAATGAAATGGGTCCCTAAAACTGTCAAAATGATATAACTAGTACTCAATGTCGTAAATGGGTAGAATCCATTAGCAGTCAGTCCCAATTGACCATTATTATGGTCTATTAAGAAATATTGATTTAATGAATCACATTTTTTCCACGATTTTTAATCTATTTGATGTCGCACTGGCCCATCACTGTTATTATCTAACAATGTAACTTCATGTGTTCGACGAGTTTCAATGAAATGAAAAGTCTTTGGAATTGAGGTATTAGTGGAAAGTAACACAAAACCGTTCAGGTGTGTTTCTTTTCTTCTTTGACATTGTATTATGTGGATTATAAATCCAACTTCACCAATTGAATTCCATCTATAAGAAGAAATTTTTTTTACATTCTGGTCTACATGGATCCTCCTACCAATATATCATACAATCATTGGGTCACACTTGAATTTTTTTATAATTTAGATCAAGCATGTCAACATCTTTTTTCGAATAAAAAAACATGGGGAGGATTGGTTTTGGAAATTAATCAAGAAACAATTCCAATTTGATGGGCATTTCATTATTTTTAATTCCACATAGGCATTTGATATGATACAATATCATCATAAATGAATGTTTTCAATATTTCAAATATCCACTATAAAACTCTTGATTTCTATCATTAACTAAACCATGAAATATATTTTCATTAGTGAATATTTAGCTTACATTAGTCTCCACATAATCAGAAGTATGAGCTAATGATATGTTTCAATCTACATCCAGTTGTCCTATAGTCTCAAAAACATTACTTGTCATGTTGGTATATGTAGAACCCTTATCTGGTTGTTATAATATCTATTAATGTTGTTGTTGGTGTCTTTCAATGATGAATTCATCATTTATCAGGTTTTGGATTTCATTTTCCATTGTCGACGATGTTTGGAGATATTTCTTGTGGATTGACACCACTACTCACACTTTACGTAACGTTCATTTCTCCATGCCAAATCTAACACAAATATTGAGTAGAGAATTTCTTAAATATTAAATGTTTACAAACATTATATCCCTTCTACCATATTTTAAATTTTCAATTCAGAAATTAAAATCTTTTTCATTCCACAATGGACCAATTGGAAATTGAAAAATCTAAAAACTCCTCCAAACCCTTACAATACTGAAGTGTGTTCCTCGGTAATGTGATCCAGCTTTTATACATGTATATCACAATGTCCCTACACAATATTTAAAAAACATTAAAACAAATTTCAATTACTAAATAAGGATACATATTCTTATATACTAGGTGAAAAAATTTAAAGACGTTAAAGAAGTTTTTCATATATATATATATATGGAAATATTGAACCCACCCACGAGAAATCCAATGAAGGGAAATTAAAATGATCCATAAAAGAAGAGGAGAGAAAGGATCCCATCCCGGTGGTTTTTTGTATGTCATCTTAAAAAAATATAGATTGACAAATTGATAATGCCATAACATTGATATCACTAAGTTAAGGGTTTGATAAATAATTTAATAATTAAATACAAGTTAGTAATATGAGAAGGACACAAAATCCTACCTTAAACATTACTCACTACATTATAAAATACATAGGCGACCAAGGTGTAGAACATGATAGGATTCATCAGGTGAAAGGGTTAACTGCTAGGGTAGATGATTCCAAGGATTATGATTATTGTTTTTGTTTTTTCATATTCATAGAAAACATGAAATTACATATATTAATGAAATAATGTATATAAAATTTCCCAAAATTATCCTTCAATAACATTGAAAGTTATTGTTTACAATATACCTTTTCAATTTTAATTATTTTTTTCAATTATAGATAGTGGGATAACCTTTTAAATGCATAAATAATTTGAATTTAAATAAAATATTCAATCCCAAAAACATATTAATAAACAATGAATTTTTAGATAATAATTATATGGTATACATGAGCATGGAAGAAATAACATATTAAAAATGTCATGGATTCATGATAGTTGATCACATATCATGAAGGAAGGACATGTAATATCAAATGACCAATCATATACCATTGTGTAAGATTACGTTATATTTATATAATGAAAATGATTCATTGATCATAACATAGGCATTAAATAGTGTGCCATAAAATTGTCGGATACAAATAATCATAGTAAATCATAACATAGATGATCTAATATCACTACATGTACCCTGTAATACAATGGATTATGCATTAACACTAGATTTTCATAACATCTTGGATAAGAAATCATTACCTAATAACATGATATAACCCTATATAATTATTTCAATACTCAATTATACAACTATAATTTGTCATATTTACAAATTTTTGTACAATATTTAGAAATCATAAAAAGGATGAACACATGAAACATAACCAATTTCATTTTCAAATTCATCTTCAACCCATATGTACATTGAAACCCTATGAAAACATATTACAATCTATTTTAAAAAATCATAAAAAACTATTAATAATCACATAAAACATACTAAATTCATATTATTATGTTATATTATGTAATCACATAACAAAATCTTGAACGATTTTATAATCCGGTGGAAAACTACAACTTAACCACAAAGGGAACCTATAATTTCACGATCAAACTAGAACCATAAATATTGATAATAAATAACAAAGAAAATCTCCAACCCATCCCGTTTCAGCATGAAAATTCTAAAATTATGCATTCACTATACTCCAACCAATCACCATTTATAGTGCTATTTTGAAGTGAAACAATAATAACATGCTATATATGATGCACCACTATTAATGGGATATGTTCTTTTCATGATTTTGCACATAATATTGTAATGGATGGATCTATATCTAATTGGTATGGTATAATAGTGTAATGGATACTATAATTTTACAATTTGCATTGAAATTGATCTAATATTCAACAAAACCAAACCAAAATCATACCACAACCACAACACATAGATATACAGACCTTCGTAGTGGGGCGGCGAATGTACTGACCAGTAGCGATGGGAAAGAAGGCGTAATGAGAGGTGGTGAAATGCATCGTGGTCTTTGGGGGGGGATGGGTCTCTAAGGTCGTGGGTTTGCTGGGGTCATGGGGGTTTCTGGGGTCATAGGGATTGTCATGGACTAGGGCTATTAGGGCTTCCAAGAATCGTGATGGGGTCGCGAGGTCACATGGTTCACGCGGTTAGTCGGGGTCGCTGCAGTCGTTGGGGTCTATAGGGTCGGGCCAAGGGTTTTCTGGTGTCATGGGGTCCGTGGGGTTGGGGGATTTGGTATGTTAGGGGGTTTTGGGGAGTCATGGGAGAAGGGTTGTGCCTGTAAAAAAACATGATTAGCGGAATTTTTTAATAAACCTCTACTAAATGTGAATAATTTTTTACTGTATATAGGTAAATATAATTCACGCCCACCTAGGGTACAGAAATCATAGTTATGTGAAGGATATGTCGTGAATTATGACAAAGTTTTTTCTAAAAATCAATGACTGTTTATGGAGATGCTAAATATCCCAAATATAGATTCTAGTTTATGGAATAATGTACATGAATATAGAAGTGGTATTTCTAGTTATGATTTCCAACGAATTGAAGAAATATTCTATGTATGATGTTCTGCCCCAAATGTTGTAGGTATGTTCTACATAATTTTACAACATACTATTAATAGCATAATATTATTGAAAAATTTGATGAAATTTGGTCAAATGGTCCAAGTTCATTCGAATATTCATTGAATTTATTGATATGGAAAATATAAACCACATTATTTGAGAGTTTTGGGTAGGGATAAAGGATATGATAGAAATACGCAAAAGATTACAACCTTCAATTTCATGTCTAATTTATACATTCATTAATGCTTAAAGAAATAGAAGCAGCTTCTTCCAAGAATGAAGTTACTACAATTTTAAAAAAACACTTATAGGGGTTGTATTATGCATATCTAATTAAATATTTTGTATCATATCCAAATAGTGACATTCTTATCTTGATAGTCCTATTATGTTGGTGAATATTATACAAGTTCAACTGGGGAAATCACTACAAAGTTTGTTAATGAATCTCTCAGTTATTAGACATTATCTCACTTGAAATCGAAGAATGATTATGATGATATGAATGTTTTTCAAAATTATGTGGATGATATGTGAATGGGGTGTTATGAAATTTTTAAATTATGTGTTTGGATAGACACTAGACATTAACATAGAGTCCCTTTCATTGATCTGAATATTTTTTATAAAATGGGACATCTATTCTATCATTGATGGCTTCTCTAATGAGTGGGATCAAAATTAAAGACCATATATAGATTTTGATCCTCTGCAAGAGAGGGGGAATTTTCATTTATCCCATGTATATGACTAGGATAAAAGGCCTAGTTTTTACTTCGTATCAAAAATGGGATTATAATCCATCCATAAATAGTTATTTTAATACCATGCATTTTAATGTCAGGCATTGAGGATATTTTCCATGTAGTTTAATGTATTTTGGTGATGAAGATGAGTTACACGATGTGAAATGGAAGGGGAAACATGGATCTATGATGTTTTATGTAATGCGGTAAATAAATTATGTTTCTTGACAAGAAATTTCATAAGACAACATGGTTGTACATGGCTATAGGGCCCAACCAAACTACATTACTTGTCTGAGTAAGAATCATACCACAAATGGATCTCAATTATATGATTTCATGTTTTATGTGAGAACATGTATTGAACATTCTCATGTATAACTCAATCATAAAAAAATGAGTAGTGGCTTTGTCAAGTTGTGATATGGTTCAGTCCAATATTTTAAAATATAGATCTCAATACACATCTCACATGGGTGATAATCAAGATACACATAGATCGTTAATAAAACCAATAATAATTAAGAAACCAAATTTATGAAGAAAATATCATTACCCAATTCATAAGCCTGCATGAGTTGTGCTCGATGTGAGAAACAATGAGTGGAAAAGGTTTCTTCTGAAACACAATGTTACACAAGTGAATTATAGGGTTTTTGATGATTAAATGGTGAATAATACAAGGTATAGGACCCAGTAAAATCTACGTATCATGTTGGATCAAGAATGAATCCACACTTACTTCTTGAAAATCCCCCCTATCAATATGGTCTTGATGTGGAGAAGATATATTTTTTATAATTTATCGAATGATGGTTGTTCCAGAATACATTTATATATCATCACCATTTATCTTCTTATAATAAGAATCAATGAAAAGTATTGGAGGGGATACCTATACTGATCTAAATAATGTATGGGAAAAATGTGGGGGGGTTCTCATCTAATAATCGCTAATGGCCCCAATTTTTGTAATTCATGAATAACTATGTATCTCATTGGGATGAGAATCAAGACACAAATAGTTCTAGATATATTCCCTATTCAGTTTTGATTCATACACATAGGTAAATATGGGATTTTATTTTATTTATGGTTAGACCTGAGAAATAATATATGAGTGTCACTATGTATCTCATTGGAATCAGAATCGAGCCACATGTAGTTCATAGTGAAATCTTCCTTTCACATGTTTGGCTCATGAAAATATGCCATGAAGGATATTTCTTTACCTTGAATGAACACAATATTGTAATTTTGGGAATCATTACATATCTCATCATAATGAGAATCATGTTGAATGTGCTCCATTAGGATTATTCGCCACACAAACGAAATTTTGATGTGATAAAGAAGGAAATTTTTAGTCATAACTGGAACCGATATTGGAGATCTGGATGTCTCTATGTATCACATTGTAATAGGAATCTATCTATAAAGAGTTCATTCTATATAGTTTATATCATGTTGAATGGATGTGGGTGACCTAAAATGATATAAATATTTCAGATAGACCATGGGGTAAGATCCATGCATCACTACTTATGTTTCTAATAACAATAATCAATCCACATGGAGTTATTGAATGTAATCCCTATGTAGGTTTGATTCATATGCATTAGGTTGACGGGAATTCATCAACATAGTAGCTGGACTGGGGAATGAGGAATTGGGAATCACTATGTATCTTGTTGGGTAATGAATCAAGCAACAATTAGTTATTTATGGTTGTCCCCAACAATAATCAAATGTTTATGTGCGATATGGTAGTATTAATAATTTGTAGAATAATGGTTGGTCCTAAAAAATATGATATGATAATCAAGAAATATTTCCAGGAAGGTTTCCTCATATATAATTATCTCATATAAAATAATTGGAGAAATTTTTTCTTTTATGGTTGGGGCATGGCCTAAGATATGTGATCTGGGTGTCACTATTTATCTCACTATAATGGAAATAAAGACACACATAGTAATTGAATGGGGGTCCCAATGTAGATCTTATTTATAAATTTTGAAAAATGGAAATGATGTGAGTAAATTTTATTCAGGAAAGATACTCATCTTTTAAGGGATGATAATGAATAAATATTTTTTGTATCTTGGGAGATATATTATTGTAAAACGAATGAGATGTTAACCGTACATTTTAATGTCGTGCGGTGAGGAAAAATGTTGTTTTAATGTTACATGTCATGCAACTATGACATCATGTCATTCAGTTTAACATTGTTTGATAAGGATGAAGATGCAAAATATTTTAACATCACACAACACTAACGTATATGGTGTGTTGTATTTTTACATCCTGCAAATCGAACATTATTTGTTATATAGTTTAACATATTGAAACAAGGAGGATGGTTTTTTCTTCATTTACTGTCAGAAAACTATGACATTAGTTGTAACCGAATTTTACATTATACAACTATGATGTTCTTTTTTATGTAGTTTAACATCTAGAAACTAGTACGTTAGTTTCTATACAATTTATTTTCGTTCAACATTGACACACTATTTGTGATTAAAAATTTATTTGTTCAAGAAAAATGCATTTTTTATAGTTCTATTGAGTTCTCCATCCATTGAGAATAACGAATAACCTCTATTATGGTAGAATATATGTATATATTAAGGTCCTTCTCACATTATCTAATGTTTTGTAGGATTATTTCATAGTATCATTGGATTCCAAATGACCAATCTCAATTCTCATTCGAGGAATGAATGAAGGAGAACGTTTTTCTTGAATTATAGTGATATTCACTTCTGAAATACTTCCATGCGAGTCATGATATGAAATTTATGAATATACAATCACTTCAGATCATTGAGTCACTTCTTATAGTTATCATCTGTAGATTAATGACCAAAAACACTAACTCAATATTAAGGCAACTAAATTTCAATGGGTAGAACTACTTATGTCTAGTATAAAATAGAGTTTATATTTGATCATATGGTAGTACTAGTGGTTGTCATCTAAGACCATAAGGCATGAAATAGTTTATCATACCACGAATTTTTACCTTCATCCACCATTTTCTATAGTGTTTAGGTATGGTTTTGTTGAATTCCACTATATTTATATCTTCCAATGCATGATGGCAGGATGGATGGTTAAATTTGATATTTTATTCCTGATTTAACTTCAATACCTTAGATAAATAAAAATTGGTTACATATTATGTCAATATATAATTAGGGGCACTAAATATGGTAATTATATTAGCATTGACAAAGCTAACAGTGCCTATGGGTCGGACTTATTTAAGTGTTATTAGCTCAACCAATTTAGAGAATAAATCAGTGGTAATAAGGATGTACTCGAACTACTTAGCCATAGATAGAGGATAAGTTCCTACAGTATCCATTACAATTGTATAAAATGATATGGTGTATTTTGATAAATGTAGAAATAATGGGCGATGATTAATGAAGTTTGAATTAACATAGAGATAATGAAACTTCTCCCTGAAATATGTTCAATAATATGTCATTGAAGACCAAAAATATCCAAATCAGTGTATTTGATAAAACATTATGTACCCCGACTGGTGGTCACTATAGGGTACTTCATGTATTTCATTCATAGAACATCTATTTACTCCCCATCGATGAATCTCTCAATAATTCTATTAAAGCCTCATATATAGAGTGTCTTCGGGTAATTTGGGCCATTATAAAGAATGAAATTAGCTGCTCACTGTCGGGAATTCAACTTTCTAGTTCTATCTAGTGGACATACTCCTCCATGGAGATATTCTGAGACTGGTATCATCCATCCAGTGGTAAAAGCAAATGATTCTTGAATGGGTCTTATTTCATTGATTTCCTCTATCCTAATTTGCAAAAAAGTAAATCCACACGATGATGATAAATGAAGATGATTGTATCATCCCTAGTCAGATCCTCCTGGGTGGTAGCTGCATTTCCTAATGCATCATATTGGGCATTTTTTGAACATGATAAAAAATACAATCTGGGTTCTATCAGAAATTTTAACATTAACCCTTGGAAATAATAACAAATTGTGATTAGTTCTTCTTTTTATATGGATTAATCCTCATTGATGTGTTTGATTACCTATTCTGATTCTCACTTCACCACTAGGAGATCCTGGTATTCTACCACATTATTTGTATCACATTCTAATATAGGAAAGAGTTTGTGAACACTACCTATTTTAGGGATACATGTGAAATTCCTAACCAAACATTAATATAATATGGGTCGTACATTACATTCCCCATATAACATCTTGAATCACCATCAATGTACATTTTCTATATTCAGGCACAATCTTAAATAGAGATGATTTATTCATCATGATGGTCATTATACACTGATGACTCTTCTTCACAAAGTTGTTCATCAAAAAATTCCTCCAGGGCATGTCCATTTACTTCTTTTTGAGAAAAAAACCATATATCAAACTATGGAAAAAACAAACCATCATTCTAGACATCATATCATAAAAGAAAAATAGTGGATAAATTTGTGTGGTTATTGAGATAGACCATGATGACTTCATTATTCATCAAATAGTTCCTCAACATTGTAATTGTAAAGACAAATTCAAGGATCCTCTTCTTAATATGAAAATATGGAGTATCCACATCGATCATAGTCTGAAAGAGATATAATGGATATTTTCATTCACAACATCATTCTTATATTCAAGTATGGTTCCTAGTGATCGCTCCTAGTCTGTCACCTAAAGAATCGGTTGGTTTCCATCAATAGGGGGAATCAATACTAATGGAAATAATAGGAATTTCTTAAGGGTATAAAATTATTATTGGCAGTCATTAGCCCATTGTATTTTGTCCCTATTATTAATCAAATTAGTGATGGTGAAACAATAGTCCTCTATATTGGATACGAAGTGTCATGTATAAGAAAAGTTCCCATAAATTCATATCAACTCGTTCATGTTCTACGAGGTGCAATTCCAAGTATATATTTAGTATTTTTAGGATTGAAATTGATGATATGATGACATATAAACACACCTGAGAGATTTTCACTAGGTTTCCCTGAGAGCGCATTTGAATGGGTTCATCATTAGATTATGTTTTCAAAACGTTCTAAATATGGTCTCCAATTCAGCCAGGTGATCAGCAAATTGTATACATTTGACCACTAGATCATTCACATAACATTCAAAAAATTTCCCCAAGAAGGTGTTTATTGTGAGGTTCATTTCATGTTGATTTGTCACACCGTCAATCGTTAAGTCAAAAGGAATTACCCAATAATAATATATTCAATGAAGTGATATAAATGATATGGATTCCTCATATTCCTGGGAAATAATGATTTGGTTATACCTGGAGTATCCATCCATAATGGAGTGAGCGTTTTAGGTACCAATTTCAACAGTAAAGAGTTCTATGATTGGAACCAAGATGTCATCTTTGGATGATATTTCCATTAAAATAAATATTGGAGGGGATCTCATAAATCAACACAAACTCTAAATTTTCCATTATTCATTTTCTCAAAGACAATATGGGATGATCACATTCAATATTTCACCTATTGAATTAAATCAACTTTTATAAGGTAAAAAACATCATCCTCTATCATGGAGGTGTGATTTAGTTGTGTTCTTCGTGCTTCTAATTTATATCCATGACGATTATCTAGAAATGTAAAATAATGGGATTCAACATTAGGTCAAGTACAATCATTTCTTTATAATTCAAACCAAACACATCCTGGGGATTCATAAAAAATAATGATAGACCCCTTTAACCTATTGATCAATGGTCACACTAATCAGATTGGGGCATAGGTCGTCTTTTCTATAAAGATTTATTTCTCTAAGTTCATCCCCAATGATGGATAATCCTTCTTAAACTCTTTAATGGAATCCCAAATGTCTTCCTATTCTTCTTCTTCTTCATGTAGTTCTCTTGATGACTCTACATAAAGGGTAGTTAATGTAGAAAGATCATTAGATATAGGGGGGGATTTGATATACATACATCATGAAGAGGAGGAATCCATCTTTGGCCTTATTAGTGATGAATGGTATTTTGATTTTTTGAACGGAATATGATGGTATGGGAATTAGAATACCTAAATTTTTAAATTAGTGTGATAACTTCTTCTAGCCTTTCTGATGAAGAAGTCACTTGATGATTTTCAGTGGTTGGAATGAAGAATTCTCCATTTATACATTCATCAATGCTCAGTGAATCAATGATTTATCATGTGATTTCAATGTTAGTTTCCATAAATATCATTTGGGAATCCACTACATGATTACATGGATTGGGGTAATCCACTTGAATTTTATTAATGGAAATCATGTAATCTACAATGAGATGTAGGAATCAGTTAGCTATAATTATTTATATATCATTTATAGATCTGGTTCTAGCAACATCATTTGTGAAGAAGTATTTTCCCTTTTTGTGATAGAAATACTCATCAATTTACTTAATTTTACAAGTTTAAAAAGGGGAATTATCAAAATTAAATTCCATAATTTGAACATTTACACAATATTGGATACATTTGGTGGTATAATGATCCAATGGATATTTGTTTATGTTTCTATGATTTCTAAAATAGAATGTTAAAAGATGTGTTCTATCAGATAACCATAACACTAAATCAGATATGAGCTGCCAAAATGATGTTCTGAGTGTAATCACATCGATAGGTTCTTTGTCATTCATTTCAAAACCCAATATCGTTAATATTACAGAAGACAAATTGGATTCAATGGGCCTAATAAGTGAATTATATGAATTTGAATGAGGATGACTCCAAATCCATAAATAGTGAGGGCTCTTTGGATATCAAAATTATTGATCTTTCTAGAAAGATAAATGGGTTTGATGTGTCCATGTACAAACACATCCTCACACTAGTATGTGAAACACATGTCTGCATGGAATTATTTATGTCATTCTCTATATGGTATACCTCTATAGATGAAATATTTATTTAAAACACTAAAGGGATTAACAATGCATCAATAACTGCTCCCCAGAGTTCTTTAGAAATAATCAGAGCATCTAGGAATGATATTTTGGATGTTACATAGTCTAATTTCTTCAACACAAAATACATTTTATCCCATGGTCTGCATTTTCTAGTAAGGTGATTCTCTTTTTTCGGTCCCCTAGATGTTTATGTTCCTGATTTGGATGTTCCATTTTCAGGGATGATGTTGAAAATTAATATTCTATTGGTGTATTATAAAATCTAGGTCTTCCAACTAACTGAGAAGGTGGTGGTGTTTTCATTAATCAATCTTCTAAGATGACCACTTCATAGAATTCTATATCATGTGTCGAATAATTCCTCTATTATTTCTAATCCCAATGGAGGGTTCTCCCATTAGTTTCTGCTACATAAACAGATCGAGCAGGGGTGTGGTTTGATTGATTTCCTCCCACATATCCATATATTTCACACTATCCACAACCATGATGGCCTCTTCCCCAATTTCCCCAACCAAGTATGGGGATCTCAGGTTCATAATAAGAATCGTCATTTGAATTGGGATTTGTTAAGTCTATAACATTAACGATGTTGAATATCAACTCCTTATTTGATGACGATTGTGAATTGGTGTTCGACTATTATTTTATGGTTTGGTTGGGTAGTTACCATACGTCTAAGATAGTTGGAATGAAATATTCTATAGTAAATCACATTTTATTCCTATACACAAACTCATAATCTTCAACATCCTCCTTATCCTTCTAGTTATGTGCCTTCATTGAGAATTATCCATCAGAGGACTGTGAATTTGATTAATATGGACTTATATATTTGTATGTGGTAGGAGACATAGTTGGTTGTTCCAATTGTGTTCATCAAATGGTATGTGTTAAGTTGATTTTTTTTCCTGACCATCAAATTATCGAATTTCATAGCATTCTTACTATTGATTTCCACCAATTCAACATCCATATCTAGATCTATAACAGTAACACATGATACATTTTATGGTAATTTTTTCTAATTCACATTCCCATAGTCCATCATATTTAGTTGGAGGTCAATAAAAAATAGTAATGGATGGTGGGGCCCAACATTTTAAGGAAGGGGAAATTGTTTGGGAGGTCCTTGTCTCCTTATTTTCTAGGATTATTTTGCCTTGAAACAAAACATTGTTATTTCACAAAGTAGATATGAAGTAGACATGGACATGGTCAATTAAAAAATTATATTCCTTGATTTTAAACTCATCAAATTGTAAATACCTTTAATCCTTTATTATCATCATTACAAGGATTTCATTTCTGATGATCGTTGAGAAGTAAATCCCTATGGTATGATGAGGACATTAAATTATGTTTGGTATGTGGGTATTAATAAATTTTGTTGTAGTGGCATATTCTGTTCATTCTCTTTTTCATGGAGCCAATGGGATTACTAGGGATTTGGATCTAGAATCTATTATGATTTTTTTCACCTGTTGAGAAATAAATGATAGATCATGAAACCCTCTTTTGTATTTCACATGAATTAATTTTTTACATAACTAAACATAGAGATTTTGTACCCAATGTGTAATAATTATTTATGAGGGAGTGGGGTATCTATCAATTATGTTAATACATTCCACTGAGAAATGAATTAAATTGCTCATTTTCCTTCTACCTTTTATTTCAGTTCAAGAGATCATAGTATATCATATTGTACATTGTTTAACCGAAATAGAAAGAGTTTCTAAAAAATATATTCCCATATATTAAGTGATAAAGACTATAAGCATGTATACTAGATGAAGTCTTCTCTATGTATTGATTTTACAAAACATTTATGTTTCACTACCACTTATTTCTTAAGGGTCACAATAATGGGATCAATTTGAGACTCAATATGGATCAGCTAATTATTTTAATATCACGAGCCATTGCTTTTTGGGAATGAAAGATTACCAATGTTTGTGGGAGGATTAGTAAGATCCACCAATTCAGGATAAACCATAACCGATAATCCTTTTTTCTGGCTGTATTATTGCATTTTGTCCTTCCATTACATCTAATACAGTCGTTAGTGACTCCATGGGGTTCATGAGCAATCGATGAATATATGGCTGATCTGGGACCAGATAAAGTTCATTGGAAGGATCCTGAAATAGTTTAATTACTGTAAAAATCACTGGTAGTGAAGAAATTGATATCTTCCAGGGGTAACCAATAAGGGAAAGCTTGTAAATATGTTCCTGACCCAACTCTAGTTTGACATGAAATGGATACAAATTTTTAGTTGGAATTTGTATTGTAAAAAATCAATTTTTATGAGGATATCCTATTTAAAGTTCAATATTAGGATCTTCATGTGGAGCATGTTTGGTAGGATTTCTACTTTAGAGTAAAACTATATTGAGTCTTATTAACTCTTTCATTTATCCTTCCAACTATACAAGTATTTCTTGAAGTGAAAGAGATTAAACATTATGTTTGGGGAATGTGACACATGGTATAACCTTTAAATTTTTTTAAAAAATGTTTCTTCAAATGTTTTGGAAGTGTATTGATAGAGGGAATACCTAAATATTATGTTGGAATCTAATTTTTCGAACACATACCTCCAAAAGTTTCATCGGTGTGGACCTTATTATGAACAAGAACAACATCCTCAAACTCCCCTAAACTGGACTCATTTTATGGAGGATCTTCAATTATATAATTAATGACATTTATATAAACATAATCCATAATTGGAATTTTGTGAGTATCTTGCTGAGATCTGCATCTTCATTATCCTATATGAGACTATGTTATTATATTTGATAGTTTCACAACAACTATTTGGTAGATTGTAACCTAAGTGAATCCTTGGATAGTTCAATAATGACTTCATTTGAAGGATTAATCCCTAATCATGTGAAATATGACTTCCAATGAGAAGGTTATTTTGAATATTCATAACCCATAATCCCTACAGGCTGGGACAATTCATGTTCTACTTTTTCAAACCATTGAAAACAGAATGTTGACTCTATGTGTTGGGTGAAAAAATATCACCACCCAACAGTTTGGAGAGGGTCTTGAACAATTTTGGATGATATCTACATACCCACTCTTCTGATATTGATATTCTATTCCAATTGTTAGCTGGGTTCATTATCTTACACTCAATTAAAGAACCTATTTCTGAATACCATTGGACTGTTTCAGAAATTTTCACAATCTAATAGATGAAATCCTATAAGAGTGAATCATTCACTATATTATCATACACTTGAGGAAATATTGCCTAAATATAATGATCCATTTGGAATTTAATTTCATGGAAGCCTATTGAGGAAGGTTCATGTAGAGAATCTCTTAGGTATTCAGCAAAATGTTTTTGTTTTAGCCATCCTGGGACAACAACCATATGTGGTTTTTATGATCAATTATTTCATCTTATTTAGTTCATTGAGTCATCAACATTAAAGGGATCCCTTATTATTATCAAATATTTGTTTTTAAGAATCCTAGAAAGATTCCAATTCAATTAGGAACTATAACCATTCTATTACCCTTAAATGACTTGGATATTCAATATAAGGAAATACATTCTCCTTGAGATAGTAATGATTTTTACATATGCTTAGGTAGATATGATGAACACAATCGCATTCCAAAATCTCTATAATTATATATTGAGAGGTGTCCAAGGGATAGAAAATGATATGTATTTCACTCTTAGATAGTTTTTACTCATGTTCAACAGAACAACTTCTTCATTCATCAGACGTTTCTCAATGTGGTTTGATCATAGTGGACTCTTCTCTGTTGTTTTACAAAAAACAATGGGATTAGTGGGAATTTCCTCCATTTCAATGAATAGGAATTGGACCAAGGTTGTTTTGGAGAATGTCCATTTTATTGGGCTATATTTTGGTTGAGAATGTATTTAACCTTATAGTGACATGGAATGTGACATGACTAGCCTTGTGTTTTTAAGTGCCACAATATAAGATGGATTTTCCGTCACATAATTTTTAGATATTAAGTTGTCTTCATAATGTGAAATACTAATGAAAAGAAGAAATTCACAAAAAATTCCAACAATTGTTGTAAAATCATGGTGGATTATAATAATGGTAAACCCTATTTATCCTTGGTCTTATGGCCCCAAGGAAGTTCACCACGACTCTCATCAAGACAAAGGCTCTCAAGATTGACCATAATATCTTGATGAAAGCCTTAAAAAGGAAGTGTATAATGAGGTGATTCATAATTACTAGTGATATAACTGTAATTATGTAGCAGTAGAGTAGGATCATGAAGTATAATAGGTAAATTTAGTAGGTATTCAAAAACTCTAGCATTAATTGAAGTTAGATCACCAATTGGATCTTCATTCTTCAACTTTTATTATGAGTATTTTTATTTACTATTATCTTACTAGTAGTGGGGGACACTTATTAAAGATGTTGTTATCATGAGATGTTATTTATTCCTTATTGGGAGTGGCATTTAGGGTAGGAAAATCATCTCAAACTCAAATGTGTGTATGTTACCCATTAGATTTTACATATTATATGGGCGATTGTTCCCCGTAACCCTCAAATAATGGAATAGAGGTGTGTTACTACTTAAAGATAGAATACTTATGAGTACTCATTGGTTTTTGGAAATAATTATCTATCTGTCACTTTGGTATTATTAAAGAAACCATAATGAAAATCGAAAAATATTCAAGGTTATGAGAAATGATTTAGATGTGCTCGTTCACTAATGCCAAAATGTGTTTTCGAACATCATTGGTCTAAAAGGGAATATACAACCATTCCATATCAAGGGTTGGTTTAGGTACATGATTCTATACTACAATTAGATTTAATGGATACTAATAGTACTCATGTATTGGGGAAAAGTGGTGAATTATCCGTAGGTTTTTCATTAAATAATTTAGACTGATTTCTCTGGGTGAATCCAAAGAAGGCTATTCGATGTATTAATAGATTATGGAAGGTGTGTGTTCGTGTTGTCTTTTTGATACTATTAATGGTTTGAAAATGAAATTATGTGCTACCAGATGATGCTACTGGTAGTATTGGTGGGTGCGTGGTGGTTTATATTCTAGCATCCAAATTTCAAAAACATCAGTTTGGAGGGGTTCATTAAATGTAGCAAGATGATTTAGGAGAATTGATGAAGAATTGTAACAAGTTTTATGTGCCTACTCATCGTAATCCATTTTATATATATTAAATTATTTTTTGGGAATTAATAGAAGAGTATGTTGGAAAACCAAATAATGGAAGATGAGTGTATGTGCCAATTCAGTATTGTCCACAAAACTGGGTTAGTGCAAAACTCAAGAGGGGGAAAAGTTATGAACATACCCCCTTATAGACTATTATTGTCCGATATTGTTTGAAATTCACTCCTAATACTGAGGAACATGTGTCAAAAAAATAAAAAAAAGAACCCAAATCATATTGATATTTTTCTTCCACATGGTGTTGGAGGCAATGAATATTTGAAGGAGCCTTCAGGAAGGACCCCAAGGCTTTCAATATGAGTCCATTGGTGGAATCATTTTCTACCTACCTAGAACTGGTGAGGGGATGGTGATTAAATTAAAGTTATATTCTATCAAAATGATTCAAGATGATCATTGGTATCATCTTCATTAAGTAAAATGGTCATCACTGACTAGTCAATCAGGGATTGTCCAAGATATTGAGGGGATGTCAAGTAGCCTCAATTGATGGAGTGGTATGATGTTGATGATATTCTTGAACGAGTGGGTTTTAGACCCATCATTGAAGACAATGAGTCCTTGATGGCTTCCGTGGAGCTGATGAGGATCAAGCATGAGCAGTAGTAGGGGCATTCATTAGTGTAAACGTGGGGGAATACATTTGGGATGAAGGGGGATCATGGAAGAAAGTGCCAGTATAAATTAATAAAACAATGAACACTAGAAAAGAATCATGTTTTGGATGAAATTTATTGTGACTTAATTCCATGTCTATCCCACCTTTATCAATTGATAGGGGTCAGACATATGGGTAAAACTATCATCTTGGTTAATGATTGATTTCTGGCTCACCATTTTTTCCTCCAGAAATAGGACTCTATTTATGAATAATTATCTAAAAATGGTGTCGATCCGATTTATTTATAGAATCAGAAACAACTTGCAATTATGTATCCATATTGACCTACTTCCCAATGGTAATCATTGGTCAATGTGTTTGGCCAATGATTCTTTGAAACATGCATTGTTCGAGAGAGTGGTGGTATGTATAATCACACTATTTTGATTTTAATTATTCCCTACATTACGACTCTCATATATATATAAGATATTTTCATGAATCCTTATTAATTTAACAAGTGTATTGTTGGTTTCCCTTTACATTTTCATACAATTATTAGCATATTTGAATTAAGAGTCATTTGAATATATTTGAGAATCTTCATCAATAGAGATATATATGTTTATTTGAGGTTCTCAAAAGATTGTATCCTATTATATTATACAAGTAAGTTATTTGTTTGTTATGGTAGTTACAATAGTTTTTAAGCCACATTGTGAGGAACTGTAGAATTTATTATCATCTAGGTAGAGGAATGTTACTCTGAAATTTAATATCATCTAGGGATATAGAATTTTATTATGTAGTTTATTGTTATCCAGGTATACATAAGTTAATCTATTGTTTATTGTCATGTGAGGACTTGAATAATGTTTTGATTTTCCGATTTAACCCGTATATTGAATACCTACATATCTTCATAAAGGAAACAAACCCCTCAATGTTCAGTGACACTTAATGGGAGACATTATCCCATTTATGTTCATGTTATAGGGACCTACCCTAATAGTATAATTTCTTATGGTATGTAAATATAAGAAGAAGGTTCCTAGGAAAATCTTGGTGTGGGAATTATGTCAAAAAACCCATGGAAATTGTATGGGATATGAGATTACATGTTTTAATAGACTATAATGGGAATATGACCAAATGAGAATGGGGTTTATTTTGAAATGTTCAGTGTTGGGATTGAATCTGAGGGAGGATTCCAATGTGTCCTGTTTGGATGTAAATCAATTCCCACATAGTTCTAAATTATTTGAAGGGGAGAAAATCCCTTTGAGTGAAAAAGTTTGTGTCTTACTCATTATGTGATTTCACTTGTAATAGAGTCCTTGATATATTTTGTAACTCATGGAGATTTTGGGTATCTTAATTTGGGTCCAATTTATAATGAAGATGACCCACATAAGGGAATTAGGGTTGGAAATCTGATGAGGATGTATAATGAGCTCGATCTTAAGGTGAAGGCTTCATAAAAATACTAGTTATGATGGCAATCAGTGTTCTCATTATTCATTCAATTTAGGAATTACTGATAAGAGTTTGAAAAATTTTGGGGGTACGATTTCTCATTTCTTTTACGAGATGATGCGGATATCGGGGCCTGACAAGGATACTTAGATATCATATTTATGATGGCAATTAGAGTTCTCATAGTTCATCCATCACATATAGGAGTATGTCCATTTGGGAAGACATAGTTGTTAATTAATCCTGAATATGATTCACTGGTAAATTGGATATTTTAATTGGGATGATGTTTTGATGAGTATTTCCCTTTTTCCCAGGCCTTATATAGGTGTCCGCATATCTTAGTTATGAATGTAATCATTGTTCCTGTAGTTTATAAAATGAGTTCTATTATGTGGTTTTTATGGCGATCACAAATAAATAATCACATGAGTGTCATTATCATTGTGTGAAAAATGAGTTTGTGTGATCTTCAACAAACCAAACACAATTTTCTTCCTTCAATGGTGAAACATGTCAGGATGATGGCAGAACAGGTTGGGGTGATGGTGGAGGAAGTCAGGCCTATAGTGGAAGAGGCCGAAACAAATAAACCATACCTCTCTTAAAATAAGAATATAGATGGGTCTAATGTAAGTAAGTTGTGTAGTTGATGGGTTTAGAGAAGAGTTATATTGAATCATACAACATGAATGGTCAGGGAATAAACGAGGATGGATTACCTAAAATGGGTTCCATAATGGGGTGGGAGACCATTCAATTATGCCAAATGAAAAGGAAATGTTATCCTTAATCACCCGACAAAGCACTGGAGGCTTTATGTCTTATAGATGATATAGTGAGAATAGATAACTATCCCAAATATTTGAGACTAAGAACTATGAAACATTGTCTCTTTGGTATGGGTATATGTGACCATAGATATCGAAATCAATTGACACCCTGATGAACCATACCCTCTGGTAGGATATTTTCTGGAAACCATTTTTGTTAAATATACAAATCCAAATGGAAGTCATGATGATATGCTTTTACCAATGGTTTTAAAGATCAGTGGTGTTGGTGAATGTTTCAATATTATCCCTTCTATGAACGTGAGTAAATAATGGAAGGGACTATTCATGATGGAATTTTAAAGAGACTTCATTAAAGGATCAAGTTGAAGCGGTGAGGTAATCTAAGAAGGGGATTTCATGTATGTGGTGTGATAATGAGTTGTGTGTGTGTGGAAAGGGGAGAGGTAGAGTGACATTAATTGAAAAACATCATGGATTACAATCTTAGGAGGGACTAGGATCCAGACATCATACGTCTTCATAGGTGTTCCCAGAAGTTAGTTGTGAAACATTTGTCTTGATGATGGGTGGTCACTCAAGAGTTCATAAATTAGAATGGTTTGGAAAATGAGTCGTGAATGTGTTATTAATTTTTAACACTCAATGAACATAAGTCTCACTATACACAATTAATTTCCTCACTTATATCACAAGTGATCAGGTGGCATGCAAGTGGGCATGGACATGTAATTGTACGCCACCGGTGATTCAGGGTACCTTGGGGGAACTCAAAATTAATCCTTCTCAAATATTGAAATTCTCCAAATATTTTCACCCCCTTTTCCTTAGGCATTTCACTATGTAATTTTTTCATCCATGTGATGGAACAGAGTGTCAACAATTGTCTTCAAAAAACTATGGATTAATGTTAAACATAATATTGAATATATAATATTAAAATTAATACAATCCACAAGTAGTTATTGGTCAAATTTATTTATATAAAACTCACATGTATGAATAAACATATTTCTTCCGAAATATATATACTTTTATTTAAAAAAGGTATTGGTTTCATTAATAATTACTTTGTTAAAAAACTATCAATTAAATAAAAATATTTAAACCCTTTAGTCATTATTCCATTAATAATATTTAGACTCCCCATCCAAGGATTAGGTAAAAAGTATTATATAATATCATGTTAAAGATATGTCAAATTTCTTTAAAATTATGTCTTATAGGTATCACAAGTTAAACAAGGTACTATATGTAAAAAATATAAACATAGCTTTATTTTTAATTACCTATATTATCATTGTTTCATTTTCGAAATATTTTTTTCATGTATCACCAAACATCACAAATATTAAATTCATTTGAATAAATTTCAAAAAATATCAAGTTGTTACATTGGTTCTACAAAATGAATCACCATTTGATTACCCATGCTTTTAATCATATTTTTTAAAATTTGAGCAACCATTTATGATATTTTAATCCATTAGGACAAAAATAATTTTCTTATTACTTCTTCAAACGTGAAAAATTATTTATTTCACAAAATGTCATTATAAAAATCAATTTCTAATTTTTAGACAATGAATAGTAACATATATGTATTGAAATAGATTAAAACATATTAAAATACACAATAATTTTAAAATAACAAATTTTAGCTAGTGTAGTATATTTGCATTAATTGTTACATCATTATTACCTAAATTTTAAGTCCTAAATCATAATAAAAACCCCACACTATAATTTTACAATACACTAAAGAATAATCTATTTTAAAAAATTATAATAATTGTACCCCAACCTAATATTTAGGCTCCAATAGTAACTACAATATTTATTTTATAAAAATAATTTTATAAAAATTTAAAATTTAAAATGAAAATATAAATAAATTTATTTATTTTAATATAGTAGTTTTTAATGCTGTAAAATTTATAAAAATTTTAAAAAATTAATGAGACGTTATAAAATTATATCATCATTTTTATTTAAATAATCATTTAAATAAAAATTTCAGTAAAAAATATTATTCATAAACATTGTGTTTATTTTGAAACTATTAATAATTTCTATAAAATTAATATGACATTATATTTGAATCTAAAATTTAATTTATCAAGAATTTTTCAATAAAAATAATATTATATTATGAAATACTATACTAAAAATGGAAGTTATTGAATATAAATTTTATGGATAAAATATGAATTACACATTATGATTCTATGGTATGGATACATTACCCCATATATTAACCTTGTACACCAGATGTGTAAGGCGTGCAGTAGTGCTAGTTTCATGGGGTGGATCATCTTACATTGGCCAAGTGTTAATATCCACTAACATGAAAATACCAAATTTTTATTGCATTAATGTCTCTAATGATAATGATCTTCTTGGACATGGTCAAGGGAGAACCCTATTGAATCTATATCCCTCATAGTTTCTGATAATTGGGATTCAATGGACATGACTCTGAAGGTTCAGTCCAATTTTCCTATTTTATAAATCAATTACACTTTGGCATTACTACTTATAAATACTAATTTTAATTTCAAAACAGTAACTAATTAGTATAGTTTCCAATGGTAAAATTATAAAAAATTTATATTTCCCAATGATCATATTTAACTACTGATCATATAAAATTTAATTCATAATTGTCATATTTCCCATTATAAACTATATTAACAACTAAATTTATTCAGTAAATATTAACTACAAGTCCTCATAATGTTATATTTTCATTTAATAATATTTAAATGGTTAAATAATATTTTTTTATTTCTATATATTTTTTCATGGGCAAATGATTCTAGTAGATTGGGGGGGATCAATATTTTCCCATTTTATGCATTCCATTTTATATTTTTTTCTTACATGAAATGTTTAAAACATTCGTTGGTTAAATTGATAACTAATGTAAGGATCTGTATTAGTGAGATAAAATTTTGTTATATTTTCAATATTTTATATGTGTATAATATTATATTATATATAAAAAAAATTTATTAAAGACATAAATGAAATTTATGCATCCCGAGTCATTGCATTCATTCCCACATTAGAAATTTAATCCATGGAATTTCAAATCATATTATCTATTGAGAATAAGTGGGGGTATTTATTTTTCATAGATTCCTCTCATTATCATGCCACCCATTCATTGGATAATCCATAAAAACATGACAAGGATACTTGTATTTTATTATAAAACATTGTCTTAACTGTCTATGATATCCATTGGATTCTCTTCATAAGAGATTTCATTTTCAAATTGTTCCATAGATTGCATCAGTAAATGTGAAGGATCATTTATATACTTATAAAGGTGTGATATATGTAATACATCGTGAATTTGATATATTTTTCTTATAAGTCCACAACTCTGATTATATCATAGATTTGAATGGGGATAATATACATATGGATAAAATTTAATTTCTTCTATAATAAAATGACCCTCATCATATATAATTTTCAATGGAAATAATTATCTCCAACATAAACTTTTATGTCCCGTATATGGTTCATAGAATATATCATCCTTCTATTCTTTAAAACTTTTATTATATTATTGTTGGAATAAATAGTTTCAATAATATTTTATGTAACATCAGTTCCAATTAGCATCCTCTCACAAAATTTATCCAAACAATTATGAGTTCTACATCTGTTCTCATATAAGGATTCATATATTCCCCTTTGAATACTCGATTATGGGTTATTGTTTTTCAATATCTCTAATAATGTGTGTTGTTGATCCCATCCACCATTATATCCCACCGATCACTTTCTCAGCATGTACAAAAGTATTTTAATTAACCTTTTAGATAAAACACTAGTATGGGGGTGAAAGATTGTATTTAAATTAAAATCATTATTAAGTTAAGGTTGAATTAATTTTCAAAATTAATATGTGATCCCTGGATCATGACTATCAATTATAAAATATAAAACCCCATGTATCGCCATTACCTTCATTGTGTATATCCTTGAATGATGTTGAATAGTGGAATGATCTCCAATAGTTATAAATTGTGTAGTGTATTTGATTTGATCCACTATATTCCATATCCCAATTTTTTATTTGGATATTTTTTGGAGACTATTAATGGTGTCCATTGGAATATTTCACTCTTCTATATTGGAATGGGTTGTAGTTTCAAATACCCTTTAATATGTTTCACCTCTTCAATAACTTTTTGACATACTATGAACCTTACATTGTAGTTGGAAATCTGACTTTTCATATTATCCCACCTATACTAATCAATAAGGTCCAAATATATTTCATTGATTCAATGGGTTATAGTGAATTTTTATATATGACTATGAACAATAAAATCAATATTCATCTATGGAATATATGAAACACATTGCTCTGTATGAAATTCTTGTACACCATCTTGATCATTAATGAACTTATGAATCATCCCATTATTCATAGATTATATTTTTGTTGTGTTATATCATTGATTCTGTATTAATGTTCTCTAGTAATTGTGGTTGAGAAATCATTTGGGATTGTTAGCCATAATATATATTTTTTAATATTTTCATATGACAGATTAAGGCTGTGTGTTAACCCACCAGAAAACCAACCAGATACAAAATCATAACCCTCCACTGCAAACACCCAAATAATTGGGCCCAAAATTTACAGATTTCAACGTTAAACTTTCAAAATTAAAACATCCCCAAACTCAAGCCATGTGAATCCCCCTTCACATGCCCTAACACTACCACTTACATCCATCGTTTCCACTGTCAATGATAACGGCCTCCTGAGACTCCATAATCATCACACCACCGTCCTTATGATCCCTATGTTAAAGCATTTTATTTTTTCAAAAGTTTAACTCATTGAATCTTTTTTCATTTCTTACATTACATGGTCTTCCCAAACAAATTCTGCTTCTTCATTATTTTTTTCGAGGCTGATAATGAATTAAATAGTATGAGTCTTTAAGTTGATACCATAATATCATTTCTCTCATATTAAATTTCTTATTGTGTGAATATATAATTAAAACTCTCATACTATATTAATATGTGAAATTTCTCCCCATAAATATAGTTCCTCTTTATCTTCAGAGAAAAAATTATTCCTACTAACTCTAGGTCATGCATGTGATGAATCTTCTAAAGAGGCATTAAATATCAAGATTCTTAGTGATATCCTAGTAATTTTTCATGATGAAAAATCAAATCCTTTTCAATTATTCTTAAAATAGTTAACAAATATGAATCTTATAAAGGGTATAGTTTACATATATTTAGTACTCAATCTCTTATTTATTTCATTAAAAATTTCTTCAAACCAGTTTATTAAGATGTATTTTTTTCATTTTCTATCTAACATGGTTTATAGAAGAGATTTATGAGAATTTGTTTTACAAAACCCATATAATATACCTCTAAAACAAGGAAAATATGAGTCTCAGTTAATATTATACAATTGGACTCCAACTATATTCCAATTATCTTTTTAGGGTAAATATAGATTACATCTTTGGTTTCAATGTACCCTGTGAATCAAATCTGTTGTAACTTTAACTCACATTTTTTAAATTTCCCAAATATATTAACATTCTATATTTTTTTAAAAATAACCCTTAGATGAAACTCTTGAACATGATTATTTTTTGAATATATCTTTATATCATCAAAATTTACAAAAAATTTATCAATGTAGAACATAAATACTTTCTTAACCAATCAGAAAAATATAGATGAAGAATTAATAATATAGTAGGTATTAATTGTATTCTCATAATGATCGGATCGTATTTAAATAGTGGGTTTTTGGAATGTTTTATTTTATCACCCCACGGTTTGGGTGAAATAAATCATCATTCCTTTAGAGAGGGTTCATGTTCTTTATTATGATCTTTTTTCATTATCTTTAATTAATGAGCAGATGTGATGATCTATCCATATTATTTACTAAGAGAACTTATGAACCCGACGGTGACACATTTCCATGGATAAAACACATATCTAAAAGATTATGATGTAATTTTTTTAAATATTATAAAATTTCATTTACTTTTATATATGGGTTCTTCAATATCGGCTCAGTTCTAGGTAAGAGTTCAATGGGGAATCTAGATCTCTTTATAGGGGTTATCCAAGTAACTCATCGTGAAATAAAAAAATGTATTCCAGAATTTTAGGAACTTTTTATATAATTATACATTAATTTATTCTAACCCTTCAACGATCATCCCTCAATAGAAGTCTATTGGGGGGTCCTTCTATACAAACATGACATCGATATATCTATCAACTGAAAATAATTATAAGTATTTAATTATATATTAATTTAATTTCCGTTCACTTATATTTGATCATATAATTATTAATTAAGAACAAGTCCATCCCCAGTATACATTAAAATTCATTCATGGGATGGAATAAAAGATTTGTGATGAGATTATACTCACTATAAATAATACAAGGGTTTTCAAACATTGTTTAAGGTAGTATAATCACTCTATCATTTTTACTTAAAATCCAAAAATATCATCTAATGGTATTATTATATATTCCTTCGAAATTTGGATATAACAATGGAATGTATAGAACCAAAAAAATGTATTTTAAATCATTGATATAATAATTAGTGACCATTCCATTACATCATCCGGAGCCTCTACATCATCGGTTATGAAGGAAAATGCATATCATTTATTTTTTTTATTGTGATGATGTTTTTAATGGTTTACGTCCCTTATATTATTATTTTTATATTTATTGAAAAATTACTATATTTTTTCCACACAAGAAACATTGTACATCTTGATGGTCTAACAACATATTTCTGATTTGGTTATTGTTTTGATTTTGATGCATCACCTTGCCACATAGTTTTGAGCAATATACCCATCTCCTGATAAAATTTATTTCTTTACACTCCCAATAAATTAGTTCGCAATATTCTTATTAGAGTATGTTTTTGGCTCTGTTATGTTTCATATTCATTACTCCTCATCCCAAATCCAAATTCATTTTCTGAGTTTGGCTAGGTATTTCAATTCTGTAATCCAATATATAAGGCCCCTACATTTCATTAAATTCTGATTCAACATTCATCGAAATCCACAGTATATCTTCATAGTGGTCATAGTCTAAATTTTCTAAATTATTAAGTTGATAGATTCGTTGTACAACAGACAACCTATAATCCCACCTCGTGGGATCCACAAATAACAAAGAGGAGTGTTGAGAATTTCATGTGACGTTACTTTTATATACAATAACTGATTCATTTCCATCAACTAAATATCTAATATTTAATTATCTATTTTTTATATATAATGGGGAAATATTTATTTAAAATTTTCACCTGTCTAAATTTATCAATATAGAATATGTATCCCTTCATCACATCATATTTTTAAATAATTTCCACCCTAGATTAGTATCTCATTCTATGTGGTTTAATTATAGAGTGAATATTTGTAACTATGACTAGTGGACTACAGAAAATATATTTTATATAAAGATAAAAAATTATTCGTCAATTACTTTTTCCACATATCCACTTAATCAAATTAGTCACTCACGCATAAGGTATTAAACAAAATGTTGTTCCCAAAAAGTAAAATATGTCCAATCAACTAGATTGGTATTATTATCACTACAATGATATATTTGATTCATAAACATCATGATGTTTTCCAATCAATGTTATATTGGAAGTATTTCATATGATCACCAGTTTCCCTCACCATTTACATAGATGCATTCATTTTTTTCCATTTTTCTACCTGAAGAAACCCTTATTGTGAATCATTTTACATTTATTAATATTATAATTCTCAAGTGAGTTTTTGTATAAAAGAATACATCTTTAATTTGTTTTTCATTAATGTAATCTAATTTGATTATATATATATATATATATTTTTTATAATGGTCCATGAAATAATATTATTAACCAAAAATTTCCCAAATAATTTTCTATCTATATGTGAATAATGCCATGTTGTCATACACAAGTCCGTAGTCATGTTATCTCAATTTGTTGGTTTTGGGTGTTACCCTTAGCTACATCTCTACCTATCCCACAACAACTTATAGTGTATGGATAGAAATGTATTTTTTAAAAATTAAATTACATATTTCTCACCAAAATATAGGTATTTTTTCATAGTTTTTGACTTTTCATTAGTATAAATACAAATTTTTTCAAGGAAAAATATTAATAAATAACAAAATCATTCATTTATAACATATATGGAATGATGCAATTTTTTTAAAAAAAAACATTTCATTACATGAAACAAAACATAAAATCTTTTAAATTTATTGGTTCATTGAAATTAGGAATATAATATATAAATAGAGAAATAATTATTCAAAATCCATATTAAAGAGATTTTCATGGGATCTAAATAGTTTACTTTTTCTACATCTCATAACATGGGGCCATACAATAATGAAATAGGGTGAGCATGAAACTCAATAATTTAATAATAAAGGGATACATATTGAATATGATCAGGAGGTATAATAAAATAAATATTAAGATTATATTTATGGTCTAGATAAGAAATTATGTGTAATATAATTTAAAAAATTACAAGAATAATAAAATGTAAATGTGAGGAAAAAATTTTAATGATACATTTAAAATCACTTCAGTAAGGTTCATCACTATGGTGTTATAAATAAATTTTACCAAGTATATCATAAAATATATCATAAATTGATTTAAAATCCATTACATAGTGAATTGGAGATCCATCAATGTTAGCCCTTCGTAAGACATAATTTCATGTGAGAATAATTGACCATAATGAGAAAACTAAAAACCTATGGGAAAATATAGTATGAGTTTAAAAAAAAAATTGAGTATGAATGCTCATCTTTGTTTTAACATAAATAATTTTTATCCTATATAATAGAATCAAGTCATCATTTATGTAAATTTCTAGAGCAATAAATATTTTAATAATATAAAAAATAACTATGGATAAATAAATGACATTTTTATTTAGAGAATATGATTTTATTCATTTCAATACGACAAATTTGTGAATTTAATTAGGCATCATTATAGGTATAAATCATTGATTTTTGAAATGGTAAACTATGAGATAATAAAGGTATATCATTAATAAAACATAATGTGGCTATATGGGAATGATAAAAATGAAATTAATGTGATTAAAACCATTTTTATGATATTGAAAAAATACTGGTTATTGAGTTGAAGAGAAAAAAGGACATTTCCTTTACATTGAATAATTTTTCATAAACCACGGGTTTTGGATAAATATTGGAATAGGGACACCTTGGAGTGAATTTATTGGTGGTAGATTAACATGTAAATCCTATAGTATGTATTGTGAGTGAGGGATAATGATGACATGGTTGGGTATTTATAGAAAATGTGGATGAATTTGTTGATAATTTATAAATATATTTCTTCGAAAAAGATTTTCAAAAAAAATATTAACCATTTTCATGGCCATTTCTCCATGTCAAGGTTTCTTACATGTGAGACACATTTTATTACGGTTTCATCAATTAGAACCAAAAACCATTTTTTACTTATTTGGACATGGAAAATTAAAGTTATTAGAAAAGATAGATTTTAAAACAACATTTTTTAATTTTACCCAATGGAAACACACGTATAAATTTTTAAATTTATTAAAATATATTATAATAAATAATTTTAATGAAATAAAATATTTTTTTTAGATTTTTCTCTATTAATTATTACATCATCATGACGTAAATATAAATTTTAAAAACAATCCAAAAAACCAAAAATAAATATATTTAATACTCATATTTTATTGAGAATTGATAATAATTCCTCCGGACATATGTTCAACAGTGTGATTTTGAATATACTATTTATTTAATAAAAATAATTTTATATGGATGGTATTTTTAACTCATATATATAAATATCACGAATGAAAAATATCTATTTATATGTCTTAGTCAAAATTAATGACTCCTATAAAAATATCATGGGGATTTATTAAATTATTTTCATGTTTCTATTTAGATAATATTATTTTCAAGAATATTTCATTAAATAAATCATTATTTAGTATATATGAGTTTTCTATAAAAGTGTGTAAAATTGTTTCAAAGAAATAATGATTTATTTTCATCTAAAAATAATTTTTTTTAAATTAATCTAAATTAATAATATATTTTACTAAGAAATATGTTATTGAAATGATATTGATGAAATTGAAATTATATTTCTAAAATGAATATCATGATTTATAAATCAATTTTTTTACATGTAACACTATATTAAACAAATTTAAACATTAAGGGTACGATCCGTGAGGGTGGTTGTTCCATTTAGCGGCTAGGATAACATTGACCACAATGTATTCTCTACTGCCTTGAACTTCTCCCAAAGGTAATTTAATTCAATATTCACTTGTTAATGATTATCAAGGTCTTGGTTAAGAGTTAACCAAAATAGAACTACCCCCTCTAATATTATAACATATTATTTTCAAATAGATTGATTCCTTTTGTTGAAGCCACCTTTTAATTTTTATTCTCTGTTAATTATCCTTTTATATTTCTACTTACGAACAATAAATATATTGGTAAAATTATTACTGATCAGTATAGTTTTAAATTGTCAAATTAGCCAATAGTAATATTTTTTATGGTTAATATTTGTCTAACTGTCATATAATTATAAAATCCCTAGAGTCAAATTCCCATTCATACACTATAAAAACCACTTCAATAATTGCATTAATATTTACTAAATTTTCTAATAAGCTTATAAATTCATTTCTTATAATGTTTATTAGTTTACTAATTTTTTTCGTATTTTATTGTGTTTCCCTTTGGGGTTATGAATCTAGAAAATAGTGGTGATCCATATTATACAAATTTCTATTTTATATTTATTATATTTTTTAGTTGTAATGTTTGGAATTTTCACTTGTTTTATAGTTGACTAATGTAATGATATTTAGTATTCTTATATTTTTTATGTTTTGTCAATATCTTTTGGATTAATAATACTATATAATATATAAGAAACCTTTATTTAGTAAATAAACATCAAAAAAAATTTTTGTAGTTACATTATATATTTTATGGGACTAGAATATTACTAAGCTAATATTATAATATTGGTATAAGATATTTTCTACCACAAAAATGATTTTTTATTTGTATTATATTCCTTTAATATCATAATATTTTTGAAGATTATATGTTAGATAATTTTTTTTGGTGGATAAATACCATGGTGTGTGTTAACAAATTATTTTTTTGATTTTCTTTGAAATAAGAATGAATATTTAAGAACTATACTAAATCTAATTACAATATATTTCATAAATTATACCTTCCATGTAGTGATATATTAGTTTTATTATATAGATATATGTTGGGATTAATCCTCTTGTGACTTATTCATGATATAAATAGAGTTATTCCCATGCTCATTATTATTTGGTTAACCTTTAGGAGGATGATTTATAGGGGATGAAATTTATTCATTTTTTACATTACAGATTTATATTGTATGAGGAACATATATTTTATCATGGAATAGTGAGTTGATTGATAATTACATTTATAATTATACCATGATAAATTTGATAATGGTGTATATTATTATGTTAGTTTTTAATATTCGAAGGGAAACTTCTTCCTTGGGGTGGGTATTTCTGACCAGGGAGCATGGTGAATAAGTGAAATTGATGAATTATTTAATAAAGAAGTTATATGCTAAATTTGATTCCTTAAATAACCATTATAAATTATTTTTGGAGTTTAAATATCACTAGTAAATGATTATTACTGTCAAATAATTTTTTTATTATAAATCCCATAAATATTTCTCACTATTTTACATCAAATATTATGGCTATGTTATAACCCATTATAGAGGAATTAAATGAATATATTACTCACACAGTAAATCTTTTATTCATTCCAACATGTCAAGTAGAGTTTATAATTATTTTAATGAGTGATAATATTATTTTATAGAAAAAATCATATCTGTATACAATTGCAATAAACACCTTGGGTGTGCACATTTTAATTATTGTTTTTAGTATTATATATAGTAAGTGTTTTTTCAGCTGTGGAATCTGAATTGTAATTACTGAGATCATGGGTCGCCCATTACTACCTAAGACTAGGTCATGGGAAATCATTATTCATAACTCCTCAAAATCTAGATCCCAAAAAATGGTAGAATGGGATAATATAATTAATTTGGGATACCATTGGAATTATATAATAACTATCAGTATTAATAAATTTCCAAAAAAATCTACATCAGTGTTTGTAGAATAAATAATAATATGAAAAATTAATTGATATTTTTAAACAGTGAATAAAAATGATCACCCATTGGGAATATCTAATAAATGACAAACAATATCAAATATACAAATAGAGGACCTACATCCATCCTTGAGAAACTATACATTCACATATATAGATATAAACAAGTGGTTCATTACAGAACCACTACAAATATAATAAAATTAAATGAATCAAATATTTATCTATTTAAATTAAATTGTTTTCTTGTGAAGGGTTTGATTATATAACTTATCATGGCCTCATAAAGGACTGCTTTTATATTCCATCATGCATGTGTGTGTACATTAAAGAAAAAATATACTAAAATGGTCATTCAAACACCATGAACTATTCAAGAAGTTTTGGTTCCCATGAAATATGTAACTCTTTCTGTGACATTATATTCCAACATTCTATAGGACCACTATATATTTTTAAATACATGTCCATAAATAAATAATATTTCTTTGTTAGTTTTCATTATACTCAACATCTTGTATATGTTATTCCAGAAATACTAATGAATCATAATTATTATTTATGTAAAATATATCAAATAGCTAAGCGATTGAAGAGATTTAAAAAGACAAAAAAATTATGATAAATAATATTTTACACATGTAAAATATTAATTTATTTTATGAAAAGATATCTAAAAAAAGAAATATAATTATGATAATGTAAATGTTCTTTCATTTTAATTATATTTATTATCTAAAAATGTTTATTTATCTTAATTAATATAATTACTCACAATTACAGAATTATTTTAGAGAAATTATAGATATTAAAATAGATTTAATATATCAAAATTCATATAATTTCAATTACTAGTAATTTTTTGGCGAAATAATATCATCATTAGAAGTAATCATTTCATTACCATGAAATTTATTTTATATTGTGTGTCGATGTTTTAATATATTTGGTAATTTATATATATATTATTTTAATAAATATATATTTCTTTAAATCCACATTTCATAATAGCCTTTGAAAAAAATAAAATTTTCTGCAAATTTTAATTTTAGAGTAAATCGAGAAAACATTTCTATTTTAAAATATCCACAATTCTATGATATTATTATATTTTAATACAATCATAATGAATTATAAAAACTACAGTAAAAAATTTTATGGATTAAAAAAATGAGTTTTAGAAAATATATTTTATTTTAGAACATGTGATAGTAATTTAAAAACTTATGTTTTATTATTTATAAATTTTAATTTTTTGGATAATTTCCATTAATGTTGTGATTAGATGGAACACCATATTTTTTTAATGAAATAAATGTATAGAAAATTTATTATTTTATTATGAAACAAAACTAATTAATGTTACCAGAATTTTTACATGATCATTGGGAAAAATAATTTTACCCATAAATTGATTATTTTCTTGAAATCATTTTTCTTGCATTTTGTGTTTTTTTATTGAATTATGATTATTCACACAATTGAAAGTAAATTTGATAAAATTGATTCCATATTTTCTTCATCATTTTTATTTATTTTATATTTAAATATTATTTCTGGACATATGATTATTATTTCTGGAAAATATGATTATTCTTAAAATTAAAAAAAATCATGTTTAAATTTGATTAGTTTTGAATATTAAACCATTATCACATCTTATATAATACATTTGGGTGACTTGGTTCCCCTTGACATGATTATGATATATACTACATAAAAAATAATTAATTAATTCAAACTGTGTAATTTCCCATGGTTTCAAAAGGGCACATAATATCCTCTATGAATCATAATATTTTAACATTATACATGAACAATACATAACATAATAAAATAATATATAAAATAAATTTACCCTATGTTTTTTTCACCTATAAAATCTATAGAATTAGGAAATTCTTAGTCAAATGGATATCTCTCATAGAAGTGATAATTTTTATATGCAACTCCATTGATGATAAATTATTCATCTACATCAACAAAATAAAATTTATATAAACAATATTAATGGGTAAAACATAATAAATATATTTTTATGTCATTATTAATTTGCACTGACTATTTTTTACCTCATTTATATAAAATTGTGAATGAATATATCGTTGGTGTGTACGTGTAGACTAATACATCCACCTATTAATGTGATTCAATTACCATCACTATTAAACATTTATATTTAAAATACTATATTTAAGGAATATATATGATATTGAAAATATTATTACAGTTATGTAAATTTTAATTATTATTTAACTTATTATATTTTGATTCATTGAAAGTATAAATATAAATACTACACAAGTATAGACTTCCATATCCATGAAGATATGTAAATAAATATTCATATAATCTTATAATAATTATTTATAAATATGTATATAATAAATTTCTATGATATTTTTATGTTTTCATAAAAAATAATTTGATGAACCCATTACTAAATAACATAGACGATAAAAAAAGAACAAAAAAAAAATACAAAAAAATGAACACGATAACACCCAAAATGATGATGATAATGAATGATTATTACTAAATTAGTGAAAGGATATATTATGTAATACTTGAATAGTATCATAAGTATTAATATTTTTATTATTTATATGTATTGAAAATTTAAATTGGTAAATCAAAACGATAAATGATCTTAAGAATCATCTCAAAAATAAGGTAAGTGATTTAGGATACAATATTACTTTTTACTGGGATTGTTTGTTCTAAAATATTATGTTGATGAAATTATACGATATATATCTAATATTTATATTAATATAAAATTTTAAATTTTTGATATTATAATTTTTCCAATTAGTTTCTCATATCTATGTACTTAAAAGAACATAAGAATGCTATTTTCCGAAATCAAACTAATTTCTCACATCGTTCAAGAATGATTTTTCTATATATATATATATATATATATTCATTCAAATGTTTTAAAAGTATTCTTTTATAAATACATTTTGTATAAATTTTTACAAAAAAGTTATTTTAATATATTGTGGAAATTAAATATAATATCATTTTCAAAATAAGGTACATTCTACCGATGATGGGAAGATAATAATTTTTCCACAAACTCCGTATGAAGGGGTTATCTCATACTTATCACTGTAATTTTTAGGGAATCATTTACTGATTAATATTGAAATTTATATTTTTTTCATAACTTATTATAAATTTTTTGATAACCAATTAGTAGTTTGATAATTACATTTTTATTTTTATCACAAATAATTTTTCTTCTATATTGAATATTTATTCATATATGAAAATATAAATTTATGTAAATTGTGATTCAGTCAGGATATGTTATAATTATTCATTATTTATCAATTCAATGAATGTGTTATATAACCGTGATGAAATATCGTTGAAAATTATCTTCAATTCAGTAGAATAATTTATGACATAATTGATAAATGTTTTCATGATATTGTTGAATATATAAAAATTTATAAAATATTTTTTGTTGGTGGGTTAGTTATTTTATTAAATTGAATTTGGAAATTATTAATATTTATGGTCCTAATATGTACATAAGGGTTTACTAGAAGTTACACCAGAAGTTATCCCAAGTATGAAATTGGGTACATGGGGGGTTTTCCCAGTCACAGAATAGGTATTTATGTGTTTATCCCAAAATTTATAAGTTATTTATTTCCATGTGTGATATGTTTTCATAATAGTTTAATGATCCCGATAATGGGAGTGTAGATAATAATTGTTGGGGTGTAAGTGGGGGTTGTTGAATCGGTAGAGGACTTATATAATTTCATATATATTGAAATATATAGTTCTAAATTATTTATGATTTTCATTTTCATAAATATATCTAAACCTCACTCATTTGTAAAAGTTTTAATGAAAATACACGCACCAATGATTTACAAGGTTATCCACCACTAGAAACGACTACTTATTTACCATCGAGACTCCCATACTACATGGAAACTCATAAAAATATTAAGTGAAATAGATTGTGAAAAATCCGATAATCCACATTTTATATCAGTAAATATAATCACACTGGATCCCACTAGTTATAAATATTCATCTCCATTCATGAAAATAATAATTAGAAAAATTAAAAAAAATATCACAAAATGTATTCAGAAAAGAGAAATTCCATTTTAGCACTTTTAATTTTAAATCATCATCGTATAATAAAATATTTTTCTAGTAAGAAACATTACATTATTTCTAAAATTATCTCATGTATAAATCTATTGAGTTTGCAGATATTTGGTACCTCTATATAGTCTAATAATATCATGTTCCACTATCCAATAACAACAAGTGATACGTTTTATTTGTCACCTCTGCTAGAACCTTCACATGAACTTATAGAATTAATTTTCAGTAACTCATGCACTTTAGTACATAAAAATATTATTCTATTTAATAAATTTAATTTTGCACATTCACTATAAATTTAACAATAATCATACACTAACACAACTTCTTCATCTTAGAATCATTCCTTTTTTATTGAAGAGATAAATCTATCTATAATAATTAATTTTTTTAGTTTTTCCACTCATCTATGATAAAATAAAATGCATTTATATCTTATATGTAATTTTTGATGATTTATGATATGTAGTTTACAATAATAATCATCAAACTTCAACATATTTCAGATAGATGAAGGAAAAATTATTAAAAACTCAACATTATCATGCTTTTTTTAATTAAAAAATTTACATAACAAATATCATAATACCACCCATTAAATGTATGTATGATCCCTTCATAAAAAATATCTTTCCAACTATCATATATATTAAAATATTTTATCATATATTCATTATCCAATTGATAAATTAGAATAAAAACATGAATTATAAGTCTGGTGAATGTAAAATTCATCTTCTCTTCGATAGAATAAACATACGATTGACTAACATGATCTATTTGGTGAGTTGGGATTCCTTCACATGGACATACTAATTCCTATGAAATAAAAAATGATGATTGTATCTCAAAACATATTCTAGTATTAAATCATTTTATGTTCTATATAATTTCATTCCATTACTCAATCATATCCATATAAATCGACTTATCTGACATATTTTAATTTAATTAGTCATCTCAACATGTTAATTCGATTGAAATGGAAGTATATGTCTGATACAACTCTACTACTATCATTTACTTTTTAATATTGATTAAAGATATTAATTTTATTGAAATTGTATGTTTAATTCATAAATCCTATTTATTTCTGGTTCATTTCAACCTTCTTTTTCTAATGTAAATTTATCAATGTCAACCTTGTAACCATGACAGAATTATCTATCTGATAGACATCCAATTCCTTTGTCTGGTAAATATTTTTTGGATTAAAACGTTTGAGATCATCATGTAATCTGTAATCATTCTATGTGAGCATCGTGAAATCAATAACCTAAATACCATATTACATGAAATGTTATCACTATAAAATATAATCATTATTAAGTATGAATGATTGGTAACTTCATATGGCTCTGTCTATAAGAAACAATCGGTTGAACATTATAGTAGAATTATTTATAGTATTTATATAAGAAATTTTTTAATATAAAATTTGTAAAATCTATCATTCTAAATTAATGAAATAAAATAACCATCATTTTTTAGAACATCACTGAATTTATAAAAACATGATAAAGAATAATTAATTTCATAATTATGTTAGGAAAATGATTATTTGTAACAAATAATTTTATTGTGTGAGGAAAATAGAACAACAATCTTATAATAAGGAACAAAAAATTTGACAAAAACTAATGATAATATTCAGAAACAAGATTTCAATCTAAATTAAAAAATACATTATAAACAAATGAAAAAAAAAATTTATATCCTTCTATAGATTTTTTGGAAATAATCTCAATTACTCTTTCCAACAACTCCTTTCATAATAGTTATAAATAACTATTATCCTAGACCGTTTTCATGAACCATGATTCTAGATATATAATATATTTTAGAAATAAGTCCTTATGTGATAAGAAATCATCTGTTCATGATAAGATAAACTACCATTCATATTTAAAATCACCATTTTATGATAGTTGTGTCTTCATAGTTAAAAATGAATTGGATAAAATTTTAAATCTTCCCAATCAAATTTTAAATAAGATATATAAGATAATGGGGTAATTCCTTAAAATTAATCTTCTATCATAGAAACCAATGACAATTTTATTGTATCCTAAATTCCAATAAATAGTTACCAAGGAATTGATTTAGAAAAAACATCGATTTTTTTATATTTTTGAAATATGAAAAATTAAAACCCCTCCACATATAAATTTTTTATTTTTTAAATGATTTTTGATATCAATAATATTTTATCAGGAATTTTTTTTGTGATTTTTTAATTAACAATTGAACATAGATTGTCATAAATAATCATTAATGGTTTGCAAATATTAATCCTAAAATCATCCAATCGAACATTAATTCACTTCATTTTCATGAAATTCATTGTTACGATATAATATTTTGTTTCTTATCTACATATTGAAATATAAAATTATTTCTTATTATTCTAGATCATGTAACATTAACTATATAATAATGTTCCACCAAATTATACACTATTAGAATAATAATATATAGCCTAATGAGATTCAAAATACCCTATAAATTTCAACACATTATATCTTTTATACATAAAGAATAAAATTAATATCCTTCACAATAAATTAGTATTATCATATATTCTAGCTTATGTCGTTCTTTTAGAGAACTCTTAAAAAGATCATCAAATTTATTAAAAATGGAACATTATTATCTTCAAGTATTATGAATGATTATGATTCAAAATATGTATTTAATGTATTTATATTTGTTAATATCCCAATGTTCATATTTAAATATCTTCATACCAATAGATATATAATTCAATATTTTGGGAACAAACCTTATAAATTACATATTCTAGTGATTTTGAACTTGAATTTTCATTTGATGTTATTTTCAGTTTATAGTTTTAGAGATGTAGTAAAAAATCATAAAAATTAATCCCATTAATTAAAAGTGGAAAATTATTTTTGGTATAAATTTTCCACCATATAAAACACTTTAAAATAATACATTATCTATTTCATAAAAACTATTAACCACAATCATGTTGATAAAATCCCTTCCCTTAATCAACCTGTAAAAAACATTTAAAATTGTTGGATGAGTAAAAAAATAATAGTAAGGGATATAAGATATGTGAAATATATATTCCATTTTAATCTTGAAAACATGTATGTCATTTACCATTATCAAAAATGTTCTTTTATAATATGAAATACGATATTCAAAAATGCAAAAAAATATACTTTTTTCTCAAAGAAAATTATTAAAATCCATATTATGAAATTAAAACATTTTTTGGTGGTATAAAATACCATATTTATAAAATCCTTTTAGAACCCCTTATACTTTGAAAAACTATAAAGAAAATAAAAAAATAATTAACCATTTATGCTATTATAATCAAACCTTATGCTATATATGCCAGCATAGGGTATGATTTAATGGGCTACATAGCACAATCAGGGATACCCTATGTTAATCTATAACAACCATTCCGAACACTATATGGGCCACCACATGTTAATCTATTATGGGATTTTTCATTACTATTAGGGTCACCCATTGATTAATTCTCATGTACCCTATAATGAATAATACATATTTATTCTTAAATTTTTTATATGATTTTAAAAACTCTGTTAACCTCTTATGAAATTTACTTGTAGATATCAAAATCACCTTTTCTTTTAAAAAATTTATTTTAAAATTGAAAAAATGTTCACATAAAAAACCATTTTCATTAAAAATAAAAATAATAATTTCAAAAATGAATATCAATTCATTAATGGCTCGTGAAAGAGGAAAAATATTCTAATGATGTATAAGTAAGAAACATTACATCGTACCACTATAAGAATAATGTATAAATGATTATTTTACAAAATAATATCTCTCGAAAATATCACATGATTGAAGTGAGAATTAAGAAAATATATAGATTATGTTTATAATATATAAATACACATTAAATAACTGGGAATACAAAATATTATAAATAAAATTTAATTCTCATATAATCATACATTTTCATAACAAATGAATTAGCTGATTACCTTATAAAATGTGAATTGAGTTATGTATTCTCATAGAGATAAAAATATGTTTTTCTTATACACAGAAAAAATTAATAATAAAATCAAAAATTGAATACCATAAATTAAATTATATTAATGACATAATATATCTCCATCCAGTATTAATAAACTACCAAGAAGTCATAATTAGTAAATACGATATATATATATATATCACAATTGTTAAGGTGACATGAGAAACCCTTACAATGCTCATATCATTGAGGTGAGAATTCATTCTTGGTAAAAAATGGAATATACATCACACTATAAGAGGAAATGAATCATAAAACACATTAAACTGATTCTACACGTAATCATGTCATAACATAATCAATGAAGTATATATATAACCAGTTAATTAAAATTGAATTATCAAATCACTAATCTCACATTTGACTACTATGAATATGTTGATTTAATCTCATTTAATTTTCATTATAAAAATACCCTAAAATATTGTATTATTTCATAAATAGCTAAAAACCCATGAAATATTTTTAGTTTTAGGTGTTTTAGTCCCTTAACGTTTAACTGTAAACATTTACATTGTTTTCCCTATATCATTGTATATATATTTTACATCTGTAACATTGTTTTTATTAAAAATCACATTTGACAATAATAATAATTATATAAATATTATTGAAAATATTTAACTCATTTTACTTTATTGAATTCCCCAATTTTTCCAAATTAGATTAATAATTAATCATACAGACAAAATGAAAAGGTGTGTTTTTAATGAGAAATGTTTGAATGTTTGAAATGTTTTTATATACCATTTAAATGTAAAATATATTAAAATGAACTAAAAATGATTAATTTATGTATTATTTAACTCAATTTTATTTATTACAAATTTAAAATGTTATGTAACTAAGTAAATAAATTTGACAGAAATGTATTTTTTCAATTAAAACTCAGTATTTTCAAAATTCATTAAAAATGAAACAACAATGAAAAATAAGAATGATTCAAAAGAAGATAATTTTGTTAATCATATTTAAATAATGATTTTTATTTTATAAATTAAAATTTATTCATGTTTCAATATTTAGTATTTAAACACATGCAGAATCTATTGTCTAGAAAACTATCATTGCATAAATATAGATTTTTGGATTGAAAAACTGATTTATACATATCCATAACCATTAAAACATGTTGGAGGAATTTAAAATCATTTTATTTAATAAAAAACATATTAATGTAATTATGATATTACCAAATGATTGATAAATATAATTTATTAATATTGAATAACAATGTGGGAATAAAAATACATTTTATATAAAAACACGTCATTTATATTCAATTATTTTGCATCATTTATTATTAATTGGTAACCAATTAGATTGTTATATGAACATTTGTAAAATATATATTCATAATTCAGTTAATCTCAATAATTCCCACCATTCAAATGACTATGTGATGGATATAACACTAAAATAATAAAATTTATTAATTTTTAAGCACATTGTAGTGTATCTTATAAGAAATTGAGAATATTGTTTCCGTTAAGAAAACATTTTTTTTATTATATTAATACATTAGATAAATGTTTCTATCAATTTTTGAAGACGGTCTCGTAAACAAGGGGTTGTATTTTCAGAGAACCTTTGTTTTTATCCAATATTAGTTCTACCGTCAATAAAACATCCATTTGAAAAACCGTGATTGGATAAAACAATCATCTCTTATTATAATGCATAATATATTTCCATATGGAAAATATAGACATGTTAGGGAAAACTAACACTCAATGTCAAATATAAGTTTATAGAAAACCTGATCATGTGAGGGTTATCCATAAAAAATTTATAAAAATGTGATTGGTTAAAATATCAGGGAAAAAATTAATTGGATAATATTTTTTATTCAAAATAATTTTCCTACAGTTATGGAAATAATTTATCTCCTAGTCTAATAAGTAAAGGAAATATATTTACTAAACAAGTACAATTTTATTATCATATTTTCTAAAAATTATGGTTATTCAAGATGAATTATTCATACCCGAAACATCAAAATAAAAATCTACGGTTCAAAAAATCCAATATATAAGGAATATAGATTCCCTATGTTTTTATAAAATAACAAAAAAAGTGGTCTGTAAAATATTTTTTAATTTAATAAATTTTTAAAATCATTATTCAATGAAAAATTACACTAATCTCCAAAATTATACAATAATACCCAATGTTCAACATAAAATATTCAAAATTAAAATATAAAGAAAATTATCAAAATATTTTATGCTAAATTATAATTCCAAAAAATAAGAATTATTATTTACTAAATTCAGTAATTCTTAATTCTGTATTCCTATTAAAATATTTTAAATCTTTCATAAAGACTCATAAAAAATTTTAATTTCAATATTCACATAATCATTTTTAAAAATAAAATAAATAACTATAAAACAAATATTCTTACAAAGGATAATTTAATGTTTTTACAAAATAAAACTCAAATAATTCTATTTACCTTAATAAGATACGTCACCCAATGTATTAATAATGTTTAAACAAATCGTCGAATACATAATTCCCAAATAAATTTACAATCACAAGGTCGTTAATAAGTTAAAAATATTAACCCAAAATGAATATAACCATTATCCATATGATATTTATTTAATATTAATTATATATTAACCAAGACATCACACATTCTAGTTGTGGGAAAAACACCCCTTTCACCATTAATTTGTTTGTTTAATCCACATAGCCTTACGAGACAGGATGTGTTATCGCCAATATTATGTGTTTTACATTTATAAAAGAATTATAATTAAACCGAAATAAAATTCTTGATATTTCAAAAATAACCATAGAATATTGAACCATTGTGGTTATCTTACAATATTCATTTTTCATCTCAAAAAGTAAAAACCCATAATTCCATCAAAATAAATTACTAAAGAGACTAAAAATATCGTTAAACTGATTTCCAGATAAATTAAATGATTTTATGCATAATTAATATTTATACTATTAGAATCTAAATGGTTACATTTACCTTATAATTTTATCAATTATCTATAAATATATTTAATAAATTATCACATTTTCACAAATTTTCCAAGGTATAAATTCATCTACCAGATTTATAAAAAATATTAAAATAAAACCTAATAGGGAAAAATCTATAAGTGATCCATTATTTATATAATATTTATAATTCACCACCATATCAAAAAATTTATAACATAATACAAAAAATATCCCTCATATCAACATCATTTTTGTATCCTTTTCCAAAATTTCATTTTCACATTCGTTAATAATTCATTCCTACAATCAATGATGTGAATTATTACCATATTATTCATAAATATAAAACAAAAATTTCTTAACACATTTAACATAATAAAATAATTCATCAAAAAAATTCATAAAACATGATTTATGTGAAAATCCTTGTTTTTCCTAACAAGATATCTAATTTCTAGAATGTAAAAGGTCATAAGATATTTTAAATTTTTTTAGATAATTTGTAAAATTAAAAATTTTAACCAACAAAAAATATTCCATGACATAAATATGATGAAAAGAAAATGTTTTAGATAATATAATCATTTGAAGATTATTTTTCAATAATAATGTTGATCAAATAATATGGGAGGGATACAATAGTTATTTAATAAATATTTACTACAATATTTACGAATTATCCATAAAAATTTAAAAATAATATAATTGAAACATGAAACAAACTAATACACATGGAAATAAAAAAGGTCCTTTTATAGATAATATCCATATGAAATCTATAATTAATTAACCTGCAAATCTTATATACCTAAATCGATTACATTTTAATATCGATTATCTTATAATTTCATTAATCAACTAGAAATAATTCTCTTTAAAAAACATTTGTATATATTAATTTGAACTTACAATCATCCTATATCATTTAAACCCATGATTGTAACCATAACTCTTAAGAACCCCTCAAAAAGAAACATCCTTATCTCAATAAAATTCTCAACCCACCATTGATAAAAAATATTGCGACATTGTTGTTCAAATTACATATTCCAATGTTTTTAAACTACAATTAAAAATTATTGTATTTTAATATTAGAGTTATAGAGATGTTGGTCATACTCATACTAATAAACAAATACATTACATCTAGAAAATTATATATATTATCATTTATTAAAACATATATAACTCTTTAAAAAAATATAATTTCATCATGAAAACTCTCAAGGACACTTAATATGACATAATACATTCACATACACGTCATATGAAAAATATTTAAAAATGTGGGATGATCAAAAAAATAACATTAAGGTGTATAAGAGGAAGGATACTCATAGTCCAGTGAAATCATGAATACTCGTAAAATTTTTATAATTATCATCAATGTTCTTTGAGAATATGAGTTTAAAAATTTCCACATAAAGAACAAAAATGATTTTCTTTCAATATAATTAGTGAAACCAATAGTATTAAATTAAAACCTTTATATTCATATTAATGTGTTGTATTTAAAAAATAATTTCAAAATCTATTAAATTAGAATTACAATATAGATGACATCAAAAAAATTCATTGTTGAATTAAGAGATTACCAAAAACATCTAGTACTATATATGCCATCCCATGTCTAGATATAATGGGGATTATTATTATATCATTGAAACCCCATGTTATTACTTAAATAGGATTACCGTCATTGTCATGAACACTATATGTTATGTTGGAATTTGATTTACCATCACTATATAGGTCTTCCAATGTTAATTTATAATGGAATTTCCCAACTATATCTGCAACACAATAAGATTAATGATCAAGTAACATATAATTAATAAATTAAATTATTGGATTAATTTTTTTATCTTATATAATTTCAAGAAGAATTTATTAATTCATATGAAAAATACATAAAAATATAAATAAAAAAGACTCTTTTAAAACTTATTTTCAATATATAAATGTTATTTACGACAAAATGATAGCATTTTCCATGAATATAACCATTAAAATAAATAATGGTAGTATGAAAATGTCTTAAATATCAAATTTAACATTTAATAAAAATAAAAAAATTATATCCATTCTATGAAATATGAAAGGGAATTATTTATAGACCACGAAAAATGAATAAGTTGTGAATAAAGAATATATCTCATAGAATTAAACGTGAGACATGAATCCATTTGAATTATAGTATAATTTACATGAGAATTAAAAAACAAGAATTTATCTATAAAAAATTATATCCACAAAAATAGAAGAGAATATTAAAAATTGAATTAATTTTTATTCCAAACATAGTCATGGAAAAATATTTTCAATGAAGTAGGCATATATCCCAATAAATGAATATTGAGTTTGAAATACCTTACCTCGCATTCAAAATATTTAAATGTAGTTGAAACCTATTTTATAATGGTCTATATAATTTTATTAACTCGTTATATAATAAATATTGTATTTGTGATACATTATTATTTTATAATATGACATCTTATAACCCATTCAATAATAATACTTCATATGTTTCATGTTTTTAAGCGTACTTGTTTTGTTGTTTAGTGATCAGTTCATTTTTGTATAACTATGAATGTTCTTATTAATTGGGATTAAATCTATATAAGGGGAATTTAATGTTATAAATTATCTTAAAAATTTATATATGGTCCCATATATCACCTTTACATCACATATGAAGATTATTACTTTGATAAAATGTTAATGCTAAATTATTATTTTATTTTGGATCTTTTTCGAAACATCACAAACTAGATTCATATTATATAATAATATATGTGAATATAATTTCTATAAAGTTAAAAAATGATACAATATACCTTTTAAATATTACAAAACCTTAAATATACATTTCTAACAATCTATTAGGGTGATAATGGAAAAAGAAAAATCATTATCTTTAAAGATGGTAAACCTAATTAATTTGGAGAATGGTTTTGTTTATTAGAATTACATTTTCTAATTAGCATAATGGATATAAGATACAAAATTATAAACATATCACTATAGTATAAATATTATAATGTTTTCATCATGCCATACTGTATTACTATAGTAAAATGAAATTAGAAAAACTAAAGAAATCATTAGACGTGTTTTCAGAAATTTTCCTCCTGAATATCACCTCATTGAATGATACTTTAAAGAACACAGAAACGATAGTTAGGTGATACTAAAAGTATATAGAATTTACGATAGTGTGGAGGATATAGTTGGGAATATATATAATGATATTCCAATATTTTTTGCAAAATCCCATTAATTTTTAAATTTTTAAATGAATTTAAGCCTTTACATTCAAACTTTAATCATTTATAATTACTAAAAGTGAAATTCTAATTAAAACATAATATGGAACAAAATATTACAGATATTGAATCCAATTTACTATATTAAAATAATAGAATTGGAAAAATTATATTTGAAATTAATCATGTAGACAAAATTAAAAGGCTTGTTTATAAAGTTACATGTTCAAAATATTTAAATGTTTTTATATCAAATATATTTCTGAAATTGACCCCATTAAAATAAATTGGATTTATATATTTATATTTGAAAAACATTATTGATTAATACAAATTCAAAATATAATTGATCTATATAAACATATTACATGAAAATGTAGATTTAAATTTAAATTTATTATTTTTTCTTTTCATCAACAAATGAAACATCTGCAAATAATACAAAACTTTCTGCCTAAGATAATATTGACACTAATATTTTAAAAATGATTTTTAATATTTTATAAAATAATTATAAATGATAAAAATTTCTATTTTCTTCCATATTCACCCTTAAAAGGAGTCCAAAATGCACTTGAAAAAATATATATTTTATAGTTAAAAATATATTTATTCTTATGATAATCCTATTAAATATATTGGATGAATTTAAAAACAATTTATTTAATTTTAATATATAAATTCAATTAATACATTTAAATAGTTGTGATTAATTAAATATATTATGTTGAAATTAAATTGTGGGTATACAAATAGTTAATTTCAGAAAAACACATATGTTATAATAAATTGGTTTCTATATTAATTTCTATTTAGATGGTTTATAATGAATTCCTTTTATAAAAAATTTTAAAAAGTTATATTCATACTATATTTAATCTCATTAATTCCATCTATTCCAATGACTAGGTGATAATAATAACATTAAAATATTAATATTTATCCATTTATGTTTCATCGATGTGTTGTACCGTGTATGATATTGATCATAGTTTTTCTAATAAAAATTTCTCATAATATTATCAAAACCTAATTTTAGTTTTCGGTAAAAAAATTTTAATCACTCCAATAAATATATATTTTTATATAAGAATTTTTATTTCCTTATTATATTGAAATTATAATCCTATAATGTTATTAAAATCACTCTAAATTGACCTACCAATTATATTATTCATTTGATCAAAAAGTAACATTCATTTTTTATAAAAAAAAATTCATTTCCATTGATAATTAAGATAAATATTCTATCCTCTTATATATATATATTAATAGCTATCAATTTTTGTTATATAAAAGTTTAACCATGTCAATAAACTATTATGTCTTCAACACCTTGAATATACGGTTTGTTTAAAAGCATTAAAATATTTCATTACGTTTATGCCAATGGTACCCCAAACATCATTTATTAACACACTAGTGTTATAAATATAAAAACTTCAATTAATTTCTTCAATTAATAATTCGTCTTTAAACATATATATGAATGTTACTATTATTTTCAAGAGAATCAACAGCAAAGAACATTATAATTGATTAATCATTTAAATTTTGAAAAAAATTCCTAGAAAACAAAAAACATATAGTAATGTTTGACCATTGTAAAATAGTCACAATTTATTTCTTAGAATTTATCCATTTTCATTGTGGTTATTTCTGAAAACTCAATTTTTCTTAATAACAATAATTTTTCTTTTTACTGAAGAAGATTTCATGAGGATTAATTTTTAATATGATCTAATATTTAATTATTCGTATTTATCCAATATTTATGTTAAATTTTATCTAAAATGGTATCTTTTCAACTTTTGATATAGGTTATAATTGGTTCCAAATTATAGTTTTTCATTTTTTAAAAGCATGATCATCTGGATTTATTATTATTTTACGAAATAAAATATATATTTTTAATGTCTGGAATATTAGTAATTATCTTGTGGTTATTATTTTAAAATCCCTAAAATGGTTACAATTAACTTTATAGGATTACCCTAATAGTCATCCTATATTTATTTATTATATTCATATTTCTTCATTCAATCATTTGGAAGATATTAATTGTTGAATTGAACAAAATTTGTTAAATATAAGGTGTTTTAAACAAATAATAAAAACAAATTAATAAATGATATTATTTATTCCTTCATACTAATTAGTTTAATCTCATCATTTCGAAAAATAACCTATGAAAATTTTTCATTCAACATTTTCATCATACATTTTGTCATGTTTATTTTCAAAATATTTATTTGATGAGTGAAACATTAAAATATTCTCATTTTGAATATTTTGTAAAAATAAATCATAGAGGTTAATGTATTTTTTTTTCTAACCACTCATATATTTTGATCACACAAAACCCTATATTCAATTTATCATAATAACAAAATTGATTGATTATATTAACTAATCCTTTATCATCCATTTTCAACATAATTTCCTATTTTGCTTTATAAAAAACATTTACGCTGGATTTATATGGTGAAATATATTTGGAATTAATTTTATGTTTCTAATGATATATCCCTAAAGAGTTACATTGGTAATCATTTCCATTTTATTTGTTTAGATTGAATATATATACACCTATATAATTCCCAAAATCCCTATTGATATTTTTGAACAATCCCACAACATCTTATTTTTTGATTATTATCGTTGTGTTGGTTAACTGAGTGAAATTAAAATTAAAATTAAAATGATCAAATAATTTTTATTTATTTATTTCACATATTCTAAAAATTAATAGAGTGAATGAGTTCAGTATCCCTTCTCGACTGAATATCTACATCATAATGTCATACACTAACAGTATTTATATTATGAATGTTTGAAAACATCATCATATATCACATAATGTTGTCATAAAATTATTTTATTCTACTCTATAAAATGTTTTATCAAACTCATATATAAGTGATGTCCTTGATTTCAATTTTATAACATTTTTTTCTTCCTTTTTTCTTTTTATGATGATTTACAAGGACATAAAATTTTGAGAAAAATTACATTTAGTGAAATCTCTTCCATATTTCAATCATTGAGTGATATTGGAGTAGTTTGTGAAGATTCATAAATACCATAATCAATAATATTGGTTACAAATATTATTTTGTGTCTGATCCCATAAAAACATCCATTGACTTTAGTATACTAGATTCATTATTTTAAATTTACAATCCCTTTTAGTTTTGGAGAAATAAAATTTCTAAAAGGGAGTTCTCCTCCCTTAAGTAAATAAAAATTTATCAAAACTTTCATGAAAACATCAATATTTTAGGAAAAAAAATATCATTTATCTATGGTTTATCTATTTTTTATTAGAATTTTGTATAAGCCACCAGAATATAATATATATGATTAATTTTTTATTTTATAGCCTCCTATTAATTTTTCTTATATAAATATTTTCTAGAAAATAATTGTCAAAGATTCTTCAAAATAGTGACTGGGTTACTCAAACCTTCCACTAAAATTCTAAGTCTAAAAAATGTTATTTCATTATAACTACATTTTGGATTCAAATGAATTTTCATTTTCTTTATACATAAAATTTAGAATTTCACTCTCTTATAATCGTTTATTTCCCCCACTGATCGCATGCCTACTCCATGGGAAAGTCATATTGAATTAAAACATATATAAATTGTTCCTATATAGTCAAAAACAAAAAAATATATTCATTGATCCTCAATCAACTATAGATAATTGGGTTTACCCTATGCTGATTTTTTTAGATTCAACTTATCTTTAGTCATTTAATTTTCCATGGTGTGGGGAATTATTTCTCAATAGATTATTTTCAACATCAATTAATTTGTAACATTTCTCACTTAAATTCTATATAAAATAATCCCCTCTTATAATGCTTAAACATTTTTAGTATGTAAAATTAGATGAACTATTGAGTTAGGGTAGTAGATTCCACCTGATTATTGGGTTATTTTCATCCAGATACTTAATAAGTTATTAAATTTAAATCCAAATGTGTTTTGAAATTATAAATATTTTACCTTATGGTGGTTTGATCCATGATTAATTTTTCCTAAGTCTGACATATCATCCATTATTAGTAAATTGACTCCCATTAAGACCACATTCCATTATTACATAGGTTATAGAATTCATATTAATATTCTTAATCTACTCAATACATCCATGTGGCATTTTATCGAATTATTCCATTAAGTCGTTAGTCATCTTATTTTCTTTTTCTAATATTTATTTCTATTTTTTGAGATTTCTTATTTACTCAAGGCATGTCACAAGATCAGATCATATCTTATATTACATAAGATTTCATCATAATCCACTTCATCTCTATTTGAAGTATCATCATTTAAAAAAACATTAATAATGTTGAAAAATAACTGTAAAATTTTATATACAAATGGACTGTGGTTAGAATAGTCATATATATCAGAAACACATTACATAATTGTATTGTTTTATCTAGTGATTTTTAATATTATATTAGAATTATCATATTCCCTTAATTATTTATCCACTTATTTCCCCATGTATTTTCATTGAAACAAAAATCATGTAAAATATCATTCACAATCATTAAGTATATTGATAATCATATCAGTCTAGCAGACTCAAAACATGATTATATTAATTTTTCATTTTAATTTAATATATATATATAATAATTTTTAATATTGATAGACATAATAACCTCATTCACTTTAGCAGCATCGTCATTATCTTTTTATTAATTGAGGGAATCAACCACATATTAAGATTTATAAAATTTCATCACTCCTGTAGCTCGAAAATATATCTCTTCAATAATATTAATTTCAAATATATGATATTTAGTCATTTCATATAGATAATTATATTGTGTAATTTTTCAAGAGATTAATCATATTTATCTTATAATTTAATGATTTCTAGAGTAATCTAATATTTTAATTTCCATAAAAATAGTTATTAATTGTTTTATATTCCATGGAATCCTAGAATATTATGATGTTACTAAAAATTTTATTATCATCAGAAATATAGTCCTTAGTTTTTTCATCATTTTGATTCTATGTTCCATGAATATTTCTTCTCCATATTATATTTATTACAAATATTACTTAAATATTACACATCATGATTATTTTGACTTCTTCCCACATTTCATATGTTGTTGTGAGATATATCAACTACCTATAAACATTTTATTATATATTATAATAAAATTAGTGATCATACAGAGGGACACATAATTCATAAATACCACATGACGTTTCTTGTAATGTGATAAAATCTATAAATGGTTGGTTGTGTAAATTGGTGTTGTTGTTTGAAAATATTATTTAAATTTAAACTAACCCTTAAAATTTGATAGAGTAACTATAATATTCTAAATTATAATTATAATCATATTTTGGATATTATAATATATTACTTTGGGAAAAAATATTTATACGTCTATCCACTAATTTGGGACAATATATACGTTCAATGCGTACTCTCATAAATCCTTAAAATATTATATAATATGATTTCACTACAATTGATCCAAATACCATAAATAGAACTATATATCGTAATATAATATTTTAATGGTTTTTAGCAGTTGAATTGTTTTTTCCCTTCAAGAAAAAATAATAATCCTTTCGTAATAGTTCAAAAAACTATATTAGGAAATAATATATCAAGATTCACTCTATTCAGAATGACTCCATCTGAAATGATTAAATATTTTTATGGGGTGTAATTATGTTTTATGTCTAAATTAATATCCAGTATCAGTATTTCTTGTATAATTATATTTTATCCTCTATTACATAAACACGTATCAAGTACACATTCATATTAAATTAACATCATCTCGTTTAATTATGTTATTGGAAATTAATCTAATCACTACGTGAAATTTTATTCTGGTGTATCTATCTGGTTCCTTCACTTCATTAGTTACACTCTTTCTCATGAAACTATATTTCACTGAAACTGAAACATAATCCTTATATATATATATATATATATAATATTTCATAAAAATCATGAATAAATCAAATTATTCGAGTACATAAATTTTATTTCCACCAATAACATTAGTTTTATTAAATAACCATTAAACCAACTATACTACATAGTAAATTTCCTTAATACATAAATCTATGAGATTATTTAAATATTAACATATGTTGTATAAATTAAGAAAAATTTAATAATACAATAGAATTTATATAGAAAAATTCTTTGTAATTTCTATATTATGCTTCTTAATACTACATATAGTGAATATCAACTAAAATTCTTTATATAAATATATATGTTTGTTATGGATTTGTTCACCACCAAACTATCTGATCTTTTTAATTTAATTGACATTTCTTAGTAAACCCGAGATTTCTCAAGGTGTTGATATTGAAATTATTCGACTATTTTATCTTCCTCAAATAAGATTTAATGATTTAATTTTTTAGTGAGTTTTTATATATTTTTATAGCTGTCATGAATCTATTCAAACATCATAAATGCCTGGTTCACAATTCATTGTTTGGTCAAACACCATTGAAACTGCTATTTGATGGAATCATATTTATCTCTCTTATGTGTATCTATAGATGACCACACTGGATCTTTTCTATATAAATTTCATCAAATTATCATTTAATAAATATTATGTGTCAAAATTTCTTCTTTATTACCATACCTTTCAAAATAAAAAATTCATATATTATATCTTGTTGTTATTTATAACCTTTTTCTTCCCCATTATATAATTCTTTTTATATGTGAATTATATTTTACCAAGAAGATAATTGTTTTTTTAATCCATCATCTATATTTGATGACTAAGAAACTGATAAATTATAAACATATGAAAAAAACGAAGGAAATATAGAATGTTTATTAGAAGGAAGGATTTTTATATCCACTATATAGTGTTTTGGAATTTCCATCAGACATAATTCATAGGACATATACATAAAATTTATTCTGGTCGAAAATTTACACTCCCTAGTTGATTAATACATATAATTTTTCCATGTGAATATAAATAGTTTCTACCAGATGAAATATTTAAAGCATTGTAAGGGATCTACATCAAACCACCCGGATAAATGTGTTTATAGAAGATGATAGTTGTAGAATTTGTTTCTGATATTGTTGCAACAAATTGTGTTAATGGAGAATTATATTACTTGGGATTCCATATATAAAACGTACCTAAAACTGATCATAGAAATTGATGATGACACATGATCAAAATATACATATAATGTATTGTCGAAGTTTTTAATTAGGATTCAAAATATATATTATTTTGAACATTTATAAGGAAGCATTTTCATGTTTATTTTCTAACATATACATGTTTCTTTTTATGAATGTTAGATTTGTCAAATATTTTTCATTAAGAGAACATGGGGATAGAGTGATATTGTTTTTCTGAGCTGTTTGATCAAGGGTTCTCCAGGATATATATATATAGAGAATATCGTAGAATTCTGATTAATAGATTCCAAGGATTGGAGGAAACACCTTATGATATTTGTATAATCAGGGATACATTAATTTAGTATCAAAAAATTACTGATCACATTGGTAGAATTTTTATATCCATCACTAGAATGTTGATATATACTTTTTTATATCATTATATCAATGTTAAATTTGTTTTTTATAAATATTTTTATATGTGTATAAAATATCGTAATTCATTTTTTAGAATATTTTAAAATGATTAATATAAACTCATTAAAATGCTAATTAAAATGAGTATTAGTAAAACTAATTTTCAAATAAATTAACCCTAATGTGTTGGGAAAAGATTAAAATTATATATTTTTTAAAAAATAAATCATCTCCATCTCACTTTTAGTATATTAAATACTCTTATAGTAAATATTTGTTTATCATAGCAGGTCTCTAAAAATATATCATATTAGTAGTAACCATATTTTAGGGGGGAGAAAATATATTAGATGATAGATGGTTAATTTTTTGGGTCACTTGTGATTTTTTTCTTACCTAGTTGTAATTATTCATAGTGTGGAAAAATATTTTCTCTATGAATAATTAGTACATTTTTAAAAACCTCATGGGTTAATACATTTTTACAATGACATGGTGATATAATATTAAATGTAATTATACTACATCATTTAGATAAAAAACTTCATAAATTAATTTGAAAAATCAAGTTATAAATAATTTAATATATTCCCTCAGGAGTAAAATATATATCTATATTTAATCTAGTAAAACTAATAAAAATTTTAAGATTAAATTAAATGTAACTCATTTTTGAACCACTACATTTTCTAAAAAAATAATACCATTACCATAAAATCAAATCACTTATGATTAAAAAAATAAAACAGTTTGAAAACATGATATTTATAGATATCTCTTTAAAGCATATAAAAAATAACATCATGAACCTGAGTAGACCAAGCAATATCACCACCATCAACACCTTTGTTGGCCTGGCCATCTACCAACGAATTTCACTCCCTATAAACCTGAGATAGAATAAAATCAATGTAAAATCGAATGTAGAAGCATGTAATCCAACAACATACTTTTCCAACTAATAAGAAAAATTCTATAAATGGTAACAATGAATCCCATCATTTCAACTTCAAGAGAGGAGGCAATGCCATGAGAACCGTGAAGGAATCTCAAATAATCCGCATGATGATTCCGGAAAATAGAACATTTAACACAATAACCCAAATTATCATTTGAGGATCCATCTGTATTATCATTGATAAAACATAAAAAAAATATGACTACAAAATAACATCAAACATACATAGATGTGGGTGGAAATTATAATTGACAACTACTAACATTTAAATAGAGATGTCGTAAACATTATTACATTAGTTACCAATTTAAATAAATTATTAGAATCATTGATAACCATAAAAAGATGAGCAATGGTATCATGAGTGGAAAAAGAAATCTCAATTATTGTAGTCTTTCCATAATAAAAGAATCATATCAAAATAATCTTCCCAAGAATATTTGAGAAGATGAGGGGATAATGAAATGAACATCTAACTCATAAAGAAGTCTCAGATGGTGGAAAAATTACACAATTGAGACATGTGGATATCATAAAATCAATGATGGAACACCACATAGAAGACACAATTGTGTAGCTCTTGAACTAATTCTCGATGTCCTCTCCATGCTAGTGACAAAAGGAAAATAATGAACATATGGAAGTTTTTCCACCCTACAAAAATAGATATGTAGGTAATTATTTATGAGTGGCATATCGTGCAAGGACTGAGTGTAAATTGATGATGTGTCTCCATCACTATTTTCCTTTCCACTTCTAACTGGATGCCGATCTAACAAGATCAGAATATTTATTTTTGTATTTTATATTATCATGTGTTTTATTTATAAGTAAGTGAATATATTGCTCAAATGAGAAAAAATTTCCTGAATGTAGTTAATATTTTTCAATATCATAGTCAAAAATAGTTATTATAAGATTATTTGATATAGAAGAATATTGTTATTATGAAAATTGAATATGAATATGTATGTAAAAAGAGTGATAGTGATAAAATTGTCACAATGATAAACTTAAGTAAAATTAGTTGGATTATATAGAGCATGAGATGTGGTTGAAGATAAGTATTGAAACCAAAAGTAATACGAAAATTGTTTATTTTTTATTAATATGTACAATTATATCTTAGAATGTGAAATATTGTGAAAACGTTTCTATGTTATGTAACATTAAAAATAATTATAATGATTAATTTTAAATTAGTTCATCGAATTTAATATAATGATTTCATAAAAAAATTCTTATATTATTAGTAGTATAATTTATTATAATGTCTTTCATTATATGAATAAGAAAATATTAAAATATTAAAGTGATTATAATTATAATTATGAAATAATATGTTAATAGTAAATAAACCAATATATTTCGGGATAGATTTTTGAAAGGTAATATAAAGAGATTAGTGATAAAGAATGTTTTATAAGAACAACTAATTATATTTATATATTACGTACTATTTTATTGGTGGTGATTCATATTTAGAAAGATAACATAATGAGATCATTGATGATCAATATATAAGGGTATTCTATGATATAATTTTATATAATAAACAATCGTGGGTGAGAATTTTTCTACATAATGTAAAAAAATAAATCATTAAATGATATTGATTATAATTATTATTATAAACATAATTTTACATATCATAAAGAAGAAAATCTTATTACATTTGACGATAATAACAATACACCATGTTTTGATAAAATGACTACATATATTACATAATAAAAAATATTAATAATAATGTTATGAAGGATATCATTTTCATAATGATGAAATTTTAAAATAAAATTAATTAATATATAAACGTATATTATATATTTGTAACCGTAATTTCATGTATTATTAAAATTTATTTCTAGTTCAACTAATGATTAAAAAAATATTGTTGTTTTAATAAATTGTGAGATATTAATTTCGAAATATTTTGTTATCATATTTTTCATCATGTTAATTTTTTTGAAACATTACATATTCTTGATTAAAAATAAAAATACAACATCAATAGTTATTACATGAATAAAAAAACATTTTCAATCGTATTGTTTAATTCTAATGAGTGCACTTTTTATTAAAACATTGAAAAGTGTGGAAATTGAAAGAAATTATCCAATGATTATGTTTATGTTATTTATATTTTATAAATCAGGTATCTATAAAAAATAGTTTATTTATTAATATATAAATGTTGAGAATAAGTGTATTACAAACTATTTATTTTTATATTACTGTGTAAACAGGAAAAACTTGGTACACATATCATTGTCATTTTATATAAATTTGAAAATTTTCCACCTGCATCCAAAATATCCAATACTTGAATAGAGGTTATTCGAATCTTATAACTCAAAAAACAACAATATTTTATAATATAATCAATATTAATTGTGAAAAGAAAAATTTAAGTAACAATTTTTATATTTATATTTACAGAAATTGTGATACTGTATTTAATTACAATTACTAAAATTAGAATATATGTAGTTATATTATATAATGACAACATCAATATCATAATCAAATTATGTTTTCAAGGTTATCTTGTGAACATCATCAATGATAAATATATTGTCTAATGTTTACAAAATAAATTCATTATTTCTATTCCTATTGATTAGAATTTTTATAAAATTGATTTTTATAAATATAGATTTCATGATCTAACACGACTATGTGTAATTTAATACCATTAATGGATCTAACATGGAAGGTTATGAATTTGAAATATTATAATATTTGATAATATTTCAATGATGGGTCATGTTAGAGATATATTAGTGATTTAGCATAATTATTATATTGTGTGTGGTCCTTTTCAATATGGTTTGAATCATTTGTCATGATTTTAATCTTATAGTAATGATTTATCTTTTGTAAATATATATGCATTGTACATATATTTAATTTTTCTATCAAAAAATGGATAATTTAGAGAAACCCCTATATATATTTACGGATTATTGACTACACTATATATAAAATTATATATCTTATTTTTAAAAAGATATAAGTTATTTTTATATTTAAAATTTTCGTATCCCTTTTAATATTTGAGAAAAATAATCATATCATTACTATTCATAGTTATCAAAATTATAGGTTTGAAAAAATTGAATTTGAAACATATTTTAGTCAGAATGGAATTACATAGAAATTCATTTCTCTATGAACCTCCAAAAAATTATATTTTACAGAGAATTATTATAATAATTAAAGAAATTACACGATCAATGTTGAGTTAATACCTAACATGATAAAAACAAATTTATTTTTTTATATGGTATGATTCTATAATTAAAATTTTAAATGAAATGTGTCTCAAATAAACTGTAAATGAGTTATGGAATGGAATAAATCCAAATTATTTTTATTTTAATGTTTTTGATGAAAAATATTATTAATTGATACTAAATAAAATTATTATATTAATGACAGAAAATACGATGAGGGAATATTTACTATATATTTATCTTGATATCAATTTAGAATTTTTTTATCCTTTTTCATAAAAATAATTTTAAAAATGAAATAAATCAATTGACCATAAAGAATCATCCCAATGATAGTATAAATTTTTATCAATATGAAAGTGTAAAAAAATTATTTTCAGTTATAAATTAAAATGAAATTATTGAATTCAAGTCGCATTATAAACCTAAAGGGAATAATGTGGCATTAGGTCGTGAATATTTGAAATGTGAAATATTGTACATAGAAAATGAGTTTTATATGAATAATTTTTAGTAATTTTTATAACTATATAATATTTTACATTGATTGGAATAAATTTGGTTTTTCATTAAAAAATATGATAACCATATATTAATTTTTCAAATAAATAATAGATTACTGTTTTGTGTTATCATCGAAATGAATTTTTTGATTACAATAAAACATTTTACCATGTAACTTGAACATAATCAACTATTATATTTTGATTATTTTTTTATTTCTTAATTTCAAACATAATGAATGTATGTGAAGTCCAATTATTGAATAATTTATGCATAAGATGTAATATATGTACTATAAGAACCCTGGATTAAAATTATAAATTAATTTTATTTTCTTTCAAAACATAATAATTCAACCAATAAACATTAAAAAGTTATAACAGATTTCTATTAAATAGTTAAAATATTTGTACATAAAACTAATTATTTTAAGTGAGATATATATTTGAATCTTAATATAAGTAATTATTTAATAGATTCCATAATTTTTACAACATACATTTATGGAATGGTAATTTTTTCAATACAAACATTACGTTTATATCCCTTTATGGTACTTACGATATATGACAATGAAATGGGAATCATAGAAGAATTAAATTTCCCAATTATTTTAAATTTTTATATAACCAAAAAGAATATTATTTTTCCTATATAAGTGTAGAACATATTATCATAAGGGATATGGGTATGAAAATGATAAATATATAATTACTCTAATGAAAACTTCAAAAATAATATATCCTTCCAATTCTATGAAATTGTTTGATCAAAACTCATTTAAAGGGTTGATTTTTATTTTTATATGTTTTAAATGTAGTTGGTCATAATTAATGTTTATTTGTAATAATATATTTGAGATAATATGTAAATACAAATGGATATTTTTTTAGATATATTAATTGAAGTTTTCATTATCTTACTAGGATATTTGATATATAATAATTTTATCATTCTAGAACAAAATTAGATTTTATTTTATTCATGATGATGCCTTTCATTGATGGATAATAGAATGGATAATTATATCTATAAAAAATATTTAATTATGATCATAAATAGTTTCATGTTATTTTATGAATCATTACAAGGTTGAAGTTTCCATTGTTAATGGTGAAAAAGTAGCAGTTTTCTGTTTTTGTGGCCATCCTATTATAAGTGAAACACACACATACAGATATTATCATATGTTTTATCTACAATAAAAATTTCAATGATAATATAATTTACAAGTCACTATTTAAAGACCTAACACATTAAATAAATTAAACTCACATAGACATAAAACATTAATTTATTTAAGATCACAATCAAAAAGTTTTTATGTTTTTATAGTTTATCAAAATAGAAAAGTATTTTCGTGAAATTTAAAGAACCCCTCTAAATTTTGGTGGAAGATAATATATTTATCAAGATATTGCTAAAATAAATATATTTTTATCATTATTCAAATTCTAAATTGTATAACTCTTTATAATCAAAGACACCTTGAAAATGGAGAGTAAATTTTTCATATGATTCACTTTTTATATTTTTTATTTTTTTTATAAAACAATATGATAATATATTCATTATGGATCATAATATGATTCATTTTAATGATTTTTTTCTTAAATTTAATCATAAATATGCTTCCCTATGAAATTTTATTACACATTATTGTTGTTCATATCAACATATCATTGTCTATAGAGTTTAAATTAGGGATAAAATAATTTAATTTTCAATTTCATTGATTTATCCGATTATACACTTCATTTTTATCATTTCAAGTTAATTTAATTTATTTAAATGTATTTTTTACGTTCTTATTATAAGATTAATATTATTTTTATTCAATGGAGGTTCTTATAGATAATTGACATATATAAGCTGGTTCATAAGGTATGATTCCTTTTTATAAATATGCAATTGTTAACTAAAGATGATATACATTTTTGGGTCATATGAGTTTTTTTATCTTCATTACACTTATATATTTTTTTTACATAATCATGTCTATTATTGAATTATATATTTTAAATAATATTTTAATTATTCTTTCTAATATACTGTATTATATGAAAATCAATAATTTTTATAATGTATTTTGAATACCTTTAGAAAGTGAATCATAAATGTTTACACACATATTTATTATTATCATTAGATATTTTGAAATATATTTAGTAGGAAATTATATATTTTATTCAAATGATATTTTTAGAAAATAATCTCATTATGCACCAAATGAATTAAAATTTTCCTTATGGATTTAGAATTTTTTTATAAGGAATAGAGAGATAGACATCCTAAAAGATTATTATATCATTATTTTTTAAATATATATAAATAATTAGTAGTTACTAATTCTTATGTTTCTAATGAAATGCATCAAATAAATAATATATTGTATAGTGAACCTTAGTATTTTATTGTATCATATTTTTAACAATAATATTTTGAAAAAATTGATGGATTAAAAAGTATAAATATTGTTACCATTCGGATAAGAGATTTTGATTCATTCTTTGGATATGAATTTGTTACGAAAATTTTTCCTATATATTTTCTTGTGATGTTTATTTTTTCCTGAAAAAACATTGAATGTATTAATTTGTAGTTAAATATATGCACTTCATAGAAAATATCCAATAATAGAAATCATAGTATTCCAATTGAAAATAGTCGATAATTTCATGAATGAAAATAAAATATTAAAATAATGAATACATTAATGAGTTAATGAACATGAATTATTATATAAATAAGGATAAAATGATTTTGGTATAGATTTTTCTTACGAAAAGGGCATGAAAAAATATGTATTTGATAAATTTAAAGTGGATGAAATAGTAAAAAACATGTTACAAAAGAAAAATAATGAATTGTTTCTAGAGACATTATAATGATTCATAATTTTTACTCCTGATGATGATGTATGTAATGAAAAATTGGTTCCTTGTAAATATGTTATAGAGAATTAAAAAATAAATATTCACTATTTCCATTTGATGTGTTTACAAGGACCCAACTATAAATGTTATGTAATCTAGTGTATATGGAATATAATTACCTTTCATTGATTCTTGATTAAAATGTAGGGTTAGTGTTTCAGTAAATTATTTCATAAAAATTATTTGAAATTACAATATAATGTAATGAGAACACATTTACACATTATCAAATATTAAAATAATTTATATCATTTAAAAAAACATGTTTTCATTTAATAAAAAATATACCAAAATTCAGATTAAATTCTTCATTGTTATAAATTAACAATAAACATTAATGAAAAATTAAAAACATGGAATTTTTTGAAAAATATCATTAAGGGGCATGATAGTTTGAAATAAATTAGTCTTGTGAAAAACATGAAATCAAAAAATTATTTACCTTTATCAGAATGTTAATTAAGTGAATGAAATAAATCATAGCCATCATATAAATAAATAAATTTTACTTAATGTAAGTTTAAAGAATATTTATAAAAAAAATAAATTACATTTTAGGAAACACATATTGTTATATGCTTATACAATATTAGAAATAATGGTATCCTAGTTAAATCATTTAGAGAACCCTCCTTGGCAACCACTCTCTATATAGATTTTAAAGATAATGACAATTCTCAAATTCATTATAGATCACTATCGACATCTCAAATCATATAAGTTATATCATGATCCATCGTTGTATATGTTATTATTGGATCATCTATCAAATAATATATTTCTAACTCCCCCATCATAAAATTTGTATCTGGATCCCACATAACATAAGCTATATCAGACATACACTTTGTATAGGATGTATTAGGGTCTCCCACCATATATGTTGTATCAAGATCAAGTAAAATTATATAGAATGACCAATATCTATATTAAAATTAAAACAAATTATTCTTTCACCTATTAATCATATAACCCATTAAATCTCTTTTTAAATCATATTCAATAAATTTTGAGAATAAAAAATAACTACTCTATTTAAAGACATTTTAAAAAATAAAATACCTACAAAATATAAGAGCATTTTTTTTAAATAAAACATGGATGGTTTTATTGGAATAAAAATATAATGTAACAACTATGAAATTGTAAAATAATATTTAGGAAACATATTTTAAAATTGAACATTAAATTTTCATTTTGAAATAAATTATAAAGGGTTCGTATATCATACAAAAATATTAATTCGGAAAATATTTTTAAGATATAAAAAAGAGAAAAAATTAATCTCAATAAATAATTTATTTATATATAAATAAATCAATAATATAATATTTATTAATATTCATATGAAATCAAATGATTTAAAAAATAAAGCATTTAAAAAATTTAAAATGAGTTTTTATGTTAAAGTGTATGTTTTCTTGAGTCTGACATATCACGTACATTGTTACTCATCATGAAAAAGAAAATTATGGGTTGTATTGTGTGTTGTTTATTGTTAGTTTGATTTCATGGGGAGGAATAATTTTTGCCTAGACTTTTGTAATTCTTCTATGTTTCACTTATCTATGGGTTTTTTATGGATGGATTATCCCCTTGTGTTTGAAGGTATTTTGGGTAAATTGGTTGGTGTTAGGGGACATTTTCTCTTTGTTATATGGATAAGGTGAATGGTTACTTTATCCATGTTTTGTATAATTTAATAGGTTGTATTTTTTGGTAACATAATTTAACTAACCATACAGTGTAATTGTGCATCTCGTGTTGCACTAGACAGAGGTAAATCACACTTTTTCACATAGTTTGTAAGATCATGTTAGCTATCCATAAAACCCACCTGAGAACAGGTATTTTGATATTTTTTCTATATTTTTTAAATTTGGTTTCTTATATTATACTCCCCAATTAGATCCCTAAGGCAAAAACTCCCCCCATTGTCATTTTTGAATCCTCCATTCCCATAATAGTGGGATTCATGGTGGTTTATTTGTGGTTCTTCACAAGGATCGAAATTTTACCGTTCTTCTCTCTTTTCACTTAGGCTTTCCTCTACTATGAATTTATACCCAAACCCTAGAGTCCATGTTTTAATGATTTTGTTAACTAGGGTGGTACAAAATTGGGGGAATCTCCACTATAGGGATCTTTTTGGATGTTCATTGATCTTGAATCCTTTGTGAAGTTGTTTCAGTTTGGCATAGATAAAGCCCAAGTAATTTGAGGACAAGTTTAGTTGTACCTATCCTTATAATTAACGATTATTGGTTTATTTCTTCATAAAAATCCCATGAATCGTAAATATTGAAGAATTATTTATAGAATAATTTTTTGATCCAAAATATTGTGTGTTATTTAATTTTTTTGAATATACAGTGTGGCTTTGTTGAGTTTTTTGCACTAAGTGTTTGATAAAATGGTCAGTTGTCTTTTGAATTTCTTTAGTGATATTTGAAAGCATGGTCTTGTTTTGTTTAATTATTTATAACATATATGGTGGTTGTTGTTTCTAAAAAGTATTTTTATGTAGTTTATGTGTTTAATTATGTGTGAGTTTGGGTTATTAAAAATGGGTTGGCATGCGACATAAATGTGTTGTCTTCTTTTTGGAAAATGATGATTTATTAAAGGGTGTTTTGGCCCCATTGGAATTATTGTAAATATTTTTTTCGTGAAAAAACTCATCAGATAATTCCCTCTCCTTGAATATTATTAAATTTTTTGGGAGGCTCACACTGAGAGGCTCCCTTCTGCTCTTACAGTTGAATGGAAGAGGTTGTTCCTTAGGGTGACTTACTAATGTCTAGTTGTGCGGGTTTGTTATGTGAGAAATGTATATATGATTATTATTGGATTATCATTTGGTTTTGGTTTTCTCACCCTTTTACTTGTCATGAAATTGGAAACTAGGATAATGGAAACATTTTTTGGTGAACAATTGATGAACTCAATTAGATTCTGAAATGGTTGTCATCACTTAGTTTGGAATTTGTATTTTTATTGTGCCACTCTATCCTTCCCGTTTGGGTGTAAAAGATCATTTGGTAATTATGATTTCATCATTTATGTAATTCCATTGGGATGAGTCACATGTATACAATTTTTAATATTATTCACTAACTCCTAGGTTCTCCCATATTCATTATATAATAATTTCTGGTGGTGGTTGATTCTGGGGATTCTTTGTTGGTTACAACTATTTTCTAATTTCTATTTTCTTTAGTATGTGAACCTTATTATTACACTCTTTTTTAGTGTTCTTATTTGAAAAAGTGGTGAATTTATTTTTCAATGGTTTATGAAAATGTTTTTAGAAATGTTTTATATTCCAATTTCACTTTTTATGTGAGAACATTATCCTTATTTTCTAACGTAGTGATGGTTACTTATTGATAAATATTTAGTTTTAAATTTAAAAATAAAATGGAAAATTATGGGATTCGAAATGGAAAAATTTTCTGAGTAACCTAGGTTAATATATTTTATTTCAATATTGTTGTCGATATTTCATTATATTAAGGGAATTTCAATGGAAATTGATTTTTTGGGCTAGCGTATAGAGTTTTAATGATAAATACTATTTTTCATTGATATTTATAGTTCCTATTTTATTTTTTATCTTGATTTTAATTTCCATTAGATATGGGTTTATATGTTTTTGAGAGTGACACATGGCTTCACATGGAGATGTTGTTGTTGGTAGGTCTAGTTTTCGATTCTCTATATAGTTTTGTTGTCTAGTTTTTTATTTTTTAGACTATTTGTATTTGATGTTTTGTTGGGTAATAATATTTATATTTGGATTAAATATATAATTATAATGTTTAATATTTTTATATTGTGACAAAACATTCCGTTTTTACTTTATATATTCCATGGAAATTGTTTCCTACCTATGGGGATCAGGAATTCCTGTAGTGTAATGTCTTGTATTGGGTAGTATTTCAGGTTATATGGAATCATACCATTGATCATAACAAAATGGTATCAAATGTATGGTATTTATTTAACAGAATATCCTTTTGGATCACCCATTATTAAAATTTATGTAATTTTTTATGCAGTAGGACTATTCGAACATGGGGTGTTGGTATAGTGGAGTGTTTTGCAAACTATTTCTTTGACGAACCTTAGGTTACCATGGGATGTTGGGTTTCATTTGGTTTAATTATTATTGTGGTTTATAATATATTTTTTGAAATAAAAAGGGAATTAGGTAAAGTCATTTTTGAACTCACAAAATCTGGAAAGCCATGTGGAGCTAAAGTCATGGTCTTATAGTACTACCTATTGTGGTAGCTTGATTGGAATATCGACACTAACAATATAGACAAGTCATTCATCGACTCCATTTTCCATGTGGTAATTTTTTAAAGTGCATTTCGATTATTGTACATTTTGAGGAACCATTTGATTTTAAATAGAGAAAATCAATACTTCTATTGTTCATGGTTCAAAATTATGGATGATTAAATAAGAATTTTTTTTTTCATTTAGGAATTTTTTTTGGAAATTTCAATAATAAGTTATATTTTACAAAATTAATTTTAAATAAATTGATTCATGATGAATAAAGGTTTTCTAAAATTCACTAAAATGTTTTTAATAAAATACATTTGTTATATTATGATATATGGTTTGTTTTTAGTTTCTTTTTTGAGTTTTTGGTGGTTCAGATTTATATTCTGTATATGCGGGTATTTTAACCATGGAGCACTGTTAGCTTATAGTTTGGGAAAATAACGTGGCATGCTTTAGCAAATTGTGATGGCTATGTAGTGCTTCTAGTGGGGTGTTCATAGATCAATCATGGTCATTAAATACATTATTATATAATATGGATAAAAACTATCTCAGGATTGAACCATTATTCATGGTTATTGAATAATTTGAAAATAATGTGGCCAAACTATGTATGTTACAACGTGTCTATAAATGGGGGAAACATGGGTTTTATTTTTTTCTTTATTAGTTTAAAATAATATATTTTTTGCCATTGATATTCTGATGAGAACCCAAATTCAATGATGTGTACTATAGATTGCATGGTTCATTACATGAGTGGATGTGTTACTAAACTAGCACCAAAAGGTGCATGTGTGATGCCCAAAGGAACACCATTTGCTATTGTGAAACCATTCAAAATTATATTTTCTTTTGAAATGTACATTAATAATAAAAAAACTACGATAATTTTTTAGTCATTTGAGTGATTGTTTATATATATATATTTTTTAATTATGTTACTTAGGAGGTGTTTTGAAATTGTTAATTCTTATTGATGGTTTGGATTATTTTATGTTCTTATTTTTATTGATTCTTATTATCTACCCACAATACATTTTGATGAATTTTCAATATGAAACTATTGGTGGTGAAACTCAATCTAAAAATCCTTATGGTGAACCCATATACTAACATCAAGAATTTCTTATGTTGAATCCTAATTTATTTTATGGTCAAATGGATCATCTCGATGCAGATGATTAGATGTCGAATGTTGAGTGAAAAGTCAGTTTCCAAAATTTTTAAGATTTGTTAAAGGTAATTCTTTTCAAAATTATGATTTACAGTGATCCCAAGAATTGGTATGAATCAGTATGTCAATCTAAGCCTTTTTAATTCCTTACATAGATGTTCTTGAAGGATCCTTTCATTTGTAAGTACTTCACCGATGTCACGAATGTGAGAAAGGGGATAGAATTCACTATTCAATAGAAGGTGATAGTTCCAGGATGGAGTTATATCATCGTTTTTAATATTTTGTTCCATGAGATCCGATGTATGTTTCCAAATATACCTTGAAGGGTTGACATTTCGATTATGGGGTCTGTCTTGATCAACAATATATGGTGCTCGAGTTTATCTTAACAACTTATTTTGATTTGTAAAGACAATATATTTGTGTTGAAGTTGTGATAGCATGTGTTACTGAGATGAATGACCTTCCAATAGTCTTTTTCATTTTTGGATTGAATTATAGTAATAATAATGGAACGGGGCCTGATGTTGGAGGTGGTGGTATGGATATTATAAAGCCATCCGATCTTTTTGTATCTTTATCTTGGCACAATATCATGATGTGCAATCAATGTGGCAATCATTCACATTAGAAGTATCCGTGTCTGGTTAATTTGAGGTTATTTTAAGCCTATGTATTCCTAAGTCCAAAAAAGAGATTATTCATGGAGTTTCCTTGAACCAACATCGAACCATGTCATCCCTTTCAAAATTCAAACTTTCCTTCTTGGATGATAATAGTGAATTTTTTCCTTTAGTTTTAAGACACCATTTTTTTGTTCCTTCTATTATTGTGGTTTTTTTTTAATTTTTAAATTTCACTATAATATCTAAGGATGTGGTGTGTATTCTGTGAAGTTTTATTTTTACGGGATCTATTTCTTTGCGGCGTTCTGAATTTTCCCTATTTAAGTAGAGGTGTGTTCTATGAGTCCCATTTTCCTACTGTTTATTGTTATTGTGAAAGGGCAACATACATGTGTGTATCCTAAGACACAATTATGGTGAATGTTCTGTGTTAGAATTATGCGAGCATTTTTATATGTTTTGTTTGATTGGATTATTATTAGGTACTATGTGACCGCTTGTGTCTCTAAAATAAGGTGTTCCAGTTTTGAATATTTAGATCATTATTGTAGTGATGCATATTCTTCAAATATAAGATCTCACACCATAGGACTGGGAGTGAAAATTATCAATCAAGATGAAACCTTCAGGGGCGTGGGAAGAATTGGATTTTTTATTTTTACCTTCTTAGTGAGTGGGTAGTCTAAATTAATTGGTTTTATCTTTTTATAATCTTGGATTTGGTACCATTTGACCGTCATTTAATTGTATATATACCCATTATAAGGGGGTTGTTTTCTGTGTGTGAATGATATTTTTCATGTTCGTATTAATTTTCATATGTGGCATGTTTCAGCGTTTCTAGATAATTAGTTCATAATGGTGTGGATACCCTATTGGTCTTGTTGTGATTTCATCTAGAATTGATGAGTACTGGTAATTTTTTATTGGTGGGGAGCTCGTACTTTCCTCCCTTGTAGATAGTAACTTTTACATTATAATGTTGTTTTATAGGTTATTCCATATGATTTTTTTTACATTAATGGCCTCAGTTTTTGTTTTGTTTATGGTAGATGACTCTGTCACATTGTGGTGATAGTTAAATCACATTTCAGTTCTAGGAATTATCTCATGAAAGTGGGTGTAAATTTTCCTTTGATTGATCAACAAGATTTCTTTCCTTTATAGGGAATATTTTTTAATAGTGGGTAAAAATATGACACCCTAATTCTTATTTTTATCCTTTGATTCTATATATCATCTAGTGCTTGGATTTCATCACATTTTCAAGTGGTTTCAGATCTAAATTTTTTGTTTCAGGCATTATTGATTGAAAATTTGAGTTCATGTATGTTTTTTGTAGTAATGAGAATTTTTAAATTATAGTTTGAATGTATCGAGAGGAAACTTCTTAGAAGAGTGTATTTTATACCACTAATGTCACTTATCTATGGAGTGTTTTTGATGGATGATTTATCACTGGAGTTCTAAGTGTTTGGTGGTAAAATGGTTGTTGTTTGTTGTATTTACATTAGGTTTCATAGGTAAGGTTTATTGTACGATTAACCATCTCCCCTATGCGTACAATGGTTTCTGGTTTAGGTTGCACAGAATAATGAACCATACTACCTATGTGTTAATATATTTAATAACAAATACTTGGGAATCACACAGTATGTGCACAGTTTTTTAAATCATTCATGACAACTGTACAACCCACACAAGAAAAAGGTATTTTGCTATTTTATCCTTATTTAAAAAATGGATTTATTGCATTAGAGATCCTCATTCAGACCCAATAACCAAAATTCCACCCATGATGGTTTTCGTAATGTTCATACCCTTCAATGTAGGATTCAATGCGGTTTCATGAATTCATCACTCGAATAAAAATGTTAGGTATCATCTCTCTTTCTGATTTTCATTTTCATACATTTTACCATTATCCTCTATCCCTATGGTCCATGTTTGACTGATTTTGGTAACTAGGATAGAGCGAAATTATGGATCATAATCCATCGGGATCCTTATGAATGTTTTATATTCTTCTATCATTTATGTAGTAAATTCAGATGGGCATCATTAATTTGAATGTGATTTGAGGTAGGTTTACATTCCAGTTTTCCTTTTAAATTTTAGATTAGTGGTTTATTTATTTCTAAACATTCCTTGGAAGGTAAATAGTGACGAATTATTTTTAAAATATTTTTATGATGCTAACAAAGGATTTTTCCTTATTCTTTTTTAATATATAGCATGGAATTGTTGAGTTGTTCACACTATGTGATTGATAAATTTCCCTGTTATATTTTTCATATGTTTTGTGATTATTAAAAGCATGGTTTTGTTTTGTAAATGTATTTTTGAAATATAAAATAGTGGTCTGTGTTTCATAAATGGTTTTATAAATGGTATTGGGATTGAATGTGGTGTGAAGTTTTTTCTATGAAAATATTTTGGCATGTGATGGAAATGTGTTGGTTTATTTTTTGAAAAGGATGATTTGTTAACAGGTGTTTGAGGGTTGACTGGCATATCTTTTAATATTGAGGTGGTAAAAAGTGACCTTGTTTAATTATATCTCCTTGTTATGCATAAAGTTTTTAGGAGGCCAATATAATGAAGATCCCTTAAGCATTAATTGATTAATGTAAAGAGTTTGACATTAGGGTAACTCAGGTGTGTCATGTATGTGTGAGATATTTATATGTTATATTTATATTTGTTTTGGGTTGGATGTATGGTTTGTTTTGGTTGAATCATTGTGTTTTTTTCATGACATAATGACATTGAATATTAACATATTTTTTTATAAATGATTTATGTAATAGTTTCATTTACACAAGAGATACTTGTCCTTCAGATAGACTGTCTTCTTTAGGATTATTCCCCTCTCTCTTTCCAGGTAGGATGTGATCGAGTATCTAGGAACTATGATTTCATTATCTAAGGAGTTATTTTAAAATGAGTCACATGTATAGTATGTTATATTTTTTTGAGATCATATGTTCTATCATGATCTTTGGAACATAGTTGTTTGTAGCATCTGATTGAGATTCTTGTTGGTTGGATACTCTTGTGTTATTATTTACATTGTCATTATAATGTGATACATGATTATTGTCTCTTGAGTTGTGGCATTCATTGTAAAAATGTTTAATTGTTTTTAAAGAATTATTGAAAATGTTTAAGAACTATTCTATTTTTCATTTCCCCTTTTTAACTTGAAAAATTTCCATTTTTTCTAATGTTAAAGTTGTTCCATCTCAAATATTATTTGATGTTAATTTGAAAAGGTCAATTGAATGTGATTGGTTTTAAAAAGAAAAAATGTGTATTAAAAATACATTATTTTCATATTGTATTTTAAAAAAATTTTGTTGATTATTATTTTATATAAAGGAAGTGCATTGGGAACGGATTTTTTCCGGCATGCATTCAGTGTTTTAATACTCAAACCTATAGTTTTTCGTATTTTATGTTTCTATTTCAGGTCTCAGTTCGAGCATCATTACCTAGGGTTATGGTTTGTTATGGATTATATTGTGACCCTTGGGGTTACATGGAGATGTAGTGGTTGTTATGTCCAATTTTTTTTTTCAATATAGTTTTGTTGTAGAGCATTTGGTATTTTCAGTTTACATGTAAAAGATTTTCACTTTAAAGATCATATGTATATTGGGATACACTATTAATTTCAATTATACAGTTAATTTATATTGGGATAACTCATTGCCTAGTTTAATCGGTTGATTCTGTGCCACTACTTTCCTACCAATGGGGATTAAGAACGACCATTGGGATAAGTCTTTTGCTAAGTCAGGTGTTGGGTCAGATGGAATCTTAGGTTGTTTCATGACATGTATGAAAGATAAGGATATAGATTAATACATTAAAATAAAAAAATATATTACAAAAGGGTTTATTTTATTTTTTAATTTTTTAATTTCAATTAAATGTTATAGAATAATAAATAAAATAAGAAACCTTTAGAAATGAACAACAATTATTCTATGAACTACCCCTTTTCATTTATACGAAAAATATTCCATGTGGGGATTTATAAGAATTATATAGACTATCTTATAGATGGATTTATTTTATTATATAATTTTGATAGAAAATTGTTTATAAAAATATATTTTTATATGTATGGAGGGATTGATATTAGGTTAACATTACAATAAAGGGTCCAGATAATGAATATTTTTTATAAATCATGTATCATATTTATTATTTTTAAATGAAAAATGGATCTAAATTATATCATTTATGAATAAATGATTTAATTAGTTAAAATTTATAAATATAAAATTAGTTATTTTTTTCTACACACAAATATCATTTCATTATCGCACCAATAAAATAATTTTTCCCATAACTGTTGTAACATGATTTTACAATTTTTAATATTTATTATTACAAAAAATACGAAATAAATAAGTAATATTAATTATTCTCATTAAAAAACTATCAATTTAACGAAATAAAAACGACGACGGAATTGAACTCTCTGGTCCATTACATTATGAAAATATGGTGTTTGAGGTGTTCTTGGAGGTCAAGGTGACTTATCCCCAGTAATTTTCCAAATTTCCCATTCCGTGACCAGTTCCACCAGTGAACAGTTCCATCGGTAACCTTTAACAGTGACCTCTCATTCCATTTCCAAATTTCCAATTCTTGGAATATTTGCATCAGTGAACAGTTCTATAGGTAACCACTAACAGTAACCTCTATTTCCTTTGCCAAATTTCCAATTCTGTGAACAATTCCATCAGTGAATAGTTCTATCAGTAACATCTAATGGTAACCTATCTTTCCTTTTCCAAATTTCCAATTATGTGAATAGTTCCATCAGTGAACAGTTTTATCGTTAACCTATATTGGTAACCATTATCGGTAACCTCTATCAGTAACCTATAATGTTAGGGGACCAATTTTATATCGGTGAGGTTTAGTGAACATTGTTCTATTGTAGTGAATAGTGTTTTATCAGTGGGGTTCAGTGAATAGTGTTCTATCAGTGCGGTTCATGGAACAATGTTTCTATCAGTGAGGTTCAGTGAATAGTGTTTCTATCAGTCAGGTTCAGTGAGCAGTGTTTCTATCGGTGAGGTTTAGTGACCTCTTTTTCTATCAGTGAGGTTTAGTGAACATTGTTTCTATCGGTGATGTTTAGTGAACAGTGTTTCTATTGGTGAGGTTTAGTGAATATTTTTTTTATGGGTGTGGTTCCGGTAACAGTTTTTCTATCGGTGATGTTCGGTGAACAATTTTTCAATCAGTGGGGTTTAGTGGATAGTGTTTCTATCTGTGAGGTTTAGTAACAGTTTTTCTAGAATGGTAGGTGTACAGTGTTTCCAGAACGGTGAGGTCTATCCGTAACCTCTAATGGTGAGGTCAATCGGTAACCTCTAACGGTGAGTTCTATTGGCATCTTCTAACAGCGAGGTCTATTAGTAACCTCACACGGTGAGGTCTATCGGTAACCTCTAAGGGTGTTGTTTATCGGTAACCTCTAACAGTGTGGTCTAACAGTGACATTTTCATTCCTTTGCCATATTTTGAGTATCTGAATAGTGATTCTATCTTCCTACAGTTTCACCCCTTTGACATTTCCTTTGATGTAAAATACATTTAAATCCTTCTTTTAAGGACTCTTAATACCGATTCAAATTCCATAAATCCTATATTAATTATTCCTATGGATTGGGGTGTTTTTACTTTGTCAAACCATGTGGATTAATGGGATCTGATTTTAATGAGGAATTAATCATATCTTAAGCTGTCGCCCCATTAAATCATCAAAAGGGACAAAATATCATTCTCCCTTACTGATCCTCTTTGTTCTCGGCTATGATATGCTAGAACCTTTCGATACTTCCCTTAGTAGTTGCAAAATCAAGCTTCACTCCTCAGATTGGTTCCCATCTATTTTGATGCAACTGACCTATATCAGTCAATCTTCGATATATGGTATATTTTATAGTCGTTCCTTTGGGGATCATTTCCTTATATTTCTCCATTACATGATATATCAGGTAATACCCATTCTTCTAATGAGGTTTTTTCTTGGGGTTGATATGGTGTTGTCATACTGTGGCATCCTTTGGTGGGTACAGTTGTCATGATAGGAGGATCATGACCTGTTTTGTGGATAAAGAACACGAGGAAATGATTTAGGTAGTAGATGATTATATTCTCTTTCTTTTACCTGCAAATGTATTTTTAGGATGTTTAATCCCACTAGATGACAATGGAATTGACATAATTTATATTTTAATCGGATAAATAAATTGATATCGATCGAATGTTACTGCCTCTTGTTTTTATAGATAATTTGATACCTATGCATGATTTTTTAGATATTTTTTCTTGATTGAAATCATTAAAGAACATAAACAAAGATTAATTGATAATTGTTGGATAACGATAAAGAGGCATGAAAATGAATATGGTTATTTTTGTAATTTGATGTTAATAAAATTAGTACAGCAAGCAAGTTTATATATTTTCTATATCTTACTAATTAGGTTTTCTGAATTTGGAACCTACAAATAAAAAATCTGTTAATTCAATTTGGATTAAAGAACTGATTGTTTGATAATTTCTTAAGGGGTTCTGAGTTTCCCTTTTGATTGTTAAAGGACCTAGAGCTCAATTAATGTGGTGTTTGTTTTCATGCTGCTTGTGTTGTGATGTGATCATGGATGGTTGTTGTGATATGTGGGGGATTGAAGGCTTTTGGTTGTGGCAGCAGATAATGCCTAGAGTGGTGAGATGCATTGGATTATGCATGTGGGTGTTAAGGAGGACACCAGAGATGATGGAATCGGGTGGATGTGATTGTTGGATGCTTGGTATTTTTGATTGGCAGTTTATTTTCGTTAATTTTCCCCACTTCTCAATGTTGCTGGTCTTACTTACCCTTCTTCCGAAAGTGGCGAAGACACGTGGGGTATGACACGTTCTTTCCGTGTTCAGCTTATCAAATAAGGATTGATATATGCTCTTGCTATAAGCGGCAAAGACTAGATGGGTAGTACATCTACTCACAATGTTGATCCCCCATGTGTTTAGTAGAATATAATGCTTTTCAAGAATTCCTAAGAATGTGGGAAATTATTCCTATAATGAATAATTCATTAAATGGTGTTAACCCATGGGGATACAGTTGCTGGAACATAATGCTGAGGTTGTAATTTTTGAAGGAACATTTGACTTTGGGGGTTGTTAATGAAATTTAATGTGGAATTGTTTATGGTTAATTAATGTTTAAATAATTAATTAACGTAAAGTGGAAGTAATAAAAAGGTAATGAAGTAATCTAAAAATCTCTTTAAACGTTTGTGTGCACATACGATACCTAGTCCTATAAGTAGCAGCCCAAAGTCTAAGAGATGTTAGTTGCAGTGTGTCTAAGACTAGGTTATCCACATAGTGTGGTTGTAAGTTATAGTATAATATGTACTTGTTGTGTTTCTATACGCTACTCCACCCTGTTTGTAAGGGAAACTAAAACCATAAGGATTCGGAGCACTAGAGAGTGTTTTTACAATCATTTCGGTGGGAGGATCGATGGCTGACTACCCCCTATGGTCACGCTCTTTTCTATTGGTAGTTACTATTTTTGGAAGGAACATTTGTTAGTTTCCCCATATATGTGTGTAAATGGATGTAATGGATTGTGGTTATTCACACACATATATTCTGTATATAATTTATTATGGACTACAATAGGTAAAACGTGTTTAGGTTGTAATGGATTGAGGATCCTTAGTTGGTTTAGGGGCTGTAATGGATTGAGGTATAATACCCGATGTATGATACATGTTATGAAAGCTGTGGTGGCTCCCGGAAACTACCTGGTTTCTTTGGTATGTGGATGTGGTGGTGTTGTTCCATGAGGTGCATACTATGGTGCTTCGCCCAGGTGTCTGTGGGAAAGCCATTTTGGAGAGAGATGCTCAGGACGTGCAATGTTGGGGAAAAGCCGAAATCTAGTGGGAAAGTAGTAGCGGGGCACCCTTGATATTCATTATTATATGATATATTATTTATTATGTTACTTGGTGAGATTATCCATGGTGAGGTTGGGGACTTAGTATACCTGTTTAGGTGAAAATTTAGTTTCACATTCTGTTCACTATGCTTTAGCATGCTCTCCTTAAATTGCATGGGAGTCTTCGAGGATGATCCAACTGAGTATACTGTTATACTAACCCTATGTATATATAAACAATTTTTTAGGTCACTTGGAGCAGCTTGGATATCAATCTCGTTTCTTCCATCTTGGGGTTGTAGGAGTTATTCGGGCTTGTGGTTTCAGTTGTTTTTACTTTATTTTGGGTAGTTGCAGTTTTTCACCTTTCTGTTGTAGTACTTTTTCATCTCATTACATACGGGCACTTGGGTTTCTTTTATATTTTAGTTTTGAGTTGGAGTTGGTTGGTGTCAATCTTATCTCTCTCTTCCGCATTTGTTCTCTTAGAGGGTAATGCCTCCCATTTGTGTGTTTATTATACCATCGGTGTTAGTCGCCATCCTGTGGCCTACTGGAGGCGGGACTCTGTGTTCATTATCCCACTTATTACATTTTCGGCCCATGAGGGGTACACTTTGTGAGGTGGGGACATGACAGAGTGGTATCACTAGTCTGGTAGATGGATATGATGGAGTTTGGAGTTAGGCATAGGTGAGGCTACATGGGTTGTTTGGGTAACATCATCATTCATGCATAGAAAGTGATGTAAATAATGGAGACCATCTGAGACATAGGCTTTTAGGGCCCCCTATGATCTCATTTATGAACTGTTAAGTTTACAATGGATATTAAACAAGGTGATACTAGTTGCGGGGTAGAGACTTAGGAAAGGACCATTCATCATTTTTCATTGTCCCAATGTTTGAATAGGTATTCCTAGGAATAAGTTAACCTAAGATGAATAAAAGAAAAAAATAATTAATTGATGTTGAGTAATCCATATTCCAGGTTTAGGAGCTCTAACGGTTTTTTATTTTATAGGTATGGCTCCAGGTCGACGTCCTCGTCATGTTTGAGCAGAAAATGTCCAGCAAGCTATTCCAGCAAATCGCCGTAGGGTAGAGGTTGACGATGATGAAACTTGGAGGAAGACACTCTGAGCGTTTCAGTGCCAAAGACATCTAAAGTATGAGGGATCCATTTCAAATGCAGTCATAAAATACTGGTTAGAGGACTTCTAGATCAGCTTCAGTTTGATTCGTTCTCGAAAGGAGAACTAGGTGTCCTTGGTTGTGACAATTCTACATGGATTAGCGTGGTAATGGAGGTTATTGTTCTTCGGGGATTGTTGGAAGTCAGCGATCTCATGGGAGGAGTGCCAGGATAGGTTAAAATTCGAATTTCCTTCTTCTACTACAAAGGTGTCCAGTAGTCAGGAGATTCTTAACCTTCGTCAGGTGAGGTCATGTGTTTGAGATTTTTGAATCCATTTTAGTAACCTTTAACAATATTCTTCAGACCTTTTGCAAGTTGAGGAAGCCAGGGAGAGACATTTGGAGGGGGCTTTCCATCCATAGATCCAATTCCAGGTCACCTAATTTATGTTCAAAACATATCTTGAGGTACTGGAAAGGGCAGAGGTTATCAAGAGAACATTGGCCAGGACCATATCATCATGAGAGGATAATCATCATGATTCCAAATTAAGTAGAGGTGTGGTCTGGGAATCCCTATTTTCAGTGTAGACGGGTTTCCATTTAGTTGGGGGTAGGTCCCAGCCCTTCACATCTAGTTTCTCCAGAGGCAGTTACTCTCAGGCCTATCCCAAAGGATCATGCGCTTGTTTTTCTTATGGTGGTTTTGGCCATCAGCAGCAGGAGTGCCCGACCGTTCAGAGCGGTCATCATGCACAAGGCGCTATGCTCCAGGTCCCTCGTTGTGGAAGTTCAAGCCAAGGTAGCAGCAACCAGTTGCAATAGCTTTAGATCAGCTGAGGGTATATGGGGCAGGTAGAGGACAGCCCCCTAATGCTCCTCATCCTCGGAGATCAGAGCGTGGCCATGGTGGTGGTCGTCATCAGGGTTAGAGAGGTCATGGAGGAGGTCGTGGTCAGCTTCATGCTCTTGCGTTGCCAGCTACTGGTGAGCCAAATGTCATTAGAGGTTCCATTTTCTTGTTTTCTACATTGATGTATTCCTTGATTGATTTAGAAGCGACACACTCCTTCATATCACCTACTCATGTCCATGATTTGGGATACGAGGTAGAGAGGCTTCTAGTGCCCTTGGCATTGACTACACCAGTTGGAGGTCGAGCTGACTTGTTTAAAGTATGTAGAGATTGTGTGCTAGTGTTGGGGAAACACCGCTCTTTGGGATATTTCCTATGTTTACGAATACAACCATATGATGTCATCCTTGACATGGATTGGTTGTATTTCATGTAGGCTATTGTGGATTTCTTCTTGAATAAAGTCATCTTCATTGGTGAGGACGGAGATCATGTGGTGTTTGTTGGTTAGCGATACCCTCATATGGGTCATTGGCATGTTCCGTCCATATCATCCATGATGAATGAGATGATGATGAGTTCTTTAGAGGTTCAATAGTTGGAGTTTCCTAAGGTTGTAGAGGAGAACCCTGATGTTTTTCCAGATGAGTTTTTAGTATTACCCCCTCGATGAGAGATCAAGTTTGGGATCGAGCTACAGATAGGAGCGTCTCCTATCTCTATATCTCTATATAGGATGACCCCTTTTGAGTTAAGAGAGCTACATATACAACTTGATGGTCTATTACAGTGCGGTTTTGTTCGTCCAAGTGTGACACCATGGGGTGCACTAGTTTTGTTCATGCAAGTTAGTTCTCAAAGATCGAATTGCGGTCGGGATATCATCAAATGCATGTGAAAGATGAGGATATCCCGAAGACTGCATTCTGTTGTCGTCATGGGAATTATGAGTTTATTGTAATTCCATTTGGAGTGATGAATACTCCACATGTATTCATGGGATTGATGAATGCTGTGTTCCGTGAGTTCCTGGACATGTTCGTCGTATTTTTCATCGACAAAATCCTTGTGTACTCCACATCTGAAAAGGAGAATGCAGAGCATCTACAAGCCGTTTTGGGTGTTCTTTGCCTACATCAGTTATTTGGGAAGCTGTCGAATTGTGATTTTTGGGCTCGATAATTCCATTTATTAAAGAATGATTGGTCCCAAAAGGTAGTTTCTATGGATCCATCAAAGATATAAGCGTTTTTGTCTTGGCCAGCCCCCAAGATGGTTTCAGAGATGAGAAGTTTCTTTGGTCTCGTAGGCTACTACAGGATGTTCATAGCCAATTTTTAATGAGTTGCGACTCTGCTGACAGCATTAACTAGGAAGGATTAGGAATTCATATGGACTAGTCAGTGTGAGGCAGCCTTCGAGTGTCTAGAAGTTAGTAAGTCCCCTAGTCCTTTGACTTTCAGCTAAGTGAGTTCAGTTTGATGTTTTCCTTGATGATTCACATCTGGGGTTAGGTTGTGTTCTCATGTAGCAGAGTTCAGTTGTTTCTTATGGGTCTCGGTAGTTGTGTCCCCTTGAACAGAACTATTCCACCCATGATCTTGAGTTGGTAGCCGTGGTGTTTTCTCTGATGTTATGGAGACATTACCTCATTGCTGAGCGCTTTGTGGTTTTCACTGATCAAAAGAGTTCGAGGTATGTTTTCTCCCAGGTTGAGTTGAACATATGATAGAATCGGTGGATGAAGTTCTTACAGGAATACGACTTAGAAATATCATATACACCTGGAAAAGGTAATGTTGTATCTGATGCACTGAGCCGAATTTCATGTAGTGATTCTGTGTGTGAGTCTAGTGATTCTTGGAGAGTAATCGAGGAACTTTTAGCATTTCTTCTTGATATAGTAGAAGTTGTGGGTAGTGGATGTCCTTTTCATATGACGGTACAACCATCCCTGTTGCATAAGGTGGAAGAGTCCCAGTTGGGATATCTAGTGGTGGAGGTTTAGAGAGACAGAGTTGTATGTGGTGAGGCCCCTAATGGTTGGTCGGAGGATGAACAACCCCGAGTGTTGTATCATGGAAGGCTTGTTATTCACTTGAAAATGAACGAGATGGTTCTCAGAGAGTTCAATAGTTTTACATTAGCAGTACATCCTAGCGTGATAAAGATGTTCCAATCCTTGAGGAGTCAGTTTTGGTGGCCTGGGTTAAAGGGTGAAGTTGCGGAGTTTGTGTCTCGATGTTTAGTCTTCCAGAAGGTGAAGGCCAAACACCGTGTTCCAAGTGGTCTTCTCTATCCATTAGATATTTCTCAGTGGATGTGGGAGGAAAAATTGATGGACATTGTTACTGGTTTACCTTGATCTCTGAGAGGACAAGATGCTATTTGGGTGGTGTTACATCATTTAACAAAATCATCCCACATCATAGCCATCAAGGAGTCATGATAAGTGGTCGTTTTGTTGAGGCAGTATCTAGAGGAGGTGGTGAGACTTCATGGAGCCCCTATGACGATCATTTCTGATCAAGATCCTCATTTTTCCTCCAAGGTGAGGAGAGGTATCCAACATGCTTTTGGTTCTCAACTATGCCATAGCACTCCTTTTCATCCTCAAACGGATGGTCAGACAGAGCAAACCATCCAGACTCTTGAAGTCATGTTATGCTCTTGTGTACGTGATTTTTGATTCCCATGGGTTAGGCACATACCATTATTGGAGTTCCATTACAACAATAGTTTTCACTCCACCATCGGTATGGTGCCGTTTGATGCTTTGTATGGTCGTCCTTGCCGTTCTCCGTTGTGCTAGACTGGGGTCAGAGAGTCAACAATTCTCAGATCTAAAATAGTGCAGAATTCAACAGAGATGGTCCAAGTGATTCTTGAGAGGATGAGGATAGCGCAAGATCATCAGAAATCATATGCTGATCAAAGGAGGTGACCCTTGGAGTTTGATGTTAGGGATCATGTGTTTTTAAAGGTGACTCCCTGTCGTGGGTTGCAATGATTTGGTCATGTATGTAAGCTTTCTCCCCAGTTTTTTGGGCCTTTCTAGGTGTCTTCTTGTTTTGGAGCCATGGGGTATTGAGTAGCACATCCCCCATAGATGTGTCGGATACATGATGTTTTCCATCTATCACAGCTCTGTCGTTATCTTCAAGATTACTCTCACATTGTCGATTGGGGAGATATCGATGTTGATGATGATGCAACCTTTGAGGATATACTTTTGGAGATCCAAGACTGCAATGAGAAGGTGTTGTGTGGGCATTCTATTCAGATATTTTGTGTCTTGTGGAAACACAGTGGAATGGAGGAGAGTACCTAGGAACGTGAGTCACAGATACATGATTAGTACCCATAGTTTTTTTATGTTTAACTCTTTTCATGCCACAATTATCCCTTTGTGGTTAGACCTTTCATGTTTTATTTTTGAATTTCTTTTTTGATTTTGTTTCTTGTTCTCTTTTGAGATGTATCTCGATGGGTGGTTGTTCGGACCCCGTTTCTTTTTTTTCTCTTTAGGTTGGTTTTGAATTCTCAAGGACAATAATGTTTTGAGAGGTATCTAATGTAATGGAACTAACCTCTCTGGTCCATTACATTGTGAAAATATGGTGTTTGAGTTGTTACGCGAGGTGAAGGTGACATATCCCCAATAATTATCCAAATATCAAATTCTGTGAATAGTTCCATTAGTGAACAGTTCTAACTATAATCTCTAAGGGTAACCTCTCATTACTTTTCCAGATTTCAAATTTTATGAATAGTTCCATTAGTGAACACTTATATCAGTAACCTCTAACGGTAACCTCCCTTTCCTTTTCCAAATTTTTTATTCTATGAACAGTTCCATTAGTGAGCTCTTCTATCGTTATCCTCTATCGGTAAGCTCTATCGGTAACCTCAATCGGCAACCTATAATGATAGGTGAACAATGTTCAATCAGTGAGGTTTAGTGAACAGTGTTCTATCGGTGAGGTTCACGGATCATTGTTATATCGGTGAAGTTCAGTGAACAATGTTCTATCGGTGAGGTTTATTGAACACTGTTTCTATCGTTGAGTTTCAGTAAACAGGGTTTCCATTGGTGTGGTTCAGTGAACAATGTTTCTATTGTTGAGGTTCAGTGAACATTCTTTCTATCGGTGAGGTTCAGTGAACAATGTTTATATCCGTGAGGTTCAATGAATAGTGTTTCTATCGTTGAGGTTCAGTGAAAACTGATTCCATAATGGTAGGTGTACAGTGTTTCTAGAATGGTGAGGTCTATCAGTAACCTCTAACGGTGAGGTCTATTGGTAACCTCTAACGGTGAGGACTCTCGGTAACCTCTCACGGTAACGTCTATTAGTAACCTCTAACAGTTAGTTCAATTGGTAACATCTAATGGTGAGGTCTATAAGTAACCTCTAACGGTGAGGTATATCGGTAACCTCTAACGGTGAGGTCTAACAGTGATCTTTTCTTTCCGTTACCAAATTTTGAGTATGTGAACAGTGTTTCCAACTTCCCACATTTTCACCCCTTTGACGTTTCCATTGATGTAAAATACATATAAAGACTTAATTTAAGGACTCTTAAGTACGATTCAATGTCCATAAATCCTATATTAATTATTAATATGGCTCAGAATGTTTTTACATGGTCAAACTGTGTGGGTTAATGCCATCCTATTTTAATGGGGAATTATGGGTATCTTAAACCGTCGCCCCATTAGATCTTTAAAAGGGACAATATATCATCCTCCCTTGTTCTTCCTCTATGTTCTCGGCTATGATATTCCAGAACCTATCCATCCTTCCCATAGGATTTGCACAATGAAATTTTACTTCTCAGATTGGTTCCACTCTATTTTGATGCAACAAAGAAATATTAGTCAATCTTCGAAATAAGGTATGTTTTATAGTCGTTCTATTCAGGATCATCTCTTTTTTTTTCTCTTTTCCATGTTATAGAATGTAATATCCATTCTTATAATGGGGTTTATCTTGGGTTTTGGTTTGTTCTGTCGTACTGTGGCATCCTCGGGTGGATGCAGTTGTCGCGAGAAGAGGATCGTGACTCGTTGTGTGGATACAGAACGTGAGGAACTGTTTGAGGTAGGGGATTTGTTTATTCTCTTTATTTTACATGAAACTCTATTATTAGCATGTTTAATAACATTTTATGTCAATGGAATTGACATAATAAATATATTAACCGAATAAATAAATTGATATCGATCGTATGTTATTTCCTCTTGTTTTTGTATATAGTGTGATATATATGCTTTCTTTGCTAGGTTATTTGTTATTGATGGAAATCAGTATTGAATGTAAACCATGATAAATTGATAATTTTTGGATAACGATAAAGAGGCATGAAAAATAATCTATTTCTTGTTGTAATTTGATGTTAATAAAATTAGATCAGTAAGCATGTTTATGTATTTGTTATAACTTACTAATTAGATTTTTTGAATTTGGAACCTACAAATAAAAAATCTGTTAATTAAATATGGATTAAAGATGTGATGGTTTGATAATTCCTTAAGGGGTTCTATGTTACCCTTTTGATTTTGAAAGGGACAATACCTCACTTAATGTGTTGTTTTTTTCCTGCTGTTTGTGTTGTGATGTGATTATGGATGGCTGTTGTGATATGTGGGGGCATTGAGGATTTTGGTTGTGGAAACAGATGATACCTAGAGGGGCGATATGGATTGGTTTATTCATGTGGGTGTTAGGGAGGACACTAGGGATGATGGAATGGAGTGGATGTGATTGTTGGATGCATGGTAAATTTGATTGGTTGTTTATCTAGTTTACTTTTCCCCACTGCTCAAGGAGGCAGGTCTTACTTACCCTTATTCCAAAAGAGGTGAAGACACGCGGGGTATTCCACGTGCTTTCCTTGTTCAGCTTCTCAAGGAAGGACGGGTATATCCTCTTACTAAAAGCAGCAAAGACTCGATGGTCAGTACATCTACTCACCGTGTTGATTCCCCTTGTGTTTAGTATCATATAATGTTTTTCTATAATGTCTGGGAATGTGGGAATGTATTCCATAATTAATAATTGAATAAATTGTGTTAACCCATGGGGATGGAGATACTGGATCATAATGATGAGGTTGTAATTTTTGAACGAATAGTTGACATAGGGTGTGATGATAATGAAATTTAATGTGGAATTGTACATTGTTAATTAATTTTTAAGGAATTAATTAACATGAAGTGGAACTGATAAAAAGGGAATGAAGTAATCTAAAAAGCTCAATATAGGATACCTAGGCATAGAAGTAACAGCCCAGAGTCTGAGAGACGTTTGTTGTAGTATTTCTAAGACAAGGTTATTCCCATAGTGTGGTTGTGAGTTATCGTATATTCTGTACTTTTTTGTCTCTATACGCAACTCCACCCTGTTAGTATGGGCAACTGACACCATGGGGATTTTTATCCCTAGGGGGTGTTTTCCCCAGCATTCTTGTGGGAGGATGGATGTCTAACTTCCCCCTCTGGCATTGCTCTCTTCTCTTGGTAGTTACTGGTGTGGGCAAGCACATTGGTTAGTTTTCCCCATATATGTGTGTAGAGGGCTGTAATGTCTTGTTTTCATTCAGACACATATATTCTGGATATATTTTATTATGGACTACTATAGGTGTAATGTGTATAAACTATGATGGATTTAGGATCCATACTCGGTGTATGGGCTGTAATGGCTTGAGGTATAACACCTGACATATGATACACGTTTTGTGAGTTGTGGTGGCTCTCTGAAACTACCCGGTTACATTGGTATGTGTATGTGGTGGTTTTGTGGCATGTGGTGCATACTTTGGTGCTTCGCCTAGGTTTCGGCGGGCAAGCATTCTTGGAGAGAGATGTTGAGGACGTGCGACGTTGGGGAAAAGCGGAAAACTAGTGGGGAAGTAGTATCGGGGTACCCTTGATATTATTTATTATATGATATATTCTTGTGTGCATTACTTGGTGTGAGTATCCATGGTGAGGTTGGGAACTTAGTATACCTGTTTAGGTGAAGAGTTAGTTTCAGTTGATGTTAACTTTTCTTTTAGATGCTTTGTTTACATTACACGAGAGGATTCGGGGAGGATCCTACTAAGTATACTGTTATATTTACCCTATGTATATATAAACTATTTTTTAGGTCACTTGGAGCAGGTTGGAGATCAAGCTGGTTTCTACTAGCATGGGGTTGCATGAGCTATTCGAGCTTATGGTTGCTGCTGTTTTTACTTTCTTTTGGGTACTTGCATTTTTTCCCTTTCAGTAGTAGTAGTTTTGAAAGAAATTACATACATGGACTTGGGGTTTCTTTTATATTTCAGTTTTGAGTTGGAGTTTTATGGTGTCTTTCTTATCTCTCTCTTCCATATGTGTTCTCTTAGAGGGTAATGCCTTTCATATGGTTGTTTATTATACTCTCAGTGCTAGTCACCAACCCAGGGCCTACTGGAGGCGGGACTCGGGGGTCATTATCTCCCTTCTCACATTGCCTGCCCAGGAGGGGTACACTTTGTGTGGAGTGTGTCTTGACAAAACTATAATGTGATCTGACTTATTGTAAAATTTAAACTGAAAATGTGATGAAAATGTAGATATCTAGTATATTATTTATTATAATTAGAAATGTGTTTATAAAAAATTCGTGTGTAATGATGATTCAAATGACCATAATTAGATTATTAATATTATCAATTATCAATTAAAAAAACTATATAAAAAAATTTCCATTATAAATTCTTCAAATAAATAGATAATGTTTTTAAAAAAAATTGTATGTTTTCACTATTCTTTAATATAATTAATAATTATAAAACATTCATAAAAACTATTTAGTAAATATTTTTTACTTGATTAATTGAAAAATAAATTTATTTATAAAATATAATTATTTTATTCTAATAATTGTCATTTAAATATAACCATATAATAAAAGATGTCACTATTTTATTAGAAGTAAATATTTCCCATTTCCGAGTAAACAAATTTCATAATATTATTATAATGAATAATACTTTTAATATCACTTTAATGAATGTAGATAAATATTAAACATTATTTATCTCAATATTAACATGATTTTTAAATTATTCCTTGTTTTTTAAATTTCATCTTCAAAATTTTATTCATTACATAAATTAGTATAGTTTTTCATTTATGTTAATTACCAATTCCCATTCTGCATCTTCAATGAGGAGGATTTTACAAAAAATATTATCATTAGGAATTAACTTATTGGGTTAAACTGTCTATCTATAGTTAATAATATATTTTGTATATCATTAATTAGAATGATTTTATTCCAGCTAAACCATTCCATCGTTCAAAAAAGAAGATTTATCAAACAATTGTTTTCAGAATAATAAAAAAAAAATTATGTCATGTATGTTAGATAAAATCAAATTTAGGTTTAATAAATTTAAAACTAATCATAAATTATTTTAGTATTTCTTATTTTTTGATGAGGCATGGACTCATCATCCCTTTTATAGAAAATTTTACAACACTTTTTCTTAGTGATTAATTAAGGAGAACATCTTCACCTACCACAAAAGACATATCTTTCCTCCTGTTATATTCATATATTTTATTCATTATTTTCGCAATCATCATATATTATAAATTAATCTAATCCTTATCAATCATTTAATCTACTAACCATAGTTCTATAACCATTATTATATATAATTTATTCAAACAAGATAAATACATACACATCTATACATAAAATTCATCAAAAGATGACATATGTATACTTAATGGTGAACTACAATTATATCGAAACTAATTTAATTAATGATAATGAAACTAAATTACTTGGTAATCCATTAAATAAAAATAACAATTTAATCAAATATTAAAATGATTTTCTCAGGATATCCATCATATTCATTATGAAAAATGTAATAAATGTTCTTTGTAGGGAATAACATATGAATTCACCTAAAACAATTAGTTCTTAATTCTTTATCATGTTCTGATAAAATTGAAATAAGAACACCCTGAAACCAGATTATATCATTGAGATGTTTTCTATATAGATATTATAATGATAAATAATATTTAAATAGAATTGTGTACATTTACTTATTCTGTTGATTATAACACAAATAACATTATTTCATTAAGATGAATTCGGAAATACCCCCATGAAATCAATGGATTTATTTTTACATTTAAACAAAAATAGGAAAATGATAATGTACCCCCATTTTTTAATCATTGTTCATTATTTTCCTATTGAGATGTCAAGCATATATTTATAAAGTTAAAAAATATATATTTTTTCATTTTTTTCCACCCATAATAATTTGAATGGTCTATGTACATCTCATTGCTTCTATGATGAACAAAAAATGGAAACCCATGAGTTTCACATTACAATTATCCACATTTCTGATAATTACAAGGCAAGCATAATATCTTTTTATCTTTTATAACACCTTTGTCATCAGCAATAAACTCAATATTCTTAATCATGTTCATATATTATAAATTTTATTTATAAACCTGGTCCTCCTTCTATGATATGTTATTCTCTCCAATATAGATGATTTCCCTAACACTTGAAACAAAATTTAAGAATTTCCTACCTGAAAAATTACTATTACAATGTAATTAAATTAAATTAAAAAGGGTTATCATATAATTATGGTAAAAATATAATTATCATTATAAATCAATTCATCTCATCATCTATTTATTTTTATATAATTTTATTAAATCATTTATTTTCAATCCATAATTATTTCTAGACATTTTTTTCCTGATGATCAATTCATTATATTATTATTTATAAAACAATTGTTTATAATTATTATATATTTCAAACCTTACTCCATATATATATATATATTATTCCTCGTTATTTCAAAATATATAAAATATGAAACTAATTATATATCTTGGGTATTCTATTTTAACTCATGAACATTCCGTAAACATGAATCAGAAGCAATTACATGATCATTATGCATCAGTAGAAAACATATTAGTTTTAATAATGTATCACTAGAGATATAAAAGTCATTATCTATAGATAGTAATCTAAAAATAGACCATCCAATAATATTATTTTTACATCCATGGAAATTTAAATTCACAATATTATTTCAATAATTTTTTCAACTTTTAATTTAACTGAGTAAATAAGCCAGATAATGAGTACTTTTTTCAAAAAACTAATGGGTTTAACCAACTAATTAGGGACATCTATGAATATTTTTGATATTATTTAGTTCTTAAAATTACTCAAAAATGTTATTTTTTGTCGGGTCATCATTTTTTGATTATAATAAATGTTATTCTTGAGTAAAAAAATATTTTATAACCAAAATTCACATTAAATATATTTTTTAAGTTACATATTTTCATTTATTATTTTCAACAAAATATTTGCTAATCATTGTTAACAATAAATAATTTCATTATATAGTATTATATCCTCAATAAAAATGATTGAATGTTTGACAAAAATTTTGAAGGTAAACTCTATTATTAAAATCCATAAATAGAACAAGTTCATTATACAACCCAAATGACATAACGATAAACACATAATCCACATATCATATATAAATATCAATATTAATATATTATCGATCCTTCACATTCAATTGATACTATAAGTAATTAAGGACAAACATTTAAAAATATTTTTCTCCCTATATCGAATAAAAAAACATTGATATGAGGAAAAAGATTCGTATTATTAATAGGGATATTAATGAAGTATTTATAATCAATGTTACAACTAATTGACCACAATTTTAAAAATAATTGATCACCCCATTGTTATTTTCTGAAATAGTGAAAGCTTTTATCTAGAATGATTTTTAATTTTTTTTTTAAATTCAAAATGTTTTATATTACCCATTTTATAATCTGAATTTGAAATTGTCATTGAATTAAGAAGTAAGAAAAATAATTAACTCATCCTCATAGAAAACAATAAGACTAAGACAATAATAAGGAAATCAATTTATATATTTATTCAATATAGTCAATTCAATAATATAAACAACAATTGTGTTCTCAAAAATATTTTCCAGGTAACATTGTATACTATATTATATCAATTTATTATATTTTTGATATGATATAAAATTTAAGAAATCCTACATTGTTTCAATATTATCTCTATAATGTATCATACAACGATAAATCGAAATATAATCCATACTAACAGATAATATAAAAATCTATTATGGAATCTTCATCATGACTTTCCAAAAAGGCCATCCCACTCCAAATAAAGGCATGATTCTTATAATTCATGAATTCATTAATACCTCCCATTTGAATATTAATAATAGTTTTATATTCTTTTCATGAGGTGATTTTCACATTTTAAATTAAAAAATAAGAAATAAGGTAAGTTGAATATCTAGATCCAAACCTGGAATTAGAATATTTCAAATGACCACATAATGTTCTTATGAACACATAAATAGATAGACACAAACAACTATTGTTGAAGAAATTAAATTTTACACTCTTTTTAAAAATAAATTGTTATGATTTAAAACATTATTAAATAATATTTAAGAAATAATAGCATTACATACCAACAAATTTCGATAAAAACATCTAACAATCAGCTTTATATATGTTACACAATTTATATGTTGTTTTAAACCATTTTAATTATAGTCAGGATCTTTGTGATGGAAAATACCACAAAAAAAATATCCAAATAGGAAAAGTATTATTTTAAATGATTTTTAACTCACATAGATCATTATGGGTGCTTACCCCAATATTTAATTATGGAATACTTATCCATTTTGTTCCAAATATATTGCTTTATACTCTTTCCATTTCAAGGAACAATAGTGTCATCAATCCCCAACTCAAAATACTCTTTATTATCAGAAAAATGTCATAAATTTCAATCTCATAGGGGAAAAAATGTATTCATAAACAGGCATTTAATCCTGATAAGAATATATTACTTTTAAAATAATATTATCAAATAAAATTCATTATTTATCAAGACATTATAATATCATTGTCTTCTACTATTTTAATTGAATCTATATCATTTCGAATCAATTTCAAGAATTATTTATCCATAATATGTATGATTTCCCAGGAGTGATATTCATAAAACTAAAATATTTTTAATTATATTAAATTTTATAGAATCAATCTCGTATTAATCTGTGGAGTTCTTATTTGATGGGCACTATCTACCATATAAACATCTAAATCTATAAATGGAAATCTTTACCATTTGATTTTTTGTACATACTAATAAATAAAATATAATTTCCAAAAAATTGATCCATTCCTAAAACTGCATATTATATGATCTTCCCCCATAATTTAGAGGGTTTTTTTTCATAAATCAGTCAACTATATAGATTTTCCATGATAGTTATTTTGGATTCCCTCCAACATGAATTCCACACACATTTTTTATATGTTTCAAATGACCAATCATTAGAAAAAAAATTAAATTCCCAATTCAATGATTTCTATTATGTTGAAATTGTGTGTAATTATCCTCTTTATACCTTCCTATGTAATGTTCACATTATACTCTATATAAATACATGTTGAAATGAAAAATTCTATACAAATAGTCATGTCAATCATCAATGATTATATCAAGATAAACATAAATTAGAATATATTAATGTTATAATAAAAATAATATAATATCATAAAAATTTACCTAAACCATTACATTGATATAAAATATTTGTAAACATTATTAAAAATTACATATTTTATTTTTCTAAGTCTAGATTTCGTATTTCTATATTTAAAAAGAATTTTTAGTTACTAAATTTTATAGCACATGGTCATAACTTGTATATAACAATTCCATATATTATAATATATACAGTTATACTAAGTATCCATTATCCCGTGATATAATTTTTATAAAATAAATCTTTATGTAAATTCATGAAAATGACCATAAATATTTACTAGACTTTATCATTTATCATAAGTAGCTTTTACCCAATTAAGAACATAAAAACCCTATGGAGAGAAAAAATCATAGAGGAAAAAAATTGAAATCCATTTTTCCAAGAAAAACACAAAAACCTATATAATGTATAAATTTATCACATCATTCTAATATAGTATATAATAAATCATAAACTAATAAAATCATGCCCTTTTTATTAATAAAATTTTTAAAAACCGAATGAAATAATATGGATATGATTTTTCGAAAAATAATGAATTATATTCATATAAAATTTCAAAAATCATTGATATAAGATAAATATTTTTTATAAACCTCCTTAGTTGACTTCCTCCATTATTCCATTTGTGAGAAGTAACATTACACAGTGCATTGAAGTGTTTTATCATACAAAACTACTATTTAGCAGGGGTAGTTGGTCAAGTGATTTTTTGTCCCATATCCATGCATCAAATTGAGGGATCAAACAATGAATAACTAATATTTATCTGTTTATTTCTGAAATTGGTGGTTTTATTCAGTGGAAATCATATCCATGGGATGGTTGGAGGACTATTGAGGGAAAAATTAATAGCTATTTCAACATGGTGGTGGTCATTATTCTTGAATGTGATGATGTGGTTATGAAAGATCCAAGGAACATGGTCTATGATGGTTGGGATGATGGTGGGGTGGGATAATATTAGATAATGTAGAACAATAACGATGATGGGTAAAATTCAGAGATAGGTAATGGAAAAAATTCTTGAATATTTATGAAAAATCAACAGATCAATGTTATGACTGGGTCTCACTAGAGACTATTTCATTGAAGGGATTTTGGTGTTCATATTTTGAAGATGACATAGTCGGATGTGATGTGGGAATATAATATGGGTGTGGTGGCAGTAATGGTTGTGTCTTGGTGCGCAAAAGACATATAGGTTTGGGCCTTTGGGTTAAAATTGGATATGTGTATCAATTATTTCCATAAGGAATCATGCCAACTAGGATGACTACCATTATAATGGGTATCCTCTACATAAAATATTGTCAAGGCCTTCTTGGTACAAAAATTACTAGGGGATTCCCTCTTATATGTTATAAGAAATTTTAGTCTCCCCAATCATATATGATGTATCGATCTAAGCCATTAAATAAATTTTACCAGGCTCATCCTTCAAATAAGTTGTATTAGGATCCCTAATCAAATAAGATCTATTAGGACCACCCGTAATCATATATACTTTTAATGTACAATAACTATAAATAAAAAAAAATTCGTTCAAATTAACACCATAAAACCATTGATCAAAAATATTGAAACCCTATGAAATAAATCAGAAATATAAATAAATTTTATTTTAAAAACACTTTCTCAATATAATAATTGAAACTATAAATAAAAATAGGGATCTTAATTGAATTATACTATGAATCACATATTTTAATTGAAATGTAAAAAAATGGATTCCGTGGTTTGAAAATGAAATGAGGTAGTATATGTTAAAATATGACCTTTATTTTTCCCGTTATACGGAGTTTCAAAATGTAATGAATACAATATGTAAAAAACTAATTTATAAAATTTATGCATCAAATAAAATATTGAAATATAATTTCATTTATAATTAATATCAGTTAGTATTAATTTATCCATTAAATAGGTTTAATAATTATTTACATTGTAAAAAATAGAAAATTGATATTGGAAACAATATTTAGAGGGTATTATGTAAAATTTCCCCATATATTGAGTCAGAATCATCACAAAAATTGATCATCAGCTAGAATAATGAACATTATAAATTTATATAATTGATTTTGATCCCATTTAATTTTTATTATAACTATTATTTAATATATTTCCATTTTTTTAATTCAATTTCTTCAAAAGTTAGGTTTCTTTTAGACATTGTAATAACTAGAAGCTCAGATGTCAAAAATAAATTCAGTAGGATGAATATAGTCACATGAGGTTATATTAAATTATATCAAAAATAATAATAATTAAATATGTAAATAATTATTTTTTGATATATATTTATTAAATTTATGGAAATATATGAAATATGTTTATGAATAAAATAAGTATGTTAAAATCATCGAGATGACACGTCATACGTAAACATGATAAATTATTTTGTTCATTAAATTTAACATGAGAGAAAATGAATTTAAAATTTTATCTTTCCTGAAATATTATTATACCATAAATATAATATTATAATATTATATAATTTTTTTACTACAAATGTGATTTAATGATGAAAAATGTTTCACATTTTATTGTGGAGGTGGTTGTCCACAAGAATGCAGTAATGATGTAAATGTATATAAAGGTTTAAAAAGGTAGATAATAGTTGATTGATTTTAATATTATAATTTTAGATTTGTCATGAATATAAAAAAAATTTAATTTAATAACACATTACAACTATTTGTGAGTGGTGATGTTGAAAATTGAATTTCATCATTTAATGGTGAAATAGAATTCCATACAATCGAATGATGTTTTTGTTACCCATTTCATTGAATAATGATACAGATATAGTTTGTTAAATTAATATAACAGGATACTAGTGAATATAATATTCTGTATCTATTATTTAGGAGTCATTTAGGATTATTTTAAGGAGATATAGGAAGTGATAAAAAAGGATAAAATTGACCTCTTTTCCATGGATTACCAATATAGATTTATTAATAAATCATTATTAATTTATTTATCAAACCACACACTATATGAAATGGGGATGAATTTTTTATAGGAATTTTTGTAGATATTATCAAATCTAGATCGATTCATATATGTGGAGAAGAGCATATTAGTTGTGCACTTTTATATGTTTGTGTGAGATCACACTTTGAAATTTCAATATGATTAAAATATATTAATATATTATTAAATAAAAATGGCATAAAATGAAAATAAATATAAATATTTTATTTTATTTTGGGAATTAAAAAAACTATAATATTTAATTTAGATAATTTTTCTCATATTTAACCCATTTTTATTTTTATTAAGCCATAGTAAACAAGTTCTAACTCTAATTGTAGAAATATACATTTATTATTTTTACTATTCATTATAAGAAAAAATGTATATGAACTTTATAACTAAAATAGTTACATTTAATTATAAATATTGAATGCATTATTTCATATTTAATCAATATTATATATATATATATATTAAAATATAACCCACATAATGTAATTAAAAATGGTTATCTTAAAAAATTCTTCTCATGTACTTAATTTGTCAATGTAAAATTTAATTATACTATGGTCTCAAATTACATTAATAAAATTATAAATAATATAATGGTATTAATTTAACTTTTAAATTGATTTAAAAATATATACTTTTTAAGGTTTTAATTGAAGAGAATGTTTTTTTTAAAATATATTATTTTTCACAATTCATTGAAAATAAAATTTCATTATATTCTAAATAATGTATCCCTGGTTAATATATATGTCATTAATTATGAAATAAATATCATTATGAATAATTAAAATTCTGCAATTTTTAAATAAATATTAGATATTAATTCATATAATAGATAATACTAAATTTTGTTAGATATGAATATTTTTTCCCACTTCCATGAATAATTTCATAATGAAATTTCAATTAATAAAAAAACTTAAAATAATAGTAATTAATTTTAAGAATAATTTATAATTATTTATCATAACATTATCTAGGTTGTTCCAATATATTTCTCCCATATATTTCCTAAATAGATCTAATGTATAATCTTAAAATGGAATTCCATATGTCTGGTAGAATGGTAAAATGTATGATGTTGTCAATTGATTCTAATAATGATATAGATAAAGGTGAAAATAATGTTTTTAGGAAATATATTTAGAATGAAACATATTTTTTCAAAACAGCTCATCCTAAACTACGTTCTCGAGTACATAGAAAGATGTGTGGAGTAAATAATGTAATATATGTCACAAAATTTATTATGCTATCTCTAGATATTTGGGTATATTTTGTCCATATTTCAAAAATATTTGACCAATAATTCCATGAATATTTATCTATTTTATCTAAAAGGGGAATCATTATAATAATAAAACTTATATTCCAATGATTGATTATCATATCATGCTCAGATAGGTGAGCAAGATATATAGTATATTTTTCGATGTTATTTAATTGAAAATGAAAAGGCCTCATATTAGATAGTAATCGATTATATTCTATGTGATGTTTTTATTGACTATAATTTGTCTTACCACATAACCAAATCCTAATAAATTTAATTTAAAAATAATTATTCCAATTGGGTGATTAAGTGCTTTTCTATTTTTTCAAATCATTCGAAATATCTCCGTGTTGTTAATACACATAAAAGTACATGTTTATTTCTTCGATTTGTCGGGTTTTAATAATTTTTTAGTGATACTATCAATCATGAATAATTTAGGACAAAATATAATAATTGGAAATTTTCAATGGAGTTGTAGTTGTTGATAAACATTACCAGGTAGACGATTAAAAAAAGTAAATAATGTTTTTTAGATTGTAAGAGGGATATAGAGTAAACTAAATCTTTTGCAATATACTATGACACCATAAAAATTGATGTTAAATATTTTAGAACACATATATTTTAGTTTAATGATATTTAAATCCATTTAGATTCAATTCATTAGATTTAATAATAAAATATTGAGATGTCAAAAGAAATGGTACCCTATAATTTTTTAAAATACAATGATTTGAACAAGACTAAATATGATTTAAATAAATTTAAGTTTATTGTTAAGGAATTTTTAAATAATGATTTATTTTTTATATCTTATTTTATTTCATTATTTAGTCAATTACTGTTTCATTCGTTATTTGATTTTTTAATTGGATAAATTTTATTGATTAATATTTTGGATAAATTTTTTTAGACTCATAATTTCATGGGTATTTATTATACGTAATTACTAATTAAATTATTAATATAATACTTAAATAAAATTCTATATATATCCCTTTACATTATAACATTACATTGATTATATTTTCAAAAATTAAAAATTAGGATAATAAAGATAATTTTAATTATATGTGGATATATTATAGCAGTAAATAGTTGTATAAGCACATGGGAGCAAGTGTATAAAATTTTTAATTTAATCCAATTAACTAAATGTGTCATGTATTGATCTTTTTAAATAAGAATATATAGTTGAGTTTAATTACCTACTCCTATAATATATTTTGAAAAGTAAAATTGACACATTATATTTTTTTCATTTTTTTAATCAGTATTTTCCATAAGCACTAATGAGTTATATATGAGAGAATTTTTCTTTACAATAATTGAAAATTTCTATTCTCTCTGCTTGATATTTATTATTTATATGAGACAAAAAATATTTTTATTATGAGATTTAAATATAAAAAAACTTCACAGATAATAATGCAATGTCCATCTAATGGATGTTAGATGATTTCCATATGATGGAATTATATAAATTATATCAAATAGACTCCATCAGATAAAGTCAAAAATTATCTATCATATGAAAAATTACTGACCAGACCAGTTAAAGACATAATTTTTAATCATATAATGACCTAGAATTTATATTGGATGAAAAAAAAGCATTATAATATTGAAACATCCAAACAGTGGTCATAAAATGTTGACAAACATTGATTGATAAATAAGGAATGTCTGACTCCATTGAAACTAATTCATATAAGTGTGAAATAAGACCATTGGTATATCAAATATATATATATTTATCATTGAGATTTAATAAAATGATCTTATATGATAAATGTGGTTTCTTGAAGTGTTGCCATATATTTTTGATGAATCAAATTTTTTTAATTTTTTAATTTATTATGGGAGCATTTGTGTGGATGATATTGTTAATTACTTATTATCATCATATATAATGACCATTGTTTCTGATATTTTTGATTTAGGGCTCTTAATGATGGATTGATATTATTTTCCGAATTGGTTTAATCGACAGAAAAAAAAATTTGGAAAACATTTTGTTTCAGATTATTCAAATTAATGGATTCATATGATTTTCATAAACACCTTAATATATGTACTTAACAATGAATACCATATGTTATGTAAATATATAGCCTTAATAATTTGTGTTAAAGGATATTTTTTTTTGTTAATAATGTTTATGTATTGTTTTTTACATATCTCAGTTACAAAATTATATATTTTTTGTTATTTTCATAAAATTATTTCTTTTATACACTATGATTTCCCCCCAAAAAAATATATTTATTAGTATAATATTTTTCATTATCAATATCAAAATATTTCCGAAATAAAAATTTTTCATCAAAATTTCATGAATGGTCATTCGAAAATTTTATTTTTAAATATATATATATATTACAACTCAACAACTCCCCCGATTGTGTTATAATAATCATATGATATAACAAGAAATATTCACCTCTATCTAGTATAAATACATAAAATTCATTACATTATTTTATTTTTTAATAATCATGATTTATTATAATTATTATAATTATTTTAATAATTCTACAGAATATCAAAGGGACATTATACAGATGTATTTAATGTAGCACTACATCATTCTATCTTGTAGTTATTTGATAATTATTTTTATACTAGAGTTCAAAAATATTTTTCTGATAAGCCTTTTTTTAATTATATATTCATAATTCCCCTGTTTTTCCATATTCATTCATATAAAACCCCTCGAAATCATATATTATGACATTTTAATTATTAAAACATCATCATTATAGATTTGATACGTTTTAAATACTTTCAATACGATAAAACCATATGTATATGTCTAATATAATCGTTTTATTAGCATTTTTACTAGAGTTTTTTATCTTCATCATTTCACATATTTTTTATTGTGATCTATGTACAAACTGTATATCTAGAAAAATCACCAAGAGTAAACAACTAATTTCAATTCCCACCAACTTCATTAAAAGAAGGAAATAATCATGAACTTCATTGTGATGTTCGTAACTTTATGATAAATAAAGAATCATCAACTATTATATAGAATGTAACCCAACATTTTATAGGGTGTGAAACAACTTATATTCAATTAAAATAAAAATTATTCATATTTTTTTGAGAAAAAATACAAAAGATAAATAATAAATCAATCTAAATTATTTAATGATTTTAATTTTTATGATCATATCATAGTTTTTATTCCACAAACTATGGATTTTAAAATACGATTTGTCACAGAATAATGTATTTACATTTATAGGGGTTGTATTTCATGATTATGGTGTGTGGAGTTGTTGAATATTAATATAATATGTTATGAACATTTTCCAATACTATTATTCATTTTATTTTCTTATATATTATAATTTATTGATATCTTTAATTTTTACCCATTATAAGTATCTATGTGATCAATTTCACATGTTTCCCTTCTCCATGTTATAAAAATATATTATGTCTAGCAGATATCAAGGAATTATATGAAGTGAGAATAAATTTTTGGTAGATGATGAATATCATTAATGAGGGAAGAATGTGATGTATCTACTATCCAAATAAACTAAAATAATTATAGTATACCCCTGATTATTATTATGATTAATATTAATATTCATATAACAATATATAATATAAATCAACCTTCTGTTTGGATCATCCAATTTGGTGTCATGACTTGTCCGTTGGGGCATGTGTTGTAAATACCCCATACACTCCACCCATAGGTCTGGGGTTGGTGACTAACAAAAGAATAGAATATCATGAAAATTGTAATACATTTCCCTTAAACCATCAAACCGAAACACCATAAACACAAAAAGATATATCCATGTAGTATAATTGTTGAATGTAAAAGTGTGGACTAATGAAGAATGGGCCAGAATACAAACCCAACCAAAAGAAACATACATAGTAAAGAAAAAACAGCATCTGAGGTTTTCTTCCATGGATCTTACCTGAAGGGTATGTACAACTCGTCACTGCAGCTCTCCATGTCAACCGGTCACCTCTTTGCACCATTAGGTCCTAACTGTCTAACCATAGTCAAAGTTGTCCATCGTCTGTTGAAGACACCATACAGTGCAACTGATGCCCGTACAGAGGTGAGTATAGCAATATCCATTAGGGACCATAAGACCCACGAAGATCTACCATTATTTCACAAAGGAAAAATAGAAATAATCATCCCAATCAGAAGGCATAATTAAAGGCTCTTCTCAAACCCGGTATAACATAATTACTGAAGTAAATACAATTTGTCGTAAATCTAGATTATATTATCTATAGACAGGCTATCCTACTGACCCACACCAGATCCATAGATGCTGACACACATATGATATCTAGACGTTGACCAAGACACGATTGTTGATCGCTGACCCACACATGATCGATAGGCACTGACCCACACAGGATTGATGAGCGATGACCCACACTGGATAGTTGGATGATAACCCACAGAGGATCGCTAGGCACTGAAACACACTGGATCATTGAGAGATGAACCAAACAAGATGAATAGGCTCTAATCCCAAAATGATCGATAAGCACTGACCCACAAATGATTCAAAGGTACTGACCCACACAATATCTCTATTCAAATTTCATGTCACAGTCGATCAGTAGATTCCTAGATATAACAGTCATGATTTCTGAAGGATCCTCTCCTTAATACATCTTTCATACCAGCAGCGCCAAAAATTCCTAGGAAGAACTGTCATTAATAACCGTCATATCATAAGAATTCCAATGCAACAAACGACATGTCATTTGGACATTTGGCATGTATGTTATAGGCATTTTATGGCCTAGGGACTGATTGGATTTTTGTCTGATACAAACCAGCCATACTCCAAAGTACTCTACAACACATGTGAAGTATTTAAAAAGTACCGCCTCATACTAAGGGTTCTGTCTTCTCGGATGGATCGTGAAACAGACATCTGGTTTAAGAGATATAGCCCTTTAAGAGAAACTGGGTCGTAAGTGGGATCAGGTCCCGTCCAATAGACCAAAATCGGCATACTGGGCCCGACCCGGTTCGACATGGTCCTGCATATACAGAATGTGTCGGGGGATCAGCATAGCCCACGTGGTTGGGTGTGGCCCGCCAGCTCGGTTTGGGCGTCCTCACCCATTCTGAACCGGCCATAATCTATTCGGTTCTTGAAACAGGTGGTTCCTATCTTCTGTCGCCCCTATAGCTAACCAGTTCTTTTGGATAGGTATTGGGTTGGACTGGCAGTCCCGGTCTTCCTTCACTATGGCCAGAGCCATGACTCATTCTCTGTGGTGCACATCCATGTTGCACCACCACTGGCAATGCGGCCAGTTTCAGCTAAATTCCCACTATCTGCCACGACACCTTTGGGCGCCACCACCTCTTCGTGACCAGTGAGATCTGACAGCTTCCTCCTCTAGTTTCGAATTCTTCCAGATGGACGGGGATTTCGTGGGCCACTGGTAAATCTATAAAGGTCTATATTCTTTTCTGACTGCACCTACGGGCCTCCCTAGACAATTTCTTCACCACATGGCCCCTGGTTTGGTATTGCCGCCATATTTTTTTGTCACCCACGAATAATGTGATCATTACCAAGATCATAGAAGGGTTTTGGCCTTGATCAGTTTGTCCCACGCCCTCCATGTTAGTGTTATAATATGGAAAGTATTATTTAATCATAAATACTCCGAAAATGTAACCACATATTATCCTCCCGCATTAAAGAATGAAATAAAGATCATACCATTGGACTGTTGATCCATGTTCTTAATAATATTCAAGAACCCAAAAAAGGGAGGAATTAATCACATAACCCCTGACCTAGAAACAATGAAAGATGCTTTAGATGTGGGATAAGAACCCATGTTTGATGTTTCTCATCGTCGCTGATTGTTTTCAAGTTCAAATCGTACAGCGTTCACTGAGCTCGAATCAATATCGGTGGAAGACGTTGTCAGCACCACATCATAGGATCCTCTCATGAGTTCCAAACCTATCAACAAATCATTATTTCAATAGTGATTAATCTATCAAATTCTATTTATCATTATGATTCATTAATTATATGTAATTAATGATTAAGTTTAACAAACAAGTATTGTCATTACAAATCCAAAGAAACCAGAGGTGTAAGATATTAAATGTATCTAATTAAAAGACTAATGTTGCACTGTGGTCCCAACAGTTTCGCTCAATAGTTACAAAAAATAAATAAAATAAATTTGGAGTTATTTATAATAATTTATTTGTAAGGACCAAAAAATTAGCTTTTCTTTCTGACCATTACCAGTTGAAGTTATGATTCCCTTAAAAGAATCACAGCACTGTGGATTCAATGGTGCCCTCGGATTTTTAATTAGAGTACCTATTCAAAGTATAGATATATGTGCTCACATTTTACTGAATGTAACATAAAAAGTATAAAAATTATTAACAGTCACCCTCGACCAACGCTAGTTGAGGATAGGATCTGCGTTAGGGGAACACACCCACACGAGCTCTATGGTACTCTCGAATTTCCAATCCGAGTTCACATTTAAGAGTAATAGAATTTAACAATAAAATAATTTTTAATTATTTTATTTTCAGCCAAAAATTAACTTCCACTATTGGAACATGCCATCAAATATTAGGATCTACCTATGGAATGGATACCCTCATGAGTACATCTTTTGTCTCAGATTTTTAATATGATGCATAGTTTATAAGTTTTTAGCATTAGAAAAATAAAATAATTTTATTTAATTATTTTATTTACGGTTATTCAATTTTTGGGTGTTTTCATTGGAGGCATGGATCGACTAAACTTAAGTCGTTCCTAGGTTAAACCCGCCATCAAGAACGTAATGGTTCCCTCATATTTTTTATTTGGGAAACTGTTTAAGAGTTATTCCGCATTATATGTAAATATACTCACGCATGGAATTTAATGATTAACATTTCTGAAAATATCATTCCTCATACACGAGGCCTCCGAATCTTTTTCCTTCAATTATTACTGTCTTGTAATTATTCCGTGTAATTAATAAATTATTTGGAATTTACAGCTCATTAAATTCTCCCCACCATAGGGAATTACGTCCAAAAAATCCAAAATAAAGGAAAATAAACATGTGGCATAATAATCATCGATCTGAGTGTGCCACGTCATTATTCTCTCAATGATATTCCGGGGATATAATGGAATTCCCAATAGAGGAATCCACCATCCACGAGGGACCATCTCTTGTCAATCCTTTATCTCCACCGTGAACTCCACAAGCGTCTCCCTATCCAAAATTACATGATTTCTACATTGGATGGTGATTGATGGAACATGAACATACCTTCTCAATTGCGACATGTGAAAGACATCGTACACCCAAAGCATATGTGGGAAACGATCTAGGAGGTACGCCACCTTTCCAACTACAATAAGAAACTGAAAATGTCCGATGAACCTCATAGATATCTTGTGGCTCCGTCTAAATCTCTGTAATCACTGTCAGGGTGAGTCTCATAGAGAATCATGCCCTCCCTCCATGAAATCCAAATGTCTCTATACTTATATTGGAATAAAATATATGTCTACTCTAAGAATTCCTTTTCTGATCTTGGTTGACACACATCTTCTCAGTGGTTTCCCATACCAACTCTGGTCCCATAGCTGGTAACTCCCCAGGGTCTGTCTAGCATATAGGTGATATATATGGCTTCCTGTAAAAGGCCTAAAATGGTGGCATGGGAACAATGGAGTGTAGATATTTCATTATACAAACACTTCCAGTGGTGGGTAGTCTTTCCATTTATGACCAAAATCTAGGACACAAGCACATAGAATGTCATCCAAGGTCTGTATGTTCTGCTCCGTCAAATCTTGTATATGGGGGTATAATCTATGCTCAAGTCTGATGGTACCTGATTCTCATCTCTCACATGCTGACAAATGAGGCATCGTGAAACAAACTCATCCATTGATTTCTTCATCGCTGGCCACTAATACTAATTCCTGAGGTACTGGTACATCTTCCCTACACGAGGATGTACCACCAAAGGGGTTATGTAGAACTACCTCAAAACCACCTCATGTAGAGTCACTAATACCATGGTGTGTAATTTGAAAATGAAAAGTTGCTCCCCACCAAAAGAAAATATTTCATGAGATCATCCTTAAGATACTTGAGAATGTCGGTCCTCACATTCAACATCCTCATGATATGCCTCCCATACCCACTGATAGAGTGGGAGAGTGAATGTCTGGGAATGGTGGTATGTTGCTCTATCACTATCCAAAAAGGATGACTACAATGTGGCTAGCTACTTTGTTTCCTTACTCAATAATAGTAAACAAACCTCCCGTTGTGTGTGTCTTCCACCCTGTCCCCCCTTCCCAAATGTATATACAACCTCATGGTCATAGTCCTGGAGGAACACCAACCAGTGCCGCTAACTCGCTGCGGAAATGCCTACGATCATCATTCTGTCCATGTGAAATGTTATCCCCCTTAAATGATTGATGTGCTCATCGAACCTTTGGTAGTTGGTACTTGCTATACACGACCACTAGGTTATGGTTCTGGTAGTCCATAAATAACATCTAACATTAGGCCTTACTAAGCCTTTCCATTGTAATTCCCCAAACTATTCACTCATCTCTCGAACCTCTGTAGGAGCCATCCGATATTTCGTTGTATATATCAGTGACATCCATGTGTAGAAGCCATTTCCAAAGTACCTCCCCATATAGGGAGGTAACCTTGGAATCATATTTTGAATGGATGTTCCTGCACTCTGCCACTACTTTTGGAAACTAAAAACTCAAAAGATTGATACCACGAGGGTAAGGCTAGCTGACTCATGACTGATCATCTGCACCCTCAAATTAATGAGTTTATCTCGTGCTTCTGGGGTTTCTTTATTCACCGACCAAGGAAAATCCCATACCAATTATTCTAATATACCATATTTTTTTAAAAAACAATCTATCTAAGCATGATAGGATGATGAACAGTTCATATGCAAACTAAAATTGTAAGTCCTCAACGCTGCCACCAAGTTGTTTCAACTGAAAATATCACCTCAAGGGATAGATCACACCATCGGTATAATTGTGATTATCGAGCCTCTTACAATAGGTATCTCCAAACGAAAGTGTCAACTCAACATTTTAACAAAAAACTCTAGGTATTGAATATGATTGGTGATAAGAACGAATGATTAGTACCTCTGTCTATTAATAGAAAATCTAGATGTAGATACAGATCATACCTAGTGTCATTCCTTGACCCCTTGGGGCACACTCCATGACTGCTTGCAGCTACTCACTTCCCTTTCCCCTAGATCATTAAGCCATGTAGGGACCACATTTGGGTGGTATATACGACAAGACGAAATGTATACCACATCATGATACTCTCTTATACCCTCGTATGGGTCTTCTACCCTGAAAATTCATTTATCCCTATTACTTTATCTTCTCAAAAAAATTTACACATCCAAGTCTTGGAGACTGACGTTGGATTCCTAATTACCCAATACTGACATTCACTAGTTGTATCTTCTCATCCAAATAATATTCAACCAAAGAGGTTCTCTCTAGAACCCTAACATAAATAGGAATGCCAAAAAAGAATAGTCATAGCTCCACTCTTCCGAGACACTTATCTCTATGAGGTCCTTTCCATGGAGAACTAGTCATATCATATTACTAGAGTATCTGGAATATATTGTATGACTCAACGATTACTCAGCTACTGACATGTCATTCTGCAGATGTTCTAGTAACTCTTGGGAATACAAACCCTTTAGTTTTTATGGCAAGACAACCCTTCTTGAAGAATTGTTTTCAAGCTCAGTGTAGGAATAATTCACCTCATCGTAAGATAACAGTTATCTAAACCCTACCATCACCATGCTGGGCCACATAGAATTCTCCCTTCCAGAACCACTATATGATCTAACAGTGACCTTGATAGATGGTAACTCGGTCAACCCCTTAGACAAGTCCTTTGACACTTATGAGTCGGGCTCAACTCCAAACCTAATGTGCATAAGTCAATGAATCTTTTGTAAGGTACTATTCCTACATATTTCCTCTACTAGTAGTTCTGGTAGTAACTGCTAAACATTATGATGTTTTATTGCTGGGACATCACCCAGAGTTACAATCTTGGGAAACTGTCCTTGTAATAAAACCTCGTCACACAATGAACCATCCCCATTCCCATGCATTCGAATCCAAGACAGTTGTCTGTATGGAGGAATATTGAAATGGAATCATGATAAACCATGTTCATTAAAATATATATTTTGTGATTATTCAAAAGAGATCAATATGAAAAAAAATCAAAACACATGCAACTAGTGTTTTTGTGTACCCTGTCGGAAAACAGAATTCAGGGTCCCGGTGTATGGATTCAATGGATGCCACACCAACACTGCACTCCCTATATTAAAATATGATCTCATGACACTTAAAACCATTAATCTATTAAAATCATAGATTTTATTTCTTCTTGTAGAACTGAGTCCTTTGATACCACTTTGTCATCACTTGTCCCTTTGGGCCCATGCCGTGATAACCCCAAGAATGCCATCAATAGTCCTGGGGTTGGAGACCAGAACCAAGAAATTAATATCCCTAAACTGGAAAGGTATTGACTTTAAACATTAAAACACACAATCGAGGAACACAGTAAGAACCAACCACTGATTATAACAGCTTCATGTAAATGTGTGAACTAATCAAAAATGGGCCAAAATACCAACCCAAAAAAATAGAAATATATTTCAAAGGAATACAGATCTTGAGGGTGTCCACAAAGGATCATAACTGAAGAATAGGTACAACTCGTCACTGTGGCTCTCCACGTCAACCGGTCAGCTCTGTGCACCATCTGGTAATGACTCCCTACACTCGGTCGAAGATTTCTATCATTTTCACAAGACTCAACAAGGTGCAGAAGAATCCCATATAGGGGTTAGTATAACAATGACCATAAGGGGATCTGAGACCCACGATGGTCTCCCATAATTACAGAAAATAATTAAAAAAATATGATCACAATCACAAAGCACAACTAAAGGTTCAACTAAAACATGGAATAACAAAAGTAAAAAAGAATGAATGATTTGTTGTAAAGCTATATCATCTTATCTTTCGAGAGGATATGCTACTAATCCACATAGGATTTATAGATGTTGACGCACAAAATATAACTAGGTGTTGAACCAAATTAGATCGTTGAGCCCTGACCCAAAAAGAGTCTCTAGGGACTAACTCACATATGATAACTAGGCGCTGACCAACAAAGGATCGACGGGCGCTGAACCACACAAGATTGATGGGTTCCGACTCACACATGATCGTTATGTACTGGACCACACATGATCACTATTAATTCATCACATCCAAACTATCCACTGGATTCTCAAACTAAGTAGGCCTAATTTGGAGAGGATCCATTTAAAAATCCATAAGTTGTACCATAGCCGCCATAAAGTCCCAAAAAAATTAATCCCGATGAACCTCTATATAAAAAGTTTCCAAAGCACCAGACAACGCATCAAACAGACATGAAGCCTGTATGTTATAGGCATTTAACTACTAAGGCCCTGGATGGATTCATGTCTGATCCAACCCATCTTAAATCCATAATTCTCCAAAACCCATGTGGCATTCCTCAAAAGAGCACCACATTTATGATTTCATGTGATGGAGATGGTTCATCAAATGGAAATATTGTTTAGGAGATATAGAAATTAAAGAGAAAATGTGTCGTATGTGTGTCCAGGTCTCGTCTGACCCGGTCTGACCGACCTGACCCAGCACGCTTGGGCCAACCCGGTTCAGCGAGGATAGGATTAAAGGGGATAGGCCATGGGCTTAGCCTATCCCAATTTGCTGGACACACCTCACCAGGATGCTAGAACATCCCCACCTGTATGATGGGTGATGGGTTCCACACCCATTCCTAATAGACCATAATTCATTAGGTTCATCAAAAGAGCAGTTCCAAGAAAGTGCCACTCCCTCTAGATGACCAGTTCTGTTGGACTAGTATTGGGCGAGACCTACGGTCTGGGTTGGCCTACGTCATGGAAAATGCCTCAACACTTCTATTGTGGTGTGCTGTCACGATGCACTGCCCCTATCAATGTGGTCTGGGTCGGTTGGCTGATTCCTGTCCTCCGCGATGCCTTCAGGAACCTTCACCTCTTTGATGTCGGCAAGTGACGACTGTCGAATCCTCCAATATCCAGTGTCGGCATGCAGGTGGGGGTTCCACAGGCCTACAATGAAGCTCCAGAGGACATTTTTCATTTTTGACTATTCCCATGGGCCTCCCGGGACACTACCTTTACCAATTTGCACTTGGTTTTGTCTTGTCGCAATATTGGTCATTAAACAATGAAGAACGCAATGACTACCGAGATCAGTGGAGGGTCCGATCCTTGTTTACATTTTCTATCACCCTCAACACTAGCGTTATAATAAGAGAAAAATTATTTAATAAAAAAACTCCATAATGTAACCCTTCACTATCCTCCTTCATTAATGAATAATACACAGATAAACCAGTTGGACTGTTGAATCGTTTTCATCATGATATTCATGAATGGGGAAAAAGTATATTTAAGAACATAACCCCATATCAGAAAATAGTGGAAGACACTTCTAACGTGGTAATAGAACCCTCATTCGTTGGTGCTCATCTTCATGGGTTATTGTCCAGTTCGAATCCTCCATCGTTTGTCGAACCTCGTTTTTACATTTTTGGAATACGTCGTTAGCACATTATTAGAGGTTCCTCTCATGAGTCCCAAAAACCCATGCCCATAATGTTTTTAATTTGATATTAGTATATCACGTTGTGTTAAACATTATTATTCCTTAATTAACCAAAATTAATGACTCCATTAAACAAATTGATGTTGTTGTTACAAATCCAATGAAATGAGAGGTTTAAGACAATAAAAGACTCTAATTAAAGGTATAATGATGCACTGCTCTCCCACTTTCATCTCGCAATGGTTACAAGGAAATAATAAAAACATTGGAGATATGTTATTATTATTTTTTTATGGTCCAAAAAATAACTTTTCTGCCTTACCCTATACGGTGGAAGTTGAGCTCCCCTTAAGAGAATCAATGCACTGCAGATTCAATGGTTCCCTCAAATTTCTAATTTGAGCACCAGTTCAAATGATACAAATCGATGCTTTCCCATTTACTGAACAGAACTTAAAAAAGTTAAAAATTTATTAACAGTCACTCAGGACCCACATTGGTCAAGGTTATGCTCTGCCTAAGGGGAACACACCATCACGAGTTCAATGGTACTCTCAAATTTCTAACCCGATTTTACATTTATGAGTTACATAATTCAACAATAAAATAATAGTTAAATTTTTTATTTACAGCCAAAAAATAAATTTCTTTGTTGGCCCTTGCTGGAAAATTTTACGATCTACCTATAAAATCCATTCCCTCATGAGTACAGTGGTTGTCTCAGATTTTTAATTTGAGTAACCATTCGTGAGTTATAAGAATTTGGAAAGTAAAATAATTTAATTTAATTATTTAATTTATGGTTTTTATATTTTTTGGGTTTTCTCAATTGAGGCATGTGCTGACTAAACTTCAGTCGATCCTATGCTAAACAAGCCATCTTTAATGCAACTGTGCCATCATGTTTGTCATCCGGGAACCAATTTATGTGTTAATATACTTTTTTAGTAATACTACTAACACATAGTGTTTAAAGTTAAACTATATTTTATTGATCAATCTGGTCACGCTAATCATCAGAATCATGTGCTGTTAGTTTTCAAAGGCTCTTAACAATTCCATCTACATAAAAGATTTATACAAAATTTCGGGGTCTATACATTCTCCCCACCATCGGGATTTACGTCCACAAAAGCCAAAAAAAAAGATAATAATACGTCTCGGGTACTAAGATTGAATTTGATCCTCCCGATCCCTTGTGCTCTCACACATATTCTGATTCTACCACTGGATGTGCACAAGAGGACTCAAACATACATGAATGAACTACACTTGTCGATACTTTATATCTATTGGGAATTCTGCAAATGTTGCCCCATCATCAATTCTCATCGTCGCATAATTGATGATGTGTGATGTATCATTAACATACCTCATCAACTATGACATGTGAAAGACATCGCGCACCAGGCTCATATGTGGGAAAAGAGTTAGTCGTTACGCCACATTTCTAACTCCACTAATAAAATGAAATGGTTTGGTGAACCTTGGAGAAAGATTGTGGCTTCGGACAAGTCTTCGTAATCCCTATCGATGTGAGTCCCCAAGGGAAACATAGCCTCCGTCAATGAATATCATGTGTTTATTTCTCCTGTCAGCAGAAGACATTTTTCTGGTATCTGTAGTCCTATTCCACCCCAGGTTGATATATATATTCTTAGTGGTAGCCTGTACCAACTCTAGAACCAAGTGTGCTGACTTCCAAGGGTCTGTCCAGCATAGTGTTGATCTGCATGGATACTCATACAAGGGCTCAAATGGTGGCAGTCCCATTATGGAGTGATAGATATTGCTGTAAAAAAGTCCTCCAGTGGTGGGTGGGCTTTCAAACTATGAAAAAAACCTAGGACACAATAACGTATCATGTACTCTTAGGTCATTATGGTCTGCATTGTATGTCCATCAGTATGGGGGTAAAATCTCTGCTCAAGGGGGATGTAACCCGATGATCAGATCTCACTTGTTGAAAAATTAGGAAATGTGAAATGAACTATATGATAGACTTCATTATCATTGTCCAACAATACTGACACAGAAGTTCTGGGAACATCTTCCCCACATGATAATGTACCGCTAGAGGGGATGTGTGGTGCTCCCTCAACACCTTCTCTCGTATCGTCACTGGTAGTATGGTGCGTCCTATGACAAGGATGGTGTTCTCCCGTTCTTCATAAAATCCCTCAGGAGACATTCCTGAGGATACCTGAGTGTGTTCGGCATTTCAATCAATGTCCCCATTGCTATGCCTCTCATACCAGAAGATGTAGTATGGGAGTTAAATTCATAGAATGTGGGTATATTGATCCACTATTATCTATGAAGGATAACTCCAATGTGGCAAGATGCTCTGCCGCCTGACTCAGTAACGGTAAACCAGACATCCTGGTGAGCGTGTATGCCACCACATACCCCCTTCCCAATAGTATATAATAAATCAATGTCCTAGACTGGAGGAACACCAACTATCACCTCTAACTCTCTAATGAAAATCCGATGAGCATCTTTCCATCGCCCTGAAAGGATACCCCGATTAACTGATTTCTGTTCCCATCAAACCTTTGGTAGTTGGTACTCGCTCACCATGACCACTATGTGAAGGTTTCGGTAGTCCATACATATCCTTGATCATTGGAACTTCATCAAAATGTCCTCCATCTATTCTCTTAGCTCTAGAAGCTCCGTAGTAGCCATCCGATATGTAGTTGTAGATATCGATGTCATCCTAGGGTACAAGTCATTGCATGAGTCCCCCCCTATGGGGAGGTAATCATGGAAACATATTTTGAAAGTATTCTCCCTCACACTACCACTATTGTTTAGAACTATAAACTCAAAAGAACTACCTCCATGAGGGTAAGGTTGTAATATCAAGAGTGATAGAATGCACCCTATTATGCATGAGTTTATCACATGCTACCTGGGTTTCCTTTATCAGTGACCAAGGAATACCTCGTTACAATGCTCTAGATATACTACCTCATTTTAAAAAAAACAGAAAATATGATCATGATCTGTGGATGACCAATTCTTACTCAAAATAACGTCACAAGTCCTCGATGATTCCACCATGAAGTTCCAACAAAAAATCATGACTTAGGGGCCAGATCACACTATCGACGTAAGATTTATTATAGAGTTTCCTCCCAAAGGTATCTCCAGACGTAATGGTCATATCAATGGTTTAACCAGAAACTCTAAGCCTTGAACAAAATTCATGAAAAAAAGGAATGATTATTACCTTTTTATATTAATATAGAATCTAGTTTTAGACACATAATTTACCTATAATAATTCCCGGAACCCTTGGGTCGAACTACTTGATTGCTTGATGCTACTCCCTCCCCCTATCCTCCAGCTCCCTAAGCATTTTGGGGACCACACTAGGGTTTTGGTTGAAACATGTCTAAATTTAAACCACCTCTTGTGGCTATCCTAGATCATTTTCCACATATATTTCCATGAAAGATCAATTTTACCTATTACTTCCTCTTATCAAATGATTTTACACATCCAAGTCCTTGTGACTGACATACATTTTTTAATTATTCACTAGTAACAATCACTGGTTATATCTTCTTAGACAATGAATTTTCAACCACAATGGTTATCTCTTACACCCTAACATAACTAGGAATGCACATAGGAATAGTCTTATCTTGGATGTCCTAAAAAACATTTCTCTAGGAGGTCCGATCCATGAAGCACTGTTTGTATAATATTCCTCAAGTACCTGGAATAGTAGGTACGCCACGATGATTAATCATCTAACGACATACCGTCCTACTGAAGATGTATAACCTCTTCGAAACACGTACCCCAAAAATATTTATTGAATGAGGCCCCTTCTATGAGAAATGTTCGCATGATCATTGTATAGAAAAATAACCTCATCATACGATATGGGTAATTTAAACACTCCCATCACTCTACTGGATCATGTAGAATACGCACTGCGAGGACCGACATATGATATAATGGGGCACTGACTAGATGGAAACTAGGTCAACACTTTAGGCATGTCCATATACACCTATTATTCAGGCTCACCTCTGAGCCTGAGGGGAATCTGTTAATGAAAATAATGTATGGCACTGAGCCTACACGATTCCTCTACCTGTAGTGTAGGTAGTAACTACTGACCATCGGGTAGTGGTATCGCTGGGGCACTGCTCAAATGTACTATCCCAGGAAACATTCCTTGTATTTAATCCATGAAAAACTGTAAACCATCAACATGGTCATGAATTGGAATCCTCATGGTTTTTTATAGGAGTCATCTTGAAAGAGTATCATGATGAACTAGAGTCAATAAATTATACATGGTTTGCGGAATCAATGGTGATCAATAGAAAAAAACCATTTTCACAACACATGAAAATAATTTATTTTCTGTTCCAAGTTGCAAAAAAACTCAAGGTCTTGGTTTATGGATATGTCAACCTCTACACCAACCATGGACTCCTAGGACTGATATCTGAAAACAAGACACATAACATAATTTCTCTATTGAAAACATGTAATTATAGTTAGTCTGGTAGAACAGACTGCTCTAATACAACATTTTCTCAACTCGTACCCTAGGTATAATGCCATGACTATCCCGTGCCCTCCTTCTATAGTCCAGGGGTTGGAGACTAGCATAAAAAAGAAATATCCCTAAATTTGGAAGGCATTTCCTTTAAAACTTCAAACACAAAGACAAAGAAAACCACAAGAACCATCCCCATAGTATAACTACTGAAAGTAAAATTGTGAACTAAAGAAGAATATGCCAAAATTCAATCCTAAAAAAAGAACATACAATGAAAATAAAAAATATATATTCATGTCATATTCCAAGGATAATACCAGAAGGGTAGTTATTTCTCCTAACCTCAGCTATCTACGTCAATATGTCACCTTCGTGCAATGTCTGGTCCTAACTCCCTATCCTCAGTCAATGATTTATGTCATCTTTTAAAGGAAAAACATGTCGTGGGAGAAGCTCATGTAGGGGGGGAGTATAAAAATACACGGTAAGGATCCTGTGACCCTTGAAGATATCTTAGAATTACACAAAGGGAAAACCACATGGCATGATCCCAACCACGAAGCACAAGTACAGACTCCCCTCAGACAAGGTATGACATTAGTATAGAAGTACAAATGATTAGACATAATTCTAGATCATCTTATCTGTCGAGAGGATCTTCTGCTGACCTACATATGATCGATTGATTCTGACCCACCAATGATCCCTAGGAACTGACCAATATAGTATTGTAGATCGGTGAGCCACACGAGATCAATAGGCATTGAACCACCCAGGATCGATGAGTGCTAACCCCCACAGGATCAATAGATGCAGACCCACAGAGGACCGCTCGGTGATAACCCATATAGGATCATTGAGTGATGACCCATATATAATCGATATGATCAGAACCAGATACGATCGATGAGTGATGACCCACACATGATCTATAGGTACTAACTCCCACATGATCTCTCTTCATTCTTCACCTCACAACTATCCACTGGATTCCCAGATGTAGAATTCTTGATTTTGGGAGGATCCTCTTCTCATAGCATAGGCCATAAAAAACTTCCACAAAGTCCCCTGAATAATTATCCTGATGATCTGACAAATAATAAGGGTTCAAAAGCAACATATGATGCGTCAATCAATCACTTTGTCTATAAGTTATATGGATTTTAGTGTCAAGGGCCTAGCTGGATTCATGTTTGATCCAACCTGGAGATACAACAACATTAATGAAAAAACATGATGATAATCTCAAAGTACCACATCGTCCTAAGGTTTTTGGCACTATAGACAATTCATCAAACGAACATACAGTTTAGGTTATATTGCCTTTTAATAGAAATTGGGCTGTTAGTGAGTCTTGGTTGGGTTGGGCCCATCCTGACATGGGATGGGCTGCGGGCGAGGACAGATGAGCTGTGGGCTAGGCCTATTGGGACACATGCTTGGCCTGGACCACCTGGGTGGGTACAACCACCATTTTGGCATGGGAGTACTCACCCCTTCTTAATGGATTGTAGTTCGTTCAGTTCATCAAACAGGTGGTGCCACCCCCTATAGCTGAACAGTCCCATTGGACTGGTCTAGGATGGGACACTCAGTCTGAGTTGGCCTCCACCATGACTTGATCCACTAAACATCCTCTACAGCACGATTCCATGCTCTACACAATCAGTGTCGGTCAGTCGCCCCATGTCTGCATCGGTTCCATCGGGTGTTGCCACCTCTTTGAAACCACTTCGAGCCAGCTGCCACCACCTCTAGTTGACGGTACCGTAGTGCCAGTGGAGCTTTTGTTGGCCTCTGGTTAATATACAAAGGTCCTTTTTATTTTTTTATTGCACTTACAGGACTCCTGGGACACTGTCTTCAACGTGTGGCCCTCGGTTTCATCTGTCCAACATTTTGGTCTGTCATGAATAAATAACCCAATCATTATCGAGATCGGAAGAGGGTATGGGCCTTTTTCTATTCGGCACACACCTTCTGTGTTTGCGTTATAAGATGAAAAGAATTATTCAATAATAAAAACTCCCGTAAAGTAACCCCACATTTTCCTCCCATGTTAAGGAACAAAATGCGGATCAACCCATTGGACGGTTGATCTGTGTTGTTCATAATATTAAAGAATGCGAAATGCGAAGGAATTAAGTTCATAACCCCAAACATGGAAATGGTGGAAGATGTTGCAGATGTGGGAGAAAAACCCGCATTCATTGGTGCTCTTAATCACTCATTGTTGTCTGTTTTGATTCATCCAATGGTTTTTGACTCTCCGTTCTACCTTAGTGAAAGATGTTGTCGGCACTTCGTCAGAGGTTCCTCTCATGAGTCCACAAATCACATGCCCATGATTTTTTTAAACAGAGTATAATCTCTCACATAGTGTTTATAATTAAGAATCACTAATAAACTGTAATTAATGATTCAATTAAAATCATACGTGTAGTCATTAAAAAAGAAATGAGAGGTTTAAGATATTAAAATCTCCAATAAAAAATTTGATGTTTCACTGAGGTCCCATCATCGTCACTAAACTGTTACAACGAAAGAATAAAATAACATTGGAGTTCTTTAATTTTTTTTGTAATGTCCAAAAATTAAATTTTCATTTGGACCCCAGCCAATCGATGTTATGCTTCCCTTAAGCAAACCCCAGTGATGCGGGTTCAACTATGCACTCAATTTTTTAATATGGGCACCAGCACAAAATATTGAAATTTACGCAAAAAAGTTTACATAATGTACCATAAAAAATCTAAAAAATTAATAACAGTAACCATTGATGAGTGCAGGTCGAGGTTATATTTTTCTTAATGGGAACATGCCATCACAAGCTCAACGATACTTTTAAATTTCCAATCTGTGATACCATTTAAGAGTTAAATAATTTTAGAATAAAATAATTTTTAATTATTATATTTATATCCAAAAAATAACTTCTATTGTTGGGCCGCACTGATCAATGTTATGGTATGCCTAAGGAAGGAATACCCTCATGATTTTATCATCGGTCTCATATTTTTATTCCAACTCACTGTTCTTGAGTGATAATCATTTGAAAAATAAAATAAAATAATTTAATTATTTTATTTATGATTATTCCATTTTTGAGTTTTCTCACTAGAGGGAAACACCGACTAATCTAATGTCGCGCATAGAATCAACCCAGCATCCAAAATGCAATGGTGCCCCCAGATTTCTGATCCGGGCACCCATTTAAATGTTATTAATGTTTTCAGTAAAACTAATAACACACACAATTCAATGCATATCCTTTTTCAATAGATCATTCCCGGAATTTCTATTCTCTGAATCATGGGCCATCAATTTTTGGTGTCTCGTATAAATTCCATAAAATTAATAATATCATATTGAATTTCCATTTCTTCTCATTCGGTATGAAATTTGTGTTTATTTTATGAAGATAATGAGATGATTCCATTAATGATAACTATTGGAATGTGTCTATGTATATTATAATATTTCTCTATTTTAGTAATCTTGAGATAATGTGGTTATATATTAAAATGAATCCTTGTATGTATACTATAAATAGTATGTGGTTAGGGAATAGATGTACTTAATGGTAAAATTCTATAAGGGTATAATAATTTATCAACTTGATCATCAAATTTTCATGATGAATGGTCCTAAGACCATACCTCTGAAATGACATGACCATAGGATATTCTCGGGTCAATGAAATATTTTTTACAACCCATTATAAAGGATTTAAATTTATAATCACCATGAATTTCCTAGTAGTAACATAACGTAAAAAATATTTAAATGAATGGGTAATTCTTTATAAATCCAATAAATTGTTTTACGGATTATATTATATATCACTGTGATTTTTGTCTCTCATATTATAATTTTAGGTTTTTATAAACAGTTAGAATATATTGGATTCCTATAAATGTATATTATAATTTGACATTAAATTATTATAATCTTATAAAATTAAATGTTATGGGATTTAGAATACCAAACAATATTTTAATTTTTAAACATCATATTTAATATATTATTCATGTAGAGCTTCGAAATATAAAAATGTGGTGACAACATATCATTGAGTTCATTAAGAATAAATGCCCATATATATTATTGGTTTCATGAATCCACTAATTATTGTAAAATAGATCGATAAAAATGACGAGATTTTTTCTATACTATAATACATTAAACATGAAACAAAAATTCAACATTTATTAATTCTAATGTTATGTATGACAACAAAGGACTCTTATAAAAATGATTAAATAAGAATATATTGAATCGATTGTTAATGATGATTATATAATGTTCTTTTCAATAAGTAATATCCTCATATTATTTATAGAAAATTACTGAAAGGATTCTTTATGACTATTTTGAAGGATTCTGAATCCATGTGAATATAAAATGGCATTTTTATACTCTACTCATGTTACGCTTCTCGTATTATCATTGATCTTTAAAGTAAAAATGAATAATATTTTAAGGATTAAAAACCTTTCCTACAATGAAAATTATACACATGATACTTCATTTTATATGACGAAATACTCTTATGTCCTATAAACATTGAAATAGATATTTATGTCCATAATTAATCACATGTTTTTAATAATAAACTAAGGACTGAAGTCAAACAAGATTATAATATAAAATAAAATATATAGAATAATATGAGTCATAATTTATTACATATTATTTGATGAATATACTGATGAAATATTATATAGGGTACTGTTCGATAATATATTTGTGTAAATAAAGGTCGTCAAGCAATCTAATATTTAATTGATCAATAAATGTTGGATAATGATGCATGGGATAATATGATCGATTAATTGCACAACCCACACATCAATATTTCAAATGAATTTACTATATTCATAATTATAACAACTTCTAAAATAATTTTTTCATTGAAATGATATATTCCAGTAACATCAATGACTATATTTTGAATTTGTAGTGAAAAATCTAATCTTACAATGATATCATTTCAATTAAATGATTATTCTATAATTAATGATAATATTATTATGGTTATTAAAAACTTTAAATTTATTATTTAACAACATTACATTGGATATATTATGTTGAAAAAAACAATTATTTATCTTATATTACATGAAACAGTGAATTTATTCAACATTGTGTGATACAGAATAGACCGGCATTTACCGTGCAATAATATAGTATTGAAATTTTCATTTAAAATGAATGTTATCTCCTACAAATTTAAATTTTCGGTATGAATAATGTTAACTAAATTATTAAGATATATATATTAAACAAATTTATTGGTTATATATAGATTATAAATAATGATATGTGGACTACATAAGGAAAATAAATGTCTTCTCGGAAATTGTATTTTTTCTAAAAGAATAATTAGTACCACATTGCACAGATAATATACAATTAATTTTTATAAATTTATAAAATTTATATGTTTAATTAAACAATTTTTTGAAATCAAAAAATCAAAATTATACTATAGTGATTTTTTTTATTTTTCTAAAATATTTAATTTTTGATGTAGAGTCGAAAATACTGAAATTTAATTTATAATAAAATATTCATTTAAATAAATTAAAATCATAATATATATTTTGAATTAGTTTTAAATTACTTTTTATATAAATTATACCACTATTAATCCATTTACATTCACTAAAATTATTTTAATATTTTTTTTTAATAAATAAACATTGTATACTTTTGAACAATTTCCATTTCAAACTCATCATTCTAATCACATATGCCACATTAAATTTAATTTAATTTTTCCACTTATGAGAATCAATATCGGAAAAAAGGATTCCGTATTTTTAATCTTAAAATTTTCTAATATAAAGTATTTTCAACTTAATGTTTTACTAAAATAAATATTGAATGGAGTAAAAATAAATTATTGCGGGGAAGGTAAAAAATTATTTACACTGGGGTTATTCTATAATGATATTAGTAAAATACATATAATATTATATTACTTTTATTTTATGAACATATTTAAAAATTTATCATCAAATTATATAGATTATTTAAATTCCATTCATATTTTATTGGATTATGACCAATATACAATGTTATGTAATGAAAATGAGAAATAACAAACATTTTATACTTTTAATATATATAATGAAATGGGATATGTAATATAAAATATATGTTCATTAGTAAAGATTATTTTTACTGATAAATTATTATTATTGTTTATAATTTATTTTAAATTTTATATCAGTGAAATAATTTCTATAAGTTTATATAAAACACTTATGTTGGATTATTTAGTAAATTATTTAATTAAATAAATGTTACTAAAAAATTAAAATTTATGTAAATTGAATGAAATATTGTTTTAAATTATTTTGTATACTAATATAACATTTTAGACATATGTCGAAAAAAATTTCCAAGTTACATTATATTATTTATTTTTTTAATTTATATTTACAAAAAAAATTGATATTTGAAATTAATGTTATTTTCTAGTAAATGATATTTTATTATACTATTTAAAAATATTAAAAATACTAAAAACATAAAATTAATTTAAAATATTAATAAATATAAAATATGGAAAAATCTTTGTCCATTTTATCTTTTATAATTAATATATTTACCCATATATAGTTAAAAATATGATAGCACAATTATGGTCAAAATCGTGTTCTTTTATATTAGATGTTCTTTTGATAATCATAATTTCAAAGTGATGTGAGATTTCAATTTGGAAACATAATGATAATTTTTATAATATGTTGGTATATATATTATAGTAAATATCAGTTTTATTTATTCATAATGGAAAACATTCCTATTTTAAAAATTTATCCATCTTAGTGGAAACCTAATATAATAAAATAGGGAAGCACATATGTTTATGTCATTTATTTTATTAAATGATTAATTGTGTGGTGGAGGGGTTTATAGACTATATAATATCTAAAAAATATAAATTATCAATTTTGTAGCCACATTTGGTAATATTTAACACTAAATAGTCAATACTGTTGAGTATTAACAAGAATACACACCCCAGCAACAATAAAAGGGAAGTCACTCTCCTCACGTATTAACACAATTTAACCACTTTTGAAACACCATGATGAACCGAAATCATTCCCCAAAAACCCAATACTTATCCTAGAAAACTAATATTATTCATAAATACAACATAAGATGTTTTTAGTGTTTCCAAAGGAAGATACAATGACGAATATGTAATCTTCTTCAATGAGCTTTTTTATTTTAATTATTTCATAATGTCCCTTAATTTATATTATACCATGATAATATAATAAAATCATTATATTCCATACACCTAGATGTATATGTAATAATTTAATTACCTAAAAACATATCCCATTCTATCAAAAGGGTTATGAAATCATACTTAGTGTGCACCGAGGACTACTGACTCTTAGAGTAGTGTTGTTTCATAATCTATTACCAAATATCAAGGGAAATAATGATATTGAATATAAAATTTATGTGTTATATTGATAACATATTTATACCTACGTAGATATTATATCCTATATATACTTTTTACCTTCCATTCATTGGGAGATAGTATAGTGTCTCTCATGAGTATGATAGATTAACGCCTTGTGAAGTGATGTGATTTGTATTTCAATAATGATTCACATGGAAGATGATAAATATAATAAAAATTATTATATTTCTTATACATTATATAATTAAGAGGTATATGAAATATTATTATCTGATGTAAATTTATATGTATATATATATGTGTGTGTGATATTTTTTATATCTTTTAAACTTATTTAAATAAAATATCTTCATCTAAGCCCCAATGGTTCAAATCAAGTGGCAGCCACCCCAATGTTTCCTTAGTGACGTATCTGGTTTCAGTCTTTACATGTGCATTCCAATTGTTACTGTATGTTTTTTTAATTTCATACATCTCCTTAAACCAAATTAATAAAAACATCAACCAAGTATGTGTGGACTATCGAGTTGACAAGGCTATGTAACTGTATTTTCTTCACCAAAACACATGGATGAAATTTATAAGTATATAATAGTGTATTAGTTATGTCATCATAAATATGTGAATTTAAAATATTATTTAATGCCATTACATAATAATTTTTAAAAATTGGAAATCTTATCCATTCATACGTACGAAATGTTGTTATCAATATCATAGCATACTGTATTTTCCATAACCATCAACCATGATTAATTTTAAAAGTATAAATACTGTAATAATATAGATATAATTTCTTGATTATTATTATTGATATTACAAAACTATATAATATCTGAAATTATGTGTTCATTATTGAAAAAACATGAATAAGAAAAGAAGATAATTATAACATGAAACATTGAAAATAAAGAATTATTATAGATAGAATGTTTATAAAATCTAATAAAATGGTTATATATGATATTAAAAATATTGATACGTATCTTATGTAAGTTAATATCATGTTTAAAAATAGTATTCTTGAGTATAAATTGCATTCAAATGAAATAAATATCTATGTAAAGGATTAATCACTATTTTCATTCATTCAGACTTAATTGTTATTATGAACGAAATCACCTTTATATACTCTATAAATCCCCCTTGACAAGTAGTAAAATAAATAATTTATTTTTCACTGAATTTTAGTATTCAGTTTCAAATATATCATATAATGGAGATTGAGATGAAAATTACAATGTAACAAAGGGTACATTGTATTCTCACTCAATTGTATAATTATTAAGATTCTATTGCAACAATAACTTTATTATAATCCATATTCATTTAAAATTAAATTTATATTAAATATCAATATTATTATTGAATTGAAATAATTAATTATAATAATGTAAACAATTTTTACAGATGGTGTTTAAAATGAATATTATTTTCATTATTGGGAAAATAATTATAAATATGTATTCATTATTCAATATAGATATTTAATGAAATGAAATATTTTAATATTAAATAAATTATATATTAAATATTCCGAGAACTATTTTTATATGAAGTAAAATTAATGGGGATCGATTAATAGTAAACTGTGGATGCATTATTAGCCTCATAAGATGAAATAATTGGCCAAATCCGATGGGATATTACCGAATGTGTTGTAAATTTTCTAGAGGATAGATCTTTATATGAGATGTTTTAATGTACCAAATAAATTTATTGAAATATTTACACATTTCATTCATTCATTATTCAATTTACACAATCTGGGATATTTTCACTATGACATTATATATGGCATCATTTAAGTTTCAGTTATTGATTAAATGATATATGTTTTTAGTTATTTATGTTTAATTATTGTTTATACCTTATCTATTCATGAATTTAATTTATTTAAATAATATTTTTCTTAATTTATTTAGCTTTATATGTTTTTTTATAATTAATTCATGATATATTCCACTTTTTGCCTTATTTATCATTTGGTCTCTCCTTATTTTGGAACATTTCCAAAAAATGTGAAGATGAAATCATAGAATGAGTTTCAAGGATTCAGTTTATTTAATGTTCTTATATATAATGTTTCATTTTCTAATCCTAATGTTAAATGGGAATCTTCTATGTAATCTGGTTCACTATACTACATAACTATTCATTTATTCAAAATTTTAACTTATATATATTTTCCATTATAATAATTTACGGATTCTAAACTGGTCTTCAAGGATTGAGTTTTTTTATGTTGGTTCTAGAAAATGATTAGTAGAAACCATGGAAATTAGATTTTGTAAAACATAGATTAGAGATGAAAACACTATAATATATTTTGAGTATAATTATAGGAGGAAATAGAAATTTTTTTGTAAGAAATGCATTATGTTATCTTTCTTAGTAATGAATCCCTTAATATAAATACATGTGGATGTGGTTTTAATATCGAGGTACCTAGCAGTAATATCACTAGAAATAGTGTATTATTAATAACTCGATAAAACATAGTGCAAGGTATCAAACCTTACTATGATAATTCTTTGACACTCCCATGGTAATTTAAAATTATAATTCCCATTTTGAATACAAAAATGTTGAATAATTTGAAAATAATGGTAGCCCCAAATAATCTATTTTTCTGATTTTGTTATTTTCTATGGAAAAAAATCAATTTCTATTTGTATTTCCCAAAAATAGGTGTTATTAAATATGTTTCAAAATGGAATGATCAAATTTACTCTATTGAGTTTTCTATAAATGGATTTAGTATAAGAAATGGGGTCCTCAACAATGCCAGAGATCTCATGTGTAAGTATCATCATTTCGTAACAAAATTAATTGGTTTGATACTGGTTAGTTTTGAATTTTGGATGATTTTTGTTTCATATTTCTATTTAGAATATGTTGTTACCACTGAAAGTGAATGTGTGTATTTGGAATATTAAAAAAAGTAATTGTGTTGGAAAATTATTATATCATTTATTTTAATAAGAAAATATTATGAATGGAAATAATCGCCCAAAAATTCTAATTATATAATGTCATAATATCATTTGATAATAATAGAGAGAAATAATATTCTATGATTTATATATTTGAAGGATATAAATATAAGAATATTATAATAGATTGAAATATGGATAAATTGACATAGATAATGAATGTTTTTCCAACATGTTGAAGGATATAATGTGTTATTATAATAAAATTAAAATGATATTTCTTTATGTGTGGAATAATAGGGCATAATGATTATATTTACAAAGTAATGAAAAATTATTCCACTGATTAATGATTGAAATTTAAAGAAACGTGGTATTAAATCAATTATTACCTCCATAATCAAAGGGATATAAGTCAACAAAATCTAATTGATCATTAAAATGATTCTTCGATTACCATATAAAAATATAAAGGAATATTTTCCCATCTTTTGATCCAATAATTTGTTCAATTTAAAATGATTCAATATTTTTTAGAGTTATTAAATATAGAATGATTTTTTTGTGTAAATTCCCATTGAGTATTTTAATTTTTATGTTCAATTTTTTTTATGGATAAGAGAAATTATTCAATTGAAATTTGATCGTCCTTGAAAACATGTAATTGATGGAAATATAACTATTAATATATAACTAATGTTCAGATAATAATGTTGATATAATGAGATAATTTGTATGGATAAATTATATGGATAGTTTATAAAACCTCTATATTGAATACCAATTTATTGAAAATGTTTTTCATCATATTATTGATGGAGTCTAAAATATTTTTCTATTTAGTAATTATATCTAAAAAATATATGAATTATTTAAGGAAAAAATGTGGCACAACTGTTTTAATTTTGTTTTTATTTTAACTCATCTTATTACAATGTATCATGTGATTAAATGATGATTGTAGTCATAAGATTATTTTTTTGATGATGGTGATAAACATCATATTATTTTATACATTAATGTAAATTTCATTATGGAAAATCATTTAACTTCTCAATAATTTTTGAAATGTAATATTAGGAAAAGGTCTACAGTTTACCCTTTATGAACTTTTTTAATTTTAAAATTTGATGAAATTTTAGATATTAATTTATTATATCCCTATATGATTAATTATGAACATTTTATATCATTTTCCAATAAAATTGTATTTTTAAAATACATTGCGACTGATATGATGAGTTGTCAATTTTGTTTGGGTATTATGATTTATCAAAAGTGATATATTTTATTGTTCGATCATTTAAAATTAATTTTTGGTTATTAATTTCATGGTGGAATAGATGTATTATAAAATTATAAAGTTAAAAATAAATAATATAATGTACTTAAAATATGGAATAAAAAAAAGGTGTGTATATTGTCACCCGAATGTTCATCAAGTTTTGTAAATAGAGCATGGAATAATTTTTTTATAATGACATAACTTATGATGATTTCGATAGACCTTTTGAAACATATATTTTTTTTTGTTTTGTGTTATTTAAACTTCTCTAGATCACCAACATTCTTGTGATCATTTTTTTCTATCACTCTCAATCATTATTTGTGTGTTACTTTTCACTTCCATGTATATGTTTTCATTTCCGACAAATCTTTTTTTAATTTCATATTTATTTTTTGATAATAGATGTAATTTTTCTCTCATTTCACTTTTATTAATAGAATATATGATTAACAACAATATATTATTCATATTATTATTTAATATTATAATTATAAAATAGTCATTGAAATAGATTGTAATAATATTATAATATATATAATGAAAATAATTTTTTATATAAATTAATATTTAACTATTTATAATAGAAAATGATACTTATCATTTAAAAGAAAAAATATATATTTTCTAAAAATGGTATTTTATTTCTAAATAACGGCTGTGTAGTGCTTTTGACACATAATTTAAAACTACTTTTAAGAAAATTTAGAAAATATTTATGAAATATTTGGATTAATTTCTTAAAACATAATTTCTTAATTATCATGGGTTGAATTGTTTGTATTTTTTTAGAAGGATTATGTAACGTCCCGACTCGGGAGCCACTGAACTGTGCTCCGAGCTGTTTGGTCACAAGCCATCAAGAGCGCCTCCCCGTATGCCAGAGGGTGCCAACTAACAGCGATGGACTAGTAAGTCAGTCTTGGCGAGACTATACACTCTGCTATCAAAATAAAACACCAGTGAAGTAAACAAGAAGTTGCGGAATCATATATAATTATAATATTACAATGTTGAAAGAATAACCTAGAAAGGAAATACAATACTCAACTAAAAGGTAAAACATGATATGACTATGCAACTACCATGTTTCTACAATGAAATGAAATTTAAGACACAATGTCTCCAAATGGGTCATGACCCACGTCTGGTTCCCTCTTCCATGCTCCAACCCCAAATAGAACTCTAACCAGGGTTCGTTCCCTTCTATTGTCCTGCAAAAACAACGTCTATTCAGGTACCATTCAGGAGGCCCGAGTTGGGTGTGAGTACGACTCAGTAGATCACCACCAATAGTGTCAAAAACAATTCTAGCCATAAGTAGTTTATACAGTCGTGTTAATAATAATGAAATACAATAAAGAAAACAATTATATTTATCCAATTAACCTTTCCTTAAAACGTTAAACATCAAGGTTCTCAAGAACACCCAAAACATACATCCTGCTTCGGCCCATGAAGAATCCTAAACCATTTACCTTGTTCAATTCAGAATTACTATGTCACAATCTTAAGGTTATGAAATAGCCAATGGAAACCAAAGTACAAAATAAATGAAAGAGTGTAGAACATCATGTCGAGCACGGATGTGAGTATTTGGAGCATCAGTCTTTGTCTCACAACCCCATTGGTATTTGGAGCATCATTCCTTGTCCCATAAAATATCTATTTCATGCATGTCATTAGTTCATGAATGCCATGTCTAAAACCTCTTTGGGTATTTGGATCGTTCGTCCGTGTCCCAAAACACTTTTTCAAATCAAATATCAAATTCACTTATACAACCATATTCACATGTTTAATCATATTTACCCATCCATCATAACTCTCACCCATATTCAACTAGATCTATAATTCACAAAGAACAACATAACCAAACCACCAATTAATTATTTATTCCATTAAATATATACAATTTTCTACACCTAACAGGATGAGACTAGGGGATTGTATTTAGATGACATACCTCAATTTATTTATGGATGAAAGCCTAATGAAAAACCTCAAAATCTGAGCGGCACAACATTGTCAATCAGGTTCTAGTGAAAAATCCATAAAAAATTAAAATCAAAGTTATCAAGATCATACAAAAATAGATATAGATCCACAACCCTAGATTTATACATTAACTCATGGGTTTAAATCCATGGAACCGATTGAAATCTCCCATGAAAAGATGAAGGATAGTTAAAGGAATGAACAAAAGGACAAAAGGATGAAATCCACTTACTGAAGGAGAGTGGATCTTCAATATAAGCCTTAAATCTTTTGAAAAGGTGTTGGGATCTCCTGGGAATCACTCCAAGATACTTTTGAAACACCTATAAATTTCCAATCCCGAGCCATGGTCAGAAAATAAGGAAATCTCGAGGTTCTAAAGGTTTTAAATAAGGAATTTCGGAATTAAAATCCTTGCTCATGGTTTCCTAGACAGGGGCGCACATTTTTTCAAATCGTGCGCAATCCGTACGGACATCATTGTCTAGATTTTCACGGTCTGTATAGTTTGGTCGCATGGTTTATCAAACCGCACGTAAATTGTGCATAACTATCTCTCTAGTTCTGCTTGGTTGGCATGGTTTGGTCGCATAGTTTTTCAGACAGTGCCCAAACCGTGCATAACCCACTGCCCTTTTGTTTTACTGAAATGTTCACCCAAACACACCCAATGTTAGTACTCCAAAAAAATTTGTACTTTAAAACAAATAAAGTAGATGAAAACGTGCAAGATATTGACTCCATAAAAAGACATGATCTTACATTCTCCCAACCTTATAACAGATTGTCCTTGAGTTGTACTCCCAAACTTCTCTGAGATTCAGAGTGAAAAATATTGGTCCACTGAGTTCGTATATCTGCCTCCCTTTCCCATGTCTCTTCCTGCACATGTCCATGATGCCATAAAACACAAACTATATGTACAGTCATTCCCCTCAAAACCTTCTCACTTCGATCCAACACAAGTATCAAATGCTCCTCAAAGTATGCATCTATCTCTAGCTCAACATAATCGACATCGATCATATGAGATGGGTCGGGGTGATACCGTTGTAGATGTGATACATGGAAAATAGAATGCATATCACTATATTTATGTGGAAGAGCCAATTGGTATGCTATCGGCCCGAATCTCTTCACGATCTCAAAAGGTCCATCAAAACTGGGTGCCAACATTCCCTGCCTCTTTATCCTACAGTGACCCAGCTTAGGTGACACCCGAAGGAAAACACTATCACCCTCTATAAACTCTATGGGTCATCTTCATCTGTCAGCCTGTGACTACTACCTACTCTGAGCCGTAGACATACATTTCTGAATCAGATGAACCTACTCTTTTATCTCCTACATGAGACATGGTCCCAATAACTCTGACTCAACTGCTTCCATCCAGCATAGCAGTGATATGCATGTCCTACCATAAAGAGCCTCATATGGTTCCATATGTATAGTTTCCTAATAACTATTGTTATAAGAAAACTCCACTAAAGATAGGTGTTTTTCCCATGAGCCACATAAGTAAAGAACAAACACCCTCAACATATCCTCATGCACTTGTATAGTACGATCTGATTGTCCATCTATTTGCGGATGGAAAGCTGTACTCAATAAAACCTATGTACCAAGTGCCTTCTGCAAACACTTCAAGAAGCATGAAGTAAATAATGAATCATGGTCGGAAAGTGTAGTTTGTAGCACCCCATGTAATCGAACTATCTTCTATAAATACAACTCCCCCAAATGCTCAACTGTAAAAGTTTCCCATATAGGCATGAAAGGTGATAAGTTTTTCTGTCAATCTACAATAACCCAAATAGAATCATTTGTCCTAAATTTTTTTGGATGACCTAATACAAAGTACATTGTTACGTCATCCCACTTCCATTATCAAATGAAAAAAGGTCATAGTATACATCCTGGTCATTGATTCTCTGTCATCACCTGCTGATAGGTAAAGCATCGTGTCACAAACCCTGATATCCCCTTCTTCATTCCTGGCCACCCATACTGTCACTGTAGGTCATGGTACATTCTCGTCACACCAGGCTGCACTGCCTATCTTGAGGCATGAAATTCCCGCATGAGCTCCTCTCGCATGGTAAGAGGAACAACAACTAGATTATTCATTTAAATGATATCATCCTCATCTATCTTATAATCTGAAGGCATCTTCCTACCATAAATGTTTTCCATGAAGGCCAAGAACTCTATGTCTTCATATTGCTTGTCCCTGATTCGTCTCAAAAGTGTAGACTCCACTATAAAAAACATGAGTGTTATTTCCTCATATCTCTCATGAACCACAATGTCCATTTCAGCTAGTAACAACGTCATTCTCCACTCGGCACTATATTTTTGAACATTTCAAGTATGAATTTTCCTACCCAAAGCGTTATCCACATCGTTTTCTTTTCCAGGTGTATATACCAGCTCAAAATCAAAAGACTGCATATACTCAACCCATCTCCTCTATAGAAGATTCAAATCGTGCTGAGGAAGGATGTACCTCAAGCTCTTGTGATCAGTGTAAACTATAAACCATTCACCAAGGAGGTAATGTCACCAACACTTCAAAGCATAAACTACTGTTTCCAACTCGGGGTCATGTGTTTGATAATTCCGTTCATGCGGCCTCATCTGTCGAGTCCTGTATGCTAGAACATTATCACTTTTCATCAACACAGCTCTGAGTCCCATCCCAGAAGCATCATAATACACCGTGTACACTTCACCTGACTCAGGTAGAGCCCATATTGGTGCAAACGTCCAAAAATTATTTAATTCATGAAAATATTCCTCTCATGCCTCTGAACATTCAAACATTACTCCCTTTTTGGTCTATCCCAAAAGTGGTGCTGCCAAATGGGAAATGTCTTGGATGAATCTCCTGTAATATCCAGCTAACCCCAAAAAGATTCAGATATCAGAAATATTCTTGGGATTCTATCAAAATACAATTTCTTTCACCGTCCCTAGATCCACTAAAACTCTATTCATCGAGATAATGTGTTCCAAGAAGTGTACCTGATAAATACAAAATTGACACTTGTATAGATTGGCGTATGGTCAATGCTCTATCAGTGTACTCAGGGTGATGTAAAGATGTTGGGCATGATCGTCATGATTCATGGAGTACACCAAGTTGTCATCCACAAATACCACCAAAAACTGATCCAGGTACAGATGGAAGATCTTATTCATCATGGCCATAAACATTTCTGGTGCGTTTGTTAAACCAAAAAGCATAACAAAAAACACATAAATCCCATACCAACTCTTAAAATCATTCCTCGGTATAACAGAAGTCCTAATTTTCAACTAATGATTCCCCAATCTTAAGTCAATCTTTGAGAAAACATCAGCACCCTTCAACTGGTCAAATAGATCATCAACACGCGGTAGAAGATATCTGTTCTTCACAGTCATCTTGTTCAACCACTGGTAATCGACAAAAAAACCTAAACTCCCATCATCCATCTTTGAAAAAAGTAAAGGTTATCCACAAGGAGTCATACTTGGACGGATAAATCCTTTATCCTTCAAGTCATCGAGCTGAGCTTTGTGTTCATTAAGCTATTTCGGTGCCATTCTATATGGTGGAATAGATACTGCCACAGCTCCTGGAATTATCTCAATAGTAAATTCAACATCTCTCATAGGTGGAATCCATGAGATGTCTTATGGGAATACATACTTATACAAATCTACCACTGGTGGAAAGAAATCATACCTAACACCATCGTCATCCATTAAAAGACGAGCAGCTTGAACTGTGAGCTCTACAAGTTGCTGAGTAATTGGCTATGCTTGGTCGTCCTGGATATCCCACTCCACATGGTGAATGTAATGGTTACGTATAGTTGACATAAATTTCACCCTCCGATGATAATAATCATTGTGGGCTCGGTATGTGACAAACCAGTCCATACCCATGATTAGGTCGAAGCCTGTCAAATCAAGGATATAGAGATCCCACAGGAAACGGTACTCCCTGATCTCAAGAGAACATCTCATGCACATATAGAAGTCTCTATAAGGTAGAAGAAACAATAATAGTACCTCTCGTTGTTGATGGTCCAGCCTCTCTATCCACATGTGTAGGTTGTACCACATGCAACTATGTTGTTCCTCTTCCATGTGATGATAGCTGACTCTATTGACTTGTACCACATTGATGATTTGGGTGTTGTTTCCCAAAAGCACCACGTCCGTCACCCTTACCACCTCGGCCAGTAGAACTCCAACTTTGGGACTGAAAGGGTGTAGAGGATCACATTTCCACAGTTTTAGTCTGTTTATAAAATCCATCACCACCTGACGCATTTGGGTTCCTACAAAACATCTAAAGATGTCTCATCCTACCATAAGATCTGTATTCAACAAGGGGTTGGAGACATTGATTACGATAATGTACCGACCTTCCACACTATTGTAAAAACACTAAGGTAAGGTCATGTGTAACCGAACCCTCTACCCGGTTACTCTGTCTCCCATATCAGTGGCAGACATTCTCATAACGTCGCTTCCTGCTCTCAAAAGTCACTCCACCTGATCGTCTAGTAAAAACCATTTGTCTGCCAGTCGGTGCGTACATCAGGTTCCCCTCAAATATGAGAGCCTGATTTACCAATTCCAAAAACATCATGATCCTAAAAATATTCACTTCATACTTAATTTCACAATTAAGTACATCCTGAAATCATCTTGTTGATGTGGCCTCATCTGCTTCCTATGCTGGAGAAAAATGTTACAAGTCATTAAAGCGTCCAACATAGTCCACTACAGACATATTCCCTTGAGGTAGCCTCATGAACTCAGCCGATTTCTCCTTTCTGAGCATCTCTAGATAGAAGTTCTCAAATAACATCTCCGGAAATTCCTTCCACTCCATAGCTTGTAGCTGCTCATTATGAATCTAGATGTCCCACAAACATTTTTCATGACTGCACAACATGTTAGGTGCCAAAATGAATCTCTTCCCAATAGGTGTCTCCAGGTGGTCAATTGTAGTATAGGTAGATTCAATCTAGAACTCACCTTTCTCTGGACCACCCTCTCCAGTAAAAGTCAGCAGATGCTGTAAATGAAACTCCCACATAAGAGCAGACATACTTTTCATAACCCTCCCTAGGTCTCTTTCCATCATTTTCATGAAACATGTGAGGTTTTCTTGAATCTTTTCCCCCACTTCTCCAGTTGGTACTATTGGTGGCTCTGGTTCACCCATTGGAGAACCATTTCTAACTATACCCCCCCACTCGTCCTCTCAACAAGCATCATGGGGGCATAATTATAAAAATCCAAACAATCAGCATTGAAAACCGTTCACCATGTTATCACAATTACACACAAAAAAATTATCCACATAACATTAAAATTATTTATTTCAATTACAAAATTTGTCACCATTTTCATTTCAAATTTCACAAGATAGGACGTGAAATAGTTTATGTCCAAAAATCTTGCCATAATTCGCTTTCCCATGCATGCCTAAAATGATTCATGTCACAATAATCATGAGTTCCTAGATTGATGCATGAAGATAGATGCTCATTCTATTATGGGCCACAAATCCATACTCAATAAATTCCACAAATAATAATCACATCACACAACATGTGCACCACCCACTGTGAAATAACATTCAACTGTAACAACAAACAACAATAATAGAAATCCCAACCCGAGTACTTGATTTTCCCCCGTACATGGGCTTCCAACTCCCATGCACGAGATCATTTTCAAGCCCCTATATTCTATAGTCTCTTTCCTACCTTCCCCAAATAGTGAGACAAAAAAGAAGACATAAAATCCGCCTCTGATACCACTATATAACGTCCTGAACCGGAATCCACTAAACGGTGCTCCGAGACGGTTGGTCACAATCTCTCAAGTGTGCCTCCTCATACGCCAATGGGTGCCGACTAGCATCGAGGGTCTAGTAAGTAAGTCTTTTGGAGACTATACCCCCTGTTATACGAATAAAATACCCGTTGATGTAAAAAAGGAATAGTGGAAACATATATAATTATAACGGTACAATGTAGCAAGACCAACCAAGACAGAAAATACAATACTCAACTGAAAGGTAAAACATGATATGACTATGCAAGAGCCATGTGTCTACAATGAAATGAAAGTAAAGACACAGTGGACCCATATGTGTCCTGACCCACGTCTGGTTCCCTCATCTATGCTCCAACCACAAATAGCACTCTAACCTGGGATCTTACCCTTTTCCTTTCCTGCAACAACAATGTCTATTCGGGTACCATTCATGCGGCCCAAGTAGGGTGTGAGTATGACTCTGTAGATCACCACCAAAAGTTTCAAAAACAAATCCATTCCTAAAAATTGTATGCAGTTTCATTAATAATAAAGCAAGACAATAAGGAATGTAATTATATTTCTCTAATTAACCATTATTTAAAACGTTAAACATCCAGGTTCCCGAGAACACCCAAAACAGAATTCCAGCTTCGGCCCATATAGGAGCCAGAACCATTTCCCTTGTTCAATTCATAATTACTATGTCAAAATATTCAGTTTACGAAATATCCGAATGAAAACAAAGTACAAAATAAATGAAAGGGTGTATAACATCATGTCTAGCACACATGTGAGTATTTGGAGCATCATCCCCTGTCTCACAACCCCATTGGTATTTGGAGGATCAGTCTTTGTCCCATAAAATATCAATTTCATCCATGTCATTGGTTTTAGAACACCATGCATAGAACCTCTATGGGTATTTGAAGCCTCAGTCTGTGTCCCCTAACACTTTTTTCAAATCAAATATCCAATTCACATATACACCCATATTCGAATGCTTAATCAGCTTTATCCCTCCATCATAACTGTCACCCATATTCAACTAGATCCACAATTCACAAAGAACCACATAACCATACCACCAATTTATTATTTATTCCATGAAATTTTTACAACTGTATACGAATAAAAATATGAGACTATGGGAATGGATTTAGAAAACATACCTCGATTTATTGAGGGACGTTATCCCAACGAAGAAACCTAAAATTTGACTGGCACAACGTCGTCGATCATGTTCTGGATAAAAATTATTAAAAACAAAATAAGATCAAAGGAATCAAGATCTTTTAAAACCATATCTAGATCCACAACCCTAGATCTATACCTTAACTCATAGGTTTAGATGCATGGAAAAGATGGAAATATCCCATTAAAAGATAAAGGAATGTTATAGGAAAGAACCAAAAAACAACATGATGAAATCCACTTACCAAAGGTAAGCAGATCTTCAATCCTAGCCTTCAATATTGAGAAAAGGGGTTCAGTTCGCCTTGGAATCTCTCTAAGGGGCTTTAGAAACACCTAGAATTTTCCAAGCCTGATCCAAGGTCAGGAAATAATTAAATCTTGGGGTTCATGTGGTTTTATATAAGGATTTTCAGAATTAAAAGAAATGCATGCATGGTTTCCTAGACAAGGGTGCATGGTTTTTAAAACTATGCCCAAACCGTGCGGACCCCACTGTCCAGATTTTCATGGTCCGCATGGTTTGGACGCATAGTTTATCAAACCACGCATAAACCGTGTGTACCTCTTTGTTTGGTTCTTCTTGGTTGGAATGGTTTGGTCGCACGGTTTGTCTGACCGTACGCAAACCGTGCACAACCAACTGACCTTTTGTTTTACTTAAAATTTCACCCAAATGCACCCCAAGTCACTACTCCAAAAAATAGGTACTTAAAAACATCAAAAGAACTTGAAAACGTGCGTGATATTGACTCCAGAAAAAGCCATGATCATACAGATTATTTTTATAATTGATAATGAAGATGATGAATTTTAATTTGAAACATCATTTTCATTGAAATAATTTCGAATGATAACTAATATTTTTATTTTGTTTTAAAGTATAATTATTAAAATTTATAATATATTATTCAATATTATATAATTAAATGTAATTTCATTTTAATAAATTATGTAAAATCATTATAAACATTTGAACATTTTCACATTGAAAACATTCTTTCTCATAACATTTGTGGGAATGATTCTAAAATAATTATTTGACATTATGTCAATTGAATTTGGTTAAATTTTGTTTATTTTTATTATAATACTTATTAATATCTTCTAAAAATTTATTCTAATGTTTTTTGTAAAAAATGAACATTATATTCAATAAAAATTTATTTCCACAGGTTAGCGAAAAATGGATTATTGTGGGGTTAATCTAGAAATATATGACTACAAATATCAAAAACAAATATAAATCAATTTTATATAAGGTGTATTTTATGATCCTTAATAGAAAATTATCTGAAATACAAATATTCCATGACACATCACTTTGAGGGTAACCCACATAATATGTTAAGAAGTTTAAATGAAAAAAATATACATTTGTTACTTTTGATATCTATAATACATTGGGACGGGTTAAAAAATCATATATTTAGTAATAAATAATTATTCTAAAGATAATTTTTTTAGTTATCAAAAAAATTAATTTTCATGTTCATAAAGATGAAATAATTACAATCTATTTTTATAGAATGAAAATTCATGCTGTTTTAGATAACAAATTATTTAGAGATATGATAATAAAAATAATAAAAGTTATTTAAATGGAATGAAATATTTTTTCAGTATATTTTTTATCTTTTTATTAATTATAATAATATTTTAATAATTTATATACCAATTTCATTATTTACGTGAAATTTTTATATTTAAATTAAATAAAAAATTTCAATATTGACATTAATGGTAATTTATAATTATTGATATTTTATTAGAAGATTTTATGTTTTTCACAAATACTACAGTATACCATGTGTTTTAAAAATAATGATAAATTTTAAATTATTATCACTAATTTATAAATATAACTTTTATAATGAAGATAATTATTTCTAAATATATAAAAAATTATTATCATGCTTAGGTTTAAAATATTGTTTTCTCAAGTTACAAATGATTTTGTAAAATATAATTTCCAAACCCAATCAAATTTTTATTACAAAAATATTTATAATGTTAAAAAAAATTGGTATAACTTTTTTAATAATTTCCCCCGTTTATGGTGACATCATATACAAATTATATAGATTATAAAATTTGTAACCACAGTGAATAATAAAAAAAGGAAAAACATGGATACTTAGGATGCAAATGATTAAAATAGTTTCATTATGGTGTGGTGGATCTCTCTCTTAACCATATCATTACTCCCTGCATTTTATTATAATATTTCTATACAAATTATGTAAAATTTACTACTTAATAATGAATAATTTTGAGTATTTATAATAATGTTACTTTTTTCACAACTATACACTTCCACTCATTACTCTCACATCCTCAAACCATCAAACCAGATTTGATTTCACATGTAAATATAAAAATTCTACACAAAAAACACTCTTAATTTTTGAAGACATAATTTGGAAATAAACAAATATAATGAATGGTTTACTACAATCCAAATGAAGATAACTGAATACGAGGTAATGCTCTTCTATGATATTCTTTATTTTTGTTTGTTATAAACCTCCTTTAATTTTAATTATACAATCGAAATATAGTGACCGATTAATATTAAATATAATTGTATGTACATATATTTATTTTATTTGAAAATATAATCTACAAATAAATCAAAATTGTTACGAAATCATTATTTTTTTTTGTACGGTATCTACGTCATCGTGAACTAATATCGTTCAATTTTTTATTAACACACCCCATGTATAGGAAAGATGATGTATAAAAATTTAACAAGTGGTATTTATAATAAATTTTTACATTTGTATTTATTATATAATATATATACATATACACTTTATATCTTCTATTCCATTACTAATATGATAACATCTATTGGGTGTACAACATACTACCACCTCACGAAGTAATGTGATTCATATTTCAACAATGAAACTCATGGAAGGAGATAAAGATAAATTTAATTATTATATGTTATATAAATAAAATAATAATTATAATCATTATATAAAAATATATAACCTATATATATATATATATCATTTAAATTCATTAATTTTTAATAATTTAATGATGATAACATCATTCTTTTACATATATAGTACAACCTTTTGAATATGGTGTGACTATATTTTTCTCCCTTAAAATTGATGAAATATATAATTATATGGTATGGTATTAATTCGATTATTATCATTATGGAAGGGTAAAATTTTCCTTACCTCCATTTCCTAATGATCAACATATAATTGAAATGTTATATATGCATATGTACGACCAACCATATTTATCATCGTAATATACTTCATTTTTTATAACCATAATTCAATAATCATTTTAATAGTATAAATAACATATTTATATGATAATTATTTAATCATTATTTTTATGGAGATGAGGAAACTCAATAATATGTGAAAGAACCTTATTTTTAATTATAAAACATGCAAATGAAAACAAGGTAAATAACGAATGGTATAACGAAAATACATAATGATTATTAATAAATTAGAGATAAAAATGTAAAGAAGACCATATTTGATATTATAAATATTAATATTATTATATATTGATTTAATGACATTTTTAAGACCAGTAAAAAATACTTAAACCATATTCAACCAAAATGAAGCATAAGGTAAGGGTTTTCATCTCAATTTACATTCTACTGTTGCTTATTTTTTATCGTGATCCAATTCCCCTTTATGTTGAATGTACACTACAAATTGGTCATGTAAAATCATTAATAATTATGTTTTCATTGTATTTTATGTTTAACATTATAAATAACACAACAATGGGGATTTGTGTTTAAAATATTCATGTGATAATTTTTTTTCAAACAATCTTTGTTTCTTGAATTGTAGCATTAACTTGAAATAATAAATTTATTTTTTTCATTTCTCATTGGAAATTAAATTTCTCATTAATATAAATATTCTTGTTCAATGTTAATGATAATTTTATAAAATATTAAAATATATATAAATACATTTTCTACATGAATACTAATTTGATTGTATGGCGTAAAAATTGATAAATAAATATATTTTATTCAATATAGATATTTAATGATAAGATTTATTATTTTATGAATTAAAATGATTTTTACATATATTAAAATTTTAATTGAAATGAATTACATGGTTTTTGTACATGATAACGTATTCTCCTTGATGTATCATATTTTTACAGAGAAAACATAATTTTCCAAATTATAAGGGGGGTTTATAAAGTATTTTTTAAACTATATGGACGATAATATTAATCCATGAGGATTTGTATGATTTATAAATATTGTAAAATAATTTTTCATTTAGTTAATTTCAAATCAAATTAATACTATTTTTTATATTTTCAATATGAAATTTTCTCAATTTTCATTTTAGATTCAGTTATAGATTAAATGGGATGCTTTATCAGTTTTTTAACATACTATATTGATTATTACTACTCTATTTATACAATAAAAATATTTATATGGAACCTGTGATTATTTATATACCATTACATAATTATTAATAATATTGATTTGTTATTATTTTCTATTCATTTAACAGTTACAAAGAATTTGATAAAACATATTTTGTTTTCCCCAATATATGAAGATGATTTCATGGAATAGTTTTAAATTAAATAGATTATTTTCTATTCCTAATGTATAATTTTGAAAATGTATGTAATACAATTATCCAACATAAATAAATTTTTAGGTCCTTTGGTAATAGAAATTTTTTGTCTAATCTAGTGTAGAAATTGTATGGCACCATATTTGTGATTTTGGTGTTGTGGTTGTCACATGGTTCATACAAAGATTTTAATTCTAAAAATAGTTGATATTTATGTATTTTTCGATATAAATCCCATGCATTTTTTAGATATCATATCATTTTCCATGTAAGCGATGTTATATTCCATATATGTCATAATCAGTTAAAAATTTAGTGATAAAAATATGATGATGAGTTCCATTGAATGAAATTATATTTTATTGGTTTTTAATATTGTTCACATTTGTTATTTATCTCAAATGGTTGGTGAGAAACAAAAAATTAAATTTATACCCATTGTACCATAGTTTTATGATGATTTTTTGTAATGGTTTCCTAGAATTAAATTGAATCAATAAGGCATGCCGCTTATAGAACTAATATGTGGTTGTACCCTATTGTAATAACTCAAAATAGTGTATCATAGATTTAGTTGTAGAAACTCATTGATAATATTAATTGGGGCTAATTTAGATATGTCAATCAACATGGGGTAAAACGATCCATTTTTTATTGAATATGTATTGATAAAATCTATTCATCATTGATTATTAGAAACATAACTAGTCCAATATCCTGAATATGTATCCATTACATTATTTTAAATCTTTTTTCATCAATTTTGGTTCTCTCAACACATTTCCAACAATGTCCTCATTTCAGGATACTATCAATTGAGTGTAAAAAGTGAAAACCTAACACTAATAGCCTTAACTAAACTATATAGAGCCTATGAAATTATAGTTATTAAATTTGTTCTTATTAATTCAATAATCATCTTAATTGATTCAATGAAAATATTCTATATTGGTTTTCATTATAAATTTGGCTTAGTCATTATGGAATATACTACTAAATATAAAATTTCCAAGGAATGTAACTGATATAATTTTAGTATTGTGTATAACAACCTCAGGTAATATAAACTATATTCCATATTATGAAATATTTTGTTACGTTTTTATAATATTTTACAATTTTCAAATATAATATCATGGGAGGGTATATCAGTGATAAATTCAAGGTTGTATGCATCTGATAAATTTATATATAGGACCATTACAAATGTGATCCATATTTTGCTTTGATTTTGTTGGTATTTTTGAAACATTTGGACAAAATTATCATTGTGAACTAATAGACTCACAAAGTTAACATAGAGTTTCCCTTGTTATATCAAACATGTATATATGTGGATAATTTTGTGTATTTTATAAATGTTCGTTCAGATAATATGTAATCAAATGATCCTATATTAGAGAATGGATTGTAAAACTTTTTGAAAAATAATATAAGGTTGTATGATGTGGCCACATGTGTTATGATATAGTGATTGCATATACCGCATGAAAATGGTAAATTCATGAGAAAAATAAACTGTTCATGACATGTAGTCAAATTTATAAAATAATTTAATGATTATATAGATGAAATAAAATTACTGATAAATGTGTGATGCATATATGTATACTAAAAATTTATCATTTTTTAATCAATATGAAATTTGAATTATTTCTATATAATTTTTTTTGGATTTAATGAATGATTATTGTTTATCAATAAATTATCACCCTCATAAAGAGAATAAAATTTTGATTCTCTGACTTGAAAAGATAATGGATAAATATATATGAATGGGATAAATAAATATCTAATAGTAATATATTTTAAATTTATCGATTTTTAAATATTAATGCGAGGGAATAAATATTACCATTCTCAAATGAGTAATAAAAAATTCCCCAATGTAGTAATTATAGAATTGAAGAAGAATAATGTATTAATAAAATAGTAGTTGGGAAATGTTCTAATACTCATCCTTCATATTGATGGAAATATACACTAAAGGAAAAAAGAAGGTCTCCCAAATTCCATATTTGAAGAATGTTATGTTTGATCAATATCGTATTTTATCATTCATAATTAATATGGGATGTAAAAAATATGTATATAAATCTAAATGAAAAATTTTATTTATAGACCATGATAAGGTATATTGAACATTAAATATCTTGGTACCTAGTGTTGTATCTTTTCAACAATGAATGAGGGGATTATAAGTAGATTTTACTATCATGTCACATATTTCTATATAAATAGGAAAATATATATATGGATTTCATCATAGAAATACCCAAAATCATATAAATGGATTAATTCTATTTAGTTTTTAGTCAATTGACATAAAATAAAAAATAATTTCATTAGAATCTAAGATGATTTACCTCTTTATAATCATTCCCAGTTATACATTATGAATATTTTATGGTAACATGGTTTACCACATTTTGTAATTTTTGATTAGTACATATAGATTACCTTGATGTTCTAGTGATGTATATAAGAACATAATTTATACAATGTTATGTTTCGTTATTTAATATCTTCTTTTGATAGATGGTAATTTGATAAGAACATTTAACATCAAAATAATATTGATAGATATTATTTATAGGATTTAAAGTGTGGTTTTGATCGACAACATCCTTTTGTTGAATTTTATTACAATAATACATTTCACTAAATTATTCATATTCCATCTAATGGGGACACCCTTTTAAGGAAAGTAATAACTCCAATGTGTTAGTATTGAGTTGGAGGAAACTATAGATACATAATGAGGTTTTGAAAATGGAAAATAATGCCACAACAGTTCAAAAACTCATTAATACAACGCAATTTCAGTAGAAATGCTATACTAATAATTTTCAAAAAGTTTTAATTTTTTTTTGGGGAATGGTATTCAATTTAATGACTCCATAAAAGTAAATTAATAGTTATAGGTTGAAGGGAATTTTTATACACTTTTTTAAAATATGGAGGTGAGAACATTTTATTAAAATGATGTAAAAGAAATGAACCAAAACAAGTATGGGAAAACAAAGACAAAAACAAAATAGAAATATACATGTTAAACTTTTTCATAAGTCTTTCACATAGCTTATTTTCTTCTTCTAGAATTCTGTCCCAGTGGGCCCTTCCACAACCTCAACCCTGACCTATTGATCTCTCCTTAGGGAGAGATTTAAGCCTATCATAAAGATTCTGAACATCAGTTCTATTAGAATCAGAGCTATCCACTTTTTGTTCCTCACCTTTGATAGAAGAAGAACCTCTTGATAAAGTGATCATTCCTTAAATATCCATTTATTTAGTCATATCCAATGTATCATTATCCACAGTCTAATCATTCCCTATAATCATTTTCACTTCCAACACTGGTATGAAAACCATGGTCATTGATTTCATGTAGTAGACAATTTGAAATTCTTCATTATCTACAAGAGACATTGAAAAAGAGTCAATATTTTTAGAAATGACTATAGGCTCAGGTTATAAAATTTTATTTCCATTGTGGTCACCTTAACTGGTCATCATTTCCTGTGAGATTTAAGAATACTCTTTAGTAACATGTTCACCTATAAATACATCATCATCGATAATTTTGGTGGGACATGATTGAGGTTTTTGTAGAACAACACCTTTATCCTTGTTAGATGAATCAACATTATGATCATTCACCTCCTCGAAAATGATTTCCACACAATAAATCATACTCTCAAAGGTAAGGTGATGATAATCATTCTATCCAACTTTTTTCGCAACACCATGCACCTCATTCCTCATATTAACATTATCAGAAGCAATTTCCAGTTAAGAATCATGCTTGATGTGATTTTTTCAATCATCATTCTTATTCAATTGATGAACATTATATTTTCAATAAGTAGAAAATATTATCTTTTTGAGACAGTTACCCACATCATGTCTACACAAAACACAAAATCTATAAACAATGGAACACCTACAAGAAGATGATTCACGATAAATAACCTTGAATTCTTTACAGAATTAATTCATTTTTTCATAAGCGATATTTATCTCAATAATGTCATAATAAATTTAAATTGTTACATTTTCAAAAAGAGTTGATCCCATTTCAGCCTCAAATATGAACCTGACAAATTGCCCAAAATGATCCGTTTACGTTTCCTTTTCAATTTTTAATGGAATTTTTGATGGAAAAAAGAATATCATAAAATTTTTTTGGGTCCCAGAGTTCCAAATTTTGTCCATAGACCCTTACCCATATTTGTGTATTAGTATTACCAACCTCAAAGGGTTTAAATTTAGTATCCCATTCTTTCAAGTGAATGATCCCATGTTTGAGCACAATAGAACCAACGACCCATGATCGTACTTTCAATTCACTCATGGGAAAGTTCATATGAATGTATCATCTTCTTAGTGAGACACACTTCCATGATAAAAACCCATAAAAATGACATTCTCGTCTTGTGACCATCAATATTTTGATCTCTGATCCTTTATGTAGAAAAAATCGAGCATTTATGGAAATAACCATAGTGATTGGTCTAGATCTTGATCTCGGGAGAAGGATCATGTGCGGGACCAGACAATGCCTCCAAAGTCAACTGTGACACAATCACTAGCTGAAGAGTCCAATTATCATTCAATTTATTACCCTCTCCACCATTCCTAACCATCCTGACATCAGATATGAGTATCCCTTCCGAAATAGCGCTCCATGTGGCCAAAGAAGGCGTAGAAAAAAAACACCTCTTCTGCCCCAAAACACATCTGTGGCGTAACCACCTATTTTGGAGGCCGATAAACATTCACAAGTGGACCCTCACTACTCCTTATTAATATCCTTTTTATAGGTCTCATCATTATAAACATAGAATGCATATAAATACACCTCATGACCTAAACATGTTCAGGTGAAATAGCTTTTGTAGTCGCTGGTTCTCCGGCTTATGTCTCCACCAACGCCCCATCAGAGTATCTTGATAACTCCTTTTGGCTAAGGAAGAATGAAACCATCTTGGATCATGTTTCGAAACCATATCCTACCACGGTACCATTAGTGAAGACTACCTAAGATCGCATCATGCTCAAACTACCATTTAAGTTGATTTTAAACATATAAATATTTATCCCTATGTGTTTATTGAAGGTAAAGTGCTAGATTTGGATATCTTGTTTCATCAACTGAACCCCTCTAACATTTAAATGTCTTCCAATTATCTTTTTTGAGGATTCACATAAATTATCATTGACATGTACAAAAATTTAAGGACATAAAAATAGAAAATGGTCTTTGTTATATTGAATAAATGATTGTTATATTTTATTGTATATATAATTGTCAACAATAGAATACAACTAACATTGTAATATTTCTACCAAGGAATTATATATTGGATTATGTTACATGGGAACACAATGATGTAATGAAACCATTGTATACACAATTATTATAATTAGAGTGATGAAAACATGTGGTAAAAACATATATAATTATATTAAAATTTCTAATTAAAAGACTTTCTGTTGTATTTATCTTTAAATAAATTTAATTTATAAATTTTTTGTTTACATTACACACATCACCGAGTTATAATATATTGTGATATACTATTGACTTCTTATTATTGAATGTGTATGTTATAATAATTACATGGGATTCGATTTCATAAAAAAACCAAATATATTTGGAACAAATATTTCTTAAAACATGTATAAAATGAATTAATACGTTGTAATTATTTTATAAATAAGTAAACTAAATCATTTCAGGTTTAAAAAATATGAGTGTTATATTTTTTTATGTTCTCAATGTTTGATATAAGTAATAAATAAAATTAGTCAATATTGAATAATTATCATGATGAAATGTTTTGTTAATTAATTTTTGAAAATATATTGACAAAACATTTATTGTAGTTATTTGTTATATAATTAAAATGAAATCATTATTGTGTAAAAATGACTTTGAAATAGATTTTAATAATTTTTATTCTTAAAAATATATTTCATTTATTCCAAAAAAAAATATATTTAATTTTAAATAACATATAAAATTTTTTATATCAAGAATTTTAAGATGTATTTTTCTATAATTTTATTTTAATTTTATGAAATAAATTATATTATATATATTCACGAAAAAATTATTATTATTTAAATAAACCCACATTTATTAAATTAATATCATAAATGTATGAATTATTAATTTTGAAATATTTTGTAAAAAAACAGTAGGTATATAGTAAAATACTCGTTTTTATTTTGTTGATATATGTGAACCCAAACATGGATTTTAATGATAAGACATTTTTTATTCATATTTTATAAAATCATTGAGTATTTTAATTTTATTTTATAGTAAAAATAATCTATTTGGTTTCAAAAATATTTATAAAACTAAAAAGCTAAATTTAATTTATATAAAAATCACATATACAGACATTTTTACTTGACATAAATGTAAAATGTTTATTTTTATTAAATAACGTATTATCATAAAATGTTATTTCATGTGTTTTATGTACTTATGTTAGAATATAATTATGTGGAATATAGAAATTAAATTTATTAATATAGAGAAAAAATTTATAATCAGAATGTAAAAATTATTATATATTTACAGTTTTATTTTTTTACATATTTAATTTATCATAATATAATGTTAGGTTATAATGGTTTTGGTTTCAAAGTGTAAAAAAGTTGATATAATATGAGATAAGTCTTATAATTTTATATAAAATTATATAAATTTAATTGATGAAGACTATATTTACCATATCACACCTTATATTTTAATTTTGTTTGATTTTTTTCAACATAACATGATTACGATAAAAATTATAGTATATTTCATGGTGTAATTCATTTTTTGTTTGTGATCTCACATTAAAAGGGGACCCAAAAGAATAGTATAAAATATAAAAATGGATTAGATGGTTTTTAATCATTCATGTTTTATTTTAAATTTTAGTTTTCTAGTTCATTGAAATAATATTTTTATATGTTCAACTAACCGCACTAATTAATGTCCACCCCTACTCATTCCACATTAGCACTCTTAAAGTACTTTTATTATTCCTATAATAGTGTAAATAACATGTAAAAATCTATCTTCTAATCCTAGAAATATTATTTTTTAATGAAATATAACTAGGAAAAGCTATTAGTTCCAACCAATAGAAGTTACCAGACAATGTGATAACATTCATAAACAAGATATTTTATTTTATTTCTCTGTAGACACCCATTATTTATAATTAATCCAAAATTATAAACTAATATTAATGTTATAGATATAGTATTATAATTATATTTTAATAGAATAACCTGACACCTTCTCCAATTCCATCAAGTCTTTTACAAATCATTTTACATGTGTATGATGGACTACCATCTCACAAATTAATGTCATTTTTTCCATTACCACATAATGGTTTCATATAATGATGGATATAAGTTATATATATGATATTTGTAACATATTTATACACAATCATTGATTATAAAATAAATTCATTTTTACATTACTATCCATAATAGATATGAAAATGTCTCTATTATGTTAGATATTGTAACACCCTAGGTAAATAAATAATATGACATTTTCATACTTATCCACATTGTGAATAAAATATTAATATTACTTTAAAGGGGACACTATGCTCGATGGCGTACCCAATACGAAACAACTATTTTCTTGGGTATCTTACGTTGCACTCTAATAAAAAACTAATAATATTTTAAATGGTAGTTAACGCCTAGCCGTTGTAAGTGAGGGAATGAACAGAAATAAATACAAAATGATTATATATATTTATCAAATATTTTTACTTTTTACAATAAATGTTAGAGGATCAAAAATGTGAATGAATCCAATTTTAAACGTAAACATTCTAATATTTTTTAAAAGGTCGATTAACCGCCATTTGATTGAAAACCTCTTTTAATTCCACTTTTTGAAAATTTTATGTGTTATATTTGACAAAATAAAATTCTTATATAGAATCAGGACCTCAAAATTTACATTGAGTAAATTTTTGGAATTTTTCTGAAAAATATCATTTTTAATAAATAGTGAAAAATGTTGTATTTTAATTTAAAAATTCTTTTTAATATAATTTATTTATATTATTAGATTATGTTTTGAATTGTTTTTAAATTGAAATTAGAATATATTTTTTCCATTTAATCCAATAGTTTTCATTGAATTAATTTCACATTGAAAGTGGACTTAAACTAGTGTCAATCTTTTAATAGATATTGTTACTTAAAAACATGCTTTTTGATTTGATAGAGGGAATTAATTATTAAATTAAATAATTAAACATATATGTTTTGAATTTTGTAAAATAGACAACATTTTTGAATTCAGAATATCAAATATAACTTAGGGTGAGTATTTGGTATTTTTCTGAAAAACTTCTATTTTTTCGGAATATTGAAACCACTAAGTAGTAGTTTAAAAAATGATTTTTCGTTTAAATGAAACTTCACCACATCTGTGATTTGAATTTAAAAAATCATACATAAATGGTTTTCATTAGGATGTAAAATTTGGTTCAATGGGATTAAAATAATTTTTTGGTGAATAGCAACTTTATGTTTTTAATCGTGATTAGAGGTAATTAGTGTAATTTAAGGTAAAAATAATGTTTTAATAATATCAAATGACATAGACACATGTACTACCCAAATTTTATGTGTCATGGAAGAAAAATAAAATACATTGGTCAACTTGGGGACCGCCTGGAGCCACTTTGGTTGGAAAATGACATAAATAACTTTTTATTTAAAGTTAAAATAAAAATGTCACAAGCATGAGTTGTTTTACTAAAAAAAATTTCACATGGGGTTATACAAGTCATATTTTTTACTATAAAGATTAATTATAAAGATAAAACAATTTCTTACATCATGATATTCTTTTATAAGTTTTAGACATTAAATTAGTTAAATTATTTATGACATCATGATGATGCAGCAATTACCTCATTAATAAATGATTTAAATAAAATGAAAATATAATGTTAAAACTATAACATACACTTGTCAAAAACCTATTATATGAGTATATTTAGAACCCTTATCACCTTAACCTAGAAATAAATCAATGTGGGACCTTTAAAATACGAAACTCATTCAAAAATAAAGTATCATTTGGTAATTTTCCAAGAGTGCCCCTCCTCTCCTCTTATAAAAGGCCCCCACCTCTACCACCGTACCACGCCTCTAAAGACTTTGGTTTGGCCAACCCCGGCTCCTTTTGTCTCTACACATACCTCTATTACTCCTAGAAGCCTCACTTTGTGCAAAAGTCTTCCCAAGTAAGCATTTGATCTCAAATCAAAGAGAGATACCCGATTTTAAGATAATATCTTCACTTGTGTTCTTTTGTTTTATTTTGCTTCTCCAACCCCCTAAAATATTTTTAATAATTTCTTTAGTAACAAATCCAGTATCATCAATATACTAGGATGTTTTTATAAGAATTATTCTAGCTAAAATTACACACACCTACATCTAATGGTTAAATAACATATTGTTTCTGTGGATGGTGAATTTCTTCCTCACGAAACGATGATTGTTCAATATTATTTTAACACTCTCAAAGATGGACATTAAGATGACACTATATTTATATATGATATATAGTATGTTTATTTTTTACTTAAGCTTATGTATTTTTCATTTATGGCATACCTATATGGTTTCCATTATGGTTAAATGCGATATCTTCATTTTAGGAAGTGCGGACTACCGCCCCCTCAAATTGATTTGATTCGTTAATACCATATGTGGCATGTATAAAGTATATATTTAATGATATCATGTATGATACCATACTGTAATTATAATAATATTATGTATAATTATGTTTTAATTCTATTAAATAAGAAATATAAATGGAATTAGCGTTCATGCGTACGCACAGCTTACCGTCTCCATGAACAATGCATTTCATTTCTTACCTCTAAATGGAATGTAATATTATAAATGAATGTATATAATGGATATATATAATATATATGATATCTAAATAATGAATATAATTCTGTATATAATATATATTTTAACACATGAACAACTTTTAATTATAAAGAGTTTATTTTTTACTCAAGTAGCAATGATCTACAAAATGGCCATTATTAACTTAAATAATTACATAGTGTTCATAGCATGGTTGTAAGTGATATAAAAGGAATAATGAACTTGAAAAGGTTTCTTATTCAAGTAGAAATTAACTCATGTTTATTATTTAGGAGTTCAAAGAACGATCGAGTCAATTCGGACCCGAGGTAAGGGATCTGACCTCTCGCTTTCTTTTCAAGTACCCTCTTTTTTGTGATTTCATTTATCCTCCTTGTTCTTCTGTTGGAGGATGTTATTTTATATTAACCATAATGTAATTTTTATTTTTATATGATGATATACCCCCTCTTACTCTCATCAATTATTTTTTTATAATTTTTAAGTGGCGCCGTTCGGCTGTCGTGTTTTCGTAGGGGATTTTTCATCTCACTTTTATTCCTGTGAGATTTATGCAACATTTGCCACCATTTTTATTTTAAGTGGTATATGTACTGCCCATTACTCTACTCTTTGTGTAATATACTTTCGTTTATGAGTATTTTCATAAATGTTGTATTTTCCTTCTTTCATGGGGTGTATGTTTTGAAAGATACCCATGTCGGTAAGGGAACCTTTCACCCTCCTCTTTTTAAAAGACATCTTTTGTTATGTATTTTAATTTACATACTATTAAGTTGGGATATGTTCTTATATATACTTATTAATCTAAATTTTATTTCCAAGTGATGAGATACCCTTTTTATCTCTCATCAAATCTTTTTCTAAATTTTGAAGTGACGTCGTTAGGCTATCGAATTTTTGCAAGGGAACTTCTTTACCCAATTTTGATTCTTTGGGATAAACATGTAGTCCTTGAATATGTCGTTCTATGAATATGTGTGAATAACCAGTGATTTTTTTACACTTAATATCCACTTATATTTGGTGTATTCATTTGTCACACATAATTTTGTAATTTATTTATCTTTATTCCAAGGATACCGTCTTTGTATGGGACTTCGTCTCAATCTCCTTTCATTGAGGAATATTTTTTTATACACAACCTTCTATTATACGGTGTATAAACCCCTTTGACTTTTTCATTTATCCAAAAGGAATCTTTTTCTACGAAGCGTTTTACTAAACGACAAAATGTAATGTCTTTGTCGTATGTATGCGGTGACAGCGAATTCTTCGCCGCCGTAACCATTATTTGACATTAATCTTCCCCTACAAGACATAATTTTTTTAAAAGAAAAATAAATACCATGTTTTACTTATCTTTTATTTTGGTATTGAAAATGTTTTTCATAATTTTTTTATATCAATGTGTTGTATTGATATCTTGTGATTGAAAAGTGGAAATGCAATGTTTCATTTATGCAGGTTTTATGTGATATGATTATGTTATAGTTCTTGGGAATTATTATGAATATGGGTGGTTCCGTGATAAAAAAAGGGCATGTGAACCCAATATAGCTCTCCAATGGATTGGGTAATGCGAAGGGGTTAAATGTTAAGGTTTCTTCCAAGAGATTTAGGGAATATACTGTGATGGGTATTCCAAACATAACCAAGAGGGTTACTCCCTACGTAAGAATGTTATGAATGCCTCAAGTTACATTTATGCCTTATGATTTATATGATTTATTCATGATTTGATAAGGTATGTTAAAATAATTATGTTTTATGAGTAAAGTTTGATTTCATACACGGAGTAATGTTTTATTTTCATACTTTTATATCCCTTACTGAGCTTTTTATGCTCATCCCATTTTTTGAAATGTTTTTCACAGGTCAAGGGAAATGTTCATGTTATGATCATAGTGTCAAGGAAGTGTCAAGAAAGAATCCATGTTTTATTTTAAATATGTTTCTGTTGATGGGGAAAAAAAATAATATCTTTTATGTAACGACTTTGTTTAAATGTGGAATTTAATGCAAGTTTTATGATCTAATTCTATAAAACTCTAAACCTGAAAATATCCTCAATGTGTAATCTTGTAATAACTCAAGATTAAGTGAGGGTTAAGGCTGGGGCCTTATAGTTGGTATCAGAGGTCGGTTTAGATAACATTAGAGGTTAGAGTGTTGTTTAAGATAAAGTGACAAGTTGTGTATAACCACAATGGTTAGTATATTAGATAGAGTCATCATTTTTTTGAAAGTTAGAATGAGTTTGAGATAACATAGATAAGTATATCTTGGTGTTTATCTTCCTCTTTTTTATGTGATGATTTTACTGATATACTCACACTGAACTTTTTGGTTTTAGTAAATGGCTGAATCTAACAGGCACCAAAGTAACAGTGGATTTGAAGAAAACTATGACGATTTTATGAAAGAACAACTGAATGATAAGTGAGCAGCAATGAGAACTCTTGTGTTTATCCTCAACCAACTTTCTGGAGTCATGATTGACCACCTGAACCTTAGTTATTTTTTTAAGGCATCGTATATGCGAGAAAAAATTCCCTATGGAACTTCATGTAATAATCATAAAGGTAAGTATGTTCAAAAACCTATGTGTCAAATATGTGGAAAGAAACACATAGAAAAATGATTCAAAGGGATATAAAGATGATATAGATGTGGAAATGAAGGTCATAAAGGAAGAACCTGCCATGGAAAAAGGAAGCATCTAGTTGACTCTAGGAAAGGGAAAGATGTTCTTTCTGAAGGATCAATTGAATGTTTTAAATGTGGTGTGCATGGTCATTATGCAAACACATGTCCTATGAAGATGTGTCGGGAATGGGGTCACCAAGATCGTACAAAAATTCATTTACCAATACCTAATTCCATTCCCATTGAGTATGAAGAAACTGACAATGAAGAATGAAAGGTATGGATTATTTAATACCATATGTTTTCCTATTATTGGAATCATAGGATATGATTTATGATTTTTTTGTAGGAAATAAGTATTTCAGAATAAGTTGAAAAGGAATGGATAATGGATCATAAAGAATGTTGAATGAGTAAGAAGTCATCATATAAGGGATTCAAGAGTTATGGAAGATTTTAGGATGGTGAAATTCTTATATATATTAAGTATATTTTGATGATGGGGTTACATTAGAAGACTTTTTATAATAACCCTGATGTTGGATATATGAAAATTTTATTCATGGAATAATTATCCTTTCTTTTGTGGATATAGATATAAAGATCCATTTGGGTTTATGTGATCCTTCAATTTGAGGCAATTACTGGTTAATACATTTTGGGTTGAAAAATAGAAGTTATCAGATAACCTTTGTGGTTAAAATATGTTATGGTAATTTTTGATGAATTTATCTCTTTTTGAGGAATGTTATAAAATTATATAGTTTTTGAAAAGGGACAACACACAGACCGTGTGACAACCCGTCGTGTCGGACGAAGCTGCGGGAATCAATCCCACAACCAAAGTGCAACTGGTATTTATCACCTACCACTGGACTACGTGAAGTCTCTGGTTAGTTTGATTGATTATTTTTAGTTAGATGATTTTATGAATTAAGCGTAAGTTGTCTTTTTTTGGTTATCAATGGAAATGATTAGCCTATCATGGAGGATATGTGATTAGGTAAATTACTTTTCAGTATGAGACTATAGGAGTAACTGATGTTATATTAGAGAAAAATGTTACAATTTATCTTATGAGACTATGAGATTAAATCCTTTAAAGAATAGGGTTTCAATCTTAGTTTGGTTTACATTTTATAATTTTATGGATAGATGTTTATTGAATGGTCTTTGTTGAACTTTGGGTTTTATTTTGGGTTAATTTCTAATGACATGGGAAGTATATAGTTCTCTTTTGTGGATTAGGTGATTCTCTAGAAGTTGATTATAGCTCTCTTATTGTGAACAAGTCATCCTAAATACTCCTCTTTTGGAGAAAATATGAGTTCGTGTAAGAAATAAAGTAAATAATGAAAGTCAACATGACAATTAAGTATGATTCCTTATGATTTAGTTAAGCTCATAAATAAATTCCTCAATAAAAAGTAACTTAAAACAAAAATGTTGTTTTTTAATTTTTCGTACTGGGGAATCAAATACCGTTTATTCGATCAGAAGTTTGTGATTTTCTTGTTGTTAACTTTCTCCTAGTCATGTTTACTATCACTATCCATTAGAACATGACACTTTGTTTTTCCTCCACATCCATATTTTCATACTTGGAATCCTAGTATGGGTAAACTCAGGTGACATTTTTACTTCTCTCCCATTCTTTTAAAGTGATTGTTTTTCTGACTCTTATTCCGATGTGGGATTTTCAATTAAGCTTCCCAGCCCAATTTTAAAATTGCAAGGACACAATTCTCAAAACGGGGGAAGGATGTAACACCCATAGTAAATAAAGAATATGAAATTATCATATTTATCCATATTTTTGAATAAAATATTAATATTTCTTTAAAGGGTATTCTATTCTCGATGGTTTACCCAATACACAACAATGAGTTTCTTGGGAATCTTACGTTGCACTCTAATAACAACATAATTTTATTTTAAATGGTTGTTAACGCCTACCCATTGTAATGGCAGGAATGAATAGAACTAACTACAAAATGATTATATATATTTGTCAAATATTTTTACTTTTTACAATAAATGATAGAGGAATAAAAATGAGAATGAATCCAATTTTAAGCGTAAACATTCTAATATTCTTTAAATGGTCGATTAACAGCCTTTTGATGGCGAACCTCTTTTAAATCCACTTTTTGACAATTTTATGTGTTATATTTGACAAAATAAAATACTTCTTTAGAATTGGGTGCTCAAAATTTACATTGAGTAAATTTTTGGTATTTTTCCGATAAAGTTCATTTTTTAATGAATAGTGAAAAATGTTGCATTTTAATTCAAAACCTATTTTTAATCTAATTTATTTATATGATTAGATTAACTTTTGAATTGTTTTTAAAGTAAAAAATTAGAATATAATTTTACCATTTATTCCAATAGTGGTCATTGAAATTAATTTCACTTTTAAAGTGGATTTAAACTACTGTCAATCTTTTAATAGATATTCTTACATAAAAACACGCTATTGGTTTTGACAGCAGGAATTAATAATTAAATTAATTAATGAAACTTGTATGTTTTGAATTTTTTAAAATAGTCATAATTTTTGAATCCGGAATGTCAAATATACCTTAGGGTGAATTTTTGGTATTTTTCTGAAAAACTTCAATTTTTGATGAATAGTGAAACCACTAAGTGGTAGTTTAAAAACATATTTTTCGTTTAAATGAAACATCACCACTTTTGTGATTTTAATTTAAAAAATCCAACATACATGGTTTTCATTAGGATGTAAAATGTGGTTCAATGGGATTAAAATAATTTTTTGGTGAATAGTAACTTTTAAGTTTTTAATCACGATTAGAGGTAATTAGTGTAATTTACGGTAAAAATAATGTTTTAAAAATGTCAAGTGACCAATAAATTTGTCCTAAACTAATTGGATGTGTCATGTACGACCATAAAATACATGGGTCAACTTGGGGACCCCATGGAGCCACATTGGTTGGAAAATGACATATATAACTTTTTATTTAATGTTAAAATAAAAATTTCACAAGCATGAGTTGTTTTAGTAAAAAAAATTCAAATGGGGTTATAAAAGTAATATTTTTAACTAAAAATATTCATTAGAAATATAAAAAGATTTCCTACATCATGATATTTTTTTATAATTTTTAGACATTAATTATACTATATTATTTATGACATCATGATGATGCAGTGATTACCTCATTAATAATTGATATAAATAAAATAAAAATATAATGTTAAACCTATAACTTAAACTTGTGAAAAACCTATTGGATGAGTATATTTCAAACCCTTACCACCTTATCCTATAAATACATTAATGTGGGACCTTTAAAATCCGATAATCATTTGAAAATAAAGTATCATTTGGTAACTTTCCAAGAGTGCCCCTCCTCTGCTCTTATAAAATCCCCACCTCTACAACCTTACCCACAACCCTCAAGCCTTTGGCTCGGCCAACCCCTGCTCATTTTGTCTCTGAACATCCCTCTCTTACTCCTATAATCCTCAATTTGGGCAGAAGTCTTCCCAAGTAAGCCATTGAGCTCAAATCAAAGAGAGATACCCGATTTTAAGGTAATGTGTTCACTTGTGTTCTTTTGTTTTATTTTTCTTCTCCAACCCCATAAACACTTTTTATTCATTTATTTTGTAACAACTCCAGTAACTTAAATATAGTAGGTTTTAATTATAATATTTCTTCCTACTACACTTACACACACCTACATCTAATGGTTAATGAACATACTATTTCTGGGGATGGTGAATTTCGGCCTCACGAAACGATGATTGTTCAATATTCATTTAACACCCTAAAATGTGACCATTAATATGACACTATATTTATATATGATATATAATATATTTATGTTTTACTCAAGATTCTTTATTTTTCTTTTATGGAATACCTTTATGGTTTCCATTACGGTTAAATGTGATGTCTTCATTTTAGGAAGTGCTGACTACCGCCCCCTCAAAGTGATTTGATTTGTTAATACCAGATGTGGTACGTATAAAGGATAGATTTAATGATATTATATATGATAACACACAGGAATTATAACACTATTATGTATCATTATGTTTTAATTCCATTAAATAAGAAATATAAATGGAACTAGTGTTCATGCGTATGTATGGCTTACCGTCTCCATGAACAGTGCATTCCATTTCTTACCTCTAAAAGTTATGTAATATTATAAATTCATGAATATAATGGATATATATGATATTTATGATATCTACATAATTAATATAATTCACTATATAATATATATTTTACCACATGAACAACTTGTAATTATAAAAAGTTTATTTTTTACTCAAGTTGCAATGATCTACAAAACGACAATTAACTTAAGTAATTATATAGTGTTCATAGAATGGTAGTAAGTTATATAAAAGGAATAATGATCTTTAAAAAGGTTATTACGCAAGTAGAAATTAACTCAAGTTTATTATTCAGGAGGTTAAAGAACGATCGAGTCAGGTCGGACCCGAGGCAAGGGATTCGACCTCTGGCTTTCTTTTCAAGTACCCTCTTTTATGTCATTTCATTTATGCTCCATGTTCTTATGTTGGAGGATGTTATTTTATATTAAACATACTGTAATTTGTATTTTTAGAGGATGATATACCCCCTATTACTCTCATCAATTCTTTTTTTAGAATTTTTAAGTGGCGTCGTTATGCTGCCGAGTTTTCGTAAGGGATTTTTCATCTCACTTTTATTCCTGTGAGGTTTATGCTACATTGGCCACCATTCTTCTTTTTAGTGGTATATGTACTACCCATTATTCTACTCATTTTGTAATATACTTTCTTTTATGAGTATTTACATCAATGTTGTATTTTCCTTCTTTCATGGGGTGTATGTTTTGAAAGATACCCAAGTCGGTAAGGGAACCATTCACCCTCCTCTTTTTAAAAGACTTCTTTTGTTATGTCTTTTAATTCACATATTGTTAAGTTGGGATATTTTCTTTTATATCCTTATTAATGTAAATTTTATATCCAAGTGATGAGATACCCTTTTTATCTCTCATTAACTCTTTTTCTGAATTTTGAAGTGATGCCCTTAGGCTGTCAAATTTTTGCAATGGAACTTCTTAACCCAATTTTGATTCTTTGGGACAAACTTGTACTCCTTGAATATGTAGTTCTATGAATATGTGTGAATAACCAGTAATTTTTTTACACTTAATATCCACTTATATTTGGTGTATTTGTTTGTCACACATAATTATGTAATTAATTTATCCTTAATCCAAGGATACCGTCTTTGTATGGGGATTCGTCTCAATCTCCTTTCATTGAGGCATATTTTGTTTTATACAAAACCTTATATAATATGGTGTATAAACCGCTTTGACTTTTACATTTATCCAAAAGGAATATTTTTATACGAAGCGTTTTACTAAACGACAAAATGGAATGTTTTTGTCGTATGTATGTGGAGACAACAACTTCTCTGCCGTTGTGACCATTATTTGACTTTCGGCTTCCTCTACAAGCCATAATTTTTTTAAAAGAAAAATAAATACCATGTTTTTCTTTTAATTTATTTTGGTATTGAAAATGGTTTTCATAATGTTTTTATATCAATGTGTTGTATTGATATCTTGTGATTGAAAAGTGGAAATTCTATTTTTCCTTTATGCATGTTTTATGTGATTCGATTATGTTATGGTTATTGGGAATTATTATGAAGATGGGTGGTTCCATGATAAACTAAGTGCATGTGAGCCCGATATAGCTCTCTAATGCATTGGGTAACGCAAAGGAGTTAAACGTTAAGGTTTCTCTGAAGAGATTTAGGGAATATAATGTGATCGGTATTCCAAACGTAACCAAGAGGGTTACTCCCTACGTAAGAATGTTATGAATGCCTCAAGTTACCTTTATGCCTTATGATTTATATGATTTATTCATGATTTGACGAGGTATGTTAAAATGCTTATGTTTTATGAGTAAATTACGATTTCATACATGGACTAATGTTTTATTTTAGTACTTTTATATCCCTTACTGAGCTTTTTATGCTCATCCCAAGTTTTTGAAATGTATTTCACATGTCAAGGGAAAGGTTCATGTTATGATGATAGTGTCAAGGAAGTGTCAAGAAAGAATCCATGTTTTATTTTAAATATTTTCCGTTGATGGGGAAAAATGAAATAATCTTTTATGTAACCACTTTGTTTAAATGTAGAATGTAATGCAAGTTTTATGATCTAATTTTCTAAAAATATAAACCTGAAAAGATCCTCAAGGTGTAATCTTGTAATAACTCAAGATTATATAAGGTTTAATGTTGGGGCCTTATAGAAATACTACTGCCTCGTGAAGTAATGTGATTACATTTTCACTAATGCATAACATGGAAAATAAAAAGGGAAAGTATAATGAACATATGTAATATAAATGGATTCATTGTGATATTATGTAAAAAATAATTAATCGTTAACGATAACTTTAAATTTTAAATTTTTTTCAGTTTACACAATGTAATAAGACAATATCATTCATAAATGTGTGGATCAAGGCCTTCATGCTGTGATACATCACTCCTTTCAACACCACACCACATGGATAATATAGTTATACATATATTATGTTATATATTATATGATTATATTTAATTAATGAAATAATATTACTTACCAAATTTCTAAAATGATCAATCATAAATGGAAATGTTACTCACATGTATGTTGGATATATCGTCTGTAGGATTATAACACACTTCATTTATCAAATCCAAATTTCCTGATAGGCCATAATATTATTGTTTTTATCAATAAAATAAATATTTCATGATTACTATTGTTTATAAGTTCAAATAATCACATCTTGGAACATATCCATCCAACCAAAGTAATTTCTAGCACATCAGTCAAATATTCTCAAAACATCCAACATAAAACTTATTGACTATGTTATTGAATATAAAATTGTAAAAAGTGAAATAAAAAAAATAAACTACATGAAAAAGTATCTATACAATTTAAATAAGTTACGATATTTTATTAAATAGTAAGATTAATACACATTTGAAATTTTAGACTCAGGTTAAGAGATATGTTCTTAATTTCTTTAAATTGATGCATATTTTTAAGGAATAAGCATGTTCCTTTTAATGTTTTTATATACACCCCGTTTTAATTTTATATTATAAATTAATCTATTATTATGGTATTTATAATATTAGATGTTATTTTTTATTGTATTTATGATCAAACATTTATAAAATAATAAATCTCATCATCTCAATCTCTATAATTAGGGAATATTTTGATATTAGGCAATGTTACATTTTTAATGGTCTATATACAGATGTATTGAATTTTTATTGGACTAATTAATGTATTCAAATGATATAGAATGGTTCTTTTAATATATATATTTCATGTGGAATCATATTCATTTGTTTCTGAAGTTATAAGAAATTACTGATTTAAAAAACCATCTATTAATTATTTTCCTTCCAACTCATTACCTTACATGCCCATGATGTTATATTGAATACTCAGAAAATTGAAAAATATAATCTTCTATTTTAATGCTTACATTGATAAGGAATTGTTCTACTTCCCCGACCATGTTTTTATTTCTCTCATCCATTTAAATAATACAACTTTTCATTACATGAAAACACATTTTCCCTGTTATGGGTACTTTTATTTAGGAAATTTATTATTAAAATAAAATTCTATTTTTATTTCCTATTTTTATTTTCCACTATGTATAAAAGTGTTATTCAAATTTTTTATGATGGAAAATTGAAATTGTAAAAAAATTTAGATTATGATATAGTGCATGAGATTTATTAATGAGAAATGGGTGGGTCCTCATAGCATTGGGTGATTATTTAACATCTTATAAAATGCATGTTCCATGATTGTGCCTAGTGAGACTAGTATCGCTTAAATGGATAGTGCACATAGATAGAAATCCAACACAAAAAAATGATATAAATCATAAATATAAAACTATAGGTAGTTAACAAATTATTTATATTAAATAATTAACTCAGATATATTTATATTCTACGTGGGTTAATAATGGGTTACAGATGTGATTTTATATCTTACTAAATAGGGTGATTATTTGGATGAAATGTTTTAAAAGGCTTAAATTTAGAAAAAGATGTGTGTGTTTTATTGATAAAAATATTTATTTAATATGATTAATGAAAACTAATGGTAATGGTAAAATCTATATGTTTTTCATGGTTTTTACAAGAGTAATGGTTTTATTTCTATTCATACCACTTAATGACTTTTTTGTACACATCTCATGTTTGAAATTTTTTTATTAAGATATAAGAATTTGAAATTTAATGAAATATGTAAACAAGAATATCATATAGATATTGATTGAAAATAAATCATTTTTTTAATTATAATGTTTTTTAATAGGGGAAATTGATACTAATTAAATGTGTCAAATTGTATCACATTATTTTGTAACATATATTTTTTGAAATAATTTTAAAAAATATTAGCATTAAATGAGACTTATAGTTAATGAAATTAAATTCATTTCTAAAATGTGTTATTAAATAATTTCTTTCATCAATGAAATTATATTTTGTATCATATTTTTTGATTGAAAAACATAAGGCTTTTTATAATGATAATATCATATCCATGATTAATTTAAAATTATATTTATTTTTAAATAGTATATTATTTAATGATGGAAATGATTCATCATAAAATTTATTTCTGTACAGAATGGTTTTCCATCATGAAAATAGGTAATATATAGTGGTAATCCAGTTAGATGAAAACATACTTCATAATAAGCATCATGAGGTAGTTTGAATTATGATTGAACAATTTTGATTTTATTGATCATATTAAACAATTTACTAATTACAATGGTATCATTCTAGATATGAAATTGATCTACCATGAAGAAACATGTTAATATTGGATAATTGTATGAGTTATAATTTACCAGGGTTTAGTGGATCATCAATCCACATGGTTGATAAAGTATGGATTGATTCCATAGAGATGATATGTTATTATATGGGATGTTATAATCCATAAATAAAATAGCATTACATTTGTTTTCCTAAAGTGTAATATGATTGATGGTGGTCATTGGTTATAGAATTCCATAGTGAAATATTATAATGATTCAAAGTAATAGGAATTATTAACAGATATTTTCATTGAGAAATATTTTCCTATATTGTTTATATTCCAGTTTAAAATAAAATTATGTTACTAAAAAATGAAAATTTTATAGTTTAATATGATTCAATGTTTTAAAAAATAGAAAAGTATGTTTCCGATTTTATTCTGGACATATATAAAAAATAAATTGAATTTAATCTGGTTTAAAAACATGTTTATGAAGAGAAATGGATTCCAAGAAATTTAATAGATTTGATAATTCGGATCTTTCTACCAAGAAATTGGAGATAGTTTTTTCAGAAATGTTTGTTCATAGAGATGATAAATGAATGAAATGTTCAAGGTGTAATGAAATAGAGAAGAAATAAAATATCAAGATTGGTGGTGATGCAAATAAATGTTACAAGTATATAAAATAGCATTTCAATGAATGTTTTATAAGATATATGAAGTGTTTCCAATATGATTAGTTAAACTGTATGGATCATGATAGTAAAATAAGGTCCTAAAAAACAAAATAATAGGGAAAACAATATCCATAAAATGGGTAGTGGATTTAGTTTTACTATGTTGGGTTTGTGTAATATTAAGTGGTCGAAATTAGTTACACAAGATAGAAATCATCATTATCTAAAATAAATATATCTAGAAAAACCATTTTCTACAATCATGGTTAATGTTGGACCATTGAATGGAGTGTTAAATGCTATGATACATTTGAATTGGAATTATGATAGTATTCTACATCACTATGGACATTGAAATTCATTCTTTTATGTCATCTGTTCATCTATAATGTTAATATCACCACATGAATGGAATATATTAGATTTTTTAATATATAATAATTAATTAATAAAGAAACCCTAATTTATATGAATAATATTATTATTATTAGTGGGATATTAATTCATTAAAATCATTTAATATACGGTATAGAATAGTTTGATATCACTCTTTTTATGTATTGGTTCCCTATTAGTCATAAAATGACAGATTTCAATGCTAATAGTTTTTTGATTTACTATTTCACTTCCTCAACAACATAACAAGAAATTTTTAAATTAAATATTGGTGGTTGTGAAAGACTAATAGTTATATATTATTTAAAATAATGAGACTATTAAAATTACAACTGTTCCAATATTAAAATAATACATGGGTGATTTTCCAGATGATTTCTCTAGTGTGATTGTTGATCAAGATATTGTGTTTTCTATTAAAATATTTACTTTTGTTAGTAATATTTATAAGGTAACTTATCATGTAAAACAATTGGAATCTTCATAATTGAAAATTAATATACATGATCCATTAAATTATGATTTCATTTGACATATTTATTCACCAAATGGTTCTCCTATTTTTTGTTAAAAAGAAATATGGTTCAATTATGCATTTCATTGATTCAATTTCAAGGAATAAAATAAATTTTAAAAAGAATATTAGTGGACCCATGTTGATTATTTTTTATCAGCTATACGTATCCCATTATATTTTATGTTTGACATAAATTTTGGAAACCATTAATTTAAACTGAAGTAACTATAAATTCCCTCAAATATGATTTAGAATATATATGAGAACAATGTGTTGTTGGTATATAAATTATGTTTTATAATGTAGATGAAATATTTAAACCCTTATATATATTTTTTTTTTCATGAGTTCATTGATATTTTTGTGAATCCGTTTATCTGTGACATTTTTTTAATGTAAAATTAAACAGGAACATGAAATACACATATGGATTGTTTTTATAATTATAATAAAATAATAAATAATATAAATTTAGTAAGTGTAATCTTTAAATGTTACAAATTTAAGTAATTTTACATAATTTTTCTAGATATTTCTTAACAAGAGTCCCTTCTATGAAATAAGTTTTCACTGAAGATAAAATATCCACAAATATCATACTGAACAATAGTTTTCATGTATTAATGGGATACTGCTAGTGGTTTATTGAAAACAATCTTTGGGTTTCTTGACCTCGAATTTTGTTACCCAAGAAAATGGGTTAAATTAAACTTTACAATATAATCTATGTTTCTATAGGAAAGAAAAATTAGATGAGGGAAGGATCCATTTTTTTATACCTTCCAGAAATGGGGAATTTTCAATCTATAGGGAAGCTTCATTTAAAGGTATTAGTTAGGTCCTAATTTATCCTGAAATAGAATTTGAGTATGCCTCTATTTAATAAAAAAATAAGGAGTAAGGTGTGAAATATATAATGATCACAACTCTTTGGAGTCAATATTAAATCAAAAATAATTAAACATGATACTTTGAATCCAACATTAATAGGTCAAATATTATAATATCATATTTAATTACAATATAAGACAGTAAAAAAAGTGTTTGATGCTTTGATACATAAAAAATAACTCAAAAAAATAAGCATGTTATGTTTTAGAACATGAATCATTGTTTAATTGTTTGATAAATTTTACTCGTGTTTTTGTAGATATAGGGATTTCATTTCTTCTTTATGAATATTTGTAGTTTAATTTGTCATAAATCATTACTTAAGCTCAAATGGAGTAATAATCATTAAATGGTGAATTATTTTCCATTATAAAGTGTATGTATATAGATTTAAATAATTATAAATAATATATTTTAGGATTTGTAACATTATTATGTGTGCCTTGTGATTCCGTTCTGAATAATTAGTTTTTTAGTGAATATCATTGTTCAATATATTTATTTACTATATTTTGAACAAAAATGTACTTATATAATCATGAGTATTACCGGTGGGGAAATTTGTAAAGATTCATTGAAAACATCCCCACGATATGTTGGAATATTCTCAATGGGAATGTAGTATAATAGTTACTAAGATGAATTATATAATCATTTTATATCTCTAGAGTAGAAGTTGGAAAATATATCAATGGATTTCATGTATGGATTCTAAAATACCTTCCATGTTAAATATTTTATTATTTTATTGTTAATAAATAAACAAAATGTAAAAAAGTCCTTCCAATTTAAGAAAAAATGTATTTTTATCAATATTTTTTACAACATCTAAAGGTGTTTTTTAGTTACATGGAGTACCTATGACTATTATATAATACTATGATCCGAGGATCACAGATAATGTTTTGAAAAGACATCATAAATCATTATGTGATGAATTAAATTTCAGAATAAAGATTCATCTTCAATCTGATGGACTCTATGAGTTGATGATCTATAACATGGAATACTTTCCCCCATATTTTTTGATATATTAAAATATTATTTGTATTTAATATCATACTTTTATTGAGTTTACTTAAAAACTAGTTTTCATTCTTTTATACATATGGATCCATTTGTAAAATTATTTGGAAATCAAAGTTAGAATCATGATTTTTTCCATAAATTAGGATAATGGAAGTTGATGTTATCAGTATTAGTAGAGTAAATGGTGTAGATGATTCATATGATTCAATAATATTTGATCAAATCACATTGTAGGAATAAAATTTATGGTATAAAACGATAAAATATAATTCATTCTACGTAGGTGATAATTTAATTCTCAAAGTATCATTAGAGAAGAGGTTACTGAATTTTATTATAAACTAAAAGATAAAACAATGATTCATTAGACTATATGACATATTAGAAAATATTGATTCTCTTTCCTACATAGTGTAATTTCCTATTATATTATTGTAGGTACACCATGCATTTCATGTTATAATGTTAAAGGAATATGTGATAGATTTATTTCATGTTTTATATTAGGAGGAAGTTTAGTGGAAGGGAACCATTATTATAAGGGATAAACAATTATTACTCATTACCATAGAGAATAATTGATTTAGAATTTAGTTATTTAATATGAAATTTTTTTAATACCCAAATGGGTGATGTGGTAACATTGAAATCAAAAATAAAAATAAGAGCGAATTTAATCATTGATTTTGTAATAAAAGAATAATATTTCCAAGAAACATTATATATAAGTGTAAAAGAATTTAAATTGACATATAATGATATAATAAATCATTTACATATTTATTAATATGACTAATATTGTTATATTATTTAAAATTTTATAATGATATTTTTAAATAAAATATTAAATAGATTTCACTAATCTTGTCTTATATAGCTGCATTGAGACTAGTAATTTATACTTTTAGAATATTAAATCGAATTTATTATTTTCCATTTTTAATAAATAATATAAAAATTTACCTATAGATTTAATTTTTTCATTTTTCAATTTATATTTAAATTTCTAGTGAATAGTTAAAAATAATGAATTATGAAAAAAAGATATTTCTTTCCCATAAATTATGTAATTTAAAATTCCCATTATATTTTAATATTAATTAATTAAAAATAATTTTTCTTTATATATATGTTAAAAAATATTATTAGTTTGGAAATAGTTTTACATTGGTTTTAAATAATTTTGTTTTTGGGGTAGGAAATGGGATTTTATAAAAAGTGTTTTAATATATATATTGATTCACCATTGTAATAAAATAAAATAACACCATATGAATAATGTTGAAAATAATATATATATATTTATATAATTAAATAATGATTTATTTTTATAGTATGATTATTATTATTCATTTAGTAAACATAGAATTGTGTTCTTCTCAAAAACAGTATTATAGAAAACACTATATTGTATCATATATGTGGTTTTTTAATTGAATATTTTCCAAAATTTGAATTGAATTTAGTAAAATACATTGAATATTTTCAATCATAAAAATTAATAATTTATAATTATTTCATCATAATTTCCGACCGACATGAACAATCAAAATAGTATAATTTAATTAAATATTTTGAGGTGAAAATGGTTTTAGAGAGTGTTAAACAAAAAAATAAGGGTAAAAATGACTGATTTTTTTATAAATATTATATTATTTCTATGCTTTGACATTAAATATTATTTTCTTAATTAAGGTTCGTTATTTAGTCTTCTGACATGAATGAAATGTTAGTGTATTATATTTATTAAAAAAATTATAACTGTGATAGTCAACTCACTTATGAAATGGAAGCACTTACCCCCCTCCCATAACACATTAAAAATCCATCATTTATTCTATTAAAATAAAAAAATATCTAAATATATTTTATGACCTTAAAATGTTATTTTTTTACTAAATAATATCAATCATGTTCTTCGATGAAAACCCAAAAAAGTTACCTATAAGTGAGGAAATGTTCTTCAACGGGTATTCTAATATTATTTGTTCTTCCACATTCACCAATTACACATAAAAATTTATTATACAATAAAATTGATATATTCCATGAAATGAGATGTTATTATTAAAATTAAAAAACCTAAACCCTTTTCCTCTTCTATCAAATGGGTTTCACAATCATTATTCATGTGTATTGTGTAATACATCCTTGTAAACGTATTTAATTTTTTCTATTAAAAAATATCTCGATTGACTATTATAATAATTTTAAATTATATTTATTATATTAATATAATAATTATTCCCTTATATTCATTATATAATATATACCATTTTTTACATTACATTTGGTAGGGAATATGATAACATCACTCATGTGTATGGCAGAGTTCCACCTTGAGAAGCTATGTCATTTTTTCACTAATTATTTTCATGGAAGGTAATAAGTGTAGATATTATTAATATTTATGTTATTAATGGAATAATAATGATAATAATGATATTTTTATCATTTTTTATGTAAAATAGAGAATTTTTATTATTATATTTTCATTCAATGAAAAAATATAATGTCATTCAGGAATGTGACTACTGCCTTTAGGAATCGAAGTGACTATATTTTTGTTAACAAAGTAGACAGATGATATATATACAAATATTTAAAAATATTATTATACATGATATTATGATCATTCTATAAAGAAAAAATTTTACTTACCTCTTTTTCATTGCAATATATGTACAACTGAAACGTTACTCATGTGTATGTATGACTGACCGTCTCCTTGATTTTAAAGAAAATCATTTCTAAAAAACATTTACATAATAGGTTTTAAACTATCATTGATTTGAAAATATAATAATTATTTCATTTTAATTATTATAAATATGATTAAATATTGATCTCTTTGATAATAGATTATATACTGAAAGTCAGTTTTGAAACACATGCCGAATATGTTTAAAACATCAAACCTAAACATATTTTTTATGTAATTGTATGTATCATGATAATAAGTGGAATAAATATAATAATAAATCAAAATTTATGTCATGTATTTATAAAATTAACTAACATTTATTATTCAAGAATATAAGGACACAAGTGAAAAATGTGATTAAATGCAATGAACGTTGTCTACATTTCTTTTCATGGTGGATTATATTGATGGTATACACACATACTCATTACAATGTGAATATTAATCCCCTTTGAATTTTTATATCATGAATTTAACTAATCAGATGTTATTTATTTTTATATATATGTTATTAATTCATAGTATTGTGATAAAATTTTTTCATAATTGATAATGGACTACGTTCAATTTCAAAGAGGATTATTTTGATGTTATGAACAAGTATTATTTTAGTAGGTGTATTAAAAACCAATTTAGAGGTAATTTAATGAATTTATATAAGCTAATTATATATAATTGTTTTAACTATTATTCATTAATGGTGATTTTGACTAAATTTTTTCCTAAGGGATATGATATTTTTGTTTTAAAAATCACATTTTAATGTTTTCCTTCCAAATATTTCAATTACATTGCCATTTTTTATAAAACAAATTCTGATTTTTTATGGGAAAGTAATTTTTATAAATTATATATATTTTAATAATTACATTATTTCATTGGATATCCAAAGTTTTCTTTTTAACATTATCTATATGTAGTGCTTTGTATTCATCAAATCTATAACTTTATTTAAATTATTTTGGATAAAATTTCTTTTTACACCACATTGAATATTATTTTATTTATTTAATTTATTTAAATCATTAAAATTTTAATCAAAGAATTATCTTTATCAATTTTCTATATTTTTATATTTAAAATAGATTTTCAAAATAAAAAGTAATTAGGATCAATGAATATGATTTTATTTTGACTTTAAAAAAGTTAATTCATAAAAATTTATGGAATAATACTTCATGAATAAAAATGTGTTATTCGTTCAATTTTTCATGATCATTATTAATGGAAAATGGGTTCACTATGAAAAATATTGGATGATCATATTACAATGAGTATAAATGGTCTTCTTAATAGCATCAAGTGAGCCTATTATATCTTAAATGATGAGTGAAACTATATAGTTCTTCAATGTGTTCGTTACCATTGCCTGTCTTAATAGTAAATAATATCAGATTTACCTAAGGTAAAGTAATTTTTATTTAAACAGGATATATTTACTTTTGACATGGGTTTATAATAGGTTATGTATATGATTCTCCATGTTATAGGAATGTATATTTAATTAATTGGAATATTTTTTCATGGATTCTATCTCGAAAAAAATTTCTGTGTTTTTTTTAGAAAATATTTTTATTTGACTAGTGATTTTCATTATTTTTTATATCCCTTGTTATGCTTATTTCCATCAAGCTAAATTTTTAAAACAATTTCACAGTATTAAAGAATTTGTAAAAGAATATAATAAATAAGAATTAATGACTTGAAAATTTTCCATGAATTGAAATCATTCATCATTTTTTATGATTAAAATTTTGGAAAAAATTAAAATGAATTGAATGAGTACATTGTTTATTATTTGGTATTGTAATCTATGAGTTATTACCTAAATCTATAACACTATAAACCCAATAAATATCCTAAAATTTTATGAAATTAAATAGTTGACTAAAACAAAAAATTATTTATTAGTTAGGGTTGTGTCCCTAAATGGACAACCATTTTTTCCATGACACACTCCCAAAATGTGTACTCATCTAGGCCTAGTAATGGGAGAAGATAGATAGTGACACATTATTCCCGTATCTTGAAGGACCCTAGAATGGAGACTAGATTATAGGGTATTATTATCTCAAAAAGAGAAGACATTACTCTTTAAAAGAACACATGGTGAAGAGATAGATAAGATAGACACTAATATACTCATCCTCAATATTCAATATAAAATAATATCTAAATTACACATATGATTTTTTATACACGAACTAATTCCACTGAAATGAAAGCTGCATGTACTAAAGGGAAACTAATGATGACATCGACCACAATGGCCCAAAATCTCATTCAAACCAAAAAATAGTTGTAACATGTTTAATCTCCATACATATACAAATAACCTAAAATAATAATAATATATATATTTGTTGAGTATAATAGTTTTCTCAATAGGATCCTCCGAAGAGCCTAACATAAAAAATTTAATGAAATAACACTAAAAAATAGTGAAAAACAACTGAAACTAACTCATCACCTAAACTGAAATTCTATATTCCTAGCCTCACTATATGTAGTCTCATAAAACCACAAACAGAAGATTATATAAAATAATAAATTTTAATTACGATACTGATCTCTTATTTCCCTAGTGGTATTCTTCTATGCCACAACGTCGCACGTCCAGAGATTCCCTCTTTAAAAATGATAGCCTACACACACTTGGGAAAAAACCACAACATGGACCTGATGAAACAAACCACCACATCCATGTAAACAAAATAAACCTATAGTTTTTCTGATCCACCACATCCCAGATAATGTGTATCATACATTGAGTATTATACCTTAATCCACAACATACCATACATCCAGTAAAGAACCTCTAGACCTCATAACATATGCACATTAATCCTATAGTATTGTTTAATTACTATATCCAAAATACTGATGTGTGAAATAACAAAATTACATTACATCCTTCAATACACATATATGGGGAACACTAACCTTTATGCATACCATCACAAGTAACTACTAGGAGAAAAGAGTTTGGCTAAATGGTGTAGTCATCCATCCATCCTCCCACTGGAATGTTGGGGAACACCTCTAGGGATTATAATCCCCGAGGTATCAGTTTCCCGTACTGACAAGGTGGAGTAGTGTATAGAAAAACAAAAAAATATATGACAAAATATATCCTACCACCATAATTTAGGGGTACCCTACTCTTATAATCTTCTACATATAATGTCTATCATACTCACATCTACAACTACTAATAGTGGATATTCTAAAAGAGCACATCCATCTAATGTGCTACACTAAATTACCTTATTAATTTTAGTTAGTTTCACATTACAATAATTAATTCTTATCCATTAATTAACCATTATCATTTCTCAGATTACATTACTACAAATTCAAATTCCCTCAATGACAAGGGAAACTGAGTGCAAGGATTCTTATAATCATTACCCATGCACTAAATCTCAATAACCTCCAACCCTATAGGTTTATCATTTATTCATTTATTAGAAATATCACTATCCATATTTATATGTATTTATGGAAAAAATTATATGATTATAAACAAAAGCGGATCAAGAGGTTGTGTAAATGTACTACCTATAGAGTCTTCGCCACCTATAGAAGGAGCATCGACTCATCCAACTATGGGAATCTAGAATTGATATGCATGTGGAACACCACACATAAATTCAAATCTCTTGGAAGAGGAGTAACCAACCTATATTCAACATGTAATAATAAAATGAATGTTGAAAAAAAGAACATGGCTGTCGACCAACCAACTGTGTTTAAAATGAATCCAACATTAATAACAATAGGTAAGCCTCGATTTGACCCATTCTATTATCTTAGATGTCCTCCATGACACCTACTGTATACTGATGCATCTCTCCACACCAAGAATCAACTACTACAACACAAAATGTGCCTCACAACTCCACATACAAAAACAACCGACCATTCTTATCCATGTTATGCTCTTGTACCATTAATTCCTCTCATCCCCAAATATTAAAATAGCCCTATAGGCTCAGAAATCACATGCTCAAATCACATGATACGAGAAACATTCATAGAATCCAAGATCTTGTGCCTAAAGAAAGGAATTCATCCTTAATAGACAATGAGATTTCATGATTGCAAAGAACAAGGATATCAACCAATATAAAAAACGTGAATCTTAGGACCTATAAATTAAGTTTCATTTATCACACAAATGGTTCTTATTCCATGATTAATTAAGTATTTCATTATAATAGGATCTAACTACGTGAATCCTAAGAAACAATCTATCGCAAGCTATCACAATTTAATTTAGTATTTAATTTAACATCCCATGACTTCCATTATCAACATGAATCAACTTGATTTAGGATCATCAATGAATTCAATTTAGTGTCTGAAAATTCATCAATTATATTAACATTAAATTACATAAACAACCATATTCATTAAAGATGCCTCTTTAATTTCTTTATCCAATTATATTTATATTAATTAGGGAATTACATTATTTAAAAATTTCCATGCTAAACAATTCATAAGAAACACTGCATAGATTTCACACTATATAGAGAATCAAGAGGATACACTTTATCACGGTACAAACAACAACATCACCATGTTATCGATATAATTTTATTTAATTTGGATCAAGTAATAATTTTGGTTAAATTGCATTGTTATCAATAGGGCTAAATAATGATAGATCTATGTTATCACAGAAATTAATTTAGATATCTTGAATCTCATTCCCTTGATGATCACCATTGTTCTCCTCATGAGAACAAGCCACAAAGAGATCTTCAATCACTCCTCCCATACCAAATATATAAAATCCTAGATTTCAAATGATAAAATCACTAAAACAATTTACCACAAAATATCACATTAAAATCATGAGAGATCACCAATTATCACATTGAATGTTGAACGAGAAGAAAATGTGGTCCAACCCGAAGATGGTTTTCACGAACCAACATGGGTCGACCCTAAACTAGTCACCCAATCCGGCCCATGGGAAGGCCCAAAGGGTGATCCCAATCCCCATGGGTTGGATACTAGTCACCAAAAGATAACTAACACTGGATGAACCCAAAATAGATAAGATAAAGTAGGCATGAGAACCGAAATTCTTAGTATGAATGCCATAGATAAATGATGAAATCAATCTATTCCCTTTTCCAGAAAACATTCCATTAATTTTACATAGAAGATAAAATTATAAAAACAGTATTTTAAATTATATTTTACAACCCATCCTTTCTGTTATGATAACAATCAAATCAATACTATTTTCAAAAGATGATATCACCATTTTAAAACCAAAATACCAAAAATAAGGCTATAAAGTTATTTTGTAAATAAAAAAACAAATAATAAAACAAGGAAAACAAGTACATAAAATACAAACAAGAAAGTAGATACATGTAGTAACCTCGATTGATCCTAAAAATACCAATAATTTCCTTAGAGGAACTCAGTTCAGAAACACATATAGTGGTATATTGAATCCCCTATGTCTATAACCAAAATGATTCCCTCAACTAGGCAATCTAGCGGCACATCCCACCTGGGCTATTTGAAATCCATGGGTACAAACCCCTTTAATGAGTGTTGATCTGTAAAAATAATTGGATCCTTTAAATGAACCCCATGAACCCATGGTAAATATATATAAATGGTGTATAGAGGAGTCCCTCGCACTCACATCCAAGCTTACCTACATTCATTACACATTCATACACTAAACAATGAAAAACAATACAATAACCCCTAATGGTATATCCCTCAAATTGAGGTTCCTAATATATCTATATATATATTTATTTATATATGTATCTAACCTACAATAGTACCAATTAGGCTATCACATTATTGAGATATTTAAATCATTCATTTTTAAACATGAATTTTTCCAAGTGGAAATTTAGTTTTACATAACATAATGCCTTCACCAAAGACATTTACAACTATTTCCAAGAATACATCAATACTACTTTTACATTTTCAATACCAAATGGTCCCTTAAAACCAAAAAAATACATTAAAAACATCCCCAAACCATTTCAATGTAAATAATAATAATAAAATTCATGAATGTGATTAAAAAAATGTATTTTACACTAAATAAAACATTATCAAAAAGCTATGATGAAAACATACACAACACACTCGATGGTGCCAATGAGATTTTAATCATTTTAGGGAAAATATATATATTATTAAAAAAATGTTATATAACATCAGATACAATTTGAAACTCACTATTTTTATTGGGATATTCATGGAACCATTTAATAAATGGAGGCAAGAGGAAAAGATAAGATTCCATTTTTAGAAAGAAACCATTCATGAAAAAAACCACTCCTAATACCATCGTCATATAAAGTACATACATGTTTAAAATATGTTAACCCATATCCATGACCATTTAAAAGGGCATATCATAAGTGTTATTTTCTCACACAATATTCAATGACACAACACACAATTTCTCCTAATAGAAATAACCCTCATTCATAAAAACCACAACAGATCAGAAAACTACCTAAATGAAAATAAATTACTCTAATAATGATTATATATTGAAAAAAATATTGTTATATAACTCAACCATTAATGTATTTAATAAAACCAGTGTAAGGACAATGGGTGTACATTAAAATATGTATAAAAAAGAAAATCAATTCATACCATATTTTTTAATAAATTCCACCAACCAGAGAACATTAAAATAATATAATTATAAGTAATAAAATTGAATAAAAAAAATTTTAAAAAAAATTGAAGGTACATAATAACCAATTGGTTTTATCAGAATGAAAAAACAAGGAAACACCACCCACAATGGCATGAGAATGCAACGGGACTCTTAGAGGAGGATGATACGGACCTTGTAGACCATCCATAAACCCTAGAACCTGAAAATAATAATCAATTCATAAACTCCAATAGTTAGGGTTAGTAAAATAGGGGAACACCACAAGAAAACCCTTGAAATGAATGAATACACACAAGGGAGAACTGGTGAGGGTATCTAAGCTGTGATGAGGGACAATTTCTAGATAGGTTAATTAGATGAGGAGTCCCTAAAAAATAGTGACAACACAAGGGAATGACCAAACGAGGGAGGGGTCCACACGAGAAAGGAGGAAACACATAAGAGAGAACCGTTGGAGGAGGATGGATTGAGAGAGGGAGGGACCCCATGGGAGGGTGGCGCAGTAGAGGAATTGTGCAACAAGGATGGGTCATGAGCATGGATAAGGGAATATTGAGTGGAACAATGTGTGAGAGGTGAGGGAGGGGGGGAACCCACGTAGGGTTTCCCAAAAAAAATAAATTAAAAAAAATTATAAAAAAAATTATAATAAGATCTTAATGATGATAATGATAATAATAATAATCATCATCAATTCATTTTTTACAAAAATATTATTATCATTAGTATTTTTATTATTAAAACAATTATATATAAATGTCATATTTCTTATTTTATATTGTTTTTTACATTAAATTTTCATTAAATTTATTTATTTAAAATACTAGTCACCCACTTGGTCTATGCACATTTACCTGAATCCAGATGCACGATTGAGAACGTCAAAGTAAGACTATGCCACTCAGTATTTCCAATAGACAGAGTGAAGCCAAATGCATATCACACAATTTAATAAACTTTTTGATTGACATGTGCTATAACTCATACCCACTTGGGCTTCCCCATGATTTCTCCTAATGATATGGGCTAACCGTGAATCAGTTCAACGACGTCCAAAATATTAAAATCCGACATTCTAACATGAAAAACTAAAGATAGAGACTATTGATTAATAAAATATTTAAAATAATTAAAAACTATGAGGTCGGGGTGTGACTATTATCTTGACCACAAACACTTTCTACCTCCAGAGAGTCACTATGTTTATGGATAACTACATGTTCAGTCCATACATGATCACATGAATGTTAATCAAGGAACCAAAAAGTGCTATCTCTTTCCACAAGTCTCACAAAAAAAAATCCAGAAGAACCAAAGTCCTTGATTGAGGATAGAACATTGGAGGTTTCTCCCCACCACAAGATTTCAACTAACATAAAAACCTCATAACATATCAAAAATCACCATAACCCAAATGATAAACCTACTACCAAGTAACCTATAACATTGGGACCCCATAAACTGCCTTAAACACTAGACATTATCCAAACAACACCCTTCCCAAAATCGTAAACTCTAGAACTCACAATATGATCTTCAACTAATATCCTCACATGACTCAAATAACCCCAGGATGACATAAATTTATAACCCACTACAATGAAACCCATCATACCTAGATCCATGGATGAGGGAACTTATTACAAGAACTAAAGAACATCCATACAATAGAGATGAACAACAACAATTAAATTATAAATTCCCCACACACCCGCTAAACCATCAATAATAGAAGAAAACACAATAAAGAAAATTTAAACCAAAAAACAAACTAGAACCAACATCCATCAATTACATTGGATTGAAATAAGTCCTATGAAGGAAAACTAAAACCAAAGCCACTCACCAAAGAACCAAACTAAATTTATGAAAAACAAATGATTTTGAAAATAAATATTAATAACAAAAACAAATAATTATATTTCATTAGAATAATTTCATCATAATTTTATAATATGGAAAGAGTATACAATAGTGGGTAAATAAGATTGATTAAACATTAAAACATTTGATCACATTAATGAAAACAAAACAAGATCGAGGTTTCACACACCCCGTCAACTCCTTATTGTTCTTCAACTTCACCTTGAGACCTATAGTTGGGGATCTAATGTCTAAAGCCTATCTTATCACAATCTGGGACTGGAATCCTCCAATCATAATTTCACTTTATAGAATTCCGTCATTTAACACTTTTCCAGATGGTCATGGAAATATCATTAATGGTACATATTTGGAGGGATACAACAGGAAATCATTGAATTCCCCGAACACCACACTATTTGCACAAAACAATGTGGTCTAACTAAATAGAATAAAGAAGAAATATGGATACCCCTTTAAGAATAGGTTCCTCTAGAATAAACCTCTCACTAGATGGGGAACCATTACAAGCAATCCTGTGTTGTCCAATCCATGTCAAAATATTCTTCATCTACGAACATATCAAAACTATAATCCTTAGAAGAGAGGTCTTTCTACGTGATCGCTAGAGAAAATACCACTAATAAAGAGATAATTCTTCAACAAATCATGTGATGCCGCATCTGGAAAAAAGGAAACCTGCTCCTTGAAGTAGTCCACATAGACCTTCACCATCCATTGGTATTGTCGAATAAACATGAGTTCCACCAATTTCAACAACTTCGCCTCCTCGGTCTAACCAACTAGATAAAGACATGCATAAAAACATCCCATGCCATCCCAACTCACAATTATGGAATGAAAACACCTCTAAATATAGCAATGTGGGACCTTTAAACAATCCCAAAATATCTTGAACTCTAACAGACTCGAGAGTTCCCAAAATTTTAAGTATTCCCTCCACTTCCACAAAAAACTCAAATACCTCTTACTAACCCCAATCACCAGAAAGGTGAGATATCACTTGAGACGAATCAAAAACACGGAATAAATCATCAGAAACATTAGAGACCCTTCTAGGATGAATTTTTTGAATAACACAATAAAAAATCATTAAAATAGTGTCAAATCATAGTGTAATTGTAAAGACACATCCCGAGCCGAAGCAATAGACACTCTAATAGAAAACACACCAATACAACCAAAAATATCTCTTTCAAAATATCAATAAAATTTTAATTAGCATTTTTCAATCATTTCAATGCTACATCCCATATACAAAACTACATTTTTAAAAAAAAACCAATATCAAAAATGAAAACAAATTTCTTCAATTATTTTCCATTCCAAAATTCACTTTAGAAAAAAATACAAGCGTTCAGTTTCAAATGCACACCCATGTAATCTTGATAACCAATGAACATGTGACCATCCTCTTCCATCCATGTGTGATATCATTCGCTATCCATAAACAACATCAAAAGTGCAAACATTCATAAGGAGTACCCAATGTTGCACCCAATACACTTCTTTTCCAATTCCAATCATACATAAGATTTATAGACCATGATCATTTAATTTTAAAACTTATTTTTTGAGGTAAAATCAATCAATAAAAAGTAATTTACACTTCAAAACGTATTTTTAATTTAGAAAATTCTTTTTTCACAAACAAGAAAAATAGAAAACAAAAATATCCACCAAAATTCTAGAAAAAGAAACTGGTAGGTTTGTTTTACCCGACTATATGGTAGTGATCCATTCCCAAAGTATAAATCAAAAACTAGTATGAGAATACACAACCTAATAAAACTCTATATGGGTCACTACTAAGTGTGAAAGCTTGATGTAACACCATCTTTTGTAGATTGTAATCCATTAACCACAAAACAATCTAAGAGAATATATGAACTCAATTATCATAATATCCCATGTAGCTCATGGATCAGTGTGAGTAAGGTTTTCAAATGATCCTCCCACAACTACATACTTAGTTCTAACAGTCAAAATCATCATATACAAGAACCACAAATAACAATATCCCCCTAATACAATTGTTTCACAAACCATCCAGGGTTTACCCTGAACCGATCACCGGAGCTGCTCGACAACAATGGCCGAAGAGCATTCCCAATCCTCACGGGCTGGAAACTAGTGACATGCATCATGTAAAATTACCATGTAATGATTTATATAATAATAAAATTAAAATAATTATATATATTAAGAATAGAATAAATAAAAACTTGATGAAGAAAATAGAAATGTGTTTCATCAAGAAACATACATATATGTAACTTCAAAGGTCACCACAAAACATAGAACCACACTTGCTCCATGAGAGATCCAGTAGTATAGGTACATGAAAATGTAATGATAAAGTATATTTGGTATAAAAATTCTTAGTAGGAATTATAGAGATAAATGGAGACATTGATGTATTATCTGTTCCTGAAGACATTTCATTAATTCTAGTCTGAAAATACAATTATAAAAATAGGCATTTCACTTATAGTAAACTACGCTTCATTTCTTTTTAACACATCACTCACCCCACTATATTTTAATATTGAAGATTTTACCATTTTAAAACTACAATCCAACAAATGGGGTGATAAATCTATAATGAAAATAAATAAACTAATATTGTAATGAAGAAAACAAGTGCAGTAAATTCAAAAAATCAACAAGATACAAGTAATAACTATGGGATATACTAGAAATACCTAAAATACCCATTGATAGACTCAGTTCTGAAGGAAATGTCAGTTTATGGTCAAGACCCTATGTTTACAACCAACTGACCTCCCTCATCTAGTAATTCCAATATCACATCCCACATGGACTCTCACTAATCTATGGGGTACCAACACTAATATTTTTGGTCGATCATAAATTGTTACTTAATCCCCTAGAAGAGACCTTATAACCCATTCTTAATATAGAAAATTTCTGTATGTAGGACTCCCTCACACACATGACTCACCATAGCTGCCATCACCACACATGCTTACCCCAAACACAGACACCCTATATGATAACCCATAAATGGATATCCCTCCCATTTAAGTGCCTATATATAGTTGTATACATTAATATACATATATATATATATGTATTTATTTCAAAAAAGGGTTATTTTGGGAGTTCAATTTATTGAGAAATTTAAATCACTTCATTATAAATAAGAATGTTTCTAAATAGGATTTTTTTTACTTAACCAAATGCCTTTATCGAAAACATTTAGGAACTACTTCCAAGACTATAGAAATACGACTTTTTCATTTTCAAGGAAAAATGTGTCATTATGTCTCAAACATACGTTCAAAACATTCCCCAACAAGTCTAAAAATCAATAAAAAAAAATACACCTAAGAGCACAATGCCATGAATACCATTACTCCATATCCAACCATATCATAAAACGAATATGAAAACACACAAAATTCCAAGAAGAGCATTCCAAGGCTCGATGTTCCTAGATTGGTGGTTTGAACTTTTTTCATGTTTTGTGAATTGGTGTGTTGGTGCGGTTATGAAAGAATCTAAATGGATGCGTAGAATAAAACATCGTAGAGCACCATTGCATCCTGGACAATGACATTACATATGAACGGGTCACATATCGATCAACACAGGGGGAGAGAAAATTGATGACTTCTTAATGTCGTGGCTTGATGGAACGCTAAAACACATTCTCACTATTTAAAAGGTTAATCAAATGTTTGACGTGGTGAGAAATTGAGAGAACTTCTAGGATCTTTGGAGAGTCCTCTTGGCAATGAACAACATCAATTAAAAGTGTGAATCATTGCGCCAACAGAGTTGGTGGTTCTAGATGGCGACGACACCCGATTTTCTTCATCAACAATTGATCCATTCTTGATGTAGGGGTTGATATTTCAGTTCTTCTTTTCCATGATCTTGGATTAAACATCGAACAGAGATCAAGCCCCACATATGATGACTTGTAGATCTCTCATTCTGGAAGGACTTCATTATTTTCCACTTCTTTGGGGTGATTGATTCAGGAAATTGATTAATGATAATTATCAGATTATGTTTTGATTCATCCTAATTAATTGTTTTAATGAGACCAAATAAACACCTTGATAAATGATTGCGAAGGTGAGTTCCCATTTTGTTTTTTGATTTCATCTTCCCCTTTTTCCCAACTTTAATCTCATTATTCGTGGATTTATAAAAAGAAAAACATTTTCCATCTGTATCACAATACAAAGACCCCAAATTTGAGATTTGACTTCCATATGACTTAATAGTGGTGTGATGAAGATATCAGTAGTGTAATCAACATGGTTCAAGATAAACCAATTTTCAAGCTTTTTTCGTACAAGACATTCAGAACATTGTTTCAGGGCAGATCGGAGGCTCGAAACCGACGAAATCAGCATTGTAATGTTGGGGAGACTTATACCCTTGAATTTCAGAGAGATTGAATGGCCAGATCAATGACTAGAGCATTGTGGAAGGAGAAGCAACAAAGAGTAGCATTTCTAGAAATTTCAAGAACACACGACGTCTACAAAGAAGAACATGCTTTGTGGACCGGCGACATCAACTACGGTTCGCAGGCTGCACGCAATGATGAACACGGTGTGCCTCTGGGAAGATAGGCCGTATGGACCCCACCCAGCAGTGGTTGTAATTCTGCGCAACCTGAAGCTTAGTCCTAGAGTTTGACCATTTTCACAAGGTGTGGGGGTCCTCACATGGGGATCAAGGTGTACATTGCACGATACACAGACATAGGGTGGTGTTCATGCCATGTTCTCCACCATACTACCATACGCGGTCATTAACGTGGGTCATATTGTGTGTCAATTACATAGGTTGTCGTACATGGGATGAGGTCGTCTACAAGAACACGACCGACATACATACTGTGGACCCCAGATACATTGACATGGTGTGTGATCTTTTTTACATGTCGTATAGTTGTGTTTTATACGAGAAGCCTTACGATACAAGCCTTTGTACACGAAAAATTTTCAAGGTCAAGTGACATGACCTGTGACACTTATACATGTCGTGTAATTATCAGTACATGGCATGATCATATTTTACATTATTTCATAGATGTGATTTGTTTGGGTTAGTTCCACTTTTTCTTATTCATTGGAAGGTCATGTATTGTTTCTATTCACAGGAGTGAGATCCGTTTAGCATGAATTTCCATGACAGAGTCATGTATCCCTCTAAGAGGCCCAACGTGAGATCCCCAATCCATTCATGACCCTACGTAGAGTCAAGTATCGATAAGAATATTCCCAGAAGATGTTGATCCTCTATATAGAAGGTAAATCCAGGTGAGTCGCAGTATCGGCCAAGCCCCTGAAAGTGATCCTCATCTGTGTATCGTGATCGTTTCCCAATCAGAAGTGTTTTCTCCAAGAATGAGTGTATCTATATCTCCTGATCATTCCCAAGGAACAATACTTCATAGTCAAATGACATCAGGACAATCAGACTCGTGGAGTGAGTTCACCCATACGAGAGCCTCGTCGAACCTTTGAACGGAATCCCTTGTGTCAGTATGCGATGGTGTGACTTGTCTCTAGACTATGGTTCTGAGTTTTGAGTATATGTATATATTGTGATTCTCTTACTATATATTCATTAGACATATACTATGCAGAGATCACTCTACCTTTACTTTTTTTATTTCTTTGTGGTTTTTAGGGTCCTCTACTGAGTGTTATTATACTCACCCATGCATGGGATTTTCCCGCACATGTCGGGTCTTGTGAAAAAAGCGGCCTTTTGACGGTGTGCAAAGCAGACCAAGACCTGATGAGGATTTATATGTTCATTATAGACCGAGGTGTTCCTACGACCATGAGTAGGAGTCCCAGTACCTATTTGTGCTTACAGAATGGACCATGTAGTATACAGATTATTATTTTGGTGGGATTGTATTCTAGACTATTTTTACTACCTTCAATTTACTTTCGTTATACACTTTTGGATGGTTTTAGTTGTATGCATGCTATGTGTTTATTAGTGGTTTTTACATTTTTTTTCAATTTTTTTCTTAGAGATGTGTGCATGTGTACATGTACTTAGGAAATGCATCCCATGTTAGTGATATGCCTACTCGATGCTAGTCACCAGCCCCTGGAATATTATAGGTTGGTTTGGGAGTCACAACATGGGCCACACAGGGATAGGTCATGATAGAGTGGTATTAGAGGGGGTAAGTTCTTCTTTAAGAGTAAGAGACTATGATTCTGGTTTTGAGAAACAATATTAAGTGTATAAAGCTCAGCTTTCAGGACAGAGACTCCAGTGTTGGTGCGGGTGGCCAACAAATTCATACGACAAAACACTAATAAGATTTTTTTCTACATAATACATAAAAAAACAAGTCGTGGGAGAGTAACAACATGGTAAATGCATCATAAATGAGTGGGTTTTATTTCATGTCCTTTATGTCAGCTATTTAGATATACTCGTTTACCATGGTAACTCTTATTTTTTTACAGGATACCTCTATGAAGGAAACTCTCTATGATTTATCAACTAAATCCTTAGTATGACTCCCTCAGTGATGAGGCTTCTATACATGGACAAGTTCCCAATGCGTTCCCTAGTAGGTTGTGCACCTACTATCCCACCACCAGTGGAGAAGCTTGTGGTACCTATAGTACCCACCGTCAATGGGAAAAGACTGGGTTCACTCCATGAGTTCCAGAGACGGAGCCCCCTTAGGTTCCTTAGTGAGCCTAACCCTCTGTTGGCAGAGGACTGGCTTGAGGAAGTGACACTATTTTTGCATCTAGATAGGACACATGCAGATAAAACTATGATCCTAGGAGCGAGCCTTATTCATGGGTCAACGGGACGATGGTGGAGTCTGACCACTCAGACCCACAACGAGGAGATACTTTCCTAGATAGAGTTTTAGTGGATCTTTATGGTGGAGTTCACTCTAGTTACATAGAGAGCAGTATGTATCCAGGATGTTCTTCATCTCTTGCAGGGTAGTCGGAAGGTAGGTGACTATTCATTGAGGTTCGCCAACCTTGCCAAGAACTCAAGGAATATGTTTAGGGATAAAAACATCAGCGCTCAGACCTTTAAAATAGGTATATAAAGGGACATCTGAACTATTTTTATGCCTATATTAATTTCATCTTATGCTGGAGTGCTCGAGCGGGCCATTGTGATCGAGTGATTTTTTTGGTAGAGCAGAGACAATCGACAATAATCAGCAGCAGGTAGACAGTTGTGGATACATCTAAAACAGGGAGCTAACGTTAGGCACAAGAATCCGGACATATGATACATCACGTGAGGACCCAGGACCCGGGATCAGCAATCCATATCACTCAAGTACGATACATTAATCCTTGAGAGAGGTGATTTTACTAATGTGATGACATGGGAAATCTCACTACAGACTGCCAAACCCATCGAGATGTTGATAGGGAAGTGGTTGATGGAACATTGAGGTAGAGGCAGAGAGTGGTGTACATAGTCCTACAGATAGTAGACCAGGATGAGTAGTAGGAAGTGATGAAGGTGGCGGCATATGTTTTGATCTTCTTTCGCCACTACCCCTAGGTGGTCCACACCAATCTCAGGGAGCTGGGGAATAGGGATTGTAACAACTACAATTGTCGAGGCGTACAACCTATGAATTCTTGGGATGATCTAAGGAATGATATATTTCTTCTATACATTATCTTTCATTCATATAGATATAGTTTCTAGTCATTCTATCCTCACCACATATCTTGTGCGAAACATTGAGATTCAGGTAGAACTATTGACTCGACCCTTACTCTTGGAGACACCTACAGGAGGAGACTCAATGATCATACACAACTGAAAACAGTGTGATCTTACTCTTGGAGGTGGGTTTTTTGGTTGGAACCTCTTGGTGGAAACATCATGTCCTTACGACATCATTCAAGATATAGACTTACTATCTTTGGTCCATGCCTATATTTACTGCTTTAGGTGAAGATTGTGGTGTGTCCACAATAATGGGATAATGTTTTCTTGTGTCGGTGAAAAGGAGACTCATGTAGCCTAGAATGGGCTCATTCAAAGGAGGTTGCCGCCGATCACTCATGGGATGGATACTCTTACCTTCGAGTTGAAGATTTCATGAGATTCCAATTACCAACATTAGTGATAGAGTATGATGGCGTCTTTCCCAATAAAGTTCCCCGACTACCTCCTCACTATGAGATCAACATCTATATTGACTTCTAGCACGTGAAGACACCGATATACTCACCCACATATCGGATGGCTCCCATAGGGCTGCATGAGCTGAGGTTGCTGCTATATGATTTTAATAGAAATGGGTTTTTATGTCCTAGAATTTTACCCCGGGCTGCTATAGTTTTTTTAGAAGAAGGAATATGGGAGTTTCAGGTAGTGCATGGATTACCGGTTCTTAGACCATGTGTCGACATAGACCAAGTATCTGAAACCGAGGATCGACGACCTCTTAGATCAGTTGAGAGGTGCTTAATGGTTTTTTGTGGTTGTCCTTTGGTCAGGATACCACCAGTTACAAGTATGGAATGAGGTTATACTGAAGACGATATTAAAATTCCACTATGGTCACACTGAGAACTTGGTGAAGTCTTTTGGGTGTGACGAATGCCACTATAGTGTTTACGGGACTTATGAACCAGAATTTCCAGCCATACATGGACCTGTTTGTAGTGGTGTTCATCGACGACATCCTTGTGTACTCAGCGTCATAGGAGGAGCACACGATACACCAGTGGATGGTTCTAAATGTACTTTGAGAGAACTAGCTATATTATAATATATTGAATGTCTAGTTCTAGATACAGGACATCCACTTTCTAAGACATTTCATCTTCCTATATGGAGTAGCTGTGAACCCTACCTTGGTGGAGGATGTGTTATCATGGGAGCCACCTCGGAGCGTAACGGATGTGCGGAGATTCCATGGGTTGTTAGGATATTACTAGAGATTAGTTCTTTATTTATCTCGAATATCATCTTAGATTATATCCTTGACCAAGTATAAGGAACCCTCCATGTTGACAGAGAAATTCCAGTAGGCTTTCGAGCAGCTGAGAAAGAGTCTGACGGGCACCCAGATCATGAGAATTCTATTCGAGGGTGTCATGTACATAGTTTTCTGCGACACATTAGGTGCATGGATTGGTTGTGTCCTAATGCAGGGACATGTGGTTATTTCCTATGGTTCGCACCACCTACAACTGCAAGAGAATAAATATGCGACCCATGATCTTGTGCTGGCGGTGTGACTATTCGCTTTGGGGATGTGGCGACAAGACCTTATGGGTGAGTGATTTATCATCTAATCTGACCACAAGAGATTCTAATACATCCTCTCACAAAAGGATATGAATTTGATAAAGAGGAATTGGATAGATCTTTTCTAAGAATGTGATTTTGAGATCATCTATACTAATTGGATGGGGAACAAGGTGGTATATGCTCGTAGAAGTGGATCGATCTCACAACTGTTATGTGAGGTGACTAAATAGTTGGCATTGTTTTTATTATCATTTTTGGGTAGAAATGATGCAACATACCTTTAGTCGATGGTTTTCACCCCTCCACTCTTACATCATGTTAGGGGTGTACAGGTTGGGGATGTTGACTATGAGGATTTACCTACATAGTTATCAACATGACATGCTGCTGATGGATATTCTCAAGGTGGGAAGTAGCTTTTTCTTTTGAGATGATGCATTGTTTACATGTTGCATGGCGGGAGGAGGTATTCAGGGGGTTACATAATTCTCACATTGTGGTACACCCTAGCTTGGAGAAGATGTTCCAAGACCTCTGATGATATTTCAAGTGGTTAGGTGTGATGAAGGTAGTAGTATAGTTCATTTATCAGTTCCATATATGCCATTAGGTGAAGGATATGCACTAGGTTCTAGTGGGGTTTTCTCAACCCTAGAAGTTACAAAGTGGATGTCGGATTGAATATCAATGGATATCATGATAGGAATACCAAAGAAATTGAAGGAGAATTATTCAATTTGGGTTATTATTGACCGAGTCACCATGTTGGAACACTTCCTAGCTATTAGCGACCAGAGTTCTGTAGAGGGCATGGGGTGCCTCTACGTGAAAGTGATAGTTCCACTTCATGGAATCATTTTGATGATATTCGTGGATCGAGATTCCCACTTGATGTCATAGTTGTGGAAGTGATTATTGGAGGTTCATAGAACAAAGATATGCATGAGCACAATGTTCCAAACCCAAACAGATGGTCAGATAGAGGTGACCACTTAGGTTCTAGATGATATGTTGTGGGCATTTATCATGGACGTTGGTCAGAGTTTGGAGGACCACCTAACACTGGTGGAGTTTTTATACAATAACAGCTACCACTCTACAATAGGCAGGAAAACGTTTGATGCCTTATATTGGAGTCCTTTTCGGTCATCGCTTTGCTAGACCAACCCTATAGAGTCAGCACTCATGGGTCTAGAGCAGGTGTGAGCTATCACCGAGAAGGTGTGAATCATCCAATAGTGGATGCAGACTATAGAAAGAATATAAAAGTGTTATGTTGATAGGAAACATAGACCCTCAGAGTTCTATAAGGGAGACCATGTTGTCCTTTGGGTCTCACCTTGATAAGGATTTCAGAGATTTTCCTAGGGTGGAAGATTGTCTCCTTGGTTCATCGCCCCTTTTATGATATTGTGCAGAGATGGCGAGGTAGCTTATAGCCTAGCTCTACCACAGTAGTTGCATCGGGTTCATTATTTCTTCCATGTGTCTCAGTTGAAGAGATACATGCATGACCCATCACACACCATTGACTAGGATGAGCAGGACATCGAGGATGGAGCGACTTTTTTAGAGTACCTAGTGGAGAACAAGGATTGACAAGAGAGGATCCATCGTGGGTGATCGGTTATCTTGGTTTGAGTCCAGTGGAAGAAATGGAATCATTTGCAGTGAATGTGGGAGATATAGGCTTAGATCCATTCTCAGTACCCAGATCATTTTTAGTAGCACTTATTCTGGATTTTTGAAGACAAAAATCCTTAATGTGGCGATAATGTAATGGATCAGATATTTCCATGTATTATTTTTAAATATTATATGGAATTATTACAGAACTATAATTTTAAACTCTGTGTAATTATGAGGTCTGGTGAGACCATAATGGGTGTTTTACCTTTTTTTAGGTTATGTGATTTTGCAGGTATGCAGGGTTGTGGATGTTTCCAAATAAATAACCAAATTAAAAATATGAGGGCACCATTACGTGCGGGATGACAAATTTACCTATGACTGGGCCTAACTTCGACTGGTGTAGGTAGAGAAAAAAATTTATTTTTCGGGAATTTTAGTAATAAATGAAATAAAATCAAATAAATAAAATAAATAAATGTTTATATTAATTTATTTGGAAAAAATCACTATAGCTCAAAGATGGGTAGGATGTTTCAAAAATTAATTCCATTCCATAATGAAATAGAAAAAGAAACACTGGCTCATTAATATCACAGCATGAATTAATTCTAAAATATGTTCCCTTATCTTAATGTGTTAATTTAATGTTAGACGTTGTTCGAAATTTAGATAACTTCTTCAAGCATTGTGGAGTCCACTCGATGACAAATGACATCGATAAAAAGTGTGAATCGATGCACCAAGGGAGATGGATGATCTCAAGGACAAAAGAAGAATATTTCATTCTTCAATGATCGATCAATTAAAGAGGAAGGGGTTGTTATTTTGATTCTTATTTTCCTCATTCTTGGATATAATGACAAAAGTGGATCAACCCAAAAATAGGTTAGCACATGGATCACACATTCCTGTAGGATGGATTTATTTTTAATTTTTTTGTGGGTTTGATTCAAGAAATTGATTCCATACAATAATCATATAATATTTTGATTCATACTATTTAACGCTCCTAATAGAAACTAATTTGGTTCATGAACAACTACATCGGAGGTGCACTCCTCTACTTTTTATTGATTTTTTATTCCTTTTTTCCACGTGTTCTTCGCATTCATCACGGGGTTATGAACAACTGATCATTATGTGTTTGTTTCTAACAGAAACAAAACTAAATATGATACCCGACATCGCGATGAGTCAACAGAGGTGTGACACCAATAGAAGAAGAGGAATCGACACGATTCGAGAGAAACCATTATTCAGGCATTCTTTGTGTATGAAAATCAGAGAGTGTGTTTAGTGCCGATAATTGGCCCAAAACTGACAGAATCAGCTTTGTGATTTCGAGGAAACCAAAACCCTTGAGTTTTATGGCGGTCAAATGGGTGGATCAATGAACTAAACATCATGGGAGGTGTACCATTGAAGATCAGTGTTTCAGAAAATTTATGGAACACACTGTGTGTATCCAGATGAACACACCATTTGGACCGGTGGCGGTGGCAAGGATTTGCGCACTGCCCATGATGATGAATAAAGTGTGCCTCTAGGGAGACACGACATGTGGAACCTAGACATAATTGGCTGGTGTCCCAGAAAATAAGATGCATAGACATGGTGTGTGAACACTATCAAACAGTGTGTGGGTATTTACACGGGGATTGGTATGTATCATGGACGATACACAAACTTGTGGTGGAGTACATGCCATGTACTCCACCACACAGCCATATGAGTCTTCTAACATGGGTCACCCTTGGTGCCGATTACCCATGATGGCATACATGGGTTGAGGCTGTGTACGCGAAGATGGCCAGTGTACATGGAGCGGACCCCAAGTATATTGACATGTCCTGTGATCCTTTCTATACATCATGTAGTTTCATTTTACATGACAAGCCTTACAACATGGGTTGTATTACATAGGAAGTAACCATGTTCAGAATACATAGCATGTGACACTTTTACATTTTCTGTAATTCTCAGTAGATGGATTGATCTTCTTGTACACCATTTCTTGGAAAGGGTTCATTTGGGTTAGTGCTACTTTTTCACATTTCATTGAATGTTAGGTATCATTTCCATTCACATGAGTATGATCCCTTTAGAAAGAAATTATGAGACAGAGTCAAGTATCCCTTCGAGAGGCCCATAGTGAAATCCTCTATCCATTCTTGATCTTAGGTAGTGTCATGTATCGACGTGAATATTCCCACTAGATGCAGATCCTCTACTTATAAGGTTAATTCAGATGAGTCATGGTATCCATAAAGGCAATGGGGGTGATCCTCATATGTGTATCATGATGTTTTTAGACTCAGGAGTCTGTTCTTCCAGAATGTGTTAATCTATCTATCGTGAAAATTCCCGATGAACAATACATCTTGTATAGACGTCATCAGGACCATTAGAATCGTAGTTGGAGTTATACTTGATGAGTTCTTTGTGGACCCTTCAAACTAAATCACTAGTGGAAGTACGTAGTGGTGTGACTTGCCTCTAGTCTATGGGTCTGATTTTTGAGTATATTGATTTTTTTTCTTGTTCTATGTGTTCAGTAGACATATACTATGTTGAGATGACCGTTCCTTTACATTGTTTATTTCTTTGTTGATTTCTGGGTCCTCTACTAAGTATTGTTATACTCACCCCTGCACGCGCATTGCACACATGTGTCATGTCTTATCTAGATAAGTGGCCTTTTGATGTTGTACACAACAGACCAAGACCAGACATTGATTTTTTAGTTCCATATAGGACAAGTTATTACTATGTCCATGAGCACCAGTACTAGTACCATTTTGCGATTATAGGGTGGACCTTCTAGTTTGCAGACTCTTGTTTTTGTGGGCATGTATTCTGGCCCAGTTTTGTTTCACGCACTTTACTTTCGTTTGACTCTATTGTTTGCATTTAGTTATATGCATGTAATTTTTTCCCTTTTGTTTTTACATTTCAGTTTTTGTGTTATTGGATATGTGTGTGTCTATAAAGGTACTTAAAAAATCCATCCCATGTTAGTGATATTCCCACTCATGGGTAGTCACCAGCCCTTGGCCTATTGAAGGCGTACTTGGGGAGTCATGGGATATGCACCACTAGGACAGGTCATGAAAAAATTCCATACATTTTAAAAATAAATCAATTAATGTTCAATGAAATCGAACCATTTAATAAATGTTTGGATAAAGGGAAGATAAAATTCTGTATTTAGAAAAATATGGTTCATGAAAAGAACCACATCCAATACCATTATAATTTGAGGGCATATCCATGTGAGCATTATGTCAACCTATATTCGTGCCCACATAAAATTTAATGACACAATTGGTCTTTTCTACAGAAATTTCAATGAAAAAACACACTCATTCCCCAAATCGCAATAACCCCATTTCATAGAAAAACTGATATCTATCACCTAAAAACCAATGTAATAAATTAATTTAACAGTTAATTTCTCTGCGAAACACTACCCAAAACCTAAAACTTCACCAACAAAGGGATAATTAAATCCCTTTCAAGGGAATTGGGTGTAAATTTACATATGTAGAGAGAAAAAAGTCACTTCAAAAAAAAATTCATTTTAAATTCGTAAAACCATAAATCAACATAATGAACAAATTTCAAGTATAATAAAGAATTGAAACATATTTAAAAATTAATTATAGATACCCAATCCCCAATATTTTTTATCAGAATGGAAAAAAATAGAAACACCAACATCAATGGAATTAGAATTTAATATGACTCTCAAAGGATGAATATTAAAGCTCTATAGATGATCTGTAAACCCAATAAAATAAAATGCACCAAGAATAATCCAATACCATTAGGGTTTGGAAAATAGATAACCCAACATGAAAACCCTATAAACTATGGAATAATCATTATAGGGTTATGTGGGGATGTGGGCTACACCGCGAGGAGGGACGTCCATCAATGAAGATTATCGGGGGAGAAGCACCACATGAGCAAGGGGTTATATAAAGGTAGGGCCACAAAAGGGAGGGGGATGATCAATCATTGAAGGGACACATAGGTGAGGACTTCCGGATGATTGTGGAACCACAGATGGAGGTCCTTTAGAGGTTGTGGCATGGCGAAAGAAGCGCACTAGTAGGTCGGGTTACAATCATGGAGTGGGGAAGATCGAGGGTGTGTTGTGTGTGGGAGGTGAGAGAAAAGGGGGAACCCAGTTAAGGTTTCTAATAAAGCAAAAGAAAATAAAAATAATAATAATAATAATGAAATTATGATAATAATAATATTCATAATCATAATCATTATATTAATTTCATTGGTAATAATAATAATATAATCATTAATATTTTTATTATTAACACACTCTTTTAATTTCATTTCATATTTCTACTTATTTTATTTATCATTTAATTTTCATTAAATTTATTTATTTTTATTAATGGGAAACCACATATTTCATGGATGGTTACCTACTACTCAAACTGAAAACATTAATCCACACGGGAACCACAAAATTTTTAAATACTATTCAAGTAACAATGAAATAGAAAAAATTCTTCCATATTTTTAAAATACAACCAACTTACTACTATGTAAATAAAGTGAGACTAAAAAAATTGACATAATAAAAATTAGTTAAAAATACAACATTAGGTGTGACAAAAATGGCTGAAAAAATAGAATACACATATTGTTTCAACAAATGTCACAATGTATCTATGATGAAATATAGGAATTGTTCGGTGAAGATGGAATCCCAATATCATTAAATAGGGGGTTTTCGGGTCTAATGGAGTTGAGAGATTGTTACAGAAGTAGTATTTTTTGAAAAGCCTAGTGGATAAAAATGTTTTCAAACATACAAAATCAGTCCATTACATGACATATAATACCCGTTCAAGTCATGTAAGATCAAGGTTTAGGTTTTCCTCAGATAACATCTCACATCATCACTTTATTTCTTTTTTCAAAACCTAAAATATTACATGACATGAAACACATATAAATTACATTTTTTCTTCTTTCACGACATGAAATCTCCCTACATCCAGTATCAAGAAACTAAATATCTCTAGACATCATTTGAGACACCATCTAGAAACTTGATATATGGAAATTCACAATGGTACGTCCCATAAGGATCTATGATCACACAATTTAATTCCTCCATTATATCAAAATTGGAATGGAAAATATCACCCATTTGAATTCCTAAACAACCACCTCCACATAGAGATGTGATTCATTTTCCATATATTATTCAAATTTATTGTTAAAATGATGAATTGAATAAATATATTTCATATTAATAATGTTATTCTTGTTATAGAATGGTGAATTGCTATTTTTATTTTTTAATTCTATCCATAAATACTTGGAACATTACACATGCATTTGTTCAAAAATCCATCTCTATGAAGTGATGTATGACATTTGTAATCCTAAAATTATATTATTTTTTAATAATATTTGTATGATGAATAAATATGATATTTATATGATTATTAAAAATAAATATTTGATACAACAATGAAACAAATTAGATTATCTATAATAATGAAATCAAAAAAAATTAAAAACACTGTACTTATCAACTTTAATGATGATGATAATTATATATATTTGACTAATGTATTATGATTTATTATACATAATCAATGTATTTAATTTTAATTACGAATATAGTTGACATAAAAATCTATAATAAAAATAACTTTCATAAATATTAGGTTGAAATAACATATCATTAATGTCAATAATTGTTGTAAGATATTTATCTTAAAATTAATCATTTTACCAAGATAAATTGAGGCTAAATTTAACGATGATAAAATTATACAATCAATCTCTAAAACAATCACGTTATTATGAAAATTGTTTTTGAAAATAATTCATTAATTCTCAAATCATCTGCGATTATTTTCTCATAATTACATATTTTTATTAAATTCAATTAAATATGGTTTTGGAAATTCTAAAAAGATACATTGATGTCATTTATACCCATGTTTTAATTTATACAAAATTAATTAAATTTGTATATTAATGATTATTTAAAAATGGGTTAATTTTTACTAATGTTGTGAATTAAAATAATTCTATTTAAATTTTTAGAATTAATCTTTCTACCATTGTGACTAAAAATTATTTGAAAACATATTTACAAGTTTCTAGGGTAAATGAAAATGAAAATGTTTTCCCTCTATTTTTATATATTCATAAATTTTGAATATATATTTTTAAAATTGAATGTGTTTATTCCTCGTGAAATAATGTAATGATCTTTTAATGTAAATTTATTATTTTATAAGATCCTTTGGTCTTAATTATGCTTTACTATATATACGGTTAATGATGATCATCTCTATCCATTTTCAAATTGTTTATAATTGTAATGATATTGTATTGATGAATCCTAATTTAATTTCCATTGTGTTATAAATAAATCCTAAATGTTTTCAAGATATTATGTCACACATATGATTAGAATATAGTAATGTGATGTGTTAGTCAATTTTATACCTCAAATACATTGGGTAATGAATAATTTTTATGAGCTTAAAAGGGTAAATTTTATATTATTCCTAGGAAAAAATTAGGTAAACAAAGTTCAACATAAATCTAAACCAGGTAGAATAGCTGGTTAACAATTCCCAACATGTGATGATTATTTTTTTGGGTAGCCTTGAAAGATGATATATTAGATTATTCAAATTCTTATAAATTTCACAATATTTGTATGGAATGGACTTATTTTTATGATATTACATCATTACAAATGATCATTTATTTTACTATGATAAATATTATATGATTAAAATAATCCATTTTAAATTTTGAATATATGATATTTTTTATATAAATATAAAAAATTATCATCATTTTCTCATACAAATATGATCATGTTATTTTTACATATGATCATTTATTATTATCACATATGTTTACCCTTTTGGACAAAATTATCATACCATTTATTTGGATTCCTTTCCCTAACATATGATTAATTATTTTATGTAGACTATGATTAATATGTGTTAAATGTTAAAATATAATTATTGGAGATACTAAACGTCACTCATGAGATAATATTATTATGTATCATGTTTTCATGGACAATATAAATTTATTCATTTTGGGATTTTATTGTTCTGCGATGTGCAACAACAATTACATGGCCTAAAAAGATATGATTTATAAATAAATATATATTTAATACATAAAAAGAAATGCTAATAAAATATATTTTTAGTTTCTTTAGAAAATTGGGAAACATAAAAAACTATTTCAAAAAACTTCTACATAATCTCTCCCATATTGTTTCATATACAAAACCCTTTTAGACATATGAATCATAATACCATTCATTGTATCCCTGAAAAATGTGACTTACGAATGAGTGATCACAGATACACAGTAAGTACGCTATTCGTCATATCATAATCATAATATCTAAGAACATAACACTTTAAAAACATATCCTCTATATAAAATATCAATATATCATATCATCGGAAAACATAAGATTTCAAAACTTATCAATGAAAATATTCCCATAGGGAGTAACATAATTCATGAAATCCATGACCATCATAGTATACAATATCCTTTCTTGGAATGAGTTCACTCTTCATTCCAACCCTATTATACTAAACTGAGATAATTTCTCATTCTAGTCTTATCTATCTCATGAGATATAAATCATTAGCCAATAATGTATATGGATATATAGGCAACACATTCCACATAATAAAAAAGATACAAATTTGTGCCACATGGTCATAAAATATTTGTCATATAGGAAACCATGAAAAGAAATGGTTTTCATAAACATACTTAAATCCTAACATAACCTATTGGAACAAATGAGTTTCAGAAATATCATTTAATCATAATCCTAAAAAAAACATAGGAAAAATAGGGATAAAATACTTGAAAATTTTCCCTAATAAAACAGAGACAAAATATCAAATATCATTTTAAATTAAATCTTGGTGAAAATATCAATTCTTTATTGAATGAATTTTTTATTCTTAAAATTCCCAAAAATTATAAAATTAAACATTTCTTTTTGAAAATAATGTTTTAATACTACCAGGGACTGGTTAAGGAATTAGGGTTTCATGGAAGAGGAATAATAATTCCATCCAGTATAAGTTAAAAAAGTATTCTCATACTAATTCCAGTTAATACAAAAAGGACTTCATTTAGAAAAAAAATTATCCTTTCATAACATTTAGTAATAATTCATACATGGGTAAAAATTCGTTTATAAAATTATTTATGAATATTAAAAATAATTTTCAATGTAATTTAAAATAATTTGCCAGGGAAGATAATTACTCCTTAGGAGATATTTATTTATAAACACTCCAGAATAAAGTGTTATAATGAATATAACCTACACCTTCTGTCAAATTTCTATTGAACATATAAAAAAACTGTATAGTCGATTGAATAATATTATTATATTATTCCATAACCATTTTAATTATATTAATATCATATATGATCAATTTTTTTCATTTTTTAATAATATTTCTTAATTACTCACATTTCACGAGTTAACTAAATCATTTTGTTATTATTGTATTATCATATAATAATAAATTATTTTTCATATGATAATTTTAAATCATTAATATAATGATATAAAGGTTATGAATTTTATTTTTTCATTATGTGCATTTATATAGTCATTACATAATAGAGATCGTGGAGAATGAATTCCATCACATACTGGAGACAGTAGGACATACATATGCACGAGCTATAATATAATTACTTAATGGTTAAATTTTATGGATGTGGATTGAATATGTTTATATAAATAACCAATATCATTTTATAAAAATTGTTTATATGCATTATTTCCATCATTATACCAATCTATGTAAAGTGGATAAGAAAAATAGATTTCATGATGATGTAGAGATAGTAGGATATTCATATTCACTCATTGTGATTTAATTTTTTATAGTAATAATTTGTAATTATGTTTTAAAACAATCATAATTAAAATTAACTATATATATGAAACTAATGTTATTATGTGATAATATAAAAAACACATGAATAATATTTACATGAAGGAATACTCTAGAGGGACTATGTAAAGGATATTACCTCTTACACAATGAGCTTCATCTAGATCTCTATTAAGGAATAATGTGTTTATCTAATGATATACTAAAAACCACTATAATGAGTTTACGGATGTTGATAATGGAAATGGTTAGGAGAAGGCTTATATTTAAGGGTAAATTTTTTGTGAAATAGATTGAAAGTGTGGGCTATTCTATAATTAAGGTGAGGGGAAATTATAGAATTTCTAAAAATTTTAATTTTTAATATATTCACTTTCCTTAAACATACCACCAAATGTCATATATTAAAATATTAGAATATTTATTTTTGATATCTCATCAACCAATATACATTATACATGTTTTGGTTTTAATTTAAAATATATCATTTTTATCTACCCTTATTTAACAAATTTATATTTTAACAAAGACAACGAATATTCCATTATTAATGGTGGGTAATAATTTTTCATTTTTTTCAATTAGAGAATAAATGAATCATTTATAACATTTTAATCATTATAATTATTATTTTTAATTTTTAATAATGTTTTATCATTTTTAAATATTTTAATAATATAATATTTTTTTAAATATATATACTATCAATTTTTGACTCTATTAAATCAAGGATTTTTATAAATAAAATTAAAGAATTTAACATGAAATAATTATTTTATTAAATACAAAAGGGGTAAAGGTAATCAATTAAATTAATTTTATGCATTAATTTACAATTAGGTTACATATTTTTATATTTTTATTAATAATATTTTGATATTTCCATTAATAAAATAATTATTGCTTCATCATTGTGTAATTAATTATGAAAAATATTTACAGGAATATGATGGATATAAATTTGGAATAACTTTTGACACTCAAATAATCATCATGATATCATGGGGATGATCATTAGTGCATGCTTATGTGTGTAGATTCTATGCTGCCTAGTCGTAGCTACTGTAGTGATTTTTTCAGCAGTCAGGTTTTCATGAAATGCTAATCCCTTTGATAAACAGAAGCCTTCCATTTACATTAGAATAATTCAAATACTTTAGGATTTTACACTGAAACATGTATACCAATATGTGTTATGTAGAGAAGTCTTGATTATATGAACAAAATTATATATTTGGGTGTCATAGGATGATCGAGAAAACCTAATGTTCTCAAATACATTAGATGGACCCCTTTAATAAAATCATGTATCATTGAAAATGATGATGGTGAATCCTATTGAATGTTATGTTCCTCAGGCTGTGGATATGTTTTCTAAACACACTATGGGTTCATCAATGGATTCATTTATCAGTATATAATAATTTGGGTGGCATATGAAGAAGAATTATAGGCTATTATGTATACAGTGAGGTAATCCATTCAATATTAGTGGAACTAGTTGTGGATTGAATCTGACTCGAAAGATTCTATCAATGCCTCCCAAAAAAGAAAATGGAATATTCCTTGGAATATATTAATTCATTGGATTTACTATATTATTAATGATTCTTAGCTCAATTCAGTTTCCTAACATGCATATAGATTCACATATCATATACTTTAAACCCTGTCAAAGAAGGTGGTTATAAAAATTAATATGATGTAGTCATATGGGGCCCCTGATTATTATTCTCTGATGGTGCATGTAGAAATGGGTGGTTTAATACATACCCATGTCTATTATAATCCCATAGAGAGCTTGTATCCTATTTCATTTTTTATATTATATTTTATTCGGGTTGTCTTTGAATATATCATGGATCCTGTGAAATATTTAATTTATTTACCAACTTCCATGTTAGTAAAAAATATCTAAAAATTCTATTCCAAATGTAATAAAATAAAAATTTATATTTATATAATTTTGGAGCACTAATTGCAAAAACGGAATCTATTTCTCAAAATTAAAAACACATATGTGGAAGATAAATAATTTAAAATTAATCTCATTGAATAAGGGGTTGGGGTGAAACTGGTTATTAATGTAAAACATGAAAAATATTGACTGATATATATATATATATATATATATTCAATAAAAAACGGTTTATAGTGAGATAAATTGAATCATCTGAATAAAATTTAAATTTATTATACTTAAAACAAGTCAAAAATATTATTTATCATAATAAATTATATTTATGGAAAAGTTGTTTTCAATTAAATTTCATTATTTTTTAACTACTCATCAACACTTGAATCTTATTCTGTTAATACAAAAAATTCCACAAATGTAATTTTTTACATTATTCATTAAAATATGATGTTTATTTTTTTAAGTAAAACTTATAAATGCTTATGTATTTAGACTCATATTTGTTTCCCCATTACATGAACGTAAAACAAGTGTATATAAAATATTGGTTTTTTGCTTAAAATTGGTTTCATTCATATTGGAAGAATATAAATAAGATTTTATTGAATATATACCATATATATTTCATTAATGTCATTAAATAACTATAATCAATTTAAAATATTTAGTAAAAATTACTTTGGAAGTATATAATAAGATTATTTCATTTACAAGTAACTAGTTTATATTTTCATTTCCCAATAAACAATGAATTAATAATTTATTTTAATAAGTTTGTTATTAATATTTTTTCCATCATATTTAATGGCTATGATATAATAGTCATATCTTACTATATTTTGGTTAACATATAATCATTATACTATGAAAAAAATAATATTGAAGAAATATAATCATTAAAAGAGACATATTTATTAAAATACTAGGGTGGTATATTATATCCACCATAAAATCAATTTCTCCTCCAAAATCATCACATAAATATAAATATACAATGATACTATTTACTCAGGATATCCTCAGTATCCCATGTGGCCTACATAAATGTTTTATTCCTCCATAAAAAAATACCCAAATGAGTGGTATGGTTTGGTAGGAAATTTTTACTAGGATCAAGAATCCAAGTCAGTTATTCTTCATATGAACGTTTTTGATCTAGTGGTTAGACAATGAGTTTTAGTTCTTGACGAGGAATAGATATTTACTTTCTCTAGAGATAGATATTAAGATCATAATAAACATTAGAGTGATTTAGGGGATGCATAGATCTATAAAATTCCTCTACGACATGTTTAAAACGAAAAAATGGTTGATATACATAGTGATTATCATTTCCTTATTTCCAATTATCATTACACTTTTCCTAGGATACATCACTAAAATAAATTATCACCCACTTCATAATCTAGTTCCTTTCATCGATTATTAACATAATTTTTTTGATGAATATTTGAGTATCTTATGGTTTGTTGAACTGATCTTACATTATCAACCATTTCACCAATAAGATGATGCCCCAATCACATTATTTATACAATTTTATCCAAGCATGTTGGCATTCAACAGTTATTACCATATATTGCATCATAAGGACCCTTCTATGTACTATAGTGAAAGTTACATTTGTATGAAAACTATACCAAAGGTAGGTGTTTTTCCAAATTACCATTGAAATATATAGAACAAGCTCTAAAATATTATTCAAGAGTTTTAATTGTCCTATCATACTTACCATAAGATTGAGGATGATAAGATGTGATAAAACATAATTATGTATCCAAATCCATCTGAATACAACTCTAAAACATTAAGGTAATCCTTATATGCTAATATGATATAATATAATTTTTTAGATTAAGAAATCATAAAACTTATATTTTATATATCACAAAATTATGATCAAGAGAGAAATCTAATTTTATTGAAATTGAGTTTATCAACTTCATAAGGTGATCAACTATAACACACATAGAATTATAGTATTTATATCTTTTGGGAAGTCTGATTAAAATGTATATGGTGATGTTTTCCCAATTATATACTTGTATGAGTAATGCTTATAATATACCTTTTATATTTTATCTCTCATACATAAACTTGATGAAAAACATTACACCGTCTAACATAGTATACACCGTATCACATCATGCCATCCCACAATAAATAATTATTTAGGGCCCTATTCATATTTTAATTTCCAGGGTGTCTAATGAATGATCAACTTTGTGCCTCATACAAAATTTACTTATTTGATTCTTCAAAGAATGAATAAAATTGCATTTATTAGACATTATTATTCCATAAAAATCAATGTTGATCTCTAAAAAATTTCTCATATTCTTTTGTAGTTTGACATCTTCTTATTTTCCTCCTTAATCATAACATGTATAGATGGATTTAAATTCAATTTCCAAAAAATACGATTCCAAATTCATTTAAAATATCCATATTTATCCTTTTAAAATCCATAAACGTTGGATATTTTGAGATCCTCCTCATATACAGTCTAGCATGATATTTTTGACTAAAACCATCTACTACCTTGTTCATTTTTCCTAGGGTGGTAATGTATTGAGCCGTCATAACCATTAATCAATTCAAAATATCTATCATGGAACATATTTTGTATCATTTTGTGAAGATATATATTATGATTTTATTATCACTATATATATCACACCTTTTCTCAACATTGAAAATTCCCACATATCAATAATTCATATATTACTGTAGCTAACTCCAAATCATGAGTTGGGTAAAATTTAATTTGTAATTTCAATTTCTATAGGGCCTAAGGTATCACCATATAATTTTTTAAGAGAATGCATCATATCCCAAACTTGCATGAATCACTATAAATCACAATCTTCTTGCCATTGTAGGGTAGTGTGGAAAGAGGTGCACATACTCACCTTATTTTTATTTCAGTGAAATTCTCTAAAAATTCCTCAATATATATGAACATAAAAACTATTTGAGTCAACCTGGTGATTCAATAAATTATTTTTGAAAACTTATTCTTGAGATGCCAATAATATCCATCCAAACCCAGAAAAAATTAAATCATTAATAGTATTTTTGTTCTAGTCCAATGTGAAATAAATTAATTATTTACTACTTCTAAAGATATCCCCACTCATAAGATTATGTGACATAGAATAGATATTATTGATAGGAAAATTCATATATGGTAAATTTTTATTTAAATTTATCCTTTTTCAGGGTCATTAGTACAATCATTAAGTGATATTCATATTATAACGTAATCTTCTATTATAAAAGAATACTTTATATAATGACTACCACAAACTGCTCAATATTTTCATTAATGTATTTATTCATTATATCCATGTAGATAGTGGGATAATTGGAAAGACCAAAAGAAGTCACAATAAACTCATAGTGTCCGTACATTATATGAAACTTTTTTTGGGGCTATATAATCTTTTATGAAGCATAATTGATGATATAGATAACATAGATAAATATTGAAAAAGTATTGAGCTCTGCATAGTTGGTCAAATAAGTCATAAATATGAGGAAGTTGATATCTTTCTAGATTTTGATATTTTTATATACTCTATAATCAATGAATAGTGTAATTTATCAATCATTATAATTTAAAATAGAATAGTTGCACCCCAAGGAGTTTAATTATGTTTTTTGAATTCCTTTTCAATATTATGTTGGTGTTACCTAATTAATTCCTCCACGTAAATTGGGGAAATACAATAAAGGTTTTTTTAAATAATAATAGCTTCTTGTATAAGTTCAATTAAATACGTAACATCATGATTCTGTGGAAGAAATGAAAATTCTTATAGAAATTCAACAAAAAATCATGTAAAGTAGATGTATCCTTAATTGTGAGTTTCATACCTACTATCTGAGATAATTAAACCTAATTTATAAGAATCAACACCCAAAATCTGAATGTAAATTATTATAGAACATAATGCTCATTCATACATTAATGGATGATAATAGATTCGTTCAAAATTTAAAATGTTACTTCCCTTCATTAGAAATTGATATGTCCATTTTATAAAGATATAAATACATACTAATAATATAATTGAATTGTACTAAAAGAGGGATCATAAGATTTTAAAGAATAAATTTTGCACGAACATCATCCAGAGAATAAATGTGAACTCTTTAGGTGACCATTGATCCATTAAGTGTTTTTATAGAAAACTCAATATCTAATTATTAATGTAATATGGTGATATCCCTATATTTTTTTTCAAAATAATATATTTGTTGAATCCAAAATGAAATAAAATATTTCAGAGAATAGTGTGAATAGTAAGTGTACCATTCAACCCTTCATTTTCATATTGAACATTGAATATAGTGATAAATGGTTATTTTAATATTTTCTTATACCATAATATTTTGATTACATCGATCATCATCGATAAAACATATATTATGGAATTCCTTAGCATAATTCCTCATTTCCCTGCTCCTACTACATTGATGTGTGGGAAGATCAATCTGTATAGCATTTCTCTGATTCAAATCATTGGTTATATTTTTCCAATCACATGGATAGTCAATATCCCTATTCATTTCTTTCATACACATAAAATATATACATAGTCCATTAAGAATGTTTCATACATGTTTCATTCAACAATTTTATTATAAATTAAAAATCATCTTTTCTTCACTATGTTATTTAGATTTTCCCTTTAACAGTTTTTATCTTATTATAAAACCCATATAATTGATAAATAAATCCAATATCTATATAACCGATTAGATAATATCGAACAATTTATTCATAGCTGTTGAAGTCCCAAATTTATAATTCCCTAAAAGGACATGGTTTTAATTTACTAAATAATCTATCATCCTTACTCTTAGGTTGGATGATAATTTGATAATCATATCATGTATTTCTGGTAAAATATAATTCATACGTACCAACACAATCATCATTGTTCCTCTTAGATATAATGAACACCTTCTAATTTTTTTTCCAAGAATACGTGGAAAATACTTATTGAAGATTAAGTTACTGAACTCATCCCATTTTATATAGTTGACTTCATCTATTTTCATTATATTTTTTGTAATATTCCTTTACTGATCATCTTCACCTTCTAAATTATTGAATACCTTGACAAATTTATCATGTTTTGAACAATTTAGAACTAAGAATGTATGTTCAATGGTATTGACCTATTTTTCATCCACTATATGATCATAAAACCATTTAATTATGGGGGAATTTTTCTCTTAATGGACTCAACCATATTTTGTTGCCTCACTTCCCCATTTGAACATCTTGTATAATTAAAATCTTGGGATATTTTTATGTGAATGAATATATGATATTTCATTACATAACCCATAACATTCTGTTTCTTATAAGGATAATCATTTTATTAGTCCTCACATTCATATTAATGAGGTTGGTTTGTGTCCCAATAATTGACTAAAACAAAGAAACATATTGTTGGAAAGACTTATCATATTTTGACAACCACATAGTCAAGAGAAATAAATTATAAATTTAAATTCAGGATACCATTGTGTTTATCATTGGTTATTCTTGACTGATTGTAACCTATAATTAGAATTATCTTTATCTTTCTTAATATTGTTTTCTCATCCTGATTTAAAAAGGGTAAATAAACGATTTTATAAAAAATTTAGCGAATCACATATTTCATATATAGTTATAACATATAAATATAAATATATTAATTAAATAACATAATAAAACCATTAATAGACTGTGTATGCTTAGTGTCATTAGAAAACTCAGAAACATAAACAACTAGTTCATAAAATATCTACAACATATTATACTTATTCCTACAAATATAAAGCTGTTGTTGACATATAGTAATTAATATTATTATTCATATCCCCGTGAAAATAAAAATAAGAAATGATAAGGAAACATTCTCTTTAATAGTGATATCAATCATATCATAATCATAACACATAAGAACACACCATTTGAATATAAACCTTCATATCAAATATCATGACATCTTGATATAGGAAAAATTATAGACGTTAATAAAGAATAAATGAACATATTAAAAGATGATATAAAAGAATATATTGAATTAGTGTCATACACATAATCATATAAGATGAATTTAAAATTATTCAAGAATCATTTCTATGAGCATTAATGTGGACAACATACTTTACTAAATCACGATCACTACTCATTCCATCGTTTTGTTATTGATCCAATATCATTCCTAATTACATCCTTGCCTATATCAAGAGAAATAAATAAATTATAGAATGAATTAGAGGTAGATATAGCTCTCACTCTTCAAATAATAAAAACAATTAATATGTTATTTATAAGGATATAAACAATCCATCGTATCAGAAACAATGAAAATAAATAGTTTTCAGAAACATCAATGAATCATAACGTAACCCATAGAAACAATTCACTTCATAAATATCATTTCATAATAATGATAATATAACCCTATTAATAATAGAAATAATATATTTTAATTTTATTCCCTATAAAAAGTAATTAACATCTAATATATAATTAGAAAATAATTATGGAGGAAGATAATATTTCTTCTTTGAGGACATTTTCTTTCAATAACCTGTAGTGGAATATTAAAATAATAATTTTTTTGATTATAAACTTCTGATATTATAAGTTACGATTCATGAAATTTTGTATTCTTGGAAGTGGAAAAATTATTTCTTGTCATATAAGTTAGACGAGCATTATTTGAAAATGTTTTACTGATAAAGTCATAATGTTCTTTTTATGACGACGAAAAGTACTTTTTTATTACTATTGCCGAAGCATAGAGAATAAGGACCTCTCTTCAAGGAGGTCGAAAGTGGTGGAGTCCGAGGGAGTCACCTTTCACCACAGTAACGCACTCAAGGGGAAGGGAGTACAAACTATCAAAAATCACAAGAGGCTCCTCCTGTCTGCCCAAGCGGGCGAGGGCATCAGCCGAAGCATAATGTTCTTTTTATGGAAAACCAAAAATGTTTCCATTCATACCATTTAATAAAAAATCATAAATGGGTAAAAATATCTATATATATATTTTAATAATGCTAAAAATATTAGGAATTTATTTTGAGAAACATGGATGTGGATAATAAATATTTTGTAGTAAATAATTTCATATACACAATATTAAATAAATTGATATTGTGAATTTAACCCTAAACATATATATAATGTACATAGTTCGTTTTAAAAAAATAATGTATAATGGATAAAAAATATTATTTACTTATTACATAATAATGTCCTTTTTTATGATATAATATATGATCATATTTTTAATTTTTTACAAGTAATATGATATTATTACTCTTATTTTGGTTGTAAACTACATTATTTTCCCATTAATGTTATCTCATATAATAAAAATTATTGTGTATAGGATATAATTCCATCCATTAAGCAATTATATTAATGTAATATATATCATATTTATTCAATGTATACATTTATGTTATCATCCTTAATGGTGATCACTAAGAAGGGATCACATCAAGTCTTGGTGAAAGTTAGTCACACCTATGGACGAGCGACAATAACAGTTCATACTAGTTAAATGTTGTGGATGTGGATGATATATATATATATATATTAATGTTATAATAATTATATATATAAACATATTATTTCTATCATTATTCCCATCCATTTAACGAGGTGATGAAAAAATTACACTGTGGGGTATAGATGGTAGGCCATTTGTACGCACGTGTGGTTTCATCATTTTTCACATGATTGAAAAAATGGTTGAATATTGTTATTCCATAATAATAATAAAATTGTATCATATAGTTAATCATTAATTTATATACGTTATAATAGAAATGACACATGAAGATGAATTATAAGAATAAGAAATGTTGAAAGAGTGGGTAAAGTAGATTACCACTTCTTCAGAGATCTCCATCTGGAAATCCTCTTAAAGACTCTAGAATTGATTTTTTTTAAAAAATTAACCTCAATATTTTTATTTTGGAATTTTAAAAGGGAAATGAGAAGGGTATTGATGATATCAATATCTCACTGTTATGTGTAGCAGTGAGATGGGAGTTTCCATTTTATAATATGGGTGAGGGGAACATGAAAAATTTAATAATTTAATAATTTATATTACACCGATTCAAAGTCCAAAAAATAGTGAATTGTAAAATATTAGAAGATTATATGAGATAATACATTAATTTCATAAACTATTGATTTTATAAATGTTTTTTATTAATTAAATCCCAATCATTTTGATTAACCCTTTATTATGATAAATTATTCTTAACTATGGTAACACATTTTTCAATATTAAGAGATTTTAATTTTTCCATTTTACATAAATTTGACCATAAATTAATATGGAAGAACATTATATAAATTATTATAATATTTTTAGTTTCTAAAAATGGTTTATTATTATTTCATAATTTAAAAAAACATTATTTTGATAAAATATCAATAGTGAAAATTTTGAAAATATTCATTTCTAATATTTATTAAAATAACATTAACAGAAGTTAAAATAAAAGTAGATTTTTTTTATATCCCAAGGCCCCTTGGTCAACTAAAAAATAATTTTGTTACATTAATTAAATAAGAAGTTATTTATTTTAACATTTTGAAAATCATTAATATCATTTTGCCATAAATAAAATAATTAATGCATCATCATTGTATAATCCTTTAACAAGAATATGAATTATATAAAAATGAATAATAAAATACCCTGATGAAGAAATATATTTTCTCATTGAAATTACAATTTAGATTTGATTTATTTTTTGTGTAACTATATACTAAAATGTATTATTTATTAAAAATTTAGTATTACATCTTTCACTTATCACTAAATTTATTATAATAGATGTAATACAATCAACCAGGTGGAATCAAAATTGTATATTTTAATATGAAGGATGATTTTGGTTTAAATCCACTCATCCAACAAGGATAAGATATTTATTATTTTAATATTCATTTATTTCTACTATTAAATTTTTATCTTATTTTCCTGATTGATCTTTTACAATTTAAATAAAAAATTACAAATGTTTCCATTCAAAATTCAAAAAAATGAAGAAAACCTATTTATATAAGTGGGAAACAGTAATTATAAAAATGGAATCATTTTTAAAAATTACATATATAAAAGTTATAGTAAATAATTTTAAATTAATGTTGTTGATGGAGTGAGGAATGAGGATATTAATCTTTAAATGTTTAATGATTAAAACATTATTATATCCAAATTCAATTTAAAATTGATTCCTATTACATATGTTAGATTAAATAATAATTCTTTTTTATAATATTTTTTAAATATTTTCAGAAATATAATTCATCATTATATATTATTCTGACGAAAAAGTTGTTTTCAATTTAAATTTATTATTTTTTAACTATTTCTCAAAAAAATAATGTTTTCAAAAAGATAACAAAAATAAAACAAAGAGAATATTTATAAACCATATTAAAATAATACTATCTTTTTTTCAAATTGACCATATAAATGTGTAACAATATAGATTTAAAATAGGTTCACTAATAAAATGTTGTAAAACAAGATTTAGATTAATATATGTTTATATGTGTAAAACTGTGTTTTTTCATATTGTATGATCATCAAAAAATTTATTGAATATAAAAAATGTATATTTCATTAATTTCATTCACTAATTTAAATTTCATTAATATATTTAGAAAAAATTCATTTTTGAGAATAAAATAATATTATTTCCTTTATATTTAACTTGTGTATATTTTTTTATACTTAATTAATGATTTCACAATATATTTTTTAACGTTAACAATTTAAATATATTTTTTCCATTTTAATGGATTGGTTATAATTTTCATTTTATACTATCTGTCAGTTTTTGTAAAATCAATATTGTGAGAAATAGAATATATTTAAGATTCAAAAATTATTTAATGAAAAATATATACTAAAATATCAGGTTTCTAAAAGATGTATTAAATATTCATCTAAAAATTTTCATTATATAAATAAGATTTTTTTCGATTACCTCACTAAGACACATCAAAATTTAACATATATATCACAGATTAATTTTTTGAATATTTTCCTCAATTCATTCAAAATGTACTAAAATATACAAGACAATTTAGTATACGGAATAATTTTTATCATAACCATAAACCACATCAGATTATGACCCCATGTATAAATCATATAATTTTCTCCTCAAAAAAAGCAGACCTTCCACGACATTCATGATTCTGTTGAGTTTATCCAATTCTAATCAACAACCTTACCTCTGAATTTATGGTGTAACATATGTGTAACATATCACAACACATCCCATCAATGTTCTCTCACTCATGGGTGTTCATTTATCATTTTAAAATTAGTATCACATTGGAGAGGGAAAAAACTATAAATTTCTCATTTTTCATGGTGTGAGACCCTTGAATCAGTTGGCCAATACCCATTCACTCAGGGTGGATCCAAATAATACCCATTAACATATGGTATGAAATCACAACTTAATTAATAAACTACTGGTTACGGTATCATGCATATAAAACAAAGCATGGAACCTATCACACTCGTGGAGGTAATTAATAAAACTTCTCACCCTTGGGGGTGACAAACAATTGTACATATCAATATGTAGTTGATCAAAAGAGTAGGTCGTAGTTAAAACATAATATTAGTCCATATTATCAACTCATCATAGGATTAATGTATTTTATGACCTTTCTTATAACCTCATTAATTTATAAAACTCCATCTATAACATGTGAGATCTCATATATTTTTCTTCTATAATGTAATTGAATACAATCGGATCATTCAGGAGAATACTCAAATCTACTCTCTACCACCTTCTAATCTATGTTACAATTCAATGGGAATATAACCTATAGGATATTTATAACCATTCCATCTATTTTCATGGTCCCAATTCTATCAAAATACCTTTATCATCCTAAATCAGTTCTCTTATTAAATTTACAGGACCTACATCTTAGTTTTATCTTTCATATATAATGGGATCTCTATTTTCCAATAACCTTAATATAATCCATCTATATAACAGAAATTATATACCATGGGACATATCTAATCATTATAACCCATCATGACTCTCATGAGAACTCAAGGGGAGTCCAATGTCCCAAATGAGATGTTTGACCATATCTCACATTTTCTCTCATCCACAATCCCCACATTTATTTTTTCCAACATTGAAAAACCCATAAACGTTACAATAATTACGACAAATACTAAAATTTCATAAAATACCCCTATTTATAACAATAAATACTATATAACACAATGATATATGGTGTTTATCTGATCCAACTTTATTTTAGTGTCATGAAGTATCAATTTAAAACATTAAAGGATTAGAGTCGTCATATACCTTCTATCGGGACACAATCAGCCCCTCATTTCAGAATAAAACTATAAAATGATATATTTATTCATTAAAATAATTAAAAATGAATATTATTTACTTTTTTTCATTTTAAACTACCCCCAATGGATTCACAACCTCAACATATTTGGAAACACATTGGAATTCTTATCCTCGGAGATTATCTCATGACTGAATTGATTTTTCTAGGAAACCCAAATACATCCATCAATAAGAACCAGAAATGGTCTCCTACCATGAAAAAAATTCAATGGAATATTATTTAAAGAGGAAAATAAATTAATCCATCCACAGGCCTCTCGAAAAAGGAATATCATAGAGGTAAACAATAAAATATTGGTATTCCAAAATATTTATGAAAATGCATTGTCACACACTGTTTTTTTTATATCTTTGTATTGATCCGGCCCATTAGAAATCCCGATCCTTTTTATGGGTATTTGATGAGATGAATATTGAGATTTGAAGTTTCACATATGTCTAATCACCATAATTTGGGATCCCCATTTCTTGTTTAGGAGTTTTTGAAGAAAGGGTGGTTAATTCATGATTTGGGCCAACCGTGAGCCCATTCCCAGTTTTAAAAACTAAATTTGGTTCTTTTATAACTATTTTGTTTTTAATAATTTTTCACCCATTAAACTTATCACTTGTCCTATACTGATATATGAAAATTTATTTATTCCGTTGGACCCATTATAAATTCATAAGCTGGGTGAATTTGGGTTACTTATTTAGGTATTGGAACAGCCCATGGGCACATTTCCTGTTTTAAAAAATTAATTTGATTCATTTATATCTTTTTTATTTTTTACTATTTTTCGGTGATTCCTCCACCCCATCTAATCCAATAACCCTATCCTAACCCTCATAATCGATTGTACATATTTGGAGCTCATGTGGGTCTCGGATTAGGGAGAATATTCTCAGGAAACCTCAAATCGCCCAGAATTTCCAAGGAAACATTTATCATTCATAAATCAATCAATTCGTACTATTTTAGCCATAAATTTTCTTCCCCTGGTTTTCCAGACCTTAGGAGTCTCTCCAAGAATTTTCAAGCCATTCCCTTTTCTCTAGGGCTTCAGATCATATGGAAGACGAAGAGTTTTCTAGGATGAAAGGTGAGATTCCTTCTCCTTTCTTATTCCTCTTCCCCCTCCATTCATTATTTATTGGTTTTATATTGTACCCTAGTCTTGATCAACCTAGGGTTTTGTTATAAAATGTTTTTTGATGGGTTTTTGTTTTTTTAGGTCTGCTATTTATAGTTTTAGGGTTTATAAACCCGCGGCGGGTGATTTCGGGTGTGCGTTTCAATTACGCCAAAGATTTGAGGTAGCATATCCCTTGCACATGCCTTTATCATAGAAGTTTCATCATTTTAATATTATCCTATACTGATATAAATTTTTATTATTGTCTTTAATCCTTTTTATAATTTTCTTTGTGTGCAAAGTCATTGTTTAATCACTGTTATGTGAAAGGTAGTGTTGTTTTGTCATGAAAGTGCTCAACAAGTGTTTGTTTAAATGTTCCATTATCTTTTGAAAATATTTTGTGAGGTTTATAATTTGGATTATGGTATTTTTAACTTGTTACAGTATCTTGAATGAAATTATGACATTCAATTGGTGTTTTATTTCTTTTCATGTACATAAAATAAATTGTTTTGTTTAAAAAGGGCATGACATGTGTTCGGTAAATTTCCCGGTTGGCTTTTATGTGTGATGTGTGATTTAAAAGTTATTTGATTGGATTTATAAAGGAATTGGAAGAATTATAAATGGTATTTTTGGGTACTTATATTGATTTCCAATTTGTATTTGTTTTTACAAAAAAGTGGCTTTTGATTTACAACATATTTTGGCCCAAGTTGCCCAAAAATGGACCGTTTCACATCTTTATGAAAATGGTTGTGTTTTGAATATGTAACCTGAGTATTATAAAAGATTTATGAATGATTTTTTATGCTGTAAATGATGTTTATAAAGATCCTTAGTAAAATTAAAATGCATACCTTCATCAAAGGTTAGTTTTGAGAAAATGATTAAAGGGCCGTTTGTCATTTCCTAGAAATGAAGGAGTGTTCTACTTCTATATAACAAGTTGTGCAATTGGGATTATTTTATGGTCCATTAAATTATTTTATTAAATTTTTATTGGGCTTCCAAATACGATTTGGTTTTGTTATGATGTGTGTTTATAATTTAAAGAGTGTTTTTGAAAGAGTTTTATGTGCAAATCCTCAATACACTTCATGAAATTTTTTTACCAAAATATTTAGAGGTTTGTTGATTAGTGTAAGAAATGTGATGAATTATTATGGTATGTTTGTGTATTTATGGTTTTGGAATGTAATGTGGATGTGAAATGTTTATTTGATAATATGTGTAACTTGATTGAGCACTAAAGGGAATCACGGGTATCTAGGTGGGCGGACGTGTACTAGTATGCTAGTGATTCTGTGGGGGTTGGCCCCTATTTCACGTAGCAAGTTTGACAATGACAACACTAACTAAACTATGATGATGATGATGATTGGGGACCACTAGGTTATGGGTATGTTCCCTACTATTGGCTCGTGCACGAGAACATATATTTATTATGGTTACTTTCACCGAGATACGAGGTACCTGGGGCTCACAACTAACTAGTTCCTAGGGGTATTCCCAGGACTAGTGCTCATTGGCTATTTTGTACTCACCGTCGGCATATGGTGTGTTTGGTTGGTAAATTCAGCAGTATGTGTTATTTATTTTAATGTTAAAATTATTTAAAGCAGCCCTCTTGAAAACTATTTTCATTTTGAAGTTTCACCTCTTTGAAAAGAATTGTTACTTGAATTTTTGTTTATTAAACATGCATGTATTTGTCTGATAATTATTATAGCATGGAACCTCATTTGAAAACAATACTTTCAAATCTTGAATTTAAAACTATAAATTTATGTTTCTTTTATTTTAAAGGAATGTGCATTGGGAATAGAATATCTGGCTAACCTACTGAGCTTTAATACTCACACCTATAGTCTTCTTCTTATTTTAGCCCTTGTGAAGGTTTCATCTTTAGTTCGATCACCTTGGGCGACATTTTATCATTGTGTTGGAGAGTGACCAGAAGTGTCACATGGAGATAGTTGTTCATCGGGTTTGTTTAGTTGATTTGTTGGTTTTGTTCTAATTTTAGTTTCTTGTACAAATAATATTTAGTTCAATTTTTATATATATTCCTTTTGGGATGTCTGTTTATTTATGCTTTTTGTTTGATTGTTTTTATATGGGAAAAATTGTTCCCTTTTGTACTATATTGATGCCCTTGGTTCTTGTCACCATCCCGGGAGGATCGGGAATGCCTCTCGGGACTTGTCGCGGGCTGGCCTGGGTGACCGGTTCAGGGTCGACTCAGGCTGGTTCATGACAAAATGGTATAAGAGGTGGTCGGCTCTTAACAGACCATTCTTTTTAGAGAACCCTTGTTATTTTGGGGATGTCAAGGTAGATGTATTAGGATTGTTGGGACTTGAGGGGTAAGTGCAAGAAGTGCGTTGCGGACTCTTTCTTGTTCTAATCCTCATGTTTCCATGGAAGTCTGGTTTTATTAGTGTCCATTGTTCTAGTTGATTGTTTGGTATTGGGATATGACATGGGGAGTCTGACCAATGGCCTTCGTGAGCTCACAAGGCTTGGCAAGCCACGTGGAGCTGGGGAATGGTCCTAAAAAATCTCTCTGTGTTGGTGTTGTGTTTGGCATATGGCCGCCAACCATATGGTCAAGTCACCCACCGACACTAGTTCCCTTTTTTTGGGTCTCTTGAACCTTTATTGAATTCTGAATTTTTGTTTTTAAAATCCTTGTGTGAGAATTGTGGAAATGGGTTTTAATGTAAGGATTAGATTTAGAAAAGTGAAAAAGGGGGTTTTCAATAATTAAATATAAGAATGGTTTTGTAATGTTGAGTTTTTGTAAAAAAATGGAGGGAAGAAGAAATGATTTAAAGGGATTCGATTATCCATAATCTAAACTTGTGGTTTGTTGAAATAAAATGTTTTGAAATTTTAAATCATTTTAAAGTGATTCTGGATCTTTTTTTAAATGGGGTATTTTCGGATGTTAATTTTTTTTTGAATTGGATAAATTATTTTTGGAAATTGGTTTTGATCGGTTGTTGTTTTACTACAAACGATATTGGTCTCAATGGACATCAGATTATGAAAATATACCTTGCTGATTTTTTTTTTAAAAATGGGAAGAGGTTGTTTGGAGTGGCTTGGTTATTTAAAAAGTTTTTAATAATGAAAAGGGGTAGGTTTTTAAAAAAAATGGTTCTTAATTAATTGTGGTTTTTTTTGTGAAATATGAAAATGTTTTTTGACTTGCTGGTTGGCGTTCCTTTTGAAGGTAAATTGTTTTTTTTAATTCTGATGTTTAATTTTAGCCTTTGGTGTTTTCATGGGTGCTCACATGCATGGTTTTATTTATATATGGAATTATGGCCTATATGGTATGGTGGTTGGGTTCCTGGGGTGGCATGGAAATGTGCATGTGGGTGAGACTTGATGAAACGCCATTGGTGAATGTGGAAACCCACCATGTTAGTTTGATTTTTCAAAATTGTTTTTTGCTGAAAATTGTGGCCTTTTTTTTAAAACCAATGGTTATGTGGCTTGCTTTTTCTATGTCATAGAAGAGTTGTTTATTTGGTTAGCTTCCATGGGATCTAGAATTCATACTCTTGTTCTATCTAGTGATGAGATCTTGTTGGTGGCTCGGTTTTGGAGTAATTTTCATTGGGTTTCTAAAAATGTGTTTGATGTTGTGATGTGTCCATGGATAGTTCTGCATTGGAAATCATTCCTGTTGATCAACCTAAGGATTCATTTAAAATTTTTAATCCACCTCTCTTGATGATGCCTCAACTTGTTTGTTGGAATAGAGAGTTGTTTGGGATCTATTAAAAGTGCTTTTAGGTCATAATAATTATTTTGGACAGAGCAGTTGTGTTCGGTGATGTTGATGTGTTTCGTCGTATTCCTTGTCCATTCTGCCCCTTGTTTGGAGTGAGATAAAATTTTGATATGTATCTATGAGTTCCTATTTAGATGAAGGTTTTTTTTTGATGATCATGTGTGGGTTTTTTTGAGTGGTGTGATCCTTATCACCTTACTGTGGTGCAGCAAATGCTTCATGAATCAGGGCTCCAGCCATAGGCCTCGAAGTGAAGCTTTTCACGCAGTCAGGAAATCAAGAGAGGTGTGGAGTACTAGATTAAGATCCTTACTCCTCTGTTTTGGTAAGTTTGTTACTATGTCAATGTTTTGGTTCCTCATTTCTATGAATTTCCCTTTGTCGCAACAAGTGTGGTGGGCTTAACCCCTCACACAGTGTCTATGGTTATTCCTTCATCGATGTGGGTTTTCAATCAATGTCCCTGTGTGGACAGCCAGTAAAAATAAGGTGCAGTCTTGGCGTTACCTATTTATAGGGGGATAGTTTTGGCTAGTTTCTTTGTTTCTTTTGTTGTTTCAGTGGCCAAATTATTGGGTCCCCTTCCCTCCCATCCCCATGTGACGGGGGTCCAGAATAGTGTTGAATGTGTCAACCAAGTCATTTTCCCCTCCATTTGGGAGTGGGTGGTTTATATGTTCATGTTGTAACACTATTAACTTGGTATAGTAGGTTTTTTAGGAGGGTTTTTTTGGGCTTGTGTGAGTGAGTCCCAACTCTAGCTCATGTTCAATTCTTGTCTATTCATTGCTAGTTGGTTTCTAATGGTGGGGAGACCCACCATGGGTCTCCTGGATTTTCATACTAAGAAAATTTCTAGTGCTAGTTGATTATTCATGGTGGGGAGTACATTCTAGAATCCTTAGGTGTTGTTTTTGTTCAGCTTCAAAGTGTTATGGATTTCCGGGGGCGGAAAGCTTAAATGGTGGGGAGAATTGTCAGACACGGTTTTTTTATGTCTTTATATTGATCCTGCCCATTAGAAATCCCGATCCTTTTCATGGGTATTTGATGAGACGAATCTTGAGTTTTTATGTTTCATATATGTCTAATCACAATAATTTGGGATCCACATTACTTTTTTAGGAGTTTTTGAAGAAAGGGTGGTTACTTCATGATTTGGGCCAACCGTGAGCCCATTCCCAGTTTTAAAAACTGATTTTTTTTCTTTTATAACACTTTTTTTTTCATCCTTTTTAACCCATTCAACTTACCACTTGTCCTATACTGATATATGAAAATTTATTTATCCTTTTGGACCCATTATAAATTCATAAGCCAAGTGAATTTTGGTTACTTATTGAGGTATTGGGCCAGCCCATGGGCCCATTTGACGTTTTAAAAAATTAATTTGTTTTATTTATATCTTTTTCATTTTTAACTATTTTTAGGTGATTACACATCCCCCTAGTATAAAATAACCCTATCCTAACCCCCATAATCGATTTTACCTCTTTGGAGCTCATGTGGGTCTCAGATTAGGGATAACATTCTCAGGAAACCTCAAATCACCCAGAATTGACAAGGTAACATTTATCATTCATAAATCGATAAATTCGTACTATTTTTGCCACCAATATTATTCCCCTGGTTCTTCCAGACCATAGGAGTCTCTACAAGAATTTTCAAGCCATTCCCTTTTCTCTAGGGATTCAGATCTAATGGAAGACGAAGAATTTTCTATGATGAAAGGTGAGATTCCTTCTCCTTTCTTCTTCCTCTTCCCCCTCCTTTCATTATTTATTGGTTTTATATTGAACCCTAGTCCTGATCGACATAGGGTTTTGTTATAAAATGTTTTTTGATGGGTTTTATGTTTGTTTAGGTCTGGTATTTATAGTTTTAGGGTTTATAAACCCGCGGTGGGTGATTTCGGGTGTGCATTTCAATTACGCCAAAGATTTGAGGTACGATATCCTTTGAACATGCCTTTATCAAAGAAGTTTCATCATTTTAATATTATACTATATTGATATAAATGTTTATTATTGTTTTTAATCCTTTTTATAATTTTCTTTGTGTGCAATGTCGTTGTTTAATCACTGTTATGTGAAAGGTAGTGTTTTTTTGTCATGAAAGTGCTCAACAAGTGTTTGTTTAAATGTTCCATTATCTTTTGAAAATATTTTGTGAGGTTTATAATCTGTTTTATGGTATTTTTAATATGTTACAGTATCTTGAATGAAAATATGACATTCAATTGGTTTTTTATTCCTTTTTTATGTACATAAAATAAATCTTTTTTTTAAAAAAGGGCATGACATGTGTTCGGTAAATTGCCTGGTTGGCTTTTATGTGTGATGTGTGATTTAAAAGATATTTGATTGGATTTATAAAGGAATTGGAAGAATTATAAGTGGTATTTTTGGGAACTTATATTGATTTCCAATTTGAATTTTTTTTTTACAAACAAGTGGGTTTTTATTTACAACATATTTTGGCCCGAGTTGCCCAAAAATGGACCGTTTCACATCTTTATGAAAATGGTTGTGTTTTGAATATGTAACCTGAGTATTATAAGAGATTTATGAATGAGGTTTTCTGCTGTAAATTATGTTTATACATATCCTTAATAAAATTAAAATTCATACCTTCATCAAATGTTAGTTTTGAGAAAATGTTTAAAGGACTGTTTGGCATTTCTTAGAAATGAAGGAGTGTTTTACTTGTATATAACAAGTTGTGCAATTGGGATTGTTTTAAGGCCCATTAAATGATTTTATTAAATGTTTATTGGTCTGAAAAAAATGATTTGGTTTGGTTATGATATGTTTTTATAATTTAAAGAGTGTTTTTGAAAGAGTTTTATGTGAAAAGCCTCAATACACATCATGAAATTGTTTTACCAAAATATTTAGAGGTTTGTTGATTAGTGTAAGAAATGTGAAGAAAGATTATGGGAAGTTTGTGTTTTTATGGTTTTGGAATGTAATGTGGATGTGAAATGGGTATTTGATAATATGTGAAACTTGATTGAGCACTAAAGGGAATCACGGGTATCTAGGTGGGCGAACGTGTACTAGTATGCTAGTGATTCTGTGGTGGTTGGCCCTTGTTTCACGTAGCAAGTTTGAAGATGACTACACTAACTAAAATATGATGATGATGATGATTGGGGACCACTAGGTTATGGTTATGTTCCGTACTAGTGGATCGTGCATGACAATGGATATTTTTTATGGTTAGTTTCACCGAGATACGAGGTACCTGGGGATCACAACTAACTAGTGCCTATGGGTATTCCCGTGACTAGTGCTCATTGGCTATTTTGTACTCACCGTCGGCATACGGTGTGTTTGGTTGGTAAATTCAGTAGTATGTGTTATTTATTTGAATGTTAAAATTCTTTATAGCATCCCTCTTGAAAACTATTTTCATTTTGATGTTTCTCCTCTTTGAAAATAATTGTTACTTGAATTTTTGTTTATAAAACATGTATGTTTTTGTCTGATAATTATTATAGCATGGAACCTCATTTGAAATCCATACATTCAAATCTTGAATTTAAAACTATAAATTAATGTTTCTTTTATTTTAACGGAATGTGCATTGGGAATAGAATATCGGACTAACCTACTGAGTTTTAATACTCACGCCTATAGTCTTCTTCTTTTTTAGCCCTTGTGTAGGTTTCATCTTTAGTTCGATCACTTTGGGAGACATTTTATCGTTGTGTTGGAGAGTGACCATAAGTTTCACATGGAGTTAGTTGTTCATCGGGATTGTTTAGTTGAGTTGTTGGTTTTGTTCTAATTTTAGTTTCTTGTACAATTAATATTTAGTTCAATTTTTATATAAATTCATTTTGGGATGTCCGTTTATTTCCATTGTTTGTTTGGTTGTTTATATATGGGAGAAATCGTTCCCTTGTGTACTATATTGATGACCTTGGTGCTTGTCACCATCCTGGGAGGATCGGGAACACCTCTCATGACTTGTCGCGGGCTGGCCTAGGTGATCAGTTCAGGGTCGAATCAGGCTGGTTCGTGACATGCACGAAGGAATTAGTTGAAATAGTACAATTATGGAACTTGCGTGTTCCCATATTCACCAATATTTATTATAACATGAAAAAGATTGATATTTTAATTTTATAAAAATAATCTGATCAGTCTTTTATGAACAGTTATTTCAATGTGACCAATGTATCATAATAGAACATATCCTTTATATGGTTTTTCAGGCTCCTTTCAGTCACAGAGTCTAACGAATGAAAAAAAGGAATTCCTTAGCATAAAGAAATTCATCCGTTGAAGAAACATAAAAAATTGACAAGGGCATGAACAAGGATTTGTTTAAGAATGGCCGCGAAAGATTCATCATGGTCATGCAAGTATACATGCGGGCCATATATGGGTTGCACAGGTGACTTGTGTGCCCTGTTTGATTTTCACCCAAGGTCTTCAGTAGCCTATAAATACCCCCTGTGGGCCCCCATTTTGAGGACGAAAAAAATCCAAAAGTCATATTTAAGCTCCCGTTTCCCAAGTATCTACTTAAAGACTTCTGAACACTTCTAAGGTAATGTCTTACCTATAATGTAAGATCTAAAGAAGGGGAATAAGTCGTAAGTGTTGAAATTCATCAACACTTGCGCGCCTAAGTGTCTAACCCATAAGGGAAATGAAGAGACTTTCACTCCACCTTATCCCTTCAACCGAAATTGCGCGCCACCCTTTTGGAAACCTCTAGGGATAATACTAAGTGCTTGAGCCAAGTATCACCCATGAATTACCCTATGGGTTAACTGTCTCCCAAGTACACCCATGTCGTGCAAGTATACTTGCGCGACCAGGATTTGTACGCCCAAACAGGGCTTGCGTGCCTGCATATTTTTGTGTGCCCCTCCTTCCTATTAAAATCTTTTTTTCGAATCAATATATACCCTTCATGGTTTAGCCTTCCAAACCCTCTTTAGAGACATTTTTTTCATGGTTCCATTGTTGGATTTCTTACATGAAAGGAATTCTGTGGAACATCACTAAAAACCAAGCGATTTACATACCTTTATGTCACTAATGCTAGATATTTCATTCATTCAACCCCATCCTTTATGATGAGAAAATCTTTAATCTGGGAATCCTTTTCAAGAGAAAGCCCCAGTCCAATTTCCCTTAATATAGGAATCCTCCATAGGAGTAAATCCCAGGTTCCCTAACCTGGTCCTCCTTTCCAAGAGTAATCCCTAGTCCATGTTCTCTTTATATGGGCATCATTTTTAGGAGTATGACCCAAGTTCCCTATCCTGGGCCTCTTTTCTAGGAGTAAGCCCCAGTCCATGTTCTCTTAATATGGGCATCCTTTTTAAGAGTAAGCCCCACGTTCCCTAACCTGGGCCTCCATTCTCGGAGTAATCCCTAGTCCATGTTCCCTAAATATGGGCATCCTCCTTACAAGTAAGCCCCATGTTCCCTAACCTGGGCCTCCTTTCAAAGAGTAAGCCTCAGTACATGTTCTCGTAATATGTGCATCCTTCATAGGAGTAAGCCCCAAGTTCCCTAACCTGGGCCTCCTTTCTAGGAGGCAGTCCTAGTTCATGTTCTCTTAATATGGGCATCCTCATTATGAGTAACCCCCAAGATTCGTAACTTGGGCCTCGTATTTAGGAGTAATTCGAAGTCCATGATTTCTTAATATGGGAATCCTCCTCAAGAGTAAGCCCCAATCTAAAATTTCCTTAGATGTTTGTAACTTCATACTTTGTCCCAATATTTTAATCGGTAATATAAGTGTGGTAAATTTTCTTAGTATATCTTTGTTAAACATATATCTTTCCTTGTTTATGGAAATTTTTAAAGAGTACAATTAAGCCCCCCTTTTTTATATTGAGCATCTACATTGTTATTTCGATCCTACAATTGGTATCTGAGCGAGTCTCTGAAATACATATACTCACATATAAGTTTTTCTTTCTCAGTTTTTCCTTTGTTCTAAAATTTCCTTGCTTAAGAATATTTTCCCTGAATTCAAACTTTTGTTATTAACAATTTCTGTGTGGAAAGATTTTCGTAAGGATGGCAGGTTTGAATGTTGGTTCCATCGACAACATAAATCCTACAAGACCACCAATTTGTTATGGCAATGATTATGAGTATTGGAGAGATCGAATGAAGAAATTAGTTATCAATACTGGGGTAGAGAACATTGCTATGCTTATTGGAGGATATAAAATTCATGATAAGGAAGTTAGATATTTTACAAACCAAGAGAAGCATGATTATCAACTCAACTATAAGGTACATAATACATTACTATGTTCAATGACTAGGAACATATATATCCAAATTTCATCATGTGAAATAGCTAACTTTATATGGATGAAACTTGAAGTTACTCATTTTGGTACATCTAAAGTGATTGAGACAAGAAGAGCTATATTGAGAGCATAATACCATGGATTTAATTTTCCTTATGGAGAACTGATTTGTGATGTGTAACAATGGTTTATGACTATAGTGAATAGATTACAATCTATGGGAGAAAAAGGTCTAGATGATGACGCTCTTGTTGATAAGATTATTGATATTATTCCCAATGAGTGGGAATCAAAGTGAACAAAAATTTTCGAGAACAGAAAGGTTAATAAAATTTCCATAGATGAGTAGTTTGGAACTCTTCTTCAACATGAATCAAGGATGAAGAGAGATGATGACAACATAAAAAAGAAGAATGGGAATGGCATAGTTACATTTACTACAACATCAAATCATATGAATTCTAAACTCCTAAGAGAGTTACTAGATCCAAGCCTATGAAGGTTACTATCCAATCCGAATATAGTGAGAGTGAAGTCTCAGAGAATGATTTATAAAATCTTTCTTGATGAATGAACAAGATAGATGGACAAAGAAATTTCCAATCCAGGTATAAGAAGAAGGAAAGAAAAGATAAGAATGATTTAGAGGTCACATACTATGAGTTCAATAGAAGTGGACACAAACAACCTTATTTGCCTATACTTAAAAAGAACGAAAGAAAAGAGAGGCATTCTGAAAGGATTAGGACGAATTTTTACAAAGATAAAGCTAAAAAAGTCTGAAAGCTAATACTTCATGGAGTGCTAGCTGTGGAGACTCTTCAAAAAGTGAATCATCATAATATGATTCATCATCTTATAAGAATATGGGATTAGTTCCTAATACTTTTTTTCCACATACATGTCTTGTGGCCAAGATACGCTTTGTCATGGATTTAACAAATTTATCTCTTGATAAGAATTTCTATTCTGAAAATAGTACTTCTAATGAATATAATTCATACTCAGAAAATGAAGAACCAGCATATGAAGAAGTATCTAGATTTTCCAAGTTACATGAAGAAAAAAATTCTAAAATTTCTAAGAAGTTAGACAAGGAAAATAATATGGATTAAATTCTTACAAAAGGGAATTCAGATCTTTCTTCAGATCTTAGAGATAAAGAAGAGTTTATAGATAAACTTTCTAAAGAACATGAGAAAGCAAATTCTGATAGGGAAGAACATTCTAACGATCTTAAGAATTTTATTTTAAAAATGAACGTTTTTTAGGATAAATCTATCTCTAAAGAAATTATTCATGAGGATGAGAATTTAGTCATAAGACTAAAATCCAAAAAAATTCCTTAAGAAAGATTTTTTACAAATTTACCTCTTGGAAAGAAAATTTTGATAAGGTGTATTATCAACTGAAACCTAAAGGAAACACTGCTGGAGTAGGTTGTACTCAGAAAAAACCAGTTTTCAAAAACAACTATTTTGTTGCTTCTAAAAATCCTTTTTGCACTAAGTGTCAAAGTGGTTGGAACTGGATGAAAAATTGTTCTTTGAATAGAGTTCAATCTATTGGGTTTCATAAAGCATATCTATCTAAAAAATGTGCATATCCAAAGTTTTGTTATCTAAAAATATCAGATCCAATCAAGTTTGGATTCCGAAATTATTATTCCTTTCTAATTTTCAGGAAGATAAAGGAAGTGCCAACAACAATACTTGGTTCATGGATAGTGGATGTTCCGGAACATGATTGGTATCAAATACTATTTCGAAAATATTATCAAGACGAAAGGAGGAAAAGTAACTTTCGGAGATAATGCTCATGGAGAAATTGTTGGTATATGTAATATTGTTCTTCTGGGTAAAACATTGATTTAAAATGTTTTTTTTGTTAAGGGTCTTAAGCACAACCTCATTATCATAAGTCAATTATGTGATTAAGGATACCTTGTGAATTTTAGGAATAATAAACGCTTATTACACAATTCAAAGGAAGTGTTTATTATCTCTGCCAACAAGCAAGATAATGTTTACACATTAAACTTAGAATACCTTTGGATCCCAGACCTACCTTACCTAAGTGCAATGGAAGATCATTATTGGTTATGGAATAGAAGACTCAGTCAGTGCAACCTTAGAAACTTGTGTAAACTCTCAAAGAAGATACTAGTTAAGGACCTACCAAAGCTTAGATTTGATTCTTCTAAAGTTTTTGATCCTTGTCAATATAGAAAGAAACATAAATCTATTTTTAAATAAATAAGTGAAGTCTCAACAATGGGTGAATTACAGTTAGTGCACCTGGATCGTTTTGGTCCAACACAAACTAGAAGCATTGGAGGAAAATACTATGTGTCAGTTCTAGTTGATGATTACACTAGATTTACATGGGTCTATTTTCAAGAAAAGATGTCTGAAGCTTTTTCTTATTTCAAACATTTTAGATCCCAAGTTAAAAATTAGAAAATCCTTCCACTGAAAACTATTCATAGTGATCATGGTGGAGAATTCCAAAATTCTGATTTTGAATCATTTTGTAGTAAAAAAGGTATTGCGCATAACTTTTCAACACCGAGAGCTCCTCAACAAAATGGTGTAGTTGAATGAAGAAATAGAATTCTTCAAGAGATAACTAGAACCATGTTGAGTGAATATTCTATAGAAAGAAATTTTTGGGATGAAGCTGTAAGTACTTCTTGTTATACTATAAATCGATTTTTGATTAGACCTTTTCTTAGAAAAACTCCTTATGAGATATGGAATGGTAGAAAACCTAGACATTCCTACTTCATGGTTTTTGGTTTCAAGGTATTCATCCTGAATACTAAAGATAATGTGCACATATTCGCACCAAAATCTAATGAAGGAATATTCTTTGGCTACTCCACAACTTCTATGGCTTATAGAGTTTTCAATAAAAACACTTGTACTGTAGAAGAAACGGTGCATGTAAAATATGATAAATCTGATCCTTTTGTTTTCCAACCATCCAAATTTACATCCTCGGATGTATTTTAAAAATAATATTTTCAACCTTTGTTAGAAGATCCTTCTGATAAAGAAAATGATCAATAAAATTCTTCTGAAACATTTACCCCAGATGATTTTTTACCCAATGTTGATGAACAGGTTTTACAAAACCCAATTCAGAGGTTTCTTAAGAATCATCCTAGTGATAATATCATTGGTGATGTCAATAAACCGGTAAAGAATAGAAGTTCCTTGAGTAATTAATTAGAACATTTATCATTCCTCTCCCAATTAGAACTAAAAAGGATGGATTAAGCTTTAGGTGATGATGATTGGATCTAATCCATGCAAGATGAACTAAATGAATTCTAATGGAATAAATTATGGACCATTTTTGAAATACCTAAGGAAACTTCTGTTATTGGAGTAAAGTGGGTGTTCAAAAATAAGTGTGATTAAAATGGAGTCAACGTTAGAAATAAATATAGACTAGTTGATAAAGGCTATAATCAGTAAGAGTGAATAGACTATGAAGAAACCCATGCTCCAGTAGATAGACTTGAATCAATTCATATTTTACTTGGATTTGCAGCATTCTTCAAATTTAAACTTTTTCAAATGGATGTGAAATCTTCTTTTCTTAATGGTTTTGTTCTTGAGAATTTTATTTGCTGAACAACCTCCTCGATTTAAAGATAAAAAACATCCTGATAATGTTTTTATACCTACCAAATCTTTGTGTGTCCTTAAACAACCCCTATGTGCCTGGTATGATAGAATTACATGGATTTTGTTTCAAAATAACTATGTTAAGGGAAATTAATATCCAACTCTTTTTATATAGAAAGATAATAAAATTGTTTTGATTGTTCAAATTTATGTTGATGACATTATATTTGGTTCAACTCAACAATATTTAACTGATTACTTTGAGGATCTATGGAAATCTGAGTTTGAAACGAGTATGATGGGTGAGTTAAAATTTTTCCTTGGTTTTTAAATTTCTCAAAAACTAGAAGTAATCTACATATACCAAAATAAATATATTAAATACCTTCTTAAAAAGTATGGTTACGACAACACTAAGAGTATAAGTACTCCGATAAGTACCTCAAACACACATGATCTTGATGAAGCTGGGAAACCAGTAGATCAAACATCTTTTAGAGGTATGATAGGGAGTTTACATTACATAACATCTAGTCGACCAAACTTGATGTTCTCAGTATGCTTATGTGTAGGATATCAATCCAATCCTATGGAATCTCATTTAAAGTCGGTGAATAGAATTTTTTCTACTTAAAGGGAACCATGGATCTAGGATTATTTTATACTTATGAAAATTATTTTATCTTAAAAAGATTTTCAGATACTAACATTAGGTGATGTATAATAGATAGAAAAAGTACATCCGGAACTAGTCATTTCTTAGGAGATTCATTAGTCTCTTGGTCATACAAGACACAACATTCTGTAGCTATCTCCACTGCTAATGATGAATATGTATCAGCTGGTAGTTGTTGTGCTCAAGTGTTGCGGACGCAACACACACTCACAGACTATGGCTTGAGTTTTAGTAAGACACAAATTTTGTGTGATAACACAAGTGCCATTTCCTTTAGTAAAAACCATGGAAATCACTCTCATGCAAAACACATAGATATTAGGCATCACTTTCTTAGAGATCACATACTTAAAAGGGATATCATTCTTCAGTTTATCAGAACGCAAGACCAACTTGCTGATATTTTCAAAAAATCTTTACCTTCTGATAGATTTGAATACAGTAAACAGAATTTAGGAATGATAACAGTAAGGTAATCCTTCTTCATTAACTTCTTGTTGAGAAATTCTCTATACAGTAATAAAATTGTTTTCATAGGGGGAGTACATTTTCTTGATGGTGTAACCAAAAATTTTCGTATTTTTTTTAATGTCATTGTAACCAAAAAATTTCATAATGATAATTTCGGAAGTGAAATTTTCGTAATGAAATTTTTGGAACTGAAATTTATGTAATGAACTTTTCAGAACTGAAATTTTTGTAATGAAATTTTTCGGAACAGATATTTTCGTAATGAAATTTTTAGGAACTGAAATATTTGTAATGAAATTTTTTGGAACAGAAATTTTTTAATGGATTTTCATACTATGAAGTATGTGTAATAATTTTTTTCGTAATGAGTTTTTCTTAGAATAATACTACCAATCATGAACAATCTTTCTATCCAATCTGAAAGGTATGAATTCCTTAGTTATGTTTTCATAGTCATATTTTTCTTGCTGGTATTCTCTATGAGTATATTTGTTTTTTCAGATTCTAGTTTTCTAAAATCCGAATGTTTCTCTTAAAACCCTCAAATGATCGGAGTCATGTTTTCATTGTTGTTTGTATCTCATCCATTAGATAAAATCTCAATGTATCTCAACCATTCGATCAAACCATTTAATTTTAACCGTCGTCTCAATTCTTATATAAAGGGGACCCCCGAGGGTCGTCCCATGTCAGTTTTTCTAAGCTTTCTTATATCAAAGAACTGACTCTCTCCTTAAGGACCGTTCCTCTCTCTGATAATCCATTCCAATTTTTTTTCAAATCTGATCTGAATCTTCCATAACTATCCCTACCAAATGTCTGTTGAAGCTACATCTCATGATATGTCTACCTCAAAACCAATTTAAAAATGGATAGTTTACAGGGAGAGGTTAGTGCATCTGAGTTTCTTTAAGGATGATTCTCTTATAACTAAGAATATATAATTGAATTTCTGGGAGGTGGTTTTCTTGTCAAAGCCAGAGAAACAGGATCTGGTTTATACATATTTACTTATTGTGTTCTATGAGTCTGTTTCCTTCCTTGAGGAATATGGCAGAGATTTCTTTTCTTTCATGTCTTATAGGAAGACTTACAAATTATCCTTCTCCATGGCTGTAAGATTGGTGGGTTTAACATATGAAGGGGAAGCTGAGTTTTGTTCACAAAATCATATGTATGAGCAAGGAAGTTTCAATAAGGTGAAGGCATTGAAATGTCTAGGACATAAATATACCAATACTGTAAAGATAACTCATCTCACTCGGAATAATCTGATTCTTCATCTATGGGTACAAGGTTTTATCATACCAAGAAGGGGTGATATGGATAATCTCAAGAAGAGTGATAATTAGGTCCTAGATTTCATGGAAAATCTAAGGAAGATAAATCTAATGAGGCATATTTTGATTATAGTTAAGAATATCAAAGAAGGGAATATGAAAGCTCAGATCATAATGTATCCGACCCTGATTTTTAAACATATCATCAGATGTCTTGATTCTTTCAATTTTTCTTTCAAATCCAAGAAAATATATTGAATGGTAATATTAGTATGTGATATTACTTTAAAGGGTTTGAAAATGGAATTTTCTGATGAATTCGGAGAGTTCTATCCTTTACCAGAAGAAGAGGTTGAGACCATTCTAGAAAATGTGGAGAAATCTGAACCATTGAAGAAAGTTACAAAGAGATAAATATTAAGGAAGTGGTTGCTGACGACAAAACCCTCAAAGGTAAGGAAACTCAATCTTCACCTTCCAAGCCAATGAAAAAAAAAGCTTACCCAGATGAAGTGGATGCTAAGTGGAGGTAATACAAAGATAAGAGAAATGAAGGGGATCCACAGTTCAGATTGGACCCTGCTAAGGTTAAGGCCTTATGATAAAAAGATGTGGATGAATTATAAAAACAAGATAAAGGGAAGAAAATGAAGATAAATATGTCGAATGCTGATCTTGTAAAATCATTGTTGAGAGATACTGAAATAGCCTCTAAGTAGATTCCCATTTCGGAAACCTTTGATTCCAATCATTACTCAAAACCCCCGGCAAGAAATACCCCACTCTGGAATCTTCCAAAGGGAAAGAATTTGTTGAGAGAGTAGAAGAATAATAATAATAAGAAAGTGATGATATGGATGACTTGATCAAGCAAGTAGAAGATTATCAAGAACAGGCTGAATCTGCAAAATTAGTCACTCCGGGAAAGGGAATCAAGAAAGAAAGTAGGAAGGATGATGATAAGCAAAGGGAAGAGAAGGAAAATGTTTTTTACGATGAGGAATAATCATATGAGACAAATTTTCTTAAGGAAAGAGCAGAGAAGGAGAAAAGAAATGAAGACCATATTTTTCAACTATCAGAATGTGAGGAAGAATATCCAGATAACCAATCCATTCTGAAAGTTGATAAAGGATAGAAAGTTCTCATGGACACACCATCAAAATATATCTTCAGGAAGAAAGAGTTTGTTGGTTCTTCTAAAAGGAAGCTGATGCAAATTGATGATGAAAAATCTCCATGAAAGTTATCAGATTCAGAGTCATCAGCACATGGTCACAAATTCGTTGTTGAATCTTTGAAAAAGTTGCTGGACACCATTCCGATATTTCCTACTATAGACTCCAGATTCCAGATGCTGCGGCATAGTTTGAATCAGAATTTAGAATCATTATCCATGGTGATGGAATAGTGTGTGAAGATTGAATCTGACCATAGAAGATTACTTATTAGTTATGATGTACATAGGAAATCATCCAGCAAAATCTCTTTGTGTTCTAAGAAAGTTGACAAAGACATGGATGAGTATGATAATTTTCATAATGAGGAAAAAGATGGCTTTTACAATGAGGATAACAAGATTACGAATCTTCAGGACGAACTGATCATTGAGAAATGTTCTCAGATTCAACATGTTAAGGAACTGAATAATAAGGCTAACTCTCTTTCTCATGTTTTTATAAGGGATAGAGATCTCTGGATTGAGCATGCGAAAAGACTTGTAACGAAAGATGAGTTAGTAAAGCTGTAGGAAAAGGCCATGAAGGCTCAGGAAGAAGTGTTGAAAGCTCAATATGAATGGAAAAAAGCTTTGGAGAGGCAAGCTAATGAGGATCAAAGAGAATTGATGAAACTGAAAACCTTGTTGAAGAATCTTATTCCAAAGGAAACAAAGGACAAATAGAAAAATCTAATCTTTTGTTGTATTTATCAATCATTGTAAAAAAATTATCAACTCAAATGAAATTTTGGTTGGTTGTATCTTGTGTTGTTCTATACAAATGATTCAGGTACTCTATTTCTTTTCCATTCCCTTAAATTCTTTTTGAAAATCACAAAGGGGGAGAAGGAAAAAGAAATACTCAAAAGGGTAGAAGGAAAACATAAAATGGAAATGGAAAAATTTCTAAGTAAAGATATTCTTAATGTAAGGGGGAGTTTCTCATTACGAAATTTTTTATTCTCATGAAAATGAAAACTCCACTCCAGAAATTCACAATACAATCCTTAGAGATTCAATACCTAAGGGGGAGTTATTTGTATTCACTATCATCCATGAACAAAGGGAGATAAGTTTTAATTACAAAGTCTAATGAAATTTTTCAACGTCCTTATATTCTTTTTCATAAGGATGTTTGTGATTTCCAAAAAGGGGGAGATTGTTGAGTCAATAAGGTTTTACATATGACTTTTCCATTCCTTGTTGTTTTTGAAAATCACAAACACCTTATAATTAATAAAATCTATATTTTACTTCTATTAGGAAAATTTCATTCCTTAAGGAATTTTACCCTAATGAAGATTTCCTTACACATAGCAATATTTTTCTTAAGTAGAAAATTCGGTTTCATACCCAAAACATTGGAATCATATAAATCTATGGTATGAAGCATTCTGTTTTAGGATCCTAATTCTGGATACAAACTCTAATAAAGGTCTTCTCTAAATTCTGTATACGATCTCTGATAAATTTCCACTCCGAATTCTGGATACGAACTCTAAAAAAGTTCAACTCCGAATTCTGAACTCCAAAACTTTTAAGAGTTCAACTCCGAGCTTTTATGAGTTCAACTCCGGAATTTTGTGACTTCGACTCTAATCTTTTACAAGTTTGACTCCGAACTTCTTTGAGTTTGACTCCAAACGTTAATGAGTTCGACTCAAAAATCAGTAAATTCAGATTCTAAACTCTGAGTAAACCAGTATCCAAATTTCTTTTGAAATTCAGAATCCGGATTTCTACAGAATTCAGGTTCCGAATTCCTATAAAACAGAATCCAGATATTTTTTTATTATAGACTCCAAATACCATTTTGGTTAGACTCCGAAATTTTATTTTTCTTACATTACGAACTTTTATTTTCTTACACTCATAACATTAGTTTTTCTTATACATTCACTTGTTTCATTATAATATGATGTCGTGATTTTAGTTACACATTTTTTGTTATAAAACAATGGCGTCCATTATGTTTCTAACAAACCGTTGTTTATGTGACACGTATACAGGTCCCTCCGTAATTTAAGGAAAATATGACCTTTGGTGGAGGTATCCGATTGTTCCATCCGAGCCTATAAATAAAAGCCCATTTGAAAGAGCTCCACAACAACAAGTTGGTCAATATAGAGACCACATGTTGTTAAGTTGATTTCTAGAGAGATAATATTTTCATGCCTTGTGCATACTGAACTGCTCATTCATATTTCTTCGTGTGACTTCAAATGTTGGTGATTACATTCGACGGCTTCCGGGGATAGGAAGATAGAGGTGTCGAATACCTTGAAGTTCGAGTGCTTCATTGGGGAGGAAAACAGAGGTTCGAACAACCTTGAAGTTGAGGGCTTGCAGGGATAGAAAGACAGAGACACTGATCTTCATATCGAGGGCTTACCCTAGTGTGGGTAAGACATAATTGCTTGAAAGTAAAAATCAAGGGACCTTTATCCATGGTTGTTGGATAACCTCATATATGGGTTAAAAGAATTATATCTTGTTACTTGTATTTTTACTACTTGTTTTTTCACTGCAATTTTGTGTTGTATGGAAAGTATAACCTTCTTGTATTTCCTTACACTTGTACTTTGATTAATTTTGATTCTATATCCTTTAATGTAGAATCTCATATTATAAACATTATTTATGTTTCAATTTCTAGATCCATATTTCCAGAACCTGTTTTTCAAAATCACTTCCCAGATTTAAGCAATTGCATAGAACTAGATGTTTGTAACTTCATACTTTGTCCCAATATTTTAATTGGTATTATAGGTGTTGTGAATTTTCTTAATTTAACTTTGTTAAACTTAGATCATTCCTTGTTTAAGGAAAATTTTAAAGTGTACAATTAACCCCCCACCCCCCACTCTTGTATATTGAGCATCTACATCGTTATTTTGATCCTACAATATGCATACCATATATCATACTAGAATCATGTAATGAATATGTGATTCTATTAAAAATAATATTAACAATTATCTTGATGCCCCTGTAAGCACTGTCTCACCGCCAATTTGTCCCACTCTGGGATCACACAAACTCTATTCTGATACTAATGCCAACACATTGACTCTGAAAAATATTGTCTAAAATTACTGATAAATTTTTTCATATGGATTGAGATTAAATTTCATCAAAAAAACACCACATTACCCAGGTTCTATCTTTAACATATAAATTTGGATCTCATTATTTTAAAAAACCTTCTAATGTGACTATCATACGCCTATGGTAGATAAATTGTTCCCTATTACAAAATTATTATTTCCATCACTAGCCCAAAAAATAATTGTATTACCAATACAATGATTTACATTTATGAAAATTTTATTTGGACATTTATTTACTACTTATACCTACACATAAATAAAATACAAACACTACATACCATTATTAACTATCTAAGAGAAATATCCTCAGCATTCAAAAATAATCTCAAAATTGGGATCACAAACACCAACAAGAAATTATGCAATCTTGACCGTATATATCCCCGTAAACTACATATTAATTGTACTATAATGATCTCTACATCGCACCCATGGAAATTATCATGAGGCACACTCACCAAAAAATGCATATCTACCCCTAATAACTTTTTCAAATATCAATCATATAATTCATGTAATGATTTATCAATCACTATATAATGTCTCCAGACATCCCATGTAGAAAAATAACAATCTTAACAAAATATATATGCTATTAATCTTGCATGATTCTCAAAAAACATTTAATTTCTCAAGACAGTACACTACTTCTCAATGTTCCAAAACCCAATGAGCAAGATGCATAATAAGAGAAACCCTTCACCAAGTCATTAATCTATTCCCCTAAAAATTAATTCCAACATCACTATCCTAAATAAGAAATGTGAACCACTAAATAAAAATCTCATGGTTCCTCTATTATTTTCAACCTCGATCTGAGCCAACCCAATATGCATATGGTTCCATTAAAAAAGATAATACCACATAAAGTATGCTCTCACCAGGCTTATCCCATCAATCATGGCCTACAATGTAAAACCATCCAATAATTTTCATCCCGATTATTTTTATGACTCAAATTTCCATATATATCTCACTCATTCCATATGAAAATATATAAACACTCTCTACATTAGTGTCATTTTAGATCAATATTAATCTCCCCATATTTTAATTTCCCTAGTTGAAACCAATCTGAAATACTGTCCATTGTCTAAATAATATTAGACCTTATATCAAAATGTTCAATACATATCGAAACCCTAAGTATATAATCATTATTCCTCATGTACTCTATGCATTGAGGTCATAGAATCCATATGATTTTCATTCTAACCCTTATGGGATTCAATTCTACAAATTCACTTAGTATTTATCCTAAGATGATCTATATCATGAAAATCCCCAAAAATTAATTTTTCATACGTATAAATTTTGAATGAAATTATAATGAAACGATATTATATAAGGTTTTTGATATATTATATTATTTATATAATCTATTGGGATTACCATTTGTTAAAAATATTTCTTCATTGATTCATCATCCCTAAAACGAATTATATGACCAAATATTCATCATTTAAGTATAAAATCACCATATAAATGTATATAAATTTTTACTGTATACCTGTAACAGATCAATAGTATCGTTAATACAATAATATGCGATCAAATTAGTTAAAATGATACAAAATGTTTTATAGGAATACATAATATATTTCATATTTACAAATTGAAGTAAATGAACCTATATAAAATAAAAATACCCATACATGTATAAATTTTATGTTAATATTATGTTACATATATGATACCTTTTTCAAACCATGTCTCTCAATTTTTAATATTCTCAAAACATAATAATAACCTTAAATACAGAAAAGAAATATCCAAATCACCTTTAAAATAGTATGATAAAAAATAGTAATCTTATCACCCTTGATTCCATGACATTCCTTATGAAAAGGAATTAAAAATTCACAAGTCTTTGGTCTCTGATATGATTTGAAATATTCTTAAATCAAAATTATATTACAAATCAAGATTTTAAAATAATTTAAATTACTTGATATATTAATTAACTCCCAATACCATGAGATATTATGATGTTCAAGGGATAAGGTTCTATATGTCCTGAAGCATGCACACCCACATCCCACAATATTATAGAGGCTAAAAATAGGTAGAGAGGGCATAAATCATTCAGTTGGGAACATATTTTATGAATATCACAAAAATATAGTACAATAAACAATCAAACACCATCTATATTTAAGTTTAAAACAAAAATTGATATATCCAATAAACAAATATGTAGTTATAGAGAACTTAAAACTAATCACTCATTTGGATGATAAATTATTTAAAAAATTCATACAAACTGCATGTACGAACAACTACCGTCATAGGGAAACTCTGAGCTAATAGTCATCAAATATTCTCACTTTACTCCATTATGATCCACTATATTTCTTGTGTCTGTACATAAAGGAATTAACTGGTTATTCATGAATTAGTATCCTGATCAACTACACTTCCTCTAACCCTACCTAAATTAAAATTCATAGTATTAGTTTGTTTATGATTATATAACATAGTGACCTATAAATAGGAACACATAATGAAAACAATTATATTAATTTTTCAAAATTAAAAAAATTTATAAAAAATAAAAAGTTGCTTCAGCACATCATTTTTCATCTAATCTAATTTTACTTATGAAAAGACACAAATGACCATTATATACATAAATGATATCAATTTAATCCCATAACATAAAAATAACTTACATATTTATATAACAGAAACACATCATCACATCATGATAACTCTATCATCACATACTAAAATTATCATATAACTGTTCCATACTAATCTAAACATTACCCGAATCTGGGAAGTGTCACACATTAAAATAAATGAAACAAAATCTTACTCAATGTTATAATTGTAACACATAATCACTTAAGGAGATGTTTCTAAAATCACAACTGATTCCTAATATAACATTTTATTGATAAAAACTCATGTCTCATAGAAATTCACAACATTTGAGGAACCTCTAACTCATGGTGTCTCACACATCCATCAACCACCCACACACTCATTAAATAGACATAACCAATCCACACCACTCATAAATAGTTAGTCTCTTATAAATTATTAGAGTAATCCCACTTCTCTCAAATAATTACCACCATTACCCTATAAATTATGGATGTTACATATATCCCAACAGATAACATCTCACTTGGGTTAGGGTTTTATCATATAATTATGTGTCCTCATAACAATCATAGAAAACCTTCTTGTGTTATATCCCCAATATATAGATTGACACTTCTTATTCTATAGTTTACCTGAAAAATAGAACAACGATATAACATTATATTTTACTGTCCCGCTAACTGGCCTTATGTCTTGGTCACTAATGACAACATCCCTCACCGTTAATACATATTTTGTACCATAAAAAACATGATGCTCCCCAATAATATTTATTTTTAACTATATAGGTAACAAATAGGATATTTCCTATATATACCATAATATATTAAAATAATCCATATCATTTTTATTAGCCGATGGTGGAAACATATCAAAAATCTTTTTTATAGACATGGCCTCAAAATGTGGGATCCACGTTTTATTCAAACCACATTAATACCATAATAGCATTTAATTAAGAAATTACCTTCTCCTTAACCTAATACTAGTCTCACATATCATAACAGGTACCTCTATATGAATCACATTATAGAATCCTCTATGTGTCAATCAAATCAAATCATTTAGGACTTATCATAATCATATCATAAAACAAAACAATCCAATATACATATGATGTAATTACTTATAACTCATTAGATATAATATCATATCACTTATCATCACTGGACCCCTACCTGAGAAGACTACCACCATCTATAAGTTACTAACAATAAACTCAATGGATCTTCAATTAGACCCTGTGATATATAAAATGTATCTTATAAGAAAGAGTGAATTTCTCATCAAAATCTTGACATAGTATTCATGAAATAATTTTATTTCTGTTTTTGAGGAACATTTATTCCATCCATTATAGGTCACATCTATAAATGATATTCTAGAAGTGACTCATAACCCCATATTTAAAATCCCACTTACATGAAATTATTTTGGAATGAACGTAATTAAATAACCTTATATACATGTATTTTATTTTAGGGCTCTCTAATCTCTATACTAGTGTTACCAACCTCAGTATTCCCCACACCACAATGTGAATCAATTATATGCCTATTATAATATTATAAAACCACTTGATATTGGTGAATTTAACATCATTTAATTCACATAGATAAGTCATAAATTAATCGTACAATGATATCCCCATACTACTATTCAGGAAGGTCTCATAATCCACTCTTGATCAAACTATGGTTTTGTTGAATGAAAATAAAAAACCATCTATATATATTGAAATAGACCAGTAACTGTACAATAAATTATGATATCATTATTAATAAAAAAGATGAGAACTCATATTTATTTAACCCACATCCATATATCCATCAAATTATAATGAAATGGTTTGACTCCATATGAATTTTTAATTAATTTTTCTAAAAATGGATTTATTTTCCTCAATGATAGGCTGATAATGGGGTTAGAATGCAGCTTCCACCATCTCCAACTAGATTTATAACGCATCCTAGAGTCATATATTGATATCCCCTTATCATAGAACAATGAAATTAGATAACCACCACTATGGAGGAATAAATGGGTTTATGTGTGACATAACCATTTTAATTTTTATCAATGAACATAAAATGGTTTATGAAAATTGTGTAACGATACATACAATAAATCCAATATTAGTGCAATGGGCCCTCTTTTATATATATATTAATTTTAAATTTTATGGATTAAAATGAATATTATTATGTCTTGAATAGTTGATAATGGATTTAAGGCATTACATTGATGCTCATATAATCACATTGACCAAAACCCTATCTCTCTCCCATATACAAGATAATAACATATCGATGTTCTAACTATTAGAATTCCTCTCTAAATCCCATTCACATAGAACCAAACACTATTTTTTCAAAACTAAATTATCCTCTTGAAATAAAGTCCACATAAATAGTTTTTTGTTTGTGTCAATGGGTATCTAATTTTTTTTATGTTATATCTAAATCCATTACTAAGAGATATGAAGTGGTCTATTATTTTTGTTAAAAACCCATATATAATTTTAGCTTCTAAAAATCATTTCATATATTCATTGAAAATGTTTTCACTTTCATATATAATATTATCATTAGTATCCTTTATAGAATTTTATGGAATTTCATGGGAATAAACTATTTGGGTTATATATAGATCATAAGGTTGGATGTTTATTTCCATATTATGATTCATTTATTTTAAAATATAGTGATATCTATGGATATAAATTATTCCACACCTACTTCCACCACAGTACACAAATTTCATCATCAGTTTCATTACAATAATTGTTTTCATTCAATGATTTACAAGTATTTTACTTAGTATAAATCGTTTTTCTAATTACATAGCATATGATTTTTTTATTTCAATATGTTGAAACCATTTTATTCTGAGTTCCCTTGTCTGAGTCATAGGCCTTTAGTTATTATATTTATTGAGCCCCCAATATTCACTATGAATGTAGTAGTTCATTATATCTATTTATATATGAATTATATTTTTAGCAACTGATGGAGTAAAATCATCTATAGTGAGATTTATACTAACTAAAAATTTAACTAAAAAACTTCCTTATTTTATAGTATTGGATTCATATTATTAATATATTCATATATTATATCAATTGGATTATTATTTTATGTAATATGTATAATTATCATAATGTGTTCATTAGCAAGATATATTACAAGATAGATAACATATTCTTTTAAAAATTATTATTATAATTGTTAATGTTAATTTTTAGTTAGGTTGAGGAATCTAATATAGTGGTTTCTAGGGTTCATGAGGATATACTTTTCCATTTTCATCAATATATTGAATTACTATCTGATTAATGTGATTACTATTTTTGAATATTTTTCAACACAATGTCTCTCTGATTTAAATGTCTATTTTAGTGGTTGTATTTAGTGTTTTGATAGTTATATTTTTAGATTAATGATATTGAATAAACTTTTTCATTTTGGAGAATGTTTCATCCTTTGAAGCACTAATGTTAACTATAATAATGAACATTTAGTCTAAATATGAATATTGAATGTATAACAATGAGGCATTTTATGGTGACAAACCGCCACACCCTACTATGAATATATTATTTCCATTATTTTCTAAATTTAGTTTGCTGATTCATTATTATTTTCATTTTTACTTTTTATCATTAAATAATGGTTATAGAGAGGTATATCGTAATGAATATATTACATTATTTTTGTGACATATGGAGATCATTATTATAATAATTTTAACACGAATGGTGCTGTTTATTTCATGGGATTGATGGAAATATAGTTTCTTGGGTTGTAGATTAAATTTAATGTAGTGCTCGCTGATAATATTCCCTCACATTTGATGTCAATAGATGAATACTATTAATGTCCTCATTGAATTATGTGATGTATTTATTTTGGAAAAATATCTTATCTAAAGAATCATGCTAATTAGTGGGGAATATTATTAGATTCTTTATTGATTCAGATAATATTTTTATTTGGGTAGCTATTGAATATTACACATTTTTATATTTTTCTTTCTCATATAAGAAATTAAAACTATTTCATTTCTAGATTATCATATATATATATGTATATCCCAATAATAAATTTAGATAAGATTTCTTATACCATCAAATGGATTAAAAAATATTTATAATTATATTATACATTGATGTTATTTAATTTGGAATATTTTTTTTATTTTTATAAATAGAAAAAATAATATATGAGGTTTTTTATAAATATTCATTTCATTTAATTAATTTAATTATTATATGTTTTAGTTTATTGATTTGTTTTGTGTATAATGATTTATTTTTTTTATAATGTGTAATAACCATTCATAAAATAATTAGTTATAGGATGTCGATTTTTCATTTAATATATGGTACAATTAAGAAATTATTGATCATGTTTTGTACATTAATAATCAGTAATTAAAAATTAATGTATTCTCTCAAAATAATTTGAATCATAATTTCATGATATTAACGGAAATAAAATAGAATTAAAAATTATGGATCCCCTTAACAGTTGGAATATGTAATGTGGAATATTATGGGCTTTTCTAGATATCACGTGATGATTTTATTCCCATTTTAGAAAATTTTGTGTGGGGCTGATGATGGACATTGATTCACTATATTGTGATTCATATTATTTTTCTTATATAAGATTCATATATAAAATTATGGAAAATTTAACCTTAGAATAATATGTGTAAGAGTCCCTAATAGTATATTTTGAGTTTAAGGGTTCATATCTTCCTATATAATATGGGGATACTCATGTACAATAAATAGAGTATTGTTGGAATCATGAAAAGATTCCTGGAGGGTTTTTCTAACACCCCAAAAATTTATGAATTAATTTTTTTCAAATTTAAATTATTTCATAGATAAAATGTTTTACTAGAAACACTGAGTTTTAGAGAGTTACATAATATTGTTTATTTTAATATTTAATTATGATTGTTATACAATAGCCCATAAATTGAGATATATTTGTAGGAATATCCAAATTTTCCAAATTATTTTTAACGGATTATGATAATGAAACAATATAAGAAAATAAGATACCATTTTTTCTAAATTCATTATACTCATCGAAAAATCATTTCTTGTAAAAAATTATTTCATTATTTTTTGTGAGAAATATAAAATCATTTTTTACATATTTAATTTTTTATGGGTAGTAAATAATACAGATTATTATGAAATATTTCTATTTTATTTAATGAATTTTAAAATTAAAATATTTTTATTAAATGATATAAAATTATAATTACATAAAATAGATAATATTATTTCATACGTAAGACATTTAAATTAATACTAAGTGGAATTTTGATTTAATAGTTTTTATAATTTGAAAACTTTTGAATTGGAAAAATGTTTTTTTATCTACATAATGTTTTTAAATTTTAAATTAATGGAAGTTATATTTCTGAATTTAATTCGGAATAATGATTTGAATATTTTTAATTATAATAATTAATTATATATAATATCATAAGAATTATTTTTTATAATTAATAGTAAAAAAACATGTAATAATTATTTTGGTAATGTAATAATGGGTTTTCAAGGGGTTAAACATAAATATAATAGTTACAATGACATATAGAACAATCCAATTCCTATTAAATGTTCATATATTGAAATTATCTAATTTAATTTCTTGTAATGAATCAATTTTTTTAATTTTTTTAATTTTAAAACATGGGTTAAAAAATTTATTTTCAATAATTATAAGTGTGTCCTCTCCAAGACTAATAAAAGAGAACCCAGATTCCTCTCCACTTAATAAATATAGTTTATTTATAATCGTCCAAATTCATCATATATAAGATAACTATATACATAAAAATTAAATTAATAAATAAAATTTATTGTTAAATCATTATATGAAGGATTTATGAGAAAAAATAAAGTGTTTTTTCCTAGAATATGTATTGTCCTTAACTGATCATTTGTGTTATATTTATTCATCAAAAAGAATATATTATTATTAAATTATGGGGATGTATTAACATGACTATGTTAAATAAATTAATATTTTATTATATAAATTTAATAACATACATTAATCCACTCCTCCATCAAATTGGAAATGAAACTATCAATCATGTGTATGGCAGTCTAGCACCATATAAACCGATCCGATTTGATTTCAATAACCACATCACTCAGAATTTTATAAATAAATATAAGTTATTTATATTATATTAATTACATAATTAGACATATATGAAAATAATTACACCTATAACATATTACCTTTCAATCTGTTGGAAAATTATTTTTTCTCTATTATGTATGTGATGAGAAAAACCTCTAGGAAGCAATGAGATTCATTTGTCACTCCCTTTAAAAAATAAATGGTAATAATGATATATTTAATATATATATATATATTATAAATGTGATATTAAAATAATTATTTAAATTTGATATATTATTTATCATTCTTCTGTTTGATCCATCAAGAAAATTAGAACACTTTTCATGAGTACATACAGCCTACCGTCTCTATGAGTGGTGTAATTTTTTTTGTCTATAAAATTATATTATTAATATAAATAAATATATAATGTTAATATAAGATATATATATATATATATATACGATGGTATTCATTATTTATTTTATTGAACAACTGTTTGTGATTATTTTTATGTTGATGAAATCAAATGAAATATTTCTGATGAATCTAAATAATTATATTATTCTATATTAATAAATAACTTTGTTTTCATTTTTTTCTTCCCATTACCAACTAAAAAAATAATATGGAATATTTTAATGAAAATTTAATATTATTTATTTTTTCAATTGAAAAAAAAATTCATCCATATCCATGATTTCTATATAATGTCTTCAAAATGATTTATTATTAATATATGAATTTTTTATTTCATTTTACCCATTATTTATATTTTGAAAAAGGGTTTAAAATAAAATTTAATTTCAATTTATCAAATGATGTAATTATAAAATTTTATCATAATTAAGAAGTGAAAATTTTATCGTGTGTGATATAAAAAGAATTTCCCAATATCATTATAGTATGGTGATTAAAAAATAATTTTAAAATATTTCAATGATATTTTCAGATAAATTTTTTTAGTATTTTTTAAACATTAAAATTTTAAATACATATTTTCTATTATAAAGGATATTGTTCTCATGAAATGTTCCAACTTATCATTCATAATAATTAACCTTATAAGATTACATCATTTGATGTTACATAAGTATTATTACATATAATATTTAATGATTCCATCAGTATTCATTCTGTTAAATTTTTATGATTATTGTTACAATATTCATATGAACCCTTTTCATTTTTCAAGGGACATTATTTGTTGAAATGGTGGTATTTTTATGAAACCTATTTTGTTTTCATCGGTTATTCTATGAAGATATGTTTATGAAATATCATATGGATGAAGTAGGAACATGGGTGGGTTTACCAATACTAATAATTTTTTAATGACTTCATGGTTATCCATGAAATAATGTTTTATTGTTATGCGTATACAATAAATCTATTTCTCATGCGCTTCTTACATTCTCATGGATTATATTCATTGGGACCATATTGTTTCATTTCATATGACCATTGAAGATTAATTTCATGAATCATGTTTATAATATTTTATATTAAGTGTTTGGTTTCTAAATATTATTGAAAATTAATCATATCCTTATGCTTATTTATGCACATGTAATCATTAATGACTCTCATTTTCCCTTATTTATAATCTAAGGTTTCCATTACAAATATTTCATTTCACTAGTTTATGATGAAATAAGTTATGAATAGTATTTATAAGAAGGTTAATAGTTTTGATAATAATTTAAGGATATAATGTAGCCAACATATGAACAAATTGTTTATGTATCAAAATTTCCAAATTCATTGTACCTATATAATTTTATCATATTTTTTTTATAAAAATAATATTATCATATTATTATGTGATATATATGTATGAAAAATATTGCTCCCTATTTTTGTTAATATATTAGTAATTTTTTCTGTGGTTCTTCATTATTTTTATTTATCACCTATGTGTGTTGATATTTCTAAAAAAATGTACCAAGCCTATAAGAGATATTTTTGGTGGATATGGATAGATAATATTGATTATGAGTATACATATTTCTATATTATATGTGTGATGGTGATATTAGTAATCATGTTCATAGTGATTAATTGATTAAATTAGATATTTCTATGAAGTATTTTATGGAAATATCTTTTGATATTATAATTACATTTTGATGATATATGAGATGATATGATTCCTCATATTATATAGTGGATAAATAAGAAATTTCATCACATTCACTACAGATTATGGATTTGAGTGTGGTATATGATTTTTGTAGCTATATATGGAATATATAACCCGTATTTATATAGTTATAATGATTTTATTCCTTAATAAAGATCCTTGTTTCCACTATTTTTCACATAATGATCTAAACCTTTACTTTTCAAATTAAAACTACATATCATACTTAAATATATAGTTTGAATAATTTGTGTATAATTTTTTATATGAGATGTTCTTCACATGTTATAACTATTTCCTAACTTTATTGAAAAATATAATATCATTTAATGACATATAAAAATAAATTAATGTCACTATTAAATTTAAATTAGTATATTCTTTTCTTTATTTTGTAATAAAATACATATTACTATTACATATGACTAAATAAACAATTTAACCTAATTTAGTTGGTTATTAATTAGATATTTAATGTTATTGTTATGTGATTTTGATCTGAAGTTCTAAATATATCCCCCACTAGAATGGTTATATTCCAAACATTTTCCATATTTCATAACATAAATGGTATCTTCACGACGAATCTCATGTTATTGAATTAGGATATATATATATATATGATAAATGATTTTATGCCTATAGGACAACCTATCTACAAGGACCCTGCCTTGAACATTACAAAATCCTGATTTAAATGAATTATTCCCATTGAGGATCTATTTAGGTATAGAGTTTTACAGAATTATGCAATAACTATTACATATAAACATGAATATTACATGTATACAATACTACTCAATATCCATTTTTTCCTAAAATAAAAACTCTTAAAAGAGACATGTCTTGTTCCATGTTTTAAACAACATGACTTTTCCATGATCCCATCCTTGACCATATTCATCATTAAGTCCTGTGGAAAAAATTTCAAAATAAGGGGATGATCATTAAAATCTCAGTAAGGGTTATAAAATAAGGACGAAAAACAATAGCACATCATTATATACAAATCAATGAAAACATTCTTTTAAATAATAACATACCTTAAGAAATAATAAGATTTATGTATAACACACACAAATGATAAATCATAAAGTTAACTTATGGCATTCATAACATATATATATATTGTAGCTATCAAATTTTATAGGGACTCACATTTGGAATACCCATCATAGTATATTCTGTAAATCTCTTAGGAGAAATATTAAAATTCACCTATGTCACGTTACCCAATGCATTGGAGAGCTATCCCTAGCTCACCCACCCTAGGTTTATCACAGAACCACCTATATACATAAAAAATTCCCATTAACTATAACATATTCATGATACATAACACAATCATAAAGGGAAGATAACATTTCCACATTCCAATCATAATATATTAAATAATGATATTGAAATAAACAATTCCTTATCAAATTATTTTCAAATCCATTTAAAACATTTAATAAGGATATTTTTGAATCAAAGTGTCCCATTCAAATTTGAATTTTTTAAATGAATTATCAATTGAAAAAATTAATTTATGTGTAAATAATTCCAAAAAACAAATTTTAAAACATGGACATTAATTAGAAATATTTATAATAATAAATTATTTAATCATTTAAACCGATATTTTAGTTAAACAGTTTTTAACAAAATGAGAGATGAATTAATATAATAATTGAGGGAAAACATTTAATCAGAACATAATAATATCATGATAATAAAGGGATTAAAGATATATTATTCTAAAGGACATTATATACACCATATAAAAGTGAATTGCTGCATAACGACAATGATGTCTCAATGAAATGTAAATTGCGGCAAAATCTCTTATAATAATAGTATCCATAGATTAAGGGTAAATCAATTACATAATATTGTGTGAAAAAAATAAATACACTCAATATAATTGGATATTCAGTGTAAATTAGTCATAGAATGTACACACATGTTCTTTTTATGACAAAACAAACGTCTTGGGGGCATAACTCAATGAATGGAAATTGAGTTAAAATTACTCTTATAAAATTTATATCGATGAATTGAGAATTTATAAATGGAGTGATTATTTGAATCAAATTTATATCCACACAAAAGTGAGTGGATATTAACACATAAATAATAAATAGTTCTTTCACAAAAAATCATGGAGTAAAATAATCACTAAAGTATGTGTAAAGCCCAAAGAGAAAAAATCGAAATTAGAAATTCCCTTATCTATTTGGTGACTTAAGAAATATACACCCATGAAAGAAGAATATTCAAATGAAGATTTTAGTACCAATAAATATAATTATGTTACACAATTAATACACTCATGGTAAGTACATACTGTACACCAAATGAAATATTTTCAAATATAGCATGAATGCCACATGAATAAAAAATGAGATGAAAATCCCTTACCACATTTTAATTAATCGAGTATTGTGAACAAAAGATAATAACCACAAAATGATTCAAAAAATAACAAGAATATAATGATGATAATGATAATATATATCAAATGGATGTACACAATACACAACAAGTAATAAATCAGTGGTGAATAATGGAAATCTTGTGGAATTAAAAGTGAGATAAGAAACCCCATTCCTCATGTCCAACGTGACTTCTTTCATCCTTTTTTTCCAGAATAATAAGCGTAAGATTATTTTTACTTGATTAAGAACAATTTTTCATGTTTATTATTCCTTTTATATCAATTATTACCAGGTTATAAACATTATGTAATCATTTAAGTTAATAATGGTCGTTTTGACAATATTTGGTACTTGTGTAAAAAATGAACACCTTATAATACCATGTTGTCCATGTGTTCAAGAGTCCATTACATCCAGAATTATATTCATCATTTATATATCATATATACTATATATAACAACTATATATCTGTATTTATAACACTATATAACATTTGGAGATAAGAAATTGAATACATTGTTAATGGAGACAATAAGTTGTCCGTATGCATTAATGCTACTTTCATTTCTATTTTGTATTTTAATTGAATGAAAACATAATGATAAATAGTTATATTATACTTCCAGTATAATATCATATATAATTTCAATAACTCAATCCATTATATGTCCCACTTATTGTATGAACGATTCATATCAGTTATAATGGGCGATAGTCTGCACTTCATCGAGTGAAATTATCGTGTTTACTCATAATGGAAACCATAAAGGTATGATATAAATTGAAAATAATGAATAATAAAGAAAAAATAAACGTAATATATATCATATATAAAAAATTTTCCATCATAATTTCCACTATAAGAGGTAGGAAGATATAATTTAAAAATCATCGTTTCGTGAGGTGTTAGTTTTCCACCAACAGAAATAGTATGTTCAGTACCCATTAGATGGAGGAGTGTGTTTGGGTAGACCGAATACATCGCATAATAACATCTTAATATATTTTTATAGTGTTTTTGTTATAAAATATTGAAATTAAATGAGTTTATGGGTAGGAGAAGTAAAATAAAATAAAAGAATTAAAGAGAAACTCTTACCTTTAATTCAGGTAACTCCCTTTGGATTAAACCAAAAGAATTATTAAAGTGCCTTATGCCTAAAGTAAGTCTTTATAAAGAATATATGTACCTTGGGAACTTAAATTGTAAGTGTTTGGATGAGACAAGGGGATTGAGAGGTGTCAGTTATGTGTTAGAAGTGAGGACATCTTATAAGGGAGGAGAGGGGCTCTTTAGGAATGTTTGAAAATGATATTTTATTATATAATTATTTTAGTTTTATAAAGGGAAAAAAATACATAATATATAAGATAAGATTACTCAAGGTCGATATAAATTCATCCAATTAGAATTGGAGAGTATTTGGATGTTATTTCAATATTTATAATCTTATTTATTAAAATCATTTATTAATGAGGTAAATACTTCATCAATTTTGTGTCATAAATAATATTATTTATTTGATGTCTAAAATTTATAAAACAAATACCATGATATAGGAAATAATTTTTTATTTCCAATTACTATTTATAGTCGAAATGAAAAATTATATAACCCATGGTAAAATTTATGATACTAAAAGATATTTGTTTGTGTCATTTTAATCTTTACTTTAAATTAATAAATCTAAAGTGTCATTATCAACTCCAAGTGGATCTATGGGGTCCCAAAACTTACTCAAATATAAAAATGGTCATCAATGACTCATAAAATAAGGTTAAGACATGTGTTAAGGAAATTTTGTGTTATTATAATATTTTTTAACCTTGAATTACCCAATTTACCTTTAATCACGGCAAATAAAAGTCTAGAGTTACTATTTACCAAATAATTATTATCATTTTATTTAACTACATTTTACCTAATAATTACAACCATGTATGTCTTATTTTCAAAATTAATTTCACAGAAGCGGTATAATTTCATTTAAATGAAATATTCAATTTTTTAACTACTACATAGTGGTTTCACTATTCATCAAAAATTGTTGTTTTTCAGAAAATATCAAAAATTCGGCCAAATATGTATTCTATGTTCCCAATTCAAAAAATATTTCTATTTTACAAAATTCAAAACATATAAGTTTCATTAATTAATTTAAAATTAATTCAAGTTGTCAAAACAAATAGCATGTTTTTAAGAAACAATATCTCTCAAAATATTGACACTTGTTTATGTCCAATTTCAATGTAAATTAATTTCAACGACCACCATTGGATTAAATGGTAAAAATATAATTTAATTAAACATTAAAACCAATTAAAAATATAATATATCGATATAAATAAATTATATTAAAAGGATGGTTTGAATTAAAATAAAGTATTTTTGACTATTTAACAAAAAATGAATTTTATGAGAAAAATACTAAATTTTTACCCAAAGTAAATTTTGATGTCCTTATTCTAAATAATTTTTTTATTTTGTCAAATGGAAAATATAAAAGTGACCAAAACTATATTTAAATAGGGGTCTACATTAAAAGGCGGTAAATCAAACTTTTAAAAAATATTAGAGTATTTATGCTTAAAATTAGATTATTTCTTATTTTATAACTGTAGAATTTTTTGGAAAAATGTAAAAACATTTAACAAACATGTATAATAATATTTTAGTTATTTATCTTCATTTCTTCCATTACAACATCTAGGCTTTAATGAATATTTAAAATAATAATAGTATATTATTATTTTCCAGTGTGACTCATCATTGCGTGCGACGTAAGATTTCAAAGAAACCCATTGTTTCGTATTGGGTATGCCATCAAATCATAGCAAACCCTTTAATTTAAAATTAATATTTAATTTAAAAATATAATTATATATGAAAAATTTCATGTTCATTACTTACATGGGATGTTACACTATAAAATGCTTAAAACAATAATATATGTCGTTTTATTCCAAAATCATTCACTTAGTTTACATATTCTAGAATTATTGGTGATTAGAGTAATTTATATGGTCACATGATCTATATAAGTTTTATTTATATCCCTATTTGTTTTAATGTTTGGATTACCATTGTGAAATAAAAATGATTTATTAATTTCTAACAATATTGATGTTTCTTTTATATTATAATATTATTTATTATTTTCATTGTTGTGTGATTATTTTGTAGATTTTTCTTTTTGGGTGTTTGATTTTTAGTCGTATTATCCTCTTATCTATATTGGATTTTAATATCCATCATGATAGTTATTTTAGAGGTGTCTAATATTAATTCCCATGATTATCATGTTTCTATACATTGTGAATTTATAAATATTTTGGTTGATGGGATATGTTTTATATAGTTGAATTTTGAGAGAAGAATCATAAAAAACCATCTTAGATTATAAAATTTCAACCTATGGTCTATTTCATTCCATAATTTTCGTGTTAAAGTATGATTGGATGACTATAGTTGGGTAATATTTATTCTCGGTTATGATAAACTGTGATTAGTTGTATTTTAATTAATGTTGGATTATAATAACATAAATCATGTTCTTTATATTTAAGGTGTACTACTGAATGTTAGGTGGAATTTTTATTTCACACTGGATAATAGTATTACTAAATATAGTCCCCACTATAGTTTTGATTTAATATCCGATAGATTTTTTTACCATTACATGGAATGTATTTTGTTATTACGATAAAAATTTAAACATGAATTTTTTTGTGTGAATGATAAGGTATTAATAATGTGTTAATGTTATTCATTTTTATTATTATGGGTTTGATCATTATTATTTGGATATCATTAAGAATAAAATGTTAATTATTATTTATCTCATTTGTATTATTTTGACCCTACACTCTACATTTTTTCCGATAAGGCGCATTGCTTTATGAATTTTCCCCTCACATCGTTGTGATTAACTACACTACATTGTAATATAAATTTTATAAATATTTAATATCAAATTTATTTCCAAATTTTATTTTTATCAATTATTCAATTCTTCTCCAATACCTATGAATCATATTATTCATCAAGGGTATATTTTGGTCATCCTTTATTTAATCGTGATCATTTTTTTGTGTGATAAATAAAGTTTTTTATGAAATTTTATTAAAATATATTTATATTATATTAGTTTTGTTTATTCTCAAAATAAAGGATGTAGAAATATGTTAGTAATTATTATTGGTGTGATTTTATAGAATATTGTTGTTGGATAATGTGTTGTTGTTTTTAATGATTTATGTGGTTATATTTTTGATTTATCATTGGTTTCTACTATCATTAATATGTTTTGATAAAATCATTTAATGAGATGGGATTATCCTATGTAGACTATAACATGAGATAATATAACAAGAAAGTGGGTTGTGATATTATTAATCATGCATTACCAACATTACAATTTCATCAATTTTTTTATAAATATACCGGTTGGAATCTTGAATTTGATATTATTTTAGTTGATTTGACTTTAATATATGATAACTAATTTTTTTATTTGATAAATTACACAAATATGGATGTCTAATAAATGATTTAGATTACATCAATGTAATTTTTTGTTATATTAGTACTGTTCCTTTGAGATATTTTCTATTGTATATGATTTTTTGAATGATTCATGTGGTCTATGTAGAGGTGGAATTTTGTTTTATTAATCATGTTTTCTAGGTAGATGAATTGATTTTGTGTATTATATTTTCATATTTGTGTTGTAAGTTTTAAAATGTCACCTGTTTTTATTCCAATAATAAGGAATAGTCTTAAAATAATCCAATGAACTATGGGAATTAGGTGTGTTTAATTAATTATGTTCTCGATTTAAAAAATATATAAATATATAAATGAATTTTTTTAAAAAAAAAGTATTATGAGGGTGTGGAAGTAACATTGAGAAATTGTGATTAGGGAGATTTAAATATACTATAGAGAATATAAATTTTTATGCAAATAAAAAATATTAATTTGTATTAAAGTGTGAATTGTTTTATATTTTTGTTAATATATTCTAGGGGGGATTTGAAATTAACGGTGGAAGTAAGAGTTTATGGGTGGTAGAAAAATAAAGGAGGTAATTATTAGTCATAGTATTTATACTTCAGTTGAGATTCTCCACTATAGTGTGTGTTCAATGTATGCAGTATTATTTATAATTTAAAATCACCTATGACTGAAGCTCATACTAATCCTCGTATTGGTTGAGAAACTATTAACTAGTATTGGCTTTTAATGTGTTTCATTATTTTTCTTTGAGAATTTTGTTAGCTTCATATAAATTTTATTGATTTATTTTTTAAAGGATACTACCAATTATACATAAATTCATTTTATTATGTATATATACATGAAATATATTTTAGTAATTTTTTTATGTTAATACTGATCATATAAGGACCTGGCTAAAAACATTAAAAATTCTTGAAATAAATGGATAATTCAAATTGGGAATCTTTTTAGGTTTTTAGATTTAGAGAATTAGTCCATAACTAATACATTACATCTAAAAAATTATAAGATAGACACTTATACTCAGTTTCAATTTTTTCCATTAAACAAAAGATATTGAAAAAAAAGAGTCATGTAGTTCTATGTTTTAGACAACATGAATTTTCCTTGATCCCATCCTTGACCCTATTAATCATTATGTCATGCGAAAAACATTTCAAAACACTATATGAGCATAAAAATCTCGCTAAGGGTTATATGAAAAATACAAAAACCATTATTTGATCAATACAGACATAACTTAAGCTCTTTAACATACAATGTGGAATCATACGATTTATGAATAACACATCGTAATCACAAATCACAATGGTAACATGATGCATCCAGAACATATTTATGTTGTACCTTTGACAGCTACAAAGGGAGTTACATTTGGAAAACCCATCATAGTATATTCCCTAAATATCTTAGGAGAAACATTTACATTTACCTCCATCATTTACCCAACGAACTGTCGATCAATATCGAGGTCACCAGTACTATGATTATCATAGAACCACCCATATACGTAAACAATTCCCAAGAACCTTAACATATTCATATCACATAAAACAAACAAAAAGGAAATATAACATTTCTACATTTCTATCAAAATATATAATTTAAATATATTTACATAACAAATCAATTATCGAAACCATTTTCAATACCAATATACATAAAAGAGTATATTGTATTTATTTTCCTTTTAAAAACATTACGTTTTGTTAAGGAAGCCCTAGATCAAATAATACTTTTAACGATAGAAAAGGTCATTGACACCACTTACGTTAAAATAAAACTGATTTTTTTTTATTTAGTAATACACGTCGTAGAATAATATTACCTTCAAATCAAATTAAATTTCAATGGTGGTTATACACAGTACAAAAGAAATTCGTGTATAAATCATTGTATTCCTCAATGAATGGAGATTGATATGATTTCTCTTACCTCATGTTTGACTTAAACTTTTCATTTTTTTAATCTCTTTAATAATATACAGAGGTTAATTTATACATTCTTAAGAACTTTTATCAAGTTTATTTTTCATTTAAATTACTTACTTCAATGTTATAAAAATTATCTAATCATTTATGTTAATAATGGTCATTTTTTTGATATTTGGTACTTGAGTCAAAAATTATGAACTTATATTTACAAATTGTCCATGTGGTCAAAATTTCATTTTATCCAGAATGATATTCATGATTTAGATATAATTTATATAATATATATCTAGTACATGAATGTATTTTTAATAGTACACAACATTAGGAGATAAGAAATGAAATGCACTGTTCATGGAGACAATGAGCTGTAAGTAAGCATGAATGCTATATTCATTACTATTTCGTATTTTTAATGGAATTTAAAACATAATGATAAATTGTTATATTGTAATTCCATTATAATATCATATATAATTTCATTAAATCCATCCTTTATACATTCCACGTATGGCATGAACAAGTCATATCACTTTTAGAGGGCGGTAGTATGCGCTTCCTCAAATGAAATTATCGCGTTTAGAAATTATGGAAACCATAAAGGTATCATATAAATTTAAAATAATGAATCATATAGACAATATATTTATAATATATATCACATATAATTAAAATTCCATCATAATGGACAGTATAAGATGTGATACGAGAATATTGAGCACACATCATTTCGTGAGGTAGTAGTTCATCATCTGCAGAAACAATAAGTTCATTACCCATTAGATGGAGGTGTGTCAAATTATAGTTCTAATACATCTCATAAAAAAAATAGTATACTTAGGATACTTTTTTTGTTATAAAAAATTAATACAATTTTTATTTTGTGTTGGATATGTAAAATAAAAGAAATGAACAAAGAAGAAGATGTTACCTTTAAATTAATTAACTATCTTTGGTTTGAACCAAAAATATTTCATGATGTGCCTTCTACCTAAGTTAAGGATTCCATGTGGAATATATAGATCATGAGACATTATTTTTGCAGAGGATAGATGATCCAAGGTTCTTTAGAGTTTTGAGTAATTTGTTATAAGTGAGGGATTTTTATAAGGGGGGAGGGATCTTTAGGAATGTTTGAAAATATTATTTATTATATAATGTTTTTCGGTTTTTAATGGTCCAAAACATATTAAAGAAAAAAATAAGATGACTATTGTTAGAAATAAAATCATCCAATAAGAATTGGATAGGTTATGGATTTTTTTTATTTTTTATAATCTTATTTATTTAAATCATTCATTAATGAGGTAAACACAACATCATTATTGTGTAACAAATAATTTTATTTATTTGATGTTTAAAAATAATAAACAAATACCATGATGTACAAAATATTTTTATCTTTATATTTAATATTTATAGGCGTATATATCATTTATATAATCCCATTTTAAAATTTATTTTTCCAAACAATACATGTTTTTGATATTTTTATTTTTTACTTTAACTAAAAAGATTATAATATCATTATCTTACTGAAGTGGTTCTCAAAAGCTAAAATTTTCACCCAATGATTGTATTGGTCAGCCAATACTCATATAATAAGGTTAGGAAAAGTTTTATGTTAATTTTATATTATTATAATATTGTTTTTACCTTGAATTACGCTATTTACCTTTAATCGCTGTAAATAAATGTCAAAAGTTAATATTCACAAAATATTATGTTCATATTGTTGTCAAAATATTACATTCTATTAACAACCATGTATATTGGATTTTCAAAATTGAATTCCAAGAAATAATAAAATTTTATTAAAAATAAATTGACTTTTTTAACTACTACTCAGTGTTTTCACTATTCATAAAAAATGATGTTTTTTAGAAAAATAAAAAAAATGCAGTCGAAGCTATTTTTGATATTAAAAATTAAAAAATGATATATATTTTAACAAATTAAAAACATATATGTTGGATTAATTTATTTAAAATTGGTTCCTGTTGTCAAAACAAAATGAGTGTTTTTTTAAAAAATAACTATAAAAAGATTAACAATTGTTTGTGTCCAAATTCAATGTAAAATTACATCCAATGACCATAATTGGATTAAATGGAAAAAATATAATATAATTTCACTTTAAACCAAATTAAAAATATAATCTAACCATATAAATCAAATAGATTAAAAGGTTGTTTTGAAATAGAATACAATATTTTTTCACTAGTCATTAAAAAATGAATTTTATCAAAAGAATAAAAAAATTTAACCCAAAGTAAACTTTGAAGTCCTAATTATAAAGAATAATTTTTTCTTTCAAATTGAACATATCATAGTTACAGAAACTAGATTTAATGAGGGTTCTCCAATAAAAGGTGTTTAATAAACCTTTTAATTTATTATAGAGTATTTAAAATTTAAATTAGATTCATTCTCATTTTAATCCTATAGCTTTTTTTGGATATAAGTAATATTAAGTAAAAAAACATGTATAATCATATTATAGTTAGTTCTATTTATTCTTCCTAATAAAATAATAATACATTAACTACCATTTAAAATAATATTATGTTATTATTTTTAGTATGACTCATCATTTTATGCAACATTAGACTTCAAAGAAACGCGTTGTTGTGTATCAGGTACGCCATCGAACAAAGAATCCCCTTTAAAGTAAAATAAATATTTAATTCACCAATATTAAAAAAAATTGAACTGTACTATTTTTTTATTTTCATGGGATGTTACATCCTTCCCCTTTTTGGAAATTATGTCCTCACAATTTTCATTGACTTATCAAATAATTGGGGGTATTTATCCCTCATAGAATTTTTAGAGTCCCACTTTTCGGATTCAACCATATTGTTTTTTCGCAAAACCATCACCTGATGAGTTTTCTTAATTCCCAACACATTCCTTCTTCGTTCAAGAGTTAGTTATGGTTATTCCTCAAAAAAGAGATTTTATTCCAACTGAACTACCTATGGGCACAAAAAAAAGATATGGATCTGACATATAATTTCTTAACATTGAAACATGAAAAACATTGTGTACATGAGATAAACATGGAGGTAAAACAACTATTTAGGAAAATGATCCCACATTCTCCATGATTTCACAATGTTCAATGAACCTAAGACTCTACTTCACCTTATTTCCAAAATTCATCACACTTTTACATGGAAAAACATTGAAAAAGACATGATCACCTACCCCAAAAAATATCCTTCTTTCGATTAACTGCATAACTTTGCTGCCTACTCTAAGCTGTTCACATTTGATTCTGAATCAAATAAGAAGTTTCATCCATATCTTCTTCCAATTATCATCCTATCACCTTCATTTCACCTACTTCAAAAAAACCTAGAGTTCAACACTGATTCCCATAAAATGCCTTAAATGGAGCCATCTGTATACTGGATTGAAAACTTTTATAATAAAAAAATTCAACCAAAGAAATACATTGTTCACAACTTCCCTGGTATTATAGTGAACATGAACATAGAATATCCTCTATATTCTGAATTCTTCATTCTGATAGCCCATATGATTGAGGAAGAAAAGATGTATTAAACTTTTATTTAGTATCCAACTACTTGTAAAGGTCATTCCAAAAGATTTTTGTAAACCAGAGATCACGATGAAATTCAATGGACAGGGTCACTCCATGAATCCTATCTATATTTTTAACATACAACTGAGAAAGTTGATCTTTGTATAATGAATCTCAAATAGGAAGGAAATTAGAAGATTTAGTCATACGATCTTCAATAGCACAAATTGTATTATTACCATGAGATTCTTTGGTAATCCATCAACAAAGTCCTCAGATATATTTTCCAATTTCCACTCTGGCACCGAAAATGAGTGAAGCATCCCTTTTGGTAACTGCCACTCTTCTTTAACCATTTGAAAAATTAGACACTTCACAGTAAAGTAAGAAATATCAATTTTCATTCCATCCCACTATTAAAACTCTCGAAGATATATGTATATATTACTAATTATGGGATAAACAGAAAAATGAGAAGTGTGAGCATTACATAATAACTCTTCCACAAACTTTTCATCACAAGGAACACATAATCTCATCCCAAAACGAAAAAAAAACATTATCAATGTTAAAATTAGGTAACATATCCTTCTGATCCAACTCTACCTTTTTTTGCAACTCACTGTCTTCTTTTTGTGCATGCTTATTCGGTCTAATAGAGATAATTTAACTAACACCTGAAACAATATTGAGTAATTTTTGGCAAAAACAACTTTATTTCCGAAGTTCATGAAATCAAAAACCAAAGGATATCATTCCAAATGTAGCATGGTTGATGAATCATTACATTTTCGACTCAAAGCATCATCCACTTTTATTAATTTTTTTGGATGATAATGGATAGTGAAATCATAATCCTAAATTAATTTCAGCAATCTCATCTATCAAATGTTTAATTATTTCTGAGTGAATATATAATTTACACATTTTTGGTCAGTATATATATCATATTTTACTCGATTGAAATGATTCCTCCAAATTTTTAAATAAAAAAATACCAGCTAATTCCAAATCATGTGTAGGGTAATTTAACTAATGGGTTTCAAGTGATACGAAGGATAAGTAATTACATGGTCATTCTGTATGAGGACACAACCATGTCCGCTCAACGAAGCATCACTGTAGATAACAAACTCCCCATTTTTGGAAGGTAATTCCAAAACATTAGCATTCACCAATATTTGTTTCACTTTTTAAAAACAATCATCAAATTATTTTGTCCAAATGAACTTAACACCTTTTCGAGTTAGCATAGTCAGTATGATAGATAATCGACAAAGGTTTCAATATACCTCATTTAATCGCCTAACAAAACATGATAACTACATATTTCAGTTATATTTGTGGGTCATGGCCATTAATCAACAGCGTTTGTTTTAGTAGGGTCAATAGTTATGCCATTTTTTAAATAATGTGACTAATGAATGATATTTTTTGTCACCAACACACAGTCTTTCTGAAATTCCCATGTAGTTTCAATTAAATTAAGGATTGAAAGAAAACCCTTAAATGACTTTCATGTTCCTCTTTACTTTTGGAATAAACCAAAATATCATTAATGAACACAACCACAAACATAACAAAGTACTCACAGAAAATTATATTCATAAGATACATTTTTATAGCAGGTTCATTGTTTAACCCAAAACGCATAACTAAAAATTTATAATGTCCATATCTAGTATGAAACGATTTCTTTATTATGTATGATTTCTTTATGTTCAACTGATGGTACCCCTACCTCAGTTCAATTTTCGAAAAATACTAAGCTCCCTGGAGCTGATCAAATAAATAATCGATATGAGGCAATAGAGAATTGTTCTAAAAAATGATGTAATTCAATACTCTATAATCAATGTAATGTCTCAATGAACCATATGTATTTTTAACAAAAAAGAAATGATCACCCCATGGTGATGTGGTTAGTCAAATAAAACCTTTAACTAATAACACCTGGAAGTCCTTATTTAGATCTTAGAGTTCAATATGAAATTCAACATACCATTGTGGTGTTGTACAGAAAACTCATCATGAATAATATCAGGATACTCATTTACCAATGGCACATCATTAATCTGGACGGTTTTATTGTTTTCAAAATAATGTGAAAGTAAAAATTCATTTCCATCTTTTATTATTTTTTTATCTTCCTAATATGTTATGAAAAGTAAGGGTTCATTCTTTTAAAGCAAATGAAAATATTTCTTAATAGAATCCTCTTTAGCTCTTCAGTCAATCTTAGCATGATAAATAGAAGGACCATCCATACACAAAATAACAACAAACTATAATAGAGGAAAATGTATAATGTTTTTAGGTTGATTCTATCCACACAAAATGACATGAAGGTTCTTATTATTTATTTTTGTCTCAACATCCCCCCATTGTTTTTAACATAAGATTAGGATTCATATCTTGAGATAGAATTCCCAACATACAAGAAAAATTATAAGAAATGATTGAATATGTAGACCCTGAATCAAATAACAGCTCGGTATAATCAGAAAAAACCTACAATGTACATGATACTTCTTCATTTGATGGCCCAACATCAGTTGAAGTAGTTTTAAAGGATATCACCACCTCTTTATGCTTGTTGTCCAGTATCATTCCCCCATTTAAGTTCATTGTTGGACACTCGTTTTCCTAATGAACCATTTCATCTCAAAGAAAACATTTTACTGACTGTAAATATGATTTTTTCTTACCATTGACCTATTATTTTTCAGTGAAATTATGATACTTATGTCTCATTTTTCCAAATTCACAGCACATACCAGAATTCATAAGATATTCCAGAACATGGTTTTTACCAAAATTATCACAAATTCAAATCTTATGTTTCATTCCATCATAATGTTTTGAAGATTTCTTCCCTATCATCTTTCACCTCGACCTATTATTTTATTATTTTTCAAAGAACACATGATCATCATCCAACTCCATATCCACCTTCTCTGCATATCGAAAAAGTTTCTCATAATGATAAAATTCATGAGAATTGAATTCCTTTCGATACATTCACTTTAATCCAGAGTAAAAAAAATGGTTAATTATAATATCAACATTCTCGTTTGAAATTTGAAGCATACCTTGCTAGTAGAGTGCATTTTTCTTCATAGGCAGTCACATAATCATCCTCCTACCTCAATTGTAGGTGTTGTTTTTCTGTCCTATAAAAAACAACATTAACAAAATGTTTCTAAATTAATATACCATTGAATTCATCTCAATCAATAGAATCAATCTTCACACAATCCATAATATTTTTCACCATCAACCACCCCTAATTGGATTCACCTTTCAAATGGGAAAAAAGATTATCCTTTTGATGATCTGAACACCCCATGACATCAAATATCATCTCAAGTGATTTAATCCACCCTTCGCCTAAAACAATGTCAAATTATCCTTTGAATTATGGGGGATGTTGCCTAATTAAATACTCCACTAATGACATGTTCCTATGTGGTTGATATGGATGATCTCAAGCATGGATACCTTCACCATTTAAAGCCTGATTCAACTATGTCATCACTACAACAAAATATTCAATTCCAATTCTGACCATCTCTGGTGGTCGATTTGGAAGGGTATCTTCCTCCTAATGTCGTCCCATCATAGCTGCCTTGTTTCATCTGTGGAAAACCATTTTGAATGCAAAAATACCTTGTGCCAAGCAACATGGTAATCTATAAATGATATATAATGTAAATATTAACATAAAATAATTTATGGATATTAATTTAACAATATCCAAACTCATATGGTTATCTAAACTTACCTCTGATAAAAACAATGAGGACCCTACCTTAAAATATAACATAATATTGAATTAAATAGATAATTCACATTGAGGATCTTTTCATGATTATAATTTTAGGGAATTAATTCCCCAAATATTACATTACACATCAAAAATAACAATGTATACACCTATTCTATGTATTGAAATAGTTCATCAAATAAAAACTATTAAAAAAGAGTAATTTATTGTTTCATGTTTTAGACAGCAAGACTTTTCCATGATCACATCCTTGACAATATTCATCTTTATGTCATGTGAAGAACATTTCAAAACAAGTGATGAGCATTAAAATCTCTGTAAGTGTTTTAAGACAATGAAAGAAAACATTAGTTCATCAATAAATACATTAAAAATACTCTTTAACATATGTCATGACATTATAATATTTATTAATAACACATCGTAATCAAAAATCATAAAGGTAACTTTTGGAATCCATAACATAATTATTTGGTAGATTTCATAACTATGTAGAGAGTTAAATTTTGAATACCCATCACAATATATTGCCTAAATCTCTTCGGAGAAACATTCACATTTACCACTATCATGTTACACAAAGCATTGGAGAGCTATCTTGTGCTCACCCACCCAAGGTTTGTCACAGAATTCCCCATATACATAAACAATTCTCAAGAACCATAACATACTCATATCACATAAAACAAACATAAAGGAAGGATAAAATTTCCACATTTCAGTCACAATATATCATTTAATAATGATGACATAAAAAATAAATTATCAAAACCATTTTGAATACCTAAAAAAGTAATAGAGTATATAGTATTTATTTTCCTTTTAAAAACATTACATCTTGTTATAGATTCCATATATCAAATAATATTATCGGTGATGGAAAAGGTCATTGTAACCACTTATGATAATAGAAAAATTATTTTTTTCGACTATTAAAATGTCATGTCACTTTTTATTAATAAAAACCTCAAAGGTTTTTATAAACATTATAAAATATCATCATATATATATCAATATATTCCTCAATGAATGGTCATTGTGATGAATTCCTCTACATCGTGTCCGACTTGAACTATTCGTTATTTAATCACCTGAATAATAAATTAAAGTAAGTTTCATCTAGATTAATAACATTTTTCAATTTTATTCTTCTTTTTTATATTTCTTATTTCTATGTTTTAAACATTATGTAATCATTTTATTTAATAATGGTCATTTTTTTGATATTTGGTACATGAGTTAAAAATGAACATCTTCTATTTACTAGTTGTCCATGTGGTAAAAAGTTAATTATATCTAGAATTATATTCAATATTTCTTATCATATATATCATATATATCTATTATATATATGTATTTATAATAGTACATAACATTTGGCTTTAAGAAATGAAATGCACCGTTCATGGAGATGGTAAACTGTACGTACGCATGAACTCTACTTTCATTTCTAATTCGTATTTTTAATGGAATGAAAACATAATGATAAATAGTTATATAATAATTTTAGTATAATATCATATATAATTTCATTTAATCGATCCTTTATACATTCCACATATGACATGAATGACTCATATGACTTTGAGGGAGCGTTAGTTCGCAATTCCGCAAATGAAATTATCACGTTTACCCATTATAGAAACCATAAAGGTATGATATAAATATAAATACAGAAGAATTAAGACAATATAAATATAATATATTTCACATATAAATAGAGTTCCATCACAATGGCTAACGTAAGCGGTGGTAGGAGAAGATTGAACAATCTTCATTTTATGAGGTAGTAGTTCGGAGTCCAGAGAAACACTAAGTTCATTACCCATTAGATGGTGGTGTGTTTATGTGTTGTTTGAATACATATTATAAAAACAACCATTTATATTGAGGATAATTTTTTTTACAAAATAATGAAATAAAAATTGTTGATGGTTTTAGAGAATTAATATAAAAGAAAAGTCCTTACAAGAATAAATTACCTTTAAATCAGGTAACTCCTTTTTCATTGAACCAAAAAATTCTAAGAATGTTCATTCTACCTAATTTAAGGATTATTGTTTTAAGTGAGGGATATTGATAGATTATTTGGTTATAGTCTAGATGATCCAAGGGTATTGAGGTGGTTTAGTAATGGGTTAGAGGTGAGGGAATTTTATAAGGGGGAGGAGGGGCTCTTAATGAATGTTTGAAAATATTATTTTATTATATACTGATTTTATGTTTCTAAAGGTATAAAGCTTATTGATGTTGATGATATAAAGACTATTTTACCAAATAAAATCATTCATTGTGAATTTTATAGGTTTAGTATATTTTATTAATTTTTTTAATCTTATTTATTTAAATCATTCATAAATGAGGTAAACACTTCATCATTAATGTGTTATAGACACTATTATTAATTTGATGTTTTATTTTTTTTTTAAATACCATGATGTCAGATATATATTTATATTTATAATTAATATTTATAGTAAAATTTATCAATTATATAACACCACATTAATATTTTTAGCAAAACAATACAATTTTATGATTTTTTTACTTTAAATAAAAAGTACTTAATATCATTATCAAATCCAAGTGGATATAAAATTACAAAAGGCTCACCCAAAAACATTATTGGTCGGCCATTACTCATAAAATATTTTAATGCAAGTGGTTAGCTAATTTATATTATTATAATACTATTTTAATCTTCAATTACCATTTTTACAGTTAACCGCGGTAAATAACTCAAAAGTTACTGTTCACCATAAATTTTTTCATTCTTATTGAACCACATTTAACTATATCATAAAAAAATTTATATTAAATTTTCTATATTCAATTCAAAAATGAGGTAAAATTTAATTTAAATGAAAAAGGTTGTTTTTAAACTACTACTTAGTGTTTTCAATATTCATAAAAAATTGATGTTTTCGGAATAATACCAAATAATACATATAAGCTATATTTGCTATTATGAATTAATAAATTGTGTATATTTTACCAAATTAAAAATATAGATTTTATTTTTGTTAATTTAAAATTAATTCATGTTGTCAAAACCAAAAATGTGTTTTAAGAAATGATTACTATCAAAATATTGAAACATGATTTTGTCCAATTTCAATGTGAAATTACTTCCAATGTCCAGAATTTGATTAAATGTTAAAAATATATTCTAATTACACATTAAATAAAATTAAATATATATTATATACATATAGATAAATTATATTAAAATCCAGTTTTGAATTAAAAAATAGTATATTTCACTATTTATTAAAAAATATAATTTTATGTGAAAAATACAAAATTTTACCCAAAGAAAATTTTGATATCCTTATTATAAAGAAGAATTTTATTTTTCAAAATAGAATATATAAAAGTTACCAAAAATATATTTAATGAGGTTTCTCCATTAAAATCTTGAAAATCGATCTTTTAACAAATACTAGATTATTTATACTAAAAATTAAATTCATTGATATTTTTAGCCTTTAAAATTTATTTGATAAATTTAAAAAGGTTTAAAAACATTTATTATCATATTTTAGTTAGTTATTTTTATTACTGCCAATACAACGGCTTGTCATTAGCTACCCTTTAAAATAATATTATATTATATTTTTTTTAGAATGACTCAACATTGTGTGTAAGATTAGACTTCAAAGTAACAATTTATTGCATATCAAGTATTCCATAGAACATAGCATCCCATATAAAGTAAAATTAATATTTATTTTAAAAATATTACTAAATATAAAAATTCATTATTCATTATTTACTTGGGATGTTACAGATCAAGAGACAAATTACTAGATTGTGTGGTTTTGTGACAAATTTTAATGATGCCTCTATATCTGTAAAAAATTGTACAATATTATAGATGATATAATTTAAGTTTTTGAATAAAATTGTTGTGGGATTAGTTTTATTTTACATCCATTAGAATTTTTGGTTGTTAAAATTTATATCGTTTTATTAATTCTACAGTATATACAAATATATATGTACTTTTTATACACTTAGTTCTAGTTAAATAGACATGGCCTATTAAATTTGATCCTCAAGATGTCCCAATATATAAATATTATATAATATATGAGGGAAATGAGGGGATGAATGAATTTCGAAAAAATAGAATTAAAAAATGATTTTATAAAATAAAATATTGAATATATAAATATAATTATAGAAAATATTGGAATATATAATCATGTGTTACAAACAGTCATTACCCTATTAGTGATATCAATTTTTGAGAATATTTTTTTCATTAATAGTGTACGACCTCCTTTAAAATACGTAAGAGGATTATAATATAAATTATCCTATTATGAATTACTTCATATCAAATATTTTCTTAATTTAAATGAATAAAATAAATTATTTGTCTTAGATGAAGTTTAATTTTTTCAATTTTTCATACATACATTATAAAATAGAAGAAAATTTAAAAATATAGTTACAAATAATATTTGGATTAATTTTAAATTATAAAATTATTATCCTATCAAGGTGTAGTAGTCTACTGATTAGTGAAATGATTAGAAGTTAATGTATAATAGGATGGTAAAATTTGTAAGGAATAATAAGAATGTAAATTGAATTAAAGGTCTTTCATATATAATTTTATGATCAATAATTACTTTAATGATAAAATGGATGATGTATTTTTTTAAATTATATATTGTACTAATATTTTTAATGGTGGTAAATTTTTTCATCATCTTAATTTTAAAAATATTTCTTATATTTTATAATTAATGGAATATAAGGATTCAAGACTATAATTTTGGGTTTCCTATAATAACAAAAGGGGTAAATCTTTTTACTAGGTTATTAAAAATTTCTTTAATAAATAAAGTCTAATTATACTTATATGATTGATGAATCATGTATTATGGATGTAATTTTTGTTATAAATTTCATAAAATTAATGTTAATGTATGATGTATGGAAATATAGTATAAATAACTATAAAACACTAAAATTGATTGGGGTGATTATAAATTTCCATTTTTTAATAAAGGAAATCAACAATGTAAATGTCCATAAAAATGAAGAACTAAAAAAATATAATATATTTCATATGATATTGAAATAGTGTTCCATATAGTTGATTTATAGTTCAATAAATGAGGTTACAATGATAATGAATTATAGACACCATATAATAGTGAATCTACCAACATCATTTTGTCGAACCAACATTATTGGTTGAATTTTACTAATGATTCTTCCATTTTAAAACTATACGTCATATATCATTATAAAATACTTGTAGATTGTGTGGTATAATAATAAAATTAAATGATAAGGAGAAACTATTTCGTATTACTTTATATAGAAAATATCATTTTATATTGGATTTTATATTGAAAATAAATTTTAAATATTTATGATAAATTTTATGACCATTTTGAAATGGTATAATCCCTAGATTATTATAAAATAAGTGGGAGATATAATTTTTTTGTATGGATATATTCCAATGAAAAAATAATTGCATGTATAAAAAACGTAGTTTATATAATAAAAATTAGCTTCATTCATGGGATGTGAAATATAATTTCTATAATAAATGTCATTATTTTTTAGATACATGGATAAAAATGGTTTTTAACTTTGAATTGAATTAAATAATCTATAAAATAACTATTTTTATACATGGTCATTCTTTATTTTTCATTTATATTGAAAATAATTAATTTTATAAGAATTAAAATTATTGATATAATTTTATTTTAAATAATATATCATTAAATCATGGTAAAAATGATTTATTGATAAGAAAATGTTAAAAAACCTTGTCAATATTGTTATACATGTCACTAATATATCTGAGAATAATAATATATGAATTTGAATAATAAAATATATAACACATAAGGATAATTTTATTTTTCTATTAATGTTTCCAATATAGTTTATGAAAATACATAATTGATGATAGTGATTCAACCATGAACCTATAGTTATAGTGAAACACCATTTAATGGGTGATTTTGTAAATATTATATAACTATTCGTTATGAGAGACCTCAATATAATGATCTTTTAAAATATATTTGTCAAAAATATTAGTGTATTTCTCAAAGATATGGGCCCTTGTAATATATATCATCATGCCCAAGATTGGGAGTTCCCCCATTTCAATTTGAAACATGGCCAATGGATTTTTATCAGTTAGTATATGGTATAAAGTTGAAGAAATTGTAGAAGAACTTCACTTCTAGTTATTTTTGATCCCATGATGCTCTAATATAATGGTTCAGTTTTTGAGAGATTGTATATTTTGTTAAATAGATAAGATTGGGAGTGTTGTATTTTGTTATAAATATCTTAATATTATTTAAATTAAAATATTTTATTCCAAAATAAATTATATTGTTTAATATATATCATGATGTTGGAAAAGTGAAGGATAATTAGAGGATAAGTGGATATGGAATAATATGGTGACTACCCCATAGGGTATGTTATTCAAAATATTGGGCTTCTACATTATTATAGAAGGTCATGATATTGTGTAGAGTATGATTCTAATCCAAAGTATATATGTTATTCATTTCTTGTAGAGGAACCAAAATGTAGAGCTGTATCATATTTTCTATTTCCAGAAAAAATATTAGCACCTCCAGACAATATTAGCAGTCCACACCATAAAAGGGATTTAGGGTTTTTATGGCTATATAATTTTTGGGATGTAAATGTTATCGAACCAATACCATGTCATAGTCTATAAAATATATAAGGACTATTTCAAAGCAGTGATGGCCATGCCATGGAGATAATTCATTTGGTTTCTTTTTTGAGTTTTCCAGAACTCTACTCCATAGGACCTAGTGCACTTTGTATCATTATAAGAATGTTTTGTCAGAATATACTATAAAATGAAATTTTAAATTTTAATCCCTATACCAGAACATATAATTTAATTGTTAGAATATTTTAGGGAATATTATTATGTGGATTTTTCTAATGACATTGTTTATGATTTTAGTTTAAAATGAAAATAAAATAAAATTTATTGATCAGGACGTTTTGAAACTCATATTCAAAATCTATGATTAAAAATAGATTTTAAAGAATTTATTTTGATAATTAATTTTATATTATTATTATAAAATTAAAATTGATATACATTTGTTTAATGTGTGAATACTAAAATAAAAATAATATATCTAAATTGTGATAGAATAATATGGGATAAAAAGATAATAATGAAAATATGAATAAATATTCATATTTTCATAGATCGTAGAGATCATTCCTATGTTTTTATATATTGAAGGGTAATATAAATATGAACGCATATACAATTTGATGATTAATAGGGAAGATTTAATTTTTTATATCAATTAATTTAATTTTCATTTCGACGTGGGATGCACTATCATAGTCAAAGGAAAATTTTTTATATGAGTTAAAGGTTAAAAAATTATTATTCTACTATCTTTTAAAAAATAAAAACATTTATGATATCGATGGAATCCATATCATTATATGGAAAGAATTCACCTTTTAATCGATGATCATTATCAATCTATTATTTCATTCTTGTCTGTGTCTTGAATGGTGATAATTTTTCAAATTAACTTGTGATGATTGGATTTTTACTATGATAATGGAATAGATTTATAAAAATATATTCATTACCCCCACCCTCTCCCTGATTTTTCAATTATCTATTAGGTTCCTATTCATATCATTTTAGATCACTGGTTCGCTATTTTCGTGAATTTATATTTAAATTAATAGATGAATCCTCAACATGTTTGAGGTTTTTTGTTCTAAATTTCTTTCTTTTTTCTTATAAAACCATAATTTGGTTATTCAAAACTATATTCAAAACTTATATTAAAATATATATCATTAGTGGGAGCACTTGTATTTGTATTACATTTTCTGAATTAGTTTCGATGTTCTTGAAGTGGATACAATTAGGTTTCCACATCATTTTGAGATTGTTTATTTGATAGAAATTGATAAATAAATATTTAAAATGTTATTCATTATATGATTGTATTACTTTCATCATCATATGAGAATTAATTTATCCTACTGATAAGTATAATAACAAGTAATGGGTGTTGGGATAAAATTTTTGATAACTATTTGAGTAATAAAAATTCATAGTGGTATATGAATCACATTTGAATACTGGAATATTAAAATCTAAATATTCATAATGATGAAAAATGCTATGACATCTTCACAATTGTTAATGATATTACACATATTATCAGAATATATGGTCATAAATTTGAATATAGTATAGTTTCTGATAAGATTGTTCATATCATACAATATATGTCTGATGTTATTGTTTAATTCCTTGAATAAAATAATATACATTATAATCCTTTAGATGATATAAAAATCTTTATTATTTTATATGTCATGGGGAAATAACATGTTACTTAGATAAAGATTATGTTAGAAAAAAATCACTTTTATCTCTCAATGAGCGCAAATGAAAAGAATAATTTTGATGAATATTAATATGTTTTTTCTCTTTTTATTAGGATATGAATAAAATGTATGGTAACATTATATATATAATCTATATAAATGTGGTTTTATAAAATTTAATTTTTATTGATAAACCTGAACATATATTCTTAGGGTGTAGGTTATTCTAAACATTTATAGTAAATTTTCCTATTTTAAAATAAGATGAGTTATGTGATCAAAAATATAAGTATCATTAATATTCATTTAATAGGTAATAAAATAGATTGAAAAAATGAAGGGACTATTCTAAATTAAAGAAAAAATATTCTAAAATTTTACACAGATTTTTTTTAATCTAAATGTAAATATAAACATTATTTTAATAAGATAGATGAAATTAATATATGATGATATATTGATGAAAAAATGTTCCTTGAAAATGGGAATAAATATTATTTAACTAGTGAAAGTCACTATGACATTATATAAAATTAATAATCTCAAATGGATTTCATTATGAATATATAACTCCAGGATTTTCTGTAATTTATTTCTATTTGGAGAAATATTTATATATACTATTAATAAGTAAAATCAATCATCTATAATCAATTAATCATATCTTATAGAGTAAAATTTATGATTTAAAGAATAATTTGATGAATTGGTAAATATTTTAATTAATATAAATAATTCGTGATTCTACAGTGTAGAATATTTATATGAAATAGAAAATATTTTTGATATTTTATGTCAAATAATTTTTATGTATGAAAAATATATTTTAATATTAAAAAAAACTTTTCAGAACTGAATTCATGAATATAAGAAAATATCATGTATAATAAAGGAATAGAAAAATCATTTGGGGTCGAATAAAAAAAATAAATAAAATCATTAACAAAAATTTGTTAATGAAAATATGAATAATTAAATCAATAAGACCTTGCTTTTACCAAAATATTGTTATTATATAAATTATATATTTTATGAGTGAACATAATATAATGAAATAATTGAAGAAATTATGTAACAAAAATGGAGAAAATTACTTCTGATATGAAAAAAAAATTATTAAAGATACCAATTTTTTGAACTTTGGATCTCCAATAGATAATTGGAATTTGGTGGATAGATGTGTTCACAGTTCTGGAGATAATGATGTATTTCATTTAAAATAATATTCTTATGGATATCTATGGATATAAAAATAATTTTGGTATATTGAAATGATTTTTTGGTTTAATTTTATAAATACTTGTCGTTTTAGATGGCTTATGAGCCATTATATTTTTGGAATCCATTTCACTGTATAGAGAACAATTCACATACATATTATGAAATATCAATTTAAAAATAAATTTAGATTATATCCATTGGAAGATAATTCTTAAATACGTGATAAAGTAGGTCATCATGAAAATGTTTTTATTGTAATGATATTATATCAAATGATCTTATGATAATGTTCGAATAATTCTCCTTATAAAACAGTAAAATTCAATGAAAAATATATAGTTTTTATGTTATTTTCAAATATTCTAAAGAAGAATAACCATGGAATATATTAATTTCATGTTATTTTATTATAATATAATATCTCAATAAAATAAATTTTTTCAAAAACATAATAATTAATGTTGACCTTCTGAAATGTTGGATCCTTGATAACCAATAGTGTTGGATAATCATTAATTAGAAATTATTATTTTAAATACCAAAAAATGTATTCTTAATTAATTAAACACAATACTATTAGTGTATCAAATATATGTTATGAATGAAAAATTTTTAAATTTATAAATATGGGTCTTTTTTGAAGAAAAATATTGATATATATATCAAAAAAACATTTATGTTAATATAATTTAATGAAATATAGGTTGGTATTAGTTGAATTTCAAGTTAATAAATTATGAAAAATTAAATTCAATAATGACATTGAATATTTTGCCACTATGACTAAATACCATGTGTCAACAAATTTATTATGATAATTTATGTGGTGTGCTAATTTTGACAATATAATGGACGTTATTGTGTTCAGTATTTCAAAATTTATATATATTGAATTCATCACACAACAGCATTGAAAAAGAAATTATCCATCCGTTGTATATAATTAACTCTAACATTTTAAGTAATATTATGAAGTATTGAAGAAATTTGATATAGTTATTTTATTTAAATTCGTGATTAATTTACTCATAAAAATTTCATTATGATTAGAAAACAAAAATCAGAAGCATTTACAATGTGTAAATATTTATATAGAAGTTCTAAAAAACAGTTTTGTCACTATTTGAAAATAAATTAAACTGATGATGGTATTGAGTATAATAGTTTATTATTATCATATTACCTTAAAAATATATGAATTATTCATGAATTTAAGTAACCATTTACACCAAAAAAATTTGTGTGTCTAAATGAAATAATAATTTTTCATTAGAGATAAATGAAATCATATAAATATAGCATCACACATCTCGATTTTCTACTAAATGAAATTTGAATTGTGGTACATATTCAAATTCCTTTTTATTATACATTATATTGAGATATATCATTATGTTGGATTTATTATAATAAATATACATGTTGAATGTATCTGAGATTGTGTAAAAGCAAAATCTTTATCATAGTAAATAATTAATATCTAGAATTTTTTGAAATAATACGAGGTTGTGGGACTATTCTATAATGTTGAAAAAATGGAAGTGGAAATCATTTTTTGAAAATATATATCAGGATATATTTTGATGAAATTAATTTGAATAAGAATGATGATATAGATTATTTGAACTCTCGTGATGAATCAAAATCCATTGTGATCGTGACAGATCCTCTATTTTTGAAATATCATAGTTTTGTTTCAAAAAAATTGAGAATGTTAACTATGTTTGTGGTGAAGAAGTTTATTAATAAATTTATATTAATTAAGAAAAATATTTATTGAATCATCCTAGAATGCAAATAGATTCTTAGGTATAAAAAACAATAAAAATAATGGGAGGTACATTCATACTAGATGAAAAATAGAGGAAAAATCTCATATATAAATACTCATTAATGTTCTAAAAAATAATGTGAAATAATAATGGAAACATAAATAGTGGGTTTATATAATGAATACAATCATAGATATGAATTAAAATAATTGGTTTTGGTTGTTTTTTTATAATCACAAGGAAAATAACATTATTCAAACAATGATTGTGTTTCTTGATATTATCAGTGAAAAAAGTGATATTGTGATGAATAAAATAAATATTGGTTTATAATTTATATTACTATATCTAAGGAGTTGAAATAGATCAATCCATTTGAATAATTTCATGACTCTAATAAATAAAAAGTTATCTTTCTATTGTAGCAGAATAGAATTGCAAGGCCTTTAATATATATTCCAAGTCATTCTCCCTCAATGATTAATTGGTATTGGAAGCTCATATTGACCCAAAATGTGTTTACCTTATATTTAAATATCATAATTGTGTGTATATGATATTGAAGTCATTAAATTGGTTAGAAAAAGCCCCATATTATTCTTATTCTAATATGGACACATTCATAAAGAAGTTTGATTTATAAAAAGGAAGATTTAATAGAATTATATATATATAAATTACTAATTACTTATTTAAAAATTTTGTTATTCACCTAAATGATATTTATATATATATTATTAATGAGTCATTGAGTATTTTTATTGAAAAATATAAAATCATTTTGAAATGTACATGCATTATGGAAATATATATTTTAGTAGCAATAAAATTTATCAAAAAAATGATTAAAATTTTAAACTCAAGATAGGTATTCGATATATTTTTTAAAAACCATTAGTATAGATGATTTTATCAAGTTTCTATATAAATTTTCCTAGGGAAAATGATGGTAAAAAAACTAAAAATATGTTGACCCTATAGAATCTATAATATATTGGATGATTACCTTAATTCAATTCAGTATGAACAGATTGTGTGTATATTTTAAATATATTCATTAGATATCAATGTCTATAAATGGAGTAACATTTATACATATATATTGTGAGTAAATATATATATATATATACAAGACACGACAAATAATCCATTGAAATATGATACAAAAGGGAATATTTATATCTTTAGATATTCAGATGCATATTAGGGAGGATGTGTTGATGGGAAGTGGTCTACATATGCTAGATGTTTATTTTTTTATAATGATATGTTTTTAGGAACATAATGAATCAAAATTTATTACTCTAATCACTAATTAGGATAAATATATGGATTAAACTCATCTCTCAACAAAACATATAATTATAAACACTCAACAATATTATTTTATGGTAGAAATGAAGTCACCATCAAATTTGAAATCTGATAATAAAAATAAATTTAATTTATTAAAAATATTGTTATTCATGAATAGTCCAATCACATTGTTAGAAAATTTCACATCATCAAATATTATCAAGATAATGATTATTGGTGGTGTAATTTATTCCCATAAAGGATAAATATTTTGTTTATTTTATCAATAGATAGTAAAAATAGTAATTTCTTAATATGATGGTTAATTTAGGAGTTCAACATCATTATTTATAGGGTAATGGTGTGGTGATACAATTTACCCTATCTCATTTTATATGGAAATTGATTTAAAATTAGGATAGTAATTGTCTCCATTAATAAATATTTTTCTATGTACAAATTTTTTATTAATGTGGGAGTCTAGAATATATGGGGAGTATCCATTGATATGTTTTAGCTTATGAGGAAATAAAATATTTATTTATATTTATTAAAAAAAATCTCATTTATTTCCACATGTATAATATTTTTAATACATTATTGTATGTTTCTAAGGAAAATAAACATGGATTGGGGTTTATAGTGTTTTGGATGTGATGATGATGTTTGAATGTGATGAAAGCTATATATATCTATATAACCATCTATGAAAAAATAAAATTTAATCTTAAATATTTTTGTTTATTACAATGATTTTAGTCATGTGGGATGAGAATTATAGGATATTAATCCATTGATATTATTTTAGGTTTTTATACTGATTTATATTACATTGTTAATATAAATATCCCAATGGGGTGTTGTTGATCCCAAAATGTTCTTATAGTTTTATTTTATTATTTGGAGTTTGGGGATTTGGTAAAAAACATGTGATTGGTTGTATAATATTTTACTGTTATCAAAATTAATAATATTTTATAGAAAATTATTCTATGAAATATGAATTGTTCATAGTTTTTATACATCATGAATCATGTTCTATATTCATTAAAATAAATGTAATAGTACAGGATAAGTGTATAAGGGAATAATTGATAACTATACTACAATATAAGAAATTCCTCACTAGATAAAATATACTATACTTTCATATGTATAAGTACCCAATATTGTTTGTTATCGTACATCAGAGGGATTACACTCCACGAAGAAGAAGAAACCCATTCTGTTAGGGAGGCTTGGTAGGTTGTTTGTGCAACTGGAAATTTTGGAACCTGAACATAGTAATGGTTATTCCATGACACATATATGATTTGGGTGGTTTTTGGTAGTTATGAAATTTTTTGGAACTCTTTTTCATCAAACCTAGAACACTTAATATAATTAAAAATTCATGTATAATATTTAATTGTGGTGATAACCAAACAATATTAGCAATCAATATATAATTTTTTTTTCTGTAATTTTCATCCTCTCCTAAAAAAACACCTCGACTATGCCATATCATCTTATATAAGTTAGGAAAAAAATTATAAAAACATAATTGTTGCACCAAAATCTAATAGGGAACACCATCAATAAGAAATCATGAAATATTTTGGGGTTCATGATGCATAATATTCATTTGATAACATTGGCTATTTTTTAGTATAAAATAGCTACAAAATCTAATTGGATGAACCAGAACCTTCAGTCTCTAATAAAAAATGCAACTTTTAATAGAATTTAGAATTATATAGGATTGAATCTGATTTACATATTGAATATATAAAAATAAAAAATATATATTATAATGTAACATGTGAATATTTTAATAATATTTCTATATTAATATTGAGAGATATGAACATAGAAAAATAATAGGATAATAGATAAAATCTGGGTTGTGAATATTTTCGTGAGCTGTAGACATCATAACAATGCTTTTTTGTTGAAGTGGAATAATTGTTGAAAAAATTGATCAATTTAATGATATGGTTGGATGGATTTCATATTATTGATATTAAATATCAATAATCCTTATTTTACTGAAAGATTCAATATCAGACATGGGAGACATGATGTAATATGAGTTCAAAGATAAATCCATCTCATTGTAAATACATACTGAAACTATTTGTACGTAAGATTATGAGGGAACTTATATAATTCCATGTACTTGACAACTGATTTGCAGGGGAAAAAATAATAAAAATATGTTCCCGCCATCTGTGTGAGTGTATTGACCAATGATAGAGATTCAACTGTCCATAAGTGTTGGTTATTTCCCCATGAAACCATAAATTAGTTATAATCACTAATTCACTCTCACCCTCAGTGATTCATCATTGATATATGAGGTGAAATTTGAAATATAATTTTCTATATATAGTGAATTTAAAGAAGAAACTTATACTTAGTAGAATAGACAACACTTAACATTATGATTTGTTTCCATAGAGAGAAATATCATTCTTAGATTATCATACAAGGAAAATGGGTTTAATGAAGAGATATTATTGACTGTGAAGCTCATAATCCAATGATGGTAGGGGATGTTTCAGGTATAGAGACAATGGATGTCCAATGTAATAATGTGAACTCCCATGCATCGCCCCAATTGATTCTAACGGTCTCCCCTTGATAATGGTGGGATTTGTTTCAGAGGTTAAGATGTCGGGAGTTGATGATGGATTCCAATGTTATGTCTATGAGCATATACTGGGGAAATGGGGGGAGGTCTCTATTAGTGATAAGGAATATGTTATTGGAATTTTTAGACCTTCATATAGTTATATTGTGCATGATGAAAGGAACAAGATGTCAGAAGGTGAAGGGCTTTTGTCCAATCCCTGAAAGAGAAGGTCAAGAATGAATTATTCCAACCTTCCAACGGCAATTTCTACCAGGTCCTCCAACAAGAAAATGGTGGATGTCCATAGTGTTATGAAGGTTTACTTTGAAAAGAAATATGTAAAGGGGTACTTTTTATCAGATCAACAGAATTTGAGAAAGCAATATGTCATTATTCTGATATAGTATGATTCATATTCGGTGTGAGAGTCGGTTATGGCAGGTGAGGAACCCTATTATGGTTTTGGTAAGGGGAGTTAATTTTATGTTATGTAATTGGCTTTCTTGTCATGAACATTCTTGTTTTGTTTGTCTTTTCCAGTAATAAATTCTTCGCAATTTTTTCTGTGATATTTAACACCGGACCATTGCAATGAATTATATTAATACAATTAATTGAATTAGTAAAATATTTTTTTACACGTCTATATATATTTAATTATTTGGTGACTAATTAATTATCAATTAAAATAAAAGAAAATATTATTTTAAACAACTATTTTATTGTGAAAATGTTTGTTTTTTTCAAATAATTTAAATAAATTAAAAAAATTTATTATATTGTTTAAAATTAGTGATTATATATTCAATATAACTTTTAACATTTATCCTATGTTTTTTATATACCTGATATGAAAATAAATACAATTTTTTCTACAACCTAAATTTAAGAAGTTGTATTTCTTTTTCATGGTGAACTTATTTTAAAACTATTTTTTAAGAAATTTTTAAAATTTAATTGATATATTATGCTTAATTTTTTTATTTTTATTTTCCTTATTTACATTGGTTAAAATTTTGGTACATTATATAATATATTTATTCTATATTGAATATGTAAGAATACATATTTTTTGAAAAAGTGTTTTATTTTCCATATATTTAATGATATAAACGTCATAAAATGATTTTAATTTATTATAAAATCACCAAAAAAATTATTTAACAATATTTATTAATTTAATTAAACCTATGTATTATTTTTATTTCATTTTTCAAATGAAGTTTTTCGTTTAAAAATAATATTTTCAATAAACAATATAAAAATACATAACGATTCCCCCATTTAATTTAAAATAATAATCCATAATAGGGAATTAGATAAAATAATTATAGATATAATATATTTTTAAATATCCATTTTGTTTCATACAATGAATATTATTAGTTGGATAGTTAGTATAGAATAATATTTTTTAAAACAATACTCATCATAAAAACCCACAACCTTGCCCTGTTGAGAAGATTAATTTTAAATTAAATTTTCCCCTATTTTGAAATATATTTTTAAAAATGGATTCTTTTTTTAAAATAATACTAATTTATAATGTCCTATAATTCTAACTGAATTTGTGTCATAATTAATAGTAAAAATAGTAAAAATTAATTTGAGTGATTAAGATAAAAATGTGTTTACATTGGGGTTATGTATATAATATATGGTGTAAAAATGACCCAAAACATTTCCAGAACACATTTTATGGAAATATTTCTACAATAACACTTGTACAAAATACAATGTATCATTAATGTATCATATATACATGAATAATACAACTTTTTAATTCAATAACATGAAAAAACATATATGTGTCCCAGCTACCTAACTTATAAAAGGCCACACCGTGTCCTTCGCTATTCTCACCATCCAAACGACATGGTTCAAAAAATAATTGTAATAATAACTTATCCCCATTACTAATTTAATATTATAATAACAATCGTGGTAATAAATCAATCCATCGAAGGCCTTTGGTGCAATCAAAAAGTTGTTACTCGAAGAAGGGGTAGTGTTCATCAACGAGGGTTATTGAATCATTTCATTGTCCACCCCCTAATAATTCATCACATATTAGGATGATGAAATTTCCTTAGTGTTTAATATATACATAAATATTTTTAATGTTAATTTTTTCCAAAATCAATACAAACTTCTATCAAATTTTTTATGAAATCATCATTAGTGTGTAGCGAAGAAGAACACATCTTGAAATGATTTTAGTCATTTTCTCATGACCAACTGTCATGCATGGTTGTGAATACATTTATAAACATTATATATATTACATATAACATAATTAAAAATATGTAGTGATTATATCATATATAAAATTTTCATTTTTATTTCATATGAGATAAGATAACATCACTTATATGTACAATGGACATCCACCTTGTCATGTAAGGCGATTCGTTTTTCCAAATCGCATTACAAAGAAGTCAATAATAATTAATTTAATAAATGTATTTTATATAACAAAAATAATAATTATATTAACAAATTATTTAATATTATTATAATATAATATATCATTTTTATTAATTTTCTTTAACAAATAAAATGATAACATCATTTATAGATGTAGGTACTACCGCCTCGCCGAAGTGATGCCATTTTTTTCACAACATAAACAATTGTTATACATAAACATATTGAACATAAAATTTTTGGACTTTATGATTTTATTATAATTATGAAATGATACAATATAACATATATTACTTATGTAATGATCATTGGAAATTTTTAACATCAGTAATGTGTATTTACAACCCACCATATTCAACCTAAAATATTTATTTTTGTCACATAAGAGTAATTTCATAAAAACACAAGATGGAAGCCATGTAGATTATGAAAATTTAGACAGCATAATATTTTGTAAAATATAATTACTAATAATCATGATAATTTTTTAAATCATGTATATAATTAACATATGATTATTATTCAGGAAGAAAAATAAATAAACATTAAAGATAAATCTCAAGATAATGTATTTCACATCTAACATTTATTTTGGGGAGATATATATTATTTAAAAAATATATTTTTTTGTTGTGTGGTGTAAATATTGACCATGAATTTATTTTTTTATTATTATATTTAAGATTATTGTCTATTTATTTATTCATTTTAGGATATCACTTTCATGGGGTTTGAGTTTTCTATGTTACTAGATTTTAAAGGTGCTTTGGTCTTAATTTTCCATTTTGATTCCTTTGTTTTGTTATTAATATATATTTTCTAATGTGTTTTATATACTACACCCATTGAAATTTTATATGATGAATATAATTTTTACATGATATTAAGAGATTCCTCAAATTTTATAGTTTAATGCGGATTACAATTCAATGATAACAAGTGGTACGATACTTTTATTTAAATGTCATCATTTATCAGGATTGCGTAAGATTGAGTATCCATTATGAAAAAAAAATATTTATCATGAATTATATTTTCCTTTCATAATTCAACATTATTTTAAATAATTGAAACATTTTTTCAAACTTTTTTTACTTAATTTTGTTAACAAGTCATTTTTTTAATATAATAAGGTTTTTCTTTTTTCATAAAAAATATTATTTTCTTCCATAAACATGTTTTCATATTTAAATATATTCATAACATTATTAAAAAGAAATTTTCAAATATTAATGGATAGTTTCTACATGAAAGGTTAATAATTTTTTAAAATATTACTTATACAATTTATTCATAATTTAATGTGAAAAATATTTTCATATTGTTTTACGTATTAAAATTTTATTTTCAAATTTAAAGGTTATTTTTCTCATATTTTTATTAATTTATTTAATGTTATTTGCATTAACTAATTCAAAATCCTATTTTTCTTTATGAAAAAATAGATATAATTTTTAATTATAGAATACTCATTATTTATTTTTATGGATTAATAGATATTCCATGTTATTTTTTGGGACTCATTTATTTTAAACATTTTAACTATTTTTCAAATATATTCTTATAGAAACCCATCATTTTTATATGTTAATCATGATTCTTAAACATTGAGAGGAACACCATTTATTTAATGGGGTAGTCATGTAAAGATATTTTTTTAATTTTATGCTGAAATTCAAGGTCCTTGTAATTTATTCAAATTATTTTTCATTAAAAAATTATTATATAATGGGGTGGACTAGATAGTGGAAGGTGGTCCTATTGAAACATATATGATGTGGTGGAATAGATAGTGATAGATGATCCTGTTACATCTTATCTAATTCTGTTCTACTGATTTCTCTATAATATCACATTACATCTTATACGATGGGGTCACTGAAATAGAATCATGGAAGTCTATTATTTCTAAATTGATGGATTCACTAAAATTATGATCTACTTCAGTTGTTAATGATCTTTGTACTAAGAGTAATAAAGGGGGGAGTTACTTGAGGGTTTATATAATCATTTAAATATTGATCCCGTTATTTATGAAATGGATTTTACATGATTAATGAATAAAAATTTTCCAATATACCATCATATCATTATTTATTTTATGGGAATATAATGTTTCATATCATCATTATTCAAATCACAATGATCATGATTATGTAGTAATATGGAAATTCAATTTTCAGGTTTTTATATTTTATGATAAATTTATTTATTTTTATTATTAATTATATGATTCACTCATGTGATCTAATTATGTCATTATACCTTTATGATCTCATTATGCTCATTGATGACATTAAATTGTTAATGAATATCTTTACCTTTATCGAAAAATTTATTTGACCCATATTCTATATTTCTTCCCCCTGTTAAAATAATTTTTTGACTAATTATTTTGAGGATATATTTTATATTGATGAAGATGGACATATAATATGAAATAATAATAAAAGGATTAAAGAAGATAAATCCTCATTTAACGACATGGGTATTGTTATTGTATGTGTTTGTACTATTTCTAGAAAACTACATACCTAAATGCTCCAAGGCAGTTGTAATGATCCTATTATTTTATTTTGATGAAATATTTTATAGATATTATAAAAAAAATCAACAGAACTATTTAATTCAAATATGGAAATTTATTTTTTTCAATTTCAATATCTGATCCAGTAGTGTGTGTTTGAAGATTTTGTAGAAATTTTTTGAGAAAAGTTTTATATATTATTCAATATTATGATGTTTTCCTGTGAGGATATATTATGAGTTATGGATACCACAATAAGTCTGTAAGATTTTTTTTATTCATATGTTAAAATTTATAATGATATCATTTGACAATTTTATGATGTAAAAATTTAAATTGTCAGATATCAAATTTTTGGAAATATTATTTTCATCTGGTGTATTTTTAACTACAAAGACCAACATGAAGTTTTATCTAGGGATGCATTTTATCACATTTAAGAGAAAAAATGAATCCCAATATTCGGGTGACAACCCATCACATACGTTAAGGCCATGGGACATGAACACACAACTAAAGGGAGATAAGGGTGTGTTTCCTAACACTCACATAAACGATCTCATGTTAGTTTGACATTTTTAAAGTTAATTTTTTAGATAATTTGGGTAAAATATGATACATTATTAGAAAAATATTTATTTATATTAGAAGAATATATGATAATATCATTATCATGTATAGGAAATTAACATAGTCAAAAAAAGTACTTGAATAAAATTGAGGATAGTTATTTATGTAATAAATTTTTTAACTTTGGTAATACTATTGAAATTAGGATATTAATGTTTTATGGTTTACACAATTTGGGAATTATTATAAAACATAATAACAATTTTATTATATTTTATATATCTCTCTTATTTGAATACACTTTTTTTGATATTCTGGTCTTTAATAACATTATTTTAGTGCATTGGAATTGAAATTTCATCCCAAAAATACATTATTTGGAGGGAAATATAATATTACAGTGGAAATTTTTTAATGGATGGAAATTATCTAATCAACCCTTTTTAGTTCCATAGTATCATATTTATGATTGAACGATAATTCCTAAAATCATGGAAAGGGATATTGAAATAAAAAATTTATCTTTTTTACCTTCATTTATGATGAATTTATAGATTTATTATCATAACATCTTTATCATTTTGGGGCCCAAAACATTCCATGGATCAATTGAATTCTTCTGATTAATAAACTCAACCATTATCAATAATTATTTATTCTTTTCAAAAAATCACATATATGATCTCATATTTAGAAAAATAGTACTTTTTTATTAAATTCCCACTCATGATATAAATTTAATTTCATATTAAAATGAAAACATTGGAGGTTGTAGATTAGATAGACAAGGAACCTAATGAACCTATCTGTTTTTGGGTAAATCATAAGTTTCATGGTCTATTATGAAACAACAATCTATTTCTTTGCTAACCGTTGAGGCACTACATGTGTCTATTAGAATTTGTTGTGAATAATTATTGTGGATGCAAAAAAATCTCTGTTGTAAATTGGTCTAAATTTTAATTGCATTCCCATATTATGTGATAATAAATGTTCAATAAATAGTTAAAAACACATATATTCCATTCCAAGACTATGCACATTAATATAAGGCATCATTTTCAATGTGATCATGTCCATAAAAATGATATATCTTTTTAACATATTAATTTTTAATATCAACTGGAGGATATTTTCACCAAACCACATTCCACTGAAATATTTTATTTTAATAAGTTTTAGAAAATATTATTGAATTTTTATGTCTGTATTCATTAAAATTAGAGATTATTTATCTCTATTAAATTTCATTCACTGCATTGTTTCGTTATTTTCACTATTTATTTTGTTTCAGTAATTATTTTTTCAATTTTTTTAAAGTCACCTGTTCCCAAAAAAAAATTTATATATTGCATACACAATGAGATGAGAAAAATTGTGTTGTCTGAACCTTTTAACCTAGTGATACATTTTGTCTTCCCTTATATTTTTGGTTTCTCACACCATTTGATCAACTAAAGCATTCATCTACCATCGAAATCCTCGATCCTGAGATGATAAAAGCCATTGAGTTTCACAAATGAAAAAAACCAATAAAACAGATGAGGTTGAACCTAGTGAACCAAATCATCAGTTTGTTTCTTCAAGAACGATTCTAAAAATAAAATTCAACAATTTGGATTCGTTGTATGAATCAATTTTTTTTCAGAATAAATAACTCGCATTTAAATGTCTATAATTTCATTTTAATGAGGTAAATAAAAAATTAATATATAATATATAATTGATGCATTTTATTAATAGTTTATACTTCAGTTTTCGTGAGACTGATAACACTATTTCTGTAAATATATAGGAAAAAGATTTATTTATTTCCTCCATATAAATTGTTGAAATTTCGAATTTCCCCATGAAGGTAGTTTTCATTTCGATCTTCGTTCTATTTGTAATCATGATAAAATTTTTGTGGACATTATTTTGTCCTTATTTGGATCAACTAAATAGAATTAAATGTTTTTAAGGACTTCGATGTAGATTTCAAGGTTTTGGTAAAATTTATTCAGAGAAAAATTTCTCCATGAGTAGCTAAGACGAAGAAAATTTTATATCCAGACATATACATTATGTTTTTTTTCATAAGTGAAATCATGTTGATTTTTACATGGTATATGTTAAGGAATTTTATCTATTTTTGTCCTGTAGTGGATTATATGACTTTTTATACTAATGGGATGTTATTGTGTTTCATTCTAATCAGAAATAATATGGTTGGTATTTTCCGATCAATAGTTTACTACCATAAATTTTTTGTTTTGTATGATTTTACTCTATGATTTTTTTTAAGTACAGTGAATGAAAATATTATTCTATTTAGTGCATATAACAGTCAAAAACCTAGATATTTTTCTTAGTGGGAGGAATGTGTTTTTATAAATGACGGTTTTTGAGAATCTTTAGCTGAATGAAATTCTAATTCCAATCATAGAAAACTGACATTTAATGATGAAGGATAAGAATAAGTGAAGATATGTTTTTTATGAATCTATGTAATAGAGAACACCCACCTAATGAATAATCAGTGTTGTGGTTAGGTGATGCTACTAGATCATGTTAACTGGAATAACATGTTAACGTGGAAGACTAACAAGTTGAGAGTCTTGTTTGAGATTTATATGATGTATTTATTTTTGTTATTTCGGAGGAAGAGCTACATATTCACGAATAAATTGTCCAAGAATAAACTGTTTAGGAAGAGAAATAGATTCTAAGATAAGAAATTATCACAATGAATGTTGTTGAGAATCATGATTTCTATGTTTTTGATCAATTGATTCAGAGACAAGAATTTATTTATCGAGACAAAAATGGGATTATTTATATTGTATCTTTTTAGTGAAAAATAAATTAAAAAAATAGTGGAAATGTAAATATTTTGATGCATTAAAAAATAATAATTAAAAGAAAATTCTCTGTCAAGGAAATATTTTGATGCTTTCAAGAGAATGATACAAGTTGATGGTTGAAATATTCAATATGAATCTATTTCCAAATCATAATTTGGATACTTGAAGTGGTATTTAATAATCATGTTTGAGTCAATTAAAAGATGTATTTCTCAAACCTGTGCTTATTTCTCTATCCCTTCTACCTCTTCAGATCAAATTTGAATATTTCAAAATATCAAAATAATTATGGCTATCATGAATAAATATTTGTAAAACCATAAGTGAAATAGTTGTCCATTATCATTTTTTATTGATAAACAAAGATATCTCAATTAGTAATTGACTTCAATTGAACCATGTATCAATCTTCTACTCATGAAATTCAATGATTAGTTATACCAGTTTAAGAAAAAAGTGGGAAGTTTGCATGTATTTTTAAAAGCAATTATTGTCAAAAATATACATATTAGTCAAGATTACATAGTTTTTATTTTGATGTTGCGATATAGTCTTATGAATCATGTGTGTGTATAAATTGATGAGTTTAATTAATTGTTTTATTAAACTCTATATCCTAAAAACCCATTAACTGATCCAGATCGTAACCAAACTCTTCAACCACAACCAAATTAGTTGGATAACATATTTTCTATTGATACTAAATATTTTATTTATATAGATTATGATTTGTAAAATCAAATTACTTATATTTTATATGATTTATTTTATATGTATTAATGTCAATTTCTACAACTACAAATCCAGTATTAGTTATCTACATATAATCTTAAAAAAACACTTATTATTCTGTGAAAAATTAAAATTGTTTTATTATTTATCTATACTTAATTTTTTATATCACAAAAATTGGGAGAAAATTAGATATACCCATCATTTTGTTTTTGAAATAATATTGTAAAAAAAATTAATTTCTTTGAAAAATTTCCACAATTCCTTTTTTTGTTGTTAATTTTATGGGTTTTGTGATCATCCAAAATAAGGAGATTTTCGGAAATGTATTTCCTAAAAAATACACTATAAATTATGATGATTTTGATGATAAAAAATAAAATTGTTTTTGAGTACTGTTTTTACATAAATTGAATTTCATGGGGTTAATATTTGTGGTATCTATTCTGATATTATTTTTATTATTTAAATTTGACAGAAATATTTATTAAAATTGTATGATATATATTTTTGATATTTCTAGAGACACTTTTTATACCCTACATGGTTTAGCGTAATCTATGAAATCAACCATATGAAATATAAATCGTTTATGGATCTTGATCCATATGTTTTTCTTCAACCGTACACGAGAATATGAAACTATGTTTTATCAACCCTATGTTTAGATCTGTATGAATGGTTAATATTCCTTACATTAACATAAAGGTATGGAAATGGAAGATTACATTTTAAAGAATCCTTATGTCTGGTTAGAGAATAATTTATTTTTAATGAACCCTGCGTAAATAATGAACGTTAGGTTTCGAAGAGAAATTTATGGATCATCAACATTACTTTTATGATCAACCATATGTTTTCAACCATAAGTTAGAATTATTATTGTTTCTTTGTTTAAACCAATGTTCAATATTTTTTCACTATGTGAAGGAACCATATATTTGACTTTTCAATGTTCTATATTTATTTTTCCATTGTCATTCATTATTTCTCCAACAAACATGAAATAATCACATGCTATTTTAGATCTCAATTTTGACTGTTTGGAATATTTATTTATTTGATTCAATGAACCATATTCAATGGAGAAATTCACTAAAATTATTATGAGGTGTTAATACATCCTTGAAAAAATCAATTTTTAATTTCTACGGTTCATCACAAGTAATTAGTGAATTTGGATATTCAAAATAAGATAGATCATTATATAATTCATCTATTATTATTATTTTGGCAATCAAAAGATATAAAATATTTTTATTTTTAATAAATCTATTTGGTGATCATACACACATGTCTACAACAAATTATTAACTCTAGAATAGTACAACACATTGAATACATATATGATTAATCATGTATGTTTGTGATAGATCTGTTTGTGTTATTATTATTAAAATAAAAAGATATCCCTTTCAAGAGGATCTCAATACATTCATTTCATCTTGAGGATTGTATTTCAGAAGAATAATATCCATCTAATAGCAATTTAATTCTAGTAAAACTATAATAATGAATATATTTCAATAAATCAAATCACTATTTGATTTATATGACTCTTGAATCCCCTAACATAGTTAAATTTATGTGTCAACATCTAGATCTAATCTGTGGATAATCAGTTCTCTATTGTGAACCAAAATACATTATTTTTAGGATTCATTGTAAATTATTAAAATGTATGCACTATGTTCATGGTTTTTTTTACCTTTTTATAATAACATAATCCTAGTTAAATTTACCAAGAACCCAAAGAGATCATCTGGTAGGGTAGATTTTGTGATGTTTGTAAACCAACCCACTATACAAATATTTGCCTTTTAATTCTATTTTTTCACATCTTATACATTAAGAAGATTAACTGAACTATTTAACCATGATAACTAAAATATTTTTTTAAAATTCATAATTTTTAAGAGATTTTGAAAATAGACAATTACCCCCACCCCTCTTGGTTTTCGTTTATATTTCTACCCTAGATATTTCACCCACAAAAGAATCATAGTATCCTACAAAATCAATTCACTTGATTTTATATTAAAAAACACCATTGTTTCCTATGAAAAAATATCCATTAAATATATTTTATATTATGTAAAAATTATGTTTTGATAGAAATATTGATTTTTAAAGAATAAAATTGGTGTATATAATAAAAAAATGATCAATTAACTTAATAGAAGTTATCAAGAAGGAAAATGATTTAAAAAATAAAATATTTTTTCGATGTGTTATTTTTTACCATTAAAATTAATTTAAAAAGAATATTTTTATTATACATGTACAATCCATGGAGTGTCTTATGAGATTTAATTAATTAATTTAGTTGATATTTTTTCTATTTCTCTATAGATTAATTGATAATTTTTGATACTAAAAATTAAACATAAATTATTTATATTATCAATTTTAAATTAGATATGTTATCATATATAATGAATAAATTTGACATTGATGAGTCACTAGATAGAAAAGATGGAATTGGGAACATGGTATCATTACATGGGAATTATAATAATTTAAACAACTCACTATGGAATGATTAAATTTCATTGGTCAATGAAAAATAAAAAATATCTATTATTTAGAGTGATTTTTAAATATATTCTAAGAGACTGATTCTATACCTTTATGTTGTGGGAAATATTCATAGTGATTGTGATAAATTAATGACTAAATATAAAATATAAAAAGATAATGTGCATTAAAATTCACAAAAAGTGTTTACCACGATGAATGTTGAATAGTTTCCAAATATGTACTGAAATTGAAAATATATGTTGGGATTAGATTGTTATAGGAACAATAAACTAAACATGATACATATTAACAAAGAAATTAAAATAGTGAACATATATATTTTATAACTTAGATCCTCCCTAGATACATAATGAATGAGTATTATAGAATATGTGGTTGAAAATAATTTTCTATATAATATTATAAAGACATAGGGAAAATGTATGAAGATGATATATGGGGAAGCCTCCACCTCTATCTTAAATAATTTTTTTTATAAATTTCTTGATAAAGTAGTATCCACCTAATACATAGAGTTTCATAGTGTAAGGTTAATGATAAAATTTTTACACATTAGGACATCGAAAAATATTGGAAACATAACAAATTCAATTATGGTAAATGCAACTATGTGTAAAAAATCATTCCTTCATTGGATAAGAAAAATACGAAATAAAAAAATCATGGTCATAAAAATATATAGCATATACTTAAAGAAACAAAAATTTAATTTTTATGAAGCTTCATGTTTTTATAAGGTTTTTCTATATGGTTATTTATTTATTGTATAATATATTATTATATAGTTTTTATTAACAATATTAATGATCTGTATGAATAGATAAAGCATTTGTTAAAGGAACTATGTTAAAAATAAATATAAATACTATTATAATTAAGTTATATAAAAATAAAATCGATTATGTAGAATATTTTTATGCATATCTCATGATTGGGGGTCACTAAATTAAATAATGATGGTATTAAACTATGAAACAATGATCATTTTTTTATTTTCATAGGCCCCCACATCTGAAGAAACATAGATAAAAACTTATGGATTGGTGATAATATTTAGGAATATGTTATGGTAAGTAATACATCCAATTAGGATTAGAAAAATTATTTTTATCATATATTCACAACAATGAGTATAATATTATATTTTTTCATTAATGTCCACATAATATAAAATTAAAAGATTCCCATGTGTTTCATTGTAAATAAGAAAAATATTTAACAAATAATAAAATGAATCCAATAGATAGATAATAAGATTGGATTTGAGGTTGACATGTCTATGGACGAATTTTATACATGTCCCAAAAAACTTTTCTACCTATTTGATGAATTTTGTAGAAGGTTAAATGATTTTTTTATAGATCTATAAAATATATGAAATAAATTTATGGTAAAATATTAGTTTTATGTTTCACTGGAAAATATATAAAAAATTCCAAATGAAATATATTGTTATTATATGGAATAATAATGCATATAAAATAAATGAAGGGAAGGTGCCCAAGGAATATTAATTCATATGGAATCATCCTTTATAGTCGGATAATATGAAAAAACTGGATAAAATGAGTGAAATATTCTTGAAAGATCTTTTAATTTAAGTCGCTTTGAAGCACACTGAATCTTTTGAATGAAGATAATTCCTTAATTCCTCAAATTGAATTGATTTAGGAAATCAATAAAGAAAAAATAATGAATACGACTAGAAAATAAATAAATATATTGAAAAACTATACAGTTTTGGAGAAGAAGGCATTTCCTTACTATAATAACTACATAACTATTGAAGACAAATAATATTTCCACACAATATTGGATGTATTATTTAAATGACATCATATGGGGTGAAAAATGATTAAATATATTAATGACTATGATTTCTATATAATTAATTAATGATTTAATAATTGATATAAATTAATTTTTTTGAATTCCACTTTAATCATATCACTAGATATATTTAGACTATAATTAATGAACAAATAATTTAGAAAATGCATTGTATTTTTAAATGGATATTTATTTTAATATTAGATTCTATGTCATGATACTCAAACTCTAAGTCAGAGATTTATTTATTTTTTTTAATTTAATTATTAGTTAATTATATAATTAAATTCATAAATATAATAAATATTCATATTATATTTTTGAATATTTTTTGATAATTTTAGTTCTTGTATAAAATTATTATGATATATTTTTGTGAAAAAACTATTGAGAATTTATAGTCTGAGTTTGAACCATATAGTGGAATATTTATGAAGATATTATATTTGATTTTATAAATATTACTTCTTTCATGACCATGTTATAACAAGTATAATAATAGTATATATAAACAATTCTAATGGCTAATGAACATCTGCTTCAATCACTATAACAATAATTGATGATCACATCAAAAAGAATGTTTTCTATCAGATAATGATGGTAAAATGGTTGATATTTCAATTACATATAATTATGGATTTAATAAATTAGATTTTTCCCATATCATGTTCAATTCATGTCAAGTTGGGGGAGAATGTTTACATTGACCTCGAAGAAAAATATCACTTTATTATAAGTGAAAATAATTTATTTCAATTACAAAAATATATTAATAATTTTATTATTTTATATAGTGTTAGTAAATATTATGCACTATTTCATATTAATTATTCTTTATTGTAGGTGATAAAATAATTATCCACCCAAGTATGATTTACAATCTTATCATGATTGGATAATAAAATGGTGAATGAAATATTTTCTTGGTGTATAACCCATGCATAATAAAATTGATAAACATATTACTTATAAATGTATGTTAGTTTTTCTGATATATAAAGAATCAGTTTTCTATGACTATTAATTGAAATTAATGGGTAATCTATTAAAAATAACATTAATAGTTAATATTAATTTTGTATTTGCCTAGATTATTGGGGGTTTATATACCAGATACGTTATAGAATCCATCAATTTGTAATTAATTATGATGTGTAGTTATTTTAGTGATACATATTTATTGGAGGATATACCATATAGAGTAATTTTTAGTAAATTTTTCTATATGAAACATGATTCCAAAAAAAATATTACATGAGTATATATACAACTAATTTCCTTATACTATAGATAAAATGAGTTTATAATGTCATTAACTGTTCATAAAAATTATTAAAGACATTTTAATTTTATTTAATGTAACTGAGAATCATGAAGTCAATTTCGACTACTTATAAAGTGATATAATGAAAATTTAAATGGATATATATATATTTGAGAATAATTACAAATTATAATTGTATATGAGTCATTCCAGACATTGGATGTGAAATATCCAGAGGTGTGTTGGGTAATTTTTTTAAAATCATAAGGATGTTCAGTTATATAAATATGGATATATAATGAGTAATATGACAATCTGAATTGAAAACTATGAGTTATTTCGATTCATTTTAACCATCAAATGATTCCCATTACACATTATATAACTGCCTTTTAAATTATACGTGTAAACTCATATTGGAAATAGCCAATTCATATAGATGCATCTATTTTACTATATAGATTTCATAATACATATGGTTCATTATAATGTGTCTGAATGTATTTGAAAACTATATTGGAATGTATTAATGAATTCATAACCCTGAATAAACTAATTTATTATTATAATAATTTTTGAAATAATCCCTTGTATATGTTTTTAAACATTATATTCATATGGACAATAATAACCTTTTCAAAATTATGAATTATATATTATTTAATGATTTTGATGGAAATAAATTATAATAACTCAATGTAAAATTTTACAGGATATAAACAATCCACAATATAGGTGATTTTGTATGTAATTTTTTTGAATGAATCATATTCTTAATAAGTGTGAGATTGAGACAATTTTTCTGATATGAAAATCTATGTTTAAAATATATTAATTATTCATATGAATTGACATTGGGATCATGGAATGGTTATTCATCATTATTTATAAAATATGAAAATTGATTTTCTTCATAATAATTGTCAATGAATGATTTTATCAATGGTAAATATGATCATGAAAAATGAATATAATGAATCAATAATATAGAAAATTAATTACGTCTGTAAATAAATAAATATAAATATGACTGGGTTGAAATTCAACATTCCAAATATTTGAAATGTTTTATTTTCAAATAGATTGTTAAGGAGGTATCATTCAATGTTTTTTCTATGAAAATAAAAATATGAGAGACTAATTTTTTATAGATTCATGGGAGGAATATTTAAGGGTTTAATATAGGTTCTTCATTACAAAAAATTATTGTATACATACAATAGATATATTTTGGCCATTATTCATTATGAAAAAGATGAAAAATAATTTGACCATGTTATATATGGCATCATGATACATTCTTATGAAGAAAATGTTAAGGCAAATGAAACAATACATACATAATAATACATAATATTATAAGTATTTTAAAATCCTATTGTAACAATAAATTATCAATATATCTAAAGGATTTGTGTCTTTTATATTAGATGTATAAATATATTAAATATTGAATTATGTTCAACCAACCCTACAATGGTCCTCAAACAATGTATGCTTCACATTCATACTATACAAAATGCCTTTCTTCATAACCTTAGAAAGGCAAACATATAAAAGGTTTTGATAATAATATATTTAGGGGTATTCATGGGATCTAAAAAAACATAGTTCATTTTTACGAATAATATGATCATAATCATATGATAAAGTAATAATAAAATCCATGAAAACACCTCTTAATTCATATATCATAATCATTGAAAAATTCATTGTGAAATTATAAGACACAAAATATTGAAGATTAAATTATCATTATCCAAGAGATAATATCAAAATCCTAAGAACATGTCATAGATATTTTCATAAATGCATGGAATTATCATTATCCATGAATACTAATTTAATGGATACCTAAAAATGAATTCATCTCATTTTAATAATGGAATAACCAACTATGTATATATATTTAGATTTGGATAACCTCTCATGTCCCCTTATTTAGATTGATTTATCTAACAATGAAACATATTTTGGTCATGGGATGAGTAAATATATAATTTTTGATCTCATAAACTATTTAATATTACCCAATATAATGGATGTCTATTAGAAACCCACCCATCAAATAATCACATTACATTCATATGTTTGATATATGATCATGAAATCATTAAACATTGTGATATAGATTACATTTTTAAAATGAAATTTGCTTTCATAAATATTTCATCATCATAGTCATAATACAGTAATACAATAAAATAATAAATATATCTGTAATCATAGTTTTATATCCCTATTTTAATAATAATAACTCGAATATATTATTTTATATAGGGAAATATCATAACAAAAGTTATTGAACATTTTTAGAAAAAAATACACTATTGATTTTTAAATCACATATCAAAACTATAACAACTTCCTAATAAAATTGAAGAATTTTTTTAAAAAAAGAAAATTGAAAAAAGTATTTAAATAATTGAAAAATTGTATTCAGGATAGTTGGAATACTTATTTATGCGATATATGCTAAATATTCATCAATTCTCACAATTGGAAAAATGAACATCAATAAAAAAATGAGAAGAATGGTATTTTTTAAAATTTTAATCAGAATGTGTAATTTTATAAAAAAAATTAACTAATAAATCATTTTAAAATATTTATTTCATTCATGATAATATTCTAAAAAAACATTGAAATTTAAAAAATATCTTCGAATGGATAGAAAAAAATGAATGATTTCCTATAATGAAATATACAGATCATTAGTAAAAATAGAGGGGAGAATATGAAAGGGACAAATGTAATATATAGTGTCACAAACATAACATATTTTAAAGTTAAATTCCATTTAATTTCCATTCATGTTTTGTTTTGGGGGTTTCCCAAGCTTTTGTGGAGGGACATATGAGTTTTCATGAATTGGGCCAAACCGTGAGCCCAATTCCAGATTTAAAAATAAATTCTGATTCCTTTTTAACTCTTTACATTTTCAACACATTTCATACATTCCAATTCTTAATTGTCATCCCCTGATCTATTGAAAACACTATATTAATTTGGACCATTTATGAATCTGTAATTATGGTTGATATAGGTATTTATGTAAGGGATTGAGCCTGCCCGAAGCCCATTAATAGCAATAAAATGAAATTTTAATTTCGTAAATATCTCCTTCAATATTTACATATTTTCGGTTATTCCAACTCTCACTTGATCCCACATACCTATGTCAGGCCCCCAATCTTTCCTCCCACAATTTGGAGCTCAATAAATTTGCGACATTGGTCGAAACGTCTCTAGATTTATGAAATCACGTAGATTTGGAGAGGTAAATTGATCCTTTCATAACTCATTCTATTTGTACTATTTTTCCCCAATTCCAGTTCTTATATGATCTCATAATACTTTTTAAACCTCCCTTTAATGGTTATATATTTTCAAATTCATATACATGGGGATTTTGGGTCGTTTTATTCAAGATTGTTTTGATTATGTGTTTATATCTTCAAATTCTTCTTTCTCCTTAGGGTTTCCTCCCTCTTTCATTATGTCCTAAAAAGTACAAAAGTTAGGGTTGGAATCTATGGTTTTATTTGGTGATTTTTTGGTTAGATATTGTGGTCCAGGGTTGGATTTATCATCCTTGTGATGAAGTGGTGGTGTAGTTGATGTTTCACACCATGTTTTGAGGGATTCGACAATTTTGTTAGGTGGTTCCATGTGTAAACGATTATTGATGAGTTATCTTATTGTATTTAATATTTTTTCATTTTCCTAATTTTATGGTTGTGGTACGAAACCTGTTTATGATTGATTTGGATAAGTGTTTAATTTTATAGTTTCATTATAACATGAAATTGGGTATTTTCATGTGTTACTCATGGGGTATTATTTGGGTGTATTTTATAAGATATATAATTGGTTTACATAATATTTTTTGGACATCCAATTCTGGTTTGTTAATCTATTAGTGTCATGTGGGCCAAAAAAGAATGTATTTAATGGGTTTTATGTTTAAAACATTGTTATACTTCATGAGAGCATTTTATGAAAATGTGTGTTTTCATTTGTATCATTTGTAGTATTATTCTAGGTGATTTTATAAGACATGAAAGTGGTTTTATAAATTTCTAATGGGATTCCAATTATGTTATGGATAATAATTGGTATGGTTTTTGGTCTTAAATGAGGATTTTGAAATGGGTTTTGTATGCAAGACATATTTACACCAATAGAGATCTTTTTATGTGAATTGTAAATGTTTCAGTTGGTTAAACAATGTGGGAAAATGAATCATATGTAATACTTGGTGTGTGTGTTCAACTATTATAGGGTTTTGAATGGTGAAGTTATGTTTTAATATGTCATACATTTTTTTAATGTTTTGTAAATTTATAAAATGTTTCATTAAATTGTGATGTTGGAGCGAAACATGTTTGTGGTTTGTTTCGTGTATGTTTGATGATAAAATTATTTTTAAGGTATAAAGGGTATTATGTAACAATTTAGACGGCTTTTATGGGAGTTGTAATATACTGGAATGGTTTTATAAAATTGGTTAATGGATTTGTGAAATTGTTAATGAAATAGAATAGTGTTGTGTGATATTTTGATGTGAGTCAGATTTAAAAATAAAATTAAATGAAAAGTGTAATTTTGTGACTTGTGTTGTATACATGTGGGCTGTTTGGTGAATTAATGATATGGATATGATATTTTCATTTGAATAGAATATTCATTGACTTTTTGAACTTGTTTGAGCACAAAAGGGAAAACCGGGGTATCTAGGTGCATGGACATGTACTAGTATACTAGTGAATCTGTTGGGTTTGGCCTCAGTTTCACTTAGCAAGATTTATTTTTACAACTCTCACTAAACTATGATGATGATTAGTGTGGACCAATAGGTTATTGGTATGTTCTATACTAGTGGATCGTGCATGAGAAAAGATATTTGTGATGGTTACATTCACCGAGATATGAGGTACTCGGAACCCAAATCTAGCTAGTGCCTCAGGGTTATTTTCCATGGATTGTGCTCATTAGATATTTTGTGCTTTCCGTAAGAATATGGTATGAGTGGGTAGAAAATTCAGTAGCTTTGGTATGAATTTTAAAAGTGTTTATTATTTAAATTAGCCCACCTGAAAACTATTTTTATTTAATGTTTCATCTTTTAGAAATTATAACTATCATTTCATGTTTTCAAAACTTGCAAACTTTTGATCTTTAAATGTTTATCCCATAGAATCTATTAGTGGTGGTATCCTATTGGGATTTGGCTCACACCCTACTTACACACTTGGGTGTATGTACACTTGGTTATTATTGTTGTTGCAGTTTTGGTACAGTTTTTAGTTCAAGTGGTTCATTTTTCTAGCAGGACCTTGGTGGTGAAGTCTTGTGGAGATGGTTTGAGGGCGGTGCCCTTTTCCATGAGGGATCTTGGGCTATTCCCTTTTGGTTTTGTAAATATTTTATAGTCTTGTTGAGTTGTTTTAAAATATGTAATTCAGTTCAGAATTTATTTTTATAAAAGATTGTTTGGATTGAAAAATCTTATTTCATTTTATTGGATACATTTGTTGTTTTATATTTATAAACTCGGGTAAATCATTCCCAATTTTTAGTTTATGATACCCAGACACTTATTCCAGCCCGTGGGGATCGGTAATGGCCATCAGGCCTTTTTTCAGGCTGTAAAGACCCCGAAATTTCAAGGAATATTTTTCTTCAATGCTTTGGAATTTTACGAGTCTGTGGCTTATGACGGTGATTGATTCCATGGAACGGTGTGCTCAGAATCAATTTCCATAGTATAGCTCAGGTACGTTCAGTAAACGAACGAGCGGGATTTTTTATCTTTTGAACTGGTGCTCGAAAATAAAATCGGGGGGCACCAATGAACTCGTAGAGTCGATAATTTCTTAAGGGGACATTTACCACTGTTGTATTTTATGTGGGTTTGGAGTTTCTATTTTGGGGGTTTAATTAAGAAGTAAATAAAAACTGTCAGAACAATTATTATTTTATAAGGAGGTTATACCCTCCAATGGGTAGTTAAGGTTGGGGCCCACAACCACCTAACTACCCATGTATGGATGTTAGAGAGGTGGGGCCCACACGAACCCCAACTATTTTAATTTCCTCTAAACTCATTGAAAACCCCTCATTAAATTGGAACCCCCCCTTTAAATGCCAATTTGTCCACCTCACTCCATTAATTCATGTCAACCCGCAAATTAATGAGGATCATTTCCCTTTTCCCCTATTTTATTTAATTTCCAACACGTTTAATAAATGGGGACCTTCCCTCTCCGTTCTTCGATTGATTGTCAACACATTTTTTTAAAATGTGGTGATTTGAATTTTGGGAAGTTACTTTACGTGTGTAATAAAATAATTGGTGGAGCCTATTATTTTATTTTAGGGGAGAACTATCGTTGGGCGATGGATGATCAGGGGAGCTCTTGAGATTTTGGAAGAACGCTGGCCTCCGATGAATAACGACGAAGAACGTCAGTTCCTCAAAGATCAACGATGCACCACCAATTCTCATCTCCGTGACAAGAGAGGAAACAGTGATTCCTCTTTGGCGCATTCAGATTTCACCTATGATCCCTTTCCCATGACTCCATTTTCCATGATGCCGACGTTTTTCTTCAATCATTGAGGTATGGGAATTTTTATATATTTTATTATGTCAGTTATACCCTCGGGAAGATGTGTAATTGTTGGGTTATGTTTTGATCCCCTAACGTGGTGGGTACGGACTAACGAACAAGTCCGAACCCACCACTATTTTGTTCTTGATGTGCGGAATTTTTGGCGACAACGAAGTCGGACCACAATGGAAATTGGAGACCTTCGTAGTGATGTATTGTCCTAAGATGACCGTAGCCACATATGCGAGTAAAATAGGCCCACCGGAATGACTTGGGTGGCCCACGGAATCCCCCAGAGGTGGCGGACGACACCGGCTGACTGCCTGGAGGGGGAGGCGCCCCGGCACGCCGCCAGTAGAAGCCCGCATGGCTGAAGCCGAGACAACGAGGGCTAGAGACCACAGCTGCATGGTATCCAAGGGAGACTGCGGCACCATCCATGCGCCGTGTCCGTCGGATAGGGGCCACACACACCCCCCTCCCCCTACCCCCAACCCCCGCTTGGCTCGCTGGCCAAGCCGGCCGGGTTGGGCCGTGAGCAGCCGGGTTGGGCCACGCCCTACCCCGCCGGACCCGGACCGGGGATGGGCCGACCCGGTTCTAGCGTACCCGAGGAGTGGGGGGGGGGGGGGTTGGGCCGGGACGGACCAGGCCCAGAGCCCCACTTCAGACCATTTTTTAGTTTTTATCTCATAACGAGAGATACAGACCTCTGATAGATGCACCATCAGTTGCATATGAATCCTTGGATTGAGCCAGTAATTTTGGTATATTATACTCGAGGATTTTTCAACGTTTGTTTATAGACGGGTTGGTTTGAACCTGAAACCAAATGACCCCTTAGAGGGGAAACACATATAACAAAAGGATAAGACGTCTGTTTGACGTTCCGTCAACTGAAATTAATTCCTCTTAATGAGACTGTCATTTTGGCATACTCCGGTTGAGGTTTTTCCATATCTGGACTACGGTCAAGTTGGTTTTAGGTTAAAAACCAACTAGGCCCCTAGGACGGAAAAGCGAACAACTCTCAGACCAGGCGTTCGATTGACGACTGCACTTGGATGCGACTGCGACGATGACGACTGCGATGATCATGACTGCACTAGGATCATGCTGTGTGCAGGAACCTTAGAGCTGGATTCAACTGTGACGATGACGACTACACATGGATCCTCTGTAGGTTCGACAGTGAGGATGATTGTACATGGATCCTCAATGGGTTTGGCAGTGATGAAGATCGTACTGGGATCCTCTATGGGTTTGATGGTGATGACTACTGTACCTATATCCTACATGGGTCTGACATTATTGACCTCTATACATGTATCCTGAGTGGTTCCGGCAAAGTAGATGGTCTTCTATCCTATGATGGTCTGATATCTTAGCTGTTCTTGTATCCTATATGGGTCCGACAACTTAGATGATTCAGTGGCCACATCTGGTCATCTCTATCGCTATACAGACGATGTATACATGCATGAGATGAGTCTTGATTTTCAATTATTATCATCTATGTGATTGACATTCTCTCCTGTGTGGATTGGGTTGTGCTTTCATGTGTGGACTAGGTTGTGTTTTCCTGTGTGGACTGGGTTTTTTTTCCTATGTGGAATGGGTTGTTATTTCCTGTGTGGAATGAGTTGTGCTTTCCTGTGTGGACTGGGTTGTGTTTTCATGTGTGGATTGGGTTGTTCATTCTTGTGTGGAGTGGGTTGTATTTTCCTGTGTGGACTGGGTTGTTCTTGGGCTTGAGAGGTGGAGCCATTTTGTAATTAATGACTTAGGTATATATATGGGAATATACCTAAGTAAAGTTGGTTGAAACTTCGTGATTGTATCTTTCCATTGTGGTTTATCCTTCGTCGATTCTGAGAGACCTTCGCGGGTCTCGGGATCTCTAATGAGTATCATATACTCACCCCTGCGCGGGCTATGCCCGCACTATGTTGTATTAAATGAAGACGATGGACAACACAGATCGATGTGGATGCTTGTGGAGCGGGACAGTACCCAGAGGTGGACCACTTTGAGGGACGTGCACGAGGCAGATGACTGGTCCCGAGGAGTGAGAAGACTATTTGTACCCACCCTATAGGTGGTATTTCCATACGATGACTCGGTGTTGTTGTTTTACTTACTGTTGTTGTACTTTCCTTTCATTTGTACTGTACTTCTAGTTGGGTTTGTATACTGGCTCATTTACTTTTCAGCACTTACCTTGTACCCATTTTTTCATAGTTCTTACCACACTCGCATACTCTGTTATGTTTTTTTACTTTATAAAAAGGCAATGCCTTCCAATTTATCGTGATTTACTCCTTTGGTGCTAGTCACCATCCCTTGGCCTATCGATGACATGCTTGGGGTAGTCACAGCACGGGCCCTGAGGATGGGTCGTGAAAAATTGGAATCAGAGGGTGGTTTTACCATAGAAATTAGGACTCTAACAATTTATTCTATGTGAGGAAATAATGTTAAGAATATTGAGTGTGGTTTTCAGTTCATTGAGTCCAGTGTTGGTGCAACGACTGATGTATCCATACACCAGGACCCTAACATCTGATTTCCGACTCCGTGCTTGAAAAAACTGATTGCATGTGTGTTTTAAAATTTCTCTTTGTGATTACTTTGTGTCATCTCACTAGGTATATTGTTTGATCGTGGCACACCAGTTTATTTCTAGATGGCCCCATGAAGGCAGACATCTAGTTCTCCATGTTATATGGGGGATGGCAGCCCACTGAATGACAAGGCCTCAGTGTAGGGCCACATTATAGCAGAGGCACCTGCGGTACCACTACCCACTGAACCACTGATGCTTCCAGCCCCATCAGTAGATAGTGGACGCTGCCCAGGAATGTTTCATGAGTTTCAGAGATAGATGCCGCCCAGGTTCCGTGGAGAGACGGATCCTCAGGCAACCGAGGATTGGCTAGAGGCTATCGTGAGAGTCTTTGGATTGGTAGGGACACCAGAAGACCTTATGGTGGTCCTTGCCGCGAGACTCCTACACCCAGAATCAGGTAGATGGTGGAGCTTGATGCTCTAGGTGCACGGCAGGGCATCTCTAATTTGGACGGGCTTCGAGAGCCTCTTCCGCTCGGAGTTTTTTCCAGCCACCCTCTGTGCGGTGCGCAGCCAGGAGTTACTATAGCTGCGCCAGGGATGCATTTCAATAGCCCAGTACTAGGCGAGATTTACCGACCTCTCGTGCTACTCCACGGATATAGTTCGGGACCCATTATTCTTGGCCCAGACCATTGAGCAGGAACTGAGGAATGAGATCAGATCTTCGACGATTCCCCTCAGCATCCCGACACTGGAAGGTGTGCTTGAGCGATCCCTATTAGTGGAGAGCTTTCTCGCCGAGTAGCCATCAGCAGCGAGACCCACCGTAGGATGGAATAGAGTGGCGTCTTCTATAGCTGGTAGTCGACAGACGTCGCATATGTCCAAGCGGACCAGGTTATCAGGTGGGTGACCTCATGATAAAGGTTTAGCTGTGTGAGGAATACGGTGTAGAGCCATACTTAGGAGGAGTAGACAGTTCTATGCATGTGGTGGGAAGGGCCACATGGATCGAGATTGCCCGACCATACCTTAAGATGAGCAGCAGGAGGTTGAGGGACCTCCCAGGTAGAGGTTCGACCATGGTGGCCCACCGGGAGCAGGAAGACGTGGTAGAGGATTTGGCCAAGAAGTAGGTGGTGGATGACGTTTCGAGGCCCTACAACCACCACCACCGGGAGGACCACCCCGACCACAGGGAAAAGGTGGGCATGGTAGAGCTCAATTTCTGCTAGCTGAGGCCTACGACCATAGAGCTCTGGGAGGAGATGGACAAGAGTGGGACTAGCTCCAGGCATAGAGAATTTTGTTCATGATGCTTCTAGATTTGTTGATGTTCTTTTTGTGGATGCTTTATGTCATTCTACTTTGAGGTACAGTAATAAAAGACACTTGTTCTTGTGACGTTTTCTTACCTGTCCTTTTTATGTGTTTGATATTGAGAGGTTTTGGTTAAAACTATTGACTTGACCCTAACTTTCTAGATTCCTACTTGAGGTGACCTAGTGACCACACACTGCTGCCGACAGTGTGACTCGACCCTTGGAGGAGAGAGTAATGGTTGGATCTCTTGGTAGTAGCGTCGAGGCCTTACAATGTCATCCATGACATGAAATAGTACCTTTCATGTGAGGATTAACTGTATTAGGAAAAGAACTTGTCTTATCCAGGGGATCAGATCAGATTTCTTTTTTCAAAAAAGGAGAAATCTTAGAATCTCTTGTAGGACATAAGAGGAAAGAGGTGTATTTGAGTTCTTTAAAATGGCTAGTCACACCCATGGTTTGTTGAGAAAATGATTTACGGTTTACTCTAATATCAAAATTCTCAGGTGTGACGTCTCATAGAAGGACTATGACCTGAGATGGTGTCGATGACTTGAGTTCCTCCTGGACTATGACATTGAGATAGTCTATAATCCTGGGAAGGGGAACGCTGTAGCAAGGTTCGATTCACGGTTCCCCATTTGTCAGCAAGTGAAGGTGGAGCACCATGTGCCAGCAGACATGGTCCAAACCTTAGAGGTTTTGGAGTTGAAGTGGGCTGGGATATCCATGGATTTAGCGACGGGTCTCCCATGTACTTCTAGAGGACACGATGCCATTTGGGTGATTTTCGGCTGACTCACCATGTCGGCCCACTTCCTACCGATCAGAGAGCAGGGCTTAGTAGAGTGCTTGGGATACCTCTACGTCAATGAGATCGTACGACTCCATGGAGTTCCATCATATATCATCTTTGATAGAGACCCTCACTTTACATACCGTCTTTGGAAGGGGTTACAGGAGGCTTTGGGATGCAACTATGCTTGAGAAATGCCTTTCACCCTCAGACAGATGGCCAGACGGAGTGGACCATTCAGACACTTGATGACATGCTCCGTGAATTTGTTCTTGATTTTGGTCGCAGCTGGTAGGATCACCTACCCTTGGTGGAGTTTGCGTACAACAATAGCTACCACTCAACCATCGGGATGGCACCATACGAGGCAATGTATGGCCAACCTTGTAGATCACCTCTGTGCTGGACTGACCCTGGGGAGTCAACACTCGTAGGACCAGAGATGGTTCAGGGTACGACGGAAAATATATAGATCATCTAGGAGCGGATGAAGACTGCATAGAGCAGACTGAAGTCCTATGCTGATAGGAGGCATAGACCACTGGAGTTCAAGGTTGGAGACCACGTTTTCTTACGGGTGTTACCTCGATGTGGTTTTCAGAGTTCGGTAGGGGTGACAAGTTATCTCTGCTCTTCAGCGAACCATTCTAGGTCCTCAGCAGGGTAGGTGAGATGGCTTACCGCTTGGCCCTTCCACCTTAGTTGCATTGGGTGCATGATGTATTCCACGTATCTCAGCTGAGGATATATGTGCTCGACCAGACGCATATAATCGACAACAGGGAGCTATAAATCGATGTTGGTGTGACTTTTGCAGAGGTCCTGGTGGAGATCACTGATCAACCTGAGCGAGTCCTATTTGGATGGTAGATTCCTCTAGTGTGAATTCGTTGGTATCACATGAACCTCCATAAGATCACATGGGAGCGGGAGTCTCAGATACGGGCTCAGTACCCTCATTTTTTAACCTAGTTTATGATGTAGACTTCTGAGGTTTTAAATCACTTAGGTGCGAGTAATGTAAAAAACAAAAAATTTAAAAAAAAAATTCTTAAATACTTTCTAATTTTATGAGTCTATGGCTTCTGATGGCGCTTGATTCTAAGTCCCGGTGTGCCCGGAATCAATTTCTGATGTTTAGCTTGGGTACGTTCAGTAAACGAACGAGCGGGTTTTTCTATCTTTTGAACCGGTGATCGGAATTAAAATCTATGGTCACCGATGAACTCACAACACTGGTAATTTCTAATGGGGACATTTACCGCCATTGCATTTTTTGTGGGTTTGCAGTATCTATTCTGGTGGTTTAATTAAGAAGTAAATAAAAATTTTCGGAACAATTTTTATTTTATAAGTTTGTTATACCCTCCCATGGGAAGTTAGGGGTGGGGACCACAGCTACCTAACTACCCATGTTTGGATGTTAAATAGGTGGGGACCACTTGACTCCCAACTATTTTAATTTCCTCTAAATGCATAAAAACCCCCTCATTAAATTTCCAAACCCCCTCTTTAAATGACAATCTATCTACCTCACACCATTAATTCATGTCAACCCGCAAATTAATGAGGATATTTCCTCTTTTCCCCCTTTTTATTTAATTGCCAACGTCTTTAATAAATGGGTACCTTCCCTCTACCTTCATTCATTGATTGTGAACACATTTTTTTAAAATGTGGTGATTTGAATTTTGGGATGTTGCTCTACGTGTGTAATAAAATAACAGGAGTATCCTATTATTTTATTTTAGGGGATAACATTTGTTGGGAGAATAATGATCGGGGGAGATCCTGAGATTTTGGAAGAACACCTGCCTACGATGAAGAACGATGAAGAATGATGAAGAATGCCAATTCCCCGAAGATCGATGACAGACCACTAATTCTATTCTCTGTGACAAGAGAGGAGGTGCGGCTTCCTCTTCAGCGCACTCCGACATCGACTATGATCCCTTTCCCCATGACGTAGACGTTCTTCATCAATCATTGAGGTAGGGGAATTTTTATATATTTCATTATGTGAGTTATACCCTTGGAATGACCTGTATTTGTTGGGTGATGTTTTAAACCACTAACGCAGTGGGTACGGACTAACGAACAAGTCCGGACCCACCGATATTTTTTTCATGATGCGCAGAATTTTTGGCAATAACAATGTTGAACCGTAATTCTTATTGGAGGCCTTCGTAGTGATGTATGGGTCTAGAGACGACTGCATGCGCAGATGAGAGTAAAATCGGTCCACCAAAATGACTCTAGTGGCCCGCGAAAGCCCCCGGCGGCAACCAGACACGCCGCCGGCAGACGACTATCGCAGCTGTGCTTGGGACAACGAGGGCGGGATCCCGCAGCCGCATGGGATCCGAGGTAGACCGTGGCCTCGCGTCCGCGGGACAGGGGGCCATCGCCCCCACCCCCCGGCCTAGCTAGGGCAGGTCGCGTGGACCAACCAGCGCCGGCTGGGCCAGCCAGCCCTCGCCCAGTCCGGATCTGGACCCGGGTTGGGTCCACCCAGTTCGGGCCTCCCCGGGGGGGTTGGGCTGGGTAAGACTGGGCCAAGACCCCCACTTTGAAACGTTCTTCGGTCTTTTGCCTATAACAATAGCTATGAACTTATGATCAATGCACCGTTAGTTTCATATGAATCCTTTGATCAATACTGTCATTTTGGTATATTACACATGAGGTTTCGGTAATGTTTGGGTATGTCTGGGTTGGTTTGAACCCGAAACCAACCGGGCCCTTGGAGCGGAAACACTTATAACTTAAGGACCGGATGTCTGTTTGACGTGTCATCATTTGCGTTGAATTTATATTGATGATATGGTCCTTTTGGCTTACTCCAGATAAGGTTTGGACATAGTTGGAGTATGGTCGTGTTGGTTTTAGCTTAAAAACAAATCAGGACCCTGTGACGGAAAATCCAATAACTCTCAGACCGGGCGTCTGATTGATGCACCGTCTGTCACGTTGGGTTTCTTTTGACGAGATGGAACTTTGGGATACATAAACTCTGGACATCATCACTATATAGACCCAACACTTGGCGTACATATACATTACATTACTTTTGTAGAATACTTAATTTATAACATAAATAGACATCAAAGGACCGTAATAGTTTAGTGTCTTTGGAAACTCGGAATATAATCTTCTAATCTCGGTGAGATATATTCAAAATCTCCCATGAAGATATTCTTTTTTTTCTTAACTAAAACCATTATTTCAATCTTGGTTGAAAGGAAACCACAAAAAGGGTGAGATCAAATACTGAGTAAGGGTATGCATGGAGAAAATAAAACAAACCATAATCATTTGAACTTGAAAACATTAGCATAATATTTAAACAACAAAATCTTGAGCAATGACATAAAGAATGGAAGTACGTAAGGCATAGATCATAATAGAGCATCAATCATGATAAAATAGCATGGGAATAAAACATGTAATTGTGGAAAACCGTTAATCACATGATATGATTTCCATAGTAGCCAAGGAATTGCTGCCAAGACCCTCTTAGTGGACAAAGTCACTTTCTAAATTGAGTTCACTCCGCTTTCTAGTCCTGTAATATTGAACCAAATTTACTTACCGTTCCAGAAATTTCTATCTCATGAGATATAAATCTTTAACCAATGCATTGAAGTAAGATATAGGTCCCACCAATCTCATAATGAAATCATTCTTATGTGTGCCACATAATAAAAATAAATCATTCATCATAACCCAAAAAATAAAATGGGTTTAATAAACATCATAACATCATAACATAATCCATATAAAAAATGGATAACATTTCATCACATGAAAAATGAATCCATGTAAATCATAGATACATTATAATTGATATATATACATATGAAAAAAAATCATCTTATATGGAAAATGGTTTTGATAAAATAGATGAAATGAATTCTTGTGGAAAATATCATTTCTTCTTTCAAATCGTTTTCTTTTCACAAAATTACATGTAATGATTAAGGAAAATGATATTGTTGAAAATAGTCATGAAATATTGTAGAGTATGATTCATGAAAATAACGTGTTATGAAAAAGTAAAAATCCATTCATGCCGTATATGTTAAAAAATCATTATTCTAGTACTTTTGTCGGAAAAGTCAAAAATTTCCTCGTGTGGTAAACAAATGTATGATTCCTTTCATAAAATCTGGTAAATTTCAAAATTAGGTAAAAAGGACTTTAAACATAGATGAATACATTTTTAGAAAACATGGGCATTGATGATAACAACAACCCCAGTAAATACTTACGAATAAACAACCTTGGATAAAAACGAGATTAGAAAAGTTATCCCTTACCTTATGTCTGATATGCTTCGTATATATATGAACCTCCTGTATAATGATTTAAATAATTTCATTGACTTATTAAAAAATCATATTCACTATTATTATATCATACATTGTTTACTTATGAATTTATTTTACCCGTTCTTTTGTAAATTCGATGTAAAAGCACAGATTTGGGTAAAATCGTTTCATTTATTGTATGTGTTTTGACTTGTTGTTCTTGATATTATTACTTATATAATGATTTACTTAATTTAATAGTGTAAAACATGATTTATATATAATATATATTATTCATATACATATTTATATGATAGATCGATAAATGGAATGAAATACATCGTTCATGGAGATGGTAGGCTGTAAGTACGCATGAATGTTGTTTTCGTTTACTTATTGAATTGAATGGAATTAAGTAGATGAAATACATATATATATATAATCCAGTATAATTATTATGTCATATATTTCATTATTAATCATTATATATACTTTATAATCAGTCTTGAATGGTTAACATGGAGAATTAATCTCATCCAGTTGTGAAGACAGTATTCTGTACGTATGCACGACCAATGATATCATTCCCATGATCCTGGAATTGTATTGAATTATATGTATACTAATTCAGAATCAATAAAACTTTTCAATAATCATATATAGTTATTTATTTACACCATTATACCCATCCAAGTAAGGTGGTGTTCGAAAACAGATTACACCACGGCGTGGATACGGTATTCTGTATGTACGCACGGGCGTTGATTTCATTTTTCGTAGGATGGATAGAATGTGAAATAAGGTTGTTTCATATTTATACTATCATATAATTATATATGTAATACTAATTCTATTACTTAATAATTCTACAACTAAAGAAGAAGAAGTAGAAGAAAAAGGAAACTTGAGAGAATCGGAAGAAGAGATTACCTCTTCATCGACGCACCTCCTTTAATCTTCCTTTTAAGGAAGTAGTGTTTTTATTTTCAGAAGACCAGAACCTCCAGAATGTTTCTAGGGAAGTGGATAAGAGAAATGTCCAGGGGTTGTCCGAGATTCAAGGATCAAAAGGGTGTGAAGAGAGGAGGGAAGGGGTTCCCTTTTTATAATGGAGGGGAGGGGTACCTTTGGAAAAACTTAAAATATTATTTTATAATAAAGTCATATTCATATTTTTTTTAATAGCTCCAAATTGATTTATTTAAAAGATAAGGTGGGTATGGGTCTAAATAATCTCAACCAATAGGTTTTAGACAAGTTTAGGTTACTATTTTATCCTTATCATTTAGATTTAACTATAAGTTAAATAATTTAACTTTTACCATGTCTTTTTGTTTTCTGACACTATATGGTTAATAAACATACAATAACAAGTCAAAATATCCCCAAGTGGTTCATTATTTATATATATATCCTTATCTAAGTCATTTTTCCCAACCATATATTTTTAGGAATAAAATAACAATTAATAATATAAAAGTTGTTTTAAAAATTATTTTATGTCAATTTTGACACTATTTGGTATTTGATTTTTGTGAAAATCATAACAGCATGGTTAGTTGGAAAAAAGTTAATTAAATAAATACAATCAGGTCATATTAAACTATAAAATTCGTTTAATTCATAAAAATTCTAAAATTACATTTATTTGGGTATTTATAACATCAATTATGTTAATATTTCGTTAATAAGGTAATCACTGCATCATCATTGTGTAAAAAATAAATTAAATTATTTAATGTCTATAAATTATAAATAAAATACCATTATGTAGGAAATATTTTTATCATTCTAATTAGTATTTATAGTTGAATTTATCTTAGGCATAACAATATATTAAAAAATTTTACTTATTAAACTATAATTTTAACTATTTTAACTCTTCTTTAAATAAAATAATAATAAATGTCCTAATCTAATACAAGTGGTCCTAAAGGGTAATATTTTATCCGTAAAATTGTTTTTTTTTTCAAATTAAACATATCCAATATAATTAGGACATGTGTTAGGGTAATAGTAATATCATTTTTATATTTAATTACCCTATTTACTTATAACCGTGGTAAATAAAAGTAAAAATTTACTATTCACCAAATATTATTTTTATATTATTGAACCACATTTTAATCCTTGATATTAATCGTGTCTCTCGGATTTTCAAAACTCCACTCACAGAAGTGGAAAAATTATGTTTTATGTAAATTATTAAATTCTCCTAGGAGGTGGGTAAAAGACGTTGAAAAGTTCAATAAAATTTTTATAGATATAAAATTATTATAAAATGACTCTAATGATTTACATTGAAGTTATATAGGTATTATGTATTAATTTTTAAATAAAATAAATTTCAATAAAATAAATAATTATTTAAATAAAAAAGTAGGTTTTTAAATAGTAACCCATTGTTTTCATTATTCATAAAAAATTTCCTGTTTTTAGAAAAATACCAAAAATTCACCCTATGGTAATTTCGATATTCCGAATCCAAAAATGAAGTCTATTTTGAATGATAAAATTTATAAAATTTCATAAAGTGGGTATTACTCTTCATAATAGCTAATTCATAATAATATTATAATAATATATTGTTTAATGAAAACTAGGTATTACGTACTACACACGCAATCGAAAAAGGTATTGATTGTGTGTAATGAATGCCAAGTCTGGGATGCGTGTAGTGAATTCTCTGTTCAGTTTTGCGTATAACATAATCAAAACATATTTCATTTATACATTAAACAAAATCTATACTTATTGTTGTGTAGAATAATTTCCACAAAATGAACTTGAATTTGTGTGTAACACAAGCCAAGAATAGTGTTGTGTATACTACAAGCTAATTCGGTGTTGCATATAATACAATCTAATCTTGGTGTAGTGTATAATATAAGACCTCAAAGAAATTAAAAATAATATATCTCATAAAATCTCAGGATGTTACATTCTACCCCCCTTAAAATGATTTTCGCCTTAGAACTTTGTGGGGGTTATAAATGGTTTACTACTTGAAAGTTTCTTTCATAGAAACCCACATCGTAAACAGGAATACTAAATCTTCATTTTAAAAAGGAAAGTTAGAAATGTAACAGTTACCCAGATTAACACATCACTGGGTTTCCACATAGGAGAACATAGGTGGAAATATTGATATGGAGGAAAAATATACCCATCAAGTTCTGATGGAGAGTGGTAGACAACATGGATATGAAAAATGCATCAATCACAAAGCCATAAATTTTTGATGATCCTAGGTACGATCTGATTAATCAGATATAAGAGCACTAGGAAAACATTTTTGGTCTTCATTATCATTTCCCTAATGTTGAAAAATATTAATTAGAAGAAATAATTAGTTGATTTTGGTACAATCTCATTGTTGTTTGTGCCTTTAAAAATTTTCACTTTGTCTCTTAAAAAAAGTAAGTTGAATGTGTCTTCCAAAAAGTTTTAGCAGATCCTGTGATAGAACGATAGTTCATTCCATATCTCTCAAACATAAGGTTAGAAGAAGTTATATACATAAGTCCATCTATGGTGAGATTAATCGTATATGATTCCTAAAATGGACTTATACTTCATCTATCATAACACTTAATAAAACTTGTTTCTACTAACTGGGGACTACCTCTAGGCCGGTGGTAGGCGATAAAGGCATGTCACACTTGGGTTGGGGGTTCGATTCCCGAAACCTTGACACGACGGGTTGTCGCCCGTCCTGCATGTTTTCCTTTTTCTAAATCTTCACCACTATAACATTCAAGAAATAATATCAAAAAAATTTCTATCCTTAAACAATACTATCCAATGTCCAACATAATCTATTCCAATTTTTAGGCTTATCCAAAATACATATGTCTAATCTCATAGTATAAAGAAAATGATTACTGGAAATGTCATCTACCGAGCATGTGATTACAATCATTTATCATATGATATATCTTGTTGGTCACATTCCAAACATGTGAATACCTTAATCATTTATTACCATAGAACCATAGTGGAAACACGATTTATGTTAAAAGTTAACTCCTTACACATCCTAAAATTTATATATACTCAAACCATGATATCACTTTGTCCTTATATCAGTCATAAGCTCATGAATACTACCATACAAATTATTTTCTTCTTATCCTTCATTATGAGCATCTCATCTACTATAAAAAAATATTTCAATCACTTTTCATGGTAACTAGTACCATAAAATTATTCAATACCACAATGTACTAATACATAGATATTCCAATATCCCATGATACTAAAATGACATTCCACACTACAATTTTGGAATCCCGTTACATAAACACATAATAATTCTACCACATCATTTTCATACTCAACATTGCCAATAGTGATCGCATGTGACTTTCCTTTGTCCTTTTCCTTAAGAGGTTTCTCATGTAGATCATCATTAACAATGATATTAGGGAATTGATTAGTATAATGCCCCATTTCCTTGCAGTTGAAGAATTGAAGTGTTGGTTGAGTGACCTCTGTAGTCTTTTCTCTATTCAGGTCATTAGAATCCTTTTTCCCATCACTTCGGCACTCAACTGCTTGATGTCCTTATTTTCCACACTTGAAACATTTTCTAGTGCCTTTTAGACAATCTCCACCATGCTTTTTTTCCACACTTTTAGCATAAAGAAACATTCACCTTATTTTCAACATTGTTATGAGGTATTTCCTTGAACCACATCTTTATTTTCTTGTCAAAACCATGAGATGGATATGTTACACCAACTTCCAGTTCTACCGTGACAGCACAACGCACAATTTATGAAATAGCTACTGAAGTCTCTTATAGCTAATGCCCTTCAGTGACTTGGTTTTAATCCACTGAATAATCGATCAACATTACGTTCCGGTAGGATGATAAAGCCAGATGCATACCTTGCAAGAATTTTAAAATTTGCTTTGTATCTACCAACAGATTCAACATCGTTTTGCTTAAGCTCATGGAAGTCATTTTCCATATTTTTTCTAAGAATACGTGGGAAGTACTTATTAAAAAACATGATCTCAAACTCATCCCATTCCATTGATGCAATTTCATCTTGGGGCCTTGTGCTCTTTTTTAGATTCCACCACTGGTCTGCTTCAACTTTTAAACCGTAAATAGGCAAAATGACTTTTTCATGCTCTGAATAGTGATGTATGGAAAATATCTTTTCAATTCTACTAATCCATTGTTCAGAAACAAGTTGATCAGAAGACCCACTGAATGAAGGTGGGTGTTGCCTCATGAAAGACTCAATAGAATATTTTTCCCGTCTATACTCATTCGTATGTCCAAAATGATTCATCGCTTGTGTAAGTATAGCAATAAAATTTTTCACTCTATTTCCCATAACATTGGTTTGTTAATGAGGACAATTATTGCATTGGCCATTACATTGATCAACACGGTTCCTTCGAGTTCCAACCATCATCTAAAACCCAAATGAATAGTGTGAGAGGCAAGAATCATGCTAGGTAAAACAACATAATAAAGGAGGAGTACCTTTAATATATAACCTATTAGGTTTAATTCTAATAACTTTATCATAATTATAGTTCTATAACCTATACTTATACTTAACCATAGGGACATCCATAAACATACCTTATAAATATCTCTAGGGATCTCACTATATTTTTCGAATCCTAGTTTCCAAAGGATGACTAAACATTACCTCTGATACCAACTGTAGAGACCCAAAGCATGACGTACATAGACATTACATTACTTATTTGGAATACTTATTACATAACAAAAATATACACCAAAGGATACTAATAGTTTAGTGTCTTTGGAAACTCAGAATATAATTTTATAATCTTGGTGAAAGATCGTCAACATCTCCCACAAAGATCCTCCTTTTTTATTACCTAAAACCTCTCTTTTAATCCTTGGGAAAAAGAAAACATAAAAACAGTGATCTCAAATTCTCAATAAGGGTAATAATGGAGAAAATAAAACAAACCATATACATTTGATCTTCAAAACTTGAGCATAATATTTAAACATCAAAATCATGACCAGTGGCATAAAAAATGGAAGTACGTAAGGCATAGATCATAATGGATCATCAATCATGATAAATTAGCATGGGAATAAAACATGTAATTGTGGAAAACCATTAATCACATGATATTATTTCCATATTATCCAATTCATTACTACCAATACCATATTAGTGGACAAAGTCCCTTTCTGAATCGAGTTCACTCCTCGTTCTAGTCCTGCAATACTGAACCAGATTGACTTATCATTCCAGTCATGTCTATCACATGAGATATAAATATTTACCCAATGAATTGTTGGTAGATATATATCCCACCCATCTCATATTGAAATCATTCTTAAATGTGCCACAACAGAAACGTAAATCATTCATCATAACCGAAAGAATAAAATGGGGTTCATAAACATCATTACATCATAACATAATCATTATAAAACAAATGGATATCATTTCATCATAAGAAAAGTGAAACCATGTAAATCATTGATATTTTATACATGATACATACATATATGCAAAAATGTCATCTTATATGGAAAATGGTTTTGATAAAACACTAGAAATGAATTTTTGAGGAAAATATCATTTCTTATTCAAAATCATTTTATTTTCACAAAATTAGATGCAATTTTTAAAGAAAATAATTTTTTAAAAAATATTCATGAAATATTTTAGAGTATGATTCATGAAAATAAGGTGTTATGAAACCGTAAAAATACGTTCATGAAATATAAGTTAAAAAAACATTCTCCTCGTACTTTTGTCGGAAATGTCAAAATTTTCCTCATGTGTTAAAAAAAAGTAAGATTCATGTCATAACATCTGGTAAATTTTAAAAATGGTTAAAACATACATTAAACAAAGAGGAAAACATTTTTATAAAACATGGGCATGGATGATAATAATAACCCTAGTAAATACCTACGAATAAACAGTATCAGATAAAAATGAAATTGGAAAAGTTATCCCTTACCTTATGTCCAATATAATTCTTATGTATCTGAACCTCCTGTATAATGATTTAAATAATTTCATTGACTTATTAAAGAATCATATTCATTATTATGATACCATATATGGTTTACTTATGATGTTATATTACCCGTTCATTTGTAAATTCGATGTAAAAGTAACGATCTGGGTAAAATTGTTTCATTTATTGTACGTGTTTCGACTTGTTGTTCTTGAAATTATTACTTATATACTTATTTACATAATTCCATAATTTAAAACATGATTTATATGTAATATATATTCCACATGTATATATATTTATTAGAAAGATCGATAAATGGAATGAAATACACCGTTCATGGAGACGGTAGGCCGTACGTACACATGAACGTTGTTTTCGTTTCTATATTGAATTGAATGGAATTAAGTAGATGACATACATATATATATATAAAGTATAATAATTATTAAATATATTTCATTATTATTCAATATATATAATTTATAATCATTCATGAATGGTTAACATGGAGAATGAATCTCATCGCGTCATGGAGATGGTATTCCGAACGTAGCCACAAGCAATTATATCATTCCCATTATCATGGAATTGTACTGAAGTGTATGTATAATATTTCTGAATCAATATCACATTATAATAATAATATATAGTTATTTATTTACACCATTATACCCATCCAATTAAGGTGGTGGTTGAAAATAGATTACACCATGGCGTGGAGACGATATTCCATTCGTACGCACACGCGGTGATTTCATTTTCCGTAGGATGGATAGAAGGTGAAATAAGGTTGTTTCATATTTATAATTACATTTATGTATATATTTAATACTTATTTTATTAATTTATAACGAAAAAAATAAATAATAAGTTGTAGAAGAAGAAAGAAACTTGAGAGAATCGGAAGAAGAAATTACCTCTTCTTAGACGCACCTCATTTAAGCTTCCTCTTATGTAAGTAGAGATGGTCTTTTGAGAAGCCCAGAACTTCCAGAATGTTTCAAGGGAAGTGGATAAGATAAATGGTCATGTGTTGGCTGATCTTAAATGCTCAAAATGGTGTTAAGAGAAGAGGGAAGTGTTTCCCTTTTTATAAGGGAGGAGATGTGCACCTTGGGAAAAACATAAAATATTATTTTATAATAAAGTCATATTTGGTTTCTAATAGCTAATAATTGATTTATTTCTAAGATAAGGTGGGTATGGGTCTAAATACTCTCAACCAAAATGTTTTAGAGAAGTTTAGGTTAATATTTTATCTTTATCATTTAGATTTAACTCTAAGTTAAATAATTTAACTTTTATAGTGTCTTTTTTGTTTTCTTACACTATATGGTTAATAAACATACTATAACAAACTGAAATAACCAAAGTGGTTCATTATTAATATATATATCCTTATCTAAGTCATTTTTCCAGGCCTTAGATTTTTATGAAATAAAATAACAATTAATAATATAATATTTGTTTTAAAAACTATTTTATGTCAATTGTGATACTATTTGGTATTTGATTTTTGTGAAAATCATAACAGCATGGTTAGTTCGAAAAATGTTAATTAAAAAAATAATAACATGTCATATTAACCCATAAAATTAGTTTAATTCATAAAAATTATAAAATTACATTTATTTTGGTATTTATAACATCAATTATGATAATATTTCATTAATAAGGTAATTACTGCATCATCATTGTGTCATAAATAAATTAAATTATTTAATGTCTAAAAATTATAAATAAAATAAAATTATTTAGGAAATATTTTTATATTTCTAATTAATATTTATAGTCGAATTTATCTTCTGTATAACCATATATTAAAAAAAATTTAGTTATTAATCTTTGATTCTAACTATTTTAACTCTTCTTTAAATAAAATAATAATAAATGTCCTAATATAATCCAAGTGTACCTAAAGGGTAATATTTTATCCTTAAGGTTTATTTTGGTTCAATTTTACTTATCCAATAGAATTAGGACATGTTATAGGGTAATAGTAATATCATTTTACCCATAATTACCCTATTTACTTTTAACCGTGGTAAATAAAAGTAAAAGGCTTCTATTTAACACAAATTATTTTTATCTTATTGAACCACATTTTACTCCTTCATATTAACCTATTCACTGGGATTTTCTAAATTCCACTCAAAGAAGCGGTAAAATTATGTTTTATGTAAATTTTCAAATTCTCATAGGAGGTGGGTAAAAGACAGTGAAAATTTCAATAAAATTTTTATATATCTAAAATTGTTATAAAATGACTCCAATGAGTTAAATTGAACATATATAGGTATTATGTATCTATTTTGACCTAAAATATATTTAAATAAAATAAATAATTATGTAAATAAAGAGGCTGTTTTTAAATAGTAACCCGGTGTTTTCACTATTCATCAAAAATTGAAAGTTTTCAGAAAAATACCAATAATTTACCCTAGGCTAATTTCAACATACCGAATCCAAAAATGAAGTCCATTTTAAAAGATACAATTTATAAAATTTTATAAAGTGGGTATTACTATTCATAACGGCTTGTTCATAATAATATTATAATAATATCTTGTTTAGTGAATCTATGTGTTGCGTACTACACACGCTATCGAAGAAGGTCTTGATTGCGTATAATGAAATCCATGTCAGGGTTGTGTGTAGTGAAAGCTCTGTTTGGTGTTTCGTATAACATAATCAAAACTTATTTTATTTATACATTAATCAAAATCTATACTTAATGTTGTGTAGAATAATTTCCACAAAACGAACATGAATTTGTGTGTAACCCAAACCAAGAATAGTGTTGCGTATACTGCAATGTAATATGGTGTTTCATATAGTACATGATAATCATGGTGTAGTGTATAATATAAGACATCAACTAAATTAAGAATAATATATCTCATCAAATCTCGGGGTGTTACAGTGACGGCTGATGTATAGACTCTTTTGCTCGAGGAGCGGACCCTCCCGGAATCAAGCATGTTGTGTGCGAGAACCCTAGAGTTGGTTGTGACTGCGACGATGATGAATGCACATGGATACTATATAGGTTTGGAAGTGTGGACGACTGTACTTGGATCATATGTGGGTTTGGCAGCGATGAAGATCGTACTGGAATCCTCTATGGGTTCGACAGTGATGAAAACTATTCTTGTATCCTACGTGGGTCCGGTAGTATTGACATGTATACTAGTATCATGTGTGGGTCTGACAGAGTATCTGCTCTTGTATCCTATGTGGGTCTAACAGCTTAGCTAGTCTTGTATCATATTTGGGTCTGACAACATAGATGATCCAGTGGCTATATCTGATCATCTCTATCATGATATGAAAGATGTATACCTTTGTGATATGAGTCTTGATTTTCAATCATTATCATCTATGTGAATGTCTTGCACTCATGTCTGGAATGGGTTGTGCTTTCTTGTGTGGACTGGGTTGTGTTTTTTTGTGTGGACTGGGTTGTGTTTTCCTGTGTAGATTCGGTTGTGTTTTCCTGTGTGGACTGGGTTGTGCTTTCCTGTTTGGACTGGGTTGTGTTTTCTAGTGTGGACTGGGTTGTGCATTCTTATTTGGACTGGGTTGTGTTTTCCTATGTGGACTGGGTTGTGCATGGGATTGAGAGTTGGAGCCATTTATTAATTAATGACTTCGGTATATGTATGGGCATATACCTAAGTATAGTTGGATGATACTTCGTGATTGTATCTTTCATTTGTGGTTTATCCTTCGTGTATTCTGAGAGAACTTCGGGGGTCCTGGGGTCCCTACAGAGTATCATATACTAACCCATGCACGGGCTATGCTCGCACTACGTTGTGTTGGATGCGGACGACGGAAAATGATGATCAAGGTGGAGGCTTGTGGATCTGGACGGTACACGGAGGTGGACCACTTTGCGGGAATTGCTCGGGGAGGACGACGGGACCCGAGGAGGTGAGGAGAATATCTGTACCCACCCTACAGGAGGGATTTCCGGAGGATGACTCGGTGTTTCTATTTTACATACTGTTGTTTTAATTTTATTTCAGTTGTACTGTAATTTCATTTGGGTTTGAATACTGGCCCTTTTACTTTTCAGTAATTACCTTGTACCATGTTTTTCTTAGTGCTTACCTCACTCGCGTACTCTGTTGTGTTTTTTCTAACTTTATAAAAAGGAAATGGATTCCATTTTATCTGGATTTACCCATTTTGTGCTAGTCTCCAGCCCCTGACCTATGGAAGGAGGGCTTGGAGAGTGACAGCACAGACCCCGAGGATGGGTTGTGACACGGGCTGGGTCGAGTGCCAGTTTTGATGGTGTCCTCATTTGGTTCGTGAAAAAATGTTATCGGAGGAGGTTTAGGTTGACTCTTTAGGTCTTTTTATTTGGGGAATAGTCAGGATAGTCTATATTTAAGATTTTTGGGACTTGGAATTCTAGTTATGGTCTGTGTGCCTGATCACCACACCTCATGATGGGATTTATGTTTCTAGGATAAGTCGGGATTTATGTAAGTACTTTGGTTTTCTTGGTATGACTATGATTAGGGGAAATGAAAATAGAGTTGGTTAATGGTCTTAGTAAGCTCACAGTGTCTGAAAAGCCTTGTGGAGCTAAGTATATTCCCTATAAAACACTCTGTGATCGTGAAGTGAATTGAATATGGCCACCAACCATATGTCCAAGTGACCCACTGAAACTAGTTTCCTCTAACATTGTTTTGTGCTTCAGTTTTGAATTCCTGGCACTTTGGTTTTATGAAGCGTAATGTTTTTGTGAAATGATTTTCAAATAAAGAGGGAATGGCTTGATTTATGAAATGGTGGAACTGAATTTTCAGAATTTTTTTGAAATGGAATATAGTGTGCTTACCCCTCTTTTGAATGTAGGAACTACATTGAAGATAGTTTTGATAAGTGTTTCCAATAGAGTTTTCTAAATAATAAAAGGGTGTTTTAATGGGAATAAATGTTTTAAAATTGATATGAATATCATAAAAGTGAGTTATTTTCTAAATGTTTGTGTCTTTATTAAATGTTTTGTAAGATGTGAATTGGGATTTTGATCATGGGGTTAGCAGTTTTGAGAAAAATGATGTGTTGGTTGACTGTTTTGGTTTTGAATAGTGTAAAGAATTGTTTGTTTTATACATTGATATTTCTGTGAGCAACCACTTTCACGGGGTTATGTGGGATGATGGATGGTTGATGGAATGACATGATGAGTGTCGGGATGGATATGAGAAGGGTTCCCAGTGTGGCATAGAATCATGCATGTGTATGGCCCATGAGGTACCACTGGTGGATACGCTAACCGTTGAACCGTTTGTTTTCAAGAAATGTTATCAAATAAAAATATGATGTCTTGATTAATCCTTTGGGATGGCTTATATTATGTGTTTTTGGAAAATGTTGATGTTGTGGGATATTTTGAATCCATGGAACGATCCTATTTGAACTGTGTTTTGGGTTGATGTTTGGTTAGTAAGCTGGGTAGAAGGACCAGTTAGTAGTCTTCTCTGAAATATGTTTCGGGACACCTTTATGGTGGTTCCATTCATGTGTTTGGATCTAGTTTATGGCTTGTTTTGAACAATGGAACATCTTGGTTGGGTCCTTGGGTTCTCACATTTGATAAGGAATTCCCCCATTAAGTGTTAATGGATAACTGAAGTGCAACCCGAATTATTTCGGCATTAGAAAATCTTCCAGTTGATTAATATAAGGAATTTTTTATCAATAAATGTTTATTGAGTCTACCCCAATTCATTTCTTTGATTTTTATATCCTCTTGTAGCGGGAGAATTCTCTTGATAGGTTGAAAGAGACCTTAGTTTCTTAAGTTTCATAATTCGTTGAAGATGGAAGTGGTCTAGGGTTGTTAGTGGGGATGAGTGTCTCGATGGTGTATATGAGGGCCTCTGGGTTCTTCACAGTTTCATTGAAGCATGAGTTCATGTTAAACCACTAGTGTGGGAAATATGGTCACGATAGGATATTGTGGCCACTTTCTAGAATTGTGTATTGTTTGGGGATGTTGTATAAGGTCCATATCTATGCATTTTTTATATTAGTCACAATGTTCATGTTCGGTGTTGCCTTATGATGTCATGTTCTCGATTGACAGTAAAGGTAAAAGTTGGAAAATCATATGAGAGTCTCTGTTATGTTGGGAGAATTTCTCCCTTCGAAAAACCAAAAAATATTCCATTATAGAGGAAGGTGAGTGTAGGTGTTCTTTACTTATATTATTTCTCACCTTAACAACCAAGGTGTGATGTGTGTGCATATTCTAAGCCCATGTTTCAGTGAAATATTGGGTCAGGGTAATGTGAGTTTGGAATGTTTTATGTCTTGGAAAACTTATCAGGGATTGCGGTGTAGGTGTTGGTTGCACCGAAAGAAGAATTATCATTCAGGGGGTTTACAAATCCTATCTCTGGGGCCGAAGATGCTTCAATCATTAGAGCTCCACCCATAGGTATTTGAGAGAAGTAGGCCTGTAGTCAGGGGAAATCACAGGGTCGTTTAAACCCTTGTACATAGACCTATCCAAATTATGAACGATATGAAGAGTTTAAACCAATGGTGTCATCATCTTTATTCTATTGTTCATGTTCGGTGGATATATATGGAGGGACTTGTACCCATGACATCGCCCAATGTTATTCCCTCCACCTTTAGTTTCCATTGAGCCTTTGGAGAATGGTTTAATGTTTGGATAAACAGGTTGAGCACATGGTTTGCGCATGGTTAGTAGCGACCATGCCCCAGAAAACCATGTATATAAAAGGATCCCCATTGTTAGTGCAGGGTTTCCCAAACCATGAAGTCTAATCATGTGGTCGTCCCAAATATTTAAATTTTGGGTTGTTTCTGTAGCGACCCATGATGGTCGGTTAAAATGGATGGTTCTTATAGTGGGGAGACCCACAATGAGTCTGTTGGAATCCTCATGTATTAATCATATATAATGATCACAAATCCTATTACTGTTAATTAATCTCAGTCTTAATTGACCATCATGTTAATGATCTCCAATCTCAATAATAACTACACATCCTGTTTTAATGATAGCAAGTCATATTGATTATTTAGAAGTCTTATTCTTGATCACAAATCTAACTTATATTATCAAGCCTTTATATTTATGATTCAAGTTCTATTACTCTCTACTGGTTGAACTTATTCCATATTTTGCATATTACTGTCTATGTATAGAGACACCATGATGTTTGACACAGTAAGATAGGCTTTGTACAAGACAGAATCACTATCACCCAGACACCGTGAAGGAAAAACCGTGACCCAGACACAGTGAAGGAAAAACCCTGACCCAGAAACCGTGACGGACAAACCGTGACCCAGACACCGTGAAGGACAAACCATGACCCAGACACCATGAAGGTTAAACTGTGACCTAGACACTGTGAGCTAGACACCATGACCTAGAGACATAGTGAATCACATACCATGAAGCATATACCGTGAAGAAGACACCGTTTACATAATCATTGTGACACTGTTTCTTATCTTTTGTCAGGGTTATTTAAATAATGCTAACGGTCATATTTGATGGTTTTAATGAAATTAATGATATTTAATGATAGTTGTTGGTATTTTAGGAAACTGTATCCCGTACCTACAGAAAGGGAATAATTTTACTACTGCCAAAGCTCATGGAATATAAGTAAGATTGATCTGCAGTACACGAGAACAAGTTTGTGAATAAACCACAAGAAGAACTTACATACGCACGACAACTCAAGAACACAAGAACATTGTGCTGAACTAGAAGAACCATCCTCATCACAAAGCAGAGATTATAAGAATTATAAAGAACTCTCATGAGTACAATACAACACCTCCGAAGAACACCAGAACACAAGAGCACATGCTAAACTAAAACACTCTGTTTTTCAACAGAAAACCCAGATAAAGACTCATAAGCAATTCTCCTGAATCCAACGAGTCCAAAGCTGCATTTATAATCACTAGATCTCTCTAAACTCTTATCTGTCCTCTCTAAGTGATTTGTTTATTTACTTTCATGCCCCATGGTGTACTCTGTATATCTTACACACACATACTGTCTCCTGCACGGAACTATAGGATATCAAAATCCTCACTCTAAAACTCATAAATCTGGTTTACCCACATCAAATATGGAAGAGGTTCTTTTGTGGCCTGGTTATCTGTTTTATTTCCCATAGAGAATAGTGGTATAGGTCCCTGCGTGGCCTGGACAATTTTGTAAACTGTTGTTAACCCCGATCCCGGGTGTGGATCAAGTTTATATAAATTTGAGAGAACTAAGTATCGGCTTGAGACTGAACCTCTTGTTATATCTTCTGTGATTTTTAGATTATATCATAAGATTAATATATATATATATATATAATTAATTTTCCATTTATTGTTACATTGAAATATAAAACTTTTTTAATGTTACTTTGATAGTTAAATTAGAAAGTGTTTATGCTTGTTGGGAACCAGTAGGTCAGCTTCAAAAGCTAGTTTAATATTGTGATTAAATTGACTGAGAAGTAATCAATCTTTATGAATCTAATTGAACATTTTCAATCTGTATAAATTCACTACAGTTTAACTTGTTTTTAAATTGGGAAACTTTAATAGATATTAGTTTTTGTAAGAGAAATTTTAATTGGAACTCAATTCACCCCTCTTGAGTGTCCAATCCGACCAACATTTGGTATCAGAGGATCTGTTTTGGTTAAAGGATTTTTGAAATACTATGTTTTTCAAATGATTTTTTTGTTGCATCTTTAAATATCATAAATTCCTGTTAGTTCTAAATTTTTATCTCTTTAAATTTAATTTCTAAAATATAGTTATGGATAATAGACTAGTGGGTGCTACTACTAACATGCCACCTTTCTTCAATGGTACCAACTATGCTCAGTGGAAAATGAAAATGAAAATTCAATTAAAGAGTGTGGGTCTTGATATTTAGACTGCTATAGAGTCACAATATAAAATCCAGAAACAAAATAAATAACTTGGGATGAACCTACTAAGACTGCATATAATAATAAATGTAAATCCATGAATTCCTTGTACTATGCTCTAAGAGATGATGAATTTTACAGAATTTCTGCCTGTAAAACTGCTTTTGAAATTTGGGATACTTGGGGTGTTTCTCATGAGGGAACATCCAATGTTAAAGAAATGAGATTAAGTATTTATACTATTAAATATGATAATTTTAAAATGAAGAATGATAAACCCATTTCTGATATGTATCTCAGGTTAAATGAGACAATCAATAAAACTAATTCACTTGGAAAGGATGTTCCTACAAATGAAAAAATTATGAGGATATTGAGGTGTATACAAGACTGATGGAGAGGCACATCTGTTTCAATCATAGAGTCATGTGACATTGCTGCTCTACCTGTCATAGAACTCATTGGTAAGATTATGATGTATGATTATGAACTCAAGGTATGTAAAGAGGAAGAGGATTAACTAAAAAGGAAATTAGTGGCTTTCAAGACTACTTCTTCAAAGTGTAATGACAAAGAAAAAGATCAAATACAAACTGACAGTTCAACAAGTGAAAGTTCAGACTATGATAGTGATGATGAAATGGCTCAGATAGAAAGATGGTTTATGAAATTGTATATGAAGAATTTTTTTTTCAGAAAATCAAATTATAAGGGAATGTATGAAAACAAGGGACATTGGAAAATGGACTGGAAAAATCCAGATGAAGGTGATGAAGTTGTTTTCTACGAGTGAAAAAAGGGCTTATAAAAGCAGACTATCCATAAATGATGTTCAAAAAGAAACACGACTATAAGGACAATAAATACAAGAGTGAAATGAAAGCAACGTGGAGTGCTTCAGAAGGCATCTCAAGTGAATCAGAAGCTATTGATTTTGAATGAAATCATGCCAACATGTGTTTTATGACTAACACATCTGAGGTATCCTTAGATACTCCTGTTTTAAAATCATATTATTCTGGAGATGATGCAGAATCTGATTCTGATTCTAAAGACATGACTAAAGCTGAATTATCTGAATATTGTAATATGCTGGAAGAGACATGAAATGAGTTTAAGGATAAATACCAATCATCGATGAAACAACATGCTCTCACTAAAACTGTTAAAACTGAACTTACTATTTAAAAAGAGAAAAATGATCAACTGTTAAAAGATTAAACTGAATTGAATATGTCTGAGGAGAAACTTAGAAAATAGTTAGAGAATATCACAAATGGAAAGGATACACTAACTCAAATGCTAGGAAACCATGTGGCACCAAAATACGCTACTATAATAGGCTACAAACATGGACAGAGATAGATTATTAAGAATATAATTATTCCCAAATCTTGATAGAATACTACTACTTCATGTTCTGGAAATTCATTTTCATCATATGGTTACTCAAATATTTATAGATCAAATAGAGTTTATCTTTCAAAATATTTTGACTCTACATATTATATGAGACCTATAAGACAAATTTGGGTACCCAAATCATTGATTTATAACCTGTATGGATCCAAGAAGATCTGGGTACCAAAATCATATTCTAACTAAAACTATTTAGTAGGAAACCTGCTTGAAGTGTTCAAATATGAAGACATGGAATTTGGACAGTGGATGTTCAAGAAACATATCTGGGGATTACTCAAGCTTCAAGAGCATAATAAAGGTTGATGGAGGCTATGTCACCTTTGGTGATAATTCCAAAGGATAGATCATCAGCCTAGGCCAAATTGGTAACACTTAATTAGTTTTAATTTCCAATGTTTTATTTGTTGATGGACTGAAATATAATCTGTTAAGTATTTCTAAATTGTGTGATGGTGGTTTTAATTTCAATTTTGAAAATGAATCTTGTAATTTTTTTACTTCTAAAAATGTTTTAGTATTCTATGCTTTAAGGAATGAAAATGTTTATGTTATTGATTTATACTCCTTAGCAAAGAAAAATGTTACCTGTTTAAATGCTTTTCATAAAGAATCCTGGTTATGGCATAGAATATTATGACACTACAATATACACTCACTTAGGAAACTAACTAGGAAAAACATAGTTACATAATTACCCAAACTTGAGTTTCAAAATTACAATGTTTGTAATCCCTGTCAAAAGGGTAAACAACATAATGATTCTTTTAAATCAACGAAAGAAGTCTCAACTTATCAACCTCTCGAGTTGGTTCACATGGATTTGTTTGGACCATCTAGAGTTTCTAGCTTAAATGGGAAGCACTCTGTCTATGTCTTAGTAGATGAATTTTCTAGATATTCTTGGGTTTACTTCTTTGCTCACAAAAGTGAATCTTGTTATTATTTTGTTAAATACTCCAAGTATGTAGAAAATCGTAGTGGACATAAGATTAAATCTCTTAGAAGTGATCATGGTCGTGAGTTTGAAAATCATGAATTTGAATACTATTGCTCACACTAGGGCTATATTCATAACGTTTCTGCTACTAGGACACCTCAACAGAATGGTGTAGTAGAAAGAAGAAATATAACCCTTCAAGAAATAGTAAGAACTATGCTTAATGAGTATGACCTTCCTATTTACTTTTGGGCTAAAGCTGTGAATATAGCTTGTTATATTATTAATAGAGTCTTAAATAGTCCAGTTCTTAAGAATACCACATATGAGATATGTAATAATAGAAAACCCAAAGTTAGTTACTTTAGAGTCTTTGGTTGAAAAGTCATTATTCTTAATACAAAAGATAATCTTGATACGTTTGATTCTGAGAGTGATAAAGGAATATTTTTAGGATATTATTTAACTAGAAAAGTCTATAGAGTTTTCAATAAAATATCCAAGTGTGTCGAAGAATTTGTTCACATCATGTTTGATGAAACAGATGCACATGAGCTTAAAACCTCTCTTGAAAATATTGAAGAAGATTTATCTGTTCTGGACCACAATGATAAAATCAATAAACCTGCTATAAAAACATCCAGTTCAGGACATATTCCAGAATCTACTTCAAATGAACTAGAACCGAGATAAGAACCTGAAATTTCTAGCCCTACCTTTACTAGATCAACTAGGATTCTAAAGAATCATCCTATAGATGCTTTTTTAGGAAAACTGGATAGATGGACACATACTATAGCTTCTCTTAGAAATCAGGTTGAACATCAAGCCTTCTTGTCATAGAATGAACCTAAAAACATTGATGATGCTTTTAATGATGAATTTTGGGTGATTTCCATGTAATAAAACTCAATAAATTTGAATGAAATAAAGTTTGGAATATTTCTGAAAGACCTTTGGACACTTTCAACATAGGCACTATATTGGTGTTTAGAAATAAAGTAGATGACTCTGGAAACATAGTTAGAAACAAATCTAGGCTAGTTGCACAGGGCTATTGTCAAGAAGAAGGAATTGACTATGAGGAGACTTTTTCTCCAATAGCCAGATTAAAAGCTATTAGGATTTTACTTTCTTATGCTGCACATCTAAAATTCAAACTATATCAAATGGATGTCAAGACTGCATTCTTAAATGGGTATATTGCTGAGGATGTTTTTGTTGAACAATCACCTAGATTTTCAAACCATCATTTTCCAAATCATATTTTCAAATTATCAAAAGCTTTATATGAGTTAAAGGATGATCCAAGACCTTGGTATGATAGATTATGTAATTTTCTAATTTCCAATGGTTTTACCAAAGGTATAGCTGATCTTTCTAATTTTATGAAACATATTTCTAAAGATGTTTTGGTTGTACAAATTTATATAGATGATATTATTTTTGGATCTTCAAAAACTACATTATGTACTGATTTTTCTAAAATGATGCAAAATGAAATTGAAATGAGTTTAATGGGTGAACTCAAATTTTTCCACGGATTTGAAATCTTTCAAAATGATGATGGAATTATTTTAACTCAAAGTAATTATACTAGAGATATTTTAAATCGTTTTGGATTGGATAGCATAAAAAGTAGTGACACTCCCATGAGTACCACCTGTAAGTTTGAACTTGATGAAGATGGTAAATCTGTTGATCAAACCACTTATAGAGGAATGATTGAAAGTCTACTCTACCTGACTTCTAGTCGTCCTGATATTATGTTTAGTGCGTGTATGTGTGCTCATTTTCAAGAAAATACTAAAGAGTCACATTTAAATGTTGTAAAGAGAATTTTCAAATACCTCAAGCATACTCCCAATTTAGGATTGTTCTATTACAAAGGACAATCATTTGAATTAGTTAGTTATTTTGATGCTGATTTTGCTGGATGTAAGTTAGATAGAAAAAGCACCTTTGGAACATGTCACCTTTTAGGCAAGTCACTAGTATCATGGTGTTGTAGGAAACAAAATTCTGTTGCATTATCTATTGAAAAAGCTTAATACATAGCTGTTGGAAGTTTTTGTCCACAAATTTTGTGGATGAAACACACATTACGCGACTTTGGATATCAATTCAGACATGTCCCGAAAAATTGGGACAACACAAGTGCTATTAACATTTCTAAGAATACTATTTCACATTCTAGAACAAAACATATTGATGTAAGACATCACTTTCTGGGGGATCATTATCAAAATGGTGATATCACTTTGGAATTCATTGGTACTGAATATCAACTTGTTGATATATTCACTAAACCATTAAATTCTGAAATATTAGACTACATTATACATGATCGTGGCATGATTAATCATAAATAGATGTCTTACTGATCTTAATGTTTAATACATTACTGTATTTTAATTTACGGTTTCATACTCACTGTTTTACAGTTACTGTTTCATGCTCACGGTCTCACCGTGACTCCATAGAATGGTCACTCTCTCACCGTGATGACTTTTTTTAATCACAACGTAATGCCTACTCACGGCCTCACCGTGAAGATTATTTATACTCTTATTTTAACCTGTATCGCGTTAATTTTTATTTCACCGCTATTTGATTTCCCACATTTTTTATGACGTTTGACATTCCCAAATGATAAAAATAAGGGTTTCAGTCAATTCCTTACCCTAACACTCTCATGAACCTTATCTTTCTTGAAAACCTTCTCTTCCCTCTCGCCGGGACCTTCAATGGATGCCAAGGATGAACCGTCCATATTCACAATCGGATGAGAAATTCCGCTCTAAGAAATAGAAGAAGATACTGAGGATAGCTCCCAAAGGACCACTAAACCCAATCTTGTTAAGCCGTAGAGTTGTACCTGAAAAAGAGATTTGTCCTGAGTGGCTGCTGTCTAGAAGGTCATTAGTCTTGAAAGTTGTAAGGGAACAAGGATGCCTTGAATGGTTCTCTGGACAAAATATACCAATTTAATCGAGGATGGTATCTCAATTCTATCAATATGTGAAGTTTTACATTGAGTTTGGAGAAAGATTTATGGTGACAAGCTGGATAAATGGACAAATGTGTTCATTCTCTTCAAGGATATGGGTTGCATGCCTAAGGATTCCTCATGATGGAGTGGGTGATGACTACCAGAGATACCCTACTCCATCATCATATATCTTCGATCTAGAAAATTCCTTGGATATTCTAACTAGAAATGGCACCAACCGAAGGGCTATTGCTGTAGAGTTAGATGGAGAAACTAGATTACTATTCAAATTTGTTCAGAATTTGATCAGTCCAAGAAAAGGGGATCATTCTAGAATGAAGTATCAGGATGTTTTTCTGATTCACCAGTTAAATAATGGACATAAGATCAATCTTTGTAAGTATATCATTAACCATATATGTGATCTAACTAAATTCTCCTCTAAATCCACCTCCTTGATTTCCTCAAGGATGATTTCAGCTATGCTAGGTGCAAAAGGAATGGTTGGACCAAATGAAGAAAAGCTAGAGGACTTTGATTTCTGCTTATCCAAGGCTATCACCAGTAGGATGAAGATTATCCGGAACCACTGGAAGAAGCAGTGGGTTGAGGATAATGATAAAAATTATAAAAAGTTTAACCATGTTGACTATCCAAGAAGGCCTAAGAATCTAGCTGATCCTGGTTTGGAACTAGATGAAGTGGCTGAGTATTCAGAAGAAGAAGAAGAAGAAGAAGAGGAAGTGAAAACTGAAGTTTCACCTATAGTAGATGCTATAATACATCCAATGGAAACAACTCCTATTGAAAAAGAAAGAACTTCTATCCCTGCTGTTGTCCCTGCTGAAATACCTCAAGGAGAGGAAGTTGTTGTTTGTTTGAGAGAATTCGAAGCTCCAGCTTCTACTGAGGATGTCAATATAGAAACTCATTCTACGGCTGCATGAAAATTGGTTTTTACTGATTTAGAGCAGCAAGCAATGGTAGAGACAGATCATGTTGAAGAGGATCTCCCTGTTGAGAAAGAAGCATGTCTGGAAGAACAACCAGTGGAACAATCGGTTCCTGAGTATATTCCCTCTGCTAAAGAGAGGATGTAAATTTCCTTTCAGCTGGAATAGAAAGAGGTTTTAGAAGTGATTAGAGATGACCCTGTGGATCTTGACCATTTTTCTGAGCATATAGTCTCTATAATGGAAGCACAATTTGAGGGGGAGGAACCTCAAAACCTTGAGATTATAGAAGATGGATCTGCTGAAGCTTCCCAACCTACTGTCGCATACTCTGTGTACACCCGATAAGTTTTACCAAGCTTTTATGATGTGAATGAGTCACAAAAAGTGACTATAACTGGAATAGATCTGTCTTCTATGTTTCAACTTATGTCTATAGCTCATCCAGAACCAGAACCAGAACCAGAGCCTCATTCTCAATATGAATCAGAATCCGAGTTTGAAGATGACTCTGAACCACAACCAGAACCTGATCTACTACCTTTACTTGTAACCTTACCCGAGCAACACTAATTTTTTACTAAAGATGATCTAAATGTTATTGGAAAGACTCTGTTAGCTAGAGTTGAGAAAATTTTATCTACTCATCCTCGTCCAGTGACTCAAATGAGTCAAGAAGATGCATCAATTGTCTTGGAAAATATTATATTTCATATTCAACCAAGTATGATCCGAGAAATTCAAGAAGTGAGAGTATAAAAAAAGCTGCTAAATGCTGATGTTGCAAACCTGAAATGTATGGAAGCAAACTTGCAGAACGAGTTGTCTTTGAGATCAGAGCATGCTCCTATTTATTCCCCTACACTTGTTGTTTCTTCTCCTAAGACAACTGATTCCACCCTTTCTAGGGAGATTGTGTCTCAATTTCATCCATATCTTCTGTATTTTGATGAGAAGATTGGAATAAGACACACAAAAATGCTGGAATGCTTGAGGGAGCTTGTGGAAAATTTGAATAAGCTCACAGATGAATACACTGGATGCCTGCAAAAAGTTCTGAAACAGATCAATGTTCTAACTGAAGTAGTCAAGGCTTCTTCTGATTCTGGGTAACCTTCTGTTCCTCCTTTGGATGATTCTCTACTGAGATAAATAATCAAGGAAGAACATAAGAATTCCTTCAGTGGCTTGGATCTGTCTTCTTCGTCATCAATGTTTATGAACAGTGATTGAGCATTGGACTTAGTTAGGATTCAGTCAATGATTTCCAGTGATGCTCAACAAGATATCACCAATACGATTGATGTATATCTCAACCGTATTTTCTCTAAATGTTATATCATAGAGCACTTTGGATAACCTATGGAGAATTTGAGAATCCCTCCGGTAACATAAGATTTTAAAGCTCATGTTTAGAAGTTTGCAGAGTTTACTAGAATGTTGGTCAAATTTATGGAGAATAAGGACGATTTGCAAAAAGCTATGCAATATGGTGGTGAAATAATTACTGATTTTATAAATCTTTTGAAGCTGAATCTTCATGTGAAGAGTACATCTATAGTCTCTCTAGCTGTTGTACCCCTTGGACCTGGTCTTCCTACCCTTGCCTCAACTTCCAAGATAGTCAGGCAAGCTCTTTCTCAGATCCGGCCAGTCATTCTTGACTAACCACAGCCTAGATCTTCTATTGCTCATACTTTGGCTCAATCCTTTTTTGAAGGTCTACCCTTACCCTCTTTATCTACCACATCTATGCCCTCTTCTACTTCAACACTAGATCCTGCTGCTGATAAAGGAAAGGAAAAGGTGGATCCCTGAAGAGTCCAAGGACTGTTTTATTTTTTTATGGGATGTTATTTGTTGTTTACTGTTTGTATTTTTCTTGTATGTTATATTCTGAACCCTTTGTAATGACAAATGTAGTGTTTCATTTCATTTTCTATACTTTTTGATAATCCCAAAAGGGGGAGAAACAAGTACAAGTAAAATTATAAGTATTAGTATTCTAATTGTTGAGTCTGTTATTTTTGTTAATGATCCATTCCATATATTTGTACCTACATGATTTGTGATCATCAAAAAGGGGGAGATTGTTGCACTCCTGATGTATTAATCATGTTTTAATGATCACAAATACTATTACTGTTAATTAATCTGAATCATTATTGACCATCATGTTAATTCTCTCCAATATCAATAATAAATACACATCATGTTTTAATGATAGAAAGTATTATTGATTATTTACAAGTCTTATGCATGATCACAAATCTCACTTATATTATCAAGCCTTTATATTTATGATTCGAGTTCAATTACTCACTACTGGTTAAATATAATCCATATTCTTCATATTACTATCTATGTATAGAGACATCGTGATGTTTGACATAGTAAGACAGACTGTGTACATGACACAATCACAATCACCCAGACACCGTGAAGGAAAAACCGTGACCCAGACACCGTGAAGGACAAACCGTGACCCAGACACCATGAAGGATAAACTGTGACCCATACACCATGAAGGATAAACTGTGTCCCATACACCATGAGCTAGACACTGTGACATGGGGACACAGTGAATCACATACCATGAAGAATATACCGTGAATAAGACACTGCTTACATATTCACCGTGACACAGTTTCTTAACTTTTTGTCAATATTATTTAAATAATGCTAATGGAAATATTTGATGGTTTTAATGTAATTAATAATATTTAATGATAGTTGTTGGTATTTTAGGAAACTGTATCTCGTACCTATGAAAAGGGAATCATTTTCCTACTGTCAAATCTCATGGAATATAAGGATGATTAATCTGCAGTACACGAGAGCAAGTGTGTGAATATACAACATGAAGAACTTACATAAGAACGGCAACTCAATAACACAATAACACTGTGTTGAACTAGAAGAACCATCCTGAGAACGAAGCAGAGATTGAATGACTTACAAACAAATCTCATGAGTAAAATCCAACACCTCTAAAGAACACAAAAAAACAAGAACACAAGCTGAACTACGACACTCTGTTTTTCAACAAAAAAACCATAGAAGGACTCAGAAGCAATTATGCTAAATCCAACAAGTCCAAAGCTGCATTACTAATCACTAGAGCTCTCTAAAGTCTTATCTGTCATCTCTAATTGATTTGATTATTTACTTTCAAGTAGTTTGGTGTACTCTATATATCCTAAACACAAAAACTGTCTCCGACACTGAACTAGAGGTTATCAAAATCCTCACTCCAAAATTATTAACTCTGTTTTACCCACGTCAACTGTGGATGAGGTCCTTGTGTGGCCTGGTCTTTTGTTTTTTTCCCACAAAGAACAGTGGTAGTGGTCCCTGCGTGGCCTGGATAGTTTTGTAAACTGTTGTTAACCACAATCCTTGGTGTGGATCAAATTTATATAAATTTGAGAGGACTAAGTATCGGCATGAGACTGAACCTCTTATTATATCTATTATGCTATTTAATTTATATATAAAGTGTAATATATATATATATAATTCACTTTCTGCAGCTTGTTACTTTGAAATATAAAACTATTTTAAAGTTACTTTGATTGTTAAATTAGCAAGTGTTTATTCATGTTGTGAACCAGTAGGTCAGCTACAAAAGCCAGTTTAATCTTTTGATTAAATTTACTGAGAACTAATCAATCATTAAGAATCTAATTGAAGATTTAAAATCTGTATAAATTCACTACAGTTTAACTTGTTTTGAAATTGACGGGATTTAATAGATATTATTTTTTGTAACAAAAATTTTAATTGGAACTCAATTCAACCCCCCCTCTTGAGTGTCCACTCTGACCAACCAAGTCTTATATAGGTTTTTTTTGTAAATTTATGATGAAAGTATACCATTTTTACCAGGGTTTCCATTCAGGCCTCCCCCTGTTAGTTTCCTGATTATGTCTTAGAATAAAATATAGATTGACTCTTTTAGTGGGAAGCTTATTTTTGTTCCCCCGTACCAGAAAAACAGACTTATCCATGGTCTTAGCATGGTAGTAGGTAGTCTCATTTGGAGATATCAAGATAGCTATATCTTCCAAGGGCAAACTCTGTGATTAGAGAGTGACCAATGATTTAGTTATAGAAAGGTAAGTGTATGCTAGTCCGATGTTGTTGTTCATTTGGGTGAAATTCTTGAGTCTTGTATGGATAGTGTTTAAGTATTTTTATTTTTGTATAAAGAATGAATGTTATTGATCATTTCAGGAAAGTGTTGTATGTTTTGGTTGTGAGGCTAATCCTTCATAATTGGTCACTAGAGGTGTTTTGGCTTTTGGGGGTGAAACTTGTCAAGGGAGTACCTCTTTTTTTCGCAGTTGGGTTTGGTTGTGGCTTTGGCCTTAATGTGACTTTTGGGGGAGGAATGTTTTCGTGGTGGGGATAATTTTCACATAAATGAATTATTTTAAAGTTAAATTATATTTATTTTCCATTCATTCTTTGTTTTGGGGGTTTCCCAAGCTTTTATGGAGGAAAGGGATAGTTTTCAAGAATTGGGCCTAACCGTGAGCCCAATTCCAAATTTAAAAATAAATTTTGATCCTCTTATAACTCCTTCATTTTTCAACATTTTTAATCTATTACAATTCCCTATTGAAATAACCTAATCTATTAACACCACCAAATTTATTTGGACCATTTAGGAATCCATAATAATGGTGTATATGGTTTTTTATTTTAGGGATTGGGCCTGCCCGAAAGCCCATTTTGTACATTAATAATAAATTTTAAGTCTTTAATATATCTTTCAATATTTACGTTTTTTTAGTGATTCTAACTCTAACCAAAGACAACATAACCAAGTTGCGCAACCATTCTCTCATCATATAATTTATAGCTCTATAGAATTTCGAAATTGGTCATAAATTCTATGGATTTCAGAAATACCACAGATGTGGAGGGGTAAATTGATTCTTTCCTTAGTCCTTCTATTTTTACTCTTTTTCCCCCATTAAAGTTCTTACATGATATCCTAATCCATTTTAGAACCTACCCTTAATGGTTTTATGTTTTCAAATTCAGATACTGGTGGATTTTGGGTCGTTTTATTCACGATTATTTTGAGTAAGTGTTTCTCTCTTCAATTTCATTCTTCTACATAGGGTTTCCTCCCTGTTTCATTATGTTATAAAATTTCTATAAGATAGGGTTCAAATATATGGTTTTATTTAGTGTCTTTTTTGTTAAATATTTTGGTTTAGAGATGAATTTATCTTCCTTGTGATGCAACGGTTTTGTAGATGATGTTTATCACCATGTTTTGATATATTCGACAATTTTGGTAGATGGTTCCATGTGTAAAAAATTATTGATGAGTTAGCATGCTGTATTTACTCATTTTTCATATTCAACATATGTTTTATATGGGGTGAAATCTGTTTATTATTGATTTGGTTAGGTGTTTAGATATATAGTTTCATTTTAACTTGAAATTGGGGGTTTTCATGTGTTACTCATGGGGTATTATTTGGGTGTATTTTATAAAATATAGAATTGGTTTACTAAATCTTGTTTCCCATTCAAATTATGGTTTGGTAATGTATTAGTGTGCTATAGGCCTAGAAACAATGTTTTTGAATGTGTTTTAAGTATAAAACATTGTTATACTTCTTGAGAGTATTTCATGAAAATGTGTGTTTTCATTTGGATCTTTTGTAATATTATTCAAGTTGATTTTATAAAAATTGAATTTGGTTTTCTAAATTTCTATAGGGATTCCAATTCGTTTTTGGATAGTAATTGGTATGGTATTTGTTGTAAATGGTCTTTTTTAAATGGGTTTTGTGTGCAATACATATTTACACCACTAGGGTTCTTTTTATGATAATTGTAAATGTTTTAATTGGTTAAAAAAAGTGGGAAAATGGTGAATATGTAGTTTTTGGTATGTGTGTTCACATATTATGGGGTTTCGAAAGGTGAAGTGATATTTTACAATTTCAATCATTTTTATAAGGTTTTTTAAATTTCTGAAATGTTTTATTAAATTCTGATGTAGTTGCGAAACTTGTTTGTGGGCTGTTTCGTGTAATTTTGATGATAAAATTATTTTCCTGATAAAAGTGTATTATGTAACGATTGAGTGGGCTGTTATTAGATTTGTAATACATTGGAATGATTTTATTTAATTGTTTAATGTATTTTTTAAGTGTTAAACAAATTTGAAAAGTATTGTGAGCTATTTTGGTGTGAGTCGGATTTAAAAATCATTTTGAATGAAAAGTGGGATTTTGGGACTTGTGTTGTATATATGTGGGATTTTTGGTGAATTTAGGATATGGAAATGATATTTTCATGTCAAATTTATATTCATTGACTTGTTTATTATTTTAGCACAATTGGAAAACTCAGTTATCTTGGTGCGTGGATTTGTACTATTATGCTAGTGAATCCATGGGGTCTTGCCTCAGTTTCAGTTGTCAACATTGAAGCATACAACTATAACTAAATTATGATGATGATGATTGAGGTCCACTAGGTTATGGGTATGTTCCCTACTAGAGGCTTGTGCATGAGAATAGATATTTTTGATGGTTACTCTCACCGAGATACGAGGTTCCTGGGACCCATATCTAGCTAGTTCCTAGGGGGGTTTCCCATTGATTGTGCTCACTAGATATTTTGTGCTTACCGTCAGCATATGGTATGAGTGGATGGAAAATTCAGTAGCTTTGGTATTTACTTTAAATGTGTTTATTCTATAAATTAGACCACCTAAAACCTGTTTTTATTTAATGTTGCATCTTATAGAAATTGTGACTAGAATTTCATGTTTTTGAAAACATGCATGGTTTTCCCCTTTAAATATGTATCACAAGGAATCTATTAGTGGTGTTATCCTATTGGGATTTGGATCACACCCTAATTTCACCCTTGGGTGTAAGTAGACCTGGTTATTTTTTTTTCGCTGGTTGGGTACAATTTTTATTCCAGTGGTTCGGGTTTTTAGTCGGATATGGGTGGTGAAATCTTGTGATGACGTCTTGAGGGTGGTTCCCCTTTCCATGAGAGTTATTGGGCTATTCTCTTTTGGTTTTGTACTGTTGATATATACTTTTTGAGTTGTTTTAAAATATGGAATTCAGTTTTGATTTTTTTTTGTATAAGATTTTTTGGATTGAAAATCCCAGATTCATTTTATTGGATTCTTTTGTTTCTTTAAGTTTATAAACTATGGTAAATCGTTCCCAATTTTCATTTTATGATTCCCAGAACTTGTGCCAGTCCATAGGGATCGGAAATGCCCTTTAGCCCTTATTGTAGGCCGGGTCGAGTGCCTATTTTGATGGCGACCAGATTCATTTTGTAACATATAGAAACATTTATATTAGAATAAATGGTTTTTTATTTATTAGGGATGTATCAGATAATTTAATCCTTATAAATTTATGCATAAACAATTCTATTAATGAGATAAATTATATCAATGAACAATTAAATTTGGTGTGAAGTCCGTTATAAGTCATTTAGACCGACAATATATTAAATTTTAATATAATATTGTTTTATACTATAATAATATTCATAATTATAATAATATTCAATGTTCTATTATGATATCCAAACACCGATTAATTTAAAACAATTCATTGGAATATTCATTTTTTATCATGGTTTATTCATTTGTCACATGTGGTTCACTTGTGAAGTCATGGTGTATGATTTTTTATTATGCATACATCATATATATAATTTTAATATTGATATAAATATCATTAATAATAAATATGAAATTATTTTAAACCATCATTAAAATAAATACAATGTAAAATGAATTTCACCATTCTTGGACATAGATCATTATAAGTACACATGAATATTTGTTTCATTTTAATAAAAAAAATAATTAAATACAAAAATTAAATATTTTTTAATTAGATAATAACTTTTATAATATATATATCATATTTTTTTTAAATCAATCATTATATCCTTCAATTAGAGGTAGTGATAGAAAGTCAATAATATCACTAATTGTAGTTGATAATCTATATGTAATCACGAGTGATAATTTAATTTCCAATTTGATGGAAATGATATGGGAAATTTATTCATATATTAGAAATAATATTTATGTATATTTAGGAATTAGGATTATTTATTTTATTATGGATGTAATGGGTTAATATTAATTATAAAATTAAAAATTGTTTTAAACAGCCGGGTAAGACAATTATGTTAGCTTTGAGAGACACACTTTAGATTACACCATATGACTTCATAGAATGGTTATAGGGATGGAATGTAATACCAAGAATGAAGGGATTCAATATATTATTTTTTTAGGTATTCGATAATTTATATGATTTTAAATTTTTGAATCACGGAGAAAATGTTGATCCCTTATATAAGTGAGGGGTGGGACACACATGGAATGACTCAAATGATTGATCTAGAATAAATCTAGTTACCTTTAAATGTGTTACATAACGAACATGGAATACAATATAAAATAATATATAAACTATTTTTTCACTTTTATAATATTAAGGTATTTTTAAGTTTCATTTTCATCACAATCACATATTTTTCCCCCACCGCATTTGAAACATTTAACCATAACAAAAATATTTATTTTATGTTTATAATATTCATAATGGATGAAATGAGTTTTCATCGATTATTGTGTTTGAAAATGGTTATGTAAAGTATTTTATAAATGTTTTAAAATTAAATTCCTATAATTGGATGAGTTTAATATTAGAATAAATTTAGAAAATTCAATGATGTTTTTTTATCATATTTTCATGTATAAAAGTGAATTTATTATCAATAAATGATGAGTAAAAACAAAAACATGGATATAAAAATTTTAAAAGGAATATAAAAAATTACTAATTAATTATCATATAGAATAAATTTTGATTCAGTTTATTTGGTATGAGTAAAACCTATTGAGAATCTAAAAGATGTATCATGAAATTTAAATATGTTAACATTCCGATGATTGTATAACTATTCCTACTAGTTAGAATAATAATATATGAATGATTTTTCAAAACTAAATACCAAAATTTATTAATATCAGTTTTCAAATATGATTTCTATATTTTTTATAAATAAAATATTAATAGCAATATAAATACATTTGTATGAAATATTTTCCTTCATGTGATGAAATTATTATATTAAAACTAATTTTTATTTCAGAAGAATTAATTAATATATTTTAATTGAGTGAAAAAATTCTATATATATGACATTATGTAGTTAGTTTTATATATACTCACTAATCAAACTGAAAAAATTTAATCTCCATAGTAAAGAAATTAATCGAATAAAAAAATATATTTCAAATTAATACATATTACATATCATGTGGTTACATTTTATTCCAATTAAAATAATTATCACCCATTTAATTCAATTCCAAAAAAATAAAATATATATATGAATACATCATCACATCTTTAGTTTCAAAATAATCTTCTCTAATTTATCATTTCCCAACAAAAAATAAATATGTGAGTGGCCTTGTATCAAAAAGGAATATTTCAATGATCATGAATATCCTCCATTTGTTCCTATACTTATATTTAATGATATAGGTATATGAACTCTTATGACATGACATGTGTATAATTTTAAATTTATTTCATCAAAATTTATACATGTAATTAATTTTGAATATAGTATAGGTTTTCATGAAGATAGAAGATTAAATTTAACATTCATACTCACTCTAGATTCCTAACGAGACAAATATATATAGGGTTCATCATTCCATTCTTAATAAATCCCATAAATATCTTCCAAGGAAAAATATTTATTCTTACATTCTCAATATTTTAGAATTTATAATTACAACACCAATTTTCAAAAAACAAATTATACACACTCTATAATTCTTTAATATGATACTGAATTGATCAGACCTTATCTAAAATTTCAATACAAATATCAAGTCCCAATACAATTGATTATGAAACTCTATTCTATCAGGACATATATCTAAAAACACTTCCTTAGGGGATTCAGATGGAGTCATTTGAATTATTGATAAAAATATATATTAAATGATTATTTAATAAAAGTATGTTTATGATCCCAACATCATTTTAAATAAATCTATTATGATATAAAAATATAAATTAGGGTTATATTCCTCCAATTAAATAGAGAAACAATTTTAGTATGATATTTTTTTTAATCATCAACTATATATTCAACTACTTTTGAAGGATTCTCCATAAAATCATATGAAACCTCAGATCTTGGTCTTAAAAAATTGGACGTTGTTCAAATTATAATATTTAAACATCCTTAATGTTAATCCTGATAACATGATAAAATACTAAATATTATAAAGTAGTAGTATAATTTTCTAAATTAATAAGTAGATTTACTCTGTCCCAACAAGCATTGTCCTCTCTAAAAATTATTGGAGTCCCACAACAAAAAATATGGTGATTTTTTTTATAAATTCCACTATCTTAAATGTTACATTTGTATCAAAACCTATATTTTTTGAATCATGTCCTTATCATAATGACATAATAGATATTATAATATATTTTATGAGATTACTATTTTCATATTTTCCTCTAATAAGTATTCCTCATATCCATTATGTGTCTACCTATAACCACGACAGATAGAGACCAGTGAACAATGAGTCTCAACTAGTAGGTCCATCAATTCATTAATGGATGAGGAACATAATAATTCCACCAAATAAATATCATTACATAACAATCATGGTTGAACCCATGAATATTATTCATATTATTATATGGTTCATTTACATCCTTTTTATCATATTCAATCCTCATATAAATATTTTTATGATAATTTAAATTAGAATTAGATGTTAATTCCATGTTCATCATGATTTTGGGATACATCATATAAAAATTCATATGTATTCGATATATTTAAATACCTATTATGGATAAAATATCATTAGATTTCGCAGTCTGTGCACCATCCACATTAATAGATTCACAACCTGAACCATGTTGGATCTCAATCAACAATTATTGCAACCCCATGTCAATATTTTAGGGGTTGGGTTCAAGAAATTAAATAACAACTAATCTATGAGAGGCCTTTTACTATTCACCCATATGGATAGAAATAGAAAACTCATTGGAAAATTACATATGGGAAGGAAAAAAAGATGCAAAACTGTAGTAAAAAACATGGCATGCATGAACCTCTATAAAGTAAGAAAGTATTGTAGTTTGAAATCAAATTATAGTGGAAAAATACATTTCCAACAAGAAATATTCCCCGAGTTGGAAGATTTAGAGTGAAGTAAAAATCCATGAGATCCCAACTTCTATATAATGTATAACCATCATATGCATTCTAGGAACCATGTATCACTAAGCTCATATATTGTCACAGTTAACCATTCCATCATCTAAAAATACAAGACTTATGTGGGAAAAGATCATGCATGGGTGAGTATACACATACTGAGTATAATTCCTTGAGGATGGTGAAGGAGTTATAAGTGATACAATTTAAGAAGGAATTTCTAGATTGAACAAGGTATGGTGAAAGAGAATAACTCAACCCAGTAAGCGAGAGAATATAAACTCATCCAAACAATATGACTACAAAACTGTGTGAAAATGATCTTCTTGTCAATTATAATGTACCAGTAAAAGGATAGTAGACTCATCCAACCAAAATAATATATATAGGTAAAGAATTTGGAATATCACTTTCATCTTCTCCTCTTCATGATGTATAGTAATAAACAGATAGAATTGGTATAGAAGAAGGATATATATATTTTCTCAATCAAAGATACCAAATTGACAGAGTAAGTGGATATATTTCGGATTGTTCTACCTAATTTGAAGTGTATTTAATAGTTATAATGTCCAACTATTATTCCCATCATGTCATGCAATTTCTTTTTACAAAAAATATATAGGGACTCAATAGCCAAGCCAAGATATTATCATCCTTGTGATGAATTGAATAGCCTCAATTCATTGAGGTAACAATAAAAAAACTTGTCTCGGTGGGGAAATAACCCCTCTTCCTCAAGAGTTCTAATATAATTCATACCACGTCTTATCATTACACTACACAGTTGTGTGGAATTCAATTTTCAGGTAGAGTACCCACACCCTATAACGATATGGGGATACCAATCTATGTATGTATAAAAAGTATAGAGGACCCTATCCTTGGTTCAATAGGAGATTATAATCTACATGGATAAAGGACTCGTGCCTGTGTGTAATATGGGAGTATCATCGCTAACAATATAATGTGTATATTTGACAAGAGCTCTAATGCTATAGAACCATCTCTATGGATATGGTAATTATTTCCTAGTACAACATGGGAGTACCATATCTATCTAAATAATGTGTATAGATGACCAATGACCTAATTTTATAGAGTAGTATCATATCCATATATGAAAACCCACACTGTGAAATGATAGTGAAGTATTTTCCCTATATAAACTCTCTAAGGATCCTTCCTGGTCATTCACATCATCAAGACGCACCTAAAGTATCATCACAGTGGAAAAATGTCACATCATGTATCATAAGCCCAAATTTATTCTAAATCACATTATACGGAGACTTTCACTTAGGCTGGGAATCTAAAGTACCAAAATCTAACTTTGAATGAAAGAGATAGAGAAGCTTCATGATTTGTAAATGAGTGTGTGACATGTAAATATGCCACATGAAATTTTGTTACTTTCATCTATCATACCAGATCCTTTCTAGGACGTGGATTTATTATCATATAGTATAACATGATGTTTATTATTACTACATGAATTCTATCAACCCTAATATAGATTAATGCATGAGTCCCATCATCGATCTGAGAGAAAAAACATAATTTCAAAATTATTCCTCATTAAACAACCCTAGTTTATCAAATAGATCACACCATTATGATCATCATGTAAAAATGCATTAAATATGACACTAACATACGTATATCAAAATCCTGATGAAAAATCAAAATTTCACCACATCATGTTCGTATGCAATCTAGTGGGCCCAATCCATTATTAAAAAGTACTTATCCGAAATTTGTCTCAAAAAATATAATTTATTTATTGGGTTGTAGCATCACAGATTGTTCATCATTCTAATACTGTATGAGAGAGATATAATGGATATAAGATACAAATAATAATAATAATTTTATTATTATTTTGTTTTACATTGGCATGAGGTACAATCCCAAAAAAATATATCTAAAACTGGTCTTAAATGACCATCTTAATATCAGGGTCACCCTACCGCTAATAGTTCATTAATATGAGTTCACATGAAGACATTAAAAACTAATCAATATTTGATAATAAATTAATAAAAATAATATTTTATATTATTAATATTTATTTAGTTTTCCTTTAAAAATTAATGTCAAATGTCGGTATGCTTTTCTATCCACCTCATTTTTTCTATGCAATTCATTCCCCTCCAACCATCCAAATTTTATTATTTTTTTTATTATCAATTTAATATATTTATTCTTAATCCTCTATTCCTCCTATATTCATCTCCTTCCAAAATTTTAAATCAAAAACCCTAATTTCATACCACCATCTGCAAATTATGCCTTATCGCTAGTGAACATGGATGGCTCCCATATTGCACTAACATATAGGATCACTAGCAAGACATCATACCTCCACCTCACATCTCAACACCACCGCCTGGATCATTGGCAACCGCTACCTAAGAAACATCATTTCTGGATGGCCCCAAATTGAGGCATGTACTACTAGACACTAACTCCTTGGATTCCTCATGCATGTTGATCATTTTTTCAACCCCGTAGATCTATGACCTATGGTGACCGTGCCTCATCATCCAGCGTGACTGAATTCCAATCATCCGATCCAACCAAAAATCCGCCATTGTCATTATTTTGAAACATATAGATCTGCTAAGTTCAATCCATAGACCCCAGATATAAACTATAACATACCTCCATATTAATTCATAACTTTATAAATCATTTCTCAAAGATAAGATCTTCAGAATTTAGTTTCTGGGAATAATATTACAAAATACATGAAAAAATTAATACTTAATTATTGTTGGAATCGTCATGTATTAATCATGGTTTAATGTTCAAAAATCATATTCATTCTATAAATCCTGTTAATCCTATTTAATCTATCTATAATCGTATTTACAGATAAATATATTCTTTATGACTTAAATAATTATTGTAAAATACTATGTTTCAAATGAAATTATCTTATGAATGGTTATATATAATTCAATCAATGAATATAAATATTTTAGTTGTGCAATATGCTACACATGTGGGACTCTAGAGGAATAATTTGTTCTTTAAGTTATTCCTTATTCTGACGAGGGAATGGAGTATGCTTTTTAGTTGGCTAAAATTTAATTGGATGAGAAAATTAAGGATGAATTAGTGAAAATAGATAAAGGAGTATAAATATCTCAATCATGAGAATGATGCACTTATTGAGTTGGAGAATCCCCCAAATAAAGAATATATTGATGTCCCGAATCTTATTAATCCATGCTCATTGGATACATGGTATAAATTCCACATTTATTTTGATGTGAATCATTCCCATGAAGTCTCAATTAAAGGAATTTATATATCTACCATGATTCATTTGAAACTGGAATCTACACATGATGTTATCTCAACCATGGAACCTTATCATGTCTCAGCTTCTATTTTTGAACTGTCACAAGAATATCCAGACTTTGTGAATAAGGATGATCTGAAAGCATTTGGAGATACCCAATTGGCTATAGTTCAGAAAGTCGTGAATACCCAACTGGCTCCTATAACCAATCCGAGTGAAATAGATGCTTCACTTTTGTTGTGAAATTTCATATGGTAGATTCAACCCAAGATTATTCATGAGATTAAAGAAGTTATATTTGAGAAAAAATTGCTCAGTGATGAAGTTAAAACTCTAAGAGGCATGGTTGAAGAAATATGGAGAATGGTAACCTCAATACTATAACATGTTTCATATCCTATTGAGTATATCTTAAGTTTTACCCCACTTGAAGTAAACAAATTCATTCAAACTCATCAAACATATTTAGCTGAAAAGGTAGTTGAAATAAACATAAAGATTGTTCAAGTAATGTGTGATCTTGTTATCAGAATTAACAAGAAAAATGATTAGTATAAGGGATGTCTATATAATGTTTTAAATAAACTCAAATTACATACTGTGGATATCACTGCTTCTTGTACTTATGGAAAATCATCTCATCCTTATTTAGACAGTGATCTTCTTTGAAAATTTTTCAAAGAAGATGTTCAATATGTAATTAGTGGCTTTGACAAGGAATCTCTATATGATGTGCAACAGAATAGTGACCGATTTCTTGATTAGGTGAGACTTCATTCCATGATTTCCAATGATGCATAGAATTACATTTCTAAGAAGGTTTACTTCTACTTAAATCATATATACTCAATGAATGAAATGACAAATCACTTCACATACCTTGTTGAAAATCAGAGGATCCCTCCTTTAACTCACGATTTAAAAACTCATGTCCGAATGCTCAAATATTTTACTTCTTTGATGGATAATGTTAAGGAGATCAATGATGACATTGAGATTTCTATGAAGTATGGTGGTGAATCCATTTCTGAATTCATCATACTATTTCAGCCTTATATTCATGATCAGAGTAATTCCATTGTCTCTCCTGCAGTTGCACCCCTGAGATCTAGTTTTTTTTCCATCTCATCCTCTACCCTAGCCTCAAACTCTATGTATGTCTCTCAGGATCTGAGTTAGATCAGGGTTGTAATCCTTGATCAATAGTTTCATAGGTATTCTACTACACCTAACATGGCCCCTTATATTTTTGAAGGACTCCCTTTACCATCTTTGTCCACTGGTTCACTCAGTTCATTCACTTCTACCTCTACTCTTATATCTTCTTCTACTGATTCTTCTACCAATGGAAAATAGAATACAAGAAATCAAAAAAAAAATAGTGATTACAATCTTTTTATGGGAATGTTTTTTGTAGTCATGTTCCCAATAGCTGGTTCTGTCATGTTTAATTTATCTAATGTTTTGTTCACTTTTGTTTTCTACATCTTATTTACATTTTTTGATAATCCCAAAAGGGGGAGAAATTTGTATTCTATTTTCACTAAATGCAAATTAAATAGTAGACACATTACCTATGAATAAATATCTCAATCACATGGTTTTTTATCATAAAAATGTGGACATTGTCGGACTCTTCAAGTATTAATCATGTTTTTAGGATCAAAAATCATATACATTCTGTAATACCAATTAATCCTCTGTAATCTATATAGAATCATGTGTAAAAATGATTAGTTTCTTCATTCATTAAATAATTATTGTAATCAATTATTTAATGATATTATCTAATAAATGATTAAGTATAACTCGTTCTATGAATATCACTATTTAGGTCTGTGTATAGATATTTGACTATGTCTGAGAAACTGCGATTTTTCCACTAGTTGTGTTTTTCTGACAATGGGCCCAGACACCGTAACCATAGAGACACAGAAACCATCCAGACACCGTAACAATCTAGGCAACATAACCATCCCGACACGGTAACCATCCAGTCATCATAACCATCCATACATGATGATCATCCAGACACTATCACTATCCAGAAACTGTGACCATCCAGTCACCAAGACTATTCAAACCCTGTGGACATCCAGACAATATGATCATACATCACGATCATAACACTGAATTTGTGCTAATGGATCAAAAAACTCCATAAAACAATTCCATCATATCTATCTCACCATTCATAGGAAAAAGAAGGTTACACCGTTTCATGGAGACACAATTTACATACAGACTATGACATAGTTTCATAATCAGTTGGGTCATTCTAGATTTTAATTTCTAATGGTCATATTTGAAGATTTAAAATGAATTTAAATTTTTTGATGTTTCCTTGTAGACATGTTACCTGATAGTATGAGGTACGTGGTGCATAATAGGCACATCATGTCATCTCCAACACATGAATTACAATAATAAACAAAATAATGTGGCTAGAAGAAAAGGGTGAGATCATGGTGACTATTGGGACAACAATGTAACAGACAAAAACAAAATGAATGCATGATAATGAAGAAGCACGAGCTTTCACTCAACCCAACACTGTTGAGGAACACATGAAGCATACTCGAATCATTTGTCGAGAAAATTTCCATATTATCAAATCCACAAAAAACATGAGCCTAATCTAGTTGACTTACGATACTCTGTTTTCTGCGAGAGGACTCGATATCTTCTTCTTCATAATCACAAAACTTCAAAGTTGCATAGACTAACAATATGAGAACTTTTAACCGTATCTCAACATCTCTTCTCTACTATGTATTATTTTTATCTGTTGAGCAGTGTGTGAGTCTGTATTAAACATGCATTTTCATCTACATAAAACTGAAGGATACAAGATATCCTTTATCTTATATCATGTCACAATTGTGTATTCCAACAGATATGTATGGAAGTGATCTCTATGTGACATATTATTTCATACCCATGAGGAACTATGGAAGAGGTCGTGAGACCAGGACAGTCTTGTGTACTGTTGTTACCCTTGATCCAGGGTGTGGATCTTTTTTATTTATATAAATTGTTTTGTGGAAGTTTATCACCAAGTGGAGTGGTTTAGGTATTAGATTTAGACTGATCCACTAGTTTTATATCCACTTTGTTTTTTTTACATTAGTTTTCGATGATTTAATTTTTAATTCATGAAATCTGAAAATTCTCTTTGATAGTTAATCTTGGAAATAAGTTATAATTGTTTTTTATTAGAATTTATTCTAAAGAAATGTTAATAACTTATATTAAAATTAATTATAATTAATAAATATTCTATGAAGATATTTAAACAGTCAAACTTTCATAACCATATAACCCTGATTAACTGGGATGTATTTAAATTAACTGGGGACACTTTTTAATAATATTTTATAAACATAAATTTTGAATAGATACTAAATTCACCCCCCTCTAAAGTACTCTACTCTAACCAACAATTATTATACACATGAAATACATAATTAATTGTTCATCAAAATGTAAAATCAATAAATCTCATAACCAGGGTCATACATCAAAGGAAAGGCAGTTCATAAGGCCCACTAGTGGAAATCAAGTGAAACATTTTACATATGATCAAATGAATTACTACATATATATAATATAATATCATAAATAAACACAGAATGGTATAATAGTCATATTATAATGAATAAGACATTTTTTATAAAATGGAAATATGTCTACTCTATATAATTTATTCATTCCAAGAATATCACCAATGTTCGTCACTGAGATGTCCTAAAAATTAAAAAGGTTATATACTAAGGTTACATAAAACAACTCATCTATAGAGATTAAATTATTTTCCCAATACATTTATGATCTATAAGGGTTCACCCATCATATGTATTAATTAATGTGAGAAAAATATATCGTAATAAAAAAATTCATAAATGACCAATGGAGAATAAAAGAAAATGGTTTCATATCATCTTCATGGTGTTTTCGAAATTCTATACAAATATGATAACTTTTTCATTTTAAACCCATAGAAAGGTATGGATACTACATATTTTTCAATACCATAATGAAATATATCATTATTAAATATATGTGAATAAATCTAAAGTATAAAAGGGGTTTTTGTTCACCAAATAAAATAATATAATTTCATTCTAAATGAGAGAAATTTTAAAGAGCCAAGAATTACATGTAAATTATTTTCTTAAATAAATGGGAATTTTACAAGTCCATGAAAGTTGATGGCACAAGATTCCGAGGCCCGGTGTTCTTTAAATCAATTTCTGAAGTTTTGTTTTGGTACATTTAGTAAACGTGTGAGCAGGTTCTTATAACTTTTGAACCAGTGCTCGGAATTGAAATCTGAGGGCACCGTTGAACTCGCAGCGCCGATATTCCCTTAAGGAGACATTCATTTCGACGACAGTGGGTCGAGAATAAAAGTGAGTTTTTGGGTATTCATGGAAAATAATAAATTACTATGGACTTCTCTTTATTTTTATTTGAGACGCCATGTGGAATTTTGGATGTGGGTCCCATTGGATCTATAACCTCTTTATAGCGGTTGGAAGTGGGGACCAACATGCCATAACCTCCCATGAGAGGTTATTTTTGTGGGGACCACCACGCCTCAACCTCCCATGTGGGGTTAATATGGTGGGGACCAACCGAGACCACATAACCTCCCAATTTGAATAATAGGGGTGGGGACCACCCGCCCCCTATTAATGAGAGGAGGGGAAAATCACTCAACTCCACACATTAATGGGGGGAGGCCCTTGACCTCCTCTACCATTTATAGTTCAACCACCGCACCTTTATTTTTGACGAGGCAACACATATTTTATTATGCCAAATCCTTTACATTAAATAGGTGGATCCAACTAAATTAATTCATCCAATTTGAATATTGTGCCAATGAATTAAAAAGATATCAATATCTCTTAATATTTTGGTAATCATTTCTCTTCTGGTGGAACTTCGAAGAAGAGAGAAATGATCCCAACAAAGAATGAATAACGTTGAACGCCGGTGAGGAGAGACTTTGACTTTCTTCCTCAGATCCTACTGGCGTGGAGTGTCTTCTACAATTGATGTTTGATCTCGGGATTGGAAGTGTATGGAAGACGCGATGAAAGGCGACAACACCGTCTTTTTCTATGTGACTCCGTCGACGAACGACAAACAAAGGTAGGGTTTTTTTCATAATGTAACTTGTTAATCTTTTCATTTAAAACGAAGAACAATGGATAAGTTTTATTTTACATATGAGTTATTGTTCATCGTTCTCAAACCTTGATGAACTAATTTCTGTCAACCTAAACATGGAAGGGATCAGACCAAACAAACATGGTCTGACCGCTCTGCCAATATTCTTTGGGATGTTCATCGACCATTTCCAGCTGGATGTCAAAGATGGGGAGACATTTATAGAGCTCCCAGTGGAGATTGAGGATCGACATGAGTGGGTCCTACTTTGATGGTCGATACCTCTAGTGAGCATCCGCTCGGAGCCTGGGAACCTCCAAGAGATCACATGGAAGCGAGAGGCTTAGATGCATGCTCAGTACCTCACTTGTTCCTTTAGTTCGAGTAGTATCTTATGGGGACGTAATGCCATGAGGTGGGTAGAATGTAGAGACCAATAAATTCCATGGAAATGTTTACATAAATACTTGGGAATTTTACGAGTCTGTGAAAGTTGACGGTACATGATTATGAGTCCCAATGTGTCCAGAATCAATTTCTGAGGTTTGTTTCAGGTACGTTCATTAAATGTACGAGCGGGTTCTTATAATATTTTAACTCGTGTTTGGAATTGAAATTTGAGGGAATCGTTGAACTCGCAGCGCTGATATTCGCTTAAGGAGACTTTCACTTCGATGGTATTAAGTCGAGAATAAAAGATAGTTTTTGGGTTTTCTTGGAAAATAATAAAATTATGTGAGCTTTACATCATTGTTATTTGAGCCTCCATGTGGGTGTTTGGAGGTGGGTTCCACTGGATATATAACCTCTTTGTGGAGGTCGGAATTGGGGACCACCAGGACGTAACCTCTTATGAGAGGTTACGGTGGTGGGGACCACCACACCTCAACCTCCCATGTGGTGTTAATGTGGTGGGGACCACCCAATACAACATAACCTCCCAATTTGAATAATGGGGTTGGGGACTACCCGAACCCTATTAGTTGTATGAGAGGAAAATATTTCAACTCCCCTCATTAATGAGGGGGTTCTCATTGACCTCCTCTAACATTTATGGTGCCACTACCTCCCCACTATTTTTTTGAGCCAACACAGAATTTGTTATTCCAAATCCTTCACATCAATTTGGAGGGGCCAATTAATTTAATTTGTCTAATTTGAATATCATTCATTCAGATTAATATGACATCACAATATCTTATTAATTTTTTTGGAATTTATCTGTTGGTGTAATATGGGAGAATAGATAACAGCTCCCACCGAAGAAAGAACAATAACTAATGAAGAACGTGGGAGAGGAGAGACTTCGACTTCATTCCATGGATCCTACTTACGTGGAGTATCTTTTACAAATGACGTGCGAGCTCAACATTGGAAGTGTGCAGAAGATGCGATGAATGGTGACAACACCATCTTCTCCCCCGCGACTCCATTGACGAATGATGAACAAAGGTAGGGGTTGTTTTATTTTATGATCCATTTTCTTATATTCTTTCAGAACGAAAAACACGATTATGTTTCCTTTGATGGGTGACTTATTGTTCATCATTTTCCTACCTTGATGAACTGATTGATATCACCCTAAATGCAGATTTGTGTGGACCAAACCAGTATTGGCAGACCCCTCCTTTGATCATCTTGGTGAAGATCTTCGGCATGGCAATGAGGCTAAGATGGTGATGATGGAAACCTACGTCGCCTCCGTGACATTCTGACGACCTGGGCCAAACCGTGCTACCCTCCAGCTTCTAAGCCGCACCCTGGTCGGGCCATGCTCAAGCCTCACCATGCCCCGACACCCGGTTTCCACGCCTCATGTTCTCTTGCCACTCCTGCCCAGGCTCCCGGCCGCCGCGCCTCCCACGCCCCTCGTGGTGCCCTCCCGAGCCCCGGCTGTGCCGACCACCATGTGACCCATGCGCCCCGCGACTCTGCCTTCCACGCACACTACACGGCCGCCTGCCCACCTACCCGACCTCCCGCTGGCCCGCCCGACTGCCTGCCGGCCCACCTGGCCCCCTGCCCGGCCGCCCGCCGGCCCACCTAGTGCACTGCTCGATCGCTCGTCTGCCCTACTTTCACCCGTCCCAACTGCCCGCCGGCCTACCCGGCAGCCTCCTGGCTTGTCCGGCTACCACTCGGCAGCCCGACCACCCGAGCAGCCACCAGACCGAATAGACACCCTGGATGCGCTGGCATTTCAAGACGGCATGAGGCCCCTTGGGACACCCTGTCCAAATCGGCCTGACCATGCCCTCTGGGCTGAGTCGTACCAGGACGCACCCTCACAGCAATCCAGGCCGAACCGGCCCCTAGCTCGGGCTGAACTTCGCACGCGGCCTGCTGGGCTGGGGCCAGCAGGCCGGGATGATCCTCACAGGATATCCCACCCAATGGGTTGGGCCAGACCCAAAAGGTGTGACCAAGTTGACCCAAACCGGGTCGGTCCAGACTGGGTCAGATCGGGTCATATCGGACACGGGCCCACTACCGATCTTTTACTTTAGTTGGAAATATCGTTGGAACCAGATGTCTGCTTGACGAACCGTCAGTAGCGCATTTAATCTCGGAGCATGACTATCCCTTTGAGTATTCCCCACTAGAGGATGGGGTATAGTTTAGATACATCCAGGTTGATCGTGCATTAATACAATCGGGACCCCGGGACTAGAAGGCTAATAACTCACAGAACGGACGTCTGATTGACGCGCCACTTATTGCGTTGAGTCCTCTATGACATTGCAGACCTTTGAAATACTTCATCTTGGGACTTCGTGACAGTTTGAGTATCGACTTGAAGCTTTTGTAGTGGATATTTCTGGTAACGAGTGAGCAGAGTGTAGAAACCTAGTATCTGGATGAGACATGATGACTGCTGACTAATTCAACTCGGAGTGACTTGTCTAGTCCAGTGGGGAGCACCTTGGTGTCGCGGAAGACCCATGGTGGAGGACTGTCTGGTTGTAGCGGTAGACCCGGTAATAATAAGGAGAAGTACCTTTGCAGGATACAAGGGGGAGCACCTTGGTGACGCGGCAGACCCATGATGGGGAGCGCCTCTGTGTGACGCTGCAGACCCAGGGTACTCGACAGGAGGAGTACCTCAGTAGTTCAATTTTTGTGGGAAGTGCCTTGGTGTCACGGTAGGCCAAATGTACTTGATTGAGTAGGAGTTCTCCAGCAGGCGAGGTTTCGATAATATGAATAAAAAATCCTTGTTGAGCTGATTCAGTAACTTTAGTGTTTACCTCATGATTGAGATGGATTCCATAATGACATAGGTATATTTATGGGCATATACCTAAGGGTGGTTATCTATTGTTTTCTTTATTTGTGGTTTATATTTGATGTATTATAAGAGACCTTGCGGGTCTCGGGGTCCATACTAAGCATTGTTATACTCACCCCTGCACGGGCTATGTAAGTACCTCATTGTGTTGGTTGCAGATGATGGACAATGCTGCTTGAGGCTGAGAGTACTCAGATTGGACGGTACCCGGAGGTGGACCATACGACATGTTAGTACACAGAGGAGACTGTCAGATGTGGAGTGTTGATCAGGATATTTGTACCTAGCCTTCAGGTAGGATCCGTGGTGGATGATCCAAGAGCTTCTTTTCACCTTTCAGCTATTATTCCTTTTCAGTTGTACTTGTACTTTAGATATGGGCTTGTATTTCCAGCCACATTACTTTTTAGCACTCTCTCGTTATATAGTTTTACATAGTGATTTGTATCCAGCTGTGTGCTCTATTGTGTGTTTATAGTTATAAAGGCATCGCCTTCCCAGATTTAGGGAATTGCGACTTCAGTTCTAGTCATCAGCCCATGGCCTATGCAAGGCGGGCTTGGGGTAGTCATGGCACGTGCCCCAGGGGACGGGTCATGATAGAAATTTTGAGATGTAAAATTGGCCACAAAATGGGTATAAAATTCGGATTTAGAAAACAATATAAATAAATGTTAAAAGGTTTTACCACGCATAAAATACTCTTAATGTTATAAATGAATCAAATAAAATGATAGTAGGAACATAATATGGAATTTTGAAGGACATACAGTAGAAAGTGTGGACATTAAAAGAATAAAGAAGTTGAGATTTCCCTTACCTTGAAGAGTGACTCCTAAATGTAGATGTTCAGAAAATTAGGCACCTTACGAAAACATGGGAAGATATAGTGGTAGGTAATACTATCATATCATCATGTATAAAGACATACAATGAAATTAAATAGTGAAATGGGTGGGTATTTATTTACAAAAAGATGGTGTTTTTTTATTTACAGAGACACCTTATTTGTGGTATTGGAAAAACCATGGGAATTAATATGGTATTTAACCATGATATTTCCACATGGAAGACATATTATAATATTTTAATGCAAAAGGTTGAATTTTACATTATATTAATTATTACATTGTTATGATTCCATTGGACATATTAAAAAACACAAAATGGATTTTTATTTTTCCTGAAAAATGTATTTTATAAAATTATCATAAGTTCACCCTAACCTAATTTCGACATTATTATATCAAATAATTAATTATATTTATCATAATAATTATATAAATATGGGAAATTTAACTTTTAAAAATAAAAATAAATTTTTATTAAAAGAATTGAAAACAGAAAATGCATTGCAAAATGCATGTAAAAAAATTCAACAATTGAAACAATTATATTTATTTTATCATTCAATATTAAAATGGAGAGTTTTTTTAACATTTTATAATTATAATAATAATTAATAATACTACCATAATTTAATATAATAGTATATATCTTTGAAAAAAGTACAATTTTTACCCAAAACATCAACTTATCCAATTAAGTATCAAATATTAAGGAGGATTATTCATAAATGAAAATGTTGAAATGAAAATATTATTTATACAAAGGTATTATAAATTATGTAACCAAGGTCATGACACATTACCCCTTATAACACATGTATTAAACTAATTGTTAATGTCTGTAAGGGTGGTAGATTTGTTGGGTGGCTCGAATAACATCACTAGAGTTGTAATCTATACTTACATAAACATATCCCATATGTGATTTCGATCAATTATAACATGTTGATGTTTGTCTTTGGATTATTCAAGAGAGAATACCAATGATGCTACCTCCCTCACATGTACATACAAAAGGTCATCGTATTACATGACTCTACAAGAGGAGGGCGTTGACTCTTTTTTTATTTCTTAGCCACTACCATTTCTATTTTTAATACTAATTATAATGTTAATATATTTATTCCGTGAATTATTTTCAAAGATCATATATAAAAATACTTATAATTGACCGATGATCATATAATGGTCGAAAACTAAAGGTCAAATTTCTATTATTGAAAATTTCATTATTAATGGGCTATATTTTTTGTCGACAGAATAATATTACATGCATTTCTACGAAACAATTATCATTCAAACAGTTTTGGTCGTTACATTCATCCCCCATTAATAAAATTAATATTAAAAATTTCTACTCATTCCCTATATTGAGAAAATTGATCGGTATTTTGGAATCATTATTTTTCTATGGTTCCCACATATCTTCTTCATATTAGGGGTTCATCAACAACAAATTTATAAGTTGGGTAGACTTATTGCATAGAACCTTATCTCTACTATAAAAGATCTCCATTGACTTCTATTAATAAGATTTTTAATGTTTTAGTTATACCACCACCATATTTATTAAATCTGAAAGGTCCGATATATACTTTCTCAAGAGAGATATTTGGGAAACACCATGAAAATAAACTATATTTGAAGGTAGCTTAGGATGATATCCCATTCCACCTATGTTATCATGGATTCCATAGGGTCTAATGTACTTGTGACTGAGCTTTATTTTCATTCCAAAACAAATGACTCCCTTCTAGAGTGTAATGTGAATGAATACATTTTTACCAACATAAAACACCGTGTCCCTTTGAAGGTTTTCATTTGAGATCTTGTACAAACTTACAGTATCCATTATGTTTTGTTTGATGTTATGAACCATTATTTCGGATCATGTACAAAATCAAGATCAGGAATATTCAATTCACCAAATTCATGCCGACATGTATTAGTTATACATTGCATCCCATATAGAGCTTCATAGGGTTCCATTTGAATATTCGAATAGAAATTGTTGGGGTATCTGAATTCAGAAAATGGTAAATGATGATCCCTTCCACCATTAACATTTTTAGTGCATGTTATCATCATGATTTAATGTGCATGAATTGTCATTTCAGATTGGCAATTACTTAAGGGGTGATATACCACACAAAAAATCAAATCATCATACAAATAATACTGAAGAGTTTTCTACAATATTGATATGAACCATGGATCATTATTATACATGATAAAAAGTGCAACACCATGAATTTTTTACGACACCTGTAAAAAATATCTTCTTGCGTTGGTCAAGAGGGAAATCGTCCCAAATTTTATTGTAATAGGATTTCATGGTGATATGGACAACTATAAATCATATCACATTGTTTCCATTGGATGTTCTCAGGAGATCGAAAAACAAAGTACACCATGATATTATTCCACTTCCATAATCGTACAAGTAGTGGTTGTAATACCCCTTTTATGATGATCATGCTCTATCACTACATTTTATCAATGTTGACACCTCACAGTGTTGATGATAATTTTTTTTCATGTTATCTTTTCAATAACGATATCAAAGCTCCCTATATAATTTATTACTTCTAGTGTGAATTGATTAAGTGGATCTAGGAGCTTCATTCCCCAACTCCTGCTTTATTTTTGAAATGAATTGAACACATAACCTTGTATGATATTATTGTACACCATCTTCAATAATGCCGATTTCTTGGCACATCCCATCCTCATATCCTTAATATTATTCTAAAAAAATGATCTTATATTTGATATGTATTTATATTCACTAGTAATTATTGTTGAGAAACAATTTAGGATTGTGTGGATGATGACAATTCCCATATGATAATCATGTCCAGTTTTTATAGGTATTCGATTAGAGGAACTATTTGAATCCTCATCATCGCCATAAAAAATAGGTTCCTTCTTACATAATTCATCAATGACATTATTTTATTTTTCTTTTGAATATAATGAATTTTACAATAATAGTCTTTATGAAGTCCCCACCTTTTTTATGTCTCATTTTCAATTCATTTTTCATGGGAATAATTTTCACTCATTTCTAGAATATGTATATATCTCATTTATCCAGATAAATATAGTTCCTCCATCTATTCAGAAAAAAACAACAACCATAACCATTTCATGCATATGATAGTTCTACTCATAAGGATTGAAATATCAATATTCATAATAAAACAGCTTATCATTGTTCATGATAACACACCCAAGCCCTTTCTAATATGAATCACTAAAAATTGTGTATCCTTATCTGAAAGAGGGTTGATTTAACATTTGTGTAATAACTAATCACTTATTTTTCATTTAAAAATTTTATTCTCAATCCTTTATAAAGACGAACATGACCCCTTTTCGAGTTAAATATGTTAGTTGACAAGAATGTCATGATATGATTTTCACGGACCTCCTATAAAATTTTGTTAAATAAAGGATAATAAGAATCTAAATTACTATTGTAATATGTGGTCACTCCTCCAAAACCCATGCATTGGTAGGATCAACATATATTACTTCATTGGTTACAATGTACATCATAAAATAAACTTTTTGTTACCAAAATTCACATTTGGTGATCTTTCCAAAAACCCAATGATTCATCCTAGTTTGAAATATAACCCTTATATGTTCCTCATAATATTCTTGAATCTTTTTATATAACATTATATCATCTATAAAAACTACCAAAATTCTACTACAGTAGTCTTAAAAGACTACATTCATAAAATCCATAAAAATAGAAGGAGCATTATGCGAGATGAAAGTCATAACAACAAACTCATAATGCCAATATCACGATCGGAATGTGTTTTAAGAATATTTAATTTCGTAAACCTCAATTGATGATAACTGTATTGAAGATCAATCATAGGGATGAATTGAACATGATGAAGTTAGAAAAATAAATCTTCAATTCTTAGAAGAGTGTAATTGTTTTCACTATGATCCAATTGTTTTCTATAATCATTTCATAATTTCATTAGTCCATCCCTCTTCATCATAAGGAAAAAGGGATTTCACCAAGGTTACATGATTTCCCGAATAAACCCCATCTACATAATATCATGGAGTTGTTTCCTTAATTAATTTAGGTCCACTTATTTCTTTTCTATATAGGGTTTTTGAAATCAGCATGGAACCAGGAATGAAATCAATTGAGAACTCCACATCCCTTTATGTGGAATGTTTAGGTAACTCCTCAGGAAATAAATCAATGAATTATTGAATTATGAAAACATTATCAATTGAATAATCAATTGAGAACCAACACATCAATCTTATAATGTAAAATTTCAATATGGGAATTAATAAAAAAATTCAATGATACTATACTCCACAAAATGAATTATAGTGTTTATATACAATTTTTATGATTGTATAATCTTTATATGAGTATTGATCGATGAATATACATATATTAGTTTAGGGATTTACTATTTTTACTTTTCAAACATTGAGGAAATACATGCATGCATATTTATGAAATCAAACATAGTACTTTCTAGTTTTGAGTGTACTATGAGAGTACCTACCACAATATCATTTATAGTTTCAATATTAGATGTTGTGATAGAAAAAGAAGAAACATTATACACTGTCTTATGTTGGAGTTATTAGTGATTCCCCTCCACTACCGTTGGATTTGTAAAATTACTGAAAAATTTCCCACGCTCTCTACACTTAATGATTTAGAATTCTTGTAGGGATTGCACATTCTTCAATTTTTTGTTACTATAGAGAGGTTTATGTTTAACCTAACTAATACAGTTCTAAAAAATATTTCCTTCTCCTCCATAATTTTAAAATTTTATTCTTCTAATAAAATAGTTCATCGATTGCTTCATCCAGTATTTTTTTATTCAGAAAGCCAAAAATTCATTCCCCCAATTCCTCGTTCAAAGATCCACCCCATGTTAGGATCCAATGATCAATAATATTCATTCAATATACGGGACCATTTTGTCTTTCTAAACATGAGTTAAACCTTCATAGCACACCTCATGATCTTCTAATCGTTCTCATTGTCTCAGTTGACATTATTCTTCAATTGATGAGATCAAAGTCCACTAAAATATTTATCAATTGTACATTTACGTTCCATGATAATAGATGATGTGTAACGGGAATGTCTTAGGATGTTCACCCTTAATCACCACAAATATTCATTTTCCTTTTGTTTCACCTGTAGTTATTCTTTCTCCCTTTTTGTATGAATGAAATGAATGATTTTATTATAAAAATTGTTCCTCTAATCTATTCCCACTCCATATCTCCAATCTCCCAACATTACATTGATGTGTTTGACTAATTTATCATTCACATAATGTTTCCCATTCTAAAATGCATCGGAAGGGAATCATTTTATGGACTATTTTTCTCACTATTTGTATAGTTTCTAATATTTCATTATGTTTTATGAAATAAAAAATAGTTATAAATGTGTATCATTGAAAAAAAATTTATTTTAAATGGAATGTTTTTCATATAAAAATACTCTAAAACATTTTATTCATTAGAAACTATTATTTTTTCATAATTTTTCATAATGGTACTTAACAATCATGTGAATTACTAGACATATCCCCTTGGAGTGTCAAACAAGGAGTTTTTGGAATGCCCATTGTCATGCACCACTTTCTATTTAAGTCTATATCAAAGTAGTGCTTACAGTTTTTACACCTAGATACATATGTTCTAGATTCATATCAAATTGTTTGTATCCTGATAGGGATTTATTTGTTAGAAAAAAATTTAATTTATACTTCACCAAAATACTATAATGTTTTACTATATTTAAACATATCCCTATAGATCTTCTTAAATATAAAAATTCTTTTTTCCACAAATAAATAAACCATTAATTGATGAAAACTATGACATACCGTATTTATTACATATGATTACAAATCAGTTTACAAAAAAATGAACATTTAACGTTTATTTTCTTGGAAATAAGGTAAAAAATACCAGAAAAAATGAAAAAAAATTTCAATTATAGTAAAGTTGAATTATCACAGGTTCATCCTAAAGTTCAAATACATCATCTCATAATATCAAAACATACATAAATGTAATGGTATATCATAATCCCGCTAATGGAATGAATAAGAAACAATTTAAATGTGATCATGATATTTATTGATAAGATCATATGGAATATCATAATGGAATGTGAAATGTTAATAGAGGAATATAATAATTGAAAAAACATTATTCAATATGTACAAATATTGATAAAAAATTAAATTGAGACATTCATTAACATATAACAAATGTTCTTCACCGAGGGGTAAAAAAAATTACCATGGTTATTCACCAAGGTATAAAAATGCATGTTATTTATATATATTAAATTATTTTTCTAATTTATTGTAATGATATTTAGTTAAATCCATCATATTTAATAATTAATGTTCTAAAAATATTGTAATAAAACATTTTATAAATAAACCATGTAGAATAAATGGAATAGGTATAATATAAATTCAATTATGATTTAGAATTTGTCTAAAAAGTGATCATTTTTGTCATTTTGGAACCCCAGAAAAGAAGTGAGGACATTATAAAATTCAGTACTATAACAAAATATTTAATTTTGAAATTAATGTGAATATCTATATAAAAATATAGGTATGTGTATTCAGGAAATAAGTCATTATTATTTTTTGTGAAATATAGAGAAATTTTTGGAAATAAAATCTAGAACACAACGAGTATACAAAGTTGATTTAAGAAACACTAAAAATAGATGGGGCATGGGTATAACAGTAATAATATAATCATAATATATTAAATGTGTATAAAAAAATTAATATTAGAATATTGTATGCAATTTTTAATGACACACAACATAAAAAAGGGAACTTTATGGGAAAAAATAATTTTAGATATCCCATACCTTGAATAGTGACTCGAAAAACTCATTGATCGGGACATTGGGGGCTTGATGACACTTGGGAATGAAAAATTACTAAGTAATACTATCATATATTCAGTTATAAATATTTCTTATTGAAACAAATATAAGAAAAGTGTGGTTATTTATAATAAAAATTGATGTAGTTTTTCTAAATTTCCTTGTAAACTATAGTAGTGGTTTTTGAAAAAACCATTTTCCTAGCCATGGTATTTTTTACATGGGACAACTATTATCATATTTTAATCCAAAATAGTTTACCAAAATTTTATATTACAACTACAACATTATGATTTCATTAGAAATACCAAAACTCCCAAATATAAATGTTTCTTATTCATTAAAATTTTATTATATATAGTTACCCTAAATCTATCCTAACCTAAAACCAACATTATTTTTTTTCAAAATATAAATTTAATTTTTCATAATAATTATAAAAACATGTGGAAATTAACATTTATATATAAAAATACTTATCAATGATAATAATAGATAGAAAATTCATTGTAAAAAGCATAATAACATTTTCGACACATGAAAAAAATAAATCTATTTTGTCATTAATATTAAAAAGAAGTGTTATTTTAAACCACTGTAATTACAATAAAATTTATTAATGAAAATAGTGTGGGGTCTGAATGTCCTGTACCGATTCATTTTACATCGGGCCAAGGTTGTGCACCAAATTCCATAACCAATCGCGGTCTTAGATTTCTAATCTGGTCATCCATTTGAGTGTTATCCCATATTATTTAACTAATCACATGTGCATGTAATTTAACATATATTTAATATTTTTCTATAATTTTTTTGGAAACACTGGGCCTTGAAATATTGCACTATCCCAGGGCCTTACTCCAAAAATATTTCGAGGAATATTAAAAGGTCTTACATTGGAAAAATAGATTCTAAATATTATTCCCTTCGTCGTGGATTTCTATCACCAGACAAAAATAAATACATGAAAGGAGGGGATAATGATCCCATATATTGATTTGTTAAAACATCTTCCCTAAACCAGGATATACATCCCATGAAAATTATTGATACTTCCTGATCACCTCCTCATAAAACATAACATGATTACCCATTAATCCATGATAAAGGATGATGTAAATCCATTATTCATAATAACCATCATGTGAATTTCATAGGGATATATATTAATTAAAAACATTGCTGTCTATATTCCATAGATGTTAGTTCCATGACATCCTAAATGTAATGACTTCCACTTCTATCTATGGGGAGTTAATCTATAAGTTCTGTTTTGGGGGACTCAACTTCCTCGAATCGATGTGTGATAACCACATGTTTATGCATCACGGTCAACACTGAAAATGCATGTGTACCAATAAAAAAAGATGTTGTGTAGACTCATCCAACCATGAGAATCCAAACACGAAAATTCCATGGTATACCTCACGCTTCATTACCTTTATTGGATGTAGAGTAACCCAAAAACCAAAAACTACCACACCCACTAGTTTAATCGAAATAAAAATTTGTTAAGACGAAATACTCCATTAAAAAGGTCACGACCTACTCCGACAGTCCATCACACAAGCATTCTATATATGAATAGGTCAATGAGAATAATCCTACAAACCAAAAAAATATCCTCTTTAATTTGAAATTCCTCATACTCAAGATTTTCTAACATCTCAAAAATGTGTCGTGATTGGGGATGATCCCCTCATCCTTATGCATTCAATGATAAATTGAACAACACAGACATAAGGTTACACCGATGTCCCATGAATCCCTGATTAAACCTAGAGAATAGAGTAGAATTCAAAGAGTACCTCAAAAAAAAATTTAAAAAATTTACTACATAATTTATAAATAATATAGATTTTTCACTTAAATATTTTGTTCATGGTGGGGGCATATGACAACAAAGCCTATTGCTTTCCACAACCCTGGAGCTTATCTCCCTAAGAATGCTATGGTCAGCCTGGTGGTGGTTGTGGGACGTTCTCATAGTGGGGTCTACCACCCATAGCTCATCATTCTCCTCTAATAGCTCTTCCTACCAAGGGACCATCCTACTATCTATATGGAGATCTATAATAACAATATTTCCTCTTTTGTAGAGGTTCATCCCTTATCATCATATTGTCTTCAGAACATCTCTTCAAGATCTCACGCACCATTTGACCTCATCTACCATAAGGATATATCCCTCCTAGGGTGGTTGTAGTTCCTCAGGATTCCCCTGCACCGCAAGACCATGTGCCTATTTTGGGTCATGGGTACACCTCTAGTGCCTTGTCATAGGTTGCATGCCAAGTGATGCATACAACTCAGTCTTGGGATGCCCCATGATCGCTCAATCTATATAGAATACATATATAAATATACCTTTCACTAGTTCATTATTCTACACCTGGACATAGGTAGGGATGCCCAACGGAAAATGGCTAGCTTTGACCTATGTTTAGAGTCACTGTTTAATTTTATGTTAATAGATGTAGCCATATAAGATTATATTGTGGGAGTACCATGTAAGGTCTGTAATCCACACTACATACTCATCCACTAAAATCCCCACATGATGCATCTATATTAGCTACAAAATAATATATGTTTGTAATAATGAGGTATAGTGCTCTTACAGATAGAGCATTTGGATGTCGGTCCATGCGAGATTTGACCAATCATGTATTTATGTAAGTATCTTATATTAGAATCCTACTTCTTTGTGGAAGATACTAGTTCATATCACAACCATATGATCTATCAGTGTCTAGATTAACATGAAAACATGGATCACGTACCTTAGAAAATATTATACTGCTTGGGGATCTACCTCAACATAGTACCTCAAAGGATTCTAGCTCTAGAACTCGTAGTGTGCTATATCTACGAGCATACTTAGCCTTCTTTATTGGTATGATATTCTGCTCAATATGTGGGGGTGAGGCTGACTATCCACCAACAAGATGGGTATCATGGGATGATCACTAAATAGTAGACTCAGCAATCATAGGATCATCATCATAAACTAGAGATGGTATCCTGGCTGACTGCTTTTGCGGTAGAATCATGATAATTAATCTAGAAAATCAGTTAGTTGGGAATATATATATATATATATATATGGGAGATTAATAAATTACTACATTCAATGACTCAATAATATATGTTTCTTATACCATTTATATCTTTATCAAATGTCTCTGCATGCCGAGTTAGAAGAATGTAGTCAATGTCCTTGTGAATGTATATGTTGCCTATCCTCACCATCACTAGACTCTCTAGCCTATGAGATTCACTCGAGACACATTTAAATTGATTCATTAAACCCAACAATACTTCTTAAGGGGAAACATATATACAATTTCCCAATGAAATAACTTCATCGGATACCAATATATCCTAACGTGACCAATTTTGGGTTTTGAACCAAAACGACCCAAAGCCCACCTTCATTGGACAGCTGGTGGTGAAAATAACTGAAGAAAAAACTAAACTCATGGAGACCTTTCTTATATACCTTTGTATAAAAATACCACCAATGCAATGAAAAATGATCTGATGGAAAAGGTAAAAGATAAAACCATGTAACAAAAAATCTAGTCATTTATGTACCTCTAGAGTGTACAAATATATCATAGTGTGAACTAAATTTCGTGGAAAAATACACACAAAGAAAATATATGTCCCAAAATGAAAAAATAAGAACATAGTAAAAATCTAAGGGAGCATAGCTTCCAAATAAAAAACCAACAAAAAATATGATGTCTAAGCACCTAATATCAATCATCTCTTATGTTTTCACATTTAACATGTGGGTCATCTGCAATAGAAAAAAAAATATTTGAAACACCAATGATGGGTGAGTATATTTATACTGATTAGAATGCCCCAAATAAGGTTATGTGGGAGAAGTAAGAGAAATAACAAAATAAAGAATTATTACATAGATCTAATTATAGTGAATGAGTATAGATCATACTCTGAAGAGAGTGAATGTAAACTCATACAAACATAAGTAGCATGAACTGTTGATTAGATAAACTTCACATAGCGTGTTTTGTACCAATATAAATAGATTAGACTCATTACACACCTAGATATTGGACAAAAAAATCATTTGACATACCCCACACATCTTCTCCTCTCGTAGAAATCCAATAACCAAAACCCAAAGAATATTTACCAAAGAAGTATATATATATATATATATTATCAGTATTGTAATTCCAAATGATATGGTAAGGGTATATCCATCTCAGATATCATCCTAAGAAGAAGTGTATCCAATAATTCCATGTACAGTCTATGATTCACAACAGCACATGCATCATTCCTAATCACATAGGTCTCTGGGACTCAATCCCCAAACCCTAATATTATCCCATTTGTGAGGCACTGACTATCTTGAACATTATTAGGATGGTTCATTCAATTTGTATCATTGGTGGAAGCATCCATCGTCCTCTTGAGTTCAAAGCTACATCATACCACTTCTCATTATTGTGCCACACGATCTTGGGTAAAACTATTTCCATATATAGGACCCCCACCTTATACTAATAGGTGGATTCCACTCTGAGATTGTATAACACGTTTGTATGATCATTACCCTAGAACGATAAGGGAGTACCATCTCAATGGATAGAGTACCCATTCTCTAGAGTGGCATGGTAGTACTATATTTATATGTAGAAAGAGTATGTAAGAATTATGCCACGACGCCATAGAGATTACTCTCTACCTAGATAGATGAACCAATACCCATGATCCACATGGGATTACCGTCTCTATCTATACAATTATTATGGAGGACCTACACCCTAATGCAATGGAAAAGTAACCTCTCCATCAATTGAGGACATGTATGATAAAAGGAAAATTGAGTACCACATATATATGAACTCTATGATGACCCCTCTTGATCATTTCCATCATCAAGCACCACCTAAAAAATCATCAATTTCATAACATCTCACATTGTATCTCAAAATAAAAAACAGAGCGAATTACCACCATATACATTGAAAATAACTCTAGATAGGTTACTTAAGGGCCAAAATTCATGTCCAAACTAAAAAGAGATGGAATCTAGAATATTTATAAAAAACCAAAAGACATGTAAGGGACCCACACGATATGTTATAATTCATTAAATTCAATTCGGGCCCTTCACAAGACATGAATATTTTTCCATGTAGTACAACCTGAACTATAAGGGTATAACATGACACAACTTTGTAAAATGCCAGATGAATGCACAATGTGCATCATCAGTCCAAGGAAAAACACAAAGTTTCACTAGTATACCTCTTCAAAAATACATAGATGGACATAGATGACACAATTCCAATAATCATGGAAACCCATAAGAATAGGCTATTTAAAAACCTTATTTGGAAACTATTAGAAAAATTCACAGATTACCGCATCATGCTCGAATGTTGTCTCATGGGATTAAGCCATAAGTCCAAAGATAAAATCAAAATTAAAATATAAATTTCTAATTTAACATCATGGTTCTGGAATCATAAATGGTTCATTATTCCAACATCATATAAGAGAGATATGTTAGACACAAGATATTGGAATAATAGTCATTATATTATTATTGGGGTATTCATTTTTCTGAGGGATGAGTTTGAAAATTGATTCCCAAATCTGTTCTAAATTGATCATCTCAATTTGATGATCACATTACAGATGACGGTTTTTATAATTAATATCACTAGAAAAAATTATGGATGAATTATGATTTGAATAAGAAAAGATAATAATTGTATTTTATATATCTATTATTATTATTTACTTTTTCTAATATATAAATTTATAGGTGGGTATGCTTGTACACCCCTACCATTGTTTCCTCACGGTTTGGGAACCCCACCTTCAGAATTTAAATTTGGGTATCAATTTATTAATTTATGTTTATTCCTCAATTCATTATATATTATTCTCCTTGCATGGTTTTCTCACCCAAAAACTAATTGTAGCTCCCCATCTATAAGTTAATTTTCTACTAAAAATAATTTTGATGGTTCCCATATTTTACCAACCCACATGCCCATAAGCATGCCACAACAACTCAACCTCACATCACCGTGTCTCCACATAAACCGTAGACCACTGCTACCTGGGTTGTTGCACATGTAGACTGCTATATGACACCACTTGGATTTTCAGTCATTTCCTCCTTGATTGGGGAATTCGTATAGGTCTTATATCCATTCTCGTTGATCATAGATCTATAGTGATGTGACTTTCTATTAACCATTACAAAATTATAGTCATCTAATCCGCCCATAAATTGATCCTTCTCACACAATCAATACAGGTCGAACAACTACATTTTATCCATGGTTCCAAAAATATGATCACTGACCAGTGAAATACATGTTCTGATTAGACATTTAGACAGGAAAAAATAAAATCATGAAACAAAAACAAGTCATGATCGAGGGTTGTGTTCGTGTTGCAATCATTTAAGTGATTGGAGAATGAAAAAATTATAAATTCAATGAATTCCATATTAAATAAGACAAATATTCAATAAAGAATTGTTTGAAAAACCAAGGGAAGGACAATCCTAGAAATAATTTTTGAAAGGATTAAATCATTTTCATCTATGATTCGGAACATTGATAAAACCACCATGAAAATTACTAACTCGTTATGGAATCATTTTAATAAAATAAAATTCATGAAAATAGAGAAAGAGATCAGTTGATTCATCAAGATTGAACTCATATTGATCCAAAGGATTTTCATTGGATAAAGAGAGGATGGTGGTTCTTTTTTGGGTAGATTCATGGCTTATTGAGCTAACCCTATTATGGTTTTCAAGGAAGATATATTTTTAAATTTATCTTTTTCAATAAAACATTTACTAGTTAATTAATTCATTCAATGCACTTCCAACGCACTAAGGTTCAGAAATTTAAGCACTGACTCATTTTATATAACGCCTAGGATAAAAACCACGTTTGTGACATAATTGTGGTCTTTGATTTCTAATCTGATCAATTGTTTGAGAGTTATACCATTTTATATAATTATCCACATGTATGATATTAAAAAACAAATAATACTATAAAATTTATTTTGAGCACATTGGGCCTCACAATCTCACAATATATCGTCATCATGCTCCGAAAATAATCCATGGAATATTCGAAACTCTTACACAACAAAAAAAGAGTCCCTAAAATTTTCCATTCAAAGTTGGTAATTAATGATCCATCATATTAATTAATCAACTAAGAGAATATTTATTGGAACATATTCGATTATTTAAGGTGAAAATATAAATTAATACATTATTATCAGTATATATGTAATTAATCACCTAAGCTAATTCCATAATAACATTAATTAAATGATTACAATGGATAACTATTTTTTAGGTTCCGGATAATTTTTCTAACTAACCTTTTTTTATGATAGACATAATCCACCACCATATCATTATATTTATTTAAAAATTTAAAGCACATTGATGAAATAGAATTCCTCAAAAAACATGATCATTGTTGCATTGTTTTCATACAGGTGAACTAAAAAACCATATCTTTGAATCAATGATATTTTCATTACAGTCACCATTCTAATGGACCTTAACTCTAATTCATCTTAATGTGGTCAATGGAATAAATTTAGTTGATAAATTATTCACAAAAAATTTATAATATCAATATAATACCTTATAAATATGTACTGATATACACTTTCATGTGATTATGTGTCCAAATAATGATTATTTATGTAACCATAATTCACTAAAGAGAAATTTGGAATATAGTTAATCCTTATATAGGGTATTCCAAAAACAATTTAAGTAATGTTTATAGTATTTCATTACCTTTTTTAATATAAGAATATCATAATCAAATACTACTTAAAATGGATAATGAAAATATCTAAAGACCCTAGTCATTAAATACAAGATGATAGAAGGGGAATTAATATGTCAATTTTTATCACTAAATTTTAATGTATTCATACATCATATAGATTTTACCTTATATATGTCATCAAAAATAACCATAAATTGATAGTAAATATAGCAGTGGATGTTAATGGGAACATATTGAACTCATCAAATTTTATAATGAAATCATCAATTCAATGTAAATGATACATATTACTGATCGATATCCAATTATGTTCCCAATAATCAATATAAAATCACAGAAATTACTCATTATATTTAATGAATGAACAAGATATACCCGTGTTCATGTCCTTGGATATATAAATACTAATAATATGTTCTCCAAATGTAACTCATTTGATTAATGTAACTCTTTCTGGTTCATTAAATATAAAATATTGAATTTTATTATATTTTCATAGTTTTCTTGAAAAACCATCTTCTAAAATATATATGAAAATTAGGAAACACATATTGGAAATACATCAACATGCTCTCACAATGAAAAAAAATCCTCAATATAAATTTATTCCCATTTTTAAGAGATAATTACCATTTAAGAAATCATATCTTGATCATTAAAATTACTGTAATTCATAATAAATATTTGTCTACAATATCATACAAATAAACATTAATAATTTAATTTGAAATATGAAAAATTAAGTCAAATAATTTGAAATATATGAGATGAAGGATCTGTGGACATCTGTACCTTCTCAATCCTAATCTATTTTAGAGATCAAGGATCCTATATACTCAATTAATCTACTACATAGTTTTTTTCTTGCGTTTTATTGAATTAAGATATCATGATCCTTGAGTAACTCGAGCCATCTCTGTTGTTTATTATTGATCACTTTCAATGAGAATATAATTTTTTGGATTTTATGAACTATATATATCTGACATTTTTGACCATAGATATAATGTCTCCATATTTTCATAGAAAATATTACATTTTCTAAATTAGGATTTTTTTGGATAGTTATGATCAGGATTCATCAAATATTCTGATTCATATAAAATAACATTATCATTTTTTATGATGACAAAACCGTTGAACTTTTTGATACAAAATTATATTTGAAAATCCCATCCCTACTAGATTTTCATTTAAAATCAGATAATTGTTAAATCTTATCATTTTTTCTTTAAAGAATTATTGACATTCCTTTTTCCAGACAATTGTAACCCCTTTACGTGTATGATTTTTAAAGGGTTAGATAAATGGGATGCATTAGGAATGAATCACCAATAGTAACATGCCAATCAGATGAAACCACACACCTCAGTTATGTTTGTTATCATATGTAATCCTCTTACTTCCATTACATTTGTAGGGTCACCTGATATCCTTGTTTTGGAGAAAATATGGCCAAGAAATAGAAATTCATGAATCTGGGAATCATTATCTCTAAATATACCATATAACACTTCCCATATAAGTGTATTCAGAATGATTAGAATGTGATTATCATGGTTATCATATATTTTAGGACACAATATAATATCATTAATTAAATAGACATACAAATTATAAATATACTCCATTAATACTTTGTTTATTCATTATATAAAAACTCAGGGTTCCTTATTATATCAAACAGTTATTAATATAAATATGTAATGTCCATACCTCATTAGAAATTAATTATTTAGAATGGAATATTTCTTCAATATAAATTGTTGATACCCATAATTATGATCCAGTTTTTAAAATATTTTTATCTTTAACGATGATCATATAAGTCATTAAGAAGAATAAAACGATAACTATTCATTGTTGTCATAGAATATATTCCAGTATAATCAATTCCTAACTACATAGATCCATATTTATTATTAACAAGTTTTACAGGGGATCCCCATTGTGAAGCAGTAGGTGGAAAAAATCCTTTATTACTAACATATTCCACTTTTTTCATCAACTATGCCAATACCACTATGACTATTCTACTGGGTGTCTTGAATACTAGCATTTCATGAGGGATTACATAAATTAGAATTAAGTTTAATTCTTTTGAGGATGTCTAGTGATTTTCATAAGAAATAAATCAATGTATTCCAGCACAATAGGTATATTATCAATTTGAAGACAATGTTTTTCATCCATGGATGTCATTTTCATTTCTTCCACGTTAATTTTATTCAGTAGATCTACTGGGGGTAGATCAAGACAATAATCAAGTGAGGAAAAATCTACTCAAAATATGAGGGATTCAAAATCTCAGTCACAAATATTATATTTCCCCTCTCACAATAGATATTTTAACCTTATTTTATGAGTCCGTCCATATCAATCATTACATCAAATCCAACCACATTTATGATAACAAGGCCACCACAAAAACAAAATTTTTGATTCATATCTGGGACTTCCCAACACATCTTTCTTTTAATGATATATAACTTATATGTTTTGAATATAAAATCCCATATTATATCACAATAGAAATGTCTAATTTTCATAGAAAACATGGAAGATATTAAAAAGATAAATGATCTAGAATTAATTAATGAATTGGAGAAATTTGAAGAGGATTAATATACCTACCACTATGAAATTGGATACATCCACCATTGTTGTAATGGTTTTATAAGACAATAACACATCCCTTGGCCACTTATATGATATATTACATTGTTTATTGTGGAATTCAAAAAAATAATGTCACATATTTTTACAATTGTAGTTATAACACTTCTAAATTTATTTCATTACCTTGAATTCATTGACATGATGTACCCTGTATATGTAACACAATAATAAATTAAAAATATTATTAATAAATAATGAAAGAAAAATTGATTCTCTATAAAAATAAAACTTTATTATAACCTATCCAAGTAATCATAATTTTTCCACCTATGTGATTTGAATTTTGAAAAACTAACATACACGGTAGAGTTTAGTACTGTATTTTGAGTCTGATAAGACAAACATAATATTTCTTGAATAGTAAATACCATTATTAATAGTAACATACCAATATGAATACTAATGAATATTAAATCTTCCAAAAAAATAAAAACATCATGCTTGAATATTTAAAAACAATTTATACATCTTTAAAGTGATAAAATGATCATAGTGTACGTAATAGTTTTTTTGTTTGTCATAAATATATTAATTAAAATATTATGATTATATTATTAAATAAAAATAAAAATGTATTTTCATAAGAATTAATTATAAATTGTTACATTATTGTCTTGTGGTTATATGATAATTTTGTGGGACCTTGATTAAATTGTTAATATTTTTTCAAAAAAGTTTTAGTTTTAAAGTTATTTTTTAGAATAAATTATAATATTTTTTAAAAATAAAATTATAGATATTTATAAAATTAATTTTAAAAAATTGATTACATTTTCAAATTCTACATCTCAATAAATGGTTACGCTAAATATTTTGTATTTTTCTAAAATACTCATATTTTTTATGAATAGAGAAATAATGTAAAATGCAGTATATAAAAAGTATGAGTTAAATACACTATTTATGAAAACATGAGTTACAGATTAAACAACACTATTTTTTGAATTCTAGGATGTAAAAAAATTAATAAAATATTCACAATTGACTCATCTCCTCTAATATAAATACCCAATCACTCCTTCTTCTCCTCACTCCTTTAAGCATTGACGATTCTCAATAATCTTCCAAATACCCACCCCTAGTCAATCCCCACATCCAAGAAGATATTGGTATTTCCTAGAGACTAAAACCACTTCCCTTAATGATATTTTCAATAATGTTTATTGAAGAGGTAACTTCCTTTTTTCATTTCATTAATTTGAGGTTATCTTTTATGTGGTATGTATTCCAAGTTTTCATATCATATTATTATTTCTATTTTATTCTCTTACACTAGTTTTTTATGAGTTTTATATGTATATATGACCTATTTACCCTCTCTTTTTATTTTTTTCTAAAACCAGGTTGCATAGCCATTATTCTGCATAATTTTCGTATCAAAATATCTTTATTAGTACTCTTAATATGTTATAATATTTAAATTTAAATTAATATATGGTGGAATTTTTAATGTAATATCCCCCTTACTATATATATTATGTAATAATTATGAGATACATTTTTTCTCTCATTAATATATTTTATTTATTTTTATGTGACGTTGTTAGGTTGTCATATATTTGTAAGGGATTTCTCAACATTTCTTTTTTTTTTGAGTTCATTTCTTTATCTTTCCACTCCTAAGTTATTCCCAAAATTGTGATGGCTCCATTATCTTACATGTACATGAATTTTTTCTTGATAAAGGAATAATTTTTCATCAGCTATACTTTCCCATTTTTTTATACTAAAAATGAAAACACCTCCCAGATTTACTAATCAACCACATTAAAGGATTATGGGTTCTCAATTTCTATTCATATATTAAATTGTGGTCGTCAACCAATTATTATGGTTGAAAAATTATATTATATATTTATTATTTATCATATATGGTTCTATAATATTTGTACATATGGTTTTTATTTATAAATCAAAATTAGTTTGTAATGTTCAAAACCCCGAAATTAACCCCAACAGTTTTCATTAATTGATTTAAATAATGATTCATCTTAACTAAAAGTAACCAAATTGAATTTACAAACATGTAACATTATGTATGATCAGTAATAACATATAACATCAATTATTGAAAAAATCATCATTTTACATGATTCCTTATTCATGTATATAATTATGCCAATCATGAAACAAAGAGACCCGGATAATGAAATTGAACAACTTATCCCATGAAAATGGACATTAATGAATGTATTAAGGTTATAATAAACCAATTATATGTAGAAGAGGTTTGGCAAATCACAATAAATTAATTTAACTAGGTTATCCAGAACACTAAGACCAATTTAAAAACACCATCAGAATAAAGCTAAGTGTTTCTTAATCTCACTTCCAATTTAGTGAGATTTTCATTATTCACTACTAATACTTCTGAATTGTGTATGTATACTAACCATTGAAGTCACATATCATTAATATAATTATATTAGTTTTATTTAATTTATCATTTTATATTTTTATTTTTGGGTCATACGAATCGATTTGTTACAAAGTGATAAGAGATTTTTACCCAAACCTCCATTTTCATTCGGGCTACACTTATTCTCTACTATCCTCAGTGATATTCTTAGGTATTTTTATTTAAAACTCATAAATTCTGTGTTAATTTTATATATATATGTGTATGAACTAGAAAAATACTATCATTTATGATGATTCATATGTTTCAAAAAGTATCATTCAAAAATTCATCCCGAAATGCGAGCTAGATTCACGAAACTTCTCAAAATCTTACCTATTTTGAAGTTGCCTCTATAATCTGTTTCAAGCCTTATTTATCATAAAAATCAATCATTTTAATATTAAAAATATATTTTGGTTCATTTTTGTATTTACTAACGCATACATTATTTTCCAACATAAAATCTCTTCAATGAATTCCTCAAACCACACTAGAGTTTAATAATTCAAATGATACATTAAAAACACATTTTTTTATTTCACATTAGTAGGACATCATTTCTAATTCAAATGTATTTTTAATATCCTTAAATTTTATTTTATTGGATATACATGTTTAAAAAACTTATTCCATGGAAAATACAAATTATTTTTTAAAAGAACAGTTCTCTGCAATGTAAAAAAGAATTTTCTCATCTAGAATTTTCTTTTATGATATATATTACTTTTTAACCCCTTATTCCTTTCATATAATGTATGTAACTTAAACTGGTATATAATTTAAAGAGTCTCCTTATTCACATGATATTGTATAGTTTTAATATTTGAATGTTTCAATGTTGTACGAGAAACATCATAATATTTAAAGACTATTTCCTTAAAGATTATTTAATATGATGTTTTAAAAGTATCTTTGTTTAAGGAAACATCCATTATTGAATCTTATAAATCATAGATCATTTTATCCTATGATATCATCCACTATATTTAAATGAATGATTTATTATTATTATTATTAATGTGGATGTGCTATCATAAATCCATTCACCAATTAACATTGAATAGTTAGTTTTCATGCTTAATGTTTGGGGAATGTTATTTCAGTTTGAAATGTTAGTTTCAATATGGATTTTTAAATTTTTTATTTTCATCCAAGTTAATATAGGGTATTTATTGTACTTGTTATGTGTTGTGTGGGGACCAATTTAGACTGAAAGTGCATCGGTACAACCCATGAGACAAACTATGGTCTTGGCATGAGTCCTTGACCAAATGAATATTTATGATTATGGCCGAGGACTTAATAACTTCTAGAAATCTTAGTCATGGCCTTGATATTTTATTTTATATTGTAAAACATATGCATTTTCCTAATTATGAAGCTAGTAATTGAAAGTTCATTTGGATAGTCTACAAGTAGAATAACCATTGTTATAATTTATGATGGAATTCTTTAATCAGCTAATATTCATTTCTTAATGTGTTGAGGTTTATTATTTTTAGAGGAAGTTTTATTCAACTATTCATCAGTTTTATTGTTGATGATTATGATATACTCCACTATATTTATTACCCTTACTGAGCACTTGATATCACCCCATTATTATGTAACATTTTCTCACAACATCAAAAAGTTTTTTTACAATTTTCTTACAAGGATAATCATAGAGTAGTGGTTGTTTCCAATAAAACATATATGATGTGTTTCTATTAATGTGGTAACGATGAACATATATACGAATATAGATTTCCAAATGTACTAAACTACTCTATCCTTTGGGATTTGATTCCTTTTAATCATTACAATGTATTAAAATAATTCATCGGCACTAAGATTCTAGGGTTGGGATGTTAAAGTTGGTATCAAATAAAGTTTAGTAGAAATCATTGAAAATTGATTTAGAAAATATAGATTAAGGATAAAAACCCTAAAATAATCTATGGGGATATACAGACAACAATAAAATATAATCATATTAAGGGATAGATTACGTAGATCATACTGGAAACTAAATCAGTATAGAGATACTAAAAGTAGACGTTGTTCTTCCATAACTATTCATAGGTGTGAAAACTCTGACATGGAGTTTCTAGAATAACCCTGGGTATCCTAGAACATGACATTGGTCTTTACTGCACACCTGGTTTGAAACTCCCAGGGGATAATCATAAGATAATTAACAATCTATTTACTAACCATTATGAAGGATTTATCCCCAAAAGTTTTTAATGTTTATGTTTCTAGTATTTTTGGTGTATAAATTTATGCTATGTGATATACACTTTTTATAGTCATAGAGAGTTCATAATTATACCAAATAATATATAATATGCAATTTATTAGAAATGATGCCTAGAAAAAATAATGAGAACTTAACCAATGCATGTTATGTGAAGAGTGAGAAGGATCATATCTCTAATAATCTCAAGCGATAATTTCAATGTGTTATTGTCTCCCAAGTATCCTCATCTTATGAAGAAATAGCATTATCTGTTGAAAATGTATTTAATGAATTCTAAATATACTATGAGTTTTAAGGGAATAAAATTAATAAGAGGATGGTATAGAAAAACAAGGAATAATATAAGATGGGAACGATGTATTGTACCATGTGTGACAAATGTCGAAGAAAACACATTGGTATATTATTGACATGAAAATGAGTTTGCTTCATGTCTGGAGAAAAAGGAACCCATGCTCATAATTTCTAGACAACGAAATAATTTTCTTATGTTCAATGCTTCATCTGTAATGAGATGTGACATTATACGAATCAATGTCCTGAGAAAAAAAGGAATATACCCCAAATTTTTTTTGATATTGATCAAGTTATTATGCAACCACAGATGATGTAGAATGATTAATATTCTTAGTCATGAATCATGTCATTTCAATATTTTATCAGTAATGTACTGGTTGTATGAATTATGAGATATATAAGTATTGTACTATTGTAATCATTCATTAAGGATTTGTGGTCGTCTAATGAACAATAAAAATGAAAAGGGATTTAGAAGAAATTTTTTTTTTTATAAAAAATAGATGTTTGTGGGAAATAAAAACCACAATATATATATACATATTATTTAAATATAATGATGATGAAATGATTGATTCGGAAAAATACTGACTACCTTGGAACTGATTATTAACTTTTCAGGAAGAGGTATATTCTATAATCGATTGAGTTTACGGAAATTTTAGATTTATGGAATATATCTACTATCTTGTATGTTACCTAAGGAATATGGAACAATTCATTTTTTGAAATTGTTTTTATGGTAATTCATGTTATTACCATATTTCAAGAGGATACATGATGAAGTTATTCACATGTTTGGAATGAAAATTGTAGAGCTGATTGTTGTTGCTTAAGGGTTAGTTATATGCCCCTCGTTTAAATTTATAGACCATGATTATAATTTGTGGAGTCATTATATTTTGGAATTTTATTCAATTACAATATGGTTTATCTTGGTCATTGTATGAGGTTTTAGTGTCTTCTGTCACTACATGATTGGTAGATTATTTTTCAATGAACTTGTTGTCTACTTAGATTGCATTATTTTGTAGTAACTGATTCATTTTCCGTTACTGTTATTGATATTATTTTTTAGTCATATTCATTATGTGGTTTTCCAGCAGGGTAATTTCATTTATCAACAATTCACTTTTGAAGTTCAATTTCAAATTTTGAGGACTAAAATTGTGTAAGGAGGGGATAATGTGACACCCCATGAATTTTCAAATAGATTCTATTTAGAATTTATGAATCCTTGAGTTAATAAAAAACACCACATTTTTAAAACCTAGTCGTGTAAACCTAATTTTCCCACCACTGTGATTTCAATTTCAAAAAACTAACATACACGGTTGCGTTTAGTAAGATATTTTGAGTCTGATAAGACAAATATAAATTTTGGTGAATATTAATCTACCCTTATTATTAGTGACATAATGTTATGAATAGTGGTGAATACTAACTAATTAGAAATCGGCCAAAAAAATTGAAACTTCACCCATGAATGTATAAAATCAATTTAGACATCTTAAAAGTGATAAAACTATAATAGTATACGTATTAATATTTTTATATGTCATCAATATTGTAATTATAATTTAATGATTAATATAATAATTCAAAATGTAAATTTTTATTAATTTATTGTATTAATTAGTTTATACTTCATTTTCATATGGGTATAAGAAAATTTTATGGGTCATCGATTAATTTCTCAAAATGTTATTAAATGAGTTACACTTTTAATGTTTCTTGTTAGGAATAAATGATGAGTATATTTGAAAATAAAATAAAAAATATTTAAAAAAATAATTTATGAATATGGATTTCATTTTTTTAATATAAAAATCAAAAAATAGTTTTTGTGATATTTAGGTATTTTTATGAAATACTTGAATATTTTATGAATATTGAAATATAGTAAAATACTGTATATACAAATTATCAATTAAATAAACTATTTATGACCTCATGAGTGATGTAAGGAAACATGGTTCTATTTAAAATGAACATATCAATAGTAGGGCTCACATTGAAAAACACTATTTGTTGTCTGGATTGAAGTAATGAATTAAGGAATAAAAAATTCTTAATTCACTTTCATCCTCGAATATAAGTCCCCCTCCTCAATCCCTTTTCTCCTCACACCTATAAGACATTATGGTAGACAATGTTCTAACAAAATAACCTCCCATAGTTAATCCCCACGTCCAAAAGACTCGTGGTCTATCAAAAAGAGTAAACTCGTTTTTTTAAAGTGATTCGCAAGGAGGTTGATTCATTTGGAAAATTCAGAATTTCATTTCATTTATTTCAAGATCCCTTTTATGTGGTACGTACTGTTGGTGTTTTTACCAAGTTATTATTTACATTTTATTCCATTAAAATAATTTTTTATGAGTCTTCTATGAATTGGTGATTCCTTTACCCTCTTTTCTTTAATTTTTTTTAAACAATGTTGCATTGCCATTATGCTAAAGATTTTTAGCCTGAAAATCTATCTCTTTTTCCAGCACACTTCTTATGCTATTAAATTTAAATTTCAATTGTCTAATGTTGGGATATATAATTAAATATCCCCATTACATTCTATATTATTTTATAATTAGGATATACCATTTTTCTCACATCATTATATTTTATGAATTTTTTAGTGACACTATTAGGGTGACATATTTTCTTATGGGATTTCTCATCAATCCTTTTATTTTGATTTACATAATTTATCATTAAACTCCTCGTTTATTATTATTTTTTGATTAGTCAATTATCCTACATGAACAGTAATTTTTTCAAGATAAAGTAATATATTTTCATCATCTCCCTTTTACAATTCGTTTATACTAAAAATGAAAACACCTCCCGAGATGTGCTAATCTACCACATTCATGCACGATGGGTGTTCAATTCCTATTAATATCATAAATTCTGGTCGTGTAACAATTATTATTTTTGAACCAGTCTATAATATATTAATTATGTCTCATATATACTAATATTATCTTTTTGAACAATTTTTTTATTTATAATGAAAAATGAGTACGTTGTGTTCAAAAACAACAAATTAATCCAAACAGTTTTCATTAAATGATTTAAATAATTATTCATCTTCACTACAAGTAACTATATAAAATTTACAACAATATAACATTATGGTTTTCAAAAATAAGATATAACTATTATTCTAGAAAACAATCCTTATTTTACATGATTCTTCATTCATGTATATAAGTATATCAATCATGAAACAAACGGACCCGAACACTAAAATTGATTCTCTTAACACATAAAAATGACCATGAATGAACTTAATAAGGTTATATTAAAAAAATTACATGTAAAAGATGTGTTGAAAATCCTAATTTAGGAAACTAATTTTGTTATCCATGACATTAAGACCAAGTCAAGAACACCACCAGTCCTAAGGAAAGGGTTTCTTCATCTCACTATAATTTTTGAGATATTTCTTATATTCACTTCTACTACATGAGTATAGAGTATGTATACATCCCTTTTATGTAACATATAATGAATATATTTATTTTTCATGGTTTTGAATTTATTATTTTATTATTATTAATTTTTGGGCATACAAATCGATTGATAACAATGTGGAAAGGGATTGTTACCCTTACATCCATTTTCATTCGGGTTACTCTTATTCTCTATTAACCTCAATGATATTATTATTTATTACTATTTAATCCTAATAATTTATGTTTACTATATATATATATATATATATGTTTTCCATCCATAATTCTCATTTATTTAGGGTGATTCATACTTTTCATAAGGATCTTTCAAAAATACATCCCGAATTGCGAGCCAGATTAAAAGAACTTCTCAAAATCATAGATAATTTACATATCACTATATAATTTTTTAAATATATTTATCTTTATAAAATATCAAATTTTATCATGATTAATATATTTTTGTTCATTTTGGGTTTTATTAAATCTGCTATGTCTTTTAACTTTAAAATAACTTTAATGAATTCCTTAAACTGTACTGGAATGTTTTAATTCAAAAACCTCTTTAAAAACACATTTTACATGATTTCACATTACTAGGAAATAATATAGGCATAAAATTTAATTTAAATATCCTTATTTTTTATTTTATATGATATAAATGTTAATAAATTTTATTTCATGTCAAATACATAATATTTTCTAAATAAACATTCTGTCCATTGAAAAAAAGGATTTTCCTCGTCTTACATTAACTATTATGCGATATATGTCACGTTCCAAACTTATTCATTACATGTGGGGTATGTTATTTCCATTGGTATGTCATTTAAAGAGTATAAATATTATTCTTATATTCTAAGGGATTATTATTTCAATGTTAATGGTGGTATGGGATACATTAAAATGATTAAAGATAATTTCATCAATGATTCTTCAATGATCTCATTTAAAAGTATCTTCATACAAGAAAATATCCCTTATAAAATCTTATAATTCATTTATATTTATCTCCAAGAATATAATATACCATATTTATTAGACTAGTATATGATTTTTTTGACTGTGGATGTGCTATCATAAAACCATTCACCAATTTACTCTAAATGGTTAGTGATGATTCTTAATGATTGAGGAAAGTAATTTAAATTTCATATGTTTAATTCACTATGAATGTGTATATTGTTTATTGTTATACCCATTCATATGTATAATTCATTGGACTTATTATGTGTTGGGTGAGTCCCACTATATCCCCTCAGTTCTTCGGTAGGTCTCACGAGACAAACTATTGTATTGGCATAAGACTTTGAGAAAATGAATATTTCTGGTTTTGGCTCAGGCATTAATCATTTTTAGATGTCTTGGATGAGGTCTTGATGGTATATTTTATAATTTCAGTAATAAGTAATTCCCTCATTGTGAATCTAGTAATTGAAAGACCATGTGGTTATTCGAATAGTATAATACCCATTTTTATGTTTTATGATGGAATTATTTACTCAACTTGCATTCCTTCCTTAATGTGTTCAGTTTATTATTTGTAGAGTCATGTCTTTTTAATTATCCACGATGCTATTTTATTATGTTGATGATATCTACTGTTTTATTGGTTACCCTTACAGACTACTTGATATCACTACTTTTTTATGATTTATTATTTCAGGGCATGAAGATGATTTTATACGATTGACCTACTAGGATAATCATAGTGTGGTATATGTTCCAAAAAAATCTTATATGTTGTATTTATTCTCATGTTGTAATTTTGAACTGATGTATGTATGATTTTTTCAAAACCTACAAAAATACTTGGTCCTTGGGGATTTAATTCCTTATAATCATGCATGTGTATTAAAATAAATCACCGACTCAAGGATTTTGTGGTTGGGTTGTTACAATATCAACACTTTTAACAAACTCATATTCACTTTATACATTTCTCGGGGTGCTTTTCCCATAATTATTTCATGTTGAAAAATTATCAATCTTCTTTGTTTTATCTAATGAAATACATTTATATGGTTATTTTATTGAATCATTTTCCCCTGGATTACCATGAATAAATTTCATCATTATAATTCCTTATATGGATTTGTGGAACATATAAATATTTCTTTATTTAATGAAAAATAATGAAAAACGAGTTCTCATTCATATATTTGGATTAAGATCATCAAATAAGTGGTCAAATTTACAATTTTATTATATATATAATCTATATCATACATGGATAACATTTTTATTGTGGCTACAAAGTCTGAAAAAATTTCGTAATCCTTTCTTTTTAATCTAAGTAAATTCTAGGTCAAATAAATATGTTGATCAAGAGGGAAGTATTTATCAATTAATATATCCTTAAATGTTCTATATTTAATGAGTTATATTTATTATTCCTCCCAATTATTTAGGATTATTTTCTATCATTGATCATCATCAACATAGAGACAGTACACTGAATGTGTATTCTTTTCCTTTTCATCAATTCCAAGGTCATAAATATCTTCTATTGGGACAAAATTTGTTTCTCAGCTATAGTACGATTAGTAGTCCCACTAAATGATTCCATATTATTCTAGATAAGGTGATTCAACATAGGGGAAACTCCATAATGAATAGGTTACTTCATTTTTAATGGTTTTTTCTCATAAAGTAATTATGATTTCGAATTATTTCAATAATTTGCTCAATTCTAATACCAGATGTATTGGTTTCCTCAATATAGAAATCTTTACATTTTTCTTGAGTATTAATGCAATTCCTCTTTCCATGGGACATTTAAAAAATTTCATATAGCATATTATATCATAAAACAATGAATATAAAATGTGTGATAACCCTGAGTAGAAATTAAATATTTATTTCTCATAAATCATAAAATTGGATACATTAAGTAAATATTTACTTTTAAAAACATCATATTAGTAAGAAAGAAGAATGTGAACTATCCTATGATTATCCAGTAAGAGAGTTAAACTATGTGCACAATAAGGCATGTGGTCATGTACTAGAGTACCCCGACTCTGGACCGGGGTACATTTTCATAGTTTTTACTCATAGTCACATCTTGTCCATAAGCACATCCACTTGCAGTATCTTGAGAGTGATGCATTTCTATTAATAACCACATAATCCATATCATTCCAAAATTCCTGGATTTTATTTTGATCATATACTCAATATAAATATTAGTATCATGATCCTTAATTTATGTTCTCTAAATCAAATTTAAAAGGATGATTGTAAACATACTATGATACCAACTGTAATTCCACGACTATCGAATTATAGAGGTTGTGCATTATTTTATTACATTTACATGTTTTCAAGAAATCAAATCTTGGACAGCCTATTAGATTACTTGTATTATAAGTCTAGATTACAAATAGGATTACCATAATATATTGAAAAAATGATCACATAATACAATAAATAAAATAATATCCTTGAAATCATCATCAAATATTTCCTCTTTATGTCTTGGGAAATGGAAACTTAATAAGGATGAGCTAAAATTATCAGTAAGGGTATGTAAAGACCAAGAAATAATGAATGAATAATAATATTTAACATGGATATGTAAATAAATGATAACACACATAATAAAAATACCTACATTAATATAAATAAATACTGAATGAAAAGATACTGAAACTCATTCCATATATTCAATAAATTTAAATTGAATTATATACTTAGAATTATTGATGAGTAATATCATGGATAAATAACAACTGAAATATCTATAAAGGATGTTTTATGTTATTATATTTCATTTATATGGAATAAGAAAACATATACCATCAAGACCATTCACTAGCTGGTTAATACTACGGATAGAAAACCACATAATTATGTTAACTTATATGTCTCATGATAAAGAATCGTTAATTTTAGGGGATATATAAATTATGGTTTTCACCAATAGTTTATTGTGTAATGATTTAATTCTATCAAATAATCAAAATAAATAATTTTCATTGGTAAATATCTATACTGAATAAGTAATACATTCATTTCAAGAATTCCACATCAGATGATAACTATGAACAAGGGTTGTTGATATTGATGAATGGAAATACGAAATGATGAATAATAAAACATTAATCAAGAATATAATAATTATACATTCCAATTTTCCAAATACACGTTCAATCATTTAAATCATAATGTCATATGAATGAATAATATAAAAAAATTCATAGAATATCACGAGAGTAAAGAGACTCAAGATATAACATGCCAAAGTGTGGTATGTACAACATATAATAGTGAATTGGTTCATATTAACAAATAAGATTAAATGGAATGTAAATTGAGATAAAATTCATTATATATGGATACAAAGACATAATAATAATCCTTATCAGTTGAAAATTTTACGAATTGTCCATATGAACATGAAAAGGATTCTTATTATAAATGAAATAGGGTAAATCCATAAATGCCATATGTGGTAAAAATAATATTCCATTTTTATTGTAAAAATGTTAGAAAATGAATCATTTCAAAAGAGATAAAGATATTACATTGAAAACATTTTTATATGTATAAATGGTAAATCATAAATTTACATAACATTTAAAAAAAAATTAATTTGAAAATGTTTTAGTTATATATCAATTTTAAAAGAAAAACAATCCTTTAAATAAAGATAGAAATGAAGTATGGTTTTCATAAATTCATTTTCTAAAACAATATCATTCAAAAGTGTTATAAAATCATACTACTTATTTAAAATTATCATTAATAACCATACGATAATAAAATGAATTTTCTTATTATGAGATTATCAAATAATTTCCACTGATGGAAATCAATGTCTACAAAATACTGAACCAAATGAATATATGATGTAAACCATCAAAAAGATGAGATAATTGATGTGAAAATAAACCAATGAGTAGAATATGAATAAAAATTTTAAATTCCACATAAAAAAATTTACATAAAAAATGACATTTATCTTTAGGATGAAAATAGTGAGATGAAAATCCTATAACTGGAGTCCAACTTTTAAGGTCTATATTTATCATGTTAAATAATAATCCTTTTAAAACACAAAAAAAAAAATTTATCGTATGTATATCATAAATACATTCTATTAATTAGATTTCATGTATTTAATAATTCACTGTGTTTTTATGAAACAACACTTGGCTATTGAGGTGATAGTTATAACATAGCTATTAAAATAAAATTTTCCACTTCTCTGTTTAGAATTTCGAATAAGGGAAAAACACAACTACGATTTGGGTGACATTTAGAGTTAGATAGAATTAACATATTTTTCAGTGGATAATAATTTACCATTATGAAATATAATATGATCATTATGAATTGTAACCTTATCCATGAGAGTATAAATAAATTTACGCACCTTCAAAAATGATGACTAATATTTTAAGTGATGCTAATTTTTCATTAAATAATGATTTCAATTAAAAATTATATCTCTCATATATAGATATTTTTTTGAAAATTGAATTTCATTTTTCGAATCTATATGTCGTAATATTGGTTGGTTCAATTTTTGGTATTTTTTTGAAATACCTGAATTTTTGGAGAATCATTAAATAAATTAATTTACCATATAAATACATTATAATTTAAATTCACTATTAAAAGAATAATTATTTATTTAAGAACCCAAATATCATAAGAAAATTATATTATTACAATTATTGGTCTTGTAATCCTCAATATTTCTTTTCTTCTAGGGAAATATTAATTTAATGAATCTAATATTATTAAACCCCCCATCCCCTCCACTATATAAACTACCCCTATCCCCCATTTCATACAACACAACTAAGGATTTCAAACAAGACAATTCTCTTCCAAATACACATCCCCAGACCTCCCCTCACATCAACAACCTTCTGGTCTCCCCAAAAGGCCAAAAACTATGGCTTTCTAAAGATTATCAAGGATGAGTACTCAAGAGGTGAACAACTTTGCATTTTTTCTTTCAAATTATATTACAAGTTTCATTCTTTTGTTGCTCTCTACTCGCCTATCTACATCGAAATTATATGAAAACACTATTAACTTACATCTGCTATAATTTTATTATGATTATGGAATATATCTTCACCATATCTCATTTTTCCATATTCTTATACTAAAAATTAAAACATCATCATAGATGAGTAAAATTATAACAATCAAAGAAGAAAAACATTATATTTCAATTAATATATTAAATAATGGACATTAAACAATTCTAATTGTTCATCCCAATAATAATATATTTATATTAACTTTTTAAATGTTCTCTAATCCTTACACACTCATAATATTAGATAATAATACAAAAGATGTTAATTATTCACAAAACATCCAAGATAATCCAAAAAATTATCGATAACATTTAACTAATGATTCATACTCAAATCTATATATATACAAAAATCAATATAATATCATTTATAATGTCACTAATAATATATATTAACAATTATGGATATTTAACTACATTTTTATCAATCATCAATTCATGAATACAAGTAAACAGATCATGAAAAACAAGGAAGAAAATGCTTCCAAATAAACTAAACTTAAACCTTTTAAACCCAAAAAATTGGCATGAATGAAACAATAAAGGTTATAATAAATCAATTACATATTTATGAGGTTATTTAATTATTATTTAATGATACTAAATTTGATTATTCAGGTCATTAAGATCAATTGACAACACCTTCATGTCCTATGTAAGGGGTTACTTATCTTAGTTTAAATTCAATGAGAATTCCATTGTTCATCACTTATTTTTTACATGTGATGTATTTTGTAATAACATTTGATATATATTAACATGATTCTATTCATTTTTAAGGTATTGTGGGACTCCTTTTACGGTTATTAATTTCTTGTCATATGACTCCTTTGTTTACAACATGGTATGGGACTTTGTCTCAATTTCCATTTCATTGTGACTTACATGGTATTGTCCACCCAATAATTCTTATGTGGTGTATCCACATGAAATTTGAGATCATTATTAATTTTAAATTTTATATATATTATATACCTATATTTAGTTTTAATGGATATGATTATTTTCTTAATTTGTATACCCTTTTATATGTGGTTTTTATTTGGACTGTTGATATAACTACGAGAATATTGATGAATATGTGTCCTATACTCTATACAGATTTCATGAAGGATTATTTTATAAATTTTAAATATTTCATTGAATAATGATTTTGACTTTATTTGATGAGTGTGGACCACTATAGCCCTTCTATGCATCAACACATCTTAGGAAACAAAGCCGTTAGTGGAAAACCCTTTGAGTTTGATTCAAAAAATCATTAGGGTTTCTAACCTCAATCTTAAACCATTTCGACTCTATAGTGGAATCATATGCTTGATACATCACATCCAATTAATAAACATTCATTTTATTAATTTCCCGTTTTTATAATCCATAAGGTTTTCGCTATGACTAAATCTATCGATGTAGTTTTATTACCATATTACTAATGGCATGTGATTTTCATTTATTCACCATTCCATGTTAAATATTTAAATTTAATCATTATTAATTTATTGTTCAATCCAACTTCCATAATTTTTAAACCTTTCTAAGCATTTAATCTAACCCCTTTAATTTGATTACCTTTAACCTGTTTTGTAGAAGAGACCATTTATTGAGCTCATTTGGATATTGTTTATTATTAATTTTATTAGGTCTTATATTTTGTAACAATTTCAAATGTATTTTGGGTTCCATATATGTATCTAGTTTATCTAAGACTACTAAATGGGTTGGTTATTTGGGATTTTATTCCTTGTAATCATGAAAATATAATATTGTAAGACACCGGCTCTTGGCTTCTGGGGACGGGGTGTAACACCTATGATAATTATTTATTTTCATAAGAACAATTTCAATGTTTATTATAACATTTCATTTACCTGATATTATTTTTTATACCATTACTAAATACAATTAAATTTATGTTTGGTGTTTGGATCAAATTCAGTTCGTGTTCTAAACTATCTTTGGTATGTCGACTAAGGTAAAATTGGTAATTATTTATATATATCCATAAAAATAGTCATGAAATAATTATCATAATGGTACACATATTATTCTTTTAAAAAAAGTTTTACATTACACTATAACATTGGAATGATCACAAAAGATCACGTCCTGGAAGGTAGATTTGTTTACTTTCATTGGAGCTACTAGATACATAAACAAGTTTTACAAAACATTATGAAAAAAATGTGTGTCCTAAAAAATCACTCATATCCCTTAGCCAATAACTTTAGTAGAATCATAATATACTTCATTGTGTCCAAGGAAAAATAAAACATAAGAAAGGTCTAAGCTCAAATGCTGAGTAAGGATAATAATATATCAGTTTCTTTAAAATGAATAAACATTTAAGGCAATGTATAAGATTAAAACAAAATAATTTTAATCACAAAATTCAAAATAATATGGAGATGATAAATCAAATAATTCCATTTAATTGTTCCCATCTATATTCTACTAGTAAAATAATCACATGTAATATCATTATCAAATTTCATAATGATGGAATGCATATTGTTAGAAATCTTAACCACAACATCAAGGACAAATTCCTAGACCCTACAAATAAATTGTTTCAAGGCCTTGTGCCAAGACACTATATTGTCTCAGGATACCTACCGAGGCGTCGAGTGTATATAGGGGGCCCACCCATCACATACTATGTCCAATGCATTCCACAAATGATAAGGTTGAAACATAACATTAAAATTATTATTAAAACTATCATAAAAAATGTTAATACATTAACCATAAACCAGGATGGGTTTAAAAATAGCAAATACACATTCCAACATATTATAAAACCTTCAATACAATATAAATGATTTTTTCATAATAAATCAACTTCAAACAAGCATGAAATCCAACAATGAATGATGACATAGATGAGATCATTCTTAAAAATATTTGTATGAAATATCTCTTACTACATTGAGAACATTTAAATTTAAACAAAAAATTTATTTTTGAAATATTCTTATAATATTGTAATGGATGAATCTAATGTGGCATAATGGTGCAAAATATCCACACCCACTGTATAAGTTAAAAAACATTCATTCATTAATTTTTTCGAAAAGTTCATAAAATACCTTGTTGGAAAATGAAGGTAATTTTCCTTAAAACATATTATAAAAAGTAAAACTAGGGTATAATTTTATTTAACCATTATTCTAAGAAATATTTAAAATGTATTGAAATAAATTTTTTAGAAACAACGATGTTCATGATAATGAAGTCCCATTAGATACCTATGTATAAACAACCTCTGATAATAAAAAGATTGTAAAATTTACCATTACCTTGTACTTTTACATAGTATAGGGTATGTTAGAATACATTAAAATGGTTAATTAATTATTATTAAATTATAAAATAACCAGATACATAAATATGATATCAAATTTGATCCTCTAATATTGTATTGTAAATAAAATTTCATTATTATAATTATTTATAGTGTTAACAAATTTGTTTTATTATATGGTTTAATACATATGTCATGTTTTCTAGGGAAATCATGTATTTTATTCATATCTATAATGATATTACGTTCATAAACATGATTTTGTATCATTAAATGACAATTATTCTTGAATAGTTTTGATTGGGAATGAAATGTCGTCATGTTGTGGAGACAATATGCCATATGTACAGATGAGTGAAAATTCATTATATAGATGGTGAAATAATATGTATTTCGATGGTATATTATATAAAAATAATCCTTAACATGTTATATTTGTTATAAAATTAAATTATACTCGTTATTATAACTATCAAAATAAGGATGTGTTTAATAAGAAACTACAGAACGACGTGGAGTCGGTAAGTCATACATACACATGTATGGTGAATTTTTAATTCATATTTTTGAAATAATAATGAATATGGTTGTACTATATTTATAATAAAATTGAAGAAATTATGTTTCTTGAGTAATTATTTTAGTTTGTAAACAAAAAAGAAAGATTCAGTAGATGAATAAATGATCTTTGAAAGAGGTGATGAAATAATTTACTCTTCTTCGGGTGATTCCTTTTTATTTGAACAAAAGGTCAACCTAAGATAGATTTATGATGAAATTAACACCTCTTTGTATAATTTATGGTAGTTGGGAGAATATTTGATCAGGGGTTGGCTGATCCAAATGTCAATGGAGATTTGAATTTGCGAAAAGGGATGTACCCTTTTATAAGAGATGTAAGGGGAACATAGGAAGAACATGAAATATTAATTTATTATATAAATCATTTTAAATTTCTAATAGCTGAAAATTGATTTATTTTGAGGATATGGTGCGTATGGGTCGAAATACATTCAATAGGATTTATACATGTTTAGGTCACCATATTATCCTTATCTTTTAGATTTAACTCATAGTTAAATAGTTTAACATTTTCTATGTCTTCTTGTATTTTTATATTACATGGTTAATAAACATTAAATAAAATTCTAAAAGAACCTCAATTGGTTAATTAATGACCTATATAACCATATCAAAGTAATTGTCTGTATATTATATTTTTTGGTGAATTATATCATTTAGTAAAATTTTATTTGTTTTAAAAACTCATTTTTTCAATTTTTACACTATTTAGTTTTTTAATAAAGTCATAAAAACACGATTACATCAAAAACAATAAAATGAATCAACCATAACATATCATATTCATCTTGAATATTCGTTTACGGAATTAAAACATTCAATTTACATTTATTTTATTATTTATAATATCAATTATTTAAATCGTTCATTAATACGTTAATTAATGCACCATCATTATGTCATAAATAAAATTAATTAAGTAATATATCTAAATTATAAATAAAATAACATGATCTAGGAAATATTTTCATCTTTCTAATAAATATTTATAGTCGAATATTTCTTATGTGTAACCGTATATAAGTTTTTTTAGTTATTAAATATCCAATTTAACGCTATAAACTATTCATTAAATAAAAAATAATAAATGTCCTAATATAATCAATGTTGATAAAAAATGATTATAATTTTTTCCTCGTATTTATTTTTGTCAAAATACACATATCCAATAGATTTAGTAAATATGATGGGGTAATTATAATATCATTTTTACTATTAATTTCCCAAATTACTTTTACATGTGGCAAATAAAATTTAGAAGATACTATTCCCTAGAAATTATATTGATCCCATTGAACCACATTTTACTTACTTATGTCCACTGTTTCAGTTGTATTTTTGAAATTCAATACACAGAAGATGTAAAATTAAATTATATTTATGTTTGAATATCCAACTAGAATGTAGGTAAAAGATGTTAAAAAGTAAATAAAATTTTATATGTGTAATCATTTATAAAATGACTAAATTGAATTAAATTTGACTAATATTGGTATTATATATCTATATTGTCTTTAAAAAAATTTATATTAAAAATAACTATTGAATTAAAAATTTGGTTTTAAACAATAACTTAGTGTTTTTTACTATTCATCAAAAATGGAAAAATTCATAAAAATACAAAAAACTCTCCCCAAGCTAATTTTGATATTTAGAACCCAAAAATAAAGTCCATATTGATAAATATAATTACTAAAATATTAAAAAGTGTATATTAATATTTATAATTTCTATCTAAATGGAGAGGTTGACTGGTCTTGGTGTGATCGATCTCAAGGTTCTGTACAATGCCAGGTATTGAATTATTCAAAGAGAATCATATTGTTGAAGCATGGGTGTAAAAATATCCACTTTAGACATTGATAAATGATGTACAACAACAAAAATCCACAAATCAAACATACCCACACCAATTTATTAAACAATTTATCATTTTGTTATTAAGGAACCAATTTATTAATTTGATCCCTACTACAGATTCTACGATAACAATTTATAATAAGTCACACAACTTAATCCATATAGAGGAAAAATAAACATTTTAAGGAAAATCAATTCGTATTTTAAATCCATATAAAAACCATACCAAAAACATACATCATCATTTTGAAAGTCATTCTTCACATTCCATCCCCTCAACAAGAAAACCCCATACATATAGCCATGTCTGACACCACACGTCATAAAAAAATTCTAATAGCCCTATAGTATAACAACACCACAGTAGTCACATCTACCATATAAACATACCATAACCTAATACTCCATCCCTTCTGGTCAAACACTATCCATATACTCTATAATCAATCAATCAATCAACATGAGATACCATTTCACCACTAATATCACTAAAACAAATCGGAGCACCTGAACCTAGAACCACACTGTCTCACATGGTAACAATACATACCAAATCCATAAAAACCACTAATACACACCAAAAAATAAAGGTGTATTATAATTTAGATAGCACACGTTATTTAATTTCTCCTGGATAATTCTAGGGTTATCAAAAATAATGTCGGATCATTATGAATTCATTCATTTAAGTGAATATTTTTGGTTATCAAATTTCGGATTTATAAATCCCATCATAAGGTATCAACAGTAAATATCCAAAAGCCATCATAGTTTTGAAAATATGGAACCCCAAGGAAAATGTTTATTAGATGGATGAAATGCCCAATATGTATCAAATATTATATTAGACAACATGATTATCACCATAATATTCCCAGTACCTAATTTATTACATCTTATCATCCTCATTAAATTTGGATCCAACATTACCCACAATGTTACATAGGTACACCCACCAACCATGATATCAATGTCAAATGAGACGAAGGGATCCCAACATTGAATAATATGCAATGAACAACTCAAGTAGTTCCAAAATAGGGCTACATGAGATGTAGGAAGAACCTATAATGATATATGATCTACATGTTTATCACTAAAGTGTGTATCATAAATGAAGAACAGTTATGGGGACTCTTAGTAGCACGATTTGGGAGAAAATTCACAATTGATGGATGATTTCTTCTTTAGAAATGCCAGATACTTAATATAGAGGGAAAATGTTTACAAATTCCATTAATGTCATATCATGGTCAAGACCATTCCATTTCACTGTTAGAAGTATTATGGGTGATAAGAAATTAAATAAATAATTTATATCCTTTGAAATGACTTCAAAAACATTTAAACATGGATTTAAAATATGTTTTTGACAAGTATGAATTTTGTGGTTTAAATTGGAAAAACTACAGAGAACTATAATTTTAAAAAATAACTTGAAATGAATAATCATTAGGTGAGTCCCCATCAGGATTAACAGATGGTGACTCAATGATCTGAGCTACTGATGTCAATTAAATGGCTTGAGGTACTGATGGTGGGTCACTGATGCGTTCTACCAATGGTGAGTCACTGACGTTAGCTTCCTATGGAATGTTATCGATATGAGATACCGCTGGGAAACCACATATGTGACATACCAATGGTGAGTCAATGATGTGACCTACCATTAGTAATTCACTAACATGGCATCCAATCGGTACGTCACCGACATGAGTCACCAATGTGACACACCAATTCAACTTACTTATTGCACCGACTGAGGCCACCGATGAACACCAACTACCGACACTACCAACCGACACAACCTACAAATTCCACCTACCAAAACCACCTATCGATTCCGCCTACCAATGAAATAATTTATTTTTTCAGAAAAGTCCTAAAATGAGTCACTATTTTCTCTCTAAACAAATTTAACATGTGATTTTCACTATGTAATGAACTTGGGAGGTCCTAACCATTACAACAGATACCTCTTAAACCATTCATGACCTCACGAATCGAAAACCAACCCATAATGATAAGAGGGATCCAAACAAACACCCAGAGAGACACCTCTAATGGTTCCCTCTATACATGATACTTCGCATTGACATCAATGTTCAATGATAAACCACCCAGTGTTTTGAAAAATATATAGTAAAACCTCAACATCCAAGAACACATCCTCCAACATCTACTACCCCAATCTACCACATTACAATCCACACAATTACGAAAACCACACCATCCTAAACACAAAAATTATGTAATTCCATCCTCCATCTCAAGATAATATCTGCTCTGTGTGAACTACCTTGTCCACACATGTTTAATAGAATCTTAATTAATACATCTTGATAATGAATTAGAACTCCCCCTCTCCAAAAACCTGAAATGAATAACACATTACAGAATCAGAAAGATACTCTTGTCATTGAAATTAATGTTAAAGAACCACATCATAAAGCAATACATAATAAATAAAAACTCAAAACATCTTAGCATACTAGGAACACATATATTCTTCTCAATCCTATGTACTATTCTCTAGTACACCATGCTTACAAAACACGTCATCAAAAGAAATGTCATGTCTGCACAAAACCCTCTCATTATGATCCCACATCTATACATGTAGTTCCACGAACATCATGTCATCTTCGACATCCAACACTCTACATTCAATTACATGTGATACATTATGAAGATATCAGTGAAGCTAAGAGACATGAAAGACGTTGTGGATCCTTTCGAATTGATTTGTAATGCTAACTAGTATTCTACCTCTCTAATTTATCCCATCATATCAAGGGGTACAATAATCCCCAAAGAAGGTTTACTCCCTTTATAGAGCCATCACTGCCACATCGAGTGGAATTTGTTAAGAACACATGGTCCCTAATGTTGAACTCCAAGGGACCCCACCTTATATCATTGTAAATCTTCTTCTAATCCTCAACTACCTCCATCCTCTCATAGAAAAGCTTCATCTTTCGATTCATTCTTTTAACCACATCCAAACCAAGAAGAGTTGTCTCCCCAACCTCTGTCCAACATAAAGGAGACTAACATGTTCTCCCATACAAAGTGTCAAATTGATCAATTCAAATAGTTGAGTAATCAATATTATTTTGAGGATACTATACCATTGTTAAGATAATACCCACGATCCACCAAATTCAAAGATGGATGTTTTCAACATGTCCACCAATGTATGGATAGGACGTTCTTTCTACCCATGTGTCTGAGGGTGGAAGTTAGTGATGTGGCATAACTGAGTGCCATTATCATACATCAATCCCCTCTAAACTCTAATGGTATAATAGGAATCCTAAAATGAAATAATGGATCCATTGGCTCCATTATTCCTCCCCACATCTTACACATACCTCTTTGCCATGGAATCCACTATGCCAGACTATTAGATCATGAAGAAGTTGGTCGATTTCATCTGCATAACTACTAATACCAAGATATCACTATATCCTCCCGGCGTTATGGGTAACCCTATGATGAATTACAATTTTATATCCTCTCACTACATCTTGGATTCATCTATGTGATTCACCAAACCACCAGGTACACTATTTCGATCCTTCACCTATTGGCACACTATGCTCCTCGCCACATACTCTGCTACCAACCATTTAATCATAAGGAAAAAACATTATTCATCATAGATACGATACATAATAGAAATTCCTTAGTGTACCACTATTTTTAATCTATTAATATCACGAAGAATTCCCCCTCTCATCCCCACCGAAACAATGTGACTTCCATTAAAAAACATATGATTCCAACATTCCTCTAACCATCCCTCGAGATTATCATCCTGGTCAAAACAATCACACAACACCTCTACCTTAAAGCCTCAACACAAAGTCTCCTCTACCTACTTAATTTTAGTAGACTGCACTGACATCTAAAACAGGCACCCTCTGATTCCATCCATCCTTGTATCTCGGTTCAATTTGGGAAACTCCTCTATCACCATCCAAGGATCAAAAAATCCTTAACAACAACATTTTATGAGATCATTCCCAATGCATCCGCCACAATATTTTCCCTCCATGAGGTATAAGATATCACGACATTGTAATCATGATGAAACTCTATCAAATTCCACTATTTCATGTTCATAACTTGATAGGAAAATATATAACTCGTGATCTTGTGATATGTGAAGGTCAAAATGATCTCCTAAATAAGTTAATGCGACCACAACATCTGTTCAATGATGACCATAACTATCTCTATATAATTGGTTCTATAGTAACATTTATGGGGACTTATCTTCCTAGAACCATATTCTATAATTACCAAATATTTTATTAGAACACATCTTAATACCAAAAGGTAAGAATCAAAAAATACATAAAATATCACCCCATCCTCTAAAAATTAAAGCACTGGTGCACTAACAAATTTCCATTTCAGGTAGTTTAATATTGATTATCACTACTCACTCCACATAATAAAATGGTCAACCATTCTCGAATATTCCAATAGAGATACAAATAATGAGAAATAAGGTACAAATATATGTTAATATCCTACCATACAATGAAAACAGTAAACAAATTCCACATTATTAGGTGCTTCCCAAGAAACAAATGCTTCTATCTTTATCGTGTCTACTACTACACCCTGCTGAGACACCATCTCCCAAGGAAGTGTACCTCTCATGACCAAAAAAATTAATATGGTAATTTTCCCATATAGTTGATGGGGCTCAGGAACATTTATTATAGTCCTAAGATGTATGATATGTTATTCTTCTATCATTGAGTAGGTCAGGATGTCACTGATGAATATAATGGTGGTCTGGACAAATAACACAAGTAATATGTATTTCCTAAGCCCCATGCACAAGACTGGTGAATTCATAAAACTAAATTTCATAACAAATAACTCAATGTTCACATACCTTCACCTAAATTTATCCTTCTGGAAAACCCATTCCATGACCCTCAACAAGTCAAAATGATTGGCTACCCTCAAGAGAGAATAACGGTTCTTGACCGTCAACTGGTTCAACCACAAGTACTCTATGAAAAATCTCATAACACCATCAAAATTTTTCAGAAATATGACTAGATCACCCAAGGTGATACACTGGTCCTGATGAATCTCTAATGCATCAGATAATATATCGTATTCCTCAACTCCTACATCTTTGAATGTTCTATATAATAGGGATCCATGAAAATATGAGAAGCACCAGTTTGCAATTCTATCCCAAACTAAAAATCACATTGAGGGGGTTGAGTAAAAACCTTCATTGGGAAGACAAGAAATAACTAAAAAAAATACCAGGGACCTCCTCCATCTCAAAATGCACATATTCCACTAGCATCACACATAACAAGGAAAGAAGGGGTTCCACATGCTGACAACCACCCTGACAAATCGATTCACCATCAAATGAAACATGTTGTCCATACACATCAGATAAAATTAATATATTCAAGATGCATTTGATAACTAGATGAAAATAGTACGACCAATCGATTGCAAGGATGAAATCCTAAATTTTCATTTATAATAGGAAACATTCCCTATGGTATTGACGTGATCCAATTATCAATATATATCCTTGAAAAACATCTAACCAGATGTTTAGACCTCAGACTATCGTACTCAAAACCAATGTCACATGAAATCATTCTATATCTAGTAAAAGATCATGGGATAAACTCGGTTCAATAAAGGATTGAAAATCACTCGAATCAATTAAATTGAATGAAATAGTACTGAATAAATTCATTGTTCCGTGAATGATCTATTCCCATACTGGGACTGGTGAATTCATGGCATGTAACATACCACACCCAAATACTCTTTCCCTCTACTGATGTAATCTTCCACAACCATGCATAGGATGAGGTCCTCGAGGGGAACATTGATGTTTAAATATACATTATCTATCTCCCCATGGTGGAGCATGAAACTATTATCCCTGGTGCTGAAGGTACCCTATAAGAAACTACTGCTAAGGTGGGCACTGTACCTAACCCCCTCTACTATACTGTTATCAAATGGCCACTAGGAACTGAATATGATGATTCCCATGGACTCCACATACAAATCATACCAGACCAACCCCACAAGATAGAAATGATGATTATAATGTCAAAACAAAAAATTTATGAGGCCACATTCCAACTAGGAAAAACCTTTATGGTCCTAGATTCTGAGACCTTCTACTAATAATTTGTCCATTCCGAGAACTAGGCTGAATCCTATCTCATGGTTTAACTCCTTGCTAGTAAATCCCCTCATCTATATTCAATTTCTTTTGGACTTCAAACTATTCCAGTAATGTAATGGGGGTAACTTCATAATGGAGATAAGGAAAAATGGCCTTCTTTAAGTGTCTTGCATGAGGCTCTTTTTCTAAAAATAGATCTTATGAAAAAATGAGGTCCATGAATTTTTTCCCTAACGACCATGCTAAATTACTCCACTACTGGTGGAAGTTTAACTCCAGCCTCTTCCTAGCCATCACAGTTTATGAATAGAATTCCTTCCGGAATAACATTCCATAGTCATCCCACAAAACATCAGTCTCCTTCATATCTTAGGTAATGCATCCACCACTGACGAGATACATCCCATATATGGCTTACCACCAAGGGAAACATGAACTTAGTTGGATACTACATCAAGTTGATGAAGGTCAAGAGCTCATAGATCTAACTCTATATCTCATAGATTGATCTGATACCCTCATACATCCTCATAATATGTCTCTAGAATGAAAATATCATTTTCTTCCACTTCTTGTCATACTCCACATGGTCAATCTTCAATCGATCACTCATTTATTTTTATGAGCCTCCACCATCTGTACTACCCAAAACGAGGACCTAGTTAAATTATTTAATGGAAATAAAGGAATTCATAAGCCCATGTTGTATGTTATTTTTCTAGTGTTCATATTAACTCATGTTATTGTAATCCATTTAAAATTTCATGAAGAATATACTTAAAAGAATATAAAAATACATTATGATGTAAGAAACATTCCTAGGTTATCTATCCTATAAATGTTGTTGCCTCGCATGGTCATTCATTAGGAATAGATTACTTGGATTTGATCATGGGGGGCCTTAAATTCATGTGTCTTAGCCACACATCATTGGCCCTTGTTACCTACCAAGATCACCTAAATTTGTTCTACTAACAACCCATTCAATCATCATGGTACATAACTCCAAATATCATCATATCACTCAACAGACCTCTGATACCATTTTTTATGACCCCATCCGTCCAATGATTCACCTCTTGAGATAATAATGAAAAATTATAGATAATTACCAAGGAGCCCCGCCTTCAGTAGACCTCGTGGTGGCGACTATCACCAAGGGTTGAAAAATCTCATACAATGGGATGAATTACAGTTTTATAGTAACCGAGAATGGGTTGTATGATTCATAAACCTCAAAAATACTCTAGGAATTATATATATATAATCCAAAATCTATCCATCATACATGTATACTGTTAAAATTATTGAAATATAATGAAAAATTGCAATGTAAATATCAAAGGAAAATGCTTTGAAGTGACATAGAAAACATCCCTACATTAGAGGTATTTATTCCCAACAATTACCCATAGTCCTCATGGAATCCTAAAAGTAGTTTCATATATGCTGGGTTAGAATACATGTATATTCAGCTAGTAAAAAATGAAGTCTGATGTGCACAAGTAGAAAAACATACTAATTTCATGAAGAGAAACATCAGAAACCAAAACCACATAACAATGTATACTAGCCACCCAAACCTCATAAAAGGAATAATCAACAAATAACACAAGTCATTTAAAGTAATATAGATAAAATATAATATTGGGTACCTCAAACCACATTCTCACTAATTAGCTACCCCCACATCTTAATGGAAAACATCATGGTTCTTCCACAACTTCCATAAGTACCACATCATTACACGACCACACTCACCTGTTCCTCAAACCACACCAATTATTTCAAGTAGACACCTAAGAAACATAAAAAATCACAACCTTTCCAATAAGAACATGGGCCGAATTCCACACCACATCACAATGACACATGGGAATGAAAAATCCATATCATTCTGATGTTATCTAGGAAACCACTATTCAACCTCACACACCTAGTTCTTGAAAACTACAACATGCTCAGAGGATATTTGGATTACACTTCCTGAAAGAGGGAGCATGGGAGATTGAGTGGCCAATAATCTATCCTCCATTAATGATTTTATAGAAATACACCTCCCACATTAGAATGGGGGTGTTTGACATAAGGAGTTTATCTAGGTTGGGGTGCGTATAGTAATCACAAAGAAAGTATAATGATAAATATAAGTTTCAAACACTGAGCCTAAACTATAGGTTATAAATCAAACAAAAAATATCATATGATACTTATAAAACTGATGATACTGGTAAATTAATTTATTAACACCAGTCAAAGTCACTTCAGCGGTTAATAAATTAAATCCATCCACAACAAGCAACAACCCAAACATTCCCCCAACAAACTCATTTACCTAATTACCATTATTTATTAAAAAACCATTTATTAATTTCATTACTACATAAGAAAATACTAATCATAGAATATAATATGCTGCATAGTGTAAACTAGATAGAGGGAAAACACCATGGTAAGGAAACTCACATAGTAATTCCACTCCGTTCAACACCTACTTCATCCACTTCCATAACTATTCTTCAAAAACATTCATCCATGTCATTCCTAACAATATGAAAATGAAAAAATTATAGTTAGACATAGAAAAAAACCTCATCCCAACCTAGCCTGATAGACCCATTTTATTATAACACCACACTCATCACACTAACAACATAAAAAACCACATATAGAAAACGTAACCATGTTGCAGAAACTGGTCCCACCCACTCCAAAATTAATCAATCTCTCATCCTGAGATGTCATTTCACCACACATGTCACCCTATAAAATACCATTTACTCAACCACATCACCAAAAAACCACAAAAGAAACTAATATTGATCACATCCGAACACATCACACAACCACAATGTAACACCCAGATATTCTGGTGATAGTTTTTCAAATTTATTTAATATTTTGATATTTTTTACATCACACAAGAGTGAAAATAGATTTTCAATAATTCCAAAATTCATTTTACACAAAACCATATTATTGTATGTTACACACAATCCCAAAATGGGGAACATTACATAGAATAACATATGTACCATACATTAAATGCATCCTTGACCTTCTACAATTTATTGTTTAGCATGAAAGACTGAGAGTAAGCCATCTATAAAATTTTATTAAATTTTTTATTTTAATGAAATATGAAATAGAAATTTTGTTTATTTATATAAAAAGTTGTAATTATATTTTGAAAATATGAATTGTACACAAATATAAGACGAATTTATAGGTAACCAATTAGTGAATAATTAAACTCATTAAATATATTAAAAAATATTGCCATATTCAAAAATATATTGTAATAGTAAAAAATTAAACAATATAAAATTTGTAAGTTATATTATTATAATACTTATATTATATATTAAATAGTATATTTTCGATAATTATCCAATACATTTTACAGAATTGAGAGAATAAAAAACCCAATTTTATGCATAAAAAACAAATATTTTTATTAAGGTTGTAATTACAACCTTTTAATGGAGATCCCATTTTAAGCCCATTTTTTATAAAATTTATAGATTTAATATTTAAATATAAACCATAGAAATGGAAAAAAACCTAAAAATTAGAATTGGGTAAATTTATGTTATATTTATTTAAGGTTTTATCATTAAATAAAATATTAAAAATATCACATATCAATTCAATTTTTTTAATCTAGTTTATTTATATGGTTAAATTATTTGTCAAAGTGGTTTAATTGTTTTGTATCATAATATTTTTGTTCAATTAATCTATATTAGTTCATTAGAATAAATTTCACATTAATATTGGATATAGAATCATAACAATGGTTTAGAAATGTTTTCAGTAAAAACTAAAGTGTCGTCCCGTCAACGGGACTGATTTTAAATTAATAATTACCACTTATGTAATCATAATTTATCCAGATAGATTCCATATTTTTAATTAGTAATTATTTTTATTTTTAATAATTTATTCATTTTATTTGAAAAAAAAACTAGTGAATGTTATTAAAATTATTGACATCGATTAAGAAAAGAATTAAGTCAATATAGAACTAATCCTTAAATTTAAGACCCAAAATGACCAAGAAACATGTCCCAGAATAGTTGGATGGACATATATTAACCTGATCATCTATTTTATATAAATTTTTCTTTTATGGGATACAATTGCAACATGAAAAATTTGGGTGGAATTCTCTATTCAAATATTTACAATTGTTCCACTTCTCCTTCACAATAAAAGGAAACCAAATAATCTAATTACTCACACCTCTAAAATATTTTATGTCAGTCCAATATCTACCACATTATCCTACCCAAAATCATACCTTACCCAAATACCTCCCTTTGGTCATAATTTTTCTAAATAAATCCTTTTGGATTTAATCGAATGGAGTTACCCTATTAAGATGTGATGACTTCTGTTAAGCTCAATTACATTACCTTTTTTATCACCCTCACCAATTTAATTGTTAAATTTTTGAATGCATATAATAATATCATTAATATACAATATTGTTTTGTAATATTTTGACCTAAACATACTATAATCTCTATCTAATGGATATCGAACATATTGTTTCTATGTACGATGAACTAGTGCATCATTAAAATAGTGATTGTTCAATTTTTCTTCACTACCAATCATGGAGGATATTATGATAGAAAATGTATTCATATGTCATATATAATATTTATAATATATATCATATAATATATTATGTTAATAATAGAAGTATGATTACAATATTGTTTGTGTTTTTAAGATAATCTCGTTTGAGGAAGCGTAGACTACAACACCCTCAATGTGATGTGATTCGTCTACAAACCACATAGATTTATTTAACGATGGGATTAGTGAACTTATATTATATATATGAAATAATAATTCAATTAAATTGCTGATATATATATACGTACAAAAATCTATATATTTCATTTACATACTTCATTCAATAAGACAATATTGACATAAACAAAGTTCATGCATGTTTAGAGCTTATTATCTCCATGAATATTGTATTCCATTTAATAAGTCATTATACAGTATATTCTTATAATATAAATATAATAGATATATCTGATATTTTTATAAAAGTGTAAATTATTGAATCATGATATAAGTTAAAGACCGATGATATATATAATTTTGAAACATTTGAAAAAAAAATTTCCACAGTAAAGAATTAACATAAGATCATTAACAATAGTGTAACATAAGATCGTAAAAAACCAAATTTTTTATTATGAATAATAATTTTCTTCATTACAATTTTTCTAAAAAATATATATTTATGATACTAAATTCTTGTTTGACTACATAGAGAATCAAGATACAATGTAAGTGGATTTCATCTGACATATAATTTCTATGAGATACATGTTATGTTAACTACCCACTATTTTTTTTGTTTTGTAAGCATAAAACATGATTTTATTATCTATAAATTTGAAATATATTTAATGGTATTCACATGTACATCTTATTATACCACTTTCATGGGGTTTATGATTCTAAAGTTACCAAATTTGTAAAATGTTATATCTCAATTTTCCTTATTTGAGGTTCATGAATTGTAATGAACATAAAAACTTTTTCGAGGTGTATATACTTATATTTTACATGTTATATAATCGATAATATTATTTTAAGGATATTTAATATTTCATTTAATTTCTTATTCTTACAAGGAGAGTCTGACCCCAAGTTACCTAGTTATAAGAGTTTATTGAGACAATCTCATCTCTTTTAGAGATTTTTAATTCTTATGAATCCTTTAATTAAATATTATGATCCATATATGAATAATTTCTTTGAGTTTCCTTATCCTATTTTTATTCGTTATATCTTAATTTTTGAGTACAATTTTTCCAATCTTCAGTACTTAAGATAAGGTTTTAGGTAAAATATGATCATCCTTCTCTTCTGTCTGAAATCTATTGAATTAAAAAATCTTGTTTTCAAAATGATTTAATAAAATATACAAAAATGTTCTAAAGATGTCTGTGAAGATGATATTCATGGAAAGTGTATTTTAATGATTTTTTTTATTATTTTCAATGATTTATTTATTTGTTTTAAATGCTATTTTTTATGAAAAATATTTGAAAAAGGTTTTGTGTTATAATCAAAGTTCAATGAAGAAATGATATTTTACAAAACAAATTATTTTAAAATACCATTGAAAATTATTTCCCATCTAAGATAACATCGATTTCGATTACTCATGCCATCATGGGGAAATTATACAATATTGCTGGTGATATTATTTTATTTAATGGATTTTTTTGTAGATTGATACATTGGAATAATATCTCTCTTTCACAGGTTATATGCTTTTGAATCCTGCATTATTTCACTGGTTTTTCATATGATGAAATGATTATGATATATTTCTCTTTCCAATGTTTATTAAATATTTACATGTCTTTATATAGATTTTATTTTCATGTGTTATGATGTGTCTTTTTATCATCTTTTGGCACAATTATGTATGATTTCATTATGTACTGGTTGGGACTTATATCTCTCTCCAATGCACTGGGTAATGATATATATCTAATGACATAAAATTAGATGGTCTTTGGAGTGATCCATGTATACTGTGATGTCCATGGGAGTGAACCATTACAACTAAGATAATATGAAGAGTGAACATATTATATTATGACATACATGGGAGGTAACCATGAATTCTATGATGGTATAGGGAGTGTACCCATACTACTATGATGGTCGTGGAAAAAATGACTTTTCAACTATGGAAATCATTATATGCTTATGATCTTCCTCAATAATAGGTTTTATTCCTACATTTTTCTTTTCTAGATAATGATCTCTATTAATTTATGATTCATATCTTATAAACATCCAATATTAATTCCATGATCTATATTATAATATATGATATACAGGTTATTATCTTTTATTTTCATGGTCACATTCTTATACCACTATAATCATGTTTATGCATACATGTCTCCATTGTTTCCCCTTACAAATAATTTTTGTCACCCATTTTATGTTAGCTTTCCCCCATGTTATGATGATACGTACTATGTTTGATATGTATAATAAATGTTCTATTATAGAAAAAACAAGTGGTGGACAATGTAGCTCAGATATGGAATAATGGTTATGTCACAATGTTTTCAAAGGCACAATTCAAACTACGGTCTTTTTGGATCTATTTGTATAATGTTTATGTAAACCGGAATAATATTTTATAATGCTAATTTATTGAAAATAAATAGAATATATAGTTTGTATCAGAGAATTTTTGTAATCAATTATTGAAAACAAGGATAGGAAATCCATCGTGAGACCCCTTGGATATTTCAACAGATATTTTTTGGGATGTTTTTAAGGATAAGTATAATGATGTGTTATCAATTTTGGATAATATCTTGCAGTTTTGGAAAAGCATAGAGTTACTATTTTTCTTGAAATACATAAATTTATGGACTCTACAAATGGATATGGATCTGGAACATATCTACCTATAGTTAACAAAATTGACCATATGATCCATGTGTGATTAAGGATAATCGTGTATACGACAAAGGGCCTTGTTGTATACCTGGTTGGAACTACTATGGGGATATTCTTTTGGAATTCACAAACTCATCATGAACCATTATGAATGATATAAATATATGTTTTAAATGAATAACCTATGATAATCCAATGGTTTCATTGATTATGAAATGTATTATGATTTAGAAAATCTACAAGTAATTTTCTTCATGACTATATAGTTTTCTACCATGAGAAGTAAATCTCACACAATTCATTTGAATTTTTTCAATGGTGGGAATTAGAAAGAATAAGAATCATGTTGAATGTGATGGAAATTTTTTTGATGATAAGTAATGTGGAATGACCAATGGAATGATAGATGTTGTGATCATACTTAATCAGTTTCCACAGAACATGATTAACAATTATTTCTATAAAATAAATCTCAGAATCACATAAGAAGAGAATGAATGAGTTCATCAAGAGGTTGGGTATTAGATACTGTTGTGGATAGAATATTTGTTTTTAATTTTGTAAATAATTTGGAAATAATTACATATGTGAAATACTTAATGGAATAGGACAGTGTTTTGACTATGGAAAATAAGGACACAAATAAAGTGACTACAATAGATAAACAACAAGTTTTTTTAATAAAATAGATGGTAGTTTTGTCCTCTCTATGTTGTGAACAATGGTTTTTTTATATGTGGATAAAATGGTCATTATGAAACCCAATGTCCAAATAGGATACTTCATGATGAGAATCATCTTAGTGGTGTGAGAAATGGATATATTGTAGATGATGATGAAAATACTGGTGAAATGTGAGTATAAAATGGTATAATTGTAAATGTATTAATGATGAAGTAATCAACGTATTTATGTTTTTGGATTCAAATTTATTAATTATCAAATAACCTGGGATTATAGTACTTATGTTTTTCATGCTCAGTATTTAAATGATTATGATGTTCTAGTGAAGTTATAAATTGGAATGATGATAATTTTACTAGTGGAAGATAATGACTAATATGTTAATTATGATATGATAATGAGGTGTTGATATAGATTAATGATAATTGAATAATGAAATTGGAATGTATTTATTACATTGGAACTATGTAAGGACTTTTTATAGGTGGTATATGCAAACAATGATAGTGTTTACAACATTATTTGATGTAAGGAGTAAATACAATATACTTTGGAATTATGAACCAGACATGTTTTCGATAAGGACTTATTTTTATTTAGTAAGATATATTTTAATTATATTCACATTTTTGGAATGTGACAACCAAAATATATTTTTTAAAATATTGGGGATTTAATGTAGTGTATATATTTTTTCACTCATTCTAATGTTTTAGATTTTCATATTTTAGAAGGGTTATAAGGATTACCATTCATGAAAATTTTAAGATATCCTTTGGATGAATTATTTCAGCACCAAGTTTGTATAAAAAATCTAGGTTTTGAGGTTATCTATAGAATAACATTATTTCAAGGATGTCAGTAGTTTATATTTTGGGAAAAGGACATTATGTATGTCAGGTGATGACCAATCATATCTAGAAAGCTTTCATGCCTTGAACCCATGACCAAATATAGATTAGGTTTTCCCACCTAACAATACCCTACGTGATGTCCTGGTTAATGTATAATTTTTTTAATAAATAAATATTTATGATAAACCTGTAATTTCACTTTTTTGTTTATTCATTTTGAGTTTGAATAGAAAAATAGTTACTTTATCATTCTTTTATAGGCCTTATGATCTGTTAAATGTTTACATTAATGCTTTATGCGTCAATTTTAATTTATTAAAATTAATTCCATGAGATAATGGATGTATTATTAATTTATCAAAGAACAAACAAATAAAGAAATTTTTTATTATATAAATTTATTGAGAATTAATAAACATTCTAGAAAGTGATCATCAAATTTTTCTCCCAATACCTTAATTTTCAATCATTTTATGTCCTATTAAATTATAACATATTTATTAATTTGTGTCCCTCAAAGATACATTGAACATTCAATAATATTTCTTTGATGAAATCAATCACTCCCAAATAATATTTATATTTTTCCTCAACATAATATCTACACTCTCAACCAATGTTCTCTTATGTGGAAAACCAGTTATATGTCACATGGGGTAATAGTTATTATCCCAAATTTCCCATTTATGGGATGTTTTCGTATAAATTTTTATGACGTGGGTTTCTATGATTGAAACATTCAATTATTAAACAAGTAATAAGTAAATAATTTGGATGGTGAAAATTTTTTTATGGGGTATAATGTAACACCATGATATTTGGGTTATTTTTTAAAATTAATTTATTTTTTAAAATTTTTTACTTCACATAAAACTAAAAATAGATTTTCACTAAATCAAACATTTCTTCCTCATATAACCAAATTGGATTTTATTACACGTAATCCTAACATAGTGTACATTACACAGAAAAATAAGGTTAACATACATCACACACATGATTTCCCTTCCCTGATGGCTTGTGTAACACCCAATACAATGTCTAACATAACTAAAATATATTATTTAAAATATAATTATAATTGAATATAACATAGATGTTATGTTTATAAATATGATTAGTTTTTACTAAATTATGAAAATATGTGGGGTAATCAAATATATGATGATTTTATAGGTCACTGGGTTATAATTATTTAAAATGAATTAATATAATGGAAATAATTATTGTAGTAACAAATCTATTTAAAAAAAATAAAATTGAACTAATTAAAATTGGTATGTTATATTATAGTAATAATTATTTATTATATTAAAGAATATAATTTTTTATACATATCCAATTTATTCAACAGACATAAGGTTAGTACAAACACGTTTTTATACTTAAAAACCTATATTTTTAGTAATGCATTTTTAATAACCTATGAAAACCCCAATTTAAATCAAATTTCATGAAATTTTATAGTTTAAATTTGTCAAAATATTAATTATAATTTGAAGAAAAACATATATATTATGTTAAGATAATTTTTTTATATTTATGTAATGTTTCATTCTTTAATAAATCATTAAAAATAATAGATTTTAATTCAAATCAAAAATATCATTGTATTTATTAATAAGGTGAAATTATACATTAAATTTGATTAATATTTTAGTTATATAATTTTTTTTAATTATTCCAACATAGGACATTGTAACAAATTTCACATTGAAATTGATTATACAAACATAGCAATAATTCAAAAAAAAATTTGCATTATAAACCCATAATATCGACTAGTCAGTGTGATTTATTTTTAATTAAATTTTTACACATCTGTGATTATAATTTGGACAATTGGATTCCATATTTGGAATCATAATATTTTAGTATTACTAATATGTTGAAAATATCTTTTGAGAAAAATTACTAGTGAATGTTATTAAAATTAATTTCATTAGTTAAGAAAAAAATAGGTTAATAAAGGAATAATCTATAAATTTATGAACCAAAAACTACAAACACAATTGTCCAAACCCCATTGGATAGAACTTTTTTGACCTTATATTAAATATAAATGACCTTATTCCATTATTTAATTCACTTTAATAATTAAAAATTATTATGGAATTCTTTCATCAAATATTTACATGAGTTCCACTCCTTCTCCACTATAAAAGGACACCCACTATACCCAATCCTCACAAGTATCAAACCTTTTATGATAATCCAAAATCTATCCGTGTATCCAAAAACATATTTCATTTGAGTTGAATCCAAAATGTTGTTAGATATCATCTCAAGTAATCATTTTGGCATTAACCAAAAAGAGTTACTAGATTAAGTGATAACATCTTCTCTCACACTCATTTCCAATATATTTCTTCTTCACCCCACTCAATTTATTCTATTATGGTGTTAAGAAAACAATATCATACATATAGTATGATGTTTTTATTCAAATATTTCTACTTACACTAACACACCTCTATAAAATGGACATTGAATATTCTATTTCTGTGTGATGAATTATTGCCTCACGAAACAATGATTGTTCATTTCTTCATTGCAACCAAAAATGGTTGAAATTATGATAGAAACACAATTTATATATGACATATATTATAGTTATTGTTTATTTAAGATTCATTACTCCTTTTAAAACACACATCTCTTTACTTTCCATTTTGTTTTAATATGATATTTTAGTTTGAGGAAGTGTGGACCATCGCCCCCTAAATCACTGTGATTCATTCAAAAAACCCAAATGGAATGTATTAAGGATGGATTTAGTGAAATTATATAAAATATATGATATATAAAATATTTTTAAATGATGATATATATATATACATATGTATATATTTCATTTACATACATTCTTTCATTACTAAAATAATGATAGAAACATCGTTCATGCTTATGTACAACTTACAGTATGTAATAACATTGTATTCCATTTCGTACATCGTTATGCTACAGATTATTATATATCAAATATCATATATATATATATATATATATGATATATATATCATTAATTAGATTATATAACCATGATATAAGTATATGGACCAAAAATATAACAAATTAAGACATGTTTGAAGAAAAAAGTGAATTTTATCGGAAGTGAAACTTTAACAATGGATCGTCAACAAGTGGGTAATGTAATGACCCATAACCTCATGACCCATTCCTTTTCAAATTATCGATGAGACCGAGTAGCGAGACCGATCAGCGCGACCGATTGGAGAGACCGATCGGCACGACCGATCGGTGAGACCAATCCACGAGACCGATCAGCACGACCGATCGGTGAGAACGATCTGCGAGGCCGATCTGTGTCACGCAGCCTTGGCTGGCTTTTCTTCTGTAGCCTTCCCCGTAACCCCACTTTTTTTCCTTTTAACCCTTTGAGGTGTTTAAAGGCCATTTTGAAGCCATATTTAATATCTGAAAATCCCGAGAAGCCTCCCTATTAAATAAAAATTAATTCAGTTGTGTGTAACCACGCAACTGCGTGGAAGAACCATGATCCGACTTCTAAGGAATTCAATTTTATTATTCCGTAAAATTGAGATCTCATCTATTTATCACTCTGTATTTTCTTCTCCTTCCTTTTATCTAATCTACTATTCCTTCTGCATTGAAGTCCTTTATTCCCAAGGCAAGTGGTGCACTTGTTTGGGAGCGCTGCAAGTCGTACATCCCCTATTCTTAGGGCATGGATAAAAACTTCTATCGTTGATCAGTCAAGTAGGGGTTTCACCTTCGTCTCTCCTTTCTGAGTATCTTGCTGGGTGGGTATGCTATAATTGCTGTAGAATTGGGTGAACCAGACTTTAATAAAGCTAATAAATGGATTCTAAATAATGAAGGGGATGGGTTTGATCGATGATGCTGCTTTGTTCTTCTCCTCTTTCGTAATTAATGATTTCTGAATTGTGTGGGCTTACGCCTACTGAAAATCATGGTCGTTGGTGGTCTTTCTCTGTGTACTAATAAACCCATACCCCTTGTGATGTTTAAATGTCTTGTATTTTGGTTGTGAACCCCTTACTATGTAAAGTTAATTGGTTAATTATATTCGGCTAAACAAATACGAAGCACCGAGATCAATTCCTTTTCTATGATAACCCTAATTTAAGCCCAATGGAATTGAAACCATGGTGTTTGTTAAATCTTTTAAATCTAAAAAATACATGCATGGGCCTGCGTTGTGTTGGTTGTAGTGGTTTGGTGGTTTTCCTTCATGAGCCTTTTGAGGGTGGCCTTATGGTTTTCTTGTATGGGGGTATAGTTTGACGGGGTGATACGGGTGGGAAGGGATCCCATGTTGTCATACCTTGGGGATGTGTGATTTCTCTACTTATATCATGAATTGGTGTTCGATCCTCTATTTTTGTGAAAATATTTGCTACTGGAGTTTGGGAACATGGGGTTGTATCGTGGGGTTTTCAATGGTTCCATTACTTTGAGGGATCTCTCTTATCCCTTTGTTTTAGTGACATTACAAGAGAACCGGGTGTGAATGCTTAAATTATTGTTGGCTATAAAATTTTCACTTGGTTTGTGATTATGCTGTTAGTTTCCCAGTAGCGCAGAAACTTATTTTAACATTATCACTGAACATGAAATCAAAGATGGGACGTGGGGTTTTGGTTGGTGTGAGTTGTGACTTTGGCATGGGTGTTGTTCTATTCTTTTATGAATGAATAGTAAGGATAGTGTTCTTTAGGCTAGCTGAAGAAAAACCTAGATTGGGTGACTGCTTGTTACATATACATATACTTGTAGTTTTGTGTTTCTTATTCGTGCCCCACCCAAATTGGGCACTTAGTGTCGAACACCCCCATTTCATTGGAGATGGTGTTTTTCCCCACACTTTTATTAGTGGCTGGTTATTAGCTCTTTTCTGCTCCCTTTCCTGGATATACCAAGTAACTTTGTGTAGGCTGTGTTGGTCTGAAGTCCATTATTATCCCAAGAATCTTTGGGCAGGTTAGTGTGGTGGTTGGCCTAGGAGTGTGCGGGATGGTTGTTTCCAAAGTGTCTTTGGGATGAGGCCCAGGTGTCTTTGGGTGTTGTAGTGGTTTTTCTGACCTAGGTGTTTGCTATTATGGTTATGTGTGGTGGTTGTGGACTAGGTGTCTGCTGTAGGGACATGTGGTTGTGGCCCAGGTGTGTGCGGGTGAGGTTTGGCAGTGGGACTGCAGTGAGGATATGGCCCAGGTGTGTGCGGGTGGGGTGTGGCAGTGGGACTATGGTGGAAATGGAGGGATTGGTTCGATGCGTAGGATGTCTTCAATAACCAGTAGGAAAGAGGTGCAGGGTACCCAAACATTGATGTGATATTACTATACACTACTAGACTTGCGTTATTTGGGGCATGTGCCTTGGTGAGGATTGGGTGGTTATATTCCTTGATAGGTTCTTGGTTATCTCTTTTCTCACAGGGAATTAGTATGCTTCCCCAATTGTGCGCGAGAGTCATTGGTTTTTTTCCCTATGGAGTATTCTTGTATGCTCACCCTACGTATATAAAACTGTTTTCAGGTTTCCAAGAGGGCTATAGGGATCGTGCTGGTCTGTACTAGCTCAGACCTTGTGATAAATCATTGCAGTTCTTGTTGTTTTTTATTTTGGTGTTTTTCTTTGCAGTCTCCTTATACATTGTGGATTTTACTATTGTATCATACATCGGGAATTGTTTTTTGGCTTTAATTTTTACTTTCAGTTTTGGAGTTGTGGGATTCACTATCTTATCTCATGATCCTATTAAAAGAAAAAGGGTAATGCCTTCCATTTACTGTTTAAATTTATACCCTTGGTGCTTGTCGACACTCTAGGACCTATTGAAGGCGGGTTTTGGGGGTCATTATCTCTCCATCAACTTAATGAAGGAAGGGTCTGGAAACTCGCTGACCCTTCCCTCCTTTTGGTGAAGGCATGTCGTGACGGGTAATATAAGTACATAATAAAAACATATAGAGTATTATGTATAATATTATTAATCTGTATGATATGTAAAATAAATACATATTCATTATACCTAAATCTTGTACTAGTACGGATTGATCTTAAGCATATGGTAAGGGTATTTCATCTCACTCTAATTTTTTGTGACATACATGTTATGTTCACCACCCACTCTTTCTGTGTGGTGTGCATTATTGATAATATATTATAGTAGTTACCTTATACATATATTTATTACAATTAATATTTTGATCTTATGATCCATCATTCATGGGGTTCAAGAAAAAAATTTCCCATATCGTTAAAACAATTTGTCTTCATTAGTCTTCTTTTAGACTAATGTATTATTTCACCTAAAATATTTTTTAAGGTATATAAAAATCTATTTTACATGGTATATTATTAATCCAATTCTTTTAAAAATGTTTTATTTCTCATGTAATTTTATTTTCTTATATAGATAGTATGATCCCATGTTTTCATTTTACAATATTATATTTAGACAATCTCATCTCTTTATGAGATTGTTTATGTTTATGCATATTTGGTTTTAATCTTATGTTCCATTTCTAAAGAATATTTTTTAGTTTAATTGTCATGTTTTTATTCAATATATCATCATTTTTGTACACTTTTCCACTTTTTGGTACACGTGATGTTTTTTTAGTAAATCATGACAATTTATCTCTTCGTTCGAAAATCAATTCTATTCAAAAACCGTGTTTTCCAAATGTTTTAAAAAATGATTTAAAATGATTTAAAAATATCCTTGATGGTAATTATTAAGTAAAAATGATTTTATAAATGTTTAATTATATTGAATTAAACATGAATATGTATTAAAATCTATTTTAAAATAATTTTTTCTAAAAGGTTTTAATGCTATGAGGAGAATTTTTTAATGAATCTCTTTTATTTTCCTCAGGAAGTGCTTTTATTGGATAATTAAAAATTATTTCCCATATAAGATAACATCTATTTGTGTTACTCATTCTTGTATGGAGAAACTATTCAATTTTTCCATTCATATTATTTATTTGATGGGATTATTTTTATGATATCATGATTCTTATGAAGATCGTATCTATTTCATGATTTATATTCTTATAAACTGCTTCTTTTAATTAATTGTGCACATGATGAAATGATTGTGAAACATGTAACTTTCAAGAGATTGTGATATTTTTACATTTTTATGATACCCATCTCAATTAATGGGTTATGATATATATATTTACGATCTTTTGAACCATGTAATCATGATATCCTTTTGAGATGGGTTGGACCAATATCTACATCCAATGTAATGGGTAAATATTTATATCTAATTAGATAATCTAAATTTTTTGTGGGAGTGAACCTTGAAAAATATGATGTTCATGGGAGTGAACCATAAATTCTATGATGGTATGAGGAGTGGACTCATGCAACTATGATTACCATGAGAGTGAACCACGACAACTTTGATGATATGTGGAGAGAACCCATAATACTATGATGGTCTAGGAATCGATGCCTTCGATACTATTATAATAATTATATTCATATGTGTTTTAGAAAACATAATGTATTAATAATTAATAATTCCTTTAGGGAATTAGATCTCTACCTCATTATGATTCTTGTCTTATCAACTTGTCACATTTATTCTATAATCTTTTTTATGATATTCGATATGCACGGTATGATCATCGATTTTCTTGATCACATTATCCTACCATTAATATTATTCTTATGCTAACATGTATCCCTTGTTTACCCTTACTTATATTTTGATATTACCCAATTAATGGTTTCTTATACAAGGAAATGATGATATATACAATGTTTTATAGGGATAAAAATGGTTCTATTCAATAATAAACTAGTGGGAGATGATATAACTCAAATATGTACAAGTGTTTATGTTTTTGTGCTTCCAAAGGCACAATACTAACAGTGATCTTTTCATGCTTGTTTTTATAATGTTTATGTATTCCAAAAATGTTACATAATGTTAATGTTTAGAAAAGAGTTGTTCCTTAATCCCACCAAAAAATAATGGTTTAATCATATATGTCAAATACTTGTTTATTAATTCCCCTATGAAAATTCAAGGGTTATCATTGGGAAAGTTTGATCTTGAGGCATCCATTTATTTTACCTAATATACATTTATAAACAAATTTCATATTAATTAGAGAATTCATATGGGATAAACAATAATAATCCACAATCTATCATATGTGCTCAAATAAGGACCACCAACGGTCATGAGTTATGGTAGGATACAATACACAATATGGATCAAATAATTGATAACAAAACACGCTAATAATCACCATATGATGAGTCCCTAATATATTAATTCATCTAATTAACATTACTTGTCGATAAAATTATATTCACATGATTACATGAGTAAATCCAACCGACATGATACAGAAATTTAAATATATGACGGAACCCTACATGGAAGAACAGATTATCAACAACACATCCTAGCCCCAAAATTAGGGCGTGCAAGCTGCATGAGGAACCTCTATGAAGACAAAATGCATGGGTAAAACACTGATGTATATACCATTATGGAAGAAGGGTTATAAGGTTGATCTATAGTAAGAGTAAAGAGAAAACACATTAGAGAGGAAGGATCTTGGCATTACAAAGGCCATAACTAAAATCTAATTTGAAGATGGTTTTAAATTCCATTAAATCCGAGAAATGATAAAGACCATGTCATTTTACTGTTAAATGTTTCTAGGGAGTCATAAAAAGACATAATTTATATCCTTTTAAATGGATTAACAAATAGTCAAAAATTTCTTCAATTTAATATTAAGTCAAGTAAGATATTAATGGGTGAATCTGGAAGGACTGGAGATCACATCAAATTTGAATTACTGCAAGAAAGGTTTAACAATGTGTCAGTAACCAATGTAAGTCATCGATTGCGAGTCATCGCCGCATGATACTAATGGTAAGTCACTGACACAAGATACTTATGGCGAGTAACTAAACTGAGCCACTACTGGGAAGTCACCGACATGAGCTATAAATGGTGAGTCACTGACACGAGCTACAGATGTCGAGCCACCAATGCGAGATACCAATAGAAAGTCACTGACATGAGCTACCGTTGTTGCCTCACCATTGCAACCAACCATTAATTAGTCACTGACACATTATAATATTAGTGATTCACTGACAAGGGTCACCAATGTGACACACCTATTACACCAAAAATGACTCCTACTTACACCACATAACACTGCCACCTACAGATTACAAATATTGACACCACCTACTGACAACACTTACCATTAAAATAAATTGTTTAGAAAACTCATTAAATGAGTCTCTATTTCTTCATATAACAACGTAAACCCCATATTTTTACAATGTAATGGACTTGTGAGGTCCTGACTATTATAGTCTATTCCATTTAATACTGGTAAATACAAAGTTAGATGACGTTCAAACATGAATTTTATTAAATTAAATATGTAATGTTAAAACAATTATTTGGTTGAACCTCATTTTAGCATATTGTACCTAAATTTTTGAAAGGTGTATTTTTGTTGCAATATGTGGATTTGAAAGTGGATTCAAACATGCATGTTATTAGAATAGTGACAGAGTTGCTACATTTAATAAATTTCGTGTTTTCATAATGTATTGTAAATTGTTTATTATTTATATTTTGGTTTGAAAATATTAAAGTCTTGCATGGAATGGAATAGACGAAAGTGGTGTTTAATATTATTATGAATAATTTTTTTAAATATACATGAAATGGGTATGCCGATAGATCATGTTGGGAACTTTTATTGTATTCGGAAATAAATTATTTGTTTTGGATGTATAAATTCACCGTTTGAACCAATATAGATTTTGACAAAATGTTTCCAAATATTGTGTGTTGTGATGGAACTGTTGGAACCTATGAATGCATTGTTTTTTTGGTAACCCCTTAAGAGGATTTAAATATATGTATTACATTATAGGTTTTTTATGTTTTAAGGGAAGGAATGTGCGGTGTTGGAAGGTATGGTGAGTGATATATATGAAGGCCTCCTACAAAAACAATATACTATTTCCATGGCATTCCTGGGTGTCTTTTAGAGGGCTGAATAACAGTTACTTGTTTACCATGATTCAATGGTTTGGAACCCCATGGATTTTTATTGGCCATGTAGGATGTGACACTAGTGAGGCTAGATTAGATCATCGATTTGGTCATTGAATATGGATTGACAATATATGCTGATAGGTTATTCAGACCTTAGAACATCCAGATGTCCCTATAGAGATATTTATGAAATTCCTCTAGCTACCTATCTGTTTTTCTTATTTAATTTCTATTCCTTATGTTTCCTCTTTAAAATCGGTATTTATATTCAGCAATACTATGGGTTTTCCTATTTTTATATGGAAATGGGTTTTTTCAATTATGTGATAATATATTTTAATAATGGATGTCGACATTGTTTATATTTTAAAAAGTATAATTTTTTTCTTAATATAATGTAAAACCCTATTTATGTATTTTTATTCCAAAATATTGTCACCATACATTTTCATGAATGTAAATATATGAATTCTATAGATATTTTCTACTATGATTTTAATCTTAAACCATTCTTTTATAATTTAGATTCAGTATTCCCGAGATATTTTACAGATTTAAGATCCTAGTTTCTCTGTTCGAGGATGCAGAAGTTATTATTGGGGTTGGATGCGATGAAGTGGTCATATAGAGATCATAATATCTTGGTTATGTGAATATTTTGTATTTTGTTCTATTTTGTTAATTTGATTTAATTGAATCAATTTTATATATTTATTTGAGTATTAATTTTAATGGATTTTCAATTTATTTTTTTCAATTTTTTATCTTATTTTATAGAGAGAAAATCATTTCACATAGTGATTACATTGATCCTATAACTATTTGTCAGTTCTTGGGAAACGAGAATTCCCTTCGGGCCATGTCTTGGATTGGGCGGTATGTCGAGTTGAATGGAATCTCATCTTGGTTCATGAAAATTAGTTGTTATTATATAACTTTATATAGTGACCCAACCCCATTGATCATAATGCCGAATTTTACTAACATTATATTGGATTGATTACAAGGATCCAAATAACAAAGGACATAAGAGTTCATTTTTATTTGGTAAATTGGATACATACATGAGTCATTAATTATAATTGAATACATTAATTAAAAAATAATTGTTTATTCAAGGATAATAACATTATTCTATCAATAATATCCCCACATATCATTCATAGTACACATCTTGGTTTGTTTGTAAATGATTTCTAAATAAGGGTGTGGGAAAATGGCCAGTAAGGTAAAATTATAGATGATGAACTATCTAATCATAGATAATAATAATTACATAATGTTATATAAATTAACACAAATACCATGCTAGAAACATAATGTGAAGGAAGTTAATAAACAATATAGAAATTTAATAGATTTTAATACATTAAATTATATGAACTAGCAAAGTAATAATGAATATGTAAAAGTAAGAATCCTAAAAAAATCCATTTAATCAATGAACTAAGAATGAAATTCATCCATATATATGTCGATTCACAATCGCATGGATAAATAATAAATGAATAAAAATGATGGTAATGATTAATTATTCGATTTCATATATATTGAACATATAAATTTGTTCCTCCATGTTATATCCTCAAGATATTCAATGTCTATTAATAGAAACCCAAATATTCTTCTGATAAACAAACTCAATGTATTAGTCACCAACTAATTTCATCTCTTGAGAATACTGATGCGTTGAGGGTATTTAATTATCTTTTCTACAACCCATATGGAATACCTTAAACGGCCCCGTGCATCATTTATATCGCAAGAACTCCTCTAATAAAATATGATATATGCCTTACTTAATATTCTTATTGAAAAAGGATGCATATTTATGAATATTTCCCTAAATAATCAAATAACATTCAATGTACACACTGTAAAAAATGATAAATAGTTTAGGGAATAATCATAGATATGAAAAAGTATATGGATATTTTGGTGAAATTATATGTCAAATGGTCAAATGAAATTAAATATTTCAAGGGTACTATATGAAATCATGGATATTAATGTCAATACTATCCTTATCCAAATCAATAATAAACCTTCTAGTGGAATAATAAGTATGTTATAAAGAAATCATATCTCATGAGGAGTAAAAATAAAAGGTATTTTTATCATTGATTAATATATATATTGCAAAAATATTATTTAAAATCATTATTGATCAATTTTTGTTTTTTGAAAAATCATTTAAAAATCCTTGTATTTGAAAATAATTTTTGAAATTTTTTTATTAAAAAAATATTATTTTGAACATGATTTGAATGATTCAATGAAATTTGGGCATGTAAATCCATACATGTTTTATAAGGTAAAAATAACATACATTTTTAATGGTAAATGTTTAGAAAAATGCCTTGTTAGAAAATTGATATGAATATCTCTTTGAAACATGGGTGAAATACGAAAGGGTACAAATTTAACTAAAAAATCATTTTGGAATTGGTAAATATAATTTGTGGATTACTTTTTTGATAAAAATTAATTATATAATAAAATATGTCCTATAACTAATGAGACACTTATTTAAGGCTTTCTTAAAAAAACTTCAATAAAAATTAGTGAAAAATAGTAGTGAAGTTGTACTAATACATGAAAAAGATAATTAGTAATGAGAAATGATATAAATTAAAGGGTTTATTAAAAAAAATTCAAACATAATTACATGGAATGGTAGTGAATGATCATTAATATTATTTTTGGGTATAATAATAATTAATCGTTCCAATGAGTCCCATAGAACATTGAATTTTTTTGAATCGTAATCCACATGACTGAATAACATTGAATAAAAAGTTAAAATTAAAAGAAGAAAAAATTTTTAATCCTATAATATATCTAATGGGGATGTAGATAAAATAGAAAAAATAAATAAGGGGCGAATATGCCATTTATCTTATAGATGTAAAAAAGAGAGACTAAAATTACATACCTTGACTCTTACATGACTCGTGTGTCTTTATAATCCAGAATAATAAAATTTTGTTAATTATTTACTTGTATAATAACATTTTTTATTTTTATAATTAATATTATGTAACCTAAAATTGTGTTTTATATAACAACATAATCAATTATTTTTTATGATGGCTGTTTTGAGGAAATTTGACATACGTGTCAAGAAAACATTAGTAGGTAATATATTGTCAAATGGGTTATTATATAATATCTACTGAATACCAACATAAAAATATTTATCATATTAATAAATAAATAATAATTTTACATACAATATTTAAATATGGATATAAAAAATGGACAAATATTTTAGTCCTACAGACTGTAGGTCATACGTATGCATGAATAATGTTCCTATTTTTATTGATCATTACAAAATAAGGTAAGTAAAATTAATAACTACTGAATGATAATTATATAATAAAATAACTATTCCAAAACTATTCATAGAAAATTTCATAATTATTATATTTAAAATTAATAACACAGTGTTGAGGAGATGATAGTTACATTCATGAATGATGTAATCTGTATTTAAGGGCATGGAAGGATAATAACAGAAATCATATATATAATATTAACATAATTGTGATTATTCCATGAACATTATATATTTTTTTCTCATTTCATATAATTAAAAAAAATTTATATATTATATGTATAGTGTGAATGAATCACATTGCATTGGGAAGGTAGAAGTCCACACTTCGAGAAATGATGTTGTTGTATTCACTCAAAATAGAATTTATAATGGTATGATATATATAAAAAATTACATAAGTTTAAAAAATTATTAAATATAATATATTTCATATCTGAATATCATGTACATAGTAATTTTATTCATGATATATTTTAAATGTAAAATGAATAATCATTATTTCGGGTGGTGATAGTTGGCCACACACATAAATGAAATGTTTTTTCCCATGATATGGATGTCTGTATAAGTGTTTGTTTAAAATATAATATAAATACATATTAGTATATTTAGAATACTCACTATATTTTATCATCATGGAATAAAGAGTGATGAGGTTGTATAGAATAGAAATAAAACTATAGATCTTGAGAAAATATGTTTCCTCTGCTTTGGGTAACTCCAATTAGAATTCCACAAAGGGATTATTGGGAGAAATATCTAAACAAGTTTAGGATTATAGATTTTTGTAAGGAATTATTAGGGGATACTTTAGTAGATAAAGGATATGAAAAATAATTATATGTGTTAGGATGTGCTAGGATTGACTTCCTTTTTATAGTGGAGGATGAGTGACACAGATGTAAATTTTTTAAAATATAATTCCACATAACTATTTTAAATTTAATTCATATCCAGTAATTTAACAAAATTGAAAATATGAATTATTATTTTAAAATATTTCAATAAAATTGAATTTGGGGAAGTTTCTATTTCATTTTCTCCCATAAGATTATGGTTTACTCCCTTGTTAATATAAATGTTTTCTTAATAATTGTCATTAATTTTAATGAGTTTCTATAATATTTCGTGAAAAAAGATAATTTGACCTTATTAGAAAAAATATATTATTATGATTCTAAATATTTAATAAATATTTATAGAATTTTAATCTCATAATAAGTTGAAATTAATTTAAACATAATATAGTAGTATGGACAACAATATATGGTTTTCAAGTGAAAACCATAGATGATTGATAAGTTTTTATATACAGTTACAAATTGAAATTGTTTCCCATGAAATAAATTTCAATAATTTATATAAAAAAATATCTTTCTAATATTTAAAAAATTTATAATTTATAATTTATCTTTAAAAATATATTTGACGAAAATGTATTTTTATATTAAAATGATGTATTATTCACTATTTATCAAAAAAAATGAAACATCCCTTAAAAATAACAAAAAATCACCCTTACTAAATTTTTATTTCCTCAATTCATAGATTTAGTTAAAATTTGAATTATTATATTTATTAAATATCCTAAATTATTATTTAAAATTGTTTCTCCAATAAATATACTTAAAAATTAATTTATAAAAATATATTTTTTTATATGAAATATTTTGTTTTTCCAGATATTATGAATATTGAATCTATTATCTATATTTAAAAAATTATTGATTTAATATATAAAATTAATATTTCATTAATATAATTCCCAAAATTTAATTATTCTAATTATTTTAGGATAAAATACAATAATAAGAATAAAAATAGTATTCTATTAAAACAATCTCTCTATTTTCAACTGGTTCTTATATTCATTAATTGGTAACCTATGAATTATTATTATATTTTTATGGAACATTTAATTTCATAGGTAATTTAATCATATTAAAAAAGTCAAATTTAATGGCGAGGTTTTATCTTATTATAATAATATTATAATATGATATTTTTCCTTGATAAAACTTATTCTTGCACGTAACATAAGATATCATAGAAAGAATTTGTTGTGTGCGATGCAGGATGACTTTATCTTGCATACATGGAATGGTATGTCATGTATTGATTTTATATGAAATATTAATGTATTTTAATTTATCTTTTTATTATATTCTATTATTCTCATGGTTTTTCATGGAAGACTCACAAACTAAGAGAAAATTGATAAATTAGATTTTCAAGGATTTATTTTCCCTCAAACATAATTATATTTCAAACATGAAAAATTAAAACTCAAGCTAGAAAATGTATTTTAGATTATTAATATATTTAAATACAATTCATTATAAGGTATCTTAAAACATCCTCAATAAAATATAGAATAATAAATACTAAGATAGATAAACAATATTCTTTTTCATATGTCTTTGAAGCTAAGTAATATAAATAAAGGATGTAAGAGATAATATACATTAAAGGGTGAAGTGAATAAATGATTTTCCCCATGTGATAATTGTGGACGGAAATACCATGGTACACTCATAAAGGTAATGAGATTTTTCTTATGTTTTTGAGTGAAATGCCAGCAGTATTCAAAATGTATTGGTAAGAAATAATCCTATAATATTTTATGGTACAATTTGAAAGATATATAGTACTATGAAATGAATTCATGAGGAATTAATGGAATAATCCCTAGTTAATGATATGGGATCATGTTAAATCATATGTTAGATTAGAAATTAATTGGAATAATTATTTTCATTGTGTATATGAATTATTTTATTATGTTATTTGAGTATATTGTTCGAATCATATTTTTTTAATAAAAATCGTGATATTTATAAGGATTTTATTGTTATAAATTTTCATTAATTATTTCCAAACATATGTTGAATGGTACCACGAAAGTGAATCAGTGGTAAGATGATGTTTTTTACATGACAAGAATGAAGTAAGATAACCCATAATATGTGCGATATTCTGAAATAATAATTAATATAAGGATTTTTATTGTTTATTATTGGTGAACATGAAATTTTTTATTGATTTAATGGATGATGTTATCTTTACAAGATTTGTATATATATTTTGTTTAATTGAATCTACCCAGTAATGTGAATTTTTTATATTAGGAATAATAATTTTTTAAATTTTTTATCATGATCAGTATAACAACATAATTGAATAGTTATATTATGATCCATGTTATATTCTTGTGGGTATATAATTTTGATTTTCTGACCTTCCTTCTAAAATTTTGGAAATTGAATTACTTTAGTTATATACTGTATTAATATTAATGTGAAATATTTATTAAATGGATTACGCTGATCATTTTCTATTAGTTTTGAGTTTTATAGATTAATTTATTTTATTGAAAAAAATACTAAATATTTTTATATTATTGATGATAATGTGAGTGACTTGAATTAATTTTACGCATCAATTAATTATTTAAAATCCAATTTTAGTTATTTAGGAAAAATCATTGGGTATTAATATCATAGTGTAATAAATAATGTTGAAATTAATAGAAGGATAAATATTAGAGATTAATATTTTAATTACAGAAAAAAATTTATAATGATATAATATTTTCTATATTTCTATCTCTTGATTACAATAGATTCTTTCAACCATAATAAAATTAAAATGAAACAAAATTTATGCCAAGTAAAATAATTCAATATCAACCAATGTAAATTTTCATTGATTATTAATTTATGGATTTGATATTCTTATCTTTCTACAAATCATTCACATACATATAAATAATGATCTCAATTAATATCTATAATTATTTAGTATTTTCTTCCAAGAACATATCTTCAATTTCCACTAATATTCTTCTATTTGGAATCATATTAGATGTTATTCGATATTACGTTAGTACTTACATTATTCTCTTATAAAGATCATGTTTAATTTTATATTTTCATGGATTTATTTTCCCAAAACACATCAACTATTAAAAACCTGATTAAGGAGATCAGTATTATATTGGGAGGAAGTAATTTATTTTAGAGAATATTGAATGTAACCCTCTTATATTTTAAAAGATTAAATCCTTTTTAGATATTTTGCATAAAAAAATTATAACACAATATAAAAAACACATATTTAATTATAATTATTATTTCAATAAATTAAATATCATTAATAGCTTGTGATGCAATGAAAACCATCTTCAAATGAAACCTAATACTCTATTAAAATATTGTCATTTTAATATAATCTTGATAACCGCAATGTTTTGTTGGTGTTTGTGAGTAAGACTACCTAAATTATTAAAAATTTATTTTTTAATAATATATAAATTCAATTTAATTTTTATCCTCCAATTATATGTATATTTGTATGTGTTCTAAATAAATAAATATAATGTTTTCAGAAAAACAACAATTTCATTAAAAGTTGTCTTAGTCTTGCATTATGACAATAAATTAAAAATAATTATAAACACAGGGGTAAAACATATTTTTAAATATAAAAATCATATTTATATTGATCATATCATTATATCCTTAGTTGTAAATTATTGGTCTTTTAGAAAATATTTAATTTTTAGTGAGTATTGAAAATTAATGAATTTTGTTACATTTTAATTTCTATACAACAAATTAATTAATTTAATTGTACCATTAAAACATTATATTAACATAAATTAAAAAATTTATTATATAGTTTTATTTAATCAAATTATTTCTATTTTAATCACATTTATACTAACCTGTATTTTATGAATATTTTGGGTGAAAAATAAAATTTTCCAAATTTTTTTGAATGTGATACATGAGTATAATTATTAAATAATAAAATTGATCCATGATGTAGAATGATTTTAAAAGATATAGTTTTTATACAAATAAATTATTTATTTTTATACATATTATGATTATTTCTATTAATAATGTTAATAAAATAATATATTTTCCCGAAAATGTAATTCTTGAAAACATATTTTTCATTACATCATTTTGAATAATTATAAATGATATTATTCCACTTATTTTAATTTAATTTTTTTAAAAAAATTAATCATAATATGTAATAATATCTAAAATGATGAAATTTATGAATAACTATAATTTATAGTAAATTTAGTAAATATTAATTATTATATTTAAGGTAGAAATATGTTTCTCGAGGGTCAAACTAAGCAGATATGGGATAAAATAAACAAAAATTAAAACCAAAGCCCATTTGAAGTAAATATTTAAATCTTATATCATCATGGGATCAATAATGAACAACATTTTAGGCTTTTTATTATAAATACATGGGTATCACATTTTCATTTAAAAAAATTGAATCTTCTCCTCTCCCCAATAATAAAATGTCACCACATATCCTCTCCCATTAAGAATTCCAAAATCATTTGTTTGGGATAATATTTACCCAAATATTTCCCTTTATTATATCCCCATTATTTAGTTTAAAAACTATGATTTGAAAAAAAAACTGATTAGGAATGTGGGTATAAACCAAAATTGGATTTTAAAAGAAGATATAAAATTCAAAAATTTGATCTTTTTTTCTTTCTTCCACTTACTTACAAACATATTTAACTATGATAATATAAATAAAAAATATCACATGTATTCATATATTATATTATGATTATTAAATATCCTATATGCCTCTTCACATTCAACAAATGGGAAATGAATCCACCGATTGTGTGTGTGAAATAATATCACATCAATAACCGATTTAATTCATTTTCCATCACCTCAATTCATGGAAATATATAATGTTTGATTTAAAAAAAAATTATTATATATATGAAGTTATTTTATTTTTTTTATATCAGATATATCATCATTCATATCATTTTTGGGGGTACAATAACATTGTTCATCGTTATGTTGGACTACCACCTTAAGAGATGATGTGATTCATTTTTATCTAATGCTTAATGGGATTTCAGTTGTTTTAAATTTAATGAATTAATGTGATATTTATGAGATAAAATATTTTATTTAAACACCATATCACATATAACATCATACTATTCCTTCTGTTGGAAAATAATAACATCGCTCAAGCATACGTGTGGACCTTCATATCCATGTATCAATGTCAAATGTTTTTCATTTTATTTATTTCATGGATTGTAATAAGGATATACTAGGTAAATATTAATGATATATAATAAATTATAATGGTTATATAATATATAATTAATATTTAATTTAATATTATTCAATCCACTTGGAAAATGAAAATAATCGTTTATTCATAAGCATGTCCTACAGTCTCCAAGAGCTGTGTAATCCAATTTCTCTCTCTATCATTTATTGATTAATATAATTACTTTTATAATTAATATACATGAAATTTATATCATGAAAACATTATATATTTTATATTTCAATGATAATTTTATAATATTGTAAATTATATATCTATAACATACATGAAAATTGATGTAATTAGCACCTAAAACAGTGACTTTAATTTGGAATTTCTAGTAAATGTTTCATAAAAGTAAATAAATAAATCATATATAGTATGAAATATATTAATATATGTATAATGAAATTTTATTTATTATGTTTTAGAATCAAACATATATTAAATAATCTAATCATGGAGTTATGGTCTCTCATCTCACCTTTACATTCATGTGACATATTCGATATTCACACTTTTTTGTTTTTTTTATTTCTATATGTCCCCTTTTATATGATTTATAATAAATCCCTTAATATTAATATGATTTATTTTTTCATATGATATTATTTAATTCATGGGTATTATGATTCAAATTATTCCAAATTGGTAATTATTTATTTCACAATATCATGCTTTATAGGATCTATCCTGATAAAAATAAAAATGGTGAAATTATATAACAACATCACATAATAAAAAACATGAATTTTATTCTCCTCGAGATTTTTATTATATTTTAAAATATTTATAATATTTTCTACTATATTTTTCTTCAAGTTATTTTGTAATTTTGTTTTGAAAATTCATTTTTATTACCCTCTTCGTTGGAGAATCATTTTCCTTAAAAAAAATTCACAAATATATATTAAAAATTTTAAAAACAAAAAAAAAAGTCTCATAAAAGATATTTTTACTTTTATTAAAAAAAATCAATAAAAAATATATAGAATCTTCATGAATTTTTTGAAATAAGGAATTTTTGGATTTTTTTCCAAAATGACGAAAAGAATATTTTTATTAACATATCCTGTATGTTAGGTATTTATCAAAATTAATATCATAAAATTATTGTAGTATTCAATTAAATCAATGAAATGTGATTTTAAAATAAAATTAATTAGAGAATGTTTTGTGATACATTTTTAAATAATTCTCAAAATGAAAAAGATGTTTTCCTCAAAACTGGTTTTTATGGAATATTTAATCTTTTTATAATCATCAATGGGAATCAATTTCATTTTACAATATAATAATCTATTAATTTTATGTATTTATACAACCATTATTATTTATATATATGAATTACAATCAGATGACTGTGATTTATTATTTTGGAACCATTCACAAAAATACTCTTAATGGTTTATTCATAGGTCTACTGGTTGAGGAATATATTAAAATTTCATATTTATAATTTTAAAATAAGAATTATTATGTCAATTATGTTTCACCCCTTTTATATGAAAATAAATTTGAAGAAGTAAGTGATTATTGGGTTACACAATAACCTGTTCATGAATCTTTTTCTCTTACTCAACTATCCGACATGTTTTTTTAGGAGACCATACCCATTTATATAAGATGTAATGTAACGCGTCCTCAATAGTATGGTTTTGATTTTAATAATTATCCATTCCCTATTTTTAAATTATCTATTTATTTATACATTTTTAGTATATCAGTTAAAATATCATTGTATAAATTTTTTGGTTCATGTAAATATTATGATGTAGTTCGTTGATCATCATTAATTCCTTCCATTATACGGTAATGAAATTATTTAATTATCAGTTGTTTTATTTATTTATAATTACTATTTTTTTATGAATATTAATTTCTAATATATCTACTATACAAACATAATTACTTTGTATCTGAGATCAACCCTTTCTTTTTACTTTTCCCTGGGATATAAAAAATTGTTTCGATGGTGATATGTATATATATTATAAAGGGAAAAATAAAATTATAATGTGTTTAATTTTTTTTAAATGTCATTGTAAAAATCAGTTATAATATGCAGGTTAATAATACAAATAAATTATTAGGTCCTTATAAATGTGATACTGTAACAACCTGACATTTTATTAGATATATTCTTTTTAATTTCTTTCATATCTTCTATTGAATGATACACCAAGATTATCCTGCACTATACGCAACACCGTATTAGCTTGCAGTATACGCAACACAATTCTTGGATCGTGTTACAAACAATTTCAAGTTCATTTGATAGAAGTTATTCTATGCAACATTGAGTGTGTATATATATATATTCAATGTATAAATGAAATATGGTTGGATTTTTTTATACGCAACAACAATGGAGACTTGCACTACCCACAACCCTGACTTGGTTTTCATTACACGCAATCACGACCTTCCTCGATAGTGTGTGTTGTACGCAATGTTGGGTTTCACTAAACAATGATATATGGTTATAATATTATCACGAACAATCCGTTATGAATATAATTAACCACATTTTGGATTTTATAACATTATTATTCATTTATAAATTTTCTAAATCATTTTATGTGAAAAAAAATAATTTTTTCTGGTAAAATAAGTATATTTAAAATAATGTAGTTTTTCCCCCTTTTGATTGCGCACCCACATTAAATCTAGTTTCTGATATGTTTATAAGTTAAATTTTAAAAAATACAATTATTCTTTGGAATAACGATATAAAATTTTACCTTGGATAAAATTTTCATGTTATACTGATGACATTCATATTTTAATGAATAGTAAAAACACGCTATATTTTAATTAAAAACAACTTTCTTCATCATAATAATTTATGTGGTTAAATTATAATATTGAATAGAATTAAAGTATAAATAGAATATATTTTTACCATTTAATATAATGTATTCCATTAGCATTGATTTTACCTTGAATTCGTAGGTTAAATCAATTCAATCTTTTGTAATGTTTTAAACAATAACCTGTTTTCCTTCGACAACGGGAATAATTTTAATTTAATTTATGTAACTTCATTGTATTGAATTTGAAAAAATGGATTCCATATTTGGAATCAGTGTTTCCAAATTTTATTAATAGACTACTTTTTATTTTTGGGCATTATGAATAGTAAATAGGGTAAATTTTATTTACCATAGTTAAAGGTAAATAGGGTAATTAAGGGTAAATATAAGATTATAAAATTACCCTAACACCGGAAAAAATCCTATTGCATGACTAAAAGATGACCCATATCACCTAATGGTTGGATTAGAATCATTTAATGGACTTTTGGTCCGTGAAAATAACTAAATTATTATTAAAACCAAAGAAAGTGACAAAATGTCACTCTCTTAAATCTTATAAGTATATTAATTTTAATTTAGTGATACATTTCATGAAACTTCAAAAATGAATAGTCTACAGAAATCTAATGAAATTATCTACATCATATGAATTTATTTATAATTTTTAGGGATTAAATAATTATCATTAATTGTGACACAATAGTGATGCGGAAATTGTTTATCTAGTGAAAATCAAGAATATAGTTTTTATTAAACTAATATTGACCATAAAAGGAACAAAACCATGAAAAAAACTTATTGGTCATGTAAATTTAAACCATAATCATCCAATGGTAGAATATTTGACCATTTGGAGCCTTATGAAAGCGATTATGAGACAAATATTATTCTACTTTAAATGATGCCAAAGTTGCACCTTCATAATTTTATAAATATAACAATTTAAATATTGTGATTTTTTAGATGATAAATTCTAGTAAAATTATTATTGTGAAAGGTAATAGATTTATCTCCATCATAGGATTTTATTTTTAATTTTTATGCCACAAAAACGTATAATAAATAATTATAAAAAAAATGATGTAGTAATTATTTTATTAAGAGATAAACCAAATATATGGTTTTAAAAATAATAAAATACATATTATATGAACTATTTAATTTGATACACTAATTTTCTAGATATATATGACCTTTTATGAATCTATTAAATCTTTTATTTCGAATATATCTTCTCTATGTATTTTATTTAAATTCAAAAAAATGAATAGTGTCAAAATTGACACTATTGTTATTTTTTAAAAATAACATATTATAAAATTGTTTAAAAATAACAAAAATATATAAAAATTATAAAATTAAAGTTATATGGTAGAAAATGTTATAACGTATCCAATTATGGACAATTCACAACAAATATGTAATTATGTTTTATAATTTAAAATTTAGAATGTTATTACCACAAATAATATTAAAATTATTAAATAAGGATAAATCAAGTTGATAATGTATAAAATAAATTCCTAAAATGTCTAAATTGTATTGGTTGATGAGATTACAACCCTATATCATCTAATATTTGAATATAAGTCATTTTTGGTGGTTTTTAAGTGGGGTTATATTTATAATAAATTAATATTTTTAAGATTTCCAAAGGTGCCCGTCTCCTCCCTTATAAAAGGGAACCTCCTCCTTCTCATCTTTAGACAACATTGAGCCTTCAAGCTCAGCCAACCCCTGCCAAATTCTTTTCTACAATTCTCTTGAAACATCCTAGAGGTTCTGGTCTTCTTCAAAGACCAATTTTAGTGCTCTAGGAGAAAGTTTAAAGGAGGCACTTCGAGAAAGAGGAGGTTCAGATCCATACGAAGCATATCAGACCTAAGGTAAGGTATAACTATTCCAATCTTGTTCTTATACGAAATTGTTTATTCGTAAGTATTTACTGGGTTTATTGATTTCATCCATGACCATGTTTCCTAAAAATGGTTTCATGTATGTTTTAAGTCATTTTTACCCATTTTTACTTTTACCCAATGGTATGGAAGAAATATTTCTTTTATTTACCCTACAAGGTACTTTTTGACTTTTTCGACAAAAGTACGAGAAGATTGTTTTATTAATGTATACGGCATGAAATTATTTTTACGGTTTTAGAAAGACTTATTTTCATGAAGCTTTCTCCAAAATATTTCATGACTATTTTAAACAAAATCATTTTCTTTTAAAATTGCATGATGTTTTGTTAAAATAAATTGATTTAAAAGAAGAAGGGATATTTTCCTCAAGAATTCATTTCAAGTGTTTTATCAAAACCATTTTCTATCTAAGATGACATTATTTCATATGTGTATGTTTCAAGTATAATGTATCCATGATTTACATAGTTTCAATTTTCTTATGATGAAATATCCATATGTTTTATATGGATTATGTGATAATGGGATGATGTTTATGAAACCCATTTTATTCTTTGGGTTATGATGAATGTTTTATGTTTATTTTGTGGAATAAGTAAGAATGATTTCACTATGAGATGGGTGGGACCTATATCTCCCTCCAATGCATTGGGTAATGATTTATATCTAATGAGATAGACAAGGCTGGAATGTTAAGTTAATCCGGTTCAGTGTTACAGGACTGAAACGAGGATTGAACCCGATTCAGAAAGGGACTTTATCCACTAAGATGGTCTTGGAAGCAATGCCTTGCCTACTATAGAAATCATAACATTTTCTGAATGGTTTCCATAATTAAATGTTTTATTCCAATTATATTTTATCATGGTTGATGTTCTATTATGATATATTCCTTCTGGACTTCCACGATTTATGTCTTTGCTCATGATTTTGATGTTTAAAGTTCATGTTCAAGTTTTTTCTTCAAAATGTTTATGGATTGTTTTATGATATCTATGTTTTCCCTTACTGAGCATTTGATCTCACTCTTTTTATGTTTTATTTTCCCCAGGAAATAAACAATGTTTTTAGGTATGGAAACAAAAATGGGAAGATCGTTATGGAAGTTGTTGAAGATATTTCAACATGATTAGAAGTTTATATTCTGAGTTTCCAAAGACACTAAACTATTACAGTCCTTGTGTGTCTGTTTTTTTTATGTATTAACTATTCCGCAAAAGTAATGTAATGTCCATGTACATCAAGATTCGGGCCTTTACAGTTGGTATCAGAGGAAAGGTTTAGACAACCTTTGGAAACTAGGATGTGAAAAAATTAGTGAGATCCCTAGATATATTTATAAGGTATGTCTAGGGATGTCCCTAGGGATAAGTATACGTATAGGATATAGTCCTAGAACTACGGTAACGATCTTATAATTTAACCTATGATGTTAGATATTAAAGGTACTCCCCCTTTCTATGTTGTTTTCTCTAGCATGATTTTTGCCTCTCACAGAATTATTTTTGTGTTTTAGTCAATGGAGGGAACCAGAAGGATTTCGGTTAACATTGAATCCAATGGAAAAATTGGTGACTATGAGAAACACAATTGTGTAATGCATAGAGAGAAAAATATTGTGATTTTGCTGAATCAGTCATCGGCGATATATGATTAACAAGGTGAAATTTAGTGGTATTCCTAATTCATCAAATAATATTATGATCGATTTTTATACATGTTCGCATGTTGAGGAGCATAAAGAAAGTTAGATTGATATTTCTAAAGAAGGGAAGAAGAACCTTGAGGAATATTTCAAATGGAGGGACATATGTTATCTATGTGGAGAAAAGGGTCATAGAGTGGCAGACTGTTATGGAGTTCAATGTCTTATTTGTGGAGAATATGGGAATTACCAAACTCAATGCCCTGACCTAAAAATTTACATCTATATCAAGGAATTAATTATTCCAGGACAATCATTGAAGAATATGGATTGAAGGTTTTATGTATTGGTATTCAAGAATAATTTTGTTAAGGTACTTTTATGGTTTATTAGAATATTTTTGTATTATTCTATTGTGGTTTTCAATAATTTTATGGGACCGGAAACCATGAAATGTGATTAAAATATTTTGGAATGCAGATGATATGCGCATAATGAATGGATAAGAAGTTAATGAGGTGTTTTATTGTATTCATGAGCTCATGATTGATATAAGGACTAAGTGATATCATGGTTTGAGTATATAGAATTTTGAGGATTTTGGTATCTGGAAAGTGCTAACATTTAACTGCATTCATTTTTTCACTAAGGATCAATGGATATTCATTCTTCATTAGAATACATGATTAATGTATTCACATGTTTGTAATTTGACAAAAAAATATATCTTATGATATATGGGGGACAAATGATGGCATTCACATGATTGTTATGTGACATTTCAAGTAATCATTTTCTTTATACTATGAGCTTGGACCGATGTATTTTAGATAAGCCTAATGATTGGAATGGATTATGTTGGACATAAGTTAGTATTGTTTAAGGATAGAACCTTTTTCGATATTATTGATGGGATATTATAGTAATGTAGTTTTAGAAAAACGACAACCTGCAGGATGGGCGACAGCCCATCACGTCGGACAAGGCTGTGGGAATCGAACCCACAACTGAAATGTGACTGGCATTTATTGCATACCAATGCCCTACAGGAAGTCCCTGGTTAGTATAAAGTAGTTTTATTTTATTAAGCGGTATGATATATGAAGTATAAGTTCATTTTTGGAATCGTATATGATTAATTTCACCACATATGGACTTATGTATATTTTATAGATTTTGCAAACCTTTTGTTTGAAACATATGGAATGACCCATCATTCTATCAAATTACCTGTTAACACTTCACGAATAAAAAATTCAACTTCATTTCTTTAAGAGATGAAGTGGAAATTGTTCAAATCACGAACAACAGTGAGATTTTACCAAAATCAAGAAAGTATTTCTTCTAATTCAAAATTTTCATCTTTAGGGAAATGATATTGAAAACCAAAAATTTTGTCTTAGTGCTCTTATATTCGATGAATCAGATTGTACCTTAGATCCTCACAAATTTATGACTTTTTGATTTATGGCTTTTTCATAGACATGTTCTCTACCACTCTCCATCAGAACATGATGGTTAGATTTTTCATCCATATCCATATTTTCACATATGTTCTCTTATATGGAAACCCAGTGATGATTTACTTTGGGTAATCATTATGTTTCATACATTAGTTTTTAAAATTATGTTTTAGTATTCCTTTTTACGATGTGGGTTTCTATAAATGGTAAACGATTTATAACCCCATCGAATTTCGAGGGAGAAATTCATTTTTAGGGGGGTAGAATGTAACAACCCGAGATTTTATAAGATATATTCTTTTTAATTTCTTTCATATCTTCTATTGAACGATACACCAAGATTATCCTGAACTATACGCAACACCGTATTATCTTGCAGTATATGAAACACAATTCTTGGATCGTGTTATACACAATTTCAATTTCATTTGATAGAAGTTATTCTACGCAACATTCAGTATATATATATATATATATATATTCAATGTATAAATGTAATATGGTTGGATTTTTTTATACGTAAAAACAATGGAGTCTTGCACTACACGCAACCCTGACTTGGTTTTCAATTCACGCAATCGCGACCTTCCTCGATATCGTGTGTTTTACGCAATACCGAGTTCCACTAAACAATGATATATTCTTATAATATTATCACGAACTAGCTGTTATGAATAGAATTAACCAATTTTTGAATTTTATAACATTATTATTCATTTATAAATTTTATAAAACATTTTACGTGAACAAAATAAAATTTTCGGGTAAAATAAGTATTTTTAAAAAAATGTAGTTTTGCCGCCTTTTGATGGCACACCCACTTTAAATCTAGTTTTTGATATGTTTATAAGGTCAATTTGACAAAATAAAATTATTCTTTGGAATAAGGATATAAAATATTACCTTGGATAAAATTTTCATGTTATTCTGATTACTTTCATATTTTAATGAATAGTAAAAACACGCTATATTTTAATTAAAAACAACTTTTTTCATCGTAATAATTTATGTAGTTAAATTATAATATTGAATGGTCTTAAAGTATAAATAGAATATATTTTTACCATTTAATATAATTTATGCCATTAGAATTTATTTTACCTTGAATTCGTAGGATAAATCAATTCAATCTTTTGTAATTTTTAAACAAAAACATGTTTTCATTCGACAACGGGATTAATTTTAATTTAATTTACGCAACTTCTGTGTATTGAATTTTGAAAAATGGATTCCATATTTGGATTCAGTGGGGCCAAATTATATAAATAGACTACTTTTTGTTTTTCGTCATTATAAATAGTCACAACGGTAAATATTATTTACCATAGTTAAATGTAAATCGGGTAATTAAGGGTAAATATAAGATTATAGTTTTATCCTAACACATGAAAAAATCTTATTAGATGACTATATGTCGACCCATATCACCTAAGGGTTGGATTATAATCATTAAATGGACTACTGTCCATGAAAATAACTTAATTATTATTAAAACCAATGAAAGTGTCAACTTGTCACTCTCTTAAATCATATAAGTTTGTTATTTTAATTTAGTGATAAACTTCACGAAAATTCGAACATGAATAGTCTCCAGAAATATAATGAAAATATCTACATCATATGAATTATGCCAAAGTTGTCAACTTCATAATTTAATAAATATAACAATTTAAATATTGTGATTTTAAGATGATAAATTCGAGTAAAATTATTATTTTGAAAGTTAATAGATTTATCTTCATCATAGGATTTTATTTTAAATTCTTATGAAACAAATAATATATTAAATAATTATACAACAATGATGTATGAATTATTATATTATGAAATAAACCAAATAAATAGTTTTAAAAACAATAAAATTAATATTATATGAACTATTTAATGTGCTCCACTAATTTTTTAGATATATATGACCTTTTATGAATCTATTAAATATTTTATTTTGAACATAAATTCTGTATATATTTTATTTAAATTCAAATAAATGAATAGTGTCAAAATTGAAACTATTGTTATTTTATAAAAATAACATATTATAAAATTGTTTAATAATAACAAAAATATTTAAAAATTATAAATTTAAATTTATATGGTAGAAAATGTTATAAAGTATCCAATTATTGAAAATTCAAAACAAATATGTAATTATTTTTTATAATTTAAAATTTAGAAGGTTATTGCAACAAATAAAAATAAACTGATTAAATAAGGATAAATCAAGTTTATAATGTTTAAAATATATTCCTAACATGTCTAAATTTTATTGGTTGATGGGATTACAACCCTATATCATCTAATATTCGAATATGAGTCAATTTTGAATGTTTTTAAGTGGGGTTAGATTTATTATAAATTAATATTTTTAAGATTTCCAAAGATGCCACTCTCCTCCCTTATAAAAGGGCACCACCTCCCTCTCATCATTACACAACTTTGATCCTTCAAGCTCGGCCAACCCCTGCCAAATTCCCTTCTACACTTCCCTAGAAACATCCTACTGGTTCTGGTCTTCTTGAAAGACCAATTATAGTGCTCTAAGAGAATTTCTAAAGGAGGCACTTCGAGAAAGAGGAGGTTCAGATCCATACGAAGCATATCATACCTAAGGTAAGGGATAACTATTCTAATCTCGTTCTTATCCGAGATTGTTTATTCGTAATTATTTACTGGGCTTATTGTCATCATCCGTGTCCTTGTTTCCTAAAAATGGTTTCATGTATGTTTAAAGTCCTTTTTACCCATTTTGACTTTTACCCAATGGTATGGAAGAAATCATTCTTTTATTTACCCTACATGGTACTTTTTGAATTTTTTGACAAAAGGTCGAGAAGAATGTTTTTTTAACGTATACAGCATGAAAGGATCTTTACGGTTTTATAAAGCCTTATTTTCATGAAGCTTCCTCCAAAAGGTTTCATGATTATTTTAATCAAAATCCATTTCTTTTAGAATTTCATGATGTTTTGTGAAAAGAAATTGATTTTGATGAAGAAATGATATTTTCCTCAAGAATTCATTTCATGTGTTTTATTGAAACCATTTTCTATCTATGATGACATTATTTCATATTTTTATGTTTCAAGTATAATGTCTCTATGATTTACATAGTTTCAATTTTCTTGTGATGAAATATCCGTTTGTTTTATATGGATTATGTGATGATTGGATGTTGTTTATAAAACCCATTTTATTCTTTGGGTTATGATGAATGTTTTAAGATTATTTTGTGGAACAAGTTAGAATGATTTAACTATGATATGGGTGGGACCCATATCTCCCTCCAATGCATTGGGTAAATATTTATATCTCATGAGATAGACATGGTTGGAACAGAATGTTAATCCGGTTCAGTGTTAAAGGCCTGAAACAAGGAGTGAACTTGATTCCGAAAGTGACTTTGTCCACTAACAAGGTCCTAGCAGCAATGCCTTGGATACTATAGAATTCATGCTATGTATTTAATGGTTTCCACAATTACATGTTTTATTCCAATTATATTTTATCATGGTTGATGTTATATTATGATATATGCCTTACGTACTTCCACGATTTATGTCTTTGCTCAAGATTTTGATGTTTAAATTTAATGTTCATGTTTTTGCTTCCAAATGTTTTTGGATTGTTTTATGTTATCTATGGTTTCCCTTACTGAAAATTTGAGCTCACCAATTTTATGTTTTATTTTCCCCAGGAAATAAAGAATGGTTTTAGGTAAGGAAACAAAAAGTGGAAGATCGTTATGGGATTTGTTGAAGATATTTCAACATGATTGGAAGTTTATATTCCGAGTTTCCAAAGACACTAAAATATTATGGACCTTGTGTGGCTGTTTTTGTTATGTATTAAGTATTCCCCAAAAGTAATGTAATGTCCATGTACGTCAAGCTTCGGGCCTTTACAGATACCATATATCTTTTTCAAATAATATATTGTAAAAATAGGATACAAATTAATGTGTTTAACATTTTTATAATGAGAATTTGTAAATTAATTAGCATATAAATTCTATGCTACTTATATTGGTCGGTTTTCATCCAAAAATAAATAATTATATTTTATTGGCCGATGAAAATCAACCCAATATTGTTACACTAAATTGTCTATAAATTAGTCACAAATCATATGAGATTGAATGTTATAAGGATGATATAGATGATAGATATTTTCAACTAAATTTTAATTTAGGGAGAAGTTGAATGTCAATATTAATGATTATTAAAAAGACATGGATGTTGAGAGTTGTGTGATATTTAATTCCTTATATCCAAAAATATGAAAAAAAATGTTTTATACAAATATTCTAGAAATATCCATTAATATGTAATGTTTTTATCCACTCTACTAGGTTTCATTAGATATTATCTGTCATGTAATATCATAATTCAATATTTGAAAAATAAATTATGTATATTAATTGAAAAAGAAGTTATAAAATGTCTTCTATTTAAAATAATATATAACATTCTTGAAATGGTAGAAACATTGTGTAATTAAATAATGTTGAAACTTATGACCTTAAAGGAATCATTGTAGATGTAATTTCAATTTTAATTTTGAAAACCTTATTAAAAGATTGAATCAAAACTAGGGAAACTAAAAAATATATTAATCAGTGTAAAAATATGGGATATAATAGTTATGGTATATATTTTCATTGAAAAAATAATGCAACCCAATATTGGAGAAAGTGAAAAATAATTAAATATTTAAAATTTTTATAATAAATAAATAATTAAAAAAACTAATGAAAATAAAAAATCATTGAAGCCGATATACTGAGTGAAATTTATTATATTTATGACAAAAAATAGAATATTTTTGATTTATTGCTTTTTGGAACACTATGTTATGCATATGGCTGGAAGAATACATTTTAAGGAAGTTGATATTTTTATTATGTGGAGAAATACTAATGATCAATTAAGGGAAAAAATTATGATAAGGACATTTTTTAGTTTAATTATTTGTTTATTATAATGAAAACATTTGTAGACACTTTGATACATAATTGGATATCATGGTTGGTATTAAATTATAGTGAATTTCCTAATAATTTAAATGTATTTTGGGGACATGAAACAAAGAAAATGTTCATCATCGTTGATTCTAGGAGGAATAATACCATTATAAGGAATAATATTTATTTATGTTAGGAGAGAAATGAAAAAATATGAATAGTAAATGAATATAATGATATAATTAAAAATAGTTTTAAATGACTAAATTATTGTGCACTAGAAAATTATTTATACACTAGATTATACGTATTTAAATGTAAACATGAAAAAGATAAAATCCACAAAATATAATACTCTCAATATTCATTTAACGTCTATTTTTTTATATTTTATGATATGGAAAAAAATACAATCATAATTAATTACGTAGATAATGGATTGTTATAATCATAATTAAAACTATTGGTTAATGATTCATAAAAGATTTTACAAATAAAAATGATATTTTTGAAATTACATGATAACAATTTACTAAAATATAATGATTTTTCTAATGTGTATTATTCATAAAATGATAAAATTTACCATATTTTGTTAACAAAAATTAATGAAAAAATTTCAGTGGTGAAAATTTGTCGAAAAACAATAAATTTTCTTTTAGTTTAGATTCATGGTAACTCTTGTTTGATCCATTTGATCCAGAATAAGAATATGATGCAAGATATAAAACAATAATTTAATGCAACATTATAATAGAAACAAATTAATAGTTAATAACATTTTCTATAATAAATTATAAATCATGTTAAAAGAATTATATAAGAAGTATTTATTTGTTATTGAAAATATTTTTCAAAATATTATAATTCTATTTTAATTATATTACCTAATTCATTATTTTCACATTACCATGTTTAAATATAATTTTTAATTAATAGAAGGGGAATTTGGGTTGTATAGATCTTGAAAAAATAAAAATATTTATATTTTTATTGATGATGGATTGTTATTAATTTATTCTATGTAAGATGAAAATAAACTATTCTACTCAAAACATGACCTCATTGTCAATACATCTGAATATGAATTCATGAAAGATGATGGTGAATTGTATATTCCTTGGAATATATGTATTATAATCATGAGAGTGTTAGAAATATTCTTAATATCATCCAAAATTTATATATTATAAAAGTATATCTTCCATTAATCTTATTAAAATTAGTACATGTGGATTTATATGGTGCAATAACACCATGATGTGTCAATATATAAATTTATTGTGAACCCTTTAAAACATTAATTTTTTAATAATTTATTGAATATTTAGAATAAAAATAAATAAATATGTAAAAATTTCTTAAAAGATTTTTAGGCTAGTATATAATACATCTAGATTGAAATTTATGAAAATTATAAAAAAATTTATTTAATTTACAAATATGAATGTGGAATATTATATTGAGAAGTATAAATTATTATATAATATTTTAGTGGTAATAAATTCTCATTAGAATAATCTCCTCAATAGTATATATTGTATTGTCAATAAAATAGATCATACTATTATCATCAAAGGTAACCAATAAGTGATCTATTTTAAGGATGTTATTAGGAAAATTTTATGATGATTAAAAATGACGTTTTGAAAAATAATCAATAGTGAAAATATCATTATAATATGGAATTTTCATATGTTTTCATCAAATAATTAATAAATATGTAAAATAAAACGTTTTAAAATATGATAAAATAGGGGAGAAAATATCACATTAACAATATTTGTTAGAAAACATTAATGGTGATTATTGATTGCTTTCATTAGTACTACCAATTCTTATTACTGTAGATAATTTTCATGGAACAAAATATATCTAATTATAATACATCTCCTTTGAAAACTATTAGGGTGAATATTCTATATTATGTTTTGATTTTTGGTCAAGTTGTACCTAAATATATTTTCACATATTTAAAAAATTATTCTAATATTATTTCTAATTATGAAGGGATTTAATAAATTTAAAATATCATACATTAGAGATTATTTTAATTTTTATGTGAATATTTTATTGGAATAATAAATGTATTGTAAAACAAAATTACTATGATGTTAAGAATATTTTATAAAATTAAGGACTACAGTTAAAGTGAAAATCATAAATATTTGTGAGAGTCATATATAAATAATTTTATCTAGTAACATGGAAAAATATGATTTGATTTTTCTCATATAATAAAACATATGTTCAGTGAAAAATTTTGGAAACTATAGTCAGATTATCTAAATGGTGGTATTGAAGAATAATTTTTAACGTTATATCCATATTTATTTATCATATTGAAATTTGAGAAATAAATTTTTATTAAATATGGCACATTGAGGGATGAAATATTTTCCAATAATATGTCACACTTTTATTTATATATAATTAAAAAGAAATTAATTAAATACTAGAGAGTTTTATATAATTAATGTATAAATAATGATTGTGACTAAAGAGTTTTAGATCCAAACTAATTAGATCCATCATTTTTTGAGTCTCAGTTAATGTTTAATGGAGGGACTACTCGTAATTCACGAAGTGTCACATTAAAATTCCCATTATAATAGAAATTATTTATTTCTTATTGTTTTTCATATGGAAAAATCATCCTTTGGTATGAAAAAATTATTATATTTACATATGATGAATGATAATACAATAACAAATTTTATGTGAATAAAATAATTTATTTTAGATTCTTAAAAAAATCGGAATCATGATAATACATTGTATATTTTAATGAATCTTTCTCTACATTCCCAAGTGGGTCATTTTTATTAAAAATACATGTATGAATATTTTTGTTCTTCTTATAGGCCAATGTAGGTGTAAATTCTATAAAAATTATACAACATATCATTAAGACTTCATGATAATTAATTTCATGGTTTCAGATATTTTCAATATGGTTTTTATCTAGAACATTATAAATATAAAATTGGAGTATTATTTAATATTTTATCATTTATATTATTGTTACTATATTTTATAACTTCTGTTATTTAAATAGTGAATAATTATTATTTAATAAAATTATATTTTAAAATATTATTATTTATAATATCATTATCTAGTAAAGAAATTTTATTATTTGGAAACGAGTTCTAATGTTATAAGAGTTAAATATTATTCTATAGTTTTTTCACATGAGTATAAATTCTAAAGAATGGTTGAAGATGTATCTATTATATAATATAAGTAATGTTATAGATTATTTAATTTTTCAATGATCAAAATTATTCATGTGTATGTAATATGTGTATGTTTTTTTACCACAATGTGGCATACACTATAACTAAAGATTATAATCATTATGAGGGACATCTTCCTAAATAATAATGAACTTTTTTGCAGAACATTGTAATTTAATGATATATTTTTTAATTTTGTATTATTAATAAATTTAAGATATAATTTTCAAATTATGCAACACTTTTACAAGGATAAGGAATTTGAAGAAATTATATTCATTTATTAGTAATTATGTTATATTTATAAATTATAAATATATAAATATATATAATAGATAATCAAAACATTTATAATTTTATAATATCAAATAAGTTATAATTACATAATATGTTACTATTTGGGATGGAATGTAAAACCAAAACACATTAAAGATATTTAACAGCATTACAGAAGGAAACAAAAATGTATAATGATCATTTACATTGATCATATCTCTTGATGTGTGATATTAATAAATATATTAATAAATAGTTATCTCTTATATATGTATTAAAAATTCATATCCATTTTAGTTTGATATTTAATATACATTGGGATTTCAAAAATACATTTTAATTGTTTTATAATTGAATTAATATCCTTTTGAGTTTATTATTATTATATATATATATATATAATAATAGATATTCCCAGTAAAAATTGTTAAGAATACAATATTTTAAATATTTTCACAATAATTAGTTATAGAGTATTTATATTTATATATTGAATAAAATATGATTTCATATAGTATACATATAATCATAGACAAGGATAAATATTATTCAATAAGAATTATTTGAAAATGAATGAATCATTTTAACTTATGGAATAGTCATGAAATCTCAAAAAAGATAAAAATATTATAAATCATAAATTTATGTGTTTAGTTAGAATTTTTATATTTTAGTAATGGAAATGTGTTTATATGTGTTAATTGTGATAAGTTATCGATAAGGTGATTTAAAAAATCATCAACGGTAACCATGAAAATAATTTTAATGAATTTTTTTAAGTAATCTAAATTTAATAAATATTGATATATAAATTATGTGACATATCCTATATCATAAAATAGGTATTCTAAAAGTATAAATTATTAATAATATAATGAGAACAACCAAAAATAATCATTTATACAATATTTACTTTTTTATGGTTAATATATTATTTGTTTGTTATTTTTAAAAATATATTATTAAAATATATTGTATATTGTAATTATAAAATTATTTAAATGAATGATTTTGTAATATATATAATAAACTATGATAACATTCATTAATAAATTATATATTTTTATTCATTAAATATAAAAATATTTTATATTTTAAAATTGAATTCAAAAAAAGAATAAATTTAAAATTACATTGAAAAATTAATTTTTATTTTATTTTAATATAGATTTGAATTAATTTTTTTTTCAACTATGGAATCCGTATATCAAAAAAATGCAATAGGATAAATTTAGTTCTATGGGTAATAATTAAATTTATGAGGTGAACATATATTATTATGCGATAAATTAAAATGACAAAAACCTATTAAATTAATGTATAATGAATTGAGATATCCATATGTTAAAAAATATAAATGTATCAATTTTTATAAATGAAATATCATTATTTTGTTTCAATATTAGAGTTACATTGTTCCAAAAATTAAACATCCTATATAATAATTGATTGGTATTTGAAAATTCTACATTCAGGCTCATATATATATATACCCCATCTATACATTTTAAATGATGCCAATTATTTAATTTCCACTAAAATATTTCCACATAGAATACTTATAAAAATATAATGGTTTTGTTCATATGAAATGGTCAATAGTAATATTCTAACTTCATTTAATACTATATATAGTACTTTATAGAGGGAAATATTTTAAATAATTAGTGAAAAACAACAATTTTCTTATTTTTAAGAACTTACATCCTGTTACATTGTAGCAAGTCTGGTTTTGATTGTTTCAATTAGAGGAATCAATGAGATTATATAGTGGAAAAGGAGGTTATAGACACAATATCTAGCTTGGGGGATTCCGTGACATAGATCTTTAGTTTCACCATGGAATGCTGGATATAGCCACATGGAGTAACTAGATGTGTTGTAAGAGGGGCTAGGTGGAGGATTTTAGTGATACTGTATATTTTGGCGTAATTATGATCTGGAGTGGGTCTACAACATATCCATTTTTTATCCTTACTAGAGGCGTTTCATGTGATGTTGGTGTTGTCTTTATATAGAAAGAAGTTGATTTCTATGTTCAAATGTTTAGAATAAATTTATTGTGGTTTAATAAATTTTTCGCTATATACACCATGGACATGGGCTTCTCCCTAGCCACTATCATGGTTTATGAGTTCTATGGTTTAGTGGCCATATCTATGCTATGGTCTACTTCATATATTATCAAATCTATGCCCTCGACATTGTCAAATTATTTGGATGGAAAATTTACTATCCTAGATAAGGAGTGGTCCCAAACACTAGTTTAATAGTTATGTGTCTTATATAAATTCTATAATGTGTTTTTTTTAATTTCAGTATTCTATGGTTTTTATTGTGTTTAAAAATAAAATACATCTAGAACAACTAATCCACTATATATTATATCATTTCATGGGTTGGAAAACTGAATCCCTTATAGTATTTTATCCATTTTAGTGCATTTCCATAGTATCCATGGGAGATCAATTATTTTTGGTTTAAGGCTTGTTCCCTTCATTCCTTTAGTAGGTTTTCATCAATTTTTTCACCTGAATACTGGTGTTGTCCTTGAATATATTTTATTATTGTTTGATTCCAAAGTGAATAATAGATGATTATGTGTTACATGAAAGTAGTGTTTTCCCATTCATTATAGTGACTTGTGGGTTTCATCCACTCATTTCAACCATTGGAAGTAGTTCTGAATATATTATTCAAGGTAGTGAATCCACAATTTCTCTAATAATTCTATCATGGGTATTTGTTTTTATCTTTTAATTTATTTTATGATTGTGTGAACTATCCAAATAAAAATAGTAAATTAATATAGTTAAAATTGAAGGTAACTAGTAATGGGATTATTATTTTACCACAAATGATATTATTTATATTATGAAAGTATAAGCATAGTACTGTAAACAAATTCATGCATATTTTTGGATTATTTGAGATTTTATTGGAAATACTATTCAAACCTTTTTTGTGGTATCTCGAAAAATGGAATTTCATAACTAATTATATCTAGCTAATTAGTTTTTTCCCTTGTAAATTCGTTTTAGTGTGATAATTCCCTTGAAAAGTAAAAGATCTTGTGATGAAATTTTGTTTTTCCATTTGGAAATTTATATTTTAAGGGTATAATTTTTTTTGATAAGTGTTGTTCTAAAATGTAGAGGATGTGATTAAAGGTGGATGTGGTGTAGAATGTGGTATTTTATATAAATGTCTTATTGTTTTAAAAAAACATACAGTGTGTGGTTTTTTTAGGAGATATATGGGTTATTCTTTTATAATTTTTTGTATAATGTCTTCCTTATATTTATTAAATAAATTTTCTAATTGAAAAAATTGAATCAAATGTGTTGATTTCTATAATGCGATGAAATGATTACTGTAAATTTTTTTCAAATGGTATGTTTGATGGGAATGATTATTGAAATATTTAAAATAAATGGGTAGGGGGATTTTTTTCCAAATATACATGTAGGATGGATGGATGGATTATTAACCATTTTACCCTTCTATCCCTTATATTAATTATTTACATGAACATATTGCTATCGAATAATCCAAAAGTCATTATTAGTTATTATAATCTAATGGAATATTGTAGGGGTTCATCAATGGTAGGAGGAGGGCACAATGATTATGTAACTCATGTTCATGATACCAAAGTATTATGGATATGTATATCAGGTGATGACATATGTGTATTCACTTGACATGAGATGTGATATGATGTCCCATGTGACTTTGGGTGACATGTGATGTGATGTGAGGGACTATGTGTCTTTGGTTGATATGTGATGCGTTCTGGAAAGTAGTTTTATTGGGGCCATTCACATTACGTTATGGACCATATGGGTTCAGGTAGGTAATTATATCTAATAGATCAGATAACTAGTTATTATGATGATTGGTTGTGAGACAGAAAAATAGTGGGTATCTAGTGTGTGGTCCTATTTTAATATTACTTTTTATAATTATATTATTATACTTTGATTTTTTATTTTCTGTGTGTTCCATGATGGTAATAGTATTGGTTAATAGACTTTATTCAGAGTTTTTATTCTATTGATCAATCAATGGTCTATTAGATTTTCCTTTTCAAAATTTAAGTAAATATTTTTTGTATGATCCAATAGAGTATATTTATATTATAACATCATATATATATACAAATTATTTGGTCATGATTCCTAGATGATATTTTGGATTGCGGGAGACACATCTAACTTTGGCATTGGAGTTTCTATTAATATGCTATAATAATAATTTCCCCTCATTAATGTTTTTGGTGATTCCATGTATCTATTTACATTATCTATTCATTTTCTGATGGTGTTGGTTTCCTAGTTTTTTTTATTTCATTTTATTATAGATAATTAATATATAATATATTGGAAAATTATTAATATAGATGGTAATGCCTTCTATATGAGATATTTTTATACAATCAGTGATATCTCAATACCAAGGCCCTACTAGTGGTCAGAATCAAAGGTAATTATCCTTATTACTTCATTGAAATCCCAAGAGTGGAACCAAATTTGATGGGTAGTGAAAGAGTTGTATTATAGGGGTCTGGTTGGTTGATAGGATAGTTTTTGGATATAGAAACATTGTATATTTCATGGGTTTGTAGGTAAATGTAGTCTATTAGATATAGTGTGTTACATATGTTATAGAAGGCCTTCTAGGACCCTAGATTTTTTCTCCCCTAAATATATTCCCTAATGATTTTATAACCACATAAAATCCATGTTAGGTGGAACATTTTTTTGGGTAGATACATAGGGCTAGTATCTGGGATAAGATTATATAAATTTTCATTTGAATTTGGTGTTTTTTGGATTATAAAATGAATGGAATTTAATAATAAAAAGATTATAAAATCATTATTTACCATTATATAGTATATTCCAGTCACCTTATTCATGTGGGTGAGAAAAGGGATATTAAAAAGTATGATTTGTTTGATCTTCCTTTGATATAACCTATATAGGGAAGTGTGGAATGGTATAGGGCCTTTAGTACAATCTATTAGTAGATTCATGAGAATAAAATGATATAGTAACTAATATCAATAGAAGGTGAAATTTGTTTATTGGATGTTGATATTTTGTTTTGTGTTTTCTTGGCCCCAATAGTACATTGAGATCCATTGGTGATTTCTCATATTTGATGGGTTTTTTGTCAAATTTGGACATTTTAAATTTTTAAATGATAGGGTATATGTTTTGTAGTTTTACCCCCATATAGAGTTCATTATAAAGTTCATATAATCTTGTATGAAGGAATTGGAGAGGGAGGACCATCACTCTATTTAGTAAGGGAGAATGTCTATGTGGAATCATCTAATATTGTTTATGTAAAGTTTTCATTTTCTGAAGATATTTTTTTAATGAGGACATTCCGGAATGGAGTCTTTATAAGGTACTCCATAATTATATCCATTATTTAGTTATTACAAATAATGTTCCTAATTATAAATGATTCGCAATGAGGATGTGATCATGTGTATCTTGTGACATGGTAGTTTACTGTATGAGGGGAACTAGATGGGTTCCTAGGGAAATTGTATTTTTATATTTATGTAATAGGCACAAATTACCTTGATGATTTGAGATTTGGGATATCGAACACCACAACCTTCCTTCTATACTTATGAGGACACATGTTTCTAGTTTTTAATGCTTATTTGGGATAGTTTAATTTTCTTGTGGGATCTATGGACATCATCAAACTAGATCCCTATGTCTATTTGATATTAGTGAATTGGAGGTGTAAAATTTCAATATCATCCTAATTAGAAGATTCATGTAAGTACATTTCCAGAGAAGTGGAGCATGGTGTATTCCATACTTAGAGGATGCGCTGAAAGAATATGATGACCTCAATATGTTCCTTGTCACCAAGGAATTATACATTATAATATATGCAGTGGTTGTCATCAGTAGAGAGGCAAAGGATATGGTCATTGTCAATTTCATATTGTGGGAGATTCAGTAAAATTGAGGATATAGATCATTAGATATGTTATTAACATCTTTTAGACACTCGTTTGTTTCGTTTTTTATTTATGATATTCCTAGTCCATTTTTCCCACTCGATTTTGTTCCATGGGACTATACACAAAGAGGCATCATATTCTCATGGTGTTGACTACACATGTCAGAGGACAGAACATGTTGATTGATGTGTGTAATAGGAATAATGTAAATAAGAGGATACCTCATTCATAATTGTATATTTTTTTTGAAACTATGATATGTTTTCATTAGCATAGAATAATTACCTTTTATGCATAACCATTTAAAAATTAATGTTTTTCTAATTTAAAAAATATAACCATTAAGAAAAAAAACATGACATACAATGATTAATAATGATGAAGGCCAAGGGAATCACCCTTAATCATGAGATGAAATTAAGAATGTAATTTCACTACCCCATTGAAGCTCATAGTATCATCCCCAGGACAAAAATCACTTTCTAAATTATAGAGTATAAAATTCCCTTCAATCCATGTGTGACTGGTCAAAAATATTTATAGGAAAAAATTTGAAATTTCCTAACATGGTAATATAACTCACAGGGACACAAGGCAATCCCTTATAGAAACCCCCCAAGGTAAAAAATAATAAGATTAATATTCTTTAATATTAATATTTAACAACCAACTGCGAATAAAGACTATATACATGGCCATTTTCTTCACATTACTAGAATTTCCTGGAAGATAAATGTTACTAAAACCAAAAACCATAAAACACAATTTTATCTTACTAATCTACCACTCATCATATCCTATAAGAGATCTGATCCATCCACAATTACCTTTATTCTTATACTAGAATATTTTAAATTTTTTCATGTTCTTTGATTTCCTATTCCGCCTTTTACATTATAAAACCATCATTCCAGAAACATTCATAAAGATTTAGATGAAACCCCCAAATGAAAATGGGTACCAACCTCCTTCCCATCACCATGACCCGATCTTGAAAGAATGTAAGAGAACATATTGTCATCTCAAGGATGGTTGTGAGTATCCCCAAGTGTTAAACACACAAAAGAGAAAATAACTACATTAAAATTCATCCATTACCTATGTGAATCAATATATTGAAAAATATATATAATTGATTCCATGATTGAGTACCTTCTTGTATGAAAATTCATTATTTGTAAAATGAATCAAAATATCCCATTTTTTCAACATTATATAATAAATATGTTGAAATATTTTTTTCCATTTTTCAATATAGTGTCATTGTGAAGCCATAATAAAAACCTTCTTCTTCAATTTCACTATCCTATAAAGGGATTCATTTCTTATTATCAAAACTAAAAATACCATCAATCTCAATAACACCAGAAACATTATTTGGTTCATAGTTATCCATCCATCTTATTACATGATTTTTTATTCTATATTCCCAACTAATAAATTCCTTTGAGGCAGCACCTAGAAGAAAATAACTTTTTATTTAATCAACCTAGTATATATTATTATATTATTTATTTTGTTATTTATTAATAATATAAAATAACAAATAGATACTAGGTGGCATACCAGAAGGTTCTTTTTTGACTGATAATCATGGAAATAAAAACACTTATCCCTACTCATTTTTCATCGAAAACATATAATCCACTATGTCATAAATCAACGTATTCTTGTTATCAAAAACCTTTAAGTGATCAAATATTTATCATTCAAGAATATATCACATTATTTTCTGGCCTTAGTAGTCCAACGAATTTTCCCCAGACATGTATCTAATTAACATTTCACATAGATAAAACCCTTAGACGACTTAAGATTCATCTCAAAACAAAATAGAACATATGGATACATAAAAACATTATATATCGACCACTCTAAAAATTTTCATATCCTATTAGTTCATGGATTCCAATTTATTTATATATGGATAGTTTCTATCTTGTAATAATGAAATGATGAAAATCTATATTTTTTACATTGTCACATTTTCGGGAGCTATTATAAAAATAATATGAATAGGAATATAAGTTGTAACACTTTTATTAGGAGTAATATGTTATCCCAAAAATGGGACTTTATTTTGTTAGTTTCATGCCTACTTGTGATCTAATTGATTCTGTGACAATATAATTAATTTTTTATTCTAACATTATATATAAGTGATATGAGATACATCATTGAGAGTTTCCTCCTAAGAATGAATAGTTTTTCTTTAATAATATTTATTCCATATTGTGAGAAAATTTTACAGATTTAATTGATTATCTTTTTTTATTGACAAACATACCATTCATATTTCAATATGTCTGCCTTATTTAATTAAATATTTTTCCTAATTTTTCCTTCCACCAATAAAAATAGCATATAATCGAAAAAAATTAAATGTGAAAAAAAATAAATTACAAAACTTGTTATAGAAAGGAATAATACTCAATTCCTCCAATTATCACTTGATGTTTATTATGACAACATCCAAATGCAAGATAATAAGTACAAGTGTTAAACATATTCCAATACATAGGCCACATACTAATTTATTAAAACTAATTCCATGTCCTATTAAGGAGATAGAGAGTAATATGGTGGCATAACATCTGAATCATAGATCACAAAACCATTGATGAATGCCAAAACACCTAATCTACCATATAATGAAACACTATTCTAATCTATCATTAGATTTTTCTATAACATCTTTTATCATAAAATATGACCGAAGACTCCATATTCAAAAATCATCAACCTGTTCTTTTTCATTACCAATATCCCCATTGTATCTCCTCCCATAAAAAAAATTGAGTTGTACATCTTCAATATGTGTTTGAATCACACCTCCAAGAATTAAATTGATATTGAATGCAATAATATTATAATGAACACCCCATAATGAATGGGGTTTTCAAAGAGTTGGGATTTTAGTTTCTAAGTATACATATAGATCGAATTACATTTCTTCAATATCAGTATTCTTTCGAATCAAAAAAAGTTAGGATAGAGGATGCTACTAGGGTCCACATTAGGGTTGGGAGTGTTTACCAAAGAGGTTGTGATACTACCCAATCTAAATTATATAGATTTTAGGATAGGGAAAGAGACAAATTATTCAATTATTTAAATTAAACCACATCAGATGATGATTTTTGAGAAATCAAAGTTATGGTCTTATATAATTGATTTGATTATAAAGGGACTTGTTTTTCTAATTGTTTTTTCAAGGGGTTCTCAATTTTTATTCATTAGGAAGGGGATTGATTATGTGAGTTTCTATATAGAGAAAAAGAGGATGATTTACGAAAATATCATGAATTAATGTTATGTGATGGGAATTGATAATAATTTTGACTAGTTGAAAGGGTATATGTTTTTTCCATGATCATTTCATATTTTGGATATCACGAGTTGACGATTAACATAGAGGGCTACTAACAACAATCGATGGTCTCAAAACATCAATTTCAGGGTTATGTAATTCAGAGTCATGAATGCTCCAAATTTGTTGATGCAGATCATGAACATTATGCTCAGTAAATTATTGGACATGTTCAAAATCATTTTAATTAATTACATATTTATCTACATAATGTAAAAACAAAATAATTTCAATTATATTAGTTATGTCATGATATTTTTTAATTTCCACTTGGTTTATTGAATGATTTTACATGTGTATTTTATAGACAAAACATGTTCCTTTTCATAAACATGGGGTTTCCAAACTATATATTTTTGTGGAATAAACATATATGGAGGTATATTTTCCATGGGGAACACCCAAGAATGCGGAAGATATTTTTTATTTTCCTTGGTCCACTATGATATTTCTAGATTGTTATAACATATTTTTAATGGGTTTTTGGATTTTTTTGATAGCCTTAACAATGATGGAATGTGATTTTATCTTTATTGAAAAATTTATGATAACATATGACCACCATCAGTGGATATTCAAATCTACTCTATTACTTATGTATCTATTAAATAGTTTGGTGTTTCATTTTCCTTATAATGATTCACATCTATTCATGTAATTCATCCTTATATAGTATAAATAGGTTATCGTTTTTTTGTTATAAATCGTTTTTTCCCCATATTAACAACAATAAATCTCAGGGTTTGTATCCAACATCAGTTTATATAATGATTATTCATTGGTGAGATTTATTCATTGGGGGAACATTGTGGTCTTCCTGGATCCCACGTTCCTGATTAGTGTATTTTATAAATGTGATGCATGTATATGATAGTGGAGGTGGATAATGTTTCTATAAGACTATGAATTTTAAGTCCCATGAAACATAATAAATTTAAATATTATGACCAACGGTTTTATAAAAAAAATTAGGAAGTATTTTTTTTCCGGATTTCATTTTTTCATTGTGTAAAATTTAGTATTCAGAAGAACTATAGATACATAAAAGGGTAACTGTTGGTGGAGGATTCCTATTTAATATGAAAATGTATTCCAACTAATAAATAAATTGCAGTAATAAAAGTGGGGATACTCAAAGGTACTTATAATGAATGATTATATTTGATGCGGTGATAGGCATGATGTATAGTTAGAGGAAGATCAAAATTATTTGTTGTTGGAGGTGATGTTTTTCATTCTATTGTTGATGTGTTAGGGAGACATTCATTAGTTTTATGTCTCACCTTTTAAATCACAAAATCATGTATCAAATATGTTTCGTGCCTTGATAATATTGTTCTTTGGAAATTGGTTAACTGATAAGTTGATGATTTTCTACCCTAGGGCACGATTAACTTTAGTTAAATGCCAAAAAATGTGTTGCTCAAGGATTTTTGAAGACCATTGATGTTCATGAGATGATTTTTTTATAATCATAATATGATTCATCACAGAGTATCCCTGATTGTAGGGAGTTTTTGATGTGATCTTGGTATACATGGTTCATTTGATGAGATCATCTAACATCATATTTATTAATGAGTTTGGAATGATATATGTATTTGAAAGGAAGTATTAGGATGATGTTGTAAAAATACATAGTTTTCTAAGGTTTATTTTTTATGATATGAATTCTTGTTTTATATTTTTATTTTATAGAGGATTATATGTTTATTTAAGAACATATATGTACTTGAGACGAATATCCACACTCATATGAATGAGAAAATAGACCAGGATATCAAGACGATTTAGTATATGTTACGAGTGAACATCGTGGACATTTATGGATCATAGGGATATAACATTATATATTTTTTAAAAATAACTATCATTCATCCGTAAACATGTATATATTTAATAATATTTATTTGAGGCCATGTCATTCTCTATATTCAAGGCCGATGGATCGGAGTTATCATTTCTCCATCTTGATGTAGAGTATAACATGAAATTGAATGTTATGGTTTTTCATGAGAGTATGAGACTGGCATTGTACCAAAAGAATTCAAATTCCAATCACTGTATAAAGGCCATATATTTTAAGGATAGAGACCTTGTGTTTATTATTTTTTTGTAATTGATATTGGAAGTGTAGTTATTTAAGGGAGAGTAAGACCATTCCACAATATATTAGGTGTTTGGAGGTGTTAGGGTATATCAGCATGGTGGATTATCCGTTGGAACTCCCACCATGAATAGGCTGAATATACGATGACATTCACATATCTCAACACTGTTAGTATCTTCACGATGACTGTAATGTAATTTTATAGGGATATATATTTTTCATGTATAACATGATATTCATAATTTTACCCGTAGATTTTATTGATTGTCGTAATAAAGTGATGTGTGGAGAGATAATTCCACTGGTTAATGTGATTTAAAGGCATGTTTTCTTGGATAAATATACTAATTAGAATGTAATATATATATTTTTACAAATATAAATTATTATTTATATATTTTTTCTTGTAATTCCAAAAATGGATTATGTGATTATTTTATCTTGTATTTTAATGTTATGTGTTTTTCATTGAACGAGTGTCTGTTTATTCTTTTGGTATACATTGTGGAAAAACCATAATTTCTATTCAAGATAAATTATAAAATGAAAATTTTTAAAACCATTTGGTTGAGTCAGTTACAACAAAAGTGGATATTCTTATGATATGGAAGATAAAATTTCTTTATTTGATCCTTTATGGATATGGTTCATTGGGTCGGTGGAAGTGTTTTGTTGATATGAGATCCTTGAGATATATCTTGTGGGAATTTATTTAGACCCTTTCTACCTATTTTTTTATGGGTTTGTTTAGATCCTAATGGTTTAGAATATTATATTTGATATTGATTTAAAAGTATAAACCTTATAATGATTTATTATGATGGAATTATGGTTGTGTAGATGTTTGGGGGAGTTCCCAATGATTTTTGATGTTGAAAATATGATTTCAACTGGAAATTCATGATTAAATTCTTCCATGGATTGGACCCATACAGACACCCAAAATGGGTTTCCACGATATAATATAGTAGTCAACTATAGTGTATGTTGTATTGAGATGATGATTTTCCCCTTATTTAAATTTTAGTATAGCATCACCGTAGAGTGAGGCTTTAGTGTATCTTTAATTGTTCTGCAGATCTATGGTGTTAGATATTTCAGAGGACATGGTGTAATGGAATGGGGAGTGGATGTCTATAGTGTGATGTCAATAGGATCTTTTCCGTGTTATATATATTTCATGTTTGTTGAACCATAGATCATGGGGGATTCATTGAAACCTTCTTTATTTTTTGAGTTATGTAGAATAGATCCATTGATTTCATGGTAGTCATCTTCCACGTTTATCAAACATGGGGAATGAAGAGAGTTATTTCATTCATAGGATGATTGGACCTTTTAGGCAGATGTATTTTCCCATACATTACACTATAATTTTAAAATTATTTAAATTATTAGGTTTTTTAGGTAGTATTCTGCATGTTCATATTTTTTTAATAATTCTACAAAAAATCAATTCCCATTGAACACCTACATTTGAAAATTTTGGTTTTATTTTTGAAAAAAACATTGCTGGGAAAGAGTGATGAGAAATGTTTTATACGAAGAGAAAAATTTCAATCCTTATAGGAAATTAACAAGTTATTATATTAAATAATTAAATTTTCTTTTTTCATTACTCTATGTAATAAACATGTTAAAAAATGTACCTATGTGTCTATATCATCATTGATGGGATCCTCAATGTTGTAATATAACACATCAAATTTCTGAATATATTCATCCACACTGATTTCCCCCCATTTGATTCAATGAGAAAATATTTGATATCGTTTCTTGTTCTAGTCAATTTTCTATGTGTTATGATCAACTTGAATCACACTCTCATATAATCTATCTTCTATCACCTATGTAATGTTTATATCAAAATCTCCCACGAACATATCTTCCATATAACCTTGGAAAATCATAAATTCAACATCATCCATAAATGACTCCTTATAGAAAACATTAAATTCATCTTATTCAGAAAACCTATTAGGATCCTATAACCATGAAACATTTTTCTTAACAGACATAACCCTAACTACCTCAACAACATGACTATTTGGTGCTAATAGAACCCATATACTTCCGAATACATTATCCATTAATGGATATAGCCTTTCTTATGCCTTGTTTTTCATTAGTTTTATAGAATATATAGTGACTATTGAATTTGGAAAGATGGATTTTTATTTTCATATCATATATTTTTCAGTATGGTCGACAAGAAAATTATGAAAAAGAATATTACATTGCCTCTCATTCCTCAATACTCTCCAATATCGATTATTGTATACTGGAGTTTCTCAGACTATGGAGAAAATTTTGAGTCTATTTATTTCTCACTCTTTTGATGATCCCCTAATTCCTAGACTCAAACTACTTCATTTTACCTCAACTAATTATAGACTCCCACAATTCAAGATCTATATCCCTTATTTCCTTATTTCCCTAGTCTAAACATATAACTACCAAACCATCTATCTTATTTCATATATTATGAGTGATAATGGTTCTTACTTGACTTATTCAATTCTATACACTCACCCCTCATTCATTTGAATACAACATGTTATGTTATTTTATATTGTATACAATAGATTCCACTAATCATTCATCCCTAACTAACCCCACATATTATTTCCCACAAACAGAATCAACGATAAGATGCGTAACATTAGAGAAAAATTTATGAAAACTAGCTAATATAGAGGGATTGAATATTCATTTCAATATATAAATTCAAAAATAAATTCACTGATGAACCACAACATAAGATTTATACATCCTGACCGCATCCATGGTGGGTTATATAAGTCAATCTATGGCACCCATTAGTATGTACTCTATCAAATCATTCCCTTTAAAATTATTCTAAAACTTCAATTGTTCATATGATATTACCAAATATTATTTAATCATCCAATTATCGCTAGAATTGTAATTAAAATTGCAGAATAATGGAACATAATTTGGTCTTTTCTCTTACTTTTATAACCTAAATCACTTTATTTTAGATCATATTTCATTGAATTATGATGATACTCATGTAAGAAGTGGATGATACTCTATAATTATGAGAAAATGACAAATTATGCAATGAAAACAAATAACTATTGTTATCAATGTTCTACATACACGTGATCCACAAAAATTTGGTTGGAAGATTATATACATAAACATATAATCCATTGATATTAGAAATGGGGTGACAAAACGATTATGAGTAATCTCCATATTTTTAATATCTTCGGATGAGGATACACAAAATTTGAATTCTATATGTGTCTTATTGTAAAGACCCGTAAAATTCAAGGGAAATTTTTCTCAATTTTCATTGAAATTTTACAAGAACGTAGTTCTTGACGGCACCTGATTCTGAGGCCCAGTGTGCCCGGAATCTTTTTCTGAAGTTTAGCTCGGGTACATTTAGTGAACGAATGAGTGGGTTTTTCTATCGTTTGAACCGGTGCTCGGAATCGACTTCTGAGGGAATCGATGGAATCGCAGCGCCGATATTTTCTTAGAAACACCTTTTCCGGAGTTGCATTTTCTTGAGTGTGGTTTTTAAATTTTATTGGGTTAAGTAAATGAATAAAATAAAATGGTGTGACCAATTTATTTTATTTTAAGTCGCATAAACTATGTTATGTGGATGATGTGGGACCAACATATCTTACCCACTTGGTAGGATATTTTTGAGGTGTGGCCAACACGAGCCCCACCATTTCTTTTATTCTTAAGTAACACATCTGCACCCCACTTTTTAATGAAGTCAACTATTGCTTTTAATCTTGATATTAAACGTCTCATTAATTGGGCGGTTTTAAACTCGTCAATTAATTGATCGTTTCTTTTCTTTTTGAATTTCAAAGAGTTGGTTTGAGTGTTAATAAAATTAGACAACACTTATTTTATTTGGGTGGGAACTTTTTGCGTGGAGAGGATTTGGAGAAAAGACTTTCTTTTTCGACGAAGAACGCGAAGAACACGAAGAACACAAAGAACGCACCGATCTCTGATGAAGAACTCCAAATCTTCAACGATCGACTACACGACGTCATGTACCGCGACGCCAATGATACTTCTTCCATGATGCTTCTTCTGTGATGTTCCTTCTCCGCAACATGACGATCCCCCTTCCACGATGCCTTCTTCTGCGATGTTATTTTCCGCGACGAAACCTCGCTCGACGAATTCGACGAGGTAGGGGTTTTGATTCAATTAAATCTTTTTTATTTATAACCTCATCTTATGTTTAAAATTTTTCGGATGCCTTTTTAAACCGCTAACGCGGTGGGTGAAAACCAAAGAACAAGTATGAACCCACCGTCTCTCTGTTCTTGGTGTGTGGATCGGAAGGTGATGATGAAGTAGGCCGCACGGGCATTGTGTGGTCTTTGCAGTGAAGAACTGGTCCCGGGAGGGACGTTGGGGAAGACAGAAGGCAAATCCGACCACCGAAGCCCATCCGGTGGTCCGCGGAACGTTCTGCCGGCGCGCTGTCGGGAAGGGCCGCTGGTCTAGCGACCACGCGGGACCGAGGGAGGTGGGACGCGGAACTTGTCTGTGTCTATTGATAAGGAGAGTCCCCCCATGGGGTCGTAGTTACATGCTGGCGGGGGGCAGCATGCCACGCCGCACCGCTCGGCCAAAACGGCCGAGCCGCCCGTCCGGACCGCCAGGCCGCGCCGCGCCCAGGCCGGGCCGGGCCGTGGCAGTCGGGCCACACCCAAGAGAGCTGGACCCAGACCCGGGTCGGGTCGACTCGGTTTGGGCCGACCCAGGGGGTATCGGTCCGGGTCGGACCGGGCCCGAACCCCCCCTAATAGTAGACTTTTCGGTCTGTTTTCCATAACATAGGCTACAGACCTCTGATCGACGCACTGTCAGTTGCGTAGCGATCTTTGGATCGAGACGGTCGGTTCGATATATTACACTCAAGGTTTCATAGGACTTTGGGTTCGGCCGGGTTGGTTCGTACACGAAACCAACTGTGCCCTCTGAGTGGAAACACTTATAAATTGAGCTCCGGACGTCCGATTGACGTGCCGTTGACTTTTATGTATTCCTCTTAGTGAGACGGACCTTTTTTTCTTACTCTGATCAAGGTTTAGACGTAGTTGGAGTACGGTCGGGTTGGTTCTGACTTAAAAACCAACTGGGATCCTGAGATGAAAAAGCCAATAACTCTCAGACCGGGCGTCCGATTGAGGCGCTGTCTGTGATGTTGAGTTCCTATTGATGATACGGAACATTTGGATACATAAACTCCAGACTATGTGTCAGTTAATGTAACATACCCTCAGCTCATGGAGCGGACCCTCCCGAACAAGCTTGTTGTGTGTGGGAACCCTATAGCTGGTTGCGACTTCGACGACGATGACGACTATACAGAAATCCTCTGTGGATTCGACGGCAACGACTACAGCACTCAGTGATCCTAAGTGGAACAGTGCTACCAATCCTGTGTGGGTCAGATTCTATATGGGTCAGCGCTCAGCGTTCCTATGTAGGCCAGTGCCTACAGATCCTGTGTGGGTCTGATCCTGTGTGGGTCATTGTGGGGGTTAGTTATCTATGGATCCTGTGTGGGTCAGATCCTTTGTGGGTCATTTTGGTGGTTTGTACATATCGATCATTTGTGGGTCCGATGACTTAGATGAATCAGTGGAAATATCTGATCATCTCTATCGTCTTACGAAGAAGTATACCTGTGTAAGCTGAATCATGTTTTTCTATCCTATGTGGATTGTGTTGTGCTATCTTGTGTGGATGTGATCGAACTCAGGCTCGGATGTTGGAGCCAAATGCTAATTGATGACTTAGGTATATGTATGGGAATATACCTAAGTAGAGTCGGATGTTACTTTGTGATTGTATCATTCCTTTGTAGATTATCTTTTGTGGATTCTGGGAGACCTTCGGGGGTCTCGGGGTCCCTAATGAGTAGCTTATACTCACCCCTGCACGGGCTATGCTTGCACTACGTTATGTTGGTTGCAGACGACGGACATCGCTGATCGTGGTTGAGGCTTGCAGAGCAGTCGGTACCTGGAGGTGGACCCCAGGGCGGGGCGTACTCGGAGCGGACGGCTGGACCTGAGGATCTGTGGAGACTATCTGTACCCACCCTTTAGGTGGGAGTTCCAGTGGACGACTCGAAGCTGCTGATTAACTTTTCAGTTGATGTACACCATTTTTCAGTTGTACTTTACTTTCAGTTTGAGTTTGTATTCTGGCCCACTTAGTTTTCCGTACCTACTGTTGTATCTAGTTTTTACTCAGTGATTACTTCTTCTTGCTTTCTATGTGGTGTTTGTTTACTTTACAAAGGCAATGCCTTCCCTTTTTTTCGGAAATTACGACTTGGTGCTAGTGGCCAGCCCCACACCTATGGAAGGTGGGCTTGGGGTTGTCACAACATGGGCCCTGAGGACGGGTTGTGAAAATTAAAATGGATGATGCATTCTCAAGAATCATACCCAAATATCCATGATCATTGGACCACAATTTGAATGAAAAGAAGTAATCCATATGGAAAGGTGGAATTGTGACCCCTCACATGACCATTTTCATTTGGACCAATAGGTGGTGGGATATCAAGAATTAGAAAAATGAAGAATAATGTGGTGATGATTCAACGAACCATTATTGACTCCATTATTTAGACACCATGAATTGTTAAATAATCAATAATGTAAGTAAATAGAAGGATTAATTTGAGATTAAAGGCACATAAGAAACATGCCATGTTGGGAAGAAACCACTGGGATTAAATGCAGGGATATGGGAAGAATCGGTTTCCTAAGGTGAAGAGAACGATGAATTAAGTATTGGTGGATGTGTGGACAGTTAGGTATAGTGTTGAGGAAATAAAAGGACGAAATGATCAATGAGGCCCTCCCCCTCCATGAACAAGGAAGGGTGGCTAGAAAAACTATCGCCTCCACCCACAATGGGACCCATATCCCTGGCTATGGTTTCATCGTCAATGGAAGATAGAGATTCACCCAAAATTGCATGATATCACCACCCCATCAAAAAAAATAATTTTCCAAAATATTATTTATTTCATAGGATACCCAAAGAAATCATTTATATTTCATTGACCCCCCTTTTACTGTTTTTATCTATAGACATAAATGATCAATATGAGTTAGATTTTTAGAATAATACTTTTTTTCTCCCTTCTTCTTTTTGTTATTAATTTATGAGGGTTTTTTTCATCATTTAATGGTTTTTTTGTTGGAATGGTATGTGTCTTACTTGGGTTGATGTGTTCAATTTTTTTAATGTAATTTTCGTTCAATGTGGTGCTAAAATTTTTATCATTTGAGTCCAACCATCATTAGTATATCAGAAAGACTTTTTTATATAGATCCATCAATTCTCACCAAATTCTATAATTTGTGAACTATTGTGCTCTATTCGTCTTGTTAATTATATTGTGAAATAAAAAATTATACATAAGGAATCAATTTAATATAAATTTATGTTGATGGGAACGAAAAATCCTTCTTTTCTTCCATATATATTATTGATATAATTATTTTACAATATTTATAACTTTTAAATAATTGAATATATTGGGGGATTAGACTATATTTTTTGTTTGTGTGACAATAGAACCCATTTTTCCCTTGAATAATATCACCAATATTAGAATTTGATAACAACTTATATACATCTAAATAATTTGTTTCCAAAATAAATTTTTCATTGTGGGTTAAATACCTAGAAATTTAAAGTGTAATGTCACAAATTCCCCAAGTTAAATGATAAAAATTATATATAATTGATCTGAATACTATTGTGATGTGTTGTTTTCAAATGTGCTGGATTTGATGGTAAGAGTATATTATGTGAAAATAATTCATGATGTTTAATGCTATTGAAGTTGTGATATGGTAGAAGTGTGGTATTTTTGTAATGAAAAATATTATTTTCTTGGAGTTGTGTGGCATTGAGGTAGTTCCCTAGCAGTGATGGAATACATTTTATAATAAAAAACTGAATAAAATATCTTGGTTTTATAAATGTTTTTAAATTATTTTCTAAAACTTTTTTTATAATATGTGTAGCTTAAATATATGTTGATAAATGTGAATTAACAAGAATTAAATAATGAATTTTGTGGTATATAAATATTTTTTTTAAAAAAAATCACTTTTAGAAATGGAAGAATGTGGATTGTGGAATGTGTATTTCTTTTGTGGTTCTATTTATTTAGTTTTGGAATTTAATGTGGGGGATTTTCTTAGGTTTTGTAATGTTGTTCTTAGTTGGTTGGTAATCTTATTTTAATACCCTTGGTAGGGAATGTATATAATTATACATGTATAATTTTTTCATTTATATTTATATACAAACCTACCCATGTGAATCACCTTGTTCTACCTACATAATGTTTTGGGATTTCTCTCTAAATTCAAGTGTTGAGGATATAATATTTTCTTCAAAATCATTCCAATATTCTCTTAAACTATGTATTGTTATGGCCGAATATAATAGAATTGTGTCAAATGTAGATTATAGTGATTTTTATGAGATAAAATATTCTATGGTTATGGAATGGTGGGAGGATGGAATGATTTTAATGTCATACAAGTTCACAAAACCCAAATATTCATGTCATGAATTTGATGCGAAAGACCTAGTGTCTTGTTGATAAATTTGATTAGATGTGGTAGTTCATATGAAGTTGAGTGAGATGTGATTTGATAGATGACAGATGTTTCTTAGAGGTAAATGCAATTTCATGTGATAGATCATCGCCAATAGGGTTCATGGAATGATTTCATAGACCTGGTGTTTTCAGTAAGGGATATTGTAAAGAAAGACAGGATTGAAAGTATAAAATTTTTTAGGGTCTGAGAGATGAAAATAAGTGTGAAATGAATTAAACGAAACCTTATTATAAATATATTCATCTCATTCTGCTAATATAATTAAGTTAATTATTTGATGAGAGTTCCTTATTGAGGATGATATTGGTTATTTCACCCACATAAACACTATCGGTTCTATTTTTTTTCATTGGTGCATTTGGATTCACTTTTCACATGTCGAGGAGTGATATTTTTCATTCTTTAATAAATTATACTTTTATAATCACCAAATATATGTGACAACAATTTTTCATGATTATTGGAGGAGATCATGGACAATGATGGGGGTTTCTAGCTTATTCGTTGTTTCTTCCATTGAGAAACTTTTATAAATTTATTCGTTGTGATATTTATTTATAAATTCCATGTATCTTTTGACATTATTAATTAATTATTTAATGGTTTACTTCCCCTTTTTCTGTTATTTTCAATATTTTATTCATAATTAGTATCCTATATAATCATCTTACATAATTATATTATTTAATTCCTAGTTTTCCTAATAATATTTTAAGCACTATGGTAGTGGCCTTCGGGGGGTCTACTAATGATAGGACACAAGGTTCATTACCCTTCATCATTTATTATTGTCCCTGGAGGGGTACCATTAGAGGGAGGGGTTATGGAATATTTATCATCTCTTAATCATATTGTTAAAAACCTCATTGAATATTATATAAAACTGTATTATCATTTCATTAATATAATTATTGATTTTTATTCAAATATTGTAAAAACATATGTTCCAACTATTCTATGAAATTATTTTGTTATTTCCAATGGTTTGGCACCACCACACTTATGGATGAATTTCAATATGACCATTAACGAACATTATAAAAAAATAATGTAACATACATTTTAAATATATAATTTATAATATGTAATAAATTTTTAAAAACATTTTATATTTTTGTAATCTGTTATAAAATAATTCGTATGACTAATTCAATATTTGTAACAAATGAAAATATTATAACCATTATGTACATATAATAATATTGCTATTTATAAAATTATTATTATATTATCAATCTGTATTATATATATATTTATAAAATCTGGATGTTCATTTTATATATGATGAAAACATGATCATGTAAGAAGTAAAAAACCTCAATACCATTGAAAACATTGGTTAAATGGGAAAATTGACACTAGATTATTAATTTTAGATATGAATAAAGGGTAATATGTAGAAAATATAATTAAAAAATAAAAAATAATATAATTAGAAGTATGTTTCATATACATATTGATAATGATAATGAATATCGTTTAAAATGGAATTAGAGTGAAATTTAGAAATTATTTTTCGAAGGAAATAGATTTCATTAAAAAGACTATATTAATTATTTTATACCCATTCTATCTTAATTAAAAAAATATATGGAGATTACATTTTACCAAAATATTTATTTTATTATATTATAATAATTTATTGTATCATATTTACATTTTACTAAATAAAATCCATTTACATTTATTAGTACTTATGATAAAAGAAATTAATCAAAGGTAATTTAAAATCTCTATATTTGTCGCTTCCCCTCTTATTAAGACACTTTTATTACTACAAATCACTATTTATCTTAATCTAAATGTGAAGTATTTATTTTTTAAATAAATAATAATTTTATAAAATAATAATAAACATGTAATTTAATATTTCATTAATACATTTCATGATAGATAAAATTGATAAAAACCAATCAATATTATTTATTTCAACATGCATTAAATTATCATCCTTTTTACCCATGCTTCTTGTCATAGAACAAAATTTTTTTTCTTAATTAATTTTTTTAAATATTTCTATTTTAAATTATTATGTATTGATATATTTTATACAAATTTAAACATATTTACATTATATATATAATTATAACAATAAAAATGATAGAAAATGTTATAAAGCTTATTTTTAATATTTTTTTAAATATTTTTCATATTACATGGATGAACAATCATTAGTCAAATTATTCTTCATATATACCAATATATATCACATAACAAAATTTTATTATTTGTAATTAAATGTTGACTAACAATTGATACAAATTTTTTGTAGTTTTAGGATTTTACATGAAGAAACATTTATATATCACACTTATTTCTATGTGATAATCAACAAATTAGATAAAAAAAGAATGTTTTTTAAAGTGTCTGATCTATTTTTATATTTTTTATTATGTTAAGGGTGGTCCCAGAATTACATATTTTAACAACAAACGATCTAGTAACATAGATCTCGTGAAATTATTTTCATGTCGTATAGGATATATAACATAAAATTACACTAAATCATGTAGTATATTTTATGACTAAGAAATATAAGTGCATGATCATTTCATTCCATTATAATGACACTACTAATATAATGAAAATTAATATTTCATAATTTTTTATAATTATACCAATAAAATTTTAATTTATACATTCCATAAAAAATTTGGAATAAATATAAAGTTGGGCTCAGATGCTCGGTAATGGGAATCAAACAACATATTTAAACATTGAATACGCATGAAAAATATAATATGAAATGATTTAAAAATTACATTATTAAATGTTTATTGTCATTTAACAATAATATTTCCATACATAACATAATAGTGGAAGAAAATATTCAAATGGATTATTACAAATAATCATATAATAATGAAATACACAAGTTATAACAAAAAAAACATAGAATCAACCCCCCCAGAAAATCACATATAAATGGTTAGGCACTCCATGAATACTGATGTTAGTTAGATTATAGAGAAATTGTTTATGTGTCGAGGTTATATAAAATTATTAACCTCACACATAAAATTATATTTCCAATATATATATTATTTAAAAATAACTAATAAAAATATATACAAATGGTTCTCGTATGTTTATAATTCAAAAAGATAACTTAATAATCAATAATAGCTCATATAGGAATAAGTGGTATTAATATTTTATAGATTTTCATAAAATTGTTTTTATATAAATCATACTAATTACCAATTAATTTGAATAATGAATTATTTAAAGGTCACATAATCTAAAAAATATCATATATGGTCATTTCAATTAATATTAAAAATATATCACATGGTATAACTCTCTTCCAAAAATAATTTCTATATAACTAATTATTTTATAGTACTAAAAGAAATTAAACAAGAATGTACATATATTAACCACTATAATTTTATCCATTCAATCATCATTTTTACCTATTAAGGTGAATATATTTGAATAAAATATTAAATAATTACTTATTAACAATGAAGTGGGATGTATGCTTACTATAAGTAATATAATATGGGGTATGTTTATTATTTACCTATATAAATAAAATTGATATAATTTTTATCGGTAGTAGATACAAAAGAAATTATAGTGAAATAAAAATTAGAAATTTATATAATGTCACATACATATATGATATACATCTAGGATATATAATATTCATAAGGGGAGAAATCTAGGTTGTTATCATTCTAAGAATAAAATTGATCTTATTTTAATTCTATGAATAATGTAACATAAAAAATCTATTTCTTTACACTAGTACCTTGGGCACATATTTCATTGTATTGATATCACATCCACATAATAATACATTAATTCAAACACAAATATATCACAAATGAAGAAATTATTATAATGTAATATAGGGATATTGACATATTTATGATCTATAATAGCTTTTGGTGTTGTTATAATGAGTGGGAATGGTGATATATCACTCATATTATAATATTTTATTTATAATAATGATTCATATATACATTTCATATGGAAATTTATTGTTCCTGAAAAATATTATAAAATTGTAATAAAAAATAATGATTTATAAATCACACATTGAATAACTCACTGAAAAACATGAGAAAAATTTCATTATATGAATAATATATTCATAGGAGTAATTTAGAGATACATATTTATAGGGGATGAAGTAATAAATTATTTGGATTAAAGAGTAATGTGATTATGTGTGGTGTAAAGACCCTACCCTATTATCTTTGAGTTTGTGGTTACTTTATTATATTGGCTTATTATAAACGGAATTACCTCCTAAATAACATAAAAGTTTTGTTCTTTTTAAAAACTAGATATATACTTCAAACATATATTATTATTTAAATTAAATAATATAACATAATTATTACCTTAATCAACTATTATTCTTAAAATGTATCCCTACATGGGGATCATAATATCTAGATACTGACATCTGGAGTAAATAAAATATTAGAAAGTGCTGAGAAAAAATGCACTGTAAAGGTAAGCGTACAATAGAATAATCATGTATAAATATCAATAAACATTACAGAATGGTGATTTACGGAATCTTAATCCATTTAAACATAATAATTAGAATAGTTATGCAATAATAAATGATATTCAATCAATTTCCTCTAAATAATCCCATTATAATGAAAAAATGGCATGGTTATTCTAAGAATCGAATAATAACTTCGAATATCAACAACTGAACTCATAATGAGGGAATTATTAATATAGGAAATCAAAAATATATTATCAGGGCTACAGCTAGGACATCATACACAAATTGGTAACTTATCATCCATTACCCAAACAAGTCTGTCTCATGAGGCCGACTGAAGTATCGAGGTGCTATAGCAGGCCCCACATGTCACTTACAATATATAATATGCTATAAAACAACATAATATAAGTAATTACTATATAATAGACTAATTATATTACCAATGTGATTTCCAGAATAGAATGTTTGTTAATTTTGTTATAAAAAATACAGGACGAACCACAATCATGTAATGTTGATATTACTGTAATAGTATTAATTTATTCCATAATACAAATATTTTTAATATAGAATTAATTATTCAAAAAATTCATAGTTTATTATTCTTTTATATTACCCATTCATGAATCCTATAAATAATTTTTTGAAAAAATTGATTTGAACAGAAATTTATTATAGAAAAACTATATATTGAAATAAATTTTTTTTCTATGAATACATTTACATATATGAAATCATTATTAAAAAGAGATTATTCTCGCTAATAATGTATCATAGTATTTCCCTTTGATAACACCAGTTTTCATTGAAATATAAAAAACATAAATAACAGAATATAGGTAACATGTTTATTTACAATCATCAAATTTTATCCATTGTTGTAGCCATATGAATAATATCCATCATTGATTCATTATAATGTTACCCTCAAAAAAATTGTGGTGTAACCATCATATAAATGTATGAAATAACCATTACGGTCAGAATCTTACATAAACATATTAAATGAATTAGTAATATATATAGGTCTCATAGGTCATTATATGAAATTCCCAATAAACATAACATAAAAATAAAAATATTTTTATGAAAAAATTACTTTTTAAATATTTAATGATTTTAGAAATTTAAATTATCATTTGAAAAAACTCCCTTAACCCATTAGCATCTTACTTAAAAATGATCAATACACCTTTATAATGTTTTACAGAGTTTTATTAATATATTGAAGAACCATATTAAAATTTACAATTCATTATATAATTGTATTATAAACCCTTACCATCTTGTTTTTAATGATGTTGTTTTATTTTTTACATATTAGAATTATTCATTACAGAAAATTGTAATGAATAGTATTTAGATTATTTTGGTAATTTTGACAACCATCACAAACATATATCATTTTATATTATATAAAATATATATAATTTTTCTAGAAAACTATATAAAATAAAATATTAAGAATAAAATATTATTTAATAATAATAAGGGTATTATGACTAGAATTAATGGAGTTAATGGAAAATGAATGTGTACAGTCCATGATTGTGGCAAATCGACCAATCATGGACGATGTTCTCGTTTTTTTGATAAACTCTAGAGGAGTATTTTTTTTAATATTTTCATAAAAAGTATTAATTTATAGTATATATAATTTACCACTACATTGATTCCACTTTTATATGTTGAGGAGATGATAATAAAAGAAAATAAATGAAATTGAAAGGAAAATAAATAAAAATTAATAGAAGGTGTTTACCAAATCGAATATTATTGGGAGGTTAATTGGGTAAAAACTAAACAATCTAAAAGGATTCAAGGGGTAAGGAGGAGAGGCGGTGATGGTGGTATTTATTGTAGTGGAGAGGGGTCTTTTTAAATTATTTAATTCATTAGTTTATTATTATTTTTGAACAATATTAATAGTTTGATAATTATAATTAAATATATTCAAATAATGAAATAAGATCTACTATTTTATGATAACATTAGTGATACATCATCTATGGATCAATAAATCTTGTATTTGTAAAATAACAAAAATACTATATTTTAATATTCCCAAAAAATCAACTTTTGTTTAATAAAACAAAATTAATATCGTAATAAATTTTTAAAATTAAAATAAAAAAATTAAAATAATTTAATGGAAATAATTATTTCAATATGATAAATTTAATTTGTAATTAAAATAATAATTTATTCAAAAAATTAAAATTTTAAAATAATACCTTATTTTATAACACATCGAAAACATAATTATGATCTCAGAAAATTATCATATATTCATAAGATAATAAAATAATAGACTATGAAACCATTATATTAAAATTAATTTTTTTATACATTATATTATTTATAAAATTATAAAAAAAATTAGGATTCAGCAAAATATCAACACTTAATTTATATCATTCGAAATATTTATTTACTTATTTCACTATTTATGTATATTATATTTTATCTTTTATAATACATAAATTATATTTAATCATTCCTATGTGAGGTTAGTATTATAATATTATTGATTCCATAATTTTTATAAGTACCTCCTATTTCATTATATATTTATAATGAATTCTAGTATTTAATTTTAGAATGAATTTTCTTTATAAATACCTAGGTTACTACATTCTCCCACACTTCTTTAATTTATTTCCTCAAAGTTTTCACTCACATATTAAAAAATTGGTGATCTATTTCCCACATATAATATTTATATTCTCGTTTTGAATTTTCAACCATGTGGTTTCCCTACAAAACCATAGCCCAGTGAATTACCTATTTCCGTAACACACTATAACAACCTATGAAAATAAATAATATGATATTTTAATAATTATTAATATTTTTTATTTAAATATTAATATTACTTTAAAATAGATCATATTTTTACTGGTGTACCAGACACACAATAATAGTTTTTTTCGGAAACTTCATGTTTCACACAATGATGAGTCATATTAAAAAATAAAATAATATAAAATTATTTTAAATGGATTTTATCGGCTAGCTATCATATTTGTGGGAATTATCATAACAACCTACAATATGATAATACATGTTTTGTAATTTGTTTTATATTTTTGAAAAAAAAATTATGCTTTAAATGTGAATAAATCAAATTTTAAGCATAAATAATCTAATATTCATTAAATCCTCATTTTACCACCTTTTAATAGAGAAATAATTTTTAATCTAGTATTTCTCACATTTATATGTTCTATTTTACAATATAATATTATTCTTTATAATTTGGATTTCATAATTTACTTTGTATTAAATTTTGTTATTTCTCTGATAATGTTCATTTTTTTAATAGTGAATAATTAAGAATTTTAATACAAAGTTGTTTTTTAATGTAATTTATTAATATAATTATGTTGTTATTTTTAATTTTTTTATAGTTTAATTGGGCTATATTTTTATCATTTAATCAAATTTTTCCATTTTAGATAATCATACTTTGAATTTGGACATAAACAAATGTCAATCTTTTGAAAGATATAATTTCTTTAAAACATGCCTTTTGGTTTTAACAACAGTAATTAATAGTAAATTAATTTCTATAACTTTTGGGTTTTTAATTTTAAAAAATGGATTCCATATTTATAGTCATCAGGTAAAAATTGTTAAAATATTTATCTTTTATTTTTTGACATTATGAGTAGTAACTTTAGAAAATATTTTATTTTAACATGGTTAAAGGGTAAATCTTGTAAATAAGGGTAAACAAATAATGTGATAATAACATTAAATTACACTATCACGTGTCCTAATCCTATTGGATGATACATTCCTGATGATGGGCATCCTTTGGTCAATTTTGAGATCCCATTTAGCCACTTGTAAGTGAAAATGACACTTCAAAAAATAATTTAATGTTAATGAAAATATAACATAAACATATATCTCATCATAAAACAATTTTTATTATTGGTTATATATGTGATATTTTAGATTATAAATTTTCATTATATATCTAAAAACATTTTCTACATCATAGTATTTTACTTATAATTTTTAGATATCATATTAATAAATTAATTCATGAAATAATGATGATGTAAGGATTACCTCACTAATGAATGTTTTAAATAAATTATACTATAAGAATTAAAAAAATTTATTTTGAAACTGTTTATACCACAAAATAATATCCTGGAAGATTATAACTTGTTATTTTTTAATTAATTTTTTTTATAAATAATAATGTTTTTATAGATTATTTTAAAATACATGATATGAATAGTTTATATATTGACATAAATGTGTTTTTAAATCAATAAATATTTTATTAAATAAATAAATATTCAAAAATTTCTAGGATTCAAAAAAATGACATATATGATGTTACCATTGTCATTAATGATCAATTTCATGGTCTTCTGAAATTCTATTATAAATATATTTCCCATATAGTATGAATATTCAAGAAGACATGGTAAAATTTACATTAGTTAACTAAGGGTTAATACTAAATTATAATAATAACAATTAAACAAAAACATGTCTAAAACCTATTGGTTTAGAATAATTTTAATAATAGTCTTATATTCTTTGAAATTAATGAGTTCCAGACATTTTAAAACCAAAATTACTTTTATATTAAAATATATATTTCAAATCATTCCTAAAGTGCCCCACCACCCCTTATAAAAAACCCATTAACTCTAACCTTTACTCACACCTTTGAATCTCCTTTGGCTCAACCAATATCTTCCCAAATAATCTAAAAACATCCCTCTCATCCACTTACAAGCCCTAACATAGGCTGAAGGCACTTCAATAAATCTTTTTGGTTCCAACCAAAATGGAGTTCCCCAATTTAATGGTAATGACTTATGTCAAGTTAATTTCTTTTATTTCCTAATCTAGTCCCATAAAAAATTTATTACATTATTTTATAGAAAAAAGGTATCCTAAATATACTATGGTTTTTTTATGAGTTGGATTCAAACTACACTTACTGACACATGCATTTAATGTATTTATATCATACTATTTCTATGGCTGATGAAATACTGCCTCACGAAATGATGATTGTTCAATTATATCCCACTTCCTCTCATGGTGGACATTACGATTGAAATATATATATATGTTATATATATTATATTTATATTTCCTCTAATCTTCTATATTTTTCATTTGTAACATTATTTTATGATTTCCATAATGGGAAAATATGATAATTTCATTTGAGGAAATACGGACTACTGCTCGATCAAAGTGATATGATTTATTAATTCCGTATGTGGAACATATAAAGGATTTAGTTGTTGAAATTATATATTATATTATAATTCAATTATAATATACCAATGTTTCATTATGTTATCATTCCATTTAATACGAAATAGAAATGAAAGTAGCGTTCATGCGTACGTACGGCTTACCGTCTCCATAAACGGTGCATTTCATTTCGTATCTCCAAATGTTATCTACTATTGTAAATAAAAATATATAATGGATATTTATATGATATATATGATATCTAAATCATTAATATCATTCTGGTGATAATGGACTTTTTACCACAAAGAAAACATGTAATTATAAGTTGTTCATTTTTTGAATTAGGTACCAAATTCTGAAAAAACAGCCATTATTAACAAAAATGATTATGTAATGATTATAACATGGTGATAAGTAATAAAAATGGGATTATAATTTTTAAAAATGTTCATAATAATGATTAAATTAAAAACAGTTTGTTATTAAAGATATTAAAGAACAAACGAGTCTTGTCACACATTAGGTAAGGGACTTTATCTCAATCTCCTTTCATTAAGTCATACATTGATTTATACATGCTGTTATTTTATATGGTGTATAAACCCATTATAATTTTAATTTCATTCAAAGGGAATATATTTCTACGTATTGTTTTACAAATTTACAAAGGAAATAATTCTTTTTAATGTATATGGTGCCATTGACGTTTCTGATGCCACGAGCATTATTTGAAAATTGGCTTTTCTAAAAGCCGAAATGTTTATACAAAGGAAAATAAATACCATATAATCTTTTACTTATTTATGTATTGAAAATGGTTTTGAAAATGGATTGGTTATGTTAATATATTTAAATGACATAATGTTATTGAAATGGGGAAATGTTATCTTTCCATTCTCTTTTTATGTGTTATCAATATGTTATAGTTCATGGGATTTGTTTATGTATATGAGTGGTTATGTGATAATTTTAGGGAACATGATCCCCAGATAGCTCTCCAATGCATTAGTTAATGTGATCGAGATAAAACATTAATGTTTCTCCCAAGAGATTTATAGAATATACTCTGATTGGTATTCCTAACATAACTCCCTACACTGTTGTGAAATCTACAACGCATCTAAGTTATGGATGCCACAAGTTACCATTCTCATTCATGATTTCTATGTGTTATTAATAAAATTATGATTTATAGAGGTATGTTAAAGAGTATATGTTTTTTATGTATTGATGGACTAATTTTTTTTCTTTATTTTATGACCCCTACTGAGCTTTTTATCATCATCCAATTATTTTGAAATATTTTTCATAGGGTTTATGGTGGGTAAGAGAAATAAATTTTTCCAAATGATTTTTATCCAGAAAATATTTCTTGTTTTCTTTTAAAAGTTATTCTTTTATAAAAAAATGTATACTGTCTATATGTGTCTACATTGTAATATTTGAGATGTAATGTAATAGATACGGCCAAATTATCTCAAACTTTAAACCTAACAAGATTCTCAATGTGAAGTATTAAATTAATTCAATATTATGAAATGTAATAGTTATGGTATGATTGAAATGATATAACATTTATTGATTACCATGTTTCGTCGCCTATAATATTTCTTTCTTCAGAATGTTTTTTCATAGAGGAAATAGGGAAACTATGCTTGGAAGGCATATAGAGGTAACATTCCTTCCAAATAAACATCCTGAGAACTATTGAATCATAATTGAATAGTTATTTGTTGTGTTGGCTCATTTGACTCAGGTGATAAAAGGTGGCTGTGTTTATTGATGATATTTTGGTTTATTCTAGAAGTGAAGAGTTACATTAGTGTATTTTAAGGATTTTCATTCAATTATTAATATAAAATAATCCATATAGGAAATTCTACATTTGTGAGATTTGGTTTAATAAATTTCATTCCATGGTTACATTTTTTTAAAAAATAAAATAGTAGTTGGTCCTGCAAAAAAAAGTTGTTGAAGAATGGCCATGACCCACAAATATAACTGAGATCTGTAGGTTTCATTTTTTAGAAGTCTATTATAGAATGTGTGATGAATATTTTGCATGGTTCTCTAGACACTAACTAAGATAACTGGAAAATGTGTTATGTTTATCTGGACAAAATAATGTGATGATTGTTTTAATGAATTAAAAAGAATATTGGTGAATGCTCCAGTTTTGGCATTATCTTTCAATGATGGTTAATTTCTTATATATAATTTTTTTTCATTGAAAGGACTTGGTTGTGTCCTAATTTATAATGATCATGTTATTTATTATGAATCACTTTATATGAATCCCCACGAGTTAAATTTCCATACACTTGATTTGGATTTTGTTGGTGTTGTTTTTTCCTTAAAATGTTTGATGCATCACATGAATATATTAAATGTTAAATATATACTGACCAAAAATGATTACTGTATATATTTACTCTAAAATAATTGAACATGAGATATAGAATATGGATGGAAATAATCAATGATTAGGATTTGAAAACTCATTACCATCCATGAAAGGAAAATATTTTGGCTAATAGTTTGAGTTGAAATAGTAATGCTACATTAACCATGTTAAATTGATAACAATATACGTTGAATAATGTTTTGATAAACATTGTCATATAATTTGTTGCTATTGGAAATTCCTCTGTCCTGTTTCAGGAGTCAGTGAAATAATATCTATGGGAATGAATAAAGGAAGCGCATAATAAATATAGTGAGTTATAGAAAAAGGTAGAGTTGGTTGAGAAGGGTTAGTAAGCTGAATTTAATACTTATAAAAATTGTGTTTTGAGGTTTGTGAAATGATTATGTGTGCCTTTTGATTCATAGATGAAGAAAGTGTAGTTATGTATTGCTCATAGTTCTCAATTTTCAGTCCATCATGGAATTACTAAATTGTACAAACATCATCAAGAGTATTACAGGTGTGATGGTGAGAACATAGATACTTTTGACTTTAATGTAATGTGTTTGACTTGTCAACAGGTTAATACATAGTGGTAGTTACTGAAAGGGATGCTTCCACCATTACCAGTTCTAGAGTGGAAATGGGAAAAATATCAATGGACTTCACGTCGGGATTTCCAAATACATCCCGAGTATTGAAACTAACTTTTGAAAAGTCCTTCAAGAGAGTTTGGGTAATGAATTAAATTTTAGTATATATTTTCATCCTCAATCAGATGGGCAGTCAGAATGAGATATTATTACATTGGAAGATATGCCACATGCTTCTTCTAGTGATTTCATGGAATATTGGTAACATCATCATTCTTCGGTTGAATATTCATATAATAAAAGTGTCATTTTAGTATAAAGATGGAACCATTTGAGGCATTATATAGAATTTTTTGTCTAACTGCTGATTTTTTGGGGTAAAGTAGGTGAATGGATGTTGATGGGACAAGATTTGGTAAAAGAGATTGAAAAAATGTACAGTTGATTCAGAAGCACATTAGAACAACTAAGAGTAGATAGAAAAGTTAATCAGATAACTGGAGGAATGTTATTTCTTTCGAGGAAGGTGATCACATATTTCTCAATGATTCATCATGGAAAAGTGTGATGCATTTTGGTATGAAGGTAATGCAAGTTCCAAGACTAATTGGACATTATGAAATCCTAGAGAAATATGGATCTGTTGTATAATGATTGGATTTACCATCATGTTTATCCTAGGTGCATAATGTTTTTCATGTTTCAATGTTATGAAAGTATATTTCAGATATGTCTCATGTTTTGAGTCCTGGAGTAGTTCATTTGGAAGAAAAACATTTTTTTGAGGAATAACCAGTGTAGATTCATGACCAATGGGAAAAAGTGTGTAAGAATAAGGAAATTTAATAGGTAGTGGTTTTATGAAAAAACCATATGATTGAAGAGGGAATGTTGGAATATGAAAATGCTATAAGGGATAAATACTACCACTTATTTGATAAGTGAATAGAATTGTGGGGATACAATTCCAAAAAGGGGGGAAGGATATAACATCCCATGTAAATAAATAATATGATATTTTCATAGTAATTAATATTTTTTAATTAAATATTATTTTTATAGTAAAAGGGATACGATGTTCTATTGGGTACCAGACACCCAAGAAATGGTTTCTCTAAAATCTCATGGGGTACACAATAATCAGTGATAAATAATAAATATATATAATAATAAATATTAATTGAATTGGTTGTAAAATCCAGGTCATTTTAATGTAGGGAATAAATAACTAATTATAATTATATATGTTTGTTAATTTTTTTACATAAATCCAATAAAAATTATTGCCTTAAAATTTTAATGAATCCTTTTTTAAGCATTAATACTATAATATTTTTTAAAAGGTTTATTTACATCCTTTTTATGGAGAACCCTTTTTAAATTTAGTTTTTATCACTTTTATATGTTATATTTTAAAAAATAATATTCTTTTTTAGAATAGGGACATCCAAATTTACTTTGAATGATATTTTGGAATTTTTCTTGATAATGTTAATTTTTTATGTATAGAAAAAATACTACAATTTAATTCAAGACTACATTTTAATATAAATTGTTTATATAGTAAGATTGTTAATTTATTTTTAAAGTAATATTTTATTATATCTTTACCCTTTGATCTAATTTTGGTCATTTTATGTAATTTCACATTGAAATTGGACTTAAAAAGTGTCAATCTTTTCATAGTTTTTATTTCTTAAAAACACGTTTTTTGTTTTGTCAACAAGAATTAATTTTTTATTTATTTCTGAAACTTTTGTTTTTTTTGAATTTATCAAAATAGACTCCATTTTTTAAATCAGGATGTCCAGAATGTGAAAAATGGTAACTTTTATTGTTTTTACAATATGAACAGTAACATCAGTAATTATTTTATTTAACATGGTTAAAGGATAGATCTTGTAAATAAGGATAAAAAATATTATAATAACATTAAATTACCATAAAACAATTCCTAATCATATTAGATGATACATTTATGACCATGTGAGTCCTTGGGGTAAGTTTTGGTCCCCATGGAGACACTTGTGTGTGAAAATGACACTATAAAAATTAATATAAATTTTAGTAAAATATAAATAAAACATTTAGCACTTAGTAAAACAATTTATATAATGGGTTATGTAAGTGTTATTTTTTACTATAAGTATTCATTAAAAAGATAAAGAAGTATTCATACATCATGGTATTTTATTTATAATTTTTAGACATTATATAAATAAATTTATTTATAACACAATGATGATGTAATGATTACATCAGTAATGATTGTTTTAAATAAAAGAGATTATTAATATTAAAATAATTGTATTTTGAATATTTTTATACCATACACGGATTTTATGGATTATAATAACTTTTTTTATTTTAATTAATGTATTATCTTTCAAAATAATCATTTTTATAGATTTTTTAAATGTCTCGATATGAATGGTTTATAAATTGACATAAATGTGTTTTTAAATCAAATAATATTTTATTAAATGATAAAATAATTATAAAAATATATTATTCATACAAATGAAATATATGATTTTAATATTGTCATAAATGACCCATTTATGGGTCTCGTGGCATTTTATATTAAATATTTTAAACATATATTAGGAATATACAAGTTGACCTTATAAATGTTAATAAAGTTAACTAAGGGTTAAAGCAAAATGATAAGGTTAAAAATGAAACGAAAACTTGTATAAACCCTATTTTATGAGAGTATTTCGAATAATACTGACACGATCATCGAACTTAATGAGTTTGGGACCTTTTGAAACAGAATATAATTTGAAAAAAATAATATTTCAAAGCATTACTAAAGTGACCCTCCTACCCCTTATAAAAACCCATCACCTCTATCCCTTACACCAACCTCTCAATTCCCCTTAGATCAACCATCCTCTTCGCAAATAAGCTCCCAATATCCTTCTATTCCACCTATAAGCCTTTACATAGACATAATACACTTAACTAAATACATTTAGCTCAAACCATAGGGAGTTACCCAATTTAAAGGTAACATCTTCTCTCAAATTCATTTCATTTATTTTAAATATTGACCCATAAACAATCATTATTACAATATTTTAAAACAAAAAACAATATACTCAATATACTAGGATGTTTTTATGAAATTTTTATAAACTACACTTACAGAAAACTCCTTCTAATGTATTTATAACCTACTGTTTTTGTGGACAACAAACTACTTCCTCACGAAACAATGATTGTTCAATTATCTCCTTCTTCACTCGTGGTGGCCATTATGATGGAAATTTAATTATATGTGATATAAATTATATTTATATTGTATCTATGCTTCTATATTATTCATTTATATAAAACCTTTATGGATCCCGTAATGGGTAAATATGATAATTTCATTTGAGGAAGTGCAGAGAACCTTCCCCTCAAAGTGATATGAAACGTTCATGCCATATGTGGAACATATAATGGATGGAGTTACTGAAATTATATGTCATATTATATTGGAATTTTTACATATCTATGTATCATTATGTTTCCATTCCAATAGATATTTAATTTAAATGAATGTAGTGTTCTTGCATACGTACGGCTTACCATCTCCATGAATGGTGCATTTTATTTCTTATATCCAAATGTTATGTGCTATTATAAATATATATATATACTCTATATATATATATATGATATATATTAAATCTCAATCATGAATATAATTTTGTAGATAAAGGAATTTTGACCAGATGGACATCTTTTAATTACAAGAAGTTCATTTTTGACTCAAATACCAAATATTGAAAAAACAACCGTTATTAAATTAAATGATTATCTAATGTTTAAAACATGATAATAAGTATTATAAATGGAATAATAAACTTGAAAAAGATTCTTAATCATGAAAAAATTAACTTTAGTTTATTATTCAAAAGATTAATGAATGAAGGAGTCAAGTCTGACATGAGGTAAGGGACTTCCTCTCAATCTCCATTCATTAATGAATATTTTGATTTATACATGACTTATTTTATAATGTGTATAAACCCCTTTGAATATTCATTTAATTCAAAGAGAATATATTTTTACATAACATTTTACTAATTGACAAAGGGAAATTTTTTTTATTAACATAAGTGGTGACAATGACCTTCCCGTCATCGTGAGCATTAATTGACATTTGGCTCCCTTAACAGTCAATTTTAAAAAGAAAAATAAATATTATATACTCTTTTAATTATTTTGGTATTGAAAATGGTTTTTATGATGGAATTGTTCTCTCAATATATGTAAATGATATATTTTACTTGAAATTTGGAAATTTTATCATTACTTTATGTTTATTTTATGTGTTATAAATATATTATGGTTCAGTGGAATTGTTTATGTTTACATATGGTTCCGTGATAACCATAGGATGGGTGAGCCCAAGATTTCTCTCCAACATCTTGGGTTACATGACTGAGGTAAATGTTAATATTTCTCTTCAGATATTTTGGGAATATATTATGATTGGTATTTCAAATGTATCTCCCTACATAGCTGTGAATGCTACAACATATATATGTTATGGATACCAAAATTTTCCTTTATAATTTATGATTTCTATGTGTTATTAATAAATCATATGATTTCATGATGTTTGTTAAAGAGATTTTGTTTTGTATGTATTTATCAAATAATGTTTTCTTTCATTATTTAGAAACCTTACTATGCTTTTAAATTCATCCAATGTTTTTGAAATGATATTCATTGTGAATAAGATAGGATAAGTGAAAGGAAGAATTTAAGAAGATTTAAATAATGAAAAGAATTATTTTATTATTTTAAGAGTTTTTATTTTATGAAATAATGTACACTGAGTAGATGTTTAAACATTTTTAAATTAATGATGTAATGTAATAATTACAAAATTATTATTGGAAACTCTAAACATGAAAGGATCCTCAATTTGAATTATTATTTTAATTCATTATAATGTAATATTTATGTTTGGAGCTTTATAGTTTTATCATAGGTCAGTTTAAACAAATTTAGGAGATATGATATTATCAAATTAATATCTATAAATAAATTTAGAGTATGATTGAAATGATATAGCATTTGAATATTACCCTTCTTTTTTACCTATGATGTTTCTTTGTTCAGAATGGTTTCTCTTAGAGGAAATAGTGCAGTTGTGCTGGGAAGCCATACAGAGGGAAATTACCTTCAAAATCAGCATCCTAATATGGTCATAATCAGAATTGAAACGTTTCTCATCATGATGGCTCAGTTGACTAAAGTGATAAATTGTGTTTGTGTTTATTTTTACATTTTAATTTATTAAAATAGTAAAAATGGAACCTTAAATTCGTTTATTGGCTCTCTTGAAAACCTTAAAATAAAATAAAGAATATGTGAGTTTTGGTTGCAAAAAATTTCATTCCTTGCTCACATTGTTTCAAAATATGGAATATCTATTGATTATATAAAAAAAGATGTTGAAGGTTGCACAAGACCAAAAAATACAACTGAGATCTGTAGATTTCATGGTTTGGAATGATATTACATAAGGATTATTGTGAATTTTTCATGTTTATCTATCCCACCTACTATGTGAACTCGAAAATGTGTTATGTTTATCTAGAAAAAATAATGTGATGATTATTTCCAAGAATTGAATAAAAGAATCATGAATGCTCCTGTTTTAATTCTAGAATACAGATGGCACCATTCTAGGCATTATATGGAAAGCAGTGTTAAACTCCTTCTTTTTTGGGAGAATTCATGTGAATAGAAGTTGATGGGACCAGAATTGGTATAATAGATGTTTGAAAAAGATCAGATGATTAAAAATAACATGAGAACAAATCAGAGCAAGCATAAAAGTTATGTTGATAACCGGAGTAAGAATCATTATAATGTGGTAGGTGATCACATATTTATCAATGTTTATCCATGGAAAAGTGTGATAAATATTGGTAATAAGGGAAATCTGAGTACGAGGTTCATTGGACCCAGTTAAATCCTAGAGAAAGTTGGATAAGGTGCATAAAGAGTGTCTTTCTATCCGAGTTTATCTTATGTACACAATTTTATTCATGTTACAATGTTATGATAGTATATGGCAGATCCATCTCATTTCATGAGTGAAGAAGTAGTTCAGTTGGAATACAAAATTTCTTATGAGGAAAACCCAGTCCAGATTCTATACCCAAGAGATCATGTCTTGCGGAATAAGGTAATTCATCAGGAAAATGTTTTTTGAAAAACCCATATGGTTTAAGAGGCTACGTGGGAATCTTAAAATTCTATGCGGGATTAATACTCGCACTTATTTGATAAGTAAATAGAATTGTGAGGATAGAAATCCCAAAATGGCAGAAGGATGTAACATCCAAGGTAAATAAAGAATGCGATTTTTTCATATTAATTAATATTTTTGAATTAAATATTAATTTAACATTAATGGGCATTCAATGTTAGATGGCGTACCTGACATGCAAAAAATGGATCTCTCTAAAATCTCAATGTGTACACAATGCTGAGTCTTAAGAAAAAATATATAATATTATAATATTATTTTATATAGTTGTTAATGCCTAGCCTTGGTGTTAGAGAGAATGAATAGAAATAACTAAAATATGATTATACAAGTTTGTTAAATGTTTCAACATTTATAAAATAAAAGATAGTGGCATAAAATTTGAATGAATCCAATTTTATGCATAAATATTCAAATATTATTTAAAAGGTCTATTTATCTGCTTTAGATGGAGAACAATTTCTAAATATAGTTTTCCTCTATTTTATATGTTTTATTTGAAAAAATAATATTTTTCTTTAGAATCAGAACATAAAAATTTACTTTGTATGAAATTTTGTTATTTTTCTGATAATGTACATTTTTTTTATGAAGAGTGAAAATTACTTCATTTTAATTTAAAACTGCGATTTAACCAAAAACATTTATATAGTTAGATTATTCCTTTTATTGTTTTTAATGTGTTATTGGATTATATTTTTACATTTTCTCCATTTTTTTATTATCAGTAATTTGACACAGAAATTTGAATAAAAAAGTGTCAATATTTTTATAGTTATTATTTCATAAAAACACGCATTTTGGTTTTGACAATGGTAGTTAATTTTGAATTATTTTCTTCAAAATAATTATTTTCAAATTTTAAAAATGGATTCCATATTTGTAGTCATGAAGTCCAAATTGTGTATATAGGTAACTATTATTTTTAGGCATCGTGAATAGTAACATTAGTAAATATTTTATTTACCGTGGTTAAAGGGTTAATCTGGTGAATAAATGTAAAAAAATATTACAATAACATTAAATTACCCTAAAACATGTCCTAATAATATTGTATGATACATGTACATCCATGGGAATCCTTGGTTGGATTTTGGTACCCCTAGGAGTCACTTGTAAGAGAGAATTAATCTTTATAAAAATTAATTTAAATTTAACGAAAATTTAACATTAACATATATCTCTTATTAAAACAATTTTTACAATGGGTTATGTATACGATATTAGAGATTCTATGTATTTATTAGAAAGATACAATTATTTAATATATCATGGTATTTTATTTATAAATTTTTGACATTATATAAATTAATTTATAAATGATGCAATGATATTGTAATGATTATCTCGTTAATTAATGTTTTAAATAAATTATATTATAAATATTTAAATAAATTTTTTGTAAGTTTTTATAACATCCACTATTTTTATGGACGATAATATATTGTTATATATTAATTAATGTAGTTCCATAAATATTATATTCGTTATATATTATTTAAAAAGTCAAGATATGAATTTTTTAGAAATAAACATAAATAAGTATTTAAATCAATCAATATTTTATTAAATGATGAAAAATTCATAAAAATAAAATATTGGTCCAAATGACATATATGATGTTACTAATTTAATTAATGATCCATTTTTTGGTCTTGTGGCATTTTATAGTAAATATATTTAATATATATTATGAAAATACAAAAAGACATTCTCAAAGAAAAATTTGTTAACTAAGGGTTAATGCTAAATGATAATATTAAAAATGAAAGAAAAAAATGTATCAAACCAATTGGTTGAGGGTATTTCAAAAAATAATGAAAATATCATATAATTTAATGAGTTTGGAATTATTTGAAAAAGAAATTAATATTATAATAAAATATAATTTCAAATCATTCCTAAAGATCCCCCCTTATAAAAACCCATCACCTCGGACCCTTACACACACCAATCAAGCCCCCTTGGCTCATCTATCCTCCACCCAAATAAGATCCCAACATCCATCAATTTTACCAATAATCTATAACATGGGTATAAGTCACTTCATGAATACGTTTTGGTTCAATGAATTAAAGTTACCCAATTTGAAGGTATAATCATTTCTCAAGTGATTTTTTTTATTTTCCTTCTAAAACCCCTCAATCTCTATTTATTCACTTATTTAATAACAAGAACAGTATCCTAAATACAAAAATATGTTTTTATGACAATCATTCAAACTAAACAATCACACACTTCCATGTAATAGATTTAGAGCATCCTGTTTCAGTAGACTATGAAATACTACCCCATGAAATGATGATTGTTCAATTATCACCTACCACCTCTCATGGTGTCCATGAAGAAAGAATATTATTTATATGAGATATATATTATATTTCTATTGTCTCTATTCCTATGTATTTTTCTTTTATAGATTACCTTTATGATTTCCATAATAGGAAAATACGATAATTTTATTTCAGGAAGTGCAAACTACCGCCCCCTCAAAGTGTTGTGACTCATTTATGCCATAGGTGGAACATAAAAAAGGATGTAATTGAAAAACTTATATATGATATTATTCTGTAATTATAATATTACTATTTATCATTATGTATTCATTCCATTAAATACTAAATAGAAGTGAAATTAGGGTTCATGCGTCTGTATGGCTTACCATCTCCAAGAACTATGTGTTTCATTTCATATCTTCAACTGAAATGTACTATTATAAATACATATATATAATGGATATATATGATATATATGATATCTAAATCATGAATATATTTCTGCAGATAATGTAATTTTGACCACATTGTCATCTTGTAATTATAAGAAGTTCATTTTTTCCTCATATAACAATTATCCACAAAATGACCATTATTAACAAAAATGAATACGTAATTTTTATAACATAGTAAAAAGTAATATAAAATTAATAATAAAATTGAAAAGGTTATTAATAAATCATAAATTATCTTTATTTTATTATCCTTGAGCATAATGAACAAACGAGTCATGTCCGACACGAGGTAAGAGACATTGGGTCAATATCCTTCCATTGAGGCATATTTTGATTTATACGCAACATTCTTTTATATGGTTTATAAAACCCTTTAATATTCATTTCAGAAAAAGGGAATATTTTCTTACATATCATTTTACTAAATGAAAAAGTTAATTATTCTTTTTTATGTACATGGTGACAATGACCGTACATAGTAGGGTGTGAAGTATTTGTGGATTTATTCCTAACATTCAACCATTCATGATCTGTAAGGTGGATTGAATTTCACACCGATCCTGATTTCCCATGAACCGGTCAAGGGATTCACAGTTTATTACAATGAATATAGTATTGGGATAAGTGCATTGAATATATAGGTGGAAGGATTCATTACACACATGTCTTGTATGTTGAGGCCACATGATAGGAATTACCTGATGCATGATCTCAAGATAGCCACGGTTGTTCATGATTTATGCTATTGGAGACACTACATACTGGGAGAGTGTTTTATGTTGTACAAAAACCAAAAAATTCCCATGTACATCATTACATAGCTTGATCTGAATTTGATACAGTGAAAGTGGGTTAAGTATGTTTAGTATTTTGATATTGAGCTTACATGCATGCCTGGGAATGGAATCCTAGTTGATGATGCATTGGGTTTGAGGACTCAGATTCATGCATTTCAGGAGGCGAATAGTGAGTGGAAGCATATTGCTCTGTTGTTGGAGATGCATTTGGATGTGCTAAAAAATAGTGGAATTTGATTATTTCTTATATATATGATACCTCTAGTTTACTAGTACGAGTTCGCATGAAGATGCTATTGGATTTCAAGGGCCTACTCCTATGGGAGAGTGTGTAAGGTGAGGACCCTACTCCTAGGTGGACCATAGGTAGGGATGTGGTTTTTCATTTTCATAGGAGTGTATGGGTGTCAGTAGACATACACAAGTATTTTTTTTGATATTTTAATTCCTAAGTATGTGAAGATCATCATGGTGTCAAAAAACTGTATCGAGATCTACATTGTTAGTTTTGGTGGACAAGAATGAAAGAGGTTGTAGGTAGGTTTTTTATGATATGTTCGACTTTTCAGAAGGTGAATGTGGAGCATCAACAACCGGAATGGAAATTATAGAATTTACCCATTCCTAAGAGGAAGTGGAATGATATAATGATGGATTTGATGACTAATTTACCAAGGTTTCCTTGAAGAAATGATGTGGTTTGGGATATTATCGATTGGCTCATAATGGATTCGCACTTCATATTGATCATGGAGACCATTAGTACCGATGATCATGGAAGGTTGTTTATCTGAGTGGTTGTATGTTTTCATGAGGTTCCACACTCTTTTCATTTCATTTAGGGATTCATGGTTTATTTCTTGAGTTTATAAGGGACTGCAGAGGGATTTGAGTACATAGGTACAACTGAGTACAACATACCATCCCAAGATTGATGTCCCATCTGAGGGCAAATTTATGGTTTTGGAGGGAATCTTTCGATCATGAATCTGGTATTTTTGGGGCTCTTGGGAGAGACACATACCCTTAGTCATGTTTTCATATAATAATAGTTTTTCATAAATGATTCATCTTGAACATAACGAGTCTTTGTAAGGTTGGCCATGTCAATCACCCTTATGTTGGATAGAAGTATGATAGGTAGCAATGATGGGACCTCATCATATCAAAGAAACCATATAATAGGGTCTTTTGATTCAGAAGAGGATTTTTATACACAGTATCAGCAAAAAATCTAATGCTGATCAATGGAGACGACCTCTTGAGTTCGAGGTCATATATTAGGTTTTCTTGTGTGTCACACTATAGTTAGGAAATATGAGATATAGGTGACAATGGAATCTTTCTCCAATATATTCACAGCTGTTTGAGGTGTTGGAGAGAGTTAGAACAATTTCCTATGACTTTCAGTTACCTCATAATTACTAGAGAATGCTCAAATTCTTTCATGTTTCATAGATTTTTTGTTACTATGAAGTCCCTTTTCTTGTTTTTCAACCTCAAGAATTAAAGTCGGAGGTGGATGCATCCATCAGTGTGCACCCTATTCGTATTTTGGATCCCAACACAAATGTTATTTGTGAAACGTATGTTTCTATAGTATGGGTTTTATGGTAGCACAAGAGAGTAAAAGATGAGAAATGGGAGAGGGAGCCCGATTTTCAATCATAGTGGATGGGGTTGTTCATAGATTCTTCTTCACCTCCCATAGAAGGGAAATTAAGGGGTTAATTTCTTTAATGGGAAATATTGTAAGAATATGGATCTTTTTATCAGGTATCGATATTCTGTTTGAGTTTTTTTGAGAAAAAGAATAAAAAGGAATATTTTCTATGTACATGCCATGTACTATTGATTACATACTCTGTACATATATTTCTATGTACATCTCAGTTTTGACCATGTAATGGTGAAATACATGGACATGTGGTGACATGGTAGACCTGCTTATGTCATGAGCCAATTCTGTCAACTACATGGCATGAAGTTTTAATGAACAAGCTACACAGTTTTCTTTTCAATTACTATATCAGAAGGGGGTTGTGCCTTATTTCTTGAATCTCTTTCTTCTCCTCATGCTTCATATAAGAGCACTATGGAGTGACTAACGAACTCTGATCTCCCGATTCTCCATCTGAGCACCGATTCAGAAACATTTTGGTTTGTTGGAATCCCACCGATGTGTTATTAAAACTTATCAACCCCTTATTCTTGATTATTCTCTTGAATAAATTATCCTAAATTGAGAATTTTTTACAGTTTTTTAGATCGACACCATTCTAAGAAGATTCACGGGCCGATGTTCAAGTATACTGATCAAAAAATATCAAGGCGGGTGATCTTCTTCTTTTCCATATTTGTATTGGATTTTATATGCTAAACGTCTCACGTTTACAAGTTCGAGGTATTCCATGATTTGGAATTAATCCCTTTTTATTATCTAATATGTTTTTTGATTTATAAAATGTAGTTTGAATATCATAAGGTTATATTATTTATTTATGAAAAACCCCATGGGTATGTTTCCCTTGGTTGACTATTAATGGATTTTTTGTATAGGTTTCCAATAAGCCATACCCTATTTTCGAGGACTATAATTGCTTAGGATGGAGGTTGATGGATGATATAAAATTCCATGTATTTCTAATAGACCATGAGAGTATTTTTCTATGAATATAGATGGGGGTTCCATGTATTTCCACAAGACCATGGGAGACATTGGATACTAAAAAAGTGGGTATTTCTAGGATTATTTTCAAAGGACCACTAGTGACATCGTGTAGAATGTTTGTCCTAGGGGTTTACACTATAAGATATTTTCCAAGTGGTTGTTTAAATTTAATAAATGTCATGTCAAAACAAAAGGGTTTGACTCTGATAAATTACCTAGATTGTAGTTATCAATAACTGAATGATTGTGATGTGTCATCCATACTAATGAAAAATATTGGATTCAGTCTTACTTGTTTATGTAGAAGGTCTCGTGAGAAATCTATTTTGTTAATTTAAACAGTTGATACAGATCAATGGCTAGATACAGTTGTTACATGATTCAATGGAATGAATAATTGATAATGTTAATTGAATGTAATTGAAAAGAGTAGGAATTTTTACATTTCAATACTTCCTTGTATCTTACATATTTTTTTCATATTACATTATATATATATATATTCATGGACAATTACGAACATTCCTATTCATGGTTGCTTACTTGAATTAGTCTCACATCCTTTTTGGGTCATGTTTTGGACCAAAGTAGGTAATATGATTATAGGTATAGATAGGGGAAATCACCCTTCTTTATTAGGTACATGATTTTAGTTGGAGCTCGAGATCGTGGGTCCAAACTAAGGATCGTGATTCTTCTATAGTTTTCTTATCAATTTTGTGATTTGTTTTCTATGTTTCATTCAAGCATTAATACTGGTTCATCTATTTTAATAGATACATATTTCATGCCTCATATATATATATATATATATTGCCTTATATTGGATTGTCTTTCAGTGTTCCATTATTTACATTTTCTGGTATTACTACTCGTTCTTTTTTTATATGTTTTTAATCATTTTTATACTCTGTCAATGATGGCATAATTTCCCCAATATCAAGACTTATCCATCGTTTTTAGTCGAAAACCTATGGTGTTTGGGGAAATTCCCTTGAGTTCATCTGACCAATCAGGTTCAGGGAAAATTCGGATGGCACCTCAATCTGGGACATTGCATATGGAAACATAAAGAATAGTTCATAAGTGAGCTACATTATTTCCCACTAACTTTTTCGTGACTATAACCCTTCTTATATGGATTATATATAATAAATATATTCATAACTAAGTTAATAGATCAGAAAAAGGGATGATCATAGATGATCAGTTAGGGTAAATGAGGGATACATGTAATCATAATCATGAGCATAAGGGTTGTAGAATGTGATAACATCATTAGATCATCATTCCCTACAAATCAAAGATCATATATTGTAATAATGTAAATAACCTAGGAAATTAATGTGAAATGAAACAGTAGGAAATAATTTACATAATCTATGAAATCATGAATTAAGAATAAGGCATATAATGTTAGAAAAAGTAAACATTTCATATCTATCCCTATAATTCATGAAACATTTATATAAATTATCAAGGAACATAATGGTAAATACAACTATTGGACAAGACACACCACCATCCCTATTCATAGTTAATTACTTATAAGTGACCGGGTACCACCTTTTCCCAATGTGGATTGGGTTTCATCATTTTTAATCTTCAAGTGTTCTACACCTACTTGGCGGGACCGAGCAACATCTTAAATTTTTGTCCTTTCCTTATAATGGATTGTGTTTCCCCATCTTCCCGTACTGGATCAACATCATTGAATTGATTTATATCATTATATCATGAGATATAAATCATTATGTAATGAACTGGATTAAGATATAGGTCCCACCCCTCACACTATTATACCATTCATTCATGTTCTCAAAGGACATAAAACAATTATCATATCAGGAACCATAAAATGATATGGGTTTTATAATCATAAAATCGCATCCCTTATAAATAAAATGGGTATAATTTTCATTTAATCACATAATAGCCTATCAAATGAGATTGTTTTTATAATCATTTCCTCAATTCCTAACCCATTAATATAAGATGAATTCAAAATCATATATATCTTCAAGTTGAAATGGTTGTCATAAGCATTATTCAATTAACATATAAACCATTTGAGAAAATATTTGAATCTTAACTTTGTGTATTTTTCTAGAAGGGCATGTAAAACCACAACATATGTCATATTAGTTGGAAAATAACTTGGAAATATACTTTTAAAACATTTAATAATGAAAATATAATTTCAACAAAGAAAATTATATTTAAAAAAACATTTAGAAAATCATTTTTTTCTAAAATTCAATGAAAATATAGAACAAAGGCATGAAATAATTTTGAAAATCATTCCCCATGAAATAATATAAATGAAATAATAAAAAATTTCGAAATTTTTTCAATAAAATATTCTGGAATCATTTTGAAAATTATTTCATTGAAATCACGTTGAAATTATTTAATTAAATCTTGAAAATATTTTTTATAATCATATTCCTTAAAAACATGTTAAATAAGATAGAAAATTTCTCGAAAAACTGTTTATTAAAAAAAATTATAAAAATATAAATAATTTTACATTTTTTTAAAACAAATTTTTTTGAAATTAAATTTAACTTATATGAATAATAATTGAAAACATTTTTATAAATCATTGATTTTAAACAACATCTAGTCTTGAATGGAATGGAAATAAATTTGGATTTTCAACATTATCTATTATTTAAATTTACATCCAATCATTATAAAATTTGTATAATTAATTAATGATAACATTTTTCTCTAGAGGGTACTATGTCTCATTAATGTTTTTGATACATGTATTATGAAAATAATCATAAAAAATCATGATGAATGAAAATGTTGTAGAGAAAATATGTTACCACTATAGAAACATTGAGTAATAAAAAAATGGAATATATTAAATTATATGATGAATAAAATATAATGAAATTATGGATATTATGGATATTCTATTTCAAATGCATAATACACAACACATAAAGAAATATGGGTCAATTACATGGAATGTGTCTCAAAGATGGGAAATTTAGAGAAAATAATTTTATTAGATTGGTATCTATTGAAACATAAACCCCAGAAATGAAATTTCATAAAATGGATATTTATACTAAAATAAATTATAGTATAAATAACATTTCATACATCCATTGTAAGTGTAACCATAACATAAAAAAATTAAGGTGAACATTTATTGGACCTCCATGAAATAGAAAGTGTGATGAGAGGACACTAAATAATTTTGTATCATTTAAATAATGATCCCCATGTGAATTTAAATCATTAAAAAATTCATATCATTAATTAATGTAAATTAAAGAAATAAAATTTAATTAGAGAAGTATATAAGTAGCACAAAAGATTTGAGTGTTGATTTTAACATGTATCTCACAAAAAATAAAAAGTGACATGAAATCCCATTACCTTGTGTATTAAATCTCATTATAATCATTCATATATATTGTTTAATAAATATTATTTTACTATTCATCTATGATAGATTCATATTATTTTATCTACTACCAAATGTCATTACCCGTCCTATGAGGCCTGAACGTGACTAGCCCAAGCCTGCCTACAACATGCCAGGGGTTGGTCACTAGAACATTAAGGCTTTTCCTAAATAGTGATGGTATTTCTATAGGTATATGTACAGACTAAATAATGGATAATGAAGTAAACAACCAAAAAATGTATGGTTCAACCACGAGAGTAAAGTACAACCACAAGTACAACTGTAAACTGAAAATAGTGGGCCAGAATAAAATCCCTAGAAACTAATGGAATGTAAACAGTACTCGAAACATCTAAAGAGCTATACATGGAGGGATTTAGCTGCATGTCTGAAGTTGAAGAAGAGGATCTCGAAAACTCTTGTCACACCAAGATCCACTACGTCTCGAACCTCTAATACATGCCTAAGAGAATTAGTAGTCTTCACCAGACACACACGTGTGGGCAGAACCCATGCAGTGGTTGAGTAGGTCAATATAGTACGGGACACTTAAACTTCCAAAAATCTCTCAGTAATCCAAAATGTAAAATATTACCTGAAATTCCACAAAGGTTATATCAAAGCCATGATCTAACTCATGAAGCAAAACAGAAAAAGCGATAGCTCACTCTTACAGTATTACATCAAGGTTACATAGATAGGGATGACTAGTCATACATACAGATCATCCTAATGATAGTAACTCTACTATTGACCCATATAGGTCATTGTATGCTGACTGGTACTGGTCACAAGATGTTGACCTATATTTGTTGATGGTGCTGATCCGTATTGGGCGCTAGATGGTGACATGTATTGGTCGTTGGTGTTGACCAGTATTGGTTGATGGTGCTTACCTGTATTGGTCGCAGGTGCTCTCCCACATTTCTTGTAAATACAGAGTTAAGGATGATTAGTCATACAACTAGATCATCTAACTTAGTATTTTCTAATGTTGACCCATTCCCAATGGGACTTACATCACGTCGATCAGATTCCCTGTCTGTGAGATATGGGAAATTTTTTAAAAAGTGACCTAATATATTTTATGTCTGATCTAACCAAGGACTCAATAAAAACCTGTCAAAACTCACATAGAGTATATCTAATGTACTACCTTGTCACAATGGTCTTTATTCCATAGACAACGTGTCGATGAGAGGCTTAGTCTGTTAGTTGAATCCAATTCCGTGAAACGGGGGTGATCACACCTCAGTCTGGGCATGATCGGTCGGGAAAACTAGAATATTCCAATGTAAATACATCCCATTTAGGTTCCCAACACCACTGAAATCTTTTCAAACAGACACCTAGTTCGTCATATACGGGGGGGGGGGGGGGCGTTTAATTATTCGAGGGTCGGTTGCGTATGGGTCCAGTTCGACTCGGTCTGGCCAACTCGACACAATGGGTCATGGGGTCTACCTGACCCTGCTCATGTATGGCCTATTATGGGTAGGCCCTGATCGACTGGGTATAGTCTGTATGGGTCAGCCTGATTGGATTAGGTGATCGGGACACGATTGGCCCGCCTCGCTGGGTGGGGCTCAGCCCACCTGCACGGGCGTGCTGGGCTGTGGGTCTGCCCATTAGGCGGGCCCACTTTTTTCTTGGTAATCATGAAGTCAGACCACTTCCCCAAGTAGGGTCTACAAATATCAGGCCATTTTGACATGAACGATGTGTCGCGACGAGGGGTCTGTGCCACCACCTCCTGATGCGGCCCACTGGTCGCGGCTACTACCGTCGTCGGCGCCTGTAGGCACCGCCCATCACTCGTGTTGTTGGCCGCATCTATCCATTGTAGAATCCAACGGTGGACATCATTCCACCTCCGACGGCGGATGGCTACGGGTCCCCTCCATCCACCACTGGCATTGCAGACCAATAGTTGTTTTCGTGGGCCAGTGGACTGCCACCGTCATTTCCGAACCCTCAAATGTCTTGTTTCCACGTTCGTTACTCCACCACAAAGAACACACCAAGGAAATTTTTTGTGGAGGGTCTGAGCCATGTTTTTTGGACCATGCCCTCCATGTTATTGTTTTAATCAGGAGGAAAAATTAATAATAACAACATGAAGATTAATCCCCATGATTATGATCCTACAACAACCATCCACCTGATTAGACATGACACGTATCAACCCTTTAGTCGGTTGGTACTCGTTCATTATATTTTTCATGAATGGGAAGAGATGGAACATTAAAGCACATAACCATTAACTTTTACATTGTTTGTTGTTGCATGCTGGTCATCGGTCATTTACAACATCAATAATTCTTCCCAGTTATGACTTTTGAAATGTTTTCTTTGTAGTTCATCTTTCTTCACTTGGGTGAAAATGCATTAAAACTTCACCCATGAATCCACCAAATCCTTCTTCCTTATTTTTTCTAACATGATGATCTATTTATAGAACCACATAGCTACATATCCATAATGATGTGACGTAGAGTCATTATGTTGATACATTTATGAAATTTCATCACTGTTTTTTCTCCATTAAAATCCATCTTGCATTGAAGAATATGGGTTATCCATGTGATTCATTAAGGTGCATCTTCACCGCATTGTCGCAACCCCACAACATAGTCATCCTCCAAGAAATAGAGAGAAAATAATTAAATAATTATTATAAATTATTTTATTGTTTTCCTCAAAATGTCCAAATTTTTAATTTTCCACTCGGCCCCCGCCAGCTGATGTTAAGTCGTATCAAGGTGACTCTCGGTGTTCTAGAATCAACGGTGCCCTCATATTATTAATTTCAGCACTAGTAAAAAAATTAAAAAATGTAACCCATGAATTTTTTGAACACACCTTAAACGAAGTTCATAAATTCATTCTTGGGACACCCTCCCTCACAATCACACACTGTAAATTTTCACAGACTCGTAAAATTCCCAAGTAATTAAACAAAATTACCTAGAAATTTTATGTCTTTAAATTCTACCCACCTATGAGATTTACGCCCCTGAAATCCAAACAAGGCTACCCAAACAAAGAGGTGTAATGGGAACGATTATGAGCATCTCACTCTGATGTAATCTTCTAGATAATCTCGTTTTACCTACTAACTTTCACTAGAGGAATCAACTTCTAATGAAGGACCTACACATGTCTATCCTCAACCTCCACCGAGAACTCCCCAAAAGTCACCCCTTCATCAATCTCCAACATGCCATGGTCTATGATGTGACATGGTTTATATGCATATATCATCAGCTTGGATAGATGGATTACGTCGTGCACCCTCTCCAACTATATTGGTAGATCCAAGCGGTATTCCACCTATCCAATCCTCCAATATATCAGGAATGGTATGATAATGCTTATTGAGAGATTGTCGCCTCAGCCAAATATTCGAAGTCCCTATTGATGGGAGACTCACAATAATACGTGGTCCCCCTCCCGTAACACCAGTGGTATTCATCGTATATTGACATAGGACTTGTGTCATCTATTGTGCAGTCTTCATCCGCCTGCAAATGACGTACATATTCTCAGTGGTAGCATGTACCATCTCTGGGCCCACGAGTGCTGGCTCTCCTAGATCCGTCCAATACTAGGTCTATCTACATGGTCGTATGTGTAACGCCTCAAAACAGGACATACCAATGGTGGAGTGATAGCTGTTGTTGTATGTGCACTCCACCAAGGGTAGTTGGTCTTCCAAACTATGACCAAAATCTAGGACACATGCACAAAGCATGTCCTCCATGGTATGGATGGTCTTCTATGTCTGACCATCTGTCTGCTGGTGTAAATATGTGCTCAAGAAAAGCTGAGTCCCAATGACCTCCTAGAATATTATCAACAACCATGATGTGAAGCATGCTTCATAGTCTAAGACTATCATTGATGTCACCTCGTGAATTCACATAATCTCCTGAACCTAGATACATCCCATGACCTCTACCAAACCATTCTCTCGAATAGAAAGGATGTTTCCCGATGTGGTGAGTCGGACGTCGATCACCCAGATGGTATTGTGCCCTCAAGACATATGTGGTTACCCCATAAATATGTCCATCAATATCCCATCCCACTTCATCTCTAGTATCTATAGCGGTTGGGTGAATCCTGATGGTACCTGGTGTTCGGCCTTTAGTAGCTAGAAAGTGAGGCATCATAATACGAACTCTGCCACAACATTCTTCCTCCCTAGCCACCAGTACTAATTATGGAAGTCCTAATACATCATCAATATGCCTGTATATACTGTAAATGGTAATTTATGGAACTCCCTCTATAAATCATCTTGTAGCACCACAGGTACAACTATATGTATTTTAAAAAGGATAGTGTGCTCCCCACCTTGAGAATGTCTTTTTGGTACATGGCTTGAGGATATTTGAGCATGTGTAGTATCGCAGCTTCTACCTCTGTGTTGTGCCTCCCTGACTCAATGATGGAAAGGAGGGGAATCTACCATTGATTGGAGGTAGTATGTCTCATCTCTATCCACAAAGGATTTTTGAGGTGAGGATAACTACTATGAAGCCTCATTCAGTAGTTGAAAACTCAATCACTGGCTATGTGCATCTTCTAATATGTTCCCCTTCCCAAGAGTATAGGCTATCTCAATGTCATAGTCCCCTAGAAACATTACCCAATGTCACTATATCAGATTCAGATAATTTTTGTTATGGTATACCATATACTCTTTTGGCCTAAGTAAAAAAAGAACAACTAACCCATCAAGTAGTTTCACCACATATTTTATGAGAAGACTACTACTGCCAACCCTATGTCGTGAGTCACACAACTCTTCTATTGAGGCATTAGAAATCGCGATCCATAAGCAGTAACTACACTATCCTGCATTAGGACACAACCGAGTATGGTCTATAATTCATTATAGTAAGCCACGTAGTCGGTTCCCTCTACCAGCAACCTCTAGATGGGAGCGCTGGTGATGATCTACCTCACCTGTTTAAAGATTTTCTAGCATTACTCTAACCATTTGAAGGGTTTTCCCTTCATCATCAAGGCCTTCATAGGTTTTGTTACTCTATATAAATCATGTACGAACCTCCAATAGTAGCATGATATTTCAAGGAAGCTCCACACCTCAGTAACAATCTTGAGTGGATCCAAATAATGTAATTCACCGATCTTCACTAAATCCACTAAAAATCCATCCTCTGAGATGATGTGTCTCATGAATTTGACCTTCCCTATCCATAACTCGCACTTCTAGAGATTCACATATTATCGTTGCTCCCAGAGTGTGTCCAAAACTATCCTCAAGTGTACAACATGCTCTTCCTCAGACGTTGTGTAATCCAAGATGTCGTTGACGAAGATAACATTAAAACAAATTAGGTATGTCCGAATGATCTTACTCATGATCCCCAAGGACACTACTAGAGTGTTGGTAACACCAAAAGGCACAACCAAGAACTCATAATGGTCGTACCGACATCTGAAGGCTGTCTTTTGTACATCCTTATCCCATACCCAAAGCTGATGATTTTCTGATATGATGACTATCATTGAGAACCACTTTTCTCTTTTTAGATTATCAAACGAATCATCAATCCTTGGAAGATGATACATTTTCTTCACGGTTACCTGGTTTAGGTTTTAGATGATGACACAAAGCCCCGAACTTCTGTCTACATTCTTGGAAAAAATCCCTGAGGATGCCCGTGGAGAAACACTGCTCTTTAAGAATCCCATTCCCAATAATTCATAAAACATACCCTCACCTACTGGAGCACCGAAGGGGACATCCGATATGATCCTGTAGATATGGGACCCATTCTTGGGTACAATTCAAAACAGATTTCTACCCCTATGCGAGGAGGTAATCCTAGGACATATTCTTCAATAGCGTCCACATACTCATCGACCCCTGTTGGAAAATATTGAATCACCTTATCCACTGTGTTGAAGGTCAATAAAGCCCAATGATATGTAATCAGCTACAGCCTCCTGAGCGCATGTCCATCTCTCGCTACTCTGTTTTCCTTCTCACTAATAATGGAAAACAAACCTCCATCTCTCCTTGTAAATATCATTGTACGTCTCAAACAATCGAACTATTATTGAACTACTGAGAGACAATCCATGGTTAGATTGACGTTGTAGGATTCAAAGCTGCTACTAGATGATCCCATATGAAACACCCTCCTTTGAGTGTGAGATCACACTATCGGAACCTCTGTGTTACCACTAAATCTCTTCCAGTAAGAGCATCAAAATGAAAAGGTCGAGAAAAAATCCCAGTCAGAATCTCAGAGTCCCAAACTATGTCTGAAGCAATGAATTAATTGGTAGCACATGTGTTGATAAACACTACTACAAAAGTTGAGAAGATACAGATTGTACCTCATATCATCTCAGAGATGTCCGGATAGTGAGTCTCTATATCTAGTAGTTGTGCATGTTCTCATCAACCTAATCCCTCAGCCCATGGTGGAATTCCTGGGGGGTGGTTGTAGTAGTTCTTGGTAACCCAGACAATCTCTTATTGCACATCATGGTCCTCTTCCTTGTCTTTCTCCTAGTTGAAGCTCATTCTCATGTTGTTGACACTGCCTTGGTGGCACCTCCACCATCTACCGATCATCTGTGCTGGGAGTCGGATAGTCCCATGCTCTCTGACATTTTCCCCCTTATGAAAAATAGATCATGACACTTTGGTGGATCTATCTGCTTCTTGAGCCTCACACCTCTTACCCTACACCCTGTGTCACCCTTCGGAATGTCTAACCCACTTGGGCTTCTGTTTCTTCTGCATGCTTCCACCAATAGATGACTCTTCTACCTATCGTCCGGTATGGGCTCTCACTGTTGGTGCCTGCTCGGAAAGGATGATGTCCATTAGCAAAGCTCACAATTTCATTCCAGCCAGTGTTGGGATGGTGAGATAAAAAATCACAACCATAATATCTAATCGAAGACCCTTCTCAAAAGTCTGGGACATGTTGAATGAGTCATGTACCATGTTGTTGGAGTATCAGGAGAGGTTAGTAAATCTCACCGAATACTTAGCTATTGTCTGGTTGCACATTTATAGATGTAGCATCTCCTGAATACACACAGAGCATAGTGATGCTATCATGAAATTTTCCCTAAAATGGCTCTCATTGTCGATCCAGGTGAGGATCTTCTCCACATACATCTGGAGCATCGAGCACCATCATCGTCTTACCAAGACCTAAATAAAGATAGTGGAAAAGATCTCCATCTTCTCAGCAGGTGTCTCTACTAAGAGAAAGACCCACGAAAGAGCTTCAATATATTCCTCTACTTTCAGGGGGTCCGTCTTGCCTCAAAACACTGAAGGCCTCTTCCTCTAGAACTTATTCAACGTGATCAAATGGAATTCATGGTCTAGTGGTAGCATCTACTGGTCAAAGGGTGGTGGTGCTACGGGAACACCCATCAAAGGGGCCATCAATGTGAGTGGTCCCTATACTGACTTCTCGTCACTCGATGAGACACTTTCATGATCTCTAATCAAAATTATGACTGGGTATCATCATGGAGGTATCTTTTAGAAAATAGATGTGCCACATTCAATCAGTTATACCTACATAGATAACTCAATAATTATCAAGAATACTTCTAAAAAACTAGTAACCAATGTTTTCTTGTAATGAGTAGGAAAACAGACGACATGGTCCTGGTGTATGGATATTTTAGTTGTCGCACAAACAATGGACTCCTTGAACTAAAAATCAAACCCAAGTATCATTTCACCATTTAGTCATTAAAATTATACTCTTTGTTCTTCTGGTAGAATGAACTTCCTTTTGATACAATTTTATCATGACCCATCCCACAGGGCCTGGATGTGACTACCCCAAGCCAACCTTTTATTAGCCAGGGTTTCCTAACTAGCACCTAGAGGATTTTCATGAAGAGGAAAGCCATTTCCTTAGACATTTTTATACACTCAAATAGGGAAACTGATGTAAACAATCCACAAAAGTAACATATAACCACAAGAGTAATATTTAACCACAAGTAAAAATGTAAACTAAAAATAGTGGTCCAAAATAGAAGCCATAGAAACTAAAGGAAATTAAACAAATGTTTCATAATCTATGATGCTCTAAATGTAGGATTGTAGCTATAGGTCCGAATTCTATGAATAGGATCTACACTGCTATTGTCACACCATTATCCACCAAGTACCGAAAATCCATAGTTTTCCTCAAAGCATTAGCAGTATGCACCAGACCCACATCTGAGGGTGAATATCGTGCAAGGGATGAGTATAATAACTCTTTAGGGGACCCTAATATCCCCGATGGTATCATAGTAATTCAAAAATTAAAACATCACATGAAAAACCCACAATGGTTATATCATACGAATGAACTAAATCCTAAAGCACAATGAAAAAGAGATAGCTCACTCTAATGGTATAACATCAAGGTTAATAGGATTTGGATGACTAGTTGTATATCCATATCATCATATCCGTAGAAAATATACTACTGAACTGTATAGTTAACTGTGTGCTAAACTGTACTTGTCAATAGATGTTGAACCGTATTGTTCACTGGTGTTGACCTGTATTGGTCGCTAGATACTGACCCATATTGGTCACTTGAGATTACCTGTATTGGTTGCTGATGCTGAAACTTATTGGTAGCGGGTCGTATTCCACCTTTCTAGTTGATACAGAGGTAGGGATTATTAGTTGTACCGCTAGATCATCTCGCTCAGGAGTTTCTGATGCTGGCCCATATTGGTTGCTCTTCTTCTTCGTGTCACAACCAGCCACTGCATTCCCACACAGGGGACACCTGATCTCCGGAAGATTCTGAACCTCAAGCCATCAGACCTTTTTCAACCAGTATGAAGTCCCTCCAAAGCCTTATGAAAGGGACATGCTTCTCAAAAGGGTCCCAATGTGACAGATGACGCATCGATCGGTCCTCGGTCTATGAGATATGGGAACATTTGAAAAAAGGGCCTGGTTTGATTCAGCTCTGGTCCAACCTAGGTCACACATAAAACTCCTTCAAAAATTCACATAAAGGACCACAAATGGACCTACTTGTCACAAGGGTCATTATTCCATAGATGGTGCATTGATAGGATGCTCGGTATACTAGTTTTCCTCTTTCCATGAAACAGGGATGATAACAGCTCGGTCTAGCCCGACTCGGCTACACCCACCAAAATATTCTATAGGAATTACGTACCAAATTGATTCCCAATGCCACTCATGACATGTAAAACAAAAAATTGGTTCGTTAGTTACAATCATTTATTTATTTGGGGGTGGGTTAGGTTTAGAACTGGTCTGACTCCTTCAGGCCAGCATGACGCAACGAGTCCCAAGGTCTAAATGTCCTTGCCTAGGCCCGACACATTATGGATCAGCCCTATTCCACTGGGTCTAGCCAATCGAGATAGGCTCAACTGGTTCGCGGGCCCAGTCCACAGTTTTCCTAGCCCGCCGGGTGGAGGTTAACCCACCCACGCTGGCCCGCATGGCCGCAAGTCCTACCCTGCCCACGTCTGGCATGGTCTGCCTAAAGTTGGACCTCTTTACCCAGCTGGCCCTGCAGATTTAGGGCCTTTTCATCCAGTGTGACATGGCATGACTTGAGGTCTGCACCGGCCCCTCCAACAGCAGCCTGTTGGCTATAGTTACTGCCACCATGAGTGCCATCAGTCACAACCCATTTCTCGTACGACATGATTGGGATGGCCCCCTCTAGCCAATGAGACACATGATGTCGCTCCACCTTCCACCACCCGTGGATGGTTTCCGCAGGTCTTTTCTAGCAATTGTCGGTCGTCGGTGAGATGGCACACTGGCGGTTGTTTCTATAGGCCAATAGAATTCCATGGCATTTCGTGTCCCTCAAACACCTTGCCACCACATTCGTTTCTCTGCCACGAAGATCGCACCAAGGAAATGTTTAGTGGAGGGATCAGGCCTTGTTTGTTTCATCACACACCCTACGCGTTTGAGTTTTAATAAATAGGAAAAATTAATAATAATAAAAGTAATAGTAATCCCTATGTTTCTCTACCATGAAGAACTCACCAAGGAAATGTTTAGTGGAGTGATCAGGCCTTTTTTGTTTCTGTTCGCACCCTCCGTGATTGAGTTTTTAGAATTAGGAAAAATTAATGAGGACAAAAGAAAGAGTAATCCAAATGTTTAAGATCCTGCATCAACCATCCTCATGACTAGATGAGATGTAGATCAACCCATTTGTCTGTTGGTCCGTGATCGTTATATTTTTCATGAACGGGCAGAGAGGGAACATTATTGAACCTAAACCACCTACATTTTATGATGTTCATTATCGCACGTTCGTCCTCGATGGTTTACAGAATCGACGACTCTTACCTGTTCTGACCTTCGAAATGTGTTTTTGGTCATTCATCATTTTTTGCTGGGGTGGAAGTGTGTTAGGGATTTGGCCGAGAATCCCCCAAATCCTTCATCCTTATTTTTCCTGACACTTTTAACTTTTTATAAAACAATGCTGCAATGTTTCCAAAATGATGTGACGTCGCGTTGTTACGCTTTTTCATTTATGAATCAGCATTTCTGTTTAGCACCATTATATTCCTTGTTACGTTGAAGAATATGGGTAAACCATTTGTTTCATTAAAGACCCTCATCGCTTTACCATTGCTACCCCACAACATAGACGTCCACTACACAATAGAGAGAAAATAATAAAATACTGATTTTAATAAATTTTATTATATTTCTCTAAAAGTCCAAAAATTATCTTTTTTTCTCGACCCTTGCATGCTGATGTTAAGTCATTTTTAGGAAAATCCTGGCATTCCAGATTCAACAATGCCCTCATATTTTTAATCTGAGCACCAGTTAAAAATATATAAAAGGCAGCCTATCCATTTACAAATTGAGCCTTAAAAGAAGTTCAGAAATTCATTCCGGTCACACCGGGCCTTGGAATCATGGGACGCAAATTTTTACAGACTCATAAATATTCCAAATAATTAAAAAAACATTTCTTGAAATTTTAGGATAATTAATAAATATGTGTTATTATTATTATTTTATATTACCCTCTTATTAAGAATTCAATGCTAAGGTTTAAATTCAATAAATATTATCCTTATTTTTTATGTGTCTCAATTTGTAATATCATTGGTCCTTATACCCATATAAGGAATTGAAGAATTTAAACAATGATATAAATAACATGTATATTCATTAAATGTGTTATATAATAATCAATATAGGTTTTGATGTGTACTAAATTAATAAACCACCCATTGGGATGGTAGGTCATACTTACACGAGAACTATGTTTGTGATTTATTATCATGTTGAAAAAATTAAAGAAAATGACATAGGTTTACATATATATAATATAATTAAATAATAATTACTATTTATTGTATATAGTATACTTTCACTAAAAAATTGCTTAAGTAATTCCATATAGTGTGTGAACGAATCACATAACTTTTAGGGGGTGGTAGTCCGCCACTCCTCAAATGAAATTATAATATTTATAGACAAAGAATAGAATAAAGGTATGTATAATAAAATAATTACATAAGAATTAATATATTATAAATTGAATATATATTATATATAAACATACTGATTATCATAATTCCCACCATTATATGTGAAAATGAAAGAACAAACAATCAACATTATGTGAGGTGATATTTTTCTATAATCATTAAAAGTATGTTGGTTACCAATTATATATAAGATTGTGTATGACTTGGTAGAAACCATTTCATAAAAAAGATAAAAATATTGAGGACACGTTTGATATTTTATAGGAATTTAATATTGATAATTGAGGTGTTGGGGAGAGAAAATAAAATAAAGAATATTTAGGGAGGGTGTTACATACTCTTTGTCTAACTCCTTTCACTTGTATACAATGATATTCCTAAAATTTCATTTTGAAATAGGGGGGATTCAAGGAAGAATATAGGGATTATTGACATTATATTTTTCATAATATGGATGATCCTAGGTCATTTAATATTTTTGAATAAGGGGAAAAGTTCATCCCATTTTATAGTGGACAATGAGTTACATTATTGTAAATAAAAAAAAGGTATTCATTAATGGAAGTTATACATTATAAATGTACCTAAAAGAAGGAAAATAATGTTTTAAAAGGGGAAAATAATTTATATAAAACTATAAAATATGAAAATATATTCTCTTTTAAAATATGGTTCCTTAACATAAATAATTATCCAAATATATTATTTGGTTTTATATTAATGCATATAATTTTTGATCCAGATTAATTTATCCCTAAAGATTAAAATAAACTATTATTTCTTAGTAAATATAGATGAAATTAATTATTAATTTGATTTATTATTTTTAGAAATAAAAAATACAATTATTTAAATTAATTTTTAAACAAGAACATGTGACACACTAAAACCCTACTTAAACTCATACCTGCTATCATTGGTTTTACAATCAATGAGTCAGTATATAAATTATAAAATATATTTTTGTCAATTAATATAACAAACATAAAATTTAATAAAAATAAAATAAAATTTAAATAATATAATAGTTTTATATAACTTGAATCATTTAATAAGATATAATATAATGAAAATAACATTAATTTGAATTTTGAAAATATTTATTTGATTTTAATATTAAAATATAAATAAAATTGAATTACAATTTATTTGTTATAAAATTTATTCATCTAAATAAATTAAAAAAATAATCAAATACACTTAAATCACTTTTAATATTTATTGAAGAATTTATTTCAGTTATTTATTAACTAAATAATTAGTACGTTTTCATATGATTTTAATTCAAAGATATCATTTAGAAAAATTTCTGATATTTTATAATAATACAGTTGGCCAATTTATATTTCAATTTATAATTTATAATAGAAAATATTATGTTTTTAAGTATCTCAATGTTTTAGAAATATTATAGGTAAGGAATGTTCTACTTTTCTTTTTCCTTACATAACATTTAGATATGAAACATCCTTTAATGATACCTAAATGGTCTATAAAGATTGAACCAATATAGGATTTGGTATAAATATGAAGATCCAATGACTTTTCGACAAGTTTCAATGTCATTTTGAACAATAATAGTATTCATTAGTCTATTATTAAGCTTAAATTTACCACAATCATTGTAATTAATTATAATCAATTTTACTAATCATTTTAGTAAAAAAAATTGGTTAATATTATTAGAAAACAATATTGTGATAACTAAAACCAATTATTTTCTTTTCTCAAATTTCATATAATTGATGTGTTTATATTGTGAATTACGTTAATCCTAATTATGTGGTGATAAATTATAGTTTAAATGTAATAATTTCCAAATTTCCAAAATGATTTTATATCTAATTTCAATATTAAAACGGTTATAATGGAATATATTGGATGAAAATTTTTATAGTTATTTTATTTTGGATTTATAAAATATTTTATAGAATAAATTATCATTAATATGTATTTAATAAAATAGGTGGATTATAATTAAAATCCATTACTTTTCACTATTCATTAAAATATGGTGTTTCATATAAAAATACAAATAATTCACTCAAAAATAATTTGAATCTTATGAATTTAAAATGATGATAAATTAAAAAAAATCCTTAAATAGTATAAAATTAGTTTCCAAATAGGTCCATAATTAGATGTCGATAAAACATGGTCTTACACATAAAACAATGTATCTCTATATTCTTTGTACTCTAAGAAAATCCAATTGTTGTCTGTATAGTTAGATTAACTTCTATTTCTTATTACATATTCTAATCATATTTATATTATAATTATATAATTATAATAGTATATAATTATTTGTGTTAATTATAATTTATCAAATCATTAATTTATTTCAAAATAAATATTTCACATAATCGCATTTTGTTACACTTTACCCCTCTTATAACGAGTTTCAACAATGATATAATTATGGTTTATAAAATGTAATAATTGATATTTCCTTTCAAATATAATAACATCATAAAATGAACAATAATTATTACTTTTAAATAATATTTAATCTTAATTCTTATCCATATCAACTCATAATTAGCTTACCAAATTGGTGAAAATAAGTGGGATGTGAAAAGAAGAACATAAATTAAGATTATAACCATCATGTTAAGAAAGAGATATATAGATAAAAAATTAGGATAATGTCAACAATCAAAAATCAAAATATTTGCGATGACCTATGCGGCCATCTGATTTATTGGAAACAATGTAAATAGGATAATATATTTGGTTTCAAGATCATTTTTTCAAATGATAAATAATTGTCATGGAAATATATTATTTCATGATTTCAGGGAAATGTATCCCTTTTTTGTAAGTTTTTCAACATTTATATCATCTCTCAATCCAATAAATGATTCTGAATTCTTAATTCCTAATTAATTGATACACTATGAGATCCATGATATATCATCATATTTTTCTTCATCTACTATCTAAAAAAAGTTGTAGGAAGAGGATATCCAAAATACATGAATCCTAAAATAGTGATATAAAAATTTTTCCTCAATAGAATCATCTAAATATTATACTAAATATTATTTAAATTTTTAATATTTTAACAATTTCATAAGATAAAAATCTGATGATTTTGAAATAAATTCATAAACACATCTTCACATAGACCTCCCAAATTATCTTAAGGTAGCTCGAGGTTATCGCAAACAAAACATGTGAATATCCTCAACATGAATCTTCATGAAGAATGTTAATAACCTAAATTACTATAAATCCTTTCACATGAAATAAAATATTCCTTATTACAATGTTATATGATATATTCATTCAATAAAATAATTTTTAAAAATCATATAAGATTTGATAGACCACATTGTCAACAAGTAAGTAATCTGGTTCTGGGAAATCAACACTATACAGTTTACATTATCAATATAAGTCATCTCTTTATACATAATAAACACTTTTTTTTGCAAATCATGATCCCATTAAGGGTTACCCTTCATAATCAAAATATCACCTTTCTATATCATCATTACAATTCAACATTTCCTTTTCGATCCATAATGAAAAAATAATATTAATATACTAATCTATTTCATTATTTTCATAACATAAAATTTTTATTCAAAATCATAAATAATGCATTCATCCAATATAATTCATAAACGATTAATTAGCATTAATCGATTTGATCCATAATTTTACTATCCAATAATATTAAATATATATTATTTATTAATGTTCCTAAAAATAAATCTAATCATGCTTTCTATATATACATAAAAAATTAATGTACAAACATACCATACCTTTCACATTTCAATTGAAGTCTGATTATCTTCAATTGTATAACCAATAATATTTTTTCCGTCTTGATTCGCATTATTGGATTTTCACATATGAAATCTATTTTCATAATTCCCATGCATTACACATTTGAAATATTCATTTTTAACAAAGTTATATTGAATGAAAACTGTTAATATTTGTGGGAGAGGAATTTATCGTAATGGAATCCACACTATCATGAAAAACACACTTATATGATGTCCAAATAAGTGATCATACCACATTATTACGTGAAAAATATGGTTTATCCTTGTATATTCATCGTCATCATTTATATAAATACTTTGTGATGGTTCATAAAGATTTGTATAATTCCCCATGAATATCCCTATAGAGTTCCAAACCTGGGGTGCAATAAGACCAGTTTTCATATAGAATGTTACACAAAGTCAAGATCAAAAAATTGTGCCAGAGTTGTTACAACAATTTCCATCTTTCCCAGATCTACATAAAATTCTTGTATCTAAACATGTATGTATATATTGTGAGGCACCCAATAAATCCTTTACCAAAATTCCATAACATTTTCCTAAAGCTTAACTCATCCTTATACTTTTTAATAGATTCATCAGAAGATATATCCTTTGAAATATACAAAGGAATCTCACTAAAAATTATGTGTCCTAAATTATAATGGCCTACTAAAACATCATTATGATGCCTACTATAATAAAGTAGTATTAATGTGAAAATAAAATTAAACACCTTTTCATAATTCTTAATAAAATAAAAAAATGGGGTGATTAAATAAAATATTAATTTAATCCCATTGGAAACATTGTTATATAAACACTTCTAAATAATAAAGCTATATTATTATCTTCTAGATTAATAATGAATAGCAGCCTTCTCAGACACATCATACAAAATACTTATATTCATAACATGTAGAAGTAATCAGAAAATGGGTGATATTTGATGATCAGTAAGGGTTAACAAGGGAGAAAGGAAATCACAAACATGATCAAAGGATTATGATATTGTTATTGTAACATTAGAAGAACCTACCCAACATATCAAATATCATAATCCCAAATAATGGAACAAATAATGGTAATTTAAAAGACATTAAATGTATATAAATAATGATCAAATTCTATTAAATCATAAAATTGGAATTGGATGTTGAAATTTCTTATAAAATAACATGTGATATAATTAGCTATAATTTAATACTAACATCGATAATGTATATAGGAACATCATCGGAGTATCACCTATTTTGTTGGACACACCACCATCACCAGTTTCATTAATTTCCACATAAGTGATTGGGTTACCTTTTATTCCCATTTTGGATCGGGGTACCCAATCATCCATTTTCATGGTGATTATACCTACTAGGTTGGACATACCACCATCTATAGTCACAATCCTTCCATTCCAAGGGATTAGTTATCACTATAATCACATATTAGATCAATATATTTGTCTTGATTCCAATAATTATATCATGATATATAAATCATTACCCATTCTATTGTACTGAGATATAGGCCTTACAAATATAATAAAAATTCATTCTTACATGTGAAAAAATATAATAAAAATTTCGTTACATAACAACTAATAAAATGAGATGGTATCTGTAAATGTAAAATTTTAACCCATGAAATGAAATGGGTATCATTAACATTTCATCATGTAATAACCTATAGAAAATATATTATTTTAATAATAATTTCATAATTGTATAAACTATTAAAAGAACCAGGTTTCAAAAGAATATATCATGTGGAATATAAATGGGTGTTATAAGAATCGTTCCATCAAAACAAAAACAATTCATGAAATGATATTAATGTATCATTGGTATCAATTTTTATATGGGAAATTATGACATCAATGGATTTCATATTATACGGAAAAAAATGGAATGATATTATCTAAAATTTTAGGAGGAAAATATCATTTCATCATTTATAAGTATTTTTAAAACATAAAACCTTTAGAAAAAAATCATTGAAAAATAATTGAAAACATTGAACGACTTTTTGATATCATTTTGGAAACCTTTTCCCTTAAAAATTTATAAAATACAAATGAATTTTTTTAAACAATATTTCCATGAAAACTGATAAACTAATCTTGAAAACATTTTTAATCAATTTTTTAATTACATTTAATACTTATAATAATATATTAAAGACATTTTTTGAAATTAATTTCTGTGAAAACATGTAAAATAAGAATTAAATATTTTTGAAAATTATATCATTAAAAATAAATTAAAAAAATATAAAAAAATCATAAATTCCTTCTCAAAACGTTTTTCAGGGATTATACATTTAAAACATATGATTGATACTTGAAATTTGTTTTATAAGTCACTATTTTCAAAGATGAAATATTTCTAATCGAAATGAGAAATTATGCATGTTTTTCATGAAAACATGTACTTATTTTTAATAAGAAATAACTATTTTAAAAGTGGTAGAATTTATTTAATATTAAATTAATATTTTGAGGGTAATAAATATAATGAGAGTTCTTGAGATTTAGATCATAAAATAATCTTAAAAAATCTCAATAAATGATGAGATTGTAGAAATAAACTGTTACCACTCATAAATCATTGAATCAAAATAAAATGTAATGAATACAATTAAATGATGATTAAAATATAATTAAATGATTTATATTAATTATATAACATGTAATATTCAGTATACATACGTCATAGAAAAATATGGTTTCATAACATGGAATATGTATCAAAGGAGGAAAATAGAATGAAAAAAACTTTAACAATTTGGTATCTAATGAAAAATAAACAACAAGAAAGAATGTTCATAAATTGGATATTTATATTGAAATAAATTTAATTATAATTCTCATTTAATAAATCCATGGAAAGTGTACACATCACATATAAGAAAAACTGAGTGGACATGGATTATGCTTCACATAAATTAAAAGTTAGATGAGAAAACACATAACACATGAGTACAAATTTAATCCTGATACCCATGAGAGATGAAAATAATATAAATAATTTAATACCATTAATTAAGGGAATTAATGATATATAATTTCAAAGGGTTGTATATACATCTTGCAAATGATTCTATTGGTGATTATGACATGTATTTCAGGAAAACAAATTTTGAGAGGAAATCCCTTTACATTGTGTCTTAACTCACATTTTAATCATTCAAAAAAACATTTTAATAAATATATATTTTAATAAATATATAAAATAACCAAATTATTATATAAAATAACATATATATTTTGATTATGAATTTCTTTTACCTGTTTATTAACAATTAAATGTTATGGTTGCACTATGGGTAATATTCGCTTTGTCTTTCTAATGTGTCTAAATATTTCTCGTGATAATCATTATACTTGTATAATGATTTCACTTTTTTAAACCATTATATAAATATAATATATATTAATTATATTTTTATTATAATTATCTGTGTAATATATAAATACAAAAAATAATACACTCTTCATGAAGATGAAAGGTTATACGTACGTAGGAACATTGTTTCAATTTTTTTGACGTATTGAAAAAAGATGGACAACCACATATATTTATATATGTGTATAATAGCCCTAAATTAGATAATTTATTTCATATATATATATATAAATAATTTCACAAAATAATCCCCTAATACATTCCATATAACATGTGGACAAATCACATCACTTTGATGGGGTGATAGTCCACGCATTCTGAAAAAAAATTATCATATTTACAAAAAATAGAATGTATAATGGTATGTGTTATAAAATAACCACATAATAATAACTAAATTATAAATATCATTTATATTATATAAAACTATATTTTCCATCATAATTTTCACCCTAATCGGTGGTAATGTAAGAATGAGCATTCATTCTTTTCTTAGGTGTTAGTTTGTCGTACACATTAACATAATGTTTGTTACCATTTGCATGTAAGTATGTGAAATTTTTGGGTTAAACATTATAATAACTGTATTTTATTACATTTATGATTATATTTTTGGGAATAATTATGGAAAAAAGTATAATTGTAGTGGTAAGAAATAAAAAAATGAATGAGATTGAGGGAGCATGTTTCCTTTTCATTTGGTAACACCTTTTAGCTTTCTCTAAAAGGATTCAACAGATTGATTTACTCAATATTTTATGATTAATGAATGAATGTTGATATATTAGAGAGTTATTTGGGTAAATATTTTCCGAACATATGTGGTTTTATATGTTTGATGAAGGGTGAGACTAATTTCCTCTTTAGAGTAGAGGATGATTTACACTTTTAAATACCAAATGGATATCATTTTCGGAGTTTACCTTAAAAGAATTTGAATCAAAAATAGAAAAATCATTTCTTAATGGGTAATCATGGAATAATGAAACCTCCACTAGAAGGAAGTATTTTTATTTTAATAATTTAGATTCTTATCTTCTTATAACTACACATTTTTATCATTTTTGATTTGTATTAAAGAATATAATTTTCTATGATATATATTTAAACAATTAAGATTAAAATAATTGTGATTTATTATAAAATATAGATCCAATTAATTATTAAATTTATTTTGTGTTAATAAAATTAAAATAATCCCACGTGTTTTTGAAATTAAAATTAAAATTTGAACAAGTGACACTCTAAAAATAACTTAAAACCGAACCATGTTAATTTTTTACAATATATAGGACAACATGTTAATTATAATAGATTATTAGGTCCATTAGTAGTTCATATTTAATATTTATTGAAAATTAAATATCATATTTATGAATATAAATTTTTTTTATTTTAAATCGTTTAATACAATACAATTTCGTTTAAAATAACTTAAATTTCAATTATTAAATAATTTATTTCATTATTATTTTTAAAATTACCAAAAAAAATATTAAAATTCAAAGATATTAGATTTACATATAATTATAAATACATATTCATCAAAAAAAATCACACTAACAAAAGTTCGATCAATTTAAATACCTTTTAATATTTATACTATTATTTATTTTAGTTTATTATTGACTGTATAAACACTATGTTGGTCATTCATTTGAATATTATTTTAATAAACAATATCAAAATATTACTGATAATATATTATAATATAAATTACCTAGTTATATTTCATAAGGATACTTATCACTGAAAATATGATGTTTTTAACATATCACAATAGTTTATAAATGGCAATGGTAAGGAATCTTATCCTTTTATATTTTTCCTTACATAAAAATAAAATTGGGGTCATCTACTAAATAATACCCCAATAAAAAACAAAATCTAATATAATAGGGGATTCAGTCTAAATATTTGAAGACAATTTATGTTGGATATGTTTTATTGTCATTTTATAACATCATACAATGGTTGTGTTCCTTATTAATCTTAATTTTACCATGATATCCATAATTAATTTTAATCACTTTCACTATTATTTTTGATAAAAAAATTTAGATAATATTCCGAGACCGAAAATATTAATCTGATTACAAAAGTGTATGTATGTTTTTAAATATTTATATAATTTATGTGTGAAAATTAATTTTAATGCTAATCATGAGATGTGGTGATGACGTAGTTTTTTAAAGTTAAAATATTCAAAATATCAACATGTATTTATTTATATTTTTCGTGAAACTAATTATAATTAATAAAAATGGATTAATTTATGTAAAATTGTTATATAATGTATTTATATACCAATTTAAAAAATAATTTATCATTAACATGGTTTTAAATCAAAATATGGATTTTAACTAAAATGCATTATTATTCAATATTCATAAAAAATGATGACTCATGGAAAATTCTAAAACAATTCAACATAAGTAAATTTAGACATTCTCAATTAAAAAATAATTTTTATTTCTACAAATGAAATTCATAAAAGTGGAAATTTTTTTAAATATGTTTTCCATTATATAGGGATAAAACAAGATATTGTGTTTTACACAAGCTAACTCAGAATTTTAAGTATCACAATATATTATAATTTGTGTGTGTAGTGAATGTTTAAAAAGGTATTGTGGAAAAAAATAAAAAATTATATATATTTTAAGATATATAATGAAATTACTATACAATTATTTATTTAAAATCTATTATATCCAAAGAATTAATTTAAATAGATAAAATATTTCACAAAAGAACAAGGTGTTATAGTAAGAATAAATTATCTAACTAAACTTCTGTTCTAATCCTTTAAATGTTCGTCATATTCAATCATCCATAAGAACATTACTCCCTTCGTCATTTACATAGTGATTATGTATGATAATTCTAGGAAATTATCCATAGACCATTTCTAATAGCTAGATAAACAATGAAAACTATGATTCTCAACTATCGTTGTTGTTCTGGGCCAACATCCAGTATCATTTGTGTTTAATTTATTGACCAAAATAACATCACTTGATATTTTATGACCCAAATATGAAATATTTTGTATCCAAATTTAATGCATTCTACATTTTTCACAAAGTTTTACCTTCCTTTGGGTCTTCAGTACAATTTTGTTGTCATTATCATTATCTTAATTAATAATTGAGTATATATGAATAACATCAATAAATACTACAACAAAATTATCAATGAAATCACTAAAAATAATATTTATTAAATATTGTAAGATATTCGGGGAATGAGTAAGACCAAATGGCATCATTATATGTTCCAATTTCCATACATTGTATAAAATTTCATCTTTGGTTATTTATCCTTATATACCCTCAATTGATTATATCTTTATGTAAGATCAATCATGGATATGAATTAACCTAGGAATAATTATTCAAATAATTTAAAAAAATGTTGTAGGTAGTACATGTTTTTTATTTTTATATTTTACAGAACATTATAGTCAGTGAAATGTGGAATTGATCTATATTCATTTTTAATAAATTGAAATGGTTAACAGAATGTTGACACACATAGATGAATAAATCCTATATCAATATTCCTTTAAATTATATTCTTATACTACAAATACTAAGTTTAGGAAATTCTATATGTTGAATTTGAAATATATGTCGAACCTGTAATGAGTTCAGTTGATAAATAAAAATCATGATTCGATGGATGCCTGTGAACTCTTCTCGAAAGAATTTACATAACTCTTGTAATATTTGAATATGATAGTTGTAGTGATTATATCAATCAATCTTTGATAAAAACAATTGTATATAAAAATAAATACTTATGAATTGGATATAGATTCAATTTAATTTTATATTTATTATCACAATGGTATACTAGGATAGGTTTTCTCATAATATTAAATATGACAATACATCCACACTAATTATTTTCAGATATATATAATGGAAGCCATTATATTCCTAAGATAACATCAAATTCTCACTAATAAAGAATAAAAGTATTTCTGAGAAACCAAATCACATAAATATCAACTAGAGAAGAATCATAGAAATTTGATATAGTCAACATAAAATAATTTTTATCATGTATATATCAAAATTAAATCATTTAGATGTAATTATAATATCAATTTTAAATTCATTAGAAATAAAATTATGTGTTCATATAGAATTATATAGTATATTTACAGTTCTATAGTGGGTTTTAAGTGTACCTTTCACAACATCATAATCATAACCCAAATAATACATATGTATTTAATGGTATTCCCCTTTTTATCTCGTTTCAGAATGTTATTTAAATATATCATCATAAAAAATAATATTTTATAACATGTTATCATAACACTCAACCTCTTTATGTTTTAAAGGGTGATGTGTGGGAGGTTCATTCTATGGATCAATCTCATTATTCATATCATTGTCAATCTTCATCCAATCACATTAGCATTCAAAATCATTCTGACCTTATTTTTCACACATAAAAATTTCCCACGTCTCTATAATAAAATTTATTTCTTGCTTCCTTCCAACCATTGAGACAAAAAGAATGTTCATATTCCTGAAAATATTGTTTTTATATTTTCTCATAAATTTAGTATTTTTTTCATAGAAAATCCATGATTCCATTGGTAACTCCTTTCTAAATTTCCATATTTATAGAAAAACAAATTATATATTCATTGCTATAAATTTATATAACAGATAATTATTTTTTGAGACACAGATTTATACTATTAATGAATCAATCAATAAAAATATAGTCTTTGATGATTACAAAAGACATGTTCCTTAAATGCCTTATAAAATTTTCCAAAAAAGGACTAATGGATTCAAGATTCTTATGTTTTATCATAATTAACTCCTTATCCATTTCTATACAATGAATAATAAAAATGTACTTATCAAAATGGGAAAAAACTCATCCTCTTATATGGGAAATTTTTATTTTCATGACTTGTATTCTAGATAAGATTCCAGCATTGATCTTCATCACCACCAAAATGATAAAGATACCAAATGATGATGTAATGGTCATAAAAATATATAATATAAAATATAATTGAAATTTTATTTATCAACTTATCATTGACTATTATATTAGTACAACCCCAAAAGATGGTGGATATTTACTTATAAGGGACTCAACCAATCAATAATCCCTCCTTTTATCATTTGGAAGGTTATCATAATTAATAGACATTTATATTATTATAACAATAATAATAATTGATTTCATATATTATTCGGTTTCTAAATAGGAAAATTATCACATTAACTTTCTCATTAATAAATACGATAATTATTTTTTGTTTAATTGATCGACTAAAAAATCATTTTTTACATATAATAATCTCATTGGGGGAACCATATAATCCTTTAAAATCATTAATAAGATATATTAATTATATGACTTATTTTTTTATATGATAAATTTTTTAACCTATTACATTCATGTAAATCATTTATTCAATCTGATAATAATGTTTTGTAATGAGTTTTCAAATTTATGAAGCATATCCCTCATTAGAGTAAAACTATTTTTGTAAAAAGAAAAATGTAATTTTATGAGGTTATGATGTAGTAAAATATCAATGATCAATTTTTAGTGTTAATACTCTTATGTATGACTATATTATTTCCACATCCACATTTTAGTATCCATATATGTATGTAATTTCATAGAAAACCAATCTTTCTATCCTCCACAAACATTATCGGAAAATTTATTTCACTTTGACATATTCGCAGTGTTCTCACAAAATATTCATCATCCTAGTTTCAATTGATTAACTAATTATATATAAAATTACAACTATATAATCACAGTATGTTCATATATGGAAATAACCTCTTAATATATGAATAATCATTTAATAAGAACCAAAAAACAATTACATAGGTTTATTTTATTTAGAATCATGCAAACAAAAAAATCTTGATTGGAGATTAGGTACACCATCACCCATGATGTTTTAAAGAATTAGAACATTTAATGTTTTATAATATATAAAACATTTTTCATTAAATTTGGATGATAAAATATGAAAGGATGATCTCAGATTCTCAGTAAGAATATACAATTGAGATATCAATAATTAGATAAGAAAACATGTGAATATTAGTATCGTAACATGAGAATAAAGTTTGGAAACTAAATATTTTGTGTCATTGATCATAATAAAGTTCAATGACATAAATCCTGGGAGTTTATAAGATATCAATCATTATTTAATCAATGAAGATAATACATGATATAATAAAATTATTCAATGGCATAGATTTGTGGAATTCAAACAGGCATTGGAAATTATATGCCGAGGCTACACACAAAGACATTCATTATATTTCAGGATTGGGATTACCACCAATATAACAACATTTTTTTGTGATAACCTATCATGTTCCCTATTTGGTGCATGGGATAGAAACTATATTACTTTCTCTTAGTCTCGAGATAACATACCATATACCCAACAAGTTAATAAATTAGTAATCATTACTCTATTCATTAGAGTGTTATATAATTCAATGATTACCCATAAAATAATTAAAATACTAAATATGTGCCACAAATGATCATAATATTTTAATTATATAAGAATGTATGAATGTATATGGGTTTAGTAAGTATTTCTTTATTGAATAACCCACCGAAACGTATTGGGTTGTATAAAAATTCTATATTTTCATCATAGCATAAAAGTTGGTACATGACTTTGTTTAATAAAATTATTTTCATTATAAACTTCAAATATCCAAGGAAGGAATATGTATTTTATCACAAAATCCTATACCCGAAAAAAACCTAATTCAAATAAAATGATGGATTGTTAGACAAAAATTTGAAATGTACTATTTAAATTGTAGAACGATCATGATAGTGGGAAATTACATTCGTTCGATACAAAATAATATAAATATTAAATTAACATTTTCATTAAAAACTTAAATATTCATCATTCAAAAAAAGAAATGTTTATTACTCTTAATATTTGATTCTAAAAACACAAATAAGTGTACAAGTTACTTTAAACATTCATATGATTACAATAAACCCATAATGAATTCTTTTTAAGAAACATATATATGGAAGATAAATAATTTTCAACCAATGAATGAAAAAATATCACTTTTCCAAAACATTATTCATTAGGTATCATTAAGTATTCAAGAGAATAAAATAAAATTTAAATTTATTTATAAAAAACTAGAAGTGAATAAAATTAATGAGTCTATTGAGATCTATATCATAATATTCCATCATCAGAAAATTAATAATAAAAACTATTCATAAATAATGATATTGTAACATAATACCATTACCTCTATCGAAACATTTGAATAATAAGTTACAAGGAGAGAATTGAATACTAAAAAAATATCCCATATTTTTTATTATAATAATAATATAAATAATTCATTTACAATATACCATACAATTAAAATAATGGGTGAATATATATCGTGTCCCATGGATTTAAAAGAAGTAGAAAATCACATTCCTCATCAGAACAATTTAAATTATAGGACTCTTTGACAAATAACATTAATAAAAACATTTAATATTCATAAAATAAAAATATTTTAGATTTATATATCTAATTGCTAGTATATGGACCCCCAAAAAGAAGCTATTGGCCAGAATGACATATGTTTCCCAGAAGTAAAAGGGAAAATAGAAATTTCATATCATGTCTATAGACCTTATTTGTACACAATGAATCCTCATTTATAGTAAATATTGATTTATTATACATATATTATATAACCATATGCATTTATTAAAGACCACATATGATTTCCATATAATATTTTCTTTCTTAAAATATAAAATTATTTGATATAATATTTGTTCATTTTAGTAACTTCATCATTTTCATTGTTTGTTATGGTTTAGTAGTTTGTGTCCTTTTAAATTTTTCTTAGCCTGAAAATCTCAATTGTATAAATAATGATATAAATATTAAATATTCCCACAATATATATATATATATATATATCTAGATTCATTGGTAAAATTTATATATACAATTTGAAGCAAACAATTTCTAGAGGTGGTAGGCCACACATACGAATGAATGTTGTTTAAGTTTTTTAAAATGAATGGAATAAAAGAATGTAAAACAATATAGCAGCTTTAGATAATAAAAAATTCATATATATCAAATATTTTTATGAAATCTATCTATATTACTATTCACACCAAAATAAAAAGTAAAACAAATCACATCGCTCTTTGAAGAAGGTAGTCCACACATGTATACAACCAACATTATCAATTCCCAAATGTTTGGATTGTTATATGGTTGAGAAGATATTAAATTTAGGGAGAAGGATGTTGATATAGATAATTAAATAAACATAATAACATCTTATTATTCCTAAGATAATTATTTTTTAATAACTCAAAATTTAATATGATATTAACGAGTTAAAGAAAAAAGATGCTAAAAATTTCTATATTATGAACGAAAGCCCCACATTGAATATCTTCCATAGTATTTCACAATATTCTTTTTTATACAGATTCATTAATTAAAATTGGATCCATAAGATTTGGTGATTGAATTAGTGATGATATATCATTAGGTATTGCATGAATAAAAGGATTTGGATATGTGTATTTCTAAGTAGAGGTTTACCATTTTATATGTGGGAAAGAAAAAAATGTGGAATTTTTTTATATAAAATTAAACCGAAGTTTTACACATTAAACCTAAAAATGGGATATTTATAGAAAAATATAATACATAGATTCATAATAAGTACAAAAAATAAATAACTAGAACATTTACTATTTCATTTGTACATTTATTGTTTTAGTGTACCCCTGGGTAAACCATTTTTTATCTAAACCATTGTAATTATTTTTTTCATCGCTTACTATTGAATATGATAGAAAGATAAAGTATAAAATATTATATAATATTATAAATAATGATCCCAAAAATTTAATTTATTATTTACAATTGTATCCACATTTTTATAAAAAAATAATTTAACATTATAGCTGCAAATACATAGAAAATTGGATTTCAAAAGAAAAACACCTTAATGGTATGAAATGTTTTTATATCAAAATTTATTATTAAAAATATTAAAATGAGCAAAATTTTATTAATAATAATAAAATGTAACAATTTTTACTATTAAATAAAATTTATAATAGTATATAAATTACAAAAGACTATAAATGTTTGGGGATTTTTTATTTGAATTCCATATATTTCACTCATCACTAAAAATTAATTCATTTCATGGATATAAAAAATATATCACAAAAATATTATTTTTTTCATTTTAATTATAAATTTTAATTTTATTTTAGTAGACATATTTTCAATAATTGTTATAAAATAATCTTATAAATCCTCAAAAAAAGCATTACATTCATTTATTATGAGATGAAATGTATTTCAAAAGTGTATAAATACTATAGATAATTAAATAATATTTTTTCAAAATAGATTCATTATTTTAAAATGATATACTATAATAAAATAATTTTTTTCTTTGTATATATGCATAAAAATATAATGAAAATGTTATAACTATTTTATTTGAAGTATAATATTAATTTTATAACGTGGTTCCCTAAAAATAATTATTTCCTATAATGAAAATAATCAATGAAATTAAAATAATTTGAAATAATTATTTCATAAAATATTAGTTTTTTAATCTGATGTATCTTCTATATCATAAATTATTAATATCAATAATATTCAATCATGCATGTTTTGTGTATTTTTTTAATCGATGTATATTAATATATCTATATATATATGAGATGGATCATTATTTATTTAATTAAGACTCATTCAGTTGTTTTTTATGGATTCATTTATTTAATATTGGTAATGTACATACAATTATATATAATATTTATCTTAGATTCATTTAAAAATCATCCACTACTTTAAAATTTTGATTTGATGGTGAAGATAATCCAATGTAGTCATATTCTAATTATATGTAGAATGTATCTAGCTTATGCTGACAAAGAATTAAATTTATGTCATCCCAGAAATTTGTTTTGCTTCCCAGTTTAGTGGAGACCCATGTTTATTTATAACATTCATGGTATACATGGTTTGAATCCGTCCTGAAGAAATTTAATTCTAATTCCGAGGTTTTGATCTCAAAATTACTATAAAAACATTCAAATTGGGGAATTTCATTGTGATTGTATATATAGACACTATAATATTTGTTGTAAATCAGTATAATAATGTATCCAAATTTTCAATTGTAATGAGTTATGAGTTTTATTTGTAAAATAATAGCGAATATAAAAGGAATATTGGTTGTTATGTAGACCAAGAATAAGTGATAACATTTACTACAATTATAATTTTTGATAGATAATTGTTCTAGAATATCAAAATGTAATACATAAAATTTTGATGAACTCCCATAGAATATGGAACATAACATATTAATTATAAAGATAGTTAAAGAGTAGAATAAGATATATATATAACATGAAATGGTTTTTTTATGAATCATACATTAATAAGGGAATAAATTTTATATGAAAACATATTTTAAGAATCAATTTTGTAATGTTTTTTGAAAGTCCAAATTACAGTAGTATAAAGAATAATGTGGTATTTTCAAATAACATTAGAGTCAGGATATTTCCAAAAATTTATAATTAATGGGGATAATATGTAATATTCAAATATGGATTGGGGTTCTCCCATTTTTTATTGGATGTCCATAAGTGGAAAAATAATTTATAGTACAATAAATTGTTATTTTTGGAAATGTATGAAAAACATTTGTACATTATTTATCATAGTAGAAACACAATATATATCAATCACAGAAAATGTGTATAGATTACCTAAATGAAGAAACTCTTTTAAAACATTTATGAAGTTGGTCAATAGCCTATATTGATTACATATGTATGAAAATATTCAATTAAACAAACTAATAATCATGTTTATCACACTCGCATGAAATATATATATATTTTGTTAACCATATGTATGATAATATCAAAAATCAATGATTTTATGCTGGAACTTTTTGAGAAAAAAATAATTTGATGATATATTCACAAAAACATTATCATCTCCAATGTTTATGAGTCATGGGATATAGCAATGAGTTCATCCAATCTCATTAATCTATCGCGAATCATATATTCCTATACCGCTATTAACGACTGTTCTATTTTTTTATTCTTATTTTGATCCAATTTCTATGTATTATTATTTCTATGAATACATGGTTTGATACTCTATATTATGATGATTTTTATTATTTCGATGATTGATTATATTTTGAGGATTATTTTTTATATTTTATTATATATATTGTTTCCCATAATGAAAATTTACTCAAGTATGTGACGATTTTAAATAAATTATCCTTAAATTGGTTTAGAACAATGACTACTTCATATTTATTATAATATGTTTCTAGACAAACATAATAAAAACCATTTATATTTAGTATCACAAGGGGAAAATAAATAATAGGAGAATATATGAAAATATCATTTTTCGAAATAGAGGGATTCTTGGAGGATATCAAATTCTAGAGGAAAATGACATGAATAATGATAGGTCCCACTAGGTCAATTGATTAGAGAATCCCAATGAAAGGGGGATGAATTAAGATATGATTTATATTCCATTGAATAAATTTTATATCAAACTCCCACATCCGTAAATGATATCTGATAGTTTTTGTAAATAGTGTTATTGTATTCCTATTTTTGTGTTCTGAACTTACTAATACAATACATGTATAACCATTCATAATTAATATATATATATATATATATATATTAATGGTTTTTTTAGAACTATCAAAATAATTTTTTCTTAAAAATAAATAATAAATATCGTGGGGGAAAATTATTTTTACATGGTTCACCATTATGGTCATGTCCATGTAGTTCGAGATATAACATTTTATAACGCACTAAAAAATAGAATTATTTCTAAATTATTTTTTACATTGGTCACACATTCTTTTAAATACTAACAAATGATTAATTATTATATGAGGATATACCCCCTCAAAACAATTATTTTAATTTAACTACATATAATAGAAAATAATGTTGACATATATGACACAACCGAAATTTCCTATTATTGAATATGGGACTATATATAGGTGAGGGACATTGAGTATCCACCAACTCCTTCACTGGAAACATTTGGAACATCACCATGAATAAAACCACCATTCCATGAGATGCAATGGAATCCACATCTTTTATGTTTTAGAATAATTTTGAAATTATAATCTTTACATGATTGTAATGATCAATTCAAGAACACCATTGGTAACATATTATATATATTACAAGTATTATTTATTATATTTTATTTCATAGTAATAATTCCTTATTCTGTTTTTAAATTAATTTTTTTCCGCTTTCAGAGGCATTATATTTTATCTCTTGAACTAATATAAGATATTTTATATTGATATTTGGTTATTTAATTCAATCCAAGGGTTTGGATTGAATTTACATAGAAATTTTTAGGACATATGTATCATGAATTTTAATGGAATAAAATATCACATGAATATTCTATTTAATTACAAATAATTTTTATCCTTAACACCTTCCACAGCTACAATTCATAATTAATAGGTTAAAAAAATTATGTTACTTCAGAATGATAATGGATTATGGAATGGAAAATTTCCATCTTTCCTCAACCTTTGTGTACATCCATACTCTATGGAAAATAATATGGTCTCGATCAAATATTTCATTTATATAATTATTCATGGCAGTGGTTCTTATATATTTTCAAAATATATCGAAATAATTAAATACATCAAACATTTCCCTATGATAATATATGGAATGATCTCTATTACCACCGTAATTTATTTAACACTATATTGAATAAACAATTTCCAATGATTGTAAACACATGTGGGATATAGAAGCATAAATTTATAAATTCATCCAAAGGTATACTCTCCACATTACAATAATATTATAGGGTATAAACTTATTATTTTAAAAATTATTATAGTATCATTATCCGATGTCGTTTTCGGATCACATAAAAATATAAAAATATTGAATATCAGTATTTCTTTACAAGGAAGCTCCAAAATATTCATCATAACGTGAATCTATATAGTCACATAAAAACTCAAATAATAACATAAACATCAGCTCATCCAAAACACATCATCCATGTCAAATTGGTATCATGCAGTGTGGAAACTCCATCTTTAATAGGATTATGGTCAAATATTTTCTTTATATAACAGGTACCCTGAATATGAAATAGTGATATTTATACCAATGCATATTATATAGAAAATCATAATTGGATACTAAATTTTCTGTATCTTCTAGAAATATTACTCTCTAATATAATGAAACCATTTGGAATTATCAAAATTATTTAAATCCTTTATCAATCACTTCAAACATCTCAATATTAGTCAGAAAAATTTTATACATTTCTTGTTATTAAAATAAAACAATAATCACCATCAAATAATTTTCCATATATAAATTTGATTCATATTCTACATGAAGTCATTCTACTTTTCACCATGAATCCCATACACATGAGTTGGATGCAAAAAATAACCTCATATAACATTACATGAAATGATCTTTAATATCAACATTTTACGCCAATAATGAAAATTAAATTCAATGGGTGCTATTGAAGGTCCATTAAAATTATCCCTTTGTTAATTATACAAATTTTTTATTTGATTGTGAGGTTGTAATCCATTTAGGAATTTAATTACACTTTTTTTGTGAATCAGTATGGTGGTTCTTTTCAATTTTTGACCCCATAATATTATAATACTTTTCATGGCCTTAGATTATTAGTTTCATGTAATTAAATTAAACATTAATTCACGGTAAAATGTCCTCCTAAAACATCAAATATTTTAAATTGTTTCTTGGAATTATATCATCTAAAATTGAAAACCATTATTTGTAGGAATTTTTTATTTATGATCCATACACAAATAAAACAACCATCTAAACTGATATTACCCACAATGTACTATTAATGAGTTTACTATATATATATATATATAAATTGGTATATCAATAGAACACCAATGACTACTAATTTTTGTATTTTTTTAGGAAATTACAGTATTTGAAAAAATCAACAATTATATTTATATAACTAATGAATACTAGAAAAAAATTTAATCTTTTGGAAGTTACACACTCTCAAACAAAATTCTGATCTCATTAAATTTTCATAAGAACATCTTTACATATAAAATATAATTGATATAGATGTTAGATATACCATATATAGTATCAATTGATACAATTCATAAATACAATGTAAGAAAATCCTATACACTAACATATCAATAGAAGGTTCATTTATTCAAAAAAATATTCCTTATAAACATTCAAGATTCCTCAAAATACTCGATATAATTTATTATAACTTGAAACAATGTATTTATATAGTTTCATGTCTTAGGATATTATATTTTGAGAATATTATTTTCCAAATATCAGTTTTATTATCCTAAAAACATCATATTATGATTCTAGAATTTAGATCCTAAAAAATAATAAATGTACTTTAGACTTGTTTCAACCCAAATATATCATCACATATATATTTTTTTGATAAGGTAATTAATTTTAAAGATTTTATTTGTAACACATCAAATTCAATGTGACATATCATTATAAAAATTTCAATTAGAAATATTAGAGTCATTGTATCATTTAAGACATAACACTTATTTCATTATGCCTTTTTTCATTTTCAAAACCATTTTAAAATTGAAATAATAATTCTAAAAATAATGTTTTTTATTGATATAAATCACAACCATGTATAAATTAAACACTCTATGATTCATGAATTTTTTTGAAATAAAAAACATATAATTTTTAAGTACATACACTTACTACATTCATTCAAAAATATTATTGGATAATACATCAAATATTTTTTTCACAAAGTATTACAATTATTAATACTATATATATAGATGGGTACCATCATGTTTCTCAAAGTTGAGGATTTGTGTTTGTAAGATTAAAAATACACTTTATCATCAATATTTCATTTAAATTTTTTAATTTTAAAATTAAATATAAAAAACAACATTATGATAATCTTCATCTCGAATATCTTCAATATACTCCTTCTTTAATAAATGTTCAATGGATCTTATTTATGTGAGATCACATACACACATTATATCTTCATAGAGACAACTCTTTTTCCTTTAGTAGAATACGATTTTCAAGAGATTTTAAGTCAATTCCACTTGTCCATCAATTATCATTCATTTCATAATTAGTTGATAACAATTCTCGATTCCTTCTCCATTTAAGTACATTTCACCAATATGATAATCCCACCATTAATTATATTGTTCAGAATATAGAGGAAATATTTTACCATAATAGTTATGATATTTATCTTAGACTCTATATATTTCAATTTATATTCATTGAACAGTGATCATCCACCATAATCACAGTTAGAGAATATCCATAATCATTTTTTCAAACAAGACATTAAATTTTACATGAAAAATGATTTGATTGATTAAATATGGAAGAATGTTTCACTCATTTTTAGGATTGACCAAATTTCCCAAAACAATTCATTGTACTATATTAATGTGACTTATCCTTATTGGATATCATTCCAAATATTTCATATTTGTGGAATATTTATATTCTTATTATTTTTTAATACATGAGTAATTCTATTTTAATTTACTATCCATATGACTTATGTAATAAAGATAATCATCAACCATTTAAATATTATATAGTGTTGTTTTCTACTAAATAATTTAAATACCATGTTGGTGTTTTCATTTTAATTTTGGGACATATGAATTAAAATAGAATTCTCCTAGTCGGTCATGTTTTTTAACCATTTTATAATTTTATTGTCCCATTATTTGATTCATCATTTTATGAAATCTTTACATTTAATTTTTTTTTAAATATTATATTTCCCTATAAATCTATGATGTTAATTTTGATGTTATGAATATTGAAATATACATTATTTCATTTAAATTTTTCATCTTCTATTGATGATCGTTATTTTCATCATTCTTCATGTAATATTTTTTAATATATTTTTAAATGAATAAGTATCATCCATTCCTAATTATTTACCTTCCGAAAGATTTTTTTTAGAAGAATGATACTTTTTTATATTTTACTATTTATATGTATTCTTTATGATATATTGGGACATATATTTAATCAAATTACATTAATCATTGGTCATAGCTTCATTTTTTTATTATCAAATATTACATTAAATTCCTCTCCCATAAAAATTATATGTACTTTGTAAGTATGTCTAATAGTTTCATATAAAAATCCATTTTTGGTTATCCATTTATATACATTTCCATAAAATTATTGGATATCATATATTCCATTTAATTATAACTCCATCAAATTAAATCAAAATATTTTTTCCTCTTCATAAACTTATCAATTTAGATACATAAAATTATTTAGTATTTTTAAATTTCTGGTAGTGCAAAAATTATATAAAATATTTTGCATGATTTAGAATTTGATACCTCAGTTAGAAAACACTTATATAATGAAGACCTTCTAATTTTTTCAATATTTTAATTTTGATAAAATGTAATATTTAATATGATTTTTATATTTAAAAATAAATATTACATTATTTTCTACAACTCATTAATGAACATGCAGTAATAATGTTTTATTTCAAAAACAACTGTAAATTTATTTTTTACTTCCTTTTGGATAGAAGAATAACTCTCAAATATTATTTATTATATATAAATGATTAAACTAGTCCAGTTAAATTGAAAAATTCATTATTTACCTACATATTATGTATTACCTAAAGAATAATCCATTGATGTAGAAAACACTTTTTTATATTTGGAAATTCAGTCTATAAAATGTATTATCCTGAAAAAACAATCAACTTCCCAAAAACATTTCAATGTATAGAAAATAAATAAATATAAAAAACATATATATGTTATATGTTATTTTTCTTTAAAATTGAATAAGAAATGTGAAACCCAGAGTGGGTGAGTAAATTGGGGTATGAAACCTTTTCCTTTTAAACACATTTCATCCAAACTATCAAAGCCCCAATATAACATGAAATATTTATATTAATGGGAATATATATTATCTCATTATTCAAATATAGACATAATTAACTATTTTATTGGATTCCATTTTGATTAATGTATATTCATAGTTTACATAACCCTTTTTAATTTTATCACACAAAATATAAACCAAAATCCACATGGTAAATACTAATTTCTAATTGGTTATCCACAACTTAATAGTCTATAGATCATGTGATAAACATTATTTAAATGCATCAAAAATACTATAATAAAATTAACATATCATTTGGATACTTTCCACGGGGTCTATAATGATCATGTTTGTTAAAATATAACCCTTCGATCACAATCCATATAACATTGATTTTAGAATCACTACATCAAAGGGAAAATAAAATTCTCTCATTGTCCCAAAAATATGAACATATTATTGATGATTTAATAATATATAAATTAGTTTCCTGTAATATTGAAAATAAAATACTTAGGCCTTCTACAAGAATCAACATGATAATTTCAATCATCACACGAGATTTTTTATAAGCACCTTCTTCTACGTTCTATAATAGTCAAAGAATTACCATCCTCAATTGATAGTTTTGATATATTCAATTTTAAAATATGAATGATCTCTAATGGATTCCATGTCTTCTTCAATATCCTTTGCTGCAATAAATCAATTCCATTTTCTTTATCCAAACAGTGAAAGTAAAATTATCATAAGATTGATGTTTTCTATTAAATGATAATACATACGATTTTTAGATATATATTATTCATTACATTAATCCAAGAGTTAATATTGAAAAACCCTCATTTTTTATTGATCCAAAAACCTTTTAAATTTATTGGAATCATAATATTTGATTAATATAATTATTAATCAACTAGAATTTTCACCACTAACTATAATTATTATTACCTTTAATAGCTATTAATATTGATAAAAAATCATTAATATTTCCAGGTAAAAATTTTCTGGCCTAGTAAATCTACCTTGTAACATTACATCAATATGTTACTGTTTACTAAGTAATAAAATAATGACTCGATCTAATCATGAAGGTATAGATTTTTTCATAATGGCGTGGATTCATACTGAATAGATCCAAAAATGTCATGAAATAACAGCAAAATTACACTCCAGTTATATCCTTTATGATCTTCTACAACTCCCTAATTATTTATAATATACATAGAATACATATTTTATGTCTACATTACCCATATATGTAGTTATTTATTTATTTAAAATAAATAGAAACACACATATCCAATTAGAACACTTTTAAATAGAAGTCTGATGAAGTAACAGGGTTTCCACAATTGGGGTCTAAAATAAGGATGTCAAATGGAATAAAATCTAATGATATTCACTCCCTTATGTTGTAGTTAATTCTCACTAATGTTAGATTTCATAGTAGCCTAATGTTACCTAATTAGTTGATAAATTATCCCTTCATATTACAATATTTTCTTGGTATGTAGGATCTCTGTTGGGGTTGCAATATAACATTCCATATTATAACAATGTATGATACAGAGCAATGAGTGTCATGGGAATTATTTAGATAATTATAATTAATTATGGAATCTTTCACTACTTATGGTCTCTTCACATTCCAGTGTTTTCAAGGAAGTGTACCATTACGAATTACTATTGCTACTTCTAGGAGAGAGTGATCATACCAAAATAATATTTCCACAAAAAATGTCATGGACCATTGGATATCAGACCACCCTATAACCCCACATGAATTAAAAGTTTTAGGTCCATTAAATATTGATTTTCAGTTCATAAGGGAGGGGATGTAAACCCTCCCAGTGACCCTGAATAACATTTCTATCCAAGTTATCTGAAGGGATTCTAGCCATAATCAGTCTGAGGGTGGGGCATCATCCCAATATTTTAACAACCATTTTCATGACCATAAATTAATTCACTAAAACAAACTAGAGACTTACTTGATCATATAACTCCATTATTACATGAATTATTCTATACATTCCTAATACACATACACAAAACTATAAAAAATATAACTTTTGTCCTCATTTTTGGCATATCCGGCAATTAAATGTCAAACCCATGCTTAAAAAAAGTTAAAATAATGTTATGCAAAGAGATGATACCTTTAAATTCACAAATGGATGTCTAAACCATGTAAACACAATCCCCCATAATGAAAAAAATGGTCAGTACATTTCTCTTGTTGATCTTTTCTGCACATATGTATGGATGCCAATTTTATTTTGGTATGTTTGATATTTTTCATTGTTGGTATCACTCGATTTCTATTCCTCCAGATCAATAAATTATATTTTTATAGAACATAATAACACCATATCATATACCCTCATTAGTCAATCTAATATGAAGGATACATCACCATATAAAAATCCATCATTTAGAAAATTATATAGGATAAATCCCTGAAATCAAATATATTCGGATGATTATTATGGTCAATGAGATTTAAAATCATTAGTTTTTTATTTTCTATTAAAACACTAATTGACTTCATGTGATCATCTACTTCCCTAAATGAGATTTTATTTTCTAGACATGTTGGAAAGTCATTGTTGGATCAATGTACAGTTTTTTTGCGAGAAAGGAATTACCCCACTACCCACAATTCAGTGTAAATGCTTCCATAAGACCATAAAATGTGTTTTAATCTTTATTCATGAATAATTCCTCCCCATGAAATCCCTGTCACAAAGAAGAATGACCCCCATGACTCTTCCCCGGAGATTTCTTCCTTCTAACACATATCACACAAGTTGAGCATGCACTCTATGTAGGGTGTCTATGATATTCCTAATGTATCCGACTCCATCCTCTATAGAACCCTACATATTCATCCATGATACCCAGTGTTGTCTCCCATTCAAGTATTCACACTAGATAATAGTGGAAAGAACCCTAACAATGTTAGAAATTACACCTATTGAGAATCTTATATAAAATAGTTAATGAATCCATAATAATACTAAGACATTTTTTACCAAAGTTATTCATCCACATAATGCATTATATCCATTTTTTTAGTTCATCATGCTGCATATAAACCTTTACAATTACTTGATCAATGTGTTGGGTATATAAAATATTATTGAATTGCGTGCACCCTAATATTTTATGTGGAGACTCCTTCATTGTATTTCTAGGATTCTACTCGGAGTATAAACACAACTTTTTAATATCCAATTTTGATATATATATATATATATATTATTTTATTGGGTTGTTTTATTATTTTGACACTCCATTTTAACTAATTTTATAGAATCATTTTATCTCTTAAACTGATCTCTTATATGAATTCATGAATTTGAAAGTATCATCTAAAAAAATTTATTTTATATGTAGAGGGATAGAGTCTTTCTGTGATAATGGAGAACATTTCAAAATGATATACCCCTTATAATTATCTGACATAACATATCATGGTATAGTATAAAAATTATATGAGAGAGGGTCCGCCTTATCTAAACCCAGGTGTGGCTGTGAAGAAACCCTAAATCACTCATTGTAAGAAGATATCCATCCAATAACAAATAATTAACCATAATATGCGATTTGAAGCAAAAGAGGGGAATGTCATCATCACCATCACCGTTAAAATGAAATTCCAAAGTAGTCTATCAATGGACTTATCCATGTCCATCATGACAACCCATAGTAGACCCTTGTAATTTGTGGGTTATATTAGTAATTATTTATTGCGCCAAAGAAATAACTCATTTGATAATCCTTCATCTAAAAACCAATATTGTTCCCTGGATATTTACATAGGAACAAATGGAGACAAACTGTAATTGACTACACTAAAAATAACATTATGTTCATAATTACACATACTCAATAGTTTATAGAGTTGATGGGAATAATGATCCTTGTTGATTTTTATGTGAACCATTGTAGTGGAAAAACAAACACAAGGTAAGATACTACCCAGGAATAAGTCCACCATTTCTTACACCATATTGATCCTCACTATATCCCAATATGATCTGCAGAAGGTTCCAATAAATCAATCTTATAACACCTTGAACCCAGAATCCCATAGTTAGTGCATTATGACACAACATTGGCATGATCACAAGTGATCCAATCAAGAAAGACCAATCAATTTAGTAGCCTTGTATGTACTAGATATATACATATTTTTTACATTACATTATGAAATGAAAAACAACAACATTGTGTCCCCTTTTAACACATTCATCTCCCATGGACTACCCCTACATGCCAGACATAATATAATTTTTCACATCCTAGGAAAAATAAAACATATAAAGGGGTGAGATCTGATTCTCAATAAGGGTAACGATATATAAGAATCATTCATAAAGAAGAATAAACATTTAAGGAAATATATAAGAGTAAAAAACAAGCCTTTTAAACATAAAATACTGCATAATATGGAAAATATAAAACAAACAATGTCATTTACTTGTTCACATGGGTATTCTATAGTTGAATAATGACATGTAAAATCAATAGCCAATTTCATATTGATGAAATGTGTAATGTCATACATCATTACCACATAGTCAAGGCTTCATTCTACGACTACAAATAAGATTTTTTCAAGGCCTTGTGTAAAGACACAAGTTTGTCTCATGAGACCTACAGTTGAATCGAGGAGCTATTGTGGGCTCCATATATCACTTACTAAGACCAATGCATTATTAAAATGAAAATTTTGAATCATAACATAATCATTTGTATTAAAATTGGCATTCAAAATTTCAATACTTTATCCATTAACCATGAATTTCATAAAAAAACATACACAGTCAAACACATCATAAAAACTTCAATACAATATCAAATATTGTATAATAAAAAATTAATTTCAATCGACAATAATGAAGGATATTGATATGGATAAAAATAATCATCAAAATTATATGAGAGATATATCCCCCTTTTTTCTGTAAATCATTTAAAAGTATCATTATTTTTCATGAAGCTGTTTAAAATTAATATTTGAATCAAGGTGTCACATTCCAATTTGAAACATTTAAAGGGACTTTTATTTTTATAACATTAATGTCTATATAAATAAATCCATAAAAAATATTTATAACATGGAAATTAATTAGAATCATTTTGAAAAATAAATTTTTAATACATTTAAAATGATATTTTAGTTTGAGTTCCTAACCAAATGACTGATGCATGAATACAAATAATTGAGGTAATAAAAAAATATAATATATTGTGAATAATGGGATTCATGATATACTATTTCAATGTACAGTATAAACAGAATATAAAAGTGAATTGACCCATAATGACAAATAAGTCTCAATGGAATATAAATTGAGATAATATCCTTCATAATGAACATATCCTTATGTTATGGATAAATAAATGAAATAATTATCTTCGAGGAATATAAATACAATAAATATTTTTTGATATTCAATTTCAATCAATCAAAGGACATTCACACATATTCTTTTGAAAACAACACCATTGTCTTGGATGTTTATATCAATGAATTTTAATTGAGTTAAGATTACATATATCATGTTCATATTGATTACATGACAATTTATCAATAAATATATTTTTGTATCAAAATTATATCCACACAATGGGTAGTAGAAATTAGTACATAAATAAAAAAATAGTGATTTCACACATAATAATGGAGTAAAATAATCAATGAAGACTGTGTAAAACCCAAGGAGTGTAAATTGAAATTAGAGATCCTCTTACATATTTGGTAACATACGAAACATACATATGATGAATGAATGATCAGAAAATGAATATGTAAATTCACATAAATAAAAGTATGTTACACAAAGTATACAACCATGGGCAGTACATACACCACACAAAAGGAAATAGTGCCAAATATAGCATGATTATCACAGGAATAAATGTGAGATGAAAACTTCTTACTTGGTACTTTTCCATAGTATAGGGTAGGTTAACATCATGTATAATGGTGAAATCATTTTTATTAAATTATAAAAGAACTAAATACATAAATATGATCTCATATATTATCATCTAATATTTCATTGTTAATGATATTTCAGTAATATCATTGTTTTAGGGTATTAACTGATTCATTTTCCTTTATATTATTTATTACGTAAGTCATGTTTATTATCTATAAGATGTATTGTATTCATCTCCAGAATGATATTATGTTCTTAAAACTTATTTTTAATTCATAAAATGAGAATTATTCTTGAATGGTTATGATGGGGAATGAATCTTGTAGCGTTTGTGGAGAAGGGAATCTGTACGTACGCACACACGACAATATAATTCAATTGATGGTAAAATATTATGTAAGTGGATGGCATATCGTATATACAGGATCATTAAAATGTTTTATTTATTATTTAAATCAATTTTACTCATTATTATTTACATCTAATTATTGAAGTGTTTAATAACAAATGACACCACGATGCGGAGACGGTAAGTCGTACATACTCACATATAGTGACTTTTTCATTCATTGGATAGATTGAATAATTAATATGGTTTTAACATATTTATAATAACATAAAAATATGTAGAAGGTACTATAGTCATTATTTTGAATTGGAAGCGACATATAATGTACATGTGAAAGAAGAAAAGGACTTTGAAAAATAGGGTGAAGTTATTACCTCTTCTTTGGGCACTTCATTTGGATTTGATCAAAATGGATCTATAGGATGGATTTATGATCACTTTATAGACTCTAGAATTAAGTAAAGGTATTTGGAAGGATATTTGAGTTAGAATTTTCTGATCCAAATGGTGTTGGAGGTGTGAAATAAATAGAAGGGGAATTTCCCTTTTATACGAGAGTTGAGGGTCAGTTTAGGAAAATCTTAAATTATTAATTAATTATATAATAATCTTTGATTTATAATGGCTCCAAAGGGAATTATTTGGAGGATACGACAAGGAAGGATCAAAATTGTAACATCCCTGGTAAATGCAGAACAAGGCATATTTCATATGTATTAATATTTTTGAATTAAATATTAATTTTACTTTAAAGGGGTTTCTATGTTCGATAGCGTACCCGATATGAAACAAAGAGTTTCTTGGGAATCATATATTGCACACTAATAATATAATATAAATATTTTAAATGGTAGTTAAATCCTAACCATTGTATTGGCGGAAATGAACAAAACTAACAACAATATGATTATAAATGATTTTTAAATGTATTTAAATTATCCAATAAAAGTTTAGAGGCTTAAAATGTGAATGAATAAAATTTTAAGCATAATTTACATTAAAAGGCGAATTTATCACCTTTTAATGGAGAAACCTTTTTAAATATAGTTTTGGTCACTTTAATATATTATAATTGACTAAATAAAATACTTCTTTTGAATGGGGACATAAAATTTTAGTTTGGGTAATTTTTTTTGTATTTTGCTGATAAAGTTCATTTTTTAATGAATAGTGAAAATATAGTATTTTAATTCAAATGTGACTTTTAATCTAATTTATTTATATGGTTAGATTATCTTTTTAATTGATTTTGAAGTGAAATTAAAATATATTTTTACCATTTAATCAAATTTGGTCATTGTAATTAATTTCACTTTGAAATGGGATATAAAAAATTATCAATCTTTTGATAGTTTTTGTTTCTTAAAAACACGCTATTTTATTTAAAACCAGAATTAATTTAAAAATTAATTAATTCCACTTATATGTTTTGAATTTGAAAAAATGGACATCATTTATGAAATCGGAATATCAAATATAGCTTAGGTTGAATTTTTTGTATTTTACTGAAAAATGTCAATTTTTTATGAAGAGTGAAACCACTTAGTGGTAGTTAAAAAAACAGAACTTTTCATTTAAATGAAATTCTACCACTTCTGTGAATTGAATTTCAAAAATCCAACAGAAATTTTTGTTATCAAGAAGTAAAATGTTGTTCAATAAGATGAAAATAATTTTTGTGAATAGTAACATTTGACTTTTATTTACCACGGTTAAATGTAAATAGGGTAATTCAAGGTAAAAAGAATATTATAATAATTCAAAATTACCTTAACATGTGTAAAAACTTTATTGGATGAGTCATTATCGACCATGGTCATATATGGGTCGCTTTAGGGACCTCATTGAGCCACTTCGGAGTGAAAATGACAATTTAGATTAATTAATTTAATATGAAGACAAAATTTACATTAAAAAAACCTTTCAGTAAGTAATTTTTATATATTGTTATATAAGTCCTATATTCAACTAAAAATATTATTTGTAAATATAACATCATTTCCTACGTCATTTTATTTTATAATAATATTTATACATCAAATAAATTAAATTATTCATGACTCAATAATGATGTAGTATTTACCTCATTAATAAATCATTTAAATAAATAAGATTATAATGATTAAAATATTTTCCAAAACCTGTGCAATTCCTATTGTATAATATTATTTCGACCATTAGTCATATTATATTCGCCTATAATGATTATTGGTTCTTTTTAAACTGAGTATCATTATATAATAAAATAATATTATCACACATTCCTAAAGACCCCTACTCTCCCTTATAAAAGGAGACCACTTCTAACCAATTCCTCACTCCTCTCAAGCCATTTGGCTTGTCCAAACACTGCCCAATTAATCTCCCTACATCCCTATGCTCCTCCTAGAATCCTTACCTTAGGAAGAAGGAACTTCAAGAGTCCTTTTGGTTCAAACCAATGGGAGTTTTCCAAATTAAAGGTAACAATTTATCTTAAATTGTTTTCTTTTATTTTATTTCTCCAACCCCTAAGCTGTTTTTATTCCTATATTTTGTAACAACACCAGAATCATCAATATATTAGGATTTTTTTTTTTGAGAAGGATTCTAACTACACTTACACACACATCCATCTAATGGGTGAAGAACATAATGTTTCTGTTGATAGCAACCAAACGCCTCACGAAACGATGGTTGTTCAATTATCTCTTACAGCCTCTCATGGTGGACATTATTATGGAACTATATATATATATATATGATATATATTATGTTTAATTTTTCTTTATTCCCCTGTATTTTCATTTATAGAATACCTTTATGGTTTCCATAGTGGGTAAATATGATAATCTCATTAGAGTAAGTGTGAACTACTATCCCCTTAAAGTGATGTGACTCATTAGTGCCTTATGTGTGATGTATAAAAGATATAGTTAATGATATTATATATGATATTATACTATAATTATTATATACCGATGTATCATTATTTTTTAATTCCATTAAAATAAGAAATTGAAATGAAAGTAGCGTTCATGCGTAAGTACGGCTTACCGTCTCCATGAACGGTGCATTTCATTTCTTACCTCAAAATGTTATGTACAATTATAAATAAATTTATATTCTGGATATATATGATATATATGATACCCAAATCATGAATATCTTTCTGGATATAATGAACCCTTGACCACATAAATAACAAGTAATTATAAGATGTCCATTTTTAACTCAAGTACCAAATATCGACAAAATGAACGTTATTAACATAAATGATTGCATAATGTTTATAACATGGTACGAAGTTATATAAAAGAAATAATAAACTTGAAAACGGTTCTTATACAAGTAGAAATTATCTTTAGTTTATTATTAAGGAGATTATAGAACGATCTTGTCAAGTCAGATACGGGGTAAGGGACTTCGTCTCAATCTCCTTTCATTTAGGCATTTTTTGTTTTATACACGACATTATTTTATACGGTGTATAAACCCCTTTGAATTTTCATTTTATTCAAAGGGAATCAATTTATACGATGCGTTTTAATAAATGAAAAAAATGGAATGTTTTTTTAATATAAGCGGTGACAATGACCTTTCCACCGCTGCGAGTATTATTTGATCTTTGGCTTCCTTAAGAAGCCCTAATGTTTTTGAAAGGAAAAAAATAAATTCCATATACACTTATTAAGTATTTTGGTATTGAAAATGATTTTGATAATGGATTTGTTATTTCAATATCATGAAATGATATTTTGTTTTGGAAATGTTGAAATGTTATCTTTCTTTTAAGCTTATTTTATGTGTTATGATCATGTTATGGTTCTTGGCCATTATTTATGTATATGGGTGGTTCCGTGATAATCCTAGGGAAAGTGAGACCAAGATAGCTCTCCAATGCATTAGGTAACGTGATGGGGGTAAACTTTAATGTTTCTCCTATGAGATTTTAGGGAATATACCATGATGCATATTCCAAAGTAACTCCCTATGTAGATGTGATAGAAAATATGTAAGTAAGATATGGATAACACAAGTTACCTTTATGATTTATGATTTCTACGTTTCTTTCATAAATCTTATGATTTAATGAAGTAAGTAAAAGAGTTCATGTTTTGTATGTATTTATGAACAAATGTATTCATTCTATGTTTTATAACCCTTACTGAGCTTTTTATGATCATCCCATGTTTTTAAATGTTTTTACAGGACTTAAAGATGAATAGGGTCAAGGGTGGGATCAAAGAAATTTCATGCTATCTAAAACATGGAACTAGACATGACTCTGTTTTTCAATAATTTTTATTTTATGAAAAAATGGAAACTGCGTAGAAGTGTCTATCGTGTAATATTTTGAGATGTAATAGTTATGTCATAATTTTCTAAAACTATAAACCTAAAAATAACCTCAATATGAATTATTCGTTTAATTCAATATTATGTATATGTTTGATGTCGGGTCTTATAGTTGGTATCATAGGTTGGTTTAGATAACTTTAGGAGTTAGGGTATTGTTAAATTAAAATTCATATGGTAATTCATGTTAATATTGAAATCATATGTCTTTTCTAGATAACCATGTTGCTTCTCCTAAGATGTTTTTTTTGTTCAGAATGGTGTTATGAAGAGGAAATATGGTAGATATGTTGGGAAGACATTAGGAGGAAGACAACCTTCCAAATCAGTAAATTGGGATGGTCAGAATCAAAACTGAACAGTTTGTTGCAGCGATGGAACAATTGACTTAGGCTATAAATGGTGGGGTATCATTGTACGAGATCAGCCAGATCAACCATAGAGGAACATGTTAGTAGAGGATCATTTCATGAGGCAACATCCCCCATCATTCAGAGGATCATCTAACCCTATGATAGTTTAAGGGTGGATTAAAGCACTGGAAAACATTTTTGATGTCATGGGTTGTTCAGAACATCAAAATGTTTGTTCTGTTGTTTACCATTTTGAAGGTGAAACTGATATGTGGTGGTTGATAGTGAAAAATATCAGGGATAGTGAGGAGACTGATGCTCATGATTAGGATGAATTCAAAGTTATGTTTCTTGAGAAATATTTTCTTAAGGTGGTTCATATTAGAATAGAAACACAATTCCTGGAATTGAGGCAGGAGGATGACTCAGTGGCGGGTTATGAAGAAAAAATCACTCGACTGGGAAGGTATGCTCCAAATTTCATGTGAGATCATGATAGTAAAATCAACCATTTTTACTCAGGATTAATTCCAATGTATCTAAGTACATTAGCTCCTAGTGAGTTCAAAAGTTATTAAAAACATGTTCGTTGTGCGGAGATGGTGGAAATGGAGTTTTCTGATGATCATGTATTCTTTGACAAACAACAGAATAAGAGGTTGAGTTGGCAGGCAAAAGGGAAGAACTATTCAATAAAGTCTGATGGTAAGAAACTTAAGTTTACAGTTTGTGCAAATTGGGGGAAAAATCATTCTAGGGAATGTTTTTTGAATTCTTATAAGTTCTATCGATGTGATAAAATGGGAATAAGGCTCGAAATTGAACTGAAAAAAGATCAGGGTAATGGCAAGACAAAATCTCATTTACAGTCAGTAAAATGTTTTAAGTTCAATGAAATTGGTCATTATGCAAATGAGTGTCCAACAAGGAACTCAACCGAAGGAAAGCTTCCCGACAACAAGCAGAAAGGGGTGGTGAAATCATTTTCAACTACTTCAACAGATTCCAGGCCATCAAATGAAGTTATGTCAGGTACACTATTTGTTTGTTAAGACTATGTCAATGTGTTGTTTGATTCAGGGTCTACACACTCATTCATTTATGAGAAGTTTTCTAGTAAATTGGGAATTACATCTCGTGATATGAATCCAAAACTTGTGGTAAAAACACATGGATGAAATGTTGAGACAAAAAAGAAAACATATGAACATTAATGTCCTTGTAACGCCCCGACCCCAGTTACCCAGAGTCGGTGCATTATTACGTAACATTGGCATGATCACAAAAGATCTTGTCTCGAAAGACAGATTAGTTTAGTAGCCTTGGAAACAGTAGATACATTCATAAATGTTACATTACATCATAAATTGAAAAACTACAATAACATAGTCTCCATTTTCCACACTCATATCCCCTTCATACTATCATTGCAGGTCATTCCTAAAATACTTCTTCACATCCTAGAAGAAATTAAATCATTGAAAGGGGAGAGCTTAGATGCTCAGTAATGATAACAATATAGCGGAAGCTTTCATAAATAAACATAAAAATTTATGGCATTGTATAACTGAAACAAAAGCCTTTTAATCTTGAACATTATCATTATATGGAAAAATAAAATGAAATAATGCCATTTACTTATTCACATGGATATTCTACTAGTCGAATAATCACATGCAATATCAATAACCACTTTCAATAATGATGGAATACATAATGCCAGACGATCATAACAACATAGCTAAGGCCTTGTTCCAAGACTACAAATAAGATTTTGTCAAGGCCTCGTTCCAAGACACTAGTTTGTCTCATGAGACCTACTGATGCATCTAGGAGCTATATCGGGCTCCACATGTCACTTATCAAGTCCAATGCATTCCTCATATGAACAGGTTTAAACATATCATAATCCAAAACATAATCGTATCACATAAAACATGCATAAAGGAAACATAACATTTCCTCATTTCAATCAAAAGATATCAATACAACACATTGATATAAAAAAGCACTTTCAAAACCATTTTCATTACCGAAATAAAAAAAAATTAAAACTTTTTAATTATTTTTCATTTGAAAAAAGTTATAGCTTGTAGAGGAAGCTGAAACTCAAATAATGGTCACGGCGGCGGAGAAGTCATTGCCGCCGCATACGTACGACAAAAAACATTCCCGTTTGTCATTTAGTAAAATGCTTCGTATAAAAAAATTTCTTTTGAATAAACGTAAAATTCAAAGGGATGTATACACTATATAAAAGAATGTTGTGTATAAAACAAAATATGCCTCAATGAAAGGAGATTAAGAAGAAGTCCCTTACAAGGATCATTTTTTTAAAATAAAATAAATATATTATGTGTATTTTATATAAGTACACATAAAGAATGTACAAATACAATATGGGACATAATAATATCATGACATAATTTGAATGTAGGAGATTATCCCAAAAAATAGAAATTGGGTTAAGAAATTCCCTTACCTCTTGTCCGACTTAACTCGAGCGTTCTTTAATCTCCGGAATAATAAACTAGAGTTAATCTAAACTTGATTAAGAACCTTTTTCAAGTTCATTATCTCTTTTATATCACTTATTACAATGTTAACAAAATTATGTAGTCATTTAAGTTAATAACGGTTGTTCTATCGATCATTGGTACTTGAGTCAACAATAAACTTCTAATAATTAGGAGTTGTTTATGTGGAAAAATATCCATTATATCCAGAATTATATTCATGATTTAGATATCATATATATCATATATACCCAATATATACACTCATTCTTAATATTACGTAACATTTAGAGGTAAGAAATGAAATGCACCGTTCATGGAGACGGTAAGCCGTACGTACGCATGAACGCTACTTTCATTTATATTTCATATATAATGGAATGAAATCATTATTATATAACGGTATATTATAATTAAAGTATAATATCATATATAATATCATTTACTCCATCATTTATACATCCCACATATGGCATTAACGATTCAAATCACTTTGAGGGGGCGGTAGTCCGCACTTCCTAAAATGAAATTATCGAGTTTACCCATAATGGAAATCATAAAGGTATGACATAAATGAGAAATATAGAAGCATAATGAAAACATAAACATAATATATGTCATATATAAATGTAGTGACATCTTAATGGCCACCATGATAGGTGTTAAAAGATGATTGAACAATCATCGTTTCGTGAGGCAGAAATTCGCCAACCACAGAAACAGTATGTTCCTTAACCATTAGACAAAGGAGTGTGAAAGTGTAAATCAAATACTTCTCATAAAAACGTCCTAGTATATTTAATATACTGGTGTTGTTTCAAATTAAAGAAATAAAAATATTTTAAGGGGTTGGAGAAGCAAAATAAAATAAAATAACATAAGAGAGGACATTACTTTAAAATCGGGTAACTCTTTTTGATTTGAGCCAAAGGCTTCCTTGGGAAGACTTCTTCCCAAAGTGAGTCTTCAAGGAGTAATAGAGGGATGTTGGGAGAGTATTTGGGTGTTGGTTGGCTGAGCCAAATGGATTTTATGGTGTGAATAAGGTGGTAGTTGTGGGGGCCTTTTATAAGAGGAGAAGAGAGGCACTCTTGGAAAGTAATGAAATGTTACATTATTATGAAATGATTTTCGGATTTTAAGGTCCCACAATGATATATTTCGAGTATAAGATGATAATGGTTCTAAATATACTCATATAATAGGTTTTTTACTTGTTTAAGTGTTAGAGTTTACATTATCTTTTCATTTTATTTAAATCGTTAATTAATGAGGTAATCACTGCATCATCATGGTGTCATAAAAATTTAAATTTATTTAATGTCTAAAAATTATATAAAAAATATCATGAGGTATGAAATATTTTTATATTTCCAATGAATATTTATAGTCGAATATTTAAATTATATAACCCCATGTAATAATTTTTTTAGCAAAACAACACATGATTGTGCCAATTTTATTTTTTCTTTAAATAAAAAGTTATTAATGTCATTTTCTTACCCATGTGGCTCCATGGGGTCCCCAATTTGACCCATGGATTGTCTTGGTCGTCCATGACTCATCCAATAATTGTAGGAAAATAGTCAAGATATTTTCATATTTTTATAATATCATTTTTACCTTAAATTTCACTAATTATATTTAATCTCTATTAATAAAACATAAAAGTTATTATTCACAAAAAAATTATTTTAATCCCATTGAACCACATTTTACATCATAATGACAACCATGTATGTCAGATTTTTGAAATTCACTTCATAGAAGTGGTAATGTTTCATTTAAATGAAAAATTAGTTTTTTAACTACCACTTATTGGTTTCACTATTCATAAAAAATTGAAGTTTTTCAGAACAATGCCAAAGTTTCACTCTAAGAAATAATTGATATTCCGAATTCAAAAATGATGTCTATTTTCAAAAATTCTGAGAATATAAGTTTCATTAATTAATTTTATAATTAATTCTTGTTGTCACAACAAATAGCATGTTTTTAAGAAAATATAATCAACAAAAGATTGACAATTGTTTATTTCCAATTTCAAAGGGAAATTAATTCTAATTACCACCATTGGATAAAATGGTAAAAAAAATTCTAATTACACTTTATAACCACTCAATTTTATAATTTATCACTATAAAATATTTTGATTAAAAAAGTTTTTTTTAAGTATTTTTCACTATTCTTCAAAAATTGGAAGTTCTCAGAAAAATACCAAAAGTTCAACATAGGCTAATTTCGATATTCTGAATCAAAAAATGAAGTCCATTTTGGAATATAAAATTTCTATAATTTCAAAAATTGGTTATTACTATTCATAACTGCTACTTTTATTGGTCGCGGTGTGTTAGAACTCGAGGTTGCGTATAACACACGCTGCTCTATAGTTCAAAGAGGAGGGTACTATAGAAGCTTGGGTTGTTACATTCTTTCGTCCATCAATAAATTGCGTCCTCTCAATTTAAAATTTTTCTTTGAAAATAAAAGGTTGAAAATAGAAAATACCTTTATGGAAAACCCACATCGAAAATAAGGTTAATAAAAATATAACATTAAAAGAATGAAAGAGAAGTAAAAAGGTCACCCAAGATAGCCCATAATAGGATTATATGAAAATATGGATATGGAGGAAAAACAAACCAACAAGGTATGATAAAGAGTTGTATAAAAAGGATTAAGAGAAAGTTAACTACAAAAAAATCAAAAACTTGTGATTGGTTAAATAGTCATTGATTCCCCAATTGGAAAAGTTAACCGACAACATTTTTGTTTTAAGTTACCTATCATAAATTTGAGGAATTTATTTAGAATATTTAATAAGAATGTAAGGAAATATATTTACTTGTCATGTAGACTTTCATTCTTTAATAAATTTTTACCATAAACCCATCTTTCACTCCAAAAGGTAATAGAACTCAAAAATATTCTATTTATCATAATTGTATAAGGTTATAAATATTAACACATACCATTTAGATTAGGAAATTTGTTTTTTAATAAACAGGGACTTCATGTAGGGTAGTGTTAGGTAATAAAGGCTGTCGCACTATTGTTGTGGGTTCGATTCCTACAGCTTTGTTCGACGCAACGGGTTATCCCCCAACCTGCAGGTTTCCCTTTTCCTAAAACTATAGTATTATAATATTCCAAAAATAATCTTCATAAATGTTTTAACCATAAAAAATACTATCCAAAGTTCAACATAACCCATTCCAACCTATATAGTTATCCAAAATACATCTATCCCGACTATCTCTAAGAAGTCTCTAAATTCCAAAATCAATTGTATCATCAGATTCCTCAAACAAAGTAATGTTTCTCTTATTGTCACATACTAAAAATATGATTACCTTCATCGTATTAAAATATTAATAAAAATAACAAGTACATCTTTACAATCCTTATATATATCACATTATTCTTATAACCATAATATAGTTCTTGAGTCCAAAAACAAAAATACAATAATTATTCAACGTCATCTGTTGTAACAACATAATCTTGGCCTAGCTCCCTCGGCCTTTTCTGAGGTATGTTTCCTTGGTGCTTAGGGAATTTATTTTCATAATTCCCCATTTCCCTACAATTGTAGCATTCAACATTTATATCCTCTTTCTTTCCCTTGCAATCACGAGCCTGGTGACCTTTTTCCCCACATTTATAACAAACTCCCATTCCTTTTAGGCAAGTACCAGGATGATTCTTCCAACAATTATCACATAATGGAAAATTCTTCTTTCCCTTTTTCCCTTTATCAGTCTCTTGATATATTATTCTCTTCTTCTCTTGCTTTAATTTATTGTCATAATATTTAGAGAATTAATTTTCTATCTTGTTAGAACACAAAACTATATCTTTGTACGTTGAGAAAGATTGTGATACTAAAGCTCGACAGAGAAATGGTTTTAACCCATCAAAGAAACGATCAATCATACGTCTTGGGTTACATATATAATCTGCATCATTCCTCGTTAACCTTGTATCGTTAGACTCATAATTTGTGACATTACTATCCTCCTTCTGCCTCAGACTCAAAAATTGTCTTTCCATATCTGCTCGATGGTCACAAGGAAAATATTTTTCTATGAAAATTTCTTTAAACTCCCTCCATTACATACTTGATACTTCTTCATCATCCTTTGTGTTTTGAATCAGCGACCACCATTGATAGACATCTCAAATGAGGCGATAAAATTCCATGACAACATTCTCCCATTCGCTACTCCCCAAGGTGTGGAATATTTTCCCTAAAGAGTTTATCCATTTCTCAGCTACTAATCTATTTATACCCCCATTAAATGTTGGTGGTTGTTTCCTCATGAAGAGGTCTAACAATGATCCTCCACATTGCAGATCGGGGTGCTCCATACGAGTATGGTTATTATTCATAACCTGAGTGAGTTGTCCCAGTATGGTGATAAGATGATCAGCACTAGTTGTATCACCAGCTCCACTATAATTATTTTGAGCAGGAGGGAAATCCCTACATGGAGTTCAGGCATTGATACAGTTTACATTCCTCCCACTAGGCTCCATTTCTAAACAATGGCATAAACTAGATAAGTGTATGAATCGAAATACATAATTACAAACTTGCAAAACACATAACATAAATTGAACTATTTATGGATATAATCCACAATCATAAAAAAGTTTTCATTGAGGAAGCATATACTCATAACCCTTCATAGTGGTTTGTAAAGAAAACGAGAATTATCCTATAAATATCCCCCGAGAGTGTCGTAACCATGAGTGCAGCAAGACCTATAGTTATGAACCATTTCCTGTTCGAGTCTTGCTCAACGAAGTGTTTTCAGGTTTTACCCCAAGGTACATTTGTGACAGAGCCACCTCTACCTGATCGTATCCAGACAAGGATGTATTGCTCAGAAAACTCACAAAATCTCCATAATACCAAAATTCTAGGAAGTTCATCTATACTAATCCTCATATTGTTTCTTAGGTCTATGTGCTCTAATCTGAGTTTATCTAAATCTAGCTTCCAAGGTTAGTACTAAACTGCATTTGATACCAACTGTAACACCCCGACCCCAGTTACCCAGAGTCGGTGCCGTATTACGTAACATTGGCATGATCACAAAAGATCAACACTACTACAAAAACAGGCAATATCAGTTCTAAAATCGGGCTTTAACAACGCTAGGAAACCGATGCAAAGCTGAGCGCTGATAAAGGGCGGGGGGGCCTTTAACAGCACTCAAAAAGTGCTATAAAATCCATGACTTTAAGAGTGCTTTTTTATCACTGTTAAAGGTGTCCTTTAACAGAGCTTTTTTATCACTGTTAAAGGTTACATTTAACAGCGCTAAAAAAGCTCGGTTAAATCCCTGCCTGCTGCAAATAAAAAATCTGCATCAGTATAGCCAGCCGAATAGACTTGCAGAAAAACCAGTATATCAACCACAGACATGTCATCAACCGATCACAACCCAACCATTAAATACTTACATTTCCACAAACACCCATAACACAACCCAACCACAACCACAATCTTCATCTCAATGTACTCAACTGATCTAAACACTTAAGATGTAATTTAACCAAGACTATCTATTTCAAAATGCTGATGCTGTCATCAACCGACCACTTAATTTCAATGGTGCTCTCCACTATACGCTTTAGCTCACAAACACCACTATAAAATGTTTAACACCTCCATCATCGGGAATGAACCACTAGAACCCCACATGATATAAGGCTATTGCATGATGTTCAAACATAGTGAGAGGAGAATAGAAGGTGAAAGTCTCGTAGACGAACATCAACAATGAACATCCACCACCCTTTCATTATATACATCAAAATCATATCTTTAAGAACGTCCATGTGAATTTATATCTTACATCCATCGTGGATGATGCATGTTGGTCAACTTGTTTTGGAAATTGTTTATCTTCATCTGTGCCTTGTACTTGCACCCATGAAGTTGAAGCTGAGTTTGCGTACATGATAGTTGAGGCGGTGTTGACTCGTACACGTCACATATGACCCATGAATCGTTTTCTTAATGTGTCAACACAATCCGAAGGCATTTGGTCCGTTTCTCGTTTGTCATTTGTTTGATTTCACATAAAAATAAGTCCACTATGAACAAAACAGAGGCACTTTGAGTGGTGTCGGCCACACCGGGACTCGAATTTAGTCGAGGTTGAATCGTACACATAAAATTTTACCCATGGATCGTTTTTCTTAAGTTTCAATAGAATCCGAATGCGTTTGGTCAGTTTCTCGTATGTCAGTTGTTGATTTCTCACTTAAAAATAAGTCCATTTTGAACAAAATAGAGGCACTTTGAGTGGTGTCAGCCACACCGGGCCTCAGATTGAGGCGGGGTTGACTCATACAAGTCATATTTGACTCATGGATCGTTTTCCTTATGTTTCAACAGAAACCAAATGTGTTTGGTCGGATTGGCGTATGTATGTAAAATATTGTCCATTTTAAACAAAATACATACACTTGGAGTGATACCGGCCACACCGTGCCTCAGATTGAGGTAGGGTTAACTCGAAAACGTCACATATGACCCATGGATTATTGTCCTAAATTTTCAGCACAATCTGAATGTGTTTGGTTGGTTTCCCGTATGTTAGTTGTTGATTTCTCACTTAAAAGTAAATCCATTTTGAACAAAAGAGAGGCACTTGGAGTGGTGTCAGCCACGCTAGGCCTCAGATTGAGGCGGGGTTGACTCGTACATGTCACAATTGACTAATGGATCGTTTTCCTTATGTTTCGACAGAATCCAAATGCGTATGGTCAGTTTCCAGTATGTCAGTTGTTGATATCACTTAAAAATAAGTCCATTTTGAACAAAATAGAGGCACTTTAAGTGGTGTTGGCCACACCGTGCCTTAGATTGAGGCGGGGTTGACTCGTACACGTCACATTTGACCCATGGATCGTTTTTCTATGGTTTCAATAGAATCCTAATGCATTTGGTCAGTTTGCCGTATGTGAGTTGTTGATTTCACTTAAAATTAAGTCCAATTTTAACAAAAACAGAGGCACTTTGAGTGGTGTCGGCAACACCGGGCCTCGGATTGAGGCAGGGTTGACTCGTACACATCACATTTGACTCATGGATCTTTTTCCTTATTATTCAATAGAAACCGAATGTGTTTGGTCAGTTTGGCATATGTATGTAAAATATTGTCCATTTTAAACAAAATACATACAATTGGAGTGATATCGGAAAAACCGCTCCTCAGATTGAGGCCCCCTTGACTCGTAAATGTCACATACGACCCATGAATCGTTGTCTTAAAGTTTCAACACAATCCGAAGGCGTTTGGTGGGATTCTCGTATGTCAGTTGTTGATTTCACTTAAAAATAAATCCATTTTGAATAAAATAGAGGCACTCTGAGTGGTGTCGGCCACACCGAGCCTCGGATTGAGTCGGGGTTGACTCTTACATGTCAAATTTGACCCATGGATCATTTTCCTTAAGTTCCAACAGAATCCGAATGCGTTTGGTCGGTTTTCCATTTGTCAGTTGTTGATTTCAATTAAAATTAAGTCCATTTTTAACAAAACAGAGACACTGTGAGTGGTGTCGGCCACACTGGGCCTCGGATTGATTGGGGTGACACATACACGTCACACATGAGTCATGGATCGTTGTGAAAATGTATCAACACAATTAGAAGCCGTTAGATCGGTATAGTGTATGTACGTAAAATATTATCCATTTTGAACAAAATACATACACTTGGAGTGATACCGGTCACACCATGCCTCAGATTGAGGTAGGGTTGACTCATACATGTCACATTTGACCCATGGATCGTCTTAATTATGTTTCAATAGAATCCAAATGCGTTTGGTCAGTTTGCCGTATGTCAGTTGTTGATTTCACTTAACATTAAGTCCATTTTTAACAAAACAGTGACATTGTGAGTGGTGTCGGCCACACCGGGCCTTGGACTGATGCGGGTTTACCCGTACACATCACACATGAGTCATGGATCATTTTACAAAAGCATAAACACAATCAGAATCTGTTAGATCGGTTTGGCATATGCACGTAAAATATTTTCCATTTTAATCAAAATACATACACTTGGAGTGATACCGGTCACACTGCACCTCAGATTAAGGTGGGGTTGACTCGTACACATCACATATGACCCAGGAATTGTTGTCCTAATGTGTCACCACACTCCGAAGGCGTTTGGTCAGTTTCCCGTATGTGAGTTGTTGAATTCTCACTTAAAAATAAGCCCATTTTGAACAAAACATAGGAACTTGGAGTGGTGTCAGCCACACCAAGCCTAAGATTGAGGCGGGGATGACTAATACACGTCACATTTGAAGGTGAGTAAGCATACACGATAGTTTACCTTCATAGAGATGTGTTTCTGGAATAGTATAAGAGACATGATGCAATAAAGATCATTAGAGTGTTGGAGAAAATGTGGTTGCTACAAACAATGTGGCAATCAGCTTGTGCAAGGCGGCCTAAGTTACAACTTGCAGGTATTATACTTTATTTTTTTCTGGATGGTTTCTGTTTAAATGCATTTTGGAATGGTCATTTTTAGCCGTTGTCTTTTAGGTTTTTTTGACAGCTGAGGGGAAAGGGTGGGGTCTGTAGACATTGGAAGATAAGTTGAAGGGTGATTTTGTGTGTGAATATGTTGGATAAATGTTAACTCACGCAATTCTGAAAAGCGTCACTATTTAAAAGAAAGTCCGAAGATTAGATACATCTTAAGATGGTCAGTTTAAAGACATATTGAGGGACACTACTAAAGACTTTCTCAAATATGAACACATCCACCACTTTTAGATCATTGTCTACTACAATGATCATCCAACAAAGCTATGCATTAGATCACTCATGATACATAGAACAATCCACTGCCCACATAAACATGGGACTTTCTTTTAAATAGTGACTCTTTTTAGAACTGCGTGAGTTAAAATTTCTCCAATATATTCACATACAAAATCACCATTCGACATATCCTCCAATGTCTGCAGACCCCACCCTTTCCCCTCGGTTGTCAAAAAAACCTAAAAGACAATGGTTAGCAGTGATCATTCCAAAATGCAGTTAAACTGAAACCCTCCAGAAAAAAATAAAGTACAATACCTGCAAGTTGTAACTTATGCCGCCTTGCACAAGCCGATTGCCACATTGTTTGTAGAAACCACATTTTCTCCAACACTCTAATGATCATCATTACTTCATGTCTCTTATACTCTTCCAGAAACTCTTCTCTAAGATGGTCAACTATCGTGTACCCATACTCACCTTCAAATGTGACGTGTACGAGTCAAGCCCACCTCAATCTGAGGCCTGGTGTGGCTGACACCACTCCAATTGCCTCTATTTTGTTCAAAATGGAATTATTTTTAAGTGAGAAATAAACAACTGACATACGGGAAAATGACCAAATGCCTTCAGATTTTCTTGACACTTTAGGACAATGATCATGGGTCATATGTGATGTGTACGAGTCCACCCTGCCTCAATCCGAGGTGCGGTGTGACCAGTATCACTCCAAGTGTATGTATTTTGTTTAAAATGGACAATATTTTACGTACATATGCCAAACTAATTTAACGGCTTCTGATTCTGTTGATACTTTTTCACAATGATCCATGACGCATGTGTGACGTGTACGAGTAAAAATGGACAAATGAACCACTGGAGAAAGAATGTATTATTTAATTAAAATTACAATATTTCTACAAACATTTACATACAAGAATTTTTCACTTTTTATCCCCCCGAACCCCTCTCAAAAATTTCTGCCAATTATACGCGTCTGCTACTCTTGCAATAAAGTTAGATCTTCATGCTATTTCTGGACAATCTTGCATCAGGTATGTGACCCACTAGTTTCTGAACATATCTACATCCTCTTGTGAATATGATGCTTTTCAGCATTCATAATAGTACTGAAAAATATATAAATAAATAATTAATAAATAATTTAAATTAAATAGTACATGTTTTCGAAAACACCTCTTTAGGGATGCTAGTTTGTCCCTTGACAATGATCTCTCTCATGAATCTACAAACATAATAATCACAATCATTGTCGTTTGTTTGTTTTGGACACTGCAGAAACATTGATCATGAGGCGAGTAAGTAACTTGTTTTGATATTTGTTTGGATAGTGCAATTTTATTATATATACCCTGATATTTGTCCAGACGTAGTACTTGCTCGGCTCCTTATGCTTAACCCTTGTCCTCATACCATGATTTAGATGATATTGGTACACCGCCCTATCATAACAGAATCCTCAGTAAAAGATAATATATTTTATATAACTGGATGTTTAGACCTAAAACGTAGGATATAGTGTCTTACTGATTGACAAATTGCATCACATGCGGTCGGTTTGTTGGATATCCATGCTTTGAATCCAGAAAATAACTCTTGGGAGTATCCAAATTCACCGCAATTAGCATCCAATGTTGCCTAAATACACAAAAAGGAATAATTAATGAAAGAAATGAAAATATAATTGATATTATTTAATCATAGAGTTTTACCCCTACATGGTTGGTATGAGGAAGAGTTTTTCATCTGTTATCTTGCTGTCAAATTCATTTAGAAAAGCAGTTGCTCGTTCCTTATTTTTTGATTCTGATAAATGTATTTCTTGTGTTGATGTGATATGAGGACTGATGAGACCGAATTTTGGCTCACGAGGAAACCCCTTCAACTTATTTTCATATATACATCTTCCAATAATATGAAATGTATTTAATAATAATTAACACAATATATCAGCTTTTGGAAAAGAGACGGGGTTGAAAACATACCTCATATACACATTTACACTTGTGACGCCGAGCCACCCATACTCAAGGATCTCATTTACATTCTCAGGGGCAACAAAATCTTGTATTTCCTCTCCATACATATTATGTTAAAAAATAACTACATGGCTACTACCATTTCTCAACATCATATCCACATGAGTATTCAATGCAATTAAATGTGGATAGAGAAGAGGCGGTGTAATTCCTCTTTCAGTAGATTTTTTGGATCGACTAGTCGATCCTTTTGATGCTCCCAAGTTTCCTTTCACCTCATCCACATTCTTCGTCTACAATAAAATTCATTGATTCAGACCTCTTTTTGTTAAAGGATTGGCTTTAAAACTGTAAATAAATACCTCTTTTTCGTCATGTAGTCTCACAAGTTGTGATGGCCATGAAATGAATGTCCCAATATCCTGTTCAACTATACAAATATCATCTTCATCAAGTGGAACAGGTAGTTGTGTTGTTGGCTCATGACCTACCATAATCGTCACTTTCAGATGATCATTTGGAAGTAGTATATTGTGCAGCGTGTCTTCTGAGATGTTAAATAATGTAGCCCTCGCTACAAGGCGATAGGTGGGTGTTGAAAGATATAAATCACAATCATTATCACCCTACAGAAGATCCATATAGGAAGAAATCAGTGTTTTCCTGATTCATATTTCATCTGAACAATTTATATAATATTGATTACCACGGCTAAGACATCTCTTTGAGGGGAATGTCTCGCCTCAAATCTGGTGGGGTGTGGGGCAGGATCTTCATGCGCTGGTTGTTGCTGAGTTGTCTCTTCTCTTAGCTTCTCACCCATTAAAGTTGCTAGCAACAATCCCTTCCATTTAAACCGTTCTTCAAGAGTTCCAAGTATATTTTTCATTTCTGTCATTTATTCATTTTTTCATCCTCTTTTTTTTCCTCATAATATACTGGGGGTGTCACCCTAAACCCCCTAGCTCTGACGTGACCGTATTGTTCTGGTCGCTTCAAAGTTGTCCCTAATATGTCTGCACCAGCTGCAGGAATACCTGACTCCTGTGACTGTCGGATATAAGAAAATAAGTTATTATTATTATGTAACAGCAATTTAAAACCAAAATTTTTATCATGTCATACTTACACATATTTCCCACACTTTTTCTATGTTTTCATCTACTAGATTCCCTTCCTTATCCACACGTTCCTCCTTCCATAGCACATGACGAGGGATGGATGTGTGTTTGGTTTTCGAGCCATCAATCTACATATAGATAGAGAAAGATTTTTATAAAGTATTTTCTTGACATATAACAATATCACTGTAAATTTAAAATACGCACCATTTTCTTTTCTAGTGAGGCGTACCCCATCCTTTCTTTACAATAGGGGTAAGTCGGTTTTGATGCGCATTCCTTGTTTTCAGTACTGAGTTGTTGTTTCTTAAATTAAATATTTACAATCAAAGAGATTAATACATGTATATCCTCAAACAACATATTATCAGTCACAATGTACCTGTAACTTTCGATCCCCACGATGAACAAAAAATGAATCCCATGATTTTTGGGATATCAAGTGAGTGTAGACAATGGGTGGGTGCGGGTTTATTTTTCCCTTGGAATCTTTCAGATGATATATTTTCAGAAGAGTGTGAAAACCTCGATGACACCTTCCTGCAAGCCTTGGTACATAAGTCTTATGTGAATCATCTAGCATAAATGCACTCTGCAATGGACTGTGAAGAGTAAGACATTGTTTCATTATTGTATTTTCTAGTAGATTAACGAAATGGAATCAAAATGTTACCGTAATTTCATCCTACATCACAGCCTTCAGGCCAGACACAACATGGTGCCATGAAGCTATGTCAATCGGCACGCGTTGCTGAGTGACAATTTCAATGTAACTGCTAAAAATTGTGTTGTTGGGGTTAACGTGTTGGCCCTGTGCATTCCACCCAACATCAAATTTGATTCCTTTGCTCTTTTCCTTCAGAATGTTAGACAACACTATTAAAATACGATGCACCTGTTTTTTCTGCGATGAATCTCCATTATCCCCGACCATTTCGTCTATATCAGTATCAATAATGTTTTCATCTAAAATGCTAGCATCATCTTGTTCTTATGGTTGTTGGACCTCAACAATAGGAGCACCTATTGCAGCAGCAGCAGCAGCACCAACAACAACAGGTTGAGGTTGAGAGGCATGAGAGGCTTGAGAGGCTTGTTTAGAAGCAACAACAGCAGAAGCAGCAGCAACAGCTTGAGATGCTTATTCAGCCTTGAGGTTAGGAGCACCAGAACGTGCAGAAGTCATTATCTGCAAAAAAGGATTAACACTTATGTTGGATTACATAAATGAAATAATGATAAGATAATAACATGATATAACAAGTTATATATTACAAACAAAATATAACATGTTTAATGAACTCTCTTTTATTTCAAAGGCTGAAGGGATTTGACACCTCTATCAATAATCCAAATCCCTTCATTGTGGTCTCCTCTAACATACAAAATGTCTTCTTCATTGGGACCGCTGTGAATTGATTGCGACGCCCCACAGAAAGTATCATCCTCAATTGAATTTTCATAGGACCATTCAGTAGTTTTGGATGATAACAGAACAATTGACCAGTTTCGGTTTGCGGGGTCTGGAACATAAAATACTTGTACCGCATGTGATGCCATTATAAATTGTTCGTCTTGGTACCCTTCTTTACTGAAATCTAATTTTACAAATCCAAATTCATCAATTTAAACACCAATATTGTTATCAACCCAGTTTCATTGAAAAATCGGCAATTGGAATGTCGTATAATCCAACTCAGATATTCTTTTGATAATGACAAAGTATGACATATTCACACAAATTGGATTTCTATCCTTACTACCAGAAACATGCATCGCTTCAGCCACAAGTTTTACTCCACTATTGCTCATGGTACTATCTTCATCATGTTTATCTATATAGAATGTATAACCATTAATTACATAACCATTGTAAGATAATACATACACGCTTGGTCCGGCAGCTAGCCATCGAAGTCGTTCTGAAATTGATTTTGGATTTTCATCTAACTCCTTAAAAATATGGTCTCGAAAACATCCTATAAACTGTTGATTATGTGAATTTGATATCCATTTTTCATCCCTTGATGGATTAAACTGTCTCAAAATTTCTTTGTGGGTTTCAATATATGGAGCAACCTCCCAACTTTTATGAAAAACATAAAGGTTGGCCTGCTCCCGAACTGTAATACTGATTTTCACAACATCTCTTCCAGAAATTCCATCACCCTCAATGCATCTAGTGTGATGAGATTTCGGCTGACCAATGCTTTCCACATTAGATAGGTATTCGGTACAGAATTCAATGGCTTCCTCAATAATATATCGCTCCACAATACAACCATCTGACCAACTTTGATTTTTTACATACCCTTTCAAAATCTTCATATACCGTTCAATGGGGTACATCCATCTATAGTGCACATGACCACAAAGTCGAACCTCTCTCACAAAATGAACCTTCAAATGAACCATCATATCATAGAATTTTGGTGGATGATCATTTCTAATTCACATAATATGATAGCATTTTCTCTTTCCATAGCTGGCAATTTCGCAGGGTCTAAAACTATGACGCATATAGATTTGAAGAAGAAACAAAGTTTGGTTAACGTATTACGAGCATTCTTGGAAAAAATGCAACGTAAATATATAAGAATTAAATATTGCATCAAAACATGGCATTCATTTGATTTCAAACCTTTTAACTTAAAATCATTTATTGACCCAATTTTTTTGATATTTGATGAATACCCCAGTAAAACCTTTACATCATTGAAGAAGTTTCAAAAAAGTTTTCTCTCAACCATGGAAAGAGTGTACGCAGATAGATGAAAAAACGTTCGATTTTCACCCTTCACAGGTGACAACTCTTCTCTTATTCCCATGTCAACCATGTCCAACCTTGCATTAATTCCATCCTTTGTTTTTTCAGGAACATTTAGCAACATTTCGGTAACACTGTCAATAAATTTTTTTCCACATGCATCACATCAAGATAATTTCTGACGTACAGACATTTCTTGTATGGTAATTCAAAAAAAAAAGTGATCTATTTTTCCAACCGATATTCGTAACGTTTTTCGAAAATGGTTTACCAAAAATAGTGTTCACGTCTTTTACATTCTCAAATATCTGATCACCTGTTAGTGGAGACGGTGTTTTGCATTGGTCTGAACTTCCATTGAATGATGTCGTCCAAGATCCGTACTTATGTCGACGGGGAAGAAATCTACGATGTCCTAGAAACACAGATTTCGATGAATGTTTCATCCTAATTGATTCTGTATCTTCTTCGCACATAGGACACCCTTGAGTTCCTTTAATGATATAGCTTGACAAATTTCCATAAGCAGGGAAATAATTTATCATCCCATACAACATCGCTCTCAACGTGAAGTATTCTTTTTCATAAGCATCATACAACATAACACCTGAATCCCACAGTAACATCAAATCCTCAATCAAGGGATCCAAATATAAATCAATATCGTTACCCAGTTTTTTGGTCCTGATATAATCAAAGATAACATAATGAATTTTCGTTTCATGCATAACCTGGGTGGAAAGTTATAATTTACCAACATAACATGCTAAGTACTGTGAGTGCTGGTCTGAAAACCAAAAGGATTCACTCCATCGGTAGATAACGCAAGACGCAGGTTTCTCGAATCATTTCCAAATTCCGGATACTCATGATCAATTCTATTCCATTGAGGAGTGTCGGCTGGGTGACATAATTTTCCGTCTTTATTTCTTTTATCTGCATGCCACGACAATTGTCTTGCAGTTTCTTCACTTCCATATAGATTCCTAATCCTTGTAATTATTGGAATGTACCATAAATCATTCATTGGACTTCGTTCATCTTTCTTGTATGGAGAGTCACCACACATTGGGCATTCTGTAACTGATTTTTTCTCCTTTTGAAATAATATACAGTATTTTGGGCAGGCATGCAATCTTTCAGAAATCATACCCATCGAGCGTAGCATTTTTTTAGCTTCATATGTCCGGCTTGGGAGCTCATTATCTTCTGGAAGCATGTCATTCAAAAGATAAAGTAGTTATGTGAAACTAACATCACTACATCAGTTTCCTGCATTCAATTTATACAACTTCAGTATAGCTGACAATGCAGTATATTTAGTGCAACAAGCATACAATGACGTCTTTTCACAACTCTTTAACTTCTCAAACAATTTTGGGAAATCACGGAGTTTACGTTCAACTGTCCTTGTCATTTCCTCAATACGATTTTCATCATCATTGACATATGTAATCACATCCTCTATACGGTCTTCTTCATTATCCATATTTGTAATCATATCTGATGATCCATAGAAGACAGTTTTATTCCAGTCAGTAGCTACATTCTCTTTTCCCTATGATTATTCCAACATTTATAACTCTGATCTATTCCGAGACATATCAAATTCTCTTCCAACTCCTCTAGAGTAATTACTCTAGAATAACAACAATGTAAACACGAACAAAGGATTTGAGAAGGATCCTTTGCATGATACTTTGCAAACTTGATGAACTCTTTCACTCTGTTCTCATACTCTATTGTCAAACGATTAGCATTCATCCAATCTTTATTCATCTCCATCCTATTTGAATCTAAAATATTATTATTTATAATTCAAATATACAATAAAAGACTTCCAAATAATAAGTATCAGTGAACTACTTACTTATAAAAATAGATACTAGTATAGCCTAACCATTTTCAATAAAGATTTGGAAATCAACAGAACCAGGATAAACCCCCATAAAAATAAACACACTTTCCATCCCCCTTACCAATAGTTCTAGAACCCACCATCATATAACAAAACATTAAACATCCTTTTAACCACTCCTACTAGTCACCTCATTCATAATAAACCTTAAAAATCTTGTATGAGTCTTGGTGGATCCTGGAAAGGGGTTAAATCCATGTTCAAGATATATGTTCCCTATAATATAAAGTCATATTCTGGATTATGGATGAGTCTTGGTGGATCGTGGAAAGGGGTTAAATACACAAGACACATTTATAATTTCCAATCAATCCCATTATCCAAACCAAAATCCAAACATTTCTATAATTATTAAATAATTATTACTTCACTACCTAGGATTATAGCACTAGGAAACCATACAAAAAACGTCGCTCATCATTCCCATCGAATCATCGCCTCACCGCCCCAAAAGAATGACCAAAAAAAGAATTACCTCACCACCCTAATAGAATGGCCAATAAATCCATCACCTTGCCACCGAAAAAGAAAAACCAAATGAATCATCCCCTCACTACCCAGAAAGCATGGCAAAACAAACCATCACCTCTCCAATCCAAAAGCATGGAAAGACAAACCATACATCATCCCACACCACATTAAAACCAATTATTGTGCCCCCCACTAGCATGACCACACATCACAACACATCAATGAACATTTTATAGATTTAACAAATGGACTTTTAGCACATTTCACTTTACTTTTAGAGTGTTACAAAACATTCCAAAAATATAGGGGAAAGAATTTCCTTAGCCAAAATAGATACTAATATAGGGAACATATATCTTAAACATGGATTTATCCCCTTTCCAGGATCCACCAAGACTCATCCAAGATGTTTAATGTTTATTATAAATGTGTCTTATGGATTTAACCCCTTTCTAAGATCCACCAAAACTCATCCATAATCAAGAATATGACTTTATATTATACGGAACATATGTCTTAAACATAGATTTAAGAGTGTTATCACACCATTGATAAATCCAGGGGAAAGAATTTCATTAGCCAAATATAAGTGGTTATCCAATTTCCATTTTGGGGTGATATCACATCAACATGAAAAAATTCTTCCATATGACAACAAATACAGTGAAAGAAAGGGTGCCCAATATCCATGATCTTTAGCGGGGTATTCAGTCCGTACAAACACAACATCACAATAATATCGAAGCTGTAAAAGTACAAGAATCATTAACCCTTCGCCTTGAATTTAAATTAAATAATAATTTATCTTAATTAGGATAGTGAAAAACATACCCAATGATAGACAAGAGTAAACCCCTCCTGCATGAAACAAAAAAGTGAGAAATGAAGGAATTCCAAACCTCAAAGAAGGTTTTCCAACTCACTGTGAACATGAAAAGACAATAAATGACAACCTTATGAAAAAACTAAGATCAACCTATCCTGAAAAACAATATTTAGGGCATCCACTGACCATGGGTGAAGAAATCGGATGTCCAAGGAAAACTCAAGGTGAGGGAGCCTTCTGCACTTCCTGGAAGACGCGACCGCTGGTGTGGGGGTGCACTGGAGGAGCCACCAACCGTTGAATAGGAGGAGTAGGGTTCAGAAGGGAGGAAGATCCGCAGAAGAGGGTCAAGGATAAGGAGAAAGAGTACGGAGGAGGTCCGGCAAAGGGAAGATCGGGCGAGGGAAGCACTCGCAAGGGTACAGTACCGCGAGAGCTTGGGGAACGACAAAAAAGAAAAGATTGTCTGCCTCCTTTTAATAAAATTGAAGATAGGTTTTAACAGCACTATAAAAGCACTGATAATGGTGTCCCTTAAGAGCACTAAAAAAGCACTGATAAAGGGTGGCTTTATCTGCACTTTTCTAGTGCTGATAAAGGACACCATTATCAGTGATTTTCTAGTGCTGTTAGATACTCTACATTATCAGCGCTAGAAAAGCGCTGATAAATCTTCACTTTATCAGCGCTTTTAAATAGCGCTGATAATGATTATCCTTTATCAGCACTTTTTGATTAGCATTTATAAAGGTGGCGCTTTGCTTGACCATTTTTTTAGTAGTGCAAGTCTCAAAATACCGATTAGTTTAGTACCCTTGTAAACACTAGATACATTCATAAATGTTACATTACATCATAAATTGAAAAACTACAATAACAAAGTCTCCATTTTCCAGACTCATATCCCCTTCAGACTATCCCTGCAGTTCATTCATAAAATACTTCTTCACATCCTAGAATAAATTAAAACATTGAAAGGGGTGAGCTCAGATACTCAGTAAGGATAACAATATAGAGGAAGCTTTCATAAATAATCATAAACATTTAAGGCATTGTATAACTGAAACAAAAGCATTTTAATCTTGACTTTTATCATAATATGGAAAAATAAAATGAAATAATTCCATTTACTTATTCACATGAATATTATACTAGTCGAATAATCACATGCAATATCAATAACCACTTTCATAATGATGGATTGCATAATGCCAGACTATCATAACCATGTTTCCAAGGCCTCGTTCCTTGACTTCAAATAAGATTTTTTCAAGGCCTCATGCCAAGACACTAGTTGGTCCCATGAGACCTACCGATGCATCGAGGAGCTATATCGGGCTCCACCCGTCACTTATCAATTCCAATGTGTTCCTCATATGAACAGTTTTAAACATATCATAATCCATAACATAATCGTATCACATAAATCATGAATAAAGGAATCATAACATTTCCACATTTCAATAAAATGATATCAATACAACACATTGATATAAAAAAACACTTTCAAAACCATTTTCAATACCAAAATAAAAGTAAATTAAAAATTTGTAATTATTTTTCATTTTAAAAAAAAAATTATGGCTTGTAGAGGAAGCCAAAACTCAAATAATGGTCACGGGGTTGGAGAAATCGTTTTCACCGCATACGTACGAAAAAAAAAATTCCTTTTGTTGTTTAGTAAAATGATTTGTATAAAAAAATTCATTTTGAATAAACGTAAAAGTTAAACGGATATATACACCTTATAAAAGAAAGTTGTGTATAAAACAATATATGCCTCAAGGAAAGAAGATTGAGATGAAGTCCCTTACAATGATCATTTTTTTGAAATAAAATAAATATATTATGTATATTCACTATAAGTACACATAACTAAAGTAAAAATACGATATAGGACATAATAATATCATGATATAATTTGAATGTAGGATATTAACCCAAAGAATATAAATTGGGTTAAGAAGTTCCCTTACCTCATGTCTAACTTCACTCGACCATTCTTTAATCTCCTGAATAATAAACTAGTGTTAATATCTACTTGCTTAAGAACCTTTTTGAAGTTCCATATCCCTTTTATATCTCTTGTTACAATGTTTCGAAAAATATGTAGTCATTTAAGTTAATAACGGTCGTTTTATCGATCTTTGGTACTTGAGTCAACAATAAACTTATTATAATTACAAGTTGTTTATGTGGAAGAATATCCATTATCTCCAGAATTATAATCATGATATAGATATCATATATATAATATATATACATTATATACATTCATTCATAATATTACATAACATTTATAGGTAAGAAATGAAATGCACCGTTTATGGAGACGGTAAGCCGTACGTACGCATGAACGCTACTTTCATTTCTATTTCATATTTAATGGAATGAAATGATAATTATATAAATGTATATTATAATTATAGTATAATATCATATATAATATCATTTACTCCTTCCTTTATACATCCCACATATGGCATTAACGATTCAAATAACTTTGAGGGGGCGGTAGTCCGCAAATCCTAAAATGAAATTATCACGTTTACCCATAATGGAAACTATAAAGGTATGCCATAAATGAGAAATACAGAAGGATAAAGATATCATAAACATAATATATATCATATATAAATATATATACATCTTAATGGCCACCATGAGAGGTGTTAAAAGAAGATTGAACAATCATCATTTCGTGAGGCAGAAATTCGCCAACCACAGAAACAGTACATTATTTAACCATTAGACAAAGGAGTGTGTAAGTGTAAATCAAATCCTTCTCATAATAAAATCCTAGAATATTGAATATAATGGTTTTGTTACAAAATAAAGGAATAAAAAGTGTTTAAGGGGTTGGAGAATCAAAATAAAACAAAATAACATAAGAGAAGACATTACCTGAAAATCTGGTAACTCTTTTTGATTTGAGCCAAAGGCTTCCTTGGGAAGACTCTTGCCCAAAGTGAGGCTTCATGGAGTAATAGAGGGATGTTGGGAGAGTATTTTGGAAGAGTTTTTCCGAGCCAAATGGCTTTGATGTTGTGAATAAGGTGGTATTGGTGGGGGGCCTTTTATAAGAGGAAAAGAGGGGCACTCTTGGAAAGTAATAAAATGATACATTTTTATGAAATGATTCTCGGATTTTAAAGGTCCCACAATGATATATTTCTATTATAAGGTGATAAGAGTTCTAAATATACTCATCCTATCGGTTTTTGACATGTGTAAGTCTTAGAATTTAAATTATCTTTTCATTTTTTTTAAATCGTTAATTAATGAGTTAATCGCTGCATCATCATGGTGTCATAAAAATTTTAATTTATATAATGTCTAAAAATTATATAAAAAATATATTGATGTAGTAAATCTATTTATATTTCCAATGAATATTTATAGTATAAATTTTAACTTATATAACCCCATGTATTAATTGTTTTAGTCAAACAGCACATGTTTGCGACAATTTTATTTTAACTTTAAATAAAAAGTTATTAATGTCATTTTCTTACCCAAGTGGATCCATGGGGTCCCCAAGTTAATCCATGGATTTTCATGGCCGGATATGACTCATCCCAAAAGTTTAGGACAAGTTTCAAGATATTTTCTTATTTTTATAATATCATGTTTACCTTAAATTTTACTAATTACCTTTAATCGCGATTAATAAAACATAAAAGTTATTATTCACCAAAAAAATTATTTTAATACCATTGAACAAAATTTTACATCATAATGAAAACCATTAATGTTTGAATTTTGAAATTAAGTTCATAGAATCGGTATAGTTTCATTTAAACGAAAAATTAGTTTTTTAACTACCACTTAGTGGTTTCACTATTCATCAAAAATTGATGTTTTTCATAACAATGCCAAAATTTCACCCTAAGATATAATTGATATTACGAATTCAAAAATTATATCTATTTTAAAAAATAACAAACAAATAAGTTTCCTTAATAAATTTTATAATTAATTCCGGTTATCACAACAAATATGGTGTTTTTAAGAAAGAATATCACTCAAAAGATTGACAATTGTTTATGTCCAATTTAATGTGAAATTAATTCTAATGACCACCATTGGATAAAATGGTAAAAATATATTCTAATTACACTTTATAACCACTCAGTTTTATTATTTATCACTATACATTATTTTGATTAAAAAATTTGTTTTTAAATATTTTTCACTATTCATGAAAAATTGGAAGTTCTCAGAAAAATACCAAAAATTAAACATAGGCTAATTTCGATATTCTAAATCCAAAAATGAAGTCCATTTTGAAATATAAAATTTATATAATTTCAAAAAATGGGTATTACTATTAATAACTGCTACTTTTATTAGTCGCGGTGTGTTAGCAGTCAAGGTTGCGTACAACACACACTGCTCTATTATTCATAGAGGAGCGCACCATTGAAGCTTGGGGTGTTACAGTCCTTGTGTGCGGAATGAATATACCTTCAATCCTTGTTGTTTTGCCTCTAGTATAGTTTGATGTCATTTTAGGCATGGATTGGCTTTCTGTTTATCAGGCTAAGATTGACTGCAGAGCTAAAGTGGTTTATTTCCAAAACGATTTTCAATTTTTATATAAAAATGAACCATTTTTGTTGATATAATATCATAAAGATAAGAAATTAGTAATAGATGTAAATTAATGTTACCTTGCACGTATTTTTGAAAATAAAGGAACTGTTCAGATTAATGATGTGCTAGTGGTAAATGAGTACCTTGATGTTTTTCCTGATGAGTTGCCTAGTATTATACATGATCGGGAAGGTGAATTTATTGTTGACTTAGTTCCTAATTCAAATCCAATTTCATAACCCTCTTATCTAATGGCTCAAATTGAACTTTTATAGTTAAAGAAGCAATTGCCAGAGTTATTAGATAAAGGTTTCATTTGGCCTAGCACATCACTATGGGGTGATCTTATCTTGTTTGTAAAAAAGAAGGATGGTTCATTGAGACTTTGCATTGATTATAGAGCTTTGAGTAACATCACTATTAAGAATAAGTTTCATTTTCCTCATATAGATGATTTGTTTGATCTGCTCCAGGGAGCACAGTTTTTTTTCGAATATTAACATGAGGTCGGGGTACCATCAGTTGAAAGTAAAAGAAGTAGACATTCTGAAGAATGTGATTCGTATTAGATATGGCCATTATGAATTTTTAGTTATGCCTTTTGGGTTAACCAATGCACATATTATATTCATGGATCTTATGAATATTATTTTCTGTGAGTACTTGGATAAGTTTGTGGTTGTGTTCATTGATAAAATTTTGGTTTATTCCAAAAGTAAAGAGGAACATGAAATTTATTTAATGGTTCTCTTTCAAACCTTAAATGAAAATAAATTGTTTGGGAAATACAGCAAGTGTGAGATTTGGTTAAAACATATTTCATTCCTTAGTCACATTGTTTCAAAAAATGGCATAAATTTTGATCCTTCTAAAACAAAAGATGTTGAATAATGGACAAGACCCACAAAAAAACCGAGAATCGTAGTTTTCTTTGTTTCGCTTGTTATTACCGAGGGTTTCTTAAAAAAAAAATTCTCGGTTATCTAGCCTAATGACTATGTTAACTCGAAATGGTGTTAAGTTCAGCTGTATAGAAGAATGTGATGATTGTTTTTAGGAATTGAAAAAAATATTGGTGAATGCCCTAGTTTTGGCACTGCCTTATGGAAATGGTGAGTCTGTTATATACAGTGATGCTTCATTGAAAGGACTGGGTTTTGTGTTAATGAAAAATGATCAGGTAATTGCTTATGTTTCACGTTAGTTGAAAACTCATGAGTTAAATTACCCAACACATGATTGGGAATTTTTGATGCTGCTATTTTTTCTTTAAAAATATGGAGGCATCATTTGTATGTTCTGAAGTGTGAAATATATACTGATCACAAATTTTTGAAGTATATATTCACTCAGAAATAATTGAACATGAGACAAAAGATATGGTTGGAATTAATCTACGATTATGATTGCATGATCCTTCATAATCTTTGGAAAGAAAATAAATTGGGTGATGCTTTGAGTCGAAAATGTAATACATCATTAACCATGATACATTAGGAACGAGATCCTTTGATTTTTGATTTGATGAACATTGTAATAGATGTTCTTGTTGCATGAAATTTTTCTGTTTTGTTTCAGGTGTTAGGGAAATCATCTCTATCTGACAGAACTAAGAAATCACAGAAGGAAGACCGTGAGTTGCAGAAAAAGGTTGTGTTGGTTGAGAAGTGTAAGTTGTCTGATTTGAACATTGATAATGATTGTGTTTTGAGATTTGGAAAGAGATTATGAGTGCATTGTGATTCAGAGTTGATGAATGAGTTGTTATATGAAGCTCATAGTTCTCCATTTTCAATTCATCCTGGAAGTACTATGATATACAAAGATCATCGAGAGTATTACTGGTGGGATGGAATGAAAAGAGATATTGTGGATTTTACTGTGATGTGTTTGAAATGTCAGCAGGTTAAAGCAGAGTGGAAGTTACTGAATGGAAAGCTTCATCCATTACCAGTGCCAGAGTGGAAATGGGAAAATATATCCATGGAATTCGTTGTGGGATTACCAAAGACATCTCACGGTAATAATTCAATATGGGTTATAGTTGATCTATTGACTAAATCTTCTCATTTCTTTCCTATTAACGATAATTTGTCTTTAGATCAACTTTAAAGGTTGTATGTTAAAGAGATAGTCAGGTTGCATGGAGTTCCCCTCTCTATTGTATCTGATCATGATCTCAGGCTCACTTATAACTTTTGTAAAGGCCTTCAGAATTCATTGGGTACTGAATTAAATTTTATTACAGCTTTTCAGCCTCAATCAGATGGACAGTCAGAACGAACAATTTAGACCATGGAAGATATGCTACATTCTTGTTCACTGGATTACCAGGGAATTTTAGGCCAACATCTTTCTTTGTTTGAATTTTCATATAATAACAGTTTTCATTCCAGTTTACAGATGGCTCCATTTAAGGCATTATATGGAAAGTGTTGTCGAACTCCAGCTTTTTGGGATGAAGTAGGTGAAAGAAAGTTGTTGGAACCATAATTGGTAGATGAAATGAATGAGAAAGATCAGTTGATTTAGAAGCACAAGAGAACAGGTCATAGCAGATAGAAAAGTTATGCAGATAACCGGAGGAAGGATATTACTTTTGAGGTATGTGATCATGTCTTTTTCAATGTTTCTCCATGGAAATGTGTGATGCGTTTTGGTAAGAAGGGAAAGTTGAGTCCGAGGTTCATTGGACCTTATGAAATTCTGGATAAAGTTGGATCAGTTGCATACATAGTGTCTTTACCTCTATGTTTATCTCAGGTACACAATGTTTTTCATGTTTCGATGTTGAGAATGTATATGTCAAATCCATCTCATGTTTTGAGCCCAAAGGTAGTTCAGATGGAACAAAATATTTCTTATGAAGAACAACCAGTCCTGATTCTTGACCGTAGAGAGCATGTGTTGCGGAATAAGGTAATTTACCAGGTAATGTTTTTATGGAAAAACCATATGGTTGAAGAGGCAATGTGGGAATATGAAAATTCTATGAGGGATAAATACCCCACTTATTTTGATAAGTGAATAAAAAATTCGAGGACACAATTTCCAAAAGGGGGAAAAGATGTAACATCCCAGGTAATGGAAGAATAAGACATACTTCATATTTTATAATATTTTTGAATTAAATATTAATTTTACTTTAAAGAGGTTGCTATGTTCGATAGCGTACCCAATACGCAACAACGAGTTTCTTTTAAATATTACATTGCACACTAATAATATAATAATATTATCCTAAATGGTATTTGACTCTTAGTCATTGTATTTGTGGGAATGAACAAAACTAACTAAAATATGATTATACATTATTATTAAATGTATTTAAATTATCCAATAAAAATTTAGAGGCCTAAAATGTGGATGAATCTAATTTTAAGCATAATTTACATTAAAAGGCCGATTAATCTCCTTTTAATGGGGAACCCTTTTTAAATCTACATTTGGTAAAATCAATACATTTTAATTGTCCAAATAAAATCCTTTTTTAGAATGGGGACATAAAATTTTACTTTGCGTAATTTGTTTTGGTATTTTTCTGATAAGGTTCATTTTTAATGAATAGTGAAAATATTGTATTTTACTTCAAAAGTGCATTTAATCAAATTTATTTATATGGTTACATAATATTATTAATTGATTTTAATATGAAATTAAAATATATTATTTCCATTTAATAATTTTTTTTCATTATAATTAATTTCACTTTGAAATGGGACATAAAAAAATATTAATCTTTTGATAGTTATTATTTATTAAAAACACGCTATATATTTCGATAATGGGAATTAATTTTAAAATTAATTAATTCCACTTATATGTTTTGAATTTGAAAAAATGAAACTTATTTTTGAAATTTGAATATCAACTATAGATGAGTCGGAATTTTTTGTATTTTTCAGAAAAACTTCAATTTTTTATGAATAGTGAAACCACTTAGTGGTAGTTAAAAAACTGCCTTTTTCATTTAAATGAAATTTTTCCACTTTTGTGAATTGAATTTCAAAAATCATATATACATGGTTGTTATAAAGAAGTAATGTCTGGTTCAATAAGATCAAAATATTTTTTGGTGAATTGAAACTCTTGACTTTTATTTACCACAGTAAAATGTAAATAGGGTATTTCAGGGTAAAAAGGATATTATAATAATTAAAAATTACCTTAACACATGTCCAGCCATTATTTTCTGAGTCATTAACGACCATGGTCATCATTGGGTCTATTTTGGACCCCATTGAGCCACTTTGGAGAGAAAATGACAATTTATATTAATTAATTTAATATGAAGACAAAATTGACTTTAACAAAAACTTATGGTAAATAATTTTTAAATGTTGTTTTATAAGTCCTAATTTTGACTAAAATTATTCTTTGGAAAGATAAAAATATTTCCTATAAAATTTATTTTTTTATAATTTTGAGACACCAAATAATATAATTATTTATGACCCAATTCCTCACACCTCTCAAGCCCTTTGGATCATCCATACTCTCCCTAATTAAGATCCCTACATCCCCCTACTCCTCCTAGAAGCCTTAACTTAGTTAAGAGGCACTTAAAGAGTCCTTTTGGTTCTAACCAACGGGAGTTACCCAAATTAAATGTACCAGTTTCTCTTAAATTGTTTTCATTATTTTACTTCTCCAACCACTAGACTATTTTTATTCAATTATTTTGTAACAACACCAGTATCATAAATATACTATTATGTTGTTATGAGAAAGATTCTAACTACATTTACACACACCTCTATCAAATGGTTGAAGAACATAATGATTATGTGGATGGCATCCAAAAGCCTGACGAAACGATGATTGTTCAATTATCTCCTACCGCCTCTCATGGTGGCCATTATGGTGGAACTATATTTATATATGATATATATTATGTTAATGGTTTCTTTATGCTTCTATATTTTTCATTTATATCATACCTTTATGGTTTCCATAGTGGGTAAATACGATAATATCATTAGAAGAAGTGCGGACTACTGCCCCCTTAAAGTGATGTGACTCGTTAATGCCTTATGTGTGATGTATAAAGGATAGAGTAAATGACATTATATATGATATTATACAGTAATTATAATATAACTATTTATAATTATGTTCTAATTCCATTAAAATATGAAAATGAAATGAAAGTACCGTTCATACGTACGTACGGCTTACCGTCTCCATTAACGGGGCATTTCATTTCTTACCTCTAAATGTTATGTACTATTATAAATAGATGTATATGATGGATATATATGATATATATGATACACAAAATCATGAATATCATTCTGGATATAATGAACCCTTTTCCACTTGAACAACATGTAATTATAAGATTTCTATTTTTGACTCAAGTACCATATATCGACAAATCGAACGTTATTAACTAAATGATTTCATAAAGTTTATAACATTGTGATAAGTGATACAAAAGGAATAATAAACTTGAAAAATGCTCTTATGGAAGTATAAATTAAAATTAGTTTTTTATTCAGGAGATGAAAGAAATATTATGTCATGTCGTACACGGGGTAAGGAACTACATATCGATCTCCTTTCATTGAGGCGTTTTTAGTTTTATACACGACATAATTTTATACATTGTATAAACCCCATTGAATTTTAATTTTATTCAAAGGGAATATTTTTATACGAAGAATTTTACTAAATGAAAAAAGTAATGTTTTTTATAACATAAGTGGGGACAACGACCTTTCCGCCGCCGTGAGTGTTATTTGATCTTTGGCTTCCTTAACAAGTCCTAATTTTTTTAAAATGAAAAATATATACCATATACAATTTTTTCGTATTTTGGAATTGAAAATGATTTTGAGAATGGATTTATTATTTCAATATCTTGAAATGATATTTTGTTATGGCAATGTGGAAATGTTATCCTTCTGCTATAGTTATGTTATGTGTTATGATCATGTTATGGTTCTTGGGAATTATTTATGTATACGCGTTGTTCCGTGATAAACCTAGGAAGGGTGAGCCCGAGATCGCTCTCCAATGCATTGGGTAACTTGACGGAAGTAAACATGAATATTTCTCCTACGATATTTTAGGGAATATACTTAGATGGGTATTTCAAAGTAACTCAATATATAGTTGTGATAGCTTCAATGTAATTAAGATATATAAGCCACAAGTTACATTTTTTATTTATGATTTATATTTTTCTTTCATAAATCTTATTATTTCATGAGGTAAGTAAAAGCGTTCATGTTTTGTATGTGTTTATGAAAAAATGTTTTCATTCTTTGTTTTATAACCATTACTATGGTTTTTATGCTCATCCCATGTTCTGAAATGTTTTCACAAGACATAAAGATGAATAGGATCAAGGATGGGATCAAGGAAAAGTCATGTTATCTATAACATGGAACTAAACATGACTCTTTTTAAAGAGGTTTTATTTTTTGAAAAAAATGGAAACTATGTAGAAGTGTCTAGCATGTAATCATTTGAGAAGTAATAGTTATGTCATAATTCTCTAATATTATATACCTAAAAATATCCTCAATGTGAATTATTCGTTTAATTAAATATTATGTAAATGTTTATGGTTGATTTTTTATTGAAATAATTTCAACCAATAGGTTTTGACAAGTTTAGGTTATCATATCAACCTTATATTTTAGATTTAACTCTTACATAATTATTTTAACTTTTACCAGGTCTTCTAGTATTCTAAACTATATTGTTAATAAACATTCTATAAATAGACAAGAAAGGATCAAGTGGTTCATTAATGATATATAAATCAATATATAAGTACTTCGGAAAAAAATTAGTATTTAAGGAATATTATATCATTTAATAATATAATAAAATTCTAAAAAACACATTTATGTTAATTTTCACAGTATTTAGAATTTGGGTTTTTTGTGAAAGTCATAATAGGATGAATAATTATAAAAATCATTTAATAAACCATTAAATGTCATATTAATATATGAAATTTGTGGAATGTATCAAAATATTCAAAAAACACATTTTATAATGAATGTCTTAATCTAATCCAAGTGGACAAAACTGGTTCATATTTATTTATACAGTTGATTTTGGTTGAATAAAACTTATCCAGTAGAATTAGGACATGTTTTAGGGTAATTATAATATCATTTTTTCCTTTAATTTCCCTATTTACTTTTAAATATGGTAAATAAAAGTCAGATGTTACTTTTCAAAAAAAAATTATTTTTATTTATTGAACTAAATTTTACATACTTTTATCAACAGAGTTTCTTGGATTATTGAAATTCAATTCACAGAAGTGGTAAAATTACTTTTTATGAAAATTTTCTAACATGCCAAGAATGTGGGTAAAAACGTTAAAAAATCAATAAAATTTTATACATCTAATTTTATTATAAAATTAATCATATGTATTAAATTGAAGTAATAAAGGTTTTATCTTTCTATTTTTTACTTGAAATTTTTTTAAATAAAATAAATAATTATTTATTTTAAATGTCAGTTTTTAAACAATAACATATTGTTTTCACTATTCATAATAAATGTATGTGTTCAGAAAAAATATAAAAAATTCACCGTAATCTAATTATGATATTCTAAATCCCTAAATGATGCATGTTTCACAATATTAAAAACAAATAAGGTGAAATAATAAATTTAAAATTCATTCACGTTGTCAAAACCAGAAAGCGGGTTTTTGAGATGTAAAAACTATCAAAAGACTCATATGTATTTATATCCAATTTAAAAAGTGAAATTACATCCAATTAACAACATTGAAATAAATGATAAAAATATAATCTATTTATACTTATAAATAATTAAAATGTATAATTGAACACTATAAATTATTTTTATTAAAAAAGTTGTTTTCAATTAAAATTTAGTTTCTTTCAATATTCATTAAATTGTGAATGTTATCAGAAAAACTCCAAAAATTTATCCAAACTAAATTTTTATTTCCATATTCAAAGTAAGAATTTAATTCCATAAAATTGAACATATAAAAGTGTCAAATATAGGATTAGAAATGTTTCGTCGTTAAAAGGAGGAAAACGTTACTTTTTTTAAAAATTCTAATTTTATCTGAAAAATTAAAATTTTCTATATATTATGGCTAAAAAATACAATAGATGAATGTTAAAATTATTTCGGATATATATATTTACAATTCAAAATGTGGTTATTAATATTCATAACCACTTTTTAAACGGATTGTTTGGTAGGTCGGGATGCACTTGAACTTAGTGTTGGGTATATCGCATGCTATTGTATTATATAAAGAGAAGCATACCTTGGAATCTTGGGGTGTTAAATTCTTTCCCTTCAATAAACTGTGTTCTCTCAATACGAAATTGATCTTTATAAATAAAGGTAAAAAATTATAAAATACCATTGTGGAAAACCAACAACAAAAACAGGTGTGATAAATATTTGTCTTAAAAAATGAAAATAAAATTAAAATGTCACCACCAAATTATGATTTTGAATAAATGAATATTGGGGGAAATTATTACTAGAAGAAAAATATAAATACTTATAAAAGGGGATTGAGTTCATCTATCACAATCAAATGAATAGAAAATTGATGGCCTCAAATCCTTAAATCTATGATGAATAGCGTAAGGTATTAGGATAACTCATTTTTATGTTTATGATTCATTCCCTAATTTTTATGAATTAATTTCTTCATAGAATAAAAAATATTCTTGATAAGTATATTTCCATCTATTAACTAATTTATACTACAAAATTATATTTCATTCTGATTTATGAGTATTCAAGATGACTTGTTCACAACTGAAGCACTATAATCAACTTATAGAGAATAACATAATCCACAAAGGATAAACTATATATTTTCTATGTCTTTAATGATTATAAACAACCAAAATTGTTCAAATAGATTAGATGATCCCCAAAAACAATAATCCTTTAAAGAAATAAATTGTAATCTTAATTTCTAGAAATAAACAAACAATACCCAATGTTCAATAAATATCATTCAATAAAAAATTTTCCTTAAAATCCTTCAACATAATCCAAACTATGACTGAATATCAATACACATATGACTTTTATTACGTAGTCTCCCACATTAAATTACATCTACAAATAACATAGACTACTCTTAAAGTCACAAAATTTAATGTAATTAACCTAATCACATATTATCTATTATAGGTTAATAATTTTTATAGATAACCTAAATCGCTATATGTCCACAATAAAAATATAGTAAAAAATACACCATTACACTCAAATGAAATCCCATAGTATTTTATTTTCCTTGGGCATATACTATTCCCAACAGAGATAACGTCATCCAAAATAAAATTTTTCAGTTAATCACCAAATCATTTTCATATAATATGGATATACATTTGATAAACATAAGATCCCCAATCAAATTATTATTTATCAAAAAATTTATATAACTAAAATTAATTAGTCACCCTAAGCATGGACTTCATATAGTCTTGTGGTAGATGATAAAACCCAGTCAATCTTTGGTTGTGGGTTCGATTCACACAGCTTTTCTCGATGTGATAGGTTTTCAAATAGTTTGCGTGTTTTCCTTTTTGGAAAAATATATTTTATAACATTCCCAAAATGATATAAATTCCCTAAAAAACTATAAAATAATTTTACTATAAAAGTTTTCTCGTACCTCACATTTTATTCCAAAAAATTTACTAAGTTGTAATTGCCTCAAATGCAAGGATCATACAATCCCAAATGGTTATTAATTACTATATACACAATAGAAATGATAATTATTCCTCAAATATAATTTTCACATAAAAAACTATAGGGTAACACATAAAGAGTAAATCCTTCAAAAGTAAACCCATCAAAAAAGGGAACTAATACAATAAATCATTTTCCATTCATTTACTTCTACATAAGTTCTTCCTTGACCCAATGGTTATCACATTGAATAGATAATTCACTCATGTAATGCCCAGGTCCCCTACATTATGGAAAATGATAGTAAATTCATTAATGGGAAAATTATTGTTTTCTTCAATAGTACAATTCAATTTTACTTGGATATTATTTACATAAAGTATTTATTTCCCAAGAATAAATCATTTCGTTGTTCTATTGAGATACTTTCCTAAGTGTATCCTTCCACATTTCAAGCATGATGGAAATTGAGCATTCATTTCTCCATGGTCTCTATTGTTGGAGCTTTAATAATTCACTTCATATATCATCTTTGTTGAGTCCATGAGTTGTTTTATATTTATGGTGTTGAACATATTTTTGTAAAACTAATTCGACTCGAAAACGATAGCTTTTATTGCTATCAAAATTCCATTTCGCTGCTCATTTCAACCACTGTTCACACCTTGTTAATCATTTCCTATGTTACTATGACTTTTTTGGAATCTAGCCACTGAATAAAACTAGAAATAATTGAGTGAGTAAAAATATTCATAATATCATTTAGATAAAATCGTAACACCTTATTTTAAATATAAAACAACTTTGGATTAACCAAGGTTATTTATTCTCTTCATATATTAAAATACTACAAATTGTTTTGTAAAGAATATGTGAACAATAGTAATAATATCCTACTGGAGTGGCATAACCAAGAGTTCAACATGGCCCATTTTCATGTACTATTTCTCGATCGAGTCTAGCTCAATGTGGTGTTTTCATGTTTTACCCCTGGGTACATCTGTGCTAGAGCAGCCTCTACTTGCTCGTATCTAGACAGAGATGTTTTACATGGTAATCCCACAAAATATTTACATTTCCAAAAAAAATTGGATGATATTCTATACAAATCACTAATGTCTATCTTAGGGTAATGTTATTTAATAAAATTTTTTCTAAATCTAGTTTCCATGGTTTGTACTAAACATTCTCTGATACCAACTGTGATGCCATGACCCCAGAAGTGAGGAGTCAGTGCATTATTACATAACATTGGAATGATCACAAGGGATAAAATCCCAAATAACTGATCATTTTAGTAGCAATGGATGTACTAGATACTTATATATGTTTAACATTATATTAGGAAATGAAAAACAACAACATCATGTCTCCTTTGAACACATTTGTCTCCCTTAGACTATCCCTGTAGGTTTATTATAATATATTTCATCGCATCTGGGGAAAAATATAACATATAAAGGGGTGAGAACAGATGACCATTTAGGATAACATTATAGTGGAAACATTCATAAATAAGCATTAACACTCAAGTAAATGTATAAAACTAAAACATAAGCCTTTTAAGCATAAATTTAAACATAATATGGAAACAATAAATTAAATAATTCCATTTAAATAATCACATGTATATTCTACTAGTCAAATAATCACAAGAAATTTCAATAGCCAATTTTATATTGGTGGAATGCATAATGATGGACATCATATCTACATATTCAAGGCCTCGTTCAAAGATTACAAATAAGATATTGTCAAGGTCGTGTACCAAGACACTAATTTGTCTCATTAAACCAACCATTGCATCGTGGAGCTATAGAGGGCTCCACCCATCACATACTATGTCAAAATGCATTACACATATGAAATGTCTCAAACATAACATAAACATTGTAGAGACCCGAATATATACGTACATGGACATTACATTACTTTTGCGGAATACTTAGTACACAACAAAAACACACACACAAGGATCGTAATAGTTTAGTGTCTTTGGAAACTCGGAATATAATCTTCTAATTGTGGTGAAAGATCTCCAACATCTCCCATAAAGATCTTCCTTTTTTTACCTAAAACCTTTCTTTATATCCTGGGGATAATAAAACATAAAAGGGTGAGCTCCAATGCTCAGTAAGGGTAATTAAAAGAAATATCAATCACATCATATACATAAGCACATAACTTTTGGAAATCTTAAACTGTAAAAGAGATCATAATTTCATAACCTGGGATAACTCATGGCAGTGAAATGTAATCACAATAATCATAACATAAAACATTAAACTTTGTATCATACACACATAATCATAGAGAATTATTTCATATTAGTCAAGACTCATGGCCAAGACTATCTTAGTGGACAAAGTCCCTTTCTGAACCGAGTCACCCTCGTTTCAGTCATGTTTCACTGAACCGGTATAACCTACCATTCTAGACATGTCTATCTCATTAGATATAAAATCTGTACCCAATGCATTGGAGGGAGATATAGGTCGCACCCATCACATAATGATACCATTCGTATGTGTGCAACAAAATCATAAATCATACATCATTGCATAACCCATGTAATACAAATGGGAATCTTAAACATCATGACATCATGAAACAGTTCATATAAGATAAAAGAATTCATAAAAATAATTCCATCACATAATAATCAAATCAATGTAATAATAGGGATAAAAACATAACCCTTTATTGTCTTAGATGGAAAATAATTTTGATAAAACACTTGAACTCCATTCTTGAGGAAAATATCCTTTCTTCTTCAAAAAGACTTTTCCTTTCATAACATGTCATACAATTCTAAACTAAAAGAAGTTCATTAAAAATAAACTTGAAAACTTGAAAAGGAATTTTTTTGTAAACAATGTTTTAAAAATCCATTCATGTCGTATAAGTTAAAATAAAACATTCTTCTCGTACTTTTGTCGGAAAAGTCAAAAAGTAACTCGTATGAAAAAAGACAAAAGATTCCTTTCATATCCTTTTTTTAAAAACTCACCGAAGGGTAAAAATGGATTTAAACAATTTTAGGTGGATGGAAATAATATTTCATATTTATTAAACATGGATGTGGATGATAAAATACACCCCAGTAAATACTTTCGAATAAAAAAACTCGGATAAAAATGAGATTGTGATATTTCCCTTACCTTAGGTCTGATTTGCTTCGTATGTGTCCGAACCTCCTGTATAATGATTTAAATAATGTCATTGAATTATTACAGAATCATATTCATTGTTATTATATCATATATGGTTCACTTATGACTTTATATTACCCGTTCAATTGTAAATTCATGTTAAAGTAGCGTTTTGGGTAAAATCGTCTCATTTGTCATTCGTGTTTTAACTTGTAATTATCCATATGATTGGTTAGATCATAATTACTTAATTCCAGAATGTAAAACATGATTTATATATAATATATATTCATAATATACATATATATAATAAATTATTAAATGGAAAGAAATACACCGTTCATGGAGACGGTAGGCCGTACGTACGCATGAACGCTGTTTTCGTTTCCTTATTGAATTGAGTGGAATTAAGTAGATGAAATACATATATATACACATAAATCCAGTAGCTTTATAATGTCATATATTTAATTATTATTTCTTATATATACTTTATAATCATTCTTAAATGGTTAACATGGAGAATGAATCTCATCGCGTCGGGGAGACGGTAGTCCGTACGTACGCCCGAGCGCTGATATCATTTCCATAATTATTGAATTGAATTTGAGTGGATGATACAATATATCAGAATCATTATGATTTTATAATAACTATGTATAGTTATTCTTTACACCATAATACCCATCCATGTAAGGTGTTGGTGGAAAAACAGATTGCACCATGGCGTGGAGACGGTATTTCATACGTACGCATGCGCGGTGATTTCATTTTCCGTAGGATGGATAGATGGTGAATTCGGATTGTTTCATACATATAATAACATATCTGTATATGAGTGATACTGATGTTATTAATTCGTAATGAAACAACCTACTAAGAAGAAGTGGAAGAAGAAATAAAGGTGAAAGAATCGGTAACGGAAATTGCCTCTTCTTTGAAGCACCTTTTTGAGACCTCCACTTAGGGCACTAAAATTGGTCTTTGTGGAATACCAGAACCTCTAGGATGTTTCTAGGGAAGTGTAGATGATAATTTGGAAGGGGTTTGCCGATCTTGAAGGCAAAAAGTTGTGTGAGGAAGAGAGGGAGGAGGTGCCCTTTTATAAGGGAGGATAGGGGCACCTTTTGAATTCTTAAAAATATTAATTTATAATAAATCTAACCCCACTTAAAAACCTCCAAAAATGACTCATATTCGAAGATTAGATGAGATAGGGCTGTAATCTTATCCACCAATCAAATTTAGACATGTTTGGATATTATTTTAAACCTTATCATTTTGATTTATCCTTATTTAATCTATTTATGTTTATTTGTGGTAACAAAATTCTAAATTTTAAATTATAACAAATAATTACTTATTTGTTGCGAATTTTCTATAATTGTTTACTTTATAACATTATAGACCATATAAATTTAAATTTATAATTTTTAAATATTTTCGTGATTTCTTAACAATTTTATGATATGTTATTTTTATAAAATAACAATAGTGTCAATTTTGACACTATTCATTTATTTGAATTTAAATATAATATATACAGAAGATATGTTCAAAATAAAAGATATAATATATTAATAAATGGTCATATGTATCTATAAAAGTATTGGATCACATTAAATAGTTCATATAATATTTATTTTATTATTTTTAAAACCATTTATTTTGTTTATCTCTTAATAAAATAATTACTACATCATTTTTGTATAATTATTTAATATACTTATTTGTTGCATAAAAATTTAAAATAAAATCCTATGATGAATATAAATATATTACCTTTCACAATAATACTTTTACTCGAATTTATCATTTTAAAATCACAATATTTAAATTTTTATATTTATTAAATTATGAAGGTGACAACTTTGGCATCATTTAAAATAAAATAATATAAGTGTCATAATTGCTTGTATAAGAATATAAATGGTCAAATATTCGACCATTGGATTATTAGAGTTTAAATTTACATGACCAATAAGTTTTGGTCAGGGTTTTGTTCCTTTTATGGTCACTATTAGTTTAATAAAAACTATATTCTTGATTTTTCACTAGATAAATAATTTCTGCATCACTATTGTGTCACAATTAATGATAACTATTTAATCCCAAAAAAATTCTAAATAAATTCTCATGATGTATATAATGTTGTTAGATTTCTGGATACTATTCATTTTAGAAGTTTTATGATTTTTATCACTAAGTTAAAATTATTATACTTATAAGATTTAAGAAAGTGACATGTTGTCACTTTCATTTGTTTTAATAATAACTAAATTATTTTCATGGTCAAAAGACCATAAAATGAATTTAATCCGACCCTTAGTTGATATGGGTTTACTTTTAGCCATAAAATAGAAATTTGGCATGTGTTAGGGTAATTTTATAATATTATATTTACCCTTAATTACCCGATTTAACTTTAACTATGGTAAATAAAATTTACCGTAGTTACTATTCATAATTCCCAAAAATTAAAAGTAGCCTATTAACATAATTTGGACCCAATGATTCCAAATATGGAATACATTTTTTAAAATTCAATACATAGAAGTTGCAGAAATTAAATTAATATTAATCCCATTGTCCAACAAAAACTGGTTTTTGTTTAAAACATTGCAAAAGATTGATTTGATTTTACCTATGAATTCAAGGTAAAATCAATGCTAATGACATACATCATATTAAATGGTAAAAATATATTCTATTTATACTTTAAAACCATTCAATATTATAATTTAACCACATAATATATTATGACAAAAAAAGTTGTTTTTATTTTAAATATAGCGTGTTTTTACTATTCATTAAAATATGAAAGTTATCGGAAAAATATCAAAACTTTATCTAATGTACATTTTTACATCTTGATTCAAAATAAGAATTTTATTTTGTCAAACTGAACATATAAACTTTTCAAAAACTAGATTTAAAGTTGGTGTGCCATCAAAAGGCGGCAAAACTGCATTTTTTAAAAAATTCTTATTTTACCCGAAAAATTTATTTTGTTCTTATACCATGTTCTAGAAAATGTGTAACATGAATAATAATGTTATAAAATTAAAAATTTAGTTAATACTATTCATAATGGCTAGTTCATGACAAATATTATAATAATATACCATTGTTTATTAAAACCCGGTATTGCGTACAACACACGCTATCGAGGAAGGTCGTGATTGCGTGTAATGCAAGCCAAGTTAGGGTTGCATGTTGTGAAAGAATCCTTCGTTGTTTCGTATAACAGAATCCAACCATATTTCATTTATACATTTAATATATATATATATATATACTCAATGTTGCGTAGAATAACTCTTATCAAAATTGTGTGTAACACGGTCCAAGAATAGTGTTGCGTATACTGCAAGCTAATACGGTGTTGCGTATAGCGCAAGGTAATATTGTTGTAGAATACAACACAAGACATTAATGAAATTAAAATAATATTTTTCATAAAATCTCAGGGTGTTACATTCTACCCCCCCCCCTTAAAATGAATTTCACCCTCTAAATTCGTCGGGGTTATAAATGGTTTACTATTTGAAAGTTTCTTTGATAGAAACCCACATCGTAAAAAGGAATACCAAAATTTATCTTTAAAAACTAAAGTATAAAACATAATGGTTACCCAAGTTAACTAATCACTGGGTATCCACATAGGAGAACATAGGTGAAAATATGGACATGGAAGAAAAATCTAACCATCATGTTCTGATGGAGAGTGGTAGAGGACATGGCTATGAAAAAGCCAACAATCACAATGCCATAAATTTGTGATGATATAGGGTAGCATCTGATTTATCGGATATAAGATCACTAGGACAAAATTTTTGGTTTTCAATATCATTTCCCTAAAGTTGAGAATTTTGAATTAGAAGAAATACTTACTTGATTTTGGTACAATCTCACTGTTGATCATGTTTTGAACAGTTTCCACTTCATATCTTAAAGAAATGAAGGGTTAAAAGATCGTGTGATAGAATGATGGGTCATTCCATCTGTTTCAAACAAAAGGTTAGCAATAGTTATCAAATATTCATAAGTCCGTCATTTGTGAGGTTGAACTTATACTTCATATATCATACCTCATAATAAAATAAAACTAGTTTCTACTAACCAGGGACTTCCTGTAGGCCAGTGGTAGGTGATAAAGGCCAGTCGCACTTCGGTTGTGGGTTCTATTCCAAGAGCCTTGTCCGACGCGATGGGTTGTCACCCGTCCTGTAGGTTTTCCTTTTTCTAAAACTACATTACTATAACATCCCATCAATAATATCGAAAAACGTTTTATCCTAACTTATGTCCAACATAATCCATTATAATATTTAGGCTTATCTAAAATACTTCGGTCCAAGCTCATAGTATAACGAAAATGATTACTTGAAATGTCACAGAACAATCACGTGAATGCCATCATTTATCCCCCATATATCATAAGATATATCTTGTTGGTCAAATTACAAACGTGTGAATACCTTAATCATGTATTCTCTTGAAAAATGAATACCCATTGAACCTTAGTGAAAACATGAATGCAGTTAAAAGTTAACACTTTCCACATACACAAATCCTCAAAATTCTATATACTCAAACCATGATATAACTATTTCCTTATATCAGTCATGAGCTCATGAATACATTTAATTTTTTCCTTATCCCTTCATTATGCGCATATCACCTACATTCCAAAAATATCTGAATAACCTTTCATGGATACTGCTAACATTAATCATACACTTTCAAAACTAAAGGAAAGACAACAGTGTAACAATCCTTAGATTACTCTTTATTCCATAGTACCTTGAGATTACTTATACAACATTACACATGATAAACATGTAATAATTCCACTACATTCTTAAACCATTGACCGAGCATCAACAATTCTTTCATCTCACATATCATTTGTAGTCTCTTCATCATCATCCACATAAATACTACCCATACGACCCTACCGATTCTCTTCATGAGACTTTCCCTTAGGTCATTGGTTTGCATAATGCCCGTACATTAAACATTTAAAACATTTAACAATTGTTGATGTCGTAGTAATACCATTATCCTCATCCCTGGTGTTTACTGAACCTTTTCCTTTGCACTTACTGGCTTTGTGTCCTTCTTTTCCACACCCTAAGCATCTTCCAGTTCCTTTGAAACATTCTCCATGATGCCCCTTCCCACATGATTTACATAGGAGAAATTGAACTTTCTTTCCTCTATGATCATCATGAAACTCCATCTTTCTCTTATTAGCTGAGTCAAGAAACTTACCATATTTGAGTTTATTGATCATATTATGAGATTGCTGATTCGGCATAATAATGATTTTTGGACTTTCAAATCACATTCCATTTGGTTGCTCCTGAAGAATATCATTCCATTGTCCCTCATATCCTCTATTATCGTGAATCATCTTGTTTCCAGTCGTTTTCTAAAACCAAAAAAAAAATAGCGTGAGTGACAAAAATCATGATATGTAAAACAACATAATAAAGGGGAATTAACTTCAATATCTAACATCTTAGGTTTAATTCTAAGATCGTTACCGTAGTGCTAGGACTATATCCTATATGTATACTTATCCTTAGGGACATCACTAGACATACCTTAGAAATATCTCTAGGGATCTCAATAACGTTTTCGCATCCTAGTTTCCAAAGGTTGACAAAACCTTTCCTCTAATACCAACTGTAGAGACCCAAAGCTAGACGTACATGGACATTACATTACTTTTGCGGAATACATAGTACATAACAAAAACACACACACAAGGATCGTAATAGTTTAGTGTCTTTGGAAACTCAGAATATAATCTTCTAATCATGGTGAACGATCTTCAACATCTCCCATAAAGATCTTCCTTTTTCTTACCTAAAACCTTTATTTATATCCTGGGGAAAAGAAAACATAAAAGGGTGAGCTCAAATTCTCATTAATGGTAAACAAAAGAAATATCAATCACATCATATACATAAGAACATAACTTTTGAATATCTTAACCTGTAAAAGAGATCATAATATCATAACCTGGGATAACTCATGGCAGTGAAATGTAATCACAATAATCACAAATTAAAATATTAAACATTGTGCCATACAAAAATAATCATAGAGATTCATTTATTATTAGTCAAGACTAATTTCCAAGACTATCTTAGTGGACAAAGTCTCTTTCTGAACCGAGTCACCCTCGTTTCAGTCCTGTTTCACTGAACCGGTATAACCTACCATTCCAGCCATGTCTATATCATGAGAAATAAAATCTTTACCCAATGCATTGGAGGGAGATATAGGTCCCACCCATCTCATAATTATACCATTCGTATGTGTTCTACAAAATCATAAATCATACATCATTGCATAACCCATGTAATACAAATGGGAATCTTAAACATCATGACATCATGAAACAGTTCATATAAGATAAAAGAATTCATAAAAATAATTCCATCACAACATAATCAAATCAATGTAATAATAGGGATAAAAACATAACCCTTTATTGTCTTAGATGGAAAATAATTTTGATAAAAAACTTGAACTCCATTCTTGAGGAAAATATCCTTTCTTCTTCAAAAACACTTTTCCTTTCATAACATGTCATACAATTATAAACTAAAAGAAGTTGATTAAAAATAAACTTGAAAAATTCTAAAGGAATCTTTTTGGAAATAATGTTTTAAAAATCCATTCATGTCATATAAGTTAAAAGAAAACATTCTTCTCGTACTTTTGTCAGAAAAGTCAAAAAGTACCTCATATGAAAAACGACAAAAGATTCCTTTTAATATCCTTTTTTTAAAAACTCACCGAAGGGTAAAAATGGATTTAAACAATTGTAGGTTGATTTAAATAGTATTACATATTTATGAAACATGGATGTGGATGATAAAATACACCCCAGTAAATACTTACGAATAAACAATCTTGGATAAAAATGAGATTGTGATATTTCCCTTACCTTAGGTCCGATTTGCTTCGTAAGTGTCCGAAATTCCTGTATAATGATTTAAATAATGTCATTTACTTATTAAAAAAATCATATTCATTGTTATTATATGATATATGGTTCACTTATGACTTTATATTACCCGTTCTTTTGTAAATTCATGTTAAAGTAGCGTTTTGGGTAAAATCGTCTCATTTGTAATTCGTGTTTTAACTTCTAATTATTCATATGATTGGTTAGATCATAATTACTTAACTCCAGAATATAAAACATGATTTATATATAATACATATTCAGAATATACATATATATAATAAATTAGTAAATGGAAAGAAATACACCGTTCATGGAGACGGTAGGCCGTACGCACGCATGACCGCTGTTTTCGTTTCCTTATTGAATTTAGTGAAATTAAGTAGATTACATACATATATATACACATAAATCCAGTAGCTTTATAATGTCATATATTTCATTATTATTTATTATATATACTTTATAATCATTCTTAAATTGTTAACATGGAGAATGAATCTCATCGCGTCGTGGAGACGGTAGTCCGTATGTATGCACGAGCGATGATATCATTTCCATAATTATTGAATTGAATTGGAGTGGATGATACAATATATCAGAATCATTATGATGTTATAGTAACTATGTATAGTTATTCTTTACACCATAATACCCATCCATGTAAGGTGTTGGTGGAAAAACAGATTACACCACGGCGTGGAGACGGTATTCCGTACGTACGCATGCGCGATGATTTCTTTTTCCGTAGGATGAATAGATGGTGAATTAGGATTGTTTCATAATTATAAAAACATATCAGTATATTATTGATACTGATGTTATTACTTTATAATGAAACAACCTAATAAGAAGAAGTGGAAGAGGAAATAAAGGTGAAAGAATTGGTAACGGAAATTACCTCTTCTTTGAAGCGCCATTTTGAGACCTCCTCTTAGGGCACTAAAATTGGTCTTTGAGGAAGACCAGAACCTCTAGGATGTTTCTAGGGAAGTGGAGAAAGAAAATTTTTCAGGGTTTTTCCGAGCTTGAAGGTTCAAAGTTGTGTGAGGAAGAGAGGGAGGAGGTTCCCTTTTATAAGGGAGGAGAGGGGCACCTTTGGAATTCTGAAAAATATTAATTTATAATAAATCTAACCCCACATAAAAACATCCAAAAATGACACATATTCAAAGATTAGATGAGATAGGGTTGTAATCTCATCAACCAATCAAATTTAGACATGTTTGGATCTTATTTTAAACCTTATCATTTTGATTTATCCTTATTTAATCTATTTAAGTTTATTTGTGGTACTAAAATTATAAATTTTAAATTATAACAAATAATTACTTATTTGTTGTGAATTTTCCATAATTGTTTACTTTATAACATTATAGACCATATAAATTTAAATTTATAATTTTTAAATATTTTTGTGATTTTTAAACAATTTATAATATGTTATTTTTATAAAATAACAGTAGTGTCAATCTTGACACTATTCACTTATTTGAATTTAAATAAAATATATATAGAAGATATGTTCAAAATAAAAGCGTTAATATATTAATAAAAGGTCATATGTATCTATAAAATTAGTAGATCACATTAAATAGTTCATATAATATTTATTTTATTAATTTTAAAACCATTTATTTGGTTTATCTCTTAATAAAATAATTAATACATCATTTTGGTATAATTATTTAATATACATATTTGTTGCATAAAAATATAAAATAAAATCCTATGATGAAGATAAATATATTAAATTTCAAAATAATACATTTACTCGAATTTAGAATCTTAAAATCACAATATTTAAATTGTTATATTTATTAAATTATGAAGGTGACAACTTTGGCATCATTTAAAATAAAATAATATAAGTGTCATAATTTCTTGTATAATACTCCAAATGGTCAAATATTCGACCATTGGATGATTATTGTTTCAATTTACATTACCAATAAGTTTTTTTCCGGGTTTTGTGCCTTTTATGGTCACTATTAGTTTAATAAAAACTATATTCTTGATTTTTTCACTAGATAAATAATTTCTGCATCACTATTGTATCACAATTAATGATAACTATTTAATCCCAAACAAATTATAAATAAATTCTCATGATGTAGATAATTTTTTTAGATTTCTGGATACTATTCATGTTCGATTTTTTATGATGTTTATCACTAAGTTTAAATTATTATACTTATAAGATTTAAGAAAGTGACATGTTGTCACTTTCTTTGGTTTTAATAATAATTAAATTATTTTCATGGTCAAAGGACCATAAAATGAATCTAATCCGACCCTTAGTTGATATGGGTTTACTTTTAGCCATAAAATAGAATTTTGGCATGTGTTAAGGTAATTTTATAATATTATATTTACCCTTAATTACCCGATTTACCTTTAACTATGGTAAATAAAAGTTACCGTAGTTACTAATCAAAATTCCCAAAAATAAAAAGTAGCCTATTAACATAATTTGGACCCACTGATTCCAAATATGGAATCCATTTTTTAAAATTCAATACACAGAAGTTGTATAAATTAAATTAAAATTACTCCCATTGTCGAATAAAAACGGGATATTGTTTAGAACATTGCAAAAGATTGAATTGATTTAACCTACGAATTCAAGGTAAAATCAATTCTAATGACATACATCATATTAAATAGTAAAAATATATTCTATTAATACTTTAAAACCATTCAATATTATAATGTAACCACATAAGATATTATGATGAAAAAAGTTGTTTTTAATTAAAATATAGCGTGTTTTTACTATTGATTAAAATATGAAAGTTATCGGAAAAATATCAAAACATTATATAATGTAAATTTTTACATTCTGATTCAAAATAAGAATTTTATTTTGTCAAATTGAACATATAAAAATGTCAAAAACTATATTTAATGTGGGTGCGCCATCAAAAGGCGGCAAAACTGCATTTTTTTAAAAATACTTATTTTAACCGAAAAATTTATTTTGTTTTTATACCATGTTCTATAAAATGTGTAAGATGAATAATAATGTTATAAAATTATAAATTTAGTTAATAATATTCATAACGGCTAGTTCATGACAATATTATAATAATATATCATTGTTTATTAAAACCCGGTATTGCGTACAACACACGCTATCGAGGAAGGTCGTGATTGCGTGTAATGCAAGCCAAGTCTGGGTTGCGTGTTCTTAAAGAATCCTTTGTTGTTTCGTATAACAGAATCCAACCATATTTAATATATACATTTAATATATATATATATATATACTCAATGTTGCGTAGAATAACTCTTATCAAAATTGTGTGTAACACGGTCCAAGAATAGTGTTGTGTATACTGCAAGCTAATATGGTGTTGTGTATAGCGCAAGGTAATCTTGGTGTAGAATACAACACAAGACATTAATGAAATTAAAATAATATTTTTCATAAAATATCGGGGTGTTACAAACATTTTTATTAAAACTAGCATATGAAATGTCAATACATTATCCATTATAGATGAATGGTATAGAAAATAACACATCCACAGTCAAACATATCATAAATCCTTAAATAATATAAGTATGATTGTATCATAATAAATTAACCTCAATAAAGATTATTGAAGGACATTGACATAAATTAAAATAATTATCAAAACTATTTGGGAGAAATATCTCCCTTTTTCTTGAAAACGTTTAAAAGTCTCACTATTTAACAAGATGCTATTTAAAATATATTTTTTAATAAAATATTCCCATACCACATAGAAACTTTTAATAAAAATTTAAATTTCAAAACATTATTTTCAATATAAATAAATCCTTAAACCCATTTTTAAAACAGGAAAATTAATTAGAACGATTTATTAGAATAAAATTTTAAAATATTTATAATGTAATTTTTGTTAGAGTTCCTAACAAAATAAGAGATTCTTCAATAAAAAAAATTGAAGTAATAAAAATTTTATAATATAATAATAATTTAGTCTTACATGTTATACCATGTCAATGTATAGTACATACACCATATAAACATGAATTGGTGAATATCAACAATAAAGTCTCAATGGAATGTAAATTGAGATGAAACCACTTATCAAGACCACACCATTATGTTAAAGAAAAATCAATGAAATAATTCGGTGTTACTAATATAAATACACTCAATATTATTGTATATTTAGTTTAAATCAATCAGAGGATATTGACACATATTCTTTAAAAAACAATACCAATGACATGGATGTTCAACTCAATGAATATAAATTGAGGTAGGATTACTCTTATCAAGTTTATATTGATGACATGAGAATTTATAAATGGAGTGATTATGTGTTTCAAAATTATATCAACACAAAGGGGATTGGAAAGTACTGCATAAATATATAAATAGTGATTTCACACAAAATCGTGGAGTAAAATAATCAATGAAGTTTGCGTAAAACTCAATGGGTGAAAAACGAAAAATGAAATTCCCTTAAAAATTTGGTAAAATTCGAAACATAAATCCCATGATATAATTATCATTAAATTAAGATTTAAATAACCATAAATAAAAGTATATTACACAAATAATACAACCATGGGATGTACATACACCGCACATAAGAAAATAGTGGAAAATATAGCCTAAATATCACGAGAATAAAAGTGAGATGAAAACCCATTACCATGTAATTTACCTTAGTAAAGGATAGGTTATCCACTTGAACAATAGTGAAAAATGGATATTAAATTATTCAAAAACTTAATACATAAATATTATATCATATATGATATTCTAATAGTCCTATGTTAATGATATTTCAGTATTATCATAGTTTTGGGTGTAAACTGATTCGTTTTCCATTATATGTTTTGTCAAGTAAGCCTTGTTTGTTATGTATAATATGTTTCTGATTCATATCCAGAATGAAATTATGTTCTTAAAAATTATTTTTAAATCATAAAATTAAAATTATTCTTGAATGTTTACGATGGGGGAATGAATCTTATCGTGTTTGTGGAGATGGTAATCCATACGTACGCATGATTGAAAATATCACTCAATTGATAGTAAAATCATATGTAATTGAATGGTATATCATATATACAGAATCATTAAAATGTTTTATATATTATTAACATCAATCTTACACATTATTATACTCATCCAAATAATTAAATGTCCAATAACAAATTACACCATGACGTGGAGACGGTAAGTTGTACGTAAGCACGTATGGTGACTTTGTCGTTCATACGATGAATAGTATAATGAATATGTTTTTTACCATATTTATAATAACATCATAGTATTTTTATGGTACTGGAGTTATTATTTTGGTATGGAATCAACATATAATGAGGAAGTGGAAGAATAAAATAACTATGAAAGTTGTCGTGAAATTATTACCTCTTTTTTGGGTGCTTCCTTATGATTTTATCAAAAGGGATCTGTATGTTGTATTTCTGATAAATGTAAGGCCACATGGCTATGGAGTTGTGATTTTAAGATTATGGGAAGTACCCTTTTATAATATAGGTGAGCATCACTTTAGGAAAAGCTTGAAATATTATTTTATTATATATTAATTATTATTAAATAATGCCTCCAAATTGATTTGTTTTGAGCCAAAGTTTGTTATGGGTCAAAATAACTTCAACCAATTGGTTTTAGTCATGTTTAGTTTACCATATTAACCTTATCTTTTAGATTTAACTCTAAGTTAATTAGTTGAACTTTTACCATGTCTTCTTTTATTTTAACTCTATATAGTTAAAAAAATTCAATAAGCTTCCAAAAATTCATTATGTTGTTAATTAATCATAAATTTATCATCATAATTTTCCTTTGGATGAACCTTAGATTATTATGAATATTACATCATTTTATAATATAATATTTGTTTTAAAATATCATTTTTGTAAATTTTGACACTATTTATTATTGTGTTTTTGTGAAAGTTATAACAACATGAATATTTAAAATCTAATAATTATAAATAAAATATCATGAATTAGGAAGACTTTTTAGATTTCTAATTAATATTTTTTAGCGAATTTATCTTATGTACAACCCTAAATTAAAAATGTTTTAGTTATAAAAAATTTAATTTATCGCATTTAACTTTTCTTTTAATAAAATAATAAAAAATATAATAATATAATCCATGTGGACTAAAGTGAATTATATTTTATTCCTATGGATGATTTTGGTTGAAAAACTGTTATTCAATAGAATAAGGACATGTGTTAGTGTAATTATACTATCATTTTGACCTTTAATAACCTTATTTACTTTTAAACATGTTAAATAAATTTCAAAATTTATTATTCACAAAAAATTATTTGGATCTTATTAAACCGCATTTTACTTAATAATTTAATCTATGTGTCATATATTATTATATAGATGTGGGTAAATTAACTTTTATGAAAATTTTCTTACATGCATAGAAGATGGGTAAAAAAACCTTAAAAAATCAATAACATTTCAAACATCTAAATTTATTATAAAATGAATCCAATTAATAAAATTTAACTAATATATTAATTATTTAACATTTTTAAAATAAAATAATTTTAAATAATGTAATCAATTATTTAAATAAAATTTCAGTATTTAAACATTTATGCAGTATTTTTCAATAATCATCAAAAATCAAAATTTATAAAAAACATACAAACAATTCACCATAAGTTAATTTTTATATTCTTAATGACTTAATTATTTCTATTTTTTCAAATTTAAAACATAGATGGTCAATTAATAATTTTGAAATTAATTCCCATTTTAAAAAATAATAAATCAGGTTCATTAGAAGTAGAAACATTTAAAAGATTGGTATGTGTTTATATCCAATTGAAATGTAAAAATACATCCAATGACCATGATTGGATTAAATTATAAAAATACAATATAATTATTTTTCAACACCATTCAAATGTTTAATTAAAAACTATAAAATATTTTTATTAAAAAATTTGTTTTCATTTAAAATTTAGTATTTTACATTATTCATCAAAATATAAAATTTATATAAAAAAATTATTTCTGAACTAAATTTTTCTTTCCTTATTATAGAGAATAATTTATTTTCATCAATTTTAATATATAAAAGTATCAAAAAGTGGATTATAAATGGTTCGACATCAAAAGCTGGAAAACTGCATTTTTTTAAAAATACTTCTTTTATCTGAAAATTTTATTTGTCTTTATATTGTGTGTAGGAAACACAAAAGATGACTGTTAAAATTATATGGTATATATATATAAATTAAAAATGTTGTTATTACTATTCATAATCACTTTTTAAATGGATAGTTTGACAGGTCATTGTGCGCTTGAACTTGGTGTTGCGTACATCACACACTATTGTATTTTTCATAGAATAGTGGATCGTGGAAACATGGGGTGTTACACATCTAGTCCATGAAAACACTCTAGATTGAGGCCCCTCATTTCTTCAAAAACATCCCCCTTATCATGAATATAAACAAAGAGTTCATTTATTGCACTAAGAATTTGGGTTGGAACCATGTTATAGAGATCCCCATAGCCAAGGGATATCAACCTAGAATGTGAAGATTAGGACCATAAAAAATTGATTTCAAATATTATTAATATATTCCCCTACACAATTCATATTCATAATTATAGTATCCATCATTCTACAGAATATTTTGTGTACTTATCTCCAGCTTCTCCTTAATGAAAGCAAAAATAAAAAAAAATTTGATCGCCTTGGTGAAGCCACAATATTCATGACTATTGTTATGCCAATGTCTCATGCATTAACATCATGTATACAATGATTTCCTTCTTTATCATAATGTGGAGAAATTTTAATTCATTCAATTCAATATCAAGGATTTCTTAAAACATGTAAATATCATGATTATCCACACATATGAATTAAAAGTGTGTAGGGGGGGTTTGCTGATCCAAAAGAAAATATCGCTTTGGAGATGCCAATTTTGTAAAGAATTATTATAAATTTGTTTCCTTAGGTATTTTTATTCTATGATTCACTCAATATTTTCTGATATCCTGAAGTCCTAGTCAACATCTGGTTAAAATGAAAATATGTACATGCCACATAATTTGGTATTAATGATACTATACGAGAATAATTATAAGAGATGCATTGAACCAAATATGTAAAATTCTCTTTCAGAAAAGATTAAATTACGTTATCATGGAAAAGATACCTATCAGGATGACAGAAGGATTGATGAACCCCTATTTTGTTGTTGCTCTATTTGTACATATCGCTTCAGTATACACTTTCTATGAAACCGCATCAGGCCATATACTACAAAAACTCTTCACTATCCTTCAATGCGAACTCTCACCTCATATTCATTTATATTTGATCATCTAAAAATATTTATATCAACATCGACAATCCATGGTAGTGATTCAAGATAAAATCACTCCTGGTGGTGCCACAATGAAATTCTTAGTTGTCCATCACAACTTCCATAATCATGGTAAACATAAAAGAAACGATATCAACAAGAAATAGTCATATTGATCATCTTCTCGGATGGATTAACCATTTCTACTACGAAATTGGGATTCCAAAAGATATATTTATGCATAATTTGTTTTTGGAATGAAAAATCATTTGCCATCATAATCATTTCCCAAACATAATGATTTATGAGGAACACTTCATTTGTCGGAGAATAGAAACTTTTTAAGCTGAGTGATTACAAATTTTCATAGGTGTGTAGTTTTTTTTTCATAGGTCCCTATGATACCAATATTATCATTTATGAGAGATATCATTGATCATTGGACTGAATAGATATTATCCAAGGTAAATTATCCACTTTTAGTGATGATAAGTGGGGAAACTAATGTTTTTACACTATGATCATGTAAACATCCTACTAGATAAAAATGTTGAAATAGAACAATCAGATATATTATAGTATATGAAATTTGGGATATTACACACATCATTATATAGGGAATGAATTCATGTGGAGGACCAGATGAGAATAAATTGACAACAGAACTATGAAACATACCTGATGAATCCATATTTAGAGAATTATCTAGAAGAGAGTGGTCATTAATTTATTTTTTAACAGATGAGTCTCGGGTAGAAAAAATAGCTCTTGTATATGTGGTGACAAATTGAACAGTGCTAGTGAAAGGGATATCCTCTAATACGTCATGTCTGGTTCTAAAATTGAATGAACAAGTGCTTGTTGATTTCTTGAAACACCTTTTCCATGATCTAACTGAGTGATTTAGTGGGACTGATCCCAAGAAATTACAGAACAATAAGACAAATGGTTCATCTCCCACTATGTAACAGTGTCCCAAAAATATACAGCACCATCACTCAAGGCATTATGGTCCAAATCCTCTTCTTTAAAGAATCCCATGATGGGAATATCCGAGCTATGAGATATGGGGGATCCATTATACTTCTATACATTCTATGATTGTGACACATAAAGGAATATCAAAGGGATAATTGGATAAGGATGGATCATTCAACTGACATGCTGATAAACCTTTATCTACTTTTCTTAAGGCAGAAAATGAGAGTCCCTTGTGGAGGTATGCTGGATATAACCTCATAGAGGAGGGGAAAATCATGTCGTAAATCTATTTGAATGAATTATAGAACTGAATTAAAATTAAAGAAAATTAAGGAAGATAGATTTATATATCTACATAGGTTCTGGATAGTGATTCATATTCTAGCTGAAGTGTCTGATCATCTACACAAGAAAAACACGACAAAGAGTTTCTTATGTCTTTCAAAAAATCTCCATTCATGAATGGATGGGGATGGACATTTAAGGAAATGCTAAAAGATGCATTCAATTAATCCCATCCATAATGAGACATCATCGAACACTGGGTAATGTATAATTTACATCATCCCAAATATTTGTATTCATTACTCCACAACGAAAAAATTATTTTAGCAAATGAATTTCCAAAAAAAATATTATTTTGATTTGCGATGGATAAAATTGATATGGAATCTATCCCCAAAGAACAAAAAATCATCGGAATATAGGATGAAAGGGTTTTCCCACACCAAACCACATGACCTATATCGACAACAGATATTAATATGTTTCCATAAAGGCAATCAAATGAACTTCAAGCAGTACATAGTTTCCTCCATCAATGAGTTCAAGAGATTAAGAGAAACCTCTAGGATGAAAGACTGATTCTTAGATGTTCACTATCTGAAGACAACATCCTTATATGACATCTCCATCTGAGGTTCCAAATAGGATACATTGGGAATCTATTCGATTAATGTATGAGCTTCCTTCCAATGATGGAATTAGATCGGTCACCGGTGGAGTAGATGATGTTTCTTGAGAAAAGAAGGCTACTAGAAAAGTAACTCATGTACAAATTCAAAATTTTAGTCTCAATTAATGCTTGTTAAATTAATATATTTCTTCAATTTCCATTCTTATTTTTCAATTTACGTCTCTATGAAATTCTATATGACATACGATGATTATTTCGTCTATTATACATTTATCCACCCCCCACATCACAAGATGATTCTAGGATATGAAATTATTATATTAAATGTTACAAATGTGTATTGTAACATCCGAGGTAAATAATGAATAATACATTTTCATATTTATTAATATTTTCGAATTAAATATTAATTTTACTTTAAAGGGGTTGCTATGTTCGATAGCGTACCCGATACGCAACAAATAGTTTATTTGAAATCTTACGTCGCACACTAGTAATAAAATAATATTATTTTAAATGGTATTTAAAATGTAGCCGTTGTATTGGCTGGAATGGATAGAAATAACTAAAATATGGTTGTATATATTTTTTAAATGTTTTTACGTTTATCCAATAAATGATAAAGGCTTAAAATACGGAAAGAATTCAATTTTAGACATTTATACTCTAATTTTCACAAAAGGTCCATTTATCAACATTTGATGGCGAACCATCATCAAATATAGTTTTGGTCACTCTTATACATTCTATTGACCAAATAAAACTCTTCTTTATAATTTGGACATCAAATATTACTTTGTGTAATTTTTTGGTATTTTCCGATAAAGTTCATTTTTTAATGAATAGTGTAAAATGTTGTATTTTAATTCAAAACCTCTTTTTATTATAATTTATTATAATTATTAGATTATATTTTGAATTGGTTTTAAAGTGAAATTAGAATATATTTTTACCATTTAATCCAATTGTGGTCATTGGAATCAATTTCACTTTGAAATTGGACTTAAACCGGTTTCAATCTTTTGATACTTATTGATTCATAAAAACACGCTATTTGTTTTGACAACGGGAATTAATTATTAAATTAATTAATGAAACTTATATGTTTTGAATTTTGTAAAATGAAATTCATTTTTGAATTCGGAATATCAAATATATCTCAGGGTGATATTTTGGTTTTTTTCTGAAAAACTTCAATTTTCGATGAATAGTGAAACCGCAAAGTGGTGGTTACAAAATTTGATTTTTCGTTTAAATGGGACATTACCACTTCTGTGTTTTGAATATCAAAAATCCAATTTAAATTATTTTCATTATTAAGTAAAATTTGGTTCAATGGCATTAAAATAAATTTTGGTGAATAGTAACTTTTATGTTTTATTAATCGCGATTAAAGGTAATTAGTGTAATTTAAGATAAAAATAATATTATAATAAAATGAAAATATATTGACACTTGTCCTAACCCTATTTTTTGATTTATGGACGACCAATACAACCCATGGGTCTATTTTTGGTACCCCATTGAGCAACTTGGGTTTGATAATGACATTTATGCCTTTTATTTAACGTTAAAATAAAAATGTCAAAAACATGATATATTTTACTAAAACAATTTTTACATGTGGTTATACAAGTCATAATTTTGACTATAAATAGTCATTGGAAAGCTAAAAAGTTTTCATACATCATAGAATTTTATTTTATAATTTTTAGAAAATAAATAAATTAAATTCTTCATGACATCATGATGATGAAGCGATGACCTAATTATTTAACAATTTGAATAAAATGGAAAGATAATGTAAAATATAAAACCTACACATGTCCAAAAGCTATTGTATGGGTAGATTTAGAACCCTTATCACCTTATCCTAGAAAAAAATCAATTTTTGACCATTAATAACCGAATCTCATTCTAAAATAAAATAACATTTTCTTACATTCCAAGAGCGCCCCTCCTCTCCTCTTATAAAAGGCCCCCACCTCTACCTCATTACCCACACATCCAAAGCCTTTGGCTCGACCAACCCCTTCTAATTTTGTCTGTCCACATCCCTTTCTTACTCCATGAAGCCTAACTTTGGGTATAAGTATTCCCATGGAAGCCTTTGAGCTCAAACCAAAAGGAGTTACCCGATTATAAGGTAATGTCTTCACTTAAGTACTTTTGTTTTATTTTGCTTCTCCAACCCCTTGAACTCTTTTTATTCATTTCTTTTGTAATAACTACAGTATATTACATATATTAAGATGTTTTTATAAGAAGGATTAGGGCTACACATACACACACCTACGTCTAATGGTTAAATAACATATTGTTTCCGTGGATGATGAATTTCTGCCTCACGAAATGATGATTGTTCGATACTCTTCGAACACCTTCAAAGGTGGCCATTAAGATGTCACTATATTTATATATTATATATAATATGTTTATGTTTTCTTTAATCTTCTGTATTTTTCATTTTGGGAATACCTTTATCATTTCCATTATTGGTAAATGTGATATCTTCATTTAAGGAAGTGCGGACTACCGCCCCCTCAAAGTGATTTGATTCATTAATGCCATATGTGTATGTATAAAGGATGGATTTAAAGTTATTATATATTATGTTATAGTGGAATTATAATATAACTCTATATCATTATTATTTCTTTCCATTAAATTATGAGATAGAAATGAAAGTAGCGTTCATGCGTACGTACGACTTACCATCTCCATTAACAGTGCATTTCATTTCTTATCCCCAAATGTAATGTACTATTATAAGTACATGTATATAATAGATATATATGATTAATGATTCATCTAAATGATTAATATAATTCTATAATTAAAATATACATAACTCTCATTTAGTTTTAATTCCATTAATATGACAAAGAAATGAAAGTAGCATTCATGCATACGTACGGCTTACCGTCTCCATGAACGGTGCATTTCATTTCATACCTCTAAATGATTATGAAATAATATAAATACATGTATATGATGGATATATATGATATATATGATATCCAAATCAGGAATGTGATTCTGGATATAAAGAACCTTTGACCACACGAACAACATGTAATCTTAAGAAGTCCACTTTCGACTTAAGGACCAAATATCGAAAAAACAAACATTATTAACTTAAATGATTACATAATGTTTATAACATGGAAATAAGTGATATAAAAGGTATAATGAACTCGAAAAAGGTTCTTAAGCAAATAGAAATTAACTAAAGTTTATTATTCAGGATGTTAAAGAACGATCGAGTCATGTCGGACCCGAGGTAAGGGACTTCGTCTCAATGTCATTTCATTGAGGAATATTTCATTTTATACACATATTTCTTTTATAATGGTGTATAAACCCCTTTTACTTTTACTTTTATACAAAAGGAATCTTTTTCTACGATGCGTTTTACAAAATGAAAAAAAGGAATGTTTCTTTTAACGTACGCGGTGACAACGACCTTTTCCGTCCCCGCGAGTATTATTTGGTCTTTGGCTTCCTGAACAAGCCGTAATGTTTTTTTTAAATTAAATAAATACCATATACTATTTTATGTATTTTGGTATTGAAAATGGTTTTTATAATGGATTTGTTATGTCAATATATTTGAGTGATATATTGTGATCAACGTGTGGAAATGTTTTCTTTCCATTATATTTGTTTTATGTCTTATGATTTTATTATGGTACTTGGACATTTAACAGGTGGTTACGTGAAAAACCATATGACGGAAGGTTCCGTGAATACCGGGACGGGTGGTTACGTTATAAACTCCAATGCATTGGGTATGGAAGTTAGCTGTATGGCTATTCCATTATGTATGTATGGAAGTTGGCTGAATGGATATTCCATTAATTGATATGTGTGGATGTCGACCGTATGGTTATTCCACATAAGTATGTTTATGTCCCAAGTTACCTATATATGTTATGTGATCATGTTATGGGTTTTATGGTAATCTTCTGGTTACAAAAGGGTAAGTAATTATCTTTTATTCAGTGAAGAGTTTTTACTACATCATAAAGGTGAAAAGTATTAATTTGATAAAGTATACATGGTTTACTTTTTGTTTTGATAAACTTACAATTTTTATTCTTTGTGTATCCCTTACTGAGCTTTTTATGCTCACCATAAGTTTTTTTGAAATGTTTTTCATAGGACTTAATGTGTAATACGGTCAAGGATGGAATCAAGGGAAATTCATGTTATATTAAACATGGAACTAGACATGTTTCTTTTTAAGAGAGTTTTTATTTTATGGAAACTTAGTCTACTTTGTAATCTTTTGAGATGTAATAGTTATGTCCTAATTCTCCAAAACTCTAAACCTGAAAAGATCCTCAATGTGAATTATTCATTTAATTCAATATTAAGTAAGGTTTATGGTCGGGGCCTTATATGTATACTTCAAGTTAACAAATATACACCCTTGAAACTCTAGAGAAATTAGGTATGAGTTATTCATACTAATTGATCTCATCACATTTCCACTAAACATACTAAAACATAGACAAGTGTAGATAAGATTAATAACAAATAAATAAAGCATACACAAAAAAACCTTCTAAATTTAAATGATACTATATGACATTGGCATATTTAACTCATCATGATTTTAGAGTACTATTATCTCCTTGCCATAGGAACCATGAATCTGGTATATAACTCTTTGTTTTGGATACAATGTTATATCGAATCATGATGGGTTTTAGTGTGCTGAATATCGTCTACAAATATTTTACTCTTTAATCAATATTTTTAAGGATTTATAAAACAAAATAATAATCGTACAATAAATTGGACTATATAATTTATAGAAAACCAATCAAGATCCTATATTTTGATTACATACCTACAATCATTACCTTCAATACATTATCAACAATTCCACTTGATCCATCGTCCAAATTATATAATTCATATCTCACATATAAATCCACATAAAATATTTTGTCTTCCATTAATTTAATATCATGGATTTAAATATAATAAATCCATGATAAAACATAAAAATGGTGGATTTATTGTTTAGTGAATCAGTGGTTGAAAAATATCAAAAGGGTGATATTATTGCCACAAAATTCAATACTATGTTAATAATTATTAGTTATTTCACAGATAAATTATTTATTTTTTATGGAATATATTAAATTATTTGTCATTTTTTCGTAATATTTGTGTGGAGTTTGGTTAATGATGTATTATGATGAATAAAACCATTTTTTGATGGTCATTGTAGTCTTCCTATAAATAATGTTGAATAAAAAAAATTTATTAGCAATTTATACATAATATATTATAGAATTTATATTTAGATTTCACTTAGAGGAAAAAATAATATTGAAAAACAATCATATCTTTTATTACTATTTTTATAATATGGAAGATCAAGAAGTTCTTATGAATGTTAAATAATGGTCTGTAGTAGAAAATGTCACGGAACAATAAATTTTGAGAATAAAAATAACATTCATTCCTTATGGATTATAAATACTTATGTAAATCACATCATGTAATCTATTTTATAGAAGTGAATAGTATAACATCATGATAATAAAATTAGTATACAAAATGTAACAATTAGTAGGAGAAAAGAATGGATTACATTTAGTAAATAGTTTATATGTGTAAAATATATTGTATAATTTTTATAATGATTTTCAATTTTTGATTTACCACTTTAAGAATTTGTTACACTATAGGGTGTGTACAAACATTATACTATCAATAATTTTTTGGGATCCAAATGGGAATCATAGATAGAGTGAAAATATTGTTGAGTTCATCCTTGATGTTATAGGTTGTTTTGGGTATTGTTAACTTTTAAACATTACTGGATGTGTAATTTATAAATTCAATGTGTCAATCTGTACCCAATGCTATTTATTTAATTAATAATTTTCAAAACAATTTTTTAGATGATTTAATTTTGATGATGATGTCTATATGTCATTTTAATTTGAAATTCAAATGACACAAGGGATATTATTGTCATATGAGAGAAGTAAAAAATGAGAGAGTAAAATAAAGAAGAATCACATTATGGATAAAGATAATATATTGAATATATTATATAATATTATATCCAGGGATGAATATATTTAAATTATGAAAAGGGTTTAATGTATGTAAATACATGATGATCCATATTTCAATTTATTTTTGTATAGGAGAGAATGGTACATCAAGTAATGATTCAAATGTTATCAAAAAAATATCATTAAAAACTCACATGAAAATTAATTATTGTTTCATTGGTTGAAATTCGATTAGATTTAATGTTTTTCATGAGATAATTTATAAACAATTTATATTTAAGAAATTATAGTGGAACAAATTGTAAAGCATTGTTGAGAAGTGATCTCATCAAAAATTCCACAACCATAAACATATAATGTAGGGGTTATTCTCCATCTCAATATATTTGATGAATGTTCTCATAGTAATGTACATATATAAGTGAACTGGTTATAATAATAAACTACAACCTCTTCACGTTTAATTTTTTATTTTATGTTGGAAATTCTAAATCAGGGTTTCCATTCACATTCAATGAAAATAACCAATCTGATATAAGTTGAGGAGTAAATGTTATCATCAAAATTCAATCCCTCAACGTTTTTGGAATAGAAGTGTGTATCTTTGATGACAAATTTGTTTCATTGTGTGATTCATAGTATCCATAAATATTGTATATTAATCACATTCCATGATCTATAAGGAGTTCTGGGATATATTATTCAGTAAATAAACCATCATTGTTAAAAAATTGGATTCAACTTATTCAATATGCTAAAAAACAAACAATAAATCTCTCAAAAAATAGTATTGTTCCATTTTTGAATCCCACCACATTACCTTAATGGAACTTTGTATATCGAGTTATTCAATATTATATATAATATTTAGATGATGTCCCCTCAAGAACATTTGTGACATTGAACATAACATTAGATCTTGACTTATTATGATTATAGTGTGATGCATTCCAACCACATGTGTGGGTATTTATACTTTCAAAATGAACCTATAATATGTTTAAATTAATTTGGTTTGACAAATTCCTATTATTAGGTGAAATCATTAGATTGTAACACATTTTCACAGTGGTTAAAATTCATCACTTTTTATATAATTTGAACATACATTATCTCAGAATTACATATAATATATGGATATTCATTAAGAAAATAATATAAACAATATTGATATATCTAATGAATACTCTAATTTTTTATTACCTAAAATGATTTCCATTATATGATATAATATAAATTAGATCACTATAAATCCTACCAAAATTATTGTTATTAATATATCTATGATAAAAAATATAAAGATCCCACTATCATTCTCTAAAAGTCTTTGATTTTATCATGAATAATATAATATACCACATTAAATGATTTATCATTAATATCATTAGAATAAAATATAATAATACTCTTGAACTTTTGTTAATATTATATATTGGTATAGAGAGAAGATTCATTACACCATTTAAATTATTTTAACTCATTATTTTCTTATTGACATACCAGTAATCCTAATAAATACTTTAAAATACTCACCTTCTTGTTTTCCCACAATACCTGGTCTTTTAAATCCATATTCATTTGGTTGTTACATTTTTTTATAGATAAATTTAACAAATTAACTCCTTATATAAATTCCCACATTGACTCCTGTAATGAGAGTATATATGTACTCATTACAAAAAAAAACAAATCATAATCATTATAGACCTTTTTTCAATATCACATCATAAATTTATTTATTTTTCTATTATTGGAAATATTAATATAATATAGGCTTATTTAACTTCACTACATATTATGTTTGGAAATATACAATGAAACTAAATTAAATTAATAAATGAGTTTATCTTTATGAGATAAAAAGTATATTATCATAACTGTAACATAATTAATTTCCCAATGGTTGTTATAAATTATTTTTGAACATTCCATTATCATTACAAATGAAACATGTTGTCCCATTTTAAATAAAATATGTTGTATGAATTATTTAAAAAAAGTCATTTATTTATTTTAAAATTTCAAAAAATTCCCATATGGGGTTCCTATAGTAATGAAATGATATTATTTAATATTCAAGAATACATTTACTATGATTTTAACATAATGATAATTTGGACATATTGGTAATTAATTGTTAAAATAAATCATGAAATATTATAAAGAAAATTTATATTCTGGTATGGGGATTAACATTTAATTTATATATAGTGTTGTATAATTTTCCCCAAAAATATTTTCAATAAAAATGGTTAATTGAGATGGGTTTGGGAATATTTGACATTAAAAATATTCTACAAAAACAATTAGTATGATTAATTATTCACAAATTATTATATCAATATCCTAGAATTATATCCATGAATCAGAAAGTATGATCAATTTTAAAGTATGAGTTATCTCATTATAATATAATTTCATAACAATAAATTTTGTATCATTTAATCCTAATTTCATATTATCAGAAATATCAGAATATAATAATTTTTTAATAATTATTCTCATAGACAAAATTTATTAAGTTTATATATAAAAGATATTATGAGATAATAAAATATATTTAGATGTTTTTTAAGGGGATATAATTTTGATAAATGACCAGAGTTATTTATAATTACTAAATTTACCTATCCAAATATAGTAATAATCTACTTAATTCTAGTTACAAAATCATTAGATAATTTTAGGAAGAATCCATAATGTTGTTACAGTTGTTAAAGAGGTTCGAAATCAATCCATTATACACTATTCTTATGTAATTTAATATAATAAATTAATTAATTATTCACGTTGTATACAACGAACATTTGTTTAAAATACCTTATCAATTTATTTGAAATTAAATTCATGTATTCTAATATTATCTAGAAATTATTTGTTTTCAAATTATATTTTATAAGGACATAAAATTGACATGGAAATTTAGATTCAATGGTTTTTACTAAACATTTTCATATACAAACTATAACAATAATGGTGGTAGTATAAAATATTTTTTTATTTTTTTATTCAAATGGTACAAAATATATAAATTCACATTTCATAGGATTAAATTATATAGTATTATACATGTCACGACCCGTCCTCAGGGCTCGTGTAATGACTTCCCCAAGCCCTCCATCCATAGGCCATGGGCTGACGACTAGAACCACAGGCGAATCCTTGATAAAATGGGAAGACATTGCCTTTAAACATGTAACACACACAGCATGAACACAATTAACAGAATATACAAGTACTAATATAGAAAAGAATGGTGTGCTGAATGTTAGTGGGCCAGTATACAAACCCAACTGAACAACAAGTACAAATACAAGTTAAAAGTGAAAAATAGCTCCTAGATAGTCCACTGGGGAATCCTACATAAAGGGTAGGTACATATCTCAAATAACTCATCCCTGAGGTACATCCCACCTAGTCCAGCTCCGAGCAGCCTCCCATCTGTCACCCTTAGCCTTGATCACTACAGACTGTCCTCTGTACAAAACACAACAAGGTACGAGCAAAGCTCGTGTAAGGGTGAGTATAACAATACTCAGTAAGGGACCCCAAGATACCCGAAGGTCTCCCAGAATCCACATAGGTTAAACTGAATTTGAAAGATACAATCACGAAGTATCAACCAACCTGACATAGGTATATTCCCATACATATACCTAAGGTTCCAATCACAGTCTGACTCCAACACTCAATCCCAAACACAACCCATTCTACAAAGAAGGTAAATACAATCACCTCAATGATAATGATTGAAAGACAAGAATCAACTCACATAGGTTTACAACACATGAAGAGGGGTATATATTATTAGATGTATCATCTGAATCATCTCCTTTGTCGAACCTACGTAGGATCCTGGAACAATATCAACGCTATCGAACACACATATGATCCTGGTACAGAAGTCATCACTATCGAACCCATGGAGGATCCCGGTATAGAAGTCACCGCTGCCAAACCCACAGAGGATCCCAGTATAGATGGCATCACTGTTGAGCCCACAGATGATCCTGATATAGTATCATCGATGTCGAACCCATAGAGGATCCTGTCATCTCAGTCACATCCATCCATAGGACTCCCGCACACAAAATGCTCGATTCCGGGAGGTTTCTCTCCTCTATCCATGTTTTGATACATCAACTACCACTAAGTCACATGTTGATGTATTTAAGAGTTGCAACTCATTATAAGGAACCCAACGTGATAGAAGACGCATCAATCAGATGCTCGGTCTGTGAGTTATTGGCATTTCCGTTCGAGGGGCCCGATTGGGTTTTAGGTTCAGACCAACATGACTGTACCCCAACAATATCCAAAACTCATGTGTGTTGTTCTATATGAACTGTGTATCTCTCAGTTTTCTATATCCATAGACGATTTTTCGATCAGACTACCATAACCCAAGATACAGGGAAATTGTGTAATTGGCCATAGCGGGTCCGGGTCCGGTCCGACCCAGTAGGACCCACCCGGCCTGACCCGATCCGAACTAGGTTGTGACCCGGTCCAGGGTTCTGACTCGTTCAAGGGGGCGGCCCGACCAGAGGTGGCAGCCCGGTCCAGGAGGGAGGCCCGGCCCGAAGGCGCTGCCCGGCCTGAGGTGGCCCGTCCCGAAGGTGCTGCCCGGCCTGAGGCAGCCCGGCCCGAGGGAGGCCCAGCCAAGGAAGGCCTCACCGAAGGAGGCATGGCCGACTATTCTATGTGGCTGGGAATAAAACCTTTGACTGAAGCCAGTGGTGACCACGTAGGGGGGGGGGGGGGGGTCGGCACCCCCCTGTCTCTTTAACGGCTGATCCGTGGAGACAGCCTGATGACTGCGGGACCCGAGGTGTCCTGCTTTTGTAGTGCCCACCGACGACCATCTAAACTGGCCACCCAACCCATCTGCTGCGGCCTTTGGCCGCGGGTCTTCTCCGACATGGAGAGATGGCATTTCTTCGTCTTCGTCAGTCGCATCCCGCATGGCAGCGACCCTCTTCCTACGGCGTGTTGCGACGGAACCACGCCCCACTGTCACTAACACGGCCCGCATGGCCGTGACCCAGTTATTTTCATTACGCGATGACCCCACGCCCGTTCAGAGACCTGGTGGTCCTAGCACCGTCAGTTCCTCTCACAGCCATCCCGGTCCCCGGCCGCCGATGCTCCACCGCGGTTATCTCTTTCAGTGGTGCCATTGTGCCACCATCATCGTCAACCAAACAACAACCAACATAGGTACATTGGGTTGTGTATGTTCGGCCCAAACCCTTTCCATTAGGTGTTATCGATTGGCCAAAAAAACTGAGGTTTGAATGATTAAGAATAAGAAAATAATTCAACTCAAACCCCTACCTTGTAATCGTTGATCACTCGATGGAGTCATGGGAAGCCGCCATCGTTCAGTTGACGTCGGAAGGATATGACGTCGTCGTTGGCGACATTCTTCGTGGGAGGTGTCTTCCCTTTCTCACCCTAGTTGGAGAGGGAGATGAAGGATTTGTCATTCCTTGGTGGAGATAGGCGTACATCATTGAGAAGATATTTTATCAATCCTTCAAAGGCTCCACCACAAGATTATGCCAACCCCAAAATTATATAATAACACAACTTATTATAATTTTTTCATTATGAATTGAAAAATATTCACATTAATTAAGATACATAACTTAATTAAACGGTGGTGTTGGCTAATTAATTTGGAGGGGGAAGGTGAAGTGGCTCCAAAAATTTATGGGGGAAGTGAAGAGTTTATCCTCTTTAATTGGGGTTTCATGGGGAGTTTGAGAGGTCGCGTGGGCCCCAGCTAAAAATCCTCCGAGAGAGGTTATGTGGGGGTGGACCCCACCACCATAACCTCTCATGGAAGGTTATGGTGTGGTGGCCCCCACCTCCAACAACCACATGGTGGTTTTAACCACAACTAATAAAATAAAGTGAAAACCTTATTTTATTCAATTTAATTAAAACCTCCAAAAAATTATCTTCCACTCACAATAAAACACAACTACAGTGATAGTCTCACTAAGAAATCACTAATGCTGTGAGTTCAATGGTTAACTCATATTTCATTTCCAAGCACCTGTTCAAATGATATAAAATCCCACTCGTGCATTTACAGAACGTACCTGAAAAAAACTTCAAAAATTGATTCAGGGCACACCGGTCCTCGGAATCAAGCACCGTCAGAAAATGCGGACTCGTAAAATTCACAAGTATTTAAAAAAAATCATGGAATTTTAGGGTCTTTATATTCTGCCCACCTCAAGGATTTACGTTCCCATATGCTACAACTCATACTGTGGAAAAAAACGAGGGTACTAAGCACAAATTTGAGACTCCCTCTCCCATGTGCTCTTTCGGAGGTTCCCCTGCTGCTAGTAAACACGAACTAGAGGAATTGACCGTCCACATAGGACCCGATCTTGTAGATCCTAAATCTCCACTAGAACCTTCCTGAATGTCACCCCGTCATCGATGTCCAGCTCCCCATGGTCGATGATGTAGAAAGATTCATGCACGTACCTCCTCATCTGAGATACGTGAAAGACGTCATGCACCCGGTGCAACTTAGGAGGACGAGCAAGGAGTTAGGCCACATATCCTACTTTGATGAGGACCTGGAATGGTCCAATGAATTGTAGAGATAACTTTCTGCCTCAGCCAATTCAACATAGACCTCGTCGAGGCGAGACCCATAGAATGACGTGGTCTCTATCCTCGAACTACAGTGGTCTCCGTCTCCTATCAGTATTGGACTTCTGCCTGCTATGTGCAGTCTTAATCTGCTTCTGGATGATCTGGACCTTCTCGGTCGTAGCCTGCACCATCTCAAGTCCTACAAGTGCTAACTCACCTGGGTTTGACCAACATAGAGGTGATCTGCAAGTTCGGCTATATATTGCCTCGTAAGCTCCCATCTCGATGGTAGAGTAGTTTTTGTTGTCATACACAAACTCTAATTAGGGAAAGTGATCCTCCCAGATGTTACTAATGTCGAGGATGCATGGATGGAGCATGTCCTTGAGATTCTCAATAGTCCTATCAGTTTGACCATCTGACTGAATATGGAAGGTGGTGCTCAAGTGAAGCTGCGTCCCGAAATTCTCCTGCAACCCCTTCCATTGCCGGGAAGTGAAATGAGAATCTCAATCACAGATGATCGTCAATGGTACAACATAAAATTGTATGATCTCCCAATTGTAGAGGCATCCCAGGCTCTCAACTGAACCATTCCCTCTACTCGGTACGAAGTTGTCCGATGTGGTGATTAATTCCACAATCACACAGATAGAGTCATGTCCTCTGGATTTACTTAGAACTCTCATCACGAAATCCATGGATATCACATCCCACTTCCACTCTGGGTCCTTTAAGGGATGAACCAACCATATTGTAACCTGGTTCTCACCCTTCACTTGCTAACAAGTAAGGTATCATGAGACGAACTCTACTACTACCTTCTTCATACCTGGCCACAAGTACTATCGTTGGAGGTATAGATTCATGTTCGCCACTCTTGTATGTACCTCTTAAAGATATTTCTGGAACTCTTGCAACACTTTATCTTAAATTGAAAATAGTACCATGGTATGACCACTGATGTGAATGATGTGCTCCCCACATTCAAAAAATCCATCAGGTGCCTGCCCTATGGATTTCTGAGCATGTCACATCTCATAGTCAAATTCTCCAGTCTTTGCCTCCCTGACATGCTGAAGAAGTAGAGAAGTGACTATAAGAGACTATAGAGTTGTTGATCCACCTCTATACAAAAAGGATATCTGCAACGTGGCCAGCTTCTCTGGCACCTCTCCTAGCAGGTGAATGCCTGATCTCCTGCTAAAAGAATCTTCTACAACATTCACCTTCCCATGATTATATAATAACTCAAAGTCATAGTCATGGAGAAACTCAAGACATCGCCGTTGTCTCAGGTTCATGTCATTCTGTGAGATGAAATACCCGAGACTCTGGTGGTCAGAGTATACTGTAAATTGTTTTCCTATAAGATTGTCCAGCCTCATCTTCAAGGCTAAGGCAACTGCTGCTAACTACAGGTCATGGGCAACATAGTTCTCCTCGTGTTGTTTCAATTGCCGAGAACCATACGTGATCACTGCTCGCTAATGCATCAGGACAGACCCGAGTCTGATCCTCAATGTGTCACAGTAAACTACTAACCCAACGCCCTCCTCTGGTAGCATCAAGATGGGAACACTAGTCAACCTCTACCATTGCTCTTAAAATATCTTATGGCATATCTCTGACCACATGAAGGGGTGCCTCTTCTTCATCAATTCTGAAATTAGTGCTCCAACTCTAGAGAGGATTGGCACAAATCTTTGATAGTACCTTGTCGGACCTAGAAAACTCCGCAACTCTGTCACACTCTTGGTTGGCTCCCATGCAAGCATCGCCTCAATTTTGCTAGATCCATAGAAACTGAAGCCTCCAAGATGACCTGTTCCAAGTAGTGAACCTCTTGAATCCAAAATTGGAACTTCGAGAGCTTACCATAACGTCAGTGCTCTCTGTGTGTATCCAGTTCTAACCGCAAATGGAAGGAGTAATCCTCCTCAGTAGTTGAATAAATCAGTGTATCATCGATTAAGACTATGATAAAATGATTGAGTTAAGGCTGTAAGATCCTGTTAATGAGACACATGAACACATATAGAGTGTTGGTTACACTGGAGGGAATAACCAAGAACTCTTTGTGGCCATACTGACATCTGATGGTCGTCTTATGCACATCGTCATCTTGAACTCTAAGCTGGTGATAGCCTAACCTATGGTCTTTAATCGAGAACCATTGTGCTCCCTTAAGTTGATCAACGAGTTCTTCAATCCTCAAGAGTGGGTAATTTTTCTTTACGATCACATGGATTAGGCGCCGATAATCAACACACAGACGGAAGCTCCCATCTGACTTCTTGGCGAAAAAAATCGGGGATGTGCAGGGTGAATCAATGGATCAGATAAATCATTTCCCTTTCAAGTCTTTCAGCTGTACCCGTAGATCACGAAGCTTGGCGAGAGCCATCCGATATTCAGGAGTAGATATCAGTTTTGTCCCGGGGTATAGGTCAATGTAAAAGTCCACCTCTCTGCAAGGAGGTAGTCCTAGAACATCTTCATGGAAAACATCCTCTTACTGATCCTCCACAACAAGAAAACTCTGACTTCGTACATCAACCGCTCTAAAAATGAGGCTAGCCAACTAATGTGTGATCAGATGCACCATCCTCTAGGTATGTCCATCCTGCGCAGCAAAATATCCCTTATCACTGGTGAACTTAAACCTCATCCCATCCTCACTGATACATAAAACTTTTGTCTTAATAGAGTCAATTTGAGCATGAACTATGGATAACATGTCCATACCCAAGATGACGTCGTAAGGCCTTGATGCCGCTACAGGGAGATCCCAACCAAAGATCTCTCTTATTAGAGTATTCTCACACTTCTGTCACCAGTTCGTAATCATCGAGTCTGCTCCGGTAGGAGTCTGTAGTCGTAAAGATCGAGCCAACGGCTCCATCCCAATCTCTAAGCTCCGATCAAGGGCATCAACAATAAATTAATGAATCTCACATGTGTCTATAAGTAATGTAATAAGGGTGGAGTAGACACAGAATGTACCTTGAATCATCTCAAGTGTGATCTGGTCGTAGGCCTCGACTGCCTGGAGTTGTGCCCGCCTGTGTCCGCCAAATCCCTATGGTTGGGGTGGACCTCCTGGTGGGGGTGGTTGTGGGGCCTCAAAACGTCGTCCACCACCTGATACTCGTCCAAATACTCTTCCACATCTTCATGCTCCTGGCGGACCACCACGTTCAAACCTCTACCTCTGTCTGGGAGGTCTCTCTACTATCTTCTTCTCATGTGCATGACGTGTCGGGCAATCTTGAGCCATGTGACCCTTCTTGTCGCATGCATAGCACTGACTGCTCCACATATGGATGGATCTATCTAGTGTTCCATGCACAACCGAACCTATATCCTAGGGTCTCCACCCGATGGCCTGGTCCACTTGGACCTCTGTGAAATCTGTCTACTTCCGGCTGCAAAAGACTCTACTACGTGTCGCCATGTGGCGGGTCTCGCTGCTGGTGGCTGATCAGCTAGAAAACTCTCCACAAGAAGTTCTCTCTCTAGCAGCCCCTCCTGCATTGGGGTGTTTATGGAGATCATTGAAGCCCTGATATCATGCATGAGTCCCTACTCAACGGTCTGGGCCTTAAGAAATGGGTCTCACACCATATCACTGGAGTAGCGTGAGAGTTTGGTGAAGCACACCAAGTGCTGAGCTATTGTCATGTTGCCCTTCAACAGATGAAGCAACTCCTGAATTCTCACCGCACGAAGGGTGGATGGAACAATATCTGATTGGAAGAGACTCTCAACGTATTTCCAGAGTAGTGATTCCTCGTTATTCACCTAGAGCATCAGGCTCCACCTTCTGCCTTCTGCTGCATGTATGGGACTCGCGGTAAGGATCACCATGAGGTCGGCTAGTGTCCCTTCCAATCTAAAAACTCTCACAAGAACATCCAGCCAATCCTCAACTGCATGTGGGTCAGTCTGTTTCCGAAACAAGGGGGACCTCCAGCGCTGGAACACGTAAAACATACTCAGACAGCATGCACTCTCTGCTACTAGAACTGATGGTATCAGTGGCCTCGCGTGTTGTGGTACCTTTGGTACCTCCACTGTGTTGGGTCCCTGAACTGAGGCCTCATCGATGTGTGGGTTACTATCTCGTATGAAAATCTGAACCCTAGATGGCTGCATACGTGGGGCCATCCTGGAAAGAAACAAGTGTTCCACGGTTAAAACACTATACCTAGTGAGTTGACTCAATGTGGTGATGAAGAAAACGTTTCAATGGAAACACACACACAATCAGTGTTTTCATGCACAGAGTCGAAAATTAGATGTCAGAGTCCTAGTGTATGGATACATCGGCCGATGCACCGACACCAGATTCCCTAAACTGATAACCACACCAAAAACACCTAACACTATTGCTATAAAAAGAATCAGAGTCCATGTTCTACAGGAAAACCGACTCCATTGATACCACTTTATCACGACCCGTCCTCGGCGCCCATGTCGTGACTACCCCATGCCCGCCTTCAATAGGCCAGGGGTTGGCAACTAGCACCAAAGGCGAATCCTTGATAAAAAGGAATGTAATTCCTATAAACCTGTAACACACACAGTCTTAACAAAATCAGTCGAAGAAACAAGTACTAATATATAAAATAATGGTGTGCTGAATGTAAGTGGGCCAGTATAGAAACCTAACTTAACAACAAGTACAAGTACCTGTAAAAATAGGAAAATAGCTTTTTGTTCGTTCACTGGGGAATCCTACCAGATGGGAAGGTAAAAATATCAGACAAATCGTCCCCTATGGTATATACCACCTAGTCCAGCACCGAGCAGCCTCCCGTCCGTCACCATCCACCTCGATCACTGCTGACCATCATCTGCACAGAACGCAACAAGGGGCAGGCGAATCCCACGTAGGGGTGAGTATTACAATACCTAGTAGGGGACCTTGAGACCCTCGAAGGTCTCCCAGAATCCACTAAGGATAAACAGAAGAAGAAAGATACAATCACGAAGTCTCAACAAACCCGGTTTAGGTATATTCCCATACATACACCTATGTTAGAAATCACAGTCCGGCTCCAACAATTGATCCCAAGAAAAACCCATTCCAAAAAAGAAGTAATGTCAGTTGCCTAGATGATAATGATTTAAAGACAAGACTCAGCTCACACAGGTATACAACACATGAAGATATGTTGAGATGATTAGATGTAGCCTCTAAATCATCTCCTCTATGGAACCCATATAGGATCCTGGAACAATATCAGCGCTGTCATATCCACGTAGAATCCTGGTACAGAAGTCATCACTGTCGAACCCACGAAGGACCCCAGTACGGAATTCACTACTGTCTAACCCACAGAGGATCCTGGTATAGAAGTCGTCACTGTCGAACCCACAGAGGATCCTGGTACAGTATCGTCGATGTCGAACACACGGAGGATCCTGTCATCTCAGTCCCAGCTAGCCATAGGATTCTCGCACACAACATGCTCGATTCTGGGAGGTTCTGCTCCTCGAGCCTAGTGTCAATAGATAAACGACCATTAAATCTACAGTTGATGTACTTCAGAGTTCCATCTAATCATAAGGAACCCAATTCCACAGACGACGTGTCAATAAGATGCCTTCTCTGTGAGTTATTGGCATTTCCATTCCCGGGGCCAGGTTGGTTTTTAGTCTCAATCCAACCTGACCGTACCCCAACTGTATCCAAACCTCAAGTGGGGTATTCCAAAGGAGCTGTATAACTCTCAGTTTTCCATCACCATAGATGGTTCATCGATTGGACACTTGTATCCCATGATACGACGAAAAGGTGTGATTGGCCATATCGGGTTTGGGTCCGGTTCAACCCAGCCGTACTGACCCAGCCCGTCCTGGTCCGAAAATGAGTCTAACTCGGTCCAAGGGGGCGGCCCGGCCCGAGGGGGCGGTCCTGCCTGTAACGACGCAAAATTTTGACTAAATATTGTTTCTTAATTTTTTGTGTTATTTTATTTTTCTATACTCAAGAAAATGGTTTAATTTGATAACATGAGTATAATTAAAATGAGACCGTTGGGTTTTGACTGTTATATGACCATTGGTCAATATGACCACCGAAAACTAAATGTTTTGATTATTATCTCTAAATACAAGTAATATTGGTAAATTAATATAGAAAGAAGATTTGATGGCCTCACCCAGTTGTATTGGACTGATCGAAGCCCATCTAACATAACTTGGGAAGGTGGTAGCACCACTGGGCTTTGCTCTAGACCATACCTAAGCCGAACTTCATCGTGTGAAGCTAGAACGGAATCGCCTTCACGAGAAGTTCAAACTTATAGAAATTACTACTCGTGCAATGTTGGTCAAGCCTCCTTCAGATTCTCTCACTTTAGCACACCTTACACTTTGGTCCTATACTGGCGTGATACGGGGATATGTAAGGAGACCGTAACTTCCTTGTGTAACCCTTTATTTTAAATAAAAATTTTGATTTCTTATTATGATGAAGTTTATGAATTTTCAAAAGTCCGGATAAATATAGTATTCATATTTTTGATGAATTTTAGAAAAAGGATATTTTAAAAAATGTTTATGTAAACATTAAATAATTAAAAATGTGTAATGATATTCAAAAAATGGTCTTCTACAATTATGTTCAGTACGAAATTTAGAGTCTAATAAGATCAACTTAATTATTGATGAATAGTAAAGTATGAATAGTGATTTTATTATTAGGATTAGTAATGTGTCCAAATGGATTAGTAATGTCACTTAAATTAAGTATTAATATAATCTAGGCACCCTGAATTAGTAATGTGATTCAATAAAATGGTTAAATAACGGTTTCATAAATTATTATTCAAGTATTAGTTTTTTCGGGTGAATAGTTTTTTTATTAAAAAATAAATTAAAAATATTTAGAAAATTATTTTTATAATATGGATTTCATTTTTGAACTCAGAGTATCAATATTATGTTAAGGTAATTTTTGGGGTTTTTTCGGAAAAAAATGAATTTTCGGTGAATAGTGTATTTATTTAAAAATTAAATTAAAAATATGTAGAAAATTATATTTATAAAATGGATTTCATTTATGATATCAGAGCATTTATATTTGGTTAATGTGAAATTTTGGGATTTTCCTGAGAATGTTGAATTTTCAGTGCATAGTAAAAAATACAGTTTTAGGGTTTCAGTATGTTTAATGACATCATAACTATGTCATGATGATGCCATGAGATATTTTAAGGGATGATTGACTAAAGGGAATGAATTATTGTATGATCTGTCCCAACTGGACAATACCATGGTCAAATACCATGGGCAAGCCCATGGTTTTGCCAAAACCATTTGTGAGGTGTCCCTTGGCCATTAATGCCTTGTCCCCTCAAATTTCTATAAATACCCACCATTTCATCCTTTAGATTTTACTCCCAACTCTCCCCCAACTACGCTCTGTTCTCATTACTCCCAAGGATTCCTCCCAAGGTTCCCCCAATCCCTCAATGTCCTAACCTTTCAGTTTTAAGAGTTATGTTTAAAGGTAAGGGATCTGACCCCTCTCTTTCTTTTCAGGTGATCTCTTTTATGTCATTTCGTTTATGCTCCATGTTCTTATGTTAGAGGAGGTTCTTTTATATTGATTATACTGTCCTTTTTTATGTTGATATAATGAGATAGCCCGTCTTACTCTCATGATATCGTTTTAAGAATGTTTAAGTGGCGCTGTTAGGCTACCGAATTTTTATGGGATTCTTTCATCCTTCCCATTTTTCAAAGTTCTACTTTCATGTAAAGCCTTTCATGTTCCTTTTTATTATGTTGGGGTATGATATCTATATATATCATAATTAACATGTATTTTCATATTATGATATACCTTATTTGATCTCATCAATTCATATTTGTTAATGTTTTAAGTGGCGCCGTTAGGATGCCGAATTTTTAAAGGATACTTTCACCCTTCCCATTTATCAAAGTTCTACTTTCATGTCAAGTCATTCATGTTCCTTTTTATTATATTGGGGTATGATAACTATATCTATCATACTGATAATTTATGATCATATTATGAGAGACCCCATTTGATCTATTCAATTCAGTATTTTGATGTTTTAAGTGGTGCCGTTAGGCTGCTGAATTTTTAAGTGGTTCTTTCACCCTTCTCGTTTTCAAGTTCTACTTTCATGTCAAGTCTTGCAAGTTACTTTTTATTATGTTGGGTTATGATCTCTATATATATCATACTGAAATTTTATGATCATATGATGAGATCCCCATTTTATCTCTTCAATTCAGTATTTTGATGTTTTAAGTGGCGCCGTTAGGCTGCCGAATTTTTATAAAAGAAATCTTATTTTTGTCTTCCTTTCATGTTGTTCATTTCATATGGTATATTCTCAAATTTCATTACCATGTTCTTAAATAACTTATATTATTTCCCTATACTTTTTTATGGGTAATTTATGAATGTTTGACCCATTTACTCTAACTTTTCAATGTTTTCTAAAACCCTGAAACACAACCGTTATGCTGCAAAATTTCCGTCTCAAAATGTCTCTCTCTTTTTCTAATGTTTTTTAATTTTATTAAGTGAATACTCAAGGATAATATTCTAATGTGGTATTCACATATATACCAAGTTTTTATATTTTAAATTATTGTATTTAAATACATGAGACCCGCTCTCCCTTTCAATGTGTTTAAAGTGACGTAGAGATCATGTCTTTAAAGGAGTTTTTAAAAGTTATGATTATGAAATGAAACCCATTCCTTTTTTACTATATGGGTTGTTTATGAAATTATTGATGATGATAAATGTGGGACACATGATAATAAATAAATGTCAAGGGTGCGCCCTGATAGCGCTCCAATTCATTGGTTAAAGACTTAATATCTAGAGATGACCATTTAGACTGATACCTTGGTGAATAAACTTGGTAATTTTTAATGACACCTTTGGGATGGACCTTGGAGAAATGAAATGATTGTAAATATTAAATGTTGTAGCCACATCTTCATGTTATAAAAATTTTTATTTTTATTATGATATATCTCATGATTTCTTTCTCATGCGTTAAAGTTGTTTTAATGACCTTATTGAAGTATCTCAAGTTGACAAGTAAAATGTTTCCCCCTGTTTCCCTTACTGGGCCTTCTTCTAACCCTTTCTTTTGATGTATATCCCCAGGTTATGAGATTCAGTAATGAACATAGGATGAACATAAGGAGAATCCTTTAATGTGTTTAAGTAGAATGTTTGATGTTTTCATGTTTTAAGTTCCTGGTTTCCAAGACACTAAACATTAAAGATCCTCGGTTTTGTAAAATGTAATGAATGTTTCTGTGGTAAAAAGGCAGGATGATATAGTTGGTATCAAAGGATGGTTTAGTTATTTGTGGAAATTAGGATATGAAATATTTAGGAAGAATCCTATAGAAAAGTATATATATAGGAAATATTTCTTGGATTTTCCTGAGTATTGAGTAAGGGGTTGCCAAGAAAATACATCCATATCTGGATACGAGCAGGTAGCGGTGGCTCTGGCACAGATGTACATAGGGGTAAAACCCGAAAACACTGCTTTGAGCTAGACTCAAACGGGAACTGGTACACAACAATGGGCCTTGTTTCACTCTTGGTTACGACACTCTTCAGGGATATGCTTTGGTAAATTCATAAGCATAGTATGAACCATTATTAAAGGAACAAAGATAAAATAAAATAAAGATTCATATAAGAATATATGATCATGGATAACCTAGTTTGAAACCTAGTGGATCACAAGTTAGGGTATACTTTTCTTCTACATGTTATCCTTATATTCTTTATGTTCCTTTTCATGATTATTGGTTAAGTATTTAAGCCCCTAATTAAACATTCTATTCATAGTTAATGGTGGGAAATGGAAGAACACGTCCCAACAAACAATGTGATAGGAAATGTGACGATTGTCGTATTAATATGACAGAGATGATTAGGGGATTAAAAGATGATTATTATTTTGGAAGACATTCACTATTTTTGGAACCCAATTTGATCGAGGTAAATATATTACTGCGGTATTTTCTTTGAAGAGTAATGGTTGACTTATATTTTGATGAATAGATGAATTTAACGTGGACATATAGTAATTTAGGTTACTTATGGAAATGATTAACCTATCTTGCGTAAAATATTTTTTGGTTAGATACTTTTTTTATAAGATGTTAGGTGTGTTTGATGTTTTTTGGAGATGAACAATGAAGATTATTTGGGAAGACTATGTTATCAAATCCATATTGTATTTGGTTTTCAATATTAGTTTGGTTTATTTTGAGGAATTTTATGGACTGTTATTTATGGAATGGTCTATGATGAACTTTGGGTAGTACCATAGAAATTTAAAGATTTAAAAGTTGTTCACATTCTTATGGGATTCTTTCTTTTTTAAGTGTTGTTTTACCTTACCATTTCTTGTTTTGGGATAATGTTTAACGATAGAAAAAATAGATTGTTAATCTTTTGTGGATTATTTGATTCTCTATAATATGATTCTTGTGCTTTTGATGAGACCAAGTGTTATTGAATTCTCATCAGTTGGAGAAATGATTATTTTTAGTAGAGACTTATTAAAGGATGAAACACTACATAAAGGTAGGTATATTTCCTTATGTTTTTGTTCTATGTATTAAATGAATTCCTCAAAATTATGAAAAGAAACGTAAAACAAAAATGTTGTTGGTTTACGCTTCCTACTAGGTAATCAAAAACCGTTTACACACATCATTAGTTTGAGATTTTCTCGCGGTCAACTTTCTCCTAATCATGTTTTCTATCACTCTCCCCCAGAACTTGACCCTTTGTTTTTTCTTCCATATACATGTTTTCCTCCATGGAATCCTAGTATGGGTTAACTCGGGTGACCTTTGTACTTCCCTTTCATTCCTTTAAAGTAATAGTGTTACTGACTCTTTTTCTGATGTGGGACTTTCAATGAAATTTCAAAACCCAATTTTAAAAAAATTTCGACGACGCAATTTCTTAAGGGGAGAAGATTGTAACGACCCGAAATTTTGAATAAATATAGTTTCATAATTTTTTGTGTTATTTTATTTATTTATAATCTACAAAATTATTTCATTTGATAACATGAGTAAAATTAAAATGAGACCATTGGTTTTTGACTGTTATATGACCATTGGTCAATATGACCACTGGAAACTATACGTTTTGATTATTTTCTCTAAATACAAGTATTCTTGGTTAATTAATATAGAAAGAAGATTCAATGGCCTCACCCAGTAGTCTTGGACCGATCGAAACCCATCTATTAGAACTTGGGAATGAGGTAGCACCACTTGGATTTGCTCTGGACCAAATCCAAGCCGAACTTCATCGTGTGAAGCTAGAACAGAATCGACTTTGCGAGAAGATCAAACTGATAGAAATTACTACTCGTGAAATGTTGGTCGAGCCTCCCTCAGTTTCTCTCACCTTAGCACACCTTACACTTAGGTCCTATGCTGCTGTGATAAGTAGTTATGTAGGAAGACCATAACTGCCTTGCGTAACCCTTTGTTTTAAATAAAAATTTTGATTTCTTCTTATGATGAAGTTTATGAATTTTCAAATTTCTGGATAAATATAGTATGCATATTTTTGATGAATTTTAGAAAACGGATATTTAAAAAAATGTTTATGTAAATCTTAAATAATTAAAAATGTGTAATGATATTCAAAAAATGGTCTTCTACAATTATGATCAATACAAAATTTAGAGTCTAATATGATCAAAATAATTTTTGATGAATAGTAAATTATTAATAGTGATTTTATGACTATGATTAGTAATGTGTCCAAATGGATTAATAATCTCATTTGAATAAAGTATTAATATAATCTAGGCACCTTGATTTAATAATGTAATTCAATAAAATGGTTAAATAACGGTTTCATAAATTATTATTCAAGTATTAGTTTTTTTTGGGTGAATAGTGTTTTTAATTAAAAATTAAATTAAAAATATGTAGAATTTTGTTTTATAAAATGTATTTCATTTTTGAACTCAGAGCATCGATATGATGTTAAGGTAATTTTTGGGGTTTTTTCTGAAAAAATGAATTTTCGGTGAATAGTGTATTTACTTAAAAATTAAATTAAAAAAATTTAGAAAAATATTTTTATAAACTGGAGTTCATTTTTGAAATCATAGAATTGATATTTGGTTAATGTGAAATTTTGGGATTCTTCTGAGAAAGTTGAATTTTCAGTGTATAGTAAAAAATACAGTTTTAGGGTTTCAGTATGTTTGATGACATCATAACTGTGTCATGATGATTCCATGAGATATTTTAAGGTATGGTAGACTAAAAGGGATGAATTATTTTATGAGGTGTCCCAAGTTGCCAATACCATGGGAAAATACCATGGGAAAGCCCATGGTTTTGCCAAAACCACTTGTGAGGTGTCCCTTGGCCATTAATGGCTTGTCCCCTCAAATTTCCTATAAATACCCACCCTTTCCTCATTTAGTTTTCACTCCCAACTCTCCCCCAACAAAGCTCTGGTCTCATTAACTCCCAAGGAGTCCTCCCATGGTGCATCCAAGCCCTCAAGGTCCCAACAATTGAGTTTTAAGAGTTATGTTTAAAGGTAAGGGATCTGACCCCTCTCTTTCTTTTCAAGTGTTCTCTTTTATGTCATTTCTTTTATTCTCCATGTTTTTATGTTGAATTATGTTATTTTATATTCATTATACTGTCCTTTTTATGTTCATATTATGAGAGACCCCCTCTTACTCTCATCATTTCGTTTTATGAATGTTTAAGTGGCACCGTTATCTGCCGAATTTTTAAGGGATCCTCTCAACCATCCGATTTTTCAAAGTTCTACTTCCATGTCAAGTCTTTCAAGATCCTTTTTATTATTTTGGGTTATGATCTATATATCTATCATAATGAACTTTTATGTTCATATTATGAGAGACCCTATTTTATCTCATCAATTCATTTTTGTTGATGTTTTAAGTGGCGCCGTTAGGCTGCCGAATTTTTTAGGGATTCTTTCACCCTTCCCAATTTTCAAAGTTCTACCTTCATGTATAGTCTTTCAGATTCCTTTTTATTATGTTGCGGTACGATATCTATATCGATCATACTAATCATTTATGATCATTTGATTAGAGACCCCATTTTATCTCTTCAATTCAGTATTTTGATGTTTTAAGTGGCGCCGTTAGACTGCCGAATTTTTAAGTGGTTCTTTCACCCTTCTCGTTTTCAAGTTATACATTCATGTCAAGTATTGAAAGTTCCTTTTTATTATGTTGGGGTATGATCTCTATATCTATCATACTGATATTTTATGATCATATGATGAGAAACCCCATTTTATATCATCAAATCAGTATTTTTAAGTTTTAAGTTGCGACGTTCGGCTGCCGAATTTTCAAAAGAGAAATCTTATTTTTGTATTCCTTTCATGTTCTTCATTTCATATGGTATATTTTCCAATTTCATTACCATGTTCTTAAATACCTTATATTCTGTCCCTCTACTTTTTTATGGGTCATTTATGAAGGATTGACCCATGTCCCCTCTCTTTTCAATGTTTTCTAAAACCCCAAAACATAACCGTTATGCTGTAGAATTTCGGTCTCAAAATGTCCTTATCTTTTTCTAAAGTTATTTTATTTTATTAAGTGAATACTCAAGGATTTTTCTTCTGTAGGGGTATTAACATATATACCAATTTGTTTTATTTCAAATTCTGGTGTTTACATACATGAGACCCGCTCTCCCTTTCCGTGGGATTAATGTGACGTAAATATCATGTCTTTAAAGAAGTTTTTAAACGTTATGATTATGAAATGAAACCAATTCCTTTTTTTCTATATGGTTTTTTATGAAATGATTTATGACGATATATGTGGCTCACATGATAATAAATACATTTCAAGGGTGTGCCCTGATAGCGCTCCAATGCATTGGGTAAATACTTAATCTATAGAGATGACCATTTAGACTGATACCTTGGTGAATAACCTTAGTAATTTTTAATGACACCTTGAGGATGGACCTTGGTGAAATGAAATGATTTTCTATATTAAATTTTGTATCCACATCTTTAGGTTATGAAAAATGTTATTTTTATTATGATATATCTAATGATTTCTTTGTGATTCCTTAAAGTTCTTTTCATGACCTTATTGAAGTATATCAAGTTCACATGTAAAATGTTTCCCCTTGTTTCCCTTACTAGGCCTTCTGCTCACACTTTCTTTTCATGTATGTCCCCAGGTTATGAGATGCAGTAATGAACCTAGGATGAACCTAAGAAGAATCCTTTCAAGTGTTTAAGAATAATGTTTTATGTTTTAATTTTTTATGTTCATGATTTCCAAGACACTAAACCTTAAAGATCCTCGGTTGTGTAAAATGTAATGAAATTTTATGTGATAAAAAGGCAAGATGCTATACGGAACAAGGCAGCCCGACCTGTGGTGGCCCGACAGAGGGCAGCCTAGCCAAGGGTGGCCCGACCGGCTGGTCTGCGTGGCCAGGAGGCGGACTGCCAGCTGAAGCTAGTGGTGGCCGCGTGCGGGGGTGGTCAGTGCCCCTCCATCTCTATAACGACTGGCCCGTGGCGCTGGCCTGGTCAAAGCGGACACCCGAGGGGCCCTGTCATTGAAGCACCCACCGGCAGCCGGCTCAGTCAACCACCCTTCCAGTCCACCGCGGCCTTTGGTCGTGGGTCTTCTCCGGCACAACGCGACGGCGCCGCTCCGTATTCATCTGGCGCGGCCCACATGCATGCGGCCCTCTTCCTTCGGCGCGGTGCGACGACACCGTGCCCCTCCAGCAACACCATGACCCACCAGGCCTCAGCCTGGTACTTTGCACGGCGCAATGACGTCATTCCCCTTCAGCGACCCAGTGGTCTTTGCATCGCTAGATCCTCTCATGGCCAACCCGTCACCGGTCGCCGATGCTCCACCGCGGTTCTCTCTTCCGGTGGCGCTGTTTCGCCACTGACATCGTCATCCAAATAAGAACCAATGGAGGGATCTTGGGCCATGTTTGTTTGTCTCACACCCTCCACGTTTGGTGATAATGATTGGACAACAAATAAACTGAGGTTTGAATGATGAAGAACATGAAAAGAATTCAACTCAAACCCCTACCTTGTAATCGGTGATTTCTTGACAATGTCATGGGAAGGTGGTGTATTCCGTTGACATCGGGAGGAGATGATATCGTCATCATCGACATTATTCATGGGTGATGTATTCCCTTTCTCTCCCTGGTTGGAGAGGGAGAAGGAGACATCATCGTTCCTTGGTGGAGACGGGCGTTCTTCGTTGACAAGATATTTTCTCAATCCTTCCAAGGCTCCAACATAAGATTATGTCAACCCCGAAATAATATATTAACACATCTTATTATAATTATGGCATTATGAATTAAAAATGATTCAAATTCATTAGGTTACATAACTAAATTAAAAGGTGGTGTTGGACCATTACTTTGGAGGGGGAAGGTGAAGAGGCTCCAAAAATTTATGGGGGATGTTAAGAGTTCATCCTCTTTAATAGGGGGTTCAAGGGGAGTTAGAGAGGTCGGGTGAGCCCGAACTAATAATCCTCCAAGGGAGTTTATGTTGTGGTGGGCCCCACCAACATAACCTCTCATGTGATCTTAAGGTGTGGTGGCCCCAACCTTCAATAACCACTAGGTGGTTTTAACCACCACAAATAAAATAAAGTGAAAACATTATTTTATTCTATTTAATTAAAACCTCCAAAAATTATATTCTACTTATGATAAAATGCAGCTGCGGTGAAGTCCTCAACATGAAATCATCGACACTGTGAGTTCAACGGTGCCCTCATATTTCAATTCTAAGCACCGGTTCAAAATATATAAAATCGCACTCATAGGATTTGTGAACATACCCGAACAAAACTTCAGAAATTGATTTTGGGCACATCGGGCTTCAGAATCAAGCACTATCAGAAATAGCGGACTTATAAAATTCCAATGTATATAAAAAAAATCTCAGAATTTACGGGACTTTAAACTATAGGGACTAAATATATACATTATCTTTATATTGTAGTAAAAATTGAATAACATTATATTAATTCATAATACTATTTTATTCATTATGTGTAATCATTGGTTAACATGTAGTGTACATCTTCAGATCCTATATAAATTAAGGAAAATATATATTTTGAGCCCCATGGTTCATTAGTGGTTTTATAGAGTGTACGAAAATATTGAATTAATATTAAATATGTAATAATGAAGGAATAAAACAAAAAAAAATATATTTTATAAATGATATAATGAGAAATTTGAATTTTTTTAATGAACAAAAGATTTTAATAAATTTCCATTTAATTAATAATTACTATTCAAAAATTTATCAAATATAAAATCAATGAAATCATTAATTTACTGTCAAGGAATCATTTCAAAAATTTATTCACAAAAATATATAAATACACCAAATACATATACAAAATTGACTCATGAGAACTAAAAATGCATATAAGGGACATATAATTCTCTCCTTTATTAGTAAAAAATTTTATTTCTTAAAACCATTAAAATTATTAAATTAATAATATTTCTTATCATCATATTCAACAAGGAACATATCTGATAAACTGAGATAAATATCAGTAAATGTATATATACAAAATGGGTTAAAGTATTGTCATAATTTCATTTTAAAATTAATTTTATTGAAATCAATAAGAATATAATTCATCCTTGAATAATGAATTATAGGTAATTAAAAATGATGACAATAAATGGTTATATATCTATGAAAAAAAAATTTATTATTTTATCTTGTTTTATTGGTAATAACATATTTTACCTTAAAACAAAATAACAATTTATATTTTCATCAAATTTCAATGAATATAAATAATATTTAGTTATAAAATTAGATTTTCCATATAAATTACTACATATTAAATCAATTTGATTCTAAATAATTAAAATTATAAACATAATGATATTATCCATAAAATGGAATGTAACCTTATTAATTAAATTATAATTAAGGAATAATGTATCTTAATTTGATTTTATATATATGCCAACATGGATTAGACAATGATGACTATATTTTGTAATATTTAGAGATGAAATAAATGATTCAAAATAATTTATAAAAAATTTAGTAATGTGACATGCATATTCTATTAATATTTGGGACACAAAATTTCATTATAGATATACTTCTATTTTTTTATTATTCTATAAAATATGGGTACTTTGGAAAACCTAATGTATCAACATCTATAGAACCAGTAGGGGTTACATTGTTACATCACCATTAACCTACCAAATATAATGTCCTCCGATTAGAAATAATGTTTACATTTACCACTAATAAGTAGAAAAAATAAGGATTTTTAAAATTAATATTAGGTATATGTAAATATTTCTCATAGAAAGGACTTATAAAAATTTTAAATATGATATAATGGTAATATATTATTCATATTAGACGATTAATTTATTAAGACGTAATATATTAATAATGAATATTGAAATTAAAAATTCATTGTATAATAAAATGAAAAGTAAGTTTTGGGATTTAGAATCCATAAATCTAAATGTTTTTGTCAATAATTTAATTACTAAGACCCTTAATTTTAAGAGCTTATAGAGAGGCCAATTTGTGTAGAAAAGATTAACATCGTTTGAGAACACGTGGATGAAGTCCTCTTCAAAACGGTGGGATTAGTTCACATATTTCATGGAACGTATTAGGGATGGTTTTAGTAAAATTATATTATATATTTTAAATAATAATAATACTATAATTATATAATATATATATATACATATATTTCATTTAAAATCATTCTTCTAATACAATAAAAAAATAATACATTGTGTATGCGTACGTACGGCCTACAATATCCATAAACGGTGTATTTCATTTCAATTTATAAATTTAATAGATTTTAATAAATATTTATATATTTATTATAAATGATATTTATATATATTTTTATATTTTTTATATAAGTCGATCATTATCTAAGTAATGGGTTGATGAATTATATGTCAAAACTTTTATGAAAAATGTAGAGACTATTAGCTGAAGTGTAACATTAACATTGAATTGTTAATAAACAACTAATATAAATCAATGATATAATCATATAAGGTATTAGATATTATTATAGGTTCTTTAATATATTTATAATAACCTTATATTGAGTAAATTTAATGTTTTATGACTAATACGACAGTCAATACATAAGGTAATGGTTTTCTATTGTCACTTTTATTTTCTTGGTAATTATTATTTATTTCCCATTCCTTCATATTTTTCGGTGTATAAATTTCCTATGACTGTATTATATTATTTTTATCCGTATATATTTGGTTATTTAAATATCCATTTTACGATCTCTCTTTCTTGGGGTTATACCATTAAAATGATACCAAATCACTAATATAATTTGGTCTCAACTCTCATCATTTGAAACACAGGTTTCGTGATATAAATTCATTATTGTAAAAGGATTATATACTTACATTTTACAAGATATATCCCGAATATAATTAAGTTATTTATATTAACTGAATCATGTAATATCATTTTCAAACATGGTGGTATGATTCAATGTTATCAAGTTGTAGTATTCTATTGAAATAATCTCATCATTTTTTGTGACCATTTATGGTTATGAATCCATTATTGAAATATTATTATCCAAATAAAAATTAATATCAATAATTTTATTTATCTAATTCCATTCATTATATATTAATTAATGAGTATCATTTTTCTACTCTATGGTTGTAAATATAATTATGAAAATGATATTTAACAAAAATGAAACTTGTTTAACTTATCAGCTAGAAATCATCTTATTATGAAAACCATGTTTAGAAAAATACAAATTGATTTTTAATTAATATTTCAATATAATTTTTAATGAATAAAAATAAATTTTTTATATATGATAGAAAATATATTCTCAATGATTCATGTTTTCAACATGTTTTCAAATACCTATATTATGTTTTCAGATGAAAATAATTCCAAAAAAAATTATGAATTACTAATATTTTTTCAAACAAGAATGGTTATTTTACTCAACACATATTTTTAAGGGATATTTAAAAATTATTTTCATTATAAGATGAAATCGTTTTATGTTACTCGTGCCATTATGGGAAACGACCCAAAAGTCCCATTTAAAAATTATTCCCTAAATTGTTTTCGTTTTTATTGAATGATTTTCATGAAATACATTTCTATTTAACTAGATATATGTTTATTGAACAAAATTATATTTCGGGATATATGATTATAAAATGAGTTTCCCATTCATGGGTTATATGATTATGATACCACTTATTTTTAGGAGTAATTATTTGATGAAATTGTTTGGAAACCAATATATTTTTCATATGATACAATATGATGACATGTTTATGATACCCATTTAATTTAATGGGTTATAAAGTTAATGTTTATGATTTTTTGTCACATGTATGTATGATTTAAAAATTATATGGGTGAGACCAATATATCTCCACAATTTATTGTGTTTTGATTTATATCTCATTAGATAATCTTGGATGGAATGGGCTGTGAAATCCATTTAGTAATGGAACATTTCTCTTAAGATTGTATTATGAGTGAACCCTTACTATTAAGATAATAAATGTTGTGAAACATTACTAAAAATTTGATGCAAAGAGTAAAATAATTCTACAAATATGTTATTGGAAGGTATTCCTTAACTACAATGAAAATATTTTTACATCCTTATCAATCATCCATAATTCCATGTTTTATTATTATGTTATGGTTTTATGGATTACGATATTGATTCAATTGTGATTAATGTCTTATTAATTTCCATTATTTATTACATAATTAATCTTTTTGGAATTTTTTATTCAAGGTATAATCTTCAAATGTCACCATCATATTCAAATACCCTCATGACTGTGTTTTTTATTTTATTTTACCTTTCTTTACCCTAACATGTCATCTGAGCTCACCACTAATTAAGTCACCTTTCCCCTGGTTATGAAGATTCATATTATTTATGAGGTTTTAATAGGTGTTATAGTCATGAAGAATCTATTTTTGGATATGGTTTCCAACTTTGTTACCAATTTCTATGTTTCCATGTTTCCAAAAGAACTAGAATAATACATTATTCGAGTTTCGATTTGTGAAATGTGTAATGTATTCTTCATGTGGTGTAATGTTAATTTTTGAAATTGGACTTTTTATATAGTTTTTATAAAAGGAAATCATTAGATAACCATTGTAAACTAGGATTGGAGGAATGTATTTATATTCATAATGACATGTATATGGATAAGTCTATGGATAAGGAAAACAATATGAAAATATCATAGAATATTGGTAATGGAATGAGCAAGTGGTATCATATAAATAATGATGGTATCATAATTTATCCATCTTATATATTATTTAATTGATTATGTGTCTTCCCATTATGTTGGTTCTTTCTTAATCTATACATTTTGGATTTAGTAAATGCATGGAACCCAAAAAAATTGTGCCAATGATGAGTGTGGTGGGAAGTGATATTAGTTTTCTCTTGGCCATCGAAATTATATGGTCTATGGAATACAAATCCTTAACGGATATGATCACACATCTTTCTAAATATATGAATCATCAAATAATTCCAAATAAGATAATGTGGTAATAATATTTTATTGACCCCTTCGTTACAGAATTTCCACATCTAATGGGGATTTATAATCCAATTTTTTTTTGAGAAATGGATCAGTACGCTGAAAATACATTATCCGTCAACTAGTTTCCAAAATTAGAGGATTTCCTTTGAGGTGTTTATTGATTAGAAGTACATGCTAAATTTTGTTGGAATCTGATAATGAATTCAAATAAAAAATAAAATATTCAATGCATGGTTTGGGATAGGATCCAAAACATATATTTAAATATATAATTTCCTAATATTCAACAAAAATAGATATATAATGGGTAAAATGGTATAAATCAAAGGGTTTATGATTTAGTTGGTACCAAAGAGGTTAATATTATATGTATTGTTATGTGTGTTTTGTGTATTATAATCCAACATTAATGAGAATATAATAAGTTCTTTTGTTTCATAAGTAAAAGTCACAGATGGGTGTTCTCCATTGGAGACATTAGTATATATGAATATATTGTGCACAATGTAGTCAATGTTTATTTGGAGGGTAGAGTTACACATTGAACTAATATTTTTGCAAAAAGGAATATAGGGATAAAATTAAAATCTTAAAACAATAAAGAGAAGAATAAGATATTTCATTTATGCTCTTACTATAGAAATAATCATGGAATAATTTGTCTAAAGGGGTTTAATTAATGTTTTTTGTGTCGAAGTGATGTTCATTGAGAATTTTATTTCCATGGTTATGTGAATAAGATATCTAAAAATTTAAATAGAGAGAAATCCACACAGAATGATCCTTCCCCACTATTGTATTACAATTTTATGGAGAATGATAATTATGCTAATCATTTCCCAAAGCCATGGAATAGTGATAAAGATTGGTTTCAACATCCAATTAAACCAATGGAAATGTATAAATATCATGAAATCAAAATATCAGACATGAGGTGTGATAATGATGTGGTGAGATATAAAACTGAAATCCAATCTAGAACTATTAATGTGTAGTTTTACCCTCGATCTACCCACTATATCATATCTATTGATTTTTCTATGGGTATTAAGTTCACCCAAATGTCAAAATGTGGATTTAGATATGAAAAAATGTAATTTTATGATGATTTCATCTCACATCTATGCTTATTCTATAATTTTTTTGAGGGAATATGCTTCCTAAAAAATAATTAATTAATCTTTTCATTGAATTTGATGTATGATTAGGCATGAATATGATTTCTTTTCATAAATCCCACACTAATTTTCGTCTATGGGAATTTTTAATTGATATTTCAATAAATCATAGGATCATATAAAAATGCGACAATATGTATGAACATCATATGATTATTTCATCTAGAGAGTTAGTCTTAATTACCATTCATAAGTGATGTTTATGGAAATTGGTTTGGGATAAAATCAACATCAATGATATGAATTAATTTTGTGATGTTGGGGATGTGTTGCCTAGACATCAAACAAAATAACAATTTGAGTTGATGATAGAGCTCATACATTATTCCACACCACTTATAGAGACTCCCTATGGAATGGCCCTATTTGAGTTTCATGAATAGAAGAATTTAGTCCATAAGAACCATGTTAAGAAATTGAATCATCCATGTGTGTCACCCAGGGGTGAAACCATTATTTTAATGGAAAATAATTAATGAAAAATTCAAATCTATATTGATTTTCTTGATTTTAATTAGATCATGATCTGTAAAAAGTTTGTTATTACCAATATTGAAGACTTTTTCAATCATCGAAAATATGCTAAATACATTTCCAATAAGGTGTATTATTCTGGATAACATCAATTGTTGATCAAGAAGTAGGATATACACAATAATGAACTTCATACAAGGTATGGACTATATATAAATATGATGATTCATTTCAATATTTCTAAATCCACTATTTGTTATCATGGATTTTATTAATAGAGTCATTCGATATTTAATCTATTGGTTTGAGGTTATCATTATAGATGATATATGTATATATTTTAATGTCAAAGAATCACATGAATTCCACATTAGTGTTATACTAAATACTGTAGTGATTGATAAACACTATAAAAATGTAACACAAACTGAATTTTTTATTCAAAATGATTCACTTATGTGTTATATAAACTAAAGACATGATATTATATTAGATATATCAATGATAATGGATATTGAGTAATAGACCGGACCGACCTCAGTGATAGTGATACATAGTTTCATGGATTATCATGATATTTTTGATGTATTTTGTAATAATTAATCACAAAAATAAAATCCTTTACCCAACATAACACAAAAGTGGTCCAAGTTCATTTGGATTAAATAATTTTAATAAAATTTAAATAAATTAAATAGAATGTTGGATATTTCACTTGTTCTTATATTAATCCATAGTGGTGAAGTAATTTTAATATATAGAGAGGCTACAAATAAGTTATTTTGATGTGTTCTTATGAATAATAACATTGTTATCGATTATCCCTCTCGATAGTTTATGATTCCAAAGACAAATTACGAAAATATATATTTAGAGTTAAAAGATATATATTTTGAACTAATACTTTAGAGGAATTATATTTATGGAGAAAAGTGTGATATAGATGTTGATCATAATTTTTTTTAATATTTATTCACTCAAATGGAGTTGAAAATGCACCAAGGAATATGGTTTGAGGTGATAAGTTATTATAACTAATCAATAAAATACCATCATTGGAAACCCAATAAGGTAGATGAATATTTTAATTTGAAGGATCATTCAAGATTATCTATGATTAAAATCTAAAAAATCATATTTTTTTGGAAGAGGAAAAATATGAAAAACTTGATGGAAGGATAAAAATATTGTTTTATCAATTTATTGTTCAAAAATCCCAATAAGTAAAAAATTATGAGGCAGATAATGATGATGAAGAGATACAAATAGAGATTTTAAATGTTCATGGGTTTATCCTTGATCATGATATATTGATAAATTGCAAGAATGGTATATTCATTTCTTCTATAGTATCTATTAAAAGGGTGTTATTATAGGAATCTCATAGTTCATCATTAACTTTTCATCATTAATGTATTATGATTTATAGAGACATGAAATACTAAATTTGGTGGGATGTTATGATGATTAATAACACATATTTTTTATTGGGTCTTAGTATTAAAAATTGCTAAGGATAAATGAAAACAAATCTATGGGGATGTGGCATCCATTACCCAGGACCGAATGCAATTTAGAGAACACCACTTTTTATTCTGTATATAGACTTCCCAAAATCATTAAATGTTTTAATTATATTATGGTGGTATTAAATCCGCTTCATATTTCATCTCAACTATTTTATACAAGAGAAAAAATATATGAGGATATGATTCTAGGATATATATTAAGTAAGTGTTGAGGTTTCATAGGGTACCACAATCAATTGTATATGAATGAAATCTAAGGATTACCTAATTCATAGAAAAATTTACTCAGCAATAAAATGTTACAGAATTCTGTATTATCACATCAAATCATATGTACATGGGTGATCATTATGAAATAAAAATTCTAAACCTAGATCATATATCGAGGTCTTATTATTCGGATTTCAAAAGTGGTTGGGATAAAAACCTTAATCTAGTTTATTTTTCTTAAAATAATACTTTTCACTCAATAATTCAGATTTCTCCTCATGAAGACACTATGTGAATATATTTAGATCTCCATCATGTGAGGAAAATGATGGATATTAATAGAAATTGTGTATTCAGATAGCTGAAAAAATGGTTCAAAAGATTAGATTTATTCAACCAAAAATTAAGGTAGCTTAATTTCAGTAATAAATTTTTTCCCATAACAATCAGTGTGATATAGATTTTGAAGATAGTGAGATTTTCTTTCCCTGAATATCCCCTTGGAAAAATGTAATGAGATTTATGATGAAAGCGAAACTAAACCCCACATATATTGGTCATGATTAAATTAATAATCATATCAGGAAGGTGGTCTATCTTTTATAACATCCTCAAATTCATTCTGAAGTCCACTATGTGTTCTAATTATCTCATTGTAGGATGTACAGACCTGAACCTTGACATTTACTGAACATAGAGGTCATACCACCAAACCAATACTAACAATCTATTTATGTTTTGGATCATACAAAAAATATTTTTTGAAAAAAGACAAATCCTACGGTCAATGTATTGTTAAGAATCAAAAAGTTCGGGGATTGAACATGGGAACATTTGGATAATATGATATAGAATTATCCTCATTCATTTTTATAAAAATTACATATTTCAATGGTGAATATAATTTCTAGGGGTGTAGAACGTAACTCAATGATTTTTTGTGAAAATAATTGTTTGTATTAATAAATTTTCTATTGACTTATTTTTTTTGAGTCTACATAGATTTGTTTTTCTTATATTATACAAAATTATATACATTCCCTACATAAAAACTAACTTTTCTTTTATTACAAGCAAAATTATGCTTCTACAAAACATCATTTTATTATATTAATTATTTTAATGAGATAGATATAACCTATCAATTAATCATATTATTATGAATAGTAATAATATATTTTTAAATATTATTTAAAATGTCTTATATTACTAAATCATATTTTTAATAAAACAAATAATTTCGTTGTAAGCCTTTATTTGATTGAATATACAACTATCTTAAATGAACAACTTTTTATGATATTCTACGAACAATAATATATTTAATTTTTAAAAAAAATTATAATATATTATAATAAATAAAAATTTTCTTTGAATATGGAATAACAAATTATATTTGGGTGATATTTGGTATTTTTTTATAAACTTAATTTTTGGATGAATAATGAAAAATATCAATTTTTAATTCAAAACTGATTTTTCTTCTAATCAATTTACATAAGTAAATTATATTGTGAATTTATTTTAATGTTTTATTAAAAGTTTATATATTAATTAATCTAGATTATTTCATTGAAATCAATTTTATATTGATATTTGATATAAAAACATTTTAACCTTTTTCACATTTTCCCTTAAAACCCTTTTTGGCCATCTAGTATGTGGGACTATTTTTAAAATTAATTTCTTCCAAAAATATGTTTTGAATTTGGTAAAATGGATTCCATGTACGTAATAATAATAATTTATATTATTAAATATTATTATCATATATTTGTATTAAATATATTATTTAATGAAAATAAAATTAATTAAATATATTAAGTTAAATAAAAGATTATTTAATGGTTAAAATTTAATCCTAAATATATAATGACCTTGAATCATGTAAAAAATCTGTTTTCATGAAATATCCACCCAATACACTCATTTTTTATTTTTTGACAATTATTGGTAGAACATTATTTATGGGATACCTCTTAACAGAGCTTACCCTTATATATTTACAAGAATGTCACGTATCCTAACCTATAAAAAATAACTCACACCCTTACATTATCACACCTCTAAAGCCACAATCCCTAGGCCAAAAATTGAGAAAATATCCACCCAATACCCAAAAACTAATCACATAATAATCAAATTGATCATAAAACCATCCAATGATGTCCTTTGGTAGAAACTAAAAGGGGTTACAAAATGTATAGGAAACATCCTTCTTCATGATCCATTGTTTAATATTCATTATTAACCCCATCATATATTATTATTAAATTATTATATAATAACATAATTATCATAAATATAATGAGATGTTTTATCATAATGGTTTAACCTAATGTAACACACACCTAAATCTAATTGGTAATGAAAATAACAATCTCATGTATGGTGAGTTACCGACTCACGAGATGATGTTGTTAATTTTTACCTTACCAACTCTCATGGATAAGAATTATAAAAGAAAAAATATTTTAAAATGATATATAATTTTTTTTTGAAAGCAATAATTTCTTAAAACATTACTTAAAATATTAATTCATGATTTTTTTTGTAAACATAAAAACTATCTTTTGGGACAAGTAGACTACCACCTATAAAAGAGATTTTATTATTTCACTTTACTGATGGAATTTACTAAGGATGGGTTTAGTGATATTATATTATATATTAAAAAAATAATTATAGTGTAATGATATTATATATATACATGTATGTCATTTAGTTTATTTATTTCACCAAAATAATAAAATGGAGACATCATTATTGTGTACATATGACCTAACATCTCCATAAATGATGTATTTAATTTATATATATACTTGTTATAAGTTATTATGAATATGTATATACTGAAAATATATGATTTTTATGTCATGTTTTGAATTATATAAATAAATAAATAAATCATGATATACAAAATAGTAACATCATGTATAACTCAAAACATATACGAAGAACAAATAAGAGATTAAACAAGGTCTGACATTAAATATTATTTTTATGAAAAAAGGTAATTTAATGTATTAATCAATTAATATATTGTATAATATATGTTAATATAATTATTTAATATATTTATAATTAAATTATATTTTTTATACATGAGTTATTTATGATTATAATGAGATTCAAAAACACGGTATGGGTTTTCAAGTGTCACATTTATTGCTGCGAGACATATTATTTCATCACTATTAATTCAATTGTGTGGTGTATATAATTCTTATGAATTCAATCTCGTAGTATTAGATAAAATTTTATTTTCATTAATATATGCATTTGATATAATATCCATCATGGGGTCTTAACATAAATAATTTGTAAAATCAGTGAGATTCTTTGGTACAAATTTCCCTTCTTTGAGACACATGATTCATTATTCACATATATTAATTTAAAAGATGTATATACTTTAATTTTTCCGGTTATATCAATAATATTCTTCTTTAATATATTTTTTTTCTTCTTTTAATTTCATTTTGTTTTATATGGTGTATTATTCAGTATTACCGATTGTAATATTATATTCAAACAATCCCACATTTTAAGACAATTGTTTATCATTTTCCTAAAATTGATGTAATGATATGATCCATATCTGATAAAAAATAATTATTTTTTTCTTATATGGACAATCATGGTATTTTAATATAATGGGAATATTTTCCTCTCATTAAATCTAAATATAACTACGAAAATTTATTTAATAAAAATAGATCTCATTTCTCATTTTGATAAAATAGTTGTTTATTTCAAAAATGATTTCTAAAAAAATGCTTTCTAATTTTTTTAATGATAATTAAAGAAAATATTCACGAAAAAAATACTTTAAAAATGTTCCACATTCACTCAAAAATTATTTCGATGAAAAATGTTTTGACCATGTTTTTTGGATTCTGTAATATGTTTTAATGAAAATGGTTTAGAGAAGGCATTACGTTATACAAATATTTTTTAATTAGGAAAGATTATTTTTCTCAAGAAATCATTTAAAGGATATTTCAAAATTATTTTTCTATCACTGTTGAAATTAATTGCTGCTACTAATGTTTTTAGAAAAGTTGCTTAATGATCAATTCATATTTTTTCTCTTAATAGATTTTTTTATGGCATGATGTGTATGAAAAATGATTCTCACTCATCGTTATATGTCTATGAAACCCATTTGAATTTCATGGGATATATATAAATAAAACTCATTTCCCTTTCACATGTAGAAATTTTATGAAACTCACTTCTTTTTAGGGGTCGGTTTTTGTTGAAATGACTATAGAAGATGACTATTTTCTATATGTTATGATAAGATGACATATTTTTTAATCTCATTTAATTTCATATGATATGATATTAGTTTTTATAATCATGTTGAACACAAAATTATGATTTTATTGTGATATTTTTTTATCATATATGTTATTCCAATAAATATGCTAATGATTTATATAATATGAGATATACATGGTTATAATGGGGAGTAAACATCATTTAGTAATAAAAATTGTCTACTAAGATGGTATTTGGAGTTAAACATGATTACTATATGGTAATGGGAGAGAAACATCACTACCAGATGGTATGGAGACTAAACTCATTATAAAAAGATTGATTGTGTAGAACTCATTGACTAATATAGAAATCTGTTTCTATAAATATGTGCCTTCTATAATTCCATTTTATATTATGATGTTATTCCTTACATGATTATGATATTTATTATATTTGATTCATGTGATATAAACTACAAATAGTTATGTCAGAATTCATTTTTTTTATATATATTTTTAATTGAATGATATTTAAAAGTCATTATCATGTAATCATACCATGATTGTCATGTTAATTCTTATATATCTCCAATTTTATATATGATGAGAATTTTATCTCACTTCATTTTGTGACTACATTACCAATGTTATGAAGTTATTTATTATGTATAATGTGTCTAATAAGGTTGATAGTTATGAAGAAGCTATAGGGAAATATTGTCTCTAACTTATGTATTTGGGTTTACATTTCCATTAATATGAAGCTATAAGACCAATATAGTCTTTGGGAATCTATTATTGCATTATGTTACGTATTCAAATACAAAATAATGTAATAATAATAAATGAAAAGTGTGGGTTTCTATATGTATAATTATCTGATTCAAAAAAAGACTTATTTTTCAATCCTTTATATGTGTTCATTAAACCAATGATAAATATCACTGTAGGATATGGTGAATGAACATATTTTTTGACCTCATGTAGACATTATTTTAGAGTTCCTTTGATTATTTTACAGACCTTGGATAACTCGGTGCTTTCTGGTGATTTGATTAATGAAAGAACCATTACCTTTATAATTAATCGTGCGACTTTTATATTTTTTAACATTGTTGAATCTATTTAAAGTTTCTTCCAATGGAATATAACATTGTCATATGTTTTATTAAATATAAATATATATGAATAATGATTAGAATTATGAAAATTATCGATCATTTCAATATTTTTTTCATACGGATTTAACATTTGATGAGAATTGAAATTCATTGTGTCGTATCTAAGAGTTTTATCTTTGGAGAATTAAATCCCCATTGAAGGGGAACTTCAACATTTTATTACTTCATAATGTGTTCAGGGGGAGGGAATGTAGATTAGTTCTTGTCTCCCTTAATCAAATAGTAAGGATGATATTTAATTGGGATCCATATTTCAACAATAAGTTGTACAAAAACTAAATTAAAAAATTTCTGGATCGGTATCCATGTTCTTAATTTTATATTTTATCATCTTCATTTTCTATTAACTATTTTATAAAAAATTTGAGTTCAAAATATTTAAATAAAAGAGAAATAAATAGGTAGGTAAACCTATTTACTAGAGTTTTAGTGGATATTGATATCTCTTCACCCCATACCAATACAGTTATATTTGTTAATTTTTATAAAAATGTAAACAATTTCACTCTAAAATGACACATATAAATCCTATGTGATAAATGTTTCTGCATTTAAAATTTTGTGAGGTAATGAATTGAAGTTATGTTTTTTTATAAAAAATATTTTTTAAGAATAACACGTTTAAATTCAATGATCAATATGTTTTTTCTAAAAAGGAATCCCAAGATTGTTCATTGGGATATGAATTCGATGTAATCTCATATAATATTCATCCAAAAAAAGTCCCAATACCATTTCGTAATTTCATTATATATTAGAACAGTACAAAGGGTTGTAGAGGGAATTTTCATTCTAAATGACATAAGATGATTGAAAATTTTTCTTCTAAATTAATTTCAATGTGGAATTATTTACTCGTTGATGATAGATAATATAGAGAACATCATGGAAATTAGTCTCAAAATAAAAAATTTATATTATTCACCATTGAATGAATATATTATTGAGTATCCTCTAGTGGTAAATAATACAAATAAATAGACAGATGATGGAATCTAAATCTCTCTAATAGATAGTAACCTATATTCATTCCATGAACAAGTGTTGAGTGTCGGTTTTTCGAATTTTCTATATTAAGGTTAACACAGTTATACAAAAGGAATATGACCCTTAGACAATGTAATATATATACACTCTGATGATCAAATTTAAAATTAATTTTTTATATCTAGTGGTATAAAAGAAAAAGTAAATGGGTCACAATTCTAATAAAAAACAATGAACTATTTCTTATTTCAATTATATTCAATATGAATTTTTATTAGTACCACATGATTTCATTGAATAGGTATCTCCAATTTAATAGGATCAGAGTTACCATTATTAGATTAGATATAAAAAATTTATTGCGATCTATTGAAAACTGGTGGTGAACCTCAAAGAGTCATTTACAAAAAATATTCCAATACATCTCTTATGTTTACAAATCCTAATGAAATTTAATATTGTGTTGAAAATTTCAATTTTTCCATCACTATGTGATTGAATATTTTCATTATTGGTTATAGGAAATGATATATAACCTATGTATTTCATTAATGTCGATGGGGTGAATCTGGTCGCACCAATAGAGAGTAGAATTATAGCAATATCAATAATCACAATAGACTCAAAACAATTAGAGATATTCCTAAAAAAAGTTTCTATATTAATTATGACAGATCATATGAAAATGTATTTTGATAGAACAGTGATTTGATATAGTGAATATGGTATACTAGTGACAAATCATGCTATTTTTTAGTTTAACTACTTCTACGAGTTTGGGGACCACTACACATTCAACGCTCTATGAAAAACATGATCCTATATTTGTTAAACTTACTAATACTATAAATCAAATATAAATTACTCTACTATAATATGAGGGAATTTAGGGGATCAATATAATTTAATTCCCTCACAGGGGATCAAAAATAAATATTTTTTTTAATGATTATGTGTCTTCCCATTCTGTTTGACGTTTCATACTCTATGCATTATGGATTTAGTCAATAGAGATAACCTGAAGGAATTTTGTCAATGATGAGGGCGGTGGGAAGTGAAATTATTGTTCTCATGGACATCAAAATATTATGGGTTATCGAATAAAAACATCATTTGAAATGATAACACATCTTATTTGATATATGAATCATGAAATAATTCCAAATGAGAAAAATAAGGACAATTATTTTATTGAACCCTTCATTAGGAATTTTATACAATTCATGGGGTCTAATAATACAATTTTTTTGATAAATTGATCATTACACTGATAATATATTATACATCAACCTATTTTTAATATAAGACAATGTCATTCTAGTTGTTTATCAATTAGAATTACATGCAAAAGAGGGGTGGAATCTAATAATGGATTCGAGTAAAAAAGTAATAATTTAATCCATGGATTTTGATAGGATAAAAAACATATATTTAAATATGTAATTTCCACATATTCATAAAAAAATGTAATAAAATGAGTTATATGAGATAAATCAATAGGTTTATGGTTCATTTGGTACCTATAAGGATAATTTTATATGTATTGTTATGTGTGTTTTGGGTATTATCATCCAACATGAATGAAAATATGATATGTTCTTTAGTTTCATAAGGAAAAGCCTTAGAAGGGTGTTGTCTATTAGAGACACTAGTAGAAATTAATAGATTGTGCACAAAAAACTCAATATTTATTTAGAGGTCGGAGTTACATATATATCTAATAGAGTTTACAAAACCTAATGTAGATTTCATGTGGAAATATAAAAACTATACATGGAAGAAGATGAAATATTATGTATGCTCATTATATAGAAATAATCAATGAATAAACTGCCATAAGCAGTATAATTAATGTTTTATGTGTGGAATGGATGTTTATAATGAATTTGATTTCCAAGGCGATGTGAATAATATTGATAAAAATTTTAATAGAGAAGAAACCACACATAATTAACCCAACCACCATCAGTGTAACAATATTAAGTAGAATACAAATTATTCTAGTGATTTCACAAAACAAATGATTAATAATATCGACTGGTGTCAATAGCCTATTAATCCTATGGAATAGGGGAAATTCCATAAAATCACAATATCATACAGGAGGTGTGATAATGATGTGGTGAGATCTAATACTACAATACAATCAAGAACTACTAATGTATAGTTTTACCCTCTATCTACACATTCTATCATATCAAATCAATTTTCTCTTTATATTATGTTCACAAAAATGTCTAAATGTGGACATATAAGTGAAAACAAGTAATTGTATGATGATTTCAACTCGCATATATGATTCCTCTGTAATTGATTTTTGAGGGAATGAGATTCCAATAATCATGTAATTATTCCTTTTATTGAATTTTTTTTTTCATATTAGGCATGGATTTTATTTGTCTTCATAAATTCCACACCAATAATAGTGTCAGAGAATTTGTAATTGATATTTAAAAAAAACCTTATAATAATGAGATAATATGTATAATCAACCTTCAGATATTACGTAAAGTGTATGAGTCTTAATTTCCATTCAGAAGTGATGTTTATGTCAATTGGTGGAGGATAAAATAGAAATTTATGATATGAATATAATTTGTGAACATGGAGAAGTGTTTCATATACTACAAAAAATAGGAATTTGAGTTCATGATAGAGCTCATACCTTATTCCACACCAATTTCAGAGACTCCTTATAGAATGGAACTGATTGAGGTTCATGAATAGAATAAGAAAGTCCGAGAGAACCAGGATAAGGGATTGAATCTTCAAAGTCTATCACAAGAGGGTGAAATTGTTCTCTAAATGAAAAATAATTATATAAAAATTCACCTGTGTATTGATTATCATGAGTTGAATAAGATCATGATCAAGAAAAAGTATGATCATCCCTATATTGAAGACTTATTTGATCATCTACGATGCGATCAATACTATTCCAATAATGACTATTATTTTGGATAACATAATTGAGGGTCAAGAAATAGCATATAAAAAATATAGATCACTATACAAGGTATGGAGATAGTGAAATTATACTGATGCCTTTCAATATTTCTAACATGACTCTTGTTTTCCTGAATATGATTAATATAGTTGTTATATATTGACTCTATTGTATTGTGGTGTTCATTAGAGATGATATTCTTATCTATTTTAATATCAAATAATCACATGAAATCCATTTTTGAGATGTTCAAAAGGCCCTAGTGGTAGATAAAAAATATGAGAATTTTACAAAAGATTGATTTTTTTCTGAAAATTGATTCATTTTGAGGTTATATAATCCTATGAGACAACATTATAGTAGATCTATCAATGATGAAGGATATTGAATAATGTAACAGACAAACCTCAGTGACGGTGATCCATATATTCATGGATCATATTTTTATTATTGATGTATTTTAGAGTATTTTTCATAGAAATCAAATCCCATGACCAATGTAACTTGAAAGGGGTCCATGTTCATTTGGATATGTAATGTTTAGGAAATTTTCATTGAATTAAAGAGATGATCGGCAAGTTAACTTTTTCTTATATTATTCATTATTGGAGAAGTAATTTTAATATATAGAGATTCTTCAAATAAGTTATTTTGATGTGATCTTACGAAGAATAACATTTTTATCGAATATGTCACATGATAGTTTATGATTCAATGGAAAATTTACCCTAATCATGATTTAGAGTTAGAAGATATATCTTTTTATCTAATGTTATAGAGTAGTAATATTTTTTGGGGAATTTTGTGATATAAATACAGATCATAATATTTATTAATATATAATAACTCATAAAGAGTAGAACATTCACCAAAGAAGATCGTTTGATATGATAAGGTATTATAACTGAAAAATACATTACCAACATGGGATAAAATAAATTGGATGATTCTGTTAATTTGATCCATCAATCTAGATTATATATGATGAGAATTACAAAACATACATAATTTGTTTTTGAAAAGGACGAATCTATAATACATGATGGAAGGATAAAAATATTGTTTTCTCATTTGAATGTTCATCCCTCTAAAATTTTAAATATTAATGAGGTATATAGGAATGATGTAGAGAAATAAAAAATATTAGAAATTTTCATGGATTTATTCATGATCATGAAGTAATGAAATGTTTGTGGAACTGTATATACATTTCTTCTATAGTATATTTGAGAGGTAGTTATTATCGGAGGCTCATAGTTCATCATTATCTATTCATCCGTAATGTACAATGATTTATAGAGATATGAAATATAATTTTTGGTGGGATGGAATAATGATTCATATCACAGAGTATGTTTTAGGTCATGGTATTCTAAATAGCTATGTAAGAAAGAAAAAAATATTTTGGGATATTACATCAATTACCAATACCCGAATCTAAAATGGAGAACATCACTTTTTTGTAGATAGACTCCCAAAACCCATTAAAGGATTTAATTCAATATGGGTGGTAATCAATCACCTTATTATTTCATCACATATTATTTATACTAGAGAAGAAGAATATCAGGATATGATTCCTAGTATATATATTAAATAAGTTTTAAGGTTTTATGGGGCACCAGAATCAATTCTACATGAACGAGATATGTGGTTTACATCATTGATCAGAAAATGCTTTAAGCATGAAAATGGTATAGAATTCATTTTTCTCACTTATTATCATCAGTACATCGATTATCATTCTAAATTAACAATTCAAAACCTACATTATATATCGAGGTCTTATTATTGGGATTTTAAAAGTTATTGGGATTAAAACATTCATTTATTTTATTTTTCATACAATAATATATTTCACTCAGGAATTTATATTTCTCCTCATGAAGACACTATGTGAATAAATTTTGAAATTCATCATGTGTAGAGAAAGATAGAGAATAACGAAAATTGTGTTTTCAGATTGTTGAATAAATGGTAAAGAGGTTTTGATCCATTCAACCAAAAATCATGGTAGCTCAATGTCGGAATGAAATGTATGCCATCGTTGTGTTATAGTGTTTGAATATAGTGAGATGTTTTATGAATATCTCTATAGAGGAAGGTAATGAGATTTAGGACGAAAGTGAAACTAAACACCCCATATATTTGTCAATTTGAAATTACTTATCATATAAAGAAGGATGTATATCACATGTAACATCCTTAAAATCATTCTCAAGTCCACTATGGGTTATAATTATCTCTTTGGAGGATGTATAGACCTGACCCTTAACATGTGCTGAACTCAGATTTCATACCACTAAACCGAGATAAACAATCTATTGAAATTATGGATAATATAGAGAATGTTCTATAAAAAATACCAATCACTTGGTAAATGTATTATTGAGAATCCAATAGTTAGGAAAATAAACTTGGGATCATTAGAATAAGATGATGTATAATTATCCTCATTTATTTTTATCAAAAAAACATATTTTAATGGTGAATTTAATTTTAACGGTGGGTGTAATGTAACACCATGAGTTTTTGTGTAAATAATTGTTCGAATTAAATAAATTTTCGTTGACTTATTTTCTTTTTGTTTACGTTGATTTATTTTTCTTATATTCTACACTATTATAATCATACCCTACATATAACATTGACTTGGATCTGATTACATTAAACACTATGATTCTAAGAAACATCATTATATTATTATAATTATTTGAATGGGATACTTATAACATATAAATTAAACATATTAATATGAATATTAATAAGAATTTTTAAAATATTATTTACAATGTTTTATATAACTAAACCATATTGTAAATTAAACATATATTTTTTTAGAATTTCATAATTTGTTTTGAAATACAATTATCTTAAATAATACTATTTTTTATGATTTTCTATGAAAAATAATATATTTAAATTTAGAAACTATTTTAAATTAAAATATAAAAAAGGTATTTGGAATAAAAAAAATTATTTGCGTGACTTTTGGAAATTCTTGGATAAACAACAATTTTGGATGAATACATAAAATTAAAAAATTTTATTTCCAAAATGTTTTTTTCATCTAATAAAATTAACTTGGTAAATTATATTTTGATTTGGTTTTAATGGTTTATATAAAAATTTATAAATTATTTAATATAGTTTATGTCATTGGAATCTATTTTACCTTGATATTTGATATAAAAACATTTGATACTTTTTTAAATTTTTTCTTAAAACCCATCTTGGTCATCTCATCAATGGGACAAATTTTAAATTACTTTTTTCCACAAATGTGTTCTAAATTTGGAAAAATGGATTACATATATTGAATAATAAAAAATTATAATATAAATTCAGGTTAAATTATATTTTTTACAGAATATATTATTTAATGCAAATAAAATCAATTACATATATTAATGAAAATAAAATATTATTTAAAGGTAAAAATTTTATCCTTAGGGAAAAATGACCTTCAAACATGTACAGAATCAATTTTAATGAAATATATCCACTCAATACCCTCATTTATATTTTTTTTACAATTATTGGAAGAACATTATGCAAGGGAGACCTCTCAACAACATTTACACGTTTATATTTTTAAAAATTCCACATGTCTTAAATTATAAAAAATAACCCACCCCTCACTTTATCACACCTCTAAAGCCACATTCACATGGCCAAAAATGAGAACATATCCACCCAAAATCTATAAACTCATAACATAATCCACCTTTTGATCATAAATCTATCCAATGATATCCTTTCGAGTAAACCATAAGGGGTTACACAATGTAGAGGCAACATCCTTCCGCATGATCCATTTTTTTATATTCATTCTCTACCATATCATATAATATTTTTGAATTATTATATAAAAACATAATTATAAAAAATATAATGATTTGTTTTATTACAATGGTTCAACCTATTGTTACACAATCCTAATTCTAAATGTTAACGAACAAAAGAATCTTATGTATGGTGAACTACCGTCTCATAAAATGAATTTGTTCTTTTTTCCCTTACCATATCTTCTGAATGAGAATTATAATGGAAAAAATATTTTGATATAAAATATATTATATAATTGATTCCATTATAGGTTGTGATACTCTATCTTCAAAGAATGCATCAGTACTACTAATTCCATGTCTTTGATCTGGTAATTCATTTCATGTGGCCATATATGGAGAGATCCATACACCACCATGTTATCTCCCAGAAAAAGTACACACTTGAGATCCATACTTAAAGAATCACAATACACCACATACCCTATTACAAGTTTTAGAAGGTACAACTAGGGGGAAGTAGTCAACCATTACTTCAACTCCGTGATGGTTTTCACAAATTATGGGGCCCATTCACAGTTAATGCATTTTAGGGTGAGCATAGTCATGGTTGAAGAATATAGAGAGAAATCCAAAACAAACACTCTTTAGTAATCATTAAAGTCATGGAAACTTCTGATCATGAACATATTCTATAGATTATCACATGAAATAACTACACTAAAATTCTCAAGGACCACAAAAATGACCTTTTTAGAGATTACATGGCCATGAATCGTCACTAACTTGATCCAAATATAACACTTGGACAACATTTTATAAAGGACACGACTCTGCAGAGTGCCCAAAATGATCCTTAAATGATTCTCATGATCATTCTTATATAATGAGTAAACCAAGATGTGTTCCATGATTTCCAAGATGAAAGAGTCAAGATACAAGTGGAAGACCATATTTAAGACTATATAAAATTTACTACAACATTAGTTAATCTAAATGTAATTACCATAAACTCAAAGTGGTCATACATACTCCGGAAGGCTGTCTTTGGAATATCTACCACTCTCACCTTGACATTGTGGTAACCCAAATGAATGTATATGTTGAAAAACCACTCATATATTAAAAAATGTCATCTATTCATAGGAAAGGATATATTTTCTTGATGACTTTTCTATTTATCTTCTTGTAGTTGATGATCCACTAGAACAATATGATGGCCTTCTTCGCAACAGAACTGAAATTTCCCAAGGAGAATCACTCATGTAAATGAATAGATTGGAGAAAAAAATGTCCAAATGTAACTTTATATACCTAAAATCAGTGGGGATAATACAATACTAGGTACTATATACAATTTCTTTTCGCAATTCCATATCAATAGAGAAATCCATGACTCATTTAGGGGGAATGGCAGGAAATTATTTTGGAAATAACATTGTGAACACATCCACTAAATGAGGTAATGAACCATCAAGACAATGAACATTATCTTCTATTACAAGTGTTGAAAAATGGTAGATATGATTTCACAACTCTATGAGTTGAGGTCCTTCACAACCTGAATTTGGAGCTCATTCCCTAATAAAAACCTGAGGACTCCAATTAGGTGCTATGAAACTCACACACCCCCAATAACCTTTATTCACCTAAAAGTGAAATAATAAATCCATCTTGAGGATTGAAATAAAAATTTCTATGTACAAGACCATTATGTACCAACCCATATCAACCAATTATAGGGAAATAGCACACTACATGCACCTAATACCTTTCCCCTTTGTTTCCCTAACAGTGTAACTAACTCAATCGAAGAAGACATAAACTCAGTTGAAAATTTCATCTGGTCCATAATACATGAAGAGATAAAATTAATTTTAGCACCAATGTCGATTAGAACAATAAATAATGAATATTTAAAGACAATGTTACCATGAACTATCAATGGCTCGACAACTGATCTCACTGCTACTTTATCCAAAACATCAAATGACCTCTCTCTGAATCAGAACAGACTCAGGCATGTGGCTCTACAATAAACAAGCATTACCAAAATGATTATCCGGGCCTACTTCCATGACCACCCAACTGATATCACACTTTCATAGATGGCTCTGGATGACGTGATACTCTCGGGGAAGACATTAACCCTTCCCCACACCATAGTAGATGAATCCCCTTGAAAAAGTATTGAATGTTCTTTCTAGTTACACACTTATAAAAAGACCTCGAATGAAATGATCATATAGGTAGGGTATTTCAAATCCATACACATCAAATATAAATAAAATCCATTTATTAAAAAATTATTCCTGAAAGATTATATCAATTTTTTTTTGTATTCTATTATTAAATAATTATATAAATTATTGATAATATTTTCCATTGAGTCAAAAAATAATCCCAACATCCATTGGCGACTCTTGGTATGTCATGATAGGTCTTTTTCATGCACACTACTCGCAACTAGAACTCCGCGAACCAATACTCATGGATCATGTATGTATATAATCATCCTATGTAATATGAAACAAAGAGCATAACAATGATTTGATATGATTTTTTCACGAAACAAATATGGCAACCATCCGAAACCAAAACCCGAAAGGTTGATGGAAAGTCTCTATAGTAATTATATATCCCCATGAGTAGTAATATGTTCATAGTTATCATAAATTATTCTTTGGGAACAATTTACCATAGTTTAGAATTATTAACCGACCAAAAATAAGTAATAAACTGAATCTGAAAATTAAATCCAAACAAGTCTTAATAAAAAACTAATAGAGTCACATAGATATAACCAAAATGCCTTTGGGAAAAAGATTTAATAGTATTAGCATGTATTACTCTAGAACCACCACACTACAAGCATAAATCACCCCCAATCCTTTTTCAAAACACCATACCCCGAAAAAAACCCAATCCACCATAAAAAAGGACCTTGAACATACCTATGTCAAACATTATCATGTCTAAATACACAAAATGGTGAATGTAGGGTTTGATTCTATTTAAAAGATGTTTCAACTGTAATGATTCCTTGTGACCAAAAATATATGCCAATAACTTTTCAGGAATTTTTAAAACTAGAAATTCTTCTATCAATTTCTAAGATATTAGTCATTAAATAAATATAGTTTTCAAGAGGTCAACTTTAACGAATGTATCAAATTAAATAAATCAAGAATGATACTAAATATAACAAACAAAACACCATATTCCAATGTTAAATACAACATACCAAATTAGAAAAGGTCACAGGAACACCCTTAAGAAATAGCAATCTATGGATCCTTAGGTAAATCATATCTCAGTATAAAAGTATCCATAACCAAAAAACATATTTGTGCACAAGAAATTGTGAAGGTAAAGCCCAATGTATAATTGGTCCACAAACATTATAAATGTATAGTTAGTGTTTGCAATTTCAATAATTCTAATGGAAATTTGGATGAGTCCACTTCTAGATCAATAGCATACTACTCACCGTTTTCCCCACAAGATTATCGGGATTCCCACTTAGTGATGAAAAAAATTCCATAAGTTATAAATTACTGTATTCAATTAATATACCATTTATAAATCATATACACACCCAAAAGTATCCCACATGTATTTTCACCCATTTTCTAACTCAATAAACTTTTTATAATATTTATAAAACAAATTCTAGAATTTAAAAAAATATTTTCCCACAAAATCCCTTCAAGAAACCTATTTAATGGCCAAATGAACCCCACTACCATATCAACATATAATTTTAATCCATATATAAATTCAATAAACCAACTTAAAATATCATAAATTTCATTCAAATTATACCACATGAGTTACAAAAGAATACACAAAATTTTAAGAAAAAAATGAAACTAATGAATCAAACAAAAACCAATTATTTCAAAAATAACTTCAACACTACACCCAATATGTAAGAAAGATTCTATGAGATTCCAGAAAGAAATAAAACTCATAAAAGAATTCATACAGAAGTAATCACCAAGTATAGTTGTCAAAAACGCTGAATCATTGTGTGAAACTTCTACCGCACCACAACTGCACCATCAATAAGTTAAAGAGAACATTAATCCACATGATTGAAATGATAAACTCAATATTTTACCCTGAGGATGAAATTCTAGTTGATGGAATTTTAGAACACCAAGAATGCGGGATGAAACTGTAGATAGAAATTAGTAAATATTGAAGAATTAATTACATGAATAATATTTATGTTTCCCCACCAAAACCCCTTAAAAATCTATTCTAATTGAGTTTGAGGAATCTTGGCAGACTTATATGGATGTTAGCGAAGAATGGGGGAATAATTAGATGAGATAAGTTTAATTCTGTAAGGAAATAAATTGTTAAAACAAAAAATGTATTTTTCAAACTACACACTTTTATCAGGATTTTCTCATGGATTAGTAAATTGTGCATCCAAACCATGCTGTGTGTTCTAGTCTCCCAAAACCTCTCATTTTTCATCACAATTCATGGATGTTGTAGGGGGATCCCTTAGTCAAAATATATGACAATTATAAACGAGTAAAAATACTTGATAATAAGGTCAAGGATGTGAGAGTATTATATTAAAATAGTAATGTAATTTACAGAATCATTACATAAAACATCACATTTTTTATTATACATATTATCCTACTTCCCTTAATTATTGAAAATTTAATTTATTAGAAAAAAAAATTCATGGCCCAATATATTCATCTTTGTGTATAATTCATTAGATCGAATTAACATGTATTAATATATCACTTGATACATAAAAAACATTTTTATTCATTAATTATAATTCAAATATATATTTAACCTTAATATATTAGTTAATTTTGAAAACTATATGTATATTCAAATAATATTTTATATTTTTTAGAACATATAATTATATCAATAAACATACATAAAAATTCACAAAATAGTGTCTTGGATTGTTAAATTAATTTGTAAAATGATATAATATTTAATAAATAATTATTGAAAGGATTATTATAGACACATTGTAAAAAATATATAACATACATATACCATGATAAGGCATGATAAATAATAAATGATATTCAAACCTAAAAAGGTGATGGATAATATGATTGAAAATGAGACACAAATAAACATGTGTTAATTTGTGCGCATATTCATAATTATCACATATAATTTTGTCTAAATTCTTAAAAATAACGGAATCATATAAATGATATTAAAATGATTAATGTCAATATTTTTTAAAAATCATAAGAAATTGTTAGGGATTAAAAAATAGATAACAAATCATAATTGTCAGCATTCCTCCACTATCTTTTATAAATTATCTCAACAGAAATTTCAATTTAGGAATAGCACATCCCTACATAAATCAATAAATATAACTCTGATAACTCAAATATAATTTATATGGGTTTCTTAATAAATAAACATATCATAATATACCATCAAATTTGATCTATAAATCTAAATGGGTGGCATGTAAAAAATGAGATTAAAAATAAATGTATTAGTATTGATAAATTTGTATTAAAAATATTTTCGAATTATATAAATTATAGATATGATATGTGATATTAATAAACACAGATGAATTAATAGAATGGAATGAATACTATAATTATGTATTGATCTACTAGATATTTTTTAACATGTAAATTGTTATCTATTCTATATAATAAGTATTAATTTTTTTGTGAAAATACACATTAAACAATAATTTTAACTTGAAATAATTTGGAATAAAAAATTTTATTACTTGAATTTATGAAATAATTTAAAAATTATTTGAACTATATATTTGGGGAAATGAAAATATAATATAAACAAAAATTTTCCACATAATTGGGATATTAATTATAGTAATTTCACTATATAAGTGATAAATATATTATTATACATAATTAAATTGATATATTATTTATTATATATAATAGTGAGATGTGTTAGGTCATGAAAAAAATTACCATAAGTCCCTTATTTTTCCCATTCGTACACATCAAATATAAATAAAATTGATTTATTATAAAATTATTCCTGAAAGATTATATCAAATTTTTTTGTATTCTATTATTAAATAATTATATAAATTATTGATAATATTTTCCATTGAGTTAAACATGTTACGATATTTGACTTCCAAATAACTCCTTTTTCTTATTGTTATAATATTTTTTATTTATCAATATTTTAGTTTTACGATGTCATTTTTACAATAAAAATAAGAATCAAATTATATATATATATATATATGATCTATAATATTGAAAAACATGAGGATGAAGCTATTGTATATAATAACGACAAATCACTATAATGGTGGTTGAACTAAATATGTTTGAATGTATTAAATTAGTAGTTTTTATGATATAATAATTGATTGGAAAATTATAAAAAAATATTGTAATAACATATTTTCAATGAAATTATTTATAAATTATATTAAATAATTTTTATATTATTTCCAATAAAAATTATATAATGGAATATATATAAACAATTTAATGTTATGGAATGGGGGAGTTACCTCATCATTGATGATCAATCCTTTGATTAGTGGTCAATTCCTTGAATGCATTAGGTGGGGTGAGTCTGTAATTTCTCAATAGAATATTTTATTTTTAGTTGGTGTAATATAATTTTTATTAGATAAATAGAATATATTTATCATTGTGAATAGAAAATAGGTTTAAATGGGGTACATAATCAAGAGGTAAAACATTATTAATCGAATGACCAGGAATATAAAATTATTTAACGATCATGCTCTATGATATTTTAATTTTAGGAAAAAATAATACAATTTCATACACATTTATATTGAGTATATTGATTCATGAAAGTAGTAGTGTTGTTATTTAAATTATTATATCATCATTATTAAAATAGAATAAATATATGTTGATTCTTTTTCTAATTTTTTTCTTAATTTGAGAGTCTACAAGTTGATTCTAAATTTAGAAAATTGTAATAAAAATCAATTTTTTAAAAGAAATGTCATATTTTATATAGGATATCTTCTATTATCAGAAAAATTTTCTAAAAATCTAGTTTGTTAACTATTAATAAAAAATAAGTATTTAATAATCCTAATAAAACATTATAAAATAATAGATTTAAATAACAAATTGTATCTTTTTTTCAAAAATATAATATTACACATACCACATTACTTAAATCAATATTCAATTGATGATTAACCAATATTATAACATTACCAAAATTTTATTCATGACTAATTGTTTTTTTCTAAAATTATATTTCAATACTATTTTATCAAAAATAATTTTATTTCTATCTAAATTAATCAATTAAATTAATTTAAAAATAACACTGTTATTTTATTTTCTTTTAAAAATAAGCTATTTTGAGATTTAATTTTAGTATATCATAATATTTATTATATAAAAAATAAATTATAGTAATATTATATCAATGTATTTTTATTTATTAAATTCAATAAATTATTTCCTAATTATTCAATGTTTATATATGAATATAATATTTTTTATGTCAGTATTCTAATAGTAAATATATAAGATGACCATAATTTTTTCAATATAATAAATATTTTAATTAATTTAAATTAAATCAAAAAAATATAACAACAATAAAAATTTAATATACAACCAATATTTATATGGTCACATATTTATTTACAATCATAATTTTACCACTAAAACTATAAAAATATCATTCATATTGTATCCTCCCAATATAAATTTTAATAATTTATTAAAATATCTGAATTATATAAAATCATTTTCTATTTCTATAAGTGGTGTTTACAGAACATCATGACCGCATGTATATAAAAATTCACATCATGATTTTATCATGTTATTTTAATATCATTGTAGATGGTTTAGCTTTTTATAATGAATATTTATTTCAAATTTATTATTTTACAGTGAAGATATAAATTAAGGAAAAAATTTATAATTTTGATTACATTATTTTTTATAAAAAAATAAAATATTATGATAATATACATTATAAATAAAAATTTCATATTGAAATATTTATTTTACAATATACGTATATGTTGGGTCATATAAATTAATCATTGGTATATGTTTACTCCAATAAAATGCAGATAACAGTGTCCCTTATTCAGGATTCATTTTATAGAAATTGTATATATTTCTATAAATTATATATTTATTATTGAGAATTAATTTTTTGATAAGAAAGGAGAAATCATATGAACTAAATATTTGATAATAATATAATAATGAATTATATGTGTTATAAAATATGGATTTATTTGTTTTTTACGTATTTTAATCAATCATAGGATCTATTGATTACTATAGGTTAATTTATAATGATAAATTACTGTAAAAAGTATATTTCATAAAAATTCATTTGAAATTTTAATTTTTACACCTCATGTTTTGGTTTTAAATTATATATAATAAAAATACAATATCATATCCTAGTATAGTTCACGAACTAGATATCTATTGTTTGGGATCCATTAGTTGGGAAACCACATTATATTTCTTCTATATTAATTTTGATTTTCCATTACAACTGCTAGAGATCAGTCCTATATATGTATTTATTCCAGTTTATTATATTTTAATATATTGAATTATATTTTTTATGATTTAATTTGATTTTATCATTGGTTATTCATTAATACCGTGAATGTGGTTTTATAATTTAAGGAAATTATAGATTATATTAAAATGTATTTCAACTCATTATTTTTATTTGATACCTCATTGTTTGTCATTATACTCTATCATATTTGTAGATAATCCTTGGGATTCATAAAATAATAAATCATGATCTGAATTATTGTTATTAAGTAACTATTGTGGAGTTTAATGTTTTTAACATGTGTGGTTTAAATTTATTTTATTTGAAATATTTTAATAAAATTGGTATTTTATATATTCATAATAAATGACTATCTAATGAATATAAAAAACTACTAGATTCTAAAGTAATAATCATATAAGAGGATTATGATTAAAAAACTATAGAATGAATAAAATTAAATAAAATGTAAAATATCCTCCACCATGTAGATATAGATTAATTTTATGTTTATGTGAATGAATGTATCAAGTTTTTTTATAGTATTCATGGGATTGACAATTAAATGTTCATCTTATATTAAATGTTCCTAAAATTAAAATATGATTTATCTTTTAGTAATATTGATTTATATATAACTTCATTTGTTATTATGATGATGTTGTGTCATTATCACTTAGCTAAATATAAAATTTAATGCAATAGGGTTTATTATATATTTATTTTTGATTGATATGATAAATATAATGTGTATATATTACACTGTTGTGATTTGAGGGTAAATAGATTAAAATAAATTTTTATTTGGTAATATTTTATCAAAAAAATAATGATAAAATAAATATTTTTCAAAATTAATTATATTAATTAGATTTTTAGATGTTTTAATAAAGATAATACATAATTTGTAATTAAAAAGGAAATTGAATAAATATATATTTTCTTATAAGTTTATTTTAAAATCATATCATCTATATTTTATAAATTTATTTTTTAATTTAAATGTCATTTTTCAAATAGCCGTATTAAATATTACATTGGTTTAAGATCTTTTATTAATTGAAAATTATTAATTTTTTCAGTGAATAGAGAAAAATATATATTTTCATAAAAACTCTTCTATTTCTACTGAATTAATTACTTTTAGAGTCACAAATTTTATTGAATAATAATTATAACAACCTAATGTTTTCAATTAATTTATAATCCAAATTATTAATTTTTAATCAAAATTTTATTGGTTTTTAATATTCTTATTTTGGGCTTAACGATGTGTTTTTCTATAAATAATTTTCAAATACCTAATTATTGTTTATTTTATTTGTCAAAAAAATCTTAAACGAGGAATTATTTTAATGAAGGGTATAAATTATATATCAGTACCTATAGATTTATTTTCATGCAATGATTATTACTAGACATAGATTTAATATTTAATCATCATTTTATTCAAAAAACACTATTCATAAAAAATGATTGCCTCACTACATTTTTGAAAGAAAATTTTCAATTTTCAATTTACACATCTATGAATTGAATTTGAAATAATTGATTTGATATTATAAATAATAGTAGTATATATTTTCTAAAATAATAAAGTTATTTATTTTACAATAATATTTAGGAAAATAATTTAAAAATAATTACATTGATTAAGTTAAAAAAGGTTTAATTAGTGGTAAAACCTTGAATATAAGGTTTTAAAAATGATAAAATTGTTTAAAAAAATATTTAATTATGTATATATACCTTATAAATTCTATTATTAATAATATATACTTATTTGACCCTATTTACATGATAAAGTTTGGTGGATGTCACGGATTTAAATAATTACAAATGTTCCCCTCAACTAACTTTTAATAGGCTAGCCCCTCTCACCCTTTCTTCAAACTATAAAAACCAATTTGGTAAGACAATATCTACATAATTATCTTCAAAAAATTATTTTACATCATTTTATAATCCTTATACATGGATGAAATAAAAAATGGACGTCCTTTTTTGAAATTCGTATTGTGATTCCTGAAGATGAGGTAATGCTCACTAATGATCATATTATTTTATTTCCTCATCCACACCCTCCAATTAATCGTATACATGGATAATATTTTAATAAATTTATGATCTATATTTTTTTTGTTAAGTGAATTGTACTACATTGATCCACACAATCTTTTTTCAAATTCTTTTCAAAATCATCAATTATGTGTACGGTTATCTATTGCCACTCAAGCTGATATCATTCATTTTTCCATTGACACTTCTCACAGTTTGGTAAAATGATGGATATTAGACTTATTTATGATATTTAAAAAATAAATATACATATTTAGACCTAATATCACATAAAAACATTTTATATTTCATGGTGTAAGTGAGATGATAAGGTATTATATTTGTATGGCGGACTACAACCACTAGAAGCGAAATGATTCTAATTTCACTAACACATTACATGGAATAAAATAAGGATGAAAATAATTAATATTTCTATCGTACATAACATTTTATGTATATTAAATAAATATTTAAATTCTATAAATATAAAAATAATTTCATTTCTTACTTTTTCCCACTCTAAAAAGTGATAAAATGTAAATGGACTTCTGGTATATCTTCTCATTGAAATGATGTGATTCATTTTTTCACCACCACATAAAAATAAGTATATATATATAAGTATATATTATTAAATAACATGGTATTTCAATATAATTATCATTATTTAATGATAAAATGATAATTGACATCATTCCATAATAATAATTATTAATATAAATCATTTTTCATTCGTACGTAAGATTGACCATATCCCAGAACGTAACATTAGTTCCTTTGTAATAACCTAATTCATGATTTTTTAATAGTATAATTTTTTAAAAAATTATTATATTTATTTTATGATTATTTTTCAATATTTTTTAAAATAATGAATATATTGACCATTGTCAACATACCAAATTCATTTTTGACACATATGATGAATATGGTCAAAACGCCATGTATAAACATAAATGATTATATAATTGTATATAACATGATAATAATTTATATAAAGGTATTAATAAAAAGGAAATATTTTCATGATAATTAAAATAATTAACATAAATTCAACATTCAGTAATAAAATGTCCTATGTGACATGTCAAAAACAAGTTAACCGACTTCATCTAAATTAATTTTTATTGAGGCATATCTTTTTATGAATTATTATTATTTTAAAATATGTATATACATACCTATTTAAATAACATAAAATTATTTTATGTAATCTCATTGTATTAGTTTTTTATTTCTAATTTTATAATTTTCATGTTGATGATTATTTAAATATTTCTTATATGACTATGGTCTATTTTTCTAAATAAATATTCATTTAATGTTTTAAATCAAAAATATATATAACATGGCCATGTTTTCAAATTATTTAATCAATTATTAATATAGATATAAATATTTATAATGTTCATTTAATGTCAACACTACTTTTTTAATGGTTTTCAAAATGATTAATTTTATTTTTTTAAATAGAATTAAAAACAGGAAATTTCCAATAGTTTTTTGTATTATATTATTTATGGATTCCATAACACGATTACAAGTTATCTTAAGAAAATCCTCTTTAATAATTTTTAATTTAGTATGTATAGTCTATTTCGAATTAAAATGGTATGTTGATATTCTAAATTTATTTTTATTTGATTTTAAAATTGTTTTTCAGATGAAAAAATGATTATTTATTTTTGTGGTTCATATAAATTATATGAATTTTTTGTCCCCATGTACTACAATGTGAGCACATTATTTCTTAAACAATATTTTATCCTAGATTGCACCCAGATTCATTATTTTATGTTAATGTTCCCTATATATTTATTTGAAATGTTGGTTTAATTATTTTTCCAAATTTAGGGTTTCTGTACAGGTTCTGTAAATGTTCTTTGAGAAGATATTCACTGTTACATATACTAATATGTTAATCATTATAATATGTTTTAATGAAAATAATTTTTTAAGAAAAAGTAAATAATATTTTTAATGTAACAAATATTTTTCCTTATGGGTAAAATGTTATCCATACTTGAAATTAGTTTTCCATGTGATTTACTATTTTTCACTAGATTAAGAGTTTTATTTATTTTTATATCCCTTACTAAGTATTCTGTGGTCAAACAACATTTTGGAGGATAATTCCTATTATATAATGATGGGTATGTGATTAGAAGAGGTGAAGTTGAGGATTAATATTATTTTTCATTAAAATAAGTCAAATGTTGTTTGAAAACATTTATATAGATATAAAATTGTTATTGATCGTAAGATTTCACATTGTATTATGTGAATTTTATGAATTATTTATGACCTAATTATATAATACTCAATCCCTGAATTTATCTTCAATATTTATAAATTGAAATTATTTAGTTATACTATATATTGTATATTTTTTATGGAAATAACCTTATAGTAGGTATCAATGAAAATTTTTAGATAGCCATAGAGGTTATGATAATGGAAGTTACCTTTCCTTGAATGATATTACCCTACATTCATGTAAACATAGAATAAATTATGAATAAAACCATTTGTATTCATCTAAAATATTTTTTTTCAAAAACAAATAATTGTGCATATGATATAGAGATGTTGAATTAGGAATTCACTGAGAGGTAAATATCATTCTAAATCACTACTACCATATAGTGGGAATTGAAATATATTAATATTTCACAGTCATAAAAAAATTGACATTGGATATCAATTGTGGTGGTATCCATTCCGGATAAGACACCAATCAACCATGAATGAACAAGTCTATAGATGATAATTTCATAAATATGAATCCCCAACATCATTCAGTGTATTTTAATACCGTATGGTATCCAAATGATGGATGAATTATCTAGAGAAGATAGTTAGCGTCATGAGATGTAATGAATGTCAAAATGTAACTCTTATTGATTTTCAATTTGAAGGTTATTTTCATTGATTATGGTCATTTTTAATGATACCGTAGAATACATTGATATCAAATCAATAGAATGTAAAATATTCATGGACTTTTTTTGATGAATTATTTCCCAATGTTTTTCACCATAGAATGTTAATAAAAATCATAGAATTGAGACAAAAAGATGAATATTATGTATCTTTATAGTAATAACACATCACATGATTGGAATGGTATGTACTTCATTTTATTAGAGTCGCCAATAGAAAAAAATTATAGGGTTAAACCCGAGTTAAAATTAATTCTACAATAATATTTGGTCACCTGATAATTTAAAAGCTATGAATTATTTGTTCGTTGTACATAAAATTTTGAGATTCTTTTTTATGAATATTATATTCCTCGAGATAATGAATGTAAAAATCATTATAGATATATGAACAAGTGAATCATACAAAATATAAATTTTGAGATAAGAATATAATGCTCACATTTTCATGACCCCCTCCCCAAAAAGTGTACCCCTCCGGGGATGACATTGTGAAAAGGGAGATAATGACCCCAGAGTCCCGCCTCTAGTAGGCCCCGGGTAGGCGACTAGCACCGAGGGTATAATAAATACAAAAATGGGAGGTATTACCCTCTAAGAGAACACATTCAGAAGAGAGTGATAAGACAGACAATAACCAACTCCAACTTAGAGCAGAATTATAAAAGAAACCCATTTACATATATGAAATGCCATGAAAAAGTACTATAAATGAAAGAGGAAAACTACAAGTACCCAAAAGAACGTAAAAACAGTAGTGAACACAAGCCCAAAGAGCTCCTGTAAGCACAAGCTAGTAGTAACCAGCCTGATCTCTAACCTAATCTATGTGACCTGAAAAAAAAATAGTTTATATATATGTATGGTGAGTATAGCTGTATACTCAATAGGATCCTCCCTGAAGCCTCTAGTTCAAAAGTATGAAAGGAATGCTAGACCACAGTGAACAACAAGTGAAACCAACACATCACCTAAATAGGTATACTATATTCCAAACCTCACCATGGATACTCTCACAAAGTAACACATACAAGAATATATCATTAAAAAATAATATCAAGGTTACCCCGCTACTACTTCCCCACTAGTTTTCCGCTTTTCCCCAACGACATATGTCTTGTGCATCTCTCTCCAAAGGCTTGCCCGTATACACTTGGGCTATCCTCCACAATCTAAACCACATGCACTACAAACGCTTTCCCACAGACACCTGGGCGAAGCACCACACCATCCTCACAACTAAAAGTAACCAGGTAGTTCCCGAGAGCAACCACAGCTCGCATAACGTGTATTATACGCCGGGTGTTATAGCTCAAGCCATTAAATCCCATACACCGAGTAAAGATCCTCAAGCCATCACAGCCTATGTGTGTTACAGCTATAATAGTTTATAGGATACTATATCTAGATTATATGTGTGGAATAACCATAAGTCATTACAGCACTCTACACAGATATTTGGGAAAAACTCACCATTGTTCCAATGAAACGAGTATATTCAGAGAGAAGAGAGCGGGGCTAAAGGGGGTAGTCATCCATTCAACCTCCCATCAGAATGTTGGGGAAACCCCCCCCCCCCCCCCCCACAGTGCTCAGAATCCCCAGGGTGTTAGTTTCCTTTACTGATAGGGTAGAGTAGGGTATAGAAACACAAAAAAGTACAGAATATAAATAACTCACAACCACACTAGGGGCATAACGTAGCCACAGTCTCAACTGCAGCTAGCGTCTCTCAGACTCCAGGATGCTATTTCTAAAAGTAGGCATCCTATAAGCACACAACCAATTAAAGAACATAATTTGGTCACTTTATTCCATTTTCATCAATTCCTCTTTACGTTATTTAATTCTTACCACATTAATTATCCATGAACAAAATCACATTAAACTTCATTGGCATCACTTTCAAAATCAAATGTTTCTTTAAAAGTTACAACATCACCATTAAATTCCAGCATTTACATCCTCATGTATTATCACTATTTAATCAATCATTCATTAAAAAATTACTTTCCCATTTTCCTAGGCATTCTAGAAAAGCATCCTATTCTAATAAACACAAGGGGGATCAACACAGTGATTAGATATACTACCCGTAGAGTCTTTTCCGCCTATTGTAAGAGCATAGAACCATTCTTCCTTGAGAGGTTAAACACATAAAGCACATGGCATACCCCACGTGTCATTTCCCATTTCATGTGATGGGTAAGAAAGACTAGATGCCTTGAGTAGTGGGGAAAAGTAAGGTAGATAAACAACCAATCAAAACCACCAATCATCCTGCCATCAAACCCATCTCATACCATCATCCCTGGTGTCCTCCCCAACACCCACATGACTAAACCGTTGCATCTCTCCACCCTAGGCATCATCCGCTGCCACAACCACAGGGCCTCCCTACCTCCACATATCACAACACCACTCTAAGGTCACATCACATCACAAGAAGTAGGAAAAACAAACACCACATCAATTGGGTTCTTAACCCTATTTCACAAAAAGCGGGTATCTCAGAACCCTTTAGGAAATTCAATCAATCTAGTTCTTTAATCTATCTTGAATTAAACAATTGAACTCATTGGTTCCAACTTCATGGACCAAATCAGTAATCTATCACAAAGATTAAACATGCTTACTATGCCAATTTAATCAACATCAAAATACAACAAGAACTAGATTATTTTCCATGCCATATTATATTTAGCCAATTAATTATTAATTAATTCTAGATTTACATTCTTTATCAATTTTATCACGAACAACATGATAACAAGAAAGGCATAGATATCACACTATCTAGAAAAAAACACGAGGCAACAACTCACTTTGATGCATTTTGATAATCCGGTTTAAATATATTTATTAAGTCAATTCCAAATTCATCTAGCGGGATTAAACATGCTAACAATACAATTACACATAAAAGAGAGAGACACACAAATCCCCTACCTCAACGGTTTTGACAGAAACCTCAATGGTCGAAGAACGCCCAAGAAACTAGGTTGATTACCAATGAATCCTCCATAGATCTCTTCTAATAACACAACCAAGACAAAAGCTCATCATAAACGACATCCACACACTTAGATCTTCCCATAACAGTCGTAGATCTAAGATCTTGAGAGAAGAGGAGGAGTAGATCTAGGTAGATCTAATAAAACAACCAAAAAAATCACATACCTCAATAAATCGGCTTTGATTCATGAAGAGAAGCCTACAGATCGCCTCCAAAATCATTGGGAGAGGTTATTATACCTCCATGGAATGGTAATCCCGAGTTATGGCCGCTTAGGGGCTTAAAAGTGGTGATTAATGAAAAAACGAGTTTGATTGACAATTTTAGGATCTAACTTTATGTGCCTCCGTGGTTAGTCCGCACGGTATAACAAACCGTGTGCTAACCATGCATTAGCTTCTGCCTCGCTAAACACTCCATGCACGGTTAGTCCGCATCGTTAGATAAACTGTGCACTAACCGTGCATTAGCCATTCCCTCCAAGACCACTTTTTCACGGTTTCGCCACACGGTTTGACAAACCGTGCGCCTCCTATGCGATGGCCATAACCCTTTATATTTCTTTAAAAGTCCACCCAAATGCACTCCAAGTCACTTTGACCCCCCAAAACACCTCCGACACCAAATGTTTACAAAGGAATGCACCGGAGAGGTTCGAGACATTACATCAGATACCTCTCAAAGCATTTTCCTGCTCGAAAATCCAAAACTCACTTATAGAGAAAACGAAGCAGGGTCTGAATAACAACCCAATGAGATACATATCAAAAGAGAACAAACCACCAAAACAACAATGTGATCCATCTTATAAACATGAACGTTCCACAACAACATATGTTACAACCATACATGAAATGATTTAAACATCAAACAACTCTAGGTACTGAGCACACATCGGTGAATCACATTCCCAAGTAATCTTTTCCAAGCCACCGTGTCACCACAAGACATGAACTAAAGGAATGGATCTCCTGCACAACACCTTCTCATTATTGTCTTGGATCTCCAAAGGTCGCTCTTCAAAGGTGGCATCATCATCAACATTGATCTCTTCCCAATCGATGATGTGGGAGTAGTTATGAAGATAATTATGTAGCTGTGATACATGGAAAACGTCATGTAACCGACTCATATGTGATGGAAGTGCAACTAAATACGCCACAGCTCAAACATGAGCTAACACCTCGAAAGGCCCAAAAAACCAGGGATAAAGATTACTTCCACGACCAAACTATCGATACCCATGACGGGGAGTCACCTTTAGAAACACATGATCTCCAACATTAAACTCCAAGGGTATCCAATTTTGATCAGCATATGATTTCTGACGATCTTGCACGGCCTTCAACCTCTCACAAATCACCTAAACATCTATATTTTATTCTTCACTAGTTCCAGTCCGAGAATTTCTGACTCTTCGACCCTTGTCCAGCACAATGGAAAATGGCAAGGCCGACCATACAGGGAATCAAACTGCACCATACCAATGGTGGAGAAGAAACTATTATTGTATGAAAACATCACCAAGGTTAAGTTCTTCATCCATGAACCTCCAAATTAAAAAACACATGATCACAACATGTCCTCAAGAGTCTGGATGGTTTTCTCTATCTGACTATTTGTTTGAGGAGGAAAACAGTGCTAAGGCATAGCTGAGAACTGAAATCATGTTGGACACCTCACAACACTCTATAGGTAAAACGAGTGTCTCAATCAAAAATGATAGTCCTAGAGACTCCATGAATTCTCACCACCTTCTCTGGATACTGGCTCGACAAAACATCCACTGAGATTGACTCGTAGATTGATATAAAGAGGGATGATTTTTTTAAATTATCCACTTCCACCCAAATAACATCATGTCCTCCCGGAGCTCGAGGTAATCATGTAATGAAGTCCATTGAGATGTCCTCCCGCATCCAGTATGTAATCTATAATGTCTGAAGAAGACCACCAGGAACATGGTGTTCAACTTTCACCTTTTGGAAGACTAAACAATGAGACACAAACTCTGCAACCGTACGATTCAGCCCAGGCCACCAAAACTTACTCCTCAAGGATCGGTACATCTTTGTAATGCCAGGATGTACTGCTAAGGGAGAACAATATAACTCTCATAAAACCATCTCACACATCATCAATGGAATAAAACGCCTCCTATGATACAACATTCTATGTTGTTCATCCTCAGACCAACCATCAGGGGAATCACCACAAACAACTCGGTCTCTCCAGACCTCTACCTCAAGATCACCATACTGGGACTCTTCCACATTCTACATCAGGGATGACTACACTGTCATCTGAAAAAGACATATTCTACCCCCCAACATCTCCCATATCAAGATGTAATGCTGACAGTTCTTCCATTACACTCCAGGAATCACCAGATTCATGCACAACATCACTAAGTGACTTTCGGCTCAATGCATCAACTACAACATTCCTTTTTCTAGGTGTATAAGATATTTCAAAGTCGTATTTCTGTGAGAACACCATCCACTGATTCTTTCGTAATTTCAAGTCACAATGGGAGAAAACATACCTCAAACTCTTATGATCAGGGAAAACCACAAAGCGCTCCCCAATGAGGTAATGTCTCGACAACTTCAAAGAAAAAACCACGAATGCCAACTCAAGATCATGGGTGGAATAGTTTCATTCATTTGGACGCAACTTCTGAGACCCATAAGAAACAACTGACCTCTACTAAATGAGAACACTGCCTAGTCCCAGATGTGAGGCATCGCAGAAGTCATCAAACTGAACTCCTTCAGCTGGAAGACAAAGGACTGGAGCACGTAATTACTTCTCTTTTAGATAATCGAATGATGTCTGACATTGATCAGCCTATATAAAAGCCTGATCTTTTTTAGTCAATGCTGTCAGAGGAGTTGAAACTCGGGAGAAATTGGCTATGAACCTCCTGTAGTAGCCTGCGAGACCTAGGAAACATTTCACCTCTAAAACTATCTTGGGGGATGGCCAAGACAGAAATGCTCCTATCTTTGCTGGATTCACATCTACTCCCTGTTGGGACACAACATTCCCAATGAAATTGAATTCTCGAGCCAAAAACTCAAAATTAGAAAACTTCCCGAACATCTGATGTCGACGATGAAATCCCAAAACGGCTTGTAGTTGCTCTGCATAATCCTCTTTAGATGTGGAGTACACAAGGATGTCGTCGATGAAAACCACCACAAACATTTCTAGTAACTGGCGGAACATAGCATTCATCTATCAAATGAATAAAACCGGAGTATTCTTCATGAAAAATGGCATTACAACGAACTCATAATGCCTATGATGTCAATGGAAAGCAGTCTTTGAAATATCCTCACCCTTCACCCGCATCTAATGATACCCTAACCGCAAGTCGATCTTTGAGAACCAAAATTCACCCTTCAGTTGATCGAATAAATCATCAATATGTAGAAGAGGATAGTGGTTCATTATTGTCAATTAGTTTAAGCGAAGATAATTGAAACACAACCACAAACTGTCATCCGCCATCTTCACAAACAAAACGGGAGCACCCCACGATGACAAACTTCGCTGAACAAAACTGCACTGCAACATACCATCAAGCTGTATACGCAGCTCTCGTAACTCAGAAGGGGCCATCCTATACGGATACATAGATATAAGAGACGCTCCTGGCTGTTGCTCAATCCCAAACTCAATATCTCCTCGAGGGGGTAAGGTTACAACCTCTTCTGGAGAGACAACATCGTACTCCTCTATGACCCTAGGAAACGTCAACTGCCGAACCTCTGAAGAACTCAGCATCATCTCAGGCACCATGGATGGCAAGGATGGAACTCACATGTGACCCATCCAATGATCTCTCTCACCATAAAACACCACTTTCTCTCCATCCACATCAAATAAAACAACCTTTTTCCTGTAGAAATCCATGATATCCTGCACCTATTACAACCAATCCATGCCAATGATGACATCATATGGTTGTTTTCTTAAACATAGGAAATCTCCCCAAGAGTGGGGTTGCCCCAAAACTAGCTCACACTCTCAACATACTTCAACCAAGTCAGCTCGACCTCTAACTGGTGTAGTCAACACTAGGGGCACTGGAAGCCTCTCTACCTCATGTTCCAGAGAATGTAAAAGGGTAGATTATATGAAGGAGTGTGTTTCTCCTGAATCAAAAAAGGCATACACCAAGGTAGAAAATAAGAAACGGGTACCTCGAACAATGTCTGGCTCATCTGGTGTTGGAAATGCTAGAGCATGACGCTGACCACGACCTCCTACACATCCTCTCTGACCCTGATGACGAAAACCACCATATCCGCACTCTACTCTATTAAGATGCGGAGGTTCATAGGGTTGTCTCCTGCCTTCCCCATCTCCCCTCTACTGATCGAAAGCTGGTGCAACCTGCTGCTGCTGCCTCGGCTGGAACTGCCTCAACAGAGGAACCTGGAGCGGAGAACCCAGTGCACGATGACCTTCCGGAATGGTCAGTCACTCCTTCTGATTAACATGACCACCAAATGAAAAAAACTGCATATTCCCTTAGCATAGGCCTTATATTATTTGCCTCCAAAAAAAAGAGATGTGAAGGGCTGGGACCTACCCCGGCTAAATAGAAACGCTTCTGCCCTGAAAAACGAGAACCCCGGACCACAACTCGACTTCATGAGGAATCATACTGATTCCCCTCTCATGATGTTCCAGTCCTGGAAAAAGTCCTATCGACAACCTCTATCCTCACCAGCACCTCAAGATACGTCTTCACCATAAATGGGATCACCTGACGCTAGTTCTCTGGATGCAAAGCCTCCTCGAAAAGCCTCACCATGGCCTCCTCATCCGGTAATAGGTCTGAATCATATCGTAAAATATTCCGGAAACAAATTCCAAACTCTCGAACTGCGGAGCTCCCCTATAGAAGGGTAAGAAGATCCTCGTGACTAGACTCCATTTCAGTCAAAGAAAGGAACTCAACCCTGAACTTGTCTCAAAACCCCTCCCATGAGATCGTTGACTCCACACGATCCCCGAGGAAAAAAAGCCACCACTGCCTCACATCCCCATGCAACATCGTCACAACCAAGGACACCCAGTGCTCCTTCTGAGCACGAATCAATCTGAAGCTGATCTCGACCACCTCTAGCCCGTCTTCCATGACTGCATCTAAAACACAACCATATACTTCTGCAGACTCTAGCGTTGAAAATCTCGGAGTGTCTTTCTACATGTGTCGTCGTCGTCAGCCTCTACCCTCCGGTGACCTACTGGAACAGCCTACTTGACATCTTCTACGCACACCTGATGAGGACGTTGACCTGGAGCCATGCCTACAAAATAACAAACACATAGAGATCCTAAGCCTAGAATATAGAAGACTCATCATTTATTAATTAATTGATTCCTTTTTATACGTTTTAGGTTAACCTATCCCAATTAATACCGATTCAAACACATGAAAAATAATAATGATGCCTGATCCCTTCCTTGGTTTCTACCCTGAAACTATTATCACCTTGTTTAGTAGCCATTGTAAAATTAATGGTCCATACATCAGATCATAGGGGGCCCTATAAGAAAATGAAAAATCCAGTCTCCAGTGTTTACCTCACATTCTAAACATGAATGACATCGTTGCCCTACAATCCCATGAAATCTAACATGTTTCAAACTCCAAAATCCTTCATATCCCTCAAACTAGCTCTGATACCACTCTGTCACGACCCCCTCCCCAGAAAGTGTTCCCCTCCTAGGCCAGAAATGTGAAAGGGGAGATAATGACTCCCAAGTCCCGCCTCCAGTAGCCCCGGGGTTGGAGACTAACACCGAGGGTATAATAAGCACACAAATAGGAGTCATTACCCTCTAAGAGAACACATGCAAATGAGAAATATAAGACCGACACCAACCAACTACAACCCAGAACTGATTTATAAATCAAACTCATGTACATATATGAAATTCCATGAAAAATTACTAAAAATTAAAGGGGAAAACTACAAGTACCCAAACAAAAGTAATAATAGAAGCGACCACAAGCCCGAACAGCTACTGCAACCTCAAGCTTGTAGTAACCAGCCTGATCTCTAACCTGCTCTAAGCGACCATAACAAAATAGATTTTATATTTTTATGGTGAGTATAACAGTGAACTCAGTAGGATCCTCCCTGAAGCCTCTTGTGCAAAAGTAAATAATGCATGCTAAAGCACAGCGAACAACAAGTGAAACCAACACATCACCTAAACAGGTATACAATAATACCATCCTCACCATGGATACTCTCATCAAGTAATGCATACAAGAATATATCATACTGAAAAGAATATCAATTGTACCCCGCTACTACATCCCCACTGGTTTTACGCTTTTCTCAACGATATACGTCCTGTGCATCTCTCTCCAGAGGGTTGCCTGTATACACTTGGGCTATGCTCCACAATCATCACCATGTGCACCAAAAACGCTTTCCCGTAGACACCTGGGTGAAGCACCACACCATCCTCACAACCAAAAGTAACAAGGATGTTTCTGGGATCCACCACAGCTTGCATAACATGTATCATACATCGGGCATTATACCTCAAGCCATTATAGCCCATACACTGAGTAATGATCCTCAAGCCATCCCAACCTATAGATGTTACACCTATAGTAGTCCATAAGATACTATATCCAGAATATATTTGTGGAAATAATGAAAATCCATTACAACCATCCACACAAATATATGGGGAAAACTCTGTTGTGCCTATGGCACAAGTATCTACCATGGGAAGAGAGTGGGGCTAAAGGTGGTAGTTATCCATTCAACCTCCCATCAGAATGTTGGGGAAAACACCCCCTAGGGCTTAGAATCCACAGGGTGACAGTTTCCCTTACTGACAGGGTGGAGTAGAGTATAGAAACAAAAAAAGTACATAATATATATAACTCACAACCACACTATGGGCATAACCTAGCCTTAGTCTCAACTGTATCTAACGTCTCTCAGACTCTGAGCTACTATTTCTAAAACTAGGTATCCTATAAGCACACAACCAATTAAAGAACATTGTTATGTCAATTTATTAAATTTATCGTCAATTCCTCTTTACGTTAATTAATTCATAGATCATTAATTAACTATAAAAAAACCACATTAAACTTCATTGACATCACAATCAAAATAAACTGTTTATTTAAAAGTTACAACATCACCATTAAATTACAGCAACCTCATCCACGTGGATTATCACCAATTAATCAATCTTTCATTATAGAATTACTTTCCTGTATTCCCAGGCATTCTAGAAAAGCATCCTATGCTACTAAACATAAGGGGGCTCAAAATGGTGAGTATATATACTACACCTAGAGTCTTTGCCACCTATAGCAAGAGTGTATACCCATTCTCCCTTTAGAGGCAATACACTAAAAGCACGTGGAATACCCTGCATGTCTTAGCCCCTTTTGGAATAAGGGTAAGAATGACCAGCTGGCTTGAGCAGTGGGGAAAAGTAAGGTAGATAAACCAACAAACAAAACCACCAAAAATCCACCCATCACAACCATCCCATACCATCATCTCTGGTGTCCTCCTTGACACCCACATGAATAAACCGATGCATATCGCCACCCTAGGCATCATCCGCTGCAACAACCACAAGGCCTCCCTACCTCCACATATCACAACACCCCTCTAGAGTCACATCACATCACAAGCAGTAGGAAAAACGAACACCACATCAATTGGGCTCTTAGCCTTATTTCACAATAAGAGGGTAACTCGGAACCCTTCAGGGAATTCAATCAATCAAGTACTTTAATCCATCTTGAATTAACAAATTAAATTCGTTTGTTCCAACATCATAAACCAAATATGTATGCTATCACAATGATTAAACATTCTTACTATGCCAATTTAATCAACATTAAAATACAAAAAAAACAGATTCTTTTTCATGCCTCTTTATATTTATCTAAATAATTATAAATTAATTCTGGATTTACATTCATTATCAACTTCATCAATAACAACAAGCGAACAAGAAAGGCATATATATCACACTATCTAGAAAAAACATGCGGCAACAACATACATTCAATGAAATATCTTAATCCGGTTCAAATATATTTATTTATTCACTTCCGAAGTCATCCAGCAGGATTAACCATGCTAACAATACAATTTAATATAAAAGAGAAAGAAGCATGATTCCCCTACCTCAATGGTTTTGACATAATCCTCAATAGTCGAAGAACGCCCAAGAAACCAGGTCGATTCTCCATGAATCCTCCTTAGATCACTTCTCCTAACACAACCAAGACCAAATATCATCATAAATGACATCCGCACACTTAGATCTACCAATAACGGGTGTAGATCTAAGATCCCAAGAGAAGAGGGGGAGTAGATCTAGGTAGATCTAAGAAACCAACCAAAAAGGATCACATACCACAAGAAACAGGCTTTGATTCACGAAGAGAAGCTTCCGGATCGCCTCCAAAACGCTTGGGGGAGGTTCTTCTACCTCCAAGGAAGGGTAATACCGAGTTATGGCCACATTGGGGAATAAACGAGGCAATTAAAGGAAAAATGAGTTAGATCCACAATTTTAGAATCTAACATTTAGTGCTCGCACTATTAGTCTACATGGTATAACAAACTGTGCGCTAACCGTGCGTTAGATTATGCCTCTCCAAACACTCCTCGCATGGTTAGTCTGCACGGTTAGACAAACCGTGCATTAACCATGTGTTAGCTACTGCCTTAAAGACCACCCTTTAACGGTTTGGACGCATGGTTTGAGAAACCATGTGCCTCCCGTGTGAAGGCCATAAACCTTTAGATTTCCTTTAAAGTCCACCCAAACACACTCCAAGTATCGTTAACCTCCCGAAACACCTTCAGCACCCAATTTTCATAAAGGTATTGACAAAAGAGGTCCAGGGCATTACACACATCTTGTAGTTGGTGTAATAAAAAGAAACAATAAGAATTTATTATTTTTTGAGGTATATGTTATAAATGTTGAATGTTTAGACACATGAAAAATAATGAAATGATTATAATCAAATGTAATAAAATATTTGGGTAACTCTTATCCATAAAATAGTAATAAGTTTTATTAGTAATTATTATGGCCAGTATGGAAATGTTTTTCTAATGTTTGTTTCAAATGATGAAAATTATCATTATTATATATAGAAATGTGTAGTGAGGTCCTTTTATAAAACTAAGGTTTTGGTTGTGTCATTTAATAAGGTGGTGATTTGTATGTTCTTTATATTTTGAATATCAATGATAACTTATTGAGTTCTATATGATCACATTCTCTCAATTCTAATAAATTTTCATTTATTTTAGGAATATCACATATATAATGAAATATAGAATATTTTTTTGAAAACAGAAGGTTTATGTATAAATGCACACAATATTTTTGTAAATATTCTTATTTTTATTTGTTGAATGGTATTTATGCAAAATATTTATTAACTGGACCTAATAGAGATCAATATAATTCATTTTGATGAATAGATTTCTGTTTCTAATTCTAATAATTATTTTGGATATATGAAATTTATTTTTAGTGGTTTCAATACAATAATTACTCACTAAGATGCTATGAAATTGATTGGATGTAGAAGTGAATTTTACACTTCATACCTCAATGAAAATAATGAAACACATCAAATTAGTGATGTATAAAATAAAAATAAACATATAGATTTATTACCTGATGATTTTCCTGTTTTATTCTCAATTAAGTGGTTTATTTTATTGTTTAATTAGTTCATTATACAATTATTGTTTCTAAAAAAACCTTATCAAATTTCTCAACATGAAATTTTAAAATTGAAATTTAAATTATATGACATATTATATAGTGGTGTGATTTGACCTAGGACATCACGATGAGGTTCACATATTTTTTTTAATAAAAGGTATGGAACAATGAGACATTACATTGATTATATATCATTGAATAAGATCAAATTAATCAAAGAAATTATTTTACATAATATTGATGTTTTTTTGTAAATATTTAGAGAGAAATTTATTTTTTATATGTTAACTTGAGATAAGGTTACTAATTGTTTAATGATATTTAAGATAAAATTTATTTTAAAATATTTTAGACATGATATGTGGACTATGTTTTTAATGTTATATCATCTGGATTATCTCGTTCATGTTCTGTATATCTGGAAATTATGAGTAGATTTTTTTGTGAGTTATTGGACATGTTTTTAATTATGTTTATTGATGAAATTTTGGTATATTTTAATCATCAGGCTGAAGATGAAATAATAAAATTGAATATTTTTAAATCCATATAATAATTTTAAATATATGGAAAATTTAGAAAAAATAAATTTTTTTTTAACAAATTTCATTCCATAGAAATACTCTTTCTAAATTTAGCATAACTGTTGATCCTTTTAAAAAAAGTTGTTGACTAATTTTCATGATAAATAATATCATAGATATTATTTGTTCTATTGGATTAGTAGGATATTAAAATTTTATTCTTGTAAACATTTCATAGTTTCATATCACCATGATTATGTGTACTTGAAAAAGTCATTGTTTCGTGTACACAATCAAATGTGGTGATTGATTTTAGGAACAAAATAGAATATTGGTAAATTATATTGTTATGACCCCACCATTCAAGAATACATAATTAATCACTTAAATTATATTTATTTGAATTAGAATGATTGTTTCCACATATTGAATGATCATGTAATTACATATGATTCATGTTTATTGAATCCTCATGACTTATATTACACAACATATGAATTGGGATTTGCAGTTGAGGGTTTTTCAATAAAAATGTTGAAGCATCAAATGACTTGTGTAATGTGTAAAATATATACTATAAATGAATGTTTAAAATACTTTTTCACACATAATGAATTAAAAATGAGATATATAAGATGGAATATATCAATGATTATAACTAGATTATTCATTATCATCCTGGAATAATAAACAATGTGGATGATCGTTTCAATGGGAAAATAATACTACATTAACCATGCTATATTTGGAATTTTACTCTTTGGTTTGTAATCTGATAAATTTTTTCCTATATGGTCAAAATTTAGGGAAATCAAAAATTATGATTTAGGTTTTATTATTGTTGAATTTCATAGATATAATTTATAAAGACAACCAGTAGAATCATTCTTCGCGAAAAAATATACAATTCTATAATAATGGTAAGATGATTGATTTTAATTTTAATGAAAAAATGTGTTTTTAGATTTGGAAATAGAATATGTGTTCTTTAGGATTAAAATTGGAGAAATTATGTTTTATTATAATTTCACCATTATCAAATTTTCATCACTACAGTTATCTCCACGATGTACAATTACTTTCTAGAGTATCATCAGTTGGATCAAATGAAAATATATATTTATGAAATCATCAATATGTTACTGAATTTTACATAGGATAAATCAGAATATAATTTTTATATGGGAATCATCCTACATTTCTAATGGAATATATCAAATTGGATAATATAACAACAAATTTTTTCAAAGTATTTTTAAGTATATGTGACGGTAAAAAAGTGTTTTGTGATATTATATATTAATTAACTAATTATCAACATTTCTATACCATTCAATTTATAATTTCATTTGATCATCATTCTGTAATATATCTAAAACAAATACTAATTTTATATAGAGTACTTATATCAAATATATCATATCAAGATTGTAGGTTCACATATAATTTTGGGATACGACTTGAGAAGTCCTTGGGAACTGAATTAAATTGTAGTACACCATTTCCTAGTAAATATAATGGATAGATTTGGTGAGTAATTTAGAACATTGAATATATGAATCATTATTTCTCAATTTTTTTTAATTTATGTTTGGATTAAAATTATTAATTGATTGAGTTTTCTAAAAAAAATATTTTTTATTCTAGTATATAGATTGTATAATTTGAGGAATGATATGGGAAGGAGTGTAAAATAGTAGAATATTTGATTGATTTAGGAGAAAAAAGATTAATGACACCAGAGATAGTAGAGGAAAAAGAACCATATTATGAAGCTTATTTATTGAAAAATAAGTAAATCATAGAGTTTGAAGATGATATATTTATATAATATAAGAACATATAATCCTTTTGTGGTTTGTTATCATGTCTTACTCAATTTTATCTATGGTATAATGTGATGCATTTTAGATTGATCGGGAAAAAATTACACTATTTATTTGAAATAATAAAATCTTATATAATGATTTATCAGTTTTCTATTAAGTGTACTTACATCCATGTTTATCTTATATACACAATGTATATCATGTTTCAATTTTATTGTGACATGTTTCAAAATAATCTCTTATTTTGAGCACATTAGTAGTTCAGTCATAAAAGAATATATCTCATATGTAACATCTAATTTTCATTATTGTCCATGGAAAGCTTGTGTAGTTGAATAAGGTGATTCATTAGGTTATGGAATTATGGAAAACACATATGCTAGATGTGGAATCATCGTAATTTTAACTATCTATGTGTAAAATATTTCCCCACATGTTTGTCATTGATTATAATTAAAATGATTAATTTCATAAAAGTGGGTAATCATGTAGAGACACATTCAATGATAGAATAAATTAGTTAGTATTTATTAATGTGGTTTATAATGTTATATTTTTCTATAGATATGAAATAATTTTTAATCCAAATGTAAAATGATATAATTAATCACTATTCATATAATGTTTTATTTAAAAGATTAATTTATAATGACAGTAATTTTATTCTGATAAAATATATATAATTTCTGAAATTATATTATCAAAATTTTATATTTATATTTTTTATTTCAATATATATTTCACTTTCTAGTGATTATTTAATAGTTCATATTTTTATAAAAAATGGTTTCTTTTTCATGAATCAATTAATTTATGAGTTGAAATATGTTTTAAATATGATTTCATGTAACGAAATTATTATTTAATTATATTTATTCCACATACATTCTTTTGAAAAATAATTATATTGTTTTGTAATATATTTTTTTGTGTTTAATGATTGTATTTTATAATAAATTCTTACAAATGCATAATTTTTCACATATTTAATCAAATAATATTATATGTATTTATGAAAATTTTATATGAAATCTTTTTATTATAAATCATTGAATATTATTTTTTTTTCAAAAAATGATTATTATTATTTATACAGTTAATATAATAATTTTTTCGATAAAAATACTCATATTAAAAAGATGATGTCTCATCGAGTCTGTAGGGATAATATAAAAATCTATTTCCCTCTGGAAAACTTGATCACCCTTCCTTTATCATTAAATGTATGGGATACCTTCTCCTAAAATGTCACAATCATTATAGAGTGAATGTTCTTGGGAGCCACTACTTCTCCACCATTACATGGTCTCTATGTCCTAGTTTAGAGCCCCACCCCCCATTTTTTGAAGAAAATTAACACCTTCATGCCTAATAATAGTAAATATTTTAAATAAATTAACAAGTTGTTAAACAAATGGAAGAAGGCATAAAAATGACCCAAAATTTTCAAATCCCTTTATTATGGAAAAAATTAATTCTTATACAATCTATAATTGATAATAGTTCATTATTTAGTATTAATGGATAGAATAAATCGTCATTAAAATTAATTCATTCTAAAAATTACCAGTTAAACTCACCACTCATAAAAAAGGAAACCACCTCTTCCTACTATATTAAAATTATTATACCAAATGGTTTAGAAAATACCTAATAAAATAAAAACTTCACATCCCTCACCTAAAATTATAGTAATTAATTTTACTATAAATCCATCTAATGAATTCCTTTTGTGAATACCAAAATAAGATACCTGAATAAGTGGTAACATTCATCAATTAGCCATTTATTTAATTTACACCTCCATTCCACTAATTTTTCTTATACCATTATGATTAAATATCTTACATATATTACATATACTTATCTTTTTCTATGAAAATGATATAACCTACTTGTAACATCATTATATTAAAAAATGAGACATTATGTGCGATACGATATATGATATGCCACATCGAGCTTAAATGAACAACTAAATATTATTATTTATGTGTTTCTATTATAACATAGACATTAGAATGTATGGAATGATGGTAAATAACTGAATTATAAAAATTTTATAATACATGAAGATATAATTATTTGAGTATTTATTTTTAAATTAATGTAAAACACGATTTAAATTATGAGCAAATGGTTTCCTGAAAAAATATTTATATGTTCAAACATGTGTTTTATACAAATAATATAATAAATCACCTTTATTGTATTATATAAATAAAATATTTATATAAAATATGTAATATAATTCATACCATAAATACAATTGGTTATCTATGATTCATATAAGAATATATTCTATATTATGCATTAATGATGTATCTTTTTAAAAAGTATGCTTTGCCACCTCTTGATGGAAAACAAGTTTTCAATAATGTTTATAAAATATTTATAAATTAAAATTGATTGATAACAATTCCTATTTCAAATATTTATATTAATGTTAACTTGTTTTGAATATTTTTAATTTTTCAGATAATATTCATGTCTTGACGAATAGTGAAAAAATAGAGCATTTTAATTGAAAATGGTTTTTAATTAAAATTTAGGGTGTTAAATTATATTTATAATAGTATGAATTTTTAATTAGATCAATTTTAAAATATTTTATCCAATTTTGGTCATTGTAATCAATTTTACATTATATTTTGATATAAAAACATTTCAACCCTATGAATAGTTTAACATTATTAACCTATTTTCTCAGTTCATCGTCGAGAGTAATTTTAGATTAATTTTATCCATTTTTTTATATTAAACTTTTATACATAGATTAAATATATTGAATCATGAGGTACAGATTATGTATATAGGCCCCGTTTATTTTTTTACATTAATAATATTAACGTACAAATTTTTTATTAACACAGTCATGGGTAAATAGTATAATAAATTGTAAATATTATATAATAACATTTTAAAAATCACATAAAAACATATATTAATTTTAATTTTTGAGGTATTTAAGACAATAATAATATTTAGGTGGAAAATATGACCGCTATTATGCATATGGATGACTTTAAGAAACTTAAATTATTTTCTTCAGTGAAGATTAAATTTTTCATTCATTTGCTTTTAAAGGCTGCAATATTTCTAAGATGGGAGCATATATGTTATTTACCAAAATAAAAATATTCTATGAAAATATACACTTTCTTCATTGAAAACTATTTTTAATATTTAGTGAAGAAATAGTAAAATTAGATGTGTTCAAAATAATGATTCAATTGTTGTTTAATTAATGGAAATATCAAATAATTAAAATTAAAAATATAATTAAAAATATATCTTAAAATGATTAATTTCATAAAATAAATTGTATATTTACTTTAAATGTCAGTGATTTTTTAAATATTTTAATTATATCTTGTTTTTTGGGTTTTTGGGAATTAAAAAAATTAATTTGGTAAAAATTGACATTAATGACATCTAAAAGTATAAAATATTTTAGAAAATGAAAATATTTTTATTAAAATTTCATTTTCAGTAAAATTACTTTAATAAGTAATAAAATTTATTAATTGACTCATTTAAGTGTCTTTTTTATTTTTATAGTAATTATTGTAAGTCTCAAATTATAAATTATATGATATCACATTATGAATTAAATATGTTAAATAATGGTTAAAACAAAATTAATTGTATCAAAAAATATTCAAAACATGGTTAATATTTATTTTAAAAATTGATATGTAATCATACTCATCATATATATTAAATAAATCAAATTCAAACCATTTCAAATATAAATATCATTTAAATAAATTTAATATTTTTATGAATTCCAAAAGTACCCATCTCCTATAAAATAAAAGGGCACCTTTTATTCTATTTTTATTAAATTATAACCATTTTATTATAATCTATGATGTTCTCTAATCCATTCCTATAATCCTTCTAAAAATTATACAGTCCTCAGTTTAAGAATAACATTTTATGTCGATGTGATCATGTTTTAATAAAAAAAAGATCATCTGAAAAGAGGTACATTTTGTAATTAAGTATTTCTAAATTATTTCTTCTAACATTTACATAGTAAATAATTCAAACATGATTAAATAGTAATTAAAATATGAAACATAATGATTTTTTGATTTTATATAAATATAAAACACTAAAATTATTCCATTTTTAATATAACAACAATTTGTAATCACATTTGAACCATATAGTGATTAGGAAATTAGTTGTGAATATGTTACATATAATATTAAATATTATAAATATTATTGAATATTCCATTAATATATTTATTAATTCATATATAATTCGATGAAATTAATATGTAAAATGGGAATTATTATCATAAAATGGTTGTATTGAATAACTAATAATATTTATTATAGATGAATTTATTTTTTGAAGTTATAATAATTATTAGTAATTAAATAATAAAAAATGTGATATTAAATGGAATCATATGATAAGTGAATTAGATATCCCCGCATGTCATATGGTAATATGTAAGATAGTAATTATACATAAGAAAATTTATTGTAATATGATAATGAATTTTTATAAATATATATGTTATATACATCATATATATTATATGAATAATGGAATATTACTAATCATAATGAGTTTTCAATAGATATCAATAGGTTTTAAGAATTCAAACAATGATTTATGATATATGATAATGAAAATGAATATTATTTTTATTATTCATTAATTGTTCTTATGAATAATATAAATAATATATATATATATATATATATATATATATATATTCTAACAAGGTATTAATTTAATTTTGTAATGAATATCTAATGAAAGATATATTACTTTTATAGCGAAAAACATTAATGATTATATTGTTGAAATCATTATATGGTGGACTTATCTACATAATGATTTATATAATATAATATTACTCTAATTGTATAACATTATGATTTATAGATATTCTCATGATCACATATATTTAATATTAATATTTTTTTTATTATAACTTTGGTATTTTTTTGATAACATGGGGGGATTATATTAGTGAATTAAATGATATGAACTATCATTAAAATCAGATAAGATTATATTATATAGATTCATAAATATTTTTATAAGTAACAATTTATTAATAAATATAAATTTTAGGTAATTTGTATATTGAACATTGGGTAGAATATTTGATAGCATTTCTTTATATACTCGCGTCACATTTTATGTGTGATGTTTCCTTGATGTTGACTGAATTGAACTATAATTGTAAAATATATTTCTCATACCCATTCTACTCCAATATATAGTACAAAATAAAATAATTGTACTCAATATTTATTATATTTCTGTCTAATAATCTTGGTTGTATAATATACATATAACTATAGAATTTTTTCATACACATTATAATATTTGTTTATTTAATATTGATAATGACTCAAATTCATGTTTTCATTCATTATATTAAATAAGTATGGTATTTATGTGTCATGATGAATTTATATATTCATATTGAATAAATTTTAATGTGAATTATTCAATATTTACTGAATAATACACTGTTTAATGAATTTGTTTGTAGGAAGTTGGAAGTTTGGACTCAAAGGAAGAGATTAAGGGATGTTGAAAAACATGATTAACATTTCATATGTATTATAAAAGATATGTGTTAGTCAATAAAAAATTCATTTAGAGACTCAAAAAATCCATTTAATAATTGAGGATGTGAATCACATACATGATGTGTACATAAAATATCGATGATACATGTCTCGTAATTAAAATCCCATCAAATACGAATCACATTCTTGTTGTGATGCGTATAAATGGCATCAAATGTTTATGGTTCCCCAACATAAAAATTTTAATTATGTAGATCCAACAAGATTCAAAATGATTAGATAATACTATTGATCTTGAGTAAGTTATGTGTAAATATTAATTATTATTTAATAGTAAAAAATAAAAATCCATTAAACTGAATAAACGACATGAATTCTGAATTTTTTTTATATTTCTTCATTTTAATATGTTTGGAGCATAAAAATGAAATGTGGTTGAAAAACATATGTTTTATTTCACTCAATTATTTTACATTCTTCTATTTTCCCTTCCAATATAGTTTTAAATCATTCCATTCAATTTTTTGCCAATTTTTTTGAGTTGTTAATTATTCTTAATCCAGTTTTTGATTGTTGGACTTCCTTATTCATTTATACACTTTATGACATTACCAATAAACAATATTTAGAATTGCTAAATATTTCATCATTATGTCTATCTTGACAGAATTTATTTAATTAAAATTACATTTAATTTGATTCTATAATCAATATTCATTTTTTCCTAAATTATGTATTGTGTTTTTTGGAATTGTTTCATGATAACACACAATATGTCTTAAATTAGATTCATTTTGATAATTACCATTAAGAATGGATACAAAAACATTGTGTTAGCGATATAGATTATGGGTGTATCTAAGACTAACGAATCGAGGAATTTATCTATGTTAACCCTATAGAGAGTAGTTTGGATAAAATGCACTATTATTTACATTTTACTACACAAACTATACCATAGAAGGAAAAATATAACGAACCCAACATATTAAAATTTTTGGTTGCTATAATAATTATCATGTTATTATATCTACATAGAATATATGATTTATTCATCTAGGTTGTAATATTTACCCAGGAAAGGAGATACATATAGCGTAGTAATATCCAATTCGTTTGACAAAAAACAATTTTTACATATTTCACTACTTCACAGAGTAATCCAGAGAAATATTCTAATACAAATTTTGGATCATACATTATTATGATCCCTAAAATATGCCTTGGTCCCATAATAGATATATTAATTAAAAAATTAACAAGTTGTATAAAAAACCAATCATGGGAGTGAAATTGAATAATCCTTTAAAAGGGTTTTGATTGAATGGTTTCTTGGTTACAAGTGATCAATGTAGGTTAAAACCCACACATTAACATAACTACGCCCTAGTAGTATGTAATGTTTGGGACTATAAATTTTGAATCTAATCTTCTCTATAGTGAATTAACTATATCAATAAAATAATAATTTATTGTGGGGGATTATTGTCTCCTAGACATAGTATCCTTTATATTGAACCATTAATTTTTAATCTCCTCTACTCTATTATTTTTTCCTTCCCCTATTTAATTTTTTAAATTTTCTCAAACATGAGCACATGCATCCTCTCTGTCTTTATTTATCTCTAGTTTAACCAATATTAGGGTCATTTAAATCATTATCGGAGCCTTTATGGTCACGAAATTATTTAATGTTATTCTTATATTGATCAGTCTTGAATAATACATTTTTTATTATAAATGAATGGTCATATTAATTATTCAATGAAAATCATAAAAATATAGAAGATGCCCCAAATACCAATCTAGGTTAGAAGACCCTTCTCCATGAGTGAACCAAAATTGTATATAAGTTTACATATATTAAAATTTATATTCCTATCATTAAACTACCTCATGTTTAGATGCTCACTATCAATATAGTACTCATAGTCATCAATATGATTTATAACATGGGTATGTTTAGTGGACATTAAAAAGTCCCCTTAGAAAAAATTTATAATATCATGGATATTTAAAATACCATTTTCAATTTGGGAGTGTCATGAAACATAATTATATTCTAGGTAATACTATTTTATTAATTAGAACGATCCAAAATTTGGGGAAAATTGAATATCCTGAGTCAATCATGACTTGATATGATATAGGAATAATGTCCCTAAGAAATGCTTTACATGATATAGGATTTAAAGCTCTATAATTTCATTCAAAAAATCCAACATGATTATATTCAATCTACAAAAAATGAATGGAAAATATTTAGTGAGCATAATAGATGATTCTGAAATCAAAGACTATATTTTTGGCAATAATTCTTAACATATTATCATAAAATTTAGCCTTATACATGAATTTATCTAGTGTCAATGTTAACACTTGACTATTATTGAAGATTTTGGAAGATGGTAGATCCTTTCATGATGAAGATTCCCAAAATAAGAATTTAATTCATAAATATATAGGAATTAATCGATGATGAAAACAGGAAATGGAGGAGAGTTCCTTCCTCACAGCACAAATGTACGTTCTGACATGGAAGATGTTTTCTTTTTAGTGACGAGTTTCCCCACCACCCCCTCCTGATGCGATGATGGAAGTAAATTACTATGAGAGATTTTGATGTTCACAAACATATCAATACTATAATGAAGTAATAGGGGAATCAAAATTTCATGATTTTTATTATATCAATTACAAAAAAAATATCAGTACTAGCAACCCCACCTATTTCAATAGTAAAATCATTCAACAAATAACAATTCACAAACTACTATAATAAAATATATGTTATTTAGTAGAGGATTATACAAGTTATACAAGGAATGTGGTAACTCTTATAAGAGAAAAATGTAATTTTTCCTAGGAGAGGGATGTTGATGAAATTTTAGGAATCATGAAAATAAATGGAAAATCATATGAATGAACCTAATAATTTTGGGACATTGAACAATGATAAATAAAATGATAACGCACTGAAATATTACAAATAAACAAAACTAGAATAAAAAACTTCTAAAAATTCCAAAAAAAAAGAGATACCAAAAAATGAGTATGTTTTTATGGGACAACCAGTATACAAATCCCCATTCCATTCCAATAATAAATGACACAAGGAGATATCGAATGGAAAAAAGAATAAGTATCTATATCTTTTCAAACAATTAAGCATTCACAAAGCCTTATCTAAATCCAACTCTTAGATTCTATTCTATGAAAAAATATATATTGAAATTCATTCGAGGAATGGTGATATGTGTTACTTATGATCTATGTCATTACAAAATAATCATATACTATCATTCAAAAAAACCTACCCACTAAAATAAGTGATTGTAATCCTTTCATGTTTTTGCACTATATTCAAATAAAACATCATAATATCATTATGTAATCTATGGATAAGAATACATATTATTCTTATGAGTGTATGAAATAAAATATGTCTTAAAGAATAAAAAACCAAGAGTGTAACTTTAATTGGATAACCACTTGGTCATGTATCCTCATAAACTTCTCAATTGTATCATATTCAATGTTTGCAATTTTATCATTCTGATATATTTCCTAATACTATAAAAATAATAAGAATGAGGTTATATAATTGTTCTAATAAAGAAATTATTCTCCATTTGTAATGAATGAATTAAAATAAATAATGTGTGAATAATATTAATCGTTGTAGGTGAAGAAGTTTTTTTTACTTAGGATATGCTGCTAAGAAAGACTATGATATATTTTATTGTCAAGCCATTTTCATCCTAATGATATATTTGTCTCCATAAAAATTGAAGATTTAAGAGAGACTATATCTACTAATATTGAATAAGGTAGTAATCATGAGAATAAAAAATTAAATTAATTATTTATAAGGGACTCTATCCCACATTTATTTCATTTGGTCATTAATCCAATAACATTGGAACTATCAACTGTGTTAGGATAACATAGGTTCTCATTATTAGGCACTATAGAAACACTATTATTCATTAATATATAAAATTAAATAACAAATACGTGTAAAATATTATTTATGTACAAAAATGGAAGGTTAACTAAATTCCACTATGAGTGTTTGACTATAAAGTAATTATCCCAAAAATATTCTCCCATATATTTATGTTGGAAGAAGGTGATAAATCAAAATCCCAAACCTGGAGGAAACTCACCACACCAATGAAATTGGTGGTCATGTTGAAGATTTTAAATATTCTTTACATTGGAATAATATTTACAATATATCAAAGATAATGGTTTACTCTTCAACACGTCTATAAAAAAAGAGAAATATAAATTTATAGACCCAACCCTAGTTTCCCAAATCGAGTGGCTTATTTTATTGCATTGGCATGATTACACAATATAAAATCTCAAAGGATAGAGTAGTTTATTTGTTATGTATAACCATATACATATATAATATCAACATTAAATCATGAAATTAAATAGAACATATATATTGTATTAGGAAAATCCACAAGAATAATTTTATCCCCGTAGGACACAAATAATAAACTCACTCATATCCGGAGATAATGAAACATAAGAAATGGTTGATCATAGATTCTCACTATGTTTAATCAATAAAATGGAAGATAAAACAAATTTAAACATTATTCATGATGAATAACGAAATCATGTACCTTTATAATTTTACTTGAACAAAAAATTGTAGAAAATAGTTGAATTTATAATGCAACAATAAGAATAATCATGGGTATTATACTTGTCTAAAAACCACATGAACATTCAGTTACTAGTTTCATAATGGGGGAATGCATAATATGTGACATCATAACAAAATTGTCACGATCATGTGCCAATACCATCAATAAAAATTTTGTCAAGGCTTTGTGTAAATAATGTAGTTTGTCTCATGAGACATACCAATTCATATAGGGGATATAGTGGGCCTGACCAGCACTTACTAAGTCCAATTAAGTCCTTATAAAAATGGTTATATACATAATCATCATTTAAATTTACATTGAAAATAAAATATTTAGTTTAAATAACATTCCATGAACATTATGCATAAACACAAACCCTTCTGAGTAAATTGCTGAATGGTTTTAAGATAAATCATCCATTATGATACTATTCAGAAAAATTTCAAAAATATATATTAGATGATATTATAAGATATTCACCTCATTTAAGTAAAATACTAATTAAGGATGTTGACATAAATTAATATACATTTAGATGATTCCATTGAAAATTTCTTGAGGAAATAATCCTTAAATATTCCAAAGTGTCACATACCACCTTGAAACACTCAAATAATAATTATTTAGAATGTCATGAAAAAAAGGAGACTCTTGATATGATATATAAAATGTTAGTAAATACATCACAAGAATTATATATGTTGTCAACAAGTCATATATATCATAAAAGATAAGGTGATATGAGAAAAATCCTTTTTAATTTAGAATGAAGAGTTCTTTTTGAATAACATTTGTATTTTTTATGAAACTATATTAGAAACATGTATATACATGATTTTAAAATATAACGTCACTGAAATTATAAGTGAGTCTTAAATACTGTATTATTGTGGTGAAATTATTTAAAAATATTTTTTAATGAAGGTTTAGAAATAAAATATTTTGGTGTGGTTTAACGAAAATATTAAATGATTTTAAAGCTTAAAAGGCATGATTTTACTAATAAAACAATAAATTAACCAAAAAATATTTTTCATGATAAAATATGTGATTATATATAGATAAATATTGTTTAAAATAGATTTCTAATGAACTTAATAATATGTAACAATTTTGGAAGTTCTATGAATTAGACTTGCATTTTAGAACAATGTTTTTGAATGATTATTTTATAACAAGACACTCCCTATAAGATAAACAATGATTATAATTGGTACATAATGATATATATACAATGAAAACATAATTTATGATACATACATAGGAATATATAATAATTTTATAGAGTTTAGTATAGAATAAGAGAAACACCGAATGAAAATGGAGGTTTAGGTATAAAATACATAAGACATTTTAATCAATTAAATGATATACCATCAAATTAATTATCATAAAATGAAACATTTAATATCCTAATAAATAATATATTAAATAATTTAACATAAATGGAATTTTTACATAAACAATACAAAAATAGTAGTAGTGAATACTGAATATCTCACAAAATGGATGTGAGATGAAGAAACACCTTACCTTAAGTCTGATGGTGTTCTTTACGTGATCCTAGTGACCTGGATAAAAAAATTAAATTCATTGATGAATATTTACAGAAGAAATTCATTATCTAATTTTTTTATTTTATCCATATTGAGTATATGTATGGCCTTCTTGATGGATTTAAATGAGAAATTTTATTGTTTTGGATTGTTATCTTTCGTGGTATTCATAACCAGTTTACTTATATACATGTAAGGATTACCATGTAATATGAAAAGGGTTGTCTAGAATATAAGTTTAATTTTATTTTCTAACATCTATTATATTACATGGTTGTAAAACTATTTTGGTTTTTATGATTGATTATGAATCATTATATAAAACGTTAATGAAAATGGATTGGGTTAATTTGGGTTTTTTAATCCCAATGAACTCAATTCGATTTAAAAAACAATATCATGTATAGAAAGAGATTTCAATACCATAAATAAGTTAATATATATATATATATGTAAGTCTATCTCAACTATCTAAATGGTTTCATGATCCAAAATAAATATGGTAATGAAAATTGAAAACATGTTGTCCTTGAATGTGAATATTTAATTCATCTCAGATAGTGTTTCATTTCTAAAAATAATAGAAATGAAAGATGATGATGAATTATTAAATTATGAAAAAAATTTCCATCACATGTAAGGTACTATATTTATCGTAACATTTGGATTAAATTAGGTGAGAATGAAAAAAATTGAACATGAAATAAGAGAATATTTGACAAATCCATTATGAAAATTCGGCAGCATACCAACATCACATAAAAATCCCTAAAATATTATGATGAGATAAACTGGGTATCTCATATTATTATATAATATGTAAATTATCAAATATATGGAATTAAATATCCCAACATAAGAATATTAAAAATAAAATAAAATAACACAAAAATGAATGCTTGAAAAAGAGAGTGATTATGAGAAGAAAATAATGCATCCTAACTGGTAGGTAACATGGGTTTAGAAAACATTAAAATAAGACAAAAAGGATTCAACCATTCATAAATGACTTATAATATAGTATAGGGATATAATAACATAAAAATAAGAAAATTTTATGGAATATTAAAATACATATCACTTAAACGAGAACTTGAACTAAATCAAATGAAAAGAGGTGTTTACCTCTTTAAGTAAACTTTCTTGAGATCCTCATTAGGGGAGTGGGTTTGGAATTTTTATGAGACCAAGGGCTGATGGACGTGTGGGAGGATCTTGGTAGGGTATTTGATCAGAATTTATATAATCCACAAAGCATGAGATTAGTGAAGAGAAGGAGGATTGAAAAATGTTTTCAGAGTGGAGGAGATTAGGAATTTTTAATATCTTATTTATTATTTTATAATTTCCCTAAAGACAACCTATAGTGTTAATTCATGTGACCCATAATTATAATAACTACATTTTAATTCAATCCAACTATTATTACATCATACACGGTTCTAGGAATACTGAATTTAACTGATAATGAAAATCTAAGGTAAATTACCGTATTTTACTATTCATAAGAAAATGAGTATTTTAAAACAAATTCAAAAATTTCCCTGAACCATTTTTCGACATGTATAATTCAAAATAGAAATCCGTTTTTTGAAAATAATTTTCTACATATTTTTAATTTATTTTATAAAAAAATAATTTTTATTCCAAAAAACAACTTTAAAACCTAACCCCTTTTATGACACCTTGAGAAAATAATCAAAGTCCCATAAAATTATATTTTTACAACAAGACAATAATATATCAATTTATGATTACATTTTATGAAAATAAATTTCTATTTTAAATTATGAAAGGTATCATAAAACTTTTATCAAAATATTAATGAAATACAAAAATATGAATACCTATAATAATATTTTTCTTTCACTTATAAGATGTCTAAATTGTATTTATAAATTCATGGGTTATGTTTATATATTTCTAGCCAATATAATATTCATTACTAGTCATAAAAGTCTGTTACGCTTCATAATGGTATGTTACTATTCATGAAATATTATGTTTGTCTTATCATACTCTAAATATCATACTGAATGCAATTGTGTATGTCTATTTTCCAAAATTCAAATTATTGAAGTGGAAAAATTATGTTTATTATTTTGGCTATAATATAGTGTTCTTTTGTAGTGAATCAATGTTTCATTCATTCTATATTAAATAAATTTGTAAAATCATAGTGTGTTACTTTAATTATTGTGAAAAATAATGAATATGATCTGATCTATATTCGAATCATAATTGGATGTTGAGTATAAATGTAGTATATGAACAACATCATGAAAACAAGAAAATATAATTTTCATCTTCCCATTAATGATAAAATTCTCAAAAGACTATAATGGAATAAATTCTACTATTTCATGGATGGATATTCAAGACACAATCAAATTTCAACTAATCAACATGACTAATATAAAAATTTAATGAATTCTCTCTTTAGAAGACATGCCTATCAAAGTATATCATTTAATATGTTTAAAGAACTTATAAAATTATTACGATACAAGACACATAAAATTCATGAATGGTTCAAGAATTTAGAGATATCGCTATTTTTTTTCATATTAATAAAATATCCTTTGAGGTGTGCCTATATAATTTGTTTATATTTAATGAATGATATGATGATAAATTAATGGTTTTAAAATATTAAAAAAAATTACTTAAATGACAATGGAGGAATAGTACTAAGACAAAAAATTTAAATGTAAGGGAAAGAAGTGGATGAATCAATGATAAAAGTGGAAAAAGACCTTCATTATTTTACAATAGTGAATTGGATACAGTGCGTTTTGGGATATGTTGGATTATACTATCACTTCATTAAAGACATTGAATATATATCCCACCTCATGGAATACTAAATCAGGAATTAATCTTCTTTTATATCACCAAATATTCTCATCGGGAATTCCATATCATAATGAATAGTATTTTGACCAATCCTATCATATCCTTAGAATATTAAGATATAAACATTATGTTTGTTTTGTGACACAAGTGAAGTCACTACTAGAGATGGTTTTGGATATTGAGTTGGAAATATATTTTATCCTATTTATATAGCCATAAACATGCTTAATCATGTTCATGAAATTTATACAACTACTAAAAAGGATTACTTGGAATTTTTTTATGCATTTGAAAAGACTCTTTCATACAATATCATATCTGATGTAGTGTCATACATTGATCACGCAACACTAAAATATACACTAAATAAAAATGACACCAAACCATGTATGATAAGTTGGAACCTACAACTTCATGATAATGATAATGTAATCAAGAACACAGAGGGAACTGAAAATATTTTTACATGTTATTTATCAATACATGAATTGTCATGCATGATGGATAAAGTTCATTCTAACATTATGTATTACAACCCTAATTACACCCATTTCAGAAAAAATTCACATGTCTTACAATGTTTTTTAGATATTTAAAAAATACCAATCCATGTTATCACTTTAGCTACACTATACCTATAATAAGAGAAATATATTTTTTTCTCAAATCTAACATTAGTACTATGATGATCCAAATAATTATTTAGTTTTCTTTTAATGTATTTATGAAATAATGAATCTGAAAAGATGAAATACAATTCTTTCTCAACATGGATCATATTCCATTATAATAATTTCATCGTGGAACATAAAATACAATTCTAAATTCCATCAATATTGAATATTTTGGCTCAAAATTCATGATGATTCAATAAAATATTTTAATACCATACATTGGTTATAGAATATAAGTACTATAGCAAAATGTTATAAATATCCTCAAAATCCCATTATAGGTTACTAACACATTGATATATAAACGATTGATTTATTTACACAATTTCTTAATTACCATGGTATATTTTACATACTTTTCCACATTGAATATATCAAGATATTTGTTTAATACATCGCTACTACTCATAACAAGGAAAAATTGGTGATGAACATCTTAAAAAACATATTTTATATATATTGATTTCAATAGTTATTTAGTAATAATCTAAGAACACATTTCACCAATAATATTTTGATTTTATTTCATGAAAATTATATAATTTGGTATAATAATAGTACTCTCGATAGAATGAAAAGAAGTTGTAAAGTCGATGTGTTAATTATGGAAATTATGTAGATCATAGAGATGGTGAGGAATAGTATATAATGTTGTATTTTCATGTTAAATGATTCACTTTGGGGGTATCACGTAGCCTACAATACACCCATCATAACTTATCCATTCTGATAGGTTTGTGGAAATCAAATCTATCTTCATGTGGAAATAAACCATTTATATAATTGAAAGAAAAACATTAAACATGGATTCTCAAAAAATTGAAAAAATTGATTCAAATATATGATAATATCATGCTACAAAATGATTCTTAAGATAGTTAAATAATATTTAACATAATATATATAATATTAATGAAAAAAAATCAAAAATCAAATATTCAATTTGTAAAATAATTATATCTTATTCAGTTATCGATTAAATTTATTCACATTCAAAATTAAATCCCTTTGATCATTTCCATAAAATGTAATTACTATTTTCTTTTATATGTATATAGTCATTCAAAAACTTATAGAACCACTATTTTAGGTTATTTGGAAAAGGATAAATATTTATATTGATCTGTTCCAAAAAGGGTTCTTCATCACTCTTAAATTCACCTGAATGAAAATGAGCATAGATGATAGCATTATTCCAATTAGTTTATGGGTGGAAATAAAATTATGTTTAATTTCATTGATTCCTATACTTACTATATTTGTTTTCACCTTTCTTTTAATTTTATATTGTAGGTCATCAAAATAATAATCATTTTGTAATAATTTATTTATATTTGATTATTTTCTAATATGTACACTATCTACACCTACCATATTTATGCTTAAATAATTTATTAATCCTATGAAATAATATTTTATGAATTTTATGAATTTTATGAATATTTTTATATTAATTTTTATATAAATCCTAATATAAATTAATCCTAAAATAACATTACCCATTACAAGACATTCACAAAAGGGGGATGTCAATTCCCAATTTTCTATTTAAAATTTACATAGTTTTTTCTTCTTTTCTATACTTGTTGTCTTTCTTAAGATGGTTTCAATAACCATGTGCAAAATGTCTCATTTTATATTGGGTGTTCATCTTCAATTTTTTTCCAACACAATTGGATTATTAATGGTTTCACCTATCTAATAGAATCTTATCATTGAAAAAAATGATAGAAAACAAAAATCTCATAACACCGATTTAAATTAAAGATAATGTATGTTTCGACATTTTTTAATACAATTTTTATGCCTTTTTTTAATTTTGACCACTGACCCGTGACCTCTATTAGTCTTATAACTCATATTATAATTATGGATAATATCATTTTGACATTACTAATGAAATACAATTGGTCGTTCAGTCATAAAAATTGTCTATGAACTAATGGAATGTTTTTGGGGAATAAAGGCTGAATTTTGGTACATCCATTAGGGCTTTGGGTATTTGTGAGCATTCCACTATCAAGGATAAATTTTTTTTGTCAAGGAAAAGATAACATATATTGATGTTTTCAAATATATTCCTACAATGAAGGCATCATGCAATGATTATTTTTATATAAAATGGTAATATCTACCTGATCATATTTTAAGGGGTCAACTATGGTGGATATAGATATCAAAATTATTTTAAATCAGGGTAAGTATAAATATTAATGGGAGACTAATGGTGAATCTAATTATTAAAATGAAATATTGTAATATGAAATATAGACATAGTTTTTGTTTGATCTGGAATATTTTTCATGATTGACAATGTCCACAACTTTTCTATACTTTTTCATTTTTCTTAATAGTTGGTCAGAATCTTTACTTATGCATGGAATTTTTTGGTAGAATATCTTTCATGATTAATGAGTTTGTTATTTTAATTCATATTCATGATTATTTCAATTTATTTTTGTTAAAATATTACTACCTTTTATAACCTGAGTGATTTCATCTTGTTTTTATCTCAACATTTTTTGAGGATTCTAGAAAAAAAATTTCATATTCATGTATGATAATATTATTATGTGACACATAGGGAATATATACCTATCATAAGAATAATTGAGATCCTATTGAGGATATTATTCAAAAAATACACTTTTAAAATGATTAATTCAATATCTTTGTGACACATTTTCATAAGTAACACATGAACATTATTCCATCATTATTCCTTAATATCCATTAATAACCATTTTTGGATTGATATTCATCAAGAATATTTATTTTTGCTACCCTGATCATGGTATCATGCATGATTTTCCATTTAAAATGTGTGGGGTAATGATCACAAATATAGGATATATAATTTTAGAATTTATGAGATGTAAAATGTCACATTTACTATAATTAAATTATGTGATAATGATATATTTGGTAATTTTCTTCACTAACCATTTAATATTAAAATAAAAAATGTATAAAAATAAAAATCAAATTACATTGGGTTGTTTATTAGGATGGTTAGAAATCTATTTCACGAGACTGATTATTCCTATGATGGATCATATGTGGTTATAAGATTGATTGTACACGTACCCTATATAATATTTTAAAAATACATAAATTTTATATGAATGGAAAATGGAATATTTTAGATATTGAATTGATATAATTATCGAAGAACATTGTTTGGTTGGATCACAAACACATACTTTCTAAGATGTGTCATTTCATGTAAGTGGTCATAATATTCAATCAGTATAGATTAGAGTTACCATCCTCATGAAATTTATTTTTTAATTTCTACCATACATCCATCAACATCAAAGGAATTTTAACCCCATTGTTGAATCCCTTGTGATTGATTTTTTATTTAACATTATTAAATAGAGTCATTAGAACCAATGTAATATTACTTTTAGGAAAATATATTTAGGGAATGATAATAACTCTAGTTACATTTCACCTTGAGTAATGAGACAGAATATATTAAGTAGTATATTCGAAAATGGGTATATTATTTACAGAAAAAAATATGAAATTATAATTAAATGAAGAAACAATATGTATAATGAATTGAACTATAAAAAATTAATGGTTTTCCCTACAAGATTGATTAGGGAAGAATATTTTTTTTCATATATTTTTCATTACATTCCTGATATTAATGAATTCTTTTAGTTTGAAAAAATACTCTTTCGGTATCCCATATGAGATGTTTTTTTCATGATGTCATGAAATTTATCATGTGTGGTGGAATTTAATATCATGAATTTTTATGAACATATTGTATATGTTTATTTAAATAATAATAATGTTTTATAAAATAATTTTATACTATTTGTATTGTTTTTTAGGTAATTATGAATTTTTGGACTCTAAATATATAATTCTAGAATGTAACAAATACAGGAATGACACGTAATCTATATCATACAAAATGTCTAATGTGATTTCAAATAATTCATGTAGAGCCTCATAACAACCAACAGATGCCTCACATGATTTGATACTCATAAATGATGTGTACATACCCTCATACCAACTATGAATCACATACATAGTATACATAGAATGAATACTGTGAAATGTTATAACGTCCACCCAATCAAATTTTTATGCATAAAGATCCCATTATATTTATTGTTTCCTTATATTGTGGATCTCTTGTATCGGATGCAAAATTCATTCATTTTATGTATATATGGATTGTAAAATTCCATATAGTTCAAAAGAATTATTTTAATTCTTAACATGTAACACCACAAGACTTCATAGTATTTTATTTCTTCAAAATAATTCAATAACTTGCACTACACGCAACTCTAAGTTCAAGCACACCGCGACGTACCAAACTAGCCGTTCAAAAGAGGGTATGAATAGTATTAACTAAATATTAAAATTTATATAATACTTATAATTTTAGAATCAATATTATGAGTTTCTTATTCATAATGAAAAAAATTCTTTTTTATATATAAAATATTTTTTTTAAAAGACAATTTTACCTCATTTTAATAGATAACACAATTTAAATACAATATTTTAATCTTTTATAGATTCAATTTGATATAATAAACATATAATTTGGAATCGGGACATAAGAAGTTATGTTCAATAAATTTTTGGGGTTTGATGATAACTTTCATATTTGGGTGAATAGTGAAAAATACTATATTCTAACTGAAAAAAATAGTTTTAATCAAAATAATTTCTAGTGTTAAATAATACATTTTAATGGCTTGGAGGTATAAATATATTATATTTTTACCATTTAATTCAATGTTATTCATTGGAAATAATTTCACTTTGAAATTGAACATAAAAAAGTATCAATTTTTGTTATTTATTATTTTTTAGAAACACACTTTTTGATTTTGACAACGAGAATTAATTTAAAATTAATATGTAAAACATATATTTTTTGAATTTCGTAAAATAGACTTAATTTTTGAATTCAGAATATCAAAATTAATTTTGGGTGAAATTTTGGTATTTTTCTGAAAACTTTTAATTTTTGATGAATAGTGAAAAATTCATAGTTATTGTTAAAAACCACCTTTTATTTAAATAATAATTTTATTGTTTAAATTTATTTTTGGTAAAAATAGATACATAATACCTATATAATTTCAATTTAATTTATTGGAGTCAGTTTATAATAATTTTACATATATAAATATTTTATTGATCTTTTTTAGTGTCTTTTACCCACCTCCAAGGAGCATTTTCATATATACATAAAACATCATTTTACCACTTCTGTGAGTTAAATTTCAAAAATCCAAGAGACATGGTTGATAGGAGTAAGTAAAATGTTGTTCAATAAGATAAAAATAATGTTTGGTGAATAGTAACTGTTTACTTTTATTTATCACGATTAAAAGTAAATTTGGTAATTAAAGGTAAAATGATATTATTATTACTCTAACAGATGTATCAATTTTATTGGATAAGTTTAATTAGATCAAAAAACCTTAGAAATAAAATATGAACTTTTAGGTCCACTTGGATTAGATTAGTACATTTAATAGTATTTAATTTAAAGAAGAGTTAAAAGTATTAAATTCAAGCTTTAATAACTAAAACATTTTAAATATATAGTTATACATAAGATACATTCGACAATAAATATTAATTAGAAAGATAAAAATATTTCATACATAATGGTATTTTATTTGTAATTTTTAGACCTTAAATAATTAAATTTATTTATGACACAATGATGATGTAGTAATTTCCTTATTAATAGAATAATAAAATAATTGATATTATAAATACCCAAATAAATGTAATTTCAGACTTCTGGGAAATTAAAATAATTTACAGTTCAATATGACATTTTATGGTTAATTAAATCATTTTTTGAAGTAATCATGATGATATAATTTTAGCATTAAACAAATACCAAATAGTGTCAAAATTGACATAAAATAGTTTTTAAAACAAATATAATAATACTAATTTATATAATTGTACAAAGAATATAACAATTGTCTAAATGACTTATACAATAATATATATGACATTAGGGATCCAATTGTGTTTTATTGGAATTTTATTTTAATTTTATTATCAATATAATATTAAAATACAAAGAGACATAGTAAATGTCAAAATATTTTACTAAGAGATAAATCTAAATGTTATGTTTAATATATTGTGATAAACCAATCTAATACCTATTGTTTGAGACATTTTCAATTAATCCCCACCTTAGACTTTAAATAATTAATTTTTGTTCCATTAGAAACTGAGAATGAATTTATTATAAAATAATATTTTATGTTTTTCCTAAGTTTCCCATCACTCGTCTTATAAAAGGGCACTTCACCTTCTCTCAAATTCACACCTCCAAAGCCATTTTTCTCGGCCAACCACCTCCCAAATAACATCCCAATTATCCTAACTTCATCATAGAGGCCATCATTTGATCTTAAAGCCATTATAAAAAGCCCTTTTGATCAAATCAAAATAAAGAACCTAAAGAAGCGGTAAATATTTCATCACCGCTTTCAAGTTCCATTCTTCTTTTACTTCCACATTATTTTTTGTTTCCATTCTAAAATAATAAATACAATATATTATATATACATTGATGTAATTATAAAAATAGTACTTCAATATTCATTATTCTATCCATCCTATAAATGAAAAAGTCACCATATGTGCGTACGTATGAATTACCCTCTCCATGTCGTGGTGTAGTTTGTTATTCAAACACTTCATTATTCGAATGGGTATAATAATGAGTATAAATATTGTAAATAATAAATATAATATTTTAAAGATTATTTTTAAATGATATAAAATCCAATAAAATATTATTTCTCTATCAATATAATGATATCATCTCTTGTGCATACGTACGGATTTCCGTCTCCATGACACGATGAGAGTAATTTACACGTTCACCATTCAACAATGATTATAAAATATATGACTTTAATAAGTATGTAATATATGACATAACAATTATATTGGAATTATAAATAAAGATATATGTACTTACATATATCTTATTCACTTAGTTCCATGCAATGTGATATGAAAAAGGAATCAACCTTTATGCATACATACGGACTACCGTTTCCATAATTTGTGTTTTCCATTTCATATATATGTATATAATACATATATATATTCTAAATATATATGATATATGAATCATGTTATATATTATGTAAGTATTTAAATCATGATCTAAGTGATACAATCAAAAGTAACAAGTTAAAACATGTATGATAAAGAAAGTGAATATTACACAAAATGTTAATTTATCATGGAAATTATTATTAAATGGGTAGTATAGAGCCATAAATGAATCATGTATGATATCATATATATTAATATTGTTTTGGAATAATCTAATAACATACAATGGTCATTATACAAGGGGTTAAACATACTCTCTACCAAAGGAATGTTTGAGGTAAATGTTAATTTCACAATCTCTTTATTATCCAAGGTTTTTTTTACATAAATATCTACTAGGACATATTTATTATCCATGTTCATGTTTCATAAAAGAGTTTTCAAAGGAATTATTTTTAAGGGACATTTTACTAAAACATTAATAAAAATGTTTTAAATATTTATTCTTCTAAATCGTTCTCAATAATGTTAATGTTTTCAAAATGGGTTTTAAGGATTTATTAATATAGACATGAATATTTTTAAAATGTTAATTCCTTCGAAAAGTTTGAAAGTGGTATGAGATAATTTTTTTAAAAAAAATTTAATGTCTTCCTTTTTAAATAGTGTGACTTGTAAATTTTTTCATGAAACATATATATTTCTCTCAATGAGTTTTAAAAATCATTTTCATCTATTTCAACATACTTTGATGGATTTTTAACTTGTTTGAAGTTGATTTATTATGATACAAATCTACCATATTGTATTTAAGGATTTGTGATATCTTTGACTATGGATGTGTTATTTTTATACCATTCGCAGTTTATAAATAAATTATTGACATTTCGTATGAAATTTTTAATACAATTATTTATGTTATGTTTCAACCATTTCATATTAGGAATGAAGTGGACTTAATAAGATATGAGTGGAGAAAAATATTGTTCCTCGATGCATTGGAAGGTCTCATGAGATGAACTAGTGTCTTGTCACATGGCCTTGAAAAAAATATATTTGTAGTCTTGGCACAAGGGCATGACTATGTGTTAATGATGTCTGGCATTAGGCATTCCATCATTATAAAATTAGTTATTACATGTGATTATTCGACTAGTAGAATATCTATGTGAATTTTTATATGGTAATTTTGGATTTTTTTCCATATTATGTTCGTGTTTATATTTAAAAGGATATTGTTTTTATTACACATCTTGCCTTAAATGTGTCTATGTTCCACTATATTATTTACCCATATTGAGTATCAAAGCTCTCCCCTTTCTTATGTTTTATTTTCCCAGGATCCCAAGAAGTGTATTAGGTTTTAGATGCATGGTTATGCTATGGAAAAAATGGAATTCTCAAAGTATTTTCTGTTGTTGTATGTTATAGAGTGTAATGTAATGTTCATGTATGTAATCTATTTTCAAATAATACTCTACTGATCAGTCTTTCAAGACATGATTACTTGTAATCATGCCAATGTATTAAAATAATTCACCAACACTGGTCATCCAGGGATGGGGTGTTACATAACATGTCATGTATATTACATCCAATTTATATTTTGGAAATGAAGAAGTTGATAATAGATATTGAAACTATGTTATATTTAACATTATAATAAAATTTTATACCTTATTCCCAAATAAATCACATTCAATTGATTCAATTAATTTTTTTTCAAATCCTTTTTAGTTGTTAATGATTTAACAGACCTTATCAAATCAGTGTAATTTTGTTTTCAATTAGATTCTCACATTCAATACCAATCACCATTCATCACCAAATGATGTTATCACAACGATTGGAGGAAGGATCATTTAATTAAAAAAATAAAAAAAATCATTTCAAACTGGGTAAAGGAAGTCTCATTACAATCCAATAGTCCCAGAGACAGATCTCCTTAATCTATAGTGACCCAAGAGCTAATGGGAAAAATCCCATTCAAAGGGACACAACCTAAGATTCATGAAACTGAAAATCCCAATGGAAAAATGTCCATTACAAGTGAAAAATGTGATAGAAAAAGACCAAATTAATCCTGAAGGACACTCATACCAAGTCCAACTACAGAAGCCCCAATGCCCACAACACTGCAGCACACATGTATGGATGACTTCAAAAGCTGCAATTGTCGTTCCACTAAACTAGGAGCCCACTAAATATACCACCATGAATGAACTAAATGGTCTGATAATCCTTGACGCAGCCCATATTGGATGAGGCCTAACTGCATTGGTCACCACAGCCACCACCATCTACTCCAATCAATATATGATCTTTCAACAGGAAGATAATTGTTTTCATTACTCTCTAGTTATGATGATCTATTTTTCCTCCAATCACACTCACTATATCTAATCCCTACCACCACCCCAATGATAATTGTTCCATTAAATCCACATTCTGAACAAGATTTGGATTTTACCCAATATCCAAGGAGTTCCATCTCTTTGATGGAATATGTCATATCTGAGAAAATACTGCATCAACACATCATGCTTCAACTACCACAGATCAACCACTACCACTAGAAACTAAACCAAATACACCCTCATAAGGTTATAGTATCTGTCGCTGGTTACTGTGGCTATAGAATAGAGCTGCACCAATGAAGAAGCCCAAGAATCCACTTTGGGGTTAAAAGTTATAACTGGGCCATCATCGTACACAAAGAACTTTTATGTACTTCCCCAACTATATGGTAATGTGTAATGGAACCTAGGATTTCATGAATGTTTTCTGTAGGGAATAGGGGTATATGAGTTATTTTTTAGGAAAAAAAGCACACTAAGCTTTTAGGTCCCGGGTGTTACAAGGTATAGGCTGGCCATCAACCACCACAATGTTCCTTTATATAATTACCTAAGCATAAGTCCAAATGTAAAGACACATGGTCTATCGATCTAGTTCTCAATATGGTAGTGTGGTTTAGAAGTGATTTATCCAATAATATCATGAATTCCTATGGCGTGGACACAAAACCGGAACCTCACTAAGAGACTCAACATCTACATCCAACACACCCATGCCCCTTGGGAAAACGTACACCTAGTTTTTAGGCTTATGGGGTTACATGGTATAGGTGAGAAATAACCCATGACCAAGTTCCATTGTATAAATTCCCACCCACAGGCCCATGTGTAACATGAACAGGTTATTTTGATGTTCCAATTATGGTAGAGGGATCCACAAATGATTTATTCAGGCATCTCAGGTGTCTCCTTAGCGAGGACTCGAACATAGAACATCAGTGATAGACTCTATAGCCGCAACCTTCTCACCCATGCCCCACTGGCTCATCACCTAAATTCTATTTTTATTCATTATTTATACATTTATAGTTATAAATTCATAAAATTAACATTTAATTTGACTTATTAAACATGAATCATTCCTTTAATCAATTTTTATGCCTAATTTTTAAAAATTTCTAGATTATTTTTAACAAACATTATATTCAATTTCAGTTGGTCATTTCAATCTTGGTATACTATAATTATTTGTTTCATGGGTTGATATTAGGGTTTTAAGAACATGATATAAATATGAATTGAAAATTGGTAGCACAATGAAATGTAATTAAGATACAAATAATTTTTTATCACATTGTATTATACATCAATGTCTATGTGTGGTGACCTTGAATGAAACTGAACATGTTCTGATTGTGTTTTCTATAACAATTATCGTTGAATGAAATCTTTATAGAATCTGTACATAATGCATATAGGATATAATATATAACCATAGTAAGGGATAGTTTCAGAATAATAATATATATATGGTTTGACCAACCCCAATTATGTAATCATTCACTGCATCACAAGCTAATGCAGAAGCCCATTCTATGCATGATTTCAGAGTATATTCTTCAAAGATCAATGAAATGGACCAAAATACCTTCATAGTTTTTTTAATTACAACTAAAATAGCTAGTTTTAAAAAAAATTCTAAACATTGAATGTCAGGAATCCTTTCAAATGAATTTTTCCAAATGGTGGAATGTTTATGAGTAAGCCATTTTGGTTCCAACACACACTACCTCTTTACTATTCCATATAATTAATCTTTTTATACCATAAATTTCTAATCGAATAATCACCCATATGAATTCATCAATGCATGTATATGCATTATAATGTCAATTTATCGACTAAGTAATAATTTTTTTTCTCGTCAATGACATTGGGGAAAAAATTAATATCAAATGAGGTAATTATTAGGGTTAATTTATATCCCCCTCAAATATTATTCAGTAGTAGTGAAATTTTTAATGGGCTATGAGAAATAGAAAATTTATTTCATGATAGATTAATTATTCATGTGTATTATTTAAATTTATTGCATGATGTTGAGAAGGTCCATCAATGGGAAATTAAGTTATGTGAAAAAAAGATTTTCTATAAGATTATTCAAATTGTATATTGTATGAGGGATATCGGTAATAAATTGATAATTTTTGTGTAACATCAATAATTCATTTTATGATATTTATGTGATTTATTAAGGTAGGATATGATAGTATGGGTTTTTAAAAACCATTTTCATGATTCATCCTAGAAGGGTTGTGATTGTTATGATATTTGTATGTATTAGTACTAAATTATTAATATAAAGTGTCATTAATTTTTAATGTCATTAGTAATTAAATTTCAATCTTTGATGTGATTTAAATTCTTGTAAATAATTCAATTACTAATGATGTCTATTTTTACATCTCATTAACATTATATTACTAATGACTCAACAATATAATAGTTTTTATTTCAATGTTTTAGTTAATGTTATGGATATATTTAATTTTTTTAAAGAAATTTTTTTACTATAAAAATTTTTTTATGAGTGAAATAATGGAATGTCTGATTTTAAGGATTCATTACAGCCAAGAGTTCCTATAGTTGGGGTGAAATGAAAAGGCGTAAAGTTAATTTTAATTTTTTTCTCATCCATAAATCCCTATAATAATAAGTTTGAAGTTAAAAAAGATAAAATATAAAAATAAATCACTAACTAATTTTTAATTTTTGTTTTAGAGATGAAATATATTGTTATAACATGGGTTATCTAAAAATGAACCTAACTATGTAAATGGGGATGCATTCTTGGAAGTGATTGCGCATGGTTCGAAGAAAGTAAGGTAAATCATGTATATAAATTATAAAACCAATAAAAATGAATTTAAATTATTTTTCACCAAATTATATTTAATTTACAGATCCAATTATGCTGTTGCATTAACATAAATCACCTCACAAATCCACTCAACTGTTTATTTCTCCCTTATAATTTAATCTTCCTCAATCATTTGATTCTATAATAAAGTGTTTTTTATCAAATTTGATCCACCTAGGCCTTCTCCAAATATCAATTATTTTAATTAATATTATTTCCTCCCATCCTGATTTCTATTTCTAAGAATTATTATATTCTTTATTCTTCGGTAATTATTCTATTTCACATTTATTCTACCATTCTATGTTCAATATGATGCTGAAAACCCAAAAAATGTCATCTACAACCATAAGGTAGATGGTCTAGAATTTATACAAAATGGTTGTTAATATATAACAAACACTATGATATATAAATAATGAATTTTTCCCATATAACACTAAATTTCATAATTTCATGTTATTTTAAATTCCATAAAATTCTCATTTAAGTTGTTTTTGTCACCAGGGACATTCCAATAGACTAGTACCATCCCTTATGGTGGGATTCTTTAATTCCCCTAACCATATAATTTTTAACGTGACCATCCCTCCCTGTGTGTGGGGTTCTCTATATAATTAAATTTTTGTAGCATTAATTAAATTATGTGTATTAGGATTGTATGAATAAGAGATATTCCTTTATATTAATAGTAGATTACACACTTCGGTAACTAATAGTTAAATGGATGGAAATAATCTATTTTATTTCATTAATGCACTGGTAACGTGGGGGATGTGATTATAAGTATCCATACATAAATAATACATATTGAGACATGATTAGGGATAACATTTTACAAGATTCTCAATGATCCCATGATGTGTGATGTAGGGAATGAAAGCATACATCATTTATTGAACACATGAAATGATATTTGATATTACTATAGAGGATGATAGATGTGATGTTTTACATTGACCATTCCATTTGTGTAAATATTTACATGTATATCACTAAATTAATTCATGGGATTATTCCCTTATATTCAACATGATTCTGTTGTGATTATTCATAAATTCTATATCTATACCTCGAGTCCTCAATAATACGATTTTATAATTTATATATTTGTATTTTCTTATAAGGACACACAAAAACACATATATTTACATACTTATCAGTATAAAATTATATATATAATTATATATATATATATATATGATAAGAAATGTTATATGGTATCCCAGATTATGCTAAGAAGGTACAATTAGGATGGTGTCCTCCTGGAACCCGAGATGACCATGTTATAGTTTATATTAATTATTATATTGTTATATAAAAAAAATAACATTTCATACTAATTTAATATATAATAGTAGAAACTATTATTGGTGGGGTAATAAATATATATGACACCATATTCATGTTTTTAATTTGTACCCAAACAGTCTTCTTGGATGTATGTAGTGACAAAGGAAATGGTCAGATATTGGATGCATGTTTATGTAATAGAATTGAGTAAGGATGAATATAACTATTATTATAGGTATATTAACATTGGATATATAATTTTTATTTATTTTCTTTAATATATATAATTTTTTATATTTATATTTATTTATATCCTATTTATTCTATTTTTTAGCAATATGATGTTAAATTATTTTTTATATATTATTCATGACTATTTTTTTGTTGATTTATTATTATTTTAATAATAATTCATTATTTAGTTTCTATGTCTTATTTTGGACATATATAACATTACTATACTCTCACCAGAGGGTATAGTCTATTTATGTATAACCTCATGGACCTCACTATTAGTCAGCAACATCATACATAGGCGTGAATTCCTTACGAAATTTGGCCTATTATATTGTGTTAATTAAGTGTGAACCAGGTATGGGTTTCTATAATGTTGTACTACATAATCATTTTACATTTTTCATATGTTTTGATATTATTAGACATGAGAATATTAAATGTCTTAATTTTTTATTTTCCATGATCAAAGAAGTATATAACTTGAATATAATGAAATATAAAATATACCTATGATATATGTTTTTTTATTTATTTCACTATTACAGTTACATTGAATTAAAAATTGGGAGAGGAACATGTTTTATGATGTAATTATTATTGATTTCAATTTAACATTTCCCCAGCACGGTAATGATGTCATGTACTTATATCATCATTTGAATATTTAGAATCACATTTTCAGGAATTTTCCATACCATTTTAGTGTATCTCATTTCTTATATTTCTTTTATAGTATGATGTTTATATATGTTCCATTAATGTTATATTAAAATTTCACTAAAATTTTATTCAGGGAGATAAATTATTAGTTAAGGATATTACATCAACATAATTTAGGATTTCCCAATATTACATGTTGGTGGAACCCAAATTAAAAAATTATGACATGTCGGATCCATGGATGCTTGGTCATATAGACACAAATGTTATTAATTAAAATCAAATGAATTGTAATTTAAATTAATAAATTTTATGGGCCAGATTATATAATGGATAATAATTTTGATAATTAAATCATTAATCACACTTGGATATTTCATAAAGTAGAAAATTAAATCATATATAGTGTAGGACATTATATAATGGGAATATGAGACCCATATAACTATACCATGATATATAAATATATATATTTATAAATTAAATTAAAAAGACTAAATTTTAAACTATTAAATAATAATTTCCATTAAATTTTGATTCTTATTGAACGGAAAATGTTGTTTTCCACTAAAAATTCTTACTGACGCTCCATTTACCAGAACAATTGTTACATGATATGGGATATTTACCCTGAATCGACCATAGTAGTTGGCAGTTGGGATTGTCTCCTAAGACACTATTGATCTGCCAAAAATACAGATAAATAATATAAATATTACACATATGGTTTTTTAATTTTGTACATATTATTTTTTACCAATCTTATACCATTATATTTGACCATATCAATTATAAAAATTAGATATAAGGGTAGTTTTTTGAAATATATGAAATATTCCACCATAATTAACTTGGGTTAACATCCATGTACTTGGATATAACCTTGATTTGTAGTTGGTGGTCACTAATCTACTAGTATTACTTCTTGTACATCCACATGCATCAACGAATACTATACATGAGATTGAAACCAATTTTTATTTCTCAGACTTTTATGTGTTTTATACATCCAATGAATTGGGAACCATGAGCTATGTCTAATATTGATTTATTGACATGGGAGTTCCAGTACTATCACATATTTTTAAGAGTCATCGATGGAGGCCATAATAATTATATTTGAGCTCATAGTGATATTTATAGAATGTAGGATCATGATATCAACATACATGAAGTGAGATTTCATATGGAGAGAGTTTGACATAGTCACCCAAGATAGCATGTATGAGGATATTGTTAGAATGACTTCTCAATGGACATCATTTGTTATATTTTCATATTGATATTGAGATATGAACAAGATATTGAATATTTTTTATTTCCCGAGTGTTCTTTTTCATCATTTTATCATTATTCTTCAAAAAAATATCTCCAGTATTTGTCACAAAAAATTGCTTATATTGTATTGATAATATTTAAACAGTATAAGGGTGTGATTTTTTACTACATGTGACCTTAATAAAAAATATTATGCTTAACTATATTTTAATAGATATTAGTTCATTCATCATCACTGATTAGGACATGACGGAAGCTGAGGGGGAGTCTAATTCAGTGTAGGAAAAATATTGGTAAGCAACTCGTCATGTATTAAAAAGAGTCACATTGAGTCTTCTGATGGGGTATGTTCCATTTAGATGACACAAAATAATAATTATGTGGTATTCCAAAAGTGTGGTATGTTTAATAACATGATGAATCAATTTAAATGAGAAATATTCAAATGTAGATCCATCAAAAATAGGACATAAATAAAAAAATTTCAAAACTATTCCTCCATCTCATACTAAGAAGGTATATGTACTAAATCTGTATTAAAGATAGGATCATCTTTTTTACATCATAAATTATGTCAGAATGAATCTTTATTATTATGTAGTGGTGGTTGATTTTTTCATGGGAGATAATACTATGAGATATAGATAGAGTAGAGTGGGACTTCTCTAGATTGTCATTATATGATACTAGGTCATTGTACTGTCCAACAACATGAAGAACAACCTATTATATAGTAGTAGAGTTCTTATCCTTACATGGTAAGAGGTATTCTTTTACTATACTTTACATTAGTGTCATTACTATATTAGATAGGTTCTTATCATTTTTTATATTACTATCAATTTTGAAATATCTGGTCCATAATGTTTACATCTATTTTTGAATGAATTAATATCGATAATTTGTCGAGAATGTGACCATTATGTGTAAAAGGATGTAAGGCTTATCACATCGAGATAAAAAGATTTTATTTTTTATTATAAAATCCCATTATACTAGAGATTAATATTTTTTTCTTATCATTATATTAATTTTCTAGTTAGATCATTATCTATACTTTATTAAATATTATCACTAGAGTTTGTCTTTGTCCTCCTATGATGATAGTAGGGATGTCTACATTGTTGAATTGGATGTCTGAGAAACATGATATAGACTATATAATCTATGTCTTGGTGTAGTGATATAAATTAATTATCACCTCTTACTAAATTATAATGGTGTTCATCATATTTATTTTAATTCTATATCATATTACTTCATGGAAATATTTCCTAATGACTATTCAATACAATCTCTTTTGAGAGAGATATAATTTAATGTTGACTCAGTAAAAGGATCTTCATTGGTGACTACCACTCTATAAATGATTCAACATACTAATGTTTTAGAGATCATGATTCCATATAATATTTTGAATACAGTTTATAAATACTCCCACACACATCACATAGGGTTTATAAAATCATTTTTTCATGAAATGGATGGTACCCTCAGACTATAAAGATATATCTAGACACTCAATCAACTAACAATAAACAATTGATATTATCGTCCTTATATAAATGTAATATTTGCATACCATTTAGTGGTAATGTTTAATGAAAAATTTATTTGAGGTTAGGATATTATTGGTCTAATTTAGAACTTCATACATAACATGGGCATCATTTAAATGCAGGTATGGTTTTTATGACTATTAGTTTATGTTGTTTGGTGTCATCAATATAATTATAGTTTTCATAGATATGATGAATCAATTATTACATCTATAAATTGAATCATTTTATTCATATTCATGGAATAAATCCTGGTGTAACAACATACAAAACATGAATATGATTAAAATCATGATATTATTTTTACAACACATATAAAAATATATATATTATATGATTAAACAATTCCACTCTGTTATTAGTAAATAACTCTTCCTGGGACACATTAACTCATATATATTAATATATACCTCCCCAAATATTGTGATAGCAATGGATTCTAAGGAGAATCAACTAAAATATTATATATATATATATATATATTTTTTTTGGGTTAGAAGGATATTAGAGGGGGAATTTTATATGATTTATTATTCCATGAAATACCACACATAAGACAGAAAAAGAAAATTTTCATGGATAAATGGAATGACTCTTGTGAAAAATACATTACGGTTTGAAAAATGAGATTTACATCAATACTGATCTATATTCTTCTTTCCCTAGGAAAATTCATTATGATATATTGTAATGTATTAAGCATCTTTTTTGGGTAATGTTAAGATGTAGTTAGAGTGATTTAAAGAATATGAGTATCGTTTGTTGAGACCTCATGAGCCTCACTACCAGTCACATAGTCACGTACATGTCATTTTGGTTCATTCATTACAATATTAGTGCAATTATTTATTATTATAATCATTCATATTTTACAAAGACCATAAAAGTCACAAATAAATTTCCCATCAACATGATATCAATCTCACATTGTGAAGATTGTTATAGTATATTGAATCATTCATCATTGAGATCTCATATATTTATAGGAACATCAATTCAATATAAGACATTATAATCCAGAATACTCTGCCATTAGCCATTCGAAAGGCTTGTAATGAGATGTATTTGATTATTCTCTTTTATGTGATTAATTTGGAATTTTATAAGTACCACAGTAAACCTATTTCAGCATCCTAGGTAATGAAATAATCTATTGTAGTGTGAATAACTAGGATAATGTTTTCTAATCATGTTGTATTAATATAATGGGATTTAATCTCATGTGGGGACCCACCATATGGTTCTGTAATCTATGAGGGGGATATTTTAACCATTTATGGGTGTGTCTGGGTGTCTACAGAAACACGTGAATAATTAATGTGTGTTGAAAATTTCTTTAAATAGTGATTATATCCTTGAATAATAAATTTAAACACTCTATATACTCAAAAAGTATTTTTTTCTATGTATGAAGAGGAAGATTACATATGATATTACATGGACATCTACCTGTTATTCGGATAAGGAATTACCCCAATAAATGGTCGGAATTTTATACGCTATATATTTTCAAGAGTGTAAATGGGATGACATAAAATTGTATTTCATAATAGGTTATCTATATTACTTAAAGGTAATGACGTATTATGGGTTATTATCGATAGTTTTACCAAGGAAACTATATTTTATCCTTTTATAGAAAACATTTCAAGCAGTGATATTGGTTGTATTTACAACTGAGATATTATATATGTTAATTGTGTTATTATTTCAATAATATTAAATTAATATTTTAGTTCAATAAAAATTTACACAATTTATGGGGTTCATATATGTTTCTATGTATAGAATAACAACATCAGACTGACGGTTAGTCCATGTTTACAATAAATATTTCCGTTAAAATTAATAGAGAATGTTTCATTGATATTTGATATTATAAGGTGAAACTAATAACTCTGATTAAAATTTTAACAATATATTTTAGGAACTACATATATGGATCCATATGATCCATTATATGGTTGGTCATTCCATTATCTATTTTATGGGGTAGATGTTGGTGACATCACACTACTTGAACCACATCTCATTTATAGGGAATTAGAGTATGCACAACTTTTCTAGAAGCATATAGATACTAATTAATTTCGGAATAGGCTATTAATAGATCATTGAATTCAGCTTATAAAGATTTTTTAAATTAGTTCATTATGTGCATTCATACATTGTTAGTTAATTGGATAATTTGGAGACAAAGAGTGGTATCACATCCTTAGTTAGGCCATTTGAAATTATGAGGATAATTTAGGTGGTAGACTATAAATTAACCTTAAATATGATATTCTAGGACATTCACGATGCCTTCATTGTGTCCCATCATCAAATATTAATTTCAACCAATCTCATTCATTTCATTCTGATGATTTTGAACTTTAAGGCCAATATTCAATTGGGAATGATATTAATCCTATCTTTGATCATACAATGATATAATATTGAGTACGAAAAATTACACCACATCAAGTATTTTTGAAAATTATATGAATATATTTTGATAAATTAGAGGAAGGGGACAATGTATTTTCTCAATTATTGGAAATACTATTAAGAGATGTTCTACCACCAACATAATGGATACTATTGGATGTATAGTTTTAATGAGAAGAGGATGAAGTGTTATGGTTTTTAGTAAATAATGTACCTAATTAATTTATATTTTATCCTCTTTATTTCTATAATAATGGTTATTAAAAGTTATGTAAGGTATCACAAGAATCTACAAAATATTCATAACATAGAGCACTATATTTTGTAGAAAAAATAAGAGGAATACAATTAGAGAATGGTTAGTATTAAAAATTAATGTCAATAAGGTGGTCATATATGAGGAGGTTCTATGGTTAATTAATTATACATGGCGGGAAAATGGTTAGGGAATTTTTCCATGATGAAATTCTTGGTTTTTGCGTGTTTTTTTGAAAAAATACCAAATTTCTAGAAGGGTGTTATATTATGGGATTTGAGAACACATGGTTGTCACATGGCTTTTCTAACCAAGAGGTCAAATTATGAACCACTTAAATGTTTTCAAAAAATATATTTTCCCCTCTTTCTATATTACAAATTTATTCCTTGTTGTTATCTCAATCACGTATAAAATCTTGTATTCAGTCTCAAGATCCCCATTATCTATTAATTTGGGTTTGGGACTCCTCCCTCATTTAGGGCCAGTTTCATGTGATTTTTATTGAATTGTATATATTTTATTATCATCTTAAATAATATTCATTCCTATACAAAATTATCATTCCCTCATTTATTTTTTTCCACAAAATATAATATTACTTATTTTGAAGGAAATTATCTATTTATCTGATTTATTCCATTGAATCATAAATACAAATATTATGTTGTTCAATTACTCTTATAACACTATAATATATGTTGTTTTTTTTATCCATAAATTACTATGGTTAGATACTATGGTATACGATTATAAAATTCTATATGTTTAGCACATTTCCTAAAAACCATTAATTTACATAATTTATTTATTTATTCGTAATAGAAATTCCCCATATATTCTTATATATTTTTTGAATAATCTACATCCATTAAGATACCCACCCACACTCATGATGTGTTTGTCATGATAATTATATTTATATTACTAAATTAAATTAAATGGAAGTTAATTATATGAAAATTTCTCATTCCTTTCAATAGATATTGGATTATTCACTTGTTTAAATATATGGTTATTGGATAAGGGTCAAATATTGGATTGTTTAAAATAATTAAATACATGATGTATTAAAATTTTCATTTATCTCATATGTAAAATTGATTTTTAATATTATATATAACTATAATTTTTCACGACACTGCACTCTCTCTTTGATAATTTAATTTTAGCACGATATCTCACATAGTTTATTAAATGATGAGAATGGTGATTCATGTTCCCCTTGAGGTTATTTGAAAATAAATTTCACATTTCTAGATTTTATAGAAGATATGATGAAATTTGTATCATGGATAAAAAAATTTGGTCGGTGAACTAATGTAATTCATGAGAATCTTATGATTATGAGTGGATGTAATGGGAATAACCTATATCAAGGATATTTCTATATTTCTATATATGTCAATATATATAAATGAACACATACAAATATACACATACTTATACAGATATATGTGTATATATATATAAACATAATTATATATACGGTAAAAAAATATTACAGTTGTCCTTGCATAAGTGTAATCACGTATTGTCTGGCATATGTCGGCAACAAACCCAAGATGACCAGGCTATAGTTTATCATTTTAATTTACATTGATAAATTTACATGAATCCATGTTATAAGCTCCGAAAAAATTATACTAGATGACAAATGTGGTGGGATTTTGTGTATATCTCACAACTTGTTTGGGTCGTTCATTGGTACCTAATGAAACATCATGGTTGTAGGTAAGGATAATGGAAAGGGTACAACTATTGAATATTGATATTATATACATTGATGGAGTACTAGGGAGGAGGAAAAATCTTATTCTCATGGGGAAAAAGGAGATAACATTTATATATTACATATTTTTTATATCATATTGTGTATTCATTTGTTTCCGGTAACAAATGTATTCTCTAATATTCATAATGAAAAGAAATAATTTTGTATATGATTAAGATGAATTTATATTTTATTTATTTATTATGATTCAAAAATTAAATAATTGAACTATTTTGGATTCTTAATATTATTATATATTATTGTTCATAAAAACTCTGTAGATGAAATTTTCTCCCCATGGACAAACACTTTGACCTTGTAGGATGTCAATAGCTTATGGTATTCAAGATGCACACTTGGGGCCATACTACCAAGTATGTCTATTTACTCATGAGGTAACTAGGACACATACATTTCAATAATGTTCTAGAAGATTTGGTCTAAATAATGAATTAGTATTAATGATTATTATTAATCACTCATGCATTCATAAATGATTTATTGAATATTTTGTTCATGTAGATTAGCTATAATAGTTTATTGAAGATCATAGTGAATTTTGATTTACTTGGTATATTTCCAATATTAAAATGGGGTTTTCCTCAAATAATATGCATTATGTTTCCTCAGTAATTCCATCAAATTATTTTTCTCTAGATAGAAACTATAATTTCAGTCCACTATACCAAATGTTGTTCTCCTAATAAGATAGTTGGTGTTTAATTATTGTACAAGACAATGGTATTATGATGATGATAAAATACACCCATATCAGTGTCAATGTATATTGTAAATAAAATTTTAAAAATACATTTTAGGATAAATTACTATAGAAAAAAATTATAAAAATTAATATATAATTTCATAATTCCAAAATATATCAAAAGGAACTGTATAGTTGTAAAATAGACAGACAACAGTATAGTATAAAAAGAAATATACTAACAATAAAACATAAAAAAAGGAACATGAAAATCATTATATGTCCTTGATCATTCCCAATCTCCAATTATAAAACATAGCATATCAAATCACGAAAAATTAATTGGGACATTCATTTATCTAATCATTCAATACTATAATCTTTTTTTTGTCACAAATTGGATCATGCAGAGTGTAATTAAAAGTCTTTCGGGCACACCGACCATCATTTATGATAATATAATGCATGATTAAGTGCACATAAATGTGGAAAATGTATTTATAATTTTTTTGGTTATGAAATAAATGACGAAACATCATTTCAATTCTTATTCATGGATGACTCTATAGAATTTTTTTACATTACATAGAAAATTATGGATTTCTTTAAATAGATGGTGTCTATAGAGGGTAAATATTACCCTGCCTATTATCCTAATAACTTACATGGAAATAATATTAACCAATAAAATAGTACCACATTTGGTAATAGACATATCCTTGGTTAAAAGTAACAAGGAGGATATATACACATCAAAAAAACAATAGTCACAGATTAATTAATATGCCAATCATGGATTAATAGTTACAAAATAGGAAGTAATCCCTATACAAAATAAATGTTACACCTATGTAAATATACACCATCTATAATAATTGTAATACATGGGTAAAAAAATCCATCCATTAAAAATAGCCACACTTAGTGAAATATAATCATAAAAGTACATGTTCACACATCAATAAATATAATCATCCTATAAAAATAGTTGATGGACACCTATCAAACTATTACAGATAAACACTAGGGGATATCCATTGAATGAAAACCTTTGAAAAATAACATGAAAATATTCATCAATATATCATGTTCATTGAGTATTACTATGAACCTCTATAATATATGACAATTACCCATATAAAAAAATTCTATTATTACAGTTTATCCAAATTCCATTTATCAGTATTCAAAAATATCTATTTCGCATTTCAATTATAATCAACATAATTTTGAAATTATAATATCATTCACTAAAAAATAACAAAATCAATTTTATCTATTACTATCAGATATTATTTTTAATCAAATCAATTTATATGTTTTCCACTATGTTTCCATCAGTGTTAGGTTTTGTTAATGACCAAATGGGTTAACAAATTAAATAATAACCATGATTTGATATTATATTATTTAATTATGGGTTTATTGAATGGTATTTCTATAATAATTAATAATATAGGCTCATATAAATTGAGTGTGGTTTAAGGTAATTATAATAGAACACAAATTGAAAGTGATTGACATGAATGGGTAACTCAAGTCATCATGGATTTTGGGACACCATTATATTATTTCAATGAAAAAAATGAATAATCATTATATAATTACATAAACCATAATTTTTGGAATGATACTCTAATTAAATTAAATTGTTAATAAGAAGATTATAAAATAAATGAATACTACACAAATGTGATTCTTATATTTGGTTTACAGGGTTTAATGTTCTCTAATATAGAGATTTTGAATCTTGGAGGTGTGTAATCACCAAAATCACCTATATATTTGTAATTATATTAGATCAAATAAAACAATTTATAAAAATATGATTACAGTTGTGTTCTGTGTTAATTTTTTTTTCAAATTCCTTAATCTCATTACACGGTTTGGTCACATGTTTTTAAATCCATTTTTTGACTATATAAAAATTATCTATGATAAATTAATATGTTTCTCAGGGATACATATACCTTATATATATTTTTGATAACTAGATTAAAAATTTTAACATCCATCATGGTTGTTAATGTGATCAGAACTTAAGTTATATTTAATCTGCACCACTTAAAGTTATGATAAATATTATACATATGGACACTATAACAACTAAATCCCTCCCTGATCCATTTAATTTTTTAAAACACATTTATTAAATGTTAAAAAAAGGTATGATGAGGAATATAAATCATATCTCTGCTTAGTGGAATATGTGGGTTATTTCAACCCACCCACCATAGAGAATATTTTTTTCATTTTTAACTCTTGGATGATTGTTAGGGTTTTAAAATATTTAAACAAGGAGATTTTTATCTACATGTTGTAATCCATAACGTAACAATAACAAAGTAGAAGACAACTGTATATAGTTTTTATAAATAACTAATTATCAATACGATGTCCCTCCTATGATATAGTAATATTAACACTGCACTAACAGTAAAGTAACTAATATAAAATAGTGATCCATGTAAACATGTTTGACAAAAAAATAAAATCCTCAAATGATGTTCCAAAAATAAATATCCAATTATTATAATTCCATATACATGGAATATATTATAATTATATGTCACGATATCATCATCTCAATATTCATTAATCTTATATGTCCTATATTATATCATTAATATATTTTTATACATATTTTAAACCATTAATCATTTGATTAAATAGTTCATAAAAAAATGATCTTAACAATTCCACGAGACATGAAATATTCTTCAAATGTACCCCGACCTACTCATGATAGACACCCACTATTATGGATCAAAAAATACTCACCCCAAAGTCTCTTATATGAGACTCATTCCAATAATTTTCAACACTCCAAACCATATTAGAAAAATTATTGGATGAAACTATAAAATTTTTATCACCATTAATAAAATACAAACAAGGAAAAATTAATTAAAAAATAACTATACGAAACATTCAATTTGATCATTTTATCCAATAGTCAATAGAAAAGAGGCAGTTCTCAAAAGCTCATATATACATAACTTGTTTTCAACTTTCTCCAAAATATGGCTTGTAAAATCTATTATATTCTATTTTATATATCTACTAAAAAATTTCGTTATAACATTACACAAAAGGTTTAATATATTAGGGTTGGATTGGTCAACACATTACTCATATAGTTTTTTCAAACTACTAAAAAATAACCACCCATGGAAAGTGTCTATGGTGTGATACCATCCATATGAACTCCTTGTCTAGGATTAATGGGAATTATCCTCCCCATATGCTACATCATGTATCATTTCGATCTCATGAGCCCAACTCATGTTTCCTGAATAATATATATCTTCCTCTATATTATATAATATTGTAACACATTAGTATCCTACATAAGTTCATTCCAGCATAATAAAAAAACCATAATCAAAAACATATTTATAAAAGTTCCTCATCAATTTAGATTTCATTTTTTAACTCCTTGGGAATTTCTAGTTACATCCCGCTTCATGGACTACCTAGTCCTACTCAAAAAATTAATTCAAATAGGTTCTAAAATCACCATATCTGGGAAACTATATAATTAATTGACTAATATAAAAAAATAATTGAATATTTCATGAAATATTGTAAAAAAATATTCTCCATTAACTATTAAAAAAATTTACAACACGTGAAACAAATATGATATAAATAAAAATATGAATCAATAACTTCATGACCCCATGGTTATTAAATAATCACATACTTTTATCTCTTCTCATATATTAGTTTCTTCCATATATATTTCTTCTATGGTCTTTATTTTCTTCGGAGTTCAGTTTTGATCAGAAATATGAATTTATCTACATCATATTCTTGTAAATGGGTAAAATGGTCATTCCACATAGAAGATGATCTCACATTTTTTTTCTAACCACTCTATTGATCCCAGAATATGGTGTTTACCCTAGAAGATGAGTCTGGTAGAAAATCGAGATGATCAAATTTTAACTAAATAATTAATAATTAATATTATTAAGTTATATATTAATTTATCATTGTAGATTTTTTCGGCCGTTATTTTTTATAAAACCATAATATTGGTATTCTCTATACTCCATTGAGTTTGGAATTGTGACATTATCCTATACAAGTCATAAAGTCTAGTCGGGCATCGGGGCAGGCCTCGACCCCTTTTTCATTTATTTATCTTATTCTCCATTTCATTCCATTATTCTTATTTCCTCCACTTTCATGTGAACCCCTCCTATGTTCTCATCATTGGTTGTTACCTAATAGATAAATTGGTAAAGGATAAAGATAGAGAGAAGAGATGGAAGTGTGGTACCATTATGATGCACTGGATGTGCTGATACGACATATGGTGATAGTGGACTGTGAACTCAAATGAAGCTTCAATGGTTTCTTACTAAAGGTAGTCCTGTTTATGTTTTCTACATAAATTATCATTAAAAATGTTGTTTTGATTTTTAAAGTGTTTTTCTGTCTAATATAGACTTCTTAAGTCCTCGTCTATTGTATCAGGGTTGAAAATGTGTGTTTCCGGAAATCAGAATGATTTCCCATTAGAAAACCCAGGTTACACAGTGTGTGTTCGTGGGGAACACACCATGTGTTTTTTCTTTTCAGGGAAGAAGATGTTTTAATTATTACATGTCAGGTACTCTGAGTACACGCCATGTTGTGGTAAATTGACATGTGAAAAATAACACATGTTTTTTGTTTTTATAATGTACACACCATGTACTGTGATGTACATGCCTTCTAATTTTACACAGGACAACCCCAGATTATTCTAGCCACGAATAAGTACACTTCAAGGGGGAGGGATAAGAGTACACTATTTGTACCCTAATATACATGCCATATACTTTTCCAACATAGAGGTTTTGGGTATTTTGTTCCCTGGAATATGGAATTGGCCATGTGAAAAGTCCATTCTGAGTGTTTTTCCACATAGATCGCAATGGATGAATCATATTTGAAATGTAGATGACAAATAAATGGTGTTTTAGAGTTTCGATCTAAATATAGAGGTTCTCCCTCCAATTATCGAGTGTAGTTGTCACCTGAGAGTGAGACATGGCATTGATGATAGGTTTGGTGTTTTGACCAACATAGTAAAGAGCATTGATCTGGGATGATTTGTGAGATATCTATGATGACCTATGATTTTAAGGGAGTTCCTCTTTTGAAATGTTCCCTTCTAAACAATGTGGACATGAGACATGATGCTTCCTATGACCCACTGAGGGATTCCTTTTCGTAAGTTTTAACCTAGGGAGTCCATTGTAGGATCTCCCTCCTATATTCCATTGAACGGATCCATATTGTTGGATTCCTCTGTTGTTATTGATTTGAGAATAATATGTAGGATTCAACCATTTATTATGACTAAGGATCATGTTTATTATTCATTTTCTTGTGTTTACCTAGAATTTCTCAAGTAGGTGTCTCTTTGTGATTGACATTAGGGACCAATGGGGATATGACTATAATGCTGGGTTGGGCATTCATGCCTCTCTCACTCTTAAATATGATTCCCTTGTTTATTTTTGATATAGTGATGTTCACCCAATGTGATTGTAGGTTGGTGTATTTGGAGTCTGATGTGGGGCCCCTTTTTTGTTTGGATTCTTGATTGTTCTTCTTAGAATTTTCATAGCTTATTGGGATGGAAAATGTAATTTCATTTTAGATGTATTTTGAGGAATGTTATTTTTTATAATTTCTATACCCATAGGTAATACCTACTACTAGGATGTTGATCCTGAATGTCTATATATTGTGATATCTATTTCAATGGGATGTCAAGATCTTCTTCATGGTATCTGGTTGTAGCGCTCTAAGTGTTGACACTCATTCCCTGTGAGATGCTTGGATTCCCATATTATGAATTCCATGGACAGACTTGTTGGAATATGTATGTATATACCTCAATAAATATTTGGATTCATGTTGTTGGAATTACTAGGATGGGATTTGTTTACTGATAGTGATGATTATGCTCATCTCAATTTCGATAATGAAAACCCAAGACTCGGTTAGATTATGAACTCTTGAGTAGTTTGGAGGATTATTCTCTCCTCGACATTTGATAAGAGTTATTACGCACTTCTGATTACATATGAGTCTCTATTGGGCATAGCATTTTGGCTACTAGATAGTTCTATCTTTATAGATTGCCTATGAGTAAGCCCCAAAGGGATCATCTGAGTAATAAATGGTGTGTCCACCAACGAACCTAGAACTATGGCATATACATTCTAATTGATTCATCGGCTTGAGCAGCATGGAAACTATGTCAGTAACCTTGATATGGATGTCAAGACATACATAACAGAATTTTACAATATAGGAGGGAATGATAACAGTCTCCTTGAACTATGATTAGAGTGATTGTGAACTTCCAGATCAGTTACAAGATATGTCAGGATGGATGGACAATGTGTTTCGAGTCTCGGTTTGTTTAATGGAGTGTTTCACCATGTCTGCCAACCAATGACCAATTACAGGATTGACCATCAGCATAATTAATACTTCATTAATGGATTTACTATCGTTATATAGTATTCATATATGTTATTAGAGGTAGGAATGAGGGAACATAGGTGTACTATGAATATCCCCCTGTTGTGACGTAGCTCGCTCATATATATGATTCTGATGTTGGCTGAAGCTGGTACATGCTGATGGAATTATTGACCCACATATCAACATAATGATACATGGCTTGAGTGGCCCGACATCCATCTCAATTCCCATGCACAAGATTTTCAGAGGATCGTCATTATAGACCCAAGGATCATATAATAATGTTGTTTCATGTTTTTTGTTACAAATATTGAAGAATATTCATATCTATTTATATATGTATAGGAATAGGACTGCACATGTGTACATATATAGCATTGGAAGTCTATGTTGCCACATTCACAGTTGACAGGGTTACTGACACTGAGTTTTAATATAGTTTTGAAAAAGGGTTTACTTATTTTTAGTTGTTATCTTGTTTTGAGAGTATGTATTTTTTGAATACACTTTTAGTAGTTCAATTATAGGTTTCATGTCAGGGTTTCCTATTGAGATAATTTCACACATCAACACATGATCCTCGGTGAACGTGTAGACTATATGTGTTGTTTTCATTGTGAGAATGAGTTATAAGGTGGATATGGTTGAGGCCCAATGTTGCATGACCGAGAGGAGCTGCTCGAGTGGTTCTGCTGATAGGGATGGAGCATCTCATCAATGTTTGGATATCACAAATGTGAGTTGGCTCAAATTTAGTAGCAGAGCCCTATATGATAAATTTAATTTTTTTTTACTTTAATCGGTTTTGTTGGCCCAATGGGTGACCAATGTTGAATTTCATTGCATATATATTAGGGATTTTACAACATTTAACAATTATTACATTATATTTTAATTTACAACTTCCACACTCTGTTAAATTCTCATTGTGTTGGATACAAGTCTATTTTCGATGTTTTCTTACTCTAATATGTCGAAAAAGTCTCCCCACTATCACCTCATTGGCACTCTCTACTAATCGGAAGCCTTTCGCATTTGGGGAGGCACACTTGAGTCCTAGTAGAAAACTATCTTAGAGAACCGGTTCAATGGATTCTGGGTCACGATGTTAACATGTGGTACTAGAAGAGTTACATTTACTAGTCTATAGTATTTCGGATATGGTATACATGAGTATTAAGAATGTGTTGAATGTTGTGATGGATATCAGATTGGTGGGTTGAGAACACTTATTTAATAAGTTGTCCTGCTTGCAAAAATTTGGGAGTGCTGTTTTAATTTTTCAATGTTATAATTGTATAAGAGTTTCATCTTCAATGACGCACATGTTGTGTGTGGGTGTTCATATTTTACTGTGGATATCTCTATATTGTTTGTAAGAGTCTAGAGAATTATTTTGACTTGTGGCTAGAAAAGGCATGAGGTCTCTCATTCATCATATATGGTACTTATGATTAACAACATATATGCCTTATAGTGAGTGATTTTACTAATGATGGAGGCTTATTATGTTGGTCCTACTAAAACATGATTTTTATATTGATTTCTAGTTATGTGGATCTATGATGTGGAGTTTTTTTGTGAGGATGACCACTCAGTCCTCATTCACCTCCCATCTAGTGACCCTAGTAGTTCGATATGGCATGTGATTCCCATTTTATGTGTCCTTTTTTGGGTTTTCATTTTCTATCATATGGTTATCTAGATTGACCACGGAGTATGATACCAATATGTACGGGGAGTTTTCTTATGAACTAGACCATTAGATGGAATTTTCGTATATGGATACCCAATGTGTGTCAATTCAGTTTATCTTCTTCATGGGTTATGACCTCCACAGAGTATTTAATTCTTAGTATTCTCATAGAGGATCAGGGTAATCAAAAGTTGTGTTTTCAGATTTAACAACTTTTTGATCTTTGTGATTAGTAACTTATTTTGAGATGTTTTGGATCTTTTGGTTTAGTTTGTGGGACCATATGACCCAGTTTTGAGGCTTGTTCTATTGAGCTAGGCGGGAGACCTAGAGACCCTTACTTTGACTCGTCCCCTTATTGGTTGATGTTTGTTTATTTTTTGGAATCCTTTTTCATAAATGTTATTTCATTTTTTCTAATTAATCTTTCAAGGTGATCATGGTTTATGTTTGTTTTTTGATCAATTAATGGTAGTTTATAGAGTTTTAAAATATAGTCATGTTGATGACATCATCTTTTGATTAAGGCACCTCAATTTGATTCTTTTTTAGACTTTCTTAGATGGGAAGGATAGTGTGGGTGCCTTTCTATTTGACCATTTTTTCGATGTTGAAAATGAGGTTAGAGAATGGGTAAATGCTTGCGACTAGAAATTAATTGTGTTTATGAGTCTAGTGGTTGAGATAGATTATGGATGCACTTGGTATCATTTGAATTTAAATCGGTGTGTGGCAGGGTTTGATCTAAGAACCAACATTTATAAAACTATTTGTGGGATTCGAAACCGGATGTTGTGTTTGGATGCCCTTATGTAGTAGTGGTGACATTGTGGAATTAAGTAGGTACCATGAAATATTTGAATCTGGATAAATCATGGTAATGTTTATAGGATGTAGGTATAGCTTAGAAGGAGCTTTGTGTATAACTTTTTGTAAAATCACAGTGTACTTCTATTTGGAGACGATCTTGCGCAATAATGACTCAAATTGTGTATATCGAGAGAGCATCAATAATTTGTCGAGCTCCATTTCATTATCTTTTTAATGACTCTCCTTGTATGGAAGAGGGAACCATGTTACGGTTACTCTCCAAGAGCGGTGTATGGTAATCTATATGGTGGGGAGTGCTCCTCGGTCCATTTGAGGATGGTGAACCTCATTTTATGTTGAAAATTGGTGTTTTAGTGGTATTTTGAACTCATGGTTTTCATTTATGAAAATTATTAATGGAATTCATATAGTTGGGTGTATTAGCTCGATCGTAGTTGAATGTCTTCACTATTTTAGGTAGTGGTTAATGCTATATTACTGGTCATTGGACATTCCAGATTGTATGGTTGTGAAAATGGTCAAGATGGGAGCTTGGCTGATGGTCCTTTTGCATGGTTTCTTAGGGAAGAGATGGGTTATGGTGGGGAGTTTGTAAAAAAACATCATTTTTCTACATTGTAGTTTTGAGTATAGATTTTTATATTTTCTTTGAATGCTTATAAAGGGATAAAATGGTTTATTCTCCTTGCTGATGATTTTAGATTGTTTTTATAACTACTCTATTGATCTGGAAAAAGGTTGTCTTCCAAAGGAATGTTGTTTTGTGAAAATATGTGATTATATAATTTTATAATAATATTTAATAATTAAAATTATTAATTTAAATATTAATATATACACACGGGTTCATTCCTCTGTAATTTTTGAATAGATTTTCATATTGATATTGTGTCTCTATCGTTGAGTCTGTAACTGGGAGATTAGTCTAGGAGAGGAATAATCTTGAGATGGGTGTGAGGTATGGCCAATCCCCTATTTCATTTCTTTATTTTTTTCCTTTATTTCATTTTCATTCCCTAATTTCCTCAATCATGCACACACGCCCGATTTTATCCTCCTTGACCATGTCCTAGGAGAGAAATGGGGATGGGATAAAGATGGGGAGAATGATGGGTAGAGTGTTACTATTGCAAACCCCTTGATGTCCACATACGGTGTATGGCGATCATGGACGGTTAAATCAATGGAGACTTCAGTGGTTTCCACCTAATGATATGATTTGTTTCACCATATACACACTATAATAATAATTTTTTTAAAATGTATATTGATTCTTGATTGTAGCCTCTTAAGGCCATATCTATTTATTCGGGGGTGAAAATGGGGGTTACAGGTGATCTGGTGGTTTTCCTGTGTGAAATACCAGGCTAAACGGTGTGTGTTCCTGGTGAACAAGACGTTTGTTCTTCCAATTTGGGGAGGTAAAAGTTTTCTTTATGAACACTCGTGTTATGGTACATGGTCGTGGGTCCATATATGTGAAAAAAAGACGAGTACTTGGTTTTTTGAAAGTACAGGTTGTGTACTATAAATTACACAACATATAATATTACATAGTTAGACCCCATGTTATAATGGACATTTATAAGTACTCATCCATGGATTGGGATAAGAGTACACGTGGTGTACTCGAACGTACACACCACGTACTTTTCCAGCAGAGTGGACTGGGGTATTTTGTGCCCTGAAAGTAAGAATTGGGAATGTGAGTAGTCCATTCTGGACATTTTTTCTTGTAGATCTCAATGGTGGAATCATATTGATATTTAGCGGCCATCCAAATGGTGTTGTATAGATGATATATAAATTGATAGGTTATTCCTCTGTTTATCACATTTTGTTGTGAACTGAGAGTGAGACATGGTGTGGAAGGTAGGTTGGGTGTTTATACCAATGTATTTGAGAATATTGAGGTTAGATGAGTTGTGTGCAATATACTGTTACCTATTATTTTATGAACATGACCCTTCTGAGATGTTCCCTTCTATCCTATGAGTTCATGAGACCAGATGCATAAAAGGATCCACTGAGGGATTCCATTTCTTATGTGTCGGCCTAGGGAGTCCCTTTTAGGATCAATATATTATTATCCATTAGGTGGATCACAATTGTAGTTATGTCTATTTTGTTATTCGTTTGATGTTAAAATGTAAGATTCCTCCATTGATTTTTATTCATGATACCATGTATGATTCATTCACTTGTGATTACTTAGAGGATCACTTTTAATATTCCTCTTTGGGTATGAATTGAGGGAACTATTTGGTGCATGTGGTTTAATAGACCCTAATTTTTATGTCACGTTTTTCTTAGAGATGTTGTTTGGGTGTCACATAGATCTTGTACCGAAACAGTAAGCCCATGGGGCTAGGACTGTAGTATTGTGTTCAGTGTTTAGGCCACCCTCACTCTTTATTATGATTTACTTCTTTATTTCTGATGTTGTGATGTTCACCAGATTCCCTTCCTAGTTAGTGGGTGTTGATTCTGGAATAAGGCTTGTTATTTTCTATTGGGATGATTTATTGTTCATCCTCGGATATAATTTTCTTATTGGGATACCATACATTCATTCCTGATATATAGCATCTGATCTATGTTATTTTTGATATTTTCTATACCCATAGATACTACATGTGGATTGGTTGTTGATCATAAATGTGTATATACTCTGGTACATATTTTCATGGGATTTCCATAGGTCATTCCAGGTATCCGGATGTTGAGCCTTACGTGTTGAATATCATGCCATGAGCAATATTTGAATCCCCATTGTAGGAATTCCATGGATGGGAACGATGTGTTGTTTATGAATATACACTAAGAGATACATGGATTCCCAATTTAGGAATTCCATTGATGGGATTAGTGGACTAATGGACATCATTAATCTCTTATCAATTTCAAGAATGATGACCCCAGACTATGGTCGATTATGCACTGTTGATTGGTTGTGATGATTGTACTATCCTCAGTATTTGATCGGAATGATTACGCTCTTCTGATCAGTTGCAGGACAGTAGTGGTTTAACATTGTAACTCCCCAGAGAGTTCTCTCATTCAGATTGTTGAAGGGTATGCCCCTTAGGGTTCATCTGAGTTCCAAATATCGTGACCACATACAGACCAACACCATGGTCTATGAAATTGTACTCGATCACAGGTCTAAGAAGCATGGAAATTGACTCAATTACCTTTTAAAGGATTCCCATATATATATACCTTAATATTAATTTATTTTTGGGGATGATCATTCTGTCTTTGACCAATGATCTAAATGATTACTCTCTTGTAATGTAGTTAGATGATAGGTTTGGATGGTCGAATAGAGTGTCCCATGTCTCAGTAAAATTCATGGACCATTTCACTATGTATTTAGACTAGTGAGATATTAAAGGATTGAATGTAAGTATATAGTAATTTTCTATACATGACTAACCATTGGTATACAATATCATTATTAGTGATTGAAGGTGGGTACATTCGAACCCAGTTGTAGGGAGAGCATCACCCTTTGGTGATGTATCTTTATTAGATATATAATTATAGAATTGGATGAAGCTTGTTCTTTTCAATGGGATTACAGAATTAGAGATCTACTTAATGATACATGGCATGAGTTGCATGATGTCCATCTCAATTCCCTTGCACCAGATGACGAAAAATATGGATTAATGACCCAAGTATCTACTACTAATGTGGATTCATGTTATTTGATACATGGACATTTGAATATTCATATATATATATAGGTTTGAGATGATAAATGTTTACATATATAGTTATAGATTTCCATAGTAGCACTTTCCCAGTTAACAGTGATTACAGACCATTGGATTTTCTGTGGTTTCACATTGGTTTTACATCTATTTTAATTGTTATCTAAATGGGAGTAGTACATTGTCATTGAATAAAATTTTAGAATCTCCTTTATTGGATTACTATCGGGGTGGCCTACTATGATTATGTCTCTCCACTAAATAAGCACCACAGTGTTTGTAAATAACTAATGTCATATTTTCAGGTTGAGCACGAGTTACATGATGGATTAGACAGAGGCCCAGTGTTTCATGATCAAGTAAAGCTACTCAAGTGGTTCTGATGATCTGGCTGGTGTACTTTGATAGTGACTAGAGATTGGGTAATTGATTTGGAATGGAGTTACATTAAAATCCCAATAATTTAACATTTAGTTTCATTTGTACATGTATCTATATGGTCGACCCAATGGGTTGCCAATGTAGTTTTGCATTTCATAACAATTTGGGATTTTAAAATATATTATTATTACAGCTTTCTATTTAATTTTACTGCAACCACATTTTGATTACTTAACACTGTGTATGATACTTATCTCTTTCCACTATTATCATACATGGATATGAAGTCATAGTCTCTTCATGATCAACACCTAGGCCCTCACTACAAGTCGATATCATCCAGCATACATGGAGGTACGCTTGAGGCCTTATGGAAAACTAGCTCGGAGCACCCATTTAGTGTATTCTAGGTCGGTAAGTTACATATCCACTCCCTATTAACATAAATATTGACAATAATGTTTTTTTCGTTTTCATTATGTGATCTCTGGATTCACATTACATACATTAATAAGACTCATGTGACAAGATTTATCAATATCATTATATAAAAAAATATCTCCCAGGCCATCATAATCTACCCACATAATTTTAAACCCCATGATTACAATTATATGTATATGGATGGTATATAAAAACAAAATAAAATTTTTTATAACTATATCAAACTCATTTTTCCATGGTAATGGGGTATCACATTTTTCCATTAACAATAGTGATCAAAATATGATTTTTAAACCAAAATGACAATGAAATTATACATCCATTTGTAATTATAATATATATGTATGAAACTATTATATTGAGTAATTTTTCCATAATAATTTGTACATGTTCCTAAAAACCCAAATGATATTCTTAATATATGTCAAATATTCTAGCAGAAAACATCAAGGTCAATTATTTCTTCCAATTATCCAAGGTAATCTAACTTATGAAAATGGTATCTTTCCTTTCACTAACCCCCTATAAATCATCATTTTATGAGTGGAATGAACTAACAATCCACCTTTATTGATCTGACAATATAGGATCACATATCAAATAGGTTCATCATTTAACTAATCCTGATCATTCAAAACAATACATAACAAAAAATGTAATGGTTCGGTGTCTTTATACAAAATACACATGGGACCTTTTCACCTATTGATTTGTTTAGTACATAGATTTATACATTTCAATGTAAAAATCATATTATACTTATCATTTTTAGGGAATAAATAATCTATGTATATGAACTTAATGGTTTACCCATACTCATTATATCTATCTAAACTAATGTACGAAAATTTCTTGCGACTCAGCTACAACTGTAGTCATATAAAAAATAGATGAAAAATTTAAATATTAAATGGTTGAATAAATTATAAAAAATTACATCAAGGATTAAAATTCACGTATATCTCAGGAGTCCTATATCTTATACAATTACCCATTTTCAGGTTATTATTACTTACGTACATATATAATAGATGAATAAATGTGTCAAAACAACAAGAAAAATAACTCAACTCATTAACTAAAACATAAGGATCTCAAATACTTGTTTTATTCCAATATAATATACCCACTAATATGTTAATAATAATACCATAAGTGTGATAGAGTGTTAGTACACATTTCTATTTTCAATTTTACCATTAAACATTATCACAAAACAATCATAGCTTCCCACTATTATATAGACAAAACATATAAAGTTATAATAACCTTAGTTCTCAATATACTCATATTAAATCATTCTCAATAATAGGTAATAGATTTCTATGAAAATCATCAAATAAAATTTTAAAAAAGGTGACCACAATATCGTACTCCATGATAAGAGATAATATACACAATGGACCCTATACTCTAAATCTCATATGTGACGAATCACATAACCCTGGATCTCCTATTAGCCATAACTACCCATTCAATAAGATAATACTCATATATATATATTGTATAAAACATAAATATATAATATCCATTATAATGTGCGAGTGAATGAGTCATTATTTACAACATATGGAGCAAAATACATTATAATATGATATAAAAAATTCTCATAACAAGTACACAATTATAATTGAATCAAATGGTCTGGTAAAAAAATTTATTCCTTTTACATTTTTCGGAACGTTTCACATTTGATGATTAGAAAATGATGATAAAATTATGTGTTATAGAAAGAAATTGTCTTTAACTTTTAATTACGATTTTATTTAGATGAATCCATTTAATTTCAAAGGATTGACAATATATAAAATATATTAATCCTTCTAGATGATCAATAATATATGATTTGATTATGATTTTATAAAGTAGAAACTATATATAAATGGTTGTAGACACATTAAACTACTTAAAAATTAAATAGTTAGAGTAAACAACCACACATACCGACAAAAATCACTTATGAATCATATATTCCTAGTAAATTTCATGAACATACACCATATTTCCATTTCATCGATAATGAAAAATTTCACAAATTATATATCCCATCAACATGTGTCTCACATAAGGTGAACATAAGTCAATAATAGATGTGAAAAATAATATCATCAATATCATCATTGGAAACTTGGACATCATTTAAATGTGTATTTTAAATTCTAGTAATAAGATTCATAATAATTTTCTACATATACAAATCTACGATCAACCATAACAAAATATTCTAAGAAAAAGTAAAAAAAGATAATTCATTTTAACATTCCCAAACTAGTTCACCTAGAATAGTAATTATGAATGGTGGATAGTATACCTATGCCAATCCACCTAATATACCTATGAATTCATACTATAGAAATAGGACATTTTGATACAATAGAAAGATAAAACATGAATTTTATAGTGAAAAAAATGTAAATCAAAATTGAAAAATTAGTTCAAAATATATATTAGTGGTCCAAGATCAATGAAAGATGAAATATTGAATAACAAACATTTTCTAATTCAAAATAAACTTATCATATATCAATCTATGTCATTATAACTTTCTATATCCACTAATATCACATCACGAAAAAATCATAATTAAATATCATAAAATGTTCCAAATAACACACAATGTTCTAATTTATACTTCTCTAATTTAACTATTAAATTCGCAATCAATAATAATCATTTTTCATTACCTAGTACTATAACCATGAAATTTTATTGTCTTCCCTATTATGTCCCATAAAGAGGCAGATTGCAACATAGATGGACACCACCAATTGTGTCTAAAAATATATCATGTTTTATTATTTACATTATAATGTTACTAACATAAATAAACATGTGTTTTGATAATCCATTACATAAATATATATCCTTAATAGTTCAATACCATAATTATCATATATTAAAACTATACGTCCACCGTCAACTGTCATATATCTATGAATAATATGAATCAATATAGTAGAAATATATTGATACTCATGACCAGAATACATATCAAGGTAATATATCCATCCTAGAAACAAATTCATTCCATGTATTATATACTCATATCGGATCAATAGTTACCCATGGGTAACTTTAATCATCCTAAAGCAAAAGTTACACAAGAGAAAATATATTTATTCTTGATTAATAGTCACCCATATAGAAATATACCAATCTCAAAACAATAATTACAACTAAGGAAATATACCCATCATGTAATAATAATACAACCAACATAAATATACCAATCCTTGAATAATAGTATAACTTTTGGAAATATACTTGACCATAAAGAATTGTCTTTCCGGTGAAAATATGTGCTTCTCGAAAATTAGTCACTCCCTATGAAATATTCCATTATTGAATCAATATTAAAAATATTTATATAGAATAAAAAAAATATATAAACATGGGATTCACTAGCCAAAGAACCACATTATTAATCCAATACTGATAAAGTATTCATATTTTTATTTATCTCGTAGAATTTCATTACAAACAAAAATTCCATTTAAAAAAATTAAGGAAAACACTAACTTATTTTTATAATTTAATTAGTAATATTTATTCATTGTTATATTATAATCCATTAAAAGATTTAATTATAACTAATTTCTATTTAAAAAAATATATTTCTTTGAAAATTCAGGACAATCATTTCTGGTTCATCACATTGTCTATCATATTCTCTTCGTAGAAATGTATTTCACAGAATCCCCTTGGTAGTCCTTATATGATGCGATCAATATAAGACTTATTGGACCATATCATAAAATAATATATATGATTTAGAAATAAAAAAATATATTCGTCGAAATTCAAATGATAAACTAGCATGACAACAAAATAAAAATAAAAATAAATATTGTGATACTTGATGAATATTTTATAGGACTCCTACCCCAAACCCATTTATAGTAACAGAATAATACTAAACTCATATATATATGTTACACATTATGTTCCTTGAATTCATCCAAAATTTTAATTATCATAATAAGACATTATACATATAAAAATTGGTTAAAACCTTTGTATAGGGTTTAATTCAAGATAAACAGAGACTAACAAATACAAACAATAACAATAGGGCTCTAAAAATTTATCATTAGGATCCATGGTTCACTAATTCAGTGAAATCAGCCTTAAAATGGTGATAAATCACAAAAATAAATTATTTTTTGAATATAATTTAATATCAAATGAAATGGTATGAAAAATTATTATTTTACTATGACTTTTAGGTTAAAATATAATATTTGAATTACTTATTTATATTTCTCCATTTTTCCACATAGGGTGGTAAAAAATTAACCAACCTTATAAACCACATTATCCATGATACAATATCTCACACGGTTAGGAAGTATATATTAAAAATTATTATTTTAAAAAAATTAAACATTTATATTATACTTTCACAAGTCAGACATTGTTATCAAGATACCACTGCTTGATTTGAAAAACCATTAACCTACCTCAAACCCACCACATTGTTAGCCATGTGGTTTTTAATAAGTTTTAGAAAAAAAGTTCCACAATTATTACAATAAATGTCATAGTTATCAAGAAAATGATTTATGAAATAGTCACACTATTTTTATAACATCCAAAAATATAAACATCCAAATTAAAATAATAAAATAACATGGTAATGAGAGTTTATATAGGAATAGAAGTCATCAATAAACTGGTGATTTACAAACTCGGCATTATAAAGTAGATTCACATTCAAGATCATGTTGTTTTAATGAATAGGTTTTTACACCATTCATATATTGTTTTATATTTCATTATATAAATATGGGGGTTTATACATTGATTATACGAATTGTTTTTTTATATTATATTATATAAATTTATGATGTATATATAGGTTGTATATATGATTATCGTTTATTGTTATATTAATATAAAATATTATGTATAATGTTCCCTATTATTATATCATGATAACATAATAATTAAGTATCCCTCGTCTAAGAGATTAATTTTCAGTGCAATGCACCACTAAAAATATTTCCATATTATTTTATATATTAGAAAATCATTATATCCTTAAATTTGTGATATAAATCCCCTATATATCCAGATTATTTAAATGTTGAATTTTTTGATGAAAAATAATTATATTATAAATATTCGTCTATTATTATTATAATCTATTTTGAAAATAAATAATCATGGTCTTCAATGGTTATAATATTTTCCGTGAATACCATTAAAGAAGGAAATGATTGATTGATGATAACAATATGTTATTTTATACATAATCATGAAATTGGGTAAGAATATAAATGATCATAACATCATGATTAATAAATTAATGAATATTACCTAAAATGTGTGATGATTCCCATAATTATTCATTGATTTGGAAAATATTTTTTGATGTGAAAACTAATAATATCAAAGGGGTTAATGATAAAATACGAAATCACATATTGTTATTTATTGAGATATTTCTAAAATAATTAGGTATTATTAAACTTATTTAAAAGACGTATATTATTCTTAATATGTATTTTACTAATAGGATTCATTTTTTTGTATACAGAAGCATATTTTCTATATTTCATTATCCATATTTTTACTAAATTACCGAGAGAATTTATTATATTTTACCTTGAGAACTTATCATTTGTGGTTTATAGATTAATAGATGATATTTTTATTAGTATAGATACTTGGTGGTGTCTATTATGAAGCAGAAAATTTAATGTTATCTTGAGTTCTAATGTTGTTCTTGTTTTCTATAGGGTATTTTCTAACATGTAACGTTATAAAAAAACCCCACATGGGAATATTTTTTTTTCTAGAATCCTACATTTTAGTTTAGTTTTTTAAATAAAATATTAGTAATCATACATTAAAATGTTTTTAAGAACGAATGAAAAGGTGTTCTAGGAATTTAATATAATTTATTTAATATAAGAGGGTGTGGTCGTTAATGAAATATTTTTTATCACTCATTGTTGACTCATTTTCTAATCTCTAAAATATGAGTATTATATGCTTTTAAATTTTATCAAATTGTGTTTACAATATTCTAAACATGGTACTAAACAACCAATTAGGAATGGATTATAAAATTTTTAATTGAAGATATATAGAATAATAATTTCGAAGTCATCGAATAGAATGATTATACAGGTTCCCAAACACATTTTTATTAATTTCACATGTCCTTTGCGATAATAATTGAATTCCCTGGTGTTTAAATCAACATATTATTATGAAAGTGGAATAAAAAATTCAATAATTGATTAAATTATTATATACTTAAAATTTTTATTCTATACAAATTTATGCAATATAAATTATCAAAATGATTTTTTTTAACATGATCAAAATCTATCCATCATTCACAACATAATGATTGGAATAAAAATATTTACACCCATTCTTATACTATAAATCCATCAGGTGGAAGGCTCTTTCCTTAAATTAATATATTTATTTATTTATATATGTAATAATTGGTCTAAAATTTTGATAAACAATACAAAAAATCTTGTATGATTCATTTATAGAGATGAATTAAATCATTATATCTTCCAAAATGATCTTTATCAATCTATTTATCTTGAATTTTCAATCATTTTTATTTTATTTTATATTATTTATAGATATATTATCCTAGTGTAATCTATTTAAAACTCTATATTTATTTCCTTATTTGTTACACAAAGTATTTTAAAATTGATATCAGCATACTATATATTTTAATATTCCATGAAAAGGATGATTCTGATTATATGATTTTGAATATTGTAAAATCCAGTATAGAAATTATTTATTTAATTAAATTTCTATACTAAGTGTTATGTTGACCTTTTTCCCAGAGGATGTCTCTAATAACAATAATGAGATTATTTTATTTCTGATTTTGTAGTGTGTTATAGATTTTACTAAAATATGAACCTCTTTGGTTCACTTGGATTAGATTATGAAATTTATTATTATTTAATTCAAAGATGAGTTAAAAGAATTAAATTCTACGTTTAATAACTAAAACATTTTTAATATAGTGTTAAACATCAGATAATTTCGACTATAAATATTAATTAGAAAGCTAAATATTTTTTCCTACATATTTGTAATTTATTTATATTTCTTATAAATTAAATTATTTAATTTATTTACGACACAATTATGATGCAGTAATTACCTAATTAATGAATGATTAAAATAATTGATATTATAAATATCCAAATAAATGTGATTTGAGACATTTTTTGAAATCCAATAATTTTCTAGGTTAACATTAAATATTAGGGTTGGTTAGATTAATTTTTCTCAATGTAATAATGTTGTTATGAATTTAGAAAAAAATATGAAATAGTGTCCAAATTGACATAAAAGTGTTTTTAAAACAAATATTATATATTAATTGATATTCTATTTCTAATAATATAAGGATCGGCCAAAGGACACATATAGTGACATATGAATAATTAATAAACCACTTGGGGTTCCCTTGTATGTATATAGTATGTTTATTAATCAAATAATATAAAAATACAAAGAGACAAGGTAAATGTCAACCTATTTAACTTAGAGTTAAATCTAAAAGATAAGGTTAATATAGTGACCCAAACCTGTATAAAGCATATTGGTTGAGTGTTTTTCAACTCATACCTATATTATCATTAAAATAAACCATTTTGGATCCATTATAAGCCAAATATTATTTTATAATAAAATAATATTTTTAGCTTTTCCTAAGGTGCCCCGCTCCCCTCTTATAAAATGGAACTCCACCATCTCTCTAATTCACACCTTCACAGCCATTTGGCTCTGCCAACCCATACCCAAATACCCTCAAAACTGTCCTCCCTTCATACTAGAAGAATTACTTTAGTCAAATATCCAACCTATGGAGCCCTTTTGAACAATTTAAAAGGAAGAATCCAAAGAAGAGGTAAATATTTCATCACCTCTTTAAAGTTCCTTTCTTCTTCCACTTCCTCTTTCTTTGTTGTTTAAATTATAAAATAATTACTCCAGTATCTTATATATACTGTGAAATTATTATAAATATGGTACAACAATATTTATTATTATATCCATCCTTTTAATGACTTGTCTCCATACGTGCGAACGTACAGCTTACCATCTCTACGTCGTGGTGTAATTGTTATTCAGTACATTATTATTTGAATAGGTATAATAATGATGTGTAATTGATTTAAATAATAAAAATAACATGATAATAATTCTTTAAATATGATATACCATCCAATTATAATTTTTTTTATATTAAAAGAATGATAGTTTTTCTTGTGCATACGTACGGATTACTGTCTCCACAAACATGATGAGAATAGTTCCCCATCGTATCCATTCAAGAAAATTTATCATTAGATGATTAAAAATAATATTTAATGACTTAATATTATTCTGAATATGAATAACATACCTCACATCCATAAAAAATATGACTCACATAAAAATTAATATAATTTAAAACAAATCTATTAACACCCAAAACGACGGTAATACTAAGATATTTTTAACAAAGTAATGTTAAAAGATAACATATGTTATTATATTAATTTATATGATTAATGTATAATTTAATAACAATTAATTAACCCTTATACAGGAGGATTACCTACCCTCACCCAAGGAAAATAACAAGGTAAGGTTAATTTCTACAATCTCTTTATTATCTGAGGCTGTTTTTACATAAGTATCTACTTGGTCCTCTTTATCATCCACCTCCATGATTCTTCAAAACGTATTTCAGAAATTTCATACTTTTTTATAGACTATGGGTTAATGTAATTTATAACCTTGATTTAATTTTATATTATTTATATAAATTAATATTTTCATTGTTTTCCAAACACGGTACTTTATGACCTTTTCGTCAAAATTATAGTAAGATTGTTTTTTTAACTTATACGGTGGGTTAAAATATTTTTTTCCATTACAACATCGTCGTAGATTATCTTACAAGTTTATATGAAGATTTTAAAAATAAATGTTTTCTTTATAATTTTTTGACACCTAAGTGATTTCAAAATAAAATGATATATTTATATAAAAAAGGTTTCGATTTCGTCTATTTCAACATCCATTGATAGATTTTAAGTTTATTTGAATTTGATTTATTATGATACAAAACTTCCATATTGTATTGAAGGTTTTGTGCTATGTTTGACAATGGATGTTCTATTTTTATACCATTCATGGTTTATGGTTAATGTATTGAAATTTTTTATGCTATTTTTAAGACGAATGTTTATGGTATATTTCAACCTTTTCATAAGAGGAATGTATTGGACTTAGTAACTGACGGGTGGGCCCGCTATAGATACTCAATGAATCGGTAGAAATAATGAGACAACTAGACGTAGACTTGGTCGAGGCCTTAACCAATTTGATATATGGTTTTGGACGATTTCTCAAAAAAATTTAGACATCTTTTTCGAGGCCTTGACAAAATGATTCTAAATGACCGTCATTATAAATTTTCCTCATTATGAAAATAAAATTTATTGTTCATTTGGTCATTCGAATAGTAGAATTCCAATGATTATTTTTTATTATGGCACTATTTACTCATCTCATGTTCCTTCCATAAATGTATTCATGTTTATTGGTAAAGGCATTTGGTTTCAATTATTCACCATGATTAATATTTATGTTATCTTAAACTATATTTCTTACCCTTACTGAGCGTTTAAGATCACCCTTTCTTATGTACCATTTTCCCAGGAAATAAAGAAGTTATTTAGGGGAGACATGAAGGAATATTCTAGGAAGCTTAGATGTTTTTAATGGAATAAATTATTTCATTATTTCATTTCATGTTGTAATGTTGAAGATATATATGAATCTTGTTTCTAATAATACTAAATTGATCAGTCTTTCGAGACAAGATTTCATTTTGATCATGAATATAGTATGTAATAATGAACAAACTCTCGGTAACTAGGCTCAGGGTGTTACAGTTGGTATCAGAGGAAGTTTATTTCAAACCAAGGAATCTACATTTAGATAAACACTTATTGTAGCACATAACCCTAAGATATAATTTGTGGATTATTATAGAATAACATCCTATAATTTTGATATTGTAGATATTTTGTGAGTATTCCAAACAATACATCCTTGTATGGATACGAGCAGGTAGAGGCATCTCTAGAATAGATCTACCTAGGGGTATACCATAATAACACTGCATTGATCTAGACTCGAACGTGAACTGGTGCACAACAATGGGGCTTGCTGCACTATTGGTTGCGACACTCCGGAGGGATATGTTTAAGATGAATATCATTTTCTTTACATTATATTATGAAGGGTTTATGAGTATATACATCCACAAAGAAATCATTTTTATTATTATGAATTATATCTATAAAATATTCAATTTATGTTAAGTGTTTTACATGTTTGGATTTATGTATTGAGATTAATAAACTAATCTAATGTATGCCATTGTTTAAAAATGGAGCCTAACGAAAGTAATGGAAACCATATCAATGGACACACTCCATATAGGGATTTCCATCCTATTCAATATAATTATATTGTAGCTGGTGATACAACTCGTTCTGATCAACTTATCACCATACATGGACAAATCACTTAGGTTATTAATAATATCCTTACCCATATGGAGCACCCTGATCCACAACACGAAGGGTAAATTTTAGACTACTTCACGAGGAAACAACCACCAACATTCAATGGGGGTACAAATCTATTAGCAGTTGAGAAATGGATAAATTTCTTAGAGAAAGTTATTCATGCCTTGGGGAGTAGTGAAAGGGAAAAAGTTGTCATGGTAGTTCACTACCTCACTAGAGATGCTAATAATTGGTGGTCATTGATTCAAAACAGAAAGGAAGATGATGAAGTATCAAATATGGAATGTAGAGAGTTTAAAGTAATTTTCATAGGAAAATAAATTCCTCATGACCATCGAGCAGATATGGAAAGACAATTTCTGAGTCTGAGGAAAAAGGAGGATGAAAATGTCGCAATGTATGAAGATAATTTTAAAAGGATAGCGAGGAATGCTACAGATTATATACTTAACCCAAGAAGTAAGATTGACCATTTGGTTTATGGGATTAAACCATTTTTCCTATGAGAATTAGTATCGAAATACTTCTCATCATACAAAGATTTTATCATGTGTGCTATCAAGACAGAAAAGGAATTCTCTATGTCTTTTGACATTAAGGAAAACAAATAAAAGAAGAGATCTACTGAACACTCTAGGAATGGAAATAAGGAAACATGGTAGAAGGGAAGAGTTGAATTTCTACCCTGTGATAATTGTGGAAGGAAGAACCCTATTGCCTGTCTAAAAGGAAAAGGAGTATGCCATAAATTTTGAAAGAATGGGAATCTTGCTGGTAATTGTAAGGGAATGAAAGATGCTACCAATGATCAATACTAGAATTGCAGGGAGATGGGAAATTATGAAAATTAATGTCCTAAGCGTCAGGGAAACTTACCTCAAAAAAGTCCAAGGGATCAAGGCCAATCTTATGTGATCACGTGTGATGAGTTTGAAGCCCCGAAAGATGTGGTGGCAGGTAATTTAATAGTTTCCTCAAGTTTAGCCAATGCTTTTTTCGATTCTGGATCATCACATTGTTTCATACATTCCCAATTTTCTATGAAAATTATATATTTCCAATTTGATATAACAAGGTAGTTTTCAGTAAAAACACCGAAGGGGAGTATCATTTCTACAATGTTTTGTGAATCAGTTCTCATTAGGGAATATAAATGTTCTTTATCCGCTGATCTCATCGTCATACCCATGATTTAATTTTAAATAATCCTTTGCATGGATTGGCTTTCAGACCACGATGAAAAAATTTATTGTATGAATAAGAAGGTTACTATTTTTGATGATGATAATAAAGAACATCTTATTTTTGTAGCTGAATCATCACTACCTAATTCTTATTTAGATCCACCCCCATTAGCTCAACTAAATTCAATTATTGGGGAGGAAGATAATGAAACAACTGTGGGTGAAGAAAATAATGTTCAAATAGAGGATGTACCTATTTTTTAAGAGTATGTTTATGTATTTCTAGAGGATTTACCTGGACATCATCCAAAACGAGAAACTGAGTTTTCCATTGATTTAATTCCTTGTTCAAGGCCCATACCAAAGACCCCTTATAGAATTGAAATTGTGGAATTAGAGGAACTAAAGAAACAACTACATGAATTGAGTAATAAGGGATTTATTCACCCTAGTGTTTCTCCATGGGGAATCACAGTCCTTTTTGTTAAGAATAATGATGGGTCTATGAGATTGTGCATTGACTACATGGAGATCAATGTTGTAACAATAATGAACAAATATACCATACCTCGCATAGATGATTTATTTGACCAACTTCATGGAGCTCAATAGTTTTTAAAGATTGAAATTCAATCTAGATATCATCATTTGTGTTTGAAGAAGGAAGGCATTCCGAAAACAGAATTTTGAACCGGGTATGGGGATTACGAATTTACAGTAATACCTTTTGGATTAACTAATTCACCTTTTGTCTTCAAGGATCTAGTGAATATAGTTCTCAAATAATATCTTGATGACTTTGTAGTGCTATTTATTGATGATATCTTGTTATACTTCAAAATCTACGAAGATCATGAAAATACCTTGTGCATTATCATGATGAATCTGAGAAGACATGAATTATATGGAAATTTTACCATGTGTGAATTTTGGCTTCAAGATATTTCTTTTATAGGACATATTGTCTCCAAGGATAGAATCTCTGTTCATCCATCTATGACCAAGGCAATCCAAGAATTCCCATCACCGATTAGTATAACTGAGGTACGCAATTTTATTGGATTAACTAGTTATTTTCGACATTTTTTCAAGAATTTTTCCCAGTTGGATAACCCATTAACAAAGCTCACACGAAAAGGGGTAATATTTGTTTGGACTATAGTGTGTGAAAAATGTTTTCAAAAATTGAAGAGAATATTACTAAATGATCTTATCATGACTCTACCATGAGGGAATTATGTGTTTGTGATTTATAGTGATGTATCAAAGAAAGGACATGGTTGTTTCATTATGAAGAATGATAGAGTTATTGCCTATGAATCATGACAACTGAAAATTCATGAGAAAAACTATCCTACTCATGATCATTAGTAACATCTGTAATCCTTACTTTGATGATTTTCAGACACTATCTCTATGGTGAAAATGTAAGATTTATACAGATAACTCGAGTTTGAAGTATATTTCTCACAGAAAGAACTCAACATGAGGCAAGAAAGATGGCTTGAACTACTCAAGGAATTTTATTGCATGATACACTACCACATGAGGAAGGAAAACATGGTGGTCGATGCTTTGAGCTGAAAGGATCCTGGAGTTTTGAAAAACATGATACTTGACAAGGATCTTATATAAATGGATCTTGTAATGTTGGATATGGGAATCCCCATGGAAGGTAAAACATCAATACTGTTACAAATGGTTTCCAAACCATCATTACTACAAAGGATAAAGAGTTATTAGACTAATGATGAAGAGTTTCAAAAGAATATTAAAGAATTGAATGATGGGAGATTGAGTGACGTTGTATATGTAAATAATTTTGAAATTTGGGAAGAGACTTTGTCTTCCTGATATACCTGATCTAATGAGAGAATTATTGCATGATGATCATAGCTCCAATTTCTCTATACACCCCGGGAGAACCAAAATGTATAGATATTTGAAGGAACATTTTTGCTGGGACAACATGAACGGGGAGACTGTAGATTTTGTGTCATGATGTATGGTTTTTCAATAAGAGAAAGCTGAAAGGCATCAACCTGGAAGAGTCATGAAACCTTTTCCCATACCTGAGTGGAAATGGGATAATATTACGATGGAATTTGTCAGGGGACTACCAAGGACCCCTATAAGGAACGATGAAATATGGGTCATTGTTGATCGTCTTTCCACGTCAATACATTTTCTTGCTATAATAGATGATTTACCACTTGAATTATTAGAAAGACTATATTAATGATGTAGTAAGACTTCATTGAGAACCACTATCAATTGTTTCTGATCGTGATCCCCAGTTGACATCATGATTTTGGAATAGTCTTTAGAAATCCCTAGATACTGATCTTCATTTGAGCACTACCTACCACCCCCAAACTGATGGAAAATCAGAATAGACTATTCAAACGTTAGAAGACATGTAGAGATCATGATCACTTGACATTCAAGGTATGTTTATCAATATTTCTCTCTGGTATAATTCTTCAATAATAATAGCTTCCATTCAAGTATTCTGATGACACCATATGAGGTGTTATATGGAAAGTGATGTCGCACACCAACATGTTGAGATGATGGTGGTGAAAGACAAATTGTAGGCCTAGAACATGTGGAGGAAGTGATGGAAAAGGTGAAAGTAATACAAACCCATATCAAAGCAGCTCAAAGTAGGCAGAAGTGCTATGTTGATAACAGAAATAAGGATTTGAAATTTTAGGTAAGAGACTAGGATTTCTTGAAGGTATATCCAGGGAAGGGTGTTATACATTTTTGTAAAAAGGGAAAATTAGGTCCCAGGTTCATCAGACCTTTCAAAATTCTAAAAGGATTTGGGACTGTAGATTAAATATCGGCAATGTAGCCAAGTCTCTCCAAAGCTCACGATGTGTTCTACATATCACTATTGAGAAAATAAATGCCTAACCCAACACATGTACTCACCTATGCGGAATTAGAGATGGAAACTGATCTGTCTTATTATGAAGAGCATGTCACGGTTTTTCATAAATGACAAAAAGTGATGAGAACCCAGACGACTCGTCTGGTAAAGTTCAATGTAGAAACAATAAGATGGAAGAGACAACGTGGGAACCTGAGGAACTTATAATGAAAAACCACCAGAGTCTTTTAATGGAGTAATATTCTTGAAATTTCAAGGATGAAATTATTTGAAGGAGGGGAGAATGTAACACCCCAAGCTACCACAGAATTCTTCTCTTTGAATAATTCAATTGAGTTTCTTGTACACAACTTTGAGTTTAACCCACCACAACCAATCAAACTAGCCATTATGAATAGTAATATCACTTTTTGAAATTTTATAAATTATATTTTTCAAAATGGAAATCATTTTTGGATTCGGAATATAGAAATTATCTTAGTTTGAATTTTTGGTATTTTTCAGAAAACTTTCGATATTTGATGAATAGTGAAAAACACAAAGTTATAGTTCAAAACAGAATTTTTTTTAAATAATTATATATTTTATTTGAATTTATTTTATGTCAAAATAGTTACATAATACCTATATATGTTTAATGTAATTCATTGGATTCAGTTTATTATAATTTAAGATATATAAAAATATTATTACACTTTTTCCGTCTTTTACCCACCTTCTAGAAGCATTTACAAATTTACATAAAACAAAATTTTACTGCTTCTATGAGTTGAATTTTAAAAATCTGAGAGACATGTTTCATATTAGATTGTAAAATGTTGTTCAATAAGATGAGAATAATTTTTGGTGAATTGTAACTATTAACTTTTTTTTACCACGGTTAAAAGTAAATAGGGTAATTAAGGGTAAAAATGATATTATTATTACCTAAAACATGTCCTAATTCTATTTTATAAGTATTATTCGACCAGAAACAACATTCGGAATAAAATATGAACCTCTTTGGTATACATGAAATAGATTAGGACATTTATTATTATTTAATTCAATGAATAATTAAAAGAGTTAAAATCAATTGTAAATAACAAAAACATTTTTAATATAGGGATACACACAAGATAAATTCGACTATAAATATTAATTATAAATCAAAAACTATTTCCTACATAATGGTATTTTATTTATATTTTTTAGACATTAAATTATTTAATTTATTTATGAGACAAAATGATACATTAATTACCTAATTAATGAATGTTTAAAATAAATGATATTATAAATATGCAAATAAATGTAATTTGAGATTTTTTATGAATTAATCTAATTTTATAGGTTAATATTTCATATTTGGGTTGGTTAGATGAATTTTTTTAAGTAATAATGCAGTTATTAATTAGGAAAAATAAATACCAAATAGTGTCAAAATTGACATAAAAGAATTGTTAATACAAGTATTATATTATTAATTGATATTATATTCCTAAAAATATAATATTAGGCCAAAATTTTCTTATAATGGTAGGTGTATCATTAATGAACCACTTGGGGTTCCCTATGATGTATATGGTACGTTTATTAACCATATAATATAAAAATACAAAGAGACATGGTAAATGTCAAACTATTTAACTAAGAGTTAAATCTAAATGATAAGGTTAATATAGTGACCCAAACCTATCGAAAAAAAATAGGTTGAGTGGTTTTAGACCCATCCCCACCATATCCATTAAAAATATATTTTTCATCCATTAGAAAACTAAATTTATTTTATTATAAAAATTTCTTTCTAGCTTTTCCTAAGTTGCCCCTCACCACTCTTATAAATGGGCACTCCCCCTTATCTCTAATTATTACCTTCAAATCCATTTGGATCTTCTAACCCCTGCCCAAATACCCTCCCAACTATCCTACCTTCATTCTTGAGGCATTCCTTTAGTCCTAAAGCCATCCTATGGAGCCCTATTGATCAAATAAAAAGGAATAACCCAAAGAAAAGGTAAATATTTCATCACCTCTTTCAAGTTCATTTCTTCTTCCACTTCCTCTTTATTTGTTATTTATAGTATAAAATAATTACTCTATTATCATCAATATATTTTTATGTTATTAAAAATATGGTAAAACCATATTCATTATTCAATCCATCCTTTTAATGACTTGTCACCATAAGTGCAAGCAAACAGCTTATCGTCTCTACATCGTGGTGTAATTGTTATTCAAGGCATTATTATTTGGTTGGGTATAATAATGATGTGTAATTGATGTAAATAATATATATAAGAAGATAATTATTCTATATATATGATATACCATCCAGTTATAAATATTTATAATATCAAACAAATGATATTTTCTACTGTAAGTACGTTCGGATTACCGTCTCCACAAACGCGTTGAGATTCATTCCCTATCGTATCCATTCAAGGTTAATTTTTATTAGAAGATTAAAAATAATATTTGAAGACATAATATCATTTTTAATATGAAAAACATAAATCCCATCAATAAAAAATATTACTCACATAACAATTAATATATTGGAAAACGAATCTATTGTCACCAGAAACGATGATAATATTAAGATATTATTAACAATGAAATGTTAGAAGATCATATATGATATCATATTAATGTATATTATTCTTTTATAAATTAATAACAATTATTTCACCGTTATAAAGGGGTTTAACCTACCCTTGATCATCGAAAAGAACAAGGTAAGGGTTATTTCTACAATCTCTTTATTATCTAAGGTTTTTTTACATAAGTATCTATTGGGAGCACTTTATCATAAACATCAAAGTTTCAAAAAATTGTATTTCAAAACATAATTAATATTTTATAGACCATGGGTTAATTTAATTTATACCCATGTATAAATTTAAAAATATGTTTATAAAGTACAATTTCAATTGTTTTCCAAACAAGGTACTTTATGAACTTTTTGACAAAATTAAGGTCAGAATGTTTTTTAACTTATACGGCGTATGTGGCTATTTTCCGCAATTATAACATTGTCAAAGCTTCCCTTAAAAACTTTTATGAATATTTTAAAAATAAATTTTTTCTTTATAATTATGTGACTCTTAAATATTTTCAAAATAGATATATATATTTCACTTAAAATGGTTTTGATTTCATCTATGTCAACATCCTTTGATGGATTTTATGTTTATTTGAAGTTGATTTATTATGATACAAAACATCCATATTATATTGAAGATTTTGTGATATGTTTGACTATTGATGTTCTGTTTTTATACCATTCATGGTTTATGGTTAATGTATTGAAATTTTTTATGACAGTATTAATATGAATGTTTATGTTATATTTCATGTTTTCCAGATGAGTAATGTATAGGACTTAGTAAGTAACGAGTGGAGCCTACTATAGATTCCCAATGCATCAGTAGGACTCATGAGACAACTAGACATGAAATTGGATGAGGCCATACCCAATTTTATATATATTTTTGTCTAAGCCCTAAATCATTTTTAGATGTCTTGGCCGAGGCATTGAAAAAATGTTTCAGAATGTCTGGAATTATAAATTGCCTCATTATGAAAATAATATCGATTGTTCATGTGGTAATTGGACTAGTATAATCCCCATGATTATGTTTTATTATGGAATTATTTACCCAGTTCATATTCCTACCATAATATTATTCATGTATATTAGTAATGGCATGTGGTTTCAATTATTCACCATGCTTAATATTTATGTTATCTTCCATTGTATTGCATACCCTTACTGAGCATTTGACCTCACCACTTTGTTATGATTCTTTTTTCACAGTACATGAAGAAGTTAGTTATGAGTGACTTGCAGGAATAATCTAGGAGGATTGGATGTTTCTAATGGAATAAATTCGTTTTGTATTTCTTTTCAATTTGTAAAGTTGAACATATGTATGAATCTTGTTTCCAATAATACTAAATTGATTGGTCGTTCAAGAGATGATTTACTTGTGATCATGCCAATGTTATTTAATAATGCACCGACTCTGGGTAACTAGGATCAGGGCATTGCAAAATCACCACATCCTCGTCATGTGTCATCATATATTAATTTAGAGAAGAAAAATATCTTATATTTTATTTTAATATAATTATCAAATTTATTAAGAATTCATTATCTAACAGGAAATAAATATTGGAACAATATTAAATAACATTTATTGAAAACAATTTTGATTGAAAAATTAATATAACTCAAATTTTAAGTAATATCATATCGTTTGTAATCATGTAGTTTTTGGAATTATTTTTTAGAAATACCATTCTCTTAAAATGTCTATAAAACTGGATATTTTAAATTTTTAAATATAATTTTGACCATAACATTATAGAATTCCATTCAAATAAGTGGAAGACATGACAAGGTTCTAGAGTATAAATGTATACATGAATGTAACCAAGATCATAAAATTATTTAATTTTATTACCTAGGTGTTAATATATAAATATGTAATAGTCAAATTGAAAATACATAAAATAATTCAAGGATCATAGTGAAATTAAAAAAACTAATGAAAATTAAATTTTTTTGATTAATTGTAATTTTTTACCAACTATTAATATAGCGAGGTTATATAAACATTATACTATATCAAATAAAAATTATTTCATCCATCATGTTGAGGATGTTAAAATGTTGGAATGATAAATGTATCAAGAATGTAATCCTTTTAGAAATATTAAATTCATTTCCAAAATTAATGGTATTGTATAGAGGTGTTTTCCATAAATATTATGTTAAGTGAATAAGGGAATAATATATATATATATATATCTCTAATTACATAGGGGATTCATATTAGTAATATAAATCATACCTAATGGTAATTAAATTTAAAATTTATTACAATCCCTTATAGATTCTCTGGTTGTTAAATAATAGTAATCAAGCCCAATATTTTGATTTATAATGTACATATATATTAAATTTATATTTTAAGGTACAAAAAATAATAGACCAATTTTTTATTGTTAATAATAAATTAATGGTTACATATTATATGAGGGAAATAGTATTCAGGGATAATTGTGCAACAACACAATATTTTCAAATGATTTCAAATATTGTTTTTCTAATGTGGTGGATAATGTATTGTGTTAGTTTTTATACAATAATGGATAATTACATATCATGATGGTTACGTGTGTATATTTTTATTTATTTTAAAATATGAAATTTAGATAAATAATGATGAATTTATTTATTTAATTAACATTGGTATGATTTATTTAAAGACATTATATTAATAAAAATGGAGTTATTATATAATCTTCTTGAAAATAACTCATAAATAAATATTTTTTATAATTAATGAAAATAAATTAATATAAATAAAATATAATGGTTGTCTTTGGGGGATCATACAATGCAATTAAGATATATTTTTCTATTTATAAAATGAAATAATTAAAATATATTTTTTATATTGTCTAATAAATGAAAATTTTGAATTGAAGAGTTTTTTTGAAATGTATATTATAATTTGAACCATTGTTATAAATATAAAAATTCAAGGAAAAGGTTTTATATAAGGATTTATCCATAGAATAGTTTAGTCTTTATCACATGTATAATGAAAAATATAATAAATACAATCATTTTCGACAATTATTATTTCTACATGTATACAAAAAATGATTATAGGTGGGTAAATTATTTATATCCTTTAACGAGGGTAGTATTCTCATCATGTTTTTTTAAGAATGAAAACCAAGTACATTAGTGGAACCATGATAAATTTTATTAAAAAAATAATGTGCATATTTTTTACATATGTAATACTACATTTCAAATGAATTATTTTTAGATTACACAAAATTTTCTGAACAATTAAAATTACTTGTATAAATCTATAATCTTCATTACCATTACATTTTATATGTGTAACACCCGAGACTTTTATGTTATATAAATCATCAAAGGAATATTTTTCTGCACACAACACTTTCTTGGCTTGCTTTACACGAAATCGCGACCTTCCTCGGTAGCTTGCGTCGTTCGCAATACTGAGTTTCACTAAAGAACGATATGCTATTAAAATATTATTAATACTAGACGTTATGAATAGTAATAAACACTTTTTGAAATTTTATAAATTTTATTTTTCAAAATGGACTTCATTTTTGGATTCGGAATATCGAAATTATCCTAGGGTGAAATTTTGGCGTTTATCTGAAAACATTCAATTTTTTGATGAATAGTGAAACCACTAAGTGGTAGTTAAAAAACTGAATTTTTCATAAAACTTAATTTTACCGCTTCTGTGAGTGGAATTTTAAAAATCCGAGAGACACGGTTGATTTCAGTAAGTAAAATGTGGTTCAATGAGATGAAAATAATTTTTTGGTGAATAGTAACTTTTTACTTTTTTTTACCACGGTTAAAAGTAAATAGGGTAATTAAGGGTAAAGATGATATTATTATTACCCTAACACATTTCCTAATTCTATTGGACAAATGTAATTCGACCAAAAACAAACTTAGGAATAACATATGACCATTTAGGCCCACTTGGATTAGATTAGGACATTTAATATTAATTTATTTAAAGAAGGGTTAAAATAGTTAAAATCAATGTTTAATAAGTAAATAATTTTTAATATGGGGTTATAAATAAGATAAATTCGACTATAAATATTCATTAGGAAGATAAACATATTTCCTACATAATGGTATTTTATTTGTAATTTTTAGACGTTAAATAATTTAATTTATTTATGACACAATGATGATGTAGTAATTATCTTATTAATGAAATATTGAAATAATTAATGTTATAAGCACTAAAATAAATGTAATTTGGGACTTTTTATGAATTCCAATAATTTTATAGGTTAATATGACATGTTAGTATTGATTTAATAAACGTTTTTAGAACTAATCATTATGTTATGATTTTCACAAAAATCAATTACTAAATAGTGTCAAAATTGACATAAAATAGTTTTTAAAACTAATATTATATTAGTAATTGTTATTTTATTCCTAAAAATCTATGTATCGGCCAAATGACTTAGATAAGGTCATATATATTAATAATAAACAACTTGGGGTTCTTTTGGTGGCTTATAGTAAGTTTATTAACCTTATAGTATAAGAACACAAGAAGACACGGAAAATATAAACTTATTTAACTTAATGTTAAATATAAATGATAAGGTTAAAATAGGAACCTAAACTTGTCTAAATTCTATTGTATGAGAGTATTTAGACCCATCCCCACCTTAGCTTCAAAATATATCAATTTGGAGCTATTTAAAACCGAAATTGACTTTATAATAAAATAATATTTTTAGTTTTCTCAAAGGTACCCCTCTGCTCCTTATAAAAGGGCACCTCCTCCCCCTCTTCCTCACACCACATTGAGCCTTCAAACTCGGCCAAACCCTGCGAATTCCTCCTCTCCACATCCCTAGAGACATCAAAGAGGTCCTGGTCTTTTTCAAAGACCCATTTTAGTGCCCTAAAAGGAGGTCTCGAAGAAGCACTTCAAAGAAGAGGTAATGTCCGTTACCGATTCTTTCATCTTTATTTCTTCTTCCACTTCTTATTCATTAGTTTTTTCATTATGAAGTAATAACATAAGTATCAGTCATATACTGATATGTTATTATAAGTATGAAACAACCCGATTTCACCCTCTATCCATCATACGGAAAACGAAATCACTGCGCGTGCGTATGTACGAAATACCATCTCCACGCCGTGGTGTAACCTATTTTCCACCACCACCTTTATTGGATGGGAATAATGGTGTAAATAATGACTTTATATGACTATTTAAAAGTGATACTTATTCTGAAATAGTATACATACACTCCAATACAATTCCACGATCATAGGAACGATATCATCACTCGTGCGTACGTACGGAATACCGTCTCCACGATGTGATGTGACTCATTCTACATGATCTTAATTTCATAATGATAATATAAATGAATTGAATGAATTAATTTGATATATATTACACTAATACAATTCTGTAAATGAGGTATCTATAACCTAAATATAAGAATAAGAATTTATTCGACAAAACACGCATAAGAACAAAAAGTTATAAACACCCGAATAACAAGTAGAAATGAAATATTACTACTAAGAAGATAAGAAAATGACCATATATGATATCATTAAAATTAGTATGATTCTGGAATAAGTCAATAACATTATTTAAATAATTATAATGGAGGTTCGGACACTTACAAATCAAATCAGACCTAAGGTAAGGGAAATATCACAATCTCATTTTTATCCGAGATTGTTTATACTTTGGTATTTAATGGGGTGTATTTAATCATCCACATCCATGTTTCCTTAGTATGTAATATTATTTCCATCCACATAAAATTGTTTCAATCCAATTTTACCCTTCGGTGAGTTTTTAGTAAAGGATATGAAAGGATTCTTTTGTCGTTTTTCGTACGAGGTACTTTTTGACTTTTCCGACAAAAGTAGGAAGAATGTTTTTTTTAACTTATACGGCATGAATGGATTTTTTTAAAAATTATTTCCAAGAAGATTACTTTACAAGTTTTCATGTTTATTTTTAATCAACTTCCTTTAGTTTAATATTGTATGACATGTTAAGAAAGGAAAATGTTTTTGAAGTAGAAAGGATATTTTCCTCAAGAATGGAGTTCAAGTGTTTCATCAAAATTATTTTCCATATAAGATAATATAGGGTTCTGTATCTATCTCTATTATTACATTGATTTGATTATTTTGTGATGGAATTATTTTTATAAATTTCATTATCTTATAAGAATTGTTTTATGATGTCATGATGTTTAAGAATTCAATTTTTATTTCATGGGTTATGCTATGATGTATGGTTTATGATTTTGTGGAAGACATAAGAATGGTATCATTATGAGATGGGTGGGACCTATATCTCCCTCCAATGCATTGGGTAAAGATTTTATATCTCATGAGATAGACATGGCTGGAATGGTAGGTTATACAAGTTCAGTGAAACAGGACTGAAACAAGGGTGACTCGGTTCAGAAAAGGACTTTTTCAACTAAGATAGTCTTGGCAATGAGTCTTAAATAATAATATTTGATTCTCTATGATTATGTGTGTATGCCACAAAGTTTCATGTTTTATGTTATGATTATTGTGATTACATTTCACTGCCATGATTTATCCCATGTTATGAAATTATGATCTCTTTTGCAGGTTAAGATTTCCAAAAGATAAGTACTTATGTATATGATGTGATTGATATTTCTTTTGTTTACCCTTACTGAGAATTTGATATCACCCTTTTGTATGTTTTCATTCCCCAGGTTAGGAAGAAGGTTATTAAGTAAGATATGCCAAAAGAGACTATAGATATGATGAAATAAATGGGATACAGTGTAGACGTTTTATGAACCAGTTGTTTATGTTTCCCAGTTTCTAAAGACACTATACCTATACGGTCCTTTTGTGGTTTTGTTATATGATGTAATAAGAATGCTTAAATTTTTATGTATTAACAATGTATGTAAAGTATGGGTCATTATAGTTGGTATCAGAAGAATGGTATAGTCAACCTTTGGAAACTAGGATGTGAAAGCCTTAGTAAAAACACTAAGGATAAGTCTAAGCATAGAAAACAATATCAGTGTTTTAGAAATGTCCATGAATAACCTAGGATAAGACCTTAAGTGTGAAATTTTATTCTTGATTATGTGGTTTTCCTATTATAATTAGTGTTGCTCACACAATTCATCTTGGTTTTAGTCAATGGCTGGAACCCGAAGGAACCGTGTTAATGCGGAATGTGACGGGCAATGCAATGATTGTCCCCCTGAGAAACCAATCATTAGGGGAGCTGGAATGTAAAATATTTTAACCATGATCACATAACTTTCTCAAGCTATGAATCATGCAGGACTTCCAAATGAGAAAAGGAAGGAGCAACATTCTGTTGAATCCTTCATGAGGCAGCGTCCACCTTCTTTTAGCGGGTCTACTGATCCATTAGTTGTTGAACAATGGATTAGTACTACTGAAAAGATATTTTCAGCTCTTCAATGTTCTGAACATGATAAAGTCATCCTAGCAGTGTATTGTTTGTAAGGAGATGTTGATCAATGTTGGAATCTTATTAAGAATACGAGGCAAAGGGATGAAATTGAGTCCATGGAATGGGACGAGTTCAAGAACTTATTTTTCAATAAGTACTTCCCTCATATTCTCCGAACAAAGATGGAGAAAGAGTTTCTTGAACTGAAGAAAAAGGATGATGAATCTGTTGGTATCTATGAAGAAAATTTTACAAGACTTGCAAGGTACACTTCTGGTATTATTATCCAACCTGAGAGTAAGATCGATCGATTCTTTAGTGGCTTAAAACCAAGTCTTCGAAGGGCGTTAGCCATAAGGGACTTCAATAGCTACGAGGAAATCGTTCGATGTGCTCTCAAAGTCGAGATGGAGATTGGAGTAACCCATCAGTCATATGGGTTTGATAAGAAGAGGAAAATGGAATTCAAAGGAAAATCTAAAGAGCACACTGAAAAGAAGATGAGCTTTACCTTATGCTCAATTTGTGGAAAGAAACATGGAGGGAGTTGTCTTAAAGGGACAAGTAAATGTTTCAAATGTTGAAAGGAAGGTCATCGGGCATTTTAATGCCGCGATGATGGGAAGAAGATGTCTAATGATGCAAACAAAGTAAGGGATGCACATAATGAACCTACTACACTTCAATGTTTCAAGTGCAAGGAGATGGGTCATTATGACAATAAATGCCAGAATCCAAGGGTTCATGATGATGGTCGATGTCAACAAACTCTTAAGTCTAAAGACAAAGGAAATTCCCATGCAATTTTGATCAGTGATGTGGAGTACGATAACAATGTGGTGAAAGGTACACTTACCATCCACTCTAAAGTAGAAAATGTTTTATTTGATTCTGGATAAACCCAATCTTTTATTTCTGAAGAATTTTATAAGGGTATCACTATATTACCTCAACAATTAGATGTTGAGTTAGCTGTGACAACACCTAATGGCACAACAATCACCTCAAAATTTTATAATTCTTCTCTGATCGATGTTTGTGGGAAAGTGCTTCCTGCAAATCTTGTGATCCTTCCTATAGTGGAATTTTATGTGATTATTGACATGGATTGGCTTTCTTTATATGGAGCTCATATCAATTTTCAAAGAAGGGAAGTCACATTTCATATTCCAGATCAATCTATGATCGTCTATCAATGCAAGGATGAACATAACCTTCCAGTGGAAATTTCTTCCATTTTATGGGTATTGATTCCACTAAATGAAGGTTATTTAACTCAAATGGTTGGTGAGAAACTCACGATTAAGAATATTCCCATTGTACGGGAGTTTGATGATGTCATTCCGGAGGAATTACCGGGTCTTCCACCGAATCGTGATGTTGAGTTTTCAATAGAACTCGTACAGAGTGCTTTGCCTATTTCAAAGACACCTTATAGAATTGCCCCAATTGAGTTGCAGGAATTGAAGAAGCAACTCCAATAGAATCTTGATAAGGGATTCATACGCCCTAGTGCGTCACCTTGGGGAGAACATGTTCTATTTGTTAATAAGAAAGATGGATTAATGAAACTCTTCATTGATTATCGAGAACTTAACAAGATCACTATCAAGAACAAATATCCTCTCCAACGCATTGATGACTTATTTGACCAACTACGCGGAGCTCAATACTTTTCCAAGATTGATCTTCGTTCAGGGTATCATCAATTAAGGGTCAAAAGGGAGGATATACCAAAGATGGCTTTCCATACAAGGTAAGAGCACTATGAATTTCTACTGATGCCATTTGGTCTTACTAATGCCCATGCTATCTTCATGGATCTGATGAATAGAGTCTTTAGAGACTATCATGATCAATTTGTGGTAGTATTTATAGACGATATTCTTGTCTATTCAAAGAGAAAGGAAGAACATGAAGACCACTTGAGAATTATATTGAAGACCCTGAGAAAGGAGAATCTTTATGCCAAATTTACTAAGTGTGAATTTTGGCTTCAAAAAGTTGCATTTTTTGGGTCACATAATCTCAAAAGAGTGGATATATGTGGATCCAGCAAAAACAGAGGTTATCGAAAGATGGTTGAGACCAACAACAGTAACTGAGATCCGAAGTTTTCTTGGGTTGGCTGGATATTATCGACGTTTTGTGAAAGATTTTTCACGGTTATCTAATCCACTCACCAAGTTGGCTCAGAAAGGAGTTATGTTTGTTTGGATGGAGGAATGTGAAGAGAATTTGAAAGAGTTGAAAAGAAGGTTATCAAGTGCACCTGTGCTCACAGTGCCTTGTAGTGGAAAAAGGTTTTTGATCTATAGTGATGCATCCATGAAGGGATTGTGGTGTGTTCTTATGAAAAATGATATGGTGATAGCTTATGCCTCACGACAGTTGAAAATCCATGAGCAAAATTACCCAACACATGATTTGGAGTTAGCTGCAGTAATCTTTGCATTAAAGATTTGGAGGCATTGCCTTTATGGTGAAAGGTGTGATATTTATACCGATCATAAGAGTTTAATGTATATTTTCACACAAAATGAGTTGAATATGCGTCAAAGAAGATGGTTGGGGCTGATTAAGGATTATGACTGCTCAATCCATTACCACCCTGGGAAAGCAAACAAGGTGGCAGATGCATTAAGTCGACAAGACCATGCTAGTTTATCCATGATGAGGATCACAAAAGATCAAATATTTATGGATTTACAAAGATGGATCTTGGAATTATAATGGAAGGGGGAAAATCTTATCTTTCTCAAATGAATGTTCAACCATATATACATGTGAATATTAAAGAGGCACATAAAGAAGATGTCGAGTTACAAAAGAAGGTGAGAAATGTTCCTGAATTCAACCTTGATTGTGATGGGATAATAATGTTCAGGAATCGGGTTTGTGTTCCTCTCATCCCTGAATTAAAGAAGGAGCTGCTGGATGAGGCTCATAGTTCTTCATTCTCTATTCATCCTGGAAGCCCGAAGATTTATAGGGACCTGAAAGAGTACTTCTGGTGGGATGGCATGAAAAGAGATGTTGCTGAATATGTCTCTTGTTTCTTGGTTTGTCAACAAGTTAAAGCTGAGAGACAGAAGTCTAAGGGGATGTTACAACCATTACCCATACCCGAATGGAAATGGGAAAACATCACTATGGACTTTGTCACAGGACTTCCTAAAACATCCAAAGGCAATAATGCTATCTGGGTCATAGTTGATCGTCTTACAAAGTCTGCACACTTCATTACTATTAGAGAGGAATTCTCTCTCGATCAGCTTGACAGGATATATGTAAAGGAAGTGGTAAGATTGCATAGAGTACCACTTTCTATTATATCTGATCGGGATCTGAGATTTAACTCCAAGTTCTAGCGAAGCCTTCAGCATACTCTATATACAGAGTTGAGTTTCAACACTGCTTATCATCCACAGACAGACGGTCAGTCTGAGAGAACAATTCAAACCCTAGAAGATATGTTGAGAGCTTTCTCTATGGATTTCAAAGGTGGTTGGGATAAACACCTACCTTTGGTGGAAGTTTCTTATAATAATAGATTTCACTCCAGTATTCAGATGGCTCCTTATGAAGCTCTCTATAGAAAGAAATGCAGGACTCCAAATTGCTGGGATGAAGTTTGGGAAAGAAAGCTATTAGGACCTGATCTCGTTGATGAAATGGCAGAAAAGGTCAGATCTATTCAACAACACATAAGAGCAGCTCATAGTTGAAAGAAAAGTTATGCCGACAACCGAATAAAAGACCTAGAGTTTGAAGTTGGTGATAAAGAGTTCTTACGGATATCTCCCTGGAAGAGAGTCATGATATTTGGAAAGAAGGGGAAGTTGAGCCCTAGATATATTGGTCCTTTCGAAATACTGGATCGTGTTGGGAAGGTAGCTTACCGATTGGCGCTTCCACCGAATCTCTCTCAAGTTCACGATGTGTTCCATGTATCTCTCCTGAGAAAGTACATACCTGATCCTTCACATGTACTCAGCTCAGAAGTTATACCGCTGGAGCAAGATCTTTCTTATGAAGAACAACCAATAGAGATTCTGGATCATAGCGAAAAAGTCCTACAAAACAAGACCACTCGATTGGTGAAAGTTTTATGTAGGAACCACCAATTAGAAGAAGCTACATGGGAGCTTGAGGATATGATGAGGGAGAGGTATCCTTATCTGTTTGTAATAATGTGACGAATTTCGAGGGAAAAATTCATTTTAAGGGGGGTAGAATTTAACAACCAAGACATTTATGTTATATAAATCCTCGAAGGAATATTTTTCTACACACTACACTTTCTTGGCTTTCTTTACATGAAATCGCGACCTTCCTCGATAGCTTGCGTCGTACGCAATACCAAGTTTCACTAAAGAACGATATGCTATTAAAATATTATTAAAACTAGCCGTTATGAATAGTAATAACAACTTTTTGAAATTTTATAAATTTTATTTTTCAAAATGGACTTCATTTTTGGATTCGGAATATCGAAATTAGCCTAGGGTGAAATTTTGGTGTTTTTCTAAAAACTTTCAATTTTTGATGAATAGTGAAACCACTAAGTGGTAGTTAAAAAACTGAATTTTTCATAAAACTTAATTTTACCGCTTCTGTGAGTGGAATGTCAAAAATCCGAGAGACACGGTTGATGTCAGTAAGTAAAATGTGGTTCAATGAGATGAAAATAATTTTTTGGTAAATAGTAACTTTTTTCTTGTTTTTTAGCACGGTTAAAAGTAAATAGGGTAATTAAGGGTAAAGATGATATTATTAATCCCCTAACACATGTCCTAATTCTATTGGAAAAGTGTAATTCGACCAAAAACAAACATAGGAATAAAATATGACCATTTAGGCCCACTTGGTTTAGATTAGGACATTTATTATTAATTTATTTAAAGAAGGGTTAAAATAGTTAAAATCAAAGTTTAATAAGTAAATAATTTTTAATATGGGGTCATACATAAAATAAATTCGACTATAAATATTCATTAGAAAGATAAAAAGAGTTCCTACATAATGGTATTTTATTTGTAATTTTTAGACATTAATTAATTTAATTTATTTATGACACAGAGATGATGCAGTAATTATCTTATTAATGAAATATTGACATAATTAATGTTATAAACACCAAAATAAATGTAATTTGAGACTTTTAATGAATTAAACTAATTTTATAGGTTAGTATTATATGTTAGTATTGATTTAATTATATTTTTTCGAACTAATCATTCTGTTATGATTTTCACAAAAATCAATTACTAAATAGTGTCAAAATTGACATAGAATAGTTTATAAAACAAATATTATATTAGTAATTATTATTTTATTCCTAAAAATCTAAGGTTTGGCCAAATGACATAGATAAGGTTATATATATTAATAATTAACAACTTGGGGTTCTTTTTGCGGCTTATAGTAAGTTTATTAACCTTATAGTATAAGAACACAAGAGGACACGGTAAAAGTAAACTTATTTAACTTAATGTTAAATCTAAATGATAAGGTTAAAATAGGAACCTAAACTTGTCTAAATTCTATTGGATGAGAGGATTTCGACCCATCCCCACCTTAGATTCGAAATATATCAATTTGGATCTATTTAAAACCGAACTTGACTTTATAATAAAATAATATTTTTTGTTTTCCCAAAGGTGTCCCACTCCTCCCTTATAAAAGGGCACCTCATCCCCCTCTTCCTCACACCACTTTGAGCCTTCAAGATCGGCCAACCCCTGAAAATTACTCCTCTATACTTCCCTAGAGACATCCTAGAGGTCCTGGTCTTTTTTAATGACCCATTTTAGTGCCCTAAAAGGAGGTCTCAAAGAAGCACTTCAAAGAAGAGGTAATGTCCGTTACCGATTCTTTCATCTTTATTTATTCTTCCACTTCTTCTTCTTTAGTTGTTTCATTATGAAGTAATAACATCAGTATCACTCATATACTTATATGTTATTATATGTATGAAACAACCCTATTTCACCATCTATCCATCCTACGAAAAAAGAAATCATCGCGCTTGCGTACGTACGGAATACCGTCTCCACGCCGTGGTGTAATCTATTTTCCACCATCCCCTTACTTGGATGGGTATAATGGTGTAAATAATGACTTTATATTACTATTATACAGTGATAATTATTCTAAAATAGTATAAATACACTCCAATACAATTCCACGATCATAGAAACGGTATCATCACTCGTGCGTACGTACGGAATACCGTCTCCACGATGTGATGCGACTCGTTCTACATGATCTTCATTTCATAATGATTATATAAATGAATTGAATGAATGAATATGATATATATTACACTAATACCATTCTGGAAATGAGTTATCTATAACCTAAATATAAGAATAATAATTTATTCAGTAAAACACGCATAAGAACAAAAAGTTATAAACACCCGAATAACAAGTAGCAATGAAATATTACTACTAAGAAGCTATGAAAATGACCATATATGATATCATTAAAATAAGTATGATTCTGGAATAAGTCAATAACATTATTTAAATCATTATACATGAGTTTCAGACACTTACAAAGCAAATTGGACCTAAGGTAAGGGAAATATCACAATCTCATTTTTATCCGAGATTGTTTATAATTTGGTATTTACTGGGGTGTATTTTATCATCCACATCCATGTTTCCTCAATATGTAATATTATTTCCATCCACATAAAATTGTTTAAATCCAATTTTACCCTTCGTTGAGTTTTTAGTAAAGTATATGAAAGGAATCTTTTTCCGTTTTTTGTACGAGGTACTTTTTGACTTTTCCGACAAAAGTACGAAGAATGTTTTTTTTAACTTATACGGCATGAATGGATTTTTAGAAAAATTAGTTCCAAGAAGAATACATTACATGATTTCAAGTTTATTTTTAATCAACTAATTTTAGTTTAAAATTGTATGACATGTTAAGAAAGGAAAATGTTTTTGAAGTAGAAATGATATTTTCCTCAAGAATGGAGTTCAAGTGTTTTATCAAAATTCTTTTCCATCTTAGATAATATAGGGTTCTGTTTCTATCCCTATTATTAAATTGATTTGATTATTTTGTGATGAAATTATTTTTATGAATATCATTATCTTATAAGATTTGTTTTATGATGTCATGATGTTGAAGAATCCAATTTTTATTTCATGGGTTATGCTATGATGTATGGTTTATGATTTTATGGCACACATAAGAATGGTATCATTATGAGATGGGTGGGACCTATATCTCCCTCTAATGCATTGGGTAATGATTTTATATCTCATGAGATAGACATGGCTGGAATGGTAGGTTATACCGGTTCAGTGAAACCGGACTGAAACGAGGGTGACTCGGTTCAGAAATTTACTTTGTCCACTAAGATAGTCTTGGCAATGAGTCTTGACTAATAAGATATGATTCTATATGATTATGTGTGTATGCCACAAAGTTTCATGTTTTATGTTATGATTATTGTGATTACATTTCACTACAATGATTTATCCCATGTTATGAAATTATGATCTCTTTTGCAGGATAAGATTTCCAAAAGTTAAGTACTTATGTATATGATGTGATTGATATTTCTTTTGTTTACCCTTACTGAGCATTTGAGATCACCCTTTTGTATGTTTTCTTTACCCAGGTCAGGAATAAGGTTTTTAAGTAAGATATTCCAAAAGGGACTATAGATATGATAAAATAAATGGGAGACAGTATAGACGCATTATGAACCAGTTGTTTATGTTTCCCAGTTTCTAAAGACACAATACTTATACGGTCCTTTCGTGGTTTTGTTATATGATGTAATAAGTATGCTTCAATTTTGAAGTATTAACAATGTATGTAAAGTATGGCTCATTATAATATGTGAGGGACATAGTTTTTCTATAATAACGGTGGATAACAATCAACAAAAATGCTCATTTTCAATATATGTACCTTACATTAATTCACCGCACTCTCAAAAAATTTATATTTCATAGGAAATATATTTTGTATCGACCCACATACCCCAGAGCCTTACTTTTCTATGGATTTTTTGATAACCCCATTTCACGGGAAAAGTGGGAACACTTACATGGCCCATAGGCATAAATATTACATGACCCATAGGTGTTTGGAAATATACAGGCTATATCTTCATATATCGATATTAATTTTTATAGGATAAATATTATCTCTTTGAATATAATATTTCAATTGTCTTGAGAAAATGAATTATGATCTTAAATAAATAAACATTTAAATTTTACAAAATTTAGAAAGAATTCAATTTCTTCTCATTAAGGAATGATGTCTATGTGGTTGTATTTTATTGGTACTGTATAAACATGGGAAAAATGAGAAATCCAAAATATCACTATGTAATATGTTGTTTACAATAAATAAATCAATTTATTAAAATATGTGTGATACTATAAATTATGACTAAATGATATTTTACAGTGATAATCACACTCCGTGAGATTAACCAATAAAAATTTAACAATGCTATTATAGGTTATCAGATGTGAAATTATAGTATCTATAAAAATTATAATTATTTTTAAATGACCAAAAATTAGTAAATTTTGATGATTCAGGACTAGACTACAATTATTTTTAAAAACACATATGGACTTGTAAAAATCCATTAGGATAAAAAATAAGGATGATTTCGTTTTCAAATACTCCTATAGGTTTTCAGTGAAATTTTACTGTTTCTTGGAAACTATTTCTGAATGTGTATAAAACTGCATATTCTTCACACAAAAAATTATATTAAATAAAAAAATGGTGATGAGTAATTTTAAATGATTAATTTTTATAATATAGAAAAAAATTATATGGATAAACAAAAAATACAATATAATCCCACATATCTGAATGTTGGTGAGGTGATGTTATTTTTTTTATGAAATATTAATGTTGGAAACATAAAATTAAGAGTAAATCATCCAATTACATTCTATTTGTGTTGTAAATTTTGGAATCTCACTACACAATTTCACAAAATGTTATGTTTTGTTGAAGAAGAAAATTAAACAATAAATAAATCATTAATTTGTGAGAAGATAAATTATATTTCATATAATATATTCAATAAATAATTATTATTCAATATTGGAAGTTACCATAAATGAAATAGAAATTAGAAAGATTAAAAATTTGAGTGAGATAAATAAAAATTTATCTTTTCCATTCAAAATAATACTATATTCCATGGAATATATGAATTAGGTAATGATGTTGGGATAGATAATTTTATCTAAACATGAATTGAATGTTCTATTAGATATACATTATTTTGACTGAACAAATTCTGAAACATTATTGATTAATTGGTCACTACAAATGTTATTTATACTAAAACATTGATTAAAAATAAAATATAAATAATTAAATTGAATTATATAAATAATAATAATATATAACTATAGATAATTTACAAAATCAAAAGTTCAAATTTAAATATAAATTTTAGTATATTCTTGGATTAAGTCATGCTATGAATTATTATATCAAAAGTATTGTGGTTGTTTATGCTGAAGACATGATGATGCGATGAAATTATAATGGTTAATTGATAAATAAAAATCATGTGATGAAATGATTAATTATGATTTAATGGTCATTCAATTATATTGAATATGAATATTGAGATCTATTATAAAAATTATACCATTTCCCATGCATGTATATTTTCAATGTAAAAATTAATATATATATATATATATATAGAAGATTTATCTCAATGATAAATCAGTGTTGATAGATGTTATCTATAATAGACCTACTATAGAGAAGAATGTTGGGTTCATTGGTTTAATAAAAACATTAAAAACTACATGTAGAGTTGTAAAAACACAAAGAATACCCAATAAATTCACAATTTTTTTGATGTGGAATAATAAATTTTCTTCCATTGTAGAAATTGTTTTCCATTTAAATAGAATCACAGTCATGTGTATGTATCAAATCATCCTTTTTCAGACAACAATATATATATCGTTCTTCATTCTATATAGTAATTCGATATTATCATGCCAATATCATGTTCTAGTGGCAATCCTCTTTCATCGTCTCTTTTAGATACCCTCCACATGATATGTTTGTGATAATTTAAAAAAATTATTAATAAAAAGTATAATTATTAAAAATATCTTTCATGTTTCCAGTAAATAACATATATGATATATGTGGTAGTATTTTATAAAATACCCAACAATGATAAAAACTATATCTTATTCAAAATAGGGACTCATACAAACAAACTATTGATTAACATTGTGTTTTTTAAATATCATCAATATTAAGTGATCATGTTTTATTATTTACATTAGATATATGATTTCTGTTATAATGATACTAATATGTGGTATGTATTGAAAAATAACAAAACATTTATAAGATCATTTAATTAAAATGAAAAACATATCAAGAAAACCGTAATATAAAAATAATATTTTTGAATAAGAATTTAATATGTTCAATAAAATGAATGAACAAACCAATATATGTATTGATATTTGTTGTTATTTATAATAATCAATTACATTAGTGGGTCAACTTCATATCACTAGTATTATGGTCACACACAATGGGAAATGATTGATTCTAACACATTAAAAAACCTAATAACATCTCAATTGGTTATGAAAAAACTAAATTTTAGTGGTTTGAACAATATAGAATAATTAATAAAACTCATTATTTTTATTAGTTTATATAAATCACCACCCTGAAAATTTTATATTTAGAAATATAGGGGAATTGAATAGACATTATGGAAAATAAAATTCAGAAGAATTCAATAAAGAAAAAATTATTAATTTTTTATATTTTCATTAAAGAATTAAATTCAATTAAAATTTGGCATAGATATTAAACCCCATTTGGTTCTAAATTATGAATCACCTTTATATTCGTGATATATGATATTTATATAAATATTTAATTAATAAGAAAATCATATAATTGATTATCAATATATTATTCAAAAAATTTATATGATCATTGTTACTGTGTACTTGAAGTTATACTGAATAAAGATACCTTGATTATGTCAGTATTGTATATATTATCCCATTTCCACAATATTCGTGCAGCAAAAATCATATATAATTATTTAAAATATTATAATCTAGTGATTTTTTTCAATTATATTTAACTATATTTATAACATATATCTCACATCCTATCATATAGATGAATATCTCAAATAATAGTTAAAAAATATGTCAACATGATTATTATAATACTTAGTAAAAATATATTCATCAAAATTTTATTATTCCATTAGATATGTACACATATATTTACCAATAGAAGAATATAAAATATTTCAAAACCTCATAAGAAAGGATCCACATTATATTATCACATATATAAAACATATTACACTTATATTAAAGTACGCATGGTTTAATTACATAGGAAAATAAATCCACGATCACCAAATTATATCACATTGAATAGTAGTTATATCTATACATTCAATTTTCTGCAGAAACATTTCAGGATATATGATTATAATATAATACAATGATATGCAATGAAGAATAACATGATATTATAATAATATTCATTGGGTTTTGAATCATATAATATTCCAAGTTCTATATAGACACATTTATTGAATATAATTTAATTTCATTAAAAAATTACTTGATATAAAATACATTATAAAAAGACCACATGTTTATTAATTTGAATGAAATATTAATAATTTCCCCCAATCACAAATTTGATTGATCCACCTAATAGTTTAAAATATATTGGCTTAAACTATTCAACTAGGAATAAATTATTTATCAGTAATTTATATTATTATTATATATATGATTATGAATCATATTTATACATGAAATATGTAATTAAAAATTTAAATGAGTTAAGAATAGTGAATAATTTTCCTTTTTATTCAATTTGAATTAGTTTTTTAAGAATTTTTAATTAATAAAAAATTATTAAAATATATTTTTTTATGTGAATAATTCTTGGGAAGTCCTTATGTTTTTAATTTATTTTGTTTCCAAATATATTTTCAACCAAATTAGATACATTAATATATATATTCTTTCATAGGGTTAGATACTATATATTTTATTTATAATTTCTTGCACACCCCTTCAAAATAAGTAAGAATACAATCACCCTTGATGAAATATATAATCATATCTATCTATTTGGAATGTTACAGTTTTTTAAATTAATTATAATGAGTACATTTCCATCACTAAATAATGAGATTATATTATTACTCTTTATCAAATAAATTAAAATATTCATTACAAGGTCAAAAATAATTTCACAATTATTTTAATTTTATAAACCCGTCTTAATTAATTAATAACATACATTATGATGACTATTTTAAAAAACAAGATTGAACTTTCTATCAAAATTCATGGATCCTTAATAGTTTATTAGTTTCCAACGATATTATTAGGAAAAAAATCTAGTGAATGTGACATAAAATATAACATTTTTAAGTAACACTATTTTATAATTTTACCATGATATTTATTCTAAACACATTATCAAGGTATTTATTATTATTAGTTCTATGAGTTGTAAATATTTATTTATATAAATCATTATTCATTTCATATATTATTATTCTCCGATAAATTTCATTGAATTTAAATATATTTACATTTTTTCATTTATTTTAAAAAACAATATATTTTTTAAGAGGATTAGATTCATCCAAATAAAAAAAAGAATTTAAACTATGCTTACCCTAAAATTTTTTAAACAAATAGTTTATATTTTTTTGAACAATTAAAAATTACTCATAACATCATGACTGATAATTTCAAAAAATGAGATTAATTTTTAATTCAAAAAATGATCTATTTCATCTAATAAATAATATGATCCTTAAAAACATTGAAATAATCCAGGTTGTTTCTTATACACACACTTATAAATTAGCGTAATTGAATGATAAATTAACATCCATTATGTATATATATATATATATATAATATAATAACAATTTATTACATAGTGAAAGAGAATTGTAGAAGATTTAATAATTACCCTTAGATAATAATTTTATTTTTTTGTTAGAAAAATTATTTATTTTTACATCCTTATTTGTCATGTACAAGTTAAATTTAGAAACTCAATAATAATTGCTGGACTATATGAAAATGATCCATGTATATCTAAAGGGGGATTCCCTACTAAATATATCTATATGGTTGGAAAAAGAATAATATACATGGAATGAATTTTATATTCCACTATGTTTACGTGTCAATCAGAGACATATATTGTGATATCCTCTATCTATTATATTGGATCCTATTCTATTGTTATGACAACACCTTCATCAGAAACGAGAAATCCTTATATCTGATTCTCTGGATAAATCGTAATTTTTATCATTCTTTCTATATATTGAGTTATTTAATTTTCTAAAACCATTATTGAATAAAAATATTCAATATCATGTATAAAATAATGATATAGGAATTATGAATTACCATGATTAAAAAATATGTAGTCAATATTTTGTAATGAATTGTATTTTCAATAAAGATGAAATGTATAAAAAAATGTTCATTTTTATATTATGAATTATAGGAAAAAAATTCACAAAATATCATTTGGATAACATAGAAATATATATTTATGTTATTTTGTACATTTTTGATTGAACTAATATGTCTTGTATATGCATCAGACCCATAAATTTTGCAATTTTTTTACCTCTTCACAACCAAGATAATTTTTTGATTCGTTGTAGTACCTTTTTATGTAATATACATTATTATATATTATATTGTTTTAATAGATAATCCAAAAAATATATAAGAATTCATTTATGACCCATTATAGAGTAAAATTAAAATACATTTTCTTACAACTCATATCACATTTATCATTTTATTACCGTACATATGGTATAATTAGTTTAAATACTAATATATAACATCAATATCCATAAAAATATATATTAAATATTCACCAATATGATTTGTTTGATGTAATTAATGGCATATTATATCATAGATTTCAAATATTTTTTTACATATTCAATTATTATAAGGATTAATACCCTTTTTATGTGATTTAAAGACATAAAATTACAATATTTATTGTTAAATATAATGAAAAACTATAATACACCATCAGATACATCAAATATTTAAACATAAAATATATGAAATGTCCCCACATAGAGGAAATCATGGATAGCTAATAATGAAAATTAATAACATTATATCAATCCCTTATTATTCTATTTTATAGAAACTATAACTGTGTGTATAAAACCCACATGTCGGGGAAATTTCTCTTATATGTATAAAGAATATTCAAATAGTAAAAATAAACTCGATATAATAAAAAACAAGACTAGGAACATTATATAGTAATATGATATTAATAAAAGATATATCAAATATTAAATACCAAATGAATATTATATGGTATCAAAAATTATATAAAGTCATTGGGTCCTACTAGTAAAATCATGGGACAAAAATAATACACCACACTAATTTTGATAAACTAATGTACATATAATGTTAATAAAATAGGTACTCTATCATGGATACCTTGTAAAACCATCCTTCAAAAAGTGTTATAATCATAATGATGCCTTTAGGAATTATGAACAAGATAAATGAACAGATATATTTATTTATCCATCACCCAATGTTATCATGGATGAATCACCCAATATCACTTCTATGTATAGTATCATTATATCAAAGAAAAATATGTAAAAATATATCCCCAAGAACATTGAAACTTCATCTTCACTCTCACACCATAAAAAAAATTATTGGTTCTTCAATCCCTAATATAATCATGGCATAAAACCTATTATTTTATATCACATCCATATTTCACATACTATGTTGTATTATCACCATGGAAAAATATCGACATATAAATTCCACAAATGATTATTTATTGAAATTATCACCATATAGCATACCTCAATTTCAAATCAAAACTTTTTAATGAGAGAAATAAATATTTTTTATGGACATTATTATTTTAATTTAATTTTATCATGAAAATAATCGACCACCTATCATTATAACAAAAATATAACCATTAAATCTATAATATTATAAAAAACGTTATTAAATTGAAAAATATATTAATAAATTTACCTTATTAATTCATTATGCATATTGTGTTTTCCTAAATTATGGAAAGGATGGGGTAGCCTTCTAGAAGATCCCTCAAACCCAAAATAATTGAGGAAAATTCTTAACCTAAAACCATGAAACTATCCAAAATGGTAATCTTATTTATGTTTTTTTCCATCTGAAAATATCTTAAATATATAAGAATATATTAGTACCATATATTCAATATCTATATGTGTACATTTAAATAAATGTATTACTTTCCCTCATAATAACTTATAACTCAATATATATATTCATTACAACTATCAGAACTATTAAATCACAAGACAATCGATTAAAAAAATTAACATAGTTATAGAATTATTAGAATTCCATTTTAGTAAACCATTCATCATATTTTTTATTTAACTATTACCAAAATCATTACATTTATGGTGGTATTTATATTATCACAAATTCATTCAATCAACTAACCACTTTCATAATTGTTAATCATATTTATAATAATAATTACAAAATCAAATTTTCACCCATTTTAAAATAATTATAAATCAATTTCTTCCGATATTCTCTCATATCTATCTAATAAACCCTATCTATCTTTGTTAATTTTAACTAATTTAAATTCTTTGTGAAAATTATAACATCAACCCATTAAAACCAAACCCATTAATATATATTCAACAAAAAATATATACAAATATCCACTATAATGACAATAAAATCAATTCATTCCATACAAACCGATAAAAATTAAACCAAATAAACCTGGTTATTCAACCACCAATTCAACAATAAATGTACTTAAATCATAATTATATGATAAAATAATCATAACCATTTATCAAATAACAATATGAAATAACTTTTATATGTCCATAAAATAATTGTATCATCGTATATATTTATAATATAGATCATCACATTTATAATTCAATCTTATCAATGAAGAATTTTTTATTCAGATATAAATAAAATACATCATTTTCTTTTCGAAAATACATTTTTTAAATGTATAAAAAGACATGAAATGTGATACTAAATTGTCAAACAAAATGACATATAAATATCATTTTTGAAAAAAAAATAATTTGAAAAATGTAAAAAACCCATTAAAATAAGTAAAATATTTTTAAAAAAATATTATTTTAAACACCGAATAAATTCAATATCCTTCGATATAGCTCATTAATATAATTAGGTTATTCTACACCAACATTATTTATAAAAATATATAAAAACATATATTTTTGAAAATTGATAAATGTGATTTCCTAAATCCAATAACTAATAAAAATATTTATATACCACTAAAGGAGAAGATAATGATATTATAATTTGAAAACCACATAAAATAGAAAGATCAATCATAATGTCTATATTTGAAAATTACACATAAGAAAAAATATAAAAAAAGAAATTTATTGACATAAAAACTTTATCACAAACTAACCCAAAGGAAGAGAAATTAAAAGTACCGTGGTGAATAGAAAAGGAGATACATATAGATTATAATCAATTTGTACCTAATTTATAATGACCAAAAAATAATTTAAAGTATAATTAAATTAAACGGAACACATTAGTATTTATATTGGTTGAAAAAAGTCATTTACAATTTCTATAATTTTAAATAATGGAATAATTCATAATTTTATTGAACATGATTATTCATGGGGTTAAATTGGTTAACATGTCGTAATACAATAACCTCTTGAAAATACTCAGAAAATTGATCTCGAAATCTCATTCAAAATAATTACCAACCAAACCACAATGTGAAGAAAATAGACCATATATATTCTCACCAAAAAGGATGAATTTAAAAAGTAACCATCCAACACATTACATAACATCAGGTAAAACCATGAACAAATATAACTTGGGGATGGTTAGTTAAATATTCTTATGTGATAGATAATTCAAAACTATCACCTAATAAATAGATAATATAATTTAAATTATCAAAGTTTTTTTGGCCAACACTATGAAATACAACCCATCATGGTGTAACCATGATTAAAAATAATGATCTATAAGGGTCCAAAATTACAATAATACAAATAATATCCCTCTAATAATAACACATAATCCTCTATAATCACAGACAAATTCTTATTACACCAACCATAAAACTATTTTTTAACAACATTACACAATACTCTCTTCGATTACACAATATGATTTAGTAAAAAACCATGAAATATCATAATACATAAGGACATTAAAAACATTCTATAGGACCAATATATCATTTTACAAACTCATTATAATATAGTGAAATGGAACAAAATATAACACATTATATTAGTGGATAATTTATATTTATGTGTCACTTATATTATTAGGGATGGAAATAATAAATTACATAATCTAGTTAATTATATTAGAATTCAAATTATTACTACTCAAAAGATATTCTATGGAACACCACATGTTATTATAAATTTTTTTTAATTAAATTAAGTACATCAGATTCCATTTATTTAATGGTGCGCTAATTTAATAAATTATTATACTATTCACTAAGATAATTTTGTTCTACACGCAACACTGACATGGATTGTGTTACCCAAAAACACTGAGTTTTACAAAACAACATTTTTTTATTAAATTTTTATATAAAATTTATTTATAACCTAGTCATTAAAAATAATAACATAAATTGAAATAAGTGGTTTTTAAATATTCTACACAGTTCTTTTATGTAAATAATACATTTTTATAATAATACATGCATATTATTAATGTCATTATAAGTTTGAAATTTCTATGTTGTTAAAATAACATAATTATATACACTATGTAAAATAAAAAATATAATATTAGAAAATGATAAAAATTTAATTTTATTAAATTAATAACATTTTTGAATACAAAATATCAGTATTTTATTATGTTAATTTTATTTCTAACAAACATCATTTCGATATGAATAGTGAAAAATAATGATTTTTAATTCAAAACTAATGTTTTCATATAATTTATTTATATAGTTGAATTATATTTTATGATGAATTTATAGTAATAGTTGAAAATTATACATATATTAATCAATTTTGGGTACCTAGAGTCTGTTTTATTTTGATTTCAGATATGAAATCTTAATGATAATTTGAACATTCTTTCTTTAAAGAGCCCTTTTTCTTGCCTCATATATGAGATTAGTATTGAAATTATTTTTGAAGATTATATGAAATAAATATATAAAATATTTTAATAATTTGTTTTAATAATTAAATTATTTATATTATAATAATTTCAACTTATTTAATTTCTACAAATATTAATCAATATAATTAAAAAATTTAAAATTGATTAAAGTAAAATTAATCTTTGTAGAGGAATGATCCTTTAACATAATTGATAATATGACCATTCTACTTGACCAAAAAAAAATTTATATTTATATTTCAGAAATAATCCATTATATATTTTTGTGTGTTTTTATTTAATTTTTAGTTAAAACCCCTGGGGACACAAAAAAGGTTTTTGAAAATACCAATTGTGTCCTCTTCATCCCTTATTAATGGCCACCACCTCTCCACCTTCTTCACAAATTGATAAAAACTTAATAATTGCATTGATATAACAAATTTACCTTTCCAAATAACTCTATTTCTTCATGAAGCCCCTGTTTTGGAAGAAGTCCATCCAAATAATCCCTTTTGTGTGAACCAAAAGAGGATAGCCAACGAAGAGGTAACAACCTATCTTAAGGTATTTTCTATTATTTTCGTCATCCACTACATCAATTATTCCAATTACATGAATACACAAAAGAATCAATATCATAAATATTATGAGTTTATTTTTATTTATTTACTGAAACTTACACACACTTTAATCTAATCGGTAAAATACATAACATTCTTCTCTATATTGATCTACCACCTCTCGAAACTATGTTTTTTATCATTATAACCAGACATGGATTGAGAATATGATGGGAACTATATTTTTATTGATATATATGTTAATTTTTATTTATTTATACTTCTTTAATTAAAATATAACACATACATTAATTATTACCACTTTTAGAAAATACAGAAATTTTGTTTTGGGAAGTTTGGACTACAACATCTTCAAAGAGATGTGATTCATTCAAAAATTACATTATTGTTTTTAAGGTGGTATTTAATGAAGATGTATTATATATATGACAGAATAATTGTATAATAATGATATTATATATATATATATATATATTATTATTTTCATTATTTTCTTTCTTTAAATTATTTAAAAATGGAAACAACATTCATGTGTATGCATAACCAACCATCTCAATGAATTGTGCATTAAATTTCATATTTATATTTTATATATATATATATATATATATTAATATATAAACATATATAATGAATATAAGTGATATTTAATCCATTTTAGACATTCTGTAAATCATTATATAATTATGGGGGAAAATTAAAACAAATTAAGACAAATGTCAAAATCAAGAAAAAGTTTCCTAAAATGAATCCTTAACTCTAAATTGATAGAATATTGTTAATATTAAGAAATAATCAAACCATATATGGTATTATATATAATAATAATTTTTTATAAATATTTTAAAGAAGCCTATATTTAGTATACCCGAGGTTTTTATGAGTACTATATGATTAAATACAAAATGTAAGGGGATTTCTATCATCAATTTTATTTTTGTGAGATTTATGTCTTATTCACCACAAAATACTTTTGAGGGATGCATATGTTTCCCATGAATATATTATATGATTAGTAATCCTAAATTTATGGGTATGTACATATTCATTTTATGATATGACTTTCATGGGGTATATGTTTCAAAAGTAACTAAATTGGTAAATTATTTTTGTCTCAATTTTCCATCTTTAAGACAAGTTTTGCTGAATATCAAAAAATATATATTTTTATAAAATTATTTCAAAAATATTTTTGATTATGATAAATTAATATCATTTTTATTGAAAATATATATTAAAAAAAATTAAATATTTTTTCAAATAACCATTCATAATTTTTCAATATTTTTTTAATGAAATTTGTTTCAAAACATTATTACGAATTATTTATACTTTTTCAATGATTTAAAAATGATATTTTCTACAAAAAGTATTACAAAATTCATTATATGATTTAAATTTTTTATCAAATAAACATATTTTATTTTTTAAAAATTTCATGATATGTTATCAGTTTATTTTCAAGGGAATGTTTTAAAAAAATTTATTTGATATCTTTATAAGTTTTCAAATAATTTTCAAATATTTTTGTTTCCAAAAAGTTTCCAATTATTTAGAGAAAAATGTTTTAATAATGTTTTCATACTTATGATATATATTTTAATGGAAAAAGGATCTCAAAAATTTTCTTTCATCATTTAAACATTTTCATGGAAAATGTTTTTCAAAGGGTATTATATTTTAAATATTTTTTCAAATAATCAGGAATATTTTTTTCAATATATAATTCTACATCATATTTCAAAATTATTTTCCATCTAATATTATATTTTTTGATATAACTTCTTACATTTTGATAAATGTTATAAATGTTCTAAATAAATTATTTATTTGAATGGTTTATTTTTTTATGTCATTATATTAATGAAACCCGTTTCTCTTTCATGGGTTATACTATTATGAAATCCACATCATTTTTCATTTTATTTTTTGATAAAATGGTTATAAAACATTTCTTTTTCCATGGTTTAGGATTTTATTTATTTTTAATGAAACCCATTTCATTTTGTGGGATTAGTTTTGATGGATTTGAAGCTAATATTTTTTTGGGTCATAATATTATAAATATTTTATTGTCTATTGTAACATGTATAAATGATCTTATTATGAGATTGATTGGATACATAACATCATCTAATGCATTAGGAAAATATTTATATATCCTGAGAAAATTTTGTGAATCTAGTCGACGAGCTAAATCCTCTATGGGAATATGGGGGGGAATCTAGTATAGGGTAACAAATACAAAAGGATACGGTTCAAAATTATTCATAGTATGTGAGAATTACATGATTTGGAAAGATAGGAAAACCCATTCCAATATTTTTAGATGTGGAAACCCAATCCACTAAGGAATTATAGAGAGACTCGAACACTTACAAGGAATTATATGTGACTTAGAATGGAGGGTTTTTCAGAATTGTAGTTGTAGTTCACATGATGTACCCTGATAAGTTTTAGCCATGCATTTTAATTTATATGGAATCATTTTACATTTTGATCTATATTCCACAATTCAATGTCTTATTCATATGTTATTCTTTCTTGTATCATGAAATTTATTACCATATGATTCATGTATTATAACATACTAGTATATATAAAATGGCATATGGTAATGATCATATATGTTCTAGGCATTATCATATACTATTACGATTAAAATATCAAACCCTTATTATCATTTTTATTCCGACTAATATCTTATGTTTACCCATACTGAGAGTCTTATTTATCGCCTTTCATTTATTCCATTCCCATGATATGATTTTATTTGTTAATTATAATATGTATATTAATGGTGATAGTCATGATAATAATTTTGAATGATAATTTAGATCACTTATGTATCATTTTTTATGTTGCCATGTTTCTAATGTCACTAGAATAATACACTATTTAAGAGTCTTGTTTGTGTTATTTAATAATTATTCTAAAAATGTGATGTAATGTTAATTTATAAAAATTGACTATCTCTATATTAATTTTTTATGGTTTTAAGGTATTTGTTCACTACCTCATACATCGATAAACAAATATTTCAAAGTATACAGCTCTGCTCAATTATGTCTTTTTGAAAATATAATACTATGAGGATAAAACATGTTTTCATTTTATAAAAAAACATCCCGACATTAACCATGAAGTGTTATAATACTTCTCTCAAACATCAAGCCTATTTTTTTCAAAACTCTATATGAGAACAATAAATCGATAATGGACATAAAAATTAAATAATAAACAATTATCCGATTAATGAAATAATTTTCTCACAATTATATATTTTACATATATTACATAAGAACTTTCTGTTACCTTATGAAATAATGGTTTCCCAGTAAATCCATAAAAAGAAAAAAATAATTAATGATTAATAGAGGAATAATTTTCCTATCTATAAGTGCCCAGATCTGCGTGGGTCTACCCTTTTAGTTTTTTTGATGACCAATGTTATCAGAGAAGTCTCATCTGAAATCTGGAGACGTTCAGTCACTAGAAGCTATAAATATAGGGGACATGATGTGACCATCGGTGGCACGACGTGTACCATTTGAGTTTGAGAAAAATAAAATAAAGCATCGAGGTAAAATGTTTTTCAGCATAAGTCACCTTGAGTGGGTACATGACATGACAAGGAGGTACAAGTTTGGTACTGACCCTCTGATAGGGATTTTAAAGCAACATAGTTTCTTTGTTTTTTCATACCTTATAGCATGAGTACACAACATCTTGACCCCAGATGACCTGGATTCCTCCCTCTTAAATGATTTTTGATTCCATCATCCTAGATCGGTTCCCCGCTTCGTTTCTTCAATTAGTCTTCACTTTGAGATATGACATACAACCATTATTTGGTTTTTTTCAATCTGTCTTATATTGTTTCTCCCTTCATATCTATGGTGTTTAATCTACAATGTTCAAAGATAGTATCTTTTGGTTTTATCGGTGTTTTGTGCTATGAAATCTTTAGGTGGATGTTTTTGTTGTGGGGAAGTTAATTATGATGCGCTGCTTTGATCCATTCTCGAGTGAAGAATGGAAAAATCCATTTGAGGTAGGGAATTAATTTCTTCATTAATTATTTATGTGGAATCCTAAAGTTAGTATTAATTTTTCCTATGGATCACAATATAAATGTCCTAATTATATACTTATAACAAATTATTATGATTGGATTGATCACATGTTGTTTTTTTGCACTGAGATATTGGGTTTCCTCTTGATTTTCTATATAGTGTGATATCATTCATTCATATTTTAATATTGTTCTTGATGAAATTGGTAAAGAACGTACAACCAATATTAAATGATAATTGATTATATAATGATGTTGTTGTATTTAAATTAATCTAGTCATTATTTTAATTTTATTTTAATCAAATTGATGTCTATTTACTTGTTTAATTTAGTTTTTGGTTAAATATGAAGCATGTTGGTGCTCGTTGTGTAAATGCATGAAAAAGTAATTGATTAATTAATTTTTGGTAACTATGTTAGCTATTCATTTAAAAAAATCATACTTAGAACATACTTATAATGAAATTTTTTATTTTATATGGAATAGAGAACTCAATTTTTGATAAAATATAATTTCGGGTACATATATAGGTGATAATCTTGGTTGTAAAGGCCATGTGCCTTATGCTTGGAGTTGTGAGAGGTCAATGATTGTGAAGGCAGGATGCCATGTTTAAGGGTTAAGTTCTGAGTCAATATGATTTATATTTCATACTTCGTGTGGTTTTATGTGATCCAGGATGGATATTATTATATGTGGGGGTAGGGAGGCCAACTGGTTGTGGCAGTTGCTTATGCCAAAGTTGGCAAGATGCATCTGTATATGCATGTGTTTTCAGGGATGAAACGATCGGTGATGAAATGGGTTGGATATGAAAGCGGGATACTTATTAAATCTTATTGTCTGCTATCATCTTTGCATTCGACACTGCTCAAGGAAGATGTTTTATTTTAGCCTCCTTCAAAAACGGGATAAGACATGTGAGGTATGACACCTACTTTCCATCATTAGCTTCATGGTGGAGGATGGGTCTATGCTCCTACTATAGGTGGAAACAACTTGACAGGTAGTTCATCTACTCCCCAGGATGAGCCCCCTTATATTTATTATCATAAATTTTTTTCTATATTAATTGGGAATATGGGAATGTAATAATTCTTTTAATGAAGGAATTAATAAATGATGTGAACCCATGGGGGTTGGGATTACTAAGATGCAATGCTGATGTAATATTTCAGAGCAGCTACAGACATTCTTTAGATATTCCTAGAGGTCATGAATATTTGGAGTGATGATAATAAAATATAATTGAAATTAGAAATGGGTTAATTAAAGTTTATGACATTATTTTACATAGTCATCAACTGATTAAAAAATAATGATGCATTATAAAAAAATATTAGATGGTTGTGTTCTTTTGGGATACCTAGTCATTGAAGTAGAAGTCAGGAGTCTGGGAGGTTTTAGATTTGTTGATTCTATGAAATTTTTTTTCTTATAGTGTCCTTGTGAGCTATATTATATTTCTTAAATTTTATTCTATACGCTACTCCACCCCTTCAGTTAGGGAAACACACACCTGAGGATTATGAGCCCTAGGGGTATATTCCCCCACATTCTGGTCGGAGGATAGATGGCCGACTACACCCTTTGTCCCTTCTCTCTTCTCTTTTTAGTTACTTGTGATGGTAGGGACAATAGATTTTTTTACCCATATATGTTTATAAAAGGATACAATGGATTTTTGTTATTAACACACATGTATTCTGGATATAGTTTTCTATGCACTACTATTTAGGTATCATGTATTGGTTGTGATGGCTTTATGATCCTTACATGGTGTATGGGATGTAATGGTTTGTGGAATATCTTTCGATGTATGATACTTGTTACGTGGGCTGTGGTGGCTCATGAAAACAACCTTGTAACATTGGTATTGTGGATGTAGTGTTTTTTTCACAAGGATAATATCGTGGTCCTTCACCCTAGTGTCAGCGGGCGTGGCTTTTTGGAGAGAGATTCTTAGTATGAGGGACATTGTGGAAAAGCGGAAAACCAATGGGGAAGTAGAAGTTGGGTAACCTTTATATTCATTATAATATTATATAATATGATATGTGATACTTGGTGAGAGTATCCATCGTTATTCTTGGATCATAGTATTAATGATTAGGTGATTAGTTAGTTTCACAGGTTGTTCAGTGTCCTTTAGCAAGAATTATGTACATTTTCACAATATACTATATATAGGATCCTAATGATTATATTATTATAATCACTCCACATATATATAAACTATTTCCACTTTCACCTAAATTAGGATAAATACCAGTCTAGTTACTACTAGAAATGGGTTATAGGAGCTATCCATGCATCCCAATCACTGTTATTTTAACATTTATTTGGTACATGATGTTTTCAATTTCAGATGTAGTAGTATTTTAATTATATTTAATGTATGTACATGGTATTTATTTTAGATTTCCAAATGTGTTGGATTTTCTAGATGTATTTTTTATCTATCTATTTTGAAAGTGTTCTCTTAGTGGGTAATGTCTCTCATTTGTGTGTTTACTATAGCCATGGTGCTAGTCGCCAACCTGGGGACAATAAATGGTGGGAATCGTTGGAGTCATTATCTCATTTCTCACATTACCAACCTAGGATTGGTACACTGTGGGTGAAGTGGTTTATGAAAAAGTTTTATTAAATGCCCAGTTGAGGGATAGGATGGAGTTTTCATTTTAGGCACATGTGAGGTTACATGGGTTTGAAGGGAAACAATTTCTCTCATGTTTATAATGTGATGTAAACACTAGAGACTGGATTATAGATATGTGTTTAGGGCCCCATGTGATCTCATAAACATACCTTTATGTTTATAGTGGATACTATGTGAGGTGACACTAGTTTCATGATAGATACCAAGGAAAATATCATGAATCACTAATCTTTGTGAATGTGTTTGAATGGTTATACCAAATGATATGTTATCCTAAAAATGATAAAAAATAATAAAAATTAATTAATTAATATAACATATTCCATATTATATTTTATGGAACTCAAAAACATTGTTATTTTCCAGGAATGGCTCCAGGTCAATGTCCACGTCAAGTATGTGTAGAAGATTAACTACACGTTGTGCCAGCAGATCTTTATAAGGTATAGATTGACCATGAATTCACTTTCAAAAGGAAACTATGAGAGTTTCAACAAAATATTCTACAGATGTATGAATTCTCTATTTTAAATGCACTCATAGAATACTGGTTAGGGGAGTTTGAGATAGCCTTTATTTTGATCCATGCTCAGAAAGAGGAATAGTTTTGTATTGTTGTGGAGATACTACATGGGGCAGTGAGGAAGTTATGATTCTTGTTCCTTTGGGATAATAAGGAGTTTGTGATATTATTGGAGGAATTTTGAGATTTTTCATGTTGAGTTTCATTATTCAACCGCGAATGCGTCTAGTTTCCAGTATATTCATACTCTTCGACGGGGGAGCTCATGTGTGTGAGTGTTTGGAATATAATTCGGTATCCTTTTAAGATATTATTCAAACATTTTTCTAAATAAGGAGGCCAGTGGGAGTTCTTTTTAGGAGGCTTGACATCCAAATATCCATCACTGGATCACCCATTTTTTCGGAAGATATTTCTTGAGGTTTTGGAGAGGGTAGAAGACATCAAGATGAAGTTATCTTCAACCAGGTCATCACAAGAGGGGAGGGGTCAAGATTCCTCATGAAGCAGAGCCATGGTTTAGGGTTCCCGGTTTCCACGGTAGAAGTGTTTCAATTTTGTTATGGGTAGGTCCCAACTCTCAGCATCTCATTTTTCTAGGGGTGTCGGACCACATTCCTATTTTAATGGATCATGGGCTTGTTTTCATGTGGAGACCTAGGTAATTAGTATCCAGAGTTCTCGACCATTCTAAGCAGTCATCTTGCAGTAGTTGTTCCACTATAGGATCCTTCTATGATGAAATTCCAATCAAGGTAGCTACAACATGTTACACCAGCATTGGATCATCAGAAAGTATATGGGGTAGGTAGAGGAAAATCATATGATGATCCATGTCCTTAGAGAGTAGAGAGAGGCAACGGTGGTGGTCATAATCTAGTTCAGTGCGGCTTTTGAGTTGGTTTTGGATATAATCATTCATATGTGATACCAACGCTAGGTTAGTCGTACATCACTTGAGGTACCATTTTCTCTTTTTTTTCTACATGGGTTTATGACTTGTATTATTTAGTAATGACTCCATTATTCATATCACCTACACTTTTCCTTGCTTCAGGAATTGAGGTAGTGATACTTTTAGTTCCCTTTGAATTGACTAAGAATGTTGTATTATAATCATACATTTTTGAAGTCTTTAGAGACTGTGAGATGATGTTGGGGAAGCACAAGTCTTGGGGAAATTTCCTATCATTATGTGTACAAACAGATGATGTCAACTTCAATGTGTATTTTTTTATTCATTCAACGCTATCATAGATTTTTTATAGAGGCAGTTGGTGTTCTTCGATGATGATGGAGAGCCAAAAGTTTTTGTTGGAATGAATGACCCTCGGATGGGTCATAGGTGTGTTTCATACCTATCATCATTTAGGGATGAGAAAAATATGAGTTCATAGGAGGTTCGGTAGTCATTTATTCCTATAATCAAGGAAGAGTACCCTTATGTCTTTCTAGAAGATGATCTAGAAATACCCCCACAATGATAGTTCAATTTTGGGATCAGACAACAACCAAGAGAAATTATTATCTCTATATATCTTTATAGTATAGAATCTTATGGGTTTTGAGAGATGCGTTTATAGAATAAAATTCTGTTATAGTGCAGTTTTGATTGGCAAAGTGTGTCATCGAGGGATGCAATAGTTTTTTTGTAATGAATGATAATGGAATTTTTTGTGGTATATTAATTATCGTCAAATAAACAAATTGATAGTTAACAATTTCTTTACTCACTTGTAGATTGAAAATTTATTCAATCAACAGAAGGGTTCTAGTTTGTTCTCAAATATCCAGTTGTGGTCATTATATCATCTGATTTGTGTGATGGATAAGGATATCCCAAAAAATTCTTTTCGTGGTCATCATGAGCATTTAGTGTTCATTGTAATGCAGTTTGGTGTTATGAATTATCTAGTTGTGGTCATGGAATTGATGAACACTGTGTTCTGTCAGATCATAGATAACATTATGGTTGTTTTCATTGATGATATCCTCATTTACTCCACATCTGAGAGGAGCATGAGTAGGATAGGAAATCCATTTTGGGAGTTCTTTGTCATCAATTTCAAATTGGGATGTTGTCGAAGTGTGTGTTTTGTACATGAGAAGTCCTTTGTTGGATGGATTTTGTATCCCATATGGGATTAGTTGTGGATCCTTTGAAGATAGAAGTAGTTGTGTCTTAGGAAGCCCCCAAGATAGTGATAGATGTGTGAAGTCTCAGTGGTCATTGTTGCTATTATATGAGGTCCATATCTAATTTATCTTATATTAAGTCTCCTATAAAAATATTTTCCTAGAAGGATCAGGAATTTGAGTGAACTGATATGTGTGAGGGATCTTTTGACACTCTAAAGGATATGTTGTGATATGCTTTTGTTTATTTTCTTCCATTAGAGGGACTTCAGTTTGATGTTTTCTATGATGCTTTGTGTAGGGGGTTAGGTTGTCATCTATTATTGTAGAGATCATATTTTTCTTATGGGTCTCGGAAATTGCATCCTGAGGAGTGTAACTATTACAACCATGATGTTGAGATAGGGGTAGTGGTGTTTTCATTGAATTAGTGGAGATATTACATCATTGGTGAGAAATTTGTGGTTTTCACCAATTATAAGAGATTGAGGAATGTGTTCTCGTTGAGTGACTTGAACATATAGTAGCATTGGCGGATGAAATTATTATCGGAATACTACTTTTAAATCTCAAATACACATGGAAATGGGATCATTGCAGCTGATGCATTGAGTAGGACATCACGTAGTGATGTAGTACGTGAATATGGTGATTCCTAGAGAGTGATGGAAAAACCTTCAGTAATACATCTCGATAAGGGAGAATATGGCAGTAGATAATGTTTTTTTAGATGATGGTGCATCCATCTCTAGTGCAGCAGTTGCAAGAGTCCTAGTTGGGGTACATATCGGTAGAGGTCTAGAGAGACCAAATTGTTTCTGGTGAGTACTATGATGGTTGGCATGAGGACGGACAATAATAATTTTTGAATCAGGGGAGGCTTTTCATTCCTTTATAAATGTGTGAGATGGTTCTATGATAGTTTCTTATATCTTAGTTAGTAGTGCATCAAGGAAAGACAATGTTGTACCAAGCATTGAAAAGTCGATTTTTGTGGTCTGGGAAAATGTGTGTTGATGCAGAGTTTGTTTCTCAATGTTTTTTCTTCCAGAAGATGAAGGTCGAGCACTGTGTCTCCAGTGGTTTTCTCTACCCATTATATGTTCCTCAATGGATGTGCGACGACATATGAATAGAATTTGTTACAATTTTAACTCAAACTCAAGGAGTCCATGGCCCAATTTGGGTGGTATTTCATCGTTTTATTAATTCATATCACATCATATTGATCAAGTAGTCGAGCTTAGTGGAGGTTTGGTCACGGTAGTATCAAGTATATTTGGTGACAATCTATAGAGTCCTATGGAAAGTCATTTCATATTGAGATAATTATTTTTCCTATATGGCGTGGAGAGGTCTCTATCATGCATTCAGTTCACAGTAATTCCTAGGAACTTCTTTTCATCCACAAACAGATGGTCAAACATAGTAGACCATAAAGAATCTTGAATATTGTTTCTGATCTTATATATTTAAATTTGGAGGTTCATGGATGAGGCACATACCCTTGGTAGATTTAACTTTAAAAAATCACTCCACCATCAGTATGGAACCATTTTAAACTGTTAATAATCGACCATTCCATTCTCCGTTGTGCTGGAGTACAACCGAGTTTCAGCAATTATCAGGCTGAAACTTGTATAGAACATAATAGATATAGTTTAAGGGATTCTTGAGAAAATTGAGGAAGCATAGGATAATCAAAAATCACATGTCGGTAAAAGGATGATACCTTTTGAATTTGATTTTGGTGATCAGGTGTTTCTTAAGGTGACTCCCCATCATGGGAAGTGATGGTTTGATCGTGGGAGTAAGATTTCTCCCATATTTCATGGGCCTTTAGAGTAGTTGGATTATGTTTGAGCTATGGATAATCAGGCATCACTTACAAAATATATGAGTAGTGTATATGATGTTTCTCATGTTTCATTTCTCATTTTCTATCTTGATGAAGACTCTCACATCATCGATTGGGGAGAGATCGACATTGACGATGGCGTGGTCGTCAATGAGTGTCATGTGGAGATTAAGGACTACAAATAGTATGCAATTATCTGGAATTCTATCCCCTTTTTTCAGGCCTTTCCAAAAAAGGTGGTGTGTAGAAGATTATCTGGGAACATGAGACATTGATACACACTCATTATCTCGATCTGTTTGAGGATTATATCATTCCTTGTGATGATGTTCATTTTGTGGTTGTATAAATTTCCTATCTATGAGATGGATTTTATTCTGTGGATTGGTCTGGATTCCTCTAATTGATAGGATTCTCTCCTAGGGAAGCGTTTATGAGGTAGTTGTGTTAGTCTCAAGGTGTCACATTATTCAATTGATGTGGTTGAGAACATATGGTGGCAAAAACCTTGATAGGTTACTCATGGGTTGATTGTTCGGACGACCCATTTTCTGTTTCCTCCCTAGGATGGTTTTGGATTGTTGATGATGTGAAATTTATGAGTGGTATCTATTTCTAGGGCACGAATCAACTTTTATGGTCATGTTACATATATTTAATGGCCATGGATGTCGGATAAGGATCAGAGGAAGTATAGAGGAGTTCGACCATGAGACGATGGAAATAAGGATTGTACATGATGCGAAAAGGGATACATGATCTGTACCATTCTTGCTTCATAAAATAAAACCATGTGATGAGGAGACATGTTTTTTGTGTATTTCACCGCGAGGATGTACATGAGCTGACAAAGGGGTATGTCATGTATTGCCCCAAAGCTGGGTGTTTTAAAGACACCAATACGCTCTGTTTTTTCAAACCTTTAGGATTGAGTGCAGTGATAGAACAAATATTTTCAATTAATTTATATTGAATATCACTGTTTTAAACTCACAAAAGTGTTCCTCTAAGATGAATTGTTTCATTTTTATGATTTTGGTGTTATTTTGAGCTGAATAGTAAAAATTGGCCATTTTGGATTTCTAACAGTTTTAACTTATTTATGGATTTTGGCCATAGCATTATCTACACTGATCTGAATTGAAACATTCTTTCTTTTACAGATTCTACACATCCAGGGCTTAATTTACTATATTTGGACTAAAAGCTGAATCGGCCATATGTAAGCTCAAAAGAAGCTCACAATTTGGCTCAAGAAAATTGTTTCCAGTTCTGCCTAGTTTTGGTTTGGGATCCATAACTCATCCATTGTGGGCCCAAATCTTGCAAACATCGGTGGGAAGACGCGCAAGGTGTTTTGGAGAATCTTTTATGAAGGAAGCACCGCGAGATTCATCCGTTTGAGGGTCCATTGAAGCTGCCTAATCCTGGGTTTGACGTTTTGGATATTCTGACTGGACAGAATAAATCATCAGAATAAAAGGGACATAACACTCGGAATACCTGTCCAAATACGATGATATTTTTAGGGGACACGGCCAAGAAAATTATGCACAACATTGAAAAAGGTATCAACGCGTGAATAGGTCATTTATTGGGTCCAAAACGCGACAACATTCGTAGGATAGAAATATGGCTATAAAAGGGGGAGAGCTCCTCCTCCTCAACACATTCCATTCTCCACCCCATTCTTTCTCGGGCACCCAGGAGAAGAACTTCTCAGTTTTTTTTATTTTATTTCTTTTATTTTAAAATGTCTCTCCTCTCCCGCATTATCACGCTTACCCCATTCATGGAGGGGTAATTTCATTTGAGTGATCGGAAAGAGGGGAGGCTGGACCTATGTGTTGTGCTTGAGTTTTGTGCTTGAAATGAATAAAATTTGTTCTTATTTCTTCTTCTGGTTCCAATTCATAATTCAGTATTAAAATACAAATAAGGTTGTGTTAAGGTTTTTATTCTGAAATTATAAATTGCTTTGGTCGATGATCACATCTCCCTCCACCCAATTCTAATCTGTATACGGTGGAACATGATTAGGGTTGGGTGGTGATTGCTCGATGGTTGTCAAGCACGTGTGTATGATTGAATGTCAAAATCTTGGTTTATTAGGGACCAACAATTCCAGGTCTGGGATTGCTCTAATTAATAAAGAGACCATCTACCACCCTAAATAAATTGGAAGGAGGATAGACCAATCTAAGGTTTTAGAAAGGAAAATTCTCATCACATCTCTCTTACCAGTTTAAGGAAGAAGAAGATATAAAATTTCGAAACCATGATGTCACAACAATAAGTCTAGCCGAACCTAATCCGATCACCGACTTTATAATTTGTTAAAATCAATCAATTTTTGTTGTTTGTTTCTCTCTTAGTCATTCATATTAATTAAAACCAATCTTTTTAAGAAAACCAACAAAAAGTGACAACCTTGTTTTGTGTTCACTCCTCTTCGGGAGACTACCTAGGATCAACTGCTATACTATACTTAGGTAAATAAAATATTGTTTTGCCACGCCCCACGACAGGCGTGCGTCAAACTTGGCACCGTTGCCGGGGAGGCAGTGCCTCAAAGCTTTTGTTTTTGTTTTTTGTTTTTTTAAAAAAAAATTCTCTTTTGAATGACCGGATGTTCAGATAGAAATTTATTAGAATTCGATACAGAAATTGAGCGCACAATAACCAAATTGAAAAATAAAAATCTTCCCAAAGAATTTGAAGAAATCAATCTCACCGATTCAAGTGATACCTTGAGTAAAGACTTTGAACCTTTAATAATGGCTGTAAATCCCAACCGAACCCTACGTGACATCTGTGCACCTCAATTTGTCAATCAAAATTATCAACTTGCAATTCCTGCATTAGAAAATGATTTTGAATTACGAATTAACATGATCCAAGTGCTTCCTAAATTTCATGGTCTTGCAGGTGAAGAGCCGAACCGACATATTCAAGAATTTACCTATGTCTGCTCCACCTTCAAACCTCGAGCAGTCGCGGAAGAGCATGTGAAGTGGAGGGCTTTCCCCTTCTCACTAGAGGGAGCAGCAAAGGAATGGTTGTACAATCTACAACCGGGGGATATCAGTGACTGGGAAGATCTAAAAAAATGCTTTCTACAAAGATTCTTCCCAACATCTAGGAGCACTGCAATAAAGAAGTAGATTTATGTCATCCATCAATCAACTAGATAAACACTCTACGAATACTGGGAACGTTTCAAGAAGCTTTGTGCAAGTTGTCCACACCAAGAAATATAAGAGGAACAATTCCTTGTGTGCTTCTACCAAGGATTTCTTGAAAATGACAGGAATCTACTAGATGCCTCGTCGGGAGGAGCCCTCATTGATAAATCACCTGCAGATATACGAATTCTGATTGAAAAGATTGCACAAAATTCACAGCAGTTTGGCACTCGAGGTACGATCACCAGAGGGATCCATGAGGTAAGAACATCTGATTCAGTAGATTTAATTAGGAATTAAATGGGTGAACTCACCAGGTTGGTGCGACAAATAGCTGTGAACCATGTGAAGGAACAACAAGGACCGAATCAGGTATGTGGTTTATGCTCTTCTAATTCTCATTAAACTGATAAATGTCCAGAAGTGCAGGGGACATAAAGTTGTGCTGCAGCCTATCAACAAAGGCAATACCAACCGCAAACCCAACCAGGGTATGGGTTTCAACAGAACCAAGCCAGAGCACCTTTTCAGCAGCAATATCAGAACCCGATAGCATTCCAACAACCTTATCAGAAGCCCTTCTAACAACAACAAACTTTTCAACCACCACCTTTCCAGCAGAAGAATTATGAGCAACCATCCACAAGTGCACCAACAAATAAAGACCAACAACTGAAGACAAGAGTTGCAGGAATAGAAGATATGATGGACAAGCTAGCTGATCAATTTGCATGCATTATGGATGCTCTCACCAAGAACCAAGGTAAGCTTCCTGCACAAACAATTCCCAATCCAAAAGAGAATGTTAGTGTAATCACAACCCAAAGCGGGAAGGAGCTCAAACCACCAGAACAATATGAGGAGGATGAATCTAGGGAACCTGCTGAAGATCATCCTGTCCAACCAAAAGATGGAGTCAACAACAATGTAGAAAGAACAAGGTTCAAGAAAGAAAGACTAGAAACACCATTGCAGAAACAACAAAGGGAGAAAAAGGATATTCCAGCACCATTACCATCAGCATTGGTTGAGTCAAAGAAGGGAGAAGAAGAACGACTTCAACGGGAAATTCAGGAAACATTCCGAAAAGTTGATATTAACATTCCACTACTGGATACAATCAGGCAAATCCCTAAATATGCAAAATTTCTGAATGTGCTATGTACTAAAAGAAAGAGGCTGGATGGAAATGAAAGAATCAACTTAGGAAGAACCGTCTCAGCATTGATCACACCACCGATACCGCAAAAATGTCAAGATCCAGGGACTTTCTCTATTCCCTGCACTATCGGTTCATTAAATTTTACTGATGCACTATGTGATCTTGGAGCTTCGATAAATGTGATGCCTCACTCTGTGTTTTTATCTTTGCAGATCGGAGAACTAAAATCAACTCGAGTGGTGGTACAATTAGCAAACAGATCCACCGTTTTCCCAGCTGGAGTCATTGAAGATGTACTTGTAGGAGTGAGAGGATTAATCTTTCAAGCAGACTTTTATGTCCTTACCATGGAGGAAGACCGAGCACCATCCCAATCTCCCATCATACTAGGGAGACCATTCCTGAAAACAGCATGGACAATCATCAACGTGCATGAAGGAACACTCACCATGGAGGTCGTAGATAGTACGGTACACTTCAATATTCTTGATACGATGAATCACCCGTCCAACAATCACTCACTTTATGCAATCGCCCATGATGAAGATATAGAACCAATTAAAGACTCGGGTATGCTTCATGACTTGTTATCTGTGGGAGAACACTCTTCAATTGAATTTTATAACTCCCATGAACCTGAAAATTCTGATATCATGTTGGAGGATGAGGTAAAATCTGATTTTTTCGATGATTTGTTAAGATGAAGTAAGATTATTCCAGAGAATTCAACATTAGATGTATGAATCATAAATGCAATATCATCACTTGAACAACCCCCATGTTTAGAACTGAAGCCTTTGCCATGTGACTTGATGTATGCTTACCTAATGGAAAGAGAGAAATTTCCAGTAATAATTGCCAATAACCTATCCCATTTACAAGAACAAACATTGATTGACCTTCTCAAAAGGAATGTAAAAGCTGTAGGATGGAGTTTAGGTGATATTCCTGGAATGAACCCTAAGGTATGCTCTCACAGGATATTTTTAGAAAGTGAATCTCAGCCAGTTAGACATCCTCAAAGAAGACTCAATCCCACAATCATGGAGGTCGTTAAGAAAGAGATTGAGAAATTGTTAGCAGCTGATATGATTTACCCAATCTCTGATTCTCAATGGGTCAGCCCAATTCATGTAGTCCCCAAGAAAACTGGCCTGACCACTGTCACAAATGAAAGAAATGAACTGATCCCCATGAGAATACTAAACAGCTGGAGAGTGTGTATAGATTACAGGAAGCTAAATCAAGTTACCAGAAAAGATCACTTTCCTATTCCATTCATTGATCAGATGAATGAAAGGTTAGCTGGAAATACTCATTACTGTTTTTTAGATGGATTCTCAGGTTATTTTCAGGTACTAATTACACCAGAAGACCAGGAGAATACAACCTTCACATGCCCTTTTGGAACATTCGCCTACAAAAGGATGCCTTTCGGGCTATGCAATGCCCTAGGTACATTTCAACGGTGTATGGTGAGTATTTTCTCGGACCACATTGAGTATTGCTTGGAGGTGTTTCTTGATGATTTCACAGTTTTTGGAAATTCATTTGATCATTGCTTGGGAAATTTGGAAAAAGTTTTGAAAACATGCATTGAAAAGAACCTTGACTTAAATTTTGAAAAATGTCATTTCATGGATGAAAAAGGCATAGTGTTGGGGCAAATAATTTCACAAAATGGGATTGAGGTTGATAAATCAAAAGTTGAAGTAATAAATTCCTTACCATATCCAACTTGTGTCAAACATGTTAGATCCTTTTAAGGGCATGCAGGATTTTACAGAAGATTCATCAAGGATTTCAGTAAGATTTCTCTCCCTCTCTCATGATTACTTCTAAAGGATGATAACTTTAATTTTGATTGTGCATGTAGGGAATCATTTGATGAATTAAAGGAAAGGCTGATAACACCACCAATAATGTAGCCACCCAATTGGGATTACCCTTTCAAGATACTTTGTGATGCATCCAACCAAGTAGTGGGAGCCGCTCTATCACAGAGAATTGACAGCAAGCCTCAAGTCATCTCCTACACATCAAGGACCTTGGATGAAACACAAATAAATTACACAACCACAGAGAAGGAGTTCCTTGCAGTCGTTTTTGCACTAGATAAATTTCGATCATATCTTCTGGGCACTAAAGTTGTTGTTTTTTCTGATCATGCAGCTCTTAGGTACTTAATGAAAAAGACGGATGGAAAACCACGGTTGGTGACATGGATGCTACTCTTACAAGAGTTCAATTTGGAAATAAAAGATAAGAAGGGGACTGAAAATAAAGTGGTTGATCATCTGAGTCGACTACCCCACACCGCTGAAACAGAAATACCAAAGAAGAACCCACTTAATGATGATCTTCCTAGAGAACAACTCTACATCATCAACAATGAAGTGCCATGGTTTGGCGTGCCACGAGCAATCATCAGTGATCAAGGAACTCATTTCTGCAGCAGGAAAATGGAAGCATTGCTGAAGAAGTATGGGGTACATCATAGAACATCTACCCCATACCATCCCCAAACAAATGGCCAAGCAGAAGTCTCTAATAGAGAAATCAAAGCCATTCTGGAGAAGACTGCTAAAACCAACCGGAAGGACTGGAGCCAAAAGTTAGATGATACATTATGGGCATACAGAACGGCCTACAAAACACCGATAGAGATGAGTCCCTATAGATTGATCTATGGAAAGAGTTGCCACCTTCCTGTGGAGTTGGAGCATAGAGCCTACTGGGCGGTCAGAGAGATGAATCTGGACCTTGAGAAAGCTGGGAAAGAAAGAAGATTGCAGTTGCAGGAGTTAGAGGAAACTAGAAGGGAATATTTTGAAAACTCAATGATCTATAAAGAGAGAACAAGGATGGCCCATGACAAGATAATTCAACCAAGAACCTTCAACCCTGGAGATCACGTGTTACTCTCCAAATCCAGACTTAAGCTTATGCCAGGTAAACTTCGTTCCAGATGGGAAGGCCCCTTTACTGTTACTCATGTATATCCCTTTGGTGCTGTGCAGATTCAAAAGGAAGGAGGAGGAAAACCATTCACTATAAATTGGCAGAGGCTGAATAATTTCCATGGGACCGTACCTCAAGAACCAGTGGAGGAGATCACACTCCTTCATCCTGAATACAAATGAACACCTACAAGGTTGCATCAGTCCTTTACACTTGATTAAATGCAGTAACTCCAACTTTTTGAAACATACATTTACATGCATTGAGGACACTGCATAAATTAAGTGTGGGGGAGGTAATCTTGAAGTCCAGGAGATTTTTCAAAAAAAAAATTGTTTTTTTTTTGTTTTGTCGAGCCAACGACATTAAACAAAGGCGCTACTGGGAGGCAACCCGTATTTTCCTCCATTTTCCACTTGTCTTCTTAGTAATTTACCATCATGATTGAACGGGCCTACACTATCAATTGTTTTCATTTTTTTCAGGTCCATTAATGAAGAGGGTGTGATGGGATTATACATCATGAAGAAAATGATCCATTTGACAGGGGAGTATGAATTTCAATTCTATATTATCCGACTTTATTCCCTACATTTTTTAGTATTTTAAAGAATTAATCAAGAAAAGGCATGCCCACACTTGAATTCATGTTTTACTTGACTTCTCTAGGAGACATGAGTTTCATAGAAATCCAGTGATTCTATGTTTTAGATTTCAACGTTTCTGAGATTGAATGATTAAAATGGATAATTGGATGATTAAAGTGATGCAAGGATATTGAAATAAGGACTCATGATTTGAGGGAATTAATTGATTCATGTAAATGAAATATCCATTCCATTTTTCATTCTTTGAATTTCTGAAATTCATGTGAATTAATTTGTTATTATTAATCATGCTGTGAATGATTGTCCAATATCATATTCTCATTCCTGAGAGGATTTCTAGACCAAATATTTCCTATTTTATCTTGAGCATATTTCTTGAGTGATCTTGGGACGTGCCACCTTCTAGAACTTGTATTGAAACTTGTCAAAGCTATGACTGTACAAAACCACATTTAAAATGATTGAGGCATCTCTTTGGCTAGCCACATTTTATCCTAAGACCCACCTTTACATTTATCCTTCATAAGCCCTTAGATGCCATGAATTGACTTATAGGTTTAAGCCACATTACAATCCAATTTTTCCTTACCTACATGCACTTTTAGTATTTTTTCATGGTTATTTCAAGTTTGAGTATGGGGGAAGGGCCTTTCGTGTGCATTCCATGGGATATGTATCATTTTTGGGTGGTGTAATGTGTGCGTCATCATTTTGGGCAATGTATTATTAGAAAATTGGGCATGAGTCATCATTTCATTATGATTCTTTCATTTCATCCGGTTCTCCATAAAGAAAAGAAAATAAAGCTGTGCCTTTCTGGAGCTTGACAAAAAAAAGAAAAAAAAAATAAAGCTATGCCTTTCTGAAGCCTTACAAAAAAATAGGGAGAACTTGGATGATATCATGCAGCCCCTCTTAACACCAGACGAACCATCCACCTCCCTCTTCAATGTTTTTGAATTCCATCTACCTGGATTAGTTCTCCGCTTAATTTATTCGATCCGTGTTTAATCCAAGATAATACCTAACGTCGTTCATTAGTTTTCCCTAGTGCATCTTCTCTCGTTTATCTTTTTCGTGACATGTTGTTTGATCACCATAGTTCAAAGGGTGTTTCCTTTTGTTTTTGTTGAAGCGGTTGTGTCCCGACATCCTTGGGTGGATCTAGTTGTTTTCGGTAAAGCGATCATGATCTGATGCTATGATCCCTTCTCTTATGAAGAACATCAAAAACCATTTGAGGTAGGGGATTCATTTATTGTCTAATTTTTAGGTATAATCATAGAGTTAGGATGATTTATCCCTTTCGATCACAATAGAATTGATCCAATTAAATACTTTAACCTTTTAAAATTTATAGGTTTGATTGCATGTTGTTGTATTGCATCAGGATAACCATTTTCCTTTTCATTTTTTCGATAGTGTGATATTTATGCATTGTTTTTTCCATGTTTTTCTTCATGAAATGGGTAAATAACATAAATTTGTAAATAATTGTTAATTAATTGTATAAATATTAAGAGTAATTTCAGTTAATTTGGTTGTTGTTGTTGTAATTTAATGTTAAACAAATTGATGTCTATGTGCATGTTTAATTTAGTAGGTTGTTAAACCTGAAGCAGGATGGTTCTTGTTGTTTGAAGTCATGTCAAATTAATTGTTTAATTAATTTTTGGTTGTTATGATAGCTTGCATTTTAGGTTTCCTATAGTTGGAACCTACTAGTAATGAACTGTAAATTCAATACAAATTAATGAATGATCTATTTTTTAAAAAATAATGTTAGGAATGGTTCAAGTAACAAGATTGTTTGTAAAGGCCAAGAGCCTTATGTTTGGATATGTGAGACCTCAATGCTGGTGAAGGTTGTCTTCCTATTTATGGGACAAAATCCCAGTCGATATGTTTTTCATTTCATGCTACTTGTTTTGTTATGTGAGCTGTGAAGGTTTGTTGTGATATGAGGGGGTAGCAAGGCCCATCAGTTGTGGAATCAGTTGATGCCTAGGGTGGTGAGATGCATCCGATTATAAATGTGGGTTTCGGGGAGGAAACCATAGGTGAGGAATTGGGTTGTATTTGAATGTTGGATGCTACCTAAATCTTCGCTATTTTTTACCTTTTTTACAATACCCACTCATCAAGGAAGATGTTTTTTCTTTACCCTCCTTCCCAAAGGGGTGAAGACGCACTGATATTTCCACATGATTTCTAGTTTTAGATTTTGGAGGGAGGATGGTTCTATGCTTCTATTATAGGTGGAAAATACATTAAGGATAGATCATGTACTCACCAGGTTGATCCCCTCTTTTGTTTATTGTCATTTAATGTTTTTCATGAATTCATAGGATTATGGGAAATTAATAATGATATTAATAAATGATTGAATATATGATGTTATCCCATGAGGTAACATAATACTATAAGGAAATGATTATGTAATATTTTTGAAAACTATGGACTTGGTTTGGTTATGCCTAAAGGTCATGAAGCATTTGTGTGATGCTAATGAAATATAATTTATAATTGATAATGGTTATTTAATGTTTAAATAAATAATTAATGTAAAGTGAACTGATAAAAATGTAATAATGTAATTTAATAATTCTCTTTTAATGGTTGTGTTCATATAGGATAACTAGTCTTAGTAGTGGCTTCCAGGAGTCTACGATATGTTAGATGATGTTGACAATAATAATAGGTTATCCCCATAGTGTGGTCGTGAGATATAGTATATTACTTAATTTTGGTGTTTCAATATGCTAATCTATCTAGCTAATTATGGAAACTAAAAACCCATGGATTTTGAGACTTTTGGGTGTTTCCCCAATAATATGGGGGAGAAAGGATGGATGTCTACCCCATTTTGGCCCCACTCTATTCCCTGGGAAGTTACTTGTACTAGGTGGAAATCGGTTAGTTTTACCCATATTTGTGTGTTGATGGATATATTGGCTTGTGGTTATTTACACATGTGTATTATTGATATAGTTTCCTATGTACTATTATAGATGTAATGTGTATAGTCTTTGATGGATTGAGGACCCTTACTAGGTGTATGGGTGATAATAGATTGGGGTTTTATGCCATATGTATGATACATGTAATGCGGGTTATGGTGGCTCCCATAAACTAACTAGTCACATTGTTAATGTGGACATAGTTGTAGTGTAGAACGAGGTGCATATTGTGTTGGTTCTACTAGTAATCAGTGGGATTGCCTTTTTGGATAGATATGCTTAGGACAAGAAACATTGGGGGAATGCAGAAACCCAGTGGGGAAGTAGTAGTGGGGTAACATTGATAATATTTATTATATTATTTAGTATTTTATGTGATACATGGTGAGTGTATCCATTGTGAGGTTGGGAACATAGTATAACTCTTTAAGTGATTACTTAGATTCACCTGTTGTTCACATTTCATTAGCTTTTTTTCTTTACTTTTGCAAGAGAGTCTCTAAGGAGGATCCTACTGAGTTTACTGTTATACTCACCCTATGTATATATAATTTTTTTTTTCAGCTCTTGGTGATGGATGGAGGTCAGGATGGTTACTACTATCTTGGGTTTACGGGAGATGTTCAGGCTTTTTGTTCACTATTATTTTTAATTTATTTTGGAGCTAGTAGTTTTCTATTTCATTTTTAGTAGTGTATACATGTAATTACATATATATACATGGGATTAAATTTATATTGATGTATGGGTTGGATTTGGTTTCTATCTATATATTCTCTATCTTATACTAGTGTTCTCTTAGAGGGAAATTCCTCTCATTTTTGGTTTTAATATTCCATCAGTGCTAGTCACCAACATGGGGCCTATTGGAGGCGGGACATAGGGGTCAATACCTCTCTTATCAAATTGTTAGCCTAGAGGGATACACCTTGTGGGGAGGGGGTTGTGAAAATATCACTCTTATATATAATGTATATATCTCATCAGCTAAGGGTGTAACCATCCCTAGTATGTTTGGAGTGACCATCACACAATGTTATAATAATCTCATAGGAGAAACCTTACTTGTTAACTTCGACAATTTACCTATTTCAAGGGAGATCTATAAATCCCTCACCGTCCCACATTTTATAATTAAACAAAATGTCTAGATAAATATATCCAAATAACATTAACATAAGAATAACACATAAATCATTCATAAGAGAGAAATAGTGTGGTTAAATATTTTTTCCATTCTAAAATAAGTATTTTTTTAACAATATCACACCCTATTAAATGAAAAAAAAATTAAATAAAATATTTATCATTTAAATAAATAATTACTTCATTATATATTCCTGATCCAATTTATTTTTAATTCCCTATATATAGAAAACAATATTTTAAATTTTATATAAATATTTATTAGAGATTATTTTAAAAGGAGTGTCCTTTATAAAAAAACATATCCTTATTGTGATAATAATAAAATTCTTGTAATATATTTATTATATGTAAAAACACAGTAAAAATATTAAATGTAGCATTATATAATCAAATATAATTTACAAAATTATAATACAATGACAGAATGAATAAATTTTAAGGTTAACCCAAGAATGGAAATCATTTAAACAAATCCATTACCTATGTCCAGAATAATTTTGAACTTGTATATAAGGACCTAGATAATCATATGATATTTATCCATCACATAATTAATTAAATTTTACCCATATATTTTATTTATCACTATTTTATTAATTTAATTTAATTCTATTTTGGTGAGTTATTAATTTCGTAATCACCATTTATGTAGTGTCTGTTTCATGGAATTATTGTATGTTCCCTCTTGTATAATTACTAGAGTTCATTTCAATTGGATGAAAATATAAATAAATGGAATGTTACTGTATTAATATGATTGTATAATTTTATATTATATAATCTACCATTTTTTATGTGTATTATTAATTAGATTAAAGAATAATTTTACATGTTTGGTTAGTTTTTTCGGTTTTTCAGGCTATGAAAAACTACTTTTTTCTAATTTAATAATATGTCTACAAATTAGTTCTAGGACATAAAAAGATATAATAAATATATTAAAATATTTATTGACCATAATAATGGTTTTATGACTCTCCATGAATATTGTGATGTAGAATGAAAACTCATCGTCCATGAAGGCAGTGAATCAATGTGTCATAGATGATATTTTTTTAGAAAGAGGAGAAGAGAAATATATTTTTAATGTATATTCAATTAGAAAAATAATATTCTAGAATATTTATTATTTTATAGGTGTCATTAAATTTTGGATAAGGTATGTAAGTATTATAAACAAATAAATAATGAATAAATTAATTTAAAAGAGAAAACAGAGGATTTTTTTTCTTGAATATAATATTCTTGAGAACCACTTTGAGGCCCTAATATTTTGGTCATTGCATTAAAATATATGGTCTTCTACATGGGTAATATGAATTGAAATTCCATTTAGTTGAATTTTGTCAACCTACTATGCATTTTAGGTGTGAGTATAAAAGTTGGTGATGAGTGGTATTTATAGGCATAGAAGAGGGTTGTTTTATGTTATTTTATTCATTTGTTTAGTATTTTAGATCAAGACTATCAGTAGTTTTATTTATTGAGAAAATTTTATAGCAAATATATTATGCGAGTTTAGACTAATGAGTTCTTATATCATTAATACATTATCCACAACTCAATAAATTGTTTAATTACAAATAATGTAAAATATCGTATATTATTGTATTTCACAATTCATAAAAATTTCAATTATTTCTGAGAAATCTAAATAATTAAGATAAAAATATTTATATGGTTATATTTAAAAAAATTTAATCCAATTGATAAATTTAATTTTGAAATTATTTAATTTTAAATATTTAAATAAAGATATCATTTATTAAAAAAATAAATAATATAATATTATAAGCGATTTTATTGAAATATAAAAAATTATCATATGCATCATAAAATTATCATATACTATATAAATTAAAAATTAAAAATTATTTAATTATTATTTAAATTATTATTTTCATCATTATATTGATTATAAAATATAAATTAATATTTATAATTTACTGAAATTTTAACTCTTAATTTTTTAATTTTTAAACATTTATTTATTAATTATATGATATAAATATACCATATTTTCACTAAAGTGAATCATAATATTTATTTATAAATTCATGATAATTTTATTATACAAATGGACAGATAATGATTCCTAATGGTTACATTACATTTTCAAAGGTCATGTTACAAAACCATTGGTATAGATTCTGTAATTTCTATAAATACAATTTTATTAGTTATAAATTTATAATGACTGTAACAATTTCATTATATAATTATTAATATATTTAATAGGTAACTTGGTTGTTACATTACCCCCCTTTTTAAATTATGACCTCGTAATTTTAGTCACTAATTAAAAAACATCGGATAATATTCCCTCATAGCATTTTGATATACACATTTTTCTTCATTATCCACGAGGTTTCACTTTATATCACTACCCAAGTGAAGTAATTTATTCAAATATACATGTTCTCTAGAGTCAAAAATATTAATTTTTTCTCCTTATAATAAATGTTATTTTCCAACTAAACTACATCATGAATCAAAACATGAAATTAATCTCACACATACTTTCATAACATCAAGACTTGGAAAAAATATATATTATGTACATAGTATGAGGAAACCCTACTTAGTAAGAAACTGATCAATATTTAAGGATGATTTCATATGGTCCATTGAACCATTGAATCTGTTTCCATATCATTCAAAAATGAATAACACATTTCCAAAGGAAATCATTGAGAATGACCTGGTAACCTACCTCCAAAAAGATCTTCCCTCTGGTTTTCCAAATAAATTTTATACCTAATATATGATGTATTAAATTTTTATTGATTAAAATAAACTCTCTATTCCATTTGTCTACAAATTTAGGATCAATAAAATTTACTACACAGAAATCATCTAGAAATTATAGATCTTGACACTACTATAAAAAAAATTATTCAAAAGGATACATCTATATATTGGAATTAAAATTTATATTATAAGAAAACACAACCAAATTAGCATATTTATATCAACATCAATATAAATCCATTGAAAAAGAATGAATATTATCCTCAATTAGCTTAGTTGTTCTCTATGACATTCCATCAGATTGAGGACAAAAAGGAATTCTAAAATTTAACTTAGTAAATATTGACATCTGAATTCCTTCTCAAAAGATTGAAGTGAACATAGAATCATGATTAGGTAAAATGGGGAGAGGAACTCTACATAAAATTAATACCTCTCTATGATATAAAAAATAAGGATGATATTGATAACCAATGTATTTAATAGTAATAAAAAGATTATATTTAATCAATCGATCAACTATAACACAAATCACATTTTAACCATGAAATGTTTTAGGTAATCCCACTATGAAATCCATTGATATATTTTCACATTTCAAATACAGAACTAGAAAAGGAGGAATCATAAACATCTTTAGATGAGTTTCTTATTTTACCTTTATTTAAATAAAACACTTTATAGTATGGTTATAAATATCTTATATCCCTCTGTCCCACCATTAATACCTTTAAAGGCCTATATACATCATAGTGCTTATTGCCTAAATTGATTATGCAGAACTATGTACTCCATTGAATAATAGTTTCCTAAAATGTAAATCACACGGAATAAATATACTATTCAAAAATTAAAAAAATAGTATCAATGTGAAATTATGGAAATATAGCCTTTTAAACCTATTCTAAAATTTTCAATATCTTATGGTCTTCCAATTATGCACTCTTAATTATGTCTAATTGAACAAATTACACTCCCACCTAGAACTGAATAAAGTAATTTTCTAAACCAAATACATCCAAGATAAAATTCATCAAATCATTAACTAAGGGGTCATGTTTCAAATATAACATGGTTAATATAGCCTTTTGTTTTTATATAAAGGCATCTGCCACATTCCTTTCTTTTCTAGGATCATAATTGATCAGAAAATAATAATATGTTAATAGTTCCATCCATTTTATTTGTGTCATATTGAAATTATAATGTGGAAATATACTCTACAAATATATAATATTAATATATAGTTTATATCTGGATATACATAATTGGTGTAAATTAATTATTTATTTGAAAAACACATTTGTTAATTCCAAATCATATTTGTGATAATTTAACTCATGATTTTACAATTTTGTTGAATAATAAGAAATTAACCAAACAATTATAATTTAAATGATACCCATAAAATTTAAAAATAATTAATATAAATGAAAAAAATCCCCATTTCTATAATATCGGTCCCAAACTAGATCATTTTCCAATATTATTATCAATTCCTGAAAAAAAATTAAATTCATCTTTCCTATTAAATTTAACACATTTTCTTGTAAACATATATAGATTATTAAATAAACATGAATCTATTTTAAAAATAGTGATAGCTAGAAAATCCAAAAACTTTTGAATATCAATCGCCTTTGTATATATTATCAATGCATCAACTATTTTTTCATGTGAGATCAACTGTTATTCCATCTTTATTTATAATATTCTCAAAAATTTAATTTTTTTGTAACCAAACATAATCATTTAGAAATCCCCCATTTAATTTAATATCCATTAGTTTTAGCAGTATAATCCTTATATTTATTTCATGATCCGGATTAAATTTTGGAAAAATAGAAAATATAACCGATAAAAACAATAATAATTTTATAAAAATATTCATGAAAAAATCTATCCAAAAGATACATAATTACAATAGGATCATTTTTCAATCCAACGCATATAAAAAACACTAAATTCAAAAATCAATTTTTGAATAGTGTTTTTGGAATTTCAAGATCCATCACCTTTATCTGATCGTATCCTTATCTCAATTTACTGTTGGGATAATATGGATATATCTATAGCAATTCAATGATTTCCTCGATGTGAGGAAAGGGATAAATATTTTTAACAATGATTTTATTAAATTCCATATAATCAATAAATATTTTTAAATAAACATCTGTCCTCAAAGCCATTAAAATAGGGGCATCAAAAGGAAAAGTAATAAATCCTGTAAACCATAATATAACAACTCTTACAACTATTGTTTTAAAATCTAGAATTTCTATATAAGCAATTTAATAAAATGGATTTATAAAATCTATTAGCATCTGGGAAAAATAAATAGTAATATCAACTTCAAAGTTAGTTATAATACCTATGAACTCATTTGAAAAACATCCACCTAATCATTTACCCCAATTAAATCATTATTCGGAATAATTACATTGTTTTCAATAATATGTGCATGGTAACATTCATTTTAATCATTTAACAGTTTATCATCTTGATAATAAGTTACCAATTTTATTGGTTCATTCTTGTATATAAACTAAGAATATTTTTAAAAAACCACTATAGCTCCAAAATAAATATTAATATGTAAAATAATATCAAAACCATACTCCGTATAGCATCAAATACATCTTAGGAAAAGATACAACTATTTTAGTTCAATTTTTTCCACTTACATCAAAATTAAGATTATTATTTTTTCTTTTTTTCTTTTCTATTTCCCCCATGTGTTTTTACTAGAAGTTATTACTTCATTTATTGTGGTGAAATGTCAAATTTAATAGAAATTATATCCTAAATGAAAAAAATTAACCCTAAATTGATGAAATCAATTGAAAAATCATAGTAAATAAACAATGTACCAAATAACACATAATGTGATGGGACGATATATATTAATTTATTTTGAAAGGATTTCATAACCTCTTTAATATTATTGTCTAGTTGCCTCACATCATGGGGGTTCTACATCATACACATGTTGGCATAATAAAACATCTCATTACATTTAAAACATTTTATTATCTTTATATCAAAATTTTTATTAACATTATGATGATATTTTTTTTAATTATGAGACACATTCCAAAACATAATAGATTAGAAATAATTACATGACATAAAAAATGAATCCCCAATGTGTTTTTTTACAATTCTCAAAAACTAGAAACATAATTTTCTCACCATAAATCATCATTTATTAATTTTTTCCTTATTTTGGAAAACACTACATGATTTTACTGTGGATTTCCAATAATATATTATCATTAAAATATCAACATCCCTTTACCTATACATAGAAGTTGTTTTTTCTCACATTTTATTTCACTTGAATCCAATTCCTAGGGATATTGTTTATTTAATCCTGGGTAAAAATTATTTATTTTACTATGATGGTCTAGGATAAAATTTTGAAGATACCTAGATAATCGATTAAATTTTCCATCATATGTAGCCACCAAATCCTCATCCTCTGTTGAATAGAATAATATTTACTATCAAAATTCAATTCATAATAGGAACATATTTTCAATAGAAAATATTTTCGAATTCATCCAATTACAAAACATCAATATCCTCTCTATCTCAAATATTCATGAACATTGAAAACAACTGATCGACATCTTCTTTAATATGTTTAATAATAAGAATATAGGTTTTATTTACTGAATATCCCATGTTATCAAAATTCCCTTCTAGTGATTTAATAAATCATTCACATTCCATTGGTTTAGAAGATATACTAAATGCAAAAGTGTGTTTCCTCATAATCTATTCTACCACTAACTTATTACTATGTGATTGAAGGAGATGATTTTGTTCATGGATGATCCCACAATTTATAGACTTTATGATCTAATCCATTACAATCACTAACTACTGAGTACAAATTCCTTTTATTATTGGTCGCAAATTTGGAAGAATATCATCGTCTTTGTGTCCTCTGGCTTCACTGTTCCTATTTCTTCTACTAAAATCTATTCGGAATAGACATATATCAAAAGAATAAACATGATAATATTTAAATTATATATAATTTAAACATAAACGATATTAATTAATCCATCATGGGTATTCTATTAACAAAATCATAACCCCTAAAATTATTTAATCCTTTCATTGGTATCAACTATATACGCCCAAACATAAACATTATATAGTACTATTAGTTCTAAATAAATGAACCTTCTAACATTACCAAGGATAATTTAGGTTTAGTGTTATGGAAAGTTTTTAACAACCTCAAACAGAGAAACTCATATATTAAAAAGGAAAATCATTTACACAATATCCATTTTTCAATATATTAAATATTACTGATAAAACATTGTTTTGTTCCATAACAAAACATATTGATTATTGTCGGAGAGGTTGTCATTTAAAAATGTATAAAATAATATTATTTACATTAATATAATTATTATACATCAAATATACTTTTAAATAACACAAGTATATATTGTTACTAATAATGAGCTATATTATAATCATGGAGAAGGTAGGTCAGACATACACATGATTAACTTTTCAATTTTTCCGCAATCACTATATATTGTAGTTTGATATATTTTTATATTTACATATTGATAACTATGTTATTAAAATTATATTACTTATTTATTTATAAATATATATTATTGTTCTGGTTTAGTGATGGAAATGAACCACAACACTTCATAGATGTGGTTGTCAACATGTACGCACGAATTACATTTTTATTTTTATACGGATAGAAGACTAAGATTATAAATATTATATAGTCATTTAATAAATATTAATATTTCATTAATAATATATATATATATATCTTGTTATAACATCATTATAACCAATTGTAATAAATGATGATGGAAATCTATATTCATCCATTTGTGGGACGGTAGTCTTCCATACATACGAATGACGACTTCATTTCCCATTTTGATGGATGTGGATATTGATATAAAGTATTATATATACATAAAAATTATAAATTTATTTAGGATACTAATTTTATTATTTTATCATGGATTGAAATTTTCTATGTTACTTTCAGAAGAAACAAAAATAAAATAAGTAGATAAAACTATACAACTTCTTTGGAAAACCTCTTTGACTAAAAAATTTAAATTCACTAAGTATAGTACTAATAATACATAAATTACTCTTTAATTATGGAATTGATTCTTTTTAGGTATTTCAGAATATAATATATTATTTAATTGTGTTTCAATGTGTAAATAAATAAGTAAAAAATGATCCTTTTTATAGGAGAGTGGGGTACTATTTGAATTTTTCAAAATATTAAATTTACTAATTATTCCGAATGGATCTAAAATAATATATTTGATAATAATATGAGGATTGGTTGATAAAATCCCATATAGTAATTTTTAGATTATTTTCTATCACTTTCATAACCTTATCATTTAATTTTAACCCTTATTTAACACAATAATATCTTATTATGACAACATTTATTTTTACACATATACGGTCAATATTGTTACTATAAAATAAAAAATGAACCATTATAGTATAATTGATGATAATTTTAACCTTAATATAACCTTATATTTTTTAATAATTTTATATCATTTTAAAAAATATTATTTATTTTAAAATTTCATTAAGGTAAATATTTACATTATTCATCAAAATGCATTTTAATATATATAAAATAAAATAATATAACATTGAAGAAATAAAATGTATAATTCACTATAATTCAAAATCAGTTTTAAATTTTTCTTTATTATATTAATTATAATGTTTTATTTTTTTTAAAAATATTTTAATTATCATTAATTTTATTTTTTTAGTTAACTAAATAATTAGTCCATCTTTGTTTTTCTATAGTTGATTGTTACTTTTTCATTAGTTATTTTTCATAATAAATTAATTATTTTAATATATATATAAATTATATTTAAAATAATTTTTATATCTAAATATATATTACATATAACACCCTATTTTAAATATTATACTTATTAAAAATAAGTGTATACCATGTTTGATTTATTATTAAATATTATTTAATAATGATCATATTCTAATTAATATGAATAATGGTAATATAACATAAAATTTTATTGTTGTTTATGAATAAGAATCATAAAATAAAATTAAGGATGTGTTCTTATATGATTATTTTCATTAACATTATATTTTTACCATAATTACCCAACATTCACATTACAAATTTATAAAAATTTACTAATACTACTATTCATAATTTCCAAAAATATAAAGTTTCCTATTTACTAAATATTAAAATAACTATTGAATATAAAAATATTACATTTATCAAAATTCACAACACAATTTTTTTATCATTTAACATAAAATTAATTTTCTAAAAATTTACATATCGCAATTTTCAGGAAAAATTCCCTTTCAAAAAATGAAATGTTTTTGTATTAAATTTATTTATAAACTAAATTTTAAAAAACATAATATGTTTATATTAAATCAAAAAAAATTATAAAATAATATAAATTATAAATTATATTTTTAAATAACTTAGAAGAAAATTCAATTTTAAATAAAAATAAAAATCATTATTTTTTCACTAAAAATTGAAAAATCAATTTTTTCAGAAAATTATTAATGTTTCCCCATAATATATTTTATGTATGATAAATTTTAAAAAATATTATTATTTTAAAAAATAATATATTTAAATTTTCATGAAATTAATTATATTTTTCTTTAAAAATAATGAACTCTCGTAAAAAAAGAGAATTTGAAAAATAAAATATATTTTATAAAAATATGGTCCTTATATTCTAAAAATATACCAAGTATCCATTATTATTTATAAATTTTTTAAATTTAATAGTTTATATAATAATATTCATTCCTTCCATTTTTGGTTAGGTTATAATGATAAAATAATTATAGCATTTTTTTGCTTGTTTCATATTGATGTTGTGTGTATTATATATTGTGGATCATAGTATTTATTTATTTTTTAATCAGGTTATTATATTTTACTCTTAATGTTTGGAAATTTTCATCATTGAAATTGTTAATTATTTCTTAGTAAATATATTTTTAATTTTCAAATTCATTTTTTTAATGTAATGATTGGTTTTCCCAGATATCAATCCAATGCATTCTGTAATGTTAACTCTCATGATAATTCATGTTTGAAGTAGGATTGAACATGTATCTTTTATGGTTCATTGTCCTCTAGGTGCAATGGAGTTGGATGTTAGTCTTGACTCATGCTCCTTCAGGTTGAATTGTCTGTGAAATTAGCCAGGAATCATGCTCATTCATGTCTGATGGTCATGTATTTTTTCTTTAGCCCAAAAAAGTTTATTTTTTATGTTGTTTCCATATTTTTATGATTCTGTGATTATATGATCCTAAGAAATACAATTTGTGATTCTTTATATTTATTCATTCTTTTATATGTTATCATGTTATGCCCTATAACCCACATTCAATGCATTATATATGTGTTTATTTTCTTACTCATATTTTTGGATCATTACTTTTTCTTGTATTCTCTAGGATACACTATACATATGTAAGAGCTAATGGACAATAGATGCTCATTTTGTAGAAAAAATAATAATTTTTTATGTTTTCATATTATGGACCTAGTAATCTGATGACACTAGAATTTATGATCCATGTTTGTATTTGATTGTCAATTATGCATAAAATCATGTAATAATATATCAATGAGGCTATGTCTATTATATTAGGGTTCCTATGTATTGGTCAATGTGGATATCTCATCTCAAAAATAATTCCACTTTATGAATATGGGCATCCATATGATGTTTTAATACAAGTGATGCAAACAAGAAATTAGCATTCAGACTAGATAATAAATAATAGATTCATTCCCTGATCCAACATCTCTATGATGGGTTCATTCACTTGAGATAGTACCGCCACATGATTTTATGTGAACTACTCTACTATGGAACCATTCCCTTATCCAACATATTAGTGAAAGGTCAACTCCCTCGAGAAACTACACCCATGTTATTTTATTAAAACTACGCTACTTCACCACGAGATGATACTATGACAGTTTGAGAAGAATACATCGATTTCATTCACATCATCAGACGAAATTGAATGTAAATATAGTGGATAGGAAGGTCATAAAAATTTGGCAATCACCCTAGGGACTCTCATATCCTCAAATGGTGGTGGGCTTTATGGGTTCACAATTTTTTTAAATAATACAGTATTGATTTGAAATCCATCGGGATATATGTGTTTTTCTGTTTATCGTAGAATTACACCCACTATAATGGAATTTTAATACAAACCTATTCTTATATATTGGATTACATACCCTAATACATTCCATCAGGTACATGGGGAGGTCACCATTATTCTTTGGGACTTCTAGAAGACTTCGAGGATCCACATTATGTGTGACATGTATGATTAATTTATTCCCCACACCCTCTTTCAAATAATCATATAAATAAAGCAAATGATCTTTTAATAGGTGACAATCTCTAGGTGTAGGATTCCGTATTTTATATCAAGATCATTTCCTTCATTTCTCTTAGTGGCAATGAGACTTGTTCAAGAGGATGATGAATTTCCCAACTCTGGATAAATGGAGGTGTATTAGTTCTCATTTGACCATTCTTGATGAGGTTATGTTTAACGAGTGGGGAGAGGGTATCATCCCTGATGTTAAATGAATATTAAAACTAGAACCCTTATTTCTTTATTTTTGAGTGGCTAGCTACAACCAGTGCACGACTCCTATTCCTGTATTAGATTCGATACCTTCATAATGATGTTCATTTTTTTAAATACAAGAGTCCTAACGTTTTATTTACTATATTATAAAATATATACCTATTTCTTAAACATATCAGTGTGCGGAGGAAAACATACTAACTTCTGGACCCCTTTCCGATGATATTGTTGTGGGTAATATCCTATATGGGGATATAGATTAATCCAATATCAACTTATAGTAATGGCTCTCTTCCAATAATAAAATCAAAGAATAAATGTGGTAGAACCATTAGACTAGAGTGAGAAAGGAAAAAATGGATATATTCAGCTACTGTTATCATTCTACCTATGATCATTGCCCCTCCCCAAAGGTACATTGGCTAACGATGGATCTTGGGACCGTTCTTTAAGATAATATCTTATTTATTTGTGTGAATTCATATTATCCAAAATGATTTATGGGGATATAATAAATCATTGGTATACATACAGTAAATTAAAGACTCAGTATTACTATGTTCATATGAGGTGTCCCTGAACCATCAATAGTTTCTAGATGAAAAACACTTAATTTTCACCTAGTAGCTCTGGTCTAGGATAGCTCAAGACTGAAATGGGTGATGTATTGGGATTTCATACCTCCAAGCCTTTAGTTTTCAATTTATACTAATTTTTCTAATGTAGGGAATCGATCATATCTGGAAGATTAATTAGTAAAAATAATCATTTTTTTATGTACAATGGGTTCAGAGGCCACATAGGATCAAGGAAAAATAGTTTGGATTTCAAGAACTAAGAGGAAACATATATAACACATGGTTTCTTAACAAAAAATAAATAATATCAAATCATGTGGATCAATTTAAAAGGAAAATTGAACTTCCATTGAAGTTCGAGTATCAATAGTTCATGATTTATCCTTTCATTCAGCGACGAAAAAATGGGATTCTTTTTGGATTTCCCATTCAGTTTGAGACCATTAGTTTATTTTACTAGAAAATATGGTTTTATTAAATGGTTGTGGATACTTGACAGAGATAAGGGATATTTTGGTTTCATATGACCCCTATAAGGTTGATGTAGACCATTAATAAAATAAAACCGTAGTATATTCCCTAAAAATAGTCTTAGATATTCATAGTGATTGATCACAATAGTGGGGTTCTAGGTCAATGATAATGAATATGATGATAGAAAGTCTAGCATGGGGTCTGACAGATCTAAAAACCCATTCTCAACTAGGGTTGGTGAAATTCATTTTCCCATCCATTCATTCATGATAATCTAGCCCTTAATCATTATAGGGGGGATAACTTTCCACGAAAGCCAGTGTGGTGGCTAGAACAATCCCCACTTCCCCGGGTAGATCTACCATCATTATCAATTAAAATAATTACATCCTCTTTAGAGGAATGGAGATCATGGAATACCTTGAGATAAGGTGCATAGGGAAATAGATATTTGGAAACACATAATGTAGAGAATCATGATCTAGAGACATTTGATAGAAGAGGACATCCAAAAACCATCCATACTCAAGAATATCATTCTGAAATTGATATATATCTTGAAAATATTGACACATCTATCGACCCAAACATGGAAAATGTTTATTAGTTTGATCTTTACTATTATATAGTGGCAATCATGAAGGTGAGTGATAATCCCAATGAAAATACAATATGGTTGTTCTTATAAAATGATCCTTTTATTATTGATATGAATTTAAATCCATACTGAATGTACATGAATAATCCTAATAAGATCAAAAAACTATTCCTTCCAAAGAGTTGCCTACAAGCGGTACGGATTTCTGCAAGAGCATCCCTTCCGACATGGCAGCCTCTATGTAAGTCATTCCTAGGGAGATTGAGAATATGGTTGTTATTCGTTCATATCTAATAAGACTATTTTCACCCAGGCCACTAACCACTATTCCTTATAATGGGTCAATTCGTTTTAATACCAAAACGCATTGTATGACACAATAACTAATGATTCATCTTTTGTTGTGGATAATTGGTTACTGTTCAGTCTTTTTAAATAGATATCATGATATATGTTTTCATGTGATTATTATTTATCTTATTCATGATTGGGTGATGATTCAGTATGATAGTAGGCTACAACCATGAAAGATCCTACATCCCATTTTTTCTTAGAGATAATTGTGGTACCACTAGTGGTTGTACCTAAAATTGATATAGAACCCATTCCAACTATGCCCATCATGAAGTTACCAAGTACCATATAGAAACTATTATATATTAAAATTCCGTTGTAAAATTAGGTGGAGAGACATTTGTGTTCGATTCTTCAAATAGTCATGTTTATCCTATTTGTATGGAGAAAACTATCTTGGAAGAAAAATTATGACTCAAGAGGATTCAGACCCGATTGTTTCCCCTCATTATATGATAATTATTTGTGAAATCATAATATCATTGAGATATATTATGGAGGACACTTATTTTGTTGATCATGCTCATGCAAAAATGGTTTCTCTAGAAGAGCCTATTGTCCACTAGTAGGTAGATAATGAAAAACCCATTTTTATGAGTGTTGAAACCATGGTTGTCAATGGATTATGTATGTGGGAAGTGAAGGTAGCTTGTCCTCCCTTAAAACATATCATTTTGTTTTTTACATTTAGGTATCTAATTATTTTATCATATGGTATTATAGTTATTTTCAAAAACTAATGTATTTGAAACCACAACACTAACATCTCAACATCCTAATGTTGCAAAGGAGGCAACGGTCATAGAATAATGTCATGTCATGTTTGCAGAGGTGATTGCCTCTATGGTAGCACTTATTCCAGAATATAATATACTATATGACAGTGATTTTAAAGATAATCAAGAAGATATGGAGGGATTTATTTTCTACCAATCAGATTATATGGAATAAACTACTGAATAAAATTTCATAGACACCCCTAAATATTTTCCAATGAATCATTCAAAAATATTTCATATGTTTTTCCTGGTTGAGTATGGGAGTTCGGATTGAATTTTATACCATGACACCCTCTAATAACGAATTATTCTTAGTAAGAGGATAAAATTCTATATTCATACCATTAATCAACAAATTATATGTCCCAACATTCCATAAAAATAAATATACCTATTAAACATTTTATAGACATTGTTGGTTTGGGTATTAAGAAACAAGGAAAAGTCGTTGAAAAAAATCCTTGATGGAGTAAATTTGACTAGATTTGAAGTGGAAATGGATGGAATTGGAGTGTATCAATAAAGAATTGTCTTATACTTATCCAACATTAGATAAAGGGGAAAAAGGAGGAGAGAAGGCAAAGAAAGAATTATTAGAAGCAGATAAGAGGTATAAGGCAATGTAGTTTGGTACAAATGTTGAGATTGAAACATTGTTTGACCTCCTTCAAGCCATATTGTATTTGGATCTATCATTTCATAATCTTTTTGAATCCACTATGTTTGATGTAAAATTAAATTTTTTATTTATATGGACAATATCTACGATTTGGATGATCCATGATCACATTTGGTGAATAAATGAAAAAATGCAAGTAATATAAGACTTACAATTTAACATATAATTTTATATCAATACATAATAACATAAATTGTGTTCTGACCTATAATCTCTTAGAGTAAATTAATTCATTTATCATTGGATAAATATATAAATAATAAGTAGTATATTATATTCATCTAACTTTTTTTAGAGATATTCAATATAGTAATTTTTCTTAAACCAAGGGATAGTTTGAGAATATTCTAAATAATGATTGGTTTACATCGACAACCCAATTTTTTTCCTTTTTAATTACCACTTTATCATTTTCCTGTTTATTTCATCATCCAGGATTAAATCGCATACCTTGAATTATCATTGGGATACACTTTTTAGGGGTTTGACCTTTTAGTTTTTGTACCTTTTTATATTAATTGCATTTTTTTCTAAACCATGTAAACTATAAGTTCAACAAGTAGGTACTAAACTCTTATATAGATATCCCATTACAATTTAAAACTATATTGTTTCATATAATTGTTTGATAATATTAGAGTATTTCAATCTTTAATAATTGAACTATTGTTTTAGGTCGAACATCATTGACAATTATTTATGTTGATGGACTCAATATGCCTTATTATATGACATTAAATAATCAATTTTCAAACATGAATTAATTATTTTCTACGACCTTATTTTTTGATTTGTGGATCTAATATATTATATGGAGAAACTTATGAAGAAATAACTCTAATAAAATTCTCATAACAGAAGTTTATGGACAGACAAGTATAGTTAATTTCTTTTCTAAAGATGAGTTTTTCCTTGGTTGATAGTCTTTCAATTTTGATGACTTATGTAGAAGAATCTAAGGAATTTTATGCATAGTAAAAAAAGGATTTCATTGTACACTAATCCCCTATTACCAGTGGACATGCATTTTGTGAAAATATAGAATCTCAAGACTACAAAGGGTTTCTTGTAAAGAGAATGATGTCTAAAATGATGGGGGGAAATGTATTGGAATTATCCATGAATGAGAAAACTATAATAAAATAACTTGGCTTCTATAATGGAGTGAAGTAAGCTAGTGAAGATTAATTTTTGTGGAACTAGAAAATTGATCATTCGGTCTAATACCTTATATAAAGCTCACTCAAGGGGTAATATTTAATGTCACGTAGAATTAATAGAGGGATAATCTATTTTACCTTTTCATGGTAACATGTATAAGAAAATACCATCATATTCAGTCAAGAAATCTGAAATTGTGAATTCAATAATCTGCGAAGAATATAAATCATATGATTGAGGTGGGACGAAAACGTCCTTGTTGTGTACAGAGATATAAGATGCCTCTCATACAGAAAAATATCCTTCGGTTTACTTGATTTTTTATTGGGTACACTTGTAGAGCCTATTAGATAATATTATGCATTGTCAAATATTATTTCCCTCAGGACACAAACCCTATATTTCAAATGGCCTTGGTGCTTTTTGGATATTCAAACTTCCTTGGACAAAATCTATTGTTTTTGAAATCAAATAATATGAATATGAATGCATAATTTAAAGTCAAAATTGCCTTTGAATATTTAGAAATTTTTTCATTATAGAGGTATGAACCATTTGATGGAAAGGGTTTTTTATCTTGGCCTAATAAATTATTTTTGTATTTCATTGCGTGTCCAATAATATTGACACTCGTGTTATACGTATTTATGGGTAGGATCTCTCACACGTTGAAAGAAATATTATGTGGGTAATGAGAATTATCCTTTATATAGCATATCATGAATGTGGGAGATGAGTATTAGACTCTATAATAATGAACTAGATCATACGTAGAATAATGTGGTAAAATTCACTTTTTATGTTTGAATTGGGATATTATATGTCGGTGTCAGTGTGTATCGCATCAAATATAGAATTAGTGAATACGTAGATATTGTTGTAAGTATCTTTTTGTATGTTTGATTAATATATAAGAAAAATATGATACATTTTTATACTATATAGGGACATAAAATTGATGATTCATTTATCCTTATGTATTTCATGGTAACAAGAATCAATCTAGATGTAGTTCTTCAAAACCCTGATGTTTAGTGTCATGTGACTGGGACATCAGCCATATAATTTAATGCCAACATGAATGAACTACATAATGTTTTTTCATGGATTTTACTTTGAGAATATATTATGGAAACTATCTGTAATTAATGTTTCATTAGGTCGTGATTTTAAAACATCCTTTTGACTTGAGGGGAGGAAAATTTATACAATGAAAAGGTGGTTTAGGATCATAATAAATGACATAGAGAACTTTTATTTTGGAGGTATACAGATAGGAGAGGCCTATTCTAGGTATTAATGTTTCTTAGGTTGAAATTCATCTTTTGTAGGTGAATTATGTGGTACAATAGTTTTATATTGTACATAATCAAACAAAGGATTCCTCTGGACACCAAACCACCATATCCTATGGCATGAAGAAACATATTAGAGATCCTAAATATACAATGGAAATGTATTATAAATTTATGGAATGGTTTATATTACATTAGAAGAATTCATAGTACGACTGGACATAGAGTATGAATTCCCCTAAATTTTTATGAATCATATATTGGAGGGGAAGTTTCTGTTTCATTGATAGACCAGTGAACAAGGAACAACAATTAATTATCTATAATATATATCATTGTTTGTATGAAAGAGATGTGGAATCCATTTTTTATTTAGTCAATTTCTTGGACTATGACATGGGTCAAGGTATCACTAAGTTATATTTAAATTAAATGATATTCCTTTATCAGGGAGAAAATACTTTACAAGAAAAATAATATATCTACATGAGTTATGATTTTTGTGAGAAATAATGGGTGGAATGTTTTATTTAACAATAAAAATGTTTTAACAAGGAAAATTACACTATCATTTTGACCGTGAATTGGCTAGACCAAGAGGTAATATCCATGTGTCACTACATATCATATGTGGATAAGAATTAAAAAAACACATATTTTTAGAATATGATCCCAGCAAAGATCAGATATTTACAAAGGGAGGGGGAATGTCTTGTTACATTATTGATCATTTGGATATCCCTAGGATCAGATACATGGATGTAACTATATATCATATGTTGATATGAATTAATGAATATGTATTTTTTAATAGTAACTATCTACCTAGATATGATCCATATATTGAGTGGTGGTATAGGAGATTTTCCATTTGTTGTTGATTGTTGTACTTAGACATGGTATATGATATATGGGCAGCACATCATATCCAATATGGGTATGAGTCATGCCACAAAATGTTATGAGCATGCTTCCATTCACATATCTGAGGTGTTTTCATGGGGATGTCATTATTTTGAAACATACCTTTATAGGTAACACCTCATTCTATGTCCCATTCATTTATTTTATTTACATAAAGATGAGGGAAGATATCAAATTTATCGTAGTTAGACCCATGTAATATGGTTTGTGCATAACTATTTACTTTATTGGAATGATAATCATGCCTCACAGTTGACTTGAAGAAGCATGGACATTAAGGTCATGAAGTAAGCACATTTTGTCATGATGATTAATGACATGTGGTATAATCATTTGGAAATGAACATTAATATATATAATTAAGGATGTGGGTTAGCTAATGTGGAAATGAGTTTAATTTCCTCAAGGCTTAAGAGGGTAGATTCAAATGTCTAAATGTATCCTGTGAGGGATGGAATCAAGCCACACATAGTTCTCAAGATCATCATCTTTGATGGATAATGATAGAGATGTTTTACGTTATGTGAGGACACAAATTCCCCACATAAGTTATTTGATGAATCCTATATATATCACTTGACATCTAGTTTTTATGTAAATCGGTGAGGATACAGTTTATAACCATTTCCTAATGATGTTTCTCACATATTTATCTCTATCGCTGTCAAATGATCTATCATAGCATTCCCCCAGTGCAATATTGCAATTTGTCGTTGTGTATCAATAAACAGGACATCAGTAAAATTCCTGTACATGTCTTATCTTCATTACAAGAAAGATAACAATGTTAAATGAGGGATAAGGGAAGCCTTTTCTTCACAAAGACTCTATAAATATATCATATAGAACCAATCAAGATATTGATGGGGAAAAGACATCGTTAAATGTAAACAATAAGGATTGACCCAAGATAAGGATACTGATAATCACTAAATGTCAAGTGATAATATGAATTATGTCATATGTAGTTATGTGGGTTTTCTACGTATGTCATACTTTACATTGTGGGGGAATTTCATTTTTCTTCCACATAGATCTAGCACGCCTATGGTGAATCGTTAGTAATATGATGCTAACCATGTTGTTTAACATCATGAAGTATAAATGTATGTCTCACTAAATTTTATTTTCTTATGAAAAAGTTAATGTATTATTATTTTGATTTCTAGTGACAAAAACTATCTACACAGTTTACTATCTAGAAACTAGTATGGAAGATATTTTTTTACATAATGTATTTTCTTGGGAAACCTTTCAATGGAAGGGGCTATGTGGATTTGTATAGCTATTAAGATAATTGTGTATTTTATATTTGATTTTTTTGTCTGTATGACAATGTGTCCCTCCCACACTGGCTTCTTCGTCATAGGTTTCAATTTGGGTATCATCTATTTCTTGAGAACCAACACCAACACTCCCATAAAGATTGAATGGTGTATTTTTTTTATTAATTTATCATGCAATAAATTTTTTAGAGGACATAAAATGATAAAATGTATTCTCATATAGTCTCTCCAATTCATCGAGTCATTTTTTAGATTTTACATTTATATATAACTAATTGATAACGGTTACGAAAAGTGAGGGAAATTGAACATATATGTGATGGACCACCAATTTAACATATATTAATGATTATAAGGTCAGTTGGGTTGAGATATGGGTTGTGAGGTGTTAATAAAATAGGAAATGAATAATATTTTTTTGAAAAGGCTTTTTATCCTAATCTAAAATCACATAAAGAATATTCGATAGGGTCATGATGGAGGAATATATTTGTCATTTAGAATCTATAATTTATTTGGATGAATGATTGTACATGATGTCATAATCATGATATAGATTCTCAAATTCATAATAATATAAATCAATTTCCTTTCCTATCTTTATTTCATGAGGGAAAAAATATTGTAATTATGATGGATTTCATAGATCTGATGATGTTACTTACCCTAAAATTGTTGGCAGGTACTAATTCATTCTCTTTATAGAAGAACATAGTTTTAGTATGAATGTACAAGAATTATTTGTATGTAGAAAGAATATATGGACCCATGGTGTCTATACCCCATATCAAAAAATTCGAGTAGAATTTTTCTATGTGTATCAACTCCGAAAATTGGTCAATGAATTTGGTCAGATCCTGGTATGATTGGAAAATTTTGGGGTCTAGTGTTCAATTAAATCTTGTAATCAATATCCACTTATCTATAAATATATCTAAGATGGTATGAATCATAAAATCAATTATATAAGAAATTTTGATGAATTTTGACATCATATTAATGAAACTGAATTTCTCATCTTTGGATTTCCTTTTCCTATGTCTTTTTTTCAAAATTAATCAATATAAATGGTAGTATGTAATGGGTTTATAAAATAAAATTGTATGGAATTATGGTTTTGGGATGGGAATAACATAATTTAACTATTATTTTGTAGTTCAAATGAATTTTGAGATAATCCAATGGTGCACATAGCTGATGACAATTTCCCCCAGCTCAGGATTTGTACAGATGTGGCTGAAATCACCGGTTCATAATCAACGGAAGTTTTTTACCATGATATGCTATTCAATGTTTATTTTAAATTAAATTATTTCATTATTAACTATAAATGGATTATAAGGGGGTTATCCATTCTTTTTATGGCATAATAGTTGTTATGCTTCTTGATTACCAATTATCAATTGTGGTTTTTCTTCCAGTGATTCAGAGGTACCAGATGTTCTTTAACTATTCCTATAATTAGAGGATTATATTATTCTTCATTATTGGTACACCCTTTTGACATGAAAAAGTATTAAGGTTGGACTGCCTTTTCTTACGAAATGATCACTACTCCAAATCCACTTTATTGACCTTGGGGTCATCTATCCACATCACAATCAAAAATATGGATATAAAAAAATATCACCATCATATGTGGGACTTATTTAATAGAAAAGTCATATTTATCAATTAATTTTGAATCCCATGACGTCATTTCTATTGAGGGGTTTGATGCCATAAAACATTATAATTCATTGAAAATGACCAATTTAAGAGTCATGAACTAGATTGTAAACTATTGTAGGATCCCCACCCATTCTGATAAATACCCAGTCAAAATTGGACCATTGGTAATTTATTTGAGTGGGTTTATACAAGATAACATATGGAATTTTTGATGTTATTGGTAGTGCCTAAGTTTTGTGGCCACCTATATTAGTACCAATCATTCTTTTCAATATTTGAATAACAAGTCTCAACAACGTTTATTTCTCATGTAATGTAATAAATTATATTTTCTATTCTAGTGATATTATTTTTAATAAATATGTCCCACAGAAATAATTATAAGGATGTTTCATAAAATGTAAGAATAATTAAAAATATATGTGGCATTAACATTGTTAGGATCAATGGGTATTTAAGTAGAAGGTCAAAAAATTCATATAAATAATCATTCCAATGATATGTTACCACCTTTTTATTCAACCTAATGCGGGGAAGAAATTTTCCTTTAACAATGGATATATATAACTAGATTTTGTTTATGAGTCCATGTATTCCTCTCAACTCATTGATGATTTAGGGGGTGAAATACAAATAATGGACATTTTCTTTCCATAGTTGACTTGATGTCACGATGAAATATGACGAATTCAAGGAATTTTCATGAGGTAATTCTAATCATACTATTCCACGAGATTAATTTAGGGTGATATATTCATATTAGTTTCATAAATTTTAATGGTCTTTTAAGGGGGCTATGTTCTCTCTGTAGTTTACCAACATATATTCAACATATAATTCAAGGAAGGGTTTGATGATGGGATGCATATAATGTTAGAATTTACAGTCTGCATTATTCAAGTCGATGTAAATTACCTAAGAGAAAAACAGTCCTTAGTGGTCCTTGAATATGGTGGATTTGTAATCTTCTCATTCCATTTACATATTTTATAATGAATTTTTATCCGAAAATTAGAGGTATGATATCTATATGTCAAATTAAACAACAGTTCTGTGTTCAATATTGAGAAATCATCATTTAGAAAGTGATGGTTGAGATCTATTAAATTATGACTAACTATGATTTTCCTTTTTTTCCCAGAATATAATATATTCTCCAACTATTTAGGATTTAGAACTTTTCATGTGATGTTGGATTTGATGATATTCTCATCATCTACTCCCTTTTCGGTGGCATGTGTTGGGGGCTTACATGTAGATGAATCTTTATATACCAGGTGGTCTTCTAGAATTCCATATTAATGAGTGGAAACCTCGAGGATGAGGCCTATATTTTATATGTGTTTTCATGTGAACAAAATAATGAACCACATCATAAAAGTGGTATATAACACCTTTTCATCAGAAGATATTGTTCCATAGATCATGGTGAGATTTTGTTCTTCAACAGTACAAGGATTTTTTCTCTATGTTCACCTATGGTGGTACAAATTCCCTAATAAAATTATGGAGGGGCATCCCTATGTTCATCATACGTATCATATTCCTCCTCATAATTTGATTCTTCTTATTCAACTGGGTGAGTAATTAGAGGGTCCAATATCTCCAAATTTATGAATGGATACGATGAAATTACATTTAGAAGATGAATTTTCTTCCTCTCACCTAACACAAAATGCTTTATTTCATTGGCCCTCTTGTGGGGATGCAGGGAGGGTAAAATAATGAGTTTCATCATTATTTTTGGGTAAAGATTAAAACTATTCAAATTCAAATGATTAATAATGGACTTAATATATATTTTGAGATGTACTAATGCAATTTTTCATCTGAGATTTTTTCATTCTAGAGAGATCCATCAAACATTTCATCACATATGGATATAGTGGTGATTACTGAATTTTTTAATACTTGTGAATATTTTTTTTGAATATTGATTTATATACTCAATCTAATTCAGGATTTACATTTTTCCTTCCCATGTTGTCTGAAGGGGTTTGGATAGATTATATCTATGATCTTCAGGGTGGTGTCTAAAGAAACAAAACTATTTAGTGTATGTTTTACTCCCTTTGATAGAATCATGAATCAATATAATGAAACTTATATGATAATAATGTGGACTTATTACAATTAAATGTAGAAATTTACCCATTAATGCAGTATTTAATGCATTGATGGTAATGTGGTGGTATTTATGTTTATTTATGAAACTACGGCATTCCTAAGATAAAATAGAAGGCCATATCCTACCAATACAATTATGATTTGGATTCTAGGTCTCTAAAATGCTCCTTAAAATTTATTTTTCTTATTGACATTTTATCATTTTTTTTCCTAGTCAAGTAGTGTCTGGGAGGAAAGATCAAGTTATCATTATTGGAGGCTATCCCAAAACGTTTTTATTAAAGAATGATATTACCTCTCAAGCCATTTTAAATGAATCCTTTTTGAAAATTGACACCATTTACCCTACCAGATAGATATAAGGGTATGATATGTCTTTCTATAATGGTGTATTCATCTATCTAATTGAAGTAGAATACCAATTTTTATACTTTATGATTTTTTTCCATCTAATAGACCTTAATACTATCGACCATAGCTTCAAAATCCCTGGTTCTTTTCAATTCTTCATTGAGTACTTTGGAGATGTATTTCGATAAGCTATGTGAATCTAGAATTTAAAAATTTTCTAGTTTATGGGATAAATGTTTTTTGATATCAGTCATACAGACAAAATTCTTGGTATTCCTGGCATGGGGATTCTATTTCATGGGATCTTCATGAGACGGTGTACATTAATTACATGGATCATCCCTCAAAATAGTAGTTAATGGTGCTAATGTAATGGGTTATATATGATGAACATTCTTGCCTTACCATCGAGGGTGATGTCACACATGTACCCCCTCAAATAGATATCGTAATGTTATAGGGTTAGGGTGAAATATTGTTGATGTTTGGGTATTTTACATATCCGTATGAATGTGTTGATTTTATATTTTATGAGATTATACATCCTTGACAGTCTGATTCAGGATGTCACTAGAATAATTGGAACATTCATGACTATGCCTTCCTGATATCCTCGACTCCTATAACCTCTTTATCACATTCCTCAATCAGATTTAGGGAACCTTGGTTTGTTGAAAAACTCAATTTCATATAAGGGGTCCATTAAATTAATAACATTAATAGGTCGATGAAAAATTCTTCATCCAATGATCATTTTCCTACTTTATTATTTTCGGTGGTTCTGTTTTGTGTGGCAGTGCCCATTGATTAAATTTTAGTGGATAATGTCACAACCCCCTCCCCACAATGTATACCCCTCCTGGGCCGGCAATGTGAGTAGGGAGATAATGACCCCCGAGTCCCGCCTCCAATAGGCCCCAGGTTGGCGACTAGCACCGAGGGTATTGTAATCACACAAATGGGAGGCATTAGCCACTATGAAAACACATGCAAAAGAGAGGGATAAGATAGACACCAATCAACTCCAACTCAAAATTGGAATTTAAAAGAAACCCATGTTCATATATGAAATTCCATGCAAATGTGCTACAACTAAAAGGGGAAAACTACAAGTACCCAAAAGAAAGGAAAGGACATCAACAACTACAAGCCTGAACAGCTCCTGCAACAACATGCTAGTAGTAACTAGCCTGATCTCCAACCTACTCCAAGTGACCAGAAAAAACAGTTTAGATATACGTAGGGTGAGTATAACAGTATACTCAGTAGGATCCTCCTCGAAGCCTCTCGTGAAAAAGTAATGAAAGCATGTTAAAGCATAGTGAAAAACAAGTGAAACTAACTCGTCACCTAAACAGGTATACTATGTTCCCATCCTCACCATGGCTACTCTCACCAATTAACGTATACAAGAATATAGCACATAGTATAGAATATCAAGGGTAACCCTCTATTACTTCCCCACTGGTTTTCCGCTTTTCCCCAACAACATATGTCATGTTCATCTCTGTCCAAAGGTTTTCCCATATAAACATGGGATATGATCCACAATATGCACCACATTCACCACAAATGCTTTCCCACATACACTTGGGCTGAGCACCATAACATCCTCACAAGAAAAAGTAACCAGGTAGTTTTCGGGAGCCACCACAGCTCGCATAACATGTATCATACATCGAGTATTATACCTCAATACATAACAGCCCATACGCCAAGTAAGGATCCACAAGCCATCATAGCCTATACACGTTACACCTATAGTAGTACATAGGATACTATATCCAGAATATATGTGTGTGAAATAACCACAAGCCATTACAACCCTCTACACAAATATATGAAGAAAACTAACCGCTGTGCCAAAGGAACTAGTATCTACCAAGAGAAGAGAGCTGGGATAAAGGGTGTAGTAAGTCATTCAACCACCCATTAGAATTTTGGGGAAAACACCCCCACATGGCTCCGAATCCCCGGGGTGTCAGTTCTCTTATAGACAGGGTGGGGTAGCGTATAGAAACACAAAAGCACAGAATATATATAACTCACAACCACCCTATCGGCATATCCTATCCATAGACACAACTGCAGCTAACGTCTCTCAGACTCTGGGTTACTACTTCTAAGACAAGGTATCCTATAAGAACACAACCATTTAAGGGATTTATCAGATTACTTCATTCCCATTTTATCAATTCCACTGTATGTTAATTAATTCCTCAAATATTAATTAACCATGAACAAAACCTCAATAAACTGAATTGGCAACATATTCACAATCAACTGCTCCTTTTAAGATTCAACATCACCTTTAAATTATAGCATCTCCATCCCTATGGATTATCACCATTTAATAAATCTTTCATTACAGAATTACTTTCCCATATACCGAGGAATTCTTGAAAAGCATCCTATGATAATAAACACCAAGGGGGATCAACGTAGTGAGTAGATATACTACATGTTGAGTCTTTTCCACATATATCAAGATCATAGAAACATTCTCCCTCGAGAGTCTAAAAACGGAAAGCATGTGTCATGCCCCGCTTGTCTTCACCTCATTCGGAAGGAGGGTAAGCATGAAAAGGTGCCTTGAGCAGTGGGAAAAGTAAAGCAGATAAACAACCAAACAAAACCACCAACATCCTGCCATCACATCCATCACATACCATCATCTATGGTGTCCTCCTCGACACAAAAATTCATAAACCGATGCATCTCTCCAATCTAGGCATCATCTGCTGCCACAACCACAAGGCCTCCCAGCCATCAAATATCACAACACCCCTCTAGGGTCACATCATAAAACAACAAGTAGTAAATCAAAAATCACATCGAATGGGCTCTTCCCCTTTAACAATTCAACCAGTCTTCATACAAAATGATCTCTCTGGGCTCTAAAGCACAAGGCACTCAGCCTTTCAAACAAGAGGGTAACTAAGAACCCTTCCAGGCATTAACTTTTATCAACCAATCAGATCATTAATCCATCTTGAATTAATAGATTCAATTCTTAGGTTCCAATTTTGGGAAAACTAATCAGTGAGCTATCAGAAAATATTTATCATGCTTACTATGCCAATTTGATTAACAAAAAAAATTTGAACAACTACAACAATGAAAACAATCGGGTTCATTTACATGCTTCTTCATCTTTGGCCAATTAATTATCTATTAATTTAGGATGTATGTTCTTTATCAATTTCTATCCATAATGAAAAACTAATCAAAGCAAGCATAGATATCACTCTATCTAGCAAAACATGAGGCAAACCGTTATCACGGTGCTATGAAACAACATGTGATCAAACCAATTATTTTAATCTAGTTCAAGTATTTAATTAGGTCAATTTTTATTGTGATCCAAAGGCCTAAATCGTGTATACACTATGATTTCACATAGGAAACTATATAATCCATGAATCCCCTACCTCGAAGAGTTCTTGACATTATTTATCCACACAACGGGTCACGATCCTCCCCTCGCGACAACTACATCCTCCCAAGGATGCCACGGTATTACAAAGCCAACCAAACCCCAAGATAAACCCATTAGAAGCATGGAGAGTACATTCTATTTTAAGGAAATTAGAACAAGAGAAGATGATCCCCGAAGGAACAATGATAAAGATACCTTATATCGAAGAATGATCGACACAACTTGGTTGCATCAAAACAGAGAAGAACCAATCCTATGAGTAATGTTGGATTGTGAAACTCATACGAGAAGGATTGAAAAGTTCTAGAATCTCATAGCTGATAAAAAAGAGGACGAACAAAGTAGAATGATATCTTGTTCCTTTTTGAAGATTTAATGAGGCGACAATTTAAGATCCGCTTTATTCTCCATTAAAAATATATCGTATTAACCCACGTGGTTTGACCAAGTAAAAACATCCTGGACATAGGAATAATTAATATAGAATTTATGTCCTTTGAAACGGCCTTATGAGACCTTAAAAATAAGGCTTTAAATATATTTTACGTCAAAGGAAACATCAAAAGGAGAAAAAGTGTTGAAATCTGGAAACGCTGTTCACCTACAATTACTGTACACCAAACCGATTTTTAAAAATGATCTGTGAAACCGATATGTGAAACTGATCCGTGAAACCGATTTGTGAAACCAATCTGTGAAACTGATATGTGAAACCGATCTCTGAAACTGATCTCTAAAACTGATCTTTCATATCGATCTGTGAGACCGATCTGTGATACTGCTCTGTGAGACCGATCTGTGAAACTAATTAGTGACACCGATCTGTGAAACCGATCTGTCTGACCGATCTGTGATACAGATCTGTGAGACTGATCTCTGAGACCGATCTGTGAGACTGTTCTGTGAGACCGATCTGTGAGACCGCTCTGTGAGACCGATCTGTGTCACCGATCTCTGAGACCGATCTCTGAGACTGATCTATGAGACCGATCTCTGAGACCGTTCTGTGAGACCGATCTGTGAGACCGCTCTCTGAGACTGATCTGTGAGACTGATCTGTAAGACCTATCTGTGAGACCGATATGTGAGACCGATCTGTCAGACCGATCTCTGAGACCGATCTATGAGACCGATCTATTACTATTCATAAAACTGGAAACCCAGTTCACAGAACTGGAAAATTGGAAATGTGTTGGGGATAAGTCATCTTGACCTTCCAGAACACCTCCAACACCACATTTTCACAAATTAATGTAATGGAGAGTTCCGTGACATTACAGATAAATTATTAAAAATTCAATGAAAATGTTTTCTTTAATGATGGTTATTCATCATACATTTTATCATGTCTATTCTAGACACAATTCTTTTTGACAACCCAAATCATGGCTGTTTGTGGTGGTGATGGCACTAGTAGTGTTCTAGAGGTAGTTACTGTGTTACGGTTGGTTATTTCAACAATTCATGTAATATATTTCCAGTTCTATGGTTTTCTTTTGAGGGACCCAAACCTCAATATTATTTTTCTTATGATAAAAAATTATTTCATATGATCTCATTTTTAATGGGATGTAGAAAAATAAAATGTTACATGTGATGGAATCTTATAAACTTTACATTCCTGGAGTACACCTTTTTTATAGGGTGGGTTTTATAATAAAATAATTCTTTAAGTGCATGACCTATCATCTTATGGATGGGGAAAGACAATTTGCATCCCTTAATATATTCCATGTTGTACCTATTTATATATGGTAGGTGGAGTGAATCATTTTCTAAATAGGATGAAAATTAACCACAAACACTATCATCTTGAAACAAGTAAACATTTCACTTTCACTCTTAGAAATTATTTCTCTTGGGTCCCCTGGTAAAAATTTATCAAGGATGGAGTTTTGTCTTATACATATGAAATCATGCAACATATGGTGACAGTTTTCGATTTGGAGATTCTAATGATGTTGGAATATGGGTGGCAGACACTACCTCAACCTCTCTAGATATTTTCTATTGGACTAGTAGAGTCACATGGGAGAAAAGATTAGTCTTAATTAAATAATCATCAATTGTTTTGGTAATATGGGTAAATAATAAATTCCACCTTTATATGTCATTGGGGTGAGAATCATTTGTTTCTCTTCATAGATATTCTATATGAAAAGTGAGAGATAATATTTTTGGGGAGTGGTAGTTTCAAGGAGTAGGTCACCACATTCCATATAGTAAAAAATCCTAGATATTATTATTTTTGTATAGCTTTCAATTCTATTGATAACTGATTTTTCTAAATTTCATCATCAATATAAACCGAAAGATGATGTTTTAGTAAATTTTTTCATATCTCAGAGGTTACTAAGACAAAAATCTTGTGTACCATACATAGTATATTCTTTTAATGTTTTCTTGAATAGTATGAGTTTAACTAATTTTGGAAGTGTGGAAGTTCACGTTAGGGGATCACAATGGGATGAAAAGTTTGTAAAATGTTTTTATGAGTCAATGTCTTCATTGAATATCAAAATAGTAGGTCTCTAAAAATTTGGTTGATGCATGGTGTAAGTCACACATTCAGGGTATGGTTTTCATTCATGTTTTTTCCTGGGCCCAACATTCCTCCATATGCTCTTATATAGAAACTATTAACTCAGTATTGTTGATGATCCCTCAATGAATACTCGTTTAAAAAGCATCATGGACCTGTGAGATAATAGATGAGATCTAATGATCCAGTTATATAGTGTTTTTATGATGATATCTTGAAGGGGAAATCATTTGTGGGTTTTAATGAATCCATTCTGGTTGTTTCCCCAATGGGGGGAAGTATTGATATCTATCCATAACCAGGTACCGGTAACTTGATGGTCCATGAACTAATCTTTTTGAATGTACTCTCCCTAATTCAAAAAATTGGATGGAACACTGTTTTTGTGGTTCACTTATTGAAATATTTCATTCAACCTCTACCAATAGATCATATTCAATAGAGATTCTAATTTTTGGATACTAGGCATTGATTCTCATCATCTATTTCATTTTTTCTTTCTTTGAAGTAGTAATTCTTCATGAATGGTGAGATAATCCTCTTTAAGGGGAGGAGGTTGGTTTTATGCTGTCTTCATATTACATTTTTCATCGGTAGAGGTTCAGTTTGGAGGTTGTAAGGTATTTCAGAATGTATCCCATAAAATTTAGGGTGGTTCTCTAGGTCTAGGTACATACACCTCTTTCATTTTTCTCATTGTGAAAAAAACTCATGACGGATCCAACCTCTATATTCTCTTATATTTCAAAATCATTTTTTGTGTCATTGGTAGGATTATATTTTATCATTCTTGTTGATGATTAATTAATTTTGGGAGTTATAGTGGATTTTGATTGATATTAATGTTGTTTGAGCCCTTTTCTATACCACTTCATTCCATTATAGGATCCTCAAGGATATATTTTAGGAACTATGGATTGGAAAAATCCACCATGACACATTGTTGAATTCCTATATTCTAGGGGATATTGTTCTCTAGATGGAAAATTATGTGAGTCTTTAGATCGTATTTTTCTTCCTAAATTGGAAATCACTAATTTCCTTTGATTGGGAGGTTGGGGAAAAATTCTCACATTCCTATAGGATAAATGTTTGTATTGAATTTTATAATTATGCCTCTACTGATGTTATGAATCGTTGGAGAGTCGTTTGGTATTATAAATGAACCTAGGCCTACGAGATATTGACGATCTTGTACTGTTGCGGTTTCAACTAAAACCACCACTCTCATTATCTCGTGTTTCCTACTTTGATAATTAGTTGGGTGAAATAATTTATTTCCACATGAAAATATTGTTTTTGAGGAAATCAACAATTCCTGATAATTAACATTCCTTATTTGAGAAGCATGTTTGCTGTTTTTTGTTTAATAGTTCATGATTTTTTATGGCATGTTTTAGTTGGGATTGATTATTTTAAGACATAATAAGGGATGATTCCTATATATATTACCATCATTTTGGTGAAATTAAATTCTAAAAATATCCACCTTATATTAATTTAATAAATTAATGTCCTTTAATATGGGTTTTTTTGAATGGGGTGTGGGTAAAAAGAAAACCTCCATGTTCCCCTTACCCCTATATTGAACACCACTAGGCGTGTTGATAATTATAAGATGAAACTCCATTAAAAATTTGGGGAATAATAATTAAATATCATTCTAATACTTCAATGATAGTAATCATAATTTATATATAATGGATTCTAGGTCTATTTGATGATGAATTTTTCCCTATATTTTGACCTTGCCTACATTGTTTTTTTAAGGAAATAATGTTTCTTGATATTGGTTATGTAGAGTATAGATATATAAAAGCATTGTATATATTCATTATTCATATAATGCCTCTATAATATTGAACTAGGAAGTAGTTGATGGACAAGACATGATAGGAAAATCACATATAGGAAATTTTCTTTTCATGGGAAACATTTCCTTTTGTTCTTATACCATTTACTCAAATACGTGATCATCAAAACAGTAGGGTTTATTGAATATTTTTTCATATGGAATGGGGCTAGTGGGGGTGTCATAGACATATAGAATGTTTACTGGTGGGTTAGAGGTTTACTATTTCCATAATATATTTCCAGGCGAGGATAGGATGTCGAATGACATTGGTATGGTATACAAAATATATGGACCCATTATTCCATGAGAATAAAATTATGAGGGCTTTAGTGTATTTGAATTAAAAATTGGATGAATCTTATCTTAAAATGAAATTTCATTTTATGGAGGAACTTCAAAGTGGATTCCATCATGGGTATTTCTACCATCATTCCTTATCCTCCAACTACCTAAAAAAATTTATATATCTTATACCCTATAGAGGAAATTTTAGAGAGATGGTATCAATTAGAGGCAATTCATGGACATTGATATGCTGGCCCTGAGGAGGAATATTGTGATTCTCACCAAGTGATAGTCACTCATGAACAATTATTATCTACCCATGATGGAATAAATAAAGGTAGATATTATAGGGAGGACATATAAAGAATCCAGTAAAAATGTTTTGGGGAGTAACCTCACAACTACTAATACCAAATCAATAATACAGTAATTGATTCACAAGATTTTGATCCTCCATTTTTTGAAGGATTATGTACTCAAGAAAATCATTCATAATATGATAGGTTTCAGAAGTATTATATCGATTTTCTAGTAAACATTGGATTGTATTATTTTTTGGTTCACTTATTCTCGGGACGTAGGATGCGTTATTGAGGTGACAACCCTCATATATGGCTGCATGTAAAATAATTTTATATGGTTCTTCCCTGATATGCTGGAATGCTTCAAAAATTATAGCAGTGATAAAATATGTCCTTGGAGTGGCCAATTTAATGGACCACTGACATCAAATTGGAATAAGTAATTATATTATATCTTATTGTCTATTAATCACGAAATATTACTTACTATCCTTTTGTATGTGAGATATGATGAATTATTTACCCGGATGGACCATCCTGTTGGGTGGATGACTCCCCTTCATGAGGAGACGGTGTCATGGGACACAATTTCAGATATTTCTACTAAGATGATTATGTATTCGTAGGGTTTTAAGATATCATAAGGAAATGATGGCTGACCATCCAACATTTCATGGATGTGATAACAAAAATACATTAATAAAATGGGAATATAACCCATTCTAGTTTCAACGATGAAATATGAGTCTGGAAAAGACTTGTATTTTATATATGGCAATAAGGTCCACCAATTTTTTTTGTCTTTTCATAGAGGTCTTGATAAGAATAATGGGGAATTTTCTTATCCATGTAGTTAGTATTTCTATTAAACTGATGAGTTTTATTTAAATACTAATGAATTTGAATCATCATGATGGCCACCACTATAATTTATTGATGGTTGTGATATTAATTGTCATTATTTTGTGTCTTCTCAAATTTTTCCATTGTATTATACTGAATGGCTATATATTAATGATTATAAATTTTTATATCCTCTTAATATTCCTTTATATTTGACTATAGAGATTGATATGGATCATTATAATTTTTTATGAATTTTTCCTTTGAAAAATAAAGGTGTTCATGTTATGAACATGTATGAATTTTAATCTTTTAATATTGTTTCTATATATTAATCTTTTGAGATTGATATTAGTGGTCATAAAATTGAGGTTTCTCATTTTTCCAATAATATTTGATATATGAAATTGATATTAATAAGAAGAAATATCCCTCTTCACATTATTCACAAACATATTTGAATAACATACATCTTTAAAAGATACAATGATGATGGCGAATTACAGGTTGTTCGATCGTCGCCATTGGTAAATATCCCTATGGACCACTGTCTACATGAATTATTTAACGAATACATGGAAGTATCATCTCCAAGGTATAGATTCAGTGAAAAATGATGTTAGTAGTGACGATTATTTCAAGGGAAATTGGGTGAGAGCCTTGTTTCATGAGATGATATGTTTGGTGACAACTTCATCATTCACCCTATGATAAGGTGGAAATCGTTATTATTTTTAATGAAAAATACACAATCCTTATGAAATGAAAGCATAATGACATTTTTCACTAGATTTATAACCCTTAATAGGGGTATTGTTGATGAGGCATCATGAGATTGATGACATTTTTATCAACGTCTGGGTTTGGATGTGTACCGTTATGGGTGTACTCTGATAAAAAATAATTATAATCCTGAAATAGAAGAAAATAGTTGGGTGATTGTGTCTCTTATTTGTTGCAGGATCTAACCAGTATAGTCGATAATGTGATTTCTATGTGTAAATATGATATGGTGTTTCATTGAATAGATTTTAGGTGAGAACCATTTCTAATATATGAGAGAAACACACACAAGAATTATTTATCATTGTATAATATCTATTAATGAAAACATGAAACATAAAATGTTCATTCGGTTATTAAATTTATTAGGGAAAGGGGAATGGTGATGGGTAATACATTCACATTGGATATGTTTAATCATTTGGTTAAAAATTTTATTTCTGATTAAGTAATCATGGTGTGATCAACCACATTCCAAGTGAGAAAAGTCCTAATGAGAACTGGGAATTATACCAATTTTTTCTAGTGAAGGAGATTTTGTATTTATTTAAGTTCATGTATGGTTTACCATTTTTTTTCTTATAAATAAATCATGGTCTTATCACACTCTTTTCAATAGAAAAAATTTTCAATGGGAAATGGGTATTCTCTATATTTTATCTTTTAAAATAGATTTTGTAGTTATTAGATTTCACATCAGGATCACAATTTTTTCTAAAAATAATTATAGTATCTATGTGTGATAAAATGTGTGGGGATTTTTCATTGCACATCTGTTTTTATTAGGTTCACCATTTTTATCTCACAACCTCTTATGCTGGTTTGGAATGCAAAATGGATTTGAACCAAAAAATGTCACATTTTTGAAATGAATCATGAACATAAATTCCAATTGTTTTCAGGATCATCGAAAACATTTTGGTGGATCTATTTCATATAATGTGTCTCTCAATTATACTAATGTTATCATCCCACATATTTTTCTCATTCCCTTTTTCATTTGGATCAACCTAATATAACGATCAATTATTAAAAAATGGCTTTGAAAGTATATAAATGTATCTAAGTTTATTCTTATATTGTACCATATTATGAGTAGTTTAGAGATTCATTAGTCATTCCCTAGGACAATCATCGTTTTATGTTTCACTATGTGGAAAACTAATTTTTAAATTCATCTAGTGGATGAAAGTTGATTCAGTTTGAAGATCAGACCAATATAATAGGATTCCTATATAACCTTGTTAATGGAATTTAAACCCCAAAAGAATAGTGAAACATAATAAGACACATCTCCTTTTATGGTCATGTGGTTGGGACAAAACCATGTTATTTAACGACATGTGTCATGTGAATCCTAGATAAAGGTGTCTAGCCATCGATGTTGTGGGACTTAAACGGAAGAATCCCAATAGAAATAGATGATATATTATATCCCTAGTGAGGACATTATCCTAAAGGTGATGAAAGCCAGTAAGGACTGTCATTAATGTGAACTAGAAAGAGAATGGCACTCCTAGTAAGATATGACCCAATACAGAATATAGCCCAACAAATTTATAGTGAATTTCATTATGGGAAAAAAACCCTTGCGAGGCTTTTCATGTATCCAAATTAGTTAGGGGGAAATATTCCATGTTATATATTAATATTGGCACATAGACTGAATATGAGACCTATTAGTTGCTATTGTATTTTTAATATGACACTTTCAATGTCAGGGAATGGTCCTAGGGAGTACACCATAAAGGAGGTCCAATTATGCAGATGTTTGATTTAAAAAAATAAAAGTACAAATAATTAAGTACCATAAAATTTTCATCATCCCCACTAACATCTATACCCACATGAGTCACTATTAGTTTGTGAAACAATAAGAATAATACGATCTTAATATCATTTGATCATCATTTTCTTATGATGGATGATGTCAGGGCTCAATGGGAGTGGTAAAGAGAGATGACGATGACATTCCCATCCCATCTTGTCATTGTACAGAAGACTTCTAAAGGAGATGAAAAGAAATTACTTCAATGATAATTAAAAGGATATTACTGTCATATGGATTCCATGAAACTAGCTTCTAGTTAAAGGAGGAGTATCCATCACTGGTCATCATCAAAGAGAACTACTAGTGGTTCAAAACAATCCCAAGAAAATTGAGGTCCATGTGAGAGCCTCCAACATTGGGAGACTCATTACCATGGAAATGTAGACTCAATGGAATTCCAAGGGTCCACCGTGCCAAGGAGGTTACTAACACAACTCCACTTAACATGGGTATGTGGAATCAACAGAACATGTTGATGTCATCATTGATATAATTATACATATTAGGTGGATTAGGAAGTGCCCTTGGTAAGACACCATTTGAATTCATTACTGATGGGGAAATGTGGGTCGAAATGTTATGACAAAATGTAATAATGGGGGATAGAGGGAAAAATATCCTAGTATGCTCTATTCAACATATAATGTTCTTATGTGATATAGGTTTCTCTAAAAATAGAATGGTTCTATGTGGTTGCGGGTCTAGTATTCATAGTGTTATGCTACATGGACCTGGGATCTAGGTGTGTAACATTTCTTTATGCTGGGATTTGTTATAACCATATAATACACTATATTAATTAGATGTATTTGTGACGGGATCCAGCTGCAAATAGGCTTTAGGGATGGGGCCCCATCACAAATAGCCCATTGTAGAAAACGGTGTCGTAAATATTATTTTTTGCGACATGCCCATTGAAAAAAATAGTATTTGTGACGGGAAAAGGCCATGTCGCAGACAACCTCTGATTATATACATTATATATAAATAATCATTTTGCGACGAGGTCATCGCAAATAATATTTGTGTTGTGGAACAACCCCATCGCAAATAAGCCTCAGATTATATACATTATATATATAAAAACATTTTGCGATTGGTTCGTCGAAAATAGTATTTGCGATGGGCCGGTCTTCCCATCACAAATATTATTAATAAAAATATATATTTAAAACATTTATAATGGGAGCCTATCACAAAATGTCCCATCGCAAATACAAAACATAATAAAAAAATTAAATAAAATTATGATAAATGAAAAAAATTTATTAATATTATTAAAATAATAAAAAAATAAAAAATACTATTATTAGTAAAATAAAAAAACATTTAAAATTATAATATTAAAAAAAATTTATAAAATTTTGATTTAAAAAAAATAAATATAAATTTTAATAAAATAATAAAAAAAATTCATAAAAATTCTCAATATTTAAAACACAAATATATAGAAAAATCATAAAATGTTATTATTATTATTAAAATAAACAAATATTAAGATATAGTACTAATAATAAATAATAAAATAAAAAAAATTATACAATATTTGCACCAATATAAAAGACGAAAACTGTTAATAGTTCATGAAACACCCCAACCCCAATTACCTAGAGTCGGTGCATTATTACATAACATTGGAATGATCACAAAAGATCAAGTCTCGAAAGACCGATTAATTTAGTATCCTTGGAAACACTAGATACATTCATAAATGTTACATTACATCATAAAGTGAAAAACTACAATAACATAGTCTCCATTTTCCACACTCATATCCCCTTCAGACTATCCTTGCAGGTCATTCCTAAAACACTACTTCACATTCTGGAAAAAATTAAAACATTGAAAGGTGTGAGCTCAGATGCTCAGTAAAGATAACAATATAGCGGAAGCATTCATAAATAAACTTAAACATTTAAGGCATTGTATAACTGAATCAAAAGCTTTTTAATCTTGAACTTCATCATAATATGGAAAAATAAAATCAAATAATGGCATTTACTTATTAACATGGATATTCTACTAGTCGAATAATCAAATGCAATATCAATGACCACTTTCATAATGATGGAATGCATAATGCCAGACTATCATAACCACGTAGTCAAGGCCTCATGCCAATACAACAAATAAGATTTTTTCAAGGCCTCGTGCCAAGACACTAGTTTGTCTCATGAGACCTACCGATGCATCAAGAAGCTATAGCAGGCTCCACCCGTCACTTATTATGTCCAATGCATTCCTCATAGGAACAGGTTTAAATATATAATAATTTATAACATAATCGTGTCATATAAAACATGTATAAAGGAAACATAACATTTCCACATTTCAATCACAAGATATCAATACAACACATTGATATAAAAAACACTTTCAAAACCATTTTCAATACCAAAATAAAATAAAATTAAAACATTGTAATTATTTTTCATTTAAAAAAAAGTTACGGCTTGTAGTGGAAACTGAAACTCAAATAATGGTCTCGGCGGCGAGGAAGTCATTTTCACTGCATACATACGACAAAAAACATTCTATTTTGTTGTTTAGTAAAATTATTCTTTTAAAAAATATCCCATTTGAATAAATGTAAATGTCAAAGGGGTTTATGCACCGTATAAAAGAAAGTTGTGTATAAAGCAATATATGTCTCAATAAAACGAGATTGAGAAGAAGTCCCTTACAAAGAAGATTTTTTAGTAAAATAGATCTATTATGTGTATTCACTATAAGTACACATAGAGAAAGTACAAATACAAGATAGGACATAATAATATCATGACATAATTTGAAATTAGGAGATTAACCCAATGAATGGAAATCGGGTTAAGAAGTTGTCTTACCTCGTGTCCGACTTCACTCGACCATTATTTAATCTCCCAAATAATAAACTAGAGTTAATCTCTACTTGATTAAGAATATTTTTCAAGTTCATTATCCGTTTTATATAACTTATTACAATGTTATGAAAATTATGTAGTCATTTATGTTAATAACAATCGTTTTATCGATCTTTGGTACTTGAGTCAACAATAAACTTCTTATAATTACAAGTTGTTTATGTGGAAGAATATCCATTATATATAGAAATATATTCATGATGTAGATATCATATATATCATATATATCCATTATATTCATTCATTCATAATATTACGTAACATTTAGAGTTAAGAAATGAAATGCACCGTTCATGGAGACGGTAAGCCGTACGTACGCATGAACGCTACTTTCATTTGTATTTTGTATTTAATGGAATGAAATAATAATTATATGAAGGTATATTATAATTACATTGTAATATCATATATAATATCATTTACTAAATTCTTTATAACCACAAATATGGCATTAACGATTCAAATCACTTTGAGGGGGCGGTAGTCCGCACTTCATAAAATGAAATTATCGCTTTTACCCATAATGGAAATCATAATGTTATGACATAAATGATAAATACAGAAAAATAAGGAAATCCTAGAAATGATATATATCATATATAAATATATTGACATCTTAATGGCCACCATGAGAGGTTTTTAAAGAAGGTTGAATAATCATCATTTCGTGAGGCAAAAATTCGCCAACCACAGAAACAATATGTTCTTTACCCATTATACGAAGGTGTGCGAAGTGTAAATCAAATACTTCTCATAACAACATCATAATATATTAAAGATACGTGTTTTTTTACAAATGAAAGAAATAAAAAGTGTTTAAGGGGGTGGAGAAGCAAAATAAAACCAAATATCATTAGAGAAGACATTACTTTAAAATCGGGTAACTCTTTTTTATTTGAGCCAAAGGCTTCCTTGGGAAGACTTATGCCCAAATTGAGGCTTCTAGGAGTAATAAAGGTAAGTTGAGAAAGTATTTGGGAATATTTTGGCTGATCCAAATGGGGTGAAGTTGTGAATAAGGTGGTAGTGGTGGGGGCTTTTTATTAGAGGAGAAGAGGCGCACTCTTGGAAAGTAATGAAATGTTACATTTTATGAAATGATTTTCGGATTTTAAATGTACCACAATGATATATTTCTAAGATATGGTGATAAGGCTTCGAAATATACTCATCCAATAGGTTTTTGAAAAGTGTATGTCTTAGATTTTACCTTATCTTTTCATTTTATTTAAATTTTTAATTAATGAGGTAATCGCTGCATCATCATGGTGTCATAAAAATTTTAATTTATTTAATGTCTAAAAATTATATAAAAAATATCATGATGTAGGAATCGTATTATCTTTCTAATGAATATTTATAGTCTAAATGTTAACTTATATTACACCATGTAATAATTTTATTAATAAAACATCACATGTTTTTGACATTTTTTTTTTCTTTAAATAAAAAGTTATTAATGTCATTTTCTTACCCAAGTGGCTCCATGGGATCCCCAAGTTGAACCATTGATTTTCATGGTCGGCCATTACTCATCTAATAAGTTCCGGACAAGTGTCAAGATATTTTCATATTTTTTTAATATTATTTTTACCTTAAATTTCACTAATTACCTTTAATCGCGATTAATAAAACATAAAAGTTACTATTCACCAAAAAATTATTTTAATCCAATTGAACCACATATTACATCCTAATGACAACCATGTATGTATTATTTCTGAAATTCAATTCATTGTAGCAGTAAAGATTCATTTAAATGAAAAATCAGTTTTTTAACTACCACTTAGTGGTTTCACTATTCATCAAAATTGATGTTTTTCAGAACAATGCCAAAATTTCACCCTAAGCTATAATTGATATTACTAATTCAAAAATGATTTATATTTTAAAAAATTAAAAACATATAATTTTAATTAATTAATTTTATAATTAATTCCCGCTGTCACAATAAGTAGCGTGTTTTTACGAAAGAATATCAATCAAAACATTGACAATTGTTTATGTCCAATTTCAATGTGAAATTAATTCTAATGACCGCAATTGGATATAATGGTAAAAATATATTCTAATTAAAATTAAGAACCACTCAATTGTATAATTTTTCACTATAAATTATTTTGATTTAAAAAGCTTTTTTTAATTATTTTTCACTATTCATCAAAAATTGGAAGTTCTCATAAAAATACCAAAAATTCAACATAGAGTAATTTCGATATTCAGAATCAAAAAATGAAGTCCATTTTGTAATATAAAATTTATATAATTTAAAAAAGTGGGTATTACAATTCATAAGTGCTACTTTTATTGGTCGCGGTGTGTTAGAACTCGAGGTTGCGTACAACACACGATGCTCTATTATTCAAAGAGGAGTGTACCAAGGAAGCTTGGGTTGTTACATTCTCCCCTCCTTCAATAAATTGCGTCCTCACAATTTAAAATTTTTCTTTGAAAATAAAATGTTGAAAATAGAAAATACCTTTGTGGAAAACCCACATCAGAAATAAGGCTAATAAAAATATAACTTTAAAAGAAAGAAAGAGAAGTACAAAGGTCACTCGAGATATCCTATACTAGGATTCTATGAAAATATGGATATGGATGAAAAACAAACCATCATGGTCTGATGGAGAGTTGTATAAAATAGGATTTTGAGAAAGTTAACTACAAGAAAATCACAAACTAGTGATTGGTTAAACGGTGATTGATTCCCTAATTGGAAAAGTTAACTGACAACATTTAAGTTTTAAGTTACCTTTCATAAAGTTGAGGAATTTATTTAGGATATTTACTAAGAACGTAAAGAAATAAACTTACTTTTCATGTAGACTTTCACTCATTAATTAATTTTAACCATAAAACCATCTTTCACTCGAAAAGGTAATAAAACTAAAAAATATTCTATTTATAATAATTGTATCACATACCATTTAGATTATGAAAACCTTTTTGTAATAACCTGGGACTTCCTAGAGGTTAGTGGTAGGTAATAAAGGCCATCGCACTATGGTTCTGGGTTTGATTCTTACTGCTTTGTCCGACGCAAAGGGTTATCCCCCAACCTGCAGGTTTTCCTTTTCCTAAAACTATAGTATTATAATATTCCAAAAATAATCTTCATAAATGTTTTAACCTTAAACAATACTATCCAAAGTTCAACTTAATCCATTCCATCCTTTATAGTTATCCAAAATACCTCCATCCAGACTTTCTCTAAAAAGTCACTAAATTCAAAAATCAATTGTATCATCAGATTCCTCAAACAAAGTACTGTTTCTCTTATTGTCACATACTAAAAATATTATTTCCTTCATCATATTAAAACGTTAATGAAAACAACAAGTACTGCAGTACAATCCTTAAATATATATCACATTATTATTATAACCATAATATAGTTCATGAGTCCAAAAACACAAATAGAATAATTATTCAACTTCATATGTAATAACAACATAAGCTTGGCCTTGCTCCCTTGGCCTTTTCTAAGGTAAGTTTCCTTGGTGCTTAGGGCATTCATTTGCATAATGCCCCATTTCACTACAATTGTAGCATTCAACACTGATAGCCTCTTTCGTTCCCTTGCAATCACGTTCCTAGTGACCTTTTTCTCCAGATTTATAGGAATCTCCCATTCCTTTCAGGAAAGTACCAGGATGATTCTTCCCACAATTATCACATAATGGAAAATACATCTATCATTTTTTACCTTTATCTATCTCTTGTTCCACCGTTCTCTTCTTCTCTTTCAATACTTTATTGTCATAAGTTTAAGAGGATTCCTTTTCTGTATTGATAGAACATGAAACTATATCTTCGTACATTGAGAAAGATTGTGATACTAAAGCTCGATGGAGAAATGGTATTAACCCATCAAATAAACGATCAATCCTACTTCTTGGGTTATGTATATAATCTGCATCATGTCTTGCTAACCTTGTAAAGTTGGCCTCATACTTTGGGACATTCTCATCCCCCATCTACCTCAGACTCAGAAATTGTCTTTCCATATCTGCTCGATGGTCATGTGGAATTTATTTTTCTACGAAAATTTCCTTAAACACCCTCCATTACATAGTTGATATTTATTCATCTTCCTTTGTGTTTTGAATCAGCGACCACCATTGATTGGCATCTCCAGTGAGGCGATAAACTACCATGACAACCTTCTCACTTTCGCTACTCCTCAAGGAATGAAATATTTTCTATAAGGAGTTTATCAATTTCTCAACTACTAATGCATTTGTACCCCCATTAAATATTGGCAGTGTTTGCCTCATGAATTGCGTGCATTGATACAATTTCCATTCCTCCCACTAGGCGCCATTTCTAAACTATGGCATAAACTAGATATTTTTATGAATCAAAATACATAATTACAAACATGCAGAACACTTAACATAAATTGAACTATTTAATGATATAATCCATAATCATATAAAAATTATTTGAGGAAGTATATACTCATAACACTTCATAGTGGTTTGTAAAGAAAACGAGAATTATCCTTAGAATATCCCCCGGGAGTGTTGTAACCAAGAGTGCAGCAAGGCCCGTTGTCGTGCATTAGTTCCCGTTCGAGTCTAGATCAAGTCGGTGATTTTCTGGTTTACCCATAGGTACATCTGTTCCAGAGCCATCTCTACCTGCTCGTATCCAGACAGGGATGTATTGCTTGGAAAACTCACAAAATCTCTATAATACAAAAATTCTAGGAAGTTCTTCTATACTAATCCTCAAATTTTATCTTAGGTCTATGTTCTATAATCTGAGTTTATCTAAATATAGCTTCCATGGTTAGTACTAAACTGCCTCTGATACCAACTGTAACGCCCCGACCATAGTTACATAGAGTCGGTGCATTATTACATAACATTGGCATGATCACAAAAGATCAAGTCTCGAAAAACCGATTAGTTCAGTAGACGTGGAAACACTAGATACATTAAAAAATGTTACATTACATCATAAAGTGAAAAAATACAATAACATAGTCTCCATTTTCCACACTCATATCACCTTCAGACTATCCCTGTAGGTCACTCCTAAAATACTTCTTCACATCCTGGAAAAAATTAAAACATTAAAAGGGGTGAGCTCAGATACTCAGTAATGACAACAATATAGCAGAAGCTTTCATAAATAAACATAAACATTTAAGGCATTGTATAACTGAAACAAAATCATTTTTATCTAGAACATCATTATAATATGGAAAAATAAAATGAAATAATTCCATTTACTTATTCACATGGATATTCTACTTGTCGAATAGTCACATGTAATATCAATAACCACTTTCATAATGATGGAATACATAATTCCAGACTATCATAACCACGTAGTCAAGGACTCGGGCCAAGACTACAAAAAATATTTTGTCCAGGCCTCGTGCCAAGACACTAGTTTGTCTCATGAGACCTACCGATGCATCTAGGAGCTATTGCGGGATCCACCCATCACTTATTAGGTCCAATGCATTCCTCATATGATCGGGTTTAAACATATCATAATCCATAACATAATCGTATCACATAAAACATGCATAAAGGAAACATAACATTTCCACATTTCAATCACAAGATATCAATACAACACATTGATATAAAAAAACACTTTCAAAACCATTTTCAATACCAAAATAAATGAATGTTAAAACTTTGTAATTACTTTTCATTTAAAAATGTTACGGATTGTAGAGGACGACGAAACTCAAATAATGGTCACGACGTCGGAGAAGTCGTTCTCGATGCATACATACGACAAAAAAACATTCCCTTTGTCTTTTTGTAAAATGCTTCGTATAAAAAAGATTCCTTTTGAATAAACATAAAAGACAAAGGGGTTTATACACCGTATAAAAGAAAGTTGTGTATAAAACAAAATATTCCTTAATGAAAGGAGATTGAGACGAAGTACCTTACAAAGTAAATTCTCTTCATAAAATAGATATATTATGTGTATTCAGTATAAGTACAAATAGAGAAAGTAAAAATACAAGATATGACATAATAATATCATGACATAATTTGAAAGTAGGAGATTAACCCAAAGAATGGAAATTGGGTTTAGAAGTTCCCTTACCTCATGTCCGACTTCACTCGACCATTATTTAATCTCCTAAATAATAAACTAGAGTTAATATCTACTTTATTAAGAATATTTTTCAAGTTTATTATACATTTTATATCTCTTATTACAATGTTATGAAAATTATGTAGTCATTTAAGTTAATAACAGCCGTTTTATCGATCATTGGTACTTGAGTCAACAATAAACTTCTTATAATTACAAGTTGTTTAAGTGGCAGAATATCCATTATCTCCAGAATTATATTCATGATTTAGATATCATATATATCATATATATCTAGTACATACATTCGTTCATAATATTACGTAACATTTAGAGGTACGAAATTAAATGCATCGTTTGTGGAGACGGTAAGCCGTACGTACGAATGAACGCTACATTCATTTCTATTTCGTATTTAATGGAATGAAACCATATTGATATAAAGTTATATTATAATTCCATTATAATATCATATCTAATATCATTTACTCCATCCTTTATATATCTCAAATATGGCATTAACGATTCAAATCACTTTGAGGGGGCGCTAGTCCGCACTTCCTAAAATGAAATTATCACATTTATCCAAAATGTAAATCATAAATCTATTACATAAATGAAAAATACAGAAGCATAAGGAAAACATAAAGAAAATATATATCATATATAAATATAGGGACATCTTAATATCCACCATGAGAGAAGTTTAAAGAAGATTGAACAATCATCATTTTGGGAGGCATAAATTCACCAACCACAGAAACAATATGTTCTTTAACCATTAGACAATGTTTTGTGTAAGTTTAAATCAAATAATTCTCATAAAAAACTCCTAATATATATATATACTCTTTTTGTTACAAAATAAGGAAATAAAAAGAGTTTAAGTGGTTGGAGAATCAAAATAAAACAAAATAACATAAGAGATGACACTACCTTAAAATCGTGTAACTCTTTTTTATTTGAGCCAAAGGCTTCCTTGGGAAGACTTCTTCCCAAAGTGAGGCTTCTAGGAGTATTAGAGGGAATCTTAGAGATTATTTGGGCAGTTTTTGGCTGAGCTAAATGGCTTGACGTTGTGAATAAGGTGGTAGTGGTGGCGGCCTTTTATTATAGGAGAAGAGGGGCACTCTTGGAAAGTAATGAAATGATACATTATTATGAAATTATTATCAGATTTAAATGTCCTAGAATAAAATATTTCTAGGATAAGGTGATAAGGGTTCGAAATATACTCATCTTATAGATTTTTGATGTATGTAAGTCTTAGATTTTACATTATCTTTTCATTTTATTTAAATTGTTAACTAATAAGGTAATCACTGCATCATCATGGTGTCCAAAATATTTTAAATCATTTAAGGTCTAAAAATTATATAAGAAATATCATGATGTAGTAAATCTATATATCTTTCCAATGAATATTTATAGTAGAAAAGTTAACTTATATAACCCCATGTAATAACTGTTTTAGTAAAAAAACACATGTTTGTGACAATTTTATTTTTACTTTAATTAAAAAGTTATTAATGTCATATTCTTACCCAAGTGGCTCCATGGGGTCCCCAAGTTTACCCATGGATTGTCTTGGTCGGCCATGACTCATCTAACATGTGTAGGAAAAGTGTCAAGAAATTTTCATATTTTTATAATATCATTTTTTCAATAAAGTTCACTAATTACCTTTAATCGCGATTAATAAATCTTAAAAGTTACAATTCACCAAAAAATTATATTAATCCCATTGAACCACATCTTACATCATTATGTAAACCATGTATGTCAGATTTTTTATATTAAATTCATAGAAGCATTAAATTTTCATTTAAACGAAAAATCGCTTTTTTAACTACCACTTAGTGGTTTCACTATTTATAAAAAATGATGTTTTTCAGAACAATGGAAAAATTTCACCCTAAGCTATAATTGATATTCAGAATTCAAATATTATGTATATTTTAAAAAATTCCGAACATATATGTTTCATTAATTAATTTTATAATTAATTCCCGCTGTCACAACAAATAGCGTGTTTTTAAGAAAGAATATCAATCAAACGATTGACAATTGTTTATGCCCAATTTCAAAGTGAAATTAATTATAATGACCAAAATTGGATAAAATGCTAAATATATATTTTAATTAAACTTTATAACCACTAAATTGTATAATTTATCACTATAAATTATTTTGATTAAAAAAGTTGTTTTTAAATATTTTTCACTATTCTTCAAAAATTGGGAGTGCTCAGAAAAATACCAAAAATTCAACATAGGCTAATTTTGATATTCCAAATCCAAAAATGAAGTCCATTCTGAAATATAAAATTTATACAATATCAAAAAGTGGGTATTACTATTCATAACGGCTACTTTTATTGGTCGCGGTGTGTTAGAACTCGAGGTTGCGTACAACACACGTTGTTCTATTATTCAAATAGGAGTGTACCATGGAAGCTTGGGGTGTTACAGATCATACTACAATAAATCTTCAATTCAAATGTTTTTAACCGAAAATAAAATCACTTGGGGTTGTCTTCTAGAGTAGTTGGAGTAGCTATAGGAGATGGTGGTGGAAACTCCATCACTAAACTACGAGTCTGATAATGCATGTACGCAATCTGCTCATGATGTTGCTAATGTTGTTCTTGCTACCATCGACGCATCTCCTCCTCATGCTTCTTCTACTGCTACTACTGCTGCTGACGCTTCTCTTCCTTCTACTTCTGTAAACTCTCTATAAGCTCTGACTTTGTGTGCAACTACTCCTAATACTGTGAGGCAAAAGATGATGCCTCTCTATGAGCTCTTCTCGAGCTGGATGCCGACATCGCAGTAGTACCATAATAAGTACCAGGAGTCAAATGAGAGTCAATACCAACTACTCATCCATTTTCATATCCATAATGAGTCGCATGCATCCATGCCCCCTCATCAAAATGGTGTGCACTGGTCTGGTCGGACGTCTCATCCTGACTGTCTACATGTGTTTGAGAGGTTGCAGCCTCATAAGACTCCATTAATTCCAATTTGAAATTAAAATGGTGGAAAATATTATATGCAACTAATTTCTGAACTGGCAAAAAATAATACTAACCACAATCTGACGCTGGCGATCAATTCTAATCTCTCTAATGGATGTATCATTTTACACCCTCTGATAAACGTCAAACTCTATAATATTAGGATGCTCGACATCCTACAGAAGTATAAAATATACTATTGATATTCAATGTTATATAAAATATATAGAAAATATACTCACCAGATGCTCTACATGCGTACTAAATTTATGGCTACCAGCTCGATGCATCACCTCCTGTCTCCCCCAGTTTTATCATCCTGCTGAAGATATCCTCTGAAATCCACCACCCAACTATTGTAATCATAATATATCCCAAAAGTTAAATGAAATGTACTCTGGACTATAGTCACAACACGACTAATCAAATTTTGTCACTCCTGCTTTCTTAATGGTTATTCTTCTCAAATTTTGGAAAATATAATGGAAATGTTCACGCATAGACACCCGCCCTACCATGTGGATAGCGTCACACAAGCTATCATCGATGGGATACAATAAACCTTAAAAATAATTTATAATATCATGCTATTAATGAAATATATTTCAAAATAAATATTCATTATTTACGTATCATCCAATGATCAAACATGTCATGCCACACATCAATGGGAATCTGTTCCAAAGTAATCCATGGATGTGACAAATAATTGTGCAAGATAACACCCCTGTCCAATATCTACATGCCCAATACAATTAAAAATGAATAAATAATCAAACAATTTTTATATATATATATAAATTAATAAAAGATAACTAAAATATACAGGTTACAGTACCTCCGTGTGTGTGGAACGAAGCCATGACATGGATGTCGCTTAGGGATAGGGTTAGGAATCTTCAGTCACACAAGACCATTCCCCCTCCACGTACCTCTGGAATCTTCAGTAGGCTGAGTGTCACATGGCCCACAATCCCCCGCATCTAAATGTAGATCATCCTCCTGCAACTCACAAAAAAGATCAGGATCCATCTGAAACAAAAAATGATTATTATTAGTAGATAGTTGAAAAAAATCTATTATATATGGATTCATATTATATGTGATTATAACATGAATTTAACTATGTTAATTTCATTCTCCATCCTCAACTACATAGCTATCAATATAAACGTCTTCATCTCCTTCCTCAGCATCATCAATATCCATATGAGTTTTAGTATCATCGTCTCTTATCATTTCAAATTCATTTGTAACATCATTAACATATTCTTCATCATCGACCATTAATTGTGGACTGTCATCATCGATATTCATGTCGCTTTGTTAAAAAGATGGATGTTCAACAGTATGTTAAAAAATTTCAATTTCTTCCACTTCAGTAGAACCACATTCAAATTGATTAAACTGATTTTCATAAGATGTAATTTTTATTATGCTCCACCAATCACTCATGTCTCTTGAAGTAGTAAATTACATTGAATTATAAATTGGATGTGACTTTTGAGCCAGTAAAAATGGTTCATTTACTGTAAGAATAATTTTATTTTGAATATCAATGTTTCCAAGAGTCAGATGAGCATGAAAGCCTCTCTTAGTATCCAACCACCGACATTTAAACTTCCTTGTGTAATTCTTCCCTATATAACACAACTCAATAATTTCATCCAAAATTTCATAATAGTTTACTTTAGTCTCTTTGTGACATGATCCTCTCAAGAAAACTCTATTGTTCATTGTTTATTGAATCCCCATATGCCAATGTATGAAATTGAAAACCATTAACCTCATATGAATTATAATATTTAACAATTTTGGATGGTGAGTTACTCAATATACACAATCACATATCAATTTTATCAGCATGTTGGGACAGCTAAAAATTTGTAAAAGTATAAGCAATATAATAAATAATAAATAAAATTGATATTAAACCATTAATAATTTATGTTACCTGTTTTTGAAACCGTTGAAAAATAATTTTTTCCTGTATTCTTCAAGAGAAGATGTTGTAATTTTTGGATGTTGTTCCTTGATATGATTATCATATAACCTAAAAATAAAATATGTTAACATAGTGTAACATATATTATAGAATACGTGATTGAAGCAATCACAGATCAAATGATGTCATTTATTCATAGTTGGGAAGAACATATGTATGAGCACTATGATGTTCATCATCTGAAAGCCATCATTCATGAACTCCACCGAAACCAATATTTGGCTGATTAAAAATTGATAATTTATTTTCTATTTCGTCATTAAAATTATCCTTGTTTCATCCCTTGTTATTGTATTTTGAGGGATATTGAGATTCAAAATAATGAGAGTAGAAAAAAGTAATTTCCTCTTGAAAATAAACATCAACAATTGAGCTTTCAACTGATACTTTGTTATGTACTTTTATCTTCAATTTCTACATGCATCTCTCAAATAGGTACATCCAATGAAACTGTACTCAACCTCCACATTTAGATTCATGTGGAAAATGAGTAGGTATTTTTCCCCAAGTCAATAGTAATATTTTTTCCCACTATTCTGACTAAAATTATTGATTATTGTGTTCAATGTGATATCTAATTAAATGTAATAAATTTCATTGATAAATTTTTATTCTATGATAAAACAATAAATTAACTCAATGAAATAAAATAATAATTGTTTCGATGAATTTATTAATTAAATTTGTATATTATAATTTTTTTCCAAATTTTTTAGAGTCTTCCAATATATTTAATAGGTGTTGTATACAAATATACATAATTTCATGAATAAAAAGATGAAATTATCAAAGAGGTAAATTTACAGCATTTTAATGGAGAAGATATTTTAAATATAATTTTTTAAAATATTTATAATTTTTTGTAATAAAAAATTATAATTTTATAAATATGAATATCCAAATTTAATTTGGGTTAATTTATGATATATTTCTGAGAAGTTTCATTTTTAATTAATGTTGATAAAAATTCAACCTTAATTAAAATATGGGACACCATCTAATTTATTCATATAGTTAAATTTTATTTAAATTAGATTTAAAGAAAAATTAAACAAATTATAAAACATTATGTCCCATTTATGTCATTCAAATAAATTTCAAATTTAAATTGGATATAAAAACAATTGAAATTTTTATATTAAAAACCCACTACCTTGTCACATCTATGGGATTAATTTTAAAATTTTATCTTTCAATTTTGTGTTGTAATTTTTTTAAAAAGGATTTCATGTATAGACTCTTCATAATTTAAAATTTCTAGTATGTTGAACATAAATTTTGTCCCAAAATATAAGTGAATGTAATTAAAATTAATTATATTGATTAATGTAAAAACATATTTACATAGATGATATACATAAATATATGGGAAACATTAACCTAGATACATTGAAAAATGAAGTTATAATGAAAAATTAATATCATACCCTCTGTTTTCTCAAATATGGACAATTAATATTGTAACATTAGGTATGGAATACCTCCCAGGAGTGTTTACATTTTTATATTTACCAGAACGCTAATCCTCTTAATCAATAATAACGCCACTAATGCATCAGAGGTTTCACCACAATCATGTCACATGGATCATCCAAAACCTATCCAAAAATTCATCAAACTTCCCTCCCTTTATCCTAGACTCATCCCTTTCGATAAAATATATCCAAACAATCTCTTTGAAGAAAACCAAAATGAGTTACCCTAGTAGGATATAACATCCTTCAATAAGAAACCTGGTTTGATCTCATTATTCATACCTTAAATTTATCTTATTCAATTATTATATAAGAACATAATTATTCAAAAAAGTATATATATATTTTTTTACATTAAGATTTTAATAGATACTAATGAACACTTCCATCATTTGGGACAGACGATAATCATTTATATGTAAAGTGGTATAAAACCCCAATAATTGATGTCATCCATTCTTTAATTTCCACCATTATTATTTTGTAATAATGGTGTTAATATTTTTTTATTAAATATATGATATTAATGTTGTGTTTATTGTTTTAACATTATGACATTACATATTAGCGCATGATTTCCATTTTTTGAAAGTGGTAACTTAATTTCTAGATGTGTGTACTACCACTTCCTCAATGAGATGATATTCTTTCACACATTAAACAAAAATTATTGGGTATTTATTTAATAAAAATATATTCTATATATGGATTCAAAATTGTACTATAATGAAAATAAATACTTTTATACAAATATGTTACATACCTTCTTTCTTCTAATGGGACATGAAAAGGGAAATACGTTTCATACTTATGTACATAAAACCATGTCCTTAAACTATGTTTTACATTTTATATTTCTTTTGTTATAAAATTATTATAAATGAATATACACTAAATATAAATTATATTTATATAATTTTTTGAAATATTTAAATAATTAAATCTAAATCAATGTAAGAGGATCACGAATATAAAGTCAAATAATGTATGAAAGAAGCTGTTATTTCCCAAAACATGACCATAATGTGGAATTATTAATAAATGGGAAATATAAAAAGATAACAATATCTTACATGTTATGATATATACTAATATTTTTTTGTTAGATTTATAAAAAAGTTATATTTTTTATTCATGAGTTTTGAAAATGTATAAAATGATTCAAGACTTAACATAAGGGTTTTCTCTTCAGATTTTTATTTATTTATGATGTATTCGATATTCACCACATAAAATATTTTAATGGTGTATATAATGAACAATGTAATGTTTTATCCGGATTTTTTTTACACAATTATATTATTTGATTTAATTAATGATATCATTTAAAATATTTCATTATTTAAAAATTACTCAATTAGTATGTGGATTTCTAGTATCACATTCATTCCGTCTAGGTTTATTCAATATTCACTATTCATTTAATTTGAATATTTTATATGATTCCCAAGAAGGTATTAAATAATTTTTACCCTTAATTTATCGGTATATTTCAATAAATTTAATTGTCTCTCTTTAATGGGGTTTATGGTTCAATTTTTACTAAATCTATACTGTTATTTTTTCTCAATATTCCTTCTATGAGACACATGCCATGTTATGTAGCTATATTATTATACCTGGTGGTTATACATCCATTATAAAAATCATATAATAAATAAGATATTTTTCATGATATTTTTAGTTTCATATAATTTTAATCCTTCATGTATATTGTGACTCAACCTTTCTAAATTTGAATCATTTTTTTCTATAATCTGATCATTTATTAGGATTGTTTATTATTTTGATTCTCGTGATGAAATATTACGATTCATCTCTCAATAACACTCATTAAATTTATTGTAATATGGTTACAAATTATATATTCATGTTATGGTACCATGTTTCAACTCTTTGTTACAAAATATAATTAAGAAACTATTTTTCTGAAATTCTGATTTAATTTCTCATTTTAGTTGAAAATATCCATTATTTGAAAATCATGTTTTTTTCGATAATTTTTAAAAATATTCTACTATTATTTAATCATCAATAAAATAAATATTTTCACTTGTTTTAACTTTTTATTTTTTAATGTATTATTTGTTTTAGTTTCTGATTAAGGTACTTTTCTATGATTTTTATTACGCAAATGGTTTTTCTGTATGTAAAACTATTTCCATCCTCATGTCCATTATTTCTATGAGGATTTATTTTCTAGTTGATTTGATTATTTTCCAATAATATTTTAATACCCAATAATTTATAAATTTAGAAATTTAATTTTCTTCAATGTAAATGTTATTCAGGAGACACTTTTTGTTGAAGAAGTGTGTTCATTGATTTTTGAAACATATTTTATATGTTTTTATCCAAAATTAAAAAGAAATAGTTAATAAAAATTTGTACTGCTTAATTTTTTTTATTGTTTTTTTTGAAGAATTCATTATTTGTTTTCAAAATATTATATTCAAATAATATTATTTTAATAATTATAAAGGTTATTTTTTATGATTGTAATGAAATATTAATATAAAATGTTTTTCAAAATGTTTGATGTTATAAAAAGACTTTATAAGAAAGAATATGATATTTCCATCATGAAATGTTTTAAAATATTTTCTACAACATGTTTCATTTGTTTTAAAATACATTTTTGATGAAAATTATTCTGAATTTTTTTTTACAAAAAATGATTTAAAAAATTATATTCCCATTAATAAATTCTACAAGAGAACTTTTAAAATAATTCTTATACATAAGATGATAGTATTTGATATTGTTTTTTCTTCTCTAGCGATTTTATCCTACAATTCAATTATTATTATTTGATTTAATGGATTATTTTTTTTATGAAAACATGTTTATGAGAACCATTTATCATATATAGGTTATACCATGATAAAGCACTTATAAATTTTTTTTTCATTCATGGGTTATTCTATTATGAAATTATTATGAATCCTATATATTTTCCAAAGGTAATGATATGACATTAGAAAACCCCATCTATTTATTCTACATCATTACATGATGAATTATTGATTATAATATGGAACAACTATGTTTGGTTTAATTATGAGTAGGTTATGACCTATATCTCACTGTAATGCACTAAATAATGATACTTATCACTTGAGATAGACATGGATTGAATTGGGGTAAAAAAATTCAGTAATTTATTTTTTCATCTATAATTGTCATTTGAGTGAACTGTTACATAAAGAAGATGATTTTAGTAAACATTGAAAACTAAGATGCTCTAAGTTAACCGTTCACTACTAATATGGTTTGGTGTGGGAAACCAATCCACTATAAATTTGTTCTATGTCTCAGGATGATGGTGTGTCCTAGAAAGTTGTTTTAGACCTCATAAATTTCCCTACTTTTTTGGGAGATGATCATTGACTTATTACCAATGATTTTATATGCTAAAATGTATGTCAAAAAGCTATACCTTATTCTTATTTTATTCTCTCATGTCTTATGAAATTTATTAAATAATGATTCATGTCTTATGAACATGAAATACACATTACATGGAACTTGTATATGATCTTTTATATGCATGGAATAATCATAAGATTTTCTTCTCAGGGTCTTATATCCTATTTCTCCTATTATGCATATGTGGCTTCTTTATTTATATATAATGAGTATATGATAACACTATTTATTATGTTATGTTTCAACAATTTATGGAATAATATTTTATGTTTATATACTGAAGGTGAATATCTTTTTGGAAATAAATGATGATATTTAACCAAGTAAGAATATTATGTTCCATGTTTCCTAAGTAACTAAAAACTACAGTCCTCCGGAATATGTTTTTCTAATGATGATAATATTAATCAAAAAAGATGTAATATCCATATATTCTAAGCCATATTCATTATATTTTGAATCAAAGTTAAGGATTTGTAAACATTTTGCTACTAGGATTATAAAACATTAGTGAGAATCCTTGAGTTATTTATATGGATACATGTAGGTATATATATATGTATAATATTATATTTTCATATAATTAAATGAAGGATTCATAATTTATACATCTTATAAGTTATCAATCATGAGGATATAGTGTTCAACTATGATAATAGAATCTCACAGTTTTCATTATGGATTTTTTCAATTGGGTGAACCATAAGATGCATGGTAACATTGAATGTGAAAGACAATTTTCTAATGTTAATTATTATGGGAAGATAACTAGAGTGATTGATATTGAGATCATTTGTAATCATTTTTCAAATAAAATGATTTAAAATGTGTAGCTTATGTAACTCTTTGACTAAATTAAGAAGTGATGCAAGGGGATTGATGATTGTTCAGGTAATGTAGGCTACATAGGAAAGATGATTCAGTTTCAGTTTTGTCCAAAATATACAAAGAAGAACCCAAATGAATGTATTATATAAATAAGATGATGTTCTAAATATGGAAAGTAAGGACTAAATCGAGAAAATATAGAGGTAAAATAATTTTTTTGATAAAAACTATAACGAGAATAATGGAATCCTAGAAAAATAATCAATTCATTAATTCATTAAATGTGGAACGAAATGGAATTATGAAAATAATGTCCTAAGTTCAAATATGATGAATATAATCATCAAGATGGTATGAGTAATAGTTATATTGCTGATAATGATTAGTCAATAAGTGAAATGTAAAACAAATGATGTGTTAAGTAATAGGATGAGGTATCATTGTTAATAGGTTATGGTTGATGATGAATTATTGAAGTTCTTGTGTATTGGGATTCAGTAGTTATGTTATGTGGATAGTGAAATATTTAAGAAATGTTTGGTATATGTTTTTTAAAATGTACTTATAAATAATATTTTTAATGGTTCAGATAGACTATAATTTTTATTTAATGTTAAGGTCATATTCATTGGAATCATATGATTGTGTGAAATATAACCCTTAGTATGTTCTTAATGAAGATATAATGATGTTTGTATAAATATATGTTTGATAAGAATATGTAAAATTAATTTTTATTTTTTATTGGAACTTATTAAGTAATTGTTAACAAGATAGTTATGTTATCACAAATTTAGTTGACTATATATTATAATTAAATAATATATCCAATAATCATTAGAATAAGATAAATAAAAATCAATTAGGATTTAGGTAATTATCATCTATTAGGAGAATACATGTTGAAGTCACATAGAAATTTCGTTTGTGACAACCAAAAGATACTTCTTAATATATGAGGGCTCCATTATATATTAGTTTATATAAATTGGTGGCCTTAATTATAATATTCGGTCATATTATTCAAGGATAATAAATTAAACAAGTTTGGGAATGGTTATTGATGAAAATAAAATGATTTTTTAGATATTAAATTATTATCTAACTATAAATATTTTTATACATATTAGATAACATGTTCAAACTTTTTTTAGGACATGGATAGATGAAATTATATATTCAACATCTTATGGGTCACATGATGTATTAATGATTAAGTTTATAAAAATCCACCTTAATTTCTTATAATAAGTAAAAAAATAAAAATTGTATAGGGCACATTAAATAGTTGGGTTTTTCTGAAATCATGTAAGTATATCTTATCATAAAATTTCATCAACATTATAAAAAGGTTCCTGATATAAAATTTTATCCATTACCATCATTTTCGAATATCAATGTCCTTTTTGAGGAATCATTTTTTTTGAATTATGATCATTAGAAATATCCTAATTATGTTCTTTATTACTCTTCATATGAATTTGGTTGATATATTTCCATTCGATGTCCATGTTTTCACCATCCACCTATTTTTATCTATGTGGAATTGTAGTTAAGAGTTACATTGGGAAACCAGTATGTTTTTATGTTTCCACATTTAAGATATTTTTTATGATTCATTTTTATGATATGGGTTTCCATTAAAGAACATTCAAATAACATACCACTAATAACTCAGATGAATATTGAGGGAGAAATTAATTGCAAGAGTTGTATAATGTAAAATCCTTGTATTTTCTGTAATATATTTTTTCAAATAAATTTAATTTTTCCAAAATTATGAATTTCATGAAACATTGAATATTACATTTGTTATATGAATAAAAATTTTTTGTCTTAAATTTCGTGAAACACAATGTTATTCTTTCACTAAATGAAACACATAGATTATATTGTTGTAAATGAAACACTGTTTTTGGAATGTATTACACTCAATTATATGTTCCTCTAATAGCATATGTTACACGCATGATAGTGTTTTATAGAAATACAATGCAATGTTAATATTTTTATTAAAATTTTATTTTTTTCCACATATCCAATTGAATTGATATTATGAATATGAATAATTAAATAAAAAAATATTATTTAAAAATAGATATAAAATGAATAATTTGGATGTTTATTAGTTATAAATTAATGTGTGAAGTATTTTAAAATGAATATATTAATTTTTTTTGTGATAACTATTTTTCAATGTATGAACATTATTTTACCAAAATAAATAAAACAAATTAATTTTCATGAATATCATTAAATAATTTTTTTATAAATTCTCTAATTTTTTATTTATTTTTATCGGTATAAAATAATCATAAATCTAATTTTATCAATATAAATTTTTATTTTTCTAAAAGGAAATTTTATCGCCTTGTAAAAGAACACAAAATTTAAATATAATTTTTTTATAATTTTATATTATTTATTTGAAAACATAACACCAATTATGATTATATAATATCATAATTTACATTGGTAATTTTATATTTTAAATAAATATTTTTAATTATTTTGATGAATTGTGAAAATTGTGGAATATTAATTGAAAACTGATTTTAAACTATACTAATTATACAAATAAATTAAATTTTAAATTATTATCATAGTATAATTAGTTAAACTATATAAAAATAATTCCAATCCTAGAAATTGGGATCAATTTTTCATTAAATTTTAATATTAAAGCATTTGAAAGATTTTAACATTTTATATTAAAAATCATCTTCCATGTCACATATGTGGGATTAATTTTAAATGAATTACATCTAATTACCCCTTAATAATGCAATAAAATGGTTTACATATTTTGATTGAGAATAATTTATATTTATTAGTATGTAATGTTCTTTTAAATAAAAATATTATTCAATGTAATTAATATTAATTATAGTGATTAAGGTAAGAACGTGTTTACATAGTGGATAAAAATTAACATTAAGGAAAAATGATACACATGTACAAAAAACATTTTCTAACCCTATTTCGACCATATACACATTTTGATTGAGAATGGATAATTATTGGATGATCATGAAATATGTAATAACTCCTAATAGTTTCTACATTCTTATATTAACAATAATGTGACTTCTCTTCTATTATAAATTAAAATGTCACCCCCTCACCTGATCACACAACTCATGCATATTTTCTCTTCTAATCCCTATCAAAATAAGTACCCAAATTATATCCTATAATACAATAATAATTAATTTGGGGATAATTCTAACCAATTAATCTTTTTGTTGAGAACCAAATGGAGTTGCCCAAAGAATTTGTAACATCCTTCAATAAGAACTTTTATTTTATCTATTTATGGACGAGTTCAATTCATATTATTTCATGATTATATAAAAAATATGTATCATAAATATAATGATATTTAATTATGTTAATTTAATAACCAACATGAACACAACCATATAGGGTTATTATATGATATATGAAGTCATTTTTTATGTGTACGGTGGACTACAAGCTCAGAAAATGACGTTTTTATTAATCCATTACCCTCTTTAAAAGACGATATCAACAATGTAAAAAAAATTATATGATACTTATTATATTTATGATTTATTTGTAATTATTAATTTTTATATAACACATATATTCATTTTAAATATTTTATTATAATTACAATAAATTTTATTGTGTACGTGTGGACTACCACCTCCTCTAAGCGATGTGATTCATTCATTATTTACATGGAATATATTAAGGAAGGGTTTGATAATGATTTTTTTTTATATTTGATAATAATAATAATTTAATTGTAATAGATATAAATATATATACATACATAAATATATGTGTATATATATTATTTCTTTTTAATATTAATATGATAATATAATGGAAACATTGTTCTTGAATAAGTACGGTCTATCGTCTCTATAAAAGATGTATTTTATTTAATATTTCCTTATTTTATAGATTTTTATAAATATATACATATATATATATATATATCTGTGTGATATTAATATCATATATTAAATTATGTAAATAATTGAAATCATAATCTTTGTAAGAGGGCCAAGACAAAAAGTAAAACCATGTTTGAAAAACAGTTCAATTATTACATGAAACATAATAATATTTTGGAATTAATAAAAAACAGAAAATAGAAGTCTATAATGAAATAATTTATTGGATGATATAAAATAATAATTTTTTGGGTTATATTTATTATAAAAATATATTTAATTTTCAATAGTTTTGAAAATATATAACGAGTGTCAAGACTTAAGGTGATTGTTTTCTTCTCTCACTTTTATTTATATGGATTATATGATATTTTCACCACTTATTATTCTTCCATGGTGTATATAATTCCCAGTAAAATTTTATTTCAAAAAATTAAATTATATAATTTTATTAAACGATTAAATTTATGTTATTAATTCATGGAATTCATTATTCAAAAGTAACTCAAGTATTAAGGTGATTTCAAGTATCACATTTATTTTTCTGAAATATGCTTCATATTCACCTAATATTTATTTCTTTCTGCTATATATATTTATTAAGAATTTATTTTATTAACATTTTCCAAAAATTTATTTGTATTTATATATCTATTTTATGATATCATATTCATGGGGTGTTGGGTTCAGTTGTTACTAAATTAGTAAAATAATTTTTACTAAATTTCTATTCTTTGAGACACATTCGTTTATTAAAAATATAATCTTAAATAAGGTCCATATAGTACCCTTCCACATGTTTTATCGTGAATATAATAATTTTTATGATTTTTTAATTTTCATTTAATGTTATTATTTCATCCAGTTTATAATTTAATGTTATAAATGTAGTAACATAATATTTATAAAATATCATCATTAATCAATATTGTTTATTATTAGGATTCCATTTATGAAATCATATGAAAAATATCTGAATTATCCGAATTAGTTTTATTATATTTGGTTATTTATTTAATATTCATTTAATGTTGTTGTGTTTCTACAATTCGATACATAATATAATTAAAAAATAACAAAATTTTACATCATATCTTTTTTTTCAGTCATAAATCTATGTTCTTCAAAATCCATGTTCATAAACTATCATAAAAATTTTAAAAATATTATCCAATGGCCATTAATATAAAAATTTACCCCTTGTTTTCATTTTGTTATTAAAAAAATAGATTTTTAGTCATTTTTAAATATTGCAAAACATTAAAAAACTATTTATAGTGAAAAAAAGAATGTTTTTCATGCACGGAATTTACCTCCCCCATGACCATAATTTCTTTGAGAAATAATTTTTTGGTTTACATGATTATATTTAAAATGGATTTTTCTCCCATTATTATGTAACATTATAGTTTTAAATATGGTTTGAAATGAAAATTATTTATTAAAAAAATTTGATGAAAAACTTTTTTAAATAATTTTAAAATCTTTATTTTAATGTTTTCAATGTTATTTTAAATGAAAAGGCACTTAAAAAATATTTTAAAAAGTGTTTTAAAAAAATTTTCAAGATTAATATTAATGTTTTACAAATGTTATTTATAAAATTGTTTTAATATCTTGACATCTTCGTTTATTTGTTTTTTGAGGTCATTTTCATTGAACATGCGTGTCAAAAGATATTATGATCATAGAATTATTTTTTCAAATAAAAAAAGATATTTTATTTCTGAAATTTTTTTAATTAATCATAAATATTCATTCATATGTTTAAAATTTGGATTTTAATGACTGGGGTTTTGAAAAAACATTATTATAAATTTTGAAGGAAATGTTTTTTCTATTATGAAATGAACCAAGTGATCATTCAAATTAAATATCTATCTAAAGAGATAACCTTTCACAAAATATATTCTTTTCTAGGTATAAGATCAAATAAATGCATTCTTATTCTTTCATTTAATTGTTTATTTTTTAGATGAAATGTATTTTATGAAACACTTTACTTTAACATGGTTTATCCCATTATAAAACAAGTATGATACAATCTTCCATTCAGGGGTAATTTTAAAATGAAATTATTAGTAAACAAATATATTTTATACATTTATTAGTATGATTATTATGAAACCATTAAATTTTTAAGTGTCAAGATATGATGAATGTTTTTTATCTTATTGAACACATATGTATGATTTCATTATATGTCAGGTGACACCTATACCACCCTCGAATGTATTGGGTAATGATTTAAATAAACGATATAGGCATGGAATGGTTCAGTAAAAGAAAATCCCCACAAAGATTTTCTTGAGAGTGTACATAGACTACTAATATAGTATTGGGAGTAAAGCATGACTACTATACTGTTATGGGGTGTAAACCCTCAGTACAGTGAAGGTTTGGTGAGTGAGTAGATTCTAATATATAGAATGGGATACAATTTTGGATGGAAGTGTGTGCCACCATTATGGTGTATCCCTAAGAAAGCTTTATTCTATGTTTTAAAAATTATCTTTGAATTATAGGTAATATATTTATTGAATTACATTTTTTCCAAAAGTTCTATGTTTTATTCCCATGTTATGACCTCATGGATTATTCCAATTATTAACTTATGTTTGAACTCTTATACCATTTTGATATTTATTCCATGATTATTGTATATGGTCATTGATATGCTGGGTATGATCTAGAAAAGTAATTATCATATTCTTATTCCCCTATACTCATTAAATTCTTATGTCTCACTTTTATTTTCCCTTCTTGAGAATATCATCTAACCCTTCATTATTTTTCCTTTTTCCAGTTTATAAATAATGTCTTTATATAGATGTAATTAAGGGCAATATATTCATTTGAAACATTGAAGATCATTCACCATGATAGAGAATTGTGTTCCACTTTTCCAAAGGAACTAATTTATTACTATTATCATGCATATAATTTTGAAATGTGATGAATATTCATCTAAAATGATGTAATATACATGTTTATTAATCTCGGGTCATTATATATTCTACATTACTAGGTCTATGTAATTCTCTCATCACTAATGATTGAATATATACTATTTTTCACTCTATTGAATATTGGCCTTTATTAAAATAATGTTTTATTTGATTAGTCGAGTTATGATTTACGATTGATTGGTTATAAACATGCTAATATATGATTAATATCTCATATCCTTATGATTATCTTGACCTCATGTATGATCATTTTATAATATCTAAAATTAATATCATTATTAATCATTAGATATTTCTTTACCTTTTGTTTTTCTTTCACAATAGTATGAAGAACTATTTTATGAAAGGTATTCTAAGGAATTGTTCTCTATGGGAAAAAATAAAGATTATTCATCAAAAAATAGGATTATTTATGTAGTCTTTAAATATGTGAATCATTCATAAATAATATAGGAACTGTAATGTTAGTTATTTGATATTCATATAAAATGATGTAATATTTTTATATATAATGATTTGAAAAAAAAATTAGTTATTATAGTATGTTTTTATTAATATTATAAGACATTTTTTAGAAAACTGGAGTAATAAACATGGAGAAAAGTATATGTATTTCATAAAATTAATATAATTTTTTATCATAAATATTGCGTGGTTATCCAGGGAAATACTTCCCATTATGGACACTAGAATTTGGATGCTACTGCAGAACATAAATGTCAAGGTGTAATAAGTCAATTGGGTATGAATGTGTATTAAACTAATAATAACAATTTCAAGATGATTGGTCATAATAATTAAAAACTATATAGACACACTCATGAATTATTATTGGGATAATTAATTTTTTCATTAAGAAAATTTGTGATGTATTTGAATAATGATGACAATAAATGTGTTAGGTGTCATAATTTTGGGCATCTTAACTATTATTTTCATAAATATATTGTTTTTTACTCTAACTTTTGTAGTTAAATTCTTATTCCAGGTTATTAATTTTATCTAATATGTGTATCCTAATTGTATTTTGTGATAATTGAAGATTTTATCTTGTAAAACTACCATAATCTTGAGAAAAAATTCCTTATGAGCTGGAATACAAATTTTTTTTATTATATTTAATGAACACATTCATAATAATAGTTGTAATATAGCTCATTTATGACATTCAAATGAACCATATAGTAAAAAACATGTAAAAATTCACTTATGGTATAATAATTACCTTATAGAATGGGTATTTTAATCGAATTTTTCCAAATAAAATGATCAATACCATGATAATTATATTTCATAATTAACAATTTTTGAATAATGAAAATCTTTCTTAGATGATTATTTTATTGAAGGTGATGTTGGAATATGGTGTACCCATATCTACAATATATGTAAATAAAAATAAGTAAAATACATGAATGTATGTATATTATAATGATAATAAACAATATTAACATTCCATGGACACTTTGTCCTAAAACGGAGCATACATATATTTTTGAAACAGAAGGATGACATATCCATATATAGAAATGTCGAATATTATAGGGAAAGTGATATAGGATTCTAGATCATTCATGAATATATGTAGAATTATTGACCAATTTTTAATATTTTAATGCATATTATTTGAAAAGTATTATATATAAAGGTCTTCGAGAGGTATAATTATATCCTTAGTTGTGTAGTAATAGTATAAGTTGATTCTATAGACCATAATTGTTTAGTTAATTATAAAATAATGATAGAGATTCATTGAATCTCTATTAGTACATCACATGGATGAAGAAAAAATTGTCATAATATTATTTCCAAATAAATGAAGAACCACACATGTAAATGAAGGAAAATAAAAAGAAATATTTTTCATGTGTGCCATAATAGGATATCAATCAAAATAATTTCAATTTTATGAAAAGAGAATAGTAAATGAAATGAATGCAGATAGAGACAATGAGATTAAAAAACATGAAATACAATTTTGTTTTTTAAATGCAAGATGCATCTGAATTTTGTGAATCTGTGCTATAATGAATGGGTATATGTGGGGAAATCACCTACAACATTTTATGTTAATAGAAAAGTGCAGATCTAACAAAAAAACAATATTTTATATGAATAGTTATAATTATGGTAAATTTATCCTCAAATATCTAGTTGATGATAACATGTTCATTTTCATATGAATGAGACATTTGAAAATATTTTTTTTCATAGTTTAGTGAATTTTTTTGTGATACTCGGAATTTATTAGATCTCTATACAATGATTACATTTAAATTATAAAATAAATAAATAAAATTTGATATATTGATGCAACCTATTATGATCTATAAAAATAATGATGAACACAAAGATTAAATTTTAATAATTTTTTATAAGGCAATATCTTATTTATGGAATATAAAAAAAATTAAATTTTTAAATGATATATGTTATTATTTGTTTTGGTAAATTATGGTATAAACATTTATTAGGATAATCAAGGCATTTAGATTATTTTTATATGACATTATAATCCAGTTCATGTTGTCTAATAGGAAATGTTATTTTATGCAAAACGAAAAAATATATGGTCTAATATTCCATGATTTTGATATTTGAATATTCTCATATATATATTTTAGGATACATAGGAATAAATATTTAAATATTTTATTAGGTTGAAACCTTTTTATTACTATCAATTTATTCTATATTTTTTATTTTATATAATATAAATGGATTAATTTTCCACAAATATTTTGTTGAAATATATTTAAAAGAAAAAATAAATGAAATACTATAGAGTCATCTACCAAAGTAACCTAGATTCAGTATCCACCATGTTACATTAGCATAATATACTAGTCATCATATCTCAAAGGACCAAATATATTAGTATTATTATTTCTAAATTTGTTATATACTTGAAATTATCCCTGTAATTGAAAGAATAAAATAAAATTAATTTTATAACTACGTAGTCCATTATTCCGTTTATTGTATCCATGTATATCAATATAATACCATGTCATGCTACACTATATTAAATAATGCATAATATTGAGGAAATTATTGATTCTCAATATTTTTAATCATAAAATGTAATATATGAATAAATAATTCATAATAAAAATAGAATGTTTGGTAACAGAAATGCATTCAATTTAAAATTTATATTAAAAAAGATAAGAATGTTTAAAATATCATTAATAAATAATTTTTAAATTTTTATAAAAATTTTATGATATCAATGATAAGAAACATCGATTCTAATGAAAATGGATTTTTGAGGGAAGAGATAAAATTTAGGTTTTCTAAAAATCATTATCTCAATCTGTTCATGTAAAAAATAGTAATAATTATTTATATGACTTTATAGATAATACTATTTAATTAAATTATATTAATTATATGATAGAAATATCAAATAATACCTCCACTAGAGATAAAAAATAACAATCATAAATAATGATGACATTGTAAAATATAACCTTACCACAATCGAATATTATGAATATTATTTCACATAAAATTAATGAAAAAAATTTCATCTATCTATTTTATGAATATAAATATAATTATGATAAAAAATATATAATGTGTAGTGTGCTGACAAAAAAAATGAAATAAGTAGAAAGTACGACATATGTTTCCTGAAATTAGAAGTTAAAAAATAATCATTTACCTTATGTCTACATTATATTGTACTTGTTCAAAACACCTAGATAATTGTTTTTATAATTTCAGTCATTTAAAATAGAAAAATTATAATATTTATAATATCAAATATTATCCATTTATAATAATATACAACTAGTTTTATAATAATATTTCATATATTTCATTATTTCAAGCATTAACAACTATATTTTCTATTGTATGTTCATTCATGAACATTATTATTGGTTGACCTGATCTACATCAATAATAACCAGTTTTATTTTTCTTCACTCAGACTGAACCTTTTAGGTAGGCCTCATGAATCTACTAATAAGAACCCTAAGCAAGGTTGTTGGGTTAGTTTTCTTCCTTATATCTATAGATTCAAACACCACACTGATGGATCATTCAGCTCAGGAATTACTAGTGGTGGTGGAGTGGTGATGGACCAATAGGGGGTTGTTTCCCAAGATTTCATATCATCATTTTGTAATGTTGATTCACTACAGGTAGAGGAGATATAGGTCCTCACATAGATTCAATTATGTTAGAAGCATAATATCACATTAATGGAGGTGGAAACAGATTTCATCACTCTGCACAATTCACTTCATGGAACCTGTACCATCCCATGGTGGAAGCAATATATTATTCAATGATGCAAGGGAATTTAGTGAAATCAAATTAATGTTCTTCACACATGGATGGAGGGTAACAAGGTTGTGGATATCTTGTCCTCCAAAGTGGGGAAGTCGTTATATATTCTTTTGTTTTACCAACATGAATTTACTTTTGGCGGATGAGGTCAAACTAGTGGAGGATTACATGCTAGGTATTCATTAGAGTTATCCTCCAAAATTCATGACCGTAGTCTTCTTATTTGGGGATTTTTTATTGTTTCATTCTATAAATTTATATAAAATAAGTTGTTTTTAGATGTAATCTTATCACTTCATGGAGAAGAAATTTCCTATATACGTAAGAGTGAAGAGATAATTCTCCTAAAGAGTTAATGTTTATGAAATTTAGAGATATATAATTTTTTATCACAAAATATAATATCAAACATATCTCATATATTCATTAAATTTTTAATTATTATATTAAATTTAAATCTAATGCGAAAAATGAATCACATCACTCCATGAAGTTGTAGTCCTCTGTACACACGAGCAGTGTTAGCATAATTTAAATGGAATGAAACTTAAAAAAGTTTATCTGAAATTTAAATTAAATTAGTATATTAATATAAATAATATATTATAGTTGTTCTTATTTCATATTCATATAAATACTCTATATTTTAGAATTTCAAATGAACTACATCATTTTTCTAAGTGGAATTCTATTGTACACAAGATTGTTGAGTTAATTTCCCTTTTGGAAGAAGTATCGGAGGATACATGATCATTCATAAACCCAATTCCTTATAATTATATATTATAAAAACGATTTTTAATATTTTAGTTGGGAATTTATTTTTGATGGTAGAAAAATAATAACTAAAATGAAAGAAAATTGTTTAGATAAAAAAGTGTTTTAATAGAAACATCATTTGGATATCCTCTAAAGGACCCTTGTGATGATATTATGGGAGAAAATAATATCTATAATATATATATGGTATATTGGAAAATTATAATATAATTTTTTTTTGTTTAGATAAAGGGTTTTATGAGTGTGAATATATAATAATAAGGAGTACCCTTTTAAAAGTGTGGAAAGTGGACCTTCTAGTAAATTTCTTGTAAATTTCCCAAAATAAACCAAAAAGACAAAATGTTAAAAATTTTAATAGGATATAAATGTATGTATACTTGATCTTGAAAAGGATATGATATATTTATTTCTATTTAATACTATTTCTAAAAAAATTTATACCATTTTCACCATTATCTTCTTAGTTTAACCCCTAGTAATCCCATTTTTTTCCACAACCATAGTGATTAATTGTTTACTATTTTCAATATTCATTTTGATAAAGAAATAAAAATAAATTATGTGAAAATACAAATTTTTGTGATTACCGATATGTAATATAGTTTTCAAAGTTCAATTTATATATGTAGAAGATTTCAATTCAATATTATTCATATTAACTTGATGAAAATTCTTGTTTTTAAAGATAATATTCTCCTTAATATATAATGTTTTAAAGCCATTACTAAATTTTAAATTGAATACACAAACCCAAATAAGTTATAATTTAATATAATTGAACTAATTTAATTTAAAACCAAAATAATATAAATTTCTATGGAATTGAAATGAAAATTTAGTTTTGAGTAAATATCACTATTAGTCAAATTTTATTAAAAAATGAATCATATACGAAATATACAAAACCCTAATCCAATTATTATAAGATGATTTTATAAATGATTTTAATATAGTTATATTGATCTTAAATTGTATAAAAAATAATTATAAATGTTTTTGATTGTGCGACTAAACTTCCATTTAAGAAATTATATATTTTCATAAGGAAATTTTTTCCAATAAAAATTACGTAATTTTATATATTATTAATAGATAACTATTTAATTTATTTTATACATGTGTAAACCATAATTTTTTATAATTTATTTTTTACGACCAATACGAACCATCTTAGTTGTTAAGTGATAATTTCCATGTTTTAATATTAATATTTCAATAGAATACATCATTTAATTCAAAAAATTCATCTCATGTAACACTAGCTATATATGAAATTTAATTTATTTGATATCATTTCTGATTTATAATAATAATGTATTAATTTCTAATTTATTCATAAGGTTTCATCTTATACATTCTATTTTCAAGATGTTCATATTTTATAAACTCGAGGCGCTACATTCTCCACCCTAAAATAATTACAACATCAATATTCATAATTGATATGGTAAACATATAAAATGTACTAAAAATTAAATTCCATTTAATGTTAACATCATACATCCAACATTTACACATAGATTGTTTCCCATAATTCAAGGAAGCTCAACTCATATATAGTACCATCTCATAATATAAATGTATGTCATCCATGGTGTCAAGAAAAAACAATTTCATCAACGGCTATAAAACCTGGTTCATCAAATCAATAAATACGGTGGAAGAATTTTTTGACACCATACAGAACCACTAGGTAATCATGGAGTATGTAAGAAAACTAGAATTCCAACTACAGGATATCAACACAGTAAACCCATAACTAGGTGTAGCCATACTTGATATCAATCTTATAGACCAACTCATTCATCCTAACTAGTAAATGAGGTGAAATCCCATGGAAGGTATACTTATCCATTATCGTGGCATGGTTCATGTGATGATAATCCATGAAAATTTAAAAAGAACTCACCAACATTTTTAATGAACAAGACTAGATAATACTTAGGGGAAACATTGATCCTAATTAAACCCTTCTCTTGATGGTCTGTTAACAACAATATGATCTACCATAATTTTTTAGTGGACATTTAATATTCCATAGAAGATATTGTAGTGGTCTCGGGATGCATGTCGATGAAAAAATACTTATCTCTCCTCATAGGAAGACCCATGAAATCCTTGATATATACGTCTGTGGATTCTTCCAAAATGTAATGATCCCAGACACCTGATGTGCCTTCTAAAACAAGGGGTATAATTTTGAACTTTTGGGTGATGTGATACAACCACATGGTTATATAACATAATTTCCTTTCTATGAGATATCTCACTCAATAAATAGAATGACACTATCAATATGTGCATATGAATATAACTCTTTTTTAGAGACATTTAATCTAGGAACAAAAATATAGATGACCAATTAATACCCATGATGATGTTATATGGTACAATCATGATTAAAAAACGCCTCACATGAACCTATCTACACTGTGAAATATCCTGCACTACTAGACCATAAACTATCTGGAATAAGAATTCCCTGATGGAACCTCAAGATGATGTCGTTAGGTTATTTACTCAACTAGGAGATCCATCTCTCATAAGTGGTGTCATGAGATAAAATAATGATGGGGGCACTAGTGTAAAGATACTAAAGAAACAATATGAAACATAAAAACTATTCCTATAATAATATCTGTCAATACATGATCAGAAATCATTATAGTATACAAGTGTCCCTAGATCCAACTACCACCTCCTTTAGCCTTATGTGGGTCGCCAAGTGGTGGTTGTTAATGGATATCATACTATAGTCTAGAACCTATATATTCTCCAATTAAAAATATAGATTATCAACCTAGAGGACTTCCCTGCCCTAACATGGTAGATCCATGATCATGATATTTCCATTACAATGGTAGTCCAATATCTACCAACTTGTACATATTGGCACATCTGGTCGGCAAGACAAGAACCATGTAATTGTTCCCATCATAATTTAAGCAGAAAAACTCTCTTATATAACCTATTTATATTTTTTTTCTCTATTCCATATTACCATAAACCATATTCTTCTTCTGAAAGGGGATCATATGTCGAGATCCGAATGACACACACCTACTAAATATCACATAATATTTTTCACTATCATGCTCATTGCCAACCCCAACATCCTGAAATCCTTTTTTTATAATTACCCTTATCCCTAGTACCTCCTCCATCACTTCACAATGATTATATAGTCATAGGTTAATTAATCTAGCATGAATCTCATTATAATGTCTTAGATCCAACCACCTTAATCAATAGTATCCATCTCAAATCATGTCAATAGTGTATAATTTTATGTATATAAACTTTATTGAATACCCATCCACCATCACCAATCTAGGATTATGTTCTATATTCTCTTCGATCTAGACTGAGAAATTGCTAGATATGTATTACTCCTCATCGATGAACTATTTGATGCTTGACCAAAACAATGTTGGCTCATCATGCATATCTGTAGTGAGGCTCCACTAATGTGAAGATGAACCATATATGATTCTAGCTACCAATGGAACCAAATGATCCATTTGGTTACCAACAATCATGATGATGCATACCATATAAAATATAAAATTCTATACTTCTTGAGGATATGTATTGAAGAACAATATCAGAAGCCTCTGAAGTTGGACCTCATAGACTACGCTAAGACTCTATAGGTCATCAGCCTTCTCTACTAGAACTATATGTTTCTCGAAATATCGAGTTTCTTCTATCATCACTTTTAAATTAAGGGGGACATGAAATGGTCCATGAACATAGGCCTCATCTCTTATCATATCATATTTAGGATTTGGAAGTTGTATCCTAGATGTTTTTGTCGTGAAAGAATCATTTGTTTTATAAAGATGTATCAAAGTCCAAAAAATATATATAAACAATTGGACACTAAAACAAGAATTATATTAAAATAATCAATCCTATATGATTCATTTACCAAATTTCCCTATAAAAAAAATTAATATTACATGTCAAATAACTGATAATTAGGATCTATTAATGGTGGATGAAATGATAGAATAATGTTTTCTGATTATTGCCTCGAAAGAGGATGAATATAAGATGTTTGAGAGACTACTTCATGTAGACACTAATAAGGTGCAGTCAGAGTGGATTAACAAGAAAAACCACATCTTATTAAAATATTTCAATACAGATAATATTAAATTGGAGGAGTAGATTCATTCATGGGACCAGATGGCCAACTGTTTTGAAGACCTTGTCAAGGATGATACATCCTTAGAGGTAAATATTATTCATTTAAAGTTATATTGTAATAAATATTCTAGTATAAATAAATTATTTTTAAATCGAATGACGAATTTTTAAGGTATTTGATGCTTTGTACTTTGTTACATCATGGTTTCTCACATTTCCATAATTGTTTTTTCAAAATTCAAAATAGAGATAATTTGTGGAGGGACCTATGAAATGATAGGTCGACCACCTTCATGATCATTGCACTCCCTATGATGAAAACCACATTTGATACACTCTTTAAATTTTCCCCTAAACTCATCAAATGTACACTAATGTGTACTAGTAGGAACATTGTAACAAGGATTCATCAATATATGATTCCATTCTATCATGACCCAACCCATGTCGGCGATTGAGCAACAAATACGCCATGAACACCTGCATAGGCCTATGGATTGAGACAAGTGTTGAATAAATAACAAATAGATGGAGTCCTTTTCCAATGTTCTTGAACAAACACACATTTCAATCTCAATTTAAATGTTAAAATGGAAAGATTAAATGATGCAACACTACCAGAAAGTAAATCAATTATCCATAAAATCTATTTTGTAGACTAGAACGAAGGTGTAAATTGAAAATTAAATGGATTAAATCAATTCCCTACCATAAATATGTACAAACATGAAAAAAACTGAAATATTAAACTATTGAGATTACATAGCACCTGAATATCATGATCTGTCCACCGAATGTTGTCTAAAGAACCCAATTTCCCAAATTTCCTCTAATGTCAATGATAAACTATCATTCATCTATATAAGGAAATTCATGTATGGGTATAACCTATGTAATAGTGGTTATTTGTACACAATTTATAATACCTCAATATATTAATGGTTAGAAATATGTGATACGAAAAGATTAGAAAGATAGTAAGTACAAGTTACATTACAAGAGAATGACTCAACCCAAAAAATACTGAAAGTAACCTCATCCATGAATGGCACCCGACAAGGATAGTAGATAAACAACATTCCAAATTTCTACACCAGTAACATGAGATTAGACTAACTGAACCACGAGATGTTTGTCATAGAAAAATGTGTCATATGATACATGTCATCACATCCCCTAGAATGATAGTAAATAAATCCATGGTTTTGGAAACAGAATAATATATATATATATATATTATTATTCAATAGGATCCCAAACAATAAAAAAATGGAAATACATATCATATCCCACATCATGAAGAAACGTATCAAATATATCCAAAATTATATAATTGATTCCCAAAATATCATCTGGTTGGCCGGATTTAACCATCCACATCTAGCCACACATTATCACTCTTCCAGATTTTGGAGGGTCCACAAAATCTATATAGGGAACCCATAACAAAGTACAAAAAGATGGTACAAATCATATATTCAGAAATATACTCTTTTACCCATCTGTGATAAAGGGTAATTCCCATAAAGGACATCGAGGAACTCAACTGTCAAGCCCTACAGAAGGGAACTACTGAGAATGTTCATCGAGGAACTCCATTTTCCATCCCTATTAGAAGGTAACACTACGTAATTTCTGCATGGAACTCCACCTACTTGCCCTATTGAAGATAAAAACACCAAAAGATCATCGATAAACTCCATTTCCCCACCCAAATAAAGGGTACTACTAGGAAATGTCATTGTGGAACTCCACTGACTAGCCCTACCAGAGGGTACCACTCAGAGTTATCATTGAATAAATCCAATAAATAGCCACGGTAGAGAGTAATTATTGAATATTCCTAGTTACAACACATGTTCACCACCATTATAGATAGTTACCTCACCCAGAATCATAACAAGAGAATTCCACATCATATCTTGAAATCCAAAAAATAGAGGGAACTGTCATGTTCTATGATGTAAAAGACTATGTATATGATACTTGTGTTATAAAATATATATTAAAACAAAGGATATGAATATAATAAAACTTTCATCACAATGTGACATGTGTTACAAAATTTTTAAGGGGGCCCACATAGTGTGTCGTCGCACTCCATGGCATAGTCATGTACCAATGTCGTATATAGCTCCTAAGAAATGTAACTGTACATTTCATTTAGGTGGAATACATGACATGAACTATCTAACTAGTTATATGACATGTAATTATGACCATTTCCATACATCGGACCCCGTGACTATGTACTCGGGTTCATGTACTTGTACTTGGTATATTAATTCAACACAAGATAACACTTCTGTGATCCATCACATTGTATTTTCAACTGAGTATATGATTTATTTCATGTATGACATATATACTCTATATTATACTTAACATTTCAAGAAACCATATAAACCATCACTAAGTGGATACACACAGTTTGTTTATCATTTTACATTCTGTGTAGTTTAATTTTGTCAAGATTCTTCATATTCAATATTTTGATGGGCATCAATTTGTTTTTCTATATATCCATACTCATATCCACTGAGGATTAGTGAATCTATCTATAATTCACATATTACGACTACGTGTCTCTTGAAATTAATTCAATTTTTTGTTGTCGGCCACTCCAAATGTTAATCATCACCCTGTGACTTCCAAAACCATTAATTTTGGCACTAATCATCAAAATGATCATGCATGCCTCACAGACGTCAAATATAAAGAAATACATCATCTATCAATGCTTATTTCTCAATATACCAATGTTTTAGTGGTTTGAACCAGCTCGTTACCAACCCTCAATGTCATAACAGGGACCCAGGGTCCAACTGGTGATTTAAATGAATAATATTTTGGTGATAATTATCAAAATAAGGATTTAATTATTTTTGGTAAAGTTTTTAGGGAATATAATCAAGAATATTGATATCGAGTTAGAAAAAACTGAATAAATAATTTCATATCAAGTACATTGGGGCTTTCTAAAAACCATAATTAAAGAAGATACAGTAATAAGGTTGGATATACGCAAATAATATAATAATATTGAATAAATAAATAATTTATGAGTTCTACCTAGCATATGTGGCTCATTTGATGCTTAATAATTCACTCACAAATGATACATTTAAGTGGCTACATTCGTTATGACCCACTCTGATCTGATCTGGAATTTCTTCATTATATAATTATATTATGTAAAGGAGGATGAATAAAGGGATCTAGAAATTGTTAATTATATATCTGGATTGACATAAAAAGTCACCATGGATGTAATATTATAGATTAATTCACTATGTTGAAAAGATTGAATAAATTAATTAAATTATTAATTAACTAATTGAACATACTTCCAAAGAATGAGGAATCTGGAATACCAATGCCCAACCATAATGGTCACACCTAAGTGAAGATCTATATTTCAAACTCAACAATTGTCACGGTTTTTTCATCAAAACATCTACTTTACAGTGATTTAATTTTATTTAAAATGGTACAAACACAATATCAAATATATGTAATATTTTTATATAATATATTCGTGGAACGATAGTCCTCAGAATAGCCCAACATTTGAGTACATAACTCTCTATGAATATATATAATATATCATTGTAATACAATGAAAAATCAATGAATCTAAATTATAGAAATTTAAATAATTGGATAAAATGAATAAGTCATGAGATAAATAGGTTATGCATGAACCTACATATATGCCAACAATTTTATTCCTTCACTACGTTTCCATGTCCCTATGATTATGCATCGAAATAGTTTCCATTTCCTTTATGTGGAATGTGTTCCATGTCCAAATGATTATTAGTGGACCTATTTTCCAGTCCATATATTTATTTGATGTTCTGATTTGTTGTATTTCACCAAATAGTGAGGCATGTTTCTATTTATCTATGTTAACAAGGTTTTAGTCATTTTTTTACACTTGTTTATTTCTATGTTATTTTTTTCTGTATCATATATGATTATTTATAATTCGAATAAATTATGAATATTTCCATATTATCATAAATATTTATTCCATGACTCATGATTAAGATTTATGATATATTGGGTATGGACTTTTTAATTAATGAATATGATTTCATACTATTTTACGAATATTTTTATTTTTTATGAATTTTTATTTATATCTCTATTTTTTACCCTTAATATGAATCAGATCACACTATTTGTTATGTTATGCCTTCCCTATGTTAAATATATAATTTTTATGAATGAATTTCCTAGGATGTGTTCTATGAGGGAAATATTTAAGATCATTCATGAAATAAGGTTATTATATTTATAGTCTCTGACAATAATAAACCATTACCACTATTTCATTGATCATAATATTTTTTATTTAATTTAAATATAAATTGATGTAATATTAATGTGTGTAATTCAAGGATAATTATAATTATTGATATAGATGGATGAAGAAGAATGTCTTTGGAGTTCTTAAACTCACAGGTATTCAAGATTCTTGTTTAGGGTGATGAATATAGAACATGAATGTTTATTCAGTGAAATGTATTGAATTTATCATGGATTTTAATTTTTAATGGAACATGTACCCTTGTACCGTCTATTCATGTACAGGTTCCCTTACAATATAGTTTAATATTGGTTTTAACTTGTGAATAAAAAAACATGGCCTCAGGTTCCTTAAAAAATATACAATATCATTAATATCTATTGATTTAATCTTTTTTCGTAATGTAATCAATACTATTATCAATTTATATTTCATATAATTATTTATATATATATGTTTGTGATTTTATATAATTCATTGAGACATTATGTAAACATTTATTCATCTTTAATATAAATATTAAAACGAACAATCAATAATTAAAAAATAGTATGAAATATATATATTATTAAAAACAACTTTGTTGTCACATTATTCCCCAAAAACAGATATTGATACCCATAAGATTTACCATTATTTTAATGATAAAAGGATTAAGATATGAAATATTTCATTAAAACATTTTCAAAATAATTTTCATGGTGATACGTAGCATATAAAAAATTAAATAAATTAATTATGTGTAAACAAAAAAATGTTGACGTAAAATAATGGTATAAAATATATCTATTAATATCAATAAATTAAATTCATAGATTAGTAATGAAGACAATTTTTCTATTTTTAATGAATTTAATGAAACCAAATATATTAATTAATTTTATCATGTCCCATTTAACTGAAAAAAAATGATCTATAAATTTTTTTGAATTGACTATATATTAATCTATCAAAATATTACTACAATATAATAGTTATAAGATAAATAATTACATGAAAATATTATTTCAATAGAGGTCAATTGAAAAAAAATACCAATTAGAATATAGAATAATTTGGTCTTTTATAAAAATGTATATATATGAAACATTGAAACTCATTGAAAATAAACAGAGTCATGAAATCTAATAACAAATTTTTGAATTCAAAGTTATTACTCAAAAAATTTAATTAATAATGTAATTTTGAAAATAATTATAATCTAAAAAAATATATTCATATAATTTTATTCATTAACCAATGAAAGGATGTTATTTCAATGATCAAATACATTCAAATAACATAATGTGTGAACTATAAATCCATGAGATAGTTTAATATATCATTAATTCATTTAAATTAATCTGTCTTATCAATTTCTTGTCAAAAGAAATTAGTTGAGAAAATAACAAATAAATTATTAGTAAAAAATATAGTTGATGTCTGGAATTGAAACCATAGAATAATGAAAAATAAAATTTCATGTTATCAAACATAATTTATATTCATTTTTATAAAAAGTAATTGTATCTAATTTTTTCCACAAAATTAGAGTATCGTGATAGATCAACAGAAGAATTCATTATATTTTTTGAAATTTAATTTCTATATTAAATATATGATGAAGTATTTATTATATAATGATATCACAAACTATGTTTTTATTCATACTAGTCACATACATGGGAATGTGTTTTTTAATGTGTAATATGAATGTTATTTGTTTTTTCCATATCATAATAATTATAATTTTATTACTTTTACTAGTTATTAGTAAATTAAAAAACCATAAAGATATTAAATATTGAAAAATTTACATATTTATATCCTTAAATTCAATACGAAATATTTGATACTTTGGTTGTGTTACAATCATTTTACACGTCTGTTTCCACTCATGTTCAAAATAATATATAATCAAGGTAATTTATTCATGCTTTTAGGGAAACAATTTCCATAAATATATCATGATATATGAAAATATTTAAATTTCATAGTTTTATAAATTCTTTTTGGGATATTCATTCTGTTCCATTCCACAAAATATATAAAAACCAAGATGTTCAGCACATAAAATGATATTAACAGGTAATATATAAATAGTTGAAATATTAAAAATTATAACAATAATTTATTGAATTAAAATAATAAAGAAAAACCACATTATAAAAAAATAATTTTTCAAATCAATAACATTAAATATATTATAAATATGATTGATAAAATACCAAATTACAAATATCATTATAATCAATGTCATGTATTTTTTAAAAATTTACGTATCTCTCACTCTTATATAACATTTGAAACCTGAAATTTCACATAACATATATTAATGATATAAAATAATATATTCCTTTTATGTACACAAATCCCATGAAAAAATGACATGAATAATAATATTATTAAACCATAAAAATTTAATCTAATATTTATTAATAATTTTACAATATATCGACAAGAAAATAATTATTTATAGAAACAGAAATCATTAATTATTTTAAAAAATAATATATTCTTTAAAAAATATGATATTTTATTAATTTTACATTAAAAAATTAATTTTACCTTGTTATATATACGTTTTAAATTATATTCTAGAAAATAAAATAAATTTTATAACAATTTAACACGACTTCCTCAAAATTTATTCAAATTCCCACCCATAATTTTTATCAATACAATTTATTTTATGTAATAATGAATATTATACAGTTTCACATATAACCATGATTTTATTTAATATATTAATTATAAGGTTTTTATACTCCATAATCATGTATTCTGAATAAATGTTTCCTAAAAAATCATTAATCCAATTAATATCAAGTCACCTATGATGTAAAAATGGATTCTATGACCACTATTAAATTTATTATCCCTCTCTGAAAATTTTTATCACACCATTGTGATAGGAATGGAATTTTTAGATTTTACCTATGAGAATTTCGGGTGATGGAATATACCTATTTAGGGTTTCTCCATTATGGACTAGGTGATGGTTCCATATAGACTAAGAGGTCCCCAAAATTATTAACTTGTCTTACACAACTTTTTTGAATGGATTTCCCTTTCAATTTTCCTAAATAATTTTATTTGGATCCTATTAAAAATTTGAATCCAATATTTGATTTAATGTATATGACATAAGAAATGAATTAACATTAATTAATAACATCCAAACCAATAATGATATAATAGGCTAAAACTGACACCAACTGTTACACCCTAGGATCAGAGTATTAAATTAGGTGTTTATATTTATATATTAGAAAAAAAATTAACAACTACCAAAAAATTCACCACACATGTAACCCATAAATTAATATCAACCCTTATATAGGTATTCCTTACCATGTAAATGTAATTATAAGAATGTTTGATAGAAAACAATTAATATGTTTTTTCATACATAATATACAACAAATAGAAAAATCAAAAATTGTAAATTATAACTGTAAAAAACTTTATTAAAAATATTAGATATTAATTTTAATATGATAAAGTAATTTATCAATGGATACTATAAAATGACACAAATACACCAGAAAAACAAATATACATCTCATAGTGATAAAATGTATGATTCTAAACATTCTATTTAAACATTTAATGTCTCAATCCCTGATCTTAATAAAAAGTTCGAAGGTATACACCAAAGGAAAATATTTAGGGGTTTAATAATAAATTATAATGTATCAATGGTTTAACATATATCCCTTCATTATAATGAGGAGATAAAAAAGATATAATAGTCCTTAGGTGATACAACCATGACCCCAAAGGCCGGAAAAAACCTAACATGGGCCTCAAGAACAATTGGGGAATGATTATAACATTAAAAGATAATACATGAAAAATAAAAATTAATAACAAATACTATATATGATGCATGATTAAAAATTAAAAATTAAAACAAATCAAACCAAAAGAACATATTATATCACATATGGAAAACAAAATTCATACTCAAGAGGACCAAAAAGTCCACATAAATCTTTACTCCAATTATAAAAAATCCATTAATAACTCACCTAATGTATAATGATACTCAATATTCCGTGAAACAATATCAATAATAATCAAAATATAACTAATATAACATTCCTCTATCTATGTCTTGATAGATGACATATGCCAACACACAATAGTGACTGTGTAAGGGTGATTCTAAACTCATTTGGATTTCTCGCACAATAACCCAACATACAACATATAAAAAAAGTTAGAATAGTATAGGTGAAATGGATTTAATAATTTTAAATAATATATATCTAATCCATATATAATATTATATATAATAAAGTAATGAAATTATTTATAATATGTCTTATATTATTTTACATTCATATTCCGTTTACACCCATCCAACCATCCAATCACACTCAAGAATAGTGATATAATTAATTGTGGACTATCATGTCTATGAACTGTACCACAAGGATTTTGGTACTTTATGACCATTAAACATCCTAATCATCTCACAAACAACCATTAATTCTAACATCATTCATGTTCTGTTACCCAAAACAAATTTGTATTCAAAACATTCCACATAAATACATTTACATAATTTAATCATCTTTAAAAAAATATATAAATGTGTAAAAATATATTTATTTGATAAAATTATTTTAAAATATTTAAAAATTGGTTTTCCAATATTAAATGATGTTTCCACAACTTTCATGATAATATGATAAAATGATTTCCTTAAAAAATGAAACAAAAAATTCATAATAATTTCAATCAAATCATTCCACTAAAATTAATTCTTCGTGTTCTTAATAATATGGTATTCATAAGGGATCAACATATATTTAACATATGGATAAAACAAATAAATATACAAAAAAACATTAATATCTTATCACAACTCATGTTTCTATCACTACATATCATTACAATCCACTATTAAATCATTCAAAACACATAGTTCTATCCATTGCAGACAAGACATATGGTTCGAACTGATATAAAAAACAAGTATCAAGGAAGAATGAGGAATTAATTGCACATACTGATATATCTGGGCCTCCATTGAATTTGATTCAACTAAGGTTCACTTCTAGACTGAAATGAAACATTTATCTCTACTAGAGAGAATATGGAAATCACGTTATTGAAGGATTATGTAAAGAATGATGCTCAAAATGATTATTTTGGATTTTTTCAATTTATTAAGGGGTTCATCCATATATTGTACAGTTAGGGCACTAATTTTTTAAAATTGTATACCAGTTGTGGGATGAAAAATTGTTAAGTCCATACCACACCCAATGATATTTCATCGTAGTAAAAACATGTTGTAATCATGTATTTATCAATATTTCAAGATGAAAATTTTACCCTATTCATTTAGATATTTTTTCCAAACTATGACCCAATATTTTACCATCCATTTGTCCACTAACCCCCATTATGAGATTTCTTATGGATTATAAATAGTTTATACTATCTGTGCACAAACCATCTACCTCTAAAAATGTTTCTTATATGTTTTCATCCCCATTAAATTCTCATGATACATAGACCAAAAAAAATTTAGACTCAAAATTCATGAATAATGTGTCCTGTACTGGAAACTGGACAGAAACAATCTTTTGACCATTATCTTTTCCATAATAAAAATATAGATAACACATGTTTTCATGTAAGATTTCATATTATTTCTCCAACATTTCCTTGTCACACTTCTTCAATTCATCCTAAATATGACAATATTCAAATATAACATACAATAGACTAATGATTTTCCAATTAAATAGAGTTTATTGTACATCCAAATTTTATACTATAAGATGAATCAATATAGAATGCATATTTATGTCAATGTTATCCCATTAAACAATGTTGATAGGATTAGGATGTTACATCATTATTTTGGAAACATGAAAAACATTGTGAACTCGATTTATCCTTTCTATAATGTCCAACTGATATTCCACCTCATATTCCCATCCATGTATCTGAAAAGAGAATATATATCAAGGAGATATCATGACCTCATTACCCAAATTATTATACAAAGTGAGTGATATTATCATTAACAAATAATCACTCACCTGAAATGGAAATGATATTCGATGGTGATCCACATATTACTTCATAATACATTGAACTATGTTTATTATCATTAAAATCTACTAAATCTTATTTCTAGTATCTCTCAAAATTTTGGTTTCAGTTAATAAATTATCTCATATTTCCACTAAATAAAGTTTGGAATGATAAGGAATCATATAAAATGATCCTGATGGATCCATATGAATTGATCCCTAGTAAGTGTTATTATATAAGAAATCCATTAATTGAAAATTCTCATCCAAGGAACAACCAGAACACATTACAGACTCCCAATTCAAATGATTGGATTTTCCAGTCATACATCCTATATTTTTTCAGAATTATAAGATATATTAATAGTAAAATTTGTTCAAAGGGTAATATTCAATTATTTCAAAAACTAACAAGAATACTAAGTATGTCAATATAATAAGATAAATACTACAATTTCATTAATAACTACAATTTCATTAACGATGTTTTTTTATATCATTAAAAAATTATTTACATTAATAGGGTAGAATGAATATAAATTTCTGAGTTGGTCTATAATTACCCATATGATATCATTTTTCCCTAACAATTTTGTGAAGAACTGTTTCAAAATATATGGTTATCAACTATCATTTTCACATGAAAATACTTAATTAAAAAATATAAATGATGACCATTGTTGCTCTATATTGACTTTCTGATAGGTGATACATCATAAGAAATACTCTAATAAATATTTTTTTATTCCATCCAATATTTATTTTGTATTAAATGATTTTCAAATATTTTGAATCTTAGTTATGAAAAACCATGTCGAATGATGGTATGAATTAAGAAGATAATATTCAAAAGTAAAATTAATGACCATATGATATCTATGTCAATATAATTACATCCCTTCTTTATAGAAATACCCACTAGTGACCCCAAGGTTGAGTTTGGACCTGATATTGATCACATTATTATTCGATGACTATGAATAATTAACCACCTCATGAAAATCTAGAACATGAAAACTATGAATGAAAACTATAACATCTCTTTAGTCAAATATATCTAGATTTATATCTTCTATAAGTAAATTTTTTGTCCACTTTTCATAATATTCAATTTCCTTAGATACATTAATTTTTATTGTGTGATTATTTTTTAGGTTGATCCATATAGTTATCACTATTTAATAACACCTTGATCTGTTTGGCACTCTACATTACTTATTTATATAAGAAAATTCAATATTTCATTCATTTTGAATAATCATTAAACCAAATAGAATATAAATTCATACTCAATTCATATATCATATAGTTCTCTTTAACAATTATATACTTCATGTGGATGTATAATATTTGCATATACTCTTATCTTATTAAATATCTGAAATCTGAATCACATTGTATGAAAATATCATTTAATTTCTTTTGATTCATAAACACTGGGAATTTATCTCTACTGAGTTAATGAAATCGTAACAAAAAATTTTGAAATATAAAAAATATTTTCAAGACATTTTTTTGGTTCATATCCTCAAGAAACTATAACTCTTGTGTGACTTGAGAAGCAACATGATCAACCTACACGATAGTACATTTCATCCCAAATCCTAATGCATCCAAAACATAATATATATCCCAATATAAACTCTAGTTACCTAAGAACACAGGGTAATATATGTATAAAATTATTTTCATGAAAAGATTTATCACATTATTTCTATTATTGGAATGGTACTCATTTACTCCTCAAAAATGTCATTGGTTATTTTTAAAAGGAATGATAACATACAAATAATCTATAGTATCAGGGCATGATAAAATATATATAACTAAAAGATAATTTATTTTGTATTCAAAGAGATAAATCATATATATTTTTAGGGTCCAAATAAATGTGTATATAGAGAATGACGTGGCCAATGATGCTTACCTCTAGTATCATCAAAATATCACTTTTATAACATGGAATTCAGCTTAAACTCATATAGGTTACCAAACATTATAGCCAATATTATCTTATAGTCCACATACTTCCAATAATATATGAGTAAATCATAATAAAATACCAATATAATGGAATCTAGACACCTATAATGTATTAGAACCATCTATGTAACAAATAATGATGGTGATTTAGATGACCTAAATTCTTATGTAAAACTTCATAATGGACATATATTCTTATGAATTATGTTATCATGGTATCCTCATTTTGAAATCATAATTGGCGATATCACAAATTTAGGATAATTTTTGTTAACCACTAGTCTCCCCTAAATTGTTAAAACATATCATCATTCCTTGGATGGGGATATTGTTTCATTATCATATCATTATTGAGAATATGATAATAGAGAGAATGTACAAGTGTCTAATTCACATTATTCACTAACAAAAACTAGTGTTCTCTATGGAAATATATTTTGTTGAATGGACCCATAAAATTTTAATTATTTTAATATAAATTTTATTTCCATCATATAATTGGTTTCATTAGAAAAGATAGATGTTATATAGTACCATAACATTTTAGGAGTTTACCCATAAATTACACTAGTAAAAAAATCCATTCTGTAGTATTATTTACACAACAATTTAATATAAACAGGTTCTCTTGGCCATCCAATGATGATTATGTTACATTTCAATCATAATTCTAGATATGGTCCGTGAAAATTTTAAAATAATACACACCTAATGTCAATTTATTAGCATCTTATCAAACATAGATGAATGTCAATGAATCATATCCCCATTGATATTTATGGAACATTCATTACACATAAAGGATCAAAACACACTTTGGACAAGAGTATTTTCTTGTTATGAAATAGAAGGCATCCTCTAAATAGTCAAACCATATTATAATCTATACGGTAAGAGATAAACGAGTGTGAAATGACCATAAGAAGAAAATATTTCATAATTTTATTAATCCAAGATATTATACCACACTTCATCAAAGGACCAGATCGATTCATCCAAGATCATTTTTGTACATGAAATATTTTCACAGTAACAAAACATTCCTCATTTTTATCCTATTGATAATCAACCTATTTAGGAGACATAGTGTTCCTAGAATTACCATGGATCTCTCTATTATAATGAGGATCTTTATTCTTCTTCACTCTTCCTATTAAAGTGTAATAATATGGATAAATATTAGAATTTTCCCCTGTATGTGACATTGGAGTACTGTGACTATAGCAATGATTACCGACAATATGGATGAAATTGTGACATTTTATGGATCTTCTATACAAACTCTCTTAATTTGTTATTGTGCACCACACTGGAACATCCCATCATAGTTTTTTTTGGAAGTGGATGATTTACTTATCACAAGGTCTGATTTGGAGGTGTCACACTACACTAGAAGATGATGTCCCTATTAAGATTATTCTCAACTTTAGAGTTTAACCATCATACTATAGAAATAAACAAGATTCCTTAAACCATAATTCCCATTGTATCCTTTTTTATATGTTCTCTCTACAAACTATCTAAATATAATCAATTATACAATGAACATGAACCACTATGTAAATATCTGGTAAAAATGTCAACAAAAAAATGAATTCAATCATGTACTCTCTTGAAATAAATTATATGATTATGTAAAATAAATTAAAAAAATTCAACATGCTCTACCCTTGAGTGAATATATTTATTCAAAATAAAAAAACTCCAAATTTCACTAAATCTGGAATGTGTGGGGATTTAATTATATACTATACAATTCCATAAAATCCTATAAAAACGTCATTGTATAAATGTATAATGAAATTTAATTTCTATCCAATGCAATTCCAAATACTCTATCATATATGTTAGTAAAATAAAATATAGATGTTCACTTATCCCACAAAAATCAATGATTCAAACGATCCAATATAACCAGACTACTATTTTTTATGGCATAAAATATCTCTAAAATACGGTTTGATTATAATTTTGTAATTGGATTAAAAGTTCCACTAATCATAGTTAATAATTTCTATTACACTTATCCATGTCATGGAAATCAAGGAAAATTCTTTTATCCAATTATTGGTTCACCTAAGGCTTAGGTGCATCCATTTTTTCATCATTCAAATCAATTTTTTCTATGATTCCCACCCATTTACATTCCCTATAACAAAAAAGGAAATATTAATACTCAGTTATTACAAACATCATTCTTATAAAATAGAATTTAAAAAGACAATTCGTTTTAACAAATATCATTCCATAATTTATCCATATTCAATATTTTTAACATTTTTGAAATATTACTCCATTTTTTTAAAAAAATATATATAATTTTCTATAATACTTTTTTAATCCTTTTAATAATATGTTCTACTAAAAATGAGAAATTAAATCTTATTAGGGTTTCATTATATCAATGAATGTTAGGAAACAATAATAATCCAAACCAACAAAGGTTTTCTCAAAACTGACCATGATGATTCAAAAAACACTCATATACCCATACCACCTAGAATAGTGGTGTTTATTTATAAAGAGGTTATAAATTATTATTTTTATCTTTTTTAATGTTCTGAAAGTCCCATTCGTTCCTACAATACCTTGTTATAGAATGACATAATTGATAAATCTTTTATACCGAAAAACATAAATCATTCATGATGTTAAGGACTAAAAATGGTGATACCTTTTTTTCTAATAAGGATAGATGGACTAGAAAAAGAAGATTCCATTTATTATTTCATGGGTAGAATAAAATCATAACTTTCGTGTCAGATATATTCTAGGATAGACTATGATAGATTTCATTTATTTAAATAATATATTTGAACCAACTAAGTCTGAAACCATTTGTTACCTATAACCCATTCACAATGTCATCAAGAGCGGTACATGAGCTGTTATGCCTTTGGTGATATGATGATGACAGAGAATGACATAAATAAATTCCAAGGACCTTAATAACATTTGTTGGATTATATGACCTATTAACAATAAAATATCCAATCCAACAATCAATTAACAAAAAACAAGTGACTCCCCGCCTTCTACATGCTCCAACTACACATGTCAGACCATGGAATCAAAAATAATTAACAAATAATAGAGAAAACCAAGCGTCGACTTATGCCTTTATTAATGACATATTGAAACACAAGATAATACCCTTGAAAGGGATGAGTATAAAATCAATATGATTTCCCAAATAGCATCATAACTCATTATAAAAATATATGTAATGTCTTTTAACATGTAAAATTTGTTTAAATAATTTCTATAAACAATTTTCCAGAAAAAACATTTAAAAATACTTTAATATTTTTTATAATTTATTTTTCATAAATTTTCCATGTCCACATGCATGACCATCCACTCACAATCATGTTTGGTGTTACCATTGATAGTCGAAATTCATGTTTGTACCCCATCCCACATGGATAGTGGTACTTATGAAAAATTATCCATCCAAAAAAACATGAATCGAAAATATTATTCCTTAATAAATATAATAAATTTATCAAAAAATCGAATTCCCTTCCCGCCATTTCAGATAAAATTATTTCTTTTATACCAAGAATATCAAAAACAACATAATGTGTTCCGAAACCAAATCATACATTTAATGTTTTAAAGATTGGTTTTTTAAAAACCAATCATGATTACACTATTTCCAATAAAATTCAAAACCAATATTTTCATTGAAAATCATACAATGATTTCATATTCTATTTAACATGCAATTATGTACAGACCTGTCCCAATATGGGGATCGAGCCACAACTATCCCAAGCCAACTTCAAATTCTAGTGGCTACAGACCAGTTATAAATTAATAATTAACACATGGAAGAATCTTCCAGAGTACATTTATGCACACAAATAGCCACCTCGATGAAAAAGTGTGGGGGGAGTTAAAGAAGGAACAATCATTGTGAACAATCATGAATAAAAACCTCTAGAAAGAACAAGAGTAAGGTAGTGTAAACAGAACGTAAAGGGACAAAATACCCTCGAAACCTGAAATATCTCCCAATTTAAAAATTTTGAAATGTAAAATTATGAGAGATCCCTGCTCATGATCTCTATGATATCAACACTAAACGAGAACCAATGTACATGGTATCCCAAATATCATATGATGTAACCATTTATTTTCCCAATTGTATTCATAAGAAATAATACATGTTGGAAATTAATGTTTTGGGATGAGTATATACATACCTAGTAGGATACCATTAAATATGAAGGGGGAGTAGTAAGAGATAAGATATAGATACAATGAATAAATATAGTAAACTATATTCTTTTAAAGATTATATCTCAACCGAAGCCGAGATGGAAAGGACCCTTGTCCAAAAAAAAGTCTCAACACGGTGGGTATATGAACTGTACATTGAGTTTTTTCCACCAATAGATTGAATGTAAACTCACCCAAAAACATGAATATAAACACAAAATGTATGTGGAATAGACCATGTGTATTTATCTCCCATGGAGGGAGAATATCCAAATCTAAAGGTATGGATCGAAAATAATATATATATACTCTCAATCAAAAGAAATGCAAATGGAAGGTTAATGGGATATCTGTATAGTATCTCAAGAAAATATGTAATTTTGAAAATAGTTTCCAAATCCCATCAACAATTACAAATATATCACATTATTTACTATATGTATCCAACCAAGTCATCCACACAATGTCACAATGCTCCATAGTCTAGGGGACATAATATCGAAGTAGAGGACATGTTACGTAGTGAATCATGAAGGGTTATACTCAAATACTATTACCAGAGGACCCATTCCATAATGAATTAGGGGTTCCACTTATGTTTCATGAGGATGAAAAACATATTTTACAGTGGTTTCCACTCAGCATGTAGATGAATTGTGCCAAAGATGATTGAAGGTTCTCTCTATTGATTGAGGAATCATGAGATGGTGTGACAAAGGGTTCTAATATAGTAATTGGATACCCAATCCATATCAGATAAGGGGGTTTCACATGGTAAGAAGCTGTATTGGGCCATCACCTGTATGGATGGGGCGTCTCCACTCAGTATGTAGATGAATTGCACCAAAGATGATGAGAGGTTCCACTCTATAGATTGAGGACTCATGAAATGGTGTGACAAAGGGTTCTAATATAGTCATTGGATACCCAATCCATATCAGATAAGGGGGTTTCACATGGTAAGAAGTTGTATTGGGACATCACCTGTATGGATGGGGCGTCTCACTCCAGAGATCGAGGAAACATTTCCTAATGTTATTGTGGGATTCAAATTAAGTAATCGATGATCTCTTCACTATCTGATAGGGGGTTCCCCTCATAATATTTTTTAGGGGAATCCCACCCTTTCTGATTGTGGTCCTCATCATGTCTCTTTGATGATCATCTTCCTAATCACATCCATCATCGAGTGTCTCAAATAAGAACAAATCATATGAAATTTTATATAACATATAAAAATATAAAAAGGTAGTACCAATCAAATTATATAATGAAAATAACCCATGATAGACTGCTTGTGGTCTAAAAATTGTGTTCAAACTAATGATATACAATGTATCCATGTTTCCTTAATAAAAACCTAGGGATATGCGATGTGTGATGGTACCTAAACTTAGTGCTGTATTCCTCTATTGATTTTCCATGTCTGTGTCCATTATATGGATACAAAACCATGTATAAGTTCATTCCATGTCGGTGTACTAAATCATGTGTCTGGACATGTATGTATCGGGTTGTGTCCTACTTGTTGGGTCCATGTACATTGGTAAATGGGCATATGTCTGGTCGTGAACTCCCACACAGATTCCTTCCTATGTGATACATAACATGTCCCATTCATATAGTGATGAGGTATATGGAATCTAGCTGGGATACAAACTATTCTATCCTTATGGGTTTCTGAGAACCTAATTTCTCTAATCATGGGACTTCACATAGTGTGTTACTCCATGTACATAACAATTAATCATGTTTTTTACAAAATCATAAATCCATGATACATGAATGGAATATAGTTTTCTCCATTAATTTTAGAACTATCATTGGCCGATATTTTTGTATCTAGTTTCAGATCCCCATTTCTTGGTATTCTTTGTATTGAAATATGATCTTGTCATACAATGATATTTTTGTCATGAGTTCTATATTCCATAAATCCTAACACCATCAAATAATCATATAATGATCACAAAAATAAATTCACATTCTTCAAAAACCCCAATCTATTCTTTTATATATGATCCTCCACTCATTATTTAAACTATTATGATTACTGTGGTTGATTTGAGCATGGATCCATTGGGAAATGTCAATTCTGGACTATGATATCCAACATGTGTTGAAGGTGAATAAATATAGAGTTAAAATCGCAAAATTAATTTTTAAAAATTTATCTGTAATTAAGTAATTCTAACAATCCAGAATTAAAATATTGGGTAATAAAATAATAAAATAGTCCAATTAAATCAATTTAATATGATAATACACATTCCCCAAAGGGAAATTGTCAATGTAAGATATTGGGTTAATAATTGAATTTAATCGACATGTGTGTAAACCAAATTTTTTTTAGACATACTTGAGGATTGGATTGTTAATTTTTGTATAACATGGCTATTATTGATTTAATAATTTCATTTCATTTTTTCACTCTTGTCTTCTCCAATGGGATGTTTTTTCATTATAAGAATCCATTTTTCATTTAAAAGAAGATGGAGAACCTCTCGGTTGATCCCCTGATTAAGTCGCTAAACTGGTCGAATATCAATGGATGTATACTAATTGTATTTCTATTTTGGTAAAAGTGAATTGGTGAGCTAATTTAATAATTAATGATCTCAATGAATGTTCCTAAAATTAGAGAGGTGTCATAAAGACTAGCACCGAACTATTTTATATTGTTCCAATGGGAAGAAATGTGTTTTGAACTAATCCAATACCTCATATTCATATTTCTTAATTTTTTATGAGTTATCCCATTTTATTTTTGGAAATCTTCACACAAAATATATTAAATATTTATTAGTTTTTATAATATTAATTTTTGTAACCCCAGGTCTACGAATCACATGTTTTCTTAGTTAACTGACCTAGAAATATATAAATATAAATATTTAATAGTCCTAAAATGAAATAATGGTTTCTTAAATCATTAGAGACTTAAATATTTTCAAATGATATAGAAACAATTAATTAAACAACCTAGGGAGATAATTTCAAATCTGGATCTACTGCTTTTTTGAAATGTCATGCTTGTTCCCATTGTACCTCAACATGTGAATCAGGGGATGGTCTTCCCATGAATGGTTCAATCCAATAGATCCAATATCACTATTGAGTTCTTGGAATAGCTGGATGGGCCAATCATGTCAACCAGGACCTAATCAATTACATTAGTGGGGTCATGATGGTATCACATCATATTTCACATGTGGAAGATTTTGTGAACCCTCCCTAATTGTGGAGGTATGGAGAAATGGTTTGTAACCTTTCCAACCCCTCACACTATGTCAAACGACCTGAGGGACCACATTGAAAAATTTCCTCCAACGATGAACCTCTGCAATCCTTGTCTCATGGATAATATTAAGAAAACATGTTCTCTCTACTCAAACACTAAGGGAAAATGGTGATAATTTTTGTAAGATTTTTGTTTGCTCTAGTCTATCTTCATTTCCTCATGGATGAAATAATCCATCTCTATCACAACCTGCACCATCTTTAGGCCCATGAGATATTCCTCCCAAATTATTTTTAGAAGATGTTTTACCTTTACTGTATCCCATAAATGTCCAAATATGTGTCCACAATGATGGTATTGTGGTAGATATTATTTTACACAAAACCTAAAAAATAATTTTATCCTCCCAACATTGTTTGAACACTAACACACATGACTATAACAGATCCTCCAACACATTTATAGTGCATTCAGTATTCACATCATCTTAGGGGAGAAAGCTTGCAATCATTCTTATTTCAGCCTTGAATGACTCATTATAGACTCTCCACAATCATTATGTAATCATCACATAATTATCTGAGACAATCATTGAGGGAAAACCATTATGGAGAACGATCTACTTTATATAAAACATCCTTAAACCCTCCACCAAAATTTTATCCTTGATAGTGAGGAAGTGTCCCAAAATCATTAGATGGTCAATAATCACCTTGTTGGTGACATGTCCCTTCATTGTGAGTGGAATTCTTGTAGGAATTCTATAAGAACCTGAATCTTCATTTCCATGAATGTCTTTCCATTTCCTGGAGTTTTGAGAAAACTGTAGTTTCTAGAAATTTTTTAAGTACACGTCGTGTATTCTATGAGTACATGTCGTGTACTCGTTTGCTGCTCGAGGCAGTGTGATGGCCGTGTCCGGGCCACACACATTGTGTGTAGGAGTGATGTGTAGGCCGCATAAAGCTGAGTACGAAAAAGCCGATTACACACCATGTACTTCAGAAGTACATGATGTGTATTTGTTTTTTTTTTCATTAAACGGATCGGGGGCGCGCCTGACAGACAAAACTCTCTTCTTCTTCAGGTTCTTCGTCCGAGAGAGACCCATATGGCCATGAATCTTCTCTGAGCCCCCGTGCCTCCATCTATTCTCTGAATCGACCGCCGTCGACTGCATACGAACCAAAATAGAGATTTCTTTTTTCTCCAATATCCTTGTATTCAAATTCCTCCTCTTTCTCAAGATATTGCGGCTTGAGCATTTTGGATGTTTTCTCAGATCTTTGACGTTCTAAGGAGAATCAGTCATCATTTTTCAATTATATCGATATCCTAGCATCGCGGTAGGTGGTTTGTGCCTTTCTGTATAAAGTCTTTGAATATTTTGTTCAATTCCACCTATTTCCCTTGAACGGGTTATTTTTTGTTTTCTATTTTGAACTTGTTGTTTGCCTATATATAATTATTTCTTGTGTAGAGGTCAATGCTTGTGAATAGGGTAATTCTTACTGTGCTCTGGATGTTTTTCCATGAATGTTTTTCCTATTAGGCATTTTTCATGTTGTCGTTCCTAGATGTAGGATAGTGGAAGTATTGTACTGTTTATGTTTTTGTGCCTTAGAATGATATCAAAGTAGTTATTGAGGTTTACATATAGAGATATGCGCGCTATGCATGTTTTTCATTCAAAAGGATGAGAGAATCTAGTGTAGTGGACCATTTGGAGAATGGATGTAAGGGCTTCTCCAATGTGTCTTTAATTTACGATGTGAGACCACATGGGTAATTGACGTTTAGTGCTTCCTCCGAGTGTCTATAGTTCCTCGACGTGGGCCACAGGGGGAATGAGACGTTGAGTTCTTTCCCAGATATCCATTAGTACGATATGAGAATATTGGGGGAATTGACGGTGAGTGCTTCCTCAGATAGTCTATTGTTTAGCTGAACCAGAGGGCTCAGACTGTGTGTGCTTTCCAAAGGGTTGATAGTAATTTTAGGTTGAACTATAAGGGTTAGGCTGTGAGAACTACCCATGGGGTTACCTATTCTTCTACTTGTTTATTGGCTATTACTTGTGTACTTTATATGCTAGACACTGCGGATTTTGGTTGCTATGTGCTTTCTTGTTTACTGCTTCCTATACTTTTACATGCCATGTATTCACAGAATGTTAGGCACCGATATTTGGGTGGTTACCTACTGGGACCATGTCTCACACCCTATTTGGGCCATGATTTTGGCCCGAAACAGATTATATTGTTGCAGGTACAGATAAAGGCAAGTACCCTTCTACTTTAGGTACTTGACTTGTTGTGGAGCTAGAGATCATGGGACCATGCTATGGATTGCGATGTTGAGGAGTTTACCACTTTTATTTTGCAATTTGGTTTAGTATTTTATTCAGCATTGTGACTTGTTTGGGTACTTTCTTGACATATGTATCATGCATCATTATATATATATGTGTATGCGCTCCAGTTTGTTTACTGTTAGTCTTCCGCAGTTTATCGTTGACCCTTGTCTGGATGGTTACGGTTTCTTCTGTTCTCTATTTGTTTTCCATCCACTATGTACTCTGCCAATGAGAACATAGTTTCCCCACTATCACACCCAAGTCCCTTGCTGCTAGTCGGCAGCCACTCGCATTTGGGGAAATGTGCTTGAGGCCATGAGGTCAACTGGGTACGGGGCGCCTCTGGGTGGCTTCCAGAACCAGGTCATTACAAAGTGTTATCAGAGGTGTTTGTTTTCTCCCGATTTACTGTTTGGAGCCTTTATCCAGTGATAGGATGGATTTGGTACTTGGTATTAAGCTGTGTTTTGGAGTAGTTAACATGTGTACATGGAAAAGCCAATCTACCTTACTAATTATAGTTTCTGGTTTTTCTATGTTACAGTTCATATGATTTCACCTAGAGTGATTAACATGCATTGTTTTGTTATTATTGTTGATATTGTGGTTCTATTTCTGTCGCAACCTGATGAGATGAGGGTATTCCATCCCATGCATCATATAGGAACTTTTTAGAAATCACATGCCATGCATTCTTGCCATGCCTTTTGGGGTGAAATAGTAATTTCACGTTGTTGTGATAGATGTTGTGTAGATTATGCATGATTTTTTGATAGATGCATTAATAGAATACATAATGTTTGATAGAGAGGTTGTTTGTATTGTACCTAGCTTGAATGAATTCCAAATTTTCGTTCTTGAGGTGTTATGGGCCCTCATGAATCCGAACATGATGGTTCATTGACTTGTTCCCCTTATATATGATATGTAGGAGATGCCATGATTTGATTCACGGGGAGTACCTGTAACGACCCAAAGTTTCATTAATGGAAAATCCCCCTTGATCTAGTTAAATGTCTCTTTATGAAAAATGTTTTTATAAGATTTCTACTTCTTTGGTTTCATGTTAAGAATTTTGACTGTTGTTAATATAGTCGTTGAACAGTGATCACATGATTAGTATAAATGTAAGGCTTTAACGAACCCAATTTTTACTCAGACAAAGGAAGTGATGGCCTCATCCAGTAGAATTCTCCCATACGATGACAATTTTTCAGAGCTCAGAAAAGAGGTGGCGTCTTTGGGCTTCGCCCTTAACTAAGCCCAAGCTGAGCTTCATTATGTCAAGCTCGGACGTGACCGTCTACGGGAAAAGTGTAATTTGATTGAAATTACCATTCGAGTGATGTTATCTGAGCCACCCCATGAGTCTGTCACCATTGCACACCTTACCCTTAGGTCTTATGCGGCTATTTTAAGGGTTTATGTAACAAATAAGTAGTACTATGTTCATGTACATTATTTTTTGTATATAATAATGAATATTATTTCTAGTCATTTTTGTTACTTTGTAAATAGTTTTTAAAGTACAATTGGTGTTTTTAATTATTATTTAATTAAGAAATCTATTTTATTAAATTAATGGATTTTTTAATTAAATAATATTTTAATATAATATTATTATTAATATTAAATTAATTTTTATTAAATATAAATGATCATATAAATTTATGAATACAATTAAATTTGTTATTAAGGTTTGAAAGCCATTTCTGTCAAAACCCGTGAATTTTCGATAAATGTTGGTTTTTATTTTAAAAGTGAAAATTAACATATTTAGATTTTTTAGATAAAATAAATTTCATTTCTGGAATCAGGATGTCGAAATTATCCAACTGTGAATTTTTCTTTATTTTCTGAGACAATCAAATTTTTGGGTAAAAATTAAATACCGTTTAAATATATAATGTGTTTTATGACATCATAATGACCCAATGGTGATGTAATAAAATACCATAATCCTTATGTTCGGCCAATATATGTTTTATCATTAAAATAATGTGATTTTGGGTTTGTTTGACTTACTTTTCAAAGCATTAATGAACCCCTCATGACTTATTCAACACTTTTCCTTTTTAAATTAATTTCCATGGGAGTGTGACTCACCTCCACATAAGAAACCTTATTATTTTAATAATATAGGACCTTTTCATGGTAAAATATTGTTTTCCTCTTTCATTTTCCAGAAACCATGGGAAAAAACCATGGTATGGTTTGTGGATTCAATTAATTTAATATAAGGGGTCCCAAACCTAAATAATAAAGTATTCACTCACCTTTCCTATATAATCCCACCCATGATCCGACTTCCTCCTCACTAAAATCCATTGGAGTTCGTCCAACCACTTCCCTACTCTCTATATAAACCTCCCAAGGTGCCCCAAGCTCCCAAGAAGCCTCTCACAAGCCTCTCTCTAGCCTTTGGAAGCACACTTCCAAGTAAGGGTTTTTTCTTCCTTTCTCATTTTTGTCAATTTTCTTTAAGTTGTATTGCCCTTTTATTTTCAATTATGAATGTTGGGGTATGGTTCCGCACCTCCCCCATACTTCCCTATTATTGTTTCAATGATGGGATACCCCTTTCTCTATCATTAAATGCCTCCCATGTACACCCATTACTATGCTGAAATTCCGAAAAGAACTTCTCTCTCTTCTTTTACATTCAAGCAATAATTTTTTATCATGAATCTAAATTCCTTTTGAATTGTTGGGACATGTATATATATAACCTCCTTATTGTCCATTACATGTAAATATGATGAGGAACCCATTTCTATCTCATCAACCATTTTTATGAATTCTTATGTCATGCTGTTACGCTGCTGATATCGCACCGATTTTCTAAGCCAATGTCATTGTGTAGTGAATACCATGCCCATTTCTCCATCAAGGGTATTCAACATTATGAAAATTTACATATTGATTGTAAAGATTCATGTATAAATTCCACATTCCTTTATCGTGGAATAAATGATTATGTTTTATGAATCCATGTTTTATGATCCATGTGGCACACTTATGCATGAAATGAAATGTTTAAGAAGGGTGCACCCTTATAGCGCTCCAATGCATTGGGTAAAGTATAGTCTCATGACACGTCAAGTGCAATGAGTGTTGACTCATTCTAATTCAAGTGCAACTAGGGTTTACTCGTGCTTCATGTGCAATGAGGGTTTACTCATGCTCCCTTTGCAATGAGCCTTGTCTCATGCTAATTCAATGTTAAGTGTTGTTGCCTCATATCCATGTTATAATTATCATGCTTTATCATGCCTTTATTTTCATGTTTCTCTTATGATTTATTGAAATGACTATTGACTAACATTTATTGTACTCTTCATGTTATTCCATGTGTACTCCCTTAATGGGATTTATAGCTCACCCTTTTCTTATGCATGTCCTCAGGTTATCCCATGCAATGCTAAGTACGAGGGAATGTAGTGGTCATGTAAAGGAAGTTTTCAATAAAGATGTTGTATTTAATGTTTTAAGTTTTTATGTATAGATCCTAAGCCCCAAATACACTAAATCTCTCGATCTTATTTGTTGTATCAAGTGATGTTATACGTAATAAAGCATGTTTAAGTTGTAATAAAAAGCAGGATTGTCTCAGTTGGTATTAGAGGATAGGTATAGTTATTTTTGGGATTAGGAAACCCTAGTAAAGCCTTTGATACAAGACTAAGTATAATAAAAACATCCCTATGTTATGGTAAATAATATGTAAGTGGTTTATCAAACAAATACATCCCTGTCTGGATAAGAGAAAGTAGAGGCGGCTCTGGCATAGATATATCCTAGGGGTAAAACCCAAAAACACCGCGTTGAGATGAACTCGAACGGGAACTGGTGCACGACAACGGGCCTTGCTGCACTCTTTGGTACGACACTCCCAGGGGATATGTTTTGATAAATTCACAATCGTAGTATGGACCCTTATTATGTGAAAAATTCTCCTATGAATATATGTTAGAAAGTAGATCATGAAAAGCCTATATTGAATCCTATAGACTCATGAGTTAAGGAAATAAAAGTTTATTTATAAGTCATCAACTTTTTTCTTTGGATTACCCTTTATGTGTTACCCCTAACTTTCCTTTTATTCTAGACAATGGACAGTAATAGGAGGACTCGGGCTAACAACCATTGTGAAGATCAGTGTGATGATTGTACTAATGAGATGCCCAATCCAATGGGAGCGGGAATCGCGAACTTTGTCACGCTTCTCTCTCAGCTAACTCAAGTTCTGAATAGAAACACGGGTCAAGAGGATCGTCCAAACCCCCTAAGAAAGAACAAGTCACTATAGAGAGCTTCATGAGACAAAGGCCTCCTACTTTTAGTGGATCATATGATCCCACAGTCACTGAACAATGGATCAACTCCATTGAAAAGACATTCTCTATCCTGCAATGTTCTGAAGAAGAGAAGGTTCTCCTGGAGGCTTATCGTATGGAGGGTGAAGCTGATCAATGGTGGACATTGATCAAAAATACGAAGCATGAGGAGGAGATCGATGCTTTGGAATGGAAGGAATTTCGGAATATGTTTTTCGATAAATATTTTCTGCACACCCTCAGTCTTAAGATGGAAAGGGACTTTCATTAACTCAAGAAAAAAGTTGAAGAATCTGTGGGAGCGTACGAGGAAAACATCACAAGGCTTGCATGATACGCTTCCGGATTTGTCGTTACCCCGGAATGAAAGGTTGACCGCTTCATTGGTGGGCTGAAGCCTAGCTTGCGGAAAGCATTAGTGATCCGTGACTTCGACAGCTGTGAGGAAATTGTCTGATATGCCCTCAAGGTTGAAATGGAGATCTGAGAATCACAGGGGTATCATGGGGACAAGAAGCATAAGGTGTAATTCAATGCTGGCGGTCCGATGGATAAATCCAATGGTGCTAAGAAGTTCCAGCACCCCACTTGCCAAAAGTGCAGAAAGAAGCACCATGGAAATTTCCTTAAGGGGATGAGAAAATGATTTAGGTGTGGAAGAGGTCACCTAGCTATTAACTGTCGGCAAGAAGGAACTGCGGCTACGACAGAGGTAAGGAATGCTCCGTTCGAACCCCAACGCATTGTTCACTGCTATAAATGCAAATAACCGTGTCATTTTGCAAATCAGTGCCCTAATCCAAGGGTTATCGGAGGCAACCAACAACCTCCAAGATAGCAAGGAAGAGCTTTTTCAATCACTTTTTCCAAAGTGAACCCCGAAAACGAAGTGGTGACAGGTACGCTAGTTATTCATTCAAGAATAGCGAACGTACTTTTTGATTCAGGTTCTACGCATTCTTTTATATCTCGAAAGTTTAGTTGAACAATCCCACCACCACCAAAAATCATGGATGTAAAGATTTCGGTGAGTACGAAAAATGGGGAAATCATTGCATCCCATGAATATAAGTCCTCCCCTGTTATAATATGTGGATTGAATTTCCCGACGAACCTCGTCATACTCCCTTTGGTCGAATTTGATGCAATTCGTGGCATGGATTGGCTTTCCTTATATAGAGAAAACATAAATTGTCGGGAGAGGGAAATCACACTCCATATGGAGAATCGACCCTTATTCTCTACAAGTGTCAGGAGGAAGATGAATCTCCTTTAGCTCCATCATCTCATCAATTGATATTACTGCCCTATAAGCATGCGTATCTGGCTCAGATGATTGAGTCCAAAGAAGAAACCATCCTTGAAGAAATGCCTATTGTGAAGGAATTCGCTGAAGTTTTTCCCGAGGAACTGCCTGGTCTTCCTCCTAGAAGAGATGTTGAATTTTCAATTGAACTTATACCTAGGGCGTTACCAATATCCAAGACTCCATATAGAATGGCTGTTGTTGATCTGGAAGAGCTGAAGAAACAACTACATGAAAATCTAGATAAACGGTTTATACGCCCAAGTGCTTCACCATGGGGTGCACCAGTCCTCTTCGTTAAGAAAAATGATGGGTCAATGCGGATTTGCAATGATTATCGTGAACGTAACAAAATCACAATAAAGAACATGTATCCACTCCCATAAATTGATGACTTGTTTGATTAGTTGTGTGGAGCACAATACTTCTCCAAGGTTGACTTGCGGTCAGGATATTGTCATGTAAGGGTGAAAAAGGAAGATATCCCCAAGACTACTTTTCCTACAAGATACGGGCACTATGAATTCATAGTAATGTCTTTCAGAATCACCAATGCTCCAGAAATATTCATGGAATTGATGAATAGAGTCTTTAGAGATAACCATGGCAAATTTGTGGTAGTCATTATAGATGATATTCTAATATACTCCAAAACCAAGGAGGACCATGAGGAGCATTTAAGAACTATACTAGAGACATTGTGCAAGGAGAATCTCTATGAAAAGTACAGTAAGTGTGAGTTCTAGTTGAAGGAAGTCTCATTCATGGGCCATATCATCGCAAGAAATGGGATATCTATGGACCCCTCCAAAAAAGATGCAATTGAGGGATGGACGAGGCCAACATCGGTAACGGATATCCATAGCTTCTTGGGGTTAGCTGGATATTATCGACGATTTGTGAGAAATTTATCACGATTTTCCAACTCTCTTACCAAGCTATCTTGAAAGGGAGTAAAGTTTTCTTGGAGGGATGAATATGAAGAATGCTTCATGGAGTTGAAAAGGAGGCTTATCACTGCACCCGTGCTCACTTTACCCACAAGTGGGGAACTTTTTGTGGTATTCAGTGATGCCTCAAAGAAGTGCTTTTTCTGTCTGCTGATGCAGAATGATAAAGTGATATCCTATGCCTCATGGCAGTTTAAAATCAATGAGCGAAACAATCCAACGCATGATCTGCAGTTGGCGGCGATAACCTTTGCCTTGAAAATCTGGCAGCATTATCTCTATGGAGAGAAATGTGAGATATATACTGACCACAAGTGTCTTAAATATATATTCACACAGAAAGAGCTTAATATGTGCCAGAGAAGATGGATAGAGATCATCAAGGATTATGACTGTTCAATACATTACCACCCTCGGAAAGCGAACTAGGTGGCGGATTCCCTAAGTAGAAAGGATCTAGAAATTCTATCAATGATGAGAAATGAGAAAGATCCAATCTTCTTAGACTTGATAAAGATGGACGTGTGAATCATAAAGAAGGGAACATCGTCAATCCTTTCACAAATGATTTCTCAACCATCTCTTTTGGAAAGGTTAAAGGATGCTCAAAAGGATGATGTGATAATTCAAGAAAAAGTGGAAGCTATCAAAAAGGGGAAATCCTCGGAGTTTAATGTTAATGAAGAAGGAATTGTGCGGTTTGGGAAAAGACTAGGTGTTCTATCAAGTCCGAAGCTGAAGAAGGAACTCTTGGATGATGCACATAGTTCAAATTTCACTATTCACCCAAGGAGCACAAAGATGTATCGAGATCTCTGAGAAAACTTTTGGCGGTATAATATGAAGAATGAGATCGTTGAATATACATTAATGTGACTAGTGTGTCAGCAAGTGAAGGCAGAGAGGCTGATGTCTAAGGGGATGATACAACCATTACCCATACCAAAATGGAAATGGGAGAACATCACCATGGAATTTGTCACCGGACTCCCGAGGACATCCAAATTCAACAATGCAATCTCGGTTGTTGTGGATCGTCTTACAAAGTCTGCACACTTCATTTCTATTCGGGAGGATTTCTCATTGGATCAACTGTCACGGATTTATATTAGGGAAGTGGTAAGGTTTCATGGAGTACCACTATCTATTGTGTCTGACTGAGATCCAAGATTCACCTCTATGTTTTTGAAGAGTCTTCAACATGCTCTGAATACTGAACTGAACTTTAGTACGACCTACCATCCTCAAACTGATGGCCAATCAGAGAGGACTATCCAAACACTTGAGGATATGTTGAGAGCATGCTTAATGGACTTTAAAGGAGGATGGGATCAATATCTTCCTCTGGTTGAGTTCTCTTATAATAACAGTTTCCACTCAAGCATCCAAATGGCACCATATGAATCCCTTTATGGGAAAAGGTGCAGAACAATGGCATGGTGGGATGAGGTCGGTGAACGTAAGCTGCTTGGACAAAAAATGGTCGACGAAATGGTGGAGAAGGTGAAAAACATTCAGTAGCATATCAAGGCAGCCCAGAGTCGACAGAAGAGTTATGTAGATAATCGTCGACGAGACCTTGAGTTTAAAGTTGGATAAATTGCGTTTTTACGCATATCTCCGTGGAAGAAGTTCGTGAGGTTTGGAATGAAAGGTAAGTTAAGTCCAAGGTACATCGGCCCCTTCAAGATTCTTGATCGTGTTGGGGCTGTGGCCTATCGACTAGCACTTCAACCAACTATGGCCAAGGTGCATGATGTATTTCATGTATCCCTCTTAAGGAAGTACATACCAGACCCTTCACATGTACTCTCTTCCGAGGTGGTACAATTAGAAGATGATCATTCTTATGAGGAGCAACCAGTGAAGATCTTAGATCGTAGAGAAAAAGTTCTACAAAATAAGACAATGCCCCTTGTCAAGGTGTTGTGGAGAAACCACAAGTTTGATGAAGCGACTTGGGAGTTTGAGGATATGATGAAGCTGAGTTACCCACATTTGTTTTAGTGTGGGAAAAGGAAAATTTCGAGGGCGAAATTTCTTAAGGGGGGGATATTGTAACGACCCAAAGTTTCATTAATGGAAAATCCCTCATGATCCAGTTAAATGTCTCTTTATGAAAAATGTTTTTATAAGATGTCAACTTCTTTGGTTTTATGTTAATAATTTTTACCGTTGTTAATATACCCGTTTAATAGTGATGACATGATTAGTATAAATGTAAGGCTTCAACGAACACAATTTTTACTCAGACAAAGGAAGTGATGGCCTCATCCAGTAGAATTGCCCCATATGAAGCCCATTTGATGGAGCTTGGAAAAGAGGTGGTGTCTTTGGGCTTCACCCTTGACCAAGCCCATGCTGAGATTCATTATGTCAAGCTCTAACGTGACTGTCTACGGGAAAAGTGGAAGTTGATTGAAAGTACCACTCGAGCGATGTTATCTGAGCCAGCCCAAGAGTCTGTCACCATTGCACACCTTACCCTTTGGTCTTATGTGGCTGTATTAAGGGGTTATGTAACAAATAAGTAGTGTTATGTTCATGTACATTATTTTTTGTATATAATAATGAATATAATTTCTAGTCATTTTTGTTACTTTCTAAATAGTTTTAAAGTACAAATGGTGTTTTTAATTATTATTTAATTAAGAAATATATTTTATTAAATTAAGGGGTTTTTGAATTAAATAATATTTTAATAAAATATTATTATTAATATTAAATTAATTTTTATTAAATATAAATGATCATATAAATTTATGAATGCAATTAAAATTTTTATTAAGGTTTGAAATCCATTTCTATCAAAACCTGTGAATTTTCGATAAATGATGGTTTTTATTTTAAAAGTGAAAATTATCATATTTAGAATTTTTTTATATAAAATAAATGTCATTTCTAGAATCAGGATGTCAAAATTATACAACGGTGAATTTTTAATAATTTTCTGAGACAGTCAAATTTTTGGCTAAAAATTAAATATCGTTTAAATATATAATGTGTTTTATGACATTATAATGACCCAATGGTGATGTAATAAAATACCGTAATCCTTATTTTCCGCCAATATATGTTTTATCATTAAAATAATGTGATTTTGTGGTTTTTTGACTTACTTTTCAAAGCATTAATGAACCCCTAAAGACTTATTCAACAATTTGCCTTTTTAAATTAATTTCCATGGGAGTGTGACTCACCTCCACATAAGAAAACTTATTATTTTAATAAGTTCGGAAATTTTCATGGTAAAATATTTTTTTCCACTTTCCTTTTTCAGAAACCATGGTCAAAAACCATCGGATGGTTTGTGGTTTGAATTAATTTAATATAAGGGGTCCCAAACCTAAATAATAATGTATTCTCTCACCTTTCCTATATAAACCCACACAATCTCCCACTTCCTCCTCACTAAAATCCTTTGGAGTTCTTCCAACCTCTACCCTAATCTCTCTAGAATCCTCTCAAGGTGACCCATGCTCCCAAGAAGCCTCTAACAAGCCTCTCTCTAGCCTTTGGAGGCACACTTCCAAGTAAGGGTTTTTTCTTCCTTTCTCATTTTTGTCAATTTTCTTTAAGTTGTATTGCCCTTTTATTTTCAATTATGAATGTTGGTGTATGGTTTCTCACCTCCCCCATACTAACCTATTATTTTTTTAATGATGGGAGACCCCTTTCTCTCTCATTAAATTCCTCCCATTTACACCAGTTTCTATGCCGAAATTCCGAAAGGAACTTCTCTCTCTTCTTTTACATTCAAGCAATACTTTTTTATCATGAATCTAAATTCCTTTTTAATTTTTGTGACATGTATCTATATAACCTACTTATTTTCCATTACATGTAAATATTATGAGGAACCCCTTTCTCTCTCATCAACCATTTTTATAAATTCTTATGTCACGCCGTTACGCTGCCGAAATCGCACCGATTTTCTAAGCCAATGTCATTGTGTAGTGAATACCAGGCCCATTTCTCCATCAAGGGTATTCACCTTTATGGAAATTTACTTATTGATTGTAAAGTTTCATGTATGAATTCCACATTACATTATCATGGAATAAATGATTATGTTTTATGAATCCATGTTTTATGATCCATGTGGCACACGTATGCCTGAAATGAAATGTTTAAGAAGGGTGCTCCCTTATAGCGCTCCAATGCATTGGGTAAAGTATAGTATCATGATACGTCAAGTGCAATGAGTGTTTACTCATGCTAATTCAATTGCAACGAGGGTTTACTCATGCTTCATGTGGAATGAGGGTTTACTCATGGTCCATGTGCAATGAGCCTTCGCTCATGCTAATTCAATGTTAAGTGTTGTTGCCACATTTCCATGTTATGATTATCATGCTTTATCATGCCATTATGTTCATGTTTCTCTTATGATATATTGACATTCCTATTGCCTAACATGTATTTTACTCCTCATGTTATTCCATGTCTACTCCCTTACTAGGCTTTATAGCCCACCCTTTTCTTATGCATGTCCTCAGGTTATCCTATGCAATGCTAAGTACGTGGGAATGTAGTGGTCATTTAAAGGAAGTTTTCAATAAAGATGTTTTATTTCATATTTTATGTTTTTATGTAATGATCCTAAGCCCCAAAGACTCTAAACCTCTCGATATTCTATGTTGTATCATGTGATGTTTTATGTAATAAAGCATGTTTATGTTGTTATAAAAAGCAGGGTTGTCTCAGTACCGGCCCTCGCGGATTAGAATTTGGAACCTTCTTGATTGTTTTCCAGTGTTTCCTGGGGTTCAATGCAGTTTTAGAGCTACCACCCGGAAAAACCTAGAATACACGGTGTGTACTTTATATATACATGTCGTGTAGTTTTTAAACGGTGTCACTAACTGTGTGGGTAGGGAAATAGGGATATGAAAAAAAATTCTCCAAGAACACGCCGTGTACGGTAGAGACACGATGTGTAGTAGTGAGTCGTGTAACCGACCGTGTCACTATCAACATGGGTTGGGGATGCTCATGTAATACACGACATGTTTTTTATGAACATTCCATGTAGCCTTGTTCTAGGTACCCATCCATGTCACGAACAACACGGGACAATGTTATCTCCTCATCTACACGCCGTGTTTATTCGGAACATGTTGTGTAAGGGTCAGTTGTGTACCCAGCCTTGTCACTAGCAACACGGGACATGAAAAATCTTCAAGTACACACCATGTTAGTTCGGAACACGCCATGTAGTCTAAGTAATGTAAATGTCTGTGTAACTAACAATACAGGTCATTGAGGCCTTATCTACCACACTCCGTGTCCACAGGAAACACGCCGTGTTGTTTCATTTTATGAGGACCGTGTGGGTTAGCCATGTATAGTGACTCATGCAGGGGAATAGAGTTCAAGAACATGTCGTGTGTGTGGAAAACACGTCGTGTAGTTTGGGATGTTACACAACTAGAGGTAGAAGTAGTACACTCCCATGTGTATGGATTAATTGAACACGCCATGAAAATTTTATACACGCCATGTACTCGTGTTTTAAAAACATGAAAGTTTCCTTCTCATGTTCACATTTTGTCCTCTTGTGTTCTCAGTCATCGATAATCATTATCTAAGGTATGATTTTGATCATTTAGTGCTATGCCTCCGAGACATCCTATGGTTGTACGTTAGTTGCAGGACGGTGAACAGACGCCAGATATGGCTGATCAAGGGCTTCTAGTCGATCCTCCACTCGTGCCATCCGTGGAACGGGCTGTCATACAAGTTTCATGTGCTGATGGGCAGTTTAGGGAAGGATTTATGAGGATGATGTAGACCATTCAGGGGGCACCGCCTCCTTACACGACTATGGTAGACTTGACGCGGGTTTTTCAGTAGCAGCATCCTTCTACTTTCTCGAGGGAAAGAGGACCACATGCTACAGAGTCATGGCTAGAATCCATGCTGGTTATCTTTGAGCATTTCGAAACACATCCAGAGAGGCGGGTCAAGCTTGATACCTATATTCTGTGATACTCCACCAAGAGGCAGTGTGTCGTGATCTCACAGGTGGGTCATGAACAGGTTATGGCTTGGGAGGATTTCCAGCACGTGTTTTATGACTACTTCTACCTGGAGACTCTAAGGGCTGATCGAGCCCAGGAGTTCTTGATTCTAAGGAAGGGTACTCTTTCTATTATGGATTATTCCTCTAGTTTCACCGATCTGCAGCATTTCACACCCCTTCGGGTTGGAGATATGATGTTCTTATCAAGGAAATTTGAGGATGGTCTTAGGCTGGAGAACCGCTCGTAGGTGAATATTTGCAGTTGACTTCCATCACATCCATCATCAACCAGGCACTAATTGCGGAGCGTAATATGAGAGACTCTAAAGCTGCAAGTTAGGGCAGTTCTATTTCCAGAGCTATTGTTCCTCCAGTTGACAGCATGAAGCGCTGTATGGAGTCTACGTGCGGTGAACTGAGGAGGTGAGATACATCTTCAGGTAGATAGGTAGTATGCTACCAGTGTGGAAGGGTAGGGTACATGAGTCCGCAGTGCTATAGAGATCTAGTGGAGTGCCAATCTTGTGGCAAGATGGATCACCCTCAGCATTTCTGCCAGGTTTTATCACCAGTAGCTAGTGATGAGGGTTCTTCCATGACTCCTCGTTCAGGAGAAGCACCAACAATTTCTCACCAGTCGGGGAACTAGAGTTCTTCCTACTGTTCGGTCCAAGGTGGAGGTTGAGGCTGTGGTGTTCAGTCACCAGTCTTTCTATGTCAACAGGGAGGATCATCTCAAAGTGGTCAGGCAGGGTCACAGGGCCACAGGGCAGGCCAAAATTTTGCGGTGGAGCAGACATATTAGAAGCACGATCTCGAACCTTCGACAGTTAGAGGTATGATCTTAGTAGCCTCAGTTTTATCTTAAACTCTTTTCAATACTGGTGCTATGCACAACATTATCTTTGTTGCTGTTGTGGAGAGCCTTGGGCGCTGTATCATTTCTTATGCCGACTTTTTGACACTAGACACACCGTTGGGGATGAGATCATCTAGTATATATCATTGTAGAGATTGCCCTCTTGAGGTTGCATGGTATCGTTTCTTTTGATATCTCTATGTTCCTATAGATGATAGGATATGATGTCATTTTCAGGAAGGACAGGTTGGTTCCCTTCCAGGCATTCGTCGACTGTCATCGCCGCACGATGAGTTTCATTTCACTAGAGAGTGAATATTTTCTTCATAGAGGTGAATGGGATGTTCAGGCGAGTCGACCAGGACTCGAGTATCATGCGATAGGAAGGGTTATAGCCCAGATTGCTAGTCTTTATCTGGAAGATCAGGGGACTTAACAGTTGGACTTCCCTCCAGTGGTGGATCATATCATAGATGTCTTTCTAGAGGACTTTTCACGATTTCCTCTGGAGCGTGAGGCAGACTTTTCTATTGAACTCATGCTAGGAGAGGCACCAGTGTCCATTCCTCCTTATAGGATGGCTACACCTGAGTTGCAGGAGCTCAAAAAGCAGTTGCAGGAGTTAAAAGAAAAGGGTTTCAACCAACCTAGTACTTCTCCTTGGGGTTCACCTGTCATGTTTGCAATGAAGGAAGATGGTACCCTTAGGATCTGTGTGGATTATCGGAAGTTGAACCAGTTAACAGTCAAGAACTGATATCCCATGTCGAGGATTGATGATCTTTTCGATCAGCTTAGAGGAGCATGGGTGTTCTCGAAGATTTATTTGAGGTTCAGTTATCATCAGTTGCACGTTTGACCATCTGATATACCTCTGACAGCCTTCAAGAGTAGGTATGGTCTCTACAAGTATATGTTTATGCAGTTTGGTCTCACAAATGCACCATAAGTTTTCATGGCACTGATAAACTGTGTGTTTCGTCCTTACTTATACTTCTTCATCATGGTCTTCGTGGACGATATCTTGGTGTACTATCACACTCGACACGACCATTATACCCATCATGAGATAGTTCCAAGTACACTAAGAGAGCATCAACTTTATTTTAAACTCTCTAAGTTCCACTTTTGGATGGATCAAATTCACTTATTGGGTCACGTCATCTCAGAGTCAAGAGTATCTGTGGACACAGAGAAAGTGAGAGCTGTATTTTCCTAGGAGAAACCAAATAATTTTTTTGAGGTACGGAGTTTTCTAGGGCTGGATGGATACTATAGACACTTCATTCAGGACTTTTCACACCTAGAAGCACCATTGACAGGTCTGACCAAGAAGTGGGAGAAGTTCTTATGGTCATATTCTCTAGAGTCAGCCTTTCAAGAGATGAAGGGAAGGTTGACGTCTGCACTGATACAATTCTTCCCAGAGCCAGGAAAGAGATATACTGTTTACTGTGATGCTTCATGTATCGGGTTGGACACTGTGCTTATGCATGGATATGGAGTCATTGCGTACGAGTGTCGGTAGTTGAGGCCACATTAGAGGAACTACCTGATGAATTATATGGATTTGGTAGTTGTTGATCATGCCTTGCGTTATTGGAGACATTACCTTCAGGGAGAGAACATTGTGGTTTTCACCGACCCCAAGATTCTCAATTACATCTTCAATCAGTTTGATCTGAATTTGAGACAGCGTAGGTGGGTCAAATATCATTAGTCTTTTGATTTTGAACTTGCATAGATGTCGGGAAAAGGCAATGCAGTTGCAGATGCATTGAGAAGGAGAACACTGAATCCAGTATTTTAGGAGGCCAGCAGTGAGTGGAAGCTTATGGCACTGTTCTCTCAGATGCATCTGGAGGTGCACGATAGACATGGACAGACATAACTATCAACTGTAGTTGTTACCTCTACACTTATTGAGTAGGTACAGATGAGGTAGCTATCAGACTCAGAAGGCATAATCCTGTGGGAGAGAGTGTCAGGAGGGGACCCTCTTCCTAGATGGATAGTGGGAGAGGATGAGATCTTCCATTTCCAGGGATACGTATGGGTGGCAGCAAACATATGCGAGGATCTAATGCATGATTTTCATTCCTCAGTTTTGTCAGTTCATCCTGGCCTCACCACGATATATCAGGATCTTCATCGCCAGTACTGGTGGCCAGGTATCAAGAGAGATGTTTCTAGTTTTGATTCGAGATGTTCTACTTGTCAGCAGTTGAAGGTGGAGCATCAGCGACCTACATACCTTTTATAGCAGTTAACCATTCAGGAGTGGAACTGGAACAATTTCGTGATGTACTTCGTGATCGGATTGTTGAGGATGCCTCGAGGGAACGATGGTGTTGGGGATGTCGTTGATTGACTCACGAAGGTTTCTCACTTATTACTGATCAATGAGACCTTCAGTGTTGATGATCTAGGACAACAATACATCCAAGAGATTGTACGTCTGCATGGAGTTCAACACTCCATTGTTTCAGATAGGGATGCACGCTTTACATCTCAGTTCTGACAGGGGATTATGAGGGATTTGAGTACGCATGTACTTCTGATTACCACATACCATCCCCATATAGATGGACAGTCTGAGCATATGATTCAGGTTCTTGAGAATGTGCTCCGAGATTGAATTCTAGACTTTGGTTTTTCTTAGGAGAAGAATATCCCTCTTTTAGAGTTCTCCTACAAAAATAGTTTTCAAGAGACTATTCATATGGCACCATATGAGGCTTTGTATGGTAGGCCAGGTTGATCACCTTTATACTGGCTAGAGGCAGGAGAGGCAGCTTTGCTGGGACCTCGTCATGATCAAGAGTCCTCAGTGAAGATAGAGTTGATTCGGAAGAGGATGGCTACATCACTGTCTCGAAAGAGGACTTATTCTGATTAGCGGAGATGATATCTAGATTTCGAGGTCGGGGATCATGTATTCCTGTGTGTCACACCGATGTTGGGAAACAAAAGGATTCAGAGACAGGGTAAGCTTTCACCGCAGTTCATCAGGCCGTTTGAGGTATTGGAGTGAGTTGGGCTGGTTGCCTATCGGTTGTAGTTACCTCCTAGGTACGGGGACATGAACAATGCCTTCCACATCTCTCAACTCCGACTTTACTTTTAAGACCCGTCTTATGTCGTTCAACCCGAAGAGGATGAGATCAAATCATATGCATCATTTGAGGAGCATCCTATCTAGATTTTCAATTTATGTATGAAGGTTCGCCATGGGCGGTATGTTCCTCTAGTACTGGGGTTATGGAAGCACGGGCAAGTACAAGAAAATACATGTGAGTGGGAGGCCGATGTACGATCGCAGTGTCGGAGCTTTTCAAGGTTTCTTCTTCTACACCTCACTAGGGAAATTAGGGGATGAATTTCTTTAAGGGGGAATGTTTGTAAGAACCTGGATCTTCATTTTCATGTAAGTCCTTCATTTTAATGGAGTTTTTGTGTAAAGAGGAGTTTCTGGAAATTTTTTAAGTACACGTCGTGTATTCTATGAGTACACACTGTGTACTCTTTTTCATCTCGAGGCCATGTGCTGGCCATGTCTGGGCCATACACACAGTGTGTAAGGGTGATTTGGAGGCCGCTTAAAGTGGAGTACATAAAATCTGAGTACATGATGTGTACTCCATAAGTACACGTCGTGTACTCTAGATGTACATGCGTTGTACTCCAAAAGTACACGCTGTGTATTTTCTTTTTTGCATTAAACGGACCGAGTTCGTGCCTGACAGACAAAACTCGCTTCTTCATTAGGTTCTTCGTCTGAGAGTGACCCGTACGACTGTGAATCTTCTCTAAGCCCTCGTCCCTCCATCTGTTCTCGGAATCGACTGTCGTCGATTATGTTGGAACTGCAGCGGTGAGTTATTCCTTCCCCTAGAGCCTTGTTTTCCAATTCCTCCTCTTTCTCAAGATATCATGGGTTGAGAATTTTGGAGGTCTTCTCAGATCTTCGACGTTCTAAGGAGAATCAATCATTGTGAATCAAGTATATCGACCTCCTAGCATCGAGGTAGGTGGTTTTTGCATTTCTATAGGATGTATTTGATTATTTTGTGCAATTTCACCAATTTTCCTTGAACGAGGTATTGTGTGTTTCCTATTTTTCTCCTGTTGTTTGCTTGCATAGCTTGATTGCTTGAGTAGAGGTCAATGCTTGTGAATAGGGTAATTTTTAGTGTTATATGGATGTTTTTCCATGCATTTTTTTTCCTATTATGAGTTTTTCTAGTTGACGTGCCTAGTTCTCTGATAGTGGAACTATTGTACTATTATTCTGTAGTTCCTTAGAATGATATCCAAGTAGTTATTGAGGTTTACTTAGATTTATACACGCGCTATGCATGTTTGTTTTACACATGGATGAGAGAACCTTGTGTAGTGGACAATAGAGAGAATGGACGTAAGGGCTTCTCCAGAGTGTTTTTAATTTACGATGTGAGACTATAGGGGGAATTGACGTTGAGTGTTTCCTCAGAGAGTCTGTAGTTCCTCGACAAGGGCCATAGGGGGAATGCGACATTGAGTTATTTTTGAGAGAGACTTTAGTATGATACGAGACAATAGGAGGAATTGATGGTGAGTGCTTCCTCATATAGTCTATTCATTAGATGAACCAGAGGGGTGAGACTGTGTGTGCTTTACAGAGGGTTTCTAGTAATTGTAGGTTGAACCATAAGGGTTAGGATGTGAGAACTACCAAGTGGGATACCTGTTGTTCTACTTGTTGATTGGATATTACTTATGTAATTTATATGCTAGACACTATGGATTATAGTTGATCTATGCTTTCTTGGTTACTGCTTCCTATACTTTTTCATGGAATGTATTCACTGACTGTTAGGCACAAATATTTGGGTGGTTTCCTACTTTGAACATGCCTCACACCCTGTTTGGGACATGATTTTGGGCCCAAAAAGATTATATTTTTGCAGGTTTTGATAAGGTCAAGCACCCTTCTACTTCAGGTACTTGACATGCTGTGGAGCTGGAGAGCATGGGACCAAGCTATGTCTTGCGATGCTGAGGAGTTTACCTATTTTCATTTTCACTTTGGTTTAGTATTATATTCAGCATTGTGGCTTGTTTGGATACTTTCATAGACATATATATCATGCATCATTTTATATATATGTGTGTGTGCTTCAGTTTTTTACTGTTTGTCTTCTGCTGTTTATTGTTGACTCTTGAATAGATGTTTATGGTTTCTTCAGTTTTCTTTTTTTTTTCTTCCACTGTGCACTCTTCCAATGGGGGCATAGTTTCCCCACTATCACACCCATGGCCCTCGCTGGTAGTCGGCAGCCTCTGGCATTTGGGGAAATACGCTTGAGGCCATGTGACCAACAGGGTATGGGGTGCCTCTGGGTGGCTTCCGGAATTGTGACGTTACAAATTCCATAGGTATTCTATCCCACATCCACTCTAGGATCTTATTGGGCTACACCAAACCAAATGGGATTGTGATTATGATATCAAATACTATCATGGTTGGATGTGAGATACAAATTAAGACATGATTATTCTCATAATATACATAAAAAATAAATTCTTCTGTTCTCTATACATAGTCACCTCACCAAGACGTAAATCTAGGGGATCACTTACTCTTACATTGTGACTAGAAACACCATCCTCCTTGGAGAAATATGTTGTGATTCCCTCCATCAGAATATCCATGTAGTTATTAACCCATAGATATATACAATAATAAATGACCCAAAAATGTATGTATCGTATCTAGGAATCTCTTACAAACATGAGAATCAGAGTAGTCTACACCATCAACAAAGGAAAAGGTGTACACTATTTCACGAGAAATATCATCTAAAGGGAGGCCGACTACTATGAATACTCATATAGAATGTGATTCTAGAAAATACATATAATGTAATGTGATATAATATTTTCATTTACCAAATTATAGACTATTTTGATGTCATAGTCTTGTTGTAACTCTAACCAGTGCCGGTTTCCCGTGTTCATGTATCACAGTGTGAAGAGATACCAGAGACTCTACTGTTCTGAGTAAACCAAAAATCCCTTCACCAGAATGTAGTGAGTTTAAATCCTCAAGACCAAGGAAAACTATTACATATCTAGTTCTTGATTCACATAGTTCTTTATATTGGTTCTAAACTACCTCCCCCAGTATGTGAAAAATTATTGTCCCCATATCAACACACATGCAAGACCAGCTCATAAGTCATCTTAATTCACATGTTAATACTCAACCACCTCTGATAGTAATTACAGTATAACACCTTTTAACCTAATACTCAACTCTTCAATGGATTTCGATCACTAATTAGACAAGATAAATTTCATTATTTTACCATTCATGTCATTCATTGGGGATGAAACTCCTGGGATTATTGCCAAAAACCATCCTTAGTACCCGACCAAGATAAATAATTTCACAAATAAGTATTTATCTTATGTGGATCCCTATAATTATATAAATCAATAATATCTAGGTCCATGAATAAACTATACTAAGGGATGAAATTCAAAAAAACCTAAAACTCATGACTCATGAATTTGATCTATGAGAACAATAAATAATGATGAGTCTCATGATGAAAATCTAGGACGATCCTCTAGTGCACTCCATGATCCTCCCCAGATGAAGGGTAGATAATTATGTCATCGATGAAGAAAAAAATACCTTCCAAGAAAGACTATAAGAATTGGTTCATCCACGATTTAAACACAGTGGGGGTCTTCATCACACCAAATGTAATCACTAAGAAATCTTAGTGTTCATCTTATCACTAGAAATATAGTTTTGGAATATCAGTCTCATGGTCCCTTAACTTGTGGTAGTTGGACCTGAAATCATTATTTTATAACCATGTCACACCACACAACATGTCAAATAGGTCATCAATACTCACCAAGAGGTACATTTTATTTAACATGACCCTATTTAGGTGACAATAATACAAATAATTATACAAGCTATCATTGTTATTTTTTACAAAAAACACTTTATGTTCCTAGGGGGACACACAAGGAATTAGGAAACCCTTCTCTTAATGGTCCTCTTACAGAAGCAAAAACACACAATGCTTGGTATGGTTCATCTGATATACTATAGAATATATTAGTGTTTTTCTAACATGTAATTTGATGAAAACCCCATTATCCTGCCATAGAGGTAGTCTTGGAACATCATTGAGAATTATTTACATATAATACTATACATATTCAGTAATTTAGATCCATGATGGTGCTTCTAAAATATAGGATACACTCACCTACTAATGGGTGATTGGTTGAAACCTTCTTCATGAAAATCCCACATTACCTGGCATAAGGTCTTTCTCTATAGAAAAAAGTAATATCTAATCATCATCATGAATTCTCCTCAATTGTGTATTGTGTTATTATATCTTCGCCAGGATGATGGAAGACCAATATGTATAGAAGATGATTTCAAAGATTTCCATTGTGAAGACCAAAAGGTCCCATGTGAACCACTATCCACCAAGAGATATGTCACAATATAAGAAGATAAATGATATAAAATAACTATTATTTATAGTAATCTCAAGTTGAAGCTATAGGCCCCAAACATCAACTGGGAATTCCATATCTGGATAAATATGTAAAAAAATAATGGAATCATGGGAAAACTTTTCTACTAAAAGTTAATGATTCGTATAATAAACACATATCATACCTATAAACATATTTTACATCAAGATATAATATGCCTCAGGAAACTTATATTATTTCCTACCCGACTTCCAGCTCCCTGAGCCTGATGTGGGTATCCGTTGATAGTGGTTAAAGGATCTCACACCATCATCCACCACCAAAATATCCTTCTATACATTTTCAATATTTTCATCCATGTGGACCAGCATGTTCTCACTTTGGATAACCCAGATCATGTAACTCCCTTGGTCTTGGATGTAACACCCCAAGCTTCCATGGTACGCTTCTCTTGAAATAATAGAGCAATGTGTGTTGTATGCAACCTCGAGTTTTGACACACCGCGACCAATAAAAGTAGCAGTTATGAATAGTAATACCCACTTTTTGAAATTATATAAAATTTATATTAAAAAATGGAATTCATTTTTGGATTAGTAATATCGAAATTTGCCTATGTTGAATTTTTGGTATTTTTCTGAGAACTTCCAATTTTTATGAATAGTGAATAATACTTAAAAACGACTTTTTTAATAAAAATAATTTATAGTGATAAATTATACAATTGAGTGGTTCTAAAGTGTAATTATAATATATTTTTACCATTTTATCTAATGGTGGTCATAAAAATTAATTTTACTTTGAAATTGGACATCAACAATTGTCAATCTTTTGATTGATATTCTTTATTAAAAACATGCTATTTGTTGTGACAATAGAAATTAATTATAAAAATAATTAATAAAAAATATATGTTTCGAATTTTTTAAAACAGTCATAATTTTTGAATTCTGAATATCAATTATATCTTAGGGTGATATTTTGGAATTGTTCTGAAAAACTTCAATTTTTGATGAATAGTGAAACCAATAAGTGGTAGTTAAAAAACCGATTTTTCATTTAAATGAAACTTTACCGCTTCTATGGATTGAATTTAAAAAATACAACATACATGGTTTTCATTAGGATGTAAAATGTGGTTTAATGGGATTGAAATAATTTTTTGGTGAATAGTAACTTTTCTGTTTTATTAATCACGATTAAAGGTAATTACTGAAATTTAAGGTAAAAATGATATTATAAAAATATTAAAATATATTGACACTTGTCCTACACATATTGGATGAGTCATGGCCGACCAATCCAATACAAGGGTCAACTTGGGGACCCCATGGAGCAACTTAGGTAAGAAAATGACATTAATAACATTTTTTTAAAGTAAAAATAAAATTGTCAGAAACATGTGTTCTTTTACAAAAACAATTATTACATGGGGTTATATAAGTTAAATTTCAGACTATAAATATTAAATGGAAAGATAAAACTATTTCCTGCATCATGATAATTTTTAGACATTAAATAAATTAAAATTTTTATGACACCATGATGATGCAACGATTACCTCATTAATTAATGATTTAAATAAAATGAAAAGATAATGTAAACTCTAAGACATACACATTTAAAAACCCTATTGGATGAGTATATTTCAAACCCTTATCACCTTATCCTTGAAAGTTATCATTGCGGGACCTTTAAAATCCGAAAATCATTTCATAATAATGTAACATTTCATTACTTTCCAAGAGTGCCCCTCTACTCCTCTTATAAAATGCCCCCACCACTACAACCTAATTCACACCATCAAAGCCATTTGGCTCGACCAAACCCTGCCCAAATACTCTCCCTACTTACCTCTCTTACTCCTTGAAGCCTCAAATTTGGAAAAAGTCTTCCCAAGGAAGCCTTTGGATCAAATCAAAAAGAGTTACTCGGTTTTAAGGTAATGTCTTCTGTTATGTTATTTTGTTTCATTTTGCTTCTCCAACCCCTTAAAATCTTTTTATTCATTTATTTTGTAACCACACAAGTATACTCAAAATACTAGGATGTTTTTATGAGAAGGATTTGATTTAAACTTACACACATCTTCGTCTAATGGTTAAAGAACATACTGTTTCTGTGTTTGGTAAATTTCGGCCTCACAAAACGATGATTGTTCAATCTTCATTTGACACCTCTCATGGTGTCCATTAAGATGAAACTATTTCTATACATGATATATATATTTTTATGTTTTCTATATGGTTCTTTATTTCTAATTTATGGCACACCATTATGATTTTCATTATGGGTAAACGTGATAATTTCATTTTAGGTAGTGCAGACTACCGCCCCCTCAAAGTGATTTGAATCGTTAATGCCATATGAGGGATGTATAAAGGATTGATTAAATTATATTATATATGCTATTATACTGGAATTATAGTATACCTTTATATAATTATTATTTTATTCCATTAAATATCAAATAGAAATGAATGTAGCGCTCATGTGTACGTACGGCTTACCGTCTCCATGAACGGTGCATTTCATTTCTTACCACTAAATGTTAGGTAATATTATGAATGAATGTATATACTGGATATATATGATATATATTATATATACCTCATGAATATAATTATGTATATAATGGATATTCTGCCACATAAAAAACTTGTAATTATAAGAAGTTTATTGTTGACTCAAGTACCAAAGATCGATAAAACGACCGTTATTAACAGAAATGACTACATAATTTTCGTAACATTGTAATAAGTGATATAACAGAGATAATGAAATTTAAAAAGGTTCTTATGCTAGTAGAGATTAATTCTAGTTTATTATTCAAGAGATTAAATAATGGTCGAGTGAAGTCTGACACGAGGTAAGGGAACTTCTTAACCGAATTTCTATTATTTGGGTTGATATCCTACTTTAAATTTATGTCATGATATTATTATGTCATATCTTGTATTTCTACTTTATTTATGCATAATTATAGTGAATTCACTTAATATATTTATTTTATTTAAAAAAAATGATCTTTTTAAGGGACTTCGTCTCAATCTCCTTTTATTGAGGCATATTTTGTTTTATACACAACATTATTTTATACGGTGTATAAATCCCTTTGGCTTTTACGTTTATTAAAAATGAAATTTTTTTATATGATGCACTTTACTAAAAGATAAAAGGGAATGTTTTTTTGTCGTACGTATGTGGCGACAACGACTTATCCGCCACTGTGACCATTATTTGAGTTTCAGATTCCTCTACAAGCCATAACATTTTTTAAATGAAAAATAATTACAAAGTTTTAATTTTCTTTTATTTTGGTATTGAAAATGGTTTTGAAAGTGTTTTTTTATATCAATGTGTTGTATTGATATCTTTTGATTGAAATGTGGAAATTTTATATTTCATTTATGAATGTATTATGTGATACGATTATGTTATGGATTATGATATGTTTAAACATGTTCACATGAGGAATGCATTGGACTTAATAACTGAAGGGTGGAGCCCGCTATAGCTCCTCGATGAATCAGTATGTCTTATGAGACAAACTAGTGTCTTGGCACGAGGCCTTGAAAAAAATATTATTTGTAGTCTTGGCAAGAGGCCTTGGCTATGAGGTTATGATAGTCTGGAATTATGCATTCCATCATTATGAAAGTGGTTATTGATATTGCATGTGATTATTCGACTATTAGAATATCCATGTGAATAAGTAAATGGAATTATTTCATTTTATTTTTTCCATATTATGCTGAAGTTCAAGATTAAAAGCCTTCTGTTTTAGTTATACATTGCCTTAAATGTTAATGTTTATTTATGAAAGCTTCCGCTATATTTTTATCTTTACTAAGCATCTGAGATAACCCCTTTCAATGTTTTAATTTTTCTAGGGTGTGAAGAAGTATTTTAGGAATGACCTTCATGGATAGTCTGAAGGGAATATGAGTGTTGATAATGGAGACTATGTTATTTTAGTTTTTCACTTTATGATGTAATTTAAAATTTATGAATGTATCTAGTTTTTCCAAGGCTACTAAACTAATCGGTCCTTCGAGAGTTGATCTTTTGTGATCATGCCAATGTTACGTAATAATGCACTGACTCTGGGTAACTGGGGTTAGGGCATTACAGTTGGTATCAAAGGAAGTTTATCACTATCCTTGGAATATAGATTTAGATAAACTCTGATTAGAGCACATAGACCTAAGATAATGTTTGAGGATTAGCATAGAAGAACTTCCTAGAATTTCGGTATTATAGAGATTTTTTGAGTTTTCCGAGCAATACATCCATGTCTAGATACGAGAAGGAAGAGGCAGATCTGGAACATATATACCTAGGGGTAAAACCCAAAAACACCTCTTTGAGTTAGACTCGATCGAGAACTGGTGCATGACAACGGGCCTTGCTGCACTCTTGGTTACGACACTCCCGGGGGATATGCTTAGGCTAATTCTCGTTTTCTTTACAAACCACTATAATGGGTTATGAGTATATAATTCCTCAAAGAAGTTTTTTTATGTTAATGGATTATATCCATAAATAGTTCAATTTATGTTAAGTGTTTTTCAAGTATGTAATTATGTATTTTGATTCATAAACTTATCTATTTTATGCCATTTTTTAGAAATGACGCCTAGTGGGAGGAATGGAAACTGTATCAATGGACGCACTCCATGTAGGGATTTCCCTCCTTCTCAATATAATTATAGTGGAGTAGGTGATAAAATTGGTGCTGATCAGCTTATCACCATACTGGGACAACTCACTCAGGTTATGAATAATAAACTTACTCGTATGGAGCACCCTTATCCGTAACGTGGAGGATCAATGTTAGACCGCTTCATGAGGAAACAACCACCAACATTTAATGGGGGTACAAATACATTAGTAGATGAGAAATGGATAAAATCTTTAGAGAAAATATTCCACGCCTTGGGGAGTAGTGAAAGGGAGAAGGTTGTCATTGCAGTTTACCGCCTCACTAGAGATGCTGATCAATGGTGGTAATTGATTCAAAACAAAAAGGAAGATGTTGAAGTATAAATTATGGAATGGAGGGAGTTTATAAAAATTTTCAAAGATAAATACTTTCCACATGACCATCGAGCAGATATGGAAAGGAAATTTCTGAGTCTGAGGCAGAAGGAGGATGAGAATGTCGCAAAGAATGAGGCTAATTTTACAAGTTTAGCAAGGCATGCTGCAAATTATATACGTAACCCAAGAAGTAAGATTGATCATTTCTTTGATGGGTTAAAACCATTTCTCCATCGAGAATTAGTCTCACAAACCTTCTCGTCTTACGAAGATATTGTCTCGTGTGCTATCCAGATGGAAAAGGAATTCTCTATGTCTTATGACTTTAAAGCAAAGAAAGAAAGAAGAGATCATCTGATCAATCTAGAAATGGAAATAAGGGGAAGAATGGAAAAGTTGAATTTCATTCCTGCAGTAAATGTAGGAAGAAACACCCCGGTATTTGCTTGAAGGGAATGAGAGTCTCTTACAATTGTGGTGAAAAAGGTTACTAGTCTCGTGATTGCAAGGGAATGAAAGAGGCTATCAATATTGAATGCTACAATTGTAGGTAAATGGGGAATTATTCAAATGAATTCCCTAAGCACCATGGAAACATACCACAGAAAAGGCCAAGGTAGCAAGGCCAAGCTTATGTTGTTACTACAGATGAAGTTTAATAATTATTGTATTTGTGTTTTTGAACTTAAGAACTATATTTTGGTTACCAGAATAATGTGATATATATAAGGATTGTACTAAAATACTTGTTGTTTTCATTAAGGTTTAAATATGATGAAGGTAATCATATTTTTAGTATGTGACAATAAGAGAAACATTACTTTGTTTGAGGAATCTGATGATTCAATTGATTTTGGAATTTAGAGACTTTTTAGAGAATGTCTGGACGGAGGTATTTTGGATAACTATAAAGGTTAGAATAGATTAAGTTGAACTTTGGATAGTATTGTTTAAGGTTAAAAAATTTATGAAGATAATGTTTGTAATATTATAATACTATAGCTTTAGGAAATGGACAACCAGCAGGTTGGGGGATAACACGTCGCGTCAGACAAAGGTGTAAGAATTGAACCCACAACCATAGTTTGACATCCTTTATTACCTGCCACTAGCCTACAGGAAGTCCCTAGTTATTAAAAAAAGTCTTCCTAAGCTAAATGGTATGCGTTAATATTTGGAACCTTATAAAATTATGATAAATCGAATAGTTTTGAGTTCTATTACCTTTTGGAGTGAAAGATGGATTTGTGGTAAAAATTTATTTATGAATGAATGTCTATATAACAAGTAAGTATATTTCCTTACATTCTTAGTAAATCTCCTAAATGAATTCCTCATGTTTATTAAAGGTAACTTAAAACAAAAATGTTGTCGGTTAACTTTTCCAATTGGGGAATCAATGACCATTTAACCAATCACAAGTTTGTGATTTTCTTATAGTTAACTTCCTCCTAATCCTGTTTTATACAACTCTCCATCAGACCTTGATGGTTTGTTTTTCCTCCATATCCTTATTTTCATAGAATCCTAGTATGGGCTATCTCGGGTGACCTTTGTACTTCTCTTTCATTCTTTTAAAGTTATATTTTTTTTAACCTTATTTTCGATGTGCGTTTTCCACAATGGTATTTTCTATTTTCATCCTTTTATTTTCAAAGAAAAATTTAAAATTGCGAGGACGCAATTTATTGATGGAGGGGAGAATGTAACACCCCAATCTTCCAAAGTACGCTCCTCTTTTAATAATAGAGCAATGTGTGTTGTACGCAACCTCGTGTTCAAACACACCGTGACCAATAAAAGTAGTAGTTTTGAATAGTAATACCCACTTTTTAAAATTAGATAAATTTTATATTTCAAAATGGACTTTATTTTTGGATTCGGAGTATCGAAATTAGCCTATGTTGAATTTTTGGAATTTTTCTGAAAACTTCCAATTTTTGATGAATAGTGAAAAAATACTTAAAACAACTTTTTTTATCAAAATAATTTATAGTGGTAAATTATAAAATTTACTGGTTATAAATTGTAACTAAAATATATTTTTACCATTTTATCCAATGGTGTTCATTATAATTAATTTCACTTTGAAATTAGGCATAAAAAATTGTCAATCTTTTGATTGACATTGTTTCATAAAAACATGCTATTTGTTGTGACAGCAGAAATTAATTATAAAATTAATTAATAAAACTTATATGTTTGGAATTTTGTAAAATAGACTTTATTTTTGAATTTGTAATATCAATTATAGCTTATGGTGAAATTTTTCGATTGTTCTGAAAAACTTCAATTTTTGATGAATAGTGAAACCACTAAGTGGTAGTTAAAAACTGAGTTTTCATTCAAATAAAACATTACCGCTTCTATGAATTGAATTTCAAAAATCCGACATACATGGTTGTCATTAGGATGTAAAATGTGGTTCAATGGGATTAAAATAATTTTTTGGTGAATAGTAACTCTTAAGTTATATTAATCACAATTAAAGGTAATTATTGAGATTTAAGGTAAAAATGATATTAAAAAAATCTGAAAATATCTTTAAACTTGTCCTACACTTATTGGATGAGTCATGGAAGACCAATAAAATCCATGGGTCAACTTGGGGACCCCATGGAGCCACTTGGGTAAGAAAATGACACTAATAACTTTTTATTTAATGTAAAAATAAAATTGTCACAAACATGTGTTGTTTTACTAAAACAATTATTACATTGGGTTATATAAGTTAACTTTTCTACTATAAATATTCATTGGAAAGATAAAAATATTTACGACATCATGATATTTTTTATATAATTTATAGACATTAATTAAATTAAAACTTTTATGACACCATGATGATGCAGCGATTACCTCATTAATTAACGATTTAAATAAAATGAAAAGATAATTTAACATCTAATACATAAACATGTCAAAAACCTATTTTATGATTATATTTCAAACCCTTATCACCTTATCCTCTAAATATATCATTTTGGGACCTTTAAAATCCGAAATCATTTCATAATAATGTAACATTTCATTACATTCCAAGAGTGCCCCTCTTCTCCCCTTATAAAAGGCCCCCACCACTACCACCTTATTCAAAGCATAAAAGCCATTTTTCTCGGCCTACCTCTACCCAAATACTCTCCCAAATTTCCTCTATTAATCATTGAAGCCTCACTTTGTGCAGAAGTCTTCCCAAGGAAGCCTTTGGATCAAATCAAAAAGTGTTACCCGATTTTAAGGTAATGTCTTCTCTTATGTTATTTTGTTTTATTTTGCTTCTCCAACCCCTTAAACTATTTTTATTACTATCATTTATAACAACACAAGTATCTTAAATATAATAGGATGTAGTTCGGAGAATTATTTGATTTACACTTACACAGACCTTCGTCTAATGGTTAAATAACATACTGATTCTGTGGTTGGTGAATTTCTGCCTCACGAAACGATGATTGTTCAATCTTCTTTTAACACCTCTAATTATGGACATTAAGATGAAAATATTTATATATATGATATATATTATTTTTATGTTTTCCTTATCCTTATTTATTTCTCATTTATGGCATTCCTTTATGATTTCCATTATGGGTAAACACGATAATTTCATTTTAGGAAGTGCCGACTACCGCCCCCTCAAAGTGATTTGAATCGTTAATGCCATATGTGGGATGTATAAAGGATGGAGTAAATGATAATATATGTTATATTATAATGGAATTATAATATACCTTTATATCATTATTATTATATTCCATTAAATATTAAATAGAAATGAAAGTAGCGTTCATTCGTACGTACGGCTTACCGTCATCATGAAAGGTGCATTTCATTTCATACCTCTAAATGTTACGTAATGTTATGAATTAATGTCTATACTGGATATATATGATATATATGATATCTAAATCATTAATATAATTCTATATACAATGGATATTCTTCCACATAAACAACTTGTAATTATAAGAAGTTTATTGTTGTCTCAAGTACCAAAGATCGATAAAACGACCATTATTAACATAAATGACTACATAATATTCGTAACATTGTAATAAGTGATATAAAAGGGAAAATTAACATTAAAAAGGTTCTTAAGAAAGTATAGATTAACTCTAGCATATTATTCAAGAGATTAAAGAACGATCGAGTGAAGTCGGACATGAGGTAAGGGAACTTCTAACCCAATTTCTATTCTTTGGGTTAATCTCCTACTTTCCAATTATGTCATGATATTATTATGTCATATCTTGTATTTTTACTATCTTTATCTGTACTTATATTGAATACTCAAAACAGATTTATTTTATTTTAAAAAAATGATCATTTTATGGGACTTCGTCTCAATCTCCTTTCATTGAGGCATATTTTGTTTTTTACACAAATTTCTTTTATACGGTGTATAAATCCCATTGACTATTACGTTTATTCAAAAGGAATTTTTTATATACGAAGAGTTTTTATAAATGTAAAAAGGGAATGTTTTTTTGTCATACGTATGCGGCGATAACAACTTCTCCACCGTCATGACCATTATTTGAGTTTCGGATTCCTCTACAAGCTATAAATTTTTTTAAAATGAAAAATAATTACAAAGTTTTAATTTTCTTTTATTTTGGTATTGAAAATGGTTTTGAAAGTGATTTTTATATCAATGTGTTGTATTGAAATATTTTTATTGAAATGTGGAAATTTTATGTTTCATTTATGCATGTTTTATGTGATACGATTATGTTATGGATTATGATATATTTAAACTTGTTCATATGAGGAATGAATTGGACTTAATAAGTGACGGGTGGAGCTCTCTATAACTCCTCGATGTATCAGTAGATCTCAGGAGACAAACTACTGTCTTGGAACGAGGCCTTGACAAAATATTATTTGTAGTCTTGGAACGAGGCCTTTGATACGTGGTTATGATAGTATGACATTATGCATTACATCATTAGGAAAGTGGTTATTGATGTTGTATGTGATTATTCAACTAGTAGAATATCCATGTGAATAAGTAAATGACATTATTTCATTTTATTTTTTCCATATTATGCTGAAGTTCAAGTTTAAAACGCTTTTTGTTTTAGTTATACATTTCCTTAAATGTTAATGGTTATTTATGAAAGCTTATGCTATATTGTTATCCTTACTGAGCATCTGAGCTCACCCCTTTCAATGTTTTAATTTTTCCAGGATGTGAATAAGTATTTTAGGAATGACCTGCAAAGATAGTCTGAAGGGGATATGAGTGTCGAAAATGGAGACTATGTTATTTTGGTTTTTCACATTATGATGTAATGTAACATTTATGAATGTATCTAGTGTTTCTAAGGCTACTAAACTAATCGTTCTTTCGAGACTTGATCTTTTGTGATCATGCCAATGTTATGTAATAATGCACCGACTATGGGTAACTGGGGTCGGGGTGTAACATTGGATGTCAAATATCTATATTACTATGATTCTCAACATGTTTGGTCGAGTTTCTCATAATATGTTACTCCACCCATCATAATATAATCACTTATACTCACCATGATATCGTGATAATTTTATTCATCACTAAACTCATTCCTGATCTTGATTTAATGGATGTGACTTACATTGAGATCCCATCATCTATCATCTTCTATCTACTATAGAAGACACAATTCTGTGACACCCACTACTAGATATGATATTCTAGAACCCATATAAAAAATATAGATTTCACCATTGCATTCTCCAACACCATAGCATAAGTTGGGATAAAAAATTGTACTATGTTATCTTGGATCTCTCTACATAGTTCCTTTTCAAATATCTATTCTAAGATGTATCCATCCCAATTCATGACAAGGGGGTACTTTGTATGGTCTATGATCCCCATTTTGTACTCCACCACCAGTATACCACCCGGTTATAGCTCTAGAAACACATGAATCGAATCTGAGAACAATAATTATAGTAGTACTCCTCATGAAATAGCTTCTAGATGTCCTATCACATGTTTTTTGACTCATCGTGCATCTACATCGTGAAACACTCCCATTTCCCATATTCTCCCTGATAATTTATAGATTTCAGTCATACCACATAATATGTTGATTTCCAAATGCATCTAAAAAATAGTCTATATACTCTAGAAAATCCTATACTAACAGAGGATCTGGATCATAGTGGATCCTCAGTGACCTCTGGACCTAGAACTTGTAGAGTGTGATAACACTACAAAAATCATCATCCTTCATTATAGGGATGATGTTATTTTCAACAGTGGTAGGTTCTTCTACATGGAAACCTTGAGGAAGAATATTATGGGATGGACCACAAACATAGGTGTCTGTGCACTTCATATTACCTTCGTAATCCAACATAGTAACCCTATCTATTTGTCCTCGTAGAGGAAATATAAAAGTGATGATGACATACCATGATCAGATATATATATATATATATAACAGGTAGATAACTCAAGAAGGGCCGTCAAAGAATCAATTATATGTGAGGAATGTACTACTGGTCCCTTCAACTGATTTCTTGACAAAACTAGTTGACAAGAAGGTTGTCAAGGTCATGATGAATGGATATATCAACAACCAAACTGTCACTATATTCCCTAGCTTGAATGACACACTCTTTTCCCTAGGACACATTTTCCAAAATCCTATCAAAGTATTTATAATAAGACAACTCTATAAACCATCCCAAGGATTGAAAAACATTTAATAATAATCTTCCATGACTCGATCCAAGATAGGGCTCGAGCCACAATTACCTTAAGTACTCACACATTGGATATGTAGTAAAGGCCATCCCTAAATTAATAACTGACATTTGAATGAATTTTAACTAGTACATGAATGCACCTACACAACCATTTTGATGAAAAACTGAAGAGGGGGTGAAATTAAAAGAATCAACCCGCTATGGAAAGAACCAAGCTTTAAAAACCTCGAGATAGTAAAAGAGTAAAGTATTGTAAACTGAATGTAATGTGTAAAAATAAACAACTAAGCAAAAATATATCGCAACCCAAAAAAACATGAACAATTAAAAATCTAATGGAGTGTATATTTTTATCTCCATGCTTTGACCACCATACAATGTGTAGTGTAATAAGTATTTCAATGACCCTATAATGTTACATACAACCTATCTTTCATCTATATAAGAAAAAAAATGTGTGAGGAAATCCCAAATATGGGTGATTATATATATACCTAGTTGGTAACCCACCCAATACGATGTGGGAGAAGTAAGAGATACAACAATAAATAAATGGAAAAAAAATTTAAACCTGATGTTGCGAAAGGGAACAACTCAACGCAAAACAAGAGGAAAAGTAAACAATTACAAACATAATGGGATCAACACAATGTCTAGATAAAATTCATGTCCTGTATTTTCCATTCAAATTATGAAATTAAACACATATAACTATTAGAATCTTAACAAAGAATGAAAATTTAATAGCCCCCACACCTTCACCACCCATGGAAATAGAGTTAAAAAATCTATATATATGGATAAAAAAATTAGTCTCATTCAAATTAAAGAGAAATGAGAGAGTACATGGATCTCCATATCACAGCTCAATCAAATAGTTACAGTATCCATCAAATCAAAAAGTCCATCAACTAGGAACAACATATCATGTATCTACCCATACTTATTTACCATGTAAAACATTCATCGTTATTGTACAACATCGTCAAGGGGACAATTAATCAATGTATAGGACACTCCCCATAGTGTGTTATGGGGTTCCACTCTAGTAGATCCCATAGAGTATCACTGCCCATGGGTATTAGGGGGTTCCACACTGGTGTCACGAGGACCCACACCCTATCTGATTGGGTGTTCTATTAGATAGATAGAGGTCCCTTACCCAAGCTTATGGGGGGTGGGGTAAACATTATAGGATGAATAACCACATCCTAGTTTGATATGAAAGGTTCTATATTTGTCTTCAAGGAGCATCAATATACCTGATAGGGGGTTCCACATGGTAGAAAATTATAGATTTCCCACACCAAAAGTGATGTTGTGTTACACACTAGTTGTTGAGGACCCAAGAGATGATGTGAAAAGACGGTTCCACATTCTTCATCAAGGATCCTCTATATATTTTCTATGGGTTTCAACACAGAATAAGTTGTAGATTCCTAATTTACATGATTATGGGTGGTTCCATTCAAATATCATTGATGTGCCTCTAGAATATCACTTTTGTCGTCAAGTGTTGCCCCAAATAACCACTATTAAGGTAATGTTTTACATCATATATCCAAAACTACAATGGATTGAACCATACAATACTACCTGGATTGAAATTAATGATAGAATACTCATGGTTCAAATATATGTTAAAATATAGGAGATACATGTCTTATTCGTTTCCAAAAAAAGAGCCATGGGGTCCATGACGTGTTAGGGGACCCACACAGTGTGTGGTCCGACTCCACTACATGGTTGTGTCCCTAGATAGAATAATGATCCCAACCCATGTACAATGTTGTGTTCCTGGATGTGTACTCCCACACAAAGTGATTCCCATGATATCTATCAAAATTTTCATCCAAATATGGATGAAGTACAAGGAATGTAGGATGGATCCACATCGTTGAATTTATATTGATTTACAAAACCACTACATCCACACTCAATGGGCTATATACCATATTTTATTCATTATTTACAAATTATATTATTTTTTTCAAAATCTATGATTAGTGGTCCATTCATTGAATCTATTCATAACATTTTATATTATACCAATATTTAGTGGATATTTCTAGATCTAGTTTAGGATCCCCCTTTCCAAAAATCATGTTGCCAGAAATCTGATCCCATCATATCACAAGATCTCATTTTTTAGTTCTCAACACATCAGGAAACCATAAAAAATCACGTTTCCATTTATTACTCCAATAATATTTAATCATTAGATAACTTAAAACACACATATATATTTTAATGTACATGATATATGGTTTTGAGAGAGGTTATTACCTTGGTTATATGAACAATTTGGATTAATGAGAATATATTAATTAATTCAGGCCCCCAATGCATTTGACTTGGCTAAGGATATCTCCCAGATTGAAGGGGATCATCACTCACACATTAAGTAAAAAAGGAATTATATTTACTGGAGTATTAATGTAATAAATATATTCCCATGTATTAATTTTAATTAGATCCTATTTTAAGGAGTTCTAAAAGTATGCCTCGTGGTTTGGCCACATTGTTTTGAAAATTATTCTTTGCAATGGTCTTAAAGATACAACTTTCACTATCTGATCATAATATTAGAAATTCCATTGACTTCACATGAAATTGTATCTATTTAAAGATGCATGAATTCCCTTATTAGATCACATAGTTTGAAAAAATAGTCCACCAAATGGTCACCTTCTATGTTTTAACTATCATCCCCTACACCGTTTCTTCGAAATGTTTTAAGGGATCTACTAACATTTCCCAAACCATGAATCTACAAAATATCATCCATTTCATAGACAAATATAGTGTTGTATCCAGATACCAAACCAAAAAATTACATATACATACATGAACAAATTGTCACAACCCATAATCTGGGGGTTCTAGAGATGTGTTTTATAAATCTTGGTGTCTCCATTTTCTACATTATTGTTAAAATACATTTATGTGCTTGACTAAGATATAAAAAATACATGGGAATAACATAGAACACACATAAAAATATTTATCTAATGAGTCCTAATGATTCATTTTCACTCAATATAATCTCATTCATAACCTATCATATTAAAATTTGAAAGAATTTTATTATGAATCAAATCAATACAACTCGTAATATGCATGCCTTTTTAATCTATAAATATTGGAAATGATATATATGTTATATTAAATAACAATATTACAACAGTCAATAAATGGATTTAAATACTTGGCCCTCCATCCATTATATATTATTTCCTTGGAATATAAATGCATGACTCATAAAAAAAATAAAATCATTCAAAAACATGGATTAGTTATCCCCATAGATATAATTATATATAGTGAATTTTTTTTAATTATCAATATCATAAGTAATATAATGAATTATGTTATATGAAATATTTAGATTTTCTCTATAGATAATAATAAGAACAAAATTTGTTGTTTACAAATTATAAAAAACATTAATAATATTTTTATAAATTTTCATAAAAATGTTAGTATAAATATAATTTTCTTTTTATGAAATTTATCATAAAAATAATGACCCAAAAAATATGAAAAGAAATTTTATTTTGGAAAACCCTATAAACCTAACAATAAGATAGTTTTAATTAGAAAAATAGTTATAAGATTTAGAAAATGAATTTATATAATATATTTTAATCACAATATTCTTCTCACACATTTCAAATGACTGTCACATCAATAGAAATTAATTATATGGAAAATATTTAAAATTATTCACATGAATTCCTTGGAATGAATCTATCTGATAATATAGACTAAATAAATAAATAATTAGTTAATTAAAAAGGATATAAAAAAATTTAAAAGGGACTTGGTCATAGAGGTGAAGGTTTGTTGACTAAAAACAAGATATAAAAATATTGCCTTTTATAAACATCAATTTTTTGGAATTTTGAACTATATGGGACACTAAATATGGATGGAAAATGTAAAAAAGAAAATAAATAGTATATTGTCATGGATTTTATTTTCAATAGAGAAAAATAGAAAATATAATTATATAATAATTTTTTAATAAAAATCATTATTTTAATATCATATTGGAAATAAAATCCTAAATTATTTGGATAATTTTGTTACCAAAATTTTTAATATAATCAAACATGAAATATAAAATTAAATATCATGAATAATTAAATGAAAATAATAAAATATCACAAATTTTTATTATATAAACCATATGCATTAAAATAAGGGCATGAAAAGAAATGTTTTTCAATCAATGGAATTTAAGATATGAAAACATAATAGATTATATAAAATATGAATGATACCCCATAAAACAAGTGAAAATTACATGGAATTTTAAATACCTTAATTTTTATGTGTTTTATAATTATAATGAACCCCATATAAAGAATTTAAACACAAAAATTGAAATGGTTTTTATTATGTAGTCTCTCTCAGTTTTGAAAAAAATTATACTAAAATACATACATTGGATTTTCACATAGTCTGATATACTCAAACCATAATGTTCAAATCACATATCCACTTATAAAATATATCTTGTTTGAAAGAATTGTGATAATATATAGTAACAAAAAGATAATAAATATTTAAGAGTCCTATTATTAATGAAAAAAAGATCAACAAATTGGTGATAAATATATATTTTATGTTTTTCAATTAAGTTATTATGGAGGGTTCCTTTTATATATAAATGGAGAGTGGATTTATTAAAAAATAGTACATAATATTTAATTAAAATATATTTAAGTTAATTTTTACCGTTTTCAAAAAAAATAATGAAGATAAAGTTAATGGATATTTTGAAATCCATCATCCACATATTTCATAAAATATTATGCAAATTTATATTTTTTACTATTTGTTTAAAACATTAATCCGATTTTTTCCTTTTTCATAGTGATTAATTTTTACCATGGTATGTTATTTCGATACATAAAAATATAATATCTCTTATTACATGTCTTTTACATTAATATTATATATATATAATACATATTTCTGAAATATAATTAACATGGTCATAAAAAGTATTTTCGATATCAATACACACAATATAATACAATCAATTTTTATTAAATTGTAATTTTTATGAATTTAAATGATTTTATACTTTTTTATTCCATAAATTATACATTCCATTAAATTTATTTTTTTTTGTTTTCAAAATTAGAGTTAAACTATTTTCAAAACAAGACAATAATGAATGGTATGTTCTGATTATGTAATTAAATTAAGATGATAAAAATTACTTTTTATTAAAATAAAATATATAATAGTTTCCAAAATCTAATATATTATTTTTTATATTCATAACTTTATTTTTGATGATATTATTTTAATACGAAAATATAAATTCATCATAAATTTTATTTCATATCACCTTGGAATAAAAGATATAAAAATCATGGCCTTATCAGATATCCATACATCACCACCACCATTGATTACAATCTTTATGATAAATAATATAGATCATGATTTTATTATTTATGAATACCACAATGACACACATGGATTTATAATCCATGCTTATTATTATTATTTATGTTTATAATTTTAAATCACTTTTCATTATTCTTTGTGATGTATAAAACCCCACACCACACACTTCAACAACCAAATTTTATGTGTATTCATATGTATCCCACATGTGTTCTTTAGTTCCACGTTGAATAATTGGGGTGATCACAAAATAGGTTGGATCACATGGAATGTGTTTCATTTAACCATGTATATTTGATTAATCATATTAATATTTACAGAAATAATTAACACGATATTTGTGGTGGGAAAATAAAGACCTCCAGTATGCACACATTTATGAATAAGGTAACAAAAAGATTATATTGTAACTACATTAATAACTGGTTTTAACAAGGATCAACATGTTATCTGAGCATAACCACAATTTCTGATACACAAACAAAGAGATTGGAATTAAAAAGAACTACCTGGAACAACATTCCAGCAACATTCATCGTTGCGGAAAATACAGGGTCGTGTGAGTAGCATGATGGACAACAATGGAAAACTAAACAGGCTTCTATATAATAATTGTGTTACACCTTGGAGAAGAAAAACATTAAGGTCGCCAAGAGAAAATGGAAAACATAATATGAAGATGAGATCTTCTCTTATAAGAGCCAAATCCTATATCAATGGATGATTCAATTCCATTGGAAATTAATGTCATATTACTGTAAAGAAAACGTGACATGGATGTTTCAAAGTGTCTGGTGCGTTAGGATATTAAGATATAATTAATATCCATTGAAATTAATTTAGAAATTCTCAAACAAGTTTTAAAACTCAGTTTACATCAAATAAAACATAACAGGGATTAAACTGGAAAAAATGGAAATCACTCACCATTTGGTGTGTTTCCATTTTTTGAGTCACCATTCGATGAGACACCATTTGGAAAGCATCCCTATGGATAGTCACAATTTGGTGTGCCCATATTTAGTGTGCCACCATTTAGTGAGTGGTCAAGTGGTGACTCATAGTATAGTAGATCATTGAATTGTTATCACAGAATAGTGGCTCACCGAATGGTGCCTCCCGAATGGTGCCCCAATGAGTTGTGCCACACAATGGTGAGTCATATAACTATTATTCACTGAACGATGCCTTATAGAACAATTTTTCACATAATGGTGCCTCACCAAATGGTTTCAGACTAAATGTTTCCCCAACATATGGTGTTGTACCGAATGCAAATTCACCATTTGGTGTCATACCATTGACTGAGATACTGATTGGTGAGGAACTATTCTTTGATCAAGCATTCATTGTGTCACTATTTGGTGAGTTACCATTTGATGAAGAACTATTTGTTGAGGCTTAATTTTACGAGGCACCATTCGGTTAGGAAGTGTTCGATGAGGCTCCATTCGGTGCGACAACATTCAGAGAGGCACTACTTGTTGAGGCACCGTTTTTTTGAGGCCACGTTCCATTATTCCCCATTTGGATAGCCACCATTTGATGAGTCATCATTTGTCCGTCACAATTTGTTGATGCACCGTTCAGTGAGCTACCACCTGGTGAGTCACCATTCTATAAGATATCATTCTATGAGTAACCCTTGAGACACCATTTGGTGAGTGACCTTTGGAAAACTAAAAAAAGAACTATCATGGAATGAGTCAATGTGACTCATGAGAACACCTCAAACACTATATTTTAAAGTTATAAAGCAACAAATAGGTATGATCCATTATATACTTTGTGTGTTAGGGGACCCACACTATATTTTTTCTTATTATACATCATGGTCATGTCCCTGGGGGGAACAGAAATCCTAATCCATGATATAGTACATGTCGTGTAGGTGGAATACAAAATTTTTCGAGTATAACTGGTATTTGGACATGTACCTATTTCCATGACAGTTAACTAGACCTTGTTTTAATGTACTCATGTAAACAAATGTATTCTATCCATGTAGATATACACTGGTTTTTTCCCTCGCTATCTATTATGCAAGTTCCCAACTGGGGAAGGGGAATATGACGTGAAGGAGGGATTCAATCCTTGGCATCCTTAACTTTTCCCAAAACCAATGATTATTTTTCATAGGGGATACATACCATGTGTTAATCCCTATACATGGAATGTGGTTGGGCTTTTTTTCAAATTAATCATATACGCTATTTTAACAAGAATATAATCTATTTGTTATAGATTCCACCTCATATCTACCCAGGATGGTTGGATATGACTGTGATTCATAGGATCTCAACATATTTCACCCAAATATCAAATTGTTTTTTTTTCGTCATAGGTCTCATCGTTTGTTCCACACACCCCTATACCTTCCACCACAAAGGATTCATACTATGAACATCAAAAAAATATCCCATACATCTGCAAATTCAATAATCTTTCCAAACCTATCTATTTGTTCATTGATTCTTGATCCATCATAGTTATAAAATTTTGATTAGGTTAGTTAGCGACTAAAAATACCGTAATGGTACAATGGGCTCTTACAAGTGATAAAAGTGAAGAATATTTGGGAGAAAACCCATAAAAAGGTTATAGTATTTGTTATTCACAAGTTCTTGGTCAACGAACATGAATGGGGATACAGTTTTAGAAAACATTGAATAAGTAATTTTAAATCATGTATAATGGTACCTGATGAAGGCATAAATTGGCACTTTTTCATGAACCCAGATAGATATACTCAATCAATTTAATCAATTGGAATCAACCACCAATTGAAAAGTCCTAACTGATTTTTTGGATTGATTGATGAAAATCAAATCTCCCACTAACGCTCAGTGAAATTTTCTATGTTCAATAAGTTTTTATATAATATTATCTTGAATTTCATCATCATTAATTGAGATTTTCCGATAGAGGATGAAGGAAAGGCTCCTAAATTCAATTTGGGTTTAGATGGAAAAATCCAAGAGAATTGACCCTAGAATAAATATTATGGTCCATTTTAGGAAATTGAAATATGTTAATTAATTTATTTAATAATCAATTTACTAAATAAATGTATTAATAATGAGTGAGGAGTGTGATCACCCCATTCTGACCTATATTAGATGAATCGTATAAAAAAATACACATTTTAGGCTCAACCATGTTCTCAAATATCTAATATAATATTCCATTTAGTTTTTATAACATTTTAATTAAAAATATATACATATGAAATATAAAATACGTTTAAATCTTTTTAAAATAAATTATGGGAACAATGGAACATTGAATCACACCCTGTCTTAGTGGCTTTCTATAATAATTTATATTAAAATATTTTAATGTCATAAATGTAATAAATATAGTCTATATATCATTCTATTTCTTAATACTTATATCTATATATGAAAAAATTAGGAAAAATCATGGGATACGACGACCACACATGGCTCTCACACTCCCTAGAACACTCTTATACATTCTTCTGCTTCCACGATATGCAAACAAACATAATGGTCCATCCATGGGGTGACCTAACATGTCAATCCTTGATCACCAATAGGCTCGTCACAATACTTGATCAATCCTCAATCTCCAACTTTACCCATTAGATAATGTGTGAGGGGTCATGCATGTATCTCACAACTTTGTACACATTGAATACATCGTATATATACTGTAGTTGTGTGTGTATTTTGAGGTTGTAATAAACCTCTACATCCCTCTGCACGATCTTGACTGGCCTAATGATACTCAGGGATAGCATTCTACCCCAGCTAAATATCTGTGATCTGCATCATGGGGAGACTCTATGTAATATGTGGTCTCCCTACTCAAAAATACATGGAGTAATGGTTATGATATAGGTAATATTCTATTCTTCTATGGTCAATCCTCGTCTTATAATAGATTTCCTTGTCTTTCCATGTAATTTCCTGGAGCATGTATGGGCCCATAGGTGATGTCTCGCTAATCATAGTCCATCATAAGGGTGGATAATAAGGCTTCCCATATAGGGATTCAAATGTTTTCTTGTTGATTATAGAGTGGTATATGTGGTTGCATACAATCACTATCATGGGAATGTGTAAATCAGTACTCTCTAAGTATTTTAACATCAAATCCCTCCACATTTCCTCCAACACCTCGATAGTTTTCTCAATCATCCCATCAACATGGGGGTGAAAGAATGTGTTGATCGTTATTTGGATCACTAATGACTTTTCTAGGTCCACAGATTTCATTACATAAAACACACATCACAATTGGAAAAAATGTTCAATAGAACCCCATGAAAGGGAAAGATCAATCATATTTACATCTACACCGAACACTCGAATGAACTCTACCCCCTATTAAAAAATAACTGTTAAAAAATCATATGAATAAAAATATTACAAAGATGGAGTTACGGACCTTTTATATTAAAAATATTCATATTTTAAACTCAATAGACATTCCATTCAACATACACTTTAGGATCTCATGTAGATGCAATATATCTTCCAGAACATGGTGCTCATCCATTACCAAATGACTTGTGTGGCACTGAGAGATGAAATCTAAAATGCTTCATATCATGTTGGACCCCCAAAAATAAATTTTAAGGTATCCGTACATCTTTCTCACACAAGGATGTACAATTAGTAGAGATGTCAAGAACTATCATATCACCTCTAATAACAATTTCGTAGGAACAAATGTTCCCCCCCTAAAACAATATCATTTTATTTACTATATGATAATATCCATATGGTGAGTTTCATGTTGTTACATGGTTTCATAATATGTCACAATCAATTTATCGTAGTTGGAATAGTCTCACATGCTCTATAAGTGGATGATTAATCACAACTAACTAAATAAATTTATTAATATCAGGCTCCACCAAGGCTCTCTACATGGAATCTATCTTCTCTAAATCAATAGGAACCAAAAGAGACAAGGAAATCCTTATTAGGGATTCAGATACAATTTTACCCTACACTAGATTATAGAATATTTAAATGTAGTAGTTTTAGAGGAACTCAAACTGTCGCCATTGTCTTAGGTTCATGTATCTCTACCTGAAGACGAACATGAGACTATGGAGGCCTTATTAAACCAAAAATCACTCTCCTATAAGATTGGGTCTCGAAATATGTAGGAAAAAGACTACCAATTCAAGCTATAGGTCATGAATTGTGTAGTTATACTCATAGGGCCTCAACTAACTCTATCCACATAGGATTAATTCCTTCTATTACATCAAGACACATCCAAGCCCAACACTTGGGGAATCATGATACACTACCAACAACATGAATTCCTTTGGTTGTCTCCAAATTATATCATGCATTATCCTCAACTACAAATAATAAAAGACCTTATGACACTACTTTGTAAAAATATACAACATCCCCTTTAATATTCGGGTTTTCAATGTGGTATCATATCTAGAGAAGCCTTCATCAATAATTTTACAGTATCCCTCTTATCCAATAAATCTCCCCACATTTGAAATGAATTTCAGTGGCTCTTAAGAAATCATTGCATTAATCTTCACTCAATAAACTAAAAAATTGTGAAAATAAATACATTAACCAATAAGTGACATCTTGACTAAAAAATTGTCACATTTAGAGTTTCCAAAAAAAATTACATTATCAACAGAAATCGAGGACCATCCCCATGTTCAATTCATTCTCCTCCTTTTATTCTTATTATAAAATTATTCCATCCTTTGAAAAATTTAAAAAATGTTTCTTCAACGAATGGAAAACCTATATTAATGAATCCATAAATATAGTGGGGGTAATTTTCACACCTAAAGGATAAACTAGGTAATTATAGTGTCTATAACTTGATCAGAATGCCAACTATAGTATATAAGCATTGAAAACCAATAACTGGAGGTAGTTGAATTCGATTTCAATCTTATAAAACCATATCACACCTCAAAACCATTCACAGTGGTTAAAAATACCAATAATGTAATACTAGTTTATTATCATATCATGGTTCAAGAAATTATAGTCCATGGAAATATAAAATATTGCATCAATATTTTGATGAAAAATAATATACCTTACCTGGGTGGAACAATAAACCTGATGAGAACCATCCCATTAAGGTCCTATAACTACAAACAGATCTCCCAATTATTGGTAGGAGACATTTCATATGTTGTATAAGATATCAAAGTGGTCTTGGGATGCATGTGGATGAAAAAAAGTCAATATCCATCTTTCGAGGTAGACCTAAGACATACTTAAGATGTACTCCCATATAATCATTCATAATTGATGCATCCAAAAAACCTAAATAGATTCCAAAACCAAGTTATATACTATTTAATTTATAGGTGATTGGATGAATCCTATTCTTAATATCTCCATCTTTCCTTATCCTAATATCTCCCTCACCAGAAATGGGGAAAATATATCTATCAGTGCATTGGAATTCAACTCATCTATGGCGACGTTCAAAATAATCATAGATTATGGACAACCAAGCCATACCCAATATGATGTTGTAGGGTTAAATTATGATGATCAAAAGGCCTCATGTGAACCTATCTCCACTATGAAATATAATACACTTTCGACTGATAAAATATACAATAGTAGCATTCCCTATTGAATCCTTAAGACGTAGCTTATGGGTTATGACATAAACAAGGAGCTCCATATCTCATAGAAGTGGACAATATATAAATGGTTGATTGGATAACTTGTTTATTGATACATAATAATGAGTATGAAACATAGAAAAAGTACAACTAACAATCTCATGAACTATGTGATCATAAATATTTTGAACATGCAGTTGGACATGGCCCCTACCAGCAGCACATTGAGCCTTATGTGGGTCGCCTGGTGGTGGTAGTGAAAGGATATAATTGTGCAATCTTTAACCTATATATTATCTTATTTCACTTTTATCTCAACCACATTATGTAAAACTTATTACCCTCATGGGAGATCCATGATAATCATGTTGCCTCTATAATTGATGACCATTAGATACCTGCTTTCACTTATGGGCACATCTGGTCTGGCAGTAATTCACCTTGTGACGTTTCCCAACACAAGAGAAGCACCGACCCTCTCTGATCTACCCTACATATTTCTGTTTTCTCTATACCATTGAACCATAATCATGTGTCTTGTTGGGAAAGGGTTTCATGTGCCAAGATTCCACTAACTAAAACAAGATTACAATCACATAAAATTGAACCTTATGATTCCCACTACCAGCCTCAACTTCCTAGACTCCATTTAATATAATTATTAACATCACTGGTGACTTCTCATTCACCCTAAAATTTTTGGGGGGATTCATAATGGAACTACGCTATAAAGAATCTCATTTTAATTTCCTAGATAAAACATCATTACGCTTATGTAGCCATCACAAATCATTTCATGATAGTACCAAGTAAATTTTTTAATCCTCGTTGCATTCTCATCCACTATCATCTATCCATGATTAAGCTACATTTTCTCTTGGATATATACTTAGCTCATCGTGGAGATATTGTACTATTCATGGAAGAACAATTGAATGTTAGAACACAATATTTTTGCGTCTCATCATGCATATATGTAGCAAGGATCGACTGATACCAAGCTAAACCGTGGAAGAGGATAACTACCAGTGAAACCACGTGATATGTTGGGGTTCCAAAAATCTTGTTGATATAGACCATTAACTCTAGAAAATATTATATTACTTGAGGTTCATTCTGGTGATAGAATATCAGAAGCCTCTTCTGCTGGAAATCAAAGAGTGTGGTATGTATACTCACACCCTCAGTCTAATTTGGTGAAATGATCAGCTACTCGAATGGTTATGATGCTTCTATAATATAACATAAATTAAGTGGGTTTTGATAATGGTCTGTGAGCTGAGCATCATCTCTAATCATATCTTCATCTTGATCAAGAATTGGTATCCTCAATGGTCATCACTACAAATGAATCCAGTGATTTATAAATATGTATGATAGTCCAATAAAATAATATATAAACATTTGTACAAATATTGAAATATAATATTCCAAGGCACAATGTTATATTATCAATTCCCAATACTAATATAAAACGAATTTCTCAGTATTCTGAGTAAAAAAGCCAACAATCAAGGTCCTAGTGAGTGGATACATTGGCCTCCAGTACAATCACTGAACTATATATCATGAGATCTACACTTGATACACTCATTAATTGTTTCTCTAAACCCATCCTATGTACATATATGGGGAAACGTTTGTATAGAATACCATGGATATAATCAAATTTCATACTAATCTATCCTGACCCAACCCATTTCGGGGATTGAGCCGTGTATACCCCATGACCCCTCAATAGGCCTAGGGATACCGACCAGTGATGATGGAATAACAAAAAAGAAGTGGCCTTTTCCCAAGTACCTGAACAAATAAAAACTGACATATCAATGAAAAATGATATTAGATAGGGTAAATGATGCGGAACAACTAAAATATAAATCACGTTACAATAATATCTAATGAGTATAAGAGTATGATAGTGAAAAATAAAAAATAATGTGAAAACATGAATGCCCAACCATACATGTATACCATTCCTATGAAACAATAATATTAAACTGTTGAGACATCAAACCTACTAAGTCCCATGATATGACCATCGAATGTGGTCGAAAGAAACCAATATCCTTAAGCTCATTAATGATGACATGTCCACCGTCTTCATAACCCAAAAAGATGACGGAGTGCTGTAAGAGATATAACATGAATAAAAATATAGTAGATACAAGATATTGTAAAAGAGAACATCTCAACCCAAGAAATAGTGCATGTAACCCCATCCAAGACTAGGGGCATGACAAGGAGAGTAGTTGAACTACACAATAATTCTTCTCTACCTATAGAAGGGATATAGACTCATCCAACCATTTGAAGAATTAATAAAAAATATGTTGAATATATTTCACGTATTGTTACACCCCAGACATCCACGATACATTTCCCTTTAAATAATTCTATAGTTTTCATTGTATGAAACATAGAGTTTTATCACATTACGACAAATCAAACTAGAAATTATGAATATTAATACCCACTTTTTGAAAATTTATAAATTTTATTTTTCAAAATGGACTTCATTTTTGGATTCCAAATATCAAAATTAGCTTAGGGTGAATTGTTTGTATTATGTTGAAATCATTAATTTTTTTTATGATTAGTGAAAATCACTGTGTTACTATTTAAAAAGATCTATTTTTTAATAATTAATTATTTATTTTAATTATATCATAAAAAAATAGATAAATAATACATATATATGTTCAAATTTAATTCATTGGAGTCATTTAATAATATGATTAGATATTTAGAATTTTATCGATCTTTTAACGTCTTTTACCCACCTTTAAGGCACAATTTCAAATTTTTATAAAACATAATTTTACAGCTTCAATGAATTCAATTTCAAATATCTGAGAGACATGATTTAAATCAGTTTGTAAAATGTTGTTCAATAGGTTGAAAATAATATTCGGCGAATAGTAACTTTTGAATTTTATTTACCACGGTTAAAAGTAAATAGGTTAATTAAAGGTAAAAATGATATTTTAATTACCCTAGCACATGTCCTAATTCTATTGGATAAGTGTATTTCGACAAAACTAAAATTTTGGATTAAATTTTTATCATTTTGGTCCACTTGGACAGGATTAGGAAACTTATTATTAATTTATTTAAAGAAGAGATAAAATTTTTAAATTGACATTTTAATAAATAAAACACTTTTAACATAGGGATATACATATGATAAATTTGAATATAAATATTCATTAGAAATATCTGAAAATTTCTTACATATTGGTATTTTATTTATAATTTTTAGACATTAAATATTTTAATTTATTTATGAAAAATTTATGATTGAGTAATTATCGTATTATTGAAAGAATAAAATAATTCATATTATAAATATTAAAATAATTTTGAATTGGAACTTTTTATGTATTCAACTAATTGTATAGGTTAATATTTTATGTTAGGGATTGTTAAATAAATTTTTTTCAAAATTATAATTTTTTTATGACATCCACCAAAACCAAATATTAAATAATATCATAATTGACAGAACTGAGTTTTAAAAAAATACTATAATATTATATTATGTGTATTAACCATTTAATATAATAATACCATAATACATTGTAAAAGTTAAACTATTTAAATAAAAGTTAAATATAGAAGATAATGTTAATATGGTGACCTAACCAGGGACAAACTCTATTGGTTTAATGTTTACTGACCCATCCCCAACTTATCCACAAAAAATAAATTATATGGATCTATTTAAAATACAATATTATAGTATAATAAAAAAATATTTCAAGGATTTCCTAAATTAATCTTTTCCTCTCTTCTAAAATGGTACATAACTTTCTCTTAATTTCAAACCTCCATATCAATTTGGTTCGGCCATACCCTACTCAAATATCCTCCCAAATACCCTCAATTCATCCTATAGTCATTAATTTGATCAGAAATAAATCGTATGTAGAGCTTTTGATCAAATCCGAAGGAATCAAAAGAAGAATATATAATAATTTCATCACCTCTTTCAATGATCCTTTATTCTTCCACTTCCTCCTTCTATGTTGTTTCCATACCAAATTAACAACTCCATTACCTTATACATACATTGAAATTATTATATATATGGTACAAAAATATTCATTATTATATCATTCCTATGAATGAAATGTCACCATATATGAGTACGTACGACTTACCATCTCCACGCCGCGATGTAGTTTGTTATTAAACACCTTATTATTTGTATAGGAATAATAATGAGTATAATTTATTTAAATTATTAATATAAAATGTTAATTATTATCCATATATGATATACCATACAATTACATATGATTTTTAAATCAATATAATTATATTTTCGATTGTCTGTATGTACAGATTACCATCTCCATCAATCTGATGAGATTAATTCCCCATCATAATCCTTCATGAATAAGTATAATTTTTTGATTAAATATAATTTTTAAGAAATTAATATAATTCTAGATATGAATTAAATACATCCAACCCATAAAAAAATATTACTTACATAACAAAACATATAATGGAAAATGAATAAGTTAACACCCGAAACAATGATATGACTAGAATATTATTAACAAATAAATATTATAAGATCATATATGATATCATATTTATTTATGTGGTTCTTGTATAATTTAATAACAGTTATTTAACTATTATACAGGAGGTTAACGTACCCTCGATCAAGGAAAGTTACAAGGTAAGGGTTAATTCAACAATAACATAATTATCTAAATTTGTTTATACGTGAGCATCTACTGGGACCTCATTATCATCAACATGTGTTTCTTAAAAATTCATTTCAATACATTTTTACAATTTCATAGACTATGGGTTAAATTCATTTATACCCTTGATTTAATTTATATAAAATTGTTATAAATGAATATTTTCGTCGTTTTCCAATCATGGTCATTTACGACCTTTTCGAAAACAATGTAATGAATGTTGTTAACATATATGGATGTGAAACTATTTTATATCCTTATAACACCTTCGAAGAATACATTACATGATTATAAGAATATTTTCAAAAGAAATGTTTTATTTTATAATTTTGTTACATTCAAATGATTTCATTATAGAAAGAGATATTTCTCTCAAATAGCATTGATTTCATCCATGTCAACATCCTTTGATGGGTTTTAAACTTGTTTAAAGATTATTTATTATGATACAATATTCTATATTGTATTGAAGGTTCTATGATATGTGTCATTATGGATGTGTTATTTTAATACCATTCAACGTTTATGGTAAATGTATTATTATTTCTTATGCTAGTTTAAATATGAATGTTTATGTTATGTTTCAACCTGTTCATGTGTTGAATTCATTCGACTTATTAAGTTACATGTTGAGCCGTTTATAGCTCATCGATGCATCAGTAGGTCTGATGAAAATAACATGTGTCTTGGAACAAGGCCTTGAAAAATTCATATTTTATTCTTGGCCCAAGGCCATGAATATGTGGTTATGATGTCCTACATTATTCATTCCGTCATTATGAAATTGTCTATTGACATTATATGTGACTATTCGACTCGTAAAATATCTATGTGAATATGTAAATGGCATTGTTTGATATTTATTTTCCATATTATGCTGAATTTTATGTTTAAAAGGCTATTGTATTAGTCTTATACATTTCTTTAAATGTTGTTGCTTATTTATGAATGTTTCCTCTACATTTTTATCATTACTGAGAACTTGAGGTCACCAATTTGTTTGTTTTATTTTTTCCAGGATGTGAATATGTGTATTATGATTAATATTTGGGGTTATGCCAAGGTAATAATGGACATCTCAAAGAATTATTTATATTGTTTTTATGTTAGAAAATGTAATGTTACATTCATGTATGTAATTTTATTTCCGAGACTGCTAGACTGATCAGTCCATCTAGACTGGATTCCTTGTAATCATGCAAATATTTTAAAATAATGCACCGACTCTTTGTAACTGGGGTCAGGATGTTACAGTTGTTATTAAAGAAAGTTTAGTACAATCCTTGATCCTATATTTAGATAAAAATATAATTAGAGGTCATTACCAAAATATATTCTTTGAGGATTGGTATAGAAAAACATCTTTGAATTGAAGAATGCATAGATTTTGCATATTTTCCTATAATTACATCCTCTTCTAGGTATGATCATGAAGAGGTAGATCTAGTATAGATACTCCGAGTATTGAAATATCTGACAAGGATTTTCATGCCTGACATGGGGTATCATGGCACATGACAATGAGTCGTGCAACACTCTTGGTTGCAAAAATTCTAAAAGGTATGCTTAGGATAATTTAAATATTATTTAAAACCAATTATGATGGATTTATGTGTAAATACTTTCTCAAAGAAAAGATTTATTTTATGATTATGGATTATATTCACAAACTGTTCAATTTATGTTAGGTGGTTTACTAGATTGGAATTATGTATTTTGATTCATAAACTAATATATTATATGCCATTGTTAAGAAATGGAATCTAATGGATGGAATTGAAACTACATCAATGAACGGAATCCATGTCGGGAGTGGCCTCTTACTCATGATTATTATTGAATAGTTGGTGATGAAACTGGGGCTGAACATCTTATAACTATACTAGGATAACTCACTTAGGTTATGAATAATAACCATACCAATATAGAGAACCCTGATCCACAACTCAGAGGATCATTGTTTGAACTTTTCATGAGGAAACAACCACCAACATTCAATGGGACTACAATTCGATTTGTATATGAGCAATGGATAAGTTCCTTAGAGAAAATATTTCATTCTTTTGGGGAGTAATGAAAGAGAAAAATATTTCATGGTAGTTTATCACCTTACAAGAGATGCAGATCAATGGTGATCATTAATTCAAAACACAAATAATGATGAATAAGTATCAAATATGGAATTAAGTTAGTTTAAATATAATTTCTTAGAAAATTTTTTTTAACCATCAAACAGATGTGGAAATACCATTTCTATGTCCGAAGAAAAAGTAGGATGGGAATTTGGCAATTTATGAGGGTAACTATACAAGGATAGAAAGTCATGAAGAAAATTATATACTTAACTCAAGGAGTAAGATTGATCAATTCATTGATGGGGTAAAACCATTTCTCTCTTGAGAATTTGTCTCTCAATCCTTCTCATTATATGATGATATTGTCTCATTTGCAATCAAGGTAAAAAATGAATTCTCTAAGTCTTATAAATTTAATGAAAATCAAGAGAAGAAGAGATCTACTAAACACTTTTGAAATAGAAATAAGGGGAAGAAGAGAAAATATGAATTTACATCCCCCAGTAAATGTATGATGAAACACCCCAGTACATTCCTGAAGGGAGTGAGATTCTGTTATATGTGTCGTGAAAAATGCCACCAAACATGGAATTGCAAGGGAAAGAAAGAGTCATCCAATAATAAATGTTATAATTGTAGATAAATGAGGTATTATGAAAACAAATGTTCTACGACCTAAGAAAAATACTGTTGAAGTGGCCAAAGGAGAAAGTCCAAGATTATTTGATCACTACTGCTACGGCTGATGCTCTGAATAACATGGTGGAAGGTAATTTAATGGTTTCATCAAATTTATGCAATTCATGAATTGATTCTGGATAGTCGTATTGTTTCATATCTTCCCAGTTTTCTATGAAAATTAGGTATTTCCAATTTCATTTAATAAGGACGTTGTTAGTCCAAACTCATATGGGATGTATCGTTGCTACAATGTTTTGTGAATCAGTCCCCATTAAAGAATATAAATGTTCAATTTCTGTTGATCTACTTATCATACCCATGATTGAATTTGATATAATACTTGGTATGGATTATATTTTAGACAATGATGTGAAAATTTATTCTATGAAGAATGAGGTTACAATTTTTTATGATGATTATGATAACCATATCCTTAAAGAAAAAATGTCACCACCTGATTCTTATCGAGATCCATCCCCACTATATCTACGAAATTCAATCATTTGGGATGAATTCAATCAAAATACTATGGGTGAGGAAATGAATTGTCAAATAGAGGACGTACCTATTGTGAAATAATATGTAGATGTGTTTCTATAGGATTTAACTGGACATCCTCTAGAATGAGATATTAAGTTTTCCATTGATTTAATTCCTAGTTCAAAGCCAATATTGATGACCCCATTTGGAATGACCATTGTAGAATAAGATTAAATAATGAAACAACTAGAGGAATTGAGTAACAAAGGATTTATTCACCAAACTATTTCAATATGGGGAGACACTATTATTTTTTATATGAATAAAGATGCATCATTGAGGTTGTGCATTGACTACAGGGAGATCAATGCTATAATAATAAAGAAACATTATCCCCTACATCATAATGATGATTTATTCGACCAACATCATCGAACTCAATATTTATCTATTATTGAACTTCGATCTGGATATCATCAGTTGTGTGTGAAGAAGGAAAACATTTCAAAGACAACATTTCAATCCAGGTATGGGCATTATTAGATTACAGTAATGTCTTATGGAGTGACTAACAAATCCTCTATGACCTAATGAATACGGTTTTCAAGGAATATCATGATGAATATTTTTGGTATTTATTAATGATATCTTGGTATACTAAAAAAGCATTGATGATCATGGAAATAAAATTCACACTATTCAAAAAACCCTTAGAAGAAATGTATTATATGGGATGTTTAGGATGTGTGAATTCTGGCTTCAGGAAATTTCATTGCTTATACCTATTGTCTCTAAGGATAGAATCTCAGTCGATCATTTGAAGACCAATGCAATCCAAGAATGGTCAGCAATGAAAAGTACAACTGAGGTACACTATTTTAATGGATTAGAATGTTATTATTGGAATTTCATCCAGAATTTTACATGATTGACAAACCCATTAACAAATCTCACACGTAATGTGGTTAAATATGTTTGGAATGTTATTTGAAGAATGTTTTGAAGAAATTAAGAGATGATAATTCAATTCTACTATCATGACTCTACTATGGAGGAATGATAGGTTTGGTATTTATAGTGATGCTTCAATGAAATGACTTGGTTTTTTCCTTATGATGAATGATAGTGTTATTTCCTTTGCATCAAGACATTTAAAAATTCATTAACACAACTATCCCACTCCTGATCATGAGTTAGAAACTTTAATATTTTCATTGCAGATATGGAGACACTCTCTCTATGGTAAAAATTTGTGATATATACTAATCACAATGGGTTGATGTATATTTTATAACAAAAAGAACTCAACATAATGTATCGATGATGGGTAGAAAAAAACAATGATTATGATTGAACTATACACTAACCCACAAGGAAAATAAGGTAGCAGATTATTTGAGCCGAAAGGATCATAGAGTTTTGATCAAAATGAGAGTTTAATGGGATGTTATGTTCATGGATTTAGTAAAAATGTATATGGTAATAATCATTGATGGTGAAACATAAATACATATTTAAATGATTTCCAAACCATCTTTACAAGAAAGGATAAAATGTTCTTAGAATGATGATGTGGAGTTTAAATAAAATTAAAGCTGTAAATGATGGATGATTGATTCAATTTGTATTTGAGATAGAATTTTGTAGTTTCGAAATGTACATTGTCTTCCTGATATACCTAATCAAAAATGGGAATTATTTTTCGATTTTCATTGATCTAATTTCCTTATACACCCTGGTATCAATAAGATGTATATAGATTTGAGGAAACATTTTTGTGGTTCAACCAAACAAAGGATATTTTTGATTATGTGTCCATATGTATGGTTTGTCAACAAGTTAAGGATGAAAGACAACACCTTGGAGGATTCATGCATCCTCTCCCCATATTTGAGTGAAAATGGGATGATATTAAGATGGACATTGTCATGGGGAATCCAAAGACTCCTAGATATAATGATGCAATATGGGTCATTGTTGATCATCGTACCAATTCATCAAATTTTCATGATCTAAGAGAAGAGATACCACTTGAACGTCTATAAATACTATGTATTAATGCAGTTATAATACTTCATGGTGTATCCATATCAATTTTTTCTGATCTTGATCCTCATTTAACATAATGATTATAGAAATGTCTTCTAAAATCCCTAGATAATGAACTCCGTTTGAGCACTGCTTGCCACCTTCATACTGAAAGAGAATCAGAACGGAATATTCAAACCTTAGAAGACATATTTATATCTTTCTCACATGACATTCAATGTTTTTGGAATGAGTATTTACATCGGGTGGAATTTGTTTTATAACAATAACTTCCATTCATGTATTTAGATGGAACCATATAAAGCGTTATATAGAAAGAGATGTCTCACACCAACTTGTTGGGATGTTATTAGTGGATGAAAAATTGTAGGCCGAGAAGATTTTGAGAAAACAATGGAAAAAGATAAGATAATGCAAACACACATCAAAGCATCTCAATGTAGGCAAAAGAGCTTTGTCGATATCCAAATGATGGCTTTAGAATTTCAGGTCGAATATCATGCTTTCTTAAATATATTTCCATGGAAGGTTGTTTTTCAATTCGGTAAGAAGGTTAAATTGTGTCCCAGGTACATCAAACCTTTTGAAATTATAGAATTAATTAGAGTTGTAGCTTACCGTTTCCCAATACCATAATGTATCTCAAAGTTCATGATGTGTTCCACGTATCACTATTGAGAAAATAAAAGATTGATCCAATGCACGTACTCACCTATGAAGAAATAGAACTGGAACCCTATCTATCTTATTGTGTAGAGCCTCTCAAGAATCATGATACCATAGACCAAGTGTTGATAAACCAGAAGACTCAACTGGTAAATGTTCTATGGGGAAACCATAATATCGAAGAGGCAATGTGGGACACCACAGAACAAAGGATGAAGAACCACCTGAATCTTTTTATGAAGCAGTATTCGAGAAATATTTTGGATTAAATTATTTGAAGGTGTGAAGAATGGAACACCATAATCTTCCATGGTATATTTCTCTTTGAATAATGCAATAGCTTGCGATGTATGAAATATTTAGTTTTACACACCACGACCAATCAAACCAGTTGTTATGAATACTAATACCCACATTTGGAAATTTTATAAATTTTGATTTTCAAAATGGAATTAATTTTTGGATTTGGAAAATCCAAATTATCTTAGGGTGAATTTTTTGTATTTTTCTAGAAATATTCAATTTTTGAGAAATACTGAAAAAATTGCATTATTTTTTAAAACTGAATATTTATTTAAATAATTATTTATTTTATTTAAATTTATTTTTGGTCAAAATAGATATATAATACCTTTATATGTTTAATGTAATTCATTTTAATCATTTTATATTATGATTCGAAACATAAAATTTTATTAAACATTTAATGCATTTTCCCACATTTTAGGCACATTTGAACATTTTAATAAAACGTAATTTTACCTCTTATATTAATTGAATTTAAAAAATCCTAGATATATTTTTGACATTATTATGTAATATGTGGTTCAATAAGTGAAAATAATTTTTGGTGAATTGTAACTTTTGATTTTTATTTTCCACAGTTAAAAGTAAGTAGGTTAATTAAAGGTAAAAATGATTTTATAATTACACTAAAACATGTCTCAAATCTATTGGATAAGTGTATTTCAACCCAAATCAACATTAGGGATAAAATATGTGCTTTTTTGTTTACATTGATTATATTAAGACATTAATTATTATTTTAATTAAAGAAGAGTTAAAAGTGTTAAATTCAAATTTTAATAAATTAAATATTTTTAATATAGGGGTATACATAAGATAAATTAGAATATAAATATTAATTAGAAAGGTATGAAAAATTAAACATATTGGTATTTTATTTATTATTTTTAGACATTAATTAATTGAATTTTTCTATTACACAATGATGATATAGAAATTATTTTATTATTGATAGATTAAAATAATTTGTACTATTAATATTAAAATAATTGTATATTGAGACTTGTTATAAATTACACTAATTATATAGGTTAATTTGACATTTTAGGGTTAATTAAATATATTTTAGTTAGAAATGATAAATTTTTTCTGACTTTCACAAAAACCAAATACTAAATAGTGTCAAAATTTACCTAAATTTATTTTTAAAATAATTACTATATTTTAAATTGATATAAAATTCTTAAAAATAAACATATTGGCTAAAGGACATATATATGGTTATATATATCAATAATGAACAACATGGGGTGGGATTGGAGTTTTATAGTATGTTTATTAACAATTTATTATAATAATACAAGAATACATGGTAATAGGTAAACATTTTAACTAAGAGTTAAATCTAAAAGATAATGTTAATATGGTAAATAAACTAGTCTAAAATCTATTATTTGTGGGGTTTTATACACATAACTACCTTATTCTAGAAATAAATTCATTTGGAGACATTATAAACCAATCATTTTAGTATAACAAAATAATATATCATGTGTTTTCTAATGATACCATAATCTCTCTTAGAAGAGGGTACATCCCCTTCTCTCAATGTCACACCTCCAAATTCATTTTTCTCGGCCAACCCCAGCTCAAATATCCTCCCAAAATTCCTCAAATAATACTAGAGGCCTTATGTTGATCATAAATTAAACCTAAAGAGCAATTTTAATCAAATCAACAGGGAGATCCCGAAGAAGAGGTAATAATTTCATCACCTCTTTCAATGTTACTATATTCTTCCACTTAATAGTTATTGGTTTTTTCCATTCCAAAATAAAAACTCCAGTTCCTTATATATACTACGATATTATTATAAATATGATACAACCATATTCATTAATATATCTATCATATGAATGAAATTATCACCATACGTGCATATGTACGGCTTACCATCTCCATGTCGTGGTGTAGATTGTTATTCACCACTTCATTATTTGGATGGGTATAATAATGAGTATAATTGATGTAAATAATAAATATATATGTTAATGACTCTTTTTAAATGATATTCCATAATATGACATATGATTTCACCATCAATAGAATGATATTCTCGCTCGCGCGTACATACAGATTAACATCTCCTCGAATGCGATGGGAATCATTCCCCATCGTAATCATTCAAGAGTAATTTTCTTTTTATGATTAAAAATTATGTTTAAGAAATTAATATCATTCCAGTTATTAATCAAATACATCCTAACCCTAAAACACATGTCTTACTTAACAAAACATATAAAGGAAACTAATTAGTTAACAACCAAAACAATGATACTACCGAAATATTATTAACAGTGAAATATTAGTATATCATATATGATATAATATTTATGTATTTGATTCCTGTATAATTTAATAAAAATGATTTAACTATTATACAGGATGTTAACGTACCCTCGATCAAGGAAATGTCTGACATAAGGGTAAATTCCACAATCTATTCATTATCTAAGGTTTTTTATGTGTGAGTATCTACTATAACCTCTTTATCATCCCCATATGTGTTTCTTAAAAATCTATTTCAAATTTTTTTACATTTCCGTAAAATATGGTTTAAATTTATTTATAAACTTTTTTTACTTTTTATTAAATTTTTATAATGGAATCATTCCATAATTTTCCAATCAAGTTCTTTTTTGTCCTTTTCGTCAAAATTAATGAAATAATAATTTTAACTTATAAGGTGGGTGTGAAAATTTTCCACCATTATTAATCCTTCGAAGAATTCAATACAATATTATAATAATACTTTCATAATAAATGTTTTATTTTATAATTATGTTACATTTAAATTATTTCAAAATAGAAATATATATTTATATCATATATTATTGAATTCATCTATGTCAACATCATTTTATGGTTGTTACACTTGTTTGATGTTGATTTAATATGATAAAATAATCCATATTGTATTAAAGGTTTTACGATATAGATGACTGTGGGTGTTCTATGTTTATACCATTCAAGGTATGTGGTTAATATATTATCATTTTGTATTCTAGTTTTAAAATTAATTTTTATGTTATTTTCAACCTTTTCATACGACCAATGTGTTGGACTTAGTATGTGACTGGTGGAGACCGCTATAGCTTATCGATGCATCGGTAGGTCTCATTAGACATTCTATTGTCTTGGAACATGGACTTAACAAAATATTATTTGTAGTCTTGGCATGGGGCCTTGATTATGTGGTCATGATGATTGGAATTTGGCATTCCATTTTTTGGAAATTGGCTAATGATATTACATGTGATTATTCGACTAGTAGAATATCCATGGTAATAAATAAATAGTATTATTTGATTTATCATTGCCATATTATGTTGTAGTATAATATTAAAAGGATTTTATTTTATTCTTATACATTGCCTTAAATGTGTATGCTTATTTATTAAATTTTCTGCTCTATTGTAATCCATACTAAGCACCAGAGCTCATCAATTTCTATGTTTTATTTTTCCCAGGACTCAAAAAAAATTTATTATGATGGATATGCAGGGATAGGCTAGGGGAATAATGGTGTTATGAAAGGATTATTTATGTTCTGTTGTATTTGAGAATGTGTAATGTAACATTAATGCATTTAATCGATTTTTTGATACTACTAAACTGATCGGTCCTTCAGGACTTGATTCCTAGAAATCATGCCAATGTATTAAAATACTGCACCGGCTCCAAGTAACTGGGTTCAGGGCGTTACATGTATTCTCCACCCATGGAAGGATAGTAACAAAATCTAAGGTTTTGGATGTAGAAGAATGTATATATATATATATATATATGTCGAGTCAAATAGATCCCAATTGAAAGAGTAATTGGATATACGTCTCATATCTCTTCTTATTTATAAGTGATTACAATTCCTCCAAAAGACAATCATTGCTTTTAAAATTCTCATGTCTATTCCCAAAAGAAAATATCTTTGACGTTTCACTCCTTTTCACTTTTCTAGATAGTTTAGGGGCTATGAACTCTCAATAAGAATTCCATTTTGAGGAGAAATAATAGGGTATCAATCTTATAGTCCTTGAGGAACTCCCCAACCAATACCAACAAGAAGGTACCTATCATAACAGACATTGAGGAACTCCACTATCTATCAATGTTGGAGGGTACTACTAGGACGGGTAATCATGTAACTCTATTGTAATACCCTATTGAATGGTAACACGTTGTAATTTCACCCTGGAACTCCACTTCCTAGCCCTTCTGTTGGTACCACCCAAAAAGGATATCGAGCAACAGTACTACACTACCCAACTGGAGGGTAAAAATCAAAAATTTCATTTAGGAACTTCACTTTCCATCCTAGCAGGTGGGTTCCTATTGAATTTTTCATAGAGGAACCCAACTTCCTAGCCCGACTAGATGGTACTCCCAGAAAATGTCTTGGTTATCAATCACATTCACCACCATCATTGAGTGTTTCGTAACCAGGAATAATTCCCATAGTATTGCACGTCATATCATGAAATCCACAATGGAGGGAACCATCAGGTTCTATGTAGTAAAATAATATATGTGTGATAGTCATGAGATAAAATATTGATGTAAATGTAGTAGATATAGAAGATTGGGATTTCCACAAAATAGGCCATGGGGAAAACAATGTGTGAGGGGACCCACGAATTGTGTGGTGCTACTCCACCGCCATGTATTCTACCAATGGGGTACACAAATCCCATGATATGGAATCGTACATGTAGGGTAGGTTGAATACACTAAATGTCATGCTAAATAGGACTAGGTCATGTCCTTTTGACCATATCCTTGCATCAGACCTCATGTGTGTGTACTCAGGAAGATAACATTATTCATAGTTGATTACATCGATATAGGAACACACCAGTGTCATCCATCACATTGGATTTACAACAAGTTATTTGTTTCACAACATGTAAGAGGTATACAGTCTATATTATCCTTCAAATTTACCAAACACCTATCCCCCCCTTCTTGGGGGGATACACACAGTGTGTTCATTAATGTACATGTCATGTTGTTGAGATTCCTTTTGATTCATCAGATTTCATATTTGCACTTGAATCATTATTTTTTAATGATGCCACCTTGTATCTACTAGGGATGATTGGATCAAGTAGCGAATGATGGATTACAACCATATCTCATTGGAAATAAACTGTGTTTGTCCATTATAGGTCTCTATGGATGCTTTTCACCACATTTTTCCTTCCACAACATTGTATTTTTTACTTCAATCATCAAAATGATATTACATGGATTTTTTACATTGAATATCTACCAATTCTTCATTGATCTATTATTTTTTTTCAATAATTCAATGTTTCTGGGGTCCAATCAGTATTAGTACCACCTATCAATGGAATACTATGACACGAGGTCCTACTGGTGATGAACAAGAACAATATGTTGATGAAATTTATTATAATAATGTTTTAATCCAAGTTGGACAAGTTTTTATGGAAAACAATCCAAAACATCGATAATGGGCTTGAAAACATTGAATAAATCAATTTAAATAATCTATATAGGTTCATTATTAAGGCCATAATTTAAAAAGATCGAATAATAATTTTTGATTTACAAAATAAATATAGTAAAATAGAATAAATAACCAATGCATTAGTTTTAAATATTTTTATGAATCATTTGTTGATTAATAATGCACTGACCAATGATACATTGATGAAGCTACATTTTTTATCACAAGATCTGATCAAATGTCACATTTATTCATCATCTAATTAGATTCTACAATGGAGGATGGAGGAAGACCTCTTGATATCTAAAATTGTTTTTGTGGGAAATCCTATATAACTAAATATGTCGGTTATGTTATTGGTCATTTTATTTTATTGAAAAGAATGGATAGACTAATTTAATAATTAATTAACTCATTGAATGTACTGCTAATGAGAATGGAGTTTGAAGTAAATGCTCTCAAACATCGTAGGTCACTCATAGGGAGAGAACTATGTTATATACTCATTCAGGGTCTTAGGTTTCAGATCTAGTATTCCATTTCATATTTATCAAAATTTATTTAAAAATATATGCACATCGAATATAAAACATATCTATTATTTTTTATTTTATAAATTATTGGTATATCGTACTTCAGAATCGCACGGCATTTTAGAACCTAACTCTATAAATATATATTGAAATATTTCAAGTTATTACAACGAAAAAATACATCTCGAAAATATAGAACTGAAATAATTTTAATAAAATGAACATTTCATGATATAAATATGTTATTCACGAACCTAACTTCATGGAAACTATTTTATTCATAGACATAGTTTTCATTTCCCTAATATAAGAAATTGACCTAATTTTTATTTCCATATTATTTTTTTGGATAGAGTTTCTTATCCATATTATTATTAGTGGGCCTATTTTTATGTCCATATGATTATGTGAGGGTCGAATTTTATGTCCTTAACCTAATTTTATAACCCATTTCTATTTATATATGTTAATAATGTTTTATGTTTTTGTTTTTACACATTTCTATATCTATGTTATTCTCTATTGTGTCATGGATCATTAAAAATATTTCCGCATCCATAGGAATAATTTATTATTATCATAAATATTTATTCATGATTATTGATTATGATTTATGATATATCCGGTATAAACATTGTAATTATTAAATATGATATAAAACCCTTTTGTTAATCTTATGATTTTGTATGTTAACTCGTTAATATATCAAATGTTTACACTTATAATGAATCTGATAGCCAAATTTTATATGTTATTCCTTCCTTGTGTTAATATTATTTTTTTAGGTTTTTCCTAGGAAGTTTTCCATGTGAGAAACATTGAACATCCTTCATGAAATTAGATGATAATATTTATTGTCTATAGAAATACTAAACCGTTACATATATTTCATGGATCATAATGTTTTTTATTGATTTTTAAATAAAACGATGTAATGTTATAGTGTGTTATTCTAGTTTTATTATAATTATTGAGATAGATGGACCAAGAAGCATGGAATTGAAGCACCTAAACTCATACATATTCATTAACCTTGTGTATGGTGTTGAATAAAAACCAAGAATGTATATTCCGTCAAATGTGTTGGTTTTATTAATCGTTTTTAACATTGAAGGACCATGTACCCTTGGACCATCTTTTCATATATTGGTTTCTTCACAATATAGTTTAAAATAGGGTTGATCAAGATAATAAAATAAAAATTGTGGACTTTTGGCCCTGAAAAAAACCCAATATAATTTATATTTAAACAGAACACCATTTTTCGAACATGTAATAAATAAATTATAAACTTATAATTAATATATATATTTTTATATATGATTATATGGAATTCATTGAGACGTTATAAAATAGTCTATACATCTATAATGTAAATGCTAAAACTTGGAATCATTAATATTTATATTCTATTAAATATATATATTTTTAAAGAAACATATATGTCACATTATTCCGCCTTTACAGAAATTGATACCCATTAGTTTTACCTTCATTTCAATTTAAAAGTATTTAGGATATGTAATATTTCATTAGAATATTTTAAATATAAATTTCATGTGGAGAAATAAGTAATAAAAATTTACAATAATTAATGATGTGTAAACAAAAGAACATTGAAATTAAATAAATGTACATAAAATAAATATTAATTTCAATAAATTAAATATATATATTTTTAATGAAAAAACATTTTCTCTTTTTAAATAATTTTAATGATTCCCATATATATTATTAAATTGATCAGTTGCCATTTAATTGTGATAATTTGGTCTATAAATTTTTCTATGTGACTATATTATAATCGATAAAATTATTAAAATATAATACTTATTGTTAGAAAATTAATTACAAGAAATTATTATTCCATTATAAGTAAATTGAAAAAAATGGTAATTAGAATAGATGAATATGTCTGTCATTTAAAAAAATAATCATATAAGAAACATTATGTGTCTTGTAAAATAAATAGAGTCATGAAATCCAATAAAATAGTTTGAATAAAATTTTAATACAAATATAATTTTTTTAAAAATTATAGAAAAGATTGAAAATTTATTCAAATCAGAAAAGAATATTTTAAAATATCATTATACACAAGTTAATTAATGGAAATTATTTCAATGTATAAATACATATAAATAAAATATTGTGTGAACTCTAATCTATGAGATAATAAAACATATCATCAATTCATTTAAAATTTATATTACATAACAATTTCATTTCAAGAAAATTTAGACGAGATATTATGAAATAATTTATTCATACGTAAACCCTTTAGTGAAATAGAATGGAAACCATATATTAATTAAAATAAGAACGCAAGTTATCTAAAGAAAATAAATATTCATTTTTGAAAATAAATAATTATATTTAATTTTTTTTGGAATATGAGTGTATCATGATATATTAACAATATGGAACATCGGTTTTTTAAAATTCAATTTCTATATTAAATATAGGTGTAAATAATTATTTTATAAAGATATCAGAAACTGAGTATATATTATTACGAGTCATAAACATGTGAATGAGTTTATAAAGGCGTAATTTGAATGTTATGTGATGTTTTACATATCAGACTCCATAAAAGTTTATTTCATTTTACTATCAATTGATAAATTAATTATCCATAGAGATATTTATTATTTTGAAATTTAAATATTTATTTTTTAAATTCAATATGAACAATTTGATCATTTGGTTATGTTTTGATCAATTTCCACCTCGGTTTCCTCTCATATTACCAAAAATATATAATACCCATAATTTATTCTGGATTTATGGGATTGATTTCCCAAAATATATCATGAAATATTCCAATATATATAGTTCATTTTTTATAATTTCTATTATGGATATTATTTTCAATCCTTCTTAAAAAATGTGTAAAAACCAAAATTCTCAACCCATGAAATGATATGAACTAGTTATATATGTAGAGATGATGTATGGCCAATTTACAAACTATTTAAAATAGTCAAAATAAAAATTAAAACAACACATGATGAAAGGCCACATTTTAAAAATTACTGTCCAAAAATCTATAAGATATATGACTAATTATATTTCAAATTATAGACCTCATGAAATTCTTAATCACTAATTTTTGAAAAGTAAACATATCTGTCAAAAATATGATACATTTAAGACCTGAAATTTCAGAAAACATATATGAATGTAATATAATAATATATATTTTTAGTATAAAAATACCCATATAATATGACATAAATAAGAATATTATTTAACCATAATAAATTATGTTAAAATTTATTCATAAATTATAAAAATAAAGGAAACCAAATAATTATCTATAAAAATTGAAAACATTAAACATAATAAAAAAATGACATTTAACCAGTATAATATTAATTAAATTTGTATTGAAAAAATTGAAATACCCCATTAAATATATTTTTTTTCAAAATATAATCCAAAACTAAATATACGTCATCACAATTAAACTTTATTACCTCAAAATTTAAACTAATTACAACCCTTAATGGATATATATACAATTTATTTGATGTATGAATGAATATTATACAGTATAACATATAACCTTGATCGTATTGAATATATTAATTATATTGTATTTATACATCATAATCATGTATTCTGAAAAAATATCTATTAAAATCATTGATACACAATATATCATGTCACCAATGATGTAAAAATGGATTCTTTTCCCACTACTAAATTTAGAATCCCACTCATGAATTTGTGATAGAATCATTATGATGGGAATGGTGTATATAGATTGTACCTACAAGTCACTATGGTTTGGTTTCTTTACCAACTTTGTGGTGCCCAATTATGGACTAGGTTATGTGCTCCCTATCTACTGATTGGTACCCTGCATGATTGAAATTTCTTAATAAACTTTTTTGAATGGAATCCGCGTGCCTTTTTCCCAAAATCATATGTTTGGAAACTACTTAATATTATGATGAAATATTTTATTTAACATGTATGACATAAGATTTATATTATCATCAACAAAAGAAATCATAACTTATTATGATAAAATAACGTATGATTCACACCACCAATTACAGCCTATGAACCCAGTAATGTATAAGGTGATTATACAAAATATTGACAGACTAGATTTGAATATGACTAATGAATCCCAAAAAACAATTTATATTTACCATTAAAATAAAATAATAAATAACATACATTATTATGGATGTTTTTTCTATAGATTTATATAAATTAAAATAATCATATTCAAAAAATCCATGCACTTTCATCAAAATATTCTCTCTTACACTAAAAATATGAATATTTATATTTTAACAACTCATTAACATATCCCATTTTATATTCTACACATGAAATCCATTAGTTCATATCAAAATGTATACATGTATTCCTTACCATGTTAACGTAATTATAAGTAAGGGTGATAAATAACTATTGGTACGAGTTCATATACATAATAAATAACAACGACAATAAAAATATGACACATATTACTAAAATAAATTATAATACAATTAATACAAATTATGTTTAACATAACTATGAAATTTTTTAATGGATAATGTAAAATTAAAATTATACACCTGAACAAAAAAATGATTTCATGGTCACATAATTTATGATTTTAAACATATTATTCTCACATTCAATATCTCATTCCATAAACAATAAAAATGTGGTAAGGTATACACCAAATATACCCATTGATGTGTTTAATAAGACATACGAATCTATTTATAGTGTAACATCATTACACTCATTGGCAGGAAAATAGATGTGAGAGATACTAAGCCTTATGTGAAATCCCCATGACACTAAAGGCTGGATGACATTATAAAGGCCACAATAACATTAGGGAAATTATTATACATTTGAAAGATAATACATGAAAAAAAAAATTACCAAATAAATATTTATAAGATTTTGGTGTAAAAAATAAAACTGAAATATTATCCAACCAAATTAATATATTAGAGAACATGTGGAAAACATAAGGCTAAATCAAAATGGACAATAATGATACAAAACACATAACACCATTTTGAAAACAACCCGAATCACCCCCACCCACCATATGATCCTTCTTAGTATTCAATGAAATGGTATCAAGAAGAATAACTATAGATCGTAGAAAACATGGATCTATCTATGTCTCTATAGATGTAATATTCCAACACATAACAATGCCCATGTAGGGGTAGATTATAAATATGGTAGTAATTACCATTTTTTAAAAAACACACACCTCTATAAAAACCCTCTGACAAAATATGATTTGTTTTTAGAATTATAAATAATATATATCCAATTATTATATAATTTTCAATTAAATTATGTAAAAAAATTCCTTTATATGAGTATAGAATTATTTAACAAACATCTTCCTTTTATAGTTAGAAGACCATCAAACATACTAAATATTACCACTACCATTGATTTTTGAACATCATGTCCTTGTGTGTTCCCATAATTATTCTAGTGCTTTATGACTAGTACACATCCCAATCAACTCCTGCCTAATCATTTATGCCAACATAAGTCATGTCCATTTAACAAAAAAAATTATGCTAAACATTTCACATATACCATTAATCAACTTCAACAAACACTTTACAAGTTTCAAAATATAATAATTTCATAACATTATTTTAAATTATAAAAATGAGGTTGTCCAAAAGGCAAATAACATTCCACAATTTACATGCCAATATTAAAATAGGATATATGTCAAGAATGTCACAAATATTTCAAAATAATTTCAACAAAATAATTCAACTAAAAATTATACATAATGTTCATAGTCATTTGGATAAGAAAGAGAATATACCAACCTCTAACAGATGTGGAAAACATAGAAATACTGATAAAAATCATTATTTGATCTCAATTAAGGTTCCCATAACTACATTGAATAAAATATCATCATTGAATCATTAATAACACATATATAGATACTTAAAATACAAGATATATGGTTTAAAATGGGTTTAGAAGATGTGATCTATAATGAATGATGAATAACAAGAACGTTCTGATGCATTTGGGACTCTATGACAATTCAATCTAGTTATTATGGGGGGAAAATAACATAAGGTTAGGCTAGAAATTTTGGAAAATTTTATTCCAACTCTACGATGAATCTTTTGTTAAGTTTATACCTCACCCCACTTGATTTAATGGTATGAAAAAAAACATTATCAAATCTTGTATTTATCTCTATTTAAATATTCACAGTTTATCCAATTAATTTTAATAATTTTTAAATATATACAATATTATTGTACCTTAAAAGTGTCCACAACCCGCCATTATGATGATTCTTAAAAATTCTACACAATCCATACTAATCATGAAAAAACAATCCACCACTAAAAATGTCAATTAAATTTTCAATTCTCTATCAGATCCTCATCAAACATAAATCAATCATTACATAGACACAAAATACATGAATAAAGTGTCATGTACCTAAAACTAGGGTGATACATTCTTCCAACCACTAATTTTTCTATAACAAAAAAGTACAAAACACATGTGGACCTATAATATTTCATACCCTTGCTTCACCATTTCCTTCTCACTCTCTTTCAACTCATCCTGAATCTGTCCATATTTAAATATAACATGAACTAGAACAATTATTATCCAATTGAATATATTATATTGACTCTCCACACTCAAAATCACAACATGAATCAATATAGACTCAAACTCTAAGTAAATGTGTTACCATTGAATCACATGTTCAGAAAAAGGATGTTACTTCCTTAATTAAGACACATTAAATAGATTTGTGAACTGAAATAAACTATGGTTGAAATCCAACTGATATGGAACCTCAAAAGCAAATCATTATATACGAAACGAGAATGTATATAAATTAGATAACACAATATTATTACCAAAATGATGATACCAATGTATTAGAGAGACTATCATTAACACATGATCACTCACAAAAAATGAAAATCTTATTTCTGGATGGTATATATATGATTTCATAATATATTGATCTGTGTATATTTTTTTAATCGACTAAATATTATTTTTTGTATCATTCAAAATTCTTGTTCCAATTAATAAATTCTCAAATATTCCCACCAAATGATGCATAGAACAAAAAGGATGAATATCAAATGAATATGATAGAATCATATGAAATGAATCCTAGTAACTCATATTATATGATAAAACCACTAATGGTGAATTATTTTACCATAAAAAATATAATACATTATAGAATTCCAAATTATGCCTTCTACTGATTGGATTTTCTCATCAGACAATCAAAAATTTTGTGGATGAAAATAAATATTTATAGTCAAATATTTCGAAAGGTTATACTTCATGGAATTCCAAAACTAACATGAAAACAGATGATCACAATGTCATTAAATTGAGAATGAAATGTCACGAATCATTATAATTTCAGGAATATAAATTTCTAATATTTCGTCTAATATATTGTTAACATGAATAGGTATGAAAACAATAAAAATTGTGAGGTGGTCTCAAATTACCCATATGAAATCATTTTTCCAAACCGTTTTTGGTATAAGTATTACAAAATCCACGGTTATCAACAACCATTTCAACAAGGAAATAATTATCTAAAACAATATACTTGATGAAAATTGATGGTCTACATTAACCTTTTGATAGGTGAGACATCATTAAGAATACTCTACTATATATTTTTTCATTCCCATAAATGTAAATTCTAATGTCATTGATTTATATATATATATTGAATCGTAGTTTGGAATCCCCATGTCGAATGTGAATATGAATTAAGAAGATACTAATGGAAAGTCAAAAGAATGACCATCAGATCTCTATATCATGAAAATAAATTACCATCCTTCATTAAATATTCAAGAGTGTCCCCACAATTGATTTTGGACTAGATAGTAACACAATTATGAACAACTGTCTTTGAATCATTAACCATCAAATGAAAATATTGAAAACCAAAACCATGGATGATAACTAGAAAATCATCATAGTCTGAGCTATCTGTTTACATATATAATATAACTAAAACTATTTTCTCATATTCATAAGCATCATTTTAATTAGATACATTCCTTCTATTTTTTGAATCATTTTTATGTTTATCTTCTCAATTATCACTATATTATACCTCTATGATCATGATGGTTCTCGGAATTCTTTATTTATATAATAAAATTATTATTTCAGTTAGTTTAATTCCCATTTATAAAAAACTGCATAAAAATTATTACATAATTCATATTTTATTGACTTCCCATTACATATTATATTCATCGTGTCGAATTAAAATATCCCCACATGCTCTGGCTATCATCAATTTCTTAATTTCATGTCACATATTTAAAACATATTATTTAATATCATGAGATCCAAAAACACCGTGAATATATGAACACAGTGCTGATGAAGCATTTTATGTATTTTTGGTAAGATATAAAATATTTCCCAGAAAAGTGTTGGGTTGATCGTGTAGTGAAACTGTAACATTCATGATATATAAGAAAAAACATGATCTTCCTATTTGGGAAGACATTCAAACCCCAAATTTCAATGCATCAAAACAGACTATACATCTCAATAATTATTCAAGTAACATGTTAATACATGATGATATAACTATCATATTTTGTTCTTGAAATTATTTATCTCATTTTTACTTACATTGTATAGAAACTCTGTTCTCAACAAAAAATCCATTGGTGATTCCAAACATGAAGAATATTATAAAAAAATAGTATCTTGATATGATAAAATACAGATATTAATATAATACATTTTATGTTCTATTATAAGAGATAAAAACATTATTAGTTTTAGGATCCACATAAAAACCTATGTGGAAAATGATGGGTCCAATGAAACATACTTCCTAAATACAAGAAATTAAATTTTGATAATAGGGAATAAAAACGATGTTTCTATAATCTACCCAAAAATATAGACAATTATTTCTCATGATCCACATATTTACTATAATACATGAGTATATCATCAATGAACATTAGTATTAAGGAATATACATACCTATGAAATTTCACAATCATCAATGTGTGAATTTTCATTAGAGATTCAGTAGAACCAAAATGATAAATTAAATGCTCGTAATGAGAATATATTTTTATGATTAATGTCTCGCGAATATCATCCATTTGAACTCAAAATTAGTGATAACTCAAATGAAAGATAATTTTTTATACCACTTTTTTCTCTCCAATTGATCAACTATCTCATCAATCATTTTATATGGATATAAAATATTTATCATATCATTGTTAGGAAAATAATAATCCACAAAATGTTTGAGAGCCTGACTCAAATTATTTACACAAAAAAACTATAGTTTCATATTGATATATATTCTGTTAAATTGATCCTTGTAATTATAACTCTTATAATATAAACTTAAATTCGTTCAATTCTATTAGTTCTATCAGATACGATGGATGTTATGTTGTATGAGACTGTTTTGGAGGTTAACCATAAAATATACTTCCATTTTGGGTAGAAACTCATCAAAAATTTCAGGGAAAATGATACGAAACAAGTTAAAATGGATGAAAATTATCCATTATTAATATCATAAATATATAATAGGGAATGATTTTACAAATGATGAATATATATTAAAACCACTAGTTCTAAAAGTCCTTAACTAGTATCATTTAGAATAAAATCATATTTAAATGGATTTTCTAGGATATCAAATGATGTTATTGTTATATGTGAATTATAAAACCTGATATTTTCCTAAAATAATGTCAAATAATCCACACTATAAATCAAGTTATCTACATAATCTTATGCTTAATGATTTTCCAAAGAAACTTATCCTCGTATATTTTTATGGAACAATATTTTTAAAAAAGTATAGAAACTCTCATTTGACATGATGTATTTTTTGTTTTGAAAAAGAAGGAATATCCTCAGTAGTAAAGACCATATTATCAAATACATGATATTAAATGAATGATTTCAACATCACCATATCAAGAATTTTTTTTCAGTATATCAATCAGTATATTATAAAAATCATCTGCAATGGACCTGATTGAACATCGATTACCATTACTATAATCTATATAATTTCATACTCACTAAAATTTTATCATTGTAATCCGATTGAAAACGATCTAGTTGTGGAGAAATGATATTCTTAAAATCACAATGGCTCTCTCTATTATGGTGATGAGAATTATTCTTCTTCATAAATCTTATTAATGTGTAATCACATGGATAAACATTATATGTATCGCTTTCTCATGACATTGGAGAAATGTGATAATATCACTAATTATAGTACATATAGGTGAAATTATGACATTTTCTATGTTGTTCCATCCAAAAATAATTATATGATCTAGTTAACCAGACCAATAACATCCCTTCATTGTTTTTTTGAAAGGAATTATTTACTTATCATATTGTATGATTCAGAGGTGTCCCACCACCATGGATGTAGGTGCCCCCTTTTTTATATTCCTGTCATTAGAGTTTCAACGTCATCTAATAGTAACAACCAAGATTTTTTAAACCATATTTCCAAAGATTTATATTTTTTAAATTCTATTTACTGAGCATATCAATATAAAAAATTATTCCAAGAATACAAATCATTAGGTGAATAAATGGTAATAATATCAACTAAAATATACTTTCAATCAAATAATCACTTGTAACATATTCTATTAAAAAGTAGAGAAATAATATAATCTGTCATAAATTACACCCTTAAAAGATAACTGTATTTGAAATTAAAAAATTATATTCTTATATAAATCCAGATTGTGTGAGGATTAAAATTTTTACTGCACAATTCCTTAATAGCCTATCAAGAAACTCCTTGGATAAAATTATCAGGAACAACTATTTCCCACCAATGGATTTCCACATCTCCCATTATATAAATTCTTGACATAAAAATATGATATTAATTATTCCCATGGAAATCAATGATTTGATTCAACCTATTCAAAATAACCATTAATTTTTTTTGGCATCAAAATCCTTAAAAATATGGTTGGATAATAATTATTGATATTGATTGAATGGTCCACTAGTTATTGTTCAAATTTCATATTAAAATTAGCCATGGCTTCACAAGAAAGGAAAATTAATTAAACTAGATGTTGATTCACCTATTTATTAGGTTAAATGACTTTTATAGCCACTAATTTCATTTTGTTTCTACGATTCCTACACAGTTATATTCATTATAACCAAAAAACTATTTATAGCCGCACTCATTAGAAAATTAATTACTAACAAATATAATGTACAAAATAAACTTATTTTCCTATATTTATTCTCAAAATTGATCCATATTCACTATTTCAACCCTTTCTAAAATGTTACATTATTGTTTAAAAAACATGTTTATGATTTTTAAAAGTATTTTTGTTTTTTCCATTTCATAAAATGTTATAATAAATATTTCAAAAGAAGTACTTTTGGGATATATTTATATAAATGATTTTGATGAAACTATTTTAATCTAGACCCATGTGGATAATGGTGAAACTATCTTGAGAAGTGTCTAAAAATTATTACTAGTGCAAACACCCTAGTATAATGAAGTTCAGTATAAAGAGTTTTGAATATCTTTTTTTGTTCATTGCATTTCATGTTCCTAAATTCCTACTCCTTACAACCATAAAAATAGATAGACGGGTATAATTTATAAATCTAGTATAATAAAAAAACATACATTATTTTCTATTTTAAGGTCTAATAATGGTGGTATCATTTCCCAAGGAAATATAGATTGACTAAAAAATAATATATAATTTTCACTTTACTAGTATAACACACTCATAACATTTGTGTCAAAAATATACTTGGACAGACCAAAACTGATACCATTTTTAAAAAAAAGGTTATTTGGACTGACCATATCTGATTCCATTTTTAATATTTGATCACTCCAGATTTTCTTGAAGAGAGTCATGGGAGCCACTAGGCCTTAGGTGACATTTTGAATGTAGTAATTGACATAAATAAATTCCAAGGTCCATAAGAAATGTTTTTGGATGATTTTAACTATCAATGACAAATAATCCAATACTAAATTTGATGACCATAAAAAGCTCTCTATGATGCATAATAAAAAAATGAAACTAAAAAAAAACAACCCTAACAATATAATATATAAGAGTAAAATATAAAACCAAAAGAAATATTCATGATATATAAAATGAAAAGAAGCAAAAAAATTAAATGTCAATACATCCCGTAACACACCACCAAATCCATGACTCAACTTCACAAAGTATCCCATAGTATCAAGAGGAATCAATAAATAACATAGAAATTGGATCTTCACCAATGTCTTGAATGATGTCATCAGGAATCATAGAACAACACCCAAGTATAGGGATAATATAAAATTAGTAGTGATTTCCAAATAACATCAAAATTAATTAATTTTTTAATGTTGTTTAAATATAAAAAAATATTATATCAACATCATAAATAGATTTTGTTAAAAATATTTTAAAAATACTTTATTAAATTTCAAATTTAATTTTCCATATTTTTCCCATGTCTCATGCATGACTATCCACTAATACTCATGTTTTGTGTTACCATCGATAGTAGATATTCATGTCCATATTCTAATCCACTTGGACGGTGGTACTTCACAACCATTATCCATCCCATCCAACATACTTCCATGTTTTTATTCCAGTATCATGAAAAGTAAATTAACAAAAACCATTTTTATTTTCATCAATTTCACATAAATAAATTTCGTTATTCTACAGAACATAAAATATCCACATTATATGTGCCAAAAACATATCACAATTTTAAAACATCATTTTAATGATGAAAATTATAGGTTTTCCGAAAACTAATAATCATTAAAAAAATTCCAAGAAATAAAATAATCGGGTTTCCATTATCAACCATTTAATGAATTTAACATTAATTAAAAATACAATTATATCCATAATATATCTAATATGAGGATCTAACCACAACATCACCAAGACCACATTCATTAGACAGTGTATACAAAACTGTTTCAAATGAATAACTGAAATATGGCTGAATTTTCCAAAGTACATGTATGCACACAAACACCCACCTCGATGTAAATGTGATAAGGGAGTAAACATAAAAGAATCAACAAGCTAAAAAACAATAATTCATGTAATACATATAAATAGTTCATGAGTATGGTATTATCAGAAGAATGTAAAGGGTCAAAATACCCTCCCAACTAGAAATATTTCCAAAACTAATAAGGTGGAAAAGGTAAATTTTGAGAGTTTTGGCCATTGATATCTATTCTTTGACCACCATATGTAATCCAAAGTACTAGGTATCCCTTTGATTCAATGTATCCACTGTGTTTCTTTCTATTCTATTAAAAATACACAAAACATTTTGGGAAATAAAATGCATGAATGAGTATATACATTACTAGTAGTATGTCCTGAAAGAACTTGGAACACGCCACTCGTCTTTACCTACCTTGGAAATCCATTATCCAAATAAAAAGGTATGGATCCAAAAGAATATGTATATATATATATATATTCTCTTTTAAAAGAATACCAAATGGGATTGTTAGGGGATATCCGTATAATAGCTCAAGCCAAGAAGTAATGTATAAAATAGTTCAAAACTCCCATAAACAAGTCCCAATATCTCACACGTTTTCCTTCATTTATCCTTCCAATTCAACCAAGCATAATCATTGTGATGAACAATCTAAAGGAGAGAAACACAATGTAAAGGGTATGTACCATTGTGCATCTGGAACGGATCTACTGTGACAGTATTTCGGGAGGACCTGCACCTTATTGAAATATAGTGTTCTACTTATGAATCATGTTGAATGGTGATCTATATGAAAGGGGTTCAACTATGTAGTCATATTAACAACACCCATGCTGATGGGACTTCCACTCTAAAGGTCGAGGAATCGTGCCTTTTTGTGACTAGGGTTTCCACTTTGGTCATCGAGGACCCCAACCGTATATAATACGGTGGTTCACATGGTATGAAGCTCTAAAATACCATTGCTCATACTGATGGGTTGTCCAACTATAGTGATCAAGGACTCATTCTCTAGTATGAAAATGGGCTTAAGTGTAGTTAATTGATGACACATTCCAAATCTAATATAGGTTTTCACTCAAAATAAATGTAGTGGTAACATTCCCTTTTTGATGGGGGGTTTCATTCAAGTCTATCAGATTATCCAATTCTAGATAACTACCTTCTATGAGTGTCACCTCATAGAAGCATAATTCCTATAAAATTTCATATCATTTATGTAACAACCCGAGAATTCATGTTTTGTGTAATGATATGTTTCCCCTTTTAGTTGGACCATCTTGCTTTAAAAAGAAAATGAAAATAAACGAAAAACGTAACAACAAGCATGAATGGAACATTCCTTTATTAAGAAACTTGACGTTTACAACTTCCCACAATCAAAACATCACTAACCAAGGATTCCAACCAAGAATCCGATTACAACGATGGGAAGACTGCTTAGAACCACTAGGAGCCCGAGTATGCGGTAAGGATTTCGAGCATCCATCATAAGGAACGTAAGAATGGCTGACGCCACCGCGACCGTTCTCAACACCAAGGGGATCATACGAACCATCCTTGCTTCTCCTTCAGCCACTTGGGGTAAGGGTCACCCGAGACCTAATTCTTTTATAAGCACCAAAGATGACCGTTGGACCACAAACGGTCATAAATCTAACCGTTGGATCCCAAACGACCATAAATCCGACCGTTGGTTCCCAAAGGATCCAATGATCGTTTTGACCGTTGGAAATAAAATGATCCGAATGATACATGTGTAGTTTTCTTTAATGTTTTAAATGACCCCAATGTTAATTATCCTTTGATTTCAAAAAAATAAGATTTGTATTTTATGTTTTAAAAGGAAAGAATTAATATTATTGTCCTCTTCCACTATACTTTTTAATTAAATAATTAAACAATTGTTTTTCTAGTTATATCAAACCTGTTGAATTTCATTTATGAGTTTGCATCAAAATAGATACCATATTTCTCGTATGATTAAACCTTTTATTAATTATTTTAGAAACTACGTCAAATTATGGTTTCTTTCACTTGTGTGTTTTGTGGTGTTAATATTTTCACCAACACACACTTGTATGTGTGATAAAATATAGTTGCACTAAATGTTACCTTCTAATTAAGAAAAATAGGATAGTTAACTAGCAAGGGGATTTAAAATATATATACTTGTGTCATGTTTTAATGAAATAGTATGTAATTAATAATTAAGGATTAATAATATTGTCAATCTAATATTAATTTTTGATGTTGCAAAAATATATATATATACATATAATAAAACGTTTTGATCAAATCAATATATATATATATATATATATATTTTTTTAACCAATAATATATTTTAAATAAGAATGGTTTAATAATAATAATATAAATTAGTCTTGATTAAATTATTTGACAACAGAATTATTATTAAAATAATGAATAATTGAGTTTAATAAATTAATAATAAAAAACTGGAAGAAATGTTTAATACTATAAAAAAAATAAATTATTAAAAACAACTTTTTTTTTCTGCGGGAGCCGCGTTTTAAACCCGTGGCGCAACCCCAGCCGTCTGATCCCTCCATCTTTTGATCACGGCCGTCCGCTTCTTTTATCGCGCTGCATCCTCAGCCGCTTGATAAGGCCGCGTTTAATCCCAGCCGTTGATCTGTTTTTACATCCTTCTCCACGTCGCGTTTCTTCCTCCTCGCGCCGAACCAGCAGCACTACTGCACTGCCTTTTTTTTCTTTTCTTCTTCGCCGTGTAGACCCAGCAACGCCCCCTTTCCACGCGGTTGATGTCGACACTCCACCTCCCTCGAAGTCCTCCTCTTCTCCTCCTTCGTTTTGTTTTTTTTAAGCCCCTGTTGCATCGAGGATCGATGGAACGGCTCCTGAACTCTCCGACCTCCAGGCGACGCTCCGGCCTTCCTCCTCCTCGACGAACTGTTGCACCCTACTCTTCCTCCTCCTCGACGAACTAGTAAGGGTTGTTTTTTTCCAGTTTGTGTAAAAACCGGTTGTGTATATAGTTATATACACGTTTTTACTTGATATATATAAACATATATATATATTCTATGTTTATACCCTCGGCTTCTGGATCTGGTTTGCTGCACCATCTCTTCTTCTCCTCCTCCTTCTCGTCGAGCTGGTAAGGGATAGTTGAGTTTTGTGTTTTTTTTATACGCTTATATATGTAAACATATATATATATATTTGGATATAACTTTCAATCCTTTGTTTTTGGGCTCCCTAAATATGAATATTAGTTCTAAACTCATGTTTTAATGTGTCAAATACTTGAAAAGGGTCAAGTGTGCTTTTGTGTTTTCTTTTACTTCGAAATATAAATAAGTATATACATGTTTATATAAACACAAACCCATTTGCATGTACGCGCTATGTGTGTAATGTATACATACGTCCTGAGGCTATGCACCTGATTCCGCTGGCTTCGTTGTCTTCCTCTCCTCCTCTCCATACTGGTAAGGGTGATATTTTGAAACTCGGTTTGGGTTCATGTTTGTTTTTCGTTTTATGTCATATTTTTCATATATATAAATATACATGTATCATGTTTTGAAATATAAACGAGGAAGATCAAATTTAAGTTATGTTTTTATTACAATTCGACTTATATACATATACATGTTTATCTTTTGTATGAAACCTCTTCCAAATCAGAACTGTTCTTGTGTACATCAAATTAAGACAAGATTTGCGGGAATCCAAAGTATGAATAAAACTGAATCCCTTGACAAGTGTTAAGTTGATTTCCTTATGTGCTTTTATAAAACCCTACCTACCCCTTTTGTTAGAAAATTTATGTTCTTAAGAATATGTGAATCATGTAATGAATCAATTGAGTATTATTTAATTAACTAGACCACTGAGACACATATTCACAATACACGGCTTCGTGTGTTACATATATACATAACTGTGGACTGATTGACAGTATTTTTTTTGGCAAACAAAAGTTAACATTGTTTGGTGATTGTTTTAATTCTTATCCATTTCTAGAACTCCGAATAGTTGCAAGAAATGACACTTGCCTTGTTTTTAATTTTCTAGCACATTATGGTTCCAAAAGGAGATGTTTTAAAGATATCCTTAAGCCTGGAAGTGGCCCTTAGTAATAATGTAATTCTACATGACAAACCAATACATTGAGTGTTTAAGTTATTATTTCTTGTGTAATAATCTTGTTGTTTCCAGTTCTGATTCTTTATTTATGCTCATGACATGATCTTCTTCAAATGGTGAATATGAATGAGAGACTTTGACTATGAATATATGAATGAAACCTAATGAACGTATGACCATGTCTAAATATGAGAGGGAAGTATTGGACTTACATGTTATGGACGGGTGCGCCCGGAATTATACAGCGCTCCAATGCATTGGGTAAAGGATGAGTCTCATGAGACGTTATGTGCTACAGTCTTGGCGGTTAGCCTCGGCTTGTGCTGCTATGGAAACGGGATTGGCGGTTAGCCTTGACCCGTATTAAGTTATGTTTTTATGGTCTTGACGCAAGGTCTTGACAAGGTCCGGCATTATACTTTCCCTCCACATATGAAGATTAATGGTGAACCAGGGGATGGTTCAACTAACAGGACATCCCTAACTGGGTAAATTCCCTTAGACTATGAGAAAGGAAACATGTGATAAGAACTGAAAAACATATGTTCGGTAACATAAGAACATTACGTGTCCTTGTCTTGTTTAATGTAATGTTTTATCACTTTCTAAAATGTCTGCCTTGAAAGGCTCCCTTGATCATGAAACCGTACTTAACCTGACAAGAACTGTTTTCTTATGGTGAACTGTTAAATGAACTGCTTTCTTCTCACGAACCATGATATGCATGTTTTCCTACCTAGCCATAGTAATTCCCTTGGAATTAAAGTAACCTTGTTTTAACTTTATGTATTGCTTACTCTGTTTATTTTGCGCACTCTGACCATGTTTACATTAAGGCTTATTGCAAGTACATGCCTCTTTGTGCAAGTGGTTTTCAAAGAAAGTTGGATTTCATGTTTTTAATAAATGATTATGTTTGAGAAAAGTATTTGTATTCTTTTCAAAGGATTTATGTATGAAAGGATTTTCCTAAAAATGATTTTTTTAAACCCCTTACTGGGCATTTTTGCTCACCCTACGTTTTGTTTAAAATTTTTCAGGTACGGTTGATATTAATGAAGCTAAACAAAAGCAGCTGGTTTCCCAGAATCCCGAACCTCACGATCCTCTGTTGTGATGAGACATGATATTTTGTTTGTAATGATGTAGTGTTAAGTGTATCATGTCTCATTAAGCACCCCGGTATTTGGGGGTCGCTAAAGTTGGTATCAGAGGATGGGTTCAGGAAACTCTGGAAAACCAGGTGATATAAATATATTGCTAAGACTAATTAAGTAAAAACGTTATGATTTTCAGATGGGTGATGTACCTACTGACCTTTTTTCACTCCCCACCGAGGCCCTAGAGAACATTATATCTCTAGTTAGCCGTGAAAACTTCTTGAACTATGCTCACATTCGCATGACGTGTAAGCACCTATACGATGTGTCGAACTCATCTAGGGTGCTTAGTCTCCACCGGGGAATAGGGATGGATTATCTCCTAATGATGATGACCCAGTTTCCCTCGTATGCACGTCGAGGAAGGTATCACGAAGGACTCTTCCGAGTGTTTACTGCGGGCGAGGAGTTCGGCACAATGCTAGATAACCCTTTCCAAGAAGCTGCTGCTGCCGGAGATCTTCGAGCGGCTTATCTGTGTCAGGTCCTGCACTATGGCTTCTGGGGCCAGTTAATGGACTTTGAAGCATTGGAGAATGAGTCCACTCGTGTGTCTCTTAGGCAAGAAGTGTACACTGACGTTTCCCAACTCCACACCCCTCACGCGAAACTCAAGAGGCGCTATAAATGTCCCCATGACTTTAGTCATGTTTGTTCTTCCTGTGTTTGGTTTGTGGAGTTAGAGAGTTTCGCCTCTCTTTGTAGTGTCCGTCTGGAAAACTCAGACTTTAATGTGTAAACTTTCTTAATTAAAAAGTTTATGATCTCTTTCCTCTTAGTGTTGTTAAGTGACCTCTCTTGTTTACCTTTTCTTCTAGATGGCAAGTCAGATGAACCTCTCGTCTCTGCCTGACGAGTTAATAGAGGTTGTCTTGATCAGAACTTGTATGGAGGACTTTCCCTCCTTTCTCCACCTACGAGGGTCCTGTCAACGTCTTCTGGACATAGAAAACAGTCCAGAAATTCTCCGCGCGTGTCAGGAGAATGAATATGTGATCCACCTCCTTGCCACCACCCAGCTCCCCTGCTATAGGCGAAGGGGGAGATACCAGGAAGGGCTGTTTCAGTGTTTCTCTATGACACGGAACTTCTCCGCCAGAGCTTGCTTTCTCGTAGCAGCTCAGGATGGCAACCTCAGAGCCGCCTACATGTTTCAGATCCTGAACGTCAGCCTTCTCAATCGCATTGTACCCCTCAACTACCTCGAGCGTAATGAAGTTCGAAGGGTTACTAGGGGATTCGTCCGCTCGGACGTCTCAGAACTGTTTATTGCACGAGCCTCCCTGTGGAAGCCTGTGTGTAGTGCCCATGAGCAGGAGTACAAGTATTATTGCTCAAAGTGTATCTGGGTCAGGGAAACAGAGGAGCTGTGTACCAGTTTAGGGGTACCGTTAACTGAGCCAGGCCTTCAGTTTTGGTAATGTTGTGCGACCGAAGTCTTTCTCTTGTCTTTTTATGAATAGAATTGTGAGGACGCAATTCTTTTAAGGGGGAGATAATGTAACAACCCGAGAATTCATGTTTTGTGTAATGATATGTTTCCCCTTTTAGTTGGACCATCTTGCTTTAAAAAGAAAATGAATATAAACGAAAAACGTAACAACAAGCATGAATGGAACATTCCTTTATTAAGAAACTTGACGTTTACAACTTCCCACAATCAAAACATCACTAACCAAGGATTCCAACCAAGAATCCGATTACAACGATGGGAAGACTGCTTAGAACCACTAGGAGCCCGAGTATGCGGTAAGGATTTCGAGCATCCATCATAAGGAACGTAAGAATGGCTGACGCCACCGCGACCGTGCTCAACACCAAGGGGATCATACGAACCATCCTTGCTTCTCCTTCAGCCACTTGGGGTAAGGGTCACCCGAGACCTAATTCTTTTATAAGCACCAAAGATGACCGTTGGACCACAAACGGTCATAAATCTAACCGTTGGATCCCAAACGACCATAAATCCGACCGTTGGTTCCCAAAGGATCCAATGATCGTTTTGACCGTTGGAAATAAAATGATCCGAATGATACATGTGTAGTTTTCTTTAATGTTTTAAATGACCTCAATGTTAATTATCCTTTGATTTCAAAAAAATAAGATTTGTATTTTATGTTTAAAAAGGAAAGAATTAATATTATTGTCCTCTTCCACTATACTTTTCAATTAAATAATTAAACAATTGTTTTTCTAGTTATATCAAACCTGTTGAATTTCATTTATGAGTTTGCATCAAAATAGATACCTTATTTCTCGTATGATTAAACCTTTTATTAATTATTTTAGAAACTACGTCAAATTATGGTTTCTTTCACTTGTGTGTTTTGTGGTGTTAATATTTTCACCAACACACACTTGTATGTGTGATAAAATATAGTTGCACTAAATGTTACCTTCTAATTAAGAAAAATAGGATAGTTAACTAGCAAGGGGAATTAAAATATATATACTTGTGTCATGTTTTAATGAAATAGTATGTAATTAATAATTAAGGATTAATAATATTGTCAATCTAATATTAATTTTTGATGTTGCAAAAATATATATATATACATATAATAAAACGTTTTGATCAAATCAATATATATATATATATATTTAACCAATAATATATTTTAAATAAGAATGGTTTAATAATAATAATATAAATTAGTCTTGATTAAATTATTTGACAACAGAATTATTATTAAAATAATGAATAATTGAGTTTAATAAATTAATAATAAAAAACTGGAATAAATGTTTAATACTATAAAAATAAATTATTAAAAACAACTTTTTTTTCTGCGGGAGCCACGTTTTAAACCCGCGGCGCAACCCCAGCCGTCTGATCCCTCCATCTTTTGATCACGGCCGTCCGCTTCTTTTATCGCGCTGCATCCTCAGCCGCTTGATCAGGCCGCGTTTAATCCCAGCCGTTGATCTGTTTTTACATCCTTCTCCACGCCGCGTTTCTTCCTCCTCGCGCCGAACCAGCAGCACTGCTGCACTGCCTTTTTTTTTCTTTTCTTCTTCGCCGTGTAGACCCAGCAACGCCCCCTTTCCACGCGGTTGATGTCGACACTCCACCTCCCTCGAAGTCCTCCTCTTCTCCTCCTTCATTTTGTTTTTTTTAAGCCCCTGTTGCACCGAGGATCGATGGAACGGCTCCTGAACTCTCCGACCACCAGGCGACGCTCCGGCCTTCCTCCTCCTCGACGAACTGTTGCACCCTACTCTTCCTCCTCCTCGACGAACTAGTAAGGGTTGTTTTTTTCAGTTTGTGTAAACACCGGTTGTGTATATAGTTATATACACGTTTTTACTTGATATATATAAACATATATATATATTCTATGTTTATACCCTCGGCTTCTGGATCTGGTTTGCTGCACCATCTCTTCTTCTCCTCCTCCTTCTCGTTGAGCTGGTAAGGGATAGTTGAGTTTTGTGTTTTTTTTATACGCTTATATATGTAAATATATATATATATATTTGGATATAACTTTCAATCCATTGTTTTTGGGCTCCCTAAATATGAATATTAGTTCTAAACTCATGTTTTAATGTGTCAAATACTTGAAAGGGGTCAAGTGTGCTTTTGTGTTTTCTTTTACTTCGAAATATAAATAAGTATATACATGTTTATATAAACACAAACCCATTTTCATGTACGCGCTATGTGTGTAATGTATACATACGTCCTGAGGCTATGCACCTGATTCCGCTGGCTTCGTTGTCTTCCTCTCCTCCTCTCCGTACTGGTAAGGGTGATATTTTGAAACTCGGTTTGGGTTCATGTTTGTTTTTCGTTTTATGTCGTATTTTTCATATATATAAATATACATGTATCATGTTTTGAAATATAAACGAGGAAGATCAAATTTAAGTTATGTTTTTATTACAATTCGACTTATATACATATACATGTTTATCTTTTGTATGAAACCTCTTCCAAATCAGAACTGTTCTTGTGTACATCAAATTAAGACAAGATTTGCGGGAATCCAAAGTATGAATAAAACTGAATCCCTTGACAAGTGTTAAGTTGATTTCCTTATGTGCTTTTATAAAACCCTACCTACCCCTTTTGTTAGAAAATTTATGTTCTTAAGAATATGTGAATCATGTAATGAATCAATTGAGTATTATTTAATTAACTAGACCACTGAGACACATATTCACAATACACGGCTTCGTGTGTTACATATATACATAACTGTGGACTGATTGACAGTATTTTTTTTGGCAAACGAAAGTTAACATTGTTTGGTGATTGTTTTAATTCTTATCCATTTCTAGAACTCCGAATAGTTGCAAGAAATGACACTTGCCTTGTTTTTAATTTTCTAGCACATTATGGTTCCAAAAGGAGATGTTTTAAAGATATCCTTAAGCCTGGAAGTGGCCCTTAGTAATAATGTAATTCTACATGACAAACCAATACATTGAGTGTTTAAGTTATTATTTCTTGTGTAATAAGCTTGTTGTTTCCAGTACGGATTCTTTATTTATGCTCATGACATGATCTGCTTCAAATGGTGAATATGTATGAGAGACTTTGACTATGAATATATGAATGAAACCTAATGAACGTATGACCATGTCTAAATATGAGAGGGAAGTATTGGACTTACATGTTATGGACGGGTGCGCCCGGAATTATACAGCGCTCCAATGCATTGGGTAAAGGATGAGTCTCATGAGACGTTATGTGCTACAGTCTTGGCGGTTAGCCTCGGCTTGTGCTGCTATGGAAACGGGATTGGTGGTTAGCCTTGACCCTTATTAAGTTATGTTTTTATGGTCTTGACGCAAGGTCTTGACAAGGTCCGGCATTATACTTTCCCTCCACATATGAAGATTAATGGTGAACCAGGGGATGGTTCAACTAACAGGACATCCCTAACTGGGTAAATTCCCTTAGACTATGAGAAAGGAAACATGTGATAAGAACTAAAAAACATATGTTCGGTAACATAAGAACATTACGTGTCCTTGTCTTGTTTAATGTAATGTTTTATCACTTTCTAAAATGTCTTCCTTGAAAGGCTCCCTTGATCATGAAACCGTACTTAACGTGACAAGAACTCTTTTCTTATGGTGAACTGTTAAATGAACTGCTTTCTTCTCACGAACCATGATATGCATGTTTTCCTACCTAGCCATAGTAATTCCCTTGGAATTAAAGTAACCTTGTTTTAACTTTATGTATTGCTTACTCTGTTTATTTTGCGCACTCTGACCATGTTTACATTAAGGCTTATTGCAAGTACATGCCACTTTGTGCAAGTGGTTTTCAAAGAAAGTTGGATTTCATGTTTTCAATAAATGATTATGTTTGAGAAAAGTATTTGTATTCTTTTCAAAGGATTTATGTATGAAAGGATTTTCCTAAAAATGATTTTTTAAACCCCTTACTGGGCATTTTTGCTCACCCTACGTTTTGTTTAAAAATTTTCAGGTACGGTTGATATTAATGAAGCTAAACAAAAGCAGCTGGTTTCCCAGAATCCCGAACCTCACGATCCTCTGTTGTGATGAGACATGATATTTTGTTTGTAATGATGTAGTGTTAAGTGTATCATGTCTCATTAAGCACCTCGGTATTTGGGGGTCGCTAAAATTTATCATAAAACCAATATTGATGGAACTGTCACATTATATGTATAAAATAACCCATGATAGACTACTGATGGTGAAAAAGTTGTGTACAAATGAAGAATATATAGAAGATCAGTGTTTCAAAAAATTAAACCAAGGGCTACATGATGTGTGAGGGTAACCACACAGAGTGTTGCCCAAATCCACTACCTAGCCATGTTTATAGACATATAATAGCTCCAAAACTGTGTATAAGTACCTTCAATATTGGTTTTCTAAATGATTTTCCTAGAATATTCCGTACAAGTCCATGTACCTTTGGTTGTATCCATGTAATATTGTACAAAGTTGAGTGACCGACCGTGCACTACCACATGGAGCACTGCCTATGTGACAGATCACATGCCTCCCCCATCTAGTGATTATGTTAATGAAATATGTTTGGGATATAGACTATTATTTTTCTAATGTGTTTCCATGAACATAGCCTCCATACTAAATTGGATACACTCAGTTTGTTATTCCAGGTACACATCGAGTAGTAGTGTTTTTTAAAAATTCATACTTCCATGATCTGTGCACTCAAAGTAGTCTAAACCTTTAATTAAATACATATCATTGGCTTGGATTTGGGATTCTAGATAAGGATATCCATTTACTTCCATTTGTTGGCTGGAAATATGATATCGTCAACCATTGAAATTTTTGTAATGGGTTTTGCATGCCTCAAATCATTACACCTTCGATGAATAAACCCTTGATAATTAAAAAAATAACACACTTTCTTCAATAAACCTATATATATTCTTTTTTTATGATCATCCATTCACTCAAGATAATATTAAAATTTTGGTGGTTTGATCAGGCTTCATACCACCCATAAATGATTATTTGGGACCAAGATGTCCAACTAGTGACAATGTTAATGAATCTTGATGAAAAATCACTACATAATTTTTTTAAGAAAGAATTGTATGTATTTATTTTCATATGATCATGAATGGACATTCAGGCTATGAATATGAAGAAATAATCCAATTAAAACATGTATTTATGAGCATTCATAAGCCGCAATTAGCATAAATCAATATAAGAGATTAGTATGATCATATATTTTTAATCACCAATTGTGTAAACCAAAAATTAATGATCCCTACATCTCGAGTGGATTAGTGTTTAGTGAACATCATGATCTCTATTTATTGAAAGTTTTTATTTCATTTATAATTCTCTCATCTTCTCTAATCTGATGTTTTTTCATTTTTATTTGCAATCTTCCAACGGAATGTGGATGGGGAAACTCTCAATAAATCCAAGATTACGAATCCCACCAAGTAAAATCTCCCTAGAAGTATAATTATAGTATCACTATTTATGATAAAATTAGTGAATAAATAAATTAATTCAATGAAGGTACCTCAAACAAATGAGGTGTCTGAAAGTCCATTGCCGACCTATTTTATATTCCACCGATGGAAAAAAATGTCTTCAATTCTGAACCATTACATCAAATTAATACTTCTGTATTTTTAATGAGTTATCCCTTTTTCAATAAGGAACCATGCACACTCAATATAAAATATCATTAATATTTTATATAATATTTATTTTTGGAACATCGGGTCTCAGAATTGCATGTCAACTAAATGAATATATAAATATAAGTACTATAATGAAATGTATTTTTTGTGTATGATTCCATCTTAAATATTTTAATCCCTAAAATTAAAAACTAAATAGACTACTTAGGGCACTAATCTCGCATATGCTTTACCGATCCAATAACTCTCATACAGGTTTACATTTTTCTACATCACATTAACTAAGGGGATGGTCCACCCATTTAGGGTTCCCTCAATTGGATCCTCAATCACCACTAGGTCCTCTAAATTGGTGTATCAATTAATGATTTCTACCAGGCCCAGTCAATAAAACTGATGGAGTTATGAACATATATCATCATATTTTAAAAGTGGATGAATTACTTCACCTGATCAATATGTGGGGATTAGTAATGTTTGTATGTAGTGTTTCCAACCCTATACATGACCATGAACGGCCTGATAAACCTCATGGATCAATTTGAACCCCTAACGAACCTCCAAAATCCTTATCAAGTGGACTCTCCCAAGAAAATTTGGTCTCTCTACTCAAAATCTAAGGGACTTTGATGATAATATATGAAATATTTATACGTACTCTAGTACATCCTCTTCAACTCACGGATGACCTAGTCCATTTCTATTATCACCTACACCATCTCTAGGCCCATAATATTTTTCTCCCAATCAATTTTCAGACCAACAGTGGCCTTTAGGTTCTCTAGTAAATGGACATAAATGTTTCCATGATGATTGTATAATGGTAGTTTTAATTTTACACAAACTCTAAAAATGAATGATATCCTCGCAAATCTGGTCAAATTCTGACACCCAATCCCTCAATATATCCTTTATCACATTAATAGTGCACATGGTCTCCCCATCAGTCTTCGTTTTAAAGGATGTTATAATTCTCATTTTGGACATGAAATCCTCTTACCGGCCACTCCACTATCATGATGTAAAAATCACATCATGTTCTGAGACAATCCTTATGGGAACCCCATTAAGGATATTGTTCTACTATACATACACCTTCCCTAAACCCCCCACAAAAATTTTCTCCCTCCTTGTAAGGAAGTGTGCCATTATCATTTGTATGTTAAATATCACCTTGAAGAAATCATGTCCCTTTGTTTTGACTAGAATTCATGTGATAAATTCCTTGGAAATTCTATTCTTCTTCCACTCAAGGATCTCAAGGGGATGCACCAAACCTGATCGACTTGCTTCATGGCCATCAACGTGTAACAAGTGAGGTACTTAGATAAAAACAAAGTAAATGGTTCCTCTCATGATGTACATATAAAACTAATGTTGATGTTCTCTTTAAATATTCACCATAATGGGACGTACATATAGAGGAGATGTAGAGAAATATCACATCACCTATTTCTACATTATGTCTAGAACAACCATCTGTCCCTATAGAATGATGATATGATTGCTTCAATCTAAATATCCATCTATTTATTACCCCATTTATATATATAGTGTCACAGGTCCTCACAACATATGTATCTTAACTAGGACACAATTACATACGTGAGAATCATAGCAGTCGACATCATCATCTATGGAAAAGTTATACCATATTTCTCAAACAAAGTCATCTATAAGAAGGCCACCTATTCTAAATCCTCCCACAGAAAAAAAGACTATAAAATAATTATATGGGAATCTACTATGGAATTTTAATTTACCGGATTATTGATTATTTTGATGTCATTGTATTGTAGTAACTCTAACCAGTGCTGGTGTTTGAGGATCAAGTTCCTATATGTGAAGAAGTAATAGAGACTCTAATATTTGTACTAAACCAAAAATCAGTCCCCCAGTAGGTAGTTCATTCATATACTCAATGTGACGACTAACAATTCCATATCTAGGTAATTATTCACATAGATCTGGTCATTAGGTCTCATATACCTCCACCATTATATATTAAATTCATTTCCCTAGATAAACATGTAGGAGGTACCATATCCCAATGCATTGTAATATAATACTTAAATCTCAAGAACCTTTCACATTATCCAAAATAGAGAAGTTGTTAGACTCATCTTAATTCCTCCTTGGAATTCAAACACTAGTTAGAGAGGATAAATTTTACACCATTCCACTTCACGTCAGTCAAATGTGATGAAACCCATTAGAAGTCTACCCCAGTACTCCCATAGTACCCTTCTGAGATAAAAACCTTTGTACCTATGTATTTCTATTCTATGAATCATAGTAAATGTATGCATCAATAATCACTGGATCCACAACTAATCCATGTTAAGAGATTAAATTCCCCAAAAAATGAAACTCATAAATCCATAAATAGAACATTGAGAACATTCCATAAAGATAATTCTCTAGAATCAGAACTGTTATTATCCCCATGTTCTTTTTTAGAACTTCATCTGATGCATAATAGACAAGTAATTTATGGATGAAGAAAAAAATAGGTCCATGTAAGGTTGGAATAATTCGTTAATAAAATTTATAAACACATTTGGGTAATTCATCACACTGAATGGTATCACTAAAAATTCATAATGACTAAGAAATAATGGAATCCTAAAATTTGAATATCAGACTTGTGAACCCTCAATTAGTGGAATATAAAGTTAAAAACAATCTTCAAGAACCATCATGGAGCACACAACTCTTTAAATAGGTCTTAAATCCCCAAAAGAGGTACATGTTAATTATACTGGAATGAGTTTGGGGAAAAAATCCACAAATATATTTAAACATTCATAAGCATTTTTTCACAATCCAAAAACACTTTTTATTCTTAGGGGTACACACTAGCCCTTATAAACCCCTTCTCTTGGTGGTCCTCTAATATCAATGGCATATCTCAACACATGGTTACGACCAACCATTATACTGTACATTTCATCAGAGTGGTTCCATAATGAATGTTTCATGAAAAATTCCATCTCCCACCTAAGAGGTGGTATGGCAACATCATCATTAAATATTTTCATGTATTACACTAAAATGAAAGGAATTCATATGCTTGGGGGGGGGGGTCTTTTACACTGTTGGATACACTCCCCAAATTATGGGTGATGGGTTGAAACTGTCTTCTCGTAATACCCACTTTACCTGCTATGAGATCTCTCTATCTCGAATAGGATATTTTATTCCCATTAGTAGGAGTGAATCTGAATTTTATATGGTCTTATTAAATATTGGATTGGACCGTGTAAAACCAAACTATATCTAAGATGATGTCTTAGGGGTCTATTGTCATTACCAAAATGACTGATGTGAACCTCTCTCCACCAAGCGATCACTCTCACTTCTAGAAGATAGATGACACGTATGAATTGTTCCAAATTGTATTATCAAGTTGAGACTATAGGGATATAACCTCAAAGGGTATATTTAGATATCACTAGAGAAGTTTTACGATAATTGAATGATTGGAAAATGAATTTACTAATAATTAATAATTAGTATAATGAACACATATCGTATCTCTAACCATATTTTGGTTCACAATATCATAAGCCTCTATCATCTTCTAATATATGTTCTCTCGGTCTCCAGCTCCCTAAGCCTGATGTTGGATGTCTAGTGTGAGTTTTTGGAGGATCTCATATCATAATCCACCTACCAAAGATCCTTTAGTTCCACTTCAATATTATACTAAATGAGGACCACCCTATTCTCACATTGAATTACCCTAATTCGGACACTCTCTCTCTTGTAGAAGTAAATTAACTATCTATATGTGATTCTGGACTGAATTGTCAAGTAGCCTCAAAATACGTGGCTAATCCCACCAGAAGAGAATCACCTCCCTTCTCTATGATAATCATATGATCATTTTTTCCACTGAATGCAGACATGAGCCAGATATCGTGGAGGTCTTATACACAAGGATAACATTATCTGACATCTTATAGATATAGCAGAAGACACAACAATGTGATACCCTATACTATCTCTACCGTGTTGGTGACCCTATAAAAATATACCTCTCACCAGTTCCTTCTCTAGAATCTTATCATATGTTTGTATTTACAAGGGCACTATGCTAACATGGTTCTATCTACGTAGTTCATTATCAATCTTATGTGCTCAGAAGTGGCTATCCTAGACCATGCATGGGAGTTCTATGTAAGGACTATGAACCTCACTACATGATCAGCCACCATCATCCCTCCATTCTATAGCTCTAGAAACTCATGAATGCAATCCAAGCATAAGAATAATAGTATTATTCCATATGTAATAGAATTTTGATTTCTGAACATGATATTTTTGACTCATCGTTTATCTACATAATAAGACTATGCGATCACCCATCTTATCCTGGTAAAAGGATAGCATCCATTGATACTAAATAATGACTTGATGTCTAAATGTTTTTATATTCATAGACCATCGACACATTCAATTCCTCTAATACTTGAGGATCAATATCAATGTGGAACCTTAGTGACCACTAATGATAGAACTTGTATTGTGTGATAAGAATACACACATATAAATCCTTCTATATGGGGATAATATTCTTCTCAATAGGTGTAGTATCTACTACATACCCTCTATGAAGAAGATGCTTCTGGTATGGACCCTAAATTGCGGCCTCCTCACCCATCGAATCATCTTCATGATATAGAACTGGAACTCTAGTTGGAAGTCATCACAGAGGCATCTAGAGGGTTATTAATATTCTCCACCATTAGATGATTATACATATATAAGAACAAATAGGAGTTCAATCTATAAGAATCGTCAATGAATAAATCATATGAGATGAAAATACTATTGGTCCCTATAACTAATTTCTCAAAATTCCGAGTTGACATACATCTAGTCAAGTTCCTAGAGAATGGATATTCCATTCATGGCCCCATAAGTAGATTCCCTGGCATGAGATCCACTTCTATATCAATTTGACACATTTTCCATATTCCAATCAATATATTCATAAGTGTACTATTCCAAACACCATCCCAAGTAATGAATAAAATTTTATTCCATTATGTAATGACTTCACCTAACATGTGGATCGAGAAACAACTAACCAAATAATACATACATATGATAGGGACAAGAGACCAATTAAAAAGTAATAAACAACAATTGGAGTCATTTTAACATGTACATTAATGCACACATGTGACCATATTGATCAAAATGTTAAATGGAATTATAATTAAAAGAATCCAAAATCTAAGGGAACAACAATATAAGAAAAAACATTAAATTCTACAATTGTACAGTAGTGTAATATGAAGGTAATGTGAAAAATTAATTTTCAACCAAAAAATAAGTCCTTGTCTAAAAGAACATGAAAAACTAAACACTAAATAATAAAATCTATTGATTTCCATGTTGCAACCACCATACATGGAAAAAAGTTATATGTTTCAAAAAAATCATTTAATGTATTTAATGACTTATATATAATCTATAAATGTCCAACAAAAGTGTGGGAAATGCACATGTAGGGGTGATTATATATATACCTAGTGGGACACCCAAAATGATGTAGGGGGATAAGAATGTGATAATATTAGAATATAAAGATAATAGATATTAAACAAGGTGCAGTGAAAAAGAACAACTCGATCCAAAAAAATATGAAAAGTAACCAATTCAAAACATAAGGGGATCAACAAAATTACAAGATAAATAAAATGTCATTTATTTTCCACCCATACCAGGAGAGTCAAATAATTTAACCAAGAGGATCTAAACCCAGAACGAATGTGGCATACCCCCATGCCTTCACCAAGCATGGAAAAAGAGTAACCAAATCTAAAGGTATGGATATTGTATTATATAAATATATTTTTAGTCAAATGAAAAACAAATGAGAGTTTATGGGGATCTCCATCTCATATATCTATCAAATAATTAGTGTATTCAATCATTCCAAAAGTTAATAATTAATTCCCAACATCTTATGTGTCTACCTAGAGGTATCCATCCATGTCAACTATGCATCGTCATTCACAAACATTTCCAAGGGGAGAAGAAATAAATGTATTGAAAATTAACCATTGTGGGTTAGGAGGATCCACACTGATATAATTAATGGAAGACCTGCAACCATGTGTATTACAGGTTCCCACATCGAGGACCTGATTCCTACACAATAGTGTATTTCACTTGGTAGGATGATGAGGAGGGACCACGACAAAACTAATGTTGGGTTACAAGCTTGCGGTCAATGAACCATGTCCTACTGTTACAGAAGGGTCTTACATTGGTCATCACGAACCCACACCATATTTAATAGGTGGTTCCACATGGTATAAGTTGCTAAGGACCCACACCAATTTTTATTTGTGGTTCTATTCTAGTGTCTTTGATTATTATTTGCCTGATCACTTCCATAATCATGCATAACCCCAAATAAGAATCATTCTTAGAAAATTTAACATCATATCTACAAAGCCATTATGGATAACACCATCCCATACTATGTGGAAAAACATTTACGATATACTACCCATGTGTGAAAATATATGTTCTTATGAAGGAGATGTATAGGTTCCAAGTTTCATAAAATGGAACTAAGGGGTCCCCGGTGTTTCAAGGGACCGACATGGTGTGGGGCACTAACTCACCACTTGGTTATTTCCCTAGATAACATAAGGATTCTATCCCATGTTTTAGTACATGTCAGGAATATGGAATATATAGATTTTCCAAACTAAAAGGGACTAGGTCGTGTCATTATGGTCGTACATGTGTACTTTGGTAAATGGAAATGTGTATAGTTGTGTACTCCAATATAGAGTCTTTCCCATGTTATCTATCAATTGGTTAACCCAACCAAGGATAATGTATACGTGATATAGGAGGGATACACATCATTGAATAATTATAGATTTATAAAACCCCAGCCTCCACACTAATGGAGGTACATAATGTATTTTCATCCTTATGGAGGATGTGTATTCAAGTTGTTCAAGAATTCTTATAGCAGCGGTCCATTCATTGAATATGGTCATTTCCTTTGGGTTTAGCCCTATATTTTGATGAGTTTTTTGGATCATGATATGGATCACCATTTCCTGAAATCTAATCGATGAAAATATCATCACGTCGACAAAGAAGGTCACATTTTTGAGTTCTCTATAACACCAATACCTTTCATATCAAATAATCATCCACTGATCATCAAACATAACTTCCAAGATGCACCAAAAAAAATAAAAATTCCTATTTTAGTGAAACATCACCAATTTCATGATGTTTTTGAGATTTTAATGCTCTGATCATTCTTAGTACCTCTCAAATATGTGGATTCGGCACTATGGAGTTTGAATACAGATGAAAGCAATGAAATCGATGTTGAAATGAACAAGATATTTATTTTAGATATTTTTTTCCAATCATTTCTAACCAATGATCTAGAATGGGATTCTATGGTTACCATCTAATGAAATAGTAAATTTTAATCTTTTATGTATGAGCATACATATTCCAAAAATTGTTTAGATCAATATAAGTGATTAATCTGATCAAATAAATCTAATCAACAAGGTCCTAAAATACATATTGAAGAGCCTTACATGGAGATCAGATCATCATACACTAAAAAAATTCCCTCTGCCTTGATTTAAGTAGGTTGTTGTGTTTGATGTGCTACCATCTTTTTCTATCTAATGTTTCATCAATATCACTTGTGATTCTCTAATGGAAGGAGGAAGGATAAACTCCCAATAGATCCTATGACTATGAGGTTGTCTCTTGGAATGTATCCAAGTATGTATACTTATTAAATTTGTGTCTATGTTAAAATTATTTAATAATAAATTATGTAATTATTAATCAAATGAAGTTACCATCAGTGTTTGAGGAGTCCAAACACATTGCCTCATTCTATTTTATGATGTGCATATGGAAAAATTTGGTTTGGACTCAACAATGGCCTAAAATTATTCATTATATATTATATTTATGATTTATGATATATTATTCAAGTAAGCACATGTTCTCAATATAAAATATATTTAATAAAGTTTTATAAAACAAATTCTCAGAATAACCGTCCTCAGAATCGCACGTTGTCTTAGCACCTATCTCTGAAAATATATTTTAAAATATCTAAAGTAAATAAAATAAAAAAATTGAGTCACTAAAAATTAAATGAAAACTAATCCTCCATGTTCCAAATTCAGTTGTGTCGAGGGACAATTATCTTACACCATAATTGATTTCAAAACGAAATGAGTGATACAACAAAACAAAATGACCCCATAACAAATCCTGTTTCTTTTAATAGATGTAATATGGTTTTATCGTAAAACCAATCCAATTACATATATATAATTATAATGAACATAATATATGGATTTTAGATACAGAAATACCATTTAACTAAAAATAATTTGGAATAATGTGAATATACTAATGAATCTGTGTCCCCAATGCACATTGATTCGCCTATGGATAGGTCCCAAATCGATGGGAATCGTCGCCCACTCCTTAGGAGAAAGAAAATTTAGATTTATTGGAATATTGAGTGATAAAAGTGGTTCAAAAGGATTAATTAATGTTGGACCCCATTTTTAGGGGGGTATAATAGTATGCCTCTTGGTTATGCCATGATAGATGGAAAATTGTGCTATGTTGTAGTATTGAGGACATACCGCTAAATATTAGATCTAATATTTACAAAAACAACAAACAATACATGAAATTATACTTATTTCAAGAGTCATGGTTTCCCATATTAATTTTCATGGTTTGAAAAAATATCCCACCTAGTATGTGAATTCATAGTTTCTACTATCATCACTTGCATGATTTATTAAAGATGGTTCATGGGTTCTAGTAACAGTGCACAAAGCATGCGGCTCGAAAACATCCTCCACAACATGGAAAAATACCTTGATGTATCCCGATAAATTACCGAATAAATGAATATAAATACATTAATAATAGGTCACATACCATTAAGAGGGGGTTATATAGATATGTTGTCTAATTCTAGTTGTATCACTTTTCTACATAATTATTAACATAATTTTTTGTCTCAGACAGAGATACTAAAAATACATGGGTAAAAACACACAAATAACCTAAAAAATTATCTCATATATCTTAATGATATTTTATTGAAAAATATAATCTCAGTCCACACACATCATATTAAAATTAAATACAATTTTAATACGATTTTAATCATTATAATTAACAACTTACATTCCTTTGTAATCAATAAATATTTTTATTTAAATAAGAGGTATATGAAATATAAATATTACAATCGCCAATAAGTGGACTAAAATTATGATCTCACTCGCCATTATATATAATTTCCATTAAACATAAACACATCCCTTAAATGAAAATGAGGATATTAAAAAACATGGAATAATTATCCCATTAGAGAGAAATATATTATGTGATATTTTATACGTATCATTATAACAATCAATCCAAAGAAATAAGAGGAATGATATAAATAGATATTTTCCCCCTAGTGAATAACAAGTACACCAAAGTATGTTAATAGATTAGAAAAACAAATTCATAATATAATTACAAAATTTCTCTAAATAATATGTAGATGTATAATTTTCCATTGATAAAATTTACCATAAAAATATTGATCTACCAAAAATAGATATAAATCATTGAAAATGAATAAATATAGTAATTTATAAACACAATATTCTTCTCATATATTGAGTATGAATATCAAATTGAACTAAATAAATTGTATAGAAAATTTCAACAATTATTACCATGAATTCTATTGAATTAAGCTATATTAAAATTTAACATTTAATATATACATAATTAGTTAATTATCGAAGATATAAAAAAATAAAAATGATCATTGTTATTGAGGTGAAATATTATTGACTAAAAGGAATAGATAATGTAATCATCATTTATAAACACCATTACTGTTGAATATTGAACCAAATGGTATGTTAAATTTGGTAAAAAAATGTACTGAATTGATATATATTTTATATTAAATTGAAATTTATGTTTAATAGAGAAACAACAAACAATAATATTATATTATAAGTTTTCTAAAAACAATCTTGATTTTAGTGTCATATTTCAAATAAAATCCAATAATTTTTATTAATTTTTGATTGGAAAATACTTATTAGAATTGAACATAAAATATAACAATACATAACATAAATAAATATATCATAAATAGAAAATATTCCAAATATTATTTATACATTCCATATACATAAAAATAAGTGCATGACAAGAAATATGTCTTAGTTAATGATATTTATGATTGGAAAACATAATAGATTATATAAAATTTTAACCATATCTAACAAAATGAGAGAAAATTAAATTTAATAGTAAATAAATTAGATTTTATGTGAAATACATCAATGAATAACCCATGCGATGAATTTAAACAAAAATGTGATAAGGTGTTTTATACATTATTTGTCTCAATTTTTATAGATTTTGATTATAAAATATATACATTTTATTATCACATTGTCTAATATAATCAAAACATAATGTTAAAATCCCATATCCTCTTCAAAATCATATCTGTTTGGAAGGAAGTTTTATAATATATAGTCACAAAATATAATAAATTAATAATAGTCCTACTATTGATCAAAAGAAATCAAATAATTTGGGTTAATAATATATTTTATGTATTTAGTTGATGTTCTCATGGAGGGTTACTTTTATATATGAGTGGAGATGGAAAATTTTTAATAGTTATTGCATAATATTGAAATAAGAAAATTTAGGTAATTCTGATCCCCTTAATAAATATAATGATGAAAAAGTAAATAGATTTTGTAAAATACCTCATCCATAAATCTAATTAATTTTTAGGAAAATTTATATATATTACTACTGATTAAAATCATTTATCTTATTGTTTCATATATCATGGTGATTATGTTTTGTAATTTTATGTTATTTAGATGCCTAAAAATATAATTTCACTTATTACTTTTCTTTTACATTAATATTCTAAAAATGAAATACATTTTTCTAAAATTTAATTCTGTTGTTCATCCATATTATTTTTTACATTAGTGAACATAATAAAATTCATTAAAAAATTCATGAAAACATATATTTTAATTATTCAATTGAATTTTATACATTTTTATTCTCCTGATTATACATTCCAATTAAATTTATTAGTTTATTATTACAATATAAATGTAAATATATTATTAATACAAGAATTAAATTTACAATATATTTTTATTACATAATTAGAATAAAATTATAAAAATTGAAATTTATTATAACAAAATAAAAAATTTCTTTCCAAATAAAAAAACTATATTCACATCATTATTGTCAACTGTATTATTTTAAAACATATTATTCAATTCATAAAAAATAAAATTTTATTTATCATTGATATAAAAGATCTCAGAATCAGAGTCTTGTCAGATCTCTAACCATCACCACATACATCAATTAAAATCCTTATGAAAAAACATATAAATTATTATTTTATGAATATTGAATACCATTATAACCCCGCAAGATTTAGAATCCATATTTATTATTATTACTATTATTTTTATTATTGATGTCTATATTATTAACGAATGATTAATTATTATTTTTAAATGAAACATGACTAGAATATGTGACATACATGATATGAAATAAAAATGTAAAAGTATATATAAATTATTTTTAAATTATATCCAAATAAAAAAATTTATTCAACACACAATATAAATTCACTAAAAATGGCGGAAATACATCATTTAAAAGTGCATAAATCAATAGAGGATAATAGATTGAAAATAATATGACATTGATTAATTGTAAATTCACAATATAATTTAAAATAATGATAATATCCAATAGTCCATCAAAAAATTGAGAAAGACCACTAAGAAAAAAGATAGAATTATGAATAATTTATAAAATTTAAATATTATTATCCTTTAAAATTTGAGATTATAATTATAGAATGATTTATAAACTGTGCACATTGGAATGAAATATTATCCATAAAAATATTATAATTCAAAAATATATTGAAAAAATCTGACGATGGTGACATGCCCATTAATTATAATCAATTATTATATTTTATGTAATAAATTTGAAATAATATAACTAATAATGAAATAAAAATATGGTATTAAAACATTATAAGTATATATTTATTTATTAATTATGTACAAAAAATAATATTAATACTTTTAAAAATATTATTTGATTTATATATGATGTTAAAATAATGATTTTAATATTAATATATTTGTAAAATTATATTTGATAATTTAATTAGTTATTTTTAGTGTAATTTGTTAATTTTTATATAGTATAGAAGTTAAATTTGATTTTTTAATGAACCATTTGTCTAGAATTATATATATAATATTAATATATTATATTTACTATCATTAAAATAATATATTTTACTTATAATATTTTAATAATTATATTTATTTTAATAGTGAAATATATATATATTGTATATTTGAACTGTGTATTTTAAAATATTATTATGAAATTTAAAACCAAGAGTTAACATTATAGATTATTTAATAACCGTTTTAATCAAAATTATATTTTCATATATTTCTTTAAATATAAATTTTTTACGGTGGAATTAGTTCATTAATATATTTTTATGTAATGTAATTAATATTTTAATAATAATTAATAATTTAATTTTAATTTAATTTAAAATTTTAAACAATATAGAAAAGAAAAATATTATGCTTACAAATTAACATTTTAATAAAAACATGTTTTCAATTGTGTTACACGCTTTAATGTTAAAAATATATTATCAACCAAATATAAATATTAATTATTAAATTGCATTTCATCATTAAAATAATTATTTTAAAAATATATCATAATACAAATTTTTTTATGGGAATTAAAAAATAATTTATTATCTAAAAATTCATTAACATAATAAAAAAATACTAGTAAAAGTAAAAAATCTACAACTAAATGAATTCATAACATGTTTATGTATATATTGGAATGTTTTATGATTATTTCAAGACCTTCACCCAAAAATTCTTCTAATGTTATCCACTTTTTCTTCACATTCCATATTAATCATGTGATCTCGTTATGAAAAGTATGTATAAGTTCCAAAAATACATTTTTTACTAATATAAAAGGAACCCTCCACCCTAAAAAATTGAACTATTGAAATGCCATTAATTTTTTCTTATAAATAATCTCTCCACTTATTATAAGATTTTATATTTACAAAATGTCATTCTATTGTTAATTAAGTTGTGAAAAAATAAGATGATCCAATGAAAGGGGTAATATTTTCCACATATCCTTGTTAATTTTTTATTCATCTACATCCCAATCCTAATATATACGAGAGATAATGACAAAAACGGTCAACTTAATATAATTCTCTTTTATTTTATTACAATGTGAAAAAATTATACATTCCTTTTAAATTATCTAAAAATTTTAATTGATTTGTGTCTGTTTGTATGAACCATCACATCCATGAATATTGTGTCCAATTTTCCATCACCACCTATCATGGATGGATGAAAATGGAATAATAATAATATATAATCAAATTTATAATGTGTTAATATATATTATATTATAATATACATTATTTTATATCAACCTTTCTTTGTGAAAAAATGAGAGTGTTGTGCATTTATATGTGTACGACCACACTACAACCTCCACATTGTGATGTTTCTCATTTATTTTCTCTAATGACTATCTTGACAGGAATAAAAAATATGTAATGTATAAAAATTTTACTTAATAATAAATTATATTCAATGGATTATAATATTATAAATTATAATAAATATATTAAAATTAACTACCTGTAACTGAAAAAATGTCATATATTTGTTTATTTATGTTGATTAATTTTTATGCAATCATTTTTACATTTATAAATTATGATCAAATGGAATAATAATTCACATAATAATACAAATTTCAATATATTATGATAATATTTTTGAACTTTTTTACCTATGCCAACATACCATGAATATTTCTATCAAATTTACAGAATGACTTAAATTGATCAATATAATAAAAAAATATAATTTATTTCTGGATCCGTCCTCAAGAAGCCTAGTGAATGTATAACCCAAGCCCACCTCCAATAGGATAGGAGATGGATACTAGAACATTATAGAAATAATCTATAATTGAGAGTAATTTTCCAATACACATGTACACACAATCACACATCTCCAAGCCCAAAATGTAGAATTGTAAAATCACAATGTAAACCATCCATTAATAAACTATGATCCAAATCATAATGTATGATAGTATTTAACTGGAAGTTAAATAGTTCCAAAATCAAAGGCCACCAAAAGATATTGTCTAATAAGTGGTTGCACACATTCTTGAAACTCATCTGTAAAAAATCATTGCTAGTGTGTAGGTTTTGGACAGCTTTATGAACCCATCAATGCACTCCACATCTGGTTGATCTCTCTAAGAACAAACTAGCCATGGTCCGCTGTGTTCTCTGCCAAAAAGTAGATCATCTGTACCAGACATGACACTTGCGGGAAATACCAGTGTAGGGGTGAGTAAAAAAATACTCAAAAGAACAACATATAACTATAAATGAATACCACTAATAAATACATGAAGTATATATTAAAGGAAATTCATGATGTATAGAAAAATTTAAATACATGATGTAGAGTCAAATCACATTTTTATATCTATGCATCATACAGTACAAGAATGTAACAATATTCACAATACAATGTGAAACACTATCAACATGAGACACAAAGTCTATATATCATTCATAGTCTCAGTAAGAGAAATAGTATCAGTTGGACTAACAATATCAGTAAGACTGTTGAAATACAATTAAAAGATACAATGTAATTAAAAAAAGAATAAATATATGAATAAAAACATCAAATTTCAAAATGTCCGAGCTTATGATGAATGTGTGTTCCTCGTAGTCCTCATGGAAACATGAAAATAGATTTATATATGTATGGTGAGCATACATGTAAACTCGGTAGAGAAAAACAAATGTCCCTTGTTCATTAGTTGAGTATAATACCAATTCCCCCATGAGAATCAATTGAATACAAAAGAACATAACAAGGTATAATAGTAACCCAACCCTCAAAAATGTCACGCTCAACAAATAATGCATGTAATGCAATATAATATAGAGCACATCAATGATAGGATACCCTACACCATTTTATCACGGACTAGCTACTCTCACACCATAACAAAAAACATATTTTCTCTCCCACCTCTTTTGAAAGTACCAATTCACAATCCACTTGCACACACCATGACCATATATCGCACCACTTCCTTCATATCGAAACATGGGCCACATAACACACCACATCTTTCCAACAGTCACCTGCCCACATACCAGCTCACATCCTAATGACACTTGTTAAATCACTACCCATCTAATATCAATGACACATGAGAAACCACAACTATCCCGCACAAACTCAGGAACCACAAACGACAACCTTCATAAAGGATATTGGGATATCATCTCCTAGAGTATGGAGTAGGGAAGAGCGGGTGGACATCCCTTCTTCCTCCCACCCGGATGTTTGGGAAATTAACACCCCATTTTCATTGAATGTTGACATGAACTGGTTTCCCAGTTCATGTAAAAGAAATTTATTAATTAAAAAAGGGGGGATACATGGAAATCTGAAGGTGTAATGCACTTATACCCTCTGAAAGTTAAATAAACCAATAACAAATACAGTGATACAAAAGAGAAATAAAGATAGAGAGCCATGATAAAGACCTAAAGAGAGTAGCCCTGCTGACATGCACTGATCTTTCAGTCTTGCTACAAGTATGTCAAGAATCCATGGGATAGGCAGGTAGATCTGTATCTGAGGGAGTAGCTTATTAGTAGACCTAAAGATATTAACTACATGTTCTAATGGATGATCTAACCCTGTTGAAGACATCAGAACCCTCCAGAGAGTAGAATAACAGGTCACCAAACCACATATCTCAATCTTAGGGAATGCCAAACAGAAATAGTCCATCCAAAAGTCAAACCACAATAAAAGAGATCTATCCAAACAAAAATAAAATGAGAAAGTTCCTCAATCAGTCTTCATAGACAGCAAAGAAAACTCTGAAATAGAGTCAAAATACATCAACTGATCAAGACATCCCAATCATTAATACTATCAGTGTCACCAAGCACCAGTAAAAATAAAAGCATTTGCAGCAATCAGAAAAAACAAAAGCCATCAATGCATACATTGAAAAATCATCAAAGATGAATTGCTGTGTTTTTTGAAACTTCCTATTCAATATATCATTAAAGATATCATACGTAATGGCAAGGTAAGTGTTCGTTGATATCTCCCCTTTTAGAAAAAAATTTATATAAGATTTCATCTTAGAACTTCTCTTAAGACTCAGGGTCTTGACAACAAGGTACATCCTGCTTTTCTACCCCTCCATGATGTTGTGGGACTTCATCATCTTAAGATTTGTTAGGGGCTGAAATCACTTCATGTAACATTTCACTAAGAGTTTTAACTTGAGTAAATTCATTGGTTTCCCTTATAGAAGGATCAATAGAAACTTACCTTCTTGAAACATACAAGAATAGAGTAACTATTGTTATTTCAACTTAAGAATAATCCATATGTTTCCTCATTTTTTAGGGTTAGGGGTAATGAACCCATCTGCATCCACTATTGGCTTTTTATCTTTCCTAGCCATTGTTCTTAGATAATTTGCCTCAATGTGAGTAGATTTTTCTTCCTCTTAAATTGGTGAATCATTACTTTCAGAATCATTTTACCTCTCATTACCAGCATCCTCCTGATTGTCATCATTCATTTGCACATTCGATACTACCTCAAGAGGAGGGGAGGGATTGTGATGAATACTAGAAACCACAACTATGGGTGAATTATCTTTGGTAAGATGCTCACCCTTTTCCATAGGAGTATTATCCTGATCCCCTGTCGGAAGAAAATTGTCCCAAGGTGCTGATATCTCATTAGAAGTCCCTGGGACATCCATGGTTTTCTTCAAGGTGTTATCATCTGGCCCTGATTTAAGACCATCTAAGATCATTATGAACCATATTTTTGCACCCAAACTAATATACAACGAGGGTGAGGGGGTTCCAATCATTGAGACTCACATTCCTCCATCGAATAACCAAATTTAGAGCAGAACGTACAGTATTGAGAAACCTTTTCAAATTCCACTTCCTGAATGAATCCTTTCTCTCCATTTTGAAGCCAGAATAGGGATGAAAGATCACACGAGATGTCAACATCAGTACAAATCCTTGATACTATGTGTCTAAATAGATTTAAGTTATAAGTGTCTAATCTAATCAAAGTTCCAAAAAGATTAATAATTGATGAAGGAGCATGCTGATTGAACAAATGCAGAGGTAACCCTAGGAACGTGATCTAGATAGGAACAATAGGGGGCTCAAATCCAATTTTAAAATCTGGAGACCACTTATATACCTTCATAGAAGAACCCCCAAAGGACCAGGATACTCAAATACAAAATCTATAATAATCATAATCTGAGGAATAACTAAACACATAATGCAATGAATTCGAAAGCCCAATGTGAATGTTTGTAAAGCCAATGTTTTGAAGAGTTTTGTGTAAGAAGAACATAGAAACAAAGAAATTGGTGATAGACCTCTATGTCTATATGATTTTGGAGAAATGTTTCCAGATTCCTTCACATATGTAAAAGGAAATCAACCATCCTATGATACCACCTACTCTATTACTACCTCTAAATGAATTTATTAACTGTATAAACAGTCACTTTGAATTTTGATATGAAAAATCCATCTAGATGAAGACACTACTCAAACATACCCTTACCCAACTCATTTAACCAATTATAATTCTTTATTAAGGAATCCATTTATTCATTCCATCCCTACCTGGGAAACTACTAATAATAACACTGAAGAAGCCAGACATAGTAACGACCCAAAATTTTGAATATATTTTCTTTCCTAACATTGTGTGTTATTTTATTTTATACTAAACACAAATATTTAATTGAATAAGATTGGTGTAATTGAAATAAGACCGTTGGGTTTCTATTGTTATATGTATGTTGGTCAATAAGACTGTTGGAATCTAAATGCTGTGATTATTATCTATAAATACATGTGATCTTGATTAATTAATATAGAAAAAATATTTGACGGCCCCATCCAGTAGTCTCGGGTGGATGGAAGCCCATCTGACGAAACTCAGGAAGGAGGTATCACCATTGGGCATTACTCTGGACCAAACCCAAGCCAAACTTCATCGTGTAAAGCTGGAAAAAAATCACCTTCATGAGAAGTTCAAGCTGATAGAAATCACTACTCTGGCAATGTTGGCCATGTCGCCCCAAGATTCTATCACCCTAGCACACCTTATTCTCAGGTCCTATGCTGGTGTTATAAGGGTCTATGTAACGAGAATGTAATTTCCATGTGTAATCCTTTGATTTAAATAAAAATTGTGATGTCTTCTTATGGTCAAGTTTGTGAATTTCCAAATTTTCAGATAAATATAGAATGCATATTAATGATGAATTCTAGAAAACGGAAATTTTAAAATATTTATGTAAAGATATTATAATTAATAATGTGTAATGATTTTCAAAAAACTGTCTTCTACAACTGTGTTCAGTATTAAATTTACAGTCTAATAAGATGAACCTAATTTTTGGTGAATAGTAAATTATGAATAGTGATTTTATGCTTATGATTAGTAATGTGACCAAATGGATTATGTAACTTCACTTAAGAAAGTATTAATATAAGTTAGGCACCTTGATTAAGTAATGAGATTCAATAAAATTGGTAAATAACTGTTTCAGAAATTATTTAATAAATATTAGTTTTTTCAGGTGAATAAAGTTTTTTTATTTAAAAATTAAATTAACAATATATAGAAAATTAATTTCTTAAAATGGATTCCATTATTGAAATCAGAACATCGATATTTGGTTAAGGTGAATTTTTGGGATTATTTTGAAACAGTTGAATTTTCAGTGAATAGTGTTTTATTTAAAAATTAAATTAAACATATTTATAAAATTATTTTCATAAAATGGAGTTAATTTTTGAAATCAGAGAATCTATATTTAGTTATGGTAAAATTGTGGTATTATTTTGAGAATGATGAATTTTCGGTGGTTAGTGAAAATACAGTTTTTGAGTTTCGGGTGTTTAATGACATCATTAAAGTTGTAATAATTATGAAATAATTCTAGAAAACTTTTTAATAGTAAGAGAAGGTAGGAGGTGTCCCGAGTTTCAAATACCATGGTAAAATGCCATGTGAAAGGCCATGGTTTTTTCAATACCACCGATAAGGTCTTCCTTGGCAATTAATATTTTGTCCCCTCACTTCTCCTATAAATACCAAGTCTTTCACTCATTCATTTATTTTAAAATCCTCTCCAATGAATTTACTGTCTCGTTACCTCCCAAATATTCCCCCCATCGTTCTCTCAAGCCTCCCAAGGACTCGACCTTCATGCTTTCTATGTTACTATTCAAGGTAAAGGATTCTACCTCTCTCTTTCTTTTCAATTACCCTTTTGTATGTCATTTCATTTAATCCCAATGTTATTATTTTGGGGGATATTATTTTATATTTTTATTATTTATATTATCATTTTCATATGATGAGATATCCCCTCTTACTCTCGTCATTCCGTTTGATGAATGTTTAAGTGGCACCTTTAGGCTGCCGAATTTTTGTAAGGGGTTCTTCCACCCTTCTCATTTTTCAAGTTCTATTTTCATGTCATTTCATTCAAGTTCCATTTCTTATATTGGGGTATGATCTTCTATATCTATCATACTGTAATTTTTAATTTCATATGATGAGAGAACCTATTTTATCCCATAAATTTATTTTTTTATGTTTTAAGTAACGCTGTTAGGCTGTCGGATTTTCATAAGAGAAATCTTATTTTTGTGTTCCTTTCATGTTCATCATTTAATATGGTATAACATTCCACTTTCATTACCATGTTATTAAATCCTATATATTCTATCCCCATACTGTTTTTTGGATCATTTATGAGTGGGTGGCCCATGTCCATTCTCTTTTAAATGTTTTCTAAAACCCTGTAACATAGCCGTTATGCTGCAGAATTTTCGTCTCAAAATGACTTTCTCTTTTTAGAAAATTATTTTATTTTATTAGGTGAATACTAAAAGATCCTTCTTTTACAAGGGTATTCACATATATATCAAAATTTTCTATTTTAGTTTTGGGAGTTACATACATGAAGCCCACTTTCCATTTCTGTGGCATTAAAGTGACATAAAGATCATGTCTTTAAAGAAGTTTTTAATACATTGTGATTCAGAAATTAAACCCATTTATGTTATCCTATATTGGTTATTTATGAAATTTTTTGTGATGATATACGTGCCACACATTATAATAAAGAAATATTATGGTTGTTCCCTGATAGTGCTTCAATGTATTGGGTAGTGACTTAATCTCTAGAGATGACCATTTTAACGATACCTTGGTGAATAACCTTGGTAATTTTTAATGACACCTTGGGGATGGACCATGGTTGTACGAAATTGATTGTATAAGTAAAATGTTGTAGCCACATCATCAAGTTATTAAACATGTTATTTTAATAATGATAATACTCATTATCTCTTTCTCATGCCTTATAGTTATTTATCATAACTTTATTGATGTATCTCAAGTTCACATGTAAAATGTTTCTCTTGTTTCCCTTACTGGGCCTTTTGCTCACCCTTTCCATTGATGTATGCTACCAGGTAATGAGATGATGTAATGAACATAATATTAACAACGAATATGCCTTTCAAGTGTTTATGAAGAATGTTTTATGCCATCATGTATTAAGTTCCTGGTTTCCATGACCCTAGACTTTAAAGATCCTCTGTTTGTAAAATGTAATGAAAAGTTATGTATTAAAAACGCGGGATTCAATAGTTTGTATCAAAGGATAGTGTAATTATTTTTGGAAATTAGGATATGAACATTTTGGAATAATCCTATATAAAAGATTATATATAGGAAACCTTCCTAATATTTTTATGAGTATTGAGTAAGTGGTTTATCAAACAAATACATCCCCGTCTGGATACGATCAAGTAGTAGTGGCTCTGGCACATATGTACATAAGGGAAAAACCTTAAAACACTACATTGAGCTAGTCTCGAACGGGAACTAGTACACGACAATAGACATTGGTTCAGTCTTGGTTACTACACTCTCAAGGGGTATTTTTTGTTAATCACAAGATTTTTATGATTCATTATGAAGGAATTATAGAAAAATGTAATTTTATATGCATGAAGTTTTAAGATATAAAATACGTTATAGTTAAAAGAATCGTAAATGAAATAAGTTTCTCACCAAGGATTTATACTTTTAGAAAATTTCCCCATTGTTTAGGAATATGTTGGTGTATTTCCTGAGGAGTTACCCTGACCACCCCCGGAAAAAGAGGTAGCGTTCTCCATTGAACTCATACGTGGATCTCATCCGATGTCAAAGTCCCCCTATAAGATGTAAAATGTGGAGCTAGATTAATTAAAGAAACAACTAAAAGATTATATTGAGAATGGTTTTTTACCAACTGTGTCTCCTTGAGGATCACCAATTCTCTTTGTGAAGAAGAAATATGGATTGATGCAGCTATGAATTGATTATAGAGACCTGAATGGGAATATAGTGAAGAACAAATACTCTCTTCACAGATTTGATGACTTATTTGACCAACTTCATGGGACTCAATTTCTTCCCTAAGATTGATCTTCATTCTGGATATCATCAATTGAGGGTAAAGGATGATGATATTCCAAAACTGCTTTCCAATCAAGATATGTGCATTATGAGTTTGTTTTTATGCGCTACGGATTGACTAATGCACTATATATTTATATGGATCAAGAATTAGTTGATTTTGGGAACTTATGTTTTATCAAATGGATATATATTGTATAGGAAAATGATTTGGTTATTAAATGATAAAGGTTATTTTGGACTATGTATTATCTTTTGTAGTACTATATGCCTAAGGGAAATAAAATACTACAGGATTTAAATAGAGGATAAATGGTTAAAATTTTTTTTTAAGAATTTATGTATTTATTGTGGACATATGGTGATTTTGGTTATTTATGGAAAATGACGAACCAAGCATATAGAATATGTAAATAGGTTAATTATACAATAATATGAGACATTATTGGTATTCAGTGTTATTTGGAGATATATGTTAAGATTTATTAGGGAAGACTATGTGATGAAATCCTTATGAGTTTTGGGTTCCAATCTTAGTTTTTATTATTCTAAAGAATTTTAATGATGATTGTGTATTGAATAATCTTTCTATATCTTTTGGTACTTTTGTTGAATTTTGGAGATTAATAGTCATTTTTCATTTTATAAAGGATTATCATTTTTGTGGATTATACGATCTCATACTAACATTTTTTGTTTTAGTTGATGACTAAAGACAAGGGAAAAATATAGTTATTCTTTTGTGGATTATTAGATTCTCTAGAAGATGATTTTTGTGATCGTGATGAGACCAATTCCTTTTTAATGCTCATTATTTGAAGAAAATATTAGTCTTGGTGGAAACTTATTAAGGGATGAAACTCTACTTGAAGGTAATTATATTTCCTTATGTTTTTATTCTATGTAGTAAATGAATTCCCCAAAACGATGAAAAGGTACATAAAAAACGTTGTTGGTTTATATTTCCTACTTGGTAATCAAAGTCCATTTAACACATCTTATGTTTTTTATATTCTTGTGGTTAATTTTGTCTTATTAATGTATTCTGTCACTCTCCATCAGAACCTGACCCTTTGTTTTCTCTTCCATATCCATGTTTTCTTACATTGAATCCAAGTATGGGTTAACTCGGGTGACCTTTATAATTACCTTTCATTCTTTTAAAGTAATAGATTTATTGAGTCTTTTTACAATGCGGGAATTTCAAAAACAAATCCAATCCCAATTTTAGAATTGCGAGGATGCAATTTCTTAAGAGGTTAAGATTGTAACGACTAGAAATTTTGAATAAATTTTATTTCCTAACATTGTGTGTCATTTTATTTTATACTCAACAAAACTATATCATTTAATAAATTGAGAATAAATAAAATATGCCCATTGAGTTTCGATTGTTATATGACCGCTGGTCAATAAGACCATTGGAAACTAAATATTGTGATTATTATCTATAAATACAAGTGATCTTGATTAATTAATTTTGAAATAAGATTTTATGGGCCCATCCAGTAGTCTCAGGCCAATCGAATCCCATCTGACTAAACTCAGGAATGAGGTAGCACCTTTGGTCTTTGCTCTAGAGCAAACCCAAGCCGAGCTTTATTGTGTAAAGCTGGAACATAATCTCCTTCCAAATAAGTTCAAGTTGATAGAAATCAATACTCGGGAAATGTTGGCCGAGCTCCACCAAGATTCTATCACCCTAGGAAACCTTAATCTTAGGTCCTATGCTGGTGTTATAAGGGGCTATTTAACAAGACCATAAATGCCTTGTGTAATCAATTGATTTAAATAAAAAATTTAATGTCTTATTATGGTGATGTTTGCGAATTTCCAAATTTCCAGATAAATATTGTATGCATATTATTGATTAATTCTAGGAAAAGAATATTTTATAATATTTATGTAAACCTTAAATAAATAATAATTTGTAATGATTTTCAAAATACGGTCTTTTACAGTTGTGTTTAGAATGAATTATAGAGTCTAATGAGATCAACATAATATTTGGTGAATATTCAATTAGGAAGAGTGATTTTATGCTTATGATTAGTAATGTGACCAAATGGATTATGTAACTTCACTTAAGAAAGTTTTAATATAATTTTGGCACCTAGATTTTTTAATGAGATTGAATGAAATATGTAAATAACTGTTTGAGAAATTATTGGTTAAGTATGGGTTTTTTCAAATGAATAGTGTTTTTTATTTAAAAATTAAATTAAAAATATTTATAAAAATATTTATAGAAATTGAATTTCATTTTTGAAATCAGAGCATCGATATTTGGTTAAGGTGAATTTTTGGGATTCTTCTGAAACAATTGAATTTTTAGTGAATATTGTTTTTATTTATAAATTAAAATAAAAATATTAATGAAATTAATTTTCATAAAATGGAGTTAATTTTTGAAAAAAGATCATTGATATTTTGTTAAGGTTAAATTTTGGGATTTTTCTGAGCAAGTTGAATTTTCGCTCAACGGTGAAAATACAGTTTTTGAGTATCAGGTGTTTAATGATGTCATTATGGATGCAAAAATTATGAAATAATTCTAGTAAACTTATGAATAGTATGATAAGGAATGAGGTGTACTAGGTGAAAAATACCATGGGCAAACAACATGGGAAAGCCAAAGGATTTTCCAATACCACGGATGAGGTGTACCTTAGTAATTAATGTATTGTCCCCTCACTTATCCTATAAATACCAAGCCTTTTCCTCATTAATTTCATTTCAAAATCCTCCCAAACGAATTTTTGGTCTTTTTACCTCCCAAGGAGTCCCCCTAAAGTGTCTTCGAGCATCCCAAGGTGTCGACCATCATCCATTCAAAATTACTCTTCAAGGTAAGGGATCCTACCTCTCTCTTTCTTTTCAAGTACCCTTTTGTATGTTATTTCATTGACGCCCCATGTTCATATGTTTGTGGATGTTCTATTATATTCTTTTTACATACCTTTTCATGATAATATGATGATATATCCCATATTACTCTCATCAATTCGTTTTATGAATGTTTAAGGGGTGTCGTTAGGCTACCAAATTTTTGTAAAGGATTCTTCCACTCTTCTCATATTTCATGTTCTATTTTCATGTCATTTCATTGAATTTGATTTTTATATGTTGTAGTATAATCATCTATATCAATCATAATTTAATTTTTATGTTCAAATGATGATAGACCCTATTTTATCTCATCAATTCATTTTTTGATGTTTTATGTAATGTACTTAGGCTACTGAATTTTCATAAGAGAAATCTTATTTTTTTCATCCTTTCAAGTTCTTCATTTCATATTTTATATCGTTAAAATTTCATTACCATGTTACTAAATCCTTTATATTATTCCCCCCTACTGTTTTATGGATCATTTATGAGTGGGTTACCCATGTCCACTATCTTTTTAATGTTTTCTAAAAACCTGAAACATAGCCGTTATGCTGTAGAAGTTTCTTCTAAAAATATCTTTCTCTTTTTCTCAAATTATTTTATTTAATTAAGTGAATACTCAAAGATCATTCATCTACAGGGTTATTCACATATATATCAAAATGTTCTATTTTAATTCTGGGATTAACATACATGAAACCCGCTTTCCTTTTCCGTGGGTTTAATGTGTCCTAAAGATCTTGTCTTTAAATCATTTTTAAGACGTTATGATTATGAAATGAAACCCATTTATTTTATACTATATGGTTTATTTATGAAATGTTTGATAATGATATATGTGGATCACATGATACTAAATAAAAATTTAGGGTGCACCCTAATAGGACTCTAATGCATTGTGTAAATACTTAGTCTCTAGAGATAATCATTTTAACGATACCTTGGTGAATAACCATGGTAATTTTTTAATGACACCTTGGGGATGGACCTTGGTGATATAGAATTGATTTTCTATGTTAAATGTTGTAGCCACATATTCATGTTATGAAACATGTTATTTTTTTATGATATGCCTCATGATCTATTCCTCATGCATTAAATTTGTTTATCATGACTTTATTGATGTATCTCAAGTTCAATGTTAAATGCTTCTCTTATTTCTCTTACTGGACCGTCTTCTCACACTTTCCATTGATGTATACTCCCAGGTTATGAGATTCCATAATGAACATAGGATGAACAATGAATAATCCTTTCACGTGTTTAAGAAGAATGTTTTATGTCGTCATGTATTAAGTTCTTGGTTTCCATGAAAATAGACTTTAAAGATCTTCTGTTTGTAAAATCTAATGAAAAGTTATGTATTAAAAAGGCGGGATGCAATAGACATTGTAAACCATACAGAGGGGAAATGAACCATGGTAAGGAAAACTAATTTAATATATAAACACTGTTTAGCACATATACCAACCAAATCCATTGTCACTCATCAATTTCATTCTTCCATGTGCTTCCTATCCACATGAAAACTCCATAATTCTATCCAATCGTCGAAACAATCATCATCACAAAAAAATGACAACCCCTCTATATAACACCACCACACCCATCACACCCGACTCATAAACATACCACATCCCTAACCCGAAACCCCACTACCCAAACACATCACATCCACTCTTTAATCAATCAATCTATCAACCTCAGATACAATCTCACAACTTGTATCAATCTAGAATCTCCCATTCACTCAACCACATCACCATAGATACACACAATGAAAAAATATAGAATAAGGCCACACAAAGTATACATCCATTCCAAATAAGTGTGTATTCTGATTTTGAAAACACTCATTAATTATTTCCACTTTTATAATATAGGGGTTATCATGGATAATATCCAGTAACGATGCATCTCTATATTTAACCAAATATAAGGTGTTAAACAATTTCATACTCCAACATTTGTTCATATGGGACCAAAAATAAACATCCTCAAGCAATCATAGTTGTGCGAAAAAGGTCTACCAATGGCCATGTCTTTTAGTATGATACAACACACAATATGAATCAAATAAAATGTTAGACAACATGATCATCATCATCTTATTCCTAGCCCAAAATTTATTACATATATTTATCTTCATTATATTTCAATCCAACAATAATTAAATGGATATATAACCACACCAACAATCAAGATAGACAAATTAAATGAGTTTATTGGATCAATATTTGGAAGATGAGTCGATCAGATACTCCCCCATGTAGAAAAACAACGGTGTGTAAGTAATAGGAGGAACCGAAAGGGAGACTAGATTCAAGGGTGAATCACTAACGCATGGATATTCAAGGAGTATCGATTTTTGGGATACTTGGAAGAATGAGTAGAGTGAAAATAAACCAGGGAGGAAGGATATCATCCTTACAATGCCCAAATCATAAATCTATTGGGAAAACAGTTTCACAATCCATCAAATATTGATCATGATAAATACCAAACCATTTGACTTTTAAAAGTCTCATGGCAATTAAGAAATTATAACATAAATTATATCCATTGAAACTCTACTTGGACATCAAAGAATAACTAATAAGGCACATATTTTCAATGGAATGATGAAGGATTTTAAATACCCACCAATGTTGTACATTGATTATAGGGGGAGACCCATGGAGTTCCGTGTTTGAGGACCATGTTTTCATAATGGTTTCCCCTCAACATGGGTTGTGGAGGTTTGAATGAGGGTGAATGATTTCTTCCAGGATCAATGGACCCATTCTGGTGCTAGGTCAAGTTGGAAAGGTGGATTAATAGTTACCAAGGCCAATATATATTGATATGATTTATAAGGTCTTTTACATCTCCTAGCATCACCAATTTCATTATAATTACTCCTATTTAATAGAATAGGGAGATTTTTATGTCAAAGATGATGGGCATTTGTGGAACTGCAAGTAGATATCCATAATCATTGGGATAATGTATTTAATGGACATTACATTTCATTGGTTCGACTGTTGTGGAGGCATGGTGGCTGGAGGAGATTACTTGAAACCAAGAAGAATAGATGTGTTCCCAATATCCGAAGTGGTTTTAATTTTCTCCCAATTATATAAATCTTTATGATGTGAGGCATGAACCTTATTTTCTATGAGATTATTTTCTCCAATGATATTTAATTTATGATGAATTATGGACATTTGAAAATGGTAGGACCTGATTTTTAATTTGTGACACATTAATTGAGATGCAATTATACCCATATTGGCGAGCTAGTGCGGCCCAATGCAGATAGAATCTTGACATTGAAGAATAAATTCCCCATTTCATGTGTTTAGAAATGTGTGGTTGTTATTATTGTGTGGTGTGTATTGAAATCGGTTGGGGTAGTAGATGTTAGAGTTTGGATTCCTGGATATTTAGGTTCCACTATATCTTTAAAGAAACATTGGGTGGTTTATCGTTGAATTTTGATGTTGTAGAAGTGTTCCAGCAATAGTGAGAACCTTGAGAGGTATCTCACAATGTGGTTTCTCGAACCCCTATTTACTTTATAAGTTGGTTTTTTATTCTCAACGATTATACTTCTTTGAGAGGATTCTTATGTAATGGATCAAACCTCCTTAGTCCATTTCATTGTAAAAATATGGTTGTCTTGGTGTTCTGGAAGGAATTTCTTACTCGTTTCAGGTGTTTTCCAAAAAAAATCAGTTTTCTAATGTAAGGTGGAATCAATATGTGGATTCAGTAAGATTCATTGGAACTGGTGTTAATAGGTGGTTTTGGAAGGTGTTATTGGTATGTGGCATCAGTAGATAGCATTTCTATGTGCCATTGGTGAGTAACGTCGGTGACTTGCGTCTGTGACTTACTGACTATAGGTCGCTTCAATGACTCACCATCAATAGATTTCATTGGTGACTCCACATATATAGATATCATTTTTCACTATCCATTAGTATCTTGAATCGATGACCCTCCATCAGTAGCTCGCTTCATTGACATTCCATCGAATGCTCGCGTCAGTGACTTCCCATTTGTATCATGCGTCAGTGACTCTCTTTCGGTAGCTCGCATTAGTGACTCTCCATCTGTAGACCAGGATGTTGAATGGCCCTAAATATTTTGTGTTGGTGACTAACAATCAGTGACCTGTGTTGGTGAATCACCCAAAGGTTACTCATTTCTAGCAGTTTTTTTTAACTGTATTTTGCTCCAGATTTTTCAGATTCCCCATTTAACGAGTAATTTAATATAAAATGAGTTTAAAACCATGTTAGAATGTTTTTGAAGATATTTCAATGGATATAAAGTAATTATTAAATTTCATATTGTCCCTAATACTTTTATCATGCAAACAACGTGGAATTTATTGTGATATGACATTAATGGTGTTTTCCCCAATGATTTAGGATCTGACCTTTTTAAAGAAAATATTTTTCTTCCCTTTTGTATTTTATTAACATTCATGCTACCATGAATCCCCATAATACATATTCCCCAACGATATAGGAATCTGTGTTTCACCCATGGTTGAAATCTCCCTATAGGCTCATCCTAGTGCTTGAGTACCATAATTTTGGTTCTAGGGTGAGTTTTTGATTGATTGTCCTTTAATGTAGAGATCCCTTCATATATATCAATTTTTTATAATGCGGGGTGGGTGTACTCATGTCTCCTTGTGAACACAGTTAAGTCCAAATTTAATGAAATTAATAAGACATAATAAATGAATGGATTAGAATAAAAAGATGATGATCTTGTTGTCTTATTTTTTATGTGATCCAAACTGTGAATTGTATCCTACTAAAAATTATTACTTTTTGTGGACATTTTTTACACACCTGTTATTGCATGAAGATGTCTCTTGTTGATCCCCTATGAATGAAGTTATGAGTATGAAATAAGATACCCATGTATATTTGGATAAATAAACGAGTGCCTTAGGATTGAACAGGATCTGTGATAACCCCAGAATTATCAATGTGGAATTAATTAATGATTATTTCATATATATGAATACATCATGTTTATTCTTGTGGTTGTGTTTTTTTTTTGGTTTGATCTATATCATTTCCTTGTCTGGTTTTTACTGCTCGAGTTGTCTGCACAGATTTTTTTGGGGTGATACGAGTGGTGATATGGAATCTCAAGTTGATATTTTGATTCATTGTGGAGTGGGTGGGTAGTGTTTGAGAAGCGAGGCTGTAGGTTTGGGTTGTTATATGTAAATTTTTATAGTGTTATGGGTGTGGTGTTGTTATACTATGGGGATATCAGGTTTGGTAGGGATGAGGTGTGTTGTGGGGTCTGGATGTAATTTAGGGATTTTCATATTTAGAGGAAGGAAAAGGTGGAATGAATTTGGAGAATGATGTTGGGATTGGTTGGTATGGGTGTTAGACAGAGTGTAAATACAATTTGAGTGCCCATAATGTTGTTCTTTTTCCAATTATATGGTTACAATGTGTTTCTCATTACATGCAGTGATTAGTATTTTCTTGAGTAGGGATGAAACGAATAAATGGTATCCTTAATATTGAATGATTATTGGTTAAATGAATTGACTGGTGGTATGTTTGAGTAATTTCTTCTTGTAGATGGGTTTCATTTATCAACATCTGATGTGAATATTGCTATAGTAAATAAATGCATTAGAGGTAGTGGTAGTGTTTCCATTATAGTAAGGTGGTTGGTTATTTGGTTGAGAACCCATATGTTGAGATGTGTGTTTGATACCTATATATATACTTATACTTTTATCTGATTTCCATATGCACCACACCCTTGTTGAGAACTATGTGTCGAACACCCCCATTGTTACGGGGGAGGGTGTCCTTCCAAATCATATATGTGGGAGGATGGATGTCTTCCAACCCGCTCTTCCCAACTCCATCTTCTACGTGGTTTCAGCACAAGATTCGTTGGGAATATTGTTTGTGTGTGTGTGGGGGGGGGTTAGGTCTGTTTTGGAGAGTTGGGGGTTCCTAGGTGTCTTCTCGATGGGATCAGTTGTGCATTCTATGGTTTCTTCTAGATGTCCATTGGTATGTATCCTATGTTTCTACGGGAAGGATGAGTTGTTGTATGTGTCCAAGGTGTCTACGGATAGGTAGTGTTGTGGTATGTGTCATAGGAGTGTGCGGGCTGGTTGTGATGTGGAACTTTGGGAAGAAAAGGGAGTGCCATGATGTGTTTCATTAAGGTGTGAGAGGGGATAATCATCATGAAAGTAGTGTGGGTTACCATATCATCTATGTTTTCTATATTAATTTACTTGTCTTTCATTATTTTGTGAGTATTCCTTTTTGAGTTTGGGTGATTATTATACTTTTTTAGGTGCTTTAGTTTATGTTATTTAATATTGGATCGTTAGTATTCATCTTCTCTTTTCAGTGAGTGACTTTGGTTTTAACAATTGTGTCTACATGAATGATCACCTAACATATATAAAACTATTTTTAGGTTTATTAGAGGACTATTAAAATGACTTAGGTAATGGAATGGACCTCCCCGATCCATTACGTAGTGAAAATATCGTTTTTAGGTGTTCTTGGAGGCTATAGTAACTCAGTTCAAGAGTTTACCAAAAAAAATACATTTTTTCTATGGTATGTGATGTCAGTTGGAGGCATCAGTAGGTAGAATCAGTAGGTCATGTTGGTAGGTGGGGATATTATATGGCGTATGTTATTAAAATTTGTTAGTCGTGGTGGAGAATCACGTCACTGACTTACTAACAGTAGGTTTCATTGGTGACCTGCCATTGGAAGCTCATGTCGGTGACTCACCATTAGTAACTCATGTCGGTGAATCACCATCGCTCCTTTCGGTGACTCTCCATAGGTACCCAACTTCAGTGAATCATCATCGGTATCTCGTGTAGGTGACTTTGCGTTGGTTATATCAGTGACTCACCATTGTTAGATCTTGTCAATGACTTTCCATTGGTACTCATATAAATGACACACTATATTTTGCTCACATTGGTGCCTCGTCGTCATCATGTTGTGTCAATGAATCTCCATCGGTAGATAATGATAGTGAATGACCATCACTAGATCATTTTAGTGACTCTCCATTGGTATCTTGCATCAGTGACTCTCTATTGGTAGCCCGCGTTGGTGTCTCTCCATCGATGGATCTCATTGGTGACTCACTGAACAATGACTCATTTACAGCTATTTGTCAAAATAATAGGTTTCTCTAGTTTTTTCATATTTTCTCTTTAGTGAAATAATTGATGTAAAATAATTGAAAACCCAGGTTTGAATATTTATTAATCCATTTAATAGGATATAAAATATATCTATAATTTCCTAATACCCTCGAGACATTTAAAAGTAAATTGGAATGATCATGATCATGATCTATCTTTTATGGACTTTTAAATGGTTTTCCCCATAGATTTAGTATTTTTCCTTTCTAAAGCCATGATGCTTTATCCCATGGGTGTTTTCTCTATAATCACACTACCAAGAATACCCATTACCATTCTTCACTAAGGAGTCATGCACCAGTGTTGCACATGAAGACCACGTCTCCATGAAGGTTCCACCTACTGCTTGTGCACCACAGTCTTTGTGCTAGGAATAGTTTCTGATCACCAGTTCTTCCATGTAGGGATCCCTTTGTCTCTTTTTATTTGTGTATCATATGTTGTGGGAGTACTAATTTATCATTTCTGAAACAGTTGATCAAATTTTTACAAATATAGTGAGAATTAATAAATGAGTGGATGGGATTATGATGATGATGATCATACTGTCTTTTTTATTATGTGATCCATATTGTGTATCGTATCCTATTGAAAATCTTTTTCATTATTTTTCTTTTATTTTGAACCTATAATTGCATGTGGAGGTTCATTATTTATCCCATACGAATGAACAAATGGAAGTGAAATTTTTTAACCCCATATAATTGGTCATATAAATATATTCCTCATGATCGTACTTTCTTTGTGCGAACCCATGAATAGTTAAAGTGAAATTAAAGAAAGAGTTTTTTATAAATCTATTAACAAATTTCATTATTAGAGTGGTTGTGAGATTTATATCTCTTTGTTCTGTATTATTTCCTTGTGTCGTTGTCTGTTTCTAGGTTTGAGTGCATTGGTGTCGCAGGGTTGATACAGGTGCTGAAATGGTATCTCAAGTTGAGAGATTGGTTGATTGTTTAGTGGATGTGCAGTGACTGTGAATCAGGGACATAGTTTTGGGTTGGGGTATGTTTATATTTATAGTGTGATTGGTGTGGTGTTATTATTGAATGGGTCAATTTTGATTAGTTTTGATGATGTGTATTTTGGTGGTTGGTTGTAAGTAGGGGGGTTTTCTTTTTGAGAGGAAGGACATGCAAAATGAATTTGACAAATTGTAATGGAGTGGTTGGTCTGTATTTTTAATTGAGTGGATATATGATATGAGATTCTATACCATGGTTCTTTTTCCTCTATATGGTTTATGTTATGTTACTCATTGTGTTCTATGAATATTATTTTTCTGGTTAGGGATGGAATGAATAAAGGGGTCATCATAAATCATTTTATTGTTATCCATTTCAAATTTATGGAAAACACCAATTGAATAATGTACATAAGTAATAATGATCCATGAACCTTTTCTAGGGTCTCTACCTTGAAAATGGTGTAGCCTCACATATTTATTTGTTAGGCTCATTTTCATTGAGAAAATTCATATGGACCAAAAATCATATGTCCTAGTTGTTCATCCCTATCTTATGTCATGTAACTAGATCCCGATAAAATATTTCCCAACCGACCCATGAAATACTCAATGCACCTAACGCAAAACCCCATCCTAGCTCTTACCATGCCTCTAATACCATTCTGTCATTCCCCACTCAATCCATAGATTACCCTCATGAGCTGACAATGAAGGAATATTTATAATGACCCCTCGTGTCTCGCCTCTAGTGGGCCCCAGGGTAGCGACCAACAACAATGGTATAAAAATATCCCAAAATTGGTGGCATTACCATTTTAATAGTAACCATGAATGGGGGATTAGATTTACCTAACACAAAATAACTTGAAGACATATATATACATTTAATGAAAAAATCCTCCCCACATGAATGATTGAAGTAAAAATGCTATAATAAATTTCATGATCCCATGTAAATGAAAAAAATAACTAAGATAGGTAGTGACATGACAACTGTTACAACAACCATGCTACTGATGTCTATTATAGTCCCCAAATTCATCTAGGAAACTTGAAATCTATCATATATACAAAGGGGATTCGTGTAATTTTAATCAGTACAGAAAAACAAATGTATCTCTTGAAATGTGGAGAATCCCACTAATTCCTCCATAAAAATAGTGGAAACCAAAAGAACAAAATAAGGGATTATATCCAACAAAAAGTCAGAAAATACACTCTCACCAAATATCATAATTCAAGTAATATATTTTAGAGAGCATATATAATAGGGTACCCACACCACTTTACCACTTATTAGCTACTCTCACAGACTAAATGAATCTATCTCGGCGCTACAACATTTTCGCAATGTACCACGTCATAACCCCCCCAAACATACCTAGGCCACATACCGCACCACATCCAACCCATAGACACCTAGTCCACATACCTCACCACATCCTACCACAATCATTTGGGCGACATACAATAATACATCTTGAAGACACATTGGAAAGCACAACACTTATCACCTCGAAGACACAAGGGAAACCCCCTATCGCCCACACACATATGGGCCCCACAAACCACAACATACCTGAAGGAAATTGGGCTAACACTGCCCGAAGGGTGTGCAAGGAAGAGTGTGTGCCCGACCATCGATCCAAACACCATGATAAAATTTTTAAAGACACCCTACCCCATAAAAATGGAGGATTACAAGACATGGTTCTCAACAATGGTCAGATACATATGTCAATCCCTAGGGATTACAAGTATATATATAGGTATCCAACACTCATCCAAACATATGGCTTCTCAATCAAATAACCAACCACCCAATGATACTTCCTACACTACAGATACACCTATATAAATTTATTAACATTAAAAATTGACATATAAGTTGTTTATAAATGTAAACCATTCATAACAAGACACAAAGAAACATAAAACCACCGAACGAATTTAACTAATTATCATTATTTATTAATAAGACCATTTATTCAGTAAATCCATAATAAGGTACGATCTAATCACATCACTCAATAAGCCACATTGGGTAAATCACACAGAGCAAATAATAACCATGGTACGGAAACTCACTTCGTATATCTGCTCCATTTTAAACCCATACCTCCCACTTCCTTCATCATTCTTCAACCTCATTATTCCATGTAAATATTCTCAATAAGAAAAAAATCTACTTATATAGAAACCCCAGAACAAACCTCATCACAAAAAAACATGAAAAGTCCTCTATAAAACAAACACCACAGCAATCACTCCAGCAACATAAACAAACCAGAATTCGAACATGCCTCCCCACTACTCATACACTACACATAAACTCTACTATAAGTCAATATATTAATCGGAGATACCATTTCACCTCCTTTATCACCCTAGAAACACCCACGAACTCAACCCCACCACCACAAAACCACACAAGGAAACAATACAAAAAAATACACAAAATGATCACTACCAATCCAATAATTCAAGGTGTATTAATATATAGAAAACACTAATTCATTAATAAAACATTTGATAATTTAGGTGTTATCACATATCAATATTTATCCTCAACAATTCATTTATTTTACTGAATATAGATGGTTAACCAATTTAATATTCATAATATCATTTATAAGGGATCAACAATGAGCACCCACAATCCATCACAGATGCTCAATTAAGTACCACAAACGAGCATGATTTGGATTAGGATACAATACACAATATTGATCGAATACCCGATAAGCCAAGATTTTCATAATAATCATCTTCCTTGTACATTATTTTTTACTTCATGTTTTTATTATTAAATTTTGATCCAACTATATTCAGAAGGAGACAAGAGTAATCCCACCCTACATAATACTCAAATTAAATGAGACTAAGGGATTAATATGTGAAATAATTGATTATTAACATCTCCAACTATTTCCAAAACAGGGGTGCATAGGTTGAAAGAGGAACCTACAAAGATATGTGATCCATAAGTGCAATAATGATGCATAGTTTCTCATGAAAAAAAGGGTTATGGGTACGCAAAGTAGAAATAGTACAGTAAACATGCACAAGGTATTAAGTATATAGGTTTTAGAAATTTGATATCAATTATTTATGGGGAAATGATTTTTAAGGCCATTATAGACATATCACAATCAAGACCACACCATTTGACTATTAAGAGAATTAGGGAAATTAGAAAATTATAATTTTTACTTTAAATAATTTAAAATGGATTCAGAAACATAAAAAAAATTCTTAAACCCATGTTACATCAATCATATGTTAAAAGGAGAATATTGAAATGCTGGAGAAATATTCTATTTTTAAAAACTGCCAGAAATTACTCACCATTGGAAGGGACACCTACATGAGTTAGTGATGGAAAATCAGTGACACGAGCTACTGATGTCCAAGCACAAAAAATATGTTCTGATAAAACATCATAAATTCATGATAATGATGGAAAATCACTAACATGTGCTACAGATGGTGAGTCACGGACGTGAGAACCCGATTGATATTCCCTGACATAAGCTACCAAGGATGATAAAACATATGTGAGATAATGATGTCCAGTCACTGAAAAAAGATATCGATGGTGAGTAACTAACGAGAGATACTGATGGGGAGTCAGTAGTTCTATCTATATTCAGTAATTCACCTATGAGAGTCATGAATATGACTCATTGATTCCACCTAACGATGCCACCTACCAACAATGACTATAAATGCCACAAAGAAATGCCTCATACAATTTAAAAATAGTATTTCATCAGATCCATTTTAATTTATATAAATTATTTATTTAACTTCATAACAAAACCATAACTTTTCATAGTAAAATAATATTGTCTTGATCATGATATAGAATTAATGGCCTTGCAAACTGTTTCCCTATAGATTTAGGATCTTTCCTTTCTAATGCTCATATACATCATCCCATGTTCAATTTATATCTACTAATTCTAATGAGTTTCTTCATATACCTTATTAAAAGAGGATCCCTGAACTAGTTTTTCACCCATGGATCTCATCTCCATAGAGGTCAACTTGATACTTGTGAATTGCAATTTTAGGTCTATGAGAGGTATTTAGTCGTCTTTTCTTCTAAGTAGGGAACTTTTCTTCTATTTTTATTTGTGTTTCATTAAGGGTCTATGTACTCATGTCTCTATGTGAATATAGTTGGATCCAAATATAAAAACATAATATGAAGTAATAAATTTGGGGCTAGGAAGAAGATAAAGATGATCGTGTTGTCCTATCTAATATTTTTTACATATTTGTTATAATATCATACTTAAAAACTAGTTCATTTGAGGTCCTTGTTTTCACACAAATAATGTCTTGTTGATGTTTATTCATGCTCCCTTGTGAATGAATGTAGAAACTGGAAATTTAATAGGGCCAAAATAAAATCCCACCAATATAATGATATTTAAAATTGAATGCACGTGTCCCTGAAACTCATTCATAGAAAACCCTACATGAATGGTAGGTGTTGAATATGTGTCTGAATCCATAAGAGCACATCGCATCTTCCCAATATATCTATGAACCACATGGTCTTAGTCTGACATGGCCTCCTTCAAATCAATATTCATTTACAGAAGAGAATAATTTTGTGGGTGAATACCATAAATGGATGAGTATAATAGTACTCTGTAGGACACCTAGAAACTAAAAAGGAACTCCAAAAATAAATACAGTAGGTATAGAAAAATTTAATTAAACTTTTTATACCACAAATGATAAATAATAAATATATTCATCTCATAAAAGTATATTTCATCAACATATAATTTACCAATGCCCAAATTTCTACTATTAGATGAGGTACAATGTCTCCATGAGACTCACAATATCTATAAGTCACAGAGTCTTGGTAAGATACAATGTCTGAGTAATACAAACAGTCTTAATAAGCCTCACATTATAGTTAATACACATACTATTGATAATACACACAGTCTCTATGAAATACACACATCTCCTTGGTAACACAACATTTAGGTCACAATGTTCATGTTCACACAACCTCGTGGACACACAACTTGATGAATGCGGTCAGCCATAGGATTCCACTCATAGCGCACTTATTCCTAGTGAAACTACACCTTGACCCATTAGAATGTATGATACAATTCAAAAAACAAACATAGAGTATCTAAAAAGGACTTTCTCATTGTAAGGGTCCAAACACTGATAACGACTCATCAAATAGACACACAATGTAAATCTTATGTCTATTTTTATAAAAAGGGTCTGACATGGATCCGATTCGGGTCAGACCGGACCCACCAGACCTGGCTGACCCGTCGGCTATTCTGAACCAGTTTGGTCCAGTCTGGCCCCAACCGGCCCATCTTGCTTGGATTTTTAGGCCCATATGTCTAGCTTGCTGGGCCGCTTGAGGGGACCGACTCCCCTTAGTTTTGTCATCAATGCTGGCCAGTTTGATGTGTCGAGTGAGGTCGGCCCTAGCTACGTGTGTCACATCTACCATGTTGTTGAAGATCCAATGTGGGTTCCTCCAACACGGAACTGAACAACTTTCTCCCAATCCACCACATACCTTTCCACCCCTTTCCATGTCCCCCATCCAATTACACTACCTCCTTCCGCGGCGCACTACCCATGTCATGTCCCACCTAAAATAGACCACCCAGCAAGCATCCTCACACTTCCGGCTCATCGTCCTCCTAGATCATCCCCCAGGACCCATGCGACCTCACCTGAATGAGGTAGAGCCACCACCTCTATCCTTCACCATATATCGCTGCCTTGCGCTATCATGCACTCCATTCATGGAAAAATTACAACGTCCCTACCATCTCTACTTTGATGTTCTATCGTGGGTTCAGATCCTTGATCTGAGATCATTACGAAATGAATAGAAACTGTAATGACATAACATTCACATAGGGGATTCAATGGAGGGGAGAATATGGAGAACACATGAACAATGTATGGGATTTATGGAAGAAAATAAATTAACATGAGCGCACAAAGAATATTTCTTGTCACTATTTCATGTTGGTCTCGATTTATTCTGGTTATAAGGATAAATGAATAATTATATTAATCACACAGATCTATCTCCCATTTAAATCCTCACAAGCATTGCACCCACCCCATAAGTAATCAAACCATGGATCGACTGATTGGATGTTTGGTATTTGCTCATATTCAAATATAAGAAAGGGGAATTAATCAAAATGAAATTAAACCCTACCCAGAGTATAGATAAGTTTTTGATGAAGGGAGAAGCTATGTCATTGTCATTCATCAATCCGATGATCTTAGATCCATGTCCCAATCTATTAATATTCGTCACCATTGAGAGAAACCCCTTATTCTTGTATAAAGGGAATTACAGGTTTTGGGTGATAACCCAACATTCCCAAAAAAACTATACTATATAGAAAATGACTCGTTTTTTCGAAATAAAATGGTTTTACTAAATATTTTATTACTAATATGTCCAAAAACTAACTTTCAATGATGACATGATTCATTGAGTGTAGGCATCACATAAAGTAATGTCGCTCTCTTGGATACAATGGTGCCCTCAAATTATAGATCTGACTATTTATTAGATGTTGTTGTAGTTGTAAATAAAATACACCCATGATCTTTACTAAAAACTAATCATGTTTTTCAATTTTTCTGGAAACACCATGACTCGAAATCAAACATTGTCTTAATTAAGAGTATTTTATTTTTCTCAATTATTTAAAAAATTAATACCAGATAAAATATTATTACTACATTCTCATCAACATTGAAATTTAAAACCCCTAAATCCAAAATAAGGCCTACTCAACACATATTTTTGGGTACTGAGAAAATATCTTAGCCATGTGATCCCATGTTCTCTCCTGCAGATTCCCATGCTTCCTCTAAACATGCACCAGAGGAATCGACCACTCGTGAAATGTCCTCTCTTATTGATCCACAATCTTCAAAAGGTAGTCAAAAAGAAACCCAATCATCATTTTCCATATATCCTTAGTCTATTATATTTTGATGGATCATTTACGTACATCATCAGCTCTGACATATGGAAGAGGTCATGTACCTGATGAAACTCCGTGGTAAATCTAAGTGGTACGCCATCACACCAACTCTACGTAGAATCTGAAAATGGTGGATGAAAATCATATATATCATGCAGCCCTTTCCAAATCTATGTACCCCACATCAAGGATAGACATGAAGGAACAAATTGTACCACTCCTAGATCTCCAAATGCCTCTGTTTCTTGTAAACCTAAGACTTCAAAGTTCTTTGTAGAGTCATCATTCCCTCCAGGATAACCAACACCTTCTCAGTAATCATGCACACCATCTCCGGGCCCATGAGTTCATTGTCTCTTGGGACCATCTAGTAAAGTGTTGACCTTCATGGTTTCACGTATAGTGCCGTAAAAGTATCCAAAAAATTATTTAAGTGGTATATATTGTTGAAAAAAAACTCCATTAGAGGTAGATGATCCTCCAAACTTGAGAAAAAATATAAGATGCAATCACAAAGCATGTTATCGAAAACCTGAATGGTCGGGTTGGTCTGGCCATCTGTTTTTGGGTGAAAATTTATGCTCAAGCTCATATAGGTCCCAAATGCTTGCTACAATCCCTTAAATAATCTAGATGTAAAAAAAGAAACACAATCTGAAATTATCATCTATTGTACTCATTGGAGTCAAACTACTTATTGCCCATAGAGGCATCCCAAGATCTCAACTGGACCATATTCACAGATAGGTTGGACGAGGGATGACATGGCGAGTTAGCCAATGATCAAATAGATGGAATAATTCCCTCTAGATATAGATGGTAAACTCATCATGAATCCCATTGATATCCCATCTAACTTCCGTTATTTCTCCTCGATGTGTTTGTTCAAGACCGCTGAAACCTGGTGCTATCCTTCACATGATGACAAGATATGAATCTAGAAATTATCTTTTCCACTGCCTTCAACATCCCCAGACACTAGAATTGACATCATAGGTCCTGATACATCTTCACCACCCCATGATATGTCACCAATGTGGACGTATGGATCTTCGTTAATACCACCTATCATAATTTCACAGGTTCCACTATGCATCAAAAGAAAATACTGATGTGCTCCACTCATATTGAATAACCGCCAGGGGCTTTCCTTGGGAATATCTATGAATATACCATCTCACATTTGGTATCCCCATATTGTGATTCCCTTAGTAATTTTTTGAGTGTAGGGCTTCCAACCATTTAATAGAAGTATGACTCTCTATCTCCATTCACAACATATTTCTACAATATGGAAAACTACACTAACACCTTGCTCAACAACATTAAGAAAGATCAATTGTTGAGTGTTTCTTTTAGCATGTTTCCATTCTAGGATTATATAAAATATCAAAATCATATTATTTTAGGAAGTGTATCCATCACCTCTTTCTGAGGATCAAATCCTTTTATGAAAAAATATACATGGTAATATTTTGATCGAAGTAGATGATAAACCACTCCTCATTAGGTATTGTCACGACATAATTAATGTGATGACTTCCTCTACTAACTCAAGATAATGGGTCGAGTAGTTTTTCATATAAAATCGAAACTAGAAAAAACAATATGAAATAACTACTTTATCCTACTTCAGGACAAAACAAAGACCAATCACAAATTTATAGTAGACTACTATGTAGTCATCACCATTCTATGAAAATATCAGGGTTGGAGTTCTCATCAAAATCATCTACAGCTGCTAAAAACCATTTTTCACATCTCTGACCACACGATAGTATACCCATTCCATTTAAAAGTCATCATATATATTGTGACTTCATAAAGGTCAGCTACAAAACTCTATTAGTATTCACTTAAACATAGGAAACTCTACATTATGGTAAAACTCGTGTGTGGTTCCCAAGAAAGCACCACCACAATCTTTACTAGATACAATAAAACTTCATCACCCAAAAGTAGTTTTCCCAAAAATGGTCCTCTCAAATCTATAACTAAACCATTGAGAGATTCCCATAATCAATGTTCTTATTTGAGTGTTTCCAAAACAATTTTATGTGTATCACATGCTCCTCCTCAAATTTTTGGTATAATAGGATTACCTTTAGGATGAATACCAAGAAACGATATATATAATGGTGAATATCATGTTAATTAGTTTCATTAACATATATAGGGAGATCCTCATGCCAAATGGTATCAAAAAATACTCCTAGTGGTCTTACTAAGACCTAAAAGTTATGTTCGGTACATCCTTGTCCCGTACATGTAGCTGGTGATTGCGTGATTTGAGGTCGATCAATGAGAAAAACCTCACTCATTTCAGGTGATTATACTGGACATCAATCATCGATAGAGGATACATATTCCTCATGGTCACCTGTATCAGCTTCTATATGTCCACACATAACCTGAAGCTCCTGTCATCTATCATGATAAACTATACTAGGAATTCCCAAGGCGAAACACACAGTCTCAATACTCCCTTCCAATGTAGGTCCCCTAACTACACCCCATCTCATTACGATCTTTAACATCCATCTAATATGAATGTGTTGATCTATTTTTCGATGTGGGGTATAGATCAGAATAGAATTATACCTCCATACAGGTATGTAATTCAAAAACATCCTCAAGAAGGAAAAACTCAAACCCTGCCACCACTACTGGAAACTAAGGACTCCTATAATCGACTACACTGAGGGTGAGGATACCAAACTGGTGACAAATATGTTTCACCTATTGTGATTAATTCCCTCTTACAATACATGCAATTTCATTTCACTAATTGGAAATCTCGATCCCATCACTGCGTACAATCACGACTATGTTCTAAAAACATTCAATCTGAGCATGGAAAATGGATAACTAGTCCAAAATATAAATGAGGTCATAAGGCCTTGATACGGCAATAAAGATATCCCAACTGAAACTGTCCCTAGAAAGAGTTTGCTCAAACTATCAGAACTTGTGTGTGATCATCAAATCTTCTCCCGTAAGAGTCACTAAGAGTAATGGTCAAGTCAATAGTTCCCACATAATCTCCATGCCCCAAATAATGAATACAACATGAATGTAATGACTGGAACCTATGTTAATGAAATCTATAACTATGGTGGAAAATACATAGATCATAACTATAATAAACCATGGACAGCCAAGGTCATATTTCTCCATCGCTTGTAGCTATCCTCATCCATATCCTCTAGCTCCCTAAGCCTAGTGTGGACCACTTTGGGGTGGTGATTGTAATATGTCGAACTTCCACCAAGCTCCTAATGCCATACACTCTCTTTTACGATGTTTATCACCTTGTGGTAAACCATTATCATGCCTCTTACTCTTTTATGGTGGTCCCTTGACAATCTCATGATTATCTATACTTCGATTTGGCCAATATCAAGAAATATTCCCCTTACCACCACATGAGTAACATAGCTTCTCCTTCGACTAACCCACTCTTCCATGGTTTCTGCACACTACAGATCTATTGCCCTAGGTTTTTCCCTAGAGTTCTTGACATGTTTGGGTCCCTATGTCTACTTTAAGAGAACCACCACTAAGGAATCACCTACATAGTGCCAACTAATAACTCCCACTACTATCCTCTTCTCCAATGGAAATATCTCCACCAGGATCTCTCTCTCTAGTATCCAAACATATGTAGGAATAACAATGCATATCAAAGATATCCTAATCTCACATATTATCCTCTACATGAGGGTATTTTCTGTGAAAAAATGGGTCTCATAGAATATCCATGAAGTGTCATGAAATAATTGTACCCCTCGCATAGTACTTAAAGATAGTCTTACTAAACTGTTTTAGATGTAAGATATCTTGTATGTGAACTGATCTCTATGTTGAAAGAAATAACTCTTCCATGATGAGATACTCAATGTCTTCCAATGATAAGAGTCTCATCGTTGTGTGTATATGTAATTAAGATTTAACATCTCCCTACAGATCCCTGAAGATGAGTTGCGGCTATAACTGTAATATTGTCAGAAGGAATCCACACAGGGTGGAAGACATGTGTGACTATCGCCATCTGATATTCTAATACCATTTCTTCACGAGCCATCCTAGAGGGGCTCATTCCATGATTACCCCAAACCTACCTCTAATAATCCAATGTCAAGCTACGAGCATTGAGTAGGAAGTGCCAAAAAATGGGAAGAATTTTCCTAACCACATGTACCCAAAAACATATCTCCAAGCGAAAAATGTTGAAATGAAAAATGACCACGTAATCCAAGAATTCATACACTAGGATCCCAACTATAGAGTGCGGTATTAAAAAACTAGAATGTAAATAGGGAAAAAGATAAACACACAACAAACGAAGGAGTATAATAATTTAATACATGTGTTCTTCAAAATCATCCAAAAGACAACTAAATTAATGTTTGGTGTACGAAAGAATTCTAAATCTATAGGAGAAAACCTTGACTACATGATCTATCTATGAAACACCTAGTCCTGATTCACCTAGGACTCCATAAAATCATTATTTGTCAGAATAAGATACAATATGTGTGGGCGAAGCCCCTGTAAGGTTGAGTAAAAAATACTCAGTAGGAAAACCTAAATCCACAATGGTTACCAGTAAGAAAATACCCTATGTATATGAAAATATAAATTCATGAAGTATACCTCAAATCAAATGAACAAAGTACAATCAGATAACATAGTTATATATCTGCATCAAATACTTTATGAATGTCCTGATATACTAATTCCAATGGGGTACACCATATCCCTGGGTCACATAGCCTTAGTAAGACCCATAATATCAGAAGGACATGCGGTCTCGGTAAGACACACAGTCTTGGTGAAACACACAGTCACTGTTAGACACACAATCACTATGAGACACAATGTCTCTATAAGGAACAATTTCTTGACATGAAACACAGTCTCTATATAATATACACATATCCTTAGACATGTAATTCATTGGTCACAAAGCTTCAACGTCAGATAATATTATGGTTACACATCTTCTAGGTAGTATCCAGCCACATGAAACTATTTTACATTCCTCGATCTTGGAAATATTAATCCATCAACCATTAGGAATATGTCAATACCCACAGAAACTCGTATAGATTATTTAAATTGGGATATCTCATATCAAAGGTCCCAATAACATAAATGTCTCCTAAAATGGACACATAGTTTTAATGTTACAGCTACTGATATTAAAAGGGTCTAACCTGACCCACCATACTATACCCAACCCACAATCTGACAGGAACCAGTTTGGCCGACCCAACCTGGTCATGTCCGGCCTGAACCAGTCCGGCCTTCTAGGCCTACCAGAAGATGGCCCACTCTTCCATTAGTTCTACATGTATATTTTATATATTATCCCAAAATCCCCTGTTCCAGACCATGGTCTAGGACTGTATATTGTGTCGAACCCCCCCCCCCCCCCAACTGTCTGCCTCGCATCTACCACACGACTAAACTAATGTTGTAGGCTCCCCAAACATAGAACTAAACTGTGTTCCATCGAGATACAACATATGTTATATCTCCTATCCACATCCCCTAGTCAACTTCACGACCTCCTAAAATGGCCCGCTTCCCTCTATCGTGCTCTACCGTCCACCAGCCACCAGACCTCTGGCCTTGCCCTACATGCTATCTATCCACTGGGACTGACACTATAGACATTGTCCACATCACATGAAACATCTAGAGCCACTAGATTTGGACACCACCAATTTTTAACCATCATTAAATTGTTTGTGCTTATGTCCCATTAAAATTACACCTCGCCTGTCATCCCACCCCCAATGTACTATCATGGATTCAGATCATTGATCTATGATCATTGTACCAAGAATCATTGGCTGAATGGTCAATCATTCACAGATTTTTTTAAAGGTATAATGAATATGAAAAACATATGAAAAACATTATTGATTAATGTAAGGGAATAAATGAACATGATCACCCAAATAATGGATATTGGTCCTTGTTCATGTTGGCATCGATTCGTTCTTGTTAGAAGGAATAATGATGAAGGATAGTAATAACATATACCTATCGACAATTTCTATCCCTACAATCATATCACCCATACCATAAAAAATTTAAACGTAGATGAATATGTTCATGGGTTCATCCACATTCATTGTCAATCTTACGAACAAGACCAAATATCAATGACGAAAAACCCTTTGTTGTAGTTTGGATCAGTTCTTGTCGAACAGAGAAGTTGTATCCTTGTCGTTCATCGATTGGTCAATATTTGATCATTCATCAAAATCGTGTGAACGACCTTCTCCTACTATCAAGATAATTATATTTTTATGGTGGTAACCCTATATCTTTTAAAATCTAAAATTTAAATAAAAGGAGAAGCTATGTCAATATATAATATTTTTATTATATATATAATTATGGATACGACCACAAAATAAATTCAAAATGAGGAAAAGTTTTCATTCTAAATGTAATGGTGCCCTAATATTTATTATTTGGGAACACATTTAGATGTTATTTTCATTTTTAAGAAAACCATCATGCATGCTTTATTAAAAACTAAATATCTTTCATCTATTTTTTCAATGCACAATGGGCCTCAGAACCACACATCGTCTAAGTGATTGGACTCATAATTTTCAAAATTAATTTTTAAATGTAAAACTATAGAAAATCCAAGTCATTAAATTCTTCACAACATGGGGCATTACATCCTTGAAAGTCAAAACAAGGGTACTCAAAAAAATGAGTATACTAAAAATGAAACCAAGCCTCCCTCTCCAATCTTCTTTCAATGATATTCCCATGCTGCCACCAATCATGCATCAGTGGAAACAACCACCCATGAATGGTAATCCCATGTTGATCCTCAATATCCATTGTGTTCTACACAAATTTCACCTGCTGATCAATATCATGAACACCTAATCTGATGACGTACCGTGGATCAGGCATGTACCTATTCAACTGTGACATCTGTAAGACATCATGTACACAATATAACTGCATGGGTTGTATTGTGCAGTATACTATATACCCAACTCTTTTAAAAATTAGAAATGTGTGGTCAACATTGGAGATAGATTTCCTCCCATCCATATCATTGTATCACACGTCAAAGAGTAACTCGAATAAACACATTATCTTCCTCATATAAATATAATTTCCTGCATCATGGGTCAACATAAATCGTGGATGCATCTTCATATATATATTTTGATCCAAGATGACCTATACCTTATCTTTAGTCTCCTTCACCAACTCCGGGTGCATGAGTGTTGACCCTATAGGGTTCGTTCATCAATGTGGAAACCTCCATGGTTGCCAATAAAATAACTCAAAGGATTCCAAACAAATAGTGGATTGGTATCTATTGTTGTACGTAATCTCAACCACAGGTAGCTGATCCTCCAAACAATAGCCAAAATCTAGCATATAAGCATGAATAATGTCCTAAATAACATTAATGTTCCTCTCAGTGTAGTTTTTGTTGATGAGTGAAAAGCTATGCTCAAGCGCATTTGAGTCCCAAAAGCTTCCTACAATCCCTTACACAATAACTGTGTGAAACAAGGATCACAATCTGAAATTATTGTGGATGGCACTATTTGGATTCAAAATTTCTCTTGCATATAGTGGCATCCCATGATCTCTATTAAATCTTTCTCCTAGATAGGTATGAATTGGGATGACTTTGTGATTCATCAACGATCTCACATACAGAATTGTTCCCCTAGGAAGTGCATGGAATACTCATCACAATGTCCATTAATATCTCATCCCGCATCCACTCTAGTGCCTCAAGGGTTTGGGTCAAGACCAATGGAACCTGGTTCCTAGCCTTTACTTACTGATAATTTCAGAATCTAGAAATGAACTCTGCCATTTAATTCTTAATCCACATCCATCAAAACTGAAATTGGATGTCCTTGTACATATTCACCACACCTAGATGTAAAGATAAAAGGTATGTGTGGTCGTATGTTGTGGAGAATGTAATGACTCATATTTTCACCAATTTTATTTTTCTATATTAATTGAGTAAATTTTGATACAACGCACATAGACTAAATGTTATTCAAAGGACCTATGTTCCCATAACTAATCGATGAAAAAATGTATATTTTTTAATAAAGTTCATATGATATTTCTCATTATGACTATAATAACATATAAAAATGTGCTCGTATCAGATATATGAGGGCACCATTGCATTTATAACACCGACTTTAACTTAGGTAGAACCTAACATCGACCAACATAAGTCTGTCATGAAAGTTATTTTTTTATGAATGGGTAATAAAATATTTAATAAATATATTTTATTTCTATGCATAAAATATTTATATTTATATTAATGTTTTTTAGTTATATTGGGTTACGACCATACCCCTAGAATTCCACTGCGATAAACAGAAGAAAGTTATCTCAATGGAGATTGAGGATCAGATATTATAACATGGATCGATGATCGAAGGTTCAGTGAAAGATGATAATGAAACATCCCCCATCATCAAAAAAAGATCCATACTCAAGGGAGGGTGTTTCTTCTATATGATTCATTACCAATTATTAAATTTAATGATGAATTTAGACCGACCCAAAAATAGTTTTTTCCACGGTTTGATCACTTGCTTGATGGGTGATAATATTCTGGGGATTTAAATGGGTTGTAGATCTGTGTGATTAAAATAATTCTAAATTACACCTTCTTAAAATAATTATTTGAGGTCAAAAAAACATGGGCCATGATCCAATATTTTGGTGTCCATCTGCATGTATTCTATTCACACAGACTCTCATGTTCTTTATGTGCTCTTCATATTTTCCAAGCCATTAAAGCCCTTATAATAATGATCAACATTTTCACCCCTTACTAATTGTGAAAATATCCAATATTGAGGATCATGACAAATGATGTTAGAAAATATGAATGATCGTAGGTGATATATGATTTGGCTAGGATAGTAGATAACACTAGGGCAGTATGGTGGATCATGGAGGCGACAACATCGGCCAGTTCAGGTTAGGCGGCATGGGTCCAGGGTGGTGGTCAGTGCGTACAGTGAGTTGATAGTGTCAGGCCACTGGTGGGGCAACCATCGGAACATAGAATAAGGTAGGTTGCATGTTTTGGTAGGAGGCTATAGCATTGAATGTGGGAATTGGTTAAGGGATGCCTCATTTACAGTGGAAATGTGGAACAGAGCTCTTTTGCATGTTGGAGAAGCCCACATAAGTTGTATAGATTTGTGGTTGATGGTGAAAATGCGGTCCAGTTGGACCATGTAGGTGTAGAAAAATAGCCCACAGCATGGGCCATGCTAGAGGGAGATTGGTGGTGGTCAATTAAACCCAGTGGGCTAGGACATTTTGGGATGGGCGAGTTTGGGGTAAACCAGGCCATATCGGGTCAGGTCGGCCAGACAATGTCTGGTCAGCAGGCAGGTTGTACATGGTCTAATGGGTTAGGATAGACTCAAACCTGACGCAGGATAGTACCTTTTTATAAAAATATACATAACATCTAATTCATGGGTCCATTTGGTGAGAAATTTGTGTATGTGGTACCCTTGAGATGATATTTAACATTTATGATACATTTGTTGAGTTTTTTTGAATTAAAAATATGATCTACTAGGTCAAGGAGTCGGTTCACGAAAAACTAGTGAACTATGAGTGGAATATTTTTGATTTCTATGACCTAGATGTTGTGTGAACTAGAATATATAAGGTCTATGAGATATGTTAATTACATAAATACTGTGTGTGTTTCCACGACAATGTTTCTCACTGAGACTGTGTGTCTTACCATGACCGTGTGTCTCACTGAGACTGTGTGCCTTACCATGAATCTTGGGCTTACTGAGACTGTGTTTCTTATAGAGATTGGGTGTCTTACCAAGACTAAGTGTCCTATAAAGTCAATTTTTTTATGGAGACTATGTGTCTCATGGAGTCAATGTGGCTCATTGGATTGACCATATCCAGACATGGATATAATATTTTTTTTAGATGTAGAACTATATGAGATAACTAAACATATTTTATTTAAATTATTCTGACTTTTTTTATTTCCATTGTTTTATATTTTTTGTATTTATTAGTGGTATTCCTTTTGTGGTTTTGGGGTATCTGTACAAAACATGACATGTGTGGGTGAATCCCTTGTAAGGATGATCTCATATTCATTAACAATACCCTCAAATTTTTTTGAGTACCACATGTTTTTCTTTTTTAGAAGGTAATGACCTATGTAGGGTAGAATTTAATTACTTATTTTTCTATATTTTTTTTATTTATAAATTAATAGAGAATATTTATAAATCAGTTGAGGAGGTGACGTCTGATTATAGGGCCTAGTGTCCAAGAAAATAATAGATGAAAATTGTTTTGTTTTTAATATAGATCACATCTAGTTTTTCATTAAAACTAGAATAACATATAATCTATTTCATGGATAATAACTCAAAGGGAATCGTTTCATTCATAATATAAACATTACCTTATGTGTGGCCTAACATCGACCACTGTTGGTCAGATGTGAAAGATTGTTTTTAGACGAATCCGAAATAAAATATTTTATAAAAATATGTTATTTTGACACAAAAACTCAAGTTCATTATATAAGAGTTTTTCATGAATCCGGAGTAATCAAAATAACCCTTGAATTCCCATGATATAAGGATAAGGAAGTTCTCTTGATGGTATGATGGAGTAGATAATGGGAGTTGGATGAAAGATTTATTCAGATAAATTAAAAAAGAAGATTCAGTTTCTCCCTTCGTTAAAAACTAATCCAAACACTAGGTTAGGTTTTGTTTCTCTTTGATTAATTTCCCATTCATAAATTTTAAAATGAAGGTGGACCAATCCACAAATAGATTGATCAGTTTTTATATCGCTTGTAGGATGTGGGTAATGCTAGTAAATATTTACATGTGTGATTGATCTATGTGATTGTTATCCTTATTTATTATTCCTTCTAAAACAAATTAATTATGGTAAACATGAATACGGTTTAATATAATTTCTTCTTATATTCAAGTTCATTTATACACTTACATTAATCTCTCACATTCTTCATGTGTTTTTTCAGATTCTCCAAACCTCTGAAACCCCTATGTGAATGATCAAATTTTATGTCGCAGACTCATGGTGCAACAATCCTCAATTGGGGATCCAAACCCACAATAACACAGAGGATGAGCGACGATAGGTGAAATAGGATTTGGATGGTACATGGGCGCACAAAAATTCAAGGTGTCTGTGGCTTTAGGCAGTGGATCCAGCAAGTTCAGGAGTGGATTTATAGGTCTAGGGGACTAGTTATGGAAAATGGGGAGCTAGTAGTGTGATGCCTATAGCTGGATGGTAGATAGAATGCGTAACATGGACACAATATCATTCCATGCCATGAGGTCGTTGTGTTGACTGGGGTACTTTGTGATGGGAGTCCTTGTATGCAGTGTCTATTTGAAATGCAGATTTGGGCTTTGTTGTATACCCTTCATCCCATGTTCATTCAAATGATAGAAGTAAGGAAATTGGTCAAGGTGTATCTTCTAGGGCATAGAAAACCGGCCCGCAACACAGGCCGAACCAGGTGGAGCAGGGCCACTCCAGCAGTCCATCAGGCAGGGCTTTTTCCGGATAGACCCGACCAGAACTGGTCGGGTCAGTCTAAATAGATCTATCTGCCATTCTTGGCCAGGTCACTGGTGGGTCAAGCAAGTCCAACTGGTATGGTCAGACCTTGACAAGACCTGGGTCATACAATTTTAATAAAAATAGTTTTTTCATTCAATCCTTGAATCCATTTGATGAGAAACTATCAACAGTAGTACCCTTGTGAAGAGATGATCCTTTGAAATACACTAGGTGAGTTTTTGTGGAATTTTGGCATATGACCTAATGGCTAAAGGAGTATGTTTTCTTGAAAATATCATGCTATGAGGGGAATCCTATTACCCAAAAGTTATGTGGCCAAGAAGTTGGGTGACCCAGGAGTTATGTGTATTAATTAGTTACTCTATCTCTTACCGAAAATATGTGTCCTACCATGATTGTGTGTCGTACCATTATAATGATTCTTATCAATATTGTTTTTCTGATAGATACTTTGGGTTGTACCAAGTCATTCTTTCTTATAATGAATGTGCATCTTACTGAGATTGGGAGTCAAATGGAGACAATATGAATCATGGAGATGGTTTTCCTTATTAGATTGAGCATACCAGGACATTCATAATTTTTTTTGTAGAAATATACCTATGGGAGTGACTCTACATAGTGTATTTTTGTGGGGATATACTTAATGTATTTCATATTTGGTATACATTGTGTATTTTATAGTGGTATTTCATTATGGTTTCCGGGTGTCCTTTGAGTGTTTTTTACAAACAAATGTAAGTTATTCACATGCATGTGTCATATCTAGTATAGATTACTGATGCTATGATGGAGTCATTGGTGGATATAGACCAGTTGGTTCTTAGAGATATCATGCCAATGATGTGTTCTACTATCACATTAGACATATTTCCTACTCTTACCCATCAGGTAGGATTTTATTGGATGATTTTCAATAACTTGTGCATTAAATATTTAGACTCATACTTTTGGTGGCATTTTATTCTAGCCCAATATATATTCCATTTTCATAGTGTCATACTTTTTGGTTGGGACAATTGTGTAACAATGTGTGGTTTAATTTGTGTTTTTTTATTTCATCATTTTGGGAATAGAGACGTGTGAATGTGTACAAGTACTTAGGAAAATGCCTCACATTAGTTGGATATGCCTTCTCGGTGATAGTCTCCAGTCGCTAACCTAACAAAGGTGAATTTTGTGTAGTCATGGAATGGGCCACTATGATATGGGTTTTGAAAATGATCATATAGAATCCAAAATTTTTATTACATAACATTGCATTAAATTTTACAAATGGAGAATATTTAACGATTAGTGATTTGGAAATAACACATAATACCCGAAAACATATAACACTCTCATAATCCCCTTGATAGAATTATTTATTTGTCCATACTATGTAAAATTAATCCAAATCGTATCCTAGGGGCATATATCAATGGAATGAGTGAGAAGATGGCCCAGTAAGGGAAAAACAAGACAGACAGTTTGCATGTGAACTTGAGTGATATCTACTAAAACATGAAAAATATCCTAATTGAATGATAATTAGTATTATCATAATAATTTTAACATGAATAATAATTTGAAAATGTGGTGAAAAAAATTAATTATGACCTTCATAATCATATCACCAAGGTCCATCCCCAAGGTGACATAAAAAATTACCCATGTTATTCACCACGGTATCATAAAACTTTTCTTCACAATAGATTAATTTCATTACCCATTGCAATGGAGTGATATCAGGGAAAACCATTAATATGGAATTATTTTATTGTGATCCAAATATATCATAAAAAAATTTCATAAATTACCCATAACGAATTAAATAAATATGGTCCATATCAATATATTGGCGACTTAAAAGTTTTTTAAAAAATATGACCATTATTTCATATATATCCCATAAAAATTGAATACAAGTTTTATGTATGTCATTTGTGGAATAAAATAAATTATATTTATATCATTATGAAGAAATATATAAATGTAAGAGGTTTGAGTATTCAAATAGTAAAAATAAAATAATTTCTTGAGAAAAAAGAGATATATTCTAGATGAAAATTCTACTGCATAACTGGTATAAAACATAGTTTTATAAGAAATTAAAAATAGATGGTACATTGGTCACCCACTCATAAAATACTAATAAAATATTATAGGTGAAAAATAAAAATAGAATAAAAACATGGTATATAAATTTTAATGAAATTCTGCATAAAACAGAACATGAAATGAAAAGAAAGTTGTGAATTACCTTACTTGATGAGTGACATCAAAAACTATAGGATCAAGACCTTGAGGACATAAGGAAACATAAGGAGGCATAATTCAAGGTTAATAATATTAGATCATCTTGGGGTATGATTTTTTTAATTAGAAATATGTTGAAATTCCTTTGTATTTATATTAAAAGGGATAGAATTTGTTATTAATCTCGGAGGGCACCTTATAGGCAGAATTTTCAAAACCATGGACCTGCCTATGGTATTTTACCATGGTTTTGGCCACATCGGAGACCTCATATAATATTTTATTCAAAATTAGTCGACCAATATTTTAAAATTCACATTACATCATTATGATCTCATAAAACAAAAAAAACTCTAAAAATATTTTTTTTTTGTAGACTGATTTTTTAAATAAAATCTTATAAATTTACCCTAACCAAATATCAATCATTGGAATTCAAAATTGAAAAATATATTATCAAAATAAATTTCAATATAATAGATAATTAACTTTTATGTAAAATCACTGTATATTTGAAAAAATTCTAATACATATCTAAAAATTTCATAAAAAGTTAATTTTGTGTACTATTATATCACATTACCATTCAAGATACCTAAGTTAAAATTATACATCCATGGTTGAGGTTACTATTCCATTGGTCACATTACAATTCATAATGGTATTATTATTCATAGGTTACTATTCAACACAAGTTATGTTGATCAAATTAGACTCTTAATTTCATACTAATCAAAATAGAATATATCAGTTTTCTGAAAATCATTTCCCAGTAAAAAAAATTAATGTATAAATATTTTTTAAAATAATATCATTTTCAAAAATCATAAATATTATAAAACATTTTATAAATATATAAAAACATAGACCTAGAATAATTTTGACATTTGAAATTTCTAAATGATGATTATATTACCATAATAAGATATTACATTTTTTTTATACAAATTGATTACAATTATGGATTCATTACAGAACCCCATATAACACCTACATAGAACCTAATAGTAATGTGTTTAATGATTTTAGAATCTTCGGGCAGCATTAACAACATTTCTTGAGTGACGATTTCTATCAAATTAAAATTATCACGTAATTTATTTCATTTTAGCTTAACATGTAAAAGATCAGCTTGGACATGGTCTACAGAAATTCCTAATGATTCTACCTCCTTAGAAATCTCAGAAAAATTAGCTTCATATGGAAGGATTCGACTGGTAGAGGCCATCAACACTTATTTCTTCATTAATTATCCATTATCATTTTTATATATAAATAATAAATATAATGTACAAAAATATTATTGTTTCCAATGGTCATGTTAACCAAGGGTCTTATAACGGTCTAATCCCGATAGTCACATTACATTCAAACATATATATTTTTATTAATTTTTACCTTTTAAATCATAGTTTATAAGGAAAAAATATTATTCAAATGTCCAGGTCATTAAATTTTATCCAATTAAGAAATTTCATCCTCAAATTTCTACTTGTACCCACAAAAGTCAAAATTCAGGTGTACATCTTCCTCATTGTCTCCTTTAGTTCCGACATAAATTCATCATATTTTTGGTTCAAGTGAAAAACATTTACAAGGTGGGTAGTCTTATTTAATATCACCTTTTCTCTATGATAAAAGATCTTCACCAAATTCACTTCATAAGAGAGGTCATTTTTAAATTGTACCACCTCTAGATTTAGTACATGGGATGAGTTAGTTATGTACATATTCCAGAGAGATATGCGGACTACATCATGAACTTGTGATAGATTTGGAGGAAGTTCAACCCGATAGAAAAGTACTCTTACAAGGTCAAGGATTTCACAGGGGCCAATTTACCAAGGGCAATGATTTTGTTTATTCCCAATCCTCTTGACTCTATTCTAATGTGAAAATCCAAGAAAAAAATTATTACAATCCTCAATCTCCATGTTTCTTAAATGGTTGTGAGCACAATAATTCTACTAACTCTGAGAATCCTTTATGTGTTTTTGGATAGAATGAACATTTTATGTCATACCTTTCATAATATCATCCCCAATTATCATTACATCACCAAATTCATCCTAACCACTAGAGTTTACATCGCTTTCCATATAGAGCTTCATAGGGTGGAATTTGAATTCTCGAATAGAAGAATTTTTGTGTAAGATATCTCAACTAATGGAAGATTTTAATCCCCTACACCTTTAATTTCCAATGATCCTGTTCAGAAAAATGTATTGGAGTTTCCGAATTTTATTTTTAGATTGGATATTAGTTTGGGGATTATCGTCCGTACTGATATTCTATTCCGTACCCAGAGCATGATTAAGACTTCTACAAATTTTTTATGGGAACCATGGGTCATGATCAGATATGATAGATAGTGGTATCCATTCATCCTTACAAATTACTTAATATAAATCCTAGAAAATTGATCAAGAGATAAATGTTCCCAAATATTGTTAAAATGGGATATCTTGGTTACATAGTCTACTATAACCCCTATCGAATATTTTCCTTAGGATGTTTTTGGGAGACATGGATAAATGGTATAATGACTATACCACATAAATGATGGTATAGGTAGTGGTTGTAATACCCCTTTAGAATGTTGTATTTATTCATTCACTTCCTGACACACCAAGAACCTAGTAGTATGTTTGGTAATATCCCATTTCATTTTATCCCTCCAATAATGAGAATAATGTCCCATAAAAAAATTATTTCTTATAAGATGTATATAGAATGTAGTGTTAGGAGATTCATTCATCAGCTCCTTCCTTAGTTCCGAAATAGATGGAATGCATACACCTATATGATGATTTAGTACCTCTTCTTGAGTAATATTGAACTCAAGAAAACATCCATTAATTCAAAGCCTCAATCTTATTCTGTAATATTATATCCTCTTTTTGATCATTCTTGATCTTCTCTTGTAATGATGGATAAGAAATCATTGGCTATAGGTTGATGATGTCCCTTCCCAATCAATTACCATGTCCATATCTTATAGGTATTTTATCAAGAGATATCATTTAATCCTCATATTTTCCATAGATATAGGGTCATTCCAAATTAAAGCATTTATGACTATGTTTTCTCATCTAGGGTAATAATGAATTTATCAATAATGGCCATTAAGACGTTAAAACCATCTCCTCTATTGTGTGTTCAATTAATTTTTCCTGAAAATATACATCATAATTTGATGAACTATGTATATATCCAATTTAACCCCATAAATATAGTGCGTCCATATCACCAGAGAAAAAAGAAAATAGAGACCTCAAGATCATGCGTTGGATAATTATATTAATGAGGAATTAGTAGTCGAGATACATAAGCAATGACATTTTCATTTTCAATGAGGAAGCACCAAACCATTTTAGAGATGCATACCTAAAAATAATTAATCCTCATTTGATTGAGGGATGAGTTTATACAATTGTAGTATCCAATAATTTATTCACCTCTTGGAAACATTCCTCACACTCCATTGTCCAGATGAACTTGAAACCTTTTCGAGTTAACATAGATAATGCATTATAACGTCGTGAAGTGTTTATTTTCAAAAATCCAATAATATCCTACTAATTAAAAGAAACTATGAATATGAATTAGTATTTTAGGATGAGACTACTCCCCTATAAATACTGTATTTATAGAGTAAACTAGGAATCCTTAATTCTTTACAATGTTCCCCCCAAAAGAAAATTATAACCAAAACACAAACATGTTGAACATTCCAAAATTATTTTTCTTCTATATGATTTTTAAAATAAATCATAGATTTTCCTCATTCTCCTCATGACATTTAGAATATATCTAAATATCATAAAAAAAACTACCTGAATGTTATCCGGGTATTCCCTAAAGACTATTTTCACCAAATCCACAAAAATATTAGGTTCATTAGTCAATCTAAATATCATAATGAAAAATTCAAAATTCCAATATCTTGATTGGATGACATTTTTGGAATATCATATTTCATCATGAACAATCGATGATAACAATATTGAAGATCAATATTGGAGATGAATTGATCCCCACAATGTTGTTCAAATAACCAATAAATTCTAGTAAGAGTTTATTGTCTCTACACTGTCATCCTATTCAATTATCTATAATCAATGCATACACACATTTTTCCATCCTTCTCATTCACAAAAAAAAAATGTTCTCCTCGATGATACAAAATCATTCGGATAAACCCCTCCTACCAATCATCCTGGATTTGATTCTCTTATTCCTCCATATCCTCATTTTTTATCATATAAACGGTCTATGAATTCAGATGGGATATAGGTATGTGTTCAATGGATAACAGTACCTCTCTTTCTGAGGGATATCCAAGAAGCTCCTTAAAAAATTAATCAATGTATTGATGAAATATGATGACATCCTATACTCATTCACTATCATTTACTTCTTCATATTCACTTATCAACACTATAATTAAGTCTATCGGTGGAACTTCTAGAAAACACTCAGTTTGAGATATATCTGATTTAATGAAAGTTTTTGGTTCTCCATTAAATTATACATATATTTACGTTGTTTATTATTTTCTATTAGAATAATACTTTGATAGAAAATACATCCCTAGTATAATTTCTAATTTCATCATTGGAATGAAAAATGGATTTGAAATATTATTGTTCTCACAAACGTAAGTACTAGAGTTTTTAAACAACAATGATTCTTGGATAATCCCACTTTGTGTGTTGACTGATAATTATACATTTAACAATTTAGGGGTTAATTTTATATTATTTGAAAATCAAAATGAAATAACAGAATTCATAGTATCAGAATAATAAAAAGTATTTCCTAGCTTTGATAAAGAATCAAGAGTACATGCCACCTCATTATTTGGAGTTTCAACTTCATCCATTGTGATAGAAAAATAAATGTGATCCTCTTGTAGCCTATGTTGAGGTCGTTCGTGACTCACATCCTCTACCATAAAATTTAGAAAATTTATTGGAATGGTGACAAAGATATTTACTCATAATTCATTGGACTGGATATAGGTACTGCACTATATAACAATCTGTCATAGTGTTGGTATATTGATTATTCATCTCACTACAAGAATTCCATGTGATAAGGACATCTCTTTAACACTTGTAGAAGTTCCCACTCATGAGTATGTTGTGTCTCAAATTATTATTCTCATATTTATTATATGTGGTATGTTTCCCATTATTTAAACCTTTTCAAAGATCAAAGATCCCCCCAAATCATGGATTCATTGATCTATTCATTTCATTGGATTTTTGAGAACATCGTGTCTCACCAATCTTTAGATCTAAATTCATTGGACTCTTCATGATTTTATCATAGATATCATAGTCTTGGTTTGATTCATTCATCCATAGATGTGGTGTTATTCCACAAAATAACATATCAAGCATCCCATTTGGATCCATGAAATAACAGGAGGTGTAATGGGAAAGTCTCATAATGTTCATCTCATAACATTCAACAAATTAATTCTCCTTCTTCTTTAGTTCGATAGTTTCTTTTTCCATTTTTTTTTCTCTTTAAATGAGGGAATTACTTATTGATGAAAAACCTTATAAACTATTCCCACTATAAATCTTCAATCACCCATCGTGGAATCATGTTTTTAAACAGTTCCCACCATAGATTGTCTTCTCCCTCTAAATGGTAAATATCTATGGTAAACTTATCTTATTCTAAAATACGGAGTATATAAAATATATTTTCTATATTTCTGGTCAAATGTAAATAAATAATTTTGTCTGTTGATACACTAAACAGTGGGGGATGTTGAAACAAAATGGACCCATCCTAATGTTCTTAAATTTGTGATGAAATCAGTATCTCATCTTGATTCATGTTATTCCCTATAACATGACTCATTTGGATCATCATTCTCTTGAATGTTCCCATTCCAGCTTCAATCGGATGGCTATCAGTTCATTGTCTCTTGCGATCACCATTGTCACGGCTCTAAATATTTGTCAACATTTTATAAAAAACATATTGAGAGATTTATTTCATTTAATAATTGATTAAATTTGAAGGATTTTAATGTCATAAAACTTCATGAATAAGAATATTATATTATAACAATAAATACATGTATATTTAAATCCTTCATAATGATTCATAAAAATAATGTGATTAACCAAGAATATCCAATGGGATTTCCAAACGAGGAGTGCTATAAGGCTCGCAGTCATTCACCAGTTCTAGTTAGAGTCTAGTTCAAAGTAGTGTTTTTGGGTTTTACACAAATATTAATGTGCGTTGGAGCCCCAACCACTTATTCATATCCAAATAGGGACATATTTTTCATAAATTACTTAATTAAAATTTCACCAAAATACAATGATGTTTCCCAATAGTTATTATTTTCCTTAACGACCATAATAAAAATTTCAAATTGTAATTTACACAAATATAAATACTATCATTTCATACCAACTATGTAATCCCACCTTATTATTACATAACATAGTGTTATCTTTTATAACGAGATTATCTTTATAGTTTACTATCATGGAATAACGAAAATAATACATGAAAAAAATTGGAATTAGTCAAATTAATAGGATTGTATTATTAATTTTCCTATCTTAAGTACAATTACACTAACTTGTAACATGGGGACAGACATTCTAGGAAAGGGTAAGCAGGAGACCGAATAATTGGAAAACAAGAGAAACTATTTATAGGTGAACTTGAGAGATATCTACAAGAACATGAGGAATAACAAAAAGGAATATTAAATAGTGATATAATAATAATAATAACATGAATAATAATATGAAAATATTTAGTCAATAATTAATTTAGATATTGATACACATATCACAAGGTCCATCACCAAGGTGTCAAAAAAATTACCAAGGATATTCACCATGTTATTATAAAACTTGTCATCTACCGAGAATAATTTAATTACCCAATGAATTGTAATGCTATTTGGGAACATGTTTAATATTTAATTATATTCATGTGATACACATATATCATAATCAAATATTTCATAACTAACACATAGACAATAATAGAAATGGGGTTTATATCATAATCACAATGATTTAAAAGTCTTAAAAAACATGAACATTATCTACATTATAACATATACAAATGGAATAAGGGTTTTATATATTTCAATTATTTAATATATTAAATAATTTTCACATCATTACAAATAACTCTAGAAAAAGAAGAGGTTTTAGTATTCCCATAATGAAAATATAATAAATTATTGAGAAAAAAGATATGGTTTTTGTGAAGAATATTTGGTACCATAATTGGTATAGAACATTAAAAAATAACGAATTAGGGAAAGAAATCATAAAATAATGATAATATAGTATAAGAAGATAAGAAAATGGAAATATTACATGGTATAGAAATTTGAAAGACATACTATAGAAAAGTGAATGTGAAAGGAAAATTGAAGTTAGGAACTCTCATAACATGAAGAATAACATCTAAAACTCTACGATTAGGACATTGAGGGACTCATGACACATTTGGTGGACTCATTGGGAGGAAATAATACCATATCATCTAGTGATATGATTTTTTAATGAAATAAAATGAATAAATTCCAGGGTATTTATAGTAAAAGAGAGGGAGTGTTTTTATTAATTTCTCTAAACACCTCATCACTGATATTTGTAAATCCATGGGATTTAACATGGTATTTGGACATGGGTTTTACCACTTGGGAACCCCATGATAATATTTTAATTCACATGAGTAATCAATCATTTGAAATTACATATTATATCAATATGATTTCATAAAATACACTGAAAAATAAAAAACTGTATTTTTACTATTCACTAAAAAAACATTTTATATAAATATCATAATTTCAACCTAACCTAATATTAATGTTATGATTTAAAAAATGAATTTTATTTTATGAAAATAATTTTAAAAATATGAGAAAATTAATTTTTTATTTAAAATCACTATTTACATAAAGAAATAAAAATATATAAGTAATATTTTCTAAAACAATTATTTACAAATACTGTTAGATCACATTACCATTCATGATATCTAAAATATATGTAAATATTATTAGGTGAGGTTTCAATTACATTATTATTATTACTATTTATAAGGGTAATATTTCAATCCATAAATTACTATTCACAAAAAAAATACATTGATATTTTCATATTATAAATTTCTTGCTCATAACAACCATGTATGTCCATTTTTAAAATCTTATTAAACAGTATGAATTATTTAATGTATAAAAAATAATTTAGAATTCAATTTTTACAATATTTCTTCAATAATACTGAACTTATTAGTAAAATACTAAAAATTCATCCCATAATTATTTTATAATTTGAAATACAAAAATGATTCTTATTTTTCCATAATTAGAAATAACAATTTTTTTATACAAATGGATTACACCATGCTACTTAGGCCTCATTACATAACCCCTTATAACCATGTCATAAAAAATAGGTGTAATGTTTGAAATGATGAATGAATCTTGTGGTGGCTAGGTCAATGATTCATGAGTTCTGATTTCTATCAACATGAACATATGCTATATGTGGTTTTTTTTCATTCATAACATGGTGAAGCTCAGATTGGTCATGGTCCATAACAAAAACCAGTTACTCTAACTCCTTCCCACACATGGAAAGACATGATTTATATGTAATGATTATATAGGAATATGACTTAGAAATTTATTTTCATTAATTATTCGTTATTATTTATATTTATAAAAAATAATCATAATTTAAATATTTATTATTATTTCTACTATCATGTGTTCCAATGCTCATATAATGGTATAAACCTGATAGTCACATTTCATTCATACATATATATTTTAATTTATTATGTCATAATAAACCATAATTTTTTTAAAAATATAATGCTATTCAAATGTTCGTGTTGTTTTAGATCACAAAGATACAATATCATAATAAGATATTGGAGAAGTTCGTAAAAAAGGTAGACGATGTGTTGTCTTCATTCATCGATCCATAGAGTTTCAATCCAAGTCTTGATCTCATGTCTGTTGTCTCCATTGAGAGAAATTACATCACTTTTTATAAGAGGGATTCCATGTTTATGGTGATAACCATGGAATCTTGGAAAAAACTAATATAAATAAAAGTTTTCAATGTGTTGAAATAAAATATTTTTATTAAATGTTTTATTACTGATACGTCCAATACACTAACATTCATGGATGAGCCATGTCGGTCGATGTTAGGCATCACATAAGTAAAAATTTTTCCTTTGAATTCATCATTTCCCTCATATTTATGATCTCATAAATTATTTAGATGTTAAATTTTAATTAAAAACTTCCAGTTCTATTTTTTAGAAATTGTACATTTTTACTTATTTGTTTCGGGCACAATGGGATGTAGAAGGCCATGCTATATCATCCCCTGGTGATGAAATATTCTCAATAAATTTATAACACTGAAATCAAATAATATCGGATTCATTACAATTGGGGAAACATGATTATAAATCTTTATTATAAAATATATATATCTATAAGATTATAATGAATGTATTGGATACAATATTTTTATTAAATTGTTTGTTAGGATCTAATTTAGATTTAATTTGACCATGTTGTAATTGATTCAACTCAATCACACCTCATAGACAAATTCATTGATATTATTCACCAATCATCATTTATATGATATAACTTTAACCCATTTAGTTATAATATAATAAAATATTTTTTAATATAGTAATTTATCATTCATTTGGTATATTCACTATTTTGGTTTATAATATATATCCATAATGAAATATGACGTCATTTTGAAACATAATTATCATTCATGAGCTATAGTATTTCTCTTCAACATTTTCTATTCAATTCATATAGTATAACATATTTCAATAAATTGAATTCAAATTGGGTTAATATATTATTGATAAATGATTCCACTATTTTCATGAAAATAAACCTATGTTATAAATAATACATATCCTAAAAAAATGTGTATTTATCCTCATGTTCCATTTTTTATATTCCCATAAAAATTATTATTTTTAATTGGTGCCCTAATTACATATTCTCTCATGTGACCTTAATTTCCTTCATTATCATGTTTTAAAATGTACTATTTATAATCTTTTTTTATGTTGTATATGAAAAAACTGTAATTTTAAATTTTAAAATGGTTTCATTCCATTACAATTTATTCAAATGTTTATATAACCCTCATCACATTTGAGTTTCAAGATATTAATTTTATCCCATTATATAAAATATTATTCTCATGGAATTATTTTATATTTATATATATTTACCTTACCAATATATGCGGTTAAATAAAATTTTCATTTCTATGGTTATTCTAATTCTCAGCTCCCATTGAAATTCACACACTAATGTAATATTGATCAAAGGGAAATGTCATTTTACATGTTTTGTCTCATTAATCACACAATTATATTCATTTAAATCATGAATAATCTCTAAATGAAAATATTATGTTACGTAAAACACGCATGCATCTATTTTAGTTTATATAAAATAATAAACCCATTCCCCCTTTAAAAACTCAATTTGTCATTTTGCTAAATATTTATCCTATTTTATTATTACTATATTCCAAATTCATGAATATAGTAGTGTTAAATCAATTAATATAATTATACTTCCATTTGATGTAATTAATGAAATTTTTTGAATGATTTGTTCCCTCCACATAGTGAAAAAATTTATTGGGATTAAGGTATCCATATTTTACATTATATTATGATATTATGTCCATTAAATGAAAATAACGAACAACCTATGTAGAAAAATTAAATAATATTGGTCATAATACAAAATATCAGTATACTCAAGGCATAAACTGATAGATAAAAAAATTATAATCATTTCTTGAGAAATGAGATATGTTACTTATGTTAATATGTATGCAATATTTCAATAAATTTTAATATCTTTAATATTTATAATTTATATTCAATAATATTATTTCTATTATTATGAGATAAATAAAAATATATGGTTTTAATTTATTTATGTTATGTGGTGGATGTATCGGCCATGGTTTTGTAAAAAATAATAAATATCATCATCATTATCATTAACAACATATTTATTATTATTATTACTATTATTATTATTATTTGTTGATATAATTTAAGTGAATGTTTATATTTTCATTCATATATATTTAAACACTATTATAAAATGTGTTTTACAAGATAAGAACCAAATTAAATAAATATTATTCATTCATTACTTCAATATTACTTCAAAATCAAATATAGAAATGAACGAAACACTATTAATTATTACCGCCATTGACGTAATACATGCACTAAAAGAGCATAAATACATAGTAGATAATTGAAGGAAATGAATTAAATCATCATGCATAAAATTTATACTAGATTATCATCAACATTTAGGATTTATCAGAGGATATCAAAACCTATAATGTGGAAGAAAACTATAATGGGTGAAATATTTCTACTAAATCAATAATAAGATATAAAATCTATTCCTTGGAAAGGGATAATGTAAGGAATCTATGGATTAATGATTATTATATAAATAAGATATTTTTTCATTGAAAATATTATAATAAAAAATATTGTCATGAAAAAAATGGTGATCGGTCATATATATAATCTGTATAATAATGATCGGTATTGCAATGTAGTGAATTTAATTTAATATAACAGTGAATAATGTAACAATATCATATTAAATTATTATATATATATATATATATATGAATTACGAACAAATATTAATATTTTTAATATTATAAAAATATGATATAATGTATATTTAAAAATGAAGTATATACTTTAAAATCATTAAGGTCATTAAATTTAATTTAATATTATAAACAAATATTTGGATTTTATTGGATAAACCATTTTTTAATCTTTATATTTCTTTTTCCAAAATGAACTATTCTATAACGAAGTGCATATTAAATCAAAATATTTTAAATTGATCACCAATAATATATTATATATGAAATAATATTTTAATAAATTTTAAATTAAAATTTAATATGAAATAATAATAAGTACATGGAATTTTTAGAAAAACAATTCACTCTAAAATGTAGTTTTTAGTTATATAGTGTTTTTTCATCAAATGAAATAATTTAAAAAATAATTAATCTAAAATGGAAAAATGTGACTATAATGTTTTTGCTAAAAATAATTATCATACATAATATTTACTCAATAATGTTATTTAATTATTATCCTAATAATAAATATTATGCTCAAATATGTACATTTTTTATAAATTTTTGTTTTTTGAACATTATATTGTCAAATTTTATAATTAATTATTCAACACATATCTATTTTAAATGATAAATTTTATTTAGTTTTTAGAGTCTTTATAGACGGAATATATTATAAGGATAGTTTTTAGGGATTATAAATTAAATAATTATCTACATATTAATTACCTTTTTAGAATCCAAAAATGGAAAACGAAAAAATCTAGTTTAAAATGACATAAGTAAATGATTAAAAGATCTAAGGAATTATTTATTATATTATTGTTATTTAATACCCACTCTTAAAATCTATAATTATTATTTTTTTAATATTATAAATTAATATTTTTATATCATCTTATTACAGTGTTATATATTACAAATATTGGTAATATCATGAATAATAAAAGAAAACACTTCACCTCCACCAATTGAAATTTTAAAATATCTTTATTAATGTACTGAAGTCAATTTTATAATCGTTGAAACACACACCCCATGTATAAGAATATTTTATGTCTCCTCAAGAACAAGATATGGTTCCCTAATTTAGTGAACAAAGAATGAAATCCAAATTTATAGTTAATATTGTCACAACACCTTATATATTTTTTATTGACCTCCCCCCCAAGCCAATTATATAATTGAGTGTATCATTACTCTAGTATAATAGATATTATGGTATATTGACAAAATAATTGTATATATATTTTATGACATCCTTATATATTAATGTCAAAAATGAAATCATCATCATTTGTATTCGAATACTATAGACACCATGAAATACTTCACCTAATTTGTTGGATCGATAATTTTTTTTAAAAATCATGATATATATTACTTGTAAATTATTATAGAAATAATATTATATATTATTATTTAACATCCTTGTATACTGTAAAAGATATATTTTCACTCGTGTTCTTGTGTGGACTACCACTTCCATTTGATAATGATAATATTTCATATTCTGTACTGACTAATTAGGGAGGGATAAAACATGCATTTAAAGAATAATTAATTATTAAAAAAATCATTTTTCTAATAAAAATATTATATATCATTAATGATATATTAATAATAAATTGTTTGTAAAGCTATATACTAAAATGAAATATCAATGTTTTCTTTCAAACTACTCTATTCATGGAAAATAATATTTCCTATATAAAAAATTTTCTCAATAAATAAATAAAGAAATAATAATAATATTTTAAATAATATGAAAATATTTTAGAAAAAGAATTATGCATCAATATACCATTTTTTACAAATTAATTTATTGAAAAATATCCATCAGAAAACACTACTAGAAACAGAGTGAAACATTTGGTGAATGAAATAAAAATGAAATGATATTTAAAAAAATATAATTATAAAAGTTAATTAATAATATATTTAATTAACATAACTATATTATTCTAGTAATTATGTTCAATTGTATAGAGTTTTTGGACATAAGGTATGGTTTTCCATATCAATTAACCTTCATTTAAGGGTGATTTGATATTTTTCACATTTATTCAATTTTATATTTAATTACAATACCCTTGAAATATATTATCATAAGTTATTATTTTTTAAGGAAACATCACTCCAATTCATGGTCTTCCATGTTGCTGATTGTGATATATTAATTCCATTAAATATTTAAGTATCTCATTACTTAATTTGATTTTAGAGGATTAATAATGATCTATTAAATTGAAATTTCATTTCATACATTCTACACTATTTATTCAATCAAGGGAAACAAATTTATATTTCAAAAGTATATATAAGGGGGTTTTTTTAATTCTAAAAAATGAAACAATATTATGATTTTTTACAAAATTTTATGAATTAATGTTTTCTTATCCATGTTCACGATTATCCATTCCACCAATGATATCCTTTTTATTTAAGAAAAAAATTATTTATTATATATTGTTGAATTTGTTTTTATATTCACCCATAATATAATGGATATGGTATAGCCTATTTTTATTAATTAAGAGTATAAAAATGGTGTTTTAATCCATTAAATTGTTTTTCCATCTAAGATCATTTTATTGATCCTATATATCACTCTAAATAATTTTAAATTAAACAGTATCATTATTTTATACAATTTCATATAATAATATTATTTTAAAAATAATTTGGATTTTTATAATTTTCTATTACATATATATTTAGTTAAATAAAATTTTTATTCACTGGTTATTGATGGTTTAAATTCGTTTTGAAATTCCTTATATAAATCACTTTTAATTAATGGGAACATTGCCTTTATATTTGTCATGTGAAATAAAACCCCTCTAAAATGGTTGGAAAATAACAAATAACTGAAAAAAATTGTGCGTTTGAACCTATTTGTTTCAGTTTTAATTTTTCAGTATAAAATAATTTATTCTACTCCATTAAATTTTCATTATTTATTCAAAAAAATCCACATTAATTCCACATTATTGTTATTTTTTATGTATAATATTCATATCAAATTTTAACAATGGAACTCCAAAATCTAATCATAATTTTATTTTCAATATATAAAATTAAAATATAATTTAATTATTTCTTTATAATATTATCTATAATTTACCATTTCCTTTTTCCTTGAATTAAATTTTTTAAACCAAAATTTTTTAATGTGTTTCATGATTATTATGATTTATATGTGGTTATATTTTCTCAGGTTATTGTATTATTTCTTATTTTAATAAATTAATGGGTGATTCATGAATTATATATCCTTAAAATGAATTTGGGTATGAATACTGTCACATAAAAAGTTATTAGAGGATTATTGTTTTGAACCTAATCAATAATTAGAAATATTCTACTTTATAATGATTTTTATGGTAGGAACCCTTGAAATATGATAGAGATATCTTGTATTATTTAATTTCCACATTTATATGATTTTATGCCATTGTTTCATGATTTCATGTCTCAAATATTATGATAATATACAATGTGATATCATGTTATTAATGTTGACACACATGTCATTGTTTATTTCCATGTTTATTCCCAAATATAGACTTATATGTCACCCTTTAATTTATGTGTTCTCCCTAGGTTATCATGTGTTTTTTTATCTATGATTGATATGGGAAGTATTTTTTTTAAATGATTATTTTTATGTCAATGTAATTTTTTTTTCAAATTTTAAATAGACAATAGGCCAATAGATCAATAGATTTTAATTGTTCCAAAATTTTATTTTATGAATTATAAAATTATATTTTCTTCAGATTAGGTTAACAAAACTAGGAATAATTTAATAATGAAATAACATCTCCATGACATCAGTAAATACACCAAATCTATTAATAAAAAATAATGGTGGATAGTTATTGAAATTTGGATATATATTTTGATACCCATGTGATATCATCAAACTATATTATATTTAATCCCAAGCCAAACCATGAAAAATTATTCCCTAAAAGTACTAAAACGTGGCTAATGTTTTTGATAGGGTATGAGTATAATCACTAATAAATTTAGAATTTTATATCATAACCCCACCAAGAAACTATCATTATATGTTGTGGATAATCATTCTAAAATATGGATAAATATTAGACCATAACATTAGTGAAATATGAGTAAAAACATGAAATATCCTATGAGAACATAAAAATATTAAAATATAAATAATTATATAATACATCACATGAATAGACACCCTACATCATAGATGGATTAACTATTATTCCTCAAAAAGGAATTATCACCCTATTAATATTCACCTATAAAATTGATAATATAAACATATTGAGATTCTAAAAATATTGATAAATATTAATGAATTTGAAAATTATCATCATATTTAAAATAAAAAGCAACTTATTCTATCATTTAATGGGTAAGTCCATCTATAAAAACATGTTTGAGATGATCCATGCGCTAATAATAAATTAAGTTATGAGTAATATGAATCTATAAAGCAAATTTCAATATTTTAATAACATAATTTCAAACTCAATGTGTCCATATAATAAAATAAATATAGCCATCAAGATATCATCATCTTTTATCCATATTTCATTCCATTTTGTACAACATATCAACTTTTGAACAATAGAAAGATAAAATTATTTGATTGAAGAAATAACATTTTTCATGTTGTGTACAATAGTTAATCACTATCATTTGTACAAACCAATAATATTTCATTCTGAGTAGGTCCTTGAATCACATATTTTTTTGATAATTAAAAATCATTATCTATTAAATATATATATATTTTTTAGTTACAAATAATTTTTTAATTTCATTTATATTATAGTTTAATTTAAATTTGGAAACAATAATTGTTATCTTTTATATAGATCAAAATAATCTTAATATTAATTATATAATAAATATTTCCTTAATTATATAATTATAATTCATTTTTTAATTTTGAATTACATTTTCTACATGTTTCATATTTAGTTCATTATATGAATAAAACCATTGAAACCACTATATATCATTTGTACAAATTTATTAATATATTCCCAAAGAAAATCCAATAGACATACCACGTAGCTAAATAACACACATAGCCAAACATCCATATTGGAATAGATTAATTAATATGCTAATAATATTTTCTAGTAAATCCAATAGAAATTATTCTAATTGTTTAATTATTTAAAAATATTATATTCTTTTCATTGGAGGAAATAAAATGATGATATCTTATTTATAGGGTCAAAAATAATATTCCAAGTCTCTAAATGTTTTCATTATGAATGAAGTAGTATTTAAAAATAAATTTTTGATGAAATTATAATTATCACATGAGATATATATGTTAAATTTAGGTGATTATTGTTTCATTGGGAATGTAATGATGTTTTTTAAATATAATTAAATTTTACATAAAACTAATTTAATCATATAGAAAATACAGTTTTGGTATGAAATTTGGTAAGTCATGCTTTTATTATATTCCTAAATTTTGGATATTATAATTATTCTATTTGAATATAATTTATATGAAAATATTGAAAAAAAACTATTTGATATGTTAATTTTTAGACATCAAACATTTATTAGGTGTTTTCAGTTATGTGGCTATTTTACCAATTTGAATTCATTTATGTGAATATATTCTATTTTGATAAATTAAAAGAGATGGTGATATTCACATACAATATATATTAATTTTTTTTAATTTTTTATGATTTACTTTTTACCACCTGATGATTGCAAAAATTGATAGATCGTAAAATTCTATGTCACTAACAAATACATTTATAATGATTGGGTTTCTAGATGGGGGGTAGAATCTAATCCCTGGCAGTAAAAATATCTGAAAAAACAGTTGGAGACCTATGAAGTACATCCACAGGAAAAAAAATAAATAAAAAATAAGATATGTAAAATGAGATGATATTTTATTTAATAAAATATATCCAATATGATGGTGATGTAGTGAATCTAATACCACACATTGTGCTTGTAAATTATGAAATAAAAATAATAAAAAAATGTAATTGATAAAGGAATATATATCGTTTTATCTAAAAATGATATGAATTACACTATAAGGTGATATTTGTTTTAAAAAAATAATCTTGTTGAATTATTCTTCAAAACCATCAGCTAAAACATATATAATTCATCCAATATATTGTGTTTAACAACAATTGTTTTAGTCAACATTAGTGGAAATATAGATCACTATAACATTAGTATAAAATAATGGACCAAGTTAGTTATATTAATGGAATATAATAAAGATGAATATAAATAATCATTACATGTAATAATGTTATGAGTATTTTACATCGATGTGTCTCCATAAAACTGGTAAAATGCATCTCCATGGATTAATATTGACTCTATACTATCTCCCTACATTATAGTTTCTATTGAAATTGACCTACAAGGAATCATGAATATGTATATTTATATAGATGAGAGGATTAATAAGGATGTAATCTACCTACTCAACTACTTCTTGACTGGATATAATATTTAAGAATCTAATCTTGATATGGGATTATCATAATTTTAAATGTATAATGTATAAAAAATGTATCATCGTTGTCATTTTGGACTATAGAGATCATTTGGTATTAAAATGGAAATTTCCTTTATACTAAATGTATACTCTAATTCAGAAACCAATGGATCTATCATAAATAAAAATATCATATATTCAAGAACATCAACATTATAACAATCATCATTCTCTTTAAAAGTATGAAATCTCTATTATACAAGAACACTCTTCTATAGTTCAACTCATCAGGATATTCTAGTGGATCCCCTTTTAAGAAAATAAGTATTATACAGTAGTTTTCTATATCATATATTCTATATCAAGAACCATTACATAGGAATGGTAATAATATAATGTAAGATAGTGAAAAAATTGTGGAAAAAAACATCTCCTAAAAAACCATGCTCTGAAATCATCATCAAAAAATGTATTGTGTTTGAAATGTAGATTTTCATTATAATAAATCATTATATTTCAATGATTATATGTCATTTATAAGGGAATGGATATATTACTATAAATCACATTTTTATGATAAATTTTAATTGCTAATACTATATTTCATTTACAAATTTTTTTTTATATTGACATAATTGATCTAATGTAGAAATAAATCCATACACGATTTGAATTAATCATATGACAATTTAATCTTTGTGTTCATAAAATTTATAAAATTAAAATGGACTATGTACCACAATTCAAGGATGATTACATAGTTGGTATGATTAAATCATATAACATTGAATAATATAATATATTGTCAATACATTGAAAGGAATAATATCTTCATAACAAAAAATCACTTTTATAATCTTCCTCCCAAAAAGATACCATTGTTATAACAAAACAAATAATGAAAAATATTATGAATAATTAAAATTAATACTACAAAATTGAAATAAAATATTATGTGAATGGGATTTTATCTTGATAAATATTAAATGGAAATAATTTATTAGAGTAAAATATTATATATTGTTATTATATGACCGTTGATAATATTTTATATATCCATTGTCTTTAATGCAAATAAATATTTCACTAGATATAACTTACTAGTATTTAGTTATAATAAAAATCCTATTTAGATGTAAAAAATTTAAATTTACATATTTGAATATAAATGAAAAATTAAATTAATTATTATGTAATTGAATTAAAGGAATTAATTTCAATTGTGAAAAAACAATTCATTTTTATTGAATTTCTTTTAATACAATATATATTTTTATTGAGAACATTAAGATTAATGAATGATTTATTTTAAATTTATATATATAAAACTAATTATTTAAATGTTATATGAATAACATATAATGAATAAGCACACAATTATAATGAACACTAATTTAATTATTCATATATCTATAACATAATTCTATGTCAAACTATATTTATAAAATATTTATAATTTAAAAGAAAAATTTCTGATATTATAAACATAAATAATTTATTTATGCATGTTAAAAACGAATAATAATTCATATATTTATTATTAGTTGTTTTGGAATGATTAAAATTCAATTAATTATAAATATGATAATTTTCAATCATTTTCTAATTTTTAATGTATTTTTTCACATTAATGTCAAATATTCTTTACAATATAATATATTCAATGATATTTATAGATAATATAATATATTAAGATTTATCTAAATCTTTTATAATGGAATGAAAATTTAAAAAATAATTTTTTAAATAAATTTATTTTCTTATACGAATTATTTTTTTATTATATGTGTTATTGAATTGTTTTTTATGACCATTACAAATATAGTCAAAAATTAATGATCATATTGTAAATTGACATTTCAATTTTAATTAATTAGAAATTTGTCATTTTTGTTCAAAAAATTATAATTCATTGTTCTTACTAGTTTCCTCATTTAAGAGAAAATCGTATTTCAAAATAAATGTTTTTAAACATCATTGTGTATTTTTATTTTAAAAATAAAATTTATGTATTTAAAATTATGATTCTTTAATAGTTTTTATAAACTTACTATATATATTTTAACTATTTTAGTACAAGATGAGAGGAATTTATAATTAGAACACATTATATTTAAAAATATTGTTTTATTAATAATTATATTTTATATAACTTTTAAGGAAATATAAAATTTAATTTTCTATATTATCTATAAATAGAAATTGATTAAATGGAGTCACATTTTTGAATAAATGCATTGTAATATTGAAATAATGGGCTTATATTTTATATATTAGGAATACAATTAAAATAATAAATATATATATATAATTAGGGGTAAAATAGGAAATATATAGTGTCTTCATTGTTTTTAATAAATTATTGACATTCTATATGATATAAATTTTTAGGGAAGTCAATGATACATGTATCATACCAATTTTACTAAATACATATTATGACTAAAATATGATTCTCAAATACCAATTTTCTTTTCGTGTTATCGATTGTATATGGAAATTAATTTTCATGTATTTTTTGAATAAACGATTGATAATAGATAATTAGGTCATTGTTATGAATGGAAGATCATCCTATGTAGATGTTTTTGGTTCATTCCATATGCACATGATTTATCATTTTCTCTCAAGCCTTTATTCATATATTTATAATGATATAGGAGATGTTATATATTGAAACATAGTTCATCAGTTTCCATGATTAGTTTTTTTGGAAAAAGACGCGGCACCTAGAGTGTGGTGTTAGTATTTTTTTATTTTGATCTTTTATGTTTTTTTTCATTGTTAGTTATAATAGAATCATTAACAGGTAGATTCCATAGAAATGTTTCATGTGTGGTTTCTAATTATGTGTTGGCCCCATTGTATCCCATAGTTAATGATCTACTAAAAAAACTGAAAAATGAGTTTTGGAATAACAAAAGTTGTATTAGAATTGATTGGTTATTTTTTAAAAACATTGTAAGGTGTGAATAATGAAGTTAATTAAAACATCATAATTTCACACAGTTTCTTAAAAAATTGGTAAACATAAGAAATTCCATATTTCATTAAAAATGTGTATAACCATAACTATACATTATCTTCTTATAAGATGCTTATGCATGAAAGAGGATCCCTCTACCATTAATTCAAATGACCCTTCTTAGTTGGTTAATTTTTAGATTCATTCCTATTTAATTTTCTATATGAGGCGCACCATCTCCATTATTTTGACATATTTGTTTTCAATTTTATTACTCTTGACTAGGATATATATTTGATAGTCAATATAAATTCTTTTTATTAGAATAATTCCATTATGATGGTTCTTAAATTTATATAGCTAGGTGATATCTTGAGATGAGTTTCACATGTGGTGTGGGTGATAGATCATTACTCTTTGTATTTAATTTATATTTTTCCTAAATTAAAAAAACATTTCACAAAAATATCTATTGGATGATATGGATTTAGATACATATTGTTTGAGGTGTACACACAAACCACAAATTAGATGTCAGTTATCGTTTTTGTGTGGTAGTGATTCCAATTTTCTTTATATTATTCATATTTTAAAAAATATTTCAATTAATTTGTATATATTTTTTCTAGGTAAACTTTTTTTCAAATTTTTATAATTAATTTTTTAAATTTTTGTCTTGATTAATGGAATCAAATGGCTTTGAGTTTTAAGAATGAAATTTTTAGTGTATGTCTGACAGATATGGAGCTGTTATAAAAAACGAATAAATTTTTTATAGTGTGTTTCCCCATTAATATAATTCTTTGGGAATTGAATTATATTTATTATATAATTTAATATGTGTCATCTCAAATAAAGGAAATAATATTTTTTAATTGGTGATTTTCTTCAAAAAAAAAATACAAGTGGTAGATTTTTTATCATGGAACATGTCAGACTATTCAACATTAGTATCATTCCTAAATCATAAATGATTTACTCCTTTAATTTAATGTGTGAATTGAAATATATGTTTTCTAGGGGTTATGAATCTAATGATCTAAAATACAATATAAGATCAGTAATGTTATCATTCATTTTATAATGGATTTTTTTCTTTTTAAACAAAGTGCATCATATGTTTTTCTAAAAGTTATAAAACTTAATTGAGAACCCTGGGTATATATTTTAAATAAATTGTACATAAAATATATATACAAGTGTAGTATAATTAAGAACCTCCTAGATGGGTAGAGATTTAGAATAGAATAATTTTCCTTTATGGGACATATTAGTATTTTTTATTCTTTATATATATATATATGATATTTGGATTAGATGCATATTCATCCACCATAAGAAAGTGATTAACCAGTCAGAAGACCATTTTTTAAAAATAATTACATGTGGGGTGCACGGTGGATGAATTGAATGAACCAAAAATCTCATTAATAGATATTTTATCTTATTATATGAGTATTTATTTAATTACACATATACAATCCTATGATCAAAAAGGAAAAACTACATTGTTAACTGTGAACACACAAAATTAATGCTCCATAATGAGATATATAATGTCTTAATATGTTATTAATAACTATAACAATTCATATATATATATAACATAAATTATACCATTTATCATAACCTGGAGAAGGAAAACATAAGAAAGTGTGATATCAGATTATCACATTGGGTAATCATGGGTGATATTTAAATATAATGAGTATAGGGATTTAAAAAATTATAATAAAAATTAATATTCATACACTATGTATCATAGATCATAAACAGGAGTCATACCATAATTCATTTCATTTCATAAGTCATAAACCATGATGCAACAAATTAATTTTAACCATTATAAAAAAATAATTCTATAACGAAATGTTTTTTTGTATCTTAATATGAAAATAATATATTTCAAATTGTACTGAATTACCATTTTCAATACTATAATAGTTGAATTGATTCAATCCTAAAACCCTGATGTTTGTCATGTTTCACAAGAAATAATATGAATGTGGACAGAGACCTATACTAAATTGGGTTCACTCCCCATTGTGGACCAATTCATCTCACGAGATAAGTATATTTACACGTAAACATGGTGGGATAAATATGTCCTACCAATCAAATATTAAAAATCATACATACCGGTAATATAAGATTCAAATACATTGATCATGTTATAAATCATGAAAATTATTGGGTTTCAAAAAAATCATAATTTCCTATCCTTTGAAAAATAAAGAATTTTCATATGTATTTCATTATTTAATAAAATAATAAACCATGTAAAAGGAATGTAGTTTCTAATCATCAGGATAACATGAACTGAAACCATTTAGATAATGATTAATAATGTTACCCTTTGATAATATCCATAGTAAAGAATAACTTACATCTGATGGTGTCGTCTTAGATAAAAATTGATTCTGAAAGATCAATTTGACCATTTGTTGATTGATATATGTGTTCTATTAAGATAAAAACATATTTTACATAAAATTTTAAAAAAAATTGACAATTTTCCTGGTATACTTATAAAAGAAACATTAAACTCATCCAAAGCATTTGTTTAGGGTAATATCCATTTGATTTTCAATATCATTAAAAATGATAAAATCTTTCGGAAATAATTTCAATCAAAAAATAATTTAAAAATATAATGGATGGATTAAAATAAACACTTTTCATGAATATGAAAAATATTATTCATTACATAAATGAATAAATCATTTCTTTCACATTTTATATAAAATCTAAATTGGAATTGTTTTTAAAAATACATGAATATTCCACTAATTTTTTTTAATAAATTGAAACATGGTTAATAATCTATTTAATAAATAAATTTGAGGACGTTTAAAACATATTATATTTTTTAATTCATGGGTTTAGATCAAACAAATCATTTAAATTGAAGAGTGAAATATAGTTTATTTTTCTAAAAAATATTCTTTTTAACTCAAGACAAAATCAAGATAATAAAATTAATAGAAGAAATGTATGGAAATTATAAATACATATTAGAATAATATCAAATGGTGTCTTCGGAGGTGGATCAAATAATTTTCCAATATAAAAAATTTTCATAAATAATCATAGAAAATGATGATATTTTATCATGAACCCATTCAAGTTTGTCATAATTGAATCATAATCCACAAAAAAAATATAACATTAAAGAAAAAATTAAACATCATAAGAATGAACAAATTTATGATATTTCAGGTTTATTTGGATGTATGTACAACTCCTAAAATAATGTTGTTTCGTAAACCAACATACATCTTGTCACGAACCGAATCGGGTCACCATCAACTCGACGCCCGACCCGACCCGCGGCAAGGCCTGAAGGGTGTCCCTGATCCCCACAGGCTGGCACAAGTTCCCAGGTATCAATTTAAACTTTGGGAATGATTTACCCGAGTGAACAAATATAAAGAAGCCAACCAAAGTAAACCAAACAAAATTAATGGTTATAGTCAAACGTGTATTTAACCAAACAGGTTTTTGGTTCAAAAGTATTCAAAACTCAAATGACACTAAAAACAAGGTGACCAAAAACCAACCTAAGAAATGCCGCCCGTTGTGAGGACACCACCCCTATGCCACCACCAAATGCCACGTAGATGGGCCAGCTAACAACCTGATCGACTACTCCCAAAAGCTGGACCCTTACCTGTATCAGAAGTGAACAAATCTACTTACACCCAAGGGTTTATGTAGGGTGTGAGCAATTGCCAAGAAGGATATCACCAAAAATAAATATTCCATGCACAATTATCAAAAGACAAACCATTTGCAATGCTATATAAAGAATTAAAGAAGTGCAAAAGAAATGGTTTTCGTAAAACGATTTAAAAGAAAGACAGTTCAAGATAAACACATTAGGGTAGTACTTCAAGTGACATATCACATATCATTGTGCACACAATGTAACCTGTAGCACCAAAGGATGGGAAATCCCCAAAAGGGAACTAGACCATGTGGGACCGTAGAACGTCATGTCTCGGTGAAACATGGCTTAGGTTGCCAAGACCCTCAGATAACGTGGCTTAGAAGGCCACGACCCTCAGAACACGTGGCTTAGAAGGCCACGACCCTCAGATATCATATGTTTAGTTAGTGTTGCAATCATTAAACCTGCCAGTGAAACCGGGTCGGGTCATCTCCAGAACACTAGCTCTCTAGTCCTAGTCTCCCCACCTAATACCTCGGCTTCCCTCCTTGTGCTCACCTAAAGATCAAAGTTCACATAACATGTCACATTAGCACTTAGAGCCAAATGTGTCACCTGGACACTGATATCCTCTTTTAAAACCACACACACACCAAAAATTTTAAAAAAAACCTAAACCACACTTCTTATGCTTTAAATTAAACTAGATACATAACCTAACAAAATCACTTTGTTAACTAAGAAAAACACTAAGAAAAATTATTGAACAGTTTTCATACATGTCGAAAAAAAATTTAAAGGTTAAAAAGTCACTCAAAACCCCTTTTTATAATAAAACATATTCCAACATGCCAAAACACAAACTGCGTCATCCGTACTTTCTAACTCACATACTTCACAGTTTACAAATACTAATAAACAGCCAAAGGGAGTTTTAACAATAAAAAATAGACTTTAATACCATATATATACTACTGGAAAATTATATGCACATTTAAAATGTAATCAGAACAATTTTTTTTAGTCTGGAAACTAACTATCAAGGTGATGAAAAATTTAACCAACACGCAAATGTTCGCCAGATGATAATTGAGTGTGGAATCACCTATCTCAAATAGGAACAGAAAAGTCACGGCGTAAAACTCCCGTTGCGCAACGTCGCACCGTATTGAGCCGTCAAACAGATCCTAAAACATCAGACCGTTAAACAAGTTCAAAAATAATAACATAATAATAATAGTAATAAATATAATAATATAATCATAATAATAATAACATAATAATAATAATAATACCAAAATAATAATAATAGCATTAAAATAATCATAATAACATAATAATCATAATAATGATATAATAATAATGATAATAATAATAATAATAACAATACTATAGTATTAATAATAATAACATAATAATAATTATGATAATGATATAATAACAATAACATTAACATTATAATAATAATAATACTATAATAATAATAATGGTCACATAATAATAATTATAATAAAATGTTAATAACTTAGTAAATAAAATAAAATAATAGAACAAATTAAAAACAAACAAAACAAACCCTGTTTTGGCGGAGCGGAGGAGGGTGGCCGAACAGGGAGATGAGGAAGTCGTGAGGTGCGGTCGAGCGGGGGGGAAGCGCGCCGGCTGGGGCAGAGGATGCTCGGGCAGCAAGAGGGAGGTACGCCGGCCGTGGAAGCAGGGGGTGCAGCGACGCTGTCCAGCGGAGTAGAGGAGGAGGGGGTGCGCCGGTCTGCTGGTGGAGGGCGTGGCCGAACAGGGGTGTGGGGTGCGGGAAGCTGATCCGGTGGTTTTTCTGGCAAGGGGACGAGTGCAGGTGGCTGGTCCGGCGTGGGTGCGGGTGGCTGATCCGACGCGGGTCCGGCGTGGATGCAGCAGGGGTGCAGTAGGGGCGGCCCGAGGCGGGACAGTGGGAGCGGGGAGGCGCGGCCTAGCGGGTGGCCGAGCAGGAGGCTTGTCCGAGCGGGTGGCCGAGTAGGATAATGGTGGCGGCCTATTGGAGGAGAGAAGGGAGGTGGAGCACGGCAGAAGAAGAAGGAAGGAGAGGAAGAAAAGAAGAAGAAGAAGGAGAGAAGGAGAAGGGAAGGGAGAAGAAAAAGTTAGGTGCGGCGAGGGAGGGTGCATCGGGTAAGAGGGGAGAAAAGGGAGAGAAGAGGGAGGAAGAAAAACGTGGGGAGGAAGAAAGGGGAGGGAATGAAAAAAAATAAGAGAAAAAAATGTAGGGTGGCGGCTAGGGTTTTGGAGGGGGGAGAGGGAGTTAAACAAACTAATTAAAAAATAAATTTATTTACATTAATAACATCCTAATAATAATAATAATAAGAATAATAGTAGTAATAATAAAACGAATAACATAATAATCAATAAAAATAATATTATTATTATCAATAATAATAATAATAATAATAACATCATAAGAAAAATAATAATAATAATAATAATAATCGCATAAAAATAATAATCATAATAACAATAACAATAATATAATAATTATAATACTTTGAAACTAAAGATAATCACCCAGAAAAAGAACGTTCGCGTAGCATGCGCCGCATGTTAAAAATGCAAGGTCATGTGGCTACGCCCTTGCTCTGCACGTGCACCGAGCGGTGTAAAGTAAATGCGTATTTATCAGCGCCACAAAAAATATATCATTTCAGGTTCAGCCCTCACTTAAAACCAGAAATTAAATAAGAAAGCGATTAAATTCATGAAATAAAAATTTAAAATTATGGTCATACCTCAAGGCGAAGTCCGGGCGTGACAATTCTCCTCACCATGAAAACGTTCCACCCTCGGAAAGTCAGCTCAAAGCCTGATCATAGAATAGAAAAGGGTACTCCTGCTCAACCCACAACTTCTGTTCCCATGTTTCATGCTAATCATTCCCTTGCTGCCAGAGAATACCGACCAAAGGAATGGAATTTCCATGCAACACCTTTTCCTGAGAATCCACTATATGCACTGGTCGCTCAACAACAGACAAGTCGGACTCTATCTCCATCTCCTCCCAATTCAGCACATATGACGGGTCGGGGTTGTACAACATTAGTTGAGAGACATGAAATACGTTGTGAATCGACGTCAAGTGCGAGGGAAATGCTAACTAGTATGCCACCTTTCCAATCCGTTCAAGAACCTCAAAGGGTCCGACATATCTCAGTTTCATCTTTCCATGCTTCCCCAAACGATGGTGACCCAAGCGAGGGGCCACTTTTAGGAACACTCTGTCCCCCACTGAAAATTCAAGATCTCGCCGCCTCTGATCTGCATAAGACTTGTGGCGACTCTGAGCTATCAACCATCGCTGCCTAATCAGCTTGACCTTCTCAGACGTCTCCTGAACATGGCTCGGTTCCAAGAGCGAGTCCTCTCCTACCTCAGCCCAAAACAGAGGAAACCGACAAGGCCGGCCATAGAGTGCCTCAAAGGGTTCCATTCTGATGGAATACTGGTAACTTTTATTATAAGAAAACTCGAACAGTCCCAAATGGCTATCCCATGAGCCTCCAAAATCTAACACATAGGCTCAGAGCATGTCCTCCAGAATCTGATTCTCCCGCTCCATCTGACCATCGGTCTGAGGATGGTATGTCGTGCTCATCTTAATCTGCGACCCCAAAGCCTTCTGGAGGCCTCCCCAAAATCAAGATGTAAATCGGGGGTCCCGGTCAGAAACAACTACCGATGGCACACCATGAAGTCTGACTACCTAATGAACATACAAGCGGCTCGGCTCCTCTACCTTCGTTGTATCTCTGATCGGAATAAAGTGAGCTGACTTGGTTAAGCGGTTAATCACTGCCCAGATAGCATTCCTTCCCCGATGTGTACTAGGCACCCCAATAATGAAGTCCATGGCGACCTCATCCCACTTCCAGGTAGGAATGGGTAATGGCTGGAGTAGGCCAGATGGTCTCTGATGCTCTGCTTTTACTTTCTGGCAAGTATAGCATCTGGATACAAAATCGGCTATGTCCCGTCTCATACCTGGCCACCAGAACTGACGACGAACATCATAATACATCTTGGTGGTACCAGGATGGATGGCCCACTGAGATTGGTGGCTATCCTGCATCACCACCTTCCGCAGATACAACGACACTACAACACGACCCTTGAAGCATAAGACCCTCTGGGATGACAAAGACCAATCAGAAGGAGTCTCCCCACCATGATGAAACTGCACATATCGCTGACACAACTCATCACCAGGCTGCTCCCGCTGAATCAACTCTAGAAGAGCAGGAGTCAACTAGATGCTAGCCAAGAAATTACCTCCACTGTTCTCCCTTCTCTCCAAATGCATCTGGGCGACGAGCCCCATCAAAGTCCATTCATCGCTGGACTTCATCAATACCTGCACTAATACTTTTATGCTCAAAGCGTCAGCTACCTCATTACCCTTTCCAGGGGTATAGACAATATCAATATCAAAACCCTGCAAGTACTCAACCTAGCGGCGCTGCCCCAAATTGAGATCCATCTGAGAGAAAATGTAGGCCAGGCTCTTATGGTCAGAATAGATCACAAACCTCTCCCCAAAGAGATAGTGACGCCACGTCTTTAAGGCATTCATCACTGCTACCAACTCCAAGTCGTGAGTTGGATATTTCTTATCATGCGGCCGGAGTTGGTGAGAACCATAAGCCATAACATGGTCATCCTGCATGAGTACACAACCAAGGCCCGTACCTGAAGCATCACAGTACACCACATAGCCCTTTCCTGACTCTGGTAAGGTTAACATAGGTGCGGTGGTCAACCGTCTCTTCAACTCCTCAAAAAATGTCTGGCACTGTGGGCTCCACTAAAACTTCACCCCTTTCCAGGTGAGTGCGGTCATGGGGGAGGCAAGTCATAAGAAATCCCGGACAAAGCGCCTATAATAACCAGCCAAGCCCAGAAAACTCCTGATCCCAAACAAATTTATCGGCTGCTCCCAAGACATAACTGCCCTGATCTTTTCGGGATCCACTGAAACCCCTTGTTCTGAGACAACATGCCCTAGAAACTTCACATCCCTGATCCAGAAAGTGCACTTTGAGAGTTTGGCATACAGGCGGTGATCCCGAAAAGCTCCCAAAACAACGCGCAGGTGATGCTCATGCTCCTCCTCAGATCCAGAATAAACCAGGATTCCATCCACGAATACCATGACAAATTAGTCGAGATATTGGTGGAACACCCTATTCAGGAGGTCCATGAAAACTACAGGAGCATTCGTCAGTCCGAAAGGCATGACCAATTACTCGAAGTGACCGTACCTTCTTCGGAAAGCCGTCTTCGGGATATCTGCATCTCTCACCCTGAGCTGGTGGTATCCCGAACGCAAATCAATTTTGGAGAACCACTTTTCCCCCTTCAGCTGGTCGAACAAATCGTCAATCTGGGGCAAAGGGTAATTCTTATTGATGGTTACCTTGTTCAATTTCCGGTAATCAATGTACAACCGAAGGGTTCCTTCGGCCTTCTTCGTGAATAAAACTGGTGCGGCCCATGGAGAGACGCTCGGGCGAATGAATCCTTTGGATTCCAAATCGTCCATCTACATCTTTAATTACATCAATTTGGTGGGGGCCATGCGATATGAGGGAATAGATATAGGCTGTGTTCCCGGCGCCAACTCAAATGAGAACTCCACGTACCGCTCTTGGGGTAACCCAGAAAAATCATCTGGGAAGACCTCTAGAAACTCATCCACTACACGAGGTAACCCGCCCTATATAATACCACCATCATCCTCCTACGCGAGCGACGACAACTAATGAGCATGATTACCCAGCTCAGGGAGTGGAGGTCCCGCGCGACCCAACCGAGGATCCCATTCTCCGTGAAATAACTGGGGAGTCCCATCTGGTGCTGTAAAACTGACTCGGCACTGATAGCAATCAATGTGCGCATGAAAACATACCAGCCAGTCCATACCGAGGATCACATCAAATAGGTCCATGTCAAGGACCATGAAATCCCATTCCATCTCGACTCCCAACATAGAGTGTGTGCAAGATGGGAACCTAAGTCCCTGCTCCTTCTTTTTCCTCATCGGTGTTACTAACACCATAGAAAACGATAACATCTCGGTTGGTAGGTTTAGCAGATTCACAAGGCGAGCAGATATAAAAGAAACCGAAGCACCAGTATCAAATAAAACTGCAGCAATAAGAGATGGAATCAGAATGGTACCTCGAATAGTCGAAGGTCCTGCATCAGATCCCATCAGTGCCTGATCCACAACATGCAAAAGTCTGGTCCCCGCCTGAGAATGACCGCTCGCCTGAGGCTCTACCCTGATCTGGCTATGCCCTGAAGAAGATCTGGTCCTACCACCATGCCCACCGAACCGAGATCATGTCATCCTGGTCGGATCTGACTGAACTGATACCCCTTTGGAAGCCACAGATCCAGCCCCACTCTGGTATGGGCGTGCAGTCCTGCAGAAGCAATGTAGATGTCCCACAACTCCACATCCATGGCATGGTCTGGGAGCGTATGGACAACCAAGTCAGATGTTCCCTACCCTTCCACACTGATGGCACACTACGAACCCTACACCAGAATCCCCAAATGAAAACTGCCTGGGAGGATGACCTGAGCTGCCATCACTCTTCTTCCATTGCTCGTCATGCTTCCTCATCTTCTCAGATGAACTGCCACTGCCAATCCCTGACACTGATCCAGAAAACCCCGACTTTCCCTTCTGGTCAATCTCAGCCATACAAGCACGATCGACCACCTTAGCATAAGTCTTCATCTTGAATAAGAAAACCTAGGAGTGGATTTCTGGTCGAAGTCCCTTCTCAAACATCCGAGCTCTCAAGAATTCGCTTGAAACTATATCAGGTGCGTATTGTACCAGTTCAGCAAAGCGATTCACATACTCCATCACTATCTGATTCCCCAGTGAAAGATCCATGAACTCCCAAGATCTATCATAGGCTACAACCCTTGGACAATATTGCTCGTTGAAGATACCCTTGAAATATTTACAGCTCATGTGCTCATGTTTCCCAGCCTGGACCACTGATTCCCACCATTTGCGACCAGAACCCTCCATCTGGAATGAGGCACACTTCCCCCTGACTTCCTCGGGCGTGTAGAGGAAATCGAACATGTGTTCTATCATTTCAAGCAACTCATCTGCCTCCTGATGATCTGAACCACATCGGAAGAAGGAGGTTTGCTCCTCATAAACTCCTGAGCTCTATCCTTCCTGGAGCCAGATTCTTCCCCTCTAGCTGGAATAGAGTTGGGGGCAGAAGTCACCCTTTGTCCCAAATCTTGAACAGCTTAGACCACAGTCTCTACCAATCTCTGATCAAACGGCGTGGGAGAACTCTCTCTGGATTCCTCCCGTGGTGCATGGGAGCTCTCCGGGGAGGCATCTTACTGCAAAGGGAAACAATCAAGATGGGATACCATCAGTATCACATATCTCAAAAGGAACTAATTTTTTCTTCAACTATATAAATAATCATCAGTAAACCAAACATGCAAAAACTACTTCGTGCAAAAACTCTAATTTCTTGCCTGGTGTCCACGTACAGTTTGCAGCCTGCACGTCCCACCTAGAAAATAAGTGAAACAAGCACCCCGACATCCCATGGGAACTCAGTATTTGTCACACGACGTGCTGGCTAGGCACCCTACTCGCAACATGAATTATGAACCCCGACAGACCCAACTCTTGTATAATCCAACTCATCCCAAAAAACATAAACCACAAACAAACCTCCTCTGATACGATTTTGTCACGAACCGAATAGGGTCGCCATCAACTCGACGCCCAACCCGACCCGCGGGAAGGCCCGAAGGGTGTCTCCATTCCCCACAGGCTGGCACAAGTGCCTGGGTATCAATTTAAACTTTGGGAACGATTTATCCGAGGGACAAATATAAAGCTGCCAACCAAAGTAAACCAAACAAAAGTAAAGGTTACAGTCAAACATGTATTTAACCAAACAGGTTTTTGGTTCACAAGTATTCAAAACTCAAATGACACTAAAAACAAGTTGACCAAAAACCAACCTAAGAACTGTCACCTGGTCTGACGACACCGCCCCTAAGCCACCACCAAACGCCACGTAGATGGCCCAGCTAACAACCTGAACCACTACTCCCAAAAGCTCGACCCTTACCTATATCAGAAGTGAACAAATCTACTTACACCCAAGGGTGTAAGTAGGGTGTGACCAATCTCCCAGTAGGATATCACCAAAAAAACATTCCACTCACAACTATCAAAAGAAAAACCATTTGCAATGCTAAATAAAGAAAGAAAGAAGTGAAAAAGAAATGGTTTTCATAAAACGATTTATAAGAAATACAGTTCAAGATAAACAAACTAGAGTAGTACTTCAAGTGACATATCACGTATCATTGGGCACGCAATGTAATCGGTTGCACCAAAGGATGGGAAAGCCCCAAAAGGGTACTAGAGCATGTGGGACCCTAGAACACCGTGTCTCGGTGAAACGTGGCTTAGGTGGCCACGACCCTCAAATAACGTGGCTTAGAAGGCCACGACCATTAGAATACATGGCTTAGAAGGCCACGACCCTTAGATATCATATGTTTAGTTATTGTTGCAATCGTCAAACCTGCCAGTGAAAATGGGTCAGGTCATCTCCGGAAGACTAGCTCACTAGTCCTAGTCTCCCCACCTAATACCATGGCTTCTGTCCTTGTGCTCACCTAAAGATCAAAGTTCACATAACATGTCACATTAGCACTTAGAGCCAAATGTGTCACCTGCACACTGATATCCTCTTTGAAAACCACACACACACCAAAACGTTTTTAAAAAAACTTAAACCACACTTCTTTTGCTTTAAATTAAAATACATACATAACTTAACGAAATCACTTTTTTAATTAAGAAAACCACTAAGAAAAATTATTTAACAGTTTTCAGACATGTCGCAAAAAACATTTAATGGTTAAAAAGTCACTTAAAACCCATTTTTATAATAAAACATATTCTAACACGCCAAAACACAAACTGGGTCATCCGTACTTTCTAACCCACATACTGCAAAGTTTACAAATACTAATAAACATCCAAAGTGAGTTTTCACAATAAAAAATGGACTTGCACCACATAAATATTCTATTGGAAAATTAGATGCACATTTAAAATGAAATCAGAAAAAAAAATATAGCATGGAAACTAATTAGAAAGGTGCTAAAAAATTAAACCAACACGCAAATGTTCGCCAGATGATAATTGAGTGTGGAATCACCTACCTCAAATAGGAACGGAAATGTCACGCCGTAAAACTCCCATTGCGCAACGTCGCACCGTATTAAGCCATCAAATAGATCCTAAAACAGCAGACCGTGAAACAGGTTCAAAAATAATAACATAATAAAAATAGTAATAAAAATAATAATAATAATATAATAATAATAATAACAACATAATAATAATAATAATATCAAAATAATAATAATAGCATAAAAATAATCATAATAACATAATAATCATAATAATTATATAATAATAGTGATAATAATAATAATAATAACATAATAATAATTATGATAATGATATAATAACAATAACATTAAAATAATAATAATAATAATAATACTATAATAATAATAATGATCACATAATAATAATTATAAAAATAAGTTAATAACTTAGTAAATAAAATAAAATAATATAATAAATGAAAAACAAACAAAACAAACCCTGATTTGGCAGAGCGGGGGAGGGCGGCTGAACAGGGAGGCGTGGAAGCGGGGAGGCGCGGTCGAGCGGGGGGGGGGGGGGGAAGCGCGCTGGCGGGGGAGAAGGAGGCTCAGGCAGCAGGAGGGTGGTGCGCCTTCCGTGGAAGTAGGGGGGGTGCAGCGGCGCTGTCCAGCGGAGAAAAAGAGGAGGGGGTGCGCAGGTCTGCTGGTGGAGGGTGTGGCTGAACAGGGGTGCAGGGTGTGGGAAGCTGATCTGACGGCTGTTCCGGTAAGGGGAGGAGTGCGGGTGGCTGGTCCGGCATGGGTGCGGGTGGGTGGTCCGACGCGGGTCCAGCATGGATGCAGTAGCAGTGTAGAAGGGGCAGCCCGATGCGGGACAGCGGGAGCAGGGAGGTGAGGCCTAGCGGGTGGCCGAGCAGGAGGCTTGGCCGAGCGGGTGGCTGAGCAGGAGAAGGTCGGCAGCCTGTTGGAGGAGAGAAGGGATGTGGATCATGGCAGAAGAAGAAGGAAGGAGAGGAATAAAAGAAGAATAAGAAGGAGAGACGAAGAAGGGATGGGAGAAGAAAAAGTGAGGTGCGGCAAGGGAGGGTGCAGTGGGTAAGAGGGGAGAAAAGGGAGAGAAGAGGGAGGAAGAAAAACATAGGGAGGAAGAAAGGGGAGAGAAAGAAAAAAAAGAAGATAAATATAAATAAAATGTAGGTTGGCGGCTAGGGTTTTGGAGGGGGGAGAGGGAGTTAAACAAACTAATTAAAAAATGAATTTAATTACATTAATAACATCCTAATAATAATAATAAGAATAATAGTAGTAATAATAATACTAATAACATAATAATCAATAAAAATAATAATATTATTAGCAATAATAATAAGAATAATAATACTAACATCATAATAAAAATAATAATAATAATAATAATAATAATAAACGAATACAAATAATAATCATAATAGAAATAACAATAATATAATAATAATAATACATTGAAACTAAAGTTAATCGCCTGGCAAAAGAACGTTCGTGTAGTGAGTGCCGCATGTTAAAAAGGCAGGGTCGTGTGGCTATGCCTGTGCTCTGCATGTGCACCAAGCGGTGTAAAGTAAATGCGCATTTATCAGCGCCACAAAAAAGACCTCATTTCAGGTTCATCCCGCACTTAAAACCAGTAATTAAATAAGAAAGCGATTAAATTCACGAAATAAAAATTTAAAATTAAGGTCATACCTCAAGGCGAAGTCCGGGCATGACACATCTTGATGAATGAAAATTATGAAAAAATGCATGTTCCATATTGGTAATCCATTTAACTATTAAAACCATAGAATAGAGATCTATAAATCCATATAAAATTGAATTTAATTTTCTTGGGGATAATAATAATATACATTTCTGGGATCTATACACACCGAATATAAAAAAATGGTGAATATGGTGTTTATCAGACATGTATAAATGTTAGATGAAACATGTGTAACCTTAAATATCGACATCTTAAATTCACATTTGAGTATCTTATATTATACATATTAATATATCATAAAAATATTGTTTAATAATAATTATAAATATCATATATTATAATATTTTTTTATAACCATGGATTTCTTATTAATTAACAAATCCATGTAAATTTCATCTTTCCGGTCACAACTACTTTTTTCATTAATTTTTATAATTTATTTGGTCCATTTTCACTGAACATGGTTTCAACATGTCTAGAATTAAAACCATGATATATATATTTTATATTTGGTATATTTTTATTTATAATAATTCCTAATTTTAAAGAAATAAAATGACTACATTGTTCATATAAACAGAAGGTTATCCATACACATGAAGACTATTTCCATCATAAAAAACGTTGAAACGAATGAAAGGAAACCAATATATTAAAAAATAAATATTTTTATAGTCATATATATATATATATGACATAATCATTTTTTGCCAAATTACATTACATTACATGTGTTAGTAAAGAGTAAATCACATCACTTAATGATGTAATAGTTCGTTGTACACAGAAATGACATTTTCATACCCCCATTTAATTTAAATTATTAAATTATAAGTGTTATATTCATTATGGAATAATAATTACATTATAAATATATTATATACTAATTTAAAATATCCTTATTAATTTATATATGAAACTGAAATAAAATAAACATCAAATAAGTTCGTGAGGTTGAAGTCCATCGTACACTTGATCAAAACTATCATATTTCAACAGGTATGTATGCGATAATGTATATGTGGTATTATAATTAAGACATTAAACAGTATAAAAAATATAATGAATAAATATTAAATTACTCATCATATACATCCATGATAAGTGGTGATTGAAAATTAATAAAATTGGTTCAAGAGGTAGTAGTCTTCCCTAGACAAGATTAATGATTTCATATCCCATTTTATTGAATGAGATTTGTATAATGGTTATTACCATAATATAATAACAAAATTTTATATATGATATACTATTTTTCATTAGATTATTACTATTTCTGAATATTTTAATGATTTGATTTCATAATTAAATGTAAAAACCATAGTTAATAACATTACATCATCTGTGGAAAACATATTTTGGATTAATAGACAATATTACATGATTGGATACATAATCAAAAAAACTCATAGATATTGTGAGTGACGTTCGATATAAATTGCATCCATACATGGTGGAACCAATTATTTTACATGTGATGTGGAGAGGATAGTGGGTGGACGTTTATATCATTGTTGAATGGGGCAATTGTAATTATTTAAAATAAAAAGATTTAACAAAATTTTTAATATTCCAAAATATTTAAAAATAGAAAATTATTTACCCTTAGGTGTGATAATTTTGAAATAATTTCCTCAAATAATTTTTTTTTGAATTTTCAAGTTTATTTTACACATTTTATTTTTTACTTCAACCCAACACATTAATTGTTTAAACCATAAGTGCTAGAATTAATTTTTAATGATTTTAAAATTAATTTTCCATGACCCTACTTCCCCAAGATGAGGGAGCAGAAATAAATGATCAACAAAATTACTTATTAAAGATAAAAGATAGATAATAACCCCTGATTACAATAATCAATAGGCCCGAGAGGGGAAACTAGCACCAACAGTTGATAATCTCACTAAAAAGGATGGAATTAATCTTTTAATGAAAATATGATCAAGAGATAAGATGGTAAAATATCAAACAACACTATACAGTTATATAAAGGAAACCAAAATCCAACACATGGATGATTTAAACTTAAATATCAATGAATGTACAACAAAAATCTATAATGAACGTACAAAAAGAAAGATTAAGCCACAACACAATGGCTATCCTGACTCCCGATCTAGTAAAGTCCAACATGGTCCTCAAATTCCTCTTGGAAACCTAAAAATTGTTTTACAAACATGGAGTGAGTATACAGCTATACCCAGTAGGAAACTAAAGACACAAATACAAAATTAGGGGAAGATAATAATTCACCTACGAAAGAACAGTATAACCTCATTGAACATACCAAGGAGTACTAACCATCCTTGCCTCACCAAGGATGACTCAGAAAATAACCCAAGTCGTGTAATGTAATAGTATAAGAACATCGACATTTGGGTGTCCCACTAAACATTACCATTGGTTAAATGGTCATTCCTAAAAGCTAATGTCTCCATGCTACCACTCTTAAAAAAAATGCCTTCCTTCTTCCACAACCCACATGCACACAACTGGGCCTCAAAAAACACACAAATACCACCCACAGACATATGAGACACAACCACACCACACATCCCACTGGTAGAAACCTAGTCCTCAAAAACCATGCCTGTCACCCGAAAATAGCTGACCAACATCTCTAAGACACATGGGAAACCAATCATGACCAGTAAACATCTAGGATTTTCTTCCATAATAAAACCTACCTAATGGATCTCGAATTATGGTAAACCATAAGCCATTACAAACTGACCCGATACGCTCGAGTGGTAAGAACCTGGAAGATGGTGTGATAAAGAAAGACAGTAAGAATACATCCATCCTTCTATTGGGATATTTGGATAGAAACCCTCCCCCATGAAATGGTGGGGTTCAGTACATGATCCCTAATAAGGGTTGGTGTGTAATTAAATCCACAAAACATATATTTATATATATATTTAAGAAAAAACTCATTCCAAACTTTGGGTTTCCAGAAAACAAAAAAGAATGCATAGAACCACCTCTAATCATAATCCTATATGAATGACCCCACAGACATCCATAATAAAACACAATACTAACCCCTTTCCATTTAAACATCTTTCATTTATTAATTAAGGGGTTCTCATTAACTTATTTCATCACTACCAAAGGAAACTACCAGGAGAAACATTTAAGACAATATTCAAAAGGCTAAAAGACACTTAACATTTCTTGGAAAAATTGGGATGAATGGACCAAGGTATAAAATTTCATTTTAACACCCATTCATAAAAGAAACTAATAAAAACAAACCCGTAGTCTAAGTGTACACCCCCTTTTTCCACGATAGTCATTCAACCAATACCAATTGTCATTATTCAATGTTATACCACTCAATAATTTGCTCACAACTAGAACTAGAATCCCCGTTGCAAAACAAAAACACATCCAACAGACCCATCAACATGAGGTCACAACACAACCCGGTCATATAGCCCTGCTGCCTAACCGCTTCCTAGAAGCAGTCCCACAACACAACAAGTTCAATTACCACAACATAATCGAAATGTATCCCTTCTTACCGTAAGTGTATCCATTCATAATTCAATCATTCATCCAACTGGATATTTATTTACACCTCCTGTAGGACCCCATTCACAAACCCCACTGAAAAATACCAATAAATAGTAGCCACACTACACAAAAAACTCATACCCATTCATATGACCAACCCCTATGACATACCCATATACCAGTAACATGGTGAAAAAAAAAACAACTTCCCACAGCCACCATGAAATAAAAAACACAACCATTATTTTCACACAACCACAAAAGTGATCAAAATATATTCAGATTTAGCATTTGTGGTTCATAAATTCCATATTTAATAATAAGGATGATCAAAGGATATGTTTGATCATGTGGAATCCACTTATTTAACAAAATATGCGTGATTAAGAAGATTCATGTTTCAAACATTAATCAATGCATCACTACAAAAAATAGAACACTACCAATGCATTAGAAAAGGCCACCAATGTCCATGATTTTTTGAAGGCCTTACATCCCATAAAATTCAAAACATGGTCAATGGATAACAATAAATAAAATTTAGGTAACATCATCACTTCTATTCCATTATTTTAATAACTCATGTTATATTTTGATCTCAATCTTCCCCTCAATTTTTACTCATTTTAGAAATGTATTCATCCATTTTACACAAAAAATTATTATTTCCCCCACCTAGTACGATAAAAAAATTTACAGATGTAGATGAATCCTATATGAAAATACATGCGACCACAACTCCTCATTTCACCTAAATAGGGGATCAGGTGAGCGGTACGAATCCTTCAGAAAATTGATTAGGATGGGGCTATAGCACAATAAAATGACTCATCTACAGAGGATGTCTCTAGGAACACCAATTGAAAAGTGAATAGTGCACCATGGCATTAGAAAAACTAGACCAATATCAATAGAATGAAATTGTTCCAAAGGCCATTAACCTTGGATCCTGGTCAAGAGCACAATGTTTTAGTATCTCAAAGTCCCCATAGATTTTAGATATTAAATATATACTATATATCTTTAGAACCTCTATGAAAAATGACCAACTAAGGATTTAAAATCGGTCTATGTCAAACATAACATAAAATGGTGAAACTGGAAAGAATTGGGAAAATAGAAATATGGAAAAGGGTGAGACACTGTTTTGGTGTTCCTCTATCATAGTGCCACTTTCACAGTGCCACTATTTCTCTACCACCAATATGATGCCACCATTTCGGTTTTTCACTAATTCAGTTCCACTATTATGGTGCCACCATTACCATGCCACTATTTGGGTGTGCACTATGATCGTTACACCACCACAATGTGACCATTTTAGTGTGCAAACAACATGGTGCCACAATTTTAGAGTGACTTCGTTATGGTTCCACTATGTCATTGTGACACGGTTACGATGCCACATTCTTGGCGTGACACCATCACGGTGACAACATTTTTCTGAAATAGTTTTGTGAAACTATATTTTTAGAAAACACCGAAAAAATAACTATGACCCCTGAGAACACCACAAGCCCTACATTTTCACAATGGATAGCCAAAGGAAATGTGGTTCAATAGAAAGTTATGGAACAAATTAATTTTAACATAATATATAATATAAAATCATAGGAATACCAATATTGAATAAAAATTTAAAAATTCCTATTTCATATTTGGTGGAATTTAATTTGAATTTTTCCCTGGACATGTGAATAAAAATTAGTTTCCTAGAGAAATATTTTTCTAATAATAGTCATATTTATTATCTTTGTTAAAAATAAATTCATTAAAATTAATGAAATTTTATTTATTTATATATATATAATTTAAATAATTTTGGTTTTTAAACCATCATTAATAAAATTGGATGTTTTAAGTGGTTTAAATGAAATAATAATTCTTAATAAGAAAAAATATCAAATTATATTCTCTAAATCATTTATCTCTTCATGAAATTCAAAAAAAAATCTTTGATAATTTATTCATGAACACTATTATTCAATATAAAATTTTAAAAAGATGAATATTATTTTTAAAACATGTTCACAAATGTATAAGAAACTACTTGTTAGAAAAATAACGTTTTAACTGTAATTTTTGATTTTGTTCATATATCATACATTGAAAACATTGAATAAGAATTATAAAACTTATATTGTATAGAAGATATATATGGTGAATTAAAAAATTCCAAAAACATTCTTCAATTAATTTTTTGAGATAAAAAATGATTGTGTGCTTATAAATATCTTTTTGGATTAATATTTCCATTATTTTTAAATGGTTTGTATTTTCATATCTAATTATTTTGTCACCTCATAATTAATTTTATATATCTATTTGATAAATATTTTTTAATATTTTCGGTATCCAAATAATTACCTTACATTCATATGGAAAGGTTATAACATTAAAATTTTAATTGTAAGGATTATTTAATCTCATTACATCCACATGTTCCCATGTTTCTGTCTAAAGATGGTGGGTTCAATACAATACATTGGCCATTTGAAAATTTTTTCTTCATTTCACAATATTTAATTGATTAAGAATTTCCAAAAAAAATTATTTATAGGATTGATCATGAACTTTTGGTAAAACCATTATCTTCAATACATGTAAAGGATATGGAATGTACTTCATCATAAGATATATATAGAACCCAATATAGTCATTACAGTAAACTAGTATATTTTTCAATTGATAGGATACAATGATGATATGATCATGTATTTCAAAGGTATATATATACCAACTGATGATCTTTCCTTTATATATTATTAAAAATAAAAAAATTTGTTGTGTAACAACAAATTTAATCTTAATTTCTTAGTACATGAAATGATGATGAATTTTAAATCCCGAAATCAATATTGGAATCATTTTCTATAAGATAATGATAAGTCATTAAATATATCTCATGTTATCATCGTACCAAAATGGTTATCATAGTTTATCTTATATGAATAAGTAATTATATGTTTATGTAATATAATAATTTAAATATACTCATTCATAGTTAAACATAAACCATTTTATTAATTGGTAACCTAATAACACTTAAAAAAATAAAAAATTATATAGGTCACAAAATTTCACATAATCAGCATAACAATAATAACCCTATTATAAATAAGTATATATTATTTTTTTTCTAAAATATGAATACATTTAAACTATATTATATCAAATCATGGTAATAATAATAATTACCATAAAAACACAATGAAAACAAATATTCTTTCTAATTCCTAATATAAAACCATAAATTATTGAATATATTAAATAAATACATATATGTTTTAAAATTCATCAATGATAATATATAAAACATTACTATAAAATTATTAATATATTCTATGGTTATCATGAAATTCCAATTTACATTATCTATATCAATAATCTAATTATTCCAACCACATTATCTCAACAATGTGATCATATTAAGGCTCATCATTCCCTAACTCATGTGTTTTCCATAAAATATAACATTATAGTAAATCAAATTTCTAGATAATCATTACTATGAATCATATACATGAAAATAAATAATGAATAAATTTTATGAAACAACCCTTATATATTTTATTATTTATATAACAATTTTTTGATATTCTAATATAAAACAATTTACTCAATCTAAATTGTTATTAAAATATAAAATTGTATTAATAATCATATTCATGAAATCATAATTACTATAATATGAAATATTGATCATTTATTTACATATAAAATCATAAATATAATCATGATTCTCACGTTTAACATAAATAATTCTATTAGAACACCCAATACATTTCATATTTCATTTGAGGTTTCTTCATAATCTGTATTATAAGCATTATATCTATAACACATTAATGATTATATTCACAATAATTCCACTCTTGATATATATTCATATAATTAATATTTATTTTAAATTAATTACAGTCCACAATTTATGAATCCACAGAGAAACTATTATTTGCAACTTTTGTGATAATTGAACATTATTTTTCCCCTTCATAAATATCATACATTATGAACTTCTCCTATGTAAATAAAAAATCTTCTCAATACTTTATGGAATTATATAGGGTTCTTATTCACAAAATTTTAGTATCAATGAAAAATAATCTTTATTCCTCCTTGGTCTCCAACAACTGATATCTCATTGAACATTATCATTATCATCCTTGGTGAGGTGGAGAGTTGGTTAAGGTGAATGTTATCATTCATATTTTGTTGTTGATGATTTGGAATAATCACAAAATCCATCACTCTAGTCATCACACCATTTGGTTTCTCATCAACATATTTTCTATCCCATTCATTTTCAACCAAATTATTATTTTTACCTTGAATTGAATATAACCAATGAGCGTAGTATAAGAAACAAAAACCATAGTCTGAAAAAATATTCAGTAAAAATCTATAGTATGATGTATAAAAAATGAATTCTTATTTTTAATCACTGATACATTAATACATTCATAGAACAAAAATTTTATTTCTTAAAATCCTTCAATATTTTTTTATTATATAATGTGAATTAAAAAAAATATTCTAATATATTGTTAAACTATGTGCTTAGTAAGGATCATTCAGATATACAAGGTGAAATTCATAAAAATCTAAACACTACAATTTATATGTTATTACCCATATACACCTATATTCCAAATCAATATCATCATGTACTATCTGGAAATTTATTTATTTATAATAAAACAAAATTTTCACTTTCTTATAGAAACATTAGTAGTATATACAATACAATAACATAACCTTAATGGTTTCACTATTTTTTTAGTTGAAATATCTAAACATTGAATAAATATTTTCGATGAAAAAAACTAAAAGAAATCAAAATAATCATAGATATATATTATATAATTGATATTAATATTTCTTGCATTACATGACCACATTTTATAGGATTACAAATATATTATGTCTTAGAAATCATGGACACACAAAAAAAACTAGTCCATAAGTGAGCTACATCATCTTCAAATATGTTACTCCTAAACACCACAAATATTTGAAATTTCATATAGAATATTTCTCATCATAACATGGGGAATGTGAATATAATAGTTGGTGATCTCAGATTATTATTAAGGACACCAAAGAGATATATCAACATATAAAGAGCATAATAGTATGAAAACATGAGTCTAAAATTTGAAAATAATACCTTCCATGTTATATATCGCAATCATTATTCATAGAATAAATCATGGAACTTCATAATTCATTAATGATCATATAATATTTTAAAATGAACAATGAGACTATAACTGTAACACCCTGATATTTGATGAGAAATATTTTTTTAATGTCTTCTATTATTCCCAACACGAAGAGAATCTTTCACTGCACACAACACTAGCTTGGCTTGCGTTACACGAAAGAGAATCCTCCCTCAATAGCTTGTGTTGTACGCAATGCTGAGTTTCACTAAACAATGATATAGTCTTATAATACTATGAACTAGCTGTTATGAATAGTATTAACCGAATTTTTAATATTATAACATTATAATTCATCATACACATTTTCTATATTGAGATATGAAAAAAAAATTCGGATAAAAGAAATATTTTTAAAAAAATGTAGTTTTACCACCTCTTGATGGAGCACCCATATTAAATATAATGTTTGATAATTTTATAAGTTAAATTTTACAAAATAATCATTTTATTTTGAATCAACATATAAAAAATTTATATTGGATAAATTTTTGATACTTTTCTGATAACATTCATATTTTGATTAATAGTAAAAATAAGCTAAATTTTTATTTAAAAAAAAATTTCATCAAGATAATTTATATGGTTAAATGATAAAATTAAATGGTTTTAAATTAAAAATAGAATGTATTTTTACCATTTAATATATATCAAGCCATTTCAATAAATTTTACATTGAATGTGTTCATAAAAATATTTTAATCTTTGACAATGTTTTAACATTTAAAACCCATTTTCTTAACAATGTGATTAATTTTAAAATAATAACTACAACTTCTGTGTTTTGAATTTTGAAAAATTGATTTCATATTTTTATTTACTGTGTCAATATTATGTTAATAGGTTACTTATATTTTTTTGATATTATGAATAGTAACCAAAATAATTTTTTATTTAGAAAAGTTAAAGGTAAATCGGGTAATTAAGGGTAAAAATAATATTATAAAATTACACTAACCCCTACCAAAACTATATTAAATGAATAAAAGACGACCCATATAACCTAAGGGATGGAATAGATTCATTTCATGGACTTTGGAACCTGAAAATTATATAATTATTATTAAAACCAAAGAAAGTGACAACATGTCACTCTCGTATGTCTTATAAGTGTAACAATTTTAATTTAGTGATAAACTTTATAAAACATAGAACATTAATATTATTCAGAAATATAAAAAAATATATGCATCATGTGAATTTATTTGTAATTTTTATGGTTAAATAATTATCAATAATTATGACACAATATTGATGTTGAAATCATTTTATTGTTTGAAATATCAAATAAATGGTTTTAAAAATATTAAAATAAATATTATATGAACTATTTAATGTGATCCAACAAATTTATAGATAAATAGAACATTTTTTAAATCTATTAAATATCTTATTACGAACATATTTTCTGGATGGAGTTTATTTAAATTCAAATAAATGAATAGTGTCAAAATTGACACTATTTTTATTTTATAAAAATTACATATTATAAAATTATTTAGAAATCACAAAAATATTTAAAAATTATGAATTTAAATTTATAAGGTCTAAAATACCATAAAGTATACAATTATGAAAAAATCACAAAACTTAATTAATTATTTATAACAATTTAAAATTTAAAATATTATTACCACAAATAAAATTAAATAGATTAAGGATAAATCATGTTGATAAGGATTAAAATAATTTCCCAACATGTCTAAATTTTATTGTTTGATGATATTACAAGACTATATCATTTAATATTCAGATTTGAGAAATTTATGGAGGTTGTTAAGTGTGGTTTGAATATATTATTAATTAAAATTTCTCATTACTCCAAAAGTTCCCCTCTCCTCCCTTAAAAAAGGGCACCGCCTCCCTCTCCTCCTCACACCATTTTGAGCCTTCAAGATCAGAAAAACCATACCAATTTCACTTCTACCCTTCCCTATTAATATAATAGAGATCCTGTTATTCTTCAAAGACTAGTGCCCTAAGAGGAGGTTTAGAAGAGGCACATCGAAGAAGAGGTAATATCCTTTACCGATCCATTAAAATTTATTTCTGCTTCTACTTCCTATTAATTATTTGTTTCATAAAAATGCAATAACATCAATATCACTAATATACTGATATGTAATTATAAATATTAAAAAAACCTATTTGACATTCTATCCATCCTATGGAAAATGAAATCACAACGCGTGCGTACGTACGGAATACCATCTCCACGCTGTAGGGTAATATGTTTTCCACCACCACCTTACATGGATGGGTATAATGGATTAATGAATAACTATATATATGTTTATTATAACATGATACTAATTATGAGATTTTATATAATCCCCTCCAAGACCATTCAATAATTATGGGAATGATATCGTCACTCATGCGTAAGTACGGCTTGCCGTCTCCACGATGTGATGTGATTCGTTCTACATGATCTTCATTAATCCATGATTATATAAAGAAATTTAATGACTAAATCTGATATATAATATACTAATACCAGTCATTAAATTAATTAGCTTTATCCTTAAAATATGAATAAGAATTTACTCAACAAAGCACGTATAAAAAAATCCTGGAACATTTGAACGTAAGATCATGAACATAAAACATCAAAATCATGATTAATGACATAAATCATGGCAATACATAAGGAATAGATCATAAAGGAACATTAACCACGATAAAATAACATGGTAATAAAACATGTAATTATGGAAACCATTAAACACATGTTATGACTTCCGTAGTAGTTAAGGAATTGCATCCAAGACTATCATAGAGGACAAAGTCCATTACTGAACTGGCTTTACTTCTGTTTTATACCTGTATTACTGAACCAAATTCATATTACATTATAGAAATTTCTATCTCATGAGATATAAATATTTTCCCAATTCATTTGAGAGAGATATAGGTCCCACCCATCTCATAATGATATCATTCTAACTTGTTCCACAATATAAACATAAGTCATTCATCATAACCCAAAGAACAAAATTGGTTTCATAAACATCATCCCATCATAACATAATTCATATAATAAAATGGATATCATTTCAACATAAGAATAATTAAACCATGTAAATAATATATAAATTATACATGATACATAATCATACTATATAATTTCATAATTGATGGAAAATAGTTTTGAAAAAACACTTGAAATGAATTCTTGAGAAGAATATCGTTTCTTCTTCAAAATCATTTTCTTCTCACAAGATGACATTCAATTTTAAAAGAAAATTATTTTGTTGAAAATAATCATGTAATCATGTAGAGTAAGATTCATGAAAATTAGGCGTTATAAAACCGTAAAAACCCATTCATGCCGTATAAGTTAAAAAAACATTCTCCTCGTACTATTGCTGGAAAATTCAAAAAGTGGCCCGTATGGTAAACAAAATAATGATTCCTTCCATAACACAATGTAAAAGTCATTGAGGGGATAAAATGAATATAAAAAAACAAGTAATAATATTAATCACATTATGTAAAACCTTTTTTGTACATGGATGAAAAATGTAACCGCAGTAATTTCTTACGTATAAGAAATCCCGGATAAAAATGAGATTGCAAAAAAAATCCCTTACCTTATGTCCAATTACTTATATATGTGTCTGAGACTCCTATATAGTGTGTTTAAACATATTATTAACTATTAATAGAACTATAACACTATTTATGAAATAATACATGATTCATGTACGACTTTATATTACTTGTTCTTTTGTTAATTGCATGTTAAAGTAGTGTTTAGGGTAAAATTGTTTCATTTTTCGTACATGTTTTTACTTGTAATTATTAATTTGATTACTTATATCATGATTAAATATTTCTATAATGTAAAATATGATTTATATATAATATATATTCATCATATAATAGATAGATTAATGTAATGAAATATACCATTCATGGAGACGGTTGGTCGTACGTACGCATGAATGCTGTTTTCGTTTCCTTATTAAATTGAATAGAAGTAAGTAAATAAAATATAAATATAACCGGTATCATTAATATGTAATATATTTCATGATTATTTAATATATATTCTTTATAATCATTCTTGAATGGCTAACTTGGATAATGAATCTCATCACGTCGTGGAGAAGGTAATCCGTACGAACGCACGAGCGATGATATCGTTCCCATTATTATTGAATGGAATTAGCGTTATTTTCATTTCCTTATTAAATTGAATGGAAGTAAGTAGATGAAATATATATAAAGAATTACAGTGGAATTTTGATGTCATAAATTTCATCATTATTTATTATATATATACATTATAATCATTCTGGAATGGTTAACATGGAAAATGAATCTCATCGCGTCGTGGAGACGGTAATCCGTACGTACACACGAGCGATGATATCGTTCCCATAATTATTAAATGGTATTGGAGTGGATAATATAATATATCATAATTATAATCATGTCATAATAAGAAAATATAGTTATTATTTCCAGCATTGTACCCATCCAAGTAAGGTGGTGGTGAAAAAACATATTACACCATTGCGTGAAGACGATATTATGTACGTACGCACGCGCGGTGATTTCATTTTTCATTGGATGGGTAGAAGGTGAAATACGGTTGTTTAATTTATATAATAAAATATAATTGTATTATTTATAATGATGCTATTACTTTATAATGAAACAAAAAAATTAGATGAATTAGAAGAATAAAGAATCTTTGAAAGAATTGGTAGAAGAGATTACCTTTTCTTCTACGCGCCTCCTATTAACCTCATCATAGGTCCACAAGATGGTCATTGAAAAAGAAAAATACTTCTAGTAGGTTTATATGGGACTTCATAAGAGAAATTTTAATGTTTTGGCTGAGTTTGAAGGCTCAATGTGGTGTGAGGAGGAGAGGGATGAGGTTCCTTTTTATGAGAGAGGACAGGGGCACTTTTGGAACCCTCTAAAAAATTAATTTATAATAAACCCAAACCCCACATAAAAACTTCCAAAGTGTCTAAAATTCTGATATTAGATAATATAGGGTTATAATATAATAATAAAAGTAAATTTATACATTTTTTATTTTATTTTTAACCTTATCATTTTGATTTATCCTTATTTAATTTATTTAATTTTATTTTTGGTAATAATGTTATAAATTTTATATGGTTATAAATACATACTTATGAGTTGTTAATTATACATAATTGAATAATTGAAGATATTTTAGATCATATAAATTTTAAATTGTAATTTTTAAATATATTTGTGATTTTTAAACATTTTAATAATATAAAATATCAATAGTTTCACTTTTGACACAATTCATTTATTTGAATTTAAATAAAATCCACAAATAATATATTTTCGAAAAAAAATATTTAATATATTAATAAGAAGTCATATTCATCATGAAAAATCATCGAGAACATTAATTTGTTCATATAATATTTATTTTAATACATTTAAAATCATATATTTTCTATTTCTCTTAATAAAAGAATTAATGAATCATTTTTGTATAATTATTTAATATATTTATTTGTTGAATAAAAATTACAAATTAAATACTATGATGAATATAAATATAATTTATTTCATAATTATTCTTTTAAACGAATTTATCATCTTAATATAACAACATATAAATTATTATATTTATGAAATTATGTAGGTGACAACTTTGAAATCATTTAAAATAATATAATATATGTGTCATAATATCATTTATACGGCTCCTAATTGTCCCCAAGTCGACCCTTGGATGATTATGGTATATATATACTCGACCCATATGTTTTTTTCAAGTGTTTTTTCCATTTTAGGGGCATTATTACTTTAATAATAACTAAATTATTGATTTTTCACTAAGTAAATATTGTCTGCATCATTATTGTATAAGCCATTAAGAAAATTAAATATTACTTAAAAATTACAAATGAATTACCATAATGAAGGATAAAATTATATATTTCAAATGAGTATTTATAATCTAATTTATATTCTGTATAATCTTCTATAGAAAATACATTAATTATTAAAGTTTGAGTGAGACATATTTCAATTTCTTTAAAATAAAATAAATTAAAGGTCTTAATCACATCCAAGTGGGTTTCGATGGATTCCATTTCGACCCAAATATTCCTTAGGAAAAAATATAATCATTCAGTTACATCAATAGATGTTTTTTGGTAATTTTATAATATTATATTTACCCTTAATTACCCGATTTACCTTTAACTATGGAAAATAAAATTTACCGTAGTTACTATTCATAGTGCCCAAAAATAAAAAGTAACCTATTAACATAATTTAGACCCAATGATTCCAAATATGGAATATGTTTTTCCAAATCATATAAAAAAAGTTGCAGATATTAATTTTAAAATTAATCTCACTGTTATGAAAACAAGATAAAAAGTTAAAACATTACACAAGATTGAAATGATTTTACCTATGAATTAAATTTCAAATCAGTGATAAATACATACATTATATTAAATGGTAAAAATATATTCTATTTATACTTTTAAACCATTCAATATTATAATTTAACCATATAAATTATTATGATGAAATAAATTGTTTTTAATTAAAATAAAGGTTGTTTTTACTATTCAATAAAATATGAAAGTTATCATAATAATATGAAAAATGAATCCAAATAAAATTTTTATATCCTGATTTCAAAGAAGAATTATATTTTGACAAATTAAACTTATAATCATTTCAAAAACTAGATTTAATGTGGGTGCACCATCAAAGGGCAGCAAAGCTGCATTTTTTGAAAAATACTTATTTTACCTGAAAAATTTATTTTGTTCTCATACCATATTCTATAAAATGTGTATGATGAATAATAATGTTATAGAATTTAAAATATAGTTAATTTTATTCATAACGTCTAGTTCATAATAACATTATAACAATATATCGTTGTTTTGTGAAACCCGATATTGCGTACAACATGCACTATCCAGGAAGGTCGTGATTGCGTGTAATGCAAGAAAAGTCAGGGATACATGTAGGGAAATATGCCTTTGTTTTTGCGTATAACATAATCAAAACATATTTCATTTATAGATTAAAAAAATTTATACTTAATGTTGCGTAGAATAATTTCTACAAAATGAACTTGAAATTGTGTGTAACACGAGCCATGAATAGTGTTGTGTATACTACAAGATAATGCAGTGTTGTGTGTTGTACATGATAATATTGGTTTAGAGTACAATAGAAGAAATCAAATAAATTAAAAATACTATATCTCATAAAATCTCAGGGTGTTACATTATAACCCCCTTAAAATGAATTTCACCCTCGAAATTCGTTGGAGTTATAAATGGTTTAATACTGTAAAGTTTCTTTTATAGAAACCCACAGCATAAAAAGGAATACTAAATCATCATTTTAAAAATTAATGTTAGAAACAAAATTTATTCCCAAAATAACTGATCTCTGGGTTCCACATAGGAGAATATAGGTGAAAATATGTACGTGGAAGAGAAATCTAACCATCTTGTTTCGATGAAGAGTGGTAGAGAACATGGATATGAAAAAGCCAACAATCACAAAACCATATATTTTTTATGATATAAGGTACCATCAGATTCATTAGATATGAGGGAAATATGACAAAAATTTTGGTTTTTAAGATCATTCCCCTAATGTTGAGGAATTAAAAGAAATACTTACTTGGTTTTGGTACAATCTAACTGTTAGTTGTGCCTTGAACAATTTCCACTTCATCTCTTAAAAATGAAGGTGAATTTTACTTTCATGAAGTGTTATAGATCATGTGATATAATGATTGGTTGTTTAATCTGTCTCAAACATAAGGTCAGAAAAATTTATATACAGAAGTCCATCATATGGTGAGATTAAACATATATGATTCCAAAAATGGACTTATACTACAACTATCATACTGCTCAATAAAATAAAACTAGTTTCTACTAACCATGGACTTCCTATAGGCCAGTGGTAGGTGATAAAGGCCTATCGCACTTCGGTTGTGGGTTTGATTCCCACAGCCTTGTCCGACGCGATGGGTGATCTCATATTCTACATGTTGTCCTTTTTCATATTATAAACTATTATATCATTCCGGAAATAGAATCGAAAAAAAATTCTAGCCTTAAAAAATTCAATATAATGCCTATTTTAATCCATTCCATCCTTAAGAATTATCCAAAATACTTCTTTTCAAACTCATAGTATAAATAGAACTATTACAAAAAATGTCATATAACACGCACATGAGTACCATCATTTATCCCTCATATATCACAAGATATATCTTGTTGGCCACATTCCAAACATGTGACTAACTTAATCATTTATTCTCTTGAAACATGAGTTACCATAGAACCTTAGTGAAAACATGAAAGCTATCAAAATGTAACTATTTCCACATACCAAAATCCCAAAAATTCTATATACTCAATCCACGATATCACTTTGTCCTCATCTCAATTAAGAGCTCATGAATACTATAAAACATTTTATTTTCTTCTTATCCCTTCATTATGCGCATATCATCATCTTTCCAAAAATATTTCAATCACCTTTCATGGTTACTGGTACCTATATTCTTCTGGAAAACCACAATGGACCAATACATATATATTCTAATATACCAAAAAATACCTCAAATACATTATTCATGAATACCAATACATAAACACTTCAATCTGTCCTCTTCAATGATTGGCAAGGAAGAGGTACTTCCTCGATTTAGATGTAACCACTTAGGTCAGGGAATTAAGTTGGGTAATGCCCATGTTCTCCACATATAAGACATTGGACTCTATATCAGTCTATCACTATATGACCCATTTTCCCCACATTGATATCATCTTCCCCCCATTTGAGGAATTCCACAAGTATATTCATACCTTCTTTAAAAATCTCAATCTTCATTTCTCTATGCTCCTCACCATGTGAACATGCATAAAATTCCATCTTCCTCTTATTTGATGAATTAAAAATAACATTAATGTTCACCTTGTTAATCATATATCGCGATGTCTGATTCGGCATAATCATAATATATTTCTCTCTATACAGTACAAAATTTCTCTGTTCATTGTCACCAATTTTTTCATCAGATTAAATGTTAACCCAATTATTTTTGGTTCCCTCCATTAACAAAATCTGAAAGCCATTGTGTAAGAAACAGTTGAAATAATTAGGAACCACATAATCATAAAAATTCAATTATAGGATTTGTATCTTATGACATATTCTTTAATATATTAAATCTTAGGTTCACCCTAGGTTATTCATGATTGTTATCTTAATTATAAGAATGTATCCTATACTTATACATAACCTTAAGGACATCCATAGACATACCTTAAAAATATCTATAGGGATCTCACTAAATATTTCGCAGCCTCGTTTCCAAATTTTAACAATAACATTACTCTGATACCAAATATAGAGTCCCATTCTTGACATACATGGAAACTACATTACTTTTTCAGAATACATAAAACATAACAAAAAATAGACACCCAATGACTATAATATTTTATTGTCTTTGGAAACTTGGGACATACTCTTCTAATCATAGTGAAATATCTTCATCATCTCCCAAAAAGATCTTCCACTTTTTTATCGTACCTAAAACCATTCATTATATCCTGGGGAAAAAAACATATAAAGGGTGATCTCAAATTCTTAATAAGGGTATTCATGGAGAAAATAAAACAAACCATATACATTGGAACTAAAAAACATGAAGAAATAGTTTAATCATAAAAATCATGAGGTATGAAATAAATAATGGAAGTACGTAAGGAATAGATCATAAAGGAACATCAATAATGATAAAGTATCTTGGGAATAAAACATGTGATTGTGTCAAAAAATTAAGAACATGATATGATTTCCATATTATCTAAGGTATTAATTTCAATACCCTCATAGTGGACAATGTCCTTTACTGAACTGGGTTTACTTGCCGTTCTAGCCCTATATTACTGAACTATATTTAATTTCTGTTACAGCCATGTTTATATCATGAGATATAATTCTTTACCCAATGCATTGGAGGGAGAAATATTCCCCACCCATCTCATTATGAAATTATTATTTCATGTTCCACAAAATAAACATACATCATTCATAATAACCCAACGAATATAATGGGTTTCATAAACATCATCCCATCCTAACATAATCCATATAAAATAAATGGATATCATTTAATCATAAGAAAAATAAAACCATTTAAATAATAGAGAAATTGTATTTGAAACCTAAACATAATATATAATTTCATCTTATATTGAAAATAGTTTTGATAAATCACATTAAAATTTATTTTTACGTAAAATATCCTTTCTTCTTCAAAATCATTTTCTATTCCCTAAATGATGTACAATTTTAAATGAGATGAATTTTTGTTGATAATATTCATTAAATCTTTCATATTAAGATTCATGAAAATAAGGCATTATGAAACAGTAAAAATATGTTCATGCCATATAAGTAAAAAAACATTCTCCTCGTACTTTTTCCGAAAAAGTCAAAAAGTTTCTCATATGGTAAAAAAAGAATGATTCCTTTCACAATGTAAAATTAAATGAGGGGTAAAAATGACTATAAAAATACATAGAATAACTTTAAACACTTTATGAAAAACATTTTTATGGACATGGATGAAAAATGTAACCCATGTAAATACTTACATATAAGCAATCCAGGATAAAAATGAGATTGCAAAAATTTCCCATGCCTTATGTCCAATTTCTTCTATATTTTTCTGAGACTCCTTTATAGTTGGTTTGAACATATTATTAACATGTAATAGATCCATAATAATACTTATGATATCATATGTGATTCTCTTATGGATTTATATTACTTGTTCATTTGTTAATTTAATGTCAAATGCAAGTTTTGGGTAAAATCGTTTCATTTATCCTACGTGTTTCGACATGTTGTTCTTGATATTATTATTACATATATCATGATATACTTACAACAATAATGTAAAAAATTATTTTTATATCATATATATTCTGGATATATATTTATATAATAGATAGAGAAATGAAATGAAATACACTATTCATGGAGATGGTAGACCGTATGTACGCATGAACGTTGTTTTCATTTCCATATTGAATTGAATGGAAGTAAGTATATAAAATATATATAAATAAATACAGTAGAATTTTTATTTCATAATTATTTATTTTATATATATACATTATAATTATTCTTGAATGGTTATCATTGAGAATGTATCTCATCGTGTCATGGAGACGGTAATCCGTACGTACGCACGAGCGATGATATCGTTCACATAATTATTAAATTGTATTGGAGTGGATGGTATAATATATCATAATTTTAAAATGTTATAATAATAATATTTTGTTATTATTTCCACCATTATACCCATACATGTAAGGTGGTGGTGAAAAAATAAATTACCCCATGACGAGAATACGGTATTCCGTACGTACGCACGCACGATGATTTCAACTTTCGTAGGAAGGGTAGAAGGTGAATTAGGGTTGTTTAATATTTTTAATAACATATCAGTATATTAGTTATACTGATTTTATTACTTTATAATGAAACAACTAAAGAAGAGTATGTAGACAAATAAAGAAACTTTGAAAGAATCGGAAGAAGAGATTACTTCTTCTTCGACGCGCCTCCTCTTAACCTCTTATTAGGGAAATAATATGGTCTTTGAAGAATACCAGGACATCTCGTAGGTTTATATGTAATTTTAGAAGAGAAATGGTCAGGTTTTTTCCAAGCTTGAAGGCTCAAAGTGGTGCGAGGAGGAGAGGGAGGAGGTGCCCTTTTATAAGAGAGGAGAGGGGAACTTTTGGAACCTCTAAAATATTAGTTAATAATAAACCCAAAACCCACGTAAAAATTCCAAAGTAACTCAAATTAGAATATTATATAAGATAGAGTTGTAATATCATCATCAAATTAAATTTAGACATGTTTTGACTTTATTTTTAACCATATCATTTTGATTTATCTTATTTTATCTATTTAATTTTATTTGTGGTTATAATGTTATAAATTTAATGTGGTTATATATACTTACTTGTGTGTTTTCAATTATACATAATATGATAATATATGAAATTTTAGATCATATAAATTTTAATTTGTAGTTTTTAAATATTGTTAAGATTTTTAAACAATTTAATAATATAAAATATCAATACTGTCAATTTTAACACATTTCATTTATTTGGATTTAAATAAACTCCACAGAAAATATATTTTGAAAAAACTCTTTATTATATGAATAACAAGTCATATTAATCTAAATAATTCGTGGAGAACATTAATTAGTTCATATAATAATTTTTTAATACTTTTAAAATCATTTATTTGATATTTCTCTTTATAAATTAATTAATACAAAATTTTTGTATATTTATTTAATATATTTATTTGTTCCATAAAAATTAAAAATAAAATACTATGATGAATTTAAATATAATATATTTCATATTAATTCATTTACATGAATTTATCATCTTAAAATAAAATCATATAAATTGTAATATTTATTAAATCATGAAGGTGACAACATTGACATCATTTAAAATAATATAATAGAAATGTCGTAATCCCTTTTATAAGTTTCCAAATGGCTCCCAAGTCGACCCTTGGATGCGTATGGTATATATACACTTGAACAATAAGTTTTGATCAACTGTTTGGGATCATTATGGGGACTATTACTTTAATATAAATTATATTATTGATTTTTCACTAAGTAAATAATTTCTGCAACATTAATGTATAAGCTATTAAGGTAATTAAATATTTCTTAAAAATTAAAAATAAATAACCATAAAAAATAGAAACACTTTAGCTTTTAAATGATTATTTGTAATCAAATTTATATTTTGTATATCCTTATATTAAAAATACATTAATTATTAATGTTTGAGTGAGACATATTTCACTTTCATTAAAATAAAATAATTTAATGGTCATAATCACATTCAAGTGGTTTCCCATGTATTCCATTTCTACCCAAATATGGACTAGTAAGAAATACAATAACCCAATTATATTTAGAAAAGTGATAGGGTAATTTCATAACATTATATTTACCATTAATTACCCAATTTACCTTTAACTATGTTAAATAAATTTTACCGTAGTTACTATTAATAGTGCTCAAAAATAAAAAGTAGTCTATTCACATAATTTAGCCCTACTGATTCCAAATATGGAATACATTTAACCAAATTCATATCACATAATTTGAAAAATTATTTTAAAATTAATCCCGTTTTTATGTAAAAATGTTTTAAAATTTAAAAGTTTGCAAAAGATTGAAATGATTTTACATATGAATTTAATGTAAAATCAATGCTAATGACATACAATATATTTAATAGTAAAAATATATTTATTTAAAACTTTAAAACCGTTAAATATTATTATTTAACCATATAAAATATTTCTATGAAAAAAAATTGTTTTTATTTAAAATAATGCATGTTTTTATTATTCCTTAAAATATGAAAGTTATCAGAATCTTTTTAATTATATGAATATCTTTTGTTGTACTCTTCACAGAGATTAGCTTGCTCTATATGGAACACCGTATTGGATTTTAGTATACACAACACTATTCTTGTCTTTTGATCCACAAAATTTCATGTTTTTAGAATAAAATTCATCAAAAACATTTTCTAGAATGAGAAATGAAAACACAATCAATTTTTTGATAAATGATGTATTTTTTTTAAAAAATTCACTTTTACCACCTATTGATGGTGCACCCACATTAAATCTAGCTTTTGACATACTTATTAGTTGAATTTGAGAAAATAAACATATTCATTGCACTAAGGATTTAAAAAATTTACTTTGGATAAATTTTTTATATTTTTTTGTTAACTTCCAAATTTTGATAAATAGTAAAAAATAAGATAAATTTTAATTAAAATAAACTTTTTCCATCAAATTAATTTATATGGTTAAATTATAATATTTAATGGTTTTAATATATAAATATAATATATTTTTACCATTTAATATAATAAAAGTCATTTCCAATAATATTACATTGAAGTCTTAGGTAAAAACATTTCATTATTTGACAATGTTTTAACATTAAAACCTATTTTCTTAAAAATGGGATTAATGTTAAATTAATTACTGAAACTTCTATGTTTTAAATTTTTATAAATTGATTCCAAATTACGATTTAGTTGGTCCAAATTATGTTAATAGGTTACTTTTATTTTTCTTTTGATATTTAGAATAGTAACTACGAAAATTTTTATTTACTATAGTTAAAAGTAAATCTTGTAATTAAGGGAAAAAATAAAATGAAAAAATTACCCTATCAACTTCCAAAATTCTATTAGATGAATAAAAGTAGACCTATATCAACTAAGGGTTGGAATAAATTCATTTAATGGACTTTTGACCATGAAAATTATATTATTATTATTAAAACCAAGGAAAGTGACAACATATCACTCTCTTATATATTATAAGTGTAATAATTTTAATTTAGTGATAAAGATCATAAAACCTAGAACATGAATAGTCTCCTGAAATATAAAATAATTATATACATCATTTGGATTTATTTAGAATTTTTAGAGGTAAATAATAATCATTAATAATGACACAATAGTGATGTTAAAATTATTTTATTCATTGAAATATCAAATAAATGAATTTAAAAATATTAAAATAAATATTATATAAACTATTGAATGTGTTCCACGTTTTTTAGATAAATATGACATGTTAATAATCTATTAAATCTTTTTATTTTGAACATATATTCTATGTCATTTTTATTTAAATTCAAATAAATGAGTAGTGTCAAAATTGACAGTATTGTTATTTTATAAAAATAAATGATTATAAAATTATTTGAAAATCATAAAAATATTTAAAAATTATAAATTGAAATTTATATTGTCGAAAATGTCATAATGTATACAATTATGGAAAATTCACAACACATAAGTAATTATCTATAACAATTTAAAATTTAGAATATTATTACCACTAATAGAAATAAATTTATTACATAAGGATATATCAAGATGATAAGGTTTAAATTAATTTCCCAAAATGTATAAATTTTATTGTCTGATGAGAGTATAACCATATCTCATCTAATATTAGGATTTGAGTCATTTTTGGAAGTTTTTAAGTAGGTTTTTAGTATATTATAAATAAAATTTTGTATGTTTCCAAAGGTTCCCTTCTCCTACCTTATAAAAGCGCATCTCCTTCCTTTCCTCCTCAAACTATTTGGAGACTTCAAGCTCACCCAACCCTGGAAAATTTATCTTTACCACTTCCCTAGAAACATATTAGAGGTCTTGGTCTACTCCAAATACCAAATTTAGTGCCATAAGTGGAGGTTTAGAAGTGGCGCATCAAAGAAGAGTTAATATACTTTTCCAATTCTTTCAAATATATTTCTTCTTCTATTTCATCTTCATTATATGATTCATTATAAAGTAATAACATCAGAATCACTCATATACTGATATGTTATTATAAATATTAAACAACCCTATTTCACCTTTATCAATCCTATTGAAAACAAAATCATCGTGTGTGCGTACGTACAGAATACCGTCTCCATGTCCTAGTGTGATCTGTTTCCCACCCCACCTTACATGGATGGGTATAATGGTGGAAATAATAACTATATTTTATTATTATAACATCATACTTATTCTGATAAATTATATCATCCACTTCAATTCCATTCACTAATTATGGGACAGATATCATCGCCCGTGCGTAGGTACGTATTACCACCTCCACGACACGATGAGATTTATTATCCATGATTAACCATTCAATTATGATTATAATGTATAAATAATAAATAACCATGAAATATATGACATAATAATTATTATTGATTATGTACATATATATTTCATTTACGTAATTCCATTCAATTCAATAATGAAACGAAAATATAATCCATGCGTACATACGGCCTACCGTCTACAAGAACGGTTTATTTCATTTATTTTATCGATATATCAAATATGTTTATATGAAGAATATATATTATATATAAATAATGTTTTACATTTTTGATTTGAGTAACTCAGGATATAAGTAATAATATCAATAAAAACAAGTTGAAACATGTATGATAAATGAAACGTTTTCACCCAAAAACTTTGTGTTAACATTGAATTGACAAAAGAATGGGTAATATAATGTCCTAAGTGAATAATATATGATATCATAAATATTATTATGTTTCCTATACAAGTTAATAATATTTTTAAACCCACAATACAGGAGTTTCAGACACGTACAGAATGAATTGGACCTATGGTAAGGGATAATTTTGAAATCTCATTTTGATCCAAGATTCCTTATATGTAAGTATTTACTGGGGTTATTTATTTTCATCCATGTCCATAAAAATGTTTTTCTTAAAATGTTTAATATTCTTCCATGTATGTTAGAAGTCATGTTTTAAACTCTTTGACTATGACATTGTTTTATGGACGGAATATTTCTTTTGTTTACCATATGATGAACTTTTTGACTTTTCCGAAAAAAGTACGAGGAGAATGTTTTTATAACTTATACGACATGAAATAATTTTTACGGTTCCATAACACCTAATTTTCATGAAGCTTACTTTACAATATATCATTATAATATTCAAAAAAAATCCTCTTCTTTTAAAATTGCATGGATTTTTGTGAAAAGAATATGATTTTGAAGAAGAAAGGATATTTTTCACAACAATTCATTTCAAGTGTTTGGTCAAAATTATTTTCCATCCAAGGTAACATTATTTAGTATGATTTTGTTTCATGTATAATGTCTCTATTATTTACATGTTTTGATTCTTCTTATGATAAAATGATATCTGTTGGTTTTATAAGGATTATGTTATGATGGGATGATGTTTTTGAATCCCATTTTATTATTTGGGTTTGATGAATGATTTATGTTTATTTTGTGGCACAAGTAAGAATGATTTCATTATGAGATGGGTGAGACCTATATCTCCCTCGAATGCATTATGTAATGATTTATATCTCACGAGATAATCATGGCTATAATGGAAAGTAAATCTGGTTCAGTAATACAGGGTCGGAACGGTAATTAAACCAGGTTCAGTAAAAGACATTGTCCACTATGATGGTCTAGGCAGAAATGCCTTAGCTACTAAGGAAATCATATCATGTGATTAGTGGTTTCCACAATTAAATTTTTAATTCCCATTATATTTAATCATGGTTAATGTAACATTATAATATATTCCTTGTGCACTTACAAGATTTATGTCATTGCTCATGATTTTGATGTTTTATGTTCATGTTCTTTAGTTTAAATGTTTAGATATCATTTTATGTTCTCCATTTTTACCCTTACTGAGGATTTGAGCTCACTATTTTTATGTTATATTTTCCCTAGGATATAAAGAAATGTTGAAGGTAACAAAACCAAAGGGGGAGATGTTGAAGATCTTTCACCATGATTAGAAGATTATGTTCCGAGTTTCTAAAGACACTAAACTAATACGGTCTTTGAGAATCTATTTTTGTCATATATAAAGTATTCCACAAAAGTATTGTAATGTCTATGTACGTCAAGATTTGGGTCTCTACAGTTCATACCTGTCTGAAACTCTAGTATAGTGGGTTTAAAAATATTATTAACTTGTAATAAAACCATAATAATATTTATGATATCATATATGATTAACTTCAGCGTTTTTGGGTGAAATCGTTTCATTTATCATACGTGATTCGACTTGTTGTTCTTGATATTATTTCTTATATCCTGATTTTCTTAATTCCAGAATGTAAAACATGATTTACAGCATATTAATATATATGATAGATCAATAAATGAAATGAAATACACCACTCATGGAGACGGTAGGCCATACGTACGTATGAACGATGTTATCATTTCCTTATTGAATTGAATGGAATTAAGTAAATGAAAAATATATGTACATAAATTCAGTATAATTATTACGTCATATATTTCATGATTATTTATTAAAAATCCTTTATAATCATAGATTAATGTTTAATCATGGAGAATGAATATATTCTCGTTGTGGAGATGGTAATCCGTACGTATGCACGAGCGATGATATACTTCCTATAATTATTGAATAGAATTGGAGTGGATGATATAATTTATTAAAATCAGTATGATATTATAATATTCATATATAGTTATTATTTTCACCATTATACCCATCCAAGTACGGTGGTGGTGGAAAACAGTTTGCACCACGGCGTGGAGATGGTATTCCATACATACGCACTCGCGATGATTTCATTTTCAGTAGAATGGATAGAAGGTGAAATATTATTATTTCATATTTATAATATCATATCTGTATGTGTGTGACACTGATGTTATTACTTTATAATGAAACAAATAAATAATAGGAAGTAGAAGAAGAAATTAATTTGAATGAATCAGTAAAGGATATTACCTCTTCTTCGAAACACCTCTTCTAAACCTCCTCTTTAGGCATTAAAGATTTTCTTTCAAGAAGACCATGACCAATAATATGAATCTATGAAATGGATAAGAGAAATTTGCAGGTTTTGGATGACGTTTGTAACAGCCCGAGATTTTATAAAAAAATATTCTTTTTATTTTACTAATGTCTTGTGTTATACGCTACACCAAAAGGAGCTTTCACAACACGCATCCTTGACTTGCCTTGCATTACACGCAATCGCAACCTTCCTCGATAGCGTGTGTGGTACGTAATCCTGAGTTTCATGAAACAATGATATGCTATTAAAATATTATTAAAACTAGCCGTTATGAATAGTAATAACCACTTTTTAAATTTTAGAAATTTTAACTCTCAAAATGGACTTCATTTTTGGATTCGGAGTATCGAATTTAGCCTAAGGTGAAATTTTGGTACTTTTCGGATAACTTTCATATTCTGATGAATAGTGAAAATTACTAAATTATAATTAAAAACAACTTTTTTAATCGAAATAATTAATAGTGATAAATCATTAATTTGAGTGGTTTTAAAGTATATTTAGAATATATTTTTACAATTTAATACAATGTTGGTCATTGGATGTAATTTCACATTTAAACTAGACATAAACAAGTGTCAATCTTTTGATAGATATTGTTTCTTAAAAACACGCTATTTGTTTTAACAGCGGGATTTAATTATAAAATTAAATAATGCAACTTTTATGTTATGAATTTGGTAAAATAGACTTTATTTTTGAATTCGGAATATGAAATATAGCTTGGGATGAAATTTTGGCATTGTTCTGAAAAACATCAATTTTTGATGAATAGTGAAACTACTAAGTGGTAGGTTAAAACTGAATTTTGCATAAAACTTAATTTTACCGCTTCTGTGAATGGAATTTCGAAAATCCGAGAGACACGGTTAATATCAAGGACTAAAATGTGGTTCAATGAGATGAAAATAATTTTTTGGTGAATAGTAACTTTTTACTTTTTTTACCACGGTTAATAGTAAATAGGGTAACTAAAGGTAAATATGATATTAATATTACCCTAACACATGTCCTAATTCTATTGGACAAGTGTAATTCGACCAAAAACAAACTTAGGAATAAAATATGACCATTTAGGCCCACTTGGATTAGATTTGGACATTTATTATTAATTTATTTAAAGAAGGTTTAAAATAGTTAAAATCAAAGTTTAATAAGTAAATCATTTTAAATATGGGGTTATAAATAAGATAAATTAGACTATAAATATTCATTAGAAAGCTAAAAAGATTTCCTACATGATGGTATTTTATTTGTAATTTTTAGACATCAAATAAAAAATTTATTTATGACACAAAGATGATGCAGTAATTATCTTATTAATGAAATATTGACATAATTGATAATATAAATACCAAAATAAATGTAATTTAAGACTTTTTATGAATTCCACTAATTTTATAGGTTACTATGATATATTAGTGTTGATTTAATCAACTTGGTTCGAACATATAATTCTGTTATGACTTTCACAAAAATCATATATCAAATAGTGTCAAAATTGACACAAAATAGTTTTTAAATCAAATATTATATTATTAATTGTTATTTTATTCCTAAAAATCTAAGGTTCGGCCAAATGACTTAGATAAGGATATATGTATTAATAATATACAATTTGGGGTTCGTTTGGCATATTATAGTAAGTTTATTAACCATATAGTGAAAGAAAACAAAAAGGCACGGTAAAAGTTAAATTATTTAACTTAGAGTTAAATCTAATTGATAAGGTTAAACATAATACCCTAAACTTGTCTAAATCCTATTGGTTGATAGGATTTCGACCCATCCCCACTTTAGCTTCGAAATAAGACCCTTTGGAACCATTATAAACCGATTTTGACTTTAATATAAAATAATATTTTGAGATATTCCTAAGGTGCCCCTCTCCTCCCCTATAAAAGGACACCTCCTCCCCCTCCTCCTCACACCAATTTGAGCACTCAAGCTCGGCCAACCCCTGCCAATTTCTCCTCTCCACTTCCCTAGCAACATCCTAGAGGTTCTGGTCTTCCTCCAAGACCAATTTTAGTGCCCTAAGAGGAGGTCTCAAAGAGGCACTTCAAAGAAGAGGTAATTACCGTTACCAATTCTTTCATCTTTATTTCTTCTTCCACTTCTTCTTCTTAGGTTGTTTCATTATGAAGTAATAACATCAGTATCACTCATATACTGATATGTTATTATAAGTATGAAACAAACCTATTTCACCATCTATCCAACCTATGGAAAAAGAAATCACCGCGCGTGCGTACGTACGGAATACCGTCTCCACGCCGTGGTGTAATCTATTTTCCACCACCACCTTACATGAATGGGTATAATGGTGTAAAGAATAACTATACATAGTTATTACAACATCATATTGATTCTGATATATTGTATAATCCACTCCAATTCAATTCAATATTTATAGAAATGATATCATCGCTCGTGTGTACGTACGGAATACCGTCTCCACGACGCGATGAGATTCATTCTCCATGTTAACCATTTAAGAATGATTATAATGTATATATAAGAAATAATAATGAAATATATGACATTATAAAGCTACTGGATTTATGTATATATATACATATGTATGTCATCTACTTACTTCTATTTCAAGACAATAAGGAAAGGAAAACAACGTTCATGCGTACGTACGGACTACCGTCTCCATGAACGGTGTTTTTCATTTTATTTATCTACCTATTATATATATATATATACTGAATATATATGATATATAAATCATATTTTATATTCTGGAAGTAATTAAATCATGATATATGTAATAATGATGTCAAGAACAACAAGTCAAAACACCTACGATAAATGAAACGATTTTACCCAAAACGCTTCTTTAACATGGAATTTACAAAAGAACGGGTAATATGATGTCATAAGTGAACCATATATGATATCATAACAATGAATATGATTCTGTAATAAGTCAATAACATGATTTAAATCATTATACAGGAGGTTCGGACAGTTACAAAGCAAGTCGGACATAAGGTAAGGGAAATATCACAATCTCATTTTTATCAGAGATTGTTTATTCGTAAGTATTTACTGGGGTGTATTTTATCATCCACATCCATGTTCCCTTAATATGTAATATTGTTTCCATCCACTTACATAATTTTAAATCCAATTTTACCCTTCTATGAGTTTTTAGTAAAGGATATGAAAGGAATCTTTTTTCGTTTTTCGTACGAGGTACTTTTTGACTTTTCCGACAAAAGTACGAGAAGAATGTTTTTTTTTAAACTTATACAGCACGAACGGATTTTTACGGTTTTATAAAGCCTTATTTTCATGATCCTTCCTCCAAAATATTTCATGACTATTTTTAATAAAATCTCTTTCTTTTAAAATTGTATGATGTTTTGTGAAAAGAAATTGATTTTGAAGAAGAAAGGATATTTTCCTCAAGAATTCATTTCAAGTGTTTTATCAAAATTATTTTCCATCTAAGATAATAAAGGGTTCTGTTTCTATCCATATTTTTACATTGATTTGACTATGTTGTGATGGAATTATGTTTATGAATTCCTTTATCTTATATGAATGGTTTTATGATGTCATGTTGTTTAAGAATCCCATTTTTATTACATGGGTTATGCAATGATGTATGATTTATGATTTTGTGGCACACATAAGAAAGGATTCATTAAGAGATGGGTGGGACCTATATCTCCCTCCAATGCATTGGGTAATGATTTTATATCTCATGAGATAGACATGGCTGGAACGGAAGGTTATTTCGGTTCAGTGATACAGGACTGAAACGAGGAGTGAACTCGGTTCAGAAAGGGACTTTGTCCACTAAGATAGTCTTGGCAATGAGTCATGACTAACAAGAAATGATTTTCCATGATTATGTGTGCATGCCACAAAGTTTCAAGTTTTATGTTATGATTATGGGGATCTCATTTTCAATTCTATGATTTATCCCATGTTATGATATTATGAGCTCTTTTGCAGGTCAAGATTTCAAAAAGCTACATTCTTATGTATATGATGTGATTGATATTTCTTTTGTTTACCCTTACTGAGCATTTGAGCTCACCCTTTTTTGTTTTTCTTTCCCCAGGATATAAAGAAAGGTTTTAGGTAAAAAAAAGGGGAAGATCATTATGGGAGATATTGAAGATCTTTCACCATGTTTAGAAGATTACGTTCCGAGTTTCCAAAGACACTAAACTATTACGATCCTTGTGTGTGTGTTTTTGTTATGTACTAAGTATTCCGCAAAAGTAATGTAATGTCCATGTACGATAAGCTTCGGGTCATTATAGTTGGTATCAGAGGAAAGGTTTAGTCAACCTTTGGAAACTAGGATGCGAGAACTTTAGTGAGATCCCTAGAGATATTTCTAAGGTATGTCTAGGGATGTCCCTAGGGATAAGTATACGTATAGGTTATAGTAATAGAATTACGCTAACGATCATAGAATTAAACCTAAGATGTTGGATATTGAAGGTACTCCCCCTTTATTATGTTGTTTTCCCTAGCATGATTTTTGCCTCTCACACTATTCTTTTTGGGTTTTAGACGATGGCTGGAACCCGAAGGAACCGTGTTGATCAATGCAATGATTTCCCTCCTGAACAAACAAATGTTATGGGAGATGGAGTGCAAAATCTTATTGCTATACTTACACAAGCTATGAATCATTCTGGACTTCCAAATGAGCAGAGAAGGGAACAATATTCTATTGAGTCCTTCATGAGGCAACGTCCACCTTCTTTCAGTGGGTCTACTGATCCATTAGTTGCTGAACAATGGATTAGTACTACTGAAAAGATATTTTCAGTTCTTCAATGTTCTGAACATGATAAAGTCATCTTAGCAGTATATCGTTTGGAAGGTGAAGCTGATCAATGGTGGAATCTTATCAAGAATACGAGGCCAAGAGATGAAATTGAGTCCATGGAATGGGACGAGTTCAAGAACTTGTTTTTCAGTAAGTACTTCCCTCGTATTCTTCGAACAAAGATGGAGAAAGAGTTTCTTGAACTGAAGCAAAGGGACGATGAATCTGTTGGTACCTATGAAGCAAATTTTACAAGACTTGCAAGGTATGCTTCTGGAATTATCATTCAACCTGAAAGTAAAGTTGATCGATTTTTCAGTGGCTTAAAACCAAGTCTTCGAAGGGCATTAGCTATAAGAGACTTCAGTAGCTATGAAGAAATTGTGCGTTGTGCTATCAAGGTAGAAATGGAAGTTGGTGTTATATATCCATCTCATGGTTTTGACAAGAAACGAAAGATGGAGTTCAAGGAGAAATCTCAGAATAATGATGAAAAGAAGATGAATGTTTCCTTATGCACAATGTGTGGGAAGAAGCATGGTGGAGATTGTCTTAAAGGGACTAGAAAATGTTTTAAGTGTGGAAAAGAAGGTCATCGAGCAGCTGAGTGTCGAAGTAATGGAAAAAGGGTTTCTAATGATGTGAATAAAGCAAACACTGCAGAGAACGCACCGCCAACACTTCAATGCTTCAAGTGCAAGGAAATGGGGCATTATGCTAATAATTGCCCTAATCCAAGGGTTAGTGATGATCAACATGAGCAACCACTGAAGGCAAAGGACAAAGGCAAATCACATGCGATCACTATTGGCAATGTTGAATATGACAACGATGTGGTGGAATGATTAAGTGTTTATGTAATGGGATTCCAAAATAATGTTGTATCATTGAGTATTGCAATATTTATTGATGTGGTATTCAAAGTGATTGAGATATTTTTTTTTGGAAATAAGATGATATGCGCATAATGAAGACGAGAAAATGAAATGTTTAATAGTATTCATGAGCTCATGATTGATATAAGGACTAAGTGATATCATGGTTTGAGTATATAGAATTTTGAGGATTTTGGTATGTGGAAAGTGTTAACTTTTAACTGCACTCATGTTTTCACTAAGGTATTCAAGAGAATACACGATTAAGGACTTTGAATGTTTGGAATGTGACCAACAAGACATATCTTATGATATGTGGGGATCAACGACAGTATTAAATCTCTGGTACTCGTTGTCACTATATTATGAGAGTGGACTACAGTATTATGTATAAGCCTAAAGATTAGACTGGATTATGTTGGACAAAAGTTAGTATTGTTTAAGGATAGAATATTTTCGATATTATTGATGGGATGTTATAGTAACGTAGTTTTAGAAAAAGGACAACCTGCAGGACGGGCGACAGCCCATCGCTTCGGACAAGGCTGTAGGAATCGAACCCACAACCGAAGTGCGACTGGCCTTTATCGCCTACCACTGACCTACAGGAAGTCCCTGTTTAGTAGAAACTAGTGTTATTATATTAATCAGTATGATATATGAAGTATAAGTCCATTTTAGGAACCATATGTGATTAATCTCACTATAGAATGACTTATGTATATTTAATAACTTTTTCTAACCTTTTGTTTGAGACAGATGGAATGACCCATCATTCTATCACATAATCTGCTAACACTTCACAAATAACAAATTCAACTTCATTTATTTAAGAGATGAAGTAGAAATTGTTCAAGGCACGAACAAAAGTGAGATTGTACCAAAATAAAGTAAGTATTTATTTTAAGCAAATTTTCAACTTTAGGGAAATGATCTTGAAAACCAAAAATGTTGTCCTAGTGATCTTATACCTGATGAATCAGATGGTACCTTATATCATCACAAATCTATGGATTTGTGATTACTGGCTTTTCCATAGCCGTGTTCACTACCACTCTCCATCAGAACATGATGGTTAGATTTCTCTTCCATATCCATATTTTCACCTATGTGGAAACCCAGTGATTAGTTTATTTGGGTAATCGTTACATTTCATACTTTAGTTTTTAAAAGCCAAGTTTTGGTATTCCCTTTTACGATGTGGGTTTCTATAGTAAACCATTTATAACCCCGACGAATTTCGAGGGCGAAATTCATTTTAAGGGGGGTAGAATGTAACAGCCCGAGATTTTATAAAAAAATATTCTTTTTATTTTACTAATGTCTTGTGTTATACGCTACACCAAAAGGAGCTTGCACAACACGCATCCTTGACTTGCCTTGCATTACACGCAATCGCAACCTTCCTCGATAGCGTGTGTGGTACGTAATCCTGAGTTTCATGAAACAATGATATGCTATTAAAATATTATTAAAACTAGCCATTATGAATAGTAATAACCACTTTTTAAATTTTAGAAATTTTAACTCTCAAAATGGACATCATTTTTGGATTCGGAGTATCGAATTTAGCCTAAGGTGAAATTTTGGTACTTTTCGGATAACTTTCATATTCTGATGAATAGTGAAAATTACTAAATTATAATTAAAAACAACTTTTTTAATCGAAATAATTAATAGTGATAAATCATTAATTTGAGTGGTTTTAAAGTATATTTAGAATATATTTTTACAATTTAATACAATGTTGGTCATTGGATGTAATTTCACATTTAAACTAGACATAAACAAGTGTCAATCTTTTGATAGATATTGTTTCTTAAAAACACGCTATTTGTTTTAACAGCGGGATTTAATTATAAAATTAAATAATGCAACTTTTATGTTATGAATTTGGTAAAATAGACTTTATTTTTGAATTCGGAATATGAAATATAGCTTGGGATGAAATTTTGGCATTGTTCTGAAAAACATCAATTTTTGATGAATAGTGAAACTACTAAGTGGTAGGTTAAAAACTGAATTTTGCATAAAACTTAATTTTACCGCTTCTGTGAATGGAATTTCGAAAATCCGAGAGACACGGTTAATATCAAGGACTAAAATGTGGTTCAATGAGATGAAAATAATTTTTTGGTGAATAGTAACTTTTTACTTTTTTTACCACGGTTAATAGTAAATAGGGTAACTAAGGGTAAATATGATATTAATATTACCCTAACACATGTCCTAATTCTATTGGACAAGTGTAATTCGACCAAAAACAAACTTAGGAATAAAATATGACCATTTAGGCCCACTTGGATTAGATTTGGACATTTATTATTAATTTATTTAAAGAAGGTTTAAAATAGTTAAAATCAATGTTTAATAAGTAAATCATTTTAAATATGGGGTTATAAATAAGATAAATTCGACTATAAATATTCATTAGAAAGCTAAAAAGATTTCCTACATGATGGTATTTTATTTGTAATTTTTAGACATCAAATAATATAATTTATTTATGACACAAAGATGATGCAGTAATTATCTTATTAATGAAATATTGACATAATTGATAATATAAATACCAAAATAAATGTAATTTAAGACTTTTTATGAATTCCACTAATTTTATAGGTTACTATGATATATTAGTGTTGATTTAATCAACTTGGTTAGAACATATAATTCTGTTATGACTTTCACAAAAATCATATATCAAATAGTGTCAAAATTGACACAAAATAGTTTTTAAATCAAATATTATATTATTAATTGTTATTTTATTCCTAAAAATCTAAGGTTCGGCCAAATGACTTAGATAAGGATATATGTATTAATAATATACAATTTGGGGTTCGTTTGGCATATTATAGTAAGTTTATTAACCATATAGTGAAAGAAAACAAAAAGACACGGTAAAAGTTAAATTATTTAACTTAGAGTTAAATCTAATTGATAAGGTTAAACATAATACCCTAAACTTGTCTAAATCCTATTGGTTGATAGGATTTCGACCCATCCCCACTTTAGCTTCGAAATAAGACCCTTTGGAACCATTATAAACCGATTTTGACTTTAATATAAAATAATATTTTGAGATATTCCTAAGGTGCCCCTCTCCTCCCCTATAAAAGGACACCTCCTCCCCCTCCTCCTCACACCAATTTGAGCACTCAAGCTCGGCCAACCCCTGCCAATTTCTCCTCTCCACTTCCCTAGCAACATCCTAGAGGTTCTGGTCTTCCTCCAAGACCAATTTTAGTGCCCTAAGAGGAGGTCTCAAAGAGGCACTTCAAAGAAGAGGTAATTACCGTTACCAATTCTTTCATCTTTATTTCTTCTTCCACTTCTTCTTCTTAGGTTGTTTCATTATGAAGTAATAACATCAGTATCACTCATATACTGATATGTTATTATAAGTATGAAACAAACCTATTTCACCATCTATCCATCCTACGGAAAAAGAAATCACCGCGCGTGCGTACGTACGGAATACCGTCTCCACGCCGTGGTGTAATCTATTTTCCACCACCACCTTACATGAATGGGTATAATGTTGTAAATAATAACTATACATAGTTATTACAACATCATATTTATTCTGATATATTGTATAATCCACTCCAATTCAATTCAATATTTATAGAAATGATATCATCGCTCGTGTGTACGTACGGAATACCGTCTCCACGACGCGATGAGATTCATTCTCCATGTTAACCATTTAAGAATGATTATAATGTATATATAAGAAATAATAATGAAATATATGACATTATAAAGCTACTGGATTTATGTATATATATACATATGTATGTCATCTACTTACTTCTATTTCAAGACAATAAGGAAAGGAAAACAACGTTCATGCGTACGTACGGACTACCGTCTCCATGAACGGTGTTTTTCATTTTATTTATCTACCTATTATATATATATATATACTGAATATATATGATATATAAATCATATTTTATATTCTGGAAGTAATTAAATCATGATATATGTAATAATGATGTCAAGAACAACAAGTCAAAACACCTACGATAAATGAAACGATTTTACCCAAAACGCTTCTTTAACATGGAATTTACAAAAGAACGGGTAATATGATGTCATAAGTGAACCATATATGATATCATAACAATGAATATGATTCTGTAATAAGTCAATAACATGATTTAAATCATTATACAGGAGGTTCGGACAGTTACAAAGCAAGTCGGACCTAAGGTAAGGGAAATATCACAATCTCATTTTTATCAGAGATTGTTTATTCGTAAGTATTTACTGGGGTGTATTTTATCATCCACATCCATGTTCCCTTAATATGTAATATTGTTTCCATCCACTTACATAATTTTAAATCCAATTTTACCCTTCTATGAGTTTTTAGTAAAGGATATGAAAGGAATCTTTTTTCGTTTTTCGTACGAGGTACTTTTTGACTTTTCCGACAAAAGTACGAGAAGAATGTTTTTTTTTTAAACTTATACAGCACGAACGGATTTTTACGGTTTTATAAAGCCTTATTTTCATGATCCTTCCTCCAAAATATTTCATGACTATTTTTAATAAAATCTATTTCTTTTAAAATTGTATGATGTTTTGTGAAAAGAAATTGATTTTGAAGAAGAAAGGATATTTTCCTCAAGAATTCATTTCAAGTGTTTTATCAAAATTATTTTCCATCTAAGATAATAAAGGGTTCTGTTTCTATCCATATTTTTACATTGATTTGACTATGTTGTGATGGAATTATGTTTATGAATTCCTTTATCTTATATGAATGGTTTTATGATGTCATGTTGTTTAAGAATCCCATTTTTATTACATGGGTTATGCAATGATGTATGATCTATGATTTTGTGGCACACATAAGAAAGGATTCATTAAGAGATGGGTGGGACCTATATCTCCCTCCAATGCATTGGGTAATGATTTTATATCTCATGAGATAGACATGGCTGGAACGGAAGGTTATTTCGGTTCAGTGATACAGGACTGAAACGAGGAGTGAACTCGGTTCAGAAAGGGACTTTGTCCACTAAGATAGTCTTGGCAATGAGTCATGACTAACAAGAAATTATTTTCCAGGATTATGTGTGCATGGCACAAAGTTTCAAGTTTTATGTTATGATTATGGGGATCTCATTTTCAATTCTATGATTTATCCCATGTTATGATATTATGAGCTCTTTTGCAGGTCAAGATTTCAAAAAGCTACATTCTTATGTATATGATGTGATTGATATTTCTTTTGTTTACCCTTACTGAGCATTTGAGCTCACCCTTTTTTGTTTTTCTTTCCCCAGGATATAAAGAAAGGTTTTAGGTAAAAAAAAGGGGAAGATCATTATGGGAGATATTGAAGATCTTTCACCATGTTTAGAAGATTACATTCCGAGTTTCCAAAGACACTAAACTATTACGATCCTTGTGTGTGTGTTTTTGTTATGTACTAAGTATTCCGCAAAAGTAATGTAATGTCCATGTACGATAAGCTTCGGGTCATTATAACGTTAGAGGCACAAAATTCTTGGAGGATTAGAGGGAGAAGGTTCCCATTTATAAAGAGGAGAGGGGAAACTTTGGAAACATAAGAAATGTTAATTTATAATATATTCAAAACCCACTGAAAAATCACCAAAAATAACTCAAATCTGAATATTAGATGAAATATGGTTATAATATCATCAAAAGTTAAAATTTAGACATGTTGGGAAAATATTTTAAACCTTATCAACTTGATTTATCCTTATATAATATATTTAGTTTTATTTGTGGTAATGATATTCAAAATTTTAAAATGTTGTAAATAATTTTTTATGTGTAGTGAGTTTTACAAAATTGACTAATTGATGACATTTTATACCATATAAATTTCAATTTATTATTTTTAAATATTTTTGTGATTTTTAAAGAATTTTATAATATGTTATTTTTTTTTTAAAATAACAATAGTGTCAATTTTGACACTATTCAGTTATTTGAATTTAAATAAAATCCACACAGAATATATGTTCAAAATCAAAGATATAATATATTCAATACATGTCATATTTATCTATAAAAATCATTTAGCACATTAAATATTTCATATAATATTTATTTTAAAATTTTTTATAACATTTATTTGACATTTCAATCAATAAAATAATTTGAACATCACTATTGTGTCAAAATTAATGATAATTATTTAACGCCTAATAATTATAAATAAATTCACATGATTTAGATAATTTTATTATCTTTCTGTTTACTATTCATGTTCAATGTTTTATGAAGTTTATCAGTATATTAAAATTATTACACTTATACGATATAAGAGAGTGAAATGTTGTCACTTTCATTGGTTTTAATAATAATAATATACTTTTAATGGTAAAATGACCCTGAAATGAATCTATTAGGACCCTTAGGTGATATGGGTGAACTTTTATTCATCCAATAATATTTTAGAAGGTGTTAGAGTACTTTTATTATCTTATTTTTCAAAAGGTTCCTCTCTCCTCTCTTATAAAAGGGCACCTCCTCCCTCTCCTCCACACACCACTTCGAGCCTTCAAGCTCGGCCAATACCTGCCATTTTATCTTCTCCAATTCCCTATAAATATAATAGAGGTCTTGTTCTTCTTCAAAGAAAAACTTTAGTGCAATAAGAGGAGGTTTAGAAGAGGCGTGTTGAATAAGAGGTAATATCCTTTACTGATTCTTTTATGTTCATTTATTCTTCTACTTCCTATTATTTTTTTGTTTAATAATAAAGTAACAACATAAGTATCACTCATATACTGATATGTTATTATAAATATGAACCAACCCTATTTCACCTTATATCCATTCTACGGAAAACAAAATCACCGCGCGTGCGTACGTACGGAATACCATCTCCACGCTGTGGTGTAATCTGTTTTTACACAACCACCTTACTAGGATGGGTATAATGGTGTAAAGAATAACAATATAATGTTACTGAAACATGATACTAATTCTGAGATATTATATCATCCACTATAATTCCATTCAATAATTATGGGAATGATATCATCGCTCGTGCGTACGTACGAATTACCGTCTCCATGACGCGATGACATTAATTATCCAAGTTAACCATAAAAGAATGATTATAAAGTATATGTATTATATAATAATGATATATATGACATGGTAATGATACTAGATTTATTTATATGTTATTTACTTAATTCCATTCAATTTAATAAGGAAACGAAAAAATCATTCATCCATTAGTACGACCTACTGTCTCCATGAACGCTATATTTCATTAAATTTATTGATCTGTTATATGATGAATATATATTATATTTAAATAATGTATTACATTACATAAATATTTAATAATGATATAAATAATCATATGATGAATTAAAAGTAAAAACATGTACGATAAATGAATCATTTTTACCAAAATGATGCTTTTACATTGAATTGACAAAAGAACGGTTAATATAAAGTCATTAGTGAATTATGTATGATATCATAAATATTGTTATAGTTATGTTACAAGTAAATAATATGTTTAAAACCACTATATAGGATTCTCGGACAAATATGGATGAAATTGGACATAATGTATGGGAAAATTTCGCAATCTCATTTTTATCTGGTATTGCTTATACGTAAGTATTTATTGGGGTTACATTTTTCATCCTTGTCCATAAAAATGTTTTTCGTAAAGTGTTTAATATTCTACCATGTATGTTTAATGTCATGTTAACCCCTCTTTGACTTTTTCTTTGTGTTATGAAAGGAATATTTTTTTTGGTTACCATACGAGAATCTTTTTGACATTTATGGAAATAGTACGAGGAGAATGTTTTTTAAATTATATGATATGAACAGATATTTAAGGTTTCATAACACCTAATTGAATGAATAATCATCTATAAGATTTCATTATTATTTTAAACAAGATCCTTTTCTTTTAAAATTGAATGAATTTTTGTGAAAAGAAAATTATTTTGAACAAAAATGGATATTTTCCTCAATAATTCATTTCAAGTGTTTTGTCAAAACTATTTTCCATCAAAGATGACATTACTTAGTATTATTATGTTTCAAGAATAATGTCTCAATTATTTAATAACTTTTTATAACTTTATGTTTGAGAATGATGGAATGACATATCGTTCTATCGCTTGATCTTCAAATACTTCAAGACAGACAAATTCAACTTCATTTCATTAAATAATAGATGATGTAGAAATTGTTCATGGTATGACCAATGATGATATAACACTGAAATCAAGTAAGTATTTCTCTTTATGTATAAATTCATCAACGTTAGGGAAATGATATTGAAAACCAATAATTTTGTCCTAGTACTCTCATATGTGATGAATTAGATGGTCCCTAATATCATCACAAATTTATAGCTTTGTGATTGTTTTCTTTTTCATAGCCATGTTATGTACCACTCTCCAATAAAACCTGATGGTTAGATTTCTCTTCCATATCTATATTTCCAATTATATTCTCTATTTTGGAAACCCAGTGATGAGCTAATTTGGGTATCTATTATGTTTCTAACATTCCTTTTTAAAATGATGTTTCAGTATTCCTTTTTACGATGTGGGTTTCAATGAGAGAAACTTTCAAGTTGAAAACCATTTACAACCCCGACGAATTTCGAGGGAGAAATTAATTTTAACGGTGGTAGAATGTAATGCCCCGAGATTTTATGAGACTTATTCTTTTTAATTTCATTTATGTCTTTTGTTGTATACTTCACCAAAATTAGTTTGTGTTATACACAACACCGTATTAGCTTGTAGTATACACAACACTATTCATGACTTGTGAGGCACACAATTTCATGTTCTTTTGAAAAAAAATCATTTTACATAACACCAAGTATAGATTTTGATCAATGTATCATTGAACTATATTTTGAGTATGTTATACACAACACTAAAGGAATATTTCCCTACATGCAACCCTAACTTGGCTTGTATTACACACATGAGTGACTTTCCTCGATAGTTTGCGTTGTAAGCAATACCGTGTTTCACTAAACAATGATATATTATTATAATATTACGAACGTTCCGTTATAAATAGTATTAACCAAATTTTTAATTTTATTAAATTATAATTCATATTACACATTATCTGGAATGAGATATGAAAAAAAATCAATTTTTCGATAAAAGAAGTATTTTTTAAAAAATGCAGTTTTACCACCTATTGATGGCGGACCCACATTAAATCTATATTTTGACACATTTATAAGTTAAATTAGACAAAATACAAGTATTCATTGCACTAATGATATAAAAAATTTTCTTTGGATAAATTTTATTTTTCTGTTAACTTTCATATTTTTGATGAATAGTAAAAAAAATATGCTAAATTTTAATGAAAAGTAACTTTTTTCATCAAGATTGTTTATATGGATAAATTATAATATTGAATTATTTTAACGTATAAATAGAATATTTTTGTCACGACCCGACCCAATGGGGCTCGAGCCGCGACTCCCCAAGCCTGCCTCCAATAGGCCAGGGGCTGGCGACCAGCGCCGAGTAGGCTATCACACACATGGGAGGCATTAGCCTAAGGTACCTGTACACACGCACCGACAAACACCTCCATGAAAAAGTGCAGAGATATAGAAAGTGAAAAGTAAATGCATGCATACAATCTATCCCAAACTCGAGTGCAGCATCATAAGTACAAGGGAAAATAGGGCCCACCAAAAGAAAACTACAAAGCGCGTCCAACCTACTCTGAAGAAGGGGAACGCTGCCACAAACACCCGCTGGAAAGCTCCCTCGGCACAGCTCCGGTAAACACCCCGGTCAACTCGCTCACTAAGCTCCGCCTGCTCCGGGTCCTCTTGAGACTCCGTCAAAAGGCATGTGGTCTGCACAAGACACAAACATGTGCGGGAAAATCCCGTGTAGGGGTGAGTATAAACATACTCAGTAGGCACCCCAAAAACCCAAAACCCAAGGGAGCAACTGAAAGGCAACAGTCCGCTCAACCCAGCCAGAGGAAATCCAGACGAGAGAGAAACTCCATCTCGTGACCATCCTCGGCTAAACACAACTAGTCAGCTCAGCTCAGCTCAGGTGTATGCCCATACATACACCTTGAACAAACCAGATCTACTCAGCTCACGCCATAAAGCCACAAGAGGTACCGACCTCATCACCAGCAACTGTCCCAACAAGGAGAGTACACCCCATGATCATTGTCATACCAGATGAAACTCATCCGAGAGATACACTCCATCGGGTCCCAAACAAACTTCTTAGATCCTCACCCGAGAGACCAAGCTCGTCAGATAACATCACTGAGGAAACATCGCTAAAACAACATAACCACCAAACTCCTCGGATAGGGGATACCCACTAGGGTCTGCTAGGGGATACCAAGACCCGCTCCGGTATACGTATCTCACAGATAGGGGATCACTCCCAGGGTCTGCTGGGGGATACCATGACCCGATCTGGAATACGTAGTTCTCACAGATAGGGGATCACACCCAGGATCCGCTGGGGGATACCACAACCTGATCTGGCTCTCGACAGAAGCTTCACACTCAGATAGAGGATCATCGTCCATATAAATATGGACACAATGATACTAGAACCCTATCTGGTATAACTCGCGATGTAGGGGATCGAACTGACGATGCCACAACCCTACTAAAACCACGCGCTGAGTAGGGGATCACATAACCAACGATACCAAAACCCTACCAACACCAAGCGCTGAGTAGGGGATCGTGTAACCAACGATACCGCAACCCTACTATAAACACCATGCTGAGTAGGGGATCGTAAACCCGACGATGCCACAACCCTACTGTGCATGACCCATCGTGTATGGGATCATATTCCCGATGATGCCAGAAACCCTACGGGGTTAACCTGCTAGATAGGGGATCACCGCCCATGAATAAGCGGTCACAGCGATACGAAGAACCCGATCTAGGGTAAAGATGCTAGAGGATCCACTCCGGGCCCACCGGAGGGATACCACAACTCTAACAGTTTAAACATCACATCAAGAGGATCACAAACCCATATGAAGGTTGTGATACCACACGAACCCTCGTAGGAACGAACCAAGGTAGAACCCTCAACCACTGTTGGTCCAAACGTCGCTAACCCAAGCGACCCGCCACAACGCCAAACTGCGCACCTCCTAAGCCAAAATCGAGGCAACCATCGCGTTCCACACGAAAAAACACGCAGTATAGGCTGTTTACTCGCCCGAAACAGAGCACCGGTGAAAAATGAACTATTCACCGTAGCTAGCTCGTGCGGGGCCCACAAAAAATCCTGAAACCCATCGAGCGGATCACACCACTGTGATCCCCTCGAAAAAATAATAGGAATCGACTACTCGCTCGTCCAAAACGGACACCCGGTGAAAAAGGTACTATTCACGGAAGGCCAGCTCAGGTGGGGCCCATGCCTGGATTCTGAAACTCATCGAACGGATCGCACCATTGCGATCCTCTCAGAAAAACACATAGGATCTACTATTCATCCGCCAAAATCGGACCCCTGGTGCAAAAGCAGCGTTTCTCCGCAAACGCCAAAACCCGGCCTCATGGCGCCCGCACCCCGTTCACAGACCCAACACCCGAAAACCATCTCAAAACGTCCTTCGTACCATCAGGGTCTCAACGCCACTGACGGCACGTCAATCAGACGCTCCGGGTAGAAGTTACAACGACCTGAAGTCGTGAAATAATAAAATAATATTCTTTTATATGACGGTTCTATCTCCCGTGACACGATCCGGAACCTTTAATCCCTTGAACCCACATCGGAGGGTTTGCCTCGTCGTCAGGGTCGCGCCGCTGTAAACGGCACGTGAATCCGGCTTTCGGATTGCAAAATACGGGGGTTTAAAGACCCCCATATGGTAAAAGAGGCCGAACCTGCCTGGACTCGCCGGTCCGGCCGGCCTGGACCGGCCGCCGCCGCCGGCCGGCCCTGGGCGGCGGCCCTCCACCATGCGCCGCCGCGCTGGGCGGCCGGCCGCTACCGCTCCGTCGCGGCTCCACCGCGGGCCGCCAGGCTCCGCCGGCGCCGTTATCGCGCCAGCGGATCTTCCGCGGACCGCCGAGGGCACCCGGTGGTCTGTTTTTTGATCTGGAGGCGTCTACACGACCCTCGGGACCCGATCTATACTACTACGGCTTCAATTTGCAGAAAAACGCAGCAAAAACGGGATCAGGGGTTAAAACTCAAATCTGCCTACCTCGCGGGCGAAACGCCGACGTTCTGTCTCAAATCCGCGCTCCAGAGCTTCCGATGTGCACTCCTGGAACGTCCGCCGTCGAATTCCAAGCTCGTGGGCGCATCGTTTGCTCGATTAGGCGGAGTGGCAGAGAAGAACGGCGAATAACGTCTAGAAGAACTACAAAAGGGAGGGGGCGCTGATATTTATATCAGCTGCCCGCCGGCGCCACACCCGCCTCGGACCCGACGCCCGATGAGAACAAAAGTAAGGTCACCCCTAGGATAAACGCGTTGTTCTGAACACAACGGCGGATTCAGATTTTCCATTCGAGACTCCGTTCAGATGTTATTCGATCCGAAGCTCGCACACTAACTTTGCTACTTATTTACGGAAACGCCCCTGGGGCGTTTCTCACCACATGTTCGCGCCCGCAATGTTTACACCCCACCTATGGTAAACGACACGTTCCAGACGCAACCGTGCCATCAGATTTCCGTTCTGAGCTACCTTTTTGGAGATATCACACCTCCTCCATGTGCATAGTATAAAAATACTTAATATACTTAGAAAATTAATTACGGGCACATCGGGCCTCGGAATCGCACGCCGTCTTCACGCCTAGCTCTGGAATGATTCATATAAATATTCCAAAGTCTAATAGGATCAAAAACCTGAGTCGCTACATCCTCCCCCCCCCCTTCGAAATTTTCATCCCCGAAAAGCCCTAAGTACAAGGAAATCGATCGGACTCCCAACTCGGTATCACACACCAGCAAACTCACCAACAAGCACCCATGCCCAAACATATAAGTCAGAGGGACTCATCCACCACACCTCAATACTATCTGCTTTGTGTGGCACTCACTGGCCCGCACAGTTTTAATCGCGTCCCAAAAACACGTCTCGGTGGGGGAAGGATCCCTCTTCCTCACGCAGTCAAAGCATGCAGAACAACACCCACACAGGGTCTTACCAACGCCCTAAACAAAACTCGAGAAAGCTACAAAAAAGTGGGTACCACTAAACAGTGTCTATAAAACTGCTGCAGTAAGTAGAAAAGACACAAGGCTTACCTCTATCCATCTGTGGTGCCTCTAGGTCGAATACCTCCAGGGCATGCTGCTGTCCTCGCCTTTGACCACTAGCTCCCTGAGCTTGGTGTGGACCACCTGGTGGTGGGGGTGGTGGAAACTGATACTGCCTACTACCTCCTCCTACTGCACCAGCTCCGCCGCCAAGTCCGCTGCCCTGCGGACCTACTTGCTCGAGACGCTGCCTCTGCCAAGGCGGTCCATCGACCGACTCCCTCTTAGCATCACGCCGGGTCAGACAATCTCTAGCAAGATGTCCCCGACCATCGCAAGCCTAACACCGCCTCTCTGGCGGCTGATCAAAACTGGCCTGCGAGCCCTGAGCCTCAAATCCTCCATTCTGGGGTCGCCTCCTGAAACGTCGACCACGTCCTGACCCCTGAGTCTGTCGTCAGCTACCAGATGCCGATCCGACCGATGAAGTCTAAGCTCTCGAGTTCCCAGCACTAACAGGGGGAATCTGCTCAGCCAAAAAACTCTCCACCACCAACGCTCGCTCCATCACCCCAGCATAGGTGGGCAGGCACAAGGAAACCACACCTGCCCGGATGTCCCTAAGTAATCCCTGCTCGATGGTCCGAGCCCTAATGAACGGGTCTCAAACCATACCCAGGGATTAGCGCAACAGGTCTGTAAACCTCACGGTGTACTCCGACACGGTCATGCTCTCCTGTCGAAGCTGTATAAGCTCCTGAATCCGCACTGACCTCAGCGTCGCCGGATAGAACTTCTCCCTGAAGAGCCGCTCAAACTATTCCCACGTGAGCATCTCCTAGTCATGGGACTGCATCACCAAACCCCACCATCGCCCGGTAGAACCATGCAGAAGGATCACCTCTTGGACCACCATATGATCTGGAGGTGTCCTCACTGGGCGGAAAACTCAGGTGACTGCCTCAAGCCAGTCATCAGCTGCCTGGGGGTCTGGATCACCCCGGAACCTCAAAGGTCGCTACCTCTGGAACTCGTGCAGCGCACTCAGCCTGCACACAACCTTGTCCTGCACTGCCGGCACAACCAGCTGCTCGATAGGTGGCGGCTCACTTGGCAGACCACCTGGAGGTACAACCTCAGAACTTGCACCCTGCTCCACAGCCTCTACTTGGGGAGGGTCATCAGCACAATCCTGCTGCGGAACCCTCACTGGCTGTCGTCATGGAGGCATCATAAAATACATTCAATACGCACCACGGTCAAAGAGTATATCTGTAGAGATGACTCAAGAAGGACATGGAAAAACCAAAAACACAGTCCTATAAGATGCATGTACCATTGTGTCCCCGCGACCAGTGTACGAATGTCCCGAGTCGAAAGGCAGGTTATCAGAGTCCTGGTGTATGGATACGTCGGCCGCCGCACCAACACTGGAGTCCCTGGCCTGAAATCTGAACTCGAAACACACTAACACTGCTGCTATGCAACCCAAACCAAACTCATAGATAGACTAGCTACGCTCTGAGATCCCAAAGGTGGTACCTCCTCTGATACCACTCTGTCACGACCCGACCCAACAGGGATCGAGCGGCGACTCCCCAAGCCCGCCTGCAATAGGCCAGGGGCTGGCGACCAGCACCATGTAGGCTATCACACACATGGGAGGCATTAGCCTAAGGTACATGTACACACGCACCCACAAACACCTCCATGAAACAATGAATATATATTGAAACTGAAAAGTAAATGCATACATACAATCTATCCAAAACCACTGTGCAACAGCAAAAGTACAAGGGAAAAACAGGGCCCACTAAAAGAAAACTACAAAGCGCGTCCAACCTGCTCTGAAGAAAAGGAACGCTGCCACAAACACCCGCCAGAAATCTCCATCGGCACAGCTCCGGTAAACACCCCAGTCAACTCACTCACTAAGCTCCGCCTGCTCCGGGTCCTCCTGGGACTCCGTCAAAAGGCCTGTGGTTTGCACAAGACACAAACATGTGCGGGAAAAGCCCGTGCTGGGGTGAGTATAAACATACTCAGTAGGCTCCCCAAAAACCCAAAACCCAAGGGAGAAAATAAAAGGCAACAGTCCGCTCAACCCAGCCAGAGGGAACCCAGATGAGAGAGAAACTCCATATCGTGACCATCCTCGGCTAAACACAACTAGTCAGCTCCGCTTAGCTCAGGTTTATGCCCATACATACACCTTGAACAAACCAGATATACTCAGCTCATGCCACAAATCCACAAGAGGTACCGACCACATCACCAGCAACTGTCCCAACAAGGAGAGTACACCCCATGATCACTATCATACCAGATGTCACTCATCCGAGAGATACACTCCATCGGGTCCCAAATAAACATCTCAGACGCTCACCCGAGAGACCACGCTCTTCGGATAACATCACTGAGGAATCATCGATGAACAACATAACCACCAAACTCCTCGGATAGGGGATCGCCGCTAAGGTCCGCTAGGGGATACCAAGACCCACTCCGGTATACGTAGCTCACAGATAGGGGATCACTCCCAGGGTCCGGTGGGGGATACCACGACCTGATCTGGCATACGTAGTTCTCACAGATAGGGGATCACACCCAGGATCCGCTGGGGGATTCCACAACCCGATCTGGCGCTCGACAGAAGCTTCACACTCAAATAGAGGATCAGCGTCCATATAAAGATGGACACGACGATACCAGAACCCTATCTGGTATAACTCGTGATGTAGGGGATCGAACCGATGATGCCACAACCCTACTGAAACCACGCGCTGAGTAGGGGAGCGCATAACCAACGATGATGCAACCCTGCCGACACCAAGCGCTGATTAGGGGATCGTATAACCAGCGATATCGCAACCCTACTATAAACATCATGCTGAGTATGGGATCGTAAACCGCACGATGCCACAACCCTACTGTGAACGACACACCGCGTAGGGGATCATATTCCCGATGATGCCAGAAACCCTACGGGGTTAACATTCAAGATACGGGATCGCCGCCCGTGAATAAGCGGTCATAGCGATACCAAGAACCCGATCTAGGGTAAAGATGCTAGAGGATCCACTTCGGGCCCACCGGAGGGAACCACAACTCTAACAGTTTAAACATCCCATCGAGAGGATCAAAAACCAATACCAAGGTTGTGATACCACACAAACCCTCGTAGGAACGAACCAAGGGAGAACCCTCAACCACTGTTGGTCCAAACGTCGCTAACCCGAGCGACCTACCACAACGCCACACTGCACACCTCCTAAGCCAAAACTGAGGCCACCATCGCGTTCCACGCGGAAAAACACGCAGTATAGGCTCTTTACTCGCCCGAAATGGAGCACCGGTGAAAAAGGCACTATTCATCGTAGCTAGCTCGTGTGGGGCCCACACAACAATCCCGAAACCCATCGAGCAGATCACACTACTGCGATCCCCTCGAAAAAAACAAGCAGAACGACTACTCGCTCGTCCAAACCGAACACCCGGTGAAAAAGGTACTATTCACCGAAGGCCAACTCGGGTGGGCCCCACGCTTGGATTCTGAAAATCATCAAACGGATCGCACCATTGCGATCCTTTCGGAAAAACACACAGGATCGACTATTCATCCGCGAAAATCGGACTCCTGGTGCAAAAGCTGCGTTTCTCTACAAACACCAAAACCCGGCCTCATGGGGCCCGCACACCATTCTCAGACCCAACACCCAGAAACCATCTCAAAAATTCCGTCGTACCATCAGGGTCTCAATGCCACTGACGACACGTCAATCATACCCTCCGGGTAGAAGTTACAACGGCCCGAAGTCGTGAAATAAGAAAATAATATTATTTTATACGACGGTTCTAGCTCCTGGGCCACGATCCCAAAACTTTAATCCATATAACCCACACCGGAGGGTTCGCCTCATCGTCAGGGTCGCATCGCCGCAAACGGCTCATGAATCCGTCTCCCGGTTTGCAAAATACGGGGATTTAAAGAACCACGTATGGTAAAAGAGGCCGGACCGGTCTGGACCGGCCGCCGCCGCCGGCCCGCCCTGGCAGGTGGCCCTCCACCGCCCGCCGTCGGCGCTCTGGCGCACTGGGCGGTCAGCCGCTGTAGCTCCGCTGCGGCTCCACCGTGGGCCGCCAGACTGCGCCGGTGGATCTTCTGCGGACCGCCGGGGGCACCCCGGTGGTCCGTTTTACGATCCGGAGGCGTCTACACGACCCTCAGGACCCGATCTATACTGCTACGGCTTCAATTTGTAGAAAAACGCAGCAAAAATGGGATCAGGGGTTAAAACTCAAATCTGCCTACCTCGCGGGCGAAACGCCGACGTTCTGCCTCAGATCCGCACTCCACAGTTTCTGTTGCGCGCTCTTGGAACGTCTGTCGTCAAATTCCGAGCTCGTGGGAGCTTCGTTTGCTCGATTTGGAGGAGTGGCGGTGAAGAACTGCGAAGAACGTCGAGAAGAACGATAAGGGGGGGTGATATTTATATCAGCTGCCCGCCGGCGCCAAACCAGCCTCGGACCCGATGCCCGATGCGAACAAAAGTATAGTCACCCATAGTGTAAATGCGTCGTTCTGAACCCAACGGCGGACACAGAGTTTCCATCAGACACTCCATTCAGAAGTTATTTGAGCCGACGCTCACACACTAACTTTTCTACTTATTTACGGAAACGCCCCTGGGGGCGTTTATCACCGCAGGCCCGCGCCCGCAAAGTTTACACCCCGCCTAGGGTAAACGGCACGTTTCGGACGCAACCACGCCATCAGATTTCCGTTCTGAGCTACCGTTTAGGAGATATCACACCTCCACCATGTTCATTGTATAAAAATACTTATTATACTTATAAAATTAATTTCGGGCACACCGGGCTTCAGAATCGCATGCCGTCTTCGCGCCTAGCTCTGGAATGATTCCTAGAAATATTCCAAAGTATGACAGGACCAAAAACCCAAGTCGCTACAATATTTTTACCGTTTAATATAATTCAAGTCATTTCCGTTAATTTTACATTTAATTTATAGGAAAAAACATTTCATTCTTTGAAAATGTTTTAACATTTAAAATTTGTTTTCTTAACAAAGAGATTAATTTTAAATTAACTTCTGCAACTTTTTTGTTTTTAATTGTGAAAAATGGATTCCATATTTGGATCCAGTGTGTCCAAATTATGTTAATAGGTTACTTTTATTTTTTTCATATTATGAATAGTAACTATGGTAATTTTTATTTACTACAGTTAAAGGTAAATCGTGAAATTAAGGGTAAAAATAAGATAATAAAATTACCATAACACCTACCAAAATTCTATATGATGAATAAAAGTAGAACCATATCACCTAAGGGTCGGAATAGAATCATTTCATGGAGTTTTCACCATGAACATTATATTATTAATATTAAACCCAATGAAACACACAAAAGGGCACTCTCTTATAACTTATTAGTGTAATACATTTAATTTAGTGATAATCTTCATAAAACATCGCACATGAATAGTATACAAAAATCTAATAAAATTATATAAAACATAGAAATTATTTAGAATTTTTTGGGTTAAATAATTATCATTAATTATGACACAATAGTGATGTGGAAATTATTATATTGATTGAAATATCAAATAAATGGTTTAAAAACTATTTAAATTAATATTATATGAACTATTTAATGTTCTATATGAATTTTCTAGACTAATATGACATGTTAGGAATATATTAAATGTTTTAGTTAGAACATATCTTCTGTGTGGATTTTATTTGAATTAAAATAAATGAATAGTGTCAAAATTGTCACTATTGTTATATTATAAAAATAACATATTATAAAATTATTTAAAAATCAAAAAAATATTTAAAAATTATAGATTTAAATTTATATGGTCTAAAATTTCATAAATTATACAATCATGGAAAATTCACAACACACAAGTTATTATTTATAACAATTTAAAATTTAGAATATTCTTACCACAAATTAAATCAAATATATTAAATAATGATAAATCAAGTTGATAAGGTTTAAAATAATTACCCAACATGTCTAAATTTTATTGGATGATTATATTACAACCATATGTCATCAAATATTTTTATTTGAGTCATTTTTTGTTGTTTCTATGTGGGGTTTTAATATATTATAAATTAATAATTCATATGTTTTCAAAGGTGCCCCTCTCCTCCCTTATAAAAGGGTACCACCTCCCTCTACTCCTCACTCCATTTTGACCCTTCAGGCTCAGCCAACCCCTACCAATTTCTCTTATCAACATTCCTAGAAACATACTAGAGGTCCTGTTCTTCTTCAAAAACCAACATTAGTTCCCTAAGAAGAGGTTTAGAAGAGACGCGCCGAAGAAGAGGTAATATCCAATACCGATCCATTCAAATTTATTTCGTATTCTACTTCATCTTCATTATTGGGTTCACTATAAAGCAATAAAAATAGTATCACTAATATAATGATATGTTATTATAAATATGAAACAAACCTATTTCACCTTCTATCCATCCTATGGAAAATGGCATCACCACGCATGCGTACGTACGGAATACCATCTCCACGTCGTGGTGTAATTTGTTTTCCACCACCATCTTACATGGATGGGAGTAATGGTGGAAATAATAACTATATATTATTATTATAACATCATACAGATTCTGATAATTTATATCATCCACTTTAATTCCATTCAATAATATGGGAATGATATCATCGCTTGGGCGTACGTACGGATTACCGTCTCCACGACGCGATGAGATTCATTCTCCATGATTAACCATTCATGTATGATTATAAAATATATATTATAAATAATAATGAATGATGTTACATAATAATGATACTGTATTTATGTAAATATATGTTTTATTTACATAATTCCATTCGATTCAATAAGGAAACAAAAACAGCGTTCATGCGTACGTACGACCTACCGTCTCCATGAACGGTGTATTTCATTCCAGTTATCGATCTATTATATGATGAATATATATTATATATAAATCATGATTTAAATATTTAATCATGATCTAAGTAATCATATGAATAATTACAAGTCAAAACATGTACGATAAATGAAACAATTTAACCCAAAATGCTAGTTTAACATGGAATTAACAAAAGAAAGGGTAATATAATGTTTTAAGTGAATCATGCATGATATCATAAATATTGTTATAGTTCTATTACAAGTTAATAATACATTTAAACCCACTATATAAGAGTCTCAGACACTTATTGAAGAAATTGGACATAAGGTAAGGGACAATTATTCCAATCTCGTTCTTATCCGAGATTGTTTATTCTTAAGTATTTTCTGGGGTTATGTTTTTCATCAATGTCCTTGTTTTCTAAAATGTTTTCATAAAATTTTTACTATTCTTCCATATATTATTAATGTAATTTTTACCCTTTTTTACTTTTACCACATGGTATGGAAGGAATCATTATTTTTTTTACCATACAAGGTATTTTTTGACTTTTTCGGCAAAAGTACGAGGAGAATGTTTTTTTAAACTTATACAGCATGAACAGATTTTTAGGATTTCATAACACCTAATTTTAATGAATTTTCATCTATATGATTTCATGATTATTTTCAACAAAATATTTTTATTTTAAAATTTCATGGAATCTTGTGAAAAGAAAATGATTTTGAAGAAGAAAGGATATTTTTCTCAAGAATTAATTTCAAGTGTTTTGTCCAAAATATTTTCAATATAAGATGAAATTATTTAGTATGATTATGTTTCCTGTATAATGTCACTATTTATTACATGTTTTGATTCTTATTATGATAAAATTATATCCATTTGTTTTATATGGATTATGTTATGATGGGATGATGTTTGTGAAACCCATTTTATTCATTGGATTATGATGAATGATTTATGTTTATTTTGGGGCACAATTAAGAATGATTTCATTCTGAGATGGGTGGGACCAATATATCTTTCCAATGTATTAGGAAAAGGTTTATATCTAATGAGATAAACAGTGCTGGAATGGCAAGTAAACCCGGTTTAGCAATGGACATTGTCCACTATGATGGTCTTGGAAGAAATGCCTTGGAAACTATGGAAATCATATCATGTTAATAATGGTATTCCCCAATTACATGTTTTATTACCAAGCTATTTTATCATGATTAATGTTCCTTTATGATCTATGCCTTATGTACTACCAATATTTATGTCATTACTCATGATTTTGATGTTTTATGTTCTTGTTCTTACGTTAATAAATTTAGGGATTGTTTTATGTTCTCCATGTTTACCATTACTGAGAATTTGAGCTCACCCTTTATATGTTTTCTTTTCCCCAGGATATAAAGAACAGTTTTAGTTAAGAAACAAATGGTGAGATCTTCATGGGAGATGTTGAAGATCTTTCACAATGAATAGAAGATTATGTTCCTAGTTTCCAAAGACACTAAACTATTATGGTTCTTGGGGGTCTGTTTTGTTATGTATTAATTATTTTGCAAAAGTAATGTAATTTCCATGTACATCAATCTTGGGTCTCTACAGGTTTAAGGGGGGTATAATGTAACACCCTGATATTTTATGATTAATCTTTTTTTTAATGTCTTATGATTAATGCAACACCAAGAGAATTATTCACTACACACAACATTGGATTGGTTTAATAGTCATCCTTTGAATACTAGGATGTGAAAGCCTGAGTAAGAACCCTAAGGATATGTATAAGCACATAACACAATATTAGTGTTTTATAAATGGCCATTAATAACCTATTTTAAGTCCTAATGTATGAAATTTGATTTTTGATTATGTGTTTTTCATATTATGATTAGTGTTTCTCACACTATGCTTATTGGTTTTAGTCAATATATAGAACCCGAAGGAACCGTGTTAATACTGAATGCGGCGAGCAATGTAATTATTATCCCCTTGAGCAACCAAACGTTATGAGAGCTGGAATGCAATTTCTTTTATCTATGCTCACACAACATTATCAAGAAATGAATTGTGTAGGACTTCCAAACGAACAAAGGAAGTAGGAATATTCTATTGAATCCTTCATGAGGCAGCGTCCACCCTCATTCAGCGGGTCTACTGATTCATTTGATGTTGAACAATGGATCAGTACCACTGAAAGATATTTTCAGTTCTACAATGTTCTAAACATAATAAATTCATCTTAGCAGTAGATCTTATTGAAGGGTAAGCTCATGAATGGAAAAATATTATCAAGAATACGAGGCAAAGAGTCGAAATTCAGTCCATGTAAAGGGACAAGTTGAAGATCATATTTTTCAATAAGTACTTCCCTCGTATTCTTCAAAAAAAATATTGAGAAGGAGTTTCTTGAACTGAATCAAAAGGATGATGAAGCTATTGGTACCTACAATGAAAATTTTACAAGACATGCAATGTATGCTTCTAGGATTCCAATCTAACCTGAGAGTAAGATCGATCGATTCTTTAGTGGCTTAAAACCAATTCTTCGAAGGGGTTTATACATAAAGGAAATCAATAACTACAAGGAAATTGTTTGATGTGCTCTAAAGGATGATATAGAGATTGAAGTAACCCATAAGTAATATGGGTTTGATAAGAAGGGGAAAACGGAATTCAAAGGGAAATCTAAAGACCACACTGAAAAAATATGAGTTTTACCTTATGCTCAATGTTTGGAAAGAAACATGGATGGAATTCTCTTAAAGGGACAAGTAAATGTTTCAAATGTGGAAAAGCTGGTCATCAGGCATTTGAATTCCCAAGTGATAGGAAAAAGATATCTAGTGATGCAAACAATAAATAGGCTACACAGATTGCACCTCCAACAAATCAATGTTGCAAGTGCAATGAAATGGATTCTTATGATAATCAATGCCCTAATCCAAGGGTTGTGGATGATTATCGACATCAACAAACTCATAAGGCCAATGACAAAGGAAGGTCACATGCAATTTCTAATGGCGATGTGGAGTAAAATAACGAAGTGGTGAAAGGTACACTTTTCATCCACTCTAAAGTAGAAAATGTTTTATTTGATTCTGGATCAACCCAATGTTTTATTTTTGAGGAATTGTTTATGTGTATTGACGTACTTCCTCATCAATTATTTCTTGAGAAAGCTGTGACATCTCTTAATGGAACAATGGTTGCATCAAAAGTTTTTAATTAATCTCCAATTGACATTTGTGGGAAAGTGCTTCCTACAAATCTTGTGATCATTCTTATAGTTGAATTTGATGTGATTCTTGGCATGGATTGGCATTCCTTATTTGGAGATCCTAATGATTTCCAAAGAAGGGAAGTCACATTTAATATTCCTGATCAATCTATGATCATTTATTGATGCAAGGATGAATATAAACTTCCAGTGGAAATTTCTTCCATCTTATGGGTCTTGATTCCAATAAATGTGGGATATTTATCTCAAATGGTTGGAGAGAAACTCACGGTTATGAATTTTTCCATTGAATGAGAGTTTTATGAAGACTTTATAAAGGAATTTCCTGGTCATCCAAAAAATCGTGATGTTGTATTTTTATTAGAACTCATACCGGGTGCTATGCCCATTTCAAAGACACCATATATAATGTCCCCAATTATGATACAAAAATTAAAGTAGAAACTCCAAGGGAATTTTGATAATGGATTCATATACCCTAGTGCATCAGCTTGGGGAGCATCTGTTCTGTTTTTTAAGAAGAAAGATGGATCAATGAGACTTTTCATTGATTATCGAGAACTTAACAATATCACTATCAAGAAAGAATATCCTCTTCCACGCATTGATGACTTGTTTTACCAAATATGAAGATCTCAATACATTTCAAAGATTGATGAACATTCAGGGTGTCATTAATTATTCTTCAAAAAGAAAAATATTCCAACGTAGTCTTTCCATATAATGTATCGACACTATGAATTTATAGTGATGCCATTTAGTCTTTCTAATTCCCCTAAAATCTCCATGGATCTAACGTACAGAGTCTTTAGAGAATGTCTTGATCAATTTGTGGTAATATTTATAGATGATATTCAGGTCTATTAAAACAGCAAGGATGAACATAAAAATCACATGAGAATTGTATTAAAGACCCTAAGAAAGAAGATTCTTTATGAAAAAATTTCCCAGTGTGAATTTTGTCTTAAAAAATTTGCATTTTTGGGTCACATAATCTCAGAAGAGGTGATATCTGTGGATCCAGCAAAAACAGAGGTTATTGAATGATGGTCAAGACCAACAACCGTAACTGAGATCCGATGTTTTCCTGGTTTGTCTGGATATTATCGATGATTTGAGAATGATTTTTCATGATTATCTATACCACTCACCAGGTTGACACAAAAAGGAGTTTAGTTCATTAGATGGAAGAGTGTGAAGAGAATTTCAAGGAGTTAAAGAGAATTTAATCTAGTGCACTTGTGCTCACACTGCCTTATAGTGGAGAAAGGTTTGTTATCTATAGTGATGCATCCAAGAAGGTATTGGGGTGTGTTATCATGAAAAACGTTACAGTGATAGGTTAAGCCTCATAACAGTTGAAAATCCATGAGCAAAACCACCAAATTCGTGATTTGGATTTAGCTGCGGTAATTGTTGCATTAATGATTTGGAGTCATTATCATTATGGTGAAATGTGTGATATTTATACTGATCGTATATGTTAAAAGTATACTTTCACAGAAAAAGAGATGAATATGTTCCATGGAATATGGTTTAAGGTGATTAAGTATTACAACTGCTCAATTCATTACCTCCCTGGGAAAGCAAACAAGGTGGCATACGCTTTAAGTCGACAAGACCATGCTAGCTTATCCATGATGAGGATCACAAAAGATCCAATATTTATGGATTTACAAAGGACTGATCTTAATATTATAATGGAAGGGGAAAAATCATATCTTCATCAAATGAATTTTCAACCATCAATACATGTGAAGATTAAAGAGACAGAGAATGAAAATGTAGCATTACAAAAGAAGGTGAAAATTGTTCCCAAATTCCACATTGATTGTGATGAAATAATAAGGATTTGGAATTGGGTTTGTATTCCTCCCATAATAGATTTAAAGAATGAAATATTGGATGAATCTCATATTTTATCATTCTCTATTAACACTAGAAGAACGAAAATGTATCAGGACTTGAAGGAGTACTTCTGGTGGGATGGCATGAAAAGAGATGTTACTGAATATGTCTCTCAATACATGGTTGGTCAACAAGTTAAAGTTGAGTGACAGAAGTCTAAGGGGATGTTACAACCATTTCCCATACCAGAATGGAAGTGGGAAAAAGTTACTATGGACATTGTCACTAGACTTCCTAAAACATCCAAAGGAAATAATGCTCTCTGGGTTATAGTTGATCGTCATACAAAGTCGGCACACTTCATTGACATTATAGAAGATTTATCCCTTGATCAGATTACTGATATATATTTTAAGGAAGTGTTAATAATTAATGGAGTACCACTTTCCATTATATCTAATCGGGATCAAAGGTTATCATTGAAGTTTTGGCGAAGTCCTCATCATACTCTTGATATAAAGTTGAGTTTTAGAACTGATTATCATCCTCAGACAGAGAGTAAGTCTGATAGGAAAATTTAAACTTTAGAAGACATGTTGAGAGATTGCTCTATGGATTTCATGGGTGGTTGGGATAAACACCTACCATTAGTGGAATATTCTTATAATAATAGCTTTCACTCGAGTATTCAAATGGGCCTATATAAATCTCTTTACAGAATGAAATGCAGAAATCAAAATAGTTTGGATGATGATGGAGAAAGAATGCTATTAGGACCTGATCATGTTGATGAGATGGAAGAAATGGTAATATCTATTCAACAACACATAATACCAGCTTAGAGTCGACAAAAATGTTATTCAAACAACTGATGAAAAGACCTAGAGTTTGAAGGAGGTGATAAAGTGTTCTTACAAATATCTCCTTGGAAGAGAGTAATGAGATTTGGAAAGAAGGGAAAGCTAGGCCCTAGGTATATTGGTCCTTTTGAAATACCGGATCGTGTTGGGAAGGTAGCTTACCGATTGGAACTTCCACCAAATCTCTCTCATTTTCATGATGTGTTATGTGTATGTCTCTTGAGAAAGTGAATACCCGATCCTTCACATGTACTAATCTCAGAAGTTGTACCACTGGAGAAAGATCATTCTTATGAAAAACATCCAACAGAGATTATGGATCGTAGCGAAAAAGTTCTATAAAACAAGACCACTCTCTTGTTTAATGTTTTATGGAGCAACCACCAATTATAAGAAGCTAAATGGGATCCTAAGGATATGATGAGGTAGAGGTATCCTCATCTATTTGTTTCGAAGTGACGAATTTCAAGGGAAAAATTCTTTTTAAGGGGGGTATAATGTAACACCTTGATATTTTATAAGAAATATTTTTTTAATGTATTATGTTATACTCAACACCAAGTGAATCTTTCACTACACACAACACTAGCTTGTCTTGCATTACACGCAATAAAAACCTTCCTCGATAGCTTGCGTTGTACACAATGATGAGTTTTACTAAACAATGATATATTCTTATAATACTATGAACTAGACATTATGAATTTTTTTATCCGAATTTATTAATTTTATAACATTATAATTCATCTCACACATTTTCTAGAATGGGATATTAAAACCAAATCAATTTTTTTGGATAAAAGAAGTATTTTTTAAAAAATGTAGTTTTACAACCTTTTGATGGTGCACCCATTTAAATATAATTTTTGAAAAGTTTATAAGTTAAATTTTTCATCATAAACTTCTTCCTTTGAATCCAGATATAAAAATTTACATTGGATAAATTTTTGATACTTTTCGGATAACTTTCATATTTTGATGAATAGTAAAAATATGCTAATTTTTTCTTAAAAAATTTCTTTTTCATCAACATACTTTAGAAGGTTAAATGATAAAATATAATTTTTTTAAAGTATGAATAGAATATATTTTTACTATTTAATATAATTCAATTCATTTCCATTAATTTTACATTTAATTCATAGGTAAAAATATTTCAATCTTTGACAATGTTTTATCTTCTAAAACCCGTTTTCTAATCAACGTGATTAATTTTAAATTATTTGCTGAAACTTCTATATTTTTAATTTTAAAATATGGATTCGATATTTGGATATAGTGGGTCCAAATTATGTTAATCATTTACTTTTTTGATATTATGAATAATAACTATGGTAGTTTTTATTTACTAGAGTTAATGTTAAATCATATAATTTATGGTAAAAAAAGATTATAAAATTACCCTAACACATTCCAAAATAATATTGTAGGAATAAATGACCACCCATATCACCTAATGATCAGAGTAGATTAATTTCATGGAATTTTGACCATGAAAATTTTATTATTATTATTAAAAACAAAGAAAGTGACAACATGTCAGTCTCTTATATCATATAAATGTAATAAATTTAATTTAGTGATAATATTCATAAAAAATCCAACATGAATAGTCTCCAAAAATCTAATAAAATTATCTACATCATGTGATTTTATTTATTAATTTTAGGGGATAAATATTTATCATTAATTATGACACAATTGTGATGTTGAAATTATTTTATTGATTGAAATATAAAATAAATGGTTTTAAAAATGTTTAAATATATAATATATGAACTATTTAATGTGCTCCACGAATTTTCTAGACAAATATGACATGTTATATATCTTGTAAATCTTTTAGTTCTAACATATCTTCTATGTGGATTTTATTTAAATCCAAAAAAATGAATAGTTACACAATTGACACTCTTATTATTTTATAAAAATGACCTATTATAAAATTATTTAAAATACACAACAATATTTTAAAAATTATAAATTGAAATTTATATGGTATAAAATGACATCAATTATAAAATTAGGTAAAATTCACTACACATAAGTAATTATTTATAATAATTTAAAATTTAGAATATTATTAGCACAAATAATATTAAATAGATTAAATAATGATAAATTAAGTTGATAAGATTTAAAATAATATCCCAACACGTTTAAATTTTATTTTTTGATGATATTACAACCCTATCTCATATAATATTCAAATTAGAGTCATTTTTTTAGGTTTTTAAGTGGGGTTTGAATATATTATAAATTAATTTTTCTTATGTTTCAAAATGTGCACCACTCCTCCCTTAAAGAAGGGCACCTCCTACCTCTCCTCCATACACTATTTTGTGCCTTCATGTTCTGCCATCCCCTGAAAATTTCTCTTCTCCACTTCCCTAGAAACATACTTGAGGTATTGGTCTTCTTCAAAGACCATCTTTTTTTTCCTAAGTAGAGGTTTAGAAGAGGCGCGTCGAAGAAGAGGTAATATCCTATTCAAATCCATTCAAATTTATTTATACTTCTACTTCCTCTTATTTTTTGGTTTCATTATAATGTAATAACATCAGTATAAATAATATAATGATATGTTATTATAAATATGAAACAAACCTATTTCACCTTCTATCCATCCTACGGAAAATGAAATCACAACGCTTGTGTACACATGGAATACCATCTCCACGCCGTGGTGTAATCTGTTTCCAACCACCACCTTACTTGGATGGGTATAATGGTGTAAAGAATAACTATATATTATTATTATAACATTATACCAATTCTATGATATTCTATCATCTACTACAAGACCATTCAATAATTATGTTAATGATATCGTCGCTCGTGCATACGTACGACTTACCGTCTCCACGATGCGATGTGATTCGTTCTACATTATCTTAATTAAACCATGATTATATAAACGAATTAAATGAATAAATCTGATATATATTATACTAATACCATTTTTTAAATGAATTAGCTATAACGCAAAATTAAGAATAAGAATTTATTCCATAAAACACGCAAAAGAACATAATGCAATGAACACCTGAATAACAAGTAGCAATGAAATAATACTAATCAGAAGCTAAGAATATGACCATATATGATATCATAAAAATGATAATGATTCTGTAATAAGTCAATTACAATATTTAAATAATTTTACAGGAGGTTCCGACACATAGAAATCATATCAGACATAAGGTATGGGAAAATCTTGCAATATCATTTATATCCGAGATTTTTTATACTTCTAAATTTGCTAGGTCATATTTATCATCCACATAAACTTTTCCGAAATATGTAATATTATTTCTATCCTCATACACTTGTTTAAATCTAATTTTACCAATTGATTACTTTTTATTAAAATATATGGAAGTAATCTTTTGTCGTTTTTAGTACGAGATACTTTTTCACTTTTTCAGAAAAAGTACTAGAAGATTGTTTTTTTAACTTATACGACATGAATGAATTTTTACGATTATTGCCATGAAGCTTACATTACATGTTTTCATGTTTACTTTAAACTAAATTCATTTAGTTTTTAATTGTATGAAATATTAAAAATTAAAAAATGTTATTGATGTAGAAAGGTTATTTTCCTCTAGAAAGGAGTTCAAGTGTGTTATAAAAATTATTTTCCATCGAAGAAAATATAGGGTTCTGTTTATATCCCTATTATTAAATTTATTTGATTATGTTATGGTGGAATTATTTTTACGAAGTCCTTTTATCTTATATGGTTTATGTTATGATGGCATGATGTTTAAGATTCCCATTTTTATTTCATGGGTTATGCTATGATGTATGATTTATGATTTTGTGGCACACATAAGAATGGTATCATTATGAGATGGGTGGGGCCTATATATCCCTCCAATGCATTGGGTAAAAATTTATATCTCAAGAGATAGATATTAATAGAATGACAAGTGAATTTAGTTCAGTAATACAGGGCTGGAATAGCAAGTAAACCCGGTTCAGCAATGGACTTTGTCCACTATGATGGTATTCGCAACAATGGCTTGGCTAATTTTGAAATCATAACATGTGGTTAATGATTTTCCACAATTACATGTTTTATTCCCACACTATTATATCATGTTTAATGTTCCATTATGATCTATTCCTTATGAACAACCAATATTTATGTCATTACTCATGATTTTTATGTTTTATGTTCATGTTCTTATGTTGAAATGTTTAGGGATTTGTTTTATGTTCTCCATGTTTACCCATACTGAGAATTTGAGCTCACCCTTTTTAGGTTATCTATTCCCGAGAATATGAAGAATGATTTTAGGTAAGAAATAAAAAGAAAGATCTTTATGGAAGATGTTTATGATCTTTCACCATGATTAGAAGATTATGTTCTGATTATCTAAATACACTAAAATTATACAGTATTTGGGAATCTGTTTTTACCATGTATTAAGTATTCCATAAAAGTAATGTAATGTCTATGTAAATCAAGATTTGGGCCATTACAATAACATTTTTACATGGATTATATTGTTAGCATATATATATGTATAGAAAATAATTTCATTAATTGTAAATACTCATTGTAAAATCAATCATAGTGGATTGTGTTCACTACCCAAACTATCATAATAGTTAATTTTCACTACCAAGACTATCATAACAGAATAAAACCCTACCTATTGTTTTTTATCACCCCATTATAGTATATTTATATCTTGAGATATCAATCATTATCCAATGAATTTGATTTATATATATGTCCCAACCATCACATAATAAAAAACAAATATTCCAGTGAAAAATGACCATAAAGCATTCATCATATCAACCCACATGATATTAAAATTGATTCATAATAATTCCAGCATAACTAAACCTATAGAAAATAAAAAAAAATTAAAAATTATTTAATCATTTCATTATAGCTTCACCCATGGAAAAATAAGTGGATTTACTAATAAACATGTTATCATAATAATATTCCTTTTAGATAAATAATATGTACAGTATGCTCAAATAATATCCAAATCAATAAATATGTCTCACTATATGATGAAATTATAGAGGAAAAATTATTTTGAATGATTAATTTGAAAATATATTTAGGAAAATACAATTTGTATTTTGAAATATTTTTTTAAATATTTAACACATTTTAAAAATCATTTTCATTGTTAATAACCTTAGTAATTTAAAAATGATTCATATAAATAATATAAAACATTTATTCTGAAAAATATAATTTTAATTTTGATAATAAATAAATATTATTAAAATACCATTGAAATACTTTTCATGGAAAAAATATTTAAAAATAAAATTTAATAATAAAAATGATTTGTTAATTATAGATACCTGATATATTTACTCATATCATTACGTGATTTTAAGCATAATAAAATATCATATTACACTATCGGGATTGTTAAGTTTAGTGTCTTAGAAGACTAGGTACAAAAAACATATTTCATGAAACTAAAACAATTTATTATTTTGTCTTCATAAAAATCATTAACTACTATTAAACCATTACATCTACCTAGGGTACCTTGCGGATCACATGAATGAAGGGATGAGCTAAACGGAGAGTAAGGATAAAAACATAAGAACCGTGCTTTAGAAAATGGGGTAAATATCATAAAATAATAATATAAAGGGTATATAAAATCATAACACAAAAAAAATTGACCATGTAAACATTAAATAATAGAAATGTGGAAAAACATAAATCATGACTTCAGCATGAGTCAAGGAACATTTCTCAATGAGGATAACAAGTCAATGTTAACCACAAAGACCTTTTCACATTGTAGCACAAGCAATTCCTAACTGCCAGGACTGTTGGACATAACGTCCCAGAGACTAAAATTTACCCAATGCAATGGAGCACTATCCGGGACAACCATATTGACATATTTAGAATATTATTTGAACATTAAAAATCATAGATAAAAAATCATACATAAATAACGGTACCTATGGATTGAAATGAGTATCATAATCAGGTTATAATGAATAATAAATGGGTGTATCATACTAGTGTCCATGGAATAAATGAATTAATACATTGATTGCCATTAATAAGGAACATAATAATAAATAATGGTATGTGATTTAAAATCTAATAGATACCATGTGAGAACAGTTTTTAATTTTTCTTACCGATTAACCACATTGCAGTGATTTTAGGGATAATACTATAGAGCATTTAAAATAGAAAAGGGGTCATATTTTATATTAAACTATAAGTGAAAAAATATTTTTTCACAATAAACTAATGATTTCATAAAAAATGGAGGCTCATAACTAATGATTGGGTGCACTTGATATTCAGTAAGAACTTTTGAAGTTCCCTTAAAGTTGGTCTACATATTAGAAGGTATTGAGGAAGGAATCATTTCAAAACTTATATATCCATAAAATAGAATGAGGTATGGATTAGAACAAATGTGTTTGGATCAAATAAAAATCATCTATAAATTTTAAATATTAATAAAATGTAACAACATTTTCATAAAAAGAAAGATAGAGAATCCTAAAAAAATGTATGTGGTTCTTATTGAATAACATACATAATATCATCATGGTACCAGGAGTACATAGGAATGTATAATGTGAGAGAAAGGGGTTTATCATTTTTTATACCTCATGAGGGATGTATGGGGGAGGTTTGAAATCATAAATCATTATTATGAACTACACATAAAATTATATAACATGGAGGAGATTCTTGAATAAATGATAGAACGATTGGATCCCTTACCATAAGTTTGATGGTGTTTTGAAGTTGATATTAATGACATGAAATTCAAATTAGGTTAACTAATTAATAATTATTGAAGATAAACTACGTGTTTCTTGATTTAGTATGAACTTATTAACTGCATTCATGTTCTTTTTGATGACTTAAGAGGTTCAATTTCCACGTCTGAGAGAGTTTTTCCATGGTTTTAACGATCAGTTCACTTATATTCATGTTCAGATAAACATGTATATTGAGATTTGTCTTATAGAATTGATGTTATGTGATCATAGTGAATTTCAATATGATTACATTCATATAAATTCGTTTGGTTATATTTAATAATGTTCAATCATTATATAGCACATTAATGATAAATGCTTTGGGTAATTCATTTATTTTGCTCATAATTTACATGTTTTGTATTATTATTATTAAAAAAACATGTGAGAATATTTATTTTGGATTTTCACATAAGGTAAAATACATATTTGTATGTTTCATTAATCAATAAAATTGTTTAATGAAGATAATCAAAGATGGTAATAGAAGGTGAAAACTTGTTTTCCTTGATTGTGTCAAATTAACACATATCATACAGTGCTTTCATTTCATTCATAAAGAAAGAGAGAAAAAGAGAGATGATAATGAATTATCACTTTAGTATATCAACATATTGGTATATTTATTGTAATGTTTTTTTCATATCATTTGGATAATGAGATGTTTTGAAACAAAAGAGAACAAAAGAACATGATAAATTGAATAAATAAAGATGAGTGTATCCATTGATTTATTCCTACCTGAGACCCTATTAGGTGGGAGTATTTATTTTTTTGAGGATAAAAATGATTGATTTCAATGGAAAAGATCTTGGGGGAGAGTTGGGTTGAATTTTTGGAAGGAAAATTTCTTGATAAGAGTGAAGAGAAGAGGGGAGTGTGGGAGTTTTTTTTGGTGAAGGGGAGTAGGGTTTTCTTTATATTTTAGTAATTAAATTATTATTATTCAATATGAAAAGAAATAATTTTTATTATTTGGATGAAAAAAAGTAATCTATTGATGTTTTTTCCAACAAATGTCCATTTACAACATCCACGATGCAATGATGATGTAGAAATTTAGTATCTATCATTTATCGCGAATTATCTTATCTTAATATTCATAAAAAATTCATCTATCTTAGAAAAATCCCAAAAATCCACCTCAATTATTTTTCAATGTTTAGAATCCAAAAATGAACCCCATTTAATATTCATTTGGATAGATTACTATTCATAAATGTAGGTTACTTATTCACTAAAAAAGTTTGTTTTTCTTATCGGACTCCAAAAATCATACTGATAACAACAGTGTATGTCATATTTTTTAAATTCAAATCACATAAGTGAAAATATTATGTTTAAAGGTCACATAGTTCTTAGCAAATAAATATGTTGTTTTTTAATGTGATTGTATGTCATATTTATAAGAAGATAATTTCCACTGATAAAACATTGGTTCGTTACATTATTCCACCTTTATGAATTTTCACCCAGGAAATTTTGTTTTAAATACTATACAAAAAACATGTGTGGGTACTTTTCCTAAATTTCCTCCACTAGTTCAAATTTTTTTTCTTAGTATATATGGTTCATACATTGTACATTGACCACCAAAATTGACATTCTACATAGAACATTATCTCTATGATCCATTAAATTTACAGGTTTCTCCTCATAAGAAAGATCATTATCCAACTATACCACACCAGATTAAAGTATATGTGAAGGATTTGGAATGTACTTTTTTAAGATGGATACATGGAAGGTATCATGTAATTTTGACAAGGGTGGTGAAGTTCCAGTAAATAGGATACAACCCCTACATGAGCATGAATATCAAAGGGGCCTATGTACCTAAGAAATAACTACCCATTATTACCAATCCTCATGATATTATTCCATAGATATTTTCATAGAAATTCCTTATCTCTAACTTTTAACTCAATGTCTCGTTGTTGAATTTTTGCATGATTTTTTAATCAACATTAGGGTTCCTTGAGGTGTTGTTGAATGGTTTTCATCATACCCACCATTTCATAGACAATTTATGACCCAGATTCTTTTTCTCACCAACATCATCCAAACTGGCCAGTGTTCTACAACTTTTCCCATAAAATTCCCTCGAATGGTGACATTCAGCTGCTCTATTTTATACTATTGTTACAGTAGAATTTGAACAATTGATGATGTCTATCCCATAATACTTATAAGTATATATAACAATATCTAAACATATCTATTAGTTTATAAATAGTACCATCATATTCACAGTCAGTTTGAGGATGATGGGCCATACTGATGTTCAGTTCAGTGGTTAGACAATTTTTTCGTGTTTTCTTGGACATCGAGGTTAATCTCGGATCTCAGTCATACACAATAGATATTTGTACTCCATACTGTCTTACATAATTTTTGATCTAAATCGGTGAAAGTTGATCTAATGAAATGTCCCCTTGAATTTCAATAAAGTGATCTATCTTTACAAGATGATCCAGTATGACCCATATAGCATTTTTTCATCAAAATTCCCTTGGTAGTCAAGTGAAAATGTCCATGGTTGTGTTATCTCACATTGATGTTGGTATGGGTATTTTTTGCATCATCCCCTTATAAGTTTTTTCTTTCATCCTTCACTGGTTGGAATACCCAAATCATTAATGTATATTAAGCAATCTTCTTATTCATATTGTCCCATCAAAAGTTCACTCAATGATCTTGATACATCTTTGTGCTCCGTGGGTGGACAGAGAAAGTTGAGATATGTGTATCATTTTGAAGCTCATTAATTACCTCTGGATCAGATGATAAACATAATGATGACCCAAATCTATCAACTCCTTCATCATCAATCATAATATAATATGACTTCCCATTTCTAATAGATTCATCCATTTTCTAAATTTTGGCATCTTATTATTTTATTCCTTTATTTTATCCACGAGGGAAATTCAAGAAACTTATTGAGAAAGGATTGATAAATTTCTTATTTTATTGATTTCCATGTCTATCCTTTAAAAATATAAAAAATATTGGATCCTTTACAATGATATTCATTGATAAAGATACAATATCCTTTCAATATAAAGGATCTTCCACCTTGTTTTCCTTACAGGGATGGTAGTGGATTGAGAAGTTATAATCCTTGATTACTTCTATCTATCTTCACTATTGCATATTGATATTTTTGTCTGTGAATATATATTTGAGACTCTTGTGATCATAATATATCTCACACTTCTTCCCAAATAGACAATGCCTCTCGATTTTTAAAGAAATGATTGCATCTGGAAACACCAGATCATGCATATGATTGTTTTTCTCATGGATTTTATTATTCCTTAAAGAGTAGGTTATCAATTTAAAATTTCACATCATCACACAGCTAAATCCATTTCTTGAAGCATCAATTTATCCTTGAAAGAGTTCTGCACTTGTTGGGAGTGTGAGTACTGATGCAGTGTTAAGCATGTTTTAAACACCATAATTTAGTTTTCACATTCTTGAGTCTAAAAAACATCGCTCCATTTTATGCCAGCATGGTTATTGGGAATGATAATAGTGGGAATTTCTTCACTAATCATCGATAATTCCCAGCTAGACCCGAAAATCTGCATATCTTCATTGCCGATGTTGGCTTGGGACACTATTCAATTGCCTTTGTATTAGAAGTGTCCACAAATATCCATTTGTTGGTGATAACATGCCCCACAAATGATAATTTCTCTATATAGAACTCACCTTTACTATACTTTTCATACAACTTATCCCATCCTAATATCATTATCATAGTTTTAAAATGCTATATGTGTTCCTCCTTTCTCTTGGAGTTTATCAAAATATCATCAATAAAGACTACCAATAATTTTTCAATGTAATCTATAAAGACTCGAGTCATTAAATACATTTAAATTTCTAGAGAATTAATGAGTCCTTATATCAAAACGATGAACTCATAATGTTCATTCCACATTCATACGAATGTTTTGGGAATATCTAACTTCCAAACAATTAATGTCTGAAATCTCAGCCGAAGGTCCACCATAGAAAAATAATTGGGCCCACTGAGATGATCGAATTTTTTTATCCATTGTATGCTTTATCTTTTTTTTATCATGGTATTATTTAGCTTATGATAATCAATATAGGGGAGAATTAATCTATCTTCCATCATTAGGAAGAGGACCGGATCTCCCCATGGTGAATCACTCAGGCATATAAAACCCTTCTCTAGATTCTTCATCCACTGCTTCTCTAGCTCTTCTATCTCTATAGTGGTCATTCTATAAGGTGTAGTTGGTATAAGTAGATATCTAGTAATACGTTTCGTTGATTAAACAACCTCTCGATTGGGTGGACAACCTAGAAACTCTTCAGGGAATACATTAGTGTATTCTCTAATGATGATAATATCATTGAGTGAGATTATATCCACTATCTCAATCATTTGAGCTAGACATGTATTCTAATAAGGAATAAATATCCACACTTGAGACAATGATTCTATATGAGATTTATTTTATTCCTTACACTTGTAATGAAATGGATGATGCATTGGGATGTGAAGAGTGGTCTCCCTTTCCCAATAGTTGATGTAGTATTTGTATGAAGAGAACAAATCCATTCCCAACATAACATCAAACATCACTAAAGGAAGTGGGACAAGATTCAGTGAGAGGCTATGTACACAAAAATTTACTGGGGAAAAGTTACATACATTTGATGAAATATTTTTCCCATTATCTATTCTTATAGAAAACATACCCTCTCAATTTTAAGTGGTGTTTGAATAGATAAAAAATCATACAGGATATGAATGAATGAGTAGATCCTGAATCAAATAGAACATTCTCTATTGTTGAATTAATAATCAGTGTACATTTCACCACATCATTGTTGAATCCACCTCAGTTGTAGTGGTATCATAAGTCATTCCTTGTTTCCTTGGAGGTTGTTGTTGATTTCCTTTGACAACCCTTGTCTTTGAAAACTTTTTCAAATAATTCCCATTCTTCTTTCCATTGTAACACTGCACTATAAGCTGAGTATTGAACTTAGCCTTCCTTTCTTCGTCCACATTAGTAGGATTTTTCATATCTCTATGGTATTTTTAGCTAGATGTTCCATCATCCCACATTTGATGTAATTCCTGGTTCCCTTTAAATATTCCCAAATATTCTTTTCCCCATAATTGTTACACGAGGGATGGTAGAGAATATTTCAATAATGGAATTTATTGGCAGAACCACACACATTAAATTTTATTTTCCTCTTATTTATTGTTGGGCCAGTGATACCACTGAGGGTTTATGATCTCCATTTCCACAATAAGCAAACAATGAACAATATAATCATTTCAATCAATGTCTCAAATCTCCAATGCTTTTCATAGACTCAGATTTCGTTCATTAAAGAAGAGATCCTTCTTCTTTCTAGAATTAATAATAAAGCTAGAGGCGTACTTTGTACCCTTGTAGTGTTTTATTTATATGCCCTGACTGACTCACCTTCTGTCTTCATGAGTCCAATGAAATCAATTTCAATATTTTAACTGATGGTTCATGGAAATATTTATTGAATTTTTATTTCTGGAATTCCTCTAAATACATTGGATAAACATCCTCCTAGGGCTTCATATTGTTAATCACTTTCTAGTGTTGATTAGCTTCCCCATCAAAATGATAGAATGGCACTAATAATTTCTATTATTATGAGAATTTGAGGATAGATAATATATTTTCAATGGAGTTCATCCATAGTTCTGAGAGGAGGGGATCATAAGATCCCCTAAACATGTGAGGTACTTTCCATATTAAAGATTCTATGACAACTTGCACTTTCATTATGGGAGGATGGAGTTTCATTTGATCCATGTAATTATTCATAACTTGATATTTCATAGCAATAACTGTCACGGGGTTTTATGAAAACTCTACCATCATATGTGGAATATCATTATGGAAATATTCAAATTCCCTATCACATAAATTATTATAACATGTTCTTATATATCCAACCATTAACTATGAAAAAGAAAATAAAATTAATGGGGATGTATACATAGCTATTGAGCATAAAAATTAATCTTCGAACATAATATTATAAGATTTTTAAGGATAATTATATCTTAATGTGTTATTACCTAATTTTAAATCAATGTAATCTTTGATCAATTTAATAACATATATTCTTATGGTTTTTTTATTACTGTAATAATGGTTTTACTAAGGTTTTTAATTTACCAAAGCATATCCCCCAGTAGTGTGAAACCTGTAGTCCAAGATGGCCCATTGTTGTGCACCAGTTCCTGTTCGAGTCTTCTCAAAGCATTGTTTTCATTTTTTACCCCTAGATAAATTTTTGTTAGATCCTCCCCTACCTGTTTCAATCTATACATGGTTGTATTAGTCTGATAAATCACTTACTTTATACATACCATAATATATGTATGTTTTCCTATACATTTTCTCATCTTTAAGGTTCTTACTCAAGTGGTCTATTCATAATCTCCAAAAAACAATACCATCATCTCTTACAAACTATAGATAACATATCATTTTAAACATAACATTAAATGATTTTAATGAAAATAAAATATCTTATTACAATCCAATGATCGTAATGTCTATTTTTATAGAAGAATAGTTTCATAAAATATAAATCATGAGACAAAAAATATACATATTAATTTAGTCTTAATAAAGAGATAATAACTTCCTTTGATCCCTTGAATCTTCATACGGTAGCCTAGGGATCGCATTATGGTAAAATAATAAGAATAAGGATTTAGAACATGTGTTAGAGATCATAAAATAAATAAATAAAATGGAATATTGAATCTTAAAATATATAAACAAGATCATGTAATCAGTTAATCATAGAAATGTTGCAGCAAAATAAATCATGACTTTACCATGAGTCAAGGATCATTTCAGATTGAGGAGCACGAGTCAATGTTAACCACCAAGACCATTCCACATGGTAGCACAAGCCAAGGCTAATCGACATGACCGTTGCACATAGAGTCCAATGATACTCAAATTTTACCAAATTCACTAGAGCGCTATCTTGTTTCACCCATTATAACATATTAATGAATATTATTTCCACAAAAATAATCATACATAATCAATCATACATAAACATAACGGTGCCCATGTAATGGAATTTTAATCAAAATCATGTCATAAAGAATAATAATTGTGTGTATCATACAAAAATTCATGAAAAAAATGATTCACAACATTCAAGGAAATTAATAAGGTACATCAGAATATATCATGGTATGTGATATCAAATATAAGTGATACAATTTACAATGTCTATTTAATATTTGTAAAGACCCGCAAATTTCAAGGAAATTTTTTTCTTAATTTTCTTTGGAATTTTACAAGAGCGCAGCTTCAGACGGCACCTGATTCCGAGGCCCGGTGTGCCCGGAATCAATTTTCGAAGTTTGGCTCGGGTACGTTCAGTGAACGGACGAGCGGGTTTTTCTATCTTTTGAACCGGTGCCCGGAATCGAATTCTGAGGGCACCGATGAAATCGCAGCGCCGGTATTTGCTTAGAAACGCCTCTTCCGGAGTTGCGTTTGCTCAACCGTGGTTTTTAAAATTTTGGGCTTTAAGTCGGAAATAAAATAAAGGTTGTGCGACAACTTTATTTTTTTTCACTTAAGCCGCTTGGAAGCCACTTGAACTGAGTTAAAGCGGATAGGGTGCTATCCGGAAATACCCTACCCCTTGGTAGGATATTTGTGAGGTGGGGCCCGCACGAGCCCCGCCGTTTCTTTCGCTAAGTAACGCACCCGCGAAAACCCGTCAAAGTAACTGAAAAGTCAACCGGCGCGTTTTCTTTAATTTCTTAACAGACCATTTAATTGGGCGGATTATTTCGTGAATTAAATGGGTTGTTTCATTCGTTGAATTAATTCAACGAATTTAATGGGTCGTTACTTACGCGTTTGCGTTCGTTGGCGAATTAATAAAATAGACCAACGTGTCTATTTTGGAGGATTACTCTTTATTCTCTGGGCCTCCACCCTCCCCGCGAAGAACGCGAAGAACGCAAAGAACGCGAAGAACGCTGGAACCAAAATTCGATGACGCACACCGTGATCCGCCACGTCGACAAACTTTTTTCCGCGACCTTCTTCTTCTTCGGCGCTTCTTCTTCCGCGGCAAACCTACGATCGGCGGTTAAAGGTGAGAATCGAATCTTCTAAATTATCCCTTTTTATAATTCGATATCAACGGATTTAAATTAATTAAATCCGTTTGATCTTGATCCGGAGATCGTCGGCGCGACTCCTTCCCGCGGTGTGACGAGCGTCTCTTCCGCGACGATCACCAAATCCGCGACGACCTCTCGTCTGACGACGACGACAAGGTAGGGATTTAATTCTTGATGATTCATTCCCGTGTTTTTATTTCTTTTGAATAAAGAACCGGCATGAATATTTTCAATTAATTAAAATTGAATTGCCATTTAAAAGAAAAAGAAGTGAACAATTTTTATCTAGATTAAAAATTGTTGTAGCCCCTTTCTCCTTTTGTTTATGACTAACGCGGAGGGTGCGGGTCTAACGAACAAGACCCGACAACCCTCCACCGATCCTTTTCGTGTGCGGTTTTGGCAAGCAACGACGAACCGTGCGGCAAGGGCGATCCGTTGATCCCGCAGTGAAGATCGGCCCCCGGGAGGAGCAACGGCGCATACGGGAGAGGAATCGGGCCACCGGAGCAACTCCGGCGGCGGCGCCGGCGACCGGAGGCGGCGGCGCTCGACGCGCCGCCGGAGGACCCGCCGCGGCTCGGCTGCGGCGGCGGCGAACCGCCGGACAGCGTCCGCGGTCCGGCCACCCAACACGCGGCCCGCGCGGCCCGCGTTCCACCTAAGCCGCGGGTCAAACCCGCGGCGCCCCTTGGCCGCTCGGCCGAGGTCGAGCCGGCCGGGCCGCGCCCAGGCCGGACCGGACCCGGTCGAACCGGGCCGGGCCGGGTCGGGTCGACCCGGTTCGGCCGACCCCTAGGGGGGGTTCGGGCTGGGTCGCCCCGGGCCCAGAACCCCCGTTTTCGGGCCCTCTTCGGTCTTTTGCCCATATCTTGGGCCTAGGACCTCCGATTGACGAACCGTCAGTGGCTACGTGATCCTTGGATCGATACGGTCGTTTCGGTATATTACACTCAAGGTTTCGGAAGACTTTGGTTTCGGCCGGGTTGGTTCGTACACGAAACCAACCGGGCCCTCGGAGCGGAAACGCTCATAACTTGAGCTACGGACGTCCGATCGACGTACCGTCAGCTGTGGTAGTTTCCTCTAAGTGAGACGGAACTTTTGGCATACTCCGCCCGAGGATCGGACACAGGCGGAGTACGGTCGGGTTGGTTTTTCCCTAAAAACCAACCGGGCCCCTGGGACGAAAATGCCAATAACTCCAGACCGGGCGTCCGATTGACGCGCCGTCTGTTGCGTTGAGATCCTGTTGTCGATACCGAACTTTTGGATACATCAACTTCGGACTACGTGTCAGTTGATGTATCAGCCTCTCGGCTCGTGGAGCGGACCCTCCTAAACGAGCTCGCTGTGTGCGGGAACCCTAGCGCTGGCTGTGACTTCGACGACAGAGCAGAGATCCTCCATGGACTGCGACGACGACAGAGCAGAGATCCTTCGTGGACTGCGGCGACGACTATGCAGAGATCCTCAGTGGACTGCGTCGACTACTGCACTCAGCGATCCTACGTGGATCAGTGCTACAGATCCTGTGTGGGCCCGATCCTGTGTGGGTCATCTCTTACGGTTCTGTGTGAGCCATTGCTACAGAACCTGTGTGGGCCCGATCCTGTGTGGGTCATTGCCGAGGTTAGTACCTATCGATCCTTCGTGGGTCCGACGACTTAGATGGATCAGTGATCATCTTTGACGTCATCTGAAAAAGTATACCCGGTTGAGCTGAATCTTATGTTACTCTCCTTTGTGGATTGTGTTGAACTATCCTATGTGGATTTACTATTTACTATTTACTCTCCCTGGTGGATTTGAGTCTTGCTTTTCCTGTGTGGATCGAGTTGACCTTGAGCTCGAGAGCAGAGCTAGAAATGGGGACTTAGGTATATGTATGGGCATATACCTAAGTCGAGTCAGTTGTTTCTTCGTGGTTGCCCCTTTCTTTTGTGCTATATCCTTTGTGGATTTCGGGAGACCTTCGGGGGTCTCGGGGTCCTTACTGAGTAGTTTATACTCACCCCTGCATGGGCTATGCCCGCACCTTGTTGTGTTGGATGCAGACAACGGACAGCGCTGATCTCGGTTGGGGCGTAGAGTTGGACGGTACCTGGAGGCGGACCACTGGGCGGGATGTGCTCGGAGCGGACGTGGGACCCGAGGAGCCTGGTGGCTATCTATACCCACCATTCAGGTGGGCTTGCCAGTGGACGACACGAGGCCGCCGTCTTTTCTTCAGTTGCTGTTCTTTTCCTTTTCAGTTGTACTTTCAGTTGGGCTTGTTTTCCGGCCCCCTTTACTTTTCTGCACTTTGTAGTTACTTTCCGCTTGCTGACTCTGTGGTGGTTGTTACTTATAAAGGCAATGCTTTCTCTGTTTACCGGGATTTTACGCCTTGGTGCTAGTCGCCAGCCCCTGGCCTATGGATGGCGGGCTTGGGGTAGTCACGACACGGGCCCCGAGGTCGGGTCGTGACAAATTGGTATCAGAGGCGGTCGGTTCTACCGCAGACTCTGATTGTCTTTTCTTCCTCTATGAAGCAATAGTGTTTAGTGTATTGAGTGTGGTTATCAGTTCAGGGAGCCCAGTGTTGGTGCGGCAGCCGACGTATCCGTACACCAGGACCCTGACTCCTGATTTCCTACTTAATGCATGAAAACTTTGATTGCGTGTGTGTTTCAAGTTTTCTTTGTGATTACTTGTGTCAGCTCACCGGGTATACTGATCTGCTTCATGAAAGTCTCAAGTTTTCCTTGTGATTACTTGTGCCAGCTCACCAGGTATACTGTTCTGACTGTGGTGCTCTTGTTCTCCTTTTCAGGATGGCCCCGCGATGACAGCCAGCTAGGGTTCCGAGTGTAGGGCGCGACGGCAGCCCACCGAGCGAAGAGGCCTCAGTGCAGGGCCCTTTCCTAGCAGTGGCACCGGCGGTAGCTTTACCCGCCGAGCCACCGATGCTACCAGTACCAGATGCTGACGATGCACGTCGCCTCAGGGCACTGCATGAGTTTCAGAGCCAGCGACCGCCCAGGATTCGCGGTGAGGTGGACCCCCAGGCCGCCGAGGACTGGCTAGAGGCGGTGGTACGGATCTTTAGGCTAGTGAGGACACCAGCGGATCTCATGGTGATTCTCGCGGCGAGCCTCCTGCAGGCGGCGACAGGACGATGGTGGAGCTTGATGCTCCAGGTTCACGATGAGGCATCCTTGCTCTGGACGGACTTCGAGAGCCTCTTCCGCTCTGAGTTCGTCCCGACCACCCTCCGAGCGGTGCGCATCCAGGAGATTCTCCAGCTGCGCCAGGGCAGCATGACGGTCGCTCAGTACGCGGCGAGGTTCACTGACCTATCTCGCTACTCGACCGACATGGTACGGGACCCCTTCTTCCGGGCCCGGTCCTTCGAGCAGGGCTTGCGGCAGGAGATTCGGGCGTCGCTAATCTCCCTCAGCATTCCGACCCAGGCGGGAGTACTGGAGCGAGCCCTCCTGATCGAGAGCTTCCTGGAAGAGCCTTCTTCAGCGGCGAGACCTAGCGCAGGGCGGCAGGTAGCTGATTTTTCGGCAGCAGGTAGCCGACGGATGACTCTCGGGTCCAGGCAGACCAGACCCCCACACAGACGGCCTCAGGACACCGGCTCAGCAGTGCGGGGCACACAGCGAAGTGCCAGCCTTCCGAGAGGCAGGCTGTGCTACTCCTGCGGCGGGCAGGGTCACATGGCTCGTGACTGCCCGACTCGCCGATCAGAGGAGCAGCAGACAGTGGAGGGGCCACCCAGGCAGAGGCAGAGGGTCGACCGTGGCGGTCCGCAGGGAGGAGGCGGACGAGGCAGAGGAGCTGGCCGAGCACCGGGTGGTGGGCGACGCTTCCAGGCTCTACCCCCACCACCACCAGGAGGGCCACCTCGACCACAGGGAGCTGGTGGGCAGGGACAGGCCCAGCTCCAGGCAGTGGAGGCCTACGACCCCGACATGCTAGAGATGATTCGAGGTACGATCTGTGTCTATTCCACCCTTGCTGCAGTACTTATAGACATAGGAGCGAGTCACTCTTTCATAGCCTCTGCCCTTGTTCGGAGCTCGGAGATTCCGACTGAGCCGTTGGCTCGATCCTTACGGCTAGAGACTCCTACGGGAGCAGACTCGACGATTACGCACTGGTGCCGGCAGTGTGAGCTTACTCTAGGAGGCGAGAGCTTCGGCTGGGATCTCCTTGTAGCGGCGTCGAGGCCTTACGACGTCATCTTGGGCATGGATTGGCTATCCACGGTTCATGCCCAGATCGACTGTTTTAGGCGCAAGGTGTGATGTGTTCGCACCGACGGGAGCTGGTTTACCTTCACCGGCGAGAAGGGAACCTTTGCAGCACAGGATGGACTTCCGCGGAGGAGAGTGCAACCCATCTCTCATCAGTTGGCTAGCCTCATCCTAGGAGCAGTGGACGTGCGGAGTCCAGTTTTTCCTGCAGTGGTGGACCAATACGTGGACGTCTTTCCCGAAGACGTTCCAGGGCTACCTCCTCGTATAGAGGTAGACTTTTACATCGACTTGTGCCCCGGGACAACCCCGATATCTACTCCAGCATATCGGATGGCCCCCGCCGAGCTTCAAGAGCTGCTGGTACAGTTGGAGGACTTGCAGAGCAAGGGGTTTATCCGACCCAGTGTTTCACCCTGGGATTCCCCGATATTGTTCGCCAAGAAGGCGGACGGGAGCTTGCGACTGTGTGTCGACTATCGTCACCTGAACCAGGTGACAGTGAGGAACAAGTATCTGCTGCCACAGATTGATGACCTCTTCGATCAGCTCAAGGGAGCGCGGTGGTTCTCGAAGATAGACCTCCGGTCAGGCTATCATCAGCTCAGAGTTCAAGACGAGGACGTGCAGAAGACGGCCTTCAGGTGTCGGTATGGCCATTATGAGTTCTTGGTTATGCCGTTCGGCGTAACCAATGCTCCAGCAGTGTTCATGAGCCTCATGAACAGGATCTTCCAGCCATACCTCGACCGATTTTTCGTGGTCTTCATTGACGACATTTTGGTATACTCGACGACTGAGGAGGAGCATGGCCACCACCTGCGAGTTGTGCTAGACACACTCCGAGAGCACCAGATTTATGGAAAGCTCTCAAAGTGCCAGTTCTAGTTACGTGAGGTCCACTTCTTGGGGCACGTCATCTCTGAGGCGGGAGTTGCAGTGGATCCCGCGAAGATCGAGGCAGTGCTAGCTTGGGAGCCACCCAGGAGCGTGACGGAGGTGCGGAGCTTCTTGGGCCTAGCCGGATACTATCGGAGATTTGTGCCATACTTCTCCAGAGTTGCGGCACCACTCTCAGCCTTGACCAAGAAGGGGAAACCCTTTGTGTGGTCAGACAGATGTCAGCAGAGCTTCCAGGAGCTGAGACTGAGATTGACCAGCGCACCTATATTGAGGTTGCCTGAGGAGGGAGTTGGATACGTAGTTTACTGCGATGCATCAGGGACTGGACTCGGGTGCGTCCTGATGCAGGAGCGGGCCGTGATTTCCTACAGATCACGTCAGTTGAGGCCGCATGAGCAGAACTACGCCACTCATGACCTGGAGTTAGCAGCAGTGGTCATCGCTCTGAAGACTTGGCGGCACTATCTGATGGGCGAGCGCTTCACAGTCTTTTCTGACCACCAGAGTCTCAGGTATATCTTCTCTCAGAAGGACCTGAACCTGAGACAGCGGAGATGGCTTGAGTTCCTCCAGGACTATGACTTTGAGATAGTCTATACTCCTGGGAAGGGGAACGTGGTAGCCGATGCCCTCAGCAGGAGGACGGGCATTCAGCTACTTGAGGAGGCGACAGAGCAGCTAGCCTCCTTACAGATATCCTTCGTGGATAGAGACGGAGCAGCCTTTCTTCAGTCTCTCACAGTCTCTCCTCTACTTCTACAGCGGGTCAGAGAGGCTCAGCGTGGGGACGCTGACTGTGAGACCCGGCGTGCACTGATATCCTCAGGTCAGGCGCCTGATGGCTTCTCCCTTGGAGCAGAGCACGACATCCTTTTCAGAGGACGTACCTTCGTACCAGTCGCTTTACGAGAGAAGGTGCTGAGAGAGTTTCACACTTCTCCCTTGGCGGTGCATCCCGGAGTGGCGAAGATGTACCAGGATCTCAGACGACAGCACTGGTGGCCGGGCATGAAGAAAGTTGTGGCAGAGTTCGTTTCATGATGCCTCACCTGCCAGCAGGTGAAGGCAGAGCATCAGGTACCAGCAGGCTTGGTATAGCCCTTGGAGGTCCCGGAGTGGAAGTGGGACGGCATATCTATGGACTTCGTGACTGGACTTCCACGCACTTCCAGAGGTCACGACTCCATTTGGGTGATTGTCGACCGACTCACCAAGTCGGCACACTTCATACCCATCAGAGAGCAGGGCTCAGTGGAGAGCATGGGACGTCTTTACGTCCAGGAGATCGTACGGCTTCACGGTGTGCCATCGTCTATCGTCTCCGATCGAGATGCTCATTTCACTTCCCGGCTTTGGAAGGGGTTGAAGAAGGCGTTCGGGACGCGGCTCTATCTGAGCACAGCCTTCCACCCTCAGACGGATTGTCAGACTGAGAGGACCATACAGACACTCGAGGACATGCTCCGTGCATGTGTTCTCGACTTTGGTCGTAGCTGGGAGGACCACCTACCCTTGGTGGAGTTCGCGTACAACAACAGCTACCACTCCACCATCGGGATGGCACCATACGAGGCGTTGTACGGCAGACCCTGCAGATCACCGTTGTGCTGGACAGACCCTGGGGAGTCAGCACTCGTGGGACCAGAGATGGTCCGAGCCACGACAGAGAATGTCCAGATCATCCAGGAGAGGATGAGGACAGCTCAGAGCCGACAGATGTCATATGCTGACAGGAGGCGGAGGCCACTAGAGTTCGAGGATGGCGACCACGTCTTTTTGCGTGTCTCACCTCGACGTGGTTTACGGAGATTTGGCCGAGGCGGAAAGTTGTCTCCACGCTTCATCGGGCCTTTCCAGGTCCTCAGCAGGATAGGAGAGGTGGCTTATCGCCTGGCTCTACCACCTCAGTTGCACCGGGTGCACGACGTCTTCCACGTGTCTCAGCTGAGGAGATACGTGCACGACCCGACGCACATCATCGACTTTGGGGAGCTGGACGTGGACGATGGGGCGACTTTTGCGGAGGTCCCAGTGGAGATCGAGGATCGACAGGAGCGGGTCCTACGTGGGCGGTCGATTCCTCTTGTGCGCGTCAGATGGCAGCACGGGAACCTCCAGGAGAGCACTTGGGAGCGGGAGGCTCAGATGCGTGCTCAGTACCCCCATTTGTTCCCCTAGTTTTTGATGTATCATTACGGGGACGTAAAGCCCTGAGGTGGGAGTAATGTAAAGACTCTCAAATTTCAAGGAGATTTTTTTCTTAATTTTCTTTGGAATTTTACAAGAGCGCAGCTTCAGACGACACCTGATTCCGAGGCCCGGTGTGCCCGGAATCAATTTCCGAAGTTTGGCTCGGGTACGTTCAGTGAACGGACGAGCGGGTTTTTCTATCTTTTGAACTGGTGCCCGGAATCGAATTCTGAGGGCACCGATGAAATCGCAGCGCCGGTATTTTCTTAGAAACGCCTCTTCCGGAGTTGCGTTTGCTCAACCGTGGTTTTTAAAATTTTGGGCTTTAAGTCGGAAATAAAATAAAGGTTGTGCGACAACTTTATTTTATTTCACTTAAGCCGCTTGGAAGCCACTTGAACTGAGTTAAAGCGGATAGGGTGCTATCCGGAAATACCCTACCCCTTGGTAGGATATTTGTGAGGTGGGGCCCGCACGAGCCCCGCCGTTTCTTTCGCTAAGTAACGCACCCGCGAAAACCCGTCAAATTAACTGAAAAGTCAACCGGCGCGTTTTCTTTAATTTCTTAATAGACCATTTAATTGGGAGGTTTATTTCGTGAATTAAATGGAATGTTTGATTCGTTGAATTAATTCAAAGAATTTAATGGGTCGTTACTTACGCGTTTGCGTTCGTTGGCGAATTAATAAAATAGACCAACGTGTCTATTTTGGAGGATTACTCTTTATTCTCTGGGCCTCCACCCTCCCCGCGAAGAACGCGAAGAACGCGAAGAACGCGAAGAACGCGAAGAACGCGAAGAACGCCGGAACCAAAATTCGACGACGCACACCGTGATCCGCGACGTCGACAAACTTTTTTCCGCGACCTTCTTCTTCTTCGGTGCTTCTTCTTCCGCGGCAAACCTACGATCGGCGGTTAAAGGTGAGAATCGAATCTTCTAAATTCTCCCTTTTTATAATTCGATATCAACGAATTTAAATTAATTAAATCCGTTTGATCTTGATCCGGAGATCGTCGGCGCGAATCCTTCCCGCGGTGCGACGAGCGTCTCTTCCGCGACGATCACCAAATCCGCGACGACCTCTCGTCCGACGACGACGACAAGGTAGGGATTTAATTCTTGATGATTCATTCCCGTGTTTTTATTTCTTTTGAATAAAGAACCGGCATGAATATTTTCAATTAATTAAAATTGAATTTCCGTTTAAAAGAAAAAGAAGTGAACAATTTTTATCTTGATTAAAAATTGTTGTAGCCCCTTTCTCCCGTTGTTTATGACTAACGCGGAGGGTGAGGGTCTAACGATCAAGACCCGACAACCCTCCGCCGATCCTTTTCGTGTGCGGTTTTGGCAAGCGACGACGAACCGTGCGGCAAGGGCGATCCGTTGATCCTGCAGTGAAGATCGGCCCCCGGGAGGAGCAACGGCGCAGACGGGAGAGGAATCGGGCCACCAGAGCAACTCCGGCGGCCCGCAGAAGGCGGCGGCGGCGCCCGGCGCGCCGCCGGAGGATCCGCCGCGGCTCGGCCGTGGCGGCGGCGAGCCGCCGGACCGCGTCCGTGGTCCGGCCACCCAACACGCGGCCCGAGCGGGCCGCGTTCCACCTAAGCCGCGGGTCAAACCCGCGGCGCCCCTTGGCCGCTCGGCCGAGGTCGAGCCGGCCGGTCCGGTTGGCCGGGCCGCGCCCAGGCCGGACCGGACCCGGCCCAACCGGGCCGAGCCGGGTCGGGTCGACCCGGTTCGGGTCGCCCCGGGCCTAGAACCCCCGTTTTCGGGCCCTCTTCGGTCTTTTGCCCATATAATGGGCCCAGGACCTCCGATTGACGAACCGTCAGCGGCTACGCGATCCTTGGATCGATACGGTCGTTTTGGTATATTACACTCAAGGTTTCGGAAGACTTTGGGTTCGGCCGGGTTGGTTCGTACACGAAACCAACCGGGCCCTCTGAGCGGAAACACTCATAACTTGAGCTACGGACGTCCGATCGACGTACCGTCAGCTGTGGTAGTTTCCTCTAAGTGAGACGGAAAATTTGGCATACTCTGAACGAGGATCGGACACAGGCGGAGTACGGTCGGGTTGGTTTTTCCCTAAAAACCAACCGGGCCCCTGGGACGAAAATGCCAATAACTCTCAGACCGGGCGTCCGATTGACGCGCCGTCTGTTGCGTTGAAATCCTGTTGTCGATAAGGAACTTTTGGATACATCAACTTCGGACTACGTGTCAGTTGATGTATCAGCCTCTCGGCTCGTGGAGCGGACCCTCCTAAATGAGCTCGCTGTGTGCGGGAACCCTAGCGTTGGCTGTGACTTCGACGACAGAGCAGAGATCCTCCGTGGACTGCGACGACGACAGAGAAGAGATCCTTCGTGGACTGCGTCGACTACTGCACTCAGCGATCCTACGTGGATCAGTGCTACAGATCCTGTGTGGGCCCGATCCTGTGTGGGTCATCTCTTACGGTTTTGTGTGAGCCATTGCTACAGGTCCTGTGTGGGCCCGATCCTGTGTGGGTCTTTGCCGAGGTTAGTACCTATCGACCCTTCGTGGGTCCGACGACTTAGATGGATTAGTGATCATCTTTGACGTCATCTGAAAAAGTATACCTGGTTGAGCTGAATCTTATGTTACTCTCCTTTGTGTATTTTGTTGAACTATCCTATGTGGATTTACTATTTACTATTTATTCTCCCTAGTGGATTTGAGTCTTTCTTTCCTGTGTGGATCGAGTTGACCTTGAGCTCGAGAGCAGAGCTAGAAATGGGGACTTAGGTATATGTATGGGCATATACCTAAGTCGAGTCAGTTGTTTCTTCGTGGTTGCCCCTTTCTTTTGTGCTATATCCTTTGTGGATTTCGGGAGACCTTCGGGGGTCTCGGGGTCCTTACTGAGTAGTTTATACTCACCCCTGCACGGGCTATGCCCGCACCTTGTTGTGTTGGATGCAGACGACGGACAGCGCTGATCTCGGTTGGGGCGTGGAGTAGGACGGTACCTGGAGGCGGACCACTAGGCGGGACGTGCTCGGAGCGGACGTGGGACCTGAGGAGCCTGGAGGCTATCTGTACCCACCCTTCAGGTGGGATTGCCAGTGGACGACACGAGGCCGCCGTCTTTTCTTCAGTTGCTGTTCTTTTCCTTTTCAGTTGTACTTTCAGTTGGGCTTGTATTCCGGCCCCCTTTACTTTTCTGCACTTTGTAGTTACTTTCCGCTTGCTGACTCTGTGGTGGTTGTTACTTATAAAGGCAATGCCTTCCGTGTTTACCGGGATTTTATGCCTTGGTGCTAGTCGCCAGCCCCTGGCCTATGGAAGGTGGGCTTGGGGTAGTCACGGCACGGGCCCCGAGGTCGGGTCGTGACAATATTTTTTCACCAAAACATTATAGTGTGGTTTTACGGAAATTACTAAAGATCATTTAAAATAGAAAATGAATAATATTTAATATAAACCTAGAAGTGAAACTAGAAGGATTTGATGAAAATATAATGACATTATAATTAAATTTGAGGATTAAAATAGATGATATATTTCACTTGAAATTAGTTATGAATTCTAGACGATCCCTTAAAATGAGTCTGGTTATTCCGAGTTATTGAGGAGGGAATCATTTAAAAACATTTATATTATTAAAAATGAATGAGGGATGGAGCTTCAATCATGAGATTGGGGTATGTAAAAATTGATAATGATTTGCGCATAAAAATAAAATACAACTTCATTTGGACAATAAAAATTCTAGATAAACCCAATTGAAGGAGGGAGGATCGGGTCGAATCCCATAGAGAATATTGGCATGGTACCCTGTGTACATCAAAAGGATTAATGAGAGATAAAGGGGATTAAATTCTTTTATAAATAAGGATTGAAATACGAGGGATGTGTGACATCATACACCATCATTACTAACTATACATAAAAGTACATAACATAGAGGAGATTCATAAATAAATTTTAGAAAGAGGGGATCACTTTCCATAAGTATGAGGGGGTTGTCCACAAGATATTAATGACATGAAAAATAAAAATAGGTTCATTAATTAATTACTCCTTAAACTCAACAACATGTTATTTTTTTGGTATATCCTTATTAATACCACTCATGTACTTTTTGATGTGTTAATCGGATCAATTTCCTTGTTTGAGAGTGTTTAACTCCTTAGATTCAATTATCAGTTCTTCTACATTCATGTTCAGAGAAACATGTATGATAAGAGTGGTTGTCCAGAGATGAAGTTATGTAAACATAGTGAACATAAAAAATATTACATGGTCTATAACATAATTGTTTATTTTTAGTGAATGTGAATCATCATATAAAACATTAATGATAAATGCATGGCGTTATTTGGAATTTTTTCTCATAATTAACTTGATTTGTATTATTATATTACATTATGTGTGATAATAGATTCGAGGAAATTGCATATGATAAAATAAATATTTGAATTTATGGATCAACCATATAAATGGTTTAATGAGCTGAATTGAAAATTGTAATAGAAATTCATTACTTTTAGTCCATGAATGTGATATATTTACACATCATTAATGTTGTTTTCATTTCATTCATAAAATAAAAGAGGAAAAGATAGATGATAATGAATTATCCCATTATCATAAAAAAACATACAGTACATGTATGATAATGGGGTTGGCATACCATTTAGATGAGGAGAGGGTAGGATATAAAAAAGAATAATGTAACATGAAATTAAAGAAAATAAAAGAAAATATGAGTTTACATCATGATTTTATATTCTTTATAAGCCACTTAATGTGACATGATTTGATCTTTTAAGGAGAACTTGAGATGATGGAAGTGGGAGAGGATCTTTTTGATTGATATGGGTAGAAATTAGGGAAGGAACATGGCTTGATAGCAGTGTATATAAGAGGGTATTGTGGGTTGTTTTACTAGTGGAGGGAAGAAGGGTTTTCTTAAAATTTTAATGATTAGTTTATTATTTTTATATAAGAAAATAAAGAGTAAATATTCATGTGACTAAAAACAAGAATATTTGAATATTAGTTCTAATGAATGGAAATTGACATCTTCCTTGAGTATTGCATGTTGTAGAAATTATTGTTATAGCATTTATCATTATTTATCGTATCTAACTACTCATCGATGATTTAGGTATCATATAAAATTCCCAAAAATTCACCCCAACAATTATTCAATGTGTAGAATAAAAATATACACTACATTTTATGAAAATAATTTCTAAATATGATATATTTAATTTTTAAATAAAATCATATTTTACTAGAAAAATACATCTATTAATACAATAATCAATTTTTTATTGCATTCAAATATTACATAAGGCCTTGGAAATTATATTAAGATCCGAAGACATAAAATTATTAATTTGTGCAAACCATTTAGGAAAATATTTTTTTAAATCAAATAATTAAATGAAATTAATTATTTATGACTTACTAATATATCAATACTTTTACTATAGAAATTTGATCACTTATAAGATGCCTAAAATATTATTAATACATTGAAGAGTTATGTAACCCTTTTTGGACTATTTTATATTAATAAGGGTAACATTTATATTCATAAGGGTTGGTAAATATTCATAATGGTATGTTACTATTGAACAAAAATTGAGTTTTTCTTATTGGACTCCAATCATCTTACTAACCACAATAGTGTATGTAAAATTTTCGAAATTCAAATCACATAACTGAAAATATAATGTTTAAAGGTGACATTGTAGTTAGTCATTCATTATGCTGTGATTTCATGTGATTATATTACAAAATTATTTTCAGGTAGTTTCCATTGATAAAACATTTTTATATTTCCTTTATTATGGTGTATATTTTCATTCAAGTCATACTATTTAAATAAACGATTCCATTCACATTTTCAGAAAATTGTAATAAAGGATTTTTTTCATAAAGATATGGAAACAAAAAAAAAATTTATAAACATGGGTAAAAATATGCATACAAATTATTTTAAATTTATTTAAAAATGTTTTGGAAATAATTGTTAGATTACATTTTTTTCAAAGAATAATATTTTTTTGAAAAGAAAAATAATAAAAATATTTCATAAAACAATTATATTGTTGTTTTGAGTACCAAAAGTCGAAAAAAACGATTTAATATATATTATCATAACATAATTATAGTATAATATTATTAATGAGATTCTTGGGAAATGTATAAAATTATTATCAAATTACAATAATAAACATAAATAATCTCAATAAATGATGAGATTATATCATAAAATTGGTACCACCTTGGTAACATTGAATCAAAATCCCTACAAAAAATATTAATTAAGGAAATTTTAAAATAATAGTATTATGAATAAATAATTGTAATAAAATATAAAAGTTTATTTATATAGACCACTTTAAATAAGATAGGTTAATAACATAAAATATTCATTCAATAATGAAAATTGATACAAAAATTTCTCAATAATTTTGTAGCCCTATGATTCAATAAATAATATGAAAGAGACAATAGATAATTAAATCAACAAAATATTATTTTTTAGAAAAAAAAAATTACATGCCTGGTAATTATATAATCCACATAGAAGAAACATGTGGTGAATATTGACTGTATCTAATAAATATAAATATTAAGAATAAATTCACATACCATAAGTCTCGACTTCCTATTTACAAATTCACAAATATTATATAATAAAGATATGTATATTATAAATATATCAAAACATATATTATTTATTTAATAACATTCATTACCTATTTATTAAAAATTCCTCGTTAATGTTAGGATTTGAATATTTACTTCATTTTTTTATATGTTTTCATTTTGAAATATCAGTCAACATACATTGAAAAAATTACATTATATCCAAAATTTTAAACATGATATAAATATATAATATATAATGTATATACATATTTATATAAATATATAAAATTTTTAGATAAAAATTAATACACCCTATATAGAGATGGTAGGTGGTCGTACATTGAAATGAACACAGTTTCCATTTTGCAAAAGATTAAATCCAAATAAATGTAAATAAATTTTTTTTGAAAACAAATTAATTTTATATCATATATGACACATATATTATTTAATTTTACTATAATTACCTTAAAATCAAAGGGTTAGTGAAACATTAATCTCATTGCATCCTAATGTGGTAGTATGCAGTACAAAAGAATTAATTGTTCGTATCACCCAAAGAAATGAAAGTAAGAAGTTATATGTGGTATAATTATTATATATTAATAATTATGTTACAAGAAGAATATATTTTAGTTTAATATATACTTATTTTAATTAAAGTAAAAATATAATTGAAAAGACATCACATTTACTTGGGAGGTGGTAGTCCTTCATAGGAAAAAGTGAGGATATTGTATTTGAATGTATTGGAAGGTAAGAAGTTATATGAGGTATTATATCTCCATATGTATAATAATACCACCAATATTTTAAATAAACCTTAAATAAATCAATATATCCATCTGTTATTGGTGGTTATTAAAAATAAATAAAATTGGTTCATGAGGGGTAAGTTTTTCGTACACATGAATGATGATTTTGTGTCCTATTTGACAGAAGATGTGATTGATTTAAGATATAAAATTATCAAAATGACAAATAAATATATGTTATATAATGTTGTTATTATATTATCTCATTATATGTATATTATAATGTTTCAAAAGAAGAGGTAAATAAAACATTTATAGTTAATAACATTTCATTTTCTTCAGAAAACCTCATTATGATTATCCTAATGGATTTTATGATTGTATTTCTATTCTCGAAAATGTCTCCATGTTTTGAAGTGGAAAATAAAGAAGAAAATTCATAGTATTTTATGATCTATTAAATTTTGGATCTGTGGATAGTGAAGGGTGGAGTGGTGACAATCTGAAATTTAGTTGAATGGAACACTTGTAATATTTCAAATGAAAGTTATAATCTTGTTTTTCAAATAAAACAATGTTCCAAAATGCACCATTTTCCAAACTTTTACAATATATGGTCAAAATATTTTTATTAAATTGGGGATGAAAAAGGATTTAGTTCATTTGAATCATTATTGTTTCAGTTTAATCCATTGAAAACATGTTTTAAAAATATTAATGATAATTAATTTTTATGGGATTTATTATTCATTAAAGTAAATAATCATGTTATTCTTATTAGATAATATAAATTATTCTGATTTAAAAATTTTAATCCATTTTTATAATATATTATCTTATGTGGGAAATTTTAATTTAAATTTAACTTCAATAAAGTGGTGAAAATTATATTTCCAAAATGTAAATAATGATATGTATAAAAAAATTAATATCCCATGAAATCATGGTAATGGATCCAATAACCAAATATAGAAAGAAATATATAATCGATCTAATGTTACATTCTAATGAAAACTTTAAATAATTTTTTTGATATTAAAATTTTCAATGGAATAACCAATTTTTAATAAAAACTATCATGTTTCACATTTCATTGATGAATTTTACTTTTACAAAATTATAAAAAATTAAATAAAAGGTAGTATTTAATTGAATATTATTTGATAAAATACATTTTTTTAAAAAGGAATTTTTTATAATATGTTTTCAAAAGGTAAATATATATTTTTTTAAAAAAATTATTGTATTTATTAAAAAGAATATTTAATCTTATCAGACATATAGAATAAATATAAGGTTACTGTAAAAAACATGATAGAATACAACATTTAAAAATTTTATTAAAATAAACTTCAATGTTTTTTTAATTAGTATATTGAGAAAATAAATATTTCTTCACATAATTTCATTTTTCAAATAAAATATTACATTTTTGGAAATGGTTCTTTTAATTTAAATATAAATTTTTAAATGAATAATTCATCTCAGATAAATGTTTAAATCATGTATCTTAATAATTTAGGAAACTCTCTTCATCATATTTATTATAATTTTTTTGTGTTTACTATAATATAAAATAATAATATTTTAATAGTAGGGAACATTTTTTAAAAATTGGGTATTGAATATAGCAAAATCTAAAGATAATGTTACATGTAATGAAAGGTAAACTCATTGTTCTGTGTCTATTTTGTTATTGAAAAAATTACGATTATTAAAAAAATTATTTCATACAATCTCAGGGAGTTACAGAGCTCTTTGTTGACCCGGAAACATATGGGGTATGAGGACATATACCTATTATGATACATATATTGGATTTCTTATGATTCTATTGTGGTTATCAGATTATTAAAATTATAATGAGTGAAATGATTCCCTACATATGGTACTGATAACAGTAGATATTGTAATGAGATAATGGAATATATATAGGGTTTATGTTCTATTGTGTATCCTCCAGTACCATGGCTTGTGACCCTATGATATATAACCTATCATATCGATACTATGAGAATTGGTAGGGATGATATTGTATATTAGCATTGATCCTGAATATGGGGTTGGAGACGGATATTGTTATGGTAATTAGAATGGGTCATGATCCAAAGATGATTCCCTTGAACATAATGATAGGATAAGAACCTTAAAATCCTTTTTGGTATGAAAAACGTTTTATGGAGGATGTTTCCTTCTGTTTCTACAATTTTATATATGTTATTGTGTGTTTTTAGATAATTTTTAGAAACCCAGTGTTGTATATGAACCTAGGTAAGTGAATGCATATTTATCAGTTTTTATATGGAACAAGTTATCTCACATTTTCATGTTACATTATGATTATATGTAAATTATATAGTCCTTGAGGGTATTATATATTTTCTAATGGAATAATTTTTTTCCTAAGGGATTTATTATGCTCTGATTATGTGTATATCTAAAAATGTGGACTCATTTATTATATATACTTCAATTTTCTATTTGGTGGATGATTTTATTTGGGTATGGGTACATTTACATCGTGTGGTTTTTTATGGTCTTAAAATCATTAACATTGGATGAAGAAGGTTGATGTTTTGATCAATTATATTTTGTAGGATGAGTTTCATATGTAGTGGTTTAATTCATAATATCACCCCACAATTTTGGATGTTGGAATAATTAATCCCATGTTACATGTCATAACATTGGGATAAAGAGTTTTTATTTTATTTATCTTTTCAGTACTCATTCTTTTCAGTTGATTATGTAAGGCTTCATACACAATTTCTTCAGTTATGTATAATACCATGTATGTGGTTTCCAACTATGATATAATATTTCTATATATAGTAATTTATGGAATATATTTAAAGATGAAGACATTTTAGATTAATCATTTTGTTGTAGTAGATGAACAATATTTCATTACCAATTGAGATATCTCAAAATGATTCAAAGATCATGATGTGGTGAAAAACAATAATGGTAGTAGATACATTTCTTTTATTTATTTATTTCTATTGTATATGGTGTCATCTAAATGAGAATGAAGTTGTTTAATTATTATATTATTATGTGCATTTAGTGGGTTTTTATAAATTTGTATGTTTTTATATCTTATTATTTTTTATTTTCTTATACATTTGTTGATATTTATTTATTATAATTTAATGATGTTAGAATATTTCACAATATATTTTACTCTAATATACTTCTATAGTCTTCGCATAGTAACCCCCATTAATATGATTACTTTTTTGTAATGTATGAAATAAAAGAAATAATGCTTGTGTTCAAGTGGTGATCAGTAGTCCACAAACTGGTTGAGTCATTCAATGGTGTGAGACATAAAAATTTGGTATCTGATTGGGTTTTAATACAATTTTAATAATTTTTTAAATTTTAAATATTTTATAAATGATTATGTGGAATCATTGAAAGAATATCATACTAATTATTTTTTAATTTCATATATGATGGAAATTATAGGTTACTAAGGATAAAATTATTAGTTTTTTGGTTTTTTATAGTTGTATGATTTCACCAATAGTGAGGTAGATTAGACTTAAGATTTATGATTTATGAATATTAGTTTATTGTATGTTTGACTAATATCAATAGTAAAATGAATATGACTTATTCAATGAATGTACAACTCACATAATTTTTTTGGAAAGTTTGTCATTGATATAATTGATTATAGTGGGTTGAATCATATAGTATTCAAATAAAAATATATATTTAATAATCCTATATAATTTTTTGGTGGAATTATGCATCACTAATAGATGTTTTGTTTACTTTTATTGATAGATATAATTTTTTGTATAATTTTTTATCCTTGATGACCTGATTATATAGTCTGTCTAACAAATTTGGCATTATTACTATCAGGGAATCAACTTGATTTTCCATTCCATGATTCTGGTTTCAAAATAGAATGGGTTTAGTTAGTTGTAGTTTAAATATGACCATATATGATGTTTTCTCATATATTTTCATAGTAGAATTCTATATATAATAAATATGATATAATGGTATACATGAATAGGGATAGCACATGTTTTTTATCTTATATTTATGGATAATATTATGGTCCCAATGTCTTATTATTTTATATGGATTCTTAGTGAGGAAAAATTTCTTAGTTGGATGATGACATGGTATATTATGGATGATATGAAGATGTTATAACAAAAATTGATTATTTAGGCTTCTGGGTTATTGGTTTATATTTGAAATTATTATTGAATGTTTTTTATATTTATTTTATTATATGATATTTACGATATTATATTGATGGGAGATGTTATTTTCATTGATATTCTGCTACATGTATTGTGAAAATGGATATATATTTGCGGGAAACCAAAAATGGGTTATCATGGTAATTTTTGTGACTATAGAGATTATAATCAACTGTATATTTTCTTTCTTATTATATTAGAAAATGAAATATAGTACTATGCTAGTTTTGTTGGCACGGATGTGTTTTGGGGTTTTGAGAAAAAATGTACTAAGGTGATTTTAGTATTGAATATATGTTCAAAGACCATTTTTGGTGGATTCATGATCATGTTCATCGTAGATATACATATACTAACACTATGAGGTTTAGTTAGATGAATATTATTTAGGGATTATTTCATATTATATACTGATCCCATGATGGTAATTGTAAACAGTTCAATGTTAGGTTTTTCAGAAAAATTCATAGTGTTTCTTGTAAATGGGTAAGAAAAACATTAAAAGAAATGATGGTTAGTTTTAGATGTTTTGAACTAGAATTTCGACATTGGACTCATATTAGGGTAAGTAGGGTTCTACCATTATGCAGTGTTAGATTGTATAATAATATAGTTTGTTGATATTATGTATGCATAGTATGGTCATGCATGATTTTATGTGAATTATGGTTTAGCGATCATACATGTGTATACCAATGACCAACATAATTATTAGCATTCTTACAAACATGATTTCAATGATTTTAGACAAAATCTGAGATGTTCATGCATATTGATTGGTTGCATTTGAAATGTATCGGGGTCCTATGGAATAGATGAATCACATTTGTGACATTCCACACATTTTTAGTGATTTCTGAAGATGAAAATTCATCATGTGCTTCCCTAATAGATCAATGTAAGGGATTATATATTCTTGAGAGTGTTATATTGAATTATATATGTTGTGACCCATAATAGTGCATATATCAACTATTAAAATTATATTTATTTACAAGGCTGTTCATATCTAATAATTATGTTTAGTACTGTATGAGTGATTATTTATTGTGTTACAAACCGATGATGGTATGGTTATGGGTGTTGTGATACAAATCATTGAATTTCCATGGATGTATATTGGTAGTGATGTTCTATTCGATCACTTTAAATCTACATAAATAATGAAAAATTAAAATATCCAATAGGATTTACGTAATATAGAGACCAAATATTACAATTAGAAATGCGATGGTTTTTTATGTTACCCATGGTGATAGAGATCCGAAATTTACTGGTACATTTGATTATTGTATAATGGGTTTATTGGTTGGATGGGGATCCATTTATGAAAATAATCTGTATTGGAAAATATAAAAGTTGGTGTTTGAGTATAATTATCATGGGACATATATATGGATTGAATAATCCAGATTGGGTGATGGGATAATGAATATGTCGGTATGATAACAAATATATATATAAGTAATGATTTTAGGAGGTCACAATAATTATTAGTATCCTTGGTTTTGTTCAGTTAGAAACTACCCTAATTGTGTCATATGATTATAGGAAATTAATTAGATTATAATATTTTTATTTTGGGGACTACTATGATTGAGAATCATATTATAGGGAGAAATATTACCTTAGAGAGAAAATATCTAATGGAATTAAGTTTTCTATATCTATCCAGGAAGGGTAAATAACTATAATAGTTATTTAGATATGTTGGCATGAAAAGGATCATATTTTGATTAATAGTAAACATCATTTTGGTAGTTTGTATTTGAATATAATTTTATATTCTATGATAGAACCTGGTGCAAATTATTTTTTATTAATGAAAAATAAATTCATGTTTTAATGGTTAAAAAAATTGAAGGATGCAAGTTAAAGAGAATTATAATTTGAAAGAGGTTGTAAAATCGCATATCCATTTTAATGGATATTCTATATAATATTTTAATTTTATTCATTCATTGTTCTTTTTATTTGAGAAGAAATATTTAATCCAGCATTGGAAGAGATAAATAGTCCTTTGTTAATTTAATTGTGTGTAGATCATGTTCCATGAGGTATCTCAGTTAATTTGGGGAGTCTCAAGTGTATACAAAGAATGTTAAATACTTTAGAGTGATTTTTATGCTATTTCATGGGTTTTTGAGAATGGTATATGGAAGACCATGTTGTAACTATATTTTTCAAGGATCATTATTTTATTTTTTTTCGTATACGGTTGGTTTTCATATTAAATTCTTGTTAAGGGGTTTCTAATTGAATTATAATAGAAACTATGTTCAGTGATTGAAATTATGGAATGGATAACGATTTGACCATGTTTCAATAGAATCATTACAAAAAAACAAATTAATATTTACTATGTTATAGATTTTGACCGTGGTTTGGTAACCCATGAGATCAAACCATATGATGATTGATTATTTATAATAGTTTCAATTAATAATTATCTTATAGTTTATAAAATATGGAATAATATATTTGACATCAATGGTTTAATTAACAATACGAACCCATTTTCATCTCGATATTCAACCCTAAACTCTGCACTCTTCGTACGCAGTGTGCACACATACCATGGGCTCCACACCCATTTTCTCCTTTTAGATTTCATTATATTGAATAGATTTGGAGTGTAGCTCCATCAGTATTTTATATACAATCCCTTCCTTATAATTTTTTTCATTCTTTGTGATTAAAATTTCATATTAGAATTCAATTATTTGGTTTTATTTAGAAATTCTAATTTATAATAATTGGATTTTTTTCATTTTAATGGTTATTTAATATGGTGTATAAATATAATGTCACAACATAAGGTCTTCATGTATTTACATGATGATTGGGTGAAGGTACATCCCACATTAGATTTATATTACTTTTTTAATTAATTAAAAATAAATATATTTAATAAATTTGGCTAAATAGGATTATTCAATTCATAATGTCATGTGTATTATATAAACCTTCTATTGATTTCATGTTTTATTTTATGTGTGAGGATGTCTCTTTATGAAATTAAAATATTTATGCCTCATTATATTGATTTTAATATTTTATTAAAAATTATTATAAATTTTTTGAAATATTATTTAAATTTTTTATAACTTTTTATTTCATCTAATAGAATGATATATTTCGTAATGTGGATTTGATATGGCTATTTTGACATGGATGATATTATTGTACTATTATGAGAATGATATTAATTGGGAGTTCAAATACTTGTGGTATATGGTCGATATAGTATACATATTTGGTATAGGTCTTGTAATTTTTTACAAATGTGTTATATAGGTCAATAATATTTTATGTAATATTTTGATTTAAATTACTATTATTTACATGATATTTTTTTCACATAAATCATTGAGTTTAAATTGAACCCATAATACTATATTAATAATATTTTTAATAGTGAATGTTATCCCTAGTAAATTTAATTGAAAAGTGTTGGTAGAAAATATAAATTATGGGAAAATATATTTTACCCATTTATAAAATTAATCCATAGGTTATCAATTGCTTATAAAATAAAATTAGATAAATTTGAATTTAAAAATATATATGAATATATGAAAATTTAGATATTTTTCATGAAATGATCTTTTATATTAATAAATTAAATTATTCAACATTAATGAATGATAATAATGATTTTTTTATTATATTTTCATTCAAAATTATAATATTTATCTATTTCATAATATATGGAATTGAATGACAATAAATTCTATATTGTATTTAAAAAAATCATTTTATTAAATACGTTTCATTTCAATATTAATGAATTTTTTATATCAATTTAAAATAATTATAGGAATATAGTTTTATAAAATGTTATCTATATTCTAAAAAAATGTTTAGAAATTATTTATTTCCCCAAATTAATATTATATTTATAATGACTTGTAACAGACAAAAAAATCCTTACTATAGTTAAGGATAAAATTGTCAATGAGATGTTAATCTATATAGATAAATTTTAAAATAACCTAAAATCACATAAATTGCATTTTTATGTATTTATATAAATAATATAAAAATATACTATAATATTACAACTAATACTTATCCAATATTTATTAGATTATAAATACTAAAATGTATTATTCTTTATAATTACATGTTATCCCCTCACCTCACTTATAAAAAAGAAACATATCATATCACAATAGTAATTATTTGATACCTTCTAGATAAAACATTTCCTATATAAATCACTTATGAAATTTACTATACATATTTCATAGTATTCTTTTATCTTAAAATTTTAACCCTTGGGTCCTTAATAATATATACAAAAATGTTTTTTAAAGACTATGTAATAATCTTCACTCAGTCATTTTTACGTTTATTTCATCATCAACATTATAAAAATCATATATTACGAAATAAAAAATAATAAACTATTATCACTAATTAACTAATATGTATTTATATTAAGTGGATCAAAATATTATACATTTTCCCCATCAGATGACAAATAATCTTACCATTTATGCATACATGTGGATATAATCTCCAATTAGTAATATGATTCAATACTCATGCCCTTAAAACATGGATGGTCATATTGATTTATGTATTTAATATAAAGTAATTTTTTTATATTATTATGTTTTTTGGAGACATGTGTTATAAATTATAATTTATTATTTATATTAGTGAAAAAATGAATACATAATTGTGCATGCGTAGGTACTACAATATATACAATATGATATAATTAAATTATTATAATTGATATATGTATGAATTGTTTTGAATATATATATATTTAAAAAATATAATGCATATGACATACATAATATTATTTATATTATTAAATCCTAACTAAGGTGCATGGACAAAATGAATTCATTCAAAACATTCATGGAAAAAAAATTCATTTTTACCTAAAAATGATTTTTACAAAAATGGCAAAAATGAGTAATGGTATATTATAAGTGAATGATATATTTTATGAAATATATGAATATGTATAAGGTGTGTATTTATAATATGTTGACATTAATTATATAGTTTATTATGAGTATGTATGAAGAATGACATGACATATGGGAAGGTTTTATGTTATAGTCTCATTCCCTTTCATAAACTCATATATTAATTTCTATCAAGGTATATTTTAAGATACATGTACATTAGTGAAAATATATTATTTTAAAAAAACTCAATTACTAGTGACATTTACAAAAATTGGTACGTAAATGATTATCAGTTTTTTTAATGAAAATTGAACTTTATTTCCACATTAAATAATGGTCATTTTTATCAATGTTAATTTATTTTCAAATTTTATCGTGAGTTTTTTTGAATGATTAATTTTTTTATTTTAGTTCATTTAAAAATAATTTTAACGTCATTTTAAAATGGTTGAAATTAACTTTCTTATATTTTTTTGATGAGGTAAATTTAGACATACTAAAAGTTTCAAATGAATCACTGTTTTATATATTACCACATGAAATAATTTCCCAAAAATAACTATTTTTCATTTATTTAAAGCATACATTTCTTGTTTTTTCAATTATTTTAAATTATAATATTTTCAATAATGTGGTTTTTTTAATTTTATTGAAACTGATGTATAATAATATTTTCCATTATTTCAAATGAAATTTTTAAATAATATTTTTTGGTATTTATTAAATGATATAAGCCACTTTTTATTGCTCTAAATATTTGTTGAGTATGCGATTAAATGATACCATTCATGTGATTTATATAGATTAGTTTTAATTATATTATAAAGAAATTATTATAGAAATAATATATTTTCCATGGGATGTGATACAGTTAAATGATTTATGTTTCAATAATATTCTACAGCACATATGTATGGTTTTTTTATTTTACTACTGAAACTATAAAATCCCACTGATTCATCAATTAGTGGTATATAAAATATTAATGAATATACATTAGAATAAGGAATAAACCCATTAGGGTATGGAAACCAATATATTATTATAGTTTTGGGGGTGGTGTTTGAATATGGATATTATGGAATTCAGGGTGAATCCAATCCAAAATGATAGTTTTTCAAGTTATACATGACATCAGAAATTATATTTTATGATTTTGTAAATTCAAAAAACATAAGTATTCTTCAAATGATATGTTCTCATGGATTATGATTGATTATTTTTTATTAAATACTCTTATGAACAATTTTATTAATTATGAAAAAACATTATTCATTTATTCATGATCAATTATTATTGGTTTATTGGGAATGAATTTTTTTATGTAATGTTAAGTTCATCATAACCTTATTATTGTGTTTTGTTTTCATTAAGGATCATTGATTGATATATTATATCTTTTTCCTTACATAGAATCTGATCTTATAAATTCATTATATTTATTTTTATAGGTAATTATGAATGATTATTTAGTTGGAAATTTAACACAAGGGTACAATTAGAGAAGAAAGTTATGGAATATAATGTGTATATTATATCAAATTAGTTGATTGTTATTATAGACTATATATAAACATATTATTAATAGTCCTATGCGTTGTATTATTTTTAAATCAATTTAATATTCTTCTAAATTGATACTATATTTTTGTGAGTTATGTTCAGCTTTCCTATGTTGGTATTAGAGGAAAGTTTAGATTATTTAAGAGATTAAGACTAGATAATTTTTTTTAAAACATGGGATTTGTTTCTATATATAGGATAAAATCAATTTTCTTTATAAATTCAGAGATTATGTGATTTCCTATTTAAAAAAATATCTATCTTGAAACTAGAAATGGTATTTGTTTCTATATATATATAATAAAATCATGTTTCTTTTTAAATATAGTGATTCGATTATTTCTAATTAACAAAATATCTATCTACAAATTGTAAATAGGATGTGGTTGTTTTATAGAGGTACAACTATATTAAAACTCCAAAAAAATCATGTTGATTCTAAACTGAAAATTTATTCTATACATGATTTGTGGTCTAAAGACAACATAGTTGTCAATGAACTCTCAAGGGATATTATTTGGGAAATTAATAATGACTCTATGAACCATTATGATGAATGAGAAGATTTAACCAATGAAAAATGATGATAACCCATAATTATATTAGATTAACTAAATTCATCATGGGTCGAATGAGGGTTTTGTTATATAAAACATTATAATAATGAATTTAATTATATTATATTTCATTTCTTTGATTAATAACATTTGATATCAACAATTTGATTTTATTATTACTCATTTTTTGAAACAAGGAATAATCATGTGAATAATAGATATAATGAATTGTAAAACAACAACACTCATGATAAAACATATCAATTCATATCTTGAATGTGGAAACATATTACTGTGCCAATAAAATGTTCTCAATATATGATTACCAAAATCATCATGGGTGAGTAAAATAACACATGTAATAAGATGGAAATTGATCTTCAATGTATTGTTATTGATAATGTCACTAGAGGAATGAAGATTTATCTTTGTATATATCATGAATTTGGAAAAAAAATTACCCAGTTAAATGTATTAATGGAATAGGAATATGTTTTATGTATACGAAATAAGGTATTAAATCATTTAATTCCCAATAAAAAATGAAGAGTATAATGGAGGTAAATAATGATCACCCAACGGTAACATTAATATTATAATTCAATTTATCTATGGAAATTTATGATAATATTTATATCAACATCTTAATCTAAATGATATATCATACACCAATGATGCTTAATTTGTATTTAAATCACCAAAGATGATAATGATAGATAATTTTTAGTTGTTATCTTTTCCTATCCTCATTATTACCATATTAAATTTTTAATACTACTCCCTATGAAAATATTATTATTCATCCATTATATGAATTTAATTTTTCTTGGAGTCATGATTATCATTCATTACATAGATCTTATATCAATTTTGAATGAAGGTATGTGAATATAGACACCCAAAATAAAAAATAACTATTTATTAGTTGAGATATTAATATCTACTTTAAATTGTAACTATATACAGTGAAGGGGTCTTATCACCTACTCGTGAGGGACATTTAGTGAAATTTTTTATTAGAAACTAAAAAATATATATATATTTCTATTATTGGGAATATGAGGATGTATTTCCCAATGTACATAAAAGTACAAATTGAATTACAATGTTATGTTTCCAATAGAACTCAAATCTATGGACACACCTATTTCAAAGAATCCATATAGAACAGTCATGTTTGGGTTTTATGAATTGGTGAAAATACCATAAGTAAATCTATAAATTTGAGTCACTAGCCGATTTTCAGCATAATGGGGTGGATATATTCTATTGTTCAAAAAGAATGGTTGTTCAACACATCATTGCATTGATCATTGAGAAGAGAAAAAATCACAATAATCAAACAATATCCATTACCATTAATTTATGTATTTTTTGATCAAATTCATGTAAATATATACTTTTCAATGATTTACCTTCAATATTGATATCAATAACTTACAGTGAATAAGGATGATATACCGAATATACCCTTAAAATAGGTTATGGTTAAGAAACATATTGATTATTCTGTGAGTAATTCCTTCCAAAAGAGAAAAATTCCAGAAATTTATTGATCTTACTCAGAGGATTGATGAGATATGGTGATTTGAGGACTGTAAAATGACAGCTACGGGGAGAGACTAATATTGTAGAATAATTCATTTTGTTGATTGAAAGCACTAGGCCCGATGCTTTAGTCCGTTTCCCTTGAATCCCTAATTTCAATGAATTCTTGAGTGGGACAAAATATTTTATCTACATAATGTGATGAATTCTCATGTACTTTCCTAGATTCAAATATTCCAGTTGAATAGGTTTTATAGGCATTCAAGTATCTTATGGGATATTGCCTCATTGGTTTGAATTCTCTTTTGGAAGGAATAGAAAATGGATAATCCCCAGTTTGGTCATTATGTGAGAGTTCTTGTTGAAGTTGATATTGCCCACACATTAGTGGAAGATGTTTTGTTCACTATAAGGGATGAAAATTTTAATATTTCAATTCAATATGAGTAGAAGACAAAATATTGAATAAATTATAGATTCATTGGTCATCCTTCTTATTGATGCAAGAGGGATAAAGATTTCACATTTTCAATGTGAGGGGCCTAAATGAAGTCTCATGTCGAAGAAAGAATGACAACGTGAAGGTATTTCCAACTTAAACAACCGTTTACATTGATGTAGGGACATCTAATGGTAATGTGGCCTTAGATAGGAAACACTCTACTATCTCTTATGTTGAACGAGATTTTACTACAAATACTCTTTGATCTCTTGTGATTGAAATAGATATGATAGTTTCATGTTCCCAAAATGAATTATATCTTCAATACCCCCATGAGAAGAGTAATGTTGGTGGGATTATATTGGTAATTACTAATCGTTTTCGAGAACATATAGATATGGGAAAAACAGGTCAATTAGTGGTGAATTTTATAGACTGTTCACTTGATTCTGAACACACATAGGGACATTGCAACAAGTTACAGACTGAGAGAGTCACTTCTGATAAAGGAATTAGAAATCCAACAAATTCATGGAATGAGTCTAGAAATTCATTTATTGGGTATTGGTCTTGTGAGACACTTGTGGGCGAGAAGGAGGTTGTGATATCTCCCCAGAGATACTTCATCCTTCATAGCAGTCCCATAAGAATAACCCCACTGATCGTTTTGTGGATATATGTTCATAGGGGGGATCCTCATACATACAATGAGTATTCACATCCTACTATAATAGATAGTATTACTAGATCCACATCTCTAATGGTGCATCTCCATGAAGGGGCAGATTGAGCATTGAATGATTCAACTCAAAAACTAATTTATGACAGAACAAAGATGTTTTCAACTAATGGTTGTAACTGATATTTCATGGATTCACCCAGGAAAGGGTGTTATAAGATCCCCACCCAAATATTTTTGTTCCCTTGATAGAATTATATTAAAAAAAGTTTACACAATATAGTGGATCATTCTAGGAAGATGTCTGTAAAGTTACACAACCTTATTATCATGATATTTTTCCTTCAGAAATCCTAGTTCTCTGACATTGTGTTAATTTAGATTGAATAAAAAATGTATCAATAAATGAATCCTCAATGCATCTAAATCCTATTTTGATGAAGGAAAAAATGAAGAAGGATAAAAGTAAGAGATCCAAGAGATTATTCCAATTATAAAGAGCCTCTGAAAAAGATCACAACCCTTACATAATGAAGTTATTTTACTAAAATTTTAAATGTTATAAAAACACAACAATGTGTAAGGCCTAAAGAACTTATATCATTTCCCATAGACCTGTGTTTATTAGAATCACAGAATGAATTATTTATTTTCATATGTTGAATGATTTTAAGTGATTGTCCCATTGTTATCAATTTATTGAACAAAATTATAGTGGTCATACTATGAATCACCTTTGGGATTTTTCACGTTACCTTATATAATATACCTCCTATTATAGAAATCCACATTGGATCAATTTACAAAATTTTCATGGTTACAACTATAAAGTTTCTTCTGTTCATGAATCAACGTCCTATATTAGAATATGGGTACTTTGGAATGAGGTTGGTGATTTTTTAGAATTGATGTTACAAAATGGGTTGTTATGGGAGTTTCAATATTGTCTTAAAGCCTGAATAGAAATCTGGACTGAATATTAACCTGTCTACCTCATTAGAATTCATTACCTTCATTGATTGACGTTATATAACTAAAATTGAACTTTCATGGGAACAATTAACTTTTAGTATTAACACTTTTCATGGATGGAAGTCATGTAATATTGATAAATGTGTTTTTTCAGATAGATGATGAGATGGTTTAATATTTATTTTCTTTCCACACATTACAAAAACATCACATAGTTGACAAACCTATTATGGTTGATATTTCCTTTCTAATTATCAGGTATATTCCTCTACCCTTTCATTTTAATAATGGGAGTATTGTGACCCCTGGATATAGACAAATATTTATTGAGGATTAGAGTTTCATTTAAGATAGAGGATCCTTTATTATTCGTTCTACAAAACTAAATAATGTTAAATGATTATAAAGGAATTAGAGAATAAAATCCTTCTCTAACCTTGATCTTCATATTATGTTTGCTGATGAAGACCTGGAATGGTATCCAATATACAACTATGATTTTAGAGGCCCCTCAAGGGAGTAAATAGAAGCCCTTGCAAGTATTTATGACCTATTAACTATGAGGGAATATCTCGATTGATATAATATAAATTATAAATGGATGAGGTATGGTGAGAAAACATTTAATTTTCAATTAAATACACACAAAAAAGGTCAAAGCATGATTAAAGGAAATTAATATTAAGGATATCCTTTATCCCTCTAAAAGTGAGATCTCAATATAGGGGTAAATCACTTCACTAATATCTACACTGATTAATATGATGTTCTCATTGAGGAGTTTATTCATAATATTACCCCTTTTATTTAGGAACCAAAAAATGAGGCTCTCACACTGGACCCTCCTATGGAGGGGACAAAGTAAGGTCTCTTTTCTCATAACATGGAAGGGGCTACTAGGTCAGACGACTTTATCTTGAAGTTATTTATGATTTATTATTATAATTTGCAGTTTGATATGACCAATGTAGTCAATATTTCTTTACTGATTCCTACAATCCCTATGTTATTAACTCTATAGTTATTTATCTCATTCACAAAAAGTAGAATGAAATTGAGATTAATTAGGTTAGGTATATAGATATTAGAAAAATGAACCTCAATATAAATAAAAAAATCATGATGATTGTTTTTGGTTATATCATAAGGGAGAAGGTATCCCCTTGTTAGTTTTGTTTTATTCTTGTCAGGAACATTCAAAACCATCTCATTAACATTTCAAAAAGTATCAACCAGATGTTAAAGAAGAGTATGATAGGTAAGATTTCTCTTAAAATTTACATTTATAATGCAATTGACATATTGAAATTTGGATTCACTTTTGGAGTACATACGATGATTATATTGTATAAGGATTTCATCAAGATCATTAGTAGCATTCTCAGATCAGAAAGGATATTTATTCATAAAAATATATTTCTTACGGGGTTACATTCAATGTACAAGTGTAATTTGGGAAGCTGATCTGCTATATGGGATTTATTTTCCATTATTCAATAAAATTTGACGATATTACTTATTGATATATTTCAATTGTTCTTACATAAATAAGTCAAATCTGTAATAGACACCTCATCCCATCCCATTATTCATATGATGATAACGTCCTCATATTTAGGAAAACATACCAGAAAAAAATATCTATAAACAATAATCAATTTTTAAATTATGATATAGTGGATGGATAGAACATTAATTTGAATGAAACTTATATTATTCTTGGTGATGGACTCAGTGTGGGAAAATAAAATAGGATCACCGGGTCTCTTGGAGTTAGGACGGGTTCCCTTCCCTTCACTTACCTTGGAATCCAACATTTTTGTGACAATGTGCGATGGAATAAACTTAATGGTATATATTCAGGCATCATTAATAATATGTCTATATGGAAATGGAATTCCCTTTATCAAGAATGAAGGGGGTGCCTCCCTATCTTGGTTATAATTTTAATATTTGTGTACTCCTTTCCAATTTATAGATTGCCAATAAATTTTCTTAGTGAAATCTAATGAATGTTGACAAACATCATATTGACCCGATCCATTAATGAAATACCTTGATCATAGTCATATGTAATGATTATATTATGACCTTTGATATGAGACGCCATGAAATCAAGGATCAAAATATATTTAATGATAAACATATTAATAAGTTCACATAGAATCTCTTATCTTTGATGGAACCATATTTGGTCTTTTTTCATGCATGTTTAAAATGATGCATCTTAAAGGATATAGACATTACATATCCACATTTATGTATACCTCTTATAGACACTACATCAATAATATTTTCCAGACTAACAGTTTTATTGTGAGTATGCAATCTAAATAGTATTAATGGAGAACTCTATGGCTGGATAATCCTTCATACATGGGTGACATACCTACTGACATGTTGGACATGTTTGTGGATAATTTTATAGATCATAGATTCACCATTGATGTTAGTGTCTCTCCTCAATCCCACATATATTTTTAGAATAACACTTTTATGGAAAATGATGTTTTCATCCATTAGCCCAATATAATTGGTCACTTTAATACTAAAGAGTCCTATAAGTTGAACTTTGTTCATGATTCCCAAGATCCAACTTCAGTCCAAAAATTCAAAATTGAATTTTTTTTCTAACCTCTGAATTACTACTACACTAGATAGTATGAATTAATAGGTTATCCACTCATGATCAATGGAAGATTGATGGCTAGAGCATTGAATCTGACCACCACTTTTGTTTGAAGGATGTTGAGAATGTATGTCCCGTATTTCATTCCGTTCACTTTTCTAGGAAATTCTGGGGGTACACTAGTGTATCTATAATAAGAATCATTTTTATCATAGGATGTTTGAATACATGATGTTCAACATCATAATGTATGGATGATGTACTATGATATAAAACCTATTGATTTTTTCTCCTCCAATGACACTCCATACCATCTGGATATCTAGAAGTGAACTCAATTTTGATAATAAATCCCCATTCATTCATGTGGGTTACTTTGTTGTTATAAATGAAATTATAGTTTTAACATCCATAAATAGTGGATCCATGGAAAAAAACTTTTCAAATATTGTGGAACATTGGTTGGTCCGATTTTTTGGTAATCCAAATCTCTAACTGATGGTCACGTATTTCCACTGGATTCCTCATATCTTACACTACATTAATGATAATGTTGATGGATCATTTTTGGGGTTTCTGGGACATTCATGTTGTGATGGTGTCTTTCCAAAGAACTGTGTCTTTGTCCAAGTCTGTTTTCATCATTTAATATGGATGAAAAAAGCATATAATGAAAAGTTGTGGCCTATTATTTATCCTATTAAGCATTTTTTTATCATCATTGAATATTATATAGATCGAATCAGACTCTAAAAATTCAGTTCTTTCACTTAAGATGAGTACTAGAGATATTCCATTTTGACATCTACCATAATGGATTGTATATGATGATCAAGTAAAGCATCCAAATATATGAACCACACATTTTTGTAGTGGGAAGAATCAGGTGGCCAATTCCCAATATAGAATAAATGTCATAGAAATGACCTCCATGTGGTCATTTTGGACTCCTGCATTTTTCTATGCTTTAATGGATGATGACATGAGGGGAGTGTCTCATTATCGACAATGTAAATCCTCATAATCCATGTAACCATGTACTCTTGAATTTAATTAATTATATGTGTGGATATTCTAAATAAAGAAAAACATTTCCTTATATAGTTATAGTGTATCATTGGATTCGTAAAAGAAATAATTTATTTTAAAAATTCCATATTAAACAATGGTGACCATGATCTATATTTATCATGGGAATCAAGTATACAATATAAATATTCTAATTCATTTGTTATTTATATAAAATAAACCAGCCATGCTTACATAGATGGTAGCAATGTTCATATGGATATATGCATGTGTGGAAACATTCATGGAACTACAAATACATTTGGAAAAAACAACTATGCTCACACTACATTATTGTACAATTTTTACAAATATATATTTATGAATTATATAATTCTCTATGATGTTTTTTACATAGAAAAAACATATTATAATAGAAATTGGGAAACACATGGGTTTTTTAAATATAATCTAGGACAAAATAGTCTCAAAATCCAACACATGGAACAGATTCAAATAGAAAATATCCATCCCAATACACAAAGGATTCGTGATGCCCATTAGATAACCACATATGTTTTCCATATGTGATGACTATAACTTTCAAACTATTTATGTATACTAACAAAGATCATCAGAGTATTATAGAATTTTATATTGTGAAAAGATGGTAATTTTCATGAAACATAAGTCCCCACCTCTATGATTTCTATTAACTGATCCCACCACCACTCATTCATAGTGGAAAAGGACATTTTAAATCATCATGATTTATTGAATTAATGAAATTCAATATTTCTTGAGCTAAAGAGGATATGTAATTATTCATGTAAAAATAATTCATGAACATGCACCCATTAGTAGATTATAATCGAACAAAATTGTAGATATTGAATTCAAAAAGTTGTATAGCCTTCTTTCATGAGTAAAACATGATATAATTATTGGGGACTCACATTTTATAATTTATTTTCGAGACATTACTAATGGAAATTATGGATTCATTAAAAAAATAGCAGTTTTTATTAATGAAAGGTACACCATTGATAACCCCTATAATTCAAGAAATATTAATCCATTTAATAACAAACCTAATGGTACCCTATAGCATGACTCCTTATAGTAGTCCTGGTATTCTTAATTTTGAGTTCCCAATGTCCATATACCCATTTAATGTAGGTTTATGCATTTCATTATTGTAATGAATCTTATTTTCTATGTTATATTTTCAAAAATTTATATGAAAATTCCTAGATTAGGTGTTGATATGTCATGTAATTTTGAGGCCTGGGGTGGATAGAATGGTCTGCTGAAAAATGTCATGTCTTCATATAGTATGAAATTCACACAAAAATGGAAAAACTCAAAAAAAAATGGTGCCCAGATCAGAAATCTGATGTCACTGTTGCAATCCAGATGGTTGGTTTACCCTATGTGCGACATAACTTTAGTCGGTACGAGCCACCACTGAGAAAACATGAACATATAATAATCATAAATAAAATTACTAAATAAAATTATTAAATAAAATTATTATATTATTCATATAATTATAAACCACTAATGGTTCCTCCAATAGATAATTTTAGTGCACAATTGAGCTCGCGAAGATGTACATTCCAAAGGAGGATCTTAACATTGGCCAGTGCTTTCCAAATGTAGAATGTAGTATTTTAGAAGAGACCATAAATAAAATAATAAAATAAAATTATTTAATTATTCAAATTCATATATCTCATAAGTGGTAACTTGGATTGGAAATCCTGGAGTTTCATTGAGCATGTGAGGTTGTGTGTTCCTTAGTTAGGGTCCCATAGTGACAGGCATGGGTCGATGGTAAAAGATAATTTTTTGGCATTTTTAAGAAAAATAAAATATTCTTAAGAAAGATTATTTTATTTAAAAAATTTAATGTACTGAACAATCCATCAGAATGTTTCATTTCATAAATGATATAGAACAACGACGCTGCAAATGAATCATAACAGACTCTATGTTTCATTTCATAAATGATTAAACATAATGATGTGGTTACCCAACATAACTGAAATGTTGAAACACATTTCATCCATGAATTTGATTAAGAGTGTTATGGGATCGGGGGTGGATCCTAGAGTTTTAACTAATGCCTTGTCGGAAATTCATCAGCGAACATTGGGCAGTGACAAATAATCAATAACTATTGAGCAACAAAGGAATTTTAAACACACATCAGCTGATTGAAGAACAAAAAATAAAATATTCACCCATTTTCATTGATCGATTAAAACCAAATTATGGGGTTTATTTCTACATTTTACCTATCCCGTGTTCTCTATTTCTAAACGAAGACCGTGGGTCAATGAATTACCAAATTGACTCATGGTTCGATCGACTATATGAGGATGGGATTCTGCATTTATGGAGTTATGGGAAGTATGATTCACATTTTATTAATACTCAATTAATCTACAAATAATGATATATCACTCAAAAATGAACAAATGTTGTGGTCTGTCCATTATGAGTTCCTTGTGCGTCCTTCTACTCCACCCTTTTTTATTCATTCATCATGACGTGACTACAATCGTGGTCTAAGAAGGATCACATCGGTGTATAAACCAAGGAATTATGCCAACATTGATAGTGGTGTTGGGTGAAAGACCTATAACATGGGAGATGATAGTGGTAGAGGGAGATATGCTACAACAATGTATGTTTTTGGCCAGGATGGACAATGTGGTGATAAAGGCGGATATCACGAAGTCCAGTGGTGGTGGAACCCATGGAATCATCTATGGGTGGTGTAATAGTATCTTCTAAAAAGGGAGGAGGTCGTCGTCACATTGAGGATTCTGTGCGTGTGAGGCATCAGATGGAGGTTACACAACATGGATACAGAAGAGGATTGTCGCAGATCCACTGGCGATGGAAGAATGTTGCGGCTAGTGAGGGTTATATAGGGGTGATGGAATGTGGTCAGTAGACCACATGCAGGGGATGTGGTTGACCATCTATTGACCACATGATGAAATGTGGATTTGGGACATTCCATATTCAAGCTCAACCCAATCAGTATCAATATTTGACATGAGCCATAGGGGGGAACGTGACAACTGTGCTCCCTGGCTGAACATAAACATGCCCCCTAATGCAGGCCTGGTAGGATGAAGGTGGCAATGCCAATTGGTGGGCCAGATTCTAGCACAGAACACCCAAAATAATGAGTCCAGTAGTCTAAAAAGTCTTACACAATGGTCTAGACTTGATAGGGTCAGCAGAAACATGACCGGGTCAGGTCCGTTTAGTCTGACTAGGATTTACCAGGCTTGGACCCCACAAGAACCTTTTTACTAAAACACTAATATCATCCTATCCATACATAATATTGAAGATCTATAAGTGGAATTGGGACCCTTGCAATGAGGAAGTGATTTTGGTTTAAATCATGTTTACTTTTGTGGATGTTGATATATGACTAAGGGATTGAGGAGTAGATTCACCCTCAATCAAGTGCACTGTGAGTGAGAATCCCATGGATAGATGTGAAAATAAGGAACTGACAAGAAGAACATATAGGACCAATAGATTAGAATACCATAGTGGATCTGCATAATAAAAGACCTGAGTGTCCTAGTGAATGAGTGGACCTTAATTGTCCATCCGAAAAGCAGTCCTCAGTTTCCCAACAGATGAGTAGACCTTAGTGGCCCAACAGACGAGAGGACCTAAATAGTCCTACAAATATCATTGATGAGTGAAACTCAGTGGACCAGAATAGGAGCATACCTCAGTGGTCTAGAAGTCGAGCATACTATAGTGTCCCAACAATCCTTTGTGGGGAGTGGGCATCAATGGCACATACATCCTTTGAATTCATCAAGGATGAGTGCTTTAGCAGTACAAGGTGATAAGTGTAAATATTGTCAGTACTTATTTTACGTCATTATATCATACATGTGTGAGATTTCAACAACATAGTATGTAATCTATCTTGTGGTATTTTGATTGTGGTTTGGGGTCCCTACTCAGTATTGTGTTACTCACCCCTTCTTGGGTTTCTCCCACACGCAATGTGTCATGTGAAGACAATCAAAATTTTGATAGAGACCTTGGTGGTCTAAGACCATGTAGGGTCTGGTGATATCTGACTGATGATTCATACTTATACGACTTCAGGCGGCACCCCCTTCGCCTACCCTTTATAAAGGTTTTACCGTAGACATACATCATGAAAATGTACTCTACTATTGTTGGGATTTTATTATTTATCCTCTTTTAGTTTTGAATGGTTACTCTTTTTTGTTTTCATAGTAATGTTCATGATTAATTTTTTGTACTGTGGTATGGGGATGTGTTTGTTTGTGTGTACATAGCTACTCATGAAAATGCCTCCTAGTGGTGGGATAATTCATTTGATGCAAGTCGCCATCCCCTGTCCTTTGAGAGGTTGGCTTGGGTAGTCACAACACAAGCCTTGGGGTATAGGTTGTGAGATAGTGGTATTAGATGGGGCCATTTCAATCATAAGAACTCAGATTGTATGATTTTTGTTTGGGGAAATAGTATTATGTGTTTCAAAATATGCTTTTATTATAGGAAATCTAGTATTGTTGCATTGGTCGATGTATATATACACATGTACCCTGAATTCTACATTTTGACTCGGTGCATGAAAACAATGGTTTCAAGGAGAAAAATGATGGTTCATGCATCGTATAGGAATGTGTTGAGTTTTCCATGTCCTTATTTGTTTAGTACACTTGGAATATTGTAGTCCTTGTCTTATATATTTTTTTGATTCAAGATGATTCCACATAGATAGCTATCCATGATTCCACTTCAAGATCTCAAGGATGATCTGTTGGGTGATGAGATAGGTCCATAGGTTCTTACCAAATACCGCACCAGTTGGTGGTTTACCATCTATACTAGAACCTATGGATTAGCAAACGATAGTCATTGTACCAGTGGATGAGATGTGTGGGATGAGTGCACGTCATAATTTTTTGTCACGGAGATCCCTTAGGTTCTAAGGCGATCCCAAATCATAGATGGTGAAATACAACCTTGAGGTGGTGATTGAGTTTTTCGCCTAATTAGGAAACCATTAGATCAGATGGCGGTTTTAGAAGTGATCATTCTACATGACTCAAGAGGGTGATGGTGTGGTTTAGATTACCTGATCTCAGGATGAGGTGTCTCTTCCATGGACATATCCTAAGAACCCTTCTCAGATATGTGGGATCTTGCCCTAAAATCTAAGGGATAGACATTCCTAATAGATTCTATAGCTCTATAATGATGAAATGTGGATAAATGAGTCTTAATCGAGCTGTAGAGACTTTTCTAGGTTCTTGATCAATATGATTTGACCAGCGATTTAGGGCTTGAACATCCGAGTGAGGTCTGTTCAGGGAAATCCACGACTGATCTCTTAGTATGTTCAATCTAAATTATGCTATGGTTCTAGAGAGAACAATTATGGTTGAATTCCCCATTCTTGAGTGAAAATGGCGTGTGGAATTCAGCAGTGGGAAGACAAGAATAGATACCTCATACATATGAATATAATGTTAGTCTAAAATACATGTACAAGTGATACATTCAAAGAGGAGGTTCTATGATGGAGGATATAATTCTCGTGGCTCATTGGGTGAGTCAAGTTAGCCTAGAGAAAGTTATTTATTTTCAATAGAATGTTGAGGGCATATAGTTATAGATTTTCCGACCAGTCCGGGAGCTAAAAAGAAAATTGTGGATGGGACTTTGAGACATGGATAATGAATGGAATAAATGAATCAGCAGGGCGATATAAGTAGCAGAGGATATTTGTGATCAGTACAATGTGGAATAAATTTTGACATTTTACAACCACCACCCCAAATGTGCTCCATACTAGGCTAATGGAGATAGAGGAAAAGGGAGGGAGTAGTTACATGTGATCAGGGAATATGTCTCAAGTGCACCATGAATGATTCGAGGTATGATCTTTGTCTACTCTTAGCTACCATATTAATAGAGATAGGTGCACATGATTCATTCATGTCCCAAATATTGTTTAAGAGCTAGAGTCCCCATTTAAACCATTAACACGACCCTTATGTATGGATATTCCTATGGGTGGAGACTCAACAATCATACTTATTTTAATAGTGTGATATGAACCATGAGGTGAGAGTTTCGATTGGAAACTCTTTGTGGCATAATCGATTCGTTACAACGTTATATTGGGTATGGACTAATCGTCCACATTTTTTGTTTATATTGATTATCTAAGGATAAACTATGTTGTATGTATACATCATTTGAATGGGTTCTTCCATGGTCAATGAAAAAAGGATCCCCAGACAGCATGGAATAAACTCATGCATAGGACGGTACAACCGATCACTCTTGATTTGGCTAACCATACCCTTGTGGTAGAAGATTTTTTGAGTTTTCAGTTCCCAGTTTTACTGGAGGAGTATGAGAATGTCCCTCTAAGAAGATATAATCATGTTTACCTCCAAAAAGGGGGATAGAAATCTACAGAATTTTATTCCCTGATATGGCACTGATATCAGCATCAGTATATCAGATTCCATTCGTAGAACTTCACGAGATGATGGTTTTGGTGAATGATTTGTTGAGGAATGGTATAATATGACCATGTGTTAATGGTTATGTGAGGATTATCGGCACATTAACCAAGTGGTCAGGATGCAATATTATCTACTACCAAAGTGTTCGATGAACTAACTGATCAGTTGAAATGGGAAGCATTTCACAAATATGGAAATGTGCATGCGAGCTTTGTAGCTATTAAGGTAGAGTTTGACATGATCCATGATCTTGACATGGAAGTAGTAGTCTTCTGATTGAAGATACAGTGACACTAACTTATGGTGGAATAGTTTACCATCCACTTTAACCTCAAGAGTCTCAATTATATCTTCTATCATAAGTATTTAAACAAGATACAAAGACACTGTTGGGAGTTTTTCCAGGAAAATGACTTCAATGTAGTCTATACTCCATGTATGGAAATCATGGTAGTAAATGCTCTTAATAGTTGATCTATTTTGTAGTTTTTAAATAAGGAATAAAATTAGTTGGCCTCGATACCATTATACTTCAGGGATTGAGATGATACATATTACCACCAAATAGTGGTTGTTACACCTACACTCATAATGTGAGTCAGGGAGGCCCAACTCGATGGAAACAACTATGATTCTTTAGGTTATTTGTTTCCCATATAGAATAACCTGGATGGATATTCGAAATGTGGAGAGCATTACATTCCACTCAGAGGATTCACAACAGTTGCAGTGGACGCCTAGAGTGATGAGATGCATCGACTCTTGCATTTGGGTGTCATGGTGGACACTACGGATGACCAAACAATATTATAACTATGATTACTTATTGATATAAAATATGTTCACTTGTTTAATCTATATCATAGTTTTCCAACACAGTGTGTTGAACCCCTTCACTTGGAAGGGGTTTTTTCTTCCTTGGGGATCCAAAAAGGATTTGACAAAGGATATCGATGGGATAGATGATGAGTAATCACATAAATTTAGGGGATAGTGTACCAATTAGTTGATCACTGACCAACTAACCATGAATGTCACTTTTTATATTTTCATGAATAGAGTCTCATACATGTCATGGGATTCCCCTACATGAATGGGATAGTTCAACTCCATACATTCCAAACAATGACAGTCTTGGAATGTGGTTCAAGATTTAAATCATGGTTGTGGAAGGGAATGGTGGAGGTATTTGGGAATTAGCTATGCTTGAGAACAACATTCCACCCACAGGTAGATGGCTAGAAAAAGCGGAACATTTAGGTCATAGGGGATATTCTATCACTATGGTACTATTTGGGTCCTTGTATGGGTGAACCTGTAGGTCATCACTTTTCAAGACATACCCCAACGGTTTAGCGGTCATGGGCCCAATGTTGGTGCGATATACTATAGAGAAGTTTTAGGTCATCCAAGAGAAGATGGAGACTAAATAGAGAATTCATAATTCTGATGACACTAGTAGAAGAAGTCCCTTCGAGTTCCAGGAGGGATACCATGTGTTTATTGGGTTCTCACTTTGATGTGGGATATGTCGATTTGTATGGGGCGTCAAGATATCTCTAAGGATCATCATATTTATTCTTATACTATATAGAGTGGGTGATATGGTGCACATCTTGGATATACCTCTGATTTTAGATCAGGTGAACGATATCATCCTTATATCCTAGCTAACAAGATATGTACATGACACATCCGACTTCATTCCCAGGGAAATGTTGCACATTGATTACCGAGAGACCTATGTGGCATTTTCTGTAGAGATAAAGGATCGACACGAGAGGAACCTTTGTGAGAGATCAATTACTATAGCTCATGTTCGTCAATATCACATGAATCTCTGGGAGAGCATTTGGCAGTGGGAGTCTCCATTTATTTCTTGTACCCTCTTATATATGTGAATCCTAGGGTTTGAATTTTAGGTATGTAAAGCCTTATGGTGGGGATAATGTAATTACTTGGGATTTCATGTTTTTATTTTTAGATAATCATTGAGTAAATTCTAATACTAGATAATAAGATGACAAGCAATTTCGAGGCATGGTGTGCCTGTATGGGTCCATCAAAAAAATTTATGTTTTTAAATAGCACGTGTGACCAGTATTTTGGAAAATTAGAATAAATCATAAATGGTTTCTTGTATAAGAAATCTATGGGTACTATTGCATTCAAGATGATTGGTTTACCCTAGGAGTGACTTAACATTATTTGGTGCATGCCTCCATCAAGAAAACATGAAAAATGGAATAGTCATAATTAATATAATTAATTAAAATTATTCTATTTTTCAAATCCTTATAACACATGAATGGTGAATATCATTGAAAATATGAGTCCACCATTGAACTCAAGGGGGAATTCAATACTTATGTAGGCACTAACATTGACTGGAGGATGTAATATGTTGAAATTAGTCTTTGGAACATGACCATGGAAATAATAATTAAAAAAATATTTTAATTTTGAATTCCATATAAGACATAAATTGTGACACAAATTGGAAATCCGAGAGAATTTTTGATCTCATGAAGGTGTTATTTTCTTAAGAGGGGCCTAACCTCGACTTGCGTAGGTCGAGGGTAATGTAAATTTTGGGAAATTTTTATGAAAAAAACATGAAAATGTTTTTTATTCAAAAAAATGTTTCACTACATTGAAACATCAAGAAAATAATTTTATTTCATAAATGGAATATCATAATGACACTAAGAGAAAAGTATAAAATAAATGTTGTTTCATTCAATAAATGAAACAGTGTCACAATGCAGCGACTCAACGTAACAGAAACAATGAAATGTGTTTCCTCCATTAATTTGATTAACGGAAAAATGATATCATGGGAGGATCCTATATTTTTCTCTGAAGCCTTGGAGGGAATTCATTTGTGAATGACGAGCAATGTCGAATGATGAATGATTAACAATTAGAAAATGGATTTAAATCATACGTCGGCAGATTAACATACAATAAACACAAACTTTAACCTTCAACAACAATAGATCATATCCTAGGTATGGGGTTTATTTCTATGTGCATCCATTTCCCCCGTTCTTCCTTTCTAAATGACGAACGCTAGTCAATTCACTAAAAAATGACATTTGGTTTGATTGTTAATGCAGGAATGATATTTTGCATCTTGGGAGTTATTGGTTGTTTGATTCACATTTTTTTATCCTTCATTGAACTCATAATAAATAAAAATCACACCAAAAAGAACATAGTTTATGGTCCATACATCATGTGTTCCTTTCGCATCATTTTATTATTCCCATTTACATATGTTCATCTTGAAGTGACAGAAACAGTGGTCCAAGATGGACCAAAATAGTTGATCAACACTGGAATGAGGCCATTCGAGATGCTGGCGTCAGGTAAACAACTGCCGATATGAATGTTGACATTGGTGGATGGAGAGCCGCAGTCAAGAGGGACATGACGGTGAGTGAAGGCCACAACCTGGAGGCCCTTAGTGGCGAAAATTGTTGTCGGCTCGAAGGCCAATAACAATGGACCACATGATAGCTACTGTACCTAGGGGACCTAGACCACCAGATGATGAAAATGTGATGGGGGAAGCGCATGCCGATGGTATCCCGTATCAATAGAGTAAAATTGAGGCAATGAATTGGGCATCAGGAGGATGACGGTACACAGTTAGTGGACTGCATGTGGGATAGGCAGCTGACCAACTATCTATCGTGTGGCATGGAGAGAACATTGTGCCTACAACATACTGACTAAACTAAACTCTCCCACTAGTATGGGCCAGGCTAGGGGGATCCAAGCCGCTATGTGGCCAAACAGGACATAAGCTGGACTAATAGTGATGGTTGGGCTAGAAGAATGAGATTGGGCAGTTGGGCGGCCCGGTAGGCTGGACCATCTACCCAAAGGGTCAAGTCCAGTAGACCCAACAGTCATATTTGGACCACATCATCCTAGACCTGATAGGGTCGGGATGGGTCAGATGAACCTGGTTAGGTATTTTCGGTCGAACATGGTTGGGTTGGGTCGACCAAACTTGGTCAGTCTGGGCTGAAACCCAACATCCCACTTTCTAAAAAAATTCCAACAACCTACAAACCATATGTCTGATTGATTGTCCATTTTCTCGATTAGAACCATTTTGATGAGATAGTCCATTTGGAATGCACTATGTGGACACTCCTGGAATTTGGAAAATGACTGATGGTTTATGGTTTATATTTTCCAAGGATCAATTGTTCCACAAGAGGGAATCCTATGACTAGATGTGGTTATAATGAAGTGACGAGTGAACCTCAGTGGAACATCATACATGTAAACCTTAGTAGACTAGAAGATGATCAGACCACAATGGATGAGAATACTAGAGTACCGTAGTGGCCAATGTGATGATGGGACCTTAGTGGCCTACCATACGAGTAGACCTCTGTTTCCCAAAAGATGAGGGGATCATAGTGGTCTAATAGATGAGAAGACATTAGTGGACCAGTAGACGAGCATACCACATTATCCTAAATGACATCAGTGAGTAGAAGACCTCATCATCCCAGAAGTAGATTAGTCCTCATGGGCCCAACAAACCTCAGTGACGAGAGGGTCTCTATGGACCAACATACCTTAGCATTAATCAAGGATGAAAGCTTCAGCGGTGCAATGTGTAAAGTGTAATAACTATTAGTCATAATTTACTATTTTAGATTATACATGTGTGATAATTCTAATATGTTTTTTGTGGTCATTTCATTGTGGTTTGGGGTCCCTTCTAAGTATTCATTTACTCACCCCTACTGGGGCTTCACCCACACATGTCGTGTCTTGTTCAGATGAATGATGTTTTGACAGACAACGTGGTGGTCCATGAGCAAGCGGTGTCCAGTGAGATCCCATAGATGAGCCATACATATATGGATTTAGGTGACACCCCCTTCACCTACCCTTCTAGTAGGGTTTAGCATAGGCGAACATTACGATCTTGTACATTGATTATTGTTGGGCTTGTATTCTAACCCCTTTTCATTCACATATGTACTATTACTCTTTATGGTTGTCCAAGTGGCATGTATGTTTGTTTTTCAACATTGTGGTCTATGGGTTGTGTCTGTGAGAGTACATGTACACATGATAATTCCAATCACCTATGGAATAATTAATTTGGTTATATTCTTCAACCCATGGACATTAGGAAGTGGGATTGGTGTAGTCACGACACATGCCTCAGAGGACGATTCATGACACTGAAATTATGTATGACCAGTATCATTAATCCTAATGTATGACCACTTTTTTATAAGAAAACATAGTTACATATTACATTTATTTATCCTATGAATTTGGAGCATAATTCTGCGAACCCCCATATTTCACTTTACCTTGCTAGTGTTCACGCCTCATGCCATCCACGAGAACCTATGTAGTGTAAAAATAATCCCCCATGGTGGAATCATTATGTAATACTTGTGAACATTCAATGTGAGGTGGGATACAGTTATAACCTTCTCTCCTATATCTAAATGGACTTTAAAGGGTATAATACCCTCCATGTTTGAACTGAGTGTATTTATACTTAACCGATGAAACATCCTTGTAAAACAATTATTAATTTCATGACAATGATCTATTATAATGATGTTAATATATTGAAATTACTTGTGAATAAAACATAGAAATCCACATGTATGACGTTCATTGGTTGAAACCTCAATTATAAGGAAGATAAAACACATATTCACCAATTTTTTCCTTATTTTCACTCCTTCAATGACACTACTGTGCTTTCCAAATGATGCTCAATTACAACGACTAAAAATATAACCCAAGCATAAACTATGCACTCAAACTACATGTGATTTGATCTTTATCTCCAAAAATTCTACACAGGATTCTTCTTTGATGTCTAATCCTGATAAAGTTGAACACCTCTCTGAGTTTCAACCCTGATATCCCAATACCTCAAAATTTCATTAATTTTTTCACCTAGAGGAAATGACACAAAAATTCTATCATTATCCCCATGTTAAATTAAATCCTACTATCGAATTTTACAATACCTAGAAGTCAATAATAATATTCCCATACTATACCCACAATGTATTTAAACATGTGACCATCTTTTCCTTCCAAAAAGTTAACAATTTGAATGGACCATCCCAAAAATACATCGAACACACTATTATCCTATCCCAAAAATAAGTTAACCCTATTACGAACCAATCCCAAAAACATGTATAACTTATGAAAAAATAATTCCTACATGATTGTAAATTTATTAAAATTATATATCCATAATTTATAAAATCTCTGAAAAACTAATCTCCACAAGACATGGAATATGTGAGTTAATTGTATCTATAAAATAATAACCATGTGACCAACCTATCCTCATTTGATGTAACCCTATGACTGTAATGTTCGCATAGATCATTAAATCTACGACTAACTAGATTGAAATATGTTAAAAATATATGTAACAATTCTCTAGTAGTCATTGAATCATCGAAAAAACTATATAAGCAATTTTTAAATCAATATAACCCATACTCTGTACAATATTTTATGCCTCTGATTGGACTATCCCCACTATATGGTAAACATATGACAAATATATCCCTAGAATATAGAAAATATGTGAATAACTGATTACTAAATTACATGAAACATAATATGTATCATTCCCCACAATATTTTAGTCCTTTAACCATGTCCCCACATGGCTTTAAAATAGTGACCCCAACAGATACATCAGATTCTAAACACTAAGTGATGAACAACCTCAACCTAACGAAAAGTGCCTCAAATCCACTACAATATTGGTATATATTACCCCATTACCATCCTGAGATTAAATTGGTTCTAAACCTAATATATATATTATATAATACTCTGTCAACATCAAATGTGTAATATAATATAGATTCCCAGTAACCCCTACATCTATATATGTCTATATGTGTCTTCCCTGATCATAGTATCCACCTATCATCATAGAATAGAAATTATTAATTGGTTTCCATGTAGAGACAGCATAATGGAATAGGATAAAAACAATACACAAAAAATTGAGGGAGGACACGACAATAAAACAGTCTCCATGTAGGAATCTATGGATGGTGGAACTGGCATACCATCATCACATTATGACAGATAGGCTAACCACATCAACCATAGGAGTATCATTCAAAAAATATTTGGGGGAATAAATATGTAGACACTAGAAATTTTAAATGAGTTATTACCAATACAATTTTGAAAAAAAATAAATGAGGAGATAGAGGTGAGGAAAAATCATTGAATGAATTATGTGTGTCCCTAAGAGAAAGAATCATATTTTTTTCGAATTTGATTTGAATACTCTTCTCCTTGAATAGTTAGATGATCATTATTGATGGGAATAAATAAATATGTATGTCACTATATCATGAAATTAAACATTATTCCAAATCTTATAATATGGGGGACTTTACATGAAATTGTTATCATACAACTACTGGCTAATGAAATAGTCTGGGAATATCTTATCTAGTGGATAATTATTGTATATCATTCCACTAAATTTAAGATAAGTAAAATTGTGGATCACATTAAGAATATATTTTATCAAACATTTTCTATTTTTTACATTATACACTATATAGTACCCAAGTAGATTTAAATTTTTTATTACCCAGTTCTAATCTTCATAGATGGAGGTGAACTGATAGTGCAACAATCCAACACAACTATGATCTTACAATGAAAATCACATCTCCAAATGATACTATGTTCTCTCACCCTATTTTCTAACTAATATATTTCAATATATGTTCATAAATCCATTGGTTTATTAGTGAGAATAGAATGGGTTCATTCTAACCATGGTAATGGCTTAGAAATACCATGATCTATTATTATCATATCAATGTAAACTCCCCAAGGGGATTCAGAGTGGGATTCCCCCTAATGATGAAGTAAAATAATATTGGGAGACTATTCATACATCATTATAACATCTCACACCCCTAAAAAAAGTAATGGGACATTGCATCCATTCCCTAGAAAACCTAAAACTAAGAGTCAACAATTAGAGCCCCCAACCCACCATGCTGGCAACACAGAGCATCTCCCATGGACAATGAGGAAGAAAATAATATTCCTAAACTGTCAGTTCCTTTCATAAAAAAATTACAATGAAATTGGTGGATGGGCAAAATCCATTCCAGATAGAAGGCCTCTAACACATCTCTAGTGGACACATACACCAGGGAAACTCCAAACCAAACACTCAAAACCACTGTTTAGAGACCCTTAATTATTGATTATGATTGAAACCCCAGCAACCTACTCAGATGTTTTGTCTGATTACAACTATTGTGGGAATCACTGGTATATATCATTGGACTATAAAGGATGATTCATTCCACCTTAGAGATCCTACACATAACACTATACCATTTCATAGTGGTCATCCAAAAAATGAAGACCTTATCGTCCTTACAAGTCCTTCTTATGGAAAAAGGGTGATCACATTCCATGGTGGTCATACATGTGCCACCTTCAATAGTACACATATAAAAGTATCCATATAAAACATAATTTTTTACACTCCAGTTTCTCATTCACTGCCAATGGAATGAACCGGGGAAAATTTCTTGTCACCATCAAAATCATGGAGATTCACATGAAAGAATATTGAATAGAATCTCCTCCTCCCACACCATTAGAACAGTGGGATTAATACATTTATCTATTTCTCAGTTTTTAAAATATCATGGACCTAATTATATTATAATATCCCCAAGTGAACATGGATGTGGAGAATGTTCTGGTCTATGTTCAATTATTATATATAGAACCTTAGGTACAATCATCACCATCTTTAATCATGGCCACTACCTTAGATGTAGGAGACTTTTCAAGATCTATATTTTCACCCTAAGAAGATGGTGAGAACTATGATTAGTAAAAACAATTATATCATTCCCAATCATCAAGCAGCTATATATACACTAAATATTTGGATGTGGACATAATGATGTCCCAACCTCTGGATGACACTTATACATTCTTGGGAGGGGGATTTTATTAAGATATTACCCTCTTCCCGAAATCCAACAGTATATATGTTATAATTCCCTACCACATGTAGTTTCACAACCAACTATAATTGTGGATTTAATCGATTTGGAAGAAGAAACATCACTGATGAAATATCATTAGAAAGACTAGTTATTGATCATGCCCACTGTCTAGATATTAATGTTTTATAGGAACCTACATCCATTAGATCTACCACACCAGAGATACTTAGTGGGGAATTTGTGTCCAGCATTCACCATAATATTTGGTTGATTTCTAACCAGTTTTAAGATGACTACCAACCATATTTAGGGATCCATGAGAATCACTTTAACATCTCTTATAAACAAGGGTCATGAAGTAACTACCACAATACTTCCATGATAGGCTTGGTGGTTGAATATAGTTATGAAATTCATAACTAATATGGTAGTCTTTTTCCTTATTTAATTGTACGCACAAACCCATCATTCTATATTTAGAATATAAAAGGAATAAAAATAACCAATTATAGACCTGTACTATAAACCATGAAATAAAAACCTATTGGGGGTAATATTGTATGAAAATATATACATGATAGTAAAAGGAACAAATATGTTCCCAACCAGAATATTGTCCGAACAAGAAAGAACATGAATCTAAAATGTGGAAAACCCCATTATCTAGATCTCCATGAACCGACCAATGTATGATGTCAGATGCACCGAGTGTTCATATGCTCCTATGTAATCACCACCCAACTATCTGTTGACTAAATAATAAATTATATGTGTTGGAAAATACAATATATGGGTTAGTATAATCCATCCCATTAGGAAATCCCAAAATCTGAAGGGGGGAATGTAACATTAATTATAGTCAATGAGATGAATGAAAAGAAACTATTTAATAAAATCCGATTACATTGATATATATATATGCATAAAAGATCAACCCAATGAATATGAAATGACAGATGAAGGAGATATCCATCTGATTTCCAATCCCAGTAAATAGATTTATCAGTTTCAATGTCCCCTCACTAATCTCAAGAATCTAATGTGTCAGTATGGAGAGACATCAATGTTAACACAAATCTCGTCATTATCCCAAAGAGTAGAGGGGAAAAATCTCTATATAAAGGACCCATGAAATGGTACCATGGGATGAGGTCACTTATTAGATAGTATATGGATGAAACATACCCTTACAGTTTAAGGGTTACACTCTTGAAGTTGAGGACACATATCCTGATATCATAGGGGGTTCCACACAAATATTCTATAGGGGACCCATCCCTACCCAACAATAGTTTTCCACTCTATTTGATATGTAGAGGACCCGTAACAGGTCCTAGCATGACTGTTTCACTCTGATGGTAGACAGACCACCCATTCCATACCCATCGTGAGAGTTCTGGTCTATATATATACACAACACCCATTCCGTATATCAATAGTAATGTGCGACTCTTGTTTCTCTAGTGAGATTTCCTTGTCACTGGCATCATCAGAAAACACATAAAGAAGTTTCACACTATGAATACTTCACATCATATCTCAGAGGAAACTATTAAGGATACCAATAAATTTTATGTTAAAAAACACACTATATATTCTAGTCATAATGAAAAATTATATTTCCAAAATATGAGATAAGAGAGTTTTAAGTTTCATAAAAAGGAATATATGGGTACATAACATGTAAGGGGACTCAATTGGTATGTGTTCCTACTCCACTTCTAATGCATGTCCCTCAGGGTATACTGATAACTTATTATATATATTCCAAATGATGAGTAAGAGTATTATAGACATGTATGATATACTCAGGGTCTTACCCGTTCTCCTACCAATTCTTCTGTAATCTCAGTCCAATTCCATATACTTCATTACATGGAATGTGTCCCATCCACATGGCATCTTATCCTTAAATTTTTAAAAAATCCTATGACTTTATCCAATAGGGGATCAACAATACTATTGTACATCAATGTACATGTGTTTTAGTAGGTTTATTCATAGAAATTAATATTTAATTTTGGTGCTCGAGATCATTGGAAATTTCATTGGACCATTCCTACATGATTCCCAAAATCAAAGGAAAAGTCATCTAGTAATAGTTTTGATGCATTAGGTGGTGGGAAAACGGATTCCAAATCTCACATGGTCATTTTTCACATGCCCCCATTCACTTTGAACACCTCATGTTCCATTCCAATAATGTATGATATCATGGATGCACAAAATGATCAACCAAATCATGTGATTGATTACAATTCATCATCAATATTTCATATTATTAGTCATAGGTGAATCCACTATTAATATGGGGGTTCATTCTAGCTTTATCCTACCCGAAAACATTTATCCTTGACCCCGTACCATAGTGAGGATTAAATGAAGAATTTGTGGGGGAATATCATCAAAAAATGTGTATTAATCACTAACTAAGAATTATAGGCCAATGGATAAATTTATATAAAAATATTTGGTGAATAACAGTTGTGCAAAAAATTTATATTTGTACACAGGCACATGTAAATTATCTAAATTGGTAATTATCAAATAAAAATTATAATAATGATCAATATATATATAATATTGGTGTAGAAGTTTTTGTGAAAGTCATACATCAAATTGGGTCATTCAATGGTGATAAAGGCGTATGCCAAAGAATGAGATAATTCATTATTTTTCTGTATATTTTTCATCTAGAAATTAGATTTTTGTATTTTTTTGAATATGATATTCTAATGATTGGATTAAAGAAGAATAATATCAATGGTCCTTGGGTTATGTGGTTAACCCTAAGAATATTCCATAATAGTTATTTCATTGATGATTATATTGTTAGTTTATTTATTTTAAAATAAATAATTTAATAATTTATATTACTTAAACACACCGACCAATGGTTGTGATATCCTAACGCCATGCACAAAATTATTTTTTGTTGTGGATAGGGTAAACCATTAATTTGAAACTTAATAATGGTCTCATATTTCTAATTTGAGTTACATTTTAAGAGTTATAATATTTTTAATTTGAATCTACATAGGTGTAATATAAAATATACTTACTATTTTTATAAATTTATCTCTAGAAAAATCATGCCTCTAAATCAGATTCAATCTCAGCACTTGGATCGCAATATGTCCTTCGATAAATTATGCATCATAAAAGAGAAAATCATGGTTTATAAATCATTCCATCCTTCAATATTTTCTTCCCCAAAAAGTTAAAACAAAATAAAAATATTGGTATACTCCTACATCATCTATGTCTCCCAATTCAAGGAACACTCATACATTCTCTCATGATAACTCAACACAGGAACCAACTGGATGGTCCACCCACATTAGTTTCTCTCATGTAGTTACCCAATCTCCACTATGATCTCCATAAATGTGTATATGTATTTTATGTTCTACACACCACAGTTTCTAATTTTCCTGGGGTCTTTCTTGTATATTCATATATATAACACAATGAATACATCATGAATGTGATCCTTATGTTGTGGAGGGGTGATGTTTTAAGAAATCACTCCAATTATTTTAATGATCAAAAAAGGCCTGATAAACCTTAGGATAAATTTCCACCCTAGAATTATCCAAACAATATATATTGTGGGAAGTGTTTTGGGAATATATGGTCTCCCAATTCAAACTATAATGGAATATGAAGTCAATATGCATAAAATTTATTCATACTATGTGTTATCCTCATCTGATCGTGAATGGAATAAACCTACTATGCCATTTTCTACATAAACTATAGAATAAATAGAGTTTTCATGTCGATTCATGACCAAAAAAATAAAAACATGTAGTGTCTCTAATACATGGCATCAAAATTTGAAATGAAAATAATAGAGTGGTAGCAATTATCTCATGAAAAATTACCCAATTCAAAGTGATCCTTTTTCTTTTTCCATGGTCTTAAATGAAATACCTCTACATATCCTTAAGTAAATGGATAAAGGTGATTAATGTATACACCTCTCATTGATTGTAATGCTATACCCATTCTCTCAAGTGTCCATAAATCATCATGTCATCCACTTTCCCATATTTATGTGAAGCACCCATCATTATCAATGAAAATAGTCTAGTGCACAACATGAAATTGAACAACCTCCTGTATGTACATCATCCCCTAACTATCTACTACATGTTTTTCCCTAATGGATTTTATATGAGGTAAAATTATGAGTCAATAAACTATCATGTATTTGGTATCATTTCCTCTCAATATATGTAGAAGTGTTATCCCAACATAAATGGATATATATCCCCATTAAAAAATTCCTAACAAAAGGGGCTACAATAAACCTAATAGAACCTAGATAACAACCAACACATGTTAATATGGGAGGTACCAAGAGAGGATATCTACCTCTTTCAATATCATACAAGCCCATCAAAACTACCACTGAAAGAATTTATAAATACTGTTTACACCGTGATGTACATTAAAATCATATATGTGTTAATCTCTCTTCACCTCCTATGACATCGTGACTAGGACTATCGTCCATCTGTATAAAATAGTGACGTTACTCTATCCTTCAATAAATAAATATGTTGAATCCCATGAGATTATATATTCATGTAAACAAGACCATATATGTCTTCAAACCAGGTCTATATCACATAACATAGAAGTGGAGGATTTAACCCCATTTACTATAAAACCATCACCACATTGACCATCAGGTGTCCCCTATAAATAAGCTAACTTCTCCAAAAACACCAATATAGAATGTTCTTGTGAAATATATCTAATTTCATCTTCAACCTTATTTTTCTACATCATTATGTAGAGAATATCAATGTAATTTTCAGAATAAAAAATCCAACTAGAGCATCTACCTCATATTCCAGACTCTTTGCGTGAAGATGTACTTGATATTCGGATGGCAAGAGAAAACAAAATAGAACCCTCCATGAAGATAGTGGTTATATGTCCTTGGATTAAAGACTATGATGTCCTTCTCTAGGTCATGGTTTATGTTTTTTTCTTGCTGGGTCTCAACTCTGTTAAACAACAGATTATAAATGATTTCTTCTACATTAACACTAAAATTAAAGCAACTAATGATGCATCTCAATACACAATGGACTAGATTCCCTCCATTGGTATGTTTATTACATGAGAACACAACATAATTACCCTAAAATCAATGAAGGATCTATGAAACAACAACCTCTATGTAATCATATACCTTTCCTATCCAAATCGATCAATGTGAAATTATTCCTTGAGATGTCTACAACAAAAAACATGTAATAACCAAAAATCAACAAAATAATTTATCCAATAGACCTCTCATGGGTGGATCCTAAGAATGAATTGCATCAATTTTCACTTGTTAAACATTTAATATATGTTCAAAAACATACATCCCTAGATAGAGAAGGTCATTGTTCAAGAAATGTAACATTGAGAGATTACAAAAAATATGGGTCTCTTGATGAATATCCATGACCATGGTGATGTTACCTACTTAATATTATGATGCATATAGATTTAGTATATCATTAATTAATAAATTTAAAATAATATATCCCTGTATATTTTTACGATATAGTTCAAAAAATCCATAGGAATGATAGGGGAATACATCACACCTATTGGTGTGAGTAGGAACTCACAGTGTACATATCCACATCAGAATGAATACTTCTTTATATCCTCCTTATTAAATCATAATTGGTTGTACCCAGACTAGATATCAATAATTGAGAAATATATCATTCCTCGCAAATACTCAAATAGTGCTTCAATCCTCGATAGATGGATATTGTTCACTATCATGGCCTGGTCAAGGAGGTGATAATGCATAAAAAATTAAAATCTTTTATACTCATTTTCCCTAAACAATACTCGTACTGCCTCTTGGGATGTGATCTAAATAATAAAAATCATATCTCAATGTTCCACCAATAGTATCTATAGCTCTCAGAGATCGGTAGGGGCCATCCATTATGCCGAAAAATATATCAGAGTTGTTTTGGGATGCATGTTGATATGATACTCCATCTCCTGCCTTATAGGTCCTCCAAAAACAACCTCGGGGAATAAAAATATAAAATCATCCCTGACTAAAGTATTGATTATTCTTTAAGAGATAGATGAACTAAATAATATAATCTAAAAATAATGATTACTGGTATGAAGCATCTTAATCACAATACCCAATAACACCTCGATGATATATCTCATCCCCATAAAAGTGAATATAGTATCTTCAGTGTGAAGGTGTCTGACTTGTCTGATGTTACAATCAACCAGGGTACAGTTAATGGAAAACCAATCCATACTCGTAATTAATTTGTAAGGTTCAATAGTAATGACCATGAGGTCACATGAGAACCTCTCCCCATCATGAGGTAGTTTAAATTTCATAGATTTAAAATATATAGAATTATAATTCCATATGGGAACTACAAGAAAATGTAGGAGGGAAAATCCTCAATTAGGAGCTATATCTATCAAACTAGGAGTAATGATATGAAATAATTATTTTCACTTAAGATGAATTATATTGAATGAAGAGTATAATAAAAACATATCATACATCTAATTATGTGTTTTGATTCTAGTTCATTAGAATTAAATTCCGACTACTTTCAATAGACAAGACTACCTGCTCCTGGATCCGGATGTGGGTTGCATGGTATGGTTGATGAAAGGATCTAGTAGTGTTATACACAGAAAACATACAATCCTTTCAAATATCTCCCTCATCCTCTTATAGATATTCCATCATGGGGGATACAATATTTTTTTTCTATGATATCCATGATCATTGCACTTCTTCTACCATAGTGGTATATATTCTATTAGCCTTTACACCATAAAACATCATGTTCGTAAATCACATAGATAGTGACCTTTAATAATATATTCATAGAAACGATGCACTCTAATATTCCATTTTACTCATGTGTTTACCCGACAACATGTATGATTCTGATCTCAGGAATATATCATTTTGTAAGATCATATCGAATTTCTCCTATTATCTAATACAAGTGAATCTCTCTATAACACCTACTGCCAGCTCTAGATTTCTGGCATCCCTATAACATGAATTTCCTAATTACCATCACCCCTCTCAAACACCCTAATATAGGTAATATTAGACCTAGGAAAAAAATTTCCTCAATATCTTTAGGTATACAATAATGAATCATTTCTTACTAGAAGTATCTTTCCAATATCATGTCATGAAAGTAACACATATAGTCTATGAAATTCATGTAATAATCAAGAACTGTGTTTCCCGTTTTCTGCAACACCAAATTGATTTGAATCTGATCTTACTAAAACCAAGAGGCATAATATATATCTTGGAACAACTTTTCAAAGTCATTACATGATAATTTAAAGTCATTATTCATCTGTGTATCTAGTCTAAACCAGCCCCTGACTACTCCATGGAGATAAACAACTTCCATAACTATTACCAGATTAGTTATTGTCATAATCTTCTTAAAAAAAATATCACCAACTCTAGGAAATCAACTCCTCTATAGATATCAATATCATCACGGTACCTGAGTGAACTCCAGTGGTAGAACTCATAGAGTTTTATAATCTTATGATCATACATTTCCTAATAGGAGGATACAATATGCTACTCGATAGGAAGGTGTGTAAATACATATACACATGATGGAAGAACATCGCTTGATGGCCTTCGAACTGATTCCTAGATACTCATAAAAATATCATCATGATCCAAAAAGGTTGACATGGATGTATGTATTTATCATGAAATCCATAAAATTTAATTGAGACGTTCTATAGTAGAATAATAAGATATTTTCAAGGGGAGATAATGGAATAAGTAATGTCAACAAATTAGTCATATATGATTAATTTTCCATTGATCCCCGCAACCAGTGTCTTGTTATTACAATTTGACAAGATTGTAAACCATGAATGTTGAATAAATGCATCTTCCACCCCCACCAGCATTGTGATCCCTATCCTAAAAACCACACATGAGAAACATTGGAACTCATTCCTTATATACACACCAAGTCCTCATAATGGGAAAACGCAAAACAACTCCTAATGGAATGAATAAATTTGATACAAATTTACCACAAACTAACCTGACCCAACTATTCTAAACCTAAACTACCCCAAGCATACATCCATGGTAAAGTGGTGCCATAATACACTAAAACAATAACTAATATGATAGAAATTTTCCTAATGAAACTTTATGTACCCAACATACATCTTCATGAAGAAGTGTTGATGATTAAAAATAATATATGAAACATCTTGAGTATAAACCAAGATTGTAATTCAGTTAGAGTGTTAGAGTACGTATGTGTTAACTATAATGTTAAATTGAAAAAATTCATTCCCACGGCAAATTTATCATAGCCTATGAATGCTAAAAACTAAAATGACGAGATACCCTTGAACCAGATCTAAAAAAACCCCATACATGCTCAAATAAACAATGTATCATTAATGAACTCTATAATTTATATTAAACATTCCATCATATTCAGAATACATTACATGTAATGGAATATACCATGTAGAGGAAGGAATTTGTTGGAGTTGGTGACCTAGAACCAACTACATTTTACTTCATTCATTAATAAAACCCTTATCACATCTTGATTGTTATTTTGTGTGACAATGCATGTGATAATGTCCTAATGACATTTGTTCCATTAAAGGGTCATAGTGGATCCCTGCTATAATGAGAACCCAAAAGTGCCATAACACTATTATTTAATATATGTTCTATGGATGGATGATATTATTTGATGGACACAAATAATACAGGTCATTAGGGGTGAGGACTCATAAAACTTTGAGGCACCTTCTCATGGTGTGCGCCCTTGGTAATATCCAGGAGGATATTATAAGAACGAGACCTACCAGAAGGAAATCCACATTTCATAGTGTCATTGTATGTTCCTATCTGCGGACGTGTGTATTGGCCCTTAGAAATTAAGATTATAATTAATGGTTATTACAACTCGCACACTTAAATGTATTGATGAAAACTGTGACGACACACAGTTCGCAGTGAGGTAGGATACGTTGGGTGATTCATGAGTAATACAATATTAATAGATTATTTGAGAAAGGATTTTCCCCTTCTGTTCCATAACAGAAGTAGATATCTCAGGCCCTTTGATATAAATGATATAGCCTATATAAATCCATGGCCATGGTATGATATGGGCCAGTTCAATTCTGAAAAGTCAAATAATGAATAATCGAGCACATGGGTTTATGGCACTAGCAAGAAACCCACTTGATTCGAGATATCATGAAAAAGGTATTATATTACATAGTAAATTTTTTTAGGAGGTGACATGTCATTGAGTTGTTAACTTCATTCTCTATGGGTGAATTGGCATGTTTCTGTACGCTAACCTTGCACTTTAGGCAGGCACCACCTAATTCCACTAAGAAATAGGCATAGAGGGTCACACACTAATTGTGTCCATGTATCTCTGTTAAATATTAATTTGACTTGTTAAATAATGATTATTCCCGACTGTGGTTTAAAAATTATTTATGGATTCCTAATCGCATTTATTTCGACACTAATTATTCGAGAGAATATATTGTGGGTGAAATAATATATTTATTAGCGAGTAATGTAGTTAAATTTATTTAAGAAATAAATATCCATTAATCAAGGTCAAATAAATGTGGAGGAGGAGATAAAGAAAAATGGAAAATAAAAGTACACGCCCTGTATATTAAATATACACTCTGTGTAGTTTAATGGAAAATGAGTACACATCGTGTACCAATGATTAAATTCTGTGTAGTTTTCCAGTTGGGATTTTGAGGATATAATATTGTTTTATTAAATGATATTAACTATAATCAGCGTGGGCACATGTGACATAATTAATAATCTGACATGGGTTTTCAATAAGTGTTAATTTAATAAATAAAATGTGTAACTCGTGTATTTATTGTCATAACTATATAACCGCTAACCCGATTATAAATATCCTCACAACCCCAACACTTTTCCAATCAATCATTGTGCACAACAATTCTAGAGAATTCTTTCAAGGACAAAAGAACACCTTCCTCCAAAAAGGCTCTCAAGAACGAGAGATCAAGGTGATCGAAGGCGGACATCGCAAGCGAAGGTTCTTCCGCGCTACCACCCGGAGATCCCTTCGGCGATGTCCGGAGATATGTGGCACACATGTGGATCACCGCTAGAGGAATCCTACACTTAGATTCTATGATGAAACGAAGGATCACCGAATCATGAATGGACACATCAATAAAGAAAGAATTACACCAAAGTAATTATTGTGAATTAATTAAATTAATTATAACCAACATATGATGGTCTATCTCTATGGTTCCAGGATTCCCTCTTTTGTTTTTCATTCTTCGTTCTATTAAATGATTCGACATTTTATATCATGACGGATCTCAGTTTGAACGTTATTTAATGGTAAAATTAATGTTGGGAAAACCTACAATGTGCTTCCGATGCGCCCAGAACCTACAAGTGGTATCAGAGGGGGGAATATCATTGATTATAATTATTTAGTTCTGTGTTGGTTATTTACACAAAAAATAGTTTAGTTGTTTCAATTCAAGTAAATCATTCCTTAAATCTGAATCTCGAGATCTGTTCTTCCTCTATCGTTTCTCGTTCACCATACAAAAATGACCTTTATAATATATTTTGATTAATATAAAATAGAGGATCTCATCCGGAGGAGCCAAATGTATCTGTCCGTAAAACACCAGAATACATGACATGTATTCGGAAGTAAATGACATGTAGTCTAGGTTCATGCATCAGACTACTATGCCAAATCATGCCATGTATTGATCCTATCAAAGTCATTTATGACATTGTGTGTTGACCAGGAATAGGTGGCACACTGTTTCTGGATTACACGTTGTGTGGTCTAACAGAACACGACGTGTAGTCCCTTCGGGTTAGGGTTGGACCATGTACAACGTACAGAACAATCTCAGCTGGGAAATGTGTAACACAAAAACTACACGACGTGTGTCCCACTGAACACGTTGTGTACTACGAAAATTTCTAAAGTACATTAACACGCCATGTCCCTGGGAATTTACTTTGGATGTACGGTGAAGAAAAAGTACACGCCATGTAGTCGAAACAAAACGTCGTGTACTAACCCAAATTATGAATGATTTTTAAAATTTATTATTATATTATATAAACCCTAGAGATGTGTACCATAGTGCATGCGTAAAGCTGAGACAAAACTCGTTATAGGTGTTTTATATATGTGCGTTTAATTTAACATCTGCATAATAAATGGGAATTCACTGGGTTGCCTCCAATGTACAAGTTATGTACAAGGATAATTTTAAATGAATTTATTTGTTTAAAATTATGATGGATGAGAATCTCAAGGAAATTCAGAAAAGGATTTAAAATAAAAGGATTGATTAATTAAAGATAATTAATTAATTCAAGCATGATTTATCTTAATCAAGAAGGATTAAAGAATTGAATTCTAATTTTATTTATGTATAAATATCGTTGCATGTATGTATGATCATGATCTAGACAAGACCTTTGTATGTGAATATTTTCTATTAATTTATTTATTTAAATTAAATTTGTTGGCCTGGGAGCCTTCTCCTCATTAATATATAGGGCATGAACACCCATGGATTATTTTATGTCAAAAAAACTTTTACCCCCCACCTATGTGTGAGATTAATGCATATGTAATGGATGGAGCTCCCAAGCTAGTGGAGGTGGCTCAAGTTAGGAGGCAAGGAGAAACAATTCCGAGGAGATACAAAGGTGGACAGGTGAAAAGCTGTAAACATGAACCCAAAAGGTTCAAGGTGTTTCTCCCCAAGTTCTTGGATTATTTTATCTACCGCTAGATAGAATAACTAATAGAAAACGTCATGATCATACCATTTATGTTAATTCTATCAGTTCTGTGGTTTATTTATCGTTAGTGAGTTCTCACGATCCCACAATTAATGAATTAAACAAGCATGCAAGATGGGACTAAAATAAAAAAACATCTTATGCGTAAATATTATATTAGACATGGTTAATCAATTATGTATATCCCACTTAATATTACCAAGCATGTAATCAAAGATAATAAAATGGAAATTTATGTATAAGGATATAATCCCTCAAAATATATATAAAGTCGGTATAGCCTTCCATAATCTTGGTTAGAATAAAACCATAGTTCAAAGTGCTTAACCAACCCTAGTTGGGGTGATTTAAATTATCTGGGAATTCTAATTCAATGTTTTGGGTTGACTTGACTTGGTTCGTATCAAGGATTGACTGCCATAGTAGGACTTGGTGTGACAAATAGGCAAAGGTTTTGGAAATCCAAAATAATAGGATTTCAGGATTTGGGAGTCTACACAGTAGATCAAGGAGCTTCGAGTTAATGCAGTTGGCATTTCGAATGACAACCTAAAACCCTTTCAAGTTTCTTGACCAACCCTATTTGGGGTAATACGTTGGTCAATATGGATCTTTGCCACTAGAATATTCAGGAAACAAAATATTCCAAATTCCAGGGTGAGTGATACCGGGTTTCGATAAAATAATGGGAGACAAATAAGTATTAATTTATTTATTTGTATTAGTTTTTTAATAAAGTACTAAACCTTTGATCATCTTAATTTGTAGAAATGGAAAAGGAATGACTTCAAACATATCATTACTAACCAAACTCAATAAGGAAAACCTTGTCACCGGCACCAATTTCCAAGGGTGGAACAGGCGTTTATGCATTATCCTTCACCACGAAAGGAAATTGTATATGCTGGAAGAGCCTATTCCAATTGTGCCTAGGAAAACGTTCAGTGATGAGGAATTATTTCTCTATATGAAACACATGGATGATGCCACAGATTTCTAGTGTTTCTTGCTATCTGTCATGTCCAATGAGATCTTGAAGAAACATGAAAACATGGACTTGTATAGCATGATTTCTCACCTTAAGGATCTCTACCAAGGGAAGGCGAGACAAGAGAGGTATGTGGTCTCCAATTCTTTGTTTAAAACTAAGCTTGGATAGTCCTCACCAGCTGGGCCTCATGTAGTCATGCTTATTGGCTACATTGAATGCCTGGACATATTAGCGATTAAATTCCCATATGTGTTGTGTACATATCTCATCCGATCATCACTGCCCAAGAACTTCTCTAGATTTATTTTCAACTACAACATGAGAAACAATGAGAATAGTCTATCAGAACATCAGACCATGATTCTCTATGTAGACAAGCACATGGGGCGTGACAAATCCACTGTCCTTATGGTGAATAAGAAAATGAAGTACACGGAAAAGGGGCCAAAGACTTATAAATAGTCTGAATCCCCAGAGCACCGCTCCACCAAGAAGGGGAAGATCCAGAGGCATGTCAAGGAATGATAGGTTGTGTGTTTTTCATGTGTCCAGAAAGGCCACTAGAAGAGGAACTGCACCCAAAAGCGTGGGGATGCTAAAGGTGTGTTCGTTATCGAGTTTAATCTTTCTATTTCTACCCATTGGGTATTAGATATAGCTTGTTGGGCTCACATCTGTATACAAGTGCAGAAACCAAGTAGATTTTGAATGATTTACAGAGGAGAGGTGGATCATTGAGCTTCCAATGGCGCAAGGCTGGCTACGTTGGCTATTGGGGATTAACACCTCTCACTGCCGAATGGGATGCTTTTGGTTTTACATAACTATTATTATGTGCCACGAGTTACCAAGAATATAATTTCTGTATATTTTTTGGATATGGAAGGATTTGTTTTTAAATTTGAATATATGGGTTGTCTCTTTTATAAGAACAATGTATGTTATGGTATGGTACATTTAAATAATGGTTTGTATGTATTATATTACAAAAACCAAGTGTTGGAAATCAATAATGAAACAAACTCACATGACTCATTCATCACCTAGTTGTGGCCTCATCGTCTCGGTCATGTGAATGAGAAGAGCTTGAAAAAGATATGCCAAGATGGCTATTTAGACTCTACTGAGCTAAAACCAACTGATAGATGTCACACTTGGTTACACAGAAAAATGACCAAGCCGCCTTTTGGTGGATAGGGTGACTGGGCCACAGAGCATCTAGGACTAGTACACATGGATGTGTGTGGACCATTTCCAATAGAATCTAGAGGTGGATATTATTAATTCATCACATTTACTAATGATTTTAGTTGATATGGCTACGTCTACTTAATGAGGTATAAGTGAGAGGCCTTATATAAATTTAAGGAATTCATGAATGAATTAGAGAATCATCTTGGTAAAAAGATAAATAAGTTTCAATCAGATCGAGGTGGAGAATATATGAATCAAGAGTTCATCGATCTTCTACAGGAGTTTGGGATTTTATCTCAGCTCATTCGTCCTTATACACCACAATGGAATAGTGTTAGTGAAATGAGAAACTGCACCTTGATGGATATGGTGAGGTTGATGATGAGCCATTCTGATCTTCCATTATCCTTTTGGGGATATGCATTACAAACTACAGCATACACATTAAACCGAGTACCAACTAAGGTGAAAAATGGAATTCTATTCGAGTTATTGAATGGATGGAAACCCACTTTGTCGAACACACATGTATGTGGATGCAAGGCATTTGTTTAGGAATTCTCAGGAAACAAACTACTACCCCACAACATGAGGTGTATCTTTATAGGATATCCCATGGAAACAAAATGATATTACCTATATAACCCTTTAGACAGGAAAGTGACTGTCGCTAGACAATTCTTCATTCTTGAGAGGGAGCACATCCTCAAGAAGGATAGTGGGAGCAAGATTGACATCGAAGATGTTGATGCTTAGGATACACATGAGTTTGTATAGGAACAAGTTCCACAGGTCCCCATTGAAGAGGTTCCAGAAACACACGTACTGCGTAGGAGCTCAAAAGAGGTAAGGGAACCATAGAGATTTGGTTTCCTAGTCACCAAGGATGGTGAATCATTATTGTTAGAGAATGATGAACCTCTCTCCTACAAGGATGGAGTATAAATATCAGAAGCTACATGTTGGTTAGAAGCTATGAATTCTGAGATGGATTCCTTGTATAGAAACAAATCTGGGTCCTGATCGATGAGCTAGTTGATATAAAGCTTGTTGGTGAAAATGGGTATTCTAGATAAAACTAGACATGGAAGGTCAAGTTAGCACCTATAAAGGTAGGCTAGTGGCTAACTGATTCAGACAGTGTCAAAGAATTGACTATGATAAAACCTTCTCGGTAGTTTCCATGTTTAAATCCATAAGAATCACACTTTCCATAGCAGCTTACGATGACTATGAGATTTGGCAGATGGATTTCAAAACAACATTCCTTAATGGGAACCTTCAGGAAGATGTCTATATGACACAACCCGAAGGGTTTGTTACACCTGGTGAAGCCAAATGGATTTGCAAGTTTTATAAATCCATTTATTGATTAAGGAAAGCATCCAGGTCATGGAACATTCGATTTGATCAATCCATAAAGTAATTTGGGTTCATTGAGAAAGAATGTGAGCCATGTGTTTGAAAGATGTTTAATGGAGATGTGATTGTAATCATAGTAGTATATGTGGATGACATATTGCTTATTGGAAGTGACATACCAATCTTACATTCAGTTAAGGAATAGTTGAACAAGTGTTTTTCCATGATGGACTTGGGTGAAGCAACCTACATTCTAGGGATTAAGACCATTCATGATAGATCCAAGAGGCTTCTTGGACTATATCAGAGTACATACATTAACCAGATACTAAAGAGATTTAGTAATGAACAATCCAAGAAGGGATTGGTTCCCATGTCACATGGCCTAAATATTTTTATGAAAATGTGTCCTCAGACACAGCAAGAGAAAGATAGAATGAGTAAGATCCCATATTCTTCGGTTATAAGGATCCATCATGTATGCCATGTTATGTACTATGCTTGAGGTTGCCTATGCCCTGAGCATGGTAGGCATATATCCTGCAGATCCAAGAGATCAACATTGGACTGTTGTTAAGACTATCCTTAATTATCTGAGAAGAAATAAGGGTATGTTCCTGGTTAATGGAGGATACGAGGAGCTTGTCATCAGAGGGTATGCTGATGCTGGTTTTCAGACAGATCTGAATGATCTGAATTATCAATCTGGATATGTTTTTTGTCTAAATGGAGGAGCTGTGAGCTAGAAGAGTTTAAAGCTGCTATTTATCGCCAATTCTACAATGGAGTCCGAATATATAACGGCTTCTGTTGCAGCCAAGGAAGCCGTCTGTATTCATGAACATTTTCCTAGAGCTTGATGTGGTGCATAACAATAAAGATCCCATTACACTGTTTTTTGATAATACTATAGCAGTGGATCTTGCAGAAGAACCACAGTCACATCAACAGACAAAGCACATACTTTGGATGTATCACCTCTTGAGGGATTTATATTAAATGGGTGATGTTTTAGTGAGTAGAGTGTCAACGGAAGAGAATGTGGTAGACCCCATGACTAAAGGCCTATCTCAGCAGAAGCATGAATATCATGTGAGAGCTAGCGGGTTAAAAGTTGTTAGTAGTTGTATCTAGTCCATGTGGGATTATTTTGGAGTTGGTGGCCTAGAACCAACTACTTTTTACTTTATTCATTAATATGATCCTTATCACATCTTGATTTCTCTTCTGCGTGATAATGCATGTGATAATATCCTATGGATAGCTGTTGCATTAAAGGGTTATAGCGGATCCCTACTATGATGAGAATGTGGGAGTGCCATTAAACTGTTCTTGAATATATGTTTTATGGCCGGATGATATTATTTGAGGGACACAAATAATATAGGTCCTTAGGTGTGAGTACTCATAAAACATTGAGGTACCTTCTCATGGTGTGCGCCCTTGTTAATATCCAGGAGGATATAATGAGAATGAGACCCGCCAATAGAAAATCATCATTTCATAGTGTCATTGGATGTTCCTATACGTGGATGTGTGTATTGGGACTTATACTTTAAGATTATTATTAATGGGTATTACAACTCGCACACATAGATGTATTGACGAAAACTGTGACGACATTGTGTTTGCAGCGATGTAGGATACGTTGTGTGGATCACGAGTAATACTGCATTAATAGATAATGCGAGAAAGGATTTGTCCCTTATATTCCATAACATAAGTAGATATCTCAGGCCCTTCGATAGAATTGATATAGTATACATAAATCCATGGCCATCATAAGATATGGGCGAGTTCAATTCCAGAAATTCAATGAATGAATAATCGATCGCATCGGTTGATAAAACTAGCATGCAACCCGCTGGATTCAAGATATTTTGAGAAAGGGATTATATTACATAGTAAACGTTCATAGGAGGTGACACTTAATTGCGGAGTTAACTTCTTTCTCTATGGGAGCCTTGGCGTGTTGCTAGACGCAAACCATGGACCTTATGCAGGATCCGCCTCATTCCACTGAGAAAGAGACCTAGAGGGTCACACACTATGTGTGTCCATGTATCTTAGTTAAATATTAATTTAACAAGTTAAATAAGGATTATGACTGACTGTGGTTTAATATTTATTTAAGAATGCCTAATTGCATTTATTTCGACACTGGTTATTTTAGAGAATATATTGTGGGCAAAATAATATCTTTATTACCGAGTAATGCAGTTAAATTTTTTTAAGAAATAAATTACCATTACTCAATGTCTAATAAATGTGCAGGAGGACATAATGAAAAATAGAAAATAAAAGTACATTACGTGTATATTAAATATACATTCCGTGTAGTTCAATATAAAATGAGTACACGTCTTGTACCAATTATTACACGCCGTGTAGTTTTCCGGTTGGGATTTTGAGGATATAATATTGTTTTATTAAATGATATTAATTATATTCAGTGTAGGCGCATGTTAAGGAATTGATAATTCGACAAGGGCATTCAATTAGAGTTAATTAAATAAATAAAACACATAATATGTTTTCTTATGGTCATAACTCTATAACCTCAAACCCGATTACAAATATTCTCAAAACACCAACACTTTTCCAATCAATAATTGTGTACAACAATTATAGAGAATTCTTTCAAGGCCAAAAGAACTTCTTCCTCCAAGAATGCTCTCAAGAATGAGAGATCATGGTGATCGAAGGAAAAGATCGCAAGAGAAGGTTCTTCCGCGCTAGCACCCGGAGATCCTTATGGAAACGGTCGAAGATACGGGTCACACGTGTGGATCACCGGTAGAGTAATCCTACACTTGGATTCTACGACGCAACGACTGATCACCGAATCGTGACCAGACACATCAACAAAGAAAGAAATCCACCAAGGTAATTCATGTAAATTAATGAAATTAATTATAACGAAAATATAATGATCTTATCTCTATGGTTCCGGGATTCCCCCTTTTTTTTCATTCTTCGTTCTATTCCAAAGGTCCGGCGTTTTATATCATGACAAATCATGGTTTGAACATTGTTTAATGCTAAAATTAATGTTGGGAAAACCTACAAAGTTCTTCCGCTGTGCCCGGAACCTACAATATTTACATACCTCGTTGGACACCAAAAAATATGAAGGTGTATATGTAAGAGTCATAATATAATGTAAAATAAATATCAACCCAAATAAAACGAGTAGAAAAATCCAATGAAATTAATCTATATATATATATATATTCCAAACAGAAAGAATACCTACATAGAGAGAGAGATGATCTCTATCTATTACCCCATATCAAAAAAGTGTTTCATTACTTCTATAGTCCAATCAATGATTTACAACATAATTCAAATCATTTTAAAGGTATAACCTTGTCATGAAACACAATTATAATTCTCTACAATGTGAAGGGGAAAAATCTCTAGGTAGATGACCCTAACCCATGAATTACATGAGGGCTTCAATCAATAAATGGTCAATAGAGGACCCATGCGCTTACCAAAGGAAGGATCAAAAATACATGTTGGGGAACCATATGTTAACATCCTATGATGGTACAACTCTAGTGAAATATAGAGAAGCAATGCTATGTCTGGTTGGAGGACCCTACTCTAGTGGATATGTAGAGGACACGTGCCTTGTACTAGTAGAAGGGTAGAAATATAATAGTCTATAAATGATTCATGCACATTCTATCTGGATATTATAACACTATAGAAAAGTTTATGATTCATGCTCTATTAATGTAAGTGGGTCATAGTATTGTTCCTCTAGCGATCCTTCTTGATCACTTATCTAATAAGAATGTAAAAAAATAGACATAATAGGATAATCTTGTAATTGAACAATATATCCTAACATGGGGTACCTTATGTTTAAATCTAGGTTATCCACTATATATTTGCCGGCATATATTCTTTGGGGATTTTTTTATTCCCTTATTAATGGTTCATACTAATCATGTGAATTTACCAAAGAATATCAACCGGGAGTGTCGTAATCAAGAGTGCAGCAAGGCCCGTTATCGTGCACCCTTTCCCGTTCAAGTGTAGCTCAAATATGTGTTTTTGGATTTTACCTCTTGGTACATATGTTCCAGAGCTGCCTCTATCTACTCGTATCCAGACAAGGATGTATTGCTCGGAAAACTCACAAAATATCTACAATACCAAAATTCTAGTATGTTCTTCTATACTAATCTTCAAATTCTCTTTTAGGGATATGTGATCTAATCAGAGTTTATCTAAATCTACCTTCCAAGGTTTGTACTAATCTTCCTCTGATACCAACTGTAACGCCCCGACCCCAGTTACCAATAGTCATAGAATTATTACATAACATTGGCATGATCACAAGAAAGATCAAATCTCGAAAGACCGATGAGTTTAGTAGCCTTGGAAACACTAGATATATTCATAAAGTTTTACATTACATCATAAAAATGAAAACTACCACAACATAGTCTCCATATTCTACACTCTTATCCCCTCATACTATCCCTACAGGTCATTCATAATTTACTACTTCACATGCTGGGAAAAATAAAACATAGAAAAAGGGTGTGCTCAAATGCCTAGTAAGGATAACAATATAGCGGAAACTTTCATAAATAAGAATAAAAATTTAAGGCAATGTATAACTAAAACAAAATCCTTTTAAACTAGAACTTCAATATAGTATGGAAAAAATAAAATGAAATAATTACATTTAATTATTCACATGGATATTCTACTAATCAAATAATCACATGCAATATCAATAACCACTTTCATAATGATTGAATGCATAATACCAGACTATCATTACCACATATCCAAGGCCTCGTGCCAAGACTACAAATAAGATTTTTTCAAGGCCTTGTGCCAAGACACTAGTTTTTCTCATGAGACCTACAGATTCATCGAGAAGCTATAGTGGGCTCCACTCGTCACATATTAAGTCCAATGCATTCCTCATATGAACAGGTTTAAACATAACATAAACATTCGTATTAAAACATGCATATAAAATGTCAATACTATCTCCATAAACCATGAATGTTATAAAAATAACACATCCATAGTCAAAAAAATCACAAAACCTTCAATACAATATAGAAGTTTTGTATCATAATAAATCAACTTCGAATAAACTTAAAATCCATCAAAGGATGTTGACATAGATAAAATCAAAACTATATGAGAGAAATATCCCTTTTTTTAAATCATTTACAAGTCACATTATTATAAAATAAAACATTTAATTTGAATATTTTATTATAATATTGTAAGGGAAGCTTTGAATATTTTATAATGGCAGAAAATAGCCGCACCCACCGTATAATTTAAAAAACCATTCTTACCTTAATTCTGTCGAAAATGTTAAAAATGACCTTGTTTGGAAAACGACAGAAATATTCTTTTATAAACCACTTATAAAATTAAACAAGGGTATAAATGAATTTAAGACATATTATAGTTAATACTAATTTTTTTTTGAAATACATTTTTAAGAAACATGGATGTGGATGATAAAGAAGTCCATGTAGATTATTACATATAAACAACCTCGGATAATGAAGAGATTGCGAAATAAACCCTTACCTTGTACTTTTACTTGGTTGGGGGTAGGTTAACCTCATGTATAATGGTGAAATAATTGTTATTAAATTATAAAAGAATCATATACATTAATATGATATCATATATGATCTTTTAACATTGATTTGTTAATAATATCTTAGTATTATCGTTGTTTTGGGTGTTAACTTACTCATTTTATTTTATATGTTTTGTTACGTAAGTCATGTTTATCATGGATTGTTTGTGTCTTAATCATATCAAGAATGATATCAAGTCCTTATATACTATTATTAATCATCAAATTAGAATTAGACTTGAATGGATACAATGGAGAATGAATCTCATCGCGTTCGTGGAGACGGTAGTCCGTACGTACGCACAAACAACAATATCATTCTTTTGATATTAAAATAATATATAATTGGATGGTATATCATATATACAGAGTCATTATCATGACATATTTATTATTAAAATGAATTAAACATCATTATTATACTCATCTAACTAATAATTTATTGAATAACAATTATACCACGATGTGGAGGCGGTAAGCCGTACGTACGCACGTATGGTGACATGTCATTAAAAGGATGGATAGAATAATGAATATTATTGTACCATATTTATAATAATATTAAATTATATAGGAGATACTGGATTCATTAATTTATAATGGGAATAACAAAGAAAGAATAATTTGAAGAAGAAAATAATTTGAAAAAAGTGTGGTAAAAACCTTACCTCTTCTTTGGGTTCTTCCTTTTGATTTTATCAAAAGGTCTCCTAAGGTTGGATATATGATCAAACTAAGGCCTCTAGGTTGTATTTAAGGAATTTTAGAGAGTATTAGCTCAGGGTTTGGCCGAACCAAAAGGCTTTGAAGGTGTGAAGTAATGAGAAGGGGGTGTGCCATTTTATAAGAGGGGTGAGGGGCACCTTTGGAAAAGCCAGTAATATTATTTTATAATAAATTCATATTCGGTTTCTAATGGCTCCAAAGTGTATTATTTAAAGGTTAAGGTGGGGATAGGTCGAAAACCACTCAACCTATAGAATTTAGACAGGTTTGGGTCATTATATAGACCTTATCTTTATGTATGAACTCTCAATTAATTAGTTTCACTTTTTCAATGTCTCTTTTTATTTTTATATTATATGGTTAATAAACATACTATATACATCCAAGAGACCCTAAAGTGGTCCATTACAGATACACCTATCATGATATCATTCTATTGGCTGAGCCTTAGTTTTTTAGAAATTTAATATCAATTAATAATATAATATTTTTTAAAAAACTCTTTTTTGTCAATTTTGATACTATTCAATAATTCATTTTTTTTGAAAATAATAACAGAATGATTACCTAGAAAAAAATTAATTAAGTCAATCCTAACATGTCATATTAACCTATAAAATTAGTGTAATTCATAAAATGTTTGAAATTATATTTTTTGGGGTATTTATAATATCAATTATTTTAATTTGTCACTATTATGGTAATTATTGCATCATCATTGTGTCATAAATAAATTAAATTATTTAATATCTAAAAATAATAAATAAACTATAATTATGTAGGAAATCATTTTAACTTTCTAATTAATATTTACGATCTAATTTATATTATGTATAACCTTATATTAAAAATATTTTAGTAAATAATCGTTGATTTTAACTCTTTTAACTCTTCTTTGAATTAAATAATAATAAATGTCCTAATCTAATCCAAGTGGATCTAAATGATAATATTTTATTCCTAAGGTTGTTTTTGGTCGAGATACATTTGACCAATAGAATTCATACATGTGTTAGGGTAATATTAATATCATTTTTACCCTTAATGACTCTATTTACTTTTAATCGTGGTAAATAAAAGTAAAAAGTTACTATTCACCAAAAATTATTTTCATATCATTGAACCACATTATACTACTTGATATTAAACATGTCTCTCTAATTTCCCAAATTCCATTCAAAGAATCAGTAAAATTATGTTTTATGAAAAATTCAGTTTTTTAACTACCACTTAGTGGTTTCACTATTCATCAAAAATTGAAGTTTTTCAGAACAATGCCAAAATTTCTCCCTAAGATATAATTGATATTATGAATTAAAATAAGATGTCTATTTTAAAAAATTCCAAACATATAAGTTGCATTAATTAATTTTATAATTAATTCCCGCTGTTACAACAAATAGCATGTTTTTAAGAAACAATATATATCAAAAGATTGGCAATTGTTTATGTCCAATTTCAATGTGAAATTAATTCTAATGAACACCGTTGGATAAAATGGTAAAAATATATTCTAATTATACTTTTAAACCACTAAATAATATAATTTATCACTATAAATAATTTTGATTACAAAAAAAATTATGCATTTTTCACTATTCATAAAAATTGGAAGTTCTAAAAAAAATACCAAAAATTCAACTTAGGATATTTTCGATATTCTGAATCCCAAAATGAAGTCCATTTTAAAATATAAAATGTATAAAATTTAAAAAAGTTGGTATTACTATTCATAACTGCTAGTTTGATTGGTTTTGGTGTGTTAGAATCTTGAAGTTGCGTAAAATGCACATCATTGCATTATTCAAAGGGAAACGTATCGTGGAAGCTTGGGGTGTTACATTAGATAGATGGACGAATATGTTGGGTGGGAATGGATAGATATTTGGTGTCATCTAAATGAGAGGGGAAAGAGGCCATAACCCTATTCTAATATATATATATATATATATAATTCATAAGAAGATAGTTGTAATGTTTAATATTTATATGTATTTTAGGGTATCTATACACAATGAGTCGAGAGTATGAAAATAAATATGAATTATGAAAATGAACCCATTAAGGATTATTGGGATAAAATTTGACTTAGGGGAGCCTATTGGGTCTCCTAAGAGGTTTTGTATAAACATATACAGGGTTAGTGTGGGAATATGTATTGATTTTTTGGAATTCACTAGTAAACCCACAACTGTGATTTGATATTGATGTACTTGTGGTGATAAGGGTGGCTCATGAACATGAGATGCCAACCTGTGATAGAGTGATAGTAGAATTATTTTTTTGACAAATATTTATTGAAATGATCTATAAATGAAATTTCTTCCTATGGTGTCTATATTTCAATATAATTTTAAAGATATGTGATCTTTGACTTAAGGGTCCAGCTTTAGGTGTTGGGTACATATATTAGGCAATCGAGACTTTCACATTCACCTAAAGCTGAATGTTTCTCCATGAATAATGGTCAATAGAGTTTCCCCCTTTTTTTTATACATTCTCTCATGATTACTAATTAATCCCATGGTTGTATCAATTTTTCATATAATGGGTATATTCCGAGTGTTATTTTTTATGATTAAAGATACTCTATAATTTTTTAAAGAAGGTAGTAAATGTCACACTTTTTAAATTCTATATTTGTTGTCATTAGTGGTGTTTCATGATATGTGACATCTTAGAGATAGATCAATGATAGTATAGTTGTTATCAATTTTCATACTAGATCACAACAATTAAATTTTTTTATTTATTTTACCCATTTCATGTTTCCGTTTTTCACAATAAAATATCATGGTTCATACACTTATTTACTAGTGATTTATGATAGCCCATTTATGTTTACCTATTGATTTGTAATCACACAATGCCTTCGAGTCCACATAACATGGATACCTAATAATATATTACTAATAATTGTATAATTATCATGGAGGGGTATTTTTTAATTATAAAATTGGATTAAATAATGGGATTTATATATTTACATGTGGGTTGTATCAATGAATTTATTAGATCCTCCTTGAGTTTTTATTATATTATGTTGAATATGAGAATAAAATAGTGGGTGATTAGTTTTTGTGTGATTGAATCACGATGATTATACATGTTACAATTTTTTTTTCAATTCTTTTTAGGATGTTGTATTTTATTTTTTTAGGAATACTTTGATAAAAAAAATTACACATTAGATGATTATTTGTATATATATCGTGATTTATTACTCGATGTAGGGGTATAATCTCAGAAAAATAACACCCTAGACCATTACATCTAGTTAATTTCTTCATTAATATATAGAGGAAAAATGAGGTCCCATGGATTTGGCTGATTTTGGTACCTATTGAATAATATGGGTGTTGGGAAATCATATTTCAATTTTTTCCATTAACCAAACGAAAATTTTCAATGAAAATGTCTATAATTTAAACCTATAATAGAGTGAGTAATCATCCAATGAAAAATCATTCTTCCCCTTCTAATACATATTCATTAATTACATATTTTGTATCTTCATAATTATTGCCCATTTTTTATAATCCTTAATACACACAAATGGTGTAATATTCAATTATTCTGGTTCAATTCATCCTCTGAAAGATGGAATTCATTTATTTAAGAAGAATTGTTCTAAAAAGTAAATTTCTATTACATTCAATCATCAATCATATGAAACAACATCCACTACTACAATTATGTTCATTAAAATATTTTATGATTCTGTGAAGGTGATATTATGTTATTATATATATAAATAATTACATATTCACCAATTATAATGAATTTTTTATTCTGTTTATTTCTCCCAAATCCATGAAGAGTTTTCTTATTTTTATATCATTGAATAAAATAGAATAAAATTTTTTTTAACATATATTGATAATGATGAAAATGAAATGTTTTCTTAATTCAATTATTGTTACAATAAATCATATATCATTATAACTAAACCACATTTTATATAATATAAATTACTGAAACAAAAACATAATAAATTTATAATGATAATAGTTATACATAAAACTACAATATATTGGATATTTAAGTAATTCACATATTTTTATGAAAGTATATTAATATAATTAAAAACCATGATATGATAATCTCTTGAATATTGAATGATGAATGCAGCTGTTATACGAATGACTACAAAGGAAAACCATAATATTGTAATAAATGATCTAAAAGGTAATTAATATGTATATGGATATGGAATATTTGATTATTTAGTATTAGATAGATATATAATTGGTCGGAGGGAATATAAATAAGTGTGAATCCCTGGTTAGGGTTTTTACTTTTCATTTTTAAATAATGTAGTCATTCACTATAGTCACCAAACATCTAATTTTTTTTTCAAAATAATTCCCCTCAGATATTAATCATAAAAGATATAATCAAATTAAATTTATTTACCTAACTATTTAATGATTTATTTTTGGGTTTTTTAGTTAAATATTACACATGATGTAAGGGTTTTATTCATCTATTACTTTCAAATAGAGACTATATATGTCTGGAAACCAATTTAAGTGAATTATAATTTAATTTCCCTCCAAAAACCAAAACATTTTCACCTCATTAGGATATTTTTATGGTTGTATATGGGTTTTTACATTTTTTCATTCTTTTTTATTGAAATTTAGGTGAATGGTTTCTAATCTGTTTAATGAGTCATATATCATCTAGTTGGTTTGGAGAATTTACCATATATTTCTATATTCAGTATGTTGATTAAAATACTAACATCTTTACACATAAATCAATTGTAAAGGTAATTGTATACATTATTCAAATTATTTTAATTTTTTAATAATTATTTTTTAAATTTACAACAAAAATTTTATATTATTAAAATTAATATTAATTACAAATTTATGAATTGAATTTATTTTTTAGAATTTCAATTTTATGATGAAACATTTCAGTGTTATTGTCGATTATAATCAAGAAATAATTGCTACAATTTTCATTGCTTTAAAATAATATTTTGTATAACATTATTTAAATAATTATTTTCTTCATATAAATAATCTATCAATAAAAACGAATATTTAAACTTATTTTTCATCAAAACAATATAATATTTATATAAATGTTTTTTCATCTATTATATGCAGATTTGTTATTTTTATAATGAAATTAGGATATTATATACTTTTCAATCAATATTATTCATCTATGTTGTATAATCCATAAATTGTTCATAGGAAGTTTTTAAACCCAAAATTGCACATATATAGTGTCTCAAAATAGAAATTTTATATGAGTGTTATCTGAAGCCCAAAAGGGTTCAAAAAAATTTACCTAGAAAAAAATATTTTAAATGAGAATAACCCAATCCCATGAGAGAATATATTTAATCTCCCAATTAATGCTTTATATATGGCTAGTATGTGAAGCCTAAAATCTCCAAGATTAGTAACCCATGTCAAAAAGTGTATATGAATTGCAGTAGAAGACTGAAATAGAACAGTAGTTATATTATAAACTATAATATTTATAGGATAATGGGTTTAAACTATCAATTCTATGATGATTAAAAATATCTAAAATAGTGTAAGAAGAAACATGTTCTTTTTTACAACGTTTGTATGTGATCATGTCTTTTTCATGTGTTCATATTATTGACTCACGTTTTCACTATATTGACTAATTTAATATTTTATTCAAAAATACATATTCTAGGTATATATATTTTATATATGTATTAATTTATATTGTTATATTATGTGGTATACATTCATTATGATTAATATTTTATATCTTTATATATATCTTATTATTTCTTTTAATATTTTTTATCTCTTATTATTAAACTGTCATTTTTTCTGAGATCACACATTCCATTTAATTCCATTCGAAAATTACTATAGAAGAGTATAATTTTTAAATTTTAAAATATATTTTATAATATAACAGTAAATTTTTAGGAATATTATCATATATGCAGGTTATGTATGAAAATTGAAAATATACAAAATAATTATTATCATTGAATGTTTCAAAATTATGGAGTTATAGTTTTTAAATAATAAAAATTATATAAAATATATCATTGTGTAAGGCTTATATAATAATAATAGGTATCAAAGAATATTTGAAATGAACTTATTTTATAACATGTTCCTCCTTCATGGGTTATAGGGAATGTTTAGTGTATCAAAGTGAGGCAAAAATAATTTTGGATACTCAAATTAGATGTATTATCCAACCACAATTAAATATAATATGATCAATCAAAATAGATGTAATATGAAAAAAATTGTTATAATTTATATTCTATGTAAAATTATAGTGTTGATTTCCCTTTTAATATGATCCCATCCGCGGATTGTAATGAAAAACTTTTATTGCAATTTTTATTGTTTTTTTAACCACTACATAAAAAGTAAATCAAGTTAACAACTATAGAAATGGATAATGTGGAGAATAAATAAATGATAAAACCAATGTTATAATAGAATGATTTTAATCCTTCATAGAAAATATATGGTAGATTATTGAATAAAAACCTAAAATATTTTGATCTCCTAAACACACCAATAATGGTGAAACATAATATTGAGTCATTCATGATAAAAAACAACCATCCATTTGATTGTCTCCCAAAAAAATATTTTTGTAAAAATGAAATAACTAAATAGGATTCATATTTTATACACTGTAATTCCTGCAGCATGAAGATGACTATTTTTTCAATTTGCATTTTGATGGTGATGTTGACTAATAATGGACATCAACATAGAACATGAGGAAATAAGAATAAATAAAAAACATTAATTAACATAGTTTTAAGGATTTATTTATGAATAAAAACATTCCAAAATATAATTCCACTAATATTGATATGTAATGAAATATTACAAACAAAGATTTATGAATTTTTTTGTATGTATAAATTAAACACCAAAAGCAAATTATGGATTGCCTCTATTTTTATCATTGAACCCAAAATAAAAATTGATTGTTTGAGTACTTTTTTCTAAGGAATCAAAACACATATGGAATAAAATCAAAAGGTCTAGAAAATAAAAATATATCAGTTAATATATACTCTCTATGTTCCAGTTATTTAAAAAATTTAATTTATAATAAACTCAACTAAAATCTCCATATGTATGACCATGATAGTATATTCCACTCCCTGTTAAATAAGAGAATATGTTTTTTTGGATTAGCCTATCTAAACACATGTGAACTGAAATAATTTTTAATACATTGATAAATTAATAATTTTTCCCACCTCATCATAAGGTACCATAAATGAATTGTTCATGAAGATTTCACATGGCTAATTGGTGCCAGATAATTAATCTCAATTCAATGGTGCCTCCATCCTTACATAATGGTATTGAGTACAACCACCTGGAAAACCTAATGATATAAATCAAGACAATGAATAAGTATACATATCCTTAGAAAAATCACCTCACAATAGTTCCTCTTAAATTTTGAAAGATGATTATATAACTATAATTTCCCATGAATCGTGTAGTCATACAATAATCATTTATAATTATCAAACCTATATGAGAGGTTTTCTAGAGATAATATTTTTTTATGTAGAAACATTACTAGGATTACACAAATTATAGGTAACAGAGATATCAAAAAATATATTATGAAAACATCCATTCTGAAGAGTGATATACACTATTAATGTCACTATATTGGGAGACATGGTAGATTATAAAGGATCCATAATAATTATAGCATTAAAAAGAGTTTGATTCAAGTAAAAAATCCAAAAATTTGAAATATAAAAAAAATTAAATTACATTATTGGAACGATAAACTATTGTTTACGAATTTCTTGATGTATTCTAAAATAAAATAAGCATTTTAAAAGTTGAAATAAAAAACATGTAACACGTAATTCTGTTGACCTTGATCATATTATGATTGAAGAACACAACGACCAATGATTTTTTCCAAATACATCAAGAAATAAAAGAAATTATATTAATAAGAGATGCCAAATTTTTTATAATATTTTTCCATACTTAGTCTCCCATGAATTATTTTTATGGTCATGAAAATAAATGAATTGAAGACCAACTAGTTTTTTACCATTTTCAGAGTGATTCATGTTCGAGTAGGTCGACCATTGATGTTGATAAAATATACATTGAAATTGACAAATCGAATTCACCAAGGATCAATAAAAAAGGTTTCACTAATAGAAATAACTGATTTCCATTAATTATATCACTAAATAAGTAATGAATTTCATTTATTTAATATTATAATGAATACATTTTTATTATATAATCATCTGGTAAATCATAATTTGGAGGTATAATATCAATATGATTAATTAAAATAAAATTTTATTTCAAAAATTGGATTATAGAATATTTAATAACAAATATTTTGAAAATATCATAATAGATACTCAAATTTTATTTCAATCATTCCAAATAAATTTTACATTCCAATATTTCAAAAGAACTCGATGTTCATTTTCCTACAAGATATGCATCACCAAAATGAACCCTGAAATATTTTATATAACTGTTATAACCTACTAATTTAATTAAATTAGAAAATAATGATTAAATCCATTATTAAAAATATATACAGTACATAAATTTGAAAAATTTATTGATTTATCACATGGAAATAGGAACTCAATTTATTTCATATTAAATTTATTCTTTAAAATAAATTTCTCATTTAAAATATATATTTTTTAACATAATATTTAATATTTTCAATATGTAAAGAAAATTAATAGAAAAAAATTATTTGTTAACACAAAATGAGAATATTAAATTATTCGAGTTCCTGATTAAATGTTGTTATCATAATGAGTGATCCTGTTTCAATTTTAACATGTTCATAATGTTAAAAGGTTATTTTATCCAATTTATGTTGATTATGTTATATTCATATAGATCATGATCATTGATTCATTTTGATAACATGTATTAGGGTACATCATTAATTATGTTATAGTAGATTATTTTGACTTATGATATGATAGGTATGGTTTTCAATTTTTATAATCTAGTTCTCATTCCATTATTCTCATGTTATATTGATGGGTCTTGTTTATAACCTTACTTCGTATCCAATCTCACCCATTATTATATTTTCGTTTCCACATGACATGGAGGGAAAATATTTTAATTGTCTCTCCTTTTATGGTGTTAATTATTAAGAAGTATATGGGATATAATGTATATCATTTATGAACCAGTTTCGTTTATATACATTTTTTGAATGACACTAATCATTTTATTGTTTTTTCATGGATTAATATTATATTTATTAAATATTGTTCTAAAATATTTAATATTTATTTATGAAAATCATTAGGCTTTACAATATATGAATATGTGAGATAAGGTAAACAGATGTTGATCTTTCTAATAATGCTATATATAAGAAAATGATAAAATATATAATATTATTAACTATCATTAATATTATTTGAGATTAATGATCTTAATAAATGTTATATAAAATTTTATTTCCTTTACCACAATAATTAATTTCAATACATCAGAATTTTAACTTGACAATGATAAACATCTTTCCTAGCATTATATCTCTCCAGAAAATTGTTCTGAAAAATAATTGATTTTCAATGACAATAAGAGGAAATTAAAAAATTATTAACAAAAAACTTATAAATACAATTATATAGTTTAAAATGAACACCCTAAAAACTAATGAAAGTGGAATGATATTTTATTAGAAAACACATTATTATACTTCGCAAATGTATCAAAAAATGTGTGAACATTGGTTTCCTATAGAGCATAAGGACACCGAAGAAAACGAAAACTAATTTTCCCTTAGATTATTCTCATTCCATTAAATTAATGATTTCTCTTCATTAAATAAATAATTTTGAGAAAAAATATGTTGGATTAAGTGTAATGAATACATTATCTAGATATAGGTCTATACCTCAAAAAATATATGAAAATACGTTGTATTTTTTTCTTTCCTCCCATTAAAAATAAATTTACATTTTCATCATAGATCAAATGGGTTATAACAGTCAGATCAATTTTTTATTTGTTTTTTATAATATTTATTTCTTCATCTTTTTCTTCAATGTTTTTGTTATTCTTGTCATAACGAATATGGAAGTGAATAGAAGATAGTTGATCTACATTCCCAATCCCTATTAGTGAAAAAATCAAATCTTCAAAATAACTATTTATGAAAATTCATATTTTAATTGAAATAATGAAATCATTATCTCTATGAATATATAGATTATTGAACACAAATAAAATCAAAATAATATAAGAAAAAATACCACATTATAGTATCAAAGTCATTCATAATGTTAATATTTATAGAGACAATCCCACCAACGGTATTTTTCATAATAATATAGACCTTGATAGAGGATCTCATAATGATATATGGGTCCTTTTTCCATTGATGAAAAAAAAGTATTTTTATAAAGAAAATTTTAGAAATATGGGTCTCTATATTGCTTAAATATTACTACTGATCTTGTACCAAAAATATAAATTGCAGTAGTCAATAATTTTTAAATATCATCATAATTGATATAATTCATAATGATGATCTGAAATTGATAGCTATCATTAGATAGAAATATATGAACTCTAATAAGTTACCTCATTATTTCCTCAAAATATCTACGAACAATATCATTATATTCATGGAACAACCTGTTAGAGAAACAATTGGGATAAATGACACAGTTAATATTAATAGAAAAGAAAACTACATTAATTCTATCATCATTGGTAATTCCATTTAGTGTGTAATTTTCCAAAGGATCAAGTAGTCAAAGGATTGCATCCTCTATATCATGGCATTTGTGAAGAGTTTTCCAATAGAAAATATCATTACAAAAGGTAAGAACCTAGAATGCGATACGTACCCTCTCAAAATGGATGATATTATCGATCATAATATATGTTTGTGGAATATTGTTCTTCATGAGAATTTGGATTAGATTTATAAGTAGTTTTTCTATCGTGGTAGATTACCATCCTATGGTTAAAAATTTAAATCATGATCCCCCATAATATATCATCAAATTTATGATTATAGATGATAATAAAATGTCTCTATAATTTGTCCAGTTCCATTAAAATTCATATGTTACTGAGAGATCTATAGATACTTATGTTTTCTATTTCAATATAATATATTCAACTAATCACATTTATGTCATTATCTACTAGAATGGATAATATTTTATGTGATAATATATAAATTATATCATAAAAAATATCACTATAATAACCAATTTCATTCCAACGGGTCCTTAACAATCAAATAATATTTATCATTAGAGATCCAAAAATTAATAAAATATTAAATTACTATTCACTTTTATATGTTTATATTATCCAAAGTATGTATGATATCATGATCCAAATTTATCATAGAGCGAGTCATTAAAGTTATTTTATACAAATAATCAAGAGAACTATAATTTATAAATGATATATCTAGAAAAAATATATTCATCCTATTATGAATTTCTATATACCAAGTAGATATAGACCAACCCATAGTGACCTAAATATGATAATTTATATCAAATTTATATATAATAATCCATAAAATTAGTATATAAAATTCCACAAAAACATTTCTACCTCTTGGAAAGGAGTAAGAGTAAAAAATTTCATGTGAAACACATCAGTGTAATCCCTCACAATAGGCATGTCATAAAAGATTATTTTTTCTTCATACTTAATCATTTGATCTTGATTAAATTGATCCCAGGGAATCAAAATACATGCATGATATTATTTTCATAATTTAAATTAAGTCTTCTCCTTTCTTTTTTCATAATACGAGGGGAATTTTCAATACAGAGAGTAATTCCCCTCTCATGTATATTTATGCTAGCTCTATATCAGGAATTCAAATCCATGCCCATAATGTTCATATTTCACCAAATATAGAATGAAAATGAATGTTATGAAATTCATGCCACAAACATTGATAGAGTAGGAGTTATGTTCTTGGGACACAATAATTTTTTCCTTTTCTATTTTCACTAAAATATCTATATCCATTCATTTTGGTGGGGTATGAATAGTTATTCTAATCATCTGTTATATTTAGGAATGTATTGATCTATAATAGAAAAGTATGTTCACAATTATTTAAGGAATAAGTAGCATACACGTCGCAACATTATTTTCAGAATTCACTTCGATGGTAGTGATGGAAAATAGATTACCCTTACTTCAATGGATGTTGTTATTTGTCTCTAAATGGTTTTTATTGGTCATTCGGATTGAAAAATTCCATTGTTACATGAATATTTAGAAATGATCAATATGATGAGGGTTGACAAGAGATTATTTTCATTCATCACAGCAGAAGGATTCTCCCATAGGAAATAATGGACTAGGATCCCTTTCATCTTGCACATAAAACATTTCATCATCCCTATCAGGCAATTTCTAGAGGTATTCAGTCCAAACCCTTTCAGGAGGAATGTTGTAATTTCTTATCACATTTTGATCTCTCTATCAGACAACAAGAATTGATCTCCACTTTCCACTTCATATCCCTATGACACCCATGAGTTTTTAATTTCTCATTTTTTACTTTGAGGAAACATTAGACAATATCCTCATATATATCATTATAAAGGATCACGAAGGATTTCATTAGGCTATGATTTATCCACAAAAATATGAAGTCATCCATTCACATGGGGGGATAGAAATGTTGGAGGCATAACATGGATGACTTATGATGTTTTCCTTATATTCCTCAATTGATTCATCATCTTTTAGATTGATTGCATTGAAATACATTCCCTTTTAAATACAGATAGTGTAAATAAAATATTTATGAAAAAACCTTTTTGGAACACCTTCCACAACATTTCATCAATATCTTCCTCAGGATTAATATTTTTTATAAATGTCTACCACTGATTATCTTCACCTTATATATGATAAAATGAAAGTAGAACTATCTCTTTTTTTACTACATTGATGTATGGTGAAGATCATTTCAAAGGAGTAGATCCAATGATTCATGATTAAGGGATTATATGACACATTGAAATTATGATTACATTGACCCATGAATCTATTGATTGTGTATTTTCTCTCCTGTGGGGATTTGGATTCTCCACATGATCCATGTATTTATTCAAAACCCAATTAACTATAGAGTGTATCATCATGATGTGTATGAAATATGATCCAATCAAGTCTGTAATCTCATTGGGGAAGTCATAATAATTATCTTCACATTGATTATTTATCCCATTATTACTCATTTCAGACATTTGATAGAATTAAAATAAAAATTATGGATGAGAATATTAAATATTTAAAGACATAACTGGGAAGTTAATTATATTCATAGGATAGCATAATTGACATTTTTTCCTTAACTTATGGATTTATTTACTTCATTCGTAGTTATCTATGATATATTTTTAATCCTACACTCTAATGTGATTTTTTAATCCCCTAATAATGATTTATAAGTTGACAATGAATAAACAAATAACATACCCAAAGAGTATCAAACTAGGTGTCCATTAAATCATGTGAACATGTACTAGGTTACCTCGAGTATGGCATGAAACACCTTGTGAGAGTTTTTACTCTTATGTACATCTATACAAAACCATGTACAATTTTTGTGTCCATAAATGAATGTGTTTTCATGATATCCAACATATTCTATACTACAAAAATTTAGGGATGTTTTCATATCCTTAACCTTATCCATATTTCTTTTTCTATCGTTTCCTTATCATAATCACAAAAATAACTAAATATTTCCTCTTATACCAACATTAGATACTATTATCTTTATTACACATTAAAAAATGATTTAATTATATAAAATTACACATAATACATCCTTAATGATAATGAAATATACTATCTTTGAGAATTTTTAACATTACATTACATTTGTAAACATGAGTTAGTACATCTTTAATGATAATGTATTTGACATTCGTAAGCACAAAACAACATTGGATAACATGGGGAAATACAGAAAAAGAGTGTCAGTCATAAATCCTAGTATGGGAATAAACCTTGAAAGATATGAATATAATAATACATGTTACACTAGGGATATCAACAAGTCATAATAGAATACGAATAATAAGTCATGATATAGCATGAAAACAGAACATGATAATTATGGTAACATCTTAAAACACTGCATCATAAACATACCTTAAAGATAAACCACCAATAATTCATGGTTGGAAAATTCAAATTAATGGATCAGGTATACCCATATCCCAACATGATGTATCATGATACTAATCACTACCGAATGCATTGGAGCGCTAAATAATTCTAGGCGCACCCCTCACTTGCATTTTATTCTCATGCTTAGGTGTGAAACATATTTCAAAATCATGGATTCATTCATATTTATAATTTATTCCAAAATCATGGAGTTTTGAATAAATATATGTATATCACAAATAAAAATGTATATATACATAAATGTTAACACCCATGATAGGAAATGTGTATGGTAATCAATACACAATTGGATTTGGCATGTATAATTGTAGTGAAATTCAACACCATAGCAACATAACATAAAAATTTATAAAATTGGTTGATGAGTGGGAATGAGTATCTATACATTATTAAAAAAATAATATTATAGGGACATTTAATTACATGTCCAAAAATAAATTATTTTTAAAATATGTCCAATGATAATTATATGCGTGGATAAAAAGGGAGAAGAAAGAATTCATACGACATTTCTATTTGGTAACAAGGGTACATGGGAGGGATTAATGATTTATAAATTGGTCTATAATAATTTATAAATAATTAGTGATGTAAAAGAGAGATTTTAACAAAATCCCCACAATTATTAGTTGAAAATAATTGGTTGTAAAAGATAAATAATCTTGGATAATGATGGGAAGGGAAAGTACATTTATTTGAGTGTGTGGATCAATAAAAATGAAAATGGTATTAAAGAGATTATGGGGCACCATGTGAGCATTATAGAGTTGGGAGGTTAGATTGAGGATGTTATCCATGAATTTATACAAGATAAATGTGGGATAGTGGGTGGGATTATATAGGAAGTGATAGGAGAATTCATTAATATTTTATAAACGTATGTTTTCGACATAATATACACAAATATTCAAAACCACAATCCATCCAATGGTTTTATCTCATGGTTTATCAAATCTGGAGATGGTTTCATTATTATATTAGCATAATGGTCTATTGTTTTCAAATAACAACCTTTCTTATAAATATGTGATTCACTATTTTAAATTAAATAATCTAAAAACCTTAAATATAATATATATTATTGAATATTCGTAAAGTTATTATGAAATTAATCAAATAAACATAAATTCATATTATTTCAAGGTTAAAACATATATCTCATTGATGATACCCATTATATTTTTTATTACATCAATTATTCTCATCATCATGTTATAAAACACAACATATATATATACGGTATTTATTTTTAACCTGCAATTTCGACTATCTCAGAATATTATGAAAAATTAACCGTTGGATAATTTCTTCATTCTGTTTAAATTAATAATATCAATTTAATCTAAATAGTATTCTAAATATTTGCATTTTCACATGAAAAAAATTTCTATATTTAATGAATAAAGTAATGTTTTTTTGAAAATAATAGTTTTTGAACACTTATAAAAATACATTTTACTCCATAAATATTTTATGACATTTTATTATTTAATAAAAATATTTTATAATAACTTTGATTATTGTACTATTTACATAAGAAAACCATGAATTCATAAAAATAAATCCTTGAATAGAATTTGAATATTACCTGAAATTAAAATTTCAGTTTAATTGAATCTAAATCCAAATCATTTATAAAGTAACAACAAAAATGATAAAAATTTTAATAATTTAAAAAATATAAATAATCATATTATTATGGTCATGGTACATATCACTTTATGAAATTGAATTACACCCTTATATTAAGGTGTGTGATGGTGATACGTTCATGTGGTTATTCGACAAACATGGTTTGGGTTGTGATCTCGATGAGTTTGAACTTCTCTAGAAAATGGATTTAGTCATGCTTATTTTGTTAGATATCATATTGGGATTTTTCAAGTGTAAAGTGTTGGGATTCTATATAACATTAAATCAATGATAAATGGTCATTATAGGGAACTATCAAATTTGAGGAGGCCATAATTTCCTTTTTATTTTCAACTAGTTTGGTTAAAGCCCAATATTTATATGAGTCATGTTATCAATATTTAATTTCTATACTAACAATGATAATATTATTAATAGACTGTCAAATCCAAATATACGACCAAGTATTTCGATGTTCTATCTATATCAATGAAACATAATTGTCATGGACAACCTTCACCAAGATGATAAAAGGCAAAATATGTTTCCAGATCCTTCCCTCTTCATGTTGAAGGAGAGATAATGACCCTCGAGACCCACCTTCAATAGTTCCCCGAGTGGCGACTAGCACCAAGGGTATAGAATCACACAAATAATGGAAGGAAATACCATTTTTATTTAACAGGATCAGGAGAGAAGAGAGTAAATCCCAATAACACCAAATGTTGAAGTATAGGTAAATCCAAAACAGACCATTCTCATATGAATGTTCCAAAATTAAATGATACAAAAGTAAAAGAAAAGCCGAAAAAGAAGTACCAAAAGAAAGAAAAATAGCAACAACAATTGTCCCCACGACTGAACTAGTACAACCTTGAACGATCCTTTATATCCTCCTAGAAACCTGAAAATAGTATTATATACATACGGTGAGTATACAAGTATACTCAGTAGGGAAATCCAAAAGCTCTCATGCACAAGTGGGGAGGAATTCTAATACCCCGTGAGAAAATAGATAGCCAAAACACTTAGCAAGGAAAACTGCCCACCCAAGCCTCATGAAGGCATGCTCCCCAAATAACACAAGTCAAGAAATGTATAGTAATAGGACATTGATATTTGTGTACCCTGCGACACTTTCCCACTGGTTATTGAAGACATCATATGCACTGAACCACTCCTTCCATTCTCACTCTAGTCCCACTTACACTGCCCACCTGCACACACCCAGGCCATCACTACCGCACATCGCACCCTCAAACACCTGGACCACAACAACCACCTGTAACCACGCCTGCAAACACATGGTCCCGAACAACTACTTCCACGCCCGCATACACCTAGGCCTCATCCAGAAGACCCTTGGGAAACAACCTTCCAGCACACACCTAGGACAACCACCACAACTACCCTGCCCGAAAAATCATGGCCTATAATGGTCCTCAGGCTGTCACAGCCTGCTGGAAGAGTCTTGGGCTATTCGGGAAATGGAGAAGAAAAGGAGCTAGTAACAAACCACACATAGGAGTGTTGAGAAAAATACCCTCCCCTGGGAAATGGGGGTGTTCGACACTATATGATCAAATTAGATGGGGCGCGAATAAGAAACATAAGAACTAAAATAATATAAAATATATAAAAAGCACTCATCCAAACCCTGGAGTTCCAAAACCAACTTAACCACAAACACCATCGTTACTATTCATCCACAAGAAACATTGATCCCACGACCATGTCACCACTCATCCTGTAAAACAATTCTCTATTGAGACCATTCTTGTTTTCATGTTCATGTGATCCCATATAAGTAAATTCTTCACTATTGGTCAGCTAACAGGCACAACCAAAAGCAAGATAAAGAAAAACACACTACCAGCAATATAAGCATTCACACCTGGTTCTCTTTTATAGTCACAACAACAAATGGATCTCTGAGATCCCTTAAAGTACTGTAACCAAACCAAGCCTCGAGATACAGATCCACACATCTTCAGATTCCGAACCAACAACCGTTCCATAACCGAGGATCCCATCCCCATCCACATCACTCATAAGCATCAAGCAGAACAAAACACTTACTACCAAAAAAACTATGGAAATTTCTTGGTTCATTCACATCATTCATTAGGTTATTCTTTATGTTGGTTAACCGGGGTGACCACACAAGGATTGATTTTCACTGGGCATCCATTTAAATAACTTAGTTTAGGTGATTAACCAATTTCCATATTACAGTCTTTTAATCATCACAGAAGATAAGGGTTCATTAGTGCTCAAGTAAATACCACTGACGACCATGATTTTTAGTGAGCATAATCCCATATAGTTAACATCATATAACAATTATAAAAGAGTACAACAGGATTTTCAAATGCACCCCATCTTTCTTTAACAGTCCGTTTATTATCATTGTTATGTCTTGGCTTCATCCATTCCAACAGAAACAATGGCATACCCACCCCGCATGATACACAGTAAGGAGAGATGAAGGAAGAATCCCTACCTAGTTGATCAAGGATCAAAGTTCTTCTTCATGAGCCAAGAACTGGGGATGTGTTATTTATATGGGAGGAACGTCGGGGACTCCAAGGGTGAGTGGAAAGGCTCCAGTACATGCACACCACTTTCCTCAGGAAGGGAAACTCCAAATGCACAAAGAAGAAAAGGATACTATCCAAGAGAAATAACAAAGAATTTCTAGTGTGATATAATTATGAGATACCGTTGTTACGAGATATTAAATTTTGAAAGGCTATAAAGTCGGATTGTGGTTTCACAATGCGGTAGTGTGGTTATGCAGGATGGAATTAATTTTCATTTAACAATTCTCCTCAGAGAGGTGGTCGTAAAAGTTATGCGGTAAACAGTTTTCATTAACCATAAGGAAACATGTAACATGGGCGGATCTGGAAGGTACAGGGAAGGGCGTGACACCGAAAAAAATCACACGTTTTGGTAAGTTAAGTGTTTCCCGAATCATGGGGGATTTTAGATATTGATTATGGTATATATATGGATTTCAAATGGGGCATTAAATCAACATTACGTCAAAAGATATGCTGCAAGAGGGGAAAAGTCGGGAACAGGAAAAGAACAAAGACCGCACAGTGAGGACATGATGCAACTATCACTATGCCACCCTCACGATGCTACCCTCACAATTCCACCCTCACGGTGTCACCATCATGATTCCACCATCAAAGTGTCTCCTATAGGGTTACACTGTCACGGTGTCACCCATGCAGTGCCACCGTCACGTTGCCACTGTCATGGTGGCACTTTACGGTGCCACCCTGACCAGTGCCACCGTGACCGGTGAGTGACCGACACAGTGCCACTCTTTCGGTGGATCCGTGTTTTTGTAATGTAATGGACCAAGTGGGACCGGGCCATTGCATCAGATAAATATCAAACTATTCTCGCCCTCGAGAATCAAATATATACCTGAATTAAATATGCGGACTTGAACAACCACCTCGAAAGATACCTCTCAGGAGTGAACCTCATAGACATCTAGGGACACCTCTCCCTCATTTAACCAGGAAACACTCGAGGGCCAAACTATCTAGTCATATGGGTTAGAGATTCCCTTCTTCCATTTCAAGATATTATCCTCTTTGGGTGGAACTGACTCTCTTGAATGGGTTTAATCGCATTCACCTTAATGCATCTTGATTAAGGATCAAGTCATCCCCTCCCCATAGTCAAGACTATTCACACACATCCACAGAATAAGGTAAACTGAACGTTTCGTATATAACAAGGTAAAACATTCAATCACAAACAATTATAAACAAAATAGAAAGCAACTCAAAACTGCCCTGGGTACTGGGCGCACATCTGCATCTCATGTTCCCGGGTACTTTCCTTGAGCCCTCCATGCCTCAACAACACACAAACAATGGAATGGACTGTAGACGGAGCACATTCTCCTCACGATCCTTGATCCTCACTGGTCTTTCCACAAAATTCACGTCATCCTCGATATGCAGCTTTCCCCAGTCAAGGATGTGTGAAACGTCGTGTAGATATTTCTGGAGCTGAGACACATGGAAGACATCATGCAGACTCATTAATGGCTAACGTAGCGCTATATGATAATCCACTTCACCGACCCGTCATAGCACTTCGAACGGTCTGATGAACCTGGGAGAAATCTTACTCCCCCTATCGAACCTCAGTTGCCCACACCGAGGGGAGACCTTCAAGAACACATGGACCCCGACCACGAACTCCAAGGGTCTCCTCCTATTATCGACATATGACTTTTTCCGATCCTGGGCCGCCTTCATCCTCTCTTATATAAGCTGAACCTTCTCTGTCATGCCCTGCACCACCTTCGGGGCAAGAACACCTACCTCCCCAACCTCTGTCAAGCACACAGGTGAGCAGCACAACCTCTTTTACAATACTTTGAATGGAGCCATTCCAATGGTAGAGTGATATCTATTTTTGTACGCAAACTCTAATAGAGGCATCTTTTGATCCCACAATCCCCCATTGTCCAGAATACATGCCCGTATCATATCCTCTAATGTCTTGATGGTGCGCTCTATCTGTACATCTGTCTAGGGGTGGAAAGCATTTCTAAGACATAGTTGTGTGCCAAAATATTGATACAAGCCTCTCCACACTCATGAGGTAAACCGTGAATCCCTATTTGAGACTACAGAACCCATAACTCCATGAAAATGTACCACCTCATCCACGTACCTCCGGGCAAAGACATCCACTGCACTGGACTCCATGATCGCCAGAAATTGAGCTAACTTCGTCAATCGGTACACCACTACCCAGATTACATCGCAGCCTCCTTGAACCTTGGATAGCCATGTGACAAAATACATCAAGATGTCATCCCAATTCCACTTAGGGAAGTCTAAAGGCTGCTACAATCTTCCTGGAACATAGTGTTCATCCTTCACAGGCTGACACAATAGGCACCTAGTCACGAACTCTGCCACCACCCCCTTTACCTTGGGCCACCAAAACTGACCTCTCAAGCCCATATACATATTAGAATCTCCTGGGTGTACTGCTAGGGGTGAGTTATGGAACTCACCAAGAACTCTCTCGCGCATCGCCTCTCGAACACACACCTTCCCTCAGAAAAGCATCTGATTCTGACCATCCTCCATCCACCCTTATGGAGCATCGCCTTGGTTAACCTGGACACACATTACTTCACTCCCTATGTTTCCTCACTGAGACTCCTCCACTTTCTGTAGGAGAGTGGATTAAACTTTCATCTAAAACAGACACCCTCTACCACCATCATCCCATACATCCAGGTGATGGGCAGCCAACTCCTCCATTTCCTTACAATCATCTGTCGAATCTCGAACCACATTGTTCTGTGACTTCCTTCTGAAGTCATCAGCCACCACATTTCCTTTTCTCGAGGTGTAGGAAATCTCGAGGTCATTGTCCTGATAGAATTCCATCCACCTTTGCTTCCGTAAGTTCAGGTCCCACTGGGAGAAGATTTACCTTAAGCACTTGTGATCTATGAAGTCCACGAAGTGCTCCTCGATGAGGTATTTCTACCACAACATTAGTGATAACAAGACCACCGCAAGCTATAGATCATGGGTGGCATAATTATGCTCATGGGGACGTAACTATCCATACCCATAAGAGATCACCCATTGTCGGTGCATCAACACACAACCGAGGCCTTGTCCTGAAGCATCATAGAACACCTCATATACTGCCCCGTCATCTGTAAAACTCTGCACTGGGGTACTTAACAACTTCTCCTTCAGATATCTAAAGGCTACCTCGCACTGCCTATCCCATATGAAAGCATGTTCCTTCTTGGTCAAAGATATCAAAGATTTTGCAACTCCAGAGAAGTTGGGTACGAACCTGCGGTAGTAAGCTGCCAGTCCAAGGATAATACGAACCTCTACCACGTTCTTGGGTGATTACCAAGAAACAACCGCGTCGAACTTCGATGGGTCCACTTCTATTCCCTTCTCAGACACCACATGCCCAAGGATGTGCACTTCGGGCATCCAGAACATGAACTTGGACAATTTCCCATAGAGTTGGTGATATTCGAGGACCTCTAAAACCATTCTCAAGTGCTGATCATGATCCTCTTCTGACACTGAGTAGATCAAGATGTCGACAATAAACATGACTACGAACCGATCCAGGTATTCCCGGAAGAAGGAGTTCATGAGTCCCATGAACACAACTACTTCATTCGTAACACTGAACGGCATGACCAAAAACTCAAAGTTCCCATATCTACACCTGAATTCAGTCTTCAAGATGTAACTATTCTTCACCCACAACTGGGGATATCCCGACCGTAGGTCAATTTTTGAGAACCAACCTATCCCTTTTAACTGGTTGAAAAGGTCGTCTATTCTCAGAATAGTGTAGTAGTACTTGACCATTAGCTGACTCAGTCTCCGGTACTCTATGCACACCCTGAGACCACCATATTTATTCATTGCGAATAAAACTGGAGCACTCCATAGTGACACATTTGATTGATCAAAACCCTTCTTCATCTGATCATCAATATGAATCTGCAATTTCCGCAACTCAGAAGGTGACATCCAGTTGGGAGCCATCAAAATCGGACAGGCACCAGGTTTCAAGTCTATCCCGAACTCAACATCACGTCGAGGGGGTAGAGTCCCCACCTCATCAGGGAAGACATCCATAAACTCACCTAAGATCACTGGGACTTCTACCATTTCTGTATCCGCCAACTCCATTGAATGTTCAGCTAACAAAGAAAGGAGGGGATCCACTCGTCGGTAACCTTCTTGGTAACCCCTCTTGCAGTTGAAAGTCACACGTCGGCCGCCCATGTCTGAAAACATGATCCTTTCTCGGAAGCAGTCAATGAAGACACGTACAGAGAACAGCCACTCAATACATAGGATGAAATCATATGGATGTATCTAGAATAGTATAAGATCCATGATTGACTGATGTGGCCCTATCATCAGTCTACACGCTCGAAAAACATAAAACATGTCGGTCTGACCTCCCACTGGTGTAGTCAACACTAGGGGCACTAGAATTCTCTGACAAACTAGACCCAGAGCACAGTCCAGACTGGATGCAACAAAGGAGTGTGAAGCTCCTGTATCGAACAAGGTATTTTCAAGTGTACCAAACAAGCCGATCGTACCTCGAACGACTTCCGGCCCTGCGGGAGATGCTGCCTCCATGGCGTGTAACTGCCCACGCCCATCTCTCATGCCCCTTGGCTATCGGTTACCTCCCCAACCACACCCCAGTTGAGGTCCCTGAGGGTTTCCATGAGGTATGCCTCCTCCTGTGACGTCTGCCCTTGGAAGAGCGGGAGCTCGCTGTCCATGTGGCTGCTGCTGAAACGACCTCAGTAGAAACTGTTGCGGCAGGGGCGGGCACTACAACGGTCCACCCCCATTGTATTGTACTCAGTATGGGCACTGATTCCGAAGGTTCCCATGGATGCCATAGATGAAGCATCTCGGTCGAGGTCCCAAAAGGAAAGGGTGAGGACCGGGAGAAGGAAATTGGAACTGATGGGGCCTGCTATTTACTTTTCAAAACCTAGAGGTCCCTTAGGCTGGAGGCCTACTACTGACGACCTTCCCCTTCAATGAGCCCTACTAGATTCCATCTTGCAATACAACTCCTACTGTGTGCATCATCTCCACCACTTTATCCTTCTTCTGGACCTCCATGTATGTCGTTAAGGTGATGGGAGTAACAACATACTGAAGAGAAGGTCGAAGTGCCTCCTCCAAATGTCTCGCCCAAGACTCCTCATCTAGAAAGTGGTCTGCATAAAATCAGAGGAGATACTTCAACTTTATACCCAAATATCTCACTAACATGCTTCCATGCGGGAGGGAGAGTAGCTCCTGTCTCTTCTCAGCCTTCATCGGGGAATAGGTGAATTCAGCCAAGAGATCCCTCTCGAAGTCAGCAAATGTAAACTCAACCTCAACCTCCCCCTTCTCCCTAAGGTAGAGCATGCAGCACTAACGTGCTGCACCCTGCATCTGGCTTGCTGCAAGAGGAACGTAGTACTCTGTCAGATCCCAGGTCAAGTTGAAAGCTATCACCATCTCCTCAAGCCATCGTTATGTCTCCATGTCCGAGGTGCTGCCTCATACTTCCCAAGGTTCAGTCACTGAAAGGAATGAAGTGTCCTCTTCTACTGATCGTCCTCATCCTCTCGATCAATCCTCTGTCGATCGGCCAAGTCACCCTCTAGGGCCTTGATCGCCCGTACTACCCTTGGTCACCGCCTGGGTGTCATAGAATCAAGGTAAACAAGGAATGCCTACGCACGAGTAGTTTAGAAGATTGCTTTTAAATATTCATAGACATATTATTCATTTTAAATCCCTAAATACCCATGAAACAGAAGAACCCAAGTCATTATGATGCATGTTACTTCCCTAGGGTCTCAACCCTCTAATCAGTGTAGCCTTTCATGGTCGTTCTGTAGGCCCATAGTCCTTTCTTTGGATCATGGGGGGTCCTAAAATCCCATGTCCTAACCGATTATCCATGACCAATTTCACGCACCACGAGTCCCCAACATTATTTCCCTACCATCCCATGCAATTCTCACTATTCCAAACCCCACAATTCATCCTATCTTTCAACCTGCCTCTGATACAATTCTATCATGACCCGTCTTCACCATGATTAGAGAAGGGACAACAGGTTGTAAGACCCTTCCTTCATCATATTTATGGAGTGATAATGTCCTCGAGACCCTCCATCAATAGGTACAGGAGTGGCGACTAGAAGCAAGGGTATATAATCACCCACAATATGGAAGTAATTTCCCTTTTTATTTAATAGGATTGGGAGATAAGATAGTAAATCACAACAACACCAATAGTTGACGTATAGGAAAAGCCAAAACAAACCATTCTCATATGCATATTCCAAAAGTAAATTATAAAAAAGTAAAATAAAACCCCAAAAAGAAGTTCCAAAAGAAAGAAAAATAGCAACAACAGCTGTCCCAATGTCTGAACTAGTACGACCCTGCACGATACCTAAAGTCCTCCTAGAAACCTGAAAACAGTTATATATAGTTAGGGTGAGCATACAAGTATACTAAGTAGGGAAAACAAAAAATCTCTCATGCACAAGTGGGGAGGCATTTTAATGCCCTGTGAGATAATACATAACTGAAACACTTAGCAAGGAAAAATACCCACCCAAGACACACCACGACATGATCCCTAAATAACACATGTCAAGAAATGTATAGTAATATCATATCAATATTTGGGTACCCCACGCCACTTTCCCACGGGTTATTAAAGACATCATATGCAACGATCCTCTCCCACAATTCGCACTACTGTCCCACTACCACTCCATGCCCGCAGATACCTGGGCTATCACTACCACGTATACCACCTGCAAACACTTGGGAAATAGAAACCACTCGTAACCGCGCACAAAAACACATGGTCCAGAACTACTATTGCCATGCTCGCAGACACCTAGGCCTCATCCTGAAGACTCTTGGGAAACAACCTGCCTGCACAAACCTAGGCCAAGCACCACAACTATCATGCATGAAGAATCTTGGGCAATAATAGACCTCAGGCCATCACAACCTACCCGAATATTCTTGGGTTGTTCGGGAATGAGAGAAGAAAATGAGCTAATAACCATCCACTCATAGGAGTGTTGAGAAAAACACCCTACCCCATGAAATGGTGGTGTTCGACACTATGTGCTCAACTTTTGTGGAGAGTGAATAAGAAAAATAAGAACTGCAATTATATAATATATGTAACAAGCACATATCCCAACCTAGGAGGTCAAAAACCAACTTAAGCACAAACACCCTTGTTACTATTCATTCACAAGAAACACTGAACCCACGACCATGTCACCACTCATTCCGAAAAACAATTCCCCATTGAGCACATTCTTGTTTTCATGTTCATGTGATCCCATTTAAGTAAATTCTGCACTACTGGGCAACTAACATGCATAACCACTTTCCAGAGATAGAGAAACACCAAACCAGAAATTTAAGCATTCACACCCAGTTCTCTTGTAATGTTACAACAACAATCGGATCCGTGAGATGCCTTAATGTACTGGAACCAAACCAAGCCTCGAGATACAACCCCACATAGATTCATATTCACAACCAAAAATCGTTCCACAACCGAGGATCCCATCCCCATCCACATCACCCCATAACCATCATGCAGAACAACACACCTACTACCAATATAGAGTAGAAAAAAATCTAGTTTCAAGCACATCATTCATTAGGTTCTTCTTTCTGTTGGTTAACTGGGGTGACCACAAAAGGATTGATGTTCACTGGGCATCCATTTAACCAACATATTTTAGGTGACTAACCAATTTCAATGTTACAATCATTTAATCATCAAAAAAGAAAAGGTTTCAATAGTGCCCATGGAAAGTCCACCAACAACTATGATTTTCAGTGAGCATAAGCCCATATATTTCACAACATATAGAAATTATAAAATAGTACAGAATAATTCTCAAACTCACCCCATCATTATTTAACAGTATCATTATGATCATTATTAAGGTTTGGTTTCATCCATTTCCACAGAAACAGAGCCATACCCACCCCACACGATACACAGTAAGGAGAGAGGAAGGAAAAATCTCTACCTGGTTGATCAAGGATCGATGTTCTTCTTCACGCGTCAAGAATATGGGATGCGTGACTTGCAGGGGAGCAACGTTGGGGACTCTAGGGGTGATCAGAAAGGATCCATCACAGGTGCACCACTTTCCTCGGGAAGGGAACTCCAAACACAAGAAGAAGAAAGGAGACTAGCCAAGAGGAAGAAGAAATAATTTCTAGCGTGATATAATGATGAGATCCCGTTGTTACAGGATATGTAATTTTGAACGTATATGAAGTAGGATCGTGGTTCCACCACGCGGTTGGGTGGTTAAGCATGATGGAAATAATTGTCATTTAACAATTCTCCCCGGAGAAGTGGTTATAATGGATTTGCGTTAAATAGTTTTCTTTAACATTAATGAAATGCGTAATAGTGAGGGATCTGGAAGTTATGGGGAAGGGCATGACACCGTGGAAAAACCACACGTTTTGGTAAGTTAAGGGTTGCCTAGCTCTTGGCAGATTTTAGATATTATTTATGGGATTTAAATGGATTTGAAAGGGGGTATTAAATCATCTTTACATCAAAAGAAATGTTTCGGGAGCAGAAAAGTTGGGAACTTGAAAAGAACAAAGACCGCTAGGTGAGGACACGGTGCCACCATCATGGTTCCACCCTCACGGTGCCACCCTCCCGGTGCCACCCTCACGGTGCCACCCTCACGGTGCAACCCTCACGGTGCCACCCTCAAGGTTCCACCCTCACGGTGCCACCTTCAAGGTTTAACCACCATGGTGCCACCCCTAAAATGCACCATGACCTGTGCCACCGTCACGGTGCCACCTTAACCGGTGCGCGACCGTCACAGTGAAACCGTTTCGATGGAGCTGTGTTTTGGAAAAGCAATGGACCAAGTGGTCCCGGGAAATTAAAATAATAATTCATTAAAATAATTTTTAAAGGGAAACAACTTTTCTAATTTTTTGGGTTGTTTCAAATTTCATTCAAACAGATTAAATATGATTTGATTGAATTAAAAAATGTGTTTATGTCCATGTGCCTTGCATATGAGGTTTTTATATTCATTTGGTGAATTAATATGTTATATTATTATATTGACAGATATATTAATTTAAATATCATGATCAAACAAATATATATGTCTAATTTCACATGAAAAAATCAATAAAAATATTTTAGACGGAGTGAAAATGGAGCATTGGTAGTACCCCAATATGAAAAGGGTAAACATGATGTATCCTAACCCCATAAGGGTATGAATGTAACATGATATTATATAATTTTTTGTTGAAATGAATATCAATCAAGAATATTAAATTTAGTTTTTTAGGTCCACTATGTAAAATACCCAGAGAGGGGTGGGGTGAGTCGTGGTATGAAATATTAATACAAATTCCCCTTTGGATATTTTTTGATCACTAAAAACACACTTAATAATTTATCCTATATAAATATATTAATATATTTTAAATCATTCATAGGACACAGAATTTACATTATTCACCCTCAATAGGCTATGTCCAAGGAGTATACAATGACAGTGTGCCGATGTACCAAATTCACTAAATCTCACTGCAATATATATGGTTTGTGATTGAACAAATAAATTACCTTGCTCACTGAATTTAAAAGATATTGGGTTTTCTCACAACATTCCCAACTATCACTCCCTACGACATTTTCTCTAGATCACTACCAGTGGAAATTATCTTCATCTCTTACTTCAATTTCATACATCTCTTTGAAAGGATACACTAAGTGTTTGTAGACTTGTTGGTCAATTAATTTTAATTAAATCATACATCCTAAAATATAGATAGATGATAAGTAGATGTTTCTTTTTCACCAATAGATTAAATCCAATATTCCATATACTATTAGGTTAGAAGATTTTTTTTCCAAAAATTATAACTCTTTTTGAAGCATCCTTGTGTCATTTATGAACAACCATTATTTCTCTATTATCTATATAGTATGTATGCTTCTCATATCACATATTTTTTGAAGTGCCTCCATATTTTCTTTTCCATACCTCCTTCACATACCATCTTTGCAAACTACTTTTGCATTCCACTACTACACACCACTCACACAAACCACCTCTTCTATTGTGGCATTCCTTATTTTAGAAATAAACATTCTACAGACCACTTATTCTACTTCCACAGAATCCCCCAAAAGGGATTAATCACCTTTCCCAGAATTCTACCTCACAAACCATTTTAAAAATTTCACCAAATTCCCCAAGATATATATTTTTCTTATGAAAATTTCCCTAAATAATGATGATATTAGAACCCCATATATTAGAAAATATACATACATATTAATTTAATATGATATTTACTAAATCATCGATAAAGATCATCATTTAAAAGGTATAGTGCATCATCCAAGAAATTCAATCAACCCATGAACTAATTTCACACTGTGGTCAGCATACAACCATTATCCCTTCGTAGAGCCCAAAATCACAATCTTGTTTTTGATAATGAAATGCCATCCCATGTTCCAAAATCCTAATATGAATAGAATTACCTCTGACTAACCAATTCCATGAACTGTTAGATTCCCCAAAATGTGAGCCTTCCTTTGAAAAAATAATTGTAGGAAACATTGAAGGATTTCATCTAAAAAAATCACCCCTTTGGGGTTTGTTAATAACACTATAATATTTTGACTCCTCTATAAATGTTCATCCAACATTTACCAACATTCACTTCATGAAATTAACATAACAACCTAGGATTTACTCAATACATATGGTAAGACAACATGTTCCAAGCCTGTCTTAAGAAACACGAGTATAATGTAATGATCCTCAATGAATCTCATCATTTAATTCCAACACCAATCTTCTAATTTATCAAAATCCATAACTATAATGATATGTATCCTTTGATTGATCACATAAATCATTGTCTTATTTACTAAACCTTCCATGTCACTACAACAAATAATAAAGTAAACTTCCCCAATATTCATACTCCACTTATTATCTTCTCCTCGTGTCCTGGCTAATACATACTCTCCATTTAAATATCATACTTTCCCCCTTCATAAAAAACCTAATGGTTATTCCCATTAGGTCTGATACTGGTTATGAAAAACATATTAGAACATTAAGGAAAACTAATACCCTTCGTCGGGGATGGGGATGGGTCCCCCATCCACCCTCATTAATTATGTGGAGTCGACAAAACTCCATAATCTAGCCGATGCCTTCCGAATTATTTTTTGAGTGATGACATTGTCAGAATTTCTCTGACATTATTTTTCTATATACACATATTATAACATCACATTTATTTGTTCCTCCATCTCCGTGATAAAATTAAACTTTATTTCAATGTGTGTTTTCCATGAGTGATAAACTATATTTATGCTAATATTTATAGCACATGAATTATTGAAATTGATTCTGATATGAAATATCACATCAACTACCATATCCTCTAGATGTTTCTTTATAAAGAATAAATTTCTACATGCTTGAGTGCCCTAAATACACAAATCTTCTACGAAAAAAAATAAATGTAATCTTGTTACTTGATTATCCAACAAATTTACAAAACACCAAGATAGAAAGCACAGTCTGATGTTGATTTTCTATAATATACTGATCAAGCCCAATATGCAACTTTATATCCCAGTAAATCTAGACGAGTCTTGACATTATAAATCAAAACACAATCCATTGTGTCCTTAATAAACCTAATTACACTTTTTAGTGACAAAGTAATGCTTTCTATTGGATTACATTGACATAGTGCTTCGTGAAATGTCTAAAAAATAATATTAGGCCTTGTTTTTATTATGTATAATAGACATCAAGTTATATTCTCATATTCCATGACATTGGCTTCTTTACCATCATCATCTAGAGAAAATTTCATCTAGGGATCCCCCAGATTCCTCATCTCCTTTGTATTATCCATTCCAATATTTATAAATACTTCCATGGAATATTTTGATTGATAAATCTATGTAACATTATTTCCTTATGTCAATTGTAGACCATGGAAAACTTTATTTCACACATCATTAACATTTGGAACTCACTATTAACGAATTTGGAAAACTATCTACATTGTGCTTCATCTGATCCTCCAATTATTATGTCATCTACATATACGAGCACCATAATCCTTTGATTACTATAAAGGTAGAAATTTGTATTGTAATAAACTCATCCACACCAGAAACAAATCTTCTTCTTAAATAGATCTAGCCTTGAATACCATGATCTTTGTTATTTCTTCAAAACATATAAGGCCTTATTTAGTACAAAAAAATTGTTCTAATCTTCATGAATTAGAAAACAATCTGGCTACTCATGGTAAAATTATTCTTCCATAACTCCAATTAAAAAACAGAATTCAACATCCATCTCAAACACATTAAACATACTAATCAATTTTATGACCAAGAATAATCATATTGTATATAACTTTGAAGAATGTAAAAATATGTCATCGACATATATTCCTTCTATATGGGAGAACACTTTTCACAGTATATATGATTTGTTTTGAATCACCGCACCATTTTCATTTATCTTGATATGAAAGAACCATTTTTTCCTTATGAAATTCTGTCATGTTGGTATCAAAACAATATCCCATGTCTGATTATTCTCAATTTGGTCAAGAATTTCATTCATTTCCTGAACCCAATTCATATCACCAGCTACTTCCTCTAAAAAATTATTCTCTACCAGTGATAAGTACGATGCTTTCTGTAGAGTCCTCGTCCTCCATGTCTAAACTACTATTGTCTGATCATCCACTATGTGTTTTCTATCAATTTATTTTCTTCTAGATATAGTCTATGTAGTAATTGATTTACCCTCATTATATGGGTATTCTTCTAAATCAACTTTTAGAACAGGAGCATCCCCTTACCTGTTTATCCCTGCATCACGATCCTCTAGTTTTCTGATCATGTTTTTTCTTAATATTATTCTCATTATCTACTATATTTACATTGTGGATTCTAATTATCTTTCATACCCACTTAATGAATCATATATATGATTTTATTTTAATTTTTTTTCCAAAAAATATCTATTCATCCCCATATGATTAGAACTACCTATGTTTATCTTTAGTAACAATGTAACACTAACTAATGATGAAATAAAGTACTACAATGACAACTTCATTCCATTCTATGTCTTATATAGTGTCCCATATTATTTCTGAAATTATAAATATCTATTTTACTTGTAGATTGTTTTCACCATTGTTTCATTCCAAAAAATTTCTGTAAGGTCTTTCTCAATGAGAATTGTTTTGGCCCTGTTATTGACCATTCAATTTCATCTCTCAACTAAATTATTTTTTTCAGAAGTTATTACTACTAAAACATGGTGCCTTATCCCATGTTTCTCAAGATAGTATTTTACCTTTCTTTTTTTAAATTTGTTCCATTATCTATTGATATATTCTATATTTTGTAACCTATCATTTTTTCAACTTCCCATCAATATCATGTAATATAACAGAACACCTCAGGAACGAGTGTTATGATTGATATCCATGCAATTATTCTAAAATAATCGATGAAGAGAACATAACATCTCCTCCCATCAAGAGATCTTGGTGAAATAGGCCTACATACATAAATATAATCCGACTAAAGAAATCATTAAGACTATTTCAATATTTTCATACATGAATTTTTAATGATATTTCATTATTGGAAGGAACCACACATATGTGTATAACCACATGATTATCTAGGGAGACCACAAGAAGAATCATATTTAACCTGATCTTCCAAGGAAGTTTGGCTCATGTGGCCAAAACATTTATTCCAAAATTTATATTATTCTTCCTTCGATGGAAAGAAAATATATTCTTCTCCCCTCACATGGAAGATATTTTCATTTTTATGATTTCCATGAAATATAACGATGCTATCTTTTTCCATGATGAAATATAATTTCTTGGAAAAGATTATAGAATATCCTAAGTAACATAGTTGACATATGCTTAATATGTTGTGACTAAGACAATCAAACACCTAGAATTTTTGAAGTAACATGTCTTTTCTCCCAAAATATAGCTTCCCAGAGCAAGTAATTTTCAACCCTTCATAATTACCAAATCTTATGATACCTTCCTTATATATAATGATTCTCATCACTAGATCTTTGTATCCTGTCATATAGGAGGTGCATCCACTATCAATGATCCATATTTCGGTGTGATATGATGCGTTGAACAAGATTTCGGCAACCTATACTTACTCAGATATTTTCATTATGATACATGTTTCAAACATCATACCCAATATGGTTTGATACTCTTAACAATCCATTGAATATGATGGGACAGCTTCATCTTGTAGTGTTGAAAATAAATTTTGAATTTCAAACTCATTTGAAGACACGTTTTTATGGTTCTTATAACCAAACATTTTCTTCTTTTGACAAATACATATATATTATTGATGAGAAATATCATTCCTTGTGTCTCAATCCTCCTCACATGAATAGCAACCATAAAATGATGACCAAGAAAAACGAGTTCTCTATTACTTCCTCTAATGGTCTTATTCACATGGTGGCTCTTTTTTATAGAAATTATATTAATGAATATCACGTCCTTCCAAAAATATAGAATCTTATGAATCATACATTCATGTGTGGCTAAATACACCAATGGTATCTGATTGGGTTCTCCGAATCATCTGATTATACCTCATTCCCAAATCAATCAACAACATCGAAGTGGGTTTTTGTGGTATAACATCAACCATTATTGCTTTTTTATTTTCAATCAAGGCACATTATAGCCTTTTAATTTTAATTTAATGGTTTCATCTATTCTACAAGACAACCACACTCCATTTTTATCTTTTACTATTTTTTTTGAAATGTTTTCTTAATTTTTTTTTTGTGAGTCAAGAAATTTTCGGGTTTCATAATACTACATCATAGAACGATGTAATACTCATATTGTTATTTGATACATTATATTTTATCATTTAACTTATTAGTACAAATATCGATAAATCTTTTATATTCTTCAAATTTGAGTTTATACTCGACCACATTTTTGGAGCATTATATTTCCGAATACTAAATTTTACAATTTCGTCATTCAGCTCATACTTCTCTTCTTCCTACTATTGCATATAGAGTTCAACATCATGAAACACATTTTTTTCATTTTTAGTCTAGAATATCTTATAATATACTTCTTTAAGAGAAGATTATAATTCATCATAAAGATCATCATTTACCACTACATTATTTTCTTCCTTTTCACTTTCATCTTTTTTATGGAATTTTTAACAACCACAAAAAATTAATCTAGTTAATGATACTTGTAGTCCTACGACTACTCTAATCAGATTTTTTATAATCTTTCATCATCATTTGAAAAAGGATTCTTCTTTTTTATAAACTTTTTCTTCATGCTTCTCCCAATATTCCATTTGAATAAAATCATTTTATGGGGAATTTCATCATTGTCTTCCTAATCATCTTCAATTTAATTAGTTCAATTTTTCTAAAAATTGACCGTTATTAGGACATAGAAATAATAAAAATTGAATATTAACATTGAATGATGTTTTTTTTATTTGGAGATTTAATCATCGAAATAACATGGAATCATACAAATTGGCTCATACATTATAATATTCAATAGAGAGATTCATCGTGGACATTAATGCCACTTCTTTAGAATTCTTAATTATTATTATATCAATATCATAAGTTATAATTTCATATGAAATGATTGTACTATGAAAAATATACAGTGTCATTGAATTAAAATACAATATACTTTGGATTAATCCAAGGTAGATGTTTTATCAAGATGCTATTGAAAATCATTATACATGAATAATTTTTCCACGAACATGAATGTATTTCGTGAGATAATTCAATTGGTCAATGAATGTATCAAAATTATCATTAGGGTTTTTTCTGAGTCCTCATTTTATTTCCATAAAACCAACATATTTTCTTTTATGACATTTGAAACACAATCAAAAATGTTTTATATCTTTTCCCACATAACATGTGATATTTTAAATGAAACCAACTTTCTATATATTTCATTAGATTGGAAAACCCCTAAAGAATTGATTCATTTAGAATCAACATCGAATTCCCTTATCTCATCTTATGATAATGAAAAACTATTACTGTTCGATGAAATTCCATGCATCACTTCTATAAACATATCTATTCCAAAAGATTGGAAGTAGTGATGTATCTGATTCTTATATAGTAGAAAATTGTTTTCATCAAATATTGGAATGTCTTTGTGATTTTCCACCCCCATTTCTTCTATAGAGATAGATCCAATAAATATTAACTACTCTCGCGTACAACTGTTTAGGACCATTATCTCAAACAACCTGATTGGGGTGTTGAATCATGGTAAACAGATTAAAACTGCTTCCCATTCAGATATTGTTTCATCATTAAACAAAACAGACATCTCTCTTTCTCCCATTAAAATATATGAATAGAAATTAAATCATGAACATGGAATAATGAGTTTACTAGGTTCACCCTTAGTGGGCTATTTCTAAGGAGAATACAATGGTGATATGCTGAGGTACCAAATTGACTATATCTCACCAACAATTACAAGGTTCAGGCAAGATCAATTCTATGCCAAGGCTCACTGCCTTAAGTTCGTTTAGGTTTTTCTCACTGCATTCCCAATCGTCACTCTCTAAATCTATTTTTTATATCACTATTGGTGTAATGGATCACCATATTTCTCTTCCATTTCTCACTTCACATTAAAGTTGTCCATTCATAGTTTATGGAGTTTATGGTCTCTTAATTTTATTGAATGTATGGTTCCTCAACTATATACATATGCTCTATTAATGTTACTTTTTCACCCATTGATGAAATCCACACTTTCTCATACAATTGGGTTAGTGGAAATTGATTTCAAAATATATTATAGTGCTTTTAAAATCTTCCTTGAACACTCCAAGAACCACCTAGATTTTGTTTTGAACTATTTACCATGAATGATTTACATATCACCTCTTTAATGAATTGCCTCTACTTTTGCTGTCGTGTACCGCCTTTTCACAATATCTCCATAAACTGCTTTCACATGCCACATTCGCTTAACTCATAGACATTCTGCTCCAAAAAACCTCTATTGCCTCTAAATAATTCCATATTCTATAGAATACTAATTCATTGGACAACTTCATAACCTTTCACTAAATCATCCTTGTGAACTTCATAATCTTTCATAGCATTCCCCCTACCCAAGAACAACATTTAATATCCACAAAGGTAAAAGGGATTTTTTTTATGAAAGATTTTATTTGTAATTATTGGATTAGATATCCTTATATTGGAAAATATATCCAAAAAATATGGATATATGATATTTACCATATCATTGATGTGATACAGCCTTTACCCTGTACCATGCATCGTCAGTGACCATCAATCATCATAAAGACTATTTACCTACGTGGTCCATGTACCACCCCTCTTCCATCATGGAATCCAAAATCCCTATATATTTTCTCCTATGATAGGTCATCCCATGTACCATAAGACTCCTTTGGACCTCTTTCCATCTCATGAATTTCTTTCAGAAATTTTTCCCCATCTGCGAATTGCGAGCCTCCCCAAGATCTGTTTTGACTTCTATGAACCATTCCATGTACCTCCTACACAATCCATGAATTTTAAATCATGGTCAACATAATATTCACTCACACACGGTATTATTTATTTTCAATGAGAAAATCTCTCCATTTTGTGGCACAAAATAATTCCCATCATTGGGAAACTGCACCACCAAAAATCCTACTTCGAAAAAAACCATCCACACTCATTTGCGGTCATGTGTCTTTCTAAACATACATTATTACACTCAAATAATTCTCTGTTGAAAAATTGATGGATTATTCCTAACACTGTCTATATCCCTTGGCCAAAAGGATAGATGTGTATTTTACCATGAACCAAATGGTACATGGAAATAAGACAAAGTAAAAAATGTTACATGGGTTGTCAAACAAAGGATATAATGATATGGGAATGTGGTTATACTTTTATATTATATGATGAATGTATTTTTTTAACATTAACACATTTTATGACATCTATTTTGTGCCAATATTTTTAAAAAATATATTATGATAATATGAATTATAATTATTCATTCATTTTTTTCACTATAATGACTCAGGTCTTCTGTTATTCCAAAATATTTATTAATTGATTAAATATTTATGATAGATATTTATTCGATATTATTACAATATGTTACTTCAATGAACGTATATTAATGTTCCATACTAGACTAATTATCTTACGATCAAATAAAATATTTGGTTTTTATATCATATATTTACTCTCATTTATGATTTGATCTCGCCATTTTTTTAAATATATATTCCCCAAAAATTCAAAAAAATTATTTTCTTTAAATGATATTAATATATAACATGTGGGGGAATATTATGGGTCATATTTTAGGATTAGTTTAAAATAGGAATGTCATGTAACTAACCTCATAAGACAAAAGAACAATGGTTATTTTGATAATGTGTGAATTTAACAAATTAAATGTATAAAATATGAAAGTTATATAATTTTATACAGGTTATTATTGGGTCATTTAAAATTGTATCATATCACAAGAGTTGTATTTTTAATTATTCGTTGGATCCAATAAAATTATTACGGGATCCTAAAAAACCACAGCCTTATTATTTAAATAAACAAAGAAAGAAATATTATAATTATTTCCTAAACCGTACGATGAAAATAGAAAGTCCATGATTTTTGTAATAAAATACATCCTAATGAAAATCGGGTCACATAAATATAACAAAAAACCAATTTAACAATGTTCTATTTTATATAACTTATTGGGGAAAAAATATTTTTATAGATACATTTGACATTGATTCTAATGAATAATATAGAAACCTGCTGATTAGTTTTATAAAACATGACAAAATAACATAATCTATAACTTCATTATATTTTAATTATCATCTGTCAGTTAAACTCATGTATGGTTAACATGATCACCCTGATGCACTATAAAACTCTAAATAACATATGGATGGTGTTAAATACTCATAACTACATGTGAAATAGAAAACTATGAAGTCATTGAACATGTATTTAAAAATGTAACATATAAAAAAATATTCTAATTTTCCCTAGAGTCACTAAAATACTTCCATAATTAAAATCAAGAATATGTAATGTAAATAATTTTTTATGCTTAAAAATGTATTTTTACATAAAGTGGTTTTATTTTTGGTTTTAACAATAAATTAAAATGAAATTTTATAACATAAAGTAATTAAATATATTATAATTGATTACATGTTACAAATATAAAAATTTAATATATTTTTATATGGTAAAATTAATTGTCTTCATATTTTTTAGAAAAACCATTAAAATTATGATTCTATAATGATGAGTTAAAGATGGTTATCGGGGGTAAACCATGAGATAAGGGAATGAAATCCAAAAAAATATTTAATATTTAATATTTCAATATATTTACACCTTGCATTAATATATTTTCTGTTATATATTCATTTGGATAAAAATTTCAATGCAAGATACCGAAAATACTTGAATTATTCAAAAAATCATTATGTCTCTATAACACTAAGTTATAAAATAGAACCATTTATCCTCCCATATTCATGACATCTAAGATTATATCATTAAAAATAAATATACAAAATATTAAAATAACACGTTATTTCATCATAGATCCTTTGGTATTTTATTAAGAATAATAGATTTCATATTAAGGAGTTATACAAATCAGGTCCCTCAACTAAATAAGTAATGTTCATAACCATTATCTTCTGATTTATTTAAATTTATAATTTCAATAAAATAAATTTTGACATATAAAAATTAAAAAAATATGGTCATAAATATTCTGTTATTTAACTATGACGATTGAACAACTACTTACCACCTCTTCTAATTACAATTGCATATTAAAGTATCACCTGTATATATATGAGGTCCACATACACCATGTAGTCATATGATACATTTTCCAAAAACCATAATTAATTATATTATATTAACTAATTGAAAATATAATTATGGTATAATAATTATACTATTTAGTTTAATTAAATTTTTATATTTCTTTCATTGCATCCTTAAAAAATGGAAGTGTCACTCATGCAAACACATAGACTATCATCTCCACAAAACGATGTAAATGATTTTTATCACTTATTTGTGTAATTATTTTAAATACATATTGAATATATATGATATTTATTTTATTATTATTTTTTTATATCATGTAATAGTGATAAATTTCAATGAAACCTTACTATTGACCTGAAATAGACATGAAAAATGAATAAGATAACTCCCTAAACGACGATGATAATAAATTATTTATAATGAATAGTTGATAATATGTTATATATAAACTAATTATGGTATTTTAGGAATAATTATCATTTTTTCATATAATTTTAATAAATTTCAAATAACTATTTATGTGGTTGTTGATATTAAGAATAAATACACACATAGAGGAATGGTTTTCTGATAAAATATCATTTTTATCATCAATTTTAATAATTAAATTATAAGATAATTATATTGTATAATATATCTCTCCCATTCTATATATTTTTTTCAAATAAAATTTTCATTTTGTTATATTTCTTTTTTTATTTTAACTATTTTATATTTAAGTACTCTTGAGATACAATGATTATTTATAAGTAAAAGTAACCATGTTTTATATGTCGTCAGAATTTTTTCATCATTTTACATATATTAAATAAAATTCCTTCAAGATATTTTTAACTATAAAATATTTTTTTATAAAATTTTTGTTTACAAATTATTGTATTTAAATCAAAATTTTTAATGTAATATTCATTTCATTTTCTGAACAAGGTGTTAATGTGTGTTTAGTAATAACGTGAAACCATTTTTTTAACAAACACAACATGAATATTTATTCCCATAATTAAATAACACACATATATATATATATAATATTAAAATATTTATTATCTCATTTCAAATGATATTCTTTTAATATTGATGAATTATTCATATATAAAATAATTGAATCCAAATAAAAATAGTAGTTTCTTATGTAATGTTTCTAGTTATCTTTTCAATAAATTTTTATTTATAACTAAATAATTTGACTTTTTTAAAGATTTAAATGTTATATGATCTAATTTTTCTAATATATTTATTCATTTTAATGGATAATGATTTTGAAAATTAATTTTATCTGAAACTCAAATCCTTTCCAAGGGATATGATTTGAAGAAAAGATGAATGTTTGATAATCCTATAGAACATAAATGTATTCTTACCATTATGTGAAGAATAAGACATTAATTTTATACCCCAACAATAAATTTGGTAAATAATGTTATATATTCAGATAATTATGACTAAAATCCGTTCTAAACCTAATACATTAAGGTTCTATGTCTACTACAATATCCTTAGGAGTGAACCTCAACTAAGAAAATGATGGACTTGATAGTGAATGAAATACCCTAGGATTGTGTTTTAAATAATCCACTAATAAATAAATGAATTTTTATATTTATTATAAATATTATAACATATGACTTAGGCCTATGAAATTTATAATATCTTATGATTGATTGTTGATTATTCCACACTCTTATTTATTATTTAGTATTGTTTTTAAAAATCCAGAATCCATGTTGCATAGATGGTGATCATAGAATTATTAAATGAAATAAATATAAGATTGTATGGACTCCAAATATATGAATTTTTATAATATAATGACTATTGATATTTTATTAATTACTATTATGATTAACCTGGATGACTATCTGAGCTCACATTTTTGTATGGTTCCCTTCACTAGGTTATGATGAATTTTTTTTGTATGATATTCCTATGAAGGTTTCTAGATGTTACTAGATTAATATAAAATAATATAAAACAATAATTTAATATTCCATTTTATATAAATAATTATGATGAAAATAAACATAAATTATTTTTAAGAATGGATTATTGCGAAATGTACTCGATATTCATCAAATTAGTGTAACAGTAATGTATGAATATAGGGATCACAATAGTTTTTTTTCAAATATATGGTTTAGTAACATTAGGATACAAGTATAAGGAAAATTTAGTGTGAAATAATTGGATATTAATATGTGTAGGAGAAAAACTATAACATCATGTTAATGTTTTATGTAGTTTGAACCACTGAATTTAGTATTGTTCAATTGGATCCCATAGTGGGTTATTTATAGAGTTTTTATAATTTATATTGATGTTATGTGGACCTCATCATGGTGTGTGCATAGTTTTCATATGGTTTGAAAATGATTGTAACATGGATAGATGGTTGTCATAGGGTTTGGGCATTGTTAAACAATGTGTGGGACATAATTATGAAGCTCTTCGAGTGCATTTATTGTAGGCACAAGATTAAAGGCAAGGTTAGTACAAACTATGCTGGGTAACACAAAAAAAACGATACAAAAGGCAATTAAGTCACCAAAAATAGTAATTAAATAATGGAAACGAACCAAAATTTACCCCAATTAACATTCACTCAAACATAAATTTTATCCATTGAGTTTTTGGAGAAATATATAGCCATTTTGACTATTCAAACATCATATCATGTATATCAAAAGATTCAATAGAAGAATCAATCCAATTTGGGTGAGATATATTCATCCTGATATTGGATCTATCATCTTCCCATGAATAATTATGCCTATATGTTATGATGTTATTGTTTATTATGGTTGAATGATGTGGAATTCTGGATATAGGAACACATCTATCTTCTCTTGATATCTCCCTTCTTTGTTATGTTGGTAACTATCAAATGAGAAATGTCATATATCCATTGAAATTGGATAAATTATTTTTCATGTATATGTTTATATTATGTTAATTTCTATTACAATTCATTGTTTCATGAGAATTGAATGAAACAAGTTTCTTGACTTCTAACACATATATTTGAAACTTTTAAATAAATGTCATTATAAATGATTCATTAACCATTTTCATTATAGATTCAAAAAATAATGACTTAAATGTCTATGATCAAGAGATCTCAAAAACATTATGGAATTAATTAAATTTATTATTATTATTTTATTATTACTTTTAATTCAATTTTAATAGATATTTCTATGAAATTTATTTATTTTTAATAGTTTGATTTCTAATGTGAAATTAATTGATTTGAATGAATTGTGTTGAACTATATGATATTTTCTAAATATTTTAAATTTCATGAATTTTTAAAGTGGATAATATTCTTCTTTGATATAATTTACCTTTTTATTAAAATGGGTGAACAAATGTTATTTGAAATAATTAATTTATTCACATGGAAAGACGGTGTAAAATCATGTTTTGAATTGTTTCCAACCATTTTTAATTTATAATACAATAACATTATGATGCATAGATATATTAAAATAAATCAATGTTTTAATAGTTTTATTGGCATTATAATTATTATTTATTTAAGGAAGCTGGCATGATTACCCTTCAAAATAATGAATTGTATAAACAGTTTTGAAATGAAATTTATGTTTATTGATTTCATAGTTTAAAATTTATGATGATCCAATATTGCAATAATCTGTTGATGTAAAATTATTTATTCTTTTACATAACATTTCATTTATTAAAAATGGATTGGTTATATTGATGGAGTTCATGGGGTTGTTGGTATGTGATTTAAATTCCAGTGCCCCTGATTGTTGCTGTTAAGGATCCAAATTATGATCACCATAACAAGATTACCCCACTCAAATATTTCTACTATTCATGGTAAATTAGATAGTTATATGGTATAATCTTGATATATTCTTCACTAGAATACTCAATCGATTCTAGTTTAACAATCAATGCCATGAAAGGATCAGTATATGAATTCATAACCGTGAACAAGGGTGTGTGTGAAACAAGTTTTCTTGAGAGTTATGAGACTAGTTGTAATCCCAAAAATTTGAAATTTTATAATTTTATTAGCTATTTTTTTATGGACTAAATATCATATATAGGTTGTTCCCATGACATCCATATATTTGATCTCAATATATTGGATGGTTTTTTTCACTCTTTGTCACCAAAGTAATATCGTATGATTATTTATTGTTTTTATTCATCAATAATGTATTGAGTATAAACATGATTATCTTTATATAGCAGGATTATATTCTTAACATTTATTAATTATATTACTTTATCTTGTAATATCATTTTTTTTGTGTTTCTGGAAAATTTATTTTTTGAAATGGTGAAATAACGTGTTTTATAGGATCTGTTTGATAAATATTTTATTAATGGTTTAAAAACTATTTTTATTCAATGATTTGAAATATATATTATTTATAATCCACATTTATATTTTTTGAATTTCCTTATGAAGTAACTACATTAAATAATTGGTTGAATCATTATGGGATCTATAGCAAACAACATGCTTGTATAATTCAATGTTTGTAGAAATAGTGATTTTAATGAATGTGTTAATTATGTCACCGTAAAATATGACATTGAGTTAGGGTTACCAATGGTTTTTTAATGGGGACTTTTTTTAGGGTCATGGACCACCATAATTAGGGTTTTTTTATTTATTATTTTGATTATAATTTTTTACTGTCTCTTTATACATGTAATGATTATATTGGGGTATGTATTGTATGATTTTTCTACAATTTACATTGATTATTGTAATCTTTTGAGGGATAAATCATTCCCAATTGGTATGTATTTATTCACCGATTCATTTTCAATGCCCATGTAAATCAGAACCAGTCTTTTAATTAGATTTTCATTAGGTTAGATATCGATTTAGATAGTATGCACCTTTGGTTTTTTCCATATTGTATCAAATGAGGTGTTCCCATTAAAAGAATTACATTTCCACTAAATCCATCAATTTTTTAATTCATATTATAAATGAGATTAGTAATGTGTCGTGACTCAAGAGGTAGTTCAAGAGTGGGTTTTTGATCACAACACCTACACGAGGATGCATGAGTTACAAGGGAATGCTGTGACTTGAGTATATATTTTTACTTACGTATTATAAAATGAAAAATTATATTTATATTTCATTTGAGATTAAATTTGATATTACCTGTGTCTTATGGTTTTTGGGATGGAAAGTAAAGATGGAATGTTTTTTACATCACATTTTAGGTCATGTAAACTATGAGGTATTACTATGATTGATCACAATGTTAATCTTGGAAATATTATTGGATGTTTCTGTTGATTACATTACATGATACTAATACATGAATGATTCAACACTATCCCAAATATTAAAACTAGTATGTTATCTTCTAGGAGACTTTACATGTGTGAGGTATTGTAGGAGAGTTATGGATATGGTATGTCTCATGTTCTTTTTTATTTTCTTAGACTTTAATTCCATGTTGATGATTTTAAATAATTTTTGAAAACCAAATTGTTCCTTAAAATACGCTTTTTAGTTCTTTGAAAAATATTTTCAATTTCATATATATTTTTTTGTATTAAATGAAAGGACAAGAAAATTTATTTTTAATGACTCTTTTATTATATGTTAATAAATTAGTTATGTGTAAATTTTTTAATGGAATTTAAATTTGAATGTGTTTAAATGAATGATAATGTGATTAATTATTTAAAAAATTAACAAATTTACATGATCTATAAATCAATTTCATATGAAAACCTAATGGATTTATGGCATGAATTTCTAATATGATAGGAATGTTTAATTTTTTTAAATGGGGAAATCTTGTTAGTTTTGAAATCAATAATTCATTCATAAAAATGTATATTTATTTTTTAAATTCATTTATATTTCATGAATTATTATTATTATTATTAATTTTTATTCATGATTTGATGACCCTTTGTTTGATGATGTCTAAAAATATCTCCCCAACAGACCTTCAATTAAGATAGAGTGTTCATACATCATTAGATTTTTTTTGTTTTCCTTCATGTTTTCCACAAGGGGAATCTCGTATGGAAACCTCTAATTCACTTCCCATCGAGTGGTGGAGTGAAATAACTTATATACATTTAACCCTATACTTGAATTCCATGGTTTTCATCATCCTTATTATAAATGAGACCATTATTTTCTTGAGGAAGTGATTTGGAAGGGGAAGTTGATGAAATATTTGATTTCTCTAGACTCTTGATTCCATTAGGTCATGTCAATCATCTGCATTTTTCAGGGACCTGCCCAACAATGGTAGAAGATAAGATCCACTCATTTCTGCTCGAAAAAATTTCTTCTTAATTATTCAAGTAAATATCTATTTTTTTATTGTAACATACTGAGGTGAACATGGATAATTTTCTGAGTAATATGTTTTTAGTAATGTGGATGAATCAATTTTGGATTATTCCAGGAAATTCTAACATTTGTTATGTTTCATACCAGGGAATGTTGGTGATGAATTTAGTAAATCATTCAACTCTGATTAAGGTTTTCACCAATACCTTTTTACCATTTTTACTGTGCATGTCATGATATCTTAGTTGGGGATTCACATTGTCTATTTTTAACATATGTAGATCTAGTGAAGCAATATGCAGATAAGAATAGATTCTTTATGGTTGATAAATCACATCCATAAATTAGAAATAATATTCCAACAGAGTTTTTCTGTGATAATCACATGGATACTCATTGAAATTATTTTTAAAATATCCAAATATTTGTGGATGATGTGTATATTTGGGCCACCATCATATGATTTGAAAGTGGTACATCTAGAAAGGGAAAATTCATCCAGGATAATTATCTTGTAACTATGTGGCAAAATATGGTTTATGATAATAGGGCATCAAACATAGTCCCCAGACTGACAATATTCATGTAGCAGAGGAGCATCTAGTTATCATCAATTGACTACCTAATATGGTCTACATTGATCCATCATGTTCATTTTTATGTGGTAGGGGAAACTATATGAGTTTTTCTAACTCATTTCATTTATCATTATGAAAAACTTTTATATTGTTATATTGTTTATATATACCATGTGAAAATTTGTTTGAGTCATCGGGATATCGATGAAGGAATAATGCATTCCTTGTAATTGAATATTAATTATTTTTCCATGGTGTTCATCCTATATTTATTCGACAGTTAGAGATCAATTTTATTATATTCGATGATATACCCAATGGGAGTATAATTCTGTATTTTTAAATATCCATGATGTTTGATCTTTTTATGGTTGAGGGTGAGTAAGATATAGAATTTACAAAAGTAAATATGGTGATGTTTATTTTTTATAGATCTTGAACCTAGTAGTCATACTTTTTGATTTTATGATCTCATCATGTGGTGTGCCTCATTTTTTAAACTACTGTATTATCATTCTATATATTCCCATGGTAGAAGTCCTTTTTAGTTATGTAGCCTATTTATACACATTTCATATTTTTCATTTATTATAATGAGTGATAAAAATATATTCATTGGGCAAAATGGATTTTATTTAATAATGTTAAACAATGTTGATGACTCTTTAAATGTAGGGAGAACTATTGACTTTATCCCATATTTATACAGTTTGATAGTGTGCTATTATATAGTAGGGAAGATTTTGGAGTTGTGTCTCTGTAATAATCCTTTGTGTGAGTCTATCTTATAGACTATAGAACATTCAGCTCACAACATGAGTGACAAGGTTCTTCATTGTTCCTCATGTTCTGTAATTTACACTAGAATATTTCATGAGATAAATATTTTTATGGTGCATAGGATGTAACATCCTGTTACATGTTTTTATGTTTTTTGAACCATTTTATTTATAAAATTTTAATGGGAACTCATTGTGGGTATTCAATAAAGATTTTCAATAATTCATTTATGGGTGTTGGGCATGTGTATAGTTTACGCATGGTATGTACCTAGTATGGAAAATTATAAAAAAATTATAGAAGGGGGTCTCACCATTTGAGCATGAATAAACTAAATGTGCATCATATATGTTCATCTATTGTAGTTTCTCTATTTTGGTCATGAGATTAGGCACATAGTGTATATTAATCATGCACCATTACCAATAATACTATTGGAATGGAAATTAAATCCCAACATTCTTAATTAAAATTATATAACCCACCAAATTAACCGTAATCACCATTTAGTGAATCATAAATATGATCCTATGGATTTTGGTATAAATAAAGAGACATTTTGTATCTAAAAACCATATTCCTAGTCATTTAAAATAGCCAATTGAAGTTCTGATCATATTTCAATGATTTATTTTCTTATTTGTCTTCAATATAAGATCATATATTGATTAATTATTTTCATTGCTCCTCAATGACCTATGAACCGTAGTTTGTTATTGTGGAATTATAGATCTAGGATCTCTTCCCTCCACTCTCGATATCTCCATTCCTAGTTCAGTTGATCGGCATCAAAGTAAGCATATATCAGATCCATTGTGACCAGATTAATTATTTTACTGGAAGATTATTATATGATTATACATTGTATTTTAATTTATTTTTTCTCCAGAATACATAGATTGAATTTTCATTATTTCCATCACATGTTATATGAAATATTTATATCAAAACTCCTTGTGGAATCATTATTTAGCCATTTATATTTTATTTGAAGATGGTATTGTTTAAATCGATATGATCATGATCTATCAAAATAATTTCAAAAAAATTTAATTCAATGTTTGTTTCTATTTTTTATTCAAATTACATTTACTGATGTTTTGGTAAAATTGAGGGATTATGTTTGGTAGGATTTATAATTTTAAATTCCTTGATTTGTATGAAATGAATTAATGTAGTTGATTTTTAATTAATAGTTTTAAATATATGAATTTTCCAAATGACCAAGAACCCACACTGATTGATTGCATAATTTTTGATATGTTTGATATAAGATAATTTGAAATGAATTATTTATTCATTCGGAAGGAGGGTGCAATCCCATGTTTTCAAATATATTAAAATCATTTATAATTATAATACATCCTTAGAATGATTTATGGATATATATAAATAATTTCTTTTTTTAAAGGATCATTTGAAATTATTATGATGATTTGGGAATGGAAATAGTTATGATTACCCTTTTTAATGTTGAGTTGTATAAAGAGTATTAATTGAAATTAATGTTGCATGAATGACAGAGTTGGAACATTATTGATGATCTTCTCTTATGATTATCCCTTAGTGTACTACTCATGAATATTTTACTTCCCGTAGTTTGGTTTCTAAAAATGGATTATTTAATTTAAGGGGGCTTGAGGGTGGGAGTGAGATGTGATTTGAGGGAAAGATATTATTATTAATACCAATAAGGATCCTTGAAATTATCCACGTAACTAGATTATAACACTCACATGTTTTGGTTAGTAATGGAAACATGAATACATAGATTGGATTATATGGAAATATACTTTACTGGATGACTCTCACCCTGTAAGAACCCAAACCTTATTTTTAGGTATGTTATCATTTTCTTGTAGTTTTTGAGAAAAAGTGGAAATTTGGGAAATTTTCAAAGTACACACCTTGTACTTTATGAGTACATGCCATGTAGAGGCCATGCACGTGGCTATGTGGGATGACCTAGTGGACGCCTAAAGCAGTGTATAGAAATGGCGAGTACACGTTGTGTGCTTCAAAAGTACACACCCTGTACTTTATTTTCACTAAATGCATTAGGGTCATGTCTAATCTCCAGAACTCCTTCTTCTAGGTCTCATTCGACCGAGAGCTCCATATAGCCATGGATTTTTGATGAACCCCCAAGAAAGCATTCGTCCTCCCAATCGAACAATGTTGGTTGTGATGGAATCGCATCAGTGAGTTCCCTATTCTCATTGTGCCTCATCTACTGAATTCTCCCCTCTCGTGAGATATCATGGGTTGAACGTTTTAAACGTTTTTGTAGATATTCAGCATTCCACGGTGATTCATTCCTCGAGGTTTAGTTATAGTGTTCTTCCAACACTGAGGTATGCGGTTTGTGCCTTTATGTTGAAAATCATTGAGTACTATGGGTAATTATGACCAATACCTATGAACATGGTATTTCGTGTTTACCATTTTACCCTTGTTGATTGTTTTCCATTCTTGTATGCTTTTGTACAGGATAATTGGATATTAATAGGGTTGACTTCTATGCATTGGATGTGTTGAGCATGCATATTCTGTTTACAACCGTTGTTCTACTTAGCATGTTTGGCCACCATGCCGATTTTCCATGCCTAGTGCTGTTGGGAGGAGTGTTTGTATTCTGACATGCTTGATATGTTTTAGACTGATTATCCAAGTAGTTCATGAGGTTTTCCTTGGATAATTTTTTCTTTCTATGCTCGTTGAACTACACAGGGCTATGAGAACCTGGTGTAGTAGACTATAAGAAGAATTGATCGAGTGAGCTTCCTCAGAGAGTTTCTTAGAACTTTAGACTATAAAGGAAATTGACCGAGTGAGATTCCTCAGTGAGTCCTTTACCTAGGAGCTATAAGGGGAATTGACTGAGTGAGCTTTCCCAGAGAGTCTTTGACCTTGTGCATTAAGGTGAATTGACCATTTCAGCTTCTTGATAGAGTCTTTGAATTACCATAGACTATAAGGGGAATTGATTGTGTGAGCTTCCTCAGAGAGTCATGTTTTACATTTGACTATAAGGAGAATTGAATGTGAGCACTTCCTCATAGATTCTTTTATATCCATATAACTGAACCATAATTGATAGGTTGTTTGAACATCCTAGAGGGTAGCCATTCTTTATTGGATGGTTTTGATATGTGGAATTGTTTTCTACAGAGTACTTTCTTGTTTACTGCTTCTTTACATTGTCCCGCCATATAATCACTGACTGTTATGCACAGATCATTGGGTGGATTCTTAATAGGAGTTATTCTCACACCCTGTTTTGGCCATTCTATTGGACCCAAACAGATTATAATGTAGTTGGTATAGACAAGGGCAAGCTCCCTTCTACTTCTGGTACTAGACTTGTTGTGGAGTTGGAGAATACAGGACATTGCTTAGGCTTACGATGCTAAGGAGCCCTTTATTTGGTTCTTTTATACTTTTGTTTAGTTCTCTTTTTATTCCATCATTTAAAATTGTTTTGTTTCTTTTCTAGACACATATATCAGGCATCATTTATATATGTGCTTCAGTTGTTTATTATTCTAATCATTAGCTATTACTGTTGTTGGTATATTTACTGCTTCCACTATTGTGTATTTTTTTCCCTTCCATTGTGTTACTCTGCTAATGAGGGAAGAGTTTCCCCACTATCACAAAAAAAAGACCTCACTGCTAGTCGGAAACCTCTTTCATTTGTGGAAATGTTCTTGAGGCCATGTGACCAACCGAGTATGGGGCTCCTCTGAGTGGCCTCCGGAACCAAGACATTAGAAAGTGCTATCAGAGGCATTCTTTTATCTTGAATTATTGTTTGGAGAATTTAGCAAGGGATGGAACGAAATTGTTACTTGGTAATAAATTTTGCCTGAGAGTAGCTAACCCGTTTACAAGGAAAAGCCAATCTACCTCGTTTAATGCAATTTTTCTAGTTTTGAAACTTTATGGTTGATTATATTTTCACTGTTTGGTGATTCACATGTTTTTTTATATTACCAATATTGTTATTAAGGTTCTATTTCTGTCACAACCCGGTGATATGAGGGTATGATATCTCATTAATCATCTAGGAACATGCTTAAAATAATATGCCATGCATTATTTCCATTCCATATATTATTTATTAGCCATTTCATGTTGTTGTGATAGATGTTATATAGAATATGCCTGATGTTGTGACATATGCATTGATAAAATAGCTTCTGTTTGATAGGGTATTATTTGTGTGTGGTTTTGTTTGAATGAATGTGAAAACATGGTTATTGAGTTTTTATGGGCCATCATGGACCAGAATATGGTAAAAAATTTCCTTATATTCCTTGTTATAACATGTATAAAATGAAAAACTCTTATTCTCATGGAGTGTGGACCCTTACGGATCCAAATTTGGCACTTTCAATTTTCATTTCCATGTGTTTCTTGGTTCTAGAATAGTTTCTAAGGCTTACTGTCCATAAAAAACCCAGAATACATGCCATGAAATGTTAATTACATGCCATGTGTTCTTCTATTTGGGAATAAACTATTTTTATAAAATACACATTATGTACTTTATGTACACACCATGTAGTCTCGAACATGGTCATAGGGAGTGTGGGAAGACCCAAGGGATATGGAATTTCATGGGGGAACATGTCGTGTATCAGTTGAACATGCCGCGTAGTTTTGACCCTGTGTCCGCCTGTGTAACTAACAATACAGACAGATAAATCATAAGCTATACGTGTCGTGTTAGGATTGAACATGCCAAAAAATCTGACCCAGGTACCTATCCGTGTCACTAACAACATGGTTTAGTGTTATCCTTTCATGAACATGTCGTGTCCACCTTGAACACGCCCTGTACTGTGCGCCATGTGTCAGGTCATGTCACTAAGAACATGGGCCAGGTGAAGCATGTCTAGTACACACTGTGTCTACCGTGAACACGCCATGTAGTATTGACATAGGAGTGTCGTGTGGCTTAATTGTGTATAAGGACTCGGTTAGGGAAGGAGGATTCATGTTTATGTCATCTGTTAATACCACATGTCGTGTAGTTGGGGGTGTAACATGACCAATTTAGGTAGGAGTACACGACCAAGTAAATTACGTACGGGAACACGTCATGTAGGAATTGTACATGCCATGTATTCATGTTTTGGGAAACATGAGTGCTTTCATTCTCCTATTCCCTTCTTAAACTTCAATTTTTCAGCCCATTTTAATCATGATCTATTATGTTCGGTTGACCTTCCAAAGTCATGCCACCGAGACTTCATCCGGTTGTACGCCAGTTTCTAGGCGGTGATCAGACACTTGACATGGCTGATCAGGGACAACCTGCATATCCTCCTATTGTGCATGTTTTGGAACCATCCATTGTACGAGATAGAGGTGTTGATGAACAGTTCAAAGAGGGATTTTTTAAGATGATGAAAAACTTTCAGGGAGCACCGCCTCCAGCTCTATCGATGGAATAATTGGCGTGGGGCTTTCAGCAGCATTATCCTCCTACTTTCTCTAGGGATGGAGGACCCCAGGCAGCAGAGTCATGGATAGAAGCCACGCTGTCGATTTTCAAGCATCTGGAGATACATCTAGAGAAGGGAGTGTAGATTTCTACATTCATGATTTGAGAATACTTCAAGAGGTTGTGGGATGTGATCTCACAGGTGGGACACCATCAAGATATGGCTTGTGATGAGTTTTAGTGCATCTTTTATGATTACTTCTATCAGGATACCTTGATGGATGATAGAACCTGAGAGTTCTTGAGTCTAGAGCAGGGTACACTTTCTGTTATGGAGTATTCCTCTTGCTTCAAAGAACTGTAGTGTTTCATGCCTATTCTAGATGGTGATGAGTTGTTCCTTGTACGAATGTTTGAGGATGGTCTGAGGCATGACATCTGATATCGGGTGAACAGGTTGACTTCGATATCCTCTATCTTCAACCAGGCACTGGTCTCAAAGCATTATATGGGGGATTTTAGGGCTGTAAGCTAGGGTGGATCTGCATCCAGAGTTAGTATCCCTCCAACTAATAGTAGAAAGCACCATTGGGAGACTGGACATGGAGATCAGAGTAAGAGGGATGCATCTTCTTGTAGCCAAGTGGTATTCTACTAGTGTGGGATGAACGAGAATACGATGCCACATTGCTCGAGATTCCTAGTGGAGTTCGGATCCTGAGGAAATATGGATCACCTTCAACTCTTTTGTTAGATCTTATCACCAGTAGCTGGTGAAGGTGGATCTTCTAGAACTCTGTGTTGAAGAGTAGAACCATCGATTTCTCACCAGTCAGGAAACATGAGTTATTTCGACAGTTCAGGCTGAGGTGGAGGTCGTGGAAATGGTGGTCAGTCATCGGGATTTTAGTAACATCAGGGTGGATCAGCTCAATGTGTTCAAGTAGGTCACATGGTCACAGTACAGTTCATAATTTTTTAGTGGAGCAGACCCACTAGAAGTAGGATCCCATACCCTCTACAGTTTGAGGTATGATCTTAGTGGCCTTAGTTTTAGCTTATTCTCTGTTTGATATAGTGGCTTCCCATATCTTTATATTTTTTTGATGTTTTGGAGAGCCTCAGTATATACTTTATTTCTTCTTCTGATATCTTGACACTAGACACTACGTTAGGGATTAGAAAAACTTGTGTACTGCAGTGTAGGGAGTGCCCACTGAAGGATGGTGGGTTTCACTTGTTGTGGGACCACTATGTCCTAAAGATGACATGCTATCATGTCATTCTAGGGATGCACTTTTTAGTTCAATTCAAGGCAGTCGTCGACAATTATCGCCGTAATGTCAGTTTCATGTCACCAGAGGGTGTATTGTTCTTTCATAGGTGCGAGTGGGATGTCCATGTGAGCAGAGAAAAACCTGAGCATCATGGGCGGGGAGGAGGTATAGCCCATATTGCTAGTCTATATATGGATAACCCGGGTACCTCACTATTATGATTTTCTAGTGTGGTGGATCATTTCATATATGTCTCTCCTGCGGACTTTTCCGGTTTATCTATGGAGCATAAGGTTGGTTGTTCTATTTATCTTGTTCCAGGAGAGGCACTAGTGTCCATTCCTCCTTATAGGATTGAAACACCAGAGTTGTAGGAGCTCAAGAAGAATTTGGAGGATTTGCAGGCAATGGGTTTCATCTGGACCAGTACTTCTCCTTGGGGTTCGCATGTCCTATTTGTAAAGAAGACAGATAGTACCCTTAGACTTTTGTAGACTATCAAATGTTTAAGTAGTCGACAGCTGAGAATCTATATCCCACACCTTGGATTGATAATCTCTTTAATTACTTTCTAGAAGCCTAGGTGTTCTCGAAGATTGACCTGAGATCCGGTTACCATCAGTTGCGTGTTAGACCATATGATATACCTCTCACAGCCATACAGAGCTGGTACGATCTATAATAGTATATGGTTATGCCGTTTGGATGTAAGAATGCACCTGTAGTCTTCATGGAACTGATGAACCGAGTGTTCCATCCATACTTGGATTTCATCGTGGTGGTTTTCGTGGATGATATGATGGTGTACTCTCACACATGACATGACCTTGCTACCCATATTGAAATAATTATGATTACAATCAGAGAGAATTAGTTATATTCTATGTTCTCAAAATGCCAATTTTGGATGGATCAGATTCACTTCTTGGGTCATCTAATCTCAGAGAAATGAGAATCAGTAGACTCAGAGAATGTGAGAGCAGTAGTTTTATGGGAGCAGCTGAAGAAAATCACTGAGGTGCGGAGTTTTCTTGGGGTGGATGGATACTATAAAAGATCATAAATGACTTTTCACACATAGAAGCACTGAAGACGGGTCTAACTAAGAAGTGTGCGAAGTTCATGTGGTTAGATTTCTATGATTCAGCCATCCAGGAGATGAAAGGGAGGTTGAATTCAATACTGATACTAGTCTTGCCAGATCAGGGATAAGATTTAATGTTTACTGTGATACATCAGGTATCGTGTTGGGAGTTGTTCTTATGCATGGATAAAGAGTCATTGAGGACGAGTCTTCGCAGTTGAGGCTACACAAGAATAATTAACTGACACATGATCTTGAGTTGGCTACAGTTGTTCATGCCTTGCGATGTTGAAGACATTATATTTTTGGAGAATATTTTATGGTTTTCACTTACCACAAGTTTCTCAAGTACATTTCCACTCTGTGTGATCAGAATTTGAGACAAAAAAGGTGGGTTGAGTACCTTCAGTCTTTTGAATATGATAATGCCTATACGTTTGGGAAAGGAAACATTGTGGCGATGCATTGAGAAGAAGGACTCTGATATAGGAAGTTCAGGAGGCCAACATTGAGTGGCATCTTGTGTCCCTTTTTCCTGAGATGCATTTGAAATTGCACGATATTTAGGGGCAGGCATTTATTTTTTCTGTAGCTGTTACCTATACTCTTCTTGACCGAGTGAGAATGAGGCAGCTATCAGATTCAGAAGGCCTAGTCATACTAAAGAATGTGATAGGAGAGGACCATATTCCTGGATGGATAGTAGTTGGGGATGAGATCTTAGGTTTCCAGGGGGTGTATGGGTGCCATCAGATACACAAGAGGAGATGATGTGGGATTTTCATTCCTCAGTTTGTGCAGTTCATCCTGATTTCATGTCAATTACACCATCAGTATTGGTGGATAGGTATGAAGAGGGATGTTTCTGGTTTCATCATGAGGTGTTCCATGGTTATCATGTGAAGGTGAATCAATAGTGTCCAGCAAGGCTTTTACAGCATATACACAATCTTGAGTGGAAGTGGAATGATGTCATGATGGATTTTGTAACAGGGTTTCTGAGATCGCCTCGAGGGAATGATGTAGTTTGGGTTTTCATTAACAGACTCCCGAAGGATTCCCACTTATTTCTGATCAAGTTGACCTTCAGTGTTCATGAGCTGGGATGGTTGTACATCTTTGTGATTGTATGTCTATATGGAGTTCAACACTCCATAGTTTCTGACATAGATTCGCGTTTCACTTCTTGGGTTTGGCCGGGGATTCAAAAGGAATTGTTTACACATATAATTTTGAGTACGACATACCACCCCCAGACACCTGGCCAGTCCAAGTGTATGATTCTGGTGCATGAGAACATGCTCCGATCATGCATCCTATATTTTGGAGGTTTTTGAAGGAATCATACACCTATTGTGGAGTTTTCCTACAATAATATTTTTCAATAAACTATTCAGATAGAACCTTATGAGGATTTTTATGGTAGGCCATGTCAATCACCCTTATGTTTTTTGGATGTTGGAGAGGCTGATATTCTAGGAACTCATCTTGTTCAAGAGTCCACAAAGCAGATAGAGTTGATTCGCAATATGATGGATACTGTACAGTCTCAACAGAAGTCTTATGCTGATCAGTGGGGACGACTTCTGGAGTTCGAGGTCGGGGATCATGTTTTCATGCGTGTCACACCGAGGTTGGGAAAAAATAGGATTAGGTGATAGGGTATGCTTTCACCAAGGTATGTCAGACCGTTTGAGGATGTTGAGTGAGATGGGCCTATTTCCTTTTGGTTTCAATTAACTAAGAGGTATCAGGGTATGCATGAAATTTTTCACGTATCTCAGCTCCGAAGTTACTTTTCATACCCATCTCATGTCATTCAACCCGAGTAGGATGATCTCAATGAAGATTCATCGTTTGAGGAGCATCCTATCTAGATTGCTGATCTCAGTAAAAAGGTTCTATGTGGTCGGTATCTTCCTCTGGTATGAGTGTTATGGAATCATGGGTGGGTATAGGACGAGACTTCGGAGAGGGAGGCTGATGTATGAGCACAGTAGTCGGAACTGTTTGAGGTTTATTCTTATACGATGCCCTAAGGAAATTTGGGGACAAATTGTTTTATGGGGGGAAGTTTGTAAGAACCTGGACCTTCATTACAGGTGATGTCCGTGTAGTAGTGACGCACACAATCATGTGCGGTGACCTGGAGGTCGCCTAATGTGGAGTACAGAAACAGTGAGTACACACAATGTACATCAAAATTACATGCCATGTAATTTTTTTCATTAAACTCACTAGGGTCACTTCTAATCGCCAGAACACTCTTCTTCTAGGTCTCATTTGACCGATGGCTCCCTACAGCCACGAATCTTTGACAAACCCCCATGCGAGCATCTGTCCTCTGAATCGAACATCGTCGGTTGTGTTGGAATCGTATCAGTGAGTTACCTTTTCACCTAGAGCCCCATCTTCTGATTTCTACTCTCTGTTGATATATAGTGGGTTGATGTTTTTAGACGTTTTTGAAGAATTTTAGTGTTCCAGGGTGATTTAAGACTCGATTTTCACGTATAGAGATATTCCAATGTCGAGGTAGGTGGTTTGTGTCTTTCTGTTGAAGGTCTTTCAGTATTATTGGCATTTTTGACCAATAGCCTTGAACGGGGTGTTGCGTGTTTAACATTTTACCCATATTGATTCAATTTCATGCATGTATGCTTATGTAGAGGTTAATTGGATATGAATATGGTTTATTTCTATGCTTCGGATGTGTTGACCATGATTTTTTTTATTTACAACTATTGGTTTTCTTAGCCTATTTGGTCTTTATTCCTGTTTTCGATGCCTAGTGATGTAGGGTAGAGTGTTTGTATTCTGACATAGTTGATATGTTATAGAGTGATTAGCCATGTAGTTCTTGAGGGTTACCTTTTCTATTATTTCATTGATATTCCCTTTGACCAATAAATGGTCTTGATAACCTGTTGTAGTAGAATATAATGGGAATTGGCTGAGTGAGCTTCCATAGAGAGTCTTTGAGTACTTTAGACTATAAGCAGAATTGTCTGAGTGAGCTTCCTCATAGAGTCATTGAACAACCTGGGGGATATGAAGGAAATTGAACGAGTGAGCTTCCTAAGAGATTTTTTGACCTTGGGTCTATAAGTGGAATTAACTGATTGATATTCCTCAGAGATTCCTTGAACTTGGGTACATAAGGGTAATTTACCATGTGAGCTTCCTCAGAGAGTCATATTTTATCTTTTACAATAAAGGGAACAGACTATGAGCACTTCCTTAGAGAGTCATTATATATTCAGATAACTGAACCAAAGGGTATATGCTATGTACACTTCCTAGAAGGTTAACTTCTTGATTAGTTTCTTTTGATATGTGGAATTGTTTTCTGCTGAGTACTTTCGTATTTACTGCTTCTGTACTTTTTCCTTCCATATATTCACTGACTATTAATCAAAGAACTTTGGGTGGCTATCTACAGAGATTTAGTCTCACACCTTGTTTGGGTCATTCTTTTGGGTGAAAACATATTTTATTGTTGTAGGTATAGACCAGGGCACACACCCCTCTACTTCTGATAGTTCACATGTTATGGAGATGGAGAGCATGGGACCAAGCATATGCTTGTGATGTTGAGGAGCTGTTTATTTGTTTATTTTGTACATTGGTTTATTACTGTTTGTATTCTAGCTTTGTGATTTGTTTGATTTCTTTCTTAGACACATGTATTATGCATCCTTTATATATGTGCTTCAGTTGTTAGTTATTCCAGTCTTCTGTTATTACTGTTGTTGGTATATCTACTGCTTCCGCTATTGTGTATTTGTTTCCCTTCAACTGTGTTACTCTGCCAATGAGGGCATAGTTTCCCTAATATCACACCCATTGACCCCGCTACTAGTCAGCTGCCTCCGGCGTTTGAGGAAATGTTCTTGAGGCCATGTGACCAACTGAGTACAGTGCGCCTCTGGGTGGCTTTCAGAACCGGGATGTTACACACCCTTATAGTGAATCCATAAAGAACATGAAATCTATAGGATATTGATGTGTAGTATAGAAATAAGGTCAATTTGAAACTATTTTTTGGCCTGTGAGAGTATATGTAATCCCCAAATTTGGTCGTATTATAATTTTATTATATATTTTTGGTAAAATCACTATGGTACCTAGGTTTTACCCATGACATCCATATACATTATCACGACACAAGTAAACATCCTATTTAATTATTTGATATTACAGATGCCTTTCTTATTTAATTTATTGTCATTAAGAATAATGAATCTATTTTATTTTCTCTCATCCACATTTCTATGCTAGGTTCATATACTTATTATTCCCTGATTGACTGAACATAGATTGTGAAATGAGATTCAATGTTATTCTAAAAAATTTTGTTTTTAAATCGTTAAATTAATTTTTTAATAGGTTCAGTTTGATAAATAGTTTTTAAATGTCTAAAACGATATAATTAAAGATTTATTTTTAATCAGATTATTGTATTACTATTTTATAATAGTTGAACATACAATAGAAGTAACGAAATAGAATCCTTTGTGGAATTATACCTTTATCTTTGGATCACACACTAATGTACCATTTGTTATCTGCAAGAATTATGATCTTATAACCGATGTTCTGATCTCACCATGAAATGTTTTTTCTAGTCAGGATGATGAATCGATTGTAAAATGGTACCTTGTGGTAGGTCATGGACTATAAGGAGATGTGTTTTTGGAATCGTTGTATTATTTCTAGTTTTTTGTCTTCTCTTTATATATGTTATGATAATATTTATTTGTGAAATAAATGGTATGTTGTTGTGTAATTTTAGTATTTTTTATATTTTAAGGCATAAATCATACCAAATTGATATTTATTGATACAATGGAACATTTTACTAACCCGTGGAGATTAAGAACACTCATAAGGTTAGTGGTTAATCATCTTGAATATTATAATATATGGTAACATGTGTTTTTTAGTTACAACAAAATATATTATGGTATTTAATTTATTATGGGTTCACTATGAAAATACATACATACATATATATATATATATATTACACAGAGATGTGTTTAAGGAAGATATGAATCTATGGGAAATAAATGTAAAAATAGTTGTATTTGTATTTCCTATCCATCATTCCAGTTCATTGTGAATTATATTTCACTGTTTACAAGGTTTAAAAGTCTAGGGGTACATTCATAGTATAATTTAAATCTTATTTAAAAAATATTATGATATATTTTTATATACCATGGACATGTTTGACCAATAAATTACCTAAGGACAATTATATTAGATATAAGGGTTCATGATTTAAAAATTCTAAAAATATATTTTAGGATTATAGTGTTTCACACTTTGATAATAATTCCATTTGGTATTATTATTTTCTTAATTCAATCGATTGAACTATAAGGAACCATGTATACACTAAATTTTATTGAAAAGTCATTATTATCCACCATAGAAAAAGAAATATAATGGGATTTGGAATGCAATTTTCTCTATCTATGATTACAAAAAATATTAATAATATGAATCCGTTTTAGAATCTTGATGATAAAAGGTAGGAAAAAATGAATCACAGTCCTTCGTGAAGAAATATCCACCTTAATTTAATTGGATTTCTGACACACAACTTCCTGAATAATGGATTAACACTGATAAATAGATAATTTCAACTCTCGAGTTTATAGAATAAGAAAATGATATAATAGTTTTTAGTTAGTTGAGGGTTACATAGAATATTGTCTAAATAATTTCATGAGTATGGGTAAACTCAAAAACAATTTATAAATTGAGTGGAATTAGTTTAAAATATTATTTTTTTAATATTTACAATCACTATATATATAAAATGAAGATAGATAATAAATTCATTAATCATATAATGATTTATGATGAATCAAATAGTACATATAAGATAAATCATTCTATTCTTTTGGTGTACACTATTGGTAATTTTATTTAAAATATAGAAAAATGGAATCATTTGAATTTGTAATTAAAGAATTATCAGATGGTAATTAGAAATATAATACAACTATAGATTTGAGAAATCATTCAATGTGATATTAAGGTAGAAATATCAAATTTATCAATAGTATGTATGATGTTTTATATAATAAAATACATATCCAATAAAAAAAGAAAATTATAATAAAAAAACCATGTAGGGGTGTGGATCAGTTTTCTATTAGACTATATTTGTCGACTAATGTCATGTGTAATTTATCTAAATTGGCACATAATATTCTTTGTAGAGGATATGCAGGACATCAAGAAACTGACTATTGAATTAATAGGAATAATATATCTATGGATGTTAATAATGTGAAATCCTTATAGTATAGTCCACACACACTCGAATTCTATATTTCCATATTTTATAGATATGAATCTAACCAGTCATAAAATATAATGTATAATGATGATGATTGATGTTAAAAACTTCTTAATCCTAGTGAAAAAGGTAAATCTCATTCAATCATTATTACAAATGAATTGTGAGATAATGAAGTTGTGATTAGTGCACTTACCATATAATCGTGAACTATAAATTTCTAACATAATTTTATGACAACCCGCTTCATTATATCTCAAAAAAATTCAATATAACATGATTAACTCAACGACTATATGTTGAAATGGATGTAAAACCTCGTAATGGTACAATGAATGAATTTTAGGTCTATTTATCCTAACTAATTATTTTTTATTGGTATGTTATTCTGGAAAATATTATCATTTAAAATATATTTTAATTGTTTATTATACTAGACAAGGATTTTATTTCATTAATAAAATATAATAATAATTATCAATGAAGAAACATCATATTTTAATTTTATTATTGGGGAGATACTCAATAGTTGTGATATGTATATTTTATGGGAGTTTGTTTATGGATCTCTAGAATATTTATCTAGACTTCCTCAATATCATGAAGTATATTATTGAACCGAATTTATAACGGAATGGAATCCCATTTCGATGTTTCTATACAGAATAATCCCTATTATGTTTCATGAATTGTTGAGAAATCCCTATGTGAATCATGATAAGGTATAAATTTGGTGAATTGTTTAACAATAGGTCGCGCCATTAAATTTTTTCTCAGAATAATGATGGATCAATGAGTCTCTATGTTGATTATAAATAATAACATGATCATGACCATTAATAAATTTCATTTTCCCCATATTGATTAATTTTTCATCATTCAATGTGATATGTATAGGTCTACAATTCTTTTTCAATAAGGATATTTTCAGTTGAAATTAAAAATTGAATACATTGATATGAAAAAATTACATTTTAGGTGTTGATGGTAGGAATTTATATTTATTCCATTCATACATACTAATTCCCCAGTTAAAATTATTGATTTAATAAAAAATGTATTTTTATATTACATGATATGTTTATGGATGCATTTATCTATGATATTTAGATATATTTCGATGTAAATGAAAAGAATGAAAATACATTGAGGATTATATAGAAATACATATAGAAGTGTAATTTTGTTTATAATATTCCATGTGTAGTTTTTATTAAACATTTTATTTGTTGCTCATATAATCTCAATATAGGGTATATCATCCGACATAAAAATGATTGATATTATTGAACACTATTTCAGACCAACTATTGTGACTCAATTAAATTATTCTTTTATTGGTTTGATTCTATCAACACATTTCTATAGATTTATCATAGATTTCTAATACACTCACCATGTTTAGTGAAATGGGAATTAAGATCCTTTTAATTTTTGAATCTGATGATAAATTCATTGAATTGTTGATATGGTTAAATTGTGATCCTATATTATAGTACCCTATAGTTAAATATGGATTCTAATTTAATGTTATGTAAGGAAAATATTCTCGCACATGAGCCTCATCCCAATTGGTGAGGACTCCTTAAGTGCATCCAAGAGACCCGGGATCAAATCCAGTCGGAGGCTAATTATCTTGTTAATGTAGAGGGACTATAGCAGGACTGTAGCGGGACTGTAGAGGGACTGTAGAGGGACTATTGTGGGACTATTGCAGGAATTGTTTGGTACTTTAGTAGCAAGGAATATTCCCCTATTTAGGACTTCAGGCCACCGATTTGGTCCCTGAGTCCTTTAGGGCCTTTGGGCCACCCATTCCTTCGGGGTTGTAAGGCCTTCGAGCCACCTCAAGTCCTTCATGCCAACTTAAGTGCATATCCAAACAAGGAAAAATACATGGAACAAGTTTCAGAAAGAGGAGAATTAAGGTTATTTCACCATTGAATATTCTAAAGAGATTGCAAGAATGTGAGGTTATGGCACCTGTCATCGGGACAAGCCTATGTATACACGGGGAAGCCAAGCTTAATAGTCATGTGAAGGTGGAGATCTGATTTCACGATAATGTTGATGAGGAGTATTAGTTCCAAGTAGTTACTCTGGGTTGTATATAATGTATGAATCCTACGGGCAATGAATTATTCTAAGGCCTAGGAGCCATGTAATACTTATGACTAAGGGTCTTGTAAGGGTTCCACCATAACCCTTGAAAGGTGGATTATCAAAATTAAATAAAAAAATGAAGGCCTTCGGGCCATTAGAGTAATGAAAATATTCTTATGTGTAAATAACTTACGATTTATATTGATATACTTTTTTACACATCACTATTTACTATTCAAAAAAATTCCTGACTTTTAATTTGGGTTTTTCATTGTTAATCATTACATATAAGTGTTATACGGACAATTGATTTGAAAAAAAGGGTAATATATATATATATATAATATATATATAAATTTTATATAAAATATTAACTAATAAATATTTTAATATGTATCATTTAAAATAAATTTAGTTCATTAAATATTATGAATTCTCAATACACGTCCTCCCTATAAAAGATAACATGGTTTCATGATATTTAATTCAAACGAATCAATCTATATTTTCTATGATGGTGTTCAAAAGATGTCCAATATTTTTGGATTTCAATGGTTTTACATTGAAGTATTGAAGTACGGGTAGAAATATCAAATTTATCAAATGCGTTTTCAACCATATATCAGTGTACTGATTAATGAGCTATAAAAGGAGGTCGAATAGAAACTAAATAATTTGGTAAATGTTCATGAGTGCAAGGTTTATTGTGATTTAATGATAAGGTTATGTAATAGATTATGATTCTTTCTAATGAAAAATATGAATGATGAACTATTGAAAAAATTGTATATCTCATAATTATTGAAACACCCCAATCTTTCACGGTATGTTTCCCTTTGAATAATGTAATGGCGTGCATTGTACGCAACTTCAAGATTCATACACACCACAACAAATCAAACTAGCCGTTATGAATAGTAATACCTAATTTTTAAAATTTTATAAATTTTATCCCTCAAAATGGACTTCATTTCTGGATTCAGAATATTGAAATTAGCCTAGGGTGAAATTTTGGTACTTTTCGGATAACATTCATATTTTGATGAATAGTGAAAATTACTAGATTTTACTTAAAAACAACTTTTTTAATCGAAATAATTAATATTGATAAATTATGAATTTGAGTGGTTTTAAAGTATATTTAGAATATATTTTTACCATTTAATAAAATTTTTGTCATTGGATATAATTTCACAATTAAACCAGACATAAACAAGTGCCAATCTTATGATAGTTATTATCTCTTAAAAACAGGCTTTTTGTTTTGACAGCGGGAATTAATTTTAAATTAATTTCTGCCACTTCTGTGTTTGGAATAAGGAAAAATGGATTCAATATTTGGAATTAGGATGTTGAAATTGTGTAAATAGTTAACTTTTATTTTTAGACATTTTGAATAATTATTTCGGTAAATATTTTATTTACCATGGTTAAAGGGTCAATCCGGTAAATAAGGATTAAAAAATAATATTATAATAATTAAGAATTAACCAAAAACGTTTCTTAACCTTATTTGTTGATACATGTTCGACCCTGGGCATCTTTGGGTCGATTTTGGGACCCCATGGTGCCACATGTAAGTGATAGGGACACTTTATTTTAATTAAGTTAAAATGAATACAAAAATGACACAAGGATATATCTTTTAGAAAAAACAATTTTTACATAGGGTTATATATATTGGATATTCAACTATAAATATTCATTATAAATATAAAAATATTTCCTACATAATAGAATTTTATATATAAATTTTAGACATTAAATAATTTTATTAATTTATGACACAATTTTGATGTAGTAATTACCATAATAGTGAAAAATTAAAATGATTGATATTTTAGATAACAAAATAAATATGATTTGAGACTTTTTAAGAATTAAACTAATTTTTAGGTTAATATGACATGTTATTAACGATATAATTAACCTTTTTCGAAATATTCATTCTGTTATGATTTTTTCAAAAATCAATTATGGATAGTGTCAAAATTTACAAAAAAGAGTTTTTAAAACAAATATTATATTATTAATTGATATTAAATTCCTAAAAATCTAAGGTTCGGACAAGATACTTTTATCATGATAGGTGTATCCTTTATAGGCAACTTGGGGGTCTCTTGGATATATATATTATGTTTATTAACCATATAATATAAAAATACAAAGAGACATTGTAAAAGTGAAACTAATTAACTAAGAGTTAATACTTAATGATAAGGTTAATATAGTAACCCAACACTGTCTAAATTCTATTGGTTGAGTGGTTTTCGACCCATCCCCATATTAACCTTTAAATAATCTACTTTGTAGCCATTATAAACCCAATATTAACTTATTATAAAATAATATTTCTAGCTTTTCCCAAGGTTCCCCTCACCCCTCTTATAAAAGAGCACTCCCCCTTCTCATTAATTCACACCTTCAAAGCCTTTTGGATCCGCCAAACTCTTCCCAAATACTCTCTAAAATTCCCTCACTACAACCTAGATTCATTAGTTTGATTTGAAATCCAACCTAAGGAGACCTTTTGATCAAATTAAAAGGAAGAACCCGAAGAAGAGGTAATGTTTTCACCACCATCTTTCAAGTTCATTTCATCTTCAACTTATTATTTATTTTTTATTTCTATTCTAAAATAATAACTCCAGTATATTCTATATACTATGATGTTATTATAAATATTTTACAACCATATTCAGTATTCTATCCATCCTTTGAATGGCATGTCACAATACGTGCATACGTACGGCTTACCGTCTCCACATCGTGGTGTAATTTTCATTCAATAAATTATTATTTGGATGGGTATAATAATGAAGTATAATTAATGTAAATAATAAATATAACATGATAATTGTTATGTCTATATGATATACCATTCAATTATATATTATTTTAACATCAAAAGAATGATATTGTCGCTCGTGCGTACGTACGGACTACCGTCTCCACGAACGCGATGAGATTCATTCTCCATCGTATCCATTCAAGTATAATTCTCATTTTATGATTAAAAATAATGTTTAAAGAGTTGATATAATTCTGGATATGAATAAAATATAACCTATCCATAACAAACATGGCTTACGTAACAAAGAATATAAAGGAAAACGAGTAAGTTAACACCTGAAATGATGATAATAATAAATATTATTAACAAATCAATGTTAAAAGATCATATATGATATCATATTAATGTAAATGATTCTTTTATAATTCAATAACAAATATTTGACCATTATACATGAGTTAACCTACCGTCGACCGAGGTAAATTACAAAGTAAGGGGTTTCTTATCTCACTTTTAATTCCGTGAGAATTCCATTCTTCACCACATATTTATTACATGTGGTGTGTGTACTGCCCATGTTTGTATTCATTGTGTAATATACATTAATTAATGTATATTTAAATCATCATTTTATTATACTTTATTCATGGGTGTATGTTTTGTATGTTACCAAATCAATAAGGGAATTTGAAATTTCAATTTCCACTCCTTCTGCTTTACGCATACTTCATTGATTATTATACTCCACGATTATGTGTAGAATAAATATTCAATTGATTATGCCATAAATTCCACTTCCCTTTATGTGAATATACATTTTATACACATAATCACTCCATTGGTAAATTATCATGTCATCTGTATGAACTTTATAAGAGTAATTTTAACTCAATCTCCATTTGTTGAGTTAAATATCCAATTCATTGGTGTTGTTTTTGCAAGAATAAGTGTGAATGTCATCTAATTGATTTTCACTAAATATCAAATCATATTGAGTGTATTTATATTTTTCACACATAATTATTTCTTTGATTTATCCTTAACCTAAGGATATGGTCTTTTTAAGAGAATTTATCTCAATTTACATTCTATTGAGACTTCTTTGTTGTTATACACCAAATCACATTTATATGGTGTATATAATGTACTTTGACATAGTATACCATGAATCCCATTATTCTCATGATATTATAAAGTTTTGATTACCTCAATTATTTGTATTCAATTGTCTCTCTTTTGGTTACAAACTCTAACTAAAATACAGTTTTAAGTGTTTTAAAGACTTATTCTTCTAAATATTTCTCATTAATGTCCATGTTTTTAAAAATAGTTTTAAGAATTTATTTATATGGAAAATAACGTTTTAAAATGAAAATTAATTTTAAAAGTTTCAAAGTTGTATGGGAAACATTGATTCAAAATTATATTTTCAAATGGCTTCTTGATAAATAGTGTGACTTTTAAATTATTTCAAGAAAAACAGGGATATTTCTCTCTAATATTTTTGACGATTATTTTCATCTATGTAAATATACTTCATTATTCTTGATTGAGATTAATCTGATACAATACAATCTTCCATATAGTATCGAATGAGTTATGTTTGAATGTGGATGTTCTATTTTTATACCATTCAATGTTTGTCGATTATGTATTGACATTTCGTATGCTAATTTAATACGGATGTTTATGTCATATTTCAATTTTTTCATATGAGGAATGCATTGGACTTAGTAAGTGATGGGTGGAGCCCACTATAGCTCCTCGATGCATCGGTAGGTCTTATGAGTCAATCTAGTGTCTTGGCACAAGGTCTTGACAAAATCTTATTTGTAGTCTTGGCACGAGGCCTTGACTATATGGTTATGATAGTCTGGAATTATGCATTCCATCATTATGAAAGTGGTTATTGATATTTCATGTGATTGTTAGATTAGTAGAATATCCATGTGAATAAGTAAATGGCATTATTTCATTTTATTTTTTTCCATATTATGTTGAATTTCAAGTTTAAAAGGATTTTGTTTTAGTTATAAATTGCCTTAAATGTTTATTCTTATTTATGAAAGTTTCTGCAATATTGTTATCCTTACTAGGCATTTGAGCTCACCCCTTTTCCATGTTTTATTTTTACCAGGATGTGAGAAGTAATTTATAAATGACCTGCATGGATAGTATGAGGGGATAAGAGTGTGGTCTATGGAGATTATATTGTTGTAGATTTCATTTTATGATGTAATGTAAGACTTATGAATATATCTAGTGTTTCCAAGGATACTAAACCAATCGGTCTTTCGAGATTTTATCTTTCTTGTGATCATTCCAATGTTATATAATAATGCACTGACTTTGGGTAACTAGGGTCGGGGCGTTACAGTTTGTATCAGAGGAAGTTTAGTACAAACTTTGGAAGCTATATTTAGATAAACTCTGATTAGAGCACGTAGACCTAAGATGAATTTGGGGATTAGTATAGAAGTACTTTCTAGAATTTTGTATTGTAGAGATTTTGTGAGTTTTCTGAGCAATACATCCCTGTCTGGATACGAGCATGTAGAGGCGGCTCTGGCACATATGTACCTAGGGGTAAAACCAGGAAACACCACATTGAGCTAGACTCGAACGGGAACTGGTGCATGACAACGGGCCTTACTGGACTCTTGGTTACGAAACTCCAGGGGGGATATGCTTAGGATAATTTACATTTTCTTTTCTAACCGATTTGATGTAGTATATATATAAGATGAGAGTAAATGACCTTGTTTAATCCTAATGTGTTTCAAATTGAAAATATGGTGACATGTTAATCTATAAATTATTTTATGACTACTGTTACTCACACAATGCTTTCTGGTTATAGTCAATGGCTAGATTCCAAGGAAGTCATAATGAATTTGATAATGATGTATAGGGTGAGAACAGTGGTGGACATGAGCAATAAAATGTAATGTTGATAGGCGTAAAAGATATCATATTTATCCCAAATAAATTTTCCAAAAATATAATCAACAATATATATATTAAAAAATTCCCAGACTCAACAAAGAAGAGAAAGGTGATGAATGATAAGAGCTCTTGAAGTGGAGACCATGGAGAAAGAAATCCTCAATTTCCATCATGCAGGAAATGTGGAAGGAGACACCCAGGAAAGTTTGTTAATGGGACAAATAAATTCTTTACGTGCGGGAAGGAAGGACATAAAGTGAAGAATTGCTGAAGACAAATGAAGAGTACTATGGAAGAAGATAAAAATGGTCCGAAGAGTCCATTTACAGTCATTTGTCGTAAATGTAGGGGACCAGGACATTACCTGAGTGAATTCCCTATTCTATAGGATATTTTCATGGTCAAAGAAGAAGCTATGTGGAAATAAATGGTTAGAGAAATTTTTAAAAATTATTAGTGCTCCTTGTTGATGGGTTTACTTTGGAATAAATTTCACTCATATTTTTAACCATGCAGTTTTCCATGTGAGAATGATATTTGAGGAAGAATTATATTTTCTCTTGTGGATATAGTTATAAATAACTAATTGGTTTTATATGATCATTGGGTATGATGCAATTATAAGTTATTATAATTTGAGATGAAAATGCAAGGTATGAGATAACATCTGTGGTTAAATTATGTTATGGTTATTTTGAGGAATTTATATCATTTTGTAAATGTTGTAAAATATAGTTTTTGAAAAAGGACAACATGCAGACCGTGTGACAACCCGTCGCGTCGGACAAAGCTGTGGGAATCGAACCCACAACCAAAGTGCGATTGGGATTTATTGTGTACCACTGGACTACATGAAGTCCCTAGTTAATGTGACTATTATTTTTAGTTAAATGATTTTATTGATCAATAATAATTTTATTTTGGATCTTATTTCTTATCAAGTGAATACCCTTAGTATAGGAAAATGATTTGGTGATTAAGTAATAAATGTTATTTTGGAAGATGTTCACTTTATTGGGGACACTATATGTCCAAGGAAAATAGAATACTACGGGATTTCATTAGAGGAGTAATGGTGGATTTTTATCAATGTTTTTATTGTGGATTTATAGTGATCTAGGTTATTTATGGAAATGATTAACCTATAATAATTAATATGTGATTAGGTTAATTATTTTCAAGTATGTGACTTTAAGAGTAGATGATGTCATTTTGAGATACAATTTAATGTGGAAGACTAAATTCTTATATGTTATGGGTTTGAATATTAGTTTGGATTATATTGAAGGATTTTAAGGACAATTTATTATTGAATGGTATTTATTTAACTTTGGGGTATTGTTTGTTTAATTTTAGAAATTAAGATTAGTATTTTTTTCTCTAATGGAATATCCATTTGGGGGAGCATCGGATCTTATACTAACCATTTTTTTGATTAATATCTAAAGATAAGGTAAATATATATTTTATCCTACGTGGATCATGTTATTCTATAGAAGTTTATTCTAGCTCTTCTAGTGTGACAAGGTCTTCATAAATACTCATTGTTCAAAAAAAAATGAGTTAGTGGTAGAAATTTATTAAAGGATGAAACTCTACTTAAAAAGTAAGTATATATCTTTATGTTCTTAGTTAATAACATAAATTAATTCCTCATCCTTATGTAGTGTAACTTAAAACAAAAAAAATTGTTGTCCGTTTACTTTTCTTACTGGGAGACTAATGACCGTTTGTCCCAACACAAGTTTGTGAATTTCTTATTGTTAACTTTATCCTAATCATGTTTTCTATCCCACTCCATCAGAACTTTACACTCATTTTATCATCAATATCCATATTTTCCTACATGGAATCCTAGTATGGGTTATCTCGGGTGACCTTTATACCTCTCTTCCTTTCTTTTAAAGTGATAGTTTTATTGACTCTTTTTCTGATGAAGGATTTTCCATTATATTATTAAGCCCAATTTTAAAAAAATTGTGAGGATGCAATTTATTGATGGAGGGGAGAATGTAACACCTCAATCTTCCAAGGTAAGTTTACCTTTGAATAATGCAATGGCGTGCATTGTACGCAACTTCGTGATTCTTACACGCCACAAAAAATCAAACTAGCCGTTATGAAGAGTAATACCTACTTTTTGAAATTTTATAAATTCTATCTCTCAAAATAGACTTCATTTTTGGATTCTTCATATCTAAATTATCCTAGGGTGATATTTTGGTACTTTTCGGATAACTTTCATATTTTGATGAATAGTGAAAATTACTAGATTTTAATTAAAAACAACTTTTTTAATCAAAATAATTAATATTGATAAATTATGAATTTTATTGTTTTTAAAGTATATTTAGAATATATTTTTACCATTTAATTCAATTTTTGTCATTGTACATAATTTCACAATTAAATCAGACATAAACAAGTGCCAATCTTTTGATAGTTATTATCTCTTAAAAACACGCTTTTTGTTTTGACAGCGAGAATTAATATTAATTTAATTTCTTCTACTTCTATGTTAGGAATTTAGAAAAATTTATTTCATATTTGAAATCAGGATGTTCAAATTCTGTAAATAGGTAACTTTTATTTTTAGGCATTTTGAATAATTATTTCGGTTAATATTTTATTACCATGGTTAAAGGGTAAATTCGGTAAATAAGGGTTCAAAATAATATGATAATAATACAAAATCACACAAAAACGTGTCCTAATATTATTGGTTGATACATGTCCGACCATGGACATCTTTGGGTCGATTTTGGGACCCCATGGTGCCACTTGTAAGTGATAGGGACACTTTATTTTAATTAAGTTAAAATGAATACAAAAATGACACAATCATATATCTTTTAGAAAAACAATTTTTACATATGGTTATATATGTTGGAGTTTCAAATATAAATATTAATTAGAAAGGTAAAAAAATTTCCTACATAATGGTATTTTATTGATAAATTTTAGACATTAAATAATATATTTTATTTATGACACAATGGTGATGCAGTAATTACCATAATAGTGAAAAATTAAAATGATTGATATTGTAGATAACCAAATAAATATAATTTGAGAATTTTTATGAATTAAAATAATTTTATCTAAGTTAATATGACATGTTTGTAATTATTTAATTTACTTTTTTTGATGTAATCATTCTTTTATGATTTTTAAAAAATCAATTATTGAATAGTGTCAAAATTGACATAAAAGAGTTTTTAAAACAAATATTATATTATTAATTGATATTAAATTCCTATAAATATAAGGATCGTCCAAGAGAGTTATATCATGATAGGTGTATCATTAATGGATCACTTGGGGGTCGCTTGGATGTATTTAGTAAGTTTATTAACCATATAATATAAAAATACAAATAGACGTTGTAAAAGTGAAACTAATTAACTAAGAGTTAATACTTAATGATACAGTTAATATAGTAACCCAGACCTGTCTAAATTCTATTGGTTGAGTGTTTTTCGACCCATCACCACATTAACCTTTAAATAATCCACTTTTTAGCCATTATAAACCGAATATGAATTTATTATAAAATAATATTTCTAGCTTTTCCAAAGGTGCCCCTCACCCCTCTTATAAAAGAGAACTCCTACTTCTCAATAATTAACAAATTCAAAGCCTTTTGTGTCGGCCAAAATCTTCCCAAATACTCTCTCAACTTCCCTCATTACAATCTAGAGGCCTTAGTTTGATTTTAAAGACACCCTAAGGATCCCTTTTGATCAAATCAAAAGGAATAACCTGAATAAGAGGTAATGTTTTCAGCACCCTCTTTCAAGTTCATTTCTTCTCAACTTCTTCTTTATTTGTTATTTATATTCTAAATTAATAACTCCAGTATCTTATATATAATGTTATGTGATTATAAATATGATAAAAACATATTCAGTATTCTATCCATCCTTTTAATGTAATGTCACCATACGTGCGTACGTACGTCTTACCGTCTCCACGTTGTTGTGTAATTGTCATTCAATAAATTAATATTTGGATGGGTATAATAATGATGTGTAATTAAGGAAAATAATAAATATAACATGATAATTATTCTGTCTATATGATATACCATCCAATTATATATTATTTTAACATCAAAAGAATGATATTGTTGCTCATGCGTACGTACGGACTATCATCTCCACGAACGCGATGAGATTCATTCTCCATCGTATCCATTCAAGTATAATTCTCATTCGATGATTAAAAATAATGTTTAAGGACTTGAAATAATTCTGGATATGAATAAAATATACCCTATCCATAACAAACACGTCTTACGTAACAAAAAATATAAAGGAAAACGTGTATGTTAACACCCGAAATGGTGATAATACTAAATATTAATAACAAATAAATGTTAAAAGATCATATATTATATCATATTAATGTAAATGATTCTTGTATAATACAATAACAATTATTTCACCATTATACTAGAGGTTAACCTACCGTTAACCAAATAAATGTACAAAGTAAGGGGTTTCTTATCTCACTTTTAATTCCGTGAGAATTCCATTGTTCTCCACTTATTTATTACATGTGGTGTGTGTACTACCCATGTTTGTATTAATTTTGTAATATACTTTAATTAATGTATATTTACATCATCATTGTTTGATCCTTTATTCATGGGTGTATGTTTTGTTTGTTACCAAATCAATAAGGGAATTTGAATTTTCAATTTCCACTCATTCGGCTTTACGCATACTTCATTGATTATTTTACTCCAAGATTATGTGTAGAATCACTATTCATTTGATTATGTCATAAATTCCACTCCCCTTTCCGTGGATATATTTTTGATACACATAATCACTCCATTTGTAAATTATCAGGTCATCGGTATGATCTTGATAAGAGTAATTTTAACTCAATCTCCATTTGTTGAGTTAAATATCCAATTCATTAGTGTTGTTTTTACAAGAATATATGTGAATTTCATATGATTTATTTTCACTAAATATCCAATCATATTGAGTGTATTTATATTTTTCACACATAATTATGTCGTTGATTTATCTTTAACCTAAGGATATGGTCTTTATAAGAGAATTAATCTCAATTTATATTCAATTGAGACTTCGATGTTGTTATACAACAAATCACTTTTTATATGGTGTATATAATGTAATTTGACATAGTATATCATGAAACCCTTTATTCTCATGATATTATAAAGTTTTGATTACCTCAATTATTTGTATTCAAGTGTCTCACATTTGGTTAGAAACTCTAAATAAAATATAGTTTTAAGTGTTTTAAAGATTTATTCTTCTAAATATTTCTCATTAATGTCCATGTTTTTTAAAATAGTTTTATGAAATTATTTATATAGACATTAAAGTCTTAAAATAAAAATTACTTTTAAAAGTGTCAAAGTGGTAATGGACACTTTGATTCAAAAATCTATTTTTAAATGGCTTATTGAAAAATTGTGTGACTTTTAAATGATTTCAAGAAAAAGGGGGATATTTTTCTCTAATATTTTTGACGATTATTTTCATCAATTTCAATATCATTCATTATTCTCGATTGAGATAAATATGATACAATACAATCTTCCATATTGTATCGAATGAGTTATGTTTTAATGTGGATGTTCTATTTTTATACCATTCATTGTTTTTCGATTAAGTATTGACATTTCGTATTCTAGTTTAATATGAATGTTTATCTAATATTTCAAACATTTCATATAAGGAATGCATTGGACTTAGTAAGTGACGGGTGGAGCCTGCTATAGCTTCTCGATTCATCGGTATGTCTCATTAGACACACTAGTGTCTGGGCATAAGGTCTTGACAAAATCTTATTTGTAGTCTTGGCACGAGGCCTTGGATATGTGGTTATGATAGTCTGGCATTATGCATTCATAATTATGAATGTGGTTATTGATATTGCATGTGATTGTTCGATTAATAGAATATCCATTTGAATAAGTAAATAGAATTATTCCATTTTATTTTTTTTCCATACTATGTTGATGTTAAAGTTTAAAAGGCATTTGGTTTAGTTATAAATTGCCTCAAATGTCTATTCTTATTTATGAATGTTTCCACTATATTTTTATCCTTACTGGGCATTTCAGCTCACCCCTTTTCCATGTTTTATTTTTCCCAAGATGTGAAAAAGTAATTTATGAATGACCTATAGGGATAGAATGAGGAGATAAGATTGTGGTCTATAGAGATTATATTGTTTTAGTTTTTATTTTATGATATAATGTAAGACTTATGAATATATCTAGTGTTTCCAAGGATACTAAACCAATCGGTATTTCGAGATTTGATCTTTCTTGTGATCATGCCAATGTTATGTAATAATGCACCGACTCTGGGTAACTGGGGTCAGGGCATTACAATTATATATTAATTCATGAATTCTGAAGAAGTATATAGATATTAAAGAGTATTTATACATGAAAAATGAAAATATATAGTCAATAATATGTTACTCAATCCATTTTATGTATAAAATTATATGATAATAGAAATTTTTTGAATTATATGATACATACATTACCTAAAAAATATTGTAAATGGAAAAATATCTCCATGAATTTCCTCATCAGATGACCCAAAAAATCAAAAGTCCATAATTCTAGTTAGGTTACGATCGATCACCTTATAAATACAATACACATCATTTATCTCAAAGAATAAATTTATTTAAATTAGAATTTATGGAAATATATTATGTTGTAAGGTAAAATGGGTTTCCACATTATATTTCACCTAATCAATATATGTGGTGTAACTAGATGATTTTCAAAATTCTTCAACCAGTACATGATATGATGTTGTTATTTTTACTACATCTCTTCCCTAGAAATATTATTATATTCAAAGGACCATTTAATACCTTTAGTATATATTGAAATCAACTTCCCCATATTTAAAAGGAGTTTTACATCATCACCTTTATCTAATTAGATTTTATTAAAATATAATCCTTCATTAAAACATTCATATTAATCATTATGAATCCTAATATTGAATGTTATATTGAAACTGAAAATAGTCTAATGAAGTTGGGGAATGAATTATATTATTAAATTAAATAGATTATATAATTAAATAGACTTATTTCTCCATTAATTTATATATCAATGAATCATAGATTTGATATAATTGTTTTATAAAAAATAAGCTACAAGGTTTGCAAATCAATTTGGGGGGGGATTTTTCTAATAAGATTTCCCCTTAAATATGGTTCTATATTTAGATAAAATGTATTGAAAATATATCTGTATATTAGTCCTTTTTAATTTATTTATTGATTTGGTTTTCTATATTATTCAATTTCCCTCCGAACAGCCATTATCAGATGAATAATGCGTTCAATATATATCCCTCAAGGAATAATATACCAAATCCATATTAAGTGAAAAAAATTTAGGTTGTACCAATGGGGAATTATCTTTCCTATAAATTGAAATAGATAGAAATATTTTATCATATGAGATAATGATTTACCGAACAAGGCAAGTCTATAGTTTAATATTCTATTGAATAATCATAAATTTCATGATGCTACATTAAAACAAGAGGATGTGAGGATGCAGAGATGTACCCAAATTTTTTATTTCATAATAAATTATATTTAATCAAAAAACCCATTTTATGTTGGGTTTATTGTATCAAATCATTATTTAAAATGTATTCTCTTAGAAATTATACATTACATATATGTTATCTTTCCATAGATGAAACCTGATGTCTATGTTGATGTGATATAGTCAATAGTTATTACCATGATGTAAAATATGAACATATTAATATAAAAATAAAATTGAAATATTATATATAAGGGGTTTTATTAATGAAAATGTATTTACTTATTCATATTACGTATGATCACATTTTACAATAATGAAATTTTACACTTCAAAATCATGTTTTCATAAAACATATATCACACATTTAATATAAATAAACAAGTAATTAAAATTATATTTATAATTATAAATTTTTTAAATTATACGAAATTTTAAAATCATATATTGAATAATAACAAAGGATGTGTTTTTTGTATTTTTCAAAAAAATTTAAACTTCTGATAAATTATGAATTTTTTAAAATTTATTTATTTTAATATATATATATATTATAATATGTTTAATTTAACCATTAATTTACATAATAATTAACTATATACAGTTAATTGTAATAATAAAATCGTAAACGTCATTATTTATAAAATTCCCATAAATGTTTTTGGGCACTAAAAATAATTCTAAAAATCCATTTTTTTCATAAAATTTGTTTTTATACAATTAAAATTAATTGATATCAAATTTTTAATGAAATTATGAAAGTTATTTACTATATAAGAACAAAAATATATCAACTTTTATTTTATCATTATTGTAAATAATTGAGTGGCTGTCAATTATTTTTAAAAAAGACAAAATCGTTTTTCGGAAAGGATTATTCAATCATGGTTTCCATGTTTAGTTAACATAAAAAACTGTCTCATATTGAATTTTAATCTAGTAAAATGGTTTTAATACATGTAATTATTGTAATTATTATAATATAATAAGCTCAAGACAAGTTTTCCCTAGATTTTTTTTAAAATAGTAAAACATTTTCATAATAACTCTAGATAAAATGACGGACTTGGGCTTAAACCATGAGTTAAAAGTAGGATTGAAAACTATACCATTAATATTATTCATGGATGAGGTTGTTTATTTTGTATAGTATCATTCCATTAAATCCTAATACTTTTTTCCCACATCCCCTTTAGTTTTAATTTTAATAATTTAAATCCTTTAATAAATACCATGCCTGTAACTCCCCTCGCTAATATAATGGTAGATATTCTCCTCCGTTATTCAAAAACTTTTGATTAATATATATGTGAATAAATCTACACAGAACCATCGAGAAATAATTAACTTCACTAATGATCTTTGGGCCGTCTCCTACTAAAAAAATATTGATAATTGAATAATTTAATTATATTTTGTAACATCCTCGATATAGGAGAAACTGGACTAGTACCCCTTACCACATCATCACATGACTTAATGTGTGCCTCCCTATATGTGATATGTTTTTGAAAAGAGGTGATGGTTGAATAATTCACATAGAGAGACTATACCTTCTTTACTAGAGTGATCCTCATAAGATGATAATGAAATAGTGCAAATAATATATAATTTCCAATGATCATGAATAATAAACCATTCCCCAAACAACGTAGAAGTCCACTAGTTAGTAGTAAAATTTGTCATGCCATGACAAAAAGTTCCAAAGTTAAAAAAACCAATGTAAACAGAATAGTGTAACTTCCAAATATGTTTTCAATCTAATCCATATCAACAATCATGCATGTCCCAAGCCCAACATAACTCAATAGCAAACGACCCTTTCCCATGACTTGACCCACAACCTTGAGATCTTCCCGGGTTCCAACTGCATCCCGAGAAGGGTGTGGGTATAAAATAGAATGCCACCACCAATGGCGTCTTCAAAATATCCACTCTTAATGATAGTTCATGAATGTACTAATTAAATGTAAATAATATAAGGATAACATAGATTGAATTAGTTTATATTTTTTACATAAATTATTTTGATAATTTTTTATCATTTACATCTTTTATGACATCATCAATACTTAATCTATTTTCATAACATGTTCCATGGGATAGGAATATACATCATATAATCATGTGTCTAAGAAATACAATCAGTATGAATATGTGAATATGTAATATCCCAATTTTATTAGGGATAAATACATCAGATAAAAATATTATCCTGAAATTGTTTCCTTGCTCATGATGGAATGATTCTATTAGGTGAATAGATACTACCTCCCCTTCCCAATCCAATTCATTTTTGGGTGGAGTGTAGAGACTCTATATAACCTAACCTATGGTATTATAACCCCATGTCAATACCCCCAACCAATCCATGTACTCATGATGTATATCCACTCTTCCCACACATACCACATCAAAACCAACCATATCCAATACCAATTGAAATATCACAATCCGTAAATACCAATTTTGAAATTTTTACTATTTCATAACCCAGTAAAAAAATTTCCACTTACATTACATTCCCATTTATCCCAATTCCTATTATCATTCTTTAACCCATTATGCAAATCCACTATTCCAATATAGTAGCCAATCTTCATCAATTACAACACATTTTCCTAATTATCCAATTTATAATTTCAAAATAATTTGTACCACTTTTAAATTTCAATTGTATTTTATATATCACATAGAAAAAATAAATTATTACATTCAATCAATTCGGCTTTCAATATTTTTCACCTGTATTAACCTATTCAACATATTTTTCAATTCCCTAACAAAAATTATTTTAAATAATCTTAAATTAATATTCTATTTCAAATTTAACATATTCATAATTTCATATATACTAATACTATTTAAAATTTAAACATAATTTATATTCCATTCATCACAATTTCTGTTTACACAATTATGCCTTTTTCAATTACATAGTTCATATACCCATTGGTATCTAACACAATGACCCGTTATGACATTAATAACAAATAGAACTACTATATTTGTTAAATTTAAAGACAACCAAACATATAAAAACATTCATCATGGTCTCTACATTATCATGCTTCAACTTTACACATAACCATAAAAATTTATGTGTTGGGGAATGGTCGAACACCCCATGGGTGGCCCTAAATCATTCTTATCATCCTGAACACATCCCACGGGTATTGTTAGGGGTTTACATAATTATTTAGTCATCCATTTTATTAAATCATACACATGATAAAATTTTCACAATAATATGGAAAAAAATATCTCAACACACATGAAAAAATATAAAACAAAAACTATAGTTTATAACTAGAAGTTTTCCTACCTTGAACTTGATGATGAAGCTCACTCTTGAGTGTTGCATTTTATTGGAATTCAAAGAACTACTAAATCCCCAACCATAGTTACACAATAAAAAATGTTATCTTTGATATTCATAAAAAAATTAGAGAAAATACAAACACTATTTTTGATAAGGGAGTAAAGGGTTGTGATAGACATACACAAAGATTTGATATGTAACCATTGTTGCTGCAAATGACTCAAAAATTAAAAAGATTGACCCCTATGAAGTAATGGTCCATGTAGGACATCTATATGGATGGATGATGAAGTAATAATGAATAAATTTAATGGATATCAATAAAAATTATATGTGGTATATCTATAGTTTTTCCAACATTATGGGGTTTTAGGGTTTACCTACCCATTTTTACAAACCACACGTAAATCGTGTGTAAGCCAATATCCATGGAAGGTGATGTCACATGGTTACACGGGAATATAAATATTTTTCAAACCATTCTCAAACCATGTGATATTCCAATATCCAAGGCTTCATTGTTTCCTTGGGAAGGAGGAATGGGTTACTTAATAGTGTGATAACCATTTTCCTTGTGTAGTTTGACCATGATTTCTTCTCATTCATGTTTCGAACACTCGGAACAACCCTAGGTCCCCTCATACACCTGAGAAGATTTTAATTAACAATAAAATATTATATTGAAAAAATAATAATATAATGGAATATCCTCATGTATAATGGAATCATTCAACATCTCCATAATATATTTATTCATCCTCGAACCGAATTCCCTTGCATTAATGGGAATCCTAAACAAAGAGATAAAGGAACTAGGCCCAATTATCCATTCCCCGTTTTTAGTTTTTTCATTAAACATTTAAATTGTATGAAAAAATAATAAAAAAGGTACAATAATGACCCTTAACACGTCCTCACCACATCCCACAATAAGAATTAAATTCTCATCAAATTATTAATTGTAACACCCTAAGAATCCACGATACATTTATCATTGAATAAAAGAATAGATTGTGTTGTATGCAACACAGAGATATATCACACCACGACCAATGAAACTAGCTGTTATGGATAGTAATACCCAGTTTTTGATATTTTAGAAATATAATATTTCAAAATGGACTACATTTTTAGATTCAGAATATCCATATTAGCTTAGGGTTATTTTTTTGTATTTTTCTGAAAACATTCAATTTTTGATGAATAGTGAAAACCACTATGTTATTGTTTAAAACTGACATTATATTTAAATAATTAGTTGTTTTATAAAAATTTAATTTAGTTCAAAATTGATTCATATTACCTATATATGTTCAATGTAATTCATTGGAGTCATTTTATAATAAAATTAGACATATAAAATTTTATTGACCATTTTAATGTCTTTTACCCATCTTATATGCACATTTAAAAATTTTAATAAAACAAAAATATAACCACTTTGATGAATTTAATTTCAAAATTTAGAGAGACACAGTTGAAATCAGAATGAAAAATGTTGTTCAATAGGATGAAAATAATTTTTGGTGAATAGTAACTTTTGAATTTTATTTACCATGGTTAAAATTAAATGAGTTAATTAAAGGTAAAATGTCATTATAATTACTCTAACACATGTCCAAATTATATTTGATATGTTATTTACAATCAAAATGAACCTTAGATATAAAATATGATCATTTTTTATCCACTTGGAGTAGATTAGGACATTTATTATTGTTTTATTTAATGATGAGTTAAGATTCTTAAATTTACATTTTAATAACCAAACCATTTTTAATATAGTGTTATACATAGGATATATTCATCTATAAATATTCATATGAAATATAAAAAAGTTTCCTACATCATGGTATTTTATTTTAAATTTATATTCATTATATAATTATATTTATTTATGAAAAAATTATGATAAAATAATTACATTATTAATTAAAGATTAAAATAAATGATATTGAAAATATTAAATTAAATTTAAATAGATACTTTTGATGTATTAAACTAATTTTATAGGTTAATATTACATCTTAGGGTTGATTTAATAGATCTTTTTTGATGTGATAAAGGTGTTATGTCTTTCAAAAAAACCAAATAATAAATTGTTTCTAAATTGAAAAAATGTGTTTTTAAAACAAATACCGTTTTATTCTATGATATAGTATTTTTTAACTATACGGATCTTACAAATTACTATGATAAAGTTTGATATGGAAATAATGAACCACATGGGGTCCTCTTGGATTTTAATAGTATGTTTATTAACCATCTATCGTAATAATACATCATGACATAGTAAAAGTTAAACTATTTATCGAAGAGTTAAATCTATAACATATGGTTAATATGATGACATAAAAAATGTATAGAACCTATTAGTTAAGAGATTTTAGACTTATACCATCATTGGACTCAATATAAATCCTTTTTGAGCCATTATAAATCGAATATAATTTTATAATAAATTAATATTTCAAGCATTTCCTAAAGTAACCCACAACTCTCTTATAAAAGCGTACTTCCCCATCTCTTAATTTTACACATCCAAATCCATTTGTCTCAGCCAAAAACTTCTCAAATATCCAATAAACTTCCCTTAATTCAACCTAAAGGCATTACTTTTATTATAAATCCAACCAATGGGTCCTTTTTGATCAAATCAAATGGATGCACACAAAAAAGGTAATTATTTCATCACCTCTTCAAAAGATATTTTCTTCTTCCACTTCCTCTATATTTATGTTTTCCAAAGTATAATAACAACTCTAGTACCTTATACTTTTCGAATAGTTATTCTAAATATGGTACAACCATATTCTTTATTCTACCCATCCTATAAATTAAAAATTCTCCATATATGCATATGTTCGGATTATCGTCTCTAAGTAATGGTGTAGTTTGTTATTCAACATGTAATTATTTAAATGGGTATAATAATGAGTATAATTGATATTAATAATAATTATAATATGTTAATGATTATGTATATTTGATATACTATTCCAATTACAAATGATTTCACCATCAATAAAATGACATTGTCGTTCGTGCATATGTACGGATTACCATCTCACTGAACGCAGTGAGATTCATTTTCCATCGTAACCACTTAAGAATAAATTTAATTTTATGATTAAAAATAATGTTTAATAACATAATATCATTATGGATATGAATCATATAAATTCTATCATCAACAAACATGACTTACAAAACAAAACATTTATAGGAAAATTAATCAGTTAATACCTGAAATTATGATACTTATGAAATATCGCTAACAATGAAATACTAGAAGATCATATATGATATCATATTTATGTTTGTGGTTATTTAATAATTTAATAACAATGACTTCTCAATTATACAAGAGTTTTACCTACCATTGACTATGGAATTGTACATGGTGAGGGTTAACTTTAAAGCATCATTATTTATTCAGGGTGGTTTATACAATAGTATCTACTATGACTTCTCTATCATATACTTCTGTGTTTCATAAAAATGTATTTCAAATTTTTTTACTATTTCATAGAATATGCGTTAATGTTTTTTAGACCATTTCTTGAATTACTATATATTTGTTTTAATGGAATCTTTCTGTCATTTTCCAAACAAGGTACTTTATAACCTTTTCGACCAAATATGTAAATAATATTTTTTAACTTATGTGGAGGGTGAAACTATTTTGAACTTTTATAAGACCTTAAAAGCTCCCCTTACTAGATTATATGAATATTTTAAAATTAAATGTTTCTTTTAGTATTATGTTAGATTTAAATGATTTAAAAATTTCTCCCAAATCGTATTGATTTCATCAATGTCAACATCCTTTGATGAATTGTACACTTGTTTGAAGATGATTTATTATGATACAATCTTCCATATTTTATTGATGATTTTGTGGTATGTTTTTCTATGGAGGTGTTATTTTTATAGTATTCATGGTTTTAAGTTAACATATTATCATTTTCTATTCTAGTTTTAATAGGAATGTTTATATTATGTTTAGATCATTTCATGTGAGTAATGCATTATAATTGTTAAGGGGTGGGTGGAGACTGCTATAGATCGTTGATGCATCTTTAGGTCTCGTGAAACAGAATACCGTCTTGGCACAAGCCCTTGATGAAATATTATCTCTAGTCTTTGCACGAGGACATGACAATGTGGTTATGATGTCTTTCATTATGCATTATAACATTCTAAAATTAACTATTTATATTACATTTAATTATTAGACTTGTTGAATATCCATGTAAATATGTAAATGGAATTATTTTCATTACATTTGCAATATTATCTTGATGTTTAATTTTAAAAATCTTGTGTTTTAGTCTTATACATTTCCATAAATTTGTTGTAGGATATGAAAAAGTATATTATGAATGACTTGCAGAGATAGGATACGGGATATGAGTGTGTTAAAAATGTACACAATGTTTTTTTTTCATTTCATTATATAATGTATAATGTAAGAATGTATCTAGTACATATAAGGCTACTAAACTAATCAGCCTTTTGAGATATGACCACTTGTGATAATTCCAATGTTACGTAATAATCCTCCATCGTTGGGTAACTGGGGTTGAGGAATTACACTCCTCAACATAAACATTAAATTTTCATCTAGAACTTCATAGGTGAAACATAGGATAGAATTACTAATTCATAGCACACAAATAAATTATACACAAAATAATACCATTGTGTCAGAACCAATAAAAAACCCCATCGTTCAAAAAATATTAACAACTCATGACATGAATCAATTGGTGTCATCTTAACCCATTTTCTAAACTCTAATGGTGATCAAACCTCGATATCACATGATATAATACACATGGTATTTCTAGCCACATTTTTTGACTTACTTCGATCCACCACTCATGTCCCAATGATCCCATTCTATAATTGCACATCGAATGCACAACCAAACTCTCAGGGAACTCAACCAGTTAAACCCATTCATGTTCTCTCTATCAGGTCCAGCTCACTGAAATGATGATCAATCAAGTACCTCCAACTAGAAACATCAATCAGGTCATCAACCAAACACATCCTAGTTATGGTTCCCTCCACAATAATAAATTATTTGGAACCCCTAATATCGAATGAACACCAACATAATCTCAAATCAAAAATAACAACTTATGTTATCTGTTTCAAATATCCTCACCTAAATATCTATATGGACATCACCCTATATTAGAATACATCCCCTCTCTAGAAACCACTGAGTAGATACTACTACACTATCCATTCAAGGACCTATAACAAATTTACCTCACTCAAGAATGAATTAATTTCCAAAGAACTGTTTCTTCTGCAACATAAAACTTGATGTGGGACACTCTCACCATTCCCATTCTCATTCATCATATCGCGTCAGACCCCCCAAAATTCATTGTCCCTGAACACCCAGATACACATAATCGAGTCTATTCCAAATCGTTTTTTGAGTTATAGAACCCAAATCCTCATTCCAGAAACCATTTTATTGTATTTACAACACCTTCAATATCTCAACATAGGCATCTAAAATTAATTTGGAAATACCCTAAGACCAAGGACAACGTTTGGCTAAATAAACCTCCAAATTTTTTTCCGTAAAATCCTCTATGAGGGACCCAATATGCACCTCACGGTTTCCTCATTAGAATCATAATTCCACCACATAAACTCAATGTTAACTTTTCGACATTAAGGATTAACTTATCACACTCAAAATTAGGATTTTCATTTCCATTGCTCTCTACAAGGGTCACCAACCACAATAGATAACACTCGATAATATGATGAACCCCAAAACATAGAAGTTGTTATCTATCTCTTAAAAAAATTGAGCTTCCCCCAATTATGATCCAATTTTCATTGAATGTAACCCATGATATTCTTCATCCCCTCAGTCTATCTCAAGTACCATTCCTAAAAACCGTTTATGGTGAACATCCCACTATGAAACTCCGCATATACTACCTCATGAGCGTAAACTCCATTATTTACTCATCAAACATAAATAACATCATTTCTTTTGGAATTAATCTATAGCTTCTCAATGTAACTAGGAATATTTCATGAGTTTGGAAATGATTATCACTCGTTGAGTGTTGCTAAAAAGTATTCTATGTACAATACCAAAAACTCATCCAATACTGATGTCACCTCCATGAATGAGACATCATGACTTTCAGAGGATTTTAGGAATACCTACATCAAAATAACTCATGAAAACATAACCATGACTTATTTGTTGTAATTGAAAACCAACACTAACCAATTCCTAGCCACCATCCACCAATCAACAGGGAAGCCTAAATTTCCGTGGAATTAAATCCCCCAAACAACTCGAGTTCTTCCAGGATGACCATAAAATTTATCAAAACAATAAAAAGAAATTTTATTTCACATATAAATGACTTTAACATTGGTTTCATAGAGAATTATATGTACTTATCTCAGCTTAGACCAACCATTAGCAATGTCTTCCCACATTTGAACCACATCAGATACCTGAATATCTGAGATCATTATGTACAAACTCACATAAACTGAGTTTTTTAAATTATCTTATTGTCACCAAAGCCTACCATAAAAGCTTATAACTCAGATGACCATGAATCATGGTCTATAATCATAAATAGACTTAGGGCTTCCACATCATCTCACACAACAACCAAACTCTTGATTCAAACAAGCTATACCACGTGACCTCTCTCACCATAGGTGTCAACTATGAAACATAAAAATCTTTGCCTCAATTAATCATGTCCACCCATATCCATCCTATCAGTAACAACACCAATGCCTTAATTAAATTTAATCTAAATCGACAGATTAGGAATCCGTATAATTGAACCCTTTAAAATGAACCAAAAAACATAATACATGCACTGATGGTTAATTCTAGTTAAATTAGTACAAAACCATACAACTTACATAAACTGTATTGTATTTTTTCTTCACTGGTTCCACCACTGATTAATATTATGTTATTCTCATTCCATTTTACTTACATCACTAGCATTGAATCCTTTGAGGACACCCTTGATTTTAGAAAAACAATAAATGCATAACCATAACTCGAGTCATATCCCTGCCTATCAACTTTCCACATATCCATATGGGAAAAATCAATACCATGTTCACGTCTCAATGTCCTACTGATAATGTCCAAGATATAAAATATGAGACACACATAGATAGTCACTATAATCCCTATATGATCACTCTCATAGGTAACTATAATGATTGAAAAATAACAACTACATAAACAAGGGTCATAATAAGGAAAATCAAATGGTGCTCTTCCCAAAAAATAGACATTAATTTACAATCAAAGAAACATTAGCGAATTATACTCTCATCCTAGTTATGATATACTTTGTGCCTAGATAACCATGTGAACATTCACTCCAGGTTCTAGAAAAAATGTAACTATAAACAATCATTAGCACTACATGCAAGAAACAGTATATGGGATCCAAAACATAACCCACTAGGTTTAATACTCATATGGTCACCAAAATATATGTATCGTCTTTAAGGTCTATCAGACACTATGTATGGTCATGGAACATAGGGGTTTCCAAACCCACATTGTTGAAAAATCCCTTGTGATCCAAAGGCCAAATACTGAATGAGGGTGCTCTAAACACATCTTACATGCCATAACATAACCAGTATGGTCTTTAAACCCAAATACAATTCCTCAAACTAGTGCACTCTCATTACCCCAACCACACCTACATAGGTAAAATCAATAAGACACAGAATACCCACTACCCGGTCATCCCAAATAGATCTATTAGTACACATCCTTATATAATTAACTCCACCATTATCTTTGAACTCGTCCATTCAAATATTATATTACCAGTTCAACAAATATTCAAATATATCTACATTATTCATGACTAGAATAAACAAAAATCTTCATAAAACAGTCTGGTAAATTATTTACAAGATTCAAACCACATATGTAAAAGATCATATTCCATCATCCATAAACAACCGACTATACTAGAACTATTCCTTTTTCATAATCACACTTATAACTCTACCCTCTTCTATCCGTAATATGGGACATGGTCAACATGGGGTAAACCAAATTTCTTAACCAAATGTATTTCATCGAACACAGTTTTAATCTTAGACTCATTCACTACACATATATTTTCACATGGACACGTTCCAAATTTCAAAACATGAAAAAATATTTCATTTTACTCTTTTATAAGATTCATTAGACACAATCCATTTCATAATTTATTGTCACTGTGCATCGATTCACTTTTAGATACCATTCAACATTTTAGATTTATAACAACAGAAAATTTTAATCCACCTATAATGTTTCATTGTAAAAACTATTTCATAACTATTCATTTACATTATTTTCATTTACCCACATTCATTACCAATATTAGAGTGTATTTTCATAAATCATTTCTAGAAAGTAATAATAATTCCACTATTTATGCCCCACACACCCATCTGATGTGTCACTATCAAGATTCATGCCAACTCTACTATTAGGTATCTAAAATGATACATGAATTCCCAAACAAATCCTATATTTTCAATGATCAAAATATTTTAAATCAGTCATATCCCATAATATGGGCCTCACCCAATGGTGAAATATCATTAAACGATAAAAAAATAAATAACGAACACCAATTAATACCACATATGTCCTTGAGTATCCTTAAAAAATTGGTTCGATAATCCCAGGCATGAGCTCATTACAAATTACAGACACATCCTACCCTCTTTTATTCTTTCCAAAATAATAATACCATAGAAAAAAATCCATAATACTAACTTTTTTACATCCTTGACCGAAGAGATACAAAACCGATGCCCCAAGATGACTCATCACATTACCTCAAAGGTGACTCCCCTAACTACAAAGTTTTCATACTAGTTGTGAGGGTATAATAAGATAGGTGTACATAATATATCATATTTACATGAGTGATCCATGATAGATAAAAATGAAATAGACAAAACAATATATAATTTCCTAATAACATTTATAAAAAACCATTTTCCAAATAGTGTACAAGTTCACATCCATATAGTAAAATATGTTATTTCCTGATAATTAGTTATAATGTGATAAAAAATCTATATTAAAGACAACTGAGGAACTCTAAAATAGATCCTGACTCCATTTCCAAATATTGAAACATTCATTTATAAAGCCTAACTCAAATCTCCATTTAAGATCCCTTTCCATTCACATAACATGTGGCCATTAGATCTTCTCGTGTTCTAAAATATTTCCCAAGAAGGGTATGTGTTCAACATAGTAGGCCACCAGCAACAATGACTAAAGAATATACATTTTAATATATTATGCATGAAATTACTAATTAAATGACAAAAAATCATGTGTAATACAGAATTCGTTATTAAAATATATTTATATTAATCATTTCAATCATTATTACCATTTCCAACATTTATTCAATATTCTTTAGTTAGTATATTTTCATCACATGTTCCATGTCTTTGAAAAATAGATCATATAACCATGTGTAAAACGGAATTAACCACTATGAATAAGGGAAAATACTATGTTATTATCTCACTAGGGATAAACACATCACGTCAACACATTATCCTCACCACAATGCCACGATCTGAGTGGAATGAAATAATTAAGGATATATATCTACTAACAACTTTCCATACTATTTCATTTGGGGGTGTAGTTTAGATCTGCAGTCTATCTTGACAGATGGGTCTAGAACCTCATGTGAATACCCCACCTTACCAAGGAATGTGAAAATTATTTATATCCAATTTCCAAACACATACAACATCACAACCAAACATAAACTAATCCAATGGAAATGTTATTATCCATAACATTAAATATTTGAATTATTAATTTGAAACAACACATTAACACATTTTCCATTTACATTACATTGTTATTTAACACTATTATCATTATTGTTCCTTAATAATAATGTATGATCCACAATACACATACATTATATACTGTTCATTAATTACCATAAATTATCACATTTTACCCATTTATCATTTGACTAAATTTTTTACCTCTTATTCATTTCAAATACATAGAATATATAAAATATCCCAAACACTTTATTACATTCAAGCCACTAGTTATACCTTATAATTTCCATGTATTAACCCATTCAACATATTTTTCAATTCCCTTATACAATACTATTTATATTTTATTCAATTCTAAATATATTTATAGTTAAAAAGTCTATCCTATCATATATACTAATACTTTTAATAATTAAAAAATAAATCATAATCAATTTGACATCTTTATGTTATACAAATTATCCCTTTTGGAATTATAGATTTCGTATAACCCATTTGTATTCAACACAAAAACCCCTTATTCCATTACTAACCCAAGGAGAAACTATTATTATTCTACTTATACTATACCAACATTATTAAAACGTTCTTAATGGTATATACCTTATCATACATCAACTATACACTTAACCATACAATTTCTATTTTTGGGAATGTTGTCACACCCCATGGGTAGCCATAAATAATTATAATCATCCTAAACACATCTCACTTAGATCGTAAGAGACTAAATAATTATTTATCCAACCAATTTACAGTGAGTTACTCATAGTGAATAAACCAAAATAAGATGAGGTAATATCTTCAAAAACATGAAAATATATATAATAAAACTATTGGATATTACTTGAAGAATCCTTACCATTGATCTTTTGATGAACACACTATTGTTCGTAGCCTTATATGTAGATTCAATCATAATTTGAAGCCCAAAACAAGGTTCTAGAAGAGAAATAGGTTTTTAAGCATTAGAATAAGATAGGAGAAACTACACAAGGTAATCTAGAAAAGAGATGAAAGGGATGTGATATATGTACCTGAATATTTTTTATGCAACTGATAATACTCAAAACGTCTTATAAACGAATAAGATTGAGCCTATGTAATCTTGTGTTGAAATGGGGGTTCTCTGGGGATAGAGTATGTTGAAATGGGAAACAAATAAAATGAGTATTTTTAAATCCCGTAATGGGAAAACTATATTTTTCAATCATTTTCAATGTCGCACGGTTTACCTACAATGTTTACCAAAACATACAAAAATCCATGCACAATACATTTGGTATTGAAGTTGAGGTCACACAGTTACCCAATAATCATTGAATAATTTAAATACATGTTATAACTCTGATATATTTCACTATCCAGGGATTTATGGTTTTTCCAGTAAGGCATCATGATTTAAACAATTACGCACCAACTGTGGACCTTTCATAGTTTGGCCTAGTATTCCATTCATTCATATCCAGAACCCCCAGAACACCCTAATCCCTTTCATACATCCAGGAATAATTTTATTAACCATGAGTAATATAGTTAATACAAAATTTATACATGGACATACCTTCATGGAGTCTAGGATCTTAGAGTGTCGTTTAATGTAGATGTATAGATATTAGAAAATCTAATTAAAATATATTAAAATATATTAATCATATAATTATATTTTATCTATAACACACGATAAATTCAATATGATAAATATAATGAGATTTTTCGTTAGTATGTTATAACTATTTACCTCAAGTTCTCAATCTGTTGGATGATGAAAATATCAGTCATGGATATGTATTTATTGATTCCTCCATGTAGTGATGAAACATATTTTCTTCCGATAGTAGTCATAGTTAATTTAAAATATAGATTAATTTTAATATATTATATTTTTTTAGAAAATAATAGTTATAGAATTTGTAACTAAAATTTACACTTATTTCATTCAATAAATTGAGAAATGAAATCATTACTGATGAGTATATATGAACTATTGTATCCACAAAGTGACATAATTTATTATTCATAACCAAATTAAATGAATAGTTTTAAATATTCATATTTTTAAGTTATTATATTTAAATCAGGTTTATCATTATAGAGATGAATGAAAAATGATGATTTTTAATGGACCATAACAAAAAACATATCTTCTAAAAAAAGAAGTATTTTACAACCATAATGATAATGATAATGATAAATTATTAATAAATGGTTTCCTAAATGTTATAATTAATATATGTATGGTATAATAGGTATTAAGATAGTGATCTTATAAAAATATAATTAAAATACATTTTCAATACATTAGGTTTGAGTTCCTATGAATAAATACATACAAAAGGTAAGGACTTATGATAAAATATCATCTTTATAGGGATTTTTTGTGATTTAATTTTATAATGATGAAATTATATAATTACTATCTCTATTGAAATATTTAATTTTATAAAATTATTTTATAAACATCATGTAGATCATTCATTTTCCCCACTATATGATCTCAATAGAATAAATGAATTGATTCCATGAAAATCCATCTTGTTTTTCAATTTGGATATGAATATTTAACTCAATTTAAATTTTTTTATTAATATGTTTTCAATAATTATTTTACATTTATATAAATATTTACTGTTATATATTTAAAAAACTTTTAATTCTATAAAAAATATTTAATTTAATTTTTATTACATATTCCAAAGAAGGTTATTTTGAATATTTTTTATAATCTTGCTGAAAGATTTTTACCTCCATCATGAAAATTATATTATTTAAAACATTTTATATGATTCCATACATATATTAAAAAATATCACTTAATGTTTTGGAATATTGTATATTTAAAATAAAATTATATTTTCCATAAAACTATTTTTGTAACCATTTTATAGAATTATTATATATTAAAAGCCTATTTTTGGTTCAGATGATTTTATTGGGATATTAACCAATGTTACCATATTTATTATATCTTTAAATTATTTATGATTATAATAATGAGTTTATTTTGAATACTATTTCCATTATTAGGGTTTTGATTTGATAACATGATGAATATTTTATGATCTTATGACACATATATATATATGGTTTTTGTTTTTTTGGGTTTTATAATAAATAAATTTCTTTTCAATATATATTGTAATGAATTGCAGCTCATGAGACTATATGGTGTTGAATTTACTATGATCCCAGTTCATTAAAGATGTGTTTCTTATAAAATATTATTGGGAGTGAAAATTGACTAAGGATGTTATGGAATTGCGATTAACCCATGAAACAATGATAGCATTTATAGTTATCCTTAAATAAGGAAGTTGTTTTCTAACATTATGCACATTAAAAAAATCTTTTCTTATTATTATGATAATTTTTATAATGGAGGATAAAAAATGTTGTTGATTCCTCACTATTATGTTCTATTTCATTTTCTGGAAAAATTTTACACAATGCTTTAGGATTAATGTTCTTTGAATGGATGGGTAAGATTATAGAATGTCGTGATCATGTAGTCAAAAAAATTTGATTCAATTATTATCATATATGATCTTGGATTGATATCTTTTATGTGGATCCTTAATGACAATCTGATCTGGATGCACCTTATGATTGCAATCCAGATGTTATAAAATTGGATGTAATAATTACATTATTAAGAAATTTTTTGGTTGTAATATGCATAATACAAATTATTTATATCTTTTATACACTAGATTTTTAATTGACCATGTTTTCGATGATTCCAAATATATGAATTCTTAAGACATTAATTATCAGAAAGTGTATTGAATATTCATATAGAATTATATATTTCTTATATATACAAATATGGACTGTTATAATGGTTCCTTTGGATATTTTTTGACATATTCATTATAATTAATGCCACACTAAGAATATCTTGCAGTTTATATGGGAAACATGATCCAAAATCCAAATTATCTCCTATTTAAATTACTAATATCACCCCATGAATAATTTCCCATTAAAAGTACTCCTCATGAACAATTAATAAGGTCATTTTTCCCCAGACATAACATCAATTGATTTTTAATTGATTTACTATGTTGAATAGATTAAGCAGCGAGCATAACGAACAATGAATTATTTTTAAATGATACCAATATTATCTTGCCATTAAATTGGAATGAATTATATTTATCAAATTAATTATTAAATATATAATTTTCACACCATCATTTATTTTATTAATATTGTTATTATAAAAGGTTTTATAAAATTTAATGTAATTTTAATAACAAATATAATAAATTTACAGAAAAATTTGTTTTTATATCTATTTATGTGTTAATATTAAAATTATTAGTTAAAAATTTACAATTTTTATTAAAAAAATTATTTAATTTTTGAATTATACATGATGATATTATATTATCAATATTTTTGTGGAATTTACTTGAAATATATTTTATAATGAATAATTAAATATTTTATATTTTTTTTGAAAGATATATTTTGTTTCACTATTTTATAATAGATAAAAATTGATTATTTTAAATTTTTAATTGGATAAATTATATATATTTTTATTAAGTTATTTTTTGATGGTTTTTATTCCATAATTATTTCTATAAATATTTTTTATTTTAAATAACGAATATTTTTTAAAACAATTGATGGTAATCGTTTTATGTATGATTAATTTTAATTAAATTTTGTGAGATGTGCAATTTCAATTTTTAAAAATTGATTCAATATTTTGAATCATTGGGTCCAAATTTTGTAAATAGGCCACATTTATTATTCGGTCTACAAATATACTAAGTAATATAAATATTAATACCACAATTAAGGGTAAATTAGGTAATTACGGATTAATGTAATTTGTTAATGATTAGGACCTAGCCCCAACACATTAAAAATACTATTTTATTATTATTTTTTAGAACATAAATGTCTGTGGGTATAATTCAGAAATTTTTTTCCACTTAGATAAAATTACAACCCATGTAGTTTTTTATATAATAAATATTAAAATATGTCCCACTATTGTTCTTGATAAGTATATAATTTTTATTTTTTTATCTAGAATAAATATTCTATAATAAATATCATTTTCAAATAAAAAATTATTAATCTTCATATTTTAAATTTATTTTTACATTTTTGGATGAAAGAAATACTTTATATGCATACAAAATAGTTATATAATATTTATAAACCAATTGGAATAATCAAATAAATTATATTTAAAATATTAATATAAATATAATTTAAGATACTTATGGTGAACCACAAATTATATCAACACCCATGTATTATTTATTATATAATAAATTATTTTTTCCTCTTTATTTATCTTGATTTTTATGTTTTTAGTGAATATGTTTTAAATATTATCAAATTTGAAAATATTTATATTTTATGGAAGTAATATATTTTTATATTATTTTAAAAAACTAAATAATGAAATTAAAGATAATAGTGGTTTTAAAATTTAATTACATAGGAATTTATAAACCATTAAAAGGGATTTTTCTATATAATATTCTTATTATATTTTACTATTTGGATATATTTCATTACATATTCTCCCCACTCCTATAAAATTGAACCTTTAATTCTCAATACTTCACAGATCAAAAGCAATTTTTTGTGTCCTATACATGACTATATATTTTCCTAACATCCCTCTAAAAAGTTTCTCATCATGATTTAAGGAATTAGACCTAACAGTCATGGTTCTTGTTTTAATGAATGGTGGTTTCCAAAAGAATATTTTTTTTGTTTTTAAAAGAAATATTCTATTATATATCTTCTTCCACCACCTCAAAATATTATTAAAAAAATAAAATATTATCTCTAATATCCTACATATAAAAATATGAATTATTTTTGTGAAATTACCCTAATTTTTAAATATAGTATTCATGTTAATGGGAGATGAAATCATCATTCATGCATACCAGAGAATATCACCTTGCTAGATAATGACATTCATTTTCCATTACATGATTTAATAGATTGAAATAATGAATTAATTAATCAGTATATATGATAGTAATGACATATTTTTCATTCGGGAAAATATATATTATTTACCCATTTTTAAATCCATGTTCATAAAGATGATAACATAATTTGTGTGTACGTGTGGACCACCACCTCTATAAAATGATGTGATTCGTTCTTCATAAAAAATATCATTGATGATGTATATAATAATAAATAAATAAATAATATCATTTATATTATATTATAATAATTATTTGAACATATACTAATATTTACAATTTTTATGTAATGATATTTAAAAAATTGAAATATTTATCATACATGTGTATAACATTCTGTATCAATTATTGTAACATAATTCATTTTTAATATCTATAATTGATGAAAGTACAAGAAAATATAATTTATGCATAAAAATTATAATTATTGTAATATTATTATTTTGTACGCGGTTTAATAAGGACCACATTTTCCATTACACATATACCAATGTAATTTAGGACATATGCGCCAAATATTATAAAAAATAATACATAAATATTTATTAATTTTTTATAACATCATCTGATAAGTGATTCAAAAGGAGTGGTAAAATAGAAAAATAATCATTTAAATTAATAAATTAACATATTTTTGTTATTAGGGAATACAATAAACATATGTGACATTTCATACCCTTCCTAAGGGACTCATTGAACAAACAACATAATTTTAAAAGTTTTAATGATATAATTTGTAAATAATTCTCTTTCATCTGAATGATTTTAAATTTTTTAATGATATAATTTGTATATAATTCTTTATCATGTCAATGATTTTCAGTATATTTTATGATGTTATTCATATTTAAATGATTTAATAAAAATGAATTATAAACCTCTAATTTTTTTTTCAAAATGGGATCTTTTTTATGTATTAAGTAAGGTATATTAATTTAAAAATACCATTTTAATGTATATTTATAAAAAAATTCTAGGAAATATTTTTTAGTTTAAAATTAATGAGTGGAATTTACAAACATCCTGGTATGTTAATGTTTTGTTCATTACTTTACATGATTAAAAGGTTATTTAAAAACAAATAATATTCCTTTTTATGTGCCTGATATTGTTTTTAAATAATTATCTTCAAAAAGGAATTTTTCATCATGTAGGACGACATGTATTGTTATTATGTTGTGGTTCATTAGAATTATTTGTGCTGATGGGTTGTTCCATTATATGGAAATTATGGGTGGGTTAATGATATTCCTCAATTGGAGCAGGTATATTGGTTGTTTACCTTTATGGATATTCCATGTGTAACTATAATGGTTAAATTCATGTACAACCATGATGGTTTGTCATGTATATCTATAATGGTTATTTCATTGTATGTGTGAGGGTTACATCATATGTAATTATTATTAAAAAATAATTTCCCACGATACACATATATATTTTACTGTGATTGATATTTTATAAATTAATATCCTGCTTTCAGAAGGTATTTTTATAGAGTTCTGTTGAAGTAAAATATTTTGTAACTATTATTGGTTTAAAGTAATTTTTTAAAAAAAAACATATTATGAAACAACAGGGTTTCTAAATAATCCATTATGTTTTTTAAATTTTCATTTTATAATTTCTCAGGAAATGTTCAATGTAATGATTTGGATTGAGATTGTCAATTCTTGGGTAATAAAATAAGTCTTGTTCCCAAATATTATTTTTAACATGAAATATTTTATGTATTTATAGACTAAAAATTTGTTTATTTATTTATTGTTCATTACTGAGGTTTTTTCATCATCCTAGGCATTAATTTTATTCATTAGGATCAAGTGATATTGAGGAGATATATTCATTAATGACTAAAATATTGATGATATGTCATGAAATAAAATAATATTTTATTTTAAAGAATTATGTTTTGTGAAAAAATTATTACTATATATAATTATCTCCTTGTAATGTATGTGTATAATTTTCATGATTATTCCTAATTCTAAAAAAAGTAAATTTAATTGTTTTTTTGGAATAAAATAATTTTAATTAAATTATAAATACACAATAATATTTTAATGTCATGTCCTTATTGTTGTTATTGTAATATGTATTAAAAATTATTGAATATTATGATGTACCCATTAGAGGGATTCTTAAGAGTTATGCATATCATCAATGGTTTATAACATTTAGGTTGATCATAAAGTCAATGTATTATAAATAAATTTCTGTGATTTCTAAAATTAAATGTTATATTGAATAATGTTATTTTTAGAGACCGTAATTATTTATATAATTATGGTTTTTCATAATATATTATGCCAAATTGTTTGTATAAGATGACATTTGATGTCAAAAAAATAATGATTATGTTAAGGATACAACTTATGATGTTTCATTGGTATGTAGAAATTTATAATGATTATATTAATATTGATTTATAGGAATAACAACCCACATGACGAGTGGCAATCCATCATGTAACACCACAAGAATCAATAATATGCATCTTTTTTAATAATAAAATAGCTTCTGTTGTATGCATCTTAGTGTTTTAGCAAATCATGACAAATCAAAGTAGCCATTATGAATAGTAATACAAACTTTTTGAAATTTTATAAATATTTTTTATTTAAGGTTTTTATTTTTGGGTTTGGAATATCAAAATTAGATTGGGGTGATTTTTTGGTATTTTTATGAAAACATACAATTTTTTAACAATAGTGATAAGTAATGAAGTATTATTTAAAAAAGAAATCCCATTTAAATAATTAATTATTTTATTTAAATTCATTTTATGCCGAAATTTTTAAATAATACTATATAAGTTAAATATAATTCATTTAGATCGTAAGAGACTAAATAATTATTTATCCAACCATTTTACAGTGAGTTACTCATGGTGAATAAACCAAGATAAGAGGGGGTAATATCTCCAAACACATGAAAAATATATAATAAAACTATTGGATATTACTTAAAGAATCCTTACAATGAATCTTTTGATGAACACACTATTGATCGTAGCCTTGTATGTAGATTCAATCATAATTTGAATCCCAAAACAATGTTTTAGAAGAGAAATAGGTTTTTAAGCATTAGAATAAGATAGGAGAAACTACACATAGTAATCCAGGAAAGAGATCAAGGGGATGTGATATATGTTCCTGGATATTTTTTATACAACCGATAATACTCCAAACATCTTATATATGAATAAGATTGAGCCTATGGAATCTTGTGTTGAAATGGGGTTTCTCATGGGATAGAGTATTCTGAAATGGGAAACAAATAAAATGAGTATTTTTAAATCCCGTAACGGGAAAACTATATTTTTTCCATCATTTTCAATGTCGCACATTTTACCTACACAGTTTACCAAAACATTCACAAATCCATGCACAATACATTTGGTATTGAAGGTGAGGTCACACAGTTACCCGAGAATCATTGAATTATTTAAAAACATGTTACAACACTGATATATTTCACTACCGAGGGATTTATGGTTTTTCCAGAAAGGAATCATGATTTACACAATTATGCACCTTCCGTGGACCTTTCACAGTTTATCCTAGTATTCCATTCATTCATATCTAGAACCCTCAGAACACCCTAACCCCTTTCATACATCCAGGAATAATTTTATTAACCATTATTAATATAGTTAAAACAAAATTTATATAGGGGCATACCTTCATGGAGTCTGGGATCTTAGAGTGTCATTTAATGTAGACGTATAGATATTAGAAACTCTAATTAAAATTAATTAAAATATATTAATCATATAATTATATTTTATCTAAAACACATGATAAATTAAATATGATAAATATAATGAGATTTTTCGTTAGTATGCTATAACTATTTAACTCAAGTTCTCAATCTATTGGATGAGGAAAGTATCAGTCATTGATATGTATTGATTGATTCCTCCATGTAGTGATGAAACATATTTTATTCCACTAGTAGTCATAGTTATTTTAACATATATATTAAATTTAATATATTATATTTTTTTATAAAATAATATATATATGAATGTCTAACTAAAATTTACACTTATTTCATTCAATAAATTGATAAATGAAATCATTACTCATGAGTATATATGAACTATTGTATCCTCAAAGTGACATAATTTATTATTCATCACCAATTATATTAATAGGTTTAAATATTCATATTTTTAATATATTATATTTAAATCAGGTTTATCATTATAGAGATGAATGAAAAATGATCATTTGTAATGGACCATAACAAAAAACATATCTACTAGAGAAAGAAGTAGTTTACAACCATAATGATAATGATGATGATAGATTATTAATAAATGGTTTTTTAAATGTTACAATTAATATATGCATGGTATAATAGGTATAAAGATAGTGATCTTATAAAAATATAATTAAAATACATTTTCAATACATTATGTTCGAGTTCCTATGAATAAATACATACAAAAGGTAAGGACTTCGGATAAAATATCATCTTTACTGGGATTTTTCATGATTTAATTTTATAATGATGAAATTATATAATAACTATCTCTATAGAAAGATGTAATTTTATAAAGTTATTTTATAAACATCATGTAGATCATTCATTTTCCCCACTGTATGATCTCAATAGAATAAATGAATTGATTCAACGAAAATCCATATAGTTTCTCAATTTGGATATGAATATTTAACTCAATTTAAATATTATTATTAATATGTTTTCAATAATTATTTTACATTTATATAAATATTTACTGTTATATATTTAAAAAACATTTAATTCTATACAAAATAATTAATGTAATTTTCATTCTATATTCCAAACAAGTTTATTTTGATTATTTTTTATAATGTTACTGAAATATTTTTACCTCCATCACGAAAATTATATTATTTAAAATATTTTATATTCATCAATAAATATATTCAAAAAATATCACTTCATGTTTTGGAGTATTGTATATTTAATATAATATTATATTTTCCATAAAACTGTTATTGTAACCATTTTATGGAATTTTTATATATTAAAAGCCTATTTTTGATTTAGATAATTTTATTGGGATATTAACCAATGTTACCATATTTATTATATCATTAAATTATTTATGATTATAATAATGAATTTATTTTGAATACTATTTCCATTATTAGGGTTTTGATTTGATAACATGATGAATATTTTATGATCTTCTGACACATATATGTATGGTTTTTTTTGTTTGGGTTTTATAATAAATATATTTCTTTTCAATATATAGTGTAAAGAATTACACCTCATGAGACTATATGGTTTTGAATTTACTATGATCCCAGTTCATTAAAGATATGTTTCTTAAAAAATATTATTGGGAGTGAAAATTGACTAAGGATGTTATGGAATTGTGATTGACCCAAGAAACAATGATAGCATTTATAGTTATCCTTGAATAAGGAAGTTGTTTTCTAACATAATGCACATTAAAAAAACTTTTCTTATTATTGTGATATTTTTACAAGGGAGAATAAAAATTGTTGATGATTCCTCACTATTATGTTCTGTTTCATTCTCTGGAAAAATTGTACACAATGCTTTAGGATCAATGTGCTTTGAATGGATGGGTAAGATTATAGAACGTCATGATCATGTAGTCAATCAATTTTGATTCAATTATTATCCTATATGATCTTGGATTGATATCTTTTATGTGGACCCTTAATGACAATCTAATCTGGACGCACCTTATGATTGCAATCCATATGTTATAAATAATGGATGTAATAATTACATGATTAAGAAATTTTTTGGTTGTAATATGCATAATACAAATTATTTAGATCTTTCATATACTAGCTTTTTAATTGACCATGTTTCCAATGATTCCCAATATATGAATTCTCAAGACATTAATTATCACAAAGTGTATTGAATATTCATATACAATTATATAATTATTATGTATACAAATATGGACTGTTATAATGGTTCCTTTGGATATTGTTTGACATATTCATTATAATCAATGCCACACTAAGAATATCATGTAGTTTTTATGAGAAACATGATCCAAAATCCATATTATCTCCTATTTAAATTACTAATATCACCCCATGAATACTTTCCCGTTACAAGTACTCCTCATGAACTATTAATAAGGTAATTTTTTCCCAGACATAACATCTATTGATTTTTAATTTATTTAATATGTTTAATAGATAAAGCAGCGAGCATAACAAACAATGAATTTTTTTTCATTGATACCAATATTATCTTGCCATTAAATTGGAATGAATGATATTTATCAATTTAATTGTGAAATATATAATTTTTAAACCTTATTTTATTTTATTAATATTGTTATTATAAAAGGTTATATAAAATTTAATGTAATTTTAATCGCAAATATAATAGTTTTACAGAAGAATTTGTTTTTATATATATTTATATGTTAATATTAAAATTATTAGTTAAGAATTTACAATTTTTATTAAAAAAATTATTTAATTTTTGAATTATACATGATGATATTATATTATCAATTTTTTTGGGGAATTTACTTAAAATATATTTTATAATTAATAATTAAATATTTATATTTTTTTTGAAAGCTACATTTTGTTTCACTATTTTCTCATGGAAAAAAATTGATTATTTTAAATTTTTAATTGGATAAATTATATATAATTTTATTAAGTTATTTTTTTAATGGTTTTTATTCCATAATTATTTCTGTAAATATTTTATATTTTAAATAAGGAATATTTATTAAAACAATTGTTTGTAATTTTTTTATATATCATTAATTTTAATTAAATTTTGTGATATGTGCAATTTGAATTTTTAAAAATTGATTCAATATTTTTAATCATTGGGTCCAAATTTAGTAAATAGGCCACATTTTTTTTTCGGTCTATAAATATAGTAAGTAATTTAAATATTGATACCAAAATTAAGGGTAAATCAGGTAATTATGGATTAATGTAATATTTTAATGATTAGAACCTAGCCCCAACACATTAAAAATATTATTTTATTATTATTTTTAGAACATAAATGTCCATGGGTATAATTCATAAATTTTTTTCCACTTAGATAAAATTACAACACATGTAGTATATTATATCATAAAAATTAAAATATGTCCCACTATTTTTTTATAAGTATATAATTTTTATTTTTTATCTATAATAAATATTCTATAATAAATATCATTTTCAAATAAAAAATTATTTATCTTCATATTTTTAATTTATTTTTACATTTTTGGAGGTAATAAATACTTTATATGAATAAAAAATAGTTATATAATATTTATCAACCAATTGGAATAATCAAATAAATTATATTGAAAATATTAATATAAATATAATTTAAGATACTTATGGTGAACCACAAATTATATCAACACCCATGTATTATTTATTATATAATAATTTATTTTTTCCTATTTATATTTCTTGGTTTTTTATGTTTTTAATGATTATGTTTTAAATATTATCAAATTTAAAAATATTGATATTTTATGGATGTAATATAATTTTACATTATTTTAAAAAACTAAATAATGAAATTAAGGATAATAGTGGTTTTAAAATTTAATTACATAGGAATTTATAAACCATTAAAAGGGATTTTTCCATATAATATTCTTATTATATTTTACTATTTTGAGATAATTCATTACCTATTCTCCCCACTCTTATAAAATTGATCCTTTTATTCACAATACTTCATAGATCAAAAACATATTTTGTGTCCAATACGGGACTATATATTTTCCTAACATCCCTCTAAAACTTTTCTCATCTTGATTTAAGGAATTACACCTAACATACATGGTTCTGGTGTCAAGGAATGTTGGGTTCCAAAAGAATATTATTTTTTGTTTTTAAAAGAAATATTCTATTTTATATCATCTTCCACCACCTCAAAATATTATTAAAAAACAATAAAATATTATCTCCAAAATCCTACATATAAAAATATGAATTATTTTAGTGAAATTACCAATATATTTAAATACAGTATTCATGTTAATGGGAGATGAAATCATCATTCATGCATACCAGAGAATATCACCTCGCTAGATAATGACATTAATTTTCCATTACATGATTTAATATTCTGAAATAATGAATTAATTATTCAGTATATATGATAGTAAGGACATATTTTTCACTGGGGAAAATATATATTATTTACCCATTTTTAATCCAAGTTCTTAAAGATGATAACATAATTTGTGTGTATGTGTGGACCACCACCTCCATAAAATGATGTGATTCGTTCTTCATCAAAAAATATCATCGATGATGTATATAATAATAAATAAATAAACAATATCATTTATATTATATTATAATAATTATTTGAATATAGCATAATATTTACAATATTTACATAATGATCTTTAAAAAAATTTAATGTTTATCATACATGTGTACAACATTCTATATCAATTATTGTAATATAATTCATTTTTAATATCTATAATTGATGAAAGTAGAAGAAAATATAATTTATGCATAAAAATTATAATTATTGTAATATTATTATTCTGTACATGGGGTAATAAGGACCACATTTTCCATAACACATATACCAATGTAATTTTGGATATATGCGCCAAATATCATCAAAAAACAATACATAAATATTTATTTATTTTTTATAACATCATCTAATAAGTGATTCAAAAAGAGTGGTAAAATGAAAAAATAATCATATAAATGAATAAATTAACATATGTTTGTTATTAGGGAATACAATAAACATATGTGACATTTCATACCCTTGCTAAGGGACTCATTGAACAAACAACATCATTTTAAAAGTTTTAATGATATAATTTGTAAAAAAATCTCTTTCATGTCAATAATTTTAAATGTTTTAATGATATAATATTTATATAATTCTTTATCATGTCAATAATTTTCAGTATATTTTATGATATTATTCATATTTAAATGATTTTAAAAAAATGAATTATAATCCTCTCCAAATTTTTTTCAAAATGGGATCTTTTTTATGTATAAAGTAAGGTATATTAATTTAAAAATACAATTTCGATCTATATTTATAAAAAAAATCTAGGAAATGTTTTTTTGTTTAAAATTAATGAGTGGAATTTACAATCATCCTGGTTTGTTAATGTTTTAATCATTACATTACATGATTAAAAGGTTATTTAAAAACAAATTATTTTCCTTTTTATCTGCCTGATATTGTTTTTAAATAATTATCTTCAAATAAGTATTTTTCATCTTGTAGGAAGGCATGTATTGTTATTATATTTTGGTTCATTGGAATTATTTGTGCTGATGGGTTGTTCCATTATATGAAAATTATGGGTGGGTTAATGATATTCCACAATTGGAGTAGGTATATTGGTAGTTTACCTTTATGGATATTCCTTGTGTAACAATAATCGTTAAATTCAAGTACAACCATGATGGTTTGTCATGTATATCTATATTGGTTATTTCATTGTATCTCTGAGGGTTACATCATATTTAATTATTATTAAAAAAATAATTTCCCACGATACACATAAATATTTTACTAGGATTTATATTTTATAAATTAATATCATGCTTTGACAAGGTATTTTTATAGAGTTCTATTGAAGTAAAATATTTTGTAACTATTAATGGTTTAAAGTAATTCTTTTTTGCAAAAACATATTAAGAAACAACAGGGTTTCTAAATAATCCATTATGTTTTTTAAATTTTCATTTTATATTTCTCATGAAATGTTCAATGTAATGATTTGTATTGAGAATTTAAATTCTTGGGTAATAAAATATGTCTTGTTCCCAAATATTATTTTTAACTTGAAATATTTTATGTATTTATAGACTAATTTTTTTTACTTATTTATTGTTCATTTCTGAGGTTTTTTCATCATCCCAGGCTTTAATTTTATTCATTAGAATCAAGTGATATTGAGGAGATATATTCATTAATGACTAAAATATTGATGATATGTCATGAACTAAAACAATATTTTATTTTAAAGAATTATGTTTTATGAAAAAATTAATACTATGTATAAGTATCTCCTTGTAATGTATGTGTATAATTATCATGATTATTCCTCATTCTCAAAGAAAATAAATTTAATTGTATTTTTGGAATAAAATAATTTTAATTAAATTATAAATACACAATAATATTTTAATACCATGTCCTTATTGATGTAATTGTAATATGTATTAAAGATCATTGAATATTATGATGTACCCATTAGAGGGATTCTTAAGAGTTATGGGTATCATCAACGGTTTATAACATTATTTTGATCATAAATTCAATGTATTATAAATAAATTTATGTGATTTCTAAAATTAAATGTCATATTGAATAATGTTATTTTTAGAGACATTAATTATTTATATAATTATGTTTTTTCATAATATATTATGCCAAATGTTTTGTATAAGGTGACATTTGATGTTAAAAAAATTAATAATGATTATGTTAAGGATATAACTTATGATTTTTCATTGGTATGTAGAAACTTATAATGATTATATTAATATTGATTTATTGAAAGAACAACCCACATGACGAGTGGCAATCCGTCATGTAACACCACAAGCATCAACAATAGGCATCTTTTTGAATAATAAAATAACTTTTTTTGAATGCATCTTAGAGTTTTAGCAAATCACGACAAATCAAACTAGCCATTATGAATAGTAATACAAACTTTTTGAAATTTTATAATTCTTTTTTTTCAAAAAGGTCGTTATTTTTGGGTTTGGAATATCAAAATTAGATAGGGGTGATTTTTTGGTGTTTTTATGAAAACATACAATTTTTGAACAATAGTGATAAGCAATGAATTATTATCTAAAAAAAGACATTCCATTTAAATAATTATTTATTTTATTTAAATTCATTTAAAGTCGAAATTGTTAAATAATATTATATAAGATAAATATAATTCATTTATGTCACTTTAAAATAAAATTAGATGTATAAAATTATATTGAACTTTTAAAACCTTTTACCAACCTTCTAGGAAGATTTGAAAGTTTTTAGAAAACACAATTTTACTGCTTCTGTGAATTGAATATCAAAAATCAGAAATACAATCTTGACATCCATATATAAAATTTGATTCAATAAGATGAAAATAATTTTTGGTGATTACTAACTTTTGACTTTTATTTACCATGGTTAAAAATAAATATGGTAATTAAAGATAAAATTAAGATTATAATTACCCAAACACATGTATTAATAATATTGGAAATCTTATTTTGAAAAAAATAAAACATAGGAATAATATATTAATCTTTTGGTCAACAAATAATAGATCAGGACATTTTTTAATGTTTTATTCCAAGAAGAGTTATAAGTGTTCAATTAAATTTTTAGTACCTACACCAATTTTAATATAAGGTTATACATAGGATATATATGACTATAAATATAAATTTTAAATATAAAAAGTTTTACTACATAATCATATTTTATTTATAATTTTTAAATATTAAATAATGAAATTTATTTATTAAATAATGATGATGTATTAATTGCCTTATTATTGATAGATTAAAAAATTGATATTATAAATATTAATATAATTTTAAATTGAGCCTTTTGATGAATTAGACTAATTTTATTGATTATTTTGACATGTTAGGGTCAATTAAGTAATTTTTTTCGATGTTATAATGTTTTGATTACATTCATAAAAACTAAATACCATATAGTGTCAAAATTGTCACAAATATGTTTCTAAAACAAATAATATATTATTAATTGATATACTATTTATAAAAATATTTGGATAGGGAAAGTGACATAGATAAGGTTATATATATCAATAATTAACCAATTGTGGTTTGGTTTTATTTTTATAGTTTGTTTGTTATCAATTTATTATAATAATAGAAGAATACTTTATAAAAGTTAAACTCTTTAACTAAGAGTTAAATCTAAAAGAAAATGTTAATATGGTGACCTAAACATATCTAAAACCTATTTTTTGAGATGTTTTTTACCCATCCACACCTTATCATCTAAATAAATAATTTTTCAAACATTATAAACTATATATTGTTGTATAATTATAAAATATTTCAAGAATTTCTTAAAGTGCCCTTTACCTCTCTTATAAAATGGTACATCCCCTTATCTACAAATCACACCTCCAATGCCATTGGAATTGGCTAACCCCTACTCAAATATCCTCTCAAAATCCCTAACATTTACCTATAGTCCTTTCTTGGATTATAAATCAAACCTAAATGGCCATGTTGATCAACTCAAAAGAAAACACCCGAATAAGAGGTAATAATTTTACCACCTCTTTCAATGTTCTTTTCTTCTTCTATTTCATCTTTCTTTTGTGTTTGAATACCAAGATAATAAATCCAGTACCATATACATACTGTGATTTTATTATGAATATTGTACAAAAATATTCATTATTCTATTCATTCTATGAATGACATGTCATCAAATGTGTGTACATACGGCACACCATCTCCATTTCATGGTGTAGTTTGTTATTGAAATACTTCATTAATTTGATGGGTATAATCGTCTCTATAACTGATGAAAATAATAAATATAACATGTTTATTATTCTTTATATATGATATCCCATCAAATTAAATACAATTTCAACATCAATAGAATGATATTGTCTCTTATTAATATGTACGGATTACTGTCACCACGAACATGATGAAATTTATTCCCCAACATAACCATTCAAGAATATTTTAAATTTTATGAGTTAAAATAATGGTTTGGGACTTAATATAATTCTGTATATGAATCAAATACATCATATCCTTAACAAATAAGGCTTACATAACATAGTGTATAGAAAAAATGAATCAGTTAACAGCTGAAATGATGATATTATTGAAATATTATAAAAAAATATATTAAAAGATCATATATGATTTCATAATTATGTATGTGTCTCATGTATAATTTAATAACTATGATTTAACTATTATATAGGCGGTTAATTTTCCCATGATCCTGGAAAAATACAAGGTAAGGGTTAATTCTCTAATCTCTTCATTATCTGAAGTTGTTTATACCTTTGTATTTACTGGGACCTTTTAATCATCCACATTCGTGTTTCTTAAAAATGTATTTCATAACAATTTTACTATTTACTAGAGTATGGGTTAAATTAATTAATACTCTCTTTTGACTTTTTATAAAATCGTTTGAAAGGAATCATTTTGTCTTTTTCAAAAAAAGGTACTTTGTGACCTTTTCAACAAATTAAGGTAAGAAATTTTTTTAACTTACAGGGATGGTGTTTCAATTTTCTACCATTATAACACCTTTAGAGATTCACATATAATCTTATAATAATATCATCAAAATAAATGGTTTCTTTTATAATTAAATGACTTTTAAATTATTTCAAAATAAAAATACATATTCCCCTCGAATATTTTTGATTTCATCTATGTTAGCATACATTGATGGATTTTACACTAGTTGGAAGATGATTTATTATGAGAAAATCATCAATATTGTATTGAATGATTTTTTATATTTTTGATGGTGGATGTGTTATATTTTATCATTCATGGTATATGGTGAAATTTTTAACATTATGTATGCCAGTATTAATACGAATTTTTATGTTATGTTTCAACATTTTATTATGAGGAATGTATTGGACTTTGTAGGTTATGGGAGGAGCCAGTTGTATCTCTTCAATGCATCGGTTGGTCTCGTGATACAATCCAATATATTTTTACAAGGCCTTTACGAAATAATTTTTTCACTCTTGTCACGAGGCATTGATTATGTGGTTATGATGTCCGACCATATGAATTCCATCATTATGAAATTGTATAATGATATTACATGTAATTATAAGACTAGTAGAATATCAATATGAATAAGTAAATGGAATTATATTATTTATCATTTCCATATTGTGCTAAAGTTTATGTTTAAAAGTATTAGTTTATAGTATTATACATTGTATTATATTGTAATGCTTATTTATGAATGTTTTTGATATATTTCTATCCTTACTGAGAACCTTAACTCACCAACATTCAATGGGACTACAAATCCATTTGTAGCTGAGCAGCAGATAAGTTCCTTAGGGAAAATATTTTAGGCTTTAGGGAGTAGTGAAAGGGATAAAGTTTTCATCGTAGTTTATCACCTCACAAGAGATGCAGATCAATGGTGGTCATTAATTGGAATCAAAATGGGGGATGAATAAGTATCAAAAATTGAATAGAATGAGTTTAAATATCCTTTTTTAGAAAAATAAATTATTCAAGGCCATAGATTTTATATGGAAAGACAATTTATGAGTCTAAAGTAAATGTAGGATGAGATTGTCAAAATGATTGAGGATAACATTACAAAGATATAACAACATGTAGCTGATTATATATGTAACCCAACGAGAATGATTGATCTATTCATTGATGGGTTAAAACAGTTTCTCTATCACGCATTACTCTCCCAATCCTTCCTATCATATGAAGATATTTTCTCTTGTGCTATCTTTATATAATTGGAATTCCATATGTCTTATGAATTTAGACAAAATCCATTGAAGAAGAGATATATTGAACACTATTGAAATGGAAATAAGGGGAAGATGTGAAAAACTGAATTTCCATCATGAAATAAATGGGGGATGAAACACCCCGGTACTTGCATAAATGAAATGAGATTCTGTTACAAGGGTGGTGAAAAATGGCACCATTCTCGTCATTGCAAGGGAAAGAAATAGAATATCAAGGATGAATGCTATTATTGTAAATAAATGGATGATTATGCAAATGAATGTCCTAATAGAGAAGAAAGTGTACCTCCTAAAAGTCAAAGGGAGCATTATCAAGCTTATGTGATCACTATTACAGTGGTGGAGCTCTAAATGATGTGGTGGTAGGTAATGTAATTTTTTTCTCAAATTTATCCAATGCTTTATTTGATTCTAGACCATCACATTGTTTCATATCTTCCTAGTTATCTATGAAAATTATATGTTAACAATTTTATTTTACAAGTGTGTTGTCAATCAAATATCATAAGGGAAGTATCAATGCAAAATGTTTGTTGAATCTGTCCCTATTAGGTCATATAAATGTTCTTTATCCTGCGGATGTCATCAACATACCCATTATTGAATTTTATATAATCCTCAGTATGGATTGGATTTCGGAGAATGATGAAAAAATTATTGTAAGAAGAATGGGGTTACAATTTTCGATGATGATAATGAGTACCTTATCTTTTGAGAATAAATGACACCACCTGATTCTTATCTAGATCCACCCCTAGTAGATCAACAAAAACAAATTATTGGGGAGGAAGAGAATGAAATAACTATGGGTGAGGAAAATAATTCTCAAATATAGGAAATATTTATTTTTCTAGATTATGTTTATGTGATTAAATATGATTTTCTGGACATCCTCTCAAATGAGAAATTGTGTTTCCCATTGATATTTTTCCTGGTTCAATTTCCATATCGAAGACCCCTTATAGAATGTCCACTGTGAATTAATAGAAATAAGTAAACAACGTGATAAATTGAGTAATAAGGGATTTATTCTACCTATTGTATCTCCCTTGGGATCACATGTTCTTATTATTACAATGAAAGATGGATTTATGAGGTTGTGCATTGACTATACAGAGATCAATGAAATAACAATAAGGAACACATATCCCCAAACTTGCATTGATGATTTATTCAACCAACTTCATAGAGCTCAATTTTTTTCAAGGATTGGTCTTAGATCTGGATATCATCAGTTGTGTGTAAAGAAGGAAGTCATTCTGAATATAACATTTCGTACATGGTAAGACCATTACGACTTTACAATAATGACTTTTGGACTGACTCATGCACCCTCTTTTTTCATGGATCTAAAGAATCATGTTTTCCAGGAATATATTTATGACTTTGTAGTGATATTTATTGATGATATCATGGTGTACTAAAAAAAATAAAATGATCATGAAAATCACTTGCACACTATTCTGAAAACTCAAAGAGAAAATTAATTTTATGGTGAGTTTAGCATTTGTGAATTATGGCTTGAGGAAATTTTTTTCATAGAAATATTGGCATTATGTATTTCATCATTATTGATAATTCTTTGATAAGAGTAATACATGAATGGCCATAGCTGATGAGTATAACTAAGGTATTATGTTTTATAGGTTTTTCATGTTATTATCGGTGTTTAGTCTAGAATTTTTCCAGATTGGAAAATCCATTAACCAACCTCACACGTAAATATGTTAATTTTTTTGGATGAAATAATGTGATGAATTTTTGGAATAATTAAAGAGAATATTAGACAATGATCCTATACTGACTCTACCATCGAGGAATGATGGTTTTATTATTTATAGTGATGCATCATTAAATAGACTTGGTTGTGTCCTTGTGCAGAATGATATAGTTATTGAATATGCATCACGAGAGCTAAAAATTAATGAACAAAACTATCTCACTCATGATCTTGAGTTAACAGTTTTAATGTTTTCTTTGAAGATATGGATACACTATCTCTGTGGTGAAAATGTGAGATATATAACAATCACAAGTGTTTGAAGTATATTTTCTCATTGAAAGAACTCAATATGAGGCAAAGACAATGGCTTCAACTACACAATGATTAGGATTGGACTATAAAATACCACCCAAGAAGGCAAATATGTAGGAATATTCTTTGACAAGAAAGAATCAAAGTGTTATAAACAAGATGTGAGTTGAAAGGGATATAATGTTCATGGATCTAGTAATTATGGATATGGGAGTAATCATATATGGTAAATCATCAATAATTATTCAAATGGATGCCAAACCATCATTACAAGAAAGTATAAAGAGTTGTCATATTGATCATGTGATGTTTAAAAATAGAATTATGATTTTGAATGATGGGGGATTGATATAATTTGTATGTAAAGATGTAATTTTGAAATTTGGGAAGAGACTTTGTGCTCCTGACATACATGATCTAAAAGGTAATTATTGGATGATGCTCATAGCTTTAACTTCTCTATACACCCTGGTAGAACTAAGATGTATAGATATTTGAAGGAACATTTTTGCTGGGACAACATGGAGATGGAGATGTATGATTATATGTTAAGATGTATGGGTTTTCAATAGTTGAAGGATGGAAGACAACATCCTAGAGAGGTCATGAAACTTCTTCATGTAACTGAGTAGAAATGGGATGATATTATGTTGGACTTTATCATGGGGCTACAAAGTCTCCTAGAAGGAATGATGCAATATGGGTCATAGTTGATCATCTTACCATGTCAGCACATTTTCTTGCTATAAGGGTAGATTTACCACATGACCATCTAGAAAGCCTATATATTAATGAATTAGTAATACTTCATGGAGTACCTCTATCAGTTTATTATGATATTGATCCCTATTTTACATCAATATTCAGGAAAAGTCTTTAGAATTCCTTGGATACTGATCTTCGTTTTAGCACTCCCTACCACCATCAAACTTATGGACAATCAGAAAGGACCATTCAATCCTTCGAAGACTTGTAAAGATCTTTCTCACATGACTTTCATGGAATGTGGGATCAGTATTTACCTCTGGAAGAATATTCCTATAACAATAGCTTCCATTCATGTATTCTGATGGCACAATATAAAGCAATATATAGAAAGAGATATCACACACCAACTTGTTGGGATGATGATAGTGAAATAAAACTTATAGGGCCAAAACTTGTGGAGGAAATAATGGAAAATGTAAAGATTATCCAAACCCGCATCAAATAAGATCAATGTAGGATAAATAGTTGTGTCGATTACTAAATAAAGGATTTTGATTTTCAAGTAGGAGATCATGTTTTCCTGAAGGTGTCTCCATATAAGGGTGTTATATGTTTTAGTAAGAAGGGAAAATTAAGTCCCATGTACATCAGACCATTATAAATTTTAGAACTAATAGGAGTTGTAGCTAATGCTTTGAAAATATTGCCAAGTCTATCCAATGTTCATGCTGTGTTTCACATATCACTATTAAGAAAATACATGCTAGACCCAATGCATGTACTCACCTATGAGGAAATTGAACTGGAAAATGATTTGTTTTATTGTGAAGAGCATGTCAAGATTCTGGATACCAGAGAACATGTTTTGAGAAACCGCATGACTTGTCTGGTAAATGTTCTATAGAGAAACCATAAGATGGAAGATGCAACATGGTATCATAAGGAACTTATGATGAAGAACAACCCGAAAATTTTTATACCTTAATATTATTGAAACTTCAAGAATGAAATTATTTTATGGGGGAAAAATATAACCCCCAAGGATCTATAGTACGCTTCTCTTTGAATAATAAAATAGCTCGTGCTATACACAACATAGAGTTTTATGACACCATGACAAATCAAAGTAGTTTTTATGAATATTAATAAACACCTTTTGAAATTTTAAAAATATTATTTTTTAAAATGGTATTCATTTTTGTCTTTGGAATATCAATATTTACTTAGGTTGAATATTTTGTATTTTTCTAAAAACATTCAATTTTTGTTGAATTGTGGAAAACACTATGTTATTATTTAAAACTATCTTTTTATTTAAATATTTATTTATATTATTTAAATTTATTTCATGTAAAAATAGATACATAATACCTATATATGTTGAATATAATTATTGGGTGGCATTTTATAATCATATTAGGTGTATAAAATATAAATGAAATTTATATCATTTTTACCCACCTTCTTAGGCACATTTGCAAATTTGTATAAAACGTAATTTTATAGCTTATGTGAATTGAATTTTCAAATTCAGAGAGACACAGCTGACATCAAGAAGTATAAAGTCGTTCAATAAGATGAAAAATATTTTTGGTGAATAATAACTTTTGACTTTTATTTACAACGGTTAAAAGAAAATAGGGTAATTAGTGGAAAACTATTATATTATAATAACCCAAACACATGTCATAATTCTATTGGATAAGTGTATTTCGAAAAAAAATAAACCTTATAAATGAAATATGGTCCTTTTTTCACTTATATTACATTAGGAAAATTATTATTATTTAATTTAAATAAGAGCTAAAAGTGTTTAATTCAAATTTTAATAAAAAACCATTTTTAATATATGGGTAATGCATAAGATAAATTTTACATTAAAAATTCATTTGAAAGATAATAAGATTTCTTACATAGTTGTATTTTATTTATAATTTTTAGATATTAAATAATTAAATTTATACATGAATCAATGATGATGTAGTAATTACCTTATTATTGAATGATTAAAAATTTGATATTATAAATATTAATATAATTGTAAATTGAGACTTTTGATGAATTACACTAATTTTGTAGGTTAATATTACATTTTATGGTTGATTAAATAAATTCATTCGAATTGATAATCTTTTTATGGCTTTTAAAAAAACAAAAAACTATACGTTGTCAAAATTGACATAAATGAGTTTTTAAAACAAATACTATATTTTTAATTGATAAAATATTCCTAAAATTCTAAGGTTCGTCCAAAAGAATAATAATAGGTTTTATATATAAAAAATAAACCACTTGGGGTTCTTTTGGTAGTTTTTAGTACGTTTATTAATGATTTATTATAATAATACAAGAATACATTGTAAAAGTTAAACTATTTTTCTAAGAGTTAAATCTAACATATAAGGTTAATATGGTGACCTAAACCTATCTAAAACCTATTAGATTATATTTTATCAACCCATCCCCACATTATCCTAAAAATTAATTATTTTGGTGTCATTAAAAACCTAATATGATTGTATTATAAAATAACATTCCAAGCATTTCATAAAGTTACCCTCACCTCACTTATAAAAGGGTTTCTCCCCTTCTCTCAAAATGAAGCTACAAAAGCCATTTGGATTGGCCAACCCATGCATATTTATCCTCCCAACTACCCTCACTTATAAAAATAGGCCTCAAATTTATCATAAATCCAACCTAACAAACCGTTTTGTTTAACTTAAATTGAAACACTCGAAGAAGAGGCAATCATTTTGCCACCTCTTTCAATGATCTTTTCTTCTTCCACTTCCTCATTAATTCTTGTTTCCATAAAATTATACTAAATCTGGTACCTTATACATGCAGTGATATTATTATAATTATGGTATAACCATGTTAATTATTCTTTCCATCGTATGAATGACAAGTCCCCCTATGTGAATCGGTACGTCTTACCATATCCACGTCGTGGTGTAGTTTAATATTCAAATTATTAATTATTTTAATGGATATAATAATGAGTATCACTAATATAAATAATAAATATAAAATGTTAAGTATTATGTATATATGATATACCATCAAATTACAAACAATTTATCGATCAATAGAATTATATTGTCGCTCATGGGTATGTACGGAGTGTCGTCTCCACAATCCTGATGAAACTCATTCTCAATCAAAATCAATCATGAATAATTTACATTTTATGATTAAAAATAATGATTAAGAACTTAATACCATTCAGGATATGAATCAAATACATCCCATACATAACAAACATGGCATACTTAACCAAGCATATTGAGGAAAACGATTCAGTTAACACCTAAAATAATGATACAACTGAAATATTATTAACAAAACAACATTAGATGACAATATATGATATCATTTTTATGTATGTGGTTTTTTTATAATAAAATAACAATAATTTAACTTTATATAGGAGATTAACGTACCCTCAATCAAGGAAAAATATGAGTTAAGGTTTAATTCTATAATCTCTTCGTTATCCGATGTTGTTTATATGAGAGTATCTACTAAGACCACTTTATTATCCATATTAGTGTATCTAAAAAGTTTATTTCAAAAAAATTTAAATATTTACTCGACTATGGGTTAATGTTATTTATACCCTCATTTTACATTTTATAATTCTTTTGAAAGGAATCTTTCTATCATTTTCCAAACATTGTACTTTGTTACCTTTTCAAAAAATTATGTTATGAATGTTTGTTTATCTTATACGGTGGGTGCTGCTAGTTTCTACCATTATAACACCTTCAATGCTAACCATACAAGAATATAAGAATATTTTCAATATAAATGTTCTCTTTTATAATAATATTACTTTTAAATGATTTCAAAATAGAAGGAGATCTGCATCTCAAATAGTTTTGATTTCATTTATGTCAATAGCCTTTGATGGATTTTACTTATTTTTTATGTTGATTTATTATGATAAAATCTTTCATATTGTATTGAAGTATTTATGATATGTTTGACTATAGATGTGTTATTTTTATACCATTCATGGTTTATGGTTAAAGTATTAACATTATGTATTATAGTTTTAATATGAATGTTTATGTTATGTTTCATCCTGTTTATATGAGGAATGAACTTGACATAGTAAGTGACTGGTGGATCCCGCTATAGCTTCACGATTCATCGGTACGACTAATGATACAAACAAGTGTCTTGGAATATGAAATTGAAAAAATCTTATTTTTAGTCGTGGTACGAGCTATTGACTATGTGGTTATGATGTCCGATATTATGCATTCAATCATTAAGAATTTGTTTTTGATATTACATGTTATTATTATAATAATAGAACATCAATGTGAATAAGTAAATGAAATTATTTGATTTTTCATTACCATATTATGTTGATGTTTATGTTTAAATTGATTTATTTTGTAGATATACATTGTTGTAATTTTTTTTGCTTATTTATGAAATTTTTGCTACATTGTTATCCTTACTTAGAACCTTAGCTCAACCACTTTTATGTTTTATTTTCCCTAGGATGAAAGAATGTTTATTATGACTGACGTGATGGGATAATCTATAGGATATGAATATGTTAAATGGATACACAATGTTGCTGTTTTTCATTTCATAATGTAATGTAAAACATATCTATGTATCTAGTACTTCAAAGGATAATAAACTGATATGATTTTCGGGATTTGACCCCTTGTGATCATTCCAATGTTATTGTAAAGACCTAGATTTTCCATGTAATTTTTTTAATATATGGGATTTTTTCGAGTCCGTGAAAACTGACGATGCATGATTCCAAGGCCCCGTGTGCCCAGAATGAATTTATGATTATTTTTTCGGGTACGTTCAGATAACGTATGAGTAGGTTTTTTGAAACATTATAACTGATTCTCAGAATTGAAATCGTAGGACACTGTTAAACTTGCGACACTGATATTCACTTAAGGATACCTTCACCTTGAATGTTGTAGGTCGAGGGTGAAAGATAATTTTTGGGGTTTTTTGTGGGAATGAAAAATAAAATAAAATGAACTTTTATTTTATTTCTAATTAACCTTCCATGTGAATTCTATGGTGGTGGGACCACAATGGGTCAAAACCTCCCAAATTGAATGCTCAATGGTGGGGACCACCAATGCTAGTAAAACCCCCCAATTCAATGCTTGGTGGTGGGGACCACCTAGACCTCTCTTTTTGGTAGAAAAACCTCTCAACTCCCTAATTTTTTTATGCCAACACTCCTTTAATTAATTAAGCTAACTTATTTGATGCTAATATTAAATTAAACAACATATTCTATTATGTTTTCTAATTTTAATTTTGGTGGATTTGGAAGAGGAGAACCTTTGGGAGGAACACTCTCTCCAATGAAGAACGTGTTCCCCAACGAAGAACGCACTCCCCAACGAAGAATGCTCACGCCGATGAGGAACGTCTTTGACGATAACAAACAGACGATCGGGGAAACACTGACTTCACCCCTTCCAATGTCAACATGAAATCAAGGTAGTGTGGTTGTTTGAATTTCTTTCCCTTAACTGTTCTTGACGATTCATCATAAATGAGAAAGAAATTATAGCCTCTTGTTATCTCTCTAACGTAGAGGGTCTGTGATAAAAAAATGGCCCAACCACTACGCAATTCTCATGATATATTTTTCTGTTATTCACGATGGAGGAAAGCATTGGCCACCACCATCGCCAGTGGTGATGAAGGTGACACACGGAGGGAGGTCGGTCAAGATGGCTACCATAAAGGTACGATGTATTCCCACGCTTCATGGCTAGCCATGTAGAATCAATGTCATAGACCTCGCTGCACCGCGACATAGTCGTGCCACCCCGTGGCCTCATCGCCCACGACCATTGTTGCCCTGTGGCCTTGGTGCACCACCTTGCAGCCTCCCCACCTGCGACCCCCACCGCCCTGCAGTCTCACCTCGCCGCCCCCACATCCTTGTAGCCCGAAACCCCCACCCCACCCCCCTCACAGCCACCGCCAGCTGCGGCCACTGCCAACCCACGGCCTCGCGCCGCCCAAAGCCTCACCGACCCACGGCCCTGCGACACCCGCGACCACACGGCCCATGCGGCCCCCACGCCGCCTAATGTCACCCAAGCCGGGCCACCAATCCGGAACTCCCACAATGGGTCGGGCCGCATCGCGGACAGGGACAGACTCAATAGGTCGGGCCGGGTTGGGCAAGGTCGGTCTGACTGGGTCAGACCGAACTAGGACCCAATTCGAACCATTTATACTATTTTGGCCATAACATTGGAATGGAACGTTCGTTTTATGAACCTTCTATGGCGCCAGAAACCATGGAGAGAAATGGTCCCACTGGTATACCCCACTGATGTATTGGACTCTGTTGGGGAATAGTCTGGTTGGATTGAGAAAGAATCCAACATGGATCTCAGGACTAAAAGGCTAATTACATACACACTGGGCGTCCATTTGATGTATTGTATTTTGTGTTGAGACACCTATGACCTGTCGGTCATTTATGATACTTCTTCATGGGAATTCATGGTAGGTGGAGAATCGACCAGTGGCATGAGGAGCGGACCCTCCCAGAAACGATCAATCCTAGTGTGGGAACCCAGTATCTAGCAGTGACATGAAGAATGAAGAGTGATCCTATGTGGGTGAGCACCGAGGTGTCTTTTGTGGGTCATCACCGAGGGATCCTGGGTGGGTGAGCACCAAGCGATCATTTGTTGGTCAGCACCTTGCGATATTATTTGGATTATCACCGAGCAATCCTGTGTGTGTCAGCACCGAGTGATCCCTTATGTATCAGCACTTAGAGATCCTTCTTGGTCTTTCCTCAGAATAGAGTATGATGATTCAGTTGTTACGTCTAATCATTTCTACTAGAATACCTACGAAATTCCTAGTGTGAGCTGTGTTTGTACATGTGTGGTACATTCCATTGGGGTAATACCTTGATTGTATTCTGCTGTGTTGCATACCTGTGTGGTAATTTCCATTGTGGTATTCCTTTTTTTGTGGAATGTTTGTGTTTTGGGCTTTTGAGTTGGACTCTGTGTTTTCATCATGATTATGATTGGTTTAATTTATAACATAGGTATATGTATGGGTATATACCTATGTGGGGTTGACAGTTGAATCCATGATGTGTGGTTTATACATGGTGGATTTTGTGAGACAATGAGGGTCGCGTGGTCCCTACTATGTATCGTTATACTCACCCCTGCACGGGCTATACCCACACCATATTGTGTTTGGTGCAGACAATAGACATCGTTGACTAAGGACGATAGTACCGGGACAAGAGGTGGCTTGGAGTTTGACATTAGACAAGGCGAACCACATATTTGGTCATTCATGAGATGTACCTACACTTCAGGTAGGATTCATGGTGAATGATCCATGAGATTTTTTTCACCTAGCAGCCATCTTTTACATTTCCGTTTTCCTATTAGTTTCCAGCTGGGTTTGTATTCTGGCCCCTTTTTTCTTACTGTACCCACAATGTTTACTATTCAGTTTTCTTGAGTTTGTATCTTGGTGTGTTCTTGGTTGTGTGTGTTATAGTTTATAGATGCAATGCCTTTCCAGTTTTAGGGAATATGCCTTCGGTACTAGTCATCAACACCATAACCAATGGACGGTGGGCTTGGGGTAGTCACGACACGGGCCCCGAGGGATGGGTCATGTAAAATTTGTATCATAGGAGTTGGTTCTATTGTAGAACATTGGACTATAATCCTTTAAATGGCAGTAGTGTTATGTGTAGTGAGAATGGTTATCAATTTAGGTAATTCGGTGTTGGTGTGGAGACATACGTATCCATACACCAAGAACTCGACTTTTGATTCTGGACTTAGTGAAAGAAAACACTGATAGCATGTCTGTTTCCAAGTGTTTTCATTGTGATCTCTTGAGTCATCTCACCAGGTATAACATTTTGATCATGGCGCACATGTTTTTTTTCAAGATGCCTCCACGCAGGACTATGTTGAACTATAATTTCCAATATTCGCTTAAGGGACTTTCACCTCGACCGTAGTAGGTCGATGGTGAAATATAGGTTTTGGGGTTTTTTGTGGGAATGGAAAAAAAATATAATCTTCTATTTTATTTATAAAAAACCTATGATGTGAAGGTTATGAAGGAGGGTACCACAAGGTGTTAAAAAATTTTCAACATGAATGCTCGGTGGTGGGGACAACCCGAGCTAGTAAAACCGCCAATTCAAGGCTTGTTGTTAGGGACCACCTGAACCCCTCATTAAGGGATTAAAACCTCTCAACTCCCTACTTTAATTATTCCAACTCTCCTTTAATTAATTAAGCCAACGTATTTTATTCTAATATTAATTTAAATAGCATAATCTATAATACAGGCTAGTTTTCATTATGGTGGATTTGGGAGAGGAGAACCATTTCAAGGATTACTCTCTCTAATGAAAAATGTGTTATCCAATGAAGAACATGCTCCCCAAAGAAGAATGCTCACGCAGAAGAGGAACGTCCTTGACGACAACAAACCGACGATCAGGGAAATGCCGATGTCACTGACTTCACCCCATCCAATGTCAACAAGCAATCAAGGTATGGTTGTTGTTTGAATATCTTCTCCTTACTTGTTATTGATGATTCTTTATAAATCAGAAAGATATTTTAGCCTCTTGCAACCGCTCTAACACAGAGGGTGTAGGTAAACCAACATGGAACAACCTCTTTGAAATTCTCGAGATATGTGGTTGTGTTCTACGTAATGGAAGAGAATGGCGGTCAGAACCGCCACTAGTCATGAATAAGGCAAAAAACGGAGGGAGGCCGGTCAAGTCGATCACTGTAGAAGGTATGGTGCCTGACCACGCCACACAGATAGACCCAACGGATCGCCACCCTGTGGCCTCTCCACCCATGCCCACCATCACCACGCGACCTTACCGCACAGCACCACAGCCTCGTCGTGCCACCCCGCGGTCAGCATGCACCAACCCGTGGCCTCAGCACTTGTAGCCACAAAAACCTCGAGGTCATTCCACCCTGTTTCCCCTGCCATTTTCGACCACCGCGGTCTGTGGCCCCCACTCCCCATGCCCCGGGGCCCCGAGCCGCCCGTGGAATCACTTTCCCACGACCCCGTGACACCTACAGCCTCACCGCCCTACAGACTTGCAGCCCACGCAGCCTCCACTCATCCTCACACAATCCAATCCATACAACCTAATGCGGGCTGGGCTGCACCGCGGATCGGGCAAGCCCCAGCGGGTCGGGCCTCGTCGGTCTGACCGGGTCGGACCGAACCCAAACCTACTTCGACCCATTTACGTTCTTTTGGCCATAACATTGGCACCCGAAGACTTTTTGACGAACCTTCTACCATGATAGAAACCATGGATTGAAACCGTCCCTTTGGTATACTCCACTAGAGTTTTGGATTATGTTGGGGAACAATTGGATTGGATTGAACCTGAATTCAACTGTGCCCTCGGGATTAAATAGCTAATAACATACAGAGTGGGCGTCCTTTTGACGCACCATTTGTTGTGTTGAGATCCTTATGACGTGTAGGTCCATTGGGATACGTCTTCAAGAGACTTAATGGAAATTGATGTATTGACCAGTGGATTGAGGATCAGACCCTCCCGAAAACGAGATAGCCTAGTGCGGAAACCCAACTACTGGATGTGACGTGATTGATGAAATGTGATCTTTTGTGGGTCAGCACCCAACTATCATGTGTGGGTCAACACCCAGAAATCCACTATGAGTTAGAACATAGGGATCCCTCATGGGTATGCCTCATAAAAGAGTAATATGATTCAGTAGTTACATCTAATCATATCTACTACAATACCTAAGAAATACCTATTGTGATTTGTGTTCGTACTTGTGTGGTACTTTCCTTCGCCGTAATACCATGGTGGTATTCTTCTGTTTGGCGTAACTATTTGGTACTTTCCATCGTGTTATTCCTTCATTTGTTGGATGGATGAGTTTTGGGATTTTGAGTTGGACTCTGTGTTTTCTTCATGATTAAGATGGGGTTATATGATAACTTAGGTATATGTATGGGAATATACCTATGTGGGGTTGATAGTTGATTCCATGTCATGTGGATTATCCTTGTTTGATTTTGTGAATCCTTTAGGCTCTCGGGGTTCCTACTAAGTATCATTATACTCACCCATGTACGGGCTATGCCCTCACCCTATTGGGTTTGCTGCAGAGGATGCATAACACTGATTGAGGTTGAGTGTACCGAGTCAAAAGGATACTCGGAGCTAGATGTTCGACGAGTCGAACCACAGAAATAGTCATTCGTGAGTTGTACCTACACATCAAGAAGGATTAATGGTGGACGATCCGGGAGATGCTTTTCACATATCAGTAGCCTTGTACTTTCTATTTTTCCTTGTACATTCCAGTTGGGTTGTATTCTGGACCCTTTTTACTTACTGTACTCACTCTATTTACAATTTAGTTTATGTAAGATCGTATCTTGTTGTGTGCTTGGTTTTGTGTGTTACAGTTTATAATGGAAATGACTAACTTGGTTTTAGGGAATACGCATTCGGTGCTAGACTTCATCCCAAGACCTATGAAAGGAAGGCTTGGGGAAGTCGCGACATGTGCCCCGAGGTACGGGTTGTGACAAATTGATATCATAAGAGTCTGTTCTACAGTAGAACATTGGACTATGATCTTTTTAATGGCAGTAGTTTTAAGTGTAGTGAGTGTGTTGTTCATTTTATGGAATCCAGTGTTGCTGCGGCGACCGAGGTTTATGTACACCAGGGCCATGACTTTTGATTTCTGACTCAGTGCATGAAAACACTGATTGCGTGTGTGTTTTCAAGAGCTTTCATTGTGATGTATTAAGTCATCTCACAAGTTATCAATTTTGGATCACGGTGTACCTGTTTCTTTTCATGATGCCTCCATGCAGATAGTTATCTTTGGTTATGGATATAGTATGCACTGACATCCCACCGAACGACAAGGCCTCAGTCCAGGGCCCTCTTCAAGTAGAGGCACCAGAATTACCATGACCCATTGGGCCACCGATCCCACCAGCCCCAGAAATAGAGAGTGAACTCCTCCTGAGCACGTTGCATGAGTTCCAACTCTAGAGACCACCCATTTCTATGGGAGAGAAGGACCCACATGCACCTGATGATAGGCTAGAGGTTGTGGTAGGATTCTTCTGACTGGTACAGACACTAGCTGATCTCATAGTGATCCTTACTGCCAGTCTTCTACATGCAGCAATAGGAAGATGGTGGATCTTGATTATCAAGGTTCGTGAGGAGGTGATGCTTCTCTAGGAAGATGTTGATATCTTATTTCGGGCAGAGTTTGATCCAACTCCTCTTCGTTCAGTGTGCATAGAGTAGTTTCTTCATCTGTAGTAGGGTAGCATGACTGTGGCTCAGTACTCAGCGAGGTTCACCGACTTCTCACACTACTCCACTGATATGGTGTGTGACCCATTATATAGTTCCCACACATTTGTTAAGGGAATCAGACGGGATATCAGGGCTTCAATGATCTCACTCAGTATCCCGATGCAGGCGGGGGTGTTAGAGAGAGCCCTATTAGTGGAGAGTTTCCTTGATGAGTAGTCGCCAGTAGCGATACCCACCACCATTCGTCACATAGATGAGTCTTCTACAGCTAGATGTAGACAAATTCCATAGTGTTCCAATAGGACCAGACCTATAGGTGGATGACCGATGGATTCAGGGATGGTTGTGTGGGGAAACCAACGTAGAGCCTGTCATGCTAGGAGCGAGTAGTGTTACAAATGCAGAAAACAGGGTCACATGGCTCGTGACTATCTGACCCGCCATACGAATGATCAAAATATGGTCAAAGTACATCCCATGTAGAGATATAGGTTCGACTGAGAAGGTCCACAGGGAGCATGCAGATGTGGCATAGGAGTTGTCCATGCAACTGGCGGTGGCAGACAATTTGAGATGTTACCTCCACCACAACCCGGTGGACCACCCCGAACACATAGAGCTGGGGGGAAAGGGGTGAGATCAGGTCGAGGACCCTGAGGCCTACAATATCGGTGCTTCAGAGATGATACGAGGTATGATATTTGTCTACTAAACCTTTGTTTTAGTACTTATAGATGCAGGTTCCAATCATTCTTTTAATTACACTACCCTCATTCAAAGCTTGCAGATTATGATGGAGTTGTCGGATAAATCCTTACAGTTAGAGGCATATATGGGAGCAGATTCGATGATTTCACACTGGTGTTGACATTGCAAGCCTACTCCAAGAGGTGAGAGCTTTGGCTGGGATCTCCTAGTAACAGCGTCGAGTCCTTACAACGTGATCTTGGGTATGTACTGGTTGTCGACATTACATGCTCATATAGATTGTATTAGTCACAAGGTGCACTACGTTTGCATAGATGGGACCAATTTTACCATCACTGGATAAAATGAAGCCTCTGTATCACAAGATGGACTAACCCAGAGGAGACTACAGCTGATCACTCATCAGTTAGCTAGCCTTACCCTCAGAGAAGTTGATGCGGAGAGTTCAGTTTATCATGTTGTGGTGGACCAGTATGAAGATGTCTTCCCTCATGATTTCACAGGTATACCTTTTCATAGAGAGGTGGAATTTTATATTTACGTGTACCCTGGGACGTCACTGATATCTTCACCATCATATCAGATGGATCTAACAGGATATTCATGAGATGTGGGTAGAGGTGGAGGACTTACAAGGAAAACAGTCCATTTGGCCAAGTATTTCTCCTTGGGCAGCCTTGATTTTGTTCCCCAAGAATGTATATGGGAGCTTGATGCATTGTGTTGACTATCAACGTCTAAATGAGGTGACCATTAATAAAAAGTACCCACTTCCATGGATTGACGTCCTCTTTGATCAGCTGTAAGGATCATTATGGTTCTCAAAGATAAACATCAGATCAGGCTATCACCAGCTTATAGTATGAGATTAGGATGTTCATAAGACAACTTTTAGATGTTGGTACGACCACGATGAGTTCTTGGTTATGCCATTCAGTATGACAAACGCTCCAGAAGTGTTCATGGGACACATGAACATGATCTTTCAGCCATACCTTGATCAATTTGTAGTATCCATCATCGATGACATTCTAATCTACTCAACTACTAAGGGGGAGCATGACTATCATTTTCAGGTAGTACTGGACAGACTCTAAGAGCACCAACTTCCTGGTAAACTCTCAAAGTGGCAGTTCTAGATCCGAGTGGTTCACATTCTGGGACATGTCATATCGGAGGCTAAAGATGTATTTGATCTAGTAATGATTGAGTCAGTGCTTATTTGGGAGCCACCCATGAGTGTGATTGAGCTACAATGTTTTCTGGGTTTTGTTGGATACTACCAGAGATTTGTGCCATATTTCTCACGTCATGAAACCCCTTTATCATCATTGACGAAGAAAGGGAAACCCTTAGTGTGGTCGGAGAGATGCCAAAGGAGTTTTCATGAGCTGAGGTAGAGTTTGACTAGTGCACTCATCTTGAGTCTTCCAGAGGAGGGTGTAGGGTACATAGCCTACAATGACACATCAGGGTTGGGGCTCAGATGTGTCCTTATGTTAGAGCGAGAATTGATCACTTATGGTTCTCGAAAGATGAGACAACATGAGTAGAACTATGCTACCCATGACCTAATGTTAGCAGTAGTGGTTTTTCCTTGAAGATGTGGCAACATTACCTGATCGGTGAGAGTTATAAAATCTACCCTGATCACAAAAGTCTCAGGTATATCTTCTCTTAGAAGGAACTAAACCTGACACATTGACATTGGCTTCAGTTCCTCCTAGATAATGAGTTCGAGATAGTCTATACTCTTGGGAAGGGGAACGTTTTAGAAGATGAACTCAACCAGAGACCTAGTATACATTTGCTAGGTGTGGCGAGGGAGCATTTAGTTTCTTTGCAGATATACTTCGTGGAACGTGATGAACCATCTTTCCTTCTATCTATTACAGTCACTCCCACACTTCTTCAATGAGTCAGTTAGGTGCATCATGGGGACAGTTACGACGAGGCTCGACGTGCTCATATATCCACCGGACTGGCACCTGATGGGTTCTCTAAATGTGGGGAGCACTTCATCTTCTTCAAAAGACATACCATGGTACCCGTGTCACCTCAAGAGTAAGTGTTGATGGAGTTAAACACACCCCCTATAGAGGTACATCTAGGAGTGGAGAAGATGTACCAGGATCTCTGACAACATCACCAGTGGCCATGAATGAAGAATGGAGTCCCATAGTTTGTCTCTGGTGCCTCACTTATCAGCAAGTGAAGGTAGAGAATCATGTACCAGCGGTCTTTGATTAGCCTTTAGAGGCCCCAGTGTGGATGTGGTATGGGATATCCCTGGACTTTTTTACAGGACATCCATGTACATATAAAGTTCGTGATTCTATTTGGGTGATCGTTGAATAACAAACCATGTTTCTCCGCTTCCTACCGATCAGAGAGAGGATTCAGTAGAGAGCATGGGCTGCCTCAATGTGTAGGTGATTTTGTGGATACATAGAGTACCCTAGATGATTGCCTATGATTGTAATACATGTCTTACTTCCCGACTATGGAAGGGGTTATAGGAGGCTTTCGGGTGCAGCTTCATTTGAGCACTGCCTTCCATCCTCAGACAGATGGCCAGACTAGACAGACCATTCGGAACCTCAAGGAAATGGTGTGTTCTTGTGTACATGATATTGTTCATAGTTTGGAGGATCACATTCCATTGGTGGAGTTTGCGTACAACAATACCTATCAGTCCACCATTTGGATGGATCCTTTTGAGGTGTTTTACGGGAGACCTTGCAGATCCCCCTTGTGTTGGAATGACCCAAGGGAGTCACAGACCTCTAGAGTTCGAGGATGGAGACCACATATTTCTATGAGTCTCACCTCGATGAGGTTTTAGAGATATGGTCAATGCGACAAGTTATATCCCATATTAATCAGAACTTTTCTGGTCCTAATCAGAGTTTGTGAGGTGGAATACTGCTTAGATATTCCACCTAAGTTGTACCAGGTGCACGATGTCATCAACGTATCCCACCTGAGGAGATATGTTAATGAACCTTCCCATGTCATCGACCATGGAGAGTTGGACATCGTCGATGGGGAGACATTTACAAAGGTTCCATTTTAGATTGAGGATTGACATGAGTATGTCCTTTGTGGTGATCAATAACTCTCGTGAGCATTTGATGGCAGCATGGGAACCTCCAGGAGAGAACATGGGAGAGGAAGGCTTAGATACGTGCTCAGTACCCCAAATTGTTCCCTTAGTGTTGTAGCATATTGGGACATGAAGTTTTGAGGTGCTAGATTGTAAGGAACCATAATTTCCATGTAATTTATTTTAATATATTGGAATTTTAAAAGTCCGTAAAAAATGACTGTGCATGATTCTGAGGCCTGGTGTGCCCAGAAAGAATATCTGATCTTTTTTTCGGGTATGTTCAGTTAACGTACAAGTATGTTTTTGTAACTTTTGAACAGGTTCTCAGAATTGAAATCTGAGGTCATCATTGAATTAGAAGTGCCAATATTCACTTGAGCAGGCCTTCACTTCTACCGTAGTAGGTCGAGGGTGAAATATAGTTATTAGGGTTTTTCATGGGAATGAAAAATAAAATAATATAAACTTTTTTTTATTTCTAAAAAACCTCATATTTAAAGGCTATGGAGGTGGGGACCACGAGGGGTTAAAACCTCCCAACTTGAATGATCGGTGGTGGGGACTCCCCGAACTAGTAAAACCCCAAATTCAAAGCTTGTTGGTGGGGACCACCAGATCCCCTCATTATAGGATAAAAACAACTCAACTACTTACTTTAATTATGAAAAATATCATTTAATTAATTAATCCAACCTTTTTTGTGCGAATACTAAATTAAACTACATATTTTATAATGTAGCCTAATTTTCATTATGGTCGATTTGGGAGAGGATAACCATTGTGAGGATTACTCTCTCCAATGAAGAATGCATTCTCCAACAAAGAACATGCTCCCCAATGAAGAATGCTCAAGCTGAAGAGGAACGTCCTCGAGGACAATGAACTGTCGATCAGGGAAACACCGACATCCTTGACATCACCCCTTCTAATGTCAACAAGAAATAAAGGTAGGGTGGTTGTTTGAATTTCTTCTCCTTATCCATTCTTGACGATTCGTCTTAAGTCAGGATGAGATTATAGCTACTTGCTACCGCTCTAACACGGAGGGTGTGTGTCAAACAAACATGGAACAACATTTCCGCAATTCTCTAAATAAGTTGTTGTGTTCTTTGCAATGGAGGAGAATGGCGACCAGCACCACTTCCATTCACGATGAAGGAAAAAACGGAGGGAGGTAGGTCAAGCCTGTCACCAGTGAATGTATGGCGCATGACCATGCCGAACGGCCAGCCCTGGCGGATCATCACCCCACGGCCTCAACGCGCTGCACCACAGCTTCACCAACCATGGCCACCGCCACCCCATGGCCTCATCCTGCCGCTCTGCAGCCTTGCTTCCCACACCCACCATCGTCGAGCGGCCTCACATTGCTGCCCCGCGACCTTGCCACCTGTGACCACTAACGCCCCGCGGTCACGTCGCACCACTCCACGGCTTCATCGCTCGTGGTGGCAGACGCCCCATGGCTCCCTCCATCTACGACCCCCACCATCACCCCCCTGGTGGAACTGTTCCGCCCACGACCTCACTGTCCCACGACCCCGTGTCACCTGTGACATCACCGACCTATGGCCTCGCATCCCCCATGGCCTCCACACCACCTCGCGCCACACATGCCAGACCACCTAATGTAGGTCGGGCTGCGCCACGAATCAGGTCGTACCAGACCCAGACCCACTTCAACCCATTTATGCTCTTTTGGCCATAACTTTCACCCAAGACTTCTGTTTGATGAACTGTCTACCGCGCCAGAAACCTTGGAGCAAAACTATACATTTTGGTATACCCCACTAGAATTTGGCATTATGTTGAGGATTAGTTGGGTTTGATTGAGCCCGAATCCAACCAGGGAACTCGGGATTAAATGGATAATAACATATAGACCAGGCTTCCATTTGACACACTGTATGTATTGTTGAGACCCCCATGAAGTGGCATTCCAGTGGGATAGTTATTCGGGAGACTTTATGGTAGTTGGAGTATCAAACAGTTTCTTGAGGTAAAGACCCTTTCGGAAACGAGCAACCCTCGTGCGGGAACCCAGTAGCTGGTTGTGACGTAAAGAATGAAGAGAGATCCTTTGTGGGTTAGCACCGAGCGATCATGTGTCGGTCATCACTGAGCGATTCGGTGGGGGACATCACTGAGCTATCATGTGTGGGTCAACACATAATGATCATGTGTGGGTCAGCTCCGAGCGATGCTGTGAGGATTTGCATCGATCAATCCATTGTGGGTCAACACTTATGGATCCATCGCGGGTCTCCCTTTTAACAGTGTAAGGTGATTCAATAGTTACATCTAATCATCTCTAATATTATTCATAAGAAATACATATTTTGAGAAGAGTTCGTACCTATGTGGTACTTTCCATCATGGTAATATCTTGGTGGTATTCTTCAGTGTGGAATACCTGTGTGGATGTTTCCTTCATGTTATTCATTCCATTATGGAACAGTTGAGAATTTGGCTTTTATGTGGGACTCTGTGTTTTCCTCATTATTGAGATGGGTTTACATGATAACTTAGGTATATGTATGGGAATATACCTAATTGGGATTGAAAATTGATTCCATGATGTGTGGTTTATCCTTGGTAGATTTTGTGAGTCCGTTAAGGTCTCGGGGTCCCTACAAAGCATCATTACACTCACCCCAACATGGGTTATGCCCACACCCAGTACTCACTTTGTTTACAATTTAGTTTACTTGAGTTCATATCTTCCTATGTGCTTGGTTGTGTGTGTTCCAGGTGATAAAGGAAATGCCTTCCCTATTTTAGGGAATATGCCTTCGGTGCTAGTTGCCAGCCCCTAGCCTATGAATGGCGGTTTTGGGGTAGTCACGAAATGGGCCGTGGGAGATGGGTCATGAATGTTATTTAATATTGTACGGACATTGGTTAACTAGGGTCGGAGCATTACAGTACATGTCCGAAAAGGTCATAGGAATTGATCCCAAAACAAAATGGAAATAATGTTTCATCTCCTACTATTATCATTCATGATGTCTTTGTTAATATGATTTATTTATCTTAATATGAACTATCCAAAAGATAAAATTTATGTTCACTTATGGATCAAATGATTTATAAACTGGATAAAAATTATTTTAGAAAATTATTTAGTGATTAAATGAGTAATGCTATTTTGGAATTTAGTCAACGTTTAAGGATAACTATATGATTAAGGTAAATAGAAAACTATTCGGTTTTATTTGATGTATAATGGTTGATTTATATTTTCAAATCATATTTGATTTTATTGTAGATTTATAGATATTTCCTTTATTTATGGAATTGTCTAAATATCGTAGAGATTATTTAATTTAGGAAGATTCATATTGGGTAACATATATCAAAAATGATTGAATTTTTTTTGGAAATAAATTAATAATTTATATTACAGTATTTTCTGATCATATACGTTCAATTATTGGTTTTCAATTATAGTTTGGAATATGTTGAGGAATATTATATATTTCTATTTGTGGAATGATTTAAGTTAAACATCGGGTTTTATTATTTAATGTTATATATTAATGATCATTTCTCCAAATGACAAATGATTCATTTTGTGAAATTATTAAATGTTATACTAACCACTTTTGTTTTGGTTAATTTTTAACGATAGGAATGGTATATAGTTATATTTATGTATTTTTTTACCTGAATCTATAGATTTTATTTTTCTAGTATGAAAAAATTATACTCTTAAATTCGAGAAAAACATGACCTTGAGGGGGAAATTTATTTTTGGATGAAAATATACATTTGAATAAAGAATATTTCAATGTTGTGTTATTATAAACGGTAATGGAACTTCTCAACTATAAGAAAATATCAACAAAAGAATATAATTATTCATTTAATTTTCATATCAATAATTTAATTTCATTTTAACGCTTAACATATTAATGGTTTTTTATGGTAAATGATTGTATTAACATGTTCTATATAACTCTATATCTGTCCATAGGGGTTAGTTTACCATTACATGGACATTTTTTCTTATATTTAATCAATATTTCTGTTATCTCATGTATCCTCCATCCAATAGTTTATTACATCACCAAATAAATCATTATTGTAGATTTTAATGATATGGGTATTACAACAGCACAATATTTTTAATCATCCATCCATGGTTTCCATGCTCATTATAAAATTATGAATTTAAAAATTGACCATGGGTGTGGTGGGAGAATATGAAACACCATGATTTTAAAAGAATTATTTGTGTTCATCATATGGAAGGAAAATCTTATACAAACTATGAAATTTTATTATTTAAATGTGACTGTTAATCAAGTCATTAAATTGGTGGGAATATATAATAAACACTTCTTTGTGACTTATATAATAATATTAATCATTTATAATTTATTTATTTTATTATTATCAGATAATTAATATTTTTTAATGTCATTTTATTTGTTAAAAAATACAATATTTTTTCATCAAAAAATATTTTTGTTACTTTTTATGACTTTATATTATAAATAATTGCTCAATTTTTTTAAAAAAAATATTTCAAGATGTTATTCTAATTTTATATTCATCATCATAAAAATTATATTATATTGAATTTTTTTTTAAATTTTCTGAAAATATTTATTTTTTAATGATTAATAAAAAATACATATATTTGTTAAAATTATATTTTATTTCACCGTATTTGAAATGAGAAATTATTTTTTATGAGTTCTAAATATTTAATACATCATATACAATTAAGTTAATATATAAATGGGTTATAATTGGTAATATAATTGAATTTATTATTGTAAAATATTATATTCTAAAAAACATTTTTTTTAAACTGTTTTTTATTTCATTGGCTATTTTAAATTTGATTGAATTTTGAAAAATATGAGATTATAATTTTTTAATTGGAATCTATATTTTTAACCATTGAATAAAAAATTAAAAAATAACACCATTTATATTTTATTAATACAAATAGAAACCCTTAGTAAATTATGTTACTAAAATTAAGTTGAAATTGGTTAATTAAGTGTAAAAATAATATTCCATGGATTAGAAAATAACCTTACAAGTTTAAAAGTATTATTTGATGATAAATTGTTTAAAATAATAATTAATGTGTATTATTTAATACATTTTTCAATGATGTGGTTTACACTCAAACTGTCATAGTATTTTATCTAAACATAAGTGAATGATTATAGACTATTTTTTTAAATAAGTATATGATTTTTAATTTGTTGTTATCCTATAAATATGTAAAAAAATATTCTCCTGACAGAAAAATTAATTATATTGAATATGGTAATTTATTTTTATATTTTATGGATAAAATAATTACAATAAATTCATACAGAAAAATGATTGAGTAATTATTAAATTTAGGGAAATATGAAATATTTGATATTGAAAGTATAAAAATAAAAATAATATTTGATAATTATGGAGATAAAATAATTATATACATTTTCATGAAATATTTAGGATATAATAATATACTTTTTTAAAAATTTTAAATTTTTATTATTTTAAAGATCATGTAATGATTAGAGTCAAATTTCACACTAATTATATTTATGGAACAATTATATTATTAAATTATTTAAAATTAATAAAATATTAAATAATACTAAAGGGATATTATTTGTTATAAAATTTCATCCCCTATTATGATTTAAGAAATTAGGAGGAATTTGGATCTATAAGAGTGTTGTTGTATTTTAATATTTTTTATAATTTCCTTGAGTGTCCCTCCCATATCTTATAAAAGAACACATCTTATCAATACTTCACTAATAAAAAAACATTTTGTTTGGAAAATTACATCCTAAATATTTTTCTTATAATACCTCCCTATATTTATGAATCATTATTTTAGGAATAATACAAAACTTATAAGTTTTAAGGAGTTAATAAAATTTTGTCTCCAAAAGCAGATGTATCATTTCTAATCAAATTTTATTATTTTATTTCAAATTACACATCCCAAAAATTGTCATAAACTATGATAGGAACTATATTTACCTATATATATTATGCATTTACAAAAATGAAACATATTAATCTCTTCTTCCATCAAATGGGATATAAAATAATCACTCCCATGTATATTGGGGTACCTCTTCATGAGCTGATGTCATTCTTTTTCAATTATCTAAACTCATGTATTGATATATTGAATGAATATATTTTTATGTGATGTTAATAACATATTTATCATTTTTATAATAACAATATATCATATATATTGTTATATTTTGTTTCAAAGAAAAATGGTAACAACGTTTGAGAATATATTTAGACTAACTCCTTTGTGATGTGATGTGATTCATTTAACATCACAAAATCACATGTATTATATATATTATTATTTTTAAATAATTAATATGATATATATTACATTATTATCGTTATTTAATGATAAAATAAAGAATACCATTTTATTTAATTATCAAGGAAAAATTGAAATGTTACTAATGCATATATACCTACTACCATCACCATTGTTATAATGAAGTTAAATATTCATTAACATATTTAATTTCATTTATTAAAATTATAATGAATGTATTAAATCTATTAAAATAATAATTATTATTATTATGAATATGGGGTAATATTGATTTCATAGACCATATACCATATACCTAAGTAATTTTGCACACATGAACAAAAAATAATTAATATGTTCAACATAACCATAAATAAAAGAGAAATTGTTATTACATGGTGTTAAGTGATATAATATGAATTGTAAACTAGAAAATCATTCATAATAAAGTGTAAATTTTTATCTTTTAATTTTTCGGGAAGACAAAAATTTATGTGACCTGTCATACCTTAGGGAAAAAACTCTAACTAAAAAAACCTAATTTTAATTTTTTTACGGATATAGTTTCTAAATAAATATATTTCATGTCAATGTATTTAACATTATTTTTATTAATTTATTCATGTATGCATGATTAATTTAAAAATTCAATTTTCAGATTTGTATTTAATGTTCTAAAAACTATTTATTTTATTGTTTATGTAAGGGAAATTAATTTAAAAATAATCTTTTAGTTTTTATTTTAAATAAATAAAAAATAAATTTTATCCCATATACATAATTATCATATTTTACCACCTTCATGTTTCCTTAATTTTTTTAAATTTAATTTACATTATCAAATATTTATTTAAAAAAATATTTAACATTGAATGTGCTTCATTTCTTCTTAAATTTGTGACTTTACTCAGGTAATAATTTTTTATCTAAGAAAAATAACATTTACTGTTATTATGTTAAGGCTCCTAGTAAATTTTCATTTTGACAGATAGTTCCATTATAATCAAAATTATAGAATTTCCATGATACCACTCTAATTCATTCGGTTTGATAGATATCTACTATTATTTTTATTCCATGTAAAATAATGATATTTATATTCTAGTATAACAATGATTGTTAAGACAAGAATAATAATGAGTGTTGTCTCATGGTATCCAAGATGGATCATCATAATTAATTTTTTCAATGAAATGATGCCCTATGTTTCCTACATGTTATATTATTTGTTTTATGTTTTCTCAAAACACTGAAGAATTTAAAAGGTCATTTATTTGGGATATATTCCACGACAAATATATTTTAATATTTAATGTGAAAAAGTATAACAATGTGAATAAATTTCATGAGTTTTTAATTTTTTTTATTAAATACATTATGGGTTGTAATTTTACATTTAATATTTCACATGAATATATTTATTTAATTATTTGTATACTGAAATGAAAATTTTTATAAGTAATTATAGACTTCTAATTTCATTCATTATCTTATGTCACTTGAGATATTTTATTTCTCATACATTATGATAATATTATTTTAATAGGGTTTAATGTATATTAAAGGGATTGATAAGGTCATGAATTTTTTTTAATGTTTTTTCATGAAAAGAAATCATGTTTTATTTGTAAAGATTATGTTTTATAGTAAAATTTGATACACCATATAATTTCCCACTTGTAATTTTTGGGATTAAATTGTAATAGTATGTCATGATTCCTTTAAAATATTAACATAAAATCCCTTTTGTTATGAATGAAATTGAATTCTAGTCTAAAGTCACATCATTATGTAATGTTATTCCTAGGGCCCTTATAGTATAAATTAGACCAAAATTTACTAGATATTAGTTAATAACATTATGCTTATCAAACACTATAATGTGGAGAATTAACCATATAAATATATGAATACAATAAAAAATTATCTCCAAGATCTGTATAATTTAAACTAAAATCATATCAAAAATACATATAGATTTTATACATAATAAAGATATCCATAATGAAGGAGACATCTACCAAAACAAGTCAAATAGAATGTAAAATAAAAGAGGTATTAAAAATCATTAAAATTATTTACTAGATCATAAAAAACATAAAATATATTTTAATATATTAGGTTGATTACAATTGAATAATCAGAATTATCCTACAAAAATGATATCATAAAAAAATTGACATACTATAATAATGCCTTGGTAAATAGACAATTGAACTGACTTGGGAAAACATTAGGACAAGTATCATAAAAATGAACCATGAATCATTCAATTAATAATGAATACAAATACTGTAAAACTCTATTATGAATTCTTATGTATTAAATGTTATATATAACCACTACCCCATATGTTTGTCTCTTTTAAACAGGAAATGACCTAGTGTTTCTAAAACACCATATTACAAAAAATAAATTCCATTTTCATTGTCACATTAAAATTTAATGACATTGGTAATTTTAACATAATAATCTTTATAAAATTCCAATATCCATATATAAATGTATATAAATAAATATATTTTAATGAAAATTTATTTCCCAGCTTCAAAACATATCTTTATTACAGTTTTGTAATGTGAACATGAAGGACACCATCATTCAACCCCTATCATTCTATTCATGTTCCCAACCACATGACATCATCAACTCTACATAATAATTATCTCCATTTTATTACAAATTAAATTGATAAACATTTACAAATAATACACATATAAATTATTCCATCCATTGAACCCTAATAATGATGTATAATAATGGGAGAAATGTGATTAATAACCAATCTATTCCACTATGAAAATTGTCATTTGGAAAGATGTGATGTCCCTAAAATCATGCGGAAATTTCTATAGTTATACGAATAAATTGGACTATAATAATAAAATTTAGAATAATTATATGATTACAGTGTCCACATTCACTCCTTACATATGTTTTTGTATTCAATGATATACTATATCACTCTATATTAAACAACTCAATATCAAAATATAAAATCAAAAAGTATATTCATAACTAGAACATATAATTTTTTATATATCCATAGAGAAAATATATAATAATTTTTCACTATATAATTCTTGATTATCATTTATTAGACAATATATATCATTTACTTTTATTATTTCAAATATTATATGATTCCATTAATCACATATTTTTCCATCTTTTGACAACATTTTAATCATTCGTTGAATTTATATGATCCATTTTATCCTAATTACTTCAATAATTTTTTCAATTATCACAAATAAATTATATAACATCAGCTTCTAATTTCATCCCATTAGTTATAAATAATCATAATAATTTCATCCATATTATGTTCTACTTGGTAGCCTAAAAATTTGTAAAAATACTAATCCACCACCATATAAAATCACTCATTACACATGCCTACCAAGACTACAAGAACTATTTTTATGATATAACCACTTAATATATATATATTATTTCCATATAATAGCAACCCTAATAACATAGTAAACCATCAACTATTACAAACACCCATCCAACCCATATAAATGAAATAAACTACAATCCCCATCAATTTACTATAAAATTACTACAATAATGAAACTATGACGAAATGAATCCAAGGGAAACATAATAGATATATAAAATATAGATATTCACTTTTACCATTATTTTTTTATCGATCTAGTATATTATATATGAAGAAAAACATGGTAATTCCGTATTTCAATTTTTCTAATTCATAAAAAATCATTGACACGTTATGAAAGGTAAATAAAAAGTAAAAAATAAAAAATATATATATATCATTATGGAAACCCAAAAACATTAGTACAAATATCCAAATGAAATTGAACATAAATGTGACAATATAGTGGTATCATAATGTAATAAGGACTCAGACCCATCTATAAAATTTTATTTAACCCAATTAACTATATTAAAGAGGTTAATCCATATAAAACAATCTAAAGTAATTAAAAACATTTTTATTCATTAATATGACAATAATTTATAATGGAAAATTTAAAATGTAGTAATATTCAAAATAAATAAATAAATAAACTACCTCTGCTAATTAGGATAATCAAAATCAAACACCACACAACACACATGAATCAACCCCATGGCCAATTCTCAACCATTCTCCAAAAAATATATTACAATAACTCTAAAATTAACTGCAAACCATTTTTAAATACATTTTTAAAGAATTGAATAATATTTGAACCTATAGGAAGGGAAATTAAGCTCATCAGAGATAGTAATTTATATTCATCTCATTGTGGGGGAAAACCAATTAAATAATATTGAATTATATCCTCAAATTTACATCTTATTATTTAGGTTTCTCATGAATGAGTGGAAAATGAATGTTAAATAAATAATTCTAAAAATTAAAAAACCAATTCAAAATAAAATTCATAGTGTTTCATGACTCAAAATGATATAACAAAATATATTTTTCAATAAAATATATTAAATCCAAACCACATAAACAATAACATATTAAACTATATTAAATCTGTTGAAAGTCAAAAATCAACATTTTTTATAAAACTAGAGAAGGAATCACTCATGATTCCTCTATAAAAGGAATCAAAATTTAGTTCATAATACCACAATAAAATTTCACTCACTATCGATTAATTAAAAACGTCAAAGTTGAACCATCATAGAATCTACAAAAGATAACCAACTCATGTGTGGATTAATTCAAACAAAATATTTCCATCACAAAAAATTTAACTCCACATAGAACATCTATGTTGTAAATTGATTACAAAAGAATTACTGCCATTTAAATATTCAAAAACCAAATTCTTCTATGGATATAATGATAACTATTATGCCATAACGTTCCCCCATAATTCCACATCAAATAATCAACAATGAAACATTGTGGGAATGTACTACAAATGATCATAGCTTGTACTCTAAGATTTAACCACATTGATTCAAAACTAATCAAGGATAATAACAGAAAATATCAGAATAGATTTCCCTTTCTACCAGTTCTCTATGAAATAGTGAAACAACCTAGATTTTAATGAATAATCCAACCTTAAATAACTTCTCCAACTCCTTATTTATTTCTATATCCCCTCCTATTCTATTAATAACTAATTTTATCATCTATAAATATCCATTATATTATAACATATATTAGAATGTTTGATTTCTAATATATATAAATATACTTTTTATTTTCTTGATAACATTAATTTTTTTTAATTTAATAATTAATAAAATTTACATATATCAATATATTTTAAAAAAATTAAATCTAGTAATCCATCATTTTTATTTATTAGAATTAGATATTACATATCTTAACCAATCGAGGAAAGGATATGTGCTTAAAATAATGTTATTATTATTGTTTTTATTTAAATAACTGATTACATAATCATGTTATAATATTTATAGCTCTTTAACATTATAATATAATGATAAAAAATTTATCCATCCTAATATGAATATAGTATTTAATTATTACAATATTTAATGTACAAATGATCTTAGTAATACATGAATGTAAAATTCAATATTTATTAATTGTAGATGGTAAAATTTATAATGAAATAAGAAAACTATACTATGAAAAATTAAATTCATAATCTATATGGATTATTTAATGACTATTTATCATTTCTATAATATTGGGTTAACATATAATGTTATATGTTAGATCTATTCTTAGTGAATATATTCATTTTAAAAACTATATAACGCACATTGTTTTTCTAATAAATGTCATAATTATTTTTCACATTTTTAATTATATAAAATTATTACCATGTTTAATCAAATCATGACAACATTTCATTTTAATTATAAATTTTACTATAAATTTTATTTTCTTCCAAGTAGTACATGGTTTAAAATGAAATACTTTTTCATCTATTATTGTGAACATTTTCATTAGTTTTTTTTCATTTACATAAGATGTATTTTTTTCAGCATTATATATATTATCGTCCTTTAATTTATATATGGCACTATTAAGAATGTATATATGGTTTATATTGGATTGCATTTACTACATTATTCTAAACAAATAGATGTTGATAGAGGTTAGTATATATCATGATTAAATTCCAATTATTATGTAATATATATAATAATATTCATTATATATTCATTGAAATTATATTATACATATTATAAATGAGTATAGATATAATAATTTCGATGATATTTTTATTACAAAACATTTTAATAATTATGAAAAACAAATATCCTACTTCTGATGAGTTACAATAGGAAAATCATATTATTGTATAATACAATTATTATGAATAATTATGATGATATTTCACATTAAGATTATCAAGTAGTCATAGAAAAACAATTGATTATTTTTTTTCAAGATATTTAATAATTTACTCTTCAATAAAACTTGATTAAAAAAATTATTATTTCATATGATTATTATAATATTTTTTACGATCAGCCTGGATTATATACCTATTATTGTTATAGATATATATATTAAAAACACGAAATTTAGAATCCCACATGATAATAATTACTTAATTATGAAATAAGGTATTGATATTATTTCCATTTAATAATTTTATATTAGAAATTGATATCATTTAAATTATTTTTGATAACTTTTTAAAACATTAATATCTATTGAAAAATGTTTCATTTTTATTAGAATTTTTACAATATTATTTAATTTTAAATTATAATAATTATAAATAAAAAGATATTATAACCTCACTATTGTAAAATTAGTTGGTCAATATCCATTTAAATGAATAAATATTAAAATCATACACAAATATACATATTATATTTTAGTACTCAACTACTATTAATTGTATAATATATAAATCTTGGATTATTGAGTGAGTTACAACACTTCTATTTTATCTCATAAAAATTCTAAATAGTAATCCTCTATGAACCAATAATAATTGGTTACAAAAAATTATTTTATATATAGATTATTTTATGTTAATTGTTAATCCATTATTTTAACAGAATGTTTACCACTAATTCTGGGAAAAAAATGTTATGTCTATTAGGTTAATCAATTTATAAATGAAAAATAATAATATTTGATTTAATGTTACACATTTTATATTTTATTATTCCTTTATAATTACTCTCATATCATTAAATTTATGTATCATTTCCCCACATTCAATGACTATATTCATATAAATTCCAGTGTATAATTCATATAAATACTTATAGTATGTTATAAATATTAATTATATTATTTATTTAAGTTTGTATTATATAAAATTGTTAACACATTAATGAACTTATCTTGAAAAATAAAATTAATTTATAGAAATATATATAATATGAATAACTCTATAAATCATAATGGTTCTATTGGACTAGATCATAAGGCATGTTTTTTTTCAAAAAGGTTTGACTAGAAAAATATTAAAACTGTTACCCTAATGGGTGATTTCTAATAACATTAAACTCTATATATACATTTCAATAGTGCTTTGAATGAGTGTTTATATAATTTAAATTTTTTATATAATTAAATTATATAATTTCATATATAATATATATTTTAATTATATGAACTACTGGCCTGAATAAATATTTATAACAACACATACCTTATGAACCCTAATGTAAATATATTATTTCATAACAAATATTATATATAATTAATGAAGAAAAAAATAAACAAAAAAAATTAAAAAAAATCATATAATTTCATGAATATTTGGATTATTTTTCAATTTAGGAAATAATGTATCAATCTATATATCGTGATAATGTTAATAATAAATTACATATTAGAATTCTATATAAATTTTTGTATTTATGATTCTCTAATACATAATTTATGTAATATATGTTAAACAGTTAATTGGAGAAATTATCAGTATAAGAAAAATGAAAAATTCCCTTGGATGAATTACATTGAATATTCATAAGAGGTAGACTATATTTATCAGAATCAAATGAAACTATATAAAACCAATTTTTAATTAATGTAGTAATGGTATTTTAGTTTTTAGAAAAGATGAAATCAAAATAAAAAACAAATGTAGTTGCAATAAATTTTCTCTAATTATAATTTGGATGATTATTATTTAATTATTAGTATAATAAATCCAAAATAATCATTTTTCATTGTATTAATCAGCCTATGCAACATTTCATGAATTAAAATAATTTAATTAATTAGTTACTCTATTAAAAATTATTAATTTCTATCATGAAATATAAAATTCATGTCCATTACATCGTGACTGATCATAAATTCCATTTCATCATTATAATTTCCTCCAATAATTTTATTAATAAGATAAATAATTAATTATTAACTTTTTTACACAACATCTTTTATTTAATTAATTATAAGTTATTTATTCGTGTATTACAATTAAAATTTTGGGGGTGTCTCCACAGTCTCTCGTATTTTCTCCCTCACTTGGTGAAACCCTATATAAGGGTTTCTAATTTGCCTCTACATCAATGATGATTCTCCTAATTTTATAGTCCTACAATTCCACAATTTATTTTTTCCCTTTCATCACAATATTCATTCCTATAATTATATATTCTTGGAATAACTTTCATCACATTTATTATCATTTATTTTATTTTTACACAACCAAAAACCATTTCTGGTTTTTCAAAATTGATTATACTACTTTACGATGTGTTTTTGTGGGTGGTAAATTTATCTTTTTTGGGTTTGTGATATTTCTTATTAGAATTAATTTTTTTAATTCATCTTATATATATTATTAATGATTAAATTAAAATCACATTGAATGAATGGGAAATTCTTATTTTCCAAAATATGACAATTATTACTTGATAACATATAATGTATATAAGTGTGCCATGATTCTCATAAGGATAATGATGAATTGTATTTAAACATGATGAATCAAAGTCACTTGAATATTTAAATGGTAACTTCATTATTTATCAATTAAAATAATATCCAATTTTATTATTATTTTTTGAACAATGTTGTGATGAATTGGTTTCATTAGATTTTTAATACATGAAAATAACATCTAATCTAATGCTATTCAATTTTTGGTTCAAATAGTATGAAGTAAATTGTCTTTATAAATTCTTATTTATTACTGTATGATCACATATTCAATCTGTATACTCATATTTAATAAATGTTGAACACCCGTATTTATTATCTTTAAATATGTAGTTTGGGAATTAGAAAACTGGGGGATAAACCTTTTGTACATGAATAGTATGGAAATCAAAATCTATTGAAAATACATATATATAACTATATTTATTTCTAAAAATTAGATTTTTATTGATTAAAAGACTATAACATAAATATTTATCACAAAATGGAATAATTACCCTCCATAATACTTTCTTTAAAAGCATAATATTTAATTTCACAAAACAAATAATAGAAGGATTAGATAAGCTAAAAGATGTGCTATTAAACTTACTCAACCCTCCCTTATATATTTATGAAAACATAAATACATAATATTGATATGAATATACTACCTTATTCAAATAATACATATTAAATAATTAATTATTTCTATAAAATAAATGATGATTCTTTTATTCTAATGATGAATACTTTTAAGGAATATATTATATTGTTATTATCTACACATGGGTATTCACTAGACCTCATATGTGCAGCCAAATATATAGGAGTAACCTATTAATACAAATATTTTGATGTATTGGATAGACTTTCTATGTCATAATTTGGTCTTACCATGATTTTAGTGTGTAATATTCAAATCTATAGTTGTTTTTTTCATTTCTGTTGATCCCGATTTCAGCAAAAGATCAAGATATATACAATGATTCACCATAATTATCTTTAGTGCCATAAAAGATCAATAATTATTCAGATTTTTTCAAGATGAATTTGTTGGATCAATTTCATTATTAACTACTTTCGAAGGATGTGTTTTACCATTTAATCATTAATGGATAAGATCTAAAAGATCATTAGATTTTTGGACTTCATGATCAAATGCTTATCATGATCCGGTTTGGGTCGATGGATGACATCATTAGTTCTTAACATAAAGAACCATGAAGAGGTGATGGTTCTACTTTCATTCCCCATTAGTGGAACATATAATTCCACATGAAGAGAGAAAATATGGGCACATATATTTTGGTATGTTTCCCTCGTTTTCCACTTCCCATTAGGAAACCCTATATTATTGAAATCCTTAAGAATATTATTGATCTCTTCCTATTCATAGACAGAAAAATGGACATTGTGTTACCATATTTCCCCTCGTATCTATTGGAGATTGACATATCCAATCCTTCTGTAGATTGTGTATGGATTACTGATGGAAAGGAATTTTGGTTGGGACATGATGTTATGTCTGAGTCAAAGAATTTTTTTTCTCATGATATCAACTAATTTTCTATGATATTTTTTACTGCATTAGTTCATTGAGAAGGACATTGTAAAATTAGTAGAATATTGATCATTTTTTCAATGATAGAGCTGTTGTGAAACTACTGAATATGCATGGGAATGAAATTCTAGTTTCCCTTTTTCTAGATGGAATGAATTTTCTCTCTAATACATAGCATGCTGCTGTCATAGAATGTGGATGAGCAGAAGATATAGGATATCATCAATAGATTAAATAAGGATTTGATCATTTTTAGTTGTTTGGATGGTAGTGGTCTTCACTGTGGAGTTGATGTATCTCAAAAGTTTGTAGTGGTGTTCATGAGCTCCATTCAATATGTGAGAGATCTTCAATTATAGAAATCCCATGAAGAAGTGTGGTAAGTACTGAGTTGGGTAAAAAATTTAAATATCATCCATTTGATTTAGAATATGATAATTTTAGGCATGATGAGAGGGAGGTTCCTTTAGAAAAAATTGTTCATGAATTGGGAATTATGACTCCTTGTGGTGGTGATTCTTTTGTTACATGGGGGTTTACAATAGAGCAGGAAATGAGTTTGGATATAGTCCTTATTTTCAATATGTTTGTGGTGCATGAAAATGAGGAATCGTATTTTCATCACTGTGCTCCTCCATAGATAATTGAGATCGGTTCACATGTATAGCATGCCGCCAATGAGGAGTATGTGAATATGAAAGTGATGGATTCAAATAATCTCATTGATAGTGATGCTCCTGGAGAAGCATTTGTTTGTCATGTTAATGTGGTGGAACATCAAGTGCTAGATGTTATTGATTCTACAAGATGAATACATCATATAGGAAGAGGATGTGGGTAATAAAATGGAATGGAAATTAATTTGGTAGCACCAAGTGGTGATGAACATGTCCCTGGCTTGATAAAAAAACCATTTGGTAGGAGGAATACCAAGGAAAATATGATTCTTTTCATGTATCATGTTGGTATGGGGGAAGTATCAGGTGATGATAAAGAGAAAATTAGTAATGCTAAAAATTCAATGGGTTGTAATGAATCATCTTATACTAAAATTTTCTTGAACAAGGGAAATTAGATTAATAGAAAAGTGGAACACATCTATACTTCACCGAAATGAAGTCCGATGAAGGATTGCTCCATCTTGAAAAAACTATGTCAACCAGGTCCAACTGTAAGGATTCAAAAAAGGAGGATGATACTCCCAATCATGGGTGTTCTATCACGAAACCCTCTAAGAACCATCTCACATTAGAGCCTTTAAATCTCATATAGTAGTACATCACTTTGTTCAAACATTAAAACTCGCAATCTGATCAGGAAGCAGCGAATGCTGAAACATCATATGATTATATTTATAGTGAGGAGTTTTATTACATTGAAATGTAGTTTTAATCACATTATTTTCCTTCATTTCATTCATAACATTTCTGTCTTTTAGCTTTTATTTCAATGCTAAATTTGGTTGATTTTACATTATGTCTAGTAATGTGCCTTTTCAAGTTAAAATCTATTTGTCTTGTGTCATATTATGATGAATAATAAATAGCTTGTGAGATCTGTATATCATGATTAATTTATTATTTTATTGAACATTACTTGTTTTCATTCATTTGTCTACCATGGAAGTGTATGTAATAAATGTTTTACGATCCTGTTAAACTTGTTAGGAATAATATCATTTGTTGAATTTTTAAAAATATAGTTTAATAATTCAATATGTTCCATACAACTAAAGAGAGAAAAAAAACTAAGATACCATAGAACAAATAAAATAACGAATTTTTTCTTCTATAAAATTACTTAAATCAAATTGTACACATTGTTATTGCTTTAATTTTAAGACACCAAAACATGGTTTAAGAAAAACTAACATAAACGAATATCCAAAATATTTGATGTTCATTTTAGTGGGTAAGTTATCATGATATTATCTAATGATGAAAAAAAGCATTGAATCCAAGATAGGATGAGTCAATTGATATGTTCCACTAAAAATATATAGTTCTTCTTTCATATGCTTCCAAAAAATAATATGTATCTACATGGAATGGGAAATTCTTCTAATTATTATTATATTATAATGATGTTATCTATAAAACTAGGATCTAATATAAAATATTTATATGATAAACAATATTTGTAATTTATATTGTGAATAGTTAATTCATATGTATAAAAAATTACTAAGAAAATATATCTTATATAACACACTATATATATTATAAAATAACTGAATGGTACTCATTTTGTTGGATCTATATAACATACTTTCACAACACTCAAAATTGAACTATATCCTTATTCACAACCATCAACTAATTATCATAAAAATGTAATTATCATTTTTATATTGTGAAATAAATTAATTCTTGGGGCCTTCTATAATTTCATATGTGGATTTTTGATATTTTCAAAATACCATACACGAGTAAAATTCCTCATGAGATAATTCTAACATGGAAATGACTCATTTAAATCTTTTGGAACATTAAAAATTCCTATAATTCCATTATATATAATAATTATAATTTATATTATAAGCAAACTCTATGTTACATGAATGTTTCTAACCTCAAGAAAATTGTTGCATATTTTAAACAATGTCATTAGTTGTATCAGAAATTGAAACAAAATTGGGGTTTATATATTATTTATAAATTTTTTCTAATATGATACTTTTGAATATTTAATACACATAGATGTGATATTATATCATATCATACATTGGAATGATATTTTCCACTTATAACTTGTTTCCATTCTTATATTGTCCAAAAGAACATAGCATCTGTACCAACATATTTTTATTTTCTAGATCAACATAAACTAAGAAAGATTAACAAGTTTCAAAATGAAAAAGGATATATTCTCTTAGAACATCACATGTGATCAAATATTGAATCATGAGATTAATTAAATTTGGTAAGGATTGTAGGGTACATTAATATATTTAATAATATGGCATACTATTTCGATAATCTCGTAGATTATTCCCTTGAGAAGATATAATATACAATTAAAATGATTTAACACATAATACATATACAAATAACTATTAATATTTTATGAATGGTATTGTTACATCCTTTTATCTTGACATTTTCCTAGAAATTTTTGGATAGTTCCCACTCAATCATTGAAAATTGTTTTCTTACAAAATATGATATTTAGATCTGAAAAGAAAAATTGTTGATCCAACTCTAAATCATATATAACTATAAGAAAACGTAATAAAATCTATAACATCATGAATCATATAAAACGTATAGAACATTTATTTTTTCGTATAATTTATGTTAAACAGCAATTAAAATGATTCTAAATGAAGTCATGGTGATCTCAAGTGTGTAGGAGGATATTTAGTAGCCCAGATCCTAGAAATGGGAAGGAAACAATTTGATGCATGATTAGTAGAATCAGTGAACCAAGCCTGCAATTTTTTCTCCAGACATGTTACTAATGTTAGTTGAGACCTTAGGGATGTACATTGTTTCCTAAAACCATGAGACCCCAGTCTCACACATGTGTGTCTAACAATAGATTTTGGAGAGTGTGGTTTTGTATGGATTTCATGTTGTTTGGAAAACTATGCACATAACAATACATGTTTCCCATTTTAATTAGGGAATAACTCATAATTGGAACATGATTTTTTTCAAAATTGTGGCTACACTATGTTTCATGTTTTATAGTGAGTATATAGTTTTACCCTCATAAATTATTTTGTAAACCGTCTTTCACTTCTCATTATTATCAAAATGAGCTCCATCCTCTTAATGTATATGACTCCTCAACCATTATTTATATTTTTTCTTCTATCTCGCTCAAATGGACTCAAAATATATTTCCATTAGAAGCAATTTTGTGTCATTGGTAAGATCTCTCCACATATTTTTGTAATTTTAATGTTTATATCTCTATTGTTGTTCAATTTATCTGTTTATTTTTTTAACATATTTTTAGTGTGTTTGATGATTTAATCATTCACTCTAATTCTTGGTCACGTAATCGATAAAAAAAATTCCAAATAATGAAGTGAGTGATAATAAAATGACATTACTGGTATAGTTATTTCTCTATTTTTTCTCTTTTAATTGATAATAAATTGTCCCACTCATCAGAACCCTTTAGTGATTCCTCTTTTTAAAAAAAATAATATATTGAATATTATTACATTTTTGGTTAATCCCATGGTTAGTGGTGAATCACCCCATGGATTATTTTCCTTGTTTTTTCTACCCTAATGGGTGAAACATTCACATCGATGACAAATTCCCATTAATTGAGTAGTGTATCGATTAATGAATGTGCTGAATTGAATGGTATAAAATTTCAATAACCATGAGTTGCGCCATTGATATTCTTGAAATAGTTATTACCAACTCTTTCGTTGTCTTTATACATAATTATGTGATATGTTTCAATTTCATTAATGTAGTTTTTTAGTGCCTTACGGATTATACCACATTTTTATTGCATACAACTTTATCTCGTTCCTTGTACCCTGTTTTTTGTGAAGCCATGTGCTTATTCCCATGTATCCTATACTGTAGTTGATTGGCACAAATTTAATACATCATTATTCCGTTATATTTGATATTAAAATTCATAACTGAGTAAATTTTATTTTATGTCATTGGAATTCTGATATATTATTGATTTCAATGATTCGTCGGTTATAGACTGGGAGATAACATTGGGCCTTATTTAAGGAAATTGTGGGTGGGATATCCATGTTTGCCTAGATTTCACTTCACATGCCAGGATAAATAAAATGGCTAGACATTAATGGGATATCCATGTGCATTACACATAATATTGACTGATAGTAGTTCACTAAGGGAGTAACCATAGCCAGATCTGTTGGAATGATTCCTATAGCTTGCCTATGGTGATACTTTCATACCAATATAAGAAACTTGGTATAGAATTAGAGTTCACCACGACATGAGTGATACTTGGGATGCATATTCGTGTTGGATTAGATAAACTCAACATCATTGGTTTATTCGTAGTCACTTGTAAACACCATTGGGATTCATTATATATTTCCTTGGATGGGATCTTGACAACACCATTGGATTTGACGACTTTTTTTATCACATTATAAATGAATAAACTTTTTATATTACGAGCTTTCTAATATTATGTCGTTGAATTGTGGCCACCAGTACAAATTATAATACTAGTATCACAATTCCTAAATTTATTTGTTAAGATGAGTTTGTATACATATTATGAAATGAATTAGTACCACATATAAATTAATTTTCCTTTTCCCAAAGTATGTGATATCGGCCAGTGTCCAACTAATAACTCAGATAGGGTTATAGAGTTTTTGTTTAATTATTATCTTGATCTATCATTATTAGATCACTTTCATTAATTAATTATAAGAAATGGAATTTCCAATAAATGTTTGGTGATGAACTACATAGATTAAATCTCACACCTTTCACGGTCAACCTTTAGTACCCTATAATACTTAATGATTATATGTTTTGAAAAATAGAAGTATGTGGATTTTGATTCTATATTGATTACAACATTATGAAAGATTTTCGGGTTAGATGACCAAGCGTAGGATCATTAAGATATTTGTATATGTTTTTGGTCTTTTTGATATTTTCTACTTTATGCAGTGTATGAATGTATCTTATAATCCCTTGTAATAATATTTTTTTATGTTTTCATGAATCTCATTATCATTTTTTAAGTCACGATGTTTGATTTTGCACACATTTCATTCTTCTCATTCATCGATATTTTTTATATTAATCTAATTTTTTTCTGATATTTATTTTTAAAATTTATTTTCTATTCTCCACTACTTTTATGACATAGATATATGAAGGAATATTCTACCCATTTACACACCCTTGGCCCTCACTACTACTTGGTGGCCTCTGGAATTCATGGAGGTTTGTTCGAGGTCTTATGCACACCATCATGGGGAACTGTTGAGTGGAACATAGTAAGGGACACTAAAAAGTGGGTTATAGATTTTTTCATTTTCTCTAACATGTTGTGTTTAGACAGAAGACTAGGACATAAGAATTTGGTAATGTTCCCTTTACATGGAGTATATAATCCACATAAAGGGGTAGTGAAAATTTACTTGGATGGTTTATTTTTTGATATTATTGAAGTTGTTATAATTTCAAGTATTTCACCTTATAAGTGACACACGTTCATTATGTGATTAAAATTATTGAATGACTTTTTTATATTACTGTATTCTCATACCATTACAAGATGATATATAAGGATATTAGTATCATGCATTATACTGAGAATAGAATATATAAAATATCAGGCATTATACCCTTCCATGTATAATTTTTATTATCTATTGCACATTTTCCATGGTATTGTTGTTGTGCCTTATTTCTTATGCCATTTTTAAATGAATAGATATATTTATAAAAATGTTTCAACTATTATTTCAATAGGGTTTAATTAATTAGATTATGTTTGAACTGAAATTAATTTTATAAGGTGATTGGTCCCATACAAATTGTTATGATTATCTAACTAAATGAACCTTTTAAAAAGTTATATAAACACTAAAATGAATTAAAATAAAAACCTCAATTAAAATTTAATGGTAAATCAAATGATAATTTTTATACTTTTACCCTTACATGACCCTAGTATTGAGATCTAGGTCGTGTCACTATAAGAATTATGTGACCTTATCCTATCATTTATGCATAGCTCTGGGAGCGGGCTAACAATTTTTTCATTCTATATGGAGTCCTTGTACTTATCCATTATTTTTGCATTATTTTTCTACTCTTCTTATCTATTATTAATTCTACATAAGAAGTGGACATGGAAGTTGTTGATTTATACACCCATGAATTCATCATGTGGTATTCAAAAATAGTGGGAATGTGAAATCCCTTGAGTAGGTGGACCCTGAGCAACCAATGATAAATCCTATAGTGCATCCATAGTATCGTCCTACTCATCTCCCAGTAGGTATCAATCTCTATCCCATTGAATATTTTTCTCCTGTTTTTGTAGTCTATTCAGGGTGTTCCCTCCCTAAATGTAACACCCGAGACTTTTATGAGAAATATTTTGTTTTTTATGTTATATAAATCATCAAAGGAATCTTTCACTACACACAACACTATATTGGCTTGCTTTATACGCAATCTCGACCTTCCTCGATAGCTTGTGTCGTATGCAATACCGAGATTCACTACACAACGATATGCTATTAAAATATTATTAAAACTCGCCGTTATGAATAGTAATACCCACTTCTTTAAATTTTTAAAATTTTTTTTTCAAAATTGAATTCATTTTTGGATTCGGAATATCGAAATTAGCCAAGGGTAAAATTTTGGTATTTTTCTAAAAATTTCAATTTTTGATGAATAGTGAAAACACTCGGTTACTATTTAAAACTCGACTTTTTATTTAAATAATTATGTATTTTATTAATATTTATATTAGGTTAGAATTGATAAATAATACCTATATAAGTTCAATGTAATTCATTGGAGTAATTTTATAATAATTTTAGATATATAAAAATTTTATTGAACTTTTCACCGTCTTTTACCCACCTCCTAGGAGAATTTGCAAATTTATATAAAATATAATTTTACCGCTTCTCTAAGTTGAATTTCAAAAATCCGAGAGACACGGTTGATGTCAGTAAATAAAATGTGGTTCAATGAGATGAAAATAATTTTTGGTGAATAATAACTTTTTACTTTTATTTACCACGGTTAAAAGTAAATAGGGTAATTAAGAGTAAAAATGATATTATTATTACCCTAACACATGTCCTAATTCTATTGGATAAGTGTAATTCGACCAAAAACTACCTTAGGAATAAAATATGACCATTTAGGCCCACATGGATTAGATTAGGACATTTATTATTAATTTATTTAAAGAAGGGTTAAAATAGTTAAAATCAATTTTTAATAAGTAAAATTTTTTAATATAGGCTTATACAGATGATAAATTAGACTATAAATATTCATTCAAGAGCTAAAAATATTTCCTACATAATTATATTTTATATGTAATTTTTAGACGTTAAATAATTTAATTTATTTATGACACAATGATGATGCAGTAATTATCTTATTAATGAAATATTGACATAATTGATGTTATAAATACCCAAATAAATGTAATTTGAGACTTTTTTTGAATTAAAATGATTTTCAATGTTAATATGAAATGTTAGTATTGATTTAATTTACTTTTTTTGAACTAATATTCCTATTATTATTTTAAAAAAAATCCATTACCAAATAGTATCAAAATTGACATAAAATTGTTTTTAAAACAAATATTATATTATTAATTGTTATTTTATTCATAAAAATCTATGGTTCCGCAAAATGACTTAAAAAAAGTTATATATATTAATAATAAACAACTTGAGGTTCTTTTGTCTTGTTATAGTAAGTTTATTAACCTTATAGTGTAAGAACACACAAAGACACAGTAAAAGTAAAATTATTTAACTTAAAGTTAAATCTAAATGATAAGGTTAAAATATGAACCTAAACTTGTCTAAATTCTATTGGATGAAAGGATTTCTACCAATCCCCACCTTATCTTCTATATAAATCAATTTGGATCTATTTAAAACCGAATATGACTTTATAATAAAATAATTTTTTTAGTTTTTCCAAAGCTTCCCCTCTCCTCCCTTATAAAAGGGCACCTCCACCCTCTCTTCCTCACACCACTTTGGGCCTTCAAGCTCGGAAAATCCCTGCAAAATTTACTTCTCCACTTACCTAGAAACATCCTAGAGGTCCTAGTATTCTTCAAAGACCAATTTTAGTGCCCTAAAAGGAGGTTTCAAAGAAGCGCTTCAAAGAAGAGGTAATGTCTGTTACCGATTCATTCAACATTATTTCTTCTTCCACTTCTTATTCATTAGTTGTTTCATTATGAAGTAATAACATCAGTACCTCTAATATAATGATATGTTATTATAAGAATTAAACAAACCTATTTCACAATATATCCATCCTATGGAAAATGAAATCACCCCATGTGCGTACATACGGAATGTCGTCTCCACGTCGTGGTGTAATCTATTTTCCACCACCACCTTACTTGGATGGGTATAATGGTGTAAATAATAACAATAAATTATTAGTTTAAAGTGATATTGATTATTAAAAAGTATACATACACTCCATTACAATTTCACGATCATGGGAAAGATATCATCGCTCGTACGTACGTACGGAATACCGTCTCCACGATGTGATGTGACTCGTTCTACATGATCTTCATTGAATAATGATTATAAAAATTAATTGAATGAATTAATATGATATATATTACACTAATACCATTCTCTAAATTAGGTATCTATATCCCAAAAAGGAGAATAAGAATTTATTCGACAAAACACGCATAAGAACAAAAAGAAATAAACACCGAAATAACAAATAACAATGAAATACTACTAATAAGAAGCTAAGAATATGACCATATATGATATCATAACAATGAGTATGATTCTGGAAAAAGTCTATGACATTCTTTAAATCATTATACAGGAGGTTTGGACACTTACGATGCAAATCAGACCTAAGGTAAGGGAAAATCTCACAATCTCAATTTTTATCTGAGATTGTTTATACTTCAGAATTTACTGGGGAATATTTATCAACCACATCCATGTTTCTTCAATATGTAATTTTTATATCCTTATACAATATTTTATATCCAATTTTAATTTTTGGTGAGTTTTTAGTAAAATATATGAAAGGAATATTTTGTCGTTTTTCGTACGATGTACTTTTTGACTTTTCTGACAAAAGTACGAGAAGAATGTTTTTTTTACTTATACGATATGAATGGATTTTTAAAACATTATTTCCAAGAATATTTATTTACAAGTTTTCATGTTTATTTTTAATCAAATTCTTTTAGTTTAAAATTGTATGACATGTTATGAAAGGAAAAATGTTTTTGAGGTAGAAAGGATATTTTTTCTCAAGAATGGAGTTCAAGTGTTTTATCAAAATAATATTCCATATAAGATAATATAGGGTTATATCTCAATCCCTATTTTTACATCGATTTGATTATGTTATGATGGAATTATTTTTATGTAATCTTTTTATCTTATATAGATTATGTTATGATGGCATGATGTTTAAGATTCCCATTTTTATTACATGGGTTATGCAATGATGTATGATTTTTTTGATTTTGTGGAACAAATAAGAATGGTATCATTATGAGATGTGTGAGACCTATATCTCCCTACAATTCACTGTGAAAAGATTTTATATCTCATTAGATAGACATGGATGGAACGGCAGGTTAAACGGGTTCAGTGAAATAGGACTGAAACAAGGAATGAACTCGGTTCAGAAATGGACTTTGTTCACTAAGATAATCATGGCAATGAGTCTTGACTAATAAGAAGTGATTCTATATGATTATTTTTGTATTCCACAAAGCTTCATGTTTTATGTTATGAGTATTGGGATTACATTTCACTACTATGATTTATCCCATGTTATGAAATTATGATCTCTTTTGCAGGTTAAGATTTCCAAAATGTTATGTTCTTATGAATATGATGTGATTGATATTTCTTTTGTCTACCCTTTCTGAGAATTTGAGCTCACCCTTTTGTATGTTTTCTTTCCCCAGGTCAGGAAGAAGGTTAATAAGTAGGATATAACAAAAGGGACTCTAGACATGATGAAATAAATGGGAGGAAATGTAGATTCTTTATGAACTAGTTGTTTATGTTTCCCAGTTTCTAAAGACACTATACCTATATGGTCCTGTCATGGTTTTGTTATAAGTTGTAATAAGTGTTCTTCAATTTTGAAGTATTAACAATGTATGTAAAGTATGAGTCATTATAGTTGGTATCAGAGGAAAGGTATAATCAACCTTTGGAAGCTAGGATGTGAAATCCTTAGTAAGAATCCTAAGGATAAGTCTAAGCATAGAACACAATCTTAGTGTTTAGAAATGGCCATGAATAACCAAGTATAAGACCATAAGTGTGAAATTTTATTCTTGATTATGTTGTTTTCCTATTATAATTAGTGTTACTCACTCTATTCTTCTTGGATTTAGTCAATGGCTGGATCCCGAAAGAACCATGTTAATGCGGAATGCGACGGGCAATGCAATGATTGTCCCCCTGAGCAACCAAACGTTATGGGAGATGGAATGAAAAATCTTGTAGCCATGCTCACACAACATTCTCAAGTTATGAATCATACAGGACATCGAAATGAGCAAAAGAAGGAGCAACATTCTGTTGAATCCTTCATGAGGCAGCGTCCACCTTCATTCAGCAGGTCTACTGATCCATTAGTTGCTGAACAATGGATTAGTACTATGGAAAAGATATTTTCAGTTCATCAATTTTCTGAACATGACAAATCCATCTTATCATTTTCTCGTTTGGAAGGTGATGTTGATAAATGGTGGAATCTTATCAAGAATACGAGGAAAAGAGATGAAATTGAGTGCATGGAATGGGACGAGTTCAAGAAATTATTTTTCAATAAGTACTTCCCTCTTATTATTCGAACAAAGATGGATAATGAGTTTCTTGAACTAAAGCAAAACGATGATGAATCTGTTGGTACCTATGAAGAAAATTTTACAAGACTTGCAAGTTATTCTTCTGGTATTATTATCCAACCTAAGAGTAAGATAGATCGATTCTTTAGTGGCTTAAAACGAAGTCTTCGAAAGGCGTTCGCCATAAGGGACTTAAATAGCTATGAGGAAATCGTTCGATGTGCTCTCAAAGTTGAGATGGAGATTGGAGTAACCCATCAGTCATATGGGTTTGATAAGAAGAGGAAAATGGAATTCAAAAGAAAATCTAAAAATCACACTGAAAATAAGATGAATTTTACCTTGTGCTCAAAGTGTGGAAAGAAATATGGTTGGATTTGTCTTCAAGGGACAAGTAAATGTTTCAAATGTGGAAAGGAAGGTCATCGGGCATTTGACTGCCGCAATGATGGGAAGAAGATGTCTAGTGATGCGAACAAAGATAAGGCTACACAGAGTGAACCTCCTACACTTCAATGTTTCAAGTTCACAGAAATGGGTCATTATGCCAATCAATGCCCTAATCCAAAAGATGTTGATGATGATCGACGTCAAAAAACACTTAATGCTAAAGACAAAGGAAAGTCACATGCAATTTCTATCAGCAATGTGGAGTACGATAACGAAGAGGTGAAAGGTACACTTACCATCCACTCTAAAGTAGCAAATGTTTTATTTGAATCTGGATCCACCTGCTCCTTTATTTATGAATAATTTTCTAAGGGTATCACCATATTACATCAACAATTAGATATTGAGTTAGCTGTGACAACCCCTAATGGAACAACAGTCACATCAAAAGTTTATAATTCTTCTCCGATTGAAGTTTGTGGGGAAGTGCTTCCTACAAATCTTGTGATCCTCCCTATAGTGTAATTTGATGTGATTCTTGGCATGGATTCACTTTCTCTATATGGAGCTCATATCAATTTCCAAAGAAGGGAAGTCACATTTCATATTCCAGATCAATCTATGATCATCTATCGATGCAAGGATGAACATAACCTTCCAGTGGAAATTTCTTCCATCTTATGTGTCTTGATTCCACTAAATGAAGGTTATTTATTTCAAATGGTTGGTGAGAAAATCACGATTAAGAATATGCACATTGTACGGGAGTTTGATGATGTCTTTCTGAAGGAATTACCGGGTCTTCCACCAAATCATGAAGTTGAGTTTTCAATAGAACTCGTACTGGGTGCTTTGCCAATTTGAAAGACACCTTATAGAATGGACCCAATTGAGTAGTAGGAATTGAAGAAGAAACTCCAAGAGTATCTTGATAAAGGATTCATATGCCCTAGTGAGTCACCTTGGGGATCACATGTTCTATTTGTTAAGAAGAAAGATGAATCAATTAGACTCTACATTGATTATCGAGAACTTAACAAGATCACTATCAAGAAAAAATATCCTCTCCCACGCATTGATGACTTATTTGACCAACTACGCGGAGCTCAATACTTTTCCAAGATTGATCTTCATTCTGGGTATCATCAATTAAGGGTCAAAAGGGAGGATATACCATAGACGGCTTTACGTACAAGGTATGGACCCTATGAATTTATATTGATTCCATTTGGTCTTACTAATGACCCTGATATCTTCATGGATCTAATGAATTGAGTCTTTAGATAATATCTTGATTAGTTTGTGGTAGTCTTTATAGAAGATATTCTTGTCTATTCAAAGATAAAGGAAGAAAATGAAGATCACTTCGGAATTATATTGAAGACCCTGATAAAGGAGAAGCTTTATGCCAAATTTACCAAGTGTGAATTTTGGCTTCAAAAAGTTTCATTTTTGGGTCACATAATCTCAAAAGAGGGGATATCTGTTGATCCAGCAAAAACAGAGGTTATCGAAAGATGGTTGAGACCAACAACAGTAACTGAGATCCAAATTTTTCTTGGTTTGGCTGGATATTATCGACGTTTTGTGACAGATTTCTCACGATTATCTAATCCACTCACCATGTTGACCGAAAAAGGAGTCAAGTTTGTTTGGACGAAGGAATTTGAAGATAATTTCTAGGATTTGAAAAGAAGGTTATCCAGTGCACCTGTGCTCACACTTCCTACTAGTGGAGAAAGGATTGTGATCTACAGTGATGCATCCAAGAAGGGATTGGGTGTGTTCTTCTGGAAAATGATATGGTGATAGATTATACCTCAAGACAGTTGAAAATCCATGAGCAAAATTACCCAACTCATGATTTGGAGTTAGCTGCGGTAATCATTTCATTAAAAATTTGGTAGAATTGTCTTTATGGAGAAAAGTGTGACATTTATACTGATCATAAATGTTTAAAGTATATTTTCACACAAAAGGAGCTGAATATGAGCCAAAAAAGATGGTTGGAGCAGATTAAGGATTACGACTGCTCAATCCGTTACCACCCTGAGAAAGCAAACAAGGTGGAAGATGCATTAAGTCAACAAGACCATGCTAGTTTATCCATGATGAGGATCACAATAGATCCAATATTTTTGGATTTACAAAGGATGAATCTTGGAATTATAATTGAAGGGGAAAAATCTTATCTTTCTCAACTGAATGTTCAACCATCTATACATGTGAAGATTAAAGAGGCACAGAAAGAATATGTTGAGTTACAAAAGAAGGTAAGAAATGTTTCTAAATTCAATCTTGATTGTGATGGGATAATAATGTTCAGGAATCGATTTTGTGTTCCTACCATCCCTGAATTAAATTAGGAGCAGCAGGATGAGGGTCAGAGTTCTTCATTCTCTATTCATCCTGGAAGCACGAAGATGTATAGGGACCTGAAAGAGTACTTCTGGTGGGATGGAATGAAAAGAGATGTTGCTGAATATGTCTCTTGATGCTTGGTTTGTCAGTAAGTTAAAGCTAAGAGACAGAAGTCTAAGGGAACGTTACAACCACTTCCCATACCTGAATGGAAATGGGAAAACATCACTATGGGCAATGTCACCGGACTTCATAAAACATCCAAAAGAAATAATTCTATATGGGACATAGTTGATAATCTTACAAAGTCTGCACACTTCATTTCTATTATAGAGGATTTCTCTCTGGATCAGCTTTCCAGGATATATGTAAAGGAAGTGGTAAGATTGCATGGAGTACCACTTTCTATTATATCTGATCGAGATCCGAGGTTCACCTCAATGTTTTGTCAAAGTCTTCAGCATACTCTGGATACCGAGTTGAGTTTTAGCACTGCTTATCATCCTCAGACAGACGGTCAGTCTGAGAGGACGATTCAAACTCTAGAAGATATGTTGAGAGCTTGCTCTATGGATTTCAAAGGTGGTTGGGATCAACACCTACCTTTGGTGGAATTTTCTTATAATATTAGGTTTCACTCTAGTATTCAGATGGATCCTTATGAAGCTCTCTATGGAAAGAAATGCAGGACTCCAACTTGCTAGGATGAGGTTGGGGAAAGAAAGCTATTAGGACCTGATCATGTTGATGAGATGGCAGAAAATGTCAGATATATTCAACAACACATAAGAGAAGCTCAGAGTCAAAAAAACGTTATGTCGACAACTGAAGAAAATACTTTGAGTTTGAATTGGGTGATAAAGTGTTCATACGAATATCTCCCTGGAAGTGGGTGATGAGATTTGGAAAGAATGGAATGTTGATCCCTAGATATATTGGTCATTTCGAAATACTGGATCGTGTTGGGAAGGTAGCTTATCGATTAGTGCATCCACCTAATCTCTCTCAAGTTCACTATGTTGTCCATGTATCTCTCCTGAGAAAGTACATACCTGATCCTTCACATGTACTCAGCTCAGAAGTTGTACCGCTACAACAAGATCTTTCTTATGAAGAACATCAGATAGAGATTCTGGATCGTAGTGAAAAAGTCCTACGGAACAAGACCACTCCCTTGGTGAAAGTTTTATGGTGGAACCACCAATTAGAAGAAGCTACATGGGAGCTTGAGGATATGATGAGGGAGAGGTATCCTCATCTGTTTTTTACAAAGTGACAAATTTCAAGGGCGAAATTCATTCTAAGTCGGGTATAATTTAACACCCAAGACTTTTATGAGAAATATTTTTCTTTTTACGTAATATAAATCATCAAAGGGATCTTTCACTACACACAACACTAGCTTGGGTTTCTATACACGCAATCACGACCTTCCTCGATAGCTTGCATCGTACGCAATACTGAATTTCACTAAACAACGATATGCTATTAAAATATAATTAAAACTAGTCGTTATGAATAGTAATACCCACTTTTTGAAATTTTGTAAATTTTATTTTTCAAAATTGACTTCATTTTTGGATTTGTAATATCGAAATTAGCCTAGGGTGAAATTTTGGTATTTTTCTGAAAACATTCAATTTTTTATGAATAGTGAAAACACTAGGTTACTATTTAATAACCAACTTATTATTTAAATAATAATTTATTTTATTTAAATTTATTTTTGGTAAAAATTGATAAATAATACCTATATAAGTTCAATGTAATTCATTGGGGTAATTTTATAATAAATTTAGATATATGAAAATTTTATTGAATTTTTCACCGTCTTTTACCCACCTCCTAGGAGAATTTTCAAATTTACATAAAAATTAATTTTACCGCTTCTGTGAGTGGAATTTCAAAAGTCCGAGAGACACGGTTGATGTCAGTAAGTAAAATTTGGTTCAATGAGATTAAAATAATTTTTGGTGAATAGTAACTTTTTACTTTAATTTACCACGATTAAATTAAATAGGGCACTTCAGAGTAAAAATGATATTATTATTACTCTAACAAATATAATAATTCTATTGGATAAGTGTAATTCTTCCAAAAACAATCTTAGGAATAAAATATGATCATTTAGGTCCACATGGATTAGATTAGGACATTTATTATTAATTTATTTAAATAAGGGTTAAAATAGTTAAAATCAATGTTTAGAAAGTAAATAATTTTTAATATAGGGTTATACATAAGATAAATTCGAATATAAATATTAATTAGAAAGATAAAAAGATTTACTACATAATTATATTTTATTTGTAATTTTTAGACATTAAATAATTTAATCTATTTATGACACAACGATGATGCAGTAATTATCTTATTAATTAAATATTGACATAATTTATTTTATAAATACCCAAATAAATGTACTTTGAGACTTTGTATTAATTAAAATAATTTTATATGTTATTATTAAATGTTAGTATTGATTTAATTCACTTTTTTCTAACTAATCCTTCTGTTATGATTTTCACAAAAAATCAATTACCAAATAGTATCAAAATTGACATAAATTAGTTTTTAAAATACATATCTTATTATTTATTGATATTTTATCCCTAAAAATCTAAGGTTTGGCCAAATTACTTAGATAAGGTTATATATGTTAATAATAAACAACTTGGGGTTCATTTGTCTTGTTATAGTAAGTTTATTAACCTTATAGTGTAAGAACAAAAAAAGACACGGTAAAAGTAAAATTATTTAACTTATAGTTAAATCTAAATGATAAGGTTAAAATAGGAACATAAACTTGTCTAAATTCTATTTTATGAGATTATTTCGACCCATCCCCACCTTAGCTTCGAAATAAATCAATATTTTTCTATTTAAAACCGAATATGACTTTATAATAAAATCATATTTTTTGTTTTTCCAAAGGTTCCCCTCACCTCCTTAATAAATGGGCACCTCCTCCCTCTCTTCCTCACACCATTTTGAGCCTTCAAGATCGGCCAACCCATGAAAAATTCTCTTATCCACTTCCATATAAACATCATAGAGGTCTTTGTCTTCTTCAAAGACCAATTTTGGTGCCCTAAAAAGAGGTCTCAAAGAAGCGCTTCAAAGAAGAGGTAATGTCTGTTACCGATTCTTTCAACTTAATTTCTTCTTCCACTTCTTCTTCATTAGTTGTTTCATTATGAAGTAATAACATAAGTATCACTAATATACTGATATTTTATTATAAGTATGAAACAACCTTATTTCACCATATATCCATCCTACAGAAAATTAAATCACCGCGCGTGCGTACGTACGGAATACCGTCTCCACGCCGTGGTGTAATCTATTTTCCACCACCGCCTTACTTGGATGGGTATAATGGAGTAAATAATAACTATAAATTATTATTGTAAAGTGATATTGATTCTGAAATAGTATACATACACTCGATTACAATTTCACGATCATGGGAACAATATCATCGCTCGTGCGTACGTACGGAATACCGTCTCCATGATGTGATGCGACTCGTTCTACATGATCTTCATTGCATAATGATTATATAAATTAATTGAATGAATTAATATGACATATATTACACTAATACCATTATTTAAATGAGGTATCTATAACCCAAAAAGAATAATAATAATTTATTCGACAAAACACGCATAATAACAAAAAGCAATAAACACCCAAATAACAAGTAACAATGAAATATTACTAATAAGAAACTAAGAATATGACCATATATGATATCATAACAATGAGTATGATTCTGGAATAAGTAAATGACATTATTTAAATCATTATACATGAGGTTTGGACACTTACGAAGCAAATCGGATCTAAGGTAAGGGAAAATCTCGCAATCTCAATTTTTATCCGAGATTGTTTATACTTCAGAATTTACTTGGGAATATTTATAATCCACATCCATGTTTCCTCATTATGTAATTTTTATATCCTTCTACAATAGTTTATATCTAATTTTACCCTCCGGTGAGTTTTTAGTAAATGATATGAAAGGAATCTTTTGTCATTTTTCGAACGAGGTACTTTTTGACATTTCCGACAAAAGTACGAGAAAAATGTTTTTTTAACTTATACGAAATGAATGGATTTTTAAAACAGTATTTCCAAGAAGCTTCCTTTACAGGTTTTCAAGTTAATTTTTAATAAACTTCTTTTAGTTTAAAATTTTAAGAAATGTTAAGAAAGGAAATATGTTTTTTGAGGTACAAAGAATATTTTTCTCAAGAATGGAGTTCAAGTGTTTTATCAAAATTATTTTCCATCTAAGATAATATAGGGTTCTGTTTCTATCCCTATTATTACATCGATATTATTTTGTTATGATGGAATTATTTTTATTATTTCATTTTATCATATATGGATTATGTTATGATGGCATGATGTTTAAGATTCCCATTTTTATTACATGGGTTATGCAATGATGTATGATTTTTTTGATTTTGTGGCACACATAAGAATGGTATAATTATGAGATGGGTGGGACCTATATCTCCCTCCAATACATTGGGTAAAGATTTTATATATCATGAGATAGACATGGCTGGAATGACAGGTTAAACCGGTTCAGTGAAACAGAACTGAAACGATGAATGAACTCGGTTAAGAAATGGACTTTGTCCACTAAGATAGTATTGGCAATGAGTCTTGAATAATAAGAATTGATTCTCTATGATTACGTGTGTATGACACAAAGTTTCATGTTTTATGTTATGATTATTAGGATTACATTTTACTACTATGATTTATCCCATGTTATGAAATTATGATCTCTTTTGTAGGTTAAGATTTCCAAAATGTTATGTTCTTATGAATATGATGTGACTGATATTTCCTTTTTTACCCTTACTGAGCATTTGACCTCACCCTTTTGTATGTTTTCTTTCCCCAGGTCGGGAAGAAGGTTATTAATTAGGATATTCCAAAAGGAACTCTAGATATGATGAAATAAATCGGAGGAAATGTAGATGCTTTATGAACTAGTTGTTTATGTTTCCCAGTTTCTAAAGACACTATACCTATACGGTCCTTTCATGGTTTTTTTATATGTTTTAATAAGTGTGCTTATAATTTGAAGTATTAACAATGTATGTAAAGTATGGGTCGTTATACTAACCCTATTATTGATGAGCTGAAAGGATACATTCAGCATAGGCAACCTCCAACATTCTTGGGGTATGATTGAATTATAGGTTCTATATAATGGATAGATTTAATGGTACCGATCATTGATCATATGGACAAGACTATAGAGAACATGGTCATGTGTTCTACCTATATGTTATGTGAAACCACAAAATGATTGTCAAAAATAATATTTCATGATAATATTATTTGTTGTATGGTCTGGGAATACTTCTATATGTCCTTCTACGATTACTTATTTTCACATACTCATAGGTTGGACTGGAACAGAGAGTTAATATAGCATCATTAGGGCTCTGTCACTATTCTACATTATTCATATAGCTTCACTGAACTTCTCTGTTTTTTTCCATCACTAACCAGGGATGAGTGGATAACTGCGAGCCATATTGTGGATGTGATTCAGTTGTCTATACACTCAATGGTAATTTTATTATTATTGTATACTATTACAGAGCTTGTCAATTGTGACCATATTAAAGAGCATAGTCTAAGATATGCTCACAATGTGAGCCAAGTATGTTCAGTTCTATTGAAGGTTCATGGTCCTTCTATTAGTAGAAAGTTGTTAAATCTCGACAATTTTTTGGAGGTTTTATATGCTTGTTTATATGTAATATTTTCATTTTTTTGAGTATCAATTTTTTGGTTCTGGATTTACATGTGATTGGGTGAAAATTTTTAGAATATTGTAAGGTAGTGGGAATGTGAAGTGTTGGAACACAGTTTACCAAAACCATGACCCACCTCCCATCTAATCATTAAAACCCAGGAAGAGGCCATTCACATGACTAGCACACTATATAAAAAACCATGATCCCTAGAAGGATAAATCATAAACCCCTCCTAGATGATGTAAATAGTTAAGGGTCATGGTGTGATGAAATTGGGTGCCCCTTCACATCAAACCATGCACGTTAGTTAAATTATCCCAAAAAATGATATTAATTTCTAAAACCACCAACTATATCATAAATATGAACCCTACACTCCCAAAATTAAATCATCAAGATTTTAGAGGCTCCCAAATAGATTCTAGGACAATACGAACTCCGTTAATGGATACATGAAGCCCAATTCACATATCTATATCTCTCTAGGCATATGGTTCCTTCTCAATTGGTTTTCTCATCTCATAGTAATTCGTCTCCCATTATTATGGGTGGTAGATAGCCTATGTGTTGTTATATATAGATCATGATTTTGATGAATCTAGATCTACTATTTTCCTATTAGTAACTACTTTTAAGATATATTTTTTCATCTAACCAATAATTTAGGTATCATTTCTAGACCATGTTCTTCATCGTATTCTTGATTGACCCGCCTCAAATGGGGGATTATTAGTTAGTGAGTTTTTTTCATAATTATTTATGTACGTTGTCTAATATTCAAATCTATTAGTATTTATTAAAATTCTGTTTATTTAATTGGACAATTTATATTAACTGTTTCTTAATAACATTAATGATTACATTAATTAATTGGTAAATTAATTAATTAGTAGAAATGTGAACTTAGGATACTGATTTTGAATTAAATTATATATTGTTGAATTAATTATAGGGTAATTTGTATTTTGATACCGATTAAAAAATTCGATAATTAATTAATTGGTTTGGTTTGCTTAATTAATTTTGGAAATAAATAAGGATATTAATGTAAAAAAATATTGCTTAAATTAGTAATGTGATTTAGTCAGAACAACTAATTATAAAAATAATTGGTGATATTGAATTCATTATGTTGGAAAAATTATATTATAAATTAACTAAGGATATTGAATTAATTTAAAAATAAGAATTAATTAAGGAAGTAATTAGGGTTATTAAATTTCTTGTTTTGGGAATGATTAGTTGATGAATTAAATAATTTATGTAACATGTTTATTTAATTTTTTAAATAAGTAATGGTATTCATGTGATTAAATAATTGATAAATTTTTTAATGGATGTAACATGTTTATTTAATTAATGATTTAAATAATGGGACATATGGAATTAACTACTTGATGAAATCATTAATGGATGTACTGTAATATTTTATTTATTGAACTATAACATTAAAATTATGGGATTAATTAATTGATGAACTAAATAATTGAATTAATTTGATTATTTAATTGTCGAATAAAGTAATTTTTTGAAGGGATGAATTAATTAGTTAATTAATTAATTGATGTAACATGGTTGTTCAATTATTGAGTTAAATAAATAGATTGATGGGAATAATTAATTTATAAATTAATTTATCCCATTATGTGATTATTTAATTGTTAACTTATTGAATTGGATTGGTGGGAGTAGTTAATTTATGAATGAATTAATGGAATAAATATGTGCAATTAATTTGTGAATTAATAGATGAAATGGATTTACACTAATTAATTATAAAATTAATTATTGGGGATTCAATTTTTTATATAGTTGAGTAATATTTATATTAATTTATTTTAGAATTCAATAATCGGTATTATTGTGTTCATGTAATTGAATGATTTTGATTAATTAATAAGAGAATTAATTAATGTGGATTATTGTGTTGTTGAAATTAAAAGAGTTAGACTAATTAAATGGTGACTGAATTAATGTAGATTCAAATGATGATGAAAATTAATGAATTGCATTAATTAATTGGTTAATTAATTAATTTGGATGTTTTGGTTGATGAAATTGAATGTGTTATATTAAATAATTGTTGAATTAATTAAAGGGAATTGTTCTAATGGGTCACCCGATTTAATTGGAATAATTAATTTACAATTCAATTGATGTGGATTACTAGGATACAAAAATCATTAAATGTGGAATAATTATTTATTTAATTAGTTATAGTGATAGTGTGGTTGTGAATTGGGAATACATAGATTTGTAATTTATTGTTCAACTATTCAAATTATTTACTATTTATAAAAAATTATTAAATTAATTAGTGGGATAAATGCGATTAAATAATCGGGGAATTAAATTAGGTTATTAACATAATTAATTTATTATATAATTAATTAATAAAATTATTATTATTAATTAATTATTATATTGGTTAATTATATTGACATGACAAATTAAATGTTGAATTTAATAATTGAATTGTTATGATCATTTAATTATAAAATTAATTGATGATTTTGATTTGATTAACTGATTTTTGAATCAGTAATTTAAATTATGTAGCTAATTAGATGTAGAATTAATTATGAAATGGTTAATAGTAAAATGGTCATTCACTTATGAGATTATGAATGTTAAAATAAAACATCAAATATGATAACATGTGTTATTGAAATACATGTCATACTGTGATTTGTTATATTTTTTGTGATTATTGAGAAATATAGTGTTGGACATGAAGTTCAAGGCCCGTGATATATTCATTTTGTTGATAAATATGGTGTGATAAAATAACATATATAAGAAATATACTCCATGGGTGATGGACATCGCGTCTTACACATAGTATTTATATAAAATGTAATGGATATGGACTAATTATGTAAATAAAAACCGGATGTGGGATAGATATTGAAGATCGAAATACTAATATAGTTCTTGTCATGAAAATCTATAACCAAAACGTTGTAATTGGACTATAGTTTCATGATGCCTTTATAATGAATTTAAATGACATGGAAAATTTAATCCCATGTGTTATATTAAAATCTAAATATAATATGTGACATGATTCAAAATCCGTTGTGTGTAAACCTATTATTGAGGATTATGTGTCATAGGTAACCCATGAATATATCTGGTTATATAAATATTAATTGATAATGTAATAACTATTTGCATATTCAATGTAATTATTTCATTATCTAAATGCATAAACTTTCTTGAGTAGAAAATTTTTTTGGACACTGTTTGGGGTGGCCTATTGAGTTTTACTCACACCCTTATCGGGCTTCATGATCATTGACAGAATAATTTACATAACTACAATATAGGTTAAGGAAAAATGCCATGTGTAACAATTTTTTTGGATGGATCATGGATGACGGATCATGTCGCCATTCAGGACACACTAGGGTGTTTTCTTTATATTTACTTTTTTGTTGAATTTTAAACCAGGCACATACAATACCATGATATACAGAACATATTATTTTGATATGTTATCTCATGTTCTGGTAATCTCATGATCTTAGTAATGTTTTGTTTATGGTTATATGTAATTTAGTTATTTTTTCAGTATTTTCTGATGTATTAATCCAATAATGAAAGAAGAGACCACATTTTCCCCAAGATGGATATTAAACCCCATTGTTATTCCATAGCCTTTGGGGTATGGTGGGGGGCGTTGTGGTCTTATGGTGGTCCAATAGGGGGAACTGGAGTGTGGAAACTCTTATGGGACAATACAGAAGAATTATTTCCTCTTTGTATATTGGTGGGGTCCATGTATGGTTACACAGACCAACTATACTGTGTTTCATTAGTATGGAAGGTGAGCCCATAAAAACCTACACTACATACGAAACCAAATTGACTCTCAAGAGTGTTGATGATTTTTCATGTTCATCATTTCATCTAGAAATTACCTTGTGCCTCCATTGATATGGATTCCATAACAATGACTCTATGTAGTACATGATATGTGACTACATATGAGTCTCATAGTTGGTAATGTCATGTTTGTTTGGCTAATGATGTATTTTATGTGGATGGGGCAGTCATGCCCAGAAACATCAGTATAATTGGAGTGTATTTTATTAGGAGAATCAGGAAACATCCCAAGATCACAATTAATTACTTATTTATGTAGTTTATATAATGCTTAGGGAAAAGTGTCCAGTTCCATAGATGATTACATGTAATATTTTGATAGACTATATTTTCTTTCTACCCATTTTGATATATTTTTAACTAACAATTTTATATCAGATGTGATTTTGGAAATTCCTAGTCATGAAATAGTGTATTTTTAAGTGTCATGTCTCTCAAAACCCCTCTTTAGGTTAGAAGAGAGTGAATATACTAGTACAAAGAGTCCCCCCTGAGAATGGGTGGTGTCATTTCTTCTATATTTTCTTCATCCCCGATATTACTAGATTCAACTACATTTTTTGTATGTATTGGATTTTTCTTTATCAAGTCCAAGTGCATCTCTATCACTGATTAGTATCCATCACATCACAGAAGGGAAGCACGCATCTTTATATGTTTCAAAGGGATGTCCAGTAATGTTGACATGGACCCATGTGTACTAGGTTAAGATAGAAAACATAGTTGGAGAATATCATTATGAGCGATTGGGGAATGATGTTAGTAGAGTTACCTATTATGGTTGATATTTTTAGGGATTCCTCCATGATAATTTCTTCACCATACCTATTAATAAGGATTTTTAGTTCACTCTTGATCTAGTGATATGTGTAACACCTGTATCCATTACACCATATATGATGGAAACTAACGAGAGGAAAAAAATCAAGAAATACCATTAATACATATAGGATTAGTGTCTTGACAGACCCAACACATCATCATGGGCTTCAAAAAGCTTTTTCCCCACGATGGTGGATAGATCCATTATATTTCTTGTCGACTACCACCGACTAAACCCGCATATATGAAGATAGAGTATCCTCTAACATGTTTATAGACCTATTAGAATTGATCTATAGGGAGGCAGTTTTCTCGGAGAAAAATTTGACTTTGGGTTGCCATCAGGTGCATGTGTCGAATTCAGACATAACACATACAACATTCTAGAAAAGGTAAGGCTTGTATGAGTGTTTTATTATACCCTCTAGTCTAAATAATTCATTTATAGTCTTCATGGATATGATGAAACCAATTTCCACATGTATCTTTATTCCTTATTGGATTTCATTTTATATGATTCCATGGTGTACATTAACACCATACAAGAATTATCTTGAGACCATGATGAGTAAATTGATAGAACAATATCTATATGTGAAGATTAAGGAATGAAACATTTTGATCACTAATAATTAATTATCGGTACATTTCATATTTAAGGCAGGCATATTAGTTGACCTAGAGAAGACGAGTTTCATGGATTCTTATGATCATCCAAATATTTTTGTCACAAAAATAGCTTCTCGGGGCTTCAACCTATTATTGATGATTCAAATAGGACATCTTCTTCTAACTAGTACCTTTTACAACCCAAAAAAATATTGGAATGATGTTCTTATTGTCTGAATCTTTTGAGATATATTTTCAGCTGTTGATGGGATAAATAATTTAAATATTTCTATATATTATTATAGAGCATAAAACAAATTACCCGGTCTACATTAATGCTTTAGGAATCATCATTTGTATAGTTGTGATGTAGGGTGACCATGATGTCTTATATGTGTTTTAAAAACTAATGCCTAATGTGAAAAACTACCCTATAAATGACCATGAGATAGAATCCATGGTTCAACTTCTACACAATTGTAGGAACTACATTTTTCGTGATAGTGTCCTCATTTAAATAGATTATAAATTTATCCAATAAATCAAAACACAATGATACATGAATTTGTAGTAGTTCATTTTGGTGGAATTCATGAAATTTTATTATTTTGAGATTTCATACACACACAAAAATGGAAATGTAGTTTTCTGTGCCATGATCATGAGTAATCATCTCCAGATTGTCTTAGAGTCTAGCAGTTAGTGGAAAATGACTGAACAATTTTCCGGGATCCATCTAGAGGTTCAATAGAATCATGTTAACCATGTATTATAATAACTAGTCGTGACATCCTCCCATCAAGGTGGGTCTGGATGTGGTAGATGTTTGATTCATAGGGCCTCAAATTTAGTGATTTTTTCAACGGGGAAAACCCACCTCTGAGATGGTTTGTTTATTTAAATGATACCCTTATCAAACATGGGAGTGTTAGTGTTCCTTCAGATGTATGTTAAGAGATGATAAAGGAATACCATGACTATTTTTGGGATTATCATCCTGGTATTACAATGATGTATAGTTCGGCGGGTCATCAGTAATGGGGTACAATTATGAAGTTAAAGAAAAAAGGCTTCATCACTCGGTGATCCACATGTCACCAGGTATATGTTGGGAACTAGTTTCCAGCTATGATTCTATAGCATCCCGATATTCTAAAGTGGAAATTGAATATGTTCTACATGGATTATTTGATAGGCTTTATGAGGTATCCTTAAGAAAGTGATGTAGTTTTTGTGATTGTCAACAGGTTTACCAAGGTTTCCCATTTTTTACCTATCAACATTACAAGATATCATGATGATCTGGGAAGTATATTTATCTTGGAGATAGATATAATTATTGGCCTCCATCGTTATATCATTTCATAACCATACCCCCATTTCATATCAAATTCTCCAAAGGGATTGTAAAAGGAACTAGGTTCATAGGTTTTCTTGAGTATTTCTTTTCAACCTCAGATAGACGAGTAGTCTTATTGAACAATACTGGTGTTAGAGGTTATTCTTCAAGCCAACATACATGATTCATAGGTTCATATGGAATTAATATCACCCTTCATTAGTTTTCCTATAACAACTACTTATAAGAAACATGACATATAACTCTATAAAAGAACCTTTATGGTATACTATGTCATTCACCACTATGCTGACATGACGATAGTTAGGTTGACTTATTGGTTCTATGTCTTGTTCGTGAATCATTGAAGCATGGACAAAAGATTCAGAATTATATAACAAAATGTCAATCTTGGAAGATATATTATATTTATCATCATTGTAATCCTCTAGATTTTATGGTTGGACATTAGTACATTATTCAGGTATAACCTATATTGGGTTATAGACATATCTGGAGATAGAAATTTATCACAACATTATGACCTGCCTTTGTTATAGTGTAAATGATCGAGTTGATATCATATTAGTTGTTTTTAATTTATTGGTTCCATTATATCCAAAACATATTCCACATATCCCATCTTCGATGCTTTTATAATGACTGATATATATTATTTGATCCCAAGAATATTTAGTAGTTGGTGGATGTATTATTCTAGTATAATATGATTTTTATCATTGATTAAATCAATTTGGAGCTCTAAGGGGAGGTATTTCCCTTAGATAGGGTGAAATTGAAGCATTGACATGTGTATGAAGATTTTTGGGAGTGGGAAGTTGATGAAGCGTTACAATGGCCATAAATCTTATCGGACGATGTCATACTACTCTCTGAATGTAATCTCAGTAGTGATTTGTTTTAAGGATGGGTGGTAGTAATGTCCTGAAATTTATCAAAGTTACTTAAAAATTTTATTTTGGATTAAATTACATAATATAGACCTTATATTGATTCTTAATAAAATAAATTAGATATCATGTGTGTATTAGGATTAATCAGATCCTAGAGTCTCGAAATCAGAAGAAAATATTGTGCCACATAGTTAGTAGAAATTATGCCACAATGCAAGAACATTTTTCTCAAACCATGTTGTTGTAGGTAATGGGGAACTGGGGGCCAAATTGTTTTTTGTAAACTATGAAACCCTAGGAGGAAACATGCGAAGACAACTATTTGTTTTGGTTTGGGAAGTTTCCATTGGTTGCAAACAGTTAGACAAATAATTATCCAATCCATTCGATGTCCACATTTTAAGAATTATGAAGCCGAGTGTTGGTACATGGAGATTCTAAACATTGATTTATTGATTTTGGGGGGAATTTACTATTTTACCCACTAAAAGTATTAGTTTTAATTTCTCTTCCCCTTCTAATTATTATCATTGAATCTACTTTTGTCTCCACACATGAGGCACATCCTCCATTATTCATATAGTTTCTTCTATCTCACTCAAATTGAATCCAAATAAATTATCATCGATTGAAATAGAGAGCCCTAAATAATATATCTAATCATCTTCCTCCTTATTCTAGGTTCCACTTCCCCCTGTTTCATAATTTTTGTGTGACATTTATCACTATAATTTTATATAACTAAGGTATTTCATCATATTCTCCAATTATATGTTTATTTAGGCCTAAAAATGGATGAGTTGAGTTAGAATACCAAAAGGTAGGTGGTAAAAGTATTTACCGCTAATTTCATCGCGGGTTAAATGATGCCCTATTATGCCACATGTGAGAAACATCTATTCATTCCCCTATTTTTATAAATATATGAACATGAATGTGTTTCCCTATTAGTTATGACCCATACGAGTGGAAAATCACTATTGGGTTCTCTCATTGGCTGTATACACCACAATGGGTGAAATATCCCATTCGATGCCTAATTAACACTACATGAGGAATGTTTCACTTGATGAATACCATGACAAGAATTGTATAAAATTTACATGGCTATGATGTATGTCTATACTCATGATGAAATAGGTTTTAAAACCTCTTTGGTTATGTTTATTGATCATTCCATGCTATGTGACTCTTTCTTTAGTCCAGTTTATTAATTAAATATAGATTATACATCATACATATTTCATATACATTTTTCCAGTTCCTTGATACTTATTTAAATGTTATGCATTATGCATATTTCAATTTAAATTTTCAATTATTTGACTGAAATGAATTTTTTCACCAGACTAGCTAGTTTTCAAGTAATATTACCATTTATTATTATTTAAATTTAATTTTATATTCTCTAACTTGTGATATATTTTTGTTTTTTAATGCATCACCATTTATAGGTTGAGAGAGAACTCATATCCAAATTTATGGATTACAAGGATGAAAATTCCACATTCACTTAGATTAGTAGTGACTCATATGGAGAGATATAAATTCATTCAATGTATGTTCATTATGGATTTATTACACAAACTTGTGAGTGACATTGGTTTCTTATATGACCATCTATGATGGACCCATTGGAATGATGGATACGCTATGACTTAGGTGATACATGATCCCTTGTGTGATATACATGGTACAAAATAAGAGTTAGTCATGCCATGTGTGATATAGGGGGTGCCTATATGGGTATCCAAGAATGGAATATGTTTAATTGGTTCTATTGGAGACTCTTCTAGTGATGATTTATGTAACAACCCAAACATTTATAAATAAAATTACCCATACGATTTAATTAAATTTGTTATTATATATTATTTATATCGAGAATATATCAAAATATTTGTTTTTAAATATTTTATTTAAAATATCACTAATAATTTGTATTATTGACAATATATAAATTTAAAATAGATCACATGATTAGTATAAATACATGGTTTTAACTAATCATTTTGACACAAAAAATGATGTGATGGCCTCCACTAGTAGTCTTCAACAAAATGAAGAACAATTATCATATATTGTAAGGGTGATATAATCACATGTCTTATCCTTATATGAATCCGAATATGATATCTAACATCATATGCATGAGGGAAACTATTAATAGGGTAATTTCATTCTCATTGATACCACGACCAAAAATATGTTCGTCAAAACCCCCCAATGAATGTTTCACAGCCCTGCACCGAACCCTTAGGGTATTTTTTCGTTTATTAAATGGATATATATACAAACCCTAAAAATATGAGTATGTAATTTTTTTTATATAATAATTAATATATTTTCATCATGTTGTTGTTAATTTATATATAACATTTTTTTATACAATAAAATACTAATTAAATTTTTGATTCGTATTCAAATTCAATTATTTTTTTTTTGATGATTTAATAATTTTTTTAATTAAATAATGTTTTAAGATAATATTAATATTAAAAATTATTCTTTAAAATAAATAATCATATATTTTTTATGATTAATGTAATTTTTTAAGGGTTTGAAAACTGTTATTGTTAATAACCCCATAATTTGTCAATAAATATCAACCAGTATTTGAAAAGTGAAAATAAAAACAATTTAATGTTTTTTAGAATAAAATGAATATTATTTTTTTGAATCATGACACTGATGTTATCAAGCTATAAAATATTCCTCATTTTCAAAGACAATCTAATTTTAGGGTTTAAATTAAAAACCATATAAATATAATGTGTGTATAATAACACTATAATAACCGAGATGTGGTATAATTACTACTAAAAAATGAATTCATTACCAACTATAATTTTACATTTAAAATAATTTTATTTTATGTTTATTTTATTTATTTTATAAATCCATTGAAAATAATCCAAATACAAAAATATATTTTATGATTTTTAAATTATTTCTTTAGGATTATGACTCCATTCCACATAATCTAGTGTTTTATTTTGATAAGATAGATAATTTTCCTTATAAAATAATAAAAAAACTCGCATTTGTCCAAAACCATGGAAATTGTTATTGGAAGGACTGTGGTTTTGGTTATTCTATTATATAGAGTCCAAATCCAATGTTTGAGATATAATATATATTTTCATAGTCACTTACTATATAAACCCACCCATGATACCTACATTATTCAATAAAACCCCTTGGACAATGTCTTCACACCCCTCTCTCTCCCCATTCAAATGTACTTCCAAGGAAACCCCATGCTCTCAAGAATCCCCTCCATGTATTTGGAGTCACATAATCAAGTATTAGATCCCGACATTCTATTCTTTATTCACGGTTCATTATTATATTATGCCTTTTATATCCAATTCCTAATGCAAGGATATATATTTCCCTATCCCTATTAGTTCCAATTTTATTTCAACATGATGAGATACCCCTTTTTGTCTCATCAAAAAATTAAATGATTTTATATTTAACATCATTAGAATATAAAAATTTCACCACATTTTTCCTTTAAAAAATAATTCCATACTGAATACAATAATTCTATCTTTTCATTGGTGTTCACCTTTATATAAATGTACTTATTTTAGATTGTAATTACATTTATCTATTATAAAATACATTTAAATTTATTAAACATTGATGATGAATGAATTCATGTTGTATGATCACTGTGGAACATGTAAGCATGAAAATAAAATGAAACTGACAAGTGTGGAAAGAATTACATAGTTCTTTTATCCATTACCTAATTATTTTCCTCAAGAGTGTTCATTTTGGGATACTGAGTGAACGTGATTAATTTATAAGACATTTTCTATAATTATGTATTATTATTAGTCCTTATCCTATTTTTATGAAGCTTTTTTATGTTGTCTCCACATTTTACATGTTATATTTATGATTAAAAGGATATATAATGTATCAGTATTCATGTTTATTATTATATTTCTTTTTATATCACATTTATATGACTAGTTTTGGACATTTATTATCCACATAAATTTATTCGATGTTTATTATTTTGTTGGGATTTATAAGAAACCAAATTTTATGAATATCTCTATGATATACCATATTTTTTGAAAATCCATGGAGATTTAGAACCATGTTAATGATGTTTTATTTAATGTTGTTTTATCTCTTGTTCAAAATGTTATGATATTTACCTATTTTCAAAAGATACTAGTCTTATTGATATTATATGATTTATTTTATGTATTCTTGTGTAATTAATCATGATTAATGTATAATGAATAGAAGGACTGTTATAGTTGTTGGTATTATAGGAAATGTTTTGTTAGTTTTGGATTATGATTAGAAAACACTAGAGAAATACATTAGTATAAACATATGTATAAAAATATCTATAAATTTATTTTACAATATATGATGTGGTTTATCATTGAAATACATCCCTGTCAAGGTATTACAAGTTGATGAGGGTACGATACTGATGTATATAAGCGTAAAATCTAAAAACATAACAATGAGCTATAGTAGATTGAGAAATGGTGCATGAAAATGGGCCATAATGAACACTTATTTTGACACTCCTTGGGGAAGTACATTGGAAAAATCATAACATCATCATGAAAAATTATTAAGAAAAATATACATATAAGAATATATTTAATGATAAATCATCATGGATAACATTTATTGAAGCCTAGAAATTAATAAGACAAAAAGCAATTTAATTTATAAGTTATCCCATTAGATTCAATTGATTAACCCTTTATGAGCTTCATGTTTTAAAAAACATCATTCATAATTTTCATTTTATTGTATCCAATGGCTAAAAATTTATGTAATTGGGTTAACAACCTGTGTGATGAGTAATGTGAAGAATGCCCCCATGATATGAAAACTCAATAGGAGGGGGATTCGATAAATTTATGAAGATAAAATCTTAGCTGACACTTGTATTGAATAGATACCTGAACCACAAAGAGAATCCATCTCCCCCAAAGAGAGAACAATATTCAATTTATTTTTATGGAATAAGGACCACACATTTTCAATTGATCATTTGATCACTTAATCAACGAATAAAGAATAAAATCTTTTGATATGATCTTATCCATCATTCAATGTTTTTAGAATTGATGTTTATATTGGATATTTATAATATGGAGGGTGAAGCTGATCAATGGTGTATATTTATCGATAATAAAAATCCTGATAAAAATATCGATGTGATGTGTCAGAAGGAATTACAGAATAAAAATTTGTTAAATATTTTACTCACAATTTTTTGACATAGAATGCACATGTAATTCCATTGAATCATAAAACAATTCATGGAATAAATTGGAGCGTACGATGAAAACTAAAGAATACATTCATCAGATTCCTATAGATTTTTCATTACCTCGAAATTCAATATTGGTCACTTCCTTGGTGGGATATATCTTAGAAATGGGATTTCCATAGTGATCAGAGAATCTAAAAGGTATGAAGACATTATATGTTGTTCCCTATAATTCAAAATGGACATGGGTGAATCCAAACAGTGTCAAAGGGATAAGAAGGAGAATGTGGAGTTTAAATATTTCGATCAGATTGAAAAAATAATATTCCCAATGAATTTACCATTCCCACTTTTCAAATGTGTGAAAAGAATCACCCCATAAATTGCATAAAGTTAATGAGGAAGTTTTTAAATCTTGGGAAGGAATGTAACCTAGATAGAAATTATCAATATCATAAAGGTGATAATTTATTTTAAGAGATTAATGCTCTAGTAAAACATATGTTAATTTCTCTTTCAATCAACTATAAGAAAAAATGGAACACGGCAGTGAAATCCACTAATATATTGGTTTTTTGAGACAAACAACATGAACTAAGGAATAAAGGGTGATATTTTCCATAAAAACAACTTAAGAGTATACTAACAATTATTTGGTGATAGGTATTCTAGTTATTCATCCAATGAAAATGGAAATATTGTTTTATTTTGGTTCAATACTCTACACCATAACAAAGCAGTTAAGTATAAATATTCAAACATCACCATAAAGAATTGATAATGCGAAGCAAATAAAAAAATGAAAAAAACCTTGATTTCCCAGAATATAGTTCCTCCCATATCAAAATTTTCGAGCTGAACATCCCAGTTAAAATTTCTATACTCCCTTTAGTGTAATTGTATTCAATTTTTGGTTTGGATTTTCATCCCATATATAGATCCATCAAAAATTCCCTTGAGAACGAAATCACTCCCCATATTATAAATCATCTACCAATTCTATTCTAGATAAATACAATGAAAACATATCAAATTACATAGATAGATGAATTATTTTATCAGCTACACAGAGAACAATAATTCGCTATGGTGGATGTGTGGTCAGGATATTACCATGTTTGGGTGAATAAAAAAGATATCTGGAAGACTAGTTTCATACATGTATGAGCAATATGAATTCCTATGAAGGACATTCAGTGTCACTAATTCTCCGTAAATCATCACAGACATGATTAAAGTTGTCTTTTAATGTTTCCTTGACAAATTTGTTGTAGGAATTATAGATGATATTCTAATATACTCCAAAATCAAGAATGGGAATGAAGATCATCTTATCAATCTTCTATAGAGCCTACAAAATATCATCACAAGAAATGGGATATATGCGGACCCTTAAAAGAGAGAATATATTATGTGATGCCCAATGGAAACATTTATGACAAATATATGTAGATTACATAGATTATTTAGGTAAATTATTTGATTTGTAATAAATTTCATGCTATTTAAAAAGCTACATACCAGTATGAATATGAACATAGTTATGATTTCATGTTAAAAATTAATTTTAAGAGATCTTCATGAAGTTGTAAAAATGGATTATCAATGAACATGTGCTCACACTACCCACATGTAGAGAATACTCCATGGTATTCAGTGATACTTTGTTGAAAGTATGGATAATTTTTTAATGTGAAAAGAAAATATTATATCATATACTTCACTGATGATGATGATTCACAGAAAGAAATACCCAAAAAATGAGAAGGTGATAAATAGAGTGGTCATTAAACTGAAAATATGGAGGAATCAACTATTTTTTTGATGTTTGAAATGTATATAGACAATAAATTCTCAAGTATATGTCCAAAAAAACAACAGAATATTCAACAATGCAGATGTTTATAGTAGATCAAGGTAAATGACTAAACAATTCTCTACCATCAAAGTAATGAAAATAACATGGGACACATTCTATGTAAAAAGGATCCATTAATTATATAAATATTGTTAATTGATAGGGATATAATATTTATATATTTTGAATAGATGGACATTGTAATCATAAATTAGGGATCCTCATTAATAAGATCATAAATGATGAATTATTCAACCATATATTCATGATAAAGGATGCCCAAAAACAATATTGAAATTCATAAAATATGGAAACTATAAGAAATGGAAAATCCCTACAGATTAATTTTAATGATGAGGGATTTGTATAATTTTTCTCACTACTATGTGTACTCTCAAATTCTGAGTTAATGAAGTAGACGTTGGATGATGCACATAGTTCTACCATCTCTATCCAGCCTGGAATTAGAATGATATATGAATTTATCTGAGAGAACTATTATTTAAGTATTATGAAGAACGAGATCATAGAATATACATCTTAATGTTTTGTATGCGATCAAGTTATATAGGAATGGATATTTCTAAGGGGATGATGGAATCATTAATATTACCTACATGTTAATTGGAAAAAATCCTAATGGACATTATCTATATTCATCTGAATAAATCGGGATCGAATAACGCTATTTTGGGGGTGGTGTATATTTTTATGTATATAGAAAAATTAAATGTGATTCAATAGTATTTTCAATGAGACAAATATTAATGTATTTAAATTGGAGAAGTGTTTAGGCTACATGGAATAGTACTATAGATTGTATTTGATTGAGTTCCATGATTTACCACCATGATCGAGAAAATAATTAAACAATATATAAACACTAATTTGAAATTTATTATATTCTATCAAACTAAAAATTATGTCCAATCTATATGGATTATTCAAAAACTAGAAGAAATGTTTAGATAATGTTCTATTGACTTCATGGGAAGATGAGATCAACATCTACCTATGATTGAGTTATCATATAACCACAATTTCCAATCAAGCATCCAAATGGTACCATATGGAATAGTTTGTTTGAAAACATGTAGAACACTACAATGTGGGGATTAATTCGGATAATGAAAGCTTCTAGAACAATTTTTTTTAAAAAAAAAATTATAAAAATGGAGATTACCATTCAGCATAATATCACAGATTCTTTATGTTTATAGATGTGCTATGAGGACACTTATTGATGGGACCTGGAGTTTATTGTTGGAGACATGGTATTCCTTCACAAATCTCCATGGAATAAAGTGATCAGATTTCACAAGAAGGAATATATTACTCTATAATACATAGGCCCAATAGAGATACATGATCACATTAGAGTGGTAACCAATTGACTAGAACTCTCACCCATCATATATGATATAAATGATGCATTCCATGTATCCCAATTCTTAAAATACAAACCACACTCCGCATATTAAAAAATATATTTGTGGTTGTATTAATGAATGACCATTTCTTTTAGGAGCTTCTGTTGATTTTTATTATATTGTAGAGACAATGTTATAAAAAATAAAAAATTGCACCTTTTAAAAGTGCTTCGTAGTAACCATAACATTAAATAAAAAGTGTGGGAACTAGAGGAAATGATGAAACAAAATTAACCACATTTGATTCAGTGTGTCTGAATAAAATTTCAAGGGAATAATATCTAAAGGGGGAAGATTGTAATGACCCAAACAAATTAAATAAATTTAACCTTGTGATTTAATTAAAATTTTATTATGTAATATAGTTATTGAAAAAATGAAATTAATTTTTTTTCTCCAATTTAAAATAACATTAAGAATCTGTAATGATTATAATAGTTTCATTGAAATGTGATCACACTATTAGTAAAATTATATAGTTATAACAAAACCAATTGACACAGAAAATGGATTTGATAGCCTCAACATGTGAGAAAATACAATTTGAATCCCACATATCTATAATTATAATAGAGATAGTATCATTTGTCTTTTCAACAAACCAAGTCCATGTTGAGATCAATCAACTTAAGCATTATTGAATCCATCATTGGAGGAAGTATAAGATCATCAAGATAAGGACCAAAACCATGTTCATTAAAGCACCTCATGAAAGTCTCATAGTCACACACCACAACCTTTATATTACTCTTGTTGTAATGAGGGATATGTATAAGTACCCTATCCATGTCAGTATGTAAATAATTTTATATATAATAAGTAATATATTTTCATCCACATATTGATACATTATAAATGATGTTAATTATTATATAATAAAACAACAATTATATTTTTTGTAATATTTAAATTTAGATGAGGAATTTATTTTCATGAATTAGTGTTTTTCCGAAATAAATAATATATTAAAAAATATTATTAACAAATAATGATATAAAATATAAATGATCATATATTTTTTATAAATCAAAATTTAATTTGTTTAAGGATCAGAACATGTTATTATAAAAAAAACTCAGCATTTCTCAATAAATTTCGATTTTTTAAAGTGAAATGTCACATATTTAGATAAATATTTAGATAAAATTTATTTTATTTCTGAAATAATAATATATAAAATATCCAATGGTGAATTTTTCATTATTTATAAAGATATAAATTTTTTTAGGTAATAAGTAATTAACATTTAAATATATGGTGTGTATAATTATAGTATAATGTCCCCAAAGAGAAGAAATAATTACTATAAATTAACTTCCATAAAGAATCGTTTTTTCCCTTTACAATAATGTGATTTTCAATTTATTTGATTGATTTTATAAATCCTATTACATTCCTCCAAAAACGATTAATATCTTTAATGTTTTTAAATAATATAATTATGTGTATGAAAAAAATCCATATATGAATGTGTAATATTTTATAAATTATTCATGTTTAATAATAATGAAAACCAATTTTATTGGAATACTTCATGAGAAAAATGGTGAAATTGGTTTTAGTTTTTGTTATTCTATTATATTTATTTAAAAGCCTATGTTTGATAAATAATAAATAATTTACCACTCACACCCTATATATTCACACACAATATCACATTTATAATATGATAAAATCCTTGTAGAACATCCTTAATCACCCATCCCTTCTAAGGATCCCTCTCAATGAACCCCATTCTCTCTAGAGGACCTTAGTATACCTTTCATGTCACATTCTAATGTAAGGTCCCATCGCCTTCTATTTATTTTTCATATTTATTCATTATCATATTCTATAAATTTCCAATTACTAAGGTTGGGATAAATAATTAAATGTCCATGTTAATTACCATTACAATAATAAGTTATGAGACATCCCTTTTTACCACATCATGTTATTTAATGACTTTTAATGCAATGGCATTGTGATGATGAATTTCCATAGTGATTTTCCAATCCCAATCTATTATGTTGCTAATACCATACATAATTCATATAATGGGTTATCTCTATATTACACTTTTAATTCATTGACCAGGGAAAAAAATGTATTTTTTCAACACTCTATTTTATTTCAAAAAATAATAATGATTAATGAATCCATGTTGAATGATTTTTGTGGCACACTATAGAATTAGAATGAAATTAAAGTGATGGGTGTGATGGAAAAATATATTACTCTCCAATAAACGTGTAATGTTTATTCATGTGAGTCATCATGTTAGAACACGGGTTGAACTTGATTCCATAATGTTATTGTTTCCAATCATGATTTATTGGATGTTATCCTTGACCTATGTTTATGATGAACTGTTATTTTCTGTTTACATATTTCTAATGTAGTTTTTTTATTTATCATGTGATATAATAATTCATTATTTACGTTTATGATTCACTGTCCTTTTGTTTCCCTATGATATTACAATTATCAAACAGGTATTATCCACCATGTAATACCATTATTATTCCATTACATGTCTTTATAGACCATCTATTTCATATGTATTCCCCCATGTTGTCCTATAAATTTTTTAATGCCATGTAATTTTAGTAGTATCCTTATAAATTTTTCATTGACATTTATATATACCATGAACGAGATGGCATGGTTTGTAACAAATTCAAAAAGACACTAGACATCTTCATATTCCTAGTTTAATTATGTTTAATATTATGTAATAAATAAGAAATTAATCTATAATAAACATAAGAGTTTTTATACATGGGATTCTTTTTATATAATCTTGGAAGGGGTTTAGGAACATACCATTGGATTTTATGTCTTGTTTTTTCCATTTATTGGTTATTGGACATGTTTTATTTTGATATCTCTATTATAATGGCATGAAAATGTGACAAAAAATCCAAATAACAATCTTAGGGTCATGCATTCTTAGTTTAATTGTTATGGGAAATTTTTATATAAATTATGAATTGAACATGTACCTCTTATCAAACTACTATCTTATGTTGATGTAGGTTATATTGGTCAACTGTCCAATTAGGAACCTAAAATGGGAGGTTTTTTATTTAATTAATTATTTTCACTTTTATCATTAAGGGAACGCTATAATTAATTTATATCCATGAATGGGATGTCCTAGACACTATGTTTGAAGGACTATTGAGATTGTATCTCACACCCTGCTTGGGATTCCAAGGGTAGCATAAAAACGGCATAATTATATTTGTTGATAATGGAATTTCTTTCCTTATGATGCCTAATTAATTACAACAGTATGATAGAGTTTGGTGGAAGATGACCTATATTATTCTTGAGATTCTTAATGTAGTGGTTTGCTATCTTTTTGGTTACATTGTATAGAATGCAGTTTATGAATGCCAACAAAGTTCACATTTACTCTAATTTTTTGTACCATCATGACTACAATCATCATTTGATATCTAGAGATTATTCAGCTTCTTCTTGTTTAATACTTATATTACAAGGCTAGTTATTATAATAAATATTATTATTCTTTTTTTATACATCCACTATATAATTTTGTTGTCAACTATTGTGGCCAATCTTATCTATGAGGTAATAGTCTCTCTATGGACACACCCTAGGCCCCCACTAATAGTCAGCATCCACTTCCATTTGAGGGGGAATTGTTCAGGTCATATAGAATCCATCTAAGGGACTTATAGAGTGGAACCATGTGTGGGATGGTATAATATCTACACAATTTCATATATTAATTCTTGGATAGATTTATACCACTAATAATTTAAAACTATTATATGAAAAAAATTCAAGGGTTATTTCCCATATCATTTCAGTTAATATACTTTGACTATCGGTATAAACACATTATATATACCAAAATTCGTATTTGTCTTTTAAATATAAATTACTACGGAAATTAAATACTTATATTACAACATTATATCTATTAATATATAAATATTTGAATATAAACATTTTCAAAGAGATTATCAAGAAAATTTTCCAAAAAACAACAGTTCCCCTGTAACACCCCAGGTAAATAAAGAGTATGACATTTTCACATTTATCCATATTTGTGAACAAAATACTAATATGACTTTAAAGGGGACGCTATGCTCGATGGCGTACCCAACACGCAACGACGAGTTTCTTGGGAATCTTACGATGCACTCCAATAATAAAATAATATTATTTTAAATGGTAGTTAATGCCTAGTCGTTGTAATGGCGAGAATGAAAAGAACTAACTAAAAAATTATTATATATGTTTGTCAAATATTTTTACTCTTTACAATAAATTTTAGAGGATTAAAAATGCGAATGAATCCAATTTTAAGTGTAGGCAGTCTAATATTCTTTAAAAGGTCAATTAACCGCCTTTTGATGGCGAAACTCTTTTAAATCCACTTTTTGACAATTTAATGTGTTATATTTGAAAAAATAAAATTCTTCTTTAGAATCGTCACATCAAAATTTACTTTGTGTAAATATTTGGTATCTTTCTAATAAAGTTCATATTTTATAATGAATAGTGAAAAATGTTGTATTTTAATTCAAAACCTCTTTTTAATCTAATTTATTTATATGACTAGATTATCTTTATAATTGGTTTTAAAGTGTAAATAGAATATATTTTTACCATTTAATCCAATGGTGGTCATTGTATTTAATACCACTTTAAGGTTGGACTTAAACGAGTGTCAATCTTTTGAAAGATATTGCTTCTTAAAAACACGCTATTAGATTTAACAGCGGGGTTTATTTATAAAATTAATTAATGAAAATTCTATGTTATGAATTTGGTAAAATAGACATCATTTTTTAATTTGTAATATCTAATATATCTTATGATGAATTTTTGGTATTTTTATGAAAAACATCAATTTTTTTGATGAATAGTGAAACCACAAAGTGGTGGTTACAAATTTTGAATTTTCGTTTAAATGGTACTTTACCACTTATGTGATTTGAATTTCAAAAATCCAATTTAAATGATTTTAATTGTTAATTAAAATGTGGTTCAATGGGATGAAAATAATTTTTGATGAAAAGTAACTTTTAAGTTTTATTAATCGCGATTAAAGTTAATTAGTGTGATTTAAGGTAAAAATGATATTATAATAAAACGAAAATATCTCTACACATGTCCTAACCCTATTTGATGCGTTATGGCCGACCAAGACAACCCATGGGTTGATTTTCGGTACCCCATGGAGCCACTTGGGTTTGATAATGACATTTATGCCTTTTATTTAAAGTTAAAATAAAAATGTCACAAACATGATTTGTTTTTACTAAAACAATTTTTACATATGGTTATACAAGTCATAATTTTGACCATAAATATTAATTGGAAATATAAATTGATTTCCTACATCATAGTATTTTTTTATAATTTTTAGACCTTATATAAAATAAATTCTTTATGACATCGTGATGATGCAGCGATGACCACATTAATTAATGATTTAAATAAAATTTAAAGATAATGCAAAATATAGAACCTAAACATGTAAAAAACCAATTGTATGGGTGTATTTAGAACCATTATCACTTTATCATAGAAACAAATCAATGTGGGACCATTAAAATCTGAAAACCATTTGGAAATAATGTAACATGTTATACTTTACCAAGAGTGCCCCTCCTCTCCTCTTATAAAAGGCCCCCACCTCTACCACCTTACCCACACATATCAAGCCTTTGGTTCGGCCAATCTCTAATCCTTTTGTATATCCACATCCCTCTCCTCATCCTAGATTCATTAACATAGGCAGGAAGCTCTACAAGAAACCCTTTTGGTTCAAACCAAAGTGAGTGACCCAATTTTATGGTAACGTCTTCACTTGTGCTCTTTTGATTTATTTTGCTTCTCCAACCCCCTAAACTCTTTTTATTAATTACTTTTGTAACAAATCCTGTATCTTAAATATACTAGGATTTTTTTATAATATTTATTCGAGATACACTTACACACACCTTCATTTAATGGTTAAATAACATACTGTTTCTGTGGATGGAGAATTTCTGCCTCACGAAACGATGATTGTTCAACACTCATATAACACCTTCAAAGGTGGCCATTAAGATGTCACTATGTTTATATATGATATATAATATTTTTATTTTTTACTTAAGCTTCTATATTTTTCATTTGTAGCATACATTTATGGGTTCCATTATGGGTATATGCGATATCTTTATTTTAGGAAGTGCGGACTACCGCCCCCTCAAAGTGATTTGATTCGTTAATGCCATATGTGGGATGTATAAAGGATGGATTTAAAGTTATTATATATTATATTATACTGGAATTATAATATAACTTTATATCATTATAGTTTCCTTTCCATTAAAGTATGAGATAGAAATTAAAGTAGCGTTCATGCGTACGTACGGCTTACTGTCTCCATGAACGGTGCATTTCATTTCTTATCCTCAAATGTAATGTACTATTATAAGCACATATAATGGATATATATGATTTATGATACATATAAAATATGAATATAATTCTGGAATTAAAAATATACACATCTCTCATTTAGTTTTAATTCCATTAATATGACATAGAAATGAAAGTAGCGTTCATGCGTATGTACAGCTTACCGTCTCCATGAACGGTGCATTTCTTTTCATACCTATCAATGATTATTTAATATTATAAATACATTATATTCTGTATATATATGATATATATGATATACAGATCAGGAATGTCATTCTGGATATAAATAACCTTTGACCACACGAACAACATGAAATTGTAAGAAGTCCACTTTTGACTTAAGAACCAAATATCGACAAAACAAACATTATTAACATAAATGATTACATAATGTTTATAACATTTCAATAATTGATATAAAAGGATTAATGAACTTGAATAAGGTTCTTAAGCAAGTATAAATTAAATCATGTTTATTATTCAGGATGTTAAAGAACGATCGAGTCAAGTCAGACCCGAGGTAAGGGCTCATACTCCTCTCTTTCTTTTTAAGTACACTCTTTTATGTCATTCCTTTTAAAGATAATATTTCATGTTATTGGGATGTTATTTTTTATTACTCTTATGTAATTTTTATTTTCATATGATGAGAGACCCTATTCTCTCTCATCAATCCATTTTGGATGTTTTGAGTGGTGTTGTTAGTCTGCCGAATTTTCGTACGAGATCTAACCTCTCTCTTTCATTTTAAGTACTCTCCTTTATGTTACTTCTTTTAAGCTCTTCTTTGTTATGATGGGGGATGTTATTTTATATTCCTCTTACATTTTATTTTAATATGATGAGAGCCCCTATTTTATCTCATCAATCCATTTTTGGAAGTTTTATGTGGCGCTGTTATGCTGCCGAGTTTTCGTAAGGGATTTTTCATCTCACTTTTATTCCCGTGATATTTATGCTACATTTTCCACAATTTCCTTTGAATGGTGTATGTACTGCCCATTATTTTACTCATTGTGTAATATACGTTCATTTATGAGTATTTACATCAATGTTTTATTGTCCTTCTTTCACGGGGTGTATGTTTTGAATGATACTCATGTCGGTAAGGGATCCTTTCACCCTCCTCTTTTTAAAAGTCTTCTTTTGTTATGTCTTTTAATTCATATACTATTATTTTGGGATATGTTTTTTTATATACTTATTGATTTAAATTTTATTTACATGTTATGAGATACCCTTTTTATCTCTCATCAACTCATTTTCTGAATTTTATAGTGATTCCATTAGGCTGTCAAATTTTTTCAAGGCAACTTCTTAACCCAAATTTGATTCTTTGGGATAAACTTATACTCCTTGAATATGTCGTCCTATGAATATGTGTGAATGACCTCTGATTTTTTTATAATCAATATCCACTTATATTTGGTGTATTAATTTTTCATACATAATTATGTAATTGATTTATCCTTAAACCAAGGATATCGTCTTTGTAAGGGACTTCGTCTCAATCTCCTTTCATTGAGGCATATTTCGTTTTATACACAAATTTCTTTTATATGGTGTATAAACCCCTTTGACTTTTACTTTTATAAAAAAGGAATCTTTTCCTATGAAGCGTTTTACTAAACGACAAAAAGAAATGTTTCTTTTAACGTACGCGGTGACAACGACCTTTTCCACCGCCGTGAGTATTATTTGATCTTTGGCTTCCTCAACAAGCCGTAATGTTTTTAAAATAAAATAAATACCATATACTCTTTTATGTATTTTGGTATTGAAAATTGTTTTGATAAAGGATTCTAATTTTTTTAATATATTTAAATGATATAATGTGATTGAAATGTGGAAATGTTATCATTCCTTTATATTGGTTATATGTGTTATAATTTTATAATGGTACTTGGACATTTTATAGGTGGTTATGTGATAAACCATATGAAGGGTGGTGCCGTGAATACCAGGACTGGTGGTTATGTTATAACCTCCAATGCATTGGGAATGGAAGTCTTCTGTATGGCTATTCCATTAAGTATGTATGGATGTTGTCTGAATGGCTATTCCATTAAGTGATATGTGTGGAAGTCGACCTTATGTTTATTCCACTTCAGTATGTTTATGTCCCAAGTTACCTTTATATGTTATGTGATCTTTATCTGGGTTTTATGGTAATCTTTTGGTTACAGGAGGGTAAGTAATGAACTTTTATTCAGTGAAGAGTTTTTACTACTTCGAAAAGGTGAAAAGTATTACTTTGATAAAGTATACATGGTTTACTTGTTGTTTTGAAAAAATAACATTTTTCATTCTTTGGGTATCCCTTACTGAGATTTTTATACCCATCCCATGTTTTTGAAATGTTTTTCACATTACTTAATGTGGAATAGGGTCAAGGATGGGATCAAGGGAAAGTCATGAAACCTAAAACATTGAACTAGGCATGTTTCTTTCTAAGAGATTTTTATTTTATGGAAACTTAGTAGAAGTGTCTACATTGTAATATTTTGAGATGTAATAGTTATGTCCAAATTCTCTAAAAATCTAAACCTGAAAATATCCTCAGTGTGAATTATTCATTTAATTCAATATTTAGTAAGGTTTAAGGCTGCGGCCTTATAGTTGGTATCAGAGGTCGGTTTAGATAACTTTAGAGGTTAGGGTATTATTTAAGCATATGTGACATGACCATAATGGTTAGGATTTCATAAACAGTCCTAGTTTTAGATAAATTGAATGAGTAAGTATATATTAGTGTTTATCTTCCTCTTTACTACATGATGGTTTTGTTGATATACTCACACTGACCTTTCTGGTTTTATTAAATGGCTTGATCTAGCAGGCACCAAAGTAACAGTGGATGTGAAGGAAACTGTGACAGTTTTCTGAGCGAGCAACTAAATGATATGGGAGCTACAATGAGAACTCTTGTGTTTATCCTCAACCAACTATCTGGAGTCATGATTTACCACCTAAACCTTAGTAATTTCTATAAGGCATCATTTATGCGAGAAATAAATCCCTACAGAACTATAGGTAATAATCACAAAGGTAAGTGTGTTCAAAAACCTATGTGTCATAGATGTGGAAAGAAACACCTAGGAAAATGTTTCAAAAGGAAAAAAATATGATATAGATGTGGACATGAAGGTCGTAAAGCATGAACCTGCCATGGAAAAAGGAAGCATCCAGTTGACTCGAGGAAAGGGAAAGACTTTCTTTCTGAGGGATCAATTGAATGTTTTAAATGTGGTGTGCATGGTCATTATGCAAACACATGTCCTATGAAGAAGTTTCGTGAATGGGATCACCAAGATCATAAAAATACTCATTACCAATACCTAATGCCATTCCGATTGAGGATGAAAAAACTGAAAATGACCAATCAAAGGTATGGATTATTTCTTAACTTTTGTTTTCTATTTTGGAATATTAGGATATGATTCATGATTTTGATTTTAGGAATGAATTATTTCAGAATAAGTTGGAAAGGAATGGTTAATGGATCATGAAGAATGTTGAATGAGTAAGAAGTCAACATATAAGGGATTCAAGAGTTATGGTGAAATTGTTAAGAGTATTAAGTGTCTTTGGATGATGGGGTACATTTGAAGACTTTTTATAGTATGTGTAACACTGATGTTTGATATATGAAAATTTTATTCAAAGAATAGTAATCTGTTCTTTTGTGTACATAGTTATAAAGAACCATTTGGGTTTATAAGATCCTTAATTTCGAGGTAATTATGGGTTACTATATGTAATGATGGAAAGTGAAAGTCATGAGATAAAATTGAGGTTAAATTACATTATGGTTATTTTTGAATTTTTTATCTTGTTATTGGGGAATGTTTTAAGAATTATGTAGTTTTGGAAAAAGGACAACACGCAGACCATGTGACAACCCGTCGCATCGGACAAGGCTGTAGGAATCGAACCCACAACCAAAGTGCAATGGGTATTTATCGCCGACCACTGGACAATGTGAAGTCCCTGGTTAGTTTGACTAATTAATTTTAGTTTAATGATTTTATGAATTAAGACTATGTTGATTTTGGGATATCTATGTAAATTTATTAACTTATCATGGAGGATATGTGAATAGGTTAATTAATTTTCAATGCGAGACTTTAGGAGCAACTGATGTTTTTTTGGAGATAAATGTTACGACTTAACATGGAAGACTATGTGACTAAATCCATCAAATATTTGGGTTTCAATATTAGTTTGGTTTACTTTGAATAATTTTATGGAAAAATTGTTTATCGAATGGTCCTCTTTGAACTTTGGGTTTTGTTGGACAAATTTTGGAGATTAAGAATATATTTTCTTTTTATAAAGGGTTATCCTTTTCTGGATTATCTAATCTTGTACTAAACTTTTTCGTTTTGGTTTTGGTTACAGTCTAAATACCTGGGAAGTTTATAGTTCTATTTTGTGTATTAGGTGATTCTCTAGAAATTGAATATAGTACTCTTAATGCGAACAAGTCTTCCTAAATACACATATTTTGGAGAAAATTTGAGTTTGATTAAGGAATCTAGTAAAGTTGAAAGTCTACATGACAAGTAAGTATGTTTCATTATGATTTAGTTAATCTCAAAAATAAATTCCTCCATGAAAAGTAACTTAAAAAAATGTTGTTTGTTAACTTTTCCTACTGGGGAATCGAATACCGTTTAACCCATCACAAGTTTGTGATTTTTCCTATGGTTAACTTTCTCCTAGACATGTTTACTATCACTCTCCATCAGAACATGACCCTTTGTTTTTTCATCCATTTCCATATTTTCATACTTGGAATCCTAGTATGGGTTAACTCGGGTGACCTTTGTACTTTCCTTTATTTCTTTTAAAGTGATAGTTTAATTTACTCCTTTTCCAATGGGGGGCTTTCAATGAAGTATCCAACCCCAATTTTAAAATTGCAAGGACACAATTCCCAAAAGGGGGGAAGGATGTAACACCCCAGGTAAATAAATAGTATGACATTTTCAAATTTATCCATATTTGTGAATAAAATATTAATATAACCATAAAGGGGATGCTATGCTCGATGGCGTACCCAACACGCAACAACGAGTTTCTTGGGAATCTTGCGTTGCACTCTAAAAATAAAATAATATTATTTTAAATGGTAGTTAATTCCTAGTCGTTGTAATGGCGGGAATGAACAGAACTAACTAAAAAATTATTATATATATATTTCAAATATTTTTACTCTTTACAATAAATGTTAGAGGATTAAAAATGCGAATTAATCCAATTTTAAGCGTTAACAGTCTAATATTCTTTAAAAGGTCGATTAACCGCCTTTTGATAGTGAACCTCTTTTAAAACAACTTTTTGACAATTTTATGTGATATATTTGACAAAATAAAATTCTTCTTTAGAATCGGCACATCCAAATTTACTTTGTGTAAATATTTGGTATCTTTCTAATAAAGTTCATATTTTATAATGAATAGTGAAAAATGTTGTATTTTAATTCAAAACCTCTTTTTAATCTAATTTATTTATATGACTAGATTATCTTTCTAATTGGTTTTAAAGTGTAAATAGAATATATTTTTACCATTTTATCTAATGGTGGTCATTGTATTTAATACCACTTTATGGTTGGACTTAAACGAGTGTCAATCTTTTGAAAGATATTGTTTCTTAAAAACACGCTATTTGTTTTAACAGCGGGGTTTATTTATAAATTTAATTAATGAAAATTCTATGTTATTAATTTGGTAAAATATGCATCATTTTTGAATTCGGAATATCAAATATAGCTTAGTGTGAATTTTTGTTATTTTTCTAAAAAACTTCAATTTTTTTAATGATTTGTGAAACCACAAAGTGGTGGTTACAAATTTTGAATTTTCGTTTAAATGGGACTTTACCACTTATGTGATTTGAATTTCAAAAATCCAATTTAAATGATTTTAATTGTTAAGTAAAATGTGGTTCAATGGGATGAAAATAGTTTTTGATGAAAAGTAACTTTTAAGTTTTATTAATCGCGATTAAAGGTTATAGTGTGATTTACGGTAAAAATGATATTATAATAAAATGAAAATATCTTGACACATGTCCTAACCCTATTGGATGAGTTATGGCCGACCAAGACAACCCATGGGTCGATTTTTGGTACCCCATGGAGCCACTTGGGTTTGATAATGACATTTAAGCCTTTTATTTAAAGTTAAAATAAAAATGTCACAAACATGATTTTTTTTTACTAAAACAATTTTTACATATGTTTATAGAAGTCAGAATTTTGACTATAAATAGTAATTTGAAAGATAAAAATATTTCCTACATCATAGTAATTGTTTTATAATTTTTAGACCTTAAATAAAATAAATGCTTTATGACATCATGATGATGCAGCGATGACCTCATTATTTAATGATTTAAATAAAATGGAATGATAATGAACATTCAAGGACCTAAACATGTAAAAACCCAATTGGATGGGTGTATTTTGAACCCTTATCACCTTATCCTCGAAACCCATCAATGTGGGACCATTAAAATCTGAAAACCATTTGGAAATAAAGTAACCTTTTATACTTTACCAAGAGTGCCCCTCCTCTCCTCTTATAAAAGGCCCCCACCTCTACCACCTTACCCACACATCTCAAGCCTTTTGTTTGGCCAAGATCTAATCATTTTTTCTCTCCACATACCTCTCCTCATCTTAGATTCCTTAACTTAGGCAGGAAGCTCTTCATGAAACCCTTTTGGTTCAGACCAATTTGAGTTACCCAATTTTACGGTAAGGTCTTTACTTGTGCTCTTTTGTTTTATTTTGCTTCTCCAACCCCTTAACTCTTTTTATTCATTTATTTTGTTACAACTACAGTATCTTCAATATACTATGATGTTTCTATAATATGTATTCGAGCTACACTTACACACACCTTCATCTAATGGTTAAAGAACTTACTGTTTCTGTGGATGGAGAATTTCTGGCTCACGAAACGATGATTGTTCAACACTCATATAACACCTTCAAAGGTGGACATTAAGATGCAACTATGTTTATATATGAAATATAATATTTTTATGTTTTACATAAGCTTCTGTATTTTTCATTTGTAGCATTCCTTTATGGCTTCCATTATGGGTATATGCGATATGTTTATTTTAGGAAGTGTGGACTACCACCCCCTCAAAGTGATTTGATTCATTAGTGCCATATGTGGGATGTATAAAGGATGGATTTAATGTTATTATATATGATTTTATACTGTAATTATAATATATCTTTATATAATTATTGTTTTCTTTCCATTAAAGTATGAGATAGAAATGAAAGTAGCATTCATGCGTACATACAGCTTACCGTCTCCATGAACAGTGCATTTCATTTCTTATCCTCAAATGTAATGTACTATTATAAGTACATAAAATGGATATATATGATGTATGATACATATAAAGGATGAATAAAATTCTGGAATTAAAAATATACAAATCTCTCATTTAGTTTTAATTCCATTAATATGACATAGAAATGAAAGTAGCGTTCATGCGTACTTACGGCTTACCATCTCCATGAACGGTGCCTTTCATTTCTTACCTATAAATGATTATGTAATATTATAAATACATGTATATGCTGGATATATATGATATATATGATATCCAAATCAGGAATTTCTTTCTGGATATAAAGAACCTTTGACCACATGAACAACATGTAATTGTAAGAAGTCCACTTTTGACTTAAGAACCAAATATCGTCAAAACAAACATTATTAACTTAAATGATTACATAATGTTTATAACATGTCAATAATTGATATAAAAAGAATAATGTACATGAAAAAGGTTTTTAAGAAATTATAAATTAACTCAATTTTATTATTCATGACGTTAAAGAACGATCGAGTCAAGTCGGACCCGAGGTAAGGGATCCTACTCCTCTCTTTCTTTTTAAGTACACTCTTTTATGACATTCCTTTTAAAGATCATATTCCTTGTTATTGGGATTTTCTTTTATATTAATCTTACTGTTATTTTTGTGTTCATATGATGAGAGACTATATTCTCTCTCATCAATCCATTTTGGAAGTTTTGAGTGGCGCCTTTAGGCTGCCGAATTTCCGTAAGAGATCTAACCTCTCTCTTTCATTTTAAGTACTCTCCTTTATGTTACTTCTTTTAAGATCCTATATGTTATGATAGAGGATGTTATTTTATATTCCACTTAAATTTTATTGTAATATTATTCGAGACCCTGTTTGATCTCATCAATCCATTTTTGGAAGCTTTAAGTGGCGCTATTAGGCTGCCGAGTTTTCGTAAGGGATTTGTCAAATCACTTTTATTCTCGTGAGATTTATGCTACATTTGCCACAATTTCCTTTGAGTGGTGTATGTACTGCCCATTATTGTACTCATTGTGTAATATACTTTCATTTATGAGTATTTACATCGATGTTGTATTGTCCTTCTTTCACGAGGTGTATGTTTCGAAAGATACCCATGTCGGTAAGGGAACCTTTCACCCTCCTCTTTTTAAAAGACTTCTTTTGTCATGTCTTTTAATTCACATACTATTATGTTGGGATATGTTATTCTATATCCTTATTGATTTAACATTTATTTACATGTGATGAGATACCATTTTTTATCTCTCATCAACTCATTTTTTGAATTTTGTAGTGATGCCATTAGGCTGTCAAATTTTTGCAAGGGAACTTCTTAACCCAAATTTAATTCTTTGGGATAAAATTATAATCCTTGAATATATCGTTCTATGAATATGTGTGAATATCCTATGATTTTTTTACACTTAATATCCACTTATATTTGGTGTATTCGTTTGTCACACATAATTATGTAATTGATTTAACCTTAAACCAAGGATACCGTCTTTGTAAGGAACTTCATATCAATCTCCTTTCATTAAGGCATATTTTGTTTTATACACAGCTTTCTTTTATACGGTGTATAAACCCCTTTGACTTTTACTTTTATACAAAAGAAATCTTTTTCTATGATGTGTTTTACTAGACGACAAAAATGAATGTTTCTTTTAACATACGTGGTGACAACGACCTTTTCCGCCGCCGCGAGTATTATTTGATCTTTGGATTCCTCAACAAGCTGTAATGTTTTTAAAATAAAATAAATACCATATACTCTTTTATGTATTTTGGTATTGAAAATTGTTTTGATAAAGGATTCTAATTTTTTCAATATATTTAAATGATATACTGTGATTGAAATGTGGAAATGTTATCATTACTTTATATTGGTTATATGTGTTGTAATTTTATAATGGTACTTGCACATTCTACAGGTGGTTACGTGATAAACCATTTGACGGGTAGTGCTGTGAATACCAGGATGGGTGGTTACGTTATAACTTCCAATGCATTGGGTATGGAAGTTGGCCGTATGGCAATTCCATTAAGTATGTATGGAAGTTGGCCAAATGGCTATTCCATTAAGTGATATGTGTGGAAGTTGACTTTATGGATATTCCACTTAAGTATGTTTATGTCCGAAGTTACCTTTATATGTTATGTTATCTTTATCTTGGTTTTATGGTAATCTTTTGGTTACAAAAGGGTATGTAATGAACTTTTATTCAGTGAAGAGTTTTTACTACTTCAAAAAGGTGAAAAGTAATACTTTGACGAAGTATACATGGTTTACTTGTTGTTTTGAAAAACTAACTATTTTTATTCTTTGTGTATCCCTTACTGCGATTTTTATGCTCATCCCATGTTTTTGAAATGTTTTTCACAAGACTTAACGTGGAATAGGGTCAAGGATGGGATCAAGGGAAAGTCATGCAACCTAAAACATGGAACTAGACATGTTTCTTTTTAAGAGTTTTTTATTTTATTGAAACTTAGTAGAAGTGTCTACTTTGTAATATTTTGAGATGTAATAGTTATGTCCTAATTCTATAAAACTCTAAACCTGAAAAGATCCTCAATTGGAATTATTCATTTAATTCAATATTAAGTAAGGTTTAAGGCTGGGGCCTTATAGTTGGTATCAGAGGTCGGTTTAGATAACATTAGAGGTTAGGGTATTCTTTAAGCACAAGTGACATGACCATAATGGTTAGGATTTCATAAATAGTCCTAGTTTTAGATATAGTGAATGAGTAAGTATATCTTAGTGTTTATATTCTTCTTTAGTACATGATGGTTTTGTTGATATACTCACACTGACCTTTTTGGTTTTATTAAATGGTTGGATCTAGCAGGTACCAAAGTAACGGTGGATGTGAAGGAAAATGTGACAGTTTTCTGAGCGAGAAACAGAATGATATGGGAGCTACAATGAGAACTCTTTTGTTTATCCTCAACCAACTATCTGGAGTCATGATTGAACACCTAAACCTTGGTGATTTCTATAAGGCATCATATATGCGAGAAACAAATCCCTACAGAACTACAGGTAATATTCATAAAGGTAAGTGTGTTCAAAAACCTATGTGTCATATATGTGGAAAGAAACACCTAGGAAAATGTTTCAAAGGGACAGAAATATGCTATAGAGGTGGAAATGAAGGTCATAAAGCAAGAACCTTCCATGGAAAAAGGAAGCATCCAGTTGACTCGAGGAAAGGGAAAGAAGTTCTTTCTGAGGGATCAATTGAATGTTTTAAATGTGGTGTGCATGGTCATTATGCAAAAACATGTCCTATGAAGAATTTTCGTGAATGGGATCACCAGGATCATACAAATAATTATTTACCAACACCTAATGCCATTCCGATTGAGGATGATGAAACTGACAATGACCAATCAAAGGTATGGATTATTTCTTAACTTTTGTTTTCTATTTTGGAATCGTAGGATATGATTCATGATTTTGTTTGTAGGAAAGATGTCTTCCAGAATAAGTTGGAAAGAATGGTTAATGGATCAAGAATAATGTTGAATGAGTAAGAAGTCAACATATAAGGGCTTTAAGAGTTATGGTGAAATTCTTAAGAGTATTAAGTGTCTTTTGATTATGGGGTACATTAGAAGACTTTTTATAGTATGTGTAACACTGATGTTTGATATATGAAAATTTTATTCAAAGAATAGTAATCTGTTATTTTGTAGACATAGTTATAAAGAAACATTTTGGTTTATATGATCCTTACTTTCAAGGTAATTATGGGTTACTATATGTAATGATGGAAAGTGAAAGTCATGAGATAAAATTGAGGTTAAATTACATTATGGTTATTTTTGAAGTTTTTATATCGTTATTGGGGAATGTTTTAAGAATTATGTAGTTTTGGAAAAAGGACAACAGGCAGACCGTGTGACAACCCGTTGCGTCGGACAAGGCTACGGGAATCGATCCCACAACCAAAGTGCAATGGGTATTTATCTCTGACCACTGGACTGCGTGAAGTCTTTGGTTAGTTTGACTAATTCTTTTTAGGTAAATGATTTTATTAATTAAGAGTTTGTTGATTTTGGGATATCGATGTAAATTTATTAACTTATCATGGATGATATGTGATTAGGTTAATTACTTTTCAATGCAATACTTTAGGAGCAACTGATGTTTTTTTGGAGATAAATGTAACGAATTAACCTGGAATACTATGTGAGTAAATCCTTAAAATATTTGGGTTTCAATCTTAGTTTGGTTTACTTTGAGGAATTTTACGGAAAAATTGTTTATCGAATGGTCCTCGTTGAACTTTGGGTTTTGATGGACAAATTTTAGAGATTAAGAATAGATTTTCTTTTTATAAAGGGTTATCCTTTTCTGGATTATCTGATCTTGTACTAACCTTTTTGTATTTGGTTTTGGTTAGAGTCTAAAGACATGGGAAGTGTATAGTTCTCTTTTGTGGATTATGTGATTCTCTAGAAATTGATCATAGTACTCTTAATGCGAACATGTCTTCCTAAATACCCATCTTTTGGAGAAAATATCAGTTTGATTAAGGAATATAGTAAAAGTTGAAAGTCTACATGACAACTAAGTATATTTAATTATGATTTAGTTAAGATCAAAAATAAATTCATCCATGAAGAGTAACTTAAAAAAATGTTGTATGTTAACTTTTCCTACTGGGGAATCGAATACCGTTTAACCCATCACAAGTTTGTGATTTTCCTATGGTTAACCTTCTCCTAGACATGTTTACTATCACTCTCCATCAGAACATGACCCTTTGGTTTTTCCTCCATGTCCATATTTTCATACTTGGAATCCTAGTTTGTGTTAACTCGGGTGACCTTTGTACTTTCCTTTCTTTCTTTTAAAGTGATAGTTTAATTTACTCCTTTTCTGATGGGGGGCTTTCAAAGAAGTATCCAAGCCCAATTTTAAAATTGCGAGGACACAATTCCCAAAAGGGGGGAAGGATGTAACACCCCAGGTAAATAAAGAGTATGACATTTTCACATTTATCCATATTTGTGAATAAAATATTAATATAACTTTAAAGGGGACGCTATGATCGAAGGCATACCCAACACGCAATAACGAGTTTCTTTGGAATCTTACATTGCACTCTAATAATAAAATAATATTATTTTAAATGGTAGTTAATTCCTAGAAGTTGTAATGGAAGGAATGAAAAGAACTAACTACAAAATTATTATATATGTTTGTCAAATATTTTTACTCTTTACAATAAATGTTAGAGGATTAAACTGCGAATGAATACAATATTAAGCGTAGACAGTCTAATATTCTTTAAAAAGTCGATTAACCGCCTTTTGATGGTGATCCTCTTTTAAATCCACTTTTTGACAATTTTATGTGTTATATATGGCAAAATAAAATTCTTTTTTAGAATCAGCACATCAATATTTACTTTGTGTAAATTTTTGGTATCTTTCTGATAAAGTTCATATTTTTTAATGAATAGTGAAAAATGTTGTATTTTAATTCAAAACCGCTTTTTAATATAATTTATTTGTATGACTAGATTTTCTTTATAATTGGTTTTAAAGTGTAAATAGAATATATTTTTACCATTTAATCCAATTTTGGTCATTGTATTTAATACCACTTTAAGGTTGGACTTAAACGAGTGTCAATCTTTTGAAAGATATTGTTTCTTAAAAACACGCTATTTGTTTTAACAACGGGGTTTAATTATAAAATTAATTAATGAAAATTCTATGTTATGAATTTGGTAAAATTGACATCATTTTTGAATTCAGAATATCAAATATAGCTTAGGGTTAATTTTTGGTATTTCTCTGAAAAACATCAATTTTTTTGATGAATAGTGAAACCACAAAGTGGTGGTTACAAATTTTGAATTTTCATTTAAATGAGACTTTACCACTTATGTGATTTTAATTTCAAAAATCCAATTTAAATTATATTAATTGTTAATTAAAATGTTGTTCAATGGGATGAATATAATTTTTGATGAAAAGTAACTTTTAAGTTTTATTAATCGCGATTACAGGTAATTAGTGTGATTTAAGGTAAAAATGATATTATAATAAAACAAAAATATCTCGACACATTTCCTAACCCTATTGGATGAGTTAGGGCCGACCAAGACAACAAATTGGTCGATTTTTGGTACCCCATGGAGCCACTTGGGTTTCATAATGACATTTATGCCTTTTATTTAAAGTTAAAATAAAAATGTCACAAACATGATTTGTTTTTACTAAAACAATTTTTACATGTGGTTATACAATTCAGAATTTTGACTATAAATAGTAATTGGAATGCTAAAAATATTTCCTTCATCATAGTATTTGTTTTTTAATTTTTAGACCTTAAATAAATTAAATTCTTTATGACATTATGATGATGAAGCGATGACCTCATTATTTAATGATTTAAATAAAATGGAATAAGAATGCAAAATATAAGACCTACACATGTCAAAAACCTATTGTATGGGTGGATTTCGAACCCTTATCACCTTATACTTGAAACACATCAATGTGGGACCATTAAAATCCAAAAACCATTTGGAAATAAAGTAACATTTTATACATTACCAAGATTGCCCCTCCTCTCCTCTTATAAAAGGCCCCCACCTCTACCAACTTACCCACACCTCTCAAGCCTTTGGTTCGGCGAAGCTCTGATCATTTTGTCTCTCCACATCCCTATACTCATCCTAGAATCCTTAACGTAGGCAGGAATCTCTTCAAGAAACCCTTTTGGTTCAATCCAAAGGGAGTTTCCCAATTTTAAGGTAACGTCTTCACTTGTGCTCTTTTGTTTTATTTTGCTTCTCCAACCCCCTTAACTCTTTTATTTATTTCTTTTGTAACGACTAAAGTATCTTAAATATACTAGGATGTTGTTATAATAAGTATTATAGCTACACTTACACACACCTTCATCTGATGGTTAAAGAACATACTATTTCTGTGGATAACGAATTTCTACCTCACAAAACGATGATTGTTCAACACTCATATAACACCTTCAAAGGTGGCCATTAATATGTCACTATGTTTACATATGATATATAATATTTTTATGTTTTACTTAAGCTTCTGTATTTTTCATTTTTAGCATACCTTTATGGCTTCCATTATGGGTATACGCGATATCTTTATTTTAGGAAATGCGGACTACTGCCCCCTCAAAGTGATTTGATTCGTTAATTCCATATGTGGGATGTATAAAAGATGGATTTAAAGTTATTATATATGATTTTATAATGGAATTATAATATACCTTTATATCATTATTGTTTTCTTTTGATTAATGTATGAAATAGAAATGAATGTAGCATTGATACATACGTACAGCTTACCGTCTCCATGAATGGTGCATTTCATTTCTTATCCTCAAATGTAATGTACTATTATAAGTACATATAATGGATATATATGATGTATGATACATATAAAGGATTAATATAATTCTGTAATTAATAATAAACACATCTCTCATTTAGTTTTAATTCCATTAATATGTCATAGAAATGAAAGTAGCGTTCATGCGTACGTACGGCTTACCGTCTCCATGAACGGTGCATTTTCATTCATACATATAAATGATTACGTAATATTATAAATACATGTATATTCTGGATATATATGATATATATGATATCAAAATCAGGAATGTCATTCTGGATATAAAGAACCTTTGACCACACGAACAACATGTCATTATAAGAAGTCCACTTTTGACTTAAGAACAAAATATCGAGAAAACAAACATTATTAACATAAATGATTACATAATGTTTTTAACATGTCAATAATTGATATAAAAGGAATAATGAACTTTAAAAAGGTTCTTATGCAAGTATAAATTAACTCCAGTTTATTATTCAGGACGTTAAAGAACGATCGAGTCAAGTCGGACCCGAGGTAAGAGATCCTACTCCTCTCTTTCTTTCTAAGTACACTCTTTTATGTCATTCCTTTTAAAGATCATATTTCTTGTTATTGGGATTTTCTTTTATATTACTCTTACTATAATATTTATGTTCATATGATGAGAGACCCTATTTTCTCTCATCAGTCCATTTTGGAAGTTTTGAGTGGCGCCGTTAGGCTGCCGAATTTTCGTAAGAGATCAAACCTCTCTCTTTCATTTTAAGTACTCTCCTTTATGTTACTTCTTTTAAGCTCCTCTTTGTGATGATGGGGGATGATCTTTTATATTCCTCTTAAATTTTATTGTAATATGATGAGAGACCCTATTTTATCTCATCAATTCATTTTTGGATGTTTTAAGTGGCGTCGTTAGGCTGCAGAGTTTTCGTATGGGATTTTTCATCTCACTTTTATTCCCATGAGATTTATGCTACATTTTCCACAATTTCATTTGAGTGGTGTATGTACTGCCCATTATTTTACTCATTGTGTAATATACTTTCATTTATGAGTATTTACATCAATGTTGTATTGTCCTTCTTTCACGGGGTGTATGTTTCGAAAGATACCCATGTCGGTAAGGGAACCTTTCACACTCCTTTTTTTAAAAGACTTCTTTTGTTATGTCTTTTAATTCACATACTTTTATGTTGGGATATGATCTTCTATATCCTTATTGATTTAAATTTTATTTACATGTGATGAGACAGCTTTTTTATCTCTCATCAACTCATTTTCTGAATTTTCTAGTTACGCCATTAGGCTGTCAAATTTTTGCAAGGGAAATTCATAACCCAAATTTGATTCTTTGGGATAAACTTATACTCCTTGAATATGTCGTTCAATGAATATTTGTGAATAACATATAATTGTTTTACACTTAATATCCACTTATATTTGGTTTATTCGTTTGTCACACATAATTATGTAGTTGATTTATCCATAAACCATGGATATCGTCTTTGTAAGGGACTTCGTCTCAATATCCTTTCATTGAGGCGTATTTCATTTTATACACAACTTTCTTTTATATGGTGTATAAACCCCTTTGAATTTTACATTTATACAAACGGAATATTTTTCTATGAATCATTTTACTAAACGACAAAAAGGAATGTTTCTTTTAACGTGCGCGGTGACACCGACCTTTTCTGCCGCCGCGAGTATTATTTGATCTTTGGCTTCCTCAATAAGCCGTAATGTTTTTAAAATAAAATAAATACCATATACTCTTTTATGTATTTTGGTATTGAAAATGGTTTTGATAAAGGATTATAATTTTGTCAATATATTTAAATGATATATTGTGATTGAAATGTGGAAATGTTATCATTCCTTTATATTGGTTTTATGTGTTATAATTTTATAATGGTATTTGGACATTTTACAGGTGGTTACGTGGTAAACCATATGACGGGTGGTGCCGTGAATACCAGGACAGGTGGTTACGTTATAACCTCCAATGCATTGGGTATGGAAGTCGGCCGTATAGCTATTCCATTATGTATGTATGGAAGTTGGCCGAATGGCTATTCCATTAAGTGATATGTGTGGAAGTCAACCTTATGTTTATTCCACTTAAGTATGTTTATGTCCCAAGATACCTTTATATGTTATGTGATCTTTATATAGGTTTTATGGTAATCTTTTGGTTACAGAAGGGTAAGTAATGAACTTTTATTCAGTGAAGAGTTTTTTCTACTTTGAAAAGGTGAAAAGTATTACTTTGATAAAGTATACATGGTTTACTTGTTGTTTTGAAAAACTAACAGTTTTCATTCTTTGTGTATCCCTTACTGAGCTTTTTATGCTCATCCCAAGTTTTTGAAATGTTTTTCACAGGACTTAACGTGGAATAGGGTCAAGGATGGGATCAAGGGAATGTCATGCAACCTAAAACATGGAACTAGACATGTTTCTTTTTAAGAGTTTTTTATTTTATCGAAACTTAGTCGAAGTGTCTACTTTGTAATCTTTTGAGATGTAATTGTTATGTCCTAATTCTATAAAACTCTAAACCTGAAAAGATCCTCAATTTGAATTATTCATTTAATTCAATATTAAGTAAGGTTTAAGGATGGGGCCTTATAATTGGTATCAGAGGTCGGTTTAGATAACTTTAGAGGTTAGGGTATTCTTTAAGCATAAGTGACATGACCATAATGGTTAGGATTTCATAAACAGTCCTAGTTTTAGATAAAGTGAATGAGTAATTATATCTCAGTGTTTATCTTCCTCTTTATTACATGATGGTTTTGTTGATATACTCACACAGACCTTTTTGGTTTTAGTAAATGGATGGATCTAGCAAGCACCAAAGTAAAGGTGGATGTGAAGGAAACTATGACAGTTTTCTGAGCGAGCAACTGAATGATATGGGAGCTGAAATGAGAACTCTTGTGTTTATTCTCAACCAACTATCTGGAGTCATGATTGACCACCTAAACCTTGGTGATTTCAATAAGGCATCATATATGCGAGAAACAAATCCCTACGAAACTACAGGTAATAATCATAAAGGTAAGTGTGTTTAAAAACCTATGTGTCATAGATGTGGAAAGAAACACCTAGGAAAATGTTTCAAAGGGACAGAAATATGCTATAGATGTGGAAATGAATGTCATAAAGCAAGAACCTGCCATGGATAAAGGAAGCATCCAGTTGACTCGAGGAAAGGGAAAGAAGTTCTTTCTGAGGGATCAATTGAATGTTTTAAATGTGTTGTGCATGGTCATTATGCAAACACATGTACTATGAAGAAGTTTCGTGAATGGGATCACCAAGATCATACAAATACTCGTTTACCAATACCTAATTCCATTCCGATTGAGGATGAAGAAACTGACAGTGACCAATCAAAGGTATAGATTATTTCTTAACTTCTGTTTTCTATTTTGGAATCTTAGGATATGATTAATGATTTTGTTTGTAGGAAAGAAGTATTTCAGAATAAGTTGGAAAAGGAATGGTTAAGGGATCATGAAGAATGTTGAATGAGTATGAAGTCAACATATAAGGGCTTCAAGAGCTATTGTGAAATTCTTAAGAGTATTAATTGTCTTTTGATTATGGGGTACATTAGAAGACTTTTTATAGTACGTGTAACACTGATGTTTGATATATGAAAATTTTATTTAAAGAATAGTAATCTGTTCTTTTGTGGACATAGTTATAAAGAACCATTTGGGTTTATATGATCCTTACTTTCGAGGTAATTATGGGTTACTATATGTAATGATCGAAAGTGAAAGTCATGAGAGAAAATTTAGGTTAAATTACATTATGGTTATTTTTGAAGATTTTATCTTGTTATTGGGGAATGTTTTAAGAATTATGTAGTTTTGGAAAATGGACAACACACAAACCGTGTGAAAACCCATCGCGTTGGAAAAGGCTACGGGAATCGAACCCACAACCAAAGTGCAATGGGTATTTATCGCCGACCACTGGACTACGTGAAGTCCCTGGTTAGTTTGACTAATTATTTTTAGTTAAATGATTTTATAAATTAAGAGTATGTTGATTTTGGGATATCTATTGAAATTTATTAACTTATCATGGAGGATATATGATTAGGTTATTTACTTTTCAATGCGAGACTTTTAGAGCAACTGATGTTTTTTTGGAGATAAATGTTACGATGTAACTTGGAAGACTATGTGACTAAATCCTTAAAATATTTGGGTTTCAATCTTAGTTTGGTTTACTTTGAGGAATTTTATGGAAAAATTGTTTATCGAATGATCCTCATTGAACTTTGGGTTTTGTTGGACAAATTTTGGAGATTAAGAATAGATTTTCTTTTTATAAAGGGTTATCCTGTTCTGGATTATCTGATCGTCTAATAACCTTTTTTGTTTTGGTTTTGGTTAGAGTCTAAAGACATGGAAAGTGTATATTTCTCTTTTTTGGATTAGGTGATTCTCTAGAAATTGATTACAGTACTCTTAATGCGAACAAGTCTTCCTAAATACCCATCTTTTGGAGAAAATATGAGTTTGGTTATGGAATCTTGTAAAAGTTGAAAGTCTACATGACAAGTAATTATGTTTCATTATGATTTAGTTAAGCTCAAAAAAAAATTCCTCCATCAAATGTAACTTAAAAAAATGTTGTCTGTTAACTTTTCCTACTAGGGAGTCAAATACCGTTTAACCCACCACAAGTTTCTGATTTTCTTATGGTTAACTTTCTCCTAGACATGTTTACTATCACTCTCCATCAAAACATGTCCCTTTTTCCCTCCATTTCCATATTTTCATACTTGGAATCGTAGTATGGGTTAACTCGGGTGACCCTTGTACTTTCCTTTCTTTCTTTTAAAGTGATAGTTTAATTTACTCCTTCTCCGATGGGGGGCTTTTAATGAAGTATCCAAGACCAATTTTAAAATTGCGAGGACGCAATTCCCAAAAGGGGGGAAGGATGTAACACCCCAGGTAAATTAAGAGTATGAAATTTTCACATTTATCTATATTTGTGAATAAAATATTAATATAACATTAAATGGGACTCTATGCTCGATGGCGTACCCAACACGCAACAACGAGTTTCTTGAGAATCTTACGTTGCACTATAATAATAAAATAATATTATTTTAAATGGTAGTTAATTCCTAGCCGTTGTAATGGCAGGATTGAATAGAACTAACTAAAAAATTATTATATATGTTTGTCAAATATTTTTACTCTTTACAATAAATGTTAGAGGATTAAAAATGCGAATGAATCCAATTTTAAGCGTAGACAATCTAATATTTTTTAAAAGGTCGATTAACCGCCTTTTGATGGATAACCTCTTTTAAATCCACTTTTTGACAATTTTATGTGTTGTATTTGACAAAATAAAATTCTTCTTTAGAATCGGCACATAAAAATTTACTTTGTGTAAATTTTTGATATCTTTCTGATAAAGTTCATATTTTTTAATGAATAGTGAAAAATGTTGTATTTTAATTCAAAACCTCTTTTTAATATAATATATTTATATGACTAGATTATCTTTCTAATTGGTTTTAAAGTGTAAATATAATATATTTTTATCATTTAATCCAATGGTGGTCATTGTATTTAATACCACTTTAAGGTTGGACTTAAACGAGTGTCAATCTTTTGAATGATATTGTTTCTTAAAAAATCGCTATTTGTTTTAACAATGGGGTTTAATTATAAAATTAATTAATGAAAATTATATGTTATTAATTTGGTAAAATAGACATCATTTTTGAATTAGGAATATCAAATATAGCTTAGGGTGAATTTTTTGTATTTTTCTGAAAAACATCAATTTTTTGATGAATAGTGAAACCACAATGTGGTGGTTACAAATTTTGAATTTTCATTTAAATGAAACTTTACCAATTCTGTGATATGAATTTCAAAAATAAAATTTATATTATTTTAATTCTTAATTAAAATATGGTTCAATGGGATGAAAATAATTTTTGATGAAAAGTAACTTTTATGTTTTATTAATCGTGATTAAAGGTAATTAGTGTGATTTAAGGTAAACATGATATTATAATAAAATGAAAACATCTTGACACATTTCCTAACCCTATTGGATGAGTTATGTCCTACCAGGACAACCCATTGGTCTATTTTTGGAACCCCATGGAGCCACATGGGTTTGATAATGACATTTATGCCTTTTATTTAATGTTAAAATAAAAATGTCACAAACATTATTTGTTTTTACTAAAACAATTTTTACATGTGGTTATACAAGTCAGACGTTTGACTATAAATAGTAATTGGAAAGCTAAAAATATTTCCTACATCATGGTATTTGTTTTATAATTTTTAGACCTTAAATAAATAAAATTCTTTATGACATAATGATGATGCAGCGATGAACTCATTATTTAATGATTTAAATAAAATGGAAATATAATGCACAATCTAGGACCTAAAAATGTCAAAAACCTATTGGATGGGGGGATTTTGAACCCTTATCACCTTATCCTCGAAACACATCAATGTGGGACTATTAAAATCCGAAAACCATTTGTAAATAAAGTAACATTTTATACATTAACAAGAGTGCCCCTCCTCTCCTCTTATAAAAGGCCCCCACCTCTACCACCTTACCCACACCTCTCTAGCCATTGGTTAGTCCAATATCTGATCATTTTGTCTCTAAACATCCCTATACTCATCCTATAAGCCTTAACTTAAGAAGGAACTTCTTCAAGGAACCCTTTTGGTTCAAACTAAAGGGAGTTACCCAATTTTAAGGTAACGTCTTCACTTGTGCTCTTTTGTTTTATTGTCCTTCTCCAACCCCCTAAACTATTTTTATTAACTTAATTTGTAACAACTCCAGTATCTTCAATATACTAGGATGTTGTTATAATTTGTATTCGAGCTACACTTACATACACCTTCATCTAATGGTTAAAGAACATACTGTTTCTGTGGATGGCGAATTTCTGCCTCACGAAACGATGATTGTTCAACACTCATATAACACCTTCAAAGGTGGAAATTAAGATGTCACTATGTTTATATATGATATATTATATTTTTATGTTTATTTAAGATTCTGTATTTTTCATTTGTAGCATACCTTTATGGCTTCCATTATGGGTATACGTGATATCTTCATTTTAGGAAGTGCGGACTACCGCCCCCTCAAAGTGATTTGATTCGTTAATGCCATATGTGGGATGTATAAATGATGGATTTAATGTTATTATATATGATTTTATACCTTAATTATAATATACCTTTATATCATTATTGTTTTCTTTCCATTAAAGTATGAGATAGAAATGAAAGTAGCATTCATGCGTACGCACGACTTATCGTCTCCATGATTGGTGCATTTCATTTCTTATCCTCAAATGTAATGTACTATTATAAGTACATATAATGAATATATATTATGTATGATACATATAAAGGATGAATATAATTCTGGAATTAAAAATATACACATATCTCATTTAGTTTTAATTCCATTAAAATGACATAGAAATGAAAGTAGCGTTCATGCGTACGTACGGCTTACCGTCTCAATGAACGGTGCATTTCATTTCTTACCTCTAAATGATTATGTAATATTATAAATACATGTATATTCTGGATATATATGATATATTTGATATCCAAATAAGGAATTTCATTCTGGATATAAAGAACCTTTGACCACACGAACAACATGTAATTGTAAGAAGTCCACTTTTGACTTAAGAACCAAATATCGTCAAAACAAACATTATTAATTTATATGATTAAATAATGTTTATAACATGTCAATAATTGATATAAAAGGAATAATGAACTTTAAAAAGGTTCTTAAGAAAGTAGAAATTAACTCAAGTTTATTATTCATGACGTTAAAGAACGATCGAGTCAAGTCCGACCCGAGGTAAGGGATCCTACTCCTCTTTTTCTTTTTAAGTACACTCTTTTATGTCATTCCTTTTAAATATCATATTTCTTGTTATTGGGATGTTATTTTATATTAATATTACTGTAATTTTAATTTTCATATGATGAGAGACCCTATTCTCTCTCATCAATCCATTTTAGAAGTTTTGAGGGGCGCCGTTAGGCTGCCGAATTTTCGTAAGAGATCTAACCTCTCTCTTTCATTTTATGTACTCTCCTTTATGTTACTTCTTTTAAGCTCCTCTTTGTTATGATTGGGGATGTTATTTTATATTCCTCTTACATTTTTTTGTAATATGATGAGAGACCCTATTTGATCTCATAAATCCATTTTTGGAAGATTTAAGTGGCGCTGTTACGCTGCCGAGTTTTCGTAAGGGATTTTTCATCTCAGTTTTATTCCCGTGAGATTTATGATACATTTGCCACAATTTCCGTTGAGTGGTGTATGTACTACCAATTATTTTACTCATTGTGTAATATAATTTCATTTATGAGTATTTACATCAATGTTGTATTGTCCTTCTTTCACGGGGTGTATGTTTCGAAAGATACCCATGTCGGTAAGGGAACCTTTCACCCTCCTCTTTTTAAAAGACTTCTTTTGTCATGTCTTTTAATTCACATACTATTATGTTTGGATATGTTCTTCTATATCCTTATTGATTTAAATTTTATTTCCATGTGATGAGATACCCTTTTTATCTCTGATCAACTCATTTTCTGAATTTTGTAGTGACGCCATTAGGCTGTCAAATTTTTGCAAGGGAAGTTCTTAACCCAAATTTGATTCTTTGGGATAAACTTATACTCCTTGAATATGTTGTTCTATGAATATGTGTGAATTACCTCTTATTTTTTTACACTTAATATCCACTTATATTTGGTGTATTCGTTTGTCACATATAATTATGTAATTGATTTATCCTTAAACCAAGGATACCGTCATTATAAGGGACTTTGTCTCAATATCCTTTAATTGAGGCATATTTCGTTTTATACACAACTTTCTTTTATACGGTGTATAAACCCCTTTGACTTTTACTTTTATACAAAAGGAATTTTTTTCTACGAAGCATTTTACTAAATGACAAAAAGGAATATTTCTTTTAACGTACGCGGTGACAATGACCTTTTCCACCGCCGTGAATATTATTTGATCTTTGGCTTCCTCAACAAGCCGTAATGTTTTTAAAATAAAATAAATACCAAATAATATATTATTTAATTTGGTATTGAAAATGGTTTTGATAAAGGATTCTAATTTTTTCAATATATATAAATGATATATTGTGATTGAAATGTGGAAATGTTATCATTCTTTTATATTGGTTTTATGTGTTATAATTTTATAATGGTACTTGGACAATTTACGGGTGGTTATGTGATAAACGATATGACGGGTGGTGCTGTGAATACCAGGATGGGTGGTTATGTTATAACCTCCAATGCATTGGATATGGAATTTGGTCGTATGGCTATTCCATTAAGTATGTATGGAAGTTGTCCGAATGGATATTCCATTAAGTGATATGTGTGGAAGTCGACCTTATGGTTATTCCACTTAAGTATGTTTATGTCCCAAGTTACCTTTATATGTTATGGATCTTTATGTGGGTTTTATGGTAATATTTTGGTTACAGAAGGGTAAGTAATGAACATTTATTCAGTGAATAGTTTTTAATACTTCGAAAAGGTGAAAAGTATTACTTTGATAAAGTATACTTGGTTTACTTGTTATTTTGAAAACTAACAGTTTTCATTCTTTGTGTATCCCTTACTGACCTTTTTATGCTCATCCCATGTTTTTGAAATGTTTTTCACAGGACTTAACGTGGAATAGGGTCAAGGATGGGATCAAGGGAAAGTCATGCAACCAAAATCATGGAACTAGACATGTTTCTTTTTAAGAGTTTTTTATTTTATGGAATCTTAGTAGAAGTGTCTACTTTGTAATCTTTTGAGATGTAATAGTTATGTCCTAATTCTCTAAAACTCTAAACCTGAAAAGATCCTTAATGTGAATTATTCATTTAATTCAATATTAAGTAAGGTTTATGGCTGGGGCCTTATATCCCCTCCTAAACTAATTTAAAAAAAAAGGAACCATTTTTTTCTAAACCAATCTCATTTAATATCAATTTTTATAATAATTTATTAATTTATCATTAATGAAATCATTTTATATTTTTTTAATATGGGTTCACTAATACATTCTGGTTATATCATAAATAATCCTTATATGAATTTTGTGGTTGACATATAATAACAAATATATTGATCAGAAATTGATTCTTCAAAATGATCATTTATAATGGAAACCATAATAATAATTTTTATAATATATCAAATATAATGGGTACTACACCTGTAGAAACCATTTATTGATTCTATCACACACCAACTATTAGAGTTAAATTATTATTATATAGATCGAATATAAAAACTGATTATAGTATAAATAATCTATTTTAAAAAAATCATTATTTTATCAATTTTATGACTATTTATTTCTTCCTTACATGATAAATATAAATTATTCATATTTAGTAAATTTTCACTATTAATAAGAGATCAGAAAACCATCCCATGTTAGTTTTATTACTCTTCAACTATGTGTGCCACATGAACATTTACATTCAAAAAACACTTTTGAAACTATTTCCTATATAAACTATTTATGAATATAAACACTTAAATTACAAGTTCAAATATTTATATAATTAATTAAAATATATATGTGAACAATTTTATTAATTTTTTTTACAAATTGACTAATTTTCTTTATCATATCTATTTATGTAACAATTTATTTAAAGTGATGAATTGTTGAGATAAACATTAATGTTTTTCTGGATGAATTATTTTTTATTGACATACCAAGAAAAAATTAATTGAATTTAAATAAAATACAATAAAAATAATGGAATTATTGTTGAATATTAATTTTATTAAATAATATTCTTAATATAGGTTGTACATAGTTATCTTTTAATGCTATATTTTGTGTTGAGTTTGTTGAAAAAAATAAGGGGACACGTTACTTGAATTATAAGTCACATAATTATTCATCCTTCTAATATAATCCTTTCACTAATGTGTGTAATTATATATATATATATAATAGAATAAGCCCTTTTAACATTTTTCAGAAATAATCATATCATAAAAACATACATTAAATCTTTTTCTATTGAGATAAATGAAAATAATTTTTTCTATAAATTCATTCCTTTAACCTTTATTTTGAATTAAATATTTTTTATAAAGTAGTCTTATGATATATATATTGTTCCATCAATAATCTACACATAATTATTTCACTGTTCAATTTAAAGACTCTGTAAAATCATAACCATTGAATGTTATTTCAAAATTTTTATTTATTTAAATCATACTGATTTAAAATTTCAAGGATACATATTGAATTTAAATACAAAATTTCTAAACACTGTATTGTTTTTTAAATAAATTTTAATATAAACATGGAAGAGTTATCCTTTACAAATTGGTATTACTTTTTCATAGATGTTTTATTAATAATATTTTGTGATGATTTATGTATTATAGTAAAACCAATTGTGTTTGATAATAATAAAATATTATATTTTGAAAAATAAATTAAATATTATTTGTGTCCATTCATAAAAATAAATAATTTTTATTCAATAAATAATGCAGAATAATTTCACTAGAATTAATCCACCTTGAAAATAGAAGTAAAATAAATATCACTGCATTAATGATGAGTCAACCATTATTAATTCAATATATAATTTACAATAAATAATTATAATTCATAAAAACATAGCAAGTTATTTTATTTAGATTGAATTGTTTGAAAAAAATGTATTATAAATTACCTTAAAATAGAAATTGTAATATCAATTTTAATTATAAATATAAATTATATTGATACATAAAATTGATTCTATTTATTTATTTGTCAGTTTTCATTTGGTGAATAATCATTCCATATGAAATTAAAATATTAGCACATTAAAATGAATGTAATATCCCTTCATTTTCTATGTAATTCACTCAACCTGAAGTGTAGGATACACAAGAGATTATATTAAAATCATAAAATGTTTGATTTATGTTTTTAATGCCATGAAATAATAAGTCTTACCCTTTACCCTGGAGGTTGACAGATAATAATTGAGATCGTAGATAGGTTTCCATGTCACATGGGTGGATTTTTCATAGTTATTCAGAAATTAATACAAATCCATCATAGATCTAGTATACATTGATTCCTTTATATCATGTTTCTACATTATACAATGTCGGGTACTAGGAATATCTATGGTTTATCCCCATGTTTACATTATATTAGGATCATACATTACCAGTATATTCTTTTTAGGTTTAACAAAACAAGATCAAACATATTATAGAGGAACAGTTCCATGGTCTATGAGGTTTTTTGTGTTGGCTAAAAGGTAGTATTAATCAGTTCCTTTTCACAGTCTACATATAATAAACCAGATAATCATTATCCTCCATTAATTCCCATGTTATGTACATGCACTCTTTTCAGCACAAATATACTTTTATTGCATACAGATTCCATTTTGAGAAGATATAACCCAAAATTTTAAAATATTAATTTGTGGTGATCCGGTTATTTTTGTGTAAACCTTTCAGTATTCTATTTATAATAGAATCAATATTTTTGAGATCTTGCTTTTTCATGACTAATTTTAAAAGTTAAAACGTATCCATACACTAGAAATATATTTTTATCAATTTTGACACAACTTTTTTGGATCGAGGTCTAGAAAAATATATAATGTCTCTTTTCATTCCCTGTAGTTTATGATATAATTATTATCATGCTACTTCACATTATGAGAAACCTTTCTAATTTGATACATTAATATTCATGAATATCATTATTAATTATCCTCCCAGGTACCTCATTGATTCTATTAGAATTTTGACTAGGATTTTGCCCTAATAGAAGGTGAACGTACACAATGATGAATAGTGAACTGGAATTATTGATAATATAAAATTTTGAAACACCATATTAATATATTTCATTCTTGAGATTGGATGATAGGGAATATAATTAGGGTAATTTATTTGAAATGTGACTAGCATGGTCTTACACTATGTTATTAATGTATTATAATTTTTACATAAATTAAGATAAATATTTATATATTTTGAAAAGGTTAAAAATAGTGTGGTTTTTTTTAAAACTGAATATGTGGAATTTAAATTTGAATATAAATTATAATTTGATAAAAGTAAATTGTGGAGTATAACTACATATATAATAATCATTATGTCTTCCCATGTATTATGTTTTGTTAAATAAATTTATTGGAAAGAATAGTTTTCATGATGATACTCGTAGAGGGATCCGACATTGATTTATTAAATTCATAGAGTCTTTGCATCTACAGATGTTGGAATTATTAAATAGATCAAACCCAATCTTGATAAAATTAAATGATTCCTTCAACAAAAACATATTGAAATTATAAGTGGGCTATAACCCAAAAATTATATCATTCTTATATATATATTTCAATACCACTAGTGATTCCATGGGGGCTGTGACCTTGAACGAATAAGGCTGTATATTTAATAGATTCAAAATATGAGAGAGTAATTTGACAATGTTCCAAATAGGCTTTGTTGGCCATATGTGTAACTCCAGAATAGAAGGGTTAATTGTTTTATTTTATTGAGACGTATTAATTTAAAATATTTGTATCAATTATTATTTTACTTTTCAGTCACTGTATAATGATAGTATTTTTTATGCACCATGGTTGGTTGCCTTCATAGTTTTATTAACACAGAATTCGTGTTGGAGTGATGGCCTCTAGGTAAAATAAGAAAGGAATGAGACTGTTATTTTATTCCAATTCTCTTGTTAATACCAGTGAATCGGGACCATTAACCATTATTTATCAATTAATTAACATGTTGCTTTTTTCTTCTGTTTTAAATGGGTTACAAGGAGGTAATTTATCCTTATAAACAAAATTATGCATGTTTATCATTGGAATGAGACTCAAGGTTGTAAAAATATGAACACTTTTAACATAGTAGAAATGGACCATCATGAAGCTTTATCAAATAAAATGGATGATCAGAGCTATGGAAGATTACTAAGGGTCATTCTCATGGAGATGAAAACTATTTTCATTTTTTCATTAATGTTAAAAATAAGATAATATTTATAACTATTATATCCACATAAATTAACTATATAGGGGGTCCCCGAGATAGTTTTATTTTTTTATTAGTTATCTTGTATGATCATTTAGAAAATATAAACAATATTTCATAGAATGGGGAAGATTTTTTATTAAATATTTTGAAGACTAACAATTTCTTTGGGGGTAATTCCGGAGAAATACGAGAAAAATGAGGAATTTTTTTCGATGAAATTATATGTTATTTTCATACTAAAATTTTACATAATACATCAAGGGATGGGAAGGATAATCTATTTATAAACATGATGTGGCAGGGAATTTCAATAATAAACCTTTCCATGAACGTTACTAGAACATGATGAGGATTCCAGGGATAAATGTTTCTCAAATTTGATTCAATATGTGATTAGTTTTTAGGTGATCAAATACACCTCGTAATGATTAAAAAATTCAATTAATCAGGTTATAATCGATGAAACAAACATAATAGGGGTCTTGGGTTTTGAACATGTCATTTTAGTAGGAAAATCTATGTTCTTTTAATCATTAAAAAAGAAAATTTTGACACAGTTACCAATAGGAGTGTATTCAATAGAATATCCTGATAATTGGATAATCATTTGGGGGAAGCAAACCATTGTATTATGTTTCTTATGGTGAATTCTCCCACACGTTCAAAAAATGTTGTAACACCACTATATAGTGTCATGCATGTAGATGGGTGTTTGGTTTTCATTGTATTTTGGAGACCATAATGATATAAAAAATTGGTTGAGGGTCAGGATAGACACACAATTATAGAATGAAATCAGTTACACATTACCAGATTGGTAGATATTGTTCCAGTATGAATTATGTTTATTTTATTGAACACAGTACCCATTCATAATTTCTAAAGTATTATCTATATTAATCCTCACCATGCAGTTATGATGGAGTCTAACTAATATGTGTTATCCACATAAATGATGTGTAGTCTTCTCAAAATGGTTTTGATACATGGCCTTATACAATAAGAGCTCGATTCATGATTCATTTACCATTTCTTATTTTTTAGAGACATGGGGATTCCATCCAATTTATTTTCTCAATATCAAAATATTTTGGGTGTCTTTTTTCATAGCATGGATGGAGTTATGACTATAGACACACATCTCAGGGTGTGATTTATAGTTATTAATCATTTTATGGAATTTTCACTTGAAAGTTTTGGCTATTATATCCATTTGTAGACGCTAGACATAAAAATGATATTATTTGATATTATTTCTGGTATATATATTTTTGTTCCATTCTAGGATCATATAACGTTTCATAATATTATAGTTACTATTAAACCACTATAATGATAAAACTACATTCATTAGGGATATTGGGATCACCAACTAGCCATGTGTGGATATTTTCGGTCATATTGTATTATCTCAAAGCTATTATAGGAGGCCATATTATATATGATAGTGGAATATTGAATTATAAATTTCCAATAATTCTGATATGTATTTATGAGGTCCTTGTTGATGATTTCATCAAATTGCTACATGAAAAGTTATAAATTTAACCATTTATTAGGTGCATCGGGGGGATATAGTTTAAATTATCTGTTAAATAATTAGTCCATATGATATATATGAGTTTAATTTTTATTTGGATGATTTGGAAGTGAAGGAATTCATACAAACTAGTACATTAACATCAAGTTCCCCCAAAAAAATTTCCAAACAACACATTGATCTTTTTTCAAATTTTTGGATTATTAATGTAGAATCCAACTGATGATCAAGAAGTGGTATCTTTTAATCACATTAAATATATATCAAATTATTTGACCAGTAAAAAAAATTCTCCAAGCATGAATTGAAGTTTGGTAACCATCTGATGATTGGGATACAGTAATACATACCCAATAAGGATTGCAGTAGAAGGTATGGGTTATAATAAGTCATAGTGATGCCAATATGTATAGGGAATGAACCATATTTATTCAATTTCTTGATCAATCAGGTCTTTCTGATGATCGTGGACAAGTTTTTTATAGTTCAAATCAATGGCATCAATATTTACTCTTACTATATAAATGATTATTCCAATCCCCGGGACATCATCTTTACTAAACATTAAGAGAATTTACATTACACCAATCATTGTAAATGAGAAATATCTATTAGTATAGAGATAATATTTTTCTTTTTTTCATGGGAATAAGTGGTAGTTTACTAATATAATGTTGAAGTCATTGAATCTTGGGACTGTTCTAAGAATATATTTGATTTTTAGGTTTTTCTATTTCCAGTATTCTATTATCGATCCTTCATCTTTGATTTCTCTAATCTATATGTGGAAATTCATAAAAGACCATAAATATGGTGATGTTTTTTGGTTTTATGATAATTATGGCGAACTCTAAAAGATAAAGGGTATGCTAAACTGTACATTATTCCTTACCATGCCTTTGTTGGAAAAATAAATTCATGAACATTGATGTGTTTATAGGTTTGAATAGAGTATTTATAATTTATAACCACTCAGTTGTTTCATATGGTTCATGAAAATTTAGACATGTTAGATTAATCATCCAACTCATGAATTTGTGTTAGATTTTATGGTACACCCCCTGATATATTCGATACACTATCTATTGGTTGAGAGTTTTTTTCATTTTAAAGACTATAAGATCCACTAGTATGTATTTTCACATATATATATATATATATATATATATATATATATATATGAAACTTTGGAATATTTGGTTGCTCCAATAAAAATATCACATTAAATTTGTGATTTCCTATAAACCTGAAATTGGAAAAGTAATATCTAATTTCATAAATTTGAGGTTATATATAAAAGTAGTTGCATTATCTTGAAATGAGAATCATATAATTTAATTAATTATATAAATGAATGTAGATGTTTCGAAGACCCAATTATGAGTTCATTTTACATCAAAATCTGTGGTAACTGTGCTTCTTCATATGATAATGTTGTACCATTATCTGATCAGGGTGAATTTTATTTTGAGAGAATAATTATATGATTGTCATCTAACATAATAGTGGTCCCATGGTAATAGTAATTTTCTAATTTTATATGAATGGTTATGTGTTTATATGTGATTACTCAATCATATTTTGATAAAGATTCATGAGTCTACAAAGGAATGAACTTGTTGATCTAACAATGATATATCATGTCATTTGTACAAAATACTTGTATACAAGTACAAAAATAGTTGTAGGGGTTACATAGAGAGATGATTCATATTTCATCAGGTGAAATCATGTAATCAGAGTCTTATTAGGTCATTAAATCCTCTAACCATTCTGTATTTCAAGTGGGTTTAAGAATCTATAAATTTTATTTTAGGATAACTCATGAATCCAAATAGTAACTATTGGTATGGCTGATTGTGGGGTATCTATCAATGTTAACCCAATTATAGATTATCAGGGAGACCTTCACTATTGTTGATCTGAGTAGTCATTATTTGTGGGAGATTTTTTCATATAATGTTGATTCAATAAATGAAACTTCATATATGAAATCCTAATATTAGATATTAGTTATATGAGTCTATTTAATAAAATTGGGATCATGTGTTCTTCTAAGAACAACATATTATCCTCGGAATAAAAAATTTGAATGATTGGTTTATATTCTGAACAATATTATGAAAGACTCTGTTTATAATTTTAGTGGCCTTGGGGATAATAATATATCACATATCATGTAGAATAAAATAATATCATTTATTATTTTTATTAAAATGTATCATTTCATGTCATTTTATGAAATTTCATGTGATTAAACTCCTTGGTGGTAAATGGTAGGAGAGATAACAAACATTGGAAACTGACTCATAAAAGAGACATATAAGAAAGTTAATTTGATTATAAATTGGAAAGTAACCTTAAAAAGTATGTATAAATTTTACTCATGACCATAACTAATGAAATATGGTGTTTCAGGTTAGCCCTATTGTTTTCCTTTCAGTGTCACCATTTTTGGGGATATGTTTTATTATGATGAAAATAATCTAGACCCTACGTTTTGTGTTGGTTTTTTCAGATAAAAAATTGGTGTAGTCTAATGGTTTTCTATTTATCCCAATTATATTTTTTTCTAATAATCAATGATATTTTTCTCATTCCACTATATCAGATATCTCATTATTACCTTTATCACATGATTGAATTTTTTTATGTCGAGATATATTTTGATGTTTAATTTTGTGAGAATCCATTTTTTATTGTATATTGTAGAAAGATAAATCTTTAGGGAAGGAACATAATATTACTATGAATGTATTGGATGCATGGGTCTCTATATCATGATCCTTAGGATAATGATTGTGATATTCATACATTGTGAATCAACATTCCCATTGATACCCATAATTATTCAATTTAAGATTTCTTAGAGATGGTCCATGATACGATGGGGAGGTTGTTGGATCCCATCATTTTCTATTTGCATCATTAATTACATTTTCAAAAACCTCTTTGAGCATGTTGTGTTTTCAGAAGCATGGTTAATATCATTATTAAAAAAATTATATTGAGAAAATACATGACAAATGATCTGAAATCTATTTTTATATTAGTATGCAATATGGATCAATGAGATGCACCAAATGAATGGTCCCTATATATTAGATGAATGGTTTACTAAATAATAAGATCCTAGAAATATGTTTGGATCCACTACTATTTTGGGAATATTTTTGGAACGATTACATACAACAACTTCATCTTTTCCATGGTTGTTGAGCACTGATGCACAAAGACCTTGGTCAGGGTACAAGGTATTGGGGTGTATTTTTGTCAATAATCATATGGGTTTTACTAAGAAAGATACACTAGGATATATAGGTACTATGTTGTTTTCTTTGTATTATTATCCATGGTTAGATTTTCTAGAATATAATATTAATTTTCAACACATTTTTAAAAATTCCTAGAACCAACTTGGATCCCATTTTCATACTGTATGTTATAGTCGATACCTTGAAACCAGGGAGAGATTTTAGTTTTCCATTGATGTTCCATATGATTATATTCAACATCAAACAACTATAGATAAATACATGGTTATCAACGAATTTTTAAAGAAACCTCATATTTTTTATTGGATCCATAATAATGATCTGTCAGATATTGGAATACCAATACTATTGTTTGAATTAAAATGAAAATGTTATATTACAAGGAAATTAGTGTTTTCACAATTCTAACATAACCTTTTAGGTTAGAGGTCTAGAATAAATCTTTAATTCCTATTTTATATACATCTAGTGTGTGATGTGATTATGATTGTTCCTTCAAACTGTGTTTGAGTCTTCTATAATTTAAAAAGTACAATTTTTTATAGTCACGGCACTTATACCTCCAATCGATCTAGTCAGATCTATTCAAATTGATACATGACTTGTGGCCACGAGAGAGATGATACCACCAATTGATTAAAATCGTAGATGATGAATTGGTAACATTAATTTTATTCACAACATGGGAATTTATATATTTCCCTAAATAGGATCACATGGACAAAAAAATTGACAATTTAAATATAATTGGATTTTCTTGTTAACAAGAAGAATTATGAAAGCATTGTAACAAAATAAATGGATTTTTTGATATATTTTAAAATAAATGTAATGGATAAAATATTTATGGTAATTAGACAGTTTACTCAATGAAATGTAAATATACAGAAAATGAAAACTTAATTAGTTGATCATTTTGGATCATTATTTCATGTTTTATATATTTAATTTTTTCAATAATTTTATGTTGTATTGACTTATTTTAGGATTATTTCTTCTGGTATTTCTAAATGTCATAGAGTTATCTTACAATATCATGATAAAATTCATATAGGGCACCGAACTGTAAAATATGATATACATAATGGGCAATGACCCCAACATGTCAAAATTATTAACAAACTTTTATAGAAACATGTTAACATGATTAAATGTGTTGGATCGAGACATGAAATAATCATAATAGTTCTCTTCCCTATTTCACATATGATTATTACTAGGTTATACTATAGGTGTATCATTTTTATATGTTTTAATGGGTCTAGGAATACAATTGTTTTTCAAGGAATGTTCCAAAGCATGTTTTGAGGACACAGAGTGTCACACAAGAGCCCATGGTTCAGTGTGTGTTTTAATTAGTGATATCAATTTAATTTTTTATACATTTATTTATTATTTATTTTATGAAATATAAACAAAATAATGATTTTTTATAATTGGTTTTTATCAGAATATTTAAATGTACACACCCCTTTTTCCAGATATCGTTTCATACCCACGAAGTTTTAATGGAATAGTTTTTATTAAAGGGAAATCCGACATGAATAATATTATTTCATGTTATACGGGTTGGTGTTTTTTATGAGAATGTATTTGGTATTGATATATGGTATTATATATATATATATATATTAAAAAGTTAGTCTTTTATATGCTTAAACTCTTCTATTTCATTTAGTTACACTTATGTGGTTGTTATATTATTTTTATTATTATTATACTTGTCATTTATTTCCTTTATATACTTTAATTCTTTTCAATTATTTATATATTATTTATTCTCTAATTTCTTCATTACTATACATGGTATTATATCCCCTCTTTATTTATTACACCATTTCTACTAGTTGGATCCCTGTGGTGTGTCAGGTGGTGTTTCTTAGGTCACATTTATAATTCCACTCAATCACATGATGGAGTAACAGGTCAGGGATTTTTCATTTAATTAATCATTAATATTATTTTTCTATAAATTTTTAATAAATAATCCCTGGAATAAAAATATTCTTGATTTTATAATCCATTTCATTATTTATATGAATGGAAAATTATATTTCATTGTGTTCAAATACTTTTCTTAGAACACCACCCAATGGATTTTAATGGAGTTCCTCTATATGGTTCATTTTATTAATATAAAAATAAGTCCAGTAAAATATGGAAATGGTTGATATAATGTGATGTATTATAAGGATATTATTAATTTATAATTTTATAATTATTTTATAAAATTATAATATCATTTAGTTCTAGTTTCACATCATCCTTTCAGACATATTAAACATGAGAAAACATAGTACGACCATACATGTAATGATTTATCATTAAATGATGACTAGAAATTGTTGATACTGGTTTTTAAACAATCAATTACATCGTACATGTGTCCTTTACATTATTACATTTTCACTCACTTGCTTCTTGAGGGGTACCATTGGGTAGGAAGGAATCTAAAAATAGAATTCATATTCATATCATAGTACAATTCATAATAGCTTATACAACTCATGGAATATATTTTTGATTTGAATATGTTATTTTTTATAAATTTTCACATTGAATTTGAAATAATACATAAAAATTTTCAACTTAAATATTCATTATTATATTAGAAACAATATATTGGTTTTTTTATTATATGTCCTTTGACATTAGTTCTTCATATATGACCTCAATATTTTAATAATCCATTGTTACCCTTTTATATTAAATAATTATTATTTCTTCTCATGAGTAAAAAAGTGGAAATTATCTTAAACAACATTTGATAAGATCAGTTATGGAATCACCAGTACATTATGAGTAAATGTTGGGAATTTTGATTCCAGCCACATAAAAATATCTCTCTTATATTTATGGGGTATCTTCTCTTCCATCAGAAAGAATAAATATTATTTACATAATATTTTAACATGAAATATTCATAAATGTACATAAGTAAACCTCATTTCACCCAATATTAGAAATGTTGACCGACCACATTCATATGAATCACCTGGTAATTAAAAGATTCTTCAGTAATGGAGGATTAGAAAGTCATAATTATTGTTCATTTTCATTCATGAGAAATGGATAGTTCTAATGTGAAAAAATTTACTTTATATTACTTTCAAAAAATTAATTTGATTGAGACTAAAATCAAATTCAACATATCATTCTTGTTAAAATTTTGTAACAATCAAAAATTAAAAAAACCAAAAACAAAATATCTTCGTCACTGATGTCCATTTATATTATATTTGAATAATTATTAAATATTTTCAATGACTTAATATATTCCATAAATTTATAGTTACTAAATTATAAATTGTAACCTGAATAAATATGGACATGATGATGAACTATTTCTACTAGTAGATCCTTTAGGATGAATATGGATAAATTGATACCCTAATGGAACTTATTATTTATTTTCACCAAAATTATTATAATCCCCTGTAGTAACTTGTGTAGTTATGCTATTTTTGTTCCATGAGGGATCTCAAATCAAACTATATCTTTAAAAAATTATCTATCTTGAAATGTGAACTCTAATACATTTTAGGGGCACCCAAGGTTCCAGAATACATATTTTAAAACTCAAAATATTAAACCATTAGATAATACACATTTATTAATGGAATGGATATTTGCAGACTTCCAAAATTGATATTTATCAAAATTTTATCATATTTTTTTAAACATAAATTAAATAATTAAATTTAATAAATAAAAAAAATATCAATAAAAGTGGAATAAGGTGACGAAGATTCAAAATTAAATAGTATTTAATTATAAAAATGTAATATAAATTTTATTATTTTGAAAATATAATTAATGAACTTAATTAATCAAATTAATTTTTAAATACCAATATAATTTTTTTGGGTCCCATGAAAAAAATATTTCATTCTAAATATAGTGTAAATAGATAATTCATTAAATAAAAATGATCTTTTGATTAATTATATTATCCCTAGATGGCGTATGAGACCTACATTGTCATTTGATAGTTTTTGGATGGGATGTAAATGTTCAAAATTTACCACATGGTTATCAGAGAAATAGAAGAGTGGATATTTCACATGTTGTTCCGACCATAAGGGCATGATTGTCATTTTGAGTCAGGTGATAGGCATATAAAATAATAATTTCTAAATAAATTAAATAACTTATTTGACTATAGAGTTGTTAATTCATCACCATTTAATTATTATTACAGGTCTAGAATATCAATCTGGTGGCGTCACAACCCATGAATTATCATATTTTCTAATTAAAATTAATTTTTTTTATGGATCATAAAGATTTCTAGTTTTTTCTCATTTAATCATATAATGGTTATGATTTATGATTTCAATAGATTATTCATTTATATATTATCATCATATATGAATTTGGGAAACCCACTTAGTATGTATAATTGATAATGTATATAATATATTATATTTAGGAATTTACAAATTCATTTTTAACCTCGAAATTAATTTTTTTATCACTAAATTTCCATAACTCATTCAACTAACAAGACATCATTGAACGAGTTGGGATGTCAATAAATCACAATTCGTGAATTCGTGAAAAATAAATATCAATATAATATAAATTTGAGTAAAAAAACTATAATGAAAATTGATGGAACATAAGCACTATTGAAGCATGAAAATATCTATTTATGCAATGATCTACTAGTATTGTATAATAAAGTTTATGTTTGTACACTAGTTATCATATATATAAATTGATCATTTGAAATTTAAATTGAACATAAATAATTTTAATTGAAATAAAATAAGAAATATATCTTGTTTTATTCATTGATGATTTGATCAAATCATTGTTAGAATTTCATAGCACGAAAGTTCTAAGATACCCAACCTCTTGACTTTCAAAATAATATTATCATTTACAATATCATTGTTTATTGAATCATTTGTTCCATCATGGTGTTTATGACCATGAAATGGTAACTAGTCAATTCAAAAAGGAACAAATACCCGAATATGGGTATCATTCCCCACAAAAAAGAAAATATAGGAGTTGTTTTCTAAAGACTGTTTATTGGAAAATCCCCTAAGAGATTCCCCATCATGTTACCATCAAAATTTCACATAAAAGAAAAATTTCTCTCACATTACCTGTAGTGAATCCCTCATGTACCTTTTGATAAGACCTCATAATCATTTACAGATCTCTAGAAAACCAGTGGTCATACAGATTTAGTAAGATAAACTTCCCCAAGCCACAAATATTTCCAACTACTAGATTCCATACAACCCATCATAAAATCCTCCAAAATTTGGATGAAAAATATTAAAAATAAAATATCATCTTGTGGTTGTAAAGATCACATAAGGAATCACCTATTTGGAATATTATTTTCCTTAAAAAAATCCAAGAAAACTCATGTGACCCCTATACCTTTGAAAAATAAAATAAAGAATATAAAAGGACTGAGGTGGGAGTTATTCATGGTCTTAGAAGTCATTTGATATACCCATAAAAAACTGCAAGGCATCAGTAGACCATGATGAATTTTCTTTCTCATCATATGAAGGATCTTTTTCATGTCATCCTTGTCACACAATGAGCCACAATTATGTCCAAGGGACCACTCACTACATCATTTTCTACATAAGGATAAAAATATGGGGTTTTGAATGAAATGATCAGGAATAATTAATATAGATTTTATTGTAATGAGAAGAATTATGAAATAATAGTGTAATTAGTCTCGATAATAATAATGAAAGCACTCCTGATCCATATCCTTAGTAATAAGACTTCGAAAATATAAAATAGAAGGATTAGGGTTAAAATCGTAGTACTAAAACATTGGAGATATTCTATGTATGTATGTCACATTTTATCAAATGAAATTAAGAATAGTGGGCCCAATCCTATTAAGGAACCTTGATGATCTAGCCATGTCTCACAAGAAAAACTAAAACAAGTCACCTAAGATCATGTGAGGGTTTTATAATAGGCTTCATGATATTGGAAAGGCCATTGGAAATGTCAAACATACAATATAGAAGTCCTTTGTTGTATCCACATGATTCAAAAAATCCACTTTATTTGGAGGAAATAAAATAAATAAGGTGTTTAATGAGTACTATTATGGTCAATGGTTGTCTAGTGATGACCTCATAGAGATCCATGGTAGAGACTCACAACGATGTGTTGCACTAGAGCCCTTTTCCGACTAGATCCTGGATCATTGTGTGATATGTCTTCCAGGGATGTAAAAAAAAATGTTGAAGAAGAAAATAAACCCCCCAACATAGTATGAAAAAATGCATCTTCAGATCTATGAGGATGTATGAATTCTATGATACTAACACCATATCTTGGGATGATTTATCACGGAGACTAATCTGGTGAACATCAATATTTCATGTTAGGTAAATGACCTCGGAACCACCAAACACATACTGCATCATGATTAATCACTTCACCTGATCATCATACGTCACATGTGGGGTTTTATAAGGACATAATAAGAACCTCGTACACACCTTCATGATCAAGAGAAGCATGAATCAAGCTAGCAATAACAAAATATAATGAATTGGTGATATTATGGATGGAAATAAAACTATTAATTGGGATACAAAATAGAGACGCAAATTCATTGATCCTCATGTTCTTCCCATACACCATTCAAGTCATAAAACAGCACCGGGATATGACACCTTGAGTGTGTGATGAACCTTGGGAGTATTATTGGTTTTACATGATTTCCTATGGACATGGATAATCAAGTCATTTGTATTCTATATTGCATGCCAACCATGTATAATCAAACCCTATATGCTCACATTAAAGCATTGAAATTACCATCAAGACATGTCACCTACTTAATTTTATGTCAATAGTTAAGGTTAGTTGAACATTGTTGTGGCACTCAAGTAATTCAAACATCTCTCACAATGACTTATAAGTGTGCTAGCTAGGTCTCAAGAGATCCACCAATCATTAGATCTATTAAATGTGAGACCCTTCAAGACATTACATTTTCCCTCTCACGACTCGGTCAATATGTGTCATCTGACCCACATGATGACACATTGGTATGTTAACCAGATCATGTGACATCCTCTAGAAAAGTTAGTGAGGGTTAGGAGAAGGCTTCTAGACCAAACCATTCATGTCTTGTGATGTATACTAGCCATGTAATCCTATGTCATGATATAAGCCACAAACATGACATATAAGATACACGACATTTCCTTGAAAAGCAAGTTGTATTATAATTATTCCATGGTAAACGTCATGCAATCATTATTGGATATTTCAAATAGGAAACTGTGGAAAGTGAAGAGGGTTATAATGGAATATTTATGATTGTTATCATGCAATGTCATAAATAAATACTAGTACATTGTCACCTTTTCCATCCTCATTTTTTAATCCCGATCATAAGGGAATAGTATTGTGTAATCCCCAATATTTAGAGAAACCACAGTGTGTAATCCCTAACCATGGGATCTACTAAATCTACGATTCCATCCATGACTATGATATATAATATTTTTTCATAAGTCTCAATATCCATAAAAAAACCTTATGGGATGTCATAGTACATATTTACCACATCCATAACTAGTGAAAATTATCATTTTTTATACCTTGTTTTCAACTATCAGCATAGGTTACAAGTGCTTAGGGAGGTGAAATGATCATATCACTTTCATCATAATCTATTTCCAAGGGAATCAGAGGATATGATCATTTTTATCGTCATTCTATATGTTAAAAATAATGAAAACCTCTGTGTGTAGGCCCTAACCAAATGAAATATGATAACTATGATACCTCTAATAACTACTATATGTAGGATTTTGTCATAAGGCTCAAACTCAAATAAACATCCATGTAGTTGCTAGACCCATGTATCCGACATTTGAACCATCATGACCCAATAATTTCCAATGGATGATCACTCTAACATTTCCATTAGGTGACTGAGAAAAATTACTGAGCTATGATGAATATGATTCCTTCCATAACTAGGATACACAGTATGGATTTCTATGGTCTCAGCTATATATTAATGTACACCATGGGTTGTATTAGGGCGTGAACCCCATGTGCATATGTAATGATGCAAAAAAAAATTCATCCCTTTCTTCTCATGATAAACATAGATCATGTGGTAATAGGTAGTCACAAAATAGCTCTCATTGAAAACATGATCCTCCACTATCTAGGGACGTATCTTCATGATGACCCATTTAGTGGAATAATATATACAGCCCCCCATATGAGGAAATCTACCTTGGAGCCAGTCCCAAGGTAATGATAAAACTATGATAACTCTTATTTTTACCATAAACAAGATATATTAGATATATCCTTGACACTGAAGATCAAATATGAGTCCCCAACATCCTGCACATATGTCCTCTCTACAAGACGTTAAAATATGTTTTAAAAACAATGTGGGTCATGATTATTGAAAAAATAAGGGTCCCTTTGATGCCTCATAATGTCTCATTCACCTCCTAAAAATATAAATTTCCTCTAGATTTTGATGAAAATTCTGATGTATTTAGTTATAGGGCTTCAACATATAAATCAACAATTCATTACTATGAAATTGGTGAAGAACCATGGGTATATATTAAAGGATTTGATAACGAGATTACCACATTATTTTAAGAGGAAATGATATTTAAACTATAATAGTTGTTATCTTAATTGTTCTTATATCAATATTATTATGGTATTATAGAACATAACATAAATATATAGTAGAGTTATTTATTTGAACAAAAATTCCTATAAAAATGATGTGATGATACTGTCCTCCCATCCTCTTGACCAACGCGAGACATTAGGATTCATTGGGTCTAAAACTGCAATTGATGACTTAGCTTTAGAAATATGGTATATACCTAGTTATGGATAAGGGAATAATTGATAGTTTTCAATCACTAAAGAATATTGTACCTCGATTTTAATTATTTGAAAAAATGTTCCCCCACAATCAATTGTTAGACTAAACCAAACATGTAGTGTGGTAACCTCTTTATACGTTGAAAAAAATTGTAAAATTTACATTAATCACAACATCTTAAAAGCTATTGGGTTATAATATACAAAACAATTTTGTTTCACAACTATACAAAAACAAATGTAGTACCTGATGTGAATCTCCCAAAAAAACAAAATAAATTTTGTTATAAAACATCAAACGGTTTTTCATTCCCACTATACACAAATAGAAATGGTTGAACTAAGATAAATCGCTATAACAACAAATGATTTATTATTGTCTCTCAAGCCATTTCATTTCCCCCCATATAGAGAAAATCATGAACCTGATACAAAAATATCAAAGAACATAATGATCAGTTAAACATGTGTTATGATTCTTTTTTTCACTACAATACAATCAAAGAAGAAATATTTGAATAATATTAAAGATGATCCCATTTAAATGAGTTTATCATGAAATAGGTCTATCCCTATGTTGATATATCCATGAGAACATGATTTCTAGATCAGGAATTATATGAAAATTCGGTCAATAATGAATATCTGATTGAGAAAATCAATCCAATTTTATTACAAAAGTCTCTAAAATGCAAACTTTATGTTTATGTGAATTATTATACAACTCTCACTAATAGGACCTCGATATGAAACAAAGTATTCTTCTTCCATAAATTACTCCAGAAAATCATCTTAGACAACATCCCCCATGCGTTTTATAGAAATCTCACATGCTCGATAGATTCAATTACATGTGGAGGACACTATGATGCCAAATTACCACTGATGTTGTATTCTAGCAACCCTAGAAACTACCTAGGAAAGTATCCATGGAAAAAATCTAGAAATTATGCATCTCTAAATGAAATTTTTAGAAATACTACTATCTCTCGTGTCTATAACCAAATATTTCAAGATCTTATCCCTAGAGTAGCATCACCCCACTAGTACCCATCAGTCACCTACTGAGGGTACCAACCAACAAAATTCCACCTCTGACACATTCACATGGGTAACAAGAAGGCTGAAAGGGAGCGGATGGTTCTAGATTCATTATGGTTACATTATACCTCCACCCCTGTAGATGAATTCTCTCAGCATATGTTGGTGGTAACTAGTAAAAAAATCATATTCCTTTTTAGCTAGAAAAAGTTCATCAACATGTTCCTCACAACATTCATGGGGGATATGTATATACCTACTCCCATCATTTAAGATCATCACCATATTACAATGGAACATGGAGGAAATATGTGGGAAGATATCCCATGTTCAATCAAATACATCTACCAATATATAATATTGATATAAAATGTGCATACTTATGTCACTGCAGAAGCTTTGCAAAAATAACAATATAGATTAGAAACAACATTAGAACTAATCTAGAATATTCAAAAACTATTACAGATAAAGTTAAATGCCAATATTCATCTTCCAACCGTCAATACAACTCAATACTATGATCGTTTTGAAAAATTGGTTTTTCCTGTGAAAGAAGACATTATATCTCAGTCTATAAGAATTATTGAAATATTCCCTTAAAGGATGAGGAGGTATAATATGTTTGTTATCAAATTCCAACTGGGGATCACAGGTACAGGGAAGAACATTTCATTGGATAGGGGCACATGAAAATCAATGAAGTCCAAAAGCATATTCCGAAGGCCCGTGATTGGTATCTTACTTTGATTCTGGCCAGGACCAACTGTGTGTGATGAGAAAAGGCTGTGGGAATGTCTCATATTTCTATTAAATAATCTTATAAGATTACTCAAACTACCATAGAAGGAGAATATATCCATGTTCAATCCAGGTATTTACAATAAAAAAGTTTAGGAGCTTTGGGACATGCTCGTATTCTTGTGAGTGAAACTACCTGGCATATTCTACCTGATCATGGAATCCAATTGCATATTCCTACATTCTCAAACGAATAACTACACCCACATCATTATCAAGCTATAAAAGTAGAGTCCCATATATATTTTTAAATAATGGTGGTTTGAAATCATATTTTGGACTAAAAGTCATTTTCAGACTAGTATTATATTCATATTTCAACCAAGACAGACAAAATTAAAGTAGAACATATCATAGGGGTACACTCATATCCATAACAAGAAAGACCACTGATATATCAAAATGTATTAGGACCAGTATCATACTATCTTCCTAACCAAGTATCTCTAATTGGTATTAGAAATATCATTAAGTCAAGTAAATATGATTTTCAATAACTAGATATCTAATTATCATATATAAGAAGCTTCTCATTAGTTGGATCATATTTACAAAACACTAGATGGTTAGAAGCATGTTTCAAAAATTATTATATAGTAGGATCATATACGTTCACAATTCCAAATGGCATGTTGGTATATTTTTTTCCATGACTATTAATGTCACCCAAATACTCAATATTCTTTATGAAAATGTATTTATTATCATTTGAGCCACAATATCAGCACCAAAATGGTCTATATACTCTTACAATGATAAAAAGACAATCATTACTATGATATTACACCTCGTGTTATGTGGGGATGGATCATAGAGACTCTAATCCTGACATCCACAATTGTCAACCTCCCCATGGTGATATCATCAAAGGACATAAAAATTGTCCTCCATCTAAAGCACAAACGTATAGAGAGGTTTTCCATAAGTAAAATACATTATATTGATATGTGTTCAAATCATGGACAAATTTGTATAGAGGGATGAGTGAAACATAGGGTCAACTACATATAATTCACCATTAACATCCAAAAACACCACACACCTGTTAGTATGAGACATTTAGAAGAATATTAAATGGTCTGGCCAGATGAATGTATTTATGTCTTATCATGAGGTAGATTAAATTGAAATATAGAGAGAGTTTGTGGGATATAACATATTATTCATGTTCTAGACTGTCATTACTACTATATATAAAATCAAATATAAGATAGAAAAGGAATGAAAACCCTATCTACGGAAAAATTTGTAATATATTATAAAATGGACAATTTCTAGAGCCAAACCTTTTTGAAGAAATACGGGTAACCTTCAATCCATCAAAATAATATATTGTCACCTAGAACAGGATCCTATCATTATGGTGAGGATCCAATCCCAGAAAAGAACAACACAAATTTGTGACACATTTGAGTAAATTGTTTCATAGATCATAGGTTTTTGATCTCAGATGCGATGTAGGGAATCCTTATTTAGAGATTGGAAGTGTATGGATTGATCAACATTGTATCAACCCTATAATAGTATAATTTCTCAGATATGACATCCTGTAATGTTTTATCCTCTTGAAAAATTTATGGGACTAAATAATTCTATGGCCAGGTCATCACTACAATGGGATTATCCCATATTTAACCATTCTCATGCATCAATAGAAGATGTATGTGATAGCTAATATGACTCCAAACTGGGTACAACAATTTAATGAGAGTTAATTTTGAACATGGAGAATGAATTTGGGATCACTAGCGAAACTAAACAAGAAGAATGATTCGCATCCTGAGCTACCATCACACCCATATCCAATCAAAGAAAAATTGATCCATATAAAATAATACCTATAAGAATATTATGTAACATTAGTAATGGAGATTCCCTGCCCCACTGGTCTAGTGGAATATCTTCCACTTTATCCACCTCTTAGATCATCAACTAGGTAGAGTATTCATGACACATCAGAAGAAAATGCACAAAAACAAAATTTTTATAGGCTAGGGAAATTTATTTCTCAATCACCATTGATTGGTTCAACATCCCCATAGAGGGTTCTAATGGAATCTACGATAATTCTAGATTGACCCCACCCCACCTGGCTAGGGTAATTAATTCATAATTTGTCTCTTAATAGTACTAAAATTATTGATGATAATTATTGGATCCCCAAAAAAGTACCCATCAATGCCAATTACGACCCCTAAAAACCCAGACCCAATAAGTTAGGAGGAATTTTCATCATCAACATCAATATAGAGAGATTTTTTCTTCACTAGGTTTGGAGGAAAAGTATCAATGATCGACATGCCACATTTTCCTCCCATTGGATTATGATCCAGTACTAGTCGGGGCCATCTCAAAAATTATGAACATATTCTCACTCAATGTCACTATTATAAGATTAATATGGTAGGGGAATACGAAAAAGTTGATCAGCCCCCAAGGGGTCATAATAAAAAATAGACCAAAATGTAACAAGGTTGCAATAAAAAACCTAAAAAATAACTAAGAAATCTTCCTAATATGTTGAATGTAATGGCATGACCACTATTTCTAGATATACCTATGTAAATGATGTCCTATAAAAGTTATAGAAATTGATCAAGAAACAAATATAGTGGGATGAAACATAGAAATGTACCCTAATATGTGGTCAATTTGCATGCACCAATCGAGGTTTTATACATACGAAACCAAATAAGGCTCCAAAGTATGGATTATCAAAATAAAAATTCTTCTTCTAAACAATAGATCATATCCCATGAAAAAGGGGAATGTTATGATAAATCCTAGTAACCATCGATAATAGTTTTGGTTCTTTCTATGGAGGAAGATTTATCACATTACGAGTGGGAAAAACAAAATCTACTCTAATTAAATAATGATATAGTTAGTGAGAATATTGTAACGAAGTATCATATTTAGGAGTAGATGAATATTCTCCCTTCTATAGTTGATCCAATAGTGAGAGCGGTATTTGGGATTTTGACTGGATCTAGATCTAGGCATCCAGTCAACATAAATAGGGAATTTGAAATATTTTGTGACTTTCATCCATTGCAGAAATAAAATCTCCCATACTAGGATAACTATTAAATCATGTATCAATTGAGAATCAGCATGAGAAACAATTTGAGCCACCTCATCAACACCCTCCCACTCCCTATAGATAATTGGTACCTAAGAATGAGATACCCCGAGAAATACTCAACATCATCGATTCCAAGGATACTCAAATGGAAGAAATGTAAGGGAGATACATAGCTATAAATTCTAAGAGAAATCTATATAAAAAATGGGTGGATGGCCCCTCTATTGCTCCCAATTTAAAAATTCAATCATTGCTGCAATTTGGATGGTTCATGTGAACCTGAAAAACATCATACAGACTATCAGTCTTTATGAGGGCCGATGGAGAGCCCTTAATATCTATCATAGGAAAAAAAAGAAAATGTGTTCATATATACTCTAACATGGACACCTTTTTTGGTAGACCTGCCTTCTAGTAGTATTAGTTACAGGATGCAAAGAGCTTCCACATAAATTATTCAATCAATTCAACTCCACAATGAGGAAAATAGTGATTTTTTCACTGAATACCTACAACAAATTTGACAACCATATGGTATATGACTTAATAGCTAGTTTGAATGAATTAACCTAGTACCTTTGAACCCCTCTCAAAGGAGAATCTTCTAAAACTCTGTGCGTAAAATAACCAATATGAGTTGAATACACCACTATTCCATAGGAAGTATCAACGTGGGTTTCATGAGTTCAGTACAAATGAAAATATCTTCAAGAAACCTATATAAAAAATAAAAAATAACTCAACTCATGTCCATGTTCTGACATAGAGGAAGCTATAAATGTCACTCTCGAAACCATTACAGTTCCCTTTCAATCACCATGGTAGTTCTCATACTACCCAACACCTCATGACGAGTGGTGATAGACACCAAATTTCCCTCTTCTAGACGAATGTAGAAATCAGGGCCTCCTATGAGTTGAGGAATGGATGGATATATTATAGTCCTTTCTAAATTGTGGAGTAACCAACTATTTCTTCGCATCCATAGACATTAATAGTATCACACTACCAGATCCTAATAAACCTGATTAGGTTAACATCATAGACCATCCTAAAAATTTCATTTTGAGTAGCATAATGGGTCGTAATTTACAAGACATCATTGTCGTAAAATGTGTACTTTAGGGAATTATCAAATCTTGATATGTAGTGTCATATAAATCCTCATAGATGGTGACATTCATAATCATTGCCCAGTCTGATGAAAAAATTGATTGGTAGAATGTTTTTTCTAGTCAAGGGTTACTATTCAACAACTATATTACTCATAAATAATTTTACCAAGCCCATACCACTAAGAGAGAATATATGTTAATAACCATAATAGCTCCACCACCTAATTAGTAAAAATAAAAAATTCCCGCAAAAGTGGGAGTGACAACCCAACTAATAAAGAAACAGAATAATAGAATCATATTCTACTCTAATGAATGATCTTTATCAGGAATATTCCATCCCTACAAATTATACACTATTGAAACTACCCTACCAAATGGATTCATTATCATATGAAGATGTCATATTTGGTTTCATCTTTGTGAGGCTTCATACGTTGGAACTAAGATATAAGGGGAATCACATACATTATCAGATGAAATATTCTGGTCACATCTTTATTGGGAACATAAATGAAGCTGGTAGTCATGGAAAAACATTTTTATTGGCCCAAAAGAGGATGGGAGTTTTCCTAAAACCCACAAGTAGTCATATAAATCCAATTGGAATTCCTATAATCATAATGGGGGATCAATTATCTTATCAACTAGGAAACAAGGACAATTATCATGTCCCAAACCACTAGAAATTGAAATTCTATTAGCCTCTTTATAATAATCACATTTGGCGACCTCAAATACCTCAGCTCTTGAACTGCATACCCAAGAGAAACTCGATATTGGGAAGCGCCGACCTTTGTAACCATTGTACAATGTAATAAAACAATTAGTTATTTTCCCATAGACGTTCCCAATCATTTATTTTCTCTTATTTCAAAATAATTTAGGGAGGCACTTGTTTAAGCTATGTAGAGCCCACTAGGGTTAAATATGTAAGTAACTCTTACCGAGGTCTAATAAGTAGAGACCACATACTCAGAATTTCATGTCACCATATTTTTCATTAACCAGTATTATGAAGTGTTTCACCGTGGGAATATCATGCCCCAATAGGTCTTAGAATGACTCAGTATTTTAAATAATCCAACGGCCGCTGGTTGAGGATGTTTCGTAGATCAATGTCATACTGATTAAAACCCTATAATTTTTTGGTTATGAAGAAGGGGACATATCTCTCATAAAAAACTATATTTCATGGGTATGAGAAGTGAATGTAATGTCTTATTGGGATGATCAAACATTAAGATCAGTCTTGGGAACTCCCATATTGTAACATCCCAAGTAAATAAGGAATAATACTTTTAAATATTTATTAATATTTTTGAAGTAAATATTAATTTTACATTAAAGGGGTTTTAATGTTTGATATAATAGCTGATACAGAACAATGGGTTTCTTTGAAATCTTATGTTTCAGACAGCATTGGGTCATACAGGAAAATAATAATATTATATTATTAATTTAAATGGTATTTAATGCTTAGTCGATGTAATGGTGGGAAAAAATATAACCAATTAAAATATGATTATACACAATTTTTAAATGTTTTTACATTTATCCAATAAAAATTTAGTGGCTTAAAAACAGAATTATTCAGATTTTAAGCATAAATACAGTATTATTTATTAAAAGGTTTATTTACCACCTTTTAATGGAGAACCCTCATTAAATATAGTTTTTTCACTTTTATAGGTTCTATTTGACCAAATAAAATCCTTCAATAAAATTAGAACATCAAAAATCACTTCGAATAAAATTTTGGAATTTTTCTGATAAAATTCAATTTTTAATGAAAAGTAAAAAATGATTTATTTTAATTCAAAACTACCTTTTATTATAATTTATTTATATGGTTAGAATATATATTTAATTAGTTTTAAAGTGTTATTAGATTTTATTTTTACCATTTATTCAAATTTTGGTCCTTGGAATTAATTTCAAATTGAAATTGGACATAAACAAGTGTCAATCTTTTAATAGTTAATACTTCTTAAAAATCACGTTTTTTTGTTTAGACAATAGGAAAAAATTATATTATTTAATACAACATCTATGTTCTTAATTTATTAAAATATAAATCATTTTGAATTTGTAATATCAAATAAATATTAGGAATTATTTTTGGTATCTCTGTGATAAACCTCAATTTTTGATGAATAGTGAAGCCACTATGTAATAGTTTGAAATGAGACTTTTTCCTTGAATTTTTTTTACCGCTTCTATAAATTGAATTTAGAAAATCCGATAAACATGGTAGTTATTAGTAAGTAAAATTTGTTTCAATAGGATGAAAATAATATTTGATTAATAGTAACTTGTGACTTTTATTTACCGTGGTTAAAGGTAAAAAAGGTAATTAAAGGTAAAAATAATTTCATAATAACACCGAATTACCTTATAAAATTTCATAAACTTATTTTCTATGTCATTTATTACCATGGAATTCATGGGTCTATTTTGGGACCCCATGGAGCCACTTAAGAGTGATTATAATAGTTTTTTTCAATAATTAAAGTAAAGAGGAAAATGAAAAAAACTATTATATTTTAGTAAATTAATTTATACATGGGGTTATATATGTTTTCATTGATACTATAAATATTAGTTTGAAATATAAAAATATTTCCTAAATAAATTAATTTTTTTAAATCAAATAAATAAAATTAATTATGACACAATAATGATGTAGTGTTAACTTTATCAATAAATGATTGAAATAAATAGGATTATAAAGATTAAAATAATATCCAAATAATATCCAAATGTTATTGGATGATTTTATTTCGACCATGAGTCATCATATCATATAATTTAATCAGTTTTGGACTTTTAGAAACTGAAAATCATTATATAATAAAATATTATTTTTACTCATTCATAAAGAGCCCCTCCTTCCCCATATAAAATTCCCTCACCTCTATCATATTACTCACACCTCTCAAGACCCCTAGATCATAAAAAATCTACCCAATAAATCTCCCTACATCAATCTACTCATTTTAGAAGTCTTAACATAGGTAGAAGGAACTTCAAGAAGTCCTTTTGGTTTAAACCAAAATGAAGTTACACGAATTATCTATAACAACTTCTCTTAAATTCTATTCATTAATTTTACTTCTTCAACACTTAAAATATTTTTATTCCTTTATATTTTATCATCACAAGTATCCTCAATATACTAGGATTTTTTTGAGATGTATTCAAACTACACTCTCTCACACCTCCATCTAATGGGTAAAGAACTTACCGTTTCTATGGATGGGAAACTAACGCCTCACGAAACAATGACTATTCAATTATCCATTACCACATCTCATTGGGTCATTATTATGCAACTATACTTATAAATTATATATATTATCTTTATTTTTTTCTTATTTTCCTATATTTTCCATTTATAGCATACATTTATGGTTTCCATTATGGTTTAACGCGATAATTTTATTTGAGGATGTGCGGACTACCGCCCCTCAAAGTGATATGTATCATTCATTCCATATGTGGAATCTATAAAGGATGTGTTTAATGATATTATATATTATATTATACTGTAATTATAATATACCTATGTTCATTATTTTTTAATTCCATTAAAATATGAAATATAAATGAAAGTAGCATTCATGCGTACGTACGGCTTACCATCTCCATGAACGTGGCATTCAATTTTATACCTCCAAATTTTATGTACTATTATAAATTCATATATATACTATATATATAAGATATATATGATATATAAATCATTAATACTATTACGGAGATAATTTAATTTTGACCACATGGACAACTTGTAAATATAAGAAGTTCATTTTTTACTCAAGTATCAAATATCAAAAAAATGACAATTATTAACATGATTGGTTACATAATGTTTATAACATGGTAATAATTGATATAAAAGGAATAATTAACTTCAAAAAGGTTCTTAAGAAATTATAAATTAGCTTTATTTTATTATTCAGGAGATTAAATAACAAATGAGTCAAGTCAGACCCAAGGTAAGGGAATTTAACTCAATCTACTTTCATTATGGAATATTTTTTTTAATACAAGATTTTTTTTATACAATATATAGACTCCTTTGTATTTTAATTTCATTCTAGTGGAATATTTTTCTACGAAGTGTTTTAATAAATGAAAAAAAATGTTTCTTTTTAACGTAATCAGTGACAATGACCTTTTCTGCCACCATGAAAACAATTTGATCTATGGATTCCTTCACATTTCGTGATGTTTTTAAAAATAAAAATAAATACCATATACTATTTTATGTATTTTGGTATTGAAAATAGTTTTGATAATGATTTTATTTCAATATATATAAATGATATATTGTGATTACAAAGTGGAAATGCTATATTTCATTTATGATTGTTTTATGTTCTATGAATATGTTATGGTTCTTGGGCAGTGTTTATGTATATGGGTGGTTCTTTGATAAACCAAGGGTTGGTGACTCGGAGATACCTCTTAAATTCATTGGGTAATGTGACAGAGCTAAATGTGAAGGTTTTTCCTAAGAGATTTTGGAAATATACTGTCATGGGTATTCGAAATGTAACTCTCTATGTAGGTGTGTTAGCTACGATGTATGTATGATTTGGATGCCAAAAATTTTCACTATTATTTATGTTTTCTATGTGTTATTTTTAAATGTTATCATTTCAATAGGTATGTTAACGAGATTATGTTATGTATGTAATGATGAACTAATTCTTTCTCTCTATTCTTTATAACCCTTACAGAGATTTTTATGCTCATCCCTAGTTTTGAAATGTTTTTCACGTGACTTAAAGATGAATAGGGTCATGGATGGGATCAATGAAAAGTCAAGATTTATAAAACATGGTACTAGACATGAATGTTTTTTCTCAAGAGTTTTTATTTTATGAAAAAAATGAAATTGAGTAGATGTGTCTACCTTGTAATTTTTTAGAGGTAATGTAAATGTTATGGACTAGTTCCCTAAATCTCTAAACCTGAAAATATGCTCAGTGTGAATTAATCAATTGATTAAATATTATTTAATGTTTTATGGTTCGGTTCATATAGTGGATATCAGAATTCAGTTTAGACTACATTAAGAGTTAGGGTACTATTAAATTAATATAAATAAATTAATTTATGTTAATATTGAAATGATACTACATTTATAGAACAAATTTTTGATTCACCTAAGATATTTATATATTCAAAATGGTTTTCCTTAGAGGAAATAGGAAACTATATTAGGGAAACATCAGGAGGAAGACAACCTTCCAAATCAGCAACCTGAGATGGTCAGAATCAGAACACAACAGTTTCTTACAGTAATGGCATAGTTGACTCAGGCTATCAATGGTGGTGTTATCAATGCACAAGATCTGCCACGTCAACTATATGTGAACATGTTAGTAGTGGAGAAATTCATGAGGAATAATCCCTTATATTTTAGAGGATCATCTGACCCTATGCTAGCAGAATGGTGGATTAATGCACTATAGAAGATTTTTTATTGTGTGGGGTGTTTCGAACATAAGATGGTTAGTCTCATTCTTTACAGTTTTGAACGTGAAGATGATCAGTGGTGGTCGATGGTGAAAAATATCAGTGATGTTGAGGAGATTGATGCTCTTGATTGGTATGAATTCTATTTTATTTTTCTCGAGAAATATTTTCCTATGGTGTTTTATCTATTGATGGAAAAAATTCATATATTGAGGTAGGAGGATGACTCAGTGGTTGTTTATGAAGAAAAGTTCACTTAACTGTAATTTTATGTTACAAATTTCAAACAAGCTCTTGATCATAATATCAATGGTTCATTACTCAGCTTAAAAGCCCAAGTATCTATTGGTTTTAGCACCTCGTGATTTAAAAAGATATGAAAACCATATTTGATTTTCAGAGAAGGTTTAAATTGAATTTACATATGATCAGGTCTTCATTGTCAAAAAATAGAATAAGAGGCCGAGGTGGTTTATGGAAGGGAATAACTCTTCAAAAAAGTCGAATGGTAAGAAACATAAGATTACTGTTTTTGAAAATTGTGGTAAAATGAAAGCTGATGAATGTCTTTTGAATTATGGTATGTGCTACCAATGAGGTAAAATGGGACATAAGGCTCATAATATATCTAAAAAAAGAGTTGGGTTATGGTAAGAAAAAAATCATATTTACAATGTGTAAAAAGTTTTATGTGCAATAAAAATGGTCATTATTTAAATGAGTATCCAATGAAGAACTCAAATGAGGGAAAGACATTGGATTACAAGCATAAAGGGGTGATGAAATCAATTGCAACTACTTCATTAGATGGTGGGACATATAATGAAGTAGTATCAGGTACAATGTTTGTTTGTTCAGATTATTCCAATGTGTTGTTTGATTCATGGTCTACACATTCCTTCATTTTTTATAAGATTTATCGTAAATTCGGAATTCCATATCAAAATATGAATCCTGAAATTATGGTAAAAACACTTGGAACAAAATGTTAAAACAAAAAAAATTCTACGAACCACCAGGTCCTTGTGTTTTGAAAGAATATACCTGCAAACCTTATTGTTTTTCTTCTATTAGTGTTTGATGTAATTTTGTGTATGGATTAGCTTTCAACTTATCATGTTATTATTGACTGTAGTGCTAAATAGGTTTCTTCTCCGAATTAATTTTAGTTCATGTATATGAATAAACCCTTACTTTTGATTCAATATCAAGAAGCTGAGAAACTAGTCAAATATGGAAAAGAATGTTATCTTGGACATATTGTTGAAAATATAATAATTATTCAGATACATGATTTTCCAGGGGTAAATTAGTATCTTGTTGTTTTTCCTCATGAGTTCCCTAGTATAATACCTGATCAAGAAGTTGAATTTAATGTTGACATAGTTCATGATGCTATGTCAATTTCAAAATCCCCCTTATCGATTGTCTCAAATTGAACCTTTATAGTTAAAGACAAAATTTGAAGAGTTATTAGATAAAGGATTCATTCAACCTAGAACATCACTATGGGGTTCTCCTAACTTATTTGTTAAAAAGAAATATAGTATAATAAGACATGGCATCGATTATAGAGCATTGAATAACATCACTATTAAGAGAAAGTATCCTTTTCCTCATATTAATTACTTTTTTATCTGCTCTAATGAGAAAAGTATTTTTTGATGTTTGACATGAGGTCGGGGTACCGTCAGTTGAAGGAATGGGAATCAGAAATTATGATGATGCATTTCTTATTTCATATGGCCATTATGAATTTTTAGTTATTCCTTTTGGTTTAACCAATTCTCCTGTTGTATTCATGAATCTTATAAATAGAATTTTCTGTGAGTTCTTGGATAATTTTTTGGTTGTGTTCATTGATGATATTTTGGATTTTCATAAAACTAAATAGGAGCATGAATGTTATTTAAGGCTTGTTTTTCAAACCTTAAAATAAATGAAACTATTTGGGAAATTCAACAGGTGTGGGTTTTGATTACATGAAATTTCTTTCCGTGGTGAACATATTTAAAACAAATTGCATAACTAATGATGATGGTAAAACAAAAGTTGTTGAAGAATGGCTGAGACCCAAAAATATAAATGATATATATAGTTTAATTTGCTTTTTAGGTTATTACTGGTGGTTTGTTGAGAATTTTTCACGGTTATCTAGCACACTGTATAAATTAACTCAAAAAATTGTTCCGTTTTTTTTGGACCATAGAATGTGATGATTGTTTTCATGAATTGAAAAGATGATTGGTAAATGCTCAAGTTTTGTCACTAACTTCTAGAAAAGGTGAGCCTTTTATATAAAATGGTGATTCATTTAATAGATATGTATGTGTCCTTAATCAATATGATCAGGTAATTTCTTATGCATCAAGTTAGCTAAAACCTCATGAGTTAAATTACTCTATAAATGATTTGGAATTAGCTGCTGTTGTTTTTTCATTAAAATTTTGGAGGCATCATTGGGATGGAGTAAATTGTGAAATATATATTGTCCAAAAATGTTTGAAGTATAAATTTAGTTATAATTAATTAGACATGAGACAGAGAAGATGGATGTAATTAATCGTGGAATATATTTGCATGATCCTTTACCATCTAAGAAATGAAAATAAGTTGGGTGATACTTTGAATCAAAAAACAGATGCTTCATTAATCATGCTATGTTTTGAATGAGATCCTTTGGTTTTTAATTTAATGAACATTGGAATAGAAGTTGTTCGTGCTTGAAATTCCACTGGTCTATTTCAGATGTAAGTGAAATCTTCTCTCTCAGAAATAATTAAGCAACCACTGAATGTAGACAGTGAGTTCCAAAAAAGGGTGGAGTTTGTTCAGAAAGGTAAGATTCCTGATTTTAGCTTTGATAATGATTGTATTTTATGATTTTGGAAGAGATTATATGTGCCTTGTGATTCACAGTTGACGAATGAGTTGCTATATGAAACTAATAGTTCTCTATTTACATTTCATTATAGAAGTACTATGATGTACAGGGATCGTCCTGAGTATTATTGGTTGGAAGGAATGAAATGAGATATTTCTGACTTTACTTTGAGGTGTCTGACTTGTCAGCATGTTAAAGCATAGTGTTAGTTACCGAAAGTGATGCTTCAGTCACTGCCGGTGTCAGAGTGGAAATGGAGAAATATATTCATTGACTTAATTGTCATATTACCGAAGACATCTTGAGGTAATAATGAAATATGGGTTATTGTAGATTGATTGACTAAATCTATACATTTCATTATTATTAGAGATACTTTGTCTCTAGATCAACATTATCGGTTGTATGTTAAAGATATAGTTAGGTTGAATGGTGTTCACCTCTCTATTGTATTGGATTGTGATCTTAGATTTAATTCTAAGTTTTGGAAAGTCCTTCAAAAGTCATTAGGTGCAAAATTAAATTTTAGTACAGATTTTCAGCCATAATCAGATAGGCAGTCAGAATGAACAATTTAGACCTTGGAGAATATGATATGTTCTTGTTCACTGGATTACTAGGTAAGTTGGGACAACCATCTATCTTTGTTATAATTTTCATATAATATCATTTTTCATTCCAGTGTACAGATGTCTCTATTTATGGAATTATATTGAAAGCGTTGTAGAACTATGTCTTTTTGTGATGATTTAGGTGAAATGATGTTGTTGGGACCATAATTGGTAAAATAGATGTCATAAAAGGATTAGTTGATTTAGAATCACATTTGAATAGCTGAGAGAAAGAAGTAAAGTTATGTAGATAACCAGAGGAAGGATTTATCTTTTGCGGTAGGTGATCATGTCTTTCTCAATGATTCTCCATGGAAAAGTGTGATGTGTTTAGGTAATAAAAGAAATTAGAGTCATAGGTTTATTAAAGGTTATGAAATCCTAGGGAAAGTTGGATTATTTGCATATAGTGTGGCTTTACCTCGTTTTTTATCCCATGTACACAATGTTTTTCACATTTCAATGTTGAGAAAATATATTCCAGATAAATCTCATGTTTTAAGTCTAGAGGTAGTTCAGTTAGAATCGAATCTCTCTTATGACGAAAAATCCGTCCATATTTTTGGCTAAAGTGAGCTAGTGTTGTGGAATATAGTAATTCACCGTGTAAATGATTCGTGGAAAACCCGTATGGTTTAAGAGGCAACATGGGAATCTGAAAATTCTATAAGGGATAAATGATCACACTTATTTGATATGTGAATAAAAAATGCGAGGATGCAATTCCAAAAATGGGGGAAGGATGTAACATCCCAAGTAAATAAAGATTAATACATTTGAATATTTATTAATATTTGTTAATTAAATATTAATTTTACTTTATGCAATGTTCACTTGCATACCTGATACGCAACAACTGGTTTCTTCAAAATCATACATTTCACACAAAGTTGGGTCATACGAAAAAATAATTATATAATATTATTCTCTGAAATAGTAGTTAACACCTAGATGTTGTAACAGAGAGAATAAAAATAACAAACTAAAATATTATTATACTCATTTTTTAAATGTTTCTACATTTATCCAATAAGAATTTATAGGCTTAAAATAAGAAATAATCTGATTTTAGGTATAAATACTCTAATATTCTTTAAAAGGTCGATTTACCACCTTTTAATGGAGAACCCTATTTATATTTAGTTTCGGTAACTTTTATATATTTTATTTGAGAAAATGAAATTCTTATTTAGAATTGGTACATCAATATATACTTTGGGTAATTTTTTTGTATTTTTATGATAAAATTCAATTTTTAATGAAAAGTGAAAAATGGTGTATTTTAATTCAAAACCGCATTTTAATATAATTTATTTATATGGATAGATTATCTTTTTAATTGGTTTTCATGTTTTATTAGATTATCTTTTTAACATTAAATCTAATTCTGGTCATTGTAACTAAATTAAATTTAAAATTGGACATGAAAATGTGTCAATCTTTTGATAGTAAATATTTATTAAAAACCCATTTTTTGTTTTTACAGAAAAATTAATTTTAAATTAATTAAACCAACTTTTATGTTATTAATTACTTAAAATAGAAATCATTTTTGAATTCAGAATATCAAATATATCTTAGGCTGAATTTTTAGTCTTTTTTTGAAAAACATCAATTTTTTATGAATAGTGAAACAACTAAGTTGTAGTTAAAAATATAACTTTTTCAATTGAAATAAATTTTACCACTTTTGTGTATTGAATTTCAAAAATCTGACATAAATGTTTGTTATTATTAAGGGAAATGTGCTTCAATAAGATGAAAATAGTTTTTTATGAGTAGTAACTTTTGACTTTTATTTACCACTGTTAAAGGTAAATAGAGTAATTAAAGGTTAAAAGAATATCATAATAATATAAAATTTTCTTAACACTTGATATAACCTTATTTGAATTTTCATTTCTAACCATGGGCATCCTTGGGTGTATTTTGGGACCCCATTGAGCCACTTAAGAGTGATTATGAGACTTTATGTTAGTTAATTTAAAGTAATGAATAAAATGACATAAACAAATATATTTTAGTAAATTAACATTTACATTGAGTAATATAAGTTATCATTTAAACTATGAATATTATTTGTAATGATAAAAATATTTCCAAATTTATGGTATTTTCCTATATTTATTAGTCATCAAATAAATAAACTAAATTATGAAACAATAATGATAAAGTGTATACCTCATTAATAAATGATTTTAATAAATAAGGTTATAAAGATTACAATAATTTATTAAACATGTAAAATTCTAAATTGATGATTTTTTTATATTTTGAGTCAACTTATCTTCAACATTAATTAGTTTTGGAACTTTAGAAACTGAATATAATTATATTAGAAAATATTATTTTCACACTTTCCTAATGATCCCCTCCTGCCCCTTATAAAAATCCCTCACAACTAACATATTACTTACACCTATATATCCCCTTAGATCATCCCAAATCTTCTCAATTAATCTCTTTGCATCCCTCTCCTCCTTTTAGATTAATTAATTTAGGTAGAAGGCACTTCAAGAAGTCCTTTTGGTTCCAACCAAAGAGAGTTACCTAAATTAAAGGTAACCATTTATCTTAAATTTTTTCACTTTATATTACTTATCGAACCCATAAAATATTTTTAGTATTTTCACTCATAAAAAAATAATTATACTCAAAATACTATGTTTCTTATGAGATGGATTAAAGCTACACTTTCACACACATCGATCTAATGGGTAAAAACATACTATTTCTCTGGTTGGCAAACTAACGCCTCACGAAATGATGATTATTCAATTACAGCCTACCGCTAATCATGGTGGTAATTATGATGGCACTGTATTTATATATGATCTATATAATGTTTATGTTAATTTTATGATTCGGTATTTTACATTTTTATCATACCATTAGGGTTTCCATTATAGGTAAACACGATAATTACATTTGAGAAAGTGTGGTCTACCTCCCCCTCAAAGTGATATGACTCATTAATTGCACATGTGGGTCATATAAATTATGAATTTAATGATATTATATATGATATTATAATTTAATTATAATATAACTATGTATAATTATGTTTTAATTCTATTAAAATATGAAATAGAAATGGAAGTAGTGTTCATACGTACGTACGGCTAACCGTCTCCATGAACCGTGCATTTTATTTATTACCTCCAAATGTTATATACTATTATAAGTTCTTATATATACATGATATATAAGATATATATGATTTTTAAATCATTAATACCATTCTAGAGATAAAGGACCATTGACCACATGGTAAACTTGAAAATATAAGAAGTTCATTTTTGACTCCAGTACCAAATATTGACAAATTGACCATTATTAACTTAAATGATTACATAGTGTTTATAACGTGGTAATAATTAATATAAATGGAATAATAAAATTGAAAAAGGTTCTTAAGAAAGTATAAATTAACATTAGCTAATTATTCCGGATGTTAAAGAAAGAATGGGTCAAGTCAGAAAAGAGGAAAGGGACTTCATCTCAATCTCCTTTCATTGAGGAATATATTGTTTTAATACATGACTTTCTTTTATGCACTTTATAAACACATTCTACCTTTCAGTTCATTCAAAGGTAATATTTTTATGCGAAGCGTTTTACTAAATGAAAAAAAGAATGTTTCTTTTTAACGTAAGCGTTGACAATGACCTTTTCTGCTGTTGTGTGTATTTTTTAATTTATGGATTCATTAACATGTCGTAATGTTTTTAAATGAAAATAAATACCATATACTCTTTTACGTATTTTGGTTTTGAAAATTGATTTGATAATGGTTTTTTATGCCAAAATGTTTAAATGATATATTGTGATTGCAATGTGGAAATGTTATCTTCTATTTATGTTTGTTTTATGTGTTATTAATATGTTATTTGTTCATGGTAATTGAGTTAGAATATGGGTGGTTCCATGATAATAGAAGGGAGGGTGTGCCCAAAATATCTCTCCAATGCATTGGTTAATGAGTTGTAGGTAAACGTGAATATTTCTTCAAAGAGATTTATGTAATATACTGTGATGGGTATTTCAAATGTAACTCCATACGTAGCTATGATAGCTACAATGTATGTATGATATGGATGCCACAAGTTACCATTATGATTTATGTTTTCTATATGTTATTTATAAATCTTATGATTTCATGAGTTATTATAAATAGATTTTTTTATGTTAGTAATGATGAACTAATGTTTTCTTTCTTTGTTTTATAACACTTACAGATCTTTTTATTCACATCCCATGTTTTGAAATGTTTTTCATATGACTTAATAAAGAATAGTGTCAAGGATGGGACCACGGAAAATTCATGTTGTATATAACATTAGAGTATACATGACTACTTTTTTACAGAGTTTTTATTTTATGAAAAAATGGAATCTTAGTATAAGTGTCAACCTTGGAATTTTTGAGATGTAATGTAATAGTTATAGAATAATTCCCTAAAAATATTTACCTGAAAAGATCATGAATGTGAATTATTCATTTATTTCACGATTATGAATTGTTCTAAGGATGGGTCCTTATACACATGACCATGATATTATGGTAATATTTTGAGACACTACCTACAAATTATATCTTGGATGACCATAGATCCATATCCATCTATTGGTACCTCTAACAATCCATTAATTTCTGAAGTTCCCAATCAATAAAAAATACAGCATAATGCATGTTAATATCACCCCTTTGAGACTTTCGGATCCATTTATGCTGAAGATGATTTCAAAAAATGGGGGAATAAAAATTTTTTTGATGATGATATGCAGGTTTCACAACTTAATAGATCTTGGAAAACACTTGACTGTTACTGGGTATGCTCGATAGTGTTTATGTGCTCCCTATAAACCCAGTTGTGTAACAGACATGACCCTAGAGGTCCATGATCAATCTATTCCCAGTGATGGAAGAAGTAAAAATAAGCTATGGAATATATCATTAATGAATCAGGATGTATGTGATGATATTGTGTTCTCTCATGGACTATCACATCCCAAATGAATCAAATATTCCCACATATTTCCAAAATCATATAGATAAGTCTCTATAGACTTAGAGATGAATGAATATGAGGATGACCTTATGAACACCCAACCTTCATTTGAGGAACGTGTATCCACAACCGTCAATGAGCTCTAAAAAAATATCGGAATATATGATGACCTGTGACCTACTCTGATTAGTTTCACTAGTCGCATATAAGAGAAAGTAATTTATAACACATTTCTAAAGGAGGGATAATATTTATCACTTATACTACAAAACAAGTCCCATACGAAATATATTTGTTTCTATACCACAATATGGATTACCTAATGTTCATTAAGGCTTCATTTTGAAATCCTAGAGGATGTTACCCTCTCATTCCAATAATTTAGTGTTTTAATTCAAAAATATGATGGATTACAACTTTTTCTATGAAGTTAAATACCTAATAAGTGGTTCCAACAACATCTGTGCTAAGAAAATTAATGGGAAGATTATTTTCTACATCAATTTTAGGGACCTTAATTGACATTTCAAAAATGATGAATTCCCATTCTCAATAACAAGAATATTGATCAATGAATGTTTTGTATTATAGTCACTTTTATTCATGGATGGGTACTCGAGGTACAATAATATAAAGGTAGACACCAACGATAAAGAAAAAACAACTTTTTGAGTTTCTTAAGGGATGTACTTTTAATCGGTTATTTTATCTATCTTGAGAAATGTTGGAGCAATATATAAACACAACATAAATCATATATTTTATCCATTTTGGGGAATTATTGATGAAAGCTATTTCAAATACCTAGTGGTAAAAATAAGAAATCATTATGATCACTTTATGAAAATTCTAATCATATTTAACAAGATGGGACAGTAATATATCAAGATTAATACCTTCAAAAGTAAATGTAGAGTAACACTATGGAAGTTAATTGTTATGTGGTGTCCCAATGTGACATTTAGGTGGACCTAGAAAAAATGTTCAATTCTAAAACTTTCAACACCTGGATATATCAAGGAAGTGAGGGGGCTCTAACAGAACCTCACACACATTTAGTGATTCATCGCCAACCTTTCCATCAATGATATTCACATCACCATGCTAATGAATAATGGAATCTCAAAAGAGTTTCATGGTCACTCTAAAAAAGCATTGAATGTCTTATGAATAATATTATTCACCAACATGACCCGATGCCACTGGTGGGGGATGCCACTCATCATTTATTTTTCATGAATGGAACACCTACTAGACTCCCTCATTAATAGGAAAATGATTTTGGGTGAATGAAATATATCTAATACCTTATCCAGACTATACCAGGTACTAGGACCTGATACTATGATTTCAAGAATAATATCCTCACACTCCTCTATTCTGTTAAAATGTATAGTCATTTCTTGTAGAAGTATGATGTCCACATTTTATCTTTTACAGTTATATTCCTGTATAAACTAGGATACTCTATTTTGATAGGGCACTTGGTATCATGGACGGTCATTCTGTAGTAATAAAAACTTCATTTTTATCACAGATTTCAGTGAATGGGAAGTACCTGAAAAATTTCATTACAACACATCCTACACCCAAAAATACACTGGTGGATGCGGGTCCTCCAGTTGAAGATGTCTTGTATTCCCTTGATACTCCCCAAACATAATAGATGTATTATTATGGCATATATATTTCCAATCAATAAAACCATTGATAAACTAATGCATAATCTTGTTTTCATTGGGATTATATTTGTATCCTCATACAAATAATATGTTCCCTACACTTTTTGAATATCTGAATTTTTTTGGAATAACGATGCAGAGTACCAAGACCTAATTACTAGTTGGATAAATCCCTCCAGCTACAAATAGCCTATCTAAACATCAACTGGGACACATAAATAGTTATAAATAAAAATATTAGATAATATGTCATCAAAAGGTTGAAATTACCCCTATAACTGGATATGTTATTGGATTGATTGAAGTGTTCCCTTTTCAGATCGCATTGCATCACCTTATCTAATCGAATTCTTCTTGCACTGAGGCATGGGATAATGCATCCACTATCCTGGCCGACCCTGATCACAAGGATGAAATATTGAATATCACATAGAGAAGAATGGTATCACCAATAATTTTATGTGATTTGGAATAAATCAATCTGGTCAACACCTTTTGAGATCCTGATGAATGAATGACCTCCTCTAAATTGATTCTTCCCAAAATTGATTATCTCTAAAATGAGATTCTCATGTGGGAAAAATCTGTAAGGGAACAAATTGAGCATCCTGCAAAACACATTTATTCCCTAACAAAGATCCAAATGATTATAAATGAAAATTATATTGTTTCAAAGAAGAAATACCCATCATATGCATATAAGAAGAATATTTTTCCATCATAACGGTAGAAGACCATGGGACTCTTACGACACCCTTCAATATGGGACTAGGAACTCCAATTTAACCAAGAATATGGTATATTACTATAAAATCATGATAATGGACTATGTATAATTCACCATGAATATTCATGAATTTCAAATTCAAGAAACATTATTCATTAACCCTCAAAATTTCTGCATACTACTAATTATTCCTACCTATTTTCCATTTGGAGAATGGATTCGTAATCTATATTTCACAGCAACAGCTAACCAGTTTTAGTACATCTGTATTACATATATCTTCTTCTCCAAATTTTATAAAGGAATAACCCACAAATAAATAATGTTATATATATTACACCAATTTTCATCTCCCATAACATCGCCCTGATTGAGGTCTATCACAAAATTTTGAAGGATAATGACACCAACCACTATGATATAGTGTTGGAGAAAAAATACAAGCACAAATATGTCAACTATTACCACTCATCTCACCATAATAATGCACCAAATGGATATATATATAAGATATATATAAGAATATATCGAATATAATCTAAATTATGTAAAAAAGGATTTTATGTAATGTTTATATATACACATCTCTAATTTCTTGGAATATCGGACCACCATGTGTATGGCTACACATGTAACAGAATACTCATTGGTGTTCGGGACCAACGAAGTGTTGCCTATAAAAATCCAGATGTCATCAATCAAAATATCTGTTAGGATGGATATATCATTAATGAGAAATCAAATAATAGACTAGATGAATTATTGTCGCTCGATGTAAGAATTATGGACATTAAAAAACCTTGAGGTCCATCAAAATCGTATCTCACATACTTTCAATAAAACATTTCACATCCGTTCATTCCCTCATGAAGAACATGGGTTGGATACCTAAAATAGAATGATTCCACGGAATAATCCAACAAAGATGTAACCTAAATTGAATCGTCCTTAAATCATACAAAAGATATTTATCAATGTAGCATTCTCATTGTTCACAACGGTTGGGGAGCTTGTTACACCCCCACAAATGTGATATTTCTCTAGACATAATTTATATATATGTCATCAGATATGACATATGAATTCATAAAATATCTACCACTATGTCATAAACACAATATGTTAATTAGTATAAATTCACCCATATAGAAAAATAATAAATTTCATAGAGGATTACATATTTACTACAATACACTAAGATACATCATACTGTACATCCTAACCACATTATGATAAATTGTATATAATTGATCCTTAATGAATGAAATTATTCTATATGTAAATTTTCTATACCATATGACATAAGACTACATGGATCCATAGTATAATCTTTTTTTTCACATCGATTGACCCAATCTCCATTCATCCTGACATTAAACAACAAGGTATTAAAAAACAACATGTTGCTTGATCCCTTCAATTATAATATATATATATAGATACCTAGTTGGGTATAGCTGAAATATCATTCCTCTTTCATTTTGATTTACCAGTGTCCTTAGAAGAAGATGTTAAAACTATACAGAAAATATACTCTCTTTATGACATTAAATTGTATAGGTTATCCAAAACTACGTATGACATGATTCTTGTTTTAAATTATATACATAAAATACATCACTCATATATCATTTTTCATCCACCAAATAGAGAAAATTCCACTATCCATCTGTAATTTTACCTACGTTGTAGCAGAAATACATACCATTATGTTTTCTCACACTGAGAATCGATCACATGATCTTATGGAATTTTATAATGGAATTCCATTGAAAATAACGAATGAAGGCCCATGACAGGTTTTTCCACAGTCCTGAATGAATTATAAAAAAATAATACCGTGATTCCAAGCTTCATGATGTTAAGCTACACTGTTGATGTCCCTGAGAAGACTTAAAACATCACATTCATTATAACCACTCCCAATAGAAAAAAATCGACTACTATTGGAATATTAAAACACAACAATTTAATAACTACATGGGACATTATTCAAGATATAATATGAAATGTAGTGACACCCATATCTTTAATCACCACACCAGATGTAAGATCCAGAAATTTCCCTTGTATTATTATATAGGAATTTTTTCGAGACCAGGCTTTGAGACGACGTGCAGTTCCGAGGCCTGGTGAGCCATGAACAAATGTTTGAATTTAATTTAAGAATTAAATTGCACGTAGTTGTGGTTTTCCTGAAAAAGTTGAATAACTCCTAAACGAGTGCTCAAATCATAAATTTGACGGTATTGTTACATTCGAAACATCAATTTTACCTTAGGCGAGGCCTAACATCGACCGACACAGGTCGATGGTGAAATCATGTTTTTGGACGTAACCGTAATAAAATAATTAATTAAAATATTTTATGAAATCTTTTGTAGCGGATATATTTTATCCTTTTTAAATAAAAGCTCGTGCAGGGGTCCAGGGGTACAAACCTCATAACCCTGAAACCCTTGGCGGCTCTAGAGGCTCTGGAGAAAACCTCCCAATGCGGCGACGACGTTCTTGACGATTTTCGCCGGCGACGATGACACAATGACCAGATCTTCGCCAACGAATGCCTCAGATCTAGGTAGGATGTTTGATCTTGATTCATTTTCCCCATTCATGATTCCTACGATGAACTCGGAAAAATCCAAGAATAGATTAGCCCAAGTATCGGTCATTTGGAGATTTGATTATTGAGATTAATTTGGTTTTCATTCATCCATCTAACGGTGACGAACCAAGATTGACATGAACATCGATCAAGGTTTTTCCCTCTAGATTGTTGTGTATTTATATCCCGGTTTCTACGCATTCTTCATTGCGTTCTACTCGTTCTTTGAGGAAATCAAATGTTGTGCGTTTGTTTGTTGGATCAATGATCCGATATTGTGGATCTAGCACCGGAGCGGTGCCACGGAGGTGCGACGACGGTTTCAGAAGACGATTTGGAGAGGATCGAGAGATATTAGTTTTTGGGAGTTTTTCTTCAGATGGATTGTTCTAGGTTTACGATCCAATTAAAGGACTAAAACCACGCTTTTCAGTGTTCGTAGGATGAAACGAACCAACCCCTTGAGTATCGGGTTGAACGGACGAGAAACCATGGATCTGACGGATCAGCTGGGACACGAGGAGGAAGACGACGCTTCTGGAAAAATCCCGACTACACACCGTGTAGTATGGGCTACATGGAATGTGTTCATCGGTAGGATTACTTGGCATGTAATCCAGGAATACACAGAAATAGGAAGGGTACACAGCCAAGGACATGCCGTGTATACCCCTTCTCGGCCAGACCCGACCACATACACGGAATACCCTGTGTAATGGCAGACGGGCAGGCGACATAGGTAGTGACCGTGTACGGGCACATGGCCAGCATACACGGAGTGAGCCCCAGGTGCTCGGACGTGGTGTGTGATTCTTCTACATACCATGTTGTTACTTTCTATCCGACAGGCTGAATGACATGAGCCATTTATAAGGGCAGTACCCGGAGTTAGGAACACGGTGTGTACTTTTTCTACACGCCATGTAGTTTAGTTTTACACAGCTTGAACGGATGACACGGGCCATTTACACGGTCTATACCTGGGGTCAAGGAACACAGAGTGTAACCATAATACACGCTATGTAACCAATATTACATGGCATGAGAGAGTTTCCTTCTGTGACATGGACAAGTTTCCTTAGGGTTTGTCCCCTTGGTCTTTCTCGTGGTGGTTTTCCATATCATTTCTTACATACAGGAGTATGATCCTTTCAGCATGAATTCCTAAATAGAGTTGTTGCAATCACCTCTATGAGACTAGTAGATGGATCCTCTATTCATTCCTGGAACCCTAGATATAGTTCTTGGTATCGATGTGACCAACTTTATCTGGGCGCTGATCCTTTTCTTCGCAGATTAGCTCATACTGAGTTGTCAAAATCACCCTAGGACATGGTTGTGATCCTAATATGGGAAACCTATTCTCAAAGTACTTGTGGAGTGTGATCTCTCGGAACGAGTACTTCATATCTCTCTCTCTTCAGACCTCGGAGTGTGTTATCCTTGTTACATGCTTAGTGGAATCATCGAGCTGGATCTTAGTGGTGGTTTTACAATGGTCATTTGTGTATGAGTATATCTAGTTATTCTTGTTATATGTTTTGTAAACATATACTGGTAGAGCTGATTGTACCTTTATTTGGTGGTATTTTCCTTGTTGTATTTTCATTTGTGGTTTCAGGGTGTCCTACTGGGTATTGTTATACTCACCTATGCACGGGCTTTGCCCGCACTTGTCATGTCTTGTGCAGATGAGCGAGCCTTTGACATGATTCTAGGTAGACCAGGACCGGATGGTACTCAGTGAGATCAGACAGGCCGAGGTGTATTTCTACGGCTACAGACTGCAGTCCTAGAAATTTCTTTACAGGTTGGACTTTATTATAGACTCTCTTTTTGTGGGATTGTACTTTTGGCCCATGGTTTTACTTTCTTGAACTTTACCTTCCTGTCATACTCTATTGTTTGGGTTTTAGCGTATGCATGCATCTTGTCCTTTTTGGTAGTTTTTACATTTAGCTTTGTGGACTTGGAGATTTGTGTGCATGTGTACAGGTTTATAGGCAATGCCTCCCATGTTAGTAGCATACCCACTCGGTGCTAGTCACTATGCTCTGTCCTATTAGAGACGGGCTTGGGGAGTTGCGGCCTGGGCCCCACTGGGACAGGTCGTGACTGAGTGGTATCAGAGGTGGTCAGTTCTACCTCAGGACCGAGAGTCTATGAGTTTGTTTGGGGAAATAGATTTAAGTGTTTTGAGTTCGTGTTTCAGGCCTGGGACCCTAGTGTTGGTGCGGGTGGCTAACATATACATACACCATGACTCTAATATCTTGCTTTTCGACTCGAAGCATGAAAACACTAGTTTCCAGTGGGAAAATAATGGTACATGAATCATATAATAATGGGTTGTGGTTTCCATGTCCTTCTTGAGTCATCTCTCCAGATATACTCAATGACTGAGATACATCTTGTTTCATTACAGGATGCCTCTGCGATGCGCACCATCTACGATCCAGCAGCTCGACCACGCGGATGACACCCTCAGTGATGAAGCATTGATATAGGGACCAGATCCCCCAGTTTTACCATCGGGTGGTGTACCAGTAATCCTGCCACCTGTGGAGAAGTGTCTAGTGCATGTTGTACCAGTGGAGGAGGAGTGCATGATGAGCGCACTCCACGAGTTTCAGAGATAGAGACCCCTCAGGTTTCGAGGTGAACCTGACCCTCAGGTAGTAGAGGACTGGCCTGAGGCATTGGCCAGTGTCTTCCGTTTGGTTAGGACACTAGCAGACCAGATGGTGATCATGGCAGCGAGCCTTCTGCAGGGCTCAATAGAACGATGGTGGAGTTTGGTTATCTAGACTCACGACCGGGTGACTATTGCATTGTCAATGATTGAGCGTTTCTTCGGAGAGGAGTTTTCACCGGTTACCCTTAGAGCAGTGCGTATACAAGATCTTCTTCAGCTCCAGCAAGGGACCGTGATGGTGGATGACTATTCATTGTGGTTTACCAAACTATCACGGTACTCGAGGGATATTGTCAGAGATCAGTACTTCAGAGCTCGGACTTTTGAGCGATGACTGCTTAGAGATATCCGAGCATGCATTAACCCTATGAGCATTCCTACTTATGCTGGGGTGCTCGAGTAGGCTTTGGTGGTCGAGAGCTTCTTGGAATAGGAGAGACAATCAGTAGTTGTCAGTAGTGGGAAAAATGGTGTAGAGACCTCGGCAACAAGGAATCGACGTCAGAGACCCAGGCATGGGAGACATTTTCAAAGGAGATCACAGGACAGGGGATCTGCTGTACAGGGTTGGCAGGGCGCATCTAGCCAGCCTTGACAGATGCGATGCAGCTCATGTGATGGCAGGGGACATCTCGCTCGATATTGTCCTACCCGCCATACTACTGACACGGGAGCAGTGGATGGCCCACCGAGGGAGAGGAAACGTGTAGAGAAGATAGATCCCTATGGAGGTGGACACGATAGAAGAGCTGGTAGAGCAGCTGTAGGTGGTCGACATTTTGACCCTTTATCACAACCACCCCCAGGAGGTCCACCCCAGGCTTAGGATGCTGGTGGACAGAGGCAGGGACAGCTACATGTGGCAGATTCGTATGACCCAGGTACTCCTAGAATGATTAAAGGTATAATCTGTGTCTTTTAAAGTTTGGATGTCGTATAGATAGACACAGGTGCTAGTCATTCCTTTATGGTTTCATATCTTGTTCGAGACCTTGAGATTCCAGTTGAGCCATTGACTCGACCCTTATGCATAGAAACACAGACTGGAGAAGATTCTGAGATCACACACCTCTGTAGACAGTGTGAACTAACCCTTAGAGGTGAGAGCTTCGGTTGGAACCACTTGGTGGTAGCGTCAAGGCCTTACGATGTCATTCCTGGTATGGATTGGATATCCACAGTTAATGCCCAGATTTACTATTTTAGGCGACGGGTGTGGTGTGTCTACATTGATGGAATGAGGTTCTCTTTTGCCGATGAAAGAGAGACCCAGGCGGGCTAGGATGGACTCATGCATAGGAAGGCACAACCGATTTCACATCAGTTGCCGAGCCATGCCCTTGGCCTATCAGATGTTACGAGTTTCCAGTTCCCAACAGTAGTGGCTGATTATGAGGACGTCTTTCCAGAGGATCTCCCCAGACTACCTCCCCATCGAGAGACAGATTAATGCATTGATTTGCGACCCGAGACGACATTGATATCAGCATCAGCATATCGAAAGGCTCTTGGAGAGCTTCGTGAGCAGTGTGTGCATCTGGAAGACTTTCAGAAAAGGTCTTTGAATGGCCTAGTGTTTCACCCTTGGCGGCCCCAGTGCTGTTTGCCAAGAAGGCAGACATGAGCTTGTGGCTATGGGTGTATTACCAGTGCTTGAATTAGGTGACCATGAAGAACTTGTATCCACTAATGAGGATCGATGACCTCTTCCACCAGTTAAGAGGGGCACGCCGGTTCTCGAAGGTTGATCTATGATCATGCTATCATCAGTTCCAAGTACTGGATGAAGATGTACCGAAGTCAGCTTTCATATGTCGCTACGGTCACTATGAGTACTTGGTGATGCCCTTCGGCATGACGAACGCCCCGAAAATGTTCATGGGACTTATGAACCAGATCATTCATCCCTATAAAGATCGGTTCTTAGTGGTCTTCATCGATGATATCCTTTTGTAATCTGCGTCGGAGGATGAACAGGCCGGACACCTAAGGATAGTTCTGGACACACTCTAAGAGCACCAGTTGTATGGGAAACTCTCGAAGTTCCAGTTCTAGATACAGGAAGTCCACAATATGGGATACGTTACATAGGCAGATGGTGTTGCATTGGACCTAGCCAAGGAAGAGGCAGTGCTAGCATGGGAGTCACCCCGGAGCATGATGGAGGTGCGGAGTTACCTTGAGTTGGAAGGCTACAATCAGATATTCATTATGGATTTCTCTAGGATTTGAGCACCCATGAATGCTTTGACCCGAAAGGGGCAGCCTTTCGTGTTGACAGAGAGATTCCAGCAGTCTTTCCAGATGTTGAGACAACTTTTGACGAGTTCCCCGATCTTCAGAATACCTTTAAAGGGTGTCGAGTACATAGTGTTCTGCGACGTGTCAGAAACCTGGCTTGGTTGTGTCTTGATGCAGAGGAATGCCGTGATTGACTATGGATCACGACAGTTGAGGCCACATGAGCAGAAATATGTGGCCCATGAGCTTGAGTTGGCAGCGGTAGTCTTTACATTGAAGATGTGGCAGAACTACCTGATGGGCGGGTGTTTTACCCTCTAATATGATCACCAGAGTCTCAGGTATATATTTTCTCAGAAGAATCCTAATTTGAGACAGAGGCGTTGGATTGAGTTCCTCCCGGATTACGAATATGCGATCGTTTACACTCCTGGGAAGGGGAACTTTGTGGAAGACGCTGTTAGCCGGAAATCGAGTTCGCAGTTGTTGGATGAGGCGACGAGGTAGTTGGCTTCCTTACAGTTATCCTTCATGGTTGGAGATGAGGGAGCTTAGCTTCAACCGATGGTTGTTACCCCTCCACTCATTATAGTGAGTTAGGGAAGCACAGCTCAAGGATTCTAGCTGTGAGACTTTACATTCTCAGATATCCACAGGTGATGCTGCGGATGGATATTCAAACGGTGGGGAGCACGTTGTTCTTTTTAGAGGGAGTACAGTAGTACCAGAGATGTTATGAGAGGAGGTTCTGAGTGAGTTATATACATCCCATTTGGCGGTGCATCCATGTGTGGAATAGATGTATCAGGACCTCCGATGTCAGTTCTGGTGTCCAGGAATGAAGAAGAGTGTCGCATAGTTTTTTTCTCTATGCCTTACATGGAAGCAAGTAAATGCTGAGCACCAGGTGCCAACAGGTTTGACTCAGCCCCTTGTGGTTCGAGAGTTGAAGTGGTATGGGATATCCATAGACTTTGTGATTGGTTTACCACGTACGTCCAAGGGACACGATGCCATCTAGGTTATCGTTGATCGACTCATCAAGTCGGCCCACTTCCTTGACATACGAGAGCAGAGTTAAGTAGAGAGCATGGGAAGCCTCTACCTGCAGGAGATAGTTTGACATAATGTAGTTCCATCCACAATCGTCTCTGATCGTGATGCTCATTTCACATCCCTATTGTGGAAGGGATTACATGATGCTTTTGGTACTCAGGTATGCTTGAGTACAGCGTTTCATCCCCAGACTGATGGTCAGACAGAGTGGAACATTCAGGTCTCACAGGATATGCTTAGAGCTTGCATATAGGACTTCAGTCATAACTTGGATGATCACCTACCACTGGTGGAATTTTCTTATAATAATAGTTATCATTCCACTATTGGTATGGCACCATTCGAGGCATTGTACGGGAAACCATGAAGGTCACCACTTTGCTGGACTAACTCAGGAGAGTCAGCACTCATGGGCCCAGATCTAGTGAGATCTACTACAGAGAAGGTGTAAGTCATCTAGGAGCGGATGAAGACTGCACAAAGTCGGAAGAAGTCATATGCTGATAGGAGGCAGAGGCCCTTGGAGTTCGAGAAAGGAGACCATGTGTTCCTTCAGGTCTCACCTCGACGGGGATTCACTACTAAAAAAAAGGTATTTGCGACGGGGGCCCGTCGCAAATCGCCCGTTGTGGAAAACGCCGTCGCAACAACAATTATTTGTGATGGGCCCGTCGCTAAAGATATGATTTGCGACGGGGATCCTTCCCGTTGCAAATATTACTCTGTATATTTGTAAAAACTTTTAAAATAGTAATTGTGAGGGGGCCCGTCGCAACAGGTATTTGCGACGGGCCTCGTCGCAATTACTATATCAAAAAAATATTAAAACTATTATTAAATTATTTTAATGAAAATAATAATAATACTATTTGCAACGGGAATAGTATCCCGTCGCAAATACTATAAAAAAATAAAAAAAATAAATTATTAATAAATTATTTTAATTAATATAATAATATTCCAATTATAATTCAAAAATAAAAAATAATACAATATTAATAAATGATTTTAATTAATATAACAATAGAATTATAATTCAAAAATAAAAATAATTAATTATTAAAAAATTATTTTATTTAATATAATAATAATAGAATTATAATTCAAAAATAAAAAATAGTAGAATATTAATAAATGATTTAATTAATATAATAATATTAGAATTATAATTCATAAATAAAAAAATATTAATAAGTTATTTTAATTAATATAAAAATAATAGAATTATTTTACATTCAAATATTAAAATAATTCAAATATTACAAAAAAATATAATTAAATTAAATTATTATAAACTTTTAATATATATAATATTTAATATTATAAAATATAAATAATATTATTATTCATATTAATATTGTTATTTCAAAATATAATATTATTAATATTTAATAATGAGACATAAACTACGAATAGAAAAAAATTCATATTTTGATTTAACAAACTTTATAACATAAAAAAAATTCTAATCTGAAGGAGGGGGGAGGGGGGGATCTGCAGATGCTGGTGGAGGAAACTCAATCCCTAAAGCATGAGTGAGTCGACGCATGTACTCCATATCTTCCTAGTGCTGCTGCTGCCACCGACTCATCTGCTCCTCGTACAGCTGATGCAGGCGTCGACAACCCTCCTCATGCTGCTGCTGCTGCTAACGCATCTGCTCCTGCTCCTGTCGGAGAATCTCTATCAGTGAAGTCTGAGATTGCAACTGATCCTCATACTGTGTATCAGAAGAAGATGCATGAGCTCCTCTCAAGCTGGACACCGACATCGCAGCACTGCCATAATAATCTCCGGGAGTCAGTCGAGAGCTAATACCAACTACCCGGCCCTTCTCGAAGGCATACTGGGTGGCCTGCATCCATGCCGCCTCATCAAACTGATGGCCAGTGGTCTTATCTGATGACTCGGCCTGACTCTCAGGCTGGGTCTGTGACGCTGCGGCCTCATATGACTCATGTAGTTGCAATTTAAAATTAAAATTGTGAATATATTATATGCAGTTAATTTTTAAACTTGAAAACAAATAATACTGACCACGTTGTGATGCTGACGATCACCTCTGAGCTCCCCAGTAGCAGGATCACTATACATCCTCTGATATACGTCGTACTCCGTAATATCGGGGTGCTCGACAGCCTATAAGAATAAAAAATAAACCGTTAATATTTATAGTTATATAAAATATTTTTAAATAATGTACGTACCAGATGCTGTCTATGAGTACTGAAAGAACGACTCCCAGCTCGATGAGTCACCTCATGTATCCCCCGATTCTGCCTCCCCACCGATGATCTCCTCTGAAAGGCATCACTCAACTAGTGTGCACATAATCCATCACATACATGGGATGAAATGTACTCTGGTCAGTGTGCTCTACATGGCTCATCAAAATCTGACACTCCTTCTTTCTTTGTGGAATCTTTTATTAAATTGTGCAAAAACTGACGAAAGCGATCATGCATGGCCACCTCCCATGCCTTGTGGATGGTGTCACGCATGGTATCCTCGATCGGATACCATAAACCCTACAAATAAATCAAAATATAAAGTTAGAAATGAAATAATTTTCAAAAAAAAATTATTTATTTACGTACGTACCACCCAATGGCCGAACATGGCCTGCTGCAAATCAATGGGAATCTGCTCCCATATGGTCCACGGCTGAAAGAAATAGTTGCGCAAAATAGCGATGCCTTGTCCGACTGCTATATGCGGAAAACTGTAAAAATAATAAACATTTATTATGTGAATAGATTAATTAAATCTTAGTCAAATCCACAAATTATCACACATGTTATCACACCTCTGTGTGCGTGGATCAAACCCAAGACGTGGACGTCGCTCGGGGACGGGGTCAGGAATCATCAATTGTGCAAGACCGTGCCCCCTCCGCGTACTCCCTGGAGCGCCTGTAGGCGGAGGGTCATCTGCCAGCAACTCATCCGCATCGAAAGTCAGGTCAACATCCGCCAACTCCCTAAATGTGTCGTCATCCATCTGAAATAGAAAATGTTAATGTTGTTAGCAAATAATTTACAATTACTATTATATATACATATATATATATATTATGATTGTATATAACTACCATGGAATTCTATCAGTGTTCATCTTCATCATCATCTTCATATATGTCAATGTCATCTTCATATTCCTCCTCAACATCATCAATATCCATTCGAGTTCTAGTTGCTTCATCTCTTACCATTTCAAATTCATATGTGACATCATTAACATCATCATCATCACCAACTCTTAAATGTGGGGTGTCGTCATCGATACTCATGTCTCTTTGTAAAAAAGATTGGTTTTGATGACTCTCTTGAAAAACATCAATTCATTGCACATTAGTGAAAGCACATTCACTTTGACTAAACTGATTGACTTGAATGTTGATTTTTATTACACTCCACCAATCAGTCAAGTCTCTTGATGTAGCACAGTACTTTGCATAATAAACTTGATGTGCCTATTGAGCCAATAAGAACGGTTCATTTACTGCGAGAACACTTTTACATTTAATATCGATGATTCTATGAGTCGGATGAACACGCACACCTCTCTCTGTATCCAACCACCAACATTTGAACTTGTTTATTTAATGTTTTCCAATATAACAAATGTTCTCAATGCACATTTTCTACAAGGGCATTTTATTTTTCCTTCTGAAACAAATTCTGGATTTGATGCCACAAATGATAAAAAAGTCTCCACACCCTCTACATATACATGATTTAAACCAGAACCGTTGGGATTTCTATGTTGATTTATCCATATGCGGTCACCTAATAATGAGTGTTGCCGACCTCGTTGTTCCATATTTTTCTATAAAATATAAAAGCATCACTGGTTTTGAATAATTTGTTAGAAAAAGAACTCAAGCAAGGATAATTATAGAGTTTACATCATACAAGACTGACGCAAACTTTTTATTGAGATAGACCTAAAAATTGACCCTTTAAGAATTGAATATGTTGAGAATAAAGCAAAACCTGTTACAAATATTGATAATTTTAATATTATATAAATTTTTTATTTTTTTCATAGTACTAATATTATTTTTTCATAAATATTAAATATATAATAATAACATTATTACATTATTAGTATATTTTATTATTAATATTAAAATAATATAATTTTCTATATTATATACAATTCTCCTTTCATCTGTGTGTTTAACATTCTGTCTCCACATTTAATATTTGCATTCACTTTCACCTCTCCATTAGTGAGTAGGTTGATAATTTTGAAAAATAATGCAAATATTACATGTGGACACAGAAAACACATAGAGGAAAGGATAATTGTATATAATATAGAAAATTATATTATTTCAATATTAATAATAAAATATACTAATAATGTAATAATGTTATTATTCTTAATTATTGGTAATTATTCATAATTATTGGTAATTATTCCTAATTATTGGTAATTATTTCTAATTATTGGTAATTATTCCTAATTGTTGGTAATTATTCCTAATTATTGATAATTATTTCTAACTAATGGTAATTATTGGTAATTAATGGTAATTATTCCTAATTATTGGTAATTATTCATATAATTACCAATAATTAGGAATAATTACCATTAATTAGGAACAATAACATTATTAGTATATTTTATTATTAATATTAAAATAATATAATTTTCTATAATATATACAATTCTCCTTTCATCTGTGTGTTTTCTGTCTCCACATACAAATCTTACATGTTGAGACAGAAAACACACAGATGAGAGGAGAATTGTATACAATATAAAAAATTATATTATTTTAATATTAATAATAAAATATACTAACAATTTAATAATGTTATTATTCCTAATTATTTGTAATTCTTGCTAATTATTGGTAATCATTACGAATCATTACTAATTGTTGGTAATTATTCCTAATTATTGGTAATTATTCCTAATTATTGGTAATTATTCCTAATTATTGGTAATTATTCCTAATTATTGGTAATTATTCATAATTATTGATAATTATTCCTAATTATTGGTAATTATTCATAATTATTGGTAATTATTGGTAATTATTGGTAATTATTGGTAATTATTGGTAATTATTGGTAAGTATTGGTAGTTATTGGTAATTATTGGTAAGTATTGTTAATTATTGGTAATTATTGGTCAATATTGGTAATTATTATTAATTTTTGGTAATTATTACTAATTATTGGTAATTATTACGAATTATTGGTAATTATTAATAATTATTGGTAATTATTACCTATTATTACTAATTATTACTAATTATTGGTAATTATTACTAATTATTACGAATTATTGGTAATTATTATTAATTATTACTAATTATTGGTAATTATTATTAATTATTACTAATTAGTGGTAATTATTGGTAATTATTACTAATTATTACCAATTATTACTAATTATTGGTAATTATTGGTAATTATTGGTAATTATTACTAATTATGGTTAATTATCGGTAATTATTACTAATTATGGATAATTATTGGTAATTATTTCTAACTAATGGTAATTATTGGTAATTATTGGTAATTATTGGTAATTATTGGTAATTATTGATAATTATTACTAATTATTGGTAATTATTAGTAATTATTGGTAATTATTACTAATTATTGGTAATTATTACTAATTATTACTAATTATGGATATTTATTGGTAATTATTTCTAACTAATGTTAATTATTTTTAATTATTTCTAATTATTACTAATTATTGGTAATTATTAGTAATTATTACCAATTATTACTAATTATTGGTAATTATTGGTAATTATTACAAATTATGGATAATTATCGGTAATTATTACTAATTATGGATAATTATTGGTAATTATTTCTAACTAATGGTAATTATTGGTAATTATTTCTAATTATTACTAATTATTGGTAATTGTTACTAATTATTGGGAATTATTACTAATTATTAATAATTATTGGTAATTATTACTAATTATGGATAATTATTGGTAATTAGTAAATTATGACTAATTATTCGTAATTATCGGTAATTATTACTAATTATGGATAATTATTGGTAATTAGTAAATTATTAATAATTATTGGTAATTCTTGGAAATTATTGGTAATTATTACTACTTATGGATAATTATTGGTAATTATTACTAATTATTGATAATTATTTGTAATTATTACTAATTATTGGTAATTATTACTAATTATTGCTAATTATTTGTAATTAGTACTAATTATTGCTAATTATTGGAAATTATTGGTAATTATTACTAATTATTGGTAATTATTGGTTATTATTACTAATTATTCCTAATTACTGGTAATTATTACTATTTATTACTATTTAGTACTAAATATTGGTCATTAATGGTAATTATTACCAATTATTGGTAATTATTACTAATTATTGCTAATTATTAGTAATTATTACGAATAATTAGTAATTATTGGAAATTATTACGAATTATTGGTAATTATTACTAATTATTGGTAATTATTACGAATTATTAGTAATTATTACGAATTATTACTAATTATTGGTAATTATTGGTAATTATTACTAATTATTGGTAATTATTGGTAATTATTACTAATTATTCCTAATTATTGGAATTTATTTCTAATTATTAGCATTTACTCTTAATTATTGGAAATTATTACTAATTATTCTTAAGTACCATTAACTATGAACAATGAACACTAATAATTTAAATTTATTAAGTAACAAAACAATGTAAACATAATTAAATTACAACTAATTAAAAATAGTTGAAACTAATAAAAAATTTAAAATAAATATTAAATTAAAATGAACATAAATACCTTTAAAATTGATCTGAGGTTTATCTCTGATCGTTGTTGAAAACTTCAATATCAACTCCGGAAAAAAAAATTAAACTTAAGAAACGCTGAAGTCTAAAAATATAGTTTTGAGAGAAGGAGAAGATCGAGTTTGAGAATGAATGAAAAAAACGGATGGGGGGGTATTTATAGGTTAGATCATTTGCGACGGGATACCCGTCGTAAATACCTAAGCCCTCATTTATTATGGTCGACGGTTAAATAGTTATTTGCGACGGGTCCCATCGCAAATAATAACTTGCCGACATACTATTTGCGACAGGGGTATATTCCCGTCACAAATAGCTTTTACCGCTGCCGGTTATTTGCGACGGGCGGTAGCCGCCCGTCGCAACTAATGTTCCCGTGATTTCCTTTTGCGATGGGGGTATATTCCCATCGCAAATAGCTTTTACCGCCGCCGGTTATTTGCGATGGGCAGTAACCACCCGTCGCAATTAACTTTCTCGCGATTTTGCGCGCAAAGCGCGCCAGTCTTTTTGCGACGGGGAAAGCTAACCCATCGCAAATAAGTTTCTAACGAGACTATTTGCGACAATATTTATCCTTGTCGTAAATAACCCAGCGCAAATACCCATTTTTTCCGTAGTGATTGCGGATATTCGGCCGAGGTGGCAAGCTATATCTGAGGTTCATCGGCCCTTTTCAGATTCTGAGTAGATTTGGCGAGGTGGCGTATCGCTTGGCTCTACCTCCTCAAATGGACCGGGTCCACAAAAGCTTCCATGTGTCGCAGCTACGGTGGTATGTGCATGATCCATCCCACGTCATCGACTGGGGTGAGCTGGAAATCGATGATGGAGCGACCTTTGATGAGTACCCAGTAGAGATCGAGGATCGGCAGGAGAATATCCTTTGTCGGTGAGATATTCTCGTGGTGCGTGTCCGATGGAAGCACGGGAATCTCTAGGAGAGAACGTTGGAGCGGGAGGCTCAGTTTCCATTGCAGTACCGAAATATTTTTAAGTAGCCTTTGTTTTGGCTTTTGGGGATGTAAAATCCCTATGATGGGTTTTATGTAATGACCCAGATTTTCCCTTGTATTATTATATGGGAATTGTTTCGAGACCAAGATCTGAGACAGAGTGCAGTTCCGAGGCCCGGTGAGCCCAAAAAAATGTTTGAATTTAATTATTAATTAAATTGTGCGCGCTTTTGGTTTTCCTGAAAAAGTTGAATAACTCCTAAACGGGTGCTCAGATCAGAAATCCGAGTGTGCCGTTGCATTCGGAACAATGATTTTACCTTAGGCGAGGCCTATCATCGGTCAGTGGAGGTCGGTGGTGAACTCCAGTTTTTGGATGTAACCCTATTAAAATATTTAATTAAAATATTTTATGAAATCTGTTGCAGTGGTTATATTTTTTACTTTTTAAATAAAGGCTAGCGCAGGGGTCTAGGGTTACAAAGCTCATAACTATGAAACCCTTGGTGGCTCTGGCAGGTCTGGAGAAAACCTCCCAACGCGGTGATGAAGTTCTTGATGATTTTCGCCGACGACGATGACATGTCGGCCGGATCTTCGCCAACAAGTGTCACAGATCCTGGTAGGATGTTTGATCATGATTCATTTTCCCCATTCATGATTCCTACGATGAACGCGGACTAATCCACGAAGATATTATCCCGCGGATCGGTCGTTTTTGGAGGATGGGCTTTTTGTGGGAATCGTTGGGATTTGCTTCTTGAGATTAATTTGGGTTTCGTTCAAAATTATAACAGTGATGAACCAAGATCGACACTAACATCGATTGATGTTCGTCCCTATCGATTGTTGTGTTTTTCTCTCCCAGTTTCCACGCATTCTTCATTGCATTCTACGCATTCTTGGAGGATATCGATCATTGCATGTTCTTTTGTTGGATCAACGATCCGAGTTTGTGGATCCAACCCCGAAGTGGTGCCACATAGGTGAAACGACGGTATCGACGGACGATTCAGAGCGGATCGAGGGATATGAATTTTCAAGTGTTTTCCATCGAAAGGATCGTTCTAGGTTTACGATCCGATTTAAGGACCGAAACCACCCGTTTTAGTGTTCGTATGATGAAATAAACCAACCTCTAGAGTATCGGGATGAACTGACGAGAAACCGTGGATTCGGAGGATCAGCCGTAGTGCGAGGAGGAAGACGACGCTTATGGAAAAATCTCGACTACACGCCCTGTATTATGTGCTACATGGCATGTGTTCGTCGGCGGGATTACCTGGCGTGTACTCCGGGAGTACACAGACACTGGAAGGGTACACGACCAAGGACACGCCGTGTATACCCCTCCCCAGCCAGACCCGACTAGATACACAGGATACCCCATGTATTTGCACACGGGCAAGCGACATGGGCAGAGACCGTGTACGGGCACATGGCTAGCGTACACGGAGCGATCCCTAGGTGCTCGGACAAAACATGTTATTCTTCTACACACAGGGTAGTTACTTTCTATCCGAGAAGCCAAATGTCACATTCCGTTTAAACAGGCAGTACCCAGAGTCATGAACATGACGTGTACTTTTTCTACATGCCGTGTAGTTGTGTTTTACACAGCTTCAACGGACGACACAGGCCGTTTACACGGGGAGTACCCAGGGTCCAGGAACATGTCATGTAACGATACTACACGCTGTGTAACCAATCTTACATGGAATAATGTAGTTGCCTTTTGTGACTTGGACAAGTTTTATTAGGGTCCCGCCCCTTGTCCTTTCTCCTAAAGGTTTCCGGTATCATTTCCTATATACAAGAGTATGATCCCTTTAGCAGGACTTCTGGAATATAGTTATTGGAATCTCCTATGTGAAACTAGAAGCTGGATCCTATATTCATTCCTGGAACCCTAGGTAGCGTTCTTGTTATTGATGTGACCAACTTTACCCAAGCACTGATCCTCTGCTTAGCGGATTAGATGAGACTGAGTTGTCAGAATAACTCCATGACTTGGTTGTTATCCTCGTCTGGGAATAATGTTCTCAAAGTACTTGTGGAGTGTGTTCTCACGGACCGAGTACTTCATATATCTCTCTCTCTTCAGACCTAGGAGTGTGTTCTCCTTGTTACCTGCTTATTAGAATCTTCGAGTTGGATCTTAGTGGTGGTTTCGCAATAATCATTTTTGTATGAGCATATCTGCATATTCTTGTAATATTTTCCATAAAAATATACTGTGTAGAGCTGACTGTACCTTTCTTTTGTGGTATTTCCCTTGTTGATTTTTTCTTTGTGGTTCTGGGGTGTTATACTGGGTATTGTTATACTCACCCCTGCATTGGCATTTCCCACACGTGTCGTGTCTTGTGCAGACGAGCGATCCTTTGATAGGATTCTAGGTGGACCAGGATTGGACGGTACTTAGTTAGATCAGACAGACCAAGATGTGTTACTATGGCTACAGACTGTAGTCCCAACACCTTTAATTATAGGTTGGACTTTGTTACGGAAACTATTTAGGTGGGATTGTACCTTGGTCCCTGGGTTTTACTTTCTTCTACATTACCTTCATTTTGTACTCTGTTGGTTGGGTTTTAGCATATGCATTCATCTTTTCCATTTTTTACATTTTAATTTTCAGATTTGTGGGCTTGGATATGTGTGTGCGTGTGTATAGGTTTATAGGCAATGTCTCCCATGTTAGTCGCATGCCAACTCAGTGCTAGTCACCAGCCCCTGGCCTATTGGAGGTGGGCTTGGGGAGTTGCGGATCGGGCCCCACTGGGAACAGTCATGACACCAGTCATGAAAAATAAATGAATTCCACTACACTTTGTATCAACCTAACATGTGTAAGAATTTTATAGTTCTTGAAATATGAATGGATTGATTATATTGACCATAGTATATGTAGGGACACATGTGCTCTGCCCTTGGGTCTAGCCACCATACCCAATTCCATGTATTCTTATCTTTGTCCTTACTGCATGGCGTTAAACAACATATCTCATCGAGAACTATGTGTTTCATGATTATTGTGATCACATGATACATAATAAAACTGATATATTCAATTATAGGTTCAGATACAACATTAAATTGGAACAATGCTCACCTCCTTGTATGCTTCAAAACATTGTAGTTAGTTTTTCCTATAATAACTACATGTGACGTGATTCCATACATTAAATGATATATAATGACACCAAAAATTTTAAACATCATACAAGATACAATAATCAATAAAAAAATTCACTTCAACGCATAATAAATGAATGATGTATGCTTAGTTTTCTTATGTGTGATTCAGATCCATGTAAATCCTGATTTCGCATGTATTATGACATAAACAATTTTTCACATTGGTTACTGTATCTTTAGCTCATGTTGTTAAATTTCATAGAGGATGACCTAACCACATGTCATTAAACTACATATTAGATTTCCTTTCTTCAAAAAATTTAGCTTCATTAATAATGTCCTTACCACATGACAATAAATTGAATACATAACGTCCTCACTGCATTACAAAAAACCACACTGATCACATTCTTACTACATTGCATTAAATTGAACCAAATCATATTATTTCCTTACAACATGAAGTTAAATTTCTTGTAGTCCATCCGTTATATTTATTCTTTACAAAAGGACCACGCGAGCATTATCTCTGTCAACTAGAGAATCATAGTTCTTCCCCAATCTTTATGGAACCTTAATTCCGAAATCATTCATCATATCTTGACTATATTATGTTTCACAATGAATATATGGCCCTTGGAAATGATGAATGACTTCAACGGTCCCTTTTCATGACAATGAATTTAGGCATACAGGTCCTACATATGCGCCCATAGTGGACAACCAAACGGGTCACCATAAAAAATGGAAATTCTGTTCCTTGTGAGACATGAATCACCATAGAAGAACTCAACACATCAATGTGATCTAAATATCTCCAGGTAGGATTATCATATACCATTAATGATAACTATAGAACATTAATGAATGATTAACAATATATTCAAATCCTTCTCCGAATGATGATGGAGTACACATCATACTTGGTAACCAAATTACGATATTATGTATCATCCCATATATAATTTTTTTCATCATTAACGTAATTTAAAAGGACATTGGTCAATGATGTACAACCATAAACTATAGACTATAGCGGTCCAAACCATTAAAACATAAACTGGTTGAGAAATAGACAAAAAATATGCCATGCCAAAACACTGTGAAGGGAGGTCTAAGAATAATTCATGTATTCTCTATATAACATCATTATCATCAATGTTTATGAAATTTTTAGGGTATAATGAATAAGACAAAAAGTTCATTGGTTCTACTATTAACTCTAGTAAAATCCAAGACACGCTCTCTAGACATCCAACCTCTGCAATAAGTTAGGGTAATGATTGTTTAAATATTTTTTCAATTAGAATATGTTCTGTAGATGGTGGAATGGATTATATGGTTATCAAACCCTTCGTAGAAATTACTCTTACCACAAATAAGACATCCTAATTTATGGGTTCTCAGATCACTGTAAACATTCCATGGATCTTGGAAAAGTATTCTATCTTAATGGGACCCTTTTATGGACTTTTCATGTATACATATGGATCTCACATGTGATCTTATTTCCATATTAGAAAATTTTCATTTTGAAAAACTGAAATTCTAATAATTTTAATCCCTAAAATCACTGTGACAACCCTTAACCATTTATTATGGTTGAACTACTCCCATTATGAAATTCCCATATCATCCTCCTCATTAGATTACTTTGACCATGACTTATAGTCTCTACCAAAAAACGAGGATGAAAATTTGAGATCCTAGATGTTAAATAACCATGATTTGAACCAATTATCAAGGAATAAATGATATACACCATTCCAAAAATATTGATGGCCCATATATCATCATTCCAACCCACATGATATTGGGGTCAACCCTCATAATTCATGAGCGTAAATTCCCTTGGTATCCAGTGTTACATCCCAGGTAAATAAAGAATAAAATATTTTCATACATATTAATATTTGTGAATTAAATATTAATTTTAATTTAAAAGGGTTTCTTTGTTCGATAGCATACCCAACACGCAATAAAGGTTTTCTTTCAAATCTTACATTGCAAAATAATAATACAATATAATTATGGATGTTAACTCTTACCCATTATATTGACATGAATGAAAAAAACTAACTACAATATAATTATACATTTTTTTAAAATGTATTTACTTTTATCCAATAAAAGTTAGAGGCTTAAAATGTAAATAAATCTAATTTTAAGCATAATTTGCATTAAAAGGTGGTGTTAACAACATTTAATGGAGAACCCTATTTAAATATAGTTTTGGTGACAATAATATATTCTATTTGACCAAATAAAATCCTTCTTTAGTATGGGGACATCAAAATTTACTGTGGGTAAAATTTCTTGATTTTTCCGATAAAGATTAATTTTTTTAAATAATGAAAAATATTGTATTTTCATTCAAAATTACATTTTAATCTAATATTTTTATAAAGTTTGTTTATATTTAATGGGAAACTAGAGTATATTTTTACTCTTTCATTCAATATTGGTCATTGGACTTAATTTCACTTTTAAAGTGGACATAAAGAAGTTTCAATCTTTTGACAGTTATTATTTCTTAAAAACACGCTATTTGTTTTGAAAATGGGTACTAATTTTAAATTAATTAATGAAAATTCTATGTTTTTAATTTGTAAAAACAATCATAATTTTAGAATTTGGAATATAAAATAATTATTAGGCTAAATTATTGGTAATTTTCCGAAAAACATCAATTTTTGATGAATAATGAAACCGCATAGTAGTATTTAAAAAAACTGAAATTTTCATTTCAATAAAATTTACACTTCTGTGAATTTAATTTCTAAAATATGACAAAAATTGTAATTATTAGTAATTAAAATGTGGTTTAATAAGTTGAAAACAATTTTTGATGAATAGTAACTTTTGACTATTATTTACCTCAGTTAAAGGTAAATAAGGTAATTCAAGGTAAAAAGAACATTATAATAATTTATAATTACCTTAACACTTATCCTAACCTTATTGGATGAGTAATGGGCGACCATGGACACAAATTGGGTTGATTTGGGAACCCCATGGAGCCATGTATGAATGATAATGACAAATTAGATTAATTAATTTAAATTAAAGGCAAAAATGTCAAAAATAATCTTTTAGTAAATTAATTTTTATATGGTGTTATATAAGTAATCATTTTGACTATAAATATTCATTGGAAAGATAAAAATATTTCCTACGTCATGGTTTTTTTTAATAATTTTTAGACATCAAATAAATTAAATTATTTATGATATAATAATGATGCAGTATTTACCTCATTAATTAATGATTTAAATAAATAAGATTATAATCATTAAAATATTATCCAAAATCGGTCCAATTCCGATTGGATGATTTTTTGTCGACCATGAGTCATATTATCTTCTACTCTAATAATTTTTTGACCTTTAGAAACCAAATATCATTATATTATAAAATAATAATTTCACACTTTCCTAAAGAGCCCCTCCTCTCCCTTATAAAAGGAGACCACTTATATCCAATTAATCACACCTATAAAGGCGTTACGCTAATCCAAAATCTACCCAATTGAGATTCGTACATCCATATCCTATTTTAAGAAGCCTTACCTTAGGCATAAGACACATCAAGAAGATCTTTTGGTTCAAACCAATGGAAGTTACCCAAATTTATGGTAATGGATTCTCTTAACTTTTTTTATTTTTCATTACTTATAAAATCCCTAAACTATTTTTATTACTTTATTTTATAGCAACACCAGTATTCTAAATATACTAGGATGTTGATATTATATGTTTTATAACTACACATACACAGACCTCCATCTAATAGGTGAAAAATATACTATTTCTATGGATGGAAAACTAACGCCTCACGAGACGATGATTGTTCGATTATCTCCTACCACCAGTCATGGTGTCCATTATGATGACACTATATTTATATATGATATATATTATGTTTATATTTTCTTTATGCTTCTGTATTTGACATTTATATCATTTCGTTATGGTTTCCATTATGTGTATACGCGATAATTTCATTTGAGGATGTGCGGACTACCGCCCCTCAAAGTGATATGACTCGTTAATTCCATATGTGAGACATAATAAAGGATGGAGTTAATAATATTATATAAGATATCATACTGGAATTATAATATACCTATTTATTATTATTTTTAAATTCCATTAAAATAAGAAATAAAAATAAAAGTAGCGTTATTGAGAACGTATGGATTACAGTCTCCATGAACGGTGCATTTCATTTGTTACCTATGAACTATTATAAATACATTAATATAAAGGATATATATTATTGGTATGATATCTAAATCATGAATATCATTCTGTATATAATGGAATTTTGACCACATGGACAACTTGTAAATATAATGTGTTCATTTTTTACTCATGTCCCAAATATTGACAAAACGACCATTATTAACACATAATTTTTATTAAATGATATTAATTGATATAAAAGGAATAATAAACATGAAAAATGTTCTTAAGAAATTAGAAATTAACTTTAGTTTGTTATTCAGGAGATTAAAGAATGATCGAGTCAAGTCATACACGAGGTAAGGGACTTCGTCTCAATCTCCTTTCATTAAGGCATATTTTGTTTTAATACACGACTTTCTTTTATACACTCTATAAACACCCTTGAATTTTCATAGGGAATATTTTTCAATATAGCATTTTAATAAATGAAAAAAAGGAATGTTTCTTTTAACACAAGCAGTGACAGAGACCTTTCCGCAGCCACGAGTATTATTTGTTATTTGGCTTCCATAATGAGACGTAATGTTTTTTAAGAAAAATAAATAACATATATTCTTTTATGTATTTTGGTATTGAAAATGGTTTTGATAATGGAATTTTTATGTCAATATATTTATTTGATATATTGTGATTGAATTGTGGAAATGTTTTCCTTACATTATATTTGTTTTATGTGTTATGATTTTATAATGTTACATGGACATTAGATGGGTGGTTACGTGATAACACAAATGACGAGTGCTGCCATGATAAACCAGGATGGGTGGTTACATTATAATCTTCAATGCATTGGGTATGGAAGTCTCCCCTATTTCTATTCAATTTAGTGATATGTGTGGAAGTCTACCGTATGGTTATTCTATTTATGAATGTTTATGTCCCAAGTTACCTTTATATATTATGCATTATTTATATTGGTTTTATGGTAATATTTTGGTTACAAATGGGTAAGTAGTGATCATTTATTTAGTGAAGAGTTTTTACTACCTCATAAAGCTGAAAAGTATTATAGAAGTTAAAGTATTCATGGTTTACTTGTTGTTTTGAAAAAATAATAGTTTTCCTTATTTGTGTATCCCTTACTGAGCAATTTATGCACATACCAAGTTTGTTAAATGCTTTTCATAGGACATAATGTGGATTAGGGTCAAGGATGGGATCAAGGAAAAGTCTTGCTGTCTTAAACATGGAACGAGAGATGACTCTTTTTTTCAAGAGTGTTTTTTTGTGATGAAAATAGAAACTAAGTTGAAGTGTCTACATTGTATTTAAAATGAAATGTAATAGTCATGGACTAATTCCCTAAAAATCTAAACCAGAAAAGATCCTCAATGTCAATTATTTGTTTAATACAATATTATGTAATATATTAAGGCTGGGTCTTTATAGTTGGTATTAGAGGATGGTTTATAAAAATTGAGGAGATTAGAGTATTGATAAATTAATCTCCATAAATTAATTTATGGTAATATTGAAATGATATAGCATTTATATATTACCATGTAGCTTTGCCTAAGATATTTATGTTTTCAGAATGGTTTTCCATAGAGGAAACCAGATAGCTTTGTTGGGACAACTTCAGGAGGAAGGCAACCTTCAAAAACAGCAACCTGAGATGGTCAGAATCGGAACTGAACAGTTTGTTGCAGTGATGGAATAGTTGACTCAAGCAATAAATGGTTGTGGTATCCATGCACGAGATCATCTAGATCAACCGTAGAGGAACATGTCACTAGCAGAGCATTTAATGAGGCAACCCCTATCATCATATAGAGGATCATCTGACCCGGTGCTAGCTGAAGGGTGGATTAAAGCACCAGAAAAGATTTTTGATGTCATGGGTTGTTCAGAACATCAAATGGTTAGTCTTTTTGTTTACAATTATGAAGCTGAATGTGATCAATGGTTGTCTATGGTAAAAAATATCAGGGATAGTGACGATATTGATGCTCTTGATTGGGATGAATTCAAAGTTATGTTTCTTGAGAAATATTTTCCTAAGGTGGTTCATATTAGAATGGAAAACAATTCCTATAATTGAGGCAAGAGGATGACTCTATGGCTACTTATGAAGAAATGTTCACTCGATTGGAAAGGTATTCCCCAAATTTCATCTGAGATATTGATAGTAAAATAAATTGATTTTACTAAGGACTAAAGCCATGATATTGAAGATAATTAGACTCTCTTGAGTTCAAAAGTTATGAAAAATTGTTTCGATGTTAGGAGAAGGTTGAAATGTAGTTTTCCTATGTTCTAGTGTTCGTTGAAAAACAATATAATAAGAGGTCTAGTTGGCAGGAAAAGGGAACAAATTCATCAAAGAATCCTGGAGGTATGAAAATTAAATATCCAACTTGTGAGAAGTGTGGTAAAAAGCATCCTGGAGAATCATTAACAAAATCAATAAATGCTTCCGGTGTGGTATGTATGGTCCTATTTCTCATAACTGTAATAAAGATGATCAAGAAGGCAATGAAAATCCATTGGTAATATGTTTAAAGTGTAATAAAATGAGTCATTATGCAAATGAGTGTCCACTAAAGAACTCAACTGAGAGAAAGAATCCAGACTATTAGCAGAAAGGGGTGGTGGAATCCTTTGCAACTACTTCTGCAGATATTGGGCCATCAAACGAAGTAGTATTATTTCCTGAGAGCTCGGTATTTTTTGAAGATTGATTTGAGGTCGGGGTACCATCACTTGAAATTAACGGAAGAAGTCATTCTGAAGACCACATTTCATACTAGTTATGGCTATTATGAATTTGTAGTTATGCCTTTTGATTTAACCCATGCACCTGCTGTATTAATGAATCTTATGAATAGAATTTTCTGTGAGTTCATGGATAAGTTTGTGGTTGTGTCCATTGATGATATTTTTTATTATTTTAAAATTAAATATGAGCATGAAATACATTTAAGGGTAATCTTGAAAATCATAAAAGAACAGAAACTTTATGATAAATTAAGAATGTGTGAGTTTTGGTTACAACAAATTTCTTTTCTTGGTCCCATTGTTTCACAAAATGGAATAACTATTGATCATTCTAAAACAAAAGTTTCTGAATAATGGCCAAGACCCAAAAATATAACTGAGATCCATAGTTTTCTTGGTATGGAATGTTTTTACTGGAGGTTTGTTGAAATATTTTCATGGTTATCCAGTCCAATGACTAAGTTAACATGAAAAAGTGTTTTTTAAATTTAGACAAAAGATTTTTCTAACAGTTTTGATGAATAGAAAAGAAGATTGGTGAATGCTCTAGTTTTGGAACTGCCTTCTAGAATTGCTGAGTTTTTTATTTACAGTGATGCTTCATTGAAAGGACTTGGATGGGTCCTTATGCAGAATGATCAGGTAATGGATTATCCTTCACTTCAGTTGAAACCTCAATAGTAAAATTATCCTACACATGATTTGGAGTTAGCTGCTATTGTTTTTTCTTTAAATATTCAGAGGCACCATTTGTATAGTGTAAAATGTGAAATATATACTGACCACAAAAGTTTTTAATATATATTCACTCAAAAATAATTGATCCTGAGATAGAAGTGATGGCTGAAAATAATCAAGGATTATGATTGCATGAGACATTAACATCTGGTAAAAACAAATAATGTGGATGATGATTTGAGTCGAAAAAGTAATGATTAATTAACTATGATATGTTTGGAATGAGGTCTTTTGGTCTATGATTTGATAAACATTGGCATATAAGTTTTTGGTGCAGAAGATTTTTCTATTATGTTTTAGGTGTCAGTGAAATCATCTCTATCAGATAGAATAAATCAAGTGTAGAATGAAGATAGCGAGTTGCAGAAAAAGGTATAGTTGGTTAAGAAGGGAATGTTGGATTATTTGAATGTTGATAATGATTGTGTTTTAAGGATTGTGATGAGATTATGTGTGCATTATGATTCACAGTAGAATGAGTTATAATGTGAATTTCATAGTTCTCCATTTTTAGTTATCCTAGTAGTACATAGATGTATAGATTACTTCTGAAGTATTACTGGTGGGAAGGAATGAAATGATACATTGCTGATTTTACTGTGAAGTGTTTGACATGTTAGCAGTTTAGAGAAATGAGGCAGTTACCAAACGGGATTATTCAGTCATTACAGGTGCCAGAGTGAAAATGAGAAAATATAGCAATGGACTTTGTTGTGGGATTATGGAATACATATCGAGGTAATAATGCAATCTGGTTTATAGTTGATCGATTGACTAAATCTGGTCATTTCCTTCCTATTTGAGATAATTTTTCTCTAGATCAACTTGCTCGGTTGTAGGTTAAAGACATATTCATGTTGCATGGTGTTCCCCACTCCATTGTATATAATCGTGATCCTAGGTTTAATTCAAACATTTGGAGATTCCTTCAGAAGTCGTTGAGTAATAAATTAAATTTTAGTACAACGTTTCATCCTCAATCAGATGGACACTTAGAAAAAATAATACAAACCATAGAGGATATGCTACATGCTTTTTCACTGGATCATCAGGGAATTTGGGACCAACATATTTCGTTGGTTGAATTTTCTTATAATAACAATTTCAATTAAAGTATAGAGATGGATCCATTTAAGGAATTATATTGAAAGCATTATTGAACTTCATATTTTTGGGATGAAGTAGGTGAAAGGAAGCTGATGGGAGCAGAATTGGTAGAAGATATGGCTGAGAAAGCTCACTTGATTTAGATTCACATGATAAAAGATCAGATCAGATAGAAATGTTATATAGATAACCAGAGGAAGGATATGTTTTTTGAGGTAGGTGATCATGCCTTTTTCAAAGTTTCTCCATTTAAAAGTGGCATGCATTTTGGTATGAATAGAAAGATGAGTCTGAGGTTCATTGGACCATATGAAATCCTAGCGAAATATGGATTAGTTGCATACAGAGTGGCATTACCTCTATGTTTATCTCAGGTACACAATTTTTTTCATGTTTCCATGTTGAGAAAGTACATGACAGATCCATCAAATGTTTTGAGTCCAGAGGTAGTTCATATGAAAGATTATCTCTCTTATGGAGAACAACGAGTCCATATTCTTGAATGATAAGAGAATGTGTTGTGGAATAAGGAAATTCACCAGGTAAATGTTTTGTGGAAAAACAATATTGTTGAAGAGGCAATGTGTGAATCTGAAAATGCTATGAGGGATAAATACCCCCATTTATTTTGATAAGTGAATAAAAATTGATAGGATGCAATTTTCAAAAGGGTGAAGGAATTAACATCCTAGGTAAATAAAGAATAATATATTTTCACACTTATTAATATTTTTTAATCAAATAATAATTTTAGTTTAAAACGGTTTCTATGTTCGATAGCATACCGGATATGAAATAATGGGTTTCTTCGAAATCTTATGTTGCACAGTAATAATATAATATTATTATGGTAGTTAAATCCTTGTTTTTGTATTGGAGGGAATGAACAAAACTAACTACAATATTATTATACATGTTTTTTAAATGTACTTACTTTTATCCAATTAATGTTAGAGGTTTAAAATGTGAGTGAATCTAATTTTAAGCATAATTTACATTAAAAGGTCTATTTACCACATTTTAATGGATAAACCTCTTTAAATATAGTTTTGGTCACGTTAATACATTCTATTTGATCAAATAAAATCCTTCTGTAGAATATGGACATCAAAATTTACTTTGCGTAAAATTTTGAAATTTTTTCGATAATGATCATTTTTTTAATAATGAAAAATATTGTATTTTAATTCAAAATTGTGTTTTAATATAATATATTTATATGGTTAGATTATCATTAATTTGTAATTTTAATATATTCTTACCATTTAATTCAATTCTGTTCATTTAAATTAATTTCACTTTGAATGTGTACATAAACAAGTGTCAATCTTTTTATAGTTCGTGTTTTATAAAAACACGCTATTTGTTTTGACAACAGGAATTAATTTTAAATTAATTAATGCAACTTATATGTTATTAATTTGAAAAAATATTCATCATTTTTTTAATTCAGAATATCCAATAAATCTTATGCTAAATATTTGGTATTTTTCATAGAAACATCAATTTTTGATGAATAGTGACACCACCTTGTAGTAGTAAAAAAAATTAATTTTTCATTTAAATAAATTTTTACAACTTTTGTGAATTGAATTTCAAAAATCAGACAAACATGGTTGTTATTAGTAAGTAATTTTTTTTTAATAAGATGAACATAATTTCAAGTGAATAATAGCTTTGGACTTTTATTTACGACCGTTATAGGTAAATATTGGAATTCAGGTTAAAAGAATATTATAATATTTCAAAATTTCAATAACACTTATCCTAACCTTATTTAATGAGTAATGGCTGACCATGGGCGTTCATGGGGTGTTTTTGTGACCCCATGGAGCCAATTATGAATAATAATGACACTTTAGATTTATTAAGTTAAAGTAAAGGCAAAAATGACAAAAAGAAAATTCATTTAGTAAATTAATTTTTCTATGGTGTTATATAAGTTATAATTTTAACTAAAAATATTCATTTGAAAGTTAAAACTATTTCATACATCATGGTAACTTTTTAATTTTTTTTATTCATCAAATAAATTAAATTATTTATGACACAATAATGATGCAGTTTTTACCACATTAAAAATGATTTAAATAAATAAGATTATAATGATTAAAATATTGTCCAAAACCTATCCAATTACAATTAGATTATTTATTTCGGCCTTTAGTCATATAATATTCAACTCTATTTATTTTTGGACCTTCATAAACCAATATCATTATATAATAAAATAATAGTTTCGCACATTCATAAAGATCCCCTACTCTTCCTTATAAAAAGAGACCACTTCTAACCAATTATTCACACCTCTCAAGCCTTTAGGATTGTTGAAACTCTACCCAATTAAGCTCCCTACATCCCTCTCCTCCTCCAAGAAGCCTAAATTTAGGCAGAAGGCACTTTAATAAGTACTTTTGATTCAAACCAACGGAAGATACCCAAATTAATGGTAATGGTTTATCTTAACTTTTATATTTTATTTTAATTCTACAATCCCTAAAAAGATTTTATTACTATATTTAACAGAAATACTAGTATACTCAATATATTAGGATTTTGATATGAGATGTATTCGAACTACACTTACACACACCTCCATCTAATTGGTGAAAAGTATACTATTTCTGTTGATGGGAAACTAACACCTCAACAGACAATGATTGTTCGATTATCTCCTACCACCTATCATGGTGGCCATTATGATGAAACATTATTTATATATGATATATATTGTGTTTATTTTTTCTTTATGATTATGTATTTTGTGTTTATATTAAACCTTTACTGTTTTCATTATATGTAAATGTGATAATTTCATTTGAGGAAGTGCAGACAACTGCCCCCTCAAAATGATATGACCCATTAATGCTATATGTGGGACGTATAAAGGATGGAGTAATTGATATTATATATTATATCAAAATAGAATTATAATATACCTATGTATAATTATATTTTAATTCCATTAAAATAACTAATAGGAATGAATGTAGCGTTCATGCGTACATACGGCTTACTGTCTCCATGAATGGAGAATTTCATTTCATACCTCCAAATGTTATGTAATATTTAAAATACATGAATATACTGGATATATATGATATATATTATATCTAAATCTGTAATATTATTCTGGATATATTGGAATATTGACCACATGGACTACTTGTAAATATAAGGTGTTAATTTTTGACTCATGTCTCAAATATCGACAAAATGACCATTATTAACTTGAATGATTACATAATGTTAATAACATGATATTACGTGATATAAAAAGAATAATAAATATGAGAAAGGTTCTTAATAATGTATAACTTAACTATAGTTTATTATTTGGGATATCAAAGAATGATCGAGTCAAGTCAGACATGAGGTAATAGACTTCATCTCAATCTCCTTTTATTGAGGCATATTTTGTTTAATACACGACTTTATTTTATGTGTTTTATAAACAACCTTGACTTTTAAAAGGAAATATTTTTCTACAAAGCATTTTACTAAACAGAAAAATGGAATGTTTCTTTTAACGTAAGTGGGGACATCATCCTTTTCTCTAAAGCGAGTATTATTTGTTATTTGGCTTCCATAACAAGCCATAATGTTTTTTATGTAAAATAAATACCATATATTCTTTTATGTATTTTGGTATTGAAAATTGTTTTGATAATGGAATTGTTATTTCAATATATTTAAATGATATATTGTGATTGAATTGGGGAAATGTTTTCCTTACTTTATATTTGTTTTGTGTGTTATGATTTTATAATGGTACATGGACATTTGACTGGTGGTTGCGTGATAAACCAAATGAAGGGTGGTGTTGTGATAAACTAGGATGGGCGGTTATTTTATAACCTCCAATGCATTGGGTATGGAAGACATCCATATGGATATTCCATTTAGTGATACGTGTGGACGTCGACCGTATGGTTATTCCATTTAAGTATGTTTATGTCCAATGATACCATTATATGTTATGTGTTTTTTAATGGGTTTTATGGTAATATTTTGGTTACAAAAGGGTAAGTAGTGATCTTTTATTCAGTGAAGTGCATTTACTACTTCATAAAGGTGAAAAGTATTATTTATGTTAAAGTATTCATGGTTTACTTGTTGTTTAGAAAAATTAACATTTTTCCTTCTTTGTGTATCCCTTACTGTGCTTTTTATGCTCATCCCATTTTTTGAAATGTTTTTCACAGAACATAATGTGGAATAGGGTCAAGGGTGAGATCAAGGAAAAGTCATGTTGTACTAAACATGGAACTAGACATGGCTATTTTTTTAAGAGTTCATGTTTTGTGATGAAAATGGAAACTGAGTTTTGTGTCTACATTGTATTTGAAATGAAATGTAATAGTCAAGGCCTAATTCTCTAAAACTATAAACCAGAAAAGATCTTCAATGAGAATTATTTTTTTAATTAAATATTATGTAATGTTTTAAGGCCAGGTCCTTATATCCAGCACCCATCCTTGATATCCTTCCATCATACCGTTATTCATCATCTAAATGTGTTAGTCTCCATGATTAATACAAGGACCATTGAAGTGTGTGAAGATGATATTTTTATTTACCATGTTGTTGACACATCATTTCTTTTACTAACCAACTAAAGGAATTTCCTCCTTGATATAAAATAGATTCTATTAGTGCGAGCCCTGGAAAACCTTGGGTGGATACAATAATCTCATGATTAATTGGTACATACCCTGCATGCCTTCCCCGTCTTATATTCAATACAGAAATGTTTTCTTCATGACTTACACCACCCATATTTCAAATATCCTGGGTAAACTATAATCCTAGGTATTTCTCTGTAAACATGATATTACCTCTATAAGTCATCCATGGCACATGGAAAATATTACCAACATCAAGATACCATTTTTATGATTATCCATGTATTTCTATGGAACCCTCATATTATCCTATGGTCATCATCTAAATGATTCATTCTGGAGAATGGACTTTCTATTTACTGGGAGACTCAAAAACATGAAGACCGTGCAGAAAACCCTGATTTATTTTGGGTCACTTCTGACATCTCTTGCAACATCCTATGTAAATGAAGAATAATAGATTTTCATATTTATTAATATTTATGAAATATATATTAATTTTACTTTATATGGGTTTATATGTCCTATAGCGTACTCGATAAGAAACAACATGTTTCTTTGAAATCTTATGTTGCACACTAATAATATAATATTATTTTAAATGACAGTCAAATTATAGCCGTTGATTCGAAAGTAATGAACAAAAACAACTAAAATATGATTATACATGTTTGTTAAATGTATTTACATTTATCCAATAAATGTTAGAGGTTTAAAATGTGAATGAATCTAATTTTAAGCATAATTTACATAAAAAAGTCTATTTACCGCATTTTAATGGTGAACCCTCATTAAATCTAGTTTTTTTTACTTTAATACATTCTATTTGACCAAATAAAATTATTTGTTATAATTAGGACATCAAAATTTACTTTGTGAAATTTTTTAGAATTTTTCCGATAAAGTTCAGTTTTTTAATAATGAAAAATATTATATTTTTATTCAAAACTGTGTTTTAATGTAATTTATTTATATAGTTAGATTATCATTTTAATTGGTTTTAAAATGTAATTAGAATAAATTTTTACCATTTAGTCCAATGTTGGTCATTGGATTTAATTTCACTTTGAAATTGGACACGAACAACTCTCAATCTTTTGATTGTTATTGTTTCATAAAAACACACTATTTGTTTTGACAACGAGAATTAATTTTAAATTAATTAAGGAAACTTCTATGTTTTAAATTTTTAAAAATATAAATAATTTTTTAATTCATAATATCAAATAATTAATAGGCGAAATTTTGGTATTTTTCTGAAAAACATCAATTTTAGATGAATAGTGAATCCACGTAGTAGTAGTTAAAACAACTGACTTTTACATTTAAATGAAATTTTACCACTTCAGTGAATTGAATTTTGAAAACCCGACATACACGGGTGTTATTAGTAAGTAAAATGTGGTTCAATAAGATGAAAATAGTTTTTTTTGAATAGTATCTTTTGACTTTTATTTACTACGGTTAAAGTTAATAGGGTAATTCATGGTAAAAAGAATATTAAAATAATTTAAAATTACCTTAAAAGTTGTACTAACCATATTGGATGAGTAATAGACTACCATGGGCATCCTTGGGTTTATTTTTGGACCCCATGAAGCCACTTATGAACGATAATGACATTTTAGATTAATTAATTTAAACTAAAGGAAAAAATGACAAAAAAATTATTTAGAAAATTAAAATTTATATGGTGTTATATAAGTAATATTTTTGACTATAACTATTAATTTGAAATATAAAAGTATTTCCTATATCATGGTATTTTTTTATAGTTTTTAGACATTGAATAAATTAAATTATTTATGCCACAATAATGATGCAGTATTTACCTCATTAATAAATTATTTAAATAAATAAGAATATAATGATTAAAATATTATCCAAAACCTATCAAATTACTATTGGATGATATTATTTTGACCATGAGTCATTTAAAATTCGACTCTAACTATTTTTGGAACTTTAGAAATAGAATAAAAGTATATAATAAAATATAAGTTTCATACATTCCTAAAGATCCCCTTCTCTCCCTTATAAAAGGACACCACTTCTATCTAATTAATCACACCACTCAAGGCTTTAGGCTCATCCACAGTCTAACAAATTAAGCTCCGAACATACCTCTCTTCCTCCTAGGATCCTTAACTTAGGCATATGGCACATTAAGATGTCGGTTTGGTTCAAACCAAATAAAGTTACCATTATTAAAGGTAGTGGTTTCTCTTAATTTCTTTTCTTTTATTTTACTTATCCAACCACTAAACCCATTTTGTTCCTTTATTTTATAGTAAAATCAGTATCCTCAATATACAAGGATGTTTTTATGAGATGTATTAGAACTAAACATACACACACCTCCATCTAATGTGTGAAGAACATATTGTTTATGTGGATGGAAAACTAATGCCTCATGAGACGATGATTGCTCGATTATCTCCTACCACCTATCATGGTGGCTATTATGATGAAACTATATTTATATATGGAATATATTATGTTTATGTTTTCTTTATGCATCTGTATTTTCCATTTTTATCATACCATTATGGTTTTCATTATGGTTAAACGTGATAATTTCATTTGAGAAAGTGCGGACTACCACCCCCTCAAAGTGATATGACTCATTAATGCCATATGTGGGATGTATAAAGTACATATTTAATGATATTATTTATGATATAATATGGAATTATAATATATATATGTATAATTTTGTTTTAATTCCATTAATATAAGAAATAGACATTAAAGTGGTGTTCATGCGTACGTATGGATTACCGTCTCCATTAATGGTGCATTTCATTTCTTACCTAAAAATGTTATATACTATTATAAATACATGAATATATGGATATATATAATATATATGATATCTAAATCATGACTATCATTCTGTATATAATGGACTATTGACCACATGGACAACTTGTAAATATAAGGTGTTTATTTTGGATTCATTTACCAAATATCTACAAAACGACCATTATTAACTTGAATGATTACATAATGTTTATAACATGATATTAAGTTATATAAAAGGAATAATAAAAATAAAAAAGGTTTTTAATCAAGTAGATATTAACTTTAGTATATTTCTCAGGAGATTAAAGAATGATCATGTCAAGTCAGACATGAGGTAAAGGACTTCGTCTCAATCTCATTTCATTGAGGAATATATTGTTTTAATACATTAAATTATTTTATACATTTTATAAACACCCTTGAATTTTCAAAGGAAATATTTCTCTACGAATCATTTTACTAAATGAAAAAAGGAATGTTTCTATTAATGTAGGCGGTGATAATTCCCTTTCCACCACCGCAGGTATTATTTGTTCTTTGGCTTCCATAACAAGTCGTAATGTTTTTTAAGGAAAATAAATACCATATATTATTTTATGTATTTTGGTATTGAAAATGGTTTTGATAATGGATTTCATATGTCAATATATTTATGTGATATATTGTGATTGAAATATGGAAATTTTTTATTTCATTTATATTTCTTTTAGGTGTTATGATATCATAATGGTACATGTACAATTGACAGGTGGATACGTGATAAACCAAATGACGGGTGGTGTCGTGATAAACTAGGATATGATGTTACGTTATATCCTCCAATGCATTTGGTATGGAAGTCGGCCATATGGATATTCAAATTAGTGATATGTGTGGATGTCCACCATATGATTATTCCATTTAAGTATGTTTATATCCAATGTTACTTTAATATGATATGTGTTCTTTATATGGGTAATATTTTGGTTATAAAAGGGTATGTAGTGATCTTTTATTCAGCAAAAGTATTTAATACTTCATAAAGGTGAAAATTATTAATTTTGATAAAGTATTCATGGTTTAATTATTGTTTTAAAAAAATAATAGTTTTACTTCTTTTGGTATTCCTTACTGAGTTTTTATTCTCATCCCAAGTTTTTGAAATGTTTTTCACAGGGCATAATGTGGAATAGGGTCAATGATGGGATCAAGGAAAACACATGCTATCTTAAACATGGAACTAGACATGAATCCTTTGTTCAAGAGTTCTTGTTTTGTGATGAAAATGGAAACTGATTAGAAGTGTCTACGTTGTATTTGAATTGAACTGTAATAGTCATGCCCTAATTCTCTAAAACTCTAAAACTAAAAAGATCCTCAATGTGAATTATTCGTTTAATTTTATATTATGTCATGTTCTAAGGCTAGGTCTTTATTGATGGAATCATAGGTCATTTTAGATTACTTTATGATATTAGTGTACTATTAAATTAATGTCTAGAAATTAATTTATGGTAATATTGAAATGATATAGCATTTACAGATTACCATGTTGCTTCACCTAAGATATTTTTGTTTTTAGAATGGTTTTCCGCAGAGGAAACAAGACAGCTATGTTGGGACGACATCAGGAGGAAGACAACCCTCCAAATCAGCAACCTGAGATGGTTGGAATCAGAACTAAATAGTTTGTTGTAGTGATGTCATATTTGACTAAAGCTATAAAATGTGGTGGTATCCATGCATGAGATCATCCAGATCAATTTCAGAGAAACATGTCAGTAGTGGACCATTTCATGAGGCAACATCCCCCATCATTCAGAGGATCATCTGACCCAGTGATAGCAGAAGGGTGGATTAAATCACTGGAATATATTTTCGATTTCATGGGTTGTTCAGAACATCAAAAGGTTATTCTCGTTGTTTACCGTTTTGAAGGTGAAGCTGAGCAGTTTTGGTCGATGGTGAAAAATATCAGGGATATTGATGATATTGATGCACTTGATTGGGATGAATTCAAAGGTATGTTTCTCAAGAAATATTTCCCTATGGTTGTTCTTCTTCGAATATGAAAACAATTCATATAATTGAGGCAGGAGTATTACTCAGTTGTTTCTTATGAATCAAAGTTCCCTCGACAGGCCAGGTAAGCACCAAATTTCATCTGAGATCTTGATAGTAAGATAAATCGATTTTACTCATGACTAAAGACATGATATCGAAGATCATTAGCCATTCATGAGTTCAATAGATAGGAAAAAATTGTTCAATGTGCGGAGAAGGAGGAAATGGAGTTTGCCGATGATCAGGTGTTCGTTGACAAACAACAGATTAAGAGGTCTAGTTGGTAAAAAAAGGGAAAAACATCATCAAAGAAGCCTAGAGGTAATAAAATTAAATATCCAACATGTGATAAGTGTTGTTAAAATAAACCTGGATAATGTTTATCAATGTCTGGAAAGTGCTTCCCGTGTGGTAAGTCTGGTCATATTGCTCGTAACTGTAAAGAAGATGATCAAACAAGCAATGAAAAGCCATCGGTAAGATGTTTAAAGTGTAATGAAATGGGTTATTATGAACATGAGTTCCCAGTGAATAACTCAACTGAGGGAAAGAAACTAGAATACAAGAAGAAAGGGGTGGTGAAATCCTTTGAAACTACTTCAGCAGATGATGGGCCATCAAACGATGTAGTATCAGGTGCACTCTTTTTTTGTTCATATTATGCCAATGTGTTGTTTCATTGAAGTTCTACACAGTATTTCATTTCTGAGAATTTTTCTAAAAATTTGTGAATTCCATATCATGATATGAATATGGAGCTTATGGTAAAAACACCCGGAGGATATGTTGAGACAAAAAGAAAACATAAGAACCTTTCTGTCCTTGTGTGAGGGAAGAATCTATCTGAAATCCTTATTGTTTTGCCTCTAGTAGATTTTGATGTTATTTTGGCCATGGATTGGATGTCTGTATATCATTCTATGATTTAATGCAGATCTAAATAGGTTTCATTTCAAAATTATTTATAGTATTTGTACAAGAATGAACCCTTGATTTTGATAACATATAATTAAGGTGGGAAACTAGTAAATGATGGAAATGAATGTTAACTTTATCATATTACTGAAAATAATGAATGTGTAGAAATTAATGATGTGCCTATGGTAAATGAGTATCTTGATGTTTTTCCGGATGAGTTTCCTAGTATTATACCTGATCGAGAAGTTGAATTTACTATTGACTTAGTTCCTGATGCCAAGACAATTTCAAACCCCCCTAATCAAATGGCTCAAATTGACAATTTATGGTTAAATAAGAAATTTCATGTGTTATTATATGAAGGTTTTATTCGACCTAGCAAATAATAATGGGGTGCCCCTATCTTTTTTGTTAAAAATAAATATTGTTCAATGAGACTTTTCATTGATTATAGTGCATTGAATAACATCACTGTTAAAAAAATTATCCTTTGCCTCTTATCGATGATTTGTTTGATCAACTCCAGGGAGCTCAGTATTTTTCAAAGATTGATTTAAGGTTGAGGTACCATCAATTGAAATTAAAGGAATCATACATTATTAAGACCACATTTCGTAATAGATGTGGCCATTATTAATTTCTAGCTATGCCTTTTGGTTTAACCAATGCACCTACCGTATTAATTGATCTTATGAATAGAATTTTTTGTGAGTTCTTGGATATGTTTGTGGTTTTGTTCATCGATGATATTTTTTTTTATTCCAAAAGTAAAGAATAACATAAAACTATTTTAAGGTTTTTCTTTCATACCGTAATATAAAATAAACTGTATGTGAAATTCATAAAGTGAGTGTTTTTGTTGTAACAAATTTCGCTCATTGGTTAAATCGTTTTAAAAAATGGCATAACAGTTGATCCTGCTAAAAAAGTTATTAAAGAATGGCCAAGACCAACAAATATTACTGAGATCCATAGTTATCATGTTTTGGAAGGTTATTACTGGAGGTTTGTTGATAATTTTCAGGGTTATCTACTCTAATTACTAAGTTTACTTGAAAATGTGTAAAGATCATCTGAAAAAAAAAAGAATGTGATGATTGTTTTCAGGAATTGAAAAGAATATTAGTGAATACTCCAGTTTTGGCACTGCCTCCCAGAAATAGTGAGTTTTTTATTTACAGGGTTGCTTCATTGAATGGACTTGGATTTGTCCTTATACAGAATGATCAGGTAATTTCTTATGCCTCATGTCAGTTGAATCCTCATCAGTTAAATTACCATACACATTATTTGGAATTATCTCATATTGTTTTTTCTTAAAAACTTTATAGGCATCATTTGTATAGTGTAATATGTAAAATATATACGGACCAAAAAAGTTTATAGCATTTATTCACTCAGAAATAATTGAACATGATACATAGGAGATGGCTAAAATTAATCAAGGATTATGATTACACAATCCAATACCATCCGGGAAAAGAAAATAATGTGGGTGATGAATTGAGTCAAAAAAGTAATGCTTCATGAACCATGTTAGGTTTGGAACAAGATCCTTTGGTTTTTTATTTCATGAACTCTGGCATAGAAGTTTTTGGTGAAGGAAATTGTTCTGTTTTGTCTCAAGTTTCAGTGAAATATTCTCTATCAGAAAGAATAAACCAAGCACAGAATGAATACAGTGAGTTGTAAAAAAAGGTAGAGTTGGTTTAGAAGGGTAAGTTTCCAGATTTTAACATTGATAATGATTGTGTTTTTTGTTTTGTGAAGAGATTATGTCTGCATTGTGATTTACATTAGAATAACAAGTTGTTATGTGAAGCTCATAGTTCTCCGTTTTCCGTTCATCCTGGTAGTACTAATATTTACAGAGATATTTGGAAGTATTACCTGTGGGATGGAATGAAAAGAGATATTTCTTATTTTACTATGAAGTGTTTGACTTGTCAGCAGGTTAAAGTAGATCGGATGTCACCGAAAGGGATTCTTCATATTTTACCGGTTCCAAAGTGTAATATGAAAAATATATCCATGGACTTTGTTGAGGTATTACCAAAGACTTGTCAAGGTAATAATGCAATCTGGGTAATATTTAATCGATTGAATAATCTGCTGATTTCCTTCCTATTCGAGATACATTGCCTCTAGATCAACTTTAATAGTTTTATGTTAAATATATATTCAGGATTCATGGTGTTCCACTCTTTATTGTATCTTATCATGATCCCAGGTTTACTACTAACTTTTGGAAAGGCCATCAGAAGTCGTTGGGTACTGAATTAAATTTTTGTACAACTTTTCATCATCAATCAAATGGATGGTCAGAACAAATAATTCAGACCTTGGAGGATATGCTAGGTTCTTGTTCACTAGATTACCAAGAAAGTTGGGACCAACATATTTCTATGGTTTAATTTTCATATAATATCATTTTTCATTCCAGTAAAAAAAATTGCTCATTTGAGGCATTATATGGAAAGTGTTGTCAAACTCTAGATTTTTGGGATGAAGTTGGTGAAAGGAAGCTGAATGGACCAGAATTGGTAGAAGAGATTGTAGAGAAAGATCAATTCATTCTTAAGCACTTGAGAACAACTTATAGTAGACCGATAATTTATGTAAATAACTGGAGGAAGGATATTTCTTTTCAGGTAGCTGATCATATCTTTCCCAATGTTTCTCCATGGAAAAGTGTGATTCATTTTGGTATGAAGGGAAAGTTGAGTCTGAGATTCACTAAACCATATGAAATTCGAGAGAAAGTTGGATTAGTTTTGTACAGAGTGGCTTTACCTCCATGTTTTTCCAAGGTACACAATTATTTTCATGTTTTTATGTTGAGAAAGAATGTGCCAGATCCTCTCATGTTTTGAGTCCATGTGTAGTTCAGTTGGAAGAGAATCTCTCTTATGAAGATCAACCAGTCTAGATTCTTGAACGAAGAGGTAATGTGTTGTGGAATAGGGTAATTCACCAGGTAATGGTTTTTTGGAAAAACCATTTGGTTGAATTGGCAATGTGGGAATCTGAAAATGGTGTGAGGGATAAATACCCCCACTTATTTTGATATGTGAATAACAATTGTGAGAATGAATGTTCCAAAAGGGGGAAGGATGTAACATATGAGGTAAATGAAGAATTAGATATTCTAATATGTATTAATATTTTTGAATTAGATATTAATTTTACTTTAAAAGGGTTTCTATGTTCGATAGCATACCTGATACGCAGCAACGGGTTTCATTGAAATCGTAAGTTGCACACTAATAATATAATATTATTTTAAATGGAAGTTAACTTCTAGACATTGTATTAGAGTGAATTAACAAAACTATTTACAATATGATTACAAATTTTTTTAAAATGTATTTACATTTATCCATTAAAAGTTTGAGGATTTAAATGAGAATGAACCTAATTTTAAGCATAATTTACATTAAAAGGTCGATTTACCGCCTTTTAATGGTGACACCACTTTAAATATTTTTTTTCACATTAATACATTTTATTTGACAGAATAAAATCCTTCTTTAAAATTAAAACATCAAAATTTACTTTTTGTAAATTGTTTGAATTTTTCTGACAAAGTTCATTTGATTGTGAATAATGAAAAATATTGTATTTTTATTCAAAACTGTGTTTTAATCGAATATATTTATATTGTTAGATTTTATTTTTAATTAGTTTTAAAATTTAATTAGAATATATTTTTACCATTTAATCCAATGTTTGTCATTGGAATAAATTTTACTCTGAAAGTGGACATAAACAAGTGTCAATCTTTTGATAGTTATTGTTACTTAAAAACACGCTATTTGTGTTGACAACTGGAATTAATTTTAAATTAATTAATGTAACATCTATGTTTTGAATTTGAAAAAATAGACATCATTTTTGAATTTAGAATATCAAATAATTCTTAGGTTGAATTTTTGGTATTTTTCTAAAAAACATCAAATTTTGGTGAATAGTAAAACCACTTAGTATTAATTAAAAAAACCGAATTTTTCATTTTAATGAAATTTTACCACTTCTGTGAATTGAAATTAGAAAATAAAACATACATGGTTGTTATTAGAATGTAATATTTGGTTCAATAATATGAAAATAATTTTTGGTGAATAGTATCTAATGACTGTTATTTACCGTGGTTAAAGGTAAATAGGGAAATTCAAGGTAAAAAGAATATTATAAGAATTCAAAGTTATGTTAAAACTTCTCCTATCCATATTGGATTAGTAATGGCCAACCGTGGGAATCCATGGGTTGATTTTGGGATCCCATGGAGCCACTTATGAATGATAACGACACATTGGATTATTTAATTTAAAGTAAAAGAAAAAAAAAATTAGTAAATTAATTTGTATATGGTGTTATATAAGTAATAATTTTGACTATAAATATTCATTGAAAGTATAGTAGTATTAATTACATCATGTTATTTTTGTTATAATTTTTAATTATCGAATAAATTAAATTATTTATGACACAATAATGATGCAATAATTACCTCATTAATAATATATTTAATTAAATAATATTAGAATGATTACCATATTATTCAAAACCAGTCCAATTACTATTGGATGACTTTATTTCGAACATGAGTCATCTTATCTTCGACTTGAATGATTTTTGGTCCTTTAAGAACCAAATATCATTATATAATAAAATAATAGTTTCACAGATTTGTAATGAGCCCCTCCTCTCCCTTATAAAACATGGAAAATTCTAACCAATTCCTCACACCTCTCATAGCCATTAGGCTTGACCAAAGTCTAACAAATTAAGATCCATACATCCCTTTAATCCCCCTAGAAGCCTTATCATTGGCAGAAGTCACTTCAAGAAGTCCTTTTAATTCAAACCAAAGGAAGTTACCCAAATAAAAGGTAGTGGTTTTCCTTAACTTCTTTTCATTTATTTTACTTCTCTATCCCATAAAATCTTTTTATTACTTTTTTTATAGAAAAAATAGTATCCTAAATATACTTGGATGTTGTTATGACACGGATTTGAAATAAACTTACACACACCTTCATCTAATGGGTGAAGAACATAATGTTTCTGTTGATGGAAAACTAACGCCTCACGAGACGATGAATGTTCGATTATCTTCTACTACCTATCATGATGGCCATTATGATGACACTGTATTTATATATGATATTTATTATTTTTATGTTTTTTTATACATTTTTATTTTCCATTTATATCATATATTTATGGTTTCCATTATGGGTAAAACACGATAATTTCATTTGAGAATGTGCAGACTAATGTCCCCTCAAAGTGATATGACTCGTTAATGACATATGTGGGACATATATATGGATGGAGTTAAACATATTATATATCATATTATACTGGAATTATAATATACCTATATATCATTATGTTTTAATTCCATTAAAATAATATATAGAAATAAAAGTAGTGTTTATGCGTACGTACGACTTACTGTCTCCATGAACGGTGCATTTCATTTCATACCTCAAAATGTAACGTAATATTATAAATACATGAATATATTGAATATATATGATATATATGATATCTAGATCATGAATATCATTCTGGATATAATATACTATTGACCACATGGACAACTTGTAAATATAAGGTGTTCATTTTTTACTCATGTACAAAATATCTAAAAAATGACCATTATTAACATGATTGATTACATAATGTTTATAACCTAATAATAAGACTAAAGTAATAAAAAAAATTAAAAAGGTTCTTAAGAATGTTGAAATTAATTTTAGTTTATTATTCAGGAGATTAAAGAACAATCAAGTAAAGTCGGACATGAGGTAAGGGACTTCGTCTCAATCTCCTATCATTGAGGAATATTTTGTTTTAATAGACGACTATATTTCATATGATGTAAAAACACCCTTGAATTTTCAAAGGGAATATTTTTCTATGAAGCATTTTACTAAATTAAAAAAAAGGAATGTTTCTTTTAACATAAGCGGTGACAATGACCTTTCCACCACCGTGGGTATTATTTGTTCTTTGGCTTCCTTAACCAGCCGCAATGTTGATTTTAAGGAAAATAAATACCATATATTGTTTTATGTATTTTGGTATTGAAAATGGTTTTGATAAAGGATTTTTTATGTCAATATATTTAAGTGATATAATGTGATTCAAATGTGTAAATGTTTTCCTACATTTATATTTTTTTATGTGTTATGATTTTATAATGGCAGTTTGACATTTGACGGGTGGTTATGTGATAAACCAAATGACGGGTGGTGCCTTGATAAACTACGGCAGGTGGTTACATTATAACCTCCAATGCATTGGGTATGGAATTCAACCTTATGTATATTCTAATTACTGATATGTGTGGATGTCGATCGTATGGTTTTTACATTTATGTATGTTTATGTCCCAAGTTACTGTTATATGTTATGTGTTCTTTATATGGGAAATCATTTGGTTAGAAAAGGGTATGTAGTGATCGTTTATTCAGTGAAGAGTATTTAATACTTCATAAAGGTGAAAAGTATTACTTATTATAATGTATTCATGGTTTACTTATTGTTTCAAAAAACTGATAGTTTTCCTACATTGTGTAACCCTTACTAATATTTTTACGCCCATCCCATGTTTTTGATTCGTTTTTCACAGTACATTATTTGGAATATGGTCAAATATGGGATCAAGGAAAATTCATGTTGTCTTAAACACGGAACTAGACATGACTATTTTGTTCATGAGTTCTTGTTTGGTTAAGAAAATGGAAACTGAGTAACAGTGTCTACTTTGTATTTGAAATGAAATGTAATAGTCATTGACTAAATCTCTAAACCTGTAATCCTAAAATGTTCTTCAATGTGAATTATTCCTTTAATTCAATATTATGTAATGTTTTAAGGCTGGGTCTTCATATCTCTCCACCATAATCCTGGATAATAATTATCCAGTTTGAGTTAATGGACAATAACGTAATAAAATATCACTTCTAAGAAAAAAGTCCATAGCTAATAACATATTAGATATGAGTTAAAATATCATTAAAAAATGAAATATCATTTCTAAGCTAAAAAAAGAAATATAAAGAAATATCATGTCTAAGCTAAAATACCTTAAAATAAATCAATATTCTCTCTAACCTAAAATACCATAAATTAATTCAATATCAGGTTCATGCTAAAAGATAATAAAATATATAAATATCATGTATGATTTAAAAGATCCATAACTAAAGTAATATCAGGTCAAAGATAAAAGACAGTAAACTATTTCAATATCATGTCTGAGATAAAATACCATATACTAAAGAAATATAATGTTTTATCTAAAAGACCAAAAACTAATGAAATTTTTTATATGAGGTAAATTTCCTTAAAAATACATCTCAAAACTGATTTAATATAAAAAATGTTTTCAAAACAAGATTCACTCCTCAAGCATACGGGCGTTGGAAAATCATATTTAACTCTCCATTCCTGAAATATATCCTACCTATGAAACAGATATTTGAATTATGTGGTCCTAATATAGATATAACAAATAAATCAGAAAATAATATCAAGTTACTAGGCATCTATTATACCTTATAAAAAGGAATCTAAACTGATTTTAATATTGACATCAAGAAATTCGGTTTTCCTTATTTAATGCACCTAAAAGGTATCATTGATGAATCACATAATATTATATTAATTAAATGAAAACATATCATCGATGAAAACATCCTGAGAAATAATTTAAAATGGCCATCAAATTATTTTATTTATAATGTTAAAACGGTGGACGAATCTAGGCATTTTAGAGTCTCTAAAAAGTCTTATAAAAACGAGATTCATTTTAATCATATAACTATTATAAAATCCTATCAGATGCGATATAATGGTCTCAAAAATTTTATAATGATGTATCCATTGAAAATTGGAGTGCCTCTCACCCTACCTCTTCTGGTTCTACACCAGGATAGAGAATCTGCTATAATGTGGCCAACTCTTATTCCCTATTATGAGATGTTTCCATTAGATATGATGATGTTGATTTGTAATAACCTAGGAATAATATTATTTCCTTAAGCCTCCATATTTTTATAGTCAAGGAATTCATATGTTCTTATAGTTCAGATGTAAACTGATGACACTTCTCTAATTTGTCTGACTCCTCCATCATTTCTGATAGTGGTTCGTCTTTTTTAGGATCTTTCAAATTCCATTCATTTGTGGCAATATCGGTATTTGAAAAAAAAATCTTCATTGTTTCATTCAAAGTTATTTGTAAAAAAACCTTCCCTCAATCCATAAAAGAGTTAACAAATGTGTCCTCCTTTATCAAGGAATACTATTAGGGGTGTATTAGTAACCAATAAGTGAATCTATTTATGGATCATACTATATTGATTCTGAACCGATGTGGCTGACGAAGAGTGAGAGGTAGGGGGATATGCGACCTTTAAACAAGTATGGCAGTTGGAGAAGAGGCCTTAGATGTCGTCCTCTAAAAAGGCATATACTTTATAGAATTTAATGGAGGAATAAAATTGTTAATGCATTATCATCGATAATCAGGGTTATCATCACTAGAATGAGGTATCTTCATTGATGTCTCACCCATTTCATTAGTTAATTCTATAATCACTATATAATGAGGGGTTTGTTAAGTAAACGAGGCTTCCACATGACCAACCAAAAATATTACCATGGTATCTAGAAAATAATCTACCCAATACTAGGAGAAATACTTGTTAAGTGAATTGGGAGCATTGTTTTGTAGAAGTATGATTACATTATTGGTATTTTAATGTCTAAGTGCCATAAAAATAGGTGTATTGCTAAAGGATTTAGATCCCCTCGGACATCGTCCATACAGAGAGGAGATATCAATTTGGTGAAACCAAACTAATGATGGAATCATTATGGTGCATAATCCTCGTAATTTTCTAGCTTCCCATCATGGTTGAGATATCTTCATCCCAAATATAGATCATATATAGGATTTTGTCAAGAAAAAAGCTACCTGTATCACAGATCATTAAATATGGATAGAGAAAATCGGTAAAATTGAAGCTATTAGATTACTGTATTGAATTTTTAACCTTAGATGAGCTTTGTGACATGTTCCCATTCCCCAATATGTTTATCTGCATGGGATGAGATAGATAATTTAGGATATTGGTAGAATTATAATATCTGTAACAATAGAGATTATCCCCTATTTTGCTAAAAAAATTCAAAGAGTCCATTGATCTTGTAAAGAGTGCTACATTGTTGCATATGGCCCAAAATTTGATAAAGGAACGAAAGGGACACAACTAAAAAATTAAGGATCATTCCTTAACCATGGTGCATCACCATCACAGACATGATGAAGAAATCCTTTAGTGCATATAAATATCCAATACAATACCTACATTATAAAAATGGCCATAAATCCTTCCATCCTTAGGTTCATTACAACCATTTAAATCACTCGGTATCCCCACGAATTATTGTCCCCACATTCTATGATAGGCCAAAATGAGCTAGTTGTGTCACTGAACTACCAAGGGGGACACTCGTGTGGGTATAAAATGGTTTTCATACCACTATTGTAGAAAATAAAAATATTTATAAAATATTTAAATTAAATAAGAGAGAACATTTCTGGATCCTTCTACAATTTATCCTTCACAATTATAATCATCACCTTTTCCGAAAATGTGGTCTCTATGGGATCATCCCAAACACATAAAGTAGGGGGAATTCATTATTCATCTCACTAATTGGGGGAATCCAACCAAATTTCTAGATAACTTTATTGGATGATACCCACTTTGACATTGGGAAAATTCAATTTGTTATTTATAGGGAACCAAGAGCTGATCATATGTCAAAGGATGTATTAATGGATGTATTCATGGAAATGGGAAGTCCATATGGATTTATAATGTTGAACCGTGTCAAGATTATCAGAAAACCCCATAAAAAATTCCATACCCATAAAGAGAATTTCCACTCATCAGAGAAATTGTCATTGGGATAATGAAAAAACTTCATGCTCTATCAATTTCCTAGATTTATCAAAAAACGAAAAAAAAATATGCTTGGATTGTTTGGATTTATAGGATAGTGAGAAAAACTATAGACATCAATACCATATGGATAGTTTAAAAAATTATAATAAAATCCCTGAGGTCACACTTTTAAAATATGACATTCTATGGAAATTTTTGTCTCAATGCACTCAAAATAAGTTAACATCCAAGGATAAAGAAAAATAAATTCCACTGTATGATCAATGTTTTTTTTCCAGAAAACCAAATTTTTAAGCATGGAATCTATGAGGTAGAGGTTAATCCCAATGATTTTATTAGAAGAAACTGTTTAGGAAATCATTATTAGAATTCACATGATGTCATGGGTTGATGTTGTGATTTGTGGAAATCATGGAAATTTGACGGATAACAGTTGAGAAAGTGTGACATGAATCTGATGCCATCAAAAAATAAGCATGTGGGATATGTCAAACTGATAAGATGAATTATTTTGAATGAAAATCCATAGTGTTCATGCAATATAATCTGCATCACATGAATCGAAAAAGGAATTCACAAATCATCCAAAGTGATCACAAATTGCTTGACCCCTTGAGGTCTTGTGAGTCTCTTAAATCTCGTAGGTAATTGTGAAATTGAATGAACCCTTCGAGACTAAATATTTAATGATCTAGAAATGGTCAAAATATTTTCAATATATTTGATCGGTCATAAGAACAGGACGTGAGATACCACGAAACTATAATTATAGTTATAGTCATCATGTTTGAAGATAATTAAATTAAAAATGTATGGTGTTTAGTTTGATCATAACAGTTCATGAGAAAAATATGTCTTGAGATGATGTTATATCGATGTATTCATACAATGAAGTATCCTAAAAAACTCTTATTGAATGTTCTTTTGAAATAGTCATGAAAAGGAGGAAATGCGAGATATATGGAGGAATGTAGCTGGTGAAATAAAGTCTCCCTCTAGACCCATATATATAAGGAATTTAAGGAAACAATAAGCGTCTCCAAGATGACCAAACATCACCAATGACAATAAATCAAAATAATTCCAAAGACACAGTTGGGAATTTACATTCATCAAAACCAAGCCCTCTTCCTCATTAATATTAATCATATGCGAAGCATATGATGAGACCTTCAAAATGAGAAACTATCAATTCATAAATGAAGAAATAAATACACATGCATATTATTCCCCCTATAAAATCAAATTATGGAAAACATGGATAATGATTACGGTTCCTATAATCCCATATGAGATTAATGATCACATTAAAATGAATTGGTCATGTGAAAGAACATTTTATAGATCATAACCTTTAGTGAATCTCATATATCCCCTTATAACATGCACCCATGCCCATGGAAAGGATCTCTGAAAAACTATGTTCATGTTGTAAAATCCATATAAACATCCCTAGGCCAGCCGATTTTCAAATTTTGGACTCATTACAACCCATCCGAAAATACTTCAAGAATTAGATTAAAATAACCAAAATATAGGACCACCTTTCGATTATAACGATTAGGAAACACATCATCGAGGGTGGGTATGATTATCAAAGAGAAAATTTAATAAATATCATGAGACCCCAAATAAATTTTAAAATAAGATAATATATATTAAAGGATGTAGGAGACACTCATGGTTGTATGAGTCATGTGATATTCCCTTAATGATCTTATAGTAACCATGTGACCATGATGGCATGTCATCCTTGTCTCACAAAATCCATTTTTCTCACCATCTATGTCATGTAAATATCATTTTATTTATCTAGGTGAACTCATTATACCCTTTGGATCCTTAATCATAAATAGATGGAGTTTCCATAAAATTATCACGCACCCCCATAGGACAATTGATGGTAATGCAATACATCACAAAAATTTGACTAATTGTCCTCATAAAACCTATAGAAACCTCATATATTCCATGAAAATTGAAATCTAAAATAGAAATAAATGGTATGGATGTGAGAGACTATCATGATGGAAAAACTCATTGGACAAGCTATGGATGTTTGAGACCCGATCTCTTATTACTCATTGAAATGTCAGCATGATCCTATGAATGCCCGTTGATAACCCATCACTATCTTATTGAAAATCCCAGATAAGTCACCCAAGATAACAATAATACTTCTCAATATGAATTATTCAATTGTGAAGGCCCTTGTACATGTTTAATTGAAAATATTTAGTTCCATTTTGTTATCTTTAAGACTAAAAAATCCCCCTTTAATATGACATAATCAAATAAATAAGGCATTTAAAAATTTATCAAAAAGTAACTGACAATCAGGTGATTCACTTGGAGTGATGCTAAATAGTGACTCACAATAATGCGTGTTACCAGGAACCTTTATTGAATGTGGCATGGACTATCTTGAGATACTTCATGAATGAAATGAATACTTGAATCTACATAGACATAAAACCTCATGGAACCTGGAACCTATGCTAGAGATGATTTAAAAAATTGGATGATATTGGGACCAGAATATATTCCAGCCATGTAAATGAACGGGTAACCACCATGGAAATCATATCGCTTTATTAGGTGCTTCTCTTGATAATCATAGATCACATGAATTACTTCTGGCCAGACATGAGAAGAATGCCACACACACATTCTTGATTATGTGAGACATAAAACAATATAACACTAAAAAATATAAAGCATTCATGATATAACGTTTCGATAAAATACATAAATTTTGGAAAGATAATATAAATACTCATTTTGTGACCCTCATGACATTTATATAAACCCTCTGGTTCATGCTACAATACTAGGTCTTATCACCCAGATAATGTGACACACACATGGGTGTAATATTTGGGTCATTAAATTTTCTTTGGAAATGTTGAATAATATCATATGTTTTCCAAGTTCATGCCTCCTTATTCTCATGAAACTCTTCAGTCATGACACTCAATAATTAGGATGAACTTTAAGGTGTGATTCCAAGAATGTATAATGTATATTGTTAATGTTATCTGAATCATGTGGTGGAACTCAGACATGTCCACTATCTCTCGCAACATATTCATGGAGAGCCATCTAGGTCTCATGAAATCCTCTAAAAATTCCATATAGGACATCTGAGACACATTTGGATAAATCTCAATACTATCATGATTCTATTCATTTGTGTCTACCATATCTCTTTATGATAGTGAGGTACGTAATCCGGATCCTACGGTAATCTATAGAAATGTATGGTCAGGTCATGTGAATGGTTTTAGAGAAAACCATCCATGTATTTTGTTATATTCAAGATCAGTTATCCTAGGTCATGAAATAATCATCAAACATGACATATATGACACAAGACATTCAATGGAAAATCTAACTGAATCATGAGAGTTTCCTGGGACCAGATAGGTATATATTCTATGAAATGTCAAATATGAAATGGGGAAATTTCAAGTAGAAAATCAATGTGTTTCAAGTAGGGATGAAGGAAATATAAATATTGAATCATAGGTCATGATAATTTTTTTCCCTCCAGTGTGTAAGCCCATATCATAAAGAAAACCTCAACATGTATGGCTCTCTCAAAAGGTAAACCTATTAATGTAAGCCCCATCCATTTAAACTATGATCATAATGATTCCTACCATAATGAGAAAACATAGTATAGGTTCTTAGTGAAATGGAAGCATATTATAGTTGTGTACCCAACTATGATAATATCCATATTCATTGATTAATCCAAGATCAATACGATGATCAACGATAATATACATGAAATTGAATCAATGATAAAAGATAAAAGAGAAAACCTAGAACTGAGAAGAGAGGATCAACCAATTTTGATATCAATTAATTTAATTTAATTATAATATTACATCAAAGGTGATCATATATTAATTTATGTGCCAATGACGGGTCTGAGGTTCCACTTTGTTACGATGTTGAATCCATTAATAAGAATCATCTAGTGTAGATGCACACATGATCCACATATCACTAGACGTCGCCAAAGGATTCTTTGGGTGCTAGAAGGGATGATCCTTGAACTTGAGATGTCTTGCATTGTCCCCATGAGAATCACATCCAAACAGTTCTCCATGATGTAATGGAGGTGGATCTCTCTCATTATTCCGAGAATTCTTGGAGATGGGATAGTTCTCTAGGATAGAAAAGTTTAATCCAATGATTTAGTGCTAACGAATATTTTTTTATTTTGTTTAAAGAACAATTTTGTTAATAGAAAATAATAATTTAATGGGTAATTTCATTAACTGGGTAAAAATATATAATTAGCACATGTGACGTTACCTAATTTTTTTTCCATGTGAAACCCCATTTCAAATAATAATATCAATGCTATTATTTCCATGACTTGTTCTAAAAAATAACATTATATTTATGTAATATTTGACCAAATAATATTTAATATTATTTCTTTATAGACCCATAACATGGTCATCAAATAAACCATAATATTTATCAGGAATTGAATAAAGACTATTAGATTATTAAATAAATATAACTGCCTTATTTTTTGACAAATAAATATGACTTAAAATATATTCTTGCAAAAAACTAGTGAAGAAATAAATTTTATCAGGCATACATGAATAATTGATAAACAAAAAATAGAAATAATATTTATTCTACTTGTTAAATAAATAAACTATTTAATTGAGACACTAGAGACACATAGTGGGTGACCCTCTAGGCCACATTATCATTTTAAATATGTGGGTATGCCTAATGTTTTAGATTACTATCTGGAAACATATGTTAGCACCCATGAGAAATAATTTTATGTCTCAATGAAATTTCACCTCACAAAAATTATTACCATTTAATATAATTCCTTTTTATTGATATCTTCAATAATGTGGGTTGCATGCCAGTGCCATAAACCCATGTGCTCGATATCTCATTCTTTGAATTACCATAATAAAAAATTCCTAGAGAATACTGTGGCCATGTATTTATATAGGCTATATCATTTCAATAAAAGGGAGAGATATATCTAATTACTTAGTTTTCAAAACTCTGTTCACGCATTAATCACTAAGGCAGTATTAGTTGTGATGGACCCAACATATCCTACCTCCTCGTAAACATTTTTCAACACTATTTTCGTCAATAAATGTTAGTATGTGATTAATTATGCCCATAAATAATAAACATAATGTATAAGGAAGAATAAAAATGTCCACATATAGGAACATCCAATGAAACTTATGAATGTGAATTTCCTACCAATGTGTCTTGTTCTCATTATATCGTCCTGGATATTACCAAGGGTGCACACCAAATGAAGCTTCCTCAATGTTTCCGGAATACCAAACATAATATCCTGTATCATTTGTGTCCCATAAAATGAAATCATCTAACCACATAAATTATATTAAAGAATACTGTCATGGAACTTCGGGTTTCTCATCATAGTAGGGATCCACTATGACAATTTAATGTGACATCTATTATTAGGAAATTAATAAATATTGTTTCACATAGAACAAAAATTAAGAATTGATAAGTAGTTTGTTGATATTAATCCAAAAAATACAGGATTATTATAAAGTACGAAGAATTTGGTTTCTAGGACACCAAAACCAACAGACATCTACTTTAACAAGGGCCCACTACTAACAACCATCAGTCATGTTGATATCAAATGGAGTCTTTCTTTTTCTAAGATAGTCTTTTAGTCAATGTATATACCGTGTTTTCTTCCGTGGACACTCTAATAACAACATCATCTACCCTTTTATAGAAATCCACGAAGAGGTGATACAGTCGTAGCATATATTTTTTACATTTATGTGACCATGGAAATTTTTCAAGATATTCCACTTTAGTATTATCACAAAACAATGTAATGGTATCTTCAACTTTAGGAACCACATCAAGCTCCTGGACAAAATTCTGAATCAAAATGTCTTCCTTTGCAATATTAGAAGCCTCTATACATTCATAGTCAAATATAGAATAAAAAAAATTGGCTACATAGAACACTTACAACTCACATATCCTCGATCGAGTCAGAGGGGATATACTGATTGCAACATATGATCATTCTGATCTGTCTAAAAAAAGCATCATCATACCCTCTTATGGTAAGTTCCTAATCTCCTCTATAAACCCAATAATTAGATTTATTTGTTTTTAGATATTTAATGGTAGTCATGAAATCAATCCAATTTTCTTCTCCTTGATCTTCTAAATATCTACATACCATGCCCAGTGCATAGGAAACCCCATTTCTCTTAAATAACATGGAATACATGATAGATCAGATTGCTGAAGCATATATAATCTTACTCATCCTATCATTATATATTTGTGTAAAGGAACACATTTTCTTGGAAGGATGTATACCATGTGAAACTGGAACCAATTCACTTTTGAATTGTTCCATACTAAATCTCTTTACTATACAGACAATGTATGTACTTTTAAATAGTCCAAGGTACCTCTGGGATATATCATGACTAATCCTAATCTGTATAATGTAGGCTTCATCAACTAAGTCCTTCATGGAGAAGCACTTGTTCAACCGGTACTTGATTTAATGCATGAAAATTATGTCATTTTCAATAGGCAATATTTATCAAAAATACACTAATAAGATAGTGAAAAAATTACTATTAAACTACTTGTAAACACATGGATTACATTCACTCATAATGATTCCAAATTCACCTATGTCTTCATCGAATCGACTTATCCTGGATCTGGATGGTTTCATTAATCCATAAATGAATCTATACTACCTTCATACACTTTTAGTATCACCTGGTCTCACAGACCCATCTCGTTGTGTCATATAGACATCTTCTAGAAGTATCCTGTTAAGGAATGAAGTTTTCACATCCATCTTCTAAATCTCATAGTCATGGAATGATATTATGTAATGTATAATTCTTATGGATTTAAACATGGAAATAATTTTAAAGGGTTTATCATAGAAAATTGCATGACACTGTTGAAAACCATTAGCCACTATCCTTTCTTTATAAGTACTGTCTTAACCATCCATGTACAATATCATTCTGAATACACAATTACATGAAACAAGATTTACATCAACTAGTGTTTATAACCCAACCCAAACATAGTTCTAATACATGGAATTCATCTCATAATTCATAGATTTTACCCAACATATATCTTATATGATCTCTACTAATTCATTGTATGATAGAGGTTTTTCAATGTCCAAAAATAATTAGTCACCTTCCTCAGAGATAAGGAATCCATATCTCTCTGGTTCTCATACCTGTCTTGTTTTCCTACAAAGTAATTGTGTTTTAGGATCGTCCATTTCCACAGGTACGTGTGGAACTTCTTCCTATACCAACTCATGTGTATCTTCAGCATCAACTTAATCAAAGTAAATATTTCTCCCACATTCTTTTTTGAGGATGGTCTCCCTCTCATGAAAGTCACCTTTTTGGAAATAGTCAAATTATTTTTTGAGAGGATGTATAGGTAGTATAAATTCATTTTTATGGATTCCCCTTAAAGATAAATTTTTTTACCGGGGTGATAGTTTGTTTCCAGAGAAACCCTTATCAAACACCTCACATCCCCATAAATGTGTATGAAAAAAAGTGGTTTTCATTCTACTCAATTATTCAAAGGGAATCCCATTTTCATCCTTAATAGGTACTTCATTTAATATGTATTCGGCATTTTACAATGTTTTTTCACAAAAGGATAATAAAATCTATACACGACTTATCATTAACCATATCACTTCTAATAAGGTGTGATTCCTCCTTTCACTAACATTGTTACATGGTAAAGTGTGTGGTAGAATGAGTTTAGATAGAATCACATGCTCCTGTAAATGGTCGAAGAACAGTTGGTGATGATATTCTTCTCCTCAACCCAATCAATGTTTCTTTATCATCTTACCAAGATGATTCTCAACCTCATTCATGAACTCCATGAATTTCTCAAAGGACTCGGACTTATAACTCACTTGTTTGAAATAGCTATATAATGTCAAGTCATTCGTAAAAGCAATGATGTAAGAATATCCGCCTCTAGATTCTACTGAAAATAGTACAGACACATAATTTTGTACCAATCGTAGAATATCTGTGTCCCATTCAACATATCCACCAAATTTTTGATTGATCATATTCCATTTTAATCAACTGTGAAATATAAAAAGTGGTTTTAGCACAAAATAATCTAAATGACCTTATTGATTGGTCTTTCTGAAGAGCTTCTCATCTACATGTCCAAGGAAATGATGCCTCAAATAGTTGTTGTATGAGTGATATGGACATGGTTCATTATAAATTTACAAAACATGGTTCTCATAATTAAATATATAAAAACTGTTATTTAAATTCATCATACCATAACATATGATGTATTTAAAAAAATTAACAAAATCTATTTCCTATCCTGAAAATAAATACATACGTATCTAAACTAGATACATAAATTATTTTCCTCATAATAATAGGTTAATAATAATATCCATGTGAAACCTAAATCATTGTTATTGAAAATGTGAGATTATAGTCCCTAATGTCAAGAGGAGCTAGCCTCGCACCACTGTCATCTTGCAGATCAACCTCTCCTCAAAATTTTTTGCAAAATCTACACGGATACTACTTTTGAATACAAATCAGATCCCCACAAGCTGTATCTAATACCCAATGTGTAAAAAATGACTTCACTCGTTAAATGACACACCTTTGGATTCCCATAGCCTTAAGGTGTCGTTCATCATCTAGTGGTATGACTTGCCACATTCAATGCATACGACCTCCTTTTCCTTGATCTTCCTCTATAACATCTTCTACAAGGTCAGACGGTTCTCAGAGGCTTTATATTGTTTTTCAATCATAGATACCTTTTCATTATCCTTAATCTTCAAATTACCTATAAGGACTATTATTTTTTCATGCCCTATGTCCCTATCAAATTGGTGAGTCACTGTAATGATCTCTGATAGACTTTTATCATTATTTCTGATATTATAATTCACAATAAAACTAGAGAAGATCTTATGTAGAAATGATTCTATGATATTTTTACTCATCTCATCTCGGAATCTATTCCCTAAGGTGTCCATACACTCAATGTGTCCAATAATCCTGACTACACATGGTCGGGTTTGCGCATAATCTCTAACCTTATTAGTGAACAATGAATTGGACCTCTTATACCTATAATGTCTTACATTCTCTTAATAGATATACTGGAGGTGTTACATCATGGTATAAGCATCCATTTCTTCATGTTGGTTAAAGATATCATTTTTCATGGACGACAACATGAGGAACTAAACATATGTAGCATCATTCAAATATTTCTAATACATAGATATTTATTCATCACTCGCCTCATTTTCCTGGTGCTAATGGTAAAGGATCATCTAGCACATAGATATTCCTATCATGGTGAAGGATAACCTGACTGTGATTTTTCCACTCTTGGAAATTATTGTCGGTGAGAAGGTTTTCATTATCGAGTACGGATCACAAGGGTATGATTGGTGTCATTGTTATTTTTTCTTTCTACAAATTAAGAGGAAATTGTTTTAGTACTTTATCATGAAAAATATAGAAAATTAAATAAGTTAATATCTATGAGCGTCACAATATTTTTATTATACCCAATATCCCTCACCATTGGCATAAAAATATCTTGATACATAGATATTATACCGGCAAGTATATATATTTTCCATGGAATTACCCCAAACATGGTTGGTCAACAAACATGATAGGTTTTAGGGGGCATTCCAAATTCCAAATGAATTAAATCTCAGCTCCCTGATCTACTGGTTGGACACACTAATCCGGAAATTGTTAATTTTTTATTTCTTCAACCTTTGACTATCAGTTACTATAGTTCCTATTATAGTAGTCATCCATTGATGTAAACAAAATTATTTAAACCCATAACTTCAAATTAGATTCCCTGATAATTGAAATCACCCCAACTAGGGTTCGTCAAGAACATTGAACTGTGGTTCGATTGTAACGACCAAATTTTTTGAATATATCTTTTTCCTAATTTTGTGTGTTATATTATTTTTCATACTCAACAATACTAGTTAATTTGATAACATGAGAATAATTAAAATGAGACCATTGTGTTTTGACTATTATATGACCATTGGTCAATATGACCACTGGAAACTAATTGTTTTGATTATTGTCTCTAAATTCGAGTAATCATGGTTAATTAATATAGAAAGAAGATTTGATGGCCTCATCCAGTGGTCTTGGACCGATCGAAGCCCATCTAACAAAACTTGGGAAGGAGGTAGGACCACTGGGCTTTTCTCTGGACCAAACCCAAGCCGAACTTCATCGTGTGAAGCTTGAACGGAATCGCCTTCGCGAGATGTTCAAAATGAAAGAAATTACTACTCGTGCGATGTTGGACCATCCTCCCTCGGATTCTCTCACATTAGCACACCTTACACTTAGGTCCTATGCTGGTGAGATAAGGTGCAATGTAAGGAGATCGTAACTGCCTTGTGTAATCCTTTGTTTTAAATAAAAATTGGGATTTCTTCTTATGATGAAGTTTTTGAATTTTCAAATGACCGGATAAATATAGTATGCATATTTTTGATGAATATGAGAAAAATGATATTTTAAAAAAGTTTATGTAAACATTAAATAATTAAAAACGTGTAATGATATGCAAAAAATGGTCTTCTACAATTATGTCCAGTACGAAATTTAGAGTCTAATAAGATCAACTTGATTTTTGATGAATAGTAAATTATGAATAGTGATTTTATGATTAGAATTAGTAATGTGACCAATGGATTAGTAATCTCACTTAAATAAAGCATTAAAATAATCTAGGCACCTTGATTAAGTAATGTGATTCAATAAAATGGTTAAATAACGGTTTCATAAATTAGTAGTCAAGTAATAATTTTTTTGGGTGAATAGTGTTTTTTAATTAAAAATTTAATTAAAAATTTTTAAAAATTTATTTTTATAAAATGGATTTCATTTTTGAACTCGGGGCATCGATATTATGTGAAGGTAATTTTTGGGGATTTTTTTGAAAAACATGTATTTTCGGTGAATAGTGTATTTATTTAAATATTAAATTAAAAATATTTAGAAAAATATTTTTATAAAATGGATTTCATTTTTGAAATCAGATCATTGATATTTTCTTAAGGTGGAATTTTGGGATTTTTCTGAGAAAGTTGAATTTTTGATGAATAGTGAAAATGCAGTTTTTAAGTTACGGGTGTTTAATGACATCATTAAATGATCTATTAAGTATTTTATCAATTTGGTCGACTAATGAATAGTAATATAAGGTATGAGGTGTCCCATGTGGCCAATACAATGGGAAAATACCATGGGCAAGCCCATGGTTTTTCCAAAACCACTAATGAGTTATCCCTTGGCCATTAATGCTTTGTCCCCTCACTTTCCCTATAAATACCAAGCCATCCTCTAATCCATTCGACTCCCCACTCTCCCCAACGAAGTTCTGGTCTCATTTCCTCCCAGGAAGTCCTCCCATGGTTCCCCCAATCCCTCAAGGTCCCAACCGTTGAGTTTTAAGAGTTACGTTTTAAGGTAAGGGATCTGACCTCTCTCTTTCTTTTCATGGAATCTCTTTTATGTCATTCCTTTTATGCTCAATGTTATTATGTTGGAGGATGTTCTTTTATATTAATCATACTTTCCTTTTCATTTTCATATGATGAGAGATCCCCTCTTACTCTCAGGATTTCATTTTATGATGTTTTAAGTGGCACCGTTAGGCTGCCGAATTTTTAAGTGGTTCTTTCACCCTTCTCATTTTCAAGTTCTATTTTCTTGTCAAGTCGTTAAAGTTCCTTTTTATTATGTTGGGGTAGGATCTCTATATCTATCATACTTATATTTTATGATCATATGATGAGACCCCATTTTATCTCTTCAATTCAGTATTTTTATGTTTTAAGTGGCGCTGTTAGGCTGCCGAATTTTTAAGGGATTCGTTCGCCTTTCTCATTTTTCAAAGATCAACTTTCATGTCAAGTATTTGAAGTTCCTTTTTTATTATGTTGGGGTATGATCTCTATATCTTTCATACTGATCTTTTATGTTCATATGATTAGAGACCCTATTTCATCTCGTCAATTCATTTTTGTTGAAGTTTATGTGACGTCGTTGGTCTGCCGAATTTTCATAAGAGAAATCTTATTTTTTTCTTCCTTTCATGTTATTAATTTCATATGGTATATATTTTAAATTTAATTACCTTGTTCTAAAATCCTTTATATTATTTCCCTCTACTATTTTGTGAGTCATTTATCAGTGTTTGACCCATGTCCCCTCTCTTTTCAATGTTTTCTAAAACCCCGAAACATAGCCGTTATGCTGTAGAATTTCCATCTCAAAATGTCTCTCTTTTTTTCTAATGTACTTTTATTTTATTAAGTGAATACTCAAAAATATTTCTTCAAAAGTGGTATTCACATATATTCCAAAATGTTTTATTTTAAATTCTTGTATTTACATACATGAGACCCGCTCTCCCCTTCTGTGGGTTTAAAGTGATGTAAAGATCATGTCTTTAAATCAGTTTTTAAAACGTTATTATTATGAAATGAAACCCATTTCTTTTATTCTATATGGGTTGTTTATGAAATTATTTATGATGATACATGTGGCTCACATGATAATAAAGACAAATTTATGGGTGCGCCCTGATAGCGCTCCAATAAATTGGGTAATGATGTAACCACCAGAGATTACAATTTTTACGATATCTTGGTTAATAACCTTGGTAATTTTCAAATGAAACCTTGGAGATGGACCTTGGTGATATGTTCATGATTTTCTATGTTAAATGTTGTACCCACATCTTTATGTTATGAAAAATTTTATTTTTATTATGATATATCTCATGACTTCTTTCTCATTCCTTAAAGTTCTTTTCATGACCTTATTGAAGTATCTCAAGTTCACATGTAAAATGTTTCTCTTGTTTCCCTTGCTGGGCCTTCTGCTCACCCTTAATTTTTATGTATTTCCCCAGGTTATGAGATGCAGTAATGAACCTAGGATGAACATCAGGAGAAGCCTTTTAAGTGTTTAAGAAGAATGTTTTATGTTTTCATGTTTTAAGTTCCTGGTTTCCAAGACACTAAACCTTAAAGATCCTAGGTTTTCTAAAATTTAATGAATTTTTATGTGATAAAAAGGCGGGATGCTATAGTTGGTATCAATGGGGGGTTTAGTTATTTGTGGAAATTAGGATATGAAAACTTTTGGAAGAATCCTAAAGAAAAGTTTATATATAGGAAATCTTCCTGGTATTTTGGTGAGTATTGAGTAATGGGTTGCCAAGCAAATACATCCCTGTCTAGATACGAGCAGGTAGAGGTGGCTCTGGTACAGATGTACATAGGGGTAAAACCCAAAAACACCACTTTGAGCTAGACTCAAACGGGAACTGGTATACGACAACGGGCCTTGCTGCACTCTTGGTTACGATAATCCCAGGGGATATTCTTTGGTAAATTCAAAAGCTTAGTATGAACCATTGTAAAAGGAACAAAGATAAAATAAAATATAGATTCACATAAGAATATATGATCATGGATAACCTAGATGGGAACCTAGGGGATCACAAGTTAGGGTCTAATTTTCCTCTACATGTTATCCTTATATGCTTTATGTTCCTTTTCATGATTATTGGCTATGTATTTAAGCCCCTGATTATACTTCCTCTTCTTAGTTAATGGTGGGGAATGGAAGAACATGTCCCAACAACCAATGTGATAGGAAATGCGACGATTGATGTATTAATATGAAAGAGATGATTAGGGGATTAAAATATGATTATTATTTTGGAAGACATTCACTATTTTGGGGACCCTATATGATTGAGGTAAATAGATTACTATGGTACTTTCATTGATGAGTAAGGTTGACTTATATTTTGAAGAATCGATGAATTTAAGGTAAACATATGGTATTATAGGTTACTTTTGGAAATTATTAACCTATCATGGGGTAAATATGTTTAGCTTGGTTAGTTTTGTTATAAGATTTTAGGGGTGGTTGATGTTGTTTGGAGATTAGTGATTAAGTTTACCATGGAAGACTATGTTATCAAATCCTTCTAGTATTTGGGATTCGATCTTATTTTGGATTATTTTGAGGAATTTAAAGGACCGTTATTTATAGAATGGTCTATGATGAACTTTGGGTAGTACCATGTAACTTTGATGATTTAAAAGTAGTTTCCATTCCTATTAGATTCATTCATTTTGATGAGTTGTTTTACCTTACCCTTTCTCTTTTTGGGATAATGTTTAAAGATAGAAGAAATAGATAGTTAATATTTTATGGATTATGTGATTCTCTAGAAGATTATTCTTGTGTTTTGATGAGACCAAGTAGTTTTTAATTCTCATAGTTTGGAGAAAAGATTAGTTTTGGTAGAAACTTATTAAAGGATGAAACTCTACTTGAAGGTTGGTATATTTCCTTATGATTTTGTTCTATGTAGTAAATAAATTCCTCAAAATTATGAAAAGAAACGTAAAACAAAAATGTTGTTGGTTTACATTTCCTACTAGGTAATCAAAGACCGTTTACACACATCTTATGTTTGGGATTTTCTCGTGGTCAACTTTCTCCTAATCATGTTTTCTATCACTCTCACCCAGAACGTGACCCTTTATTTCTTCTTCCATATCCATATTTTCATCCATGGAATCCTAGTATGGGTTAACTCGGGTGACCTTTGTACTTATTTTTCTTTATTTTAAAGTAATGGTGTTACTGAATCTTTTTCTGATGTGGGACATTCAATGAAATTTCAAAACCCAATTTTAAAAAATTGTGAGGACGCAATTTCTTAAGGGGGGAAGATTGTAACGACCCAAAATTTTGAAAACATCTTGTTTCCTAATTTTGTGTGTTATATTATTTTTCATACACAACATAACTATTTAATTTGATAACATGAGAATAATTAAAATGAGACAGTTGGATTTTGACTATAATATGACCATTGGTCAATATGACCACTGGAAACTAAATGTGTTGATTATTGTCTCTAAATACGAGTAATCATGGTTAATTAATATAGAAAGAAGATTTTATGTCCTCACCCAGTAGTCTTGGACCGATCGAAGCCCATCTAATAGAACTTTGGAAGGAGGTAGGACCACTGGGCTTTGCACTAGACCAAACCCAAGCCGAACTTCATCGTGTGATGCTAGAACGGAATCGCCTTCGTGAGAAGTTCAAAATTAAAGAAATTACTACTCGTGCGATGTTGGCCGAGCCTCCCTCAGATTCTCTGACCTTAGCACACCTTACACTTAGGTCCTATGCTGGTGTGATAAGGTTCTATGTAAGGAGACCGTAACTGCCTTGTGTAATCATTTGTTTTAAATAAAAATTTGGATTTCTTCTTATGATGAAGTTTTTGAATTATCAAATGACCGGATAAATATAGTATGCATATTTTTGATGAATATTAGAAAAATGATATTTTAAAAAAGTTTATGTAAACATTAAATAATTAAAAACATGTAATGATATTCAAAAAATTGTCTCCTACAATTATGTCCAGTACAAAATTTAGAGTCTAATAAGATCAACGTGATTTTTTGATGAATAGTAAATTATGAATAGTGATTTTATGCTTAGAATTAGTAATGTGACCAAATGGATTAGTAATCTCACTTAAATAAAGCATTAAAATAATCTAGGTACCTTGATTAAGTAATGTGATTCAATAAAATGGTTAAATAACGGTTTCATAAAGTATTAGTCAAGTAATAGTTTTTTCAGGTGAATAGTGTTTTTTAATTGAAAATTTAATTAAAAATATTTCAAAAATTATTTTTATAAAATGGATTTCATTTTTGAACTCGGAGCATCGATATTATGTTAAGGTAATTTTTGGGGATTTTTCTGAACAAAATGAATTTTCGGTGAATAGTGTATTTATTTAAAAATTAAATTAAAAATATTTAGAAAAATATTTTTATAAAATGGAGTTCATTTTTGAAATCAGAGCATTGATATTTGGTTCAGGTGAAATTTAGGGCTTTTTCTGAGAAAGATGAATTTTCGATGAATACTGAAAATGCAGTTTTTAAGTTACGGGTGTTTAATGACATCATTAAATGATGTATTATGTATGTAATAAATTTGGTAGAGTTATAAATAGTAAGATAAGGTATGAGGTGTCCCAAGTGGCCAATACAATGGGAAAATACCATGGGCAAGCCCATGGTTTTTCCAGAACCACTAATGAGGTGTCCATTGGCCATTAATGCCTTGTCCCCTCACTTTCCCTATAAATACCAAGACATCCTCTCATCCATTCGACTCCCCACTCTCCCCCAACGTATTTCTGGTCTCATATCCTCCCAGGGAGTCCTCCCATGGTGCCCAAATCCCTCAAGGTCCCAACCTTTGTGTTTTAAGAGTTACGTTTTAAGGTAAGGGATCTGACCTCTCTCTTTCTTTTCAAGTAATCTCTTTTATGTCATTCCTTTTATGCTCCATGTTCTTATGTTGGAGGATGTTATTTTATATTCATTATACTTTCCTGTTCATGTTCATATGATGAGATATCCCCTCTTACTCTCATCATTTCATTTTATGATGTTTTAAGTGGTACCGTTAGGCTGCCAAATTTTTAAGTGGTTCTTTCACCCTTCTCATTTTCAAGTTCTATTTTCTTGTCACATCTTTCAAGTTACTTTTTATTATGTTGGGGTATGATTTATATATCTATCATACTGATCTATTATGATCATATGATTAGAGACCCCATTTTATCTCTTCAATTCAGTATTTTGATGTTTTAAGTGGTGCCATTAGGCTGCTGAATTTTTAAGGGATTCGTTCGCCTTTCTCATTTTTCAAAAATCTACTTTCATGTCAAGTATTTCAAGTTTCTTTTGTATTATGTTGGGGTATGATATATATATCTATCATACTGATCTTTTATTTTCATATGATGATAGACCCTATTTGATCTTGTCAATTCATTTTTGTTGAAGTTTAAGTGACACCGTTGGGCTGACGAATTTTCATAAGAGAAATCTTATTTTTGTCTTCCTTTCCTGTTCTTAATTTCATATGGTATTTCTTTCAAATTTCATTACCTTGTTCTCAAATCATTTATATTATTTATCTATACTGTTTTATGAGTCATTTATGAGTGGTTGACCCATGTCCCCTCTCTTTTCAATATTTTCTAAAACCCCGTAACATAGTCGTTATGCTGCAGAATTTCCATCTCAAAATGTCTCTCTCTTTTTCTAAAGTACTTTTATTTTATTAAGTGAATACTCAAATATCATTCTTCAAAATGGGTATTCACATATATACCAAAATGTTTTATTTTAAATTATGGGATATACATACATGAGACCCGCTCTCCCCTTCCGTGGGTTTAAAGTGACGTAAAGATCATGCCTTTAAAGCAGTTTTTAAAACATTATGATTATGAAATGAAACCCATTTCCTTTATTCTATATGGGTTGTTTATGAAATTATTTATGATGATATATGTGGATCACATGATAATAATGAAAAATTTATGGGTGCGCCCTGATAGCGCTCCAATGCATTGGGTAATGATGTAACCACTAGAGATTAAAATTTTTATGACATCTTGGTGAATAACCATGGTAATTTTCAAATGACACCTTGGGGATGGACCTTGGTGATATGTTCATGATTTTCTATGTTAAATTTTGTAGCCACATCTTCAAGTTAAGAAAAATTTTATTTTTATTATGATATATCTCATGATTTCTTTCTCATGCCGTAAAGTTCTTTTCATGACCTTATTGAAGTATCTCAAGTTGACATGTAAAATGTTTCTCTGGTTTCCCTTAATGGGCCTTCTGCTCACCCTTACTTTTGATGTATGTCCCCAGGTTATGAGAAGCAGTAATGAACCTAGGATGAACATGAGGATAATCCTTTCAAGTGTATGAGAAAAATGTTTTATGTTTTCATGTTTTATGTTCCTGGTTTCCAAGACACTAAACCTTACAGATCTTCGGTTTTGTAAAATGTAATGAATGTTTATGTGATAAAAAGGAGGGGTGCTATATCGATTCTAACTAAAGTAATGGATGGCTATGCCGATTTAATATTTAATTGAGATATATTATCCTTTAATAACAAATTTCCATTTATTATCTTCACACATAATATTTAATGTATGTTGAATATAATTAAGTGATTAACCATTTATAGATATAATTTTTGCAAAAAACATTTTTATTTTAGTTCCATCTTGTATGCTTATTGTGTCACTAATTATGTAATCACATCAAAAATCCACATTGAATTACAATAAAAATCGTAAAAAAAATAAATTTTATGTTCATGATCTTTACAATTAGGTTGTTTATATAGTTGTCGATAAACAAACCCGGTCCTTGGGGAGACACAACGTGACCCTGTTATTGTTCGTGTCTACAGCTTTCCACCTATCAACCTTATTATCACCTTATATTGGATTCACCTCGTCTAATAATTTAAACCACCTAAACTATAATGGAATATCCACCCAATACATATGATTCTAACTCACACACGGGTGAGTTGTAAAAGTGGGTTTACATAAATGAATCCATGGGTACAAAGTCCCTACATATTTTTGAGGAGAAGGCACAAATGCCAACAATTTGAATTTAAAAATAATAATAAGGGAATAAATAAAATACAATTGTATGGTCTAGCTCATGATCATCCAAATACATGCCATGAATTACAGATTTCAATAATGCTTTCATTAAATTATTTAATAATTCTTATTAAGATAACTTATGCTTCATTCGATTAATAATTATCTTTAATTGATCAGTCCTTTTTAGCCTTATCCTTTAATGAGTTTCCCTGATATTTTCATCCATAAACTTTTACATAACTTTTACAATAGATGTAACCAGATCAATACCCATCTGAAATAATAAAAAATGTATTTATACTTGTAAGAACATTATTCTTTATGAAATATAGCATTCCAACAGAATTAAAATTGCAAAAAAACTCATACATGATATGCATATATTTTAAAATTATGTCGATGTTAAATAAATAAATAAATATATATATATATTTATATCAAACACTTATCTTATGTTGTGAACAATATTTATACCCACACAGAGGTACAAGTTTCAAAGGATCAATAATCTAATAATTAAATTTTAAATTTTTTATAATCTATAAATAGTACATGGTATGTAGATGAGAGAACATGACTTGTACCTTCCTCACCATCCATCTATTTTACACACTTGGGGAAACAATGCCTGAGGTTTGCTTCATAAATTAGTGATGTAAATTGTGTGTTTTGTGTTCCACACATCGCGTAGGCTTTGTGATGCAAAATCACCTGCTAGGAAATCTTTGTATGGGATTCATGTCCAAACCATGACCCAATGGGACTACATGTCATGTGTCGCAGGCCACACAATATGTAGTCCAGATGACCATTCACCTATCTATCCTAGTCAACACGCGGTGTAAAAACAAAATACACCATGTGTCATTAATGCTGACAGAATGAGTAATTTATGAAATAATCCTAATTCATTGACCCAAATACATGGTGTGTGGATATGACTACATAACATGTATTCTTGTATTATCTGCAATGAACGACCGCCACCTCCTAATGAGATCCTTGATTCGATTCCAATCATAAAATTATAGGTTCTTATTAGATCTTTGAGAACTAATATGGGAGAAAAAAATTTCAAATTTCAAATTATAGGAATGATTAAACATGAATTGAAAAACTAAATTATTAAATTGTAAATCATCAAAATGTTATTTAAATAATACTAAATGAAAATTTTACCCCTATAATACAACATGGAGGATCTGGGAGAAGTGGAAGCGTAGGATGGGTGTGTACCCATCTAGGAAATTTTCAAAAATAGATGATTAAAAAGGGATCCATATGATTTTGGCTACCATTATCCATGAAATAGAATCAATGATAAAATAAAAATAAGGGAACCCAGAACCGGGAAGACAGGATCAACATATATTCTTTATAATTAATTTCATTAAATTGTTGAATTACCTCCTAGGATATTTTTTTCGTTAATGTATCCAACCATGGGTCTGAGGTGTGTCTTAATTACGATGTAGAATCCAAGGATAGTAATCCTATAGCAGGGATTCACATTTTCTCTACATATCTCTAGACATCATCAAAGGATTCTTCGGGAGCTAGTGTGGAAGATCCATGCACTTGCTATGTCCATCTTTGATTGCCCTGAGAATCACTTCCAAAGTGTCCTCCTTGATCCTATGGAGGAGGATCTCTCTCATTTTTTAAAGTTTTCTTTGAGAGGGAAGAGGTCTCTAGCTCAAGAGTTTTCACAATGACGTTGTGCAAAAAACAATTTGTTTATCGGGATAGATAACCCCATGTCATGAATAGATAATAATGACATAACGGGATATTTAATTCACCAGGTAATAATAAAAAATTAGCTCAATTGCTATTACATAATTTATTATTCAATGTGAAACCCCATGTCATGTAATAATAACAATGCTATTATTTCCAAGACGTGTTCTTAACATTAATGTTATATTTAAATATTATTTATCTAAATAATATTTAATATTATTTCTCACTAGACCCATAAAATAGTCTACCAATCCCCTTCAATATTTAGTAGGACTCAAAAAATGAATATTTCGTTATTAAATAAATATAACTACATTATTATATGACCAATAACGATTATTTCCACAATATATTCTCTATAATAACTAGTGATGAAATAAATGTGATCAGTAATAATTGTATAATTATTTAACCACAACTAGAAATAATATATAATAAAATTATTAAATATATAATAATTTAAATTTGATATTGGCTACACATTGGGTGTGAACCCATAGGCCGCTTCCCAATTGTGATTAAGTAGGTTATCCTAATGTCCATGATTATTATCTTGCAACGGGTTATTGTAACCAAGAGAAAGAAGTTTATTTTTTAATGACCTACCACTTCATATGAACACTTAAAATGTAATTTATTCCCCATTCCCTATATCGTAAATAATGCAGGTTGCGCGAATGGGCTATCAACCCACATGCTCGATCTCACATTATTTGACATCCTCTCATTGAACATTCGTAGAGAACACCATGGCCGTGGATTTAGTTAGGCCATATCATTTCCATTAATGGGCCTGAGATATATACTTCTGTAGAAGTTAAAAATCCTTTATCACATTATTCTTTAATGTAGTATTACTCCTAACTCACGCAACATATCTTACCTCCCTGCGAACATATGTCGTCATGGTTTCCTTCAATACAACTTAATACATGAGTCATAAAACCCATAAATAATAATCTTAATGTCTAAGGACCAATACACACATCCATACATAGGGGAATCCAATGAAACATATAAAGGTGAATTTCATACTGGTGGCTCTTGTTCTCATAATATCCACTTGGATATTTCTAAAGGCACACACCATGAGAAGGTGACATAGAGATTCATGAGTCCCCACCCTTGAGTTCCTTGGTCATTTGTGTCCCATAAATTGAAATCTTCCCGGCATATAACATGTATTCATGAATAGTGTCATGAAGCTTCCAAGTTCTCATCATAGTAGGGATCTACTATGACAATTTTTTGGGACACCTATTATTAAGACATTATCACATTCTAGGTCACGTTGAAGAAGAATCGTGATGTGATAAGTTGTTTGTTAATATTCCTCCAATGAATACAGTTTTATCTTAAAGTAAAAAGATGTTTGTTTATAGGGAACCAAATCTAACATATTGTACAACATCCTATGGCTCAAACTCTACACAGAACCCTAAAAGGGCCCTTATAGTACATAAGTCATACATCCATATGTTGTAAAACTAATAATATTTTGTACTTTGTTTGTAACACCCCGAGATTTTATGAAAAATGTTCTTTTTAATTTCACTAATGTCTTGTGTTGTACGCTACACCAAAAGGAGCTTTCACAACACGCATCCTTGACTTTCCTTGCATTACACGCAATCGCGACCTTCCTCGATAGGGTGTGTAGTACGCAATAACGAGTTTCACTAAACAACAATATGCTATTAAAATATTATTAAAACTAGCCGTTATGAATAGTAATAACCACTTTTTGAAATTTTGTAAATTTTAGTTTTCAAAATGGAATTCATTTTTGGATTCGGAATATCGAAATTAGCCTAGGGTAAAATTTTGGTATTTTTCTGAAAACTTTCAATTTTTGATTAATAGTGAAACCACTAAGTGGTAGTTAAAAAAACTAAATTTTTCATAAAACATAATTTTACCGCTTCTGTGAGTGGAATTTTGAAAATCTGAGAGACACAGTTTATATCAAGGACTAAAATGTGGTTCAATGAGATGAAAATAATTTTTGGTGAATAGTAACTTTTTACTTTTTTTTACCACGGTAAAAAGTAAATAGGGTAATTAAGGGTAAAGATGCTATTATTATTACCCTAACACCTGTCCTAATTCTATTGGATAAGTGTAATTCGACCAAAAACAAACTTAGGAATAAAATATGATCATTTAGGCCCACTTGGATTAGATTAGGACATTTATTATTATTTAATTCAAAGAAGAGTTAAAAGAGTTAAAATCAAAGTTTATTTACTAAAACATTTTTAATATAGGGTTATACATAATATAATTTCGACTATAAATATTCATTAGAAATATAAAAATATTTCCTACATAATGGTATTTTATTTGTAATTTTTATACATTAAATAATTTAATTTATTTACGATACAACGATGATGCAGTAATTACCTTTTTAAGAAAATATTAATATAATTGATGTTATAAATACCAAACTAAATGTAATTTAAGACTTTTTATGAATTAAACTAATTTTCTAGGTTAATATGACATGTTAGTATTGATTTAATTAACGTTTTTCGAACTTATCATTCTGTTATGATTTTCACAAAAATCAATTACTAAATAGTGTCAAAATTGACATAAAATAGTTTTTAAATCAAATATTATATTATTAATTGTTATTTTATTCGTAAAAATCTAAGGTTCGGCCAAATGACTTAGATAAGGATATATATATTAATAAAAAACAACTTGGGGTTCGTTTGGCATGTTATAGTAAGTGTATTAACCATATAGTGTAAGAAAACAAAAAGTCACGGTAAAAGTTAAATTATTTAACTTAGAGTTAAATCTAATTGATAAGGTTAAAATAATAACCTAAACTTGTCTAAATCATATTGGTTGATAGGATTTCGACCCATCCCCACTTTACCTTCGAAATAAGACCCTTTGGAACCATTATAAACCGATTTTGACTTTAATATAAAATAATATTTTGAGATATTCCTAAGGTGCCACTCTCCTCCCTTATAAAAGGGCAACTACTCCCCCTCCTCCCCACACCAATTTGAGCACTCAAGCTCGGCCAACCCCTGCATAAGTGGAGGATTCAAAGAGGCGTTTCAAAGAAGAGGTAATATCTATTACTGATCTTTTTCAATTTCTTTCTTCTTCAACTTCTTCTTCTTTAGTTGTTTCATGATAAAGTAATAACATCAGTATTTCTTATATACTGATATGTTATTATAAATAAGAAACAACTCTAATTAACCTTCTATCCATCCTACGGAAAAAGGAAATCACCGCGCGTGTGTACGTACAGAATACCGTCTCCACGCCGTGGTGTAATCTATTTTCTGCCACCACCTTAATTGGATGGATATAATGGTGTAATGAGTAACTATATATGATTATTATAAAGTGATATTGATACTGAAATAGTATACATACACTTCAACACAATTCCACGACCATGGGAATGATATCATCGCTCGTGCGTACGTACAGACTACCATCTCCACGACGCGATGATATTCATTCTCAATGATTAACCATTCATGAATGATTATAATGTATATATAATAAGTACTAATGAATTATATGAAACAATAATGATACTGGATTTATGTATATTTATATGTATGTCATCTACTTAATTCCATTCAATTCAATAAGGATACGAAAACAGCGTTCATGTGTACGTACGGACTACCGTCTCCATGAACGGTGTATTTCATTCCATTTATCGATATTATATATATATATATATATTCTGAATATATATTATATATAAATCATGTTTTACATTCTGGATATAAGTAATCATGATCCAAGTAATCATATTAATAATTACAAGTTAAAAATACGAATGACAAATGAGACGATTTTACCCAAAACGCTACTTTAACATGAATTTACAAAAGAACGGGTAATATAAAGTCATCAGTGGACCATATATGATATAATAACAATGAATATGATTCTGGAATAAGTCAATAACATGATTTAAATCATTATACAGGAGGTTCGGACACTTACAAAGAAAATCGGACCTAAGGTAAGGGAAATGTCGCAATCTCATTTTTATCTGAGATTGTTTATACTTTGGTATTTACTGGGGTGTATTTTATCATCCACATCCATGTTTCCTCAATATGTAATATTATTTCCATTCACCTACAATTGTTTAAATCCATTTTTACGCTTTGATGAGTTTTTAGTAAAAGATATGAAAAGAATCTTTTGTCGTTTTTCGTACGAGGTACTTTTTGACTTTTCCGACAAAAGTACGAGAAGAATGTTTTTTTAACTTATACGGCATGAATGGATTTTTAAAACATTATTTCCAAGAATCTTCCTTTTAAAGTTTTCATGTTTATTTTTAATCAACTTCTTTAGTTTAAAATTGTATGACATGTTAAGAAAGGAAAAGTGTTTTTGAAGAAGAAAGGATATTTTCCTCAAGAATGGAGTTCAAGTGTATTATAAAAATTATTTTCCATATAAGATAATAAAGGGTTTCTATTTTATCCCTATTATTAAATTGATTTGATTATGTTGTGATGGAATTATTTCTATGAATTCCTTTATCTTATATGAATTGTTTTATGATGTCATGATGTTTAAGATTCCCATTTGTATTACATGGGTTATGCAATGATGTATGATTTATGATTTTGTGGCACACATAAGAATGGTATAATTATGAGATGGGTGGGACATATATCTCCCTCCAATGCATTGGGTAAATTTTTTATATCTCATGAGATAGACATGGCTGAAATGGTAGGTTATACCAGTTCAGGGAAACAGGACTGAAACGAGGGTTACTCGATTCAGAAAGGGACTTTTTCCACTAAGATAGTCTTGGCAATGAGTCTTGGCTAAAAATAAATGATTCCCTATGATTATGTGTGTATTCCACACAGTTTCATGTTTTATTTTATGATTATTGAGATTTCATTTCACTACTATGATTTATCCCATGTTATGAAATTATGCTCTCTTTTGCAGGTTAAGATTTCCAAAAGTTATGCTCTTATGAATATGATGTGATTGATTTTTCTTTTGTTTACCCTTACTGAGCATTTGAGCTCACCCTTTTATGTTTTCTTTTCCCCAGGATATAAAGAAAGGTTTTAGGTTAAAAAAAGGGAAGATCTTTATGGGAGATATTGAAGATCTTTCACCACGATTAGAAGATTACGTTCCGAGTTTCCAAAGACACTAAACTATTATGATCCTTGTGTGTGTGTTTTTGTTATGTACTAAGTATTCCGAAAATGTAATGTAATGTCAATGTATGTCAAGCTTCGGGTCCCTACAGTTGGTATCAGAGGAAAGGTTTAGTCAACCTTTGTAAACTAGGATGCGAAAACATTAGCGAGATCCCTAGAGATATTTCTAAGGTATGTATAGGGATGTCCCTAAGGTTAAGTATACGTATAGTTTATAGTACTAGAATTACGCAAATGATCATAGAATTAAACCTAAGATGTTAGATATTAAAGGTACTCCCCCTTTATTATGTTGTTTTCCCTAGCATCATTTTTGCCTCTCACACTATTCTTGTTGGGTTTTAGACGATGGATGGAACCCGAAGGAACCGTGTTGATCAATGCAATGGACAATGCAATGATTGTCCTCCTGAACAAACAAATGTTATGGGAGATGGAGTGAAAAATCTTATTTCTATACTTACACAAGCTATGAATCATTCTGGACTTCCAAATGAGTAGAGAAGGGAACAATATTCTATTGAGTCCTTCATGAGGCAACGTCCACCTTCTTTCAGTGGGTCTTCCAATCCACTTGTTGCTGAACAATGGATCAGTACCAATGAAAAGATATTTTCAGTTCTTCAATGTTCTGAGCATGATAAAGTCATCTTAGTAATATATTGTTTGGAAGGTGAAGCTGATCAATGGTGGAATCTTATCAAGAATACGAGGCCAAGAGATGAAATTGAGTCCATGGAATGGGACGAGTTCAAGAACTTGTTTTTCAGTAAGTACTTCCCTCGTATTCATCGAACAAAGATGGAAAAGGAGTTTCTTGAGCTAAATAAGAAGGAGGATGAATTTGTTGGTATATACGAAGAAAATTTTACAAGACTTGCAAGGTATGCATCTGGCATTATCATCCAACCTGAAAGTAAAGTTGATCGATTTTTCAGTGGCTTAAAACCAAGTCTTCGAAGGGAATTAGCTATAAGAGACTTCAGTAGCTATGAAGAAATTGTGCGTTGTGCTATCAAGGTAGAAATGGAAGTTGGTGTTACATATCCATCTCATGGTTTTCACAAGAAACGAAAGATGGAGTTCAAGGAGAAATCTCAGAATAATGCTGAAAAGAAGATGAATGTTTCCTTATGCACAAAGTGTGGAAAGAAGCATGGTGGAGATTGGCTTAAAGGGACTAGAAAATGTTTTAAGTGTGGAAAAGAAGGTCATCGAGTAGCTAAGTGTCGAAGTAATGGAAAAAGGTATTCTAATGATGTGAATAAAGAAAACACTCCAGAGAACGCACAACCAACACTTCAATGCTTCAAGTGCAAGGAATGGGGAATTATGCTAATAAGTGCCCTAATCCAAGGGTTAGTGATGATCAACATGAGCAACCACTTAAGGAAAATGACAAAGTGAAGTCACACACGATCACTATTGGCGATGTTGAATATGACAACGATGTGGTGGAATGATTAAGTGTTTATGTAATGGGATTCCAAAATAATGTTGTATCATGGAGTATTGGAATACTTATGTATTGGTCTATTGTGGTTTTCAATAATTTTATGGTACCAGTAACCATGGAAAGTGATTGAGATATTTTTTGAAATAAGATGATATGCGCAAAATGAAGGGAAAACAAGAAAACTAAATTTTTAACAGTATTCATGAGCTCATTATTGATATAAGGACTAAGTGATATCATGGTTTGAGTATATAGAATTTTGAGGATTTTGGTATGTGGAAGGTGTTAACTTTTAACTGCATTCATGTTTTCACTAAGGTTCAATGGGTATTCAAGAGAATACATGATTAAGGACTTTGAATGTTTGGAATGTGACCAACAAAACATATCTTATGATATATGGGGATCAACAATGGTATTAAATCTCTGGTAATTTTTTTCACTATATTATGAGAGTGGACTGCAGTATTATGGATAAGCCTAAATATTGGAATGGATTATGTTGGACATAAGATAGTATTGTTTAAGGATAGAAGTTTTTCTATATTATTGATGGGATGTTATAGTAATATAGTTTTAGAAAAAGGACAACCTGCTGGACGAGCGACAGCCCATCGCGTCGGACAAGGCTGTGGGAATCGAACCCACAAACGAAGTGCGACTAGCCTTTATCGCCTACCACTGGCCTACAAGAAGTCCGTATTTAGTAGAAACTAGTTTTATTATATTAAGCAGTATGATATATGAAGTATAAGTCCATTTTAGGAACCATATATGATTAATCTCACTATAGATCGACTTATGTATATAATTTTTGCTAACCTTTTGTTTGAGACAGATGGAATGACCCTTCATTCTATCACATGATCTGTTAACACTTCACGAATAAAAAATTCAACTTCATTTCTTTAAGAGATGATGTGGAAATTGTTCAAAGCACGATCAACAATGAGATTATACCAAAATCAAGTAAGTATTTCTTCTAATTCAAAATTTTCAACTTTAGGGAAATGATATTGAAAAGAAAAAATGTTGTCCTAGTGATCTTATATCTGATGAATCAGATGATACCCTAGATCATCACAAATTTATGGCTTTGCGATTGCTGGCTTTTCCATTGCCATGTTCTCTACCACTCTCCATCAGAACATGATGGTTATATTTCTCTTCCATATCCATATTTTCACCTGCGTGGAAACCCAGTGATTAGTTTAATTGGGTAACCATTATGTTTCATACTTTTTTTTAAAAGATTGGTTTTGGTATTCCTTTTTACGATGTGGTTTTATATTAAAGAAACTTTCTAATAGTAAACCATTTATACCCCCGACGAATTTCGAGGGCGAAATTCATTTTATGGGGGGTAGAATGTAACACCCCATGATTTTATGTAAAATATTCTTTTTAATTTCACTAATTTCTTGTGTTGTATGCTACACCAAAAGGAGCTTGAACAACATGCATCCTTGACTTGCCTTGAATTACATGCAATCGCGACCTTCCTCGATAGCATGTGTAGTACGCAATAACGAGTTTCACTGAACAACAATATGCTATTAAAATATTATTAAAACTAGTCGTTATGAATAGTAATAACCACTTTTTGAAATTCTGTAAATTTTATTTTTCAATATGGAATTCATTTTTGGATTCGGAATATCGAAATTAGCCTAGGGTGAAATTTTGGTATTTTTCTGAAAACTTTCAATTTTTGATGAATAGTGAAACCACTAAGTGGTAGTTAAAAAAACTGAATTTTTCATAAAACTTAATTTTACCGCTTCTGTGAGTGGAATTTCGAAAATCTGAGAGACACGGTTAATATCAATGACTAAAATGTGGTTCAATGAGATGAAAATAATTTTTGGTGAATAGTAAATTTTTACTTTTTTTCCCACGGTAAAAAGTAAATAGGGTAATTAAGGGTAAAGATGATATTATTATTACCCTAACACATGTCCTAATTCTATTGGATAAGTTTAATTCGACCAAAAACAAACTTAGGAATAAAATATGATCATTTAGGCCCACTTGGATTAGATTGGGGCATTTATTATTATTTAATTCAAAGAAGAGTTAAAAGAGATAAAATCAAAGTTTATTTACTAAAACATTTTTAATATAGGGTTATACATAATATAATTTCGACTATAAATATTCATTAGAAAGATAAAAATATTTCCTACATAATGGTATTTTATTTGTAATTTTTATACATTATATAATGTAATTTATTTATGATACAACGATGATGCAGTAATTACCTTTTTAAGAAAATATTAACATAATTGATGTTATAGATACCAAAATAAATGTAATTTAAGACTTTTTATGAATTAAACTAATTTTCTAGGTTAATATGACATGTTAGTATTGATTTAATTAACTGTTTTCGAACTTATCATTCTGTTATGATTTTCACAAAAACCAATTACTAAATAGTGTCAAAATTGACATAAAATAGTTTTTAAATCAAATATTATATTATTAATTGTTATTTTATTCATAAAAATATAAGGTTCGGCCAAATGACATAGATAAGGATATATATATTAATAATAAACAACTTGGGGTTCGTTTGGCATGTTATAGTAAGTTTATTAACCATATAGTGTAAGAAAACAAAAGGTCACGGTAAAAGTTAAATTATTTAACTTAGAGTTAAATCTAATTGATAAGGTTAAAATAATAACCTAAACTTGTCTAAATCCTATTGGTTGATAGTATTTCGACCCATACCCACTTTACCTTCGAAATAAGACCATTTGGAACCATTATAAACCTATTTTGACTTTAATATAAAATAATATTTTGAGATATTCCTAAGGTGCCCCTCTCCTCCCTTATAAAAGGGCACCTCCTCCCCCTCCTCCTCACACCAATTTGAACACTCAAGCTCGGCCAACCCCTGCCCAAATCCCATATCCACTTTCCTATAATAATCCTATAGGTCCTGGTCTTCTTCAATGACCAATCTTAGTTCCCTAAGTAGAGGATTCAAAGAGGCGTTTCAAAGAAGAGGTAATATCCATTACCGATCTTTTTCAATTTATTTCTTCTTCAACTTCTTCTTCGTTAGTTGTTTCATGATAAATTAATAACATAAGTATTTCTTATATACTGATATGTTATTATAAATACGAAACAACTCTAATTAACCTTCTATCCATCCTACGGAAAAAGGAAATCACCGCGCGTGCGTACGTACGGAATACCATCTCCACGCCGTGGTGTAATCTATTTTTCGCCACCACCTTAATTGGATGGGTATAATGGTGTAATGAGTAACTATATAAGATTATTATAAAGTGATATTGATACTGAAATAGTATACATTCACTTATACACAATTCCACGACCATGGGAACGATATCATCGCTCGTGCGTATGTACGGACTACCGTCTCCACGACGCGATGAGATTCATTCTCAATGATTAACAATTCATGAATGATTATAAAGTATATATAATAAATACTAATGAAATATATGAAATAATAATGATACTGGATTTATGTATATTTATATGTATGTCATCTACTTAATTCCATTCAATTCAATAAGGATACGAAAACAGCGTTCATGCGTACGTACGGACTACCGTCTCCATGAACGGTGTATTTCATTCCATTTATCGATATATTATATATATATATATTCTTAATATATATTATATATAAACCATGATTTACATTCTGTATATAATTAATCATGATCCAAGTAATCATATTAATAATTACAAGTTAAAAACACGAACGACAAATGAGACGATTTTACCCAAAACGCTACTTTAACATGAATTTACAAAAGAACGGGTAGTATAAACTCATAAGTGGAACATATATGATATAATAACAATTAATATGATTATGTAATAAGTCAATAACATGATTTAAATCATTATACAGGAGGTTCGGACACTTACGAAGCAAATTAGACCTAAGGTAAGGGAAATGTCACAATCTCATTTTTATCCGAGATTGTTTATACTTTGGTATTTACTGGGGTGTATTTTATCATCCACATCCATGTTTCCTCAATATGTAATATTATTTCCATTCACCTACAATTTTTTAAATCCATTTTAACCCTTTGGTGATTTTTTAGTAAAAGATATGAAAGGAATCTTTTGTCGTTTTTCGTACGAGGTACATTTTGACTTTTCCAACAAAAGTACGAGAAGAATGTTTTTTTAACTTATACGGCATTAATGGATTTTTAAAACATTATTTCCAAGAAGATTCCTTTACATGTTTTCATGTTCATTTTTAATCAACTTATTTTAGTTTAAAATTGAATGACATTTTAAGAAAGGAAAAGTGTTTTTTAAGAAGAAAGGATATTTTCCACAAGAATGGAGTTCAAGTGTTTTTTCAAAATTATTTTCCATCTAAGATAATAAAGGGTTCTGTTTTTATCCCTATTATTACATTGATTTGATTATGTTGTGATGGAATTATTTATATGAATTCCTTTATCTTTTATGAATTGTTTTATGATGTCATGATGTTTAAGATTCCCATTTGTATTACATGGGTTATGCAATGATGTATGATTTATGATTTTGTGGCACACATAAGAATGGTATCATTATGAGATGGGTGGGACCTATATCTCCCTCCAATGAATTGGGTAAATATTTTATATCTCATGAGATAGACATGTCTGAAATGGTAGGTTATACCGGTTCAGTGAAACAGGACTGAAACGAGGGTTACTCGATTCAAAAAGGGACTTTGTCCACTAAGATAGTATTGGCAATGAGTCTTGACTAACAAGAAATGATTCCCTATGATTGTGTGTGTATGCCAAAAAGTTTCATGTTTTAAGTTATGATTATTGGGATTTCATTTCACTACTATGATTTATCCCATGTTATGAAATTATGCTCTCTTTTGCAGGTTAAGATTTCCAAAAGTTATGTTCTTATGAATACGATGTGATTGATTTTTCTTTTGTTTACCCTTACTGAGTATTTCAGCTCACCCTTTTATGTTTTCATTTCCCCAGGATATAAAGAAAGGTTTTAGGTAAAAAAAGGGAAGATCTTTATGGGAGATATTGAATATATTTCACCACGATTAGAAGATTACGTTCCGAGTTTCCAAAGACACTATACTATTACGATCCTTGTGTGTGTGTTTTTGTTATGTACTAAGTATTCCGCAAATGTAATGTAATGTCCATGTACGTTAGGATACGGGCCTCTACATTGTTTCCCACAAAAGCACAACTCACATGGACATACATAGTTGTAATGATAATATATCCTTCATCATAAACCTTACATGTGTAAGGGAATCCTAGGACATGTTAATTTTCTTCATCCGTAGCATGTATGACCGAATCATAAGGGAATCATCGGTATGTAATCCTAATCCAACAGAACTATGTGAAACCTTATTCATATAATAACTAGGATACATAAAATACCTTCATATAGACCACACTGAAATGAACATAAAATTTAATGTATTCCCCATATATCAAATATTTCAACCATCGATACACAATAAATCCCATTAGATGATAACTCTACCTCAACACTCAGTGGAATTTGGAATGTGGATGAATTATGATTACTTTGATAGAATTTACAATTAGGAAGAATAGTATGTATTTCTATGGATAGAGCTCAATATTATTCTACCCCAATGGCCATCCCACTGCATGATATCCACATCCATATTCAATGTGGCCAATTATATTCCATCAATTTATTATCACATTGAGAATTGATCATATTGTCTTTTGGGATCAAAATAAACACCTCATTGAAATAATGTATATCCATCATCGAGGACTGTCTCAGCCCATAGTCCCTAATAAATTGCATGGAAAAAGGCTCCCCCCCATATGAGGAAATATACCATGGGTCTAGCCTAAAGATAGTATGAGACCTATGATAACTCAGATTAATTTCTAATCTAGGATAATTAAGATGTATCCTTGAGACCTATTCTCAATAATACAGAACCCAAATACTAAAAAAATTTCCTCTACTGATGTCATTAAACTGAACAAGTTTTAAAAAACTATTTCTGTTTTGATTCCTGGAATAACAAAATACCTTGTATTGATCATAATTAATCAATCTAGTCCTTGGGATATTAACCACCTCCCGACATAGAAGAAAATTCCAATCATTTTTTTGTATTTATTGATAATAATTTTTTATTACATTGAAATAGATGAAGAACCAAGTAAACATGCAGATGGACTAATAAAAAAATTCCCAAATTTTTTCTGACTAATAGACATGTAATTCATTATTGTTTTGTTAAGGTTACAAGTCTCTTATTATTTTTAGCAATAGATTATTGAACATATCTAAAATCTATATGAGAGTACCAAAATAAGAAACAATTTCCATTAAATGGTGCACTGATACAAACCTCCAATCCTATCAACCAATGCAAGTCCATACATGTCACTGGGTTTGAAACACGAATTGACCTCCATCCACTAAAATGAAAGAATCTACTGATTAATGGATGAGGTAACCGTTTAGAGTTTACATCATGATTTAAAATAGTAATTCAATGTTATTTTTTGTGAAAGAAATAAACTCCACCACTTTAAGTAATCTTCTAATCTAAAAAATCTCGCACTATAGTCAACTCTTTCGACATTGAATATCATGTAAACTCAATGAGATATAATTTATACATTAATCAACAAAAACATAAATGTAAAATATAAAAAATCCATATGGGGACATTTTAATATTCCCATAGGCATGTTCTTTTATATTTGGAGAAATATATAATGAGGCTCCCTATAGCTACACACACAGATTTTGTACTAAGAAAATTATTATATTCTATCATTGAAAACCATATAAGATAAACAATGAATAAAAGAAATTTAATAATTTATTTAAATATTAAGACCCAAAAATATTACACAATCCCATTTAGTAATTAATAGTTCATTTGACAATCATCATCATTAGATTTTTTTTTAAAAAAATGTTGTAATAACACAAACTGAATCACCTTTTCGATATTTGAATTCCAAATTTCCAATAGAACACTTACCCATATTCCCAAGGAAATTGAGTAGTACATAAGGTCTATAGAGGAATTGTGGGATGAATATAATACCAATTAAAGAAAATATAGCCAAAAAAATAACCCAACATGTATCAACATAAAATCATAGTACACTTTATAACGATCACGGCCTCATTAATATAAAAAATCAAAACAAATTATATGAATAGTCATACATGGATAAATGATATAGATAACCCTATAGGATAACCAAATATGACAATAATTAAACTAAATAAGTATCATATGTTATTGAAAAAACTAAAACCCTCAAACCCTTCCAGTCTATATTATGGTAGTTTGATATCCTACCATAAAATCAATGTCGGGCTTTATCTGAACCATTATCTTAAAAAATTGATGGTTTCTCAGGTAACAATGTTCCATAGAGATATTATAAGGGTCTAACTACCACTTTGTTGGACACCACAATTATGTAAGAGTATTAATTTGGTAAATTCATTGTATGTTAATTTTATAATATCATCAGAAAATAAAAAATAAAATGATAAACTCTACAAGCATGGAATATTATCACCAAAGATCATGAATGAAAAAATCACCCATGTAAAGAGTATTAATAAAAATAAAATTCTCTAATTAAAATTGACCATTAATTCATTTCTACAATTTAAGAAAATACTTATCGAATATATTAGGTGTACTATGTTTTTTCCCTTAAGGCTAATGAACATGTCACTTGAAATTGACAAGGCATCTCAGTTTAGGTCATACCACATGTACAACTTGTAAAAATACTACTTAGTATCCTAAATGAATAAATATTAATTTCATCTACATGATAATTTTATCACACTAGTTTTGAAATTTGTCTTTAATTAAGGATATCATGCTTGTCCCACATGTCTGGATCCATGATAATCATCATCGAAAACTATACACACTAGCCATCTAAGGGGTAGTCTTATCGCGTAGGTCCACATATATTATTTACAATAAAAATAAATTATATAAAAATATGATGTACCTCATAAAATGAGATATTATACATAATAGCATAATATAAAATATCATAGGAATTCATAAAAGCTGCATGTACACACATGTGATCAACACTTCAAATGTAGTCTATTAGGCTATTGAAGAACACTCATGAAAATAGTCATCATACCGATATTCTATAAATATTTATAGAGGCTAATATATACATATATAGTAGCATATAACACATGGATTCATAATATTGAACATATTGAATTATTGTCAATTTTCATGATCATGCATACAAAAAAGTGATCAACATTGACATCTGTTTTATAAATAATTCATTAATAGAAATCTGATCGAACTTCAAACATGGTCTCACAGTCTCATGATCTATAGAAGTACAAAGAAAAACACATATGGGGTACATGTAACATAAAGAACTAATTTTTGATCAATCCTCATCCATAAATGGATAGCCTAAAATAAGTGTTCAAGGGTAAATCATGGTCATTGACACATTGTAAAATTACATTAGGAATAGTTACTCTAATTAATTATGTATGAATGATTATTAATTAGTAATAATTACTTATTTTTATAACATATTCTAAATTTAATATCTATTATCCTATGGTGTAAACCTAATTTATCATGAAAATAAACATTTAATATTATCATAGATTATACAATATTTTACAAACAACCATGAATAGAGGCAACTCCAATTTATGAAAATCCCAACTACTTTTTATAATTTATCTAAGCCTATTAATCCTCTATTTATCTCCAAAAAGTTGTAATCATGTCCAATTATTCTACATCAATTAATTATAACAAATTTATAATCATAAATATTAATATATAGACACTCACATTATTATTTGAAATTAATATTTTTCCAAATTCATTATAGACATCAAAGAAGAACTATCACCAACCACCAATGGAGGGTCCATCTCGCACTAATAAAATTATTCAATGAAATATCCCTATTAAATGGTATGAAAACAATGTAAGATTTAAAATAATTGAATTGAAACCATTAGTATAAATATTTTCCATGGGAATTATCATTGTTACAACATCATCCAATGAATTGTTCCCCTCCATGTGAACTTCAAATTAAATTATGAGAAACAAAGCCCAATTAAATGGCTTTGGGTAATTGATTATTTAAAATTAAATTAGAAAATAATCCATATAAGAGATATAAGTCGGTTATTCAATTATAAAAATAACATCAACATAATGCATTCATTGGCATGGGACATCATATATTCTTGTTAATACAAAGCCTCGTCATTCATCAAAAGTCATATTAGGATACAAAGCATGTGTTATAAAATTCATTAATCAAGATAATTCCCTGAATTATTTTTTTAAATTATAGAGAGGAAGAAAATTAATGGTGAATAGTGAAATAAAATGATATATAAGTACATGATATAGAAATAGGGTCATCAAAGATGAATGAAAAAATGATCCACCGCCACATGAGGATAATGGAAGATAAGATTGATGAAGACTAAATGATATCACCATGATGAATAGTTGCATCTTTCTGATATCCTACAATGAAATAGAGGATATCATGCAAGTAGGATAGGATATGTTAATGATTTAACTATTATAATTATTTCACATAAGGGAATATAATATTGAGGTTTTTTTTGGTGAAAAATGACTATACTGTTGAGTTACTAAATCCTATTTTGTGCTCCCCACCTATTGGTACTTGGGAGTCTAGTGGATGTATTTTGGCTTACATTAGGAGAATAACATTATTACAAATACACTAGCTTAATGGTCTAAGATCACCAATAATCTAGTTAGTCCAAGTAAAATTGATTCTTCTCACTCAACTGGTACACAAGTATGGGCTATAACCTAGTTGCGGGTTTCATTAATAGCCTCGACTACTTATGACCACATAAAATGAATTTATATTCCATAAATCACCCTATAACATAAATTATCATAAAAAAACCTAAATATGTAGTAATATGTATTATATTAGTTCAATAATCTGTTTTTCGATCTATCTACCCTCTTACTGGAAAAAATATCATCTGAGTTATATGATTAAAAATGAAATAAGAAGTTATAATATCATCAATATAACACTTCTCATCTATGAAATGTTGTATTATAACAAAAATAGCTTCTTGATCTCTTGAGACGATCATTAATAAGGTTTTATTCATGTTACATCCTTTAATTTCAACATTTTTCTCAATTATAGATGAATCCTTAAATTCTAATGAAACTAATGTTATGTGATTATAGTCACATAGATGAAAAATAACCCATGAAAAATATTAATTCAACATATAGAACATGATTATTACTTATAATGAACACAATATATAATATTGTATTTGAAAAAAATTTCATATGATTTATAGTTCTACTCACCAAGAGATTTTCCATACAAAATTAAAAAGGAAATATAGTGAATCACTTGGTGTGGTTGAAATCCATAGTTCCTAATTTAATAGAAGAAACCTGATAAATTTTTTTACCAAAACCTCATTACAAGATTGAATATAAATAAATTACTCTATATAAAAATGTATTCACCCCCACATTAAAAAACCATATGAAGAGGACCCAATTGATTCATTTCCAACATAGTCATACTTGATTCGATATGATAGATGTGTATAAATCCTAAAATGTAAATGTTTCCGTAAAATAATTGTATGTACTTTTCTACATATCTTCCAAAAAATGGACACGAAAACTGCTAATAAATAATCAATCGATTATGATGCCTAAATCCTTAGAGGAACAATTAAATCAAAAAAAATTTATTACCAATGTTTGAAATGACATAATATGATTATGGTAATTTTATTCATCAAATCATTTAACTATCTACAAGGTTATTGTCCACATTAATATACAGTAACAATTGAACTCCCTCTTTGTTGAAAACGATTTATCTTAAGTTCACATCCTACAATTTTCCAATATCTAATGCTATATACGAATAATCCTTTAGAAATACATAAAAAAATAAAATTCATTGGTCTATTATATACCATTTTATAGTGTCAACATGATCATTCAATAATGAGTCTTACAAAAATCCAAGACTATCCTCCCAAGGGTGGCAATTTTATACATTTCCTAATCGAAGAACCCCACCATTGAATTAGCCACATATCCCCCTCATCATTCACTGAATATACTAGATGACACGAAAGGTGTCCATTTCCAAAAAAAATGGATAATCCAAGAACCCAGTCATACTGAATTATAATGAATAAAAATGTAACAAAACACACATATATACCAAATACAAGTCCAGCTTCATTGAATGATCTAATCTTTATCTAAAAACCTATAAAAATGATAAATAATGTGTTAAAACTATTTGAAAGTATTATACTCATCACCTAACAAAATATACTATTTGATAAAATAAAATCTCCACCATATATAAATTTGGATAACCAAAAAACCATACCATGTTCTATTATAAATGAAATGTTCCTTAAATTAGAAATATAAGCACACATCCATATCATGAATATAATTTAATGTGGATTTATTCTAAACAAAATGTTTTCAAATTTAAATGGTGACACTAAAAAAATTACATGGATAATATGAATACATTTTTTTTGGTTCATCAATAGATCAATAATCAATTTAAATTCTTCAAAAGCCACAATTCCCACTAATTCAACTAACCTCACACAACAACTACATGAGAACATAAGTGTTACAGATTTTTTTCCAAGGCATGATAACACCACTTATTACTTTGGAAAATTGATCTTACCATGATTCATGATCCTTTTGAAATATAATTACCTGAAAAATTATATATACATACTTCACAAGGGATAATTACCACCAAAATAAAAAACTCTTAGTTCCCTAATTAGAAAAATATTTTCATTAACAACATGATCCATCTTTCACAACCCATTAAATGGTTTTAGTTAAATTCATTGAGCAACCATCCATGATAAGACTCTCTTATTTCATACTACCTATTATATTAACCCATAATCAAAAGAGGATCACATTCTAAACCAGTGGGATAAATGTTAACCTTGAACATGATTAATTTTGCTCATGTTGATCTATACAACCATTGTTGCAATGAAACTTATATGACCATAATTTAATAAATTTAGTGGTTATTAACTTTAGAATGTAATGTTTTTCATTGAATAATTCTTTTATTTCCATAACCATTATTATCACATCACATTGAATTTCAACAACTCTATTAATTTCACCCAACACGAGACAATAACATAGTATAAATTAGAGACTCATTTCAAATGACAATGGGACTTATAAATAACCTAAAAAAATGATTCAATAAGGTTGAAAATGACGTAATTTCTTTTTTGAACTTTATGATATATATTAATGGCTAGATTCTTTACTAGATAAACCAATTCATGGTCAATAATAATTAGTTCATATAAATAATTTTATTGGGTTATAGAAAATTAACTCAACATTTTCCAAAGTATTAAATTTATTTAAGATAACATATTTATGAATATTCACACAAGGTTTATTATTATAGAAATTAACACATTAAAACATCATATCAATGTAATATATACTATCTATTAATAGAAGGACTATATCATCATCATTATTATCATCACCAACGTCATACTCTCCTAACTTCACGACTATATACTATAACATGACCTATAATTTCTAGTGTAAATTCAAATTTTTCATAGGAATATAATTTACCAAAGACCATGTCTATACAATCACATTACATGTTGTTGACACCAATATGAGGATACCGATATCATCAGTATAATCACAACCTTATAGAATAGGTTTTTTGGGATACTTATATGATGAATATTATACATTTGAAACCTCATGCTAATATAGGCAAGATAAAAATCCATATAAAATAATGAATATCAAATACCATATGTTTTTCATGAGGTAATATTATATAATCAAAAATGTGAAAACCGTGAAAATAATACTAATTTAATGAAACCCAATACATTTTTTGAAAATCTATTTCATTACCCAAAAGACCATGTTTCATAACAAAAATCTGATTCAAATTTCTCTTTTCTACTAAAAAACAAAAAAGAAAAAATGATTAGCGAACTGATAACATTATGTAACATAAACAATAGAATCATCAGACACAAGTTAGAATAAACCAGACTACACACGCTCCTACGAATATTCCAATGTATAATAAACAATAGAAAGGGTGAAAGGTGGAATCGTGGGAATATATTATATATATTTGTATAATGAAATGATACTAAATATATGAAATAGGTACAATGTACAGTAATATTATGTTGAACCGAAAACATTCAATTAGTAACAAATGATATCTCATATAAAGAAAATTTAAATTCATGCATTAAAATAGGATACTAATATTCCACATGGATTATAATTTATTAAAATAATGAAATTATAGAAGTAAAATACTATCTACTCTAGGTGGTAGTGGTAAAAAAAATAAATCATCTGATGAGGTGATAAAATACCTTATAAATGAAATATTGTGTATTTCCATTAATGGATGTAAGAGATTGATATTTTTATTCCATTGACAATATGAAATATTAGTATATGGGATATATAATTTTTATTATATTTTCATGGATGATTAATATTTTAAAATTTATGAATTAGAAATAAACTTTATATAGAATAATGAAAACTTATATAACTTATTTATCGATAACTTATGTTTCTTATACTTTATACATTTGAGGAAATATTTTTTGGTGATAATATGAACGCTAAGACATGGAAACTGATTTTGGGGAGAGACAACTATTTTTATTGGATGAATTACATAACTCAAAATGTTTGACCAATAATAGAGAGAGGTTTCAGTTTTATAAGTGAATGTAAGAGCGGTCATAGAATTACATAGTACGTTAAGTTACTTGGATTTTATTGTCATTTTCTAAAAGACAACATTTTTATTATTGTATTATAGGATAATGATTATCTAAAATCACAACTTCCAATAAATTATGGATATGTTATTATGACCTTTTCACCATCATCAAAATATTTTAACCCATGTTTCACTTTTTAATTACCATGTTATTAATGATTATTACACTAATTGACTAAATATATATACATTGAAAATATCAAGTGACCCTTCACATATGAAATACTATATGATTTCCAATTCACCTATCTATAGATATTATTTATATTAATGTTACTCAGTATATAAATTAATGATTACTCTAAAATATCTTTACGGTCATTTTTGGAACTATTCTTTAAATTATAAAATTTTACATTATGTGAGTAATAAAATTCCATTATAAACATTTTATAAGTCACTTTTTTTATTTATTAACATAATAAACTCATGGGATAAAATAAATTTACCCAAAATATGTCTTTTAGGGTTGTATCAAATTATTTACTTGATTTTTCTCCTTCAAGAAGAAGTAATATATCATTATCGGATAAATATTATTATAATTATTTACTCCTTAAAAATTATTAATATATTACTATGGAAAAAATAATTCTTAATTGAAATACCCTTTAATAACATACATAACCTCCTATTATGAATATGAAAAAATGGAATAATTAAACAAAGTGATTGAATTGTTTTTCATTATTTAAATTATTATAAATTGGAATATAAAATCCAAATTGTAGAAAAACAAATTTTTTATTTGTTAGGACTATGGTTTTATTTGAATCTTATAGTGATATAATTTGAAAATACTAGGTCTACAATAAATGAAAATCATTTGATTTTATGAATAATTTAATTGTCAAGAAATTTTTTTATAGAAAACACATTCACTTGCGTGTTTTTTAAACTTATAGTTCGTTGGATTTAAAATTACATTATGGTTAATTACCTTTGATAATATTACTATTATATGTATACCATTAATAATATAATATTAAGGACTACCATAATGTCTAATTGGCACAAAAAGAATAAGCTACGACCTCTTCTAGAAGGATCGAACCATATGAATCCATTTTTTTATATCTTATGTGGGAGGTTGAATCATTTGGAATTATCCATGACCAATCCCGTTTTGAGTTTAAAATATAGAATCATGACTGAACTTGTTTACCAAATAGGTCAAGAAAATTTTGATTCATTCCTATATTATGTACATGGAAACCCCATACGAAAATCTCAATATTCCACACCTTACACATTTTTTATTCAGTCATTCAACAATTATATATATCTATAAACACTATGATAATGATTTTTTTTTCATTTTTAAAAAAATGATGATTATATATAGTACTCTTATTATTCATTATTAATTGAAAAAATAATTATGTTCATATAATTATTTTTCATGTGATGAATCCAAAATTATATTTCTAATAAATATATAGTTTCAATGAAAAAAATATCTGGAATGATGATTTTTTTAAATACATTTAATTTGAATAAAATATTTTCATTAAATGGTCGTTAGGAAATATAAATTATAATATATATTTTTGAAGACAATTGAATATTATAAAATTATTAGAAAAATGTATTTTTTTAAATATGTTTTCTTTACTTATTGTGGAGTTTTTTTAAATAAAAATTGTAACACCCCGGCCCCAGAATCCTAGACCTAGTTTATTATTCTAATACATTGGAATAATTACAAGGAATGACGGTCAGTAGTACCGATCAGTTTACCAGTCTTGGAAAATAGATTACATACATTAATGTTACATTACATATTCGCATGCGCCATTTAAAAAATCTTTTAAGAATTCCATTATTCATCTATCTTAAACATGCATATAAATAATTATACACTTATTTCCATCCTGGTAAAATATAACATAATAAAAGGGTGAACTCTAATGATATGTAAGGGTAAATGATTTAATTGGAGCTATAATCATTTAAGATAAGATGTGAAATAAAAAATTCATTTTAAACATAATCTTGAACATAATAAGGAGAAAATAAATTTATCATTAAAATATAAACATGAACAGGGATATTCTAAATTATGAATAATTACATGTAATAACTAATTTCATAACGAGGGAATGCATAAATCCAAACATCATAACCCCATAATCAAGGCTTCGTGCCATGAATCCAAATAAAAATATTGTCAAGGCCTGTATAAAGACACTAAATTGTCTCATGAGACTTACCGATGCATGGACAAGTTATAGCAGGCTCTACTCATGACATACTAAGTCCAAATCATTTATCATATAAATATGTTGAAATATAACACAAACATTCATATTAAAACTAGAATATGAAATGTCAATACTTTAACTATAAACAAGGAACGGTAAAAAATAACACATCCATAGTCAAACACAACATAAATATTTCAATAAAATATGGAAGATTATATTATAATTAATCAACCTCAATCAAGATTAATATCTAGTAGAGGATGTTGACGTAGTTCAAAATGATTATTAAAACTCTTTGAGAGAAATATCCACTTTTTTTTGAAATCATTTAAAAGTATCAAATTTATAATTGAATTCATTTAATTTTTATTTTATAATTAAGGTGTCCCATACCACATTGAAACTTTTGAATGTAATTAACATTTTAAAATAATCATGTTTATATAAATAAATCATTAAATTATTTTTAAAACATTGACATTTATTGTGAATATTTATAAAAATAAATCATTAAAGAATTTAAACTTTTGATATTGATAATGATTTCCTTCCACAAGAACATAAAATATTCATTTTGATATGTTTTTTATAAGAAATGAACATGATTAAAAACATGTCATAGTAGATACCTACACATAATTAATCTCGAATAATAATGAGATTGTGGAATAAACCCTTACTTTGTTCTTTACATTAGTTGAGGGTATGTTTAACCTCATGTATAATGACCATATTATTTTTTTAAATTATAATAGAACCATATTATTAATTATGATATCATGTATGATTCATTTATTACACTATATTATCCATTTAATAATAAATTTCATGTTAATATAACATTTCTAGTAATAATCAATTGCTTTTTTGTATGTGTTATAACTTGTTATTCTAGATCGTATAAAATAGATCATGATTTAAAAAACGTAATTTTTATAACACTTGACTTATATATCATATATATTCATAATATAAATATTTATAACAGGTAGATATATTAAATGGTATCATCGTTCTTAGAGATGGTAGTCCGTACATATGCATGAATGTTATTTCATTACTCTTATCACATAGAATGGATGTAAGTAAGAGACATATATTTATCTAGATATATATATATATTATTTCCAGAGCTATATAGTTTAATATATCACATAGTTAATCAATATATATATATATATATATATATAATTTTTAATAGTGATCGTTGAAGATGAATCTCGTCGCGTCGTGGTGATGGTAAGCCGTACGCACGCACCAGTGACATTGTCATTCTATTGATGGTGAAATAATATATAATTTTATTGTATATTATATATAAAATATCAATAACATGTTATATTTATTATATACATCAATTTATATCATTATTATACCCATCCAAATAATGAAGTGTTGAATAATAAACATTACCACGTTGTGGAGACTGTAAGATGTACGTACGCATGTATGGTGACTTTTTCATTAATTGGATGGATAGAATAATTAATATGGTTGCTACATATTTATAATAACATAAATTTATTTATATGGTATTAGAGTAATTATTTTGGTATGCAATCAACAATGGGAGATGATGTTGAAGTAGAAAAGAACATTGAAATAGGTGACGAAATTATTATCTCTTCTTCGGGATATTCCTTTTGATTTGATCAAAAGAGATCCATAGGATGGCATTATGATCAATGTAAGGAAACTAGTATAAATTGAGGGTATTTGTGAGGATATTTGAGTAGGGTTTGGATGGTCAAAATTCCTTTAAAGATGTGGAATTAAGAGATGTGGAAGTACCCTTTTATAAGAGAGGTGAGTGCCACTTTTGGAAAAGCTTGAAATATTATTTTATTATAAGATATTTTATGGTTTATAATGTATTCATATGGATTTATTTATAGGATACGGTAGGAATGGGTCTAAAAAATATCATCCAATATGTTTTTGAAAAGTTTGGGTCACCATATTTACCTTATCTTTTAGATTCAACTCTTAGTTAAGTTGTTTAAATTTTACAATGTATTCTTGTATTTTTATATTACATGGTTTATAAACAAACTATAAAATGCCAAGAAAATCCCAAGGAGTTAATTAATGAAATATATATCATTATATAAGTATTTTTATGAACCTTAGTTTTTTATGAATATTATATCATTTAAAAATATAATATTTTTTAAAAAACACATTTATGTAATTTTTGACACTATATCGTATTTTGTTTTTGTGATAGTAATAAAATATGATTACTCCTTAAAAATACATTAAATAATCCCTAAAATTTCATATTAACCATTATGATTCGTGTAATGAATCAAAAATTTGAATTTATATTTATTTTGATATTTATAATACTAATTATTCTAAAATTTCATTAATAAAGTAATTACTGAATCATAATAGTGTTAGAAATAAATTTATTTATTTAACATCTAAAAATTAAAAATAAAATTAGATGAATTAAGAAAAATAAAATTATATTTATAGTGAATATTTATAGTTGTAATTATATTATTTATAAGCCTATTTTAAAAATGTATATGTTATTAAAATTTGAATTTAACACTTTTAACACTTCTTTAAACAAAATAATAATAAATGCCCTAATCGAATCCAATTTTATAAAAAAGGATCACAATTTATTACTAAGGTTGTTTTTGGTCGAAATAAACATATCCAATAGAATTAGTACATGTTTTAGGATAATTTTAATACCATTATTACCTTTAATTACCCTATTTACTTATAACCGTGGTAAATAAAATTCAAAAGAAACTATTTTCAAAAAAATATTTTCTTCTTATTGAAAAAAATTATATATACAAATATCAACAGAGTCTCTCGGATATTTGAATTTCAATTCACAGAAGTATTAAAATTTTGTTTTATATAAATTTGAAAATGTGCCAAGAAGAGGGTAAAACAGGTAAACATGTTCATTAAAAATTTATATATCTAATGTTATTATAAAATTAATCCAATCAATTACATTGGAATAAAATATTTATTATCTATCAATTTTTCCTTTATAATAAATTTAAATAAAAATAATTATTATTTAAATAAAATATAGTTTAAAACAACAACGAAGTGTTTTTCACTATTCATAAAAATTGAATGTTTTAAGGAAAATACCCCAAATTAACCCTACGTTAATTTTGATATTCCAATTTTAAAAATATAGTCTTTTTTACAAAATTCAAAACATATAAGTAGAATTAATTGTTTTAAAATTACTTCCCATTGTCAAAACAATAAAATGAGTTTTCAAAAATTAAAAACTATCAAAAGATTGACATGTTTTTATATCCAACATGAATGTGAAATTACATAAAATTACCAATATTATATTAAATGAAAAAAATTATAATCTTATTATACATTAAAACCACTCAAATTCATATTTTAACACTATAATTTTTTTGATTAAAAAAGTAGTTCTCAATTAAAATTTTGTATTTTTCATTATTCATCAAAATATTAAATTTATCAGATAAGTACAAAAACTTTACCCACACTATATTTTTAGGTCTCACATCTAAATAAGAATTTAATTTAACTTTTTTGAATTTATAAAAGTGTAAAATATTTTATTTAAGAACGGATCTCCTTTAAAAGGATGAAAAATAGCATTTTTTTAAAAATAATTATTTTATATAAAAAATGGAATTTTTCCTTACATTATATATATGAAATGTTAAAATGTGGTTAATATTATTCATAACCTCATTTTGAAATGAAATTATTGTAGGTCATGGTGCTCCCTAACAAGGTGTTTTGTGTGGCACAATATATTGAATTACATTAAAGAGATAAGGTACTGTGAAATCGTGGGGTGTTACACTGTCCCCTCATTAAATAAATTTTGTCCTCGAAATTTAATTTAATTTTTCAAAAATAGATGCTTACCAATAGAGAATACCTTTGTGAAAAAACCCCATCCGAAATATGATTAATAAAATTTAGACTTACTAATAGGGTAAGGGAAGTACAACAGTCACAAAAAAATTACGGTTTTGAATAGAAGAACAATGGAAGAAATCAGAGATACATAATTGGAGGAAAAACTTATATATTTATATGGGGTTATTGAGTTCATAAATCGAAATCACGTGAACAATAAATGGAAAATTGAGGGCCTCAAACCCATAAATCTATGATGATTTAAAATATCATTAGTTCAAAAAAAACATAAGGTATTAGAATATCACATTTTTGTTTTGGGATCCTTTACATAACGTTTAAGAATTTTTTTTCATAGAATAAGAAAATAAATAATACATGAAAACTATAGTTCCATCCATTAACTGATTTCAACAAAAAAATCATATTTTTCCCAAAAACATAATAGAACTCAAAAATATTTTATTAAACCAAATCATATAAGGTTCTATAAAATGAATTTATAATTCATATGTCATATCATTTTTTTAGAACTACATTATACAAACTGTGTCATTGATTAGGACAGTGGTAGGTGATGTACCCTTGTCTCCCTTTGGTAGTGGGTTGAAGTCTCACGTCCTTGCCAGACGCGACAAATTGTCTCCTGACCTCCATGATGTTATTTTTAAAACAATACAAAAATACAAATAAAAAAATCATTAAAAATAAACAATAGTATCCAATGTCAAACTTAATCCATTCCAAACTTTTGACTTATCCACAATACTTCTGTCCAAACTCAGAGTCCAAATTTTATAAGGAAGGGCATATAATATACATTTGACATATTTAATCATGTATACTATTAAAACATGATAATAAACTGAATTACCCGAATACCATATTAAATATGTTAATTCATCCTCATTCCTAATGTAACACATTTAATAGTTGATATACACCTAAAATTCAAAATTGTTGAAAACTCCCAATAATGTTGCAATATAAAAATCATTAATCAGTTTCAAGGTATTCATGAATATCCAATGTAATTTATCCAAATCATTCATATCTTATACCAAATTCACTTACTCAGTATCAGAACCATATTAAGTTTTATCTTCCCTTCAATCAGGTATTTTCCCAAAAAATTAACTTGTTATTGTGTCACTTTTCTTAGAACCATATAATCTTAAATCCTTAATAAAATAGTGTTGTAGTAAATTCCTTATTTATTTCCATAATTCTTATAACTACTACATAATTTATACAACACTCCAATATAATAATTACTTGATATCAACATGTGAAGACTTATCATTACTTTTTATATGTTGTATTATCATAAAATTATTATTATCCAATAGCAAAATTTAGAAAATACTCTGATTATTTGGACATTGATTCACATAGTGTCCCAACTCTTTGTAGATGAATAATTTTATATTTGAATCCATTTTCTTACCTTCTTAATCACAAAATGGTATCCTTTTCTCCACATATATAACATACGCCCATTCCCGTCAAGTATTTACAAAGGTGATTGTTTCCAAAGACATAACATGTTTGAATATCCTTATTTACCTTCTTCCCATTGTCCATCTTTCGAGCTTCCAAGCTCTTCTTTTCATACTTTATTTCAAAGCCATTGGACTCAGAGAATTATTTAAATATCTTATTAACACACGATAATTTTTCTCCATATGATCTGGATATGAGGGATAATATTTCCTTCTAAATGAAATATTTAGACAATGAATGATATGACCCTTCACACTCTTGGGAACATGCGTATTGTTGTAATTTTCATTCCTTCAATAGGACACTATTTCAAAACAATGGAATACAATATGTTACTTTATAAAACAAAATTTATATTTCTACCATCTAATATACCTTACATAAATTGAAACGTTTATGCATATAATCCATAATCAAAAAAAATGTTTTCATTATGGAAGTATTTGAATATAAATCCTTTATAATTGTTTGTAATCAATATGTGAATTATCGGAAGAATATCACATGGGAGTGTCAATACCAAGAGTGTAGGAAGGACCGTTTTCATGTACCCGGAAACCCCAGGTCAAGCCCAAAACTCATTGTCATTGTTTTCCCTCATAGATATATCTGTTCCAGAGCCACCACTTCCTATTTGTATCCAGATTGGGATGTATTTTCTTGGAAAACCCACATAATATTATCAATACCGAAATTGATTGTTTTTATTCTATATTAATCCTCAAAGTCTCTAGTTGGGTAATTTTAAATATTCAAAGTTTATCAAAATATAGATTCCATGGTTTGTACCAATCATTCTATGATACCAACTGTAATGCCCTAGATCTAAAATCCCAGAGGTGGTGCATTATTTTAATACATTCAAATGACTACAAAGAATCATTCCCTGATAGACAGATCAATGTAGCTGTAATGGAAAATAGATTACACTAATGAACGTTTCATTATACATTCACACAAGAAATAAAGAAATCCTTTGGTAATTCTATTTTTCTTCTTGATTAAAATGGCATATAAATCCAAATACTCTTCTTTCCATCCTGGGAAAATAAACCATTAGAATTGGTTGAGATCAAATGCTTAGAAAGGTAAATAATTTAGAAGAATCTATAAAATTTTAAGGATAGATGTGTAACAAAAACAAAGCCTTTTTGAACACAATCCTGAACATAATATAGAAAAAATAAATCTATCATTACAATATAAACATTCACATAGATATTCTACTAGTCCAATAATCACATGTAAAATCTTATTCTATAATGAGGGAATGCATAATACTGGACATCATAACCACATAGTCAAGGCCGCATCCCAATACAAAAAATAAATTATTTTTCAAACCTTATTACAAGACACTAATTTATTTCAAAGGTCATACTGATGCATCAATGATCAATAATGGGATCTGCCAGTCAATTACTATGTAGAATTCATTCTTCATATAAAAATGTAAAAACTTATCATAAACATTCATATTAAAACTAGCATACGAAATGTCAATACATTAACCACATTCCATGAATGGTATAAAAATACAATATTCAGAATCAAAAATATCATAACTCATCCAATACAATATGGAAGATTGTATTATAAGAAATCCACCTCAATCAAGAGTAATATATAGTAATGGATTTTGACATATTTAAAAAATATTATTAATACACTTTGAGAGAAATATCTTTTTTTTAAATGATTTAAAATGAAAATTTTTATAAAGGAAGTAATTTCAAAGATATATTTTTATCAAAGTGTCCCATTCTAATATGAAACTTTTGAATGGAATTAACATTTTAAAATCATCATGTCTATATCAACAGATTCCTAAATTCCTTTTCAAAACATGGACATTAATTAAAAATATTTAGAAAAATAAATCACAATAAAATTTAAATTTATGATCTTAAAATATTTTAACTTCCACAAAACCATAAAATATTCATTTTATGAACTTTTTTATGAAATGTGTAAAAGGATAATAAAGATGTTCCTATAAATACGTACTTAAAAACAATCTCAAAAAATAATGAGATTGATGAATTTACTGTACCCTTGTTCTTCCTTTAGGCGAGTGTATGTTTAATCTATTATATAATGACCATAGTATGTTATTAAATTATTCCATAACCATATTAATATTTATTATATAATATATGATTCATTTAATATTTTATACTAACCATTTAATAATAATTTCATTGTTAATGTAACATTTCAAGTAATAATCGCATTATTTTTTGTATGTGTTTTAGCTTATTATTATTGATCGTATCACATGGATAATGATTTACATTCTTTGGGAATATAAAATTTGAATTATATATAATATATATTATGAATATAAATATGAATAAAAGGTATATATTTTAAATAGAAACATCGTTCAGGGAGACATTAGACCTTATGAACACATGAATGTTGTTTTTGTTCGCTTATCACAAAGTATGGAATTATGTAAAAACATATATTTATCTAAATAAAAATATATTTCTCCTGAATAAATATTATTCCATATATTTAATACATTAAATATATATATATATATATATATTCATTAATGGTGATTGTTAAAGATGAATCTCATCGCATCGTGGAGACGGCAAGCCGTATGTTCAAATAAGCAGCAATATCAATCTATTGAGGGTTAAATAGAATGAAATTGGAAGCTATATTATATATAATGAATAATTAACCTGTTATCCTTATTACATAAATAAATTATACTAATTATTATAGCCATCCAAATAATGAAGTGTTGACTAACAAACTTTACCATGACGTGTAGACGGTAAGATGTACGTACAAACTTATGGTGACCTTGTCATTCATTGGATGGATAGAATAATGTCTACGGTTGTAACATATTTATAATCACATAATATTATGTATAAGGTAATATAGTTAATAGTTTTTTATTAAATCAACAAAGAAAGAGGACATGGAAGATGAAAAAAACATTGAATGAGATGATGAAATTATTACACATTCATTGGGTGCTTCCTTTGGATTTGATCCAACGGTCTTCTTATGACATATTTTTGATCAATTTAAGACCTATATGATGTATTTAGTTTATTTGGGAGGATTTTTTAGCTGGGTGTGCCACGAAAAATGGCTTTTGAGGTTAAAAATTATGAAAAGGGAAAGTACAATTTTATATGAGGGGTGATGGGCACTTTGGGAAAATATATGAATATTATTTTATTATAAAATAATTTTCAGTATAAAATGGCTCTAGATGTATTAATTCCTAAGATAATGAGGTAATGGGTATAACTCCTCCCAAACAATAGGTTTTCGATAGGTTTATTTCACCATATTAACAATATCTTTTAGATTTTACTCCTAGATTAATAGTTTAACGATTACAATGTCTTCTTTTAGTTTTATATTACATGGATAATAAACATACTAAAAAATTTTAAAAGAAACTAAATTGGTTAAATAATTAAATATTCGTCATTATATAAGACTTTTGGTAGAGCCTTAGATTTTTAGAAATTTTATATATTTTAATAATATAGTATTTGTTTTAAAAATTCATTTATATCAATTTTGAAACTATTTAGTATTTTTTTTTGAAAGCCAAAAAAAATTGATTACATCAAAAAATATAAAATTAAATCAACCCTAAACAGTCATAATAACCTATAAAAGTTTTGTAATGAATCAAATTTTTCAATTTACATTTATTTTGATAATTATAATATCAATTATTTTAATCTACCATTAATAAGGTAATTACAATAGCATCATTGTGTCGCTAATAAATTTAATGATACAATGTATAAAAATCATAAATAAAATACCATGATGTAGGAAAAAAAATTATATTTTTAATGAATATTTATAATTGAAATAATTATATTTATTAACTTATATTAAAAAAATAGTTATTAAAATTTTAATTTATCACATATAACTCTTATTTAAATAATATAATAATAAATGTCCTAATATAATCCATGTGGATAAAAAAAGAAACACAATTTAATTATAATGATGATTTTGGTCGAAATAATCTTATCGAATAGAATTATGAAATGAATTAGGGTAATTATAATATAATTTTTACCTATAATTACCCTATTAAATTTTATCCGTGGTAAATAAAATTCAATAGTTACTTTTCACCAAAAGTATTTTCATCCTATCGACCATCATTTTACTTACTAATTTAAATTGTTTCACTCAGATTTTTGAAATTCAATTCTATGAAGAGGTAAAATTATGTTTTAGGCAACTTTGAAAATGATCATAGAAGGTGGTTAAAAAATGTTAAAAGGTTCAAAAAAATTATATATTTATAATCTTATTATAAAATGACTCCAATGAATTACACTAGAATAAGAGGTATTATGTATCTATTTTGAATATATTATAAATTTAAATAAAAAATAAATAGTTTTTAAATAAAATTTTAATTTAAAAAATAATGTAGTGTTTTCAATATTCATAAAAAAATTGAATGTTTTCAGAAAAATACCAAAAAAAACTCTAAGATAAATTTGATATTATGAATAAAAAAATAATGTATATTTTACCATATTAAAAACATATATGTTTCATTAATTAATTTACAATTATTTCTAGCTGTTAAAACCAAAAAAAAGGTTTCAAAAAAATAAAAAAATTGACATCTGTTTATGTCCATTTTAAATGTGAAATTACTTATAATGACCTACATTATATTGAATGATAAAAATATAATATTATTATACTTTAAAACCACTAAAATACATAATTTAACAATATAAATCATTTCAATTAAAATACCTCTTTTCAATTAAAATTTATTATTTTTTAATATTAATCCATATATGAAAGTTATTAAATATGTACAAATAATTTATCCAATATCAATTTTTAGGTCCCATTTATAAATAAGAATTTAATTTCAAAAAATTGAATATATAAAAGTATCATATATTGTATTTAAAAGGGATCACCATTAAAATGTTGGAAAACAACATTTTTTTTCAAAATAATTATTTTATCTAAAAAAATTTAATTTTTTCATATATTATGACTCTAAAATACAATATTTGAATGTTAAAATAATAATATATATATATAATTCACAATGTGGTTAATATTATTCATAAGAGCTTTTTGAACTGCTAGTTTTCCATGTCGTGGTGCACTCGAACATGGTGTTGCATTTAGCGCAAGCTATTGAATTACATTAAAGAGATAACATACATTCAGATATTGGGGTGTTAAAAAATATCATACATAGATAATTATTTGGATAAAATAAAACATATTTTTGATAAAATCACATGGATATTTTCCTATGTTGACTTTTTTTAATGTTTTCAGAGATAATTGATTGTTTTGTTGAAAAATAACTGAGGTAAAAATAAAATGAGTTTATTATGAAATCCTAATAACCCAAAATTGATGTAATACTATAAATAAATGTTACAATTACCACTTATATATATATATCCACTTTAAAATAATATGTTTCTAGATTATTTTTTAAAATTTTATAAGTACTCATCGAATCATCTGAAAACCTATATTATATTTTAATGTTTAACATCAATTATTTATAACCATAAATAACATGAACGTGTCTAAGGAAAATTTTTCCTAATTTATTAGTATTATAATATAATTATAATGAAATAACTTTATAAATATCCATTTTAAAAATACATAAAATATATTGTTGTTTTATTTAATCTATGCTATTAGGTCCAAATCCTATATTTGGAAATAGATAAAGAACTATAGACTATTTTATCTATACAATCCAAACTAATATCCTATTCCACAAAACAAGAATTCCTTTTACAGTATCATTACACTTTTAATTCCACTTTATATCCCTCCCACGGTTTCCAATAGCTCATAAGATGCTCCTATCATGCATTTGGGATGATCCTCTCATAGTATGGGATCTCTCTATCTCTTATATTTCATTCATGAAAATTCCTTGTATTTGTATTTTTTTATTATCAATATGATATGATTAAATGAATTTATAAATATCCCATTACAATATAATTTAATATATAATAATGATAAATAATTTACCTATTATTTTCATAGCCTTTACATAATTCATTACTATGCTGATGTAAGGGATCTGACTCCCTTATTTTCAATTCCATAACTCTTATTTTTTAATTTTACAAATTCTAATGGATTTTTTCATGACCTTATAAATAAAAAAATTATGTTCTAATAATTGTATATCATTTCTCCCATTACATTATTACAATTAACTAAGCCTCTACTATGTTGATGTAAGGGATCATCTCTTCCTCATTATTCATAACCCTCATTTGTATTATGCCATTAAATATTAAATTTATCATAAAGGAATATTATTGTACCTATCACTCATCATTTTGAAATGATTTTCTTCTTTATATACCTCTTTTAATCTAATAAATTTATTTTATAAACCATTATGTACTATTGTCATGCATCAGAAATTATTCAAATATTTTTTTGGAGAAAAAATTATTTAGTTATCCAATGTCACCATTTACAGTATGCGGTATTAACATAGAATTAACCATTTTTTGTTTATTATATAATTCAATGTGGATAATCTGAAATACATAATCATTGGGAGAATTTTATGAAAGATAATATCATTTTTAATTATATATGTGTCCAACTTATTCTTATAGATAATATTATTGTGACAGATGTTTCCATAATTGTATATACCTCAAATGAATTGGGAAATGTATTGATATAATTATATTCCATTTATGGTAAATTAGTGGATATCCTAAACATGTTATGTCATTTATTATGGGATATTTTATTTACTTCTATTTATTATTAAATGTTTAAATATGTTCCATCAAACATATTTTTCCTGTCATATACTATATTATATTGCTCCTTGTTGATCATGATTATGAATCGCAACCCAATTATGTTACATTGATATGCAGAATATATCAAATGTAATTATTCACCTTATGTTATTAATTGTTAATTTCAAAATGGATTTTATGCATTTCAAAATTCTAATGTAAATCCCATGGTTATCACATGCCAGTTTAGAGGATCTAAGGATAACAAAAGAATGTTTTAGTGTTGTATTTAATGTTTTTATATTTATTTTTCTAGTTTACATTCCATGAACATAATTTCATAATGGCATGAGTTTTCATGATATTTTGGGGTTGAATAAAGTGTATCATTATGTATTAAACCATAAAATACAGATTATTACTTATATGTATTTTAATATTTTGTATCCTATAAATGTATATTTATTTTTATATTAGATTTGAAAAAAACCTATTCAAATCCGTAATTAATAGAATGAACATTTTAAAATTCACCAAACATTTGGTAATTTATAGATTAATTGGTTTCTATTAAAATAAATCTCTATATGGATACTATGTATGGATGTGGATCTTGTATGAAGGTACCCGGGTGTAATAACCTCGAAATGTTCACATTGAGATGGACTTCATCACAACATGCTTCACGGTAGTGGAAAATACCACAAGTGTATTTTTACACACATGGAATATATGATTTGGAATAATCTAAATGTTATTAGAATCCATTATTAATTGATCTAAATACCAATATGTTTTTAATTTAGGATATATGTTATTGATAACATATATTTAAGCCCATAAATTCTTAACAAAAATAATATATTTCAATTAATATTTGTCACCTTAATTTTCAGGTTTTCTAATTTTAGTTTTTTATAATTTAAAATTTATCTACCCATAATATCTATTTAATCCAATCACTGGTGGAAAATAAGAGGAAACAAGTCATGAATAATTGGGAAGTGAAATTTAATGACATCCACAATGAAATTCCCAACCTGATTATAGAAGGGGTTAGATTTTCATGGAAATAAATTCTCCATTAACACATGTAATGATCCCATAAATTGAATTATGATGAATGCCTCAATAACTTAAAGATTGATTATTTTTCTATTCAGACCATTCTGCGTAAAATTATTCTAACATTATGGGGATCATTTAATCCATTAATTGATGAAAAATACTTCAACTCTATTGAAATTATATTATTCCTCTCTAAATGTTCTGAGAAATATATTTTCAAGTATTTTGTTTATTGAATGGTAGTCTAAGATTATCAATGGTGTAAATCATTCTAAATATGAATCTTGGAGAACATATCAATAAGATGGAGGGGATGTAACTCTATAAAATTTCATTAAAATAATATTTTCATCACACTCTTTTAAATAAAATAATGAGGGATTACCTTAGGATTCTAAAAAAGGATTAAAATTCAAGTAATTAATGTAAGGAAAACATCACAATACATTCATAACATTTACAATTTAAAGTAATTAAATATAATTGACTGCTTGACAACATATTTTGGGGATAATGTTGATTTATAAATAAACTTAGGCATTCAAGAATGTGATAGGTACTTCAAAAATTAATATTTTTCAGTTAAATTGAAAACGGGATATCAAGTAATATTGTGGATCCCATCCACATATTAATTAAAAAAATGAGTTTAAATATAGCAGAATTTTTTGTATTTAAAATTGGATCAAATTTTTTCATTCCCACCAATCAAAATTATGGGATAAAAAATCCTAGGAATTGCCTAATGGAATAATCGAATTCCTTAGGTGTGGCATGGAAGGGAACCCAACATGATATTATAAATAGGAGACCCCTATAAATTTTATGGATGATTACAGATATCTAAAAAAATATAAACATATTTTACATTCATTTAATTACAAGGAAAAAAATTATTTATTATAATGAATTCTTTATGCCATGATTTATTGATGACAACCGACAAAAAAACCACTATTTCATAGAGTGGAAGATAAAACATAGACAATCACAACTACTAAGGTATGTCGTAATAAATATGTTTTATAGTTTGTATATTTATTCATATATGAAATTTTAACCAACTATTTTATTCTAGATCATTGAATTATTTATTAACACACAAAATATTGATTCTTTAATTCAATCACTACCTCAATACATTGATGTTGTGTTATTTGTGATGTTAGTGAATGGGTTATTTTTTACATCGTAAGCATATTAATAGTCCTATATCCATATTTGTGGTTTTATTTTCCCAAAAATAGTTGATACTACACTTAGTTAAATTTAATGATATTCTTGATATGGACTGGTATTCCTTGTATCGAGATAACATGAATTTTTGAGAAAAGTAAATAGACATTCCTATGTCAAAATTACATTTAATTTTATACAATTTAAATAAGATAAAAGAAATTTATTTATTAATAAAATCTATTGTTTGTATATAATTTCTTTTCCATAATTTATATATTACTCTAATGAATGGTATTAATAAAAATATCATTCTTAATGTCTTTCATATTATAATGGAATTCATCATGTGTTCCCCAAATAATTTTTTTGTTCTTCCTCTTAGCCTCGTGGTGGGATTCTCAATAAATATAATACCCTACAAATTAATAATATCCATAAATTCATATATATATATATATATATATATAATGGTGTTTTCTTAACAAATGAAGATAAAGAATAATTTTTTGGAAAATTTAGATAATATGTTTTTACACCAATGTGATTCACATAGGTGTGCACCATCCCTCTCTATCAAGAAGAAGGATTAGTCAATGTGCATTTATATTGATATTACTAACATTAATGGGATCCTAAAAATGGAAAATTATCCTCTACCATAAAATTATTGATTTATTGATTACCTACATGGAGGATATTACTTGTAAATGTTGGAACATTAGTCATGATATTATCAGGTAATGGTGAATAAGGATAATATCACCATGAATGATTTTCAAACAATGTATGGGAACAATAATTTTTTATTTACAAAATCTGGACTCATTAATAATCTATCAATCATCATATACATGATTAATATTTCATTTTTGAATTACATTTTCAAATTATAGGAATTCTTCTTAGATGATATTATTATCACCACAATAATAATCATTGGAATTAAGAGAATTAAAGTACATTATTAGAGAATTTGTGGAAAAAAATGTTAAAACAAAACTATAGTATATGTTTCTTTTGGATGGGGTACTTACATTCTAGTGTAATTTTATCACTAATAATGATATATATATGGATATTTAAAATGTAAATTAACTAATGACCTATACCAACATATTTTATAGATATATTTAGTTTCCCTAGATAATATAGTTAATATTATCAATTTATCAAAATATTGTCTTCATTTTCATGTCAAATACATAAAATAATACATAAAATAAAAACCTGATTTTTAGAATTATGAAATTAAGGAACATATTTAATAAATGTAGATGAGATTAATAATTAAAAATATTCTAACCTATAAAAAGAATTGGGGTGAATTTTTTTTCTTCATTGTGGAATAAAAAAAATTAGTTGCGTACTCATACAATATGTTAAATTTAAAGATTATGCCTCAAATAATTTAATTATAAGTGAGAAGAACTAACAAACTAATGATCTATAATAGGTTATTGTGATCATTCCATTAAATAATTAAAAAAAATTCTCAATTTATAATATTTAGAAATATATATGGAAAATTAGAATATCATTTAATTATATACACAAAATGGGACTAATTAGCCCCAATAATGGTGGTTATATTTGAAAATAGATATCCATTGTTTAATAAATTAACATCATGGGAATGAAAAAAAGTTACATTATCTATGATTTGAAAAGATATTACAACTGGATCCATGATGTGGACGTAAATGGGTATAATATTGTTAGACCTGAAATGATTGAACCTAGAAATAATTATACGGTATTCATCTCTCCATTCTAAAATTGTTAACCTCAAATATAATATTGAAATAATAATTATTTCAATAATTATGATGAGTTTCTAAAGATGGTGGTGGTAAATATTATGCACATCGGATTTGGTGAACATTGACATATATGGTTCAAATCAAAGATGACAGTCTCATCAAAAATAAAACATACTAGTGAACATAATGATGATGTAAATCGATAATCCTTCAATATTAATCCAAGAATCTATATGATGTTAATTTATCTAAATAAAAAGAACAAATGGGATGAACTAAAGTGTGATATTGTGGTGTTTTTTTTCGAGATTATTGGTTTGAAAAAAAAAATTAAACATGGAATAATATATTTATAGGGGTATGATTTATTTATATCCCATACAAACATAGAAATGTGAAAATTTTATCATATATATTTCATTATCTCTCCACATTCCAACTAAATGAAATAAGACCATCTATGTGGTAGTTAGTTACTTTACCAAGAATATACTTTTTTCATATATTAGGGATTATTTTCCTCCTAACAAAATATAAAATTTATAAATAATTGAATGTGTAAGATATAATGGAGTTACATTTTTTATTGCATATGATCTAGATATGTAGTTTATCTCAATGATTTGGATAATTTTTTAGCAATACAATAATATTGAACATAACATCAATGTTTCATTTCAATAGTATATTGATGGTAATTCTTGATGGACAATTGTAAAAATAGATTATATAATGGATAATGTTTTTGGTATAAAAAATTATTTTTGAACCAAATCCATCCCTAGTGGATTTCACATATACCAATAGTTTATATTATTAATTTCTAATGGATCATTATAAGCATATGTATGGAAATTTGTGTCATACATTGACATGATGTGACGAAGTAAGAGTGCATAATATAATGAGACAATGTTTAATCAAGGAGATTAAAAATATGGTTCAATTAATTCAGTATCATATTAATTCCACATAAATTTGAAAGATGGTCTCTATCAATAATTATTTATGAGGCCAAAATATAGAGGTTTGAGAAAATGTGGTCCTTTATATAACATGATAGAAGAAAATATTGATATTTTTAATGGAGGGACATAATTTTTCAAAACAAATTGGTCCCTTTTAGATCCTTGATCGCATTAGAGTAGTGTTCTATTAACTATCACTTCTATCTTACATATCTCATGTGAATGATTTCTTCCAGGTAACCCACATGAGAAATTTAATATTAGATTCCCCACATCTACTAAATATATACAATGATCTTTTTGAGATATATTATTCATATGATGAGATGGAGATAAGTATCATATTTCATAAAGACAATGTTCTTCAAAAAAAATATAACTCAAATGGTCAAAATATAATGTTTGAACAACAATTTTTATGAAAAGTAAAAACAATAAAAAGTGGTGAAGAAATTGAAATAAAAACATCTTATTAATTTATGGAAATAAAATTTTCATGTAGATAATAATAATGTAATGATATTGTAACAACCATGAATTTCAGACATTTGATATAATTATTGAATGAATACATTCATTATTATTGAATATAGTTATAAATAACTCATGAACAACATAGGTTTCTTTTTTATAGTTCTTTTATATTTGATAGAAAACACTATTATGTATCATAAACATTGATAACATTTACATATTATAGTATAAATTAGGTTTATGATATTACGGGTTATGATAAAGTCGAATTGACACATATAGATGAACTAATGATCTCGACAAGGTGGATCATACCTGTTGAATATGATTTATTAGAGCTTCCAAGGAATATAACATCTCATGGATTTCTTATATAAAAATCCCAATACTGTATTCTATAAAAATATATTGAAATTTTTTTATAGAAGAAGTTCAAGATCATAATTATCATGACCCAAATGACGTACATTGAACCAACCCATGAAAAAATCACTATCAGACACCATACCCTTAGGGAAATATATTGTGTAATATATTTCTATATTTGTAGTCCCATATAATATGAATTTTTAAATTAATAATCTCAATAAAATAATGGTATTATTTATACTTTTTATTACTATAATATAAATTATTAAATATTGATCTTGAAAAATAATAGAATTTTATATGATGAAAGAAATTTCATTTTGTAGAAATATATAGTTTCATTAATGAAAATTTCTTATTAACATCATGGAATTTTAAATAAAATTATATATTTTAAATATTATTATGATAAAGAAATAGATCTAAAATTCCATTAATGGTGTTATTTTATAAAGTAAAATATGATTTTTTATATGGGTATGAAAATTATAACTATATAAAAAGAGTTGTATTTTAAAAAAATCTTAGAATTTGATTGAAAAATTTGAATTTAAAAAAAATATAGAATTATTCAGATAAAATAAATTTCATTTGGGAAATATAAAATTTAAAATAATCTGCAACAAATTTTATAATATTTTTCAGATACTGTACAATTTTTGGGTCAAATTTTAATAATATATAAATATACTGTTTGTATTATGATATCACATAATAACCAAAAAATGGACTTAATATATCAAGAAAAATTACCCATGACCATATAAATTTTTTCACTTTAAAATAATGGGATTTTCGGTTATATAATTAATTTTTCAATTTAATTATGAATCCCCCAAAAACATATATTATATATTTTGGTTTAAAAAATTTCAATATAAACATGACTCACTTCCACATAAATAATGTCACTATGTTTCTTGATTTTAGATCATAAACATATAATATAATTTTAAAAACTATTCTATGGTATATATCATCCTCAAAATACAGAGAACGGTTTTTTATTTTTATTATATTATCCTATAGAGTCCAAAATATAATATTATAAATTAATAAATTACACATCTCTATTATATAATATATCCCCTCCTATCCTCCCATTATTGTTCATGGAAAACCAATGTATACCCATATTATCTTCATTTCCCTCTCCTAGGTCCTCATATGTTCCCACCAAACTCTTTAAAAGATCATATAATGTTGTTAGAAGCATCCTCTTAAGGTAAGGAATCTATATCTTCTCTTCCATTCATGAAAATTAAATGTATTTATCCATATCAACCAAAATTATTTACATTATCATGTATTTATAAATTACCATTACTAATAAAATTGGTTTATTATTAATATTTAATTTTTAAGAACTCTAGTTACGACCATTACAAAATTTGCTAATACGTGAAATAAAGGGATTTATTTCTCTTCATTCTCATTCAAGAACCTACTTCGTATTTATATTTTTATGTTTTGAATATTTATAAATATAATTTTACTATAAAATAAATTTTCTAATAATTATTTACAATTTATCCCTTATATTAATAACTTTTACATATTCATTTACTCTACTCAAGTGAGATATCCTCTATATCTCCACAATATTCATGTAAATTCAATATATAATACCATTTTAATTGTAATTTTTATTTGTGGAATGTATTATTACACATAAAACATAATTTCCTTATTATACCATTGTTTTTACATTCCCATTTCACTATCATTATTCCCTTTATGATTTTTAGGAATAGTTTTTATACTATCTAAGTTATCGTATTATTTTTCATTCCAAACTTTTGTTTAGTGATACCCATCCATATATCACCCAAGGGTATTCACCTTGATGTACCTAGTCTTCATTGATAAGGGACGACAATGTATTTTACCTAGAATCCATAATTCTGATATTTAATGATATTAAAAATGATAATATGCTGTATAATTTATGTGGCACACTTAGGTATGTAAATGATATTTGTAATGGCCCGGACCAATCTGATTGATTCCTTTGTGAAAATTTGGTGTTTGAGTTGTAACACCCCTAGCTTCTACGGTACGCTTCTCTTTGAATAATGTGATAGTGTGTGTTGTACGCAACATCGAGTTCTAACACACCACAACCAATCAAACTAGCCGTTATGAATAGTAATACCTACATTTTGAAATTATATATATATTATATTTCAAAATGGACTTCATTTTTTGATTCGGAATATCGAAATTATCCTAAGTTGAATTTTTGGTATTTTATTGAGAACTTCCAATTTTTATGAATAGTGAAAAATACATAAAAACAACTTTTTTAATCAAAATAATTTATAGTGATAAATTATATTATTGAGTGGTTTTAAAGTATAATTAGAATATATTTTTACCATTTTATCCAATGGTGTTCATTATAATTAATTTTACTTTGAAATTGGACATAAATAATTATCAATCTTTTGATATATATTGTTTCTTAAAAACACGCTACTTGTTGTGACAGCGGGAATTAATTATAAAATTAATTAATTCAACTTATATGTTTGGAATTTTGTAAAATAGAAATCATTTTTGAATTCGGAATATCAATTATAGATCAGGGTGAAATTTTGGCATTATTCTGAAAAACTTCAATTTTTGATGAATAGTGAAACTACTAAGTGGTAGTTAAAAAACTGTATTTTTCATAAAACCTAATTTTACCGCTTCTGTGAATGTAATTTCGAAAATCCGAGAGACACGGTTAATATCAAGAAGTAAAATGTGGTTCAATGAGATTAAATAATTTTTGGTGAATAGTAACTGTTTACTTTTATTTACCACGGTTAAAAGTAAATAGGGTTATTAAGGGTAAAAATGATATTAATATTACACTAACACATGTACTAATTCTATTGGACAAGTTTATCTCGACCAAAACAGCCTTAGGAATAAAATATTATCATTTAGGTCCACTTGGATTAGATTAGGACATTTATTATTATTTAATTCAAAGAAGAGTTAAAAGAGTTAAAATCAATGTTTATTTACTAAAACATTTTTAATATAGTGTTATACATAAGATAAATTCGATTGTAAATATTCATTAGAAAGAAAAAAATATTTCCTACATAAAGATATTTTATTTATAATTTTTAGACTTTAAATAATTTAATTTACTTATGACACAATGATGATGCAGTAATTACCATAATAGTGAAAAATTAAACTAATTGATATTATAAATACACAAATAAATATAATTTGAGACTTTTTAGTAATTACACTAATTTAATAGGTTAATATGACATGTTAGTATTGATTTAATTAATATTGGTATAAGTAATAATTCTGTTATGAGTTTCACAAAAATCAATTATTGAATAGTGTCAAAATTGACATAAAAGAGTATTTAAAACAAATATTATATTATTAATTGATAATAAATTCCTAAAAATATAATGTTCTTCCAAGAGACTTATATAATGATAGGTTCATCATTAATGGACCTCTTGGGGGTCTCTTGGATGTATATGGTAAGTTTACTAACCATATAATATAGAAATACAAAGAGACATTTTAAAAGTGAAACTAATTAACTTAGAGTTAATACTTAATGATAAGGTTAATATAATGACTAAAACCTGTCTAAATTATATTGGTTGAGTGGTTTGAGACCTATCCCCACCTTAAAATTTAAATAATCAACTTTAGAGCCATTAGAAACCGAATTTTAATTTATTATAAATTAATATTTCAAGCTTTTCCAAAGGTGCCCCTCACCCCTCTTATAAAAGGGAACTCCTCCTTCTCATTTCTTCACACCTTCAAAGCCTTTTGGATCGGCCAAAATCTTCCCAATTACTCTTCCAACTTCCCTCACTACAACCTAGAGGCCTTAGTTTGATCAGAAATCCAACCTAAGGATCCGTTTTGATCAAATCAAAAGGAAGAACCCGAAGAAGAGGTAATGTTTTCACCACCCCTTTTCAAGTTCCTTTTTTCTTCCACTTCTTCTTTCTTTGTTATTACCATTATAAAATAATAACTCCAGTATCTTATATATACTGTGATGTTATTATAAATATGTTACAACCATATTCAGTATTCTATCCACCCTTTGAAAAACATGTCACCATACGTGCGTACGTACGGCTTACCGTCTCCACGTCGTGGTGTAATTGTTATTCAATATATTATTATTTGGATGGGTATAATAATTATGTGTAACTCATGTAAATAATAAATATAACATGTTAATTATTCTGTATATATTATATACCATCCATTTATATATTATTTTAATGTCAAAAGAATGATATTGTCGCTCGTGCGTACGTACGGACTACCGTCTCCACGAACGCGATGAGATTCATTCTCCATCGTATCCATTAAAGTATAATTATCAGTTGATTATTTAAAAATGATGTTTAAGGACTTGATATCATTATGTATATGAAAAATATACATCCTATCCATGAAAAACATGGCTTATATAACAAAACATATAAAAGAAAACGAGTAAGTTAACACCCGAAACGACGATAATTCAAAGATATTATTAACATATCAATGTTAAAAGATCATATATGATATCAAATTAATATATATGATTCTTTTATAATTTAATAACAATTATTTCACCATTATAAAGGAGGTTAATTTACCCCAACCAAGTAACAGTACTAGGTAAGGGTTATTTCGCAATCTCTTCATTATCTGAGGTTGTTTATACGTAATAATCTACTGGGATATCATTATCATCCACATACATGTTTCTTAAAAATGAATTTCAAAACATTTTTACTATTTACTAGAATATGGGTTAAATTCATTTATACCCTTTTTTGAATTTTTATAAGAGGTTTATAAAGGAATCTTTCCGTCATTTTCCAAACAAGGTGCTTTTTAACCTTTTCGACAGAATTAAGGTAAGAATGTTTTTTTTAACTTTTACGGTGGGTGCGGTTATTTTCCGCCGTTATAAAATCATCGAAGCTTCCCTTACAATCTTATAAGAATATTTTCAAAGAAAATGTTTTATTTTAGAAATATATGACTCTTAAATGATTTCACAAATAGAAAGAGATATTTCTCTAAAAAGGGTTTCGATTTCATCTATGTCAACATCCTTCGATGGATTTTATGCTTATTTGTAGTTGATTTATTAAGATACAAAACTTCTATATTGTATTGAAGGTTTTTTGATCTGTTTGAATATGGATGTGCTATTTTTATACCATTCATAGGTTATGATGAAAGTATTGACATTTCGTATGCTAGTTTTAATACGAATGTTTATGTTACGTTTAAACATTTTCATATGGGAATGCATTGGAATTAATATGTGACAGGTGGAGCCCGCTATAGCTCCTCGATGCATCAGTAGGTCTCATGAGACAAACTAGTGTCTTGGAACAAGGCCTTGACAAAATCTTATTTGTAGTCTTGGCACAAGGCCTTGGCTATGTGGTTATGATAGTCTGACATTATGCATTCCATCATTATGAAATTGGTTATTGATATTGCATGTGATTAGTCGATTAGTAGAATATCCATGTGAATATGTAAATAGCATTATTTCATTTTTCATTTGACATAATATGTTTAAGTTCAAGTATAAAAGGCTTTTGTTTTAGTTATACATTGCCTTAAAACTTTATGCTTATTTTTGAATGTTTCCGCTATATTATTATCCTTACTGGGCATTTGATCTCACCCCTTTTCTATGTTTTATTTTTCCCAGGATATGAAGAAGTAAGTTATGAATGACATGCAGGGATAGTATGTGGGGATATGACTGTGGAATATGGAGACTATGTTGTTGTTGTAGTTTTTCACTTTGTGATGTAATGTAAAACTTTATGAATATATCTAGTGTTTCCAAGGCTACTAAACCAATTTGTCTTTCAAGATTTGATCTTTCTTGTGATCATGCCAATGTAATGTAATAATGCACCGACTCTGGGTAACTGGGGTCGAGGCATTACAGTGGGTATCAGAGGTAGTTTAGTACAATCCTTGGAAGCTAGATTGAGATAAACTCTGATTAGAGCACGTAGACTTAAGATGAACATTTAGAATTAGTATAGAAAAACTTTCTAGAATTTTGGTATTGTAGATATTTTGTGAGTTTTCCAATAAATACATCCCTGTCTAGATATCAGTAGGTAGAGGCGGCTCTGGCACAAATGTACCTAGGGGTAAAACCCAAAAACACCACTTTAAGATAGACTCGAACAGGAACTGGTGCACGACAACGGGACTTGCTGTACTCTTGGTTACGACACTCCCGGGGGATATGCATAGGATAAATCTCATTTTCATTACAAATCATTATGAAGGGTTTATGAGTATATACTTCCTCAAAGAAAACATTTTTATGATTATGGATTATATCCATTAATAGTTCAATTTATGTTAAGTGTTTTATAACTATGGGATTATGTATTTTTACTCATAAACTGATCTAGTTTATGCCATTGTTTAGAAATGGCGCCTAGTGGAAGAAATGGAAACTGTATCAATGCACGCACTCCATATAGGGATTTCCCTCCTTCTCAAGATAATTATAGTGGCGATGGTGATGCAACTGGTGTCAATTAGCTAATCACCATACTGGGACAACTCACTCAGGTTATGAATAATAAGCTTACCCGTATGGAGCACCCTGATCCGCAGCGTGGAGGATCAATGTTAGATCGATTAATGAGATAACAACCACCAACGTTCAATGGGAGTACAAATCCCTTAGTAGCTGAGCAATGGATATTTTACCAATAGAAAATATTTCAGGATTTGGGGAGTAATGAAATGGAAAAAAGATATCATGGCAGTTTACCACCTCACTGGAGATGATGATCAATGGTGGTAATTGATTCAAAATATGAAGGAAGATGATGAAGTATCAAATATGGAATGGAGGGAGTTCAATGATCTGTTTTTAGAAAAATACTTTCCTCGCGACCATCGAGTAGATATGGAAAGGCAATTTCTAAGTCTGAGACAGAAGAAGGATGAGAATGTCACAAAGTATGAGGCTAAATTTACAAGGATAGCAAGGTATGCTGGTGATTATATACGTAACCCAAGAAGTAATATTGACCATTTCTTTGATGGGTTAAAACCATTTCTCTGTTGAGCAGTAGTCTCACAATCCTTTTGGTCATACGACGACATTGTCTCATGTGCTATCAAGACCGAAAAGGAATTCTCTAAGTCTTATGACTTTAAAGAAAAGAAAGAGAAGAAGAGGCTTGCTGATAAATCTAGGAATGGAAATAATGGGAAGAAAGGAATGGTTGAATATCCATCCTGTGGTAAATGTGGGAAGAAACACCTCGGTACTTGCTTGAAGGGAATGGGCGTCTGTTAAAAATGTGGTGAAAAAAGACACCAAGCTCGTGATTGAAAAGGGAATAAGGAAGCTACCAATGTTCAGTTCTACAATTGCTGGGAGATGGGGCATTATGAAAATGAATGTCCTAAGCGTCAGGAGAACTTACCTCAGAAAAGGCCAAGGGATCAAGGCCAGGCTTATGCTATCACTACTGCTGAGGTAGAAGCTCCGAAAGACACGGTGGCGGGTAATTTAATGGTATCCTCAAGTTTAGCAAATGCATTATTTGATTCTGGATCATCGCATTGTTTCATATCTTCCCTGCTTTCTAAGAAAATTATATATTTCCAATTTCATTTAATAAGGGAGTTGTCAGTTAAAACTCTTAAGGGAAGTATCATTGCAATAAAGTTTTGTGAATCAGTCCCCATTAGAGCACATAAATGATCTTTATCTGCTGATCTCATCGTCATACCTATGATTTAGTTTGATATAATCCTCGGTATGGACTATCTTTCAGACTATGATGAGAATATTTATTGTAAGAAGAAAGAGGTTACGATTCTTGATGATAATGATAAGAAACACCTTATCTTTAGAGCAGAATCGTCACCACCTAATTCTTATTTAGATCCACCCCCAGTAGCTCAACTAATTTAAATTATTGGGGAGGATGAGAATGAAATGACTGTGGGTGAGGAAAGGAATGTTCAAATAGAGGATGTACCTATTGTGAAAGAATTTGCAGATGTATTTCCGGAAGATTTTCCTGGACATCCTCCAGAACGAGAAGTTGAGTTTTCCATTGATTTAATTCCTGGATCAAGGCCTATATCAAAGACCCCTTATAGAATGGCCAATGTAGAATTAGTTGACCTAAAAAACAACTAGAGGAATTGATTAATAAGGGATTTATTCGCCCTAGTGTTTCTCCATGGGGATCCCATGTTCTTTTTGTTAAAAAGAAAGACAGATCTATGAGGTTATGTATCGACTATCGGGAGATCAATGCTATAACAATAAAGAAAAAGTATCCCCTGCCACGCATTGATGATTTATTTGACCAACTGCATGGAGGTCATTACTTTTCAAAGATTTACCTTCGATCTGGATACCATCAGTTGTGTGTGAAGAAGGAAGACATTCCGAAGAAAACATTTTGAACAAGGTACGGGCATTACGAGTTTATTGTAATGCCATTTGGATTGACTAATGAACCCTCTGTATTCATGGATCTGATGAATAGAGTTTTCAAGGAGTATCTCGATGAATTTTTGGTGGTATTTATTGATGATATCTTAGTATACTCCAAAAGATATGAAGATCATGAAAATCACTTGCGCATTATCTTGAAATCTCTGAGAAGGAATGAATTATATAGGAAGTTTAGAAAGTGTGAATTCTTGCTTTAATAGATTTCATTTCTTGGCCATATTGTCTCTAAAGATGTAATCTCTGTTGATCCTTCTAAGACCAAGGAAATCCAAGAATGGCCAGAACCTACGAGTATAACTGAGGTACGTAGTTTTATTGGTTTGGCAGGTTATCATCGACGTTTCATCCAGAATTTTGCCCGATTGGCTATCCCATTAACGAAGCTCACACGTAAAGGTGTTAAATTTGTTTGGACAAAAGAGTGTGAAGAATGTTTTGAAGAACTGAAGAGAAGATTAGTCAATGCTCCTATATCGACTCTACCATCGAGGAATGATGGGTTCATTATTAATAGTGATGCATCGATGAAAAGACTTGGTTGTGTCCTTATGCAGAATGATAGGTTTATTGCATATGAATCACGATAGTTGAAAATTCATTAACAAAACTATCCTACTCATGATCTCGAGTTAGCAGCTGTGATCTTTGCTTTGAAGATATGGAGGCACTACCTCTCTGGTGAAAAATGTGAGATTTATACTGATCACAAGAGTTTGAAGTATATTTTCTCACAAAAAGAACTCAACATGAGGCAAAGGAGATGGCTTTAATTACTCAAGGATTATGATTGCACGATACACTACCACCCGGGGAAGGAAAAAAAGGTGGCAGATGCTTTGGGCAGAAATGATCATGGAGTTTTGAACAATATGATAATTGAAAGGGATCCAATTTTCATGGATCTAGTGAAGATGGACATGGGAATAACCAGGGAAGGAGAAACATCAATGCTTTTTAAAATGGTTGACAAACCATCATTACTAGAAAGGATTAAGAGTTCTGAGACCGATGATGAAGAATTTCAAAAGAAGATTAAAGCTGTGAATGATGGGAGACTGAGAGACTTTGTATATGAAGATGGAATTTTGAAATTTGGGAAGAGAATTTGTGTTCCCGATATACCTGATCTAAAAAGGAAATTTCTGGATGATGCTCATAGTTCCAATTTCTATATACACCCTAGGAGCACCAAAATATATAGATATTTGAAGGAACATTTTTGGTGGGAAAACATGAAGAGGGAGATTGCTGATTTTTTTTCAAGATGTATGATTTGCCAACAAGTGAAAACTGGAAGGCAACAGCCTGGAGGAGTCATGCAACCTCTTCCCATACCAGAGTGGAAATGGGAAAATATTACGATGGACTTTTTCATGGGGCTACCAAAGACTCCTAGAAGGAACGATGCAATATGGGTTATTGTTGATCGTCTTACCAAGTCAGCACATTTTCTTGCTATAAGAGAAGATCTACCCCTGGAACATCTAGAAAAACTATATATTAATGAAGTTGTGAGACTTCATGGAGTACCCCTATCAATTGTTTCTCATCGTGATCCCCGTTTTACTTCATGATTCTAGAAAAGTCTTCAGAAATCCCTGGATACTGAACTTCATTTGAGCACTGCTTACCACCCTCAGACAGATGGACAATCAGAATGGACTATTCAAACCTTAGAAGACATGTTGATATCTTTCTCACTTGACTTTCAGGGTATGTGGGATCAATATTTACCTCTGGTAGAATTTTCCTATAACAATAGCTTCCATTCGAGTATTCAGATGGCACCATATGAATCGTTATACAGAAGGAGATGTCGTACACCAACCTGTTGGGATGACGTTGGTGAATGAAAACTTGTAGGCCCAGAACTGGTGGAGGCAACGGTGGAAAAGGTGAAGGTAATTCAAAATCACATCAAAGCAGCTGAAAGTAGGCAGAAGATCTATGCCGATAATCGAAGGAAGGATTTGGAATTTCAAGTCCATGATGAAGTTTTCCTGAAGGTATCTCCATGCAAGGGAGTCATACGTTTTGGTAAGAAAGTTAAATTGAGTCCCAGGTACATCAGACCCTTCGAAATTCTAGAACGAATTGGGGTTGTAGCTTACCGATTGACAATGCCGCCAAGTCTCTCCAAAGTTCACGATGTGTTCCACGTATCTCTATTGAGGAAATACATGCCTGACCCAATGCATGTACTCACCTATGAGGAATTAGAACTGGAACCCGATGTGTCCTATTGTGAAGAGCCCATCAGGTTCTTGATATGAGAGAACAAGTACTGAGAAACCGGACGACGCGTATGGTAAAAGTTTTGTGGAGAAACCATAAGATGGAAGAGGCAACCTGGGAACCCGAGGAACTTATGATGAAGAACCACTCGAGTCTTCTCATGTGATAACTATTATAGAAATTTTTAGAATGAAATTATTTGATGGAGGGGAGAGTGTAACACCCCAAGCTTCTACGGTACGCTTCTCTTTGAATAATGTGATAGCGTGTGTTGTACACAACATCGAGTTCTAACACACCACAACCAATCAAACTAGCTGTTATGAATAGTAATACATACTTTTTAAAATTATATATATTTATATTTCAAAATGGACTTCATTTTTGGATTCGGAATTTTGAAATAATCCTAAGTTGAATTTTTTGTATTTTTCTGAGAACTTCCAATTTTTATGAATAGTGAAAAATACATAAAAACAACTTTTATAATCAAAATAATTTATAATGATAAATTATATTATTGAGTGGTGTTAAAGTATAATTAGAATATATTTTTACCATTTTATCAAATGGTGTTCATTATAATTAATTTTACTTTGAAATTGGACTTAAACAATTATCAATCTTTTGATATATATTGTTTTTTAAAAACACGCTATTTGTTGTGACAGCAGGAATTAATTATAAAATTAATTAATTCAACTTATATGTTTGGAATTTTGTAAAATAGAAATCATTTTTGAATTTGGAATATCAATTATAGCTTAAGGTGAAATTTTGGCATTATTCTGAAAAACTTCAATTTTTGATTAATAGTGAAACTACTAAGTGGTAGTTAAAAAACTGAATTTTTTCTAAAACCTAATTTTACCGCTTCTGTGAATGGAATTTCAAAAATCCAAGAGACACGATTAATATCAAGAAGTAAAATGTGGTTCAATGAGATGAAAATCATTTTTGGGGAATTGTAACTTTTTACTTTTATTTACCACGGTTAAAAGTAAATGGGGTAATTAAGGGTAAAAATGATATTAATATTACCCTAACACATGTCCTAATTCTATTGGACAAGTGTATCTCGACCAAAACAACGTTAGGAATAAAATATTATCATTTAGGTCCACTTGGATTAGATTAGGATATTTATTATTATTTAATTCAAAGAAGAGTTAAAAGAGTTAAAATCAAAGTTTATTTACTAAAACATTTTTAATATAGGGTTATACATAAGATAAATTAGATTTTAAATATTCATTAGAAATATAAAAATATTTCCCACATAAGGATATTTTATTTATAATTTTTGGACTTTAAATAATTTAATTTACATATGACACAATGATGATGCAGCAATTACCATAATAGTGAAAAATTAAAATAATTGATATTATAAATACACAAATAAATATAATTTGAGACTTTTTAGGAATTACACTAATTTTATAGGTTAATATGACATGTTAGGATTTATTTAATTAACTTTGGTCTAAGTAATCATTCTGTTATGAGTTTTAAAAAAATCAATTATTGAATAGTGTCAAAATTGACATAAAAGTGTTTTTAAAACAAATATTATATTATTAATTGATATTAAATTCCTAAAAATCTACGGTTCAGCCAAGAGACTTATATAATGATAGGTTCATCATTAGTGGACCGCTTGGTGGTCTCTTGGATGTATATTGTATGTTTACTAAACATATAATATAAAAATACAAAGAGACATTGTAAAAGTGAAACTAATTAACTTAGAGTTAATACTTAATGATAAAGTTAATATAATGACCCAAACCTATCTAAATTCTATTGGTTGAGTGGTTTTAGACATATCCACGCCTTAACATTTAAATAATAAACTTTGGATCCACTGGACACCGAATTTTAATTTATTATAAATTAATATTTATAACTTTTCCAAAGGTTCCCCTCACCCCTCTTATAAAAGGGCAATCCTCCTTCGCATTTCTTCACACCTTCAAAGCCTTTTGGATCAGCCAAACTCTGCCCATATACTCTCCCAACTTCCCTAACTACACCCTAGAGGCCTTAGTTTGATCAGAAAGCCAACCTAAGGAGCCCTTTTGATCAAATCAAAAGGAAGAACCCGAAGAAGAGGTAATGTTTTCACCACCCCTTTTCAAGTTCCTTTCTTCTTCCACTTCTTCTTTCTTTGTTATTACCATTCTAAAATAATAACTCCAGTATATTATATATACTGTGATGTTATTATAAATATGATACAACCATATTCAGTATTCTATCCACCTTTTGAATAACATGTCACCATATGTGCATACGTACGGCTTACCGTCTCCACGTCGTGGTGTAATTGTTATTCAATATATTATTATTTGGATGGGTATAATAATGATGTGTAACTCATGTAAATAATAAATATAACATGTTAATGATTCTTTATATATGATATACCATCCATTTATATATTATTTTAATATCAAAAGAATGATATTGCCGCTCGTGCGTACGTACGGACTACCGTCTCCACGAACGTGATGAGATTAATTCTCCATCATATCCATTAAAGTATAATTATCATTTGATAATTTAAAATTTTTGTTTAAGGACTTGATATCATTCTGTATATGAAAAATATACAACCTATCCATGACAAACATGGCTTATGTAACAAAACATATAAAAGAAAACGAGTAAGTTAACACCCGAAACGACAATAATTCAAAGATATTATTAACAAATCAAAGTTAAAAGATCATATATGATATCATATTAATATATATGATTTATTTATAATTTAATAACAATTATTTCACCATTATACAGGAGGTTAACCTACCCCAACCATGGAAAAGTACAAGGTAAGGGTTATTTCGCAATCGATTCATTATCTGAGGTTGTTTATACGTAATAATCTACTGGGATCTCTTTATCATCCACATCCATGTTTCTTAAAAATTAATTTCAAAACATTTTTACTATTTACTAGAATATGGGATAAAGACATTTATACCCTTGTTTGACTTTTTATAAGAGGTTTATAAAGTAATCTTTCCGTCATTTTCCAAACAAGGTGCTTTTTAACCTTTTCGACAGAAATAAGGTAAGAATGTTTTTTTAACTTATATGGAGGGTGCGGTTATTTTCCCCCGTTATAAAATCGTCGAAGCTTCCCTTACAAGCCTATAAAAATATTTTCAATGAAAATGTTTTATTGTAGAAATATATGACTCTTAAATGATTTCAAAAATAGAAAGAGATATTTCTCAAAAAAGAGTTTTGATTTAATCTATGTCAACATCTTTCGATGGATTTTATGCTTATTTGTAGTTGATTTATTATGATACAAAACTTCTATATTGTATTGAAGGTTTTGTGATATGTTTGACTATGGATGTGCTATTTTTATAATATTCATTAGTTATGATGAAAGTATTGACATTTCGTATGCTAGTTTTAATACGAATGTTTATGTTATGTTTAAACCTTTTCATATGGGAATGCATTGGACTTAATATGTGATGGGTGGAGCCTGATATAACTCCTTGATGCATCGGTAGGTCTCATGAGACAAACTAGTGTCTTGGCACAAGGCCTTGACAAAATCTTATTTGTAGTCTTGGAACAAGGCCTTGGCTATGTGGTTATGATAGTCTGGAATTATGCATTCCATCATTATGAAAGTGGTTATTGATATTGCATTAATTATTCGATTAGTAGAATATCCATGTGAATAAGTAAATGGCATTATTTCATTTTTCTTTTTCCATACTATGTTTAAGTTCAAGTATAAAAGGCTTTTGTTTTAGTTATACATTGCCATAAAAGTTTATGCTTATTTTTGAATGTTTCCTCTATATTGTTATCCTTACTGGGCATTTGAGTTCACCCCTTTTCTATGTTTTATTTTTTCCAGGATGTGAAGAAGTAAGTTATGAATGACCTGCAGGGATAGTATGTGGGGATATGAATGTGGAATATGGATTCTATGTTGTTTTAGTAGTTTTTTACTTTGTGATGTAATGTAAAACTTTATGAATATATCTAGTGTTTCCAAGGCTACTAAACCAATCGGTCTTTCGAGATTTGATCTTTCTTGTGATCATTCCAATTTAATGTAATAATGCACCGACTCTGGGTAACTAGGTTCGGGGCGTTACATGAGGTGTTTCAAGAGATCAATTGGACTTATCCCCAAAACTTTTCCAATTTTCCAGTTAGGTGAATAGTCCCCACAGTAGAGAGTTTTGAGCAGTGCAACAGTAAGCTTTTGTGAACAGTGCATCGGCGACCCTTGGTGAATAGTGTCATTGGTAACCTTCTATGAATAGTTCCATCATTGAACAGTTCTATCAGAAACCTCTAACGGTAGCCTCTCTCTCTTTTTCCAAATTTCTAATTCTATAATGATTTCCAGCAGTGAACAATTGTATCTGTAACCTGTAATGGTAACCTATCTTTCCTTTTCTAAATTTACAATTCTATGAACAGTTCCATTAGTGAATAGTCCTATCGGTAACCTCTAATGGTAACCTCTCTTTCCATTTCCAAATTTCCAATTCTATGAACAGTTCCATTGGTGAATAGTTCTATCGGTAACCACTAACTCTAACATCTCTTTCCTTATCCCAATTTCCAATTCAATAAACAGTTCCATTGGCGAATAGTTCTATCGGTAACTTCTATTTCCTTTTCCAAATTTTGAGTTCATGAATAGTGTTTCCAAAATGGTGATGTCTACCAGTAACCTTTATTTCCTTTGAAAAATTTTGAGTTCATGAACAAAGTTTCTAGAATAGTGGGTTCTATAGGTAACCTCTGTTTCCTTTTCCAAATTTTGAGTTCATGAACTGTGTTTCCAAAACAGTGACGTCTATCAGTAACCTCTATTTCCTTTTCCAAATTTTCAGTTCATGAATTGTGTTTCCAGAATGGTGAGGACTATCTATAACCTCTATTTCCTTTTCAAAATTTTTATTTCATGAACATTGTTTCCAAAAAGGGGAGTTCCATCAGTAACCTCTATTTCCTTTTCAAAATATTGAGTTTATTAATAGTGTTTCTAGAACGGTGAGGTATATTGGTATCCTCTATTTCCTTTGTCAAAATTTTAGTTCGGTAAAAGTGTTTCCAGAATGGTGATATCAAGCGTATCATAAACCCCCGCTCCGTTATATCCTCAAAAGGGACAACATATCTTCCTCCCTTGTTTACCCCCTTGTTATATGGTTCTAGAGGCTCAAAACATTCCTTTCTTCCCATAGGAATTGTGAGATCAATCTTTTCCCCGTGGATTGGATTCCCCTTTATGTTCTTCCACCCTTTCCATTTTATACCATGTAATATTCATTCATTTAATGGTGTTTTTAGGGGTTTCAGTTGGTTCGGTCGTACCGTTGCATCCTTTGGTGGATCAAGTTGTAGGGAGAGGAGGATCGTGACCCATTGTGTGGATAAACAATGTCAATAACTATTTGTGTTTGGGGATTCATTGATTCTCTTTTATTTTACGTGCAACTGTATTGTTATCACATTTTATCCCAATGGACCATAATAGAATTAAAATAATAAATATCTTAACCAGATATATAAATCGATATTAGTCATATGTTATTTCCCCTTGTTTCTAGATAGTGTGATATCCATGCTTTCTTCATTCAGCTATTCATTTGTTAGGGAAATTTGTAAAGAACCTAAACTAAAATTAATTTATAACTATTTTCTATGGATAAAGATTCAAGAATATGAATTCGATTCTTCTTGTATTAATTTTATGTTAAAAAAATTATTGTAGTAAGCATGTGTAATTATTTTTGATAGATTACTGATTAGGTTTCCCAAATTTAGAACCTATGAATAATGAATCAGTTAATTCAAGATGGATTAATGAACATATTGTTTGATAATTCTTTGAAGGGTTCTGAGTAACCTTCTTTATTGTTAAAAGGCCTAGAGCCCAATTATTAAGATTCTTGTTTTCGTGCTGCTTGTGTTGTGATGTGATCATGGAGGGCTGTTGTGATATGTGGGGGCAAGGAGGCCATTTGGTTGTGGCTGAAAATGACGCCTAGGGTGGCGAGATTCATTAATGTATGCATGTATGTGTCGGGGAGGAACAAAAGGGATGATGGATTAAGATGGATGTGTTTGTTGGATGCTTTCACTTTCATTTTGGTTGATTATTAGTTTTACTTTTCCCCACAACCTATGGCAGCTAGTCTTGCTTACCCTTCATCCGAATGTGATGATGTTGTGCGGGGTATTCCTCGTGATTTCCATGTTTAGCTTCTCAAGGGAGGATTGGTCTACACTCTTCCTATAGGCGGAAAAGACTCGACGGGTAGAACATCTGCTCACCGTGTTAATCCCCCTTGTGTTTAGTATAATAGAATTTTTTTCTAAAATTCCTAGGATAATTGGAAATTAATTCTATAATGAATAATTTAATAAATTATATTTACCCATGGGTTTGTAGTTTCCAGGAACATAATGACGAGGTTTTAATTTTAAAGGGAAATTGGACTTTTGGTGTGATGCGAATGAAATTTAATGTCGAATTTTTATTTGAAAATTAATGTTTAATGAATTTATTATTTACTGTGAAACTGATAAAATTAGAATGAAATAATGTATTAATGCTATTTAAATGGTTGTGTGCTAATAGGATAACTAGTCTTAGATGTAGCAGCCTAGAGTCCAAGAGACGTTAACTATAGTTGAGTCTTTGACTTGGTTATGCCCATAGTGTGGTAGTGTGGTATAGTATATTCTGCACATTTTGGGTTTTTATAAGCCACTACACCCTGCCAATAAGAGAAATTGACACCCTGGGGGTGTTTTTTTTCCAACGTTCTTGTGGGAGGATGAATGGCTGACTACCCCCATTGTCCCACTCTCTTCTCTTGGTAGATAATTGTGCTCGTAAGCACATTGGACAATTTTCCCCATATATGTGTGTAGTGGGCTCTAGTGGCTTGTGGTTATTGACACACATATATTGTGGATGTAGTATCCCATGGACTACTATAGGTTTTACGTTTATAGGTTGTAATGTCTTGAGAAACCTTACACGGTGTATGGGATGTAATGGATTGAGGTATAATACCTGACGTATGATACACGTTTTTCATGTTGTGGTGGCTCCCGGAAACTACTTGGTTACTTCTTGCATAGATGTGGTGGTTTTCTTGCACAAGGTTTATGTTGTGGTGCTTTTCCCAGGTGTCTGTGGGAAATCCCTTTTGGAGATATATGTTTATGACATACGACATTGGGGAAAAGCAGCAAACCTGAGGGAAGGTAACAGCAGGAACCCTTGATATTCTATAATATATGATATATTCTTGTATGTGTTACTTGGTGAGAGTATCCATGGGGAGGATATGAACTTAGTATACCTTTTTAGGTGATAAGTTAGTTTCACATGTTGTTCCCTGTGCTTTAGCATGCTTTCATTTCTTTTATACGAGAGACTTTGGGGAGGATCCTTCTAAGTATACTGTTATAAACACTCTATGTGTATATAAACTATTTTTCAGGTCACATGGAGCTAGTTGGAGATCAAGGTGGTTTCTACTAGCTTGCGGTTGCAAGAGCTATTCATACTTGTGGTCACTGTTGTTTTTAATTTTTTTTGGGCACTCACAGTTTTCACCTTTCAGTTGTAGTAGGTTTTCAAGACATTATATACAGATACTTTGGATTTCATTTGTATTTTTGTCTAGGATGTAGTTGGTTTGTATCTTTCTTATCACTATCATCTGCATATGTTCTCTTATAGGGTAATGCCTCTCATCTGTGTATTTATTATACTCTCGGTGCTAGTGGCCAACCCGGGGCCTACTGGAGGTAGGACATGGGGGTCATTATCTCCCTTCTCACACTGCCGACCAGGGAGTGGTAAAAATTGTGGGGAGGGGTCATGACAATATTATAGTGATGGGTGGTCCATGATTTATATATCCCTCCAATTCATTTATTATTTTTTTATCCCATGAGATGTCATATATGTGGCATGAGATTTTATGCAATCCATAATATATTATGTTTTATTTCTTTTAATCCAAGACATAAAATTATATTTACATATTTTATGGGTTTTTCATATTCCAATCATTCATGTATGCTACCATTTAATAGTAACCCTCATTTTTAAGATTTTTATTCTAACAACTCAACGCTACATTGATATGCATATTAATTCACATATACATCATGGGATTATTCACTATGTTCATAATACCTTGTGTTTCATTATATATCACCTATTACTATGTAAATAATTAGGTTATCCCATACTATTAAATAATATCCAAATAATATAAGGGAATGATTCAGAATATAAAACAATAATGTTGTATTTTTTTGAAATGTTAGAATGTCGTGTATCTAATATCCCCTTGATTATATTCCTCATAAGAATTAAGAGTGATATTAAGTTTAAATTTAAAATATAAATCATAAATTTAGTTGTATAAATGGTATTTTTTTTATGAGTTAATGTGTATGAATGTGTTTTAAGCCTATCACATTATTTTTAACACTAATTTACCGACATTATCTTTTCAGTGTAAAAAATAACAATGGTTACAATCCGTATTAAAATTTTTTATGTTGACCATATTTCCAAATTTTGATCACCTTATTTAAAATATTTAATCCATTTATATTTATTTGTTATAATAGAGTAGATAAAATTATTTTTTTGATCAAATTTATAATGTTTAATGAATAAAATTCTAAAAGTTACTTATTAAAAATATTTTTTTTAAAATAAAATAAATATGTTAATTATAATAAACTTTATTATGTAATTTTCTTTGAAAACATAATTATATAATTTATGGATGACTTAAAGTTGAATGTTTTATATAAATATTTATTAATATAAGACAATTTTTGTAAAAAAAATTTATTTTTTACTATTCATTAAAAAATAAATATTCCCTAAAATGTCCAAAAAGTATACCCTCTAACAACATCAATATATTAATTTGAAAACATTTTATCATTTAATTTAAAATTATAAATTTTACTAAGGATCCATTTATATAATATATTAAATGAAATTGATTTTGATAATAATTAAAAAACTTATTTTGATTAAAAAATTTCATAATATTATTATAATTATTTTATGTTTATAATAAAATTCATAAATAATAGTAAGGAATAAAATTTATTATTAATTTTATATGGGATGTTATATTATTACTACTTATTTTAAATTACATTCAGTCAATTTTATTCAATAAATTAGAATATGGGAATATTTTCTAATAATAAAATATTCTATTACCCATGTGTAATCTCTAATCATGTGGATTTTCCACAAAACATTGTCTTTTTATATATCCTCATTATATAACACATTATCTCCATGGTAATTAATATGTAATTTAAATTCATATAAAAATGTTTTTAGGCATATTAAATACATCAGATCCCAAAACATGAAATGTATACAAAACATAGTTTCTTAATGGCATGGTATGAAATGTCTCATGTATCTACGATAATCATGGTGGTTAGTCCATTCAATATTCAATTGATCCAATTCTTTAAATAACATGATACACTATAATAATTCATGGGCATATCATTATATTTTTACCTAAACATATATCATATTTTCCATGGTAATTATTTTGGAAAACATAATCATTGACCATGAAAAAAGTTCATCCATGTAGTTATCCATATATTATTCATCCCACATTGAGACATAATCACATTTCATTGAATCAAATTCACATAATTATCAATTTTTCTACAATAAATGGTCATGTTCTCTACAGTTATAGAACTTCTTACCAAAATGATATTGTCTTAATACACATTCCATATAATACATAAAAAGGATAAACATATACATTAATGATTTCCATTATTATAAAAAAATATAACAAATGGTGTATGTTGATCCCATTAACCCTATTAATAATTGTAAAAAGATAAAAACATCTATTCCAAGGCATAATTTGTTTTCTCATAAATTTAATCAGATTAATGATGAAATATTTTACACATATTTACATCAACACCCAATGAATAACGGGATATCTTTTAAAATCTTATTTGTGAAACATGGATCATAGTTTGACACAATTTAGATAGGAACCTTATGTAACAAAAATTCTTCTTGAGGTACAATATATGAAAATGATATATAGATATAGTATCTCGAATGTGAATGAAATGAAATGTTCATGTTTGTCAAAAAAATAACCTAAATTGAAATATTATCTTAAAATATCTTTTGAAAAGTAACAAGGAATCAGGGATATATTTTATTATTTCCAGTTTGGAATTTGACAATGATGAATTATGCATTTTGATAAAAAAAATTCGCTAAAACCAATAGACAATTCAAAAAATTAATTGAAACTTTGAAATAATGTTCATTATTCCATCAATACAGTAATACTACCAATAGAAAATATGTATCTTAGATCATTATGTATAAAACAAAAAATGGAATATTTGAACATTGGTGAAAAATTGTCTCTTTAAATGGGATTCTTATTCCATTTATAATCACTATATAAATCTCAAAACACCTTCCATATTAATGTTAAATAAAGTATATATACCTTTTTTATAGTACTAGAATTCCATATATACCATGTTAATATATTTTATATTTCCTTATTCTAGCTCATGATTTCAACTTCATTGAATCCAGAAACAAAATAAGGGATGATCTGATATACTCATTTTTTAGGAAAATATTTGTTAAAACGTTTTTCAAATGAAAATTTTCAAAGTATTTCATGATTAATGTTGAAGTAGATTTCAAAAAAAATATTCATTTTATTATTTTCTAATGATGTTGATTATTTATAAATTGATTATAGTTAATAATTTTTGGAAAATTTTTTGGTATCATGTTATATTTTTTATTAGCAAATATATACGTATAATTTCATGGATCATTTTTTTGTAACTCATTTGAACATATAAATGATACATCAAAATACAAAAACAAAATGTAATTCCAAATATTTGGTTCAAAATTTAATAAGTGATGTTTTGCGTACTTGAATAATATGAAATTTATTGATCATTCTACATTAGAACAAAATCATATCCCTTGAAGGGTGAAGTTCTATAAATGAAAAATTTACCAGTTTAAGATGGATGGGATGCAATTACTTCATTAATAACTCTTTTTTTCTATTCCAATAATCAAAAATCACACACTTTCGTCCCAATGAATTTAACATAAATTCAAGGTATCATAGATAGTGTCTTAACAATTGATTATTGTTTAAAACAAAGTATCAGTATTTACTTACTACATAAAAAAAACAAAAAATCTTATGAAAATCTTATGTATTTTCCATCATTGAAAAACATAATTTTTAGAATCATTATTAATTATTATATATTTATAAACAATACAACAAAAGAAATAAAATGACGATACAAATACTTCACAATTACTAAACATTCCATATATATTATTTATCATTAAGGTATCCAAAATAAATCCTTAGATTCATTTATGATCCTTTAGAAATTTAAAATATAATAATATATCATCAATAAACATATCAAAAAAATTACCAAATATGTTAATTAAAACACAAATCTTATGAAACAATAATAAAAATATTCTATTACAAAACTGAAAGTGAATAAATGTAATATCACATTTCCAATGTTCTGTAAAAATTACATTTTTAGAATATCAACTGCCTTTCACATCATATGTTCATACCCTTATGAGAGATAAATATTCAAAACGTAATTCCCTTTCTATGGTATAAAAACGATTCCTCACAGTAATTTAAATAACATTATACTAACTAATAATTTTATCTAAAATATTTATATTATATAAAATATCAGAATATATTCTTAACAACTACTGAATATAGTGTCTATAATATAGAAATAACTTTCAAACATTCTCAATGATCATCGAGGAATATATTATTATATAATTGGGTTTTATTTCTTAAGTACAAAACTCATATATTATGATGAGGACATGTCTACTCATTATCCATTTTCATAAAATGTATAATAGTGAACTGAAGCACATTTTTCTTTCTTTAGAAATTATCAGGAATTTCATTATGTTTTCTTATTTTTTCATTCTAATCTTTTTATATGATGAGAAAATATTAGAAGTTGAGATGAGAATAAAAATCAATAAGGGAAATAATATTATGAAATACATTAGTACAATTAAAATAATAAAAACCCAAAAAAATGTTAACATTATTAAAAAAAATTAGTGAATGAAAAAAATAATATATTCATTCAAAAAACAATTTTTAGCAGAAAAAAATTAAATCCTGCAAAATGAAAATAGAAATTCATTTCCTAAAAATTGATAAATATATTCATAACTCATTTTAGAAATAACTATATCCCAATTAACCCAATATTAGAAACATAAATGGATAATTCCCTCTATTATTTCAATGAATAAAAGCATCATTAGCCAATTCATTGGATTGATATATCGGGTTCAACCATTATATACGTTGTACCAATATCACCAGTACAATAAGCTCCTTGGGCACACCCATAACATATTATGTATTAGGATAAAATTTCATATAATTAATTTCATGATTAACCATTATCATGTTTAATTATAAATTACCCTAGATAGATAATAAACATTAATCTTTATTTAATTTTGGAACCCCTGAAAATTTTGTTTGAACATATATGCACAAAATTTTCTGATATCGAATTATTATTAACAATAATTTTTTTTCCTAATTTTAAACATCCCTTAAAAAGTGATCATAAGAATTTCATTAATTAAAAAATATATTATTAAAAAAAATTAATAAAATAAAATAATATTTTCATAGGCGGGAAAATTAAAATACATTATATATGTTAAAATTGACCAGTCGTTTCCTTCATTTTGTAATAAATGTCAAAACATTAAGGTTAAAATCATTAAAAATATTTATTTTTAAATAATTTTACTGAATTTTAAGTCAAATTAGTTTTCCATTTTAATTGATTTTAATCCCTATAAATACATACATAATATAATTTATTGAATATGTACATGTATTATAATGGATTATAAAATATATATTTTTTATATTTTTTTCAATGATATAATATTAAGAGTATCCTACCTCGATTATGAATCAACTCCTATGTTCCTTATGCTATTGAAATAATAATAATAATAATAATATATCTCAAGAGCCTGTTTAATTTTTTATTCATATTATTATACTTTGCTCCATGTTATAGTCAATAACATAATCAATTTATTTCATATAATATGTTTGGAAGATATTCAACTCATATGTCCAAAATGAATTCACAAGGATGTATTTGGTAAACATGGATTTTATTTCATCAAAAAAGATATAACTACTGTGAAAATAAATATCACTACCATTGAATAAATGTTTTATTTAAATAATCAATTAATAATTATTTTGAAAAATTAACCATGTTATAATTATAAATATTTATTATCATATGTACTCGTGGGTAACATTTATATTATCCAATAACCATAATTGGAGGTTTTAAATTACTATTTTTTCAATACATAAGAATAATAATTATTTTATTAATATCATTAGTTCATTTGAAAACACATTTATGAAAAATAAATTTTATATGTTGATAAAAAATTCCCACAACTTATTTCAGAGGGTAATCCGCACATAGAGTCTAAGGATGTTATAATTTTCCATTGGTTGTAATGGTAAAACATATATAATATATTACATCTCATTAATACATAATATTTCATTATTACAAAAAATATAAATAAAAAATGGAACTCTAACATTAAATGAGATGTGGTTATGGATAATGAATTACCCAGGTTATTGAGTTGGAAGCTTGTCATACACTTGAATGAATAGTGTGTTTCCCATTTTATATTTTATGGATATGAATATTTTTTATTCAGTAAAATAATAATGTATCATTAATATATATATATATATATATATATCATAATTGATGAAAAATATTTTATGATGATAAATGTTGAAATAAACAAGAAATAGATTAGTTAGGACATATATAATTTTCATTGAAAAACTATTTTCCGAACAACATAATCATTATATGATTATTATTATTTCTGAAAATAGGTTATTAATTTTGTGGGTAGGAATATTTATGGTGTATATGGGTAGTGTAACACCCCGACCCCAGAAGCCCAGAGTCGGTGCATTAGTACATATCATTGGCATGATCACAAGGGATCAAATATCGAATGACAGATCAGTTTAATAGCCTTATAAGTAACAGATATATACATACGTGTTACATTACATTATGAAATGAAAAACAACTACATTGTGTCTCCTTTTATCACATTCATCTTTCTTATACTATCCTAGCAGTTTAGTCATAATATACCTCTTCACATCCTGGAAAAAATAAAACATAGAATGGGGTGAGGAAGGATGCTCAGTAAGGATTACTATATAGTAGAATATTTCATAAAAAAGAATAAATGTTTAATGCAATGTATAAGACAAAAACATAATCCCTTTAAAATTAAACATCAGCATAATATGAAAAATATATATCAAATAATTCCATTTACTTATTCACATGGATATTCTACTAGTACAATAATCACATGCAATATCAATAGCCAATTTCATATTTTTGGAATTCATAATTCTGGACATCATAACCACATAGTCAAGGCCTTGTGCAATCACTAAAAATATGTTTTTGTCAAGGCCTTGTGATGAGACACTAGATTTTATCAAGAGACCTACCGATGATTTGAGGATATATAGTGGGACCCACCTATCAATTATTAATTCCGATGTATTCCTCATGTGATATTTTTGAAACATAACATAAACATTCATATTAAAAGAAGCATACGTAATGTCAATACATTATCCATAAAACGTGAATGGTATAAAAATTAACACATCCACAATCAAACATATCATAAATACATCAAAATAATATGGATGATTGTATCATAATAAATTAACTTCAATAAAGAATAATCAATGTTATTTACATAGATCAAAATAATCATCAATACTATTTGAGATAAATATCACCCTTTTTCTAGAAAACATTTAAAAGTATCACTATTAATCAAGAAACCATTTAAAATGGATTTTTTAATTAAAGTTCCCCATACCACATGGAAACATTTAAAAGGAATTTTAATATTAAAAAATTAATATCCATATAAATAAATCCTTGAATCCATTTTTAAATCATGGATATTAATTAGAATGATTTAGAAGATTAAAATTTTTAAACATTTAAAAAGATATTTTAGTTAGAGTTTATAAGAAAATGTGAGACGTTTGAATAAAAATAATTGAGTTAATCAAAACATTATTATATCATTATAATAAAATGATTGTTGATATACTATGTCAATATACATGATATAAATCATATAAAAGTGAATTTGTGCATAACAATAAAAAAGTCTCAATGAAATATAAATTGAGAAGAAACCCCTTACAAAGACCAAATCCATATGTTAAGGATAAATCAATAACTTAATTATGTGTGAAAAAAAATTGATATTATTGGATATTCATTGTAAATTAATTTGAGGATATTCACACATATTCTTGTAAAAACAACACCAATGACATGAGTGTTTAAGTCAATGAATTTAAATTGAGTTAAGATTACTTTTATCAAGGTCATGTTGATGACTTGAATATTTATCAATGGAGTGATTTTGTGTATCAAATTTATATCCACACAAAGGGGACTGAAAATTAATATATAAATAAATTAATAGTGATTTCACACATAATCTTTGTGTAAAATAATCAATGAAGTTTGTGTAAAACCCAATGAGTGGAAATTGAAATTAAAAACTCCCTTAATGATTTGATAATATACGAAACATAAACCTAAATAAAGAAGGATAACAAAATGAATATGTAAATACCAATAAATTAAATCTTATTACATAATGAGTATGATAATGGTCAGTACCAACACCACACAAAAGGAATTAGTGGAAAATATACCTTGAATCTCACAAGAATAAAAGTCAGATGAAATCCTTATACCTTGCACTTTTCCGTAGTATAATGTAATTTAACCTCATGTATAATGGGGAAATCATTGTTATTAAATAATAAAATAACCAAATGCATAAATATTAAAACATATACGATCTTATAAAATTTCATTGTTAATGATATTTCAGTAGTAACATTGTTTGGGGTGTCAAATGATTCAATTTCCATTATATGTATTATAATGAAAGTTATGTTTGTTATATATTAGATGTATGCCAATCATACAAATAATTAAATCATGCTATTAAAAATTATTTTAAAATAATCATATGAAAATCATTCTTGAATCGTTACGATCTGGAATTAATCTTATCACGTTTGGGGATACAGTAATCTGTTCGTACGAACGAGCAACAATATCATAAAATTGTTGGAAACATAATATATAGATGGTTGGAATATTATATATATATATATATTAATTATGATATATATTTATTATTTTCTTCATTTTACTCATTATTATACCCATCCAAATAATAATGTGTCGAATAAAAAAATACACCATGACGTGGAGACGATAAGTCATACGTACACACGTATGGTGACTTTGTAATTCATATGATGGATAGAATAGTGAATATGGTTATACCATATTTATAATAACATCACAATATGTTGAAAGTACTGGAGTTATTATTTTGGTATTTAAATAACAAATAAATAGGAAGTAGAAGAAGAAAATAACTTTGAAAGAGGTGGAGAAATTACTACCTCTTCTTCGGGTGCTTCTTTTTTATTTGATCAAATGGATCCTTAAGTAGGAATTATGATCACATTAAATACTCTATGCTTAAGTGAGGGTAGTTGGGAGAATATTTGAGTAGGGTTTGTCTGATACAAATGGCTTTGAAGGTTTGAACCTAAGAGAAGGGGACATACCCATTTATAAGAGAGGTGGGGGTCACTTTTGGAAACTCATGAAATATTATTTTATTGTATTATCATATTAGGATTATAATGGATTCAATTTGTTTTATTTAAAGGATAAGGTGGATATGGGTTTCAATACGTTCATAAAATTGGTTTTAGAAAATTTTAGGTCACCATATTAACCATATCTTGTAGATTTAACACTTAGTTAATTTGTTTAACTATTATAATGGCTTCTTGTATTCTTATAATATATGGTCAATAAAATTATTATAAACAGAAAATAGAACCAAAAGTGGTTAATTAATAATATATCTGTCATTATATAATTCATAATTCTAATACATTTATTTTTAGGAATATTATATCCTTTAGTGACATGATATTCTATTGAAAACTCATTTATGTCAATTTTGACACTATTTATTATTTGGTTATTGTGAAAGTAATAATAGCATGATTAGTTCTATAAAAATGAATCAATCAACCCTACCATTTTATTTTAATCATAGAAATACTATTAATGCATCATGTATATCAATATCAATTTATATTTATATTTATAATATAAATTATTTTAATCATTTATTAATAAGATAATTATAGCATCATAATTGTATCAGAAATAAATTCAATTATATAATCTAGAAAAATTATAAATATAATACCATGATGTTGGAAATACTTCTAACATTCTAATTAATATTTATAGTCGAATTTTTATAATGCATTACAATATATTAAAAATAAATTACTTTTGAATATTTCAATTTAACACTCTTAACTCTTCTTTAAATAAAATAATAATAATTTTATCGTGTAATACAATTGGACCAAAGGGGATCATATTTTGTTTCTAAGGATTATTTTGGTAAAAAAACACTTATCCAAAAGAATTATGATCCATGTCAGTGTAATCAAAATAAAAAATTTTACCATTAATTACCCTGTTTACTTATTATTGTGGTAAATAAATGTCAAATGTTATTATTCACCAAAATTTATTATCAACAAATTAAACAACATTTTACCAAAAAAATATCAACCATGTCTCTCAGATATTTAAAATTCAAATCACAAAAGTCATAAAATAACGTTTTATGCAAATTCTCTAACGTGCCTAGAAGGTGGGTACAAATAAGATAAAAATTTCATTAAATTTTTATACATCTAATTTTTATTGTAAAATGACTCCAATGAATTACATTGCACTAATATATTTATATATTTATTTTATTTTTACTTAATATTAATTTAAATAAAATAATTAATTAATTAATTAAAAAGTTGGTTTTTAAACAAAAATGCATGGTTTTTCACTATTCATCAAAAATTGAATGTTTCATAAAAAATAAAAAAACACCCTAATATAATATTATTATTCTGAATCCAAATATGAGGATAATTTTACAAAATAAAAAACATAGATGGTTAATTAATTAAATTAAAATAAATTCCCATTTTCAAAATAAGAAAGAGGGGTTTTGAGAAGTAAAAACTATTTAAATATTGATATGATTTTATGTCTAATTTAAAAGTAAAATTACATCCATTGACCAACATTGAATTAAATGATAAAAATATAATATAACTATATATCAAAACCATTCAAAATTTTAATTTAACACAATAAATTATTTTGAGTAAAAAATTATTTTCAATTTAATTTTAGTATCGATCAATATTTATCAAAACATAACAGTTCTCAAAAAAACACAAAAAAATAATCCAAATTAAATTTTTTATGTTATGCTTCAAGAGAAGAATTTTATTTCATCCAGTTGAATATATAATAGTTTCAAATATTTGATTAGTAAGGGATCTCCATTAAAAGGTAGAAAATATCGTTTTTTTTAAATACTTCCTTTATATGAAAAATTGAATTTGTCCTTATATTATGTTTAATAAACACAAATGATGAATTCGAAAATTATATGGGATATATATATAAAATTCAAAATGTGCTTATTAATTTTCATACCCACTTTTAAAATGATGATTTTGATAGTCCGAGTTATGCGTGAACTCAGTGTTGCGTACATCGCACGATATTTTATTATTAAAAGAGAAGCATACCGTGGAATCATGGGGTGTTACATTCTTCCCCAATTCAATAAATTGCATCTCTACAAATTGAAATTGTTTTTCAGAAATAAAAGGTCATAAAAATAGAAAATATCATTTTGGAAAACCTACATTGGATATAGGGGTAATACATTTCAGTCTTAATAATAGGGAATGGGATATTAAAATGTTACCACAGAATTAGGTTTTCGAATAGGAGAACATTGGTGGAAATTATAATTGGATGAAAAATGTAAATATTTATATGGAGTCACTGAGGTCATCAATCACAAATAAGTGAATGGAAAATGGAGGGCCTCAAAGCCACAAATCTATGATGAATAGCGTAAGGTATTAGGATAAAACATTTTTTGGTTTTTGATCCTTCCCATAATGATTATGAATTAATTTCTTCATTGGATAAAAAAATTCTTGATAAGTAGTGTTCCATCATTTAACTGATTTGTACCACAAAATCATCTTTCACTCAAATGATGAGTATTAAAGATGACTTGGTCACACCTGAGGTGCTAGAATCAACTTATATAGGATCACATAATCCAAAAAAGACGAACTATATATTTCCCTTGTCTTTATATATTAACCAAAACCAAAATGGTTAGAACAAGATCAGATGATCCCCATAAATGATAATCCTTTAGAGAATGAAATAATAATCTTAATTTATAAAATTTAACCAATAATAGAGAATGTTCAATAAATACCATTCAATTCACAATTGTCATTAAAATATTTAAATATAATCCAAACTATGATAGAAATTCAAAACTCAGAATAATCTGATTATGTAGACTTCCACGTTAAATTATATCTCCAAATAACATCGACTAATCTGAAATTCAAAAACATAAAATTAATTAACCATATCAAATATTATATATTATAAGTTAATAATTTTTATAAATGACATAAATCGCAATATGTCCTCAATAAAAACATAGATAAAAATTCACTCTTACTCCTCCAATGTAATACCATAGTATTCTACTTTCCTTAGGCATAGAGTGTTCCCAGCATAGCGAACGTCATCCAAAATAACATTTATCACCTAATCACCAAATTATTTTCCTATAATAAGTATATCAGTTTGATGAGCATATGATACCAAATCATCTTATTATTGACCTATAAGATCATTTAACTTAAAATAATTAGTAACATTAACAAGGGACTTCCCGTAGTCTAATGGTAGGCGATAAATCTCAGTCGCACTTTGGTTGTGGGATCAGTTCTCACAGCTTTGTCCGACACTAAGTGTTATCAGATGCTCTGTGTGTTGTCCATTTTCAAAAAATAAATTTTATAACATTCCCAAAATGAAATAATTTCCTCAAAATATCCGTTATATAATTTTACTAAAAATGTTACCTCTTACCTCACATTTTCACCCCAAAATATAATAACTTGTAATTTCCTCAAATTCAAGGATCATATAAACCCAAATGGTTATTTAAAACTATACTCACAATACCAATGATAACACTTCCTCAAATAGAATTTTCACATAACAAACTGTAGGGTTACATATACAAGAGAAATGTCTTAAAATGTAATCCAATAAATAAAGGTCACTAATACCATTAAACATTTCACCATCCATTTATTTCCACATAGGATTTTATTTTACAATGTGGTTATCCTAAAGAATATGTAATTCACTCAGGTATTTCCCAGGTCCCCTGTATTTATGACAGATGATTGTAAATAGATGATTGGGATCATTTTTATTTACTTCCATAGTACTCTTCTTTTTTCCTCAGCAATTTTTTACTTTATATCCTTCTTTCCTACACAAAATGCCTTTCATTGTTCCATTGAGAGACTTTATTAGGAGTCTCTTTCCACATTTCTTGGATGATGGAAATTGGGATTTATTTTCTCCATGGTATCCACTGTGGGATCTTTTATCATTCCCCACCTTTCTCATCTCTGTTGAGTTTGGGAGTTATTTAATATATATTTATTTGATAATATTTTTTGAAAACCTATTTGGCATGAACAGAATATCTTTTAATCCGAACAAAATTCTATTTTTGTTCTCATTTACACCACCAGTCATACCATGCACATCACTTTTAGTTTTACTATGACTTCCTTGGAATCTAGCCATTGACTAAAACCAGAAATCATTGTTTGAGTTACAACAATCCTAATATCATTTAGAGAATATAATGACACCTTATTTAAAATTGAAAACAACTTAAGTTTCACCAAGGTTATTTATTCTCATCTTATTTTAAAATCCATCATATTGGTTTTGTAAGGAAAATGTGAATTACACAAAGAATATCCAAATGGATTGTCGTAACCAAGATTACATCAAGGCACGTTGTCGTGCACCAGTTCCTGTTCGAATCTAGCTCAAAGAAGTGTTTTTGTGTTTTACCACTAGGTATATCAATGCCAAATATGCCTATACCTTGTTGTATCGAGACATAGATGTATTTATGGGAAAACCCAAATAATATTTAGTTTATCAAAAAATTTGGATGTTCTTCTATACTAACCCCCAAAGTCTATCTTTGGGTAATGTTTTCAAATTATAGTTTTTCTAAATCTAGATTCCAAGGTCTATACTAAACTTTATTTGGTACTAACCGTAACACCCCAAACCCAGATGCCCATAGTAAATGTCTTATTAGATAAAATTTTCATGATCACAAGGGATCTATTCCCTAAAGACTGATAATTTTAGTATCCTTGGAAGAAAAATATACATACCTAAGATTTACATAACATTGTGAAATGAAAAACAATAAATGTGTGTCTCCTTTGAAAACATTAATCACCTTTATACTATCCATAAAGGTAAGTTATAATATAAATATTCACATCCTAGGAAAAATTATACATAGAAAGGGGTGTGCTCAGTTGGTCAGTAAGGATAACAATATACTAGAACCATTCATAAATAAATATAAACATTTAAGGAAATGTATAAGTATAAAACATAACGCTTTTAAACATAAACAACCACATAATAGGGAAAATATAAATCAAATAATTCAATTTACATATTCACATGTATATTCTAATAGTTGAATAATCACATGTAATATCAATGTCTTGTATTATATTGATGGAATGCAAAATGGTGGACATCATAACCACATATTCAAGGCCTCGTACCAAGACTAAAAATATGATTTTTTAAGGGCCTTGATCCAAGACAGTAGTTTGTCTTATGAGACCTACTGATGCATCAAGGAGCTATAGTGGGCTCTACCCATCACCTACTAAGTTCAATTAATATCTCATATGAATATTTTGAAACATAACATAATCATTAGTATTAAAACAATCTAACAAAATATCAATACATTATCGTTAAACAATGAACTGTATAAAAAATAATAAATCCACAGTCAAACAAATAATAGAACCTATAATACAATATGGAAGATAGAATCAAAATATATTAAACGCAATTGATAATAATGAAGGATATTGACATAGATGAAAATAATCATCAAACTATTTGATTGAAATATCCCCCTTTCTCATGAAAACATTTAAAAGTCTCACTATTTATCAAGTGGATGTTTAAAATCGATTTTTTAATCAATGTTTTCCATTACAAAAGGAATCATTTTGAAGGGATTGCAATTTTAAAACCTTGATTTCCATATAAATAAATTCTTAAAACTGTTTTTAATACATGGACATTAATTACAATGATATAAAAAAATTAAATATTTAAAAATAGATTTTAGTTAGAGTTCTCATCCAAATGAGAGATGTTTGAATAAAAATAATTGAGGTAATTAAAAAATTATAATATCACGAGAATAAAGGGATACATGATTTACTGTGTCAAATTACTGTATGTAGACCATATAAAATTGAATTGGAGCATAAAAACCAAAAAGTCTCAATGAAATGTTAATTGAGATGAAATACCATATAAAAAACATATCCTTATGTTAAGGATAAATCATTTACATAATTATGTGTGAAAATTTTTAATACACTGAATATAAATGGGAATCCAGTGTAAATCAATATGAGTACATTAACACATATTCTTGTAAAAACAACACCAATGATTTGGATGATTAACTCAATGAATGGAAATTGAGTTAAGATTAACCTTATCAGGTTCATATTCATGACATTAAAATTGATCAATAGAGTGATTATGTGTATCAAAATTCAATCCACACATAGGTGAGTTGAAATTAATACATAGAAAAATAATTATTGATTACACACATATTTTTGTAGTAATGTAATAAAAAATGTTTGCTTAAAACCCAATGAGTGGAAAATGAAATTTGTAATTCCCTTACCGATCTGATAACTTAAGAAACATACATCTCATAAAAGAAGGATCATAAATAATTATATGCTAATACCGATAAATTAATATATAATACACTAATAATACAACCATGGTAAGTACGTAAACCACAAAAAATAAAATAGTGTCATATATATCATGAATTTATCATGAATAAAATTGATAGGAAAACCCCTTACCTTGAACTTTTCCTTAGTATAGGGTAGTTTAACCTCTTATATAATGGTTAAATCATGGTTATTAATTTATAAAAGAAACATATACATAAATATGATATCATATATGATCATCTAATATTCCTTTGTTAATGAAAATTCAGTATTACCATTGTTTTGGGTGTTAACTAATTCATTTTTGTTTATATGTTTTGTTATTTCAGTCATGTTTGTTATGTATAGGATATATATTATTCATATCCAGAAAAAAATTATGTTCTCCAAAAAAAATTATAAATCATAAAATAAAAATTATTCTGTAATTATTCAATGAGGAATGAATCTTATCACGTTTGTGGAGATAGTAATTTGTACGTACGCACGAGGGACAATATCATTCAATTGATGGTAAAATCAACTGAAATTAGATGTTATAACCTATATTAAGTATTATTAACATGTTATATTTATTATGTAAATCAATTTTACTCATTATTATACTAATCCAAAAAATGATGTTTTGAAAAACAAATTATACCACGGTGTGGAGACGGTAAGTCGTACGTACCCACGTATGGGGACTTTTTCATTCACAGGATAGATAAAATATTGAATATCATTATACCATATATATAATAATATAAAATATTTATAAGTAAAAGTATTTTTTATGTTTTTATTGAAACAAATAATAAATAGGAAGTGGAAGATGAATAGAACATTGAAAGAGGTGGTGAAATTATTACCTCTTCTTTGGGTGCTTCCTATTGATTTGATCAAAAGTGCTCTATAGGATGGAATTATAATAAATATAAGGCCTATATTATCAATTTATGGTATTTGTGAGGATATGTATGTAGGTTTTGGCCTAGGCAGAAGAATTTGGATGTCTGAAATTAAGAGAAGGATAAGTACCCTTTTATATGATAGGTGAGTGTCATTTTAGGAAAAACATGAATTGTTATTTTATTATATAATCACTTTGTATTTATAATGTATCCAAATAGATTCATTTAGATACTATGGATGGTATGGGTCAATATAATTTCATCCAATATGTTTTATACAAGTTTAGGTTGCCATATTAACATTAACATTTAGATTGAACTCTTAGTTAATTAGTTTAACTTTTACCATGTCTTCATGTATTCTTAAAATATATTGTTTATAAACATACTATGAACAATCAATAGAACCTAAAGTGGTTCATTAATGATCTATATATCATTTTATAAGTCTCTTTTCTGACCCATTTGTTTTTAAGAATATAATATCATTTAATAAAATAATATATTTTTTAAAAACTCATTTATGTCAATTTTGACAATTTTTTATATTTGGTTTTTGTGAAAGTCATAACAACATTATCACTTTAAAAAAATTCATTTAACATACCATATCATTTCATATTAATCTATTAAATTATTTTAATTCATCAAATGTATCAATTTACATTTGTTTTGATTTTTATAATATCAATTATTTTAATCATTCAATAATAAGATAATCATTTCATCATCGTTGGGTCGTAAATAAATTTAATTATTTAATGTCTAAAAATTATAAATAAAAAACCATGATGTAGGAAATAATTTTATCTTTCTAATTATTACTTATAGTAGAATTTATCTTATGTTATACCTTATATTTAAAATATTTTAATTATGAAAATTGTAATTTAAAACTTTAAACTATTATTTTAATAAACTAATAATAAATGACTTAATCTAATCCATGTGAACCAAATAAAATTATATTTTATTAATAATGATTATTATTATTTAAAAACACTTATACAATAGAATGGATACATGTGTTAGGCTAAGTATAATATCATTTTTACCTTTAATAACCCTATTTACTTTTAATCGTTGTAAATAAAATTCAAAAGTTATTGTTCACCTAAAATTATTTTTTATTTTATTGAAAAAAAATTACTTAATAATGTAATCCAAGTCTATCAAAATTTTTAAATTCAATTCACAAAAGTGATAAAATTATGTTTAATTCATATTTCCTAACGTGTCTATAAGGTGGGTAAAAAACGTTAAAAAAATTGAATAAAATTTTATATATATAATTCTATTAAAAAATGACTCCAATGAATTGAATGAAACTAATATATGTATTATTTATCTATTTTATAAAAAAATAATTTAAATAAAAACAATAATTATTTAAATGAAAATCTGGTTTTTAAATAAAAAAGACGTGTTTTTCACTATCCAACACCAATAGAATGCTTTCAGAAAAATTCCCAAAATTCAACCTAAGATAATTTTAATATTTGAAATAAAAAAATGATTTATATTTTTCCAAATTCAAAACATATATAGTGAATTAATTAATTTAAAATTAATTTCTATTTTCAAAACCAAAAACGGGTTTTTGAGAAGTAAAACTATCAAAAGATTCAAATGTGTTTATGTTTAACATAAAAGTGAAATTACATTCAATGAAAAAAAATGGATTACATGATAAAAATATAATCTAAATATAATTCCAAATAAATTAAAAATTATATTTTAACACTATAAATTATTTTGATTAAAAAAGTAGTTTTCAATTAAAATTTAGTATCTCTTACTGTTCATGAAAATATGAGAGTTATCATAAAATCACCAAACATTTATCCAAAATAAATTTTTATGTCCTTCATATAAAGAATATTTTAAATTCATAAAATTGAATATATATAATTGTCCATTATTGGATTATAAAGGTTTTTGCATCAAAAGGCCGAAAAAGAGCTTTTTTTAAGAATTATTCTTTTATCTGAAAAATTGATTTTTTCCATAGATTATAACTAATAAAAACAAAAGTTGAATGTTAATATTATATATGATATATATATATATAATATTTAAAATGTGGTTATTACAATTCATAACATATTTTTTAACAGCTAGTTTGATAGGTTGTGGTGTGCTTGAACTCAATGTTTTGTACATCACATGTTATCGTATTATTCAATGTGAAGCGTACCATTGAAACTTGGGGTGTTACGAGTAGCTAAATGATAAAATTTGAGCTAAAAAATGTGGGAGGAATAGATGAGAGGATATTCCCTTTTATAAGTGGTAGGATGGGAAATTTTTAAATTACATAAATTGTTAAATTAATATAAATTAATTCATATTTTTATGTAGTTAAAAATATGTATAATTAGATTTCAAGATTATCACGAGTCAAAATTCTCTCATAATAAAATTTAATTTTTCTTTACCTAATATTGTTGTTTTAAAAATTTTCAATGGTTAATTTGATTAAAAAATATTAATGTTTGATATAGTAATACATACAATAAATTTACTATAAAAGGATAATTTAAGAAAAAACATACCAGGACTGATCTTCTAAACCATATATCATTCAAATTCCCATGGATAAAAAAATTTGTAATTTTAAAACATTTAATAATATATTGTTTAGTCAAAAACATTATTTCTATCATTCTTTGGGACTATTAATGTATGTTTTAATTAAACTCATCAAGAATAAAATTATAGAAAAATATAAAACCCTAAAAAATCCCTAAAACATAACATGTATCAATATAATTTATGGATCCCTTTCAATTACATAATTTTTTTTAATATAATAGTTTTTGAAAATAATATTATTATATTTATACTTCTTACCCAATCACTATATTTAAATTTCATATGTAGTTATAGTAATTATTTAATTATAAAAAAGTTAAAATATTTTTCCATAATAAATAAATTTTTTATTTTATATAACCACATATAATAAAAACATAACCTCTATTATCATTATGAATTTATTTAATGAAATTAAAGACATGAGTCTGACATTTTTTTATTTAAAAAATAATAAATTTTTAATGAAAACATAAATAAATAGTTATCATATGATAGAATTTTGGATGATTTTGGATAAAATATAATCATGAAATTTGAATAACGCATGCTTTTTTATTTTATTTTATGAGGTATCACAATAGTTTTAACCCTAATTATACCATTTTTTACTACCAGAGTAAAAAGTATTATAAGGTTACAATTCAAAATATAAAAAATACAACAATGCATATTTACCAAATTTCGGACCTCCAAATTTCGCATATTTATAAAACATTTCATGATTTAATTGGTTAGAGTGGAATAAAATAATATAAATATGATCACACTAAACATGATGGAATCCTTATTTTTTAAGAAGAATGTATATTTTTCATATTAATTGTTGTTTTAACAAATTCAATAGTAATATTATTTCTAATTACATTTAATTAATTAATTTTAATAAAACCGAATTAATGATTTAAAAAAAATATTATAATAAATCATTGTAAATACTTTAAGATAATAGATTCTAAAAAAATATATTATTCTAAAAATTCATCAAAAAATAAATCTTAAAGGAAAATTTGTTTTGTTTTAGAAGAGGATATCATTAAATATTATTTCATAATAAGTTAATTCATTCTTATAAAAACTTTAACATCTATATATTTAATTTTTTAAAAAAATAAATGGAATATATATTTATAACAATATTATTATTAACATTTATAAAGACAAAGTAAATAATAAATCTAAATGAAAATAAATATATTAAACCAAACTCATGAATACTATTTTTTTCATTAACTTGATTATTAACATTAAATATGATGTAAAATTACAAGGATTTTATTTCGTACGATTTCATAGGGTTTAAACCAAATATATAATTTTTTTCAATGTTATTAAAATAGTGGAAAATATTTCAATGACATCATTAAAATGGTTTTGAACAAGTCAATTAAAACTAAGGTACTATAGGAGGATTTTTAGATGATGGGTTTCCTCAAACTGAGCACATCACTCTAGGGTTATCAAATATTTATTTAATTCAATGTATATTGAAGTATTCTTGTTTTTTAGAATCGTAAGATGATATTTTAGGGTGCCAGGATGTATAAATTCGAAGTGTAGAGGATGAATTAAAATTTCTATATCATTTATGGAGCATACAGTTTCTAAAAAAATGATATATGATCATGTTAACACTAACATAAAACTATAGATAAGTTATTTCCTGTTAAAAATTTCAAGATTTCATACTAATGGTATGAGTATCTTTTAATGAAAATAATGTTTAAAATACACCTGATATATTCACGGATCTCATTAACAAAGTCAACCATCCATATGTTACCTTTTTCATTAAGGCGTTTGTTAATGATATCCTTACATACTATAATGCCTCCATGATATATACAATAAAATTATCAGTTTTTTATACTCTACGAGGTAATAATATTTATGAAAATTTCACTATGATTCAATTATGTATCAATGAGGTAGGTGTGTTAGGCATGTATTATATGGGGAAAGAATTTATATTTACACTGAGAAGGCCGAGGGTGTGATGTCATTGGAATGTCCTAGAAATGGTTTTAAGAATGGGTGTTTTCTTTGGTTGGCGTCATATTTCTAATGGTTTAATCATAATTTATCTATATAAACAACAAAAACTCTTTGGATTTCCTAGAAGTGGGAGATGTTTTATTGGATATATCAGTGTTATGTTCCCATTCAAGTGACATGTATGAGATTGATAATAATAGTAATCCTAATATTTCTAGAGCATGAAATTTGATATGTTGTATTCTATGATGACTCAGGTTTTGTTATTATATCTCTTGTAATGTAAACGGATCTTGTAATACATTATAGGTATCACTATCTTTGACCCCATGATCGGAACTACCAATCATATGACTTTGAGTTTTCATCTATTTTCCATGATGTCATGTGTTAGAAAAATTGTATATATATATAGATTTTTTACATATATATAGACCACATGATCTAGTGTTACATCTTCTCTTAATTGATATACAAGAATATGATATAGTAACAACAAACATTTTTTGATATTTGTTTTTCTTATATGAAATGTAACATTGTTGTTGATTATCTTCTTTGGCAAAGACGTGATTTTGGATTGAGACCTTTAGATAAATTATTCTAGTTGATGATATTATTAATTCAATAGTTGGTCGATTAATCAAAGAGTAAATGTTAATTTCATGTGTTTCATTGGTTTTCGTGATGACATTGGTAGACTTGTTTATGACTAGTCGGGAGTCATATAAAAATGTATTGTTATATGTTAAGGATTGGAAGTACATGACCTACTTTTGGGGTGGTCAATTGATAGTGATGAAAATATTTATACTCATGGGTGATTTTTAGACATATTTTCCATTAGGGAAATGTTTTTGATAGAATTTATTTATCTCAGTGTTATATACACATATTATTCATAAATATTTATAGTGATATCATAGGATTGTTCTAGAGGACGCGTATTAGTATCGATATTTTATGTTTCACATCACATTGACTTATTATAAAGAGGGTAAAGTTTTATAATTATTAAACCATTGGACATGATTATCTGCATCAATTTATTATGTGTTGTTGGGAAGGTGACATGGTATACATCGTAAAATGGCTTTCTAATGACCTTATGAAGTATAAATTATCTATAATTGATAGTTGAGTAGTTGAGAAAGAATCACATTTCATACTGGAAAAATAGAGTCACACGTCATATGTTAAGGAGATGATTTAATTCCTAGAAATTGTATGATGATATGGAGTTCCTTTAAGTATAATATTGAAATGTTATAGACATTTTACTTTACATTTTTTAAATATCATACAAAAATATATATCAGAAATAATTTGATGTTATATAAGACATGTAATCTATAGACTGGTGGATATATTCTCCATATTTGTGGAGCCTCATTAGATATTCGATCAAAAATGGATTTCATTTATAATAAAATTTTACATCATTTGACTGGGATGGTACCACTGATAAGATTTTATTTTTTACAATATCTATCACCACATTGTTTAAATCTGGTTGGATAGGTATCTATCATTTAGAAATGTATGGAAAATAATAGATCTATGTAGAAAGAATTAATCATGATCTTGTGGGATACCTCCTATATTAGAAATTGATTGTATGATGATTTAAAATATGAACACTAGATTTTCATTGGGCGAATATGGTTTTTTTCAAGTGTCACCTCGTTTTAGGAATTATATTTTTCAGATGAAAATAAATATGGAATAACAGTTTGGTGCGGAATTTGACATCATCGAGTGTATTTGAATAATAAAATACAAGTTTTATTGACAACCATGATATATAGGTATTCATAACATGTATTTTTTATATTTTCATTTGATGTACATGCTTGATTGGACGCATTTGATGGACTGTGAGGATATTTCATTTGATCCAGGACTATTGTTTGTGGATTAAGAACAAAAAAATTTAGAATATAGGAAAAAATAAATTTTTGGTAAAAGTATTGTGAAATGATTTAGTATCATTTATGTATAGAAATATCCTAGTTGAAACATTAAATATAGAGATTGATTATGGAGATTACTAGCCTAAGTTATTGGACCAGGACCCCCAAAGGATCTTCTTGATGATTAGAAGTCATTAAAGGTGGATATTATTCATACTCTAAGATCATGATATATAATGTTTATATATTGGAATTAAATTTTTTGTTATTCATTTTTATGATTATTTTGACAATTATTTAGCCACTGGGAAGCGAGTAAATAAAAATTGATGGAGTTATTAGTATTAACTAGAATCATTTGAGAAGCTATTGTGCCATTTTCTAGATGATATCGACTTAATAGATATCTAGGGGAGTTGGAAGATCATTGTATCTTATATAAGTACAAATGATAATTTAGTGGGATGAAAATAGATCACTGGTGGGTTAGGATGTGGTGTTATACCTTTATATGAACATCAATTGGAAGGATTCCAAACAATAGCTCATCATTGATACCAATTAGCTGGGTAATTGATTGAGTACCCTCGTGTTAACATTAGTTCATATATTTAATATCTAACATTAATAACATAACCCTCATTTAAAATTGATAAACCCAAGGGATCCATTTTCATGAAATTACTTCTCTCATTCATCTATCATTAGTGCTCTATGTATAGTTGTATACATCAATATCCACCTGGAATCATTTTTTCGAATATAGACAGAGTGATACCCTTCCAATATAATTTATAATAGATATATGATATGTCAAATAGATATATTTATCATATCATGATCTGATATAGGATTATTATTTTTATTTAAGCATCAACATTGGATATAAATAGTTTTCAACAATTCGATGGGTAGGATCAAAATATGGCATTGATAATCAATTTCATAAGGTGTAATGAATTTGATCAAACCCAATACATCCATTAACTTCTAAAATTGTATTCTAGAATCTATATCACGAGAATTAATATTAGTTCATGGGATCCAAGTCAAGATGGATTTATTTTATTTTTGTTCGATTAAGGTCCAGGTAATGACCATGAGTAGAAATTTGACATTTTTCATCAACTCTCATAAGGTAGGATATTTCTTTACATATAGGGAAATTTTATAATTGTATTTATTTAATATTTTTAACATTTTTTTTGAATCCAATTACAAGCATAAATGATAATTGTCACATGTGTGTTGGTATAGATAGTGCAGTCCATTCAACAAATTATATATTTAAACAAATATGTGATAATTCATATTATGTGTGTTTTCATTATTTTTTTCTGAAATATGGTTACATGTATACTATTATGGTCTATTTTCACATATTGTGATGAATTTGTGGCATGAAAATATAAAAATGATGGAAATAGGAAACATGAATAAGTATGAAAATTTTACGTCCTAAACTATAGTAGTGGCTATATGTAAAGACCATGTGGCTCGTCCCAAATAAATGATACGGTATGATGTCTATATGGGCTTAGACATGGAAGAGAGACTTTACAATTTCATTTTATACTGACCAAAGGCGTTTGTTATGAGAATTAATAATGAATTATGGATGCTTTTTTGGAAAACATGTTATCCTAAATGTCATTACGAAATTCCTTTTGGCATAAAGGTGAAATAGGAAGTGTTAAGGATCATGGGGGCTTACATAGTTCGTGTTTTTTTACCACATGGATGTTTTTTTAAATTATTTTTTATTTAACTATTAACATTGTGAACACATGTTTTCATATGGAAATTTCTTAAGGATTCATTGAATATTTCATATTTGGTTTAAAATCACAAACCAAATATAAATCATGATACACATGCTGATTTATGATGTTGTATGCAATGATGGTCATGGTACCTAAAGCATGTTATTGTGGTGGATGTGTGTTATGATTTTGGTGTTATAGTGATGGGATATATATAATATCCCAAAATATTATTCCATTGTTTTGAATAATGTAATTGGTTTGGTATTCCATTTAATGGGATTAGATTGTTACATTTTTTGAATTTTGGATTCCAATTACTCCATGTGATATAACTATTGTTTTTATTTTTATCCACATTGCATTTTTTGTTTATTATTATATCCTCACAAGGAACATAGATCATAAATACTAATACAAAGCATATAGACAACCCAATATTCCATTTTCACACTCAATGATAGTTGTTGACCACTTATTCATGGGGAACCACACATTTCGTCAAGGATAAATTCATCCCAGAAACATTGATACTGATTCAGTTGTCACACATTAAAATATATCAATGTATAATTAATCATATCTACAATATATTGTTAGGGGTATGATTGAGTTATAGGATAATGATAGAGAGGTAATAATATTATAGAGCGATTATTCCTTATTTTGATAATTTCAACCCTTTATTAGAATTAATTCATTAAAGTGGTGAATATTGGATAACATATTATGAACAAAGGGATATGGATGTAGAATTGAAATATAGTGGAATTCTAATGTACTGTGTTTTAAGATAAATTGTTTTTTCAAAGATGGCTATGAAGTGGTTGATGAAATTCACTTTTTAAGTAAATGAAATAGATTTTTTGAAATTTTATTATCTTATCATAAAAGGAACATACGTTTTACATTGACACTTGATTAAAAAGTATGAATAATGGATATTTCATATGTTATATTTCATCCACTCCTTGAAATATCATTTTTAGATGTTATTTAACCATGCTTTCTCTCATTTATAATTATTTAACCTATTTTTTTCCATTTTTCCTTTACCGTTATAACTATATTTTTATCTTTTGTAAGTATTAATTATGATTAAAAATAAATAAGGCCATTTTAATTAATTTTTAAATAATAATTTCAATAATTGATATGATTTCATGAAATAAAAATCATTAGCTATTTAAAAATAAATATTAATATTATTGTAAATTACATGTAATATCCTAGTTTAGAAAAATTTTATTTTAATCAATTAAAATAATTATTTAGATAAAATTATTCATGTTGATGATTTTAAATACATTAACAATTTTTTTAAATTAATTTTTTATTATTTTGTTAATGAAAAAAATAAATACCACTATGTAAATCTGTAATTTAAATAAAATCACAAAACTTTATATAAAAGAAGAATATTTTCATTATTTTTTAAAAAGAACAATTTGAAATATAAGTAAATTACGTTCACAATGTTTAATATTTAATATACTCTATCTTAATAATTTTATTTTCAATTTTTCATTCTATTATATAATAATAAAATATATTAATAATACATATGTTTGTGAAAATTTTATTTTAGGGAATTGATGTAAAAACATTTTTTCTTGAAATAATTATAGTTCTTCACAATTGAATATGATAATGAATTATAATGAAACAATGGTATTTTTTTATAATTATAATTAAAAAAGTAAATTAATTTTATTTCTAAATTGAAATATAAAATATAATGAAAAAATGTTATATTTATAAGAATTATTATATATAAATCGAGTAATCTTATTTATATTTTATGTCAACTAATATATAAATTAGTTTAATAATATTATTGATATATATAATTTATTTATTCTTTATTAATGAAAATATTTTTTTTCATAAGAAAAATGTAAATATTGTTTGAAAAGAATTATTCTTTGAAAAAATAAATTTTTTTCAAAAATTTAAATTATTAGTTATTTACTAAATAATTATTTTTTTATAAATGAATAAATATATAAAATTCATTTTAATATTATATATATATATCTCAAAAAGATGTATTACATATTTTTACATACTAATTAAACCACTACTTTAATAAAATTATATTTATATTAATTAAATAAATCATACATATATTTTATTAAATTTTGTGTGAAATAATATATTACAAATATTATATACATTACAGGGTATTGATACTATAATTTTACCATTTATCATTACACTACAAAAAATATTAATCATCATGAAAAAAAAATCCACATATGAATTAAATATCCAAGGGTTTATATATGAAATATGTGATTCAATATTTACTTTCTAATGGGGTATATAATTCACATAATTAGTTATGTTTAGGAAACTATATTATTCATTAAGGATAAGTATATCCAAATATTTTTTTGATTATCTGATCATTTGAGATAAAAAAATTTCCTTATTGGTTATCATTACTCAAACAATTGAATTATTTTCACTACAGTAATCATAGTAATCTTTATATTTATATATTATTATATATTTCATAAAAATATGATACATCAATTTTATTACTCTTAAAATTGATGTGGGGTCTATAATTAGTGTAGTAATCAGTGTCCAAAATAATAAAAACATTATATATATGAATCATTAATAATGTAAAATAATTTTATTTCATTAAACATCATATTGGGATTTCACATTAATAAAAATAAGAGTTTTACTTAGTATATTATAAATTGGTTGATTATTTAATTATATTAATGACTTATTTTATATAAAAGGTTTTATGAATAATACTCTTTCATGACAACCAAAACTAATTTATAGAGAAATAGTTGCCTTAATTATTAGGAACCACATCATCAATTTTCATAGCATATTCATATTGTATTTCCATTGATAAAAGGATACAAAAGTAACATTTACAATTTTTAGTCTAGGATTCACGAAACGGTTTTCCTATTTCAAAATGTCATTAAATATCATGGATATATTTTTTTTGTGCATCGGTTATGACCTTTTCATCTTTTGATATCAATTTTATATTTCCCAATTGTCCTTTTCACAATGACAAACAAATCCATACATTAAATAATTATTCATTAATTTTAGGTTAAATATAATCTTTTTCATCCCATATTCATGAATCATAAGAAATTTAATATACTTTTTTTAATAGTTTTTATCACTTTAACATTACCATGTATCAATTATTCTCTTCTTTACTAGTTTAGATAACCCATGATATTCAATTTATTTAATATAATTCATGATATATAGTTATTTATAATCACATTTTTTTTTCTAACTATAGTTTATATCATGTCATATTATTCATTGGGAATATACAAACATTGACCAGGAAATCATTCATAGTCATAGAGCCTCATAAATCCATCCATTACAATACCAAAAACTAATTATCAGGAGTGACAATATATTAATATCATAATAATATACAAATAAATTGAAAAATATAAATAAAAACATTAAAATTTCTTACTCTTTAAAACCACCATGTTATTATTACGTTCAATATAAATCATACATCTTTTAATCAAGATCTCATAAAATTGGGTTAAATAAAAATTAATCAACTAATAAAATTACATAATTACTCCATCTTTTTTTTCACAATTAAAATGTTAATAACCAATCAAAATAAGATGGAAGTGATAAACAATTCATGTTGTTAAGAATCATTATCAAGAATAGATTAATGATTGAGTTATTTTCTAATATTGTCCTTGCAATGTTACAACCCCATTTTTAATTTCATCCTCAGCTTGAATCAAAATGTATTTTTCAGACATGGTTTTCATATATTTCAAGGACACATACACAATTGTACAAATGAATATTGACTTTGTATCCTAGAATAATATTTATCTATAGTATTTTCACTAATGTTCTCATCCAAATCCCAAAAATCAAACAATATAATTCAAAATCTATCTAAACACTAATAAGAAACCAACATGGGATCCCTATACATGAAATATATTGTTTTTTAGTTAAATAAATTATATAAATACTATATTTTACTACCAAGTGAGATGAAATAATATAAATAAACATATATTTTATTAATTTATTTATTATATATCAAAATAATTCAAAAAAATGAAAATGAATGGTTTTTTCCTTGATAATTTGATTATTAATGAACTTTTTTTCACATGTGAACATTAATCCATAATATTATCCTTAAAACCCTCATAATGAAATACCATAATATATAATTCATTTTATGACCTATAAATGGAATTATAACAAATATGTTTTTAGAGACTCTTAGAATGGGTATAAATAAATTATAATAAATGATGATCATATGTTACAATAATATTTTCCAACATTTATGATAGAATATTATTTAATATTTGAAATAAATTATATCAATAATATCCAAATTAACATGGTTAATCAATCATAGATCTTATCATAATGTTCTTAAATTAACACAAGTCTTTACTACTCCTATCATGTGAACATTTTTTGTCATACGAATATGACACAAAAAATAACATAAGGAAATTAAAAACATTGTAATAAAGTTAATTCATTCCCACACATTATGTTCTGAGAAAAAAAATATAGGAATCATGTTTTGGATAATAAAAATTTATATTCTTACAACATCCAATGAAAATAAGCATGCATGATGTAATTAGACTATTCTATTTATATACATTATATTATGAAAAAAAAATATACATGGATAAAATTATTATCTCATGATATTCAAATCATTTTACATATCATTATATAGATATATATGACCCCAACCATTACATTATTTTTATATATAATTATTTTGACGCTAGAATCCATAAAATATTCATTAATACTATATCTCATTATTATCCCATAAACAAGTGTCAAAGGTTCTGAGAAATATTCTATATCTAATTTCATAATATATAAGTATAAACATTAAGGATGTTAGGAAAATATTGTGACACAAGTGTAATACAAATTTTTCAAAAATATATTTTCATATATATATATATATATATAACATTTTGATAAATGTAATACTAATAGAGATAATATATTAGGAGATATCTAGAATCATACAATTTGATTCCCAGAGTTTAATCCCCTAGAAAAAATTTACGTTTGAATTTAGATTTTAATTAATTAATCATACCTCTAATGGAAGTGAAATATAATTGAAGTGAATATAAAAATGGATGAATAACATAAAATAGTATTTAAAAAAATTCAAATCATTTTCCTAAAGAAATCAATAGATGTACATAACATTCCTAAAAAGACCATAAAGAAAATGAAAAGAATGATTATTTAATATAATTTTCTAGAAAAAAAATATATATATATAATAAATAAAAATTACATAATAATTTAAATTGTGTTATTTTAAATTAATTTAAAAAATTTACATAAAAATAAAAAAATATTCATAAATTCATAAATGAAAAATAATTTTTAAAAAAATATGTTTTTTTTATAAATAATCAATTTTAATGGAAAAAAATAAAACATTATACCATTTTATATAAATAAATGTTTTGAATATAAATTATTTTTAAATCCATTTTAAATACATAATTTGATGGTTTATAATAACTTCAACTCATTATGATGAGAGAATATGTTCACATCTAAAAGGATAAAAATTGTTATTTTGAAAAACCACATCATTTAAAAATGAAACAAAAATAAAATTATTTTCCTAAAATATAAATAATATAAAATAATAATAGTAAATTATATATCCATTTAATATTAATTCAATAAAATTAAAGTGGACAAAATGTTTCAATATTTCCAATTAAAAAAATATTTCTTTTATATTTTCGTCTATGAACCAACATGGATATATAATGTAGAAATGAGAAATGAAAAACTAATATGATGTGTAAAAAAATATAATAAAAAAAAGGAGGTGAATATTATGGATGATTTTGGTATGTATAATTATTATAAAATTAGAGAAAAGTTGTATCAACCATAAGAAATTTTGATTTCAAGATGTTATTGGACATTAAAATTTGTTTCCATAAATTATTTATTCCAAAAATACAATGAAAGATATAACATGAGTTTGATATATAAAAAATATATATTTCTTAAAAAATATTATATATAATAACATGTTATTTATAAACATAATGATAAATTAAACAATTTGGGGATATGGTATAAGTCTCAACAAAAAAATTGAGATCATGATCCCTTACATTGTATTTATTATTAGATAACATCACTATGAAAAACTATATAAAAATGAATCTATTAATATATTTATTTAGTTGTAGTGTTAATATGTATTAATTTTTATAATAATGAATTACAATTATTTATTAAACAAATATTAGTTAGGTATAGTAAATTTTCACTATCCGAAATGAATTTTTTTTTGACATGTTTCATAATGTAGATCATAATCTCTATTTAATGATACAAAGTTAATCATTAAAATATTATATATTCAAATGAAATAGATCACTTATATTTATTTATAATTATGTGATATAATTTTATTGGAGTTATATTTATTTTTCTTTGGAATGAAATTAGTGGAATGTTAGTTTCAATAATTTTTAATGAAAAATGCATGGTACATGAAATAATATTTAAAAATTTTATATAAATTTTAGAATAACATAATGTAATTTTTTTAAGTTACTATCTAATAAAAATCAATATTATTTTCCCATATACATTGATCAATTAAATATTTGTTTTTTCCCTTATAGATGAACAAATAAACCCAAATAAGAACATATTATAATGGAAGGTGAATATTTTTTACAATGTGATAATTTTGGCATAATATCATTATGAATAATAAATTATATTATATTATACATATTCATTCATTTGGTGATGTAACATCCCAATCTGTAAACCACATAATATTACATAGAGCCAGTTCGCTTTTTAACATCAAGTGCAGCTCCCAGTAGGATAGAAGAAATAGAATAATAGTGAGGGTATGGTATGTAATTCATGGGGAGACTATAACATTATTAATCAGAGTAAAATACCAGAAATAAAATATAATAACTGTGTAATTATATTTAACAAGAACAATACTTATTTCATTAAATAATCAAACAAGAATTACAATACACAACTGTAGGGCAAAACAAGTTATTCGAATATAAGTGTTATATGTCTATAATGAATCTTAATGTAAAGAATCTATAACTCTCCAAGAAGATTATGAACCATGTATGATCCAATCTCCAAAGATCCTTTTCAAAAATCAATCCATCCTATGGCCTTTTCCCCTATCCTTTACTACAACAATATAATCTATTCAGAAACCGATTATCTACACTGAGTAGGGTGTGAGTACAAATCCGTATTCCACCACCAATGTTATCTAAAACATGTCCATTCAAATGGAAGTGTATTGAATGGTATAAGAAATAAATTCAATAAATAAATAACTATTTATTACATTATCATTTATTGGTATCTAACTACATTAATTTTAGGGTTCCCAATGAGACCCATTCCCCAATACTAGATCAATATCATTATTGTTTCTGATGTATTACATAGGTAATATAATATCATAATACATTATTCTTGCTATAAATAATAGTATTAAAAGGTATTATGATATCTCATAACCTGTTTTTACTCTTGCCGAAGTTTGATATATTCTATTATGAGGCCATAACTCAGAGTACTATTATTTCCAATATGTTCCTTCACATTTATAATACACATTTCCAAATTTACCAATATCAAATAATTATGATACATTTTCCATGTTATCATTCTTACTCCATAACAGTATGACCTCATTACCATTATATATACTCATAAACACGACGAGAATACTACCATGCTTCCCCCTCAACATATAAATAATATGTTTCTATTCATTATATTCATAAGTATAATGACCAGATTACCATTTATACCTCTAAATTCATAATGATAATGTACCCATTAATTCACATATTATTAATTCTTAATTAATTACCCTCATTAATTCCATTACTAATAGAACAGTTAGTTAAATACATTAAATCCCTTATTTAACAACGCAATTAAATTAATTCCTCTATATGATTAAATAATTTAATAAATAATTTACCAATGCCACTAGTAATATCACATAATATAATTTTCAGAATTAATTATATCATTATAAATTTCAACCCTTCATAATTAATACCACAATCAATTATTGAGATCATAATCTAAAAAGAAAATAATTAATCCACAATTAATTATCTCAACAAAACTAAATGTATATCACATAATCAATCCCCAAATTAATTATCTAGATAAAATTACAAAAAATTATAATCAATTTTCATAAATTAATTATCAAATTGTGTTTACACTAATTTTCATTATCAATTAATCAAATAATGATTTAGTTCAACCATCCTTTGATAAATAAATCGGCTGACCTTGTTAATCCAGTTTAGAAATTAATTTCCAATGAATTCAATAAATTCTACAAATGTTCAAAATTTCATCAATTCCATGACTATTGGAATTATGTTTTAGGTCACTTAGGTCGATTTTTGACCAATTATTTCCCAATAAAAATCCTCAAAATTTGAGTAGTGCAATGACGTAGGTATGAGTTATGGATCTGAATCCCTAAAAAACTGAGATATCAAGATATGTTAAATCTAGATCTATATGACAACATTATATATATGTCTCACTATATAATTTTATATATCATGAAAAATTGGATATTTTTCATCAAAATATCAATGAAGATAGAATATTTAATGGGAAATGCATCCAGAAGAGATCCACTTACCGATATAATAGCAATCCATTGATTTAATATTGGAATGTTGATGAACATAAGTCAAAGTACATTTGAACACCTTTAGAAATCACTATAGTTTACTGAAAACGTTTTTTACTAATCAATGGTCTATGTACAGGGGTCTTGGGGGTTCGATGGATTATAAAATAATTTTTCATGTAATTAAAATGTGCACACACAGTTTTCTAGGAAGGGGTGCACAGTTATGCCAATAGTGTGCCAACAGGGCAGATATCAATGTCTATGATAGAATAGTAACATAGAATTGGGTGCACTTGTTTTAAAACTATGTGCAAGAAACATGAACCTATTTTTATATGTTCATATGGTTATTATGGATGGGTGCACAATTTACCTTAATTGTGCGCCAATCATGGACATAGCCCTTTTTTCTCAACGATTCAAAAAAAATCCACAAAAAAACACACAAACACATTAATTCAAACAATGTTACATAAATATTCATTAAAAATACCTAAATTCAAGCTCAAGATAACTCCATAAATTGTCAGTATCATAAAATATACCACCTCATAAAATCTTATCCTCGAGCAGCACATCCAAGAATTTCTATAATTATGAGCAAAAAAGATCAGTCTATTGAGCCCTCATATCTTCATATCATTCACATGTTTCATTTTGTAAAAATCTATCTTTCCATAAAACACATATAATTGGGACGTTATTTCCATGAAACACATTATCACGATAATCCAATACACATATTTGATGCTCCTCAATGGACACATCTTTCTAAATGGTCAACCACATCAACATTGAACACATGAGAAGGGTAAGGGTGATGTTGTCGTAGTAGTTACACATGGAAAACATCTTGCATATTGATGTATCTCTTTGGAAGAGCTAATCAGTACACCACAATCCTGATTCTCTCAACTATATCAAATGGTCTAACAAACCTGGATGCCAAGATTAAATTCCTTAGTATCTTGTGGTGAGCCAACCAAAGAAACTCCTAATGGAATATACTATCATCCTCTATATACATTAGGGGTCATATCTACCTATGAGTATATGAATTCTATCTACTCTAAGAATCTTCTATATGTTTTTAATCAAATTTAACTATTATGATATCTCCAAAACGAGTCTCGATCACATCAACTCAAACTAACTATCCTACATACAACATAGCGGTGATCTATATAGCCTACCATAACGTTCTTTATATGGTTTTATATGTATAGTTTCTTGATAAAAATTGATATAGCATAACATCACTAAGTCCATGTTCATTTCCAATGATCTACCTATGTCTAGAACACATGCATGTAGCATATCCCCAGGAACCAATATGTTGCATTTCGGCATCCCGTCAGCCTATTTGTTAAAAGTTATACTAAATATTATATTGGTGTTATGTTATTTATGTAATACCTATCACAATTTTGATGTGAATCATGAATCATGTCTTGAAAATATATTCCATGGAACTCCACACTGACTGAATATCTATTGAATGTAAAATTATCTGAACTATTCAACAAGAATATTTTCTCTTATAGGAAGAAAATATGATACCTTTTTTTTGTTCCAAAATGACCCAAATATAGTCATTCATCTTAGGTGTCTTTTGGAGACCCACCACAAAATCCATGTTCATGTCATCCAAATTCAATTTCGGGATGTTCAATCATTTTCGTAAACCTCTAGGTCGTTGATTCTTCACCTTCACCTATTTATAAGTGATAATTATTGTAACAACCCCGAATATCACATTCTTCCTGCAAGGCCATCAAAAATATCATTGTAGGTCACAACACTTTTTGGTCACCCCTGGATGCACAACCAAAATTGTGGCGAGAAATTCCAACATCATCTCCTCTCACATGCTCATATATATAAAAACACGATTAGTTACATAGATGATCTAATCCTTATCTATCAAGTAGTCCAACAATGTCTCTCAACCTTCAAATATTTCCCTCAAGGATATGAATTTTTGATCCTCAAAATGTATATCTCTTATCTGTCTCAAAAGTGTACATTCCAATAAAATTGAAACAAGATCCAGCTACACCTAACCCACATGAACCACTATATTCATTTATTCTAGCAATTTCATCATATTATAATATGTAATTTACTCATGAACCAGATGAGTCTGAGTTTTACTACTCATGGAATCTACCATACTATATCCATTCGTGGGCATTTATTCCATTTCAAAATCAAGAGACTACATATATTAAACTCATCTGCATTATAGAAGATTCAAATGAAACTATGATAATATATATTTCAATCGATAGTTATTTGTATAAAATGTAATCTTTCTTCACAATATATATTTTTTAAAACACTTAAGAGAGAAAATCACTACAACCCACACATGGTTGTGCGTAGGGTAATTCGCATCATAATGCCTCAACTATCGTGACCCATGATCCATAACACAATCTCCCTACAACAGCAAAGCTCCATATACAATTACATAAGCATCACAACAAGCCATATAATCATGACCTAACATAGGTAGGACAAAAATGGGATAATACGAAATGTGCTTCTTCAACTCCTGAAAATCTCTCTCAAGAGCTTCTAACCATTCAAAATTTACTCTATTTTTGATCAATAAATAAGCAACTCTAACAAATTGGAAAAGTCTTGGATGAATCTCCTATAATATTATTCTAATCCTAGAAATATCAAGATATCTAAAACATTATTAGGCCCCTCCCAATAATCCACTACACAATCCTTCTCTAGGTCCATTGGCACACCTTCCTATGAGATGGTTTTCCCTAAGAATTGTACCAAGTCAATCAAAAACCGGAACACGAATAAATTGTTGTGTATTTGGTACTCTTTAATTGTAATCGGGATGATTTCAAGATATTGGTTATTATTATCATGAGTCATGGTGTACCCCAAGATGTCATCCTCAAAAACTACCCCAAACCGATCTAGATACAGATGAATGATCATATTTATCGTTCCTATAAACACTGCTTCTATATTTTTCAACCCAATTTGCATTAATAGAAAATCATAATGGATATATCTACTCTGAAAAAAAATTTATATATATTTTAGATGATCAAAATGTCAACTAATGATAGCCTAATCCCAAGTCGATATTTGAAAACACAAAAGATCCCTTTAGCTGGTCAAACAAATCATCAATACATGGAAGATGATTTCATTTCATAATTTTCTACATTCAACTTCCAATAATCATAATAGAAAAATGAAATCCCTCCAACATTCTATGTGATCAAAACCGGTGACCCCCTAGTTGATGTACATGGTTAAATAAATCCCATATACTCCAACTCCTCCCAAGATTCTTAAGATCATGAATCATAGACTGTTACATTTTGTACAATGGAATAGATATTAACTCAACCCCCATCATGAGCTCAAGATTTAATTCTATATATCTCTTAGTTGGAAGCCTTGATATGTTTTCAGGGAGGACATCCAGATGCAGATCGAGTGCTGGTGGAATAAAATATTTCCTAACACCTTTTTCTTGAAGAAATTGATTAGAAACATGGACTTTGAGCTCTCCTAGTTTCCAAATAATTGTCCATATTTTCCCTTCATAGATTCCCCACTCTTCCTGATGAATATACTGTTCACCCATCAAGTAATCATATTTTACTGTCCTGTGAAAACAATTGATGTGGGATTGGTATGTAGCGATACATTCCACCCCTATAATCATGTCGAAGCCCATTATATCAAGAACATATAGATCTCATAGGAAATTATATTCCATTATCTCTTTTGAACATCCCTTGAAACGAAAAATATATCTACATCACACTCCAAATAGTGTCTCTATAGTCAATAACCCAGTCAAAAACACCTTCGATAGGCTTAGACCATTAAATTTTTTTACAGATATAAAGTAATGAGATGCACCCGTATCAAACGATGAACAACTAATGTAGAAGATACTATAATAGTAATACTCATTGTTTTATGGTCTATCCTCACAATCCATATGTGTAGGTCATACATCCAATAACTATGCTTTCCCTATTCCCACTATCATTGTACTAATCACATTAGTAGCACCAGTCCACTAAAGCAGACACTCTTTCCCAAAAGCACCACATTCACATCATGAACCACCATATACGGTATAACTAATATTACTAGCCTGGTGTGGTTTAGAGGATCCTCTGGAAAAACTATGACAATTAAGAGTTGCTCCATCAGTTCGAGTCTATCACTCTGAGCTACATAACATTCCTGGATGTCCTGTCATGCTGCAAGATTAACAATCTACTAGTTTTCGGTAACAGTGTCAAAGATAGAGTCCTCACAAATCATTCTAATAATATATTACACTAGGAACGTAATTTTCAATAGTACCTCTTGTGTGGGTACTCTGATTCCCACTATCGTGCCTAAATTTATCATAACGAAGCTTTATACACGCGGAATCCTCACCTCTTAATCGTCCAATAACAATTAGGAATATTACACTGGATGCATCCCACAAGTCCCCATAAACAATGATATCCTAATATATCCCATCCATAAATTCTCCATTCTGATGATATTCACATGGGACATAATTTCACACTTATGTGCATCCTAATAATGATTTACAATGGTTTCATCTTCTAATGCAATCGTTGGAGCAAAGCAATTCAATTTTTTGTAGCGTTCAGCATAGTCCATCACCGACATGCACCCACGCTTCAGATGTATTAACTCGGAAAATTTCTCTTGTATCAACATCAATAAGTAAATGTGTTCAAAGCACCACTCTAATAAATAGTTCCATAAAATTCCACCGGTATATCCAGTTCACACCTAAATGTACCACCAAAACTTTGTTGATCCCTATAGCATTTAATAAGACAACTTGACCCTCCTCTCTGCTGGAGTCTCAAAATGGTAATGTATTGTCTCTATGCACACAACACATGAATTTAAATACCTAGAGTCCACCTTATAAAAAAACGCAGTGTTTCATGCAACAGAAAATCCATTTTCATCTTAGACATACTTTTCCCAACACTTCCTATGAATATTTCCATGAATTTTAGGAAACGATCAATGTTATCTCGAAATTTATCTCCTTTATCATAAGTCTTCATGATCAGTATCTCATGTTACCAGAATAAAAAATCATTCTTATTCACATCCCTTAGTCATACACTAAATAATAATCAGGGACACATACTCTCTACAATTCCATACACATGTCTGATGTCACATAACACAACACTATAATATTTATGTATATTGAATAATCAAAAAAATTATTGCCTCCCACCTCAACACAAGGTCAAAAATAAAGATTTATCACTAACATTAACCATCCTACACATAGGTTTTTGTTTACAAGGGTAAACACTCCAAATATCCCAAGCACATGTCTTAATCCTCGTTATCATGTTTCTCATTTAGACACCAAATTATTATTTGTTTGATACGATTTTAAAACATTTTTAATTAATTTTAAGCCCCATTTTTTATTTGACTCTCAAATACATGGAAATGTTTTCATTTTAAACAACATTCCCATTACCTGTTTCTAGTGTGTTCCCAAAATAATGCAAGTAAAATTAACTCTGAGTGCATGAATGATGAATGTGTACTCAAAATTCATTCCTTTTTTGGCCCTAAATCAGTACAAAAAAATTCTCAGAAAATATAATCACCTCAAGCCACAACTATGTCACCCAAGTTGAAATAAAATTAAACTATTTGAGAATGAAATAATAAAAAAATCTCATCCAAACTACCTAGGTTTTCCCACATACATGGGTTTGAAACTCTCATTCATGATCTGATTACCATGACACGAATCTTCATAGTCTCCTATCTATATTTCCAAATATAGTAAGTCAAATGAAGAAGAAAGAAAAATGGACCTCTAATACCACATTATTTCACCCAACATGGGAACCATATAAATGTTTTAGATGCATGTTTTCTATGTGACCTACATATCGGCTCCATGTATACAAGAGTCTTATGACCAGTATTCATGGTCTGGTGAGTCATTCATGGGGACACTATACCCTCATTTATCAGAGTGAAACCCTAAGGGAAACCAACAAACAAACACATAAGTATATTTTACCAGAACAAAACTCATTTCATAAGATAAAAAAAATAGGATGTACAATAATCAACTAAATGAAAAAACATGTTATTCCAAAAATATGTGTCATGTGTCTATAATGAAACTAAATTTCATGACACAATGACTCCCCAATAGTGTTCTGAACCATTTATAACTATCTCATCCATGATATTTTGAAAATTATCAATCCATCCCAGTGTCATTGTCATTTTCATATCCTGCAACAATATATTCTATTCGGGTACCGACCATGAAGGCAAAGCATGTAGTCATTACAACTCATTAGGTCCCCAACAATGATGTCTAAAATATATCCACTAAAAAATGTGTATTTATTTCAATAATAACAAAGTACAATGCATTAATAACAATTTATTACATTATAATATATTCTTATCTAACTATATTAACTTAGGGTTCCTAAGGACACCTATACCCCAATACTATCTCCGCCTTGTGTCGAAGCCCGAAGATTTCCATAGGTAATATTATATCTTAATACATATTTAATCATGGAATCGATGTATTCAGTGGTTTAATGATATCTCAGTATGTGTTTAGAATCATGTTAGAGATCAAAATATTCTCATGTGAGTTCATAACTCGGAGTTCCATTATTTCCATTGTTAAATTTCACAATTGAAAACTACATTTATAATGTTACAAATATCTCAAATGTTAGTAAGATGACTATGTTACGTTTCTTAATCCTCAAAATAATGATCATGTTTCCATTCTCATTACTCATAAATAATATGACCATGTTACCAAGTTTACTCCCCAATATAGAATGAGAATGTTCCCATTCTCCTTAATCAAGTGTTTAATTACTGTATTACCATGTATACCTATCAAAATAAAAACTCCATGTTTCCATTTATTCAGAAAAAATAATTCCTAATTAAATATCCAAATCAATTCCATTACTAATCAAATAATTAGTTAAATATACTTAATCCCTTGTTGAAAAAAAATTAACTAAATTCCATTATCCTTTTATTTAAATCAATAATTATTTAACCAATATCATATTTCATAACCCATAATTAATTTTACAAAAATAATTATCTTGTTATATATATTATCTATTTATAATTATTCCCAAAATCAATTATCAATATCATAATCTCATAAGAACATAATTAATCCTCAACTAATTATCTAATGAAAACCAATTTGATATCTCATAATTAATCTCAAATTGGATTTCTATATTACCATTCCATAAACATGATAATTAAATTTCACAAATTAATTAGTCAATAAGGATTCCCCTTAATCTGATGATCAATTACTAAATAAATTATTTCATTCAAAAAATGGTCTATAAATCATTTGGTCTACCTAGTTAACCAAATTTATATATCAATTTCTAAAGAATGCTTCAAATTATATAAATTTACATACACATATCAAATACATTACTTTGAAAATATGGTTTTAGACCAAATAACTATATTTTTATGGATCTTCACTCAATGTAAATCCCAATATTTGAACAATACAATGGTTTAGATATGATTTATGGATCAAAATCCCTAAATGAAAACCAATATATCAAGATATATTCAATATATAACTAGATATTCAATTATACATTTAGATCTAAGAAAATATGTTTATATATTAAGGGATAGAGATATATTTCATCAATGGATTTTGAAATAAAGAAAATGGAACTAGATATGCATTGGGTTGAGATCCATTTACCAAGAGAAGGGAGGATTATTGATTCAGACTTTGAATCTTGAAGAACTGAGGTCAAATGTCCTTGGAACCCATATGAAATGATCTGGAATTTACCTAAAATGATTAGTGCTAATCCAAGGTTGAAATGACAGTGTTTTGTGGGTTAGGTAGATTTTAATATATTTTTTAAGATAATTAAAAATAGTGTGCATCATTTTCTAGGTAGGGATGCATGGTTAAAAAAATTGTGGACTAACCATGTGGACATCACTATCCATGGTTGCACAGTTATCAAGGTTTGGATGAACATTTTTCAAACCATCTACCATCCATTTAATCCTCTCTTTCTGGGTTTACGTGGTTAGAATGGTTAGGTACATGGGTTATCATAACATTTCACTAACATGCACGAAGTCCGTTTTTATAATTTTTTTAAAAAATCCACTCAAACACACCCAAAGTAATTGCTCCAAACACATGTACATAAATAAGAAATAAATTTACCTGAATTAAAGCATAAGATAACTCTTGAAAAGGTTGAGATCTGACATTTGTAAATGATTTCATATGAGTAATAGAATATAACAAACTTTATGTGAAGTATAAAATTATATATATGAATGTCTAGAGAATATATTTAAAATACAAACTCAGTTGATGTTGTAAATTTTTTAGACTTGGTAGAAGATATGGGATGGTTTATATATTATATAAAATTGAAAAAATATAAATTAATGTTAATAATTTTATTAAAATTGTAGAACTTTATCTAAATATCATTGAAGGTAAAAGATAAAAGACCATATACAATGAGGAGCTAGTGCCCTTGTATATGTGACATTTTCATAATTTTTCAATATTCAATAGTCAATGTTATGTAATGATGATCCTATAAATATTACCCAATCTTAGTTTTTAAATATTATTTATGTCATCGAGTTGAAATTTGTAATAAAGGTATGGATAAAAATTATAGATATGAAAATAATATGATTGTGATTAGTAATTTTGCTAAGAATTTAATCATTCTCTTGATGTATTTATAAGAAATTGGGTACATTGTAGAAATAATTATTTCAATTTGTATAATAATGTGGATGAAAAAGATAAGATATTTAAATTAATGATTTTATTATGATGAAATAGATTTATTTATATATCCATTAAATTGTGGTGGGAGTCATATATCATTAATGAAAAAAATTATTGATTTAAAAATAACCTCTTAAAAAATGAACAGAGGTTTCATATTGAATACTTACTACAAAATGAGAGATAATGAATAAGAGATATTTCTATCTCGATCCAAAAATCCTAAACTAAATTGGGAGCATCTGATTTTTCATATTTCAAATCATTTACAGAAGATAAAACTATATTGAAAATAATTTACCCTCATAGTGCTAAAAAACTTTTAAACTATATAATAATTATTTTGGTAAATACGAAAAAACTATTATCAGTTAAACTAAAAAATATAAATTAAAAATATTGATACAATTGATAAGAAATTATATTTAGTTGATAAAAAATATATATTATTTTGACCCCTCATTAAGGGAATTTTTTTTAAAACAATATTTTCAATCATAAAAAAATTTAATTAAAAATTATGTTATCTATATATTTTTTTATATAATAATTTTATGTTATATAAAATTTTATTTTTATTTAAATATAATTACATCTAGAATAGAATTTATCAATTTTATTAATAAAATAATGTAAATTATGGGAACTAATTTTTATTTCAATTTTCTTAACATATTTTAATTAATAAATATATATTTCATCTATTTAAATAATTATTAATAGTGTATAATAATACATTATAAATATATATTTTATTAAAAAACTTATTCAGAAATTTTTACAATTTAAGTATATATTAATTATTTCAAAGAAGTCACTATTTATTAAATAAAATATTCCACAATTCAAATAAAAACTAAATCTATTCTGGAAAATATCATTAATTCATATGATACTAATATCAGAAGAAAGAAAAAAATTGATTTTAATGTATTATAAATTAAATTCAATATATTTGGAAATTATCATTGAAATAGAAAAATTAAATAGAATGAATTTTCATAATATGAAATGCCAATTAAGATATTAACTATGAACGATATTATTAGATTTGGGTAAAAAATATATATTAGATACAATAATATTCATATTAGTTAATTATTTTTCATAATTGAATAAAAATTTAATTTTTATAAAAATAAAACAAATATTATCACCGTGAATGAAATAATTTTCTCCAAATAAATATTTTAATAAAATTATCGTATTAGTATTTAGGATGGATTATAAAAATATTATTAGGTAATTGGTTTTCATAATTTCTTTTTTTATCAATATACTATATAATGTGGTTCCCCCAACATACAAGAAATAAACCATTTGATATTTTCGTGAAATTATTATTATTATATAATTTAAATGTGAAATGGTTCAATTCATTAGCGTTACGTTCAAACAAATTATCCAAAAAAATTATTTATAGATACATTGTTAGTAAACAAAAAAACAAAATTGAATATTTTGAGTAGTTAGGGTGTTAAATGATCAATCCTTGAATATTCCACGTATATAAAATGGTATAAATTATATATTTATACCCACTTTTCACCTCTGAATTATCATTTAGGATTATTGAAAAAACTAAACATTATATATATAACCCAAAAGGGATTAAATGGATTAATTGGACTATTAATAATTTTATTCAAATTAATCTCATACATTTAAATTACTAATCATTTCACATTGTTATACTAAATTAATTTTCGTTTTTCATTTCTCATGTATTTGTTAAACAACAAATGGATAAATTATATTCCATAGGAAACCTTTGTTCCCTACTCATTTAATTTAATTTATTAATCCATGAATTTTTTTTAAAAAAATCATTTATTATTATTAAAAATTCATGCTGATTAGATATGTTAATTTAATTTTTTATCACTCAAATCTAGATGGTTTCAAAAACCTACAATTATTTCCCACTTTTTCTTAATCCTGTATTCATTGATATACATTGAAATTATTAATGCACATTCCATGCCAGTATTGATGAACTTATCTAAATATATTTGAGTTATATACATTGGATAAACATTGTATCATTATTAAAAATAAATCCCACATAGATATAATGAAAATTCATACATTTTCCAACCTTTTCCGGTCATGTTTTCTGTAATGAAATTAATGTCTCATGATTTCAAACATACCGGGACAAAAAATATTATTTATCAGACACCCCAAATTTATTTATATTATTCATGACCATTAACGATGTAATTAGATTAAAATTTGATGTTAATGGATATTATAATGTTACTACCATCATGTAATTTTAGGAATGAGATACAACCTCCTTTCATAAGCATTAAATTCAATCATGGAAATTTAATCAATGTTTTACCACTAATGTTGATCTCAATGAAAGATTCCTCCACATAATATAAATAACCATAGTTTTGATTATAAAAATAAATACAACAAAATAGAATAAATTGATATTGATTTTATGTAAGGAGAACAATTAAAATTCTTATAAATGTGATATACAAAAGACAATATAAATACCTGGTGACCAAAATAGCGAGTTAGTAGTCATGATCTCCTCTACTCTTGATCACTAATTGACATATCATTATAATATGTATCAAATAAAATGAGACTTTATCACATGATAGTTATTTAATATAATTATCAAATAATTATGATTTATGTAAAAAATAATATAAATATTTATGAATAAAATCCTAATATGTATTTGTAAACATTAAAGATGGAACCAGTTGTCATATGTTTAAATTAGAAAATCCTAGGAATATTACCATTTAAATGGTTTATATCTATCTATCGACACTATTACTATAATAAAAATTATACATAATTATATATATATATATGAAATAGTAAACTCAATATTCTATAATGTTTGTTAAATGAAAGGAAAAGTCACCAAAATCATTCAATCTCTCTATGATAGATCTAATAATTTTTCTATGTGAATGTATTGGTAGTTGATATGGTTATAATGTAGTGTAATATGTCTATGTACATTAGAATATTTTCTATAGCGATTCATATATTTCACGATCTTCTATATTCATTTCTTGATGGTATGGAAGATTTTCAACACATCATATGGTAATACTGGATGATTTTTTAAATTAGACAGTAATTTTTTATGGTTCAATTGTTTTCAATGATGATTTGGGATATAATGTTATATTTTTCTATAGTTACCAAGTATACATGACCCATTCAGTTTATAATCTTTTATAATATTTTATTTTATCACATGAATGGTGGGTTTTGGAGCCTTCCCTATTTTTAGTGGCCTTTATTTATGATTATGTATAATATTATATTGATTTTTTGTGGAGTTGGTATTGATTTTCAATTTTTGTTGATCTATCGTAGATATAATTTTTTTATTCAGTATGAATGGTTCTATGAAATTAAAATGGAAATTCAAAAATAAATTAGCAAATTTGATGATCATTTATCTAAATATTCATTCTCCTTAAACTATATATTTTTTCTTATTATTTAAAATGTGTTTTATTAATTTCCAGGAATTGGGATTAAATATTTTCGAACAATTATGTTTAATAATCTATCCATCCATTGAATGGCCCGAATGCCTTAATTTTTTATTAATTATGATAATCCACCTTTCAGGGGGTGAGGTGGAACCCTTACAAGGCTCGTAGGCATAAGAATTACATGAATCGTAGGCCTTAGAAGAATTCATTCCCCGTAGGATTCATACATTACATTCAACCAAGACTAACTACTTGGAACTGATCTTCCCTAGTGTCTCCATCGTGAAATCAGATCTCCACCTTTTCAAGGGTGTTCATCTAGGCTATCTCGTGCATGCACAGGCTTGTCCCGACTGTAGGTTCCATACCCTCTCATTATTGAAATTCGTGTAGCTTCTGCTATGGTGAATGCTCTTTTCTTATCATCCTATATAGCTTGTTCCTTGTAGGTTTTCAGGTTTGAATCTTCACTTAAGGATTCCCGATGGCCGTGAGGTGGACTGAAGGCCTTATTGGCCCGAAGTCTTGGGTGGCCTGAAGTCCTTAAAGGACTCGGGGACCAAATATGTGGCCCAAAGGACCAAATGGGGAAAATGCAGGGCTGCTATAGTTCCAAACAGTGCATACTATAGTTCTAGCAATAGTACCTGCTTCCGTACTGCGCAGTTCCCTCTACAGTACCTGCTACATTAATTCGGAAATTTTGCCTCCACCTAGATATCATCCCGGGTTTCCTGGATGAACTTAAGAGTCCTCACCAACCAGGCTAAGTCTCATGTTCTCTTTTTTTATGTTATTTTATTGATATGGGAATTATTATTGAATAACTCTTTTCAAGATTTAATGTAGTATCAATTTCAATTGATAGGTGACTTTGATGGAAACATCGAGCATTGAAAATTTTGTGTTTTGTTTCAATAGAAATTATATTTGTTTAAATAATTTTTTGAAGACCTCATTATTGGTTTTTATATTATAGTTATATTTAAGAATGTTGACATTCATGAAATAGATATTGTCAATTATGTTCTTAAATATAAAATATATGATTTTTTGGAAATTCAATTTCATTGATTTTTGTGAGAGTTCAAACATAAAATATTATTTTGAATTATAAACATATAAACATATCGGTTATAGATAAACTGTAATTTAATTAAATAGATTAAATATAATGTAAAGTTAAGATATATTAATAAATGAATTCTTATTAATGATCTAAATTCGTTCAATAGCTTTATAAAATTAAACTCATATCATAAAAGAAACCATTATATAATGAGTGATAATATAAAAAATTATATCTTAAATTTAAATCATATCTATAAAATTATCATGAATTAGTAGTATTAACTGAATTAAGAAATATATGTCTGATGAAAATAATAAATAATTATAATATGAATGAAATATAATGAGTTTACATATAATGAATAATTAAATAATGTAATGTATAAACTATTATTTAATAGAAATATTTTATCATTATTTGATATGAATTATAGGTTCATGGAATATATTATGAATGGTAATAAATAATTTTTATTATTAATTTTTATTTTATCTTGATTCCAAATATTTATTTATAGTTTGTATATCCTTTTAATGTGATAATTTTAGTAAATGATAAATATCATATTTTTTATGTTTAAAATATTTTATTAATGTTCTCCTGATTAACTATTTAATATTGATCTGTAAATTCTTTTTCCATTTGAATTATATGTGTTTTTTGGTAAATCATGTAATTTGAGTTTCAATTATTTATTAATTTTGTTTATATTTTTTACTATTTTGTTAATTAATATATGTTTAAATTACTTTCTAGTATCACATATTAAATTATTTAATTAATAGTTATTGTAATTTTAATATTTTAATATATTAATTATGTTTATTATTTGTGTTTTTATTATTTAATTTTATAATCAATTTTCATAAATAAATTATAAATTTAATTTTCTATTTATTAATGTTTTCTATTTTATAAATCATAATCAATTATGATTATTTTCATGTTTTTAATATATTAGTTTTGAATTGTTTAATTTTATTTATTTAATTTTTAAATGAATTATTGAAATTTAATCTCTTAGAACGGTCGATATGTTTGGAGAACATTTAACATGTCTTGAAGAAAATGTGCATTCTAGGTTAACTAGAATGGAAAGAATATTTTCATATAATAGAAATGGGAAACGAAAAATTGATCGACTATGCATCAAAGGAAATAACGATCGTGGATAAAAATTGATAATTTGGAAGATGAATGCATTGATTATACATAGATAAATATGACCATCCATGTCTCTATAATAATTCCATAAAGTGAATGAACATCCATGGAGAACAAATAATATCAACCGCATAGAATATTTTCCATCAACCACATATAAAATTGGATTTAGCTCCCTTGATAAAACAATGAGTCGATGAAATGGATTTTGATTTCACAAGTTACATATGATTTGAACTCATATTTGATGGTAAAAGATGATGTAAAAGATCATCTTGAGATCGATACATGAGTCTTTTGTATCCAAATCATGGATGAAAGGGGATTTTTTGCTTGTATGAGGGGATGCATGTTTGGACTATGATATATACCAATACAATTGATTTTCATCTGATGATTGTAATGTTTTTATAAATCTATTGAAGATAATATCATCCTAATTGATCCATTATCTCCATATAAACTCAATAGTGAACCTATAGTTTACTGAATCAATCGAATTTTAGATGATTATTTCACATCCAAGGAGAGTGATGTTAAATTATGAACTAGGTTTTTAATATGATTAATTGTAAAATGAATCCATCTAAAACTGATCAATTTTTCATTGTATCCCCAACCATTATTGAGAGATGAAGAAAACATTAGTCGATATAACTATCCATTGAAAAAATATGAATATCCTTACATAATAATGGATTATTTTTAATAGTCTACAATGGTTACTTATTGACAGATGATTAACTATAGAAGATTTATATTTTTGATAACTGATGGTGGATTATATTTGATTAATGGATATGGTTTATGGTGTCATGATGATAGGGATCATAAATCTAATATCGACTAGAACTGCATTGTTTAATGATTAACCTACTCACAACCCTATATTCCATTTTAGGAATTCATGACATGTTTCAATCAGGGGGAAAGAGTAATACCGTCATTGATACCAAATAACCATTTTATATTAAAATTAATTATAATGTTTAGCTAAATTATGGAATTTATATTGAAACTGGTCTACATTATTCCTACATTTAATGAATAAGAAAAGCTATTACTATTCTTAACAATCAAATCCATGAGTTTTGAACTGATCAAAAAACAGAGCCTTCATCTATGTTATCTAATGTTTTGTATAAAATATCTTATTGTTTTTCCAAGAATATCTTTTATAAAAATTCTTCAATGAGTCACTAGGTATGGAAAATGAATAATCATGTGAATGTGGAGTATAAGATTATGATGAATACTTAATATGATTTGTTTTACGGTTAGATTATGTTTTTGAGTATCACACATGATTTTTTGAATAATAAAGTAGTGAATGTAAAGCATTATGGATGATTTCCATGTTTGAGATAAGTTTTGGATGATTGTTAAGGATTTTCTGATGATATTCAAGTACTAAAGGTCAGATATATGTGCTTTCAATGAATTGTTTGATGATTATTCAAACTAGGTCCTCACAACCACAGGTGTATTTTTTTTAATCGATATTGTAGATGATTGACGGATGAATGAGTTAGATAAATGACTATAAGAATTTTACATATATTTCAAATTGTTTTCTTGGTGATTTTTATGTTTTTACTACTAAACTCATGTACATGAAATAAGGAAAAATGGAAGGTGACATGTGTTTTGAGAGATTGTACATACAAGGACATGTTGATAAAAAATTTCACTGATATAAATTGTTATAAAAAAATATAAAATATAACTAAATATTTTAAAATATATATATTATTAATGAAGAGACATTGTATTATTGGGATCTATGATCATTATTTGAAATTATGGGTCTAATAATTGAATAACATGAGTGATGAATGGAATTGATCTCGTAGTGTTATTTTAATCAATTTTAATGTTGCTATATCATGTTGAACATATAATTAATTATTTATACATTATTTTAATATATATTAACTTATTAAACTGATAATTCTATGAGGGAATATTTTATCTTAGTGAATGAAATTATGGGATTCATAAATTATATAAGAGTGAATATTTTCATGTATAATTGTTGAGAAAAAGTATATTTTTTAATCCACATCGTCTTTTTGGTGATATTGATTCTAATGATATGTCCTGAAAATATTTTGCGTTTGAGTGGTTTATTCTTGTGTACAACTAAAATACACATCACTCATGAGGTTCTTGTCTAAGTAAAGGTAAATGATTGAATAATTTTATTTACTATATTTATGTAATAAAAATTCCCATCAATGATTATCTATTTTAAAAAAGGTAGTCCCAATTTTTATTTCTATGGTTTTTGGACTACATTTTATTATAGTTATCTCATATGAACCATTTTTTCAAATTATATATCCTATAATATCATAGCTTCTTGGCCTATTTATTTTAGTTTAAAAATTATACTTTGTTCCATTATTTTTCAGGATTTGGTTCTTCAAAATTTTAGTTATTATAAATACATTTTCATTTTCCAAGGGGTTATCAACCCTAAAAATTTCAATATAGTTGTATTCATGATTCATATAAATTTTCTTAATTTCCATTTATTAAATGAAACATGTTTCTTGTATAATCCATTTTTTATTGAAATTGATTCATTTGACCATGTTGGTAACATAAAAAATCATATAAAATGTAAAAGATCTAAATAATGAGTAATTTCTTAGTCAAAATATATATTCATTGATTCTATTGAAATAATTACTTTCATTTATTTATTTTTAATTTTTTAGTATCTAATTTATACATGTGGACATAAACAATTTATTATTGGATAGATCTGTTCTTTATAAAAGTAAAGACGTCTGAAGACCATAAAAATATAAAATGGAAAATATGGGAGATAGAGTTTATGTTAACCATTATAAAATTTTTTAATGTAAACTAATATAATATGAAAATTAAAGGTCTATGGGGATGTTTTTTTAAGTAAATCATGTCTCTAATAACCCATAATTAAATAAAATTGTATTTTAGTGATAATAATATTCAACTAAAACATTTATCCCACTATTTCCATCAAACAAATAATGTTGTGTCCATTGAGGATTCAATAGAATTTTTCAATGAATTATATAATAAAATAGTAATATTTCCATTTCAAGGGATCACATTCAATAATCATAGTATTAGAGAGTTTTTATTTATATTTAAAGGTAATTCAAGAAACATAACATTAGTAATTTCAAATAACATGTTAGAAATATTATAAAAATTTATATTAATTTTTCCACTAAATTACTCTCATGTATATTAAAATCATTAATTTAGAATATTTTCACTAGTTTATTCCTTAATAATATAATGTCATTTAATGATGATAGTGGTATATTTAAGGATTTTTTATTTCTTTTCCCACATAAGTCATCATTATCCCATATCCTCATATAAAATATTATTCATAGATTATCATCTTATATTACTGAACTGTAGGATTAGTTTGATGGTAGATATTACAAGATTAAAATTCATGAAACCCATAGAAATTGTTTTAAAAATTTATCCATTTATTCAATAAATTTTAATTATATCAGACATACTATAAATAATGGGAGAATACAAATGGTTCAGATATTGGAATGGATGATCAATTGGATGAAATTACTTAATAAAATTAATCATTATTGAATATAAATTAATAAAAAATTGTTAATAATGTGATTTATAAAAATTATAACACTAACATTGAGTTACATTTGTTTAGTGGGGAATTGTTTTATTTAAAAAGAATAATTTTCCTAATAATCAATATTCATATTACAAAAAATCAATTATAAATCATATTGTAATAAGTTTCAATATAGGGATAATCGATTTTAAAATAACTACATATGTGGTTATAGAATTATTTATGAATTATCATGCATTTAAAATGGATTATTAATATAACAACCTATTCTACCTATATTTCAAAGTTATCAATGAACTCAATCTTAAAAACAAACAATGGTTGGAACTTATAATTATAATGATGACATAAAGGTGATGTTTGAAGAGTTTTTTTTAAATTGTATTGAAAAAATTAATTTCATTAATCACGTGTGGAAAAAATAATGATTGAATTGAAAAATAGATTTCAATAATGGTCATCTGGAATGATACAAAATTTATTGAAATGAAGGGGATCTTCGACAATTAGCTGGAATTAACCATAGAAAAAATTTCATTATTGTTTTATTAAGAAGTGGTCTTAAAAATAACAATGATGTTTTAAATAACAATATGAAAAAAAATCTAAAAAAATGGGAGAATTTTCTATTGAGAAACCTGATTAAAGAAAATCATTATATGTTAGAAATTGTCTAGAAAATTTGAAAAATTGAAACAACATACATGTATAAGTACGACATACAATCACAATGAACCATGTATTTCAGTTTCAAATTATATAATTTTTATATTAATATAAATAAAAATATGATGAATAAATATTTTATTTATATCCTTTTTACATTCTAGAAATAATGAAATTTGGATCAACGTAAGAGGACAATGAAAAACTAGTTAAATCATGTGCAAAAAAACTATGTAGTTATTACCTAAAACAGAAATGCAATTTATTAATGTAAATAAATATGTAATATAAGGTCAAAATAGATTAATATATTGTATAATATATAAATAATATTGTTTTTTGGTATATTTATAATATATTATAATATTTATATTGGAATTTTGAACAAGTACATAGAATGTAAAGACATAAGATAACAGTTTTATCGTCAAACTTTTATTTCCCTGAGATATGTGCTATATTCAAAAAATATTCAAGTTATGAGAATAATATGATACCCTATGACATGTAATATAACTAATTTACTTTATTTAATAATCTTATATGTTTTAGTTAATAGTATTCTTTTATGAATCTTGAGATTTAGAATTAACCCATGTCGTAAGGGGATTTATAGTCAATTTTTTTTTATTTCTCCATGAATTATTCCATAGACACCACTAAGTTATTTATGTTTATATAGTATGATTCATATGAACGTATTCCATGATATATAATCTTGTTTACATATCCATTTAATTATATCTATTTCAGGGGTTTTTGCAGTTTAATAGTTTTAACATGTGTAGAGAAGGTCAATACATAATGTAAAACTTTTCTCATCTCAATATTATTTCACTAATATGTGTTCTATATCCAACAATAATTCATGTTTTATAGTGTATATAATACCCTTTGACAGGTTATATCATGAATTTACTTTATTTCATAATATTAAATGTTTCATTTCATTTTATTCTTTCAGGGATCTCATGATTCCAATGTAACCAAAGTCTTAAGGGTGTTTTTTTCTTACATTTATTTATATGAGACTTGTTCCATATTAAACATTTGTATCTTTCGTGTAGTGTATATACAGACCATTAACATATTATATGATAGATATAAATATATTTTGGTTTATTTATATATCCATTTTATGATATTTATTTCATGGAAATTTGATGTTCAATAGTTACCAAATAAGAATAAAATATTTTTCTCAATTTTCTTCATTGAGAATTATTATTTTCATAAAAAATTATTAATTTACATGGTGTATATATTTCCCATTTAAATTTTATATCCTAAATCTTTATAATTTAATGATAATTTTTGATTCATGTATTTTTATTTTTACGCGTTGATTTTGCTTCACTATTACAAATGTTGTCAGAGTTTATAGCTACAATCTCATAATATTATCAGGATTGCATATGATTATGATTCTATTAATTAATTACAAGGATAAAACTTCCAAAATTATCATTCTTTTATTATCCCCTAATTTTTTTTGAAATATTCACATATTGGTATCAATTTTCATTACTTTGGTATTTAAGATAATTGAGAATTTGATTTAAAAATATATATCATTGTTTCTCCCTATGGTCGGAAGTCTAGTTTATTAAAAACACATATATTGAAAAATGTATTCAAAAATATTTTTCAATTACCTTCTAATATCATTTCAATGAAAATAATATATAAAAGTTTTTATTTTTTAAAAATTCATTTTCTATGAAATATCATTTTCCTTCAGAATGGATTCATGCGATCATTAAAAATAAATTTCAATATAAGATTATATCCTTTGATATAGAATATTATTTACTAATGATATGATCTAATTACTTCATTATTGTTTTTTCCTTGAATTGATAATTTTTTAGATGAAATTGTTTTTATGACACCCATTTCCATTTTATGGGTTATACCATGATATAATGCTTATGAAACCCACTTACTTCAATTGTTTATTCTATTTATAGGAAACCATTTTCGTTAAATTGGTTATGATATGATTAAATTATTATGATAACCATTTCACATCATGGGTTATGATAATATTTTTATCAAACATATCTATTTGGATGGGTCATGATATGATGAATGTTTTACTATATTGGGGAACACGTAGGTAGGATTTCTATATGTAACCAGTGAGACCAATATCTCAATCCCATAAAATTGGTAATGATTTATATCTCACAAGATATAAATGGATGGAACTATGAGTAAACTCACTATAGTAAAGGTATTTATCTGTAAGAAGGACATGGTATGGAATCTTGGATACTAATATAGTATTGGGAGTGTACGTTGACTACTATGATGGTTTTTTGAGTGATCCTAGACTACTATGAATGACTTTATAGTTATCCATGACTACTAATATGGTTTAGAGAGTGAACCAATTTTATAATATTTAATGTGATGCAACTGGGGATATGGTGTCTCCCACCAAGTAGGTGTTTCCCCCTAGAACTTCCCTGTTATGTTTTTGAAATGATACTATAGTTATAGTGAATGATGTTATATGATTATAGGTATGAAAAAATTCTATTTCTTATTATTATGTTTTTCTCTCATGTATTATAATGTTTACTACCTTATGATTCATGTCTTATGAATTTCCAATCATTTTTAATGAATCATGCATATGATCTTTTATATAAAAGGTATTATCTTCCAATACTACTCTCATGTTCTCAAAAACATAATATTATCATGTTATGCGTACATATATCTTATATTTACGAATACTAATAATATAGGCTCACACATTATTATGTTTCATTTCCCAATGTTATGAATAAATGTTTTTGTAAATGTATTTAATGACAAATTTTTGGGGGGAATCATTTAAGAACATTCACAATGATATAATACATTTTTCATTGTTTCATATGACAACAATCATTTATGGTCCTCAATTATACAATTTTTTAATGTTTTTAATAATCATTTAAAATCATATATTATTTATGTATATTATGCTTGATATGCATTAGTTGGAATCAAAGGAATTGGTTCTCCATCCATTTGAAATTAATATTTGAAAATATTATTGATATCCTTTGGGAAAATTTTAAGGATATGAATAGGTATGTATCTATGTATATGAATATGTATGATTCAATGTATAGTAAAATATTCAGTATTTTGGTAAAGGATAAAGAAAGTGTTTTCCTATATTTATTTAACTTTTTTGTTACTCCTTGTGGATGTGTCTCTTATATATATTTCCATAATGGATGAAATGAAAAATAAACTATAGTATTCTATACTTAATGGGGAATTTGTTCATGAAAACAATCCTTGCTATACAATTGGTTTTACACACCTAGTGGATATGCTTTTTAAATTCTCAAACTACTCATGAACAATCATGAAGGATTAATGTTTAAAAAACAATAAATTTCCTATGATAAATATAAGGTTCCATTTATTAATGAATTCTTTTTCAAGAAATAGACTTACCAAATGTAATTTTACTGATTATGTTGTTCTCCACAATGATAACAATTTTTGCATAAACATTTATGGTCATAGTCAATAAAAACAAAACTAGAGGGAACATGGTTAACACTAAATGATCCTTAGGTGGAATGTTTCGGAATCATGAAAATCGATTACTATGTACAAATAGCATGATGATAATCTTAAAGGTGGCACATCTATTGGTTATACTACTAAAGATAATGTGGCTATAAATGAGAAGTTAATGATATTGGATGAATTATTATTATTTTTTATATCAAACATTATTAAATAGTATATATAAAGGTTAAGAAACTGTAAAGACCCAAAAATTTCAAGGAAATTTTTTTCTTAATTTCTTGCGATTTTTACAAGAATACAGTTTCTGAGGGCACCTGATTTAGAGGCCCGGTGTGCCCAGAATCAATTTGCGAAGTTTATCTAGGCTACTTTCAGTAAAAGAATTATCGGGCTTTTCTATATTTTGAACCGGTGCTCGGAATTGAAATTTGAGATCACTGATGAACTCACAACGTCGATATTTGCTTAAGGGGACCTTTACTGCAGTTGCATTTTAAGAAGGTTGAGATTTATTTTTGGGGATTTAGTTTTAAATAAATAAAATTGTGTGAACAATTTTATTTTATGTCTTTGGGAGTTATTTTCCCCCATGGGAAGTTACTGGTGGGGCCCATGACCAACCAACTTCGCATGTGTGGATACTTGAAAGGTGGGGCGCACACGAGCACCAACCTTTCACATTCCTATAACTCTCCTTTAACCCCCATTTAATCTCCCCTTATTTAACTCTTGAACAACTCCCCCTTATTAATGAAAACTCTTCTCATTCCACTCCCCCTCTTAAGTGCATTCCAACACATTTTAATTAATGCGTTCAATCTCATAAATTAATTAAGTAATTTGAATTTCTAATGGCATGGGTGAATAAAAAATAATGGCTTTACTATTATTTTTGGGGGATTTTCGTTGTGTTGAGGGGTTTGGGTGAGAGAGCTTTGGGAAATTAGTGTAGGGTGTTCTTCTCACAATGAAGAACACCAACCTTCCAACGAAGAATGCCTCTTCGACGAAGAATGCCTCCGACAGAGAACGTGAAGACACCGACGACCTGTTATCTCTTCTTCTTCCTCCACAACAAGGGAGGAGACACCACCATGGGTAACTTCTCCATAGACGACGGATCTTCCTCCAATGACAATTGAATCGGAACCGATCTTCCGCGAAAATCGATCATCGCGACGCTTGCCTCTTTCAGCGGCTCGACGACATAAGACATCTCTTCGAAGTAGGGGTTGGTTTTGTTCGTGAATAAATTACTTGAGTTCTTCGTTAAATATTCGGGCCGCCTGTTATCAATTTAATGGGAGCAGGTAGGACCGCCCGAACACAGCTGATCCTCCTCCCCCTTTTGAGGTGCTTTAGTTGCAGCTCGAACAAAGGTGGCGCGGTGCAACAACAGCGCACAGAAACAAAAAGGAATGTGACGATAGAGCACGGCGCCATCGCGCCATGCCGTTGAGGCCTAACAAAACCGCAGCCGGAGTCGGAGCCTTAGAGGCGAATCGAAGACTCCCCAGTTGTTTTTTTGATGTGCGGATCAATGGGCGGTGATGAAGTGAGCTGTAATGGCAATTTAGACCCTTCGCAGTAACCTACGGGTCCCGGGAGGGCCTTAGGCGCAGACGACGAGTGAATCAGACCACTGGAGCGCATCTGGTGGTCCACGAAAGGCGCTGCCGGCGAGACCCGCCGGCAGCCAAAGGCGGCGGTCGGCACCGGCCGGCTGCTCGGAGGCTGCGGCGCCCCGGCGCGCCGCCAGAAGGAGCCGTCGCAGCTGAAGCAGCGGCGGAGGCAGGATCCCGAGGCCGTGAGGGATCTGGTGGGGGAGACATGGTGACTAGCGCCGCGTCACTTGAAGAGGAGCGGCCCTCACGTGGGGGCCGTAGTTTCCAAATAGGGAGGGCAGTGCGCCCCCTTCTGTTTTCTTCCACTCGGTTGTTTCGGCTGAGCTGCATGGTCACGCGGGCGCCACACCAGCGCCAGGCCGCCCGGGCCACGTAGGTCGGGCCGGGCCGGGCCATCCGGGCCAGCCAGCGCCCTAGGGGTCTGGACCTGGACCCGGGTCGGGTCAACCCGGTTCGGGCCGACCAATGGGGTATCGGGTCGGGTTGGACCGGGCCCGAACCCCACCCTTTCAGACAGTTTTCAGTAATTTGACTATCTATTGGGATACAGACCTCCAATCAACGCACCGTCAGTTGCGATGCGATCCTTGGATCGTGAATGTATTTTTGGTATATTACACTCAGGTTTTCGAAGAACTTTGGGTACGACAAAGTTGGTTCGAACACGAAACCAACCGGGCCCTCAGAGCGGAAATGCTTATAACATGAGATCCAGACGTCCGATTGACGTGCTGTCGACTTAGTTGGATTTCTCCTAGTGAGATGGAATTTTTCTCTTACTCCACTCGAGGTTTGGATGCAGTTGGAGTGCGGTCGGGTTGGTTTTGACTTAAAATCCAACCGGGCACCTTGAACGAAAAGGCCAATAACCCTCAGACCGGGCGTCCGATTGACGCGCCGTCTGTCACGTTGAGTTCCTATTGTCGAGACGGAACTTTTGACATACTTCACATGAGTTTTGGAAGAGTTTTAGTAAGGTCGGGTTGGATTGTTCACGAAATCCAACGGGGCCCCTGGAAGGGAAAAACTGATAACTTTCAGACCGGACGACCATTTGACGAACCATCAGCGGCGTTGGTAATCATGTTGAGAAACAGTCCCTATGTGTATACCCTATGAGAGTTCGGGCTAAAGTTGAGATACGGCCGGGTCGGTTCGCACACGAAACCAACCGGGCCCCTAGGACGAAAAGGCTAATAACTCACAGACTGGGCATCCGATTGATGCATCGTATGTTGCGTTGAGACCCCTATGACTAGGCGGTCCTTTGAGATACTTCTTCATGGGACTTTGTGATACTTGGAATATCGACTTGTATCTCGTAGAGCGGACCCTCCTGGAGACGAGCGTACGGAGTACAGAGACCGTGTAGCTGGCTGAGACCTGGCGACTGTTTGACCAACTCGACTTGAAGTGAGGCGACTGTTTGGGTGCAGACCCATGGCGGATGGAGCGCCTGGTAGCAGGCTGTAGACCCGCGGTACTCAATAGAAGGAGTACTTTTACAGGCTATTAGGGGGGTGCACTACTGTGTTTGGGTGGCTGACCTGCGGTACTCAACAGGGGGAGTACCTCAGCAGTCTTAGGTTATTGAGAATTACCTCGGAGTCATGATAGGATCACTGTACTCATCAGAGACGGGGCTCTTCAGTAGTTACGATTTCGATAATGAAAATCATGGTTTGAGCTTAGTCTATGACCTTTGTCTTTACCTCATTATTGATATGGGTCACTTGATAACTTAGGTATATGTATGGGCATATACCTAAGTAGTTGTTATCATTTGATTTCATAACTATTGTATTTCCTCATGATTGAGATGGGTTACTTGATAACATAGGAATAAGTATGGGCATATACATAAGTAAGGGCTTTCTATTGAGATCCTACTTTGTCTTTATCCTTGTTGGATTTAGTGAGAACCTGAGGGTCTTGGGGTCCCTATTGAGTATCGTATAATCACCCCTAAACGGGATATGGCCGCACCTCGTTGTGTTGGTTGCAGACGTCGGGCAACACTGACAGAGGCCGAGTGTTCGTGGACTGGATGGTACCCAGAGGTGGACCTCACGACGAGTCAGTATTTGGAGGTGGAATTCACGATGAGACGACACTCAGAGGAGGTTGATGGGTGGGAGAGTTTTGGAGGCTATCTGTACCTACCCTTCATGTAGGATTCGAGGAGGAAGACCCAGGAGCTGCTTCCATTCTTCCAGCTGTTTGCCTTTTTCTGTTGTACTTTCGTTCAGTTGTAGTTGTACTTTTAGTTGTGTTTGTATTCTAGCCCACTTACTTTTCATCATTTTCTTTTGTACTTAGTGTAATGCTTTTTCTTGTACTCTGTGATGTTTTGTTTACTTTTATAAAGGCAATGCCTTCCCAGTTATCGGGATTTACACCTTTGGTTCTAGCCGCCAGCCCCTGGCCTATGGAAGGTGGGCTTGGGGTAGTCACGAAATGGGCCCTGAGGATGGGTCGTGACAAATTGGTATCAAAGGGAGGTTCTACCGCAGAAAATATAACTCAAATATCTTTATTTTGTGGTGTAATAGTGTTAAGGGTACTGAGTGTGGTCTTCAGTTCAGGGAGTCCAGTGTTGGTGCAGCAGCCGACGTATCTGTACACCAGGACCCTGACTTCTGATTTCCGACTTTATGCATGAAAACATAGATTGTGTGTGTGTATCCAAAAGTTTTAAAGTCAGATCAAACCAGGTCAGCTCATCAGGTATAAATCATTGACCGTGTCGCATCTGTTCAGGATGTCTCCATGCAGACAGTCATTTGGAGTTTCTGAGAGAGTACTCGATGACGGCTCACCGAGCGATGAGACTCTGGTGTAGGGCCCTCTTCCTATGTTGGCTCCTTCGGGTGGTGTACCAGCAGCACCACCACCTGTTAGGTAGCAGATACCACCAGTCGTACTAGTGGACGGTGCACGCTGGCAGAGCGCGATGCACGAGTTCCCCCAGTAGAGGCCTCCGAGGATACGAGGTGAGGCAGATTCCAAGACAGCAGAGGACTGGCTGGAGGTGATTGTTAGAGTTTTCCACCTAACTGAGACACCAGGGGAGTGGATGGTAGACTTGGCTGCTAGTTTTTTCTAGTGAGTGACCATGAGGATGGTCCTCATAGTAATGAGGCTTCGGTACATGGACCAATTCCTAAGATAGTGCCTTCAGGTAGTGTGTCAGCTATACATCACTACCTATTGGTCAGTAGTTACAACCAGCGGTACCAGTAGGTGACACATGTAGGATTACCGCCATACACATGCTCCAACATCAGATACTGTCATGTTATGAGGCGAGCCTAACTCACAGGCAGCTGAGGACTGGCTTGAGGAGGTGGTTGAATGTTTTTTGGAGCTTATACAACTTCGGCAGGACGACGAGTCGGTAGTTGAGTAATAATTGAGGCGTACCAAACATTCCGGGTACTCGATGAATACGATTCAATCAGTGCAATAGAGCTCGGACCTCTGAGTGTGGTGTGATTATGGATATCTGAGCCATGACTTTTTCTTCTATGCATTCCTACTCACGTTAGGGTGCTAGAGGGAACCTTGTGGTTGAATGTTCTTTGGCTGAATGAATACATCTAGAGAATGTTAGAAGTTGGAATGCAGTGAACTGGTTCCAGTCTCAGAGACATGGGCGTTCGAATGTTTCAAGAAGTGGAAATGTTAAGGACAGATAAATCTGTAGAGTAGAAGACGTGGAGGTAGATCTAGGAGACCAGAAAGAGGTGGTGTACATATCAACATGTTACAACCACCCGCCTTTGTTGTTCCCTATAGGCTCAGGGAGCTGGAGGGAAGGGGAAGAGAGTAGTTTCATGTGGTCAAGAAGTGTGACCCAATGGCTCTAAGAATTATTTGAGGGGTAGTCTGTGTCCACTACTAGATGCCATAGTAACAGACATTGATATGAATCATTCCATCATTCCACAAATCTTTTCTCTGACATATAGTTTCTGGTTAAGCCGTTGACTTGACCCTCACGTCTAAAGATACCTTTGGGAGGAGACTCTATAGTCACACTTATGCCGACAGTGTGATCTGACCCTCGAGGTGAGAATTCGGGTGCAACCTCTTGGTGGCAGCGTCGAGGCCTTACGATGTTGGTCTATATATGGATTGGATTCACGGTTCATACTCAGATTGACAGTATTAGGAAAATGTCGAGATGGGTTTTCCTTGGTCGGTAAAAAGGAAACCCCAGGAAGCACATGATTAACTATTGCATAGGAGGGTGTAGCTGATCACTCTTGGGTCGTCCAACCTTACCCTCATGGATGTAGGAGTTTTGAGTTCCAGTTCTAATCCAGAAATGGAGGCCTCTAGAGTTCGAGGATGATGACCACGTCCATATAAAGGTCTCACCTCGACGAGGTTTACAGATATGTGGCTGAGGAAGCAAGTAATCTCTGAGGTTCAGCGGACCTTTTCAGGTCCTTGGAAGGCTAGGCGAGGTGGCTTACCGTTTGACCCATCCACCTCAGTGGCACCAGGTGCACGACGACTTCCACGTATCTCAACTGGAGAAATACGTGCTTGACCCGACGCATGTCATCGACCATGAGGAGCTGGACGTTGGAGATGGGGTGACATTTGCGGGGTTCCAGTAGAGGTTGAGTATCGACAGGAGTGGGTCCTACGAGGATGGTTGATTCCTCTTGTGTGCTTTCGTAGGCAGCATGTGAACCTCTAGGTAAGCACACGAGAGCAGAATGCTTAGATGCATGCTCAGTAACGCTTTTGTATCCCATGTTTGTGTTAAAGCTTTATAGGGACGTAAATCTCTAAGATGGGATTAATGTAAAGACCCTGAAATTTCATGGAAATTTGTTTTTTAATTTCTTGGGATTTTTAGAAGAACACAGTTTCTAACGGCACCTGATTCTGAGGCCCGGTGTGCCCGAAATCAATTTCTGAAGTTTAGCTCGGATACGTTCAGTGAACGAACATGCGAGATTTTCTATATTTTGAACCGGTGCTCAGAATTGAAATTTGAGAGCACCGATGAACTCGCAGTGCCGGTATTTTCTTAGGGGGACCTTTACCACAGCTGCGTTTTAAGCGGGTTGAGATTTATTTTTGGGGATTTAGTTTTAAATAAATAAAATTGTGTGAATAATTTTATATTATGTCTTTGGGAGTTATTCTCTCCGATGGGAAGTTGTTGGTGGGGCCCATGACAAACCAAATTCCCGTGTGTGGATACTTGAAAGGTGGTGAGCACATGAGCCCCAACCTTTCACATTCCTATAACACTCTTTTAACCACCATTTAATATCCCCTTCTTTAACTCTTGAACAACACCCCCTTATCATTGAAAACTCTTCTCATTCCAATCCCAATCTTATGTGCATGGCAACACATTTTAATTAATGAGTTCAACCTCGTAAAATTAATTAAGTAATTTGAATTTAGAATGGCATGGGTGAATAAAAAATAATGGATTTGCTATTATTTTTTGGGGATTTTCGTTGTGTTGAGGAGTTTGGTGTGGGAGAGCTCTGGGAAAGTAGTGTAGGGTGTTCTTATCACAACGAAGAACACAAACCTTCCGAAGAATAATGCCTCTTCGACGACGAACTCCTCTGACGGAGAACGCGAAGACACCGACGACATGCCTTCTCTTCTTCTTCCTCCGCGTCAAGGGAGGAGACACCACCACGAGGAATGTCGCCATCGAAGATGGATCTTCCTCCGATGACAACGGAATCAGCACCGATCTTCCACGATGATCGATCATCGCGACGCTTGCCTCTTTCCACGGCTCGACAACATGCGACCTCTCTTCAAAGTAGGGGTTGGTTTTGTTCGTGAATAATTTCCTTGCGTTCTTCGTTAAATATATGGGCCATCTGTTATCAATTTAACGGGAGGAGGTGAGACCGTCTGATCACGGCCGATCCTCCTCCCCCTTTTGAGGTGTGTTCGTTGCGGCTCGAACAAAGGCCATGCGAGGCAGCGACACCGCGCGGAAACAAGAAGGAAGGTGACGAAGGAGCGGGGCACCGTCGCGCCGCACCGTTGAGGCCGAACGAAACCGCGACCGGAGTCGGGCCGCAGTGGCTAATCAAAGACTCCGCAGTTGTTTATTTGTCATACGGATCGATGGGAGATGATAAAGCGAGCCACAAAGGCGATTTGGACCCTTTGAAGTAACCTACGGGTCTCGAGAGGGCCTTAGGCGCAGACGGCGGGTGAATTGGACCGTCGTAGCGCGTCCGGGGGTCCGCGGAAGGCATCGCCGATGAACCATGCCGGCGCGGTGGAGGCCGGATCCCGCAGCCGCGCAGGATCCGGTGGGGGAGACGCGGCGACCAGTGTCGCATCACTGGCAGAGGAGCGGCCCCCATGTGGGGGACGCTGTTTCCAAATAGGGGGGGGAAGCCCACCCCCTTCCGTTTCCTTCCACTCGGCTGTTTGGGCCGAGCCGACTGGCCACGCGGGCACCACACTAGTGCCAGGCAGGCCGGGCCGCGCAGGCCAGGCTGGGCCGCGACAGCCGAGCCTGCCCGTGCCTTAAGGGGCCAGACCCAGACACGGGTCAGGTCGACCCGATTTGGGCCGTTGGAGGGGGTATTTGGCCGGGTCGGACCGGGCCGGAACCCCCCCCCCCCCCCATTTTCTGACTGTTTTCAGTCATTTGCCTATATCTTGGGCTACGAACCTCTAATCGATGCACCGTTAGTTGTGATGTGATCCATGGATCGTGAAGGTAGTTTCGGGATTTACACTCAGGGTTTCAAAAAACTTTGGGAAACGCCGGGTTGGTTGCAACACAAAACCAACCGGGTCCTCGGAGCAGAAACACTTATAACTTGAGCTCCGACCGTCTGATTGACGTGCCGTCGACTTAGTTGGATTTCTCTTAGCGAGATGGACTTTTTGGCTTACTCCGCTCAAGGTTTGGATGCAGTAGGAGTGCGGTCGTGTTGGTATGGACTTAAAATCCATCCATGCCCCTGGAACAAAAAACCCAAAAACTGTCAGACCGGGCGTCTGATTGATGTCCCGTCTATCACGTTGAGTTCCACTTGTCGAGATGGAACATTTGACATACTTCACCTGTGGTTTGGACGCAGTTGGAGTAAGTCCGGGTTGGATTGTACCTGAAATCTAACCGGGCTCCTAGAACGAAAAAGCCGATAACTTTCAGAATGGACGACCGTTTGACGAACTGTCAATGGTGTTGGTAATCACGTTGAGAAACAGTCCCTATGAGTATACCCTATGAGAGTTTGGGGTACTGTTGAGTTACGACCGGGTTGGTTCGCATATAAAACCAACCGGGCCCCTAGGACAAAAAGGCTAATAACTCACAGATCGAGCGTCTAATTGACGCGCCGTCTGTTGCATTGAGACCCCTATGACGAGGCGGTCCTTTGAGATACCTCTTCGTGGGACTTTGTGATACTTGGAGTATCGACCTGTTGCTCGCTGAGAAGACCCTCCCAGAGACAAGCGTACGGAGTACGGAGACCGTGTAGTTGGCTGAGACCTGACGACTACTTGACCGACTCGACTTGGAGTGAGTTGACTAGCCCAGTGGACGGAGCACTACTATGTTTGGGTGCAAACTCACGGTGGATGAAGCACCCGGTATCAGGCCGCAGACCCGCGGTACTCCACAGAAGGAGTACCTCTGCAGGCTATTATGGGGGGTGCACTACTGTGTTTGGGTGACAGACCCCAGCGGGAAGCACTGCTATGTTTGGGTGGCTGACCCGCAGTACTCGACAAGAGGCGTACCTCAGAATTCGTAGGTTAGTGAGAATTACCTCGTAGTCGTGACAGGATCAATGTACTCTTCATAGATAGGGCTCTACATCTATTACGGTTTCGATAATGAAAATCCTGATTTGAGATGAGTTTATGACCTTTGTGTTTACCTCATGATTGAGATGGGTCACTTGATAAATTAGGTATATGTATGGGCATATACCTTGGTAGTGTTTGTCCGTTGATTTCATAACCATTGTGTTTCATCATGATTGAGATGGGTTACCTGATAACTTAGCTATAAGTATGGGCTTATACCTAAGTAAGGGTTATCTGTTCAGATCCTACTTTTTGGTTATCCTTTTTGGATTTAGTGAGACCTTGAGGGTATCAGGGTCCCTACTGAGTATCGTATACTCACCCCTGAATGGTCTATGCCCTCACCTCATTGTATTTGTTGTAGATGTCGGGAAGCACTGACAGAGGCCGAGTGTTCGAGGACTGGACGGTACCCGGAGGTGGACCTCACGACGAGTCAGTATCCGGAGGTGGACTTCACGACGAGACGACACTCAGAGGAGGTTGACGAGCAAGAGTGTTGTGGAGGCTATCTATACCTACCCTTCCGGTAGGATCTGAGGAGGACAACCCAGAAGCTACTTCCATTCTTCCAGCTGTTTGTCTTTTTCTGTTCTACTTTCGTTCAGTTTTAGCTGTACTTTCAGTTGGGTTTGTATTCTGGACCACTTACATTTCAGAACATTCTTTTCTACTTAGTGTATTACTCCCTCATGTAATCTATGATGTTTTGTTTACTTTAATAAAGGCAATTCCTTCTCAGTTATTGGTATTTACTCCTTTGGTGCTAGTCGTCGGCCCGTGGCCTATGGAAGGCGGGCTTGAGTAGTCATGACACGTTCCCCGAGGACGGGTTGTGATAGAAACCTTATTAAATGTTTAATATTTAATATTCTATGAAAGGGATATTAAATAATAATGTGATAAATACTAGGTAATAGTTTATTAAAAAAGTAATATGATTGAAGTTAACATGTAATATAAATAAAAAATAACGTTTTATGAATCATCAATGTCATGCACCAGCCCGGGTACCCTGGTAACCCGATAACTGAGCCAGCCCTAACCTAGTCCAAAGGGCATTCCCTATCCCCATGGGTCGGAGACTAGCACCTGGCATCGTACAACATACATGTGGGAACTATTTTTCCACTAGAATGCGGAAGCAAGAGTAATTCAAACAATATGCATAACAAAAGAAACTCCAATAAGAGTTATGTACTAGAATACAAAGAGGCATGAATTTCCAAAGTACTAAAACCCAAGTACTAAAAGGGAAAAAGAGTCCAAAAGTCCCTAAGGACACAACTCACCAAGACCAGAGATCAACAACTGGATCCCCCTCTAAGAGGTCCCTTCCCTTTGCTCGATCCTGGAGGAAGAAAACTACAAACACCCAAAGGCAAATGTAGGGTGTGAGCCTAAGCCCAGTAGGATACCACCAAAGATTCCATAACATATTTCAAATAAAGAATATCCAGATAAAAGCTTTCCATTTTCCAGTAAAAAGGTTTGGCATTTCAAAAGAATATTCTAACAAAACATGCTATACATTTTCAAATGATGGAAATAAAAACAATTTAAACAATGGGTTTTTAAATGATGGCATATTTCTAAAACAATGGCATATGTAAAACATTTATATAAAATAGTTTATATAAATCCAGAAGGCATGTAAGACAGTTAAAAATAATTGGCACACCTTTATATATCAAATATAAATAAATAAGAGAGAAACATGTTCATCTACCAAATGGTATGATAGTACCAACCAGTTATTTGATTCCACACTCTCTATGTGAAATCATCATAATGTGTATACACACGTCCCTATGACACTGGCCAAAGGAGACTCGTCACAAGCCCATCGGGGATGTGACCCGCCGCAAGTATGTTTTAGAACGTTGTCGTAGTGTAGAGTGTATCCAGATAACTCACTAACTAACTAAGGCTTGCATGCTCTCTTACATGATGGGTGAGCTATTATAAGAATTATTAAAATATGATCAATCCCATTCTTCCATTTCAGAAGTGGCAATTTAATTCAATTAAAAACTAAAACAGGTTTTATCCAAAACATGCCTTTACACAAGATAAAACAAATGGGTTTCTATCAAAACATTTTAAGACATTTTCATAAGTTTGAAATCCATTCAAACCCAATTCCATCATTACACAATTCATTTCCTCAATTAAATTCATCAATTTAAAAGAAATCATCTCCTTTAAATCCGCAATTTAAATCCAACAATTTAAATCATCCAATTTCCATAAACACACCCAATTCAATTGAATTGGGGTTTTTTTCCCAAATTCCCATGCCAAAACCATTTTATATACCTCGACTCATTGGAATCGGTATTTTATCAATTTAATTGAAATCAAACATGAGCAATTGAATTTAAATCAATAATTTAAATAAATCAAGGAAATACAATGTTGATCAATTTGGAAAATCGGGACAGAACTACCTACCTCGATTTATTAACGGAAGTTAGCCCAACGATAAACCCCAAAAACCGAGCGACACTATGATGTCGATCAAAAACTGGATCTCAATACTTAAAACCAAAATTAAGATCAAAGTAATCAAGATCATGAAAAACTAGATCTAGATTCACAATCCTAGATCTATACCTCAACTCATAGCTATAGATCCATGGAAAAAAATTAAATCTCCCATGAAAAGATCCAGTATTGATAGTGGAATAAACGAGAAATGAAATGTGATGAAATCGACTTACATGGACGAGAGTAGATCTTCAATCTGAGTCTTCAATCTCGAAGAAAGATGTTAAAATCGCCTTGGAATCTCTCTAGGATGCTTTAGAAAGAACAAAAATTATTTAAGCACGAGACAAGGTCGAACATATGGGATTCCCAAGGGTTCATGTGGTTTTAAAAGGAATTTTCAGAATTAAAAACCGCACACACGATTTACCTGGGTAGAGGTGCAAGGTTTGATAAACTTTGTGCACACCGTGCGGACCTCACTATCCAGAGTTGCACGTTACGTAAGGTTTGTTCGCACGGTTTGTCAAACCGTGCGCACACCGTGCGTACCCCCATGTGCGGTGCTTCTTGGTTGGAACGGTTTGTTCGAATGGTTTGTCAAACCGTGCACAAACTGTACACAAGCCATTGCCCTTTAATTTTCATATAAATGTTCACCCAAACACACCCCCAAGTAACTACTACAAATCAGAGGTAGTTAGAAACATCAAAAAGTACCCGAAAACGTAATGTGATGTTACAACCTCCCCACCATAAGCCCTTTCTGTCCCCAGAAAGCCTATGATGAAGCCTCCACGTCAAAAAGACGAGGCCACTGATCTCTCATTAGAGCCTCCCTTTCCCACGTCTCATGAGAATCAGAACAATGCTACCATGGTACACAGACGAGATGTATCGTTCTCCCATGAAGGACCTTGGTCTCAGAATCAACAACCATGACAGGTCGTTCAGTCACAGATAAATTTGGTTCAATATCATGATCACTCCAGCTCACAACATGAGATAGATCAGGGAGATGATTTCGTAGATGTGATACATCGAACACGTTATTTATCGATGTCAGTTGTGATGGTAGAGCTAGACTGTAAGAACCATTCCCTACAAGGACAACAACCTCAAAAGGTCTTACAAAACGAGGAGCAAGCTTCCCTTTCCTCCCAAGTCGTCGATGTCCTAATCAGGGAGAATCTTTCAAGAACACCTGGTCACCGTCTGAGAACACTAAATGTTTATGATGATAATCAACATAAGACTTATACCGACTCTGTGCTTTCAACATTATTTGACGAATCAACTGGACCTTAGCTATCATCTCTTGAACCAAACTCAGTCCTACCAAAGAACTTTCACCAATATCTGACCAACATAAAAAAGATTTAAAAGGATGGCCATACAAACCCTCAAAATGATCCATTTTATCATAGACCGATAACTATTTTTATAAGAAAACTCAACTAGCACGAGATGATCATCCAGAGACCCACCAAAGTTGAGAACTCATGTTCGGATCATATCCTCAAGGACTTGAAAAGCTGTCCCTGTCTGGCCAACTGATTGTGGATGGTAGGTCCTGCGAAAATGGACCTGAGATCCTAGTGCCTCCTAAAGGCCTCTACAAAAGCGAGAAGTAAACCGAGGATCCCTATCAGAGACTATAGCAGATGGAACTTCGTGCAAATGAACAACTTATTTCACATATATATTTCCCAACTCCTCAACATTGGTTATATCTCGAATAGGTATAATGTGAGCCGATTTGGTCACAATGTCGATCACAACCCATATCACATTCTTATTTCTCTGGGTTTGAGGTAACCAAACCACAATATCCATAAGGATTTCATAACACTTCCATGTAGGGACTGGAAGTGGTTGAAGTAAACCTGAAGGTTTCTGGTGCTCGGCTTTCAACTGTTGGCAACTATAGTAACGAGATACGAACTCAACATTGTCCTATCTCATTCCTGACCACCAGAATTGTTGCCAAATATCATAGAACATCTTCATGGTTCATAGGTTTACAGCCCACTTAGAGTTATGGAAATCCCAAACCACATCCTTCCTTGTGGATAATGGCACAACGTAACGGTTTTGATAACACAGAACACCCTCTTTGGAGAACAACCACTGATTTCGGTCTCCCCACCAAAAAGAGAGTCCCTAAGGTTATGGAATTCATCATCAAGTTGTTGTTCCTGAAGAATTAATTCATGGAGAGCATAATTCAACTGAACACTGGGTAAAAAAAATTCATTCCCCTTCCACTGAACGCAAATATGTAACTGAGCAAAAAGAGCCATCAAACTCTACTCTTCTGAAGATTCTTTCACAGCCTGAGATGGAATTTTCCTGCTTAACGCATCTACATCTAGATTCCCATTCCCTAGGGTATAGGAAATGTCAAAGTCGAAAGATTGCAGGTACTCCACCCAACGTCTTTGGTGAAGATTCAAATATTCTTGATAGAAGTTATAACTCAATCCCTTGTGGTCTGAATACATAGTAAACCTTTCTCCATAAACATAATGTCTCCAACACTTTAGTGTGTGATTTACAGCTTCAAGTTCAAGGTCATGGGTTGGATAGATCATCTCAATAGTCTTATGCTGATGAGACTCATAGGCAACAACATGATTACCCTGCATGAGTACAAATCCCAAACCTAAACCCAATGCATCACAGATGACCACATAACCTATCCCAGCACCAGGAAGAGTTAACATCGGCGTAGTAGTTAAAAGACGAATTATCTCAACAAAAGAACTCTGAAATTTGTTATTCTAGGAAAACATAACTCCCTTTTGAGTCAGAGCAGTCATTAAAGAAGCTAACATTGAGTAGTCTTTAACAAACCAGCCATAATATCCTGCTAATCCGCAGAAGCTCCGAATATTAAAAAAATTTCTTGGTTGTTCCTATGTCATTACAGCCCTCACCTTCTCAGGATCAACTGATATTCCTTGTTCTGACACCACATGTCAAAATAATTTCACATCTTGAATCCAGAAATCGCACTTTGAAAGCTTGGCATAAATTCCGTGATTCCTGAGAAGACTTAGAACTATTCTCAGATGATGCACTTGATCCTCCCCATACATGGAGTAGACAAGAATGTCATCCAAAAAGACTACCATGAAAGTATCTAGATACTCATGGAAAACCATGTGCATCAAATTCATGAAAATTGCAGGAGAATTTTTTAGGCTGAAGGGCATAACACGGTACTCATAATGGCCATACCTACTCCGGAAAGAGGTCTTAGGAATGTCATATTCCTTTATCCTCAACTGACGGTAACCAGATCAAAGACCAATTTTGGAAAACCACTATCCTACTTTCAATTGATCAATCAAAACATCAATTCGTTTTAACGGATATTTTTTCATTATCATAACTCAATTGAGTTTTCGATAACCAATACATAAGAGAAGATAACCATCAGCCTTCTTGGCAAAGAGAACAGGTGATTCCCAAGGTGACACACTCGGGCATATAAAACCTTTCTCAAGATGATCGTCTAAATGAGACTTTAGTTCTTTATGTTCAGCTAGATCCATTCGGTAAGAGGGAATAATAAATGGTTGAGTAACCAGAATTAAGTCAATTGAGTACCTATTATAGTTGTAGGACCTGCATCATCTACCTCTGGCGACTCTTCCACTACGTGAATAAGCTTAATTCTGAATTCCTATGGATGGAACCCTTTTGTACGTGATGCATTTGATTTCCCCACAATATTATGAGGTGCTGATGATCAGGTTCCTCTATGCGGAGTAGAGAAGTGATTGAAGAATCTCTATAAGTGCCCTAAACGTCTGCTTGAGCTACAGTTCTTGGTTGCCTATGTGAAAACCCTCTTAGAATATCCTGGCTTCCCACACTGATAGAAAGTCAAAGAATCCCTTCCAGGTGCTACCAGAGGTCTCGGATGACTCTGTTGTGGAGAACTACCATGAGAAAAGTCACCCTTCTAATTTCCTTTAAAGGAACCAATACTGCCACTAGGATGGAAAAGAACCTCCTTCAACCCTGACGTTCCTTCCAAGTCCATCTCAACCATCATCGCCCTATCCAGCACATCAGCATAAGTGGGTAGCTTCAATATGAAAACATGAGAACAGATATTTGATCGATGTCCCAACTCGAATCATTGATCAGTCATCCTATCATTAAATATAATCTCAGAAGAAAACTATACCAGCTCAGAAAAGCGATTTGAGTACTCAATCACTATCTTGTTGGCCTTTTCAAGCTTGAAAAACTCCACTAACTTGGCCGACACCATTGATTCTAGATAAAACTGGTTTGTGAGAAGAACCCTAAAGTATTTCCACTCCAAACCCTCATGTCTCCCAGCCGTTACCATCATGTCCCACTATCTCCTATGTGGTTCCTCCAGCATGAAGGTGGGACACTTCACCTTGATCACCTCAGGTGTCTCCAAGAACCCAAACAGACGTTCAATCATACTCAACCAATCCTTATCCATGTTGAGGGTCAGGGGAGCCCTTGAATTCTTGTGGCTTCTCGTATAGGTACTCTTGAGAACGACGTCAGAGAATATCACTATGAGGATCTATAGTTGGTGTCTGAACAGGAACTGGAGGTGGCGCATGTCCTATAGCTTGGACAGTGCAAACAATCACCTCAACCAAACTCGGATCCACAATAGAACTCGCTTGCTGAGATTCAGCAGAAGCCTCTTTTTGGAGCATGTTCTCAAGTCTTCTCAGAGGAATGATACTACACATCATAAAAAGACATGTATTAACACCCAAACCGAGTAAAAATAAAAACTATTCTTAATAGAACTGATTAACGAGATTTGGATTCCACTCTATCGAAATCAATATAGGGAAAACACTAGAACTAATCCACAATTCATATTTCCCTAACCAACCCTAGTGACTTATGGTTAATTGAGGTGAGAGATGGTCAGGCACTCAATCACAACTACCTCCTATGTCGCGATAAGAAAACTCAAATGTATACTGTCATCAAGGCAAGATGCTTAACTTTACTCTGATACTACTTTGTCACGAACCAGTTGGGGTATCCTTGTAACCCGATAACCGATCTAACCCTAACATAGCCCAAATGGCATTCCCGATCCCCACAGGTCGGCGACTAGAACTTGGCATCGTACAACATAAAAGTGGGAATGATTTTGCCACAACAATGCGGAAGAAAGAGTAAATCAAATAGTATGCATAACAAGAAAACTCCACTGTGAGTGATGTACCAGAATATAATGAGGCATGAAATTCCAAAGTACTACAACCCAAGTACTAAAACGGAAAAAAATCCCAATGTTCATAAGGACATAACTCACCATGACTAGAGATCAGCAGTTGGATCCACCTTCAAGAGGTCCCTCTCCTTTGCTCGATCCTAGACGAAGAAAAACTATAATTATCTGAAGGAAAAAGTAGGGTGTGAGCCTAATACCGATAGGATACAACCAATGATTCCGTAACAAATTCCAAATATAGATTATCCAGAATAAAGCATTCTATTTTCCAATAAAAAGGTTTGGTATTTCAAAATAATATTATTACAAAACATGCTATACATTTTCAAATGATGGAAATAAAAAAAAATCAATAAAAGTTTTTTCAAATGATGGAATATTTATAAAACAATTGCATATGTAAAAATATTGTATAAAAAAGTTTATATAAATCTATCAGGCATGTAAGAAAGTTCAAAATCATTTGCATACATTTATATCTCAAACATAAATAAATTAGCGAACAACATGGTCATCTTCCAAATGGTACGTTAGTATTAACCAGTTACAGGATTCCACAATCTCAACGTGAACTCGGCAAAATGTGTATACACACGTCCCTATGACACTGCTCAACGGAGACCCATCACCAGTCTGTCGGGGATGTGACCCACTACAAGTATATTTTAGAACGTTGTCGTAGCATATAGTGTATCCAAATAACTCACTAACAACCTAAGGCATACATGTTGTCTTACATGATGTGTGAACTATTTCAAGAATGCTTAAAATACGATCAATCCCATTCTTCCATTTCAGAAGTTCCAATTTCATTCCATTTAAAACAAAAATAGGTTTTCTTCCAAACATTCCTTTCCGCAAGATAAAACCAATGGGTTTCTATCAAAACATTTTAAGACATTTTCATAAGTTTGAAATCCATTAAAAACCAATTCCATCATTACACAATTCATTTACACAATTAAATTCAAAAATTTAATTGAAATCATCTCCATCAAATCCACAATTGAAATCCAATAATGTATATCGGCCAATTTCCATAAACACAACCAATTCAAGGGAATTGTGGTTTTTTTCCAAATTCCCATGCCAAACCCATTTTAAATACCTCCACTCATTGGAATCGGTTTTTTATCAACTAAATTGAATGAAAACTTGATCAATTGAATTAAAATCAACAATTGAAATAAATAAAGGAAATACAATGTTCATCAATTTGGGAAATCGGGACGGAACCACCTACATTTATTTATTAACAGATGTTAGCCCAATGAGAAACCCCAAAAATTGAGAGGCACTATGATGTCGATCAAAACTGGATCTAAATCCTTAAAACCAAAATTATGATCAAAGAAATCATGATCCTAAAAAACTAGATCTAGATACAAAAACCTAGATCTATACCTCAACACATAGGTATAGATCCATGGAAACAAAGTAATTCTACCATAATAATATCAAGGAAAGATAACGGAATAAATGAGAAATGCAACGGGATGAAATCCACTTACCTGGAGGAGAGAAGATCTTTAGTCCGAATCGTTAATCTTAAAGAAAGATGTTCGGATCACCATGGAATTTCTCTAGGAAGCTATGGAAAGACCTAAAATGACACAATCCAGATCCAAGGTCAAACATATGGGTGTCTAGGGGGTTCTGGTGGTTTGAAAATGAATTCTCATAATTAAAAACCCCACACACGATTTACCTGGGCAGCGGCACACGATTTGATAAACCGTGCGCACACCGTGCGGACCTCATGGTCCATAGGTGCACGGTCCGCACGATTTTCTCGCATAGTTTGTCAAACCATGGGCACACCGTGCGTACCCCCCTATGCAGTGTTGTATGGTTGGAACGGTTTGGTCGCACGGTTTCTCAAACCGTGCACAAACTGTGCACAAACCATTTCCCTTTTATTTTCATTTAAAAGTTCACCCAAACACACCCCCAAGTCACTACTCTAAATCAGAGGTACATAGAACCATCAGAATGAACCTGAAAATGTAACGTGGTGTTACAACTAAATAAATGCTCACAAAGAATTTTAAAAATCTTATTAAATGGGATGATGACCTAGAATGGGGATTAACTGGTATGTTGATATTGTCATAAAGTGGAAATAACCCTAAATGTGTTCTGTATGTTAGGAATATTTTGTTTCTCTAGGAAAAAAGAATTATTTATTGGGATAAAGTATATTTGATTGTATAGATGTCCTTATAAGTGAAAAATTATTTAATGAATATGTGGTGTATTTTATAATGGATGAAGTTTAAAAAAAATTACTTGTGGAATATAACCATTAATGATTGGAAGAATAAATCATCTATGTTTTGAAAGAGGATTTATGGAAAATGTGTTTTTACCATGTTTGAAGATACTTCTTGATGATTATAGTAACATGCCTTGTATATAACCCCCATGAAATAAATAATAATATATATGAGATCAATATTAAAAATATATTATGAAAATAAATATAATGTTTTTGAATTTCATCATTAAGAAGGTATATAAGGTTCGCCCTTTCGGCAATGGATTACATTACACATAATATTAGGTATTAAAGATTATATTATTATATCTCCACATGAGGATTTATTCATATTGGATAACTCATGCTATGAATTTATAATTTTTTGGACTAATAAATATTTATTATACCACTTATCTTTATTTATGGATCTGTTAAACTTATAGTGCTTCTGGAATAACAAATTCACCTTCTTTCCTAGAGTGAGATATTGTGTCAAAATTTTTGAATAATCATTAAATGTGGAAATTATATATATGAAATTTAACTATATAATGTTTGTATATCTTCATGTGAAAAATACGTCAACATTATGAAAATTATCCCGATATAAATTTTTTTTTGTAATTATCGTCCTTTTTTATTAAATTACTGTCAATTTTATTCATTGTTGGATTTTCGCTTTGTGATTATAAACATTATCTTTATCACCAACATTATTATTAACTATGTTTATTATAACAATCATTTATTTTTTATTCTTTTGTTTCATTTCCAAATCATCACCTATGTTATCCAATATTGAATCATTGTTTTTAGTTACATGGTGTAACTATTATTGTTATTCTATTCAATTATTAAGTGATATTTTTTTATTCATTTTTATAATGTGGGATTCCATGAATGTAACATTCGAGTTTTAGGCATTTGATAACCCAAAATATTTTATTGTGTGGAATTAATAAATAGAAAAACTCTAGATTTTGTAATTTTTTTATTAAAAATTAAATATATTAATATTTTCCTTTTCACAAAAAACATAACATATATTTATTTATATAGAATAACTATGTTCCATTTATATTATATAAAAAAATTAATATTGTTCTATACACATCACAATGATTAAGATTCAGTACTCATTAAAATATTTATTTTTTGTCTTATTCATTGAGTCATTAAGTTTTTCTTATGACTTTTCTATTCCTATGTGTTTTGAAAATCACAAATAATCCATCATAAGAGAAATTATATTTTCCTTAAGAATAATCTCAATAATCAAAATTTTCATTCTCTAAAAAAAATTTATCCTTACCTATGTTTTCATTGTTCATTTTGTAGTCATAGTTAATATAACTCATTTTATGCCTAGGTCTAAAATCCGATTTCACATCTAGAACCTCATAATCCTATAAATCATTGGTTATGGAATATTGTATTATCAGAATCTGAATTCTCATTTATTAAGATTCCAAATTTCTCAGAATTGAGACTCTGTATACTCTAAAAAGATGGATTATAATTTTATAAAATTAATGTTCTGATTTCCGTAGAATTCAGACTCCAAATTCTATGAAATCTATACTTTTAATTCTCTAAAATTATGTCTATGAATTATTTGAAATCCAGGATCTGAATTTTTTCAAATTCAGACTTTGATTTATCTAAATTTCTAACACTGAATTCTCTGAAACTCAGACTATGAATTCTCTATAACTAAGACACCAAATTTATATGAAATTCAGAATCAGATTTATTTGAAAATCAGACTCCAAATTCTTTTGAATTAAGACTCAGAATTCATCAGAATTTAATCTTAGAATTCATTAGAATTTAAACGCTTAATTCCTCAGTATTCATACTCAGAATTTCCTAGAATTCAGATTTAGATTTCATTGGAATTTAGACTCCCAAATCTATAGAATTAAGGTTCATAATTATTTGGTAAATAAAATCTAATTATGAATGATTTATTGTCTCTGAATGATTATTTTATTTTACTCCAAACATTACTTTTATAGAATCCAAAAAAATAAGGTTAAACAACATCATTTTCATTACACATATCATGAAAAAATGCCATACAATATTTTTCTAACTAACTGATGTTTGAGTGACACTTGTATAGGTCCCTTCAAGATTCATGGAAAAATATGATAGTCAGAGGAGGGAGTCAATCATTGGAGAAGTTCCTATAAATAAGAGGTCATTTGAATGAGCCCAAAAAACTATTGATCACTCTAGAGATTTCATGTAACGTCCCAGGTAAATATGGAATATGACATTTTCGTATAAATTAATATTTGTGAAAAAATATAAATATTACTTTAAAGGGGATGTTATGTTCGATGGTGTTCCCCATAAGGAAAAACAAGTTTCATTGAAATATTATGTTGCACACTAGTAATATAATAATATTATTTTAAAGTGTAGTTAAACCCTAGCCATTGTATTGGCGGGAATGAAAATAACTAATTACAAAATGATTATAAATTTTTTTCAATTTTTTTTACATTTATCCAATAAATTTTAGAGGCTTAAAATGCGAATGAATCCAATTTTAAGCATTAATATTCTAATATTCATTAAAAGGTCGATTAACCGCCTTTTGATGGAGAACCATTTTTAAATATACTTTTTGACAATTTTATATTTTATATTTGACAAAATAAAATCCTTCTTTAGAATCAAGACATAAAAATTTAATTTTTTTAAATTTTTGTTATTTTTCCAATAATGTTCATTTTTTAAGGAATAATGAAAATGTTGTATTTTAATTCAAAAATTTCTTTTAATTTAATTTTTTATGGTTATATTATCTTTTTAACTGGGTTTATAGTGTATTTAAAATATATTTTTAACATTTAATCCAATGGTGGTCATTGGAATTAATTTCACTTTGAAATTGGACATAAACAAGTGTCAATCTTTTGATAGATATTGTTTATTAGAAACAAACTATTTGTTTTGACTGTGGGAATTAATTATAAAATTAATTAATGAAACATCTATGTTTTAAATTTGGTAAAATTTACATCATTTTTGAATTTGTAATATCAAATTTAGATTTGGTGGAATTTTTGGTATTTTTTTGAAAAATATCATTTCTTATGAATAGTGAAACCACTTTGTTGTAGTTTAAAAAACCTATTTAGCATTTAAATGAAATTTTACCACTTATGTGAATTGAATTTAAAAAATCCTATATTCATGGTTGTCATTAGTAAGTAAAATGTGGTTTAATGGGATGCAAATAATTTTTGGTGAATATTAATTTTGGATTTTTATTAACTGCGATTAGAGGTAATTAGGGTTATTTAAGGTAAAAATGATATTATAAAAATATAGAAATAACATGACACTTGTCCTACCCATATTTTATGAGCCATATCCGACCAAGAAAATCCATGGGTCAAATTTTGGGACCCCAATGGGCCATTGGTTTAAGATAATGACATTAATACCTTTTATTTAAAGTAAAAATAAAAATGACACAAACATGTATTGTTTTACTGGAACAATTTTTACATGGGGTTATACAATTTATCTTTTTTACTATAAATACACATTATAAAGCTAAAATTATTTCCTACAACATGGTAATTTTTTTATAATTTTTAGACATCAGATCAATAAAATTAATTATGACATAATGATGATGGAATGTTTACGTCATTAACGAATAAATAAATAAATAAGAAGATAAATTTAAAAAAATATCCAACACTTATCCAATACCTATTGGATGATTTTATTTCCAAAATGGGACACCGTATCCTCTAATTTAAGTATTTTAGTGCTTTAGAAACCGAATATCATTTTATAATAATATAATACTTTCATGATTTCCAAAGGAGCACCTCCTCTCCCTTATAAAAAGACCCCACATCCAACCCATTTATCACATTTCTCAAGCCCTTTGTCTCATCCATACTCTACTAAAATATGCTCCCATGATCCCTCTATTCATCCTAGAATCATTACCTTAGGCATAAAGAAATTTTAAAACCCTTTTTGTTCAAACCAAGGGGATTTACCCGATTTAAAGGTAATGTCTTCTCTTATGTTGTTTTGTTTTGTTTTTCTTCTCCAACCCCTTAAAATATTTTTATTACATTATTTTGTAACAATATCAGTATAATAAATATACTAGGACGTTTTTATCAGATGTATTCGATCTACACTTAACCATACCTCAGTCTAATGGTTAAAGAACATACTGTTTTCGTGGATGGCGAATTATTGCCTCATGAAACGATGATTATTCTACCTTCTCCTACCACCTCTCATGGTGGCCATTATTATGGAACTATATTTATATATTATATATATTATATTTACGACCTCTTTATGATTATGTATTTAATAATTAAAATATACATTTATGATTTTCATGTTGTGCAAATGCGATAATTTCATTTGAGGAATTGTGGACTACCGCCCCCTAAAGTGATGTGACTCATTCATTCAATAAATGAAATGTATAAAGAATTAAAATAATAAAATTATGTGACCTATATAACACATATATTATACTGGAATTATAATATATATATCTCTCATTTAATTTTAATTCCATTAATATTACAATGAAATGAAAGTAGCGTTCATGCATACATACGACCTACCATCTCATTGAACGATGCATTTCGTATTTTATCAACAAAAGTTATGGAATAATATAAAAAATTATATAATGTATATATATGATATTTAAATCATTAATACTATTCTAGAGATTATGTACTTATAACTACATGGTCAATTCTTTTCAAACAGGTTCATTTTTTACTCATGTACCGAACATCGACAAACGTATGTTAAGAACTCACAAAATTAACTAATAATTATAACATGATAATATGTGATATGAGTTGAATAATATGTATTAAAGGAATTACTTAAGAAATTATAAATATACCAATGTTTATTATTCAATAATATAAAGAAATGAACAAGACAAGTCGGATTTGAGGTAAAGGATCCTACCTCTCTCTTTCTTTTTAAGTACTATCTTTTCTGTCACTTACCTTATGCTCCTGTTTCTTATTCTAGGGTATGTTATTTTATATTCCTCTTACTGTAATTTTTATGTTCATATGATGAGATAACCTATTTGATCTTATCAATCCATTTTTTTGTTGTTTTATGTGGCGATGTTGGGCTGCCGAATTTTCGTAAGGGATTTCTTATCTCACATTTAATTATGTGAGATTTCCATTGTTTTCCACTTTATTATTGCATGTGGTGTATTGTGTACTACCATTTCAAATATATTATCATGATTCTATTTATATTCATGGTATTATGTGATTAATTTGGTTTTTAATATCTTTTGGACAGACGACTCGATTGATCACAGTGAGGTAAGTGGTTTTTATCTCACTTTTTGTTCCCTTGAGTTTCATGCTACATTTTGACACTATTTACACTTGTGTGGTGTATGTACTACCCATGATTGTATTATTTGTGTAATATAATTTAATTTATTTTTATTTACATCTTCATTGTATGACCCTTATTTCATGGGGTGTACGTTTTGAAAGTTACCCAAATCCGTAAGGAAACCTTTCACCCTCCACTTTTGAAAATACTTTTTTTGTTAGGTATTTTAATTTACATCTTTATATGTTGGGATATGTTCTTATATATCCTTTTTGTTGTAAATGTTTTGTACAAGTGATGAGATACACTTTATATTTCTCATCAACACATTTTTTGAACATTAAAGTGACGTCGTTAGGCTGTCGAATTTCTATAAGGAAACTTCTTAACAAAATTTCAATTCTTTGTGTTAAATATCTACTTCTTCATTATGTAGTGCTAGGAATATGTGTAGATGACCTATTATTATTTTAAAATTATTATCCACTTATATTGGATGTATTTATATTTTTCACACATAATTATGTAATTGATTTATCCTTAATCTAAGGATACCATCTTTGTACGGGACTTCGTCTAAATCTACTTTAATTGAGGACTAATTAGATTTTTATACGACTGTATATGGTGTATAAAAACCTTTTTAATTTTCATTTCATTCAAAGTAAATCGTTTCTCTATTATTCTTTTTAATAAATGGTAAAAGAGAATGCTTTTTTTTAACGTAAGCGGTGACAATGACCATTTCCCGCACCGCGAGTATTATTTGATCTATGGCTTCCTTAACTATCCGTAATGTTTTCAATTGAAAAATAAATACCATACACTCTTTTAAGGTATTTTGTTATTGAAAATGGTTTTTAAAAATGTATTTTCAATATTTTGAAATTTTATATTGTCATTTCAATGTGTGAATTTTATCTTTCCTTTATGCTCATGTTATGTGGTATGATTATGTTATAGTTTTTGGCCATTGTTACGTATACGGGTGGTTCTGTGAAAAACCTAGGGCAGGTGAGCCTGAGAAAGCTCTCCAATGCATTGGGTAACTTGAAGGAGGTAAACATTAATGTTTCTCTGAATATATTTAGGGAATATACTGTGATGGGTATTCCAAATGTGACTCCCTATGTAGTTATGATAGCTACAATGTATGTATGTTATGTATGACTTAAGTTACATTTACAAATTGGGATTACAATGTGTTATTCAGAAATATTATGATTTCAGAAGGTCTGTTAAGATGGAAAATTTTGTTTTCATCGATTTTTATTTTTATGGGTTAATGATTCCTTTCATTATGTTATAACCCTTATTGAGCTTTTTATGCTCATCCCATGTTTTTGAAATGTTATCCACATGACTTAAAGTGGAATACTGTCAAGGATGGGATCATGGAAATGTCATGATGTCAAAAACATGGAACTAGACAAGACTCTTTTGTTCAATAGGTTTTATTTTTTAAATAAAATGGAAACTGAGTAGATGTGTCTACTTTGTAAACATTGAGATGTAATAGTTATGTCTTAATTCTCTAACACTCTAAACCAAAAAAGATTCTAAATGTGAATTATTAATTTAAATCAATATTATGTTATTTTATAAGGACTGGTCCTTATAGTTGGTATCAAACGGTGGTTTAGATAACTTTAGAGGTTAGAGTTTTGTTTAAGAATAAGTGAAAAGTTTCATATAACCACAATGTTTAATATATTCATGGTTATTTTTGAAAGATAGAATGAGTCTGAGATAACTTGGATAAGTATATCTTAGTGTTTATCTTCATCATTATTATATGATGATTTTTTTATATACTCACACTGACCATTATAGTTTTAGTAAATGGATGGATCTAACAGGATCCAAAGTTACAATGGGTTTGAAGGAAACTGTGGTGGTTCTCTGATTAAGTGACTGGATGAAATGGGCGATTCAATGAGAAATATTGTTGTTATTCTAAACCATCTTCTAGGAGTTATTATTAACCACTTGAACCTTGGTGAGTTCTCTAATGCATCATGTTTGATAGAACCAACTTAATGTGGAATTTCAGGTAAAAATTATAAAGGTAGCCATTAGGGTTTATATGATCCTTACTTTTGAGGTAATTATGGGTTACTATATGTTATGATTGAAAATTAAAGGCATGAGATAAAATTGAGGTTAAATTATGTTATGGTTATTTTTGAATATTTTACCTCTTTTTTGGGAATGTTATAAGAATTATAATGTTTTGGAAAAAGGACAACATCTCAACTGTGTGACAACCCATCGCATCGGACGATGCTGCGGGAATCGAACCCACAACCAAAGTGCGATTGGGATTTATCACCTACCACTGGGCTAAGTGATGTCTCTAGTTAGTATGACTAGTTATTTTCAGTTAATATGATCTTATGAATTAGTAATAAGTTGATTTTGGGTTATATATGGAAATTATTATCATTTCATAGAGGATATGTGATTTGGTTAGTTACTTTTCAGTATGAGACTTTAAGAGTAACTGATGTTATTTGGAGATAAAAGTTATGATTTACCTTGGCAGACTATGTGATTAAATCCTTCGGAGATTTGGGTTTAAATTGTAGTTTGTAATACTTTGGAGAATTTTATGGATAGATATTTATTGAATGGTCTTTGATGAACATTGGGTTTTGTTGGAGAAATTATGCATATTAAAAGTAGTATCTCCTTTTATAAAGGATTATCCTTTTTGGGTATTATCTGATCTCGTACTAACAATTTTGGTTTTGGTTTTGGTTAACTTCTAAAGACATGAGAAATATATTGTTCAACTTTTTTGGGTTAGGTGATTCTCAAGACGTTGATTAATGCCCTCTTAATGTGAGAAAGTCATCCAAAATACTAGTCTTTTGGAGAAAATATGAGTTTGTGTAAGAAATCTAGTAAGAGATTAAAGTATACACGACAGGTAAGTATGTTTCATTATGATTTAGTTATTCTCAGAAATATATTCCTCAATAAAATTTAACTTAAAACAAAAATGTTTATGTTATCTTTTCTTACCAGAGAATCAAATACTGTTTATCCCATCAAAAGTTTGGGATTTTCTGCTGGTTAACTATCTCTTAAACATGTTTTCTATCACTCTCCATCAGAACATGACCTGATGTTTTTTCTTCCATATCCATGTTTTCTTAAATAGAATCCTATTATGGGTTAACTCAGGTAACCTGTGTACTTCTCTTTCTTTCTTTTATGGTGATAGTTTTACTGACTCTTGTTCCAATGTGGGGCTTTCAATGAAGTTTCTGAGCCCAATTTTAAAATTTCGAGGACACAATTCCCAAAAGGGGGGAAAGGTGTAACATCTTAGGTAAATAAAGAATATTACATTTTCATATTTATTAATATTTGATAATAAAATATAAATATTACTTTAAAGGAGATTCTATGTTCGATAGCGTACCAAACACGCAACAATGAGTTTTTTGAAATCTTACATTGCACACTAATAATAAAATAATATTATTTTAAATGGTATTTAACACCTAGACATTGTAATGGTGAGAATGAATAGAACTAACTAAAAAATGATTATATATGTCTGTCATATATTTTTACATTTATCCAATAAATTTTAGAGGCTTAAAATGCGAATGAATCTAATTTTAAGCATAAATCTTCTAATGTTCTTTAAAAGTTCAATTAACCTCCTTTTGATGGCGAACCATTTTTAAATATTCTTTTTGAAAATATTATTTTTTATATTTGACAAAATAAAATCCTTCTTTATAATCAGACATAAACATTTACATTGTGTAAATTTTTGTTATTTTTCAAATAATGTTCATTTTGTAATGAATAGTGAAAATGTTGTATTTTAATTGAAAACCTTCTTTAAATTTAATTTATTTATATGGTTAGATTATATGTTTAGTTGGGTTGAAAGTGTAGTTAAAATTTATTTTTATCATTTAATCCAATGGTGGACATTAGTAATAATTTCACTTTGAAATTGGACATAAAAAAGTTTCAATCTTTTGATATATATTGTTTTTTTAAAAACACGCTATTTATTTTGACACTAGAAATTAATTATAAAATTAATCAATTCAACTTATATATTTTTAATTTAGTAAAATTTACATCATTTTTTAATTTGTAATATCAAATATATCTTAGGGTGAATTTTTGGTATTTTTCTGAAAAACATCAATTTTTGATTAATAGTGAAACCACTACGTGGTAGTTAAAAAAACTGATTTTTCATTTAAATGAAATTTTACCACTTCATTGAATTGAATTTAAAAAATATGACATACATGGTTTTCATTATTAAGTAATATTTGGTTTAATGCGATGAAAATAATTTTTGTTGAATAGTAAATTTTGAGTTTTGTTAACTGTGATTAGAGTTAATTAGGGTAATATAATGTTAAAATGATATTATAAAAATATAAAAATATCCTGACACTTGTCCTACCGTTATTGGACGATCCATGACCGACCAAGACAATCCATGGGTCAATTTTTGGGACCCCATGAAGCACCTTGTGTAATATAATGACATTAATACATTTTATTTATAGTTAAAATAAAAATGTCACAAGCATGTATTGTTTTACTAAAAAAAATTACATGGGTTTATACAAGTTATCATGTCGACTATAAATATTCATTATATAGATAAAAATATTTCCTACAATATGGAAATTTTTTCATAATTTTTAGACATCATATAAATAAATTATTTATGACACAATGATGATGAAGTGTTTACGTCATTAATGAATAAATTAAATAAATAAGAAGATAATGTTTAAAACAATATCCAACACTTGTCCAATACCTATTGGATTATTTTATTTAGAACATGGGACACCATATCCTCGACTTTAATGATTTTTGGTGCTTTAGAAACCGAATTTCTTTTTATAATAAAATAATAGTTTCATGATTTCCAAAAGAGCCCCTCCTCTCCATTATAAAAATACCCCACTTCCTACCCATTTCTCACACTTCTCAAGCCCTTTGGACTCTCCAACATCTACTAAAGTAAGCTCCCAAGATCTCTCTCTTCATCCTAGAAGCCCTACATTAGGCATAAATCACTCCAAGAATCCTTTTTGGTTCAAACCAAGGGGAGTTTCCCGATTTAAAGGTAATGTCTTCTCTTATGTTCTTTTGTTTTATTTTGTTTCTCCAACCCCTTAAACTATTTTTATTCATTTATTTTTTAAAAAACCTAGTATATTCCATATAATATGATGTTGTTATGGTAAATATTAGAGCTAAACATAAACATACCTCCGTCTAATGGTTAAAGAACATAATGTTTCTGTTGATGGAGAATTACTGTCTCACGAAATGATGATTGTTCTACCTTCTCCTACCACCACTCACTGTGGCCATTATGATTGCAATATATTTATTTATGATATATATTATATTTATGACCTTTCTATGCTTCTGTATTTTATATTTAAAACATTCTTTTATGCATTGTATGTTGTGAAAATGCGATAATTTCATTTGAAGAAGTGTGGATTACCGCCACCTCCAGTGATGTGACTCATTCATGCAATACCTGGAATTTATAAAGAATGAAATTCCTGAAATTATTTGACCTGTATAAAATTTATATTATACTGGAATTATAATATATATATTTCTTGTTTAGTTTTAATTCCATTAATATGACAAATAAATGAATGTAGCATTCATGTGTATGTATGGCCTACCGTCACCATGAACGGTGCATTTATTTTTTTATCTACAAATGTTATGGAATAATATAAAATAAATATATAATGGATATATATGATATTTAAATCATTAATACTATTCTGGAGATTATGTCCTTATAACTACATTGTCAATTCTTTTCAAACATGTTCATTGTTGACTCATGTACCGAACATCGACAAACGTATGTTATGAACTGACATAATTAACTAATTATTATAACACGATAATATGTGATATGAGTTGAAAAATAAGATTTAAATTAAGTCCTTAAGAAGTTATAAATTGACCAATGTTTATTATTCATGAATATAAAGAAATGAATAAGACATGTCGGACTTGAGGTAAGGGATCATACCTCTCTCTTTCTTCTTAAGTACTCTCTTTTATGTTACTTAATTTAAGATAATATTTCTTATGTTGGGGGATGTTATTTTATATTCCTCATACTTTAATTTTATTTTAATATGATGAGATACCCTATTTGATCTCATCAATCCATTTTTTGGAAGTTTTAAGTGGCGCCGTTGGGATGCCGATTTTTCATAAGGGATTTTTTATCTAACTTTTATTTCCATGAGATTTCCATTGTTTGCCACTAATTTATTGCATGTTGTGTATTTTGTACTTCCATTTCATATATATTATCATGAATATATTTATATTCATGTTATTATGTGATTCATTTGGTGTTTATTATCTTTTGGTCATACAACATGATTGATCACAATGAGGTAAGGGGTTTTTATCTCACTTTTTGTTCCCATGAGATTCATGAAACATTTTCCATTAGTTCCTTTTGTGTGGTGTCTTTAATACCCATCATTGTATTGTTTGTGTAATATAATTTAATTTATGTGTATTTACATCTTCATTTTATGACCCTTATTTCATGGGGTGTATGTTTTGAAAGTTACCCAAATCGGTAAGGGAACCTTTCCACATCCTCTTTTTAAAAGACTTATTTTTGTTACGTCTTTTAATTTAAATATTATTAGGTTGGGATATGTTCTTATATATCCTTATTGATGTAAATGTTATGTCCAAGTGATGAAATACAATTTTTATCTCTCATCAACTCATTTTCTAAACTTTAAAGTGACTCTGTTAGGTTGTCGAATTTCTGTAAGGAAACATCTTAACCGAATTTCAATTCAATGGGTTAAATCTCTACTTCTTGATTATGTAGTGCGATTAATATTTGTGGATCACCTCTGATTTATTTACTCTTAATATGCACTTATATTGGGTGTATTTATATTTGTCAAACATAATTATGTAATTTATTTATCCTTAATCTAAGGATACCATCTTTGAATGGGACTTTGTCTCAATCTCCTTTCATTAAGGAACATTTTTATTTCTACATGACATTATACGGTGTATAAAAACCTTTTTACATTACATTTCATTCAAAGGGAATCTTTTCTCTACGAATCTTTTTACAAAACGATAAAAGGGAATGTTTTTTTATCGTAAGCGGTGACAACTACCTTTTCCTCTGCCGCAAGTATTATTTGATCTATGGAATTCATAACAATCCGTAATGTTTTCAAAAGAAAAATAAATACCATAATCTATTTTAATGTATTTTGGTAATGAAAATAGTTTTTAATAATGGATTTTCAATATCGTAAAATGTTATATTATTATTGCGATGTTAGAATTTTATATTTCTTTTATGCTCAAGTTATGTTTTATGATTATGATATGGATCTTAGACATTGTTATGTATACGGGTGGTTCCATGATAATCCTATGGCGGGTGAGCCCCAGACATCTCTCCAATGCATTGGGTAAAGTGAAGGAGGTAAACATGAATGTTTCTCCGATGTGATTTGGGGATTATACTTTGATGGGTATTCCAAATGTGACTCCCTATGTAGCTATGATATTCACAATGTAAGTGTGTTATGCATGCCTTAACTAAAATATATAAATTGTGATTACTATGTGTTATTTATATACATTATGATTTCAGAAGGTATTTTATGATAGAGAATTTTGTTTTCCTCGATTTGTAGTTTTATGGGTTATTGTTTCCTTTCATTATGTTATAACCCTTACTGATATTTTTATGATCATCCCATGTTTTTGAAATGTTTTCCACATGAATTAATGTGGAATATGGTCAAGGATTGGATCATGGAAATATCATGATGTCTAAATCATGGTACTATAAATGACTCTTTTGTTCAAGAGTTATGATTTTGGAAAAAATGGTAACTGAGTAGATGTGTCAACTTTGTAATCATTGAGATGTAATTATTATGTCTTAATTCTCTAAAACTCTAATCCTGAAAAGATAGTCAATGTGAATTATTCATTTAATTCAATATAATGTAATTTTATAAGGGTGAGTCCTTATATTTCATGCTGTTGAAGTTATTTCTAGACAAAGATACTATCATGCATTATGCGTACTGAACATCTTATTCAGCTTTCATCATGCGACTCTAATTGTTGCTATGTATAATTATGGGATTCCAGGGATAAAAAGGCATAGGTTCTGACTAACTTAATGTTCGAGTTCTTGTAGGGATATAATTATAGATTTTGATAACCCTTTTTAGGGCATACCCTTGTGTGGGTAAGGAAAACTTTATTGAAAGTATAAATCAAGAGAGCATTATGCAAGGTTGATGGATACCCTACTCTATGGGTTAAAAGATTACTTAATTGTTACTTTTTTCATCTATATTTCTGATATAATTTTATTATGGAAGAATCTGTAATAATATTATAAATTCTTGTGTATTTGTATACTATGATAATTAATATTCTATATTCTTTAAGGTATAATTTTTTCCAGATGCTTTATCACTCATATAATCAGAAATAAGATTCGGTTACCATGCTTATAAATAATTTAATCAAACTTGGGGTCTATTTCTAATTTTTATTCATTGAATATAATGCTCTTAAAAGATCATGCAATGAAATCACTATGTTTTCAATGAAAAAAATTGAAGAGATTAAAATACTTAATGATATTTAAGCCTGTGTAAAGGATACTCGTGACACTTTAGATAGGATGTTCAATGATATTACTAAAATTTTTGAGGAGAAGCTAAGTCTCAAACAAACAACCTAGAATAATGATGAAAACAATCTGAATTGTAAGCACAATTCATTTTCATTGAATTGGAAAAGGGAAAGAGATCTTAGAATTGAGTTCGAAAAAATCTTACTAAGCATGAAGAACATTTGAAAGCACAGGATGAAATACTTAAGGGTTAGGAAGAAAAGATCAATGCCTTGGAGAATAAAAATGAGGATCAGGATTAGCTGCACAAGCATTTAAATGAGGATCCCATTGAATGTACAAATATTAAAATTGTCGTGAAGAAGTTAATGTCGACGGAGAAAGAAGGATAAATTTTTTTCCAATCTGATCTTTTGTTGTATTTTTTTCCTTGTACAAATTATTTCAATAGTAAGTAAATACTAGTTGTTATTCATATATTTTTTATGTAGTACTAATATTCCATGTACTATTTTATCATTCACATTATTCCTTTTTTTAAAATCATGATGTTGGAGAAAATAATTATAAAAAGAACACTATGTAAAGAAGAGAATTCCATATGTTAGTGGGAGTCAGTCTTTGGGGTGTTATATCTATGAATCAATCCTTATGCAAGAAAAAGAAAAATCATTTTAAATCAAGAAGAATGTACTAAGGGATTTGAAAACCTAAGGGGGAGTTAGTTGAATTCACCATAATTCATAATTAAAGGGAGACAAGTTTTTATTTTCATGTTCATAAATAAAAATTCTATGTCCTTATATTATTTTTTGTAATAATGTGTGTGCCATTCAAAAAGGGGTATATTGTTGAGTCAATAAGGTTCCCTAATTAATTTCCTATTCCTCTGTGTTTAGAAAAACACAAATACTAAATCATTATGAAAATTATATTTTCCCTAAGAATTACCTTAGTAATGAAGATTTTCATTCTCTGTGATAATTGTTATCATTACATATGTTTTACTTATTCATTTTATAGTATTTAGAAATATAACTCATTTTATTCAAATTTCTAAAATTTGGTCCCATATCTAAATCCTCGAATTCATATAAATCCTTGTTTATAGAGTATTCTATTTTCAGGATCTTAGTTATTTGAAATTATGATTCTGAATTTCTAAGAATTTAGAATATATATTCTATAAAAATTAGACTCTGAATTCTCAAAATTTAGGTTCTAAATTCATTCAAATTCATATACAAAATTCTATGAATTTTAGATTCTAAATTATCTACAATTTATACTCTGAAATCTATAAAATTCAGACTCTGAATTCATTGAAATTAAAACTATGAATTCTCTAGAAATCTAAATCTGAATTCTCAGAAATTTAGGCTCTAAATTCATTGAAATTTAGACTCTGAATTCTAAAATATTCAGACTCCAAATTCCTTATAATTCAGACTCCAAATTATTTAGAATTCAGATTCCATGTCCATTGGAATTTAGACTCCAAAATAAATAGAATTTAGGTTCTGAATTCATTGTTTAACATAATCTTATTATCTAGGATTTATAGACTCTGAAAGTTTATTTTGATAGACTCCAAACATTATTTTACCAAGACTCCCCAAAATAAATTTTTTAAACAACATCATTTTCCTTAGACATATTATAAAATGATGTCGTGTACTCTCTTTCTATCTAACTATTATTTTAGTGACATGTGTATGGGTCCCTTTGAGATTCATAGAGAAATATTACCATTGGCGGAGGGAGTCATCCATTGGAGAAGTTCATAAAAATTCGATCTCATTTGAACAAGCCCAAAAAAACTATTGATCACTATAGACATTGAATGTTTCTGAAGTGATTTATAGTGAGAGAGACTCTCATTCCTTTTGTGTACCGAACATATTGTTCAGTTTTCATTGTGTGAAATTGATATTTGTTGTGTACAATTGAGGGCTTCCAAGGATTAGAAGACAGATGTGCAAACTACATTAATGTTCAAGGGGTTGCGGGGATAGCAAGACAGATTCTAATATTTCTATTGAGGGATTACCCTATTGTGTGTAAGGTTGAATTTCATGAATGTATAAATCAAGATAACCTTATCCAAGGTTGTTGGGTACCCTACTCCATTGGTTAAATGATTTGATAATCGTATCTTGTATTTTTTGAACATTATTTCTAGTGTATTTTGATAATGGAAGAAAGTATAATCTTCTTATAATTTCTTGTACTTTATTATACTCTAATATTTAAGATTATATACACTTTACTGTAGAATATTTTTCTTGAACACATTCCTTACATTTCAATTTTGGAACCATATTTCTAGAACCTAGAAAATTTGTTTGGTAGAACTAAAAGAGATCTTGTGAATTTACCTTGTTCAGCATTATTAAACAATGTTTTCCGTATTGTTAAGATGAAAAGATTTTAATCTAAAAATATACCCCCCCCCCCCCGCCTCTTGTAATTGAGCATCTACATCCCTATTTCAGTCCTACATGACACACAATGTTGTGTTAATTTGATAGCTATTGTTATTTATAAATAAATTCATTTTTATATAGATATTATTATATATTAAAAAACATGTTTAATTTCAATAAAATAAGAAACTATTTTGGTGAATGAATTTAATATTATTTATATATTATATATTAATGAATATTTATACTCATCCAATATGTTTTATTTTACAAATATAAAAAAATCCAATTTTATTAACAAAAGGTGTATTTTATAAAAAGTAATGTTTATAAACTTTTAATGAAAATAATACATAAAATATAATATGTCAAAATATAATATTTTATAATTTACAATGTATCTATAATTTTTAAAATAGGAAAATAATATTTTAATTTGGTTTATTTTTGGGCATTTTTCATAGAAGGTTCATTTTTTTTAATATTGTAAAACAAAGAGTATTAATTGAACACAACATTTTTATCTTATTTATTTATATAGATAAATTAGATTTTGAAGTATTATTAAAATATAGTCAGATAAATTTTTCATCTATTAAAACAATTTATGTTATTGCAAAAAGATTCACATTGAAACTAGATATAAAAACAATTCAATCTTTTGAATATTTTAACTTTAAGAATATGATGTTTCATTCCATATATGGCATTGTTTTGAAATTAAACTCGGCCACATATGATTTTTGAATTTTGAATAATGGAATCCAAAATTTTATTCATATTATTTTATAATTTCTAATATGTTCACCCTAATTTTTGACAAAAAATATTATTGAATTTAAATAAGTATAATTATATTAATTAAGGAAAAAAATTAGTTTACACCATGGTTATAGTTACACCTATGTAACCAAATAACCTATAATCATTTCCAATATCCATTTTCTAGTCATATATTGAAAAATTATTCCATTATATAAATAATATACTAGTATTGGATGAACATAATGGATTTATGAAATTTCAATAGTTAATACATTTTATATTTACAAAAATTCCACACCTCCTCCAATATAATATGGCACTCACACCCCCCAAAAATTTATTAAAAACAAAAAATGATATAGAATCATCCAACTAAAAAAAATATTTACAAGTTTCTCCCCTTATCATATAAGATTATTTTATAGAAGAACTAAAACTAAGTAAGTCGTTTGCTTAAAACCAAAAGGAACAAACTGAATACGATGAAACATTCTTATATGTAAAATTTTATTTATTTATTTATCCATGTCAAAAATTATTCTTATTCTATTATTATATAATAAAGTTTTTATCTTTAATATAATTATATGTTGTAATGTTATTTTTATGAATTAAACTAACAATCATTTAAATAAAATCGGATATGCAATTAATGTTTTTTTTTGTACGATAGACTACTTCCTTATGAATTGAAGTCATTATTTTGTTACAACCACTCATGTTTGTGAATAACGATTTAATTACATTTTTTGATGATATAAATAAAACTGTTGTTTTCTTTTTGCTTCATTATTATTATACAATACATACCTTACTGGTTAAATTTTTATTAGAATAATATAACTTCTTTTATGGATGTGTTGACTACAGCATACTCAAAGTAATGTGATTCATTCAGACATTTGATGAATTGTATTAAGGATGAGATTAGTAAAAATATATTTTATTTATGAAATCAATATTTTAATTGTTTTATAATATATATATATATATATATATATATATATCATATACTTTATTTCCTTCACTCTAATAAGATAAGTAAAATAGAATTCTTGTGTATATATTTCATACCATTTCCATTAACGATTCAATTCATTTTCTATTTTTATAGTTTAATGATTAATATAAATAAGAATATATTTAATATATATTATATTAAAATTATGTTTTATATCATTTATATTATTAAAAAATTTCCTATTTAAGGGGACTAAAAATAACATATAAAATAACATGTAAATCAACGTATGAAAAGAAAATCAATTATTACCCAAAACATAACTGTAACATTGGATTTCTAATTTACGGGTAATATAAGGTCATAATAAAATCACATATGGTGTTATAAATAATAATATTGATCTTTTTTAGATTAATAATGATCATATAATTACACTCCATTTTATTTTATTGTGTACGTTGAATGTCATGAATTATGGTATGGGTTTTTAGGTTTCACAATTATCGTGGTTTGACATGCCCTCTATTAAGAATTAATTCTAATTGTGTGGTGTATATACTAACCTATGAAATTTTATATCAAAACATTAATTTGTCAATTTATAATACTTGTATCAATTGATGTTATTCTTTCATTTATCTCATGATTTAATGATACATATTGTGTAGTGTGATTTCTAATAAAACATTTATTTCTACATGACTTATGCAATATTTCCCACAAGTTCCATTTCTGTTGTTTATATACAACCCACAAACGTAATTTTTCATTATTATCTTTAATTTTTTTACATATATATCTTATGATATCCATTTCAATAGTTTATAAGGATCAATAGTTTCAAAATTATTAAGGTAATTTTGTCCCAATTTCATTATTTGAGACACATGTGGTGTTACACACCAATACTCATTTAATAAGTGTATATAGAACCATTTGACATGTTATATATTAATGATACATATTTTATTTATATTTCAATCTATATGTAATTAAATTTATAGATGGTGATTTTTATTCCATGTCACCCAAGTGCTTTGATTTTATTGCCATAATCTCATAATTTATTCAGACATTTCATGATTACGATTTCATTAATGAATTATTATAATCAATATCTAATGTATTATAATGATTTTATTCTCTTATTTTATTAATTATAAGTTCATGTATTGGTACTATTTTTCTAATTTTTCTTAGTTGTGATATTAAAAAAAGTGTTTTAAAAATAATCAAGCCTTATTTATTTCTTTTTGAATGGATTAGATTAATTAAGAAACTTGTTTTCATAATGTTTTTGAAAATATTATTAAATTATATTTGGATATAATTTTTCTAAAGGAATAGTCTTTTCCAATCCATTTCATTATGGAAAATGTTGTGTTGTTGTGTCCTAGTATGTCAAGGTTACCATTTTCAATAATTTGAAAAATTCCTAGATTCCAAAGTTTTCCAATGATGTGTCATCCCAATGGTGCTTTAGGCCAACAGTGTCCCACCCTTCTAGTTTCACCCTGTTGGTGTCACCCTGATGGTGTCTCACACTAGTTTTTTCTCACAAGGGAAGTGTCACCCTAGTAGTGTGACCATAATGGTAGCTCACCCAGGCAGTGTTACCCAAGGGGTTACACCCTAGCGGTGTCACATTAGAGGTCCCTTACCCTATTGTTTTATCACTGGTGGTGGCACAATAGTGATTTTTCACTAAATAATGATTCTCCCAATGGTGCCTCATCTAATGATGCTTTGCCTGTCAATTAATTGTTCATCAGTGCTACATCTAGTTGTGCCTCATCCAACGGTTCCTCATCATGTTGTTCATCGCTGGTGGTGTCTCATGAATAGTGTTCCAATTCCACCTAGTTTTCCCTTTTGAAATCATTATTTGACATAAAATGAGTTTAATGAAAATTTTTAAAAGTGTTTTAGACTGATACAATGGCCATAAATTGTATCCTTAATTCCATATGGGAATGAAGTCAATAAATTAGGGAATACACATGGCCATGACCAGATCAAATATTATTCAAAAATTAATATTATATCTGATCATGTGAATATGTTTATATATTCCTAATGACTATATTTAATTACATTTATATTTCCCATCTTTAATCCTCTTGATACTGGTTGCATGAAATCTTTTTTCATATATCTGTGAAGAAAAATGTTGCAATCGTTGGTTCATGTTTTCATGGATATTTCCCTTATGCATGCACAACTCTATTTATAGATCATCTGAGATGTATATATCATTCTTCTTCCAAGTTGTATTTTCATTCATTTTTCATAATTGTACATCATACGTGATGAGTATATTTATTTTTCCATTATGAAAATAGTTGACTATATATTAACAAATATAATGAAATTGGTTTAAGTATCAATATATGTGGGATGGGGATATGATGAATGATATTTTTTATATTCATTATTATTGATATTATGATTTTTATGAGATAACTACCTACAAAAAAATCATGGTTGTTGGGGTTCCATGTATGAGTATAATATAATTTTTTAGATTCTTGTTGTTTTTTTGGAAGACATGGGTATAAAAGTTTTTTAACCATGCATTTCTGGTTAATAAATGGATTCCCCAAGATCATATAGTTCTTGTAATTACCCAATAATTTACAAGTGAAATAAAAATATTGATGTATTATTAAATCTGAAAAAATGTTTCCCTTAGTTTTTTTGGTGATGTGAGGTATGTAAATTTTTGTTTTATGTGTGTATAGGGGGAATTGGATGACACATAGATCTATAAAAGGGATATAATTTTTTATTTTACTTCCCTATTTTTATGGATGTGGTTTTGATTTGGGGTTAGATCAATTTATATGGTTTTATGGAAAGAATTCCAAGAAAAATCTGAGTAGTGATTGGTATGGGTGATTTTCCATTGATAACATATAGAAAGCTTCACCCCATATTTAGTGGTCATGGTATGATGTGTATTTAATGTTTAAGGAATTAATATATCATGGATCATCATAGATTAAATATCTATGACTCCCTGTTAGTATGTTTTTTATTATTTTTCATGGTTTATAGATTGCTATGTTCTGATAGAAAAAATAATTAATAATTTGATTATTCTTGTACTGACAGATAATGCTTCTTATCAAAACAAAACGGGATAATGAAATACAAAAATTGTATTTGTGTGATACAAAATGGTTTTTTCTAAATAGTGCAATGAATGGGTGTTAAATGTTAGTGAAATTTGAGGCCTTCATAATTTAGCTGGTCACCTCACCATATTAAAAGATATATATTATTTGTTAATAAATGTTTTTAGTGGTGGAAAAAAAGTTGAAATTGTTGTAAGTTAATTTTTTGAAAAACCAATGTTTCGGATAAAATGTATTATACTATACATATAAACATATATTCTTTTAAAATATAGAAACACCACGTCCTTATTACGAACAATGTGACAAAGAACTACATTATCAGTAGAAAGGTGTTTTTTCCAAAATCCATTGTGGAGATCAAATGGACTGATACCCACCCCTTTCTTCTCTCCATTTTTGGAAATATAGATACCAAACAAGCTATTATGGTCAGATGACAATTAGTGATTTATATTGTGGTTCTTATGGACCAGGTTTCATCAAGTGATAAGTGATATCCCAAGTATCATTGGGAAAGATTTGATAGCCTAGTTGTTTTTAGGTGAGGTGTTTTTTGTTTTCCCATGTGTGTTTATGATTTGATTTTTGGTGCTTTACCTGTTTTCATTAGGATGGCATGTGATGTTCTTTCTTATGTGTCATTTGGATAAGATACAATATGTTGTATTTTCAGGTCTATGTGTGTTCCGGAATGATGTGATTTATAGCCTAGGTGTATGCAGCATTGAGGACTTGTGAGGCCCAGGTGTGTACATGCAAGATGTTATGCGGTATATGTAATGGATGTGAGAACAAGGTGGTACTCCATTAGGAGATAGAGGAAATAACATTGGAAAATTGGTAGGGGGTACACTATTAGAAATGCGACATTTAACATATTCTATCACATCAAATTCATTACTTGGTCAGTGTGGTTTGGGTGGTTAATATAAATGTTTATGTTTTTTTGCTTCTTCTACTTTCATCGTTGAATAATTAATATTCTAATTTTATAGGTGCATTGTACAAATTGAATTTCTTATGTAGTATACTTGTATGCTCACCCATTGTATATAAAATTACTTTCAAGATTCTAGAAATATATTTTGGACAATTTACGGAATAACTTTTTTTGTCATTGGGATAGTTGTTGTTTCACTATATATCATCACTTTATTGTATTCACATTAGATAGTTTTACTATATCGGTCCTATTTAAACAAGAATTGTGGGTTTGATTTGAGATTTCACATTTATATTATTCCTTGGATTTTTTGTGGATGGTTTATTCTATCTAAATATATTGTATTAGAAAAACGGGAAATTCCTCCCATATTGTTGGATTTGTACACCCTTGGAGCTAGTTTACAACAAAGGGCCTACCAGAGTTGGGGAAAATGGGTCAGTATCTTGATCCCCACATTATGGTATCTTCAAATTAAGGGGGATATGATTGAGTGAAATCAGAGTTGATTATTTAGATACGGAATTGTGTTTGGAGTTAGGAACATTAATGAATGGATGGGGTGGAATGGAAATATTTGTAGTTTACCATGCTCTATAATATAGGCCAGAGAGACATTAATGTACATTGGATTTTAGTTCCCCATGGAATGTAGTGCATAGACTCTGATATCATAGAACAATCGAGTTATATGAACAGACATTCATGGTATAGACCTACAAATTGTGCATGGATAATAAAGAATTGTTCTATTGTTTGAATGGGGTGGTTTTGGAAATGATCAAATTGATGAAAAAATAAAATAAATTTGGTAAAATAGACTTAAATAAAACTCATTACTAAACGGGCATTGGAAATTCTTTTTTTCCTCTTAGACATGGATCATATTATTAATCCCTCTATGGCCCATTACTTTGAGGTTCATAAAGACAATTGGGTTGATCCTTAAAGGGATAATGAAAGTTTTAATGATGATTAGTGTTGGAGTATGTTTGTCTCTTTCAAGTGGTTGTCTTTGGCAATGTATGAGATCAGTGTTTCAGATGTGTATATTGAAATATGGTTTGATGATATTGAGATCACATTAAGTTTGATCCATCTCCCAATAGGGATCTGGGTTCCATTAGAATTTTGTCTCATATAGGGAACTTTATGAATGTTGTGGACACCATATCTGATGGAGTGGAAGTAGTTATCCATTTTTTGTTTTGAATTTTAGAAAGAGTTTTGAGTATATTTACTCTCATTAACCAAAAATTCTGAGAAGAGGTAGAAGATATTCCACCTTAATTATGGTATTATGTCAATATGAGACATGGAAATTATGGTTAAGGAACTTTTGTGTATTTCCACAAACCTTTATCCATATGTGTTTTCTCATCATTGGCCTCTTGTGTAGGAATTCCTTCATTCCATATAGTATGTTTCTACTAATTTAATATCTTATGTGTATTTGGAGGTTTATAAGCAGGAAGAGGTGACCAATAAGATTCACTAATGGAGAGGTCGATCATGAGAGGAGAGCCAAAATAGTTCTTCTAGATATAGTTTTATTAGTTGTATATGTCATTCACCAAGATGATCATAGATTTTACTATTAGGTTGTCTACATTGGTATCAATATTTTCATCCTTCTGATGCTAGTGTTATTCATGATTTTCCAACGAGCTTTGTGATGCTGAATTTTGGTTGTGGGGATTTTGATAATTACCAGCTCCAGTTCTAATCGGTTCACTAGGCTCAGTTGTTTAGGTTTGGATAGGATCAGTGATAGCCTCAGTAGAAGATTTAAGTGTATCTGTTTTAGATGGAGGTGTATCTGGTTTTTTCTCCATAGATGGGAGATGGAGTAATTTGGGGCTGACCTCTAGATGTTCCTCATGTTCATGGACTATGAATCGAGTGTTCCCATGTATGTGGTCATCTAGAAGATATAAACAAGAAATAAGTGTGGTCAGTTGCATTTAGTGGAAGTAGTAGTTCTAGCTAGATGAGAAAACATTATAAGTATTATTATTTTGTTTATTATCATTTCATGTGTCTTGTTTCATTCTGAATATTCAGACAACATTTTTGCACCTTCTCTTGGCCATTCTTTGAGACTAGATACAGAAATTATTCAAATGATGCTGGTGTAGAGTATACTAGTCGAAGCGCAGAACAACATGTTCAATGTGTCGCATAGGTGTAGACTGATAATGTGATTACATCAGTTCTATTGGGATTTTTTGTTTCATCCTTTGAAGCCATAAAATTTCATTCATTGTATCTACTGTTTGTATTCTATACATTATATTGTAAATTTATTCTAGAGGATATTGGTGCTTTCATATTTGGATATATGACATGTCATTTTAGTTGGAATGTAGTGTGGTGAGGTGGGGAATTTTAATATGGGGACCCTTCATTCCGTCTTGGTATAGTTGTCATTGAAATCCTAGGATGCAGAGATGGTATATATTCATGGGACCATTGAGGAGTTTGTTGCTGTTTTCATTGAGAAGGTTGTGATATTACTCAATGATTTTAGTTTGAGTTCGAGATATACATTCAGGCTAGTGCATCTCCTATTGAGATGGATCATTATTAGATGGTACCTTTTGAGTTGTAGGATTTGATGATTCAAATAGATGATCTGGTCCTGATGTATTTTATCATGCCTAGTGTGTGACCATGGGGTTGTCCGGTTTTTTCACAAATATTGAGTATGGTTGTCTATGTTTTTTTATAGGCTACTTGAGGTTGAATCAGATGATGGTAATAATCCATTACTGTCTTCCATGGATAGATGAGATTTTCAACCAAATGGTAGTGTAAAGATTGTTTTCTATGTTTAATATATGGTCTCGAGATAAAATTTTGATGGTGAAGGATGGTGATATCTCAAAGAATGAATTCATATGCAGTATGGGCACTTTATGTTTGTTTATATTCAATTAGGTGTTGTTAATTCACCTGTTATATTCATGGAACTATTTTCTCTATCTTCCCTGTGATGTGGGTCAGTTCTTAATTATATTAATAAATGATTTCTTAATCTACTTTATTTCGGAGAAGGAGTGATTCCATCATCTCAGAACATTCTTATAGGTTATTTAATGTAAAAAATCTATGTAATGTTGTCCATGAGGATTTCCTAGAAATGAGAAGTGAATTTAATTAGGAATTTGGTGTCTCGTTAGGGTGTGGGAGTAGTCCCCTTGGCGTTTTAAGATGTTTTTCCTTGGGAAACAGCCAATAACATGACATTGTTTTGTAGTTGTATTTGTCAAATAGGCTATTATAAAAGGATTTCACATTATCTCTCATGTTGAAACTCCATTTATGGATATAACATTGAAGTACAAATATTTTTTTTGGATTGATCAGTGACTGATAGTGTTTAGATACCTTAAGGGATCATTGGTCAGTTCTTGAGTGGTACAGTTCATGAGAAAGGGGTAATTTTTTAGGTGTTTAATGTTGTTTCTTGTCTTGGATTTAGATTCATGTTGATGCAATTGAAGGTAGGGATCTCTTATGTTTTTAGGCAGTACCATCATAACGAGTTTAATAATTCCACCCATGATCTAGAGATCTAATGAGTGATTTTTTCACTGATGTGGTGGAAACATTACCTTATTGGGGAGTTCTTTGTGGTCTTAATAGATCACAACAACTTGTGGTTTATCATTTCCCACTGTGACCTGAATCTTTTACAATGGAGTTGGGTGGTGTTTCTTCAGATCAATGATATTGATATCACCTATAACATAGGATTGTGGAATTTCATGAATGATTTTTTATTTATATATTTACGTAAGGTTGTTGTTTTGGAATCTATGGAATCATATAAATTGAGGGTGGAGTAGACAACCTTGCAAATGATTGCACGATAGGATGATGGTAATTGTTTTTCTTATGGTGGTGAATTCATCACTAATTAAATAGGTGGAAGAGTCTTAGTGGGTAGTCTCATAGGAAGAGGTGATCCATGATGTGTTGTCTATATTGATGCCCTATATGGCTGTTCATAGGATGGTTAGAGAAAGATTTTATTTCGTACAAAGTTGTTTGTTCTAGTGGCGAGGTCTGAGGGAGTTTTTTATGATTTTCAAAACACACCATCGGTAGTAAACCTAGGAGTTCACATTCATAACTTATTTTAAAGGTAAATTTCATTTAATATCTATTCATTATTTGGTTTAGGGGTTTCCCATTCATTTCTGGAGGAAAGGATGAGTTTTAATGATTTGGGCCACATCGATAGCCCATTTTCAGATTTAAAAACCGATTTTGATTATTTTATATCTATATACTTTTTAAATATTTTTTACCCATTACACTTCTAAAATATCCTCCACTAACCTTTTAACACCAAAAATGATTTTTGACCCCTTAGGAATCCATAACAATGTTTTATTTGGGTTTTCATTTATGAATTGGGACAACCCGAAATCCCATTTTTCAGTTTTAAATGGTTTTTTAATTTTTTAAAATCATATTAATTATATTTAATTTATCAGTGATTCCATCTCCATATAGACCATAAGATGACCATGCATGCTCCCATTGCCTTTCCGCACACCTTGGAGTTCTTTGAAATCGCGAATTAGGGAGAAATTTTATAGGGTGTCTTAAATTGGCCACAATTGAAGAGGTAACATAATCCATTCTTAACAATCTCAATTATTACTCTTTTCCATCCATTCCAGTTACTAAGTTACCTCCTAAGTCTTGTTCGAAATACCCCTGAATTTTGGTTGTTTTCAATTTCATCTACTGCTGTTTTGGAGTGATTACTTCAGAATACTTCAAGTAAGTGAGTCATTTTCTTTCCTCTTTCAAATTGTCTAGGGGTTAATTTGTTTTTATTAGGGTTTATTCCCTCTTCCTTGATGTCCCATATGACTTGGGGGTAGGGTTTATAACCTAAGGTATAACCTTGGGTTTTATTTTCCAATTCTTGTGGTTTTAGGTTTGTTCTAAGTATTTATTGGTGTGGTAGTGGTGCGAATTAATTTTTACAGGGTGATTCATGGGTTTTCCTTAATTTGGAAAGTTATTCCATTTTTCATGCATTTTTAGTGGCTTATATTTCTGTGTTCATGGTATTCTCATGTGTATTTCATTTTAATGTTTCTGCAAAAATTTGTTTTAGTTGCATTTATAAAGAAAATGAATTTTAATTTCCAATTTTTGGTGAAATTGGGCTGTTTTCATACAAATTTTTTATTGGTTAATTTGGGGATGACAAATAATTACATAGTGGATTTTATTAAAAAATATTATGTTTGAAAAATAATTTTATGAATGTTTATTATTTTTGTTTGTTGCTGTGAAATTTTGTTTAAATGGTCTTTGGGAAGCAAAAGGGATTTAAGTGCCATGTTTGTGTGAAAATGGGGGTTTTTAAAAGATATAACTTATTAGTTCACATTGGGCTACCCAAAAACCGAATTGTTGGTTTCATAATGGGTTATTTAACTTCCAATTTGTTTTGGTGCCTTAAAAGTGTGCACATAGTGTGCAAAGTATATATTTAAAAGAGATTTGGGTGCAAAACAATGGGATATTTTGAGTGGTTGTTTTATTGAAAATAAAAATGTTTTGTTGTGTGTGTTAAATGATATAAAGTGTGTATAGATACTGTATTTATTTTTTGTGAATATTAGTGGTGTTTTATATGCAAAATATAGTGTTTTTTTTGCTGAATGTGTTTGAGCACAAAAAGGGAAATCCTGGGTACTTAGGTGGGAAGATATGTACTAGTACTGCTAGTGAACCAGATGGGTTGTGTCACTTTTTCACTGAGAAAATGGATAAAGAAAACTCTAAATAAACTATGTTTATGATATTTGGGTACCACTAGGTTATGGGTATGTTCCCTACTAGTGGACATTGCATTGGAATGGTTTGTGACTTGGATACTTTACACTGAAGTACGAGGTACATAGGGCCCGAGACTATCTAGTTCCCTAGGGGTGCTCCCGGTTTTGGTGCTCATTGGATTTGTGGTATTTACCCCTGTATTGTGGTTTTTTTGGAAGTAATTTACAGTATATAAAATGTCTATTTAAATGTGTGAACATTCTGAAATTTTTAGCTTGAAAATTGTTATCAATTGAATGTTGCATTTCTTGGATTTTATCACTGCTTTTCTTTTTGTATTAAAACTGCTTGATTTTTCACATTATATTGCATTATATTTGGAATCATTGGGTGGTTTCTTATTGGGACTAGGCTCACACCCTACTTACTCACCTTGGTTTTAAGTAGACATGGTTATGTTTGACTCAGGTAATGGAAAGGCTAAGGGAGATGGCAGTTCGGGGTGTTAGTCCCCATCCTTGGGGAGGAGTTATAGAGAAGACTTGTGGGCGATGAACCCTAGTCATGTGGAGTCCATGGTTCTATCATTCTAGAATATTAATTTATATTTGGACCACGTGTAGTGTCTCTAATCTAATGTATTCAGATCTGGATTTGTTAATAATTGTTTTTCATGAAAATTTCATATTCGTAGTATTGTTTGTTTTTTATGTTTTATGCTTTCATACTCAGGTAAATCATTTCCAAACAAGATTTTTTGATACCTGAACACTTGTGACAGCCCGTTGGGAAAGGGAATGCCCTTTGGGCCTTGAAACAGGCCGGTTTTGGTTCCATTAATAGTGGCGACCATATTGGGTTCGTGACAAAATTCTATCAAAGCAAGTTAATGTTTTAGGGTTATATTACTATTTTAGGATGAGTTAGGATAGATAGAAACTAGTACTGTTGGGGCATAGGGTTTTGGTTGTGAGTAGAGTTCCTGGCCCGCACCTCTCATGGAAGACCTTGAGTCACCAGGGGATGTTGGAATTTATAGATTTACTTCACTTCCAGGTGAGACGTGTGGGCTGCAGACCACACATGGACATCGGGTGGAGGGGGAGTAGTTGTTTAATTTATTACATGAATGTGTTTAGATTATTCTTATTTGATGTATTTGATTAAAATTTTCAGAATGGTGTTAATTTTTTTTGACTGATGCATTTTGTTTCAACATGCCTCCCCGGAAAGCTCCCAAGGGCCCACAAGAGGAAGCGGGAGAGTGTTCTTCCACACTGATTGATCAGAGGCTTGTGGAGGATGTGGTTGGTGATATCCAAGCTTTGGGACAGGGACCAGATCCTGCTTCTATTTCTATTAGGGTAGAAGAGACCAGTCCAAGAAAAGATAAAGCATAAAAATTCATGAAAAACAAGCCACCTACCTTCCGAGATAGCTAAGCACCCCAGGAACAGAGGAATGGCTCGAGAAGATCAAGCATATGTTTGAGTTACTAGAAACACCCAAGGAGCTCAGGGTGATGTGTGACTCCTTTCTATTGGAGGGTCCCAGCCGCAAGTGGTTTGAGTCAGTGCTTCAGACTGGGAAGAATGAGTAGATGCACTGGGGAGATTTCAAGGCTATCTTAAATGAATAGTATTTTCCTGAGGTGTTGGCTTATGCTAGGTCTAGAGAGTTCCTGGAACATGTTCAAGGGAATCTATCTGTGATGGAGTATGCAAACCGTTTCACTGATTTGGTTCGGTATGATCCATAAATTGTCTCTATTGAGCAGGGGAAGGCCCAAAGGTTTGATAAAAGTTTGCAACCAGAGATATACTCTCAGGTGTTCTTATTTAAGACAAGGACCTAAGGTGAGGTCGTAGATCGGGCGTTGTTGGTGGAGATTGATAGGAAAGTCATGGCCGGTTTCTATGGTTTAGTATCAGCAGTGGGCAGTGGTAGCTCCTCAGAGAAGACAAGGAAGCGGAGGATTATGTGAAGCAAGGAGGTGGTAGGTCAGGTCACTCTTCCATGTTGTTTTTTTCTGCGGCTTCTGATGCAAGATCGGTCGTGTGCCACCGATGTGGGATGCCCGGGCATATATGACCATCATGTCCACTTACTCTGAAGCCTTATTACCAGTGTGGAGGTATGGGGAATTTTAGGTGCTTCTGTGGTGTGGCACGTCCACTCCCATGTGGGGCAGGTGCAGTTGCTTCAAGACGAGCGCCAGCACAGTCTGAGCCGTTGAGGACTGGGGGATCTCGATTTAGTGGTCGTGGTGGTAGTGATGGGTCATCTTCTTGTCAGAGCTAGTTCGGGGCACAACCATAGACTAGTGGTCTCCCTCAGGTAGATCCTGCACATCTCTATGTAGTGGATTAGGTACCAGCAGGATCAGTGGCTGGACCGTTGACAGTTCGAGGTACCATTCTAATCACATCTTCTATAGCTACTGCCCTTTTTGATACTGGAGCCTTTGTTTCATTTATTCCTTCCCATTTTGTGGAAATGCTGAATTTACCAACTGATTTTATGTCTTCCACGATGGAGATGGTGACACCGCTGGGAAAGAAAAAGAAGCAAGGCCTCATGTTCCCATCATGTGTGCTTTCCATGTCAGGGGTTGAGATAGAGTGGGACCTTATGGTTCTAGATATATAACTATTTGACATAATAATTGGCATGGATTGGGTATTACACTTCCAGGCACACATCGATTTCTACAGATGTCGTGTGAGTTTCACGGCACCTGATGGGAGTGTTCAGGTTTTTCATGGACAATGGGATCCTCGGTCAGGTCGTGCATGGAATCCACTCCCATATTTGGGAAGTGTTATCTTCCAGTTATCTTCGCTCTTTCTAGAGGATGGTCATTCCTCTTAAGGTGCACTACCTCATGTAGTGAATGAGTTTCTGGACGTATTCCCGAATCATTTTTCAGGTTTTCCACCAGAGCGGGATTTGGAGTTTTCAATTGATCTGGCTCTGGGAACACATCTGATATCTCTTCCCTCTTATCGCATGACCCCCACCGATCTGAGGGAATTGAATATATATCTGGATGACTTATAATCCAAAGGATTCATTCACCCGAGTGTCTCTCCTTAGGCCGCTACTGTGTTGTTCGTGAAAAAGGCTAATGGATCCCTCCGGTTGTGCATTGTCTACTGAAAGCTGAATAAGGTACCAATTAAAAAAAATACCATTTTCCCCAAATAGATTATTTGTTTGATAATTTGAAGGGGAAAAGTGCTTCTCAATGATAGACCTACATTTAGGGTATCATCAACTCAAGGTGAAGGAATCAGATATCCAAAAGACATCCTTCTGAAGCAGGTACGACCACATTGAGTATTTGATCATGCACTTTGGAATGACCAATTCTACAGTGGTCTTTATGGAGCTTATGAATAGGGTGTTCCATTAATATCTCAATTCCTTTGTTTTGGTGTTCTTGGATGACATTCTGGTATACTCTAGATCTGAGGAGGAACACGAACATCACTTGAGGATCGTTTTGGGTACATTATGGGATCACCGCCTCTATTCAAATTTATCAAAGTGAACTTTCTGGATCAGGGAGGTGAGATTTATAGGGCATGTGATCTTGGAAAATGGAGTTTCCATGGACCCCGAGAAAATTAGTGCTATAATTTCATCGGAGCATCCAAACAATGTGTTCGAGATCAGTAATTTACATGGCCTGGTTGTTTATTACCGGCGATTCCTTCGAGATTTCTCTCGTCTTGCTTCACCGATGAAAGCGCTCACCTAGAAAGCGGTTAAGTTTGTATGGGGTCTAGAATAGCAGGCATCATTCGAGGAGCTAAAGAGGAGACATACTACTACCCACATGCTGATTTGGCCAGAGGCTGGAATGTGATATGTGGTCTATTGTGATGATTCAGGTATGGGTCTTGGGTGCGTTCTTATGCAGGATGATCACGTGGTGGTGTATGGCTCTTCCCAACTCCGACCACATGAAAATAACTATCCAACCCATGTCCTGTAGTTGGCAGCGGTGATGCATGCTTTGAAGACATGCTGTCACTACATCATTGGAGAGAATTTTGTCGTCTACTTTGATTACAAAAGTTTGGCCTATATCTTCTCGCAGAAGGACCTCAACTTGAAGAAACGTCGTTGGATAGAGTACTTGCAGGGGTTTGAATTTGACATTGTCTACACCCCAAGAAAAGGTAATGTGGTGGCTAACACTTTTAGCAGAAGAGTTCTAGTGCAGGCTTTAAGGAAGTCCAGTGATGAGTGGACTTTGTTGGGGCTCTTTTCTAAGATGCATGTGGAGACCAGGGAACACAGTTGAGGGTAATTCTTGGCAAGCGTCCAGTTTACTACTTCTCTGTTAGAGTTGATTCAGTGGGAACATCCTAGTGATGAGATTTGTCAGTAGTCGAAGCAGTTTCTTCTTGGTGGGGAGACATCCCGTGGTTACTCATCATCTCCTGAGGGAATCTTGGGCTTCAAGGGATGTTCAGTAGTGTCATTATCTCTACAGAAGGTGGTGATGCAGGATAGCCACTAGTCTCAGTGGGCTATCTATCCGAGTGCCACTAAAATGTATTACGATGTCCGCCGACAGTTTAGGTGACCTAGTATGAGATGGGACATAGCGGACTTTATGTCGAGATGCTACACATGCCAGCAGGTGAATGCAGAGCACAAAAGGCCCTCCAGTAAGATCCAACCACTACCCATTCCTACCTAGAAGTGGGATGAGGTCTCTATGGACATCATTGTCGGAATACCACGTACAACATGGGGTAAAAATTCCATTTCGGTAGTTATTGATTGTTTAACCAAATAAGCCCACTTCATTCCAATAAAAGATACAACTAAAGTGGATGAGTTGGGCCATTTGTATCTTCCGGAAGTGGTGAGACTCAATGACCTACCTTTAACAGTTGTCTCAGATAGTGACCCCCAATTTAATTCTAGATCTTTTGAAGGCCTTTAAAAGGCCTTGGGGTCCTAGATTAAGATGATCACGACATATCATCCTTGGATTGATGGTCAGAAAGAGAGGGCGGAATAGATTTTGGAGGACATGATTCATGCATGTGTTCTATACTTTGGAGGTTCTTGGGATACCCATTTGGTATTGGTTGAGTTTTCTTATAATAATTTTTACCAATGCTTGATTCGCATGGATTCTTTTGAGGCGCTCTATGGTCGGCTTTGTCGTTCCCCCTATGTTGTGTTCAGGTAGGTGAGACCTCACTACTGGGGCCGAGTCTAGTGCAGAAGACATCTGGAAAGGTAAAATTAACCTGGCAACGTTTATTGATAGCTCAGAGTCATCATAAATCATAAGCTGACCAGAGGCGTGGATACCAAGAGTTTTCTGTGGGTGGCATGGTATTATTGAAAGTGGCCCCTCGTCTAAGCCATCGTCAATTGAAGTAGCAAGGTAAATTGATGTCATGGAATGTCATGCACTTTGAGATCACCGAGCATATTGGAATTTTGGTATACAGGTTGGCCTTACCTTATAAGTTGATGCCCATCCATGATATCTTCCATGTCTCTCAGTTGAATAAATACAACACGGATCTGTCCCATGTGATGAGTTGGGAAGAACTAGAGATAGAGCCTAACTTTTCTATTATAGAGTGGCCAGTGAAAATAGTGGACTCCCATGACAAGGTTCTTAGAGGGAAGTCCATTCTGCTAGTCCGGGTTCATTGTAATCATGGTAGATATACTCATGAGACATGGGAGCGGAAGTAATGGGTCAAGGAAGAGTACCCATTCATGTTTTCAATTCAAGCTTCATGTTCACGCTCCTAGGTGGAATTTCTTTCATGGTGGGGAGAATTTTCACATACATAACTTATTTTAAAGTTAAATTTCATTTAATATCTATTAATTCTTTGGTTTAGGGGTTTCCCATTCATTTTTGGAGGAAAGGGTGAGTTTTCATGATTTAGGCCAAATTGAGATCCCATTTTAAGATTTAAAATCTGATTTTGAGTATTTTATAACTATTTAATATTTAAATATTTTTCACCCATTAAACTTCTAAAATATCCTCCACTGCCTTTTAAAAACAAAAATGAATTTTGGACCCCTTAATAATCCATAACAATGTGGTATTTGTGTTTTTATTTATGAATTGGGCCAACCCGAAAGCCCAATTTTCAGTTTTAAATAGTTTTATTAATTTTTTTAATATCTTATTCATTATAATGAATTTATTAGCTATTCCACAATCCTCTCAACCATAGGCATCCCAAGCGTGCTCCCATTTCCTTTCACCCCACCTTAGAGCTCTTTGAAATCACAAATTAGGGCGAATCATCATAGGGTGTCTCAAATCGGCCAAAATTGAATTGGTAACTTCATCCCTTATTAACACTCTTGATTCTTAATCTATTCCCTCCATTCTAGTTAATGAATGACCTCCTATATCTTTTTCTAAAAACCCCTGAATTTTGTCTGTTTTCAATTTCATCTACTGCTGTTTTGGAGTGATTACTCCAGAATACTTCAAGTAAGTGAGCCATTTTCTTTCATCTTTCAAATTGCATAGGGTTTCAGTTGTTTTTATTAGGGTTTATTACGTCTTACATGAATTCCAAAATTACCATGGGGTAGGGTTTAGAATCTAATGATTAACAGTGGGTTTTATTTTCCAATTCTTCTGGTTTTATGTTTGTTCTATGTCCATATTGGTGCAGCAGTGGTGCGAATTAATTTTTGCACGGTGATTCAAGGGTTTTCCTTAATTTGGTAGGTGATTCCATTGTGCATGAAATTTTTGTGCCATATATTTCTGTCTTCATTGTATTTTCATTTTTATTGAATTTTAATGTTTCTGAAAAAATTGGTTTTAGTTTCATTTATAAAGAAAATGAATTTTAAGTTCCAATTTTTGGTGTAATTGGGCAGTTTTCATACAAATCTTTTATTGGTTCATTTGGGGATGACCAATAATTACATAGTGGATTTTATTGAACTATATTAGGACTTAAAATATTGTTTAGAATGATTATTATTTTGGTTTTTTGCTGCGAAATTTTGGTAAAATGGTGTTTGGGAAGCAAATGGGCTTTAAGTGCCATGTTTGTGTGAAAATGGGGGTTTTTAAAAGATATAACATATTAGTTTAAATGGGGCTACCCCAAAACATAATTATAGGTTTAATTAAAGGTTATTGAACTTCCATTTTGTATTGGTGACTTAAAAGTGTGCACATAGTGTGAAAAGTATATATTTAGAAGAGAATTGGGTGCAAAATAATGGGATATTTTGAGACGTTGTTTTATTGAAAATCAAAATGTTTTGTTGTGTTTTTAAAATTGTATAAAGTGTGTATAAATACTATATTGTTTGTTTGTGACTATTAGTGGTGTTTTATATTCAATAAGATGTGTTTTGTTTTCAAAAATTGTTTGAGCACAAAAACGGGAATCCTGGGAACATATGTGGGCAGATATGTACTGGTACGACTAGTGAACAGGATGGGTTGTGTCCCTGTTTCACTGATAAATGGACAACTAAAACTGTAACTAAACCATGTGTATGATATTTGGGGACCATTAGGTTATCGGTATGTTCCCTACTAGTAGCTCGTGCATGGGAAAAGATTGTGACTAGGATACTTTACACCGAGGAATGAGGTACAAAGGGCCTGAGACTATCTAGTTTTCTAGGGGTGTTCCCCGTTTTGGTGCTCATTGGATTTGTGGTATTTACCATTGCATTGGAGATTTTTTGAAAGTAATTTATAGTATCTCAAATTTCTATTTAAATGCGTGAACATTATGAAATTTTTTTCTGGAAAATAGTTATCAATTAAAAGTTTCATTTCTTGGATTTTATCACTGGTTTTCCTTGTGTATTAAAAACACATTCTTTTTCACATTGTATTGAATTCTATTTGGAATCATTGGGTGGTATCCTATTTGGAATAGGCTCACACCCTACTTACACCCCTTGGGTTTAAGTATACTTTTTTATGTTTGACTCAGGTAATGGAAAGGCTAATGGTGATGGCGGTTCGGGGTGTTAGTCCTCATCCTTGGGGCGGAGTTGTTGAGACGACTTGTGGGCGATGAACCCTTGCCGTTTGAAGTACTTGGTGATATCTTGATGCTATATTTATTTTTATTTGGACAACTTTTAGTGTTTTTAAAAAAATGTATTCAGATCTGGTTTTGTTAATATTTGTTTAGCATTAAAATTTCAGATTATGAATATTGTTTGCTTTTTAGGATTTTTGCTTTCATACTCAGGTAAATCATTCCCAAACCAGATTTTTTGATATCCGGGAACTTGTGCCCGCCCGTGGTGATATGGAATGCCCTTTGGGCATTGGCATGGACCGGGTTTGGTGCCGGTAATAGTGGAGACTAGACTTGGTTCGTGACACATGATATTCCAGGATATACCATCATATAATGATTTTTTTTCTCTGTCCCGTCATGAAATGTGAAGTGTCCTAGTTTTTAGTGAATTTATTTGTTTTATAAGAGAAAAAACACAAGCATAGTTACCTGGTGGTTTTTTTCTGCAATTGGTTGTTTCTGAGTGGAATTGGGATATCATCATTATTTATTTCGTCATAGGATTACCCAAATCTCAAGAGGGATTGATTTATCTTTAGATTATAATAGACCAGTTAACGAAATCATCTCAATTATTTAAGATCAAGGAGTGTAGCACATTGAATTCTTTGTCTAAATTTTCCACGGATGAAGTAGGGTGGTTTCATGGAGATATGTTGTACATTGTTTCATATCATGATATATGGTTTACCACATGTGTCTAGAGGATATTGTACCATTCTTTTGAATTTCACAAATTTGATAGTACTCCTTTCCACCCTCAAATATATAGGAATATTTGGTTGTATTCCTAAGTGTTTGAGGATATATAGTGTGTGTGTGGCTTGGTCTTTAGTCTATATTAGTTACAACACATAATTTGGTAGAGATTTATTATATTTATTGCTATCAATAATACATTGGAATGGTACCATTTGAGAATTTGTATATAATACCTATTTATTCACCATTCTGTTGGATGATGGATGATAAAACTGTAGTGATGGTCCCGATGTGGTGCAGATCACAACAAAAAAGGTACGTATTGTTTGTGATTGGATTATTACAGTTTGAAACAAAAATAAGTCTTATTAAAATCTTAGAAGGGTTAATTTGTTGTCTGTGGTTGTGGGAAACATGTTTCTAACGGTTTCCCCTCGATGTGTGAAGGTGTTGTCTGGCGGTGGGACGATGCTTTCTTCTCGGTTTGTTGGGCACTTTGAGGTGTTGGGGCGAGTTGGCAGGGTAGAATATCTCTAGGAATTTCCATGACATTTTGAGATAATCCACAATGTCTTTAATGTATATAAAAATAATTATTTTCATTATGATAAATCCCGTGTCATTCAATGGGAGAGTTAGATATCAATTGTGACATCACATTTATAGAGGGGCTAGTAAAGATCTTGGACCGTCGAGAGAATGTGTTGCATGGACTGGCTATTCCTTTTGTTCGTGTGTTGTGGAGGCATGGTGGCTAGGAACATAGTACATATTAGTGATAAACATAGATGAATTACTAGTAAAAATTGTATTTATATGTTCTTATTTATTTTAATTTACTTTATGATTTGATGTTTTGACCATTATGATACTGATATTACCTCTTTTCCATGGGATAAAATGTGGGTGGTGTGATGTGTGATAAAATATTAACCTATGAAAAGTGGGGGACCTGATTCCTAATTGAGACGCATTAACTAAGTGGTGGTTAAACCCATAAGGTCGGGATAGTGCCAAATAGTGTAGATATTATCTTCACATGGAGGATGGAATTCAATGGTTTCTTATAGTTGTATTTTGTGGTTATTAGGGGTTGTGAAAATGTGGTTTGTGTTCATTTGGGTGACATGTCAAAAACTGTGATTATAATGACCTTGTGGTCGACATAGAAGGATATTCCTTGGGTGTAGAGTTTCACACATGCTATTTTATTCATCATAAATATTATTATCATTTAATTTTGATGAATTATATTTATATTAGTGTCACATGTGTCACAGTATCAATGAGATGTACCTTGAGGGGTGGTTTTTTGAAAACATCTTCCATTACCCCTCTGGTGGTTTTATAATTCTTAAGGGTGAGAATACTATGGGAGGTATATTATTTAATGGCATGTACGACTCCAATATCCAACTTATTTTGAAATTTTGTTTATTTTTATTTGTGAAAGTCCAAGATAATTTATTCAACACATAGAAAAATTCAGAATTGTCCACATTTTCAAACAGTTCCTTGTCCATGTGACGCCTCATTCCAATTGTGTATCACCCAGGTGGTGTCACCATGGTGGTGCATCACCATTATAGTATCCCCCTAGTGGTTTCACCCTAGTGGTGTATCCCTGGATGATGCTTACCTAAGTGGTTTCACCTTGGATGTGTCACCTAGGAAGTCACCCACCAATGTGGTCATTCTCTGGTGGTGGATCACTAGAAATCACTTAGTGCCTCATCCTATATTGACCCATTTATTGGTTCCATGTTCTACGATGCCTCATCTTATGGATCCTCACTGGTGGTGTCTCATGATTTTTTCTCCATGTAATTCTACTTTTTCCCTATTAACTCCTTTATGTGATATAAAATTAAGGAAAAAATAAAAAAGGGATTAATATTGATTATAATTCTATAAATACTATCTCTAATTATCAATGGTTATTGTGTTTTTTATTGTCCAAAAGATGTGTTCAAGAATATATCGTCCTTTATTAGAAAATCAGAACTGTATCAAACCACATGACTATGTTTATATATTTCCTAAATCTCATATATCTTTCCCCTTTTACATTTCATATTAATTCCTCTCACAAAAAGTCACCATGGATATTTCATCCTGTAATAGATGAGTAAACTACTGTACTATTTGGTTAATGTTTCCCTGGATATTTCTCTACCTCAAATTCACACTAGTTTTTGTCACACCAAGAAAGTCTAGATTACTATCCATCCATGATGGTTTTTCATTCATATTTATTAGTATTTAATAATATGGGATAGGTATATAAATGTTTTATAATTGAAAATATATGGTTTGACATTAATAAATATAATCGAATTGGATTATGAATCAATATATAGGGGTTTCCAAAAGTGATGGATGATCATGTTGTATGTTCATTTTTATTAATATTATTATTTGTATGGGAAAAGTAACAACTAAAAATATATATTGCTGGGAGTCCTTGTTTACACATGGGATTGTTTTTGAGATGCATGCTATTTAGTTTTTTATTCAAATCTTTTTTTTAAATTTTGGATAACATCCATTATCTAGATAATAAAGGGATTTACATGGATCATAAAGATTCTAAGATTACCCCAAAATTTAAAAGACTATTTAAATATTGAATGCCTTGTAATATCTAAAATTATGGCACCCATGTAATGTGAGGTGAGGTGATTGGTGAAATATTTATCATATGTGTATATTTGGGGAAGTGGATGAAATATGGATTTGGAGAAGTGCTGCTATTATTAGTAATGATTTAGTGTGTTCATGGTTGGGTATTTGAGTTTGGGGGTTTGATATATTAGTGTAATGGGTTCGAAAGGATTCCTTAATAAAGGATTGTAGTGATTACTATGGGTTCATCACCATTGATATCAAGAATAATGCTGCACCCAAAATCTAGAGTGCGTGGTATAATGTGTCTTTAATGTGTAGTCAATTAATTTACAAAATATCTTCATCCACTTTATGATTTTACATGTCTATTACTATGTTTCTTGTTATTTTTTTGCCTTCATATTACCTAGTTATGATGGAATAAATAATAATTTTTGGATAAATTATAGAGGGGCTTGGGATGGTTTGGAAAATAAAATATTAGTGGTTAAAAAAATATTAAAATGGTGTTTCTATGATTAAACGTGGTTGCTGTTAAAAAATGAAATTAATGGGTGTTAAATGATTTATAAATGTAAATATTCCTTAATTTATCAGGGCTCTTGACTTTCATATATTAATATTTTATTTATTAATAAATATAATTAGAGGTGGAAGCAATTGTGATAGTGTTGCAAGTTGGTTGTATTTTTGAGAATTCATAGTATTGTATGGAGTGCTTAATACTATACATATTCATGTATATTCTTGTGATTTCTATACACAGACAACCTATGTTGAGAACTATATTCCGAAACACCCACATTATATGTTTGGGTGTTTTTTCCAACATCCAATGAGGAGAACAGATGGATGAGTACCATCTCCTTCCTACTCTCTCTTACATTATAGATTGGTATGGAATATTCATTGATTGTGGAGGTCTGTTAGTTATTTTTATGACTGTTTTTATGGCCCAAGTTTCATTGGGTGAGAGGCGATTTTCCATTTTTCTTAAGGATATATTTGATAGCCTAGGTGGTAGTGGGGGAGGTGGGTTGTTCTTTCCCATGTTTCTTTGGAATGAGATGTGATGTTTTTTCCTAGGTGTCTTAGAGATTTGATGTGTTGGCATACCACAACTATATCCCAGTTGAGATATGTTGTGATGTGTTCTGTGGACCAAGTTTGTGGTGGCATGATGTGTTTTATGGCCCAATTGTGTCTGGGTGTGATGTTTTGTGAGTCTCATATGTGTGCAGACATGATGTGATGTGGTTTTCCAAAGGGATGAGATCGCCAGGACATACGACATTGGGTAAGAGTGTCATACCAACTGGAAATTGGTGTGGGATACCCTATCATCGATGTAAAATCAAACAAATTTTATCACTAGAATTTTGTAAGAGGTTGAGTATAACTTAGTTTGGATTGGATGGTTAGTATAAATTTTTACGTGTTGTTTGGTTCTAATTTTCTCTCATAGGAGCCTTATTCTTCTTCATTTACATGTTCACAAGATACATTGGTTTTACTAATTAGTATATTATATTCTCACCTGATGTATATGAAAATTATTTCAGTTTTCTGAGGGGATTCCATGGACCATGTTGGGCCTTACTAGCTTAGACCATTGGATAATTGATGTGTCACTTCATAGCATTACTTTTGTGGTTTCACATTAGAGACTTTTATTTCATTAGTTATATTTATACATGCAATGTAGTGTTGTTTTTGGCTTCCAACATTATGTTATTCTTTTGAGGGGATGTGTATGATTCATTCTATCTCCTAATCATGTTTTCTTATAATGGGTAATGCCTCAATTATTTTGAAATTTTTACACCCATGGTTATAATCGCCATCCTAAGGCCTACTAGACATGGGACTCGAGGGTCATTATCTCTCTTCCTCACTGTGGAATCATTAGAGGTTGTGGGTTGGGAATATTTTCAATGAAAATTTATTAAAAATTGTTTTAGGTTTTATAAAATAGTGTGAAATATTTTTCAAAGAAAGGTTTATATGTTTGTATAGTTTTTTTGGAATAAATATATTTTAAATTTTTTTTGTTATTTAAAAAGTGTATCAAAATATTTTCAATTCATCCATTATTTGTTTTAAAATATATTTTAAATGAAAAAGGATTTATGAAATTAATATGTTATTACAAAAATAAAACAATTTTCATTTACTCTTTAAAAAAATTTATAAATATTATTTTCAATGAGAAGTATTACAAAAATGTTTTATAGTTTAAAAATGGATTTTAATTTTTATTTCTTCCAATAATAAACAATCCATGTGATGATCAAAATAATTATCTACAAATATGATAAGAATTATTATATTTTATTCTCTAATAGGGATATGATCCAATGACTCCATTCTTATTATTTCATAAAATTGTTTATGATTAGGATCAAATATTTTTTTATGAAACATGTTTCTCCTCAATGGGTTATATCATGTAAATAGACTCTAAAATTGGATTCCTTTCCAAGGATATTATATTAATATGAATAATATTTCTCTTCCATAGATTATGATTTGATGAAATGTTTATGATAATGATTTATTTTCATGGGTTATGATATTAAATTTATGAAACATGGCTCATTTTATGGGTTATGATATAATAAATGTTTTAATATTGTATGGAAAAAATAAAATTTTTTTAACTATGTGATGGGTGGGACCTATATCTCACTTAGATAAATTGAGGAAATATTTATATCTCATTATATAGAAATGTCTTGAATGCATAGTGAAATCAATTCATTAATGGTATTTTTCTATTAATGTAGTATTTCAAGTGAACCTAGTCAACTTAGATGGTCTTTGGAGTGAATCGTCATTATAACTATCATCTTGGAAGTGAACCTTGATTATTAATATAGTTTTTGTAGTGATTCAAATCCTCTATAATGTGTGGGATCTTAAAGGGGATGGTGTTGTGTTATTCCTAGTATACATAGCCCCCATTATGTTCCCTTCTTGTTTTTAGAAATGAAACATGAATTATATGGAAATATTTTATATTCTTAAATGTATTTCTAATATTCAATGTATTGCTATAATTTAATGATGTCAGGGATTATGATCATTATTACCGTATGATTCATGAATTATTAACTTCTAGATATTATGTAATGACACATATATTTGATCTCTGGTTGGAATGATATGATCATAAAATGTTATTATCATGTTATGATACAATTATTCACATCTTATGTTTTTGTGTAACCATTATTTACCATTATTATGCATCTAATCTATACCTTTACTAAATTTTTTCCCTATTATTGAATAATTTTTGTACGTACTTCTTTTAAAAGGAAATATAATATTTGGATTAATTTATGAATTCCCACCATGTTAGAATATATCCTACATGTTTCCCAAGACAATAAACTATTGCGATTCAAGACATGTACTTTTAAAATTTCATGAATATTCATCTATTATAATGTAATATACATTTTTTGTAAACCAATGTCACATTAGGTTTGTATTGTTATTACAGTTATTCTATCTTGGTTATCTAGTACCTATTTTGAAGATCTTTTAGATATTTGATATGTATTTCCCAATGAAATGATTCGTAGTATTTCATTTTAATAGAATGAATAATATTCTTATTTCGTTATTTTTAGAAAAAAATTATTCTTAATTGTATTTAAAATATTCAAACAAATATATTCATTTATTATATTAATTATTATCTTTTAGTTGATATATTAATTGGTTAGAAGTGTTATGATTGAATCATAGGGAGGTATGTTCCATTATATGAAATGATACTTATTTAAGAGTATTAACATACCACCCATTTTGAGGGTCATAATATAAGAGAAAAGAATAATCAAAAGATATGTTAAACCGTAGTTTTATTAGTATACAATGATTATGGGAGAGGGGTATTTTTTGTGGGATTTGGCAACTGTCAAAGGATATGAAATGATAGTTGTATGTATTATATGTCTCAAAAACTTTGTTTTGGGGGATAGCATTTTTTTTATTTTGGATGGATTTTATGATACAATTCACATCCACTACTAAGAGTGATTATATAATAGAATATATTCACAATGTCTCTACATGGGTTATGGTAGTTACATATCCCAAACATCAATATAGAATTGTATTAAAATTCATCAAAAACAACATATTTTTTTATTTTTTGATATTGTGCAATTTTATCACTAATAATAGAATCCCCGATGAGAATTTCAAATTTACATAATTTATGGTGATATACAGTTATACCAATGTAGCATGAACGAGTTGATATCTAGAATTTAGATGAATTTTATTGATATCAATTAGGGATAATAAATTGATTTTAGAGAAAAATATATATAATTTAATGAATAATTTGTCCTTGAGACTAGATAAATAATTATGGTCCTATAAAAATACATCGAATCTCCAATAGGTATATCTACATAAAATTGTCAGTTTTTTATATATTTAAATTTATATATAATGTTTAAATAGTAGTAATAATAGGATTTTAATTATGATAACATTGATTTTAAAGCCACAAGAGGGAAGAGTTCACTTGATCTGAGAGGAATATACCATTTAGTATTCTAATATTGCATAAAAATATGATTTTGAAATTCTTGTGGAAGAGAGTAGACCAACTTTGTTATATGTTCAAAGGAAAAAATTTATTTTAAATGGATGCCAATGTGAATAAATTACATCTCTATACCTGAAAATTGAGTTGTCATTAAATTCTAGCTGAATATAATATGAGAATCATGTGAGTAAACCAATGGTACTTCTTGGGTGATAACATTTATTTTGGATGAAAATTTATATTTTGTGGTAATTATATTAAAATATATTTTTATTATGAATCCATTTCGTTGTTTCCTCCCTCGTTCATAATTTTTCTAGTGTGAATTAAAATATTCTTTAATCACATTTTTTTCTTATGTCAAGAAGGAGATTCATGTTGGAGCCTCACTGTAATGTCTCGGACCTCTCCGACCCATTCGTTTGTCGAAAAGAGGGTCATGAAGTTTTCTAGATGGTAGAATGAACTTTTCCCACACCATTCAGAACTTTGTAACAACAGGTCGTGTAGTGTGAGTACACACTATGTACCCCCTTGCTGGGTATACCTCGTGTTGAGTTCGTGTCCTTGCCGCGTGAAATAAATGAGTACACGCCATGTAGCCCACACTACACACCATGTAGTTCCTCCCCGCATATGTGTTACACTCAAACCGTCTGTCGACCAGTCAACGGCTGTGTGCCGTGTTGAGGTTGTGTCCTTGTCGCGTGAAATAAACGAGTACTCATCATGTAGCCCATAGTACACGTCGTGTAGTTCCTCCATCGGTATGCATTATCCTCAAACCGTGTGTTGACCAGTCAACGACCGTGTTCCGCGTTGAAGGCCTTGTTAGAAGCCGCTTGGAGACCGTGTGAAATAGCAGAGTACACGTCGTGTACTAGAATATACATGTTGTGTAATTTAGTTTTTCTCTCTTATACAATGAGGGGGCCTATCCTCCTATTCAAATCACACCTATCTTCCCCTCTCCTTCGTGCAGAGCTCTCCATAGAGACTCCAATGCTCATTTCCTCCATAACTTCTTCGTCCGAGCTCCGATTTACGATCTGTTAGTGGCCACTGGATAGTAACAACCAGGAGGAACTTCTGAGCTAGGATCTGTTTTTTTCCCTTCGGCCTTCCCTTCCCAGCTTCCACCCGAGGAGGTTTATTCAGGATTAACAGAAGCGACGGACGCCGATAGACATCTTCTAAAGCTGATCCGGGGGAGTGTTGTGATCAGAACATGTTGAGGTAGGGATCCTAACTTCATCTATCTATTTTTTGCATCATATGGGGTGGGTATCCTCTTGTTTTCATGATATACAGTTGAAACAATAAATAAAGGTAATAACTGGTCAAATAATGGGGATGGGGAAGTTGTTTATCTTTGTTTATCCTATTGTTATGTTGTGAATTGAATAGGCTTATGCCTACAAGAAATCACGGTCGTTGGGGGCCTTTTCAGGAACGATTAAATTTTTCCCTATCTTTCTATATCATTTTGTGTATGGAACTTTCTGGATTATGTGGAATTCGTTTAGTCACGTAGTGCTAGATTTTCTAAATTCCGGAACCCTTGTGTGATCACCCCGGTTGAACAAAATGGAATAATGAACATGTGGATGTTGGCTTGGATACGTGGCGTCTGAAAAGGGGGGGGGGATCATGAGTTTTTATGAATAGGATGGGTATCGGGGCTACCATAAATGATATTAAAGGGGTGATGATGTGGCACGAGCCTTGTTTTTTGATACGGTGGTGGAGATGTGGTTATAGTGGCAGCAGGGCTGCAGTATTGGGTTGTGTTATTAAAAGAAGTGGAAATTTGATAACTGAACTATGGGGAAAGATAATGAATTAAACACGGGAACAATCCAAGGGGTCTGATTGATGATAAAATGTTGGTTTTTGTTGCTTGTATTTTATATAACTTGATTATTAGTAGGACGTAAATTTTTTCTACAAAACGCTTGATCTGGTTTGATAGTTTCCTAGTAGTTAAGGAACTAATAAACTATTACTGATTAAACATAATAACCTAAATGGGGTTGGGGTTGGTTGATGTATGCATGCTTCGTAGTAGCTGTTCCGAGGCACGTGCTCAGTTTCTCTGTTTAGAAGCCATAGGATGGGCTTTGTGTTTGGTGTATATATATATATATATATATATATATATATATATATATATATATCTTTGTGTTTTGTCTCACCCCACCCATGTTGAGGACTTAGTGTCGAACACTCCCATTTCATGAGAGATGGTGTTTTCCCCTTAGTTACTAGCTCCATCCTTCTCCTTCTTCCATATGTTGTGATGGATTGAGTTGACCTTACACCTAAGAATCTTCGCGTAGGTTTTGACTAGGGTAGTATTAGCCCAAGACTCTTTAGGAATGTTTATTGTTCCCAAGAATCTTCGTGATGAGGCCTAGGTGTGTTCGAGCAGGGATGTGATTGTGGTTTGTGGGGCCCAGGTGTGTGAAGGCGGGATGTATGGTTGTGAGGCCTAGGTCTGTGCGTGCAAGATATGTGGTTGTGAGGCCCAAGTGTGTGTGGGGGGATATGTGGTTCTTGAGGCCCATGTGTGTGTGGGCGGGAAGAGTTTGGTAGCATCAGGACGTTTTCCGTTAGGAAGAGCTGCTAACTAGTGGTAAATGGTGCGGGGTACCCAATACTCATGTTCTTATAAACTACTACCTATTGTTATGTGTTTTTGGTGAGCATGGTTGGTGAGGTTGGGTGGATAGATTTCCTTGTTAGGTTGGTTTCCTCTGTTGTTCTCACGGGACATTAGGATGTCTCCCCACCTGTGCATGGGAGTTTTAGGTTTCTTAATTGAGTATACTTGTATGCTCATCCTATGTTTACTTTCAGGTTTCCCGGAGGACTACCAGAGCCATGCGGGGCCGTACTAGTTGGGACAGTTGGAGTTGTTGCAGTTGTTGTACTCTTGTTTCTTTTGGTATTGTACTTTTGAACATCCTTGTACTTGTACCTCGGTTCAAAATTGTGTATACATGCATTTGGGATTGGTTTGGATTTTTTTCATCTTTTACTTATTCCTTTTTCCTTTGGTGTTTGACTCATCCTATTTTTCGATCTTAAATATTAAAAGTTTAATGCCTCCTATATTTGTGAAAACTCATACCCTTGGTTCTAGTCGCCACCCCGGGGCCTACTGGAGGTGGTACTCGAGGGTCGTTATCCCCCTTTCACCATTGCCAGCCCTGGAGGGGAAACTTTGATGGTATGGGTCATAACATAATGGTATCAGAGGTGATGGTTGAGAGATAGGATGGTGTCTAGAGTTAGGCATAGTGAGGATTTAATGGGATGGTAGGGCGATAGAGTTGGCTGATCTTGGTGCGTGACATAGGCCAGGGAAGACCGAATAGGACATGAGATTTTAGGGCCCCCTGTTATCCAATGCAAGGACTCTGAGCCTACCGAATGACCAAGTTAAACTACCTTGATTGTAGGGTAGAGACCCTAGGTAAGGTACATGAATCATCATTATTGTATTTTACTTGATTTTGGTGTTCTGGGAAATAAATAAGGTGATAAAATGAAACATCGATAAAATTTCCTTGCTACTTGGTCTTAGGAGATCATTGATTATTGTACAGCTATGGAACCCGGACGTTGTCCCCGGGTGGCTCAGACAGCCAAGGCCCAGAAGATTCAGGCGGTCGATCAGTTGAGGATTGACCAAGAGGAGGAAGATAGCCAGTGGCAGAAGACTCTTCGTTCTTTCCAGCGACAAACCCTCAAGAAGTACGAGGGTAGTAATTCGGATATGGAGACAGAGGGGTGGCATGAAGATCTAGGGATAGGTTTTACTTTGATCCGTGCTCCAAGGGAGTAATGGGTTCCCCTAGCAGTCAGTCAGGTGAGAGGTGTGACACGCTAGTGGTGGATGCTCTACCTCGGGGAGAGGACAGAGGCAGAGGTTTCATGGGAAGACTTTGAGAAGGAGTCCCGAGAGGAATTACTTTCTTCCCTGATTAAGGCAGAGAAGCAGCAGGAGTTAGTCTCCCTCCAGCAGTAATGTATGTCAGTATGAGAGTTGGGGATCATGTTCAAGGATCTCGTATTCTTTGCTTCGGATCTCTTTTCAGATGAGGAGTCTCGGTCGAGATGTTTGGAGGAGGCACTTCATCCTTCGCTCCAGTATATTGTCACCCCCTTCACCCTTCCAACGTACTTGGATGTACAGAAGAAGGCAGAGGATGTAGAGAGGATGCACTCATAGGGAGGTGCACCACAAGAGGGGATCCAGCCGGATTCATCGAAAGGGATGGCAGTCAGCAGCAGTTCTCCTGCCACGAGACCTACCATATTCAGGCCAGTGGGGAGCAGGCCCCAACAGTTCCAGTTCAGATATTTAGGTCATCGTCCCTTTTTCACGATCCTAGGACCGAGGTGTATCTCTTATGGAGGTTTCGGTCCGATGCAGAGTCAGTGCCTGACCTGAGCTCAGTACGATGGAGGTGGGAAGGTTCAGCGCCCGCCTCAGAAAGATCTGTTTCCGGTGAGGACCTTCCAGCAGCAGCAGGACCCTACTCCTCCGAGGCCAGACCTTGTAGGAGGAGGCTGACCACAGGGTGCTCCTCAGTGACCTCAACCAGGGCGTGGTCGGGGAGGTGGTCGACATCAGAGAGGTAGAGGAGCTGGGTGTGGATAGTTGCACATAGAAGAGTTGGAAGCTCCAGTAGTACCAGAGGTGGTGCAAGGTACGATTTGTTTTTTGAGCACTCTCTTTTCGACTTTGTTCGATTCGGGAGCTTCACACTCCTTTGTAGCACCCGGTATAGCCCATGCTTTGGTTATAGACTTAGAGAGACTTTCCGTACCCCTGGTGCTGAGTACACCAGTTAGAGGTCAGACCAGCATATCTTGTGTTTGTCGGGGATGTGGGCTGACGTTGGGACCACATCAATCTAGTGGGGATCATATTTTTCTATAGATGCAACCCAAGGATGTCATCCTTGGCATCGACTAGTTGTTTTATTTTAATTCCATTATCAAGTACTTCCGATGAAGAGTCGTGTTCTCAGACGTGGATGGGAAGCATGTATCTTTTGTTGGTGAGAGGAGCCATCAGGTAGGAAGCTGGAATGTGAAGCCTCTCCTTTCCTTTCTAGGTAGGGAATCATTAGTTTCAGCTGATACAGAGATAATGGATGTTACAATGGTTGTTGGGGAGTTCCTCGATGTTTATCCTGAGGAATTTGTGACTCTACCCCCCGATGTGACATTGAGTTTGGGATAGACTTACAGCCAAGTTCCTATATGATTCTGATGGCCTCTTATCGGATGGCACCTTCAGAGTTGCAGGAGTTCTAGATTCAGATTGATGATCTGATGGAGAAGGGTTTTGTTTGACCTAGCGTGTCGCCATGGGGTGCTCCAGTTTTGTTCGTGAAGAAGGTAGATGGTGGTCGTAGGCTATGCATAGACTACCAAAGGTTGAATCAGGTAACGGTCAAGAACCGTTACCCCCTTCCAAGGATAGATTGTCTGTCCGACCAGCTGAGGAGAGTAGTTTGGTTTTCTATGATTGATCTGCAATCTTGATATCATCATCTGAGGGTAAAGAACAGTGACATCTCAAAGACAGCTTTCAGGTGTGGGTATGGGCACTTCGAGTTTGTAGTGATGCCTTTTGGAGTTACGAATGCACCAGTTGTGTTCATGAGACTTATGAAATTTTTATTCCAAGAGTTTCTGGACCAGTTCATCGTTGTGTTTATCGATGAAATCCTGATCAACTCAAGATCATAGGAGTAGCATGTTGAGCATCTTAGAGCAGTCTTGGATGTCCTTCGACACCACCATCTTTATGGGAAATTGTCAAAGTGTAAGTTCTTGACACAAAAAGTACTCTTCCTTGGGTACGTGGTGTCTCAGCATGGATTGTCATAGGACCCGTCTAAGGTGGAGGAAATTGTTTCTTGGGAAGCACCCAAGAGCGTGGCAGAAGATCGTAGTTTTCTGGGGTTGGAAGGCTACTATCGAAGGTTCGTTTCAGACTTCTCTCGAGTTGCTGCTCCATTGATAGCATGGACTTTGAAGAACCAGGACTTCCTATGGAGCGAGCAGTGCTAGGAATCTTTTGACTACCTGAAGGAGAAGTTGGTCAGTGCTCTAGTACTCAGGTTTCCAGAGGAAGGGTTGTTATATGAGTTTTTTTGTGATGCTTCTATACTTGGTTTAGGGTGTGTGCTGATGTAGAAGATGGGTCAGATCTGTTATGGTTCTAGGCAGTTGCGCCCTCACGAGCATAACTATGCCACCCATGACCTAGAGCATTCAGAAGTGGTTTTCTCAGTGAAGTTGTGGAAACATTACCTCTTTGGGGATCTCTTTGTGGTCATCTCAGATCACAAGAGCTTACGTTATATCTTCTCCCAGCGTGACCTGAACTTATCGCAGTGGAGATGGGTTGAGTTTCTCCAAGACTATGACCTAGAGATCTCTTACACTAAAGGTAAGGGGGACGTTTTGGATGATTTCCTGAGCAAGAAGTCACATAAAGAAGTGGTTCGGGAATCCACTGATGCTTGGAAAGCGATGGGAGAGTTTGCTTCCTTGCACATGGATGCAAGTGTAGAAGGTGTTATAGGATATTTGTTTCAGATGATGGTGGAGTCCTCCTTGTTGCAGCAGGTGGAAGAGTCTCAGTGGGGAGACTCCGAGGTGGATGTAATGAGGGATTGTATCGATCAGGGGAACGCTCCAAGAGGATGGTTTGAGGACAGCCGACATCAGATGCTATTTTATGGAAGGTTGTTTGTTCCAGAGGTTATGCATGAGGGAGTTCTCCATGAGTTCCATAGCTCAGCCTTGGCGGTGCATCCAGGAGTTTAAAAAATGTACTGAGGCCTGAGGGAACAGTTTTGGTGGCCCGGGGTGAAACAGGTAGTGGCAGAGTTTGTGGCTGAGTACCAAGTGTTTCAGTAATTAATAGTTGAACATTGGGTTCCAAGTGGTTTGTTGCATCCTTTGGATGTCCCCGAGTGGAAATCGGATGACATCTCAATGGACGTCGTCACATGACTACCTAGAGCTCAGGGTGGTTATGATGTTATCTGGGTAGTGGTGGATAAGTTGATGAAATCATCTCACTTCTTAGAAATTAAGGAGTCGGGCCTGGTGAGTACCTTAGCACAGAGGTCCATAGATGAGGTGGAGAGTTTGCATGAAGATCCGAAGAATATCATCTCATATTGGGATACTCGGTTCACCTCACAAGTCTGGAAGGGGTTACAACATGATTTTGGAAGCCAGCTATGCCTTAGCACTGCTTTCCACCCCAAGACCGATGGGCAGACAGAGCGGACTATCCAGACGTTGGAGGACATGTTGCGAGCATACGTTCTGGATTATGGAAGATCATGGGTGAAACACTTTCATTTAGTAGAGTTTCCCTACAACAACATCTTACACTCTACTATTGGCATGGCTCCATTTGAGGATTTGTATGGAAGGCCATGTCGTTCACCCATTTGTTGGGAAGAGGTTGGTGAGACATGTTCTCTTGGTCCAGAGGTAGTACATAGCACCATCGATGGGGGCAGCAGAGGTTTGGGAAGGGGAGTAAGCTCTCCCCTAGGTTCATCGGACCTTTTGAGGTGCTGAGGAGAGTGAGCGATGTGGCATATCAACTGTCCCAAACATCTCAGTTGGAGAAGGTTCATGACGTCTTCCACGTCTCCCAACATTGGCGATACTTACACTACGACTCTGACATTATCGACTGGGGAGAGTTAGATATGGGAGACGATGCGACCATCGAGGAACGACCAATCATAATCAAGGATCGTAAAGATAAGGTGCTCCATGGATGATCCATCGCCTTGGTTCGTGTGTTGTTGAGGCATGGCGGCCTCGAGGAGAGCACTTGAGAGTGGGGGGCTCAGATGCATGCTCAGTACCCGAAGTTGTTTTGACTTGTGTTTTTCTTTGTTTTTATGAGCATTGTTTTGATGTTATGCTTTGTACCTTTGATATGTAGAATTCTTGGCTTGTTGGTTGTGAGTTGTTTTGTTTCCTTGTTATCTAGAAGTGTGAAATTTTTCTGGACTTTTGGTAAAGGGAAAACATGATTCTTAATCGCGGTGCATTAATGTGGATTTGATTGAACCCGTGCAGGCAAGTCAGTGCTACCCAATGCAGATAATATCTCGACATGGGAGAAGGAATTTTCCCAAGAAACGTGTTCAGACAGTGTGTTAGTTGTATGGTGTTGGGGGTAGTGTAAGATGAAAAATCCTAATATATGGAAGAGTGAAGACCGAAAATTCTTAATCGAGACAGATTAATGCAGAAGAGATTAAACTCGTACAGGAGAGTCAGTGCCACCTAAAGTAGATAATATCTCAACATAAGAGAGGTAATTCCTAACACATATGATTAGGGTTGTTGGTTGGGTTCTTGTTATAACGAGAGCCCTAAGAGGCATCTTGTTGGGTTACTCGGGGTTGGTTTCGGAATTCTCGAGGATGAGAATGTTTTAATAGGTATCTTGATGTAATGTCCCTAACCTCACCGGCCCATTCCTTTGTCTAAAATTGGGTCATGAAGTGTTCTAGAGGGTAGAATGAACTTTTCCAACACCTTTGAGAATTTTGTAACTATATGCCGTGTAGTGTGAGTACACACTCTGTACCACCTTGCCGGGTATACCGTATGTTCAGAAAGTGTCCTTGACGCATGAAATAAATGAGTACACGCCGTGTAACCCATACTACATGTCGTGTAGTTCCTCCCCACGTACGCGTTACCCTCAGACTATGTGTTGACCAGTCAACGGCTATGTGCCATGTTGAGGATGTGTCCTTTCCATGTGAAATAAATGAGTACAGACCGTGTAGCCCATACTACACGTCGTGTAGTTCCTCCCCGTGTACGCATTACCCTAAAACCGTATGTTGACCAGTGAACGACCGTGTGCCGCGTTGAAGGCCGTGTTGGAAGCCGCATGGAGACCATGTGAAATGGTCGAGTACACGCCATGTACTTTAGTTTTTCTCTCTTATAAAAGGATGGGGCCTCTCCTCCTTTTGAAATCACTCCTCTACTCCCATCTCCTTTGAGCAGAGCTCTCCCGAGAGACTCCAAAGCTCCTTTCCTCCATAACATCTTCGTCCGACCTCCGATTTACGATTCGTCAGTGGCCACGTGATCGTAATGGTGAGGCGAAACTTCTGAACTCGGATCTATTGTTTTTCATTCGGCCTTTCCATCCGAGCTTCCACCTGAGGAGTTTTTTCCGGGTTTAACCGAAGCGACGGACGACGATGGAAATCTTCTAAAGCTGATATGGGGGAGCATTGTGATTAGAACCTGTTGAGGTAGGGATCTTACCTTCTTGTCTATCTTTTGTTCATCATGTGGGGTGGGTATCCTCTTGTTTTACTGATATACGGTTGAACCAATAAATAAAGTAAACAACTGGTCAATGAATGGGAAATTTTTTATCTTTGTTTATCATATTGTTATGTTGTGAATTGAATAGGTTTATGCATACTAAAAATCACGGTTGTTGGGGGCCTTGTATTTCGCAATTAAATGTTTCCCTATCATTATAAACTGTTTGGTGGATGGAATTTTGTGGATTATGTGGAATTTGGTTAATCACATAAAGTTGGATGTATTAAAATCTGGAACCCTTGTGTGATAACCCTGGTTGAACAAAATGGAATAATGAACATGTGGATGTTTTCTTGGTTATGTGGTGTGTGAAAAGGGGGGCGGATCCTGAGTTGTTATGAATAGGATGGGCAGCGGGGCTATGGTAAATTATATTAAAGGGGAGATGATGTGGCACGAACCTTGTTTTGTGATATGGTGGTGGAGATGTGGTTATAGTGGCCACAAGGCTGCAACAATGGGTTGTGTTATTAAAAGAAGTGGAAAGTTGATAAATGAACTATGGGGAAAGATAATGAATTAAAGGTGGAAAAAATCAATGGGTTTTGATTGATGATAAAATGTTGGGTCGTGTTGCTTGTATTTTATCTAACTTGATTTGTGGTTGGCATGGATATTGTTCTACGAAACACTTGATCTAGTTTTATAGTTTCCCAGTAGTTATGGAACTAATAAACTATTACTCATGAAACTTAAAAACCTAAATGGGTTTGTGGTTGTTTGATGTATGCATGCTTCATAGTAGAAGTGTCAAGGCACATGCTCAATTTCTCTATTTAGAATCCATATGATGCGCTTTGTGTTTGGTATATATATATATATATCTGTATCTTTGGATTTGTCGCACCCCACCAATGTTGATCACTTAGTGCCGAACACTCCCATTTCATGGGAGTGGGTGTTTTCCCTTAGTTACTAGCTCCTTCCTGTTACTTCTTACCTAGGCTATGATGGCTTGAGGCGACCATAAACCCAAGACTCTTCAGGTAGGTTTCGACTGGGGTGGTATTAGCCCAAGACTCTTCGATCAGGTTTACTATTCCCAAGAATATTCAGGATGAGTCCCAGGTGTGTTCGGGCAGGGATGTGATTGTGGATTGTGGGGCCCAGTGGTGTGCGGGCGGGATATGTTTTTCTTGAAGCCCAGGTGTGTTTGGGCAACAAGAGTGTGGTAGCATCATGACGTTTTCCATTAGGGAGAGCAGCTAACTAGTGGGAAATGGTGAGGGGTACCAAATACACTTGTTCTTATATACTACTACCTATTGTTATGTGTTTTTGGTGAGCGTGGCTGGTGAGGTTGGGTGGATATATTTCTTTATTAGGTTGGCTTCCTCTGTTGTTCTCATGGGACATTAGGATGTCTCCCCACCTATGCACGAGAGATTTAGGTTTCCCTACTTAATATACATGTATGCTCACCCTATGTTTACTTTTAGGTTTCCATGAGGACTACCAGGGTCGTGCGGGACCCTAATAGTTATGAAAATTGGTGTTGTTGTTGTTGATGTACTCTTGTTTCTTTTGGTATTGTACTTTTGAGCTTCCTTGTACTTATACCTTGGTTTGAAATTGTTTAAACATGCATGTGGGATTGGTTTGTTTGTTTTTTCTTATTTTACTAATACTTTTTCTTTTGGTGTTTGACTCATCCTATTTCTTTATCATAAATAATAAAAGGGTAATGCATCCCATATTTGTGAAAACTCATACCATTGGTGCTAGTCGCCACCCCAGGGCCTAGTGGAGGCGGGACTCGGGGGTCATTATCCCCCTTTCACCATTGCAAGATTAGGAGGGGCATCTTTGATGGAAGGGGGTCATGACACTCACATTATAAAATGTCCATAAGATCAATTTGTAGTATTAATTTTAGCTATAATTATTGTTATTTAATGTACATGAATATAACATAAGGGTGATAAGACTTGTTATAATAGAGGTTATCACTCAAATTGGGGGGGGGAGTTTTTTTATAAAGTCAACTAGTAAATAATATTCTTAAATAAAGGATGATAATATTTTAATTTATTCTCCTTTATTATTATTTTTTATTAAAATTTTTATTTTAATTGATGATAAATATATGATAATTGAGATTAATTGATTTAAAATCTATTTATATTATGTAATTATATATTTTGGAATGATTTCTATGAGTGTTTTAGGGGAATGTGTAGATTTCTGTTGGGTGATTAAGAATCTATTTCATAATATATTGAATCTAAAAATGAATTAAATTTTTAAACACATTAAATCTTTGTTATATATATAATTAAATATTATCAAGATAAAATTTTGTAATTTATTTTAATACATTTTGATATTATTTATTTTCAATGTATGTATCTTTTAAATCTATTTAGAAAATAATTATTTTATAAAACTAGATTTTTGAACTGTAATGTGTCCATTTGTAGGACATTGAACCATTGAATAGAAAATATATTTTAAAACTCAATGTTATAATTTTTTTTTACATTTGAGTTCATATTTTAAGAAGATGATTTTTTTTAATTTGGAGGTGGGGACTGAACCTGAGCTAAAATATTATTTAATGTAAACTGATCAAAACAATGATTTATATTAAAATTAGGGAGATTTCAAACAATAAAATTTATATTTAGTGGATTGAAATATCTCAATTGACTAAATTATAGTTTTCTTCATTGAGTAAATTAACATTTACTCTATCCCATTTTTTTATTCTAATCCATCGACACCATTTAATTTTTAATTTTCATGTGTTCTATTTTTGGGACAATTCTTTATAGTCATCAATGGGTTTAAACCATTTAAATGAGTCATAAAATTAATGTATATGTATTTACATGATCTATGAGACAAATTTTGTAATGTAGTACTGTTTTAGATTTATTTATTTATTATTTAGTTCATTATTTTTTTGATATGTTTAATAATTACTAATTTTTTCTTTATATAATTATTCAAATTTCTCTCCCAAATCGATTTTCCACATTTTGTTTCTTGAATTTATGTTTTTAAATTCTCTTAAAGGTAATGAAATATTTTGGAAGTATTATTTAAATTCAGTTTTTTATTATGAAACTCATTCAAAATGGCGGATTTCAATAATTTTTTAAAACCCAAAGAGTATTTTATATAAACCTCCAGTTTTGGGTAGAGAAAATAGTTTTCCATTCATAAATGTTTTCATGTGGGAAAATATTTTTTGAATTTCATTTTTAGGGGAGAATAACTTTTTATAACCATATAAATCTTGTCTTCAAAAAATGTTTGAATTTGATTTCTTATGACCAATAAATGTTAGGTTGTGGGGAATTTTATTTTGTAATTTATTTCTTATTCATTTAAATTTCAATTTTTTTTCTTTTTTTATGTTTCTAAAAATAATTTTGTTTTTAATTAGTTATTTATAGTTTAATATATATTAAAAAGTGAATTTTTAATTAATGATAAAATTTATGTTTTTTGTTTTTGAGTATAAATTTTTAAATTCTTCTAGTTTTTATTGTTAATTTATTTTATTGATGTAATATATTTATAAATATTAATTAATTATTTGTTTCGTGATGTCTGCTGTTATACATTTATATTATTTATTTATTAATTTATTAATCAGTTCATTTATCGACACCATTTTAATTTACTTTATGTTCCATGTTTTTATTTATTTAATTAGTTTTAAATTTAATATAATATTTAATATTTTTTTCACTACTTATTATTTACATATATTTTTAATTAATTAACTAATATTTACTATTGAAATCAATAGTTGAACATCAAAAGGTATATCAACTATTTATACATTGTAGGGATTTGGAAGAGTATGTTTTTTATAATGTTGAGAAATATATTACTGACCATTAAATTATTTAATTTTTCAAAAAAGCAACATGGAAAACATCACCCATCGTTACGAACATATGTCATATTATGATTGACCACCCTGATAAGGGGTCAACCACAAAGAAGAAATTAATGAGAGCATTTATTAAAAGTTTACCATTTTTTTCTTGTCAATCGACCGTGGATTTTAATGTTGAATCCAATACCAATGATCATGTTGGGTTCAATGCAATAGAGTGGTGTAACATAACTAAAGATGAAATTGGAATTCATTCATGCTCGAGGAGAAGTTATTTTAGATCAAAATCATGATAATGGAAAATGTTAATGTTTTGATATTTTTTTTATTATTAAATGATCATCAAATGAAGACGTTGAAGGTCTAGATGGATCTACTTTATGAACAGTAGAGTGAATCGTAATGGTGTTGGGGTTGTCTATGTTTAAAATAAGATTCATGAAATGAGGAACATTATGCCAAGAAATAAAACATTAATTTGATGTTACTTATAGGTTATTGAATCCATATAAACCTATGTCGATTCGATTTTATGAACCATCTAAAAATAATATAAATATATAGAAATTTTTTGAATCTAGTCTAATATTTATCCTAATAGCACAAATGTAAATTATTTAATGAAATGTATGAGGTTCTGACACTAATTTTGCAATATCCAATGATTTAATATGGAATACATAATTTGAAATTAATTTAGAATAAACAAAATATAAACAAGGATATGTTTTTGGTTCCATAGAGAGAGGTAACACAAATCATTTAACAATGATAATTTTGTGATTTGATGAAAGACCAACTAAAGAACATGGGCTTGATTTAGGGAAGTATGATCATGTTTAAATGAAGGAAACTAAATACTACATCTAATATTTTCATAATTAATAAAATATTTATTTTCATTGGAATTATATAATCAATAATCAGGTGGTATAATACCGTAATTTGGTTGTGACGAAGTTTAACAGTGAATATGATCCCATATTGTTTAAATCATTCATATATTTAAATTATTATCAAATTAAAGGGATGGAGATTGAATTAATTCGCAATGAATGTATGACTAAATTAATCTATGATGGACCTATGATGGTAATTGATAAAATTATTAAATGATGCACCTCACGTGGACAATAAATAATCAATAAAACAATTAGTCAAACAAATGTACATATGTGATTTGGAATAAATTATTGCTGACATTATATTTTATTTTACTTATATTCAATGATGATTCAGGAAATTTATTAGTTCTAAATAATTTTTTTATTGAGCATCTCACATGATTTTTAGAATGGTACATCAATGAAGTTGAATCGTGATCCAATTATTTTCGAGTCTGAGAGAATAATTGAAGGTATTGTCATAATTTTTTTGATAATGGTCCATATTAAAGTTAAGAGAATGATCCTTGCAATAAATTACTATAAATTGTTTTCAACAAGAGTCTTTACAAGAATTTACCATTATTTTGGAATCTATCATGATGACCAATGTTGGATTAACTAAGTCGATAACACACTAACAAAATTTAATATTTATCAAATGTTAATATTATTTCATTATTATGAGGATAATATTTAATTCATGTGTAGGTAATAAATACAAATAATAGGAAACAAGAGTTCGATGACTTATTGAAGACTATGTTCTGCCATCGCAAAGTAAAAGTGTTAAAATGTAAAAAGATAATGAATGTAAATAAAATTTTAAAGCATCACGAGATTGAAAATGTTAAAAATAATCATCAGGAAATAAGTTCATATATGAAAATCTATATCATAGAATTATTTGATGGAAATGGGGAATGAAATAGACCTCACAACACTCAATTATGAAATGATGTAGATGATATATTTTTTATTCCCAAATTCATTAATTAATTTATAATGATTGAAATAAAACATATTTATCCAATTGAAAATTATTTAATAACAAATATTATCTTTTGGAATTAAAAAATTTGTTTTATATACTAATTAATCACACCACTCCTCATTAAATTAAATTTATTCGTTAATAATTTTACAAATTTTATAATTATTTTTCAATGTAAAATCTAAAAATATATTTTTCATCATATTGTGGATGGATGATTATTTTTGTGGTTATGTTTAAGGCTAATCCCAAAGTTTTTTTTGACTCTAAGGGATAGAGAATAACCACATTATTTTTTTCAACTCTCTTGTTATAAAAATTTCATTAGATGACAAAACTATTTTAATCCTAAAACATGAAGTTCTTATTTCCCTATATAACTGATTTATTCCAATTCTTTTTCTCACTCCTATATAATTTTTTGAGTCTCAAAATTATTAAAATCACTAAGTACATCATTAATTCATTTATTAAAAAATGAACATTTTTTCCATTTTTTAATTTATTATGTTGATGTTCATAAAAATTTTGTTCTCTAGAAATGTTTTTCACTTTAACAACGATCTACAACCCTAGGAATTTAAATAAAATAATAAGTAAAGGTTATTAATTTTTTTTTCATTTCTTCAATTTAATATAATTAAATGAACACCAATTTTGTTAGTAAATGATATATTACAAGAATAATAATAATGAAAATTTGAAAATATCAATTTCCAGTAAAAAACAATTTTCATATAATTTTATATTTTAATTCAAAAAATATATTTATAAAGTTTTATATTGAAATGAAGAATATAAAATCCATTTTTATGTTACTCAATTCTAAATTTACTTATTATTATTTTTTACTTTTCTAAAAAATAACATTTTTGGTCAAATAATATGTCTTTCATAAAGCTTGTAATATTTATTAAATTACAATTACATGTGAATGATTTATAATATTGATCGTTTAAAATACATTTATATATTATATCATTAATATTATTTAAATATTCATTGATATTTTAAATCAAATATCGATATTGTTTAACGGAATTTTATTTGTTTTTCAAAAAATCAATTCTTTTTGTCATTAAATCATGCATTATAAATATTTGATTCAATAATGGATTTACATGAAAGGAAAATATAATTATTTTTCATAAGAAACCAAATTATATCATTAGAATTGATAATTTTATTAAATATGTCTTAGACAGAAATTTTATTCTTAGAAACATACATTTTTTGAATGTTTTTTTGTTTTTTCTGAAATAATCTTAAAATTATCATTTCAATGGTTACAAAATTTATGGATGAAATAGTTTGAATTTTTGAAAATATGAATATTAATACTTTGAAAATTTGTGACTATTAATTTTTTCATTAATATTATTTACTAGATTAAAAAATTAATTACCATGTTAAATGTAAAATTATTATAACAGTATTAATGTTAAATGAATAGTCAATTAAATTGTCAATTTTTTCACATAATAAATAGATTGATTTTTGAGAAAAAACACTTTACAAGCCCCATATTTATTCACTAATATTCCTTTGACCATTGAAATGTCCCATGTATGTATTAAAAATGATTTGTGTTTCCAAAAATTACAATTTATTTTCTTCTAAAATTATACCACACATTTTCATTCAAATATAAACATAAACTCTATAATTTTCCTTTTAAATTTACATAATTAATCCTTATATAACCATCCCAAAAATACAATATAATTTTGTCAAAATTAGTTACAATGTTACCTTCATTTAAATGGATAAAATTGAGTTATAATTCATGTAATATACCCGAGTTTCCACTTCTTTTTATAATATCCATCTTATTTTTATATATCCAATAAATAAATAACTATACGAGAGTAATAAAATATGAATAATTATTATAATAAAATATAGAAAAATTTAATGAAAACATTATTCATTCCATATTATTTTCTTGGGAAAAACAAAACCATGATCATACATCGATAAACACTACCTCTACCATGATGATAGGATGATCACTTTTCATTTCACCTCTCATGACTAGTAACAATGATGGATTTGGATGATAAAAATTATTTAAATATTAAGAACAATATTTTTAAATGATCTATTTTCATATAATATTATTTTTGTTATTCATTGATATATTTGATAATTAATTGTCTCTCATAAAATCTACCATCTCTACGAATGCCAAATCTCATATTTTTCCACCACCCATGTTTGAAGGTTTTAATAATAGATTTACTATTGAAATCTTTTAATTACCAAATTATTAGTATTATAATTATTTCATACATTATCATTCTTACAAAATTACCTTACTCGGGATAATATTATTAAACATCATCATGTTGGATAGTTTTACCACTAATATTGATGTAGTTAAAATGATTATGTACTGAATCGTTATGGATTTTTATAAAACTGTAAGATCTTGTAAAAATAAATTATTTTAGTGTTCTTAATAGTTCTATAATGGTGTCAAAAATATTTCAATAATATTTATCAATATACCACCTTCTGATTGTCAAAGTGGTTGAAAACATAATTTTCATGACATTCATATTCATTTTCTATACTTGTGAGTTTCACGTAAATAAAATATATCCTTTTTACTATTTAAAACCAATTATTATACAATTTTAAAGGATCTAGGAATGATGATCTTAAAACCATTTAGTGAGACTAAATATAATTTTAATAAATGTTACATAAACTATGAAATTATGTGTTCTGATTGATGAAAATGAAAAGTTAACTATTATAGAATAATTGATTTATATAATAATTTTAAAAAAATGTAACATCCTAGGTAAATGAATAATATGAAATTTTCATATTTATTAAAAAAATTTAAGTAAATATTATTTTTACATTCTGGGGGATTATGTGTCTAATAGTGTACTCAATAGACAACTACATGTTTCTTTCAAGTCATATGTTCCACAATACAATGAGTTATACCAAAAAATAATATAATAATTTTATTATTTTAATTGTGAGTTATTTTCCTAGCCATTGTGTTGGAAAAAATTAAAATAACTGACTCGAATATGATTTATCATATTTTTAATTGTTTTATACTTTTATTAATATAAATTAGAGGTTTTAAATAATAATTAATATGATATTAATCATGAAATACTCTAGTATTCTTTAAAAGTACAATTTACTTCCTTTTGATGTGGAACCCTTTTTAAATCTAGTTTCTTCACATTTATATGTACTATTTGAAAAAATAATCTTCACCATTAGAAACATGTTCAAAAAATTTACTTTGGGTAAATTTGTTTTTTCTTCTTCTAAAGATGGGTTTCTAATGAATAGTGAAAAATACTACAATTTATGTCAAAACTCTCTTTTCATCTGATTTATTTATTTGGATAAATTATCTTTTTAGTTTTTTTATAGTGTATTTATATTATTTTTTTAACCAATTAATCTAATTTGTGTAATTTTATTTAATCACTCCTTTTAATTAGACATAAAAATATGTCAATCTGTTTATAATTATTATTTCTTAAAAACATACTTTGTGGTGTTAACAACAGAAATTAATTTTATATTAATTTATTAATGTTTTGTGTTATATATTTGCAAAAATTGTTTAAAAATTTAGAATCAAGTGGTCAATATTTTTTAAATAGGTATATTTTTTAAACGTAATGAATGATAACTTAAGTAAATATTTTATTTACCATGGTTAAAAGGTAAATATAGTAAATAAGGGTAAAAAATAATATTATAACAACATTAAATTTCCGTAAAACATGTTTTAATAATATTGTATGAAACATATCAGACCATGGGATTTTTTTGGATCCATTTTGGGACACCATTGAGCCACTTGTATGTGAAAATATCATTTTATAAAAATAAATTTACTCTTAAGGAAAATTTAACTTAAACACATACCTTATAGTAATAAAATATTATATTGGATTTTATACGTGATATTTTAGACTATAAATAACAATTAGAAAGCTAAGAATATTTTCTACATCATGGTATTTTATTATTAAAATTTTTACATAAATAAATAAATTTAGTTTTGACACAATGGTGATGTAGTGATTCCTTCATTAATAAAGATTCAAATAAATAACATTAAAAATGATAAAATAAATTTAATTTGGTTAATTTTATGTCATCCACTAATTTATTGGATGATAGTTCCATGTTATATTTTTATTAATATATTTTTCTCAAAATAATAAAGTTATTATGGATTTTTTAAAAATTCATGATATGAATATTATATAAATTGAAATAAATGATATCTTAAAAGAAATTTTTTTTATTAAATGATATATTTCTCTTGAAAATCTATGACTTGGAAAAAGGTCATAGATGTTGTTTAACATGTCATTAGCGGACCACATGAGGTCCAATTACAATTTTATAATAAATATATTAACAATATAGTAGGAATATACAACAACGCACGATAAATGTTAAATACGTTAACAATGGGTTAAATAAAAAATAAGAATTAAACCAATATACAAAACATTCAACGTGTTATTGTATTATATAATTTTGACTTATATTCATCTTATCTTAGATTTTAATTAGTTGTGGACAATTTATGGTAGAAAATAATTATATAAAATAATAAATACTTTCAAACATCCCTATTGAGCCCCTCCCCCTATTATAAAGGCCACCACCTCTAACCCATTACACACACCTCTCAATCCACTTGGATCATCCAAATTATATTCCAAGAAGCTCCAAATATCCAATTTTTACTCCTAGAATCATTCCTTATGGTATAATGCAATTCCGGAAAGCATATTGGCTCAAATAAATGATAGTAACATGTTTTAAGGGGAAGAACAAGGAACATACGTGACATGTTGGACTCGAGGTAAGGGAACTTCTTAACCCAATTTCCATTCTTTGGGATTATCTTCTACTTCATTATTATGTCATTAAATGATTATGTGATAAATCAATTTTTAATTCCTATCTTGTATTTAAACATGATTTATATGTATTTCTAGTGTATAAAGATAATCATTCTATTTTATTTAATAAAAGAACATCGTAAAGGAACCTCGAAGCCTCCTCTTTTAGACAAAGACTTATTTAATGATATGTATTTCAATTTATGTTTTTTTGGGATATATTTATCTATATTCTTATTGTTGTCAATTTTATGTTCATGATACGAGAAACCATTTTCTCCCTCATCATCTTATTTTTTGAATATTTAAGTGACGTCTTTAGGCTCCCATATTTTCGTAAGTGACTTCATCTCAATATCTAATCATTGAGGCATATCTTGATATTGGGCACCTTTATAATTCTATAATGTGTATATCCTACCCTTTCACATATTATATCAAGAATCTCATTAATCTAATGATATTACAAGTTTCTTTAATGATGTTCTTTAATTATTTTTATTCAAGTATTTTATTACGTGTTAAGAGGCTCTTTATCTAAAAAAATATTTTTAATGTTTTAATGATTTAATATTCTATATAATTCTCATTAATATTCATGTTTTCAAAATAGTTTTAATTTTTTATTTGTATGGAAATTAATTTTTTAAAATATTAATTCCTTTAAAATTTTCAAAATTATATGAGACGGTTTGACATAAAAATATCATCATCAAATTTATTAAATGGTTTTGAGAATATATTGATTATTTCAATATGTTTAAATGTTATATTGTGATTGTAATGTGGAAATTTTATCCTTCTTTTATGCTTTTTCATGTGTTATGATTATGTTATGGTTCTTGGGAATTGTTTATGTATACATGTGGTTTCATGATAATCATTGGGTAGGTGAGCCCATGATAACTCTCTAATGCATGGGTTAAGGTGACAGAGGTAAACATTATGGTTTCTATAAAGAGATTTTGGGTATAAACTGTGTTGGGTATTCCATATGTAAATCCATATGTAGTTGTGAAGGCTACAATGTCAGTTTGATATGGTTTCCATAATTTGCCTTTATGATTTATGATTTATATGTGATATTCATAAATATTATGATTTCATGAGGTATGTTAAAGAGAATATTTTTTGTATGTATTGATGGAATCATGTTTTATTTATTTAATTTATAACCCGTAAAAATATTTTTATGGTCATCCAACTTTTTTGAAATGTTATTCACTTGGTATATGGAAGGGTAATAGGAATAATGTATTCATGAATATTTATATGAATAAAGAAAATTCTCTTTTTATTTTATGAAAATTTGTATTATAAAAAAATTGATACTGTGTAGAAGTGTCTACATTGAAATATTTAAGATGTAATGTAATAGTTATAGACTAATTATTTAAAACTCTAATATCGTAAGGTTCCTTCTTGTTAATTCTTTATTAAACTCAAGTTAAGTATTATTATGAATCTATGGCCTTATAGTTTGTATCAATAGTTGGTTTATATAACTTTAGAGGATATGGAGTTATTTATGCATAAGTGACATTACCATAATGGTTAGCATATTAAAAAGAGTTATAGTTATTTTAGTTAAATTTAATGATTTTAAGATAATTTGAATAATTATATATTATTATTTACTCTCCCCAAAAGAGATTATATGATTATTTTATTGATATACACACACTAACCTTTTTGGTTTTATTAAATTGATTGATCTAGTAGGCACCGATGTAAAAATGGATATGAATGAAACTATGGTAGTTTTCTGAATGAGAAACCGAATGAAATAAGAGCTATAATAGAAAATATTTTAGTTATTCTCAACCAAATATCTAGAGTCATGATTGAAAACTATATCCTTAAAGATTTTTATAAGGAATCATATATGGGGAAACAAATCAAAATTGAGTTTTGTTAATAACCATAAAGGTATGTATATTCAAAAACCTATGTGTCAAAAATATTGAAAGGAACACCTAGGAAAATTCTTCAAAGGGTTAGTAAGATGCTATAGATGTGGTAATGTACGTCATAAAACATGAACCTATCCTGGAAAAAGAAGCATCCAGTTGACTCCAGGAATGGGAAAGAAGATCCTTCCATGGGATAAATTCAATGACTAAAATGTGTTGTGCATGGTAATTACACAAATAGATGTATTACAAAGATGTTTCAGGAATGTGATCAGTAAAACCATACCAATATATGTTTAATAATACTTAATTCCATTCAAATTAAGGACGATCCAACTCATGTTGACCAATGAAGGGAATATATTAATTCTTAGCTAATGTTTTGACATTATTGAATCTTACTATATGATTCATGATTTTTCTTGTTAGAAAGACGTAATATAGAATATTGTGGAAAATAATGGCAAATAGCTACTAAATAATGTTTAATGAGTTAGAAGTATACATATATTGGATACAAGAGTTATGGTAGATTTTAGGATGACGACATGCTTCAATTAATTAAGGCTCTTTTGATGATTGGATTACATTGGATGCCTTTTTCATGAATGTGTAACATTGTTTTTTGATATTTGAAAATTTTAATAAAGGGTGAATTATCTTTTATTTTTACTATATTGTTATAGATAACCATTTGGGTTTATATTATACTTGACATTGAGGCAATTATGGGTTATTACATTTTGGGTTGAAAATGTGAGGTATGAGATAAAATTTGTGGTTAAAATATGTCATCATTAGGATTGATGAATTTATCTAATTTTTGGGAAATATAAAATTAGAAATTTTTTTAAAAAGGACAACATGATGATCGTGTGAAAACATGTCGCGTCAGACAAAGATATAGGAATCAAACCCAAATCAAAAGTGCTATTGGTATTTATCAAATACCACTAGACTACGTTTAGTCCCGAGTTAGTTTGACTTATTCTATTTATTTAAAAGATTTTATTGATCTAAAATATGTTGATTTGGTATATCATGTTTTATCAAATATATATCCTTTATAGGGGAAAATGATTTGGTGATTAAGTGATAGAACTATTTTGGACGACATTGACCATTTAGGGATCACTATATGCCAAAAGAAAATTGAATACTATGGAATCTCATTTGTGCGGTAATTGTAGAATTTTTTATAGGAACAATCTATGTTTTTATTATGGTCATATAGAGATGTGGGTTATTTATTTAAATGATTAACCATTCATAGAGAATATGGGATTATGTTAAACACACTTTATTATGAGACAATAAGAGTAGCTAATGTTATTTTGAGATAAATTTTATGATTATATGTGTATGCATATGTAATTAAATCCTTCTGGTTTCAGGTATCAATCTTAGTTTGGATTACATTGAAGAATTTTAAGGATAGTTGTTTATTGAATGGTCTTTCTTGAACTTTTGGTATTATATGTTGAATTTTTGAGATTAAGAGTAGTATTTCTTTTTTTAAAGTATAATCCTAACTAGGGGTTATATGTTCTCATACTAACCATTTTAGTTTTGGATAATTTCTAATGAAAGGGTATATATATAGTTTAATTTATTTTGATTATGTTCTTCTATAATAGTTTATTCTAGTGCATTATATGTGACCAAGTCAAATTGAATAATAATCTGTTGTAGATAATATTAATTTGTGGAAGAAATTTAGTAAATGATGAAAATATACATGACATGTAAGTATGCATCCTTATGATCATAGTAAAAGTAGTAATAATATTAATCAACTATTTGAATAAGATCTGGAAGAAAAAATGTCAAACTCTAGCTTTAATAATCATACTTTTATCCAACCACAAATTTATAATAGTTTGGTGGTTATAATTCTTTGATCATGTTCTATATCACTCTCTATTAATCTATGAGAGTTTTTTACCTTCCATATCCATGATTTCATATATAGAATCCAAGTATGAATTATTTTGGGAGACCTTTTTCATGTATTTCATTATTTCAAAATTATCATTTTGCTGACTCTTTTTCCAATGTGCGACATTCAAGGATGTTTAAAATCCCAATTTCATGATTTTGAGGACACAATTTCCAATAAGAGGAATGATATAACATCCATTATAAATAAAGAATATGACATTATCATATTTATTAATATTTTAGAATTAAATATTAGTTTTAATTTCAAGGGGATTCTGTTTACAATAATTTACTCAACAGGAAACAACATTTTTAATTGAAAACTTATGTTTCACACTACTTTGAGTTATAAAAAAAATAATATAACAATATAATTATTTTAAATTCTTGTTAACGCATAGCCTTTGAATTATAAAAATGAACATAACGAACTATAATATGATTACACATGTTTGTTAAATGTTTTTACATTTATCCAATAAATTTTATTGGCTTCAAATAAGAATGAATCTGATTTTAAGAAATAAATATTGTAATACTGTTTAAAATGTCGATTTTATGCTTTTTGATTTTGAACCCTTTTTAAATATAGTTTTTGTTACTTTTATATGTTTAACATGAGAAAATAGACTTCTTCTTTACAATTGGGTATCAAAATTTACTTATTGTAAATTTTTGGTATTTTTCTGATAATGTTCATTTTAAAACGAATAGACAAAAATACTGCATTTGATGTAAAAACGGGCTTTTTATCTGATTTATTTAATTTGATAGATTGTATTTTTAATTGTATTTAAAGTCTAATTTTATGTTTTATTATCATTTAATACAATTTCGATCATTTTAGTAAATTTCACTTATTAATTTGACATAAAAACATGTCAATCCTTTGATAGTAAGTATTTTTTAAAAACACGCTTGTTGGTTTTGACAATGAGAAATAATTTCATAATTCTTTTTGAAACATCTATGTTTTGAATTTGGAGAAAATGGACTCTATATTTTTAATCAAGAGGTTCAAATAGTGTAAATAGATAATTTTTATTTTTAGATGTTATGAATAGTAACTTCTGTAAATAGATTATTTACGATTATAAAAGGGTAAATCTCGTAAATAAGGGTAAAAATAATTTTATAAAAATATTTAATAACCCTATCTTGTTTCCTAATCCTATTGTATAATACATGTCCGACCATGTGTATCTTTGAGTAGATTTTGGGACCCCATGGAGCCACTTGTATTTGAAAATGTCATTTTATAAAAAGTAATTTAATGTTAAGAAAAATGTCACATAAACATATGTCCTTTGGTAATACAATTTTTATATGGTGTAATATAAGTGATATTTTACACTATAAATTGTCATTATATATATAAAAATATTTCCTACATCATGGAATTTTATTTATATTTTTAAAAAATTAAAAATAAAAAATTTATTACGACAAAATTGGGATGTAGGGATTGCTTCATTAAAAAAGGATTCTAATAAATGATATTAAAAATCTTGAAATAAATATAATTTGGTTATTTTGATATAATAAATAAATTTTATTGATGATTGTACCATGTTATCATTTTATTACTAATGTTTTCTAGAAATAATCACGTTTTTGTGGAATTTTTAAATAGTCATTATATGAATAGTATAAAATTAACATATATGAGTTTTTTATTAAAACAATACTTATTTATTAGATGATATAATCATATTAAAAATATAAGATTCTTCAAAAGGACATATATAAGGTTGAAAATTTCATTAATGGGCCACTTTAGGATCTATATGATTTTTATTTTAAATGAATTAATCATATAATGTTAATAAAAATAAGACATGGTAAAAGGTAAATAAGTTGACAAACAGTTATATAAAAATGATAAAGATAAAAAAAATATCCAAACCTTTAAAATACATATTGGATGAATTTATTTCAAACTATATTTATCTTATATTTGAATTCAATTAGTTTTTTACCTATTGAAATGGAAAATCATTTTATAATAAAATAAATTCATTCGAACATTCTTAAAGACCCACTCCTCCCTCTAATAAAAGGACACCACCTCTAATCCATTACACACACATCTCAAGCCCATTGGAGCATCAAAACTCTATTACAAGAAGCTCCCAGTATCCCTCTATTCCTCTTAAATGCAATAAAATAGGCATATTAAAATTCGATAAAACTTTTGGGATTAAATCAACAAGAGTTACCTATTTTATAAGAAAGAAAAAATAACATTCAAGACAAGTCAGAATCGAGGTAAGGGAACTTCATAACCCAATTTCCATTATTTGGGTTGATCTTACACTTCATAATTAAGTCATTCTATGATTACATGATAAATAACTTTTTATTCCCTATCATTTATTTATACTTGATTTAAGCGTATTTATAGTGAATACCCATAATCAATCTATTTTATTTATAAAATGATCGTTGTAAGGGAACAATTCACCCCACAGTTTTTGTAAAAGCCTTATTTTAGGTTATTTTATTAAATTTACATTTTCTTCTATTTGGATATGTTATTCTATATCCTTACTTATGTATATATTATTTTTCAAGTTACGAGAGACCATTTTCTCTCTCATCAACTCATTTTATAAATTTTGATGTAAAGCCTTTAGGCTGTCGAATTTTCATAAGGGTCTTCGTAAAATTCTCTTTTAATTGGGGAATTTTTTAATATTGTGCACCTTTATTATCCTATATGGGGTTTATCATACCCTTTGAAATATTATATCATGAATTTACTTATTCTCATGATATTATAAGATTCTTTTAATTTTATTCTGTACTTATATTTAGTCATGTATTTTATTATGTGATAAGGTACAATTTAACTAAGAAATGGTTTTAAATGTTTTAAGGATTTAATCTTATAAATATTTCTCATTAATGTCCATGTTCTCAAATTTGTTTTAATGTATTATTTATATGGACATTAATGTTTAAAAATGTTAGTTCCACTAAAATTTTCAATGTGGTATGGAGCACATTGAATCAATAATATATTTATTAAATGTTTAAAATGGTTTTTTGAATAGATTAATTATGTAAATATATTGAAATGTTAAATTGTGATTGAAATGTGGAAATATAATCTTTATTCTATGATTATTCATTTATTATTATTATGTTATGGTTCTTGGGAATGTTTTACGTATACGGGTGGTTCTGTGATAATCCACGTTCAGGTGAGCCTGAGATAGCTCTCCAATGAATTGGGTAACGTAACAGGGGTAAATGTTAATGTTTATCCGATGATATTTAGGGAATATACTGTGATGGGAATTCAAAATGTTACTCCATACATATCTGTGAACACTACAATGTAAGTATGATATAGATTCACCATGTTACCTTTATTATTTAGAATTTAAATGTGTTATTCAAAAATATTATGAATTCATGAGATATGTTAAATAGATTATGAATTGTATGTATTGATGGACAAATGTTTTCATTTTTATTCTATAACCCTTACTGATCATTTTATACTCATCCCAAGTATTTCGTTTTTTCACAAGGTATAAGGAATGGTTTGGAAAGGAAATAAACCATGAAATTTTATATCAATAAATGAATTCATGATTTCATTTAAGAGTTTTTTTTATGAAAAAAATTTATAATGAGTTAAATTGTCTATATTGTAATATTTGAGATATAATGCAATAGTTGGGGCCTAATTCTCTAAAACTCTATACCTGAAATGGTCCTCAATGTTAATTCCTGATTTAACTCAAGGCTAATTATTGTTCAATGGTCAAGGCCTTACATAAAATGACAAAGAAAATGATATTATGTTTATATAATGGTTCTCAATTAAATAATAATGATATTAATTGTCATTTTAAATGAGGATTTAATATTGTTGGGGATGTTCATATACAAGGTAAGGTTTTTTTCAAATAATTCATCTAATTGATAGATATTTTGTATTGAGAACCTAATTTTATTTATGTGATGTACATATAGTAAATTTCATATAACATATCATGAAATATGTTATAATAATTTTATTTAAATTTCAATTATATGTAATATATTTTTTTTAATAATTCGAATATCTCTTAATATGTAATGGTTTTCTTAGCCATAATATTATCTCATTGAGATATAATACATTTCGTTAACCACTAATTCTTTTCACAGTGTTTAATACAACCCTAGTATTTTAAAATAAAATTATTTTAGATAATATTTACAACATGAAACAATATGCACAAATTATCTGTGAAACATTATATTTGAATATAAACGTTATATAATAGATGTTATATTCAAATTTATGAATTTAATAAAAAAATATTTAAATAAATATAATGTATATAATATATTATAAATAATTTATTATTGATTACGATTTAACCAGTATTTGGTTCAGAAAATTAATTTTATTCTTAAAAAATTTGTTTTCTATAAAACATTTATTTATTTCATTTTTTTAGTAAATATGATAATTATGTTTTGAAACATTTAGAATCATTAGTTAATAAAAAGGTAAAAACTTTTGAAATAATTATTAAAAAAGTATTTCTGTGGAAATTTAAATATTTTTGTTAAATTTATTATTTTTCAATTAATAGTTAGAAAATATAATTTTTTTCAAAGTATATGTTCCTTTAAAGAATTATTAAATGAAAATTATATTATTTATCACTTTTGAATTTTAGTTCATCCATTTTTATTAAAAAATAATGAAAATATATTCATTGGAACGTATTTTATACACAAATTTATAATAATGAAATACATCAGAACAATTATTTATTGAAAACATATTTCAAATCATTATATAGAGTTGTTTGAAAATAAAATTATTGAAATAAAGTTTTTTGAATCACTAAATATTTATTACATCTTATTTATATATAGTTCCAAATTTCTTTAATATATCCCCATAATAGTTATTTATTATATATAATAATCATATTATGTGTTTTTTCATTATTAAATGTTAAATCAAATATCTAAACATATTAACAATAGAATAAAAAATAGAAAGTAAACCTACAAATTAATTTGATTTTTATGGATGATAAAATTTCATCCAAAATCATCCAAATTATAAATCTATTAGTTTTTTAAGATGGAAATTATTTTGACCATTATAATTGTTTACGGAAAGTAAATTTAAAAATTTCATTTCGTTTTCATTATCATGTTTAATACTTTCATAAAAAGAACAAAATAATTTTAGGTTTGGTTATAAATATTTGTTTGAATTTTTTTATCATGCTAAGTTATTTCTAATTTTTAGTGATCGGATAATAACATTGAATGTTAATTGGGTGTGATTATAATATTTATTCAATTAATTGAAATATAAGATAAATATTTTTAAAAATGTTAAACGAAATATGATATAAATTATTTATTACATTTCATGGATAGTATAAATGAATATAATATAGATATTTAAATTCCATATATTCTAATTCCACAGATTTCATATTAGCTTGAAAAGTGAAATTAATTGATGAGCTCTATATTTGATGGTTTTTTTATTCAGAAATATATTATTTTTTTCAAAATTATTTAACAAAAAAAATACGATATACGAATAATTGAAAAGGGATGTGGTGTAGAAAATCAATATTGATGAATTTAAGAATTATTTTTTATTTTTAGTGAATTTCCATACCCCTAAGGATAATATTTATTTATAAAATGGTAATTGTCAAAAAAAATTGTTGAAAATAAAGGGATAAGGGTGAACACAGCGCATAAAAAATGAACAAATTTGTTATTTGAGATCCTTTTGATGTAAAAACTCTTATAATGTAATAATATAAAAACATATTTGTTTTAACAATAAAATTATTTCATATAAGTTTCATAAAATTATATATTCATATAGAATCAATAACAACTCCTATAAAAGGAAACAAGTAATTCTCTTCTCATGAGACATAAAAATTTTATTCTTTTAACAACTAAAAAATATATTCATTTTATCCATACCCTTGTAATAGTTTCCTGGGATTGAACATAAAATAAATCTATTAAATATTATGGTGTAAATGATATTAATTTTCTTGAAGAATTTTTGTTGTTCTTAATAAAAAATGATATTGTTTATTATTCTAGCCCTTCGAGTTGTCTAGAAACATTTTAATATAATAAAAATTATATATTACATATAATTATATATTATTATATTAATTTAATATCCTTTATCCATATCTTCTTCAATAAATAGGGAAACTATGTTATCTTTTCTGTCTATAGAAATCAACCGGTTCATGAAACGATATAATTTTCTTCCATAAACTCCTAATATGAATATTTTTAATAATTTATTTAATAATATAATTATAAATATTTAATAATATTTTAATTATTTAATTCATTCTATAATGACTATTTGAAATTGGAAATGTGAATTTTGTATATGTATGAACCCACCACTCCATGAATCTAGTGTATAATATTAATCAAAATGATCTCTAATTGTTGGGTATAAATTATTATTGATTTGAAAAATTTATAATTATTTCAGTTTATTTATTCTATATAATATGTAATAAATAACACATTTTCGGTGGTCATCCTATCAATTTATTTATTGAAATATATGATGAATATTTTGAATATGTGTTTTGTGAACATAAATGATTATGTAATATCTTATAAGAACATATTAAATATATAATAATAATTATCATGATTGTGGTTCATAGGAATGTAAATAACTAACAAATGTTTGTTATTAAAGATGGTAATAAACACACATGATGTTTCAAACTTATGTTAAGGGAGATTATTTTCAAAAAAATTAATTTAATTTTCCCCATCCATATATTTTATTTCATTTGAATATTTTTAAAATAATATATTATTAATGTAAATAGTTGATAATAAATGAATTATAAATGAAATAATATGTCTCCTTTTTAATTTTTTTTAATGTTCAAAACTAATATTTTTGCATGTTTTATGTGAAACGTTTTGAATTTCATCATAAAATACTAAAGAAATATTATACTTTAATACATATGTTGACTGTCACGAACCAACCCGGGTCGACCCTGAGCCGGTCACCCGAGTCCGTCCGTGACATGACCCGAAGGGCGTTCCCGATCCTCACAAGTTGGAAACCAGTGTCGGGCATCAAAATTAAACTGTTGGGAACGATTTGTCAAATGAGAAGTGATAAATAGGTAAAAAGAACTGATGATAAAGATAAATATGGGCAGTGGACAGCGAATAAAACCAAACATTCTTCTTTGTGAACTCCTAGGTCACTACCCAACTGAATACCACATTGTTCCAACATTGAGCAGTTGAACCTTGAACCTGCACGAGAAAATGAACTTGCAACTGGATAGATATAACAGGCATGTGGATCGAGATGCTCTGTAGAAATGCCAATAATGAACCACATAATCCATGCATTTTCCAATTACAAAACAGTCCAATATAACTAGTTTGAACTACAATTATAAAAATAAGGTATTCATATTACACTGCATTTTGAAAATTAACAATCACAATTCCATTTCCCTTATAATTCAAAAACAAGGAAAAGAAAAAAAATAGGGCTCACACAAACATTCACAAAATATCAACATTGATGATCATTTGAAAACCATCCTTAAAGATAAAAAATTCCAAGAAAACACCAAAACCAAGTTCAAGGGTATGATTCCACACACAGTAAGGGAAATGATACTAATAGTTCGTGTATCAAAGGATTATGGAAATCCTAGGAACTAGGAGGATGACCATAATGTACTATACTTGTGACCCATCCTGAAGGCATGACCTAACTCGATGACGTCATAACGCCCTAACGCTCGGCATGGCCCTACATGGCCTAACTGAGGGGCCCAATCCCCATAGTAGATATAACTCAATATTCACCTACTATGGAGCCACAAGCCAGTGTGTAATATGAACTAGTGCAACAATCTTTCTCAGTAAACCCCCTTGCTATGCTATGTTTCCATGTTATGATCACAGAGAGGTGTGCCACGCATTCAAATATCAAGCCTTATATATATATATATATATATATATATATTCAGACACGCGACACAATCTAGAACCACCTCGACCACCTCAAGGTTAGTCCTATGCCTTAAAATAAATATTCTCAAAAGGAGGCTCATACCGAGGACCCTCCTACCACATGATCGAAATACGAGGCAGGGGGCCTAACCGAAGAGGGGTTTTCTAAACACACAGTTTCAAAAATGCCAAATGGGCCTCATACAATTCACACACATCAAAACTATTGTAAACAACCAATCTAAAATTCCAAACGAACTTTTAGGTTTACCTCATGTACTATTTACCAAAACATTTATGAAAGTTTCCAAAATAGTAATAAACATCATTTCTTACAAACATGGTTAGAGGGACCAAAATGTGCCAATATCCTTTCAATAAAACATGTATTTACCAAAACACACATTTAGCAAAACATGCAAAAACAATAAACATTTACGAACCATTTTTAAAACAACTATAAACACAAAAACATGGTTTGAACCCAATGGTTAATCCTTAAAGAACCCATTAAAACCATGTCTTCCAAAACTCTTAAAGCAACATAAATAGTATACTAGTAATTCATAAACAAGTCAAACAGTTTGTTTTAAAAAAACTATTTTAACAAATCAGACTAATTATACAAACTAGAAGCTAATGTAACACACTACTTTTAAACAAGCCCAAAAAAAATGAGAAATCACTATAACAGGTTAGAAAAAAACTTTTCAAAGATACTAATATAGTAAATGAATTTATTAAAAACATGAAAACCATAAATGGATTTATTTTAAAAATGGAATATGTGAATTTGCCTACCTAAAGAAAGATCGGGGTCAGGTCAAACACTTTGGAACTTGACAGAAAGGGCAGCGACCACTCGAAATCAGCCTGCACACGCACGCACATACTGTGATATATATATATATATATATACATAATCTAATGAACGTATTCCCCGCGCCATGAAGGAATACATACATGGAGGACATATATATAATATATATATACATACCTTAGGTGTATGTGTGCACGTCCTCAGTCGTTGACCAAAAATTCACTATAAGAACAAAAGATACCGAAAAATAAGGCGGCAAGGACCAACGCATGACCAAAAGTACCAAGGACTCACATAAACCAAATGCACACATCATAACACACAATTAAATGAACCCCCAATAGATTTATATCCAAAACACACCCCGACCCATTTTAGAAACCAATAAATCATTCCTAAACAACTTACAAATCCCACCATAAAAATCACTTTTTCTTCAAAAAAAGAGCCAAAATTACAACCCAACCATTTTATCATAATAATTATAAGGGAAACCAACACAGAAATATTCAAACTTCACTATTAAAGACCAAATAACATTTAACCACACACAATTAGTTTAAACAGCATAAGCATATTAAATAAAATACTTCAAAAGCTATTTTTGGAAAAAAATTCTATCACAAAAACACCAATATAAGTTAATTAAAGCCATAGTAGTGGTGTGAATCTTGCGAAAAAAATAATTAGATCTGCCAAACATTATTTCGATTGAATTGGAATGGGAATAAAGCGACACATCTACCTTGGAGGTGTGAGAACATAATAAAACTTTAATGGTTGGAAGTATATACACCGAGGAACAATCTGCATCACCAGAGGCGGAGAAGAGGATGTTGGCAGGTTGATACTAGTCAAAGGAGAAAGGATGAGTGTAGATCATGGGAAGGGGGCGACCGAGGGTGCTATTCGGCACTATCTAGAGCGGAGAAGTTGGCTGATGTCGGTGGGTCATTCCCAGAAGAAAAACCAAAAGGAGGGGAAGGGGGTCTCATCGCTACTGGTCCCCGGATAGGGGTCGGCACTACGGGTGGTCGACACAAGAGAGGGGTGAGCGGCGCTACTAGAATGTGGTGTAGGAGAGGGGTGAGTGGTGATGTGGGCAGACAGTGCATGATGTGGGAGGCACACCCTGGGAAGGGGCTCATGCCACAGAACAGCAATGAAGAAGAGGGATGCAGAGGGGTGTACAGTGAGGAAGCGAGGAGGAGGCGGCATTGGGGTGCGTAGGGAGGGCGACGAGGAAGGGGCGTGCGGCCTATGGATAGCAAGGTGAAATATGGGAGGACCGCTAGGTAGGGTAGGGTTTTCCATGATTTTTTAATAAAAATAATACATAAAATAACAAAAAAGATAATAATAAATATTTTAATAACAAAAATATTAAAATAAAAATAAAGATAAGGATAATTAAAATGATATTTTTATTACATTTAATTTTAAATAACAAATATATTTATAAAAAATTATTAATAATAGTATTATTACCAAATTAAATAATAATAATATTTCCATTTGCACAAACATATTCTCAATATGAAAATTTAAACGTTAACCTTTTTTTGTTGATATAAAATTTTATTTAGCCTCTATACTAAATTAGCTTAATTTATTTATTGAACATTATTATTTATTTTAAGTGTCGCGCCACTGCGCATTCACTAGGATCAAACTCACCATCTCTGCTTGTAACGCCCCGACCCCAGCTACCCAGAGTCGGTGCATTACTTCGTAACATTGGCATGATCACAAGAAAGATCAAATCCCGAAAGACCGATTGGTTTAGTAGCCTTGGAAACACTAGATATAATCATAAAGTTTTACATTACATTTCAAAGTGAAAAACTACTACAACAACAAAGTCTTCATATCCACACTATTAACCCCTCATAATATCCCTGCAAGTCATTCATAAATTACTTCTTCACTACCTGGGAAAAATAAAACATAGAAAAGGGGTGAGCTCAAATGCCCAGTAAGGATAACAATATAGCGGAACATTCAAAATAAGCATGAACATTTAAGGAAATGAATTACTAAAACAAAAGCCTTTTTAAAATTGAACTTCAACATAGTATGGCAAAAGTAAAATGAAATAATTCCATTTACTTGTTCACATGGATATTCTACTAATCTAATAATCACATGCATTATCAATAACCACTTTCATAATGTTGGAATGCATAATTCCAGACTATCATAACAACATAGCCAAGGCCTCGTGCCAAGACTACAAATAAGATTTTGTCAAGGCCTTGTGCCAAGACACTAGTTTGTCTCATGAGACCTACCGATGCATCGAGGAGCTATAGCGGGCTCCACCCGTCACTTATTAAGTCCAATGCATTCCCACATGAAAAGGTTTAAACATAACATAAACATTCGTATTAAAACTAGCATACGAAATGTCAATAATTTCACTATAAACTATGAATGGTATAAAAATAGCACATCCACAGTCAAACATATCACAAAACCTTCAATACAATATAGATGTTTTGTATCATAATAAATCAACTTCAAATAATCTTAAAATCCATCAAAGGATGTTGACATAGATGAAATCAAAATTCTTTTTAAAGAAGTATCTCCTTTTATTTTGAAATCATTTAAGATCCATATAAAATAAAACATTTTCTTTGAAAATATTCTTATAAGCATGTATGGAATGCTTCGACGATTTTATAACGGCGGAAAATAACCGCACCCGCCGTATAAGTTAAAAAAAACATTCTTACCTCAATTCAGTCGAAAAGGTTAAAAAGGACCTTGTTTTGAAAACGACGGAAAGATTCCTTTATAAACCTCTTATAAAAAGTCAAACAAGGGTATAAATGACTTTAACCCATATTCTTGTAAATAGTAAAAATGTTTTGAAATACATTTCAAAGAAACATGGATGTGGATGATAAAGAGATCCCAGTAGATTATTACGTATAATACAACCTCGGATAATGAAGAGATTGTGAAATAACCCTTACCTTGTACTTTTCCTTGGTTGTGGTAGGTTAACCTCCTGTATGATGGTGAAATAATTGATATTAAATTATACAAGAATCATATACATTAATATGATATCATATATGATCTTTTAATATTGATTTGATAATAATATCTTAGTATTATCGTTGTTTCGGGTGTTAACTTACTTTTTTTCTTTTGTATGGTTTGTTACGTAAGACATGTATGTAAAGGATAGGTTGTATATTATTCATATCCAGAATCATATCAAGTCCTTAAACATCATTTTTTTAAATCATCAAATTATACTTGAATGGATACGATGGAGAATGAATCTCATCGCGTTCATGGAGACGGTAGTCCGTACGTACGCACGAGCGACAATATCATTCTTTTGATATTAAAATAATATATAAATGGATGGTATATAATATATAAAGAATCATTAACATGTTAGATTTATTATTTACATGAGTTACACATCATTATTATACCCATCCAAATAATATTATATTGAATAACAATTACACCACGACGTGGAGACGGTAAGCCGTACGTACGCACGTATGGTGACATGTTATTCAAAGGGTGGATAAGATAATGAATATGGTTGTACCATATTTATAATAACATCACAGTATATGTGAGATACTGGATTTATTATTTTAGAATGGTAAGAACAAAGGAAGAAGAAGTGGAAGAAGAAATGAACTTAGAAAAGGGTGGTGAAATCATTACCTCTTCTTCGGTTTCTTCCTTTTGATTTGATCAAAAGTGCTCCTTAGGTTGGCTTTCTGATCAAACTAAGGCCTCTAGGTTGTATTGAGGGATGTTGGGAGAGTATTTGGGCAGAGTTTGGCCGAACCAAAAGGCTTTAGAGGTGTGAAGAAATGAGAAGGAGGAGTGCCTTTTTATAAGAGGGGTGAGGGGCACCTTTGGAAAAGCTAGAAATATTAATTTATAATAAATTCATATTCGGTTTCTAATGGCTCCAAAATTGACTATTCAAAGGTTAAGGTGGGGATAGGTCGAAAACAACTCAACCAATAGAATTTAGACAGGTTTGGGTACTTATATTAACCTTATCTTTAAGTATTAACTCTAAGTTAATTAGTTTCACTTTTACAATGTCTCTTTGTATTTTTATATTATATGGTTAATAGACTTACCATATACATACAAGCGACCCCCAAGTGGTCCATTAATGATGATCCTATAATTATATAAGTCTCTTGGCCGAACCTTAGATTTTTAAAAATTTAATATCAATTAATAATATAATATTTGTTTTAAGAACTCTTTTATGTCAATTTTGACACTATTCAATAGTTGATTTTTGTGAAACTCATAACAGATTGATTACTTCGAACAAAGACAATTACATAACTCCTAATATATCATATTATCCTATAAAATTAGTTTAATTCATTAAAAGTTTCATATTATATTTATTTGGGTATTTATAATATCAATTATTTTAATTTTTCACTATTTTAGAAATTACTGCATCATCATTGTGTTATAAATAAAATAAATTATTTAATGTCTAAAAATTATAAATGAAATATCATTATGTAGGAAATCGTTTTATCTTTATAATGAATATTTATAATCTAAAATCCAACATATATAACCCTATGTAACAATTGTTTTGCTAAAAGATATATGCTTATATCATTTTTGTGTTCATTTTAACTTAATTAAAATAAAGTGTCATTATCACTTACAAGTGGATCCATGGGGTCCCAAAATCGACCCAAAGATGCCCATGGTCGACCATGTATCAACCAATAGGGTTAGGACACGTTTTAGGGTAATTTAGTATTATTATAATATTATTTTTTTAACCCTTATTTACCGGATTTACCCTTAACCATGGTAAATAAATTTTTACCGCAGTAATTATTCAAAATGTGTAAAAATGAAAGTTACCTATTTACATAATTTGGACATCCTGATTCCAAATATGTAATCCATTTTTCTAAATTCAAAACACAGAAGTGGCAGAAATTAATTTAAAATTAATTCCCGCTGTCAAAACAAAAAGCGTGTTTTTAAGAGATAATAACTATCAAAAGATTGACACTTGTTTATGTTCGGTTTAATTGTAAAATTATGTCCAATGACAAACATTAAATTGAATGGTAAAAATATATTCTAAATATACTTTAAAACCACTCAAATTCATAATTTATCAATATTAATTATTTTGATTAAAAAAGTTGTTTTTAATTAAAATTTAGTAATTTTCACTATTCATCAAAATATAAAAGTTATCCGAAAAGTACCAAGATTTCACCCTAGGCTAATTTCGATATTCCGAATCCAAAAATGAAGTCCATTTTGAAATATAAAATATATATGATTTCAAAAAGTAGGTATTACTATTCACAATGGCTAGATTAATTAGTTGTGGTGTGTGTTAGAACTCGAGGTTGCGTACAACACACGCTATCGTATTATTCGAAGGGAAACGTACCGTAGAAGCTTGGGGTGTTACATTCTCCCCTCCTTCAAATAATTGCGTCCTCGCAATTTCTAGGGTATTACTGCATAAAAAGACTCGGGTGGTTATTCATCATAAGTTCCTCGGTTTCCCACGTTGCCTCTTCCATCTTATGGTTTCTCCACAAAACTTTTACCAGACGCGTCGTCCGGTTTCTCAGCACTTGTTCTCTCGTATCAAGAATCTTGACGGGCTCTTCGCAATAAGACAGATCGGGATCCAGTTCTAATTCTTCATAGGTGAGTACATGCATTGGATCAGGCATGTATTTCCTCAATAGAGATACGTGGAACACATCGTGAACTTTGGAGAGACTTGGCGGCATTGCCAATCGGTAAGCTACAACCCCAATTCGTTCTAGAATTTCGAAAGGTCCAATGTACCTGGGACTCAATTTACCTTTCTTACCAAAACGTATGACTCCATTCCACGTAGATACCTTCAGGAAAACATGATCACCGACTTGAAATTCCAAATCCTTCCTTCGATTATCGGCATAGCTCTTCTGCCTACTTTGAGCTGCTTTGATGTGATTTTGGATTACCTTCACCTTTTCCACCGTTTCCTCCACCAGTTCTGGGCCTACAAGTTTTGTTTCACCAACATCATCCCAACAAGTTGGTGTACGACATCTCTTTCCGTATAACGCTTCATATGGTGCCATCTGAATACTTGAATGGAAGCTATTGTTATAGGAAAATTCTACCAGAGGTAAATATTGATCCCACATACCTTGAAAGTCAAGTGAGCAAGATCTCAGCATGTCTTCTAAGGTTTGAATAGTCCGTTCTGATTGTCCGTCTGTCTGAGGGTGGTAAGCAGTGCTCAAATGAAGTTCAGTATCCAGGGATTTCTGAAGACTTTTCCAGAATCATGAAGTAAAATGGGGATCACGATCAGAAACAATCGATAGGGGTACTCCATGAAGTCTCACAACTTCATTAATATATAGTCTTGCTAGACGTTCCAGTGGTAGATCTTCTCTTATAGCAAGAAAATGTGCTGTCTTGGTAAGACGATCAACAATAAACCATATTGCATCGTTCCTTCTCGGAGTCTTTGGTAGCCCCATGACAAAGTCCATCGTAACATTGTCCCATTTCCACTCCGGTATGGGAAGAGGTTGCATGACTCCTCCAGGCTGTTGCCTTCCAGCTTTCACTTGTTGACAAACCATACATCTTGACACAAAATCAGCAATCTCCCTCTCCATGTTGTCCCACCAAAAATGTTCCTTCAGATCTCTATACATTTTGGTGCTCCCAGGGTGTATAGAGAAATTGGAACTATGAGCATCATCCAGCAATTCCCTTTTTAGATCAGGTATATTGGGAACACAAAGTCTCTTCCCGAATTTCAAAATTCCATCTTCATACACAAAGTCTCTCAATCTCCCATCATTCACAGCTTTAATCTTCTTTTGGAATTCTTCATCATCGGTCTGAGAACTCTTAATCCTTTCTAGTAAAGATGGTTTGGCAACCATTTGAAAAAGCATTGATGTTTCACCTTCCCTGGTTATTCCCATGTCCATCTTCACTAGATCCATGAAAATTGGATCCCTTTCAATTCTCATATTGTTCAAAACTCCATGGTCTTTTCTACTCAAAGCATCTGCCACCTTGTTTGCCTTCCCTGGGTGGTAGTGTATCGTACAATCATAATCCTTGAGTAATTCAAGCCATCTCCTTTGCCTCATGTTGAGTTCTTTTTGTGAGAAAATATACTTCAAACTCTTGTGATCAGTATAAATCTCACATTTTTTACCATAGAGGTAGTGCCTGCATATCTTCAAAGCAAATATCACTGCTGCCAATTCGAGATCATGAGTAGGATAGTTTTTTTCATGAATTTTCAACTGTCGTGATGCATAGGCAATAACTCTATCATTCTGCATAAGGACACAGCCAAGTCCCTTCTTTGATGCATCACTATAAATAACGAACCCATCATTCCCCGATGGTAGAGTCAATATAGGAGCATTGACTAATCTTCTCTTCAGTTCTTCGAAACATTCTTCACACTCTTTTGTCCAAACAAATTTAACCCCTTTACGTGTGAGCTTCGTTAATGGGTTAGCCAATCGGGCAAAATTCTGGACGAAACGTCGATAATAACCTGCCAAACCAATAAAACTACGTACCTCAGTTATACTAGTAGGTGCTGGCCATTCATGGATTGCCTTGGTCTTAGAGGGATCAACAGAGATTCCATCTTTAGAGACAATATGGCCAAGAAAAGAAATCTCCTGATGCCAGAATTCACACTTGCTAAACTTCCCATATAATTCATGCCTCCTCAGAGTCTTCAAGATAATGCGCAAGTGATTTTCATGATCTTCGTAGGTTTTGGAGTATACCAAGATATCATCAATAAATACCACCACAAATTCATCGAGATACTCCTTGAAAACTCTATTCATTAGATCCATGAATACAGAGGGTGCATTAGTCAATCCAAACGGCAGTACAGTAAACTCGTAATGCCCGTACCTGGTTCGAAATGTTGTTTTCGGAATGTCTTCCTTCTTCACACACAACTGATGGTATCCAGATCGAAGGTCAATCTTTGAAAAGTATTGAGCTCCATGCTGTTGGTCAAATAAATCATCAATACGAGGTAGGGGATACTTGTTCTATATCGTTATAGCATTGATCTCCCTATAGTCGATACATAACCTCATAGATCCATCTTTCTTTTTAACAAAAAGAACAGGGGATCCCCATGGAGAAACACTAGGGCGAATAAATCCCTTATTACTCAGTTCCTCTAGTTGTTTCTTTAGTTCGACTAATTCTACAGTGGCCATTCTATAAGGGGTCTTCGATATAGGCCTTGATCCAGGAATCAAATCAATGGAAAACTCAACTTCTCGTTCTGGAGGATGTCCAGGTAAATCTTCCGGAAATACATCTACAAATTCTTTCACAACAGGTACATCCTCTATTTGAACATTCCTTTCCTCACCGACAGTTATTTCATTCTCTTCCTCCCCAATAATTGAATTAAGTTGAGCTACTGGGGGTGGATCTAAATAAGAATTAGGTGGTGATGATTCTGCTCTAAAGATAAGGTGTTCCTTATCATTATCATCAAGAATCGTAACCTCTTTCTTCTTACAATAAATCTTCGCATCATAGTCCGAAAGCCAGTCCATACTGAGGATTATATCAAACTCAATCATAGGTATGACGATGAGATCAGCTGATAAAGAAAATTTATGTGCTCTAATGGGGACTGATTCACAAAACTTTGTCGCAATGATACTTCCCTTAGGAGTTTTAACTGACAACTCCCTTATTAAATCAAATTGGAAATATCTAATTTTCTTAGCAAACTGGGAAGATATGAAACAATGCGATGATCCAGAATCAAATAATTCATTTGCTAAACTTGAGGAAACCATTAAATTACCTGCCACCACGTCTTTTGGAGCTTCTACCTCAGCAGTAGTTATAGCATATGCCTGGCCTTGATCCCTTGGCCTTTTCTGAGGTAAGTTCTCCTGACGCTTAGGACATGCATTTGCATAATGCCCCATCTCCCTGCAATTGTAGCACTGAACGTTGGTATCTTCCTTCTTCCCCTTGCAATCATGAGCTTGGTGGCCTTTTTCACCACACTTGTAACAGACTCCCATTCCCTTCAAGCAAGTACCAGGATGTTTCTTCCCGCATTTACCACAAGATGGATATTCAACCTTTCCTTTCTTCCCCTTACTTCCATTCCCAGATTGATCAGCAGGTCTCTTCTTCCCTTGCTTTGCTTTAAAGTCATAAGACTTAGAGAATTCCTTTTCGGTCTTGATAGCACATGAGACAATGTCTTCGTACGATGAAAAGGATTGTGAGACTAATGCTCGACGGAGAAATGGTTTTAACCCATCAAAGAAACGATCAATATTACTTCTTGGGTTACGAATATAATCACCAGCGTACCTCGCTAACCTTGTAAAGTTAGCCTCATACTTTGTGACATTCTCATCCTCCTTTTGTCTCAGACTCAGAAATTGCCTTTCCATATCTGCTCGATGGTCGCGAGGGAAGTATTTTTCTAAAAACAGATCTTTGAACTCCCTCCAGTCCATATTTGATACTTCATCATCTTCCTTCATGTTCTAAATCAATTACCACCATTGATCAGCATCTCCAGTGAGGCGGTAAACTGCCATGATAACTTTTTCCCTTTCACTGCTCCCGAAAGCCTGAAATATTTTCTCTAGGGAAAATATCCATTGCTCAGCTACTAAGGGATTTGTATTCCCATTGAACGTTGGTGGTTGTTGCCTCATGAATCGATCTAACATTGATCCTCCACGCTGCGGATCAGGGTGCTCCATACGGGTAAGGTTATTATTCATAACCTGAGTAAGTTGTCCCAGTATGGTGATTAGCTGATCAGCACCAGTTGCATCACCAGCCCCACTATAATTATCTTGAGCAGGAGGGCAATCCCTACATGGAGTGAGTGCATTGATACGGTTTCCATTTCTTCCACTAGGCGCCATTTCTAAACAATGGCATAAACTAGATCAGTTTATGAATCAAAATACATAATCCCATACTTATAAAACACTTAACATAAATTGAACTATTTATGGATATAATCCATAATCATAAAAATATTTTATTTGAGGAAGTATATACTCATAAACCCTTCATAATGATTTGTAAAGATAGTGAGAGTTATCCTAAGCATATCCCCCGGGAGTGTCGTAACCAAGAGTGCAGCAAGGCCCGTTGTCGTGCACCAGTTCTCGTTCGAGTCTAGCTCAAAGCGGTGTTTTCGGGTTTTACCCCTAGGTACATCTGTGCCAGAGCCGCCTCTACCTGCTCGTATCCAGACAGAGATGTATTGCTCGGAAAACTCACAAAATCTCTACAATACCAAAATTCTAGGAAGTTCTTCTATACTAATCCTCAAAGTTCATCTTAGGTATACGTGCTCTAATCAGAGTTTATCTAAATCTAGCTTCCAAGGTTTGTACTAAACTTCCTCTGATACCAACTGTAACACCCCGACCCCAGCTACACAGAGTCGGTGCATTACTTCGTAACATTGGCATGATCACAAGAAAGATCAAATCCCGAAAGACTGATTGGTTTAGTAGCCTTGGAAACACTAGATATAATCATAAAGTTTTACATTACATTTCAAAGTGAAAAACTACTACAACAACAAAGTCTTCATATCCACACTATTAACCCCTCATAATATCCCTGCAAGTCATTCATAAATTACTTCTTCACTACCTGGGAAAAATAAAACATAGAAAAGGGTGAGCTCAAATGCCCAGTAAGGATAACAATATAGCGGAACATTCAAAATAAGCATGAACATTTAAGGCAATGAATTACTAAAACAAAAGCCTTTTAAAATTGAACTTCAACATAGTATGGAAAAAGTAAAATGAAATAATGCCATTTACTTGTTCACATGGATATTCTACTAATCGAATAATCACATGCAATATCAATAACCACTTTCATAATGTTGGAATGCATAATGCCAGACTATCATAACCACATAGCCAAGGCCTCGTGCCAAGACTACAAATAAGATTTTGTCAAGGCCTTGTGCCAAGACACTAGTTTGTCTCATGAGACCTACCGATGCATCGAGGAGCTATAGCGGGCTCCACCTGTCACTTATTAAGTCCAATGCATTCCCATATGAAAAGGTTTAAACATAACATAAACATTCGTATTAAAACTAGCATACGAAATGTCAATAATTTCACCATAAACTATGAATGGTATAAAAATAGCACATCCACAGTCAAACATATCACAAAACCTTCAATACAATATAGAAGTTTTGTATCATAATAAATCAACTTCAAATAATCTTAAAATCCATCAAAGGATGTTGACATAGATGAAATCAAAATTCTTTTTAAAGAAGTATCTCCTTTTATTTTGAAATCATTTAAGATCCATATAAAATAAAACATTTTCTTTGAAAATATTCTGATAAGCTTGTATGGAAAGCTTCGACGATTTTATAACGGCGGAAAATAGCCGCACCCGCCGTATAAGTTAAAAAAAACATTCTTACCTCAATTCAGTCGAAAAGGTTAAAAAGGACCTTGTTTTGAAAAAGACGGAAAGATTCCTTTATAAACCTCTTATAAAAAGTCAAACAAGGGTATAAATGACTTTAACCCATATTCTTGTAAATAGTAAAAATGTTTTGAAATACATTTCAAAGAAACATGGATGTGGATGATAAAGAGATCCCAGTAGATTATTACGTATAATACAACCTCGGATAATGAAGAGATTGTGAAATAACCCTTACCTTGTACTTTTCCTTGGTTGTGGTATGTTAACCTCCTGTATAATGGTGAAATAATTGTTATTAAATTATACAAGAATCATATACATTAATATGATATCATATATGATCTTTTAATATTGATTTGATAATAATATCTTAGTATTATCGTTGTTTCGGGTGTTAACTTACTTGTTTTCTTTTGTATGTTTTGTTACGTAAGACATGTATGTAAAGGATAGGTTGTATATTATTCATATCCAGAATGATATCAAGTCCTTAAACATCATTTTTTAAATCATCAAATTATACTTGAATGGATACGATAGAGAATGAATCTCATCGCGTTCGTGGAGACGGTAGTCCGTACGTACGCACGAGCAACAATATCATTCTTTTGATATTAAAATAATATATAAATGGATGGTATATCATATATAAAGAATCATTAACATGTTAGATTTATTATTTACATGAGTTACACATCATTATTATACCCATCCAAATAATATTATATTGAATAACAATTACACCACGACGTGGAGACGGTAAGCCGTGCGTACGCACGTATGGTGACATGTTATTCAAAGGGTGGATAGGATAATGAATATGGTTGTACCATATTTATAATAACATCATAGTATATGTGAGATACTGGAGTTATTATTTTATAATGGTAAGAACAAAGGAAGAAGAAGTGGAAGAAGAAATGAACTTAGAAAAGGGTGGTGAAATCATTACCTCTTCTTCGGTTTCTTCCTTTTGATTTGATCAAAAGGGCTCCTTAGGTTGGCTTTCTGATCAAACTAAGGCCTCTAGGTTGTATTTAGGGATGTTGAGAGAGTATTTGGGTAGAGTTTGGCCGAACCAAAAGGCTTTAGAGGTGTGAAGAAATGAGAAGGAAGAGTGCCTTTTTATAAGAGGGGTGAGGGGCACCTTTGGAAAAGATAGAAATATTAATTTATAATAAATTCATATTCGGTTTCTAATGGCTCCAAAATTGAATATTCAAAGGTTAAGGTGGGTATAGGTCGAAAACAACTAAACCAATAGAATTTAGACAGGTTTGGGTACTTATATTAACCTTATCTTTAAGTATTAACTATAAGTTAATTAGTTTCACTTTTACAATGTCTCTTTGTATTTTTATATTATATGGTTAATAGACTTACCATATACATACAAGCGACCCCCAAGTGGTCCATTAATGATGATCCTATCATTATATAAGTCTCTTGGCCGAACCTTAGATTTTTAAAAATTTAATATCAATGAATAATATAATATTTGTTTTAAGAACTCTTTTATGTCAATTTTGACACTATTCAATAGTTGATTTTTGTGAAACTCATAACAGATTGATTACTTCGAAAAAATTCAATTAAATCACTCCTAATATATCATATTATCCTAGAAATTAGTTTAATTCATTAAAAGTTTCATATTATATTTATTTGGGTATTTATAATATCAATTATTTTAATTTTTCACTATTTTAGAAATTACTGCATCATCATTGTGTCATAAATAAAATAAATTATTTAATGTCTAAAAATTATAAATAAAATATCATTATGTAGGAAATCTCTTTATCTTTATAATGAATATTTATAATCTAAAATCCAACATATATAACCCTATGTAACAATTGTTTTTCTAAAAGATATATGCTTATGTCATTTTTGTATTCATTTTAACTTAATTAAAATAAAGTGTCATTATCACTTACAAGTGGATCCATGGGGTCCCAAAATCGACCCAAAGATGCCCATGGTCTACCATGTATCAACCAATAGGGTTAGGACACGTTTTAGGGTAATTTAGTATTATTATAATATTATTTTGTTAACCCTTATTTACCGGATTTACCCTTAACCATGGTAAATAAAATATTTACCGCAGTAATTATTCAAAATGTGTAAAAATGAAAGTTACCTATTTACATAATTTGGAAATCATGATTCCAAATATGTAATCCATTTTTCTAAATTCAAAACACAGAAGTGGCAGAAATTAATTTAAAATTAATTCCCGCTGTCAAAACAAAAAGCGTGTTTTTAAGAGATAATAACTATCAAAAGATTGACAGTTGTTTAAGTTCGGTTTAATTGTAAAATTATGTCCAATGACAAACATTAAATTGAATGGTAAAAATATATTATAAATATACTTTAAAACCACTCAAATTCATAATTTATCAATATTAATTATTTTGATTAAAAAAGTTGTTTTTAATTAAAATCTAGTAATTTTCACTATTCATCAAAATATAAAAGTTATCCGAAAAGTACCAAAATTTCACCCTATGCTAATTTCGATATTCTGAATCCAAAAATGAAGTCCATTTTGAAATATAAAATATATATGATTTCAAAAAGTAGGTATTACTATTCACAACGGCTAGTTTAATTAATTGTGGTGTGTGTTAGAACTCGAGATTGCGTACAACACACGCTATCGTATTATTCGAAGGGAAACGTACCGTAGAAGCTTGGGGTGTTACACTGCTAATGGTGCGGTGATCATACACCAGCCCAAGGCCAACCGAAACATCAAACATAAAAAACTTACAACCGGTGCTAACTATACCTCATCCAATTGATGCAGTATCGAGTAAATAGTAAAAATAAAATAAAATAAATAGGCGTATGAGGTCGGGGTGTGACAATTATTTCCACCACAGACCCTTTCTTCCCCCAGATAGTCACCAAGACAAAAGTAGGCACAATTAGAGTCCCTAACCAAACCAAACTAGAAGAAACTGAGATGCTTGGGGTGACCATTACATACACACGTCGCACCCGACCAACTCATGAACAATTAATGCCTGATGTTGAGGGGAAAACATGAGAGGGTTCTCCCAACCACACGAATTCACTAATACAAAAACCACTGAAACCCGAACAAACCACCCCCTGGGGGGGAAACATGGGAACCACCAAACCAAACTCATTCATTTTTCCCATATGTTCTGAACAACACACCAGAGACATGATGAAATTCTTGTTATGGAACAACCCAACAAATTGTAAGTGAGAATTTAACATAACATCTCCCATCAAATTCATGAAACCAACATCTCTCTAATTGACACAACTGAGACCAACTCATGATTAGAATATGTCCATTTATTCACGAGCCCACACCATTTAGAGAGAACTAACATCTTCGGAACCACACTAGGAGCACATAAGACCGCTTGGATTATTGGAGAATGCGCTCTTCATGCCACCACAACAAGGATGATACTACGACTATGATGAGAATAGAACAAGGAAATTTTGGATATTTCCATTCCAAAGAATAAAACATTATCCGGACAGAGGTTTCACACACCCCTGGAAACTCCTGACTGTGTGCGAGCTTCACCCAGAGGCTTGTGGCTGGAGCCCTGATGGATGAATCATCTATTTATTCATAGTCAAGCATTTGCGTCCTCTAGTCCCTAACTCCTTCCTCATAAGAGAGCCTTCTTCAAGAACTCTCCCTGGTTTCCTGAACAGTCGCATGGAAGGAAGACATCGGAGGAATGCGAAAAAGAGGCTTAGAGTTCCTGAACCGGACAGACTAGTAGTAGGCGAGAGAATGCTCCAACAAACTGGGAGTTGGTATAGACGAAGATCCTTTCCAGAAGAGGAATCTTCACAATAGACGACCCCCACCAACTACACCTATGACTCTAACGATGATGAGATATCCCACCTTTAATAGTTCGGAACTGAACCCAAAATTGACTCTATGATGGTACGAACCTTAACTACCCTTGAAGTTCCTAACAACCCAAATGCATGCTATCTTTCTAAACTATACAACTGCATTTAACTGACATTGATTACCTCGATAAGAAGGTAACAAATTAAAAGAACTTGGAACTGGGCATAACTCATTGTCAACTTTTGGAGGCTTTATGGGCGGCATACTCATGACATCATGAAAAACACCATCAAAACTAACATCAAGCCAAAACTCAATCAAGTCAAAAACACAATCCAAGGGAAATAAGCCCATAATCCAAACATATACAACACAAAGAGAAATCATCATTCCAAAACTAATATTTCTTTAAAAAATTTAAAAACTCACCTATGGAATCTTACGAACCATCACATGTGCGTTTATTCACTCCCACTCACATCATCTTCAAACATGTTCCCCCAGGCACGTTCCATACATATCCTGCACGTGTGACCCTCCAAAAGAAGTGCCAAGGTTAAAACACTTCTTTTCCTTTCCTAATCTAAACTCATACCTTGTTTTTCCAAACCAATACAACTTCTCTTTAAAAACCCACTTTAGTAATTTCAAAAATAATTTAGAAGAATCACTTTTCCATTTCAAAAGAAATTTCAAATTTAACGCACACTCAAATCAACCAAGATTAAAAAAACACAAGAAATAATAACCCACTTGAATGAGGAAATAGTGTATATGTCTATCCCAGTAATATGGTGGTGAGCCTTGCCCCAAGTAAAGCATAAAACTAAGACAACCGTGAGCCAGACACTTGGACTTCACCTGGGTCACCACCCCATGTGAGGCCATAGAGTGAACGGATTCCCCCCCATTGTCATCCCTCATTCCAAAACAACCAAAGAAAAAAGATTCAAATCCCGGACTAACCCTGTTAACTCAGGTCTCGCCACGAGCAGTGGTGATCAGGCACTGACCAGTAACCTACCTCCTGAGCCCTGATGGTCTTAATATCTATCTACCATACATCCCAAATAATAGAGGGCACTATGAAAAGCGAGATCCGCTAAGAGCTGACCTCCTCTGATACCATTTTTTCATGAACCAACATAGGTTGAAAATGATCCGATCACCTGATCCGGTCCGCGATATGACCATAAGGGCGTTTCTAATCCCCACGGACTAGAAACCAGTTCCATTAATCAATATTAAACAGTTGGGAATGTTTAGCCCATGAAAATATGATAAACAGATAAACAAAACTGATGATAAAGATAAAAACTTCCAGCGGAATGAGAATAAAACAAAACATACCTCCTTGTGAACTCTTAGGCCACCACCCAACTGAAAACCACAATGCTCCAACATTGAGAAGCTAAACCGGGAACCTGAACGAGAAACAGAACCTACAACTGGAATGATATAATCGACGTGAGCTCCGAGATGCTCAGTAGGGATGCCAAGAATGACAAACGTAATCCATGCATTTTCCCATTCCAAAACTGTCCAATAATACTAGTTTGATCTATAGTTATAAAAATAAGTTTTTCATACTACACTCCATTTTGAAAACTAACAATCACAATTCCATTTCCCTTATAATTCAAAAATAAGGAAAAGAAAACAAAAGAGGGCTCACACAAACATTCCAAAAACTACTACTTTGATGTTAATTTGAAAAAAACCTTGCACAAAAAACTTTTTCCTAGAAAACACCAAAACCAAGTTCAAGGGTATGATTCCACACACAGCAAGGGAAATGGTACTAATTGTGCTCATATAAAATGATCACGGAAAACCAAGGAACTTGGAGGATGACCGGAACATACTATTCATGTGACTCATCCTGGAGGCATTCCCTAACTCGATGACATCATAATTCCCTAACACTCATCATAGACCTACAAGGCATAACTGAGGGGTCCAATCCCTATAGCAGCAATAACTCATTATTCCCCTTCTTTGGGGCCACTATCTAGTGCGTAATCTAAACTGGTGCAACAATAGTTTCAGTAAAGCCCCTTGCTATGCTAAGTTTCCGTGATTTGATTACAATGATTTGTGTCACACATTCAAATAACAAGCCATATATATATAATCAAGAACTCAACACAATATGGAACCACCCCGACCTCTTCATGGTTAGTCCCATGCCTTAAAATAAATATTCTCAAAAGGAGGCTCATACCGAGGACCCTCCTGCCACATGATCGAAAGACGAGGAATGGGGCCTAACCGAAGAGGGGATTTCTAAACACACAGATTCAATGATGCCAAACGGGTCTCATACAATTCACACACATAAAAACATTTGTAAATATCCAATCTAAAAAACCAAACGAGCCTTTAGTTTTACCTCATCGACCATTTACCAAAACATTTAGGAATGTTTCCAAAACAATAATAAAATACATTTCTTACAAACATGGTCAGATGGACCAAAACATGTCAATATCCTTTCATGAAAACATGTATTTACCAAAACACGCATTTACAAAAACATGCCAAAGTAATAAATGTTTATGAACAATTTTTAAAACAACTCTAAACAGAAAAACATGTTTTGCACCCAATGGTTAATCCTTAAAGAACCCATTAAAACCAGGTCTTCCAAAACACATAAAGCAACACAAACAGTTTATTAGTCATTCATCAACAAGTCAAAGAGTTCCTCTAAAAAGACTATATTAAAAAATAATACTAATTACAGAAACTAGAAGATAATGTAACAAACTACTTTTAAACAAGCCCAAAAGAAAACTTGATAACACTATAGCAGGTTGGACAATTACTTTTGAATGATACCAATCTAGTAAAAGAATTTATTAAAAACATGCAAGCATTAAATGTACTTATATTAAAAAGGGAAAATGTGAATTCACCTACCTCATGGAAAAACTAGGTCATGTCGAACACTTTTGAACATGACAGAAAGGGAAGTGGCCACTTGAAATCGGCCCGCACTCACAACCACATACCTATATATATATATATATCCTTAATCCAATGCACGTATTTTCCACGACATGAGGTAATGCGTCCATGGAGGACATATATATATATATATATATATTATATATACATACCTTGGGTGTATGTGTGTGCGTCCTCGGTCGTTGACCATAAATTCACTATAAGAACAAAAGATACCCAAAAATATGGCGGGAAGGACCAACACATGAACAAAAGTACCAAGGACTCACATAAAAAAATGAACAAGTCATAAAAGACAATGAAATGTCACCCAAAAAGATTTATATCCAAAACACACCCTGACCTATTTTAGAAACCAATTAATCTTTCTCAGAAAAATTACGAATCACATAATAAAAATCACTATTGCTTTACAAAAGAGACATAATTACAACCCAACCATTTTAACATAATAATTATAAGGGAAAAGAACAAAAAAATCATCCAACTTCACTATTAAAGACCAACTGACATTTAACCACACACAATTAGCATAAAAAACATAAGTATATATAAGAAAATACTTCAAAAGCAATTTTTGGAAAAATGCTCTATCGAAAAAATTCCAACATAAGTTAATCAAAGCCATATTAGTGGTTGGAATCATGCCAAAACAATAATTATATCCTCCACACATTATTTGGATTGAATTTGAACAGTAAGAGATGGAAACATCTTCCTCGGAGGAATGCGAACACAGTGAAACTTCAATGGTTGGAAGTATATAGACCGAGGAATAATCTGCATCAGCGGAGGGGGAGGAGAGGATGTTGTCAGCTTGTTGTGGGTCAAAGGAGCAAGGATGAGTGTAGATCATGGGAAGGGGGCAAACGAGGGTGCTATTCATTATTGGACAGAGAAGAAAAGTGGGATACTTCCAGTGGGTCACACTTAGAGGAGAAACAAAAGGAGGGGGCAGGGGGGTGTCGTCGCTAATGGTCACCGGACAGGGGGGCGGTTCTGCGGGCGGCTGGCACAAGAATGGGGCAAGCAGCACTGCTGGCATGCGACGCAGGAGAGGGGAAAGCAGCATTATGGGCATGCGGCAAAAGAGATGGGAGGCGTGGCCTGGGCATGGGCTCGTGGCGTAGAAAAACAACGGGGAAGAGGGTTGTGGAGGGGTTTGTAGCACGGAAGCGAGCATGAGGAGGTGCAGGGGTGCGCAGGGAGGGTGATGAGGAAGGGGGCGCGGCCCATGGCCAGCAAGGGGGGAAAGGGGAGGACTTCTTGGTACGGTAGTGTTTTCCTTGATTTTTTTAATAAAAAAATATATATATAAAAACAAATAAGATAATAATAATTATATTAATAATGAAAAAATGAAATTAATAATAAACTATATGACAATTAAAATGAGAAGTTTATTATGTTTCATTCTAAATAAAAAATATATATTTAACAATTTAATAATAGTAGTGTTATTACCAAATTAAATAATAATAATATTTTTATTTGCGCAAACATATTCTCATGATGAAAATGCATACATTAACATTATTTTATCGATATAAAATTTTATTTAGCTTGTATATTCAATTAGATTAATATATTTATTAAACTTTATTATTTATATGAAGTATCATGCCACCGTGCATTCACTAGGATCAAACGCACCATCGCCGCTAGTAGTGCGGTGACCGTACACCGGCCCACGGCCAACCAAAACATCAAACATTGAAAATTTCAAACCGGGTCCCAACTAAACATCATCCAATTGACTCAGAACTGAGTAAGTAGTAAAAATAAATTAAAATAAACAGGTGTCCGAGGTCGGGGTGTGACAATGACTATAAATTTTTCCTCCTTAGTAACAATTATTTGATACTATAAATACATTATAATATTCAATTTATTAATCAATGAAAAAACCACTTCCCTTATGTTTTACTTGTTATTAAAAATGTATTCAAATAAAACTGATATTAGATTAGTAAGAATGATTTCATATTTTAAGGATAATAAATTTTTTTATATTTTTCTTACTATCATTATTTATGAGGATTCTATGATTAATGTATTGTAGAATTTTTGAGGGTATTGTTTTTCAGGGTCCATTTGAATTTTAACATAAAATTATTCCTTTTATGTTCTAAATATGTTCATTTATATTGATTAGGTATCCTTTATTTTGAACACATGAAATTAATCTATACAACCTTCTTACCACATCCATATGTTTTAATCAATATTAAAATGGAATATTGTTATTCAAATTGGATTTAATGTGTTTTTAATACTCAAATTACCTTTAAGAAACCATGTGATATATCTATAATATTCTCATTTATTAAGACTTATATGGATTATAGAATTTATTTTATTTTATTTAAAAATATAAAAAATCATTATCATTTAGTAAGGGAAATACCAAATACACCTTGACTATTTATTTTCTTGATAAATGGATGTGGTGATGAAATATTTTGTGCATATCAACAACATAAAATATGACCCCGATTTGTTAATATGTGTAATGATGTTTTAAGGAAGAATATAGTGAATCATGGATAATATTTTCAGAGGTAATTTAAATGATGTTTATTTTTATGTATTGATATTTAAAAATTAAGACACAATATTATTTTATAAACTATATTACTAAATATTATTAATAATATGAAAATATTTTGGCATATAATTATTATTCCCTATGCTGTTTTTTAGGAAAAATATATAACCAATTATTGTTGGAATCGATTTCTGTTAAAAGTATTATAGGGGGAATGTTATATTTTGGGAGAAAAATAATTAGACATAATAGACTTTTTTGGTATATGAGACCAAAAAAAATTTTCTACTGATTTATTATTTGTAAGTAATTCATTTATATTTTTCTGAAATAAGATCAATTATATTGATATAATTTTGAATTGGATGATCATGGGTGATTAATTGAATTTTAAGTCATTGTCATATATTTTCTAAAATTTTATTAATATTTAATAATGTTAAAAAACTCATTAAGCCTCGCATGGTCAGGAGGAATGAACTAAAAACCCAAGGGATTGAAGGGAAAAACACAACACTACCATACAAGATGCATTATTTAGTATTAAATTTCATTTTTTAACAATGTTATCGATAAATATTATGTTTGGGGACTAAAGGCTTCTCAATTAAGACAACTGTGATATTGAAAAGTGATTTGATAATTAATTTTATTTCATAAAATTGTCACTATTTTTGGATACTTGTACAATTGATTTTAAAAAATATTATGGTTTTTCATTTTAAAAATAAATCTTGAATTATATATTGGAATATTAAATGTCATTAGTTTTTATTAATGGTGATTTAGGTTATTTATACAATTATTATCATATCATGGATTTCATATGCCAATTTAATTTAAATTTTTTACAAAAATAATTTAATCGTGATTGATATCATTTAGAGAGAAATGGTGGAACAATGTGTGATAAAATCACACTAAAATTTATGATTAAATATTAGCTAGGAATATATTAATTAATTTTAAGGATATTTATTTACAAAATGATTCACTATGATCATTGGGTATTAATATTTTATTTTATTCAATAATGTATTATTTTTTTACAATATATGAATTTTTGGAAGTTAATCCAATCTATTATAAAAATATTTCTTTTGGTAAGGTTATGATAATTGTAATGTTATTATTATTGTTGTTTATAAAATAATATGGATGTTTAATTTAGTTCTCTATGAAAAAAATATTTTTCTTGAAAACACATTTCTTTTATAAACGGATGACATTGTGGTCAAAATTAATAAACTAATGAAAATATAAATTTCAGTTCTGTATATTTTTCTTATGTTCATAGTATATAAGTTATGTAATTTAAAAAATACATGAAAAATATATTGAAATGAAAATTTTGTGTTTTTATATAAAACATTCATATTTATTTTTCCATCTTTTTAAGAGGATGTTATGTTAATCCTTTTTAAGAGGCAGGTTATAACAAATGTGCATCTATAATTAGAAAAGGTACTTCAACATAAAAAATCATTGATTTTAGTGATCATTGTAAATTAATGTTGATGTAATTTTATAATTATTGGTAATGCTATACCAATAAATGTGAAAATATTTATTTATTTTTAATAATTTCTATAATAGGAACCACCAAGTTTAAATGAAAAATGATATATTTTTATTTAAATATGAAATTTATAACCTATCATTTGAATTGAAAATCAAGAATATTATTAATATATATATGTGTTTGTGTGTGTGTGTAAATTTCTTAAACAATATATATGTTTTTATTAATGCATCCAAATAGAAACTTATGTTTTAGAAAATTCATATGATTATTCAGAAATATGTTTTCTTCAAAGGAATTTTTTTGTCATTTTTTTTATAAAACAATATTAGAAACTCTTAAGAATTTTATATTATACTTGTTATACAATTTTATAAATCCAACAATAATTATTATATTATATTGAAATTTTTCTTTTTTTTAAAACGAATGAATTTTTAATGATAATGAAAATGTTTTTTTTTATTTAATAATTTATATTATTTTAACATATATATATATGGTTAATCCAAAATATTATATTTTTTTATAACTTAATTAGTTAATATTGAATAATTATAATTAAATTATAGCCTTTTAAATTCAATTCACACTTTAATTTATTATAAAAATATTTTTCTTTGTAAAAACTAATTTTCATCACATTTGAACGTTCAATTTTGTCTAATAATAATCTAGATATATATTTTGAATCTGAAAAAATGTAATATTTATCTTATATATAGATGTGAACATTTTATGAATACTTCAAATATATTTTTTCTCATTATACATAGTTAAATACAAAATTACATTAACATAATAAATGTATAAATATTTAATTAAAGGTGGAAAAGTAATATAGAAAACGTTGTAACAATATTATTTTTGGATCAGTTTATTTGTTCCATAATCTTTCGAAAATAAAAATATATTAATTTATTCCATATGGTCATTTTTTTGTATATAATATTTAATGAAATGAAATTCAAAAATGTCATTCTATTTTATTTATTGTTTTTAATTTTTTACATATGGATATAATGAAGGTATTTTATGTTATAAATTTTAATATTATATATAATTTTCATATATTTAAAAATTTAATATTTCATTCATTTTTTATAAAATAATTAACTAGAAATCATCTGATATATATAAACTGTATTTATTCAATAAATTAAAAATAATAGAATATTTTTTAAAATGATATATTAAATATTAATTGAAATAATTATGGTGTTAAATGTATATTTTTCCAAAAAATTACATATTATTGTGGTTAAAAATAAATTATATTCAAATAAAATGTTATTAATGTATTTATAAAAGAATCATTAAATGAATATTTCCATAATAGATATTATATTAATGTTGTAATAAAAAAGTTTTTATTAAATTATATAAACTAAAAAATTAATATATGTAAATAATATTGATTTTGATGGGGTTTAAAATATAAATCATGAATTAGTTATTGTCTACTTTTTCATTTATAATAAATTTCTCCACCCATAAAGTGTAAAATCGTTATTTTTGTATTAATTGTCTAAAGGGTAAAAGGGGTTAAAACAAAATGAAAAGACTTACCCTAAACAAGTATAATTTTAATATAATGATATTATTTCAGCATAGAATCACATTATATTATAATAATATAAATTTGGAGAAATTTTTTTATGAAAATTTATTTATATCAGTTTGTTAATTAATGAAATTCAAAGAGTTCCACTCCCATATCCAATAAATGGGAACCTGTAATGGATCATACCAATCCGGTCCATTCCTTTGTGAAAATAACGTGTTGTAGGTGTTCCAGGAGGTCATCATGGCTTGGGGGAGCGTTTGGGTGGGATTTTAAAAGAAATCTAAAGGGTTATGGACTTCGCACGGGAGGCGCAGGGTTTGTCAAACAGTGCGGCCAAACCGTGCAAGGTTGGTCTTGGAGGCAGTGGCTAACGCACTGTAAGCGCACGGTTTGACTAACCGTGCAGACTAACCATGCGGGGAGTGTTTGGCAAGGCAGAAGCTAATGCACGATTAGAGCACAGTTTGGTAAACCGTGCGAGAGCTTAAAGTAAGATCCTAAATTTTAGGATCTTGACCGTTTAGTCTCTATCATGCTCGTTTAAGCCCCTAATCATCCATAACTCGGGACTACCCTTACTTTAAGGTAGAAGAACCTCTCCCAAGTGTATTGGAGGTGATCCGGAGGCTTCCCATCGTGAATCGAAGCCGGTTCTCGAGGTATGTTATAATTTTGGGTTGGTTTCGTAGATCTACCTAGATCTACTCCTCCTCTTCTCTTGGGATCATAGATCTATGCCAGTTATGGGTAGATCTAACTGTGTGGATGTCGTTATAATGATATTTGGTCTTGGTTGTGTTAGTAGAAGATATATAAGGAGTATTCTTTGAGAATCGACCTGGTTTCATGGGCGTTCTTCGACCGTTGAGGTTTTCGTCAAAACCGTTGAGGTAGGTGATTTGTGCTTCTCTCTCTTTAATGTTAAATTGTATTGCTATCATGTATAATACCGCTAGATGACTTTGGAATTGACTTAATAAATATATTTGAACAGTATTATGAAATTGAATCGAACGTATGTTGTTGCCTCAGGTTTTTGCTACATAGTGTGATATCTATGGCTTCTTTGTTAGCATGTTGTTCTTGATGAATTGATAATGAACTTAAATCCAGAATTAATTGATAGTTAATTTTCTAAATATAAAGAGGCATGAAAAATAGTCTTGTTCTTGTTGTAATTTGATGTAGATTAAATTGGCATGGAAAGAATGTTTAATGTTTGTGATAGCTTACTGATCTGGTTCATGATGTTGGAACTAACAAATTGATTTTGATAATTCAAGATGGATTAAAGATCGTGATTGATTTAATTCCCTGAAGGGTTCTGAGTAACCCTCTTATTGTGAAATATGTCTAAGAGCCCAATTGATGTGGTGTTTGTTTTCCTGCTTCGTGTGATAAGATATATCCCTGTGAGGGTGTTGTGATATGTGGGGGCATGGAGGCCTTATGGTTGTGGCAGCAGATGACGCCTAGAGTTGCGAGATGCATCTGTTTATGAATGTGTGTGTCGGGGAGGACCCCAGGGATGAAGGTATGGGATGGTTGTAATGGATGGATGTTTGGTGGTTTTGATTGGTTGTTAATCTGCCTTACATTTCCCCACTGCTCAAGGCAGCCGATCTTGCTTACCTTTTTTCCAAAATGGGAGAAGACTCACGGTTTATGCCACGTACTTTCAGTGTTTAGCCTCTTAAGGGTGAATGGTTCTATGCTCTTACTATAGGCGGAAAAGACTCGACGAGTAGTATCGCTACTCACCATGTTGAGCCCCCTTGTGTATAGTAGCATATGATTCTTTTCTAGAATGCCTGGGAATATGGGAAAGTAATTCTGTAATGAAGGTTTAAGTAAATAATGATAACCCACGGGGATAGAGATGCTGGAATTTAATCGCAATGTTGTTACTTTTAATGAAATAATTGATTTTGAATGTGAAGCCAATAAAGTTTAATGTGGTTTTTTTCATGGTTAATTAATGTGCTAAGAATTAATTAATGTAAAGAGGAATTGATGAAAAATTGAATAAGGTGACCTAATGATGTTCTTAAATTGGTTGCGTGCTTATAGGATACCTAGTTTTGGATAAAGAAGCCCGGAGTCCGAGAGACGTTAGTTGTAGTTGAGACTCTGACTAGGTTATGCTCATAATTTGGTTTTGAGTTATATATATTCTGTACTTTTTGTGTTTCTATAAGCTACTCCACCCTGTCAGTAATGGAAACTGACACATCAGAGATTCTGATCCCCGGGGGTGTTGTTTTCCCCAAAATTCATATGGTAGGATGAATGGCTGACTACCCCCCTTGGCCCCGCTCTCTTCTATTGGTAGATATTCGTGCCATTGGCACATCTGTGAGTTTTCCCCATATATGTGTGTAGATTGCTATAATGGATTGTGGTTATTTCCACACAGATATTCTGGATATAGTATCCTACGGACTAATATAGGTGTAACGTGTATATGCTGTGATGTCTTGAGTATCCTTACTCGGTGTATTGGTTGTAATTGCTTGAGGTATAATACCTAACATATGATACACGATATGAGATATGTGGTGGATCCCAAAAACTACCTGGTTACTTTTGGTTTTTAGGATGGTGTGGTTCTTAGCCCAAGTTTCAGTAAGAAAGCCTTTGTGTTGCACGTGGTACAGATTGTGGAGCCTAGCCCAAGTGTATACGGGTGAGCCATTGGAGAGAGATGCACATGATGTATGTTGTTTGGGAAAAGCGGAAAACCAATGGGAAAGTATTAGTAGGGTACCCTTGATATTATTTTCTATATGATATATTCTTGTATACATCACTTGGTGAGAGTAGCCATGGTGAGGATTGTAATATAGTATACATTTTTAGGTGATGTGTTGGTTTCACTTGTTGTTCACTGTGCTTTAGAATTTTTTATTTACTTTTTCATGAGAGGCTTTGGGGAGGATCCTACAGAGTTTACTATTATACTCACCCTATGTATATGTAAAATGTTTTTCAGGTCACATGGAGCATGTTGGAGATCGAGTTGGTTTCTACTAGCTTGGAGTTACAGGAGCTGTTCGAGCTTGTGGTCACTACTGTTTTTACATTATTTTGGGTAATTTTAATTTTCCCTTCCAGTTGTAGTACGTTTTCATGGAATTCCTTATATGAACTTTGGTTTCTTTTATATTTCAGTTCTAAGTTGGAGTTGGAAGGTGTCTATCTTATCTCTCTCTTCCACATGTGTTCTCTTAGAGGGTAATGCCTGAAATTTGAGTGTTTATTATACCCTTGGTGCTAGTCGCCAACCCGGGGCTTACTGGAGGCGGGACTCGGGGGGTCATTATCTCCCTTTTCACATTGTTAGCCCAGGAGGGGTACACAATTTTGGGAGGGGGTCGTGACAGATTGGTATCAGAGGTCTGTTTGAGGGATAGGATGGATTTTGGAGTTAGGCGTAGGTGAGGTTCCATGGGTTGGTAGGGCAATGGTGTCATTCATGTTTAGAAAGTGAGGTAAACACTGGAGACTGGCTGAGACATAGGCGTTTAGGGCCCCCTATGATCTGATGTACGGACTTTTATGTTTACAATGGCTACTAAACAAGGTGATACTTGTTGCAGGGTAAAGACCTAGGAATGGATCATGCATAATTCTTATATGTGCCTGTGATTGAATGGGAAGACCTTTGGATAGTTTAACCTAAAATAAATAAATGAAAACAATTAATTAATTAATGTTGAGTATTCCATATTCCAGTCTTAATAGTTCTACGTGTTTGTTATTTTGCAGTTATGGATCAAGGTCGACGTCCTCGACTGGTTTGCATAGAAGATGTCCAGCAGGCTGTTCCAGAAGGTCGCCGCAGGGTAGAGGTTGACAATGATGAAACGTGGAGGAAGACACTAGGAGAGTTTCAGTGCTAGAGTCTGTAGTAGTACGAGGGCTCCGTTTCAGATGCAGTCACGGAAGACTGGTTGGAGGAGGTCGAGATCGGCTTTAGTTCGATTTGTGCTAGGAAGGAGCACTGTGTATCCTTGGTTGTGATGATGCTACGTGGATCAGCGAGGCAGTGGTGTCTTTTTTCCCTCAGGGATCGTGAGGAGTCAACGATCTCATGGGAGGAGTTTCGAGACAAGTTCATGGTTGAGTTCCTTTCTTCGACTGCAAAGGCGTCTAGTCACTAGGAGCTTCATACCCTTCGACAGGGGAGCTCAAGTGTACGAGAGTTTGGAATCCAATTCAGTAACCTATTATGATATTCTTCGGACCTGCTACTAGATGGGGAGGCAAGGGCGATGCATTTCGAGTAGGTTTTGCATACAGAGATCCAGCGTTAGGTCACCCCATTTATGTTGAAGACATATCTTGAGGTGCTGGAGAGGGCAGAGGTTTTCGAGAGGACTTTTTCCCAAACCAGATCATTACGAGAGGGGAATCAGCATGATTCCTCGTGAAGAAAGGTTGTGGTCCTGGGTATCAGGTTTTCAGTGCAGAAGAGTTTCCGTTCAGCCGGGAGTAGGTCTTATCCCTTCACATCTCGTTTCCCCAGAGGCAGCAACTCTTAGGGCTATTCTAAGGGACCATGAACATGTTTTTCTTCTGGTGGTAGTGGCCATCAGCAATAAGAGTTCCCGACCATTCAGATCAGTCATCATACACATGGCGCTCCGCTCCAGGTTCCTCCATTGAGGCTGTTCCAGCCGAGGCAACAACAGCATGTTGCACCATCGTTCGATCAGCAGAGTGTAAATGGGATAGGTTGAGGACAGCCCCATGACGCTCCCCATCCTCAGAGAGTAGATCGCGGCCATGGGGGTGGTCGTCGTCAATGTCTGAGAGGTCGTGAAGGAGTTCATGGTCACCTTCACGCTCTAGCGTTGCTAGCACCAGATGATCCAGATGTCGTTCGAGGTACCCTTTTCTAGTTTTCTACCTTGGTGTATGCCTTTTTTGATTTAGGATCGACGCACTCCTTCATATCACCTACCATTGTCCATGCTTTGGGAGTTGAGGTAGATAGGCTTCCAGTGCACTTGGGATTGACTACTCCAGTTGGAGGTCGAGCTGGCTTGTATGAAGTATGTAGATACTTTGAGCTAGTGTTGGGGCAACACCGCGCTTGGGAAGATTTCCTATTTTTATGGATACTACCGTATGATGTCATCCTCGACCTGTATTGGTTGTATTCGATGCATGATATTGTGGATTGCTACAGGAAGAAGGTCATTTTCGTTGATGTGGATGGATGGAAAGTGGTGTTTGTTGGTGAGCGAGATCCTCAGATGGTTCATAGACGGGTTCTATCCTTATCGTCCATGGTGGCTCGGATGATGCTGATTTCATCAGAGGTTCAGCGGTTAGTGTTTCCTAGGGTCATGGAGGAGTACCATGATGTCTTTCCAAAAGAGGTTGTAGCATTACCCCCTTGACGAGATATCGATTTTGGGATTGAGCTACAGCTATAAGCATCTCCTATCTCTATGTCTCCAAATAATATGGCCCCTTCCGAGTTACGAGAGCTTCATATACATCTTGATGGTTTGTTGTAGTGCAGTTTTGTTCGTCCATGTCTGTAACCGTGGGGTGCACCCATTTTGTTTGTAAAGATGGCTGATGGTAGTTTGTGGTTATTTTTCAATTATCATCTCTTGAACAAAGAGACAATAAACAATCGCTATCCTCTTCTGCAGATTGGTGATTTATTTGATCAACTTAAGGGTGAAAGTTGGTTCTCGAAGATCAACTTGCGGTCAGGATATCATCAGATGCGTGAAAGAATGAGGATATGTCGAATACTTCTTTCCATTGTCGTCATGGTCATTATGAGTACGTTGTAATTTCGTTCGGCATGACGAATGCTCTAGTTGTGTTCATTAGATTGATGAATCATTTATTCCATGAGTTCTTGGACAAGTTCTTGTAGTTTCCATCGACGAAATCCTTGTGTACTCCACATCTGAACAGGAGCATACAGAGCATCTATGAGACATTTCGGGTGTTCTTAGTTGACATTAGTTGTTCTAGAAGTTGTCAATGTGTGATTTTTGGGCTCGAGAATTCCGTATCTTGGGGCATGTTGTGTCCCAACAGGTAGTAGTTGTGGATCCATCGATGTTGTAAGTAGTTGTATTATGGGCAGCCCCCAAGATATATTCAGATGTGCGAAGATTCCTTCATCTTGCAGGCTACTACAAGAGGTTCATAGCCAATTGCTCACGAGTTGAAACTCCTCTAACTGCTTTGACCAGGAAATATTACGCTTTCTTATGGACTGATCCTTGTCATAATCTTTTGAGTATCTAAAAGGGAAGTTAGTAAGTGCTCTAGTCTTTTATCTTTTAGCTTTAGGAGTTCAGTTTGATGTTTTCTGTGATGCTTCACACCTTTGACTAGGTTGTGATCTCACATAGCTGAGGTAAGTTGTTTCTTATGGGTCTCGACAGTTGAGTCCCCATGATCGCAACTCTTCCACCCATGATCTTGAGTTGGAAGCCATGGTGTTTTCTATGAATTTGTGGAGACATTACTACATTTGTGAACTCTTTGTGGTTTTCACCGATCAAAAGTGTTTGAGGTATGTTTTCTCCCAACGTGAATTGAACTTGCAGCAGCGTAGGTGGATGGAGTTCTTATAGGAATATGACTTTGAAATATCGTATACACATAGAAAAGGAGATGTTGTAGCTGATGCGCTGAGCCGAAAGTCGCGTAGTTATGTTGTGCGTGAATCTAGTTATTCTTGGAGAGTGATGGAAGAACTATCAGCTTTACATCTTGATATGGGAGAAGTTGGGGGTAGACGATGTCTTTTTTAGATGACAGCGTCTTCATCCCAGATGCAAAAGGTGAAAGAGTCCCAGTTGGGTGATCTAGAGATGGAAGTTTTGAGAGACCGAGTTGTTTGTTGTGAGGCCCCTGATGGTTGGTCAGTGGATGAATAACACCGAGTGTTTTATCATGGAAGGATTTTTGTTTCCTTGCCAATGCGCGAGGTGGTTCTAAAGGAGTTCTATATTTTTCCCTTAGCAGAACATCATAGCATGAAAATGTTCTACCGATCATTGAGAAGTTAGTTTTCGTGGCCTGGGCTGAAGCATGTGGTTGCAGAGTTTGTGTCTCTTTGTTTAGTCCCCCAGAAGGTGATGGCCGAACACCGTGTTCTAGGTGGTCTTCTTTAGCCATTAGTGTTTTCTCAGTGGAAGTGGGAGGACATATCGATGGACTTTTTAATTGGTTTACCTCAAGCTCTGGGAGGACATGATGCTATTTGGGTGGTAGTGGATCATTTAACAAAATCGGCCTGCTTTATAGCGATCAAAGAGTCGAGATCAGTGGAATTTATGTCGAGGCAGTATCTAGAGGAGGTGGTGATTCTTCATGGAGTCCCTAGGATGATCATTCCTAATCAAGATCCACATTTTACCTCCAGGGTGTGGAGAGGTCTCAAACATGCTTTTGGTTCTCAGCTATGCCTTAGAACTACTTTTCATCATCAAACAGATGGTCAGACAGAGCGAACTATCCAGACTCTTGAAGACATGTTTCTCTCTTGTGTTTTTAATTTTGGAGGTTCATCGATGAGGTACTTACCCTTGGTAGAGTTCGCTTATAATAATAGTATTCACTCCACCATCGGTATGTCTCTGTTTGAAGCCTTGTATGGCCGACCATGTCGTTCTCTGTTGTGCTGGATTGGGGTAGGAGAGTCAACAATTCTGGGACAGGAACTATTGCAGAATACAACAGAGATGGTTCATGTGATTCTTGAAAGGATGAAGGCAGTGTATGATCGTCAGAAATCATATTCTGATCAAAGGAGGATACCCTTGGAGTTAAATGTTGGGGATCATGTGTTTTTTAAGGTGACTCCCCATCGTGGGTAGCGAAGGTTTGGTCATGGGAGTAATCTTTCTCCCTATTTTTTGGGCCTTTTAAGGTGTTATCTCCGGTTGGAGATGTGGCGTATCGAGTAGAACTTCACCCGTATATGAGTCAGATACATGATGTTTTCCAAGTATCACAACTACGTCATTATCTTCATGACAAATCCCACATCATCGACTGGGGAGAAATCGATGTTGATGATGATGCCACCTTTGAGGAGTGACCTATGGAGATCCATGACTGCAAGGAGAAGGTGTTGTGTGGGAGTTCTATTCCTTAAGTTCTTGTCTTGTGGCGACACTGTGGCTTAGAGGATATTATTTGGGAACGTGAGTCACATATATGTGCTTAGTATCCAGAGTTGTTTTATGTTTAAATCTTTTATTGTATCGCTGTAAATTCTGTAGTTATGAAAAATTCATGTTTATGAGATGGATCCCTTTGATACATTGTTGGCATGCACTCTATTGAGATGTATCTTGTTGGGTGGTAGTTCATACCCTGCTTCTTTTTCCCTTTCAGTGAGTTTTGGATTCTCGAGGACGATAATGTTTTGAGTGATATCTGATGTAATGTCCCGGAACACTCCAGACAATTCCTTTGAGAATATAAGGTGTTGGAGGTGTTCCGGGAGGTCAAGGTTACTTGTGGGTTCATTTGGGTGGACTTTTATGGAAATAAAAAGGGTTATGTCCTTCGCACGAGAGACACAGGGTCTGTCAGACTGTGCGGCCAAACCATGCAAGGATGGTCTTGGAGGAAGTGGCTAACTCATGGTTAGTGCAAAGTTTGTCTAACCATGTAGACTAACTATGCAAGGAGTGTTTGGCGAGGCAGAAGCTAACTCATAGTTCGTGCACGGTTTGGTTAACCTTGTGAACGAACTGTGCGGGCACATAAAGTTTGATCCTAAAATTTAGGATCACGACCGTTTAGCCTCTATTTTGCTTGTTTGATACCCTAATTGGCCATAACTCAGGATTACCCTTCCTTGAATATAGAAGAACCTATCCCAAGCATTTTGGTGGTGATCTGGAGGCTTCTCTTCATTAATCAAAGCTGGTTCTCTACGAATGTGATCCTTTTTGGTTGGTTTCTTAGATCTACCTAGTTCTACATCTTTTCTTCTCTCGAGATCTTAGATCTACGCCCGTTATGGGTATATCTAACTGTGTGGATGTCGTTAAGATGAGATTTTGTCTTGGTTGTGTTAAGAGAAGATATATAAGGAGGTTTCGTTGATAATCGACCCAGTTTCTTGGTCATTCTTTTACCATTGAGGTTTCCATCAAAACCGATGAGGTAGGGGGTTTGTGCTTCCCTCTATTTTATGTGCAATTGTATTTTTACCATGTATAATCCTACTAGATGACTTTGGAATTGACTTAATAAGTATATTTGAACCGGATTAAGATATTTCATCGAACGTATGTTGCTGCCTCATGTTTTTTCTAGATATTGTGATACTTATGCCTTTATTGTTGGTATGTTGTTATTGATGAATTGATAAAGAACATAAAGCCAGAATTAATTGATAATTAAATTTCTAAATATAAAGAGGAATGAAAAATAATCTAGTTCTTTTTGTAATTTGATGTTGATTAAATTGGCATGGCAAGCATGTTTAATCATTGTGATAGCTTATTGATTTGGTTCACGATGTTGGAACTAACAAATTTAATTTTTCAATTAAATATGGATTAAATAAATTTATTTATTGAATTCCCTGATGGGTACTGAGTTACCCTCTTATTGTGAAATTGGGATAAGAGCCCAATTGATGTGGTGTTTTTTTCAGCTTCTTGTGATGTGATGTGATCCTAGGTGGGTGTTGTGATATGTGGGGGCATGGAGGCCTTGTGGTTGTTGCAGCGGATGATGCCTAGAGTGTCAAGATGCATCAGTTTATGTGTGTGGGTGTTGGGTAGGACACCAAGGGTGATGGTATGGGATGGTTGTGATGGATGGATGTTTGGTGGTTTTGATTGGTTGTTTATCTACCTTACTTTTTCCCACTGCTCAAGGTAGCTGGTCTTGCTTACCCTTCTTCCTAAAGGGGTGAAACCCTCAGTGTATGCCACGTGCTTTCCGTGCTTAGCCTCTTAAGGGAGAATGGGTCTACGATCTTGCTACAGGCGGAAAAGACTAGACGGGTAGTATATATACTCACCATGTTGATCCCTCATTTTTTTGTATCATATTATTATTTTTTAGAATTTCTGGGAATAATGGGAAAGTAATTATGTAAATAAGGTTTGAATAAATGATGTTTACCTACGGGGATGGAGATGCTGAAATTTAATGGTGATGTTGTAACTTTTAAAGAAACAGTTGATTTTGAATGTGATGCCAATGATGTTATTTGTGGCTTTGTTCATGGTTTATTAATGTGCTAGAAATTATTTAATGTAAATAGGAATTGATGAAAAAGGGAATATGGTGACCTAATGATGTTCTTAATTTGGATGTGTTCTTATAGGATACCTAGTCTTAGAAATAGTAGCCCGGAGTCTGAGAGATTTTTGCTGTAGTTGAGACTAAGACTAGGTTATGCCTATAGTGTGGTTGTGAGTTATATATATTATATAATTTTTGTGTTTCTATACGCTAATACACCCTGTTAGTAAGGTCAACTGACACCTCAGGGATTCTGAGCCATGGGGGGTGATTTCCCCAACATTCCGGTCGGAGGATGAATGGCTGACTACCCCATTTATCCCTGCTCTATTCTCTTGGTAGATACTCGTGTCATTGTCACATCGGTGTGTTTTCCCTATATATGTGTGTAAAGGGTTGTAATGTCTTGTGGTTATTTCCAAACATATATTCTGGATATAGTATCCTACATAATACTATAGGTGTAACGTGTATAGGCTGTGATGTCCTGAGGATCATTACTCAGTGTATTAGCTGTAATGGATTGAGGTATAATACCTGACATATGATTTACGTTATTCGAGCTCTGGTGGCTCTTGGAAACTACATATTTACTTTAGTTGTGAGGATGGTGTGGTGCTTAGCCCAGGTGTCTGTGGGAAATCCTTTGTGTTGCACGTGGTGCAGATTATGGAGCTTAGCCCATGTGTATACGGGCGAGCCTTTGCAGAGAGATGCACAGGACGTATTTCATTAGAGAAATGTGGCAAACCAGTGGGGAAGTAGTAGCGGGGTACCCATGATATTCTTTTCTATATGATATATTCTTTTATGTGTTACATGGTGAGAGTAGCCATGGTGAAGTTGGGTATATAGTATACCTGTTTTGGTGATGTGTTGGTTTCACTTGTTTTTCACTGTGCTTTAGAATGCCTTCTTTACTTTTGAACGAGAGGCTTCAGGGAGGATCTTACTAAGTATATTGTAATACTTGCCCTACGAATATATAAAATGTTTTTTCAGGTCACTTGGAGCAAGTTGGAGATCAATCAAGTTTTTACTAGCTTGGAGTTCCAGGAGCTATTCGGGATTGTGGTCACTGTTGTTTTTACTTTCTTTTGGGTACTTGTATTTTTCCCTTCTAGTTGTATTACTTTTTCATGGAATTACATATATGTACATGGGTTTCTTTTATATTTCATTTCTGAGTTGGAGTTGGATGGTGTATATCTTATCTCTCTCTTCCGCATGTGTTCTCTTAGAGGGTATTGCCTCCCATTTGAGTGTTTATTTTACCCTCGGTGCTAGTCTCCAACCCGGGGCCTACTGGTGGTGGGACTCGGGGTTCATTATCTCCCTTTTCACATTGCCAGCCTAAGAGGGGTACACTTTGTGGGGAGGGGGTCGTGACAAAACCTCTCACCATCCTTTATTAAAAATAACTATTTTCAATTTCTTCACCTTCCAAAATACATTATATACATCCATCCTCATTTACATTGAGTACGTCATTTTATCATAAAACCAATCAATGGATTTTTTGGGATGAAACCGTTTGAAGTTTTTTGGGAAAAGATGTCCAATTCATAAGAAATAATTATCATTTTCTAGTTATTATACCTCATTAATACATTCCTTGAACATTAAAATATAATAACATAATAATCATAATTATTCATAAATTTTAAAATGTAAATTCGATGAACTCAATCCAACAAATCATTAATAAAATGGGCTGAAAAAATCGTTTTTCTTTACAGTACATTACCATCTCACGAAACTTGGTAATTCATTTTGTATCACCTTCTATTGCAGATGGTTTTAATTATGTATGAAATAAATATATATTTATATATATATATATATATAGTATATTAATGAGACATTTATAATTATTTAAATATAACATATCATTTAATTATGTTCTATTACATTCATTGAAAAATGATAATGTCAATTGTGTGTGTATGTGGACTACCACCAACGTGAAGATTTGTGATTTTTTTCATCTACACATAATAGTGATTGTATATATTTTTTCTTATTAAAAATATAAATATTGTTTGATTATTTTAATTATCATTATAATAAGATAAAATAGGACATAAATTAATTCAAAATTTATCATTAAAAAATTCATATGTTAGTCATGTTTGTTTATGACATATTATTTTCATGATTTCTGCGTAGATTTATTTTCATAATCATATTTTATATTTGGTTTTGAAATAGATATTTATTTATTAAAATTATTATTATTTCATTATTAGTACTTTGGATATTATGTAATAATATCCCCATTGACCATTTTTAACCTATTTATGTCATGTTTGATATGTGAGAGAAATATTATCAAAACCTCTAATGTGAAATTAATTGATTATGTATTTTTATCTAACATAATATTAAATAAAAAATAACAGATCAACTTTAATAAGGATCAATATTATATTCTTCTTATGAAATCATTATATTCTTTTGTTTTTGACATGGTCCATTAATAGTGTATTCACTACCAATGGAATTTTATTATCATACTCATTGTCCTTTGTAGGATTATATTATAAAATCATGTTCCATAATTCATGTGGAAAATAAGTCACTTATTTCACATATATTATGTACATTTTTACTCAACATTAATCCATCTAGTTATTTTCATTCCTTTTAACTTATTTTATATATGATGAGTTTATTTCATCAATGGATTTACTTATGTGGTAGTCTCTAAATTTTTTAAAAAATTAAATTATAACTATATAAATCATTAAAAAAACGTATAACACATATTATGTAATTTAATTTAGTAGACATCTACATTTCTTCTCTATATTATTTTTAATCATGTTATTCCAATATTTAAATAGTTACACACATTAGACAATATGGTTTCAAGATAAAAAGTTACATAGATCATATAAGATGATGATCACCTATAAAAAAGGTAATTCTATAATCATGGGAAAATGTATTGTTATTCCATATATAATTTTTACATTCTAAATGATTTTTTTAGATTTTTATATGAATTTTTTAATCATCCACATTATTCCACAAAACGATTTGTGATAATGTTATCTCTTTTATTGGAATGAATCAATTTATTTAACATCACGACGGATAATTAAAAATAAAAAAGGATGGTAAGGTAAGGATTTATTTATGTAATTGTCTAAATTATTATTTGGATCTTATACTTAATGTATTGGATGTAATATGATGAAAAAAGTGATCCATAATTGTATATCCCTTTAATGAATGAAAATATCAAATGAAACATCATTTGTTGTCTTTTAGAGTATATCTCTCCCCATTAAATTATAGTTTCATAGTTTAAAGCCTTGAAAATATGTTTTCTCTGGCCTTATGAATTTCATCAGTCTGAGACCAATATTATAGTTTTTTATATTTTAATATATTTTCTATGATATACCAATCTTTAAGTTTAATTTCATTTTTTCTTCATGATCTCTATTTTCTCCTCCAATTATAGTAGTATCATGCTTATTACATGATTAACATACAAATATGTTTTATATTATTGAATATCTAATAACACCAATGCTTTTTTTTCATTTACGACGATTATAATGAATATATTACATGTGATATGATTAATAGGTTATATTTTATAGATAATATATGTGAAATGATGATATATAGTAATGGATTATGTATAATCATAAATAGTGGAAAACAAATTTGTTAGTTATTAAATACATAGGTTTTCAGGATTATGTTTTGATCAAATCAATCATGAACTAATAAGAAATAGTCTTTATATTATATTTAATAGAATATTATAATTATTTCACGTAATAATGGGTTTTTTATGTTGGGTAATCTATATTTGTTGTTGAAGCCTTAATGTAATGTATTTTTTTATTCAACTATTGTTCTTTGTATGTGTTCGGGGAATCACAATTGGCATCAGAGTAGGAATTTATTAAATTTTTATATTAGGATGGGTTTTCAAAATATTATATTCGTGTTATTTTAATTATACCCATAACATAATTGTTATAAATAACCCATTAATTTAACAGTATTTTATAAGTTTAAGATAATTTTTAACATACTATTTTGCGATTATGGTTACAAAACTATTTTGAAAAAGCCAGATATGTGTCGTATAATAGGTTGGTATCCAAATTTTTTTGGAAAGTATTGAGTATGTGGTTTTCATTTAAATGACTTCATTTAGGGAAAATGAATTGTAGTTATGGATGTGTTGTTTATTCACCTCACAGAAGCCATATTGAAAATGGATTTACTAATCATATATTTGATCATTACTCTAATATATGGTGAGTGTGAAAATGATTTAACAAACACTATAGACACTATAAAGGATATAATATTGATAATATAACAATTATAATAACCTATTATGATGGATTTATTGCCTAATTACTTTTAGATACTTTGTTTAAAAGTAAAATACAAAATATACTATAGAAATTATTATATTAACAGAATATATTCGTGGAATAAATTTAATAAAAAGGCTTATTTAGAGAGATATTTCAATCTCATATGATCATTTAGTCAACCTATCTTGGCAATAATTTTATACATTCATAATAGGTTACATCATGATCAAAAAATTAGTGTTATAATTGTACAACATAAAAAAACCAATATATCAATCAATACAATAAGTTATCATGGTAAAATGAAATAATATCAAATTACTTTTTGTTGATGATATAAAAGGTTAGTTTCATAGTCTCACCAAACACTTTTAAATTTACATTTTCATTGAAATTATTTTATGATACTCATAGTTATTCTAATTACAGTTTTCAGATTTATTGATGAAATTAAGGTATTTCCTAAAAGTCATATGAATTAAATAAGGATTATTATTCTATAATATTACATTAGAGGTATGGAAACATATTTTAAAATTTATCAATGACCTTGAAATTTGGATTTATGTAAATGATATATTTTAAAATGTAAATATTTTGTAAAAGGTTATTAAGGTATAGAGAACACTAAAGATTGATATATTCATAATTCTAATGAAATAAAGGAATTATATAATTTGATTAAATATTTTTAGATAGTGATTATAGCCGTGAAACTGATTATTCTGTTAATAAAAATGTAAGAAATGACTTTTTGGTTATTTGTATTAAATTATTGTATATATATACCACTATTTGACATTGAAGAATAGTGATACGTATTATAAGTAATTTGATCTATCATTATTTGAATGATTTCTTGGATATTGAAATGGTTTTTTGTAGTGTATATTTTTTGAAAAATTATAGTTATGGAATATGAATAATTTGATAAATGGTTAAATAAATGAATAATGTATTTTGTGGAAGAATGTGTATCTATTTATATCCTAATTGAATAATTCTGATGTCATGTAAAATGTTATATCCTAAAGGATAAATAAGTTTAGAGAAACATAACAAACATTCATCATCATGTAATCATTAAACTTATGAAGATGTAATTTATTTTCTATGTAAGGGGGTATATAACACAAAAATATTTCAATATATTACTATCTTAAAATGATCAAAATAAAATTGATATATTTATATACATCTAACACATAACATATATAAAACTATGATATATTAGTATAAAATAAAAATATAAAAGTATTTTCATGACCCCCTCACCTCACCACATGGTACACCTCCTAGACTGACAATTAGAGAAGATACATAGTGTCTTACAGAATAATAAATCTAATAGCGAATTGTTTGGAAACTTGAATATAGGGTATATAATAATAAAAATATTAGGCAATAACCTCTTATAGAAATATGATTAAGAGATAAATAAAATATAACACCAACAAAATCATTATAATAATGACTAAAGAGATACTAATTTAAACCATGTGATACAATACATGTCTAAAACAGTAAGATAAAAACTCATTGTACAGAAAAGGTAAATTCATCATTGAAAATTAATAAAAAAAGAGATCTGATACAACCACTAGTAAAATCTATCTAGATCTCTATCCTGCATCTTCAGATAAGAACAATACATTATATATATTTTGGGTCTTCATTATTAGTATAATCATTAGGGACCTTCTCAGTTCATCACATATAAAATATAATTAAATAATGATAAATTTCATTGATGAATAAGTGGAACTAAGTCAAAAATTAAAAACATGTACTATGTTTATAGCCTCAACCTGGATATATCTCTCCAATAATAATATTTACAAGCTCAAATATTATAATAAAAAATATAGGTACCCTACTTCCATATCTCGTCTAGTTTTTCACTCATCCTTAATATTTTATATCTTATTAATTCTCACCCAAAAATAAGAAAACCTAAAAACAACATGGATAATGTATCATAACATTAATATTATTACGGATATCATAGTTTTGTCTCATTACACATAACCATATAGTAACTGAGTAGTTTTTAGTTCTCTAATAAGAAAAATGTCATGTATCATGACATGATTTTTTTCATGATATTTCAAAAAAAAAGAACTATATAATGCACAACATACCATCATAGATCATACACATAAGACCTATAATAATCAATGAGATATTTTATATTGGGATAAAATTGTTTGAAATATCAACAGGAAATCACATACCTTCACACACATATATGGGATATATAAAAACCACATTTATAATCATATAATACTACTATGGGAGGAGAATATGGCCTATGGTTATAGTCATCCAACCATACCTCAGTAACATGGATACTGGGGAAAACATCTTCATAGATTCTATTGGGATTCAGTTTCACTGCTGCTATAGGTGGTGTAGCTTATTTAATAACAAAACATAAAGTAAATAATATATTTCTCCAAAAATTGGAATTGTATTCATATTATTTCCAACATCACAAACACTCTCTAATAAAACCATATGTAAATTATGTGATGTAGATATACTATAATAACACCAATAATAAAGTGTTTTATTAGTTAACAAATTTCATATATTACAATAATCCTAACATAAATTAATTCATTATCCATTCATTAAAAATAACTATATTAAATTTCATTAATTATCAATGTAATGACCATTCCCTATATGAAAATTAAATCTTAGTCCATGATTTCTAATGATTAACATCTTTTTCATTCTATTAGTAACTAACCCCATAGGATAACACATTAAATGATCCTCTTCGATTCCATAAAACTTATCCCTCTAGAGAACATCACTAGATGGCATGAGGAGAAAAAACCATGAAGATAATATTGTTAAAAATAGTGGCTATGTAAATAATGAAAAAATAAGAAACATGATTATATATTCATTAATAATATTCAATAATAATTAATCCAATATAAAAACTAGAACCTAAAATCCACGTTTCAATCTGTTCAAATATATCTAGTACCATCCTCAACAATATCTTTTATATCCCCACTAATTTATTTCTTGAATCAATCACTACAACAAACATGTTCCTCCTATTATATATCTCAACATCCTCTAATAGATCACATCACCATGTATAAATGATATTACTTCAAGATAACCAAATAAGGGATCAAATAACAAAAAAATTTCTACATGGAAACCGGTCAATCAATCCTGAAATTTATACTTCTCATTAAAATTGGATATCTTGGCCCTAAACACAAGTAAATAATCTTTTTTAAGAAAATAATATCACCAATACCTAAATATTTTTCTTTATTAAACAACAAGTTTTAGTTTTTATTTAATTTTTTAATTAAATAATTATATGTTACAAATATTCCAAGCCTAAGGCATCATATATAGAAATCATTGATTTATTAATCCTAACCATTAGTATAAAATCTAATTTTGAACAATTGGATGGATTAAAAATACCAATTAATTACAATTTAATTATTATCCAAATCAATAATTATTGACTGAGGTTATTTATCAAAATTGACCAACACATTGAGAAATATATTTAATTAAACATAAATTTATCTTCAACCTCATTAATATTAAATATTAAGAATACATGGAATGATTAACCATTACTATTTATCTTCATTATAAAAATTTTAAAATTTACATGATTAATTACAGACTAAATCCTTTATAACAAATCATAAAACCCAAAGAATAATAACTATGTAAAACTAAAATATACATAGATATAAAAATATATAAAAAAAGAGGAAAATATTTATCATGGAATAATGTAATTACATGACATAGCTCGAACTAAAAACCAATTAATTTCATTTTTATGTGTGTCCATTATTAGAATTAATTCAGATTCCACCCAAAGAAGCCACATCATGGTAAATTTAAGATTCATCATAATATAAAAGTATAAGAAATGAATCCACTACCACATGTAATCAATGTTATTCAACAAGATTAAAATTAAAAAATTGTCTTCAATCACCTCCCTTATAAGAACAAATCATCTCTCTATGGATATCTTATCCTATAAATTCAATAAGATAAAAGAAACTCTTTTAGATAAATGAAGATGAACTATAATATAATTGAAATATATAATTTTAGAAAATGAGATTAGAAGCATAATCCAGTTTTCAAAAAATTTAATAACTAACATTACATCACCATTGATTGAAAATTGGATGATCAAGATCAAATATAATCTTAAAGGGAAATCAATGTTATTTAAAAACCACTCTTGAGTGTGTACGGATTGCCATAGAATGATAAAGGAAATCTATTTATAGAAGTGGTTTGAAAATTTATACACTAACACATTATTGTAAATTCATAATATAGTCTCCAAGAATATGTATTCATACCAAATGATACATGTCATACTCTGACATAATGTAAAAGACTATATAACATTCCCCATTGTAATTAAATGTGTGATAACCTTGATGTCTCACATATTGATGATCATATTAACCTATGGGGAGATGTGAAAAATGATGAAAGAGAACACACTATGACATAGATCACTAAAAAACAAAATGAAGGATAAATAATATCATAAGCTTCATGGAATAGATTAATCACATTTGGAATAACACCACTAAATTCATTACAATGAAACGAGTCACACCATGTTGTAGGAGTCATCTGACCAACCTCTCAACCCATCACCATAGTACATAAACCAATCTAGTCTATTTATAATCATACCACCCTATATAAACCCTCCAAATAGATTTAGTTCCTCTAAAATACTCACTCTATAAACCATGTATTACAACATGATCATCATCTCACAACTATGAACCATACAAAATAGTATAAGGCTCCTAGACATAAAATTTTCCTAGAAATAGAAATTTCCAATTAACCACCATATATTTTAATAAAAACAATAGAATCTCATATGGGTTATCTATTACAAAAAATCACAACAAAAATGGATATATATATATATATATTAGACCACACATCAGATATCTCCAAAATTGTTTCTCATCCGAAAGAGTTTAAACCATAACATAGTTGAGTAAAAGAATGAGGGTGTTTGAATATCAATCCATTGAGATACCTCTCATGAATCTAGGCATAATTGGTTTTCAACAAGACCACTCATAAAACCCATAAACAAAAACATTAAACAAAAACCCATATACTAATAACTATTTAGGGGGATAGATACTACACATTTAAAGCGCATCTTTGTTGCACCCATGAATGATGCTCATTAAATGAGACACATTTAATGATACATTAAGATTGAAGTATTATGGTTTCAAATGAGCCATTATTGACCCTCCATTAATGGGCCTTGTTGCTGCCTTGTTACTGCACCACAGTGTCACCATCTACCACTAAACAGTGATAAGAAAATAAAATATTTTATTACAAATATATTATTATTTTTCTCAAAAACATGGAAAAATTACTTTTCCATTTTTCCCTTTTTTCAAAGTTAAGTAATTTATAGGTGAATCCCAATGTTCTATGTTCATCGATGCCCTCAATTTTTTTATCCAATCACCTGTTCAAAATTTAGAATAACCATCCCACACATTTACTAAAATTACATTAAAAAAAGATAAATATTCCATTCTGGGATCTCCGGGCCTCAGAATCACGTTTCATCAGAATGTGTGGTCTCAGAATAATTCCATATAATAAAAAAATTTCCATGGAATTTATGATACATTACAGATGAGGAAATCAGAATATCACTGTGTGGAGTATAAATTTTCATGACATTTAGAAATTATATTACAAATAAAAGGAAAATAAATTAAATGAAAATAAATGGGGAATAAAGATATTGAAATGATTAAATAATAATAATAATATTATTATTATTATTATTAGGTTATTTTTCTAAGTGTAAAATGGGTTCTCCCTCTCTTCCTACTTCATGACACTCCCATGTCCCCTTCTTATCAAGGTTCAATGCACCCTCCCCCACGACCTGTTGTATGTTCAATGAAAACTATGGATTTCTTCCTATTTTCTCATCGATCCTTCGAGGTACGGTCTTCAGTTCCTTCTTCTATATATTTCCAGACAATTTTTGGTTTCCCCATCTTCCCTCATGTTATGTTGAAAACATATGTTTTTGTATTAAATATTTTTCATTGTTTTTATTTGTTGTTAGGTTATGGAAAGTGTCTCTCAAGTAAACCTTTTATGTGTTCTGCATCGAATGCCGAAGGAAAAGATGATTGGCTTGATTTGGCTTTCCAATATTAATTTGGGGTATGGTTTTATTTCATTCTTCTTTGTTTATCAATGTATATTTTGGTATTTCATATTTCCTGAGATCATGGTAGTTTTCATTGAATTTGTTTGTCCAATCCATTGTGCATTTAGATACTTTTATTTTTTACTGTGTTTGGTCATCCTTAAGACAGGATAATGCTGCAGTTTTCAAAGATGAAATATTTCGAGTGCTTGTGTAAGAATATAAATATGTTTTCTCCCGCATTATAGATATATTCACCAATGTTAGTGAATATATGTATATAAATCTAGTTATGATTATGTATTTATTTGAAAAATAAAATCAGTGTGATTGTAAATGGGTATATGCATGTGAGTTGTTTATAAGGATCCCCCTGTATATATTCAAGGGAATGGGAATATTTAAATAGGGACTTGGTGACTATATGTATATGTGATGGTTCATATGCTCATGGGTAAGAGGGAGCAGCTTTTATTTTTTTTCAATGAAAATGTCGATTGCCAATGTGTTTATCATGGCTTGATCTACTTTTAATGAAGGATCCCATTTCCCTATAATTTATATTTAAGAAGTAATTAGTCTCTTATTGTGTTCTTCATTGATAAATTAAAATCTAAATCATGGGTGAAATTTATTTTTATGATAAACAATTATTTATGATAAGCTAGTTCATCTTTTCATACTAAAACCCCTCCAATAGAGGTGTGATGTCTTCTATGATGAAAATTAGTGATTAGACTGATGTGATAGTTTATCTTATTTTTTTGGTGTTTTGTTATGTGTTATGGTTAATATTAATATATTTATTTGTCCAGGATAGATATTCTAGTTTCATTACAAAAAATAGTTACATTTTCAAAATATAAAATACCACGTCTATGTATTTGATCATGGATCCTCTTATAAATTTAATTAATTTTCAGACATTATGAAAAGGGAATTCCCATGTAGGAATTTTTCTTATTTTACCATGGTACCTTCTATGTACAAATTGAAACATGAGAAATTACTTACCTTTACTTTTATAATTAAATTTCATGAATTTAATGGAATGTATTAACATGATGGATTTCTATCCTGAACTGTTTTAAATGAATTAATTAGTATGGAACTTGCTCGGGTACTATGAACCTGGAAATTGTTAAAATATAATATGAATAGTTTATGTAAAAAAAACCATTGAAATAACCTAAATACAATAAATGTCATTATTCATGGTGCTTTCATTCATGGAAAAGAAATTATTTTTGTGGCCAAAACTAAATCATTTTTTATCTGATACAACTTTTTTTGTAATTACCATTTGTATGATCATGTCGGCATGTCATGGTAATGGAATGATAAATTGTAAGCTCCTTGTTAAATAAGAATATTTTATTTTTAAACCACCATTAAATCTATTATGGTATATAGGCATGGATCAAAGGATGTGCAACCACCTAATTAGTACATCATCCTTGTTTATAAGTGCTACCTATTCTTTTTGAATTATTATCCCTATAATAAATTAAATAATTTTATTACATGTTAGATTAGACATTTGAATTGGCATAATAATAAATTTGTTTGATTCCTTATGGAAGAATCACCTTGTCAAATTTTTGTTACATGATATATTAATTACCATAGGGATAAATTATAATTTAAATGTGTTAGATTAAATTATGATGAAAATTTGGAACTCTTATTAATGAAATAAATTTTGTTGGAAATATTATATTTTGACTAATTTATCATTATGTATTATGATAAGACATGTAGTATTTTTTTTATTTCCTTATGATTTTTTCTTTACAACCATTTGAGCATATATTATATAAATTTAATTGATGCGTGATGGTTTGATGATGATGAAAAGTTTAGTTTTTCTAGATAAGAACCACTTTACTTGTTTATTGCTAAGGGATTTAGGCTTAATATTCTGTACCACCAATGTGAAAACCCCATAGGTACATTATTCCTGATATAAGAATAAATGATTATATGGGATGTATCATTGGTCATTATTGGTGGTGATCCATAATGAATTAGTGAAAACATTGTTACTCCATTAGGGTATGGCACACTCGTACTAAATGACTGAGGGAAAGGTATATGATTATGTATCAATCATGAGGACTAGATGTATAGTCACACATTGTCTGGGGGATAGATTAATGTTATGCATAAGGGTGAGATTTTGGTTCTCCTAATTAAAGATGTCATATTATTATGATGTATTATAAGTGATTCCTCCCCAAGAGATGAAATTTTCACCGATTTGGGTGATTCATCATGAGGCATGAGGATCTACCCAAAGGAAGAGATATCCAATTGAGAATTTATGTATGTATTACCATTTGGGGTTTATTAGGAAACTGGGCAGGATGTCATATATATATTCAAAACTACCAATTTATTTTTATGCATATACCATATCACTAATTTACATCACAAATCATGTAATGGATTGTGCAAGACATTGGGGGTGTCATCCAAATGAGGTTATTATCTAACACCTATCTTAGTCAAACATTACACAAGGGTACTAGAGTATACCATATCTTTGAAGGACATTGGTATATGTCTTGTTCTATTTATCTTGTACCTTGGAGTTAGGAGCACAACACCAAGCTGGAGCTCGTGATTCTCTTGGGGTTAGTAATTGCGATTTTTTCTTTTATTAAATTATATTATTTAGTAGTTCATATATCATTTACATTTACCATCAATTGTTGTACATGAATTCTTATAAATTTTCATTTCCCATTTTTATATAGATAATAAATTATTATTTCACTGATTATTCTTTTTTTATTAAAAATTCCACCTTTATCAATTATTTATTATCTAATAAATTCTTTTTATAAAATGTTATAGAGGTTATATTCTCTTCACTATACAAATAATAGACACTATGGAACTATCATTAGCCTATGTTATATGGGAAGGTGTGCATGAGACCATGTGTTGACTGGTTCAACTATCGGTTCAGTGGTCAGTCACATATGGACATTACGATGTGGTATCAAGTCATTTTATTCATTATATATTACTTTTTTGGGCTGGTAGAGAGGATACAATGAATATGTTGGTGCTTGTAAAGTAGTCATGTTTGGGAATGATCACCCACCCATGGGAAAATGACCAAGTTACATGGATAGAATTGTGGTTTACGTTGTCTGATATGAGAGATAAATTTGATTTCAATTAGAGAAATTAGTGTACATTATGATGATTATTTGTTTATGAAATTTTTGAGTATTTGGAATTTTACCCATGGCCCGGTATGGAATGGATGATGTACATGCATTATATACATAAATACATATAGAAAATTCACATGCAATGAATATTCCAGGCCAGATATTTGTATTAGTTGGTTTCCATTGAAGTATGATTTGAGGAATTTAGTGTCAATACATGTTTCTATTTTTATATCAAGTTGTTCTTTATAATATTATAATGATAAAATGAATGTTTTTTTAATACGTAATTGGTTTCCAGGGATAAATTATGTGGTTTCAATTAAAACAGGATATAGTTATCTACTGTATAATGTCTGCGAACCCAGTAACTAATAAAAAGATACTTTTCTAATTGAACAATCCATTAGATATATATATATATTGCTTGATACTACTGTTTAAATGTGAATTATTATAAATTAAAATGCTAATTTGAATAAGTTTTAATGAAATGTATCCAAATTCCAAACTGTAATGTGTATGGGAACTTTTTGGATTGGTTGATGGCCACCCATAAAACAAAAACACTATATATGAAAATGTTGTTTTTGAAATGGTTAAAAGTGTAAAGTCTGTTTAAATTTAATCAAAAATTAAATTTTAATCTAAAAAAATGCACAACTGGACCCATGAAGGTCAACTAGGGAGTTTTTATTATAAGACGACTAATTTTGTTGTTTTGAAATATTAATAAATTTCCCAACTAAAATTTTGTATCATTATAATGAACTCATGTATTCATAGTGGGAACCTTGTAAAACAAATTTACATTTGTTTTTTAATTGACACTCTTTGTTTTGATTGAATATTTTAGGTTATTAAATATTTAATTTTAATAATGGTGTAAAACTTAAAACAAAATGTAGGTGGTTTCATTGGATTAAACCCTCGTGAATGCATAGACCCAACCATCCATTGAGTTAACTTGGAACCGAAATGCATGTGTTTTCTATATGAATTAATATTCATTAAGAAATAGATTAAATGATTTGCTATTAAGATAGTATCTTTTCATATCTGTGACATAGAGATAATGACGACATTATTCTTTTTTACGGGGATATACATGTTAGGTATCACACTTTGAACATAAAATCTCTGGTAATGTCATGATTTTTTTTGGATTTTGGTTCTATTTGGGTGTCATTATCAATAGTAATAATCATATATCTTATTGAAACCATTATTTGGATGGATATTAATGTTTTTATTAAATTTTTTATGGGAATGAGGATTGATTAATACATTTTTTCAGTCGGTTAAATATTAATCGATCATGGTCGGGTTTTTTGTAGATCACTTAGCTCTTTATTTTCCATACAGCTGGAAGTCATGGAAGGTCATCCTCAATGTGAATGGACATATGGAGAAATAGGAATCTAATTTATAACTCTCATAAAATTTATCAAATACAAGACAACATGTGGTAGATAAATGATGGATTGTATCTAGGATGTGTTTACTTGCTTCTAAAACCTCTGGAAAACATTTATTTTATTAAAAGTTACACGTTATATTATAAAAAGATGTAATGAACTGGTTTATCTTAGAGGAACTATTGTTCCCTGTGTTGTGGAGTTGTTTTAGAGTCATCTCTATGGATGAATGACTTATGTGTTTAATGGAATCAATTCTTCCAAATGCTAGGGATGAATTTCCAATAAGATCATGTGTTTTGACACGTCATTCATGTTGGTTCTAGATTACACACCAAATGATTAGATTTAGTGATTGTGACTTGGAGGAGATTTGCATGTATGAACAAGTTAGATTTGACCTAACTCACTTCTAAATGACTAGTATATTTCATCACTACAAAACTATGATAGTTCTAATTTGGGAAACATTGTGTCAGTTTGGGTCAATATGTTCCCTTCCATGTTGAAGGAAGACAACTGAGGGGGATTATTTTGATAATTTCCTAGATTAGAAAAATTCATATGAGGCTTGTCAACATTAAATCATCTCAGTTTTTTTGGGAGCACATCACTAGTGTTTTTAGTTGTGTATGGATCCTTTGTGAAATGATGATGGTCATCAGTGGACTTCAATGGTTTAGAATGAAATATCACATGTTTTCTCTGGTGGTAATGACACATTGGTTGCTTAATTATTATGTGTCAGAAGGTGACGTTGATTTTTTTTCAATGGCATCAAACAGTAGTGGTTCAACCATTTTATATTGGGTTACATTGGATGAATCGTATTTTTTTCTATTTAATGGGTGAAAATTAGAAATTTGTATAGTGTACTAGAGCATTATTAATTAGAAAATGGAAACATGTGTAATAAAAATATTGTAGGTTCCCTATATATACATAAATATAAATGTGTAATTAATAAATCCGTTATATTTTTATTTTTTCCAAAATAAATTACTTTTAGTCAAACTGGATTCCGCATGGAAAATGTGAAGTATATGTGCACTTTAAATATTGGGAAGTGATGATAGAAACAACTGAAAAATATTTTATGTACCTTATATTTTTAGATGATTTTTTATAAATATTAATGTTAACAAATTTCTTACTTGAAATTAAATGTATATAAATTATAAAATCCCTTACGTCTATTAATTGTGTTTTATGAACTGTATGAATAAATATCTAAATTTACAATTGACATGAGGAGGGAAATTTAGGGGTATTATATAATAAATCAACTTCTTCTAGTGTTTGGAATATTAATTCTTAAAATCATAGGGATTGTCTATTCTTACCTACGATGGATTGAAAGACTCTATTGTGTCACATTTTCATTGATATTTCTTATTATCTAACCCTATGGTGGAACACTTATGTGATGTGATTATGGTAATTTAATGTGTCACTGTAATGACCCATAATTCTATCAATGGACTTCCCATTCATATAACTATGAAATATAGTATAAATCATATAAACAGATATTGAAAAAACACTACAATGTTTATAACGTAATAATGATTTAAAGAAGAGGTATATATAGAAATTAAGGAACACATGCCAATAGAATAATAAAATGACATTTGGTGTAGTAATGTGACACTTAAGAATAGTTAACTAGAAAATATAATAGCTACCACTCATATGAATCTATAAATAAAATATAGCTAACCTATAAATGAATACATTATATCCATATATTATATTTTAATTAAATAAATGTTCTGATGATTAGAGTTTATGTGTTGGAATTTTTTATCAAGTAGAAATGACTATTTTAAATTTTATAATTATTAAAATTATTTAAGAGAAAATTTATTTTTATAAAATATATTCATAAATTAATATTTTTTCTGTTTATTTTATGTTGTTTTTATGAAGCCATATTTTTTTTCTATGTGTCATAAAAGTAGATATAATTTTAAAATTGTTATTTTTTGAACAAATCATAATTTTATTTTAAAATTAAATTTCATACATGTAGATAACTATTTTCCTAAAATAGTGTTAATTTTTGTATTCTAAAAATTGGAAAAAGGGTTAATATTTGGGATTTCTCTAAAATAGTTGAATTTTTGGTAAATATTGTAATACATTAATTTATGGTATATATTAATAAAATAATTTAATAGTCATGGATGATTTATTACTGATGTAAGAACATAATATTGAACTATAATTCACTATATACTATATTTACTCATGGAAATAAAAATATATTCAAATTATTGATCCCATGTAATAAAGTAATGAGTATAATTATCAAAAAACATATATCTACTCCACCTTAAATATCACCCCTAATAATCCCTTATCATCAAACCAACAAATCCATGATGCGTCATAAAAATATGAAAAATACCCTCCTAAGACACTCCCCCAAGTCTATGTGTCTTTATACTCAACAAAATAAACATCCTATTAATAGACGTAGTTTCTCATGGAGGAGAAATTCAAGATGTAAAAACTTGTTCCTTTTTCATTTTAATTTATATTAATAGCTTTTCTTTTATTATCTTCCGCTCACTTCCCCTTCTTGAAGTGGAATGATTTATATATTATATTATATATACTATAATTTTATTATATTAATGCAAAAGACCATCATGATTCCCATTCCCCTTTCTTATTGTACTAAAAATAAAATCATCATCTTTAATTTGTAGATTTATCACGTTAAAGCATGTTGAGTTTTCAATTATCATTACACCCTTAAAGGATGATCATAAAACCATTAAAATGGTGAAACCATGTTATAATGTATCTAATAAATCCAATGTGATTCTTCAAACCCATTATAAATATATGATATTAATTAATAAAACATAACTAATTAGGGATGATAAAAAAATTCCCAAATAATCTATGTGGTGATCATTTACATTTTATCTATTGATTCTCTAACATGTATAAAATAAAAATATATATTAGAAAATTTTATACTCTTGAAGTTCAATAATTACATATAATTTCAATTCTGGAAAACTATTATAATTTTAAACAAATTTCCATACAATTATTCATGTAAACTGATCATTAAACACAAGGAAACAAACACATAAAATCTATATAATTATTCAATATAAATCATATAAAAGGCTATAAATGAACCTAATTTAATTATAATAAATAATATAAATAATAAAATTTACAATTAATTTATTAATTATTCTAATATTATTATACATGGCATTTATGCAATTACTGAACATGTTCGGACAAACATTAAAGTATTTTTTCGGAACGTCCATTTTTTACTTTGGGTCAAATTTTATCAATCATTACCCAAATTAAATGATTAATTTTTATATAATTATTCTAAATTCTATTTATTTCATCCAAAATGATGTATAAAAATAATTTAATCCTTCTATGATGTGTAAATAATTGTTTTAAAAAGTTTATTTCTCATATAAACTTGATAAGAAAGCCTGATTAAATGGAAATTTCATATTTCATTCCGATTTTCTAGTGCACTCTAATATTTTTTTAGGTCATAATTTTTTTTATAATATAATTCCTTTTATGATGGAAAAAATTATGGGTTCTCCAATTGTTTTATGTTAAAAATATTAATTTCTTTATTTAAATTCACTATAATATTTTCAAAAAACAAAAAAAAATATAATTCAATTTTATGGTTTATTAAAAAAACGTTTTACAAGTTTCAACATAAATAGAACATAATTTATCATGATTTATAACTAATTTACCTTTTTAATGTCAATGTATGATTTAACTTCATTTTTATGGGCACTTTTTTGATATGTTGATTTCTTAATCTCCATGACATGATAAAAATTACCATTTATTTCCATGGGTAACCCTCTATTTTTACATTTGATTATTCATGTGGAACACATATCGATGAACATTTTATGATGTGTGCACCATGATAGCACTCCAATTAATTCTTTTATGAATATTATCATGATACAATATGTTAAATTGTCTTGATGGTTAGCCTTGAATTGTGCGTGTTCGTGTGCAATGGTCTAGGTTGTTATCCTTGACTTATATTAATCATGTGAAATGATCATTACAATATCCTTTACTCATGATCCTCCATGTCCAACGTTCTTGTAATTTATCCTTAACTCAAGAATATGTCATTTTTTATGTTGTTTCCTTGTTTATATGATTCCATTTTTTAATGATCCCATGTTTCCATATGATATACCTTCGTATGTTTATTTATGTCTCTTTCCTTTATATGTCATCATGTTTTAAATTCTATCCCATGTACTATGCATAATTCTTATTCTTATTACATTAATGGAATTTTTATCTCTTCCTTGTTTTCATGTATTCCCATGGCTATCTTATAAAGATTTAATGACTCGTAGGATGTTATGAGCTCATTATGAACATTATATAAATTTTTATTTTTATTTTGTTCAATTTGTCAACTTTATGTCCCTAATAATATAATGATACTGAAATTTTTTGTCCTTAGTTTGTATTTAATTGATAATTATGCTTAAATTATATAGTTATATTCATATATGGTTATGGTTGTTATAGTTTCTATTAGAGCATGGTCTTGTAATATTTGTATATAATTAATAGAAAACATTATTTAGAACACTAGAAAGGATTATATCACCATGGATAACATTGATTGAAACATAGGAAATCATAATTATGGATTTTAGTTTCATTGATTTGTTTATCCCTTAATGTCTAGAGATTCCATTGATTGTTCTTATCATATATTTATTAAGTCCACCCTTGTAAAAATTATTTTCTTATTAAATGAATATAAATATAAGAACTCATTCCAAAAATAAATTTGATTAGAAAAGGTATGTTTTCTCTAATGTTATGACAAATATTATTTGAATGGTTTTTCAATACATCATGAATGTACTTACTCAACTAGTTCAAGATATAAATAATAACATGAATCAAGTAGGGCACCCTCATTACCATGATAAGGAGAATGTTTGGATCAAATACCTTATATGGAAAAGGACGACATTGTTTAGTGGATCTTCTGATCCCCTTTTCATAGAAAAACAAATAACTCCACTTAGAAGATATTATATATCCTTCAGTGTTGAAGAGAAGAGAATTTTGTGCTACCAGTATGTCATATTGATAGGTAAGATGGTTAGTGGTGGACACTAATCAAGAACACAATTTCCAAGGATGAAATATATTACATGGATTTTTTATGAATTCAGTAAAATATTTTTCAGTAAATATTTTCAACAAATCCCCCTTATCCAGATGGAAAGAGTGATACTAGGATAATGTATAAGGTAGATGAGTGTATAATGTAGTATGAAGAAGGATTCAAAATACATGTATGAGAAGCCTCTTAATTTATCATGAATACCACTATCATATTTAGGGTAACACCACTAGGATTTCAGAAAATAAATTGAAATGCATCAATCATTTTTTTGTAGATGTTTATTACTGGCCTTTAAACCTAATTTTTCCACTTCCTTGTTTTTAATTTCATGAAATGGTCATCTATGGTTTTGATCAATATGTAATTAGAGTCTGATATAACCAACTTGTTTTTTGTGAATAGTAATATAACCTTATGAATAACAATATGACACTAATGAATAGTAAATTGTATTATAATTTTATTTTCTCAAGGTATTATGATAATGACATATTGGTTTACTTTTCAATGTGATATTAATGTTTTTATATATTTAAAATTGAAAATTCTTTAATAAAGTTTGATTTTATTTAAAAATTAAATTAATAATATTTAAAAAATTAATCTAAAAAAAACATAATTTTTTAATTATACACGTAGAAAAATGATGTGTGTAATTTGTTTTTAATATTTTAAAATCCATTAATTTTTTATGAATTTTGAAATAATGTAAAATAACATGTATTCAAATTATATGATAAATACTATATTTTTGTCATCATAGATGATATAAGCTCACTTGGTACGAACAAACATGTAATTATTTCTCTTTGGGTCACATGAATCAGTAAAATTTATTGTGTTAAGAAAAATAAAAAAATAATGATTAAAATAATGTAAAATAACTCATCTCATGTTGTAACAACATGACCCTAATTTCCCAGAGTCAGTGCAATATTACAGAACATTTTCATGGTCACATGGGATCAAATCATGAATGAATTATCATTTTAGTATCATTGGAATTACTAGATACATATGTATGTTTTACATTACATCATGAAATAAATAAAACTCCATAGTGTCTCATATTAGCACAATAATGTCCAATAGACTATCCCAACAATTCTATCATAATATATTTCTTCATATTCGGGGAAAATAAATCATAGTAAGGGGTGAGGTCAGGTGCTCAGTAAAGATAACAATATATTAGAAATATTCATAAATATGAATAAAAATTTAAGGAAATGTTTTTGACTAAAACATAAGTATTTTAATCATAAACATGAGAATAAAAAAGAAAAGATAAATCAAATAATTCCATTTACATATTCACATGGATATTCTACGAGTCTAATAATCACATGTTATATCAATAGCCATTTTCATTATGATGGAATGCATAATTCCGGACATCATAAATTCATTGTCAAGGCCTCGTGCTAAGAGTACAGAAAAAATTCAAGGCCTTGTTCCAAGGAACTAGTTTGTCCCATGAGACCAACCGATGCATTGATAGGTTTAGTGGGCTCCACCTATAACTTACTAAGTCCAATGCATTCTTCTTATGAGGAGGCTAGAACATAACATATTCATTTGTATTAGGGATAGCATATGAAATGTAAATACATTAACCATAAACCATTTATGGTATAAAATTACACATCCATAGTCAAACATATCAAAAAAAATATAGTACAATATTGAATATTTTATCATAAGAACTCAACTTCAAACAAGTATAAAATCCAACAAAGTATATTGAAATAGGTAAAATCAAAACAATTTGAGAGACATATAACTTTCTATTTTGAAATTGTTTAAAAGTCAAATTATTATAAATTAAAACATTAATTTTTAAAATATTCGTATATTTTTATAATGGAAGCATCAAAGATGTTATAATGGAAAAAATAGACTCACTCGCCGTATAAGTTAAAAAACATTCCTTCTTTAATTTTGTCGAAACGTTCGTAAAAGACCTTGTTTAGAAAACAACAGAAATATTATTTTATATATTCTTTTTAAAAATTAAAACAAGGGTATAAATTAAATTTAACCATAGTCTAGGATATATTAAAAATGTTTTCAAATAAATTTTCAAGAAACAAGGATTTGGATGATAATGAGATCCCAGGAGATACTCACGTATAAACAACCTCAGATAATGATTAAATTATTAAATTATCCCATGAATTATACTTTTCCTCAATAGAGGGTGCATTAAACACTTGTATAATAGTTAAATCATTTTTATTAAATTATAAAAGATCCACATACATAAATATGACATCATATATGATCTTCTAATATTGCTTTGTTAATAATATTTCAGTAGTATATTTGCTTCAGGTGTTAACTTATTCATTTTCCATTATATGCACAGTTACATAAGCCATTTTTTTATAGATAGTATGTATTTTATTTATATCAAGAATGATATTATGTTATTAAATTTTTTCATAAATAATAAAATGAATATTTTTCATGAATGTTTGTGATGGGGAATTATTTTCATCGCATTCATGGAAACGGTAATCCTTACGTACGCACGAGTGATAATAATATTGTATTGATGGTGAAACCATATGTAATTGGATGTTATATCATATCTACATAATCATTAACACGTTATATTTATTATTTACATCAGTTATACTGATTATTATACCCATCCAAATAATGAAGTGTTTGAATAATAAACTACACCATGACGAGTAGACGGTAAGTCGTACGTACACATGTATGGTGACTTGTCATTCAAAGGATGGATGAAAAATGAATTTGGTTGTACAATATTTAAAATAACATAATACTAATTATAAGGTACTGGATTTATTATTTTGTTATGTAAACAACAATGAAAGAGGATGTGGAATAAGAAAAAAACACTGAATGAGGTGGTGAAATTACTACCTCATCTTTAGGTGTTTCATATTGAGATGATCAAAAGGGCTCCATAGATTGGATTTTTTATCAATGTACGGTTTCTAGGTTGAATAGATGGTATTTGGGAGTATATTTTAGTCGGGTTTGGACAAGCTAAATGGATTTGGAGGTGTGATTTTGGTAGAAAGGGAAGTAGCCTTTTATAAGAGAGGGGAGGGTCACTTTTGGAAAAGCTTGAGAAAGTATTTTATTATAGAATCATATTCAGTTTATAATGGATCCAAAATGATTTATGTAGAACATATGGTGGTTATGGGTCTAAAACCTCTCAACCAATAGGTTTTAGATAGGTTTAGTTCACCTTATTTAAATTTTCTTTTATATATAACTCTTAGTTAAATAGTTTAACATTTACCATGAATTATTGTATTATTATAATAAATACTTAATATAAATACTATAAAATGACAATATAACACCAAGTGGTTAATTATTTATATATAGAAACGTATATAAGTCTTTTTTCTGAACCACCAATTTTTAAGAATATTATATCAATTAATAATATTTTTTAAAACTCATTTATTTTGTTTTTGACATTATTTGTTTTTTTGTTTTTTTGAAAGTCATAAAAACATTATCACATCGAACTATATTTCAATAATAAAACCTAACATATCATATTAACCTCGAAAATTATTTTAATTCATCAAAAGTCAAAATTTACATTTATTTTGATATTTACAATATTTATTATTTTAATCATTCATTAATTAGTTAATTACTGTATCGTCATTGTGTCATAAATAAGTATAATTATTTAATGTCTAAACATTAAATATAAAATAACATTATGTAAAAACTATTATTATATTTCTAATAAATATTTATAGTTTAATTTATCATATGTATAAGCCTGTATTAATAATTTTTTATGTAATAAACATTGAATTTAACACTTATAGCCCTTCTTTAAGTAAAAAAATAATAAATGTCCTAATATAATCTTAGTGGACCAAAAGAATCATATTTTATTCATAATATTGATTTTGTTCTATGTACACTTATCTGACAGAATTTGGTCACGTGTTAGGGTAATTATAATATCTTTTTCTACCTTTAATTATCCTATTTACTTTTAATCATGGTAAATAAAATTCAAAAGATACTATTCACCAAAAATTATTTTCATATTATTGATATGAAATTTACTTACTGATATCAACCGTGTCTCTCAGATTTTTGAAATTAAACTCATAGAAGTGATAATATTACGTTTTATGGAAATTAGCAATTATGCCTAGAAGGTGGGTAAAATACGTTAAAAATTTTAATAAAATTTTATACATATAATTTTATTATAAAATAACTCCAATGAATCATGTTGAACTATTATAGGTATTATGTTTCTATTTTAACTTAAAATAAATTCAAATAAACTAACTAATTATTTAAATAAAAATTCGGTTTTAAACAACAACGCAGTGTTTTTCAGTATTCATCAAAAATTGAATGTTTTCAGAAAAATACCAAAAATTCACCCTAAGATAATTTTTATATTACGATTCCAAAAATGAATCTATTTTAAAAATTAATATTTATATAATTTCAAAAAGTGTATTACTATTCATAACGGCTAGTCTAATTGGTTGTGGTGTGTTACAACTCGAAGTTGCGTACAATACATACTATTATATTTTTCGAAGATAAGCATATCGTGGAAGAATGGGTTGTTACATTCTTTCCTCCATCATATAATTATCTCCTCACAATATCTATAATAACACTTCATAAAATGATTTGGTTATTTCTTCATCATATATACATTGGGTTCCCACATTGCCTCTTCCTTCTTATGGTTTCTCCATAGAACTTTCACGAGATGAATCGTCTTATTTCTCAACATTTTTTCAATGATATCATGAATTCTGATTGGATATTCGCAATAAGATAGGTTGGGTTCAATTTCAAATTCATCATTGTTGAGTACATGCATTGCTTTAGGAATGTATTTTCTCAACAGTGATACATGGAACACATCATGAAATTGTGAGTGACTTGGAGGCATTGAAAAACGATAAGCAACAACATGAATTCATTATAGAATTTCAAAAGGTCCGAAGTACCTGGGATATAATTTACCCTTCTTATCAAATCATACAACACCCCACTATAAGGATACCTTCCTGAAAACATGATCTCCTACATGAAATTTGAAATCCTTCATTTGGTTATCAGTATACCTATTTTTCCTAATATGAGCTGATTTGATGTGGGTATGGATACTCTTCATCTTTTCCGTTGTTTTTTAAACAAGTTCTGGGCCTATGAGTTTTCATTCACCATCACCATCACACAATTGTGTGTCAGACATCTCTTTCTATATAACGCTTAATACGGTGTTATCTGTATACATGAATGGAAGCTATTGTAATAGGAAAATTCTACTAGAGGTAAATATTGATCCCACACACCATTAATGTCTCGTGACCATTATCTCTACATTAATTATAAGGTTTTAATAGTCTGTTCTGATTGTTCATCTGTTTGAGAGTGGTAGGCAGGGCTCATAAGAAGTTCAGTATCCAAGGACTTCTGAATACTTTTCGATATTTTTTATGTAAAATGAGGATCATGATTTGAAACAATCGATAGTGTTACTCAATAATTTCTTACAACATCATTAATATATAGTCTTTTTAGACTTTCAAGTGGTAAATCTTCTCTTATTGCAAGAAAATGTGCTGACTTAGTAAGACAATCAACAATGTCTCATATTGCATCATTCATTATTTGAGTTTCTGGTATTTACAAGAAAAATTCCATTATAATATCATTCCATTTAATCTCATGTATGTGAATTGGTTGCATGACTCCTCTAGGATATTGTCTTCCGGCCTTCACCTAATGAAAAACCATTCATCTTAATGCATAATCAACAATCTCCCACTTTATGTTGTTCCACAAAAAATTTTCTTTCTAATATCTATACATCATAGTTGTACCAATGTTTATAGAGAAAATGGAGCTATGAAAATCATCCATTAATTCCTTTTTAGATCAGGTATGTCATGAATACAAATTCTCTTTCCAAATTTCGAAATTCCATCTATATATACGAAGTCAATCATCTTTGCTGGGAACTCTTGTATTTCTCTATTAATATTAGGGTCAATATAGATTCAATGCAATGAGACAATATGGCCATGAAAAAAATTACTTAATCTAGAATTAAAATTTGATAAAATTCCCATATATTTCATTGCATCTGAGTGTTTTCAGAATAATGGGAAATTGATTATCATGATCTTCATAGATTTTTGAGAATACCAAGATATAATCAATAAATAATAATACAAATTCAAAATGATATAAATTGAAAACTCAATACAGTAGATCCATGAAAACATAGTGTACATTAGTTAGTCCAAAAGTCATTACTGTAAATTCGTAATTCCCATACCTGGTACAAATGGATACCTTTGAAATCTCTCCCTTATTCACACACAACTTATGATATCTAGATCGAAGTTCAATCTATGAAAAATATTTATCACCATGAATTTGATCAAATAAATCATCAGTATGGGGTAGGGAATACTATTTCATTATAATTATTGCATTGATCTCCCTGTAGTCAATGCACAATCTCATAAATCCATCTTTCTTCTTAAAAAAAGAACAAGGGACCCCCATGGAAAAACACAAGGGAAAATAAATCAGTTATTAATCAATTACTCGAGTTGATTCTTTAGTTCCACTAATTCCATAATTTCCATTATATATTGGTTCTTTGATATGGGCCTTAAACCTAGAATTTAATGAATTGAAAACTCAATTTCTCATTCTGAAGTATGTCCATGTAATCCTATGGAAACACATCAACATATAATTTCCAAATATGTATGTCCTCTATTTGAACAATCCTTTCCTCACACAAATTTATTTCATTCTATTCCTCCCCAATTATTGAATTTATTAGATCTACATGGGGTGGATCTAGATAGGAATCTGGTGGTTACATTTCTACTATAAAGATAATGTACTCATTATCATCATCATAAATTGTAACATCCTTCTTACAATAAATTTTTTCATCATGGTTTGAAATCCAATATATACCGAGGATTACATTAAATTCAATCATGGTTATGACATTGATATCAGCATATAATGAACATTTATATGCCATAATGGGAACAGATTCACAAAACATTGTCACAATGATTCTCCCCTTTAAAGTTTTGATTGAAAACTCCCTGGTTAAATCAAATTGGAAATACTTATTTTTAATAGAAAAATAGAAAGATATGAAACATTGTAATGATCAAAAATCAAATAAAGAATTGGATAAATTTTAAGAAACCATTAATTTACATGCCACAACATCATTCGGAGATTCAACCTCAGCAGTAGTGATCAAATAATCTTGGCCATTCTCCCTTGGCATTTTCTGAGGTATGTTTCCATAGTCATTAGGACATTCATTTTCATAATGACTCATTTATCTACAATTTATCATTCATCATTGATAGTGTTTTTCATTCCCTTTCTATAACGGGCATGGTGGAATTTTTTATCACACTTGTACCATACTCCCATTCCCTTCAGGAATGTACTCAGTTGTTTCTACACACATTTACTACAGGATGGAAATTCACGTTTCCCTTATTTCGTTTATTTCCATTTCCATAGTGTTTAACAGATCTCTTCTTCTCATTACTTGATTTAATGTCATAAGACTTATATAATTCATTACCTCCCTTGATAGAACATGATACAACATATTAGTATGACGAGAATGATTTTGAGATTAATTCTCAACATCAAAATGGTTTTAACCCATAAATGAATCAATCAATCTTACTCTTTGGTTTATGTATATAATCTGTTTCATGGCTTGCTAAACTTGTAATTTTAATCTCATAATTGGTGACATTACCATCCTACTTTTTCCTCAGACGGATAAATTTCAATTTCATATCTGCCTGATATTCTCGATGAAAGTATTTTTCTAATAAAATCTCCTTAAAATACCTCCATTACATATTTTATAATTTTTCATCATATTATTTGTTCAGAATTAATGACAACCATTGATCTGCATCTATCGTGATGTGATAAACATCAATAAAATCTTTTTCCCTTTCGATACTCCCCAAACCATGATAGAGTTTCTATAAGAAAATTATACATTGCTCAGCTACAAAAGGACTTGTAGTACCATTTAATTTTGGTTGTTTTTGGGTCATGAAATAGACTAACATTGATCCTATGTGTAGTGTATAAGGGTTCTCCATACCAGTAAGGTTATTATTCATAATCTATGTGAGTTTTCTTAATATGGTAATAAGCTGATCAGCACCAGTTGCATCACCAGCTCCACTCTAATTATCTTAAGTAGGAGGGAAATCCTTACATTGATAATGTGCGTTGAAACAATTTTCATTCCATTCACTAGTCACTGCTTGCAAACAATGGAATACAATAGATTAGTTTATGAATCGAAATACAAAATTCCAAAAATTTAAAACACTTATCATAAATTGAGCAGTTTGTGGATATAATCCATTATCATAAAAATGTATTCCTTGAAGAGGTATATACACCGAAATCTTTTATAATGGTTTGTAATGAAAATGTGAATTATCTTAAGAATATCCCATGAGAGTTTCATAATCAAAAGCGTAGCAAGGCCAATGGTTGGGTACCTGGATACCCCAGGTCATGCTCGAAACTCCTTTTCAGAGTTTTCACTCTTAGCTATATTTTTTCTAGAGCTGCCAGTACTTCTCGTATCTGGACAGGGATGTATTTCTGAGAAAACTACCAAAATATCCACATTACCAAAATTGTAGAAAGATATTCTATACTAATCCTCAATGTCTATCTTTGGTTACTGTTCTCTAATTAGATATTTTCTAAATCTAGTTTCCCAGGTTTATACTAAACATCAATTATACCAACTATAATTCCCCGACCCAAGATACCCATAGTCAGTTCAATATTACATAACATTGTCATGATCACATGGGATCAAATCCTGAAAGACATATCCACTTAGTAGCCTTAAAATATTAAATACATCCATAAGTTTTATATTATATCGTGAAATAAAAAAAACATTTTTTCTTCTTTTATCAAAATCGGCTCCCTTAAAATGTCTGTGATGGTCATTCATAATAATTTTTTAACATATTGGGAAAAATAAAACATAGTAAGTGATAATATCAGGTTCTTAGTAAGGATAATAATATAGCATAAACATTCATAAATAAGAATAATTATTTTTGTAAATGTGTAATACTAAAACAAAAGGCTTTTAATCTTAAAAATGAACATAATATGGTATAGATAAATCAAATAATTCGATTTTATTAATCACATGGATATTCTAGTAGTAGAATAATCACGTCTAATATCAATATCCAATTTCATAATGATGGAATGAGTAATGTCTGTAACGACCCAAAGTTTCATTAATGGAAAATCCATCTTGATCCACTTAAATGTCTCTTTATAAAAAATGTTTTTATAAGATGTCAACTTCTTTGGTTTTATGATACGAGTTGTGACTGTTACTTTTATAGCTGTTGAACAGTGATCACATGATTAGTATAAATATAAGGCTTTAACGAACCCAATTTTACTCAGACAAAGGAAGAGATGGCCTCATCCAGTAGAATTTCCCCATATGAATCCCATTTTTCGTAGATTGGAAAAGAGGTGGCATCCTTGGGCTTCGCCCTTGACCAAGACCAATCTGAGCTTCATTATGTCAAGCTCAAACGTGATCGTCTACGGGAAAAGTGGAAGTTGATAGAGTTTACCACTTGAGCGATGTTATCTGAGCCACCCCAAGAGTCTATCACCATCGCACACCTTACCCTTAGTTCTTATGCAGCTATTTTAAGGGGTTATGTAACAAATAAGTAGTACTATGTTCATTTACATTATTATTTTTGTATATAATAATGAATATAATTTCTAGTCATTTTTGATACATTGTAAATAGTTTTTAAAGTACATATGGTGTTTTTAGTTATTATTTAATTAAGAATTCAATTTTATTAAATAAAGGGATATTTGAATTAAATAATATTGAAATAAAATATTATTAATATTTAATTAATTTTTATTAAATATAAATGATCTTATAATTTTATGAATGCAATTAATATTTTTATTAAGGTTTGAAAGCCATTTCTGTCAAAACCCGTGAATTTTCGATAAATATTGGTTTTTATTTTAAAAGTGAAAATTAACATATTTAAAAAAAATTAGATAAATTAAATGTCATTTCTGGAATCAGGACATCAAAATTATCCAATGGTGATTTTTTCATAATTTTCTGAGACAGTCAAATTTTTTGGTAAAACATAAATACGGTTTAAATATATAATTTGTTTTATGACATCATAATGACCCAATGGTGATGTAATAAAATAGTATAATCATTATTTTAGGACAATATATGTTTTAACATTAAAATAATGTGATTTTGGGTTTGTTTAATTTACTTTTCAAAGCATTAATGGTCCCCTTAATACTTATTCAACAACTTCCCTTTTTAAATTAATTTCAATGAAGTGTGACTCACCTCCACATAAGCAACCTTATTATTTTAAGATGTTCGGACTTGGTCCTAATAAAATATTTTTTCCTGTTCCCTTTACCAATAACCATGGGCAAAAACCATGCGATGGTTTGTGGTTTGGATTAATTTAATGTAAGGGGACCCAAACCTAAATAATAAAGAATTCCCTCACCTTTTCTATATAAACCCACCCAATATCCCACTTCCTCCTCACTGAAATCCCTTCGTTTTCATCCAACGTCTGCCCTACTCTCTCTATAATCCTACCAAAGTTCCCCAAGCTCCCATTAAGCCTCTCACAGGCCTCTCTCTAGCCTTTGGAAGCACACTTCCAAGTAAGGGTTTTTTCTCCCTTTATCATTTTTGTCAATTTTCTTTAAGTTGTATTGCCCTTTTAATTTCAATTATGGATGTTGGGATATGGTTTCGCACCTCCCTCATACTGCCCTCTTATTGTTTTAATGATGGGATACCCCTTTCTCTCTCATTAAATGCCTCCCATGTACACCCGTTACTATGCCGAAATTCCGAACGGAACTTCTCTCTCTTCTTTTACATTCAAGCAATAATTTTGTATCATGAATCTATATTCCATCACAATTGTTGGTACATGTATCTATATGACCTCCTTACTATCCATTACATTTAAATATGATGTGGAACCCGTTTTTCTCTCATCAACAATTTTTATGAATTCTTATGTCACGCCATTACGCTGCCGAAATTGCACCGATTTTCTAATCCAATGTCATTGTGTAGTGAATAACATGCCCATTTCTCCATCAAGGGTATTCATCTTTATGAACATTTAATTATAGAATGTAATGTCTCATGTATGAATTCTACATTCCTTTATCGTGGAATAAATGATTACGTTTTATGAATCCATGTTTTAGGATCCATGTGGCACACTTATGCATGAAATGAAATGTTTAAGAAGGGTGTGCCCTTATACAGCTCCAATTCATTGGGTATGTATAGTATCATGATATGTCATGTGAAATGAGTGTTGACTCATGCTAATTCAAGTGCAACGAGGGTTTACTCGTGCATCATGTGCAATGAGGGTTTACTCATGCTCCATGTGCAATGAGCCTTGGCTCATGCTAATTCAACGTTAAGTGTTGTTTACACATTTCCATGTTATGATTATAATGCTTTATCATGACTTTATGTTCATGTTTATCTTATTCTCTATTGACAGGCCTATTGCCTAACATGTATTGTACTCCTCATGTTATTCCATGTGTACTCCCTTACTGAGCTTTATAGCTCACCCTTTTCTTATGCATGTCCTCAGGTTATCCCATGCAATGCTAAGTACGAGGGAATGATGTGGTCATGTAAAGGAAGTTTTCAATAAAGATGTTTTATTTCATGTTTTCAGTTTTTATGTAATGATCCTAAGACCCAAAGACACTAAACCTCTCGATCTTCTTTGTTGTTTCAAGTGATGTTTTATGAAATAAAGCATGTTTAAGTTGTAATAAAAAGAAGGGTTGTCATAGTTGGTATTAGAGGATAGGTGTAGTTATTTTTTGGATTAGGAAAACCCTAGTAAACCCTTAGATACAAGACTAAGTATAATAAAAACATCCCTATGTTTTGGTAAATACTAAGTATGTGGTTTATCAAACAAATACATCCCTGCCTAGATACGAGCAGGTAGAGGCGGCTTTGGCAGAGATGTATCCTAGGGGTAAAAACTGAAAACACCGCTTTGAGCTAATCTCGAACAGGAACTGGTGCATGACAACGGGCCTTGCTACAATCTTGGTTACGACACTCCCGTGGGATATGTTTTGGTAAATTTACAATCTTAGTACGAACCCTTATTAAGGTAAAAATTCCCCTAAGAATATATGTTAGAAAGTAGATCATGAAAAGCCTAGATTTAAGCCTATAGACTCATGAGTTAAAGAAATAATAGTTTATTTTTGAGTCATCAACATTTGTCTTTGGATTACCCTTTATGTGTTACCCCTAAATTTCCTTTTATTCCATCCAATGGCTGGTAATAGGAGGACTCGGGCTAACAACCATTGTGAAGATTAGTGTGATGACTGTACTAATGAGATGTCAAATCCAATGGGAGAGGGAATCACAAACTTTGTCACACTTATCTCTCAGCTAACTGATGTTTTGAATAGAAACATGGGTCAAGAGGAATGTTCAACCCCCCCTAATAAAGAACAAGTTACTATCGAGAGATTAATGAGACAAAGGCCTCCTTTTTTAGTGGATCATTTGATCCCATGATCGCTGAACAATGGATCAACTCCATTGAAAAGATCTTGTCCATCCTCCAATGTTCTAAACAAGAGAAGGTTCTCCTAGGTACTTATCATATGGAGGGTGAAGCTGATCAATGGTGGACGTTGATCAAAAACATGAACCCTAAGGAGGAGATCGAGGCTTTGGAATGGATGGAATTTTGAAAGATGTTATTCAATAAATATTTTCTGCACACCCTCCGGCTTAAGATGGAAAGGGAAATCATTTCCCTCAAGAAAAAAGATGAGGAATCTGTTGGAGCGTACGAGGAAAACTTCACAAGTCTTGAATGATACGCTTCCGGCTTTGTTGTTACCCCCTAATGCAAGGTTGACCGCTTCTTTGGTGGGCTGAAGCCTAGTTTGCGGAAAGCATTAGCGATCTGTGACTTCGACAACTATGAGGAAATTGTACGATGTGCTCTCATGGTCGAAATGGAGATCAGAGAATCACAGGGGTATCATGGGGATAAGAAGCGTAAGGTGGAGTTCAATTCTAGTGGGCCAATCGATAAATACAACGGCGCTAAGAAGATCCAGCACCCCACTTTCCAAAAGTGCGGAAAGAAGCACCCTGGAAATTTCCTTAAGGGGACGAGAAAATGCTTCAAGTGTAGAAGAGAGGGGCACCAAGCTGTTAACTGTCAGCAAGAAGGACCCGCGGCTGCGACATAGGAGAGGAACGCTCCGTTCGAACCTCAATGCATTGTTCAATTCTAAAAATGAAAAGAACCGGGTCATTTTTCAAATCAGTGACACAATTCAAGGGTTATCGGAGGCAACCAATAACCTCCAAGAAAACAAGGAAGAGCTTTTTCCATCACTTCTATCGAAGTGAACCCCGAAAACGAAGTGGTGATAGTTACGCTAGTTATTAATTAAAGAATAGCAAACATACTTTTTGATTCAGGTTCTACGGATTCTTTTATATCTCGAAAGTTTAGTAGAACAATCTCAGAACCACCACAAATCATGGATGTAAAGATGTCGGTGAGTACGGAAAATGGGGAAATCATTGCATCCCATGAGTATAAGTCCTCCCCTATTATAATATGTGGATTTAATTTCCTGGAGAACCTTGTCATACTCCCTCTGGTGGAATTTGATGCAATTTTTGGCATGGATTGGATTTCCTTATATAGAGCCAACATAAATTGTCATGAGAGGGAAAACACACTCCATATGGAGAATCGACCCCCGATTCATTACAATTGTCAGGAGGAAGATGAATTTCCTTTAGCTCCATCATCTCAAGCATAGATATGACTGCCCTATAAGAATGCGCATCTTGCTCGGATGATTGAGTCCAAGGAAGAAACCATCATTGAAGAAATGCCTACTGTGAGGGAATTCGTGGAAGTGTTTCTCGAGGAACTGCATGGTCTTCCTCCTAGATGAGATGTTAAGTTCTCAATTGAACTTATACTTGGGGCGTTACCAATATCCAAGACTCCATATAGAATGGATGTTGTTGAGCTTGAATAGATGAAGAAACAACTACAGGAGAATCTGGATAAAGGGTTTATACACCCATGTGCTTCGCCATGGGGTGCACCAGTCCTCTTCGTCAAGAAGAAGGATGGGTCAATGTGGCTCTTCAAAGATTATTGTGAACTTAACAAAATCACGATAAAGAAAAAGTATCCTCTCCCAAGAATCGATGACTTGTTTGATCAGCTGCGTGGAGCACAATACTTCTCCAAGGTGGACTTGCGGTCGGGATATTATCAAGTAAGGGTGAAGAAGGAAGATGTCCCTAAGACTGCTTTTCATACAAGATACGGGCACTATGAATTCATAATAATGCTTTTTGGACTCACCAATGCTCCAGAAATATTCGTGGACTTGATGAATAGAGTTTTTAGATATTACATTGAAAATTTGTGGTAGTATTTATAGATGATATTATAATATACTCCAAAACCAAGGAGGATCATGAGGAGCATTTAAGAACTGTACTAGAGACTTTACGCAAGGATAAGCTCTATGAAAAGTACAGAAAGTTTGATTTCTGGTTGAAGGAGGTCTCATTCTTGGGCCATATCATCACAAGCAATGGGATATCTATGGATCCCTCCAAAATAGATGCAATTGAGGGATGGTCGAGGACAACATCGGTAACCGATATCCGTAACTTCTTGGGGTTAGCTGGATATTATCGACGATTTGTGAGAAATTTCTCACAATCGTCCAACCTTCTTACCAAGCTAACTCGAAAGGGAGTAATGTTTTCTTGGAGTGATGAATGTGAAGAAAGCTTCATGGAGTTGAAAAGGAGGCTTATCACTGCACCCGTACTCACTTTACCCACTAGTGGGGAGCTTTTTTTGGTATTCAATGATTCTTCGAAGAAGGGATTAGGATGTGTGCTGATGCAGAATGATAAAGTGATATCTTATGCCTCAAGGCAGTTGAAAATCCATGAGCGAAACTATCTAACACATGATCTAGAGTAGGCGGCGGGGATCTTTGCCTTGAAAATATGGCTGCATTATCTCTAGGGAGAGAAATGTGAGATATATACTGACCACAAGAGTCTTAAATATATATTCACACAGAAAGAGATTAATATGCGCTAGAGAAGATGGATAGAGCTCATCAAAGATTATGACTGTTCAATACATTACCACCCTGGGAAAATGAACAAGGTGGCATATGACCTAAGTATAAAGGATCCAGCGATTCTATCAATGATGAGAATTGAGAAGGATCCAATCTTATTAGACTTGATGAAGATGGATGTGGGAATCATAAATAAGGGAACATCATAAATCCTTTCACAAGTGATTGCTCAACAGTCTGTTTTGGAAAGGTTAAAGGATGCTCAAAAGATAATGTGGGAATTCAAGAAAATGTGGAAGCTATCAAAAAGGGAAAATCCCCGGAGTTTAATGTTAATGAAGAAGGAACTATGCGGTTTGGGAAAAGACTATGTGTTCCATCAAGTCCTGAGCTGAATAAGGATCTCTTAAATGATGCACATAGTTCAAATTTCTCTATTCACCCAGGGAGCACAATGATGTATCAAGATCTCCGAGAAAACTTTTGGTCAGATAATATGAAGAAGGACATCACCGAATATACATCAAAGTGCCTGGTGTGTCAGCAAGTGAAGGCAGAGAGGCAGAAGTCTAAGGTGATGATGAAGCCATTGCCCATACCAGAATGGAAATGGGAAAACATCACCATGGAATTTGTCACCGGACTTCCAAGCACATCCAAAGGCAACAATTCAATCTGGGTTGTTTTGGATCGTCTTACAAAGACTGCCCACTTCATTTCTATTTGGGAGGATTTCTCATTGGATCAACTGGCACAGATATATATCAGGGAAGTGGTAAGGTTTTATGGAGTACCACTATCTATTGTGTCTGAACGAGATCCAAGATTCCCCTCTATGTTTTGGAAGAGTCTTCAACATGCTCTGAATACTGAACTGAACTTCAGTACGGACTATCATCCTGAAACTGATGGCCAATCCGAGCGGACTATCCAAACACTTGAGGATATGTTGAGAGTGTGCTCAATGGACTTTAAAGGAGGATGGGATCAACATTTTCCTCTGGTTGAGTTCTCTTATAATAACAGTTTCCACTCGAGCATCCAAATGGCACCATATGAAGCCCTTTATGGGAAAAGGTGCAGAACACCACCATGTTGGGATGAGGTCGGTGAACATAAGCTTCTTGGACCAGAAATGTTCGAGGAAATGGTGGAGAAGGTGAAAACCATTCAGCAGCATATCAAGGCATCCCAGAGTCGACAGATGAGTTATGCAGTTAATCATCGACGAGACCTTGAGTTTAAAGTTGGATACATGGTGTTTTTACGCATATCTCCATGGAATAAGGTCATAAGGTTTTGAAGGAAAGGGAAGTTAAGTCCAAGGTACATCGTCCCCTTCTAGATTCTTGATCATGTTGGTGTTGTGGCCTATCGAATAGAACTTCCACCTACTATGGCCAAGGTGCATGATGTCTTTCATGTATCCCTCTTAAGGAAGTACATACCGGATCCTTCACATGTACTCTCTTCCGAGGTGGTACAATTGGAAGATGATATTTCTTATGAGGAGCAACCAGTGAATATCCTAGATCCTAGAGAAAACGTTCTACGAAATAAGACAATGCCCCTCATCAAGGTGTTGTGAAGAAACCACAAGTTTAAAGAAGCAACTTGGGAATCAGAGAATATGATGAAGCTAAGTTAACAACATTTGTTTTACTGTGGGAAAGGAAAAATTTCGAGGGAGAAATTTGTTAAGGGGTTAATATTGTAACGACAAAAAGTATCATTAATGGAAAATCCCTTTTGATCCAGTTAAATTTATCTATATGAAAAATGTTTTTATAAGATGTCAACTTCTTTGGTTTTATGATAAGAGTTGTGACCGTTACTTTTATAGCCGTTGAACAGTGATCACATGATTAGTATAAATATAAGGCTTTAACGAACCAAATTTTACTCAGACAAAGGAAGCGATGGCATCATCCTGTAGAATTTCCCCATACGAAGCCCATTTGTCGGAGCTCAGAAAAGAGGTGGCATCCTTGGGCTTCACCCTTGACAAAGCCCAAGCTGAGCTTCCTTTTGTCAAGCTCGAACGTGACAGTCTACGGGAAAAGTGGAAGTTGATAGAGTTTACCACTCGAGCGATGTTATCCGAGCCACCCCAAGAGTCTATCAACATCGCACACCTTACCCTTAGGTCTTATGCGACTATTTTAAGGGGTTATGTAACAAATAAGTAGTACTATGTTCATGTACATTATTTTTTTTGTATATACTAATGAATATAATTTCTAGTCATTTTTGATACATTGTAAATAGTTTTTAAAGTACAAATGGTGTTTTTAGTTATTATTTAATTAAGAATTAAATTTTACTAAATTAAGGGATTTTTGAATTAAATTAAATTTTAATAAAATATTATTTATATTAAATTAATTTTTATTAAATATAAATGATCTTATAATTTTATGAATACAGTTAAAATTTTTATTAAGGTTTGAAAGCCATTTCTGTCAAAACCCGTGAATTTTCGATAAATATTGGTTTTTATTTTAAAAGTGAAAATTAACATATTAAGAAAAAAATTTAGATATAATAAATTTCATTTCTGGAATCAGGACGTCGAAATTATCAAACGGTGATTTTTTCATAATTTTCTCAGACAGTCAAATTTTTGAGTAAAAATTAAATACCGTTTAAATATATAATCTGTTTTATGACATCATAATGACCCAATGGTGATGTAATAAAATACTATAATCCTTATTTTCGGCCAATATATGTTTTAAAATTAAAATAATGTGATTTTGGGTTTGCTTAATTTACTTTTCAAAGCATTAATGGACCCCATAACACTTATTCAACACCTTGCCTTTATAAATTAATTTCCATGGGAGTGTGACTCACCTCCACATAAGCATCATTATTATTTTAAGAAGTTAGAACATGGTTCTTATAAAATATTTTTTTCCTCTTACCTTTTCCAAAAACCATGGGAAAAATCCATGGGATGGTTTGTTGTTTGGATTAATTTAATGTAAGGGGACTCAAACCTAAATAATAAAGAATTCTCTCACCTTTCCTATATAAACCCTCCCAAGATCCCACTTACTCCTCACTAAAATCCCGTGGAGTTCGTCCAAACTCTGTCATACTCTCTCTAGAATCCTCCCAAGGTGCCCCAAGATCTCAAGAAGCCTCTCACAAGCCTCTCTCTAGCCTTTGGATGCACACTTCCAAGTAATGGTTTTTTCTTCCATTCTCATTTTTTTCAATTTTCTTTAAGTTGTACTTCCCTTTTAATTTCAATTATGGATGTTGGGGTATGGTTTCTCACCACCCCATACTTCCCTCTTATTGTTTTAATGATGGGATTCCCCTTTCTCTCTCATTAAATTCCTCCCATGTACACCCGTTACTAAGCCGAAATTCTGAAAGGAACTTCTCTCTCTTCTTTTACATTCAAGCAATAATTTTGTATCATGAATCTATATTCCATCACAATTGATTGGACATGTATCTATATTACCTCCTTACTATCCATTACATGTAAATATGATGAGGAACCCCTTTCTATATAATCAACCATTTTTATGAATTCTTAGGTCACGCCGTTACGCTGCCGAAATCGCACTGATTTTCTAAGGCAATGTCATTGTGTAGTGAATACCATGCCCATTTATCCATCAAGGGTATTCACCTTTATGCACATTTACTTATTGATTGTAATGTTTCATGTATGAATTCCACATTCCTTTATCATTGAATAAATGATTATTTTTTATGAATCCATGTTTTATGATCCATGTGGCACACTTATGCATGAAATGAAATGTTTAAGAAGGGTCTGCCCTTATAGTGCTCCAATGCATTGGGTAAAGTATAGTATCATGATACGTCATGTGCAATGAGTGTTGAATCATTATAATTCAAGTGAAATGAAGGTTTACTCATGATTCATGTCCAATGAGGGTTTACTCATGCTCCATGTGCAATGAGACTTAGCTCATGCTAATTCAATGTTAAGTGTTGTTGCCACATTTCCATGTTATGATTATCATGCTTTATCATGCCTTTATGTTCATGTTTATCTTATGCCCTATTGACATGCCTATTTCCTAACATGTATTGTACACCTCATTTTATTCCATTTGTACTCCCTTACTGGGCTTTATAGCTCACCCTTTTCTTATGCATGTCTTCAAATTATCCCATGCAATGCTAAGTACGAGGGAATGTAGTGGTCATGTAAAGGAAGTTTTCAATAAAGATGTTGTATGTCATGTTTTATGTTTTTATGTAATGATCCTAAGCCCCAAAGACACTAAACCTCTCGATCTTATTTGTTGTATCAAGTGAATTTTTAGGTAATAAAGCATGTTTAATTTATAATAAAAAGCAGGGTTGTCATAATGTCAGACATTATAACCACATAGTCAAGGCTCGTGCCAAGACTACAAATAAGATTTGGTCAAGTCCTTCTTCCAAGACACTAGCTTTACTCATGAGACCTACTGATGCATCGTGGAGCTATAGTGGGCTCCACCCAACACTTTCTATGTCCAATGCGTTCCATATATTAAATGTTTGAAACATAACATAAACATTTATTTTAAAAAAGGCATAAAAAATGTAAATAATTTAACAATAAACCATGAATGGTATAAAATAACAAATCCATAGTCAAAATATCACAAAAAAATCAATACAATACGTAAGATTGTATCATTATAAACCAACACCAAACAAGTGTAAAATCCATCCTAGGATGTAGATGTAGATGAAATAAAAACTATTTGAGAAAAAATATATCATTTTATTTTGAAATCATTTAAAAGTAAAATAATTATAAAAGAAAAAATTTATTTGAAAAATATTCTTATAATATTGTAAGGGAAGCTTCAAATATGTTATAATGGAAGAAAATATCTGCACTCCACGTATATGTTAAAAAACATTATTTCTTTAATTCCATCAAAAAGGTAAAAATGGGCCTGGTTTGGAAGATGAAAAAAGAATCTTTGATATAAAATTATATAAAAATTCAAACAAGGGTAAAAATGAATTTAACACATATAAAAGGAAATTGTAATTTTTTTAATAAATTTTTAATAAATAATGATGTGGATGATATAAAGGTAATAGTAGAAACTCACTTATAAACCACCTTAGATAAGGAAGAGATTGTAGAATTAACCATTACCTAGTACATTTCATTGATCAATGGTACTTTAACCTTCTGTATAATAGTTTAATAATTGATATTAAATTATACAACAACCAAATACATAAATATGATAATATATATGAACTTATAATATTTATTTGTTAATAATATTTTAGTGGTATCATTGTTTTGGGTGTTTACTGATTCGTTTTGCTTTATATGCGTGGTTACATAATCTTTGTTTGTTATGAATAGAATGTATTTTATTTATATAAAAAATTATATTATGTTCATCAACATTATTTTTAATAATAAAATTAAAATTATTCCTGAATGGTTATGATAGAGAATGAATTTCATCACTTTCATGGAGAGTGTAATTTGTATGTATACACGAGAAACAATATCATTATATTGATGGTGAAATCATTTGTAATTTGAATTTATATCATATATAAAAAATTATTTAACTATTATATTTATTATTTATATCATTTTAACTCAATATTATACTGATCCAGATAATTAAGTGTTTGAATTACAAACTACACCACGACATAGAGACGGTAAGTCGTATGTATGTACGTATGGTGTCCTGTCATTCATAGGATAGATAGAATAATGAATATGGTTGTACCATATTTATAATAACCTCAAATTATGTATAAGTTACTATTTTTCTTATTTTTTTATGGAAACAACAAATAAATATGAAGTGAATGAAGACAAGAACTTTGAAAGAGGTGGTCATATTATTACCTCTTCTATGGGTGTTTCCTTTTGAGTTGAACAAAAGGGCTCAGTAGGATGTCTTTCAGGTCATTTTAAGGCCTCTAAGAAAATGTGAGGGTATTTGGGATGACATTTTAGAAGGTCTTGGCTGAGCCAAATTGATTTGGATATTTTATTTTGAGAGAATGGTATGTATCCTTTTATAAGATAGAAGCGGGTCAGTTTAGAAAAAGCATGAAATGTTATTTTATTATAAAATGATATTTGGTTTATAATGGCTCCAAAATTATTTATTTCAAAGATAAGGTGGGTAGGGTTCAGAAACCTCTCAAAATATTGGTTTTATATTGGTTTAGTTTACCTATCCTTATCTTTTAGATTTTACTCTAAGTTAAATAGTTTAACTTTTACCATTAATTTCTGTATTATTATAAAAAATTGATTATAAAAATACTATAAAAATCCATGAGAACCCCAATTGGTTAATAATTGATAATATATAACATTATCTATTTCCTTTTTCCAAACCTTATATTTTTATGAATATTATATCGATTAATAATACAATATTTTAAAAAAACACATTTATGTCATTTTTGACAATATTTAGTATTTTGTTTTTGTGAAAGTTGTAGAAACGTAATCACATCCAGAAAAATTCGTTAATAAACCCTAAAATGTCATATTAACCTATAAAATTAGTGTAATTCATCGTGAGTCTCAATTTAAATTTATTTGGATATTTATAATATCAATTATTTTAATCATTCATTAATTAGGTAAGTACCGCATCATCATTGTGTCATAAATAAGTTTAATTATTTAATGTATAAAAATTATAAATACAATAAAATTTATGTAGGAAATTTTTTTTATTTCAAATGGATATTTATAGTTGAATTTATCTTATGTAAAATTCAATATTATAAATATATTAGTTAGTTAACTTTGAATTTAAACATTGAACTCTTCTTTATATAAAAATAATAATAAATTTACTAATATAATCCAAGTGGACCATAAGGATCGTATTTAGTTCCTAAAGTTTATTTAGGTAGAAATAAAGTTATTCAATAGAACTTGTACATGTGTTAGGGTAATTATAATATCATATTTTACTTTTAATTAGCCTATTTACTTTTAATCGTGGTAAATATAAGTCAAAAGTTACAATTCACCAAAAAATATTTTCATCTTATTGAACCACATATTACATACTAATATCATCCAAGTATCTCATATTTTTGAAATTCAACACACTAATGTGGTGAAATTATGTTTTATGAAAATTTGGAAATGCGCATAAAAGGTGGGTAAGAGACGTTAACAATTTCAATAAAATTTTATTCATCTAATTTTGTTATAAAATGACACCAATAAATTATATTGAACTAATATAAGTATTTTATATATTTTTTGAAAAGAAAAATTAAATTAAATTAATAATTATTTAAATAAAAAGTCAGTTTTAAACAACAATGTAGTGTTTTTCACTATAAATCAAAATTGAATTTTTTTGAAATATACAAAAAGTTAACCCTAAGTTAATTTTGATGTTTCATGTCCAAAAATGAAGTCCATTTTAAAAAATAAAATTTATAAAATTTCAAAACGTGGGTATTGTTATTCATAACAGCTAGTTTGATTGGTCATGGTGTTTTATAACTCAAAGTTGTGTATATTTGAAGCTATTGTATTATTCAAAAAGAAGTGTATCGTAGAATCTTGGGGTGTTAGAACAATAATATAAATACCACATCTCACACCTCTATGGCCATGAGAATATTATATGTTCTATAAAATTTCCTCGCCAGGTATATTGAACATGTTCATGACCTCATGGTGTCACAAAAAGGCCAAAACCAAAGGCCTTAAGGAGGATCCCAAGGATAAGAGATCAAGATGTAAGAATCATCTTCCACTTTTATGTGTACTCTGTCCAATTCCATTATTTTCATATAATATAATTACCTCAACATATCTAGAAGATATGAAATCTCTATAATATTATGTATTCTTTAGTTTTATCATGTTCATATAAAATGTTCACCTTCTTCATTCCTCTCCTCTCATTAAAGAGGATGTGTTTCTAATTTCTGTTAAATCCTTCATATCTGATGATAAACCCATTAGTGGTTGATAAAAAATTTAATGTTTATTTTTTTACATATTTAATGTTCATGAATGAACTTCAATGCATGAAATTAATTTAAATAATGAAACAAGTTCATTATTATCAAGAAACTGCCAAAAATGATCTAAACAATCATTTTTAATGTTTTATCTAACGATCCATAATAATGTATGATCACAAAATGATTTATGGTAACATTATATATTTTGGAATCATATGAATAAAATTTCATTCCATTTATAGAATATAATTTCAATATGACATGAAAATAAAATAAAAACAGACCATGGAAATCATGTAAAGAACACACCCAAAACAATGGAAGGAATAAAACAATAATAATTTAGTGGTTGAATGATGTTATGAAATGACCATATACGGTGTTATAAACATGAATATGTATCAATAAGATATTAATAACACTCTTTTAACCAGTATAATTGAGTTTAATACATATTTAATGTATCATAAAAATGAGTTAAGGGAATTTATATCCCTATTTCCATTCGTTGGAGTAACCTTCAACATCATTATTTATGTGGTACTAAAATTGTTTTTGTGATGCGTATTATTTATAATATGTTTAATTATGTGAATTCACAGTTCATATACATGTTTCATCCACTATATTAAGTCTCACTTTAGTTCATGGATATTTTTAATGGGTTATTATTTTAAAATCTTCTTTTAAAAATCTGTTTTACAAAATTCAAAAGCATTCTTTTAATGAAATTATTCATTTTGTAATATTATTTTCTAGTCTTTGGGAATTGTTTATTATAATGGGTGGGACCTATACCTCCCTTTAATTAATTGGGTATGTGTAATTTTAATGTTGGCAATATGGTATTCCAAATGTAACTGCGATGGTTAAAAAAAATTGTAAGGTAGCCATGAGGTTTTAAAATTATAAGGTAGTCGAGAGGGTTAAATGAATATGTATGAAATTACCCAGGATACATTTATGGATGTATTTATGTTATAATTGTTTTGATTACATCTCATGGATATCTCATGTTTCAAAAATTAATTTTATGGGGGGAAACTATGACTTTTTGGAAATGATATCATATGTTACAAGTATTTATTGAATGAGGGTTTATTTCATTATTTTTCTATCTCTTACAAGGATTTTTGTGCTCATCCCAAGTTATTAAATGATTATCATATTTTATAATGATTTTTATGCAAAATAATGAATCCGTGTTAAATTTTATTTACATTTTTCAATGATTTCTTATTTTATTATGAAATGTTTTTTATTTTGAATGAAATTAATAATGATCTTATGGTATCCACTCTATATTAATATGGAATATTATGAATGTAGTATGTCCAATTTTTTTAAATATATAATCATGAAAAGATCCTCAATGTTAAAGGGATTGAGTTCATGAAAAAAATTCACTATTATGTTATGTAATAAGGTCAGGTTTTTATAGTATGTATTATATGATGGTTTAAATGAATTTACGGGTAAAAATGATTATTATAAAATAACATAATTATTTTTTACTATATTGTTAATTTGAAATTTTATTTTATTAAAATATTACCATGTTCCTTTTACTAAGATATGTTAGTTCATAATAATTTTCCACATAAGAAACATGGAAGATAAAGAGGAGAGGCACCGACATAATGATATATGTCTGAATCTACATCATGGAATTGTAGTGATTGGAACCAAGATGTTTATGATATTCCTGGCTTAGATAACATTGTAAATAAATGGTGGTGTTATCCTTAAAAGAGAAAAACCAGAGGTACAACAACAGAACATGATGATAGAGGCACTTTTTCTGAGATAACACCCTTCTTCTTACATTGTATCTCTTAACCTAGTGGTGGATTAAGGATGGATTAAATACCTTGAAATGATATTCTATTATATGGTATGTTCAGGTAATCGAAAAGGTATGTATTTCCATTTATTGTTTTAAAGGTGAAGCTGACTGATGGAGGTCAATGGTCCCGAATATCAGGGATATATAATAGATTTATTCCTTAGGGTGGGATGAATTAAAAAGTATTTTGCTTTAAAAATACTTTCCTAAGGTGTTAGACAAAGTATGGTGAAGTAATTACTTGAATTAAGGAAACCCGAGGATGATTAAGTGGCTGGGAATGAGGTAGAAATCACTTGACGGACGAGGTTTTCTTTAAATCTTATTCAAGATATTGATAGAAAAATCACCTACTTTGACTCAGGATTAAATCGTTGTTATCAAACGGTTTTAGCCTCCCGTGATTTCAAAAGTTATGATAAAGATGTTTAATTTGATGTGAGGGTAGATATGGAGTTTTCCTTTGATCACATAAACATTTACAAAAAGGATAATAAGTTTTCTAGATAGAATGTTATGGGTACGATTCAACCAAATAAATTTAATGGTAAGAAATTCTAGTTTGTAGTTTGTAAAAATTATTACCAAATGTACCCTGGGGAATGACTTACCGAAATTTGGATGTGATTTAGATGTGGGTATTTATGGACATAGGTCAATATATTATAATACAAATGATCCTAAGACTAATCTAGATAAAAACTATTTATAGTGTTTTAAATGTTGATAGATGAGTCACTATGTAAATTCATGTCCAAAGAGAGATTTGAATGACGAAAAGAAGCTAGAATGTAAGAATAATAAGTTTATTGATATCCTTTGTGTCTACATCAGTAGAATATGGGCCATCTAATGAAGTTGTATCAGGTACCTTATTTGTTTTCTCAGATTTTTCTAATGTTATTTTTGGGACGGAGTGTAAAAATTCCATTTTTTAGCAATTTTATTGTAATTTGGAAATATCACCTAAAAATTTCAGATCCGAATTTATATTTAAAACAGAAGGGAAAATATTATAGAAAAGATGAACTGTAAGATTATTTCTATTATGGTATGTGGAAATACTTTACATAAAAACATTGTTATTTTTTCGAATATAGAGTTTTATGTATTGTGGGGAATGGATGGGATTTTTATTTATTATTCAATGATTTATTGTAGTTCTAATAAAGTTGTTTTAAAAAAATAGTTTCAGTGTGTATACAATAAATAACACATACAATTCATAACATATCAAGAATATGAGAAAATATTAAATGATGAAAATGAATGTTATCATGCTCATATTGTGGAAAACAATGGAATTGTTCAGATTAATGATGTTTTTAATATTTATATTTATTCGACATAAAATGTTTCCTTCTTAAAACAATTTAAATAAAGTAAATGAGGCATATAATTAATATTAACCTTTTCATGTACATAAGAATATTTCTAAATTAATTTTACCTAATTGAAATATAAAAAATATATTTTTAAGGAATACGTCAAAAGAGTTTTTATTTATAATAAAAGACTATAACAGAATGAAAATAATTAAATCATAATCCCCATAAAATAATGAAATTAAAAAAAATAACATACCATAATAATAGATAAATTCATGATATAACATTTCAATGGGTCCTTATTCACACCATATAAAAGAATAATGGTTCATAACATCAATATATGCCTCAACAAATGAAAATACATTTGATATACCTAGCCTTATGTTATAATTTTAATGTATTTCATTATATTCCTACACAATCAAAAGTAAATTATTTATTTCCCTAAGAAAATGTTTAAATTGTATAAATAATTTTATTGAATAGAGTAAATTATTATATTGATTATATAATAAATAAATTTTATATCATATGTTTTTACAACACTATGGTTTTATATCAAAAATGGATTTGGTATGTAGATTTTGGAAAATGAGGTAATTATTTAAACAAATAAATAATAATTATCATCGAATAATTAATTTATTTATACATAATTTTTTCTAAAACCTGATAATAAATATGTGTATGAAAAATGAATTAATGTTGTGATCATGGAGACTGTGGGTAGTACGTCTGAATAATCATCATTTCATGTATTAAATAATATTAATAGAATAATTTTAAGGTATATTTTATTATTATAAAAAATATAATATGATAAATAAAATATTTTTTAATTATATAAAATTTTATATATTATTCCAGGTATTCAGTGGTGAAAATAGTTTCACATTGCTTCAAGGAGGTGGTAGTCTATACACTGATAGATGATACAATCAATTTATTAGTGGATGAAAACATAATATTGAGAATAATATTACGTATAAATTTATTTTTTTAAACATATTTCATAAATATAAAATATATTTCATTTATTTTACATATATTCATTATATTTACCACTATTAACATCTGTATAATGCATTTGTTATAACCCTATTATAATTATTCTTGAGGCGGTAGTCTGCTATAAAAACGAGTGATGTTATTATATCCATTAAATAATTGAATATTATATAATAAATAAAGGGGTATAATATTGTAATAAATATCATATATAAGGTTTGGATACAACATTATACCAACCCATGAGAAGTGGTTATTGAAAATGCAATCATCGTCATTTCGTAAGGTAGTTGTCCTCCGTACACACAAATAATGATTTAGTAACCCATAATAAATAAGTATGTATTGTTTTTTTATTTCCATTATCATATAAAAATATCATTATATCTAATTTTTTGAGGTTATTATATCATCAAGGTATAGCAATAATTTATTCTTGTGGAGTAGGAGGTAATATAAAATGCTCATTGATGAATGTTTACTAAACTTTTGGTGTCTCAACTGGGTTTTCCTCAAATCTATTTGTTGGTTGGATTACATCTAAAATTAATTATTATATGATTATTGAAGTGGATTTTAGACGATATTTTTTTAATTTTTGCGCCATCCTATATTTTAATTGGGTGATTATATGTGTAGAGTGGAAGCCCTTTATATGTTAGGTGAGTGGAACACATGTAAATTTATGAATTTGTGAATTCCAGACATATTGATTTTCATCTCAAAAGACCCCAATAATGGTCATTTGTCAAGCATATAATGTATGAGGGCAAAATATGACAATAAAATGGGGTTTGGATTAGTGTTGGGTCAATTTTAGACATTATAAACTATTTTTAACGACCATATAAACATGTTATTACATTAAAAATTTTATGTAATTTTAATTTTTTTACTAATAAACATGGTAAAAATATATTTTAACATTATTGGAAATTAGAAAATATTATTTTGAAAAATATTTAATAAAATTTGATAAATTAAATTCATAAAGGTTATAAATAATAATTTAATATTAATATCGTAGATACAACGAGATAATGTCTTTTTAAGAAGAGTAGTTTTTGAGAAAAAAAATGATTTTATATAGGCTCTATGAATTATAATAAATTTATGAAACAAGATAATTATTTAATTAAATTTTATATTTTAATTTCTATTAAAACATTACAAATTATGGATTCTTTTAGCTATTTTAAAATTATAAATATTATGTATTTAAAAGTAATTTCCACCAAAAATTTATCTTTAGACCTAAAAAATAATATAAAAAATAAGGTTATTCACATGTAATTAATTAGAGTAAATATAACTAAATAATACATATATTTCATGATATTTTATTGAACAAATATTTTTACTCATTAATTGAATCATCTTATTACTCATTTGATAGCTATGTTCTAACATTGTCGTGGTTTTCATTTTTCAATATTTGGGTATGGATGAGAAGGAATTGTGAGGATTTCAAGTGTGTTGAACTAAGATATGTGTGGGAGTCATAGCATCAAACCTATTGGGCCTTCAACCTACTAAAAATCACACACCATGTGATTTTTTATAGTATGTGTATATAATATGTAATGCCATGGACCTCTCTGGTATATCTCATTGCTGAAATCAGTGTTGGATCGAATAATTAGATGTATATGTATATTAGATGGAATAATACAAGAGGGGGGGTGAATTGTAGATTTAAAAACATTGTGTTTGAACACTTAAGATGTTAGTTTAAATGATCTTAAAATAATACAAGAACAAACACCCACAACTGTATTGAATATAAAGATATGATATAATGTAATACAATAAGAAATGTGAAAAAACTGTATTCCAAAGAATACAATAATCAGAGTAAAGTAAAAGTGCGAGATTCTATCATAAAACCTACAGAATCTAAAAATTATAAAATTTAATAGTATAAGTGTAATTGGAACAATTAAAAATGTATATAAAATAGAAAAGGAAACAAAACTATTTCCTTTCTAATACAATTGGGAACGGAAATGTAAAAGTATTACAATTCTTTTGACCCAAAGAGAAGGGTTATCCTTTCACATAGGATAAGAGGTCTGTCTTACCACCACCTTGGTAAGCCCTCGATACGATGATCGGTACGACTATCTACCTATCCCCAGCAGCCCTCAATACGATGATCGTTTCGTCTGTCTGCCTATCCCCGGCAGCCCTCAATTTTGTAGTTAATCAGCACCTCTGTCATTCAATCACTTGAAATCCCTCAATATGATTATCAGTCACACAAAGAAAAAACAAAGCACTTATAGAAATAAAAAAACATGGAACGAGATGTTCACATTTTGTAGTTTCAAGGATTTTGCACGAAGCATGAGATAAGTAACAGCGTATTTCTCTAGAACTTGATAGAAGCAATGTATCACAGTTTCATACACACCCCCTTCTTGTCATCAAATGAACTCTTATTTATAGGCCTCAGGTTCCAATGGTCACATTGCCTCCAACAGTCATATTTTTGTGAAAAACTCGGAGGTACTTGGACTCCTGACAATATAATGGTCATATTGAAATAGAAAACACGACATTATTTTGATTAGTTTGTAACTAACTCCACGAAATCATTTTGGTTTAAACAAAAGATATATGAAGTTTATAAACATGAGTACGATTAATTGAGTCAATACAATTTCTAGTCAGTTCTAAAAATATAGTGAATACGGTCAGCATGATCAGTACAATCCGCATAGTCAGTATGATCAGCGTGGTCAGTACGATCATCATTGTCAGTACGATCGGCATGGTCAGTATGATCAGCGTGGTCAGTACGATCAGTATGGTCAGTATGATCAGCATGGTCAGTGCGATCATCATGGTCTGTACGATCAGCATTGTCAATACGATCAACGTGGTTAGTATGATCAGCATGGTAAAAGACATTTGTGATTTCCAAAACAATATATAGAAGTCAAAAGAGGACTTTTGACTAAAAAATCTCCCCCTTTTTGGAAAGCACAAAACACAAAGTAAAAAAAATACTTATCTTCCCCTAAGTTATTGGAAACTCTTCTGAATATTAAATATGAATACAACTTAATCCGCCTTAGGTATGTATTTTCCTAAGGATTGTATTCACATATTTTCCTTGGTTTCTAAGTATTTGATTAAAAGATTCTCCCTTTGTAAAACATTCTCACCCTTTATAAAAAATTCTCACCCTTTGTGATTTACAAAAATAATGGGGTAATCTTGAGTTTCCTGAAAGGGTTAGAAAATAATTGCAAGACAATGGAAAGATTAATATAAATATCATTAAGATAACAGACAGTCTTCACACAAAAAAATACAAGTCATTTGTTTTCTCCTTAATTTTCCTTCTTTATCAATTCATAAAGAACAACTTTCATATTTTTGATTTCATTCTTATCTTCAGAAATTGAGTCACCTGGAGATCTAAGAAGCTCTTATTGTTCATCAAAAAGCTTATCTTGATTCCTGATGGTCTCTTCTTGGACTCTGATTACATCCTCAAGTGTATCAATTCTGTTTTGCAGATTCTTATTATCTTTGGATAACATAGAATTTTGTTTCTTCAAAAAAACTAATTCATCTTTGAAAGACGAAGCCTTCAAAAACTCTGACTGAAATTAATCCATCATCTCTTGCAATTCTTTCACTGAAGGAATTTCTGCTCCATGAGTTACCTGATTAGGCCATTCAACAAAATATTTGTCAATTTTGTTGAAAGAAATTGCAAGATCATTTGAGAACCTTCTTATATCTTTAATTGATATCTCATGTTTATTCACTGAGCTCTCTATTTTGTAAGACCACTTGGTCATTCATTAGCAAGCCTTCTTATGAACAGTCGAAGTTTCAGATATAAAATTCAAATCAACTTCAACTGACAAAAAATTCTTTCTCAATTCTCTTACAGAGCCGAACATCTTACTCTGATTATCAGTGATAAAATCAATTTTCCATTCCAGTCTGGGGAAATAGGGAATAGTCTTTTAAACCCTCCTAAAAACATGAACAATGTAATCACTTCTCTTGAGAGAGATTGTTTAATCTGAATTAGTATCTTCATCATACGAATGTAGTTCATTTGATTGGCTTCAGTCAACAACTTTCTATTTTCCTTTTTCTTTTTCTTTCTCCTTTATTTCTTCATCCAATTTATCACTAATGGAAATAAATGTTTCAGAATGAGATGATTGAGCACCTTGCATTTCTTGAGAAGGTATTTTATCTGGTGTTTCAAAATATTCAACGGGTGCTTGATCGTCATGAGGAACTTATTGAATACCTTCACTCTACTTTTGGTATTATTCTTCTCTACTCTTTTTCAATCTTTGAAGGAATTATAAAAGAAATTCTCCTTCCTCTTCTTCAACTTCCTGTATTTCTTCCAAAATTTGTTCCCTTTTTCCTTTTTTAGGAAGACTCTGTACGATAGGTTCTTGATGTATTTCTTCCATTAGTTGAGCACTAGCATCCTCAACCATTTTCCAAACATTAGAGATATCATAGTCTTGAGCCTTTCTTTTTAAAATAGTATTCTTTTTCTTTTCAGCTTGAAGGGTTTCCTCTACCCTTATTCTTTCTGCAAAAGCTTCAGCTGGGTCAAGGACAAACTTCGGTTCACCTTCTTTTCTCTATTCTCTATCTTTTCTCCACTTGGCCACAACCTCCTTACTGTACTTCGGATTCTTCTTAGGCTTTGAACTGGTTTGCAGACCTGACTTTTGAAAAGCACTAGCAGAAGGATTGTCTTTGACAGGAATAGGTTCCTAATGATTCTAAGCCGAATCAGCTTCCAAATCCTTTACAAAGTGCTTTTGAATTATGAACAAAACAAACATTCATGTTTCTCAATGTACTCTTACTAATACAGTATGGATTTAGATCTATCAAATTTCCTTTCAAAGGAATATTACAAAACTTCATGCTATTGAGAATTTACATCATAAGAATGGCTGGATATATAATCAAACGGGACTTAATTGCTCATGACTTAACATTCTTGATAGTTTAAAAAACGTATCCCATGAGATTCTCTTTTCTCATGTTGACAAGATAGTCAAGCTTAAAAATATCAGAAAATTTCAGAGTTTCTCTATCCACATTCCTTGGGATTAAAAAACCTTCAATCCAAAGGGCCAAAAATCTATTATCTGGAGAAATATGAGCCACTTTCCTCTTCTCTTCATTTATAATAAACAAAGGCTTTTCAGAACTTTATTTGTTAAATGTACCAACTTCCTATGGTAGTTTATGATATGGATAGAAAGAATAACATTCTATTGGAACATTTAGAAAATGAGTCGCTTGTTTCGTAAACATAGATAACTTTCTATCGTACACAACAAAATTGATGGTCATGTTTTTATCAAAAGATACAGTTTTGTAAAACTGACTTACTTCATCAATAAGAACCGGATCTTGAGAAAACTATTTTCAAAAAATAAATTCTCCCAGCCTTGAAACAAAATAATTCTTCTAATTGTAGAATCGTATGAATAAAAAAAGTCCAGAGAAACTAACCTTTCTCAGAAAAAATCGTTCTCTGGAAAAGACTTTGAAGACATTTCTGTAGGAGTATTAGTAGTGGAATGAGACATATAGGTGAAGCCACTAAAAGATCATACGATGTATTAAATCGATGGAGCAAGGCTTCACCACAAATCCTAATAAACCGATGTGGGTTTGGGGAGGGGAGGGTTGATTTATAGGCGAAAAATAATGACCATTAGTCTTATACGGTTGAGGTTAGAAGAAAAGAAATTAACAGAAATGATTAAAATGAGAAAACAAGTTTTAAAAAAATGAGGCAAGTATGTACTTGTCGTAGATCATAAGGTAATTGTTGGTTTAGATAGTATTAATAGTGAAAGAAAACACAGACATATGAAGAAAAACAATACTATCAATCGCCATTCCAATGGAAAACAATGATGTTATCATGTAATGACATTCTGATGGAAAATAAATTCAGTACCATGATCATACGTGCCGATTGAAAAGAAATTCATTACCATGAATGGACGTGCCGATGGAAAAGAAATTCATTACCATGAACGGACATGTCGACATAAAAGAAATTCATTACGATGAACATATGTGCCGATAGAAAAAAATTCAATACCATGGATGGACGTGCCGATGGAAAAGAAATCATGACCATGGACGGGCGGGCCGATGGAAAAGAAATTCATTACCATGAACAGACATGCCGATGGAAAAGAAATTCATTACCATGAACGGACATGCCAATGGAAAAGAAATTAATTACCATGAATGGGCATGCCGATGGAAAAGAAATTCATTAACCTGAACGGAAGTGCCGATGGAAAAGAAATTCATTACCATGAATGGATGTGCCGATGGAAAAGAAATTTGTTACTATAGGTTGACGTGCGGATGGAAAACAAAGTCGTTACCATAGTTTGATGTGCCGATGGAAAACAAATTTGTTACCATAGGTTGATGAGTTGATGGAAAACAATGTCGTTACCATTGGTTGACGCGCTAATGGAAAACAAAGTCCTTACCATATGTTGACATGCCGATGGAAAACAAAGTCATTAACATAGGTTGATGTGCCGATGGAAAACAAACATATTACCATAGGTTGACATGCCGATGGAAAACAAAGCCATTACTATAGGTTTGTGTTCCAATAGAAAACAAACTTGTTACCAAATGTTGACGTGCCGATGGAAAACAAATTCGTTACCATAGTTTGGCGTGCCGATGGAAAACAAACTTGTTACCATAGGGTGATGTGCTGATGGATTTTGATTCTGATGGATAGATAGTCAATATGGTAATAAGTCAAACAATACGAAAAATAGAAAGTCAAAACAATAACCTAGACTAGAAAAAAATAATAATAATAGAGAGAATTAATAGAATATAAAGACATTAGATAAATAAAAATATAAAAACTAAGTTACGAAAAACAAAAAAAAAGGATACAAAAAACATAAAAACAATGTTATGAATAACATATAGACAATGTTATAAAAACAATGGTATGAAAAACATAAAATCAATGTTATGAAAAACATAAAAACAATGTTACAAAAAACATAAAAACAATGTTATGAAAAACATAAAAATAATGTAACGAAAAACATAAAAACAATGTTACGAAACACATAAAAACAATGTTACGAAAAACATAAAAACTATGTTACGAAAAACATAAAAACAACATTACGAAAAACATAAAAACAATGTTAAGAATAACATATTTTCCCCCTTTATAATAATAGTTTTTTACCAACAAAACATTTGAAATAAGATCATTTTGAAGAAAAACAATTTTACCTATTCCAACAATATTTCCTTGAGCGTTATCTTTGAAGGTAACTTTTCTACCTTTTGTTTTGATATCCTTTTCAAAGAAATAATTATTTCCAGTCATGTGTTGAGAGAAACCACTATCCATGTACCAAATATTATTGTTGGTACACTTCTCATTTTCCTGAAAAATAAACAATTAGTTTTTCAGAATCCAAACTTGTTTGGATCCAGAATGGTTAGACAAAAGAATTTTAGTAATCCACATTTGTTTTGAAAAATGAGCTTTATGAAATCCTAAAGACTGAGTTCTGTTAAGAGAACAGTCTCTTTTCCAGTGTCCTCCATATTGAAACTTTGTACAAAAAGGTGTATTTTGAGGAACAAAATAGTTATTACTAAAAAATGGTATGGAATGAGTATAACCAAGTCCAGAATGATTTCGCAAAGGTCGGATTTGTGAATACATGAGGTTAATGATCTCTTTTCCATATGTAAATTTGAAAAACATTTTTTCAAGGAAAATATTTCTGATTTTAGTTTTAAAAATTAGTTTTAATCCTTTAAAACATTTGATTTTGAACTAGAGTTAGGCTCTGAAACATTTTTTATAGAAACAATATTTTCAAGATCCAGAGAAATCTTATCCTTATTAGATCTGACTTTTTCAAGGGTTTTTAAAATACTTTCAAAATCAGAAGCTTTCATATCAATATCACTATAATGATCTAATACTTCTTTAATTAAAATTGAAATTCTATAATTTTCTTTATCAAGATTTTTCTTAAGTTTAGAATTTTAATTTTCAATTAATTTAGAAAACCTAGTCACTTATTCAAAAGAAGGAAATGTGTCATCTTCTGATGACGAATATTCATCATTTGAAGATTCATAATATCTATTATCAGTATAATTTGCATTCAAAAAAACATTTGTAATAGCTTCATCATTATGTACCATTTCCATGAAACAATGATATTCAATTGGTAGTCTGGTTATAAGTCCAATATTTATTTGTCCTGAGGACACATATTCAGAATAATTATCTGATGAATTGCTACCACATGCACTCCAAGTATCATTTTCCTTCAAGACATTATTTGTCTTTGTCTTGTAATACATTTTCTTATTCCTTTCAGAATGTTTCTCCTTTTTGTCTTTTCTCTTCAGTAATAGACAATCAGGCCTTATATGTCCCACTTTCATACATTCATAATAAGTTACCTTTGAATCTTTCTTTTCCTTCCTATCTTTCTTTTTGAATCTGTATTGGAAGTATTTCTTTCCCACGATCTTGTTCATCCTTTGAGAAATATTGGATAACTCATTATCCGAGTGATCACTATCACTTGATTCTGATATAACAACTTTCTTGTCTTTGGATCTTGTTATCCTTTCAGGTGTTTTAGCTTTAGATGTGGTAGTAAAAGATAAACTTCCATTCCAATTTATATTCTTATTGAAATCTGCATTTCTCTTCATTTTTGTCTCATACTGTAGAAGAGTTGCAAAGAGTTCATCAAGAGAAATCTGGGAAACTTTTTTGTTTTCATCAATAGCATTCCTTTTTGACTCCCATTCATTTGGCGTTATGTCAATAATCTTATATACAAGAGCTTCATCATCATGAACTTTTTCTCCCATAGATTGTAAACTGTTGAAAATTGTCATAAATCATTGTTTCAATTTACACACTAGCTCTCTATAAAGAATAATAAATCCTTGATACTCGGCTCGAAGCATTGATCTTCTTGTTTCTATAACCTTGGATGTACCAAAATGTGTGACTTACAACTTCTTCCAAATATAGTTGGATGCTTCTTAAGAAGATATCTGGCTGTATATATTCTAGGTCATAGAGCATAATGAAGTATTGTGTACCATGTAATTCAGTTGATATTCATACTTCTCTTGATTAGTGGAAGTCATGACTTCTTTGTTAGGAGTTTTGTAACCTCCAGTAAGCATAATAAAATTGTCTACACCAGTATTGACCATGAATGTCTTCATTCAATCTCTCCTGTACTCATAATCATTCAAATCAAAGATAGGTGTTCTAGAAGGATTTAGGTTTTCAATTGACCCAATATTCATTCCTGCAATCTAATGGGACAAAATATTTTCCACTCCGCACGTTAGTGCAGTAAATAGTTGAAACAATAATATAAAAGAAAAAGAGCTAGTAAAAAAATCAGTGAAAACCTACTCTGATACCAATTGTTGGATCGAATAAGTAGATGTATATACATATTAGATGGAATAATACAAGAGGGGGGTGAATTTTAGATTTAATAACATTGTGTTTATACACATAAGAAGTTAGTTTAAATGATATTAATCTAATACAAGAAAAAACACCCAAAATTGTATTGAATAAAACGATATGATAAAATTTAATACTATAAGAAATGTAAAACAATTGTATTCAAAAGAATACAATAATCAGAGTAATGTAAAAGTGTGAGATTCTATCATAAAGCGTACATAATTTAACAATTATAAAATGTAATAGTATAAGTGTAATTGGAACAATTACAAATGTATATGAAATTTAAAAGGAAACAAAACAATTTCCTTTCTAATAAAATTGGAAGCAGAAATGTAAAAGTTTTACAATTCTTTTGACCCAATGAGAAGGGTTATCCTTTCACCTAGGATAAGAGGTCTATCTTACCACCACCTTGGTATGACCTCGATATTTTGATTGGTAAGTCTGTTTGCCTATCCCCGGAAGCCCTCGATACGATGATTGGTTTGTCTGTTTGCCTATCCCTAGAAGCCCTCGATACGATGATTGGTTCGTCGGTCTTCCTATACCCAGCATCCCTCGATATTGTAGGTAATCAGCACCTATGTCTTTCAATAAGTTTAAATCCCTTAATATGATGATCAACTGCACAAAGTACAATCAAATCACTTATAGAAATAAAAAAACTAAGAACGAGCTGTTCACGTTTTTTAGTTTCAAGGATTTCGCACGAAGCATGAGAGAAGTCACAACATATCTCTCTAGAACATGATAGATGAAAAGTATAAAAGTTTCATAAACACCCCCTTGTTGTCTTAAAATGAACTCTTATTTATAGTCCTTAGGTTTCAAAGGTCACATTGCCTCCAACGGTAATATTTCTCCGAAAACATGGAGGGACTTGGACACCAGGCAATATAACGGTCATATTGAAACAGAAAACATGACATCGTTTTGATTACTTTGTAACTAACTCAATGACATTGTTTTGGGTAAAAAAAATATATATGAAGTGGATAAACATGAGTATGATTAATAGAGTCAATGTAATTTATAGTCAGTACAAAAAATATAGTCAATACGATCAGCATGATCAGTACGATCAACATGGTCAGTACGATCAGTGTGGTCAGTACGATCAGCATGGTCAGTAAGATCGGCATGGTCAGTACGATCAGCGTGGTCAGTACGTTCCGCATGGTCAGTATGATCAACATGGTCAGTACGATCAACATGGTCAATATAATCAGCATGGTCAGTATGATCAGCGTGGCCAGTACGATCAGCATGGTAAAAGACATTTATGATTTCATAAACAAGATATAGAAGTCAAAAGAGGACTTTTGACTCAACAATCTGGTGTTTGAGGCGTTCTGAGAGGTCATGGTGACCCATCCCCAACACTTTTCCAAATTTCCAATTCTGTGAAAAATGTTTCCAGTTTTATGAATAGTGTCGCTCTGATTCAGAAATAGTGAGTCAAAATGGTGAGACAGAAATGGTGAAACGGTGAGTCAGAAATGGTGAGTCAGAAACTTTGAGTCTGAAATGGTGTCTCAGAAAGGGTGAGTCAAAAATGGTGAGTCAGAAATGGTGATTCATAAATGGTGAGTCATAAATTGTGAATCAGAAACAGTGAGTCAGAAATGGTGAGTGAGAAAGGGTGAGTCAGAAATGGTGAGTCTGAAACGGTGATTCAAAAACGGTGATTCAATAAACGGTGAGTCAGAAAAGGAGAGTTAGAAACGATGAGTCAGAAATTGTTATTTAGAAATGGTGCGTCATAATCCATTAGTCAGAAACAGTGAGTTAGAAATAGTGAGTCAGAAATGGTGAGTCAGAAACCGTGAGTTAGAAATGGTGAGATAGAAAGCGTGAGTCAGAAACAGTGAGTGAGAAATGGAGAGTCATAAATAGTGAGTCAAAAACCATGAGTTCGAAAGGGTGGGTCAGAAACGGTGAGACTGAAACCATGAATCAAGAACAGTGAGTCTGAAATGGTGAGACAACTCATGAATAGTGTCTTCAGAACTGTTTCATATTTACTTTTCCAAATTTCCATATTTTTCCTATTTTTCCAATTTTACATTTTCATGTGCGTAAAATGCATTTATGGCCTTGGTTTAAGGGATCTAAGGATGAATAAAATCCCATAACTCCTATATCAATTTTCCTAAGCCCCATGATGCATTTACGTGGTCAAATCACATGGTTAAATGCAATCTGATTTTGATGGAAAATCCATTATATCATAAAATGCCTCTCCATTTAATATTCTAAAGGGACAATACATCTTCCTCCCTTTTTCTATCTCCTAGTTCTATTGTGCATGATTCTTGATGCTTTTCTTCTTTCTTGTAGTAATCGTGAGATTAAACTATTCCATGTGAATTTTTTCCCCTCAATGTTCTTCTTGTTTCATGTGCACCCCCTGTTTTGGTGAAACCTTGCAGTATCCATCAATCTTCAATATAAGTTATGATTTGTCATCATTATTTTGGGTTGACCTTATCCTGTTTCTCCTTTCCATGATATGGCATGTGAACTCCATGTGTATAATGGAGTTTCTATGGTTTTAGTTGGTGCGGTCGTGCCGCGACATCCTCATGTGGGTGGAGTTATCACGGGAGGAGGTGGTCAAGATCCGTCGTGTGGATCATTCGCATATGAAGATCCTTAATAACCTTTCTAATGTAGGGGATTAGTTTATTCTATTTAATTTTTACATGAAATAGTATAGTTGGCATGTTTTAGCAACTGGATCACAATAGAATTGACAGAATAAATATTTGAAACAGGTACATAAATTGATATCAATCATATGGTATTGTATCTTGTTTTTGTTATATAGAATGATATCTATGCTTTCAATGTTTAGTTGTTCATTATTGATGGACATAGGTAAATAACATAAACCAGAATTAATTGATAATTGTTTTTCTAAAGATAAAGAGGCATGTAATTTAATCTGGTTCTTATTGTTGTATTTGTTTTCATGTTAGTCAAATTGGTGCAGTAACAAGTTAAAGTTACTTGTGATAGCTTACTATTTAGGTTTTCTGAAAAGGGAACCTACGAATAATAAATAGGTTAATTGAATATGGATCAATGAAATGATTTTTTTATAATTCCTTAGAGGGTTCAGAGTTATAATCTTGCTTATTCAAGGACCAAGAGCCCAACTAATAAGATTTTTGTTTTCCAGCTACTTGTTTTTTGATGTGATCCCAGATGGCTATTGTGATATGTGGGGGCATAGTGGCCTACTGTTTGATGTAGAATTGGATGCCTAGAGTTTCAAGATGCATTGGTTAATGCTTGTGGTTGTCAGGGAGGACACTGGGGATATGAAACGTGTTGGTGTGAATGTTTGGGTTTCAGCTGATTTTTCATGGTAGATTGTCTTCAATACATTCCCCACTGTTCAAGACAGCTAGTCTTTCTTATCCTTCATTTTGAAAGAGGTGAAGACGCATGGGTTATGACATGTTATTTATATGTTTAACTTCTCAATGGAGGATGTGTCCATGCTCTTTCTATAGGTAGAAAAGACTTGATGTATAGTTCATCTACTCACTGTATTGATCCCCTTCTGTTTAGAAGCATAGATTTTTTTTCTAGAATTCTTGGGAATTTGGGAAAGTAATGCTGTAAATAAATAATTTAAAAAATGATGTTAACCCATAGGGTTTCGAGCTTACGGGGGATCAAGGAAGAGGATGTGATTTGAAGGAACAATGTACTTTGGGTGTGAAGCTAATAAAATTTAAAGTGGAATTTTTATTGGCTAATTAATGTGTAAATAATTAATTAACAAAAATTTAAACTACTAGAAATATTATGAGGTAATGTATTAAAGCTCTTTAAATGGTTTTGTGCTTATAGGATACCCAGTCTTAGTAGTAGGAGCCCAGAGTCCGAGAGACGTTAGCTATAATTGAGTCTAAGACTAGGTTATGCCCATTGTGTGGTTGTGAGCAATAGTATATTCTGTAATTTTTGTGTTTCTATATGCTACTCCACCCTGTCAGTAAGGGAAACTGACACCCCATGGATTCTGAGCCGTAGGGGTGTATTCTCCAACATTCTGGTGGGAGGATGGATGGCTGACAACCTTCTTTTCCATGCTATCTTATCTTGGATGTTACTTGTGTTGGTAGGCACATTGTTTAGCTTTCCCCATATATGTGTGGAGAGGGTATTAATGGATTGTGGTTATTCACACACCTATATTTTGGATATATCATTCTATGGAATACTATAGGTATAACATGTGTAGGTTGTTATGGCTTGAGGAACCATACTCTATATATGGGTTGTAATGGCTTGAGGTATAATAAACGATGTATAACACACATTATGAAAGCTGTGGTGGCTCCTATAAACTACCTAGTTACTTTTATTACATAGATGTGGTGGTTATGTTGCATGAGGTGAATATTGTTGTGCTTTTCCCGGGTGTATGCTGGAGAACAATTTTTGAGAGAGATGCTTGGGACGTGCGACATTGGGGAAAAGTGGCAAACCAATGGGGAAGTAGTAATAGGGTAACCTTTATATTATTTATTATATTAAAAACTCTTATATGAGTTACTTGGTGGGAGTATCCATGGTGAGGTTAGGAACATAGTATACCTGTTTAGGTGTAGAGTTAGTTTCCCTTGTGGTTCACTGTAGTTTAGCATGTTTTCATTTCTTTTTCATGAGAGGCTTCATAGAGGATCCTACTGAGTATACTATTATACTCACCCTATTTATATATATACTACATTTTAGGTCACTTGGAGCAGGTTGAAGATCAAGTAGGTTACTATTGTCTTGTGGTTGAAAAATCTGTTCGGGCCTGAGGTTGCGGCTATTTTACATTCTTTTGGGTACTTACAGTTTTTATTCTTTTAGTTTAAGTAGTTTTGCATGACATTTCATATGTGTACTCAGGATTTATTTTATCTTACTAGTTTAGTTGGAGTTAGTTTTTGTCTATCTTATCTATCTCTTCTACGTGTGTTCTCATAGAGGGTAATGCCTCGGATTTTTGGGTTCGTTATACCCTTAGTGCAAGTGGCCAACCTGATGCCTACAGGAGGAGGGAATCAGGGGTCATTATCTTCCTTCTTACATTACTGGCCCAAGAGGGGAACACTTTGTAGGGAGGGGGTCATGAGACAGTGCTATCAGTGGTCAGGTTGAGAGATAAGATAGTGTTTGGAGTTAGGCATAGGTGGGGATTCATGGGTTGGCAGGGAAACATGGTCATTTATGTTTAGCATGTGATGTAAACACTGGAGACCGGCTAGAAAATAGGCATTTAAGACCCCCTATGATCTGATGTATGGACCATTATGTTTAAGATGGCTACAAAACAAAGTGATAGTAGTTACAGGGTAGGGACCTAGGAAAGTATCAAGCATCATTCTTCTTTGTTCCTATGTTTTAATGGGTAGACCTTTGAATATGTTAAACTAAAATTAATAAAAGAAAACAATTAAATACTTAATTAATGATTAGTCTCCAATATTATAGGTTTAGTAGCTCGAACAGTTTTTTATTTTACATGTATGGCTCAAGGTCGACTCCATCATCAGGATCACATAGAAGATGTCATGCAGGCTATGACCACAGGTCGGTGTCAGGTAGTGGTCGATGATGATGACACTTGGAGGAGAAAACTCTTAGAGTTTTAGCGCCAACGTCTGCAGACGTATGAGGTCTACGTTTCAGATGCTGTCATAAAATACAGGTTGGAGGAGGTCAAGATAGGTTTCAGTTCGATCCATGCTCGAAAATAGAACAGGTTTTCCATAGTTGTGATGATGTTGCGTAAAGTACTGAGGAAATGGTGGTTCTTGTTCTTCAGTGATTGCGAGGAGTTACCGATCTCATGGGAGGATTTTTGAGACGAGTCTAGTTTCTAGTTTCTTTAGTCAACCATGAAGGAATCCAGTCTCTATGAGATTCATACCCTTTGATAGGGGAGATCTAGTGTGCGAGAGTTTGGAATCCATATCTGGAACCTTTTTCGATTTGCCTCGTAACTTTTTCCAGATGAGGAGGATAGTGCGAGGCATTTTGAGGAGGCTTTGCATCCAATGATCCAGTTCTAGGTTACCCCCATTATAATAATTGTAAGGGTTGGTATCCTGAGAACCAACTGTTTTGTACTTTGATTACATGAATCTTCACTTATTATATATTGTTCATTGTTCTGCATGACTATAATATAATAATGTCCTGGAATATTTGTTGCATTAATAAGGTCATGGCAGATCCCTGCTATGATGAGAACTTTAAAATACTATAACAATATTCTTAAATAAATTCCTACAGTTGGATGAAAAACTATGATAGGACACATAATATACAGACCGGAATGTGTGAGTACTCATAAGATGACGAGGCTCTCTCTCATGGAGTTCACACTTGGTAATCTCCATGATGGGAGATTATGAGAACAGACCTGCCAGTATGAATTCTGCATGTCTTGGTGTCAACAGGAATTGCTATCCACGAGCATGTGTAATGATCCATAGACTGGAATATTATCATTCACTCATGTCATGACTTGCGCTCTTTGATTTACTGACGAAAACCATCACGCTGACAGTTGGTGGGAAATAGGGAATGTTGGGTGCATCATGAGTGACATGTTGTTAAGGGATAATTCGAGGAAGTATTTTTCCCTTCCATTTATGGAAGTTGATATCTCGTCCCTTTGATTGAAATAGAACTGTCACATTAAATTCCATGTCCATGGTGTAAACGATGAGTTTATTTCAGGTAGTCAATGAATGATAGAACAAGCATATCGGTTTATGACACTGCCATGAAAACTACATAATTAGTTATTGAGACAAAGGGATTAAATTACACAGTAAGCATTCTTATGAGGTGATACGTCAATGCAGTGTAAACTTCTTTCTCTTGGGTGCCTTGACCCATTGCTTGACTGTAATCTTGGACTTTAGGAAAGCCCGCCTAATGCCAATGAGAAAGAGTCCTAGAGGGTCGCACACTAAGTGTATTCAAGTATCTCAGGAAGAATAAATATTATTCCCATACATGGTTTAATAATTATTCATGGAAGTATAAATAATTTTAATGTTGGGAGAAGAATAAAATAAAACAATTACATGCCGTGTATCAATGATAACATGTCGTGTAGTTTTATTTTGAATACAAGTACATGTCGGGTATTATTAAATATACACACCGTGTAATTATCATTTTGGAATGGAAATGAATAAATGAAAACAACATATACAAGACGTGTATATTGAATATACACACCGTGTAGTTTTCAATGAAAAACAAGTACACACTATTTAGTTTTTCCAGACGAGATGTTGAGAAAATATCGGTTTATTAAGTGATATTTATTATAATCAGTGTGGGAGCTTGGCAAGGAATTAATGACTCAACATCGGGTTTTCAAAAGGGTGTTAATGATATAAATATAACTAGTAACGCGTTTATTTATTTTCATAACTCTACAACCCCAAACATGATTATAAATATCCTTACAACCCCAAATCTTTTCCTTACACGCAAGAGAATCGTTTTGCACAACTATTCTATGGAATTCATTCATGTCTGAAAGAACCTCTTCCTCCATGAATGCTCTCATGACTGAGAGAGATCCCCTTCCATCAGATCAAGAAGATCTATGGAGGACAACGCAAGAAATGGTTTCTCTACACTAGCACCCAGAGAATCCTTTGATGACATCCAAAGATACGAGGTACACGTGTGGATCACTGCTAGAGGAAGTATACACATGGTTTCTGTGACACAATGGAGAATCACATCTGAATGTGATCAAGAACATCAACGAAGAAAGAACACCCAAAAGATATTTCTTTTAAATTGTTTAAATTAATTATAATCAACCTATAACGATCCTAATTTGAGGTTCCGGGACATTACTTTACATAGTCCATTTATGTGATTCGATCCGTGGAGACTAGTGTTTATCATCATATTGATCCCGGATTTATCATTGTTAATGACAAAAATCCATGTGGGCACATCCACCCATGCACTTTCATTGTGCCCGAAACCATCAAATGGAATCTGAGGGAGGTTACAACGTTGATTATAGTTATTTAGTTTTCATTGAGAATTTACACATTTATATTTGATTCAATTATAAATAAATCTTTCTATAAATATAAATAAACTAGATTTATTATTCCTCCTTTGTTTCTCGATTAATATCACAGAAACAACCTTTCAAATTAAGTTTTGATTAAAATAAAAACGAGGAACTCATTCATAGGAGCCTCTCTTTCTGTCTATACAACACGGGAATACACGAGGTGTTAAAAACATCTACATGCCATGTTCTTTGGTTCAACGAACCAACACTGGTCCGCCAAACCATGCCGTGTGAATTGAGTGTTCCTAAGTATTGATTAGGCCGTGTTGACACGAAATGAACTGTGCGTGGAAAACAGGAATACACTGAGTGTATGTTAGAGCAACATGTCATCTAATCTGATCCGGTCTAGGTGAAACCATGTACAAGTAGAAGCCATGTTCTTCATACACGAGATTTCCAGGCCGGTTACTGCTTAACAAGGAAGTACACGACGTGTACTCCTAAATTTCCAAAGTAGTGAAAACCCACCAAAGCCACCGATGTGTACTTTGGATAAAGGGTGAAAAGAAATTCATGCCATGTAAATATAAACTACACTCTATGTACTTTCCAGAAATGGAATTTTACCAAGTTTTCTCCAAAAGTACAAATACCTATACAAGGAATACGGATGAGAAGAATATCATGAAAATTCAGAAAGGAATTTAATATGATGAATTGATTATTTATAAGATCATAATTAATTGAATTTTAGCACAACTTATCTAAAATGAAAGAACGATTAAAATAATTTGAATTCTAATTAAGCGTAAATGTCGTTGCATGCTATGGATTATCATGAGCTAGACTAATGACCCTTTGTATGTGTATGGTTTCGTTTAAATTTATTTAAATTTCTTGTCCTGAGAGATTTCTTCCAATAAAATGTAGGGAATGCGTGCCCATGGATTTTTTAATGTTAACCCATTTAATGGAGGATCTCCCAGGCCAGAGGAGATGGTTCAAAATTCGAATCTAAGGTTAAAAAACACAATAAGATTCAAAGGTGGAAAGGTGGGAGCTAAAAAACATGAACCATTGGATCAAGGTGTTTTTCCCTAGGTCAAGGTTAGCTTATCAAACCGCTGGATAAGCTAACCAATAGAATCTCATGATCATTCCATCTTATTTTATTACTGTCTGATTTCATGGTTTATTTATTATGTATGTGTTGTCTCGATCACATAATTAATGAAATAAACAACCATGCAATGATGGAATAAAATAAAACTAGACTATGCGTAAACAATATCAGATCATGGTTAATCACTTAAGCAAGCATCACTTAATATTAAAAAGAATGTGATAATGAGAAACTACACATAAAGGATTAAAATCCCTCAAATACCATATTAAGTCAGACCAAGCCTTCTGTTACCTGATTAAAGGATAGACTCTGTAAAACTATGTGTTTGACTAACCCTTTTTTGGGCACTTAATTTTATAAATGAATCTCTTATGAAAGGTTTTAGGATGACTTATCCATATTACATCAAGATGATTATCCCTTGCATGACATGGTGTAATATTGGAGGCAAGTGTTGAGGAAATCCGAGTCTAGATTTCAGGATTGGGGAGTCCACTCAACAGATCAATGAACTGTAAGCTCACAGTTGGCAAAGACCAGCCTACCTAAATACCTTCAAATAGCTTGACCAAACATTGTTGGGGTTATGCGAAGGGAAATATTGATCTTTGCCACTAAAATTTCAATGCAACTACACATTCGGAGTTCAATGGTGAGGGCCATTTAGACTTGATAAAATAGTGGGAGACTTTATAAAATTTATTATTTCTCATAAAATGTAATCAAGAAAGTAATGATAAATCTTCTCTTTTAATTTGTATAATCGAAATGAAAAACTCATCAACCACATTTTCTCTACGATAAATTATAGATAAACACAATATCTCCATAGGCAGTAACCTTCAGGAATGGTTTAGGCACCTTCATGTTATCCTACTCCATGAACGAAAGTTTTACATGTTGGAGTCCTCACTTCTTTATCTGCCTGCCCAAGGGGAAAGTGATGAAGATTTATTGGTCTATGATCAACATTTGAGCGATGCACTCGACGTTCATTGTTTAATGTTTTCATCAATTTCTAGTGAGCTCATGAAGACTCATGAAGACATGGATGCCTACAGTATGCTCGAGCACCTTCGTGGTATATACGAGGAGAGAGCACGAAAAGAATGTTTTGAGATATCCATGACTCTATTCTAGAGAAAGCATGTAGATGGTGCCCCATTCAGGTCTCATGTAGTCAAGATCATTGGATACATTGAGCGCTTGGAGGATATACGGTTTAAACTCCCCGAAGAACTGGGTACCGTTCCCATTCTTGCATCACTTCCCCAGAGCTTCTCAAACTTTGTTGTAAACTTGAACATGAACAACATTGAGAAGTCTCTGTCTAATCTTCTTATCCTCATTTTTCATGTATATAATGACATGATGTGTGAAAAATATTTTGTCCTTATGGTGAATAAAAGGAAATTGAAGGAGAATATATTTAAGCCCAAAGCTTCTTCAAAAACTTCCAAGAAGAGTAAGATCAAAGGGGTGGAAAGGGAATATGATGTTGTTTGTTTTGATTGTAGCATGAAGGGCCACTAGAAGAAAAAATGCACCCATCCATGGAAGCAAGGGGAAGCTTCATGTGCATTTGTTATCCAATGAAATCTATCTGTTTCTACCAATTGGGCATTAGATACTTCTTGTAGTGCTCACATCTATATCCAAATACAGGAACCAAGTAGATTCAGAAATATTGATCGAGGTGAGGTAGATATATGAGTAGCCAACAGAGCCAGACTTGCAGTTGTAGCAGTCTGGGGCTACTACATAACATTTCCAACTTGAATGATCATTGTGTTAAAGGTTTGTTATTAGTGCCTTCTGTTACTAAAAACATTATTTCAGTATCCAGATCAGATACTAATAGATTCATGTTCTTTTTTGGAAATTAATGTTGCTACTTTTATAAAGATAGCTTTTTGTGGTAGGGCACATTTATATAAAGGCCTTTATGTGTTATACTACACAGACCAAGTAATGGAAATCGATGAAAAAGTCAATTCACATAACTCATACCACACCCAAATTGGGAAACACCAAATAGGACATTTCAATGAGACAAGTTTGATAAAATTACATCAAGATGGGTATTTATATTTTTTTGATCTAAAACTACTTGGTGTATGTCATGCGTGTCTACAAGGAAAAATGAACAATGTCCCATTTAGTGGGAATGGTTAAAAGGATAAAGAGCTTCTAGAATTACTTCACACATATGTGTGTGGACCATTTCTAGTTGATGAAAGGGGTGTGTTCTCATACTTCATAACTTTTACTAATGATTTTAGTAGATATGGATATACTTACTTAATGAGGTATAAGTCTGATTCTTTTGATTGGTTCAATGAATACATGAATGAAGTTGAGAATAATATTTGTAAGAAGATTAAGAAACTCCACTCAGACAGAGGAGGAGAATATCTTAATCCGGACTTCATTGATTTCATACGGTAGATTGGGATTCTATCTAAACTCACTCCTCCTTACACACCTCTGTGGAACGGTGTATGTGAAATGAGCAACCACACCCTGTTAGACATGGTGAGATCAATGATGAGTCAAGCAAGTCATCTATTATACTTTTGTGGATATTCATTACAAACACCATCATACATGCTAAACCAAGTACCAAATAAATCGATAAACGATATTCCATACGAGTTATGGAGTGGACGCAAATCCATGTTATCGAATTTACATGTGTGGGGTAGAGAAGCATTTGTTAAGGCCTCTTCTGGTAAAAAACTTGCACCCTGAGGGACAATGTGTATCTTTATAGGATATCCCAATTAAATAAAGGGATATTACCTATACAACCCCTCAGACAAGAAGGATACAGTGGAAAGACCCACCATATTCCTTGATAGGGATCACATCTCCAAAAGAGATAGTGGGAGAGAGATAGACTTCGATGAAGTCAAGGATCAAGATACAGAGGAGTTGGTACAAGAAAAGATTTCACAAAGCCCCATGGATGAACAATCTATTCTAGAGACACAAGAACTGGGTAGGAGCACGAGAGAGGTGAGAGAAACATAACAATATGAGTTTCTTGTCACTGAGGATGGTGACTCATTATTGGTTAACAATGATGATCGTCTTACCTATAAGGAAGCAGTTGAACGCATAGATGTTTCCCTATGGAAAGAAATCATGAATTCTAAAATGGATTCCATGTACCAAAACTAAGTTTGGATTTTTGTAGATCATCCAGTTAATGTAAATCCTATTGGTAATAAATGGGTATTCAACATGAAACTTGACATGGAGGGGCAACTTAGCACCTATAAGGCACGACTGGTTGCAAAAGGTTTTTGAAAACATCAAGGAATTGACTATGATGAATCCTTTTCACCGGTTGTGATGCTGAAATCCATCATAATCCTATTTTCCATTTCCGCATACCATGAATTTAAAATTTGGAAAATGGGTGTCAAAATAGTATTCCTTAACAGGAACATCCAGGAAGATGTCTACATGACACAACCTAAAGGGTTTGTGACTCCAATGGTTTTTAAGAAAGTATGAAAGTTGCAGAAATCCATTTATTGATTAAAGAAAGCATCATGGTAATGAAAAATTCATTTTGGTGAATCTATAACAGAATTTGTCTTCGTTAAGAATGAATTTGATCCTTGTGTCTACAAGAGTTTTACGAGAAGTGCAGTCTTTTTCCTAATAGTATATGTTGATGACATATTACTAATTAGAAATGAAGTACCTATCTTACAGTCAATTAAGGAATGGTTACAAAAATGCTTCTCCATAAAATACTTGGGTGAGGCATCGTATATTCATGGGATCCAGATCCATCGTGATAGATCCAAGAGAATGTTGGGCCTGAGTCAATGTACATATATTGACAAGATATTGTAGATATTAAGTATGGAAGAGTCCAAGAGGGGATTGTTGCCAGTGTCACATGGAATTCATATTTCCATGAAAATGTGTCCTCAGACACATGAGGAAAGAAAGAGAATGGCAAGGATCCCTTACGCATCCCCAACTGGGTCAGTCATATATGGTATGCTATATACGAGGCTAGATGTTGCTTACACATTAAGTGCGGTAGGCAGATATCAAGCTGAATTAGGAGACCGTCTTTAGTTGGAAGTCAAGACTATCCTTAAGTATCTGAGGAATACTAAGGATATGTTCCTAGTTTATGGAAGAGATGAGGAACTAGTCATCATAGAACATTTAGATGCTAGTTTCTAGACTGATCAAGATGACATGAAGTCATAGACTGGATACATATTCAGTTTGAATGGAGGTGCAGTGAGCTGGAAGAGCTCAAATAAAAGTGTGGTCATAGATTCTATAGCGGAGTCCAAGTATATCACAACTTATGAGGTAGCTAAAGAAGCAATATGGATGCTATGCTTCGTCCAAGGGCTGGATGTAGTACCGAGCAGTAAAGATCCTATCACACTCTATTGTGATAATATTGTAGCGGTGGCACTTGAAAAAGAGCCAAGGTCACAATAGTCGAAAAAACAAAAACTATAGAAGTATCATCTCTTTAGATATTTTTATCAGAGAGGTGAAGTTTCAGTGATCATTATTTCCACGCAGGACAACGCGGCGAACCCCTTGACTAAAGCCATGGCTCAGCAAAAACATTATCATTATGTGAGTTCTAGAGGACTAAAAGTTGTATGCAGTTGTCTCTATTCCAAGTGGGAGTTTGTAAGGGTTGGTTTTCTGAGAACCAACAGTTTTTTACTTAGATTACATGAATGTTCACTTATTAAATATTTTTCATTGTTCTGCATGACTATAATATAATAATGTCCTTGAATATTTGATGCATTGATAAGGTAATGGAAGATCCCCGCTATGATGAGAACCTTGAAATGCTATAACAATATTCTTAAATAATGTTCTATGTTTGGATGACATAGTATGATAGGAAACATAGTATACAGACCGTTATGTGCGAGTACTCATTAGAAGACGCGACTCTCTCTCATGGAGTTCGCACTTGGTAATCTCCAAGATGGGAGATTATGAGAACAGGCTCGCCAGTAGCAATTTCACATGTCTTGGTGTCATCGAACCTTTCTATCTACGAGTGTGTGTAATGGTCCATAGACTCGAGGAAGTATTTTTTCCTTCCATTTATAGAAGGTGATATCTCGGCCCTTTGATTGAAATAGAACCGTTGCATTAAATTCCATGGACATGGTGTAAACGACCAGTTTATTTCTGGTATTCAAGGAATGAAGGATCAAGCATATAGGTTTTTGACACTACCATGAAACCTGCATAATGATATATTAAGACAAAGGGACTAAATTACACATTAAGTGTTCATATGAGGTGATACATCAATGCGGCGTCAACTTCTTTCTCTTGGGTGCCTTGACACGTTGCAAGACATTAATATTGGACTTTAGGAAAGCACGCCTAATGACAACGAGAAAGAGGCCTAGAGGGTCACACACTAAGTGTATTCAAGTATCTCAAGTTTAATAAAGATTATTCTCGTACGTGGTTTAATAATTATTCAATGAAGCCTGAATCATTTTAATGTTGGAGGAATAATAAAATAAAACAAGTACATGATGTGTATCAATGATAACACGCCGTGTAGTTTTATTTTGAAAACAAGTACACGCCGTGTATTAAAAAATATACACACCATGAAGTTTCCATTATGGAAAGAAAATGAATAAACAAAAACAAGATATACACGTCGTATACATTGAATATACATTCCATGTAGTTTTCAATGAAAAACAAGTACACGACATGTATTTATTAATACACACTGTGTAGTTTTTTTAGACAGGATTTTGAGGAAATATAATTTTATTAAATGATATTTTTTATAATCAGTGTGAGGGAATGTCAAGGAATTAATGACTTGACATGGGGGTTTCAAAAGGGAGTTATTGAAATAAATAAAACGCGTAACATGTTTATTTATTGTCATAACTCTACAACACCTAACACGATTATAAATATCCTCACAACCCCAACTCTTTTCCTTACACACAAGAGAATCATTTTGCACAACAATTCTAGAGAATTTTTTCATGGCCGAAAGAACCTCTTCTTCCAAGAACACTCTCAAGACTGAGAGAGATCCTCTTCCATCGGATCAAGAAGATCTAAGGTAGACAATGCAAGCAACCATTTCTCCACAGTAGCACCCTGGGACTCCTTTGGCGACGTCCATAGATACGAGGTACAAGTGTGGATCAACCCTAGAGGAAGTCTACACATGGTTTCTAAGATGCAATGACGAATCACATCATAAAATGATCAAGAACATAAAATAATAATTAATTCCCAAAATGAATTTATTTTCAATTGATTAAATTAATTATAATAAACCTATAATGATAGTACTTTGTGGTTCTGGGACATTCCTTTTCTTTTTCCATTTCTCTGATTCAATCTGTGGAGACTGGCGTTTATCATCATATTGATCAAAGATTGATCATTGCTAATGAAAAAATCCCAAGTGGTCACATCCACCCACGTTCTTCCGCAATGCCCAGAACCTTTACTAATGATATATAGTGAGGTGATGTCAAGGGTCGAGGTCATCGAGGGGACATTGGCTAGAACTGGATCATCACGAGAGGGGAGTCGTCATGATTCCTCACAATGCGGAGTTGTGGTCCGGGGTTCCTGGTTTTCATGGCAGAAGAGTGTCCATTTGGTCGAGGGTAGGTCCAAGACCTAAGTATCACGTTTCTCTTGGGTTATCATCTCTCATGTCTATTCCAAGTTATCATGCACTTGTTTTTCTTGTGGTGGTCGATGTCATCACTAGTGATAGTTCCCTATATATCAGAGTAGTCATCGTGCACCGGGTTTTCCGCTCCATATTCCTCCATTGGGGGAGTTCCATATGAGGCGGTAGCAGCATGTTGCACCAGCTGTAGATCATATGAGGGTAGATGGGGTACGTAGAGTTAGACCCTATGACACTCCCTATCCTCAGAGAGAAGAGCGCGACCGTGGTGGGGGTCATCATTGGGGTCAGAGAGGTCGTGGAGGACTTCATGGTCAACTTCATGCTTTAGCGTTTCCAGCACCATGTGAGCCAAACGTCGTTCGAGGTACCCATTGCTTGTTTTCTACCTTGGTGTATTAACTTGTTTGATTTAGGAAAGACATGCTCTTTCATATATCTTACCCTTGTCTATGCTATGGGACATGACGTAGAGAGCCTTCCAGTGCCTTTAGCATTGACTATGCTAGTTGGAGTCTGATCTGTCTTGTTTGAACTATGTAGAAACTGTGATCTAGTGTTGGAGCAACACCTCTCTTGGGGATACATCCTATGATTACGAATAAAAATACATGAAATCATTGTCGACATGGAATGTTTGTAATCGTTGTAGGCTTTAGTGGATTGGTTCGTGAACCAGGTTGGGTTCTTCAATGCAGATGGAGAGCCGGTGGTTTTTTCTTGGTTAGTGAGACCCTCGTATGGTTCATTGGAATGTTCCATCATTATTATCCATGATGGCTGAGATGATGCTGAGTTCATCAAAGGTTCATCAGATGGAATTTCTTATGGTCATAGAAGAGAACCCTGATGTGTTTCCTAAAGAGGTTGTAGCATTACCCAATCGACGAGAGATTGAGTATGGGATCAAGCTACAACCAGAAGAATCTCTTATATCTATGTCCATATATAGAGAGGCCCCTTATGATATGTGAGCATTATGTATACATATTGATGGTATATTAATGCTTGGTTTTGTTCGGCCGGGTGTGCCACCGTGGCATGCACCAGTTTTGTTCGTGAAGAAGGCTTAAAATAGCATGCAGTTGTGTGTCAATAATCATCGCTTAACCAAAGTGACATTAATGAATCACTATCCTCTTCATTGTATTAATGATTTAATTGATCAACTGAAGTGTTCATGTTGGTTATCAAAGATCGATTTGCGGTTAGGATATCATCAAATGTGTGTGAAGGATGAGGATATCCCGGAGTCTCCTTTCAGCTGATGTCATAAGCATTATGTATTTTTCATAATGCCATTCGGTGTGACGACTTCTCCAGTTATGTTCATGGGATTGATGAATGCTTCATTCTGTATGTTTCTGGACTAGTTTTTTATGGTTTCATCGACAATATTTTTCTATTCTCCACATCTGTGGAGGAGAATTCATAGCATCTACATGCAGTTTTGGAAGTTCTCCATCAACATTAGTAGTTTGGGATGTTGTCGAAGTGTGAGTTTTGGGATTGAGAAGTCCATTTCTTGGGGGATGTTGTCTCCCAGTGGTAGTAGTTGTGGATCCATCGAAAATAGAAGCAGCTGTGTCTTGGGAAGCTCCCAAGATAGTGTCATAGGTGCTATGTTTCATGGAATCGCTGGCTACTATAGAAGGTTCATAACCAATTTCTCTCGAGTTGTGAATCTTCTGGCAGATTTTTCCAAGAAGGATCATCCATTCAGATGGACTGATCAGTGTTAGGCAGGTTTCAAGTATCTAAATGAAAAGTTAGTAAGTGCTCTAGGTATTTGTCTCCCAGCATAGGGAGTACAGTTTGATGTTTTTTGCGATGCATCATATCTGGGGTTTGGTTGTGTTCGGATGCCGCAAAGATCAGTTGTTTCTTATGGGTCTCGGCAGTTGTGTCATCATGAACATCACTATGGAACCCATGATCTTTAGATGTCATTCATGGTGTTTTATCCAAAGTTGTGGAGACATTACCTCATTGTTGAGCGCTTCGTAAATGTCACCAATCATAATATCCTGAGGAATTTTTTATCTCATGGTGACCGGAACTTATGAAAACATCATTGGATGGAGTTATTACAATATTACCCCTTTAAAATATCGTATACACCTAGAAAGGCGAATTTTGTAGCTGATATGTTGTGTCAAAAGTTACGTAGTGAAGCTGTGCATGAATCCAGTGACTCCTGGAGAGTAATGGATGAACGTTCATCATTAAATATTGATATGGGTGAAGATGGGTGCAGAGGTTGTCTTTTCAAGATGATGGTGTAGTCATCTCTATTTCAGCAGGTGGAAGAGTCCCAGTTGGGAGATCTTGAGGTGGAGGTCTAGAGAGACCAAGTTGTATGTGGTGAGGCCCCTGATAGTTGGAATAAGGATGAAAAACACTATGTGTTGTATCTTGCATGGATTTTTCGTCATTTGAAGATGCAAGAGACGGTTATTATAGAGTCACATAGTTCTCATTTATCGGTGCATCCTGTCATGACAAAGATGTATCGACCCTTCTGTATTTAGTTTTGGTGGGCTGGGTGGAAGCAAGAAGTTATAGATTTTGCGTCTCGATGTTTATTGTTCTAGAAGTTCAAAGCTATGAACTACATGCCTTCTGTTTTTCTCCAGCCATTAGATATTCTTCAGTGAATGCGGGAGGACATCTCAATGGACTTTTTTACTTCTTTACCACATGCTCCAAGAGGACATGATGCTATTTGGGTGGTAGTGGATCATTTAACAAATTCAGACAACTTCATAGCGATCAAGGAGTCAAGCTTAGTGGATGTTTTGTCCTGGCAGAATCCAGAGGAGGTAGTGAGACTTAATGTAGTACCAATAATGATCATTTTTTATCGAGATCCTCGCTTTAATTCTACGGTGTAGAGAGGTCTCAAACATGATTTCAGTTCTCATATATGGCATAACACTACTTTTCATCCCCAAATGGATGGTTAGAACCGAGAAAATCATCCAGACTATTAGATACATGTTACACTTATGTGTTCTTGATTTTGGTTGTTCACGGATGAGGCACTTACCCTTGGTGGAGTTCACTTAAAAGAATAGTTTTCACTCCACCATAGGTATTGGAACCATTTGAAGCCCTGTATGGTCAGCCTTGGAATTCTCTGTTGTGCTGGACTAGGTTGATAGATTCAACCATTCTCAGACCAGAATAAGTGCCGAATACAACAAAGATGGTTCATGTGATTTGTGAAAGGATTTTAACATTGCAATATCGTTATAAATCATATACTGATCAATGTTGGAGACACTTAGAGTTTGATTTTGGGGATCACATGTTTTTTAAGGTGACTCCCCATCGTGGGAAGCATTGGTTTGGTCATGGGAGTAGGCTCTCTCCCGTTTTTTGGGCCTTTAGATGTTTGGTCTTGTGTTGGAGCTATGGCATATAAGATAGTGCTTCCCCTGCAAATGATCTGGATACACGATTTTTTTCATGTGTCACAACACATTCATTATCTTTATGATGACTCTGGCGTCATTGATTGGTGAGATATCGATGTTGATGATGATGTGACCTTTGATGAGTGACCTGTAGAGATCCAATACTACAATGTGAAGGTGTGGTGTGGGCATTCTATTCCCATAGTTCGTGTCTTTTGGGGCCACAGTGGCATATAGGACAGTACCTTGGAACGTGAGTCCCATATATGTGCTCAGTACCCAGAGTTTTTTGATTTTGAAACTATTTTCATGTTATGGTGTCTTCTTTGTGGTTATAGACATTTTGTTTTTAAGATAAATTATTTATGTTGCTTCTTATGGCTTGCTCTAATTTTGGAGGTATCTTGAGGAGTGGTTGTTTGGAGCCATTTTCAATTTCCTTTTGGGTTGGTTTTGGATTCTCGAGGATGAGAATGTTTTGAGAGGTATCTGATGTAATGGCCAAGACCACACTGGTCCATCTCTTTGTAGAAATATAGTGTTTGAGGTATTCTAGGAGTTCATGGTGACTCATCCCCAACTCTTTTCCAAATATCATGTTTTGTGGTCATTGTTTCCAGTTTTATGAATAATGTCATAGTGGGTCAAAAATGGTGAGTAAAAAATGGTGAGTCAGAAATAGTGAGTGAAAAATGGTGATTCAGAAATGGTGTGTCCAAAATGTGGAGTCAGAGACGGTGAGTCAGAAATAGAAAGTCATAAAAGGTGAGTGAGAAAAGGTGAGTCAAAACGGTCAGTCAGAAATGGTGAGTCAGAAAATTTGAGTCAGAAATGGTGAGTGAGAAATAGTGAGTTAGAAATGGTGAGTCTGAAACTGTGAGTCTAAAACAGTGAGTCTGAAAAGCTGAGCCAGAAATGGTGTGTGAGAAATGGTTTGTTAGAAATGGTGAGTCAAAAATTGTGAGTCAAAAATGGTGAGTCAGAAATTGTGAGTCAGAAACAGTGAGTCAGAAATGGTGAGTCTGAAATGGTGAGTCTGAAATGGTGAGACAACTCATGAATAGTGTTTCCAAAATTGTATCATATTTCCTTTTCCAAATTTCCAAATTTTTACAGTTTCTCCAATTTAAAGATTTCTTTGATGTAAAACGAATTTATGTTTTTCTTTTAAGGGATTTAATGCCAAATCAAATCCCATAACTCCTATATTAATTTTCATAAGGTCCAAGATGCATTTACTTGGTCAAACCTCTTGGTATAATGTGATCTAATTTTAATGGAAAATCCAAAATATCATAAACTGGTCTTCCTTTAATTATTCTAAAGGCACAAGATATTATCCACCCTTTTTGTCCATTTTCTCTGTTTAGAGATGCTTGAACCTTTCTTTATTTCTAGTAGGAATCATGGGATTAAACTTTTCCCAGTTGATTGGTTTCCCTCGATGTTCTTCTTGCTACAAGAGCACACCCTTTTTTGGTGAAACCAAGATGTATCCATAAATCTTTGATATAAGGTATGATTTATCATCATTATTTTTCGTTCACCATCCCTTGTTTTTCCTTCCCATATTATGGAATTTGATCTCCATTCTTCTAATGGAGTTTCATGGGTTTCCGTTGGCACGGTCGTGCCGCGACATCCTCCGGTGGATGTAGTTTTCATGGGAGGAGGCAATAGTGATCCATTGTATGGATTTTTCTTGTATAAGGATCCTTAAGAACCTTTTTAAAGTAGGTGATTAATTGATTATCTTTTATTTTTGTGTGAAATTGTATATTTGGCATGTTTTAGCCACTATATCACAATGGTATTGACATAATAAATATTTGGACTAGATAAATAAATTGATATCAATCGTATAGTATTGCCTCTTGTTTATTGCTATATACTGTGATATCTATGCTTGAATTGTTTAGCGATTCATTCTTGATGTAAATTGTAAATGAATGTAAGCCATAATAAATTGATAATTTTTTGGCTATAGGTAACGAATCATGTAAATGAATCTAGCTATTATTGTTGTATTTTGTTTATGTTATTCAAATTTGTGCAGTAAGCATATTTAATTTATTTTCGATAGATTACTTTTTAGGTTTTCCAAATATGGTACCAACAAATAATAAATCATTTAATTAATGAGGTATTAAAGTACTGATTGTTTAATACTTCTTTTAAGTTTTCTGAGTTACCCTCTTGCTTGTTCATGGGGAAAGATCCCAAAAGAAATGATTATTATTTTCATGCTGCTTGTGTAGTGATGTGAGCCTGGATGGCTGTTCAGATATGTGGTGGCATGAAGTCCTACTAGTTGTAGTAGGAGTTGATGCCAAGAGTGGAGAGATGCATCAGTTTATACATGTGTGTGTCAAGAAGGACACTAGAGATGATGAAATGGGTTGGATGTGAATGTTTGGTTTTCTGTTGATTCTTCTTGCTTATTTATCTTCTCTACTTTACCCACTGCTCAAGGCAGCTAGTCCTGCTAACAATTCATTCAAAAGGTGTGAAGGCGCATGGGTTATACCACATGCTTCTTGTGATTATCATCCCAAGGGAGAATGGGTCTACTTTCTGGGTATCAGTGGCAAAGACTTAACAGGTAGTTCATCTACTCAATATGTTGATCCCCTTATGTTTAGAAGTATAGATTGTTTTCCTAGAATGCCTCTGAATATTGGAATGTTATGCTATAAATAAGTAATTGAATAAATGATGTTAAACCATTGGTATCAGAGATTTCTGAGGCAAAATGTTGAGGTTTTGATTTGAAGGAACATTGTACATTGGGTGTGATACTAATGAAATTTAAAGTGGAATTTTTATTGGGTAATTAATGTTCAATGATTTAATTAAGGTAAAGTGAAACTCATAAAAAGGGAATGAATTAATGTATAAAATCTCTTTGTATGGTTGTTTTCTTATAGGATACCTAGCCTTAGAAGTATCAGCCCAGAGTCCGAGAGACGTTAGATGCAGTTGTGTCTAAGACTACGTTATGCCAAAAGTGTGGTTCTGAGCTATAATATATTATGAAATTTTGTGTTTTTATCTGCTTCTCCACCCTTTCAGTAAGGGAAACTGACACCTAGGGGATTCTGATCCATGGGGGTGGTGTTTTCCCTAACATTCTGGTGGGAGGATGGATAGCTAACTACCCCCTTTGGCCCGCTCTCTTCTTGTGGTAGTTACTTGTGCTGGAAGGCACATTGGTTAGTTTTCCCCATATATGTGTGTTGAGGGTTGTAATGGCTTGTGGTTATATACACACATATATTATGGATATATATTTCTATAGAATACTATATGTGTAACATGTATAGGATGTGATGTCTTGAGGATACTTACTCGGTGTATGGTCTGTAATGGCTTGAGGTATAACACCCGATGTATGATACACGTTAAGAGAGCTATGGGGGATCCCAGAAACTACCCAGTTACTTTGAATACATGGACGTGGTGGGTTGGTTGCATGAGATACATGTTTTTGTGCTTCACCCTGGTATCTGCGGCCAAGACTTTTTGGAGAGAGATTCTTGGGACGTGCGACATTGGGGCAAAGTGGAAAACCAGTGGGGATATAGTAGGGGGGTACCCTTGATATTCTTCATTATATTATATACTCTTGTATGCCTTACTTGGTTAGAGTATCCATGGTGAAGTTTGGAACATGGTATACCTATTTTGGTGACGTGTTTTTTTCACATGTTTTTCACTGTACTTTAGCATGATATCATCACTTTTTGACAAGAGGATTCAGGGAGGTTCCTACTGAGTATACTATTTTTAAAACCCTATGTATATATAAACTTCTTTTCATTTTAGTTAAGTCAGGTTGGAGATCAGGCTAGTTATTACTTGCTAAAGGTTGCTGGAGCTGTTCGGGCTTGTGGATTCTACTATTTTACATTCTTTTGTGTACTTGTAGTTTTTCACCTTTCAGTTGTAGTAGTTTTCCAAGACATTTCATATGCTTACTTGGGATTTCATTTATCTTATTGGTTGAGTTGTAGTTGGTTGGTGTCTATATTATCTCTCTCTTCTGCATGTGTTCTATTAGAGGGTAATGACTCATATTTGTGTGTTTGTTATACCCTCAGAGCTAGTCACCAACCCGAGGCCTACTAGAGGCGGGACTCAGGGGTCATTATCTTCCTTCTAACATTGCCAGCCCAGGAGAGGTACACATTGTGGGGAGTGGGTAGTGACTTTCTAAAATCATAATAAATCATATTATAAAAAGGATATTAGTTTTTTTGAAAATTGTTGATTTTTCTATTACATGACATCTAATCATATTACACAACATGTAAATTCCCTAGTGTTTTTTTTAATAGGAATCTATGAATAATTTTTTCTTTTTTTCATCCTCCAAGTTCCCTTACTCTTAAAAAATATTGGAACCCATTCAATTTTAGGAGCCTCCATATCCTCTTAGACATTCCATTTAGTGATTGATCAGTACATAGATGGTGGTGTGACTTTTTTGGTGTGAATAATCCCTACCAATCAATCAATTTCAATACAACATCCTTGGTTTTTGCTAGATTATACTCATTTTTATGGATCTTTGATATTTGTTTTTTAATATTATGTCATTGTTGAGTTCCTATATATTATGTTTCTTCATTATAATTGGATTGTTTCACTATGGTAATTGTGTTTCAAGACATAAATGTTACACATAACATCCCATATGTGATGTTGATGGGTCCTCTTTGGATTTTCTTCAAATAGATATATGTATATATTAAAATTTCACATTATTATTCGAGATACTATGTCTTGAAACTATCAAAACTTCTTTGGAATTTGACCACCATGCTCACTTTTTTATTTTAAATGAATATGTTCCATCATTATAAAAAAATTTACATGAGTCTAATTTAAATAAAATCTTTAATATATAATAGTTCATTTAATCCATTTTTAATGGTTCCATTGTTTTATAAATTTTCAATCAATTTAAATTTAAATACTTTTATGAATTTATTTTCATCTTTTGAAAATTAAATTATGAATTGTCTTAATTATTCTTATAAAAATCCAATCCTATTTGTTTTAAATTGAACACTCTCTTTGGGTAATTTAATATTACAATTTGTTATGGAGTACTTTGTGGGACACTAATAGTGTGATCATATCACACCATGAATATGTATTAAAGTGTTTATATATTATCTCCTTCATGGATTGAGCAATGTTAAGGAACCACAAATAGGTATTTCTTATGGATGATATTTGGACCTTGAGAATTGCATCTGTTGGGAGATGGGTTGTTTTCATTCCTTTATTAAAGTAATTTTTTTTATTTTTTGTTTGTTATACATATTTTTCTTCTAGACCAATTCTCCCAGTGGAGATCAATATTTATAAATATGGACTTGTTCGAATATTATCAGTAATGTTTTTGAAAAAATCCTTCACCCTTTTGGTTTTGTATGATGTTAGGTGTTGGTCACCGACCCTTGGGGAAAGGGAACACCCATCAAGCCATGTCCAAATTTTTTCATTTTTTAGGTTACCATGGTTATTGGATATTTTTGGAATAAATTACATAATTAATTAAAAATAACCTACCTTTATAAAAATCCCTATATCTATATATTTAGAAAAAAATACATATTTTATGAAACATCCAACAAAATTACCAAAATTAAATATTCATATGAATGTTTAAAAATATAAATATTTTATGATATTAAAAATATAATATTTCTAAATTAAAATAATTATGAAACCATTTTATCATATTGTATAAAGAAAAAAATTACCTTTTTTATTAAAAATTACATAATATATTTATAACTATCATAATTATAAAAGTAATTTTATCAAACAAAAAATGGTTTATTCATTCATTACAAAATTTCATTCATCCTTCCCCCGTTTTATCAATTACATACTTAGAAATTAATTTACTTATTCCACATGTAGGGATATCTTTCCCTCGTATCATTTTTTGATTCAGTTGCTTTCCCTTCAACCATATTGGTTTTCCATAAAAACATCTCATATTGAATAACCTTATTTGACAACACATTATATCTAAATTTAAAAAATCAAAACTTGAAATTCATTATTATAAATATTATATTCCATATAAAATACCTCATTGATCAAAAAACGATATGAATCGGGTACATATTCCTCTAACATTTATTGATAAAATAAATTGTGTCCCTGATATAAACATAGACATAACGTCACTCTAATGGAATATGATTCTAAATTATCCAGTATATCATGTGGTTTAATTAATAGTATATAAACATTCCACTCTAATGAAAAAGAACCATATTTTTACATGGTGAGTATTTAAGAAGGGTATGATAACCTACCTTAAAAGAATGACCATTCCTCGTGTTATTTGCGTAAATTTTCTCCTTATGTACGATATTTGAATGTGTCTTTGAAATAACTAATATTTCTCTAATTTTTTCTCTATCAAATCTGGCCCCACCAACTTCTTTTCTTCTACATGATCCAAATATGATGGGTTCCAGCATCTCATTTCATATAATGACTCAAATCTTTCAATATATAAATCAGAATGAAAACACTTTTTATAATTAAATTCAACTTAATATTAAAATTTATTCCAAATACCAAGCTAATCCATTTAAAAATAATGAAAAATATATTACATTGTAATAATTTCCCACTAATTCTGTATATCATATTAAGGATGACAAATGATAGAGAAATTTAATTCATTACCCAAGTAATTTGGTAGCCAATTCCAAAAAATAGAAGTGAACCTGTAATTGTTGTCTAATAAAATGTAGAGAGTCACTCCATGTGACATAACTATCTCAATTAGATATACACAATAAAGATGATATGAAGAAATTATATCTATAATGGGGAGTAAATGTATAGTTTTCATTAAGAAATCAATAATAAAACAAATCCAATTATTACATTGATATTTCCATGTAAATTATACAATTAAATCGAATGATATATTCTCCAATTTCCGTTCTGGAACTAGAAGATATTGATTCTAACCATTCTATAAATTTAGATCATATTTACCCTACTATCAAGTCAATGAAATAATTGTAAAGTAAATAATATGTAATTCATTTCCATCCCAAAAGTAATACTCACAAATTTAAGTGTACAAGTTCATTCTACCTTAATGAATGAAAAATAGGGAACTAAAAAATTTATATAACAAATATTTTCTCAACATAGAATTAATATTTCCTCATTATCATTATCCAAATCAAAAATAATATTATTCAAAAATATTAAAATCTTGAATTATGTCCTTCTTAATAGATTATACTATTTCCTATAAATATCAATCATCATTTTGATCTATAATGTTTTTGACAAAGTCGACTACATTGAAACATGAAACAAAATAGAGGATGTCCCTACATCCATAACTTCTAGGGAAACACATGTCTAATTATTAACTAAAGGGTCACATTCCAAACATAAAATTGTTAATGTATCAAAATATTTTGAGTCAAAGTATCATTTTCAATGTTTTATTTTCTAGTATAATAATGAATCGTTCAGTAAAAATAATTGATCATTTCATACAAGATTTTCAGTATAATTTGTATTTCCTTATTTAGTTAATATAAAATTGATACCTTTTTTATTGGTATATATTTCATAAAATTATCAATAAAAATTATTCCTTTAATATTCTTAATCAAATAATAAAATGTATATATGAAATTAATGCATAAGTTAATTTAAAACATGATGTATCAACAGACATGAATCATATGTAATTACCAGATTATTATACATTAGAAACCAACCATTACCTTTTATAGAAGCATAACTACAAATGGTAAATTCTCCATTTTTAGATGATAGGTCCAAACTGGATAATTTTCTTATCAAATTTTATATTGTCGTATAAAATAATTGCATTCACTTATCCAAAATAAGTTATCCCTTTTTTTGAGACTACGAAGTCTATGGTCTTGTAACAATTTTTTTTAAAAAAACCAAATGTGGTAACCCAATAATTTCAGAAAACTATAAATATCATGGATATTTTTAGGTCATATAAATTCATCAATATTTTTTTGTACTTTCAATAGTTAGGAAATCTATAAAAAAATATTTTCATATAATAAATTCTTTTTCATTAAGAAAACTCACATAAAAAATGGCCCACATAGATTATTTTACATTAAGGCCTGAGGATAATTCATTATTTTTTGGTCGTGTCAGTATAATGACAAAGAATATAAAAAAATATCATAAATAAATATAACCACATAAATTTTAATTGACTCATAAAAAATTATATTCACATGGTCTATAAATACAACACATGGATTATATTACCCAATATATAGAACTACAAACTCATAGATCCCATATTTCATCCAAAACATAGTCATTGGATTGTAGTATTCCTTTAATATCAACATAGGGTATGACAAACTCAAGTAAACCATCTAAAAATACTATAACCCATTATGCAGATAAAACAATGATCAATATGGGTAAAATGATACTTTTTTAATAGTGATGTTATTCAGGGCTCTATAATCAATGAAAATCCTCATGGGAAAATACTTATTTCATTAAAAACCATGTCACTCCATGTGGAAATGGTAGGAAAATTGAATCCTTTATCTAGTAACTCAAAAAATTTATTTTTAAAATATAAATATTCATCATACATCATTCAATAAGGGGGTCTATAAATCATCTTAGAATGAGGTACGATGTCAATAGTATTATCAACCACCTAATCAGTAATGAACCTAATAAAATAATCAATAAATAAATACATGTATTCATTTTCTTCCAAAACATCACTAATTTGAATTATTTCATTGTGTATAATGAGGTGATCTAGTTAACATTCACTTTCTTCCCCAATTATTTTATCGTCTCCATGATATTTAATTAAATACATCCAATCATTGAACACATATGTATTATCTCTAAAATATATATTATAATAATAATAAAAATCCATTCCATCCAATGAATCATATAAAAATAAACTATTTTAATTTCAACAATATTTACAAGAAATACCATACCACCAAAAAAATAATGTGATTCCTATAAATAAATGTGTATTTAATACTTCCAGACGGAGTTTCCACCAAGAATTCTATCTTATTATTATAAGTTTATTTTCCCAATTTTACTAAAATTTTGATTTAAATGAATGAGAATGAAGAAATATATTCAAACTGGGAATTTGAATAATTAAAATACACATGTAACATATATCTAAACACATCATTTGATGTCCCAACATCAACAGTAGTAGTAAAAAAGGAACACACTACACCTTTTCGTTTATTATGATGAAGATTTCTATCATGCACAACTATATTTTTAAATGAATGAACATAATTTCCAACTACATTAAAACTAAACCATCTTACCATTGGATGTTACCAGATTCATTAAATCATTATAATTTGTCTTCTTAAAGTTTAGTTCCATATTAGAAAACATTCAACATCTATATCACATCTCTAATGTTAGAAAACATTCACTAGGGCTCTTTTTTACAAAAACTACTACAAGATGAGACCATAATTTTAAAACCTCTATATTTATATTTAAAATGTTTCCCTGAATCATGTTATCATGACCACTTCATACAGCCATGACAATGTGTAACATAATTGTAAAAAAAACTAAACATGAACCATTTTATAAAAATGGAATATAATCATATGTATTTTAAATTTTTAGACTCCCAAATGTCTTCATTTAATTACATTCAATCATTAGAAATAATTTTTAGTTTTTTTATATATCGAATAAAATCCAATATAAGGACTTAGACATAAACATTACATATTATAGAATTTTTTAACTAGAATTCATAATCAATGATATTTTTGAATTTAGAGTTTTAGAGGATTATAAAAAAGTATTATAATGCACTCACATACATTACATGTGGACACTTAAACATAGTATCTATTTTTTCACAAAATTAATCCATGTTAAAACGAAACATGATTTATTCAGAAGACATGACTTCAGTACTTTCACCTTGACATTTTCATTATCCTCAATTATCATAAGACATGAGATTAACATTTTAAAACATGGGATGAGAAAAAATCATAGTATGATATATAAAATAAATAATAATCCGCTAGCCAATGAATACTAATGAACTCATGAATCCATTTTCACAAAGTTATACTTTTCAACCATAAAACATAAAATCATTATATTACCCCATATTATCATAAGTATTCTTTAATACTCAATATAAATTAAAATTCGTAAAATTACCATGTGAAATCCATAACATTCTTACATTTTAGCATTCATGGATACAGATGGAGTAACCATCATTGATACTTTTGGAATACCCATCATGGTATATTCCATTAATCTATAAGGATAAACCCAACCAATTAACTATGTATCATTACACAATGAATCTGAGATCTATTAAAGGCACACATTATATTTATTTATCAGGGAAGCACCTAAATACATAAAAATTCCCAATGAAAAACACACTAGATCAACCCTTTTATAATTCATAAATGAATAATAACATTACCACTTCAAAATCTTATATCATTTTTACAAACCTACATGCTAAATAATAGAAACCCTTATTTCAAAATAGAAGTGTAGACATTTAAAGTAATTACCAAAATATTAAAATAACATAAAATATTAAAATACTTTCTTGTTGTTTAACATAAAAAACATTCCTCCTGGATTTTGGGAAAATAGTGTAAAGGGTAACATTAAAAAATGTTTCTCAATTAATGTACCTTTAAAATTTACATTTTGAAATAATTTTAGATAAATTAAAATTTAAATATTTTAAAACATTATTTTTCACATAAATAAATTCTTAAAAAAAATTAGAAGTGGACATAAAATAGAAATATTTATTATAAAAAATAAATATAACATATAAACAATGTTCTAATTTATAAAGTCTTCTACCTTGAGTATGAATCATCACATAAAAAATTTATCATGATGAATACTAAATTTCAGATAATTATATAATTAAAAGAGATTATTTATAATGTTTTTTATTCCTTTTATAGGAATTATTATCTTGTTATAACTATTAAATATTTATTTATGTTCACATTGGGTGTTATGTTGATATTTGGTGCTTGAGTCCAAAAATGAATTTATAATGATGACTATTGTCAAAATTATCCTAATTACATAATAAATATATTAATAATCATGAAATATTAATATATTGTAAAAAATAATTTATAATTTTAATTCAATTCTATTATTTATTGTTATTTAAAATGAATAGAGTTATAATATTGTATACAATAGGTTATATATATGCATTAGTAAAATTTCTATTTTTCAATGATCAGTTTTGAATGAAGTTATGTACTATCATATCCTTATTGATTTATAATAATCTCATAAATAGAATATTAATAATTTAATATACATATATTTATTATCTGAGTGATGTGATGATTAAAAAATAATCTCATAACTTCACAGGGGTGATTGTTCACATGTATGCATGAAAGATCATATCATTTTCATGTGATGGAATGTACAAAAATAAATGATATTTTAATTTCTAAAATTTATCCAAATTTCATGAGAACAACATATTACCATTAATTCCATCTTTATAAGCTGTTTTGGGGTATTATTATGGAAACTAAATTATATCGATTTGTGGAGCTAATAATTTACATGTATGCAAATAGGATTGATTCATTTCCCATTTGATGGAATTAAAGATGAATATAGGCATTGATATTAATTTAATAACATCATAGTATATTGACTATAATTGAGTCATTTTTTCATTATATTTAATGATATTTGAAGGAATATGAATGACAAATAAAATTGAAACATTTAATTAAAAACATTACACTTCCTTTAGATGATTACCTTTCATTAACACCTTAACATAACTAAGGAGTGTCTCTTCCTTAAATAAGGACTCAATAATTTGGGTAGGTATTATAAAAGGTTAATTATGTATATCTTTCCCATATCAAAAGTTTTTTGAAGTATAAGGTTTAGATATGAGTGGGTTCCCTTTTATAGGAGTGGGGAAGGTCACTCTCAGAATTATTTAAAATATTTAATTAAAATACAGTCAACTTCTATTTTAAATAGATCCCTAAAAAATTATTTCTATTCAAAAATTATTTAGGGTCAATATAATCTTTTACATTTAAAATTAGACCTTATTTGTTAATTTTTTTAATTATTATATTTTTGTTTGAACCCTTATTTATTCATATCGTGATATTATGAAATGTAATCATTGAGAGTAAATATAACACTATAAAATCTATAACGACCAAAAAAGATTCATCAATTAAATTCTCAGACATACCCAAATCTTTTTTCTTATTTTTATTTTTCATAATTCAATTTTATTTAATAAAATATTATTTATTTTAAAATTACATAAATGTCAATGTTGACACAATGTAACTGAAATTTTTAAAATATAAAAACAACTTCTTTCCATCAAATAAGTACTTTTAATCTTCCCCATAATTTAATATTCAACGATAAAATTAATGGATTGAATCAAATACTTCAAACTATATTTATTTTAACATTATAAATACAATTTATTTAATTCTTCCATTAATAAATTAATTAGTGCATCACTATTGTGTAACAATTAAATTTAAATATTTAATTTTAGAAAATATTAAATAAATTATCATGTTTTAGATACTTAATTTATATTTTAAATTATTATTTAAAGTCGAATTCATAATCTATATAAAACTACATTAATTTTATTTCATTATAAAAATAAATGTATTAATTATTTTACTAATCTTTTAATAAATTATAAAAAATGACATATTCTTACCAATGGGCATTAAAAAAGTTATAATTTTGGATTAATGTTCATTTTTGTTTCAATCCCAACTATCCAATGAAATTAAGACAACTGTAACGATATTTTTATAATATTTTAATTTTAAATTTAACTTTAAATACTTATTTACCATTAACCTTGGTAGAAAATATTAATGTTAATATTAAAAAAAATTTAATTCTATAAGATTATAATGTTCACCGTAATTATAGTCATGTTTTATGGTTTTAAAAATTCAATTCATGGATGTGCATAAATTTTGTTTAACACATATCCTGCTTATGTGGCAAGAAGCGGGTAAAAGAGATGTTCAAAATATCAAAAAGTGATTATATCTAATTTCATTATAAAAATTATCGCAATGACCTATATTGTATTAATAAATTTATTATTGATAAATTGTGAACATTGAAAATAATTTTCTTTTAAAATATTTTTTAAAATGAATATATATTTTTTAACTAAAATATATTATTTTCACTATTCCACAAAAAATTATAATTTTCAGAAAAATATAAAAAGTTCACCAAAAGGAAATTCTGATATTCCATATTTAAAAAAGATTATTTTTATATATAAAATATATAGAAGTGTAAAAAACTAGATTTAAAAAAGTTGTCCCATCAAAAGTTGAGGAAAATACCTTTTTTTGAATACTAATTGTTTTCATAAAATTTTATTTGTTCCTATATCATGTCAAGAAAACACATAAATTGAATGTGAAACATGAAATAAAATATATTAAAAATATATTATTATTTTTATCCAACAACATTGATTTATTATTTTAATGGCATAAAAACACTTGTTCACATTTAAACATTTTTAAAACAAATTCCTTTTAATTATAATTATTTTTTAACCAAAGAATTTTTTACGTATATATCTATAAACTATATTTTCATTATTCAGTTAATAATTTTTTGTACCATCATTCTATTAGCTCAGTATAAATATTAACATATAAATATGTTTCAGTTGTTTGATTAAACATGATGTGGTGTATCAGGTACATTACTCAGCAGAATATGTTATAGCACATTACCTCTTCCATGAAATTTAATCCTATGAATATGAACATTGGATAAAAACAAGGTTTAAATATTCAAATTAACATTACTGAAATCTCACATTGAAGGAAAGGTTAACAAATGTACCACTTAAAAAGATGTAAATAGAAGTCTAATAATCACCTGAGATAACACATATTAGGATTCCATGTATGAAAACATTGACATAGATGATTAAAATAACCCTCATGATTTAATGTAGAGTTATATAATAAATTGTTAGATGAAATTTAATAGTCAACCAAATATAAATCTATAAATTTTTAATATGTCATTGATTCATTAGTAAGAATATTAAATGGATAACATTGTTATTTCAAGATACTTTTCATTTTGTTATGGAATTATTTTACTACATGAAATAAGAAACCAATTAAATATACTTATTACAGAAGTAGTGATTCATCCATTAATAAAATTACATGAAAAAATAAAAAAAAATTCCACATGATTTGTATTCCATTTTAATTTTTAATTCCCAAAGTAGTAGAATCAATTTAAAAGGAACCATATAATACAACAAATTTATTATATATCTATTTCTCCAATTTTAACAAATTAACAAAAAAATGGTTGGGATAATAAAATATAATTCCCCAAAAAATAAAAATACGTTATATGATGAAATAAAAATATTAACCTCAAAAATGAAACAGTAATACCCAATGTTCAACATAGACCATTGGATTAATAACTATCCATAAAATTCCACAGTGTTATCCAAAATAATTATAAAACCCAAAAATAAGAAAGATTTGATAATATATTCCTAAAAGATAAATTGTAACATTTATCTCCAAATAACATTAATTACTATTGATATCTCATAACAAAAATCAAATTTTCAAATCACGTATTCTCAAAGATATGATAATCATTTCCATAAAGAACATGAATCACCATAGGTCTACAATTAAATAACATATTCTTCCAGAATATAACTCAACATATTATCCTCAATTAAAATCCCATTTTATTCTATTAACCATAATCAGAAAATGTTCCAAAATATTTAACAGTTTTAAAAATAAATATTTTCTATTAATCCCCAAATCATTTCCCAATACCAATAATATTAATTTGATAGAATAGAACATCCCATAATTAACATAACATTAATAAATCACATATTGACACTAAATATAACAACTTCATTCTATCCAAAACATCTTGTATGCCAGTGGTATGTGAATCATCCTTGTCACTCTTTGGTTGTGGGTTCGGTTCCAATGTCCTTTCTGTATATGACTAGTTTTCATAGGGTCTTCGGGTAATCACTTTTTAAAAAGACTATAATTTTTATTAAATTCCCAAAATATGATACAGTCCAAAATAATGATAATAACCTGTTTTAAAAATAATTTTTCTCATATATATTTTTTATTTTCCACCTAGAAAGTAATAACCAATATTTTATTAAAAAATCAGTGTCTCTAAAAATACGATTAATCAACTATAAATTTTATAATAGAAAGCCTCTAAATAAATTTATAATTCATTTAACTCATGATAATCCTTAATAATAACAATTCAATAATGATATCTCCAAATATGAAAAAAATCAAAATCACCAAAGTTATCTAACACTTCCTTTGATACCAACTGTATAGAACCAACCATAAAGATTACATATTCTAGTATTTATTTACTAGAACTCACAATCATTGGTATTTGATATTTATAATTTTATTTTTATCATAAAAACTCATAAAAATGAAACTCATATATTACATGTGGACACTAATACATGGTATCCATTTTTTCCACCAATGTGAAACCAGTTAAAATAAAATAAGATTTCTTCTCATCTCAAGCCTTCAATAATTTCATCCTCAAATGTTATATTCCCGTAATAATATTATGAACCATGAAAAACAATTTAATAATCGATATGAGAAAAAATAATTAATAAGGGTCATAAAAGAACAAAATAAACTATTAGTCCACAAATACATTAAAAATTAAGAAATCATTTCAAAAAAAGTTATAATTTTCTACCATAAACAAAAAATCTTTATCATACCTCCTGAAATCATAATATTCTTGTAAAAATCGATATCAATCATATATTAGAAATGTAACTTGTGGAATTTATAAAATTCATACATTGTATCTGTTATGGATACATGGGCATTAACCTTATAGGTTACATTTAATGTACCCAGCACAATATATTTCATTTATATCATAAGAGAATCGTAACCGGTTAACTCTATCTCATTACCCAATGCGTTATAGAGTTATCACAGTCTAACCATCCATTATATTATCTCATAACCTTCCATATACAAAAATATTCCCCACAAAACAAAACACAAGAATAACTCATTAATCATGCATTAATGAATAAAAACATTACCATTTTCAAATAAATTTTCATATTTACAATATCTATTAATCTATAACGAAAACACATTATTTAAAAATAAATTTGTAATCATCTAAAAGAAGCATCATGTCATTACTGTGACATAAAATATAGAAAATATTTTCCTATCGAATAAGTGAAAAAACATTCCATTTGTCTTATGTAAAAAATATTGACAGAGTATCATTAAAATAGGTTATTAAAAGAAATACCCTTAAAAAAATTCCTTCATGAAAATATTTGTTTGAAATTAAAAAGATCATATTTTACAACATTTTTTTCCATCTAAAACATTCATTATATTACCTTTTAATAAGAAATAGTAAAATTACTAAATCACATAATTCATATCAACAATGTGAACCTTTATTATCTAGAGCCTACCTAATTAGATGTCTATAGTTACGATTTATTTTCCTAATGTAGTAATCATGATAGGTGATTTTATACGATGTTTTCCAGGTTGTGTGTGAATGATGATAAAGAAAACTAGAAGAAACTTGTGTAGTCATGTGGTGACAGTAATTTTTTAGATGGCCCATTTGGGTACATAGGTGGGCTCTAGGGTAGGGACCATGTGTTAGTAGGGAAACTAGTGGTACGTGATGAGATAGTACTCGACAACCATGTTAAGGATGGGTGTCTAAGATCATAGTAGAGTAGAATTGTGACATTTGAAATATGATCCATGTTACTCGGCATTATGTTCTATACACTACCTTGGTTGAGATGTACCGTAAAATAAAGTAAATATTATACACTAATGGGTGGTTGCTGAATGTAACACCCCATAATGACAAAGGGTTAGATGACTAAATTATATGACACATATAAAAAAAGTGAACGTATCATTTTTTGGCATCCTACGAAATTAGAACTCCACAGTTAAGCATTGATGGGCATGAGTATTGACAAGGATGGGTGACCTTGTGGGATGTTTCCAATGGTATGTGTGTATGATGACAAATCACACTATAATGAAAATATGTTGGCATGTGAGGACTATCATTAGTCATATTACCTGTTCGGGCATATGGGTGGACCCTAGGGTGGGTCCATATGTCTGTTGGGAAACATGTGGTACCTAGTCTTCCAGGAACCAATGACCATGTTATGGCGGGGTGTCTGTGATGTCATTGTGGCCTAGCAGTTACATTTAGAAAATACATTTTGAAAATATGGATATAAAATATAAATATTAATAAAAATAAACATTTAAAACATTTAAAATGATATATTTAGTTAAATAGTCCCTCACTTTCATTCTGAATCATCACATATAATCATTACCTTCCCCGGAAATGTGTGAGAAAAGGGAAAAACTCTCGAGGAGGAATATGTGTTTTCTTAGGGGTACAATAATTAGTCAAATGACTAGTTCGACATTGTTGGTGTGTCCCGAGGTGGGGACCATGTATCTTGGGGGCCACTTGTGGTACCTGGTGTACCAGGACCCGATTACTATATTAAAGTGGGATTTTTTTGTGCTATCATCATGGCCCATGTTTAATATTTATATTAAAAATATTTTTGAAACATGAACATAAAATGAAAAAATTATTGATAATAAATCTTTAAAACTACTAAAACCATGTTATTTGTAAAATGTCCCTTACATTGAGTCTGACTTATCACGTACAATCTTTATCTTCCTAAATATTAATATTTTCATATTCATTTTCATGAAAGTGAAATTTTTTTATGATTATTATTACATTTATATGAATTTCTGTAATTTTATAAAAATTACTTAAATTATTATTTTCACATCGGCCAATTATTTGATATTCGGTACTCGAGTCCAAAATGACATTGTAATGATGTCTATATTCAAAATGGTCATAATTACATCATCCCAAGAATAATATTCATGATATAATAATCTATTTTACTCATAAATAATATATTTAAATCAACCCATTCATTTATCATTTTGAAAAATGATCAACATTATAATTATGAAGACAGTACATTGTACGTACACATGAGCAACGTTTCCATTTAAGAATGATCATTTTGAAAAAAGGTAAGTATTATTTTATATTTATATAATGATAATGATATCGTTAATATAATATTAATAATATAAATATACTTATATACATTATCCAAGTGATATAAGTATTAAAAATAAATCAGATCGCTTCATGGGGGTGATAGTTCACACGTACTCACAAACGACATTATCATATTTATTTGCATGGAAAGGAATACTATAATTAACAAATGATTATCAAATAATGATAAATATGTCATTAATATCACATTTTGACATTAATTTTCTCTTTATAACAAGTCTTGAGAAATGTTTTTGGAAAATGAAGTATATTGGATGTTGGTTCTGATAATTCACACGTACACAAAAGCAGTAAATTCATTTCCCATTTGATGGAATCAGGGATGAATTTAGTTTATTATATTCGAATAAAAAATATATGTATATTTAGGATACAAGATTAATTAATTCATAATGTTTGATGGATATTTTAATTAGTATAAAGGAAAAATAAAATAGATACACTTAATTAAAAACATTACCTTTCTTTTAGATGATTACGTGTAATTAACAACTTAACACACTAATTATGATGTTATGTCAAACAAAATGTCTCTAGAATGTAGGGAGATATTATAAAAAGTGTTTTGGGTCAAGAGTAGTAGAACAAAATGAAATTTTATTATTTCCGACGCTTTCACCGGGGCGCGCACATCCATCCGTGGAGGAGGACGCGCTGCTTGTTGCCCCGCATTCTCGCTTTCCAAAGGCGGGCAGCATTCGTTCCTTGTTCAGGTAAGTCTTCTCCTTGATCGAAACGGGATGATGGGATGTCGGTTCTTCCTTCCATGGATTCATCCTCGGAAGTCGTCACTTAGTCCGGGTCTCCCTCATAGATTTAATAGGTTGTTCGTGAATCTCATTCCAGGTGCCATATATTCATGGACACTGGTTAATTACACTACTTCCGTCAAGACATTCCATGGGGTCTTGACATGGTAGCGACCTTCGGTCGGAGTAGACGGCAACATCAGGCATGTCAGGGCATCTCTGGGTGCATGGACATTGGGGAACCTGTATTCTTCCTCATGAGAGGGCATCTTAAGGGTGCATAACCCGAGGCATCTATCTGAGGTTTTCCTCAGCTTCCCGTGTTTAACACAGGGTACTCCGTGAGTTTAACGTCTTACGTAGACGGTTATACCAAAGGTGTGTCATCCGAGGTTTTCCTCAGGTATCTCATGTTTATCAGGAGGTAGGCCGTGAGTTTAACGTCTTGTAGAGACGGAATGAGGGTGATCAGAATGTTTAATAGAGACGGATCAGATTGGTACATCCCTAGGAGGGAACACCTGGATTTTTTACCAAGGGTATGGATCAGAATTCCCAATGAGGACGGATCTGAGGTGGTGCGCCCCATGGAGGGTAGATGTCACACCGTAATGGTTGATCTGAACACCACTAAGGGCAGATCAGGGGAAGTGCACCATAGGATGGGATACACCCTGGATTACCATTGGTTGGGATTGAACCTCTTGGAGGTTTCCTACGTAACCTGTGTAAGTGAAAGGGATCAAAACCCACGTAGTTCGAAGGGGTGATGAATCGGGGTGTACGCAGAGGACAACGACCCGGATATACGATGCGGCTTACACATGGAAAGCATCCCATGCGGCGCTAGGAGCTGCGAGGAGGTGGATGGAATGATCCCACCGGGATGTGGCGGCCTGGGTGAAAATCAGGATGGGTGATGGATGGATGAATGAATTGGAGGGGGGATGAAATGGGACCATCGCAGGGGCGATGGTGAAATTGAGCTTGAGCCTCAAAGAGACCTCCTACGTGTAACACCCCAAGATTTCATAGTGTGTTATTTTTTCCAAATAATTCAATAACTTGCACTACACGCAACACCGAGTTCAAGCGTAACATGACTTACCAAACAAGCCGTTCAAAAGAGGTTATGAATAGTATTAACTAAATTTTAAACTTTATATAATCCTTATAATTTTAGAATCCATATTATGAGTTTCTTAGACATAATGTAAGAACAAATTCATTTTCAGTATTGCACTTTTACCAACTTTTAATAGTGAACCCTTTTTAAATACAATATTTTAATCTTTCTGACTGAATGGGGACATCAAAATTTTAAAATGAAACATCCCAAGCTTCCACGGTACGCTTTCCTTTGAATGATACAGTAGCGTTTGTTGTACGCAACTTCGAGTTCTAACACACACCACAACCAATCAAACTAGAAGTTATGAATAGTAATACCAACTTTTATAAATTAAATATATTTTATATTTCAAAATGGACTTCATTTTTTGATTCGGAGTATCGAATTTATCCAAAGGTGAAATTTTGGTACTTTTTGGATAACTTTCATATTTTGATGAATAGGGAAAATTACTAAATTTTAATTAAAAACAAATTTTTTAATCAAAATAATTAATAGTGATAAATTATTAATTTGAGTGGTTTTAAAGTATAATTAGAATATATTTTTACCATTTTATCCAATGGTGTTCATTAGAATTAATTTCACATTGAAATTGGACCTAAACAATTGTCAATCTTTTGATATATATTGTTTATTAAAAACACGCTATTTGTTGTGACAGCGGGAATTAATTATAAAGTTAATTAATGAAACTTATATGTTTGGGATTTTTTAATATAGACATCATTTTTGAAGTTAGAATATCAATTATATCTTAGGGTAAAATTTTGGCATTGTTCTGAAAAACTTAAATTTTTGATGAACAGTGAAACTACTAAGTGGTAGTTAAAAAACTGAATTTTTCATAAAACATAATTTTACCGATTCTGTGATTGGAATTTCGAAAATCCGAGAGACATAGTTAATATCAAGAAGTAAAATTTTGTTCAATGAGATGAAAATATTTTTTGGTGAATAGTAACTTTTTACTTTTATTTACCACGGTTAAAAGTAAATAGGGCAATTAAGGGTAAAAATTATATTAATATTATCCTAACACATGTCCTAATTCTATTGAACAAGTGTATCTCGACCAAAAACAACCTTAGGAATAAAATATTATCATTTAGGTCCACTTGGATTAGATTAGGACATTTATTATTATTTAATTCAAAGAAGAGTTAAAAAAGTTAAAATCAAAGTTTATTTACTAAAACATTTTTAATATAGGGTTATACATAAGATAAATTATATTTTAAATATTCATTAGAAAGATAATAATATTTCCTACATAATTAAAATTTATTAATAATTTTTAGACATTAAATAATTTAATTTATTTATGACACAATGATGATGGAGTAATTTCCATAATAGTGAAAATTTAAAATAATTGATATTTTAAATACACAAATAAATATAATTTTAGGCTTTTAAAGAATTAAACTAATTTTATAGAATAATATGGCATATTAGGATGGATTTAATTGACTTTGATCGAAGTAATAATTCTGTTATGAGTTTCACAAAAATCAACATTTGAATAGTGTCAAAATTGACATAAAAGAGTTTTTAAAACAAATATTATATTATTAATTGATATTAAATTCCTAAAAATCTATGGTTCGGCCAAGATACTTATATCATGATAGGTGTATCATTAATGGACCACTTGGGGGGTCGCATTAATGTATATAGTAAGTTTATTAACTATATAATATATAAAATACAAAGTGACATGGTAAATGTCAAACTAATTAACTAAGAGTTAAAACTAAAAGATAAGGTTAATATAGTAACCCAAACCTGTCTAAATTATATTTTTTGAATGGTTTTAGAACTATTACCACCTTGAAATTTTAATAATAAACTTTTTAGCCATTATAAACTGAATATGAATTTATTATAAATTAATATTTCTAGCTTTTCCAAAGGTACCCCTCACCCCTATTATAAAAGGGCACTCCTCCTTCTCATTTCTTCAAGCCTTGAAAGCCTTTTGGTTATGCCAAACTCTGCCCAAATAATCTCCCAACATCCCCCAATACAACCTAGAGGCCTTATTGTGATCATAAAGCCAACCTATGGAGCCCTTTTGATCAAATCAAAAGGAAGAACCCAAAGAAGAGGTAATGCTTTCACCACCCTTTTCCAAGTTCCTTTCTTCTTCCACTTCTTCTTCCTTTGTTGTTACCATTCTAAAATAATAAATCCAGTATCATATATATACTGTGATGTTATTATAAATATGGTACAACCATATTCAATATTCTATCCACCCTTTGAATAACATGTCACCATACGTGCGTACGTACGGCTTACCGTCTCCACGTCGTGGTGTAATTGTTATTCAATATATTATTATTTGGATGGGTATAATAATGATATGTAACTCATGTAAATAATAAATATAACATGTTAATGATTCTGTATATATTATATAACAACCATTTATATATTATTTTAATATCAAAATAATGATATTGTCGCTCGTGCGTATGTACGGACTACCGTCTCCACGAACGCGATGAGATTCATTCTCCATCGTATCCATTCAAGTATAATTCTCATTTTATGATTAATAATAGTATCTAAGGACTTGATATCATTCTGGATATGAATAATATACAACTTATCCATTACAAACATGGCTTACGTAACAAAACATATAAAAGAAAACGAGTAAGTTAACACCTGAAACAATGATAATACTAAGATATTATTAACAAATCAATGTTAAAAGATCATATATGATATCATATTAATGTATATGATTCTTGTATCATTTAATAACAATTATTTCACCATTATACAGGAGGTTAACCTACCCCAACCAAGGAAAAGTACAAGGTAAGGGTTATTTCGCAATCTCTTCATTATCTGAGGTTGTTTATACGTAATTATCTACTGGGATTTCTTTATCATCCACATCCATGTTTCTTCGAAATTTATTTCAAAACATTTTTTCTATTTAAAAATAATATGAGTTAAAGTAATTTATACCCTTATGGGTGTATAAAGGAATCTTTCCGTCGTTTTCCAAACAATGTGCTTTTTAACCTTTTCGACAGAATTAAGGTAAGAATATTTTTTTACTTATACGACGGGTGTGGCTATTTACCGCCGTTATAAAATCGTAAAAGCTTCCCTTACAATCTCATAAGAATATTTTCGAAGAAAATGTTTTATTTTATAATTATGTGATTTTTAAATGATTTCAAAATTAATATTTTAATAATTTCAGAAAGGTACTCTTTATCAAAATCAGAATTTTAAATGTTTTAAAGATTTATCTTTCTAAATATTTTTAATAAATGTCCATGTCTTCAAAATTGTTTTTAAGGATTTATTTATATGGACATGAATATATTTAAAATGTTAATTCCTTTCAAAAGTTTCAAAGTGGTATGGGACACTTTGATTCAAAAATCTCTTTTAATTACTTCCTTTATAAATGTGTGACTTTTAAATGATTTCAAAAAAAAAGATATATTTCTCTCATATAGTTTTGATTTCATCTATGTCAACATCCTTTGATGGATTTTATGATTATATGAAGTTGATTTATTGTGATATAAAACTTATATATTGTATTGAAGGTTTTGTGATATGTTTGACTATGGATGTGCTATTTTTATACCATTCATAGTTTATGGTGAAAGTATTGACATTTCGTATGCTAGTTTTAATACGAATGTTTATGTTATGTTTAAACCTTTTCATATGGCAATGAATTGGACTTAATATGTGACGGGTGGAGCCCGCTATAGCTCCTCAATGCATCGGTAGGTCTCATGAGACAAACTAGTGTCTTGGCACAAGGCCTTGGCAAAATCTTATTTGTACTCTTGGCACGAGGCCTTGGCTATGTGGTTATGATAGTCTGGCATTATGCATTCCATCATTACGAAAGTGGTTATTGATATTGCATGTGATTATTCGATTAGTAGAATATCCATGTGAATAAGTAAATGGAATTATTTCATTTTATTTTTTCCATACTATGTTGAATTTCACGTTTAAAAGGCTTTTTTTATTTATACATTGCCTTAAATGTTTATGCTTATTTATAAATGGTCCCGTTGTATTTCTTACCCTTACGGAGCATTTGAGCTCACCCCTTTGAATGTTTTATTTTTCCCAGGATTCTAAGAAGTATATTGTGATTGATAAGAAGGGTTAAGACAAGGGAATAATGGCATTCATAAAGGATTATTTATGTTGTTTTGTATGTTATGATGTGTAATGTAACATTCATGTATGTAATTTATTTTCCAAGACTGCTAAACTAATCGGTCTTTCAAGAATTGATTCCATGTAATCATGCCAATGTATTAAAATAATGCACCGACTCTGGGTTACCAGGGTCGGGGCGTTAAAGTTGGTATCAGAGGGAGTTTAGTACAAACCTTGGAAACTAGATTTAGGTAAACTCTGATTAGAAAACATAGACCTAAGATTGGACTTGAGGATTACTATAGATGAACTTCCTAGAATTTTGGTATTGTAGAGATTTTGTGAGTTTTCCGAGAAATACATCCCTGTCTGGATACGAGCAGGGAGAGGCGGCTCTGGCACAGATGTACCTAGGGGTAAAACCTGAAAACACCGCTTTGAGCTAGACTCGAACGAGAACTGGTGCATGACAACGGGCCTTACTGCACTCTTGGTTATGAAACTCCCGGGGGATATGCTTAGGATAATTCTCATTTTCTTTACAAACCATTATTAAGGGTTTATGAGTATATACTTCCTCAAAGGAGACATTTTTATGATTATGGATTATATCCATAAACTATTTAATTTATGTTATGTGTTTTACAAGTTTGGGATTAGGTATTGTTATTCACAAACTAATCTAGTGTATTCCATTGTTTAGAAATTGCACCCAGTAGAAGGAATGATAACTCCAGCAATGCACATAATCCAAAGAGAAAGAAGGATCATATCTTTCATGGTCATAAGCCGGAATTTATAAGAGAAATAGTCTCCCATGTATTATCATCATATGAAGAAATAATATCATGTGTTGATAAGATAAGTAAAGATTTTACTGAGTCCTATGGCTTTGAAGGGAAGCAAGAGAAGAAAAGGATGGAAGAGAAAAAGATGGATAAAGGGAAGAGGGAAAAGAAGAATTTTCCCATATGTGATAATTGTGGGAAGAAACACCCTGGAACTTGTCTGAAAGGAATGGGAGTTTGTTATAAGTGTGGAGGAAAAGGGCACAAAGTACGTGACTGCAAGGGTAAGAAAATGGTTTCCAATGTACAATGATTCATTTGCAAGGATTTTTGACACTACGCGAACCTATGTCCCAGTCATCAAACCATGCCGCAAATGATGCTATTGGATAATAATCAAGTTATGATACTACCACAGATGAAGAGGAATGATTAGAGTTCTTATGTTGATTATATCAATTGAGTGTTGTATCAACAATGTACTTGTTATAATAATTATGGAGTATATAAGGATTGTACTGCAGTACTATTTCATTAAGGACTTGAGATTGTGTGGAACAAAGAAAAATGACTCAATAGCAGGATAAATTTTTGGAAAATATATGGTTGAGAGAATGATAAACCATAATATAGTTCTGATACCGAGGTAGTGATTTTGGAATAATACATGATTTATTTGGATAAATTATATTGGATATTCTTGACTACCTTGAAATTGATTAATGATTTGTATATTCCATCATTGTTGGGGATTAAAACATTTTTGTATTGATGAAGTATATCAAGAATTCTATATGGAATGAGGGAGAATGAATGTAATCAATAAGGAATATAGTAATTCAGGATGTTTCAGTGTATTAAAAGAATACATGATGAAGGTATTCATATGCTATTACGGGGTAAAAAGGATCTACATTATGTTTACCTTCCTTATAAATTTTGGACTGTGAGTTTGGATAGAAGTATTTTGGATAGTTCTAGTTTGGATTTTTTTTGGATTGCCATAAAAAGACAACCCGGAGGTCGGGCGGCAACCCGTCACGTCCGGCAAGGCCGCGAGACTTGAACCCGCAACCGAAGGGCGACAAGGGTGTATCACCTACCACTGGCCCATGAGATGTCCGGGATTAAATAATGTAGTTTTTTATAAAAATATCTGGTAGATGAATTATAAATTCGTTTATTTTGGAACCCTGTATGAATAGTATAAATAGAATTTTTTTACGTTCTATTATCTTTTAGAGTGAAAGATGAGTTTGTGGTAGAAATTTATTAATGGATAAAACTCTAATTATAAAGTAAGTATATCTCCTTATTATCTTAGCCAATCTCATAAATGAATTCCTCAACATTAAGAAAAGGAACTTAGAACAAAAATGTTGTCCTAGATGGTGCCTTATATCATCATTAATTTATGGCTTTGGGATTGTTGGCCTTTTCATAGCCATGTTCTCTACCACTCTCCATCAGATAATTGATGGTTAGATTTCTATTCCATATCCATATTTTCTTACATGGAACCCTAGTATGTGTCATTTTCGGTAATCTTCATACTTTCCACTCTTTATTTTAAATAGAGGCCTCATTAATTCATTTTTCGATGTGGGATTTCAACTAAGATATTTTGAAACGTCAAAAATGTGTTATCCTAGTACCTTATGTTTTGTTGAATCGATTGTATTTTAAATCATCATAGATTGATGAATTTAAGGACCTCAATTTTAAACTTTTTTGTGATTGATGACCTCAATCACTACCTATAAATATTTACGTTTTCCCTCCAATTATGTGTCTCTAATTGCCACCAATGTTCTCCTAATAGAGATCATAATTTGGTGGTGACCCTTTCATTTCTCTTTTCCTCATTTTAAGGCTAAATTTTAGTAACCCAATTTCCGATGTGGGTTTTCCCACAAAGATATTTTTTATTTTCAACCTTTTATTTTCGAAGAACAATTTCAAATTGCGAGGACGCAATTTATTGATGGAGGGGAGAATGTAACACCCCAAGATTTCATAGTGTGTTATTTCTTCAAAACAATTCAATAACTTGCACGACACGCAACACCGAGTTCAAGTGCACCATGACTTACCAAACAATCCATTCAAAAGAGGTTATGAATAGTATTAACTAAATTTTATACTTTATATAATCCTTATAATTTTAGAATCCATATTATGAGTTTCTTAGACATAATGTATGAACAAATTCATTTTCAGTATTGAACTTCTACCAACTTTTAATAGTGAACCCTTTTAAATACAATATTTTAACCTTTTTTACTAAATGGGGACATCATAAATTTAAAATGAAACATCCCAAGCTTCCACGGTATACTTTCCTTTGAATGATACAGTAGCGTGTATTGTACGCAACTTCGAGTTCTAACACACACCACAACCAATCAAAATAGCCATTATGAATAGTAATACATACTTTTTTAAATTATATATATTTTATATTTCAGAATGGACTTCATTTTTGGATTCTGAGTATCGAATTTATCCTAAGGTGAAATTTTGGTAATTTTTGGATAACTTTCATATTTTGATGAATAGTGAAAATTCTAAATTTTAATTAAAAAAAACATTTTTAATCAAAATAATTAATAGTGATAAATTATGAATTTGAGTGGTTTTAAATAATAATTAGAATATATTTTTACCATTTTATCCAATGGTGTTCATTATAATTAATTTCACTTTGAAATTGGACCTAAACAATTGTCAATCTTTTGATATATATTGTTTCTTAAAAACACGCTATTTGTTGTGACAGCGGAAATTAATTATAAAATTAATTAATGAAACTTATATTTTTGGAATTTTGTAAAATAGGCATTATTTTTGAATTCGGAATATCAATTATAGATTAGGGTGAAATTTTGGCATTGTTATGAAAAACTTCAATTTTTGATGAATAGTGAAACTACTAAATGGTAGTTAAAAAACTGAATTTTTCATAAAACTTAATTTTACCGCTTCTGTGATTGGAATTTCGAAAATCCGAGACACATGGTTAATATCAATAAGTAAAATGAGGTTCAATGAGATGAAAATAATTTTTGGTGAATAGTAACTTTTTACTTTTATTTACCACGGTTGAAAGTAAATAGGGTAATTAAGGGTAATATTATATTAATATTACTCTAACACATGTTATAATTCTATTGGACAAGTTTATCTCGACCAAAAACAACCTTAGGAATAAAATATTATCATTTTGGTCCACTTGTATTAGATTAGGACATTTATTATTATTTAATTCAAAGAAGAGTTAAAAAAGTTAAAATCAATGTTTATTTACTAAAACATTTTTAATATAGGGTTATACCTAAGATAAATTCTATTGTAAATATTAATTAGAAAGATAATAATATTTCCTACATAATTAAATTTTATTTATAATTTTTAGACGTTATATAATTTAATTTATTTATGACACAATGATGATGCAGTAATTACCATAATAGTGAAAATTTAAAATAATTGATATTTTAAGTACCCAAATAAATATAATTTGAGACTTTTAATGAATTAAACTAATTTTCTAGGATAATATTTCATATTAGGATGGATTTAAGTGACATTTTTCGATGTAATAATTCTCTTATGAGTTTCACAAAAATCATCATTTGAATAGTGTCAAAATTGACATAAAAGAGTTTTTAAAACAAATATTATATTATTAATTGATATTAAATTCCTAAAAATCTAAGGTTCGGCCAAGATACTTATATCATGATAGGTGTATGATTAAGTGACCACTTGGGGGTCTCTTTGATGTATATATTAAGTTTATTAACTATATAATATAAAAATAAAAAGTGACATGGTAAATGTCAAACTAAATAACTAAGAGGTAAAACTAAAAGATAAGGTTAATATAGTAACCCAAACCTGTATAAATTCTATATGTTGAATGGGTTTCGACCTATTCCCACCATTACCTTTGAATAATCAACTTTGGTGCCATTAAAAGCTGAATAATAATTTATTATAAATTAATATTTCTAGCTTTTCCAAAGGTACCACTCACCCCTCTTATAAAAGGGCACTCCTCCTTCTCATTTCTTCACAACTTCAATGCCTTTTTGTTCGGCCAAACTCTGCCCAAATACTCTCCCAACATACCTCAATACAACCTAGAGGCCTTATTTTGATCATAAAGCCAACCTAAGGAGCCCTTTTGATCAAATCAAAAAGAAGAACCCGAAGAAGAGGTAATGATTTCACTACCCTTTTCCAAGTTCCTTTCTTATTCAACTTCTTCTTCCTTTGTTGTTACCATTCTAAAATAATAAATCCAGTATCATATATATGCTGTGATGTTATTATAAATATGGTACAACCATATTCAGTATTCTATCCACCCTTTGAATAACATGTCACCATACATGCGTACGTACGGCTTACCGTCTCCACGTCGTAGTGTAATTGTTATTCAATATATTATTATTTGGATGTGTATAATAATGATATGTAACTCATGTAAATAATAAATATAACATGTTAATGATTCTGTATATATGATATAACAACCATTTATATATTATTTTAATATCAAAAGAATGATATTGTCGCTCGTGCATACGTACGGACTACCGTCTCCACGAACTCGATGAGATTAATTCTCCATCGTATCCATTCAAGTATAATTCTCATTTTATGATTAATAATAGTATCTAAAGACTTTATATAAATCTGGATATGAATAATATAAAACATATCCATTACAAACATGGCTTACGTAACAAAACATATAAAATAAAACGAGTAAGTTAACACCTGAAACAACGATAATACTAAGATATTATTAACAAATCAACGTTAAAAGATCATATATGATATCATATTAATGTATATGATTCTTGTATAATTTAATAACAATTATTTCACCATTATACAGGAGGTTAACCTACCCCAACAAAGGAAAAGTACAAGGTAAGGGTTATTTCGCAATCTCTTCATTATCCGAGGTTGTTTATACGTAATTATCTAATGGGATTTCTTTATCATCCACATCCATGTTTCATCGAAATGTATTTCCAAACATTTTTACTATTTACAAGGAATATGAGTTAAAGTCATTTATACCCTTATGGGTGTATAAAGGAATCTTTCAATCGTTTTCCAAACAAGGTGCTTTTTAACCTCTTCGATAGAATTAAGGTAAAAATGTTTTTTTAACTTAATACGGCGGGTGCGGCTATTTACCGCCGTTATAAAATCTTCAAAGCTTCTCGTACAAGATTATAAGATTATTTTCAAAGAAAATGTATTATTTTATAATTATGTGACTTTTAAATGATTTCAAAATGAATATTTTAAGAATTTCAGAAATGTACTCTTTATCAAAATCAGAATTTTAAATGTTTTAAAGATTTATCATTCTAAATATTTTTAATAAATTTCCATGTCTTAGAAATGGTTTTTAAGGATTTATTTATATGGACATGAATTTTCTTTAAATGTTAATTCCTTTAAAAATTTTCAAAGTGGTATGGGACACTTTGATTCAAAAATCTCTTTTAATTACTTCCTTTAAAAATGTGTGACTTTTAATTGATTTAATAAAAAGAGATATTTCTCTCAAATAGTTTTGATTTCATCTATGTCAACATCCTTTGATGGATTTTATGATTATATGAAGTTGATTTATTGTGATACAAAACTTCTATATTGTATTTAAGGTTTTGTGATATGTTTTACTGTGGATGTACTATTTTTATACCATTCATAGTTTATGGTGAATGTATTGACATTTCGTATGCTAGTTTTAATAAGAATGTTTATGTTATGTTTAAACCTTTTCATATGGGAATGCATTGGACTTAATTTGTGACGGGTGGAGCCCGCTATAGCTCCTCGATGCATCAGTAGGTCTCATGAGACAAACTAGTGTCTTGGCACAAGGCCTTGGAAAAATCTTATTTGTAGTCTTGGCACGAGGCCTTGGCTATGCGGTTATGATAGTCTGGCATTATGAATTCCATCATTTTGAAAGCTGTTATTGATATTGCATGTGATTATTCGATTAGTAGAATATACATGTGAATAAGTAAATGGAATTATTTCATTTTATTTTTGCCATACTATGTTGAATTTCAAGTTTAAAAGGCTTTTTTTCGTTATACATTGCCTTAAATGTTTATGCTTATTTATAAATGTTTCCGCTGTATTGCTTACCCTTACGGAGCGTTTGAGCTCACCCCTTTCAATGTTTTATTTTTCCCAGGATTCCATGAAGTATATTGTGATTGATAAGAAGGGTTAAGACAATGGAATAATGGCATTCATAAAGGATTATTTATGTTTTTTTGTATGTTATGAAGTGTAATGTAACATTAATGTATGTAATCTATTTTCCAAGACTACTAAACTAATCGGTCTTTCGAGAATTGATTCCTTGTAATCATGCCAATGTATTAAAATAATGCACTGACTCTGTGTTACTAGGGTCGGGGCGTTACACTACGTATCCCCATGGTAGGGAATCAAAGTCTGTCTAGTTCGGGATGGTGCCGGTGGACCGACGTGAAGGTGGACCTTGGTCCGATGGATGTTGTCAGTGAACCGACGTGAAGGTGGACCTTTTTCCGATGCGCATCGTCAGCGAACCGATGTGAAGGTGTACCTTGGTCCGATGGATTTCGTCAGTAAACCAACATAAAGGTGGACCTTGGTCCGATGAGTAGTGGCCTTGAACCTCAGGGAGGCTTCCTACATACCATGCCATGACATGGATCAAAGTCCTTTTAGTTCAAATGGATGGAAGTCGTCAGCGAACCGACATGAAGGTGGACCTTGATCCGATGGTGGATGGGCTTGAACCTCGGGGAGGATTCCTACATATCATGCCTTGACATGGATCAAGGACCTTGTAGTTCAAATGGTTTCATCGGTTAACCAACGTGAAAGTAGACCTGGGGGTCCACTAGTGGTGGGCTTGAACCTTGGAAAGGTTTCCTACGTACCATGCCTTGACATAGATCAAAGTCCTCATAGTTCAAAGGATTGACGGAATACAGTTTAACGTCATGCGGGATGGTAATGAACCCTGATGTGAATAAATGACGGGCATTGGGTGTCAGCGAACCGACGTAAATGAGGGACCTTGGTCTAATAGGAGATGGGCTTGAACCTCGGGGAGGCTTCCAACGTACCATGCCTTGACATGGATCAAAGTCCTCGTAGTTCGGATTGAAAATGGGGGGGACTTGGCACACCGACAAGGAGAAGGTCTGGGCCAATGATTGTAGGGCTTGAACCTCAGGAAGGCTTCCTACGTACCATGCCTTGACACGGATCAAAGTCCTCTTAGTTCAAGTTGGTCGCAACGGCTTGTCGTCGGACTGGAATGTAGTTTAACGCCATGCTGGACATATGTAGAACTCGACGTGAATTGGATGACTGGTGGGCTTGAACCTTGTGGAGGCTTACTACGTACCATGACTTGACATGGATCAAAGACCACATAGTTCTTCTGATGACGGCTTACCACAGATTGGGGGTTTCAACGGCTTACCGCTGGATTGGGTGTGAACGGCTTACCGCTGAATGGGGTTGCAACGGCTTACCGCTGGATGAGGATGTCAACAGATTACCGCTGAATAGGATCACAACAGCTTACCGCTGGATAGGGTTGTCAACGGCTTACCGCTGCATAGGGATGTCAACAACTTACCGCTGAAAAGGAGTGACAATAGTGGATGGGGCATACGCTAGAAAGCTGCCCGTGTGCCCCTATGGAGCGGCAATGGTGAATGGGGCTTACGCTAGGAAGCTTCCCGGGTGCTGCTGAGGAGCAGCAACGGTGAATGGGGCTTATGTAAGGAGCTGCTCAGATGCTGCTCAGGAGCGGAAATGGTGAATGGGGCTTATGCAAGGAGCTTCCCGGGTCCCGCTATGGAGCGTCAATACTGAATGGGGCTTACGCAAGGATGCTGCCCGGGTGCCGCTATAGAGTGGCACTGGTGAATGGGGCTTACACAAGGAAGCTGCCCGGGTGCTGCTATGGAGCGGCAACGGTGAATGGGGCTTATGCAAGGAGCTGCCCAGGTCCTGCTATGGAGCGGAAATAGTGAATGGGGCTTATGCAAGGAGCTGCTCGGATGCTGCTAAGGAGTGGCAACGGTGAATGGGGCTTATGCAAGGAGCTGCCCGGGTCCCGCTATGGAGCGAAAATAGTGAATGGGGCTTACGCAAGGATGCTGCCCGGGTGCCGCTATAGAGCGGCACTGGTGAATGGGGATTACTCTAGGAAGCTACCCGGGAGCTGCTAAGGAGCGGAAACGGTGAATGGGGCTTATGCAAGGAGCTGCCCAGGTCCTGCTATGGAGCGGAAAAAGTGAATGTGGCTTATGCAAGGAGTTGCCCGGATGCTGCTAAGGAGCGACAACGATGAATGGGGCTTATGCAAGGAGTTTCCCGGGTCCCTCTATGGAGCGGCAATAGTGAATGGGGAATATGCAAGGATGTTTCCTGGGTGCCGCTATAGAGCAGCACTGGTGAATGGGGCTTACGCTAGGAAGCTGCCCGGGTGCCGCTAAGGAGCGGCATAGGTGAATGGGGCTTATGCTAGGAAGCTGCCCGGATGCCGCTATGGGGCGGCAATGGTGAATGGGGCTTATGCAAGGAGCTTCCCGTAATGTATTCCTCATGTCTGGCCATGAGGGCATCCCAACTCATTGATGAGTTGAGGCCTTCACCTATGCGCTGGTGCACAAGAGGTATAATGCCAAGGGGCGTTAGAATCATGCCACTCCAGTCATGGCATTGAGCATCTTATGCTTGGAGCATAAGGCATATTTTATTTGGAGTAAGAGGCATCCTATGTTTGGGACATAGGGATTACTACAGTTTAGAGTCTTGTAGATAAGACTATTGGCATCTCATGCTTGGAGCATAAGGCATCTCTCATATAGGGCAAGAGGCATCCTATGTGTGTAACATAGGGATTACTACAGTTTATAGTCTTGTAGGTAGGAATGTTGGCTTCTTATACTAGGAGCATAAGGCATATCTCGTATAGGTCAAGAGGAATCCTATCATTTGTTAGATAGGGAGTTCTACAGTTTATAGTCGTGTAGATAGGACTATTGGCATCTTATACTGGGAGCATAAGGCATCTCTTGCTTGGAGCAAGGGGCATCCTATGGTTGGAGCATAGGGAGAATACTACAGTTTAGAGTCATGTAGGTAAGACTGTCGGCATCTCATGCTTGGAGCATAAGGCATCTCTCGTATAGGGCAGGAGGCATCCTATGTTTGGAACATAAGGATTACTATAGTTTAGAGTCATGTAGAAAGGATTGTTAGGCAGTAGGTGCCTAGAAATGGTTGGTGTTGGGACTTACGCAAGGGGCGTCGTGAAGCAGAACTCCCGCGCCACCATAGGTGCTTCGTGGCGTGCTCACGAACGTCAAATTCGTTCGCGGAGAGGTATCGCCTCCGGAGCTTCGCGGCATGCTCGCGACCGTCAAATTCGTTCGCGGAGAGTTACCGCCTCCGGAGCTTTGCGGGACCGTGATATTCGGGCACTTCGCATCGGTGCTTCGCATCGGTGCTTCACATCAGTGCTTCGCGAGGGGTCTTCACAGCGCATCGCGAACGTCAAACGAGTTCACAGAGCCTCTCTCCTCATTACTTCGTGGCGGAGCTCCGCGATCACAGAGGGGGCTTCGCGAGTGGGCTTCGCGAACCATATTTCCATCCCAACTTCAAATGTCCATAACTCCTATTCCGTAGCTCCGTTCGGGCCCTGCGACCTACCAAATCGAAGCATAAGAATTGTTCTAAGATCTTGGATCATGTATGAAAGCATTTGGAAAAATTAAGGAATTCGTTTTTTGGGGTCTACATTTATTTTCTAGGAAGAGAGACGAATGGGTTACCATTTCGGAGTGGGGATGGCCAATCTTTGAATTATAAAAAATATTAAATTAATATAAATTCACATTCTATAATAAATGGATAAAAAATAAATTTTTTCGAATAAATTTTTATATATGGTCAAATTACATTCATCCAATAAAAATTGGACTTGTTTGGTTTATTTTTTAATCATTATCTTTTTGTTTCAACCATTATTAATTCTAATCATGTCGTTGTGTAATTTAAGCATCGAGAGTAAATATGTTAAATTAAATTGAGAATCAAAAAAATGAGTCACTATCAATATATGTATACTTACACATATCATTATATATATATATATATATATATATTATTTTCTATCATTTAATAAAATATTTTTTATTTCAAAATCTACAAAAATTTCAATATTGACAGTATTATATAAATTTATTTTTAAAAATATCATACCAACATTATTCCTTTGAAAAATATATTTTTAATGATACCTAACATGGTAGATTCATCCATAAAATTATTGTCCAGAATCAAATATTTTAAATTATATTTATTTTAAAATTATCAATATAATTTATTTTATCCTTCCTTTAATAAGTCTATTATTACATCATCATTATGTCACAATTAAATTTATTTAATGTATAAAAATAGTTATGAAATAATAATTACGTAGATTAAAATTTTCTATTTTAAATGACTATTTATAGATTAATTTATTATCTATATAACACTATATTAAAAATTATTTCCTTAAAAAAATATGAGTATGACATTTTTAACTTATCACTAAATAATACATAATAAATGTCATATTCATTACCTAATACCCTAAAACATTATAATTTCTAGGGAATTTTGATCTTTGTAAAAACCCACTCGTCCAATAAAATTAAGACAAGTTTTATAGAAATTTTATAATATTATAATAATTTTTTTACAATTAATTACATTATTTACCCATAAACATGGTAAATGAAATACTAAATTGATTAATCCCCAAAAACTAAGTTGATACAAAGTGATAAAAGTTTTCATAATTATTATTTCCATGCATATTAGTTATTTAAATTTCAATTAATGGATGTATCTATGTTCATTTTAACACTAACATCCTAGATGTGGAGAGAAGGCCTGTAAATGGGATAGTAAAAATAACAAGGTTTTTTTATATCAATTTTTAATATAAAAATTCTGAAAATAAACTAAATAAGATTAATAAATGTATTATTGACCCATTTTTACTACAAATATATTATTAATGTATGATAATTATTTAAATGAAATCTTTTGGACTATATTTTAGTATTTTCAAATATTCATTAAAAATGATACTTTTCATAAAATATTATAAATTAAACCTAATATAAATGTGATATTCAAAATTAAAAAATTATATTTATTTTGACTAATAGAATATATAAAATTATCAAAACTAGATTTAAATTAGGTGCACCGTCAACATGGGGAAACATCCATTTTAAATACTACTTTTGTTTGTTAAATTTGATTTTTTATTATATAATTTCATAAAAAACATAATATATATCTTAAAATAGAATTTAATAATATATATATACATATATATCAATAATATAAACCAATAATTATGATTTATTAATTTATTAGTATAAAAGACACTTGTTCCCATTTAAATAGTTTTTGTGAATAATCATGTCCTTTTATTTACAAATAATTGGTCACTGAAGAATAAATTATATACACATTATAAATCCATATTTTGATAATCATGATAATAATGCTCATTTTGGTCATTCTAATGACTATGTATTAATATTAACATTTAAATATTGTCAGGTTATTCTATTACATTAGTTGTGGCATATTTTATACAATATTGAGGGGTGTATTTCCTTCAAAATATTTGGATGTAACCTCCAGTACATACCTGAACAATATTTTGAAGTTTTCTTGATATATAAATATATAATATCTATCATTTTATCTCATTTAAAATATTTAATTTCCATTTCGATTCTAATAAATATAGGGAAATGTTTTTCATAAATATATCCCTCAATATTTTCCATTCCATGGAATCAAGATCATATATCTCTATGGTATTCCTAACTAATGACCACGATAGACCATCTTCATATTTAGAAAAATAAAATAAAATATTTTTCTTTTCTGTTACAAACAATCATTGACATATAATATAATCGCTATAGCATTGATCCAACCTCTAACAACCATAATGTCTGATAATCTATATAATGATGTTGGATGGTTCTTTTTAAAATGACCCACTAAAGGAGTGTTTATTCATGGTAGATTAGTTTCGGTTCTACTATATAAGATAAAAAAATTATATAATCTATCAACTGAGCCATGAATATTCGATCCAATGTTAATCATACCTTGATATTACATAATTTAATATAAATACCCAATACATTACAAAATAACTTTCTTGAGGACTTTAATAGTATAATTCCATTAGTATTTATGGAACTCAATATTATAATATGTTGAAATATATTCAATTATTTATAAAAATAACTTCCTTATTATAATTTTTCTAAAATAATTTATTCAATACCGAGTGAAAGGAAAAATAATAAATTCTATGTTTAGATTCTCTTTAAGTGTAAATAAAAGAGATCAATAAGAATAACATGAGCATAAGGTTATGCGAACATAATGATAACATTTAAATATCATACCCTAAATATCAATGATCATGTGAATGAGTCATGTCAAATATAATGTCAGTTCATAAGACATAAATGATACAGTAACCAAGATAATAATCCATCGAGAAAAACATTGGAACAAGACATGAAATATGCGACATTCACATAATATAAAATACAATATGGTATGGCTACCTACAATACCATCATAAAATTTTAGGCTAGGGATAATCACTCATTTTACTTCTTTTGGATTGGGATAACAACTCATGTACCTTCATGATTTTGGCTACAATCTAAAACCTGGGTAACCTATTGTTTATGGGATTGGGATACAACCTATGTACATTATTTTATACAGGAATGGGAAATAACACATGTACCATCTTTTCCCAGGATTGGTCTATAGCACGTGTACAATAATGTATTTTGGATTTGGATATAATTGTTGTACATTGTATTTTTTGGTATTGGGATAGAACCTATGTACCATTTTGTTTTCGTGCCTGAGATAAAAATTAGGATCCATTTGACCTCTTATAACTTTTATCAATACCCATTTCATTTCGGGAGATATTGGTTAGAAATTTCACACAATTAAATATTACATGCATGTTCAACAATATAATAAAACATTTATCAAATCATGACCCATAATAAGAAAAGGGTTTCATAAATACAATATCATAACCCATGAAATGAAATTGATATCACAAAAAATTTTCAAGATAGTATCCTATCTTAAATAGATAGGTCACATAATAATTATATTATATAATAACCCATGAAGGAAATTTATTTTTATAAAAAGTGTTAATGGTATAGCACATGAAATTGATGTCAGATTAAAAAACAACATTTTAAGAAAAGCATAAACCATTTAGAGAAACAATAAGAAATGAATATGTAGATTATTACCCCATTAATGCATAAGTAACACTAAATGAAATCATAATATAATTAAAATAATTTCTAATGTATAATTTAAAAAATTTATTGATGAAATTATATTTTCTTCTTTTAAAAAATCATATTAAATCATAAAATATTTTGAAAACCTCTTCCTTTGAAAATAACCTTGAAAACATATAATGAAATATTTTTAACCATTTTAAACATAATAAAACATAAAATATTAAATTTATGAAATTTTACATGATAATTATAATAAGAGAAAATTTATTTTCATTTTCAAAATGATTTATATAAAACATATTTTGTCAATAAAATAGATTATCCACTGAAGAGTGAAAAAATATCAGCTTTTCATAAAAAAATACATTATTTATTATATTAAGTGAAAAATAGTGTAAAATGGTAATATTCAATTAATATATCATGAATATGAATAGGATTATAATATTCCTAGTTGTTCTTGAGAGATGTATCATAATATTTCATTAATGGTTTCATAATAAACAACCATATCAACAAATAATGATATAGTAAAAATAAATTGTTACCACTTTATTGACATTGAATCATTAAACCATGTAAATAATAAAATTACATCAATAATAAAATAGTAGTATAATAAATATTAAAATTATTTAACTTCTAAAATGGAATCATATACATCTCGTAGGAGAATATTGGTGATAAAATGGAATGTGTCTCAAAAAAAGAAAATAAATAAAAAATTTGTTTACTGATTTGTATCATTTGAACAATGAACCCCATGAAAGATAGATAAAAAAGGGTTATGTAAATATATATAGATTTAAGTATAATAAAAATAAATAAATTCATAGGAATTATATAAATCACATAAATGAAACAAACATGAATAATAAATAAGTCTTATATAAAAATGTGAGAATACAAATTAACAAACTAGTTGATTAAGGGATGAATAGTGACAACCTTGAAATAATAACGTAAAATTAAAATTTTAATATCATTTAATAAGTTAAATTTAGTATATAACATTTCATAATTTTGTATATACTCCCCCAACTATAATGAATATTGAATATAGCATATATCTCATTGAAATAACAGTTAGACGTTAAATCCTACACTGTGTGATTAACTTTTGAATCAAGATACCACTGAAAGAATAATATCAATTGAATATTTTTTATCATGATATAAATGAATTTAGTGATATATCATGTCATATTAAATTATATAAAACACATATCAAGAATAATTGGTGAATTTATTAGGTATCTCATAAAAATTAAAAAAAAAAGATAAGAATACCCTTACTATATTAGTAACACTTGAATCGGGATCCCTGTGAAAGTATCATATAAAATTGAACATTTAATATCTTCATATAATATTAATTAATTGTATAAATTATCATATGTATGTATATAAACCAAACAATATGAATAATTAGAGAATATAGTATATATCTCACCGAAATAAAAGTGAGACAATAAAAAATACTACTTGAGTAACATTGGAATCCTAATCCAAATTAAATAATAAATTTAATTCATGATTTTAATATCAAAAAATAATATCAATTAATTAAATGTATTTTCATTTGGAATCATATACACCTCATTATATAAGTTATTGGTGAATGTGACATTTATTTCACATAAATAAAATGTTAGATGAAATTCACAAACCTTCTGTCAAGACATTATTCATAAATGTTCAATGATATTGTATATTAAATATAATATTAATATAAATCTACCAGATAACCATATTATTATATTAAATACCATATTTTTGTTGATTTTTAATTTATATTTCTCTATTATTAACAATTTTATGTTAATGTTATGTTTTGGGTAATAAAAGCATTGTTTTTTGTATATTTTTTAATTGTTATTAATGATCCTATTACCTATACCATTATTTAATTATTTAAAAAGTGAAAAACATTAAATATCATATATATTTATCATCTATGTATTTTTAATAATCTATAAAAGATATAAATAATAAATTTAATACACTGTTCAGTGAGATGGTAGGTTTCACTTATACATGAACATTGTTCCCATTTTCTATTCATATTAAAAGTAATATTTATATTAAATAAATTTAAATAAATTATCATTCAAGTAGAGTTTTAATTCCATATATATATATATAAACATCAAACATTTTTTAAACCCAAACATTATAAATTCCATGTAATATATGAAGGAATCACATCGCATTGAGGAGGTGGTAGTCCACATATACCCAAACAAAGTTATAGTATTCCCAAAAATGGAAATAAAGAAGGAATGAATTATGTAATAAATCCAGAATCATAATAACATTATAGTGATCATATATATAATATAAAAATACTATGAAAATAATTATTTACAACCCAAAAATGTGGTTATAGATGAAAATACGACATCCATTTGCAAGGAGGTAGTCCGTCATGTACCTAAACAATGATTGTGTATTACATTTTATTGATGGTTTTTTAGGTGTAGGAAAAAATTGTAACATATAAAAATATATGTATATCTATGATACAAGTTTTTTAAAAAATAATTAATTGATAACATTCGATGCGCTTTATAATGAAATAAAAAATTTGTTTTCTTGATGAATGTTTCATCCTTTTTGGGTATTTTTTCAGTTGGACTAACAGAATAACATTGATGTTTTCTGCCCAACATGAGGATTCTATGATGAGAGTAGGGAATTTTAGAGATTACTTTTCTATGTTTTGTATTGAGACAAATCATATTAATGTTCTTAATAAGTGATAGGGGTGAGTTTTTTATAGTGGATTTGTGCCATTCTTGTAAATTAAATGTGTCGACCATTGATGAGATGACTCCCTTACGTCATGTGCCTCCAATAATCATCCATTTTATATAGAATATAAGATGTTTTATAAATATATACATACAACTGATATGGGAAAATTTTTAATATTATTTTTCCCCTTATGAAAAAATTAAACAACTAAGTAAAATCATTTTTACCATAATGGGTAACTTAATTTTAATTCTCACAACTAATTTTTTTGTTAAAAAACAAAAAAAAATGTTTCATATAAATTAAAAATTATACTACCTGAAAATATTTAATCTATTTTTACAAAACACAGAATTGTAGGAAATAAATTCATTATTAATCTCGTAGACAAGATGAGGAAATATGTATTTTAATCTCAAATTATTTTAATGATTATAAATTTTTTTTATCTATTTTCATTATGAAATTGATACCAATTAATTAGATTTAACAATTATATTATTTATGGATCTAAATAGACAATTAAACCATTTTAATAAATAGATTATCTATATTAATTATCTTCTTGTAAATAATGTTTTTAATTAAATTTTTCTGTATTTTATTATTCATCCAAAATTATCACTTCCCATAAAACATCCAAAAAATATCCCAAATTAAATTATGATATTTCCAATTAGCAATAAATTTTATTATCATAAAAAAAATTTATATATCGTTAAAAAAATTATACTTAAAATATGTTCACCATTAAAATATGGTAAAACAACTTTTTAGACAAATATATCTTTTTATGTGTCATATTGGAATAATTAATATATATTTTCTAGATAAAAAATAGATGAGTGAAAAATATTTGATTTAATAAATAATATATATATATAATCAAAATATATCATAAAATGTGGATTAATTAATAATTTTAGGTAAAACGTCTTTTATTTCATAAATATAGTTTTCTAACAAAATATTTCTTATATTTTTGAACGGGTTTTATTTTGATATATACTTGATTGGATAACAAATAATTCGTTATATATACATGTGCAATAAATATTTTATGAATTTATAGAATCTTATTCATATCTTTAATCCAAATAGCTAGGTGAATAAATAAAATATACTTTAAAATTAATATTTATAGTATATTATTTTTTTTCAAAACTAGATATTTCTTGTCACATAAGTTACTGATGGAACATGGAATTGTGTGTAACACAAGTAAAAAATGTTTTTTTGTGTTATTTAAAATAAAATATTTAATACTTGGACATTCCTTTTTAAAACCCCACATTTTAAAAATGAGTATTAAATTTTCATTAAAAATCGATTTTTAGACACATAATGGATACCCAAAGTAATACATAACTATATATCCACATATGGGAATATATATGGGAAGTGAAACATGGACATCGAAGATAAATATATCACTCAAATAATTATTGAGACCGATAGAGAAAATGTGTCAATATAGGTGGGTTACCTCTATAAACATAACGATCTTAAAACCATTAATATGTGATGATTTATGGGACCATTTGATTCATTAGAATATATGTTACTTGGATAACTTTTTTAAGAACATTTTCATATTGTTGAAAAAAATTTAAAATGATGATACTATGAAATAAGTTTACTCAATTTTATATTCACAATCCCAGCCTTTAGTTTTTCCTTGATCAACATCCACTTCATCTCATTCTCCATAGAATGAATTTGACTTTTTTATTAAAATGATCAAGGATACAACAATATCAATAAATTGAAAGATACATTATTCCGTATTTCTTTAATTAAAATAACAAAAATTGGATATAATAAGTTATCCAATATTTTTAAATCCTTATATTTTATGATAATAACATTATCTCTAATACCACACTCAATGTTTAACATAAACCCTTCCATAAATGTTTATCCTTGAAAACCATCCAATAGTTGAAGGTATAAAAATTAGTAATAAGGTAATTGGAATTTCTAAAAAAAATATCTTATCATTGATCACCATTATGTGATAATGTTGTTATTAGTAGTTATATACTAAAAATGAGAATACCATAATCGTGTTTTTTCTTAAAACATTGTAATAAACTGAATTACCATATAACGTTTTCAAAAACATGCATTCATTCATATTCCAAATATTGTTAGATATATTAAAAATATCCTAAAAAAACTGTAAACTTCATCCATGACAACATAAACCACTTTCTCAAAAAAAATTGATTCCCTGGTAATTATTTCAATAAAATCCTCATTATCCATATTTATAAATATATCCAAGATAATCACAATATTTTTAACATCAGAAACACATTAAGGGTAACCCTACCTTAATAAAAATAACATATTTCCATTAAATCAACTTAATATTTTATTTTCAACATTCCATATATTTTTAAACTCCTTTCTAAAAAATATATATTTCATGATTCAGACCACAAAATCATGAATACAAATACATATACACGTCAATTTTTTATCATTATTAATAAACCATTATATTGGATTCATCATATTATTCCATATTACACCTCTCTCATAATATGAAATTTGAATAATGTATTAATGTTGAAAATCATCAATTCAAAATTCTTCTTATATTTAATGTAAATAATATTGGTAGAACTTCTCATAACTTTCACATGTCATTAGCAGTATCATTATCTTCAATAGTATAAGAAATATATGTGGCACCTTACTGATCCATTTCATGATATTTACACTTAATACATCCATTTACATAATCAACATACATACAATATCTACAAAAATAAATTTCAAATTGTTTCCATATACATCCCCCAATTGACTAAGACCAAAAAGCATTGTGTGTGAAACACATTACCTAGATAAAAAATCGCATAATCACCAAACATTTCTTATATTATTTCTAAATCATGACACCTTATTTAAAATATATGACACCATAGACATATCTGTGTAGGAATACTATGATATTGTCATGAACCATCCCTCAGGTCTTGAGTCGTGACTACCACAAGTCTACCGCCTGAAGGCCAGGGGCCTAGACTAATGCCAAAGGCAACAACAGACAAGTGGGAAGCGTTTTCTGAGTTCATTTATACACTCACACGCCCATAAAAATATCAATAAACCGAATGGGGCAATCAAGTACCACTAAAACATTACTAAGGGGAAGTAAAATTAAAAGTATGTAGGCCATAATACAAACACTACAATTACTGAAAACAGAAAGTAAAAAAATGAAACTTGGATGGACATATGAAAACATCTGTACCTGATCATGAGATTAGGGAAAAACTAGAAGCTAATTCAGTATATCATTTATGCCCAGTCCTACTGGGCCCCTCTTGGTCATAGAAAACATATTCCACCATCATAGAGTATGTCAGTCCTATCTCCCTGAGCACCCCTTTTGAAACGTCGATTGTCATTACTAGATAAAAAACATGCCTACAGAGCATGTGAATCATTGATTAATACAATACGTAGTACGGACATCAAAACTAAAATGAAAAAACAAAAAGAAATCCTCATATCAATTCACAACGAACTAGAACTATGTACATTCATAAGAAAAAATGCAAATCACTCTAGGTATATTCTAGTGTTGTAATAGTAGTATCCTCAATCTCATCGTCGAACACATCATCTTCTGAAAAAATTCTCCTCTAACTATTATAGTGGGCCTTCCAAGTCATGACGATGTTCTTCCCACAATCATTGGACTTCTTAGGTAGACCTCTCCATCACATATTGTAGGCATGAAAAGTCACAAAGAAGTGATTCCCACTAGTCGTGGACAACTGAGGGAATCATCTTCATTGAGTACCTTGGGAATGAAAAGTAAGAGAGATGCTTTTTCAATTATGTGTCTAAAATATCACTAATAAGTGCTTCCCACTAAACCATGGTTGAGTACTCCATAGTCTAAAGTCAGTAGTCCTCAGGACTCAGCCAACTTCAGGGTTCCGAACAAATCATGCCTAGGAGAATTCCACTTCCATCCCTTCGCCGCATCTTAGCATCCATGAATGTCACCAAAGAGCATGCCAAAATATCCCAATCATTGAGAGGGTACTAAATTCGTAAATAGATCATCAATAAGATGAACATTTTGATGTATACAATTATTTTAATAATCATGGGACATGTTGAGATGGGTCCCATTCCGAACTAGTCAGACTGACCCAACCAACCTGGCCTGAGGTCCCACATACCCTACTTTAAGATAGACTTACTCCGCCTAATCCAGTTTGGATCTGGGTTAGTCTGGTCCGGTCTGGTCAATGTGCATTACTGGACCAAGACTGGTTTGGCTGTGGGTCTATCCCACTGGGTTTCCTGATGACCCGGTATAGTCCGACCATGTCGGAAGGGCACTGGTCTAACTTGCTAGTTTCTAGACAGGCCCGCTAGCTATGAGGATTATTGATGGGTCGAGGCCTAGACGCATGAGGTGGCTGGGGTGTTCTCTCAATAGAGATGCAACATCCTTGTCGAATCCCACATGCTCCAATGGCCCTCCAAACGCGGGGCCCCTCCAGTCACGGTCGATGAACCGCAACTTGTGGGTACCCAGGTGGCCCTGACACGGGACACCCTCTTCCATGTGGCACACACATGTTGTCACGATCCCTACTGCCATGTCCAGTTGGTCGCGGACTCAAGCCACTGCGACATGGACGATGAGGGTCAGCAGCCTCCGCTACTACCGCGACATAGGGTTGAGCCACCCACTTCACATGTTCATTATGGTTTGGCCACCGGTTTCCAACACCTTCACGCCGGCAGTTCCATGTATGAGGTACCTTTTTTGCTCCGCCAGAGTCATTTCGGTGGTCCACATTCCAATCAGTCTACGCCTACGTGACTCTTGGGTTGTCGTCATCCCTGTTGAGGCCCTAGAATCAAATTTTCACCACATCGAGGATGTAGCCACCAAGAACACATGATCGGTTGTGCTTGGGAATTGTTTGTGTCGGCACGGGCCCTCCACGTTAGAGGTTCAAATCAAGTGGGAGGTTCGACGAATGAGTTTAATCGTTTCATTCCATGTTGAATCCTGGATAAATAATTTCCAAGAAAAAGATACCCTCCCATATAATGCATGGATCACAGATCAATTTATTTTATGGAATGATCATCATTTTTTGTTTTTAGAAAATAAATGGGAAAATATCAAAATAAATCAACCCCTAACACATTTATCTTAGATACTGAAGCATTCATCCTCAAGAGTTTAAGGAATCGATTTCGTCCCTTTCTTGCTCCATCCTTCGATATTCGTCAAAGACGATGAATATCCACCGACATTATTCATTCATCATTAGGGAGGAGATTCACCATAGATTCATCAGAGAATTATCCTTGTTATTAATTCTCAAACTACACACATTTGATTATTTAATGAAAACAAAATGTGTAGCGATGCTGCGTCCATTAAAAATTATTACCAAATTGGCCTCGTGTGATGATAAATATTTAAAGAAACATTAATGTAATAATTTTTCAGTTTCAATTAGCCATTATTGATCCTCAAATAAAGTGAATCATAACCACCTCTTCACTGCACCATAGTACCGCTGTCCACCACCCAACGATGAGAAATACATAATTTTTTTGTTAACTAACATTATTATTTTTCTTGAAAATTATAAAAAATAAATTTTCTTTTTCGGCCCTTATCATCCAAAGATAATTCATTTCAAGGTGAATCCCAATGTCTGAATTCATTGGTGCCCTCATAATTTCAATCAAAGCACCATTTCAAAAAGTAGATATTCTCTCTCTAACGTTTAATGAATGGAATATAAAAAAAGATAAAAAATTCCATTTCGGGCTCTCTGGGCTAGGGAACCTCATGCCGTCAAATTTTTTGATATCGAAATAATTCCATATAATTAAGAATAGTTACTTATAACTTCCGAGAAATTACAAATATTTCATTATAAATATACCTAGGGATCTCGAAAATATTTCATCAACCAATTTTCTATTTTTTTTGTAAAAATTCCCTTGGAAACCAAATATATCCACAAAGGCATAACTTATACGGATATTTCAAAATTTTAAATTAATATTAGTAATATTACAAAATTCCATTTCTTATGATCATAATAGTTTTGTGTAATTGGAAACATTGAATACCACTTCTAAAATTTTGAATGGTATTTAATGTTTCCCAAAACTATCTTCCCCTTTATTAATTCAACCTAAACACATACTTCATTACATAGGGATGGAAAAAAACATATATATTGAGAAAAAATTCTATGTATGTGTAAATAATTTATATATGTAAGCATAAAAATATAACTTTTGGAATGAGAAGATGAAAATGAAATTTGAAGGTCATACCCTGAATATCAAATACCTTATACACCAGTCATGGAAAAAGAAATGGATGTACATCAGACCAGAATCATTTAATACCAAGAGTATAAGTACTAAAATCATAATATATTAATATTACATTTAATTTGGGGAATAATATTTTTACTAGAAATATTATATTAGGGATACCTACCAAGACGTTCATAACATGTTATGTTTTGACAGATCACTTGTGTATCCACTTCATGCATGACCTACCACCATTTATAATATATTGTTTTCATACTAGGGATATACCCCATGTACCCTATACATTAATAACTTGTTCAATAAAATGTGTAACCCTTTTCTTCAGGAATGTGCTAAAATTGGGGTATCCAGTTATTTTCATGATTGGGTTACAAGCCCCATTCCTTTAGTTTTTGTTTTCTTCTCGGGATATAACATGTTTACACACTAGTTTTAACACTTGGGGTACAACTCATGTTCCTTTTATTTTTGGTCATAGACAACAATCCACGAACCCAATGATATCATATAACTAATATCATTAAACAATTCATTATAGGGTATCATAGGTCCCAGTTGTTAGATAAATATACTTTTTATCCATGTTCCACAAGATAAGGAATAATTAATCATACCATGAACCAGAAGAATAGATTGATTTCATAACATTCACATCATAACCAATTAAATGAAATGGGTACCATTTACATTTCATCATATCATAACTTATGGACAATAAATCCATTTCATAACTATTTAATTTACGATTTTGTAAAAAACCGACCATAAAACATTACATATTCTAGTATATTTGAACTAGAATAGAAGTTTATGATTAGTCTTTTATAGTTTTATTTAATTCAGTAAAAATTATAAAAAATAAACTTACGCATTATAGTTGGAAAATTATACTTGTTATCTAATTTTCCACAATATAAAACACTATTAAAATGAGACGTGAATTTTTTTAATAAATCATATTCAACAATTTTATCCTGAATCTTATTTATCCTTACAAAAAATTAATACCAATTAATAATATTATAAAACATGCAATGGGAATAGAGAGCTCAATAAGAGACATAATAGAAAAGAAATCGTTTTGTTGAGCAAAGACCCAAATATCCCATTATAAAACGATTCATATATCTCATTAGAATGTAGAGATAAATTATATATGTTCAACGATACATCATTTAGATATCACTCATACATTCATTCTTACAAATTGAATAAACATATAGCCAACATCTAACTCTGTAGTACCCAACACACTAGAGATTTATAATTGGGATCACCGTTCATATAATATATATCAATATCCTGCATTCTCATGACCAATAATAAGGCTCAACCCCATATATATGAAACGTCATGATAACCCATGAGATATAATTGGTATCATCCCATTGCGTGTAATATCCAAGATCAAATTCATGAATATAACCCTTGATTCAACATTTAATTCTATTTTTAAAACACTTTTAGATATCAAAATATCATTTTCATTTAAATTTACTTCGAAAAAATGAAATCATATCCTTAATAAGGAAAAAAATTCATTTCAGTGCAATATGAAAAATTTTAATGTAAAAATTTAATAATTAACAAATCATGAAGTTATGAATTTTCATTCGTTCTGTATCTGTTAGAAAACATTCCTTTATGTATTTTTTAAAAAATAGTTGAAATACTAATGATAAAATTTATTTTTAGAATAATTATATTTACATAAAACTGTAAAAATATACAATTTGGAGAAAATTTGAGAAAAAATTTAAAATTTAATTGTGACAAATTCAGGACCATATGAAAACATTAATAAAAATAATTTTAAAAATACGGATATGAATAAGAAATATTTATACAATACATCTTAAAACATTAAAAATGTGTTTTATTTACTTTAAAAGTCCATTAACTTATGTCCAATTGATCACATAAAATATTTATATTAATGAATAAAAAAATTAAGCTAATTATTTACATCATGAAGAAATTTTTCATCTATATTATTAATTATTTACCACTTATTATAATTTTACAATAAATATATAATTATTTAAGTTGACTTATTTTATTTTGAGGATAGTCAATACTTCATCCTAAATGGGTTTGGAATGAAAAAAATAATCTATGTGGTCATTGGTAATTCATCTCTAGAATAATATATATTAAATAATAAACCCTTTTATACATAATATAAACTTTTCATTCCATCAATTACATATTAATAATAAAAACGAACAATATTATAATCATGAAGATGAATGGTCGTATGTACGCATAAGCAAAATTTTCATTTTTCAACGATCTCTGCTGAAATAAGATAAGTATTCCATTATCTTTATAGAAGGAAAATAATATAAATAATAACACATTAATTATTTAAATATTAATATATACATATTTAGTGTGATGTGGTGATGGAGAATGGTTAATATCACTTTGTGGAGTTGATGGATTACATGTACACATAAGAATGTTATCATTTTCTGTGGAATGTATCGTTTGTAATTAAATGATATATTATTATTTTATAATTTTAAATATTTGAATAATATCATATTTATATTTGAATTCCTTCCTTATAACCATTATTGATATATTTAGAGGGAGAATTATTATATCAGTTCACAAAGTGGTATTCAATCATACACCTAGATGATTAATTCAATTCCCATTTTATGGAAGTGGATATAGATTTGATTGATGATATTAATATAATAATATGTTATAATTTTTATGATATATTTATTATTATTACATCAAGGTGGAACAATATTTGTATGAATAGGAATAAGAAACAATGAAATAAACATAATTTAAAATGATACATTTTTTTATGACACAATCAATTGAGTATAACCTTAACACCTCTGACGTGAGTATTATTCCCAAACGTATAGTTGTATAATGTTCATGGTTGTTAAAGGATTGTATAATTTAATATATTTTTTAAACAAATTAGAATTTTATTTTTATCATAATGATTATAATGTGTTCCCTTTTATAGGAAATAGGAGGGGTAGGCTTTGAAATTTTCATAATATAAAATTAAAATGAAACAATTTTATATTCAAAATTTCTCCCAGATTTTTTATTTATAATATATGATTACTATGGGTATAAATAAATTCTTCCAATGAAAAATATATATGTTTAATAAATTATTAATCTATATCATTTATTTGTTTTAACCATTATTCTATTCATTTAACTCATACCATAATGTCATGTAATTTTGACATTGAGTGTTAATATATTAACCTTATAATTCCAAAAACACAAATAAATGATTAATTTATGAAATTTTTAACATTATCCCATGAGTTTACATAAATTTACATTCTCATATTTTTTATGTCATTTAATAATATATTAATTATTTTAAAATGACAATAATGTCATATTTGAGACTCTTCGTTAAATGACATTTTAAAAATATCATAACAATAAGTTAAATTATAGAAAACACTTTTTACACAACAATTAAATGTTACAGACATCTATAAAATTCTTGTATCTAATTAACTATTTCATGATATATTTATTTTGATATTTAAATATCATTTTTAAATATTTTCAATAATTAAATAAATACTACATCATCATTATGTAATCCATTAATATAAAAAATTCTCAACTAAAATTTAAAAATAATGTACCATGATAAATATAAATATATTTTATTTAAAAATACCATTTATCATGTATAAAATCCCATATATAACACCATTTTAAATATATTTCCTTTTATAAAAACAAAAGAATATTAAAAATTACTTTTACATGATTAAAACAATATAAATTGGGTAATGAGATACAGGTGGCTCCATGTGATAATTTTATCATGCCAATTATTATTTTTTGTCTCATATCGATCAAAAAATAAATTAGGAAAACTATTAATTTGATTTTATAATACTTTTAATATAATTTTTATGTGTAATTAACAGATTTACCCTTAGTTGTCATAGTTAAAATGAATTTATATTCAATTCTAATTTAAAAAAAATAAAATAATCTAATATAAAAAAGATGATATTTTGATTCCAAACATCAAAATAATTTTTCAAAATAAACAACACAGAAGTGGATAAAATTATGTGAATGTTAACTTTGTGGCTAGAATGGGAAAAAGACATTTTAATGTTAAAAAATTCAAAAGAATCAAATATTTTTATATTAAAATTCATTATTAAATTTATTCAACTGACCTAAATTAAAATGATGATATAAAATATATCTTAATTTAATTTAAAACAAAAAAATATATTATTAAAAAAATCTAATTCAAGGATGTTGTTTTCAGTAAAATTTCATTATTTTCACAATTTACCATAATATGAAATTATCTTCAAAAATGAAAAATTTCATTTAAATTAAATTTTAATATTCTTCTTCCAATGATAATTTTATTTTGTATAATAAAATTTAAATTATTTTCAATATAATTATTTAGTACCAGTACACCATCAAATGGTTGGAAATAACATTTTTAGAAAAATACTTCTTTTTTTCAGGAAATCATATTTTTTTTTAAATATTGTATAGGAAACACAGAAGATGTTGGTAAAAAACTATGATGTGTATATTATATATATATTTCATTAATACAATACAACATGTTAGTGTTTTATTTATTGTTATAAAACAAAATTTTGTACTTTTATAAAATGTTATAGAAAAACATACCAATTTATTTAGAAAATCGGTTTAATTATATTTTATAATTAATTGGTAATAGTAAAGTAATTATATACAAATTTTCTAAACAGTATTTTCAGAAATCATTTAATATAGTACATTCCTTCAATTATAACAACTAGGTTATAATGCTAGCAATTATATTATTATATTTAATTTTTCATTCACGCACGGTGAAGTGTATTTTGTAAGATAAGGAACAATGTATTCCCATATAAAATCCTGGTATTTTTTATTTTCCCTAAGTTGATAAATTTTATCCTAATAATTTGTACTTAATCATTCTATATGTGGTTTGAATATTAAAAATAAATTTATTGAAATCCCACATCGGAAAAAGGATTAACAAAAAATCCACTTTAAATGAAATAAATTGATATATGATGGTCATATGATAAAATAAATAAAAGTATTCCAAGTTGAAAATAATGGAAATACAAAATAAAAAAATTTAAATCACTATTAGAGAGTCATATAGAACATGGTAATAATAAATTTTTCAAATAAAAAAGAATAAATAATTATTGGGAATGAAGGTAATTGATTTATATGTATGAAAATTAAATTGACAATGTGATTTTATCAATATCCTTTTCATATATGGGAGGAATTATTTTACTATGTGGTATAAGAATATAAATAAATATGTGTACAAGAAATGTATATTTTCATATGTCAATCTATTTCCACCACTACACTATATTTTTTCCCAAATGGTGAGTATTCGAGATGTTTTTTTCATGCTAGATGTCGTGAATTCAACATTTATATAATCAAATAATACAAATAAAATTAATTTTCTAATACATATAACATTATGAATTAATTTATTATTTTAATAGATAAGATAATACCCTAAAAATAATAAACATTATATGACAACAAACTAATACAATGTAAATAGTTCAAGAGTAAGTCAAAAATATCAATATTAAACACTATATAGATATGTAAACATAATACATCTCAAAAAATATTATATAAAAATATTAAAGCCCAAAATTCAAAAGGATTTTATCACATATTCTTTAAAGATAAATTGTAACATTTATCATAAAATAATTTTAGTTACTCATGATGTATCATACCAAAATAGAATATTCCTTTATAATTTGATAATATTTATACCATTTTATATATAACATGAATTAGAATGATATAACAATAAAATCAAGGAATATTCCAAAATATAATTAATTCATTAATCATAAAATAATATCCCACAATATTATATGTTCCTAAATCTTATTGGATTCCCAAAACTGGAAACACCTTTCAAAACAACATTAATCACATAATCAAAAAATCATTTCCCAATCCCAAGATTATCTATTAGATAAAAAATATGTCCCAAATTTTACTTATTCATAAACTATAAAAACATTTAACAAAAAATAAAATTTCATTATAATGTGGGCATGATTTTGTAATTAGGTAGGTGATGGACCGATATCTCCCTAAAGATTTCAGTTGGATTACCATAGCCAAGATTGGTGTGACACTTTTTCAGATATAATGCACGTATTATTTTTTCAATGACTATATAATTATTAAAGATTTACCAAAATATGACAAAATATTCAAAATTAACAATATAATCTTTCAACATTAATTGTTTTCTCATACATTTCATTTCTCATCGAAAGATAAAATAACCCATATTTACCTAAAAAATGAATATCTCAAAAAAATATCATTATTCACCATAATATATCATAAATAATGACATAAACATTGTGTATATAGAATTTCTGTTATTATAAAAATTAATATAATAAACCCATGATGATATCCAAAACATTATGAAAACATAGAAAACATCAAATTTATCTAATCCACCATTTGATACCAATGGCAAGGACATGATCCGAAATATTATGTATTGTAGTGTTTTTGAACAATAAATAAAATTCTGGGATGTTTGTAGTTTAATTTTTTTCAGATTAGTAAAAACACATACAATGTAAACCCATACATTAGAAGTGGACACATATATTCAATATCCATTTACTCGACAATCATAAACCATTTCAAAATTAAAAATGATTTCATTCATGAAATATGTTTATTAATTTCATCATGAAATCTTGTTTTTTATTAATAATATGAATGTAATTTTAAAAATATTTTAAAACATAGAATGATCTGAGAAATCTCAAATGGAAAATAAAATAACCGGATCTATTTTTTGAGTAAAAAACCAGAAAAACCCATATAATTTTTTCTTAAAACACATTGGAACACCTAGAAAAATAATATTGGTCCCTTGGTAAATCATTGAAATATATATCTTAAATTCACCTTATAAATAGAGAAACCATATATTGTAATTACATCTCAAGAGTACCCAATGTAGAAGAGACCTATAATAGGTCTCACACATTGTGTAAGCCATATCGCTCTCACCAGTTTCACAGAAGCTATAATGGTGTCCAACCCTTCGTATAATCTATATATGGATCAGCTAAGATGTATAATCTAGATTAACCCTTATCATGTAATTTACAGCAGATGATTCATGAATAATACCATTGTAATGAATTTTAAAAGCATGTATAAAATACATTCTGATATCAAAATTCAATTTTCTTGTAAAAATATCATTTAAAATGTAAAAAAATGCACCTAATAAATAAAAACATTATATAGAAATATATAATAAATATGAAATGAAAAAATAACGAATTCGATATTAATGTAATCAGTAAATTCAATTCACATTGTTATTTTTTAACAACTTCCCTTAGGATTTTGTTTAAAAATACTAGAATATGTTTTCTAAAAAGATAAATTTAAAATAAAATCCATATATGAATCATTAAAATAATTATTTTGTTTAAATATAATTCTTGAAACAAAAAAATTACCATTATAAACCATTCACACACTTATAAAAATATTATTAAAATTCATTTTAAATAAAAATAACTGAAAGATGAAGAATTATAAATTTAATCATTAAAACATTTAATATATGGATTATTTAGTTAAATAGTTTCTTACCTTGAGTCTAACTCATCACGTAAAATTATTATATTATAGACTAATTAAAATATGTTAATATTTTACATTCTAGAATAAATTTTTCATTTATAATATTCCCTCTATATATGTTATTATAATTTTATGAAAATTAAATAATTAATTATGTTCACATTCGACGTTCAACTTTTTGATACTATTAAGTACCTGAGTCCAAATTACATAGGAATACTGTCAATAGTAAATGTGGTATTTAGAAAATAATCTTAAAAATAATATTCATGAAATAATCGTTAATTTTTTATATAAAGAATAATTTTAATTCCATCCATTAAATATTTATAAGAAAAATGAAATAAATTTCAATTATAAAGATGGTATGCCATATGTACACATGAGTAATGTATTCATCTTTCATCAATCATTGTGAAAATAATGTAAGTATTATTTTATATTTTCAAAAAAAAAAATATAATTAATACCATATTAATAAGTTAATTAATCTTATATATATTATTAATGTAATGTAATTTTGAAAAACGAATCATATCACCTTGTGGACATGATAGCTCACAAGTATGAAAAAATTCGATTACAATTTTTATTCTCATTGAAAGGTAATAATTTAAATAATATATTATTATTTATTAAATATTAATACATAATTAATATCATATAATAATATTAATACCATAATTATATCCACTATTTAGATAAAATGAAGGAAAATGAATTATATTAGTTATATAGGTGGTATTTTTCATACACAAGAATGATTAATTGATTTTCTGTTTGATATATGTTGATATATATATAGGGGATGATATTTACATTGTAACATCCCAGGTAAATAAATAATATGATATTTTCATATTTTTTGATATATGTTAATTAATGATTAATTTTACCTTAAATGGGATGGTATGTTTGATGGCGTACCTTACATGCAACAATGGGTATATCCAAAATCTCATGTTGCACATAAGGGTGAGTCAAACTCATAAATAATAATACAATATTATTATTCTAACTGGTAGTTAAAACCTAGGCTTTATATTTGTAATAATTAACATAACTTACTATATAATTATTACAAATTATTGTTAAATGTGTTTACATTTATCCAATAAAATTTTGTGGTTTAAAATGAGAATGAACCCAATTTTAAGCTCAAATACACTAATATTTTTTTAAAAGTAGTTTTACCTCCTTTTTATGGATAACACCTTTTAAATCTATCTCTTTTCACTGTTATATTTACTATATGGAAAAATAAACTTTTTCTTTATAAGCGAGACAAAAAAATTATCATTGTTTAAATTTTTGAAATTTTTCTAATAAAGATCTCTTTTAATGAATAGTAAAAAATACGGCATTTTATGTCAAAACAATCATTTAATCTAATTTATTTATATAGTAGGATTTTACCATTAATTGGTTTTAAAGTATAGTTGGATTACATTTTTATCATTTAATCCAATTTTTTCATTGTATGTAATTTCATTTCGAAAATGGCCATAAACGCATGACAAACTTTTGATAATTATTATTTTTAAAAACATGCTTTTTGGTTTTGGCAACAAGAATTATTTTTAAATTAATTTCTGGAAATTTATTTTATCTAATTAAGAAAAATGGATTCCATATTTGGAATCTGGAGGTTCAAATTATATGAATAGGTAAATTTTATTTTTTGACACAATGAATAGTAACTTCAGTAATTATTCTATTTACAGTGGTTAAATGGAAATTTGGTAAATAAGGAAAATAAAATAATATTATAATAATATTAAATTACCCAAACATGTATTATAACACTATTTTCTGATACATTTACAACTATATCCATCATAGGGTAGATTTTGGGACCACCTGGAACTTTTATTTTAAAATGAAAATTTATAAAAATCAATTTAAGGATAAGAAAAAATCATACATAAACATATATCATGCAGAAAAAAATTATATGCGGTAATAGAAGATATATTTTTTAGTATAATTATTAATTAAAAATATAAAAATATTTCCATCTTAATTATATTTTATTTTTAATTTTTAAACACTATAAAATATATTTAATTATAACACAATGACGATTCTGTGATTGCTTCATTAATAATGGATTGAATTAAATAATAATATAAATGTTTAAATAAATATTATTTTGATATTTTGATGTAATCCAAAAATTTTATGGATTATAGTTTCAACTTTTATATATATTAATGATGTTTTTTTGAATCAATGAAGTTGTGGTTTTTAAAAAAAGTCATGATATGAATAGTGTAAATATTGACATAATTCATATTGTAAAATATAAAAAATTTAATTATATATTATAAAATTCCAAAACTTATAATATTTGGACAAATATTTATCATACATATAAAAAAAAATTTACTTTTTAATTGGATATTTTATTGTTTTGGTAACTATTTTTATTCTCAAATTGTTAAATTCTTGAGAAAACAGTAACAGTAAAAAATAGTTAAATAAATATGATAAGGATTACAATATATACAAAACGGGAAAAATTATTTTTGGAAGATTTTTTTCTACTTATATTCAACATATATTATTATTTAATATGTTTTGGGACATTTGAAACCGAAAATTATTTTACAATAAAATAATAATTCATGATATTCCATAAGTTCCCCTCCACCATCTTATAAAAGACCACCAACTCTAACCCATTACTCACACCTCTCAAAAAAAATTACATTTCCAAAATCTACCCAAATAAGCTCACAAAATACTTCTCTCCCAACCTAGTAGCATTCTTCTAGGCATAATAGAATTAAATAGTTCTCTTTGGCTAAAATCAATAGAAGTTACCCAATTTGAGGTGACGACTTCTCTCAAGTTCCATTCCATTATTTATCCTTCTGCAATACCAATGATCTTTTTATTTTTTGATTACAAAAACACATCATTATCCTTAATATACATGGTTTTTTATGATAATTATTCATACTATACTTACACACACCTCTATTAAATGGATACGAACATACTATTTCTTTTTACAGTGAAGTGTCGCCTCACGGACGGACGATTGTTCAATCTTCTCCTACCACCTATTATTGTATCCATTATGATGGAACTATAATTATATATTATATTTTTGTTATCTCATTTAACTATATGATTTTTAATTCTCATTTATAACATACTTGTATGTTTTTCATGCTGTATAAATATGATAATTTTATTTGAGGATGTACGGACTACCGCCCCTCAAAGTTATTTGACTCAGGAATTACATACATGGAATGTATAATGGATGGCATTAATGAACATATGTAACCTAAATAAAATATTATATTATATAATAATTACAATATACCATTGTATCATTATTTTTTCATTCCATTAAATATGAAATAGAAATGATAGTAGCGTTCATCCGTATGTACGACATACCGTCTCAATGAACGTTGTGTTTCTATTCTTATATCCAAATTGTATAGAATATTCTAAAATACATATATTCTAGGTATATATGATTAATGTGATATTTAAATCATGATAACAATTCTATAGATAATTAATTTCTTTACCACATGGACAATTTAAAATTATAACAAGTTCATTTTTGTCTCAAGTACCGAACATCAACAAAATGTCCGATATGAGATGAAATAATTAAATAATTGTTATAGAAAGATAATAACTGATATAAAAGTAATAATAAATTTAAAAAATACTCTCACGAATGTATAAATTTAATTAATATTATTTTTCATGAAATTAAATAATGTACGAGTCAAGTCAGGCACGAGGTAAAGGAACTTATTAACCCAATTTCCATTCTTGAGGATGATCTTATACTTCTTGTTTATATCGTGTTATAATTATGAGTGAAATGAATTTTTATATCTTATCATGTATTTACACTTTTTTTATGAGTTCTTATAGTGAATACACATAACTAATCTATTTAATTTACAAAATGATCCTTTTAAGGGAATTCACCTCAATCTTTTTTCATTGAGTCATATTTCGATAATATATACCTTTTTCTTTTATATAGTGTATAATAAAAACATTTCAATTTTACTTTCATTAAAATATAATATTTTTTCTAGAAACTATGTTACTAAACGACCAAATGAATGTTTTTAATGTATGTTGTGACAATGACCTCTACGCCGCTATAATCGTGATTTGGCTTCCTCTATAAGACTTATGTTTTTAATGAAAACAATCTATTATTCTATTGTTTAGGTTTATTGGTATTGAAAATTGGTATTAATGGTGTATTTACTATTTTAATATCTTGAAATTATTTCATGTGATTGAAAATGAAATTTTTTGATGATATGTTGATATTTTAAATCATTTATGTGTGATGATTATATATTGGTACCTGGAAATATGATTGGTGGTTACATGACAAACCAAACAATGGGTTGTTCTGTGATAAACAATGTATAGGTGGTTGTGTCATAACCTCCAATGAATTAGGTATGAAATTATGTAGTATGGCTATTTCATTTAGTGATATGTGTGTAATTAGAATGTTTGGTTATTCCATTTATGTTTGTTTAGGTCTCAAGTTACAAATATATGATAGATGTTGTTTTCTAGTGGCTTTATTTTCCTATTTCTGTTACAAAAAGGGTAGGCAATGAGTATATATTTAGTGAATTTTTTATTCTACTTCTTTAATGAAGAAGTAATGATTTATGATTAAGTACTCATGGTTTACATATTTTTTTGAAATATACCAAACTTAATTACTTGTGTATCCCATACTGAGCTTTTTAAGCTCGTGCCACCTTTTCGAAATGTTTTTCACATGACATAAAGTAGAATAAGGTCAAGAATGGGATCATGGGAATTTAATTATATTTAAAACATGGAACAAAACATTTTTCATTTTTTAGTGTTTTTATTTTTTTTTAAAATAGATACTGAGTAGATGTGTCTATATATGATATTCATGTTTTATGTATATGTTATGGAAAAATTCTCTATAGTTTTAAACGTGAAAAGATACTCAATGTGAATTATTATCTTAAAAAAAAGATTTTGTAATGTTTAAGGCTGGGTCTTAGTTTTTGGTATTAGATATTGATTTAGATAACTTGAGTTGTTAGGATTTTGTCAATAGAATATACATAAATGATTTTTATAATATAATAAAATTGAAATGATATATCATTTGAAGATTACAATATTTATTCATCTATGATATGTTTGTTCAGAATGGTTTTCCATTGAGTAAAATTGAAATTAGAGTTGGGGAGGCATATAGATGAGAATTACATTCCACATCAACATCCTGAGAGGGTCAGAATTAGAAAAAACTAGTTTTTTGTAATGGTGGGGCATTTGACTAAATCATAAATGGTGGTGGTATGAATGCTTGAGATCAACCAGATCAACCATAATGAAACAATTCAATAATGGATCATTTCAGGATATAATGAACTGTAACGACCCAATCTTTCTGAGTAGTATATTAACTTACTCTTAATGATTTAATAAGATGTTAATGGTTAATGCAGAAAGAGGAGTCGATGGCTTCATCCGGTAGACTCGAACCTTATGAAGCCCACTTATCAGAGCTTGGGAAGGAGGTAGCATCTATGGGCTTCACTTTGGACCAAGCCCAAGCCGAACTCCAGCGTGTCAAGCCTGAACGGAAACGCCTGCGGGAGAAGTTCAAGTTAGTAGAGATTACTACTAGGGAAATGTTATCTGAGCCTCCCTCAGATTCTCTCACCATAGCACACCTTACACTTAGGTCATATACTGGTGTTATAAGGGGTTATGTGATGAGACCCTAGCCCCTTTGTGTAATCCTTTGGGATGAATGAATTGAGATTTCTTCCTTTAGTGATGTTTGTGAAATTTCAAATGTCCGGATAATTTTAGGATGTATTTTATTGATGAATTTTTGAAAAAGGATATTTTAAAATATTTATTTATACCCTAAATAATTAATTATGTGTAATGATTTTCAAAAAAATGGTCTTCTACAAAATTGTTCAGTAAGGAATTTGGGGTCTAATAAGATCAACTTAATTTTTGATGAGTTGTAAATTATGAATAGTGATTTTACGTTTAGGATTAGTAATGTGACCAAATGGATTAGTAATTTCACTCAAAGAAAGTTTTAATATAATTTAGAATCCTAGATTAAGTAATGTGATTCAATAAAATGGGTAAATAACGATTTCATAAATTATTAGCCAAGTATTAGTTTTTTCGGGTGAATAGTGTTTTTTAATTAAAAATTTAATTTAAAATAATTAGAAAATTATTTTTATAAAAAGGACTTTATTTTTGAACTCAGAGCATCGATATTATGTTATGGTAATTTTTTGGGATTTTTCTGGAAAAAATGAATTCTCGATGAATAGTGTTTTTATTTAAAAATTAAATTAAAATTATTTAGAAAATTATTTTTTATAAAATGGAGTTCATAAATGTAATTAGAGCATCGATATTTGGTTAAGGTGAAATTTTGGGATATTTCTGAGAAAGGTGAATTTTTCAGTGAATAGTAAAAATGCAGTTTTAGGGTTTCGGTATGTTTAATGACATTATAACTGTGTCATGATGATGTCATGAGATATTTTAAGGGTTGGACAGCCAGGGGTGATGAATTTTTGTTTTGGGGGGCCCATGTGGCCTAACTCTATGGTAAATACCAAGGGAGAGCACATGGTTTTGAGAAAAGCACTTGTGAGGTGTCCCTTGGCCATGATGTTCTGGTCTCCTTACCTACCGAGGAGTCCTCCCAAGGTGCCCCCAAGCCCTCAAGGTCCAAACATTTGAGTTTTAGGAGTTATGTTTTAAGGTAAGGGATCCGACCTCTCTCTTTTTTTCATGTAATCTCTTTTATGACATTCCTTTTATGCTCCATGTCCTTATGTGAGAGAATGTTTTTTTATATTCTTCTTACTTCCCTTTTCAAGTTTTTATGATGAGAGATCCCCTCTTAATCTCATCATTTCATTTTATGAATGTTTAAGTGACGCCGTTAGGCTGCCGAATTTGTAAGGGATTCTTTCACCCTTCTCATTTTTCAAGTTCTATTTTCATGTCAAGTCTTTCAAGTTCATTTTTATTATGTTGTGGTATGATCTCTATATCTATCATACTGATCTCTTATGATCATATGATGAGAGACCCTATTTGATCTTGTCAAATCTTTTTTTATTAAAGTTTATGTGACGCCATTAGGCTGCCAAATTTTCGTAAGAGAAATCTTATTTTTGTCTCACTTCCATGATTTTCATTTCATATGGTATATCTTTCAAATTTCATTACCATGTTCTTAAATCCCTTATATTCTGTCCCCCTACTGTTTTATGGATCATTTATGAGTGGGTGACCCATGTTCCCTCTCTTTTCAATGTTTTCTAAAACCTAGTAACATAGTCGTTATGCTGCCGAATTTTCGTCTCAAAATGCCTCTCACTTTTCTCAAAATTATTTTATGTTATAAAGTGAATAATCAAAGCTCTTATTTCTCCAAGGGTATTCACATATATATCAAAATTTTCTATTTTAAATTCTGGGATTTACATACATGAGACCTGCTTTCCCTTTCTGTGGGTTTAAAGTGACATTAAGATCATGTCTTTAAAGCAGTTTTTAAAACGTTATGATTATGAAATGAAACCCATTTATTTTGTGCTATATGGGTTCTTTATGAAATGTTTGATGATGATATATGTGGCTCACATGATAATAAAGGCAAATTTAAGGGTGTGCCCTGATAGCACTCCAATGCATTGGGTAAAGACTTAATCTCTAGAGATGACCATTTTAACGATGCCTTGGTGAATAACCTCTGTAATTTTTAACGACACCTTGGGGATGGACCTTGGTGAAACGAAACGATTGTCAATATTAAATGTTGTAGCCACATCTTCAAGTTGTGAAAAATGTTATTTTTATTATGATTCATCTCATGATTTCTTTCTCATGCCTTAATGTTCTTTTCATGTCCTTATTGAAGTATCTCAAGTTCACATGTAAAATGTTTCTCTTGTTTACCTTACGGGGCCTTCTACTCACCCTTTCTGTTGATGTATGCCCCCAGGTTATGAGATGTAGTAATGAACCTAGGATTAACTTAAGGAGAAGCCTTTCAAGTGTTTACGAAGAATGTTTTATGTTGTTTTCATGTATTATGTTCCTTGTTTCCAAGACACTAAACCTTAATGATCCTCAGTTCCGTGTATTGAAATGAAAGTTATGTTATAAAAAGACGGGATTCCATAGTTGGTATCAAAGGATGGTTTAGTTATTTGTGGAAATTAGGATATAAAAACTTTAGGAATAACCCTATAGAAATGTTTAAATATAGGAAAACTTCCTAGTATTTTGGTAAGTATTGAGTAAGTGGTTTATCAAACAAATACATCCATGTCTGGATGCGAGCAGGTAGAGGCGGCTCTGGCACAGATGTACATTGGGGTAAAACCCGAAAACACCGCTTTGAGCTAGACTCGAATGAAATCTGGTGCATGATAACAGGCCTTGCTGCACTCTTGGTTACGACACTCCCGGGGGATATGTTTGGTTAATCACAAGTTTTTATGAATCATTATGAAGGAATTATAGAGAAGTGTAATTGTTTAAGCATGAAGTCTTAGTTAAAAGATTCATAAATTAAATAAGTTTCTTACTAAGGTTTTATTCTTTTAGAAAATGGCGGGCAATAGGAGGAACCGTTTCGATGGTGACTGCAATGTACCATGTGCTGACGGCCCTTCGATGGAATCCGGAATGGAAACATTCATGCGAATGATGAACCAACTGACTCAAGTTATGAGTAATAACTTGAATCAAGATGAGAGGCCGACCTCACCACGAAGGGAAGAACATTCTGTTGAGTCCTTCATGTGTCAATGACTACCATCTTTTAGTGGATCTACTGACCCTTTGGTTGTGGAACAATGGATAAGCTCTATTGAAAAGATCTTTTCTGTACTCCTTTGTTCGGAACAAGAAAAAGTCACCCTTGCTGTTTATCGCCAAGAGGGAGAAGCTGACCAGTGGTGGTCACTGGTCAAAAACACAAAGCCTAGAGGAGAGATGGAAGCAATGGAGTGGGAAGAATTCTGGGGAATATTCTTTAACAAGTATTTCCCTCGTTCCATGAGAACGAGAATAGAGAAAGAGTTTCTTGAGCTGAAGCATAAGGAGAACGAATCTGTCGGAAGCTATGAGATGAACTTCACCTGACTTTCACGATATACCTCTAGCTTTGTCATGGATCCCAGTGGGAAGGTTGATAGATTTTTCAGTGGGCTGAGACCTCATCTGCGGAAGAATTTATCCAGCAGGGACTACGATAGATATGAGGAGATCATGTGGAGTGCAATGAAAGTCGAGCTGGAGTTTGGTGAGACGCAGTGGTATCATAAATCAAATGAAAAGAACTGATCTTTGGAGCCCATTTTAGGGAAGACTTTTGACCAGGAAGAGGTGGGAAGAAAATGAAACTTACCACATGCAATAAATGTGGGAAGAACCATCTGGGGAACTGCTTGAACGGAAGTGGAAAGTGCTACAAGTGTGGAAGAGGAGGCCATATTACTCGGAATTGTCGTAGTGAGGAGAAGCCTCAACTCCACAACACTAATGACAGAAGAAAGATGGTTCTGTCCCTACCCGAAGTCACATGCTTCAAGTGTGGACAGCTTGGGCACTTTTCTAATCAATGTCCACATCTGAGGGCGGTGGAGGAGAATCACCATCAACCTCAGCAGAGGCCAAGGGAGAAAGGTCGTGCTTTCGCTATCGCAACAACTGAAGTTGAAGTTCTGAATGACGTGGTAGCAGGTACTCTTGTTGTCCTCTCAAAACTAGCAACTACTTTGTTTGATTCTGGTTCTACGCATTCCTTTATTTCCTCCAAGTTTGCAAGGAATATAGAATCAATCCCCGAACTACTAGAGGTAGAGTTGTCATTCAAGACTCCAAGTGGGATTATCCTTTCATCAACATTATTTAGAGACTCTAGTGTTTACTTTGGTGAGCACAATAATATCGCAAATCTAGTAGTCATTCCAATGATGGAATTCGACATTATACTAGGGATGGACTGGCTCTCAAAGTATAATGCTAAGATAAAATGCAGAAGTAAGGAAATCTCAGTAGTCTTGAATGAACGACCTACAGTTATCTTCCAAGGAGAGATATCCCGAACAGATCCCTATCTAGAAGAACCTCCTATAGCTTTCTTTATGGAGTTAATCGGTGATGATGAAGAAGGAAAAGGGATCATACAAATAGAATATGTTCCGATTGTTCAGGAATACATGGATGTATTTCATGAGGAGTTACCTGGACCTCCCCAAGAAAGAGATATAGAGTTCTTCATTGAACTCGTTCCTGGGTCTCAACCAATATCAAAGACTCCGTATAGAATGGTAAATGTGGAGCTAGAAGAGTTAAAGAAACAACTCCAAGACTTGTTGGAGAAGGGGTTTATCCGACCGAGTGTTTCTCCATGGGGGGCACCAGTTCTCTTTGTGAAGAAGAAGGATGGATCAATGCGGCTAAGCATTGATTATAGAGAACTGAACGGGATCACATTGAAGAACAGATGTCCTCTTCCAAGAATTGATGATTTATTTGACCAACTTTGTGGGGCTCAATTCTTCTCTAAGATTGACCTTCGATCTGGTTATCATCAACTGAGGGTGAAGAAGGAAGATATTCCAAAGACCGCCTTCCAATCAAGATATGGGCATTATGATTTTACTGTTATTCCCTTCATCTTGACTAATGATCCTGCTATCTCCATGCATTTGATGAATAGAGTCTTTAAGGACTACCTTGATAACTTTGTGGTAGTTTTTGTTGATGATATTTTGATATATTCAAAAAGTCATGAGGAGCATGAAGATCATCTGAGGGTTATTTTGAAAAATCTGCGGAAGGAGAGGCTCTTTGGAAAGTTCATTAAGTGTGAGTTTTGGTTACAACAAGTGGCTTTCTTGGGGCACATCGTAACCAATTAAGGAATCTTGGTTGACCCTGCAAAGACAATGGCTGTGGAGGAGTGGCCTCAACCCACAACAGTAACTGAGATTCGTAGTTTCCTTGGTTTAGCAGGATATTATAGGAGGTTTGTGAAAAACTTTTCACGGCTTTCTAATCCACTAACCAAGTTAACTCGAAAAGGGGTTAAGTTCATCTGGACAAAGGAATGCGAGGAAAGTTTCCAAGAGCTGAAGAAGAGATTGGTTACTGCACCTGTGTTAACACTACCCTCTATCGGAGAAGGATTTGTTATTTTTAGCGATGAATCTCTGAAAGGTCTTGGGTGCGTCCTCATGAAAAATGACAAGGTAATTTCTTATGCATCTCGACAGTTGAAGATTCATGAGTAGAATTTCGCTACGCATGATCTAGAGATGGCGACAGTTGTTTTTTCTCTAAAGATATGGAGGCACTATCTTTATGGGGATAAATGTGATATATACGCTGACCACCAAGGTCTAAAGTATATTTTCACACAGAGAGAATTGAACATGAGACAAAGGAGATGGTTGGAGCTTATTAAAGACTATGATTGTTCAATTTATTATCACCCTGGAAGAGCAAATAAAGTCGCGGATGCGTTAAGCAGGAAAGACCCTGTTGTTCTAGCAACAATGAGGATCCTAGGAGATCCCTTGATTGAAGATCTAGTAAAACTGGACATGGGAATTATAAGGAAAGGGACATCATCAACCCTATCCCAAATGATTTCTCAACCTTCATTACTAGAAAAGATCAAGAAGGCTCAAAAAGAATATCCTTTGCTGTAGGAGAAGTTGGAGGCTGTAAAAGATGGGAAGTTCCCTGATTTCAATATTGATCAAGAAGGTGTATTGAAATTTCGTACAATACTTTGTCTTCCATCTATTCCGGAGATAAAGAAAGAACTGATGGATGAAGCTCATATCTCTACTTTCTCTATACATCCGGGAAGCACTAAGATGTATAGAGACCTTCATGATCATTATTGGTGGGATAACATGAAGAGGGAGATTGATGATTACACTACAAGGTGCATAGTGTTTTAGCAAGTAAAGGCTGAACGACAACTTCCTAAGGGGGTATTACAACCGCTACCCATACCAGTATGGAAGTGGGATAATATCATTATGGACTTTGTAACTGGTCTCCCGAAAACATCCAAAGGAAAAAATGTGATATGGGTTATTGTGGACCGTCTCACCAAGACCGCCCATTTTATCTCTATTTGGGAGGATTTCTCTCTGGATCAGCTTTCCAAGATATAAGTAAAGGAAGTGGTGAGGCTGCATGGGGTACCTTTATCCATCTTGTCTGATCGTGATCCAAGATTCACCTCAAAATTCTGGAGAAGTCTTCAACATGCTCTGAATACTGAATTGAATTTTAGTACGGCCTATCATCCTCAAACTAATGGCCAATCTGAAAGGACTATTCAGACACTCGAAGAAATGCTGAGATTATGCTCAATGGAATTTAAAGGTGGATGGGATCAACACCTCCCATTAGTTGAGTTATCCTATAACAACAGCTTCCATTCGAGTATTCAGATGGCACCCTATGAAGCTCTATATGGAAAGCGATGTAGAACTCCCACTTGTTGGGATGAAACTGGTGAGAGAAAGCTTCTTGGGCCTGATCTTGTGCTTGAGATGACAGAACAGGTTCATGCCATCCAACAACACATAAAGGCTGCTCAGAGTCGGCAGAAGAGCTATGTTGACAATCGTCGAAGGGACTTGGAGTTTGGTGTTGGTAACAAAGTCTTCCATCGAATTTCTCCCTAGAAGAGAGTCATGCGGTTTGGGAAGAAAGGGAAGATCATACCTAGGTACATTGGCCCCTATGAAATCCTTGATCGCATAGGAGCAGTGGCATATCATCTAGCGCTTCCACCGAACCTAGCTCAAGTTCATGATGTCTTCCATGTATCTCTCTTGAGGAAGTACTTACCTGACCCTTCGCATTTACTGAACCTAGAGGTGGTACAACTGGAACATGACCTCTCTTATGAGGAGCAGCCAGTGGAGATCATGGACCGTAGAGACAAGGTCCTACGAAACAAGACTACCCACCTTGTGAAAGTGTTGTGGAGGAATCATAAATATGAAGAAGCGACTTGGGAGCCTGAGGAAACAATGAAGCAAATGTACCCTCACCTTTTCGACTAGGCCTCAATTATAAATTTCGGGGATGAAATTTCTTAAGGGGGGAAGAATGTAACGACCAAATCTTTCTGAGTAGTATATTAACTTACTCTTAATGATTTAATAAGATGTTAATGGTTAATGCAGAAAGAGGAGTCGATGGCTTCATCCGGTAGACTCGAACCTTATGAAGCCCACTTATCAGAGCTTGGGAAGGAGGTAGCATCTATGGGCTTCACTTTGGACCAATCCCAAGCTGAACTCCAGCGTGTCAAGCTTGAACGGAAACGCCAGCGGGAGAAGTTCAAGTTAGTAGAGATTACTACTAGTGAAATGTTATCTGAGCCTCCCTCAGATTCTCTCACCATAGCACACCTTACACTTAGGTCATATACTGGTGTTATAAGGGGTTATGTGATGAGACCCTAGCCTCTTTGTGTAATCCTTTGGGATGAATGAATTGAGATTTCTTCCTTTAGTGATGTTTGTGAAATTTCAAATGTCCGGATAATTTTAGGATGTATTTTATTGATGAATTTTTGAAAAAGGATATTTTAAAATATTTATGTAAACCGTAAATAATTAATGATGTGTAATGATTTTCAAAAAATGGTCTTCTACAAAATTGTTCAGTAAGGAATTTGGAGTCTAATAAGATCAACTTAATTTTTGATGAATAGTAAATTATGAAAAGTGATTTTACGCTTAGGATTAGTAATGTGACCAAATGGATTAGTAATTTCACTCAAATAAAGTTTTAATATAATTTAGACACCTAGATTAAGTAATGTGATTCAATAAAATGGGTAAATAACGGTTTCATAAATTATTAGCCAAGTATTAGTTTTTTCAGGTGAATAGTGTTTTTTATTTAAAAATTTAATTTAAAATAATTAGAAAATTATTTTTATAAAAAGGACTTTATTTTTGAACTTAGAGCATCGATATTATGTTATGGTAATATTTTGGGATTTTTCTGGAAAAAATGAATACTCGATGAATAGTGTTTTTATTTAAAAATTAAATTAAAATTATATTGAAAATTATTTTTTATAAAATGGAGTTCATAAATGTAATTAGAGCATTGATATTTTGTTAAGGTAAAATTTTGGGATTTTTCTGAGAAAGATAAATTTTTCAGTGAATAGTAAAAATGCAGTTTTAGGGTTTCGGTAAGTTTAATGACATCATAACTCTATCATGATGATGTCATGAGATATTTTAAGGGTTGTCCGGCCAAGGGTGATTCATTTTCGTTTTGGGGGGCCCATGTGGCCTAACTCCATGGTAAATTCCAAGGGAGAGCACATGGTTTTGAGAAAAGCACTTGTGAGATGTCCCTTGGCCATTATTGTCTTGTCCCCTCACTTTCCCTATAAATACCCACCCTTTACTCCTTTAGTTTTCACTCCCAACTCTCCCCCAACGAAGTTCTGGTCTCCTTACCTTCCAAGGAGTCCTCCCAAGGTTCCCCCAAGCCCTCAAGGTCCAAACCTTTGAGTTTTAAGAGCTACGTTTTAAGGTAAGGGATCCGACCTCTCTCTTTCTTTTCATGTAATCTCTTTTATGAAATTCCTTTTATTCTCCATGTTCTTATGTGAGAGGATGTTCATTTATATTCCTCTTACTGCCCTTTTCATGTTTTTATGATGATATATCCCCTCTTACTCTCATAATTTCATTTTATGAAAGTTTAAGTGACGTTGTTTGGCTGCCGGATTTTTAAGGGATTCTTTCACCCTTCTCATTTTTCTAGTTCTATTTTCAGGTCAAGTCTTTCAAGTTCCTTTTTATTATGCTGGGGTATGATCTCTATATCTATCATACTGATCTTTTATGATCATATGATGAGAGACCCTATTTTATCTTGTCAAATCTTTTTTTATTGAAGTTTAAGTGACGCCGTTAGGCTGCCAAATTTTCCTAAGAGAAATCTTATTTTTGTCTCACTTCCATGTTTTTCATTTCATATGGTATATCATTCAAATTTCATTACCATGTTCTTAAATCCCTTATATTATTTCCCCCTACTATTTTATGCATCATTTATGAGTGGGTGACCCATTTTCCCTCTCTTTTCAATGTTTTCTAAAACCTTGTAACATAGCCGTTATGCTACAGAATTTTTGTCTCAAAATGCCTCTCTCTTTTCTCAAAATTATTTTTATGTTATAAAGTGAATACTCAAAGCTCTTATTTCTACAAGGTTATTCACATATATATCAAAATCTTCTATTTTAAATTCTGGGATTTACATACATGAGACCTGCTTTCCCTTTCCGTGGGTTTAAAGTGACATTAAGATCATGTCTTTAAAGCAGTTTTTAAAACGTTATGATTATGAAATGAAACCCATTTATTTTGTTCTATATGGTTTCTTTATGAAATGTTTGATGATTATATTTGTGGCTCACATTATAATAAAGGAAACTTTAAGGGTGCGCCCTGATAGCGCTCCAATGCATTGGGTAAAGACTTAATCTCTAGAGGTGACCATTTTAACGACACCTTGGTGAATAACCTTGGTAATTTTTAACGACACCTTGGGGATGGACCTTGGTCAAATGAAATGATTTTCAATATTAAATGTTGTAGCCACATATTCAAGTTATGAAAAATGTTATTTTTATTATGATGCATCTCATGATTTATTTCTCATGCCTTAAAGTACTTTTTATGTCCTTATTGAAGTATCTCAAGTTCACATGTAAAATGTTTCTCTTGTTTCCCTTACTGGGCCTTCTGCTCACCCTTTCTGTTGATGTATGTCTCCAGGTTATGAGATACAGTAATGAACCTTGGATGAACATAAGGAGAAGCCTTTAAAGTGTTTAAGAAGAATGTTTTATGTTGTTTTCATGTATTATGTTCCTTGTTTCCAAGACACTAAACCTTAAAGATCCTCAGTTCCGTGTATTGAAATGAAAGTTATGTTATAAAAAGACGGGATGCTATATGCACCCCATAATTTTGAAGATAATATTACCCTATTCTTGATAATTGGTGGATAAAATCACTGGAAAATATTTTCTATGTCTATGGATGTGAAGACAATGAAAAGGTTAGTCTTGTTATTTAGTGTATTAAAGGATAAGCAGATCAGTGGTGTGCGTGTGTTAAAAATATCAGGGAAAGTGAGGATATTTATTTCATTTATTGGGAAGAATTAAAAGGAATGTTTCATGAGAAATATTTTCCTTTGGCGGTTTGACTTAGAATGGAAAATCAATTCTTGTAATTTTTCCTAAAGGATGATGCAATGACTGCATATGAAGAAAAGTTCACTAGACTGGAAAGGTATGATCCAAATTTCATCTAAAATCATGATATTAAGATAAATTGATTTACTTCAGACTAAGGCCTCAGTATCTGCGAACATTGGTTTCTCGTGAATTCAATATCTACAAGAGAGTTGTTATATATGTTGACAAGGTAGAACTAGAGTTTTAGGATGTTCAGTTGTTCCAAGAGAGAATGAAAATGATGATGTATAGTTGGTAGGAAATGGTAAATCTTTCATCAAGGAATCAGGGAGGTAGGAAAATTAAATCTGCATCTTGTGAGAATTTTCGTAAAAATCATCATTGAGAATGTCTCTCAAAAACTGAAAAGTACTTCAATTATGGAAATACAGGATATATTGCTCATAACTATAATGAATATGATAAATAAGGAAACAAAAACCCAGCGGTAAGATGTTTTATTTGCAATGAGTTTGGATATTATTCAACTGTTTCCCCAAATTTGATTTCCTAGGGTATAAACCAGGGTGATAAAAAGAATAAGGGTTAGGAAAAATCATTTTCTACTATATTGGTTGACTTGGGACCCTAAATTGATTTGATATTAAGTAATTTTGTTGTTTTTTCAGATAATGCCAATGTGTTGTTTGATTCAGGATGTAAACATTCATTAATTTCTGATAAAGATTCTAGTAAATTTTAAATTCCATCACAAAATATGAATCCTGAACCTGTGTTAATAGTATCTTGGGTAAATTATGATGAACAAAGAAATTATAAGAATCTTCATATACATATTTGTTGACAGAATTTAACTGTAGTCATTTTGGTATTTCCTGTAGTAGAGTTTGATGTTGTTTTGGGAATGGATTGGCGTTCTATTTACCATGTTATGATTGACTGTAGAGATAAAGAGGATTATTTTCAAAAAGTCAATCAGTTGGTGTACAATAATGAACCCTTATCTTTGGTAAAATTTTTGAAAACTAAGAAACTAGTGAAAGATGGAAATGATTGTTTTTTTGCACATTTTGATGAAATCAATGGAACTATTCTGTTTGAAGATGTGCTATTAGTAAATTGCTTTCCTGATGTTTTTACTCATGAGTTTTCTAATATTAAACATGATGGGGATGTTGAATTTAATGTTTACATAGATCCCGATGCTAATCTAATTTCAAAACCACTTTATCAAATGACTCAAATTGAACATTTAGATATAATAAAACAATTGATGGAGTTGTTGGATAAATGTTTCATTCGACCTAGCACATCACTATGAGGTGCTCCAGTCATGTTTGTTAAAAGGAAATATGTTCCAATGTCACTTTACATTGATTATAGAGCCTTTAATAATATCACCATTTAGAACAAGTATCCATTTTCTCAAATTGATGATTTTTTTATCATCTCCAACTATCTCAGTATACATTGATTATTGACATGAATTCAGGGTACCATCAGTTGAATATAAAGAATGAAAACATTCAAATTACCTGAATTCATACTAGATATGGGTATTCTTATTATTTGGGTATGCCTTTTGTTTAACCAAAACACCATTGTATTCATGGATCTTATAAATAGATTTTTTTGTGAGTTCTTGGATATGTTTTTTATTGTGTTTATGGATGAAATTTTTGTATATTCTAAAAGTAAAGATGAACATGAATGTTATTTATGTGTTTTCCTGAAAACCATAAAATAAAAAAATTTATGGGAAATTCGGAATGTGTGAGTCTTGGAAATAAAAAATATCATTCACTTGTGACATTATTTTAGAAAATTGTGCAACCGTTGATTCGACTAAAACGAATATTGATGACAAATTTCCAAGACCCACAAATATAACTATGATTTGTAGTTTTATTGGTTTGGAAGTCAATTATAGTAAGTTTGTTTTGAATACTTGTGCTTATCTATTCCACTAACAACGTTAACACGAATTGGTGTTATGTTTATCTGGACAAAATAATGTGATCATTGTTTTCAGGAAGTTAAAAAAATATTGGTGAATACTTTAGTATTGACATTACCTTCCAGAAATGGTGAGTTTGTTATCTATAGTTATGCCTCATAGAATGCACTTGGTTTTTTCATAATGAAAAATGATTCGGTAATTTTTTTCCCTCCATGTCTGTTGAAACCTTCTAAATTAAATTACCCTACACATGAATTGGAATTGGCTACCGTTGTTTTTTGCATTAATTATTTTGAGGCAATGTTTATATGGCGTAAAGTGTGAAATTTATAGTGCGCAATAATGTTTGAATTATATATTCACATAGAAGGAATTAAATACGAGGCAAAGGATATGATTAGAATTAATCAAGGATTATTATTGCATGATCTATAAACATCTAGGAATGGAAAATAAAGCGGTGAGACTTTGAGCCAAAATATTAATTCCACATTAACCATTCTACATTTTAAACAAGATCCTTTGATTAATTATTTCATGAACTTGGGCAAAAAATTTGTTGGTTTATGAAATTCCTTTATATTTTTATAAGTGGCAGTGAAATAGCCTCTAGCAGACAAAATAATAAAAGCGTGTAATTAAGATAGTAAGTTGCAGAAAATTGTATAATTCATTTAAAAGTTCATGTTGCATGATTTTAACATTGATAAAGGATGTGTTTTGAGGTTTGTAAAGAGATTATGTATTCCTTGTGATTCACACATAAATAAAATGTTTTTACATGAGTCTCATAGGTCTCTATTTTCAGTTCATCCTAGAAGTACTATGATGTACATAGATCTTTATGAGTATTATTGGTGGGATCGAACAAAATGATATATTGTTGAATTTATTATGAAGTCTTAGACATATAAATAGATTACAGTTTAACAACCGTTCTTAAAGGTGATACATTAGCCTTTACGGGTTCCAGAGTGGAAGTGGGAAAATTTATCTATGGGCTATTTTGTAAGATTACCAAAGGCATCTCGAGGTAATAATGAAATTTAGGTTATTTTATATTGATTGACAAATTCTGTACATTTTTTCCTATTTGAGATACCCTCTCTCTACATCAACTTTCTAGGTTGTATGTTAAAGAGATAGTTTGGTTATATGGTGTTCCTTCCTCAATCGTATCTAATCGTGATCCCATGTCCACTTATAACATTTATAAGGGCCATCAGAAGACGTTTAGAACTAAATTAAATTTCAGTACACATTTTCATCTTCAATCATATTGGTAGTTAGAATGATTAATTTTTACTTTGGAAGATATACTAACTAATTCAACGAGGATTAGAAAATTATTTGGGACCAAAATATTTCTTTGGTTGAGTTTTCTTATAATAACATTATTCATTCCATTATATAGCTATGACCATTTAAAGAACTATATGGGATGTGTTTTCAATCATTATCATTTAGGAATGAAGTAGGTTAAAGGAAACAAACAGGACTAGAATTGGAAGAAGATATGTAAAAGAATGTTCAATTGATATAGAAAAAAATGAGGTAAGATCAGAGTAGGTAGAATAGTAATGTGGATAACCAAAAGAAGGATATTTCTTTTGAGGAAGGTGATAATGTATTTCTAAAATATTGTCTATGGAAAAGTGTGATTATTTTTGTTAATAAGGGAAATATGAGTCTTAGTTTCATTAAACCCTATGAAATATTGGAGAATTTTGATAAGTTTCCTACAAAGATTCTTTAACTCCATGTTTATCCCATGTGCACAATATTTTTCTTGTATCAATTTTGAGAATGTATTTTCCTGATCAATCTCGTATTTTGAGTCTAGAAGAAGTTCTATTGGAAGAGAATCGTTCTTTTGAGGAACAACCAGTTCATATTTTTAACCAAAGAGAGAGAGTGTTTTAGAATAAGGTAATTCATCAGATAATGGTTTGTTGGAAAAACAACATGGTTGAAGAGTAAACATGGGAATCTAAAAACTCTATGAGGAATAAATAACCCAACTTATTTGAAATTTGAATAGAATTATGAGGATACAATTCCCAAAAGGGGGAAGGATGTAACATCATAGGTAAATAAAGAATATGATATTTTCATATTTATAAATATTGGTTTATTAAATATTAATTTTTCCAAAAAAGGGATTCTTTGTTCTATGGTGTACTGAGATGTAACAATGTGTTTCTCTAAAATCTCTTGTTGCACACAAGGCTTAGTCATACTGAAAAATAATAATATAATATTGTTATACTAAATGGTTGTTAACAACTAGTCGTTATATTGGATGAAATGAACATAAATAACTAAATAATTAGTATATATGTTTGTTTAATGTTTGTACATTTGTCTAATAAATTTTTGAGTCTAAATATGAGAATGAATCCAATTTCAAGAAAAAAATTAATCTAATATTTTTTTACAAGTAGTTTTACAACCATTTGATAGAGAACCCCTTTTAAATCTAGTTTTTTCTACTTTTATATATTCTATTTGAAAATATAAACTTCTTACTTTGAAGCAGGACATCGAAATTTAATATAAGTAATTTTTTGGTATTTATCAGATAATATTCATTTTTTAATTAATTATGAAAAATACTACATTTTATGTCAAAACTGCCTTTTAATCTATATTATTTGTATACATATATTATAATTTTAATTGGTATTAATGTTTAATTTGATTATTTTTTAATCATTAAATAAAAAAATTTCATTGGAGGCAATTTCAATTTGAAATTGGACATAAACACATATCAATCTTTTGGTAGATAATATTTCTTAAAAACACGCTTTTTTGTTTTGACAACTATAATTAATTTAAAATTAATTTCGACTAATAATGTTTTTTGAAATCAAGAAAAATTTATTCCATATTAGGAATCAAGATGCTAAAATAAATTAAGTGGTGTTTATTTATTTGTACACACTATTATTTGTTTCATTGGAAAATATTTTATATACCATTGTTAAAGGGAAAATTTGTATATAAGGATGCAAAATAATATTATAATAATATTAATTTACCCTAACACATGTCCTAACCCAATTTTATGGTATATTTCCAACTATTGGAATACTTGTGTTGATTTAAGGATGTCAGACATCCACATGTAAGTTAAATATACATTTTATAAATATTGATTTAATGTTAAGGAAAATGTAACACAAACAAATATATTTTAGTAAAATAATTTTTATATATAGTTATATAAGTGATATTTTAGAGTATAATTAGTCTTTATAAATCTAAAAATAAGAGAAAAAAATGTTATTTCATTTATAATTTTTATACATTATATAAGTATATAAAATTATTACACAATGATGATGTAGTGATTGCTTCATTAATAATGGATTCAAATTAATTGTATTATAAAAGTTAAAATAAATGTAATTTTTTTATTTTGTTTTCATAAACATATTTTTGTTAGATATTTAAATTTTATATTTTTATTAATGATGTTTTTTGAATCAATCAAGTTTTTATGGATTTTTAAAAAAGTCATGATATGAGTAGTGTCAAAATTGATATAATTCATAATTTATAATATAAAATATTTAATTAAATATTATAATATTTAAAAAAATTTAATATTCTACAAAATAATTATCATATATCTAAAATTATTAATTCACTCTGTTATTGGATAGTGTTGATGCTTTGGTAACTATTTTGATTCTCATAGTATTAAATTCGTGATAAATGGTAAGCGTAAAAAAGGGTTAAATAAAAAAATATAAGGACTAAAAAATATCCAAGACTAGTAAAATATTGTACTGGTTGATGTTATTTAAACATATTTTCATCTTATCCATGAACATAATGTGTTTTGGAACTTTTTCAGCAGAAAATAATTTTATTATAAAATATGAAGTCAAGATATTCTTTAAGTGTCCCTCCTCCCTCTTATAAAAGGCCACCACCTCTAACTCCTTACTCACACCGCTCAAGCCTCTGGGATCATCCAAAATATTCCAAAACAATATCTACACATTCCACACTTCCTCCTTGAATCATTCCCTTAGGTAGAAGGAAATTCAAGAGATCCCTTTCTCGCAAATCAAAATAAGTAAACCGATTTGAGGTAACGTATTTTATAAAGTTTCTTCCATTATTTTTCATTCACCAATCCCTATGATCTCCTAATTTTTTTAACATAACTACACCATTATTCTACATATAATAGTTTTTTTATGTTATTTATTCTAACTACACTTACTCACAACTCTATCTCATGGATCCAATCATACTATTTCTGTGTACGATGAACTATAGCCACACGAAAGGTTGATTGTTCAATGTTCTCCTACAACCTCTTATTGTGGCCATTATGATAGAACTATCAAAATATATCATATTTATTTTATTTATTTAATCTTTATTATTCTGTAATTATCATTTTAAAATAACTTTAGGATTTTCATGTGGTATAAATATGATAATTAAATTCGACAAAGTTCGGACTACTACCCCTAAAAATTATATGACTCATTCATTCCATAAATGGAATGTATAAAGGATGGTGTTAATGAACTTATGTAACATATATAATAATTTATATTATACTAGAATTATTATATACATATGTATCAATATGTTTTTTATTACATTAAATATGCCATATAAATGAAAGTAGTATCCCTGCATACCTTCGGTTTACCGTCTCAATGAATGGTGCGCTTCATTTATTATATAAAAAATTTATGGACTATTCAAAGATTCATATATACTAGGAATATATTATATATATGATATCTAAATCATGAAAACTATTCTAGAGATAATGTAATATTGATCACATGTATAGTTTATAATTTTAAAAAGTTCATTTTGGACTCAATTTCTGAACATCAACAAAATGTCTGATATGAGCTCAAATAATTAAATAATTATTATAGTCAAGTAATAAGTGGTATAAAAATAATAATAAACTTAAAATTTATTCTAAATCAATTATAAATTAACCTATATTTATTCTTAATGATATTTAAGAATTAACGAGACAAGTCTTACACGAGGTAAGGGAACTTCTTAACCCAATTTACATTCTTCGGGTTGATATTCAACTTCTTATTTATACTGTGTTATGATTATGTGAAAAATAAATTTTGAAATCTTATCTTGTATTTAAACTCCTATTATGTGTTGTTACAGTGAATATAGATAATTGATCTATTTAATTTGTAAAATGATCTTTTTAAGGGACTTCGTCTCAATCTCGTTTCAATGATTCAAATTTCTATAATATATACCTACTTATTTTATACATTGTATAATAAACCCCATTGAATTTTACGATCATTCAAAAGGAATCATTTTACTACGATGAGTTTTACAAAATAACAAAATGAATGTTTTTAATGTATTTTGTAACAAAGACCTATCCTCCACTAGAATATTAATTTGAATTCCTCTATACGCCTTATGATTTTAAAAAGGAAAAAACCCTTATTCTCTTTTTGGGTGTTTTGGTATTGAAAATTTGTTTTTATAGTAGAACTATTATTTCAATATCTTGAAATTATTTCGTCTAATTGAGAATAAAATTTTCTGATTGAAATGTTGATATTTTAAATCTTTTATGTGTGATGATTTTATATTAGTACTTGAAAATTTGACGGGTGGGGACGTGATAAACCATATAATGGGTGGTTCTGTAATAAACCAAGGATAGGTGGATGTGATATAACCTCCAATGCATTGGGTATGGATGACGATTGTATAGCTATTTCATTTAGTGATATGAGTGTAAGTAGACCATATGGTTATTCCATTTATATATGCTTATGTCCCATGTTTCCTTTATATGATATACATTGTTTTCTATGGGCATTTTGGTAATATTTTGGTTAAAAAATGTGTTGGAAATGATAATATATTAAGTGAAATGGTATTTCTACTTCTTCAGTGTAATAGTATTAATTTATGATTAATTAGTCATTGTTTACATTTTTTTTAAAACTAACAAATTTAATTCATTGTGTATCTCTTACTAAGCTTTTTATGCTCATCCCATGTTTTTGAAATGTTTCTCATGGGGCATAAAGCATCATAGGATTAAGAATGGGATCACGGAAAAGTCATGTTGTTTAAAACATTAAACTAAACATGTTTCATTTTGTAGAGATTTTATTTTATGAAATAATTTATACTGATTAGAAGTGTGTATATGTAATATTCATGTAGTTATGTATAAGTTATTACATAATTATTTGAAGCTCTAAAACATAAAAGATACTCAGTGTGAATTATTAAATTAATTAATTATTATTTAATGATTAGGGATGGTTCCATATAGTTGGTATTATAGGTTGGTTTTGATATCATTATGAGTTAGGATTTTGAAAAAACAATATCAATAAATGATTTTTACCTTAAGGTCAAATTGAAATGATAAATCGCATGAATATTACCATGTTTCATCATCTATGATATGTTTGTTCGGAATGTTTTTCCATATAAGAAACATGGAAGTAGTGTTGGGAATGCATATAAAGGATAATTACATTCCAAATCAGCATCCTGTGATGGTTGGAATCTTAACTAAAAAGTTTGTTATAGTGATGGTCAATTGACTCAGGCTACAAATGGTGGTGTTATACATACACGAGATCAAATAAATCAACCCTAGAAGAACATGCCTATTCTGGACCATTTCATGTGGAAATATCCTCTATGATTCTGAGGATCAACTAACCTTGTTCATATCGCAGGGTGGATATAATAACTAGAAATGAATTTTGATGCCATGGGGTATACAAGTAATCAAAAGGTTAGAATTGTTGTTTTTTGTTTTTAATGGAGACGAATATCATTGTTGGTTGATGGTTAAAAATATCAGTGTCACTGAGGAGATTAAATCTCTTTGATTTTAAGGATTAAAATGTTTGTTTCATGGGAAATATTTTAATAAGGCGGATCGACTTAGAAAGGGAAAACAATTCTTGGAATTAGTGTAGGAGGATGACACAATGACTACTTGAGAATAAAATTTCACTCGATTGGAATGGTTTGCTCCAAAATTCTTTTGAGATCTTGATAGTAAGATAAATGGATTTTACTCATGACTGAAGCCTCGACAACAAACAGAATTAGTATCTTGTGAATTCAAAATCTATGAGAAATGTGTCAGAAGGTATGAGATGTTAGATATGTAGTTTTCTAATGAAAAGGTGTTCTAAGAGAGGAAGAAAATGAATAGTTATTGTTGGAAGTAAAAGGGAAGGAATTAATCAACGAATAATAGAGGTAAGATAATTAACATTCCATCTTTTTATATGTGTGGTAAAAAAATCCTTTATAATTTCTCTCAAAATCTAGAAGGTGATCCATATATGGTAATACTAGTTATATTGGTCATAAATATACTGAAGATGATCAAGAAAGAAATGAAAAGAAATTAGTAAGATGTTTTAGTTATAATGAGTTTTTACATTATTTAAATATGTGTCCAATGTCAATTACCCAGGGTGAAAACATGACTGATAGAAATTATAATGGTTGGAAAAAATCATTTTCTACTACTACGGATGATGTCGGACAATCAAATGAAGTGGTATTAGGTAGTTTTTTTCAGACTATAACAATGTGTTGTTTTATTCAGGATCTACACATTCTTTTATTTCTAATAAATTTTATTGTAAATTTGGAATTCCATGTAATGATACGAATCATGAACATGTCGTAAAAACCCTAGGGGAATTGTTGAGGGAATAATAAATTATTAAGAATCTTAATATCCTTATTTGTGGAATACATTAACCTCCAATCCTTTTTCTATTGCCTATAGTGGTTTTTGAAGTTTTTTTAGGAATGGATTGGAATTGTATATATAATACTAATATTGACTGTATAGTTAAAGAGATTTATTTTTAAAAAGACTTTCAGTTTGAGTACAATAATGAATACTTATCTCTGGTAACATATCAGGAAGCTGAGACACTAGTGGAAGATGAAAATAAATATTTCCTTTTACATATTGAAGAAAACAAAGAAGCAATTCTGATTAATGATATGGTAGTAGTAAATTATTATTTTGATGTTTTTACTAATTATTATTCTTGTATTATACCTAATCGTAATGCTTAATTTACTATTGACTAGGTTCCTTCTGAAATTGAACTGTTAGAGTTAATGAAACTATTGCATGAGTAATTGGAAAATGGATTCATTCGACCTAGCACATCACCATGAGGTTTCCCATTCGTAGTTGTTACGTAAAGATGGTTCAATGATACTTTTCATTAATTATAGATCCTTTAATAATATCACTATTAAGGACAAGAAAACATTGGAAAATATTGATGATTTGTTTGATCTGATATAGGGGTCACCATATTTTTTGATTATTGAATTATGGTCAGGGTACCATTAGTAGAAAATAAAGGATGAAATCGTTCCAAACATCAGGTTTCGTACAATATATGGCCATTACGAATTTTTGGTTATGAGTTTTGGGTTAACCAATTCACCTACTGTAAGCATGGGTCTTATGAATATAATTTTCCGCATGTACTTGGATCAGATTTTTGTTGTATTTATTGATGAAATTTTGGTATATTACAAAATTAATGAGGAACATGAAAGTTATTTATGGGTTTTTTTGAAATACATAAAATAAACGAAATTGTATCAGAAATTCAGTAGCTGTTAGGGTATTAACATTTCATTTTATAAAACATTTTCATTACCAAAATAATGTAAAAATGGAAATATATTCATTCCATTAATAAAACAAGTCATACATGAAAATATTCTAGAAATTAAATAGCATTCATAGTGGTAAGAAAGGTTAATGTCTACCTGAATTTTAAAATGCACAAAAATATTTCATTTTCAAAAACATTAGAATAAATTAAAATAAATATTATATGAACATTAAAAATATTTCATGTCCAAATTAAAAATTTCAAAAATTGTTTTAAAACATGGAAAGGAAATAGATTGTTTTTTTGAATGAAAACCGTTAATGATGATTAATTTAACCAAACGTACCTTATAAATGTTTAAATATTTGAATCATTTGATCCATGAGAGAATAAAATAAAATAAATTATATAATATGAGAATATATTAATTCACGTTTGAAATGTAAATTCAGCTATACAGACAACTTATAGAATAATAATGGTGTTTAACATAACCATACGAGTCAACGAATAAAATTGTGATAGAGTACCATACCTTGAGTTCTACCTCTCTCTTAGGTGTTAATATTCATAAATAGAAATTGATATTTTTTATTTAAATATTTAAGATATTTCTGAAATTTATTATTATTTTTATTTCACTTTTTAATATGTTATACACACTTACAATATCGATTATGTTTTTATTGGATGTTATTTCAATATTTTATCATAAATCAAAATTGTATAGGCTTGGTCGACTACCGTTGAAGTGGTCATTATTTAATCATATAATAATAATAATAATAATTTCTATAAATATTTTTTTTAAATCCATTCATTAATGTTTTGTATGAATAATTAACTGATATTTTGGTTATTGGGAGGGTAATCCATACATATTCATAAGTAATGTTTCAATATTTTCAGGATCTTTATAGAACATTTTATTTTTATATAATTATAATTAGAACTTATGTTCCATTTTATTTAAGAATATATTCTTATATATACATAAAATCTTATTTGGCAGAGAAAAAGTGAATCACATCTCTTTTTAGAGTTGGTAGCCTACACGTCCATGAACGACGTTATCACATTTTCTATGAGTGAATAGGTATGAAAGAAAATTTTAAATTATACTAGCAGCGTGATAAATATTTAATAAATATCATATATATATACATGTCATGTGTATGACATATATTTATTTTTTTACCCAAATTACCTTCCATATGATGCATTAATGAAAAACGAATAACATCGCTTTGTGGGAAGGTAGTCCTTGGTACACACAAGAAATATTATCATATACCTTACAGAATATAATATAAAAAGGTTATATATATAATGAAATTACTCAATATTTATAAATATATTATAAATAAAAAATTAAAACAATATATCCCTCACTGTTTCCAATAATGATAGGTGGTAAATGAATAACTAATATCATTATTTCATGAGCTATAACTCATATGTACACATGAATGATGATTTAATAAAACATTTTATGCTTGTGTGTGTGGTTTTATATAATACCCTTAACATGAAAACATTATAGTATATTAAATATTATGATTTAATATATCATTATGATATTGGATAATTCAACGGGTTGGAGGTGGAAATAAAATAAAATGCTTGATGATGAAAGTTACATATTCTTTGAGCATCTCCTTTTATTTTACAAAAATGAATTTCCACATATTAATTTCATCTTAAATAAGTGATTCTAGTATTATAGGAGGTATTTTTTTTAAAAAGGTTTATTGTGTTCTGTAAATTGGATTTGAATGTGTATGGAGAGGGGAGAGTGGGTGGACTTTTAAAAGAGGTGTGAGTGGCACACTGGAAATATTTGAAATGGTGAATTCAACCCACATTTATTTCAATTAAAAAGCACTCAATAATGGTACATTATCATGAAAAAATTTATTGTGGTCTACATATTTTCATCCATAGGGTTTTGGATTAGTTTTGGGGTAATTTATACATAATATAGTGGAGTTTTACCCAATAAGTAAACTTGTATTCCTTAATTGATGTAATTAATTTAAAATTGTATTCATTATTAACATTTTCAAAATCATTTTTGTTCAAATTATGAGAAAAAAATTATTATATTTATAAATATGGAATAATATATTCAAAATTAAATTCATATAATTGGAAAATTTGAATTTCATATTAATCCTATAGATGTAATGATACAATGCTTTTTAAGAATTATTTATTTTTTAATAAAAATTCAATATTAACATTTTTAAAAATAAAATAAATTTTGGAAAATAAAATAATATTTATTGATATATAATATATAAATTTCATTTAAAACATTTAAAATTATGGATTAATTTAAATAATTAATAATGACCATCCTATTCATTTTATAACATTTTTTAGGAAAACATGTCTTTAAACACAAATACATCCTTATATTAAAACCCATTATAATGATCAATAAATGTTAATTACGTGGATGCAATATAACTAAATTATAAGAAGGTTTCATTAAATCACATTCAAAAAATATTGGTAATATTAAATTAATTAATTAATTAAAAATATATAACTATTTATAAAAATATTGATTTTTAGTTAATTATTGAAAAATTAAAATTTTCAGAAAAAATCCAAAACATTGCTTAATGTAAAATTGGATAATATGATTTGAAATATTATATTTTTATTCAATAATTGAAATTATAAAATCCATAAATTATGATATTTAATTAAACCATATTTGAGAAGTATTTAATTATATCAATTTCCATATTGATTAAAATTTACATTATATATTTATAACTAATATAACTATATATATAATATTAATAAATATGCAAATAATATACTCTATAATTAGTAGTGTTTTTAAATAAACACTAGTAGAAACTAGTACAAAATATTTGTTTCTCATTAGTGTGCTCTCAAATCTATTTGAGCCCTAAAAATACTTCCATGGATAACCTGTGGAATACATTTATAAAGGGGTGATCTAGAATCCTAGTAAAAAATTAACAAGATATATAAATATAAACCTGGATTAAATGGAAAACAATTATATTATAAATGTTATGTATTATGATTAATAACATATGATAATGACATAAATAACATGGTATCATAAGATCATGGAAATACTGTTAATTTTGTTGTAACAAATAATATGAAAAATTCATTATTAACGTCTTACCACCGAGTAAACATAATGTGGTGTAAAATTACTCTTGAATGATTATGTTCACACCATAATCGTATATATTAAATCTCAAGAATCTAAAAATTTACCCAATTTTTTGGTAGGATATACCATTATTTACCCACAAAACACATCTATACCATACAAACAATATTATATCCCACATTAGGAAATAAATTAGAAGTCATAAATAAAATATTTATCCATTTAAATAAAATTGTTTTCATAACCATTCCTCGTATAATTTTAAAAAATATATCAGTAGAATGGTAGTTGATAAATGATCATATGGAATGGATTTATCCATTAAAGTAAGGGAGAATAAAATAGTTATATATGTTTTAAAAATATATGAATAATTTAAAACAAATCAATATAATCAATAGATGTTGTCGTTATTTTAAATAACATAATAAATTAAATGGAATTTTTTCTTTAGAATAAAATATTTTTCACTTTGAACCACATATTTAAAATCAAATAAATACTTCTAAAATATTTTACATTCATTTTTACTAAAAATGACCATCTAAGCATAAATAGGATTAAATAATGATTATATTTTTCATGATGGAGTTAAATTTAACAGGCACTATTTGTTTTAAAGAAAAATTCATCTAAGACTATTTTAAAATGGTTAAAAAGTACGTAATTTGAAAAAACAAAAATAATATTCCACTAAATTAATTTTATAAAAACTAAAACCTAGATAATTTTTTTAAATAAATAATTCATACATTTTATAAAAAATTATAGAAAATATTTTTTATAAATCCTATAAATTGAAGAAAAAGGTTTCTTTAACATATATGAAAATGATGTCATCTTTTCATAAAAACATATTATAAGAAATTTATGTACATATTAGTGGAAAATAAATGTGTTAAAATATTTCATCCGGAATAACTATATGAGAATAAAATATAATAGTTTTGAGAAATAAATAGGCATAAATTACTCAATGGATAACATAGACATAAAAAATCTTGAATAATGATGATATCTTCACATAAAAATATATCCCTTTGTTAACTATTGCGTGATAAAACAAATAAAAAAATTCAATTCAATGAAGAAATATATTTCAATATGATAAATTAATTCATTATAGAAAATTAAATGTGTAATTATATAAACCACAAAAAAGAATTGTCTGTGGAATATGTAATATACATCCCAACGGTAATAATGAAAGATGACAACAATTTCCTTGAGTCCAGATATATATTTTATTACATTAGTCTATTGTATAATAAAATTATATGGAATATTTAATTTAATAAGAACAATTTTTTTAATTTATTATGATAAAACCATTTATATCATTTAATATATAGTCATATATAATTATTTATTTAGTTAATTCCATATATTGTGTTTTTAGGATGTTCGGTACTTATTTTAAGATCAAAATTGATGTACTAACCATGGTAAGTGGGATCATTCGAAAATAATATCATCAATAATAATAATAAATTAATAACTATCATTAAATATATAAATTGTAATTACAAATACAAGAAATTTTGCGAATATAGGTTAAACATACACTTGAGAAACGTTCTTGTTTTTCATTAATAATATGTTAAGGGAGGTAAGTGTTATTTTATCATTTAAAAATGTTATATATATATTAAATATAATATTATTTTGTTATATATACTTATGTATACCATCAATGGTATGAGTTAATAAAAAATGAATCACACCACTGTGAGGTGGTAGTCCACTATACACACGATCAGTGATATCATTTTTCAATGGAATGTTAGGTAAGAAGGAATATGATATGATGAATTTCCATAATTATTAGTATTATATCTATATCATATATAAAAATAAAATATATGATCCTTAATATCCCTAATAGGGTATGTTCAAAAAATAATTATATTTGTTCTCGCGGTGGTGGTCTTTGATACGCACAAATGATGGATTCATTAAGAATTAGATAAATTAAAAAATCATAAACATTAGGTCATCTATTTAATTAAATATCAGTATATTTTATATAATAGAGTTATTATATTTAAATTGTTATAATATAAGTGATGGTTGAAAAAATGACTAAAAATGAGGCTCTTATTGAGCTTAATTAACATTAATTTTTAAAACAGATTATGATATATTTATAATAACAAAAGGTATACAAACATAGTAATACAACTATCTATAGAATGTTGAAAATTGTTTTTCGGAAGATATTTTTATTGATTTTATAGTGAAAATTTCTTTTCAACTATGAATTATTTGGGGGAGGGCATTATATTTTTAAATGAGGAGGAGTGAAGTATTTAAAATAAAAACATTTATACACCAATGTGAACTAACTCTCAAGGAATGTGAAAAAAATAAATGATTTTATGGATGATATGGTTTACCCACACAAAATTCCAAATAAAACATTTTTTAAACATTTTATTCTATTTTCCTTTTGGTCAATCACTTTATAGAATTATAATAGTTCACTATAAAAACTACTATTTTTAAAATTATTTATTCATAAAATTTATTAATAAATTATTATGTAAAAAATTATTATGATCTAAATATGGATTAATTTTTATTAAATTGTTATAAAATAATTTTTAGAAGATAATTTAAAATTAATCACAAAAAATATGTCAATATATGTGTTTTAAAGAGATAAAAATTTTCATGAAACATATGATGTCCTATTAATATAATGATCATAAATCCTAATTATATGATTATGAATCCCAATAAAAAAATTTATAGTCTATTATTTTAACTTAAAACATTCATTTTTATTGTAATTTTTAAATCATTAATATAGAAAAACAATTTTAAAATAAAATTGTAATCAATAAAATTTGTTTTAATCCTAAAAAACATTAACTAAAATCCATTGTAGATATTAATTAAATATAATTATTTATATTAAATATAAAAAATTAATACATATATATATATGTAACATTTAAATCATAATAAATGAATATTATGACATTAAAATTAGAAAAAATTACACCAAAATTTACAATTCTAAAAAAATAAATATTTTTCACACTTCCCTTGAGAATCCATATTTTGAAAAAATTAAAAAAAACAAACAAAATGTAAGAATAATTTGAAAATTTAAAATATTTTTAAAATACTATAAATTAAAATTTATAAGAGAAAAAAAAAATTAATTTTAATATTTTCCCACAAAAATAAATAAACATCATTACTGAAGAAATAATAATTTTTGAAGAATAGAGCATCTTCATAAAATATGAGAGCTTATTTACAAGGAATTCAGTCATAAATTTATATATAATAATACCTGAATAAAAACATATTTTTTAGTTATTTAATCATGTTCAGACCACAATATTAATGGTGAGGTTATAAAATTCATGATTATTTATGACATTTTAATAGTGTATCAATATTCAGTTAAACGCAGTGGTTTTTGTTTTATATAATATCATAAAATGTGTTCATTTAGAATTGTTAGGCATTACAATATTTGAATATAAATGAATACTATCCCCAATAATAATTATTTACAAATGATCTTCAACAAATATGACAGTGTTATTCATATTAATACACTTATATACAAATCATAAATAAAATATTTTTCATAACCTATGGAAGGTATAAATATTAATGGGAGAGATCATATGATAGAAGAATAAAATTATTATTTAGAAATAAAATAATTAATGGGACTTTGTGAGAACTAAAATAGTGAACATCCAATGGATGTTGAGCATCATTACACATCAACCAATTTTTCTAAATTAATAAAAAAATGTACATTCACTCGATAATTTACTAAATTGTAAATTTGTTGATCCAAAAATCATGATTTAGTTATTGGAGGTGTAAAAGTGCTCACATGAATAAACATGTAACATCCCAGGTAAATAAAGAATATTAATTTTTCATATTTATTAATTTTTGTGAATTAAAATAATAATATTAATTTAAAGGTAACGCTATGCTCGATGGCGTTCCCAATACGCAACAACAAGTTTCTTTGAAATCTTACGTGGCACTCTAATAATAAATAATTTTATTTTAAATGGTAGTTAACGCCTAACCGTTATAATGGCGAGAATGAAAATAACTAACTAAAAAATGATTATATATGTTTGTCATATGTTGTTTACTTTTATCCAATAATTTTTAGAGGCTTAAAATGCGAATTAATCCAATTTTAAGAGTAAAAATTAACCTATTTTTTAAAAGGTCAATTAACATCCATTTGATGGAGAACCCTTTTTAAATCCAATTTTTGAAAATTTTATATGTTATATTGGACCAAATATAATCCTTCGTTAGAATCTGGACATAAAAATATAATTTGTGTAAAAAAATTTTATTTTTCCGATAAAGATTATTTTTAGTGAAATTGTTGTATTTTAATTCAAATCCAATTTTTAGTCTGATTTATTTATATGTATATATTATCATTTTAATTGGGTTTAAAGTGTAGTAATAATATATTTTCACCATTTAATCCAATTGTGGTCATTGTAATTAATTTCAATTTGAAATTGGACTTAATCTAGTGTGAGTCTTTTTATATATATTTGTTTCATAAAAACACTCTATTTGTTTTGACAACGATAATTAATTATTATATTGATTAATTAAACTTATATGTTTTGAATTTTGTAAAATAGACATAATTTTTGAATTTGGAATATCAAATATAGCTTAGGGGGAATTTTTGGTATTTTTCTGGAAAACATCAATTTTTGATGAATAGTGAAACCACTAAGTGGTAGTTAAAAAACTGATTTTTCATTTAAATGAAATTTTACCACCTCTATGATTTGAATTTCAAAAATCAGACATACATGGTTGTCATTAGGATGTAAAATTTGGTTCAATGGGATAAAAATAATTTTTGGGTAATAGTAACTCTTAAGTTTTATTAATCACGATTAAAGGTAATTAGTGTAATTTTAGGTAAAGATAATGTTATAATAATATGAAATGACCTCGACACATGTCCTACACTTATTGGATGATTCATGGTCGACCAAGAAAATCCATGGATCAACCTGGGGACCCCATGGATCCACTTTGGTATGAAAATGACATTAATAATTTTTTATTTAAAGTTAAAATAAAAATGTCACAAACATGTATTGTTTTACTAAAACAATTTTTACATGGTGTTATACAAGTCATATTTTTGACTATAAATATTAATTGGAAATGAAATTAAAATTTTTTACATCATAGTATTTGTTTTATAATTTTTAGACATTAAATAAATTAATTTATTTATGACACCATGATGATGAAGCAAATTACCTCATTAATGAACGATTTTAATAAAATTAAAACATAATGTAAAATCTAAGTCATAAACTTGTCAAAAATCTATTGGATAGTTGGATTTCGAACCCTTATCACCTTATCCTCGATATATATAATTGTGGGACCTTTTATATCTGAAAATCATTTTATAATAAAGTAATGTTTCATGACATTACAAGAGTTCCCATCCACCCTCTTATAAAAGGCCCCCACCTCCACCTCCTTACCCACACCTCTCTAGCCCTTGGATCTTCCCACCTCTGCTCATATTCTCTATAAAAATCCCACTCTTACTCCTAGAAGCCTCACCTTAGGCATAAGTCTTACCAAGGAAGCCTTTGAGCTGAAATCAAAAAGAGTTATCCAATTTGAAGTTAATGTCTTCTCTTATGTTCTTTTGTTTTATTTTGCATCTCCAACCCCCTAAAATATTTTTATTTCATTCTTTTGTAACAACACAATCATCTTAAATATACTAGGATTATGTTATGAGGAGAATTCGAGCTACACTCATACACACATTTATCTAATAGGTAAAGAACATACTATTTCTGTGGGTGGCGAATTACTGCCTCACGAAATGATGATTGTTCAATATTCATTTAACACCTCTCATGGGGGACATTAATACATCACAATATTTATATATGATATATAATTTATTTTTATTTATTCCTTGTGCTTCTGTATTTTTCATTTATTTCATAACTTTATGGTTTCCATAATGGGTAAACGCGATGATTTCATTTTAGGAAGTGTGGACTACCGCCCCCTCAAAGTGATTTGAATCGTTAATACCATATGTGGGATTTATAAAGGATGGAATTAATAATGTTATATATTATATTATACTATAATTATAATATATCTATGTATCATTATTTTTTCATTCCATTAATGTATGAAATAGAAATGAATGTAGAGTTCACGCATACGTACGGCTTACCATCTCCATGAACTGTAAATTTCATTTCTTTTCTCCAAATGTTACATACTATTATAAGTACATATATATAATTGATATATATGTCATGTGTTACATATAAATTATGGATATCATTTTGGAAATATAATATATATATCTCTCATTTAGTTTTAATTCCATTAATATGACAATGAAATGAACATACCGTTCATGCGTACGTACGGCCTACCGTCTCCATGAATGGTGCATTTCATTTTTTTATCTCCAAATTTTATAGAATAGTATAAAATGAATATATACTTGATATATATGATATTTAAATCAATAATACTATTCTGGAGATGATGTACCTATAACTACATGGAAAATTCTTTTCCCACAAGTTCAATTTTGACTCATGTACCAAACATCGACAAAAACGTCTGATATGAACTCACATTATTAACCAATTATTATAGCATTATAATATGTGATATGAACTGAATAATTATTTTTAAACGAGGTCCTTATGCAATTATAAATTTACCAAAGTTTATTATTTAGGAATATAAAGAAACGTACAAGACAAGTTGGACTTGAGGTAAGGATTCATACCTCTCTCTTTCTTTTTAAGTACTCTCTTTTATGTCACTTATTTTATGCTCATCTTTATTATTTTTGGGGATGTTAGTTTATATTCCTCATTCTGTAATTTTTATTTTCATATTATGAGAGACCTTTTATGATCTCATAAATCCATTTTTTTTTATGTTTTAAGTGGCGCCGTTAGGTTTCTGAGTTTTCGTAAGGGCTTTTTCATCTGACTTTTATTCCCATGAGATGTATGCTCAATTTTCCACCATTTCCTTTGAGTGGTGTATTTACTTACCATTTTTTTTATGGGTATTTACAGCAATATTTTATGGTCCATCTTTCATGCATTGTACATTTCGAAAGTTACCCACATCCGTAAGGGAACCGTTCAACCTCCCCTTTTTAAAAGACATCTTTCATTAGGTATTTTAATTTACATATTCCTATGTTGGGATATGTTATTATATATCCTTATTGTTATAAATTATATGTCCAAGTGATTATATACCCTTTTTATCTCTCATCTTCTCATTTTCTGAATTTTAAAACGACACCGTTAGGCTGTCGAATTTCATTAAGGGAACATCTTAACCCAAATTCAATTCTTTGGGTTAAACCTCTTGTTATTGATTGTGTAATACTATAAATATGTGTGGATAAACTCTGATTGTATTACACATAATATCCTCTTATATTGGGAGTATATATATTTTTCACACATAATTATGTAATTGATTTATCCTTAATCAAAGGATACCGACATTGTAAGGGAATTCATCTCGATATCCTTTCATTGAGGCATATTTTGTTCTAATACAAGACTTTCTTTTATATGCTGTATAAAAAACCTTTGACTATTCATTTCATTCAAGGGGAATCTTTCTCTACGAAGAATTTTACTAAACGACAAAAATGAATATTTCTCTTAATGTATGTGGTGACACCGACCTTTTCCGCCGCCGAGAGTGTTAGTTGGTCTTTGGCTTCCTCAATTAGCCATAATGTTTTTAAAATGAAATAAATACCATATAATCTTTTATGTATTTTGGTATTTGAAATGGTTTTTATAATGGGTTTGTTATATCAATATATTTAAGTGATATATTGTGATAGAATTGTGGAAATTTTTTCTTTCCATTATATTAGTTTTATGTCTTATGATTTTGTAATGGTACTTGGTCATTTGACGAGTGGTTTCGTGATAAATAATATGGTAGTTGGTGTCGTGAATACCAGTATGGGTGGTTACGTTATAACCTCCAATGCATTGGGTATTGAAGACGGTCATAGAGCTATTCCAGGTAGTGATATGTGTGGAAGTCAACTGTATGGTTATTCTATTTAAGTATGTTTATGTCCCAATGTTACCTTTATATGTTATGTGTTCTTTATATGGGTTTATGGTAATATTTTGGTCATAATGGATAAGTAGTGATCTTTTATGCGGTGAATATTATTTACTACATCATAAAGCTAAAAAGTATTACTTTGATAATGTCTTCGTGGTTTACTTATTGTTTTGAAAAACTAACAGTTTTCCTTATTTGTGTATCCTTTACTGGGCTTTTTATGCTCATCCCAAGTTTTTAAAATGTTCTCCACAAGAGTTAAAGATGAATATGGTTAAGGATGGGATCAAGGAAAGACATGCAATCTAAAACATGGAATTAGACATGTTTTCTTTTAAGAGTTTTTATTTTATGGAAACTTAGTATAAGTGTCTACATTGAAATATTTTGAGATGTAATAGTTATGTACTAATTCTCTAAAACACTAAACCTGATAAGATCCTCTATGTGAATTATTCACTTAATTAATGATTATGTAATGTTTAAAGGTCGGGTCATTATAGTTGGTATCAAAGGTCGGTTTAGATAACTTTAGAGGTTAGGGTAATTTTTAAGCATAAGTGACATTACCATAATGGTTAGGATTTAAGAATGAGTCATGGTTTTAGATAAAGTGAATGATTTTATGATAAAAATAATAATTATATCATAGTATTATATGATGATTTTAATGATATGCTCACACTGACCTTTTTGGTTTTAGTAAATGGCTGGAACTAGCAGGCACCAAAGTAATAGAGGATGTGAAGGAAACTGTGATAGTTTTCTGAGCGAGCAACTGAATAATATGGGAGTTTCAATGAGAACTATTGTGTTTATCATCAACCAACTATCAGGAGTCATGATTAACCACTTGATCCTTTATTATTTCTCTAATGCATCATGTACGAGATAACCAAATTGATGTGGAATTTCTTGTAATAATTATAAAGGTAACCATCATGGTTTATATGATCCTTACATTTGAGGTACTTATGGGTTTCTATATGTTATGATGGAAAATGAAAGGAATGAGATAAACTGGAGGTTAAATTATTTTATTGTTATTTTTGATGATTTTATCTCTTTTTTGGGAATTATTTAAGAATTATATAGATTTGGAAAAAGGAAAACATGTAGACCATGTGACAACCCGTTGCGTCGGACAAAGCTGTGGGAATAGAACCCACAACCAAAGTGCAAATGGAATTTATCACCTACCACTAGACTACATGATGTCCCTGGTTAGTATGGAAAATAATTTTTAGTTATATAATTTTATGAATAAATAATAAGTTTATTTTGTGTCATCTGGGAAAATATTAACCTATCATGGAGGATATATGATTAGGTTAATTATTTTTCAATATGAGACTTTAAGAGCAACTAATGTTATTTGGAGATAAATATTAATTTTTACCTTGGAAGACTATGTGATTAAATACTTCAAATATTTGGGTTTAAATCTTAGTTTGGTTTACTTTGAATAATTTTATAGAAAAATTTTTTATCGAATGGTCTTCGTTGAACATTGGGTTTTTTTGGAAAAATTTTTGAGATTAAGAACACATTTTAATTTTATAAACGATTATCCTTTTGTGGATTTTCTGATCGTGTTATAAAAATTTTGGTTTTGGTAAAGGCCTAAATACATGGGAACTATATTTTTCTCTTTTTTGGATTAGCTGATCCTATATAAGTAGATTATATCGCTCTTAATATGAACAAGTCATCCTAAATACTCGTCTTTTGGAGGAAACAATGAGTTTGTGTAAGAAATATAGAAAGAGATTAAAGTCTAAAAGACAAGAAAGTATGTTTCCTTGTGATTTAGCTTAGCTCATAAATTAATTACTCAATGGAAAGTAACATAAAACTAAAATGGTGTCTATTAACTTTTCCTATTGGGGAATAAAATACCGTTTAACCCATCACAATTTTGTGATTTTCTAGTGGTTAACATTCTCTTAAACATGTTTATATCACTCTACATAAGAACTTAGCCCTTTGTTTTTTTCTTATATATCTGTATTTTCATGGAATCCTAGTACCTGTTGTCTCAGGTGACCTTGGTACTTTTCTTTCTTTCTTTTAAAGTGATAGTTTAATTTACTCATTTTCCAATTTGGGGCTTTCAATGAAGTTTCCAAGCCCAATTTTAAAATTTTGAAGACGTAGTTCCCAAAAAGGGGGAAGGATGTAACATCCCAGGTAAATAAAGAATATTAATTTTCATATGTATTTATATTTGTGAAATAAAATAATAATATTACGTTAAAGGGAACGCTATGCTCGATGGCATACCCAATACGCAACAACCAGTTTCTTTGAAATCTTATGTTGGACTCTAATATTAAATAATATTATTCTAAATGGTAGTTAACACCTAGCCGTTTTAATGGTGGGAATGAATAGAACTAACCAAAAAATGATTTTATATGTTTGTCAAATATTTTTACTTTTATCCAATAAATGTTAGAGGCTTAAAATGAGAATGAATCCAATAATAAGTGTAAATATTGGAATATTCTTTAAAAGGTTGATTAATTACCTTTTAATGGAAAACCCTTTTTAAATCCACTTTTTGAAAATTTTATATGTTATATTGGACCAAATAAATCCTTCATTAGAATCTGGACATCAAAATTTACTTTGAGTAAATTTTTGTTATTTTTTCAATAAAGATTATTTTTGGTGAAAATGTTGTATTTTAATTCAAAACCTCCTTTTAATCTGATTTATTTTTTGGATAAATTATCATTTTAATTGGGTTTAAAGTTTAGTTAGAATATATTTTTACCATTTAATCCAATGGTCGTCAATGGAAATAATTTCACTTCGAAATTGGACTTAAACTAGTGTCAATATTTTGATATATTTTGTTTCTTAAAAACACGCTATTTGTTTTGACTACATGAATTAATTATTAAATTTATTAATGAAAATTGTATGTATTGAAATTTTTTAAAACAGAAATCATTTTTGAATTCGGAATATCAAATATATCTTATGATAAATTTTTGGTATTTTTCTGAAAAACTTCAATTTATGATGAATAGTGAAACCACTAAGTTGTAGTTAAAAAAACTGATTTTTCATTTAAATGAAATTTTACCACAAATATGATTTGAATTTAAAAAATCTGACATACATTTTTTTCAATAGGATATAAAATTTGGTTCAATGGGATGAAAGTAATTTTTGGTTAATAGTAAGTTTTAAGTTTTATTAATCGCGATTACAGGTAATTAGTGTAATTTAAGGTAATGAAAATGTTATAATAATATGAAATGACCTTGAAACATGTACTACCCTTATTGGATGATTCATGGACGACCAAGAAAATTCATGGGTCAACTTGGGGACCCCATGGTGCCACTTGGGTAAGAAAATGACATTAATAACTTTTTATTTAAAGTTAAAATAAAAATATCACAAACATGTATTGTTTTATTAAACAATTTTTACATGGGGATATACAAGTCATATTTTTGACTATAAATATTCATTGTAAATATAATAAAATTTCCTACATCGTAGTATTTTTTTCATATTTTTTAGACATTAAATAAATTAATTAATTTATGACACCATGAGGATGCAGCGATTACCTCATTAATGAACGATTTAAATAAAATGAAAATATAATGTAAAATCTAAGACATACACTTGACAAAAACCTATTACATGGGTGGATTTTAAACCCTTATCACCTTATCCTTGAATTATATAATTATGGGACCTTTGATATCAGAAAATCATTTTAAAATAAAGTAACTTTTGATGACTTTCCAAGAGTGCCCCCCTCTTTATAAAATGCCCCCACCTCTACCCCCTTACCCACACCTCTCAATACCTTTTCTCGTCCAAAAACTGATCATATTGTCTCTCCACATCCATCTCTTACTCCTATATTCCTCACATTTGGCATAAGTCTTTCCTAGGAAGCCTTTGAGCTCATATCAAAAATAGTTATCCTATTTGATGTTAATGTATTCTCTTATGTTCTTTTGTTTTATTTTTCTTCTCCAACCCCCTAAACTCTTTTTATTACTTTATTTTGTAACAAAAAAAGTGTCTTAAATATACTAGGATGCTTTTATTAGGAGGATTAGAGCTACAATAATACACACCTCTATCTAATGGTTAAAGAACATACTGTTTTTGTGGGTGGAAAATTTCTGCCTCATGAAACAATGATTGTTCAATCTTCTTTTAACACCTCTCATGGTGGCCATTAAGATGTCACTATATTTATATTTTATATATACATTATTTTTTTATTTTTAATGCTTCTGAATAATTCATTTATTCCATACCTTTATGGATTCCATAATGGGTAATCGTGATGATTTCATTTTAGGAAGTGTGGACTACCGCCCCCTCAAAGTGATTTGAATCGTTAATACCATATGTGGGATGTATAAGGGATGGATTTAATGATGTTATATATTATATCATACTATAATTATAATATAAATATGTGTCATTATTGTTTTTCATTCCATTAAAGTATGAAATATAAATGAATGTATCGTTCATGCGTACGTACGGCTTACAGTCTTCATTAACGGTAAATTACATTTCATATCTCCAAATGTTATGCAATATTATAAGAGAATATATATAATCGATATATATGTCATATATTACATATAAATGATGGATATCATTCTGTAATTATAATATATATATCTCTCATTTAGTTTTAATTCCTTCAATATGACAAAGAAATGAATGTAGCGTTCATGCGTACGTACGGCCTATCGTCTCCATGAATGGTGCATTTCATTTTTTATATTGAAATGTAATGGAATAGTATAAAATTACTATATAATGGATATATATGATATTTAAATCATTAATACTATTCTAGAGATGATGTACTTATAACTACATGGAAAATTCTATTCCAACAAGTTCAATTTTGACTCATGTATCGAACATCGACAAAAACGTCCGATATGAACTCACATTATTAAAAAATTATTAGAACATTATAATATGTGATATGAACTGAATAATAATATTTAAAGGAGGTACTTAATAAATTATAAATTGAACAATGTTTTATTATTCAGGAATATAACGAAATGAACAGGACAAGTCTAACTTAATGTAAGGGATCCTACCTATCTTTTATTTTTAAGTACACTATTTTATGTCATTTATTTTAAGCTCATATTTCTTATGATTGGGGATGTTCTTTTTATATTCATAATTCTTTAATTTTTATGTAAATATTATTAGATAACCTATTTGATCTCCTAAATCCATTTTTGGATGTTTTACGTGGTGACGTTATGCTTCCAAGTTTTTCTTAAGGGAGTTTTCATCTCAGTTTTATTCCAGTGAGGTTTATGCTACATTTGACACAATTTCCTTTGATTGATGTATGTACTGACCATTATTCTACTCTTGGGCTAATATAATTTTGTTTATGGGTATTTAAATCAACATTTAATGGTCCTTCATTCATGCGGTGTACGTTTGGAAAGTTACCCAAATCGGTAAGGGAAACTTTCACCCTCCCCTTATTAAAAGAATTATTTTATTAGATAATTTAATTTACATCTTATTATGTTGGGATATGTAATAATATATACTTATTTTTATAAATGAAATTTATAAGAGATTAGAAACCTTTTTTGTCTCTCATCATCTCATTTTTTGAATTTTAAAACGACACCGTTGGGCTATCGAATTTCTGTAAGGGAACTTCATAACCCAATTTAAATTTTTTGGGATAAACCACTACTTCATGATTATGTAATACTATAAATATGTGTGGATGACCTATGATTGTTTTGCACTTAATATCCTCTTATGTTGGATGTATCTATATTTTTCACACATAATAATGTAATTGATTTATCTTTAATCTAAGGATACCTACTTTGTAAGGAACTTCGTCTCAATCTCCTTTCATTGAGAAATATTTTGTTCTAATACAAGAATTTATTTTGTATGATGTATAAAACAACGTTGACATTTCATTTCATTCAAAGGGAATATTTTTCTACGAAGTGTTTTACTAAATGAAAAAAAAAGAATGTTTCTTTTAACGTACGTGGTGACAACGACCTTTTCCACCGCCGCCAGTGTTATTTGGTCTTTTGCTTCCTCAATAAGCCATAATGTTCATAAAATGAAATAAATACCATATAATCGTTTATGTATTTTGTTATTGGAAATGGTTTTTATAATGGATTTTTTATATCAATATATTTAAGTGATATATTGTGATCAAAATGTTGAAAGGTTTTCTTTATACTATATTTGTTTTATGTCTTATGATTTTGTAATGGTACTTGGACATTTTACGGGTGGTTAGTGATAAACCATATGATGGGTGGTTTCATGAATACCAGGACGGGTTGTTATGTTTTAACCTCCAATGCATTGGGTATGGAAGTCAGCTGTATGGCTATTCTATGTAGTGATATGTGTGGAAGTCAACTGTATGGTTATTCCATTTAAGTATGATTATGTCTCATTATGTTATGTGTTCTTTATATGGGTTTATGGTAATCTTTTGGTTATAAAGGATAAGTAGTGATCTTTTATGTAGTGAAGAGTATTTACTACTTCATAATGGTAAAAAGTATTACTTTTATAAAGTATTCATGGTTTACTTGTTGTTTTAAAAAACTAATAGTTTTCCTTCATTATGTATCCTTTACTGGGCTTGTTATGCTCATCCCATGTTTTTGAAATGTTCTCCACAGTACTTAAAGATGTATAGGGTCAAGGATGGGATCAAGGAAAGACATGCTATCTAAAACATTGAACTAGACATGTTTTCTTTTAAGAGTTTTTATTTTATTGAATATTAGTCAAAGTGTATACTTTCTAATCTTTTGAGATGTAATAGTTATGTCCTAATTATATAAAGATCTAAACCTGAAAAGATGGTTTATGTGAATTATTAATTTAATTCTTGATTATGTAATGTTTTAAGGTTGGGTCCTTATAAAACCTCTAGTTCAAAACCTCGTGGAAGAAGAGTTATCTTACTTTAATTTTATAATCTTTTTAAAATATCGCATGACAGTTGGGTAAGAGTTATTTATAATATTGTCAAATACTAGTGGTTTTGCCTCAATTCTTTAACTGGAATTATTAATAGTAGGATTTTATCCAATATAAAATGAAGACTTAATATTTTATTTTATATGGCTGAATAAATGGTTGTAAAATGGAAATCACAAATCCACATTTCTTCAGTTTTTTGATTCCAACCTCATAAAATATTGGATTACAATTCCTCCTGGCCTCCTAAGAACCAATGATGATAGGTGAGCTTCCCTTCTCTGGGATCAACATAGTAGGATGTCTTGGATTAATAATAATCTTTGAGGATTTTTCCCTTATTTTGTGATAGAAAGTAAAACCACTATCATCTAGCATAAGTTTTTACACATATTCTAATGAGTTATATAGGAACATTCATTTCTACAATAGTCACCGTTAATGTTACTTTTGGTTAAATATGACCAACCCCCAATTAGACACATGCCCAGAAAAAACCTCAAATAGGGTAGGACAACATTGTTAATTCTAGGAGGATACTGTATCCAAAATCTATAAAAATATATCCAACAATCTCTAGGATTAAATAGAGAATGATATGAACCATTATTTTTAATATTACCATTTCTCTAACCCCCATTATCATCTCAGACCTCATGTAGTGCCAATGAAGAACTCAATGTAGAAACCAAGGTTCCTTAGGACATTTAATGTTGATCATTGATAGTGGAGGAATGAATGACCTAAACAGTTTCTGGAGTCTTAAAATGACCATCAATGGAAGAGTGGTACACATCAAGCAATGAATATTTATCTGAAGAATAACTTGTAAAATTATGGCCTCAACACTGAAACTATTTTCATTTCGTATTCCCTTGGTTGAGGAAAATAGACTAAACACCAAAAACCTCATCATAGTAGACATGTAGCTAGAATCCTTCATCATGATCAACTGAAAACTAGAAGTGATGAGAAATAACCCTAAAAATTCCATTTTAACATATAATTAGATAGATATTGGAAATAGTATATTAAATATTATGTAATAATTGTGTGTGAATTATATGATGAAAACATTGTCCCCCTTATGGATTCAATGGTTTTGAAGTGGAAGTCGAATAATTGGAAGACTAATACACAATTCCATGTTCCTAATATCATGACCCCTTCGAAAATAAATTGTCCACCAAAATAAGGGTAAATGGCATTTATTGCACCTATATGAGTTAAATAACATAAATAGGGAATATATTCATTTGAATAATATCTAATACTAAAATGGAAATGATTGGGGACCAAAATAGTAGTAGATCTTCACAACCCCCAAAAAAAAATTCAAATAGTTCTTTAAGATACAAACTAGTGTCTGGTCCATGTCAAATATGTCCACTTGTGTATATTAGTGAATCTCAGATGATTTATGGTAATCAAAAGTAAATAGAAACTATGATGGATACCCCTTAAGTGAATCTGATTCCTTAACTGATATCTTAATAAAAATTACCTCAGGAAGAATAATGATAATGATGTATGGATAGTATGAGGCGCTTGATCAATAAGAGTGATCATAATAGATAATAGTCAATGATAATAATTTAGTATAACTATATGATAACATAATCATATCATATATAATTTTTCTATAATGAATGGAATTCAATTAATCCTGATTAATGTTGTATACCCTTGTCGTAATAGATGAAAAAAGTCATAAGATTGAGAAATCATCAATAATCAGTCATAATCAATAAGATAACATCATAATCATTGTAATATAAAAAAATCATATGATTATAAATTTTATAACATAAAAAATAGTAACATGTTCAACCGTTATTTAATGAATGAAATTAGGTCCTTATAAAAATATATATATATCTAAAATGAGGCATATTCATAAACATGACAACATGAAAACTGATACATGCAAAATTATATAAACCAAATATTTGGTTCACACAGAAAAAATTTATATAATAATTTATCCATATTCCCACAATTCATTAGATGTAAATAATTTTCAAACTCATAAAATAATAGATTCATATGTATTCCACAATATCATGATAACATTTATCATTTTCCATGGATTAACAGGAGGAATATAAAATGTGTTTCATAATGACATCATATTTATAATAATTAAATATCACATAAATTAATAATGGTGGAATAATTAGATCATATATTCATTGAATCATAATGAACATAAATTATTTTTTTCAATGATAGAAATACCATTAAAATATGAGTACAATTAATCTTATGGAAAAATCTATTTTCATTTTAGAAATTTTGTATTTAAAAAAATTAATATATTTAAAAAAATATATATGAATGAAAATATGGAATCGTGAAACATAAATTTTAAATAACTCAAGGGTTATTATGGAGTTCATATCATTCAATATAATAAACTTGATAAGAGTAAATTATTTTCCTATGTTTATAGAAAATTAAAAAATAACCTTATGAGATATCACTAATTAAAATATATTCATTTAATAACATTTAAAATGATTTAAACGTTAATTGTTTTTACCCCTTTAAAAAACTAATATATAGATAAAAGTATAACATGACTAAATTTCACCAATATGTATATGGAAGGATTGTTTCATTGAATAAGGGGGAAATAATATCCATATTTCATAAAAAATAATTTTTTATATTTATAATAAAAAAATAATCTAAAATTGAAGTATTTAAAAAAAATTATATGAATAATCATAGGATAAGATCATATATTTGTAATAATTTATATGATCAATAAAATTTCCCTTAACGGATATTCAACAAAAAACTCATAAAAACAAATGAGTCTATAACAATAATCACATAAATCGAGTAATATCTTATATATTACGTGTTAAAAAAACAATTCTATTAATTATTGAATGTATAAATATCTAATAAATCACAATAACAAAATATCTCAAACATTTTCTAATTTACTCATTTCATCAATCAACATTTTTATTAATAATTATTTATAAAAATTATTATTCTTGGTTATAACAATTTAATTTTCCAAGTTTTATTTATATCAATAGTTTTTTCCTTATCAGTTGATGATATTTAGAAATTCTAATTAACAATAATAATTGCATATATTTGATATGTAGTTAATATGAAAAAATTTATAAACATTAATATAAATTGATGATGAAATATGAAGTAATTAACTTAATGGAAACCATCATCCATACTAACAAATGTGTGATGTTTCCAAATTTTGATGGAAGAACATAATAATGCTAAACAAATAAAAAATATCATATCATTATTATATTATTCTTATCATATATATTCAATAAATATGCCCTGGTTACAACTTATTAATTTATTAAATTAATGTCACGTGACATCAATTCATATAGGTGGTAATTAATATATACGGATACATTGCATTCTCATTTCTCAGCAGTTAAAAATTTGAGGGGTAGATATGGTAATATAATTTTATTACTATAAAAATTTCATAAATATCACCTTTAAAAATTATAAAATTAATAACAAAAAATGGTGGTTATGGAATGTAAATCATATCACTATACAAGGTTTGTAGTCCACACTTACCCATGGGCGATATTTTCTTTTCCATGTATTAAAAAAGGAGATGAATATTGGTAACCATCAACAGAATAATATCACCCCATCTGGAATATTATAATGAAATTATATTATCATGGAGATCACTGAATATTTAGAGTTATAAGAAAAAATAAAATGAATACACTTGGTTAAGATAAATACATATTCATTAGACTAAAACATTTGAATTAAATCTTATAACTAATATTTTTTGGTTTTTTTCAATGATGTTCTTCTATATAGTGGATAAGTATTTTAATAATATATTTGGATAGGTTCTAGATTATTTAGAGGGCTCATGATTTGTGAGCAGAATAGGAGACGTGGTTCTATTAATAAGGGTCATACTTTGATAACATTGAATTGTTAACAATATTAATATATATTAATGAGATTCTCAATAAATACTTATCCAAATTTGATCAAATTATAATATACAATATAAAAATGAAATTAATTATAAGAATAGTATTTTTATATGTTGTAGGCCACTTCAAATAATATATTTTTAGTATAATACCTCAGTGACCCCTTTTGACTGTTACCATAGCAATGAATTTGTACCTCAGTTCATTTTCATAGTCAGACAATATTATTTTATCCTTAAACTATATTAATAATTATTATAAATTAAAATATGTTGTCTACTTTATCTGCATAAATCATTATATATGAAAAAAAAAATTAAATTAATCTTGAATCCACTAATGAAAAAATTTCAACAAATATTTATTTTTTTGTATAAAATTGTTTATATACTAAAAATAGGAATAATATTATTTTATAAGACATTAAATGGACTATTATGAAAAAATTGAAGTAAATAAATATTAATATAAATTAAAATAATAAACTATGTATTTATTTTATTATCCAACTATATGATTCAGTTGTACTTGTTTTCAATAAATTAGTAATTATATAAGTAGTTTATGTAAAGATGTATTGAATATTGAGACTCATATGTGATAATGTTTTCATATTCATAAACACGGTAATGAATGTATATTTATTTTTCTAGAAAATTACCTTTATTATAATCGGAATTTAATTTTTGATCATTGTTTCATCAAGAATCTCGAATTCATATAATTCATGATCAAATAACATTTATAGATAATTATATAAAATTGTAAAATATATAATCAATTTTTTTATGTTTTAAAAAATCTCAAATCAAAATATTTTGATGGTTCAAATTTTATATTTAATTTAATGTGGTTTGTATTTTTATAGTGGTTTGAGAAGTCATAAACACAAAATAAATGTGTTAACGATGTTATGGGTATCTCACATTATTTATAAAATGGCTAGGTAATTTTTGAGGAGCTACTAAGGTGGGAATGAAATATTATTATATCATATGATATATTTTTATTATGTTAAAAATTAAAATATTTATATTCATAATAAAATATATATTGTACTTGATTAGAATTTATGATCACATAAAATATTAATTATAATGATGAGTAGTTTTGAATATGGCATTTAAAATACAATGGGAGGGAATATTTTTATAATTAATTCTAATATAGAGCTATAATTAGATTGAAATTTTATATAATATGTATTAGATAATAAGAAAACAATTGTTCTGAATAAGGGCCCACATCAACCCCTCATGTGTGACCTAGTTTGACCAAATGGGAGGTAGGTAAACATGGAATTATAGAGGAGGAATGTGAGTATGACTGTCAGTATAGGCATGAAAACGGATTGCATAATGCGGGATTAATAATAGGAGAAACCATTGTGTATGGTTCATGATAGCAGAGGGGTGTCAAAATTAGTCTGTTCTAATAGAAATAACTTATTTACACATCATTCCAAATAGATTAACCAAAAAAATATTCTTTCTTATTAAATAAATCACTGTATCAATATATTGATTTTAGATTCATGATGAAAAATATAGTAGTTCCACCTTAAAATGAAATGTGAAGAATTGAATCTACTTGATGTAATCAATATGTGTCATCCAATAACAGTACAGGTTTTCTCATTACCCCTAATGATGATTTTATAGATTATTCATGTTAATAATTTTAACTTCACCACTGTGACCATATCTATTGATGAATCCTATAGATCAAGAGATGTTACACCAACATTATTCTATGTATAAAATATATGTTAATCTGGAAAGGGGATATTTGAAAAATGTAACACTAATTAATTAACAGAGAAGAAGAAAACATATATAAATGAATTATTAAATGATTATATGATAAACAATATTGAATAATAATTAATTGAGTGGAACTGTAGATTCATTTTCCATACAACAAATTATAAAAATTAAGATATCATATTTGTTTATATAGAATAATTTAATATTAAAACTTTTTAATCATCTATAATTACTATATTGAATAAAATTTATGATCACATAAATTGAAATTATATACAGCTAGGAACATTATCAATATAATGAGAACATATCATTATGAACATTAGACATCATATATTTGAATCCATCACATGTACCTATTATTATGATTTAAGGAGAAGAACATACAACCTTTTAGATTTCTGAAATATTAGAAACCTGATTGAAAACATTTATATCTATAAAACAATTATTACAATACAATATTGTTTAATTAAAAATGGATATTCTAAAATATTTTATTATTTATCATTACAGATGATGCTTTCATTTTACATTTTTTGATATAGAATAATGGGCCCAATGAAATGAAATTTCATATACATTATATAAAAATAAGAAGTATGTCGTTTGTGTGATGGAATCCACCAATCACTATGAATATAGTCATCCACATTAAAAGTGAACCACTTTTAAAACATTGGAGAGTTTAGTATATTTTTCAAAATGTTAGAAAAATATAATATAACCATAAAATAAATAATTGATAGATTTATACAATGTGGAGAAATTAAATATTGTTTTGAAGAGTAAAAAAACAATAATTCAGAAGCTCTCTCTATCTAGTCATTTCTATGTGATTATAACAAATGATATTTTTCTATTTTCAAATCTATTTAAAGATTCTTTGATTTCATGCTTCATTGATATATTATTTTTTTATACTATATAGAACATTAATGAATTAATGTTGAAATTTATCAAGTATATAATATTTCTCTTTCATTTAAGTAACATAAATATATTTTCTGTAGCCATACCATAATTCTATCCAACCCGACAACTAAAAAAGGTATTGAATGGAATGTTGGGAATTCCCAATACCCATGTGCTAAAAACTATTTCATAGGTATCAATAAAATGATTTTGTAATTAATTCACCAATTTACATAATTAGAAACAACACACAAGAAAAAAATCACAATGTCTAATAACCCAAACCAAACAAGGTGCAAAAATTTAAAAAGTAATTGTTTGTAACTTTGACAAAAATAAATCAAACAAAAACAAGAAGGGAACAACAAAACTCATCCAAAAAATCTATGAAACAAGTGGGAAAGATCCTTCAATCTAATCGACCTACACTTCTATGATGTTGAACAATAGAAACCATGTCGAGCATCAATATCACAATAGATCAATCCACTGTCTAGGTCATACATTAAAAATTCTAAATACCCCAAAGGTGTATGTAGGGTGGGAGCCAAATCACAATAGGATTCCACCCAAAATTAAAACTTCCATGCTATAAAATTGGATGAGAAATCAGCATTAATATTTTTATAAGGATAATAGAAACAATACTACGGAATTTTTCTGAGTAAAACATTATAAAGAAATTCTTTTAAAATACATATTTCAAATAATATTGATTGATATTAAAAATTCGCACAAGGTATTCCATTTTATAATGGATCACTATACATCACATAAGAGACATATCTCAAGAGATAACAATGGAAAGGGGCCTACAGGTAACTATATCTAATGGGACTCCAGAACCCTCATATGTTAGTGATTAAAATCATCCACTAAACTACCAAAAAAATTCCCGAGAATTATCTAATGAAATGATCACATCCAAAGGACCAATGGAATTTATATCATTGGCCAATATGTCCATTATTTTGCATTAATAACATAAGGTAAGTTAAAGTAATGATCTTTTGGTCTCTAATTATATCATTTCTTTAATTATTTTTGTAATCATGAATCCTGCTAGATGAATTCATGGATTATCCACTTCTGAATCAACAAGAATACTAGTTATATTTCTCCCACATATATTCTTAGGATTTATTGTTTACTGAAATTCTATTTTACATGTCACATAAATAAACACTTCCATATATGCATTGCAAGCATCACAGCCCCATAAGAAATTCACCAGTTTATCAAATCCTCATATAGAAAACACCATTTTCCTTAATCAAACCAAAATTCAATTTCATTCACAAAAAAACACATAAAAATATAATTTCCCCCACATCCAAATATCATGAAATCCAATTATAAATAAAAAACACAAAAATAATCTGACTATAGTAATGGACTAAGACCCTTTAAAATCCTAACACAACCCAAATTTATTTTTAAAATGTTATTCTCATCTTTTACAAAATTCAAAAATCACATTAATGGTTCCCTGTGGGGTATAAACAATTCAAAAAAAAATTCCTCCATAAAAGCACAATTTCCACACATTTACTCCATAAATTCTATGAAAAAAAAACCTATCTTACCTTTTATAAAATTCCTATAACATTTCCGATAAGAACATCACTGAATTACATGTAAAAACACGACCATTGTTTTTGTAGAAAATCAATTTCCTCACATATGAATGTCAAAACCCTTCCAAAACATTTTTCTAACCACAAAAGTAATCAATAAAACACAATAATAAAGTCAATCAATGATGAAAAACTCAACTAATAATTTAAAATCATGTAACTTCTTGCCTCATAATTTGAATCATCTGTAAATTTGTGTGAAACCACAACCAGAGCACCGAAAGACCATATAATGGTGATATTGAACATTAATCATAAATGGTTCACCCTGAATCACAAAATCATAAAATAATTAGGTCATTTAACCCATTGAAAAATAATTCGTCTAGAATGAGGGAAGAAGAAACTTAAAAAGAATCAAAATTCAATAGGAAGATTGATTAAATGATGTTTCCATAAAAAATTATGGTAAAAAACATTATAGGATTTGGGTAACAATGCTTCATGAAATCCAAGACAATGCTCCATTGGAGGAATATCCTAAATAGGGTATATGAGATGTGTTTTAGGGATAAAATAGAATATGAAAAAATATTAAATTTCCAATTTTTTATGAACAGGATAAATCACACGGTTTCCAAACTCTACAAAAACAATGCCCCATCAATGTTCTAGAGGACCACGATGAATGGTTAGTCTACATGCTTTGAAAACTGCATGCCAACCATGTGGTTTCCACATTCAAAAATGACACTTGACAATATAGTTTCCAGATAAAGGGTGAACTATTCTCTTTAATTGTGAAACACATGCTACTAATACCAGGATCACAATTTTTTCATAAAAAATACATAAGTAACCAAATAGAAAAAATAAAAACTAAAAATAAACATATTTAAACAATAAAAAAAATATTTATGTGAAAATTCTCCTCACCATGAAAAAATTATATCCCTGGAATGTCAACAAGTATCTTGATTAATGAAACCAAAAAGATACTCCACCCCAAACTAATACATTCACACCAATGTGTCATTAAAAAAATTAATATGTAATCAAATAACTCCTTGCAATGAAATGGAATTCTATAAAATAAAAATATCGTAAGAATCGATATTTTTAAAAGGCATCTCAAAATCATATAAATTAGCCTCTAACACCAACTCATCTAATGTCATCATATGTGAGATATCTAGATTAGCCTTTTTCTGTTAAAAGACATTAAAAATTTCATGGATTGAGTTCAACTGTAAATTAAATATTTACTCTTATTCCACCTTCCTAATCATCATTGTATTCATAAATAGTCTGACATAACTCGACATTATATTTCCATTCACAACCAAATGAATATGACCCAAACAAGATTAGTTTTAGGAAAACCCTTTCTCTAATTGGAAACTCTAATGATCCGAAATTGTGATCAGAATAAGACTTCAGATGACTCAGAGATATCAAAAACTGCTTATGGATTAGCTATATCGAATCAAAAATCTATTTGAAAATGCTCAATCATAATAATTAAGTCTCACCCACCCCATCTTATCCCAAAGGTATCCAACATAATTTAAATTATATCACCATAATGAGAGAAATTATAAAAGAGTATAGGTATCTATTGTTATATGAAAACTCAACCAATCTCAATTGGATATCCAACTGACCTATGAAATCAAAAAACACATTGAGGGAGAATTACCTCCCAAATATGACTCACCCGCTCTATATAAACATCTATTTGAGGATTTTACTTCATTATCAACTTCACTTATATCCCCATTTACTTGTAAAGGGATTTCCAAAAAATGAGGAAAATTGGGGGTATATATCAGAAACAATTTTTGATGGAACTCTATGAAGCCTCACAACATCTTTATTATAAAACCAACTGAACTCAAGGACCTTTGTTAAATACCTAATTTGAATGAAATTAGATGATTTATTTATACGATCAATAACTAAAAAATTTATTTTCTTGTTCCCTCATGGAATCTTTGATTGCCCTCGATGGTTTAGACAAGGTGATCCCCTTAATGCAATTATTTTCTCTACAACAGAGAATTATTTGTGTAGAAAACATTCTATCATGGCTAGGAAAGGTAGGATGAAGATTATTAATGATGGTAGAGGTATCCTTTCTCCCAATCATCTTTTATATGCAGATGATATCATCATTTTCACTTTGGGCGATAAGAGAAACAAAAAGAACATCAAAAGGGCTTTGTTGCACAATGTTTATGTCTCTAGTCAAGATATCAGCTAGGGGAAATCTTCAGTTGACTTTGGTAAGAACATTAGTGATCGAAGGAAAAAAATTATTGTTCATGGGATTAATGATAAGGAAGGATCTCTTCTCTTCAATTATCTGGGGGTTCCCTTATTTTGGGGAAGAGTAAGATTGTTATTTCATAGAGATTGTCAGTAAGGTTAGAAGGAGTCTCTCTACCTGGAAAGGAATGTCTCTCTCCATGGCTGGCAGGGCATTTTTGGTGAAATCTATTATTATCTCCAAACTGGTGTACTCCTTTATGGTCTACAAATGGCCTATTTTTCTTATAGAAAGTATCAATGCCTCTCTTAGTAATTTTATTTGGAGTGGCAGTATCTTCAAAAAAAATTTGTTATGGTTCTTTGGCTAATTGTTGCAAACCATATGGTGCTGGTGGTTTGGGTATAAAAAATATTTTTCTCTTTAGTGATTCTTTACAGGCTTCATTCATGTGGAGAATTTTTAACAGCAACTCTGATAGTTTACACTTCCTTCGGGGAAAATTCATGAACAAGCTAAATATGGGGTCTTATAATCATCATGATTCCTCTGTTTGGCCTTCTTTCAAATACATATTTTCCTCAATTGATGCTCCTTTATATGGTTAGTCTCGAAGGAATCATATCTTAATTTCTGGAAAACCCAAATGGAATAATAATCCCCTTATAGAGTTGGTTATGGATGAAAGAAACATTGATCTGGATATTACCATCAAGGATCAGCTTGAAGACATGGAAGGACTTCCAAGTGACATTGTTAGCAATGTCAATAATTATTGTTTCTCAAACAAGATGGATTTTTGGGCATGGGAGCCTGCAGCTAGTGGTATTCTCACTTCAAATCATTTTTATGAGTTCTCCTTGAATCCCAGATTTGGTGTCCAATGAATGGGGAACTTGAATAAAAAAAATTTCATACCATCTCGCTCCATTTTGTTTTGGAGAATTTCCCATCGCAATATTCCAACTGATTATTATCTTCAACATTGTTGTATCCCTTTATGTTCTTCATGTGTTTTATGCCATCAACACAAAGAGGATGCTGATCATTTATTCCTTTGTTGTGCCACTGCAACCTCAATGTAAAAGGATTTAGAAGATGTCTTTGAGATCTCACTTCCTATGATGACCGTCGTTGTAGACTTTATTCAAAGATGGAACTATCTTGGTCATTCCTCACAACTGCTGGATTTATTTCAGGTTTCTTCTTCTAAATTGATGCATTTTTTATGGTTCTATAGGAATCGTATTTTGCATGAGAATAAATCCTTCATGGTCACCTCTGCTCTCTCATGCGTACTTGGTGAGATACATGCGGCAGGACTGCCTAAGAAGAATTATTGTACCAATTCCATTCCTGATTTCAATGTTCTTGATCGAATTGGTATCAATGGTAATTTAAAACCTCTAGTTGGGAATTTTAAATTTCTCTAGCAATAGCATATTGTTGGTTGGTTGAAAATTAATTTGGACGGTGCATCAAAAGGGAATCCTGATCCTTCTGGATATGGCGACATGTTCAGAGATCATAAGGGATTAATGATTGGTTGCTTTCATGGATCTTGTGGTATTGTCTCCTCAATTGAATCTGAGATGATGGGTATTATTGTTGCAGTGGAACATGCCAACAATTATGGTCAGAATAATCTCTGGCAAGAGAGTGATTCGACTAGCATAGTCTCTTCCATAAGGGATGGTTCATGTCATCTTTCCTAGAAGCTTTAAAATCAGTGGACTAACTTCTTAGACTCCCTTTAATCTGTGAATAATATCATTACAAATGTATACAAGGAAGATAATTCTATTGCAAGTGGATTGGCTAACAAAAGAGTTGATGGTCCTGACTTCATTTGGTATGACAAGCTTCCTGATGTTTTTTTGAACCCTCTTAAAAAGGGATTTGGATAGATCTCTTATTTTAAGGATCATGTAAGTCGAATTTTTTATTTTAATAAAAGGGGACTTGATTTTTTGGGCAAGGTCTCATATTATTCTCAAAATAAAAAATATTTACTTCTCAAATGTGTATGACATAATCCAACAACAAAATCCATTACAATCTCATCCCACATCTATGTAGGGATAGGTAGTGTAGGAAGCAAACCATAGGGTATTTAGTACTCTTACTTATCCTTAGAAGTTTTATAACATCATAAATGTAATGTATAAAATTTTACAGGTATTTTTTTTAGATATTATATGGTTTGATATAAAGACCAGGCCCTAATATATCTTTTAATTTTGAGGCGTGGCATTCTTGAAACAGTTTTTTTGAATGATTTTAAAATATTTAAAAACGAACACACACATTTTCCCTGAAAAATCAGAATAACTACTAAATAGTTTCCCATATTATAAATCTAATGGCACCGTTGAATTCAAAAAAAATACTTTACCCTAGGAATGATCAAAAATATTCGGTTCATGTCAGTTGTGAAACATTTCCCCATCCATTTTTACCGAATATAATAAATTAAGAAAATATTTATTTATTTTTTCATTTTATTGATGAGACAATATTTTTATTTCTAAATAATCCCTTTGATAGATATCAATGTTTAATCATAGTACCATAGAATATTTTGGATATTCAAGTGTTTATCCTCTATATATCCTATCGAGTACACATCAAAGGACATGGAGATCATGGATCGGTCGACTAACACATCCTCAGATATGATGTATCTCGCCAACTATCACAATGCTATAACTTATCATTGTTAGAGATTGATCCAAATAATTGTAGTATATGTTATTTATATTCTTCTAAACCATTATTGATGTTCTAAAACGAATGTGGAATAATCCACAAATATTATATCCCATAGATTTATCATAATTAAACGATATGATATTTTCTGATTTATCATGATTGGATTCACTAGAATTTATTGTATTCATTTACTGTTATTATGTTGATGAACCAAGAATTAAAAAAAACATAGATCAAGTTTCATCAATATTTTTTTGTGTTTTCTCCCCTGATATTAGGTGTTCTTGGGGCACATAATTCATTCTCCCACTAACAATGAATAATCAATCATGGATCCCAAAATGCTTGGTGCAATAATCTAAATCGGTAGATATAGGATTAGTATGATGAGACGTACATGGAATGATAGAGGTTTTTGCATGGTTTTGTTTGTATATAAGTATATAATTACTATAGTAAGTGTTCAGGGTGATGGAATTAGACGTGCTGGTTGAGTGGGGTAGCGAAGGTCAAGGATGATGTGCTAGTGGAGGTGGCCGGTGGAGGGAGATGAATGAAAAGTTCTGTGATGGTTGGCCATGTGGGATGGGGTGGGTGGCCTTGTAGGATGTGGATGGTGGATATATAGGATGTAGTAGAAATATAGGTGGTCTAGACCATGTGGGTTGGGACAAGTACTTGGGTGGATCTAGGTGGATCGGGCTGCGTAGGTGGGTCGGGATAGACTGGTGGATCGGGTCGGACCGTGGTTGGATTGAGGGAAACCAAGGCATTGCCCATTTCTGACTGACCACAATTAATGTCAATGATGGTCAACCATGGGGCCACGATATGTCATGAATGAGTATGTGCACCATCTATGATCATAGAACGTAGGTGTAGTGACTGCTTAACTAGATGGACGACGGTCAACCATGGTGATTTTTCATTGAAATAGGAAGACCGACTGTAGCGGTAGGTTTGTAGTAACAATGACCCAGACCGTTTCAAATGATCAGAACACCTAAACAAAGAATCCAATTGATGATCCATATATGGTGTTGAGACACAAATATTGATATATCCTTTTTGAGACTAATGGTGTGTTTGTTTTTTGGACTAGTATATGATGAGTTCACATTAATCCACATTAATTGATTGAGGGTTTAGACTAATATTAAATCTACATTAATGGATTGTAATCCCTTTTATAGTCCATGTTTCAGATAATGTATGGTATCCATCAATGATACTGGAGTGATATTTTATATCACCCATACTAGAGTTGGTGGAATTGTCATAACATTCATGAGCATGGAATTTATCGTCCATCTAGAGGGCTACATCAGTAGGGTTTGCTGAATCGTAGTCATGTTATACCCTATACAGTGGGTTGATCAATATTGAGTTCATGGTGTCACCCATTATTTTGGGCATGACTCATTTATATAAATTAATGTTGATATTGAATTTATTTGCGTTGTCCCACAGTGGTTCGGGACACAAACCCCTCTAGGTGTGTCATAGCCTTTCCAAACAAGTGTGTCTTTTTGGGTGGGTCCCAAATGAGGTAGAACACTTTTTCAAGTATCTTTGATGATATCGGGGTTCATGGAGTGAGATTTCTTAGAATTGTTGTTGCTTCAAATAAGATCACCAAGATGGTATTTGGTTATAACCACCTGATGGCATGTTATCTCTTCTGAGAATATCTTCGATCTTATGTTTCTCTTTTGGGATCTATTATACATAGGTTTTTACAACTTGTATTGTATTATATACTCAGGGGTTAATTCTTTGAATTTTCGGTGGTGTCCAATTATATATTTTATATACTCACCCTTACATGGGATTTTCCCGCACATGTTTTTTCTTGTGTAGACGAAAACAATTTTAACGGTGTCCATAGTGGACCGAGATTGTTTGGAGCATATGTATAGGTTGTTAGACTAAGCTGCTTTCTTGAGATCATACCATTGACATTGTCCTCTCCCGTGGATGAGTTTGGACTCTTTACAGGTTCAGTCGGACATATGAATAGCCCAATTATGATGGGATTTTATTCAAAACTGTTTACCTTCCGAAAACATGTTGCCATACTCTAGTTGTGGTAACAGAGTTGTATTCATGTGTTCTATAAATTTTATTACATTTATGTATTTTTGAAAGGTATATCAGTTCATGTATTTTGGTACATTAGGAAAATGCCTCCCATTTGTGGGAAATGCCTACTGAGGGCTAGTCACCAGCCCCAAGCCTATCCAAAGTTGTATTGGGTTAGTCACGACACATGCCCTAATAGGATTGTTCATGAATGATTGGTATCAAATTTGACAGTTCCTCATTAGTGTTAGGAGTTTGTGTGGTTGGATTGTGGCAGTCACCCATGTTTTATGTCGTCGCTTGATTCATGATGACCAGTTGGTAGTCCTGGTCACAAGACTTATTCCAGGATATGTGGGGAATTGGTGGTGAATTTTGACTTAGCCAGAGGATAGGAAATATCACTCTTGGATATAATATAATATTCTATTAAGGGAAGAGTTTTATCTAACCATGTTGTGATCCATAAGCATACATGATGTTTTGTATATGGATCCATGAAATATGATTATAGATGAGTATTCAATGACATTTACTATAATTTTTAACTAATCCTTCTATATGGTATGAGACCAGTTCTTCAGGGATTAGACCTTAGAGTTGGGAATTCACTAAGACATTAGAGAATCATAGGTCTCTTTATCATTTCTCCCAATACATGTGTACTTGATTGAGCCATGTTATTAGAAACTTTTCTTCTAGAGTAGACGCTAATAGTGACTGTTAGTATTGGGCACACTGTAACTGAGACCTTAGTAGAATTTATTTGACGATAGTAATAGGCATAAAAAAGGTTATACACTTCAATGGGTGATCCTAGGACTCAAGGTCAGTGGTGTACATCTCCCATGATAGCTTGGAGCAGATAAGGGATGAGAGGTGTTTCTTATGCAATGGTCAGGGACATATGGCATGAAAATACCCGAGCTGACATATATCTGAATTTTAGATGGTTGAGGGACCCCCTATATATACAGATAGATTTTAGTAGTTTAGTTTCTAGGGGGGAAGAATTAGAAATATATCTGGGAGAGAATTGGGAGGCGGCCAATGTTTTGACATCATACTGCCACAACCTCTAGGTGGTCAATACCATGCTCATATATATGGTTTGTAGAGAAGAGGATTGCTGCATGTAATAGAGTCCTATTATCCATGGTATCATATAATGATATGACATAATACTTATTTCTTTTACACCTTAGTAGTTTTTTTCATATGCACCTGTATGAGTCATTCCTTTCTGGCCACAATTCTAGTTTGATGTTGGGAGATTCCAATTGAACTATTAACTCAAACATTACATGTGGAGACTCTTACTAGAGGAGACTAAATTTTCAAACACTTCTGCCAAATGTGTGAATTGAGTCTTGGATTTGTGGCTTTAATTTTGTATTTCTAGAAAATTACCTTGAGGCCTTAAGAAATCAATCTTTGTATAGACTGGTTATCCATGCTTCATTCCCAGATTGACTGTTTTAGCTGTACAATTATATGTGTCCCAAATAATGTAGTAATGTTTTTATTTGATGGTGAAATGAAAATATAGGATGTGTAGGAAATACTCAAGCATAATAGGGTGCAATATGATACTCATCAGTTGGATTGAAGGACCCTTAGTCTAGTGGTTGTTATGAGTCCTCAGTTTCATAACGTATTGGAAGATAATGAGGATGTCCTTCTAGAAGTTGTTTCAGGATTACCTCTTAATAGGGATATATTCATTTACATTGATCTATACCCCAGGAAGACACTGATATCTACACCATTATATTATATGGATCACATAGAGCTTTGTGAGTGGAGTGTACAGTTAGAGGACTTACAGAATAAGGGATTTATGTAACCCATTACATTACCCTATGTTACAAGTTTTTTTAATGAAGGCATACAAGATCATGATCCAATGCGTGGATTATCGTCACATGAACTAGTTGAATAAGATGAAATGTTATCCACTACTGAGGATAAATGAACTCTTTTATCAGTGGAAGCGGTGTAATGGTTCTTGAATATTGATCCATGTTCTTGATATTACCATCTACGAGAACGGGATATGGATATATAGAAATATCACGTAGATGACATTATGGTCACTATAAGTACGTTTTGATGTTGTTTGGCATGAATAAGACCTCAATAATGTTCAAGAGACTAATGAATAGAATAATTCACAATTACAATGACTGGTTCATGGGGATATTCATTAATGACATCATAATGTATTAATCGTCTGAGGAGGAGCATGAGGGACACATAAGGATAGTTCTGGACACTCTTTATGAGAACCAACAATAACAAATTATATTGAAGTGTTAGTTTAGGAACCGAGAGGTCCATTTTTTGGAAAACATCATTTCATAGGCTGGAGTTGTAGTGGAATCAATAAATCATGAGGTGGTGATTTCTTAAGAGCCACCAATAATGAATTATCGAGGGGTAGAGTTTCTATAGATTTATAGGGTAATATTAGAGGTTTTTACCTCAATTATCTATACTGGGTGAACCCTTGATAGCTTTCACATTAAATTTTCATCCTTTTGTGTTGACATAAATGTGCTAGTAGTGCTATCAAGAGTTGAGGTGGAGATATAGGAGAACACCCATCTAGAGGTATCCAGAGGAGGGTGTCGAGTATGGACTGTTATATATTCAAATCAGAACCAAGCTTGGTAGTGTCTTGATGAAGAGTAATGTGGTGATTTCATATGGTTTACACTAGTTGAGAAAACATTAAAAAAGCTATGTGACCCATGTACTTGGGTTGGTAGTGGTAGTAATTGATGTGAAGAAATGTTGACACAACATGATGGGTGAGGAATATATCATCTACTCATATCACATGAGTCTCTAATATAACTTCTCTCCAAATTATATTAAGATGGGGCGGAGAGGATTATTTTAGTTCCTCTATGACTATGACTTTATGACTGTCTATACTCCATGGAAGGAGTACTTCGTAGCATATTACCTTTGGAAAGATAACCTATTTAATGTTGTTGAACAAGAAATCAGAGTAGTTAGCATCATTACAATTATCCATTATGTATTGGTATAAATCATACTAACTATAGTCAACATTTTTCGCCCCTATACTCTTTTAGTGAGTTAGGGAGGCACAACATGGGGATACTGAGTATGAGACATTACATGCTCATATATCCATAGGTAATTATCATGATAGATATTCAAAATGTGTAGGTAATTTCATTCTATTCAGATGAACATAGTTGTACCAGTGACATTATGAGATCATTTTCTGAAGGAGATTAAAACACCACCATTGGCGATGCATACCGATGTGGTGAAGATGCACCTAGACCAAAGAAGTTAGTTTTTCTGTCCCTAGATAAAGAAAAGAGTTGTTAATTTTTCTTATCCATGAAACAATTATTAGAATTTAATGGTCAGCAACCAGGTTCTGACGGGTTCAGATCGACCCCTTGATATTCCATAATGGAAGACTAATAGGATATTTATGGAATTTGTGATGGATTTAACACATATGTCCAGGGGAAATGATTCCCTCTTGTTGATCATTTACTAACTCACAATGTCGGACAAATTCATAGATATTTTAGAGCAGAGTTGAATAGATATTTTGGGACTCCTATACATGCAATAGATAACTTCACTCTATGGAGTTCCATAAATTATAGTTTAATATCGTGATGAAAATTTTACATCCCAATTTTGGAAGGGATTACATGAGAAATTTTGGACCTAGTTACGATTGAGCAAAACATTTCTCCAATAGACAGGTGACCCGAATGATTATACCATTCATATAATTGAGGTCATAATGCATGATTTCATGTTATAAATTGTTCATTGTAGGTAGTATCACCTACCACTGACAGTGTTTTCATTCAATAATATCTACCATTACACCATAAATATTTTATCATTGGAGGCCCTGTATGGGTGACCCTATAGGTCACCAATTTTCTGCACTGACCCTAGAGTGTCAGCACTATTTGGCTTCACGGTGGATAAAGATACAATAAATAAGGGGAAAATCAACCAATAGTGAATGTATACTGCATAGATCCATCACAATTCTATTTCATATAGGTGATAGAGGAATTTCTAGTTTGATGATGTAGAACATGTTGTTCAAACTAGTTTCACCTCAATGTGGATTAAAAATCTTGGTCATGGGAGGAAATATATTTATATAGTTTATTAATCCTTAAAAAAACTCTATAGAGTTGGTGAGGTGTCATAACTCTTGAATCTACCTCCACATTTCGCAGCTAAAGAGGTACGTGCATGACCCGTCAAATATAATCGACTAGTTTGGACATGGAATAGAGCACAAAGAAACATTTGATTAGAATTAGGTGGAGATCGAGGATCAATAGGATAAGATAATTAATGGGTGATCGATTCTTTTAGTGAAGATTTGGTGGATGAATGATAATCTCCATGATATCACATGTGAGGGGGAGGCTCTGATTCACGCTCAATACCAAAATTTATTTGAGTATCCCATGATTTCGCTTTTCGGGAATACAAATCCATAATGTGGGGAGAATGTAATATCTCTGATTTCTATGTACAATTTCTTATATTATATGGATTGATTTTGACACTTGTTTCTGAGACGGTTCTGGAAGAGTTGCCAACCCCCAAAAACATAAAAATCACACAATACTCTGATATGGGAACACCACCATGAAAAATCACTCTACTGTTCCCCATAACTCTACACCTGTGACATGGTATTCGAAGAGATAATCAATAATATATCATGTGTATTTCCTTTCCACACAAATGGAACAAAACATACCTAGTATAAGAAACCAGAAACAATGATATACGAGAAGGATGGCCAAAACTACCACCTCCTTACTTCCCCAAATCTTCTTGCATCATATTTTTCTCTAATGAACTACCACTTCCCATCGGTGCCACTCCTCCAAAGAAAATTGGATTTCCATTGAAATCAATTTCAACCATCATAGAATGATTGAAAACCACATCAAGAAAATAAAAACCTATGATCATATTTTTTCCCACCACTTCCATTCAAATATTCGAGTCTTCATCCTCTCGTTCAATATGAGTTGGGGTGCATACTGATCTAACTATGAGAGGTGTTTAACATACTCCATCATAATGAAATATATCAATTTATGCTCCATAAATTCCTGATATATGGTTAGGATCAATCCCTTTGAGTTATAGTACTCATTTTTAAAGGCCTTGAAGTCCTTCCAACCATCAACTCAGGGCTTCCAATATTCCCTACTGAGTCCCACCACATTTGCATTAGTCCTTCCCACATAAATGAAACACATTCCAATCTGAGAAACTCATGAGTATCAATAATCTCAAACATACATTCACCATTTTCACGAAAATCCTACATTTCAGAAGTATTTGTTCTAACATACATACGAGGAGGATTGTTCATGATGAAAGCATGATACTTATCCTTTCAATGACCTGTTTTTTTTGTATCCTATGAAGTACCAGATTCTACTCCATGTCCCAATGGTTGGACTACTTGAACCATGAATTCCACTAATATCTGATCAATTTTTTATTGATAACTCTCTCCAAACTCTTCCCATGGTGTCAGATGAATTCTCTAAGAACTATGTTTACTCTAACAAGAAAAAAACAATAAGGATGAAACTTCAATATCATGTTAAGAAAATATTAAACACAAAAAATCACAAAAACATACATACAAAAAATAACAAAAATATTATTCACATTAAAAAGAAATAAAAACCAATCCACAACCACATATATTCCATATATAGTATTTAATCAGTAAATTTATCATGGAGGAAAAGTAAAATTAATCTCAACATCCAACAGAGACTCTAGTCCTATCACGAGTTGTGCTGGAAAAAAACCCCAATGGAAATTAGAACATAAAGTACCAAAAATCTATAGTCCAATATATATATATATATATATCCCAAAATAATATGTTCCAAGATGATTGGAATCTATATCTGACACAATTTCATTCTGAAATGAAACTAGGATTCCATTCAACCTGACACATACCCTGATTCATAGCACATCCCGAAGGGTATTCCCAATCGCCACGTGTTGGAAACTAATTCTTGGGTACCAAAAATATAATTTCATAATGATTCAAACATTTAATTAATCATAAAAAACAACTATAACATACATCAAAATGATTGATAACCATAACCAAATGAGATAAAAATCACCAGATTCAATTTTTTACAACTTTAACAAAAAACATACTATAATTGATACAGAACAATAAAACACTCCAAAAAATCCATGAAAAAAAGGGTATATTACACTCTTTTCACCACCCCCAATAACATCTACATGTAATGTAACTCTAGAATCCAGATCCACCATCTTTATTATGATACATATAGCCTTTACTAGTATCATACTAAACAAAAACTACATACACCCAAAGTTGTATGGCGGGTGGTAACCGAAATCCTAGTAGAATTCCAACTTACCAAAATGATTCCAGGATATGAAATTATATTAAAAGTAAACATGATGATTTTAATAAGGATTTCTAAAACATTTTCAACAAAAAATTTGATGAAAAATTTATAAATAATTACCCTTTAAAAAATAGCTTATTCAAAAAATAGTTCATGAAAAAAAATGTACACATGGTCTACTATATAGTGATTTATAAAAAAATCACATCAATGGCATGTCACAACAGAGAACCCTGAGGAAATATCTATAGGTAACAGCATATAATGGGAATCAATAATCCATGTTCCTCAGTCATCAAAATCGTCCACCAAACTACGAACAGTGTTCCCGTTCATGAGAAATTAGAGGTGATCCCATCCAAACGTCCAATGGTCTTTATATCATTATACAATACCAACATCATTCTCATACATGGGAAACTATAGGGGAATGAAGACCAAGGTGATTTTTTCCTTAATTATATCATATTTTTAGTTATTGTTGTAATCACCAATCCCCCTAGATGAATATGGTCCTCAACAACTTCTAAATAAAATAGAGTACTAGTTCTGGTTCTCCCACATAGACACCCAATATTCAATTTATACTCAACTTCCATTTCACATATCACATATATCATCACATATATATAAACATAAAAATATTGCAAAAAATATTAGGAGATCACCTCATTTATAGAACATCACATTGAAACCCCCATTTTCTAGATTCATTCCCATATTTCATTTCACACACACCAACTCATTTAAAAGTAGTTTTCTCACCACATTCACAAATTATGAAACCAATTTTGGAACACTTCAAAAATAAACAATAATAATTGGACCATTTCCATTGAAAATTCCCCTTTCAATTGAACAAATAATTCAAATTTATTTTTAAAATGTTCTTCATATTATTTACCAAATTCAAAAATCATATTAAGTGTTCAAAACAATGTAGCCAACTTGTTATAAAAATACATTAATATTGAAATACACACTTTCAAATCATTATCACATCATGTGAACATTAAAACACATTTAACGACTTTAACAAAATTCATATATAATATTCTAGATTCCTAACTATGAACTCATACAACCATTACCATGTTTCTTTATAAAATTCACTTAATCACATTTTCATGTCAAAACAATTCAACACCTGTTTCTAAACACATATCCAATCCATAAAACACACATATACAATCATAAATTAAAACCAAAATCTATTAATAAAGAATAATAATGGAACCACTGAGATCATATTAGGAAGGTTCTAATTTTGTTTTGAAAAAACACTCCCATAATCACATGACCCTAGAAATTATATTTGAACACTATCATCATGATTTCACCCTATATCACAATATTATTCATAAATTTGGACATTAACCCCACTAGAATATTGGAAATAAATATGGATGGAAGAAAAACCATATAAATATGGTGATATGAAGAAGAAGAGGGCATACATGATGTTTCCATAAAGAATCAGGGTAAAACACCAAAGGATTGGTGTTAAAATGGTTCATGAAATCATGGAGGTAGATCGCATTGATGAATATCATAAATGTGGTTTAATTTGATGTTTTTAGGGTTAAAAATGAATAGGTAAAAGTTTAAATTCACAATTATTAATGACATGTACTTGTGACATGATTTTCCCACATGGGATTCCAAACTATGTGGCAATAGTGCAGCTTTAGATGTCTATGAGGAACACATCGTATGGTTAGTCTGTATGGTTTGAAAATCCATGTTCTAGCCATGTATTCACCACTATCCATAATGACATGTCACCCGATTGTTTGTTGGAGAAGGGTGCACTGTTTCTCAGAATTATTTATCGGTTGTGCGCTTCTAGTTGTCAATACCAAATCACTAATTTTCACCAAAAACACATGTGTTACATAAGGGAGAAAATATAGAATATAAATAAATTCAAAATTATCACAAAACAAAAACACATAAATTAAAGAATAAATAAACAATTAATATATTGGTTTCATGTATATTAAATTATATTTTCACAAGTAAATATTTTAATAATTTAATGATTGAAAGTAAATATATAGGAAAAATTATCTAGTCGTGGTAAATTGGGAACAAACAAAAATTTATCCAGTCTATAATTTTTATAAAGACATGTCATAAATGTATGTTGGGGATTTAGTAATACATTTTAGCACCATGTATAAGGAAATTTTTTCTAAACTTTTTACAATATTATGCTTATTCGAAGAGAAAAGAAATAGAATATTTTTGGAAAAATTATCAAAAAAATATCTTTGAATTAGATGGAGTTATAATTTGTCTGATGAATTTTTTGATGAATCCATTTTTATTATAGATTATATATTTTTCATTTTTCATGAGGCTGAAGTAACTTTTATCAATAGAATATTCAAACACATACAATATGATATCAGCATAATTGAATAAAATTTAATGAACATGAAGAAATATTTTAATGAAAAATGTTGAAGCCCATATTTGTTTGTCTAATAAAATTGGTGGAAAATTGGTATTTAACGATGAACAAGAATAATAGTTTTCATGTTTATAATAACATTTTATATATAAAAATCATGAAAATGAGAATCGTTTAAAATATTTAAATGAAAATTTATATAAATATTAAAAAATTCATATAAATGTTTCTAGGAATTTCATATTAGTGATCCAAATAAGGATGAAGTAGTAGAATGTCACTATGATATATAAGAGGAATATAATTCATGATTATGAAAATTAAGAGTTCAATATAGAAATTAAATATGGAATATAATTATTGGACTATGATAAATACATCATTAATATGTGATTTTTTATGAAGCGGTGAAATTAGAAAATTCATAAAATACTGGTATAAGGTCATTAAAACATAATCATTGTATAAAAAATTACCATTATTGTTTCATCCCAAATGTTATATAATTATGATTTATATACAAAAATACATATACATAGTGAAAATAAAATGGTGAAAATATTAATTGTTCAATCTTATGGAATCTATAATCCATATTCACTATCAATTTCATACTAAAATTGGGAAATTATATTAATACAATTGGACAACAACAAAAAAGTCCAATAAAAATTAATTATTAGTGTTAATAAATAGAATAAAAAGAAATAAATCCAAATTCTATCTTAAACATAGTGTTCCATGTGATGAAGTAAATTTCCTTGAGAGTATGTCAAAAAATTGTAAATATAAAATCTCTTCAATTAAATGTGAAATGTTCAAGAATGTTTGAAACAACTTAGGAAATTTTTTATTCAGAAATCTTGATCAGAAATATTTATGTTAAATAATCCAGAATTTCCTATGAGATGAATGTCCCCAAATGGAATGTGTTAAAAAATCAAGGAAAATGTACTAACACAAAAAGTATAATTCTAGGTTTTCTAGGATTTCTATAAATTATTGTATTTTCAATATAATGATTCCAACCTGGAATGGATAAAAAAATGTAGACTCATAATGAGAAACAATTATCAGTATTTTCATACTTTTTGAGAATCAATATATATCCACATAATTCATATATACCTTTTATTTGTTCATCACATGTATTTATTTAATTGTGAAACAAATATTCATGGTGAAAGAAAAAAAATATTATATTTTTATATATTCCATTGATAATATTACATGGTATTTTAGTCCGGGATTTATTTACATACTAGTATATTTATAATATTTTTGAATTCAATTTGTAGTTCAATCATGATCAATATGATCAAGAAACCATAACTTATCAAAAATATTAATGTCACCAACATGGATAAGATCATATAAAAAATATTTAGTTTAATTTTTATAAAGGATTATAAATAAGGAAATTAACTGTATTGATGATTTTAATGTGGATATAGCTACTTTTGGGGGATTATAAAAATATGGCCTTAAACATTATATATTATTAATGATAGATACCTCTTGAATGTACTTATTGATAAAATTATTGAAGAATTATGAAAGTATAGTCTATTCTTAATGTTAACAAAAAATAAAATGATGTTTAATATTAAAGGGTAAAACCCAAATGAGTTAATGGGTGAACAATATAATAGAAACAATTTTATAATAATTATTTCATGAACATTTACTATCTATAATAATTGAATTTTTTTAATCCATGCTAAATTGATTTGATGAATTTCATGTTCAATCTATTTTGACAGTTTTTTTATAAATGATTTCATACATGATAAAATTTCATTATATCAATTGAAATTGATAAATTGAAAATAAAAAAAATTGGTAAATATTCATAAAATAATAACACATGTTTTCTCTATATCAGTTGGAATATTATTCTAAATAACAATGGATTGAATTTATGTTTTAATTAGACCTAATAGATTAAAACAATGAATATGGATGTTGTAGATGTTGTCTGGAATAATATAATGAAAATTAAACTAGAAAGAAACTATAATATTCTCATACATCACGTTTTCTTGTTAATAACCTTGTGGAGAGAATAAAATGAAAAAAAATTAGAATATTCAAATGCAATATATTAAAATCTCATTTTCTACACAAGTATTTATAGAAAATACAATGGGACGAGGTTTTTCTTTTTTCATTTTTTATGTTGAGTATTTTTTAAACTCAACATGTATTGATGACCATAATTTACATATTTGATGAAGTATAATTCAATCTTAGATGAATTCTTAGGTGTTTCAATATTTGTTTTTTTTAATGGAAGATCCCATGAAATTAATTTCATTTAATTTTCTTTATTAGTATCAATAATTGATCGTGAATATATGATTTCAATATTCCATTATCAAATATTGTTATGGAATGTTTATTAATAATTGAAAATTAATATATTATGTTGTCAAATATTTTTTGAAAGTATGTCAACATAATGTTTATAGGTTATATATAATATTTTATATGATATTAATTAACTTATAATGATTGGTTACCAGTAACAGATAAAAAATATATTTGGTAAAGGGGGTGATGAATTTTTATATTGATTAAATAATTCATCAAGATTTTGTGATGAAATATTAAAGTCTATAAAATATTCAATTGTTGAATTTTTAGTTTTTATTTAAAATACCTCATGAATATTGTTTCCTGGAATAAATAAACATTTTAAATGGGATAATTTATAATTCCATTAAAAATATAATTCATCATGGTCAATGGGTTAGATGATGATGTTGAGGAGACTATTGGGAAAATTAATTTTCAGCAATATTAAGATATTAAATTCAAAATAGATTGATATTTGATTAATTGTTTTATGTTATATTAATAAAAAATATTCTTCCATTAGAAAATAAATTTTCCACCTCAATACCACATGTCAGATTTAGATCGACCACTTGGGAAGTCGCTAAAAATGGATTTCCATTGGTGGTTGGTGAAGATGAACACCTACCTATGATGTCATGTCATGACCTAAATCTATAAAAGATTATAGGTCATAAAATTATGGGGGTTATTTGAATATATAGGGGTCCATTCATAGTTCGGTGCTAGTAATAAATGGGAGTAGAACATGTTACGTGAAATTATTGAAAAATTGATGAGTATTCATTTTTAACAGATGATATTTGAGTTTTATTCTAATGTTGGATATGTTATAATTGACAGTATAACACCTCTATAAATAGATTTTAATCATATAGATATGATTTAATAAAATATTAATATGTCTTATGATCTATGTCAACATAATATGAAACCTCTTAAATAGGATCTTCATTAATAGTTTTTTCTAGTGATCAACATACAGAATTCTGAAAATCCTCATTTACTAATGAAATAGACTGATACATTCGAGATCATCTTGAGGACATGTATGAAATATTCATATTCAGTGAAATTTATTATCTAATTAATGTGATACTTAAAAATATAAAATGATGTTTTAGGAATCAATTTATGTATCTGAGTTTAAGATAAAATAAAAATAAGAAATGGTATTTCATGAACATAATTGATTGAATGAATCAATTATTTAACCCTATGGCCTCATGTGATGAATGTTTTATGAATAAATATATTGTTATGGATATCATCCATCATGAAATCTATTTAGTATATGGTTAACATATGTGTACTAATCTATAATATGAAGAATTAGATCATGGGATGACTTGAAAATTCTTGATTAAAAATAAGAGAAATTTATAAATTAAAATAAGCGATTATATTTAAATATTTGAAATCATATAAGACGTTAATATCATTCAATGAGATTGAATAAAATTTAAAGGAGGGTTAGTGATCAACAATTCTATAAATATTGAGCCTCCAATATGGATGAAAGGTTTTGCCATTCGGTATTATGGAGTTTTTGGGGAAATTGATATTTAATGTTCTTTTATACCAAAATGGATATGATACAATGTCACATTCTAAAAGGATTGACAAGGACCACTTCAATCATACATTCACTACATGAGGGATGGGAGATCTTTTGGATATTTCATTTGATCCTCATAATCAGTCTGTTATGTTAATTCTTCTGATACTATAATCAATAAGTAATCTAAAAGAATGTATTCATGTAAAGATTTATTGACTCATTAAATAGTATATGATAAGATAAATCATATGATTCATGATGACTGTATATGACTTTTATATACATATATTTTTATTAGAGGTTGAAATCATCAATGAGGATTTTATTTATTAATTATTGGGGAAATAATATTGAATCATAAAAACCTATGTAGAATATTAAATGCATATACCACACATGCTCATAAAATAATTTTTATAATATAGTTTCATTCTGTATAAAATAAGTTGTTATTAGAAAACCTAGAACACCAAAGAAATTTTATTTTCAAACAATAGGTCTATATACAATTATATTTTAATAGTAATGTTAATACATTAATAAAATGAGAACATATCATGTATATCATGTGACATAAGATATTACAGTCCAAAATAAGAATATATTATTATGGATGGTGAATTATAAGAGGACTGATATGTTATTACTTCAAAATTAATAGTGTCAGAAGCATAATTATATTCTATAAAGAATAATTGTTATATAATATTTACCAATTCGATTTTAATAGGCGAACATCCTATATTTTAGTGAATCATATATAAGTATTTCATTGTACAAGATTGTTTCTACGAAAAAGTTTCTATATAAATATGATTTTATAGGAACTAAAAAATAATAAAAATGAAAAATTTGGTGTTTGTGATAATACACACCATACATTAAGGATTTGTTTTTCAACATTGGAGGTAAACTACAATTATCGTTCTGGTTTTCACTATAAATGCTTTCTATTATTCATATCCACATTTGAAAATGGTAAGATATATATTTACTAAATATGTAATGGACCTATAAAAATGGGATACACCTTTTAAATTGATAAAGAGTCACCCAATACTAAATCACACCCCACTCTCATCGTGGTAATCCCAATGTTATTCTACATGTATATACGTGAAGAAAAAATATATATTTATTTAAAATCAATAATTTTTTATAATTTTTGTAGATATATATGATTCAAATAAATACCCAAAATAGTTGTTAAGTTTTTATATGCGGATATCAAAAATATTATTATTTTAATAATATAAAATTTTAAATGCTAGTGGATTAAATTATAATATTTTCCAAAAGAAATTATAATTTTTCGTGAAAAAATATAGTTGAAGTATAATATTAGTTCTTTAAAACATTAGGGATTATTTCAAAATAATTTATAATTTTTTGTATTTAGCTATATTAATTAACATATATTTCTTGATTTGATTAATCAGATTTCTATCTTCCAGTCCATTTGATAAGATTCAAATGTATATTATACCAAAATTATTTTATGATCGATATTGGATGTAACGAAAGCTATAATATATCAACTATATTAATAATGAGATATACATTTATATTAGATGGGTGTTATGTTATACTAACAATAAAATGAAATTTCACATTGTAATTACATCAAATTAATACAATAAATTTTAATATATCTAATATATTATATCATTGAGTTAACCCATGATTTTCATGAATTTTAGATTCTACAGGAAAAATTTAATTTGTTAGTAATATTTTTTATTTAAATTATCTATATGATTCATGTAATGTAATGATTTTTATTCCATTTTATAGCCATTTTATCAAGGTAAAACTCTGAGACAAGAAAAATTAATGGATATTTTATTTATCTTTTCATGATTGAAACATGCAACAAAATATGAAATTTATATGGGATTAGTGGAAATGAAGTAATGAGTAATAATAATTTAAAATGATCAGGAGTCTCCCATGTTCCAATATATCATGAGATTATAATTCCTTTCATTATGAATATCATAAGTTTTTTTCATATAGAAATTTCCTAGAACCCCTTCTAACTAATTGTCACGACCCGCCCTCGGGGTCCGTGCTGTGACTACCCCAAGCCCGCCTTCCATAGGCCAGGGGCTGGCGACTAGCACCAAGGCGTAAATCCCGGTAAAAAGGGAAGGCATTGCCTTTGAAAAGTAAACACACACCACAGAGTAAACAAGCGGAAAGTAAATACTAAACAAAGCAGAGTACGACTGAAAGTGTGGAAAGGTAAATGGGCCAGAATACAAACCCAAACTGAAAGTAAAGTACAACTCGAAAGGGAAAATAGCAACTGAAAAGTAAAAGCCGCTACTCCGAGCTGTCCACTGGAAATCCCACCTGAAGGGTGGGTACAGATAGCTCCTCTGCTCCACGGGTCCTGCCATCCGCTCCGTGCACGTCCCGCCCAGTGGTCCACCTCCGGGTACCGTCACGCTCTACAAGCCTCAGCTAAGGTCAACGCTGTCCGTCGTCTGCAACCAACACAACGTAGTGCGGGCGAAGCCCGTGCAGGGGTGAGTATAAGCTACTCAGTAGGGACCCCGAGACCCATGAAGGTCTCTCAAATCCACAAAGGATAAACCACGAAGAAAAGTACAATCACGAAGTAACAACCGACACTGCTTAGGTATATGCCCATACATATACCTAAGTCATCAATTAAAATACGCTCCAACCTCCGAGCCCAAGTACAACTCAGTCCACGCAGGAAAGTATACGTATTCCATATAGGAAAGCAAAACATAATCCACACAGGATTGCACAACACAATCCACACAGGAAAACAACAGGATTCAGCTCACACAGGTATACTTCTTCAAGGACGATAAAGATGATCACTGATCCATCTAAGTCGTCGGACCCACGAAGGATCGATAGGTAACTAACCCCCGCAATGACCCACACAGGATCGGGCCCACACAGGACCTGTAGGCGCTGGCTCACACAGAACCGCTGAGCGCAAGGACCCACACAGGATCGGGCCCACACAGGACCTGTAGCACTGATCCACGTAGGATCGCTGAGTGCTGTAGTCGTCGTCGTCGAATCCACACAGGATCTCTGTACTGTCGTCGTCGAATCCACACAGGATCTCTGTACTGTCGTCGTCGCAGTCACAGTAGCAGTCGTAGCAGTAGAACAGTCGCAGCCAGCACTAGGGTTCCCGCACACAACAAGCTCGTTCGGAGGGTCCGCTCCACGAGCCGAGAGGCTGATACATCAACTGTCACGAAGACCGAAGTTGATGTATCCAAAAGTTCCGTATCGTCAACAGGAACTCAATGCAACAGACGGCGCGTCGATCAGACGCCCGGTCTGAGAGTTATTGGCATTTTCGTCTCCGGGGCCCGGTTGGTTTTTAAGGCAAAACCAACCCGACCGTACTCCACCTGCGTCCAAACCTCGGGCGGAGTATGCCAAAAGATCCGTCTCACTAAGAGGAACACAACGCGACTGACGGCGCGTCAATTGGACGTTCGTAGCTCAAGATATGAGCGTTTCCGCTCCGAAGGCCCGGTTGGTTTCGTGAATGAACCAACCCAGACGAACTCAAAGTTAATCGAAACCTTGAGTGCGATATACCGAAACGACCGTCTCGATCCAAGGATCGCGTTGCCGCATACGGTTCGTCATTCGGAGGTCCGAGGCTCAAGTTATGGGCCAAAAATCAAATCTGGTTCGAAACGGGGGGGTCCGGGTCCGGGCCGACCCGGCCCGACCCCCCCCCCCCCCCCCGGGGCGGCGCGGCGGCGGGCCGCGGCGGCTGGCGCTGGCGCCGCACGAGGATGGCACGCGGGGGGCTCAGCCCCCACTTCTTCATGGACGGCGCGGCTATATGCCGCGCCCAAAATTTAAAAACGCCCCCCACACGTGGGGGGCTTGCTGGAAACGAACCGGGGGGCCGGCTGCCCCCCCCCCCTCTCATCAAAGAACCGCCCCCCTCTCTTAAAGAGTGGGGTTTTATTATTACGGCCGGGGGATTAATTCCCCCGGTTTTAATGACTTCCGGCCGGCCAGCTGGCCGGCCGATTTTCTCCAACGGGACCGGAAATTTCCGGTCCCCCCTTCGGCTTCCGACGCCGGCGGCCTGGCCGCCGGTCTTCTCTTCCGCCGCGGCCCGGAACCGGCCGCGGTCTCCTCGTCCCGCCGCGGCCCGGAACCGGCCGCGGTGTTTGTCATCCGGCGCGGTGCGACGGCACCGCGCCCCTTTCGCCGTGCCTTGATTCTTTTCAACGCGGCGCGACGGCATCGCGTTCTTGAAGGTTCTACCTCGGCGTGGCGCGACGGCGCCGCGTAAAATATTTGCACGATCATCCGCGTGGTGCGACGGCACCACGCCACTTGCTTTCTTCCGCAAAATAATTAAACAAGAACGATGGAGGGGGGTTCGGCCGTGTTCGTGCGGTCCGGCCCCCCTCACGTTAAAATAATAACGCAACTTAAAAATAATTCAAGTCACACGTTAGTCTTGCTAAAAATCACGATCAAAAATAAAATAGGAAACCAAAAAGAATTCGACAACCCCTACCTTGGTATAAGGTTCGAAGATTCGTCTACGTTCCGCGGAAGACGGCGTCGCGGAGGTCGGGCGTCGCGGTCGTCGTTCGTCAAATCCATTGACGAAGAGATATGCCCGAAGAGATACGTCGTTGGCGAATCTTCGTATGCCGACGAAGAAGGTCCGAGGAGGAAGCGGCGTTCCCTCTTGTTGACACCGAGGACGAAGAAGAGAGGCGTCGTTCTTCGTCGGAGTCTGGGCGTTCTTCGTTCTTCGTCAGAGCTTGAAGATGAAGAAGAAGCTCTCAAAAGCTCTCAAGGAGACAAACAAACAACCCATAATAAAATAAGATAACATCTTATTTTATTATTACAAAACACACAAGAATTTCAATAGTTTGAAATTCAAAAAGGTTTAACTCCCATAATTAATTAAGTAACTTAAGCCATTAAATGAGGCGTTAAGGGAGTTGGGAGAATTTGAAAGGTTTAGGGGCTCGTTTGGGCCCCACCACACTTAATCCTCCCAAGGGAGGTTAAGTGGGTGTGGGTCCCACTCCCAACCTCCTTTGATAGGTTTTAACAAGTTAAAAATAAAATTGTTCTACACAATTTTATTTAACTCAAACTAAAAACCCCTAAAACTAACTTTCAACCCGCAACAAACGCAACTCCCGAAAAGGTCTCTTTAAGAGAATATCGGCGCTGCGAGTTCATCGGTGCCCTCGGATTTCAATTCCGAGCACCGGATCAAAAGTTAGGAATTCCCGCTCGTTCGTTCACTGAACGTACCCGAGCCAAACTTCGGAAATTAATTCCGGGCACTCCGGGCCTCGGAATCAGGTGCCGTCTGAAACCGCGCTCTTGTAAAATTCTAAAGAAAATTAAGAAGAAAAAAAATTCCCTTGAATTTTACGGGTCTTTACATTACTCCCACCTCAGGGCTTTACGTCCCCGTAAAGATACATCAAAACTAGGGAAACAAATGAGGGTACTGAGCACGCATTTGAGCCTCCCGCTCCCATGTGATCTCCTGGAGATTCCCGTGCTGCCATCTGATGCGCACAAGAGGAATCGATCGCCCACGCAGGACCCGCTCCTGTCGATCCTCTATCTCCAATGGGACCTCCGTAAAAGTCGCCCCATCGTCAACGTCAAGTTCCCCATGATCAATGATGTGCGTCGGGTCGTGCACGTATCTCCTCAGCTGAGATACGTGGAAGACGTCGTGCACCCGGTGCAACTGAGGTGGTAGAGCCAGGCGATAAGCCACCTCGCCAATCCTGCTGAGAATCTGGAAGGGTCCGATGAAGCGCGGAGATAACTTGCCACCTCGGCCAAATCTCCGAATACCACGTCGAGGTGAGACCCGCAAGAAGACGTGGTCGCCATCCTCGAACTCCAATGGCCTCTGCCTCCTGTCAGCATATGACTTCTGCCGGCTCTGAGCTGTCCTCATCCGCTCCTGGATGACCTGGACCTTCTCTGTCGTGGCCTGGACCATCTCCGGTCCCACCAGTGCTGACTCCCCAGGGTCTGTCCAGCACAAAGGAGATCTAGATGGTCGGTCGTACAACGCCTCGTACGGTGCCATTCCGATGGTGGAGTGGTAGCTGTTGTTGTACGCGAACTCCACCAAGGGTAGGTGGTCCTCCCAGCTACGACCAAAGTCGAGGACACAGGCACGGAGCATGTCCTCGAGTGTCTGAATGGTCCTCTCCGTCTGACCATCCGTCTGAGGGTGAAAAGCTGTGCTAAGACGTAGCTGCGTACCGAACGCCTCCTGTAACCCCTTCCAAAGCCGGGAAGTAAAGCGGGCATCTCGATCGGAAACGATAGATGATGGCACGCCGTGGAGCCGCACAATCTCCTGAACGTAGAGACGTCCCAAGCTCTCCACTGAGCCCTGCTCTCTGATGGGTAAGAAGTGTGCCGACTTGGTGAGTCGGTCAACAATCACCCAGATGGAGTCGTGACCTCTGGAAGTGCGTGGAAGTCCAGTCACGAAGTCCATAGATATGTCGTCCCACTTCCACTCCGGAACCTCCAAGGGCTGTACCAAGCCTGCTGGTACCTGATGCTCTGCCTTCACCTGCTGACAGGTGAGGCATCGAGAAACGAACTCTGCTACAGCCTTCTTCATGCCCGGCCACCAGTGCTGTCGTCTGAGGTCCTGGTACATCTTCGCCACTCCAGGATGTACCGCCAAAGGAGAAGTGTGAAACTCTCTCAGCACTTCCTCTCGCAAAGCTATTGGTACCATGGTACGTCCTCTGAAAAGGATGTCGTGCTCTGCTCCAAGGGAGAAACCATCAGGTGCCTGTCCCGAGGATATCTGTGCACGCCGTGTCTCACAGTCAGCGTCCCCATGCTGTGCCTCCCTGACTCGCTGCAGTAGAGGAGGAGTGACTGTGAGAGACTGAAGAAAGGCTGCTCCATCTCTATCCACGAAGGATATCTGCAAAGAGGCTAGCTGCTCCGTTGCCTCCTCGAGTAGCTGAATGCCCGTCCTCCTGCTGAGGGCATCGGCTACTACGTTCCCCTTCCCAGGAGTATAGACTATCTCAAAGTCATAGTCCTGGAGGAACTCGAGCCAACGTCGCTGTCTCAGGTTTAGGTCCTTCTGCGAGAAGATATACCTGAGACTCTGATGATCGGAAAAGACTGTAAAGCGCTCGCCCATCACATAGTGTCGCCATGTCTTCAGAGCGAAGACCACTGCTGCTAACTCCAGGTCATGGGTAGCGTAGTTCTGCTCATGCGGCCTCAACTGACGTGATCCATAGGCGATCACTGCCCGCTCCTGCATCAGAACACATCCGAGTCCGGTCCCTGATGCATCGCAGTAGACTACGTACCCTACTCCCTCCTCAGGCACCCTCAAGATAGGTGCGCTAGTCAATATCTGTCTCAGCTCCTGGAAGCTCTGCTGACAACTGTCTGACCACACGAAGGGTTTCCCCTTCTTCGTCAAAGCTTTGAGTGATGCCGCAACTCTGGAGAAGTTCGGCACAAATCTCCGATAGTATCCAGCTAGTCCCAAGAAACTCCGAACCTCAGTCACGCTCCTGGGTGGCTCCCAAGCTAACACAACCTCAATCTTCGCGGGATCCACTGCAACTCCCGCCTCAGAGATAACGTGTCCCAAAAAGTGGACCTCACGTATCCAGAACTGGCACTTCGAGAGCTTACCATAAAGCTGGTGCTCTCGGAGTGTGTCAAGAACAACTCGCAAGTGATAGGCGTGCTCCTCCTCTGTCGTAGAGTAAATCAGAATGTCGTCGATGAAGACTACGACAAACCGATCAAGGTATGGCTGAAAGATCCTGTTCATGAGAGCCATGAACACTGCTGGAGCATTGGTTACACCAAAAGGCATAACCAAGAACTCATAGTGGCCATACCGACATCTGAAGGCTGTCTTCTGCACATCCTCGTCTCTGACTCTGAGCTGATGATAGCCTGACCTGAGGTCTATCTTCGAGAACCACCGTGCTCCCTTGAGCTGATCAAAGAGGTCATCAATCCTCGGTAGCGGATACTTGTTCCTCACTGTCACCTGGTTCAGGCGACGATAGTCAACACAAAGTCGCAAGCTCCCGTCCGCCTTCTTGGCGAACAATATCGGGGAAGCCCAGGGTGAAACACTGGGTCGGATGAACCCCTTGCCCTGCAAGTCCTCCAACTGTACCCGTAGCTCTCGAAGCTCGGCGGGGTCCATCCGATATGCTGGAGTGGATATCGGGGCTGTCCCGGGGTACAAGTCAATATAAAAGTCTACCTCCCTGCGAGGAGGTAGCCCTGGAACATCGTCGGGAAAAACGTCCGCAAACTGATCCACCACTGCAGGAAAACCAGGACTCCGCACGTCAACTGCTCCAAGGATAAGGCTAGCCAACTGATGAGTGATGGGTTGTCCTCTCCTCCGCGGAAGTCCATCCTGTGCTGCTAAGGCTCCCTTTGTAGAGACCCGAAGCCTGACGTACATGGACATTACATTACATTTGCGGAATACTTAGTACATAACAAAAACACACACACAAGGATCGTAATAGTTTAGTGTCTTTGGAAACTCGGAATAAAATCTTCTAATCGTGGTGAAAGATCTTCAACATCTCCCATAAAGATCTTCCTTTTTTTTACCTAAAACCTTTCTTTATATCCCGGGGAAAAGAAAACATAAAAGGGTGAGCTCAAATGCTCAGTAAGGGTAAACAAAAGAAATATCAATCACATCGTATTCATAAGAACATAACATTTTGGAAATCATAACCTGCAAAAGAGAGCATAATTTCATAACATGGGATAAATCATGGTAGTGAAATGAAATCATAACTTAAAACATTACTCATTGTGGCATACACACATAATCATAGAGAATCATTTCTTGTTAGTCAAGACTCATTGCCAAGACTATCTTAGTGGACAAAGTCCCTTTCTGAATCGAGTAATCCTCGTTTCAGTCCTGTTTCACTGAACCGGTATAACCTACCATTCCAACCATGTCTATCTCATGAGATATAAAATCGTTACCCAATGCATTGGAGGGAGATATAGGTCCCACCCATCTCTTAATGAATCCTTTCTTATGTGTGCCACAAAATCATAAATCATACATCATTGCATAACCCATGTAATAAAAATGGGATTCTTAAACAACATGACATCATAAAACCATTCATATAAGATAAATGAATTCATAAACATAATTCCATCACAACATAGTCAAATCAATGTAAAAATATGGATAGAAACAGAACCCTTTATTATCTTAGATGGAAAATAATTTTGATAAAACACTTGAAATGAATTCTTGAGGAAAATATCCTTTCTTCTTCAAAATCAATTTCTTTTCACAAAACATCATACAATTTTAAAAGAAAGAGATTTTATTAAAAATAGTCATGAAATATTTTGGAGGAAGGATCATGAAAATAAGGCTTTATAAAACCGTAAAAATCCGTTCGTGCTGTATAAGTTTAAAAAAAACATTCTTCTCGTACTTTTGTCGGAAAAGTCAAAAAGTACCTCGTACGAAAAACGAAAAAAGATTCCTTTCATATCCTTTACTAAAAACTCATAGAAGGGTAAAATTGGATTTAAAATTATGTAAGTGGATGGAAACAATATTACATATTAAGGGAACATGGATGTGGATGATAAAATACACCCCAGTAAATACTTACGAATAAACAATCTCTGATAAAAATGAGATTGTGATATTTCCCTTACCTTAGGTCTGACTTGCTTTGTAAGTGTCCGAACCTCCTGTATAATGATTTAAATCATGTTATTGACTTATTACAGAATCATATTCATTGTTATGATATCATATATGGTTCACTTATGACATTATATTACCCGTTCTTTTGTAAACTCCATGTTAAAGAAGCGTTTTGGGTAAAATCGTTTCATTTATCGTAGGTGTTTTGACTTGTTGTTCTTGACATCATTATTACTTATATCATGATTTACTTACTTCCAGAATATAAAATATGATTTATATATCATATATATTCAGTATATATATATATATAATAGGTAGATGAATAAAATGAAAAACACCGTTCATGGAGACGGTAGTCCGTACGTACGCATGAACGTTGTTTTCCTTTCCTTATTGTCTTGAAATGGAAGTAAGTAGATGACATACATATGTATATATATACATAAATCCAGTAGCTTTATAATGTCATATATTTCATTATTATTTCTTATATATACATTATAATCATTCTTAAATGGTTAACATGGAGAATGAATCTCATCGCGTCGTGGAGACGGTATTCCGTACGTACGCACGAGCGATGATATCATTTCTATAAATATTGAATTGAATTGGAGTGGATTATACAATATATCAGAATCAATATGATGTTGTAATAACTATGTATAGTTATTCTTTACACCATTATACCCATCCATGTAAGGTGGTGGTGGAAAATAGATTACACCACGGCGTGGAGACGGTATTCCGTACGTACGCACGCGCGGTGATTTCTTTTTCCGTAGGATGGATAGATGGTGAAATAGGGTTGTTTCATACATATAATAACATATCAGTATATTAGTGATACTGATGTTATTACTTCATAATGAAACAACCTAAGAGGAAGAAGTGGAAGAAGAAATAAAGATGAAAGAATTGGTAACGGTAATTACCTCTTCTTTGAAGTGCCTCTTTGAGACCTCCTCTTAGGGAACTAAAATTGGTCTTTGAGGAAGACCAGAACCTCTAGGATGTTGCTAGGGAAGTGGAGAAGAGATTTTGGCAGGGGTTGGCCGAGCTTGAGTGCTCAAATTGGTGTGAGGAGGAGGGGGAGGAGGTGTCCTTTTATAGGGGAGGAGAGGGGCACCTTAGGAATATCTCAAAATATTATTTTATATTAAAGTCAAAATCGGTTTATAATGGTTCCAAAGGGTCTTATTTCGAAGCTAAAGTGGGGATGGGTCGAAATCCTATCAACCAATAGGATTTAGACAAGTTTAGGGTATTATTTTAACCTTATCAATTAGATTTAACTATAAGTTAAATAATTTAACTTTTATCGTGTCTTTTTGTTTTCTTACACTATATGGTTAATACACTTACTATAACATGCCAAACGAACCCCAAATTGTTTATTATTAATATATATATCCTTATCTAAGTCATTTGGCCGAACCTTAGATTTTTAGGAATACAATAACAATTAATCATATAATATTTGATTTAAAAACTATTTTGTGTCAATTTTGACACTATTTGATATATGATTTTTTTGAAAGTCATAACAGAATTAAATGTTCGAACCAAGTTGATTAAATCAACATTAATATATCGTAGTAACCTAGAAAATTAGTGGAATTCATAAAAAGTCTTAAATTACATTTATTTTGGTATTTATATTATCAATTATGTGAATATTTCATTAATAAGATAATTACTGCATCATCTTTGTGTCATAAATAAATTAAATTATTTGATGTCTAAAAATTACAAATAAAATACCATCATGTAGGAAATCATTTTATCTTTCTAATGAATATTTACAATCGTATTTATCTTATGTATAACCCCATATTAAAAATGATTTACTTATTAAACTTTGATTTTAACTATTTTAACCCTTCTTTAAATAAATTAATAATAAATGTCCTAATCTAATTCAAGTGGGCCTAAATGGTCATATTTTATTCCTAAGTTTGTTTTTGGTCGAATTACACTTGTCCAATAGAATTAGGACATGTGTTAGGGTAATATTGATATCATATTTACCCTTAGTTACCCTATTTACTATTAACCGCGGTAAAAATAGTAAAAAGTTACTATTCACCAAAAAATTATTTTTATCTCATTGAACCACATTTTAGTCCTTGATATTAACCGTGTCTCTCGGATTTTCGAAATTCCATTCACAGAAGCGGTAAAATTATGTTTTATGCAGAATTCAGTTTTTAACCTACCACTTAGTAGTTTCACTATTCATCAAAAATTGATGTTTTTCAGAACAATGCCAAAATTTCATCCCAAGCTATATTTCATATTCCGAATTCAAAAATGAAGTCTATTTTACCAAATTCATAACATAAAAGTTGCATTAATTAATTTTATAATTAAATCCCGCTGTTAAAACAAATAGCGTGTTTTTAAGAAACAATATCTATCAAAAGATTGACACTTGTTTATGTCTAGTTTAAATGTGAAACTACATCCAATGACCAACATTGTATTAAATTGTAAAAATATATTCTAAATATACTTTAAAACCACTCAAATTAATGATTTATCACTATTAATTATTTCTATTAAAAAAGTTGTTTTTAATTATAATTTAGTAATTTTCACTATTCATCAGAATATGAAAGTTATCCGAAAAGTACCAAAATTTCACCTTAGGCTAAATTCGATACTCCGAATCCAAAAATAAAGTTCATTTTGAAAAATAAGATTTACTGGATTTCAAAAAGTGGTTATTACTATTCATAACGGCTAGTTTTAATAATATTTTTATAGCATATCGTTGTTTAGTGAAACTCGGTATTGCGTACTACACACGCTATCGAGGAAGGTCGCGATTGCGTGTAATGCAAGTCAAGTCAAGGATGTGTGTTGTGCAAGCTCCTTTTGGTGTAGCGTACAACACAAGACATTAATAAAAAGAATATTTTTTTTATAAAATCTTGGGCTGTTACATTCTACCCCCCTTAAAATGAATTTCGCCCTCGAAATTCGTCGGGGTTATAAATGGTTTACTATTCGAAAGATTCTTTAATTGAATCCCACATCGTAAAAAGGAATACAAAAACTTGGCTTTAAAAACTAAAGTATGAAATGTAACGATTACCCAAATAAACTAATCGCTGGGTTTCCACATAGGTAAAAATATGGATATGGAAGAGAAATCTAACCATCATGTTCTGATGGAGAGTGGTAGAGAACATGGCTATGGAAAAGCCAGTAATCACAAATCCATAGATTTGTGATGATATAAGGTACCATCTGATTCATCAGGTATAAGATCACTAGGACAACATTTTTGGTTTTCAAGATCATTTCCCTAAAGTTGAAAATTTGAATTAGAATAAATACTTACTTTATTTTGGTACAATCTCACTATTGTTCGTGCCTTGAACAATTTCCACTTCATCTCTTAAATAAATGAAGTTGAATTTGTTATTCGTGAAGTGTTAGCAGATCATGTGATAGAATGACGAGTCATTCCATCTGTCTCAAACAAAAGGTTAGTAAAAATTATATGCATAAGTCGATCTATAGTGAGATTAATCACATATGGTTCCTAAAATGGGCTTATACTTCATATATCATACTGCTCAATATAATAAAACTAGTTTCTACTAAACAGGGACTTCATGTAGGCTAGTGGTAGGCGATAAAGGCCAGTCGCACTTCGGTTGTGGGTTCGATTCCTACAGCCTTGTCCGAAGCGATGGGCTGTCGCCCGTCCTGCAGGTTGTCCCTTTTTCTAAAACTACGTTACTATAACATTCCATCAATAATATCGAAAATCTTCTATCCTTAAACAATATTAACTTATGTCCAACATAATCCAGTCTAATCTTTAGTCTTATACATAATACTACAGTCGACTCTCATAATATAGTGAAAATTATTACCAGAGATTTAACACCATCATCGATCCCCATATATCATAAGATATGTTTTGTTGGTCACATTCCAAACATTCAAAGTCCTTAATCATGTATTCTCTTGAATACCTTAGTGAAAACATGAATGCAGTTAAAAGTTAACACTTTCCACATACCAAAATCCTCAAAATTCTATATACTCAAACCATGATATCACTTAGTCCTTATATCAATCATGAGCTCATGAATACTGTTAAACATTTCATTTTCTCCTTATCCCTTCATTATGCGCATATCATCTACATTCCAAAAATATCTGAATAACCTTTCATGGATACTGGTAACATTAATCATACACTTTCAAAACACAAGGAAAGACAACAGTGTAACAATCCATAGATGTCTCTTTATTCCAAAATTACACATGATAAACATGTAATCATTCCACTACATTCTCAAACCATTGACCGAGCTTCAAAAATTCTTTCATCTCACATATCATTTGTAGTCTCTTCATCATCATCCACATAAATACTACCCATATGACCATACTTATTCTCTTCATGAGTCTTTCCCTTAGGGCATTTGTTTGCATAATGCCCATACATTCCACATTTAAAACACTTAACCATCTTTGAAGTCGTAGCAATACCATTATCCTCATCCATGGTGTTAACCGACCCTTTTCCTTTGCACTTACTTGCTTTGTGTCCTTCTTTTCCACACCCAAAGCATTTTCCAGTTCCCTTGAAACATTCTCCTTGATGCCTCTTCCCACATTATTTACATAGGGGAAATTGAACTTTCTTTCCTCTATGATCATCATGGAACTCCATCTTTCTCTTATTAGTCGAGTCAGGAAACTTACCAAATTTTACTTTATTGATCATGTTGTGAGATTGCTGATTCGGCATAATAATGATGTTTGGACATCCAAATCCCATTTCATTTTGTTGCTCATGAAGAATATCATTCCATTGTCCATCATATCCTCCATTATTGTGAATCATCTTGTTTCCAGCCATTTTCTAAAACCCAAACAGAATACTGTTAGATGCAAAAATCGTAATAAAGGGGGAGTAACTTAAATATCTATCATCTTTGGTTTAATCTAATATCGTTACCATAGTTCTAGAACTATATCCTATACGTATACTTATCCTTAGGGGCATCCCTAGACATACCTTAGAAATATCTCTAGGTATCTCACTAAAGTTTTCGCGTCCTAGTTTCCAAAGGTTGACTAAACCTTTCCTCTGATACCAACTGTAGAGACCCGAAGCCTGACGTACATGGACATTACATTACATTTGAGGAATACTTAGTACATAACAAAAACACACACACAAGGATCGTAATAGTTTAGTGTCTTTGGAAACTCGGAATAAAATCTTCTAATCGTGGTGAAAGATCTTCAACATCTCCCATAAAGATCTTCATTTTTTTTACCTAAAACCTTTCTTTATATCCTGGGGAAAAGAAAACATAAAAGGGTGAGCTCAAATGCTCAGTAAGGGTAAACAAAAGAAATATCAATCACATCGTATTCATAAGAACATAACATTTTGGAAATCATAACCTGCAAAAGAGAGCATAATTTCATAACATGGGATAAATCATGGTAGTGAAATGAAATCATAACTTAAAACATTACTCATTGTGGCATACACACATAATCATAGGGAATCATTTCTTGTTAGTCAAGACTCATTTCCAAGACTATCTTAGTGGACAAAGTCCCTTTCTGAATCGAGTAATCCTCGTTTCAGTCCTGTTTCACTGAACCGGTATAACCTACCATTCCAGCAATGTCTATCTCATGAGATATAAAATCGTTACCCAATGCATTGGAGGGAGATATAGGTCCCACCCATCTCTTAATGAATCCTTTCTTATGTGTGCCACAAAATCATAAATCATACATCATTGCATAACCCATGTAATAAAAATGGGATTCTTAAACAACATGACATCATAAAACCATTCATATAAGATAAAGGAATTCATAAACATAATTCCATCACAACATAGTCAAATCAATGTAAAAATATGGATAGAAACAGAACCCTTTATTATCTTAGATGGAAAATAATTTTGATAAAACACTTGAAATGAATTCTTGAGGAAAATATCCTTTCTTCTTCAAAATCAATTTCTTTTCACAAAACATCATACAATTTTAAAAGAAAGAGATTTTATTAAAAATAGTCATGAAATATTTTGGAGGAAGGATCATGAAAATAAGGCTTTATAAAACCGTAAAAATCCGTTCGTGCTGTATAAGTTTAAAAAAAAAACATTCTTCTCGTACTTTTGTCGGAAAAGTCAAAAAGTACCTCGTACGAAAAACGAAAAAAGATTCCTTTCATATCCTTTACTAAAAACTCATAGAAGGGTAAAATTGGATTTAAAATTATGTAAGTGGATGGAAACAATATTACATATTAAGGGAACATGGATGTGGATGATAAAATACACCCCAGTAAATACTTACGAATAAACAATCTCTGATAAAAATGAGATTGTGATATTTCCTTTACCTTAGGTCCGACTTGCTTTGTAAGTGTCCGAACCTCCTGTATAATGATTTAAATCATGTTATTGACTTATTACAGAATCATATTCATTGTTATGATATCATATATGGTTCACTTATGACATTATATTACCCGTTCTTTTGTAAACTCCATGTTAAAGAAGCGTTTTGGGTAAAATCGTTTCATTTATCGTAGGTGTTTTGACTTGTTGTTCTTGACATCATTATTACTTATATCATGATTTACTTACTTCCAGAATATAAAATATGATTTATATATCATATATATTCAGTATATATATATATATATAATAGGTAGATGAATAAAATGAAAAACACCGTTCATGGAGACGGTAGTCCGTACGTACGCATGAACGTTGTTTTCCTTTCCTTATTGTCTTGAAATGGAAGTAAGTAGATGACATACATATGTATATATATACATAAATCCAGTAGCTTTATAATGTCATATATTTCATTATTATTTCTTATATATACATTATAATCATTCTTAAATGGTTAACATGGAGAATGAATCTCATCGCGTCGTGGAGACGGTATTCCGTACGTACGCACGAGCGATGATATCATTTCTATAAATATTGAATTGAATTGGAGTGGATTATACAATATATCAGAATCAATATGATGTTGTAATAACTATGTATAGTTATTCTTTACACCATTATACCCATCCATGTAAGGTGGTGGTGGAAAATAGATTACACCACGGCGTGGAGACGGTATTCCGTACGTACGCACGCGCGGTGATTTCTTTTTCCGTAGGATGGATAGATGGTGAAATAGGGTTGTTTCATACATATAATAACATATCAGTATATTAGTGATACTGATGTTATTACTTCATAATGAAACAACCTAAGAAGAAGAAGTGGAAGAAGAAATAAAGATGAAAGAATTGGTAACGGTAATTACCTCTTCTTTGAAGTGCCTCTTTGAGACCTCCTCTTAGGGAACTAAAATTGGTCTTTGAGGAAGACCAGAACCTCTAGGATGTTGCTAGGGAAGTGGAGAAGAGATTTTGGCAGGGGTTGGCCGAGCTTGAGTGCTCAAATTGGTGTGAGGAGGAGGGGGAGGAGGTGTCCTTTTATAGGGGAGGAGAGGGGCACCTTAGGAATATCTCAAAATATTATTTTATATTAAAGTCAAAATCGGTTTATAATGGTTCCAAAGGGTCTTATTTCGAAGCTAAAGTGGGGATGGGTCGAAATCCAATCAACCAATAGGATTTAGACAAGTTTAGGGTATTATTTTAACCTTATCAATTAGATTTAACTATAAGTTAAATAATTTAACTTTTACCGTGTCTTTTTGTTTTCTTACACTATATGGTTAATACACTTACTATAACATGCCAAACGAACCCCAAATTGTTTATTATTAATATATATATCCTTATCTAAGTCATTTGGTCGAACCTTAGATTTTTAGGAATACAATAACAATTAATCATATAATATTTGATTTAAAAACTATTTTGTGTCAATTTTGACACTATTTGATATATGATTTTTGTGAAAGTCATAACAGAATTAAATGTTCGAACCAAGTTGATTAAATCAACATTAATATATCATAGTAACCTAGAAAATTAGTGGAATTCATAAAAAGTCTTAAATTACATTTATTTTGGTATTTATATTATCAATTATGTGAATATTTCATTAATAAGATAATTACTGCATCATCTTTGTGTCATAAATAAATTAAATTATTTGATGTCTAAAAATTACAAATAAAATACCATCATGTAGGAAATCATTTTATCTTTCTAATGAATATTTACAATCGTATTTATCTTATGTATAACCCCATATTAAAAATGATTTACTTATTAAACTTTGATTTTAACTATTTTAACCCTTCTTTAAATAAATTAATAATAAATGTCCTAATCTAATTCAAGTGGGCCTAAATGGTCATATTTTATTCCTAAGTTTGTTTTTGGTCGAATTACACTTGTCCAATAGAATTAGGACATGTGTTAGGGTAATATTGATATCATATTTACCCTTAGTTACCCTATTTACTATTAACCGCGGTAAAAATAGTAAAAAGTTACTATTCACCAAAAAATTATTTTTATCTCATTGAACCACATTTTAGTCCTTGATATTAACCGTGTCTCTCGGATTTTTGAAATTCCATTCACAGAAGCGGTAAAATTATGTTTTATGCAGAATTCAGTTTTTAACCTACCACTTAGTAGTTTCACTATTCATCAAAAATTGATGTTTTTCAGAACAATGCCAAAATTTCATCCCAAGCTATATTTCATATTCCGAATTCAAAAATGAAGTCTATTTTACCAAATTCATAACATAAAAGTTGCATTAATTAATTTTATAATTAAATCCCGCTGTTAAAACAAATAGCGTGTTTTTAAGAAACAATATCTATCAAAAGATTGACACTTGTTTATGTCTAGTTTAAATGTGAAACTACATCCAATGACCAACATTGTATTAAATTGTAAAAATATATTCTAAATATACTTTAAAACCACTCAAATTAATGATTTATCACTATTAATTATTTCGATTAAAAAAGTTGTTTTTAATTATAATTTAGTAATTTTCACTATTCATCAGAATATGAAAGTTATCCGAAAAGTACCAAAATTTCACCTTAGGCTAAATTCGATACTCCGAATCCAAAAATAAAGTTCATTTTGAAAAATAAGATTTACTGGATTTCAAAAAGGTGTTATTACTATTCATAACGGCTAGTTTTAATAATATTTTTATAGCATATCGTTGTTTAGTGAAACTCGGTATTGCGTACTACACACGCTATCGAGGAAGGTCGCGATTGCGTGTAATGCAAGTCAAGTCAAGGATGTGTGTTGTGCAAGCTCCTTTTGGTGTAGCGTACAACACAAGACATTAATAAAAAGAATATTTTTTTTATAAAATCTTGGGCTGTTACACCCTTCTCGCCGGAGAAGGTGAACCTGCTCCCGTCGGTGCGTACACATCGCACCTTGCGCCTAAAACAGTCAATCTGTGCATGGACCGTAGACAGCCAATCCATGCCCAAGATGACGTCGTAAGGCCTCGACGCTGCTACAAGAAGATCCCAGCCGAAGCTCTCGCCTCCTAGAGTAAGCTCACACTGCCGGCACCAGTGCGTAATCGTCGAGTCTGCTCCCGTAGGAGTCTCTAGCCGTAAGGATCGAGCCAACGGCTCTGTCGGAATCTCCGAGCTCCGAACAAGGGCATCGGCTATGAAAGAATGACTCGCTCCTGTGTCTATAAGAACTGCAGCAAGGGTGGAATAGACACAGATAGTACCTCGAATCATCTCGGGTGCACCGTGGTCGTAGGCCTCTGCTGCCTGAAGCTGTGCCTGTCGCTGCCCGCCAGCTCCCTGTGGTCGGGGTGGACCTCCTGGTGGTGGTGGTGGTAGAGCCTCAAAGCGTCGGCCACCACCAGCTGCTCGTCCAGCTCCTCTGCCTTGTCCGCCTCCTCCCTGCGGACTGCCACGGTCGACCCTCTGCCTCTGCCTCGGTGGTCCCTCAACCGTCTGCTGCTCCTCGGCACGGCGGGTCGGGCAGTCACGAGCCATGTGGCCCTGCCCGCCGCACGAGTAGCACTGTCTGCCTCTCGTAAGACTGGCTCCGCGCTGTGTGCCCCGCACTGCTGAGCCAGGGCCCTGAGATCATCTGCCCGAAGGTCTGGTCTGTCTGGACCCCTGAGTCATCCGTCGACTGCCTGCTGCGGATGACTCTGCCACGTGCCGCCCTGCGGTGGGTCGCTGTGCTGGTGTAGACTCAGCAAGGAAGCTCTCGATCAGAAGGGCCCGCTCCAGTACTCCTGTCTGAGTCGGTATGCTGAGGGAGATCAGCGATGCCCTGATCTCGTGTCTCAAACCCTGCTCGAAGGTCCGGGCCCAGAAGAATGGGTCCCGTACCATGTCGGTCGAGTAGCGCGAGAGATCGGTAAATCTCGCCGAGTACTGAGCGACCGTCATGCTGCCCTGCCGCAGCTGTAGAAGTTCCTGGATACGCACCGCACGTAGGGTGGCTGGGACGAACTCCGAGCGGAAGAGGCTCTCAAAGTCCGTCCAAAGTAGAGATGCCTCATCGTGCACCTGGAGCATCAAGCTCCACCATCGTCCTGCTGCTGCGTGTAGTAGGCTCGCAGCGAGGATCACCATGAGGTCTGCTGGTGTCCTCACTAGCCTAAACACTCGAACCACTGCCTCCAGCCAGTCCTCTGCTGCCTGGGGATCCGTCTCCCCACGAAACCTGGGCGGTTGCTGGCGCTGAAACTCATGCAGTGCGCTGAGGCGACGTGCATCGTCAGCGGCTGCTGCTGGAAGCATCGGGGAATCGGTGGGTAAAGCTACCGCCGGTGCCACTACTGGAAAAGGGCCCTGCACCGAGGCCTCGTCGCTCGGTGGGCTGTCGTCTCGCTCGACTCTCGGAACCCTAGCTGGCTGCCGTCGTGGGGCCATCCTGAAAAGGAAACAGGTGCGCCACGGTTAGAACAGTATACCTGGTGAGCTGATATAAGTAATCACAAAGAAAACTTTGAAACACACACGCAATCAATGTTTTCGTGCATTAAGTCGGAAATCAGAAGTCAGGGTCCTGGTGTACGGATACGTCGGCCGCCGCACCAACACTGGACTCCCTGGACTGATATCCACACTCAATACGCTAAACATTATTGCTTCACATAGAAAAGATCAGAGTTTGCGGTAGAACCGAACTCCTTTGATACCAATTTGTCACGACCCGCCCTCGGGGTCCATGCCGTGACTACCCCAAGCCCGCCTTCCATAGGCCAGGGGCTGGCGACTAGCACCAAGGCGTAAATCCCGGTAAAAAGGGAAGGCATTGCCTTTGAAAAGTAAACACACACCACAGAGTAAACAAGCGGAAAGTAAATACTAAACAAAGCAGAGTACGACTGAAAGTGCGGAAAGGTAAATGGGCCAGAATACAAACCCAAACTGAAAGTAAAGTACAACTCGAAAGGGAAAACAGCAACTGAAAAGTAAAAGCCGCTACTCCGAGCTGTCTACTGGAAATCCCACCTGAAGGGTGGGTACAGATAGCTCCTCTGCTCCACGGGTTCCGTTGTCCGCTCCGTGCACGTCCCGCCCAGTGGTCCACCTCCGGGTACCGTCCCGCTCTACAAGCCTCAGCTAAGGTCAACGCTGTCCGTCGTCTGCAACCAACACAACGTAGTGCGGGTGAAGCCCGTGCAGGGGTGAGTATAAGCTACTCAGTAGGGACCCCGAGACCCCTGAAGGTCTCTCAAATCCACAAAGGATAAACCACGAAGAAAAGTACAATCACGAAGTAACAACCGACACTGCTTAGGTATATGCCCATACATATACCTAAGTCATCAATTAAAATACGCTCCAACCTCCGAGCCCAAGTACAACTCAGTCCACGCAGGAAAGTATATGTATTCCATATAGGAAAGAAAAACATAATCCACACAGGATTGCACAACACAATCCACACAGGAAAACAACAGGATTCAGCTCACACAGGTATACTTCTTCAAGGACGATAAAGGTGATCACTGATCCATCTAAGTCGTCGGACCCACGAAGGATCGATAGGTAACTAACCCCCGCAATGACCCACACAGGATCGGGCCCACACAGGACCTGTAGGCGCTGGCTCACACAGAACCGCTGAGCGCAAGGACCCACACAGGATCGGGCCCACACAGGACCTGTAGCACTGATCCACGTAGGATCGCTGAGTGCTGTAGTCGTCGTCGTCGAATCCACACATGATCTCTGTACTGTCGTCGTCGAATCCACACAGGATCTCTGTACTGTCGTCGTCGCAGTCACAGTAGCTGTCGTAGCAGTAGAACAGTCGCAGCCAGCACTAGGGTTCCCGCACACAGCAAGCTCGTTCGGAGGGTCCGCTCCACGAGCCGAGAGGCTGATACATCAACTGTCACGAAGACCGAAGTTGATGTATCCAAAAGTTCCGTATCGTCAACAGGAACTCAACGCAACAGACGGCGCGTCGATCGGACGCCCGGTCTGAGAGTTATTGGCATTTTCGTCTCCGGGCCCGGTTGGTTTTTAAGGCAAAACCAACCCGACCATACTCCACCTGCGTCCAAACCTCGGGCGGAGTATGCCAAAAGATCCGTCTCACTAAGAGGAACACAACGCGACTGACGGCGCGTCAATTGAACGTTCATAGCTCAAGATATGAGCGTTTCCGCTCCGAAGGCCCGGTTGGTTTCGTGAATGAACCAACCCGGCCGAACTCAAAGTTAACCGAAACCTTGAGTGCGATATACTGAAACGACCGTCTCGATCCAAGGATCGCGTTGCCGCAGACGGTTCGTCATTCGGAGGTCCGAGGCTCAAGTTATGGGCCAAAAACCAAATCTGGTTCGAAACGGGGGGGTCCGGGTCCGACCCGACCCGGCCCGACCCCCCCCCCCCCCACCCCGGGGTGGCGCGGCGGCGGGCCGCGGCGGCTGGCGCTGGCGCCGCACGAGGATGGCACGCGGGGGGCTCAGCCCCCGCTTCTTCATGGACGGCGCGGCTATATGCCGCGCCCAAAATTTAAAAACGCCCCCCAGACGTTGGGGGCTTGCTGGAAGCGAACCGGGGGGCCGGCTGCCCCCCCCCCCTCTCATCAAAGAACCGCCCCCCTCTCTTAAAGAGGGGGGTTTTATTATTACGGCCGGGGGATTAATTCCCCCGGTTTTAATGACTTCCGGCCGGCCAGCTGGCCGGCCGGTTTTCTCCAACGGGACCGGAAATTTCCGGTCCCCCCTTCAGCTTCCGACGCCGGTGGCCCGGCCGCCGGTCTTCTCTTCCGCCGCGGCCCGGAACCGGCCGCGGTCTCCTCGTCCCGCCGCGGCCCGGAACCGGCCGCGGTGTTTGTCGTCCGGCGCGGTGCGACGGCACCGCGCCCCTTTCGCCGTGCCTTGATTCTTTTCAACGCGGCGCGACGGCGTCGCGTTCTTGAAGGTTCTACCTCGGCGTGGCGCGACAGCGCCGCATAAAATATTTGCACGATCATCCGCGTGGTGCGACGGCACCACGCCACTTGCTTTCTTCCGCAAAATAATTAAACAAGAACGATGGAGGGGGGTTCGGCCGTGTTCGTGCGGTCCGGCCCCCCTCACGTTAAAATAATAACGCAACTTAAAAATAATTCAAGTCACACGTTAGTCTTGCTAAAAATCACGATCAAAAATAAAATAGGAAACCAAAAAGAATTCGACAACCCCTACCTTGGTATAAGGTTCGAAGATTCGTCTACGTTCCGCGGAAGACGGCGTCGCGGAGGTCGGGCGTCGCGGTCGTCGTTCGTCAAATCCGTTGACGAAGAGATATGCCCTAAGAGATACGTCGTTGGCGAATCTTCGTATGCCGACGAAGAAGGTCCGAGGAGGAAGCGGCGTTCCCTCTTGTTGACACCGAGGACGAAGAAGAGAGGCGTCGTTCTTCGTCGGAGTCTGGGCGTTCTTCGTTCTTCGTCAGAGCTTGAAGATGAAGAAGAAGCTCTCAAAAGCTCTCAAGGAGACAAACAAACAACCCATAATAAAATAAGATAACATCTTATTTTATTATTACAAAACACACAAGAATTTCAAAAGTTTGAAATTCAAAAAGGTTTAACTCCCATAATTAATTAAGTAACTTAAGCCATTAAATGAGGCGTTAAGGGAGTTGGGAGAATTTGAAAGGTTTAGGGGCTCGTGTGGGCCCCACCACACTTAATCCTCCCAAGGGAGGTTAAGTGGGTGTGGGTCCCACTCCCAACCTCCTTTGATAGGTTTTAACAAGTTAAAAATAAAATTGTTCTACACAATTTTATTTAACTCAAACTAAAAACCCCTAAAACTAACTTTCAACCCACAACAAACGCAACTCCCGAAAAGGTCTCTTTAAGCGAATATCGGCGCTGCGAGTTCATCGGTGCCCTCGGATTTCAATTCCGAGCACCGGATCAAAAGTTAGGAATTCCCGCTCGTTCGTTCACTGAACGTACCCAAGCCAAACTTCGGAAATTAATTCCGGGCACTCCGGGCCTCGGAATCAGGTGCCGTCTGAAACCGCGCTCTTGTAAAATTCTAAAGAAAATTAAGAAAAAAATTTCCCTTGAATTTTACGGGTATTTACATTAATAATTAATTTCACATCTCTCTAATGATTGTTAGTATAACTCTTCTGTTAAATTCAATATATATTGATCATATGATAATTTGATCTTACCAATAAGTAGAATTTTTTTAGATATGTATGATCATAATATCCTTGTATCTCTTACTCAATCATATAACATTAGAATTGTAAATATCATACTATAAAGTTCTTCACAAGGAAGTGTATAAATGAATGGGGTAATGTTATTATTGTATGAGAATAAAAATAATTAATGTAGTTGATACAAACCACCTCCAAAATCAATATAACAAAATATTAAGATTCATCTTAGGGTTTTTAAATTCTAATTTTAATGATCATCTATCTGATGGTGATAGTTTTTACTAAAAGAAAACATTGTGTTACGATAATTCCCAAGACCACTCCAAATCATCAATGTGACCCTCATTTATTCATTAGATAGATTTGAGATTAGGTCACTAATAAATATCATATCTTATAAATTTTATATCTGATTATTTGGATGATGAGATAAGTAGATTATAATATTAATAAAATTTATAATCAACTCAATATGACCAACTATAACTCAAATAACATTAAGATATTTAAATATTTCATGGATATATGTAACAAATTACAATGTGTTGTTTACCAATTTCCATAAAGTCAAGGTCACTTATTTTAACATGCCCTTATGTATATATCTAAAAGTTTTAAATTAATGAAATACCAGGTATCGAGATATATACACTATAGTAACCCTTTTCATTCAATCCCATAAGAAATGATCTTTTATAAATCTATTGATAATCTCAATTTTATGATGAATATATAGTAATTAACTATTAACAGCATCCAGTGACTCATTTTTCATATCTAGTATTAACAACACACATAATAGGTTTCTAAAACATAGGTTTTTATCATAATCATGGTTTAACATAGGATTATATGTCACCTTATTTTGGAGATTTAGATACTTCCTTTGTGGATTCCTAATCAAATCATATATAGATATATGAATATTCGTTTAATAAATATATGATCATCCCTAGTTCCTTATAATTTCATTATCCTTTTCAGGTAAATACATAAATATTATATATCTTTCATATATTATCAAATAGAAATTATCTAGGTCTTTCAGACACATATCCTTACACCCATTTCTTACATAGCCATGATAGTAGTGTAATGTGTAGTAAATTTCATTAATCATCGCCATCTTTGTTTTATGGAATGTATTGAACAATAAATGTGTGAATATAATATTTAGCCTTTTATATTATAAATATAGGTCACCCTCTTAAACGTACATATAATTACACAATATCATAAACCTAATAATTATTAGTATCTTATCAAAATCCTCATTCATATCATTTTTCTCATTTATTTTCAATTGGAGAGGGATAAAAGTTACAATTTTATCATTCTACATGAGAACATGCTAATTATAATTTCTAATGAATTTTTAATGATTTTAGATCCTTAATCATTATATGGATGCCTAATCATATTTTTATTAACCATTAATCATTCATATCCTTCAAATTCTATACACATTAATCTATTGATAAGAAAATATATCCCTTTACATTCCATAATATAATCATATTAAATAGTCATTATTAAATCAAAAAAAATATTCAATAATATTCAAGTAACATACTAAATATATTGATCTAAATCACTATGGTTTGTATGAGTCATTTTACAATAAATTTTTTATTTAAAGAATCCACCAATATACCCTCACATGAGATTATGTGACCGAACGATATATATAGATGAAAATAGAAAATGTGAATTAATAATAAAATTAATTTTTAATATATGTATTACGTAAAATATTCAAATATTACTCATGATATTCATTTTTATTTGAATATATAAAACTAATTTTTATAATTACTACCCAAAATAGATCAAGGTATCCTCTAAATATTTTATTCATTAAATGCATGCACTACAATAGATGATCGGGGAAGGGTACCTTACATGGATGTCATCCCTATAACCATTGAATCGATGGCCATCAAAAACATCCTCCCCCTCTTTGTGTGAGGGTCCTCCATTTACCCTAAAAATATCTCGGCCATTTCTATTAACCCCTTTCTTGAAACCTTCCATAATCCCATCCTTCCACTAGATTTCTCTTGGCCCGACATTTTAAGAATTGGTTGATGGATTCTACTTCCATGTTTTCAAATATTAATTCTACTAATGCTTCTTCTCTACTTTATATAACATTGAATACATAAATCAAGAAACATCAACCTTTGGTGGATTATACTGAGTTCATCATCCTCAAGTTTTAGGATTTATATGAGTATGTATTTGTTGGGATCCATGACTCCAAGCATATCATTGTATGTTTAACCTATAAGTTAGACTTAATTCTAGGTTTTTCGACTGAATCTCAAATTTGAAATGGATCTTGATTCCTTCTATTCATAAATACGTATGTTTTTCCTATGAAGGATGACATTACATTTAAGGTGATACATGTACCATTTTCAAAACATCCGTTCCCTTTTCAAAATCCATCTATTCTTCTCATTTTTTGGAACATCATAGGAAACTAAATTTTTTCAAATAGTTGGAATATATAGGTTTGTCATCCAATTCATCTAAGTATTTCCATATAAAAGCATGTGTCAAATCCCCCAATTGAGTCTTTCTAGGTGACTATTGGTGAAGAATTTAGATATAAACAATAGATTGTCTTATAATATTGGTGATATTATTTCATTCGATGCAGGAGTCTTGATCAGAAATTAATGATTTACATGAATGAAAAATCAGAGAAAAATGATTTTGTTTTGGGTATTTATCATTAGAACTGATCACCAAATGCAATTATAGTTGATAGTTTCATATCATGATATGTTGGGTGTAATGGACTGTCAGAGGGTTGCGAATTTTTAGGTTCTCATCAACTGGTTACTTCGGATGGTTATATTGTAAATTCATGTAAATCAAATCAAGATATGATGAATAAAAATAATCCCATACCTCCCTATCCTAGAGTTAATGAAATTTTATCCAAGCTAGAAAAATACATTAAATGGGTCACGCCATCGGGTAGCAATGGTATTTCATTGCACTGAGGCTGCTTCAGTTGATAGAATTCATGATATTTTTTTATTATACTTCATGTTAAATGAACTATGAGGTGGGAATGGACTCTTAAGGGGTATCCCATACAGACCATGTTATAACTAGATAGCGGGAGGCCTATTTGGATACCACGTTTTTCACACTGAAGGATTCTATTTTTCGATTGAGGGGTGCTGAGAAGAATAGGTGACTTCTTACTGATCATAATGAATGTGATGTTTCTCAGTGTCTGGTTTTGGAATATAATAATACCCATAATAATTTCATGGGGAATTATTTTATACAACTAGTTGACTCTGATACGTCAGGAAAATATCCAAAGGGTAATGACATTAGATCGGGTGCACAAAACAATAATCACCATAACTATATTAATAAAATGTACACATCGATTAAATTCCATGATAAATGGGTAAATGTTTATGATGTTGATTTTGTGATGTACATAATCCCCATTAAGACATTTAGAAGTGAAAAGGCCTCATTTAAAAATATTATTACACATAGGAAGAAGAATTTTATTTATTTTCAAGGCTTCATCTACCCCCCCCCCCCCCCCCCCGAAGAGAAGGCTTATGAAATACTACAGAAATATTCTAAAGACCCTCTCAATGAGATCATATTCTACATTGGAAAGAGGGGTACATTATAATATCATTAAAATAATTAATAAAGGTAACAAAATATCATAATGGGAAACAAATTATGATTATGGTTATGGTAATTATTAGTTATATTATGATATGTAATTTTTCGTACACTAGATTCAGGCAATTGTTGTCTACCTTGTTTTCATTCCTTGTTTTCTCTTTTACATCCTTTAATAAATGGCCACAAGCTTTACTTTTGACCGGACAATCCTTGTAAATATAGGTACAAAATAATTGAATTTATAAGTCAAAATGGTATTACTATATATTTATAATGATCATACCTCATATAGAAAGATTCTTTATATATATCGTCTTTCAATATCAATAAATAAATATATCTCGATTTAAATAAAATCAAGGACAAAAATTCAGCTACATGAATTTGATCAATCAAATCATCGATACAGGGTAGGTGATACGTTTCCTAAATATAATCTTGGTATGATTCTAATAATAAATTTAATAACATTATGATTAATCAATATTCTGAATCAATAATAAAAGATACACATTGATATCAAATTGGGAATATAAATCCCTTATACTATGTCTCAAAATGTTTTTTATTCAATTCAGTTATCTTAATAGATGGAATTATGTTTGAATTAATTGAAATATTTTTAGCATAATGATTTATTTCTATTGAGAAATTAAAATCCCTATTTATAGTAATAATATAAATAATCTTAAAAATTTTATGTATCCTTTATATTGAGTTTCCCTCCAATTATTTTATGTAAATAACCATCTTGAAGAGGAATTAAGACCCACATAATAGTAGTAATGTCCACTATATTTTCTTATTAACACATTAACTGAAATAAATTGATTTTATGATTTGGAATATCAAACATAAAATCCCTACCACGTATGTTAACATGTACTCTAAATAGATACCGTCAATTTATACACAACAATCACATTAAATTAAACTAAATGTAGAACAAAATGATTTTTATGAATCCAATTTCAACACACATATATCAAATTGGTGCAACATACTTGATATGTGATCATCATAATATTAAAAGAATTCCCTGCGAAATAAAATATAATCACTATGGTGGTAAATTTAAATCCATTTATAATTCCATTCATATAAATGACTACGTAAAACAAGAACCAGATAATATATTTACTATTTAACATGTGACTAAATGTTCACTTTTTCCAAAACAATTATTGTAACCCATGATATAAGTTATGGTCACATGATACTTCCTTTATTCCATTGACAACATAGCTTATATGGGATTGTTATCATTATTTTATAATTGATTAAGTAATTTATTAACAAAATTTGGTATCCCCTATCACATAATTAATTTAAATTTGTGGTTTGTATTCATTAGAACGTTGTATTTAATTATTTCATTAAATGTAATCATCACATACCATATAAATTCATTTACCCAATGGAAACCCTCAAACACATGAAACTTATTATCATTCGATTCATGATATTACATGAGTTTCCATCCCACATTTGAGGAATTTTTGAATTTAAGACATATTATTCCATCAATGTGGTATATAAATAGGGAATCCAATTAACTCCATATTACATTTTTTTATCCACAAAACCATAGACTGTTCAATCATCTATGACATCTATTCATTCACCATGAAATGTTTCATTTTATCTTCTAAATTACCATATAAAAAATGTGGTACAATGATGTTGTTTTGAAAAAATAATAAATAGATAAATATTTCATCCATGTTCATTGATAAAATATAAATTTTACCCCTCATATAATTTTCTATTTTCATCATATGTACTAATATATCTTCCATAATTATGATGAAACTATTCAATTTCCCTCTCCATTTTTGTATGAAATGTATTATGAAAGTAAATATTAGAGAATAAAATACTTGAATATTCTTATTACATATATTTTATTTCATTGACATTCTTGTATTTGTGAAATTATTCAACCGATGATCAACATTTCCAACTGATCAATATATTTTTATTACAAGTTTCTCATTGTATAAACACTTTAGAATGTACAATAGTTTTTTATTACATTGAATCAATATTCCGAACCAATTATATATCAATACATATTTAATATTGTGGAAATTGTTTCATAAATTATTCAAACAATGTTCTATTTTATATTTGGTCCTTTTAGTGGCTCAATATAGTCCTCTTCAAACCTATTATATGGTAAATTATTGTATGTGTAGTAATAATATATTTTATTCCATCTACAATGACATTTGGTAACTGATCTGTGTGTTAATTACATTGCCTATCAAGTTTTTTTAACAACATTATTCATTCTTGTTCCTTGAATGTACTAAAAATGAAAACATTGTTAAAAAATTAATCTAAAATAATTATATTTCTATAACATATATTAATGAAAATAAATAAATAGATGTAATGAATAATGGAAAAATATATTCAAACAATGACTATTTTGGTTTATCATTGGATATATATGGTCATTATCTTTTCAAGTACATCATAATGGTTCATAAATATACCTTCAAATAAACCAAATAAAATCCCCTCAGATTTTCTATATATGTATTCTATCTTATTCCCAATCACATACACTACTGAAAATCAATAAAATACAAAATTCATACCTTTTAGAGTTGTATACTAAATTTGTTTCGCTGCCACAAGCTCATTCATATTAGAATATCTATATTATGATTTATTTTCTAGGAAAGGACACAATATTGACATTACCTAAACATTATTATGACTTTCTATAAATACACATATTCAAATGATTCTCTACAATTGTTTAAAAACCATATTTGAAAAAATAACAAAGCACCTCTCCAATACAAATAATGGTGACCCAAATATATCATGAAAAAATATATTAAAATTTTGAAGGGATTCTAAAGAAATAACATAATTATTCTTGACCTATACAAATAATATATTAGATTATTTTGATACTAGATATAATAACATATAATATATAATGGATTATCAACATATCTTATAATTTTTTTCATATTAACACCCCTGTAGAAAAATCATACATAGAACAATCTGTCAAATAACCGTGGAAGTATAACATGAACGTATGAGAATAGATGCTCAATAAGGCTAAAATTGGGAGATATCATTGAATGACTATTTGTTTTTATATGTCAATGGGAACACAATAATTATATATGGATTACATTGTCAGTCAACTGAATATCATTATTCATTATTCATTGGATAAATCATTATCATAGCAAATTGAAGAATCCTAGCTTTGAAGAATCACAAATAATTAATCATGATCCATGAGTGAATATCATAGACATAAGAATAATTACCAAAGATAACATTATAACATTGTGAACTTGTATAAATAATAAAATAAACCACTATGAAGTTAAAGACTTCAATTTAGTTCCATATAAAATTTTTTGGACATGGAAAAGGGTACATGCACAAACTTATAGACATTAAATCAAGTCCACACAAAATTTTATAACATTAAATCCATTTCTAACATAAATTAGTTCTCCAATTATTAATAAAACAAAACCAAATTCATTATAGAGATATAACATTTTAACCTATTATACAATCCATTAAAATTTATGCCATAGGATCATGAAAAGAGTTTTTATTTCATTATAGATTAAATTTCTTAAAAATAAGTTTCATTAATATATCATCATCATTATCAAAAAACTTTTAGAGAATGAATAAATATGTTATCATTGGATGTTTTCTACAAGGAATCATTAGATACATCTATGAATAATTTCATTGAAAAAAAATACCATTAAAAGATATCTGGAATCTTTTTTGACTAAAATTATCATTACATGTAGAAATATATTATTTAAAGCCTTGAAATTTCATAAATATTATTAAAATAATATTCATTAAAAATAAATATTGAAACATGTAATGGATTCATTGATGTACTTAATAGATATATAAACATCAATATCAGTTCATTCTATATACATTATTATTAAAAAAAAATAGGGGATGGCACCCCATTCGCCTGGTGCTCCTCTCGGTTCATGGCTCCCCTTATTCCCCTTGGGTTTCTGAGGCCCTCCCAAATGGAGTTGGCTCTCCCCCTCTTCCTCGGATTCTTCAGCGTTCCCACTTTCCATTTTTATTCTGCTTCATTCTTGTTCTCCTCTTCTTCTTTGCGATTGTTTTTTCTATTGGTCTCCTTCTCCCCTCGGGAGCTCTCTCTGCGGTTTCCCCCTCGCGGATTTTTTGGTCTTCCTATCGATTGTTGGGTGTCGTGGAAGCCCTAGGTGACCCTAACCTTTCTCTGGCCTCAGGATCATCTGTTCCTCTCCGAGTCGAAGCCAGTGTGGGTGTATCGAAGTAGCTTTGGGTTATGTGGTTAGGCGGTCGACGGGTTTCCAGGCACTACTGAAATCAGTTAATTTTGTTTGGTCTTCCTCTAGGTTTTCTGATTCACCGACAAGGGCGGTGTTTGGAACCCTCTGTCAATCAAATCCCTGCTCTTACCTCGCGCTCCTCGGCACCTCTCCCCGTCGGATCCAGCGCGATGGTATCTTCAAGTTTATGGGTTGTGTGGTGAGACGGCTTTCGGGGTTCTTGTACCAAGTCAGTATTATCTTGTGATGACTATTCTTTGTTTGTCTAATCTGATCGGTGTTAATTCTTTGAATCTATCGGTGAAGATGATTTGTGTTATTTTTCGAGCACTGGTTTTATGCTCGATCAGTGTAGCTGGTGTTTCGTGTATCTGGTTTGGTGTTTTTCATTTCTGGTTTGATAATGGAGTCGTCGTCGAAGGTGACGACGGGGGCGAAGTGACAACGGTTCCTCTGTTTTCGTCTTGTCAGCGGCTCCGGCGACGTGGTGGATGGTCTCCGGCAGGCGGTTCTCGATCTTTCTGGTATCATCCTTTGGACGACGCTAGTGAGTTGTAACGATGGTGGCGAGTGGTGATGCCGACACAAATAGGGATGTCAGGGATAATATAGTGATGGATGGATGTTGATTTCTGGAGAGGGTTATTTCAGCTGCAGGACCATCGGCGCGATGGGTATCTCGATTCAGTTGTGTGTCGAGATGGGGGATGGTTTTTTCAAATTTGAATGTTGTTGATATTTGAGTGCCGGTAATGGCCGTACTGGATTAGGTTGGTTTTTTTGTTTTTTTTTAATTTTTAATTTTGTATGATATAATTTTCATGATGTGTTGTTCCTTGTTCACAGTTACCCCATAAAAGTTTCACTATAAAAAATAAAAAATATGGATTGGAGTATATACATTATTAGAAATTATTTGATTAACAACTTGTGCAAAAATGTAATGAATGACTTTTTTATAATTTTATTAATAATTAATTTTATATATTATTATATTAGGTAATTGTTTATGAATATTAAAATTATAAACCGTTCTATTTATTTATAAAAACATTCATAATAACCTTGTCGTTTGACTTGACACGAAAAGAAAACATCGCCCTCTATTGATGAAGTAAAGTTTACATTACATTAAATACAATTTCATGAACATATTTATTATAATTAGTATAAAAAAATTACTAATAACTCAAAATAATATGATTAAAAAATTTGGATTACTATAGTGGGGTTTAAAGGGTACTATCAATTATGTTTTCTAAATTGATAATTTCGTATATGTAATCCTCAAAATAAATGCGGTTATAAATAAATCACTAACTTTGTGTCTTTTCCCCCTCCATATATGTTAATACCAATTTATAATATATATAAATTTATTATATATCAATTATATATTTATATTTATATATTTCAATACACATATGATTTAATAGAAAAATATTACCACTTGTTTATTACACAATTGTTTTTAGAATCAAAATTTCTTTTTTTAATTGTTTTGTTTTTCATTATATTTGTATTTAGTTGTTATGGTCCTCATACATTGATCATTATTCCAATGACTATATAATTTTATACTGGACATATGTATCATATATAATCATTATATAAAATATAATATTTAGTCATTTATAGTGGTGACGAAAAATGAATTTCATTATATCATCGATATGTTAATCAAATAATTTATATAATTTATGTTTGGAATTTTATTTGATGAAATGAGTGAATGTTAAATAATAATTTACCTATAAATAATAATTCTTATATAATAATTATAAAATATATTCATTAATTGTTCAAATATTACCATCAATTCATATCCAAAATCATTAAAATTAATTACATCAATTCCTGGAGTTGGTAGTCCACACATTTTGTTCAATAGATATTTTCATGTCACATTTTGTACTTAAATTGTAGTCCAAAATTATGTACAAGAGATATTTTCATGTCCCATATTGTAGAATTGATATGGTTAAAGGATTAACAATAAAAATGAAAATATCTTTGGGAATGTAATTCAATGATGTTATTATATTGTAATGGTTAGATTAAAACAAAACGGGGTATCGTAATAAAAAAATGAATATACTAGGTTATCAGTGAATAATCTACATTTTACAACTATAAATATATTACACTATAATACAACTATGGTTTGGGTTTTTTGGAATTCATGACCTCTAGATCTTGGGGGGGTGCTATGATGTGATATTCATAGTAATTTTTTGGGATATATTGTTTCTGATGTCTAAGGTAGAGGGAAGAGGTCAATTTCATTGGTATGGGAGAGAGATAACCAAAATATAAATATAGGAAGATAAAAATCACAAATATTTATTGATAATAAATTTTTTACATGTTTTCAACCATATTAACAAAAATTTAAATAGTTTAACCATTCATTAATTTATTTATCCATTACCATATTCATGGGTTTTTACATAAGTTTTTATTCATAATAATAAATAAGTATGTTTAAATTATTATTTATTATTAATTAGGTTATTTCAGTATATGGAGTCCATTTTAGAAAATTAAAATTTATTTATGGTCTATAAAATAATTTTGTCATATATTTATAAAATGAAATGAAAAATTAATGTTTAGGAAGTTGAATTTTTTGTTATAAATTTCTAAATTCCAAAATTATTAATGTTGTTGATTATATAGACTATAATTTGAGAATGATTATTTAAATGTCAAAAATTATATTTTAAAAACTATATATAAAATAATACTCTATAAATACATGAATGAAAAAGGCAGTAATCAATAATTTTTTTAAATTATTTATTTCCAATATTATATTTTAATAAAAATTCCAAAAATTCTAAATTAAATTAATTTATATATTTCAATTTACCAAAAAATATCCTCATAATTTAAATATAATTTTATGTTTTTGAGAAATAAATTATAATATCATCTAAAAAATGAAATTATTGTTTTTGAGGAAGAAGTATTTTTCTAACAATAAAATATATTCACTTTAAATCATGTAATTAATTACTATATATTACAACATTATTTTTTATGACCATTAAAAATATATATTATAATCTTATAAATCATCTACAAATCATCCAATTAAATGCCTAGGATATAAACGAATAATATATCATGCTTATAATAGATATAATGTTTCATGTAAAGTATGATCTGAAAAGATAATATAAATTTGATTGGATATATATAGATAAAATATTATGTTTTTTCAAAATCATCAAGGGGTTAATCCTATTAATGAAACCCAAAAAATAGCGATACATCACAGAAATGAAATAATTACACATTTTAACCAATATGTGTGGGAAACTACCTTTAAAATAATTATACAATAAATTAAAAAAATGTTAGAGTTGATGGGAATATTTTTTTCTGAATATTATATAATAACAATTAATTAAAATAATTTAATATTTATTGTACATATTGTTGGATTTCAATGTTATAATGGAGACTTCCTTACTTTATCACTTGAACTAGAGGTTCTAAAAAGAAATATAAAGGAATCGATTTATATACAATAATCTAGTTGGTCACGTTTTTAATATAATTATTCATCAAGGAGTAAAATATTATTTTACCCAATTATTCCAAATATATTTTTAGTGACCATTAGTGGTATATACTTTATTAATTGAATATTGACTAACGAAAGATCTAGAATGCATTATTAAATGAAATATATAATAGGTTAAAGAGCTTAGAGAACCTTTTCCAAGAAAATTTTATTAAAAAAACAGAGCAATTGTCCCCAATAGTGTAACAATATAGGTGAGATTTAATGAATTATTTTCCTATTTAATAGTAATAAGTATATAATTATTTTAGATATTTAGATATTATGTAGCTTTTAATCGAAACAGAAAACGTATTAATTAAATAAATTCATAGTAATTAATTAGTTGAAAACATTATTTCACATTTTTTTATTTGACAACATAAATAATTTTTTGAAATCATCATATCAGAATTTACATTGGTTGAAATTTTTAGATTTTCATAAAAAATATTTATTTTTTAGTGAATAGTGAAAAACCAATTTCTATAAAATGTTTTTTATTTTTTATTGATTAATAAAATATTCCATATATAATATTTACCAAATTTAATTTAAAATATATGTTATTTATCTAAAATAAATCAATTTATTATTTTTTTTAATGACCATTATATTGGTTTTTATTGTTAATTTTTTGTGGTTCAAACAAGTTTTTTCAAAAAATCGGTCCAAAATGAACAATTTTTCTCATTCCTAAATAATTAGAAATGTCCCAGATATGTTATTTTTAAATGAAATATATAAATTATATAGAATTAAATTTAAATTGAGTTTCATACTGTTAAAATTATTATTTATTGAGTTAATATAAAATCATGTTTTATAATAACAATATTATTCTTTAAAGCCGGATGTCTCTTTAAATTAGCCAAATTAAAATTAAATTTAATAATTCCAAATATGGTTATTATATTTGAAAAAAATGGATTAAAATTCATTACAAATAATAATTTATAATTTATAATAAGATCAAATTAATTTTTTGTCATAGTGATTATTGAATCATGTTAACTTCAATTATAGTGATAAATGTGAAAACAAGTTTACTTATTTGATAAACATAGAATATAACATGTAAAAATTTCCCAAAACATGTCCAATAACCTTTTTATTAGAATATTTTGATCTATAACATCTATTATTAATAAACGACCAATATTGGTACCTTGGGAGAGTAAAAAACGTTCCTGGAATTCAATATTTCAATATACATTGATTATAGTAAAGAGTAGGCCAAGAAAGGCCATTCCTGAAATCCATACAAAGATACCCGAAGAAGAGGAAACATTCATCAACTATCATTTTATTTGATTTTCTCCTCCAAAACATTTAATTATTATTTTCAACATTATAATATAATAACATTATTTTATTAAATACACTGATATGATGTTATTGTATGTTTTAATCCTACAATGAAACAGACTAACATCTTACGGGTAATGAAATCATCAATCATGTGTATGAAGGATTACCGCCTAAAAAATGATGATATCTGTTTATTTATTACAAACCACCATGATTGGGTATAATGATGTATATAAATTTTATGTATTATTTTTAAACCATAACTATACCTACATAGTCATTATATCATAAACATTCCTTTTAGATCTCATTCTTAAATGGATATTACATAGTATTGCGTGTAGCCGACATGCAAAATCATGACGATTGATGTGATACATTTTTCATTAACACATTAATGTAAAGGTAATTATATTAATTATAATGAATATGTGTAATATAAATGAAATATTTGTGATGTTAATGAGACAACATGATTATATACGAATAATATATCATTTTATTTCTTAACTTTTCACTCACTAAAAAATGGGATGACAGAGTTCATAGACGTGTGGTCTACCGCCTACCTGAAACAATGTGATTCTTTTTTTTTCACCAAAAAATCTAAATAATAATATAAATAAATAAATATTATTATATAATATGGTTTTAATGATACAATTTACATTCATTAAATATAAATAATTTTTTCATTATTTCCATAATGATAATTGAAAAATTGAAATGTTACTCACTTGTATATACATACATCCATTTCTTGTATTTTAATATTATTTAATATTTCCCAACATTATTTCATGATTTTTTGAAATGAATAATTTATATATAAATATGATAAATATTAAATAATTTAAATTCTATATATGTTAAAATATTATTTTTTTGACAGTAGTTTACCTAAAAACCCATTTTTTGAAACATAAGTTGAATATGGTTAAAACTAAAGAATTAAATATAAATGATTATGTAATTAAATATAACATGATAATAAGAGAAATATTATTAATAAAAAACTACAAAAAATTTATCAAGAAATTAAATACTCTATAGTATTAATTTTTTAGTAAGATAAAGTCACACATGATCATTGAGACTCAAGGTAGGGTACTTTGTCCCAAATTCATTTTATTGAGGCATATGTTGTTGATAATAATCCTTAATATCATATATGGTGTATATAAAGACCCATTTACATGTTATGTAATGAACTTATCAATTAACATGGTATTTTTTTTATTTTATCCGTTCATGGGAATTGAGATTTTAATATTTCTATAGTAATAAGAGCATTTTATCAAAAAAAAATTATATTATTGTTTTCTACCAAACTCTATTTACCTTCTAATTCCCTGTTTTAAATTTATTTTTTGTGTTTTTTATGAAGACTTATAAAATTTATAATGTTAATCTTATTTTCCTTTAAATTTATTTCAATGGTTTTTAAAATAAATATTTTTTGTTTTAAACCGACAAAGATAAGAAATTTTTCTACCACAAGGACTTTAATTTCTTTAATAGATTCATTTTCAAGTAGACATGTTTTTGTAAATGAAAAACCACCATCTTTTTTAGGTATATTGGTATTGAATTTGTTTTTATAATAATATTATATTTTTGTATCATAAATGGATTTTATGAAGGGTTAAAAAGTGTTTTCTACAATTCAAAATGTTTGTTTCAAATTTTGGTAACTGGATATTACATATAATGGATGGAAGTATATTGATTTGGTTGAGCCTATTACATATTAAATGATGTGTTCCTCTATATATTTCTGTATTTATTTTTTATATTATTATATTCTTTGGATAACAATATTGGAATTTGGTAGTATGGTTTCACAACATATTAGGGTTTATATAAATGATATTTAATGGTTCCAGGAGATGATATACCAAGGAAAATACATGAATATGCTTTTCATAAAAATGAGTTTAAATTGAATTTTTTTATAAATAAATAAAATACAAGATATATTTAAATCAATTCTATTTACCCTTATGTGTAAAATTGTATGTTATCAAGAAATATTTTTTTATTATTTTTAATGTACTAATTGATTTATTCCTTGCATATCCCATATTTAACTATTACATCTTCTCCCATATTTTTTAATCAATTTTAACATGTTTTATTGATGTATAAGGTAATAGAATAGGTTAGTTTGAAATATTTTTATAGTTTTATTGATGGTAAATAATTTTTTTTGTAAATGTATTATTTGTTTTTAAAAATACATAACGATCAGATGTGTCCACCTTGTATTATATAGTTTTATTATGTATTAGTTATAAATTATTTTTTTAAAACTCCATAATTGAAAATATACTCAATGTGAAGGAATTTAAAAGTATTTTTGTCAACTCAATATTATCTATTTATTATGAGAAATAATTTATATAATGATTAAGAGGAAAGGTCCAGATAACATTAGTTGTTTGGATAATGTTAATAACTAACCCTTGAAATATTATAACTATTTTCATGTTAAATTATATAAAATTTGATAATTTCCATCATGATTCATCCAAATCATATGTATTAGGAATGGTTTCCATAGAGGAAATATTGATCATTTTTTGGGAAGGTACCTAGAAGAAAATATACATCAAAATAAGTATCTCGATATTTTTGGAATAAAAAAATATTTTCTTTCTATAATGATTGATTAATTAAAATATAAACTAAATTGTTATTGTATTCGTTATAGAGATGATCACGATCTATAAATGAGTAATATTTCCATATTTTATCATGGATTGAGGAAACATCCCCCATAATTCAGTAGATCAACTAATAATGTGGTGGATGAAAGATGCATCAATTCATATAACAACATATTTGATGTTGTGGGATGTTCAGAATAGTAATAGATAACTCTTTTTGTTTATAATTTTAAAGGTGATGTTGACCATTGATGGAATCTGGTTATGAATAATAGAGTGAAATGTTTTATTTCTATCATTGAATGGGAAATATTCATGTATATTTACTTTAACCATTTTCCCCTGGTTAATCGACCTAGAAAAGAGAAATAATTATTATAATTGGGGAAAGAAGTTAAATTTTTAATAGTTTATTATGAATCCAAATTTATATGATTTGATTACATTGTGGTAGATTTTTTTAGACACCAATTTAATAATTAATTGAGGTTACATTGGAATGGTAGTATATATACAATGATATTTGGTTGCAAAATTTGTTAAATGATATGAGAATGGAGTTGATTGTGTCGAACTGGATGAGTTGGATTTTTTGACTATTATATTACTCAGGTTGATAAAAGTAATAATAATCTATGATGTAATTATATGGAGAAACATAAATAATAATCTTAATATAAAAATATGTTTCTCCAATCATGTGGCATGTGTGGTGAAAAACAACCTTGGTAATTTCTTATGAATCCAGGGAAGTGTTACTGATGTAAAAATATTACCATCATGTATCCTGAATGGATGGAAAATAATCCCAGGGTATAACTGAATTGTGTAATTGATATCCTCCCAATGGTGAGATGTTTTTGTTTTTATAGAATGGGTCTTTATGATACTTCATGTCAGTAGATAGTTTCACTAGATGAATATATTCATGTTCTGAAACAAAAATTTGTATTAAGATCATTTTCTATAGATAAAGATGACGTTGGTTTATTAAATTATCTAGTAAAAGTTGTGTTACTACTGTATTCTTGTTATTACAATTCCATCATTCAACATGGATCTTCTTAATCATTATTCTTTGAGAAATTTTAAATTTAATTATGAATATCATATAAGAAAGTATGATCTAAATATAATATTGAATCTTGGTTAAAGTATTAATAAACCCAATATTTATAGTTATTATACTACTATTATCTTTGGTATGATCATTTCCATTAATTAAAGTATAATTGGCCATAGTAGACTTTGATATCATTCTTTTTTATGAATGGATTTCAATTTATAATTCATAAATACATTGAAGAGCATAAAATGATATTTTTAGTGATTTTACACTATCAATAATTTCAAATGAATAAGAGAAACTTATTATATGTGGTTGTGAAAGATACCTCGCAAACATCACTGAGTACAAGGAAGAATTTAATATTAGAGATTTTATGTGGTAAATTAATGAATATAGATATTAATAGATGGTTTTATTATTTTTATTCTTCATTAAGAGGTTGATTTTTCCGTTGACAGGTACAAGATGTTAACATTAAATTATATCCCCATTAACATATTGATCAATTAGGAAATTTATAATTAAAAATCCAATTGCTAGAGTTATTAGATAAATGTTTCCTTTGACAAAGAACATCACTCTGTAATTCAGTTATATTGTATTTAAAATTGAAGTTTTTTTTAGAATACATTTTATTGGTTATATGGAATTGTATAAAATAATTTTTAAGAACATGTATTGTTTTCTATAAAATGCTGAGTTGTGTAATATTCTCAACCGAGAAATATTTTTTTCAAAGGATGACTTGAGTTTATGGTTCCATGATATGAAACATGAGGAGTTAAATTACACTATAAATTAATGATAGTTACCAAAGGGGATTCATTATATTTTTCCAGTTTTGGTGGGTTAATGTGAAAAATATAAAAATAGATTTCATTATACTTTTCTAAATAATTCTAAAGGTAATAGTGTGAATTGGGTTATAATTTATCTATTACAAAAATATAAAAATTTATTACACATTCATGATATATTATTTATAAATCATAGTTCTTAACTCCATATAATTGATATAGTTAAATTACATAGAGTTATTCTCTTCATTATATCAGACAATGATCCGAGGTTCAGATATAGATTTTGTAATGTTCTTTAGATATCTTTCGGTTCTTAATTGAATGTCAGTACATTTTTTCTTCCTCAATGGGATAGACAGTGTGATCTAATAATTCATACAATGGTTGATTGTCTCCATTATTTATAATTTATTTCTAGGGATTTTGGGATCAACATATATTTTGGTTGATTTTTTATATAATAATAGTTTTCATTCCAATATACCTTTGGAACCATTCCAGAAATTATGTGAAAAGTGGTAAGAATGAAAGAATATTTGGATATTGTAAGATAAAGTATTTTAATGGTACTATTGTTAGTAGTGGAATAATTATTGAAAGAATATTTTATTCTATTATTCACGAGGAAATATCATAGAATACATAAATGTTATGAATATAATCATAGAGAAGTTCATTATTTCAAGGTAGGTGATTGTGTCTTTATGAATGTTTCTCTTCCAAAAAGTGTGATTTATTTTTGGTAAAAAGGGGAATATGGGGTATTGATTAATTAGACCATATAAAATCATAGATAAATTATTATCATTTGAATACCAAGTGATTTAATGTCCGAGTTAATCTCAGTTACACAATGAATTTTATGTTTACTTGTTAAGAAAATATGTGCTAGATTCATCTCTTGTATTGATAACAATAATAGTTTTGGGAGAAGGGAATATTATTTTGGTGACAAACCATTTATGATTCATTATAACATTGATAAATTATTTTCAAATAAATTTATTTATTATTTTAATGTTTTTATAGAAAAATCTTATGGTTGAAGATGTAACATGGGAATATTAATATTTTGTGAGTGAAAGACAGACCCTCTTATTAAATAATTGAATAAAATTGTGATAAAATGATTAACAAAATTATTAAATGTTATATAAATTGTGTTAATGATTGAATAAATCAATTTAATATTTTATGATATGAACTAGATAGTTATATTAGTTATAAAATTCATAAGAACTTTTTAAAGGAGAATGAAAATAATTTTAATTATACAATTTTATTTTATGTTTTATTTAAAATCAATTTTTTATATTTTAGAATTTTAACGTCATAAAATAAATATAATTTTTTAAATAATAATATATATAATTTCTTTTGGATAAATTTCATATTTTTTCGAAGATATTCATTTTTTCAGTGAATAGTAAAATATAATTATTTTTTTAAACTATATTCATTTTAATGAATTAATTATTTTATGTTTGTTAATATTTTTTGAATATGATGTCATACAGATGAAGTATTATTTATTTTTATATTATTGAATTAATGAATTTTTAACAATAATTACATTGAATTTCAATATATATTTTTTGGGTTAAAATATAGAATTCTATAAAAACTATTTTAAAATGAATAATGAATCAACTCTTTAATTATTTAAAATAATCCTCAATTGTTAGTGTTTTAAATAAAATTTCTATACTATAAATAATTTAAAATTATTATATTTACATTCAATGTTTATTATTAGTCATATAGTTAATATACAATCATCTGTTTCTTAAAAATACTCTACATAAAAACCTGCTGTCTCACCACACCCAATGAATTTATATATAATTAAATTTTTTTCCGTTTTTGTGTTATGTTTTTTTTAAAAATACATTGAATATGAATAATATAAAATAAATTATAATTTCAAATTGATTTTTTATGAAATTAATTTATGAAAATATTAAAATTTATTACCATGATTTTCATAAGAACAATTTTACATTGTAGTAAAAAATGACGTATAAGGATTTAAAATTACATAAAAATGTTGAAATAATATTTTATGAAAAATTGATTCTTTATATTCATGATAATGGACTTTTATTGGGCATTGGTGACATGATAAATCATGGGAGGAATTCCCACATTAGAAAAATTACATGTGTGATAATCACCTCACTTACAAAATACCACCCAAACCCCATCACTAGAAACCATAAAACTCACATTTATAAATAATAAGTCCCAAAATACATTCTAAATTTCTTTTCTCTAATAATATTATCCTTAATTTGTGAATAAAGTGATCCAAAAAGGTCCTTTGGTGAAACACTAGATAAACAATATTAATATGGATATAGGTATTTCCATATTTAGGTAATTGTTTTTATAACCATGTGGGCCAACCATGTGGAGTACTCCTTGAGGGAGCGGCCGTCACATGATGAGCACATAGTTTTCAAAATCATGTGACTAGCCATGCACAGTTTAAAAGATAGTACTCAAAAATGGATATCACGTTTTATTAAACCTAATCACATCAATTTCTTAAATCTTGACCCTAACTCATATTTTCATCCTCCCAGAGTATGGAGAGAGTATCCCCTTTGACCTGGAAGTAATCTAATTGATAATTATGGGGAGTTGAACCCTGATTTCCATGGTAAGTCTTCATTTGTCTTGTTTTTTCCATAATGTACTTCTATTTTTCTCTATCAATTATTTATATATATTAAATTATTTATAGATATATGTTTTTCTTCCCAATAATGGTTATATGTTTCTATTTAAATGTTAGTGGAATAGATATAATGTAGGTTTTTAGAGATTCTACCAATTTTTTATGGAGTTTTCATGAGATTGTTCATTTTCTCCATTATTTCATATAGTATGTATAATTACACTATATTAATATTACTACAACATGAAAGACTACTATCAAATTAGTTTTTATTATTCAAAATAATATTGAAACTATTTTGATCATTTTTATGGAAACCTTCTTCAGTGAGAGTTTATAGAGTTATGAAAATTTTGTGTTTTGTTGGAAATTGAAAGCCCTAACTTTATTTTAATTTGTTTACTTTACAATTTTTTTATATTTTATTAATTCAAATTGTGTTTTCAGTAAAATTATTTTTTAATTTAAATGTTTTGGAAATGAAGGTTTTGTAATTTGGTTAGATTAAATTTTTATGTGTGAGTCGAATAAGATGGATATTTTTTTGAAGTACCACCATCAGAGGGGCGAGTTATAGACCTGAAGATACACTATCAATTGTAACATAAATATTGTGTGATTTGTAGTTTTCATTGGTGATTATATGAAATGAGATGGGTTATGTCCATTGATTATTGAGAGTTGGTTTCCTGACTTGTTTAGGTGTTCTCTTTGGTAATTGTTTTTTTTTGAAACTGTTATTTAATTAAATAAATTTAAATATGATATCCTGTGTTTCTAATTATGTTATATAAATTGTTGTTATTTTTTTAACATGTTATATCCAGGTGGTCTTAGTAGGGGTGTCATTTGGGTAAATTGTACATTCTTTCATTACTCACCCCTTCTTTGTAGCATTGATGTTGTGTAGATATTTTCTATTGATACACATGTAATGGGAAAGTGTGACATTTATTTAATGGTTATTTGTGATACATGGGATGATTTGTGGGGTTGGACCATGAATCATATTATTTTCCATGGATTAATTTATATATAGTCATTGGGTTCAGTTGGGTTTTTCTACCATATTGCACTTTGATATTAGTAGTATCCTGTTATAGTACTTTTTGTATGTCTAGTTTTGATATAAATGTTATTACATTGAGTCGTATAAAATTATTATAATTCATCATTTCTCCATTTTTATTTTTTTTGGTCTGGGTTGGATTATTTATTTCTCAATGAAAAATTAATCCCTTGATTTTATTGAAGTCTGTTACATTTATTGCAAGTCATTTGTGTCTTCGGAATGTTACATAAGGACATGTAAAAAATTCAACATTGAATCAATACAATGGGGAGGGTGGAATGTTAAATGTGGTATCATCTTGAATGATTATTGACTTAAAAGTACTTTCAGATTGTTAGATATAGGGTTATTATTTGTGTATATCCTGGAGTTGATATTCATAGTGGTCTATTACTTGAGTTGGGAAGTTGGAAAGGAGTAGGTTTTTTCGAAAGAGAAATTTAGAGAATAAAAATTAATATATAAAAATTTTATTCTTAAATTCATGGTACCATTGAGTTTGGAACATATGTGTTTGAGAGAAACATATAGGATCCGTAATCTTATTATATTGGGTTATTTAGTGAGACAAGCTTGACATGCATTTTAGAAATAAATTCCCTTTACGAGTTCATATTTAACATTGAGTAAGGATGTATTTTTTTTGGAATGATGGTTATTTGTTAAAATTACTGAATTTCGATTCAATTGTGATATTATGAAAATATATATATATATATATATATATATTGAAAATGGGTAGATTTTGAAATTCATGTTGAAATTTTAAAAAATGGATGATTTTAAAAATGTAGACTTTTGGAAAAAAATGTTTTGATAGTAATGTTGTGGTAAAAAAACCAACAGAAACACATTGGCATTGTCGAAACCAACCAAATGATGCTGCTGGGAATGTGTTTCCACCTAGGCCACTGGCGAACCATATGTTTGATTAGAGTATTGTACAATACATTAATGTTTTGGATCAGAGAAATAGAAGATATAATCCAAGGAAAGTTGATCATTCTGTTATGTTCTATAAAAATAAGACACCCATATTTTTCGGTGATTTAGAAATAGAGATGGAACAGGTGTGAATGAATATGATGAATTGAATATTTTATTTATTTTTGGCACACTAGAAAAATTGAATGTAATATTGGTTATGTATATGTCAGAGAATATTGCATGCTAGTGGTGGGATTTAGTTGTTCATGACAAATTAGATCATGACCTTTCATGGTAGTATTTTGAATAATTTTATTAAAAATAATTATATCCTCATTTCTTCAAGATTAAAAGAATGTTAGACATTTTTCATCTTGAAGAATGTGAGTCTCCCATTGTCTAAGTATTATCCTTTCACCTGAAGTTACTTCTAGTTCATCCATGAAGGAAAAATTATAACAATCAGGGCTGATGTAGGAATTTATATTTAAGATTGATGTGATTTTTATAACTTATTATTAAGAGATAGTTAATAGATATATGATGGTTTCAAAGGGACTTAATATAAGATAGAGGTGGAGGGATCATGTTTATACAAATGTGAAATTGTTGGAAATATAGTTATAGGGTATTGAGAAAGAGGGACACCAATTTCTCATGTAGTGTAATTTCTCAAAACCATATGGATGGATCAGTAAATCTTCTAACAAAACCTAGGAATAATCCATGATTTTCCAAAGAATATATTAATACCATATGCAGAGAGATTGCAGGAAACCACAAATAATATTCCATAATTGAATCCATATAGAAACTATTCATGGTTATTTTATCAATGCTATGTGTTTCGGTATTTGAGAAACTTCCCTTGTCTCATAAACATCTTATGATTTCATGTTATTGGGAAATAAAATCAATATATTCAGCAGAAGAGATAAAGACATGGTTATTCTAGGAATAACATAACCACTCGGAATGGGAAATATCATCACAAAAATAATGAACAATGTGTTTCAGGTAAAATTTTATTTGAAGATAATAAATTCATTGTGAAGGATCAATCTAGACAGTCAATGGTTATAGGTACGATTCTTTTGAATTCTGTCCATATGAATGATTTCATTGATATGGTTTCATATCATTTTTCTTCTTCTTGTGTTTTAAATATTCTATATATAAATTTTGATGTGATTCCTTGTTATTTGAAAATCAAAACACTTCTACGTTAAATATAATGTTAATCCCTTATAAATATTTCTTGTTTTATAACTTCTGATGGTGTAAAAATTGTATGAAATTTCACATTGATTGAAATGGGTGTATATGAAACAATACATGGAATGGGTAGGTTTAAAATATTATTTTCACACATCATTTATTATTCCCCAATGGTTTGTTTTATGATTGATGAAGATGTAAAGCATCTCTTAAAAAATTATCGTAGAGTAAAGATACGTGCAATGGGTTTGTAGTCACCGTAAGTTGAATTTATATTGTTAAAGTTGGTAGCATTGAATTTTTAATTGAAGAATTATATCTACAATAATAGTTTTTTAGATGTTATTGATCATTTTATATATATTTTTCTTGATATTTTCTCAGTGTTTACACTCATAATGGAAGTATGTCTTAAGATTGATTAGATTCTGGGGACCAGTTCAAGTCCATGTTTATAATAATTAATGGAACTAATATAATTAATGGAAGTGAAAGTGTAGTTTGATGAAATAATATTTTCAGGGTTAACTTGACATAGATAATTTTTTTGGGAATCAATTGACATGTTTTTCAAAAAGGCAGATGGAACACCTCAGTTGTGTGTTCATCTTTAATAACCTACCCCTAATATGATAAATAATATATATCCAATTTCTAGAATAAATGATATATTTGATCAATCAAGGGGATATTAGTGGTTCTCTAAAATATAAATTGAATTATGCTATAACCACTTGTGGGGTCGAATGGAGTATTTTCAAAACACATCATTCCGAAGTAGATATGTTCATTACGAGGTTGGGGTAATTCCTTTTGGTCTTTTTAATTCAGCCAAAGTATTAATGGATTTGAAGAATTAGATATTTATTATATATATATTTTTTTGTTCGGTGTTTATGAAAAAAATATTAGTTTATTCATGGAAATGGGATGATCTTTAAAGCCACTTGGTGATAGATTTTGGAATCATGAATGATCATTAGTTGTATGAAAATTTATCAAAGCCTTATTTTTGGATAAATGATGTACATTTACATTCCTATCAAATCTGTGAAAGAGGTGATTATATGGATCCTTAAAAGATAGTGGATGTTATCTCTTAATATATACCAACAATTTTTATTGATATATAGAGCATCCATGGTTTACATACATATTATCAATATTTTTTCCTAACTTATGTTGAATAGAATAAAAAATTGATGTTTTGACAAGAAACAATATTCCATTTTTTTGGAGTGATGAATTTTTTATGTCTTTTAATTAGATTAATTTTATCCTTAATTCATCACCAACATTGATGTTTTTGGAATTACGAAAAGATAATGGTGTATGGTGATAATTCAATATGAGGGTTGGGATGTGTTTGCATTAAAGGATTCCATGTTGTTTATTATGAAAAAATGTAGTTATTGTTTCATGAGATGAATATCCTAATGAATTATTTGGAGTACGATGTTGTAGTCTAAACATTATAGATGTTTCATGATTACATATTTGGTTGGAAATTCTCTATTTTTATGAATCATAATTGTTGAAATATATTTCACAACAAAGTTATTTAAACATATGGAAAATAATATGGTTGAAATATATCTAAAATATCTACTTTTACATGATGTATAAACTGATTAATAGAAATTCGGTATTACATTCATAAAAAATAAATTCATAAAGTCAATTGGAAAAATAAGCTTCAGATATGTGTTAATTGATGTGGTTGAAAGGTAATATACACTAGAATTTGAAGATCGAGGTAATGTTGCGGTATTATTTCTAGTTTTTTTCTGTCTTGAATTAGTGGAGATGATTTAAGATGGAAAATATACTATTTCTAAATGTGTTATGATAAGGAAAAATCTCATCTATAGGGAGACCATTGATTGATGGAAACTGGATGGGTGTTCTGTTTTCTGGTTATAAAATCTGATATACGTACATCCATCTTCATAATAACGTAATTTTATTTCTTACCACCAATAAATATGGATTTTTCTTACTAGAATATTGACTATGTATAATGGATTAAAAGAAAAAATATGGTGACTCAGTATGAATAAAATGGTGGATGAGTTTTTTTTTCAAGATTCCAACTATATCATCAGGTACAAATAGAGAAACAACGAACAACATGTATGTAGACGTCATTACCTATTCCTATTTGGAAATGGGAAGACATATCCATGGACTTTATGATCAATATTCTGAGAATGGATCTGACGAATTAATTTATATGGGTTATAGTGGAAAAAATAACAAATATAACACATTTCATCCCTATTTGTGAATCTCATTGATGTGGGACCTGCCAAAAATCTATATCCAAGATGTGGTAAAGAGGAAATGAGTACCATTTTCAATAGTTCAAGAAAGAGTTCCAAGTTTTACATCCAATTTAATTAAATAAATGCAAAAATCACATGTTACATACTTGACTGTTAATATGTTTTATGATCCTTAGATAGATGGAAAATCTTAAAGGATAATTCAAATTTTGGATGACATGATATAGGATTGTGTAATGGATTTTTTTTGTCTTATTGTATGATCACATACCATTATTGGACTTAGGATATAATAAATGTTTCCAAAACATGATATATATATATATCCCCTTATGAATAATTTAATGGGAATCCTTGTAGTTCTCAACATTGTTGTTGAAAATAGTTGAGACTTCACCAATCTAGTCGAGCCGTTACCACAAAACAATGAAGAATATTAGTTTGATCATGAATTTGATGGAGATATATCATAGTCATCCAAAATCCCATGAATATAATGATAAAAAACCTTTATCATTTAAGGAGAGTGATTATGTATTCTGGTGGATCTCTCCAAGTCTTGGACATTGTCTTCTTAGGATTCGAGCATGTTATCTCCTATATACATAGGCCCTTTCAATATACATTGATGGGTTGGAAAGGTTGAATATCTATTGATATTACCACCATAGATAAAAGAATCAAATTATATATTTCATGTATCTCAGTTGAACAGGTATCAACCTAACACGGACTATGCGATTTGATGGGATCATGCACACCTAGAGCTGGATTCTTTGATAGTTCATTCCCTATATGGATTTTGGATATGAAATATATAGTATTTCATGAAAAATTATTTGGTCTAGTGTGAGTTTTATAGAAAAAATATAATATTTGGGAAAAAAATGGGGACATATGAAATATATGGTTGATCAATGGCCCACATAATTTTTGTGAAATACTAGTTTTGTACATACTTGGGACAATATGGCCAATGGTGGGGATAATGTGGCACGCTAGTTTTATTAATGTAACTCTGTTATTTGTGATTTTGAAGCTTATAAATTTTTTTGGTGAATTTTGGGAGAGTTATGAGCATTTTTTTATTTTTTGGTACTTTTTGAATAGTGAACATTTGGAGTACTGTTAGTTACAACTATGAATCACCTATAAGAAACCATGCATTGGGAGATATGGGCTAATGAATAGGTGAAAAATTATGTGCATGGTTTAACAAAACCATACACCCATCATGAGGATACCTCGTGATGTATTATAGAAGTATTTTTCGTTATTGGGGTATAGTTTTTCTAACCAAGTGGGCCAATTGTGTGGGGTTATCCCTAAAGAATAGGTTGTACCAACATTAGAAAATGGCTTTCCTAATAGTGTGACTAACTATGCACAATTTAAAAAAGAAATCCCAAAAATGGATGTCATGTTTTTTTTAAATCTAGTCACCGATTTTTCTCACCGTTTTGATCGAATCTCAAGTTTTCTACCTTTCAAACGCAACATAGATTCTCCCCTTCGAACAGAACTAATCTGAACAAAAATCTCAGTGCATTGAAGACAATTTCTATATGGTAAGTCATCATTTGTGGGAGTATTCCTTAGATTTACATTTCGTTCCATTAATAGTTTAATATATATATATCTATATTCATATATATATATACATAAGGTTTTTCATTCAATTAATGGTTAGATATGGGGTTTTTAAGATAATGGAAGACAACTAAGGTGGTTTTTTTAGATTTGACCTGATTTTGTTGTTGTTTTTTGGTAATAATCATTTTCTCCATAATTTCCTAAGATTGTTGGAATCTCTATAGAATTATATTAGTATATCATTATGTTTATGTTTAAATTTGGTTTTTTTGATTGAAATTATTTGTGAAATTGTTGTATAATTCTGGATGGAAAACTTATTTGGAGATGATTTATGGAAATGAGAAAAATAGTTATTTTAGAAGGTTGTGAAATTGGTAAATTGATTTTACAATGATTATTTTAAATTTAATGGATAGTTTGGATACTTGGAAAATGATTTTTAATGGATTATTTTTGTAATGGTTTTCCAATGATTGTTTTAACATGTGGTTAGATAAATGGGTTATGTGTGTGATGAATGGGATGACCATTAGTTATGAAGTACAAACATTAAAGGGATGGGTTCTTAAAGTTATGTTACACCATTAATGGTAACACAATTATATTTTGGTTAAGAGTGTTTTTGGACGTTATGTTAATATGAATGTGTTATGGAATGTGGTTATTGAGAATCTTTTTAGTGACTTGTTTGGGTTTTTCAATGCAAATCAGATTTTTTTTTGAGAAATATGTTCTCCATGACAATTTTTATATTCCAATATCAAATATTTCAATTTCATATATATATATATATTTTTTATATAATGGTGATACACATTTCTATCCTAGTATAATGAGTAGTGAGTTCAATAGGGGAAAACCTACTGAGTTATATTACTCAACGATACTTTTTCACTTTGGTACTTTTACAGATTTGGACTATCAACACATATATAAAGGGAAAGTATAACAAAAAATTAAAATTACTTCATAATACTTGGGATGTTTCTTTGGGTTGGATCATTGATCATTTATGGATATATTAAGTTATTTATTTTTATTCTATGACTTTTTTGATGTATTATTCATAAATTTACATTTATATTATTAGTTTTCCGATGTGGTACTCTATTGAAGGATAATTTTTGTATCAATGGAATTACATTGAGTTGTATTACATGATTATTATAATGTACTAGACCACTCATGTATATTACACTGGTGTTATAAAGATATTGAGGTGTTCTAGGTGGTGAGGGTTACTTATTCCCAACACTTAACAAAATTTTCAATTCATTGAATAGTGTTTCTAGTTTAGTAAACTATGCCCTTGGTGAGTCACCAATTGGTGAGTCATATATCAGCGAGTCATCTCTTAGAGAGTCATACATTGGTGAATAATATATCAGTGAGTCATTTTCAGTGCTTTATTTGTTGATGAGACAAATGTGAATAATGTCATCATTGAGATAGATTGAATAATGCTTCTGGCTTCCTACAATTTTATTTATTAGAAATATTATTTGACGTAAAACACATTCATTACCTTTTTATTGGATTTAAAGAAAATATAAATCCCATAACTACTATTTTAACTTACATAAGTGATGGGATGCAAATATATAAACAAACCCTATAGTATTTTCCATTTTATTCTTTAAAGGAATACCTAAACATTACCTTTAACCACTACTCGGTTAATATTTTCAATAGGCCGAAATATTTTCTACTGTATTCATTCTTCTTGATTTCCTTGGTACTAGATTCCTAGATTTCATCATTCCATAGGGTTAATGTGATTGAACTTCCATCTTTGGATTGTTTCCCCTATGAAGTTTTCCTAGTGTATTGGTATCCCTTATTTTGGTGCCACTAAAAATTGTCAATCCATCTTTGATATAATGTATGTTATAATTATATTATTTTTGGTTCCTCGATATGTTTCCTCCATATTCCCCCATTACATGTCATGCAATTTGATCTCCATTTTTCTAATAGAGCTTTATTGGGTGTTGAATAATGGGGTTGTGAAAAAACATCCTCTGGTGGATGATATCATTGCATGATAGGTGATCGTGATATGTTGTGTCAGTTTTTTCTAATTAAAATAATGTTAGAAAACTATTGAGGATGGGAATTAATGGATTATATATTTTATATATTTGAAATCATAGAGTTAGCAAAATTCAGACCATCGATCTCAACGAAACTGTCAAAATAAATGTTGAAGCTGATTATTAAATTGGTATTGATTTCATATTGTACCTATATATCATGGAAATTGGCTGCATATTTTTTTCTATATAGTGTTATATCTATACTATTCTTGTTTATAATGTATTTCATGATAGAAATTGATAAACCATGTAAATAAAATATTAATTGTAAATTAAATTTCTTATGAAAAAGAGGAAGGGTTAATGAATCTGGTTGTGGTTGTGGTGATCGGATAATAATAAAATGGATACAGTTATTCATGTTTTAAATAATGGGATAATTTACTATTGAATAAATAATATTTAGTGTGATTAATTTAATTCCTTTAAGGGTTCTGAGTTACCCTCTCTCTTGTAAAGTCAATGAGACTCATGCTTTGGAGCTATGAGTGCCCATTTTGTGTGAGGGATATATGCCATGTTAAGGGCCATGATCCTAGCTTCCATGTTGTTTTTTTCATTATTCTTGTGATCTGATGTGAGACTAGGATGAGTGATCCTAGATTAATGTTTTGGTATGTGGGGACAATGAGACCTGGTGGGACTGGAAGTAGTTGATTCCAAGTGAGCATAGATGCATCCTTTTATGTAAGTGGGAGTTGGAGAGGACATCAGGGATGCGGTAATACGTTGAATTTGGTGTTACCTATTGATATGATTTTTTGTTTTTAAATCTACTATTTTTAATCCACTTTATTTTCTATACTACCTAAGGTAGAAAGTCTTACTTAGCCTACTTTCAAAAAAGGAAAATAATAATGGGGTATTCTACATTATTTATATCTCTAACTTTTGGATGGTGGATCATCCTTCAATCTTACTAGATTTTGAAAAGACTCAACGGGTAGTTCATCTAGTCAATGTGTTGAGCCCTTTATTCATGGATGTATAGAGCGCTTTTCTATAATACATGGATTATGGAAAGTGATAATGTTGATATATAAATTAATGTTTAATTGTTTAACTAATTGGGTAAGATATTTCTTGGATGTATGCTGAGGTTTTTCCTTTTAAAATTTGTGGACTTGTTATGGTAATTCCTGGAGCGAATGGAACATTGTTGTGATGATAAAGTAATGAAATGTGGGAAATTATAATGGCTAATTAATTGTTAATTATTTAATTTAAATATTTTAGAACTAATAAAAAGTGATAATGTTACCTAATGAAAATATTTAAATGGTTTGGTGCCTATTGGACACCTAGTTATAGTTGTGGTAGATGGCAGTCCAAGAGACCGTAACATCAATTGAGTATAAGACTTGTTTTTCCCATAGTTTGGTTGAAAAATATATTATATCATGTACCATTTTTTATACCCTAATCTAACATATTTCATAGGGTGAATAACAACAAAAGGATTCTAAGCCATAGGGGGTGTTTTCCACAATATCTCGGTGGGAGGATGGTTGGATGACTACCCCCACCGGCACTACTCTCTTCTCTTGGTAGTTATTAGTGGTGTTATACACAAAGGTTATATTCCCTCATATATGTGTGTAGATATATGTAATGATATTTGGTTATTTCACCCACATATATTCTTGATATAGCTTCCTATGGATAACTATAGGTGTAACATGTATAGACAATGATGGCTTTTGGATCTAAACTCGGTGTATGGGATATAATGGCCTCAGTGATAATACCAGATGTATGATACATGATATGGAAGCGTTTTTTCCACTCAAAAACTATATGGTTACATTGGTTACATGGATGTGGTGGTTTGTTTTCATGAGCTGCATGTCGTGTTGCATCACCTAGGTGTCTACGGGAATGCCTTTTTGGAGAGAGATGCTTAGGACGTGTGATGTGGGGAAAAAAGGAAAACTAGGGGGAAATGGTAGCATGGATTCCTTGATATTATTTACTTTATAATATACTATATTATGAGATACTTTGTGATATTATCCATGATGAGGATGGGAATATAGTAAAAAAAATTAGGTGATGAGTTAGTTTTAATTGTTTATTACAATGCTTTAGTATGATTTAATTTAATTTTCATGAGAGGCACCAAAGAGGATCCTATTAAGTATAATGTTATTCTAAACCAACATTTTATAAATTATATATTCAGGTCACATGGAGCAGGATGGAGATCAGGTTGGTTACTACAAGCTTGTGGGTATGTAGGAGTGGTCTAGGCTTTATGTTCGATGCAATTTTACTTTTTTAGGGTACCTGATGTTTTCCCTTTCTATCGTAGTAGTTCTTGCATGAAATTACAAATGTGTACTTCGGTTGTTTTTATATTTTAGTCTATGTAAGAATATGTTGGTGTATATGTAATGCCCCGACCCCAGTTACCTAGAGTCGGTGCATTATTACATAACATTGGCATGATCACAAAGGATCAAGTCTCGAAAGACCGATTAGTTTAGTAGTCTTGGAAACACTAGATATATTCATCAGTCTTACATTATATAATAAGGTAAAAAAACTACAACAATATCTTGTCTTCATATCCCCTCATACTATCCCTATAGGTCATTCATAAATTACTTCTTCACATCTTGGGAAAAATAAAACATTGAAAGGGGTGAGCTCAGATGCTCAGTAAGGATAATAATATAGCAGATGCTTTCATAGATAAGCATAAACACTTAATACAATTTATAACTAAAACATAAGTCTTTTAAACTTGAACTTCAGCATAATATGGAAAAGATAAAATGAAATAATTCCATTTACTTATTCACATAGATATTCTACTAGTCGAAAAATCACATGAAATATCAATAACCACTTTCATAATGATGGAATGCATAATGCCAGAATATCATAACCATATAGCCAAGGCCTCGTGCCAAGACTACTAATAAGATTTTTCCAAGGCCTTGTGCCAAGACACTAGTTTTTCTCATGAGACCTACCGATGCATCGAGGAGCTATAGCAGGCTCCACCCGTCACTTACTAAGTCCAATACATTTCTTATATGAATAGTTTTAAACATAACATAAACATTCATATTAAAACTAGCATACGAAATGTCAATACTTTATCCACAAACCATGAATGGTATAAAAATAGCACATCCACAGTCAAGCATAACTCATTCAATACAATATGGAAGATTGTATTGTATTATATTAACCTCAATCGAGAATGATGAAGGATATTGACATAGATGAAAATAATCATCAAAACAATTAGAGTGAAATATCCCCCTTTTTCTTGAAATCATTTAAAAGTCACACTGTTTGTCAAGAATCCATTTAAAATAGATTTTATAATCAAAGTGTCCCATACCACTTTGAAACTTTTAAAATGAATTTTGATTTTAAAACATTAATGTCCATATAAATAAATACTTAAAACCATTTTTAAAACATGGACATTAATGAAAAATATTTAGAATAATCAATATTTAAAAACACTTAAAAATGTATTTTAGTTAGAGTTTCTAACCAAAATAGAGACACTTGAATACAAATAATTGAGGTAATCAAAACTTTTTAATATCATGAGAATGAAGGGATTCATGATATACTATGTCAAAGTACATTATATACAACATATAAAAGAGATTTGGTGTATAACAAGAATGAAGTCTCAATGGAATGTAAATTGAGATGAATTCTATTATAAAGACCATATCCTTTAGTTAAAGATAAATCAACGACATAATTATGTTTGAAAAATATAAATACATTCAATATGATTGGATATTTAGTGTAAATCAATTAGATGAAATTCACACATATTTTTGTAAAAACAACACCAATGAATTGGAAATTTAACTCAAAAAATTAAGATTGAGTTAAAATTACTCTTATCAAGTTCATACCGATGACTTGAGAATTTATCAATGGAGTGATTATGTGTATAAAAATTATATATACAGAAAGGGGAGTGGAAATTATGACATAATCAAATGAATAGTGATTCTACACATAATCTTGGAGTAAAATAATCAATGAAGTATGCGTAAAGCCGAATGAGTGGAAGTTGAAATTTCAAATTCCCTTATTGATTTGGTAACATAAAAAACATACACCCGTGAAAGAAGGATCATACAATGATGATGTAAATATACATGAATTAACGTATATTACACAATGAATACAAACATGGGCAGTACACACACCACATGTAATAAATAAGTGGTGAACAATGGAATTCTCACGGAATTAAAAGTGAGATAAGAAACCCCATACTTTGTACTTTTTACTTGGTCGAGGGTAGGTTAACCTCCTGTGTAATGGTGAAATAATTTTTACTGAATTATACAAGAATAATATGCATTAATATGATATCATATATGATATTTTAACACTGATTGGTTAATAATATCTTAGAATTATCGCTGTTTCGGGTGGTAACGAGTTCACTTTCCTTTATATTCGTTGTTATTTGATCCATATTTGTTACTAATGGGATTTATATTATTCATATCCAGAATGATGTAAAATATTTAATCCTTATTTTTAATCATTAAATGAGAATTAGTCTGGAATTAACATGATGGAGAATGAATCTCATCGCGTTCGTGGAGACGGTAGTCCGTACGTACGCACGAGCGACAATATCATTCTTTTTTATATTAAAATAATTTTTAATTGGAGGGTATATCATATAGACAGAATAATTATCATGTTATATTTATTATTTACATTAATTACACATCATTATTATACCTATCCAAATAATAATTTATTGAATGACAATTATACCACGATGGGGAGACGGTAAGCCGTACGTACGCACGTATGGTGACATGTCATTCAAAGGATGGATAGAATACTGAATATGGTTGTACCATATTTATAATAATATTATAGTATATAGAAGATACTGAATTCATTATATTATAATGGGAATAACAATGAAAGAAGAAGTTTAAGAATAAAAGAATTTGAAAAAGGGTGGTAAAAACATTACCTCTTCTTCGGGTTCTTCCTTTTGATTTGATCAAAAGCGCTCCTTAAGTTGTCTTTCTGATCAAACTAAGGCCTCTAGGTTGTAGTGAGGGAAGTTGATATATTATTTGGGCAGGGTTTTGCTGAACCAAAAGGCTTTGAAGATGTGAAGTAATGAGAAGGGGGAGTGCCCTTTTATAAGAGGGGTGAGGGGCACCTTTGGAAAAGCTAGAAATATTATTTTATAATAAATTTATATTCAGTTTCTAATGGATCCAAAGTGTATTATTTAAATGTTAAGGTGGGGATAGGTCGAAATCCACTAAACCAATAGAATTTAGATAGGTTTGGGTCATTATATTAACCTTATCTTTAAGTATTAACTCTTAGTTAATTAGATTCACTTTTACAATGTCTCTTTGTAATTTATATTATATGGTTAATAAACATACTATATACATCCAAGAGACCCCCAAGTGGTAAATTAATGACACAACTATCATTATATAAGTCTCCTGGCTACGCCATATATTTTTAGTAATTTAATATCAATTAATAATATAATATTTGTTTTAAAAACTTATTTATGTTAATTTTGACACTATTCAATAATTTATTTTTATGAAACTCATAACAGAATTATTACTTCGAAAAAAGTAAATTAAATCAATCCTAATATTTCATATTAACCTATAAAATTAGTTTAATTCAATAAAAGTCTCCAATTATATTTATTTGGGTATTTATAATATCAATTATTTTAATTTTTCACTAATATTGTAATTACTTCATCATCATTGTGTCATAAATAAATTAAATTTTATAATTTCTAAAAATATTAAATAAAATATCATTATGTTGGAAATATTTTTATCTTTCTAATTAATTATTATAAATGAATTTATCTTATGTGTAAACCTATATTAAAAATGTTTTAGTAAAACAACTTTGATTTTAAATCTTTTAACTGTTCTTTGAATTAAATAATAATTAATGTCCTAATCTAATCCAAGTGGACCTAAATGATAATATTTTATTCCTAAGGTTTTTTTGGTCGAGATAAAGTTGTCCAATAGAATTAGGACATGTGTTAGGGTAATATTAATATCATTTTTACCCTTAATTACCCTATTTACTTTTAACTGTGGTAAATAAAAGCAAAAAGTTACTATTCACCAAAAATTATTTTCATCTCAATGAACCACATTTTACTTCTTGATATTAACCGTGTCTTTCGGATTTTTGAAATTCCACTCACAGAAGTGGTAAAATTATGTTTTATGAAAAATTCAGTTTTTTAACTACAACTTAGTGGTTTTACAATTCATCAAAAAATGAAAGTTTCCCAAAAAATACCAAAAATTAGGCCTAAGCTATATTTGATATTATGAATTCAAAAATGATTTCTATTTTACCAAATTCAAAACAAATAAGTTGCATTAATTAATTTAAAAATTAATTTCCATCGTCAAAACAAATATCGTGTTTTTAAGAGATAATAAATGTCAAAATATTGACACTTGTTTATGTCTGGTTTAAATCTGAAATCTCATCCAATGACCAGCATTGTATTAAATGGTAAAAATATATTCTAAATATACTTTAAAACCACTCAAATTAATAATTTATCACAATTAATTATTTCGATTAAAAATGTTGTTTTTAATTAAAATTTAGTAATTTTCACTATTCATCAAAATATGAAAGTTATCCGAAAAGTACCAAAATTCACCCTATGCTAATTTTGATATTACAAATCCAAAACTGAATTCCATTTCGAAAGATAAAATTTATAAAATTTCAAAATCTAGGTATTACTAATCATAACAGCTAGTTTGATTGGTTGTGGTGTGTTAGAATCTCGAAGTTGCGTACAATGCACGTCATTGCATTATTCAAAGGGAAACATACCGTGGAAGCTTGGGGTGTTACATTCTCCCCTCCTTCAATAAATTTTTTCCTTGCAATTTTTTTAAAATTCGTCTTGAGAATATAATGGAAAGTCCCACATCGGAAAAAGAGTCAAAAAAACTATCTCATTAATTTAAAGGAAGAGAGGTATAAAGGTGACCCAAGATAACCCATACTAGGATTCCATGTAGGAAAACATGTATATGGACAATAAAATAAGTGTTAAGTTCTGATGGAGAAGGATAGAAAACCTGATCAGGAGAAAGTTAACAACAAGAAAATCACAAACTTGTTTTGGGACAAAAGGTCATTAGTCTCCCAGTAGGAAAAGTAAACAGACAACATATTTTTGTTTTAAGTTACATTACATAAGGATGAGGAATTCATTTATGATATTGACTAAGAACATAAAGAAATATACTTACATTTTAATTAGAGTTTCATTCTTTAATAAAGTTTTACCACTAACTCATTTTTTTGAACAATGAGTATTCAAGAAGAGTTGGTCACAATGGAAGAGCTAGAATAAACTTCTATAGAAATAAATGATCCACATAGGATAAAATATATATTTACCTTGTCTTTAGATATTAATCAAAACCAAAATGTTTAGTATAATATTTGATGATCCCCCAAATGGATATTCCATTAGAGAAAAAACACTAATCTTAATTTCTAAAATTAAACCATCAATACCCCAAAGTTAAATAAATACCATTCAATAATAAATTGCCCTTAAAATCCTTCAATATAATACAAACTAATATTGAAACTAAAAACTTATAAGAATGTAGTCTTCTACGTTAAATTGTATCTCCAAATGACATTAATTACTCTTAAAGTCAAATACTTAAAAGTAATTAACCTAATCATTTTCATAAACAACCCAAATCACTATAAATCCACAATAAAAACAAAAAAAATCCCCCATTAATCCTCAAATGAAATCCCATACTATTATATTTTCCATAAAAAAAGTGAACAACTTCCAAAATAACATTTATCATTTAATTACCAAATCATTTCACTATACCAAGGGTATTCATTTTATAAGACATAAGATCTCAAATCAAATTATTAATGATCAATAAATCATTTAACTAAAAATAATAGTCACACTAACCAGGGACTTCACGTAGTCCAGTGGTAGGCGATAAATCCCAATCGCACTTTGGTTGTGGGTTTCATTCCCACAGCTTTGTCTGACACGATGAGTTGTCACACGGTCTGCGTGTTGTCCTTTTTCAAAAACTATATTTTATAAAATTACCAAAATGAGATAAATTCCTCCAATTAACTATAACATAATTTAACCACAAATCTTATCTCATACCTTTCATTTTCATCCCAAATTATAATAACTTATAATTTCCTCAAACCCAATGATCATATAAAACCAAATGTTTATTTATAACTATATTCACAAGAGAAAAGATAATTCATTCTCAAATATCATTCTCACATTAAAAACTGCAGGGTTAAAAATACAAGAGAAAATTATTTCGAAGTAAACCCATCAACAAGGAGCACTAATACATTTTAAACATTTCTCCAACCATTTATTTCCACATAGCTTCTTCTTTGACCAAGAAAATATCCTATAGAATAGGGAATTCGCTCGGGTAATGGCCATGTCCCCAACATTTAAGGTAAATGACTATAAATGGACTCTTGGGACTATTTTTATCTTCTTCCATAGTACTCTTCATTTTTCTTTAGAAATTCTTCACTTTATGTCCTTCCTTCCCGCACGTAAAGCATTTCTTTGTCCCATTGAGACACTTTACTTGGTGTCTCCTTCCACATTTTCTGCATGATAGAAATTGAGGATTCCTTTCTCCATGGTCTCCACTGCTGGAGCTCTTATCATTCATCACCTTTCTCTTCTTTTTTGAGTCCGGGAATTGGTTAATATATATATTGTTGATCATATTTTTGGAAAATTGATTTGGCATAAAGATGATATCTTTTACGCCTATCAACATTACATTTTGTTGCTTATTTCCACCACCATTCCCATCTTGTACATCATTCTCAAAGTCACTATAACTTCCTTGGAATCCATCCATTGACTAAAACCAGAAAGCATTATGTGAGTAACAGTAGTCATAAAATCATTTAGAGATTAAAATGTCACCATATTCTCAATTTGAAACACATTAGGATTAACCAAGGTCATTTACTCTCATCTTATATATTTAATACATAAAATATGTTAGTAAAGAAAATGTAAATTATCCTAAGCATATCCCCCGGGAGTGTCGTAAACAAGAGTGCAGCAAGGCCCATTGTCGTTTACCAGTTCCCGTTCGAGTCAAGTTCAAAGCGGTGTTTTCAGTTTTTACCCCTAGGTACATCTGTGCCAGAGCCACCTCTACCTACTTGTATCCACATAGGGATGTATAGATCGAAAAACTCACAAAATCTCTACAATACCAAAATTCTAGAAAGTTCTTCTATACTATTCCTCAAAGTTCATCTTAGGTCTACGTGCTCTAATCAGAGTTTATCTAAATCTAGCTTCCAAGGTTTGTACTAAAATTCCTCTGATACCAACTGTAATGCCCCGACCCCAGTTACCCAGAGTCGGTGCATTATTACATAATATTGGCATGATCACAAAGGATCAAGTCTCGAAAGACCGATTAGTTTAGTAGTCTTTGAAACACTAGATATATTCATCAGTATTACATTACATCATAAGGTAAAAACAACTACAACAACATCTTGTCATCATATCCCCTCATACTATCCCTACAGGTCATTCATAAATTACTTCTTCACATCCTAGGAAAAATAAAACATTGAAATGGGTGAGCTCAGATGCTCAGTAATGATAACAATATAGCAGAAGCTTTTATAGATAAGCATAAACACTTAATGCAATTTATAACTAAAACAAAAGCCTTTTAAACTTGAACTTTAGCATAATATGGAAAAGGTAAAATAAAATAATGACATTTACTTATTCAAATGGATATTCTACTAGTCTAAAAATCACTTGAAATATCAATAACCACTTTCATAATGATGGAATGCATAATGCCAGACTATCATAACCACATAGGCAATGCCTCGTGCCAAGACTACAAATAATATTATTCCAATGCCTTGTTCCATGACACTAGTTTGTCTAATGTGTCCTACCGATGCATCGAGGAGCTATAGCGGGCTCCACCTGTCACTTACTAAGTCCAATGCATTCCTTATATGAAAAGTTTTAAACATAACATAAGCATTCGTATTAATAATAGCATACGAAATGTCAATACTTTATCCACAAACCATGAATGGTATAAAAATAGCACATCTACAGTCAAAAATAACTCATTCGATACAATATAAAAGATTGTATTGTATCATATTAACCTCAATCTAGAATGATGAAGGACATTGACATAGATGAAAATAATCATCAAAACAATTAGAGTGAAATATCCCTCTTTTTCTTGAAATCATTTAAAAGTCACACTATTTGTCAAGAATCCATTTACAATAGATTTTAGAATCAAAGTGTCCCATACCACTTTGAAACTTTTAAAAAGGAATTTTGATTTTAAAATTTTAATGTCCATATAAATAAATCCTTAAAACCATTTTTAAAACATGGGCATTAATGAGAAAGATTTAGAATAATCAATATTTAAAAACACTTAAAAATGTATTTTAGTTAGATTTTCTAACCAAAAGAGAGACACTTGAATAAAAATAATTGAGGTAATAAAAACTTTTTAATATCATGAGAATAAAGGGATTCATGATATAATGTGTCAAAGTACATTATATACACCATATAAAAGTGATTTGGTGTATAACAACAATGAAGTCTCAATGGAATGTAAATTGAGATGAATTATCTTATAAAGACCATATCATTTGGTTAAGGATAAATCAATGGCATAATTATGTGTGAAAAATACAAATACACTCAATATGATTTGATATTTAGTGTAAATCAATCAGATGACATTCACGCATATTACTGTAAAAACAATACAAATGAATTGGATATTTAACTCAACAAATGGAGATTGAGTTAAAATTACTCTTATCAAGTTCATAGCGATGACTTGAGAATTTATCAATGGAGTGATTATGTGTATAAAAATTATATCCAAAGAAAGGGGAGTGTAAATTATGACATAATCAAATGAATAGTGATTCTACACATAATCTTGGAGTAAAATAATCAATGAAGTATGCGTAAAGCCGAAAGAGTGGAAATTGAAATTTCAAATTCCCTTATAGATTTGGTAACATACAAAACATAAACCCATGAAAGAAGGATCATAAAATGATAATATAGATATACATGAATTAAAGTATATTACAGAATGAATACAAACATGGACAGTACACAGACCACATGTAATAAATAAGTTGTGAACAATGGAATTCTCACGGAATTAAAAGTGAGATAAGAAACCCCTTACTTTGTACTTTTTCCTTGGTCGAGGGTAGGTTAAACTCATGTATAATGGTAAAATAATTGTTATTTAATGATAAAAGAATCATATTCATTAATATGATATCATATATGATCTTTTAACATTGATTTGTTAATAATATCTTAGAATTATCTCCGTTTCGGGTGTTAACGAGTTCATTTTCCTTTATATTCTTTGTTATTTGAGCCATATTTGTTACTAATGGGATGTATATTATTCATATCCAGAATGATGTCAAATCATTATACCTTATTTTTAATCATTAAATGAGAAGTAGTCTTGAATGGATATGATGGAGAATGAATCTCATCGCATTCGTGGAGATGGTAGTCCGTACGTACGCACGAGCGACAATATCATTCTTTTGATATTAAAATAATTTTTAATTGGACGGTATATAATATAGACATAATAATTATCATGTTATATTTATTATTTAAATGAGTTACACATCATTATTATACCCATCCAAATAATAATTTATTGAATGACAATTACACCACGACGTGGAGACGGTAATCTGTACGTACGCACGTATGGTGACATGTCATTCAAAAGATGGATAGAATAATGAATTTGGTTTTTCCATATTTATAATAATATTATAGTATATAGGAGATACTGTATTAATTATTTTATAATGGGAATAACAAAGAATTAAGAAGTTGAAGAATAAAAGAATTTGAAAAAGGGTGGTAAAAACATTACCTCTTTTTCGGGTTCTTCCTTTTTATTTGATCAAAAGGGCTCCTTAGGTTGGCTTTCTGATCAAACTAAGGCATCTAGGTTGTAGTGAGGGAAGTTGATAGATTATTTGGGTAGGTTTTGGCCGAAAAAAAAGGTTTGAAGGTGTGAAGTAATTAGAAGGGGGAGTGCCCTTTTATAAGAGGGGTGAGGGGAACCTTTGGAAAGGCTAGAAATATTATTTTATAATAAATTAATATTCGGTTTATAATGGCTCCAAAGTGGATTATTTATAGGTTAAGGTGGGGATAGGTCGGAAAAAACTCAACCAATAGAATTTAGGTAGGTTTGGGTCATTATATTAACCTTATCTTTATGTATTAACTCTTAGTTAATTAGTTTCACTTTTACAATGTCTCTTTGTATTTTTATATTATATGGTTAATAAACATACTATATACATCCAAGAGACCCCCCAAGTGGTAATTTAATGATACAACTATCATGATATAAGTCTCTTGGACGATCCATAGATTTTTAGGAATTTAATATCAATTAATAATATAATATTTGTTTTAAAAACTTATTTATGTCAATTTTGACACTATTCAATAATTGAATTTTATGAAACTCATAATAGAATGATTACTTCTAAAACAGTCAATTAAATAAATACTAATATGTCATATTAACCTAGAAAATTAGTGTAATTCAATAAAAGTCTCCAATTATATTTATTTGGGTATTTATAATATCAATTATTTAAATTTTTCACTAATATTGTAATTACTGCATCATCATTGTGTCATAAATAAATTAAATTATTTAATGTCTAAAAATTATAAATAAAATATTATTATGTAGGAAATATTTTTAGCTTTCTAATGAATATTTATAATCGAATTTATCTTATGTGTAACCCTATATTAAAAATGTTTTAGTAAATAAACATTTATTTTAACTCTTTTAACTCTTCTTTGAATTAAATAATAATAAATGTCCTAATCTAATCCAAGTGGACCTATATGATAATATTTGATTCCTAAGGCTGTTTATGGTCGAGATTCACTTGTCCAATAGAATTAGGACATGTGTTAGGGTAATATTAATATCATTTTTACCCTCAATTACCCTATTTACTTTAAACCGTGGCAAATAAAAGTAAAAAAGTTACTATTCACCAAAAATTATTTTCATCTCAATGAACCAAATTTTACACTTTGATATTAACCGTATCTCTTGGATTTTCGAAATTCTACTCACAGAAGTGGTAAAATTAAGTTTTATGAAAAATTCAGTTTTTTAACTACCACTTAGTGGTTTTACTATTCATCAAAAAATGAAAGTTTCCAGAAAAATACCAAAAATTAGGCCTAATATATATTTGATATTATGAATTCAAAAATGATGTCTATTTTACCAAATTCAAAAAAAAAATCAGTTGCATTAATTAATTTAAAAATTAATTCCTGTCATCAAAACAAATAGCGTGTTTTTATGAGATAATAAATATCAAAAGATTGACACTTGTTTATGTCTGGTTTAAATGTGAAATCTCATCCAATGACCAGAATTGTATTAAATGGTAAAAATATATTCTAAATATACTTTAAAACCACTCAAATTAATAATTTTTCACAATTAATTATTTCGATTAAAAAATTTGTTTTTAATTAAAATTTAGTAATTTTCACTATTCATCAAAATATGAAAGTTATCTGAAACGTACCAAAATTTAACCCTAACCTAATTTCGATATTAAAAATCCAAAACTGAAGTCCATTTCAAAAGATAAAATTTATAAAATTTCAAAAATTAGGTATTACTATTCATAACAGCTAGTTTGATTGGTCATGGTGTGTTAGAATCTCGAAGTTGCGTACAATGCACATCATTGCATTACTCAAAGGGAAATGTACCATGGAAGCTTGGTGTGTTACAGTATATCTTATCTGTTTCTTCTAGAAGTGTTCTCATATATATCAATGCCTCATATTTATTTGTTTCTTCTCACATTGTCGGCCGAGGATAGGTAAAATGTTTTGGAGGGAGTCATGAAAATTAAAATTAATCATTATATTTTTATTTCATTTTATTTAAATTGGTTTTATTTTTCTATTTCTAAATGTGAGAATTATCTCTATGATTTATTAGTGCCCTTGGCATTTATTACTTGCCATTTTTATATTAGGGATGTTTATTAATGTCAGGTAACAATTTTACCTCAACCCAATCCAATGAGTAGGGGAATGATTTTACAACGATATCACAAGGTGATCCACATAAATATTAAAGGATTCTTGAAAACAGATAATCTCCTAATTCAATGGGGAATTACAATGTTCTCTGGATAATTATACTAGATTTTGGGTTTAATATTATTTTAATTTATAAGGGTTTTATAAGGGTTCTCCGAGATAATCTCATAAGGAACCTAAATGAAATTTAAAACATTTTTAATGAGTTTTATTATAAATAATTTATTTTTAAAAGATAAAATAAAATATATTTTAAATGTATTCATGTTTCCCTTCATGTTAAAAATGTTATGTTTTCAAGAAATTGATTTTGATGTGTTTTCATATTTTTCATTAGAGTAATATATTTATTCATTTTACGTCCCTTTGTAGTCATTTTATTCTAATAACTAAATTTTAAACTGTTTTTTAAAGGATATAAAGATATTTATGGGATTTCATGAGGCAATAATGAATTTTGTGATTGGTATTAATGAAAAATAATAATATTTTTGAAAAAAAAAATTTATTGTGAGAAAAATGGATCTCTCTCATAAGTGATCATTTTTTTATTTTATATTTTTCTTATGTATGATTAATGACATAATTCAATAAAACAATAAAATATAAAATAACATCAATGGAAATAATTAAAAATTAATAACATAAAATAATAATTATGAAATTTTAATCTTGATTCCATTATAATATGTGGTTTTTAAAAGATAAAATGGAATTTACTAGATGAAACCACCATAAAGAAAGGTGAAAATAAATATGGGGTTAAAAATGGAGACCTCAATATTGAATCATCAAATAATTCCTTTTTAGGGAATCCTTAATAACCTATTAGTTTTTGAAATACGTTTTTCAAAGAAATTTAATTATTTCGATATTTTGCACTACATGTATTTTAGCATGTCTTACACACAACATCTTGTTTAAACAAAATATTGAAATTCCATTATAATATTATAATTTAATGTGATAATTATCAATTATTAATGGGAATGGTTATTACAAATACGTTTAAAAAAAGTAAACAAAATATATTATTTATATATTTCTAAATTCATTGATGAAAAGTACATTAGAAATAAAAATCAGCACCACCTGACAATAAATGAAATATATTTTAGAAGATTTATATTTATTCCCAAAACTGTGTTTTACATCAATAAATTAACCAATCTCATTGGGAAAACATTGTTAATGATATATATATATATATATAATTTTTTTTTAAAATATTAATATTCATCTTATTTGTTTATTGGATAATAGATAATAGTAAATATTTTTATTCTAAGAAAGTAATCTTTCTAAATAGATGTTTTGCCTCATATTGTTCAAATATATTAAAATAAAATTTTGAAACTTATAGAAAATTAATTGGATAATATTGACCAAATTTTCACGAAAATCAGGTAATAATTATTTTAGGTTGATTTTTTTTCAATTTACACTAAAAAGTTAAATTGATGATTGAATAGTTAAAATTTCTTATTTTTATTGGAAAACTACATTTTTTATATAGAATTTCAGATGTTCATTTTTTAAAACCATTTTTAAAAGTAAATGTATTTATATAATATATCTATTAATATTATTATATTCATTTTAATAAATATAATATTAAATTTTACTATAAAAAACTCTTATATACTTTTGAAAATTTTCTCTTCAAAAAACATCATTCTCATCCAATATGGAATATTAATATTAAATTAACCATTTCAAATATTGTTTATGTAATTTTGAAAAATGGATCCTATATATTTTATCATAATTATTTATATTATATAAAAATTTATTCTTACTTATTGATCATAATGAATAGTAAAAAAGGAAAAATTAATCATTATGGTTAATGTAAAAATTGGGTTACCAAGGGTTACACCAATATTAAAATGGTTAATAGTGACCAAGATAAAGTATTAATGTGATTTCATGGAAATATAACCCTTATAAACATGCATGGATCTAATAAGTGGTCATTTTATGATTATTTCTACTGAATGTATTTATCATTTAAGATTATTTATCAATATTTCCATGTAGTTTTCAAGTGGGTTCTTCACCCTAAACATGTAAAAGGCCACCACCACCATTAATTTATCCACACATATAAAACCATATATTTTGGCTAATGAAATTGAAATATATCTTAAAAAAAATTATTTATTATCACTATCTAAAAAACTCCAAAACATATCCTTGATATCATTATTAATAAAAGATCTAATTGTGGTTATACTAAGTTAATTTATTAGTATTAACTATGCTCATTCATTTCCTTTATTTCTTTTTCTACTTTATGTATGATTTAAAACATCTAATATAAAAAAATATAATAGATAATGATATTTTATTTTTTTAATTTAATATCTAATATCCACATAAAATTCAATAACATGAAACGTAAAATTGTCAATCATCAGTATGGCATACTACCACCTCAAGAACTAATGTCATCCATTTTCTATCACTACATCTTATAATAAGATTCAAGATTTAATTTATTTTTTCTATGTGATATTATATATATATATGTAATTTTTTATTTATTAGTTTATGTATCATCTTCTATCCCATGAAGGATACAATAATTTCATTCCGGTGGTTCAAAAACTACTACCTCATGAAGCAATTTGTATCAATTTCACTTATTCTTTACATGGAATGTATTATGAATAAATTTTTTAAATATATTTTATATACAATAAATAATAATTATTGGGGAATGGATATAAATTAATAATATTTATTTTTTCTAATCCATAAATAAAATGGAAACTTGATTCATTAGTTCATATGTCATACCGTCTCCATAAACAATGTATTTAATTTTTTACCTATATATTCTATGGATTTAAATAAATTATAAAATAATTAATATATATGATATATATGTATATATATTTAAAATATTTTAAATATGGTGTAACCATGAACAATTTATGGGGCCCAACTATTACAAATCAAAACATTCAAGAAAAAAACAATGTTATTTCCCAAAATATAGGTTCAACATATAATAGATGAACAATTGTAAATAATCATTCAGAGTAATATAATGTATGATATAACATATTTAATTATGGTTATTTTATAGTTTTAAAATAAAAATATATTTTTTATATTTGTGGTTTTAGTTAGAATGAAAGGCGTCAAAACTTAAGGTATTGTTTTACATTTCGCTATTTTACTTTTTAAGACACTTTTCATACTCAGCAAAAATTTACTTCAGCTAGTGTAAATAAAACAAATGAATTTATTATATTATAATTACCTAGAAAATTATTAGGATTTATATCTCTATTTTTTACTGCATTATCATTGTATTTGGGTTTTAAATATTAAATGTGTTGTAAATCATTTTGTCACAATTTTCTTTTTTGAGACATATATAATGTTATGTTACTATTATATATCATGTGGGTTATATATAGTTTAGTTTAATTTTAAAATCATTAATATGTTTATTATCATTATATGTTAAATTTAATTTATTTTAAATATTTCTTGGGTCATTTTATTCAATGTCACCAACTTGTTAATGGTGTAATGTAACAATATCATTGTTGGTCGAGAATTAATTGGTTTATAAATCAGAAGATGAATTATTATAATCATTTTTTATGTGAAACTAGTTAAATCTATTCTACTAATTTTATTTCATACCAATACACATATTACCTTTATTTAACACTCTTCATGTACTCAACATAAAAAAATAATGTTTTTTAATTTAATTAGACTTTATTTTTCTATTTAGTAAATAATATTTATTAATACAAAACCATGTTTTCTAAAAATGTTTTCAAAAAATTTTACCACTCAAAAAAGTATAAATTGATTATATTTTTATTCCTGTAATATTTTTTAAAAATTTTTAAAAAATTTTATTGATTAAATTTTAATAAATAATTCTTGCTTCTATTTGATATAAAATGTGGGAAAATTGATTTTTTAACTCGTACATATTTAAGGGTATTTTCCACCATCATGACCACTAAATGTATTAAATACCACTTTATAAGAATCAAATATCTTTTTCAAATAACAATATTTTGATGCATTTTTAGTATTTAAAAACTTTTTTTTAATTTAGAAAGGCTATTTTTATCAAGAAACCATCGATTTAATTTTGTATCAAACTCATTATTCCTTAAATACAACATCTTTTGATATTACATATGTTTTTCTTACTATATAATTCAATGAAATATTTAATATTCATCACATTAATGGAATATGTTCATGAAGAGAATTTTTTATCAAAACCATATCTTTTTAGTGGGTGATGTTATGATGAAATAGTTAAGTGATTATAAATACTATTTCAATTAAAAATGTTTGCATCTACTGAAATTTTTTATGAAAGAAATTTATTCTAAAGGATTATGATATGATAAAAGTTATATTCCCTCTATAGATTATTGATTTATGTATTATAATATTATTGTGAACTATGTATTCATCCAATACATTGGTTAATTATTAATGATAGAAGATATCAAATGATACATGAAAGGTTTTCCCATGTGAAAATAAATATAGTACATGCGATATAATCCCATCCTCAAAATATGAGGGTATAAATCGGGTTATCTAATGAAAAAACTAGTTGGTACACTGGTTGTTATGCCAACAGAAATAAAATTGTTAAACACAAGGTAATATATATACAAAAAAATTGGGTATATGGGAGAGTATCGAATTCAAAAAATAATTTTATACCTGGGAGGTAATCCTATGTAAATAAAAATGGGTTTCATGGGATTTTATCTCATGTCCCAAATAAGTTGGTATATGGAAATTTATTCCTATCCAAAACTACTTCAAAGGATTATTATACGGATCCTAAAACTTTATGAATGACTAGATATATTTACATAAAATAATATTTTATGCGATTATCTATATTCACAAAATCCAAGACTTATTGAAATCTTATTCTCTTAGGGTTCATGTTTTTTATGAAATCTTAATTCATATCTAATGAACTAGCATGAATCAGTTTTATGATATATGATATGAATGGGGTGGGTTTAAAATTATATTATCATGCTATCATTCCACTATTCTCTTGTAATATTTTTATCTCTCTTTATTACACTTAATGATAATATGAGATCACCCTTTCTTTTGTTTCATTTACCGATGATGAGATTAATTTTTAATGTAGGTTCTGTATAGAATGGATATTATACTAGAATATCATTATAGGGGATGTTAAATATATTTCAACGAATTATATGATTTTATTTCCAATATCCATATAAGAATTTGTATTATGTTCTTCATGCTTCATTTTGTGATATATATATAAACTATTTATCTTAAATATTTAGTATCAATGTAATAAAATCATATGTCACTATAGTTGAAGGAAGGGGATATGTTTAGAAAACCAAATTAAACTAGGATGAGAAAAATAATATTTAGATCCATATGTATATTTATATAATGATTTCTAATTATAATGAACATTATATAAACATTTCATGGGATTTTGTTAATGGATTGAGAAAATGGTTTCAAAGAAATTACATCAATTTTAGTTTACTAATGTTTATTCAACATTGGAAAATCGGTACCTAGGGATAATAACTTCAAAAAGGGTAATTTCATATTGACTTGATCGTCACGTAGTTCATAAAAACGAGATTTTATTCACACAATGTAATGACATATGTATTTATAGAATAATACTTATTCATATATATTAATATTTTTAATAATGTTTTAATTTTACTTTAAAAGGGATGATTTTTCCAATACTGTACTCGATACGCAATAAGGAGTGTCTCAGAATTCATTTGTTGCACACAATATTGTGTTATACCAAAAAATACTATTATTATAATATTATTTTAAATAGAATTAAATGCCAAGTCTTTGGAATAGAGGGAATGGAAAGTATCATATGAATTATGAGAATATGGTTTACAAACATTTAAATATTGATTCATTGGTTACTAAATTTTTTATAAATGGGAAAAAAATTTATATATATAATAAGTGTTTTTATGAAAAACAGTTTTAAAATAGAATAATTGTGTTTATAAAATCAGATCAATCATTATGGGTTTTTAATGAAAAATATATTTTATATATTCAAATTTATTTTTTAATTTATTATTATTTATTTTATAGATATGATATAATAATAAATTCAATTTATCCGATAAAAGAAGTATTTTTTCTAAAAATTAATTTTTTATACCTTTTAATAGAGAACCATTTTTAAATTGATTTTGGACACCATTATATATTCTATTTGACAAAATAATCTTCTTATTTACTAGTGGTACATCACAATTATAATATTTCGATATAAAAATAATATCTATGACTATAAATAGTCAATATAAATCTAAAATTATTTCATATATCATGGTATTTTATTTTTAATTTTTATACATTAAATAAATTAATATACTTTTGACATAATGAAGATATAGTGATTAAATCATTAATAAAGGATTAAAATAAATTATATTATAAATATTAAAAAAAATTTATTTAAATTTTTTGATGCCATCCACTAATTTTATGGATATTATTGACTAGTTTTATTTTATTAAATTTCTTTGTTTTGTAGTAATCTGGTGGCTATTAATTTGTAAAAAATATCTTATAATAATAGTGTCTATAATGGTCATAATTCATTAAATGAAACGTAAAAAAGATTATTAAATGATTTCAAATTCTTAAAAATAAAATATTTGTCCAAATGGTTAAGAGAAGTAAAAATATGTCAAAAATGACTTTTTCAGTCATTTTCCATGATATGGTAATTACATTAACCCGCAATGTGTAAATAACATGATATCACTTCATGATTAAAAAGGAAAAAATAAGGGTTAAACAAAAATGATAAGGTTAAAAAAATATTGGAAACATGTCTAAAAATGTTGTATAATGGTTATTCAAAAAAAAATCATCAGACAATATAATGAAATGTGTTTTAGACAATTATTAATGGAAGTTGAATTTATTGTAAATTAATAATTTGAGGAATTACTAAAGTACCCATCCTCCCTCTTATAAAATGACACCACCTCCATGTCATGGATAAGAACATATTATTTCTGTGTTTGGTGAACTATTGCTTAACGAAATGATAATTGTTCAACATTCTCCTTCCACCTCTAATTGTGGACATTATGATAAAACTATATTTATATATTATATTTATTATATTTATATTATCTATATGATTCTTTATTTTTTATTTACTACATACCATTATGATTTTTATAATGTGCAGATATGATAATTTCATTTGAGAATGTGAGGACTACTGCCCATTCAAAGTGATATGACTCATTCATCCCATACATGTAATGTAAAAATATTATAATTAATTAACTTATGTAACATATATAACATATAAACTATTCTATAATTATAATATGCCAATGATTCATTTATTTTTCATTCCATTAATATAACGAATAAATAAAAGTATTCCTTCTTACGTACCTAAGACATACCGTCTACCTAAATGGTGTAATTCATTTCTTATCTCTAAATGTTATTTATAATAATAAATACATATATATACTGAATATATATGATATTTATATCATGAATAATATTATGGATATATTATAATTTTTTCCACATGAAATTTTTTCAATTATAACATGTTCATCTTGGACTCATGTACTAAATATCAACCAAACTACTGATATGAACTTGAATAATTATATGATGGTTATAACAAGGTAATAAGTTATATAAAAGGAATATTAATCATGAAAAAGTTAATGAAGCAATTAGAAATCAACATATCCTTATTATTCAAGGATGTTCAGAAAAAATAAGACAAGTAAAACTCAAGGTAAGGGACTTCATCTAAAACTCTATTTATTTAGAATATTTGGGTCCATACATGACCTTTTATAATATTGTGTATAATTATATCCATTTTCCTTTTATTTAATTCAAATGTTTTCAAAATGAATCTTTTTTACAAATAATTTTATTAAAAAACAAAGGGAATGTTTATTTTTAACATATGTAGTGACAATAACCTATTCACCACCTCAATAATTATTAGATATTTTCCTTCCATAACGAGGGGTAATGTTTTAATTAGGAATATAAACAAAATATTCAATTTTTATTATTTTTGTTATTTAAAATGGTTTTGATAATGCATTTATTGTTTCGATATCTTGAAATGATTTATTTTGATTGAAATATATAAATTTTTTATTTCCTTTATGCATTTTGTATGTGTTATGATTATGTTATGGTTCCTGGGAATTGATTATGTATATTGGTGGTTACATGTTAAATCAAGGTTGGGTAAGCCTGAGATTACTCCCAAATTCTTTGGGTAACATGACAGGGTTAATCATTAAGGTTTTTCCAAATAAATTTAGGAAGAATACTATGATTGGTATTCCAACGTAACAATGATGGTTACTCCCAATGTAGGTGTGAAAGATAAAATGTATGTATGTTATGGATTCCACTATTTACCATTGCGATTTATGATTTCTATGTGTTATTATGATATCCTATTATTTCCTAACGTTTGTTAAAGGTCTTATGATTCATGATTAGAAAGTATGATTTCATTGATTTGTATGTATTCATGGATTAATGTTTTCATTACTTATTTTAAAACCGTTAATGAGATTCTTATGTACCTTCCACGTTTTTTAAAAGTTTTTTCACATGGTATAAGAAAGGGAGTGATAAACGAAGAATTTAAAATATTTTTATCAAGAGAATTTTTTATGGTGTTTTATTATTGTGAAAAAAATTTGGATAGAGTGGAAGTGTCTACATTTTAATATTTGAGATGTAGTGTAATAGATATAGTATAATTTTATAAAACTATAAACCTAAAAATATCCTAAATGTGAGTTTTTAACATAACACAATATTATGTAATGTTTAAGTTGATTCCTTATAGTTGGTATTAAATGTCGGTTTAGATATTTTTTAGGATAGAGTATTATACGGTTGTAGGTAAAGGATCTCATATAACCAAGCAGGTTATTATCATATGGAGTATTTTGGAAGGTTATGGTAAAATAGTTGATTGGATAAAAACATAAATAATGGAGATATAAAGATATTTATTGATTATAGTAATATATATGTTTTTTTATCTTTCCCTCTAGTGGATTCATTTTATAATTTTAATAATTCCCTTCTTGTTTAAGTGTTTATTCTTTTTAGCAGATGAAGGATCATTTCTAAAGATGGACGAAAAGAGATATTGCACAAACATTTTATCCCTGCTTGATGATTTAATCATAAATATTAAATTGAAATCATGTTTGAATTATTTTGACATCTTCTTGAGTATTTTAATCACATACCAGAAATTTTTTTAGTTATTGATCGTGTTGTTGAGCGCGTCAAATTAGTTGTTTAATTTTGACTCGAATTTCTGCAGTATAACATCAACCCTAGGTCATCTCTCGATGAAGCCTTAGATCATTAATTTAAAAACAGGGCTTGTATTATGAAATTTGTAATGGAATTATGTATTTTGAAACTTGGGGTATTGATGATTAATGATTGAAATTTAAAATGAAAGCAATAAAACTAAGTAGAAACGAACAAGATTAAATAAGTGTGATCAACCCGGGGTACTCCGATAATGTTTATTCTTCATTGCTTCATGATACAGGGTCATGGTCTTTTAATAACTTGTTTATAACACCTAAAACAATAATGTTACTGTGTTTATACTAGGATACCTCCTTGGGTTTAGTCGAAAACACACAATGATTCACCAGACACCGCCGATGATTGAGTGATTTGTGTTTGACTTCATAACTGAAACTCACCGAGGCAACACACTAAGAACTCGATGTGCTGTCACGTTTTAAATTTTATTTAATTTTGATGCCATGACATATATTTACATGGCCTTGAAAGTGCATATGTGAGTTCAATTTACCAATATGAACCACACAAACACTGTAATTGAAAGGGGGAAAATGAAGTTGTGAACAGTGTGTGAAACATCACATGAATGGGTATTCCAAACATGATTATATGAGTTGAGCATGACATACTAGTACATAACTCAATAAAATTAAAGAAGATTATGATGAAAAAAACATACAACTTGGAATTAAGAATATCATTCAATATAATACTAACATGAAGCTCGGGATTACATCACATTCCTCTCCGGGTAATCAAAAGGGGTTTGGAAACCAATGGGAGGGGAAAATGAAGAAGATGTTGAAGTAACACTTCCCATAGCCTTAGGAACTTCTAGTTATGATGAAAAGACCATTATAGGACTCAAAAATGGTAGCACCTTGCCTCTGGTTTGAACTCCAAAATGGTGTGGCCAAGGTGCCAATTCATAGTCAAAGTTGGAGGTGGTTTTTGGCACCCTAATTTCGATAATCCGCATGGTCCATGGTTTTGTCCCGCCATACAGTCATAAATCACATTTCCCAAAACAACATTGTTTTTAAACTACACCTTATCTACCTCCAATTAAAATGTGGTGGCGGATATAGAATATAATAAGAGATATTATATAAATACAGAACCATTGTTTTGACCCCATGCAGATCTAGTTTATTCTTCATATCAGTTTTTATGGGATACTTAATTATTTAATTGGGCTTCAGTGCCTCTATATTAAATTAATATAATGATATTTAGGACCATCCCACAATGGTTCATCCCATTTTATCATACGGTTAAGTAGAAAAATGTGTTGTATTCCACTGGTGTTCTGGGATCATGTGCAGATTGGCCCATCATTCTTGGACATCATCATGGGTCCTCCAAATCACCTCCACCTACAATATAATTATCAAAACAAGTAACATTTCCATTTTTAACTGTGTTTAACACAAAATAATTGAATACAAAATGGATTAAAATTTGTTATTATACATATAATTTTCAAAAAAATACCAGTTTAATATATTGGTATAAGGGTGAAATAAAACAGTGAATAATGGTACGACCACACCCACACAACTAAATATTTGCACTCCTGGGAAAATTATAATATCCTAATCATGGCTAATTCCTAAATAAAATGTGTGAAAACATCCATTAATATTTGGAAATGAAATTTCGCATTTCACCTTTATGGAATCAATTTTCTTATCAATTTTCTTTTCCCACATTCATATTTGTTCAAATTCATTTGATAACCCATGCACCATGTCGCAATCTACCTCACCAACAAAATTTTCATCTTTACTCAAGGAAGATATGAATGTAGAGTTATTCTCTTTTCTTAGATTCCATGTGAACTAACCATATTTTTACAAATATTCTATGTTCTGTACATGTAGAAACTAGTGTGATACTTAAGAGGACTTTCAACAGGTTTTTCTGAGGTTCATGGTTTTTTAGGATTTAATGTTTAAAAATTTGAGGCTGAAGATGAGTGATTCATCTCATGTGTAGAAAACATGTCAAAATTCAGCAAGTGTTCACAATGAATATACACACTCAACACCTCACAAAGTACACCACCTCCAACTCACTCTCCTCGTTGTCCATTTTGTGGGTCACAACCAAACAATGAATAATAATGAGTAAACATCCTCTTTCTCAATTTTTTTGGTTTTGTTCTATTTCATTTTTTATTCAATGTACAAAACTATTTTTCTTTTATTTTTTTTGAGATAAATCGGCAAACATGTATAAAAAATGATGTAACATGGATTATAAACCCATTTCCCAATAAAAATGTAGTCACCCTTTATATTAACCCATAACAATGATTCTTTTTCTAGAATTCCCACAGAATCACCCTTTCAACCACACATGCTGAAAATAAACAAGAATATACACAAGATATGGGTAGTTAGTGATAAATTAGCTTGTAATGTGTCTACCTAACAATAATTTCATTGTATCTAAGGCTTAAGAAGGATAAAATGTAAAGGTGTCCAAAAATATAGGATAATTGTTCAATGGGAATTTTAATAAACCATTGCCTCTATCATGAATGTATCATTCTTGAATCTTATGGCTTCAAATAGAATCAAGGGAAGTTATAGTTTCTCTACTTGACCCGAGACTCTCAAGAAAGTGACTAAAAAGTAGAATATGTAACAAAGGTCTTAGAATGTCTCTCTGGTAAGGGATTAAACTATTGGTCAGTGCTAATGAGGCATGGGTTTAAAAAATCCATTAAACACATAAGAATTATTAGAAAATAAAAGTTATTGAAAAAGATTTCATATCAACATTCATTTGGAAAACATTTTTCAAATACAGTGGAATTTTCAACACAATCGACTCAAGCAAGAAAAATGATTTTGGTTATTCTTTTTAAGATCAATTCTTATATAAAAATATCAAATAAGGAAAAATAAATACAAAATGAAAAAACACTTTTTTTTATTATTTTTATTTTTTTATCTGTTTTGTTTTTCTTAAATCTTAACTATGACATGTCACCCTCCCCCAAACCTACAAGTTACATTGTCCCTAGTGAAATTATTTGAAATAAATAGACAAGTAAATAAAATGTAGGGAGAAGGGACATCCTGCTAAGTGGTGTCATATGTGGCATCCATCAGTTAGATTTTATCCATTACATGTTTTGGAAAATCATCATAGGGGTGTTTCAGCCACTGCCCATTAATAGTAATCCTTTGTCCACTCTTCTAATGAAAAACCTATATAGCAACAAAATGGAACACATCAGTAATGATATAAGGACCGAGCCATCGAGAACAAAGCTTACCTGGGTGGAGCTATTTCCTGGAATTATACATGAGAACCTTCTCACTATTATAGAACTTCTGATGACGAATTGTGCTATCATGGATAACTTTTGTTTTTTTATAGATTTAGGAGTTCTCTTATGAATCTCGTCGAATTTCTTCTAACTCTTGAATATGGATCTTTCTATGCTCACCTACATCTGAAAGATTCATATTACATTGTTTTAAATCCCAATATGAATGGTGTTGTTTCTCTACTGGGAGGTTACAATCCTTAACAAACACAATTCTGTATGGTAAAATTCCTATTGGGGATTCAAAAGCTATATAGTACTCCCAAAGTGCATCATCCAAGTGCAAACTCTAATCTTTCCTATTGGGTTGCACCATTATTCCCATAATTTTCTTAACATCCCAATTTGAGATCTATGCTTGTCTGCTAGTTTAGGGGTGATATGATTTAGAGACATTATGAAAAACCCCATACTTACGAAGAAATTTTTTTCATGTTGTGATTAAAAAATGTTAACCCTCATAACTAATGATGAATCAAGGTAAACAAAACCTACTAAAAATTTGGGACCTCACAAATTCAACAACATCTCGATAATCATCGGTCCAAGTGTACTTTTCTTCAACCCATTTAGATATATAGTCAACATCCAATAATATGTACACAAATCCAAATGAATTTGGAAAATTCCTAATGAAGTCAATGCCCCATGCATCCAAAAATTCATTGAATAACATGTGATGTTAGGGAATTTACTACCTCTTGGAGATATTCCCTGTGAATTCACAATGACGGCATGACTTAAAAAAATATATGGGATTCCCTACACAATGATGGAATGTAATTTCCTAAGTCAAGGACCTTTTAGGCTGTACGTTGAGATCCAGAGTGGCCCCCACATTCCAAGGTGTGGTAGAAGGTCAAAACAGATGTGAAATCATGGTCAGGGACAGACCGAAGAACTACTTGGTCACTAAAAATTCTCTACAATTATGGGTCATCCCAAATGTACCATTGAGAATCATGCTTACGCATATGGATTTCTGAAGTTCTAAAATCAGTGGGGACCATATATTTTAAATGAAAATTCACAATGTCTGCATACTAGGGAGAATGGTCCATAACATCATAAATGGTCTCAAAGGGATGAATTCTTTAATAAGGAGGGGAGAGTAAACATGATGGTCCAATGGTGGGGAAATCTTACTAATGTGGTCGGCTGCCACATTTTACACTCATATCTTATCATTAATCTCATTGTCAAACTCTTGGAGGAGGAGCATCCATTGAATGAGGTGAGGCTTAGCTTATGGTTTTTTTAGGAGAAAACGAAGGGAAGAATGATCAGAAAAGACAATTATTTTTGACCTAATAAGATATGAATGAAATTTTTTCAAGGGAAAAAATAGAAAGAATTTATTTTTCAGTTTTTTTGTAGTTCACCTGGGCTGGGTCAAGGTTACGTGAGGCATATTCAATGACATGAGAAGCCTTCTCAAACCATTGTGATAAAATTGCCCCAAGTACAAAGTTAGAGGCATGACACATAAGTTCAAAGGGGAGATACCACCTTGGTGGTTGGATTATGGGAGGTGATGTGAGACTCTTTTTTAGTGAATTTAAATCATCCTCACATATTTTATCAACAAAAATTCAAAATCCTTTTTGTATTAATTAGGATAAGGGAAGTGTGATCATATAGAACTCTTTAATGAATAGGCAGTAAAAACCAGCATGACCCAAGAAAGATCGCACCACATGAACATATTTTGGATATGGAAGTGTTGAAAATAATTCCATTTTTGATTTATCCACTTGAATTCCATGTTTTGAAATAACAAGCCCATGAACTATCCCACGATCATCCATGAAATGAAATTTCTCGTAATTTAATACAAGATATTTTTCAATGCAACGACGTAGGATAGAACCTAGGTGTGAGAAACAATCATAAAAATAAGTTCCATATACTGTGAAATCATCTATATAATCTTCCATACAATTCTCAAGGAACTCTGAAATTATATTCAACATACAACGCTGATAAGTACCAGGAGCATTAGAAATACAAAAAGGAATTCTTATGTATGAAAATGTGCCAAATAGACTGACAAATGTTGTCTTTTCTTGATCCTCAATGGATATATGGATTGGATAATAACCTGAATAGCCATCAAGAAAGTAGTAATGGAACTTACTATCCAATCGTTCTATCATTTGGTCAATTAAAGGTAGATGAAATTGGTCCTTCCGCATGGCTTGATTTAGTCGACTGTAGTCAATATAGACTCGCCAACTGTTTGGTACATGTATTAGAGCAAATTTATTCATTTTATTTGACATAATTGTTATTACTGTTTTTAAGCACAATTTTCACTGGGCTAACACAATTACTATAATATATGGGAAAAATGATCCCCGCAACAAGTAATTTACTGAAATCCAATTTTACCACTTCAAGGAGAGTGGGATTCAACCGGAGTTGAGATTTTATTACGGGCTTAGTCTCATCATCCAAAATTATATGTTGCACTCAAATAGATTGGCTACTCTCGGGAATAACAGCCAATGTCCATCCTATTGTGTTTTTACAATATCTCAGAAGGTTGAGAAATTTTGATACCTTTTGTTGAGAGTGGTTATTAGCAATACTGACGGGCAATTGGTCAATACCCACAAAATATGAATATTTTAAATTATATGGAAGTGGTTCGAATTACAACGCCACAAGTTTTTTGACCGAGGGAGGGGATATAGGGGGAGTGAGGTCCATGAAACTTTCTATCTTTTTAGGTTTATTCAGTAAGGATAGGAAATCAATTGAAATGATATTTTCATTATCATCAACATTCATGGGTACCTCAGAATGAACACACTCATCAATTAAAGAACAAAATATACTTTTTTCAGAACACTCAAAACATGAATCAACACTAAAATAATCTAAGGGTTAAGAAGAGGAATATTAATACGAGTATTGTTAGAGGAGAGATTTGTGTGTGTGTGAATCATTAGAGAGAACATCCATTGAGAAGACAGGAAGAGTTTAGTGATCCTAAATGGGGTGTGTCATAGCCTTAAGTATGTTTAAACTTACCATCTCTCCACCAAACTCCATTTAAAGTGTAACATTGTGAATGTTGATGATCGTCTTTGTTGTTTTGAGGAATGGACTCCCATGTATGAGAGGATTGTGTCCATGTGTTCAGGTATTTTCCATCTCAATAATGTAGAAATCCGCGGGGAATATGAGATTATTCACTTTTACATTGGGATCCTCAATCACTCATTTTGGATGAATTATACTCCGGTTGGCATTTTTCAAAACAATGCATGTTGGTTGAAGCTCTCTAAATAGCAGAGAATTATACAAAAAGTGAGACATTACATTAATTTACAAACCAATGTCTAGCATAACATCAGAAAATATAGTCTCCCCTTTAGTACAGAGTATCGTGAATATACCCGGATCTGTTCATTTGGTTGGCATTGCTGGTTGAATCAAGGCTGATACAATCGTCCCCAAATTGACTCTCTCATTTCCCTTTAGTCTCCTTCTAGGGGTGCAAATCTCTTTAAGATTTTGGGCATATCGAGGGACTTGTTTAACATCATACAATAAATGAATGTTAACATGAACCTTTTCAAATGTATCCAAAATTTCATTATCAATGTCATTATCAAAATTTTTCATAGATTCTTAGAGTTATTGGGGGAAAGAAAAAGGAATGTATTGATCATTTGAATCAACAATGATTACTAAATTACCCTTTTTGTCTTGTATTTCATTAACTGTAATTTTTTAGGGTTGGGAAAGATAGTTTTAAAGAGGGGGACATAACTGTTGTGCAGAACCAGTAGAAGGGGGAATTTCATTACCACTGCGAAGTGTAAATACACAAATATTATCTTTTTTCCTTCAGATTTTTAATGGGATGGGACGGTAGTTGTCGAGAGCCTTGCATTGTAATATCACTGATGGTGTTTTCCAATTGTCCCACTTGAGTTCGTAGGACTTGAATTACCAATTGTGTGGTATGTTGGAACTGGAGGTTCTTGGTTTTCATTTTCATCACTATATCCTCAAGGAAATGTTTATATTTTATAGGAGGAGGATGATTGTTTTGATAATTTGAAGGATAATAATGTTGTATACCTTGGCCTTGTGGATACCAATTCTGAATAGGGTAGCTTGAGTTTCCTCTTTTTCGGTACTGGGGATGTGCCTAAAACCCATGGTTTGGATTTGGACTGAATTTTTCCTACATGAAGGGAGGTGTTTCTTAGAATGGATTCCTGGGGAACACTACTGCACACAACTCAAGTTAATCTTGAAGTTGTGGGCATTGGTAAGAAAAATGAGTATTGTACGAACAAATACCACAATGTAATGGAAGAGGAGGAGATTGTGAGTTACCTTGTCCTTGAGATAATTTCATTATAAGGGTATGAATATAATAAATATTATTAACTACATTTTTTTCTAGTGCGGAATAACTTACCTCATGAACTCCTTGGGTTGGTGAAATTGCTCGTGTACCAAATTGTTGGTCATTTTGAGCCATGTTGGATATTAAGTCATGAGAGGCGGAGGGATTTTTGTCAACTAGGTCACCATCAGCTGCAACATCTATCATTCCATGATCCATGGGGACAATTACCTCATAGAAGTATTGGATTAAAATTAGTTCACTAATTTGGTGGTGGGGGCATCTTAATTAATGTCTCTTGAATGTCTCCCAATATTCTTGAAGGGTCTTTCCTTGTGATTGCCTAATTCCACAAATTTCATTCCTAATTTATGTTTTTTGGGAGGTAGGGATGAACTTCTCTAGAAAGAGTCATTTAAGGTCATTCAATCCCCCAATTATGATAGGAAGATAATGTAGCCAGTCTTTGGCTACACCATCAACAGAGAAAGGGAAGGCCTTAAACATTATTAATTCCTCAAACACATTTTGGGGTTTCATGGTGGAACACACTATGTTAAACTCCTTAAGGTTTTTATGAGGGTACTCACCAGGAAGGCCATGGAATTTATGTAGAAAATTGATGAGACTAGATCTTAGCTCAATGTTGTCTGCTTTCTTAGGATATTGGATGTACGCAGGTTGGTACTCCACATCAGTGGTGGTAAGTTCTTTCAATGTTCAATTATTTGCAGCCAAGTATTTGTGGCATTGATTAGGTTCAATTTTTTATTTGTTTAAGACCACTTGAGGTTACAAAATTGGTTCCTCAATGTTACTTTATCGACCTTCTCAAGATTCCTTGATTTTTGTGTGACATGACTTTTCAATTTAAGGGTCAAATTGAAGTAGTGTTTCTTTACTAGATACGGTCATGAAAATAAGTTGTGATGTTTTTTTTAAATAAGTGTAAAATCACCTAAGAAGAGTTAAAATATAATATAATTATATAATATAGAATTATATAGAGTGATATGGAGATGAAGAAGAGAGAGGGATAGAGAGAGAACACACCAAAAACAACACAAAATAATGACAAAAACCAAAAACCAAAACAATCAAATGGGGGTGCGGTATTGAAAGGAGTACTAATTTAGAAGTAAAATTTATAAATAAATAAATGTAAATAATTAAATGAAATTATCATAGATCCCCGGAAACAGTGCCAATATTTGAGCACGTTGTTGAGCACATCAAATTAGTTATTTAATTTTGACTAGTATTTCTGCAGTATAGCAGCGACCCTAGGTCATCTCTCGATGAAGACTTAGATCATTAATTTAAAAAGAGGGTTTTGATTATGAAATTAGATGTGTAATGAGGTTTTTAAAAACTTGAGGCATGTTGATTAAAAATGAAAATAAAAAATGAAAGCGATAAAACAATGTAGAAATGAACAATATTAATTATGTGTAATCAACCTGGGGTACTCTCCGGATGTTTATCCTTCATCGCTTCATGATATAGGGTCATGATAAACTAATGCTTGGTTTTTAACAGCTATAAACAAATTTATTGAGTTTATACATGGATTCCTCCTAGGGTTCAGTCGAAAACACACAATGATTCACCAGACAATGCCGATGATTGGGTGATTTGTGTTTGACTTCATAACAAAAACTCGCTGAGGCAATACATTAAGAACTCGATGTGCTGTCCAGGTTTGTATTTTATTTATTTGTAATAAAATGGCACAAATTTACATGGCCTTGAAAAGGAATATTTGAGTTCAATTGACCAATATTAACTATAATTACACCGTAATTGAAAGGGGGAAATAGACGTGGTGAATGGTGTGTGAAACATTCCATTAATGGGTACACCCAATCATGATCATATTAGTTGAGCATGACATACCCGTACATAACACAATAAAATTAAAAGATATGATGAATAAAAACATCATTCAAATTGGAATTAAAAAGATCATTTAGTATAATACCAACATGAAGCTCGAGATTACATCACGTTCCTCCCCGGGTAATCACAATGTGTTTTGAAAACCATTGGAGGGGAGGATGAATAAGATGTTGATGTTACACTTCCTATAGCCCCCAGAAATTATAGGGATGATGAAAAGACCTATTTGGGACTACAAAATGGCATTAAATTGTTTCTGGTTCGAACTCCCAAATGGGGTACCCAAGGTGCCAATTTATAGGCAAAGTGGGAGGTGGTTTTGGGCACCCTGATTTCAATAATCTGCTTGGTCCATTTTTTTGTCCTGTCACACAGTCATAAATAACATTGGACAGAACTAAATAGTTGTTTTATAAAACCTTTTATACCTCCATGTCAATTTTGGCAGCCGAATATGGAATATAATAAGAGATAGTTTTGAAATAAAGAGGGAATGTTTTGAACCAGTGTAGATCAACTTTATTGGACAGATCAGTTTTTATGGGCCTCTTAATGAATGAATTGGGATTTAGTTACATCATATTAAATGAAGATAACGATATTTCGGACCATCCCACAAAATTTTATCCCATTTAAATTCACTATTATGTAGACACATGCGTTTTAGTCCACTGGTGTTCTTGGATCATGTGCAGATTGGCCCATCTTTCTTGTACTTCATCATGGGTCCTCCAAATCACCTCCACATACAATATAATTATCAAAACAAGTAACCTTTCCCTTTTTAAAAGTGTTATACACAAAATAATTGAATCAAATATGGAGTTAAATTTTTTATTATAATTGTAATTTTCAATACAATACTAGATTAATATATTGGTATAAGGGTGAAATAAAATAGTCAATCGTGGTACGATCAGTTATCCAAAACCTACTACATTCTAAAACTATTTTATGGGTAATGGTATCTTATTCATATGATTTCGAGATCTCATCTTTTCTAAATCTGTCGAAAAGTTTAATTACATAATTGTAGTGAACACTTACATTTTGAACATAGGACAACATGCAGAAATAGAAAGGTTACATCCTGAAGATCATGATATATTGATACAATGTATGATTAATTTTCTTTCCATAAAGAATAAAAAATATTTATAATGATATTTATAAATGATGTGGATTTTTCTATGGAGAAATAATTTATCAAGTAATAATGTGGAAATTCATAGTTAACGGAGTATGAAGTACTATGAATGAGTAAAATGTCTACAAATAATGGATTTAGAAGTTATGATATATTGTAGTAAGATAAATTATTTAAATTTAATAATGCTCTTTTGATAATGTTATTACTTTGGAAACATTTTCCTAGTATGTGTAACCCAATTGTTTGATATGTTAAAATTTTATTCAAAGAAAAATTTTATCTTCATGTGTGGACATAATAGATAACCTTAAGGGTTTATATGATCATTTTCTTTTAAGTTCATGAATGGTTATTACATTATGTGATTGAAAATGAAAGCTATTAGATAAAAATTGAGGATAAAGATGGTTGTGGTTATTTTTTTAGGAAAATATCTTATTTTTTAAAATTTTATATGAATGATATGGTATTAGAAAATGTAAAACCCACAGAATGGGTGACAGTCCATCGTGTCCTGCAATGTCATGGGAATCAAACCCTGTACCGTAGGACGACAAGGGGGTATCACCTACAACTAGACTTCATATAGTCCCCAGTTAGTATGACATATTCATTTTAGATAAATGATTTTAGGGATAATTTAGAATTTAATTTTGGGATATTATGATTTATCAAATTGGTATCCATACTATAGGAAAATAATTTGGTGATTAAGTGATAAATGTTATTTTAGAAGATGTTCTCTCTTTTAATAAAACATTATTCCTTTGGAAAATAGAATACAATAAGGTATCAATTTTCGGGTAAAGGTTGGAATATTATATTTGAATAATCTATGTTATTATTGTGAACATATTTTGATTTGGGATATATATGGAAATTTTTATCCTATCATAGAAATTTTTTGATTATGTAAATTAAATTTCAGTATGAGACATTAAGAGTAGTAGATGTTATTTGGAGATAAATATTAAGATTTATTATGGAAGACTATGTGGTCAAATTCTTTTAAATTTTTAGTTTCAATATCAGTTTTGATTATTTTAATAAACTTTAAGGGAAATTTGGTATCGAATTGTCTTTTTTGATCTTTGGGTATTTTTTGTTGAATTATGGAGATTAAGAGCGGTATATCTTTTTATTAAGGATTATGCATTTTGGAGATTATTTAATCTCATACTAACAATTTTGGGTTTGGTTAATGACTATAGATAGGGAAAATATATATTTCATCTTTTTTGGATAATGTGATTCTCTATAATTGGATTATAATGCTTCAGATGCGACCAAGTCATCTAGAATATTCATTGTTTGGAGAAATTATGATTTTGTGGTTGAGATTTACTAAAGGATGAAATACTTCTGGAAAAGTAAGTATAATTCATTATTTTCTTATTCAGTTTCATATATAATTTCCTGATCATTAGGAAAAGGAACATAAAACCAAAATGTTTTCCATTTACTTTTTCATCTAGGGAATCGAAGACCGTTTAACCCATTAAAAGTTTATGGTTTTCATTTAGTTATCATTCTGCAGATGTTCTTTACTATCATCCTCAATCAGTACTTGTCACATTTTTTCTCTTCCATATCAATTTTTACATATATGGAATACTAGTATGTGTTGTATCATGTGACTTTTTTTCTTCCATTTCATTCTTTTATAGTAATTGTTTTATTGACTATTTTTCAAATGTGGGGTTTTTCAATGAAGTTTCATAGCCCAATTTTAAAATTACAAGCACGTAATTTCTAGAAGGGTGGAATAAGGTAATTACCCAGGAATTTATAGAATAATAAATTTTCATATATATTAATATTTATGAATAATATAATAATTTTACATTAAATGTGATGCATTTTCCAAAATCATACTTGACACAAAACAACAAGATTCTTTGAAATCATATGTTGCAGAAAACATTGTGTTATACCAAAAAATAAAACAATAATATTATTATTTAAAATAGTAGTTACGCCTAGACATTGGAATTCAGGGAATTAATAGTGAGAACTAATTTATGAAAATATGGTTTATAGAGTTTTTAATAATGACTCATTGGTTACCAAATTTATTATAAATGGAAATAAAAACCCATTGAATATAAAGGATGTGTTTTTATGAACACATATTTAAAAAGAGAATCATTGTGTTTATGAAATCATATCACCATTTATGGATTATTATTTAACGAAATATATAAGCCATATATTCATATTTAATGTTTTAAATTCCTCTAATATGTTTTATAGATATGATATAACAACAAATTAAATTTTTTAGATAAAAGAATTATTTTTTTTCAAAAAATGTAGTTTTACCGCCTTTTGATTGAGATTCCTTTTCAAATTTATTTTTTTGACACATTTATAAGTTTTATTTTAAAAAATAAACTTTTCAATTATAATTGGGACATCAAAATTTACATTGGATGTCAATTTGGTATTTTTCTGATAAAATTCATATTTTTATATATAGTTAAAATACAAATTTTTAATTCAAAACATTTATTCAATATAATTTATTTATATAGTTATACTATCATTTTAATTGGTTTTAACGTTTAATTGGATTAATATATTATCATTTAATCCAATTTGGGTAATTTTATGTAATTTCCAATTGATATTGGATATAAAAAATGTTAATCTTTTGATAGTTATTAATTCTTGAAAACTCACTTTTCAGTTTTGACAAAGAGAATTAATTTTAAATTACTTACTAAAACATCAGTATTTTAAATTTTGAAAAATGTATTAATTATTTGGATTCATAATTTTAGAGTTTTGTAAATAGGTACCTTTTATTTTTGGATACTATGAATAGTTATTTTAGTAATTATTTTATTTACCAATGATAAAAGGTAAATCTGATAAATAAGAGTAATAAATTAATATTATACTAAAATTAATCAACCTTAAAACAAGTTATAATTTTATTAAATGAGATATGTATGACCATTTTCATCATTAGGTTGATTTTGGGAACCCATGGAGCCACTTGGATATGAAAATGAAATTTTATAGGAATTAATTTAATGTAAAGACAAATATAACATAAACATTAATATATTACTAATTCAATTTTAATATGGGGTTATGTAATAGATATATTTGATAATAAATATTAATTAGAAAGATAAAATTATTAACTACCTCATGGTATTTTCATTATAATTTTTATACATTTTATAAATAAATTTCATTATGACACAATGAAACGATGATTGTTTAATTTTCTCCTACCACCTCTCATAATGGCCATTATGGTGGCACTTTATTTATATATGATATTTTATTATATTTATATTGTAGCTATTATTTAGTATTTTTTATTTAATTCATTTCTTTATTCTTTCGATAATGTGAATATACGATACTTTCATTCGAGGAAGTGCGGACTATTGCCCTCTTAATGTGATATGACTCATTCATACGATACATGGAACATACAAATGCTGGAGTAAATAAAGTTTTGTAATATATATAACACATATATTATACATTAATTTTAATATACCTATGTATCATTTAGTTTTCATTCCTTTAATATGACAATGAAATTAATATATACTCAAGATATGTACGGCCTACCGTCTCCTTAAACGGTGAATTTAATTCCATATATTCAAATGTTATGTAGTATTATAAATTCAAATATATACTGAATATATATGATATTTAAATAATGAATAATATTTTTGAGATAGTGGTATTTTGACCACATGGGAAACTTTCAATTATAACAAGTTCTTTTTCAACTAAAGTACTGAATATCAACAAAATGAATGATATTAACTTAAAAAATTAGAGTATTGTTATGAAAAATGTATTAAATGATATAAAAGTAAAAATAATCAGGAAAAATGTTCTAAAAAGTATAAATTAACATCAGTTAATTATTCAGTGAGATAGATAATGAACAAGACTAATCCGACTAAAGGTAAGGTACTTCGTCTCAATCTCCTTTCAATGAGTAATATTTTGGTTTATACATGACCATCTTATATATGGTGTATAACAATATCAATTTTCTTTTGATTTAATTAAATATTTTTAAAATGAAATATTTTTTTGAAGCATTTTCCTAAATAAAAAGAGGAATGTTTCTTTTTAATGTACGTGGGGATAATGACACTTCCTCCGCAGTGAGAGCTATTTGATATTTGGATTCCTTATTATACCATAATTTTTTTAAATGGAGAATAAATTACATATAACCTTTTTATGTATTTTAGTATTTAAAATGTTTTTGATTAGTTTTTATTATGTAAATATCATTAAATGATATATTTTTATTGCAATGTTGAAATGTTATCTTTATTTTATGTTTTTCTGTGTGTTATGATTATGTCCTGGTTCATGCTAATTGCTTATGTATACAGGTGGATCTGTGATAATCCTATGGCGTGTGAGCCTGAGAGGGCACTTCAATGCATTTGATAACATGAAAAAGGTTATTATTATTATTATTTTCATAAGAGAGTTAGGGAATATAATTGGATGGGTATTCCAAATATAACCATGAAGTTTACTCTATATGTGGTAGTGAAAGCAACAATGTAAGTATGTTGTAGATGTCACAAGATACCATTATGAATTATGATTTCTATGACCTATTCATAAATCATATGATTTCATGAGGTATATTAATGTGATTATGTTTTATGAGTAAAATGTGTGATTTCATTCGTTATTATGTATTTATGGAGTTGTATTATTTAGAAAAAAATTAGATAGAGTATAAGTTTCTAATTTGTAATATTTAAGAAGTAATGTAATATTTATGCCCTAATTATCTAAAACTCTAAAAAATGAAAGGATTATTAATGTAAATTATTGACATAACTCAAAATTATGTAATGTTTATTATTTGGGCCTTACACACCTTGTATGAATATCCTAGGTATATGAAATCGAAATTAGTGAATATTTTATGAACCATATTTATTGATTTAAATAATTACCATATATGAACTAGGATAATCATAAGGTTTCATCAATTGAAAATATGGTTTTCTATTTAGAATACCTTTTTTGGATCATTTCATAATTATATGGATCGCATCTATGATTATTTTTTTCCATAATATTCATTTTTATTTATTTATGTAGAGGGACTAAGAAGTAACTTGTTAAATATTTATTGTATATCAATTATTTTTATGAGAAACAAAGTGGGATGATAATAGAGGGAAGGTTATTGTTATTATTCCAAATAAGGTTTCATGATATTTGATTAAGAAAATCCCCCATAACCAACTCTTGGAAAATCTAAAATAAAGGGTATTTTTAGATTAATGTATAGGTGGTGGAGACCATAATAGAATGGTAATTTGGTTTACTATATGTTCAAAATGTGGGGCGATGAACTCAGGGGTATGAATCAAATGACTATGATGATGTTTTGGTGTAGGAAATAAGGAAATAAAGAAAAAAAAGGTTGAGAGAAAAATGAGATTCTCAATTGACACAATGGATGTAAATGTTTGTATCCCTAAATTATTATAAATAGATGAATTTTTTAATTTTGGAATTTATGGGAATTATGCAAATTTATGGCCAAGGGTTAATTCTGAAGTTGATGGTTAACCAGCAGGACCAAAAAAATTATTTATTTTTTATGATAAATATATGAAAAATGAAATATTAAAATAATAGTGAATTAAGGAATAAGATGATGTCACCTGGTTAATTTTTTGATAATGATTTTGAATTATTAAATTAGGAATATATTTAAATTTGTGAATTATGTTATATGAATGATGAAATATATAAATATTAGTGTGTAAATTTTTTATGGAATCGTAGGAATATGTTGAATGGTTATGATGATTTATAGATGTTTTTAATGGAATGCTGATATTTTTTAGAAAACACTTGATTATGGTAAGATATCCCTAAAATATTTCTATGATGTTGGGATAAAGAGACACTTGATAATAATAAAGTAAATAACCTAGCATTGATGACCTTGGAATGATTAAAGAGTATTTGAAAAAGAGTTTTATGATTCCACTAAAATTATTTACAACATTATTTGATTTTTGGAGTATATTAAATAATTTCTAGTTTTATTCATGTAATTATAAATTATTTTGGATTTCATTATGGTTTTATTTTAATTGTGTTTATTACCAATGTATCAATAGAATATGTGACCAATGTTATAATATATTTTGATATGTGACATTAAAAGGTAATTAATATTGTTTTGTGGATTAACGACACGGTTCATTTTGTAAATATAGTGATATTCTATGTAAATTTATAGATTTAAATTTTTTAGACATGAATGATCCTTGATGTAAACAATGTGTTGAATGTTATAATATTAACATTGAATTTGGTTTCAAATATTAATTTATTGCATCATTATATAATGATATATCTATAATGGGTAACCAATTATAACCAAATTTTTTATTATATTAACCATAGATATAAAAATTTTATATCATTCGTTAATGTATCTTATCATCCATTAAACATTATGCACAAAAAAAATTCACCACATAGAGTAATATAAGAAGTATAAATTGACCAATGAACATCAATTGGATGAGATTGTAATTATGAAACATAATGAAATATTGTATCTTAATCTTCTTAATAAAATTACCCAATATTGGAAAGTAGATGATGAAATATATCCTTAACCATTTATCATTGTTTTTTATGAATAAATTTTATTTAAAATTGTTGAGGATTTATTTATTTGTTATCACAAATTTCTATTGATTGTGTTCTCTATCATGATTCATCATAATGTGGGTGTTATTTTTCTCTTCTATTCACATGTTTTCACTTACCAACTACATTCAAAAAATTTAAAATCTATTTTTTTTGTTTGAGGAATCCGTTTTTACATTCCATTATCTTATATAATGTTGTTATTTTGTTTACCAATTTAATGATGTATGTTTCCCAAAATTGGGTTTCAAAATATCAATCCATTTTATAGCAATCACATGTTCAAATCATGACGATTTAATTTATTTAATAGGAGTAAAATGTAACATGATGATGTTTTCTTGGTTAATATTTTCAATTAAATTTTATCGTTTAAATATTTCAGGAAACTCTATGATTGACTTATTTTACACACACCACATTATTTAAAACAAGTTTGACAGATTGTACAAATATTATTATTGAATGTGATATTTATCATTTATCAATTGTATGGGATAGTTTCAATTATATTGAAAACATGGGAAAATATATTACTTAACAATGTATGAGTTATATGGAGACCAATTAACCAAAAATGAATATAAATTTTTTTTGAACAAAATAGAAATATTGTTATTTAAAAATATTTCATTGCACCCAAATTTGTTTTTAAATTTTATATTAACCAATTTAAATTTTGTGAATGAATTATATTATTTATATATTTTATATAAAGTAATTTTTTTATGTCAGAATGTATTTTTTTAGATAATGGATAATTATAATTAAACTTTTATGACAAAAAATTTATCTTTATAATAATTAGTTTCTTCACCTTATCCACAACTCTAAAAAAATAAATTTCCATAAAATTAGAAATTAATATGATAAAATATAAATATTTTATAAATTTAAAATAAAAAAACTTTCATTGGGTGATTTTTTTTGATTTTAAAATGAATATATTTCCAATGAGTAGTAAAAAAACTATTTTTTTTGAAAAAAAATGTCATTTCAATTAAAGTACCTTTGGGAATTTTTTTCATTAATTTTTTAAAGTAAATTATGTAGCATTATGTATATATTAATATAATTCAGGTCCTCTTAATAATTCTCAGTATAAATTAATACGAAAACCATTTTAAATTCTTAAACATATTCTCTTCCAAAACAAATTTTCCCATTATGTCTGTTGGATAATTTATAAATTTATATTTTCCACTAATTTGATTAGATTTAGAAAAAATAGATCCAATGGTTGATATAATAATAACTCATAATATACAATGAGGTCTTATTCTTTATTTACCATAATGAATAGTGATAACATTAAAAAATGATTTTCATGGATAATGTATATATTGGATTGAAAGATTGTTAAACTAACAGTATAAGGTTTAATAATGACACAATATATTTTAAAAAATATTTTTATTGAAAAATATCTATATTATACATTAAATTATATAATATAGGCTCATTTTACTCTTCATTAAAGGAAGAAATTTATCATTTTTTTTGAAATTTCTATGTGGTTTCATTGTGGGTTCCTTTCCCCCACTCATAAATGTCAACTGACACCCAACACCTCGTGAAACATATCAAGCTATAAAAATGGTACAAAAACTTTAAAATTTCAATTAAACCATCCTTGAACATGTTTTATCACTTCTTTATCTCCCCAAATCAAAACCCTATCATCATTAATAAAAGATATAATTTTTTTGCTTCTATGTGAACAAAATTATCATCACTGTGATCCTCATTATTATACCTTCTTCTCATTCTTTAAATTATATATTAACCTATGAAATTTCATAAAAAATATATATCTCTACTTAACTCAAATGTTAAATGTATATATTGATCAAGTGTACAATGGATTACTGCCATAAGAAACGATGACATTAGTTTTACATCACCACCTCTCAGGGATAAGTTTAATATTGCATCCATTTATTATATATGGTATTATGGGGTTATTTATTATGTTATTACCATCATTATCCTTGTTACATTTAATTCCATGTGAGATTTGATAATTTCAATTTTGTGTACAAAGTACTAACACCTAGAAAATAAATGAACTTCTTTTTCTCTTAGACATTATATGGAAGTTAGAAGGGTTAAATTTGATGAATATAAAAGTTGTATGTTACTATATATGGATTTTTTAATTTTAATATTATATTTCTCATTCATTTTCTTCATTGTTGAAATGTAAACAACATTCATGTGTATGTATGGTCTACTATCTCAATGACCGGTGTAATTCATATTTTACATGTAGTATTTATGGATATATAAAAATACATAGAAAAAAATTTATACAGTATATATATATATAACTTTATATATTCTATAGACGTTGTTACCATGATGAATGTAAAAGGATCCAAAATAAAAAACATAACATACATAAATAAACCATGCACATGTTTCCTGATATGTGACACTAACAAGGAATTCTTCATTAATGGGTAATAAATAGTTATAATAAAATAAAATATTCTTTTAATTTTTTGGGGTCGAAGGCTCATTTATTATTAATGAAATGAAAATACCTCGTTTTAACGTGGTTGAGGGAGACCCATTACATAGCCCGAAGGCCCAATTGGCATTCATCCCATTACATGGCATGTAGTTCCAATTTTTTGGACCGAGGTCCATTCAATGAATGGTAATACTATAGTTCACACCTACTACAGTACCACACAGTACCCGCCACTTCTACGGTACTATGTCGCCGCTACAATAACCTACTTCCATAGCAGTTACTGTCATTGCTATAGTGTCACTGCTGCTATAGTACCCTATAGTACCCTACAATACTACTATAGAATGATGAGCCGAATGGGTTTTGAACCCCTGTTTTTTCTTGTAGGATGATGGGGTTCTTACTACTAAAACAAACCCCACCTAAAAATAAAATAATTTATTATTTGAGATATATATTTATGGATTAATAATGTATTTATACGAAAATTATCTATGTTATAAAATATTTTTCCTTGAGTATGAACCAAATTGTGACATAATGTAATGGATGTTTGTCTATCTTTTTAGTTTAGTGACACACATGCCATATCAACCACCTACAAATTTCATGTAGTGTATATACCTCCCATTATTTTATGTTAAGATGATTATGCTAAAAATTATTTGGATTTACATTTCCACATTACGGGATCACTTTTATTTATTCAATATTTACCAATGTATTAATTTATTTTTTAAAAAATATACCATCATCTGTACATATGTCATATTATAAACCAATATTATTATATTAGTTTTAAATAAATCCCATTTTAAATGTAATTTACTTCACTTATTTATTATTATGATATATTATGTTTTATATAATATTATTATTTCATGGATATTTTTATTAAATGTTACTAAAGTAGTTGATGTTTTATTGTATAATCAATTTTTTTCATAAATGATATTAACTCTATGTAATATGATTAAATCATGTGATAGATCTATGAAGAAAATAATTAATTTTATTATTCTTAATTTATGTAATGATAATAGACATTTTCCCATAATTTTCCTCCCTTTTTGAACTCATACATAAAAAAATAATTGTTTTTAATGTAAACAGACATTAATTGACACTTATGCAAAAAATACATTTCTCATATACTTGTTTTCTAATCCAAATTGAAAAAATTGTTTTATATTATAAAAAGGATTTATTAATTTAATTTTTAACTATGTTATATTTTGTTACAATGTTGTTAAAAAGTAAACATTAAGTCATTTTAATAAACCCTTCTCATATAGATTCAACCTGAAATATAAATAAAATCATTATTTTAATTTGTACATCAGGAAAAATATTCTATACCAAAAGGGGCATGAAAAGTTCTAAATATTAAATTATAATATAAATAGTTTTTTTAAAATAAAATAACATTTAACAAATTTTATATGTTTTCTTAAAATTAAATATAGAAATTCTATTTTCCACAAGAAATATTACATGTTATTTTATTGGAAACAAATTTCAAACTATGATATCACCCTACAATGTTATGTCCTATTTTCTTGGAATATTATCTAGGATGAAATTGTTATTCCTTCCCTAAATGTAATACATTTTTGAATACATGATTTTTACAAAACCCATATCTTTTCCATAAGTAATATTATGATCAAAAGATTAAATTATTATGATACATTTGTATTTTAAATGGGTAATTCTATGATTAAATCTATTAAAAACCATATTTCATAACATATGTTTTGATATGTGTAATGTTCTATGCTATTACTGAATAGAAATAAAAGGATTAAGTGATGGGTGGGACCAATATCTTCTTCCATTGCATTGGTTGATTATAAAAGATATAAGATCCCAAAGGGTTCATGTGAGGTTATACAAATAACAACACAATAGGGTACATAATATTTTATCCCATTACCAAAACATGATGGTGTATGAGAGGATATACCAGGAAAAAATAATTTTTCACATGGGAGGTTATTTGAATACAAAAACAATAGAGTACACATGAGGTTAAACTAACTGAAACAAAAGTGGATAATCAAGAGGTTATCACTGGAATAAGAAATAGTGTATATGAGAGTTTATCCCAATACTTTTGTAGGTAGATGGGTGATTATCCCATGATAAACATTCTATGATTTTCTTGGCAGATATCCATGACAAAATATTTTCAAATATATTCTTTAATGAACAAATCCATGACATATACCAATTTTATTATCTCGTGGTTTAGGTCATTTGATTCTATTATGATTTAAATATTATGATCTGAAATGATTTATTCCCTGACCAGGGATTCTGACCTAGAATATGTAGGCAATTGTAATAAAATTTTATACTTATTATATCATTTCTATGTTTTCATGTCATATTGATACCTAATTTTTTTGAGGAAACAGTTAATTATGCTTCATTTCACATTTTTATTTTTAAATGTTTAAGAAGGTTATGTTTAAAAATATTACTATATTTTATTATCTTTAATGGAGGTGCTACAGATCATTCACAATATTTGAAGATGGTATTCCACGTCTTTACTGATAATAAAATTTCAGGGTCCCCCAACAAGAATTTGTGAATTGTATTTAATATTATTCTAATAATATTTAATATATATTTATGAAATGACATGGTAGATATAGATTCAACATTATAGATTTGTTCATTTTTATGTGTATAATCTAATAAGAGATTATTAGTGAGATAGAGGCATTAAATCCAAAAGGAAATCATTCTCCATGGAAAATTTCTATAATGCTCCTTTAATAGTATAACTATTAATTATTAATACAATTACATTATGAATAAACTCTATCCATTTTTACAAACAAATATAATTGTTAGAAAAATTTCATAAAAAAATTCATTAATCTCCCATATTTCCCAAAATAAAATAATCGATGTAAATTTATAATTTAATAATTTTCACACCACTATAATATTTAAACCAAAAAAATTGAAAAAATACGATGTATATATAATCATTATCTCATTATATATTTCATATATATCGATGAAGGTTATATAAAATTTATGTAGCAATTAGGGTAATTATTAATAAAATCCCCCTTTAATTGTAGTTAGAAGTCCCCAAATTACAGGTTTAAAATGGGATCAAGGGTCCACTGGTGTGAAAATTGTATTTTTAGATATAGAAGGATATTTTGGATCTGCTTATGGAACATGATAATGATACATAATTTTTCAATGAATGGATACAAAAAAATAAAAAACCTTATAAACATATATTATTGTATTCTAGGTTTAATTATTTTCTTTTTATCGATTACATAAGAATCATTATATTAATTTTACTAGTATCATTAACTTTTACATACAATAATGCATTGACTAAAATATTATTACTATAATAAATATATATGATAGAAAATTAGTGACAAACATCATTACAATAATAGATAATTGTATTTTTTAGAAATCTCGTAGAGTTATTGAGACATGATATGCTTTTAGTGATTAATGAACAAAACTAAAAATTAGAATTATAGAAATATAACTTTACAAACTGTTTATAAAATTAATTATATTGGTACCTTGGAGATATAAAATCACAACATAGATGCCAGAAAAAATATTATATAAGCTAGTTATCGATATGTCTTATAGAGAACATCTCTATATACATGAGGTCAACGACTAGTATTGAGGTCCAATTGTTTGTTCATGGTTAGACGATGTCATTTTTAGGACAAAAAGGGTCCTGGATACCCCAAGAGTGGGGTGAATCCGGGTGTGGATATTAATTACCTAAATTATTTCTACACCAGTTAAACTTGACCACTCTATTATGAGGGTAAATTTTATTTAACATGTGTTTTTATGATGATCACTTATTTTTGTCTTTATCCGATGATGATGCATTAAATACAATGAAGGGAAGAAAACAGGCAGACATAGATATATTTACATGGTTCACCCTCACTAGGCTATGTCCAAGGAGTGTACAACAACAATGTACCATTGTACCATATCCAATAAAGCTCACTTCCAATAATATTCGGGAAAGATCAATTCTATGACAAGGCACACATCCTTCACAATGTTTAGGGATAGCTCACTGCATTCCAAAGGTTCACTCCCTATTTCTCTCTTTGTGGCTCACTACTGGTAGAATGGATAACATTCTTCAAATTTCTCTTCTCACTGCACCTAGAAGGGATCCACTCACAGATTATACACTTATAAGTCTTTTCATTATCAAAAATAAATGAATCTTCCTTTATATGTAGATTCTAATTGGACGTCCATCTTTCACCCATAGATGAATCTCACATTTTACATAGGTACAAGGCAATCATACATCTTTCGTGCAACTCAAGAATGAATGGCACACTTCTATAATCCTGGAGAACTTCTCTCTACATTGGCATGCTTCTCAAAACCTGGCACACAATTTTCACTGAACCACTTGCGCGAAATATCATTCGACATCTTAGAGCTTGGGAGACTCACACCTTTTTACGCCCAAACCAATATTGGCGCACAACTATCAACTAGCACGCAACTTCTGAATAACCTTATACTTGTGTTCCCACTCCCACACTTGCTCGGCCAAAACACCTGTGCAACCAGAGATCAAATTTTATCTAGTTATTGAACTCCCTAAAAATGTGGATGGGAAACCCTCTATTTACATGTATTTTGGGAACCTTGAGCATCGGCATGCAAGTCTCCCCCCGACGAATAGGTATATCCACCCTAGTCTCTATTGCCTAAGTCACCTCGCGAGCCCAAACCAATACTTAGGCGCCTCGATTTACATTTTCATATTTTGAGGTTCCGATATAGAAAAACATTTTGAATGTATGTTTTCAATATTCCAATACATCAGCATATAAGTACCTTTTCAAAAAAAAATTCTCTCTTTATTACTTTGGAGGCCCAAAAATTTGGAAGACACAGGAACATAGGGCCAAATTTTATCTACTCCTTTTGTACCACCTTCTGATCATCAATTTATTTGTATAGGTTCTTCCATCAAACATGGATCATTGACAATATCCCTAGAACTCGAAGAATCACCATGTAACCCCCCATTGTCACTAAATTTGTACAACGTGTTTCGCATAGTCAACAAACACAAAACTGATGCCAACATTGTCAACAAACAAAATCACCTCAAAATGGATTCAATGATACCTTGTGGGATTTTATCCCAACAATATCCACCTTTATGTTTGTTGAAATACCTTCTCATAGAAATTCATTATACATTGATATCTTTTTAATTCTTCATCCAACTTCTACAACCATTCACCTAATGCGCTTCAGATAGTGATCAAGGATTAACTCAACAGATAATCTATGCTCACATGAGCAATGATCAGAGTTAGAAATAAGAGTTATCAAAATGTTCATCAATGAATCACTTCATTAATGAAACCAACTATTGACACCAAACTGATACCAATTGCTAAACTGATACCAATTGGTGAGATATAGAAACATTGTCACACTATTCCAACATCATTCTTCAAAAATTTTCATGACCCTCAGCCATTGTGATGTCTACTGTTTGATCGATCACTTCTATAATCATCTGATTTAAAACTATCCTTCTTCAGTTCTTGGGTTCTTTTTTTGTCCCAACAATGCTCTGGCTGATAACTTCGAACACCATATACTCTCATCACGGTGTTCGCCCTATCATCTTCTTCACCTATCTTTATAAACTCCCCCTATCTCGCTACACCACATGTTAGCTTCTCCTGTGTCATTGAAAAATATAGTCCCTATGGAAAATACATTATCTCTCTTCTCTAAACACATTTTCTCTCCCTTTAAGGGTCAATATTTCTCATCCTTTGTCAATGAACTCAATGTTCACTCTATTGTGGTCTGAAATAAAGTAGATAACACATATTAGTAAAGCAAGGAAAACACACCATACCTCATAGAGATGGGGAATATTCTACATCCCCACTTTATCAATTGTTGTTAGTTCACTGGAATCCAATATCCAGTTGATGCCTCTCAAAATATTCCTTGGTTAGTCCATTTGTCAGAATGTCTGGAAACTGTACCTCTGAAGGTACATACTACAACATAACGATACATTAATCAACCTTATCCTTTACCAAATGTTAATTTCTCTCAATGTGATTTTTCCTTGATTGATGTAAAATATTTTTGCAGATATTTATAGAACATGAGTTATCTCACAAGATTCTGATCAGAGACATCACTTCAACTACCATATCATCAAGGTACTCCTTAATCTACAGAAATTGTGTGCATTCTTGAGTGGCTGAAATATACTCTGGTACTGTGGTGCTCAATGAAATATCATATTTCTTCTTGATCAGCCATGAAATTTACAAACAACCAGTATAGAAAGCATCTCTTGACGAGGATTTCACGTCATCCGCTGAACAGACCCAATCTTCATCTATATATCCCAAGAGCTCTTGCTGAGATTTTTCTTTATACATCAAACCGAAATCCATCATTCCCTTGATATACCTTTGTATTATATTCCCTACAATCATGTTTCTATCTTTGGTATTACATTGATATATCACTACTTGGCACATGGTGAATACAATTTCACACCTTGTTGCTCTCAGTTATGATAGAATTATTATGAATTTCCTGGATTCTGTGTTAATAACTAACACAACATCATCATATTTTGACATCTCCATTTGGGAGCAACTGATGTTCTCATATGAAATTATTTTTCTATTCCAATATTTCTAAATATTTAGGCTTTACATATGATAAGTATCATGCTTGTTGTTGAGTTTCCATATTCTTCGTCTGGACTGGCACTATCTGATCACCAATGATAGACTTCCAGTCAATTTCATCTCGACACTTTGGCATATTTTCATATATAAACTAGAATTCCTCATGCTCATTATCATTATTTTCTACATAGTCATCAATTTCACTTATCTTAACTGGGGCATGATACCAATGGATATATATTCATTGAAACTCAGAACCACTACATCATCCATGTATATTATTTAAAGAGCTTCAGTTTCAAAGTATTCTCTTCATTATATCATATCCTTCTTCCATAGTACATAGATTTATTATACAGATTTGAAAAATATGTCTGTTGTGTAACAACACCTATTGAATTTTATTATTAAATAGAAATTTCCTCTAATGATTTTGAGATCTACGAGTTATAAGGCCTACTATTTAGACCCATAAACATTTTTCTTCTCTTTAAGTTTCTCTTCAAATGTGATTTCTGGTTTGAGAAACTTATCCATGTCACATACATCAATGAGATCATCATTGGGTGAATTCACCACTTAGAGATGATCTATCGATAAAATACCTAAGCCCACAAAGTTAGAGATCGGAGTATGAAACAATAGATAAATTAAATAACATATTCAATTTCTATCTTGCTCAGTACCTCCCATTCATATTAAACTATGATACCAGATTTGAATCAATTGAAACTATGGAGCATATCACTCCCTCCCTTTTCATAATTAGATTCCACATTCCCTTTGATCATATCTACCTAAAACCTAAAACACATGAATCATCAGTAAATAACATTTATAAACATAGGGATATATGATCTTTTGGAATCATTAATAAGAGGATTATGGGTGATCCTGATGGGACAAATCATTCATTATGTATTGTGGAGCATCACAATAATTCCTTACCTGTGCCAATTTCCTATCCAACTTCAACTGCTCTATCCAAAAGACTAGGCATTCATTACCCAAAATTCTGAGTCTTCTTTTGATATTTAGATTCTAGGTTCCTAGACTTTTTCAAAATTTACGAATTAAACCCGTTAGTAGAGATTTTCTCCATTGATTCTCAACCAGTATCCCATTTTTCATAACTCTTTATTTAAGATGGAATCTTTCTACTGGTAATATGCTCATGCATCATCCTTCATTTGAATGTTCTCTCTCTTTCCTTCACTTCTCGGTATGTGGCGTGGCAAGTAAATGTTCCAAGACAATATTTAGTCATATTTATTTTATCAATTTTTTTAGTCAAGCCATCTTTTCTTATTGGGGTTGACCCTTCCACTTATATTACATTATTCATAATTACACTGGGGGAATATCCTATTATTCTCTTCCATGATTGTCCACATGCATTACAAGGTTGGTTTTGTGAGTGTAACAGAGGATGGTATTGATACACCTTTCGTTGAGCTCCTTATGATTCCACTGAGAATGCAAACATATTTTCATATTACCATGTTGTTTTGCATTATGGGATTATTTATAATAATATTCCAGATTCGGAATTTCCTAATATATTCCTTTTCATTTATTGCATTCTTATGGATGAAATGTCATGCCAAATGTCCATGATCTTAAAATATGAAGGAATTTTCATTAAATGATTACATATCCTCATCATTTCCCAGATGAGATGTTGATGCAGCATCAGTTCTTCTTCTAACATTAATCTCCTGAGATTCCTGACATATAATCATGTTTTTACCCATTCTTCCACCATATAATCAATTAGTGGAAACATTATTCTGATATACTCTTATATTATATTTCTCATGACACTTCATTCTTATTGTCATATTTAGAAATGTTTATGTCTTCACAATAAGAAATATATTCCAACACCTCTGAACTAAAAAATGAATTTTTTCCATGGGATCTGTAGAAATAACACATATTGTCATTACCTCTTGTGAATGTATTTTTAGGTCTGTGTCTAGAACCTATAGTATTTATCTTATCTCTGAAACATTTCTCACCACATTTCTTATTATTATTATTAGAAAATGTTTTCTTAATTCTTTTCACTAATAGAATATTTTCATTTCATTTCATCATTTTCTATAGAAGGATAATCAAATAATAATTCTATAGAATCCATCATTTTAGACATTAAATTGGCATTGGATTTCTCTACATAGTTCTTCACTAACTATAGCTCTTCTTTCAAATATTAAATCTCTATATCCCTTGCTTCATGTTGAGCATTGTGTTCTCTATCAAGATTATTACCTCTACTCATCATATCCTATAACTCATGAGTGAGCATATCCACCATGTAACATTTCTCCTTTACATTCAATTTTTCTTGAGGAATAAAATCATATTAGAATGAACTCTCATGTTTTAGTCATTTATTCTATTGAATTTGTTCATATAACTTTGCAACAAGATCAACTTTTTTTTCAAATTTTGAATGCTATCTGATTTTTGATTTTATCCCTTATCATTAGCTTTGTGTTTCTCTCTCATTGAAAACATCTCTTTCAGTTCTTCATCATGGGAATAATTCTTCCCCCTTAGGAAATTATCCACATCAACATGCCTTTGATATAATTCTCTATTCTTATTGACCTCAATTTCTAGTACTTGGATCTGTATATCATGTGATTAAAATTCTTCATCCAATTTCGAATCCAACTCAATTATCACATTGATTTCATCTATTGGTGGCCTTCTTTAAACATCTTCATCATTATTATTTTCATCATCACATTGAATTTCAAGTAAAACACTCGTACCTAGATCATTATTGAGTCCATATCACATTACCCTATCTGATTCATCCAAGCAATCGTTGAGTAAGTTGTATGGTTCCTTTATTTGAAGAATACTCTTTCCGTAAAAACTTCCGCACTGAATAATACCATCTAACTTCTGGTTCTTCTTTGATGTTGTTACCTTTTATGTGGAACACCAATATAATAGAATAATTAATCATTAACATGATCAATAAACTGAACCAAGTAAAAGAAAACTAATCTGATAAATGAAACCTTTCTCTAATACCATTTGTTAGGACCGAAAGAGGCCTAGTGACCCTAGGGGGGGGGGGGTGAATCAAGGTATGGATATTCTTTACCTAAATTATTCATTCCCCACATGAACATAACCTTGTTATTATGAAGTTCGCATTTTTTTCACTTGGGTGTTTATGATGATCACATCCTTTTGTCTTTATATGATGATGATTCTTTAAATACAATGCACGGAAGCAAGCAGGCAGAAACATAAATTTTAAATTGGTTCACCCTTATTGGACTAGGTATAATGAGCATAAAATGACGATGTTCCATTGTACCAAATCCACTAAAGCTCACTGCTAATAATTTTTGGACTACATCACTTATATTACAAGAAACATTGTGTATAAAATATTTAGGGTTATCTAATTGATTTCCCAAGGGAAAATCATTATTTATCTCTATCTGGATCACTACCTATTGAAAGGATAACCTTCTTTCAATTCTACTGCTAAATGCACTTGGAAGGGATCCACTCACAGCTTATTGACCTATACGTCACTTAATTATCACAAATGAATGCATATTACATTTTCTATTGATGCTCAGTTGATGTCCAACATTCACTAGCAAGATGAATGTCACTTTGCACCAGAGGTATCAGGAAATCATCCAAATTTATGGTAACTCAAGAATGACAGGCACACATCTCAAAGCCCAAAACACTTCTCTATGCATTGGTTCAGTTCTCCAAAACTGGCGTACGTGCTTCACCGAACTACTTGTGTGACACTCCCTTCACCATCTAACGTTATTGGGGAATCACCCCCTTTTATGTTCAAACCAATATTGGCGTGAAACTATCAATTGGTTTGCAACTTATGAATAACATTTTTCATGCGTTCCCACTCCATCACATGAGAAACCAAACCACCTATGCGACTGGAGCTCTAATATTCTCCAATTTTCAAACTCCTTAGAAAATGATTAGCGGTATTCCTACATTTTTAGGCATTTTGGGCACCCTGAGTGCTGGCACGCAAGTCTCCTCTTGACGCCCAAGCCCAGCCGCCCTAGTCTCTGTCACCCAGTCACATTGGGCATCCAAAAAATATGTCCTCCCTTCATTCAATTTCAATATTTTGATGTTCAAATATTGAAAAACATATGGCATACACGTTTACGAGCATCCGACTCACCAGTAGACAATTCCATTTTCCAATATCCATTGAATGATGCCACCTTTTATCTTTTACTTTTGTACCGCCTCAAGATCATCTGTACATTTTTCTTGGTTCATCATTCAATCATGGATTTTTGACAACATCCCTTGAAATTGACAACTCACCATGTAAACCCCCTTTGTCAATAAAATAGTACATTGTGGCCTTTGTTGTAAAAAAACATCATAGAGGCCAAATTTTTCAAAAAACAAAATCACCTCAAAAATGATTCAGTGATACCATGAAAGATGTTTTCCTAATAGTCACCAAATATGAGTATAAAATAGTGAAAAAAACTAGACATCAAACAAATTAGTAAATAAAAAAACATTGATGTAGAAAATACATAAAATGATATCATGATTTAATAATAAATAAAATGATATAAAATCTTGAGTTTTCATGTCATACATATAACACTGATCAACTACTAGGATAATCAAATGTTCAGCAGTTCATAATGGAAACTAAATTAATTGTAAATTGAAATATCGAAACTCCATTATAGAATAAATACCAAAACAACAATAAATAATTATAATTACCAAACCTAATTATAACAATCCTCTTTACTCTCTCTATTTTATAATGAATCCCTGTGCCTAAGACTTATACATCATGAAATCTATTCTCTACCAGAAAATAAGCCATAAGTTTTTCATGGACACAATAGTTCATGTATATAGATTATAAATAATTTTAGTAGGAAACTGCAATTATGTAACATTATATATTCTATAATCAGTGCGTTATCATTTATATAGTCATCCAAGTGGTGACACAAATAGAATAAAAATGAAATCAATAAACACAAATAGTTATATATTATATTCTTTGGTCGATAATCACTATCAGATGTATCATTTTATATATAAGTGTGAATTTCTATGGGCTTCCTCCCTCACACACACACACATATATAATCATCCATATATATATATATATCTACATGAAAATGATATTGACATGAACATCACAGTATGGTGTCTATGGAAAAAAAATTCAATAGAAAGACTCAATACACAGTCAATTTTAGGATCATATATCTGATCAAGATGATATATTATGACTATTCCTATGATCTAATTTTTATACCACTCAATCCTTGTATCACTAATTCCATTTATTTTCCCTAAAACTGGTCTAATATATCTTCATCATCTCGTGAATGATTATATATCAGAATGATACCTCAGCATAAGGAAAATAATTTCTTTCCTATGGTTCAAAATTACCTTCCAACAACTAATAATATGAATAAATATATATAAAAATTATTCCTATAATAATGTTTCATTGGGCTAGAGTTCATACTACTCAACCCACATGTAATATAGTATTATGTTAGAATCATAGGTATTAAAAATTATAAATTCCTAATATTTCAACTCCAGTAATTTCTAAGGGTTGTAAACCTTAAGAAATATATTAAGAATAATCTCCCAATCCATTAAAAAAACCCAGAATACTTCAATATATGGAAACACATGCACATCCCCAAACATGACATAGTGATACAGAAACATGTGTCCATCGATCTCTTGGAATATCCATGGAATAAAATGTGGGGATCAATTCCATCATTGTGGATCTCATTAGTATTGTAATGCTATAACTCAGTAACAATTATAATTACTTTTCCATTCTCATAGACCATCATTTACAAATCTAATTTTGTATTATTGGTGTTCTGAGATATTCTCAATTAACAACCTTTTGGTGCCCGAATAGGGTGGTATCCGAGTAAAAAAATGTTACTTTCATTAATGGTTATTTTTTCGTCATCAATGTCTCATAACCTGTATACATTTAAGAATATATAGAAATCCACACTATAGAAACACATCACATTTGGCCCCATGGTTTGAGTTCCCTGAAATAAATTATCTATTACAATCTATAAAAAAATTAATAGTGTGTTAGTATAATAAAATGTGTTAGGATTCAATATTAAACAAAATTCACTACTACAATAGAACCTGTGTCTTACAGATTTTGTATGGAATCAACAGTGACACCCAATTTCATATCCACTGACCCACTAATGCACTAGATCAGGTTTGTCCAAACATTATTCCACACCATGGGTCCAATTTTCTTATAACATAGAGAAGGATCCTATTAGAATCATTCAAATCCATATATAAGTGAAGGAACCTCTCATGGGAACCTTTGAAATAGTAAGATTCTAGCGGAATCTTATAGGGAATCCTCTAGAGGAGTAAATGTTACTAGAGGTGTCATTATAAAAATTCTATAAATGTCTCATTATTAATAGATACATCCTACATGGGATCAATGAGGACTTCATATAAGTGAACGAATCTATCTTGGTATGCTACTACATAGATTATAGGAAGAGGTTTCCAACATTGGACAAAAAAAATGTTATACATTGGTAGAGGCTTAGTAAAATTGATCCCCAAATAGATAAATAAGTACATGATCGAAATATTGTATAAACTAATTTATAATGTATGATAATGAATCAATACTAAAACACTGATTTATAGAAATAAGGTAGATAAATCCTAGACTAGATCCAAAGTGTCAAAATATAATATTGCCTAATTGACTAAAATGAAATTTTATTAAACATAAAAATAGATAAATGGATCATTTAGCACCTGATATCAAGGGTATTACTCTAAGGATAACATAAATATAAAACCATAAAACAATTATATCTATTTTTTAAAACTGGTGAAACAATTATTATGAGCTATAAAGACACATAAAGGATAATACCATGATGATCTACATGGGATGATACTCCAAATATAAAACTCATGTGACCACTTATTAATATGTGGTTAAAATAAACTAAAAATATAGAAAAAGGTAACAAGGGAGAGGTTGACAACATGTATACAAATGTACATGATGTGTACCCTTGAAGCCCCAATTGGGCATATACTTCATCCGAAAAGAGAGTGTAAAACTCAATTAAATGGTGCTATACTATGTTCATGTTGTGTACCCTACATGGTGTATGTATCTAACTATGTAGAATACATCTTCAGTAATTGAAATTTTATTTTATGTATGACTCTAATAGTCATGCAACCCAGAAATGGTCTTGTCTTATAATATGCAAAACCTTGTGGCCTTATGTAGGGTTATATAGAAATGAACTACTCTAAAAATCCATTTCTATGTACACATTGTGCATACCTCATACATGGAATCCACTTTTTAATGGTATTATTTATATAACTGGATGAGATAACGACATTTGATAGTAAACTCCATGTATTTAGATTTGGATTTGTGAATGAAACCCCCATTAAATAGGCAAAAAATAAGATTCTTTTAAATGATTTCAACTGACCCTCTATGTGAATTAAGTTGTGAAAAATGTTCTTTAAAACTATAAAATTTTAAATATACATGTATTTATAGAAAAGATAATAATTATCTAAATTTTGGAATAATATTACAAATCATCTAATGTATCCATGGACTACATCTATAGTAAGATGATTTGGATCCGCCTGGTCACCATGGTAGTACCTCATTTCAACTCCATATTTGTCTTTCTCTCCATCCCAATTCCCCGCAACCCCAATATTTTATAGTTGAATCCAATGAGGTTTATGTGTGAATCTAATGATGTAAATAAATGAATGTCTAACAAATAATAGTAAGAATATGTAATGAAATGGAGAAAACGTATATGTCTCTACCCTAACACTCAGCATGTGTTTATGCCCCGCCATTGAAAAAAACCCAATTACATACTACATTGTAGAGACATTATCTAAATACCACACTAATTAAAAAAGATATCATAAAACTATTTTTTCTAATTAAATTAATACTAATTATTAATTACTTAATATAAATTTAAATGCTTCATAATTCCAATGAACACTTTTCCTAGGGTATATACTATATTTAAGGACCAACATACTGTTCGAAATAACTATTTAACATAATATGTTATGGTAAAATGAGCACCATACCCTTAATATATATTTGGGGGAAAAATTGGAATTTATAGTAAATTTCATAGTTTGGTAATACAGAAGTTCATATGTACTCTCCACGAAAAACATATAATCCCTATAATTCCTTGCTGATAAATATAGTAGACATGCTCTCGTCACATTAATCTGACTAACTATTCTATCTCCATTTTCCAACAATCATTCTAAAAATATCATCAAATCTCTTACATGGGAGAAATGTAACTCTGATCGCTCTAGTACATGCCACTAAATGTGAATCACTATTATAATCTCAATAACCTAACAACATTTTTAGCCTCACATTTTCAATCCATCACCATATACAATTATAAATTTCAGTCCCACCCTCATGCACCCAACGGAGCACTCCCCAGAATATGGATTACCATATGCTTCTCCTTGGGTGTAACCACAATAGTATCTATAATCAAACCAAGAAATATATTAAATATAATAATTGATTTTCATATATTATAGGCTATATGGGAATATATAGAATGATTTAAACTAAGGTATTGATAATATCTAACTAGTGTAACACTATTATTTATTTTATAGGATTTTATATATCTCTCATTCCACAATCATCATAATAATTCCACATGTACCTTTATCTAAATTCTATCACCACTTCTTTTAAGAATGTGTGACTATACTAGCCATGAGTCAACCACCATTCATCATATGGCTTATTTCCGATATCCCCTCTACTATGGTGGACATTCCTAATTCATCACTACCACTAAGAATCCATTCTTGTGGAAGGTATTTTAAAACATCCATCCTCAGCTCAGTCATAGGCACTCACTGATCTATTATTCAACTTGTAACACATGTAACCTACAAATAACATAATTAATCATCGAATGATTTGAAAAGTCATACATCATACGGATTTGATGAAGTTGTTACATGGTACATTAGTATCATTAATCCATATTTTAATAGGAACTCCTATACAAAATCAAAAACCATACATGAACCATGATTTATTATTTGACATCAAATCATCCATCACAATTCAAGTAAATTGAATCTACTTGCACATTTAACATATTAGAACCATATGAAAAATATTCAATATGGATAGGCCCTAAAGGGTACTACCAATTAATGTCTATCTTAATTTCTATGAACATATGTGATTTATAACAATATAAATGCATCAACATACCAATATCTCAAACTCGAGAACTACCTATGGATCAGTCTCAATGGAGTGTACAACCTTTATCTCTACCTAATAAGAAATCCATAACATAAGGATAACCTCACTCATAAGTTTACCCTAATCAAACATTACATCAACCTACAAGGTTATGAGTCATTACAAATGGTCTCTATGTCTTCTAATTTTAGAAACTGATCCTTTATCATAGAAAGGTATCTAGTTATAACCACCTAGCCCAAATTAAAATCTTATCTTTTGAAGGTAATGATAAAACATATCTAAAATGCTATAAAATGACAAGAATCAGCATACTACATCCTTGATCCTCCCAAGATTACACATATGGCCCTTAGAGAATTATGATACCATTGTAGAATAGATACAAATCTAATACACACCATGATTATATATATGGTAATAATCCCTTGAAATTACAACTAAGTATAAATTTCGTGGTTCCTATCAAAATCATACTCAACAATTTGACAGGATAGCAAACATAAAGGATGGATATGTAGATTTTCTATACAATTTCAAGAGGGAATCAATATATAGAGTATTAATAAAACATTAAATTACAATACATTAGTATACACGACCTTTTGGGATTTCATTTATTGGTAATCATGTTCCCCATCGACCTACTATGTTAAATGAACCTCCCATGAATGAGGATTGAGTCATATTACTCAACATAAAACATCTCAGAACAGAACCACGTAGAAATCAAGAAAATGACCATATAAGAATATAAGTCCAACTTAGAAAAATTCCATGAAAAAACCATTATTAAATTATTTTGGGATATTGCTAAAACATTGAATAATTTTCATCTTCTATCAATAAAATCACAGTATTTAAATTATTGTAACATGTGAATCATTCATGCCAAATATTATTCATGAGATACATCATTACATTTATATCCAATAGAGAGAATAAATTAAATTACTCTTATAAAAGTTCATTATTGATATATATATTATAAATCATAAAATCCATTCAACATTTTCACCACTCAAGGTGACAATAATAAACAAGTATAACATCATAGATCTAAACCATAATCCCTAATCTCAGGAAACTATGACATCTCACCAGAAAATGTGTTCTTGATGCACCATTACGATAACCATCATAATTTTCTAAACATTTCTAATACACATATATAACAGATCAAAAATAATATATAAATATTAAAAAACAACCTATGATATAATATAATAACATCTCAATTAAGATTCTACTAAAAAAGTTCTACACCAAAGTTTACCATATGGCCTCATGCACACCTCCACATATGATAGAGGATTCATAATAGCTATAAGGTCCATAGATGTATCCATGGATAGATTATTCCATTATATCATAGTATTTAAAATCTAAAACATATTGAAATAATTAAAAGATCTAAAAAAACATAGTGATGAATGTTAAGTAATATAATTGAAAAGATTTTGTAATAATAAATGAAATTCTATAAAATTTGGAACAACGATATCATACATACAATAATGATGGCCTCTAAGACTATCACATATATATAAGAACATAATGAAAACGAAAATAAAGTTCTAAGGATCTATAAATAAAACAGATGTGGAAAATATACCTTGTATGAAAGACACTATTGAGATTCCTTAGGACAATAATTAGAATTAACGCAATAAAACATTATAATCATTAAAATTTTCGAATTATTCATTTCTATAGTGTAATTTATGCTAAAATTAAAAAGAACTTATATGTTTTTCAACCACACCATGGATCACAATGATGGGGAAAAATAATAACTACAGGCCACCCCTAAGATAATATATAAGGAATCGACCTTAAAACATAACTTAATCTGGAAATAAATAAATTATTGACATTAAATAACTTTTCAGGTTTAGAGTTTTAGAGAATTAGGCCATAACTATTACATGTCAAAATTTACAACATAGACTCTTCTACATAGTTTCCATTTTTTTCATAAATAAAATTCTTAAAAAAAAAGAGTCATGTCCATTTCCATGTTTTAGATAGCATGACATTCCTTGATCCCATCATTGACCATATTCCACTTTATGTCCTTTGAAAAAAATTTCAAAAACATGGGATGAGCATAAAAAGCTCAAAAAGGAATACATAAAGTATGAAATTGTTAATTTTTCAAAACAACAAGTAAATCATCAATACATAATCATAAGTAATACTTTTCACCTTTATGAAGTAGAAGATACTCTTCACTGAATAAATTATCATTGATTACCCTTTTGTTACCAAAATATCACCATAAAACCCATATAAAGAACACATAACATATAAAGGTAACTTGGAACATAAACATACTTAAATGAAATAACCATACGGTATACTTCCACAAATGTCACTAAATGGAATAGCCATACGACAGACTTCCATACCCAATGCATTGGAGGTTATAATGTAACCACCCATCCCAGTATTCAAAGCACCACCCGTCATTTGGTTTATCACGTAACCATCCATCAAATGTCCATGTACATTATAAAATCATTAGACCTAAAACAAATATAAAGAAAAGAAAATCATTCCACATTTCGACCACAATATATCTCTTAAATATATTTACATTACCAATCCATCATCAAAACCATTTTCAATAAAAAAATACATAATATAGTATATGGTATTTATTTTCTTTTAAAAACATTATGGCTTGTTGAGGAACCCAAAGATCAAATAATACTCACGGAGGAAGAAAGGTTATTGTCACCGCATAAGTTAAAAAGAATCATACTTTTGTCGATTTGTAAAATGCTTCGTAGAGAAAATATTACCTTTGAATAAAAAAATGTAAAAGGGGTTTATACACCGTATAAAAGAAAGTTGTGTATAAAACAAAATATGCCTTAATGAAAGGAGATTGAGACGAAGTCCCTTAAACGGATAAATTTTTAAATAAAATAGATCTATTATGTGTCTTTAATATATGCACACATAAAGAAAGTATAAATACATAAAAATTCATTTCTAACATAATCAAAGAATTAGAAAAATATGAAAAATAATATCAACCCAAAGAACGGAAATTTGTTTAAGAAGTTCCCTTACAACGTGTCTGACATGAATCGATCGTTCTTTAAGCTCCATAATAATAAACTAAAGTAAATTTATACTTTCTTAAGAACCTTCTATAGGTTTATTATCACTTTTATATCACTTACTTCCATGTTATAAGCATTATGTAATCATTTAAGTTAATAATGTTCATTTTGTCAATATTTGGTACTTAAGTCAAAAATGGACTTCTTATAATTACATGATGTTAAGGTTGTCAAAGTTTCATTTTATCCAAGGTTACCTTTTATCACTTTTACCAATGAATATTTATAATCTAAGAGATCATTTATGTAATCAAAATAAAAATAGTTTTACTTAGATGATACATACTTTGGTAATATTTCCCTTTCTTTAAATATAAAATGATAAAAGGTCACTATCACAGTAAAGTGATTCCATGGGGACCCAAGGTTGGTACAAGTCATCCCATGGTATTCCATGACTCAACAAATAAGATTTGGACACATGTTGGGGTCATTTTATATTATTATGATATTATTTTATTACCCTTAACTACCCGGTTATTAATTAATCACGATAATTAATGATAACTACCATCGTTACTATTCATATTGTCCAAAAACAAAAAGGTCTTAATTAAATAATTTGGACCTTATAAATACAAATATGGAATAAATTTTAACAAATTACAAACACATAAATTGTAGTAATTAATTTAAAAATAATTCATGTTGTCATAACAAATAGTGTGTTTTGAAGAAACAATATCTATCAAAAGATTGACAATTGTATATGTCCATTTCAAAGAAAAATGAATTTTAATGACAACTATTAAATTAAATGTAAAAATTAAATTATAATTAACGTTTAGAACAAATTAATAATATTATATAACCATATAATTAAGTTAGATGAAAAGGCAGTTTTGAAGTAAAATGCAGTATTTTTCACAATTCATTAAAAAATGAACTTTGTCAGAAATTTATCAAATTTTTATCCAATGTAAATTTCAATATCTAAATTATAATGAATAAATTTATTTTGAAAAATGGAGCTTATAAAATTGTCAAATGTTTGATTTAAAAAAATTTTTCCATCAAAAGGCGGTAAACCAATCTTTTAAAAATATTAGAGTATTTTATGCCTAAGATTTGATTTTTCTCATTTTAAGCATCTAAAACACTATATAATTCCTAAATAGACATATATCTGAAAATATAATATTCTTTACTTAAATGGGAAGTTACATCCTTTCCCCCCTTTATGAAATTCCGTCCCCAAAATTTATTTACTTATCGAATAAGTGGGGGTATTTATCCCTCATTGCATTTTCAGATTCCCATGTTGCCTCTTCAACTATATGGGTTTTCCATATATCTGTTACTTTATGAATCACATTTTTCCCAACACATAATCCATGTGGTCAATAATCTGGAATGGTTTTTCCTCATAAGATATATTCTCTTCCAGCAGAACTACCTCTGGACTCAAAACATGAGATGGATCTAGCATGTACTTCCTTAACAGTGAAACATTAAAAACATTGTGTACCTGGGAAAAACATGGAAGTAATGACAATATATAAGAAACTTCTCCAACCTTATCCAAGATTTCATAAGGTCCAATGAACCTCAGACTCATCTTTCCTTTCGTTACAAAATGCATCACACTTTTCCTTGGAGAAATTTTCAGAAAATCATGATCACCTACCTCAAAAGAATGATCCTTCCTCTAGTTATCCACAAAACTATTTGGCTGACTCTGAGCTGTTCTCATGTGATTTTGAATCAAATAAACATTTTATGCCATCTCTACTACCAATTATGGTCCCATCTACTTCCTTTCCCCTACTTCATCCCAAAAAGCTAGAGTTCGACACTGTTTACCATATAATGCATCAAACAGAGCCATATGTATACTAGAATGAAAACTATTATTATAATAGAATTCAACCAAAGAAAGTTGTTGGTCCCAACATCCCTGGTAATCCATCGTGCAATCACATAACATATCATTCAATGTATGAATTGTCCATTCTGACTTCCTATCAGATTGAGGATGAAAATCTGTACTAAAATTCAATTCAGTACCCAAAGTCTTCTGAATCCCTTTCCAAAAGTTAGAAGTAAACTAGGGATCACGATCAGATAAAATGGAGATGGGAACCCTATGTAACTTGACTATATCATTAATATACAACTGAGAAAGTTGATCTAAAGAGAGTGTATCTCAAATAGGAAGGAAATGAGTAGATTTATTCAATCGATCAACAATAACCCAGATTGCATTATTACCTCAAGATGTCTTTGGTAATCCCACAACGAAGTCCATGGATATATTTTTCCATTTACACTCTAGAACCGGTAAAGACAAATGCATCCCTTTAGGTAACTGCTACTCTACTTTAACTTGATGAAAAGTCAATCACTTCATAAAAAAATCACCAATATATTTTTTCATTCCATCCCACCAGTATTACTCCCGCAGATCTTTGTTCTTCTTAGTACTGCCAGGATGAACTAAAAATGGGGAACTATGAGCCTCACATAATAACTCATTCTTCAACTATGAATCACGATGAACACATAATCTCTTCCCAAACGTCAAAACACAATCATTATCAATGTTGAACTCATGTAACATACCCTTTTGAACCATCTCTACCTTTTTCTACAACTTACTGTCTTTCTTCTGTGCTTGCTTAATTTTGTATTATATAGATGATCTCACTGACACCTAAAACAAAGTAGAAGAACTTCCTGCACCAACAACTTCTATTCCAAATATAATCAAATCAAAAACCAATGGAACACTTTCCAAACATATCATGGTTAATGAAGCATTACTTTTTCGACTCAAAGCATTAGCCACTTTAATTTCTTTCCCAAAATGGTAATGAATTATACAATCGTAATCCTTGATTAATTCCAGCCATCTCCTCTATCTCATGTTCAATTATTTCTGAGTGAATATATACTTTAATCTTTTGGGATTAGTATATATATTACACTTTACACCATAAAATGATTCCTCCAAAATTTTAAAGCAAAGACAATAACATCTAATTCCAAATCATGTGTAGGGAAATTTATCTCATGAGTGTTCCACTGACGTGAAGCATAAGAAATTACCTGATAATTCTGCATTAAAATTCAATGGATTACTTTCAACGAAGCATCACTATAGATAACAAATTCACCATTTATGGAAGGCATTTACAAAACGTGAGAATTCACCATTCTTATTTTCAATTCCTGAAAACAATCATCACATTTTTTTATCCAAATGAACCTAACACCTATGCGAGTTAACAAAGTCATTGGACTAGATAACCGTGAAACTATTTGAAAAAACCTCTGGTAATAACCTTACAAACCAAGATGACTACAGATATCAGTTATATTTGTGGGTCTTGGACAATCTTCAACAACTTTTGTTTTAGCAGGATCAATAATTATACCATTTTTTGAAACAATGTGACCATGGAATGAAATTTGTTGCAACCAAAACTCACACTTTATGAATTTTCCATATAGTTTCTTTTCTTTTAAGGTTTTGAAGACAACCCTTAAATGAATTTCTTGTTCCTATTAATCTTTTTAATAAAACAAAATATCATCAAGGAACACAACCACAAACTTATCCAATAAGTCATGGAAAATTATTTTCATTAGATCCATTAATACAGCAGGTGCATTGGATAAACCAAAAGGCATAACTACAAATTCATAATGGTCATATCTAGTATGAAATGCGGTCTTAAAAACTACTGATTCTTTTACATTTAACTGATGGTACCCCGACCTCGAGTCAATCATTGAAAAATACTGAGCTCCCAAGAGCTGATCAAACAAATCATCGATATGAGGAAAATGATACTTGTTCTTAACAATGATGTTATTCAATGCTCTATAATCAATGAAATGTCTCATTGAACCATCATTATCATTAACAAATTTCATAGGAGCACCCCATGGTGATGTCCTAGGTCGAATGAAACCCTTCACTAATAAATCATTCAGTTTCTCCTTTAACTTTGTAAGTTCAATTTGAGCCATTCGATAAGGGGGTTTTGAAATTGGATAGCATCAGGAACTAAGTCAACATTAAATTAAACATCTATATCATGAATAATACCAGGAAACTCATCATGAAAAACATCAAGATACTCATTTACAACTTTTAAATCATTATTCTAAATAGTTCATTTGTTTTCAACAATATGTGCAAGGTAACATTCATTTCCACCGTTTACTAGATTCTCATCCTCTTGATATGTTATCAACAGTAAGTGTTCATTCTTGTACACAAACTGAAATTCATTCTGAAAAAGACTTTTTTAGATCTAAAATCAATCTTAGCATGGTAAACAAAGAGCCATTCCATACCCAGGATAACATCAAACTCTACTAGAGGTAAAACAATAAGGTTTTCAAGTAGGTTCGTTCCACGGATAAGGATAGAATGATTCTTATAAATTCTTTATGGCTCAACATTTCCCCCAGGTGTTTTTACCATAAGTTCAGGATTCATATATTGAGATAGAAATCTAAATTTACTAGAAAAATTCTCGGAAATGAAAGAATGTATAGACCCTGAATCAAACAACACATTGGCATAATCTGAAAAAAAAATTTTACCTGATACTACTTCATTCGATGGCCCAACATCTACAGAAGTTGTTGAAAAGGATTTCACCACCCCATTATGCTTATATTATGACCGCTTACCATCATTAGAGCTCTTTTTCAAACACTAATTTGCATAATTACCCATCTCATTGCACTTGAATCATTTCAAAAATTGTAAATCAAAATTGGTTCTACCATTACCCTGATCTTTCCCAGTGCAATCACAAGACTTATGTCCCAACATACCGCATTGTAATCACATTCCAGAATTCAATATACATTCCCCAGTAAGCTTTTTACAACATTTATCAGAAACTTCAAACTTATATTTCTTTCCATCAATACGTTTTAAAGGATTCTTCTCTTTCTCTTACCACCTCTGTCTCTACTTCTATTGCTTGTCATAGAACTATTGATCATCGGAAAACTCCATTTCCACATTCTCAGCACATCGAACAAGCTTTTCATAACATTTGAACACACGAGAATATAATTCCCTTTTATATTTTGGAATTAATCATGATTAAAAATGATTGATTTTACTATCAAGGTCTCAGATAAAATTTGGAGCATAAAATGCCAATCGAATGAACTTCTCTTCATAAGCAGCCACTGAGTCATCCTCTTGCGTCAAATCCAAGAATTGTTTTTCCATCCTAAGTCGAACATCCTTAGGAAAATATTTCTCAAGGAACATATCTTTTAATTCATCCTAGTCATGATCATAAATCTCATCAGTGTCTCCGATATTTTTAACCATCGACCACCACTGATCTTCTTCACCCTCAAAATGGTAAACAACATGACTAAACTTTTCATTTTCTAAACACACCATGAATTCGAAAATCTTCTCCAGTGATTTAAGCTACCCTTCATCTGGAACAGTGTCAGATGATCCACTGAATGATGGGTGATTTTTCCTCCAGAAAATTTTCACCACTGACATGTTCCTCTGCAGTTGATCTAGATGATCTCGTGCATGGATACCACCATCATTTATCACTTGAGTCAACTGCACCATTACTACAACAAAATGTTCAGTTTCGATTCTGACCATCTCAGGATGCTGATTTGGAAGGAAATTTCCTTCTTTTTGCCTTCCTAGCACTGCTTCCCTGTTTCCTCTGTGGAAAACCATTCTGAACAAACATGTATTAGATGAAGCAACATGGAAATCTTCAAAGGCTACAGCATTTCAATTTGACCATAATGTGTAAAAGAAAATATTGTTGGATAATAATTTAGAATAATTATAACTCCAAAGTATATCTAAACCGACCTCTGATAACAACTATAAGGACTTGACCTTAAAACATTACTTAATATTGAATTAAAAGAATAATTCACATTGATGATCTTTTCCTGTTTAGAGTTTTAGAGAGTTAGGCCAAAACTGTTACATCTCAAATGTTACAAAGTAGTCACTTCTACTTATTTTCCATTTTTTTCCTAAAATATAAACTCTTAAAAAAGTGTAATGTCCAGTTCCATGTTTTATACAACATGACATTTCTTGATCCCATCCTTGACCCTATTCCACTTTTAGTCCCGTGAAAAACATTTAAAAAACATAGGATGAGCATAAAAAGCTCAAAAAGGAATACATAAAGAAAGAAATTGTTAGTTTTTCAAAACAACAAGTAAATTATGAATAAATAATCATAAGTAATACTTTTCACCTATATGAAGTAGAAAATACTCTTCACTGAATAAATTATCATTGATTACCCATTTGTAACAAAAAGATCACCATAAAACCCATATAGAGAACACATAACATATAATGGTAACTTGGGACATAAACATACTTAAATGAAATAACCATACGGTAGACATCCACACATGTCACTAAATTGAATAGCCATACGGCAGACTTCCATACCCAATTCAATGAAGGTTATAACATAACCACCCATCCCGGTATTCAAGGCACCACCCGTCATTTGGTTTATCATGTAACTATCCATCAAATTTCCATGTACCATTATAAAATCATTAGACATAAAAAAAATATAAAGAAAAGAAAATCATTCCACATTTCAACCATAATATATCTCTTAAATATATTTACATTACAAATACATCATCAAAACCATTTTCAATTAAAAAATACATAATATTGTATATGGTATTTATTTTCTTTTAAAAACATTACGGCTTGTTGTGGAGCCCAAAGATCAAATAAAACTCACGGTGGAAGAAAGGTTGTTGTCATCGCATACGTTAAAAAGAAACATACTTTTTTTCGATTTGTAAAATGCTTCGTAGAGAAAAGATTACTTTTGAATAAAACTAACTGTCAAAGGGGTTTGTACACCGTATAAAAAAAGTTGTGTGTAAAACAAAATATGCCTTAATGAAAGGAGATTGAGACGAAGTCCCTTACAAGGATAATTTCTTAAATAAAATAGATCTATTATGTTTCTTCAATATATTAACACATAAAGAAAGTATAAATACATAAAAATTCATTTCTAACATAATCATAGAATTAGATAAACATGAAAAAGAAGATCAACCCAAAGAACAGAAATTTGTTTAAGAACTTCCCTTACAACGTGTCTGACATGAATCAATCAATCTTTAAACAACAGAATAATAAACTAAAGTAAATTTATAATTTCTTAAAAACCTTTTACAGGTTTATTATCACTTTTATATCACTTACTTCCAAGTTATAAACATTATTTAATAATTTAAGTTAATAATGTTCGTTTTGTAAATATTTGGTACTTAAGTCAAAAATGGAATTCTTATAATTACATGATGTTAATGTTGTCAAAGTTTAATTTTATCTAGAGTGATATTTATGATTTTGATATCATATATATCATATATATACATCATATACATGTATTTATAATAGTACGTATCATTTAGAGGTAAGAAATGAAATGCACCGTTCATGGAGACAGTAAGTCGTATGTACACATGAACGCTACTTCAATTTAGATTTCATATTTAATAGAATTAAATCATAATGATCCATAGTAGTATTATAATTCAATTAATGTATCATATATAATATCATTAAAACTATCCTTTATACATACCACGTATGATATGAACGAGTCATATCACTTTGAGGGGGCGGTAGTCTGAACTTCCTCTAATGAGATTATCGTGTTTACCCATAATGGAAACCATAAAAGTATGAAATAAAAGAAAAATATAGAAGAATAAAAAAAATATAAACATAACATATATCAGATATAAAAATAGTGTCATCTTAATGGCCACCATTAAAGGTGTTAAAAGATGATTGAACAATCATCATTTCGTGAGGCAGTAATTCACCACCCATAGAAACAGTATGTTTTTTAACCATTAGATGGTGGTGTGGGTAAGTTTAAACGAATAATTCATATAAAAACATACTAGTATTATTAGGATAATTATTTTGTTATGGAAACAAATAATAAGTATGTTACATGGAGTGAAGAAGTAAAAATAAAGGAAATAAACTCGAGAGAAGACATTATCTCTAAATCAGGTAACTCTTTTTGATTTGAGCCAAAGGATTTCTTGGGAAGACTTCTGCCCAAAGTAAGGCTTCTAGAAGTAATAAATGGATTTGGAGAGATAATATGAGTAGAGGTTGGATGATCCATGTGCTTGAGAGATGTTGGTAACGGGGTAGAGGTGGGGGCCTTTTACAAGAGGGAGGTGGGGCACTCTAGGAAGGTCATGAAATGTTACTTTATTATAAAATGATTTTTTTGGATCTTAAAAGTCCCAAAATGATATATTTCTATGATATGGTGATAAGGGTTTAATATACACTCATTAAAAAGGTTTTTGACAAGTATATGTCTTTGATTTTACCTTATCTTTTCATTTTATTTAAATTGTTCATTAATGAGGTAATCACTACAACATCATGGTGTCATAAATAAATTTATTTATTTAATGTCTAAAAATTATAAAACAAATACCATGATGTGGGAAATATTTTTATCTTAACAATTAATATTTATAATCTAAGAGATAATTTATGTAATCAAAATAAAAATTGTTTTACTTAGATGATACATACTTTGGTAATATTTCCCTTTCGTTAAAAATAAAATGCTAAAAGGTCACTATCACACTAAAGTGATTCCATGGGGACCCACAGTTGGGAAAAGTCATCCCATGGTATTCCATGACTCAAAAAAGAATATTTGGACACATGTTGTGGTCATTTTATATTATTATGATATTATTTTATTACCCTTAACTACCCGATTACTAATTAATCACGATAATTAATGATAACTACCATCGTTAATATTCATATTGTCCAAAAACAAAAAGGTCATAATTAAATAATTTGGACCGTCTGAATCCAAATATGGAATGAATTTTAATAAATTCCAAACACAGAAATTGTAGTAATTAATTTAAAAATAATTCACGTTGTCAAAACAAATATCATGTTTTTAAGAAACATTATATATCAAAAGATTGACAATTGTTTATGTCCAATTTCAAAGTTAAATTAATTTTAATGAAAAATATTAGATGAAATGTAAAAATTATATTCTAATTACAATTTAAAACCAATTAAAAATATTATATAACCATATAATTATATTATATGAAAAAGCAGTTTTGATGTAAAATGCAGTATTTTTCACAATTCATTAAAAAATGAACTTTGACCGAAAAATACCAAATTTTTATCCAATGTAAATTTCTATATCTCAATTATAAAGAATAAATTTATTTTGAAAAATAGATCTTATAAAATTGTCAAAAGTTTTATTTAAAAATTGTTTTCCATCAAAAGGCGGTAAACCAATCTTTTAAAAATATTAGAGTATTTAATTCCTAAGATTGTATTTATTCTCATTTTAAGCCTATAAAACACTATATAATTCATAAATAGACATATATATGAAAATAAACTATTATTTACTTACATGATAAGTTACATCCTCCCCCCCCCCTTTAATAAATTTCATCCCCACAATTTATTTTCTTATCGAATAAGTGGGGGTATTTATCCCTAATTGCATTTTAAGATTCCCATGTTGCCTCTTCTACTATATGGGTTTTCCATATAACATTTACTTGATGAATCACATTTTTCCCCAAGCCATGCTCCATGTGGTCAATAATATGGATTGGTTTTTCCTCATAAGATAGATTCTCTTCCAGCTGAACTACCACTGGACTCAAAACATGATATGGATCTAGCATGTAATTCCTTAACAGTGAAACATTAAAAACATTGTGTACCTGGATAAAACATGGAGGTAATACCAATATATATGCAACTGCTCCATCCTTCTCCAGGATTTCATAAGGTCCAATGAACCTCAGACTCAGGTTTCCTTTCTTTACAAAATGCATCACACTTTTCCGTGGAGAAACTTTCAGAAAATCATGATCACCTACCTCTAAAGAATGATCCTTCCTCCAGTTATCCACAAAACTATTCTGCTAACTCTGAGATATTATCATGTGATTTTGAATAAAATAAACATTTTATTCCATCTCTACTACTAATTATGGTCCCATCTAATTCCTTTCTCCTACTTCATCCCAAAAAGCTGGAGTTCAACACTATTTACTGGAATGAAAACTGTTATTATAATAAAATTCAACCAAAGAAAGATGTTGGTCCCAACATACCTGGTAATCCATTATGCAAGCACGTAACATATCATTCAATGTCTGAATTGTTTGTTCTGACTTCCTATCCGATTGATTATGAAAAGCTATACTAAAATTCAATTCAGTACCCAAAGACTTCTGAAGACCTTTCCAAAAGTTAGAAGTAAACCAGGGATCACGATCAGATACAATGGACAGGGGAACTCCATGTAACATGACTATATCTTTAACATACATATGATAAAGATGATCTAGAGAGAGTGTATCTCGAATAGGAAGGAAATGAGCAGATTTAGTCAATCGATCAACAATAACCCATATTTCATTATTACCTCGAGATGTCTTTGGTAATCCCAAAATGAAGCCCATGGATATATTTTTTCATTTACACTCTAGCACCGGTAAAGACTGATGCATCCCTTTAGGTAACTACTACTCTAATTTAAACTTCTGACAAGTCAATCAATTCATAGAAATATCAGAAATATATATTTTCATTCTATCCCACCAGTATTATTCCCGCATATCTCTGTACATCTTAGTACTGACAGGATGAACTAAAAATGGGGAACTATGAGCCTCACATAATAACTCATTCTTCAACTATGAATCACAAGGCACACATAATCTCTTCACAAACCTCAAAACACAATCATTATCAATGTTGAACTCAGGTAACATACCCTTTTGAACCAGCTCTACCTTTTTCTAAAACTTACTGTCTTTCTTCTCTTCTTGATTAATTCTATATTATATAGATGATCTCACTGACACCACAAACAAAATAGAAGAACTTCCTACACCAAAAACTTCTATTAAAAATTTAATCATATCCAAAACCAATGGAACACATTCCAAATGTAGCATGGTTAATGAAGCACTGCTTTTTCGACTCAAAGCATCAGCCACTTTAATTGCTTTCCCAGAATGGTAATGAATTATACAATCGTAATCCTTGATTAATTCCAGAAATATCCTCTATCCCATGTTCAATTATTTATGAGTGAATATATACTTTAATATTTTGGGATTAGTATATATATTACACTTAAAACCATAAAATGATGCCTCCAAAATTTTAAATCAAAGAAAAAAACATCTAATTCCAAATCATGTGTAGGGAAATTTATCTCATGAGTTTTCTACTGACGTGAAGCATAAGAAATTACCTGATCATTCTGCATTAAGATTAAACCAATTCCTTTCAATGAAGCATCACTATATATAACAAATTCACCATTTGTGGAAGGAATTTCCAATACTAGAGAATTCACCATTCTTATTTTCAATTCTTGAAAACAATCATCACATTTTTTTATCCAAATGAACCTAACACCTATGCGAGTTGGCAAAGTCATTGGACTTGATAACCGTGGAATTTTTTGAACAAAACATTGGTAATAACCTTCCAAACCAAGAAATCTACAGATCTTGGTTATATTTGCGGGTCTTGGACAATCTTCAACAACTTTTGTTTTAGGAGGATCAATAGTTATACAATTTTTTGAAATAATGTGACCAAGGAATGAAATTTGTTGCAACCAAAACTCACACTTTCTGAATTTTCCATATAGTTTATTTCTTTTAAGGGTTTCAATACAACCCTTAAATGAATTTCTTGTTCCTATTTACCTTTGGAATAAACCAAAATATCATCAATAAACACATCCACAAACTTATCCAAGATGTCATGAAAAATTATTTTCATTAGATCCATTAATACAGCTGGTGAATTGGATAAACCAAAAGGCATAACTAAAAATTCATAATGGTCATATCTAGTAAGAAATGCAGTCTTCAAAACATATGATTCTTTTACATTTATCTGATGGAACCCCGAACTCGAGTCAATCATTGAAAAATACGGAGCTCCCTAGAGCTAATCAAACAAATCATCGATATGAGGCAAATGATACTTGTTCATAACATTTATGTTATTCAACGCTCTATAATCAATGAAAAGTCTCATTAAACCATCATTCTCTTTAACAAATTTGATAGGAGCACCCGATGGTGATGAGCTAGGTCGAATGAAACCCTTTACTAATAAAGTTTGAAATTTCTCCTTCGACTCTGTAAGTTTAATTTGAGAAATTCGATAAGGGGGTTTTGAAATTGGCTTAGCATCAGGAACTAAGTCAACATTAAATTCAACTTCTAGATCATGAATAATACCAGGAAACTCATCAGAAAAAACATCAAGATACTCATTTACCACTTGGAGATCATTAATATAAATATTTCCTTTGTTTTCAACAATATGTGCAAGGTATCATTCATTTCCATTGTTTACTAGATTATCAGCCTCTTGATATGTTATTAATAGTAAGGGTTCATTATTTTATACAAACTGAAAGTCTTTCTAAAAAATACCTTTTTAGATCTATAATCAATAATAGCCTGGTAAACAGAGAGCGATTCCATACCCAGGATAACATCAAACTCAACTAGAGGTAAAAAAATATGGTTTGCAAGTAGGTTCATTCAACGGATAAGGATAGAATGATTCTTATAAATTCTTTATACGTCAACATTTCCCCCAGGTGTTTTTAGCATAAGTTCAGATTCATAACTGGGACCAACATCTTTTTTTGGTTGAATTTTATTACCCTAAAACATGTCCTAATTAAATTGGAGAAGTATTTTTTGACCAAAATCAACCATAGGTTAGAAATGTGTTCTTTTTATGACACAATTTTTGATTATTACGTTTATTATATTTTATTTGAAGAAGAGTTAACAATTTTATATTCAAATTATAATAAATAGTTTATTTTTAATATCTGGTTATATATGTGAGATAGTTGATATAAATTATCCAATGAAAAATATGAAATTTATCTAAATCATGAAAATTTAATAACAATTTTTAGATATTAAATGATTAAATTAAATTGTGACATAATGATGAGGCAGTAATTGTTTATTTAATTGACATATCAACTGCATTATTTTTAAAATATTTTAAAAAAATAAAATTTGACATATTTAATTACATCCACAAATCTTATAGATAACATTGATATGTTACTGACATGTTGGAGGTATTGGTTTTATGTTATAATGTTGGTTTTATGTTGTAAAAAATTCAAAAATGGAATGGTAATAATATTGTGATAAAAGATAAATTAATATAAATAATATTTAATTAAATGATATAGAAGTTATAACAATATAAGGTTTAATAAAAAACATGGATAATGTAAAATATGAAAAAGAATATCTAATTTGTTATTTTTGAATTTTATAGTAAATATATTAACCCTATATTATAAAACTATATTAAGACACAGTGTGAATAAATGTTTTTAACTAAAGGTTAAATCGAAAAGGTAGGGTTAGATTTATGACCGAAATAATTATAAAATTCAGTGGATGAGAGTATTGTAACCAATCATCATCATATTACTTTGGAGATATTTAAAATATAAAATATATTTACTATAAATTAATATTTTATGATCTTTACGAAGTGCCCCTAATCTCTATTATTAAAGGAAACTTATCCTTCTTTCAAATACACACCTACAAAGCGCTTTCTCTCATCAAAACCCTTATCATTTTATCTCCCAAATTACCTAACAAAATCCTAGAGGCCATATATTGAGAAAAAATTCATCCTAAGGGGAACATTTGTGAAAATGAAAAGTGAATCCCCAAAAGAGGTTATTATTTTATCACCTCTTTTAAAGTTTATTCTTCTTCTACTTACCATTCCTATGTTTCACCCATACAAAATTAATAACTCCAGGATATAATATTCCATAATATTTTGTTATTATTATTGAACAACCACATTAATCATTTTATCCATCCGATTAAAAAAAATATCATCATTCAGGGCTATGTACGGCTTGTCATCTCTACAATGGTGAAAATTATTTTTGATGTAAAAGTTATTTCTTTGATTATCACGATGAATAAAAAGGAAATAAGTAATAAAAATAACATGATATTGTTTCTAATAAATTCATATTCCATCCATTTCCAATCCTTTTAAAAAATTATTGATATTATAATGTCACTCATGCATAAGTACGGATTTCCATCTACAGGATGTAATGATATTAATCTTCCACATTTACCATATAAGAACAATTATTAATATATATATATATTTGATAAATATAAGACAATTGACACAATGATTCAACTAAAATATTATATATAAATATATTTATTTATGTACATATATTTCATTCACTTAGTTTGATTAAATATTATAAAAAATGGAATCAATATTCATGCATATGAATGGTCTAGCGTCTCCTTGAACGGGGTATTCTATTTCATATATATATATATATTATGAATATTTATATAATGAATATATATGATATTTAAATCATGTTATAAATTATATATAAATTAAATCATGATCTAATTAACATTTTTAAGAATAAAAATTCAAAACACGTATGATATAGAAATTGATTGTTAAATAAAACGATACATTAAGCTAGAAGTTATTAATAAACAGGTTATATAACGACATAAATGACAAATAAATGACAGAATAAATGTTATTATCATTCTAAAAGAAGTTAATAATATGTTTAATAACATTTTACAATATTTGCAGACACGCAGGGAGAGTACTATTCCTATGGTAAGGGATTTTCTTCTCACTTTTATTTATCTAGAGATAGAAGCCACTTCCAACACCTTTTTCTTGTGATTGGTGTATGTACTACAACAATTATATGCAATATCATGAAAAAATTTATCATCATTGTATTTAATGATAAATTTGAAGTTATTATTATATTATTATTTAAATGGTCAATGTGGTATGTGACTCTTTGAATGTTTAATGAATAAATCATTTATCCTTTTCAATATTCACAATATTATAATATAAAATTATTTATATGTACATAAATGATTATAATTATTATTTTATGTCTATTGTTTCATTGAAATGTTTTCAAAATGAAATATTGTTATGGTTTATCTTTAAGGGAAAAATTCACAACCTCATTCTTATATGAGTTGGTTTATACAATAGTGTCTAATTTGACCTTTTTATCATCCATCTCCTGGTTTCTTAAAAGGAATTTCAAAATATTACCTACAATTCTTATATTATATTTTACATATGTTTTACTTTTTATAAATAATTTCAAAACCAATCTCTCTGTCATTTACCAAAAGATGTACATTTTGTCCTTTTCAAAAAAATAATGTAATGATTTTTTAACTTATACAGAATAAGCGGCTTTTATCTTCCATTATGGATCTTTATAAGTTTGAATCATCCCCTATAATATTTAAATGTTATTTTTAAAACAAATTATTTCATTTATTTCATGTATTTTATGTGATTTCAAAGTAAAACTATACATCTCCCTCAAAAATTTGTTATCGTTATTCTCTTCATCTATGTCATCATTATTGTAATATTTTATGCTTAATTACGGTTAAATTATTAGGATACAATATTATATGTATTATTTAATGTTTTATGATATGTTTGACCGTGGATGTTCTATTCTGATACCAGTCATGGTTTATGGTCAAAGTATTAAAATTTTATATGCCAGTTTTAATACGAGTGCTTATGTTGGTAATGTTTCACCCTTTTCATATAAGGAATGCATTGAACATAGTATGTGACTAGTTGGGGACTACATAATTAAATCCCTAATTTTTAGGGTTCAATTAATGAATTGACCATGATGTTTCAATAATTCTAAGAAGAGAAATTATTTTGGGTTTTGAATAACATCTTACCAGCTTATGTATGGTCTTTCCAAGAGGCCATGTAAAAGTTGTTATGATGTCCGAAATTATGCATTCGTTCATATGTTATTAGCTAATGATATTACCTATGATTATTCAACTTGTAAAATTTCCATTTGAATGTTTAAATAGAATAAATAGATTCATTATTTCCACAGTATGATTGAGATTATGTTTAGAAGGCTTCTGTTTATGTATTATACTTGTCGTAAGTTTTTTTTATTAATTTATGAATGCTTGTGCTATTTTGGATAACCTTACTGATCATCTGAGATCATCCATATCCTATATTTTATTTTCCCAGGATGTAGAGAAGTGTTTAATTGTTGTTATACAGGGTAAATCTAAGATAATCACAACATTATCAAATGATTTACTGTGTTTCATATTATTTTTTTAATGGTAATAAATGGTTCATGTATGTAAACTATTTTCCAAAATAGATAAATGGATCAGTCCTTCAGTATTTGATTCCTTCAATCATGCCAATATGCTAAAACAATGCATCAGATCTAGGCTTCTAGGGTCAGGGTGTTATAGATGGTGTCATAGAATTTTTTACAACATCCATGGAAAATATATTTATTAAACATAGAGTATGGATCATAACCATAAGATAGACATTGTGGATAAGTATAGGGGAATGCCCAAAAAATTTCAATGTAGATTTTATGTGTGAATCCCTTGAAAAAACATCATTTTCTGGATAATATCAGTGGATGTGGTTATGGAAAATATGTATGTAGATGTAATAACTCTAACAATGTGTTCCAAGCATGACATAGGGAAACCTAGTACACAATAATGTGACATAATTCCCTCCTGTTTTGACACTCCATGGCTATATGCAAAGGATAATTCATATTTAAATTATCTACCATTATGAAGGATTGGAATGTAGAGATTCCCCTAAAGTAACTAAAGTTTATGACACTAGGATTTAAGATTCATAAATATTTTTATGTGTTATACCATATTTATAGTTACAAAAATTTAAAAAATTTATAACCTATCAATTATATCTCATGTAATAGAAATTGAAGCTATCAAAGGACTGTGAACTCTAATAATACACTTGATCCAAAGGGTATGAATGATTATGTATTACATTTTCATAGGCCTACATTTTGATGTAAAAATCAATCCCATGTATTCTCCTCATATAGTCAAATATTATCATGTGTTAATAAGAGATGTAACAAATTATTTGAGTCATACTAATTTTAAGGGAATAAAGAGAATAAGAGGATGTCATAGAAAATGTAGGAAATAGGGAAGAAGGGAATGAAGGATTTTCACATATGTGATTACAGTGGAAAGAATCACCATGGAAAATGCCTGAAAGGAATGTGATATTGATTTAAGTGTAGAGAAAAAGGACCCAAAGTTTGTAATTTCAAGGGTACGAAAATGTTTTCCAATGTACAATGCATCATTTGAATTGACAGGGGACAATATGAAAATCAATTTCCCATTCATCAATGGAGTATACCCCAGATAAATCATTTGTATAATGATAATTCAATGGTACTTCTAAAAATTAAGATGACTGATTTATATTAATATTAAATAAATATTTTATTTGAATAATTTATGAGAAATATAATGGTTATATTAATTATGGTGTATATAAGGATTTTACTAGAGTACTATTTCATTACGTATTTGATAATGTTTGGACTATGAAAAGTGGAAGTCACACAAATTAAACATTATGGAAAATACATGGTCGAGGGAATGATAATAAATAATATGTTATGGACACTGAGTTAATGATGTTGTGATAAAAAGATGATTGGTTTTGAAAAATTATATTGGATACTATTGATTTACTTGGAATGGATTAATGGTTTGTTTATTCCATTATTTCTTGAGATTAAATAAATTTTGGATTTACAAAGTATTTCCAATATTCTATGTTTTACATAAGTAATAAGGAAGAATTAATGTATTCAATAATGATTAATATTATTTCATGGTATTAACATGATTGATGAGAATACACGATGATGGTATTCACATTGTTGTTATGTGATAAAAAATATTAGCATTATGTTATATTGATTTTTGAATTTTAGTGACCTTAGTTATAAATGTTTGGACAGTGAGTTTTGATAGGTGTAATTTGGTTAATTCTACTGGTTTGAATGGATTGTGTTAAAAATTGTATAGTGTTGTTTATGGTAAAATAACATCTTAATATTAATTTTTAAATGTTATAACTATATTGTTTTTTGAAAAGGACAGCCCATATGTCAGCTGACAACCCGTCACATTGGGAAAGGTTGTGGGAAATGAACCCACAACTGCAGTGCGATAATGGATTATCACCTACCACTTGCCTATGGAATGGATCAGGTTATTATAACATATTTTTAATTATTTAAATGGTAATATAACATTTTTCGAAACATATAAAATTATGATAAATATAATATTTTGGAATTTTATTATCTTTTGAAGGGTAAGATGAGTTTTTTATAAGAATTAGTTAAAGGAAAAAACACTACTTTTCAAGTAATTATGATCCATTGTGTTCATAGTTTATGAAATAAAAAAATTATTCATCACTTGGTAATGGTTATTGTAACCAAACCTCTTATCCATGTTCGTTTTATGATTATTCAATTGTTCTAATAGATCCCCACATATTTAGATCTTTTTATTATTAACATTTTCAATATCATATACTCTATCACTCTAAATCAGAACACTACGGTTATATATTTCTACACAATCCATGTTTTCCTACATTGAACCCTTGTATGTGTTATCTCTGGTGACTTTCACACATTAATTTATTTCTTTTATAGTGTGGGTTTCATTAATCAATTTTATGAATTGGGTTTTCCACAAAGGTATTTTCTAGTTTCATTATTTTATTATGGATGTCCAATTTAAAATTGTGAAGATGAAATTTAATGAAGGAGGGGAGAATTTAACACCTCAATATTTCCCAATACATTATATTTGTAATGATATTTATTAGATTATATGTCAGAGAACACTGACTTCGCTTGCATTACATGCAATATTAAGTGTCTGCGAAACAAATATTTAGTAATACAAATATTTAAAATTTTAATTTGTTGCATATATTTTAATGACTATAACGGGAATAGTAATAAATAATTTTATAAAGTTATTTATAATATTTTTCAATTAAATAAATCATATTTAAAATGTAATTTATAAGATTCTCTAAAATAGTTATATGTTTAGAATTATTATTTTAATAAATGCAAAAAATTTAATTCCATTTTTAAAAACAAGAATAAAATAAATTTTGGACACTATTATAAATTGAATTTGGTAAAATAGACTTCATTTCTATAATCAGAATATCATAATTATTTTTGGGTGAATTGTTTTATTTTTATTAATACATTCAATTTTTGATGAATAGTGTGAACTATAAATTATTGTTAAAAACTAACATATTGATTTAAATAATTATTTTACCTTAAATTGATGATAAGGAAACAATAGAGAAATAATAAATATAGTATCCCAATTTTCCGGGTTAGAATCATTTTCAGAATATAATGAATTATAAAAATCCATAAACTTTTAAATATCTTTTCACCCGCCATTATCCCACAATTACTTGTTAGTATTACACATAATTTTAACACTATTGTTAATTAAATTACTAAAAATATACATAAACGGTTTTAATAATTAAGAAAAATTTAGTCTAATATGATCAAAATAATATTTGGTGAATAATAACTTTTAATTTTTAATAACCACTGTTAAAGATAAATAGGGTAATTAAAGGTAAAAAAATTATTATAATAATATAAAATTACCCAAATTTTTTTATTAATTTCATTGGATAAGTATTTATAGACCCAAATAGGTCTTATAAAAGAAATATTATCCTTTCAATTCCACTTTTGTATGATTAAGATATTTATTTTATTTTATTTAAAGAAGAGTTTAAAATGTAATATTCAAATTTTAATAACTATTTTATTTTTAATATGAGGTAATATAAGTTATATTGTCAAATATAGATATTATTAAAAAAATATTTTAAAGTTATATACATCATGAAAATTTATTTCTAATTTTTATACATTATATAATTAAATTAATTAGAGACACAATGATGATGTAGTAATTTTTTTCATTTAATTGAGTTATCAAATAAATGATATCAAAAATATCACAATAAATATAATTTAACATATTCTATGACCTTAAAAAATGTAATATACAACATAGAAATGTTAGTGACAAAATGGAAGTATTTTTTGACGTTATCATGTTGTTTTGATATTTTTAAAAATTGAAATACAGAATAGTATTAAAATTGATCTAAATGATACATTAGAAAACATAATAATTTATTAAATGACATAAAAGTCGTAAAAATATAAGGATCCTAAAAAAACATTGATAGTGTAAAAATATTTCAAAAATGATCCAATTGGGGTTCTTTTATCATTTCATGGTAACTCTATTAACCATATAGTTTGAAAATACAAGAAGACACGGTAAGAGTAAAACTGGGTAACTGATGGTTAAATCCAAAAGATAAGGATAATTTTATGAATGAAACATGTATAAAATTAATTGGCTGAGAGGATTTATATCCATACTAATCTTATTCTATAAATAATTCTATATTGAGATATTTGAAACTAAAATTAAATTTATAATAAAATAATATTTTACGATCTTCTAAATGTTCTAATCAACTATCGTATAAAAGGACACTTCTCTTTATCTTTAATTCAGACCACCATATCCATTTGGATTTTCCAAAAGCAATTCCATTTTCTCTCCCTAATTAACTCAATACATAATAGAGTATATTAATTGGGATTAAATCTATTCTATAGAGTCATATTTTGCAAATCAAAAGAAGATACCGAAAAAAGAAGCAAATGTTTTATCACCTCTTTCAATGTTCTCTTCATATTATACATCCCCTTCCTTTTTTTATTTCATAAAATATAAGAGATCCCAAATATAAAATAGTCAGATATTATGTTATTGTTATGGTACAACTATATTTTTCCTTTTATAAATCCTACGAATAATAATATTGCTTAACGTGTGTAAGTACAACGTACCGTATCCATACCATGGTGTAAACTGTTTTACTTGTAGACATTTTTTATATTAGTATAATGATCAATATAATGGATGTAAATAAAAATAAAAAATTATATTTTTTAAAATTCACATTCTATCCAATTCCAATCTATTTAACCATCATTTAATTGATATCGTCTCACATGTGTGCTTACGGATTACACTCTCCATGATGTGATGAGATTCATCATCCACATTCACCATTCAAAAATGAATATACAAATATATATTATTAATAAGTACAGAATATTTGACGTACAAATTGTTCTACAATAATATATATATATATATATATTGGTACGTATATTTCATTTAATTACTTCTATTTATAATGATATGAAAATAGAAATGACATTCATGCGTACGTACGACCTCCCATCTCAATGAACGTTGTATTACATTTCATATATGTATCTGTTATTTATATTCATAATATGAATATATATGATATATATATATATGATTAAATACATTCTTTAATTATAGAAATCATGATATATTCCATATGACCCTGAATAAAAAGTCAAATCATGTAACATAAATGAAGATATTTTTACCCAAAATAATGTGTTAACTTGGTAATTTTTAACAAAACAAATAGTATAAATTCATAAATGAATCATATATGATATCAGAAATATTATTATTAATCATGTAGAAGTTAATAGTATGTTTACAACCATTATACAAGTGTTTTGGACACATTTGGAGAGTATTAGACCTACAATAATCGAATTTCATCTCATATTAAATTTTTGTGAGATATATGCTGTTATCAACACTATTTTCTTGTGTATGGTGAATATACTACCTCTATTATATTTGATATAATGAATACATTTATATTCGTGGAATTTAAATATTATTTTAATTTTTTTGAGTTTATTATTTAAATGTTCTAAATTGTATGGGACGCTTTAACATTTTATATAATTAATCCATTATACATTTCAATATTCTTGATATAATCATATTTTTATATATGTAAATAAATGATTATAAGTAAATTTTATATCTATTTAAATGTTCATTGATATTTTTTCAAAAATAAATATTTGTATGTTTTTTATGTAAGGTTTATTTTCACATCCTCATTATTATTAGAGATTGTTTATACGTAAGTATCTATTTGGAAATCCTTATCATTCATGTAAATGTTTCTTAAAATGAAGTTAAAAATATTGCCAACAATTGTTTAATGTAATTTTCCCCCACTTTTTGACTTTATATAAAACATGTTCAAAGTAATATTTCCATCATTATCTAAATTATGTAATTTATAACCTTTTAGAAAAATTAAGGAAAGAATGTTTTTTCACATATACGATGTGAGAAACTATTTTCCAATGTTATGGTGCTTTAACATTTTAATGATTACATAACAAGCATACAAGGATATTATTAAATTATTTTTATGTGTCTTTTAAATGATTTCAAAGTAAAAAAGGGATATCTCCCTCAAACTGTTTTAATTACTAATGTTTACATCTATTTCAACAGCTGTGTTTGATTTTATGATTTGTTGAGGTTGATTTATTATGATACAATAATCCATATTGTAATTATTGGTCTATGATATGTTTGACAATGGATGTTCTATTCTGATAGCATTCATGGTACGTGGTTAAATTATTAACATTTCGTATGATATTTTTAATACGAGTGTTTATGTTGGTAATGATTCACCCTTTTTATATGAGAAATGAATTGGAAATATAATGTGATGGTTTGGGGACCACTTAATGAAATCCCTATGGGTTGGATACTGGTTAATGAAATCCTCATGGTGCATCAATAGTTCTAATGAGACAAATTATTTTGGGGTGTTACTAACATCTAGCCCGCATATGTATGGTCTTGAAATGAGGCCTTTATAATGTGGTTATGATGTCAGGCATTATGAATTCCCTCATTAGGGGATCAGTTAAGGATATTATATGTGATTATTCTACTATTATAATATCCATGTGAATTTTTAAATTGAGTAATTTGACATATTCTCTCAATATTATGTTCATGTTTATGATTAAAATGATAGTTCTTCAGTTTTATAATTTGTTTAAATGTTTATGATTATTTATGAATGCTTCTGCTTTATTTATTAACCTTACTGAGTATCTAAAGTCACCACATTTTTTTGTTATATTTTCACAGGAAGAGAAGAAGTTTTTTATGGTTTATATAAAGGGTTACACTAGGAGAATAATGTCATTCTCAAAATATGGACATTGTTTCATATCAAGTTTTGAGTTATAATGAATGATTCATGTATGTAATATGTTTTCCAAGACAGCTAAATTTATCAGTCCTACATGATTTAATTCGTTTTAATCATGAAAATGTTTTAAAATAGTACAATAGGTTGAGCATTTGGTGGTTATGGTGTTACCAAAGATTTAATTCATTCTATTATGGTTGAAAATGATGAATTAATGCAGAAAGGTAAATTAGGGAATATGAAACAAAATCTAAATACATTATTTCAAATGAATATGAATCAATAATAGCTAAACAGAATCTCGGACTACCCATTTCAAAATCTAGTAGACTAAATTCATTCTAATCAGAGATGAAATAGAGAAGAAATCTGAAATTGAAGAATAGTCCTCAAAAAGGGTTCCCATGTGTTCACCTTTTTGTGGAATGAATTAAGGAGATAATTAGTTTATGTTAAAAACATATAATATTAAAACCATTATTTAGCCAAAAAAACACAGCCACATGGTTTAGGAAGAATGTCTACAATATGAAAAAAGGTGTACTCGCACAGTTTTAAAACCATGTGCAAGCCACAAAAAGAGACTCAATCACATATTCTAAAAACAACTAACATGTTTCATGGTCATGAGGCTTCTGTCACATTGTTTCATCAAACTATATTGCTTTTTGTCTCCCACTTATATCCTTCATATAGTTTAGTCAAACTATGTGGCTAACCCTGCACGTTTTATTCTAACCATGCATCAGGTATAGAAAACAAAAAATTGGATTATGGGATCTGAAACATCCCTAAACAACCATAGGAATTTATGAAATAAAAAGGCATCCACATAATGGCATTTTAAACAATTTAATTGATATTTGACGGAAAAATCATGTTTTTTACCTCAAAGAACAACCAAGTTCTTACGAACATACCCCTTTAAAGCAATTTGTCCCTGAATTTCCATTCAAATGGTGATGAAGAATTATCTGAGAATAAATCCAGAAACTATGATCATATGTCATCCTCCCAATGTGAGTTCTTGTCCTACTATCAACCATGTTAACATATGACCCATAATAAAGCAATATACTATTCTCAATGACCATTTTATTATGAACCCAAATTTATATAGTATGTTCCTCAAAGGATCAATCAACCTATAACTCATCCTCATTGAGTTGAAAAGTGTTATATTGATTTGAAATGTATTATCATGGTTGAGAAACATGGAATAAATCATAAATATCTAGTTTTTTATTAGGTAACTACAATTGAGAGGAAACTAACATGACTCTCTTTAGATTCTCAAATGTCTCAATGTATCTAGGAGAAAACTTTTCTAGTCTCCTAATCATCTTCTATCCCAATCTTGATAAAACACATAGTGAAAACATATCTGTAACCACTAACTCTATAGGTTTTCAACATTGATCTGCATAATATCTCTGGTTATACTATGATGTATCCATCCAATTTGGAATAAACTAATCCGTATCAGTGGTCTCTTGTACAAGATAATGCCCCATCGTATCTAACACTCTTACCTCCAGGTAAAAATGGTGTAATATTCATTGAATACCATAAAATGTTTCATATGGTCCAATTTGAATAGTATCATGAAATCTTTTATAACAAGGAATCTCAACCTGGGGTATATGCCCCTCTCTAGATCCCTATAAATCTAGGACACAATCTCTAAGATTGTCCTCATGGACATTAATCGTGAACCCCTATTGGCCATTTGTATGGGGTTGGAATGTTGTGCTCTAAAGCACCTTTTGTACCTAAATCCCTTTGTATCCCTTTCTAGAATCAGGAATTAATCCGAGAAACCCTATATGAAATGATTGACTATGGAATACCATTTAGTTGTAAAATCTCATGGATGTACAACCTCTTATTCACAGAAACATTAATGTATTACATGATCTATAATACATTTTTTATGTTCTTGATCATGTCAACAAACAATATGGTCTCATTACCTCATGGAGATCACTATAAACCCACTATTAATCCATCAGGGAATAATTCAATTTCCACTCAGTAATTGGTTATTTTTGTAAAAGTCTATGTGTTCTCCAGTGTTACTTTATCACATTTTTACATGTGGAAAATCTCAGGGAAAAACCAGATAAATATCATTCCATGCCAATTCACCAATAATGACGATGTAAATACTAATACATCTTGGTGACACCAGTATTAACTACCCAAAATGAGGCATTAATGTCCTGAATCATGTCCATATGAATGTTTTCCAGATCCTATATGTGACCATGTAATTGTATAACATCATATTATCTTATGTTCTGACAATGAGGAGGGTCCTTGCCTACCACACTCTATTGTAAAACAAATACATTGTGATCAGATGGCTACCTCATCCCCACTCTAACAATTTTGGTAGAGGTAACAACTAAGGGTGATAGAAACATCATCCCCAGAACATTGTTCACCTCCAACTGCATCCCAAATAACAACACCATAAGGTATAAATCGCTATTATCCAGCTACACTACAAGCATACGAATCGAAATGCTCAGTGAATCATACACTACATTTCAATAACTTGGTTTGTATACTATCTTTTTGTTATTCGAATAATGGTATTCTTCCCACCATTTTCGCATGAGGTTCAGATCTTTCCGTGTAAAAATATTATAGAGGATTTTGTGGTCAATGTAAACTATATAACACTTTCCCAGTAAGTAATGATTAAAAAAAAATTCAATAATATCCCCAACAATCTCAAGATCATGCTTTGGTTAATTCTTCTCATGTGGAAATAAATTCCACAACCAGTACACAATGACTTGTTCCCCCATAATAAGAACTACTCTAACCCCAATACCAGGTGCATCACATTACATACCCAGTATAACTCCATTCATGGCCTTGAAAAATGTATTATCAGTACTGATGTCAATTTCATATCTATATCCGGAAAAACTATAACATGTGATTATATTCAAACATACTTCGAACCATTTTTAGTAATGTATGTTAGCTTCACTGGTATGGGTGGAAAATCCAATATAAAATTTTAATAGTTACCAACCAACCCTAAGAAACTCTAAACCTCAATGAAATTCATGGGATGTTCCTACGAAACTATCTCACACACCATAAATAGGTCCACTGTTACACATGTACTTGAGATGATGTGACACAAGAAGTGAATGTGATCCATCTAGAAGTTTCACTTTATGATCATAGAATATAAATGGTACATTAATGTATTCATATCTATCTCATGATGTTTGGTGTGGTTGTGTGTATTGTGTTGTTACACCGAGATATGATCCATGATAAAAACAAAAATAAATACTAGATAATGATGAAAAACATGGTTTATCAGTTTCATGAAGATCATTTGTTCATTCAGGAGACTGAAAATCATTAAAAAATACTAATAAAGATGATAACTTGTTTTTAAGGTTGTGTTATGTATTTTTGATGGCCTAAAATCACATTATCATTATCAGATCACAAATCAATCTATGAAAAACACTAAGCTGCTCGTATCTCATTAAAGAGATAATCTATAAATGGATGATGCTACCTATTATTAATAGTCAACTGGTTCAAATTCTAGTAATCCTCAAAAATCATTTTGGAATTGTCTTCCAATTTCAATAAAATGGTCTGTAAACCCACAGAGTTATACTGGGTAAAATAAACATGATTTCCTTAAAATCTCATATCTTTATTTTGATCTCTTGAAACTCATTCATATACATCCTACAAAGAGGAATGGATATCTGTGTTTCTCTTACCACTAGCTAGATAAAGAACACTACCTCTCCCACTGAATGTAATTCAGAAAATTCATTTGGGAAAGCAATCCAAAAATAATCAAATATTAGAGTCAGATAATCCTTATGTGTTCCCTAATAATCCATATATAAAATCACAATTTAGGCTATCATCCCACACTACATATGATTTGAGGGTCCAGATTTGATTTTCTAGACTTCCCATTCAACATTATAAAGAAACTCTCGGCCCTCTAATGATATGAAACTCGCCCTAAAATTATATAAATCAATGAATGATAGAAAGGGAACCATCTATTACATCATAGTAATGAAATAAAATACTATCATATACATGATGTAGAGGTCCCATATAACGTGACATCACCTAACCAAAATGTGGTACACCTTGGAAAGACACAATCCTTTTTCCCAATCCTTTATAGTTTTTATAGTTTCATAATTCTATTACAATTCAAAAGAAAGATCCCAAGGATCACCACAATACACTAATATATAAATATATGGGTTTCCCCTCAATCAAAAATTATAGATTCTAAAATAGAGGCCACTTGAATATTTTCAATGATTTTAGAGGGTTTGTTGTCCTGCTCCATCTAGGTCTTTAATAATGCATGTTCCAAGCCTGTATGGAATCCCTGTAACACTTTATGGCTTGCATGAGCTGATCCACCATGCTTCCACTGTGAGCATGGGGTATAGCTTCCCTGACCACAACTACTGCCTTGGACTAAACAATTGTCTATACCACATCTCCCAACCTAATGAGATGTTTCTAAAACAGCTCCTACATTTAATGTCGGTGGAGACCCTCTCTGTTTGGCTACTAGAGGAATAGTTTTTCTGAATCACTATATATTGACCATATTTCCACAATATCTTCACTCTTCTAGGTCCTTGATACACTATGACCTCATATGTCAAAACATATAACACTAGTAGCACCTCACCTGGATACATAAAATGATTTTCTAACTGGTAATATCACTACATGAAAACACCATAAAATGCATCCAACTAATGGTCGATGCAGTACCAAACATATGTGTTGTACCTCCCTCGCACGTACATCATGATTACCTCATGTAATTTTATGCATTTAGCAGCTGATTTTCAATTAGATAAAAGGTAGTAAACCTGAATAAATCCTCATGTGATAATATTTTATACCTAATCCCTTCCTCGAATCACCTCTCTTTTGATAACTCATAACCCTTAAAAATAGGTGTGAAATTCTAGAGTTTAATAAAACAAGTTGAGTATTACATAACCAATATTGTGAACATATCATGATGTCACAATACCATTGCTCTATTGGGCCTCAATGTCTCTAGATATATGTAATCATTGAAGGTCATTCAAATGTAAATCCATGAAATTTCCTGATGGTGATCATTGTGAGTGATAACATCCCACATTCTCTTGAACCAAATCTCACATCTTATACCTATCTTGTTTTACCATCTTCTAAAAAAGAGTCTATATGTACTCCATAACTTACATCATGGACTCGATCTATGCCTCCATAGCCTGTGGCCCATCATTCATTGATATATTGGGTGGATATTGCTATTGAAACTCACATGTCAACTCTTCCATAGTCAGGGCAGGTTGCAATACTCCATGAAGGGTTTTCATAAAGTATAAAGACATCACCAAACTGTTCCACATCCCCGTAGTTTGTTATGACAAATGGTTCCATAGTTAGGACTTATGAAGAATCTGCTAGTATCCCATGTCCATCCACCTCCTGTATCTGATCATCACTTCCCTCCTAGAAAATTAGCTAGAGGTCATTGTGGTGGCATGGCTCCACAATGTCAAACACACACCTCATATCAATATCATTATCATGGTTTTCATAAAAAAATTTCATATACTAAGACACAATTGGTAACAACCATTGTCTATAAAAATTCATCCCTCCTCCTACCTCATTGGTGAGGTCTGGGTGTCAAAAAAGTGAGACAAACTACCAAAAACCATCTACTAATGTCGAGTATGGTTATGTTATCTATCATAATTCATATAAGTTTTACAGTCTATCATATTAACATTATTTTAAACTATGTTCACAGTTAAGATCAGAATTTTTACTCATTTCGTATTTATCATGATCCCATTTAGAAGGGTAAACTGATAAAATGACTAATTCTGATCCATGGGGGACCATGCTCCGCATGAATCAATTTTTGGTGTCACCTATAGCACATTGTAACACAATTCAGATGATGTTAAACCGTGATATGTCAAATTCCAATCCAAGAGGTCCTATACACATTCATGAAAAAGGATTTCATCCATCTTTATCATACAATAACATATCAAAATGTACCTATCACAGAATCAGGCATATGCACCATAACACAAATTACAACAGCATGAAATCAATAATGCATCCTAAGTTGAATGGTATCCTGAATTTCATGTGAAATATAGATGGTTCGAATATGATGCATGAATTTGAATACCTTAATCTCATCAGGGTGAAAAAAAATAAAACCCACAATAATTTGAAAAATAATAACATAATACATGTGCATCAAACAACAGTGAAATCAAAATAACTGTAAAAGTAAATACGCATAAAATATTCATTTAATTAGAGGAGAATTGGGTTATTACTATACCTGAGAAAAACTCATTGCCAAATTATTATTTCTTTCTATAACCTTCGATTGTCTCTAAATTGAAGAGAAAACAAGAAAACATTATCTGATTAGACTTTATAACGTCCTGGTAATAGATTCATATCAATGGTTCCCCATACCAGGTTGGTCACATGGTCTCAAATGCATATCCCTAAATGATATATCCTACCCATTAGCAATGAGGTCCTTCATGAGATAGTGGGGATAAAATACCCTCATTAGCAGAGTGTAAAACAATGTAAAATTCAATAATATTTCAATTACAGAAGTAGAAAACCATAAAATAGAAGTAAAAAAAAGGATATAGATGGTATAAATAAGATAGAAGTCATATCATACCCATGATTATGATACACGTCAAATGTTCTAGTAAAATAACAAAAATAGGAACACATGATTCATATACAGTACATGGACTAAAAGTACCAAAAGGAAAATTGATTCACAATTTCATCGCATTCCTCGGTTGGTCCTATACTCTCCAACTCCTAAGTAGAATATCAAGTAAGTAAAGTATGTTTTGTTACCTTATCAACAACTACGATAATAAAGTATGTTTGGGTCCAAATCATTACCCAACATGGTCTGAGAATAAATCCCCATATGAAACCACCCGATGTCTGTGAAAATTAGTTAGTGAATGTATATAACAAGTAGTGTGCAACATGAAAATACGGAAGAATGGAAGAACTAAATAGTAACATCCTATATACTCTAGATTTTATTTACATTCATTTCAATTTTTTTAATCATATTACATTGAATTTAAAATTCCTGAGATCTGGCTTAATATTTTGCCTCGCCCCGTATAACTGGATGCAGAACATATCCCTCTAAAGGTCGTCTAAACATGTACAGGTGAATATTGAATCCTAGATTGTGATTTTTCGTTGCAATCATGTCATAATTAATTTCATTTATAATTAAATTAATAACATTAGACCATCCTTGACATTGTGAATTCGGAATTCATGTATCACTCCAGGTGATATATCAGCCAACACCTACAAGGCCATCCTTAGTAAACCTTCATAGATATTGGTAATTCTCTTGGTGAGGTATATGTCTATACCATATGAGTATGTCCTTTGTAGTCCTATAAGGAAGCCCGTAGTATCACCCAACACATATAATAAAATTCCCCATCTGTTCGTCCATGGGATCCCTCACATGGATCCATGTAACACTCTAAAAATACGTCTAGACTTGATTATCTTATCCACAACATCCCATGATGGATCCATATATAACCCACAACATAATCACATTATCCACAGAGTATTTACATGGAATATTAAGGTTTACCAATGGCTAACTCATGGAATAAAGGTAAATAGAAACATGATACCATCCATGGAGTCCTAAAATAAATCCATGTGTAACCCAAGGATATTATCATTTAACCATTTCTATTACATATAAACATTTCATTCAACTGTCATGGACATATCCAAAAGGATCTGTCATGAATATCACATCAAGGGGTGACTCAATCATTGAACAAACTAATAATTATTTTAATTTCATTACCTCACATGGGAATATCTCATATTACATGTAACAGATGTATAACAACTAATACAGGGATTAAACAATGTTTAACACATGTGGATATATCTTCACAATGATCTTCACATGATTTATCAATAAATTTCATGGAATGTTCACAATTAACACCCATGGTATAATAATTCAAGGTCCATTCAAATACTATTAAGGTAAGTTTTAAAATAAAAAACATAACTAGCCTACCAAGCTATAACATGGCTACATTATAATATAACTCACATGGTAAATTCCATAATTAGATCAGTTAAATCCATAGTATTCAATATACTCATCCAGAAATGGTATTGCAAATCCAAGATTATTAAACAAGAAATGGTACACAAGGTATAAGGGGAATGTAAACAATCAAATAACATTAAAAATATTCAATTAAAATATATGAAAATTTAGATGTCATTATTATTCAATTTAATTTTTTTAACATCCGGTGAAGGTATAAAAGTAAAACATTTCGTGGTTGTCCAACAAAATAAGCATTAAAGTCCATCCAACGAATCAAACAAATGGGTAGGTCATAATTCAATATTTAAAACCTAAAACATTCATAATAATTAATATTCAATTACCTAACCCATGATAGGAAAAAAAAAATTTAATTCTAATTTCAAGTGATTACCCAAAAATGCAGACACGACACTCAATCATGTATAAACTACTCAATATTCAGTGAAATTAAAGAAGCCACAACCATTTGTCTATTATAGATAGATCATATAGTATAAATATCTAATTCCACATGGTTTGGATGAAATCTGATTAAAGGATGAAGAATTGGAAATTAGGGAATATGAGCCTAAATCAAATTATCACATTTGATATCCTGAGGAATCAAGAAATGCTAAAAAGATGTTGAGGACTTACGATTATAGATCAAAAGAGATTTAACACATTCAATTATGAGATTGGATGGCGAATAAATCTGAAATTGAAGAATAATATTCAATTAGGCTCCCTAAGTCCTCAAAATGTTGTGTAAAGAAATATGTAGAAATAGATTTTATGTTATAAACATTTTAGTCGAAAAAACATCATTTTTTCCAAAAAAAACAGGGTCACACAGTTTCGGATGACTTTTTTTAAAAAACGATTCCATGTCACATGGCCTATAATAGGATAAAGATTCACTCATACGATTTATATTCATTGTTAACAAACTGTGTGCAAACTGTGCCAAGAACCTCTATCATATATAGTGAAACTAGTAGACCAGTCTCAGGATTGTGGGAATCCTCCTGCACAATTTCATTATATCATGCTTATTATATGTGCCCACAATAAATCATTCCATTCTTTTGTCAAACCATATGGCCTTATGCACCCGGTTTATTCTAAATGGGTTACAGGCTTAAAACACACAAACATTGTGTTCTGGGCTTCGAAGAAGCTCCAAACAACCCCAATACCCCTCTGACCTCAACGAGCATTCACAATAAGTAATTATTAAACAATTTAATTGTGAATTGATTGAAAAATCATGATCCGTACATCAATCAAGAATCAGGATCTAACAAAACAAAACAATAACAATTTTTATGGAATCTTCCAATGCATCACTTGAATCAATAGTCAATGGTTATTGCATAGTAATCAAGCTCCCCACGATCTCCATAGTAGTACATCCCCTCATCTACATATTTACATATCTATATCCCTATCAATTATACATATCTATGTCATTATAATTGGAATCCCACTTGTTATACACAATAATATAGGGTAAGGATAAGAAACAATAACAAAATAAGAAGAAAATGACATGGAAATTAAAAAGGGGCTCCACCCATGACCTAATTCTAAACATGATTTGATGCCCTGCCTATAAAAAGGTCACCATTCTTGGATTCAAATGTGAAAAAATTATAAATTGAAACTTTTTTCCAAATATATCATTCATAAAATGTTTGATAATAAATTAACAAATATTTAAATATATATTAAATATTAATTATTCCACATAAATTTTAATGGTTTCAAATTCCACCAAACACATATCCTTGGGTGGAAATCCAATTCTGAGACTAATATAGTGGTAAAAATATTTATCTAAGATCATATAATAGTATAAAATAGTTTTGTATCCCCTTAAAAGAATATATAAAATATCTATATTTCAAATCAAATTCACTATCCAAAAAAATCGTTCCTTACAAGAGAGATACCAAATACAAATTTATTCATTAAATAGTTGGTATATGTAACATATAGAGACCAAATATAAATTTTTTGGAAAACATAATGGTATATGTTCAATAGAGAGACCCCATACCAATAGTATTGGAAAACCATTTGTATTGGTTCTTTGGGGAGATCATATATAAATGGATATTTCAAAACAATTGGTATATGATTATGGGAGAGACCATAAATATATGGTTCATCCAGAACCATTGCAATAGATTCAATCGTGAGACAATATACAAATATTTATTTCCAAACAATTTTTATCTGTACCAAAATATATGAAAAATTCACTAAAATTGTTTGTATATGTCTATTCAATCTGTTTTGAGAATTGATGGAATAATTACATTAATAAATTTGTAATTATACATTTAAAAAAAATTAAATACATCAGAATATATATATTTATTTTAAATATACAAAAATATATTTAATAATTATATTCACAAAAGCAGTGTAGCTTAGTGATTAGGTACATGAAATATAAGTGGTAGGTTCTATGATAAAAAGGGTAGATTTTAGTTTTTGACATTAAATATTCTAATGGATTTCAAAAACATTTAAATAGGTATTTTATATAACATATACCGATGGTTTATGACCAATTCATACGGGATATCAATACCGACGGTTTTTCCAATAATATTGATATCGTCCTGCAAAAATTGGGAACAACCCAATAGCTACCCAAACCATCGGTATATGATATACCAAAATCATGGGACCCTATACCAATGGTTCCACCCCAATGGTTTAATATTTTTTTAGTAGTGGAAGAAAATACTCTATATATAGATCATGTTTTTTAATTTATATATCTCATTGTTAAAGTGAAATTAAATTATGTATTCGAGAATCATATATATGATCAGTAATGGTTAAAACACTGAAATATTATAGTTGAGTGAGACAAAAAAATCTTTTTCATTTATAATTAATATTCATCTATACTGAAAAATATTAGATTTAATAATATGAAGGCCTTTATTAATTTTCTAAAGAAATGAAATAGATACCCATAACATAATAATTCCATTTCATAAATAATAAACGTCATAGGGTCAAAAAAATATTATCTGTCATTATTATGAGAATAATCTTTATTATACATAAAATTAAAATTTAATTTTTTTTTTCTAAAATGGGGTAATAAAGACATAAATATAAATATAAAAATTGTATTATATATAATTATGGGATTATTTCTATAATATAATACGTAAAATATTTTTTTAAAATATTATAATTCTTTAAACTATCTTATAAATACAAATATAGTTATCTAATAATTAAAATGATTTACCCTACATAAATTTTTATTATTCTATAAGAAATGAAATTTAGTCATATATATATATAATATAAATGCATATATTTCCATTTTTGGGAAACCCAAATATTACATAAATAAATATTACATCCCATTTCATGAATAATCAATACATGTCCTAAATATACACAACCATGAATAGTAAATATTTTATTAATTTGGATACTATAAACAAAAACAAAATATCTCATAAGTTATTTATGAAAATTTCAAAAAAAACCATCACTCCTAGAACACTTCTACAAAATATCAGACATAAAATAGTTTCTCAGAACTAGGGAAGAGGAAATATAACAAATTATGAGCTTAGTTTCTAAATAAGTGTTAAAGTCATTAAAATAATTAAATAGTCATATGTCTACATAACATAATAATATGGGTTTTTGAATATGATTTTCACATTTGAAACGAATACCATGATATTTGTAACAGCCCAAGATTTTATGAAAAATATTCTTTTTAATTTTATTAATGTCTTGTGTTGTACACTACACCAAAAGGAGCTTGCACAACACGCATCCTTGACTTGCCTTGCATTACACGCAATCGCAACCTTCCTCGATAGTGTGTGTAGTACGCAATAACGAGTTTCACTAAACAGCGATATGCTATTAAAACTAGCCGTTATGAATAGTAATAACCACTTTTTGAAATTTTGTAAATTTTATTTTTCAAAATGGATTTCATTTTTGGATTCGGAGTATCGAATTTAGCCTAAGGTGAAATTTTGGTACATTTCGGATAACTTTCATATTCTGATGAATAGTGAAAATTACTAAATTATAATTAAAAACAACTTTTTTTAATTGAAATAATTAATAGTGATAAATTATTAATTTGAGTGGTTTTAAAGTATATTTAGAATATATTTTTACAATTTAATACAATGTTGGTCATTGGACGTAATTTCACATTTAAACCTGACATAAACAAGTGTCAATCTTTTGATAGATATTGTTTCGTAAAAACACGCTATTTGTTTTAATAGCGGGATTTAATTATAAAATTAATTAATTCAACTTCTATGTTATGAATTTGGTAAAATAGACTTCATTTTTGAATTCGGAATATGAAATATAGCTTAGGATGAAATTTTGGCATTTTTCTGAAAACTTTCAATTTTTGATGAATAGTGAAACCACTAAGTGGTAGGTTAAAAACTGAATTTTGCATAAAACTTAATTTTACCACTTCTGTGAATGGAATTTCGAAAATCCGAGAGACACGGTTAATATCAAGGACTAAAATGTGGTTCAATGAGATGAAAATAATTTTTGGTGAATAGTAACTTTTTACTTTTTTTTACCGCGGTTAATAGTAAATAGGGTAACTAAGGGTAAATATGATATTACTATTACCCTAACACATGTCCTAATTCTATTGGACAAGTGTAATTCGACCAAAAACATACTTAGGAATAAAATATGACCATTTAGGCCCACTTGGATTAGATTAGGACATTTATTATGAATTTATTTAAAGAAGGGTTAAAATAGTTAAAATCAAAGTTTAATAAGTAAATCATTTTTAATATGGGGTTATACATAAGACAAATTCGATTGTAAATATTCATTAGAAAGCTAAAAATATTTCCTACATGATGGTATTTTATTTGTAATTTTTAGACATCAAATAATTTAATTTATTTATGACACAACGATGATGGAGTAATTATCTTATTAATGAAATATTGACATAATTGATGTTATAAACACCAAAATAAATGTAATTTGAGATTTTTTATGAATTCCACTAATTTTATAGGTTACTATGATATATTAATGTTGATTTAATCAACTTGGTTCGAACATATAATTCTGTTATGACTTTCACAAAAATCATATATCAAATAGTGTCAAAATTGACACAAAATAGTTTTTAAATCAAATATTATATTATTAATTGTTATTTTATTCCTAAAAATCTAAGGTTCGGCCAAATGACTTAGATAAGGATATATATATTAATAATAAACAATTTGTGGTTCTTTTGGCATGTTATAGTAAGTTTATTAACCATATAGTGAAAGAAAACAAAAAGACACGGTAAAAGTTAAATTATTTAACTTAGAGTTAAATATAATTGATAAGGTTTAAAATAATATCCAAACATGTCTAAATTTGATTGGTTGATGATATTACAACCCTATCTCATCTAATCTTCGAATATGAGTCATTTTTGGAGGTTTTTAAGTGGGGTTAGATTTATTATAAATTAATATTTTTAAGAATTCCTAAGGTGCCCCTCTCCTCCCTTATAAAAGGGCACCTCCTCCCCCTCCTCCTCACACCAATTTTGAGCACTCAAGCTCTGCCAACCCCTGCCATTTTCTCCTCTCCACTTTCCTAGAATAATCCTAGAGGTTCTGGTCTTCTCCAAAGACCAATCTTAGTTCCTTAAGTGGAGGATTCAAAGAGGCGTTCCAAAGAAGAGGTAATATCCATTACCGATCTTTTCAATTTCTTTCTTCTTCAACTTCTTCTTCTTTAGTTGTTTCATGATAAAGTAATAACATCAGTATTACTTACATACTGATATGTTATTATAAATATGAAACAACCCTAATTCACCTTCTATCCATCCTACGGAAAAAAGAAATCACCGCGCGTGCGTACGTACGGAATACCGTCTCCACGCCGTGGTGTAATCTATTTTCCACCACCACCTTACAAGGATGGGTATAATGGTGTAAAGAATAACTATACATAGTTATTACAACATCATATTGATTCTGATATATTGTATAATTCACTCCAATTCAATTCAATACTTATAGAAATGATATCATCGCTCGTGCGTACGTACGGACTACCGTCTCCACGACGCGATGAGATTCATTCTCCATATTAACCATTTAAGAATGATTATAAAGTATATATAAGAAATAATAATGAAATATATGACATTATAAAGCTACTGGATTTATGTATATATATACATATGTATGTCATCTACTTACTTCCATTTCAAGACAATAAGGAAAGGAAAACAACGTTCATGCGTACGTACGGACTACCGTCTCCATGAACGGTGTTTTTCATTTTATTTATATACCTATTATATATATATATATACTGAATATATATGATATATAAATCATATTTTATATTCTGGAAGTAAGTAAATCATGATATAAGTAATAATGATGTCAAGAACAACAAGTCAAAACACCTACGATAAATGAAACGATTTTACCCAAAACGCTTCTTTAACATGGAATTTACAAAAGAACGGGTAATATAATGTCATAAGTGAACCATATATGATATCATAACAATGAATATGATTCTGTAATAAGTCAATAACATGATTTAAATCATTATACAGGAGGTTCGGACACGTACAAAGCAAGTCGGACCTAAGGTAAGGGAAATATCACAATCTCATTTTTATCCGAGATTGTTTATTCGTAAGTATTTACTGGGGTGTATTTTATCATCCACATCCATGTTTCATAAATATGTAATATTATTTCCATCCACTTGCAATAGTTTAAATCCAATTTTACCCTTAGGTGAGTTTTTAGTAAAAGAAATGAAAGGAATCTTTTGATGTTTTTCGTACGAGGTACTTTTTGACTTTTCCGACAAAAGTACGAAGAATGTTTTTTTTACTTATACGGCACGAACGGATTTCTACTGTTTTATAAAGCCTTATTTTCATGAAGCTTCCTCTAAAAGATTTCATTACTATTTTCAATAAAATCTCTTTCTTTTAAAATTGCATGATGTTTTGTGAAAAGAAATTGATTTTGAAGAAGAAAGGATATTTTCCTCAAGAATTCAATTCAAGTGTTTTATCAAAATTATTTTCCATATAAGATAATAAAGGGTTCTGTTTCTATCCATATTTTTACATTGATTTTACTATGTTGTGATGGAATTATGTTTATGAATTCCTTTATCTTATATGAATGGTTTTATGATGTCATGTTGTTTAAGAATCCCATTTTTATTACATGGGTTATGCAATGATGTATGATTTATGATTCTGTGGCACACATAAGAAAGGATTCATTAAGAGATGGGTGGGACCTATATCTCCCTCCAATGCATTGGGTAAAGATTTTATATCTCATGAGATAGGCATGGCTGGAACGGAAGGTTATTTCGGTTCAGTGATACAGGACTGAAACGAGGAGTGAACTCGGTTCAGAAAGGGACTTTGTCCACTAAGATAGTCTTGGCAATGAGTCATGACTAACAAGAAATGATTTTCCATGATTATGTGTGCATGCCACAAAGTTTCAAGTTTTATGTTATGGGGATCTCATTTTCACTTCTATGATTTGTTCCATGTTAAGATATTATGATCTCTTTTGCAGGTTGTGATTTTCAAAAAGATATGATATGATTTTTATTTCTTTTGTATACCCTTACTGAGCATTTGAGCTCACCCTTTTATGTTTTCTTTTCCCCAGGATATAAAGAAAGGTTTTAGGTAAAAAAAATGGAAGATCTTTACGGGAGATATTGAAGATCTTTCACCAGGATTAGAAGATTATGTTCCGAGTTTCCAAAGACACTAAACTATTACGATCCTTTAGAGTGTGTTTTTGTTATGTACTAAGTATTCCGCAAATGTAATGTAATGTCCATGTACGTCAGGATACGGGTCTTTACAGTTGGTATCAGAGGAAAGGTTTAGTCAACCTTTGGAAACTAGGATGCGAAAACGTTAGTGAGATCCCTAGAGATATTTCTAAGGTATGTCTAGGGATGTCTCTAAGGTTAAGTATACGTATAGGTTATAGTAATAGAATTACGCTAACGATCATAGAATTAAACCTAAGATGTTGGATATTGAAGGTACTCCCCCTTTATTATGTTGTTTTCCCTAGCATGATTTTTGCCTCTCACACTATTCTTTATGGGTTTTAGACGATGGCTGGAACCCGAAGGAACCGTGTTGATCAATGCAATGGACAATGCAATGATTGCCCTCCTGAAAAAACAAATGTTATGGGAGATGGAGTGCAAAATCTTATTGCTATACTTACACAAGCTATGAATCATTCTGGACTTCCAAATGAGCAGAGAAGGGAACAATATTCTATTGAGTCCTTCATGAGGCAACGTCCACCTTCTTTCAGTGGGTCTACTGATCCATTAGTTGCTGAACAATGGATTAGTACTACTGAAAAGATATTTTCAGTTCTTCAATGTTCTGAACATGATAAAGTCATCCTAGCAGTGTATCGTTTGGAAGGAGATGCTGATCAATGGTGGAATCTTATTAAGAATACAAGGCAAAGGGATGAAATTGAGTCTATGGAATGGGACGAGTTCAAGAACTTATTTTTCAATAAGTACTTCCCTCGTATTCTTCGAACAAAGATGGAGAAAGAGTTTCTTGAACTGAAGCAAAGGGACGATGAATCTGTTGGTACCTATGAAGCAAATTTTACAAGACTTGCAAGGTATGCTTCTGGAATTATCATCCAACCTGAAAGTAAAGTTGATCGATTTTTCAGTGGCTTAAAACCAAGTCTTCGAAGGGCATTAGCTATAAGAGACTTCAGTAGCTATGAAGAAATTGTGCGTTGTGCTATCAAGGTAGAAATGGAAGTTGGTGTTACATATCCATCTCATGGTTTTGACAAGAAACGAAAGATGGAGTTCAAGGAGAAATCTCGGAATAATGGTGAAAAGAAGATGAATGTTTCCTTATGCACAAAGTGTGGAAAGAAGCATGGTGGAGATTGTCTAAAAGGGACTAGAAAATGTTTTAAGTGTGGAAAAGAAGGTCATCGAGCAGCTGAGTGTCGAAGTAATGGAAAAAGGGTTTCTAATGATGTGAATAAAGAAAACACTGCAGAGAACGCACCGCCAACACTTCAATGCTTCAAGTGCAAGGAAATGGGGCATTATGCTAATAATTGCCCTAATCCAAGGGTTAGTGATGATCAACATGAGCAACCACTGAAGGCAAAGGACAAAGGGAAATCACATGCGATCACTATTGGCAATGTTGAATATGATAACGATGTGGTGGAATGATTAAGTGTTTATGTAATGTTGTATCATGGAGTATTGGAATATTTATGTATTGGTTTAATGTGGTATTCAAAGTGATTGAGATATTTTTGGAAATAAGATGATATGCGCATAATGAAGGGAAAATAAGAAAATGAAATGTTTAACAATACTCATGAGCTCATGATTGATATAAGGACTAAGTGATATCATGGATTGAGTATATAGAATTTTGAGGATTTTGGTATGTGGAAAGTGTTAACTTTTAACTGCATTCATGTTTTCACTAAGGTATTCAAGAGAATACATGATTAAGGACTTTGAATGTTTAGAATGTGACCAACAAAACATATCTTATGATATGTGGGGATCAACGACAGTATTAAATCTCTGGTAATCGTTGACACTATATTATGAGAGTAGACTGCAGTATTATGGATAAGCCTAAAGATTGAAATGGATTATGTTGGACATAAGTGAGTATTGTTTAAGGATCGAAGTTTTCTCGATATTATTGATGGGATGTAATAGTAATATAGTTTTAGAAAAAGGACAACCTGCAGGACGGGCGACAACCCATCGCTTCGGACAAGGCTGTAGGAATCGAACCCACAACCGAAGTGCGACTGGCCTTTATCGCCTACCACTGACCTACAGGAAGTCCCTATTTAGTAGAAACTAGTTTTATTATATTAAGCAGTATGATATATGAAGTATAAGTCCATTTTAGGAACCATATATGATTAATCTCACTATAGATCGATTTATGCATATAATTTTTGCCAACCTTTTGTTTGAGACAGATGGAATGACCCGTCATTCTATCACATTATCTGCTAACACTTCACGAATAACAAATTCAACTTCATTTATTTAAGAGATGAAGTGGAAATTGTTCAAGGCACGAACAACAGTGAGATTGTACCAAAATAAAGTAAGTATTTATTCTAATTCAAATTTTCAACTTTAGGGAAATGATCTTGAAAACCAAAAATGTTTTCCTAGTGATCTTATACCTGAGGAATCAGATGGTACCTTATATCATCACAAATTTATGGATTTGTGATTTTTGGCTTTTCCATAGCCATGTTCTCTACCACTCTCCATCAGAACATGATGGTTAGATTTTTCTTCCATATCCATATTTTTACCTATGTGGAAACCCAACAATTAGTTTATTTGGGTAATCGTTACATTTCATACTTTAGTTTTTAAAGCCAAGTTTTGGTATTCCTTTTTACGATGTGGGAAACTTTCGAATAGAAAACCATTTATAACCCCGATGAATTTCGAGGGCGAAATTCATTTTAAGGGGGGTAGAATGTAACAGCCGAAGATTTTATGAAAAATATTCTTTTTAATTTTATTAATGTCTTGTGTTGTACGCTACACCAAAAGGAGCTTGCACAACACGCATCCTTGACTTGCCTTGCATTACACGCAATCGCAACCTTCCTCGATAGTGTGTGTAGTACGCAATAACGAGTTTCACTAAACAACGATATGCTATTAAAACTAGCCGTTATGAATAGTAATAACCACTTTTTGAAATTTTGTAAATTTTATTTTTCAAAATGGATTTCATTTTTGGATTCGGAGTATCGAATTTAGCCTAAGGTGAAATTTTGGTACATTTCGGATAACTTTCATATTCTGATGAATAGTGAAAATTACTAAATTATAATTAAAAACAACTTTTTTTAATTGAAATAATTAATAGTGATAAATTATTAATTTGAGTGGTTTTAAAGTATATTTAGAATATATTTTTACAATTTAATACAATGTTGGTCATTGGACGTAATTTCACATTTAAACCTGACATAAACAAGTGTCAATCTTTTGATAGATATTGTTTCGTAAAAACACGCTATTTGTTTTAATAGCGGGATTTAATTATAAAATTAATTAATTCAACTTCTATGTTATGAATTTGGTAAAATAGACTTCATTTTTGAATTCGGAATATGAAATATAGCTTAGGATGAAATTTTGGCATTTTTCTGAAATCTTTCAATTTTTGATGAATAGTGAAACCACTAAGTGGTAGGTTAAAAACTGGATTTTGCATAAAACTTAATTTTACCACTTCTGTGAATGGAATTTCGAAAATCCGAGAGACACGGTTAATATCAAGGACTAAAATGTGGTTCAATGAGATGAAAATAATTTTTGGTGAATAGTAACTTTTTACTTTTTTTTACCGCGGTTAATAGTAAATATGGTAACTAAGGGTAAATATGATATTACTATTACCCTAACACATGTCCTAATTCTATTGGACAAGTGTAATTCGACCAAAAACAAACTTAGGAATAAAATATGACCATTTAGGCCCACTTGGATTAGATTAGGACATTTATTATGAATTTATTTAAAGAAGGGTTAAAATAGTTAAAATCAAAGTTTAATAAGTAAATCATTTTTAATATGGGGTTATACATAAGACAAATTCGATTGTAAATATTCATTAGAACGCTAAAAAGATTTCCTACATGATGGTATTTTATTTGTAATTTTTAGACATCAAATAATTTAATTTATTTATGACACAACGATGATGCAGTAATTATCTTATTAATGAAATATTGACATAATTGATGTTATAAACACCAAAATAAATGTAATTTGAGATTTTTTATGAATTCCACTAATTTTCTAGGTTACTATGATATATTAATGTTGATTTAATCAACTTGGTTCGAACATATAATTCTGTTATGACTTTCACAAAAATCATATATCAAATAGTGTCAAAATTGACACAAAATAGTTTTTAAATCAAATATTATATTATTAATTGTTATTTTATTACTAAAAATCTAAGGTTCGGCCAAATGACTTATATAAGGATATATATATTAATAATAAACAATTTGTGGTTCTTTTGGCATGTTATAGTAAGTTTATTAACCATATAGTGAAAGAAAACAAAAAGACACGGTAAAAGTTAAATTATTTAACTTAGAGTTAAATATAATTGATAAGGTTTAAAATAATATCCAAACATGTCTAAATTTGATTGGTTGATGATATTACAACCCTATCTCATCTAATCTTCGAATATGAGTCATTTTTGGAGGTTTTTAAGTGGGGTTAGATTTATTATAAATTAATATTTTTAAGAATTCCTAAGGTGCCCCTCTCCTCCCTTATAAAAGGGCACCTCCTCCCCCTCCTCCTCACACCAATTTTGAGCACCCAAGCTCGGCCAACCCCTGCCATTTTCTCCTATCCACTTTCCTAGAATAATCCTAGAGGTTATGGTCTTCTCGAAAGACCAATCTTAGTTCCTTAAGTGGAGGATTCAAAGAGGCGTTCCAAAGAAGAGGTAATATCCATTACCGATCTTTTCAATTTCTTTCTTCTTCAACTTCTTCTTCTTTAGTTGTTTCATGATAAAGTAATAACATCAGTATTACTTACATACTGATATGTTATTATAAATATGAAACAACCCTAATTCACCTTCTATCCATCCTACGGAAAAAAGAAATCACCGCGCGTGCGTACGTACGGAATACCGTCTCCACGCCGTGGTGTAATCTATTTTCCACCACCACCTTACAAGGATGGGTATAATGGTGTAAAGAATAACTATACATAGTTATTACAACATCATATTGATTCTGATATATTGTATAATTCACTCCAATTCAATTCAATACTTATAGAAATGATATCATCGCTCGTGCGTACGTACGGACTACCGTCTCCACGACGCGATGAGATTCATTCTCCATATTAACCATTTAAGAATGATTATAAAGTATATATAAGAAATAATAATGAAATATATGACATTATAAAGCTACTGGATTTATGTATATATATACATATGTATGTCATCTACTTACTTCCATTTCAAGACAATAAGGAAAGGAAAACAACGTTCATGCGTACGTACGGACTACCGTCTCCATGAACGGTGTTTTTCATTTTATTTATATACCTATTATATATATATATACTGAATATATATGATATATAAATCATATTTTATATTCTGGAAGTAAGTAAATCATGATATAAGTAATAATGATGTCAAGAACAACAAGTCAAAACACCTACGATAAATGAAACGATTTTACCCAAAACGCTTCTTTAACATGGAATTTACAAAAGAATGGGTAATATAATGTCATAAGTGAACCATATATGATATCATAACAATGAATATGATTCTGTAATAAGTCAATAACATGATTTAAATCATTATACAGGAGGTTCGGACACGTACAAAGCAAGTCGGACCTAAGGTAAGGGAAATATCACAATCTCATTTTTATCCGAGATTGTTTATTCGTAAGTATTTACTGGGGTGTATTTTATCATCCACATCCATGTTTCATAAATATGTAATATTATTTCCATCCACTTGCAATAGTTTAAATCCAATTTTACCCTTAGGTGAGTTTTTAGTAAAAGAAATGAAAGGAATCTTTTGATGTTTTTCGTACGAGGTACTTTTTGACTTTTCCGACAAAAGTACGAAGAATGTTTTTTTTACTTATACGGCACGAACGGATTTCTACTGTTTTATAAAGCCTTATTTTCATGAAGCTTCCTCTAAAATATTTCATTACTATTTTCAATAAAATCTCTTTCTTTTAAAATTGCATGATGTTTTGTGAAAAGAAATTGATTTTGAAGAAGAAAGGATATTTTCCTCAAGAATTCAATTCAAGTGTTTTATCAAAATTATTTTCCATATAAGATAATAAAGGGTTCTGTTTCTATCCATATTTTTACATTGATTTTACTATGTTGTGATGGAATTATGTTTATGAATTCCTTTATCTTATATGAATGGTTTTATGATGTCATGTTGTTTAAGAATCCCATTTTTATTACATGGGTTATGCAATGATGTGTGATTTATGATTCTGTGGCACACATAAGAAAGGATTCATTAAGAGATGGGTGGGACCTATATCTCCCTCCAATGCATTGGGTAAAGATTTTATATCTCATGAGATAGGCATGGCTGGAACGGAAGGTTATTTCGGTTCAGTGATACAGGACTGAAACGAGGAGTGAACTCGGTTCAGAAAGGGACTTTGTCCACTAAGATAGTCTTGGCAATGAGTCATGACTAACAAGAAATGATTTTCCATGATTATGTGTGCATGCCACAAAGTTTCAAGTTTTATGTTATGGGGATCTCATTTTCACTTCTATGATTTGTTCCATGTTAAGATATTATGATCTCTTTTGCAGGTTGTGATTTTCAAAAAGATATGATATGATTTTTATTTCTTTTGTATACCCTTACTGAGCATTTGAGCTCACCCTTTTATGTTTTCTTTTCCCCAGGATATAAAGAAAGGTTTTAGGTAAAAAAAATGGAAGATCTTTACGGGAGATATTGAAGATCTTTCACCAGGATTAGAAGATTATGTTCCGAGTTTCCAAAGACACTAAACTATTACGATCCTTTAGAGTGTGTTTTTGTTATGTACTAAGTATTCCGCAAATGTAATGTAATGTCCATGTACGTCAGGATACGGGTCTTTACAATATTCATAGATAATTATCATAAAATATGGATTTTGAATTTTTAAATATATGACTTATAGAAGAATCAATTATCAAGATCCCCGATGTTATATCATATCAATAAGAAGGCGTAATAATTATTTTCTTAATTAGTGTGGTGTAATAATAATAATGGAATTTATATAATTTCTATACCAAATATGGAATTGATCACTTTTTAGAATAGGAAAACCTCCCATGTACATGTTTTGACTTATCTATAACTACATGTCTTCCATCTCTTGGGAATATGATAACCACTCAAACATCCTTAGTTCAAATAAAAATGTATTCATTTCCTAATTCATTATGGTGATATAACATACTATCTCTTCAAATTATCATAATTTATTCATATAGATTCCGTCACATCATGAATATAATTTTCATTTCATCATAGTTTAACCCATGTTATAGAAAATGGGTTTCATGATAATTATATCATCACTATCAAAAGCCATATAGTGTAAGAATAATGTTAGAAACATTGTATCAAGACACCAATAAAATGTATGAATCATCCATGTATATTGTTATATATAAAAATACATTTAAAAGATCAATTATCATTTCTTATAGAAAAATATCATTTTAATTTGGAAATAACTATGTTAAAATATATAAATATCATGAATATTATGTTAAATATATTATTTCTTATGACAATGGAAAAGATAATATCAAATATTCTATGAATCATAGAAGAAAAAACCTTGAAATCCCCTCATCTGTTATAAATTAAAACCATGATTACTTTCCGAATTATAGTAAAATTTAAATAGTATATCATTTCGATATCTAAAAGAATATTTCATTAAAACCATTATATTGACTGTAAATATATTACTAAAAACTTATTTATGTGATATTTGAATGATATTAAAACAATTTTAGAACTATATTTAGATGACAAGGACCTAGAATTAATTTTTATCGAATACAAATTGAGAGATATATTATGTTTTTCCTATAATCATTTTTGGGTAGTTTTTGGTACCAAATAATATAATGAAACTAAAGAATAAATGAATTATAAATGACAATATAATAAATACATTTATGATAAAAATGCGAGATGGGTTTTATAAAATCATCATAAGAATTTTACAAATAAATCATCTGTTTAAATTGCGAGATTCTAACAAAAAACCATTACCGCTTCAAAGGGTCATGTTATGACATATTAAATTGGTAGTATATATAGAACATAAATTAAACCACTGTTAAATATGATATATGACTCATATAAACGAATGTTAGATGAGAGACCATAACTTCAAATATAATATGAATAATATTCACTATAAACAACACTATAATAAATTAAAATTTCTTATAAATATATATAATTAATAATATTATAATTAAAATGTTGTTAAATATATCCTTAAAATAACTCTCCACATATTCATTAAAATTCACTAATTATCATCATAATATCATGTGTTAACAACATCACTTTTAATTTGTATTTCTATTAGAATGTTAAATTCCATGCTTCTTGATAATTGTTCCATAATATTGATGTTGATAATAATAATATAAATATAAAATATATTAATTATATACATATTTTTAGCCATCAGTATAAGTAAATGAAAGGAAAAAATCATTAAAAATTCATGGATACAATATTATGTATGTTAAAATAAATTCAGTATTCAATTTCTTACTAAATCAAAAAAATAATGATTAAAAATATATTATCATTTATAAATCATAATTGTATCATTATGATTTTAAATATACATTATCTATAATAATATCAAAAAATTTGAGTTGGTTATGGAAAATGTATCATGTGGCTATGTATTGGAAACAATTAACATGTACACCAAATTGATATAATCCATTCGATGTTACTAAAAACGTTGGGGTAAATGCTTGAACTAAAATCATAATAAAATTTTATAAAATTTTTTATATTTTTTTAATTATGTTATTATTAATTATAAATATTAATAAGATGTATTAGATGATATAAACATTGAAAGAGTTGATTAAGATGAAAGAATATTCTTTGAGAGTCCCCATTTAGAATACACAATAATCCATCATAATATTATCTTATGAGAAAAATAAATACTGATGAAATAATGGTAGTATTATATGTAAATTTTATTACATTCAAGGATAATATACAGTGCTCAATGTTTTTGAATAATGGTGTCTAATATGATGTTTTCTATAAGTGAGGTTTTAGACATAAATATAGTTACTCTAGTGATATAAATAATATAATGACTATTTTTTAGGGAAATTGGTATAAATTGGTGAATAAATATTACTGATTTTATGATATATCTTAACTATATTCAATAATTTTTTTTTTGACAATATTAAAAATAATTTTTATCATTGTCTACTTTTTAATCCCCTAAAAAATGATTTCACCTATACTATTCTATCAAATATTAATTGATTTAAATATTCAGTAAGACAACACAAGAATGTTAGATAATTTCAATTTTTTACAGGATGAATAAAAATATGTATTTAAGTTTATTAAATTATATGTGTATAAATATATGAACATAAATTTAAAATGAACTCATAATAATGAATCATATAATTGTTTTGAAAAGAAATCATTATTAAGGACAAAATAAGTTATTATCTCATTGATTGAAATGTAAAGAAATGTATAAGAATGTTTAAATGTTTTAATGATTTTTATATTGTATAAATTTAATTAATATTATATACCAATTATTAATTGTTAAATTTATTAACAGAAAAACACATTAGAAAAATAAAAAATGAATTCTAAAAAATTACTATTTTTACATTAATATTTTATACTCGTTATTTTAAGCCATTGGATTTCTAATATAAAAATTACTATAAAAATATTATAATTAAATTTCATTAAAAAGAAATTTTAATTTATTAATATATTTTCTATATAAAAGTAAACAACACCTATAAATTTTTTCCCTGAATTTTGAAAATTTATTCATGAAAATATTCTTGAACAAAAATTAACGAATCCTTATGATTAATTAATAAATACATTTAAAATAAGTATAAAATCGTAATGAAAGTTTCATAAATCTATTTATCCTTTTATTAATCAATAATCAAATATATAGTTTATAATGGATATAATTTATTATTTTTTATTTTGAATCAAAGCATGTGTTGTGGATGAAATCATGTGATTGAAATTTATATAAAACGAATACTCATTACATATCAAGATTTTACATTACATGCAAATAATATAATATTTCCTATTTAATGTCATCACACAAATGAAAAAATAGTGGATAATTATTATTCCGTACATCCTTCGGTTCCTATGTAGCTTCCCAAAATTTATGATTTATCTAAATAACATTAATTATGTGAGTAGTTTAATTCTTATCACATTATCTAAAAAATAAATAATCATAAATTATTTATTTTCAAAATAAATTTTAATTATTTATAAATCCACAATCATTTTAAAATATATTATTGAAACCCTAAGCCTATATGAAACTAAAATTTCACATAATGATATAATTTTTACCTGGATGTTAGTCATTATGGTGCAACTTCTGTGTTTTTAATTTCAAAAAACGGACATACACAGTTGCGATAAGTAAATTATTTGGGGTCTAAAAGGGAAAACATCATATTGGGTGATTAGTAACCTACCCTAATGAGTATTATTCAACCATTATGAATATTAATATGAACAATTGAATAGTAACCTCATCAATGAATGTATTTTTATTAATTTAGGAGACCATTATAAATCTTGTAATGTATTATAAAATGAGTTATAGTTTAATTTTTTTAATAAATTATTATTTTATTTAAAATTTAAATATAAAATTATAATAAAATTATATTAAAATAACGGAGTTCATTTTTTTATAATACACATCAAAAAATGGTTAGGGTGAATATTTGGATTTGGTGAAAATACTTTATTTTTTTGGAATAACGAATAAGGTAAAACACTATATATATAAATTATATGTTAAATACATTATTTAATGTGTCATGGATAATGTAAGAAAATGTGTTTCGAAATAATATTATCTATATAATATTTTTGGTCTTATGAATATATATTATTCAAATTCATGAGAAAAATATTAAACTAATAATTAAAATAATATAAAACACATCCTCTCTGCCACTATAAATACAAACCTCAGCCCCTCTTCCACTCACACCTCCCAAGAATTGGGATTTCATATGTTATACCCAATCACCTTCCCAAGCCTCGTCCTCATATCCATGACATACTATTCTTATGAAATGTCAAAAACCAAAGCCATTAAGGAGAATCTCAAGGAGAAGAGATCAAGAGGTACAAATCCTCTTTCTTTCTTTTTGTTTTCTTTTCAACTATTTTTCTTTTATTATACAATATTCACCTCATTTTATCCAATAGGAATGAAAGATCATGAATATTTTTTATTTTTTATTTTTTCATTTTTTTCATATTTATGGAAAAAATTAATCATCTCTATTCTTCTCCTCTTCTAGTTAATCTAAAAAATAAAAACATCATCCCCAATTTTCCGATTTACCAAAATCATTGATGATGTGTTTTCAAATTACATTATTTCTTTCAATGATGATTATAAACCAAATTTAATTGATGTAATAGATTTAAATGAGTATGTTATGTCCTCTTTCATTTTTTGGAAGCAAACTTTTTTCGGGATGTTAAATTATATAATAAAAAATAGTCCATTAATATCGAAGAACCCCAAAAATGATCTTAACAAATATCATTTTTGTTTTATATAATGATTCATAATCAAATATGATACCAAAAAGATAAATGATATCATTAAATTTAATGAAAATATAATAATACCATTTAATTCCATTTTTGTAATTTCATTTTCATATGACAAGAAAATAAAATATGAAATGACCATGGAAATCATGTAACAAACTCAGCCGAAACATTGTAAAGAACAAAATATAATTAATTAATCGATAGAATTTTGTTATAAAATTATAATATAAACAGTTATAAATATGAATACATTACTATAATATATTAATAAAACTCTTCTAAGCTTTAAAAATTAGGTTTAACCAATTTTTTATTAAGATGAACATGAGGTAAGATAATTCATAACACAATTTCAATTATTAGGGTTAAATTTATACTCAATTAATTGTGTGGTTTTAAGATCATTGTTGTGATTAGTTTTTAATATTTTTTATTTTATAAAGAGTATTTATAGTGTCTTAACATATTCATTTTTTTCTCTAGATTATCATTTAAAATATATGTTATTTTTTTGACATTTTTTATAAAAACATTTATTTAAATTTTCAGTTTTATTAAATTAAAAGTGAATATTTTAATGTGAGTATTTATTTAAATTTTTAGTTTTGCAATATGTGTATGTGATACCAAAAGATTCCATTATGGTTCTATTTAGGTTCTCTATGGTTTGAGGAAATCTCATATAAAACACATGTTTTACAAATTAAGTACATATGGGTGAAAAGTGTGCCTTTTCAAAAATGATTTCATGCATTTATAAATATTCATCGACTAATGTATTACACCCTTCATTTTATATCCTTTACCGAGATTTTAATTTTCATCCCAAATATTTAAATTATTTTCACCGGTTACACATATGTGAATGATAGATAAGGAATTCATGTTAAATTTAATGATGATTTGTTAAAGAATATATGTTTTTTGGGATGTTTTATATTTTGAACGAAATGTATACTATTAAATTGATTTTTTATGAATGAATTTGGACTGTTATAATTGTATTATATCCAAAATCCTTAAAACTATAAACTTGAAAATATATTAAATTTTGATGTATGTGAGTTCATGACTAAAATTCATGATTATGTAATTTAATAAGGATGTTCCCTTATAGTTGGAATTAGATAATGGTTCAGATAACATTAGGGGTTAGGATGATGTTAATAAAATACCGTAAATTATATTTACTCTATGGTTAATTTAGAATGTCATAGAATTTAAATATTACCATGTAACTTAATCTCTGATATATTTGTTATGAATGGTTTCCTGTATAAGAAATAGGGAATCTGATGTGGAATAGGACCGACATAATGATATCCTTACGAATTGGAAACCTAGAATAGTACAGATTGGAACTAAGTAGTTTGTCCTAGTAATGACTCGTCTGAAAAATGATATAAATGGCATTGTCATCCATGCAAGTGAACTACCAATGGTACGACAAAGTAACATTATGATAGTATAACATTTCATAAGGCAAAAACCACATGCATTCAGTTGATCTTCTGAGATAGTAATGGATAAAGGATGGATTAAATCCCTTGAAAAGATTTTTGATGTTATGGGATGTTTAGATAATCAAAACACAAGTCCTTCCATTTATCATTTGGATGGTGAAACAGATCAGTGGTGTTTTATGGTCAAGAATATTCGGGATAGAGAGGTGATTTCTTCCCTAAAGATGATATAATTTTAAGGTAATTTCCTTGAAAAATATTTTCCTATTGTGGTTCGATATATGATGGAGAATAAATTCCTTGAATTGAAGAAAAAATGAAAAACAATAAATGGTCATCTGTGAAGTGAACTTCTCTTGACTAGGGAGGTATGGTCCCAATATTATTCAAGATCTTGATAGTAAAATCATCCATTTTACATGTGATTGAAGCCTAGATATCGAATAGAATTGTCCTCCCTTAAGTTAAAATGATATGAGAAACTTGTTTGATGTGTTGAGAGGGTAGAAATGGAGTTTTAGTATGACCATGGGTACTGTGACATCAAACAGATGAAGAGGTCCAGATTTTAAAAGACGTATAATAATCTACCAATGAAATCTTATGGTAAGAATGTTTGGTTTCCAGTTTGTGAAAAATGTGAAAAACCCACCCTAGATTATGCCTTACCAAAACTAGGAAGTGTTTTTTGATATGGTAAGTTTGACATAAATCCCAAGATTTTAATGATAATTATCCTAAAAATAATTTGAATAAAAAACCATATAGTGTTTTTCTATGTGGTGAGATGGTTCATTGGGAGAATGCATTCCCAAAGAGAGATCTAAATGATTCAATGAAGTGCCAATATAAGAAGAAAGGTGTAGTGAGATCCATTGGGACTACGTCAGTAGATGCCAAGGAAATCTAATGATGTTTTTAGTACCTTTTTAGTTTTCTCATATTTATCTAATGTCTTGTTTGATATGAGGACTACACATTCTATTATTTTGTAGGAATTTTCTATTAAATAGGAAATTTCATCTCAGTAAAATAGTCAAAATGATATTGTTTAAAAATGAGGTGGTAATATCTTAGGAAAGATAAATCATAGGAATATTCTTATAGTAATTTCTATAAATACATTATAAGAAAGACTTGTTATTTTTTATTAGTTGAGTTTACTATTATTTTGGGTAGATAATGGATTTCTGTTTATTATACTAATATTGATTATAGAGATAAATAAGATGGTTTTCAAAATTTGTTTTAGTTTTCATAAAAAAATGTACCAATAAAAATGAAAACATATCAGGAAGATGAGAAATTGTTGAAAGATGGAATTGAATGTCATATTGCTTATATTGTAGAAATTATGTGAATTTTTCAGATTATTTATCTGCCAGTGTTAAATGAATACATTTATGTTTTCCCTGATGAGTTACCTAATGTTATTCCTACTCAGGAATTTGAATTTACTATTAACATAGTTCATAGTTCTATAAAAATTTAAAACCCCCCTTATCCAATGGATGAAATATAACATATTGAATTTGAAAACTAGTTGAATGATTTTCTTGATAAAATATTTATTCGTCATAGAACATCACCATCGAGTGGCCCTGTTTTATTTAAAAGAAACATGGTTTGATGAGACTTTTCATTGATTATATTATTTTGAATAACATCACTGTTAGAAAAAAGTATCGTTTTCCACATATTTATTACCTGTTTTAGTATCTCCATAGAGAAATATATTTCTCCATGATTTACATGAGATTTGGATACCGTCACCTAAATGTGAAAGAGGATTATATCCCAAAAAAATCTTTTCATACTTGATACAGGCACTATGAGTTCTTTGTTACGTCGTTTGGGTTAACTAATATACCCTATATACTTAGGAATCTTATGAATATAAAATTTCATGACTTCTTTTATAAAAATGTAATTTTATTTATTGATGAAATTCAGTTAATTTATAAAAGTAAAGAGGAACATAAAAACATATAAGGGTTTTTTTGAAAAACATAATTGAAAAGAAACTATATGGAAAATTTAGAACGTGTGATTTTTGGTTGCAATTGATTTTTTTTCATGGGGGAATTATAGATAAGGATTGAATTACTACTACTCCTTCTAAAATAAAAGGTGCTAATGAATTGACAAGAAAAAAAATGTTACATAGATTCACAGTTTTCATGTATTTGTATGTTATTACAAATGTGTTTCTAAAAAAATTGCATGGTTTTCAATAATTCTAATTACGTTCACATAAAAAGTGTTTAAATGTGTTTGGATAAAATAATGTAATTTTTTTAGGAAAAGATAAATTTAATTGTTAACACTCTAGTTTTATCCTTCCCATAAAAAAATGGATAGTTTGTTATATATAGTAATATTTCATTGAAGGGACTTGTTTCAGTTCTAATGTAGTATGACCAGGTAATTACATATTTTTTTATGAAAACCAAAACCCGATGAGTTAAATTATCTCAAAAATTATTTGGGATTGTAAGTTGTGGTTTTTTATTTACAAATTTGAAGGTATCATTTATATAGATCCAAATGTAAAATATATACTGACCATGAAATTATAAAGTATATATTCACTGAAATTGATTTTAGAATGAAGCAGAGAGTATGGATTAAACTGATAAAGGATTGTGATTACATGATTAATAAGCATCTAGGATAAGAAAATAATTTATTTGATTCCATGAGTTGAAAAAAAGATGCATAATTAACCCTGTCACGTCTGGAACATAATCCCTTGATTAATGATGGGATGCATATTGTCATAGATGTTTTTCGTGTAAGAAATAAAATTATTTTATATCAGGTTCCAATGTAGTCTTCTTTATCAGATATAATTAAGAAGGTGTAGAAGGATGAACATTAGGTACTGAAAAATGTAGAATTGGTAAATATAGTTATGTTTCTTGAATTTAACATTGATAGATATTTTTTTTATGATATGGAAAAATATTGTGTGGGCCTTGTGATTCCATGTTATATAAAGATTTATTATCTGAGTCTCATAGTTCTCCATTTTCAATTAATATTAGAAATACTATGATGTACAAATAAATTAAGGGGTATTACATGTGGGATGGAATTAAATAAATATAGCATATTTTACTATGAAATGTTTAACATATCAACCAGCTAAATCATAAAGACATTTACCATAGGGGATGATTCAGCCATTGCCAATTCTATAGTATAAATGAAAAAATGTACACATGGATTTCATGGTTGGACTATTAATGAATTCTAGATGTAACAATGTGATTTTGGTGAATCTTGACTGACTGACTAAATATGTACATTTTCATTATATTTTAGAAAATATGTATTTGCATCATCGTTCTCAATTATACTCAATGAGATTTTCATGTTAAATAATGTTACTATTTCCATTGTCTCTCCATGTGATTTTTGGTTCACTTCTGACTTTTGGATGGTCCTACAGAAGTCATTTAGAATAAAATTAAATTTCAGCATAGATTTTCATCCTCAATGAGATGGGAAGTCATAATGAACAATTCAAACATTGAAGGATATACTTTGAAAATTTTTAATTTACTATCAGGGAAGTTGGGATCAAAAATATTTCTTTAATTAAGTATCTTATAGAAATATTTTTTATTCTATTATACAGATTGAACCTTTTGAGGCATTGAATGGTCTTAAATATCAAAATGCAGCAATTTGGTATGATATTTGGGAAACAAAGTTGATGGTGCCATAGTTACTATAGGACGTTGTTGAGAAAGTGGAGATAATCTAGCAATACATGAGGACATCTCAAAGTAGGAAGAAATGTTATACAGGTAATATGAGGAAATACTATTATTTTGAGGTAGATGATCATGTTTTATTTAGAATCTCACCATGGTAAAGTGTTATGCATTTTCATATGAAATAAAAGATATATCCACGATTCATTAGACGTTATAAAATCCAAGATAATGTTGGACCAGTTTCTTAACGAGTAGCTTTTCCTGTGAGTTTATCTTAGGTAAATAATGTTTATCATGATTCAATATTGGTAATGTATGTGCCAGATCCATTTCATGTTTTAATCTTAGATGTAGTTCACTTAGAAGAGAACCATTCATATAAAGAGAAACATGTTCATATTATTGATTGAAGAGAACATGTATTGTGGAATAATGTAATCCAAAAGGCAATACTTTTTTGGAAGAACTACATGGTCAAAGAAGCAACATCGGAATCAAAAAATTATATGATGGAACGGTACCCGCACTTTTTTAATAAGTAAATACGTAAATAAAAATTGAGAGGAGGAAATTTCCCAAAGGTGGGGAGAATGTAACACAAAAATAATTTAAAAATAAACTCATGATAAACTAATTCAATATGAAACGAAATTTTTTCATAATGAAATTTATTTATCATGGCTATTAAACATAATTTTACTACTTCTATGTTTTGAATTTCAAAAAATGGGAAGACACGGTTGTGATCAGCGTGTTATTTGGAGTCTGATGGGACAAACATAACATTTGGTGAATTGTAACATACCATTTTGAATAGTTACCAACCTTTAAAAATTGTAATATGATAGAATGAACAGTAACCTCAACAATGATGGTATTTTTATTAATTTATGTGCCATGGAATAATTTTTCAATGTATTATAAAATGACTAATAGTTTAAAAAAAATTAACGAAATTATTATTTTATTTATAACATAAATTTCTCATATTTAGAAATTTATTTACTAAAAATAGATTTCATTTTGGTATTCTACAAGTCGATAAATGGTTAGGGTGATTTTTTTGTATTTTCTAAAAACATGAATTTTATATGACTACTAAAATACATTAAAATAGCTTATCAATGAATTTAATTTTAAATAAAATATTACAAGAATCATGGATATTGTATCAACACATGGTGTGAATTAAAAAGCTCTATTTACTATTTTCCGACAATTGAATCAAGAATATTCTTAGTCATGATCAAAAATATTAAAATAATGATTAAAATAATGTAAAACACCTCCTATCATCAACTATAAATACCATCCTCACCCCCCTCTTTCTCTCACACCTCTAAAGCTTTAACAATTGACTATGTTCTACCCAATCCTCTTACCAAGGATCTTTTCCACGTCCATGACCTACTAGTCTCAATAAAATTCCAAAACCAAAGGCCTTAAATAGGATCTTTAAGGTGAAGATATCAAGAGTTAAAAATCCTCTTTCATTCCTTTTGTTTTTTTTAAATCCTATTTCTTTTCTTATACCCCCTTCACCTACTTTTATCCAAGAGGAATGAAACATCCATAATAATACATAATATATATGGTATCTGGTTAATTTAAAAAATAATCATCATTATTCTTCATATTGTCTCTATGTTATTTTAAAAATAATATCATCATTTGTGATGTGCTGATTTACCAAAATCCAAGACGATGTGTTTTCTAATTCAATTAATTAATTTGAAGCAGTTATTTTAAACATTTTGATGGCTTAAACATATTATAAACTGTTTTATATAGCCTCTTTTAAGTTTTAGAATTATCATGTAGGCATTTTATGGAATTCTATATTTATTGATGTTCATGATTATCGAGAACCGCAAAAATGATCTAAACAATAATAATCAATGTTTTATCCATTGATTCATAATCATATATGATACCAAAATGATATAAGGTATAATTAAATATTATGGAAACAAATGATTACCATTTTATTATAATTAAGGATTTTCATTTATATATGACATGCGAATCAAATATTTGATTACCATGGAAATCATTTAAATATTTCACAAAAAACAATATAAAGAACAAAATATAATTAATTAATGTATAGAATTATGTTTTAAAATGATTTTATGAGGTATTATAATAATTATTATTTTTATTTACGATGTTAATAACACACTTTTAACCATTATACAATAGGTTTAAACATGTTGGACATAAGGCAAACACGAGGTATGGGAATTCATAACCAAATTTTAATTTATTTTTTTAGCATTCTACTCAATTAATTGCGAGATTTTTTTTATCATTATTGTGATGGGTTTCAGATTATATTATATTTTTTATGTTTATTTGATATGTATAAACATATTCCTTTCTATCTATTGATTATCATATCAATTATATCTTAATTTTATTGACATTTATTAAAAATTCATTTTTTCACATCTTGTTTTACAAAATTCAATGGGATTTCTTATGCAAGAATTGTGGTATTATGATTATGTTATGGTTCATGGGAGTTGATTATAAAGAATGGTTGGACTTATAACTCCTAAAAATTCATTGGGTATGTGTATGTTAGAGGTTAGACATATGGGTACTTCATGTATAGCTACGATGTTTATACAATAATGCAGCCGTGAGGGATACATTGTAAGGGAGCCATGAGGGTTAAAAATCATAATGTAGCAATGATGATTATAATATAAGTAAATGATGTGCATGATATCTTTATGGATATATTTATGTTCTCTATGTTATTAGAAAACTATTATAAATATCAGGTATCACAAAATATATATGGGTGACAAGTATGCGTTTTTGAAAATGATTTCATACGTTTACAAATCTTTATGGACTAATATTTTGTTTCCATCTTTTTTATATACCTTACTGATATTTTTGTGCTCATCCAAAATTTTTAAAAGATTTTCACTATTTATAATGATGTGTAACATAAATATGGAATCTAATTTAAATGTTATGATAATTTTTCAATGAAAACCTGTTTTATGAGAAAAATTTTATATTTTGGAAGAAATTGATAATGTTTTGTGGTACCCTCTTCATATAAATGTGTAATGCTCTTTGTGTATTTTATCCAAATTTTCAAAAACTAAAATATTGAAAAGATACTCTCTGTGACGGGAAGTGAGTTCATGACTAAAATTTTGTATTATTTAAATTAATAAATCTAGGTCCTTATATTCATGGTGGTAATGTATGGGACCGAAACAACGTGGATCGACCCATTAATTGTTTTTGAAGATTGACATTCTAAAATAATGAATGGAAGAAGTTTGGAGGATTTTGGAAGAAAAAGTTTTTAAAAAAGAATAACTATATGCCCTTTAATCATTCCACATCTAGTAATTTGGGTTCATGTCGCGTATTTTTTCTAGTTCAAATAATAATAAGGATTCCCATTTATCGGAAAAAACTTGATCCTAAGAATTAATGGGTGTTAATTGGCATTAGATTTCATGTAAATCCACAATACAATATTTTTTTTAAAGTTTTTTGCACTCTATTTTTTCAAAACCTATAGTTTCAACTCCTCTCTCCCGATTCTGGGAGACCAAGAAACAACCACTTTAATATTTTAGGGATTCATTTATAATGGATTGATCTCTAACATAAATCCTTATATCAATATATATCATTTTTTGATCTGATGTATGTTCTAACTATATTCAAGTGGTTTCTTCAATAAATTTACTAGATTTTCTCTTTTCCATGTGGAGAAACACAATTTCCATGATTCTAAAGGAGTTTTTTTGTTTGTTTATTTGAAATATTCTTGTGTGATATCCTTAGGATGATATAAAAAAATGTTTAATGAAATTATCCAGTTCAAAATTTAATAATTCAAAATTCCCCCAAAACTCCATGTAATTTTTTGGTCAAAGTAATTCATAATGAATAATTTGTAAATTCTCTTGATTATAATTCCTTTTAATTTTATACCACCTGTTTAAAAGTATTTTTTATTTTTTTTCATATTTTATGCTTATAATAAATATCACTTCTACCACCTGATAAAATAAGATAAAATCATCGATATAGTGATGTTGATATATGGTTCCCCAAATCATAACACATTGTTTTGTGACTTTAATACTTTTTCTCTATTTTTATTCTAGATAGTAAGAAAAAATAATATTTTGATGAATGTCTAAAATTAACATTCTTATTACCCATAGTATCACCTACACGCATTTTCCTTACAATAAATTCAATCCATTTCTCAGAGACTCACTTCACCCAAACACATTAACATAAAATGAAAAAAAACACTATGTTAATGGATGGAATAGATAAAAATAGTTTTATATATAGACCATCCCTATATTTTTTTCTTATTTGACATGTAATGGACAATGATTTGTGTAAATGTTGGTTTTCTTTAACAAGGTCTTTAAAAAAATGAATTTACCATTTTAAATGTTTTTTATATATTGTAAAAAATTTTAAATGTGTCCTGAAATATTATCAAAGGATTATGTACAAAGACCACTGAGGATATATTGGTAAGAATTAATATGAAGTACACTGTCTAGATATCCTATCAGGATTAGAAAATATGATTTTAGATAATCACAAAAGGAATTATTAGAAATATGTAATCAATTAAAAATATTTTAATAAATTAAATTAATAAAAAATCTTATGCAAATATCATATACATGAATCATCTAATTACCTTGAATCATGGATCCTCGTTTACATATCCATTATTCATTTGAATCATTAAATTAATAATTTTAATCATTTAAACTCCTTAACCACTAAAATATGAATTATGAGATCATATAATTCTACATAAACACATGTCTCGTAAATAAATGAAATAATTTTTATTTAACATATGGTCATGAAATTTCATGTTGAAAGCTCAAAAAATATTGATATAAAAAAAAATTAATAGTAAAAAATTAATTATGAAATCTCTTTTGTATGAAGCTTAGTCTCATTATTTATATTTTTTTGGGTTTATGTATGCCATCATGGTCCTAAAAATATAATTACTCAATTAAGCACAAGTAACATGACATTAAAAATATAAAATGTATGTAGAGACTCGGGTTATTGGTTCTTTCAGACTTTGGAATATTTCTGCGAATAATTTCAGAACTAGGCGCAGAGACGGCATGCAATTCCGAGGCCCGGTGTGCCCGGAATTAATTTTATAAAAATAGTAAATATTTTTATACTATGCACATGGCGAGGGTGTGATATCTCCTAAACGGTAGCTCAGAACGGGAATATGAGGGAACGGTTACATCCGGAACGTGCCGTTTACCCTAGGCGAGGTGTAAACTTTGCGGGCGCGGGCCTGCTGTGAGAAACGCCACTAGGGGCATTTTTATAAATAAGTGGAAAAGTACATTTATGAGCGTCGTCTCGAATAACTGCTGAACGGAGTCTCGGATCGCAAATCTGAGTCCGCCGTTGAGTTCAGAATGGAGCGTTTACCCTAGGGGTGACCTTAACTTTGTCCACGTCGGGCGCGGAGTCCGGGGCGATGTTTTAAATGAAGGCTTTTAAATTAAAAAAAATAGGAAAAGGAAAACAAACATATCCTCTCCCCTCCCTCACCACCTACGTGCAACGCCGGACGAACCCCTCCCCACCTCCTCTGTTCTTCACCAAATCGAGCTCCGAGCGTCCGTTTTCAGCGCTGATCGTCAGCAGATCGAGCTACAGCGCGTCGCAGGCGCCGTTCTGCATCCAAAGCGTCGGCGATCCGCCAACAGGTAGGAGTTTTAAGTTTTGAAAATCCCAGATCCCATTTTTGTGTTGTTTTTCTTCAAAATTTTTGTAAGGGTTGTGTAGTTCGGGTCCCGAGGTTTCCGAAACATTTTTCAGATCTGAATTTGGAGCACCGGGGTGCTCCCGGTGGCTCCCGGAAGTTTCCGGCGAAAACCCGGTTTTCCGGTGAGACCCACGGCGGCCACGGCGGAATCCGGCGAGTTCCGCGGCGGCGCGGCGGTGGCACGGTGGTTTCCGGCTCCGGCACGGCGGAGTCCGGCGGCGGCGCGGTTGTTTCCGGCGACCCTGCGGTGGTCCGGCCAGTTTGTTTCGGGGGTTCTTTAAACCCCCATAACTCGCAAACCGTAACTCCGATTTGCGAGCCGTTTGCGGCGACGTGCTCCTTGCGTCGAGACGGACGTTTTGAAATAACTTTGAGGGTTTAAGGGTTTGGGATCGTGGCCCGGGAGTTAGAAACGTCGTATAAAACAATACTATTTTATTATTTTACGACTTCAGGTCGTTGTAACTTCTACCCGGAGCGTCCGATTGACGTGCCGTCAGTGGCGTTGAGACCCTGATGGTACGACGGACTTTTTGAGATGGTTTCCGGGTGTTGGGACTGTGAACGGGGTGCAGGCCCCACGAGGCCGGGTTTTGGCGTTTGCGGAGAAACGCAACTTTTGCACCAGGAGTCCGATTTTGGCGGATGACTAGTCGAACCTGTCTGTTTTCCCGAGAGGATCGCAATGGTGTGATCTGTTCGATATGTTTCAGAATCCAGGCGTTGGCCCCACCCGAGTAGGCCTTTGGTGAATAGTACCTTTTTCACCGGGTGTCTGTTTTAGACGAGCGAGTAGTCGATTCCGTTTGTTTTTCTGAGGGGATCGTCACAGTATGGTCCGCTTGATGAGTTTCGGGATCATTGTGTGGGCCCCACATGGGCTAGCTACGGTGAATAGTGCATTTCTCCCCGGTGCTCCGTTTCGGGCGAGTAAACAGCCTATCCTGCATGTTTTTCCGCGTGGAACGCGATGGTGGCCTCGGTTTTGGCCTAGGAGGTTCGTAGTGTGGCATTGTGGCGGGTCGCTCGGGTTAGTGACATTTGGACCAGCAGTGGTTGAGGGTTCTCCCTTGGTTTGTTCCTACGAGGGTTCGTGTGGTATCACAACCTTCGTATGGGTTTGTGATCCTCTCGATGGGATATTTAAACTGTTAGAGTTTTGGTATTCCTCCGGTGGGCCCGGAGTGGATCCTCTAGCATCTTTACCCTAGATCGGGTTCTTGGTATCGCTGTGACCACTTATTTACGGGCGGCGATCCCCTATCTAGCAGGTTAACCCCGTAGGGTTTGTGGCATCATCAGGAATATGATCCCCTACGCAGTGGGTCCTGCACAGTAGGGTTGTGGCATCGTCAGGTTTACAATCCCCTACTCAGCATGATGTTTATAGTAGGGTTGCAATATCGTTGGTTATACGATCCCCTACTCAGCGCTTGGTGTCGGTAGGGTTGCGGTATCGTTGGTTATGCGATCCCCTACTCAGCCCGTGGTTTCGGTAGGGTTGCGGCATCATCGATTCGATCCCCTACATCGCGAGTTATACCAGATAGGGTTCAGGTATCGTCGTGACCATCTTTATATGGACGATGATCCTATATCTGAGTGTTGAGCTTCTGTCGAGCGCCAGATCGGGTTGTGGTATCCCCCAGTGGATCCTGGGTGTGATCCCCTATCCGTGAGTACTACGTATGCTAGATCGGGTCGTGGTATCCCCCGACGGACCCTGGGAGTGATCCCCTATCTGTGAGCTACGTATACCGGAGTGGGTCTTGGTATCCCCTAGCGGACCCTAGCGGCGATCCGTTATCCGAGGAGTTTGGTGGTTATGGTGTTTCTGCGATGTTTCCTCAGTGATGTTATCCGACGAGTGTGGTCTCTCGGGTGAGCGTCTGAGATGTTTGTTTGGGACCCGATGGAGTGTATCTCTCGGATGAGTGTCATATGGTATGACAGTGAAAATGGGGTGTACTCTCCTGGTTGGGACAGTTGATGGTGATGAGGTCGGTACCTCTTGTGGCTTTGTGGTGTGAGCTGAGTATATCTGGATTGTTCAAGGTGTATGTATGGGCATACACCTGAGCTGAGCTGACTTGTTGTGTTTAGCCGAGGATGGTCATGAGATGGAGTTTCTCTCTCGTCTGGGTTCCCTCTGGCTGGGTTGAGCGAACTGTTGCCTTTCAGTTTTTCCCTTGGGTTTTGGGTTTTTGGGGTGCCTACAGAGTATGTTTATACTCACCCCTGCATGGTCTTTGCCCGCACATGTTTGTGTCTTGTGCAGACCACAAGCCCTTCGACAGAGTCCCAGGAGGACCCAGAGTAGGCGGAGCTTAGTGAGCGTTTTGACCGGGGTGTTTACCGGAGCTATGCCGAGGGAGCTTTCCGGCGGGTGTTTGTGGAAACGTTCCCCTCGTCAGAGCAGGTTGGGCACGCTTTGTAGTTTTCTTTTGGTGGGCCCTGTTTTGCCCTTTGTACTTTTGCTGTTTCTCTCTGGTTGTGGGATAGTGTATGCATGCATTTAATTTCCAGTTTCTATATCTATGCACTGTTGCATGGTGGTGTTTGTGGGTGCGTGTGTACAGGTACCTTAGGCTAATGCCTCCCATTTGTGTGATAGCCTACTCGGCGCTGGTCAACAGCCCCTGGCCTTTTGGAGGCGGGCTTGGGTAGTCGCGGCTCGAGCCCTGTTGGGTTGGGTCGTGACAAAGTATAAGTTGGAGAGGGACATATGTGAAATAATCCTAAAAATCAAATTTAATTTCCTAGAATGCACATAAAATGGATAAGTATATATATAATCCCATAAGGGGGGCATTGGATTTTATGGCCTCCAGAGGTATCTACCAGTTATTATCCAATGTATAATGGTGTGTGGTGCTTCATTGGCTTAAACCACCACATTTTTCTACTCCCTTATAATTATTATTCATTGTTGGTGAGTAATAAAATTTTAATATATTATAGTAGATCCCCAACTTCACATTTAAATATTTCATTCATGGTGGTTTTAAAAGAAATTACAGACCATACTATTTTTTGTTGTTGTTGTGTTTGAAACCTCATATTATTTTTATGGTGTTGTCTCAACATTGTATTTATGAATTGAATAATCAAATGGAATATAATTCGATATTTATATTGAAAAAAATTTATTATAATTTTTATTAATTAATTTCTCCCTTTCTATATAATAATCCTCTATCTTTATTTCATCAGCCTCGGCTATATAGACTTCACCAAATTCTTACACAATATTTTTTGTGAGCTCCATCTGTTCCTAATAATGTGAAGTTATTGTGTCATCATCCTCTACTAAGGAAATAGAAATATTGTATGAAAAAAATTAAAATATGTGGGAATTAAAAACTATTTCATATTGAATAAAATGAAATTAAATAGGGTTTGTGATAGGATCTATTTCTGATGTTTGATCAGATTTAATATCTCATTCAGTGGAATGTTCCAATTTGATTTGGATTTTTTGAAAGAGTATGCAGGAAGTCGAGTTCCACCTTATTTTCATAAAATTACACCACCTGTGGGGTGTAATCCATCCATGTTTTTAGATGTTATTATTTGAGGAGATAATGTTTGTATTCTCATTCATTGCAGAATTTTTCGAGGTCTTTTTGATCTCCCAATATAGGTTCATTCTTTGGTCCTAGTTTCTCCATCAATTCATTAACATATTCAATTTCCTATTCCATTTTTCTCTCTAGTTGTTTAATATCTAGTTCACGTTCTTTCACATGGGCATTGTCATAAATAGTATATTTTTATGGTTTCTCATATACCAATGAATAACTATTCCGTGTAAGGAAATAAGGTATATTTTCATAAATCATGTATAAATTATGTTTTTATTGGTGTTATTAAGAGATAAAAAATATATACAATGTGAAAAAAGAAACTAAAAAAATAAAGGGTGGATCTTTGACAACGAAACCATTTTTGACACACCCATGTCATAGAGCGTGGGAAAAGAAGATCATTTTTCTAATGATGTAAAAAGGAAATCCAGGGTTGTATCACTTGAGGAGAGTCATAATCTGATCAAATATATTATCTTATTCAGCTAATCAATTTTATTTATTTTGTGATTTTGGTTGAAAATAATTTAAAAATAGTTTTCGGTTTTCAATATTTTATATGATATTAAAATGATATTTAATTTAAAATTTAAAACATATAATAAAATGAAACGATAATCATAATGATTCAACAATGAAAAAACATGTTTTATGATCATTTTTAGGTTCCATAATTATTCCCCTTTATTACTGTGATTATTTATTGGTAATATAAGCATTAAATCTCATGGTGAAATATTTTAATTTTTTAGAAATTTCAAATTATTGAAATAATTAATCACTATAAATTCTATGTCCTCTTATAGTCAAGGTTCATAGTATAAATTCATATACAATGTGATACCTTATAGGTAATAAATCAATCGATGTAATTTTATCCATTGATACTCTCAACTCCATCATGGATATCAAATCCAATGAGTGAGGGAAAATATATTAAAATAATGATTGAAATAATACCGATTTCATGGCTTCTTGGATGTTATTCACATCAATTCATGTCACTCACATATATACCAATAACAAAATAAAAATTATTAAAGTATTTAAGAACATAATGAGCTCCCCTATCAAAACCTTAGATCTACCTCCCATTATTAGGTGTAAGAGATCGTAATGGGGGCATGGTAATGAAGAGAAAAAAAATATAATTTAAAGATGATAAAAATGAGATTGAAAAAAATTAATATAATAGAGAGAAATAAAGTATGGTTTCAGATAATAAAAATTATAATATAAAATAATACATTACTAAGATGTGACGAATATAAAAAAATTTAAATGAATTAAAATAAATTTAAATGGTAATTTAAAAATAAAAATAGAAAAGAAGAATAAGAATATGAAGAATAACTTAAGTGTATTCGTAGAGAAATACATTAAATTAAATGGAATTATTTTTTGAAAAAATTAATCTAAATATATATTAAATTTATATTAAAACTATATTAAATGTAAAATAAAACAAATAAAACTAAAAATAATAGTATCAGAATTGGTGGGATTCATCATTAGGTATGGGTTCTAAATTCTCATTTTTAATTAGAATGGAATATATTTTTTTAATAGTTTTATATCATCATCCATCTCAATAAATACACAAAATTAAAAATATTCATTTTTGATATCCATTTAATCTGCCGCGATACTTGATTATTTTGATATTATAAACAGCTTAGGATCTTACATGTATCCTCCATTGATGGTGCATAGATCCACCTTGTATGTGTAGTAGATCATGTGGACTCCTGCTTTTCATGTTATCATATGTGGAGGGTTTTATTTGGGTGTTCCAAATGAATGTTATTTGATAAAACGGTGTAATGAATGTGGTGAAACTGAGTAACATGGAACCGTGAATTGACATATACTCTTCCCCCTTCCTTCAATGTTGCTAGAGGATCCTTCAAATCATTATCCAAGTGGTTGAATGATGATCATGAGGTGATCTTGGGTGGTCAGGTATTTTATCAATTAAGTATATCTCAAATGAGATCATTAATAGTGTCATAAGTATACGTTTAATGAGTGTGTGTCTGCATTCTGATGAGGGCATTGTAGTGGAGGCAAGTAGAGATTGTTGGGTATAGTGGAGCCAAGTGTTCGAGGTGATGTGTGTGATAAATTGGAAAAAATGAATTTTTTTGTAAAATGTAAATAAATAGTAACACAGTTGAATCTATCCCATATTGAAAAAAATTTGGGATCATGTTTAATTATAAGACAAATCATGACTAACAAATGGCGATGAAGTCACATGCGGTGCCGATGACCGATTCCCACCACCAATAATTTCCCCTTTCCAGTAGCATATTCCTCAATTGTTCATGTAGGATAGACCACCACAAGCCTGTGTGATCAAATTTGGAATCATAATTCATTACTCCCCCCAATCTAGACCACACATGGCCAACCTATGCAAGTGAAAATGTTCATCATGTGATTATCTTACAGTGTATTCTTTCTTATTGGTCCATTGTTGTTGTTCAGGCATATATGAGCTTGCTCGGTGACATGGGTGTATATTTTTAGTGCTTGAAAATCCTAGATAGTATTTTTGGTAGTCTATTAAAAAATAAAAGTTATTTAATTCTATGTCACATAATTAAATATAAATTAAACATTTTCTAAAATGAAAATTCATTTATAAATTTAAAATATTCATATTCCAATAGATTAAAATCATTATATTTATATAGGTACAATTTCATAATTATTATTAAAAAGTAGAAATTTATAGAAATATAGATAATAAATCAATCCAAACCCATTTCATTTTTTATTTAATATAGAACAAAAATTCTCTACTAGTAGGACATCTGAAATGACACATAATTATGAATCTATATTGGATAGTAGTCATGGAACGTAAAAAAACTATATGGAGAACAAAAATACCAATATATATTGAGTGATTGAGATAATTGATCTGAAGAAAGTGAACGATCAATGGAATGTTGAGGGACTCAAGTCTATATATCTATAATGATTTAAAAATCTATACATTCAAAAAAATTATGTTATTAAGAAAAAAAATTTATTCAATATCATTTTTCTTGATGGTGAGTTATTGTTTTACTTCATTTAAATAAGTGTAAATATATTTATATGATATTTTTATATTTAGTAAAAAAAATTCTCTATTAGGTTATAATTTAATTAGTTTCAAAGTCACTTATTATTCTGAAAATAAATATCACAAAATAATTTTTTATGCCAAAAAAACTTATATTAATTTTTAACAGATGATAATATCCATAAAGAGTGAAGAATAATTTATTATATCTCTAAATACATTCAAAAATTAATATGGTTAAAATATTAATCAATAAAATAATACTAAATTTTCATCATTATTATTAAATAATATAATTAAATAAATAAAAACCTTGACATTATAACTAGAAAATTATGTTGGAAAATGGTAAAAACAAATCCCTTATCATCATTAGGTCTTGGGTACAAGCCCCATTATATTCTAGAATATGATGGATTATCACCGAGTATATTGGATTTCTTTTTTCTATAATATATTAATATATTTCCCATAACTCTCCAAAATATTATCGTATAATTGAAATATATTTAATCCTAAACAATTTTTTATAATTTATTGAGAAGATTTTTGTAAATATAAATATATAATGATAAAATAAATTCTACTGGTTATCAATACCTTTAAACTAGTCTATAAAAAATAGTTTTACTAAGAGATATAAGTTTCTATGATAACTAAAAATTATAAATCAAATAGAAATATATAAGAAATATTTTTATCTTTCTAATGACTATTTAAATTTGAAAATATCTCTTATATAAACTAATATAAAAACAGTTTTACTAAGAGATATGAGTTTATGTAATATTTTCCTTAACTTTAAATAAATTTTTATAAAGTATCATTTTAACTTAAAAGTAGCTCCATGAGGTCCCAAAATCAACACAAGGATGCCCATGGTCGTACATGTATCATCAAATAGAATTTGGATGTGTGTTATGGTAATTTATTATTATTATAATATTATATTAGCCCTTATTTCCAAATTTACCATTTAACCATTTTAAATAAAATATTTACTAAAGTTACTATTCATAATGTCTGCAAATTGATAAATATATTAACAATTTGGACCTCCTAATTCCAAATATGGAATCCATTTTTCCAAATTCAAAACAAAGAAGTTGTAGATGTAAATTTTATATTATTTATTTTTTCCAAAACCAACAAGCGTGTTTTTTAGAAATAATAACTATCAAAAGATTGAAACTTTTTTATATTCAATTTCAAATGGAAATTACTTCCAAAGACCATAATTTGAATAAATGGTTATATTATAATCTAATTAAACTTGAAAACCAATTCAAAATTAATCTATCCATATATAAAAATTAAATTAAATGGATGTATTGAATAAAAATGCAGTACTTTTCACTAATCATTATAAAATGAAAATTAACAGAAAAAAACCAAAATTTCATCCAATGTAAATATTGATATCCAGATTCTATAGAATAATATTATTATTCCATATTGAACACATAAAAGTGCCAAAAACTGGATTCCTTCACATTTTATGCCTATTAAATTATTGGATAAATGTAAAATCACTTCATAAACATGAATAATTATATTGTAGTTATTTTTATTCATTCCCCTCAATACAAAGGATAGGCGTTAATAACCATTTAAAATAATATTATATTATCATATTTTTTTCATTATGACTCATCATTGTGTGAAACATGATATTTAAGAGAAACTATGTGTTGTGTGTCAGGTACACTATCAAACATAAGATTCCCCTTTTATGTAAAGTTAATATTTAATTGAAAAATATTAATAAATATGAAAATATCATATTCATTATTTATCTGTGTTGTTACATACTTCCACCCTTTAGATAATTATGTCCCTACAATTCTATTCACTTATCAAATAAGTGGGGGTATTTATCCCTTATAGAATTTTCATATTCCCACGTTTCATCTTCAATTACATTCTTTTATATAACCCTTTATCAGATAAATTACCTTATTCTGCAAAACATTCTCTCTACAGTCATGAATCCAGACTGGTTTTACCTCATAAAAAAGGTTCTCTTCCATGTAAACTACCTCAGGACTCAAAACACGAAATGTATCTAACATATACTTTTTCAACATTGAAACGTGAAAACATTGTGATCCTAGGATAAACATGGAGGTAAAAGAACTCTGTAAGAAACTGATCTAAATTTATCTCAGATTTCATTTGTTCTAATGATCCTCCAACTCATGTTTCCCTTATTTTCAAAATGACTCACAATTTTCCAAGGAGAAACATTGTGAAACACAAGATCACATACCTCAAAAAATATCATTCCTCTAGTTATCTACATATATTTTCTGCCTTCTCTGAGCAATTCTCATGTGCTTATAAATCAATTGATATCTTTCTACCATCCATACTGCTAATTATGGTCCCATAAACTTCCTTTCACCTACATCATCACCAAAATCTAGAGTTAGATAGTGATTTCAATATAATGCCTCATGTGGCGCCATTTGTATATTAGAATGAAAACAATTATTATACGAAAATTCAACTAAATAATTATGTTCATCCCAACATTATTTGTAATCCAGTGATAAAAAAGGTAACATATCTTCCAATGCCTTGATTAATCATCTTGTATAACTATATGATAGTGGATTAAAATCATTACATAAATATAATTTTGTACCCAAATACTTCTTAAGGAATTTTTTAAATTTCAAAGTAGTCCTTAGATCACGAGCAGATTCAACTGAGAGGGGAACCCTAAGAAACTATACTAACACTTTAACATACAACAAAGATAGTTGATCTAGTGACAAATTATCTCGAATAGGAAGGAAACGATATTATTTAGTCAATTGATCAACAATAACCTATATTTTGTTATTTTCTTAAGAAGTCACTGATAATCCCACGATGAAATCCATGGACACATTTTCCCATTTCTAGTCTGCCACCGGTAATGGTTAAAGCATCCTGTTTGGAAAATGTCGCTCTGATTTAACAACATGACAAGTCAAACACTTCACAATAATGTCATCAAAATCTCTTTCCATTCCATCCCACTAGTAATACTCTCCAATATCTCCGTACAACATAGTACTAATGGGATGAACTGAAAACAAATAACTACGATCTTTACATAAAAACACATTCTTCAACTGGGAATCACAAGTAACACATTAACTCTTCACAAATCTCAAAATACATTCATTATCAATGATAAAATCCTTAAACATAACATTCTTAACCAAATCTACCTTTTACTGTAACTCATTGTATTCCATTTGTTCATTTTTCACTCTATCTGATGGAGATGATTTCACTGACACCTGAAACAAAATATTGGAATTCCTTGCACCAACAACTTCTATGCCAATGTTCATCAAATTTTTAACCAATGATCTTGTTCCAAATATAACATGGTTAATTTAGAATTACGTTTTTGACTCAAAGCATCATCCACTTTATTTTCATTTATTGTATGGTAATGGATCATGTAATCATAACAATTGATTAATTCGAGCCATCTCATCTGTCTCATAATTAATTATTTCATAGTTAATATATACTTTAAACAATTTTTTTTGTATATATTTAAAATTTTACTACATACAGATGACGCCTCCAAAATTTTAAAGAAAAAAAAATAAGGTAATTCTAAATCATGTTTAGGGTAATTTAACTAACAAGGTTTAAAATTACATGAAGCATAAGAAATTGCTTGATAATTATTCATAAGGATACAACCATGTCCTTTCAACCAAGCATCACTATAGATAACAATCTTACCATTTCTGGAAGGTAGTTCCCAAAAATGGATCATTCAATAATCTTCTTTTCAAATATTGAAATCAATCATCACATTCATTTGTCCAAATGAACATAACACCTTTTAGAGTTAACATAGTCAGCGGTGCAGATAACCTTGAAAAGTTTTCAACAAACCTCAAGTAATAACCTAATAAACCAAGAAAAATATGGATCTATATTATATTAGTGGGCCTTGGACAATCATCAACAACTTTTGTTTTAGGAGGATCAACATATATAGAATTTTTTGAAACAATGTGACCATGGAATCAAATTTCTTGTAACCAAAACCCACACTTTCTGAATTTCCCATACAGTTTACTTTCTTTTATGGTTTGCAATATAACCCTTAAATATCATTCATCTTCCTCTTTAATTTTGGAATATACCAAAATATCTTCAATAAACACAACCAAAAACATATCAATATACTCAAGGAAAATTTAATTCATAAGAACCATGAATATAGAATGAGAATTGGTAAACCCAAAAGGCATAACTACCAATTCATAATGGCAATATATTGTATGAAATATAGAATTCAGAATGTATGCATCTTTTACTTTCATCTTGTGGTACACCAACCTCAAGTCACTCTTCAAAAAATACTAAGGTCCTTCTTTCTAATCAAACAAATCATCGATATTATGAAAAGGGTACTTATTCATAATAGTGATGTTATTAAATGCTCTATAATTATATAGAAGTATCATTGAGTCAATATTCGTTTCAGAAAACAAGACATGATCACCCCATGATGATGTATTAGATCGAATGAACCCTTTATCTTATTACTAATTTAATTGAATCTTTAACTCTAGAAGTTCAATTTGAGACAATAGATAAGGGGTTTATGGAAAATTCTTAACATATCGAACTAATTAAATAGTAAATTCTACTTCCCAATCAGGTATTATACCAAGAAACTCATAAAAAAACTATCAACATACTCACTTACCATTGTAACATCATTAATCAGAACAGTACAATTGTTTTCAACAGTATGTACAAGGTAATATTCATTTCCATCTTTTACTAGTCTCTCACCTACGTGACATGTTATCAAAAGTATGGGTTCCTTCATGCACACAAACTGATTTTTTTTAAAAGAAACCTCATTAGATCTACATTTAATATTATCATGACAAACAAAAATCCAATCTATACCCAATATAACATAAAACTCTACTAGAGGCTAAAAAATGAGGTTTGTAGGTAGATTATTTACACACACAAGGACATGAAGGTTATTATAGTATTATTTTTCTCTCAATATTTCCTCTCAAAGCTTTTACCATATTTTTAGGATTCATATCTTGAGATGGAATTCCACCATTTCTAGAAAATTCTATAGAAATGAATGAATTTGTGGACCCTGAATCAAACAACACATTGGCATAATCTGAATAAACAAACAATTTACATGATACTACTTCTGTTGATGAACCAATATCTTCTAATGTAGTTTCAAATGAATTTTACACCCCTTTATGCATGTATCCTTGCTTCTTTCCCTCACTTGAGTTATTAATTGTACACTCATTTTTATACTAACCCATTTCATTGCACTTAATAAATTTTACATATGGTAAAATAGATTTGTTCTTACAATTACTCTGATCTTTTTCAGTGAAATTACGAGCCTTATGTCACATTTTACCACAACCGTAGCACTTACCATAATTTAAAATACATTCCCTGGTGTTCTTTTTAATAATATTTTCATAATCTGTACATTTACAGTTCTTACCAACATATTTTTTTGAAGACTTTTAACCTTTAATCTGCCAACTCATTCACTTATTCTATTCTTTATCAAATAACATATGATCATCAGAAAATTATATTTCCACCTACTAGTCACATAGAACAAGTTATTGACAACTTTTTAACTCATGAGAAGCTATTCCACTTTGATACATTGTCACTAATCCTAAGTAAAAATGGAATATATTATTATCATGATTTTGTAAGAAAATTGGAGCATACCTTTCTAGTTGAGTGAATTTTTATTCATAAGTAATCATTGATTCATTCTCCTACATAAATTCTAGAATTTTTTTCATCCTATGATGAACCACCTTCAGAAAATATTTCTCAATAAAATGACATTGAATTCATCCCATAAAAGAGAATTAATCTCCTCGCTATCCTTGATATTTTTAACCATCGGCAACCACTGTTCGACATCACCTTCAAATCGGTAAAAATAGAGATTGACCTTTTACTATTCTAAACACCCTATGATATTAAAAATCTTTTCCAGTGATTTAATCTACCCATCAGATATCATATGGTCTGATGAACGTCAAAATGATGGGGGATTCGTCCTCTTGAAATGCTCCACTACTAAAATGTTATTTTTTAGTTGATTTGGCTGATCTCCTGCATGGATACCACCACTATTTATATCCTGAGACAACTATGCGATCATTGAAAAAAAAACTACTCAGTTCTAAATTCAACCATCTCAGGTTGCTGATTTGGATGGTTATTTTCATCATGATGACACCCCATCATAGCTGCCAAATTTCAACTACAGAAAACCATTATGAACACATAAATATCTTAGGAAAAGAGACATGGTAATTTGAAAATGATATATCATTTCTATCCTAACAAAAATTAATTTACGGAAATTAATTTATCAATAACCTAAAACCAATTTTTTCTAAACCGACCCCTGATACAAACTATAATGCCCCAACCATAAACATTACATAATATTGAAATAAGGGAATAATTTACATTGAGGATATTTTCATGTTTAGAGTTTTAAATAATTAAAACATAACTATTAAATAACATCTTAGATATTACAATGTAGACACTTCTACTCAGTATAAATTTTTTCGTAAAATTAAAAATCTTAATAGAAAATAAGAATTATTTTCTAGATATAAATCTTTCCTAATTATTCCATTAACTTACCCTTCATTATTACTTATGAAAAACATTTCAAAAACACGGTATGAGCATAAAATATATCAGTAGTGGTTATAAAACAAGAAAAGAAAACATTATTTAATCAATATATACAAGTCAATGAAATCATGATTTTCAATCTTTAACATACCACACAAGATCATAATAATTTTTTAATAACAAAGGGAAATCATAAATCATAAAGGTATCTTGTGGAATTTATAACTTACTTACCTTTTGATTTCACAGCTATGTAGGGAGTTATATTTGGTTTAAACATCACTGTATATTCCCTAAATCTCTTAGGAGAAACATTTAAGATTACATATTTCATGTTACCCAATGCATTGGAGAGAAATCTCAGGCTCACATGTCTTATGATTATCACAGAACCACCAATATACGTAAACAATGCCTAAAAAGAATAACATATTCATAACATCTAAAAAACCAAAGGGAATGATAAAATTTTCAAATTTCAATCACAATATATCATTTAAATATATTGACATAAAAAATACATTTTCATAACCATTTTCATTACCAAAATACGTAAAAGAGTATATGTTATTTATTTTTCTTCTAAAACCATTAAGGCTTGTTAAGGAAGCCAAATATGAAATAACTCTCGCAGCGGCGGAAAGGTCATTGTCACCATGTACGATAAAAAGAAACATTACATTCTTTATTTGGTAAAACACTACATAGAAAAATATTACCTTTTAATGACATGAATATTAAAATAGTATTATATCCCTTATATAATAAGGTCGTTTATAAATCAAATTTCGCCTCAATGAAAGAAGATTTAGATGATTCCCCTCACCTCATGTCCAACATGACGAGTTCATTTGTTAATATTTTTAATTATAAGAGAAAATTTATTTATACTTTCCTAATAAAATTTTTCAAACTTATTATTTCTTTTATATTAGATATTACCACATAATAAACATTGCACAATCATTTATGTTAATATTCATTGTTTTGTCGATATTTTGTAATTGAGTCCATAATAAACTACGTATAATTACAAGTTCTCTATGTGGTAAAATTTCCATTATCTCTATAATGATTTTAATGATTTAGATACCATATATATCATTTATATCCTTTATATATATATATGTATTTATAATTTGTACATACCATTTGAAGATAACAAATGAAATGCACCGTTCATGGAGACAGTAAGTCGTAGGCATGCATGAATGCTACTTTAATTTATATTTCATATTTAATGGAATGAAAACATAATGATAATTATTTATACCATAATTCCAGTATAATATCATATATAATTTTATTAACTCCATCCTTTATAGGTTCCACGTGTGGCATGAACGAGTCATATCCCTTTGAGGAGGCGGTAGTATAAACATCCTCAAATGAAATTATCGTATTTACCCATTGTGGAAACCATAAAGGTATGATATAAATGGAATATAAATAAAAATATATAAAATATAAATGTAATATATATCACATATAAATACAGATCCATCATAATGGCAACCATGAGAGTTGGTATGAGATAATTGAATAATCCTCGTTTCGTGAGACAGTAGTTCATCATCAACAGAAACAGTATATTCTAAATCTAGTAGATAAGGGTTTTCATAAGTATACATTTATTAATTATCATCAAAACATCCTATAATATTTAGGATATTTGTTTGTAATAATATTATTTAAAAAAGTGAGTTTCAGTGGTTAGAGAAGGAAAAGAAATGAAAATAACTTGAGAGAAGGTGTTACCTTTAAATATGGTAACACCCTTTGGGTTGAACAAATATACTTTCTTGAATATTCTTTTCCCTATGTTAAGGATTAAAAGTAGAGGAGAAGAATATTTGGAACTTATCTGGGTATAGTATGGATGAGACATAGGGGCTTGAGAGGTGTGAGTTAGGGTTATAGGTGATGGGTTTTTCTAAGGGGGAGGAGTGGTACTTTAGGGAAGTATTGAAATATTATTTTATTATAAAATTAGTTTCGTTTTAAAAAGGACCCAAAGACATAAAATTCGAATATAATATGTCTATTATTTTAAATCACTGCGAATAATAGATTTTATACTTGTTTTGGTTTCATTTTTAACCATTTCATTTAGCAATTATCCTTAGTTAACTAATTTATCTTTTACCATGTCTTCTTGTATATTTATACTACATGGTTAATATATTTACTATAAAATTCCAAGAGTCCTAATAATGGATCTTTAATGAAATTAGTAACATCATATATGTCATTTTGTCGAATCAAATATTTTTAGGACTATTTGATCATTTAATAAATTAGTTATTGATTTAAAAACTCATTTATGTCAATTTATACACTATTAATATCAAAAAATTTGAAAATTGTATATAAAAACATGAATATTTCAAAAAAAAAATTACATTAACAAAACTATAACAATCTATAATAATTCATAAAATTTTTTATGGTATAAAAAGTGTCAAAATAAATTTATTTTAATATTAATAATCTCATTTATTTAAAACATTTATTATTGATGTAATCATTACATCATCATTGAGTCGTAAATAATATATTTATATAATTTATAAATATTATAAATAATATACCATGATGTAGGAAATATTTTAATCTTTATAATGACTATTTATAGTTGAAACTATCACTTATATAACCCATTATAAAAATTGTTTTACTATGAGATATATGTTTATTTTATATGTTTCTTAACTTAAATTAATTTTTATAAAGTGCCATTTTCAATTACAAGTGGCTCTATGGGGTCCCAAAATCGACCCAAAGATGCCCATGGTTGGAATTGCATTATCCAAAATGATTATAAAATGTGTTATGGAAATTTCTTTTGATTATAATATTATTTTTAACTTATTTACTTGATTTACCCTTTAACCATGGTAAATAAAATATTTACTAAAGTTACTATTCATATTCGCTATAAATTAAAATTACATATTTTAAAAATATAAGCCTCCTGATTATATATTTTTAATCTATTTATCCAAATTCAAAATATATAATTTGTTGAAATTTATTTAAAATCAATTCTCGTTGTCAAAACAAAAATCTGTGCTTTTAAGAAATAATTCCTATCAAAAGATTGACAATTTTTTATGTTCAATTTCAAATTGAAATTACTAAAAATTACCAAAATTTGATTAAATGGTAAAAAATATAATTTCATTAATCATTAAAACTAATTAACAAGTTAATCCATCCATACAAATAATTTATATTAAAAGGATGTTTTCAATTAAAATGCAGTGTTTTTCAAAATTAATTAAAAAATGAACACTATCAGAAATATTCCAAAATTTAAAAAAAAGTAACTTTTGTTGACACTATTCAATGTTATAATATAATTTTTTCAAATAGAACATATAAAGTGACAAAAACTATATTTAGAAAACATTATCCATCGAAATGCGGTGAATAGACCTTTTAAAGAATAATATAGTATTTATTCTTAAAATTCGATTCATTCACATTTAAGCCTCCGACATTATTTGGATAAATGTAAAAATATTTAACAAAAATTTATAATCATATTTTAGTTAGTTATGTTCATTTTTCCAATAAAATGGTTATGCGTTAATTACCATTTAAAATAATATTATATTTTTATATTTTTTTAGTAAGACGTATCATTGTGTACAACATGAGATTTCTGAGAAACCTATTACTGCGTATTGGGTATTCCATCGAGCATAGCATCCCTTTTAATGTATAATTAATATTTAACTCACAAATATTAATAAATATCAAAATTTCATATTCTCTATTTACCTGAGATGTTACAATTACCCTACCCATGAATCGAGGGACCATCATTAAAGAGTCCTCACCCATATATATATGTCAAATAATTTCTCATATATCGAATAATTGATTTAATTTATTTACAATATATCATAATATAATATAAATGTATTGATTATTGGATACATATTTATCAATATTTCCATAGTAAATTAAATAAAATTCCCTGTAAAAAATGTTATTTATAAAAGAGATACAATTTATGCAATAATCATATCCAAAAAAATAATATAGATATTAATAGAAAATTTATATTACAATGATCATATTAATATGAATATTTATGTGGGTTGTTATTGACTTCAAAAGGTTACAATGAATAAAATTATAATACAATTAATGTCCAATGTAAACCAACCAGGGGACGAATTTGGACCTTATCAACAAATACACATTAGATAATTAAAAAAAGTTTGTTGTCATTTATTATTAGAAATTCCTAAAAATTACCTTCAAAACTATTATTGATGAAAAAAATAATTAAAAAAATTATTTGAGAATAACTTTTAAAAACATTTTATATAAAAAACATCCTCATAAAAAAATGAATCATCACTGAAACAATGGTAATAGTTGTGGGTAATGTGGTACATTTTATCTAAGAATATTCTTTTGACATGGTAAAAATATTACAAAAGTGAACTGTTCATAATGTTAGAAGAAGAATCCATAGATTTTTGTAAAGGAAAATGGGTAAAAAAATTTAATAAATGATTTTGAAATGTTTAATGTAATCATTTTTTAAAATAATTTCTAAAAACAAGATTTTTTAATAAAATGGCTATTTGACTACATAGATAAAAGAGTTAATATTTTTTAAAACATTTTATCAACAAGTTAAAGTGAAATAGAATATAAATTTTTTATTATAAAAATAAAATTATCATGAATAACATGAGATTAATAAAATAAATGGTATAATAAAAAATTATAAAATAATTTTTATTATTATTACATCATGAATAATAAATATCGATTAGAATGAGACTTTGAAATTTTGACTTAAAATGATGATAATATTGAATTAAGTATTAATAAATAAATAAATTATGTCTATAAATTCATAATACATAAGAAAAAAGTAGAAATAAAATAATAAGAAATACGATTTCATTATACAGATAATCATAGAATATCAATGACCGTAAAAAAGTAATATAACCCAATAAAAAGAAATTGAGATATGAAATATATTTTCCACTGGGTACCATTAATTTCAAATTAAAATGGGTGAAACAATATATAATTAAACAGAACTTAAAATATTTTTTTTATTTCTCATGAAATTACCATTCGAATTGTAGGTATACATAGCCTATAAATTAAATTTTGTGTATAACATAACAATATTTTTCAATGAAATGAAATTTAGTTGAAATACCTTAACTTGCACATTAATTTTAGTATTAGTCTATTTAAACTCATGTATAGTGGTTTTAAATATTTTAAAAAATTAATACACAACCATGTTAAAATGTATGATACAATATATGAATCCATTATAACATCTTATTATCTTTTTTCTAAATAATCATTCTTTATTTTCAATTTTCAGGTGTTAGTTGATTTGTTTTTTAAGTATGTTCTGACATATCATTTTTTAGTTCCTATTACATAGATAATTATTTAATTTTATCCCCAATTGTAAAAATTTACATTAATATCATATATATTATGTAGATATATATTCATTGTACTACATAAATTTTCTGATAGAAATGGAATAAAAAGTTCTTTAAGATGATGGGTTGTACCCATGCATGAACAATGATTCCAATTTCATTTTGTATTGAATGAAATAAATAGGAAATATATATATATATAGTGTAACACCTCATGTTTCCTCAGTATGGTTCTCTTTGAATAATACAATAGCATGTGATGTACACAACACCGAGTTCAATAGCACCATGACCTATCAAACTAGTCGTTTAGAAAGTGGTTATGAATATTAATAACCACATTTTCAGTTTATATATATCTCTAATAATTTTAACATTTTTTTTTGTTTCATAGAAAAAAATAAGGACAAATTCAAATTTTTTGATAAATGAAGTATTTTTAAAAAAAATGTTCTTTTTTGGCCATTTATTTCAGAACCCCTTCTAAGTCAACTATTTGACACTTCTATATATTTAATTTCATGAAATTAAATCCTTCTTAGAATCGAGACATAAAAATTTTTTTGGGTTAAATTTTTGGTGTTTTTCTGATAACTTTCATAATGTGATGAATAGTAAAAGATACTAAATTTTAATTCAAAACAATTTTTTTATGAAAATAATTGATAGTGTTAAATTATAAATTTGAATGGTTTTTAAGTATAATTAGATTATATTTTTATCATTTTATCCAATATAGGTCATGGGATGAAATTTCACATTAAAACCGGACATAAAAACATAACAATCTTTTTATTGATTATACTACTCAAAATACCGCTTTCTCGTTTTGAGAATGGGATTTATTTTTAAATAAATCAATTCAACTTCTATGTTTTGAATTTTATAATGTAGACATCATTTTAGTATTCAAAATATCAAAATTATCTTCGGGTGATTTTTTGTAAATTTTTTGAAAACATTTAATTTTTTATCAATTGTAAAAAAACAATGCGTCATTATTTAAAAACATAATTTTTATTTAAATAATTTTAATTTTATTTAAATTTAATTTAATTCAAAATAGATACATTATACAATATTAAATAAATTTAATTCATTAGAGTCATTTTATAATAAATTTATATGTTTATAATTTCATTGAATTTTTTAACATCATTTACCCACCATCTAGGGACATTAGCAAATTTTCATAAAATGTAATTTTACCACTTCTATAAACATAATTTAAAAAATAAAAGATACATGGTTGACATCAGTACATACAATTTGGTTCTATAAGATGATTTTTTTTTGTGAATAGTAATTTTTTAATTTTATTCACCACATTTAATAGATAATAGGGAAATTAATGGTAAAATTGTTATTATATTTACCATAACACTTATAATAATTCTATTGGATAAGTGTATTTCAGAAAAAATGAATCATTAGATTAACATTTGATCCTTTTGGTCCACTTGGTGTAGATTAAGACTTTTATTATTATTTTATTTAAAGAAGTGTTTAAAGTGTTAAACTAAAATTTTAATAAATAAAAAAATTATACAGGGCTTTACGTAATATAATTTAGTCTATAAATATTCATTAGAATGATGAAGATATTTAATACATAATTTTATTTTATTTATAATTTTTAGACATTAATTAGTTGAATTTAATTATTATAAAATGATGATTCATTAATTACATTACTAAATAATGATTAATATAGTCGATATTAAAAATATTTAATTAAAAGTAAATTGAGACTTTTGATTAATTCTACTAATTTTATTGTTTAATATGACATCATAGGGTTGATTAAATTTATTTTTTTCAATGAAATAAGATTTCTATGACTTTCACAAAAACCACATTCTAAATAATGTCAAAATTGACATAAATGAGTTTTAAAAAAAATACTATATTATTAAATGATATAATAGTACTAAAAATCCAAGGTTCAGAAAAAAACATATATAATAATATATATGTCATTAAGGAACCTCTTGGGGTCTCTTTTCATTTTATAAAATGTTTATTAAACCTATAATATAAAACGACTTGGCGACATGGTAAATGTTAAACTATTTAACCAAGAGTTAAATCATAAATATAAGGTTAATATGGTTACATAAACCTGTCTAAAATCTATAAGTTGAGAGTTTGTTGACCCATACCCATCTTAGTATCAAATTAAATCATTTTAGAACCATTATAAATGGAATAATATTGTATAATAAAATAATATTTCAATGTTTTACTAATGTCACCCTCACCTCTCTTATAAAAGTGTACATCCCCTTTTATGAAAATCACACCACCAAAGACTATTGGCTCGGCCTACCCCTGCTAAAATATCTTCCCAAATACCCTCACTTTATCCTAGAGGCCTTATTTTGATCATAAAGCCAACCTATTGAACCATTTTTATCGAATTCAATGGAAGCACTAGAAGAAGAGGTAATTATTTCTTCACCTCTTTCAATGTTTGTTTTTTATTCCATATAATATTTCTTTATTTTTTCAAAAACAAAATAATAACTCCAGTAACATATACATACTATTATGTTATTATAAATATGGTACAACCATATTCATCATTCTATCCATGCTATGAATGACAAAATCAGTATATGTGCGTACGTACGGCTTACTATCTTTACATTGTGGTGAAGTTTGTTGTTCAACAAATTATTATTTGGATGGGTATAATAATGATTATAATTTATGTAATTAAAAATATAAAATGTTAATTATTCTTTATATATAATATACATTCCAATTACCTATGATTCCACCATAAGTAGAATGGTATTATCGCTCATGTGTATGTACAGATTATTATCTCCACTAACGCGATAAGATTCATTCCCCATCGTAACCATTCAAAATATAAATATCATTTCATTATATAAAAATAATTTTTAAAAACATAATATCATTATTTATATGAATAAAAAACATCCTATCCATAATAAACATGACTTATTTAACAAAACATATAATGAAAAATGAATCAGTTAACACCTGAAACATTTATACTACTGAAATATTATTATGAATGGAATATTAAAAGATCATATATGATATAATATTTATGTATATGGTTCTCTTATAATTTAATAAAACTTATTTCACCATTAATCCAGATGTTAACCTACCCTCAACTATGGAAATGTACAAGGTATGGGGTATTCATCTCACTTTTTATTCCTATAATATTCTTTTTTATATTTCCACTATTTCCTCTTGTGTAGTGTATGTACAACCCATTATTGTATTCTTTGTGTCATATAATTTATTTTATGGGTATTTATATCTTCATTTAACGATCATTTTTCATGGGATGTATGTTCCATAACTTACCATATTTCTAAAGGAATTTCTAATTTCAATTTCCACTCATTGGGTTTTACGCAAACGCAAGTGATTATTTTACTCAATAAATATGTGTGAAATCAATATTTATTTATTTATGTATCACTTTCCACTCAACTTTTTTTGGATATACTTTTGATAAATATAATCAATCTGTTGATAATTTCTCAAGTCATCAAAAAGAACATTATGAGAGTAATCATTACTCAATTTCCATTCACTGAGTTAAACATCCAAGTCATTGGTGTTGTTTTTAAATAATATGTGTAAATTTACTCTGATTGATTTACACTGAATATCTAATCATATTGAGTGTATTTGTATTTTTCACACATAATTAGGTCATTTATTTATCCTTAACCTAAGGGTATGGCCACTATTATGGATTTTAACTCAATTTACATCCCATTGGGACCTATTTGCGGTTATACGCCAATTCAAGTTTATATAGTGTACATAATGTACTTTGAAATATTATGTCATGTATCCCTTTATTCCCATGATATTATAATTTTTTATTACCTCAACTATTTTTATTCATGAGTCTCTCATTTGTATGGGAAATCTAACTAAAATATCTTTTCAAATGTTATAATGACTTATTCTTCTAAATGATTCTCATTAATGTCCATGTTTTAAAAAAGTTTTTAATGATTTATTTATATTGACATGAATTTTTTAAAATTAAAATTACGTTTGAATGTTTCAAAGTGGCATGTGACACTTTGATTTGAAAAATTATTTTTATTAGCTTCTGGATAAATAGTGAGATTATTAATTGTTTTCAAGAAAAAATAGACATTTCTCTCAAATAGATTAGCTAATAATTTTCATCTATGTCAATATCATTCATTATTATTGATTGGGGTTGATTTATTATAAGAAAATATTCCTTTTTGTATTGAATGAGTTATGTTAGATTGTGGATGTTCTGTTTTTATACCATTAGTGGTTTATGATTAAAGTATTGACATTTCCTAGGATAGTTCTAATACTAATTCCTATATTATGTTTCAAACTTTTCATACGAGGAATGCATTGGACATAGTAAGTGATGGGTGGATCTTGATATTTCTCCTTGATTCCTATATAGGTCTCATGAGGAAAAATAGTGTCTTAGAATAAGGCCTTGTAAAAATCTAATTTTTTGTTTGGGCACGAGGCTTTGACAATGTTGTTATGATGTACGACATTATGCATTCCATCGTTATGAAATTAACTATTGATATTACATGTGATTATTCGACTAGTATAATATCTATGTGAATAAGTAAATGACATTATTTGATTTATCATTTCCATATTATTCTCATGTTATAGTTTAAAAGGCTTATGTTTTAGTCTTATAAATATCCATAAATATTTATGATTATTTATGAAAGTTTCCACTATATTGTTATTCTTATTGAGAAAATGAGCTCACCGCTTTCTAGGATTTATTTCTCCAAGGATGTGAAGAAATATATCATGATTAATGTGAAATAATAGGCTAAAGGATATAAGTGTATTCATAGGGGACACAATTTTGTTTTTCATTATTTATTTAAGTAATGTTAAACTTTTGTATGTATCTAGTACTTCCATGGTTACTAAACTAATCAGTCCTTCCGGACATGATCCTTTGTGATCATGCCAATGATATGTAATAATTCACCGACTCTGGGTAACTTGGTTTGGGGCATTACCGTTGGTATGAGAGGATGATTATTAAAAACCATGGAAAAGACATTTTGAAAAAAAAATGATTAGAAAACATTGCCCTAAGATAGACTTTGGTGATTAGTATAGAATAACATCGAATTTTTTTTGTAATGTAAATATTATATGGGTTATCCAAGAAATACGTTCTAGTCTATATAAAACGAGGTAGAGGTGGCTATGGCACATATATAACATGGGGTAAAACCTGAAAACAATACTTTGATCTAGACTTGAACGAGAACTGGTGCATGAAAAATGGCAATCCTGCACTTTTAGATTTCAGAAAAACGTTCCCCGTACCCAGTTGGCCACATGGCCTCATATGCAGCACCCCAAATTCTAAAGGCTATTGATTAGTACTACGGGCGAAAATTTGACAGTTTAGAGACTATATAATTATTCTTATACTGTAACCTATCTAAAAATACAACAACAATTTTATAGAGGAAGAAGTAAACATACAAAATCAGTAAAAAATCGATGATTGATGGAATAAATAAGCCATAAGTCATTTCATACCTAGGATGTTAACACATGTCACATGTTCTACTAAAACATACAAAGCATTCACATAGATTTAAAATAAAATACATGTCCCAAAAGTATAAAGTGTAAAAAAAAATCCCCAAAAAAGTGTAGTATCGTCTTGGCCACATGCTCTCATGATCTGGAGAAGCATATCTAGTACCAAAATAAGGGTGAATCCCTTATCGGCCCCTATGATTATATAATCCATTTGGATCCAAAGAACGAACTAAACATTGTGTGAGACTAAATATATGTAGGAAATCACCTATTGTCTATGCCAATCAATTAGTGAAGATATATAGTAGGAAGTCTATACAAAAGAAATTAGTAAGGAAGGAAGAACTCCAAAGTAACATCTTATATACTCAAGATTTTGTTTACATTGATTTCATTTATTAATCCAATTACATTGAATTTATAATTCTCAAGATCTAGCTCAAGAACAACATCCTCCATAGAACTGATAGAATAAAGTATTCCTTAGAAGGAATTATAAACATGATCAAGTGAAGATTGAATCCTAGAATGTTCTTTGGACTGGAAGTCGTGTAATTATTTCTTATATTTATAATTCAATTTATATCCCGATCTCTTCCTTGAAATTCTTATTTGTAATTCAAGTGTCACTCCGGGGGTGATAATAACCAACACCCTAAAAGATAGTCCATGTTTAACCACTCAGGAACCTGGTTTTCATCTAGGTGATGTATAACTCCAAGTCTTCCTAGTATTTCCATGGGAGTCATATAAGGAATGCCCATGTTTTACCCAACACATATAATAAAATTCCCCTTATGTAATTTCATGGAATCTCTCACATGGATCCATGCATCAATCGAAAAATAAGTTTAACATCAAAGAATCTATCCATGGCATCCCTCAATGGATCCATGTATCACCCATGACATAATCACATTAACCATAGAGTCCGTTCATAAAATCCTATGGTGGATACAAGGATCCCTCAATGTATAATGGTCAATAGTCACATGAGTCTGTCCATGTTTTCCTAAAATGAATCCACATGTCACTCAATGGAGTTACCATTTAACCATTTCTATTCGATTTAATCATTTCATTTCACATGCCAAAGTCAAAACGAAGATCTTATATTATAAAACCCAACTCATGGGGGAGACTCAAGAATTGTCCCACATAAGAGTTATTATCCTTTCATTAAATAATGTTGAAATTTCTCATATAACAATCAACACATGTAGAAAAACTAATACATGGTTTCAACATCATTTAACTAATGTGGATATATAATAATAATGACATTTCTATTCATTATCAATCCATTTCATATCATTGTATTAATTAACTCATAATGGATAAAAATTAAAGGTCCATTTAAATAATCATAATTCCATTTTAATATAACATGCCTAAAGGACTATCGAGTGATCACATATCTCTGTTATAACATTACTCACATGTGGAATTCCAAAAATAGAAAAATTAAACTCATTCCCTTTACGTTACTCATGTGGGAAAGGCATTACAAATCCAACATGATTAAAAAAGCCATTGAATACAATGGTCATGTGTAAATTCCACCATCCCATACCATTTAATTGATTCAATTACAATCTATCTACATTGTAATTTCATTAATAATAAATTCCATTTTTTAACAACCCATGATGGGATAAAATTCAACCATCGAGGGGTGTGCAATGCAATATTCCTTAAAGTCCATTCAAGTAAACTTACCCAGGTTGGTCTTCATTAAGGTATAAAACCTAAGAAATTAATAATCATGCCTATTCAATTACGTAAACAATGATAGGAAATAATAATTGTCAAATCAAATTTATGGTGATGCCCCAAAAATGGGTGCAAAACACTCCTCTATATAATAATATTTTGAAACTAATTGAAAGGCATGAGACCACCAACATTAGGACCATTCTAGGTAGCACATATAGTGTGAGGTTGTATCATCCAAATATTTAATACTATGTTATCTTTTTAAAGAATTTAAATTTCTTATATTGCACGCAACCCTCTCTTGGATTTCATTACATGCAATATTGAGTTTCTAAAAATCATCACTTTAGTATTATAATTATTTAATTGCTATATTAATAAATTATTTTTTAAATGTAATAATAATATTATTAATAAATAATTATTAAATGTTATATATATTTTTTGCATATAAATAAAAATTATTTATAATTATATATTTTTTGGTGTATTATAAATATGTTTAGAAATAATATTTTCATAAAGGAAATAATTTTTATCTTCTTTTGAGAACAATAATAATATGTATTTTTGACACTGTTATAAATTGAATTTGGAAAAATAGACGTCTATTTTCAATTTTGAATATCAATATTGACTTAGGATCAATTTTTTGTATTTTTCGGAAGACTTTCCATAGTTGATAAATAATGAAAAATACTCAAATATTTTTTATAATCTTACTTTTTCATTTAAATGATTATTTTACATTAATTTGATTTTAATGTTACAAATGATAAATAATACAAATAATACCCCAATATAGTACATTTTAATAATTTTTTTACATAATTATATATAAAAAAATCATCGAACATTTTAAATTAATTTTAGGCACCTTATAATAACATTTTCATATTAGCATAAAATATAATTTTACCACTTCTGTGAATTAAATATCTAAAATAAAAAATAAATGGTTGTAATTAGTTCGAATAATATCGTATAATAGGAATAGTTTTTTCTATACATAGAATATTTTGAATATATTTACGACATTTAAAGGTAAATTGGGTAATTAATGCTAAAAACAATATTATAATAATATAAAATTACCCTAAAAATTTTACTATTTAAATTGTATAAGTATTTTTCAACCAAAATAAACCATAGGTTATAAATGTGATCTTTTTTATACCACAATTTATTATTATTACATTTATTATATTTTATTTTAAGAAGTGTTAAAATTTTAACATACAAATTTTAATAACTATTTTATTTTTAATATGTTGTTGTATATGTGATATACTCTATATTAATTTTCTTATAGAAACTATGAAATTTATATAAATCCTGAAAATTTATTACAAATATCTAGATATTAAATAATTAAATTAAATGGTGAACTAATGATGATGCAACCATTGTGTAATTAATTTACATATCAAATGAATTATTTAAAAAATATTAAAATAAAATAAAATTTAACATATTTAATTACTTACATAAATCTTATAGATAACATTAATATATTACTAACTTGTTATAAGTATTGGTTCAATGTTATAATGTTGGTTTGATATGGTAAAAAAACAAATATTGAATAGTAATAATATTGGTATAAAAGATACATTAAATAAATAATATTTAATTAAATGATATAAAATTAATAAAAATATAAGGTTCAGTAAAAAAACGAGGATATTTTGAAATATGTAATAAATTATATAATTGGGTATTTTTAAATTTTATAGTAAGTATATTAACCTTATATTGTAACACTATAGTAAGACATGATTTGAGGAAAAGTTTTTAACTAAGGGTTTAATCCAAAAGGTAATGTTAACTTTATGACAGAAACAATTATAGAATTCATTGGTTGAGTGTATTTCAACCCATAATCATCTTATATTATAAATAAATTACTTTAGATCCATTTTAAATACAAAATATATTTACAATAAATTAATATTTAATGATCTTCAAGAAGTGCCGCTCATCTCTATTATAAAAAAACATTTCTCCTTATTTTTAATCCACACCTAAAAATCCATTTCGCTCATCCAATACCATATAATTTAATCTCCCAACTTCCCTAAAAAAATCATAAATGACATATGTTGAAAAAGATTCCATCCTAAGGGGAGATTTGGTGAAAATCTAAAGGGAATCCCCAAAAAGAGTTTATAATTTTATCACCACTTTCAATGTTTTTCTTCTTCTACTTCCTATTCTTATGTTTCTTCTATAAAAAATTAATAACTCTGGAATATAATATATGATAATATTTTGTTGTTATTATTAAACAACCACACTCCTCCTTTTACCAATCCTATTATAAACAATATCATCATTCATGTCTAGGTACGTCTTGTCGTCTCCACACCGTGGTTCAAACTGTTTTTTATTTACAAATAATTTTTATTATTATAATGACGAGTATAAATGAATTAAATAATAAAAATAACATGATATGGTTTCTATTAAATTCAATTTTCCATCAATTTCAAATCATTTTAAACATAGTGGATATTATAATTTTACTCATGTGTACGTATGGCTTGCCATCTCTATGACGTAATGATATTAATATTCTACATTTACCATACAAGAATGATTATAAATATATATATATTATTGATAAATATAAAATAATTTACTTAATTATTCTACTAGAATATTATATATAAATATATATCTTAATTTATTTATTTATGTACAGATATTTCATTCACATATTTCGATTCAATATGATAAGAAAATAGAATCAATATTCTTGGATATGAATGGTCTAATGAATCCTTGAACGGGGTATTCCATTTCACATATATAAATAAATAAATAAATATATATATATTATGAATATTTCTATACTGAATATATGTGATATTTAAATCATGTTATAAATTATGTATTAATGAAATCATGATTTAATTTATGTTTTCAAGAGTAAAAATTAAAAAAACATACAATAATGAAAGTTATTGTTAACTAAAATGTTTCACGATGAAGGTATTCATATTTTTGGTATGTGATAGAAAATATTAGCATTATGTTATATTGATTTTTGATATTTAGCGACCTTCGTTATAATTTTTTGGACAGTGATTTTGGATTGATGTATTTTGGGTAAGTCTAATGGTTTGAATAAATTATGTTAAAAATTGGATAGTATTTATTATCGTTAAATAATTTCTTAAGATTATTTTTTGAATGTTATAACTATAAAGTTTTTTTAAAAGGACAACCAATATGTCATCTGACATCCCATCGTGTTGGGAATGGTTGTGGGAATTGAACCCACAACTACAGTATGACAAGGCTTTATCACCTACCACATACCTATAGAATTGCTCGGGTTATAAAAACATATTTTTTATTATTTAAATAGTATAAGAACATTTTTGGAAACATATAAAATTAAGATCAATATATTATTTTGGATGTTTATTACCTTTTGAAGGGAAATATTGGTTTGTTGTAGGAATTAGTTTAAGGAAGAAACAGTACTTGTCAAGTAATTATTATTCATTATGTTCATAGATTATGAATTAAAATATTTACTCATCTCTAGGTAATTTTTCATGAAACTAAACGTCTTATCCATGAATCTTGTGTGATTAATCAATTGTTTTAATAGATCACCACATATTTAGATCTTTTTAGTATTACCTTTCTCCAAATCATTATGTTATCACTCTCAATAAGAACATGGTGGTTATATTTTTCTTCACTGTCCATGTTTTCATACATTGAACACTTGTATGTGTTATCTCTGGTGACCTTAAAACATTAATTTATTTATTTTATAGTGGTGGTGTCATTAATCAATTTTTTGAATTGGGTTTTCCAAAAAACTATTTTCTAGTATCATCATTTTTTATGGATGTCAAATTTCAAATTATATGGATGCAATTTAATGAAGGATGGGATGATTTAACACCTCAATATTTCACAATAAATTATCTTTTTAATGAAATTTAATGTCTCATATGTCATAGAACAATGACCATTATTGCATTACATGCATGATTGAGTTTCTACAAAACAACTCTTTAGTAATACAAATATTTGAATTTTAAATTTATTAAATATATTTTAAATACTATAATGGGAATAGTAATAAATAATTTTAAAATTTATTTATATTGTTTTTACTTAAATATAACAAATTTATAATGAAATGAATAAGATTATCCAAAATAGTAATATGTTTAGAAATACTATTTTCATAAATGTAATAAATTTTATGTCATTTTTAGAAACAAAAGTAAAAAAAATAGACACTATAATAAATTGATTTTAGTAAAATATACTTCATTTTTGTAATCAAAATATCAGAATTAGTTTAGGATGAATTTTATTATTTTTCTGAAAACATTCAATTTTTGACGAACAGTGAAAAACAATACATTATTGTTAAAAAACTAACTTCTTCATTTAAATAATTATTTTACATTAAATTGATGATAAAGACATAATAGATAAATAATAAAATATATTAACCCAATTTACCTAATTGGAATCATTTTCATAATATAATTAATTATTTAAAATTATAAACATTTAAATGCATTTTTACCCGTCCTTGTCCCACAATTATAGGTTCCCATTAAACATAATTTTAACACTATTGTAAATTGAATTACTAAATATATAAATAAATGGTTCTAATAATAAATAAAAATTTACTCTAATATGATCAAAATAAATTTGGGTTAATAGAAACTTTTAAATTTTAAAAACCACGGTTTAAGGTAAATAGGGTAACTAAAGGTAAAAAAATATTATAATAATATAAAATTACCAAAAATATTTTCATAATTTCATTGGATATATATTTTCAGACCCAAATAAGTAATAGATATGATATATTATATTTACTATGACACTTTTGTAGGATTTAGATATTTATTTTATTTTATTTAAAGATAGGTTTAAAATGTAATTTTCAAATTAAATAACTATTTTATCATTAATATGAAGTAATATAATTAATATTTTCAACAAAAAATATTATTTGAAAAAATATGAAATTTATCTACATCATGAAAATTTATTTATAATTTTTAGACATTATATAATTTAATTAATTGGAGACACAATGATGATGCAGTAATTTTTCATTTAATCACGATATCAAATAAATGATATTAAAATATTACATTAAATATAATTTGACATATTTAATGACCTCCAATAATTTTATAGACAACATAAGAATGTATGTGAAAAATGGGAAGTATTTCTTGTCATTATCATGTTGTTTTTTATATTTTTATAAATTTAAATACAGAATAGTATTAAAATTGACCTAAATGATACTTTAAAATACATAATAATTTATTAAATGACATAAAAGTATTAAAAATATAAGGATAAAACAAAATAACATTTATAATTTAGAAATATTTCACACATTATCGAATTGGGTTTAATTTATCATTTCATTGTAACTCTATTAACCATATAGTTTGAAAATACAAGAAGACACGGTAAGAGTAAAACTGTTTAACTAAAGGATAAATCCAGAAGATAAGGATAATTTAATGAATGAAACATGCATTAAATTAATTTTTGAGAGGATATAAAACCATATCCATACTCATATTAAAACCATATCCATACTCATATTAAAACCATATCCATACTCATATTATTCTATAAATAATTCTCTTTGGATATATTTGATACTAAAAATCAGTTTATAATAAATTAATATTTTAAGAACATCTATAAAGTTCCACTCACCTATATTATAAATGGACAACTCTTTTTTATCTTTAATTCACACCACCATATCCATTTTTCTTTTCCCAAAACATCCTATTTTATCTCCCTAATTACCTAAATACATCCTCGAGTCTATTAATTGTGAATAAATCTATACTATAGAGTCCTATTGTGCAAATCAAAAGGAGATACCCAAAAAAGAGGAAATTATTTTATAACCTCTTCCAATGTTATTTTCGTCTTCTACAACCTCTTCCTAGGTTTATTCCATAAAAATATAATAAATCATTAATATAATATATTATGATATTATGGTATTGTTATGTTACAACTATATTCCTCCTTTTACACATCATATGAATAATACTATCACTTGGCGTGCATATGTACAACTTACTGTATCCACGCCATGGTGTACACTATTCTTCTTGTACACATTGTTTATATTAGTATAGAGATGAATATAATGGATGTAAATAAAAAATAAAAAATTATATTTTTTTATCAATTCACATTCCATACAATTCCAAACCATTTATCCATTATACAAATGTTATCATCTAACGAGTTTGCTTAAGGCTTACACTCTCTAAGATGTGCTGAGATTCATCATCCACATTCACTATTCAATAATGAATATAAAAATATATATTGTTAATAAGTATGAAATATTTGACATTATAATTCTTTCAGAATAATATATTTATATATATATTGGTACATATATTTCATTTTATTACTTCCATTTATAATGATAAGAAAACAGAAACAACTTTCATGCATACGTATGACCTCCCATCTCAATGAACATTGAATTAAATTTCATATATTTATCTGATATTTATATTAATATTATCAATATGTATGATAAATATATCATTTTATACATTTTCTAATTATAGAAATCATGACATATTCCATACGACCATGAATAAAAAGGAAGAAAATGTAACATAAAGGATGATATTATTACCCAAAATGATACATTAACTTGAAAATAATTATCAAACGTATAGTATAAAGTCGTAAATGAATCGTTTATGATATCATAAATAATATTATCAATCTTGTAGAAGTTAATATTATGTTTAAAACCATTATACAAGAGTTTTGGACACGTATAGAGAGTATTAGAACAAAAATAATAGAATTTCATCTCACATTAAATTTTCATGAGATATATGTTTTTTTCAACACTATTTTCTTGTGTGTGGTGTAATTACTAACCCTATTATATTTGATAAAATGAATACATTTATCTTCATTGAATTTAAATATTATTTTAATTATATTGAGGTTATTATTTAAATATTGAATGTGGTATGGGATGCTTTGAAAGTGTATAGAATTAATCTATTATAAATTTTCATATCCTTGATATAATAATATTTTTATATATGTAAATAAATGATTAAAAACAAATTGTAAGTCTAATTTAATGTTCATTCATAAATTTTCAAAAAAAAAATATTTTTTTTGTTTTTTATGTGAGGTTTGTTTTCACAACCTCATTATTCTCAATTTTTTTATACGTAAGTATCTAATCGGAAATCTTTATCATCCATGTAAATGTTTCATAAAATGCAGTTAAAAATTTTTGTGATAATTGTTTAATGTAATTTTTATCCATTTGTGACATTTTATAAAACATGTTCAATTGAATATTTCCATAATTTTCTAAATTAGGTAATTTAGGAAACTTTATAAAAATTAAGGAAAGAATGTTTTTTAACATATATGGCAAGAGAAAATATTTTCCAAAAGTATGGTGCTTTATCATTTTAATAATTACGTTACAATCATACATGGATATTATTAAAAGATTTTTATTTTATGTCTTTCAAATGATTTCAAAGTAAAAATGTGATATCTCCCTCAAAGTGTTTTAATGATTAATGTTTACATTAATGTCAACATCCTTGTTTACTTTTATGGTTTATTGAGGTTGATTTATTATGATACAATAATCAATATTATAATTAATGGTATTTGATATGTTGACTATGGATGTTCTTTTCTGATATCATTAATGTATTTTGGTTAAATAATTATCATTTCGTATGATATTTTTCATACAAGTGATTATGTTTGTAATGATTCGCCCATTTTATATGAAAAATGAATTGGACATAGTAAGTGATGGTTTGGGGACCTCTTAATAAAATACCTATGGGTTGGATACTAGTTAATGAAAGACTCATGGTTCGTCAATTGTTCTAATGAGACAAATTATTTTGGGGTGTTACTAACATCATTCCCGCATATGTATGGTCTTGAAATGGGGCCTTTATAATGTGGTTACAATGTCAAGCATAATGAATTCCCTCATTAAGGGATCATCTAATGATATTATATGTGATTATTCGACTTGTAGAATATCTGTGTGAATTTTTAAATGGATTAATTTGACATATTCATACAATATGATTCTCATGTTTATTATTAAAAGGAAAGTGTTTTAGTTTTATTATTTCCATAAATTTTTATTCTTATTTATGAATGATTATGTTGTATTTATTAACCTTACTGACTATCTGAATGCACAACATTATTATATTTTATTTTTATAGGAGGCTATGAAGTGTTTTATGGTTGATATAATGGGTTTCACTAGGAGAATAATTTCATCCATGAAATATGGACATTGTTTCATATCAGGCTTTGAGTTGTAATGAAAGATTCAAGAATGTAATATATTTTCCAATAAGGATAAATTTATTAGTACTACATGATTTTATTCATTGTAATCATGAAATTTTAGTAAAATAGTACACCAGGTCATGACTTTGGTAGTTATGGCGTTACCCAACCTCTGATCCGTCCTGTTATGGAAAAAATATGATGAATGAATGAAGAAAGGTAATTGGGGATTATGAAACAAAATCAAAATAAAGTAGTTCAAGTCAAGATGAATCAATAATAGCTAAACAAAATTTCTTACTACCCATTTTTGAATCTAGGAGGCGAAAAACATTCAAATTCATGATTAGAAAGAGAATAAATCTGAAATTGAAGAATATATTCAAGAAGGATTCTCAAGGGATAACCTTTTTGACGAATGAGTTAATGAGAAAAATATTTTACGTTTAAAACATATCATTATAAAACCATCATTTACCCAAAAGAACACAGTCACACAATTTAGTAATAATGTCTACTATAGGAAAAAAGTGGTACTCACCCAGTTTACAAACCATGTGCAAGCCACGCAAAGTGAATCAATCACATATTCTAAAAACACTAACATGTTTCATGGTCGTGAGGCTTCATTCACACTGTTTAATAAAATTGTGTGGATTTTAGGCTCCCACTTCTAGCCTAACATATTTTAGTCAAAATATGTTGCTAACCCCACACGTTTTATACGTACCATGCACTATGCCTAAAAAAATTAGATTATGGGCTCTGAAACATCCTTAGACAACCCAAGACATTTATGACCTCAAAAAAAATCCACATAATGTAATTTTAAACAATAAAGATGATAATTTATGGAAAACTCATGTTTCTTACCTTAATAAACAACCAAGATCTTACGAACATCCCCACCGAAATCAATTCGTCCCAGAATTTCCATTCTAATAGTAATGAAGAAATATCTAAGAATAAATCCAGAAACTGTGATCAAATGTCATCTTCCCTATTTAATTTCTTGTCCTACAATCAACAATGATAAAATATGACCCATACTAAAGAAACATACTTTTCTTAGAGACCATTTTTTATTTATCCACAATTCATATAGGATATTTCTCAAATGATGAATCTACCTATAACTCATCCTCATTGAGTTGAAAAGTGTGATATTGATTTTAAAATTATTATCACTGTTTAGAAACATGGAATTCAACTTAAATATCATGGTACCTATTAGGTATCTATAACCGAGAAGAAACTAACAGAACTCTCTATAGATTCTAAAATGGCCCAATGTATCCAAGAGAAATAATGGCCTTTCTCCTCATCATCTCCTATACCAGTATTGGTAAAACACATAGTAAAAACATATCCTTAAACTCAAACTCTAGAGGTTTACAATACTGATCTACATAGTATTTTTAATTATACTATGATGTAGCCACCCAATTGTGAATAAACTAAGCCATATCAGTGGTGTCTTGGACAAGATAATGTCTCGTTGTATTTGAATCTCTTACCTCTAGACCAAAATTGTGTAATCTTCATGAAATGCCATAAAAGGATTCATAAGGTGCAATATAAATAGTATCATGAAATCATTAATAATATAGAATCTCATTCTAGGGTATATTACCCTCTCATGATCCCAATAAATCTAAGATGCATGCTCTAAGAATGTTCTCGTGCACATGAATCGGGAACCCCTATTGGCCATTTGTATGGGGTTAGAATGTCGTGCTCTAAATCACCTCTATACCCAAATTTATCTGTATCCCTTTCTAGAATCATTAATTAATCCGAGAAACCATATCTGAAATGATAGTGTATAGAATCCCATTTAGTTGTATAATCTCATGGTCGTAAAACCTCCTAATCACAACAACATTAATGTATTCCAAGATCTATAATAAATTATCAATGTTAATGATCATGTCAGTAACCAATATGATCTTATTACCTTACAGAGAACAATGTAAAACCACCATGAAATCCATCACAACATCATTCCATTTTTACTCAGTAATTGGTTGTTTTGTAAAAGTCTATGTGTTTTTTGGTGTTACAACATCACCTATTTACATGTGGAACACCTTATGAAAAAACTAGATAAATATCATTCCTTGCCAATTCAACAATACTGACGATGTAAATACAGATACATCTTGGTGAAACCATTATGAGCTACCCATAATGAGGCATCAATGTTCTGAATGAGATATGTATTCATGTTTTCTAGATCCCATATATGACCATGTAATTTTATAACATCATATTATCTTATGTTCCGACAAGGAGGAGGGTCCTTACCAACCACACTATATTGTAGAACAAAAACATTGGAATCAGATAACTGCATAATCCTCACTCAAACCATTTTTGTTGAGGTAACATATAAGGGTGACAAAAACATCTTCCCAAGACCTTCGTTCACCTCCAACTGCCTCCTAGATAACTAAACCATAAGATACCACTCGCTATTATCCTTATGAACTACATGCATATGAGTCATAATGCTCAGTGAATCATCCACTACATCGCATTTAGTAGGTTTGTTTACTAGCTTGATGTTAATGGAATAAAGGTATTCTCCCCACCATTGTTTCATGAGGTTCAGATCATGCTGTGTAAAATTATACTTTAGGATTCTTGTGGTCTATGTACACCATAGAAAACTCTCCCATTAATTATTGACTCAAAAAATGCAATTTAAGAACAAACACCACTATCTCAAGATCATGTTTTAGATATTTCCTCTCATGTGGCAATAAATACCACAATTGGTATATAATGACTTGTTTCCCAAGCATAATACTTACTCTAACCCCAATAACTGGTGAATCAAATTACAAACACAGTGGAACTCCATTTGTGGCCCTGGAAAAAGTAGTATTAGAACTGATGTCAATATCGCTTTCATATCTGGAAATACTGCCGCATAAGATTATATCCAAACATACATTGCACCATTTTTAGTAAATCATTACAGCATCACTGGTATGGGTGACAAATCCTATATGAAATGTTTATTGTTACCAACCAACCCTACGAAACTCTACACCTCAAAGACATTCGTATGATGCTCCCAGAAAACTATCTCACACACCATCTATAGGTCCACTGTTACTCATGTCTTTGAGAAGACATGACAACAGATGTGAATGTGATCTATATAGAAGCGCCACTTTCTAATCATATCAAATAAATGATCTTTTAGTGTTTTCAGAACTATCTCGTGATGTTTGGTGTGGTTGTGTGTATTTTGAGGTTACACCAAGATATGATCCATGATAACCACAATAATCAAGAATAGATATGTTTGTAGAACTTGATATATCAGTTTCATGAAGATCATTAGTTCATTCAAGAGAAAAAAAATCATTAACAAATACTAATAAAGATGATAACTTCTTTTGAAGGCTGTGTGAGGTATTGTTGATGGCCAAAAAGGCACCATATCATTACCAGATCACAAATCAATATATGAAAAACCCAGAGCTCCCCGTATCTCATTAGAGATGTAATTTATAAATTGAAGACGCTACGTATTATTAATAGTCAACTGGTTCAATTTCTAGTAATCATCAAAAATCATATGGGTATTATCTTCCAGTTTATTAAAAATGATCTGTAATCCCCATTGAGTTGTACTGGGTCAAATAAAACCAATTTCCTTAAAATACCATATCTTCATTTTGATCTCTTGAAACTCATTAATATCCATCCTATAATGAGGAATGTATATCAGTGTAGCTTTTACCACTAGCTCGATAGAGAACTGCACCTCTCCCCCTGAAGGTAATCGTGAAAATTCATATGAAGAAACATCCCACAAATGATAAAATATTAGAGTGAAATCATCTGGATGTGTTCCCTAATCCTCAATATATAAAATCACAATCTAGGCTATCATCCCACAATATATATGATTCTAGAGTCCAGCTATGCTTTCCTAGAAATCCCATTCACCATTATGAAGAAACTTTCAGCCCTCTATTGATGTGAAATCCACCCTATAATTATATAAATCTATTAAAGATTCAAATGGAACCAACCATTCCATCATACGAATGAAGTAAAATCCTATCATATTCATGATGTAGGGGCCCCATATGAAGTGACACCAATTGACCTAATTGTGGAACACCCTGAAATGATGCACACCTTTTGTCATGGTCATTAACAGTGTTTCTAGTGCCATAATACTATTACAATTCAAAAGAATGATCCCATGGATCTCCAAAATAAAAAATATATATAAATATATGGGTATCCCCTGAATAAAAAATTATAGATGCTAAAATGGAGAACACTTGAGTATTTCCTATGATCATAACGGGTTTGTTGTCCTACTCCATCCTGGTCTTTTATAATGCATATTCCCAGCCTCTATGGAAGCCCTGTGACACTTCATGGATACCTTGAGATGATCCACCATGCTTCCACTGTGATCATGGGGTCTGGATAATCTGACCTCAACTACCACCATGTCTTGAACAATTGTCTATACCATAGCTCCCTACCTAATGAAATGTTTCTAAAACTGCTCCAACATGTAGAGTCCGTGAAAACCCTCTCTCTTTGTCTACTGGAGGATTTTTTTTAAATTAATCTATATTGACCATATTTCCACAATATCATCACTCTACATGGTCCTTGATACACTATGACCTCATATGTCACAACATATCAAACTTGTAGCACCTCACCTAGATACAGGAAAATATTTTTTGACTGGTAATATCACTGCATATGAACACTGGAAAATTCATCCAACTATTGGTTGATGCAGTACCAAACATATGTGTTGTACCTCCCTCGCACGTACATCATGTTTACCTCATGTAATTTTATGTGATCAGTGCCTAATTTACATGTCAATAAATGGTAGTAAACCTGAATAAGTCATCATTTGATAATATTTTATACCTAACGCCATCCTAAAATCACATATCCTTTGATAACTCAACACCCTTAAAAATAGGTGTGAAATTCTAGAGTTCTGTAAAAACAAGTCGAGTATCAAATAACCAATATCGCAACCATCTCAAGATTTCACAACACCATGGATGTATTGGTCTTCAATGTCTATAAATATTTGTAATCATTTAATTTCATTCGAAACAACATCCAGGATATATCCTGATGATGATCAGACTGAGTGATAAAATCCCAACTTCTCTTGAAAAAATATCACATCTTATACCTATCTAGTTTTACCATCCTCTCTAAAAGAGTCCATATGTACTCGATAACACACATCATGGACTTGATCTTTGCTTTCATAGCATGTGGTCTGTCATTGACTGAAATAATGGGTGGATGTTGCTGTTGAAACTCACCTGTCAACTCTAACACAATCAGGGCAGGTTGCAATACTCCCTGAATGGTTTCCATAAACTGCATAATGACATCACGGAACTAATCTACACCCCTGTTGTTTTTTATAACAAATGGTTCAATAGTTGGGACTTATTAAGGATCTACTAGTATCCAATGACCATCCACCTCTTGTGTTGGGTCATCACTTCCCTCCTAGAAAATAACTACAGGTCATTGTGTTGGCATGGATCCACAATGTCAAACACACGCCTCATTTTAATATCATTATGAGGATTTTAATCTCAAATTTTCACATTCTATGACATGATTGGTAGTAAAAATCCTCTATATAAATTCATCCCTCCTCCTACCTCATTGGTCAGGTCTGGGAGTCAAGAAAGTGAGAGACATTACCAAAAGTCATCTACTAAGGTTGAGTATGGTTATGTTATCTATCATAATCCATATCAGTATTACATTCTATCATATTAACATTATTTTAAACTGAATTTAAAGTTAAATTCAGAATTTATACTCATTTCATATTTATCATGATCCCATTTAGAAGGGTAAAATGATGGAATGACTAATTCTGATCTATGGAAGACCATGCTCCACACAAATCAATGTTTGGTGTCCACCTGTAGCACATTGTAACACAATTCAACTAATGTTAAACCATTATATGTCAAATTTTGATCCAAGAGGTCCCATACACATTCGAGACCAATGAATTCATCCATCTATATCACAACATAAGATATCAAAATATACTTATTATAGAATCAGTCATATGTATCATAACACCAATCACAATAGCATGAAATCAATAATGCATCCTATATTGATTGGTATCATGCATTTCATGTGAAATATAGATGGTTAAAATATCTTGCTTGAATTTGAATACCCTAATCTCATTTGGGTAAAACACAATAATACTCGAAATAATTTGAATAACAATAACATAATACATGTGCATCAAACAATGAAGAAATCAATATAACAATAAAAGTCAAAATCCATAAAATATTAATTTAATTGGAGAGAAATTGGTTTATTACTATACATGGTGTATCTATGACTAGGAACTACTCATTTCCAAATTATTATTTCTTTCTATAACATTTAGTTGTCTATAGATTGAAAAAAACAAAAACAAAAACATATTTGATTAGACTTTGTAATGTCCTGGTTCTAGATTCATTTCAAAGGATCCCCATACCAGGTTGGTCACATGGTCTCAAATGCATGTCCCTAATTGATAGATCCGACCAAATATCTGTGAGGTCCTTCATGAGATAATGGGGATACAATACCCTCATTATCAGAGTGTAAGACAGTGGAAAATATAATAATATTTCACTTACAGACCATATAATAAGTAAAAAATGAGACAGATGGTATAAATAATATAGAAGTCATATTATACACAAGATTATGATACATGTCAAATGTTCTAGTAAAATAACTGAAATAACAACACATCATTCATATAAAGTACATGAACTAAATGTACCAAATGGAAAAATGTTTCACAATGTCATCCCAATCCTTGTCTTGGTACTATTATATCTAACTCCTAAGTAGAATATAACATACATAAAGGATGCTTTGTTCCCATATCAACAACTATGATAATAAAATCTTTTTGGGTCCAAAACATTACCCAACATGGTCTGAGACTAAATCACTATATGGAACCACCTGAGGTCTATAAAAATTAGTTACTGAATGTATATAACAAGTTTTTTGGAAAATAAAAGGAAGGGGGAAAGGAATAACTCAAAATTAACATCCTATATACTCTGGATTTCATTTACATTAATTTCATTTTTTAATCAAATTACATTGAATTTAAAATTCTTGAAATCCGGCTTAATCTCTTCCTCCCTCATATAACTGGTAGCAGAACATATCCCTCTAAAGGTCATTTAATCTTGTATATGTGAATATTGAATCCAATATTATGCTTTATCTTGACAAACATGTCATAATTCATTTAGTTTATAATTCAATTAATAACATTAGACCATCCATGACACTGTGAATTTAGAATTCAAGTATCAATCCATGTGATATATCAACAAACACCTTACAATCCCATCCTTAGTAATCCTTAAAAGAACATGGTATTTCTCTAGGTGAGGTATATGACCATGCCATCTAAGTCTGTCCTTTGCAGTTCTAAAAGGAAGCCCAGAGTATCACCCAACACAAATAATCAAATTCCCCATCTGTTCGTCCATGGGATCCCTCACATGGATCCATGTACCACTCTACAAATATGTCAATACTCAATGATCTCGTTCAAAACATCCCACTATGGATCCATATATCACCCATGGCATAATCGCACTATCCATAGAGTATTTACATGGTTAATAAGGTGTAACAATGTGTCACTCAATGTATAAAGGTCAATAGAAATGTGATTTCATCCACGGAGTCCTAAAATAAATCCATGTGTCACTCAAGGATATTATTATTTAACCATTTCAATTACATCTAAACATTTCATTCAATATGTCATGGCCATAACCAAGAGGATCTATCATGAAGCTCACTTCAAGGGGATGACTCAATCATTTCACAATCTCATAATTCTTTTCATTTCATTAACTCACATGGGACTGTCTCATATATCATGTAACACATGTATAAAAACTTATACATAGATTAAACAACGTTTAACACATGTGTTTATATCTTAATAATGATCTCTACATGATTTATAAATTAATTTCATGGAATGTTCTCAATTATCACCCATGGTCTCACAATTTAAGGTCCATTCAAATACTCATAGGGTAGTTTTTTAAATAACAAACATAACTAACCTACCATGCTATAACATGGATCCATTATAATATAACTCCCACGGTAAATTCCATAATTAGATCAATTCAATCTATAGCCTTCACATTAATCATGCAGAAAAGGTACTGTAAATATAATATTCTTAAAAAAGAAATGGTATACAAGGTATAAGGGGAATTTCAACAATCACATAGCATTTTACCTATTCAATTACAATTTATCAAAATTAAAATATCATTATTATTCAATTTAATATTTTTAACATACCATGAAGGGATACAATAAACACATCATGTGGTTGTCCAAAGAAATAATCCTTAAAGTCCATCTAATGAAACTAACACATGGGTAGGTCCTAATTCATGATTTAAAACCTAAAACATTCAAAATAATTCCTATTCAATTACCTAACCCATGATAGGAAAAAATTGTGTTTAATTCTAATTTCTAGTAATTCCCCAAAACTGTGTACACAAAACTCAAGAATGTATAAGCTACTCGAAATTTAGTGAAATGTAAGAGGCCACAAACATTGTCTCTATTATTGATAGCTCGCCTATTATCAATATCTAATTCCTTGTTGTTTGGATGAAATCTGATGAAATGATGAAGAATGGAAAATTAGGGAATATGAGTTAAAATTAAATTACCACGTTTGATATCCTAAGGAATCAAGAAATTATAAAAAGGACTTGAAGACTTAAAATTGTAGATAAAAGGAGATGGACCACATTCAAATCTTAGATTGGATTGAGAAGAAATATAAAATGGAAGACTAATATTCAGTTAGTCTCCCCCGGTCCTCAAAATAATGCACAATGAAGGATAGAAAAATAGATTTTATGTTATAAAAATTTTAGTTTAAAAACATCATTTTACCCAAAAAATAGGGTCACATAGTTTTGGGCCATGGGTTTTTAAAATGTGTTCCAATTCATATGGTCTACTATAGGATACAGAGTCAGTCATAGGGTTTATCTACACGGTTAACAAAATGTGTGCAATCCTTGCCAAGAACATCAGTCAAATATAATGAAACCTGTAGACCACTCACTTGATTGTGGGAATCCTCGTGCACAATTTCATCATATCATGCTTCATATATCCACCCACAATCTAGCCTCCCATCCTTTTGTCAAACTATGTAGCCTTCCACACTTAGTTTATTCTAAATGTATGCCAGTCTTAAAACACCCAAACAATGTGTTCTAGGCTCCAAAGATTCCCAAGACAACCCAATACACCTATAAACTAAACGATCATTCAAAATAGGGCATTTTTAAACATTTAAATTAATAATTGATATAAAACTCATGATCCATTCATCAATGAAGAATCAGGTTCTCACAATACAAAAAAAGTACACTTTTGGTGGAATCTTCCAAAGCATCACCTGAATCCATAGACCATGGTTATTGCATAGTAATCCTGCGCCTCACGAGATCCATAGTAGAACATCCCTTCATCTAAAAATTTACATATCTATATCCATATCAATTATACATATTTATTTCACTATAATGATATTCCAAAATGTTATATAGAAGAATATAGTTTAAGGAGAAGAAAAAAACAACAAAATAAGAAGAAAATGAAATGTTAATTAAAAAGGGGCTCCAGCCATGAAATAATTCCCAACATGATTTGATTCCCCACCTAAAAAATGATTCCATTAAAGACATAAAAAGTGTGAAAATTAACAATTGAATCTTTTTTCCAAATATATCATCCATAAAATCTGTGAATATAAATTAATAATTACATAAATATATATTAAATATTAATTAATCCACATAAATATAAACTGTTTCAAATGTTACCAAACACCTATCCATGGGTGAACATCCAATTCTGATACTAATAGAGTGGTCAAAATATTTATCTAAGAACATATACTAGTTTAAAATAGTTGTGTATCCCCTTATAAGAATGTTTAAAATATCTATAGTTCAAATCAAATTCACTGTCCAAAAAAATCATTCCATATAAGAGAGAGACCATATACCATGGAATTAATTAAATAGTTGATCTATGAAACATAGGGAGATCAAATATAAGTGTCTTGGAAAACATAATGGTATATATTCCATAGAGAGACCCTATACCAATAGTTTTGGAAAAAAACATTTGTAGTGGTTCCATGTGGAGATCATATATAAATGGATCTTCCAAAACAATTAGTATATGATTAAGGGAGAGACCATATAAAAATGGTTCATCCATAACCATTAGTATATGTTCAATAGTGAGATAGTACATAAATATTTATTCAAAAACAATTTTTTATGTACCAAAATATAAGAACAATTCACTAAAATTGTTGGTATATGTCTATTCCATCAGTTTTGGGAATTGATGGAATAATTACTTTAATATATTTGTAACTATTTATTTAAAAACAACTAAATACATTAGAATATATATTAATTTGAAATATACATAAATATATTTTATAATTCTAATCAGAAAATCTTTTTTGCATAGTGATTAGGTACTTGGAATATAACTGGTAGCTTCTATGATAGAAAGGTTTAAATTTTAGTTTTTAACATTAACTATTCTATTGGATTTCCAAAACAGTTGTATAGGTATTTAATATAACATATAAACATGGTTAAGGACCAACTAATTTTGGATATCAATACAGATGGTATTTCTAATAATATTGATATCGGCCTGTAAAAATGGAGAACAATCCAATAGCTATCCAAACCATCGACATATGATATACCAAAATTGTGGGACCCTAAACCAATGTTTCCACCCTAATGATTTCATATTTGTTTTAGTAGAGGAAGGTAATACTCTATATATAGATCATGTTTTTATGTATATATACCATTGTTAATGTGACATTAAATTTGGTATCCAAGCATCATATATGTGATCAGTAAGGGTTAAAAACCTAATATATTATAGTTGAGTGTGAAAAAAAATTATTTTTCATTTATCATTAATATTCATCTATTGCAAAAATTATATTATATTTACTAATATGTATTCATTTATTCATAATCCATAAAAAATAAATAGCTACCCCTAAAGCAATAATTTCAATTCATAAATAAAAAACATCATAAGGTCAGCAAAATATTATCTTTTATTAATTTGAGAATAATCTGTATTATATATAAAAATAAAATTTTAAAATATTTTCTCAAATGATGTGATACATTTTTAATTATAAATATAAAAATTAATATTATATATAATTATGGGATTATTTCTATTATTTTATATTTAAGTAAAATAATTTTTTATAAATATTAAAATTCTTTAATATATCTTATAAATATATATATTGTTATCTATTTATGAAAATTATTTATCCTACATAAATTTTTACAGATTTATAATAAACAAAATTTATTCATATATATATAATATAAAGGCATATATTTACATTTATTGGGAAATCCAAACGTTACCTAAATAAATACTAATGAATAATAATTACATGTCCTAACTATTAACAAAAAAGAATAGTAAATATTTTATGAATTTGGATACTATAAACAAAAAAAATATTCCCTTAATTATTTTAATCATTTCCAAAAAAAATCATCACACCTAGTACACATCTGAGAAATTTGAAACATAAAATTGTTCCTTGGAACTAGGAAAGATGAAATATAAAAAATTATGAGCTTAGTTTCTAAATATGTGTTTACATCATTGAACTAATTAAATATTCATTTGTATGCATAACATAATAATAAGGGTTTTGGAAGATATTGTTTACATTTTAAAAGAATACCATGACATTCATAGATAATTATCATAGAATAAAGATTTGGTATTATTTAATATATGAATTATAGAAGAATCAATTATCAAGATCCCCAATGTTATAGCATAATAATAAGAAGGTGTAATATTTATTTTCATAAATAGTGTGGTACAAAAATAATAATAATAATGAAATTTGTATAATTTCTATACAAAATATAGAATTGATCATTTTATAGAATAATAAAAACTTTCTTGTACATGTTCCGTGTTATATATAACTACCTGCGTACCATCTCTTGGGAATGTGATAACCACTCAAACTCCCTTCTTTCTCATAAAAAGCTATTCATTTACTAATTCATTATGGTGATCCAACATACTATCTCTTCTAATTATCATAATTTATCCATATAGATTCCATCACATCATGAATATAATTTTTATTCCATCAAAGATTAACTCATGGTATAGAAAATGGGTTTCATAATGATTATATCATCACCATCAATAACCGTATAGTTTATGAATAATGTTATAAACATTGTATCACAACACCTATAAAGATCATGAATCACTAATGGATATTGTTACATATAAAAATACATTTAAAAGATCCTTCATAATTTCATAATGAAAAATATCATTTTCATTTGGAAATAACTATGTTAAAATATAAAAAATTCATGAATATTAAGTTAAATATTTTATTTATTATGAAAAATGGAAACATAATATCAAATATCAATAAATCATGGTATAAAACCCCATTAAAATCCTCCTCATCCGTTATAAATTAAAATAATTATTATTTTACAAATTTTAGTAAAATGTTAAAAACTATATCATTTCGACAACTAAAAAAAATTATTCAAACAATTATATTTAGTGCAAAAAATATCTAAAATTTACTTTATGTGACAATTAGATGATAGTAAAATAATTTTAGATTTATTTTTAAGATGACAAGGACCTAGAATTAATATTTATCCAATAAAAAATGAGAGATATATTATGTTTTTCTTCTAAACATGCCTTTGGTATTTTTTACAACCTTATAAAAAACATTATATTAACGAATAAAAAAATTATAAATGAAAATATAATAATGAAATTTATGATAAAAATTATAATTGGGTATTATAAAATAATCATAAGAATTTTATGAATCAATAATCCTTTTAAATTGGGGTATTCTAATATACAACCACTACCGCTTCAGTAACATTTGAATCAGAAGCCCCATTCAGGAAATATCATTAATTGATCCTATATATATTAAGAATATATAATGGATCATGTTATGACATATTAAATTGGTATTATATAAATACAATCAATTAAACGACTGTTAAATATGATATATGACTCATATAAACAAAAGTCAGATTAGAAATCATAACCTCAAGTATAATATGAATCATAAGCACTATAAACAACACTGTAATAAATTGAAATTTCCTATAAATATATACAATTAATAAAAAAATAATTATAATGTAGTTAAATATATCCTTAAAATAACTCCCCACATATTCATTAAAACTATCTCATTATCATCATAATTTCAGTTGTCCACAACATCATTTTTAATTTGTATTTCGGTTCGACATTTAAATTCCTTACTTCGTGATAATTGATCAATAATATTTATAATGATCATAATAATAATAATATAATATATAATAATGATAAACATTTTTTAGCCATCCGTATAAGTAAATGACAGAAAAAAAGTATTAAAAAATTCATGGAGACAATATTATGTATGTTAAAATAAATTTAGTATTCAATTTCTGATTAAATGAATGAAAGAATGATTATAGATATATTATCATTTCTAAATAATAATTTTATCATTAATATTATAAATATACTATATCTATGATAATATCAAAAAATATGAGATGGTGATGGAAAATGTATAATGTGGCTATGTAGTTGTAACAATAAACATGTACAAAATTGATATAATCCATTCCACGTTACTAAAAACGTTGTGGTAAATGGATGAACCAAAATCATAATAAAATTTTATATTTTTTTATATTTTTTGTAATTATGTTATTATTCATTAAAAATTTTTATAAGATGTATTATACTATGTAAACCTTGAAAGTGTTGATTAAGATGACAAAATCTTATTTGGGAGTCACCATTTAGAATACACAATAAGCCATCTTAAGATTATCTTAAGAGAAGAATAAATACTGATGAAATAATGGTAGTATTCTATATAAAAATATTTACGTTCAAGGATAATATACAGTGCTCAATGTTTTTGAATAATGGTGTCCAAAATGATCTATTCTATAAGTGAGGTAATGGACATTAATATAGTTACTTGAATGATTTAAAAAATATAATTTCTCGTTTATTAGAAATAAGTATAAATTCGTGAATAAATAGAACCAATTTTATGATATATCTGAACTATGTTCAATAAATATGATTTTGAAAATATTAAGACGAATTTATATCATTGTCTCTTTTTCAGTCCCATAAAAAATGTTTTAACGATTACTATTATATCAATTATTAATTGATTTTAAAATTAATTAAGACAACAAATGAATGTCAGATAATTTCAATTTCTATCATAAATATTAAAAATATGTATTTCATTTTAAAAAAATTATATTTTTATAAATAGATTAACATAAATTAAAATTGAACTCATAAAAAATATTCATAGAATTTTTTTGAGTAAAACTCATTATTAAAGACAAAATAGGTTATTCACTCAATGATTGATATGTAAAAATAATTAAATGAGTGTTTAAATATTTTAATGATATTTATATTATATTAATTTAATTAATATTATATAAAAATTATTATTTGTTAAATTTATTAATTGAAAAAGAAATTATAAAAATAAAAAATGAATCCTAAAAAATAACTATTTTTACATTCATATTTTATTCTAATTATTCCAATCCATTGGTTTTCTAATATAGGAATTACAATAAAAATATTATAAATAAATTTCATTAAAACAACCTCTTAATTTATTAATATATTTTTTATATAACTATAAACAACGCCTATAAATTTGTTTTCCTGAATTTGGATCATTTATTCCTGAAAATATTCTTGAACCAAAATTAATAAATACATTTAAAATAAGTATAAAATAATAAATAATATATCATAATTCTATTTATCCTTTTTCGTAATAAATAATCAAATGGATAACTTTTAATGGTTATAATATATCATTCTATATTTAGAATCAGGGTCGTCTGTATTGGATTAAACCACACACTTCAAATTTATATAAACGGAAGGCACATAAAATATCAAGATTTTACATTACAGACCAATAATATAATATTTCCCATTTAAGGTCATCAAAAAAATGAAAAAATGGCGTATAATTATTATTCTTTACATCCTTCGGTTCCTATGTAGCTTTCCTAAATTTATGATTTATCTAAAGAAGATTAATGAGGTGAGTAGTTTTATTCCTTATCACATTATCTCAAAAAATATATTCAAAAATGATTTATTTTCTAGAACTGCTAGGGTCTTGGTAATTCTCCCATGGTCAGAGACCTAAAGCATTTGATCATGACCAATATACCCATGTTATTGGGTCTTACTGAACAAAGACTGAACTTTTCACGCTGGTTGGCCTTTAATTGGAATCCTATTGGGTATTCAGTAGTTTCTACCAACCAGATAGATAATGGGAATGATTCCTTATGGGTCCTTAAACACAGTAGTATCATCATTGACTCATATCAGATTTATCAACAGGCTATAAATGTATCTTTTTGTCATCAATATTATGACCTTTGTGTATCTTTTGACTATGAATTCAATCAATACATTAGAAGGAGATCATTGTAGAACACTTTACTTTAAATAAAAGAGAATATGTCTAATACATGGATCCTTCTTGGTTACGTTAATACTATTTTGAGGCTAGATGAAAAGACTGGAATTAAATTCTATAGGTCTTCCGCCAAGGATTTTCATTACTGTATTAATCATTGTCGTTTGAATGAATTTACCATCTCAGGGGAAGATTTTACCTGGTGTAGATACACTATTAATGGAAGGTAGGCTATCAAGATGGATAGATATCTGGTGAAGATGAATGAAAGATGTTACATAATAGAGGTTTCTGGCATAACTCTTCCAAGATTACATTCAGATCACAATCCCATCTTGGCTGATATATGTTTTAGCTCTTTGAGGTCAGCCCCTTTACCCATTATATTCTATAATTCATGGTTAGTTGTACAAGGATGCAGGGAAACAATAATGGATGCATGGAGAACTAATTTCATACGAAGTTCCTCACACATTTTGATCTCTAAACTGAAAATTATCAAGGCTGGACTAAAATATTGGAGAAAAAAATCTTTTTCCATCATTGTGAAAGATATCAATGTTATTGAATCCAATCTATTAGCATGTCAACAGAGAAATATGCAACAAGATCTTCCATCCCAGGAAGAGATACAAACATCCTCCATGCTTTATAGTCTTTTGTATCTTAAGGAAAATTTATTCCGAAATCAGTTAAAGATCAAATGGATGAAGGATGGAGATAAAAACACAAGAATATTTTATTTCTTGCATAGGGAGAAAATGATCAATAAAACTCTAAATAATCTTATTATTTATGGAACTTTGCTAACATATGAAAATGACATTGCTAATGTTGTGACCTTTAACTTTGAGAAGTTATATTCTGATCCTATAGTGAACAACTCTAACAAGATAGTCAGATGTGTTTAATCATGTTTGGATGACAATCAGAATAAAAAACTCACTGAGATTCCCTATTACAAAGAGATCAATCATTCTTTATTCTCCTTGAATATGGATAGTGTTGCTGGCATAGATGGATTTACAAATAAATTTTTTATGTTCTATCGGGATATCTTCCATTTTGAGGTAATTAATGATGGTAGGGAATTCATTCTACATTCTTTTATTCATTTTTGAATGAATTCCAACTTCAATAACTTGCTTCCAAAGAAATAGAATGAATTGTATATCAAATACATTAGGCCTATTTCTATTGGAAAATCTATTCCCAATGTTATTAGTAAAATCATGGAACATTAATTAGGTGAAGTTGCTAGGAATCATATTTATACAAATTATTTTGGTTTTGTACTTGGTAGAAATATTCAAAATTGTCTCTTTACTACATCAGAATGCATTAACATTATAAAAAATAAAGTTCAAAATGGGAACATGGCCTTGAAGGTTGACATATCATAGGCTTTTCACACCATAATGTGGGACTTCATCTTTACTATTCTCAAGATGAATGGCTTCTCAATGAAGTTTATTGACTTGGTCTCCTCCATTCTGCGAAGTGCTAGCCTCTCCATTCTTGTCAATGGATCTCCTAGGGGCTTTGTTCAATGTACCAGGGGAGTCAGGAAAGGTGATCCCTTATCTGGGCTCATGTTCTCTATGGCTAAAGACTGCCTTAGTGTATGCTTGAATGATCTGGTCAATACATGTATTTATCAAATAATGAGTGCAGGTAGAAATTACTTTTCCCTTCACACTTAATTTATAATGATGACATACATTTTTTTGTAAGGCCAACAGGGGAACCTTCTCCTGAATCAAGAGTATATTTTTAAATTATGAAGAGGTGTCAGGTCAGGAAATCAGATGGATTAAATCCTTTTTTGTTTTTAGAGAAGGGGTGCCAATTGTGAAATAGAATAGGATCACTCATAAAATAGGGGTTAAAATATGGGAGATTACCTTTAATTATCTGGGGATACCTCTGTTCTGGGGAAGAGTGAAACGTGTTCACTTGGAGGGAATTTATCTAAAAATCTGCAATCATTTAGCAAGTTGAAAAGGAAAGACTATATCTCAGGATGGTATAATTTTCCCTATTAATTTGGTTATCACTTCTATGTTTGTCTATTATTTTTCTTTATATAGGTGGCCAAGAGCCCTTATCATGGAATTGAGTGGTTTGATTCAAAATTTTATCTGGACTGAGTCATCAAAATAATAAAAACTTGTTACTGTTTCATGGAAAGAATGTATAAAACTAGTATGTATTGGGGGAATGTGAGTTAAGTATATTAATGTATTCAATTACTCACTACTTTAATACATCACCGGGAGGCTTCTGGACAGGCCAGATTATTCCATGGAGTTTATTGTTGGAGGATTTTTTGATAGATTGCAGAACAAGAAATGCATTTACCTGAAATCCATAGTTTGGTCCTCAGTCAAAATAACATATTCTAAGATCATGGCTCAATCTGTATGGATGGTATGCCCTGGCTCACATTTGAACTGTTGGTCCACTCCATGGCTATCCTGCCCCATTTAGTATTCTACCATAATTCCAGTTGATCTAAAAAATATGGCCATTTCTGACTTTAATTGAAATGTTGTTGATTATGAATTTTTTCCAACTACTATATATTTTGAAACATGGTGTCCAATACAACTTTGAAACTTTTGAAGGATTTTACCTATTAAAACAATCATTTCTATATAAATAAATCCTTAAAAACCATTTTTAAAACATGGAAATTATTGAGAAAGATTTAGAAGAATATATATTTAAAAAATATAAAATGTTGTTTTAGTTAAAAATTCCCTTAAAATAATCAATTTGAAAACAATTTATTTAAACTTTTACATGGATAATAAATACGTCCCAGTAACTACTTACACAGAAAAAATCTCATATAATAATGAAATTGAGGAATTAACGCATACCTTATACAATTTTTTAGTTGAGGGTACATTTATCATCTCATATAACGACCATGGTATGTTATTAAATTATACCATAACCATATGAATATTTATGATATCATACATGATTCATTTATGACTTTGTACTGCACATTTAATAATATTTTCCATTTTAAATTTACATTTTGGTTAATAATCTAGGCTGTTTTTTAGCAAGTTATTCTTGATCGTATCACATAGATAATGAATTAAATACTTCTAGAATAAAAAACATGAATTATATATAATATCTATTTTGAATATAAATTTGTATAATAGATAGATATATGAAATGTAAATCACCGTTTATGGAGACGGTAGGGCATACATATGCATAAACGATGTTTTATTTTTCATATTTATTGCATGTAAATAATTGAATAAGATACATGTGATTTCAGATATATATATATATATAGTTGGATTATTATCTCATATATTACATAATTATTAATAATATATATTTTTATAATTATCGTTGAATGGTGATTGATGAAATAAATCTCATCGTGTTGTGTAGACGATAATCTGTACGTTTGCACGGGCGAAGATATCATTCTATTGAATGTGAAATCATTTTTAATTTGATGACATATTATATATACAAAATAATTACAATTTTGTATTTACTATTTACATAAATTATATTCATTATTATAACCTTCCAAAAAATGAAGTGTTGAATAACAAACTACACCCCAACGTAGAGACGGTATGCCATAAATATGCACGTTTGGTGACATTGTCATTCATGGGATAGATTGAAAAAAGAATATGGTTGAACAATATTTATAATAACATAATCTTATATAGAAGATATAAGAGTTATTATTTTGTAATGAAAACAAAAATGAAATAGGATGGGGAAGAAAAAAGATCATTAAAAGAGGAGATGAAATAATTACCTCTTCTTCTGGTTCCTCCTTATGATTTGATCAATATGGCTCCAAAAGATGGCTTACTGATCAAAATATGGCCTCAATGTTGAAATAAGGGTATTTTAAAGATATTTTTGTAGGTTTTGGAAAAGCCAAATGTCATTGGAGAAGTGACTTTGAGATAGGGGGATGTAAACGTTTATAAGAGAGGTGAGGGCCGCATTAAGAAAATCATGAAATATTATTTTATTAAAAAATAATATTCGGTTTCTAATGGATCCAAATTGACTAATTTTGAGTATATGGTGGGTATGGGTCGAAACAAACTCAAATAATAGGTTTTATAAATGTTTATGTCTCCATATTAATAATATCTTTTATATTTAACTCATATTTTAATGGATTAAGTTTTACCATATCTTCTTGTATTTTTATATTACATGGTTAATAAATATATATAAAATTGCAAAACAACCTCATGGGGATTATTAATTTCATACCTATAATTATATATATAATTTGGTCGATTATTAAATTTTTAGGAATATTATATCATTTAATAAAATAGTATATTTGTTTAAAAACTCATTTCTGTCAATTTTGACACTATTTAGTAATTTGTTTTTGTTAAGGTCATAAAAAATTGATTAAATCGAAAAAAATACATTGAATCAACCATAATATTTTATATTCGCATATAAAATTCATTTACATCATCAAAATAATCATATTATATTTATTTTAATTTTTATATAATCATTTATTGTATTCATTCATTAATAAGGTAATTAATGTATCATCAATGAGTTATAAATAAATTTAATCATTTAATGTCTAAAAATTATAAATAAAATAACATGATTTACAAACTATTATTAGAATTATAATGAATATTTATAGAGAAATTTATATTTTGAATAACCCTTTATTAAAAATGATTCAGTTAATAAAATTTTAATTTAACACTTTTAACACTTCATTAAATAAAACATAATAAATGTCATAATCTAATCCAAGTGGATCAAAAAGGATCATATTTTTTCTTAAGGTTTATTTTTTTCAAAATACCATAATATAATATAATTACTACATGTGTTAGGGTAATGTTAGTATTATTATTACCTTTATTTACCTTAATTACTTTTAACCGTGGTTAATAAAAATTAAAAGTTACTATTCACTAAAAATTATTTTCTTCTTATTGAATCACATTTTACTTAATGATGTTATACATGTCCCAAGTGTTTTTGAAATTCAATTTCTAAAAGTAGTAAAATTACATTTTTTGAAAATTATAAAATTTGTCTAAAAGGTGGATAAACATGCCTAGAAGGTGGGTAAGAAGGCGTTAAAAAGGTTCAACAAAATTTTATATATGTAATAGTATTATAAAATTACTCCAATGAATTATATTGGAATAATATATGTATTATGTATCTATTTTTTCTTAAATTTAAATTAAAAATAATTTAAATGAAAAAGTCAGTTTTTATCTACAACCCAGTGTTTTCACTCTTCGTAAAAAATTGAATGTTATCATGAAAATACCAAACATTCAGACAAATCAATTTCTGATATCCCAATTTTAAAAAAGATGTCTAATTTAAAATATTCAAAACATGAATGTTGTTTTAATTAATTTAATATTAATTCATTTTGTCAAAACAAGAAAGCGGGGTTTTAGAAGTAAAAACTATAAAAAGATTGATATTTGTGAATGTCCAATTTAAATGTATAATTACTTCCAATGAACAAAAAAATTATTTAATTACAAAAATATTATCTAATTATACTTTAAAATAGTTCAAATGTATAATTTCACAGTATAAAATATTTTGATTAGAAAAATTGATTTCAATTAAAATTTAGTATTTCTCACTATTCATCAATTTAACAATGATTTTAGAAAAATAGAAAAAATTTATCTAAAAATTACTATTAGGCCCCAATTATTAATAATAATTTTATTTTTATTAATTTTAATATATAAAATTGTAAAATATTGGATTTAGAAAGGGTTCCCCATTAAAAGGCGGTAAAATTGTATTTTTTTAAAAGTAATTCATTTATCTAAAAAATTAAATTTATTATAATATTATGTCTAATAAACACATAATATGTATGTTAAAATTATATGGAGTATATAAAATATAAAATTCACCTAATACTATCCATAACTTCTTTTTGAATAGCTAGTTCGGTAAGTTGTGATGTGCTCGAACTCGGTGTTTCACGTAGTGCAAGCGATTGAATTACGTTAAAGAGATAACATACTATGAAACCTAAGGGTATTAAAATATCCCTTACATCAATAAAATTTATTCCCCTCAATTTGAAAATTTTATTCAAAAATAAAAGGTTTAATATAATAAAATATCTTTGTGTAAAACCCACATCAGAAATAGGTTTAATAAAACTATGTCATAATAAGAGGGAAATATAAATGAAAAGGTCCCCACTAAATTATGATATTGAATAGGAGATCATTGGTTGAAATTGGATAGAAATAATTTGGAGAAATACATAATTATTTAATGGAAGTGATTGAGGTCATCAATCACAAACAAGTGAACAATAAATGGAAAATAGAGGGCCTCAATGCTATAAATATATGATGATTTAAAATTTCATTTTATCAAAAATACATAAGGAATAATGATAACACATTTTTTGTGTTGACTAATTTCTTCTAAAGTTTATGAATTAATTTTTTATAGAAAAAAATGAATACTTGAAAAGTATTGTTCCATCCATTAACTAATTTCTACTAAAAACACAAATTTCTCTCCAAAAAATAATATAACTAAAAAATATTATATTAAACATAATCTTATAGGTTTTGAAAAAAAGTTAATTTATAATTCATCAATCATACAATTTTTTTAAAAAATACAATATACAAACTAGGAAATCACTTAGGATAGTGGTAGGTGATCTACCCTTTTCACCCTTTGGTTGTGGGTTCATGTTTGATGGCCTTGCCGGACATGAGGGTTAATCGCCCGACCTCCAGGTTGTCCTCTTTATAAAAAATCAAAACTAATCTTATGAAATTATTTAAACTTAAACAACAGTATCCAATGTCCAACATAATCGATTCCAACCTTTAGATTTATCCAAAATTCGGGTGTCCAAACGCAATGTAACATCATGTTACGTTTTCAGGGTCTTTTTATGTTTCGAATTATCTCTGTTTTGGAGTACTGACGAATGGGAGAGTCAGGAGAACATTAAATGTTGTTTTGGGGCAAAGGGGAAGTTGCACGGTTGACGCACGGGTTGTCTAAAATATGTGGAAAAACCGTGAGTAGTTGGTCTTGGAGGTAGTAGCTTCCACACAGGCAGTGCACAGTTTGTCTAACTGTGCGGCCAAACCATGCGTAAATGGTGGTGGAGACAGTAGCTAATGCACTGCTAGCTCACGGTTTGTTAAAATGTGCGAACTAACCATGCAAGAACGTTAATGAGATCTTTAAATGGTAAGTTCCTCCTTTTTCATATTAAGCGGCCATAACTCGGGATTTTGCTTCTCTTATGGTCAGAGAAGGTTCTACCATCATTCGGTGATCCAAAGGCTCCTATTCGTGAATCGAAGCCTAATTCTTGAGGTATGTGATTGTTCTTCGTCGTTCGTGATCGATTTCATAGATCTACATAGATCTAATTTTCCTCTTCTCTCGGATTCATAGATCTACGCCCGTTATGGGTTGATCTAAGTGTGTGGAAGCCTAATATGATTAGATATGGTCCTGATCATTCTAGGAGAAGAGATCTATGTCGGGTTCTTAAATAAGCAATGCAGTTTTCTTGAGTGTTCTCGACCTTTGTGGTTTTTGTTAAAACCTTTGAGGTAGGTGGTTCCGTCCCAACAAACCAAATTGATTTTCAATATATTTGATTGATTTATTTTAATTATTGATTTAAATTCAATTGCCCAAATTTTCATTCAATTAAATTGATAAAAACGCTATTTTAGTGAATTGAGGTATTTGAAATGATTTTGGCATGGAAATATGGAAAACCCCATTTCTAATGAATTGGGAGTGTTTATGGATATTTGTTGATTTAAATTGTTTAATTTAAATTGTGAATTTGATGGAAATTATTTCAATTAAATTGTTGAATTTAATTGTGGAAATAAATTGTGTTATGATGGAGTTGGATTTGATTGTATTTCAAACTGGTGAAAATGGCTTAAAATGATTTGATAAAAACCCATTGGTTTTATTTAGTGAAAAATCCATGTTTTGAATAAAACCAATTTTGGGTTTAAATGGAATGAAATTGGAACTTTTGAAATGGAAGAATGGGATTTATTGTATTTTAAACATTCATAAAATAGTTCTCCTATCATGTTAGAGTGCATGCAAGCCTTAGGTAGTTAGTGAGTTATTTGGATACACTCTACGCTACGAGAACATTATAAAATATTCTTTCATAGGGTCACATCCTTGATGGGTTGGTGACGAGTCTCCTCTAGCCAGTGTTATAGGGACGTGTGTATACACATTTTTCTAACTTCACAAATAGAGTGCAGAATCAAATAACCGGTTAATACTATCATACCTTTTGGAAGATAACCATGTTGCTCACTTGTTTATTTATATTTGACATATAAAGGTATGCCAATGCTTTTGAAATGCATTAAAGGCCAATTAAATTTATATAAACTGTTTTATATTAATGTTTTACTTTAGAATTTTTTTTTGAAATATACCATCATTTGTAATGCCTTTTCTTAAAATATTTTTTCCATCCATTGAAAATGTATAGCATGTTTTTAAAAAATATTATTTGAGTTTCGAAGACTGTTTATTTGAAAATTGAAAGCTTTTCATTGGATAATCTATATTTGGCATCTGTTACAGAATCAGTTGTGGTATCCTACTGGGCTTAGGCACACACCCTTATTTTGCCTTCAGGTGTTTTTAGACTTTCTTCTTCCATTATTGAGCAAAGGGAAGGGACCTCATGGAGGTGTATCCAGTTCTTGATCTTTTGTCTTGGTGAGTTGTGTCCATAGAGACCTTGGGGTTGTTTCCCATTTGTTAGTACTTGGGTTTTAGTATTTTTGGCTTTCTATGCCACTTTATTTCCTGGTACATTAGTCCCAGTGGATTTTATTTTTGTTATGAATAATGTCATGTTTTTTTTGATTCCACATTCTTGTGGAAAAAATCCTTCCCACTTGTATGTTGTATGATTCTAGGTGCTAGTCACCGACCTGTGGGGATCAATAATTCCCTTCAGGTTATGTCAGGGTCGTCTTGGTTATCGTGTTACCAGGGTACCTAGTCTAGTTCGTTACAAAGTGGTATCAGAGCGAGGATAAGCATGTTTCCTTGATGACAGTATTAATTTGAGTATTCTTGTCGGGACATAGGAGGTAGTTGTGATTGAGTGTCTGCCCAGATCTCTCCACAATGAACCTTATGTCACCATGGTTGGTTAGGGAAATACGACGTCTGGATCAGTTCTATTATTTTCACTGTTTTGATTTGGATATAGTGGAATCCAAATCTTGTTTTCCTTTCTATTAAGAATTTTTTTCCTTGTTACTCGGTTTGAGGGTTAATATATGTCTTTTTATGCAGTGTAGCATCGTTACTCTAAGAAGACGTGGGAATAAAATCCAAAAAAAAAGCTACTGTTTAATCTCAGCAAGCGAGTCCTATTGTGGATCCGAGTCTGGTTGAGGTGATTGTTCGCACTGTCCAAGCTCTAGGACAGGCACCACCTCTAGTTCATATTCAATATCTAGTTATAAATCCTTATAGTGATATTCTCTGAAGTCGTTATCAAGAGCACCTACGCTAGAAGCCTCCAGTTTTCAAAGGCTCCACTGACCCTCAACATGCTATGGAATGGTTGAGTAAGATTAAACACATGTTTGGGTTATTAGAGACACCTAATGTGATCAAGGTGAATAGTGTCACCTTTGTACTGGAGGGACCAAGTAGGAGATGGTGGGAAATGATGGTGATGGCTGGGAAATATGAGGGTTTGGAGTAGAAAGACATTAGGGTTCTTTTCAATAACCAATTATATCCAGAATCAATGGTGTTGGCCAAGGCTGTGGAGTTTTTCAAGCATGAGATGGCCAACAAAACCATGACTGAGTACTCAAATCTCTCTTCTAAGTTGGTACAATTTTCTCCTAAGATTGTATCAATTGAGAATATTTAGGCTCGATGATTCGACTTGGGACTTTGATCAGATATACGTTATCAGGTTTTATTACTGATGATACCCACTAATGTTGATTTTATGGATAGTGTGATGGTGGTTGGGATGGACTTGGCAAGAAAATCAGGGTTTAAGGAAGTTCCTTTCCCTCATAGTGGTAGTGTTAGTTATTTTAAAGGAAAACAAAAGCGTTACATTTTTCATGGAACATCATGACAAAAGAGTCATTCCATACCTCTGGTAGAAATAAGAGGGGCTTCATTATCTTTCTATCAATGTGGAATGTCTGGAAATTCTAGGAGGGTTTGCACTAAGGCACCCAAGAACTGTAGCTCTTGCGTATGTTTAGGGCACTTATAGATATTCTTCCATCACTTCTCTACTCCAGGTAGTGGAATAAGATCATCAGCACCTCCAGAAACTGTAGGGAAATCAAATGCTTCACATTCAAAAGGGTTCCAGCCACAGGCATCCAGAACGAAGCTTTTTCACGTAGTGGAAGAGTCTCCAGAGGTAGATGATACAGGTCCTGCAACTGTGAGAGGTACCATTACTATAGATGCATATTTAGTGACAAATCTGTTTGATTGTGGTACATCTCACTCATTTATTTCAACCCATATTGTTAATATTCTTAATCTACATATGGAACTTTTATCTTGTGCGATGGATATTACTACACCCCTTCGGTACAATGAGAGAGAATTGTCTTCATAGTCCTTCTTTTGTCTTCTCTGTATCAGATTTTGATCATGCTTAGATTATTTTGGTTCTTGACATGAAACCGTTTGAAGACATTTTTGAGATGGATTGGCTCATTTCCAATAAATCCTGAATCGATTGTTTTCTTCGACGGGTCTACCTTACTACACTCAGTGTTGTGCCTCTTTTCTTTCAAGGAGAATGGGTCCCTTGGTCAACCATAGTTGGACCCCATTATCCAGAGTATGGGAAAGTTATATCAGTGTTTAATATTGATCTAGAGAGAGATTCAATGTGTGGTGTTCTTCCTCCAGTGGTCGTTGAGTTTCCCTACGTGTTTCCTTCTGACTTATTTGGTTTGCCACCATTATGGGGTGTTGATTTTTCTATTGACTTAATGCATAGAACTCAACTAGTTTCTATTCCCTCTTACTGAGTGGATCCAGCAAAACTAAAATAACTAACATTTTAGTTAGATGATATTCATGAGAATGGTTTTACACGCCCAAGTGTGTCACCTTGGGCTGCACCAGATCTCATCACCAAGAAGGCTGATGGTTCACTTCGCTTATGTGTCTATTATCGAAATCTCAATCGAGTTACTGTAAATAACAAATATATGTTAACATGAATGGATGATTTGTTTTATCCATTGAAAGGGTCAAATTCATTTTCAAAAATTGATATTCGTTCGGGGTACCATCAGTTGAGGATAAAAGAATCTGACATTCATAAGACCGCTTTTCAAAGTAGGTATGGCCATTATGAGTACCTTGTTATGACCATCGGCCTAACAGATGCTCCTTCAGTTTTCATGGTATTTATGAACAAGGTTTTCCGTGAGAATCTAGATACTTTTGTGGTAGTCTTTGTGGATGACATTCTGGTCTACTCCAAATCTTAAGAGGATCATGTGTATCATCTGATAATAGTTTTGAGTCTTCTAAGGAATCACCAACATCAGGCCAAGCTTTCAAAGTGTTATTTCTAGATTTGGGATGTTAAATTCATGGGGCATGTGTTGTCAGAACAAGGAATATCAGTTGATCCAAATAAGGTGAGGGTTGTTGTGACTTGGGAATAACCACGAAATGTTTTCAATATTCATAGCTTCTTGGGCTTAGCACGATATTATCGCCTGTTTGTTAAGGTCTTCTCAATGTTATCATCTCCAATGATAGCTCTGACTCGAAAATGAGTAATGTTTTCATGGAATGATATATGTCAGAGTTATTTTTTTGAGTTAAAGCATCATAGGACTACTGTGCCGGTGTTAACGCATCCTGAAGCTGGTATTGGTTATGTAGTATTCTGTGATGCATCAGATTCAGGATTGGGATGTGTCCTCATGAAGGGTAATCATGTTGTGGCCTATGGGTATCATCAGCTTAAGCCTCATTAGAAGAACTATCCTACCCATCACCTTGAACTTCCAGCTATAATGCACACACTTATGTATTGGAGACATTACCTTTATAGAGAAATGATTACTGTGTATTCAGACCACAAGAGAGTGAGTAACATCTTCTCTCAAAATGATTTCAATCTCAGCCAAAATCTTTAGGTGGTGTACCAGAAATATTTCGACTTTGACATTTCCTATAACATGGGGAAAGTGAATGTAGTTGAAGATGCGTTAAGCAAGAAACTTCCATCACAGGCTATGAAATAATCTTCAGAAGAGTAGAGTTTGATGACCCTTTTTTTCTCAGTTGTATATTGGAGTTCAATGGAAGGGGAATTAAGTTTCTTTAGCCGGTGTTCTGTTGACTTATGTTCTCCTTGAGTTAATTATTCAGAACCAACAACTGGATGAGGGATTCCATATCATTAGGGACTCTATTTATGGTGGGGAGACCGACACTCTTTGGTCATTCTCCAAAGAGGTTGTTCTGGGTTATCGAAATCATTACGTTGTGCCATTATCGGCCAGGAAAGATGTGATAGGGGATTGAAATAACTCTATGTGGGCTGTACACCCATGAACCATGATGATGTTCTATGACATGCAGCAACAGTTCTGGTGTCCAGGTATGAGATGACACATTTCAGAGTTTGTATATCATTTCTATACATGGCCGTAGGTGAATCTGAGCACCCAAAACCTTCGTGTTTTCTTAAACCACTTCTAGTACCTACATGGAAGAGGGATGAAATCACTATGGACTTTGTGGTTGGGTTACCTCAATCCCATAGGAAGAAGAAAACGATATGGGTTTTGAATTACAGGCTGACCATGTTGGTTCACTTTATACCTATTGGAGATACAAACAATGTTGAGGAGTTTTCAAATATCAATATGAATGAAATTCTTCGTTTTCATGGAGTTCTGCCTGCTATAGTCTCCGATAGGGATCCTTGGTTTACTTCTCTCTTTTGGATAGGTCATCAAGAGGCACTAGGATCTTAGGTCCTTTTGATCATGGCCTACCATCCATAGTCAGATGGATAGAAAGGGAGATCTATTCAGATCATTGAGAATATGCTCCACACATGTGTTCTTGACCTTGGCGGGTTTTGGGATGATCATCTAGGGCTAGTTGAGTTTTCATATAACAACAGTAATCAGTTTGTGATCAAAAAGGCTCATTTTGAGGCATTTTATGGCTGTCATTGTAAATCTCCTTTTTGATGGTTGGATACTGGTGAAAGTACCTTGGTAGGACCGAGTTTGGTCCAAGATACGACATCTATGATCCAGTTGATTTATCAGAGAATGTTGACAACATAGAGTCGGTACAATTCATATGTTGATCATTGTCATAGACCATTAGATTTCTCAGTTGGTGACTAGTTGTTCTTGAATGCTTCACCCCGATTAGATCATCTGCGTCTTTGGAGGCAATGAAATCTTGCTCCTCATTTTCTGGGACCTTTTGAGGTTGTTGATCATGTAGGGAAAGTTTCTTACTATCTATCTATACCACTAGAGATGACGTCGATACATAACGTGTTCCATGTATCACACCTATGAAAGTATTTCTCTCAACAATATCGTGTTTTGAGCTGGATTAATATTGAGATTGAACAAGATTTATATGTGACTAAACGACCAGTCAGGGTTGTTGATTCTGAGACCAAGGAACTTCGTGGGAAAACGATACCTCTGGTCTGTGTACTTTTTCAGCATGGTTCTGATTCTCATGAGACATGGGAAAGGGAGGAACTAATGATAGATAAGTGGTCTCATCTTTTTGATGTGGAGGTTTCTCATAGGATTTCTAGGGGAATAAAGATCTTATAGTGGGGAGGTTGTAACATCAAGTTACGTTTTTAGGTAATTTTGAAGAATCTAAGTACCTCTGTTTTAGAGTAGAGATGAATGGGAGAGTCGGGAGAACATTAAATGTTGTTTTGGGGAAAAGGGGAAGTCACATGGGTGGTGCATGGGTTGCCTAAATTTTGCGGCCAAACCGTGCGTAGTTGGTCTTGGAGGCATTAGCATCTTCACGGGAAACACATGGTTTGTCTAACCGTGTGGCTAAACCATGCGTGAAGGGTGGATAAGATAGTAGCTAACGCCTGGCTAGCGCACTATTTGTTAAACCATGGGAAATAATCGTGGGATCACTTAAATGAGATCCATAAATTGTGGATCTCACTCGTTTTCCCTCTATGTACCTTTTTTTCCTCTTAAGTATCCATAACACGTAATTTTTCTTCTCCTAAGTCCATAGAAGGTTCTCCCATTGTTATGGAGGCGATACAAAGGCTCCTCTTAGTGAATCGAATCCGGATTCTTGAGGTATGTGATCGTTCTTCATCATTCTTGATCGGTTTCTTATATCTACATAGATCAACTTATCCGCATATCATGGTTTCATAGAACTACACCCGTTATGGGTAGATCTAATTGTTTGGATGAAAAATATTATAAAATTTGGTCTTGATCCTTCTAAGAGAAGATATCTAAGGCATGGTTCATGAAGAAGCATGCTGATTTTCTTGAGCGTTCTCGACTGTCGTGGTTTTCGTCAAAACCTTTGTAGTAGGGGGTTCCATCTCAACTTACCAAAATGATTTTCATTGTATTTGTTTGATTTATTTCAATTGTTTATATAAATTAAATTTCTAAAATTTTAATTCAATGAAATTGAAAAAAACTAGATTCCATTGAATCTAGATATTTGAAATGGTTTTGGCATGGGAATTTGGAAAACCGCAATTCCGTTGAACTGGGTGTGTTTATGGAAATATGCTAATTTAAATTGTTTAATTTTAATTATGGATTTGATGAAAATGATTTCAATTAAATTGATGAATTTAAATGTGCAAATAAATTGTTTAATGAATGAGTTGGTTTTTAATGGATTTCAAACTGTTGAAAATGGCATAAAATGATTTGATTGAAAACCATTGGTTTTATCTTGTAAAAAAGGCATATTTTGAATAAAACCTATTTTGGTTTTAAATGGAATAAATTTGGAAATTTTGAAATGGAAGAATGGGATTGATTGTATTCTAATAAATCTTAAAATAATTCCCTCATCATGTAATAGTGAATGCAAGCCATAAGTAGTTAGTGAGTAATTTGGATACACTATATGCAACAACAACGTTCTAAAACATACTTGTGGCGGGTCACATCCCTGATGGGTTGGTGATGAGTCTCCTTTGGCCAGTGTCATAGGGAAATGTTTATACACATTTTTCTAAGTTCACATAGAGAGTGCAAAATCCTGTAACTGGTAAAAAATATAGTACCTTTTGGCATATGTCCATGTTGCTCACTTGTTTACTTATATTTGAGATATAAAGGTATGCCAATGCTTTTGAACTGCATTACATGAATTCTGAATTAATATAAACTGGTTTATATAATTGTTTTACTTAAGACATTTTTTTATAATAGTCAATCACTTTTAAATCATTTTCTTAAAATATTTTTTTTCAATCCTTTGAAAATGTATATCATGTTTTGTTAAAATATGTTTTTGAGTTTCCAAAACTGTTTATTTGTAAATTGAATGCTTTTGTTTTGATAATCTATATTTGACATCTGTTATGGAATATTTGATGGTATCCAACTGGGCTTAGGCTCACACCCTACTTTTTCCTTTAGATGTTTGTAGACTTTCTTCTTCCTGGATCGAGCAATGGGAAGGGACCTCTTTGAGGTGGATCTAGCTGTTCATCTTTAGACTTGTTGAGTTGTGTCCTTAGGGACCATGGGGATGTTTCTCATTTTTTAGTACGTGGGTTGTAGTACTTTGTTCTTTCTATGCCTCTTTTTTTTCTGGTACATTACTCCCAGTGGAGTTTCATTTTGTTATTCATATTGTCTTGTTTTTTTTCTTCTGCATTCTTCTGGAAAAAATTGTTCCCACTTGTATGTTGTGTGATGCCATGTGCTTGTCGCCAACCCGTGGGGATCAGGAACACCCTTCGGGCTATGCCAGGGCTGTCCTGGTTATCAAGTTACCAGGGTACTCAGGCTGGTTCATGACACTCCCAGTCCATAAATTTATAATGAAGGTCAACATAACATAATGATGATCTATTTTATCATATAAAAACATGTGAATACCTTCATAATTTTTTGTATGAAAACATGTTAACAACCTAAATTACCATAAAACCTTATTTTAATAAGTATTTGATTTACTATTCTTTCGGTAAATCATAGAATATATGATATACCTGTTAAATCCCAAAATATTGTAATCTCCAACAATGATGGAATTTACATATTGTTAATCAGTTGCAAGGTAGTCAAAAATATCAAACATAATTTATCCTAATCCATCATATCTTATTCCAAAACTTCTACCTTAGTATCAGAACCATATTATGGTTTATCATTACTTAAACCTGTATTGTTCAAAAAGTTTAACTTGCAATTGAGTTGCTTTTCATAGAACCATGTCTTCTCAAATCCCCAATAAAAAAGTATTGCAGTACAATACTTTTTTATTTCCATAATTCAATTAAATAGAACGTTTTGGATACAACACTCAAATTACATAATTATTTAATAGCAACATAAGAAGGGTAGTCATTCCTCTTCTTCTATGGTTGTATCATGACATTATTATTATCCAATTACATCATTTGGGGCCTACTCTAATTATTTGGACATTGATTTATAAAGGGTGAAATATCCTTGTAAATTAATCATTGAACATTTGAAACATTTTTATTAACGTTGAAATCATGAATGTGGATTCCTTTTTCTCTACACATATAACATACTCTCATTCCCTTTATGAATTTACCATGGTTATTCTTTCAAAATTTATCACATGTGGGAAAATAATTAGTTCCATTCATCCCATTATCCATATTTTTTTCATCCTCTTATTTTCATACATTCCATCGAAGCCATATGACTCAGATAATTATTTACTTATCATATTAACACAAGATACTATTTCTTCATGAGATGTAGATACATGGGAGACTATTTCCATTCTAAATTTTTTCTTAAGTCCAAGAAACATATGATCCTTCTTTCTCTTTAGATTATGTGTATTGTCAGATTTTTCATTCTTTCTACTAGGCTCTATTTCTAAATGACCAAATAAACTAGGTTAGATAATATCATAATTTATAATCCCAAAACTACATATATTATTTGTATTAATTCATTAATTACACACATCTAGTCTCATAATCCTAACATTAGTTTCTTTACAGAAATAATTACTCATAAATCCGTCATATTAGTTTTATAAAGAAAATTTGAATTATCATAAGCACATCCACTAAGAGTGTCAAACCAGGTGCGTTGTACGACCAGTTGTCATATACCTGGATACCTCGGGTTAAGACCAAAACTCCTTGTCAAATATTTAACTTCATGGTACATCTGTGCCAGATCCACGTCCACTTGTAGTGTCCAAATATGCATATATTACTTGTAAAACCCACATAATATCAACATTACCAAAATATCTGGATATTCTTATATACTAATCCTCAAAGCCTATATTATGGTAATGTTTCCTAATTAAGGATTCTCTAAATATTTTTCCAAGGTTGTTCAAAACAACCTACTATACCAACTATAACACTCTGACACCAAAATCCTAGAGGAGGTGAATTATTTTAATACATTGGCATGATTACAAGGAATCAAGTCTGGAAGGACCGATTTGTTTAGCAGTCCTAGAATATTATTTATATAAATGAATGTTGCAATAAACATTAAAACATACAATAAAAAATAAATATTCCTTTCAGAATTCCATTATTCCACAAGCTTAATATTGTATATCAATCATAATAAATTTCATGGAATACTGGGAAAACAAAACATAACAAAATGTGTGAGCTTAGATGCACAGTAAGGGTAAATAAATTAGCAGAAGCCATAAACATTTATGGAAAGATGTTTAATAAAAACTATAGCCTTTTCAACATAAAATTGAACATAATACAAAAAAAATCAAACAATTCCATATAAACATGAATATTTATGTTCTACATGTCGAATAATTACATTTGAAAAACTAATATTATAATGAGGGAATGCATAATATCATACATCATAACCCCATAGTCAACGCCTCGTGCCAAGACTACAAATAACAAATTTTCTCGTGACTTTTCCAAGATAATAATTTTTCTCATGATACCTACCGATGCATTGAAGGTATATATCAGGCCCTACCCGTCAATAACAATGTCCAATGCATTCAACTTATGAAAATGTTGAAACCTAAAATAAACATTCGTATTAAAACTAGAATAGGAAATGTCAATACATTAACCATAAACCATTAATGGTATAAAACTATCACATACAAAGTAAAACATATCATAAATCATTCCATAAAATATTGATGATTTTAATATAATAAATCAACCTCAATCAAGAATAATGTCCAGTAATTGTTGTTGACATAGTGGAAAATGATCAGTAAATGTTTTTGAGAGAAATAACCATTTTTCTTGAAATAATTTAAAATTCACAAAATTTATAAATGAAGATATTTAAAAGTCATTTTTGAATCAATTTGTCCCTTACCCCATTGAATATTTTTATGGGAATTAACATTTTTAAACATTCATTTCAAAATAAATTAATCCTTTAAACCATTATAAAATAATAGAAATTAACGTGAATGATTTCGAAGAATAAATATTTAAAACATTCAAAATGATGTTTTAGTTATAGATTCAATTAAAAATAATAATTTTTAGAACTCTTTTATGAAACCTGGACATGGATAATAATTACTTTTATGTTAATATTTACACAAAAAGAATCTCATATAATAATGAGATTGATAAATTAATCCATTCCTTGTACTTTCATATAGTCGAGGGTAAGTTTATCTACCTATATAAAGAAAATAGTATGTTATTAAATTATTCCAGAACCATATTAATATTTATGATATCACACATGATTCATTTATGACTTTATACTAACCATTTAATAATAATTTCTATGTTAGATTAACATTTCGAGTAAAAATCTTGTACATGTTTTAACTTGTTATTCTTGATCGTATCATGTTGAAAATTATTTAAATAATTATAGAATATAGAAAATAATTTATATAGCATATATATATAATATAAATATGTATAATAGATAGATATATGAAATTTAAAACACTATTTAGAAACATAGTATACTATACATACGCATAAAAAATGTTTTCATTTTCATATTTTTTGAAATGAAATAAGTGAATAAGATATTTGTAAATACTGATATATATTTATATATCTGTTAGAATTATTATGTCATATATTAAATTATTATTAAAAATATATAATTTTATAATCATCTTTGAACAGTGAATGTGGAAATACATCTCATCGTGTCGTGGTGACGGTAACCCGTACGTATGCACAAGATATGATATCATTCGATTGATGGTGAAATTATGTTCAATTAGATGTTATATTATATATACGGAATAATTAACATGTTATATTTATTATTTACATTAATTATATTCATTATTATACCAATTAAAATAATGATCTGTTGATTAAAAAACTACACCCTGATGTGGAGATGGTAAGCCGTACATATGCACGTATGGTGACTTTTTCATTCATAGGATAAATAGAATAAAGAATATTGTTGTGTAATATTTATAATAACATCACTATATGTAGAAGGTACCAGTGTCATTATTTTGTTATGGAAACAAGAAAGAAATGGGAAGTGGATGAAGAAAAGGACACTGAAATAGGTGATGAGATAATTTCCTCTTCTTCAGGTGCATTCTTTTGATATGATCAAAATGGATCCCTGGGATAGATTTCAGATCAATGTAAGTCCTGTAAAATGATTTGAGAGTGTGTGGTAGGATATTTGAGCAGGGTTTTGTGGAGCCAAATGTCTTTGGAGATGTGAATTGAATAGATGTAGACGTAACCTTTTATAAGAGAGGTGAGAGGCACATTAACAAACTCTAAAAATATTATTTTATTATAAAATAATTTTCTCTTTATAATGAATACAAATAGATTTATTTCAAGTATAAGGTGGGTATGTGTCTAAAGACTTTCAACCAATAGGTTTTAGACAATTTTAGGTAACCTTATTAACCATATTTTTTTATTTAACTCTTAGTTAAATAGTTTAACTTTTACAATGTCTTCTTATATTTCAAAATTACATGGTTACTAATATTACAATAAAATGCCAAGAGAACCTCAACTAGTTCATTAATGACATAACTATCATTATATAATTCTTTTGTCCTGATATTATATTTTTAGGATTATTATAGCATTTAATGAAATAGTATTTGTTTTGAAAAACCCATTTATGTCAATTTTGACACAATTTAGAATTTGGTTTCTGTAAAACTCATAAAAACATGATTATATCAACCAAAATTCATTAAATCAACCCTAGCATTTTATATTCACCTAGAAAATTCATCGATGGCATCAAAACATTCAAATTATATTAATATTAATATTTATAATATCATTTATTTGATTATTTCATTAATAAGGTAATTAATGCATCATCATTGTGTCATATATAAATTTTAATCATTTAATGTGTAAAATTTATAAATAAAAAAATTGAATGTTTTCAGAAAAATACCGAAATTTCACCTGAAGATAATTTTTTTTAATACAAATTAAAAATTTATATCTATTTTACCAAATTCAAAACATATATGTTTTTTTAATTAATTTATAAATAATTCACGTTGTCAAAATCAGAAAGCAGGGTTTGGAGAAGTAAAAACTATCAAAAAATTGATTTGTGTATATGTACAATTTAAATGTAAAATTTCTTCTAATGACCAATATTGGATTAAATGAAACTAATATAATATAATAATAATTATTCATATTTATAATATAACACTACAAATTATTTTGATTTAAAATGTTATTTTCAATTAGAAATTTGTATTTTTCACTATTCATCAAAATATGAATGTTATTAGAAAAACACAAAAAAAATATCGAATATAAAATTTTATGATTATCTTCAAAAGAAGAATTTTATTTTTTAAATTTTAATATAATAAAGTTTCAAATATTAGATTTAAAAAGGGTTCCCTAATAATAGGCGGTAAAATTTAAATTTTTTAAAAATAATTGTTTTTTCTACAAAGTGGAATTTGTAATTCAATTATTTCTAATAAACACATAATAAAGATGTTAATATTATATAGAGTATATAAAATAAACATGCAGTTAATACTATTCATTACCGCTTTTTCAACAACTAATTTTGTAAGTCGTGGTGCGCTCAAACTCGTTGTTGCATGTAGAGCAAGCTATTGATTTATTTTAAATAGATAATGTACTATGAAATCATGGGTTGTTACATTACCCAATACATCAATAAATTACATCCTCACAATTTGAAAATTTTCTCCAAAAATAAAAGGTTGAAAATAGGGAAATACCATTGGAGAAAACCCACATCGAAAATTAGGTTAATAAAAATTAGTTATAATAAGAGTGGAATGGAAATGAAAAAGTCACCACCTAATTAGGATTTCTCATAGGTTAAAATTAATGAAAATTATAGACAAATTATGAAATGAAAAACATAAATATTTATATGGTGTGATTGAGGTCATCAATCACAAACAAGTGAAGAATAATTGGAAAAATGGGGGCATCAAAGCCATTAATCTTTGATGATTTAAAATATTATCTGATAAACCAAAAATTAGGTATTAGGATAACACATGTTAGGTGTTGAAATTCTTTCCATAATGTTTAAGAATAAATTTATTCATATAATAAGAAAAAATAACAAATCTTGATAAGTAGAGTTCTATCCATTAACTAATTTCTACTAAAAACTCATCTTTTTATCCAAATGATAATAGGAGACAAAAATATTCTATTAAACCTAATAATACAGGGTTTTAAAAATGAATTTATAGTTCATATATCACACCATATAAGAAACTACATTATACAAACCAGGACATAATGTAGGTTAGTGGTAGGTGATGTACACTTGTCGCCCTTCAGTTTCAGGTCCAAGTCTCACAGCCATGCGAGATGCGATGGGTTGTCATCCTACAACCGGGTCTTCCTTTTTATTACAATACCAAAATAATTTTATGAAATTTTTTAACCTTATATAATATTATAAAATGTCCATATTAATCCATTCCAACCTTTATAAATATCCAAAATTCTTTTTTCCAAATGCACAGTCCAAAAATTTATATGGATGTTCAACATAACATAATGAAGATATATTTTATCACATAACATCATGTGAATACCTTCATTATTTGTTGTATTAAAACATTGTAACAACCTGAATTACCACAAAACCTTATTTGAATAGGTATGTTCTTCTTTATTACCCCTGTAAAACATATAATACTGGAAATACTCAAATAATATTGCAATCTCTCATAATGATTGAATATAAAAATCACTAATCAGATTCAGGGTAGCCAATAAGAACCAATATAATTTATCCAAATAAATCATATCTTATTTCAACATCACTACCTCAGTATCAGAACAATATTATGTTTTATCTTTTCTCCAATCATGTATTTTACAAAAAGATAAACTTGCAATTGAGTCACTTTTCTATGAACTATAAAATCTCAAATCCTCAATGAAATATTATTGCATTATAATCCATATTTATTTCTATAATTCATATAACCAGTACATTTTTGATACAATACTCAAATGACATAATTCATTGACAACATCATAAAAACACTAGTCATTCCTCTTCATATGTGGTGGTATCATAACTTTATTATTATCCAATATCATTATTTGGGGCATACACTGATGATTTGGACGTTGATTTTCATAGTGTCTCAAATCCTTATAGATGAAGTATTGTGCATTTGAATCCTTTTTCATACCCTTGAAATAATGAACATTGTTTCCTTTTTCTCTACACTTATAACATACTTGAAATTCCATCAAACATTTTCCAAGGCGATTCTTTCCCTAGTTATCACATGTGGAAAATCCTTATTTCCCTTCGTCCCTTTACCTATCATTTTTTTCATCCTCTTCTTTTCATGCTTCCCTTCAAATTCAAATAGCTCAGATAATTATTTACTTATTTTATTAACAAATGATACTATTTATTCATATGATGTAGATACGTTGGAGAATATTTCCCTTCTAAATGTTTGCTTAAGACAAAGAAAGATATGATACTTCTTACTCATTGGATCATATGCATTGCAAGAGTTCACATTATTTCTACTCAGTGCCATTTATAAATGATAACATACACCATCTTAGTTAATAACATAATGTATAATCCCAAAACTATAAAAAGTTTCAGTATTAATTGAATATTTACCCACATATATTCTCATAATCATTACATTGGTTCGTTTACTGACATATTTACTCATAAATCCTTCATAATATTTCTATAAAGAAAATTTATATCATTATAAGAATATCCCCCAGGAGTGTCAGAATCGGTGTGCAGTAAGGCATGTTGTAATGTACCAGGATACCACTGGTCTGGCCCGAAACTCCTTGTCTGAATTTTCACTCCTAGGTACATATGTGCCAAATCTACCTCAACATTGAGTATCCATACAGTGATGCATTGCTTAGAAAACTGACATAAAATCGAAATTACCAAAAATATAGGATGTTCTTCTATAATAATCCTTCAAGTATTTATTAGAGAAATGTTTCATATTTATAGTTTATCTTAATCTATTTCCATGGTTGTTTCTAAACATCCTCTGATACCAGCTATAACACCCCAACCCCAAAATCCCAGAGTCAGTGCATTATTTTAATATGTTGGATGATTACATAGAATAAAGTCTCGAAGGACCAATCATTTTAGCAGTTCTAGAAAATAGATTACATCCATGAATGTTGCATTACACATTAAAACATAGAACACAACATAAATAATCCTATGATAATTCTATTATTCCCCTAGTTGAAACCAGTATCTCAATCGTAATACACTTCATGGAATCCAGGGATAACAAAGCATAAGAAAGAGGTGATCTTAGATGCTTAGTATGGGTAAATAATTTAGCAAAAGATATAACCATTTATGGAAAGATGTGTAATAATAACATAATCCCTTTTAAACAAAAACATGAACATAACAATGCCAAAATAAATCAATCATTAACATATAAACATACAAATGGTTATTCTACTAGTCGAATAATTACATTTAATAACTAATTTCATAATAATGGAATGCATAATTCCAGACATCATAACCAAAAATTCAAGGCCTTGTTCCAAGACTAAAAATAAAAATATTGTCAAGGAATATTTTCAAGACACTAATTTTTGACATGAGACCTACCAATGCATCTAGGGGCTAGAAAGGGCCCTACCTATCACTTACTAAGTCAAATTCATTCGTTGTATGAAAATTCCAAAACATAACATAAAAATTTGTATTAAATCAAGCACAAGAAATGTCGATAATTTAACCATAAAACATTAATGGTATAAAAATAGAACATACATAGTATAACATATCATAACTCATTCCATACATTGATTATATTAAAATAAATCAACCTCAAACAATAATAATATCTATTAAAGATTTTGACATAGTCGAAAACAATATGTAAAACTCCTTGAGAGAAATATCCCATTTTCATGAAATCATTTAAAAGATGAAAAATTTATAAAGGAAGATATTTAAAATATACTTTTGAATCAATTTTTCCCATAAAACTTTGAATCATATGAAATTTATTAAGAATTTAAAACATTCATGTCCATATAAATAAATCCTTAAAACCATATTGAAAACATATAAATTAATGAGAATGATTTAGAATAATAAATATTTAAAACATGTAAAATTATGTTTTTGTTAAATATTCCATTAAATGAGTAATTTTGAAATATATTTTATGAAACATGGACATGTATAATAAATACATCTGAATAAATACTTACACATAAACAATCTCAGATAATAAAAAGATTGAGGAATTAACCCTCACCTTGTACATTCATTTAGTCAAGGGTGTGTTTATCCTCCTTTGTAATGATCATAGTTTATTATTAAATTATACCAGAAAAATATTATTATTTATGAAATCAAACATGATTCATTTAAGAATTTATATTATGCAATTGATATTAATTTCCATGTTAAATTATCATTTTTGGTAATAACCTTGTAAGTGTTTTAACTTGTTATTTTTTATAATTACACTTAGATAATTATATAAATAAATCAAGAATATGAAACCAAATTTATATATAATATATATTTAGAATATTAATATGTATAATAGATTGATATATGAAATTTAAAATACTTTTTGTGTAGACGGTAGGCCGTACATAAGCATTAACATTGTTTCTGTTTTCATATCTATTAAACAGATGTTAGTTAATAAGATATATGTAAAAACATATATATATATACATATATATATATATATTTGTAGTATAATTATTATCTAATATATTATATACTTATTCAATATATATATTTTTATAATCATCATTGAATGGTGAACAAGGAAATGAATCTCATCGCGTCCTAGAGAAGGTAAGTCATAAGTATGTATGAGCAACAATGTCATTATATTATTTGTGAAATAATGTTAATTTGGGTTTATATGATATATAAATAATAATTAACTTGTTATATTTATTATTTACATCAATTATACTAATTATTATACCCACCCAAATAATTTATTGTTGAATAACAAACTACACTCCAATGTGAAGACGGTAAGCTGTGTGTATGCATGTATGGTGACTTTTTCATTAATTGGAATGATAAAATAATGAATATGGTTATACCATATTTATAATAACATCACAGTATGTAAAATGTAATGGGGTTAATATTTTTGTTTTGATAAAACAATGAAAGAGGATGTGAAAGAAGAAAAGAACATTGGCAGAGGTGATGAGATAATTAACTCTTCATTGGGTGCTTTTATTTAATTTGATCAAAAGGGGCCCATAGGAAGGATTTTTGATCTCAATGAAGAGGTGAGGTTAGTTGGAAGGACATTTTAGCAGGTTTTGTCTGAGAAAATTGGCATTGGAGATGTGAATTTTACAGAAGGGAAAGTACCCTTTTATAAGAGAGGTGAGAGGCACATTAGGAAAACCTTGAAATATTATTTTATTATAAAATAATTTCAGGATTCTAATTTCTCCAAATAGATTTATATCGTGTATAAAGTTGGGATGGGTCTAAAACCACTCAAAAAATAGGTTTTATAAAATTTTATTTCTCCATATTAACTATATATTTTAGAATTAACTCTCAGTTAAATAGTTTAACTTTTACCATGTCTGCTTGTATTTTTATATTACATGGTTATGAAAAATAATGTAAAATTACAATGGAACTTCAAGGGTATCATTAATTACATACCTATCACTATATAAGTCCATTGGCCTAATATTAAAATTTTAGAAATTTTATATCATTTAATAAAATTGTTTTTTAAAACACATTTATGTCAATTTTGACACTATTTTGTATTTGGTTTTTGAGAAAATCATAACTACTTGATTAAATAGAAATAAATAAATTTAATCAATCATAACATGACATATTAACCTAAAATAATTCTTTTATGGCATCAAAACTATCTAATTTTATTTATTTTAATATTTATAATATCATTTATTTGATTCTTTCATGAATAAAGTAATTACCGCATCGTCATTCTGTCAAAAATAAATAAATTTATAAAATATATAAAAATAATTAATAAAATACTATGATTTATGAAATATTATTATATTTATAATTAATATTTATAGTTTAACTGTTCTTATACATAACTCCATATTAAAAAATATTTAGTTAATAAAATTTTAATTAAACACTTTTAACACGTCTCAAGATAAAATTTAATAAATGTCCATAACTATTCTAAGTGGATCCAAAAGGATAATATTTTTGTCCTAATGTATATTTTGGTTTAAATAAACTTATATAAAAGTGTTATGACATGTGATGCGGTAATATTAATATTATTTTTACCTTTAATTACCTTTTTTACTTTTAACCGTGGTAAATAATATTCAAAATTGACTATTCACAAAAAAATTATTCTCATCATATTTAACGGAATTTTACTTAATGATTACAACCTTTTCTCTATGATTTTGGGAATGAAATTCATAGATGTAGTAAAATTATATTGTAGGAAAATTTTTAAATGTCTCTAGAAGGTGGGAAAATGTGCCTAGAAGGTGGGTAAACATACGTTAAAAAGGTTCAATAAAATTTTATAAATGTAATATTATAATAAAATTAATAGAATTAATTACATTGGAATAATATATGTATTACTTATATATTTTTTCCTTATGATAAAATAAAAATAATTTAAATGAAATGTCAGTTTTTATCCACAACCCAGTACTTTTCACAATACATCGAAAATAGAATGTTTTTAGAAAAATACCACAAATTCACCCAAATATAATTTTGATATTCCAAATTAAGAAATTATGTCCATTTTACCAAATTAAAACCATATAAGATGTTTTAATTAATTTAAAATTAAATATCGTTGTCCAAACCAGATAGTGGTGTTTTTAGAAGTAAAAAATATCAAAATAATGAAATGTTTTTATTTACAATTAAAATGTAAAATTAATTCCAATGACCAAATTTAGACTAAGTGATAAAAATATAGTACAATTATTCTTCAAAACAATTAAAATGTATAATTTAATCCTACAAAATATTTTCATTAAAACAGTTGTTTTCAATTAAAATTTAGTATTTTTCACTATTCATCAAAATATGAATCTTATCAATAAAACACCAAAAATTAATCCAAACTAAAATTTTATGTTCCAATTCTTACCAAGAAGTTTATTTTTTCAATTTTAATATTAAAAAGTGTCAAATAATGGATTTACATAAGGGTTCCCCATTAAAATGCGATAAAATTACGTTTTAAAAAAAATCATTATTTTCAAAAAAATGAATTTTTTATTATATAAGGTGTAATAAAAATATAATATTAATGTTAAAATTATATAGAGAATATGAAATTCATAATTATGTTAATACTATTCAGAAATTTAATTTGAATGGTGATTTTGGTTTGTCGTGGTACCCTCGAACTCGGTGTTGCATGTAGCACATACTCTTAAATTATTTTAAAGAGATAACATACTATGAAATCATGTGGTCTTACAATATAACTTATTTCATTCTATCATTAGCTGTTTCCTATGTAGGGATGGAAATTATACATTATTTTTTTAATAATGAATGATAATTAATTAAATAATTTGGTTGGGGGTATGTTTGATTAGTGGCTTGTTGTAGATTGATTTATTTTATTAACATCTGATGTGACTATTGATGGGACTAATTAATGCATTAATTGGAAAGAGTATAGTTGGATGTTTCATAGTGTGATTGTATGTTTAATTGAGAACCCATATGATGGGATGATTTTTTGATAACAATATATATACTTTTATGTCTTTATGATACATATACTCACCCCACCATAGTTATGAACCATGTGTCATACACACCCATTGTTACATGAGATAGGGTCTTTCCAAAACATCATGGTTAGAGTATTGATGGTTGGCCACCCATTTTATGGTTCTCCCTATTCTAGACAGTTTTATCCCAATATCCTTCATGAATTTTGTGTTATTTGGTGCACATGTGTGGGTGGTTGTGTTGTGGTTTAGATGGTGTAATTGGGATGAGTTGGGATGTGCTTTCCCTGGTTCCTTCAGGATGTGGTGTGGTATGTGGCTCCAGTGTCTATGTGTAGGATGTGGAGTGGTATGAGGCCTAGCATTCTGTGGAAAGGATGAGGTGTGGTATGTGGCCATGGTGTGTGGGATAGGGTTGTGACATGGTAATTTTTCCAGAGTTGGGACTGCATTATGTTTGTTGCTAGGGTCTGAAAGAGGCTAATCAGTGGTAATGTTGTGCTGGGTAACCTATCATCGATATTCTCTATTTTACATTACATGAATTTTTCTATTTGGTGATCATGACATTGGTGAGGTTAGGGTGGCTTTTATACCTTGTTAGGTGATTTTGGATTATGTTTATTCTCAGTGGAGCATTAGTATGTTTCTCTACTTCTTCATGAGAGACTTTTGTTTTTCCCTACTGAGTATATTTTTATCCACACTATATAAATATAAAACTATTTTCAGGTTTCCATGAGCACAATGGGGACCATTTCTAGGCATTTAAATATTGTATGTTGGGGTAGTACTCCTATCTCTACTTATCATTGTTCTTATAGAATGTACATTAGATCATTTCATTTTATTTCATGATGTTTTACATTAAACATGAATTTTGGGAGGAATTTGGCTACATTAATATATATTTTATTGAGTACATTTCATATAATGAATCTTATTTCCTAATATTTTTTACTATTCAATACTAGTGTGTCTCACTTTGTGAGATTTTTATAACCTTGGAGCTGGTCGCCACCCCAGGGGCTCCTCGATGCAGGACTCGAGGGTATTTTATATATCATCCCACATAACCATCTTAGAGAAGGGAATATTTGGAGGGTTGGGGTCATGATAGAATTTTATCAGTGGAATGTTTAGAGATAATATGTGGTTTTCATTAAGTAATACTGAAGGATTTGATTTTTGTGGTAGGGAAGTTGTGTTAGGTGATTTTGGTATGAGACAAAGAATAAGGAAGAATGGTTATGACACTAGATTTTAGGGTGCCCTATAATCCGATATAATGACTCTGAGCCTTCTAAATGACCAAGTGAATCTACTACATCTGTAGGTTAGAGATCTGAGGAAAGGTATATGCATCTGAATTATATGTGTTCTTCATTTAATTAATGTAATTGGAAAATTTGGAATGGATAAAAATAAAATTAGTTAAGATAAATAATAACCAATTCCATACTCCCCATGCTTAGGAATTCCATGTTTAATTTTTAGAAATGGAATTTGTCATCATCTGCATGTATTATAAATATTGGATGGTTAGAACGATTACTTAGTTGATTGATATAGGATTAAACTAGTTGAGGAGGAAAACTGGTGGTAGAAAACATTATTTCCATTCAGCGATAGACTTGGGGGATGTTTGAGGGCAGTGTTCCAGGCAAGGAGTTAAAGTGTTTGCTTGAGGATATTTTGATCACCTTTATCATGATCTAGACACCAACAGAGTACTGTTTTCATGTTGATTTTAGCCAGATGTTGTGAATTTTTCATCTATTGTGGATTCATTACCTAGGAAAGAGGAAAAAGGATGATGTTTTGTGGGATGAGTATGACATTAAATTATGGGTATAATTCCATTATTCAGCCATTAATATTGAGGAGAGGTATGAGATACCCTCCCTCCAGCATGGTAGTATGTTATTATGTGATATAGAGTTTGAAATCAAAGATCTTATTTATTATTCACTAGATCTATTTCCATAGGAGGATTCTCGTACGAGATGTATAGATAAGGCACTTTATAATTATCTCTAATATTTTGTTACCCCATTTTCTTTGTCGACATAGTTGGATGTCCAGAAGAGGGAGGAATTATTTTATTGGATTATCTCATGGGGATGTCAATCCATAGAGGGGATTCATCATATTTCATGGATGGGAAGGGTTTCTAGCAGTAGGTCTTAGGCGCCAGAGCCTTTTAGGTTCAGACTAGTGGGAAGGCGACTCATAAATATCTATTTCGGCTTGATGGTCGTCAATCCTATCCTATGGAAATGGATACATATTATTGTATATGCAGAGTCCATGGTCATCTTTGGAGTCAGTGTTGAACTACCATTAGAGCCTAGTATTGTAGAGGTGGGCAGGTCCAGTGCCTGCCTCATCAACAGTTGTCGGCAGGGCTGTTGTAGCAGGAGGATTGTAGCCTCATGCTACACCAAGGGGATATAGAGAAATTACAGGTCAACCATAAGGTAATATGTAGTGACCTCAGCCTAGGTGTGGATGAGGAGGTAGTCTTCAGAAGAGGGGAACAGTTCTTGGGTATGGTCAGCTTCACTCTACAGAGGCAGCAATCCTAACAGGTCTGGAAATTTTTTGATGTATGATCATTTTGTTTAATAATCTTTCTTTCTCATTGTTTGATTGAGGATATTTTCACTCATTTTCCCCCAAACAAAAAAATTCTTTGAGACTCGACGTTTAGTGTAATTCCATGACCCATGTATTGAATATTCCTATTTGAGGCTAGGTCAACATGATTGATGTGTCTCGGGGATGTAGAATGATGATGATTTTTCATCAGTACCATGGAGTCCTTTTCAGATTATAAATAGGTAATAAAATTTCATACTTAGTATCGAATGGTTATACAATATGCAAGATGTTATCAATTACATCTGGAAGTGATTTGTGTTATCATTTTTGGATATCTAGTGCGTGGATTTCAATGGCGAGTAGATTTATGTGTATTAGGTGTGTGGAGCCACTTCTATCCTTATTGGATGAGTTGTTAATGGAATCCTTGCATGATTATATGGAGTATGTTTCCATCATTTTTGGGTAGTTGATGGATGACTTACCTGTGGAGTTTTTAACTCTATCCCATCGATGTGATATTGAGTTTAGGATAGACTTATTGCTCGACGCTTCTCCGGTTTCGATGTCTCATTACCAGATGCCACCTTTACAGTCACGAGAGTTGAATATTAAGTTAGATGATCTGATGGGGAAGTTATTTATCAATCCCAGTGTGTCTCTTTGGGGGTTTTAATTATTGTTTTCAAAAATGGTGGATGGCGGTTTCATGTCGCGTATAGACTACCGGAGGTAGAACCATGTGAAAATCAAAAACTTTTACAATATTATGAGTATAAATGATCTTTCAGACCAACTTAGGTGAGAAGGATGATTCCAATATATTTATCTGTTGTATATGTATATCCAAAATATGGTGAAAAAGGTGATATTCTGAAGACTACTATTAGGTGTAGGTATGGAATCATTTATTGTTTCGTTATATTGTTCGTTGTTAGGAATTCACTAGCCATGTTCTGGGGTACAAGAACTCTAGTTTCCTTGAGTTACTCTAATGGTTCATCAACATATTCATCAATGAGTTCTTGATCTACATGATTCCATTAGAGGAACATTTTAAACATATTAGGACCGTCTAGTAGGTTCTTCAACACAACCAGCACTGTGGTATGTTGTCCAAATGATTTCATTGGTCATGATACATACACTTACATCATTTTGTGGTGTCTCAGAAGGGTGTATCTATAGACAAAATATGGTAGAAGTAGTTTTTTCATGGTAAACACATAAGAATGTTGGAGAGTATTTCATTTTTCTTATTCAGGATGGCTATTACCAATGATTTGTTATCTTAACTCTCTCGAGTTTCAACTTTGTGGGTGTATTTCACAAGGAAGTACTAGGATTTTTTATAGAGTTATTAAATCCAATAAGTGTTCTACTACCTATGACGGATGTTGGTATGTGCTTCAGTGCTATGATTTCTAGTGTAAGGGGTGATGTTAAAAGTGTTTTTTGATGCTCCCCCATATGGTTTTAATATGTGTGGTGATGAAACAGTGGGTAGTGATGATATATGGGACTATGTAGTTACATCCAAAAAACATAACTATTCCTCCAATGATTTGGAGAAAGCGATGGTCATGTTCACAATGATGTTGTAGAGCCCTTACCTCATTAAGAAGCACATTTTTGGTCATCAAATATAATAAGTGATTGAGGAATATCTTTTACCAATGATATTTGAACATGATAGAGTAGAGATGGATGGAGTTAATTCAATATTATGATTTTTAAATCTCTTATAACTCAGGGAAGGGGAATTTGGTGTGTGATGATTTCAGTAAGAATTCACAGAAATATGTAGTTTGGGAATCTGTGGATGCATAGAAGGGGATAAAAGAGTTGGCTTCCATGAACTTATATTCAAGGATGGATAGTGGTGTAGGATAACTATTTTAGGAGAAGGTGTAGTCATCTATGATGGATTTGGTGGGGGAGTCTTAGTGGGAGATCTCAAAGGCAAATGAGATGTGTGATTGCATTGACCACGGTGATGCACTAGATGGATAGTCATAGGATGATTATAATTTGATGTTATTTTGTGGGAAGTTGTTTGTTCATGTGATGATGCATGAGGCTGTTATTTTTTGATTTATATCACTCACCTTGTATAGTACACTCGTGAATTACTATGATTTACCATGAATTAATAGAATAGTGATGTTGGCTTGAGAAGAAATGAGTGGCAGCAGAAATTTTTGAGAAGTTCTTAGTGTCCTAGCAAGTGAAAGAATAGCATCATGTACCTAGTGGTTTGTTGAATCCATTAGAAGTCCCTAAGTGGATGTGGGATGATATATCAATGAATTTAATCACTAGGTTTTGAAATTATAATATAATCTATTGTGTTATCATGGTAGTAGTGGATCAACTGACAAAATCGGTTCAATTTTTAGTGATCAAGGAGTCGGGAACACTGGATGCCTTGGACTAGAGGTATGTGGATGAGTTTGTGAAACTCCATGGATTTCAGTGAAACATCATCCCAGATTGGGATGCCCAGTTTACCTCATGAGTTAAGAGGGGATTGTAGCCTTTGTTCAACACTCAGTTATGACTATGCACATCATTCCAACCTCAAACTGATGGGCAAGAAAAGATGATTATCTAGATGTCTCAAGAACAATCCCCTGGGGCCCGTGTCCTGACTACCCCAAGCCTGCCTTCCATATGGTATGGGTTAATGACTAGAACCCAAAATCCTTATCCCTAAAATGGGAAGACATTTCATTTAAACATTAAAACACACTAACTATGTACACAACAAGAGAAAACCACATAGTATAACTATAGAAAGTAAATGAGTTAACTAAAGCAAAATGGGACAGAATACAAACTCATGAAAAGGAAAATACAACAGAAAGGAAAAACATCTCTTGAGGTCATCCTCCAAGGATCCTACATGAATGGTTGGTACACCTCGTCACTACAGCACCCCATGTCACCCATTCACCACTATGCACCATATAGTCCTGGATCCAAAATCTCGGTTGAAGTTGTTTGTTGTCTACACAAGACAAAACAAGGTGCAATCAAATCCCATGTAGGTGTGAGTATAACAATACCCAGTAGGGACCTCAAGACCCTTGATGAACTCTTATAATTCCACAATGGAAAAACTACAATGTATGATCTCAATCACGAAGCACAAAGTAAAAGAAAACTCCCTCCTTGTATATAACATAAAGAATAGGATTAATGATTATTAGTCATAAAGAAAAATCATTTTATTCTATAGAAAAGTTCCACTACCAATCCTTGAAGAAGTCTTTCTTTAGCTGATCCCCACATGCTCATATGTCACAGATCCACACACGGTTGTACGTCATCAATCTAAAAAGGGTCATAAGTCATTGATCCATGATGGGCCACTCCAAGGTTGGTCCATGTCGGGTTGCACTTGTGCTAATCCACAAAGGGTCGTTAGTCATGGATCCACTTAGTATCGTTACTCGTCGATCAATACAGGGTCGTACGTTGTCGATCCACAAATGTTTGTAAGTCGATTATTAGCGATAGTCCATTCTAATCCCGATCATAGTCAGGTTGCACTCATATTGATCCAGAAAGGGTTGTAAGTCATTTATCCACCCAGGGTTACTCTGATGCCATTCCACAAAGTTTCTCTCATCACTTGACAGCCATCCATATGATTCCCTCAATAGGTGTGCTTCAGTTCTGTATATTCTTCTCCAAAATCCATTAGTCATACCTCAATTGTGACGAAAATCCATGAAGATGAAACCTGGATGTCCTTTTTTCAATAAGGGTTATAATGCATCAAATGACATGTCAATCAGACACTCAGCCTGTAAGTTATGGAAATTTTAGTTTTGAGGGAACTGTTAGATTTGAGATCGATCCAACCCATCCATACTACAACTTTTTTCAAAAAAAAACATGTAAAGTATCTCAAAAGGTCTGCCTCATCGTAAGGGTTCTAGCTCTATAGACATTTTGTAAAATGGATATCTTGTATTAGAGATATGGCCCATTAAATGAAACTAGTGTCGAAATGGACCCAAGTCCAGGCCTACCTGGCCAGACCGACCTGACCCATCCCAACCCAACCCAGCCCACTAGGTCGAGCCATAATTAGTTGGGCCTGGCCCAGTCCGGCTATGTCTAGTCTGGCATGTTGGGTCGTGGGCTTGGCCCAGTCCACCCTGTGAGGCACAGCCCGCCAGCTGGGCGTGGTCTAGTTTCCCCAAAATTACAAAGTCTATTAAAATTCTTCAATTAGTGGCACTATCATGGCGTCCCTCGAGCTAACTGGTCTGTGTGGACTGGTCAAAGTTGGTACCCGTGGGCGTAGGTCTACCAACCTCCGTTGTTAGGAGCAGCTTCGCCCCCTCTACGGCAGCCTGTTGGCAACAACTGCCTCCTACACGACACATATCTATGGTGCCTGCAGGCACTGCTGCCTCATCACGACAGGAAAGAACCAACCACCACAGCTGCACTAGTGATGTCGTACCATCGGAAGTTCTGTGCGCTGCTAGTGAAGCTTAGGTTGTCCTGTCTTCTTTGGGTCCGTTCCCCCGGGCCTCCTAAGACACCACCTCCACTACGTGACCCACAGTTTCATGTTTCCATCAAGTTGAACATTCTCCCATGAAGAACACATCAAAACCAAGAGCATAAGAGGGCCCGTACCTTGTTCAGATTGTCCTACACCAACATCGTTATGTTTTAACATGGTTAATGCATTGATCATTATTTGAAAAGGAAAAATTAAAAAATAAAACCCTATATCAACCACTTCATAGAACTAGTGAATTGTGGATCAAGCCTTTAGTCATTTTATTAGTATTCTTAGTATTAATGAATAATGGAAATAAGAGAATATTTTAACGTATAATCAATTTAAACCCCTACTGGATTACATTGGATTAGTTGAAGACGGAGGAGAAGAATCTGTTGATCATAGATTTTCATCGACGTTGGTTGTCACCCGTCGATGTCTAGATTGATTCCTCAATGGTGTCTTATAATTTATATTAATTGTTGCAAGAAGATGTCACTTGTGTTTCTTCAAATATTCATCTCATCACTCTCCCAAAACCAATTCCAACTAATACAAAAAGAACCACCTACATTGCATTCATTATTGTAGTTCATTAATGAACAACAATTAATATTTCTTTAATCCTATGGGTGTAGAGGTTACGCAGCCAATGGATCATAACAATAAATGTATCTAAATAAAATCCTGATGTTATGATGTGGTCCCACCAATATCGTTCAATGGTTTCAAAAATAATAAAATAACTTCTTTAGTTATTTTATTAATATTATTTTTGAAAATTTCGAAAAATAACATTTCCAAAAAACATTTTTTGAACAATGTTAAGCTTCACCTAAGAGAATCCTGGTGCTATGAATTCAATTGTGCTCTCAGATTTTCAATATGAACAGCAGTTAAAATAATAGAAAATATTGCATTCACTATTAATGAACATACCTCTAAAAAGTTAAAATTTTTGTTTCGGAATCTCCGGGCCTCAGAATCACTTACCGTCAATTTTGAAAGTCTCGTAATAAATCCATATAATTATAATATATAATATAATATCTATGAGTCTTTAAATTAACCTCAAATTACATATTTATGTCACTAAAAGCCACAAAAAATGATAAGGAATCAAATGGGGGTACTGAGAACGAATTTGAGACTCCCACTCGCATGTGCACTCCTGGAGGTTCTCGTGCTTCTTCTGAAGTCACACATTCTGAATCTCCCACCCCAACAAGACCCGCTTCATTCAATCCTCTATATCCTATGCGAACACCACAAATGTTACCCCATCATCAATGTCCATCTCGTCCTAGTCGATGGCATGTGATGGATCATGCACATATCTCCTCAGTTGTGAGATATGGAAATCTTATGCACCCTATGAATCTGTGGGGGTAGAGATAGTCAGTACGCCTCCTCAATAACTCTTCTATGAATTGGAAAAGGTCAGATAAACCTCGTAGATAGCCTTCCACCCCATCCAAAATCACTGCAATCCTTATCTAGGTGAGACCCGAATGAAAACATGTCCTCCTTTATCAAACTCCAAGGGTCTCTATCTTCAGTCTGCATAAGACTTCTATCTGCTCTGTGCAGTCTTCATCTGCTCCGGGATGATCTGTACCTTTTCTATGGTATCTCGTTAAAATAATGGACCCTTAAGTGTTGACTCCCCGAGGACATTCCAACATATTGGTGATTTACTAGGTCTCTCATATAAGGCCTCAAATGGATCCATGATGATGGTAGAGTGATAGATGTTGTTGTATGAGATCTCCATGCCAGGAAAGTGATCCTCCATAATACGGCCAAAATTGAGGGTGAAAAAAACAAATAATTTCCTCAAGTTCATGTTTGGTCCAATATGTCTGACCATCTATCTGATAATGAAAGGTGGTTCTCAAATGTAGCTGAGTCCAAAACACCTCCTGTAATCCATTCCCTATTAGAGAGGTAAAATGAGTGTCCTGATCTGATATGATCATGAATGGTACCCCGTGAAGCTGTAAAACCTCCTGTACGTAGAGGCGTCCCAAATCATCTTCTAATCCCATCTCTCAGTTTTTTAGGAAGTGTAATTCCCTGGTGAACCGATCAACGATCACCCAGATAGAATCTTGGCCCTTATACATTCATGGTAATCCCATAATTAATTCAATATAGGTAAAATTCCATTTCCACTCTGGTACCTTGAGTGGCTGATTAAAACCTGATAAAACCTAGTGCTTAGCCTTCACTTGCTGATAAGTGAGACATTGAGAAACAAACTCATCCACTAGTTTCTTCATCCCTCGGCACCAGAACTGATTCTAGATGTCCAGGTATATGTTCTCCAAACTAGGATGCACCACCAAAGGGGATTTTTGGAACTCTCTCAATGAATCATCTCGTAGCATCACCGGTACCATGGTACATTTTCTGAAAAGGATGATGTGCTATCCACCTTTATAAAATCCTTCAAGAGTGAGTCTTGAGGATATCTGAGAATGTCGTGTCTCATAGTCAGGGTCCATGAGATGTGTGTCATGTACTAGCTGAAGGAAATGGGGATTTAAATTCATGCCCTGGAGGTATGCTACTCCATGACGTTCCATAAATGATTACTGCAATGCGGCTAGATTCTCTATCACCACACTCAGCAGCTATAAATAGACCTCCTTCCGAGTGCGTATTCCATAACTTTCCCCATCCCATGAGTGAAGACTATATGAAATTCATAGTCCTGGATGATCTCTATCAATCATTGCTATATCTGTTTTAGGTCCTTTTATGAGAATATATGTGTGAGACTCTTGAGATCAGAGTAAAAAGTAAACCTTCCACCAATTAAATAGAAATGCCACATCTTCAACGCGAAGACTAGTACTACTAACTCCAGTTTAAGGGTAGCTAAGTGCTGCTCATGCTATATCAATTGTCATGAGAAATAGGTGTTCACCACTTTCTCCTACATCAGGACATATCCTAGTTTAGTCCTAGATATGTTACAGTAGACTAAATACCCAATACCCTATTCTGGTAGCCTAATGATGGGGTAACTCGTTAGTCTCTACCATAACTCTTAGAAACTCAACTAGAATCAATCTTTCATTAAAAAAGATGTTCCCTTTTTTTTCAAAGCTGAAAAGGGTGTAGATTCTCTAGAAATGTCAGGTGTGATTCCCTGATATTACCCAACCAATCCTAGGAAACATCATACCTCAATAACAATCATCTGTTGCTCCCAAAAAGGATTACATATATCAATGTCGGATCCACTGCAACTCCAGCCTCTGAGATAATGTTTCCCATAAAGTGGACCTTCCGTATCCAGAATTTTCACTTCGAGAGATTACCATAATTCTGGTTCTCTCGAGTGTATCAAAACCATCTTCAGATGAGTGGTGTGATCCAACTCCGATGCAATGTACACGAAGATGTCATCAATGAAGACCCCCATGAGGTGATCGATTTATATCCTGAAGATCTTGTTCATGTGTCCCATGAACACTATTGAGGAATTTTTCACACAAAAAATAATCACTATGAACTCAAAGTGGTCATTCTGACATCAAAAGAAAGTCTTCAGTACGTCCTCATCCCATACAAGAAGCTGATGATAGCCTGATCTGAGGTCTATCTTTGAAAACCACTAAATTCCATTGAAATGTTCAATTAGATCATCAATCCTTGATAGAGGAAACTTGTTATTCATGATTACTTGATTTAGGTGCTCCACAAAAATCCTCATGCTTCCACAATCCTTCTTGGTGAACAAAATTAAGGTTATCTATTGAGATACAATTGGCCTTATGAACCCTTTCCCATACAAGTCCTACAGCTGTACCCTCAACTCATGAAACTTTGTTGGAGACATCTGATATGCTGGTGTAGATATCTATGTCATCCCAAAGTACATTTCTATGTGCAAGTATAACTTTTTATGAGGAGGTCGTATTGGAACCACATTAGGAAGGACATCAATATAATGTTCCACCACTAAAGGATAACTCAGACTCTTTTCATACCTTCTCCAAGGGTATGGTTATCCAACTAATGAGTGATCTACTTCACCCTCCTCTAAGAAATCTGATCTTATTATGCAATTTTCCATTCTTACTGGTGAAGGATAACATAGTCCCATACTCATAAACACAACACACATTGTTCCTAAAACAATCGACCCAATCATCGAATGTGGATAGATATTCCATACCTAAGATGACGTCGTAAGGCCTCGAAGCTTCTACTAGGAGAACCAATATGAATCTCCTGGCTCCTAGATTATTCTCACCCTACCTTCACCAGTGCTTAATTGAAAATCCTCTCTTGTAAGATTATCTAATTGAAAGGATAGAGCCAACGGCTCCACCAGATTCTACGAGCTCCAAATTAGAGCAATGGCAATAATAGAGTGACTCAAACTTGTGTCTATAAGAACATCAGCTGGGTGGAGTAGACATAGATCATACCTTAAATTATATCTGGAGCATCGTGGTCATATGCCTCAACTGCCTGAAGAGGGGTCCATCCTTATGAACCCTGTCTATATGATCGGGGTGGAAAACCTGGAGGTTGTGGCGGTAGACCCTCAAATCACCACCCACCTCCTACTCCATGGCCATCTCCTATCCCACATTCGTCTACCTATAGACCTACCCGATATATAGATATTGTCTTAATTAATTTTATGAGTTATAAAGTGTTCTATTGCATAAATATTGTTTTCCATAAATTTTTTTCTTCAATTTTCAGAAGGGGTTTATATTCATTTCTACATAATTTTTGACCAAATAATTCATATTATAAAAATTTTTAAAGCATATATTTATAAACTAATAAATCTTATTTATAACCTCCATTCTAAATTTAATGTTACAATATAATAATATTTTAATATGTTTTTTAATTATTATATTGTAGTTTAGTAAAAATATGGCATACATGTTACATAAGATATAGACCAGAATACATTTAGTGGGTAACATAATCCAAACATAGTGATTCATACACTTCAAGCATATCTAATTTTTTCCTACAATGAAATATTAACATGTGGTTCTATATAATGGCTGAAAAACATTGTGCATCTTTATAAAAAAAGATGTAATTACTATTGTGAAAAATGATGAATATTTTAAATATTTAATTTGGATTAAAAATATTTCACAATATATATGTGTGTTATATAATTATATTCGTAATTATGAATCAATAAAAAACATCAGTGTTGTTCATGGTTGATAAAAATTATTTTTAATATATTAATAATATTTTGGCCAAAAATAATATTTTCAATTTATATAGAACAAAAAGGTGTCATATAAGATGTAAAATTATTTTAAAAAGATCAAATTTAACATTTATTTAGGTGAAAACAAAATTTTAACTTGCGAAAAATCAAATTTTTATAGCTTAAATAGAAAATAATATTCAAAGATCACATTGAACAATACATGAGTTTAAAAATAATTTCCATTTGGAAAAATATTTTTTACAATATTAAACATTATATACTATTAAAGGAAAATATTTTTTACAAAATATTTTTGAGTCTTAAAAATGAATCCAAAATATATTCAATGGTCATGATGGTGGAAGAGTTACTTTTAATCCAAATTCAATATAAAAATAAATTTTCCATGCACATTTTTTTATAAAAGTAAAAAAAGAAAGTTTATAAAAATTCTATAATATTCTTTTTAATTATAAAAATAATCCAATAGAGTGTAATAATTAATTTAGAAAATTAATTAGGACATATTATTAAAAAAATAGTGAACATGGATTTGGAATAAATGGGATCTTAAACTGAAGAGATAAATTTAGATGGATTTTATATATATATATATATATATGTACCAAAGATTAAATTATTCTCTTATTTAATTAATATTTAATGAATAACCAATTCATATGAAAATCGAATTGGATGATTATAAAATTATAGTATCATTTCTTTTAAAGGAAATTCATGCACAAGCATTTCCGATTAAAATAAGATTGAATCATAAACTCTTACTACATTAAAAAAATATTTAGTCATCAATTAGAAAGATTTTAATTAATAAATTTAAATATTAAATATGATAATGTAAGAAGGATTCATGATATAGAATTTAAAATTACATTATACACCACATTCAAATTAAATTAGTTGTGTATAATGAAATTTGTCTAACAGAAGGGCGTTTGAGTTGAAACATGTTTAATGTTTATATCATTGATGAGATAGGTTCTATAAGTTTAGTTATGTGTATGAAGTGTAGATATTCATATTAATAAGTTTAAATACAACACATATCAATAAAAAAAATTTAAAAATTATTTTATCATTATATAAGGAATGAAGTAGTTGTATAACCCAATAAATGGATATTAATAGGTGAAACCCCTTACCTCTTGCTTCGCAAAACTTCATAACTCATTGACCTCATGTATAGTTGTTTCAAACTTGTTATTAACTTATAACTAATGAATATTAATATTTATAATAACATATATGATACTTTTATAACATATTATTTTCGGTTTATTAATAATAATTCTTTGACACAATTGTTCCATGTGGTAATTGCCTTGTTTTCCCTAGCACATTTCATTTTGAATGTTTCAAATTTGATAAATAGTGTATTTCTACATAATATCCAGAATTTTAATATTTATATAAATATTATTTTTTCCCTTAATAGATCTTTAGAATCATTATTTACTTTGTAACATTGATAATGAATCCCATGGAATCATGGAGACGGTAGGTCGTTCGTATTCACGAGTGATGTTATAGTTTTCATAAGGAGTTAAAGAATGAGGAAGTGGATGTGTATTAAATTTAAATAATCCATAACACATCATATATATCACATATTACCATAAAAAATTATACTGTTACCTACCTTGTAAAGGATCAGTGAAAAATTAATCTCATCGATTCACAAGGAGGTAGTCCACCATACACACGAATGATGTTATCATTTAATCAGATGATAGTAATGTAAAATATTAAATGATAAATATACTTCCATGAATTATTAATATTTCATTAATGTAATATAGAAACAAAAAATTAATCCTTATCTTCTTCCATGTAATGCGGAATTCAAAATATAATTACATCACTTCGTGTGGTGTTATTTCTCTGTCCACATTAGTAACATTATGTTATTTTCTACCAAATTGAATGTAAGAAAGTTTATCAGATATTATAATTTTAAAATTATAATTATATAAATAATATAATAATTAATCACTATATATGTCATCATATCCATCTATGAAATGTGTTGATGGAAAATGAATTAACTAGGATCATGAGGCAGTAGATAGCCACACACATGAACAAGAAATTTGTTTCCTATTTGAGGGAAGAGGTGATTGTTTTCAATCCATTACATAAACATATAATATTCATAAAAAATATCACATATTGACTTAATAAAAAAATAATTTTTGTAATATATTTTTTGGAGGTGGGGTAGGATATAAATTTAAACTCTCGATTATATACATTACACTTTCTTCAGACAATAACTTTTGGTTTGGAGTAAAATTATTCCTTGGATAGATTTATTATCGAAAAAATTATTCTTGGATGATGGGTGGGATGGAGATAATTTTTTTCTTTAGTTATTCAATAGTCCATTTTGGTATTTATGTATAGAAAAGTAAATATATGGGGTGTCCTTTTATATGTTGGGGAGAACATTGAATGGTTATTATTGAAAATATAGAATTACACCCATGTTCTTCTATTTACACATGTATCCAAAATTGACCTTAATTAAAATTTGAAATATATTATATCTAAATATGACCATAAAATATTTATTATTTATTTTTTGGTTCATTTTTATCCATTATCATTTTAGTTTAACCCCCACTCCCATAAATCTATTTTTACTTTAATAGTGGTAAATAAATTTTGTTTTTTACACTAGTAAATATGGTAATAAATTATATTTACTATTATAGATAATAGATTGTATTCTTATTAAAAATATTTACTCCATTTATCAAAATTAAACTCAGATATTTAGAATAATAAAATTTAATATTTACCCCATATACATGTTCAAAAATCGTATTTCCAAAAGAAAAACATTCAAAAGAAGAGAAATATGTTTTTAAAAAATTAAATATAATGATGGTGATAATAAAATAATTTGGATTAGTTAATATAAAATTGAACATATTTTACTTTTAAATCTACTTTAGAATATAATGGGACTTGTAAATTCTTAAACGAAAATGGTGCCGTTAATAAATATCTGTATTGTTGGTTATTCAACAATTATTGAAACATTTCAATAAAATACCAAATATTTACATTAAGATAATATTGGAAATTTTATTTTATTAAATTTTTTGTTTTGAAAACAAAAAGATAGTTATAATATTTTCTAAAAAATCTGATGTGATATTGAACCAAATTTTATAAAAGTAAATTTTTTTGTAAGTCATTTCAACTTATTTCAAAATGTTATAATTATACTTATAATAAATAGTTATGAATGTATTTTATTTTATTAATTTTCAAACCTTATATTTTTCATAATTTTGATATTAATATTCATACAATCCAATTTTTAGTCTATTATAAAAGTAATGATTAAATAATTATATTTTTATAGAGTATCAGATATTTTATTTACCTAGTTTTTCAAGAATTGCAATCTATCAAATGGATAGATATTATTTAAAATGAAATATATAATAATATCATGAGGTGAAACATTATATTACAATCATGGTGTTATTTTTAGTATAATTTATGGAATAAGATGTTCTTATTTAACTATTAGAGGGTTTTACAAGGATTGACTAGAAATTAAATTAGTTCCTGGACCCCTATAGTATTTCCATGTATCATAAGAAATATCTCATCTTGGTAAAAATAGACACTCATCCTGAAAAATCCAGAGTACTTTCCCCAGAAACTGTCCATATCTTTTGATGCATGGATGTTAGTTATGTGCTATAGTTGATATGGTATATAATTTATTCCCATAACCGCATACACCAGATAAGGGTCATATCATGATTGGGAACCCATAGGGTTCCCAAGGAAATATCAATATTATATGAATACCACTTTTCAATCCGATGTGACAACTATTCTGTAGAACCAAATCCATTTCAATGACGGTATCTCATCAAAAGTTTTATTAAATAAATATTAAAGCTTCATTGGGATGAGTGGTGAGTTTAATAGGAATTAGTCTCATGGGAAATTCTGAAGCTCATACCATCATCCATGGTCTCAACATAGTTATATACACATCCAAAACAATTCTATATTGCCAATGGAATATCAATATATTCTATGATTCTTTCAAGGGTTTTCACGAGGCCAATGATGGTCACCCATCTTAGGTTATTTCACACACTATCTTGGATTTTTGCAACTATATTGGCATCCACATATAAAATTCCTTGACCATCAGTGAATAAGGTGTCAAGGCAGTTTCATTGGTCCTCATTTCAATGGTACAATGTCCATTTCATCTAGGAAATTTAAATTGGATAACCAATTTAAAATAAATTTCAATTTATTAAAATATTACCAAACTATTTAAATTAATCATTTATTTATAGAGAAATACCTTACACCATTACTGATGTGAACACACACATAACGTTTATCCCAAACGAATAAAAAATCACATTAGAATATAGAAGAGGCCCAAATACCATTATATTGACTCTTTTTTGATCAACCCTTATCCTGAAATCTCATTACCCAAGCCGATTATTGACCTAATTGTGTCTATACAACCACCAATGCTCTTAGATAAATCCATACCATATAAATAACATATTAAAAAACATATATAATTATTTAAAAAAATTTAGAACATTCAATGATCAAATCATAGAACAAGAAAAAGTTTCTAGAGCCTTGAAAAACACACATGGTGGGACATAATAACACCCTTGGAACCACCCAGAGAAAAATACATAACCTATAATAATGAAAAAATTATAATTTTCACATAAATATATGTTACTACTCAAAATAGAATAATGAAATAATGTTCCATTATGAAAATGATGAACAGATGTCATCATATGTCATTGGATGACACTATCTCTATAAGATTCATGAATTGCCCAATCATAAATGGAAAATTTCACTAATATCATGTGAAATCACAATAAAATACCTATTATAAAATTATCATAAAATCATTGGATAGAGACGGAAGATAAGGTGGAGGAAAATAATTTGATATTTTTATACAGAACATCATCCTATTGAAAATAAAATTTCCCCTTAGATACTAAAAATAGGTGTGGGGAACTCTAGTCATAGACCTCATACGTGCAACATTCTTCAAATAAAAAATATATAGCTCTGTCTGAGTGAAAACATAGGAACATATTTTCCAACTATCAAGGCATAATGGGAGGAGTGAAAGTGTTTATTTTTACTAAAATTACCAAAGTTCCCTTTTTACAACTTGAACTCACCTGTCACACCCCATTAATCTATCTCATATTTTGATTACCCTTTTCACAATTTTTATTCCCTTATTCAGTTTTTTTAGTAGAATTAGGACCCCACCATTCCTTTGGAATAATCCCAAACACCTATGTCATCTCCCATGTATGTACCTATTCAGTTATGTCTATTTTAAGACAATTAAGTAGCTTGAATCTTACGATTTCAGTGGCCATTGTTGTTCTCAATTGTTTAATCAACACCCTTGGAAGGACCATTTGGGAATGAATTTTTTTACACGTGGGATTAATAATAACATTTTTCTTCCTTTCATGTATGGATCTTTTCTTTTTTGGGTTGTTTATAAGAAAGAAAACAAAAAGAGGCCAAGTACTGGCTACAAGTGTGTAACACGATGTGACTAGGGGTTACACAGTGTGTAATCCCAATACACATCTTGTAATGAATGTTGTCAGAGCAGGGTATGAGGTGTAAGTGGAAGTCCACTAAAAAAAGGATCATGCATATACACACTCTGTATTTTCCAGTACACACCATGTAGGTTTTTAAAAAATGTTCATTAACCTCATGTTGTGTCAGATGTATAGAACCCTCAATTGGGTTTCTCGAAAAATAGCTCTAGATGATGTTTTTTCTCCCATTTATTTATCCAAACATAGATACAAAAATTTTTAGATGCATTTGAAGTCCTTTGGTGAGTTATTGATTGATCTTGATTCATTCTAAAATTTTATTTTCCAGACCTATTTATCAAGGATAGATTTTGTATGCTCAATATTTAATTCAACTCCACTCTAGGAAGAATTGTAGGCCAACACTACAGAGGGAGAGTTGAATGAGTATGAGATAGGTGTTATCATGCCTTTCACTATGTGTCAAGTTGAATATATACGCTAGAGTGACGTGAACCCATTTTTGGGTTGTCCCATGGTTTTATAATTAAATCTGGTTGATACCTATTTATGATTAGGTAATCTAATAAGTGAATTAAATTATTTTTTGGTTATATACCTTGACTTGGGGGAACCCCATTGGTGTGTTTCCTTGAATGCTTATATATGGCCTTTGGTCAAGTATGCCTATGAGTAATGTGTTTTTTCCTATTCATGGGGTGATTAATGTGAAATTAGTTCAATAAATAAATTTCCTATGAGATTTTATTAATGATAAATCATTGTAATCATTTAATTTACATTTGATTATTATTATGTGAATTTAGTCAAAATGAATAATTTTACTGGACAATTCTTATAAGGTTGGTCCTTTCTTGAGATTAACTAATCCATTTAGGGATTCCATAGATGGACCAAATGGGGATTTATATGTTTAAGCTGTGAGTGAACCACATATGTAGTGGATGGGATAATGAAGGATTTATTTATATACAGAACAAAACATGATTCCACAAAGGGATTCAATTTATCGGTTCTATTGGAACTATTTATATGTATTGGATGATACTTGGGACTTATTTACAGAATCCAAGGACATATCAGTTGTTATATACTTACACCACAACTAAAGTGATTCTAGTTTACTGAGAGGATCATCTAGATTTGCTTCTTGGATTTAGGTGGAATTTTACCAAGGGTAATACATGAATTCAAAATTAATAATTTCATGGATAGACTCGGATAATAATTTGAATATTCAAATAGAAGGAATAATGATGTGTCTACTAATCCAAAGGCAATGATTGGATTTGGTCTTCACTATACTTGTTTCGATATCCCTCTGAGTTATCCTTTATGCTAAACTTTATATAGGGGATTTCAGTCTTATAAAGGATTCAAAAACAAATATAATTCGTTCTTATTGAACATTTAATAAAAATGGAATGATTGTAAGTAGAAACCAGTTCTTGTAAGAATGTTTACTTTTGAGTACTTCCTATGTTACTTATTTCATTTTTTTACACTTCCTGTTATACATATTAACTAATAGATTGTAACAGACCACTGGTGGATTCATACTAGCATTTATTATCACACATATTTTTTTCATGGTTTTGGGCCCAAATATATTATATTTTTTCATGTGTCGATAAGGGAAATATCCCATTTCTAGGTACTAGATATGGTTCATAGAAGCAGGGGAACATGGGGCTAGGTCGGGGCTTGTGATGCTTCCGATTTCATTTGTTCTTTTTTGTATTTCTATTACTTATATCATGTATTACTGTAGTGTGACCTATTTTTTCTATTTTCCTAGAACATGTAGCATGCTACATAATCTTCTATATGATATGACATCTGGGTATTTATGATATCAATATTGCATTTATTCCCTCATTTCCGTGGTATTACTATTTATATTGTTGATTTATTATTGTATTACATTGTTTTATACTCTACAAATGAGGTAATATTATTCCCCTGATCACTCGTTGGACCTCACTGCATGTAAGATGCCTCTGGAGCTGGGGAGATGTGCTTGAAGACATGTGGCCAATAGGGTATTGAGCAACTTTGAGTGCCATCCAGTTCTCAGATGATACAAAGTGGTATCAAGGGGATGTATTTTCTGATATTCCATACTGTTTGAAAACATTATATAGGGATATGAATGCAATAGAATTTGGTCAAAAACTATTCCTAGGAGTAGGTACACCACCTGTAGGGAAAAGCCAAATTTCTTCCAATTGAATTGTGTTTTTTATATTTTTGAGATATTACAATTGATTCGATTTCATTGTTGGGTGATGAACATTTATTGTGTTGTTATTAGTTATATCATTTTTGTTCTATTTTTTCAACCTAATGATGGGACGGTATTCCATCTCGTGCATCATATTTACAGATTATTGAATTCAAATTCCAGGCATTCTTGCCATGCCATTTAGAAGCATTACTGATTCTGTGTTATTGTAATTTATGTGATGATAGATAAACATGTGGTCATGATAGGTATTGTTATGTACACGCGTTCTATTATCATATGTGTATTGGTATATGTTATGGTTCAAATTTGGTGGATGCAATGATTTGGTATCTAAGGCGTATGGAATCTATCTCATCGAAATTTTGTGGATAAGGTTTCATCCTTGTATTGAAACATGTTGTGATGTACTCCATGTTGAAGCCAAGATTGGGTTTGCAGTGAGTATGGGCAAACATAGATTGTAATTTGGAATACCAAGGGAATAATTATAAAAAATGATAATTTTGATGCTGTTCTATAGATTTTTTTTCAGAAACCATGAAAATAAAGGATGTGGTTTTATGAAAAAACACCATGAGTTCATCTGTTTTGGAATAAATCCATTAATTAAGTACACAATGTGTACTATGTGTACATGTCAGGTGGTAAATGATTGTGTTTCTATTTATGTCATGAGGACCATAGAATTACAGTTTATGGAAAGTGAATGTTCTGTACTTGAGATATAAACCATGTATTTTTACTCATGAAGACCCCATGTGGCTCTATCCATGTAAAAGTACTTGTCTAGGAGGGGAGGCTTACGTATATTCCATGTACCATATATACAAACTGTGTAACTAGAGTGTTTAGATGTGTAAGTTGGTGAATGTACACGCCCATGTGGGGAATGTGGTTTAACGTAGTTTACATTGTCTATAGGCCATGTACTCCTCTTCTAGAGACCATTGAGGGTATTATTCTCCTATTTAGTTCTTTCCCTCCTGAAACGTGGTGTGTGCTTGACCCAGTAGATTGATTTCATCATAAGAACCCCCAGTTGTAGGACAAGTGGATGGTGATGATCATACCCTATAAGAGGTAGTTAATTGTATACTAGTGGAACCTCCACTCTTGATTGTTGTGAAAGAAGCTGTAATAAGTATTTTAGGTTCTAATGAATAATTTCATTAAGGATTTATGATGCTCATGAAAACCTTTCAGGGAGAACCACAACCTTTTACATCTACGGTAGATTCGATATAAGTGTTTTGATACCAGCATCCACCCTCAACTTTGTGGAATGGTAGACCATAGGCTACAGAGTCATGGGTAGAGGCCATGCATGTGATCTTATAGCATATGGAGGTGCCTTCTGACAGAATGGTGAATATCGTGAAATATAATTTGTGCGATTCTTCTAAGATATGGTAGGATGTTATCACTCATTTAGAGCCTTATAAGGATATGACATCATGAGTTTTTTGAACAAAATTCTTGGATTACTATTTTCACAATACACTAAGGGACAATAGAGCCTGGGATTTTATGCATCGTGATTAGGGCACACTAATAGTTATTGATTATTCTACATGTTATACTATTCTTCGCCATTTCACACCTATTTTTATGGGTGATGAGGAATTAATAGCAATGATAATTGAATATGGTCAAATGTATGATGTCTGATCGCTGGTAAATGTAGTCAGTTGGACTACTGTATATACTTTAGTTAATCAGGTAGTTATTACTGAGCGTAATTTCAGGAAAATTGGAGGTGAAAGATAGGGTGGTTCAACATCTAGATCATGTACTATCTTGAATGGTAGGATGTTAATTTGTATAGAGCCTTCTCATTGTGACGTGAGCAGTCTAAAATTTTCATTCCATAACAAATTGAGTTGTTACCAGTGTGGTAGGCCATGTAATACAAGGCCACATTGTATATAGGTCCCAGTCAGGCGCTGATCTTGCTTCATGATGGGCTATCTAGGGAACTTATTTATGAAATTTTTACCAACATCTCATGAGACAGGTGCTGCACTAACTCTACATTCCAGATCAAGGTTATCAGATTCTCATCAAAATGATAGTTGGAGTACATGAGGTCTTTCAATCTAAGGAGGTGGCCATCACCGTGGTATCCAGACTATATATTCTCAGTGAAACAGGGTGGATCATCTCATGGTATCGTTGAATTGTCATAGGGCCACACAACATGTTAGACATATTCTATGAAATAGACGCAACTAGAGTAGGATATTTTATCCTATAATATCATAGGTACTATTATAGTCACCTCAATTTCATCTTATTGTACCCTTTTATATAGAGGCTTCAAATTGTTTCATCTCTATGCCCATTGTGAAGAGCATATGGATCTCTGATTTTACTTCTGAAGATGTTATGATGCTCGACACTCAATCAGGGAGTAGATTGATATGTTTGCATCAGTTCAATGATTTCTCCCTTATGATTGGAGGGTTTAACTTCATAAGGAACTTCTATTTCATATAGATCATAGACTTTTATTTTATCCTCATAAGGAGTAGGTTGGTTCCCTTCTAAGACGTTTTTGATTTCTATCATAGCGTGGTGAGTTTCACATCACTAAAGGGTGGAGATATTCAACATAAAGGTTAATGGGATGTCCATGCAAGCTGATATGGACCCATGTATCTTGGGTTGTGTGGGATGATAACCTAGATTGCGATTTTTTATCTAGATTACTAGGTAACAAATCATATAGATTCCTGTCTAGTGGTTGGTGGTTTTAGGTACGTCTTCCCAGATGAGCATTTAGTTTTACCTCTAGTGAGAGAGGTAGAGTTATCTATTGATCTATTTCTTAGAGATGAACTAGTATCAATTCCTCTTTATAGTATGTCTATGACAGAGTTACATGAGGTGAAGCAGCGAAAAGAGGATTTGTATGCTAAGGGGTTCTTCAAACCAAATACTTCTCCTTGGGGTTTGCAGGTCCTTTTTTCGAAATAGACAGACGATAGCCATAACCTATGCTTGGATTACAGGAAATTAATCTATTTGATTGTTAAGAACCATAATCCTATTCCATGAATATATGATATCCTTATTCACATGTGAGGATCACAGGCTTCCTCAAATATTTCTTTTAGATCTCGTTATCATCAGGAGCGTGTTAGATCCAGAAACACACCACACACAACCATTCGGAGTAGGTATAGTCTGTATGAGTACTTTGTAATGTTTTTTGGTCTCAAGAATTCATAGTATATTATTATGGAACTGATGAACCAATGGTTACATCCTGATATTCATTTGTGTAGAGGTTTTTTGGCTGATATCTTGGTGTATTATCGTAATTGACACAACCGAGCTACATATATTGAGATCAATTTGAGTAAACTGGGAGAGCATCAATAGTATGCTATGTTCATAAAGTGCAACTTATAGTTAGATCAGATTCACTTCATGGGGAAAATCATCTTAGAGAAAAGAGTATAAATGGACCCAGCGATGTTTAAAGAAGTAGTTTTATTGGATCATCCCGTGAACGTCTTTGAGATTCTGAGTTTTCAAGGACTGTATGGTTACTATAGTTGTTTCATAAAGAACTTCTCACTTTTAGAAGTGTCATTGATAAACCTAACTAAAAGGGGTGTGATGTATGTGTGGACAGATTCTTTTGAGATGGTATTTCTTGATCTGAAAGCGAGATTGGATTCGGAACTGATATAGATTTTTCAAGATCATGAAAAGAGATACACAATTTACTATGATGTATTTGGTATCGGTCAAGGTGTAGTTCTTATGAAATGGGACTGATTCCTTGTGTACGGGTCTCAGTAGTTGAGGTAATATGAGAGTAATTACCCAACACATGATCTCTAGTTGGTTTCAGTTGTTCATGGTTCATGTTTTTAGAGACAATGCATAATGGGAGAGCATGTTGTGGTGTAAAATGAACACAAATCCTCAAATACATATTTATACACCATGATCAAAATATAAGATAGTTAATTTTGTTGTAATACCATCAGTATTTGAAATTTTACATTTCTTATATTTCTATTAAATGAAATACGTTGACCAATGAAATGTGTAGAAGAGCATGAATACATGTCATGTTGTAGGAAAGTAGAATATTGTAGCTTATGGTATTGTTTTCTGAGATTCATTTAGAGGTGAACAACAGTTAGGGGATGAATTTTCATTCTTACTTAGATGTTACATCAACCAGTACAAAGTGAGGATGAGGTAGCTATCTAATTCAGAAGGCCTTGTTCTATAGGAAACTATGGAAGGTGAGGAAGCTCTTCCTAGATTGACCATAGGCTTGGATGAGGTTACGCTTTTATAGGGTTTCATGTAGGTTTTAGAAAACATGTGCAAGGTGATGATGCAGGGTTTTCATGCCTCAATATGGATAGTGAATCTGAGTGTCACCAAGATGTATCACAACATAAATCGTCAGTATTGGGGACTAGTTGTGAAAAGGGATGCTGCTGTTTCGGTTATGAGGTGATCCACCTGTTAGTAGGTGATGGGGGAACACAAGCGACCATTCAAAATTTTAAAATATCTACCCATTTCTGAATGGTAATGGAATGAAGTTGTGATGAATTTATAGCTGAGAATTTCTAGGTCGCTTCAAGGTAATGATTTAGTATGGGTTGTATTTGATAGGCTCATGAAGGTTTCTCATTTCCTATTGATGTTTTAACCTTTAGTGTCGATGATCATTGGAGGTTGTACATCCTTATGATTTTAAGACTGCATGGGGTCCCACAATCTATAATCTTAGATAGAGACACTCTGTTTACTTCTCATTTCTAGAAAAGGAAAAAGAGGGAAATGGGTACCCATGTGCTTCATAGCATAGCTTACCACCACCAGACATATGGCTAGACATAGTGCATAATTCATGTGCTCTAGGACATGCTATGAGCATGAATCCTAGATTCAATGTGTTCTTTGGAGAGACACATACCCCTAGTTAAGTTCGCCTATAACAATAGAATTTAGGATACATTTCTTGTAATAACCCCAACATTTAAATAATATTTGTTTCATAATTTTTGTGTTATTTCATTTTATACTCCACAGAACTATATCCTTAATTAATTAAGTGACTAAAATTAAATGAGACCATTGGGTTTCGACTGTTATATGACCATTGGTCAATATGACGGTTAGAAATTAAACTCTTTATGTTACAATTATTGTTCATAAATACAATTGATCTTGCTTAATAAAGAAAGAAGAGTCGATGGCCTCATCCACTATACTCGGGCCATACAAAGCCCATCTATTAGATCTTGGGATGAAGATAGCATCTCCAGGCTTTGCTCTGGACGAATCCCAAGATGAGTTTCATCATGTGAATCTAGAATAGAACCGCTTAAGGGAGAAGTTACAGCTGAAAGAAATCACCCCTCAGACAATGTTGTCTGAGCCCCCTGATGATTCTATCACCATAACACACCTTACACTTAGGTCCTATGAAGGTTTTATAAGAGGCTATTTAGCGAGGCCATGATACTTTTTTGTAATCCCTTAGAATAAATAAAATTTTTATTTCTTATTGTGGTATAATTTGTGATTTTCAATTGTCTGGATAAATATAGGATAAATATTATTGATGAATTTTGGAAAAATAGTATTTTAAAATATTCATGTAAACAATAAATAAGTAATAATTTGAAATTATTTTTAAAAAATAAAATTCTACTGTAGTGTTCAGTACGAAATTTAGAGTTTAATTATATCATGTTATTTTATATTGAATAGTATATAATGAATAGTAACACACCCTTATGAATAGTAATCAATAGTAAATCAAACAAAAATATATAAACATAACCCATGAATGTATAAATAAAATTTAGACATCTAAAAATTAAAAAAACGATCATATTATATGTTTTTTTATATTTGTAGGTCATAAATATTTTACTTAAATTTTTATAATATATTAAATAATTTAAAATGATTTTTTATTTTCATTAATATTAATTATAAATTATTAGTTTATTGTCTTATGTTTATACTATAATTTTATGGGACCTTGAATAATTTTTCAAGGTGTTACAAAATATGTTATAGTTATAGAGTTGTTGTTTTTGAATAAATAATGATTTTATTTAAAAATTACAACAAAAAAAAATTTAAAAAGAGTATTTTCAAAAATGGAGTTCATTTTGGAATTTAGAGCATCGATATTATGTTAGGGTAAATTTTTGGGATTTTTATGAAACAGTTGAATTATTGGTGATTATTGAAAATACAGTTATGAGTTTTGGATGTTTAATGAAATCATTGATGATTTAATCATTATGTGACCAATCTGGTTGAATTGTGAATATTAATATATGATATGAGGAGTCCCATGTGTCTATTACCATGGTCAAGCAAATGGTTTTTCCAAAACCAATGATGATGTGTCCCTTGGAAATTAATTAAACACTCCTTACATTTTCCTATAAATACCAATTCATTACCTCATTCTATTCATTCCAAAATCCTCCTCAATGATGATATTTTCTTTCTACCTCTAATGGATTCCTCCCAAGGTTCCCTCAAGACCCCCAAGGACCCAACCTTCAATCTTTCGAAGATACTCTTCAAGGTAAGGGATTCTTTCACCATCCTCTTTTTATGTCAGGGCTTCCTTTACGTTATGCATTATAGATTCCATATTATTATGTTGGGGTATGTTCATCAATATCCTTATTATAGTCCATTTCATGTTCAATTTATGAGAGACATTTTCTTCTCTCATCAAATTCTAATATGAAATTTTAAGTGACACTGTTAGGCAGCCACAATTTCGTAAAAGAAATCACATCTTCTCTTTTCCTTCGAGTTTAATTTTAATATGGTATCTTTTTTAAATATGCATACCATTATCTAATTTCTTTTTATTCTATACCTGTACTCTATTATAATTTATTTTTGAGTGGGGGAATGTTTTAACCTCTCTTTTCAATATTTTTTATAATTATGTTATGTAGATATTATGTTTCATAATTTTCGTCTCATAATCTCTATCTTTTTCTCAAAATATTATCTTGTATTATTTATCTGGATATACACATATATTTTCATTTTCAGGTGCATTAATCAATACAAAATTGATCAATTTGATTCTCTAATTGACATACATATAACCATCACTCCCTTTCCACGGGTTATAAATGACTTAATTATCTTATTTTTAAGTACTTTTTAAACATCCTGATTTTGACATGAAACCCATTTCATTGATTATATTTTGGTTATTTATGAAATTTTTTATTGTGATCTATGTGGATCACATGAAAATAAATACATATTAATGTTGTTCCTTGATATAACTCCAATGCATTGGGTAAACATTTAATCTCTATAGATGATAAGTTTCATGATACCTTCGTGAATAACCTTGGTAATGTTTTTATGACCCCTTGAGAAAGAACCTTGGGGATATGTTCATGAATGTATAAATGAAATGATATATCAACGTATTAATGATGTTATTCATGATATTTTTTTTATGGTATGCCACATTTTCCATTGCTCGTGTCTTGTGATTTTCATCAAATTATTATTGATATCACAAGTAAACTAATTCCCTTGATTTCATTACTGGGTTGCCTTCTCACCCGTTCCTTTAATGTCTGACTCCATCTTATGAGATGAGGAATTCATTATTAATATGATATTATTATAAACACTTCCATGTGGATTATAATTATTTAATATGTTTTTTTCATGATTCATGTTCATGGTTTCCAAGACACAATACTTTTAAGATCTTTTTTTGTAAAATTTAATGAAAAGTTATGTAATATTATGGCGCAATTCCATAGATATTTTCGATGGATATTTTAGTTATTAATGGAAATTAGGCTATGAAAACATTAGAAAAAGTCTTATATAAATTTTTAAATATAGTAAATTTTCTAGGTATTTTTGTGAGCATTGAGAAAGTGGTTTATGAAACAAATACGTCCATGTCTGGATACGAGTAGGTAGAGGTGGCTCTCACATAAATGTACCTTGGAGTGAAAACTAGGACAAAGAGTATCGGGCTTGACCGGGGTATCCTGGTACATGACAATGTGCATTTCTATACTCTTGGTTATGACACTCATGTGGGATATGTTTGGTTAATCAAAATCCTTTTATGAATCATTATGAATTACTTATAGAGAAATGTATTTTATTGAAGAATAATCTTTTAATACATAAAATAATTTATAGTTATTATATTCATAAGTAAAATAAGTTTCTTACTATGGTTTTATTCTTTTATAAAATGGAGGGAATTAGGAGGAACTGTGTAAATGGTGACTACAATGTACCATGCAGTTAGAACCCTTTGATGGAAGCTGAAATAGAGACTTTCATATGAATGATGAACCAACTGAATCAAGTTATCAGAAATAACTTTAATCAAGCTAATAGATCAATCTCACCATAAAGGGAACAAAATTATGTTGAATCCATTATGCATAAACGACCAATAACCTTCAGTGGATCTACCGACCCATTGATTATTGATAGGGGATTAGCCCCATCGAGAAGATCTTTTCTGTGCTCCACTATTCTGAACAAGAGAAGGTAAACTTGGCTGTTTATCACTTAGTGGGAGAATCTAATCAGTGGTAGTAACTGATTAAAATAAAAAGTACAATAGTTGATGTTTATGCTATGGAGTGGGAAGAGTAAAAATGGGTATTCATCAACATGTATTTTCTATGATCGATGAGAACAAGAATGGAGAAGATGTTTTTTGAGCTGAAGTAAAAGGGGAATGAATCTGTGGGAAGCTACGAGATGAACATTACAAAGATTTCACATTACAGCACGATTCTTTTCATGGATCCAAATGGTAAGGTTTATAGATATTTCGATATATTGAGACCCCATCTACAGAAGAATCTTGCCCACTGAGATTATGATAGTTGTGAGAAGATCAGGAAAAGTGATATAAAAGTTGAACTGGAGTTTGGTGAGATGAAATGGTCTCGTAAATCCAATGACAAGAAAATATCTATGGACCCAAGAATAGGGAGGGGATTTGATCAGGGAAGATGAGGCAAGTAAGTGTTACATACCACGTGTAATAAATGTGGGAAGAAGCATTCAGGGAACTTCCTTCTCGGGAGAGGTAATTGATAAAATTGTAGTATAGATGACCACATTGAGTAGAATTTTCATAGTGAGGTAAATCCACAACATAATAACACTAATGTCAAAGGGAAGATGGTGCATTCCCTACCCCGATGTCCATTTCTATAAGTGTAGAAAACTATGAACTTTTCCAATCACTATCCAAATCTGAGGGCAGTGGAGGGGAATCACCATTAGATACAACAATGGCCAAAGGAGTATGGTCGTACATTTTTTTCACTATGGAGGAATTTGAAGCACAAAATGATGTGGTGGTTGGTACTCTTGTTGTTCTCTCAATGTTATCAAGTACTTTGTTTGATTCTGGTTGTATGCATTCATTTATATCATCCATATTTGAAAAGAATTTAAATCAACCCCTGATTTTCTAAATGTAGTGTTATTAGTCAAGATGCCTGGGGGGATTATCTAGGTATCATCAGTTTCTAGAAACTATAGTATTTACTTTAGGGAGCACAATCTTATCACAAATCTAGTAGTCATTTTCATGCTAAAATGTGACATTATACTATGTATGGACTGGCTCTCATTGTATGATGTTATGATCAAATGCAGAAGATACGAAATCTCAATAGTATTTAATAGAAAACCTACAATTATCTTCTAAGTTGATATATCTAAACCTGATCATTGTCTAGAAGAACCTATTATATCCTGTTTTATGGAGATGATTGGTGAATAAGAAGAAGGAAATAATATATTTAGGATAGAAAATGTCCACATTATCCAATAATATGTTGACTTATTTCCTAAGGAGTTACCCAAAACTCACATATAATTAGAGGTAGAGTTATTCGTTGAACTTCTACTTGGGTCCCATCCAATATATATGACCCCATATCAGATGGAAAATGTGGAGCTAGAAAAATTAATGAAACAACTGCAAGATCATATTGGAGAAGGTGTTTATCTGACCAAGTGTGTCTCCTTGGGGATCACCTGTTCTCCTTGTGAAGAAGTAGTATGGATCGTTTCTACGATGTATTGATTAAAGAGAATTGAATGGGATCACAGTGAAGAAAAAATACTCTCATCCAATAATTGATTACTTATGTGACCAACATTGTGGGTATAAATTCTTCTCTAAGATTGATCTTTGATCTGGTTATCATCAATTGAGGTTTATGAAAGAAGATATTCCACAAATATCATTCTGATCAAGATATGGGAATTATAAGTTAGTTGTTATGCCCATAGGACTAACTGATGCACTTGTTATTTTTATAGATATGATTAATAGAGTCTTGAATAACTACCTTGATAACATTGTGGTAGTTTTTATTGAAGATATTCTAATATATTAAAAAATTTGTAAGGTCTATGAGGATCATCTATGGGGTATTTTTCAAACTCTATGGAAGGAAATTATTTTTGGAATGTTCAGAAAATGTGAATTCTAGTTACAACATGATTCTTTCTTGGGGCACATTCTTACAAATGATGGAATCGCAATTGACCCTGAAAAGAAAAAAGTAGTATAGAAGTGGCCTCATCCTACAACAATATCTGATATTCGTAGTTTCCATGGATTGGAAGGATATTATAGGGGTTTGTGAAAAACTTTTCATGATATTCTAATCCATTAACCATGTTAACTCGAAAAAGAGGTAATGTTCAACCGGGAAAAATAGTGTGAGGAAATTTTCGTAGAGAGGAAGAGGTCACTGATTACTACATCCATCTTAACTCTTACCTCATGTGGACAATGATTCATTATTTGTAGCGATCCATATTTGAAAAGTATTGGGTGCGTCCTCATGAAAAATGAAAAAGGCATTGCTTATGCATCTCGACAGTTGAAAACTCATGAGAAGAACTATCCTAGGCATGATTTGGAGCTGGATGCGGTCGTTGTTGCACTATAGATATGGAGGAACTATTTTAATGGAATGAAATGTGATATATTCCCAGACCATCAATGGTTTAAATATATTTTCACACAAACAAAATAGAACATGAGACTTTGGAGATGGATGTAACTTCTCAAATATTATGGTTGTTCAATTCTTTATCATCTTGGAAGAGCAAACAATGTCGCTGATTCATTAAGTAGGAAAGTCCAAGTTGTTCATCCCATGATGATGATTAAATGATATCCTTTGATAAAAAACCTAGTAAATTTGTACATTCGAATTATATGTGAAGGGACATCATCAATCATATCCAAAATAATTTCTCAAACGTCATTACTAGAGAAGATCATGAAAGCTCAGAAAAATGATACTTTGTTATAGAAGATGTTTGAGGTAGTGAAGGATGTGATGTTTCTTGGGATCAATATTGATCAAGAAGGTGTAATAATTTTTTTTACAGGACTATATCTTCCATTTTTCTTGAAATAATGAAAAATCATATGGATGAAGCTCATAACTCTACTTTATCTATACATCCTGGAAGCACAAAAATGTATAGGGAATTTTGTGATCATTATTGGTGGGATAATATGAAAAGGGATATTGATGAATACAGATCAAGGTGCCTAGTATGTTATCATCTGAAGGAAGAGTGACAACTTCATAAAGAGGTTTTGCAACCACTACCCATACTAGCATGGATGTGGGCCAATTTCACTATGGAAATCATCACTAATCTCTTGAGAACTTCCAAAGGAAACAATGTAATATGGGTTTTTGGGGACCATCTCACCAAGAATACCCATTTTATCTATATTCAGGTATATTTCTCTATTGATAAACATTCCAGGATTTATGTGAAGGAAGTGGTAAGGCTACTTGGATTTCCACTAACAATAGTATATGATCGAGATCCATGTTTCACATCAATATTATGGAGAAGTCTTTGACATGTTCTAAGAACTGGATTGAATTTAGTTATGACATATCACCCAAAAACTAATGGAAAACATAAAAATACTATTCAAAAACTCAAGGATATGATGAGAACATGCACAATGGAATTTAAAAGAGGATGATATCATCATCTCCCTTTAGCTGAGTTCTCTTATAATAACAGCTTCCACTCGAGCATTCAAATGGAACAATATGAAGCTCTATATGTAAGTGGTTTATAACTCCTACGTGTTGTCATGAAACTGGTGAGGGAAATTTTCTTGGCCATGATCTTGTGAAAGAGATGATAGAAAACTTCCATGCCATCCAACAAGTCATTAAGGCTGCTCCGAGTCTGCAAAAGAGCTATGCCGACAATAATCAAAGAGAGTTGGAGTTTGATGTTGGAGACAATGTATTTATTAGAATTTCACATTGGAAGAGAGTCATGAGGTTTGGGGAAAAAAGGAATCTCAACACTAGGTACATTGTCCCCTATGAAATCCTTGATAACATAGGAGTAGTGTCCAATCAGCTTACACTTTCTCTATTTCTAGCACAAGTTCACAATGTCATCCATGTGTCCCTCTTGAGGAAAGTAAATACCTAACCGTTCAGATGTACTAAATCTAGAGGTTGTACAACTGGAACATGACATCTCATATGAGGAACATATGGTGCAGATATTGGATTGTAGAGAAGTGGTTCTATTTAACATGTCTACCCACCTAGAAATGGTGTTGTGGAGGAACCAAAAATGTGAAGAGGCCACGTGGGAAGAAGAGTAGTCTATCAGGAAGAAATACCCACACCTTTTCACTTATAAGGTTACGAGTTAATATTTCGGGGATAAAATTTCTTAAAGGGGGAATAATCTAATGACCGAAACATTTTAATAATATTTGATTCCAATTTTTTTGTTATTTCATTTTATACTCCACAATACTATATCCGTTAATTAATTATGTGATAATAATTAAATGAAAGAATTGGGTTTCAACTGTTATATGATCATTGGTCAATAATACCATAGGAAACTAAACTCTTTACATTACAATTATTTTTTATAAATATAAGTGATCATGGATAATATAGAGAAATGATTAGATGGCCTCATCCAGTAGACTCGGGTTGTATGAAGCCCGTCTGTCAAATCTTGGGAAGGAGGTAGCATCTATGGTCTTTGCTCGTGACCATGCCAAATATGATCTTCCACATGTGAAGCTTGAACGAAATTTCCTAAGAGAGAATTTCAAGGTGATAGTAATCACCACTCAGGAAATGTTGTTCGAGTCTCCCTAAGTTTCTATCACCATAGCACACATTACACTTAGTTTTTATGCAGGTGTTAGAAGGGGATATATAACAAGGCCTGAGATACTTTTTTATAATCCCATGTTTTTAAAAAAATGGTTATTTTTTATAATGGTAAAATTTGTGAATTTCAAATGTTTGGATAAATATAGGATAAATATTATTGATGAATTTTGGAAAAAATGTATTTTCAAATTTTCATGTAAGCATTAAATAATTAAAAATGTGATATAATTTACAAAAAAAATGGTCTTTTACAGTTGTGATTATTAAGAAATTTAGAGTCTAATAAGATCAACTTATTTTTAGTGAATTGTAATGTATAAATAGTAACATATCCTTATGAATAGTAATGAAAATTAAATTGGCCAAAAAAATAGAAGCATCACCCATGAAAATATAAATATAATGTAGAAATCTTAAAAGTGAAAACAAATGATCATATTATAAGTTTTGTCAAATTTTTAGGTTATAAATATTTTATATAAAATTTTATAATAAATTTAATAATTTATATTTAAAATTTATTTTCATAAAATTCAATCATAAATTTTTACTTTATTGTCTTATGGTGATAAAATAATTTTTGGGACATTGATAAAATTTTCAAAGTGTTATAAAATACGTTATAGTTTTTGAGATATTTTTTGAATGAATAAATATTTTATTTAAAAAGTATATATAAATTATTTAAAAAATTATTTTGATAATATTGAGTTCATTTTTGAATTCAGATCATCGATATTAGGTTGGGACAAACATTGGGATTTTTCTAAAACAGTTGAATTTTTGATGAAAAGTAAAAATACAGTTTTGAGTTTTATGTGTTTAATTACATCATTGATGATGTAATCATGATGTAATCGTGATGTAATCAATCTGGTCAACCTGTTAATTTTAATATATGCTATGAGGTGTCCCAAGTGGATAATTCCATGGGCAAGCCCATGGTTTTGATAATACCACCGATGAGGTGTCCTTTGAAAATTAATTAAATATTCCGTCACATTTCATATAAATACCATTCCATTTCCACATTCATTTAATTCCAAAATCCTCTTAAAACAATATATATGGTTTTTATACCTCCCAAGGAGTCCTCTCAAGGTTCCATCAAGCCCCCCAAGATCCCATCCTTATAGCTTTAAAATATACTCTTCAAGGTAAGGGATTCTTTCACCATCCTTTTTTAATGTCTTAACCCGTATAGCCCGAAAGGCTTATTTTTTATTTTATTTTATTATGGATACTCTCCCTTTTAAGGGTTGAATGGGAACCCGTACAAGACCTATTTTCCCAAGGCACAAGGCCCAACTGACCCGCCAAACATGACTCGAAGCCCTAGAGGCATACCATGCCCAATACATGTCTCGTAGGCCTAGCCCACATGAACATACCCTCCCCAAAATATGCTTCATTGATCACATTGATCCCCACCTTACATTGATGATCTACTTGAATTTCCCCATAAAAAGCTGCACGGTGCATGGTTCCGATGGCGGTTGTCATACCCTCTCATTCTTCCAATTCGGTTAGCTCTGCTTCTGGTGGCTGCTACTCTTATTGCTCTAATCATCTTCTGGGGCCTATTAATTGTGAACAAGGCTACTCCATTGTCTTCTTAGCCCGATGGCCATGTGACCCTATGTCCTTTGATGACTCAAAGGCCCTTGAGACCCGTTGGCCCAAACCACTGGCCCGATGGCCCAAATTGGTTGAATAGTTCATGCTGCTACAGTTCCGAACAATAATTACTACTGTACTACTACATTGAAAACTTTAATGATGCTATAGTACCCTAGAAATTGTCCTCCACCCGATTTTGTACCTTGGTCTATTGGATTCCATGAAGGAGCTCTTACCACTCTGGTACGGGCTTGTTGGCCTCTTTTTATGTCTTGACTTCTTTTATGTTATGTCTTATTTTTTTAAAATTATTATGATTGGGTATGTTCAACTATATCCTTATTACTTAAAATTTCAGGTTCAATTGATAATATACATGTTCCACTCTCATCAACAGATTTTTTGAGTTTTAATGGGACGTTGTTAGGATGCCAAATTTTGGTAAAAGAAATCACATCTTCTCTATCCCTTCAAGTTTCATTTTAATATGGTATCTCTTTAAAATATTCATAAAGTGATCTTGTTTATTTTTATTCTATACCGATACGATATAATGAGTTATTTATGAATGGGTGACTCTTTTCCCCTCTCTTATCAATATTTTCTTAAAAGATTTTATGTAGCTGTTATGCTGCATAATTTTCATCTCAAAATCTCTTTCTTTTTCTCAAAAAATTCAGCTGTATTATTTTCGTGGATACCCAAATATATTTTTATTTATATGGGAAATAATCAATGCATAATATATCTATTTGATTTTGTAATTTAAATACATATAAACCTCACTCCCTATCCACGGGTTATAGAAGAGATAATGTTCTTATTTTTAAGTACTTTTTAAACGTCAAGATTTTGACATGAAACCCATTTCCTTTATTCTATTTTGGTTATTTATGAAATGTTTGATTATGATATATATGTCTTACATAAAAATAATAACATATTAAGGGTATGTCCTGATAGCGCTTCAATGAATTGGGTAAAGAATTAATCATTAGAGATGAAAAATATCATGATACCTTGGTGAATAACCATGGTAATGTTTTTATGACACCTTGGGAATCAACCATGGGGATATGTTCGTGAATGTCTTAATGAAATTGGGTATCCACATATAAATGTTGTGATTCAAGTTCTTTTTTATTATGATATTACACTTTTTTATTTTCTCATGACTTTTGTTTTTAATGAAGTTCTTATTAATATCTCATGTAAACTGATTCCCTTGATTTCCTTACTGGGAAATTTTCTTACCCATTCTATTGATGTAGGTCTCCATGTTATGGGATTGATAATTTATTCATAGGTTGAACATATGACGATGCCTTACAATGTGATTATAATAATGTTTTATTTCGTTTTAAGGTTTTATGTTCCTGATTTCTATGACACTAGAATTAAAGATCCTATCTTTGTAAAATTAAATGAAAAGTTATGTAATATTAATGAGCGATACCATAATTCATAAGACGCCTTATGATGGTTTGTATTGTAGGACATTTCGACCAACCTGTGTTTGATAGAGCCAACAGAGGAATCTATGATGGGACCCCATCTTGTTCTTGAGACCACTGAGCTAGGGAAACTAATTCCGAAAAAGATGGATACTTCTTGTCTCATCAGAATACATATGCCCTTCACCACAGATTACCTTTGGAGTTCGAGGTTAGGGATAAATTATTCTTATGTGTTTCACCTAAGTTAGGACAAAATTGGATCAAGAGACATTTTAAGCTTTCTCTGAGATACATTATTTCTTTTGACATTATGGAGAGGGTTGGGTCGGTTTCTTATTAGTTGCATTTACTTTAGATGTATCGGCCTATGCACAATTGCTTCTATGTTTATTAGTTGAAACATCAATTTTCAGACACATCTTAGGATTTTATTCTTGAGGAAGTTGAGTTATAGGTAGATGTGTCGTTTGAGGAGTATCATATTCTAATCTTTTATCGTAGCATGATGGTTCTGTGTGGCCATTATGTGGATTTATTAGGGGTGTTATGGAATCATGGTCATGTTTAGGGTAAAACCTAGGTTTGGGAGGTCGATATATGATCGTTGCCGCCAAATATGTTCTTAGATGTTTCTTCACCACACTTGGAATAAAATTCAGGGATGAAATTTTTTAAAGTGGAATGTATGTAAGAATATGATTATTCCTTTTAAGTAGAGATAATTATTTTATGTTTTTTAGAATAAATAGGATGAAAATAGTCCAAGTACTAGCTACAGTCATGTTACATCACGAGACTAGGTGTCGCATGCCATTTAATCCCAATACATGTCATGTAAAGCAAGTCATCAGACCTGGGTATGACGTCTAAGTTGATGTTAGCAGAAAAAGAGGATCAATCATATACACACAATGGATTTTCTAATACATGCCATGTAGTTTTCATTTTGGGATAGAATCCGCAACAACCTTCTGTTTTCTCAGTTGGATAGAACCATCACTTGGGTTTCTTGAATTGCAGCACTAGATGAAGTTTTTCCTCATGATTCTTCGTCCAAACTTATATTTGAACTCTTTAAAATCTGTTGGAACCCTTATGGTGACATCTCTATTTCTCTTAAGCCGGTATTCATTATTTGTTTTATCATCCTAGTTTTTGGGTTATGATAACTTATTCTCATTTTATAGATATACTACATTCTAGGATGAAATAGAGGCTGATGCATGATGAGGAGAGTCATACGATAATGAGGTAGGTAGTCTCATGCCTTTTTCTAAGTGTCAGGAGGTTTATATATTCCAGAGTGTAGTGTTCTAGTTTTTTTGGTGTCACCTTTTTTTTATAATTACCCCTTTTTCTTATTGATTATTAAGTAATTTAATAAATGATTTAAACAATGTTTATGTTATATACATTGAATTATGGCCACCCCAAGGTTTTGATTCCCATGAATGAAAGTTTAAGACATTTCTACAAGGATTCTTATGAGGAATACCATTGTTTCAAATTATTATGTTGATTAAAATGAAATTGGATCAATAGATGAATTTCCCACATGAGTTTATGAATTTTAAATCAATGTAATAGTTTAATTTACTTGTGGTTTTTGTTATTCTAATTGTTCCAAAGTGAGTAATTAGGAAAGGCAGTCCTTATATGGATGGTCCTTCCTTAAGAATATATTGGATACTTTTAGTTTTGTCCTTTTTATATATAAATTTTTTTTAATTGAATCGTAAATGTTTATATGGTAAATAGTAATAGGTGAATCATATATTCATATTTGAATGATATGGATGGGTTCATATGACTATTATACCTTATAACTCGAGAGATCCATGTATCCATTTAGGGATTCAATGGATGAACCAATAGGGGGTTATATGTTTATACTTCGGTGAACAACATATATAGTGGACATGTTCAAGGAGGATTTATTTAAATTTAGAGTAAAATATAGTTATACTGAGGGAATTCATGTATGTGTTTTAGAAGAAGTGTTTATATGTCTTCAGTGATACATGTGGCTTATTTATATGATCCAAGTATAGTTTCTTTGACATGTACTCGCACTACGCCTAGAGTGATATCAGGTTTGTTAGAGGAACTTTCAGATTAGCCTGTTAGTTGTAGGTGAAATAAACATGGTCTTATACATGAATTATTAATTAGGAATGCCATGGATAGACATATATTATAATTAGGATATTGATATAGAATGAAATATGAGGCATATACCATGAAAATGGATATGGTTGGATTCAGTCTTCACTATACTTTTTTAGATATACTTATAAAGAATTTGATTTTCTTCCATTTATACAGGGGATTTTAGGCTTCTTCCATATTTTGATACTTATATAATACATTTTAATTGCATTGTAAATGAAAATGGTATGATAGTAAATGGAAAATAGTTCTCGTAAGACTATTTACGTTTTTTTACATCATAGCTTATTTCATTCATTATTGTACATTGACTAATATATATATTCAATGAAAGATTGGCATATACTTTGGGTAGTTACCTACTTGGATTTAGTCTCACATCTTGTTTGGGTTTTTTTGGCCCAAAGTGATTAAATTGTATAGGAGTTGATAATGGGATGTTCCTTTCTCCATGTACATGATTTTCTACTTTGGAGAAGGAGAGAAAGGAACCAAGCTAAGGATTATGATGCTTGCAAGTTCATTTTTCCTTTTATTATTTTTGGTACTTATATCATGTATTACATTTGTTTGAAATTTTTATAATTTCTTACTAGAACATGTTTCCTGTATCATCATCATTTCATTTACATGAAATATATATAATTATTTTATTAGTCTTCTTCTATTTACTTCTACTATATGGAATTACTACATCCATTGTTGAGTATATATTGTATTTTTTTGTCTTATACTATTCCAAGGTGTTAATAATATCCCCTTGATCACTTCTAGGTCTTCACTTCTAGTCGGTAGCCATTGGGGTTTGCGAAGATGCAATGAGTACATGTGGCCAACCAGGTACGTATCACCTTTATTGTACAATCCAGATCTGGGATGTTACATCCTAATCCCAATTCAGCATTAATGTTCATTGAAATTGTTCTCCCCATAGATTTGGGATCTGAACTTTCCAAAGATGATATCCTTCCTCTCTTGTGATTTTCCTTTCTACTCTTTCTACCAATCATTTATATAACCCTTCTTCCCTGAGGATATGTGTGTCAGTGTTGCACCCCTTCATCACAACTCCCAAGAGGTTCCTCCTGCTACTTTTCCACCCATATTTTTACCCCCTGAAGAGATTCAAATCGTATGTTCATCAATGTAGGTAAACTTTAATCTATTTTAATTTGAGAATTATGTGTTTTGGTTGTACTCTTATATACTTGTGAATATATATGGACAAAAATTTTAAGAATATAAAAAAAAGTAATAAATGAGGGCATGGGAATGTGATGATAATGATCATGTTGTTATATCTATTATTTGATCCTTATTGATTATTGTAACCTAATATAAATCATGGTTGTTAGTGGTACTTGATTGAACACAGAAAATGTTATGCAGTTGTTTATTATCGATCCCATATGAATTAACTTGTGGATATTAAATTTTTTTAACCATGTATATTATGTTAAATAAATTGATGCCTTTCGATCAAATTTTTTCATATATAAACCTAGAATTATTAATGTTGAAATAAAGAATAAGTGTTTGATTAAACGGAATACACATTTCTTTATTGTTGAGGTTATTATTTTTGTGTGGCTTTGTTCTTTATTTTTTTCTTGTGTGGTTGTGTGGTGATAGGGTTGAGTGCATGGGTTTTTCTGGGGTGATATGAGTCGAAAATGTTATCCCAGATTAAGATATTGAATTGTTGGGGAGTGGATGGGTAGTTTTTTAGATATAAGTATACATGATGGGTTAGTGATTTTTTATGTATCATGATATTTATATACTCACCCCACCCTAGTTGATCACCAGGTTTCGAACACGCCCATTATTACAGGGGAGGATGGCATTCCCAAACATCTAAGTGGGATGATGGATGACTGACCACCCTCTCGTCCCTACAACCTCTTTCATGAGGTTTAATCTCAAGATCCTTCAGGAAGGATAATTTGTATGGGGCCGAGTTGTGTGTGGGAGAGTTTTGGTTTCCAATGCGTATAGGGGATAAGATTGGTTGTGATATCCCAGTTATCTTTGGGATTTGTAATGGTATGTGGACTTGGTTTCTATGGGTTGGATATGGTGTGGTTTGCAGGAAAATTGTCTTTGGGATGGATGTGGGGTGATATTTGGACCTCGAGTTGGTCACACTATTAGTTATAGAATATTCATCATGTGTTACATCACTTCACCATATCACACCTATTCTAATGGGTAATAATGAATTAATGGATAGGAGAATTGGGGATGGTCACGGGTATGATGTTTGATCATAGGTAAATGTAGTTAGTTTGACTATTGTATATACTGTAGTTAATCAGGCAGTGATTGTTGAGTGTAACCTAAAGCAATCTGGAGGTGAGAGATAGGGGGTTCAACATCGAGATCATGTACTGTCTTGAATATTAGTTAGATGCTTTGTCTAGAGCCTACTCATGGTGATGTGAGCAGTCAAAACTTTTCTTCCCATAACTTATTGAGGTTTTACCGTTGTGGTAAGAAAAGTCATACAAGTCCATATTGTCTGTAGGATCCAGTCAAGTGTTGATCTTTCTGCATGATGGGATCTTTAGAGAAGTTATGTGTGACATTAAGAACAACATCTCGTAAAAGAGGGTTTGCACTGACTCCACATTATAGAGACTGGTCAGGAGATTTTCATCCAAATGAGAGATAGGGTACATGAGGTCAAGCTGAGGGGGTATTCATCACCATGGTAGCGAGACCATATATTCTCAGTGACAACAAGGTGGATCATCTCATGGAATCCATGAAGTCTTATAGGGCCACATAACATGTAAGACTTATGAAGTTGAACAATCCCAAGTGGAGGAGGATCCTAGACCCTCTACTATCAATTGTACTATTCTAGTCACCTCAATTTTAGCTTCTTGTAATTTTTAATATAGAGGGTTCAAATTGTTTCAACTATATACCCATTATGAAGAGCCTTGGGATCTGTGTTTTTACTTCTAGATGATGTTATGATACTCTACACTCAGTCAGATATTAGATAGATAGGTGTGCATCCGTTCAATGAGTTCTCCCTTCATATGGGGGGTGTAACTTCATATGGGACCTCTGTTTCATAGATATCATAGTCTTTGATTTTATACTTTGAATGAGTTAGTTGGTTCCTTTGTAATCCTTTTTTGATTTCTATCACCACTGAGTGAGATTCACATCACTAGAAGGTGGAGATTTTCTATATAATTGTTAATGGGATGTCCATGCAAGCCAAGATGGACCCATGTATCGTGGGTTGGTTGGGATGACAACCTAGATTTAATTTTTTTTATCTGCATTACTAGGGAACACATCATACGGATTTTCATCTAGAGGGTGATGGTTTTTTGTACATCATCCTAGATGATCTTTCATGTTTATCTCTAGAGAGTGGTAGAGTTCTCTATCGATCTAGTGCTTAGAGCTGAACTGGTATCCATTTCTCTTTGTAGGTTGGCTATGACAGAGTTACATGAGCTCAAGAAAAAAAAATAGGATTTGGAAGCTAAGGGTTTTTTCAAAACAAATACTTCTTCTTGGGATTTTTAGGTCCATTTTTTTAAAGGGAAAGCTGATTGCCCGAGGCTATGCCTGGATTATAGAAAATTAAACTATTTGATGGTAATGAACCAGTATCCTCTTCCACGAATAGATAATGTCTTCATTCACCTATGATGACCCCGATATTTCTCAAAGAATGGTTTTAAATCTAGTTATCGTCTTATGTATGTTATATCATTAAACACACCCCACAAAACCATTTGGATTAGGTGTGATCATTATGTGTAAAAGGTAATTTCATTTGGTCTAAATAATGCGTAGGTAGATTTTATGGTACCGATGAACAAATGGTCCCATCTTTATCAACATTTTTTTATTGCGGTATTTTGGATGATATCGTGGTGTATTCTCATAATTGACATGACCATGCTACAGATATTGAAATTGTTTTGATTAAATTTAGAGAGAATCAGTTTTATGCTATGATCATAATGTGCCACACATAGTAGGATCATATTCACTTCTTGGGTCACATCATCTTAGAGAAAAGACTATCAATGGACACAGTGAAAGTGAGAGAAGTAGTTTCGTAGGATCATCCCATGAAAATCATTAATATGGTGAGTTTTCTATGTTCAAATGCTTACTACAAGTGTTTCATAAAGGGATTCTCACTATTAGTAGTGTTATTTATAGAGCTGACTAAAAAGGGTGTGATGTATGTGGGGAAATATTCCTATGAGATGACCATTCAAGATCTGAAACGGAGATTGAATTTGGCACTGATACTGATTTACCAAGAGCATGCAGAGGGTTACGCATTGTTCTATGACCTATCAAGTATCAATCTAGGAGTAGTTCTTATGAAATGGGATTGATTCCTTGTGTACGGGTGTCAGAAGTTGAGGCCACATGGGAGTAATTACCCAAAACACGATTCGGAGTTGGTTTTATTTGTTCATGGTTTATGTTTTTGGAGACATTTATCAATGGGATAGGATGATGTGGTGTAAAAATACCACAAATACTCAAGTACATATTTACTAACTGTGATCTAAATTTGAGACAGTGAATGTTTGTGTAACACCTTCAGTATTTTGAATTCAATATTTCCTATATTTATATTAGAATAAGTAAATTGTCCAATGCAATGGGATGGAGAACTCAAATACAGGTGGTGCATTTGGGAAGTAGCATATTTTAGGTTATGGTATTGTTCTCTATGATTCATTTGGAGGTTCACATCGTTTAGGGGAAGAAGATTCATTCTTCATTTGATGTTACATCCACCCTACTAGACAAAGTGAGGATGATTTATCTATATAATTTAGATAGGCTAGTTCAATAGGATATTGTGGAAGGTGAAGACCCTCTTCCTAGTTTAACCATAGGCATGGGTGAGGTTCTTATTTTACAAGGTTGTATATGGGTTTTAGAAAATATGTGCAAGGTGATGATGCATGTTTTTCATGAATCTATATGGATAATGAATCTGAGTGTCAACAAGATGTATCATTACTTAAATAGTTTGTATTGGTGGCCAGTTATGAAAAGGGATGTATCTGGTTTTGTTATAAGGTGCTCCACCTATTAGTACGTGAAGGAGGAACACATGAGACCAGCCAAACCTTTAAAATAGAAACCCATTTCTATGTGGTAATTTAATGATGAGTTGGTTGATTTAATTATCGGAATACCCTGCTCCCCTCAATGCAATGATTCAGAATGAGTTTTTTTATAGGCTCATGAAGGATTCTCATTTACTATTGAAGATGGAAGCCTTTAGTGTTGGTGATAATGGGAGGATGTACATCCTTGAGATTGTTCAACTATATGGGTCCCACTTTCTATCATATTAGATAGGGACATCCGGGTAACTTCTCCATTCTATAAAAGGGTACTGAGGGAAATGGGTACCCAGGTGCTTCTTAGCACATATTACCCCCACCAAACATATGGAAAGTCATAGTGATTGATTTATGTGCTTGAGGACATGCTATGTGCATGCATCCTAGATTCCATGTGTTCTTTGGAGAGAGACATACCCATGGTTGCATTCACCCTTACCCATTGGGTTTCAACTATTATATGACTGTTTGACAATATGACCATTAGAAATTAAACTCTTTTGGTTAAAATTATTGTTAATAAATACTATTGAACTTGGTTAATATAGAAAGAATGTTCGATGGCCTAATCTAGTAGACTCAGGCCATTCGAAGCCCATCTGTCATAGCATGGGATGGTGGTAGCATCTCTGGGCATTTCTCTTGACCAAGCACAATATGAGCTTCAACATGTGATGCTTGAACATAATCTCTTAAGGGAGAAGTTCAAGCTAATAGAAATCACCACTCATGCAATGTTTTCTGAGCCACCTAAATATTATATTGCCACAGAACACCTTATAATTAAGTCCTATACAAGTGTTATAAGGGGATATGTAACAAGGCCTTAGATACTTTTTTGTAATCCCTTGATATAAAAAATTGTTACTTATTATTATGGTAAAATTTATGATTTTCAAATGATTGTATAAATATAGGATAAATATTATTGATGAATTATGGAAAAATGGTATTTTAAAATATTCATGTAAACATTAAATAATTACAAATGTGAATTTTTTTAAAAAAATGTTCTTCTACAGTTGTGATCAGTAATAATTTTAGAGTCCAAGAAGATCAACTTGTTTTTAGAGAATAGTAATTTAAGAATTATAACATACCCTTATGAATATTAATGAATAGAACGTCGGCAAAAAAAATAGAAACATCACCCCTGAATATATAAATACAATTTAGAAATCATAAAAGTGACAACTGATCATTGTATAAGTTTTGTTATTTTTTTATGTCATAAAATTTTAATAAATTTTTTAATAAATTTAATAATTTAAAATGAACATGTATTTTCATTAAATTTAATCATAAATTGTTACATTATTGTCTTATGGTTATATGATAATTTCATGAGAGCTCAATTACTTTTTCAAGGTGCTAAAAAATAAGAAATAGTTTTAGGGTTGTTTTTTATGAATAAATATTAATTTTATTTAAAAATTTAATCAAGAATATTTAAAAAATTATTTTCTTAAAATGGAGTAAATTTTTTAATTTAGACAATTGATATTATGTTAGGGTAAATATTTAAGAGTTGTATGAAATAGTTGTACTTTCAGTAAATACTAAAAATAATGTTTTGAGTTTCGAGTGTTTAATGACATCATTGATGATGTAATCATAATGTAATCAATCTTGTAAACTTGTGAATAATAATATATGATTTGAGGTGTCACAAGTTTCCCATACTAGGGTAAAATACCATTATCAAGATAATGGTTTTTCAAATACCCCCGATGAGATTTCCTTTTGAAATTAATTAAATATTCTATCATGTTTCCTATAAATACCAAGCCATTCCCTCATTTTTTTCATTCCAAAGTCCTCCTCAACAATGTTCTGGTATTTCTACCTCCCAAGAAGTCTTCCCTCGATTCCCTCGATCCTCCCAAGGACACATCCTTTGAGATTTCGAAGATACTCATCACGGTAAGAGATCCCTTCACCCTCCTCTTTTTTTGTCATGACTTCCTTAAAGTTATATCATACAGTTTCCATCTTATTATGTTGGGGGAATGTTCATTTATATACTTATTACAGTCCATTTTATGTTATAATTATGAAATACCATTTCCACTCTCATCAACTAATTTTATGAATTTTTAGTGACGTTGTTAGGCTGCCAAATTTTCGTAAAAGAAATCACTTCTTCTCTTTGCCTAAGAGTTTCATTTTCATATGGTATATCCTTTAAATATTCATAACATGATCATATTTCTTTTTATTCATTACCCATTTTGTATTATGATTTATTTCTGATAGGGTTTTTCTGGTCCCCTGTCTTTTAAATGTTTTCTAAAAGTATTATATGTAGCAGTTATGCTGTAGAATTTTAATCTCAAAATCTCTCTCTTTATCTCCAAAAATATCTTGTATTATTTATGTGGATACACAAATCTATTTTCATTTCTAGAGGTATTAATCAATACATAATTGATCTATTTGATTCTATAATTGACATACATATAACCCTCACTCTCTTCCCATGGTTTATAAATGACATAAAGATCTTATTTATTATGTACTTCCTAAACGTCACGATTTTTACATGAAACCCATTTCAGTGATTGTATTTGGGTTATTTATGAAATGTTTTATTATGATATATGTGGATCTCATGAAAATAAATATATATTTTGGTTGTTCCCTGATAGTGCTCTAATGCATTGGGTAATTAATTAATATCTAGAGATGACTAGTTTCACGATACCCTGGTGAATAATCTTGGTAATGTTTTTATAACACCATGGGAAAGAACCATGGGGATATGATAATGAATGTCTAAATTAAATGTTTTATCCACATTGTCACGACCCGCCCTCGGGGTCCGTGCCGTGACTACCCCAAGCCCGCCTTCCATAGGCCAGGGGCTGGCGACTAGCACCAAGGCGTAAATCCCAGTAAAAAGGGAAGACATTGCCTTTGTAAAGTAAACAAACACCATAGAGTAAGCAAGCGGAAAGTAACACTAAGCAAAAACAGAGTACAACTAAAAGTGCGGAAAGTAAAAAGGGGCCGGAAATACAAGCCCAACTGTAATGTACAACTCGAAAGGGAAAACAGCAACTGAAAAGTAAAGCTGCTACGCCGAGCTGTCCACTGGAAATCCCACCTGAAGGGTGGGTACAGATAGCTCCTCTGCTGCTCGGGTCCCGCCGTCTGCTCCGAGTATGTCCCGCCCAGTGGTCTGCCTCTGGAAACCGCCTCGTCGTATAGTCCACCTCCAGGTACCGTCCAGTCCTCGAACACTCGGCCTCTGTCAGTACTGGCCGTCGTCTGCAACCAACACAACGAGGTGCGGGCATAGCCCGTGCAGGGGTGAGTATAACGATACTAAGTAGGGACCCCGAGACCCTCAAGGTCTCACTAAAACCAACAAGGATAACCACAAGAAGATCACAACAGATAAACTCTACTTAGGTATATGCCCATACATATACCTAAGTTATCATGTAACCCATCTCAGTCATGAGGAAACACAAGGATCATGAGATCAACGGATAACCACTACCCAGGTATATGCCCATACATATACCTAAGTTATCAAGTAACTCATCTCAATCATGAGGAAACACAAAGGTCAAAAGTCTCAGCTCAAACCAGGATTTTCATTATCGAAACCGTAACTGCTGAAGAGCTCCGTCTCTAGAGTGTATAGTGGTCCTGTCACGACTCCGAGGCCGCCGCTCACTAACCTAAGACTGCTGAAGTACTCCTCCTGTCGAGTACTGCGGGTCTGCTGCCAACTACCGGGCGCTCCGTCCGCTGAGGGTCTGCTGCCAAATACCGGGCGCTACCCAGATAGCCTACTGAGGTACTCCTCCTGTCGAGTACCACGGGTTTGCTGCCAACTACCAGGCGCTCCGTCCGCCGTGGGTCTGCCGCCAAATACCGGGCGCTCCGTCCACTGGGCTAGTCGACTCACTCCAAGTCGAGTCGGTCAAGAAGTCGTCAGGTCTCAGCCGGCTACACGGTCTCCGTACTCTGCACGCTCGTCTCCGGGAGGGTCCGCTCCACGAGCTACTGGTCGATACTCCAAGTATCACAAGGTTCCGCGAAGAAGTGTCTCAAAGGACCGTCTCGTCACAGGGGTCTCAACGCAACAGACGGCGCGTCGATCGGACGCCCTGTCTGTGAGTTATTAGCCTTTTCGTCCCAGGGGCCCGGTTGGTTTCGAGAGCGAAACCAATCCCGGCCGTATCTCAACTGTACCCCGAACTCCCATAGGGTATACTCATAGGGACCGTTACTAAACATAAACACCAACGCCGCTGACGGTTCGTCAAACGGACGTCCTGTCTGAAAGATATCAGCTTTCCCGTTCCAGGGGCCCGGTTGGATTTCGGGTGCGATCCAACCCGGCCACTACTAACTGTATCCAAAACTCGGGCGAAGGATACCAAATGTTACGTATCGTAAACAGGAACTCAACGCAACAGACGGTGCGTCGATCGGACGCACGGTCTGAGAGTTACTGGCATTTTCGTCTCCGGGGCCCGGTTGGTTTTTAAGGCAAAACCAACCCGACCGTACTCCACCTGCGTCCAAACCTCGGGCGAAGTATACCAAAAGATCTATCTCACTAAGAGGAACAAAACGCGACTGACGGTGCGTCAATCGGACGTTCGTAGCTCAAGATATGAGCGTTTCCGCTCCGAATGCCCGGTTGGTTTCGTGAACGAACCAACCCGGCCAAACTCAAAGTAATCCGAAACCTTGAGTGCGATATACCGAAACGACCGTCTCGATCCAAGGATCGCGTTTCCGCTGACGGTTCGTCGATCGGAGGTCCGAGGCTCAAGTTATGAGCCAAAAACCAATTCTGGTTCGAAACGGGGGGGTCCGGGTCCGGGCCGACCCGGCCCGACCCCCCCCCCCCCCCCTGGGGCGGCGCGGCGGGCCGCGGCGGCCTGGCGCCGCGAGGAGGCTGCGCACGCGGGGGCAATCAAGCCCCGTTTCTTGGATGGCGGCGCGGCTTTGCCGCGCCGTTTTTGTAAAACAACGGCCCCCCTCCTGGGGGCCCGCTTTGAAGGGGATCCGGGGGAGCCGCCTGCCCCCCCCCCCCCCCCCCCCCCGTGGAAACCGCTCCCCCCCTCATAAAGAGGGGGGTTTTAAGTGAAGGCCGGGGGATTAATTCCCCCGGTTTTTAAGACATCCGGCCGGCCAGCTGGCCGGCCGGTTTTCTCAAACGGGACCGGAATTTCCGGTCCCCTCCTTCGGCTTCCGAAGCCGGCGGCCCGGCCGCCAGTCTTCTCTTCCGCCGCGGCCCGGAACCGGTCGCGGTCTCCTCGTCCCGTCACGGCCCGGAACCGGCCGCGGTCTTCTCGTCCCGCCGCGGCCCGGAACCGGCCGCGGTGTTCGTCGTCCGGCGCGGTGCGACGGCACCGCGCCCCTTTCGCCGTGCCATGATTCCTTTCAACGCGGCGCGACGACGTCGCATTCTTGAAGATTTTTCCTTGGCGTAGCGCGACGGCGCCGCGTAAAATAAAAGTACGATCATCCGCGTGGTGCGACGGCACCACGCCACTTTCTTCCATCCGCAAAAAATAAACAAGAACGATGGAGGGGGGTTCGGCCGTGTTCGTGCGGTCCGGCCCCCCTCACGTTATAATAATAACGCAACTTAAAACATTCAAAAGTCTCATGTTTGACATACGAAGTCCATGATCAAGAAATGGAATAAATTAACAAAATTCAACAACCCCTACCTCGGGTATAAGTTCGAGGATTTGACTATGTTCGCGGAAGTCGACGTCGCGGAGATCGGGCGTCGCGGTAGTCGTTCGTCAATTCCGTTGACGAAGAGATACGTCCGATGTGATACGTCGTTGGAGAAACCTCTTATGTCGACGAAGGGAATCCGAGGAGGAAGCGGCGTTCCCTCACGTTGACACCGAGGACGAAGAAGAGAGGCGTCGTTCTTCGTCGGAGCTTGAGCGTTCTTCGTCAAGTTCGAAGGTTCTTCGTCAAGTTGAAGAAGAAGAAGAAAAGCTTCCAAAGCTCTCACGAAATCCTCCCAAGGTGGTAAAAGAATCCCCTAGAATAATATAAGCTTTAACTTATATTATTACATAACTTAACCACAAGAATTTCAAAGGTTTGAAATTCAAAAAGGGTTTAACTCCCTTAATTAATTAAGTAACTTAAGCCATTAAAAGAGGCGTTAAAGGAGTTGGGAGGATTTGAAAGGTTTAGGGGTTCGTGTGGGCCCCACCACACTTAATCCTCCCAAGGGAGGTTAAGTGGGTGTGGGTCCCACTTCCAACCTCCTTTGGTAGGTTTTTAACAAGTTATAATAAAATTTGTTCTAAACAAATTTTATTTAACTCAAACTAAAAACCCCTAAAAAATTAACTTTCAACCCGCAATAAACGCAACTCCCGAAAAGGTCTCTTTAAGCGAATATCGGCGCTGCGAGTTCATCGGTGCCCTCAGATTTCAATTCCGAGCACCGTATCAAAAGTTAGAAATTCCCGCTCGTTCGTTCAATGAACGTACCCGAGCCAAACTTCGGAAATTAATTCCAGGCACTCCGGGCCTCGGAATCAGGTGTCGTCTGAAACCGCGCTCTTGTAAAATTCTAAAGAAAATTAAGAAAAAATTTCCCTTGAATTTTACGGGTCTTTACATTACTCCCACCTCAGGGCTTTACGTCCCCGTAAAGATACAACAAAAACTAGGGAAACAAAAGAGGGTACTGAGCACGCATCTGAGCCTCCCGCTCCCATTTGCTCTCCTGGAGATTCCCGTGCTGCCATCTGATGCGCACAAGAGGAATCGTTCGCCCACGCAGGACCCGCTCCTGTCGATCCTCTATCTCCACCGGGACCTCCGTAAAAGTCGCCCCATCGTCAACGTCAAGCTCCCCATGGTCAAAGATGTGCGTCGGATCGTGCACGTATCTCCTCAGCTGAGACACGTGGAAGACGTCGTGCACCCAGTGTAACTGAGGTGGTAGAGCCAGGCGATAAGCCACCTCACCAACCCTGCTGAGGACCTGGAAGGGTCTGATGAAGCGCGGAGATAACTTGTCGCCTCGGCCAAATCTCCGAATACCACGTCGAGGTGAGACCCGCAAGAAGACGTGGTCACCATCCTCGAACTCTAGTGGCCTCCGCCTCCTGTCAGCGTATGACTTCTGCCGGCTCTGTGCTGTCCTCATCCGCTCCTGGATGACATGCACCTCCTCTGACGCGGCCCGGACCATCTCTGGTCCCACAAGAGCTGCAAGATTTCTTCTTTGCCGATAAGAGAAACCTGGTCTCATCCCCTGGACGAACCACATTCTTTGCCTAAGACAGTCAATCCTAACATGGATAATACTAATCCATACCAAGGATGACGTCGTATGGCCTCGACGCTACTACTAAGAGATCCAACCGTTACTCTCGCCTCCAAGGGTTGAGTCACACTGTCGGCATCAGTGTGTGGTAACTGGTCTCCTCCAGTAGATGTCTCACAAGTGAGGGTCAAGTCAACAGTCAACTGGAACCTCTTAGTAACATCACAAAAGAGGACAGGAATGAAAACATCACAAAGGATGCGTCTTTTATTATTGCAGCTCATAATACAAGACGCTACACAAAAGCAACATCAACATGGAACTAGAAGTACAAAAGACGTATCCACTAGTTCCGATCCTGTCCACCTGCTCCCAGAGCTCCATGATCGTAAGCTTCAGCTGCCTGAAGCTGTGCTCTCGCATGTTCACCTACTCCCTGTGGTCGGGGTGGACCTCCTGGTGGTGGTGGTGGCAGAGCCTCAAAGCGTCGTCCACCACCTGCTGCTCGGCCAGCTCCTCTGCCTCGTCCGCCTCCTCCCTGCGGACCGCCACGGTCGAACCTCTGCCTCTGCCTAGGTGGTTCCTCAACCGTCTGCTGCTCCTCCGCATGGCAGGTCGGGCAGTCACGAGCCATGTGGCCTTGCCCGCCGCATGCAAAGCACTGTCTTCCACTCAAAAGACTGACTCCGCGCTGTGTGCCCTGCACTGCTGAGCCAGTGCCCTGAGGTCGTCTGCCTGAAGGTCTAGTCTGTCTGGACCCCTGAGTCATCTGTCGGCTACCTGCTACCGAAACTCCGCTACGTGCCGCCCTGCGGTGGGTCGCTGCGCTGGTGAAGACTCAGCAAGGAAGCTCTCAATCAGAAGGGCCCGCTCCAGTACTCCTGTCTGAGTCGGTAAGCTGAGGGAGATCAGCGATGCCCTGATCTCGTGTCTCAAACCCTGCTCGAAGGTCCGGGCCCGGAAGAATGGGTCCCGTACCATGTCGGTCGAGTAGCGCGAGAGATCGGTAAATCTCGCCGAGTACTGAGCGACCGTCATGCTGCCCTGCCGCAGCTGCAGAAGCTCCTGGATACGCACCGCACGAAGGGTGGCTGGGACGAACTCCGAGCGGAAGAGGCTCTCAAAGTCCGTCCAAAGTAGAGATGCCTCATCGTGCACCTGGAGCATCAAGCTCCACCATCGTCCTGCTGCTGCGTGTAGTAGGCTCGCAGCGAGGATCACCATGAGGTCTGCTGGTGTCCTCACTAGCCTAAACACTCGTACCACTGCCTCCAGCCAGTCCTCTGCAGCCTGGGGATCCGTCTCCCCGCGAAACCTGGGCGGTCGCTGGCGCTGAAACTCATGCAGTGCGCTGAGGCGACGTGCATCGTCAGCGGCTGCTGCTGGAAGAATCGGGGGCTCGGCGGGTAGAGCTACCGCCGGTGCCACTGCTGACAAAGGGCCCTGCACCGAGGCCTCGTCGCTCGGTGGGCTGTCGTCACGTTCGATTCTCGAAACCCTAACTGGCTGCCGTCGTGGGGCCATCCTGAAAGAAACAACGTAACACGATCAAACGATTATACATGGTGAGCTGACCTGGTTTGAGCTGTTTTAAGGGGAAAAACCTTTGAAAACACACACGCAATCAGTGTTTTCGTGCACAAAGTCGGAAATCAGTTGTCAGGGTCCTGGTGTATGGATACGTCGGCCGCCCGCACCAACACTGGACTCCCTGAACTGAAAACCACACTCGGTACTCTCAACACTATTTCTTCACAGAAAGAAACATCAGAGTTATAAGTTCTGCGGTAGAACCGAACTCCTCTGATACCAATTTGTCACGACCCGCCCTCGGGGTCCGTGCCGTGACTACCCCAAGCCCGCCTTCCATAGGCCAGGGGCTGGCGACTAGCACCAAGGCGTAAATCCCGGTAAAAAGGGAAGGCATTGCCTTTGTAAAGTAAACAAACACCATAGAGTAAGCAAGCGGAAAGTAACACTAAGCAAAAACAGAGTACAACTAAAAGTGCGGAAAGTAAAAAGGGGCCGGAAATACAAGCCCAACTGTAAAGTACAACTCGAAAGGGAAAACAGCAACTGAAAAGTAAAGCTGCTACGCCGAGCTGTCCACTGGAAATCCCACCTGAAGGGTGGGTACAGATAGCTCCTCTGCTGCTCGGGTCCCGCCGTCTGCTCCGAGTATGTCCCGCCCAGTGGTCTGCCTCTGGAAACCGCCTCGTCGTATAGTCCACCTCCAGGTACCGTCCAGTCCTCGAACACTCGGCCTCTGTCAGTACTGGCCGTCGTCTGCAACCAACACAACGAGGTGCGGGCATAGCCCGTGCAGGGGTGAGTATAACGATACTCAGTAGGGACCCCGAGACCCTCAAGGTCTCACTAAAACCAACAAGGATAACCACAAGAAGATCACAACAGATAAACTCTACTTAGGTATATGCCCATACATATACCTAAGTTATCAAGTAACCCATCTCAGTCATGAGGAAACACAAGGATCATGAGATCAACGGATAACCACTACCCAGGTATATGCCCATACATATACCTAAGTTATCAAGTAACTCATCTAAATCATGAGGAAACACAAAGGTCAAAAGTCTCAGCTCAAACCAGGATTTTCATTATCGAAACCGTAACTGCTGAAGAGCTCCGTCTCTAGAGTGTACAGTGGTCCTGTCACGACTCCGAGGCCGCCGCTCACTAACCTAAGACTGCTGAAGTACTCCTCCTGTCGAGTACTGCGGGTCTGCTGCCAACTACCGGGCGCTCCGTCCGCTGAGGGTCTGCTGCCAAATACCGGGTGCTACCCAGATAGCCTACTGAGGTACTCCTCCTGTCGAGTACCGCGGGTTTGCTGCCAACTACCAGGCGCTCCGTCCGCCGTGGGTCTGCCGCCAAATACCGGGCGCTCCGTCCACTGGGCTAGTCGACTCACTCCAAGTCGAGTCGGTCAAGCAGTCGTCAGGTCTCAGCCGGCTACACGGTCTCCGTACTCTGCACGCTCGTCTCCGGGAGGGTCCGCTCCACGAGCTACTGGTCGATACTCCAAGTATCACAAGGTTCCGCGAAGAAGTGTCTCAAAGGACCGTCTCGTCACAGGGGTCTCAACGCAACAGACGGCGCGTCGATCGGACGCCCGGTCTGTGAGTTATTAGCCTTTTCGTCCCAGGGGCCCGGTTGGTTTCGAGAGCGAAACCAATCCCGGCCGTATCTCAACTGTACCCCGAACTCCCATAGGGTATACTCATAGGGACCGTTACTAAACGTAAACACCAACGCCGCTGACGGTTCGTCAAACGGACGTCCTGTCTGAAAGATATCAGCTTTCCCGTTCCAGGGGCCCGGTTGGATTTCGGGTGCGATCCAACCCGGCCACTACTAACTGTATCCAAAACTCGGGCGAAGGATACCAAATGTTACGTATCGTAAACAGGAACTCAACGCAACAGACGGTGCGTCGATCGGACGCACGGTCTGAGAGTTATTGGCATTTTCGTCTCCGGGGCCCGGTTGGTTTTTAAGGCAAAACCAACCCGACCGTACACCACCTGCGTCCAAACCTCGGGCGGAGTATACCAAAAGATCTATCTCACTAAGAGGAACAAAACGCGACTGACGGTGCGTCAATCGGACGTTCGTAGCTCAAGATATGAGCGTTTCCGCTCCGAATGCCCGGTTGGTTTCGTGAACGAACCAACCCGGCCAAACTCAAAGTAATCCGAAACCTTGAGTGCAATATACCGAAACGACCGTCTCGATCCAAGGATCGCGTTGCCGCTGACGGTTCGTCGATCGGAGGTCCGAGGCACAAGTTATGAGCCAAAAACCAATTATGGTTCGAAACGGGGGGGGGTCCGGGTCCGGGCCGACCCGGCCCGACCCCCCCCCCCCCTGGGGCGGCGCGGCGGCGCGGCGGGCCGCGGCGGCCTGGCGCCGCGAGGAGGCTGCGCACGCGGGGGCAATCAAGCCCCCGTTTCTGGGATGGCGGCGCGGCTTTGCCGCGCCGTTTTTGTAAAACAACGGCCCCCCTCCTGGGGACCCGCTTTGAAGGGGATCCGGGGGAGCCGCCTGCCCCCCCCCCCCCCCCCCCCCCGTGGAAACCGCTCCCCCCCTCATAAAGAAGGGGGTTTTAAGTGAAGGCCGGGGGATTAATTCCCCCAGTTTTTAAGACATCCGGCCGGCCAGCTGGCCGGCCGGTTTTCTCAAACGGGACCGGAATTTCCGGTCCCCTCCTTCGGCTTCCGAAGCCGGCGGCCCGGCCGCCAGTCTTCTCTTCCGCCGCGGTCTCCTCGTCCCGTCGCGGCCCGGAACCGGCCGTGGTCTTCTCGTCCCGCCGCGGCCCGGAACCGGCCGCGGTGTTCGTCGTCCGGCGCGGTGCGACGGCACCGCGCCCCTTTCGCCGTGCCATGATTCCTTTCAACGCGGCGCGACGGCGTCGCATTCTTGAAGATTTTTCCTTGGCGTAGCGCGACGACGCCGCGTAAAATAAAAGTACGATCATCCGCGTGGTGCGACGGCACCACGCCACTTGCTTCCATCCGCAAAAAATAAACAAGAACGATGGAGGGGGGTTCAGCCGTGTTCGTGCGGTCCGGCCCCCCTCACGTTATAATAATAACGCAACTTAAAACATTCAAAAGTCTCATGTTTGACATGCGAAGTCCATGATCAAGAAATGGAATAAATTAACAAAATTCAACAACCCCTACCTCGGGTATAAGTTCGAGGATTTGACTATGTCCGCGGAAGTCGACGTCGCGGAGATCGGGCGTCGCGGTAGTCGTTCGTCAATTCCGTTGACGAAGAGATACGTCCGATGTGATACGTCGTTGGAGAAACCTCTTATGTCGACGAAGGGAATCCGAGGAGGAAGCGGCGTTCCCTCACGTTGACACCGAGGACGAAGAAGAGAGGCGTCGTTCTTCGTCGGAGCTTGAGCGTTCTTCGTCAAGTTCGAAGGTTCTTCATCAAGTTGAAGAAGAATAAGAAAAGCTTCCAAAGCTCTCAAGAAATCCTCCCAAGGTGGTAAAAGAATCCCCTAGAATAATATAAGCTTTAACTTATATTATTACATAACTTAACCACAAGAATTTCAAAGGTTTGAAATTCAAAAAGGGTTTAACTCCCTTAATTAATTAAGTAACTTAAGCCATTAAAAGAGGCGTTAAAGGAGTTGGGAGGATTTGAAAGGTTTAGGGGTTCGTGTGGGCCCCACCACACTTAATCCTCCCAAGGGAGGTTAAGTGGGTGTGGGTCCCACTTCCAACCTCCTTTGGTAGGTTTTTAACAAGTTATAATAAAATTTGTTCTAAACAAATTTTATTTAACTCAAACTAAAAACCCCTAAAAAATTAACTTTCAACCCGCAATAAACGCAACTCCCGAAAAGGTCTCTTTAAGCGAATATCGGCGCTGCGAGTTCATCGGTGCCCTCGGATTTCAATTCCGAGCACCGTATCAAAAGTTAGAAATTCCCGCTCGTTCGTTCACTGAACGTACCCGAGCCAAACTTCGGAAATTAATTCCGGGCACTCCGGGCCTCGGAATCAGGTGTCGTCTGAAACCGCGCTCTTGTAAAATTCTAAAGAAAATTAAGAAAAAATTTCCCTTGAATTTTACGGGTCTTTACACACATATTCAATATTTGATTCTTGTTATTTTTATTATGATATTCCTCTTTTTGTTTTTCTCATGTCTTGTGGTTTTCATCATTTTTTTATTGATATCCTAAGTAAACTGATTTCCTTGATTTTTTTACTAGGCCATCTACTCACCCATTCAACTGATTAAGTCTCCAAGTTACGAGATGAAGCATTTGTTCATAGGTTGAACTTATTATTAAGCCTTAAATTTTTATTTTACTAATGTTTAATACTGTTTTCATGATTTGTGTTCTCGATTTCCAAACACTAGACATTAAAGATCCTCTGATTGTAAAATGTACTAAATAGTTATGTAATATTAAGGTGGGATTCCATAGTAGGTATCAAAGGATAGTTTAGTTATTTATAAAAATTAGGCTTTGAAAAAATTAATAATAATCCTATTAAAAAGTTTAAAAATAGGAAAAATTCCTGTTATTATGTTGGGCATTGAGTAAGTGGTTTATCAAGAAAATATATCCCTACCTGGATACGAGTAGATAGAGGTGGCTCTGGACCAGATGTACCTAGGAGTGAAAACTATGACTACGAGTTTAAGGCTTGACATAGGGTATTTTGGTATTCAACAACGGGCCTTTTTAAACTCTAGGATACGACACTCCTGGGGGATATGGTTGGTTAATCATATGGGTTTTATGAATCTGTATGATGGATTTATAGAGGAATATAATTGATTGAAGAATGATGTTTTAAGACACAAAATCCATTATAGTTAAATGATTCACTTGTCAAATAAGTATCACACTATGGTTTTATTCTTTTAGAAAATGTATGGCAATAGGAGGAACCATGAAAATTGTTACCGCAATGAACCATGCACTTACAGACCTCTTATGGAATTCGAAATGGATAATTATATACAAATTTAGATCCAACTGACTCATGTTATGAGAAAATAACTAGAATCAAGAAGAAATATTGATCTGACCATGAAGGGAACAAATTTTTATTGAATCCTCTATACATAAACGACCACCAACCCTCAGTGGATCTGCTGACCCATTGATTGTTGAATAGTGTATCACCTCTATCGAGAATATAATTTCTATGATACATTGTTCTAAACAAGAGATGGTTACCATGGATGTTTATCAATGAGAGGGAGAAGCTTAATAGTGGTGGGAACTGGTTAAAAACACACGGCCAAGAGTTTAAGTTGATGATATAGAGTGGGATGTGTTTTGAAGGAAATTATTCAACAAGTATTTTCCTTGGTCGATGAGAGCATGAATGGAGAATGAGTTTTTCAAGCTGAAGCAGATAGAGAATGAATCTGTGGGAAGCTATTTGAGAACTTCACAAGGCTTTCATGTTACACCTATGGATTTTTAATGGATCCAAATGGTATGGTTGATAGATTCATTGGTGGACTGAGTCCTTATCTAAGGAAGAATCTAGCCAACAGAGATTATGATAGCTATGAGGAGATCATGCGATGTGTGATGAAAGTAGAACTAGAGTTTAGTGAGACACAATGGTCCCATAAACACATTATCATGAAACAAATGACGGATCGAATCACAGAGAGGATATTTTATCAGGGAAGAGGAGACAAGAATCTATACTATTCCACATGTAATTAATTTGGGAAGAAGCATTCGAGGAACTGCCTACTTGGGATCAGGAAGTGCTGTAAATATGGTAGTGATGGCCATATTGAGTGGAATTTGTTGTAGTGAGGTGAAGACACAACATACCATTAATAAAGACAAATGGGTGATTGTTCAGCCCCTACATGATGTCTAATTATATAAGCATAGAAAACTATGGATCTTTTCCAATCACTATATAAATTTGAGGCTAGTGGAAGAGAATCACCCTCATCCTTAGAAACGGCCAAGGGAGAAAGGTCATACTTTTTCAATCACTGTGACAGTAGTTGAAATTCCAAATGATGTGGGGGTTGGTAAACTTGTTGTTCTATCAATGCTAGCAATTATATTGTTTGATTCAGGTTTTCGGCATTCTTTTATTTCCTCCAAGTTTGAAATGAATTTAGATTAAACCCCCGATACGGTAAAAGTAGAGTTTTCAGTCAAGACGCCTGATGGAATTATCTGAGAATCATCAGGGATTAGAAACTCTAGTATTTAATTTAGCGAGGAAAATCATATCACAAATCTATTAGTCATTCCCATGATGGAATTCGACATTATACTAGGGATGGACTAGCTCTGAAAGTTTAATTCTAAGATCAAATGTATAAGAAATAAAATTTCAGTAGTCTTGAATGGAAAAACTACACTTATCTTCAAATGAGAGATATCTAAAACTGACCATTGTCTAGAAGAACCTCATATATCCCTCTTTATGGAGTTGATCAGTGAAAAAAAAGAAGGAAATGAGTGTATGAAGATAGAAAATGTCCCCAAAGTGCAAGAATACATTGATGTATTTCTTGAGGATTTACCGAAACCTTCCACATAAAGAGAGGTAGAGTTTTCCGTTAAACTCATAACTGGTCTCATCTATTATCTATGACCCCCTACTGGATGGAAAATGTGGATCTAGATGAATTAAATAAAAAACACCAAGATCTTTTAGAGAAGGGTTTTATCCAACTGAGTGTGTCTCCTTAGGGAGCACCTGTTCTCTTTGTGAAAAAGAAGTATGGATCATTGTGGCTATGCATTGATTATAGAAAACTGAATAGGTTCATAGTGAAGAATAGATACTCTCATCCAAGAGTTGATGACTTATTTGACCATCTTCATTGGGCTCATTTTGACTCTAACATTGATCTTTGAGCAGGTTATCATCAATTGAATTTGAATATAGAAGATATATCAAAAAATGAATTTTGATCCAGATATGGTCATTCTGAGTTAGTTTTTATTCCATTTAGACTGAATATTTCACCTATTATTTTTGAGTATTTGATGAATATAGTCTTTAAGGACTGCCTTGATAGCATTGTGGTAGTTTTTATTGATTATATTATAATATATTCCAAAATCTACGAGAGGAATGAGGATCATCTATGGGTTATTTTTCAAAATGTACAGAAGGAAAGGATTTTTGTAAAGTTCAATAAATGTGAATTCTGGTTGCAAAATATTTCATTCTTGAGGCACATTGTTACCAATGAAGAATCACAGTTGACCCTGCAATGAAAAAAGCTATAGAGGTGTGGACTCAACCTAAAAAAATAACTGAGAGTTGTAGTTTTCTTGGATTGGAGGAATATTATAGGAGGTTTGTGAAAAATATTTCATGACATTCTAATACATTAACCATGTTAACTCAAAATGGGGTCCAGCTCATCTGGACAAATGACTGTGAGGAATTATTACTAGATCTGAAGAAGATATCTGTTACAACACCCATGTTAAATATTTCCTTAAGTGGAAAAGAATTCACTATTTTTAGTGAAGCATATTTGAAATGGCTTGGGTGCATCCTCATTCAAAATGAATGGTCACTGCTTATGCATCTCGACAGTTGAAGACTCATGAGAAAAACTATCCTACACATCATATGGAGCTGGCTGCGGTCATTTTTTCTCTGAACATATGGAAGAACTATCTTTACAGGGAGAAATTTGATATATACACAGACCATCAATGATTAAAGTATATTTCACACTAATTTAATTGAACATGAGATGGAAAGATGGTTGGAACTTCTCAAAGACTATGAATGTTCAATTCATTATCATCCTGGAAGAGTAAAAATTATTATTGATGCAATTAGAAGGAAATACCCAGTTGTTTATTCCACGATTAGGATTCAAAGAGATCCTTTGATCAATGACCAAGTAAATCTGGACATGGAAATTATAAGGGAAGGGACATCATCATCTCTAACCCATATTATTTCTCAATTTTCATTACTAGAGATGATCTTGAAACCTCTTAAATAAGATCCTTTGTTATAGAAAAAGTTGGATGTTGTAAAGGAATAGATGTTTCTTATGTTCAATATTGATCAAGAAGGTGTACATAAATATCAGAAAAGACTATGTGTTCCAAATATTCTAGAAATATTGTAGGACATGATAGATGAAGCTAATATCTCTATATTATCTATACATCATAGAAACACAAAAATGTACTGGGACCTTTGTGATCATTAATGGTGGGATAATATGAAAAGAGAGATTTTTTACTACACTTCATGGTGACTGGTATGTCAGTAAGGGAAGGCAGAGTGACAACATCGTAATGGGGTATTAAAGCCACTACCCATTCCAGCAGGGAAGTGGGAAATATCACTATGGACTTCTTCATTGGTCTCCCGAGAACATCAAAAGGAAACATTGTGATATGGGTTGTTATGGACTGTCTCCGAAAGACTACCCATTTTATATCTATTCAGGAAGATATATCTCTTGATCAACACTCCGGGATTTATGTGAAGTATGTGGTAATGATGCATTGAGTTCCACTTACTATCATATGTGATTGTGATCCAAGGTTCACATCAAAATTCGGGAAATATCATCAATATGAACTGAGCAATGAATTGAATTTCAGTATGGCCTATCACACCCAAACTGATGGCCAATGAAAAAGAACTATTCAAACACTCTAGAATATGTTGATAACATGGTCAATTGAATTTTAAGGTGTATGGGGTCAAAATCTCTATTTATCTATGTTCTCATACAACAACATCTTCCACTCGAGCATTCAAATGTAACCTTATGAAGTTCTATTTGGTATTTAGTGTATAAATCCTACTTGTTGGAATGAAGATTCTGAGAGAATGATTCTTGGGCCTAATCATGTCCAAGAGATCACCGAAAAGGTCCATGCCATCCAACAACACATTAAGGCTTCTCAAAGTCGGAAAAAGAGCTATACCGACAACCGTCAAATAGAATTCGAGTTTGATGTTGGTGACAAAGTCTTTATTCAAATTTCACATTGGAAGAGAGTCATGAGGTTTGTGGAAAAAGGGAAGCTCATCCTAATGTACATTGTCCCTAATGAAATCCTTGACCGCATAGGAGTAGTGGCCTATAGGCTTTCACTTCCTCCAAATCGATCACATGTTCATAATGTCTTCCACGTATACCTCTTGGGGATGTAAATAACTGACCCATGACATTTACTATATCTAGAGGTGGAACAACTAGAACAAGACCTCCCTTATAAGGTACAACCAGTGGAGATATTGCATCATAGAGACAAGGTTCTAAGAAATAAGACTACATACCTTTTTAAGGTGCTGTGGAGGAACCAAAAATGTGAAGAAGCCACGTGGGAACAATAGGATCCCATGAGGTAGCGGTACCCACACCTTTTCACTTATACGGGTACATGTTAAAATTTCAAGGATGAAATTTCTTATTGAGGGAAGAATATAATGACCCAAACTTTTGAATAATATTTTTTTCTTAATTTCTGTGTTATTTCATTTTATACTCCAAAAAACTATATCCTTTAATTAATGATGTGAGTATAATTAAATGAGACCATAGGGTTTTGACTATTATATGAACATTGGTAAATATGACCATTGGAAACTAAATATTATTGATGTTATTTGGAAAAAAGGCAATTTAAAATATTTAAGTAAATATTAAATAACAAATAAAGTGAAATGATTTTCCAAAAAATGGTATTCTACTATTTTGATCGTTAAGAAATTTAAATTCTAATAAGATAAAATTGTTTTTTTAGTGAATAGAAAAGTATGAATAATAACATACCATTAATAATAGTAATGAATAGTAAATCAGACAAAAAATAGAAACATCACCCATTAATGTATAAATATAATTCAGACATATTAAAAGTGAAAAATGATTATATTATAAGATATGTTATTTTTGTAGGTCATAAATATTTTATTTACAATTTTATAATATAATTAAAAATTAAAAATGAAAATTTATTTTCATACAATTTAATCATAAATTTTTACATTATACTCTTATGGTTATTTGATAATTTACAGGACATTGATTACTTTTTCAATGTGTTACAAAATATGTTATAGTTTTAGAGTTATTTTTTTGAAAAATAATGATTTTATTTCAAAAGAAAATTGCATTTATTTCAAAAAATTATTTCAATAAAATAGAGTAAATTTTGGAATTAGAAACATAGATATTAAGTTATGGAAAATATTTTGGAATTTTCTGAAATAGTTGAATTTTTAGTGAATAGAAATGATACATTTTTGAGTTTCGAGTGTTTAACGACTTCATTGATGATGTAATCATGATGTAAACAATCTAGTCGACTTGTGAATAGTAATATATGCTATGAGGTGTACCAATTGGAGAATACCATGGGAAAATACCATGGTCAAGTCCATGATTTTGCAAATAACACCGATGAGGTGTCCCTTGGAAATTAATTAAATATTACCTCAAATTTCGTATAAATACTATGCCATTACATCATTATTTTCCTTTAAAAATCCTACTCATATACTATATTTTCTTTATACCTCCCAAGGAGTCCTTCCAAGGTTCCCTTAAGCCACCCAATATCCCAGTCATTTAGATTTCGAAGATACTCTTCAAGGTAAGGGATTCTCTCACCCTTATCTTTTTAAGTCATGACTTCAATTGTGTTATGTCTTATAGTTTCCATATTTTTATGATGTGGTGTGTTCATATATAACCTCATTACTTTAAATTTCATGATCAATTGAAGATATACCCTTTCCACTCTCACCAACCTATTTTCTGTATTTTTAAGAGACGCCGTTAGGCTGCCAAATTTTCGTAAAAGAAATGACATTTCTCTTTTCCTTCAGGTTTCATTTTCATATGGTATCTCTTTTAGTATCCATAACAATAAATAATTTATTTTTATTATATACCCACACTTTATTATGAGTTATTTATGATTGTGTGACTCCTGACGCTCTCTTTTCAATATTTTCTAAAAGACATAATGATCTTATTTTTAAGTACTTTTTAAACGCCACGATTTTGACATGAAACCCATTTCATTGATTCTATTTGGGTTATTTATGAAATTTTGATTGTGATCTATGTGGATCATATGAAAATAATGATATATTAATGATGTTACCTCATATCACTCTAATGCATTGGGTAAATAATTAATCTCTAGAGATGAAAATTTTCATGATGCCATGGTAGATAACCATGATAATGTTATTGTGACACCTATGGAATGAAACTTGGTTATATGTTCATGAATGTCTAAATTAATTTTTGTAGCCACATATAAATGATTTGATTCATGTTATTTTTTATGATATCCATCCTTTTCTATTAATAATTTTTTCTAGTTTTCATCGAGTTCTTATTAATATCAAAAGTAAACTGATTCTGATGATTTCCTTACTAGTCCTTATGCTCACCCTTTTCATTGATGTATGTATCCAGGTTATGAGATGAATCATTTTTTCTTGGGATGAACTTATGATGAATTCTTAAAAGTGTATTAGAAGAATTTTTTATGTTTTTTTCATGTTTAATGATCCTGATTTTCAAAACACTACACATTATAGATCCTCAATTTCTAAAATGAAATGAAAAATTATGTAATATTAAGGCGGGGTGCCATAATATATATGACTCCATATGAGTATTGGTATATTAGGACATGTGGACCAACCTATATTGGCTGGAGGAAGGATATGTAGCTATGATGGGACATCATCTTGTTCAGGAGACCATGGTGCCAGATAAATTGATTACCAAAAAGATGGAAACTACTTGTCTTATCAGAAATCTTATGTTATTACCCGCAAAGTAACTTTGGAATTTGAGGTCGGGGATCATGTATTCTGATGTGTTGCACTGAATATAGGATACAAGTAGATCATAAGACATTGTATGCTTTCTTTGAGATACATTAGGTCTTTTTACATTCTGGAGAGAGTTAGGTTGGTTTCCTATTAGTTGTAGTTACGGTAGAGGTATCGGTATACGCACAATTTCTTCCATATTTATTAGTTGAAACATTAATTTTTAGACCCATCTCAAGTATTTAATCCCGAGGATGTCTATTTGTAGGTATATGTGTCTTATAAGGAGCATCCTATTCAAATTATTGATCGTATCATGATGGTTCTCTATGGTCATTGTGTTCCATTATTACTGGTGTATGGAATCATGGTCGGGTTCAGGATGAGACCTGGAATAGGGAGGCTGATGTATGATCGTTGTGGCCAAATATATTCTCAGATGTTTCTTCACCACCCTTGGAAGGGAAAGCCAAGGAAAAATTTCCTTAAAGGGTGAATTTTGTAAGAATCAGAATCTTACATTTATGTAAAAATATTTTCTTTTTGGGTTTTTAATTGATAGGAGAAAAATAGTCTAAGTACTGGCTAAAATCATGTTACATGACGCGACAAGGGGTTGCGCACCATGTAATCCAAATACATGTCATGTAAAGCATGTCAGAAGACTTGTGTATGGCATGTCTGTGGAATTTAGTAGAAAAATAGTATCAATCATATACATGCCATGTCATTTCTAGTACATGCCATTATTTTTTCATTTTTGGATTAAATCGGCAACAACCTCGTGGCTTTTCAGATGGATAGAACCCTCAATTGGGTTTCTCGAATAGCAGCACAAGAGGAAGTTTTGCATCACGATTCTTTTTCCAAACTCTAATTTGAACACTCTCAATTGCATTGGAACTGATATGGTGACATCGAAATTTCTCTTAAGACAGTATTCATTATTTCTATTCTCATCCCAGATATTGAGGATTGGTAACTTATTCTCATTTTGTTGATATAATCTGTTCTAGGATGAATTAGTGGATGACGCAGGATGAGTAGAGTCGTACGAGTATGAGGTAGGTGGTCTCATGCATTTTTCTATGTGTCATGATATTTATATATTCTATAGTGTAGTGTTCCAAATTTTTTGGTGTCACCATTATCTATAATTATCCCTTTTTTCTTATTGATTTCTAAGTATTTGAATAAGTTAATTAAAATGTTTTTAGGTTATATACATTGAATTATGGCCACCCCAAGGTCATGTTTCCCTTAAATGAATATTTACGACCTATCTCCAAGGATTCCTATGAGGAATGTCTTTGTTTCACATTATTGGGTTGATTAAAAATAAATTGGTTCAATATGTGAATTTTCCATGTGAGTTTGTAAATTTTAAATCCATGTAATAGTTTAATTTTCTTTTGGATCTTGTTATTCTAATTTTTCCCTTGTATGTAATTGGAAAAGCCAATCCTTACGTGGACTGTCCTTCCTTTAGATTATATTCGATGCTTTTAGTTTTTACCTTTTCATACATAATAAAATATTTAATTGAATCATAACTATTTTTTGATAAATAGTAATGGTTGAATCAGGGATTCATATTTTAATGATAAGTATGGGTTCATATGACTATTATACCTTAAAATTTGAGAGATACATGTATTCATTTAGGGAATCCATGGATGGACCAGAAGGGGGTTATATGATTAAGCTTCAGTAAAACACGGATGTAGTGGACATGTTCAGGGATGCTTTATTTAAATTTTGAATGAAACGTGGTTCCACTGAGTGAATCCATGTACGAGATCTTTAGAAACTGTTTATATATCTTAGGTGATACTTGAGGCCTATTTATAGGATCCAAGGTCGATTTCGTAGACATATACTCACACCACACATAGAGTGAAATCGGGTTCCTAAGAGGATCTTTTAAATGGGCATGTAGGATGTAGGTGAATAAAACATAGATTAATAAATGAATTAATATTAATAAATTTCAAGGAAATAGATATATTATTATTTTTATATTGATATGGAATGATTTATGAGGTGTATACTAAGAAAATGTATATGATTGGTTTCAGTCTTCACTTTTCTTTTATAGATATCCTCATAAAGTATCTGTTGTTCTTCCATTTATACGGGGGATGTTAGGCTAATTCCATATTTTGATACTTAATTAATTCATTTTAATTGAATTGTTAAATAATATGGTATGATTGTAAATGGAAACCAGTGCCTGTAAGATTATTTATCTTTTTGTACATTATAGATTATTGATATATATTCACTGATAGATTGGCATATACATTGGGTAGTTTCCTACTGGGATTTAGTCTCAAAAATTGTTTGGATTATTTTTTTGGGCCAAAAAATTATATTATACTTGTGTCGATAATTTAATGTGCCCTTCTCTAGGTAAATGATCATCTACATTGGAGAATGAGAGAAAGGAACCATGCTGACACTTGCGATGATTCCGAGTTCATTTTTTATTTTTTATTGTTGGTACATATATCATTTATTATATTTGTGTGACATGTTTGGGATTTTTTGGTAGAACATGTATCATGTAGCACCAAATTTTCATTTATATGAAATCTAGTTAATTATTTTATTAGTATTCATATATTTTCTTCTGTTGTATGCTATTACTGCAGCTTCTATTGATTTTTTTTGTAATATACTCTTCCAATGAGGGCATAATATTCCCATGATCACTTCTAGTTCATCACTACTAGTCGGTAGCCTCTAGGGGTTGGGGAGTTTCACATGATTCCAATTAGAAATCATGGTATAGAGCTCCTTTGAGTTGCATCTAGATATGGGATGATACATCCTAATCACGATTCAACATTAATTTCCATTTAAATTGTTTTCCCCATAGATTTAAAATCTTACCTTTTTGAAGATGAGATCCTTCGTCCCTTGTTCATTTCTTATCTTATCATTCTACCAATCATCCCCATAACCCTACTTCCATGAGAATCTCTGCATTAGTGTTTCACCCCTAGATAACAACTCCCAATGGGTTCCTCCTCCTACTTGTCACCCCCTATTTTTTCTAAAGGAGGGGTTTCCAATCGTATGTTCATTCTTATAGGGAACCTTTCATCTATGTTAATTATAGCATTATGTGGTGTGGTTGTACTCATATATCATTGTGAATGTATATGGATAAAAAATTAACAAATATAATAAGATGTAATAAATGAATTCTTGGGAATGTTATGATGATGATCAAGTTGTCTTATCAATTAATTGATACTTATTTTTTATTATATCCTAATAAAAATTAGGGTTGGTGGTGGTACTTGATTTCAAACATATGATGTTAGGGGGATGTTTATTATTTATCCCAAATAAATTACTGTATTAATATAAAATTTATTAACCATGTATATTAGATTAAATAAATAGATGCATTATGATTGAACTTTCTCTTTGATAACCCTAGAAATATTAAAGTTAAATTACAAAATGAGTGTTTGATAAATATGAATACAAATTTATTTATTGGGTTGGTTACTATCTTTGTGTGTATTAGTTCTGTATTTTTCCTTGTGTGGTTGTGTGGTGCTTGGGTTGTGTGCACTGGTGATGCTGGGGTGATATGAGTGGTGAAATGTTATCTCATATTAAGATATTGAATGATTTTGGAGTGTATGGGTAGTTTTTGTTCTACGAGTAAGATTTTGTAGTTTTTGAAATATTTATATAGCTTGTTATTTATATACTAACCCCACCCTAGAAGATCACCATGTTTTGAACACCCATATTTATTATGGGGGAGGGTGACATTTCCTAACATCCCGGTGGGATGATGGATAATTGGCCACCCGGTCTTCCATACTCCCTCTTCCATGTGGTTTTATCCTATGATCCCTTAATAAGGTTATTTTTTATGGTTCCGATGAGTATCTGGGAGAGTTTTGGTTTCCCATGTGTATTGGGGATAAGATAGGTTGTGATTTTCTAGTTGTCTTTGGGATTTGTTGTGGTATGTGTACTCGGTGTCTGTGGGTAGGATATAGTGTGGTATGTGGGCCAAGTGCCTTTGGGAAGGATGTGGTGTGGTATGTGGCCTAGGTGTGTGTGGGTGGGTTGTGACGTGCTACTTTTGGAAGAGGTGGGAGCGGCAAGTCGTTTGTTGTTAGTGTGTGAGAGTGGATAATCTCTGGGAATATTATTCAGGGTACCCTATCATTGATGTTATATATTTTAAATTATATGAATTTTATTATTTGGTGATTGTGCCTTTGTGGAGGTTTGGGTGGATATTATAACTTTTAAGGGATTTTGGTTTCATAGATTTATCATAAATTAATTTGTATACTTCTCCACTTGTGCATGATAGACGTTGGTTATCCCCAACTAAGTATACATGCACTCTCACCCTATGTATATAAAATTGTTTTTAGGTTTCCAGGAGGACTATGTGGATTGTGGTGGGAATAGATTACGTGGATGTTGGTATAATTTCCATTTTTATTATTATATTTTATGTTTTGTTATTTACATTGGATATTTTCATTGCATTTCTAGCCGTTTAACTTTTAATATAAAGTTGGGAGGATTTTGGCATCTATTATATATATTTATTTTAGTTTTTATATGGTTGACACATCAAATATGACAAAATTTATTACTATAAAAAAGTTTAATGCATCCCATTTTGTGAGATTTGTATACCCTTGGTACCTATCACTACCCAAGGAAAATGATATAGTCCACCATACACTCGCACGGTATATTTGTTTCCCATTTTATGGAATTACGTGAAGTCTTATTTTGAACCCATAGATTAAAAACATATGATTATTTATTATTTACTTTTTTATTATATTATCATGTAATAAGAATAAATGAATGGGTAGGAAAAAAAATAAAATAGAAATGCAACTTGAAAAACCATACCTATTTTTTCAGGTGACTCATTTTTGATTACCCAAAAAGGATTCCTTTATGTAATTTATACCTAGTATTTGGAATCTAATAGGATGTTTCAGAACTAAGGAGCTTATTTAAGGAGGGGTTGGATGTGGCAATGTTCCTGAGATGTGTGAAATAGTGAGGGGTGAGTGGACCATGATAGCAGAGGAGGAGTTCCATTCTTGTAAATATAAAATTCTAAACACTATAGAGAGGTCACCATTAAAACATGTGCCTCTGAAAATTATCCATTTTGAAGAAGTGAGAGTATATGGTCTAAACATGTCTATAAAATGGATATTTACTTAGCTTCAATTTTATTTAGTCTCTAATTTTATATTTTAACCACTAAGTTAACTTGTTTTCCATTAATCATTATAACTAATTTTAATTACATTCAATAATATTTGGTTATGAAACTATGTTAAACATATTATAAAATATATATTATTATTATTCTGAATATGGAATCTATATTTCGAAATTCATAATAATATATGTGGTAGAAATTAATTTAAATAAAAATTCTATAGGTAGGAGGACACGCTGAGGTTTTAATGAGATAATATTCAAATGTTCTAAATTTTTTGATACCCAATTTAGATGTGAAATTGATTCTAATGAACTAAATTGGATTAATTTTTTTATTATTTATAGAAATATAATTTAATAAAATTAAAATATAATTTAACTATATAAATAAAATAAATAAAAAATAAATTTTCAGTTAAAATTCTATGTTTTTCACAAATCATTAAGAAATGAAACTTCACATAATAATATCACAATTTCACCCAATGAAAATTTAGAAATTTATCATTAAAAAACGAGGAATAAATTTTCTTATAAAAATTAAAAAAGTGTAAAAATTAGATTTTAAAAAGGTTTTTATTAAAAGGTGTTAGAATAATCATTTCTAAACATATATCATTATGCATAAAAGTGGATGTATTCTTATCTCTTAACTAGAAAACTAATAAGATGAACATAAAGAATTTGATTGAATAAAATATAATTTTGTTTAATTTCATTAATATATAAAAACTTATTTAACTAATATATTGAGGTGAAACATGTTTTATTATATTAATATAGTTTTCTAGTAAAATATTTAATTTAATTTCTAAAGGGTTTTATTGTATTTTCAAGTTAACTATACATAAAATAATTTTTTTATATACTTGTTTAATCAGTTTCTTCATAATTTAATTATTCTTATTAATATCCTACATTCCAATGACTAAGTGAAATATATGTTAATATTTTAATAATATTATTAATAATACATTGTAGATTTGTACAATTAGATCTTGTGAGTAACATAAGTAACCAATTAGAATAGATATTGTAATTAGAATTAGAGAAAATTTGTTTTTCATATACCATTACCTAATATAATTGTTAGTAGTATGATAAGATTATCTGGATATTAAGTTTAATGAAATCCAAATATAGTTATTTCATATAAAAAATCCATATTCATTATTACCTGCAACATAGATTATTGAAAAGTATAATTTAGTTTGAAAAAATATATTTTAAAAAATCATAGGGTGTTACACTCTACACCCCTTAAAATAATTTTTCCCTCAAAATTCATCTGTGTTATCAATTTTTTAATATTTTAAATTTCAATCATAAAATCCCACATCATAAAAAATAAATACTAGAACATACATTTAGTGGGAATGTTGGATCCATAAAGATTTCATAATGTATCTCACAACCAGGATTCCATGTGGGAGAATATAGGTGAATATTTTTACATATTATAAAATCATAACAACAGAGAGTGAAAAATATCATTGAACACTTGAAAGTGGGTGATCTGTATGAAGTTAACAATCAAAAAACTAAAAATTGAAGAGGCATTAATGTGGTCATTGATATATTAAAAAATGGTGATAATATTGAAAAATTTATTTCATGACCCTTTTAATAAATTAAAATAATTACCCTAACAATAAATATTTTATTGATTTTAGAATAATCTCACCCTTTATTATGCCTTTATAAATTTCCACATCATATCTTAATATATGAAATTATGTTGAATTTTTCATTCCAAAATCATTTGAAGATAATAAGATCTATAAATTTATTTTTGTGTCATTATTTATGCCTTTATCAACAATAATTAATACAAGTTATAGTATTTTCATAAATCCTTATGTGGTGATATAATACATTATTCTCTAAAACTTAATCTAATTTTAACACAAACTATTCCATAAATTGAAAACCTTGTAACCCATCTGAAAGATAAAATTAAACAACAAGATAAATAAGGTAACTAAATTTGTCATCAACTATATAAACAATATTATCCCATATATCATAGTGCTTCTCTGATTTTCAAATACCAATCATGTGAATTAATTTGTTGTGTATTCTATCAAATCATGTAAATAACTTGAATTTCTATAAATCATTATTAAAATCATGAATGGATTCTCATTCAAAATTTAATGGATATATACCTTAAATTGAGAAAGTCATAAACACACTCTGTAATAGAAGAAATCTCATTTCAAACAAATTAATAATCAGTTCCAAAGTAATCAGTTCTACCAAATTTACTATATTCATAATCATATCTATATTCATGCTTAATATAATTTTCTCAATATCAAGAACACATTAAGTGTTTCCTTCCCTTGATAAAAATACTACCCATATATTAAGTTATTTTTCAAGGTCATTAGCATGTTTCAATATATTTTTTAAAATACTTCCACATTTCATGTGACATAATTATTGAATTAATATTTTTATACACATAAATTATAAATATTTATTCCCAAACCCTTACATATGATTCATAATCATATTCTTTAATACCTCATTAATATAATATGTAATATGGATCATTTTATAAGGTTTCTCAACCTCAATTTGATCATATAAAAAAATTAGAACATCCAATACCTTTCACATTTCATTCATGACCTCTTTGTCTTTAGTAGTATAATAAATACTTATTCGACATTACTAATTATGATAATGATATTTCCACTACAGACATCATACAATATAATTTACATACATACAAATTTAATGATAACACATCACTTTGTATTTACCCCTTTTTACTAAGACCAGAAAGCATAGTGGGGGAACACTTTTACTAGAGAAAACAACATAAAAATGAAAAATTACATATAGGATACATAAATCATAGCACTCACTTTTAAATGTATGAAACCATAGCCTTATCCTTAGATAAATCTATATAAATATTCTTAGAAATATATCTAGTATTCTCATTTATTCATCCTCATTCTAGATTTCAATGTTTGATTAAACCATTCCATTAATACAAACTATAGCGACACATGCTTCACATAAATGGATATTACAAAAATATTGATGAATATTTAGTACATTAAAAAATTATTTGACCAAGGACTGTAATATATTAGTGGATATGTAAACATGGAACACATTATTAGAATTTGATAATGATCTTTAATACCACCCATAAATATATTCTATATTAGTACATCTATTTAAAAAAGTTATTTAAATATTGGGGAAAAGAAACATAATAAAGGGAGGTCATATATTCTTATTAAGGGTAAATAATGATATAAATAATCATTACATGATTTTAAGGGTTTGAGAACATGAGAATAAAATTTTATGATCATACCTTATATATCAAAGTCCATGTATATGAGTTATGGAATAATGTATGGAAGCTTGTAATACATGATTCATAAGAATTTTAAATCATCATAAAGAAACCATGAAACATATTATCATGTAATATATGTGTTTTACCAAAATAAATATAGTATACCATTTCATGTGATATGGTTAAATACCAATACGATCAACATAATGAATAAGGAAACACATGTTTTCCATAGAGTAAAATGACTCCCTTGATTCCCATTTTGGATGAGGAGTCACATATTTTTCCATTTTAGATTAGGACCCAACTATTCCCAATTATCCATCAGGACAATCTTATTTCCCATTATGGACCGGGACACACCAATTTTTCATTGTGTATTATAAAAAACATTTTTTAAACTGTATATCATTCCCATAAACATATTTCCCCCCATAATCTCATGAGAAATAAAATATTACCCAATGCATTGGTGAGATATATATATCACAAATTTCACATAATTAAATCAGAAATATATGTTAAATAAGATAAAAAATATTAATCATTTAAAGACCCATAATATGGATTGGTTTCATTAACACAATATTGTAAATCATGTAACGAAATGGGTGTCATAAATATATAATCGTGTCATAACCTGTGGAAATGATATAAGTTTTATATTAATTTCATCAAAGAGTAACCAGTTAAGGGAAGAATGTCTCACAATCATTTTACTATGGTACAACCCACAAAAGAGAAACATGTTTCATGAAAAATATTTCAATTAAAAAAACAATCCTTTAATAGATAGAATATTAATCGTTTCATTGGATAAAATATCTAGTAAATGAAAAAAATATATCAATGGATATCATATTATATAGATAAATATTTTTGAAGATAAAATTGAACATTATATGATGAAATATAAAATTTATTTGAAAATATTATAATAGTAACGTAGTGACATCTTCATGTGACATATTAATAATATATAAATAACTATATATTCACACACATAAATCAACAAATATATATACCTTATCCAGAAATTATAATTTCTATGATAATGAAAAAATGACTATTTTGACATGTAACCCAAAAACCTTACAGGATAATACATATAAATTTGTCAAATCCCAAGAACCATTACTGATCCTCAAGTATATGACATTGATAAAAAACACTATAGTTATCCAGTTATATAATTATTGATAGTGTGAGAATATCTTTATTGGATCCTCTTTGAACGCATGCCTCCATCATGATCAGTAATTGGCCCGGGGGTATCACCATGTATCTTTCATCTTCAAGCCTATGACTAAACCCCATTGTAGTACCATAACTCTATCAGTGTCATGATGATGAATGATTCCATGGAGGGGGAGGCCTTGTAAAATCTTATACAACTAGGCATTATTGATTCATAATAAAACTTTCAACTAAAAGGGAATACCCTCAGAATATCCCTGAGTCAATATATTACAAAATAAATTTCAATAATAAACATAGATAAACCAAATATTATAAGGATTCATATCCTATGGGTATCTTATGTATCGATTTAGGGGATCCAATAGTAACCCTCAAGATGGCTAGTATGATTTCATGGTTACAATTTCCCACCTTACTCTTTATACCCCCAATTAAATTCTGGGAATAGATGGGTTTTACAATGGTCTACAACTATCTCAATTAATATCATATGACCTGTGAATTTGAAATGTCATCAAAATATCAGAGGAATACATATCAATTTTTTTACCAATATGTATCCTAACATTATCTAATTAGGTATCCAATGTAACCCTATATGAATCCACTCCCAAAAAATTACTAGATGCCAGCGAAGAATAGAATCTGCTATAAATGTACTGTTAGACTAGACCCCCAACATACTAGGTTTCAAAAGAATCCCATCCATTTCAAATAGAAATTCCCAAGAATCCTAGGTGTTAACATTAATTATAACTCTAATATCCAATTCAAAAAAAATCATAAAAAATAATATATCTTATCAAAATAATTTAATACAAACACATGATGTGTTGGATAAAATCTCATGTCTATCTCACTGTCCACATCTCGTCATTCATACATGTTATATATGGGTTATATGATACTACCACTAGAATATATTCATGTAATCCCATATATATTCTAATGGCCATTTCAAAAAGACTCACCTTTTGGGTTCACCTAGGTTATAACTATTGAAAAGGAATCCAAATTGGGTCCATCTATTGTAATAGGTATATCGGTCACAACCCCATAATTCGAAGATTATGAAATATCTGAGTTTCATCAACATTAAACAAAGGAATTACATTCCAAACGGGTTTTACTCATAGTAAAAAACTAATTATAGGTCAAATGGTGCACATAATCTGTAAATTTCATACATGGGTGACTCACAATAATGGCCCTGAACACTCTGGTCAAATACTATGTGAAAATCCAGTGTTTGATGTGTTTTGTAAAGAAATTTGGACATATTTTAAAAAAATTCAATGTGACTGGGTATTTCATGTTATCAAATGGTGACTCACAATTATAGAACTTTATGGTGACATTCTTCTGTATACCTTGATAATGACTCGCGACAGTGACTCACGATGGTGACCCGTGATGGTGACTCGTGATAGTGAATCGTAACAGTGCCCCATGAAGTGTATTCCCCGGAATAGGGACTTGTAAAATGGTAGCTCATGAAATGGGGACTCCCTAAATTTTATTTCACTGAAAAGTGACATACCAAATGGTTTCTCACCAAACGGTGACTCACTGAACCCTAGCTCACCGAATGGTCATTCTGAAACGATGACTCATGAACGGTGCCTCATTGAGTTCTTATTCATCCAAAAATGACTAAAGAAGGTGACTCAAAAATGGTATCTCACTAATAATGACATCAAATGGTAAATCAGACTGGTGACTCATAATGGATACTCTCATTGGTGACTCCTAATGGTGGCTCATTTAATAGTGATTCACACCAATAGTTTTCCTTTTTTTCCAGTTTCTTATATTTTTCAGTTTATCCCTTTAGATAACTTTTGTTGATGTAAAATGAGTTCAAACCCAATTTAAGGTGTGTTGGGGCCTTTTAAATAGTTATATGTTAAATCATGAATTCCAAAGAGTCCATGTGATCTTAATTATTAAAATTTCATAATCTTGACTAGATCCAACTTTGATGAAAAAATATAGATGTATCTAATCTATATCTTGATTATAGAACATATAAGGTCTGAAACTCTCTTATCCTTGTTATTTCCTAATTTTTATCTTCTGGTACAAGGTGCCTAGATCCTTTCTTTTCATAATATTCATGCCATTTTGAGGACCCAATTAGTTCATCGTTTTCTTGGAGTTTTGTGCTAAAAATTCTCCACTGTCTTGTTGCAATTTCTATATGTTGATCCCAATTTCTTCAATGTAGTTTTTCCATTAAATTATATAGCATTTCATCATGTTTCATTATTATATTTATTTCTATTCTATTAAATTATTATAATGATGATTAATAAATATAATTAGAGAATTTAAAAATAAAAAATAGGGGGTTAGGAATGTAACACTTATTTTACTATGTTATTGTTACTTTTGATGATATTATGATTTATATTCGATAACTACCCACTGAATATCATGGCCATTGGTGGTCCTTGGTTTTGAACTAAACAAGTTACATGTTTTTTATATTTATTCAAAACTTTTATATTGATGTTTGTAATTCATATACGCTCAGTTAATAAATGGATTCCCCATGATCAAACTATTTCTCTGATAACCCCTAAATTGAATACTGTAATTTCATTCAAGAATTGATTGTTAAATTTGAATATGTATTTCTCTAGTTTGTGAAGTGGTGTGGTGTGTGTGGTATAGTTCTGAATTGTGATATATGAGGCTAGTGGGCATAGTTGTGTGATGTGTGGTAGTTCGAGTTGTGTAATGGAATCTCATGTTGATAGATTGATTGATTGTGGAATGGTTTTAAAGTAATGCACAATGTGGCTTTGATTGGGTTGTGCAGTGATATAATTTTATGATTCTTTTTAGGTGTTGTGTTTGGTAGTTTCCAAGGTAGTAATGGAAAAGATGAAAACATAATTGGTTAATAATGTTTTGAACTATCTTTGGTGGGTTTTTTTGATACAATGAATTTTTTTTTCGAATAATTAATGGTATTGGTTTAAAAAATTGGAAGGAAATTAGAAAGAAAATTTGGATTTTTGTTTAGTGATTGAATTAGAGGTTGCAATGAAGTTGGTAGTATTGTGATCTGGTTGTTTAATTGAGAACCCATAGGTTGGTAAGGTGTCTTGGTATTATATCTTCATATACATATATTTCCTTTATGATTTCGATATGCACAACACCCTTGATGAATATTATATCATGAACACCCCCATCATTATGGGGGAGGGTGTTTGTCCAAACATTTGGGATGGAGGATGAATGGATGACCTCCCTATCTTCCCTACTCTTTCTTATAGGTGGTGTTAGCCCAAAAGATTATTTCAGAAGGTCATGGTTTTGGGGGACTAGGTTTGTTTGAGCGAGTTGTCTTTTTCCATGGGTCTTTGGGATGATATGTGTTGTACTTTCGTAGGTGTGTTTGAGTCGAGATGTGTCATTCTTTCCCAGTTGTTTTAGGGATGTGATGTGGTATGAAACCCATTGATCGGTGGTATGGATGTGATGTGGTATGTGGAATAGGTATCTATGGTTTATATGTATTATGGCTAATAGCCATAGTGATGGGATGGGTTGGGGTTGTTAGGAACAAGTGTGTCTAGGTGGATTGTGATGTGGTTTGTTCCGAATACGTGGGAGTTTAAAACCATTGTCATTAGGGTTTTAGAGTAGAAAGGAAATGGGAAACTGGTGAGGGGTAACCTATTATCGATGTTTATTATTTTACATTATATGAATTGGATTATTTGGTGGGAATTCCTTAGTGAGGTTCGGGTGTTTTATTTAACGAATTGTGTTTTCATGGTTATAATATATTCTCACATGGGAATTAGTATGATTAAGTAATGTTTTCATGAGAAACATAGGTTCTTTACCACTAAGTATACATCTCCGCTCAGCCTACGTAAATAAAACTACTTCCAAGTTTCTTATAGAACTTTGTGGACTGTGCGGGTTATTACTAGCTTAGAATTTCGGACAGCTGTTGCGTCACTGCCTAGCATTAAATCTTGGTACTTTCTGTGGATTTTTTTTGTATTGAAATAGTTTTATATTAAACATGAATTTGGGATGGATTTTGGATTTCATATATATATATATATATATTCCTCATGTTTTTTTGGGGGATGGACTATCATATATTATGTTTTCTTCATTCTAAATAGGAAAAAGTATCCAATTTTTTGATATTGTATACCCTTGGTACTGGTTTCCACCCCATGGAATACTAGAGGTAGGAATCTGAGTTCAGTATCTCTCTTTTTTCACTACCAACCCCAAAGGGGTATCTATAGATGGGGGGGTTCATGAACGAATGGTATCAAAGCTAATGTATGAGAGATCAGATGGATTTCAGAGTTAGGCACAGTGAGGATTGAATGGGTTGGTAGTGAAAAAGTCTCAGGTGATCATGGTGCATGAAATAGGCCATGGAATACTGTCTAGGACACAAGATTCAATGCCCCCATATGATTCGATGTATGGACTCTGAGCCAACCGAACAACCAAGTGATGATAAACCATTTTCATTGTAGGGACATAGGAATGGTACATCCATCATATTGAATTGTATTATAGTCTGAGATGGGATTTTTTAGTAAGGTTAATTTGGATATAAGAAATCAATTGAAATAAATCTTAAATAATATTCCATGCTAATCATGCTTTGGAATTCCTTGATTACTATTTATCTATCGATCCTGATCTTCATTTATGTGTTTCTTATGAGGTATAGGATAAACATGATGATACAATTTCTCGATGGAGGGTTCATCCAATGGTATAGGATGAATAGTGGTAGAGATTTCTATGGACATTCTAGCGGCAGGCCTAGGGAATGTCCGTGGGCAGCATTTCAAACATGGAGATGGAGATCTGGCACGAGGAGATTACTGTCAAATTCTATTTGATATGGTATATGACAGAGTACTCAGTTCCAATAGATGTTATTCAAATGTGGGGAGATGTGGGTCAGAGGTGGATTCTTTATCAAGGGGGGGAGGAGGAAGGTGTGTTGGGGGTATACTTTCTGGAGCATTTTCTAGTGAAATTCCTTTTATCAACTATGAAATTTGAAAAGAGTGAGGTGATAATATCCTTTTAGTATAGGATTATTTCAGTACATGAAAAAGAGATCAAATAAAATGATCCTCTTTTTTTCGACCCAGATCTTTTTCGGAATGATGAATATGTGGTGAGATATAATGAGGAGGTCCTCGACCATTATATCTATTATTTATTAATCCTTTTACATTTCAAATTTATCTAGATGTTAAAAATAGTGGAGGTTATTTATCACATGCATTCATGGGTAGGTATACTAAGAGAATGGATATTTTAGTGTTATTCGTGGGGTAGGGATGGTAAAAATAGGTTTCAACCTCTAGGACCTTCAGGGATTTGACTACAAGGGAGTCGGCCTTAGTAGTTTCTCTTCCCGCACTCTAATGTCAGTGCTTCATATCCCATTTATGCGGGATATAGGACGGGGTTTTTCTTCTTTGGGGTCCACATAAATCTTTATAGTTAGTTTTCATTGGATTATAAAGTTTGGTTTAGATGAGAATGAAAGGATCGGTGCCAGCCTCGGTAGCAGTTTCCGGTCAGGTAGTTTCAGCAGTAGGGATAGTAAGAATTTGATCCTTAAAGGGGATATGGATCCAATAGGGACTGACCATAGGGTGTTCCTCAAGGACCATAACACTGACATGGTCATGGAGGAAGATGATAGTATAGGGGTAGAGGATCTGGGCATGGTCAGTTTCATGCAGTATGGGCAGGAGATCCGACATGACCAGAGATTGGTAGAGGTAAAATCATAATTTTATTACCCTTCCTTGTGATTCGTTTGATCCAAGAGATCGACACTCATTTATTACACATTCTCTTCCCCATGATCTAGATCTATAAATATAGTGGTTTCTCATTACCCTAGTATTTAGTACACCAGTATGAGGTCATACCATCTTGTTGGTTGTCTGTCAATGATGGGGACTGATGCTGAAACCACATCAGTCCCCTAGGGATATCTTCTTTCTATAGATGCAACCTTATGATTTCATTCTCAGCATTAAATTATTTTTTTCTTGTGCATGATTTTATCATCTTATATCAAAAGTGAGTCATGTTTTCAGATATGGATTCTTGTCATGTTGTTTTCATTGGAGAGAAGAGTTGATAGGAGGACATTCAATATATAGAACCTCTTCATTACTTGTTTGCTGATCTGTCAGTGGAATCTCTAAAAATTGGGATGGTGGAGGTTCCCCATGTTATTTGGGAGTTCATAGATGTTTTCCCTGAGGAGGCTGTGATGCTACCCCCTTGACATGATGTTGATCTCAGAATATACATGCAGCCTAGTGCTTCGCCAATTTCGATGGATCCTTATCAGATAAAACTATTTGAGTTGCAAGAGTTGAGGATTTATAGTCATGATCTGATGAAGATTGGATTTGACTGGAACAATGTGTCACAATTGGTGTTCTTTGGTGTTGTTCGCAATGAAGGAGGACAATGTTCTGAGGATGTGTATAGACTACCTGAGTTGGAATCAGGTGTCGGTGAATAAATATCACACATTCTGACTATAGATGATCTTTTTGACCGTCTAGGAGAGGAAAAATAGGTTTTTTGTGATGAATTTGTGGCATGAATACCACATGTTAAGGGTGAACAAGTATGATATACCAAATATTTATTTTAGAAATAAGAAAGGTAAATCAAGTTCTTAGTCATGCCTTTCGGTGTATTGGACACACCATCCAAATTCATTGGACTCAAGAACTCAATCTTCTATGAGTTCCTAGTTTGGTTTTCAATAATTTTCAACAATTTTATCTTGATCTACTCAAATTCAGAGAAGCATGTTAGAACCATATTGATTGTTATTTGATGCCACCAACTCTACATAAGGTCATGCGCGTTGATGTTTTAGACACGAGAGGTACATTTCATTGTGCATGTGTGTCTTAGCAGGCCATATTAGTGGACCTTTCAATGGATGATGAGGTTTTATCTTGAGATGAACCCAAGAATATGTAATGTGTTCGTAGTTTTCTTGTTTTCAAGGCTATTATTGGAGGTGGGTTCAAAATATCTCTCAATAGACAACATTGTTGAAATCCCGGTATAGAATGTGGAAAGATTTTGTGTGGGGTCATCTATGCCAGGAAGCATTTGGTTAACTAAAGTAGATGTTGGTTAGTGAACAAATGATTTGATTTCTTGAGTAATGGGTGATTTTGATGTGTTTTGTGACACTTATAGTTTGGGTTTAGGATTCAATATAATAATGAAATGGGGATTGGTCTCATTTCGGTTTAGGATGTCACATCCACATGATCGTAACAATACCAAACCACATATAGTGTTAGAAGCCGTTTTTTTTGTAATTAAATTGTGGTGGAATTACCACAATCGGGAGTTCATTGCAATCATCACAAACCACAAGAGATTGATTTACATTTTTTCCCATCGTGGTCATAATCTGTGATAACAGTGGTGGATGGGGTTTCTTATTGACTGAGATATTGTGATATACTACTCATATGAAAAGGATAATTTCATTGGTGTTTCATTGAGTAGAAATTCATGGAAGTAGATTGTTCGGGAACCAATAAATTCATGGAAAACTATTAGAGGAGTTGGGTTCTAGACACATAGAAGTTGGAATTGATGGCGGTTGAAGCTATTTGTTCTAGATGAAATTTAAGTCTCCTATACATTATCTAGTAGAGGAATATTAGTGGGGATACTCGGAGGCAGAGGTGTTACACAATCTCTTAGTCCATGGTGTTTTTCCATAGGGATGGACATAGGATGGTCATAATCAAATGATGTTCCATGGGAGGTTTTTTCATGCAATTGAAATGAGCGAGGGATTTCTGTGTGAGGATCCTATATAACCATTAGTGGTACACCTTGGAATTTTGTAAATGTTCTGTGTCTTGGAGATGTAGTTTTTTTCCTAGGATGAAAGAAGAAGTAACATATTTTCAAGAAATATTCTTAGTCGTCCAATAAGTAAAGGTCACACACTATTTCCTTGGTGTATTTTTCATTCCATGGATGTCCCTGATTATAAGTGTGATGAAGTATTGATGGATATAATCAAAGGGATACCCAGGTTTATGGGAGGTATGATGCTATCTATGTTGTACTAGATCAACTAATGAAATCAAATCACTTTATAGATATCAAAGAGATAAGAATAGTGGATACCATATCCAAGAGGTGTGTGGATGAGGTGGTTTGGATGAATTGTGTTCCCATATCCATTGTCTCATATTGGGAAGCAGAATTTACCTTAACAGTCTTGAGAGGATTATAGTATAAAATCGGAACCATGTTATTCCTTAATAATGATTTTCACTCAAAAAAGATTGGAATATATAGTGGACTATCCAAAAATTGAATAATATGTTGTGTTCAAGCATCTTATACATTGGATGATCATGGTTACAACACATTTCATTCATATAGTTCACTAGTAATAACATAAATCACTATTTTATGGGCATGTCACCATTTGATTCATTAAAACTAAGACCGTGTCATTCACATTTATGTTTGGATGTGATTGTGGGGACCATATTACTTGTTCACGAGTTTGTATAGAACACTACAGAGAAGGACTATCTCATTCGTGATTTGATGCAAGTGGTGTATATAGGCGTAAGTCTTATTATGATCGCTGGTGGAGGCCCTTTGAGTTCCAGGATGGGGTCCACATGATTTTAAGGGCATCCCCTCAATGTGGGATGTAGAGGTTTGGTAGAGGGGAAAGAATTCTCTTAGGTTTTGTGGAACCTTCAAGGTGTCGGGAGTAGTTGGTGAAGTGGAATCCCTTTTTGAATTTCACCCATAGATGGAGAGGATCCATGAAATCTTCCCGATCACTTAACATTGTCTGTATCTTCATGGTGACTCCCATGATCTTGACTAGGTAGTGTTATATATCAAGGATGAAACGACATACATGGAGTGTGCAAAGGAGATCCATGATCATTAGGGGAAGGTGATGGATGGATGGACCACTCATTTGGGTCATGTCTTGTGGAGGAATGGTGGTCTAGAGGAGAGTACTTGTGAATGAGAAATGTAGATGTGTTTCTAATACAAAATTTTTATTTGGTTTTTTTGTTGTTTTTTTCTTTCTGATTAAATATTTGAACAATTTGTTTTGAAATAAGTTGTTGACTTTTATTTTAAATGTGTGTGGTAAAATTTATAACAATTTCCAAACAAGTGAAGAAGGGAGGACCTGATTCATAATTGAGATACACTAACTGTGATGTGATTAAACCTGTGAGGGTGAGTCACTGCCACACATAATACATAGTTCATTCAAATGGTGTATAGAATTTTTTTATTCATGTGTACATATAGTATGGTTCATGGAATTTTGAGGATGCGGTCATTGGGTAGGAATTTTTGACTGGTGGAAGTGTATGAGGAGTGGAGAGACTCTTAAGAGGTATCTCATTGGGTGGCTATTTAGACCCCCCTATTTTTTTCTAGGATAGATTTTAACTTCTTGATTGTTAAAATATTTTGAGAGTTATCTAATGTAATGGCCTTATCCAATCCAGCCCTTTAAATTGTGGAAATCTGATGTTTGAAGTGTTCTTGGTGGTCATGATTACTTAATTCAGTACTTTTCAAATATTCCAAATTTTCCCTAATTTGGAATGGTGATATGTGACATAGAATTTTGATGGCGACTCATTATTGTGACTCGGGATCATGACATATGATGGTGACTTGAGATGCTGACTCCTGAAGGTGACTCACAATCGTGACTCGTGATGGTGCCTCACAAACATTATATCACCCAACAGTGACATTCCAAATGATAGATCACCAAATGGTGACTCACCGAATGGACATTTTATGAATGATATATCATCAAATGGTAAGCATAAAAATGGTGGTTCACATAATGGTAGCTCACAAAATGGTGACTCTCCGAACAGTAGCTCACCAAATAGTTGGTCACCGAACAGTGACTTGCGAACGGTGACTCACGAGAGGTTCCTCATCGAGTGGTGAGTCATTAAACTGTGAATAAATATTTATAATTCCAATGGTGACTTGAATTAGTGATATAACTACTGACACACATTGTTGATTCATCTAATGGTGATTAATTCCATCAATTTTCCATTTTTTTCTATTTTCTCAGATTATCACGTTTAATGAATTTATTTGACTTGAAATATGTTTAGTACAATATATAACTCGGTTTGGATCCATTTAATGGTATATGAGTTGTATCATTAATTCCTAAGAGTTAATGGTATTTTATTTAGTAAAATAGGGTAACCTTGGCTGGATACTACATTAATGGAAAATAAATATGTATCTAAATTGTAACCATGTTTTAGATCATTCAATTATCAAAACACCACTCTAATTTTAATTTATATATACTTAACTCTTATTATAAGGCTCACAAAACCTTTCTTCCAATAAGTGTCTTGATGTTATTCAATTCTAATTCATTTGTTTTTTCCATGGAGTTTCGGCTTCATAAGCCCTCTTATCATGGGGAAATCTGGAAGTGTCAAGCACCTTTTCTTCAAAGTGGGTTTCCCATCATATTTCATACTTATAATCATGTGGTATTGGTATATAATTGTTTATTATGTGAAAATATTTGATACAAAATTAATAATTCAAATTTAGTCAAACAAATAGCATGTTGGGAAAATAATGCATGTTTTATTATGATATTGATTCTTTTGATGATATTATAATATATATGGGCTAGAAAACCACTAAAACTCACTTTAATTAGTGGTCCTTGATTTCTTAGTTAAAAAAGTTCACATTGGTTGGTTTTTTCTGAAAAATTGAAAATTGAATTTTTGAAATCATGAATAGTAGGCTGCTAAATGGATGTCCCATAATCAAAATTTTTCTATCACAACCCATGAATTAAAAAGTAAAAATTAAATGATGAATTTACTGTTAATACCAAATATATATTTTATTGGTTTATGTGTTGGTGTGGTGTGTAAGGGATTTCTGTATGCTGTGTTGTAGTGGGGTTATCGGAAAGGATGTTGGATGTGTAGTGATTCAGGTGGTTTAACAGAATCATATGTTTAGAGATTGATTGATTGTCGTATGAATGAGAATTGTTGCCCAGTGGGGCTACGATAGGGATCTGTCGTGATGGGTATTTTTTTGGTTGTTATTTTTTGTTCATGGTAGTTTTAAGGATAATAATTTCATATATGAATAAATAATTGGTTAATAATTTTTGGAACTATCCTGGATTGGATTTACTAATGTAATCAATAAATGAGTTGTGTATAAATAATTGTAATGGTTTAAAAGATTAGTTGGAAATTTATATCAGATTTTGGCATTTTATTAGTGGTGATTTCATTAGAGGTTACAATGATGTTGGTTGTATTGTGAGCTAGTAATTTTTTTTAGAAAACATAGGTTGGGTAAGAGTGTTTGGTATCATATCTATATATACATCTATTTCTTTTGATATTTCAATACTCACCACACCATAGATTATCATTATGTTCCAATCACCCCCATAGTCACGGGGAAGGGTGTTTTCCCCAAACATCCTAGTGGGAGGATGGATGGATGGACACCCAACCATGCCTCCTACTTTTAGGTGGTGTTATCCCAAGATTATTCTAGAAGGTTGTTGATTGTGCGTCCCATATGTGTGTGTTTGAGTCATTTATTCTAATGTGTCTTTCATATGAGATGTGTTTGGTTTTCCTAAATGTCTCTGAGAAGATATGTGTTGTGCTTTACTAGGTGTTTGGGGATGTGATTTGGTACGAGACCTAGTTCTCTGGGGGAGATGTGACATGGTATATAGCTGAGTTTTATACAGGAGAGACGTGATGTGGTTGATGAATCCAGTGATGGGACATTGTGTGGTTGTAAGGAATGGGTGTGCATGTGATGGTTGTGATTTGATGTGTCTAAATGAGGTTGTGGTGCCATGAAATTATCTTTTACGGTGTGAGAGAGGCTAAGAAGTGGGAATGCGGTGCGGGATACCCTATTATCGATATTTAATATATTACTATACTTGAATTACGTTATCTGGTGATCATTACTTGGAAAGGTTGTGCTGGTTAGTATACCTTCATAGGTGTTTCTTTGTTATACTATTTTCTTACTAGGGTATTTTTATGATTTATTCAGATGTGAAATAAATACTTAGGATTTTTTCTATAGAGTAAACTTGCATTCTCACCCAACGTATATAAAACATCTTTCAGGTTTCCAGGAGTTCTACATAGATCGTGATTGGTGTTACTAGCTGGGACATTGGGAATCTTCTTGGCATCTAATTATCCTTACTTTTGTTATTTACTTTGGAGTTTTATTGAATAGAAAAATTATAATTTTAAACATGAAGGTGGGAAATATTTTTCATTTCTTTTATATATATGTCTCGGCTTTGTTATTGGATGGGAAATTCTATCTAAAAATCTTGTTTTTATAAAAAGGTAAATTCCTCTCATTTTGTGATATTGTATACCCTTGGTGGTGGTTACCACCTCAGGGCCTACTAGAGGAGGTACTCAGGTGTCATTATCTCCCTTTCTTCACTGTCATCCCATGTGGAGTATCTATTCATGGAGGGTGTCACGACTCTCACTCTCTAAACTAAGTACACATTACTGATGTCCTATCCACCAATGTTATGAACATGTGAAGCGACATCACTCAATAATCATATATTTTATGTCTCATGACCCATCACACACCATAATTGATGTTTCTAAGTGTAAGGTAATCATCACAATCCATTACATGACCATCATTATTTGAGGAGTACATATAATTAAAAATGTCCTTATTGGACGTGACATATCAATCGATTATTCAAGAAAATTAAAATAGGTTTACTAATATAAATTAAAATGAAATTTCATCTAAATTTTAAATTTTAAAATATGATCATTTTTATCTAAACAGGAGAGTACTATTAATTGAACAACTACATATCACATGTACCATTAAAAAAACTATCTAATTTTTTAAAACTGATCACAATATAAATAAATTAAAAATCATTTCAATATATCACATTTGATGATATATCTAGGACCATGATTATACATGAACTGTACAAGAAAAGACCATCAACACATATATTTTTATAAGGAATACAAATAAAATATTCTATTTAAATGAAATATGATTATTTATGTAATTTTAATCTAAAAAAGAATAATTACTAAATATATCACATAACACCAAATCATCAGTATAACCTGATGAAACTTTATTTGGAGATCCTAGAATACATTTCATTAGAAAAATGATAAAAATAAAAAACTTTTTAATGTATAACATATTTATTTTTTTACATATAATGAAATCCCCCCCCCCCAATTGTATAATCACAACCCATTATTCAAATGATGAAAAAGGGTAGGCAGGTTACCACTTGGAATGCTCTCTCTTTTGACTACATTAGTGTATTGTAAAAATTGAGAAAATTCACTTCAATATAATGAAATCTATAGTAAATTTTAATGAAAAAAACAATTGAATTAGCCTAAAATGAGTGGGAACAATATAGTGTAAGGGGAATGGATGTCACACCAATAGATTTTAAAATATGGGAATTTTGTTTGATAGAGTAAATGAAATGAAATACTAAGTCGATAAAATAATGTAAATACTTACACTATTACAACATACTCCCATAAAAGATAATCTACTCAATAGCTTTTGGTACACCAACCATGAGGTTTTTTATAGTATAATAAACACTCAACAGAGAGCTTTAAAAACTCGTGATATATATAACTTCTAAAATAAGAAATTAAGATGGGGAGTATGAATGATATTAAATACATTAATAAATACATGTATAATTATATTTCTATTTTTTACTCAATATAAATTATTTATAAATATTTTTTAAATATTCATTATATTATTATTGATGATATTTTTATCCATGTTTTCTTTAACAAAATTGTTTTCATGAAAATAATATTATGATTATATTTTGACCATTTATTAAATTTATTTGATAAAATTAAGATCATTTTTATAATAATAAAATAAAAATAATTTTTTGGTGAAATTTTGAACATTATTCTAAAAATAATAAATTTTTAGTGAATAGTAAAAAATACAGATTTGTTGTAAAAATGATATTTGTTTTCAGTGAATTAATAAATTGAAAAGTCCCAAAATGTTTTTAATAAGATTTTTAAAAGTTATGTTTTAAATATTTATATTTTACACTCATTATTTCATTCTAATTAGCATGATATCACATTTTCATATAAGTTTTTTTTGAATTAAAAATAACTTTATTCTGGAATATATTATAAAGACCATATTTTTAATCAATATTAATTTATTAAACTAATCCGTAATTGAGAATGAATTAAATGAATTTTATATATTATATATCAATGAATTTGAATATATTTTTATACAATTACTATCACAACAAATTGAGTTAATATAAAATCATATTCTTTTTAAAAAATATAAATTTTGAAAACCACCTTTTTCATCATGTTTACAGGTTTTTAATAAATTTAATTTTTTATATATTTTAGGAATATAATTTGAAAAAGAACCATATTAAAAAAAATACTATTTTTAATTTATGAAATTATTTCTAATAAGATATATTTTTTATTGAATTGTGTAAAATACTGAATTTTAAATGAAAAATGAATTTCCGTTTAAATTATTTATTATGATAAATTATATTTAGAATTTATTTTAAATTTAAAATAGTAATATTTTCAATGAAGTAGATGTATTTATTGGATATTAATTATTTTCTATTATATTTTTATATAAAAACATATTAATCTTGTAAATATTTTTTATTTGAAAATACTCTTTATCATCATGTCAATGAGAAAAATATTATATAAAACACTTCCACATTATAAAATATAATTAGAAAATGTGAATTTCATATATGGAAACCAAATAATGTATAATGTATAATTTATGATAATAAAAAATAATTTTTTTTCCAAAAATAATACTGAAAAAAACAAATTTTCACAGTGGTTAAGGTAAAAATAGATTTTTCAAGGTGTTAAACAAAGAAGGTAAATGTTAAAATGAAATAGAAACGTGGAAAAAATAAATTGAATGGAAATATTTAGAACATATCTCTATTTGTTTCTATAATTTCACATTTTGAATTCTTTTTTATTAATATATAAATTGTTATAATTCAATCTTTTAAAATACTACAAGGATGACACCCACCTCACTTATAAAATTCCACCACTATCTATTCTTAATCACACACTAAAAAATATTTAGTTCATCCAACACATGAAAAAATCACTTTCCTTCATGCCACCAAATATCCTAGAATCCTTATTTTTGAATAAAATCTATCCTCAAAATGTTTTTGGGGGAAAAATATAAGGATGCCTGATGAAGATATAGTGTTCTTCAACGGGTGTCTGTAATTTATTTCTTTCTCTGAACCATTAAATTATAATTAAGTAATTATGATATAATATACATAGTCTCCTACATATATTATTTTGATTTTATAAGATTTTCATGGACTAAAAACATATCCACCTCAATCAAATTACTTATTAAATAATTATTCATGTGTACGGTGGACTACCGTCTTGGGAACCAATGAAAATACTTTTTCCAAAACGACCGATCAATGTTTGGTATGTTGTTAAAATTAAATTATATATATATTACATTTATAAAAATGTTATACCTTAGGATATCTTATATCAAATATACATTTTTATGTTTCCATTCTATAGGGTATACTATGATGTCACTCTTGTGTGTGGTTGACTCCTACCTCACTAAGAGACCCGATTTGTCTATAACTAACGCATTATGTGGAATGTAATCTTGGTAAATTTATTGAATATATGTGTTATAGATTATATAATTAATATATTCAAAAAATTGTTTTCATTAAAAAAATATAATATATCATTTTCATCTTTTTGACTACAAATATTATAACAACATTTTGGTATGTGTAGACTACTACCATTAGATTTCGATGTGAATCTCATTTAATCACACTCTGACATGGATGATATATACCAGTATAATTATTTAAATAATATTTTATATACACATTTTTGATTGTTATTGAATGATAAAATAATGATTATTTGATTTTCACAGTGATCAATAATAATGATATTCTATGATACCAACATGTTATATATATTCATTATATTTGATTATAATGTTAACATTGTAGAAGATTGATATTATATGGATCATGAATATAGATTTTTATTTTTATTTCTCTTTTAATGATCTATTCCATATATCATTATTTTTTATTTAGATATTTATTGGTTTTATTTCTTTTACAGTTTTATAACGAATATAGATTATTTCATCATTCCAATAAGCACTTATTGTGCTCATAGATGAAATTCAAATGTTAATGCTCATGTTTACCCATATTTATCATCTGAGACCAAATTTTTTTCCTCTACCCATGATATAAATAATAAGATTAATATAATAATGTGTAGAAGGGATTTTACATATATGATTAATATGACTTCCTGCAGTTTAATAAAAGTCTGATAATTTGTGTAAATGATCATTTTAATGCCACAAGTATTATTTATATAGACATTTGATATATTTATCTAAAACTATAATCCTAAATATTTAGAGAATTTATGTGGTCCATTTTTTCCTTATATGTTATATGAATTGTATGTAAATGATATTTGGGTCACAATTATTCACTATCTATTTTATAAATGTAATGATTATTTTTCAAGAACACGATCCAAGAGTGATGGTCTGGTGTGGCTATAGTACTTATCTAATGCTGTTTTAGATAACTCATGAGATTTTTATGTATTCATGCATGGTTATATTATAAGTTATGGATACCATCATAGGATTATATGTAACACCCCAATCTTCCATGGTACGTTTCCCTCTGAATAGTGCAATAGCTTGCATTGTATGCAGCTTCGAGATTCTAACACACCACTACCAATCAAAAAATCTATTATGAATAGTAATACCCATTTTCAAAATTTTATAAATTTAGTAATTTAATTTGTACTTCATTTTTGTAATTGGAATATCGAAATTAGATTAGGGTGATTATTTGGTATTTTTCTGAAAACATTCAATTTTATATGAATAGTGAAAAACATTGCGTTATTAGTTAAAAACAAATTTATATTTAAATAATTATTTATTTTATTCAAATTTATTTTAGGTTACCATAGATACATAATACCTATATATGTTCAATGTAATTAATTGGAGTCATTTTATAATAATTATAGATATATAAAAATTTTATTGATATTTTTACCGTCTTTTGCCCACCTCTTGGAAGCGTTTGAAAATTTGTATAAAACATAATTTTACCACTTATATGAGATGAATTTCTAAAATATTAGAGACATGGTTTATATCAGTATGTAATATATTTTTCAATAAGGTGAATATAATTTTTTTTGTGAATAGTAACTTTAGACTTTTATTTACCGCGGTAAAAGTAAATAGGGTTATTAAAGGTAAAAATGATATCCTAATTATCCTAACACATGTTTTAATTCTATGGAAAAGTACAATTTGACAAAAAAATATCCATAGGAATAAAAAATGACCCCATTTGTTCCACATGGGTAAGATTAAGACATTTATTATTATTTTATTTAAAAATGAGTTAAAATAGTTAAATTCAATGTTTAATAAGGAAACCATTTTTAATATATGGTTAAAAATAATATAGAATTGACTATAAATGTTATATAAAAAGTTAAAAATATTTTATACATAATCTTATTTTGTTTATAATTTTTAGAAATTATATAATTTAATTTATTTATTAAGCAATAATGATGCAATAATTACTTTATTAATGAAATATTAAAATAATTAATATTATAAATATAAAAATAAATGTAAATTAAGACTTATGATGAATTGCACTATTTTTCTAGGTTAATATTTCATATTATGGTTGGTTAAATAAATTATATTCGAAGTGATAATGTTTCAATGGCTTTCAAAAAATTAAAACACGAAATAGTGTCAAACATGACATAATTGAGTTTTTAAAACAAATACTATATTATTAATTGATATAATATTCTTAAAAATATAAGGTTCACCCATACGTCTTATATAAGGTTATATATATTTATAATGAACCACTTGGGGTTCGTTGGCTGTTTATATTAAGTTTATTAACCATATAATATAAAAATAAAAAGAGACTTGGTAAATATCAAACTATTTTACTAGGAGCCAAAACTAAAATATATTGTTAATGTGGTGACCTAAAACTATATAAACCATATTTTTTGAGAGTTTTTCGACCCATACCCACCTTATCTATTAAATATATCATTTTTGGCAATTAAAACCCGAAAATAATTTTATTATAAAATAATATTTCAAGATTTTACTAATGTGACCCTCACCTATCTTATAAAAAGGCACATCCCCTTATCTTAATTTCACACCTCCAAAGATGTCTGGCTCAGCCAAACCCTGCCCAAATATCCTCCCAATATGCATCCCTTCATCCTATATTCCTTTATTTGATCATAAAGCCAATCTATGGAGCCCTTTTTATCAAATCAAAATGGAGAACTCGAAGAAGAGGTAAATATTTCATCACCTCTTTCAAGTTTATTTCATCTTCCAATTCCTATTTCATTATTGTTTCCATTCTAAAATAACAATTATAGTATCTAATATATATAATGATTTTATTATAATAATGGTACAACCATATTTATTATTCTACCCATCATATGAATGACAAATTCACTATATCTGTGTACGTATGACTTACCGTCTCCACGCTGTGTTGTAGTTTGTTATTCAAACACTTCATTATTTGGATGGGTATAATAATGAGTAAAAATGATGAATATAATAAATATAACAAGTTATTTATTCATTGAATGAGACATATTATCCAATTATACATGATTTCACCATTAATATAATGATATTGTCACTCGTGCGTAGGTACGAATTATTGTCTCCACATACACGATGAGATTTAATTCCCCATCCTAATCATTCAAGAATAATTTTCATTTTATGATTAACAATAATTTTTATGAACATATTATCATTATTTATATGAATCAAATACATCATATAAATAACAAACATGGCTTATGTAACCATGTATATAAAGGAAAATGAATCAGCTAACATGAGAATCAATGATACAACAGAAATATTGTTAACAACGCAATATTGAGGGATCATATATGATATCATATTTATGTATATAGATCATGTATAATTTAATAACAATTTTTTAAGTATTATACATGATATTAGCATACAATCGACTAAGGAAAAGTACAATGTAATGGTTAATTTTACAATATCGTTATTTTCTGAGGTTGTTTTTACATTTGTATTTACGGTGACTTCTTTATCATCCACATACATATTTTCTTAAAAATGTATTTCAAAAAAATTACTATTTAATAGACTATGGGTTAAAGTCCTTTATACCCTTAATTTACTTTATATGTTTTGAATTAAATCATTTTGTCGTTTTCCAAATAAGGTACTTTATGTCTTTTTCGACAAAATTAAGGTAAGAATGATTTTTTTAACTTATACAGCTGGGGCTGTTATTTTATTCCATTATAACATCCTCAAAGAATCCAATACAAGCTTATAATAATATTCATAAAATAAATATTTTATTTTATAATTATCTAACTCTCAAATGATTTCAAAATAGAAATAGGTATTTCAATCAAATAGTTTTCAATTCATCTATGTCAACATCTTTTTGATAGATTTTAAACATGTTTGAAGTTAATTTATTATGATAAAAATCGTTCATATTATATTGAAGGTTTTGTGATATGTTTGATTGTGGATGTGTTTTTTTATACCATTAATGGTTTGTGGTTAATGTATTGACATTTCATGTTCTAGTTTTAATACACATATTTATGTAATGTTTCATCCTTTTGATATGAGGAATGTATTAGAATTAGTATGTGACAGGAGGAGCCCGCTATAGCTCCTTGGTGCATCGGTAAGTCTCATGAGAAAATTATATGTGCAATTGGTGGAGGCCTCTACCAATTTGATATATGGTTTTGCCCAAGTTCTTAATCATTTTTAGAAGTCTCAGTCGAGGCCTTGGAAAAATGTTCTAATATTTCCAGCATTATACATTCCCTCATTGTGAAAATAAATATGATGGTTCATGTGGTTATTTTACTAGTAGAATACACATGAAAATGTTTTATTATTGCATTATTTACTCATCTCATATTATTTCCATAAAGTGTTCATTTTTATTATTTGTAAAGGCATGTTTTTTGAATTATTTATCATTCCTAATGTTTATGTTATCTTCTTCTGTATTGCATACCCTTACAGAGTGTTTGATCTCACCCCTTTATTATGTTTCATATTCCTAGGATATGAAGATGTTATTTATGAGGAACCTTCTGGCATAATCTAGGAGGCTTGAATGTTTATAATGGAAAAAATATTGTTGTATTTCTTTTCATGTTGTAATGCTGAACTTATGTATGTATCTTTTTTCCAATAATACTTAACTGATCGGTCCTTCAGAAGATGATTCCTTGTATCATGGCAATGTTTTTTACTCAAGTACCGACTCTCAGTAATAGGGGTCAGGGATTTACAGATGGTATTAGAAAAAGTTTAGTATAAACCATGGAAACAATATTTAGAGAAACTTTCATTAGATAACATTAACATAAGATTGATTTTGAGGATTAGTGTAAAAGAACATCCTAGAATATTATTACTGTCTAGATTTTTAGAGTTTTCATGAAATTAATCCCTATTTGGATAAGATCTGGTAGTTGCATCTCTGTCATAGATATAACTTGGGGTAAAACCCTAAAACACTTCATTGAGATAGACTCAAACGGGAACTAGTGTACGACAACGGACCTTGCTTCACTTTTTGTTAAGATAGTCCTAGTGGATGTGCATAGGATAATTCTCGTTTTCAATAAAAACCATTATGAAGGATCTATGAGTACATACCTCCGTAAAGAAAACATTTTAATGAATATGGATTATATCCAAAAATACTAAAATTTCTATTAGTTATTTTACATGTTCAGAATTATGTATTGCAGTTCATAAACTAATCTACTATATGACTTTGTTTAGAAATGGAACCCAGTGGAAGGATTGAAAACTATATCAACACAGGTAATCCTTGTCATTTTTTCCCTCTTCCTCATGTAAATTATTGCATAGCAGGTGATGCAACTAGTGATGATCAATTTATCACTATACTAGGACAACTCATACCTGTTATGAATAATAACCTTAACTGTTTGGAGTACCCTGACATAAAACGTGGAGGATCAATGTTAGATCACTTCAAGAGGAAATAACCCCCAACATTAAATAGGCCTTCAAATATATTTGTTACTGGACAATGGATATGTTCCTTAACAAAATATTTCATGTATTGGGAAGTAACGAAAGTGAAAAAAATTTCAAGGCAGTTTATCACCTCATCAGAGATGCGGATCAATGGTGGACATTTATTCAAAAGAAAAAAGAGGATAAATAAAAATACAGTATGTAATAGATCAGATTAAATATCTTTTCAAAGAAAGACACTTTCCTCGTGACCATCAAGAGGATATGGAAATGAAATTTCAGATTCTGAGGCAAAAGGAGGATGAGAATGTCACAAAGCATAAATCTAACAATACAAGGCTAGCAAGTCAAGCTTCAGATTATATACATAACCCAAAAAGTAAGATTGTTCATTAAATTGATGGGTTAGAATAATTTCTTCGTCGAGAATTAGTCTCACAATCCTTCTCATCATTTGAAGATATTGTTTCACGTGCTTTCAAGACAGAAATGGAATTCTCTATGTTATACGACTTTAATGAAATTAAAGAGAAGAAGAGATCTGCTAAAAACTTTGGTAAAGATAATAAGGAAATAGGGATGAAGGGAAGAGTATAATTTCATCCCTCTCATAATTGTGGAAGGAAGCACCCTGGTGCTTGTCTAAAAGGAAAAGGAGTATACTAAAAATGTGGAAAGAAATGCTATCTTGCTAGTGATTGTAAGGGGAAGAAAGAAAAGACCAATGTTTAATTATAAAATATTATACAGATGGTATATTATAAAAACGAATGTCCAAATTGTCAGGGAAACATACCACAAAAAAGGCCAAGGGATCATGGAAATGCTTAGGCGATCACTACTGCTGAGGGTGAAGCGCTGAAAGATGTAGTGGTAGGTAATTTAATGGTTTCCTTAAGATTAGCCAATGCTTTATTTGATTCTGGATCATTGAATTGCTTCATATCTTCCTAGTTTGGTAAAAAAAAATTAGATAATTCCAATTTGATTGAACAATGTAATTGTCAGTCAAAACTCTTAAGGGATGTATCATTGAAACAATAATTTCTGAATGAGTCCCCATTAAGGCATATAGACGATATTTATCTACTGGTCTAATTGTCATATCCATGCTTGAATTTGATATAATCCTTGTTATGGATTGGATTTAAGACCATGATGTGAAAATTTATTGTAAGAAGAAGGAGGTTACAATTATCAATGATGATAAGGTCTACCTTATATTTAGAGAAGAAATGTCACCATCTAGTACTTATCTAGATCCACCCCTAGTAGCTCTACTATATTAAATTATTGGAAATGTTGAGAGTGAAATAATTATGGGTGAGTAAAATAATATATTAATAGAGGATGCACTTATTGTGCAAATAATATGTTGATGTGTTCCCAGAGGATTTACCTGGACATCCTCCAGAATGATAAATTGAGTTTTCTATTGATTTAATTCACGGTTCAAGTCCCATATCGAAAACCTATTATAGAATGGCCACTATGGAATTAATGGAACAAAATAAAAAACTAGAGGAATTGGGTAATAAGGGATTTATTATCCATAGTGTTTCTTCATGGGGATCCCATGTTCTTTTTGTTTAGAAGAAAGACAAATTTATGAGGTTGTGCATTGACTATAGGGAGGTCAATGGTATAACAATAAGGAACAAGTACCCCTATATCACATTGATGATAAAATCGACCAACACCATGGAGCTCAATATTTTTCAAATATTTCCATTTGATCTTTATATCATCAGTTGTGTGTGAATAAGGAAGACATTCTGAAAAAAAAACATTCCAAACCAGGTACAAGCATTACGAGTTTACAATAATGCCTTCTGGATTTGACTAATTCACCCTATGTATACATGGATCTAATGAATATAGTATTTGTAGAATATATTGAGGAATTTTTAGTGGTATTTATTGATGATATCTTGGTATACTCCAAAATCTATGATGATCATGAAAATCAATAGCGTTTATTATGAAGACTCTTAGAAGAAATTAATTATATGGGATGTTTAGAAACTGTGAATTCTGGCTTCATGAGATTTCTTTTCCAGGTCATATTTTCTCAAAGGATAGAATCTTTGTTGAACATCCAATGACCAAGGCAATCCTTGAATAGCCAACAATGACGAGTATAACTGAGGTACACAATTTTATTGGATTAGCATGTTATTATTGGTGTTTCGTCTAGAATTTTTCCTAGTTCGCTAACCCATTAACCAAGATCACATGTAAAGGTGTTAAATATGTTTGGAAAAAAGAGTTTGAAGAATGTTTTGAAGAACCAAATAGAATATTAGATAATTCTCCTATCTTGACTCTACCATCAGAGAACGATGGGTTTGTTTTTTATAGTGATGCTTCAAATAAAGAATAGGTTTTTTCATTATGAAAAATGATTGTGTTATTTCATATGCATCAAGAAAGATAAATTTCATAATAAAAAACAATCCCACTAATTATCTGGAGTTATCAGATGTAATATTCATTCTGATTATTTTGATACACTATCTATATGGTGAAAAATGTGATATTTGTACTGATGACAAGAGTGTGAAGTATATTTTCTCATAGAATGAACTCAACATGAGGCAATGAAGATGGGTTTAAAAAATTAAGGATTATGTTTTCACTATACACTACCTCCCGAGGAAGGTAAATAAGGTTCCATATGCTTTGAGTATAAAGGACCATGGAGTTTTGAACGAGAAGAGAGTTGAAAGGGATCTTATTTTAATGGATCTAGTAAAGATGTATATGGTAATAACCATGGATGGTGAAACATTAATACTTTTTCAAATTGTTTTCAAACCATATTTACTTGAAAGGATAAGGATTTCTCATACTGATGTTGAGGAGTTTTCAAAGAATATTAAAGCTGTGAATGATGGAAGATTGAGTTACTTTGTATATGAAGATGGAATTATGAAATTTGGGAAGAGGCTTTGTATTCCCGATATACCTAATCTAAAAAGGGAGTTTTTGGATGATGCACATAGCTCCAATTTCTCTATACACCCTGGGAGACCCAAGATATATAGAGATTTCAAGGAACATTTTAGGTGGGACAACTTGAAAAGAGATATTGCTGATTTTTTATCAAGATGTATGGTTTTCCACCATGTGAAAGATGGAAGACAACATCCTAGAGGATTCATGCAACCTCTTCCAATACTTGAGTGGAAATGTGAGGATATTATGATGGACTTTTTCATGGTACTACCAAAGAATCCGAGATAGAATAATTCTGTATGGGTCCTTGATGATCATCATTCTATTTCAACACATTTTCATTCTATAAGAGAAGATTTACCAATTTAACATTTAGCAAGACTGTATGTTAATGATGTTTTAAGACTTCATGGAGTGCCCCTATCGATTGTTTATGATCGTGATCCCCATTTTACATCATGATTCTAGAAAAGACTTCAGAAAGCCCTGGATAATGAACTTCTTTTGAGAACTGCCTACCACCCTAAAATAGATGTAAAATTAGAAAGCACAACTCAGACCATAGAAGACATGTTGATATCTTGCTCACATGACTTTTAAGGTATGTGGGATGAAATTTTACCAATGGTAGAATTTTTCTATAACAATAGCTTCCATTCAAATATTCAGATGGCACCATATGAAGCGTTACATGGACAGTGTTGTCGTACACCAACATGTTGGGATGATGTTGGTGAAAGAAAACTCGTAGGCCCCGAATGTGCTGAGGAGACAATGGGAAAAGTGTATTTTATCCAAACCCACATCAAAGCAGCTCAAAGTAGACAGAATAGTTATCCTAATAAAAGAAGTATTTGGAATTTTAGGTAGGAGATCTTGTTTTCGTTAAGTTATCTCCATAGAAGGGAGTTATAAGATTTGGTAAGAAGGGTAAATTAAGTCCTAGGTAAATCATACCTTTTGAAATTCTAGAATGAATTGGGGATGTAGCTTACCGTTTGACAATGCCACCATTTCGTTCCAAAGTTCACGATGTGTTCCACATATCAATGTAGAGAAAATAAATTCTTGAACAAATGAAAGTACCCAACAATGATGTTATTTAACTGGAACATGATATTTCTTATTGTGAAGATAATATCTATATTCTTGATACTAGAAAACAAGTGTTGAGAAATCAGATAACTCATATGGTAAAGGTTCTATGCAGAAACCATAAGATGGAAGTGCCAACCTGGGAACCAAAGGAACATATGATGAACAACCACCCAAATATTTTTGTGGGGTGGTATTCTAGAAATTTTGAGGATTAAATTATTTGAATGTGGGAAGAATGTTACACCTGGAGCTTCCACGGTACATTTCCCTTTGAATAATACAATATCTTGCATTGTACACAACATCGAGATTTTAACACACCGCGACCAATTAAACTGGCCGTTATGAATAGTAATACCCACATTTTGAAATTTGATAAATTTTATTTTTAAAAATGGACTTCATTTTTTAACTCAGATTATCAAAATTAACTTATGGTGAATATTTTTTATTTTTCTGAAAACATTCAATTTTTGATGAATAGTGGAAAAAACTCTCTTATTGGTTAACACCGACTTTTTATTTAAATAATTACTTATTTTATTTAAAATAATTTTTGGTCAAAATAGATACATAATACCTATATAATTTCAATGTAATTTTTTGAGTCATTTTATAATAAGTCTAGATATATAATAATTTTATTTAACTTTTTACCGTCTTTTACCCACCTCCTAGGAGAATTTGCAAATTTGCATAAAACGTAATTTTAATGCTTCTATGAGATTAATTTCAAAAATCTAAGAGACAAGGATAATATCAGTAAGTAATATTTTGTGCAATAAGAGGAAAATAATTTTTGGTGAATAGTAACCTTTGACTTTTATTTACCACGGTTAAAAGTTAATAGGGTAATTAAGGTTACAAATGATATCATAATTACCCAAAAACATGTCCTAATTCAATTGGATAAGTGTAACTCGACCAAAAACAATGATAGGAATAATATATGATCCCCTTTGGTCCACATGGATTATATTAAGATATTTATTATTATTTTATTAAAAGAAGAGTTAAAAGAGTTAAATTCAAAGTTTAATAACTAAACCGTTTTTAATATAGGGTTAAACATAATATAAATATGACAATAAATATTCTTTAGAAATATATAAATATTTCCTATATAATGGTATTTTATTTAAAAAATTTATACATTAAATAATTTAATTTATTTATGACACAATGATGATGTAGTAATTACCTTATTAATGAAATATTAAAATAAATGATATTATAAATATACATATTAATGTAAATTGAGAATTATGATATATTCCATTAATTGTTTTAGGGTTATATGACATGTTAGTGTTGGTTAAATAAATTTTATTTGAATTTATAATGTCTTAATGGCTTTCAAAAAAATAAAATACTTAATAGTGTCAAAATTGACATAATTGAGTTTTTAATTCAAATAATATATTATTAATTGATATAATATTAATAAAATCTATGGTTCATAAAAAGGACATAGATAAGGTTATATATAATAATAATGAACCACTTTGGGTTCTCTTGATAGTTTATAGTAATTTTATTAACAAAAAAACATAAAAATACAAAGAGACATTGAAAATGTAAAACTATTTAACTATGAGGTAAATCAAAAAGATAATGTTAATATGGGGAGATAAGCATATATAAATACTATTGTTTGAGAGGTTTTCGACCCATACCTAACTTATAATATAAAAAAATTTAAGGAGTCCTTAAAAACCTAAAATTTCTTTATTATAAAATTATATTTCAAGCTTTTCGTAAAGTGACCCTTACCTCTATTTTAAAATGGAACTTCCCCTTCTCTTAATTTCACACCTCCAAATACATTTGGCTTGGCCAAACCCTCACCAAATTTCCTCCCGACTTTTCAAAATTTATCCTAGAGGCTTTAGTTTTTTTATAAATCCAACTTAATGAGCCCTTTTGATCAAATCAAATGATTGAATCTAAAGAAGAGGAAAATATTTAATCACCACGTTCAAGTTCTTTTCTTCTTCCACATCCACTTTAATTATTGTCTAAATTATAAAATAATAAATCCAGGTCCATCTATATACTGTGATGTTATTATAAAAATAGTACAACCGTATTTATTCCTCTGTCCATCATATGAATTACAAAGTCACCATACATGCATACGTACGGCTTACCATCTCTGCGTCGTGGTGTAGTTTGTTATACAAACACTTCATTATTTGGACAGGAATAATATTGAGTATAACTAATGTAAATAATAAATATAACATGTTACTGATTCTGTATATATATATATTTGATATACCATCCAATTACATATTATTTCATGATTAATATATTGATATTGTCGCTCGGGCATACGTACAGATTACCATCTAGACAAATAAAATGAGATTCATTTCCCCATCATAATCATTCAAGAATAATATTCATTTTATGATTAAAAATAATGTTTATTAACATAATATCATTATTTTTATGAATCAAGTACATCCTATCAATAACAAACATGGCTTATGTAACCAAGCATATAATGGAAAATGAATCAGTTAACACCCGAAACGATGATACTACTGAAATATTATTAACAAAGAAATATTAGATAATCATATATGATATCATATTTATGTATATTGTAATTGTATAATTTAATAAAAAAATAACTATTATACATGAAGTTACCATACCGTCAACTAAGGAAATATACAAGGTAAGGGTTAATCTCACAATATCTTCATTATCAGTGGTTGTTTTTATATAAGTATCAACTGATATTGCTTTATCATCCACATCCATGTTTTCCTAAAAAAATTCAAAACATTTATACTATTTACTAGACTATAGGTTAAAGTCATTTTTACCCTTATTTGACCTTATTTGTTTTAAAAGAATTATTTTCATCATTTTCCAAACAAGGTACTTTATGACCTTTTCGACAAAAATATGGTAATAATGTTTTTTATCTTATACGGAATGTGCGGTTATTTTCCTCCGTTATAACATCATCGAAGCTTTCCTTACGATATAATAAGAATATTTTTAAAATAAATGTTTTATTTTATAATTATGTGACCCTTAAATGGTATAAAAATATAATGAGGTATTTCCTATATATAGTTTTTATTTTATCTATGTCAACATCCATTGATGGATTTTAAACTTGTTTGAAGTCGATTTATTATGATAAAATCTTCAAAATTGTATTGATGTTTTTGTGATATGTTTGAATATGGATGTGTTATTTTTATACCATTCATGGTTTATGGTTAAATTATTGACATTTTTTATTTTTAATACAAATTTTTATGTTATGTTTTATCCTTTTCAAATGAAGAATGTATTGGACTTAGTATGTGAATGGTGGAGACCGTTATAGCTCTTCAATGCATTAGTAGGTCTCACGAGACAATTAGACATGGAATTGGTTGAGGCCTTTCCCAATTTAATATATCGTATTGGTTGAGGCATTAATCATATTTAGATGTCTTCACTGAGGCCTTGGTAAAATGTTTCAGAATATCTGGAATTATACATTCCGACATTATAAAAATAATAATGATGGTTCATGTGGTTATTCGACTAGTAGAATACCCATGACTATGTTTTATTATGACATTATTTAATGAGATCATATTCCTTCCATAAAGTTTTCATGTTTATTATTTGTAAAGGCGTGTGTTTTAAATTATTCATCATGAATAATGATCATGTTATCTTCCTCTTTATTTCTTACCCTTAATGATCGTTTGAGATCACCCCTTTCTTATGATTCATTTTCCCAAGATATGAAGAAGTTAGTTATGAGTGACTTGTTGTCATAATCATGGAGTATTGGATGTTTCTAATTGAATAATTTAATGTTGTATTTCTTTTCATGTTGTAATGTTGAACTTATTTATGTATCTAGTTTCAAATAATATACTAAACAAATTGGTATTTTGGGACATTATTCTTTGTATCATGCAAATATTTTTTGTAATAAACCACCGACAATGGGATACTGGGGTTAGGGAGTTACATTATAAGCCAGAAATATATCATAAGATCCTTATTTTAGAAACCTGTTTAAGGTTTTAGGAAATTATATCTTATCATTGTTAATGGAATTTTAGGAGACCTTTTAGTAGGTTAAAGTATTTTAAAAACATGGATTAACATAATGATTTCATTTAAACTTGGTTGTAATAAAATTCAACATATTGATAATCATTTTTTTATATGATATTTCATACTGAAAACACAAGTTTTATCACCATGATAACCATAAGATTGAAACGTGATTTTTGGAAAAAGAGACTAATTTTATCTCAAAATAGTGTCATATGTTTATTTGATTAAAATATAAAATGTATGAGATAAGGTGAGAGGTTAAAACACTCTTTAATTTTTTGGTTATTTGTGTTATATGAGATATAATGTTGTATAATGAATCTGATTCAATATTAAGAATTACTATTTAATTTTTAATATTAGTCTATCAAAAGAAGGTTTATTCATGTTGGGAATTATATTTTCATGTTCTGACCATTTTGGTTTTGGTTATGTGCTAAAAAGGGATGAATATCTCATTATCCCTTTTTGGGCATTGAAGTCCTTAGATATTTGTTTTAGTTATTCAATGGGGATGATTTCAACTTGAATACATAATTTGTTTTAGTAAAACGTGATATTTTGATGGAAATTAATAAATTGATGAAATTATAAACATCGAGTAGTTAAATTTCCACACTCTCTTATTCATGATGGAATATAATTCCTCAATTTTAGGAAGATTATTTTAAAAAAACATCTATTTTATTAAATTAATATCCAATGAAACAAATCAAGTTCTAGATCATCATATATTTACGGTTATAATTCCCAAAACATTCAAATGATCCATCAATTACATTTTATCGATAACATAAATCAATATCTATAATTATATATGATTTCCTTCTATTCCCACATATGTTCTCCTATTTAGAACCTAGTAACATGTTATTCCATACAACCATTTTAATTACATGTCTATATTAGTAAAAGATTTTTTTCCATTTTTAGGATGTAGGTTTAAAAAATTATTTGTAATTTTATTTCTTTTAAATAGGGATAAATATCAAATTATGATATCTCATTTTATTAATTAGATGGAGGATGTAATTTCCCATTATTCTAAAAGAAAAAATGAATGATCAATAAAATAAATAAAAAGAAAAACTAATATTATATATTAATTTTTCTCACCGAAACAATAATATATATTTCATTATTATAAAGTTTTATTTATCAATATATTTCTGTATACAAAACTATGATATTTTTTATTTTTAATAATGTTTTTAACATGCATCACTGAGTTTAAACGCCCAATAATATATATAACCATTGAAAATTAGATGAAAATCAGAGAGTAGAATTTGTATCCACTAATTAATGAGATATATATATATATATATATATATTCCATACCAAATTAAATTTATTGATAAAACATTAGTAAATAATTAGTCTTTTTTAGTAAATTGATTTTAGGATATGTTATCTTCAACAACGTTTTTTATTTTTATTTATAAATTTTTATTTTGTAATAATATATTGGATCATATAGAAAATGTATTTGATAAAAATATATCAATATTCTTAAAATTAATATAAAAAATTCTGTTTCATGGTATTTTTTAATTTTTCAGAAAATAATTATTTTTTAGTGAATACTGAAAGATAGTGGTTTTTATAATAATGTCATATCATTTCAATAATTTAATAAAATTTAATAGAATATTACTTTTATGAATATTACTTAATGAATCATATGTATTATTTATTCATATTTAAACAACATAATTTCATTTTGGATCAACATAAAATTGCATTTTTTTATATGATTATTTTTTATTTCAAAAAGGGTTCTTTTGTAAAAATTTTTAATATACATAATTTTTCTCCATTTTAGATAGTTAAAATTACCCTAAATGAGAAATTTCTTAAAATAAATTTATATATTACTTATTAATAAATTTGATTTGGAATTAATATGTTGATAATTCTATAGAAAAGTGATAATATAAAATCATTTTGTTCATGAAATATTCTCTTCTCAAAAAACCACCTATTCACTATGTCTGCGGGTTTTGTTTCAAATTTAGTTATATAAAAATTTGGAAAATTTATTTTAAAAAATATTATTTATTTTCTAATTTGACAATGTAAAAATTTAATTATTGTGAAATTTAGAGTGTTTTATGAATATTTTTTTTATGATTAGAAAAACATACTAAATTATAATTGAATTTTTTTTATTCTAAATTATATATATATCAATACATTTTTATTTTATGTTGGTATAAAATATTATAAAACTGATTAGCTAATTCAAAATATTGAATTTCAACAATTTAAATATTGAATGTCCAAAAATACATTAACAATGATTAAAAGGTTTCTTTTTAATGAGCTTATTTATCATCTAGTCTATTAGATTTGTTTGATAATCAGTTTTTTTTCTTCGGATTTTTAAAATTTCATTTAGAAAAGAATATTTCATATTTGGAATTAGTATTATTTTTAACTTTTAATATGGTTTTCGTAATTTCTAACCCAAATTATTAGCATAAAGAGTAAATATGTATTATCAATATTTTGGTAAAAATTGATTTTCAAGGGGATTCGACAATGAAGATAATTTTAAAAATCACACACCAACTTGTCCAAACCCCATTTTATTGACCTATTTCTTAAATAAATATAATAGAATCTATAATTCCATATTTTTAATGACTTTTTGATTATAAAAACATTGTTATATTGAAATATTATAAATAATTAACAAGATTTAGACCATCCTCACTTATAAAAGGCCGCCCCTCACCTATCCTCATCACACCCTCAAAAAATATTGGTTCATTCCAGACATGATCAAATAATCATTCATCATCCCTACCCTCATTCGAGAAGCATTATTTTCCCTATAAGGAAAACCTAGGAAGGGTATTAGTGTGAATCCTTGTAGGATGCCCGAATAAGAGGCTACTGTAAATACTTGGAAATACTGTGTAAATGGTTTTCATAAATACATGGGAATTTTAGGAGTCCATAGTTTCTAACGGAACCTAATTCTGAGGCCTGGTGTGCCCGGAATCAATTTCTGATATTTTTTTGGGTGCGTTCAGAAAATGTACATGTGGGATTTTGTATAGTTTGAACTGGTGCTTGGAATGGAAATTCAGGAACACCGTTGAACTCGCAGCACTGGTATTCGCTTAAGGGGACCCTTACCGTAGTTGTGTTTTAGCGTGTTTGGAATATAGTTTTCTGGGTTTTTAAAAAATTGTAAAATACAAATAAATGAAGGAATATTTTTATTTAGATGGTTAAAGTCTCTGGGTGGTGGTTTTTTCCAAATGGATGTTAGAGGTGGGATCCACCCCCACATAACCTCCCATGGGTGGATATTTTTTGGTGGGGCCCACACGAGTTCAAACCCCTCAACTCACCTTGAACCCCCCCCCCCTAACTCTTTAACTCCCCTTGAATTTACTAAAGCACCCTCTCTCCCTTTAATTTAGTTGAACTCTCCACCTCCCTCCCCATTAATTGTGCCAACACAATTAATTAATGTCTTCATTAATTAATTTTAGTATTTGGATACATTTAAAATGCATGGGAACATTAAAATAATTGTGAGCCTATTATTTAACATTGTCTTGGCGATTATTCTTTGGGAGCTTGGGAGAACTCATTAAAGGAAGAACCATTTCTATCGAGGAATGTGAAGAACACGAAGTACGCCCATTATCTCTAATGAAAAACACACTGTCACTGACAAAGAACAAGGACGATGCTTGAGCCCAGAATCGGCGACCTGTGACATACGCAACATTCGATGACGTCATTGAATTATTTTTTTGTGCCTTCGACAATGTTCTACGAATCGAGGTAGGGGGATTTTATTAATTTTAAAAGAATAAAATTATACCCTCATTCTTGGATGAATGCCATGGCTCGTCATTGGCCATATGATATCATATAATACAAAGGGCACGGGCCGAACCAACACGGCCCGACGTCCCTCCTTTGGTTATTATTGTTTGATCTCGGAGGTGAAATTAAAAGGGTGTGGTGCTATCGCACCGTGCCGAAGAATATCCATGGGATGGAGGTCGTGGCGGCATCAGCGACCAGAAGCGACGGTGATAGCGATGGCCGCACGCTGGCCGCATAGGGGGAAACTGGCGGCCGCTTGGGCCACCCGTACCGTAGAACAACTAGCCGGCTGATCAGGCCGGTCCACGAGCACGAGCCGTGGGGGTCAAAGGTGCCACGTGGAGGGAGACTGCGGCCCGCATCTGGGGGCCGTTCAGCTGGAGAAGAACCGGTTAGCGTCATGTCGGCTGGGCTGGAAGAACTGACCAGCTACGGCCGGCCGGACTAGAGGTCTGCGGCGCCCCCAGGCGCTGCGCAGAGAACACCATGGCCTACTTCCGCGGGATGCTCAGCTGGGCGAACTGGCCGGCTGCGCGCCCACCGAGCTAGAAAACTTCAGTGCTTGTAGGCACGAGGAAGGAAGTAACACGGCCCGCTCTGCGGGCCGCGTGCACCGCGAAGAACCAGCCAGGTTGGGAGAGGCGGTGCCGCTTGGCGCCACTGGGCGAACATGACAAGCCCGCAGCGCGATCCGGGTCCGCAGATGGGCTGCACCACACCATTCTGGGACCACCCCACAGCCGGGTCGGTCCCGCCAAACCTGGCCAGGCCAACCCCCTAGTCGGGTCCGATCTGCCATGCCAGGTCAGGCCGACCCGCCATAGCCCACTGGGCTTGACGGACCGGGCACGACTTCGCTTAAATGGGAACATCTTCAAGACCGCGCGTCTGAACAACGATCCATTTGCGGTACTTGGACCCTTGAAATGAGGATTCCCTTTTGCGATAATCTAAGTGAGTTTTGGAAAACATTGAAAATGGTTGGGTTTGGAACGAGCATAAATCCAACCGGGCCCCAGGAACAGAAATAACAATAACTCTCAGACCAGGCGTCCAATTGCCGCGCCATCTGTCACGTTGGGTTACTATTGATGATACTGAACTATGGGATACATCAAATCAAGAATTCATGATAGTTGATGTATCAACACTTGACTCGAGGAGAGAACCCAACCGAAATCGATCATGTCGTGTGTGAGAACCATAGAGTTGGCTACGACGACTACTATACCGGAATCGAACGTGGTTTCGACAGCGATAACTATTGTAACTGAATCCTATGTGGGTTCGACATTGACCTCTTCTGAACATGAATTTTCTATGGGTTCGACAACAATGACTACTGTACCAAGATCCTCTGTTGGTCCGATAGTTCTAACATATGTCCCTTTATCCAGTGTGGGTCTGACAGAGTAGTTGGTCCTATATCTTGTGTAAGTCTGACATCTTAGCTGGTCCTGTATCCTGTGTGGGTCCGGTAGCTTAGATGAATCAGTAACTATATCTGATCTTCTCTATCACTCTATGAAAGATGTATAATTGTTTGAGATAAGTCTTGTCTTTCGATCATTATCATTGATTGATTGACCTTACTTCCTTTGTGGACTGGGTTGTGTTAGGGCTCAAAAGTTGTAGTCGGGCTGTGACTAGTATCTTTGGTATATGTATGGGCATATAACTAAGTAGGTCTGGTTGGACTTCGTGAATTTATCTTTCTTTTGTGGTTATCATTTGTGGATTTTTGGAGACCTCTGAGGGTCTCGGGTTCCGCTACTGAGTATTGTTATACTCAAAATTTCACGAGTTTCACACACACCTTGTTTTGTTCTATGCTGATGATGGACAGCAGTGATCGAGGATGAGAGTGGCAGATGGAGGCTGCTCAGCATTGGACTAGACGGGACATACCGCAGGGACGATTTGATCGAGTTTTGTACCTACCCTTCAGGTAGGATTCCCGAGCAGATGATCCATAAGATGTTTTCCATTTTTACTTGTACTTGTAATTGTTGTTTAGTTGGATTTTTATACTGGACCACTCGCTTTCAGCACACCTTAAATCTCTATTTTAGTACTTTTTCCACTACTGCTTCTGTTCAGATTGTGTGTGTGTTATAGGTTAAAAGTAAATGCCTTCCCGTTTTTATTGGGATTATGATTTTGGTTCTATTCACCAAACCCTAGCCTATGGAAGGTTGGCTTGGGTTAGTAATGACACAGGCCCCAAGGAAGGGTCGGGGAAAATTGGTATTAGAGGAGTTGGTTTTACCATAGAACTCAAGACTCTAATATTTGTTTTTGTGATGCAATATTGTTAAAGGTAATAAGTGTGGTCTTCAGTTCAGGGAGTCCAGTGTCGGTGCGGTGGCCGACGTATCCATACCCCAGGGCCCTGACGTCTTATTTCTGACACAATGCACGAAAACACAGATTGTGAGTGTGTTTTCAAGAGTATTATTTGTGAAATATTTCTGTCAGATCACCAGGTATAACTTATTGATTGTGGTGCACCTGTTCTATATCAGGATTCCGATGCAAAGACAGCTATCTAGGGTTCCCGAGAGTGTACACTATGATGGCCCACCGAGCAACGATGCTCTAATTTGGGGCCCTCTTTCTTTGTTGGGACCTTTGCGTGGTGTACCAACAACACCACCGCCCGTTGTGCAGTAGATTCCTCCAACCTCATTGGAGGATGGTGCACGTCGAGTGATCATGTTCCACGAGTTCTAGAGGAAGAGGCCTCCTAGGTTTTGAGGTGAGACAGATTTTCATGCCGCAGGGGATAAGATGTAGGCGATTACTAGAGTTTTTTGCCTAGTTTAGACACTGGTAGAGCAGATGTTGATATTAGGAACAAATCTTTTTCAGTGAGTGGCCATGAGTATGGTCTTCATTGTTATGAGATTTAGGTACTTGGATGGTTTCTTGAGATTGTACCTTCGGGCAGTGTGCCAACTATATCACTACCTGTTGGTCAGCAGACACCACCGGTGGTACCGGTAGAGGACACTTGTAGGATTAGTGCCTCACATTTTTTTCAGCACCAGATTTCCCTCATGTTCTGAGGCAAGCCTGACCCACAAGCTGCTGAGGACTGGCCTGAAGAGGTGGCTGAGAGTTGTTTAGAGCTCGGACCACTGAGCGAGGTGTGTTTTAGGATATCCAATACAGAACTTTTTTTCCTCTATGCATTCCTACATATGTTAGGGTGCTAGGGAGAACCATTGTGGTTGAATGTTCATTGGCTGAGCGGATACATCCAGTGAATGTTAACAGTTGGAATGCATGAAATTGGCACCAGTCTTAGTGACTTGAGCATGTAGAATGTTTCGATAAGAGGAAGTTTTATGGACAGATGAATCTGCAGGGCAGCAGATGTGGAAGTAGAGCTAGGATAGCAACATGAGGTGGTGAAGATTTAGACATGTTACAAACACCCGACTATGTAGTCCCCACAAGGCTCAGGGAGTTGGAGGGAAGGGGAAGAGAATAGCTGCATGTGGTCAGGGAGTGTGACCAAAGGGCTCTATGAATGATTTGAGGTACGGTCTGTGTCTACTACCAGCTGATGTTTCAATAGACATAGGTACCAATAATTCCTTCCTTCCAAGAATCTTATTCCAGACCTAATGTTTCCAGTTAAGCCGTTGACTTGACCATCATGTCTGGAGATACCACTAGGAGGATACTAGATTATCACACTTACTACGACGGTGTGATCTGACCCTTGAGTTGAGAGTTTTGGTTGAAAAATCTTGGTGGCAGCATCGAGGCCATTCGGCATAAGTTTGGGTATGGAATGGGAAACCACATTTCATACATCGATTGAATGTATTAGGCAAAAAAGTTGTGGTTTATCTACAATGTTCGGATGGGGTTTTCCTTGGTCGAAAAAAGGAAAACCCAGGAAGCACATGATAAAATCATGCATAAGTGGGTGCAGTCAATCAATCATGAGTCGGCCAGACATACCTTCGTGCCATACTTCTCCAGAGTTGCAGCACCACTATCATCTTTGGCGAAGAAGGGGAAACCATCCATGTAGTCGGAGAGATTCCAGTAGTGTTTTTAGGAGCTGAGGTAGAGGCTGACTAGGACACCAATCTTGAGGCTTCCAAATGAAGGCGTAGGATGCATAGTTTATTAGGACGCCATAAGGGAGTAGACTCGAATTTGTCCCAATGAAGGAGCGATCCGTGATTACATATGGTTCTCGGTAGCTCAGACAGCATGAGTAGAACAATGCTACCCATGACCCGGAGTTAACATCAGTGGTCTTCGCCTTTATGATGGGCAGCACAATCTTATGGGTGAACTCTTTACCGTATACTCAGATCGCAAGAGTATTAGGTATATCTTTTCTCATGAGGACAAGAACCTGACACATCGATGTTGGCCTGATTTCCTTTAGGACTATGACTTAGAGACAGTCTATACTCCTTAGAAGGGGAACGTTGTAGCAGATGCACTCATTTGGAGATATGGTATACATCTTCTAGGAAAGCCGCCATAGAAACCTGCTGCTTTACAAATATCCTTTGTGGATAGAGATGGAGCAGACTTCCTTCAGTCTCTTACTGTCACTCCCCAACTTCTTCGGTGAGTCAGGGAGGCACATAGTGGGGACATTGACTGTGAGATGATAAGTGCTCAGATGTCCTCAGGGCAGAGACATGATGGATTTTCTGATGTTGTGGAGCACGAAATTCTCTTAAGAGGACTAATCATGGTGTTAATGTCACTTCCAGAGGATGTGTTGCGGGAATTCTACACATCCCATTTAGTGGTACATACAAGAGTGGAAAAGATGTACCAAGACCATGGACCATAGCACTGGTGGCCAGGTATATAGAAGGAAGTAGAAAAATTTGTCTCTCGATGCCTCACTTGTCAGCAAGTGAAGGCGGAGCATTAGGAACCAACATTCTTGGTTTAGCCTTTGGAGGTCACAAAGTGGAAGAGAGATGTGATATCCGTGGACTTCATGATGGGTCTTCCACACACATCTAGGAGTCAAAAACCTCTGGACATTGAGGACAGACACCATGTCTTTCTTTGGGTCTCAACTCGACGACGTCTACAGAGTTTTGGCCAAGGTGGCAAGTTATCTTCGTGATTTATTGGACCATTCTAGGTCCTTAGCAGGGTAGGAAAGGTGGATTATTGCTTGGCCCTTCTACCTCAGTTGCACCGGGTGCATGACTTTTTCCATGTATCTTAGCTAAGGAGATATCTGAATGACCCATCCCACATCATTGACCATGGGGAGATGAACAACGATAATGGGGAAAAAATCACGGAGGTTCTAGTGGAGATTGACGATCGACAGGATTGGGTCCTACAAGGATGGTCGATTCCTCTGTTGTGCATTCGCTAGCAGCCCGTGAACCTCCAGGAGAGCACATGGTAGATGGAGCCTCAAATGCGTGCTACCTACCCCCATTTGTTCCCTTAATATGTTATTTAGCTTACGGGGACATAAATACATGAGGTGGGGAGAATGTTAAGACCAAGAAATCCTATGATTTTTTTTTCTTAAATACATGGTAATTTTACGAGTCCGCTGTTTCTGACGGCACCTGATTCCAAGGCCCGGTGTGCCGGAATCAATTTCTGATGTTTTGCTTAGGTATGTTCAGTAAACGTACATGTGATTTTTTTATCTTTTGATCCGGAGCTCGGAATCAAAATCCAAGAAGACTGTTGAACTTGCATTGGTGGTATAATCTTAAGGGGACCATTACCACAGTTGCGTTTTAGCGTTTTTGGAAGTTTGGTTTCGTCATTTCTTAAAGAAAAGTAAAATAAAAATAAGTCATGGATTATTTTTATTTAGATGGTTAAAGTCTTTGGGTTGTGGTTATTTTCTACAATGGGAAGTTGGAGGTGGGTCTCACCCACACATAACCTCCCATGGGAGGATATTTTGTTGTGGGGCCACACGAGTGCAAACCCCTCAACTCCCCCTGACCCCCCTAACTGTTTAACTCCCCCTGAATTTATTAAAGCCACCACTCTAATTTTAATTTGGGTGAACTCTCCACCTCCCCCCCCCTTAATTGTTCCAACACAATTAATTAATTTCTTCATTAATTAATTTGACTATTTGTATTCATTTGAAATGCATGGCCACATTAAAATAATAGGAAACCTATTATTTTACATTACCTTGGTGATTAATCTTTGGGAGCTTGGGAGAACTCTTAAAAGGAAAAACCTTTTCCATCATGGAATGTGAAGAACATGAAGAACACCCACCATCTCCAATGAAGAACTCACCATCACCGTTGAAGAATGAGGATGACGTAACAGCCCGGAATAGACATAGTGTGGTGGGCGCAACATTCTACGATATCTTTGAATTCTTTTTTCGCGCCTTTGAAAACGTACTACGAATCGTGGTAGGGGGTTTGATTAATTTTAAATGAATAATATTATACCCTCATTCTTCGATGAATGGCTTGGTTCGTCGTTGGCCATATGATATCATCTAATATGGAGGGCGCGGGTCGAACCAACATGGCATGGCATCCCTCCGTTGGTTATTATTGTTTGAATTAGGAGGTGAAATCGAAAGGCGCGGTGTCGTCACACCGTGCCGGAGAAGAACCATGGGACGGAGGAGGTGGCAGCATCGGCTGCAGCGACATCCATGCACCAATTGAATAGAGGGAGACTGGCGGCTGTTTGGGCCGCCCAGACTGCGGAACAACTTGCTGGCTGACCCGGCCGGTCCGCGAGTAGGAGCCGCGGTGAACGAAGGTGACATGCGGAGGGAGACCGCAACCCGCATCCACGGGCCGCAAGGCTGGAGAAGAACCGACCAAATACATCCGGGCGGGGCGGAGGACCGCGGCGCCCGCATGCGCCGCATGGAGAAGAGCATGGGCCACTTTCGCAGGCCACTCTGCGGGGAAAACCGGCCAGCCGCCTGCCGGCCGGGATAAAAAATCACAGCGCCCGCAGGCGCCACGTGGGAAGGACCACGACCTTCTGTGCGGGCCGCGTGCGTTTTTTAGAACCAACCCGCTATGGCCGGCCAGGTAGGGAGAGGTGGCTCCGCTTGGTGTCGCCAGGCGTACCGGACCGGTCCGCAGAGCGGGCTGGGTCCGTAGGTGGGCCGCGCCCCACCTGGCCGGGCCGACCCCCAGCCGTGTCGGAACCACTAAACCAGGCCGGGCCGACTCCCCAGCTAGGTCGGACCCACCGAGTTGAGTCGGGCTGACCCGCCACAGCCCACTTGGTTAGACAGGCTGGGCCCGACATCGTTTAAATGCAAATATATTCAAAATCGTGCGTCCAAATGATGCACCGTCTACAGAACTAGGACCCTTGCGACGAGGCAGTCCTTTTTATATACTATATTTGAGTTTTGGAAAACATTGTAAAATGGCCGTATTTGGAAATAGCATAAATCCAACCAGGCCCCTGGAACAGAAATAACAACAAATCTCAGTCCGGGCGTCCGATTGACCCGCTGTCTGTCTTGTGGGGTTCCTTTTGATGAGATGGAACTACGGGATACATCAACTCAAGACATAGTGATATTTGATGTATCAACACTTGACTCGAGGAGCGGACCCTATCGAAATCGAGTTTCTTGTGTGCGGGAACCTTAGAGTTGGATGCGACGACTACTATACCGTAATCCTATGTGTGTTCGGCAAGACAACAATGGTACCAGAATCCTATGTGGGTTTTACAACGACGTATACTAAACTGAAATCCTCCGTGGGATCGACAGCGATGACAATTGTACCCAAATCCTCCATGGTTCTGACAATTCTGACTTCTCTTCCTATATCATTTGTGGGTCCGATATACTAGATGGTCTTGTATCCTGTGTGGGTTTGACAGCTTAGATGGTCTTGTATTCTGTGTGGGTCTGATAGCTTAGATTAATTAGTTACTACATCTGATCATCTCTTTCGTTCTATGAAACATGTATACCTGTGTGAGCCGAGTCTTGTCTGTCGATCATTATCATCGATGTGATTGATCTTACTTCCATTGTGGAATGGGTTTTGTTTTGGCTCGAGAGTTGGAGTCAGGCTGTGACTGGTAACTTAGGTATATATATGGGAATATACCTAAGAAGGTTATGTTGGACTTCGTGAATGTATCTTTATTCTGTGGTTTATCCTTTGTGGATTCTGGGAGACCTTTTGGGGTCTTGGGGTCCCCTACCAAGTATTGTTATACTCACCCCTACACGGGCTTCTCCGACACCTTCTTGTGTTCTGTGCAGACGACGGACACCAGTGATCGAGGCTGAGAGTGACAGACGGAGGCTGCTCGAAGATGGACTAGATGGGATGTACCGCATAGTTGAGTTGATCATGTTTTATACCTACCCTTCAGGTAGGATTATCGGGGGGATGATCCAGGATTTGTTTCCCCTTTTTACTTGTACTTGTACTTGTTGTTCAGCTGGGTTTGTATACTGTCACACTTACTATGAGCACACCTTATTTTTCTATTTTAGTATTGGATATCTGTACTGCTTGTGTTCAAACTGTGTGTGCCTTACAGGATAATAGGAAATGCCTTCCCTTTTTTATATGTATTACGCCTTTGGTGCTAGTCACCAGCCCCTGGCTTATGGAAGGCGGGGTTGGGGTAGTCATGACACGGGCCCCGGGGATGGGTTATGATAGTAACGTTCCTCAATGATCATTTTTATCCTATCTCTTTCTCTAACTACATCAATGAGTTTTCAACCATGTATATGTAATAACCAAAATAAAATTAATATATAAGGATATTTTATCATATTTTCATGTTGGAAGACTATTTCTAGTTCTATTTAATGGTTCATGAAATCATCATTCTTGTATACCGTAGACTACTACCATGCGAACCGTTGTCAATAATTTTTCCATTACAACCTATCTCATTTATGTATGATGCTAGATTTAATGTTTATATATTATATTTAAAACATTATTATTTCTATGATTTAACTATATCAAATATTCTTAATTTCTTTATTCACTCAATAGGGGATATGATAACGTCACATGTTTGTATGGTGAAATATAACCTCATGAAGAGATGTCATGCATATTTAATTAATGATTTTCATCGACTACAAGAAGGATAATTTGAATGAATAAATTTTATATTAGTGAAATATTAATGATATTCACTAAATAATTATAAATATTGAAATATAGTATATCATTTTCATTTTTTCACTAAATATATCTTAACATCATTCATTTATGTGTGAACGATGCCTTCACGATGTGATGTGACTCTGTTTTCATCACAACACCAATCTTTTGTTATATATACGAGTATGATTAAAGATATAATATTATATAAATTATTTTTTTCTCATTATGCAAAGATAACATACTAATTATCTCCATTCATAATGATCATTGAAAAAAATGAAAACATTGCTCACGCACACTTACGACATACCATCTCTATGATCATAATGTAAGTCATTTATAAAAATAATCTTTTAATTTTTGAATAAATAATATTATTGATTTATAAATATTAAAACCATGTTTTTATTATTATTTTTAATATTACGAAACTATATTTCATTTATATAAACTGATCATTCATAACAAAATGAAAATGAGAAAAGAGAGAAATTAATAACCAAAAATGAAAAAATATTAACTATTAAAAAGAGATAATACATTAGAAAAAGATAATATAAGATATTATAAATATTAATATGGTTATTTAATAATTTAAAAAACAAATAAATTCATTATACCTGATTTCAAAATATGATCAACCAAAATGGAGGCATGATGTATGGGAATTGAAATATCTATTTTATTTGTGGGAGATGTATGAGAATTCACCACATGATTTTTTCTTATTGAATAGATAAATCTAATATAACATTTATTATTATGAATATAATTCAATTAATGATATTTAATTCTTCATTTTACATTATTCATTATTATGGATGATAATATAAAATATTACTAAAAAAGTAAGGATTTCCTCATAATGTCATTTCATTGAAGAATATTATAATGTTATAATCCTATTTTATTTTATATGTTTTATATAATACCCCCATTAACATTTCATATCATCAAAACATAATTATTAATTGCCTTTTATGTTTTTATTTTAATTATTTTATTAAAGGGGATTCAAAATAAATGTTACCAAATGGTAAATAATTTCATAACACAAGTTATTTTCATTTTGATGTATTAATTCTATGTTGTAATCTTAATTATAAATTATTTGAATCAAAATCATTTATTATATTATTATTTATTATAAAAAATTGATGTGGAATAATATTTTTTATGCATGCCTGATTTATTAATTAATTCTCATATCCACATTATGATCACTGTAAGGGTTTATTTCACAATATAATCCTAATTAAGATTGTTTATTCTTAAATTTTATTTAAAGGGAATTAATTTATCATATAATTATAAAAAAATTTCATTTCACCATCCTTTCATTATCCATGATATTTTTTGTAATAACACAAGTTTTTAACTCTTTGGTACATAAACATTTTAATTAAATGATTCCATGAAAATAAGACATAATGTTTAATTTCGGTAAGACATAATTTACATTAAAAACAATTTGTTTCTAAATATTTTTTATAAACATTTAAAAATAATTATAATATTAATTTTTTACTCATTTTACAAATTTTACATAATGGATTGAATGGAATATTCTTATCAATTTTTGAGTAACAGACTATTTTTACCCTTTTATATTGAAAATATAATGTTATTTTTAACTATTAAAACATGTAGTGAATTACCCATCTTGATTAATGAAATTAAATTTAACATTATTTACAAATTTAGAAAGATATTTTAAATAAATTATTTTCCTTGTCCTGAATAATTGTATCAATATTATGTTTTTCTAAAGAAAATGATTGTCAAAAATATTAGTTTTGAAAAAAAAATTCAAAATATAATTGATAATTTCCATAATAATTTTTTGAATAATATTTTAATGGTGTTACTCATAAATAAAAACAATTTTGTATATATCCTCCAAATAGGTAATTTTTTATTTCTACCATCCTGATTCATTCTCTAGAAAAATTATGTCATTATCAAAGAGATTCTTATAAATCCCTTTTTTTCATAGGTTAATAATGATTTAAATTTATTTTTATTTAACATGATTATTTTTAATAGGTTTATCATGTTATAAATATATTTTCATTGAACCATTTTTAATTCTATCAGTTAGAAAACATATGAATGGAAGAATGATTTTTATGCGATTTACAATATTTTCTATTTTCTATGTCCATTATTTGTGTTTATTGGTCATTATATATGATAGGGATACTATAATAAAATAAAATGGGACCATTATATAATATAGTATGGGGAGTCTCATATATAACCTGGTGGGCCCATTGTAGAATATATGATGGGGAATCCAAGATAAGAACCAGGTGATCCTATTACATCATATACGATGGTTCGGAATAGGTAGCACTGGGTGAGCCAATTATTACTTATATAATGGTGTGGCCTAAGTAGAATAAGGTGCTACTATTATATCTTATACAACGGGGTTTCCCAAACTGTTCTCGGCGACACCATTATAGATTAAATTTTGGGTGCCCCTACATAGTTTTCGAATGGTTTGGTTAATGATTATGTTCTCTAGATAATTATATTCGATGGCGCTGATTTAGATATTCAAATTGTAAGGATTATTTAATACTTATATAATGATGGCTATCCACGATACATACACATTACATATATGATTGGTAAGGGTTTATGAGGTTTCCATTGATCAATATTATTATCATATGGGTCATGATTACTAATTTATATGATCCATACATTTTTAAATTCTTTATTACATTCTTCGAGATTAATTATCCACATATTGATAGGTATGAGTTCTGTTATGACTAGGTCATGCATATTGATTATTCCTACATACCCTTCTATACTTATTATTCTGACGAATGATATTAAAATGTTAATTATAATGTTTACCTTTACTATGAATTTAAGCTCAACCTTCCCATGTTTCCCCATCCACATGTTCTAAGAAATTATATTAACTGAATCTTGTCTATATGGTATTACATATTGATGATTATGATGAGTCAATTTGAAATAAAGTAATCATGGTTACGTGGGAGATTAGATCATTTTTCACACAATCGTTATTTTTACGAAATAGTTTATCATAATTAACTTAAAATATAAACTTGTAAGGTAAATTACAATGTACGTGATATAGTTTATACATTTATGTAGCAAGGATTGGATGGAAAAAATTTGGATAACAATTATTTAGTAAAAACCTATAAAATGTAATTTTTAAGAATTCATCACTATATTTGAGAGTGCGGGATCACAGTTGTTATAATGGATGTTCATTCCAAAAAAAATTCATTTGATAGAGTATTAAATCTACTGAAAGATAGTGGAATAGTGGGATGGGTCTTCGGTAATCAACCTACCATTTTCCATGAATATCTAAAGAATAAATTTGGTCTAAGAAACATTTAAATTTGTGAAAAAGAAACTGGGATTCTATCAATGTTATAGTAGGTATAATGTTATGAGTTTTGGGTAGATCTACCGATCTTATTTTTTACACCATGATTTCCCATGTAACAACCCATAAATGCATATCAAGGCATGAATACACCATTCATGTTTTGAGTGGGTTAATGGTGAATTTTTCAGTAGACTTATGTCCCAATATATGCCTTTAATTTTTTCATAAACACTCAGGTCATCACATGAGCCTCAAACCATAATAAAGAACACCATGTTGGGATATTTAAACCCACAAAACCTCATTTTCATTAAAGACACCCAAAACAAACCATCTAATATTATTAATATTTATATTCAAATTTGATTTCCATAAGTAATATATATATATATATACTGTACTAAACATTTTTCTTCTCCAAAATCATTAGTTATCATTTTTATTCTCTATTTCCACGATCGATGTATCATTCTTTAAATGTGATGGAGATTGTCATGAAGAGGGATTCCATCATTTTGATAAATTATTTTTTATTATTTTCCTTGTAATAATCATATATAGTCTTCATAAATCATATATTCTACTATAATTATGTAATATTAACATCATTATGATTTTGGAAAATTTATATCACCTTTATTGAACATTATAAAAAACTCAAAAATTTGAATAATAAGTTCTTATTATTTTTATTTCGTACACTAAAATAAATGATTATATAAATTCTTTGTTATTTAAAAAGTGATTTTTTATTAATACGTCAACAATTTTAATAAATGATATTAATGGGTAACATATAGTTTAAATATATTTTTTTTGGGTGATGCCAGAGTCGATTATCAGTATATACAATTTCGTTAATATCAATAATTACTTGAAACCTAGTTTCATGTAATCTATTCTAGTGAATCATAAAACATAGTATAAATAAAATGATCGCAAGACTAAATAAATAATTAAAAAACCTTTAATCATCTATATTGACTAATTATTTTTATGATGAACCTGGTATTCTCGAATGTGGATTGACATCACCATTACATGAATTTTATGAATTAAAAATAAATAATAAAATCATATGATAAAAAATAATAAATAAATATGAGATATTGATTTGAGGAATTATTATAGAAACAATTTATATAAATAATGTTCTCAAATAACTTATTATGATTCTTTGGATTGTTATATAAGAGTTTAAACACCATTCATGTATCTCCAGAATTCTATAAATGAGTATCCACATCATAATGATTATTAATTATGTTATGTTTTATATTCACCATATGATTTCTATTTTGTAATGGAGAAAATTCATATGGAGGAATATATATCATAATTCTGTTGATTTTATATGTAATTAAGCATTCATATATTTTTTCACTCTCTCTCAATGGGGTTTTATTATATGATTATTAAAATTTTAAGGGGTTTTTTAATAAAATCATATCATTAACAAGAATAATTATGGTAAATTTACAACTACTAAATTTTTAAGATCATTCTCATAAAAACCAAAATAATTTTCTTATATTTTTTTCATGGGTTTGAAATTTAATTAAAGCATTGAACATAGTAATGATTCATTAATTTCCTCATGTTATACTTATAAATAGAGCTGATGATATCTAATATTTTATATTATAAATATTACTATTCAATTTATATATAAACTTAAATAATTTACTGAATAAATATTCTATATATATTTGATTGATTAATGTCATTTTATACCATCTTATTTAATATTTTTCTTAAGCAAACATTAAAATATTTCATAAATGTTTCATTTATATATACTTTTAACTAAAATTAATATTGTGATAAATAGTTATTATTGTTTGAAAATTATATTTAAAAATGAATATTCAGATTTTTTTTAAATAGACACTATTGGGATTCCATTGAATGTTTTCAAGGATTATAAATGTTTTTTAAAATTAATACGTTTTGAAAATTATTATTTTATACATAAATGATTTCCATAATTATTATTTTTATATAAAAAACTTCCATTTATGTATTCTAATTGTCATGAAAAATTTCTTTATATAATTGAACAAACATAATTCTTATATGATTAAATATGGATTTGATTTATTGATATGATATTTTTTATCTGGATAGATAATGATCGTGTTTGTAGGACATCACTGTTATTCTTATTATATTATCTCTTATCTAAAATGGTATGGTTACATTATAAATGATTTGAAATTATTCTTGTATATGCATATTATGTTTATAATTATTTGATGATTTAGTCCTATAAAACCAGATAATTAATTTTTTAAATTAATTTCAATATTATTAAAATTACTATACATGATTGAAAGAAACTCTATTAGAAACCAAATATAAATACAAGATTTCTATGAGTCACTATCATAAACAATTGCACATAGATGATTTTGATAATATAATATAAAAAAAACTGTTTGGACTTGAAAGTGGTAAGATGTGAAAAATATATATTCACTTGATTTTTATTACATATTTTCAGAACAAAATTCATGGACACGATTGTAAAAAATATATGTTCAAACCCTAATTAGATGATTATATTGTAACATTATATGTTCAAATAAAAATAAAAATTCATATTTTTGAAAATATATATCATTACCCCAATATTTCTACATGATTATGAATATATATGATCAAAATAATATGTTATAATTAATTATTAAAATATCAACATTTAATGTTTTGATTTTATATTATTGTTTTTCTAACACATTCTTATGATATTCATAAAATATAAGGATTAATGTTCCATGATTACTCATAACCATTCTATGGATTATGATTTTACTCCATTAATATAATATTTTTTTCTTTACTATATGATAAAATTCTTTATTGGGGTCTCCCATTATACATTTTTCATTTTAAATAGACATTTCTTGAATACCCATTTTAATAGATCATTTTTATCAACACATGTTTCCATAATTTGATAGGTTATCTAATATGTTTAGAAAATTATTTTTGAAATGATTAAAGTTGTTTGATGTATAGCTTTGATAGGTATGGTTATCATATGTTATATCCAAGAAACATATTTTGTTCTAATACATAAATAGTCTTCATATGATGACTTTTGATATTTATTCATAATAAATTATATTTCTGTTTACCAATGCTCAAAAATCACAACAACAGTATTCTTCAATTTTTATTGATATCAAGTTTTTTAAAATATATTAAAAGTATAATATATGTTATATATTATGGATATGGTTGATAAATGAACACAATGTAACAAAATATTGAGTTTTGTTTTATAATAACTAATAAAATAAATATATAATGTGGCAAGTTATTTACTTTCAGATGTAAAGAATATAAATGTAGTGTTATGTAATTCACATGTATTTAATTTTTGATTATGTCAATTGGAATAAATTTTATTTTATAAAGGATGTGTTTTTGAACTGGATATGATAGTGTGGGTTCTCAGAACATATTTATTATTATAGTTATTATTAATTCATTTTAATGATTTCTATAGGAATAAAATTACTGGCCCAAGAATAATATATAATAAAGATAAAGTCCTTTTGGATGAACATAAATCTTCTATAGTTGGAATTATAAACCCATAATCCATAACATCCATGGAATGACTTTCCTCAACATATTATTTCATGAATGTATTTCAATTTTTTTATAATCACATTTTTCATTTTTCATTAATTTTTTTTTGTATTATAAGGAATCAAATTAATAATGTGTCGGACAAGAAATATGGTTATTTTACCATTTTGAAATAATATGTGATAATATATGGTGTTTAATCAATAATATATGTGTTATCTAATATTATGGGAAATTACATAATCAATTTTGTGATCCTAAATACACCATTAAAGGATGAAGATAAAATTTGTTTTATTTATTTGTCAATTTTCACCTATTATAAGTAGAATTTTTATCACACAACTTATGTGTAGTGGATCAACTCAATATAAAATATATTTTTTTTCTTCCAGTTCATATATAAATGAAATATTTTAAAGATATTTTTTATTTATTAACTCAGGGAGATAAACAGTAGAACCTCGTCATAAATATAATTAATGAGATTGGAATCAAATATTTAGAATGGGTGCTGTTTAATTTGAAAATATTCAATGAATATTTTCTATAAAATCCTAATATTAGAATATATATATATAATTCATTAAGATGAACCATAAATATAGTGAATCCATAATTCATATTTAGAATCCATTCAATGACATTCATGTTGTGCATATATTGTTATCATTAATATTAAATGTATAAAGAATTATTTCTATTATAGATTTAATAATTTTCTTCAATTGGAATTATCAATTTGGGACTATGGTATTCAGGATGAAACTAGGGTGTGTGATATCATGATAAAAATATTTATTTGAGACTATAATTTTTAGAGCATGTTTGGATTGTAATGAGATAAATATACATTTGATGAATATAAAACTATAAAATCCATGATGGAATGAAAAATAAACATCTTATATATTCATAACATCTGTGAAATAATTCTTAAAATTTAATTTATGGAGATTGTAACTTTTTCAGATTTTCAATAATGGTCCATAATGAAATAGAATAAGGAATTGATATTATGTTTCTATCAAAATAAATGGGTTAAAAGAAGTCTTAAAATGCAGTGCAACACACACACTCTAATGGATCAGTAGTAATGTGTTTGGGAATTTCATGACATGGTGCACCAATATAGGGGTAAATAATGAATATAGAAATTATAATCCTCCATGGATGATGGATAATTTAATTCCTATGTAATTATAATAGTTGAAATCATTCATCAATATAACATGGTATGTGGTACATTCATTATCATTATAAAAAAATACAAAGGGCCATTATTTTTCTCAATCTACCCACAACATTATATCTATTTTCTTCTAAACAAATATATTATCATCATAAAAAAATATTAAATATTCATAGAAATTATTTACTTGATAAATGATGACATCATAAGAAAGAAAATTTTCTTTTATATAGTTTTTCTAGAGTATATTTCCTTTAAATCCCAATATATTCACATTAATTGAATTTAATGAAATTTTAGAATGTAATTTTCACTCATTGTATAGTCTATCGAATATAATATGGATATAAAATTCAAATTTATTATCTTAAATCAATCCAAGACCATTTATCATTGTTTTTTACTATTAAATCATTATGTGAAGTGGATTTATTATACGAGAATAAAACTTGAATCATGATGGGTGTCTAAATAAAATTATTGTGGAAACACTAGATGTTTCATACATTCATACTAGTTGATAAAAACATACATTATAAGAAAGTACAATGATAGTTAAGTTTATATATCATTATAAATTATATAAAATATTTTGTGCATCTTATAGATACCGCTATATTTTTTTCAACAAGGGATTATTAAAAATATTAAGAAAAAATTTATTTAAGGGAGTATTATGGGACACACTATGATTAAACAATGAATTTTCTTTAAATAAATAATTTTTTTGAAAAACTATATTTCAAAAAACTTAGATAAAAAATTATCAACAATATAAATTTTTTGATATTATATTATAATAAAATATAAAAATATTGATTATAAAATAAAAAAATAATTATTAAAACTACTATAAAAATAGAACCATGATTAAACAATACAATGAAAATAAAATAAATATCCTCATGAATTTCCATATTGTTCATAAACCAACTTTAGGTATAAATATAAGTAAAATAAAAATGAATGTATTTATTATGTTGAGTCATTATTAGAAATTTTTTATGTTGTATTTATAAAAATATATAAGAATAAAATAAAATATACATATATATTCTAATCATATATAAATTTATTTTATTTATGATCATAGAATATGTGTTCATTGTATTCATAGTTATTTGATATTAATCTATCCAATATATCACACACATTATATAATTTTTAGTTATGGATCATATTTTCATTGAATTTCATTTTTTATATTTATATTTATATTTTATTAAAAAATTATTTATTTTTATATATTTTTTGGCTACTTGTTTTGTTAATGATAGGAGGTAACCAAGAGAAAACTATTCATTGCGGGGGGGGGGGGGGGTAATTTTCTACCTTTTGTATTTTCTTGGTTGGGAGTTACATTACTGAGAAATAAAGTCTAATAGTATTTTTCCCATATTATGTAGTTGCGATCCACAAAATTTGGGTATCATTTTTAAAACTATGAACCCAAGCTATGTATTTTTTCCATACATTTGAAAAAATTAAATTCGTAAAATACCATATCCTAATTAAATAATATTTTTCAGATCATTTCACCCTAATTGATTTCTACCCATACTATAATATAGACCCTCTTATCCATGTTAGCCTTCTGTGATTTTAGGTGCATATATTTATTATTTTATTGATTAACTGCTTCTTTAAGGATTCATCATAGATATTTTTTTATTTACACATTCATTTGTGGGGTTAAATAATACCATATTTCCATATTAATATAGGGTTCTTTTTTCCAAAAAAAGTTGAGTTTTTTGTTTTTATTTTTAACTCTATATTTATAATGTCTATCTATCCATCTAGAGATTATTCCATAATTGTTTTGTTGTTGAACAAAACAATGATAGTTCAATCTGTATGTCCATAGTATTTTATGACCATTTATTTGTTATATTATTTTAAAGGATGATTATTGTTATTTTATATAATGTTATATGATCATAAAAAAGATGATATATTTATAATAATTGTTTTGTAATTTATCACTTTTGGTTTTATATATTTATGATTCTTGAAAATTATATGGAATGGGACTGAATATGTTTCTTCGATATAACTCACCATTTTTGAAAAAAAAAAATTTCTAACTAAAAATAGGGGTCCTCATTGATTTTTTTAATTATATTTTATCTTTTGATTCATGGTGGCATGAATAAGAAAGTCCTTGATATAAATATTATTACCTTCACATTATTTCATTCATCTGACATCCATAACTAAATATCATTATTATATTAATTTACATTCCCATTATAGGGTGTCCCATTCAATAAAATAATTGATATTTATCACCGCAAAAACCCATTGTGTATTTGAATTTATTTTGATTTATCACCATGTTTTCTTAAATCTTACAGATCACACACCAGTGTATATTATGACTTCTGCATTGTTTTAATTTTTTCATGGTTATTTAAATGAGTTTCATATATACATAAATATTTGGGAAAAATATTCTTTTTGTTTTTATAATAAAATATAAAAAATAATAAATTATTTGGATTTATTTTTAAATTCGCAATCTTGGGTTTACTTCATAAATAATTCTTATGAATCTCATAGTTGGATCATATTGATCTACTTTAACTCAAACCTTTAATGGACATTATGGGTGTATATAGATGTTATATTATGAGATACCCCAATGAAAAGAGATACCGGTTGATGGTGGTTCCTATTTGAATTAGCGGTATATATTTTGGGTGTAGTCGCATAATAGGACATAGGCCAACTTGTGGGGTTCCAAAGCAAACCATATGGTTGTAATACATTTTACAAAAAATGTGTTGTAAAATCAGGTGAAGATTTAATTTCAATATTTCATATGTAATTGATTTTATATAAACATTCATAATGAATTTTTAATATTATTTATGGACTTCTTTTATTTTAGTTGATAGTTTTAAATCAAATAATGGTTTCATATTTTTTAAATTTTCATCAATGTATTTTCTCGACTCATTGAAATCATTCACTAAACCCCATAGATTATGTTGCGGATAATTTTATGTGAGATAATCAACTTATGGACAAATATATAGTTTATTTTGTAGTGCTAATCTATCCAGGTAAGGGAATAAGTAGTCTTGTTTTCTCTCACTGATATTTAATTTTTTGTTTGAAGATCATGTCATGATAAGTAACAAGTACAATATAATCCCTCACTATATACCGACATCCATCAAATGAATTAATAAACTTAAATAATATCATAATTATATGGAAATAATCATTTGGAATTTACATATTCTATGGATTAATGTTGATATCAATGTCACATGAATTTCTTTTATAGTATAATGTTATAGTTGAATTTGGTCAGAGACAGTTGTTCAAGCTAAAAAACAACCGGACATCAGGTGTAGATTCTGTATGGTTCATTTTTTCCATTTATTTCATCATATATCCATTAATATGGAAAAATATTTGGGGTTTATGTTACTTCATAAGGTTGAATGAATCATAATAGAGAATAGTGAACATTTCACAGAGGATTTATACTCATCTCTAATCATTGAATTGAATATAGAGATGAAATCCCACTATTGTGATATTAAGAATTATCTTGGTGTCTATGAACTTGTCTTTCATAATTATACTCATGAAATTTGATAAAGATGTTGATTAAAACATGAAGGTATAAATTTATTTGGATGTTTTTTCATTATTATATTGAGTTTTGAGCATTCTTAGAAGTTTTATGAAATAATTTTTTGATGAGATGATAATGTATGATGACAATATAAAGGGATGTTGTAGTGGATCCTAACATCCACCACAATATACATCATTAGTGTCCAAAGTATGAAGGTCCCTCAATTTTTATTTATGTTTCATAATCAATCATAAAAATGAAATTTTCATGAATAATCCCAATTCATCACAATCTTATAATATCTTGGTGCACTTACATAGATATTTTTATGTTATATATTCATCATGAATTTGTGAAGGATCATCATCTGTATGTGTAATTTCAGAACTATGTGAATCATATATGGAATATATGTTCCAACATCATGGGTTTTGAGGCATGAATATCTTATCTTATGGGTAGATTATGTTGTTTATTGGGAAACATGAAAAAGGTGAACATTGAACTAACATAACACAATGTAGTTTCATATAATATAAGAGATAACATTTGAGAATGGTATGTTTTTAATGTCTTTGTGTGGGGAGATTATTATTGTTTCATATTTGAAACATCCATTTTTTTATGAAGGCATATGATACCAATTCAATGATATCTCGATTACTAAGGTTATTCTATAATGTGATTTAATTTTTATTGAGATAGTTATCATTGATATTATTATATTTATAGACATGTTTTTTTGTAATAGAAAAATTCTATTTTTACCAAATTATGTTTTACATTCACAAATCCAATATTAAATCTCATTTATTTAATAGTATATAGAATATTAATTCATGTTAGTATGTAAATTACATTCCTAGTGTGGGGTTTATGGAATAATAATTTTCTTGTACATTTATTGTGGTTTATTAAGGTAATTCTAGAATGATGAATCATTTTTTAAATTTATTGTTGTGGTATTTTTTGGATGAAATATTAGATTTTGCCACTGATTGAGATGACAAGATTTATATTTATCTAGTACTCCAAACCCATGAATTGATTTAAATTGGTATTGAATGTAACTAATAGAAATAAAGTAATTGAAAAATAAAGAAGATAATTTTGATGTTAAATGACTCATTCAACAAATAATGTCTATTTGGTCTTCCCTATTCATATTTTTCATAATGTAAGATCTAACTATCTATATATTTATTAACAATATAAAATAATAAAAGCATATTATTTAGAATAAATATACCATTTCAGATATCAAAAATATAATTGATCAACTAAATTAGGATTTTCATTTATCGAAAATTTCCGTTTTCTAATACTACAATTAGCTTATGTAGAATTAGGAAGATATGTATATAGATTATCATTGAATCTGGTATAGTGACTTTTATTTTCATGTTATTCTATTTTAGCAGATCAAACATATAATACTGATTTTAGAAATCATTTATTGAACATTTTATCAACAATATGACCCTTATTAATTATGTTCATTAATGATACAACTTCACAGTCAATAATGGAGAAGGATCATGATAAATATATGATAACTTTTCTAGGGAATATATATGATCCTTTCATTCAAAATAAATATTAATTGTTATTTAATGATCTAAATAGTCTAATTATTGAGATTTGTGTCTTAAAAATGTGTATATCAATTAATTATAATAAGTTATGGGTGGTTATGTATTAAGAGGAGTCATAAAATTGTGTCATATTATTGATTTTATTAAGATTATTATGCTATTATATAAAATTTATAATGGATTTTCTGTTATTTTCCATCATTGATGGGATCAAAAAAATTGTGATTATGTTTTTATAGATTTTTTTTACATGAATAAATTGAAACTATAATTCAAAGTATCACATTGTATTTACTTTGAATCATCCATGGATAGTCTGGGGTGGTTTTAGATTCTATAGCTATGAGTTTTTGGATATTTCATAATATTGAATAATAATATTCTATTATATTATTCCATTCATCTCTTTTGACACATTAAAAACAACCTGATTCATGAATATAAACAAAAAACAACCATTATGCTATAATATCATTGTGACGCTATTAATTTGGAGACTAGTTTAGAGTCCTTAAATAGTAACGATTTTTAGAAATAATTTATCACAATAAATCTAAAATATAAATTATAGTTATTATGTATAATACCTATAATAATTTAATTTTTCTGATCCCTTATACGTGAAGTATGGGTAATGTGGTTTACAATTTTCTTCACAAAATGTTTACTGATGACGACCTAAAAAGTGCAGTGTTGTATTTTACCCTATCGAATTATATTCCTTGATATAACAAGATGAACATAAAGTGTGATATGATGTGTTTTTGTGTAATATTTTGTTTAATCCTTCTCTCCTAATACAGAAGTAGTAGAATGAATAATTTGAAAATTAATGTTAATGGTTTAGGTTGATCATATACATTTCCTGGACCCTCTAGTATTTTTATGGGACATATAAATGATATATTTTATTTAGGAACCATTTTATGATTGTTGTATGTTTATTTTTTTTTCTGATGAATGGTTTATATTTTTCAATATTAGTCATCCACCATATTGAAACTACGGTTGAATATACTATGATACAATAACACCAGTTTTAATATATGATGGAGGTAGTAAGAGATTTTTTATGACAGCACATCTCTATTTAAATGAACATTGACAAGAATTAGAATCCTCATGATATGATGAGAAATATCATTTTTCTAACAAGGATATGGGATAAAGTCTGAAATTATTATTTTAAATATGTAACCCTATATCCAATAAGATAATCATAATATCTTGATTTTGATTGTTCGATTGGCCAAATCATTTCACATTATTTTGATCATAAATCCCATGATGATGGAGATACTTAGGAGGATACAAGTCTAACAGAATGCGACATTTCATGGGTTTTTTTCTATTATCAATTACAATAGGGATATATAGTATTCAACACGATTTCGGATTTGACTTTATCATTTTGTTGGTTCTCAAGTGGGATTGGTTATGGATTATCATCCATATTTAGAAGTTCATATAGAAAAAGTTAGCATGGTTCTATATGATTTAATCTATGCCTATGTATTGGTTGTTATTTTTTCGGGGGAAAACCATCTGGGGGATGTTTTGGTTTTTAATAAATATTATTTCTATTTTTATAGAAAAAAATATTACGAGACCCCATATTGAAATCCTTATCGGTATCACATCTCCCTAAAAAATGTAGGTGGGATAGTGATTGTTGTAATGAGTAATATAAATGTTATAATAGTTAAGATAAAAAACAATCAGTAGTGGTAGTTTTCTACCTTGAGTATCAATGTGTATTGACTAATCATCCTTTTCATCTCTAGGTGTTTTTAATCAGTGATCATGTATTATAAATAGTGTTAATTCAGTTAGGTCAATTTTTACATTGGAGAGGTGGAAATATTTTTACTTGGTGTGTCTCATGGTTTTTATATCACTTTTATAGGAGGAAATGTGGTTCATCTCTTCACTCTAGAACCCTGTTTTTCATTGAACTATGATTTGTTCCACATTTCCCAGCAGCTAAACTATAATCAAGACACTTCTTGGGTTCACAATTGGGACAAACTAGAGTTGTTATCTAATTCTTAAATGTTAATGAAACCACTATATATTACTATATCTATGAAAAATTACTATCCTGTTAATTTTATTCCATTATCCATCTTTCTAAAAACACAATGGTTCATAAATTAAATTACATTTAGTATAATGAAATTCCTTAATGCATAAAATTTTCATAAGAAATGAATGCTCTAGTATGGTTATTATAATACAATTATAAAATCTACCTTCTCTATGTTAAAAATAAATATTGAATTTTTATCGATGATAATATATCAATCTAATGGTGACTATTATTATTTGAATATAATAAGGTTTATGATAAATTCCAAATTCCGTAGTAAAAAAAAGTTATAATCATGGACAGTAAGATCATAGACTATAAGTCCCATTTATCTAATCATCCAAGGGAGATGGTATCACTGGTCCCTTCCCTCAGAATTTTCCTTACTGATATCCTATATCTAAAGCATAAAAAAATAATTTATAATAGATCGTCAAGCTTATTGAAATCATGACCCAAATAGTGTTTTCCAAACAACCCTATCAACGCACCTCTAACAAACGTCATACCCTTTGACAATATGTTGGTGAAATAATGGGTTATGTGCCTAAAACATACTAATTTTATGATATATATTTTTTAAGTAAATATTGATTGCATTTATCACATATTATTATTAATTTGAAAATTAATATAAAACCTATTTGAATTTTTATATTATGAAGATATGAAAACAATATATTTGGGAAAAATATATTCTTATTCAGTACTACATTCTATAAATAAAGATACCTCAGATTAAATATTATTTTAATAAAATATTATTTTCTATGAATATTAATTAAAATATAAATGATAATATAATTTAATGTGTAACCATTTAGTTTTTATAAAAATGGGAAACTGACTAGTTTTTTAAAAAGTATAATTTTTCATTAATAATAAAACTTATATTAATATGATATTCATATGGTGTTGAAAATTATTTTCAAAAATCCATTTCCACCATTAAATTGTCCTGCTAAAATTATTTAATGGATAATTTTTTATGTGTTCTTTGGTAGATGAATTATTGGGAAAAAATTAAATACAGAATAAATAAGTTTTTTATATTATGACAATCAAATATCATAAAATAAATTCAATAAATGATATTAAATGTATCAATAACTAAAAATTGTTTCTAATTGTGAAATATTTAGTTTTTAATAAAATTTAATCTATTTTACAATCCTTTAATTAATCCTTGAAATCCAATTTTCTATTATATATTTTAAAAAAAAATATTTCTGTACAAAACTCGCTTCAACATCAACCATAATGTTATATATATGTCTTTGGTTAGTGGTGTTATAAAACATTTTAAAACAATTGTCATTTGATGAATTTATAAGAAAAAACCTTTATATGGTTTGTGGGTTTTATTATTATATAACACAGATTTGAAACCCTAAATTATGAAATTAATAAGAAATACCATTGTATTTCATTATAAATACTCTCTCAAAATCCAACACAACCTCACTCAAAACACCTTGAGCATGAATTTGTTGCTCCTATTACTATCTAAATCCCAAAAAACATTCTCCCATTCTCTTAGGAAGCTCATATAATGATTTCATATATACCTATCAAGGTAATGTATTATCTCCATCCCTATTTATTCAAGAACATTATTTATAATATTCCATTTGAAATTGGAATTTATTTGTACAAATCCATAATATTGTAATTACCTTTTAATAATATCGATATACAATAATTCAATTTCATTAATCCCTTCCATTAGTCTTTATACACAATAGTAATGCTTTCAAAATTATCTTGAGTTCTTCCACGCCAACCTATTTTAGTTTATATTGTCATAAACAGTTCCAGTCGAGTGTATTCTCCGATATGAAACTATACATAATTTATTGGGGAAATAAATTTATATAACTCACATCAATAATGATGCGATTAAATATGATGAAATGTGTTATTTTTTATATGGGCTATGTGTAACACTTAAACATGTACAAAACATTAATGTAGTAGGTGGAATTGAAATTATACAGTGCTCCAATGCATTTGGTAATTTTTTTATTTCATTAGATAACATGAATAGTTCATGATATGCTTTCTGATTTACATTATGTTATATTTGTTTAGTAGGTCTGATTGAATTATCTTTATGATGTCATGTTTTTTTATTCCACATTTATATGTTTTCTTGATGTTAATATCATATATCTTTGTCATATGTTATTATTTATGAATATCATCCACTTTATGTAACTATGTTATGAATATTGATGAATATGTCTAACTCTCATCCTATAAATTTATTCTTATTCCCTCAACAGGGTTTATATTTTATATCTTTCTTATGTATGTCCCTTGGATATTCATAGTTGTTTTATAACGACAATGAACGTTTAAGGGTATTTAAAAGATTTTGAAATATTAGTATTGTATACCTTTTAAGCTATTATTTCATGTTTATCATTACCATTATATGGAATGAAATTCATTATATTTGTATTTTATTATGTCTTTAATTTTGTAATTAATCATGAAGGAACTATTAAAAACAATATAGGTTGTCATATTTGTCATCTAATCAATGTCAAGTAATTATTTGGAAAATAGAATGGAATTTGTTTTCAAATTCCTACAGGGTAAGATTAAAAAATGAATAATTTCTATGAATTATGGTAAGTTATATAGTATTTGGTTTCCAAACTATGTAATCAGTGTATAGGTTATACACAAACATGTGTCACAAGAACAATTGTATACAGGGGTAATAGCACAAACTTGAGAGTATAAGAAATGAAAAGTTCATCAGTTGGTCTATGAAGTAGATGCCTCAGAGTATACATTGTTTTACCATCACATGGGATATTCTTTTTTGATTTCACATAATCGTTATGAACCAACTATTAAGTCAATAGGATTCTTATAAAATATATTTTTAGGAAATACAACTTTTACAACATAGAATTTAACATATAAATTAACATTCTAATGAAAACGTCTCACTTATGTTATATCCGTTCTATTTTCATCATTTCCCTTATAAATTTTTAATATATTTAGTATTCTCATCCATAATTTACACACTAATTTTTTCAATTGATTGACATATGATAAACTTATTAAATAACATATTACATGGGAAATACCCAGATTAGATGATCAATTGAATGAGGGTTCGATTTTAGAAAATCAAGGAAATACATAACCATTTGACTCAGGTTATTTTATAGGAACATGAATTATGGGAAAACCCACATACCCTTATGAATTATAATTTTTCAAATCTGAAATTTATTCAATAAAGTCATTTGAAATTCTATGGATCCTATTCCCCTTTATCATAGAACAAGAGTCAAATCAATTGAAATGATATTCCCTATCATTAAATGTTATGAAAATGAGAATTTCATATAGGCCATTTATATTATAGATATAAAATCTGATGAATGGTTGATATTGATAAAAAATATAAATATTTATGAGTGTATAAAATTGATTCTATTGAATTAACTCTAGATAATGTTTTTCCATAAGTAATTTCCTCATAATCAATAAATAAAAATAAATAGTGAGATCATTTTCCTAAACCAAAAGAGAGAATAATAAGTGAGAGATTTTTTAGAAAACATTGAATGGCATATTCAACATGCCTCCATGTTTTTTATTGACCCATAATTTAATTAATATATCTTTTTAGATGTATAATAATTATATAGTAAATATTTTTTTGGTTTATACAAGTTAACATCTATGATGAAGTTTTATGATGTTAGAAATTTTTCAAAATGGAGTTCAGTAAATATAAATATTCATGGTGGAGCGGGAAAATTATTTCTATTTTATTTATTCAATAGATAATTATCAATATTGAAAAAAACCATAATAGAACTTTGTAAATCTGTAGGAATAAGTGACCTAAAAATATACTATAGGGGGAAAGAAAATCCATTTCGATATGGATTAAATAGAACCTAGATATAAAATACAGATAGGAGAAACCCACCAATGTCATGGAATAAAAGAGTAATCCTTTACACACTGATCCATCTAAATAATATTTCAACAATAATTTAAAATAAAACAATGAAAAAATAATGCATTAATTTAATAAATTTTAATGTTTCCTAGATATTACATCATCCCATTCATATATATGAACAAATACCTTTTGAAATCTCAATGGATACTGTGGATCTAGAAAATGATGTCATGATAGGTATTCTAGTAATTAATTCAATAAATTTTGACATACTACATGATTTTGGTTAAATAAATTCTTCCATATCACACATTTTTAGTATAAATTTTCAAACAACACCTCAAAATATAGATGTAGAGGTGTCGGTGAAAATGAAAAATTTGATAATTATTTCATCCAAACTATATAGAATACCACATACCTATTTATAGAATTTTCTTCCCATTGAACCCATTTGATATTACATATAATGGAAATCTATGAAAATTTGGTTACGAGTATATTTCCTTACAAAGGGAAAAAATATATTTATTAGATAAAATATTTACTCATCATATTTCAAATTCACCTATGATTCATTACGAGTGAATGGAAGAGGATGAATCTAATATGGTATCATCATCTCATTTATGGATAATATTACATTATATGAAATCATATCAATCTCAAATTATTAAGACAAATTAAATGATAATCCATAATTTCATTGCAAAAATAATGTAACATACTCATGTGTTTCCATTAAAATTTACTAATTGTAATCAAATATGTGAGGTTAGGTTCTCATTAACGTTTATACATTATGATTTTTTTGATATGGAAGAATCGACAAATAATAGACCACTTTAATGATGATGACTGGATAATACATATTTAGGATAATCTAATATGGGGTTTATATGCCCTTGTTACTGAACTTGGAGTAGATAAATAATATTTGATAGGAATATGTATTATTTAATTTTCAACATCTATATATTTTTAAGATAGAAAATTTCATGATATAAAAAACAAGTATCCAAATTCATGGATTTATGACTTGTTTGATCAACTACACTAAGCCATATAATTAATTAGGGAGAATGTTCAATCTAGTTATTATAAAGTAAAGTTGAATAATAAAGATATCTCAATGAATTATTTTCAAATAATTTATAGGAATTACAAGTTTTATATATTCTATTTTGAATCAATTATTCTTAAGATATATTAATAGACACAATTAATAGAGTGATTAGTCAGTACCTTGATAATATTTTTGCTGTATTTTTTAATGATATTCATATTTACTAAAATAATTGGTTGGAAATATGACCATTTTTTGGATGAATATAATGTCTTGATAATTGAAAATTTATTTGTGATTTATAGTAAATGTATGTTTCAGATATATAATGTTTGGATCTAGGGGTATCGGGTCACATAAAAAAGATAAAACAGTGGATCTATTGAAAAAAATAGGAAAATTATAAGAGATCTATACAAATAACTATTACGTAAATACATAGTTTGTTGGAATAAATGGATATATCAATAATTTGTGAGGAAATGCAAATGAATTTAAAGACCACTAACAAATTTAACTCTAAATGGTGTGAATTTTTAGGATTAATGAATTTAAATAGAGACTGATTTGGGATCTATAATCGTTAGTAAAAAATGTTAATGTAATTTTTACTCATGATTACAGATAAAGGAATATTTTATACCTCTAAGATATTAATTATACATGACTATGACTTCAAAATACATGTTCAAGAATTGGATATAATGTTCTTTGTGTTGAATATTAAGATACATTAACACTATGTGGACAATTGAAATAGATATTAATATATTAATATCCTTGAGAATATATTCAATAAAATGGATCTCAGTATACTCAAAATCTTCGTGTATATAAATGATAATAGATTAAGTTTTTAAATCCATTACTATAATGAAAATTCAAAAAAATTTACAGATTAAAATAGTAAAAAGGATCATGTAACCCAATACAAGATGATTATTTATGTGGATCCAATCTTCATGGATATACGATGGCTGGAAATTGTAATAAAAGATTGATATTGACATTAAAATTCTAAAAAACCCCCCAAAAAATGCATTCATTAGAGGATCTAAGAGGCCTACAATGATCATAAAGATATAACAAAATGATTTGAAAATATTATAGAGTTTATATTTTCTATTGAATGACATTTAATGGTAGTTAGCTAAATATGTGTCCCAAATGATCCACAACTATGGAGGGAAATTTTGGACGATTTCCATATATCATCCTTGTCAATTAATCTAGTAATAATATATATGTATATTGATCTAAAACAAAAAATGAATTATTAAACCATAATATAGATATTGATGAATTTTTATCCATGTGATTTGTTACAAAACAAGTGAAGGATGAATGAAATATGATAAGGGGATTGATGAAATAATTTTATATACCAAAATGTAAATGGGACCACAAAACATTGGAATTAATCATAGGACTCCCTAAGATATCTATAGATGATAATTTTTTATGGCATTTAATCACCATACATAGTGTGTGCATATTATCTCAATCATGTAATATTTATCACTTGATAAAACTATTATGATATATAGAAGGAATGAGGTAAGAATGTATAGGGAACCACTCTCAAATATAACTTGTAGAGATATAATGTTTACAACAGAGTTTTAGATAATCATTCACTATGAACTAGATACAATGACGAGTTTCAAAACATCTTATCACTCACATACGGATGGTTAGTGTGATATAAAAATTAAAACCCTCATTTGATATTCTATGATAATGTTCATTGGATTTCCAAGGATTTTGGGGTAATTATATTCCACTATTTGTTTTCTCACATAAAAACATTTTCCATTCTATTATCTAAAGTTATCATTCTGAGGAATCGTATGGTATGAGCTATTGGACCCATCATGGTGGCATTAAGTTTGATGGAAGAATGTTATGAGACAATATTATATCCAATATACGATATATAAATTTAAACCATTAAACATAAAATGAAATATATTTAAATTTTATATATAATATTTTAATTTAATCATCTAGGTTACTTAGAGTTTGTGTTTAGAGATAATGTATTCCTTCACATATCACTGTATATAAATTTCAAGAGGATTGTGAAAAAGGTAATGCTTTTCCCTATATACATCGTCTAATTTTAATCCTTTGTTGAATCAGTTATATGGATTAACAATTAGAACTCCCACCTAACATGTCCCATCTTCAAGAGGTGCTCAATGTATCCCTTTTAATATTGTATATACTATACATTTCAAATGTATAAAATCCTATAGTGGTGTGCTTAGAGAATGACCATTCATATGAGGAGTAGCTGATGTTAGTCTTATATAATATACTCAAAATTCTATGAAAATATTATACATAAATAGTACAAGATTTTTTTTTGAGAAACATCTTTGGAGAAGGATCGTGTAAACCAAAACAAAAGATGACACAGAAGCCCCGACATTTGATCTAGTGTAAGAAATAAAATATTATGGGATAAATTTTTAAAGGGTGAAAATTTTAGCAGCTGAAACATTAAAAATTTAAATTACCATTTTAAATTAATAAATTATTTATTAAAAAAATATATTTACATTAAAAAATTCCTATATTTTGATTTTTTGGAACAATTATAAATTGTATATTGTAAGAATTAAAATTAATTTAGGCATATAAACCACTAATATTATATCCCTTGTACAGTGACCATTATGATTTGTATATAGGAGTATTACAATAATTTCTAATTGATGAAGATTGAATAAGTGATAACCTTATCTAGTAGTATAGTATGATCTAAAGCATAATAACCAAATAATTTGAGGGAGAAGTAATCACAACACATTTCCATTCATAAATACCATGATGTGATTATATAACAGAATATCAAGATAAATCTATTATGGAAATGTTTATTATTATTCAGATCATTCCACAAACATTGTTCATTGAACCACCCTATGAAATCATAGACATTGGACACCATACCCTTATCGTGCACAACTGTATAATAAGGTGTTATTTTTCTAAAAGATGGTAAATATTTATTCTTATATATTATTTTTAGTGGTATAATAATAATATTTATCCCTTTTTATTAATACAGTGTTAATGATTATATTTTGAAATGGATTAGAATTATATTTTTATATGACGAAAAAAATATTGTAATATTGGATAATATATTGTCATAATTAATAAAACACTTTTGATAATTAAATATTTATTTAAATAAATCATAATTTAATTAAATATGCTAATTAAATAATTTATTAAAATATATGGTATAATTTAATTTAGTGAATTATAATGCATTTTTTATAAGATTCAAGTCAATATTAATGTTATTAAAAATATTATATATCTGTAAATAAGGATTTATATTTAAATAAAAAAATATTTTAATATTGAATAAAGTTTAGATAATCTTATTATTTTTGTAATTATAACTTAAAATTTATCCCATGGTGAATCTTTTAAAATTTTCGAATTTTATTTAAATTTTGGTTAAATATTAAATAAACTTTAAATATAATGTTTATATTATGACATCTTAGGACCAAAAAAGAGATGTAATGAATAGTATATGTGGAATACATGACTATATATAGAGTTACCCTTTAAAAGAATGTGTTTTCGATGTTATTTATTTAGTTTCAAATTTCATTCATGAATCCCCCAAAACTTATATTATATGTTATTGGAATAAGGTAAATTCCTTATTATAATTACTAACTTCCTCATCTTTAAGGGAATTATTTTAAATTTTTTAGTTCATAGTCTGAAAATATTGTAAACCAAATTTATTTTCATGAGGCCAAGATAAAATATCATGGTTTATATTATGGTTTGGATTATTTTAACAAATTGACACCAAATCATATGTTTAGAAATTAATACATAATTCTTATTTAATATTCCTCAGTTTCCGACCAATATACCCACTCTTTAGTGAATACCAGCAACAATTTCAACTCATGTGAATTCACCTATAAGTTCATATCATTATATTATTGCGGACATCCTTGTATATAAACCATACTCATAAATAATTTTGTTATAATTTAATTGTGGAGTTCTTATTTTTTATGATCAAATTAGAACACATATTCATTTAAATTATATTAATGTGATTGGTGAGTGTAGAAATATGTCTCTGTCAAATCCATTGAGTTATGTTTTTATCTCATAAGATAATGTTTGTGGTTCATTTAAGGATAAGATAATCACACAATATTATGATGGATCATACGTTATCTCTAATAAATTTATATAATTTCATGTTTTTTAGTCACCACATTCCCATGTTTCCTTGATATTATCAATGTATGTCAAACCTAAATGGGTATGTTTACAATTCACACCCATTTTATATATCCATTACAATACTATTGATAAATATTTATTAGTTTCATCATGTTGGGATTTTATTTTTCCTTTATTGGAATTTATTTACCACCATATTTTTATGTACGTCCTTAGAATATCCCACATAGTTTTCTTGGAGTGATAAAATCATATGATAATGATAAGGTGTTCAAAAATAATTATTTTGTATATTTTTTTATGTCATTATGTTGTGTTTCTGAAAACTAAAATTCTATACACCTATTGATATTTTGGAATTTTATAATTTGTGTATTTATATAATAAATAATGAAATATTATATTTTAATGAAATGGGGCTTCAGATGATTCATTTGGAAACATGAGAAATACTGTTATAAAACATGGAAGAAAGTATAATTTATGAAGGAGAAAAGACCCCATCAATTTTATGAACTTAATTTTGATTGATTATATGTAGAATAAAATTATATTTTGGGGGAATTATTTCATCGAATATTAATTTTTTATGTAGGGGTCAATATTTTTTTCATTCATTTCAGCTCTTTAATTTTCATTTTTTTCTATTATTTTTTATAAAATTTAATAACTAAGAATTTGTGAATGTAGTAAAAAATGAATAGTAACAATGTAGAAACCAAACACCATGTCAACAACATTTGAACATTCATATTTTCATGGATAAAATTAAAGTTAACCATCCTAATTGTGGAATACTAAATGTTCCATATTTAAGTAGTGCAGATCCACATTGCTTGGTTAACGATAGGATAGTCCTAAGGTCAAACCTTGAGTTCAACCGAGACTTTTCAAAATATTATAATTCCATTCAAATAATAAAAAATTAAATATTATTTAACCCTTATTTTCTCCTCTACAATATCTATATCCCCTAAAACTTTATAGTTTCACCTATCCAACATTTTTTATGTTTATTGTTATTGGATATTTTCATTTTTCATTATAAAACCACATGTAATGCAATTCATACTCACTATAATTGTTCATTAACACTTTTAATTGTTTTTTGTCCTCCACATGGACATGTAGACAATGGGTTATGTTTATTTAAATGTAATGATAATTATGTGGGTTTAATATGGCCATCCTTTGAAAAATTTAGCAATTCCCTCTACTTATATAGTAGATTCCATCGTTTTCATGTATTTTACATTACTAAAGGTATGTGGTCACATTAAATTGATTTATCTGATTATCCTTTATTAGTTAACAACATTCAATCCATTTTATAAATAATATTTTTGTATGTTGAAAGGTATATTAATGCTGAAAACCCTAAGAAGTAATTTTTTTAAATTTGTCTCTCAATTTTGTTGAATTTATTTCATCTAATAAATAAATTTTTAGGAGAATATTATTTTATTATATAAAAATAAAAAATTTAAGAGGCGTGATTATTTATTTAATAATAGGGTGCATCATTTTTCATGGGAAAACACACTGGTTCATAATTACATATGAGAGAGGAGTTTGAAAAATATGGCTATGTATGTTATTATCATTAATGTATTAGACTCACATGAAAATGAAAACTATGTACAAAATAGATATGTTTTGAGATTAACTTGTTGGTGTGATACAGTGATATAAGGATTCGAGATTATTCTCCATAGTAGTGGAAAATGTTGTTCTCTTTTTTGGTTTAATGAACTAATTCAATTATGATTCCTGTCTCTTTGATTATTGATACCTTTAGACATTACCATGTTGCTATACTGTATAAAATTTTTTTACATGGGTTTATAAAATTTTTTATACCTTTATAAATATTTTTTGTTTTTTGTTTCTATTAAAATATATAAATTTCACCTATTATTTTTTTCAAAGTCTCATGCATTGTTCTATTAAATATTAGTATAAAATATCTTGGTCATATCATACTAGTTTATTTTTTATCTAAATTTACAACAAACTATGAGTGTACATGGACATTATATTAAATTTTATATGTCTAGGAAATGTGTTCCATGGAGGGTGTGGTTCTTCATATTACTAGATGTCTTTATTTGGGTGGTGATGATAGGGTAGGATTGAGTGATATTGTATTAGGAAGATGGGAACTCATATTTTTAACATTAATAGTAACTTGTTTGTATTATTTTATTATATTTCCCAATTAAATTATAACCAAATTTTCTTTTATGCACATGTATTCTTGTGCCACAATCATTTTTTGAATGGATTCATTCTTTTTCTACCTATTATGAATGTTTCCATTTCATGGGATTTTATTTATGTTTCATTCTATATGTAATGCTTCTTTTGTGATTCTATAACATTGGGGGATGAACGAAAAAAGTATGGATTTTACATGAAAAAACATTCGTTTGGATCTATTTCTAGAAATAAAATATAAAAATGTTTCGAAATAGAAAATTGGTGGAAGATAGTAGTTATTTTACCATGGTGGTCTTGAATGCCTACAAGGCTTTCCAAAGAGAGGCTTAGTTTCCAGGATTAGGAGTTCCCTAGGTATTTTAATTATGAACATGTTATATAATATTTTTTAATTTTTATTGGAATATTGAAATAAATTTATATAAAATAAAATATATATTGCAGTTGTGATATTAAATGAAATTGTTAAATATAATATTTTATTATAATTACAGATTTTTATACTTTATAAATAGTATTTTTAAATAAATATTTTCTATATATATATTTATAATAATTTTTATATTACCATTTTAGTGATTAAAAAGAATATTTTTTTAAGAAATAATCACTCTTAATGTTATATGATTTATATTTTATGTTTTAAAAAGGTGGATATTTTTCAATGAACTATTTTTAGGATACGGTTTATCAATAATAAAAAAATTGATATATTCAAAATATTTAACAGAATATATTAATTAAATGACTAAATATATATATATATATACTAATACTATTCTTATTAATAAATGAAATTAAATAATATTATAAATAATTAATGCTTAATATTTGATTATGTATAAATGTGTTATATATATATATATATTCATTGTAATGAAAAAATTAACCTTTTCTAAATTTTAATTATATTTATAAAGACCCAATTTTAGATGATAGTTCTAATTTTAGGTTATAGATGACTGAAATTTTTTTAAAATAAATTAATTCTCATGCGAAATAATATAACTTCATAAAAAGAGATAAAACATTATGAAATCAAAGAAAAATTACATTGCCCTAATTTTTTTTACATAAATGTATATTTATAAATTATGGAAGATAGATTATTTACGTAAGGGGATAATCATACATGTCTTACCAGAACTTACATATCTAAGTCTACTAGCTACATTTTGATTATGTCAATATCCTTCACGTAAACAATGTTTCAAAAGAAATGTCACTCACTTTCTCCTATAATATGAGGTAACTTATACCCATCCTAAAGAAAAACTTTCGTGATATCATTGTTAAATAAAAAATCATTTTCTATAATAAATACATTATAGATGATTTGTAGCCTCATGATCCATGAATGATGTATAATTATTTCATTATGAGGTAGTATATCATGAGTATGACTGATTTCATCAATATATATATACTCTTCATTCAGTTAACTTTATTTCCACACATAACAATTCATAAATGAAATATTCCACTGTAATTATGTTATATAAGCATCATTTTTTCTATTTATTAAAATGTATCAATGTATTTACTTTATTGGCTAACTCATTCAGTGGTATATGATTTTCATTTAATGGTTAGTTTAACCCCAAATATGAATATTTATATTATTTCATTTTTTTACCATTAATTAATGAGTAATAATTCATTAATAACATTAATATACTTTATTAAACATTAAATGTTTGAATATATCTTAATTTTAACTTGGGAGAAAAATTGTATCCTCAATATAAACTAAGTCCTTATTTTTTTTAAATTACAAGAAAAATTCCCTTTATAGATTTTATTAGCATGAACCATTCCCTTAAATTCCAATAATATTTACTATAACTCATTAACAATTAACATTATATTACTCTACTACTATTATCATTAGGTTATTTATAAACATCAATTTAAGGTATGAGGATTGGTATCATCATTCTAGGACCTATACACTAACATTTAATATTACCACCTTTAGTCACCTATTGTTTCCCTATTTTTGGTGTATATTATACCAAAGGATGTTTTTGTCTTAATATAAATGAATTACATTGTTATAAAAATAATATATAATGTTATCTCTTTAATTTATTATTTTATTCTTGGTTATATTACACTTATGTTATTTCATTTTTGATTCATTTTCATGTCGAAATTTTCTACAAAAAAAATTATTGATTCTTTCTCAATACAATTCAATATTATTTTTTCCAGTCTCTTTTTATTTGAGGATTTCATATATTAATTCTTTTCAAATTTTTCTTCATTTTGGAATTAACTGAAATAGTGCTTGTATGTGTAAACAAAATTATCCCTTTGTTTTCTAATTCCATTTACTTTTTGTTCTAATATTTCCAAGGAGACTATTTATAATTATTTTTACAATTCATTTCTATTTATTTTCTACAGTCATTATTTTTTTTTTATAAATATTATTTTTAAATTTGTTTCATAAAAAAATAATTTTCCAATAGTAATTATTAATAATATTTAAAAACAATCCATTCTATATTTTCAGTGTTTCAAAATTAATTTTAACCACTTATTTAATCAATTTAGTTATTTTTATAATAAAATATTCATAATTTAAATTATAATTCAAAAAACATTTCAAAGAAATTATCAAATATTTTTTTACTAATTATATATATATATATATATATTGTTTATTATGAATCAATTTTGATATACACAATAAATATTAAAAAATAATTTTCTATTTTTGACTTATTACATATCTCAGTGGATAGTGATGGGACACATAGAGGTATGTGGGGTGAATCAATGCCTATATGATTTTATGATTTTTTGGTTTCTCCTTGAATTATAAATTTATATACTTGATACTTTATCCTAGTTAAGATTTATTGATCATTTAATCTTTTATCCATCCTCAATAGTGTATTAACAGTTATCATATATAATTATACTTGAAAAAATGATTCTATAATATCTGCCTCCTTAGAATTCATACTATATATTGTGTATTAATTTATGTAGTACATGGAGTTTGTATAAAAATAATTAGAATTAATTAAAATTACTATCAATGATGTACAAAAATATGGATAAGGTGTCATCCCCTTCCCATTAGATTTCTATCATTAATTAGTCCTCCTAAATAGAGGGTGGAATATTTTATTCTAGAATATTGGATTTAATTTTCCTTCAACACACAATTGATATAGTCATCAACTATTAGGATATATTTTTTAATTCCCCACGAATTTTGGCATTTTTCTTCACCCCGACATCATTTTGATTTATGATCATAGTTTATTATAATTTATTCATAGTCTTTATGCCAGCGATATATGAAAATAATAGCATTGTATCTTCAATATCATAATATCCTTCCATATTATTGTTATATCATGAACTTAAACTATTTTCATCTGGAATAGGAAAGTGTAAAAATATATGTATCATCATACCTAATAAAAAATACATACAAGATATGCAGAGTTAAATAAGTGTGAGATTATACTTTCTTACATCGATAAATGAAATTGTTTTCCGATAATAGATCTACTAATGAATGTATCACACACTTACCTTTTTCTACTAATTAAATGATATTTAATGACCTCATTATAAAAAATTCATTAATATTTTATATAAATTAAATTGATAATATTTTGTGATATTTTAAACTCTTTAAACTCATTCAAGATCATTCTAATTAGGTTAATGATTTCAATAATATAATTTTTTGACATCAGTATTATGTATTTATAAATTATTTCTGTATGAGAATCATATTCATCCCACAATTTATATTAATTTTATTTATTATAATTTATCTATTTGTAAATTAAAATATGATGTAGAATATTATACATAAATATAGTGTACAATGCTCATCGTGTGTTTTATCTTGATGTTTCATTCCATTAAGAATATATCATAAAGATCAGATACAAAATCATATATTATATCTTGATAATTTATTTTGAAATTTAATAATATTCTAGTTTGTTGAATGACAAATTAATATTTATGAAATAAATACTATTGTCTTACTAGAGAAAATTCATAGTCATTAACTCAATGTAAAATCATAAAATGTAATACATGGGATTATAAAAGGATTAAGTGAAGTGTAGTGTCATATGTGTCTTATACAATATTGTACTTAATAACAATAAAAATTCAATCACTCATAAAAAATTTTCTTATTCCCTTTAATAATATCATAAATAGTAAAAAGTCCTTTCACATCGAAAAAATTAGTATACATTGGCCTATAAATATCATAGATGGGTCTCAAAAGGGAAAAATAAATATTATGTCTTTAAATCAAACTATCCTAATATTATCTACAACAAGTTTTATGTATCGAACTTTTGACTCGTGTGTAGTACTAAATTTATTAAATCACAAAATTGTTTAATTAGAATGGTGTATTATCTACCATATAAATGAAAAAATTCTCAAAATCATCCATAATGATCTCAAATTATTTTATACAACATAAAAAGTTTATTTTCTCCTAAGTTACAATATTCTCTATAAAAATAATTAATGGTTATCTTCATATTTATTAAGAAAATTTCCCCCCTAAAAAGTCATCATTAAATATATATACTAATGTTTCTATATATTCATGATATTCAATGACATATAATGGTACAAAAACATTTAAAATTATTCAGAACATATTCTTCTTGATCCTCATCATTATGAATAGATAAATTAACTATATTATCCCATTTATATATTCTAAAGGTAATGATAATTATTTTTCTTATTTTATTATATCTTTTTGAGAAGTCTAAATCATATTAAAGTCATTTCACATTGGGATATTTTAAAGATATATCATTCCAAATAAGATTATTTATCATTTAGATATTGACTAATAGAAACAATCCTCGGATAAATTGGATGCATGAAACATTATTCACATGACCTCCAAGATGAGCCCCAATATTCATAATTGAAATTACTAATTAACCAATGGATAGTATATTTAATATAGACAGACACTGAAATTATTTTTTTATAATATCATTTTTATAAAATACATCGTTAATATATATGTTCTCACACATCCCTCAATATAAATTTGATATAGTTACCTTGAATTACAATGTAATTGATGTTAAACAAATTGGATAGTTATCAGTATCCCTGAATTAGATATAAATACAAATAATAATTAGGGGAAAAACTCATTTATCAATTTATTTAATCATTTATAAAAAATATATACCTCTTGAGAACATTTTTCTCATCCATTTCAGATCTAATGATTAATTATAAAATACATTTAGAGTGATGGATTATACCATATGTATTATAGTATAAATGATTATATTAATAACCCTAGCATATATATTTTATACACTACTATATAATTTTTAATAATAATTATTTTTTGGGATGGTATGTGAGTACGATAACTCTATAATACCAAATGTTAGATCGAAATAATAGATATTCCAAATAAAGTATATAGTGAGGCTTGAAATACAAGAGGTAGTGAATTGTCTACAATTAAAAATTCCTTTGGAACATTTAAAGATATTTATGTTTAACAAGGTTAAGCAAGGTAATTCACAATAACTCTAAGTTCTACACACATTCTTGATTCTGGAAAAATGATTCCGAGAATGTGGATCTGGAATGATGGTTCCAGAAAATGAAACATAATGAATGTTAATAAAGATATAGATTCCACCTTAAAGTATATAGAATCTAACTAAATCAGAGTACAAGTATAAGGAAGTATAAGATAGTTATACTTTTCTCAACAATTCAAATGCAAAAGAAAACTTGTAACAAAATAAGTAACAAGTAGTAAGTCTTTTAACCCAAAGAGAAGGGTATCCAACAACCTTGGATAAAAGTACCTTGATTTATAATTTCATGAATTTATGTCTTACCCACCACTGGGTAATCCCTCGATACAATGATCAGAGTCTGTCTTTCTATCCTCAAAATCCCTCAACTTCAAAGTAGTCAGCACCTCTATCTTCCAATCCATGGAAGTCCTTGATTATAAACAACAGTAATCCGTGATGCACAAAGAAAAACTAGACATGAAGTTCAGTACGCACTAAGCCATGAAATTATCTCCCTAGAAATCACTTCAACAATATATAATCTCTAGATTCATCGAACAGTTGTGAGATTTTTTGAATGTGATCCTATTTATAGGCACGGATTCAACAGTCGGCTCCCTCCTACAATGACCATATTTTTCATTGAATCTCAGAGGTACCTGTACATGTTTCACTTAAATAATGTTTAGTTAGTAACTGAATGCATGACATCATTTTATATGAAAATAAGTTTTAGAAAAAATATGATTATGTAACCAAAATCCAATATTCGGAATCTAAAGAAATATGAAAGTTCAGAGTCTAAACAAAAATGAATTTGGAGTCTATAATACAAGGATATTTGGATTCTGTTTTCTAGGAATTCATAACATGAACTCTATGGAAATATGAAGTATGAATTTCAAGGAAATTCGGAATTTGGATTCACAAGAATTCAGAACCAGAACATAAAATTTTTGGTGTTAGAGTTCATGAGAATTCAGAGTCAAAACTCATTAGAGTTTGGAGTCTGAATTTAGAGAACTCGGAGTCAGAACTGAGAGATGTTCGTAACCATAATTTGTATTTAGAATTCGGAGTCATAACTCAGAAGAGTTCATAACCAGAATCTATATTCAGAATTTAGATTCAGAATTTAGAAGGGTTTGTAATAAGAATTTTTGAGAATTCGGATCCTAAAACAGAATGCTTCGTATCTAGGTATTTATAGGATTACGAGGTTTTTGTTTCAACCCAAATTTTACAATTATGAAATTTATGTTATGAACAATGAAAATGGTAAGGAAAAATTTCATTAGGGAATGAAATTTTTCCTCATAAAAGTGAAACATAGGTTAAAAATAGATTTTCCTTTCGATACGGTGTTTGTGATTTTCATAACAAGAACTAATTGTAAAGTCATAAGGATTTAATGACTTAAAAGTCTCCCCCATGTATGAATGAATGGAAAAGTCATAAGGAAAACCTTATTGACGCAACAATCTCACCCTTTTTTGAAAGCACAAACGTCCTTACGAAAAATAATAAAACCACTTAGAAAATATTTTTCTAGACTTTTCAAATAAAACATATCTCACTTTTTACATTGGCAACAATGAATAAGACACACTCTCTCTTAGGATTTGGAACACTAAGGATCGTATTCAAGATTTATGGAATGATATTTTTTATTATCTTGAGTATGGAAATATTTGTAATTAGATCTCCTCTATAGATAAACTCCACATTACATAGGGATATTTCTTCATTTCATAGAATTCTTTTTTATTTTCCCTTTTTGTGATTTACAAAAAGTGTTGAGGGAATGGAAAAAATTATGGTACCAGATACATTAGTATAAAAATCCAAAAAAACGAGAAACCACAATTTCATTAAGGTTGGAAGAATTTGTACAAGGGAAAATAAATTTCAATAAAAGATCAGATTGATCTATTTTACTTCCTTCTCCTTGGGTATTAACTTATTTACTATGGAATTCAGCTTCTTCAGCTCGCTGTGATCTTCATATGCTTCTATTTCTAAGGCTTTGATTCTATCATCCTTAGCCATCAGATTCTCTGCCTGAGCCTTCAACAGGTCATCTTGCTTCACTTACTTCTCTTCAATCTTGATCTAGATATCCCTTTCTATTTTCTCACTTTGGACAACATAATTCAACTACCCATTCAGATCTTTGACATCCTGAATCCAAGTATTCTGCTCAAGTTTTAGCTTTAACTCAATGCTATTTATGAGATCCTTGATTTTTCTGTCTTGAGTATCAAAAGTTTCTTTACAATCACGTTGAAATTCATCCAGAAATTTTAAATCCTCAACTAATTTTTTTGACTAGGTAACCATTTTCTTGCAAGATATCATGTGGGATTTATAGTTGATAAGAAAATTCTTGTGATCAGCCTCAATCTTTACACACCTATCCATCGCCATTAATACAGAATCTCATTTTTGATTCATGTTATGTTGGAGAATTTGACATCTAGAGTCAATTGTTGGAAATATCATAATGGTGTCAACAAGCTGATTTAGAGATTTAATGAAAATATCTTGTCCTAGAGCTGATTATTACGAATATGACAGTTTTCCTAGTGATTGTTCATCCTCTATCATGACCAGCTTCTTCTTAGAAGATGCACCAACTTTCTTATTTCATTGAATTTCATTTATTGGGGTATCAAAAACTACTTGTTTCCCCTTGTTAGTATTCAGAACAACTTCTTAATCTGGAGACTCATGCTCTCTTTTCGATAATTGGACAATCTTAACTTCATCATTTTTTCATTCTCAACTCCTGCCTCAATATCCTCAGTATGAATAAAGTTATTATTATATCTTTCTTCCTCAACTTACTTTTTGACTTCCTCTTCAGCCTTTTCATCAAATCCAGTGGTAGCATGTTTCGAAGATCCATCTTGAGAAGTCCAGATTGACAATTTTTCAGAAGCACTTTCCTTCTCATCAAAGTATTCAACTTTCTTTATCAGATCAGTTGTATCATCACTTCTTTCATCTTCTTGAACATCTTCTATACCTTCCTTTTCTTCAACATCCTTCTATAGCACTTTTTCCGAACCCATGAACTTCTTCCCCAGTGTCTCAAGTTATTTTTCTACTATGAAAGTTTTCGGTACATGAATGTTCTTGGATGAAATTTCAGTACACCTTAGATGAAATTGAAAAACCTCAGCCTCAAGAAATTTTCTTCTTAATATTATTCTGTTTTTCTTGCATCTCGTGCTCTTCAACAGTATTTTCTTTTAGTTACATGGCCTCAGAAGGATCTAGACCAAACAGTGGTTCTCCTTCCTTCTGATTCTTTTTATCCTCCCTCAATTTGGCTACTACCTTATCTGGATAGGCATTCTGTTTGATGGGATTTGGAGGTGCGGTGTGAGCTTCCAAATTTAGGAGTTTCACCTTCAAATTCTACTTCCATCAATTTTCTTTTCATTCTATCCTTCTTCGACAGTTCATCCTCTTCTACATTATTCAGAACGGGTTCTACTTCTTCCACTAACAGATCATAAAACTATACACAATATTTAAAAAAGACTACATTCTTTCTTTTCAAAGTGTCATCACTAACTAGCATAACATTTAAATTCCTTTTCATGGAACTGTAATGAATCTTGAAGGACTCAAGACATCGAACAATCAACATGATGAGTATGTAATGATAAATGATTATCTGTGCTCTCAAATTCCTATTCTTGATATTTTTTATCGTAATGAGAATATGCTTAATTAGATTGATCTTCCTAAGATTTACCAAAAAACCTATGATATACATATCACTTTTCTTCAGGGTTTCCTTTTCACCCTTTCTCGGTACAATAAATCCATGAACCCATAACTCAATGTCCCGATTGTTGGTAGACAATTGAGAAATCATTGCGGTTTTGACATCTGTAAGTCCAAGAATTTCCATATATTTTACCTTGATATAACTTAGTTGAACATCTTGTAACATGTGAGAACAAAATTCTGCCTCTCCTTCATAGGATCACCCTACCAAGTTGGCAGCCTTGGTGTGTGAATGTGCATATTTTATTCCTTAACTCTTGAAGGAAATTTTTTTACATCCATCTTCTTTGAAAAAACAAACTGATTCAAAAAATTCTATGAGTGGATCTAGATACAAAACTTCTTGAGCCCCTGTCATTGATATACAAACGATTTCCCATCCATTAATCATTATATTCTATGAAATAATAGAATCATACTTGTAGAAGAAGTTTGGATGTACCATCATCTCCATGTATACCTGCCACTCCGAAATTGGCTTGACAAAAGACATATCTTGAGATTGAACTTCACCAGACACTCGGAATTGAGAAATCTTATAAATCTGAAACTAGCTTTTGAATTGGTCCGAGCATTAACACTCCAACGCTTGATAACCGATGTGATACAAACATCGGGGGTCCCCTTTTAGAGGTGTTTTAAGAGACGATTCAACTTCTCATTGCAATTCAATGGCTGAGAATTCTTCTGATCAGATCTGACGTTTGAAAGGATAGCTGTAGGGAAAATTTGGTAGGATTCGATATTTTGAGCTTTATAAAATAAATCATTCGGATTTAAGGAATGTAGAATCCATGAAATTTTAAAAACAAAAAAATTAGCATGTAAGTGGTGATTAAGAAAGATTAGAAAAGAAAACATATCATTTGGATTTCCGGAATGATTATTCGTATTGAGGAAACACCTTCTTGAATAACATTAGATTTCAAAAAAACATCACAAAATAAAAAGTGACTACGAAAACACTTTCTATGAAATTTTTTTGCAATTATTCATTATGAAAATTTTATCTACAATAATATTTATTAAGACAATATTTATTCAGAAAATCATTATTACGAAAATAATGAAAAACATCACTACAAAAATCATGAAAAAGTTCATTATGAAAAACATGAAAAAAATCATTTAAGAAAATCATGGAAAACTTTATTACGAAAAATATGAAAACAAACCTTATTGCAAAAAACATGAAAAACATCACTAAGAAAATCATGAAAAGACATCATTTGGAAAAACATGAAAAAACATCATTACAAAAAAACTGAAAAAACTTCATTATGAAAAACATGAAAAAACTTCATTACGAAAAACATGAAAAAAACATCATTACATATGTTCTCCCCCTATGAAATGGAGTTTATTAAGGTAATTTGATTGATTCAATAGAATGTTAACAAGGAATATTACCTTACAGTTATCATTCCTAACTTCTATTTAATGTATTCAAATCTATCTGAGGGTAATGATTTTGTGAAAATATCAGCAAGCTGATCTTGATTACTGATAAATCGATGAATGATATCTTCTATTTGTGTGTGATTTCTAAGAAAGTGATGCCTAATATCTATGTACATTTCACAAGAGTGATGTGCATGGTTTTTTCTAAGGGAAATAGCACTTTTATTATCACACAATATTTTTGTTTTGGTAAAACCCATACCATAGATGGGGATTGTGTGTTTCATACACAACACATGAGAACAATAACTTCTAGCCGATACATATTCAGATTTAGCAGTGGAAATTCTATTGAATGTTACTTCTTTCATGACCATGAGAATAATGAATCTCCTAAGAAATGATAAGTTCCAGATGTACTCTTTCAATCCATTCTACATCCAACAATGTTAGCATCTGAAAAATCATTTAAAATAATCATTTCCAAATATATAAAAGAGTCCTAAATTCATGGTTCCCTTTTAGCAGAAAAAAATTCGTTTCACTTCTTTTAAATGATATTCCTTATGATTGGATTGATATCTTGCACATAACCATTCTAAAAACATTACGTCTAGTCGAATGGCTATCAAGTAAAGTAAACATCTTATCATACCTCTAAAAGAATTTTTATCTACTATTTTCCCAGCCACATCAAGATTAAGTGTGTTTTAGGTACCAATGGGAGTACTTATACTATTATTGTTGCCATATCCATTTTTTTATGATGATTTTGAATATACTTATGTTGGGATATATAGATTCCTTATATTTATTGAGATATTTGAAAACCATGGAAAAATGTAAACTCACCCATCATATTCATTTTAATCTCATATTTCATTAGACTTGCAAAGGAATCGATTAAAGATTACTCAGTTGAACCAAATATAATGTCATCAACATAAATTTGAACAATCAAAACATTTTTCTTATATTTCATTATAAAAAGGGTTGGATCTTCATTTTACTTAACATAATTATTTTGAAGCACAAATCTTTTAATCCAATCATACCATGCCCGAAGGGTTTTCTTAAGTCCATACAAGCTTTGGTAAGTCTCAAAACATGATCAGGATTTTTTGTATCTTCAAAACCAATAAGTTGTTCAACAAACACATCACCTTGTAGATAAAAATTAAGGAAAGCACAATTCACATTCATTTGAAAAAGATTGAAATTGAAGAATGCTTCAAAGGCAAGTAAAATATGAATAGATTTAAGTCTAGATACTAGAGCATAGGTTTCTTCATTATCTATTACTTCTTATTGATTATTTCCTTTAGCCACCAATATAGCTTTATTTCATACAATGATTCCATTTTCATCACACTTAATTCTTGAATACCCATTTTACATAAATAACCGAAGTTTCCTTTTGTCTTTTAACCAAGGTCCAGACATTATTCCTTTCAAATTCATTTAGTTCATCTTGCATGGATTTAATCCAATCATCACCACCAAAAGCTTCATCAATGATTTTTTGTTCTAATTGGGAATGGAATGCTAGATGTTCTACATCATTCCTTATTGATCATCTAGCCTTTATAGGTTGATTCACATCTCCAATGATGTTGTCACTTGGATTATTATTTTGAAATGATTGATTGGGGTTTTTTAAAACATGTTCCTTAATATAGGGTAGGAAATAGTATCAGTTAAATGTTTTAAAAGTATCTTCTTGAACATTTTCTTTATGAGAAGGATCTTCTATCAAAGGTTGATAACCAGTTTTTGGAAACATAATGGAAGATGTAGGTTGGGGTTGTTTAAAAAAAAGATCAGTTTCATCAAATTTCACATGTACTGTCTCTTCAATAGTACATGTTTTTTTAATGAAAACTATATAAGCCTTAGAATTTGTGGAGTAGCCTAAGAAAATTCCTTAATCAGATTTTGGTGTGAATTTATGTAGATTATCTTTAGTATTTAGGATGAATAACTTGAAACCAAAAACCTTAAAGTAAGAAAGTCTAGGTTTTCTACCATTCCATAACTCATATGGAGTTTAATTAAAAAAATGTCTAATAAAAACACGAATTATTGTATAACAAGCAGTAATTACAGCTTTAGCCCAAAAAATTTGGCCATAGAATACTCACTCAACATGGTTCTAATAATCTCTGGAAGAATTCAATTTCTTTTTCAACAACACCATTTTTTTGAGGTGTTCTGGGTGCTGAGACTTTATGAGTAATACCTTTTCTACTACAAAAATTTTCAAATTCAGAATTTTGAAATTCTCCATCATGGTCACTATGAATATTTTTCGATGGATGATATTTCATATTTATAACTTGGGCTCTAAAACTTTTTAAGTAAGAGAAAGCATCAAACTTCTTTTTCTCGAAAATGGTCCCACAAAAATATAGTTTATTAATAAACTAAAACAAATACATAATATTTTCCTCTTATTCTTCCAATTTGTATAGGACCCAAGAGATCCATATGAACTAACTATAATGCATCATTACTTGAGACTTTACCGACTGATTTAATACTTGATTTATGTTTCTTTCCATATTGACAGGGGTCACAATCTTTTGAACAATCCAATCTAAGCTCCAGTAGATCCTTAACTAATCTTTTCATAGAACATTTTCATATGTTCATAAGGATACAATGCCTTAACCTCCTATGCCACTACCTGGAAAGATCTTCCATTTCACTTAGGCAGGGTAGAACATGGATCCTATGGTCTATTATATTTACTGTGTAAACACTCTCTTGCCTATGGGCAGAAAAAATAAACTCTTCATTGGAATTGTGTACTAAGCACTTGCCATTCCTAAAATTCACAAGGTAACATTAATCACATAATTGTCTTATGCTAATGAGGTTGTGCTTAAGGCCTTTAATATTTTTTTTGAAATCAATTATTTTCCAAGAATAACATTCATACCTATACCAATAATTTCTTCTAGAGCATTATCTCTGAAAATTAATTTTCCTCCTTTCATTTTGATAATATTTTCAAAATCGTTTTTGTTACCAGTCATATACCGAGAACTTCCACTATCCAGGTACCATGTATTTTTGTTGGTACATTCTCTATTTTCCTAAAGATAAGATAAATTTAGGTTTTCAGAATCCAAACTTTCTTGGATCCGGAATTCTCATAAAGAAAATTTTTAGGCACCCACATCTTCTTAGAAAAATTGGCTTTATGAAATCTTAAAGACTAAGTTCTATTTATGGAAAAATTATTTTCCCAGTGTCCACCACATTGACACTTAGTGCAGATTGAGCGCTTTGAGGAACAAAATAATTATGTCTAAAAATCATTCAAGAACCAGTATAACAAAATCCAGAACTATTCTTTAGAGGTCATATTTGAGAATTCATTTTATCACAATTTTCCATAACTATGGAAAAGTTTGGAAAACCCTTCCTCAACGAAAACATTTCATATTTTAGTATTATAACTGAGTTATTGTCTTCCAAAACATTTTATTTTGAACTAGATTTAGGCTCGAAAACCTTTTTCATAGAAATTACATTTTCTATATCTTTAAAAAGTTTACTCTTCTCAGAATTTATTTCCTTAAGATTTCATGAAATACTTTAAAAATCAGAATTTCTCTTATCATGATCTTTATAAAGATATTCTATTTCATTAGTATGAATAGTATTATTATATTTTTCCTTATCAATATTTTTCATGAGTTTTGAATACTCAATATCATGAATTATGGAAAACCTAGAAAATTGTTCATAGGAAGGCAAAGTATTATCTTCATCATATGAAGTTTTTTCATCATAAGCGTTATAATATTTATCATTATTACCATTCACGGAAAAAATTTCATAGATTTAGCATTGTTTACCTTATCTATAATCCAATGATTATCAATATGTAGTTTGGCTATTAGACCAAGATTATTCTATCCTGAATATTCATAATCTGAAGATTCAACTGAAGAGTCTCCACCACTGGCACTCCAGGTGTAATTAGATTTCAAGACACTCATAGCTTTAGCCTTGTAATAAAACTTTCTTTTTCTCTCAGAATAGTTTTCTATTCATTAATTATTCTTTAGCATAGAAAAATCAGGTCTTATATATCCATCTTACTAGGATTCATTACATTTAACATCTAAATATTTCATATCATTCCTTTCTTTATTTTTGTATCTGGATTGAAAGTTCCTCTGTCTAGCTATCATGTTCATCTTTCGAGCAAGGTTTTCTAAATCAATCCTTGAGGATTCAATTCCACTAGATTTGGATTGGATAACAACATTCTTAGACTTAGATCTGGTAACTCTCTCATAAGTATTAGATTTCTTATTATTAGAAGTTATAGTAAAAGCAACAATGCCATTTCCATTCTTTCTCTTTAAATTATCAGCATATCTCTTTATTTTAGTCTCGTGCTATTGAAGAGTTCCAAATAACTCATCAAGAGTAATATGAGTAACTTTTCTATTATCATCTATAATTTTCCTCTTGGGTTCCCACTCATAGGGCTTGATGTCTATGATCTTATCAACATGAGCTTCATCATCTAATACTTTCTCACCCATTGATTGTAAACTACTCAGAATAGTCATGAACCTTTGTTGCACCTTACATATGGGTTCTCCATAAGGAAAGTTAAAGCCATGGTATTTAGCTTTGGGCATGGCTCTTCTTGTTTCAATTACATTGGAAGTTCCAAATTGTGTAACATCAAGTTTCTTGCAAATACAATTTGCTGCTTCACAAGAAGAAATTTGGATATATATATATTTCTAGTCATGGAGAAAAGAAAATTATTGTATACCTTATAATTCAGTTGATATTCATGATTTTCCTTATTAGTAAAGGTATTAACTTCATTGTTATGGATTTTATATCCTCCAGTAAGCATAAAAAAATTATCAACTCTAGTATTGATAATAAAAGTCTTCATTCGATCACTCCAATATTCATAATCATTTCCATCCAAAATAGGCGTATAGTTGGAATGAGATTATCTATGGAACCAACATTGATTCCTACCATCTTAAAGAAAATTCTTTCCATAGAAACTTGTTAGTAGAAAAAGTTTTTAAACAAGGAAAATATTCATAATCATGGAAAATATAAAACAAGAGTGTCTCTATGAAAAAAATGAATATAAACTTTATGAATCTGAAAAACTGGTTCCCGAAATGAATGAGATGAATTCCCTTCTGAATCTAATCATGAGATTAATGAAAATTGAACCAACGATCTTATACAAATTTTTGAGATTGTATGTGAGTATGATATACTCTATAATACCAAATATAGGATCAAAATAATAGAGATTCTGAATCAAGTATCTAGTGATTCATGAAATACAATAGGGGGTGAATTTTTTACTTTTAATAATTCCTTTTGAACTTTTAACAGTAGTTATGTTTAACAAGATTAAACAAAGTAATTCAGAAAACCTCTAAGTTCTACACACTTTCTTGATTCCCGAAATATGATACTGAGAATGTGGATCTGGAAAGATGGTTCTGGAAAATGAAACATAATGAAAGATAACAATGATAAATATTCCACCTCAAATCTTATATAATCTTAAAAAATCAGAGTACAATTATAAGTATAAGGTAGTTATAATTTCCTAAAAAATACATATGTAGCGGAAAACATGTAACAAAACAAGTAACAAGTAGTAATTATTTTAATCCAGAGATAAGGTTATCCAAAATCATTGGATACAAGTCCCTTGATTTATATTTTCAATAAAGTATGTCATACCCAAACCAGGTTAAGCCCTCGATACGAAGATCGAAGTCTATCTTGCTATCCTCGCAACCACTCAACGTCATGGTAGTTAGCACCTCTTTCTTCTTTAGCAAGGAAGCCCTCAACTTTAAGGTAGCCGACACCTCTATCTTCATATACCTGGAAGTCCCCGATTGTACACAGCAACAATCAGAGTCGCACAAAGAAAAATTGAACAAGGATTTCAGTACACACTAAGCAATGAAATTATCTCTCTAGAAATCAGATCAAAAATATGTAATCTATAGAGTCATCGAACAGTTGTGAGCTTTTTCAAATGAGATCATATTTATTGGCATGACTTCAATGGTCGGGTCCCTCCTCCAACGGTCATATATTTCCATTAATCTCGAAGGGACATGTACATGTGTCACTCAGACAACGTTTAGTTAGTAACTGAATGCACGACATCATTTAATAAGAAAATTAGTGTTATAAAAAATATGATTATGTTACCAAAATTCTATATTCAGAATGTAATTAAATATAATAGTTCTGAGTATAACCAAAAATTAATTTGGAGTCCATAATACAATGATATTTGTATTCTTTTTTCTAGGAATTCTGAACCTGAACTCTATAGAAATCCAGAGTCGGAATTTCAATGAAATTCGTAATCTGTATTCATAAGAATTCAGAATGAGAACTTATAGAGTTCAGAGTCAGAGTTCATGAGAATTCAGAGTCAAAACACATAGGAGTTCGGAGTCTAAATTCAGGGAACTCGGAGTCAAAACTCAATGAATTTCTTAACCAGAATTCATATTCGGAATTTGGAGTCATAACCCAGAAGAGTTCGAAACTAGAATTCATATTTAGAATTCAGAGTCATAACTCAGACGAGTTCGTAATAAGAATTCTACGAATTCGGATCCTAAAACAGAATGCTTCATATATAGGTATTTATAGGATTCTGATGTTTTGGTTTCAAACCAAATTTTACAACTAGGTAAATTATTTTATGAACAATGAAAATGGTAAGGATAAATTTCGTTTGGGAATGAAATGATTCTTCATAAAAGTAAAACATATGGTAAAAATATATTTTCCTTGAGATAAGGTGTTTTTGATTTTCAAAACAAGAATGAATGGTAATGTCATAAGGAAAGCCATAATGACTTAAAATTCTCCCCCATGTATGAAGGAATGGAAAAGACATAAGGAAAACCTTTTTGACTCAATATTATGGATTCCAATGCAATTTGTAAGCCATGCCACATGTTATTATATTAAAAATTATTTAATATTTTCAATTTGTATAAATATAATATTAAAAATATTTCATTCAATAAACTAAAAAAACAAAATAATTTTCATAATTGAAATATTTAACATTAATTTTATCTCTTATTTTCATTAACAAAACTTATAACCATACATCCATGTTAAACCAATTCAAAAATAAGGGTAAAATAGTGTTTATAATGTAACTCAACATTAACTTTTAAATTCTGTATAGAATTTATGGATAACATAAAATATCTTATTTTCATGAACAATTATTTATGGAATCCATTTACATATCCCTCACTTAATGGATTAAATCATATCATCATAAAAATGATGTTATTATTTGCATAATGTTATATAAACACAAATCTATAATATAGTGTTTATAGTATCATCAAAATACACTTTTATGTTTTATCCCATCAATTAAAATCACATTAGAAAATATGAAAACCAGGATTTATAATAATTTTTTATAACAGTAATACAGATAAGCTCCATGCATTAATTAATTTCCTTGAATATCAATTGTGTTGAATTATATTCATGAATTGAACTCATTTCATTTCATACATCATGATTATTTGGGAAATATGGACTTCAAATACGTTCATGATAATCATTTGTGGTGAATATAATATTTTACATAATACATTAATAAATACTTTTCCTATAGTGTTTTTTATCTTCTATTAATTATCAGTTGATTTTTAATGGTATCATGGTTATATTTTTTTGGTGAAACATGAAAATCATTTATATACCTTCCATTGTGATTATTCTAAAACATAGTGATATTTTTATGGTACATCCTATTGAATTCATCATGTGGAATAATTTTTTTCATTAACCCATTATATCACTTAATATTTATTATTAAATATTAAATTTTATATGATATTTATATAATTTTAGTCACTCATTCCTAATGTATTTTTGTATCATAAAACATCAATATTGATTCATCTAATATTTTTTGTAACCATGTGTATATAGAATATAAAATTATTCATCATAGATTTTAAAATTTTTATAAATCCTTCTATTAACCATATGGATTAATTAAATTATTCAATTTTTATTTATTATTTTATTTATATTTTTACATCAAATTTCAAACCACCTATAATGTATCAATTAAATTTTTATTTGAAATATAATAACTTGTCTAATTTATCTATGAATAATTTTTATTTTTTGTACACCATGGGGTGGTTCTCCATTCCATGTATGATCAGTTTAACTATTATAGAAGGTATATTTTATCTGTATTTATGCTTCACCTTTATTGTAATTTTTTCTTAAATTGAGTTTTTTTGTTTTTTGTTTAACACAAAATTTCCTCATACTATTGACAATATAAATTAAAATTATTTAGATTCATTTATACATTTTTTTTAAAAAATAATCCTCAATTTATATAATGTATAATATCACAAATTATGTTTTGAAAATACATTACTTATGATACCACTTTCTTAAGGAATGTTTCATTATCTATATATGGATTTTTTTTCCAATACTCTATCTCATTATTCTTGTATATTCATAATTACTATCAATTTTCTCCAATTCTTTTACTTATTTTTCTTGAGGTAGCCTTTAAAACATAGAAATCATACTTTATATATGGATCCAATACCATTATATGTTCATATTATGAGGAATTATTCAAGGATATATCTGCATACCCCATTGATGATGTATAAAATTTCATTCTAGCCTAATTCACCCAATGTTTTTCTATTTTTTGATTTAAAATCTTCATATATAGAAACAAAAACATTATTATAAATAAATTTACAATTTTTTTGGGTTCCATTAGAATATGTGAATGAATTATGTCCTTTTAGAAAAGATCTTTTAATTTGTTTCCCCTCTAATAAGTATATTAATACAAATATTATTATCATTAGTACATTTTATTATTACAACATTATTATCATCTATTTAGGAAGAACAAGTGTACTAATTTTTTGGAGTTGATAATTTGACCTTTAGTTTTAAAAACATTATTTTAGGGGTATTAATTTCATTATACTATTTCTGAAACTATTCAACCTATTGATTAATATACTATCTAAAAATATCATCATGAATTTATCTTAATAATAGGAAATTATTATAATGATATTTTTTGATTTCATTCATTATTATTTATCTATGAATCCATGGAATTTGAGGATATTTATAAACCTTAATCAAGGTATACATTACGTAATAATGAATATTTGTATTAGATTTTTGTGAAATGTAATTTTTATTCAAGATTTCATTAAATATATAAACATTTTATATGAATTACAAAACTAAGTACACCATTAATTCCACATGTTCTTTTATAACATAACCATTCTTTATTTTGAAACCAATGCATATTTAATTTTATCAACAAATTTTTTAATTTTCTTTCGACAACAATCCTCAAATTATTACCAAGACTATATACCATTAAATCATGCATAATTTTTTTACCACACCCATAAATTTGAGGGAATATGTCTCTAATAATTGTTATGTGTTTGTCCACATTGTTATCATTACATAAAGAACATGATGAATCAAAAGGATCCCACTGCCCATATTTAATTCAATGTTGGCGTTTTTCTTCACCTCAACATCATTTTGATTTATGATCATAGTTTATTATAAATTACTCAGAGTATTTATACCAGCGATATACCAAAATAATACAATTGGACCTTCTCTATCATAATATATATTCGTATTATTGTTATATCATTTACATAGGATATTTTCTTCTGAAATAGAAAATTGTACAGATTGATGTATCATCTTACTTAAAAAAATACATACATGATATTTGGAGTTAAATAAGTGTGAGATTATACTTTCTTACATCAATAAATAAAATTGAATTTCAATAATAGATGTACTAATGAATGTATCACACACTTACCTTTTTCTACTAATTATATGATATGTAATGGATTCATCAAAAAAATTCATTAATAGTTTATATAAACTATGTTGATAATATTTTGTGATATTTAAAACTATTTATACTCATTCAATATCATTAAAATTAGTTTAATGGTTTCAATAATATAATTTTTAGACATCAGTATAATGTATCTATAAATTATTTCTATACGAGGATAATATTCATCCCACAATTTAAATTAATTTTATTTATTATAATTTATCTACGTGTAAATTAAAATATTACATGGAATATTATTGTAATGGCCCGGACCTCTCTGGTCCATTACTTTGTGAAATGTTGGTGTTGGAGGTGTTCCGGGAGGTCTAGGGGACTTATCCCCAACACTTTGCCAATTTTCTAGTTCTGTGAACAGTGTTTCCAGTTTTATGAACAGTAACAGATCAGTGAGACAGATCAGTTTCACAGATCGGTGAGACAGATCAGTTTCACAGATCGGTGAGACAGATCAGTTTCACGGATCGGTGAGACAGATCAGTTTCACAGATCGGTGAGACAGATCGGTGAGACAGATCAGTGAGACAGATCAGTGAGACAGATCGGTGAGACAGATCGGTGAGACAGATCGGTGAGACAGATCGGTGAGACAGATCGGTGAGACAGATCGGTGAGACAGATCGGTGAGACAGATCGGTGAGACAGATCGGTGTGACAGATCAGTTTCACAGATCAGTTTCACAGATCGGTGTGACAGATCAGTTTCACAGATCAGTGTCACAGATCGGTGTGACAGATCGGTGAGACAGATCGGTGAGACAGATCGGTGTGACAGATCAGTTTCACAGATCAGTATCACAGATCGGTGTGACAGATCAGTTTCACAGATCAGTTTCACAGATCGGTGAGACAGATCGGTGAGAAAGATCGGTGAGACAGATCGGTGAGACAGATCGGTGAGACAGATCAGTTTCACAGATCAGTCTCACAGATCGGTGTGACAGATCAGTTTCACAGATCAGTTTCATGTACAGTAACGGTGGGTGAACAGTGTTTCCAGACTCCTACAGTTTTGCCCCTTTTGACGTTTCCTTTGACGTAAAATACATTTAAAGCCTTATTTTAAGGGCTCTTAAGGCCGATTCAAATTCCATAAATCCTATATTAATTATTCCTAAGGCTTGGAATGTTTCACTTGGTCAAACCGCGTGGGTTAATGCGATCCGTTTTTAATGGAGAATTAACCGGATCTTAAACCGTCACCTCGTTAAATCTTAAAAAGGGACGAGATATCATTCTCCCTTGTTCCTTCCCTTTTTTTTCTTAACTAAGAGGCTCTAGAACCTTTCAATCCTTCCCGTAGGAGTTTCACAATCAACCCTTACTCCTAGGATCAGTCCCGCTCTGTTGGATGCAACCAAGCTATGTCGATCATTCTTCCACATAAGTTGTCGCGAGGGGAGGATCGTGACCTGCTGTGTGGATAAAGGACGTCAAGAACTCTTCGAGGTAGGGGATTCATGGCTTCTCTAATTATATATGTGCAATCGTAGAGTTAGCATGATTTATTCCTTTGGATCACAATGGAATTGACCTAATTAAATACTTGAACCGGATTAAAAGAATTGGTTGATCGCATGCTGTTGCTTTATACCGTGATAACGGTTTGCCTCATGTTTTCCTAAATATAGTGATATCTATGTTTTCTTTGATTTATTGTTCGTTCATGATTGAAATTGATAATAAACGTAAAGCCGGAATTAATTGTTGATTAATTGGCTAAAGATAAAGAGGCATGTAAATTAATCTGGTTGTTGTCGTTGTTGTAGTTGTTCTAATTTGAGGATAATCAAATTAGGGAAGTAAGCATGGTTATTTAATTGTGATAGCTTACTGATTAGGTATCCATGATTGGAACCTACGAATAAAAAAATCTGTTAATTCAATATGGTTTAGAGAACAGATTATGTGGGAATTTCAAAAAGGGTTCTGAGTTACCCTCTTGTTTGTTAAAGGGCCGAGAGCCCATTTTGTGATGTTTGTTTTCCTGCTGTTTGTGCTGTGATGTGATCCTGGATGGTTGTTGTGATATGTGGAGACATAGAGACTTGTGGTTGTGGCAGCGGATGACGCCTAGTGTGGCGAGATGCATCGGTTTATGCAAACGGGTGTCAGGGAGGACACCGGGGGTGATGGAATGGGACGGATATGGTTGCTGGATGCCTGTGGTTTTCTTGAATGTTAATCTGCTTTGCTTTTCCCCACTGCTCAAGGCAGCTGGTCTTGCTTACCCTCTTTCCGAAGGAGGCGAAGACACGCGGGGTATGCCACGTGCTTTCCGTGTTTAGCCTCTCGATGGAGGATGGGTCTATGCTCTTTCTATAGGCGGCAAAGACTCGACGGGTAGTATATCTACTCACCGTGTTGAGCCTCCTTTGTGTTTAGAAGCATAGGATGTTTTTCTAGAATGCCTGGGAATGTGGAAAAGTATTTCTGTAATGAATGTTTTATTAAATGGTGAAAATCCACGGGGATGGAGATGCTGGAATTTAAAGGTGATGTGAATCTTAAAAAGGAGCAGTTGTTTTTGAAAGTGACACCATTTCAGTTAAATGGGGAATTGTTCAATCTTAATTAATGCTTAAAGAATTAACTAATGTACAGTGGAACTGATAAATGAGAATGGAGTAATCTAATAAAGCTCTTCAATTGGTTGTGTGCTTATAGGATACCTAGTCTTAGAAGTAGCAGCCTGGAGTCTGAGAGACGTTAGCTGCAGTTGTATCTAAGAATAGGTAATGCCCATAGTGTGGATGTGAGTTACTTATATATTCTGTACTTTTTGTGTTTCTATATGCTACTCCACCCTGTCGGTAAGGGCAACTGACACCCCGGGGATTCTGAGCCCTGGGGGGGTGTTTTCCCCAACATTCTGATGGGAGGTTGAATGGCTGACTACCCCCTTTGGCCCCGCTCTCTTCTCTTGGTAGATCTTAGTGCTGGTAGGCACAGTGGTTAGTTTTACCCATATATGTGTGTAGAGGGCTGTAATGGCTTGTGGTTATTTCACACACATATATTCTGGATATAGTATCCTATGGACTACTATAGGTGTAACGTGTATAGGCTGTGATGGCTTGAGGATCCTTACTCGGTGTATGGGCTGTAATGGCTTGAGGTATAATACCTGACGTATGATACACGTTATGCGAGCTGTGGTGGCTCCCGGAAACTACCTGGTTACTTTTGGTTGTGGGGATTGTGTGGAGCTTAGCCCAGGTGTCTGCGGGCAAGCCTATGTGGTGCACGTGGTGCAGATTGTGGAGCTTGACCCATGTTGATACGGGCAAGCCTTTGGAGATAGATGCACAGGACGTATGTCGTTGGGGCAAAGCGGCAAACCAGTGGGGAAGTAGTAGCGGGGTACCCTTGAAATTCTTTACTATACGCTATATTCTTGTATGTGTTACTTGGTGAGAGTAGCCATGGTGAGGTTGGGAACATAGTATGCCTGTTTAGGTGACGAGTTAGTTTCACTTGTTGTTCACTGGGCTTTAGCATGCTTTCTTTACTTTTGCACGAGAGTCTTGGGGAGGATCCTACTGAGTATACTGTTATACTCACCCTATGTACATATAAACTGTTTTTCAGGTCACTTGGAGCAGGTTGGAGATCAAGCTGGTTACTACTAGCTTGCGGTTGGAGGAGGAGATGTTCGGGCTTGTGGTCGCTGTCGTTTTACTTTCTTTTGGGTACTTTTAGTTTCCCCTTTCAGTTGTAGTACTTTTGCATGACATTTCATATATGTACTTGGGTTTCTTTTACATTTCAGTTATGAGTTGGAGTTGGTTGGATTCTATTCTATCTCTCTCTTCTGCATGTGTTCTCTTAGAGGGTAATGCCTCCCATTTGTGTGTGTATTATACCCTCGGTGCTAGTCGCCAACCCGGGGCCTACTGGAGGCGGGACTCGGGGGTCATTATCTCCCTTTTCACATTGCCATCCCAGGAGGGGTACACTTTGTGGGGAGGGGGTCGTGACAGAGTGGTATCAGAGGTCTGGTCGAGGGATAGGATGGAGTTTGGAGTTAGGCACAGGTGAGGATGCATGGGATGGTAGGGCAACAGTGTCATTCATGTTTAGCAAGTGGGGTAAACACTGGAGACCGGCAGAGACATAGGCGTTTAGGGCCCCCTATGATCTGTTGCACGGACCTTTAAGTTTACGATGGCTACTAAACAAAGTGATACTGGTTGCAGGGTAGAGACCTAGGAAAGGATCATGCATCATTATTCCTTGCGCCTGTGTTTGAATGGGTAGACCTTGGGATAGGTAACCTAAAATTAATAAAACAAAATAATTAATTAATTAATGTTGAGTCTTCCATATTCCAGGCTTAGGAGCTCTAACGATTGTTATTTTACAGGTATGGCTCCAGGTCGGCGTCCCCGTCAGGTTTGCGCAGAAGGTGCCCAGCAGGCTGTTCCAGCAGATCGCCGCCGGGTAGAGGTTGACGAAGATGACACTTGGAGGAAGACACTCCGAGAGTTTCAGCGCCAGAGTCTACAGAAGTACGAGGGCTCCGTTTCAGATGCAGTCACAGAAGACTGGTTGGAGGAGGTCGAGATAGGCTTCAGTTCGATTCGTGCTCGGAAGGAACACTGGGTGTCCTTGGTTGTGACGATGTTGCGTGGAGCAGCGAGACAGTGGTGGTTCTTGTTCCTCGGGGATCGTGAGGAGTCAGCGATCTCATGGGAGGAGTTTCGAGACAGGTTTAGAGTCGAGTTTCTTTCTTCGACTGCGAAGGCATCCAGTCGCCAGGAGCTTCTTACCCTTCGACAGGGGAGCTCCAGTGTTCGGGAGTTTGGAATCCGTTTCAGGAACCTTCTACGATATGCTTCAGACCTGTTACCAGATGATGAGGCCAGGGCGAGGCATTTCGAGGAGGCTTTGCGTCCAGAGATCCAGCGTCAGGTCACCCCATTTATGCTGAAGACATATCTTGAGGTGCTGGCGAGGACAGAGGTTGTTGAGAGGACTTTGGCTAGGACCGGATCGTCACGAGAGGGGAATCGTCATGATTCCTCAAGAAGCAGAGCTGTGGTCCGGGGTTCCCGGTTTTCAGGACAGAAGAGTTTCCGTTCACCTGGGGGTAGGTCCCGGCCCTTCCCATCTCATTTCTCCGGAGGTAGCAACTCTCAGACCTATGCCAAGGGATCAGGCACTTGTTTTTCTTGTGGTGGACGTGGTCATCAGCAGCGGGAGTGCCCAACTTTTCAGAGCAGTCATCGTGCACCAGGCGCTCCACTCCAGGTTCCTCCGTTGAGGCAGTTCCAGCCGAGGCAGCAGCAGCAGGTTGCACCAGCTTTAGATCACCAGAGGGTAGATGGAGCAGGCAGAGGACAGCCCCATGACGCTCCCCGTCCTCAGAGAGCAGAGCGCGGCCGTGGTGGTGGTCGTCATCAGGGTCAGAGAGGCCGTGGAGGTGGTCGTGGTCAGCTTCATGCTCTAGCGTTGCCAGCTCCAGGCGAGCCAGACGTCGTCCGAGGTACCCTTTGCTTGTTTTCTACCTTGGTGTATGCCTTGTTTGATTCAGGAGCGACACACTCCTTTATATCCCCTACCCTTGTCCACGCTTTGGGACTTGAGGTAGAGAGGCTTCCAGTGCCCCTGGCGTTGACTACGCCAGTTGGAGGTCGAGCTAGCTTGTTTGAAGTATGTAAAGACTGTGAGCTAGTGTTGGGGCAACACCGCTCTTGGGGAGATTTCCTATGTTTACGAATACAACCATATGATGTCATCCTCGGCATGGATTGGTTGTATTCGGTGCAGGCTATTGTGGATTGCTACAGGAATAAGGTCGTTTTCTTTGATGAAGATGGAGAGGAAGTAGTGTTTGTTGGTGAGAGAGATCCTCGGATGAGTCATAGACGAGTTTCATCCTTATCATCCATGATGGCTGGGATGATGCTGAGTTATTCAGAGGTTCAACAGCTGGCGTTTCCTAGGGTCGTAGAAGAGTACCCTGATGTCTTTCCAGAAGAGGTTGTATCCTTACCCCCTCGACGGAAGATCGAGTTTGGGATCGAGCTACAGCCCGGAGCGTCTCCCATCTCTATGTCTCCGTATAGGATGGCCCCTTCTGAGTTACGAGAGCTACGTATTCAGCTCGATGGTCTATTGCAGTGTGGTTTTGTTCGGCCAAGTGTGTCACCGTGGGGTGCACCAGTCTTGTTCGTGAAAAAGGCTGATGGCAGTTTGCGGTTGTGCGTCGATTATCGTCGCTTAAACAAAGTGACAATAAAGAACCGTTATCCTCTCCCGCGGATTGATGACCTATTCGATCAACTGAAGGGTGCAAGTTGGTTTTCAAAGATCGACTTGCGGTCAGGATATCATCAGATGCGTGTAAAGGATGAGGATATCCCGAAGACAGCTTTCCGCTGTCGTCATGGGCATTATGAGTTTGTTGTAATGCCATTCGGCGTGACAAATGCTCCAGCTGTTTTCATGGGGTTGATGAATGCTGTGTTCTGTGAATTCTTGGACAAGTTTGTTGTGGTTTTCATTGACGACATCCTTGTGTACTCCACATCTGAAGAAGAGCATGCAGAACATCTACGAGCTGTTTTGGGAGTTCTTCGCCAACATCGGTTGTTTGGGAAGTTGTCCAAGTGTGAGTTCTGGGCTCGAGAAGTTCGTTTCTTGGGACATGTTGTGTCCCAACAGGGAGTAGCTGTGGATCCTTCGAAGATAGAAGCAGTGGTGTCTTGGCCAGCCCCCAAGACCGTGTCAGAGGTGCGAAGTTTCCTTGGTCTCGCAGGCTATTATAGGAGGTTTGTGGCTAATTTCTCCCGAGTTGCGACTCCTCTAACAGCTTTGACCAGGAAGGATCAAGCGTTCATATGGACTGATCAGTGTCAGACAGCTTTCGAGTATCTAAAGGAGAAGTTGGTAAGTGCTCCAGTCCTTTGTCTTCCAACGGAGGGAGTCCAGTTTGATGTTTTCTGTGATGCTTCACATCTGGGGCTAGGCTGTGTTCTCATGCAGCAGAGGTCAGTTGTTTCTTATGGGTCTCGGCAGTTGCGTCCCCATGAACGCAACTATGCCACCCATGATCTTGAGTTGGCAGCCGTGGTGTTTGCGCTGAAGTTGTGGAGACATTACCTCATTGGAGAGTGCTTTGTGGTTTTCACCGATCATAAGAGTTTGAGGTATGTTTTCTCTCAGCGGGATTTGAACTTGCGGCAGCGTTGGTGGATGGAGTTCTTGCAGGAATACGACTTCGAAATATCGTATACACGTGGGAAGGGAAATGTTGTTGCTGATGCACTAAGCCGAAAGTCACGTAATGATGTTGTACGTGAATCTGGTGATTCCTGGAGAGGGATGGAAGAGCTAGCAGCTTTGCATCTTGATATGGGAGAAGTTGGAGGAAGAGGTTGTCTTTTCCAGATGACGGTGCAGTCATCCCTGATGCAAAAGGTGGAAGAGTCTCAGTTGGGTGATCTAGAGGTGGAAGTTTTGAGATACAGAGTTGTTTGTGGGGAGGCCCCTGATGGTTGGTCAGAGGATGAACAACACCGAGTGTTGTATCATGACAGGCTTTTTGTTCCCTTGGCAATGCGCGAGACGGTTCTCCGAGAGTTCCATAGCTCGCCCTTAGCTGTACATCCTGGTGTGACGAAGATGTATCGATCCTTGAGGAGTCAGTTTTGGTGGCCTGGGCAGAAGCGTTCAGTTGCAGAATGTGTGTCTCGATGTTTAGTCTGCCAGAAGGTGAAGGCCGAACACCGTGTTCCTGGTGGTCTTCTCCAGCACTTAGAGATTCCTCAGTGGAAGTGGGAGGACATATCAATGGACTTTGTTACAGGTTTACCTCGAGCTCCGGGAGGACATGATGCTATATGGGTGGTAGTGGATCGTTTAACTAAATCGGCCCACTTCATAGCAATCAAGGAGTCAAGCTCAGTGGAGGTTTTGTCGAGGCAGTATCTGGAGGAAGTGGTGAGGCTTCACGGAGTTTCTAAGACGATCATTTCTGATCGAGACCCTCGTTTTACCTCGAGGGTGTGGAGAGGTCTCCAGCATGCTTTTGGCTCTCAACTATGCCTTAGCACTGCTTTTCATCCTCAAACGGATGGTCAGACAGAGCGAACCATCCAAACTCTTGAAGACATGTTGCGCTCTTGTGTTCTTGATTTTGGAGGTTCATGGGTGAAACACTTACCTTTGGTAGAGTTCGCTTACAATAATAGTTTTCACTCTACCATCGGCATGGCGCCGTTTGAAGCCTTGTATGGCCGGCCATGCCGTTCTCCGTTGTGCTGGACTGGGGTCGGAGAGTCAGCAATTCTCGGACCAGAACTAGTGCAGAATACGACGGAGATGGTTCAAGTGATTCGTGAGAGGATGAAGACAGCACAAGATCGTCAGAAATCTTATGCGGATCAAAGAAGGAGACCCTTAGAGTTTAATGTTGGGGATCATGTGTTTCTGAAGGTGACTCCCCGTCGTGGGCAGCGAAGGTTTGGTCGCGGAAGTAAGCTTTCTCCCCGTTTTGTTGGGCCTTTCGAGGTGTTAGCTCGTGTTGGAGCTGTGGCATATCGAGTAGCACTTCCCCCTCGGATGAGTCGGATACATGATGTTTTTCATGTATCGCAGCTCCGTCATTATCTTCATGATGAATCTCATGTTATCGATTGGGGAGAGATCGATATTGATGATGATGCAACCTTCGAGGAGCGACCTGTGGAGATCCAAGACCACAAGGAGAAGGTGTTGCGTGGGCGTTCTATTCCTTTAGTTCGTGTCTTGTGGCGACACGGTGGCATGGAGGAGAGTACCTGGGAGCGTGAGTCACAGATACGTGCTCAGTACCCAGAGTTGTTTAATGTTTAACTCCTTTCATGTAATGATGTTTTCTCTGTGGTTGGACCTTTCATGTTTTGTTTATGTACCTTTGATGTGATGTTGTGAATGAATTGTTTGGGTATGGATTGTTTGTTCCCGGATGTCATAGTTTTGTTCCAGCTTTCGAACAACTCATGGTGGTTTTCCCCTGAGAGGTATCTTATGGGGTGGTTGTTCGGACCCCTCTTTTCTTCTGGGTTGGTTTTTAATTCTCGAGGACGAGAATGTTTTGAGAGGTATCTAATGTAATGGCCCGGACCTCTCTGGTCCATTACTTTGTGAAATGTTGGTGTTGGAGGTGTTCCGGGAGGTCTAGGGGACTTATCCCCAACACTTTGCCAATTTTCTAGTTCTGTGAACAGTGTTTCCAGTTTTATGAACAGTAACAGATCAGTGAGACAGATCAGTTTCACAGATCGGTGAGACAGATCAGTTTCACAGATCGGTGAGACAGATCAGTTTCACGGATCGGTGAGACAGATCAGTTTCACAGATCGGTGAGACAGATCGGTGAGACAGATCAGTGAGACAGATCGGTGAGACAGATCGGTGAGACAGATCGGTGAGACAGATCGGTGAGACAGATCGGTGAGACAGATCGGTGAGACAGATCGGTGAGACAGATCGGTGAGACAGATCGATGAGACAGATCGGTGAGACAGATCGGTGTGACAGATCAGTTTCACAGATCAGTGTCACAGATCGGTGTGACAGATCAGTTTCACAGATCAGTTTCACAGATCGGTGAGACAGATCGGTGAGACAGATCGGTGAGACAGATCGGTGTGACAGATCAGTTTCACAGATCAGTATCACAGATCGGTGTGACAGATCAGTTTCACAGATCAGTTTCACAGATCGATGAGACAGATCGGTGAGACAGATCGGTGAGACAGATCGGTGAGACAGATCGGTGAGACAGATCGGTGAGACAGATCAGTTTCACAGATCAGTTTCATGTACAGTAACGGTGGGTGAACAGTGTTTCCAGACTCCTACAGTTTTTCCCCTTTTGACGTTTCCTTTGACGTAAAATACATTTAAAGCCTTATTTTAAGGGCTCTTAAGGCCGATTCAAATTCCATAAATCCTATATTAATTATTCCTAAGGCTTGGAATGTTTCACTTGGTCAAACCGCGTGGGTTAATGCGATCCGTTTTTAATGGAGAATTAACCGGATCTTAAACCGTCACCTCGTTAAATCTTAAAAAGGGACGAGATATCATTCTCCCTTGTTCCTTCCCTTTTTTTTCTTAACTAAGAGGCTCTAGAACCTTTCAATCCTTCCCGTAGGAGTTTCACAATCAACCCTTACTCCTAGGATCAGTCCCGCTCTGTTGGATGCAACCAAGCTGTGTCGATCATTCTTCCACATAAGTTGTCGCGAGGGGAGGATCGTGACCTGCTTTGTGGATAAAGGACGTCAAGAACTCTTCGAGGTAGGGGATTCATGGCTTCTCTAATTATATATGTGCAATCGTAGAGTTAGCATGATTTATTCCTTTGGATCACAATGGAATTGACCTAATTAAATACTTGAACCGGATTAAAAGAATTGGTTGATCGCATGCTGTTGCTTTATATCGTGATAACGGTTTGCCTCATGTTTTCCTAAATATAGTGATATCTATGTTTTCTTTGATTTATTGTTCGTTCATGATTGAAATTGATAATAAACGTAAAGCCGGAATTAATTGTTGATTAATTGGCTAAAGATAAAGAGGCATGTAAATTAATCTGGTTGTTGTCGTTGTTGTAGTTGTTCTAATTTGAGGATAATCAAATTAGGGAAGTAAGCATGGTTATTTAATTGTGATAGCTTACTGATTAGGTATCCATGATTGGAACCTACGAATAAAAAAATCTGTTAATTCAATATGGTTTAGAGAACAGATTATGTGGGAATTTCAAAAAGGGTTCTGAGTTACCCTCTTGTTTGTTAAAGGGCCGAGAGCCCATTTTGTGATGTTTGTTTTCCTGCTGTTTGTGCTGTGATGTGATCCTGGATGGTTGTTGTGATATGTGGAGACATAGAGACTTGTGGTTGTGGCAGCGGATGACGCCTAGTGTGGCGAGATGCATCGGTTTATGCATACGGGTGTCAGGGAGGACACCGGGGGTGATGGAATGGGACGGATATGGTTGCTGGATGCCTGTGGTTTTCTTGAATGTTAATCTGCTTTGCTTTTCCCCACTGCTCAAGGCAGCTGGTCTTGCTTACCCTCTTTCCGAAGGAGGCGAAGACACGCGGGGTATGCCACGTGCTTTCCGTGTTTAGCCTCTCGATGGAGGATGGGTCTATGCTCTTTCTATAGGCGGCAAAGACTCGACGGGTAGTATATCTACTCACCGTGTTGAGCCTCCTTTGTGTTTAGAAGCATAGGATGTTTTTCTAGAATGCCTGGGAATGTGGAAAAGTATTTCTGTAATGAATGTTTTATTAAATGGTGAAAATCCACGGGGATGGAGATGCTGGAATTTAAAGGTGATGTGAATCTTAAAAAGGAGCAGTTGTTTTTGAAAGTGACGCCATTTCAGTTAAATGGGGAATTGTTCAATCTTAATTAATGCTTAAAGAATTAACTAATGTACAGTGGAACTGATAAATGAGAATGGAGTAATCTAATAAAGCTCTTCAATTGGTTGTGTGCTTATAGGATACCTAGTCTTAGAAGTAGCAGCCTGGAGTCTGAGAGACGTTAGCTGCAGTTGTATCTAAGAATAGGTAATGCCCATAGTGTGGATGTGAGTTACTTATATATTCTGTACTTTTTGTGTTTCTATATGCTACTCCACCCTGTCGGTAAGGGCAACTGACACCCCGGGGATTCTGAGCGCTGGGGGGGTGTTTTCCCCAACATTCTGATGGGAGGTTGAATGGCTGACTACCCCCTTTGGCCCCGCTCTCTTCTCTTGGTAGATCTTAGTGCTGGTAGGCACAGTGGTTAGTTTTACCCATATATGTGTGTAGAGGGCTGTAATGGCTTGTGGTTATTTCACACACATATATTCTGGATATAGTATCCTATGGACTACTATAGGTGTAACGTGTATAGGCTGTGATGGCTTGAGGATCCTTACTCGGTGTATGGGCTGTAATGGCTTGAGGTATAATACCTGACGTATGATACACGTTATGCGAGCTGTGGTGGCTCCCGGAAACTACCTGGTTACTTTTGGTTGTGAGGATTGTGTGGAGCTTAGCCCAGGTGTCTGCGGGCAAGCCTATGTGGTGCACGTGGTGCAGATTGTGGAGCTTGACCCATGTTGATACGGGCAAGCCTTTGGAGAGAGATGCACAGGACGTATGTCGTTGGGGCAAAGCGGCAAACCAGTGGGGAAGTAGTAGCGGGGTACCCTTGACATTCTTTACTATACGCTATATTCTTGTATGTGTTACTTGGTGAGAGTAGCCATGGTGAGGTTGGGAACATAGTATGCCTGTTTAGGTGACGAGTTAGTTTCACTTGTTGTTCACTGGGCTTTAGAATGCTTTCTTTACTTTTGCACGAGAGTCTTGGGGAGGATCCTACTGAGTATACTGTTATACTCACCCTATGTACATATAAACTGTTTTTCAGGTCACTTGGAGCAGGTTGGAGATCAAGCTGGTTACTACTAGCTTGCGGTTGGAGGAGGAGCTGTTCGGGCTTGTGGTCGCTGTCGTTTTACTTTCTTTTGGGTACTTTTAGTTTCCCCTTTCAGTTGTAGTACTTTTGCATGACATTTCATATATGTACTTGGGTTTCTTTTACATTTCAGTTATGAGTTGGAGTTGGTTGGATTCTATTCTATCTCTCTCTTCTGCATGTGTTCTCTTAGAGGGTAATGCCTCCCATTTGTGTGTGTATTATACCCTCGGTGCTAGTCGCCAACCCGGGGCCTACTGGAGGCGGGACTCGGGGGTCATTATCTCCCTTTTCACATTGCCATCCCAGGAGGGGTACACTTTGTGGGGAGGGGGTCGTGACAATTATTCATAAATATAGTGTACAAAGATCGTCTTGTGTTTTATCCTGATGTTTCATTCCATTAGGAATATATATTAAGAATCAGATACAATATTATATATTTTATATTGATAATTGGTTTTGAGATATAAAAATATTCTAGTTCATTGAATAAAGAAATAATATTTATGACATAAATTTCATATGGGAATGTTAATGTCATTAATGGTTTGATATAAATTCATACATTAGATAGAGGTCCTACAATGTAGCTGAAAAAGTAGTACATAAATCACTATTATCACACAACACATTTTGATGTCTTACTAGAAAAAAGTCATAGTCATTCCCTCAAAGTAAAATCATAAAAAGTAATACATGGGATTATAAAAGGATTAAGAGAAGTGTAGTGTCATATGTGGCCTATAAAATATTTTACATAATAATAATAAAAATTCATTCACTCAACAAAAAGTTTCTTATTCCCTTCAATAATATCATAAATAAGAAAAATTTGTTTCACATCGAAACAATTAGTATACATTGGCCTATTAATGTCATAGATGTGTCTCCAAAGGCCAAAATAAATATAATATATTATAGTGAAACTATCCTAAATTTATCTCCAACAATATTATGTATCGAACTGTTGACTCTTGTGTTTTACTAAATTAAAAAAACAAATTGTTTTATTAAAATGGTCTATTTTCCACTATATAAGAGAGGAAATTCTCAAAATCATCCTAAATGATTTCAAATTTTGTTATGATAACATAAAAAGTTTATTTTCTCCTACGTAACAATCTTCTATTTAAAAAAGAAAATTGATGGTTATCTTCATATTTATTAAGAAATTTTCCCCCTAAAAGACATCATTAAATATATATACTAATGTTTCTATATATTCATGATATTCAATGACATATAATGGTCAAATACATTTAAAATAATTCAAAATATTATCTTATTTATCATCATCATTATGGATAGAGAAATTAACTATATTATCCCATATATATATTCTCAATGTAATGATCCTTTTTTTTCTTCGATTATTATACCTTTTCCAGAAGTCTTAATCATAATAAATTCACTTCATATTGAGGGATTTTAAAGATATAAGATTCACCAAAAGATTATTTATCATTTTGATTTTGTCTAATAGAATTAATCATTGAATAAATTGAATGCATGAAACATTATTCATATAACCTCCAAGATGTGTCCCAATTTTTTTAATTTAAATTAATAATTAATCAATGGATAATATATTAAATATAGAGCGACTATGAAAATATTTTATTACAATATCATTTTTGTAAAATACATCATTAATCTATATGTGCTCATGAATTCCTCAATATAAATTTAATATTTTACCTTGAAATACAATGTAATTGTTGGTCAACAAAATGGATAATTATTAGTATCCCTAAATTAGAGATAAATACAATCAATAATTAGGGGTAAAACTCATTTTTCAATCTATTTAATCATTTATAAACAAATATACCCCTAGAGAACATTTTTCTAACCCATTCCAGATCTAATGATAAACTAAAAAACAAATTTAGAGTGATGGATGATACTATATGTATTATAGTAGAAAATATTATATTAATAACCTTAGCATATACATTTTGTACAATGGTATATAATTTTTCATAATAATTATAGATTCCATGGAAATTTGTAAACCATGTCACATGTGATTATATTCATAATCATTTAATATTTTAAATTTGTATAAATAAAATTTTAAAAACATTTCATTCATTAAAATAAAAAAACAAAATATTTTTTTATGATATAAATATGTATCATTAATTTTCTCTCTTATTTTCATTATAATACCTTACCCTAATACATCCATGTTAAACCAATTCAAAAATAAGGGTAAAATAGTATTTCTAAAATAGGTCAACATTAAATTTTTAGGCTTGTATAGAAATTATGGATAACATCAAATATCTTATATTCATGTTGAATTATTTATGGAACCCATTTTTATATCCCTCAGTTAATGGATTAAATCACTTCATTGTAATAACGATGTTTTTTTCATAATGATGTATAAAAAAATCTATAATCTAGTGATTATAATATAATCAAAATACACTTTTACGTTTTATCCCTTTAATTAAAATAATGTTATTAAAAAATCATGGATTTATATTAATTTTTTATAAGAGGAATATGGATAAGCTCCATGGATTAATTAATTTCCATGAATATCAAATGTGTTGAATAATATTCATTAATTAAACTATTTTCATGTCATTCTTCCTGATTATTTGGGAAATATAGACTTCAACTAATTTCATGATAATCATTTGTGGGGAATATAATAATTTTCATAATAAATAAATAAATAATCAGCCAATAGTGTTTTTTATCTTCTATTAATTATCAGTTGATTTTTTATGGTATCACGGTTATATTTTTTAGTTTAACATGAAAATCATTCACATACCTTCTATAGTGATTATACTAAAACATGGTGATATATTTATGGTACAAACTATTGAATTCGTCATGTGGAATAATTTTTTTCATTAACCCATTATATTACTTAATATTTATTCCAAAATATTAAATTTTATATGATATTTATATATTTTTGGTCACTCCTTAATAATGTATTTTTATATAATAAAACATAAATAATGTTTCCTCTCATATTTTTTATAACCATGTTTATATAGAATATAAAATTAGTCATCAAAGTTTTTAATGATTTTATAAATCATTCTATCCACCACATGGATTATTTATATTATTAAATTTTTATTTATTATTTCATTTTTGTTTTTACATCCAATTTCAAACCATCTATAGTGTATCAATTACATTTATATTTGAAACATCATAACTTATTTAATTTATCTATTAATGATTTTTCTTTTTTATACACCATGGGGTGGTTCTCCATTCCATGTATGATTAGTTTACCTATTATAGAAGGTATATTTTATCCATATTTATGCATTATCTATAATGAAATTTTTTTAAATTGATTTTTTTTTTGGTTTTTTGTATAGTACAAAATTTCTTCATACTATTGACCATATAAATTACAATAATTTACAAGATATTTAAATGCATTTATAAATTTTCTTTAAAAAATATTCCTCAAATTCTATAATGTATCATATCACACAATATGTTTTGAAATTACATTACTTATGATCCAACTTGCTTATGAAATGTTTCATTATCTATACATGGATTTTTTTCAAATATTATATCTCATTATTCGTGAATTTCTCTAATTACTATCAATTTTCTCTAACACATTTTCATTTTGTTCTCTATGTAGCCTTTCAATCATATAAATCCTACTTTTTATATAGATCTAATACAATTATATGTTCATATTATGAGACATTATTCATGGATATATCTGCATACCCCTTCGATGATTTAGAAAATTTCATTTTAGCTTAATTCACCCAATTTCATCCTATTTTTTGATTTAAAATATTCATCTATAAAAACAAAGACATTATTATAAATATATTTACATGGATTTTAGGTTACCTTGGAATATGTGAATGAATTATATCATTCTAGAAATGATCTTTTATTTTCATTCCCTCTAGTAAGTATATTAATACAAATGTTGTTATCATTAGTACATTTTATTATTACAAATTTCTTAACATCTATTTAGGAAGAACAATTGGACTCATTTTCTGGATTTGATAATTTGACCTTTAGTCTTAAAAACATTATTTTAGGGGTATTAATTTCATACTACTATTTCAGAAATTATTCATCCCATTGATTAATCTACTGTCTAAAAATATCATGATGAATCGAATGGATCCCATTACCCATATTTAATTGAAGAAAATTCATTTCATTTATCAATATCAATATGTCATTGATCTAACTCTTCCCTCTAGAAATTGTTTTTCAATTTAATTATATCTTTTTAATCATTATGATTTTTTCATAAAAATTCAAATCCACCTTGAATCATCATCGAAGTTACTTTTTTGTTTAGAAACCACACAAAAAAATAATAAACCCAACAAAAAACATAGAAGAAAATAGCCTATGGGGGTCTGAAATGGTGAAAACCAAGGGCATCCCCTCTAATCAGATTAACCCCATCGTGTTTCAATTAAGATAAATCATGTAGCCATACCAGATCAGGACCCCGAACATCCATAGAACCATGGTGATCTACCACTTGATTACCCTCGCGCCATACTTGACTAATTTTTCTTCCATTAGAAATCATATATTTTCACTTTTTGATAATATAGAAGATGGTCCAAGGCGAAGGAAAAAAAATTATTAAGGGCATCATGCATAATTTTCGAATCGGTTTCAAGCTTGGAGATATTCAGCTCATGTTGGTGGCATAGGGAAATACCAGTATACATGGCCTTGGCTTCAGCCTAGAGGGAGGACCCATACCCTAACCGAGGGGATAATTCCAGAAGAACTAATCCCTATTGGTCCCGTACCACACCACCACCGTACAGAGCAACCATTGTACAGGACCCGTCGATATTGAGCATGAGACCTCCAGTGAGAGGAGACCAACCTACCCAGGATCCTCTACGGCCACTCGACCGAGAAACACGGGAGTGCGATCCCATCCAGCTGAGTGAAGGAGCATCACACCGGGAGTTGAAGAGGCTGACTAGATATGATAGAATACATTTCATCATGAAGATGATGAACCAGACCGAAGCATACTTCCCTTCAAATTTAAACTTATTTCTGGCTTTCCAGATCACCCAACAATCAGCAGATAAAATCATCGCGTGATCCGTTCTCTCCAGCCCTTTATCACCCGATCCATGGAACTATCTTTCCAAAAACGGGAGACCTTCCATTGCAGGAATGCAAGACCCTGTAAACTCCCCAAAGCATCCCCAGACTGCTCCCGCCCACTCTCCGGAGAAGAATAGATGATCATTTGTTTCTTCCTTTGAGGTTTTACAACTAAAACACATTAAACTAATGGGATACCACAATGTTTATATGAATAGTATAAAAAGTTGAATGAAGACCTAGGAAATCATTACCACTACCTATTAATTTTATTGGATAACACATATACTAAGAGAGGGCTAATAAGATGAAACCCAAATTTTCTATGATTTTCATTTTCTCTAAATTACCATTATTATACATTATATTCATTCATTTTTAATATTTATGGATCAATTAAATAAGTCACTTGAAAAAACATTATATGCAATATACTGATAAATGAAGCATCACGCAATTGTTTATTATAAGGTTCATCTCCTTATTAGAAATCCTATTGTTTTTTTGTTTAACATTGAATAGAATAAATTGTTTTCTATCACATTAATTTCATATGAATACAAATTACTTATTTAATAGTAATTAACTATCTATTTGGTATATTTTACTTCCAAAGTGTTACCATACACATATTGGTCCTATAGAATGAAATTTATTACTTTTATTAAAAACCTATATGTTTAATGATCCATCCTTGAAAGAAAAAATAGTTTTCTAACAACCACAATAAAGCGATAAATTTTGAATGAATTTTTTTCCATTTCATCACCATCATCAAAAATTCATAAAAAATTATATATGGCTATTAATTAGTCAAATTACTAATGAGAAATATAGATTATAGTTATAGAATAAAATATTTCTCTTATAAATTTTTATCTACAATATATTTTAGTAAAGATATTCTTATTTTTATTCATTAATGTACTATTTTACATCATGATGAATCATTATCCTCCATGTAGGATATCGAAATAGTCAATGCATTTACATATTTTTCTTATTATTATTATACACATTTAATATGTAAATATTATCTTCAGTAAAAATACAATTTAAAGGAACACGTAGTTAACATATTCTATAATAAATTTAATATTCAATGATATAGTGTATATTGATTTCATATGAAATAATACTAAATAATTCAATCATAAAAATTATGTTATACACCACATTATACATAGTTTTTAATATTATAATAGATCAATGAAAATGAATTTTAATCTTCTTATGAATCATCATTTCTATTTTTGTGTTTTGTTTAAATATCACAATATTATTGATCAAAAAAATCCAACAACATTTCTTTATTTGTTATTCTCAACCTATGAATAATGGGTTTAAGTGGAATATCATTTTTATGAACAATGAATTATTCTAAGAACAAAATATTTTTATATAATTTTCTCTTTTATACATCATCAATGATCATTCTCATGTGATTGATAATGATGTTTGTTTTTTATATAAAAAATCAGTTACTTCATTTGGGTTTTCAATTTTATTTAGATTATTAAATTTTCAACTTTAATGTATTATGGTTATTCTTAAAAAAATACAATATTCCAAAAATAAAAATCAAATTCAAAAAAAACGTTATATGTGGATTGAATAAGATACATACATTGATAAAATTCTTGTGATATAGCCAACAAAGGGTTATATGTCTCAATGAATTCACACGCCACATCTTATCGTCTTTCATGATGAGATTTAAAGTTATCTCTCAACCTCATATAAGAAAATGTAATCTATCGAAAAGAAAAAAAATTCATGTAAAATTTTTTATTTGGATTAATTGATATCATATGTATTATCATATAAAGTCATATATAATTTATACATTTTCATAAAATATATAGAAATAATTTATGGGCATAGAAAAAGTCTTATATAAGAATGAATGATCCCCAAATATAGTTTTAGTGACTCAAAATATAAAAAATCTTATGATATTATATTTAAAATATACTCTATAATTTGTTCCTAAAATTTTTATGCATGCATAAATTTTTTTGAATATTGTAATAAATCTTAAGAAATCACATTCATCAAACTACATTATGGATAGAGAAATTCAAACATACTTAAATAATCATAATAGTTTCACACTATCTCTAATGTACATAAAAAAAATCTAATAGTATTTCATATAACAACACAATACTTTATTTATTATTTACATTTAAATAAACTCCACATATTTAGTTGCATTAAATACACAAAACATTTGGTTTAAATAGAACATGACACTCTATTAAAAAAGTATTTAAACATCACCACTATATAATAGCTATTAAATTAGAGGATATTACTATTTATAACTAAAGTGTGATAAATATATATTCTATACATTTTTCTTGGTTATGTATTCATTGGATGTGAAAATACAAATCATTTGAATATAATATACTGGTTATCCAAAAAACTAGTTTTCTAAAGGAAAAGGTTTTTCTCGCTTCTTGCACACAAATGATATAAAAATTTCCAAAAATTTAGAAAAAATATTTTATGAAGAAAACTATATTTTTTTAAAACATGGTTTTAGAATAATCTAATGATGTATTTGTTGGATCTTTCTCAAATATTTCATTTTTTATGATGATCAAAATGTACAAATTTTTAGTTTAAATTTTCATTTTCATTTAAATTATTTACAATGTAAAATTGTATATTAAATTATTTTTAATGTAAAATTAATCAACTAAAATATAATAAATAATATTAAGAATTTTTAATAAATTTAATATATAATTTATCAAGTGAATCCTTCTATAAGTATTAGAATTGTATTCTCAAAAACCACTTTTTCCATATCTTATTTGTGTTTTGTTTTAATTTAAATTTTCCCACATAATTGAATTTAGTTAGGTAAAATTGATTCAATATTTAGAATATAAATAAATTATTTATTTTAACGATTTCATTATATTTTTTTACCAAATTTAATAGTGATAACAATAAATGTTAATTACAATTGATAATGTATAAATGGGTTTACTAGGGGATAATCTATAACGATAAGTCTTAAAATGAATTAAATACTTGAATAATATTTACTTTTTGTATATATTTTGACCATATCATGTATAAGTTTCTATTTTCCTCTATTATTAACCATTATTTCATTTGATAAATGTGGGTTCTGTATTTGATTTTAAAAATATATAAGTTTTTCACTTACCTAAAATATAAAAGGCCGCCACCTCTCCTCTCATATTAACACTATATAACCCTATTTTCCTTCAATAAAACCCCAAAATTAATCTATATTTTCATACCTACATCATACATTCCTTATTTTGGTTATAAACTGATTCTATGAACAATATATGTAAAATATTAAATAGGAAATTTTAGAAGAGGTAAAGTACATAATTATGCATTTTATTTATTTATTCCTCCTCCTATTTAAAATATTCATAAGTTATTCTTATCTGAAAACATTATTATATTTTATATAATGAATTTTTGTTATTTTAATGTAATTAATTATATAAATATCTTTTTCATGAAATGGGAAATGATAATTTCCCTTCAGTGTATTTCAGAGTACTACCTCCAGAATAGAAGTAGAATATTATCCATCAAAACCTCTCTTGACTGTTTATGATGATGAATTTAATGATTATATTTTATAGTTATAATATTATAAAATATATAGGGTTATTATATAACATATTCTTTTTTTTTCAATTACAAAAGGAATATGACAGTTTTGAAACTATTAACTGTTGACTACTTCCTCGTGAAGGGATATCATTCATTTTTCAACAACACATTACGAGGAAGGTAATGAAGAAAACTTTAAATAATATATGTGACATATATATAATAATTATGAAAATTTGGATATTTTTATAAATTATAATAGATAATATATATATTTTATTTTATACCATTACATTCAATAAAATATGATAACATCATTTTGTGTACGTGTGGACTGCTACCTTCATGAAGCAATGTGACAAAATTCTTATCCCCACATCACATAAATGATATGTATTATTTTATTTAACCAAATAATATGGTATTAATTATATTATGATAATTTTTGAGACATGAGATATTACTAGTATAACTTCTATAGGGATATTTGAAAATGGAATCCTTATGCGTACGTAGGACCTATTATTTCCATGATTGTAACATAATTCATTTCTGAAAACATTTTATTAGACATATAATTATAGTTTATATATTAGTATGAAAAATATTTCATTATTATTATATTTGAGAGATTGGAATAATGATTTCTTATAACAACAGTCAAACTATTGATATCATTTTTGACACATATGTCACATATCATTGAAACAACCAATTTAAAAATAAATGATTTTTTAATATTATAAATCAGGATAATAAGTAAAATAAAAGGAATAGTAATATAGATGATGTATATGTATAATTTAAATAAATAATATAAGCTTATTATTCATGATGATAAAAACATATGTGAAGATACCGAATCAGGGAAAGGGGCTTCATCTCAATTACTCTTTAGTGATGCATATTGTAATGTTATGAGCCAAATTTATATTATATGGTCTATATGACATCCAATAGGCATTTAATACCATGAAATATTAAAAATCAAATTTATTTTATGATTTAATTATAATTATATTCTCCAAGGGTATTTGACTTGAAATTACCATATTGTGAAACAAATCGGAAAACCTCACTTTTTTTCTTATTGCTAACATTATATTGAACCAAAAACATTATTAGGTTAATTTTTCCTTTAAAACTAAATTTAACTTATATTTAAATTTTTAATTTACAAATTATATGAATGTGTCCTAAACCATATAGCATTTTTATATATGGTGTTAACATTGAATGTAATTAGATTAACTATGGAAATATTGATAAATCTATATTCTATACCCAATATAGATATATAATGATAATTCATATTTATTGATAAATAAAATAGAATATTTTTTAAATAATTAATGAATTGGGCATTCACTATTGCGATGGGAGAATAATTATATATCACCTTGGTACATCAACAGGTATTAAGAGAAACAAGAGTATGCTAATTTTAATTTTTTATATACTCAATTTTTGAATTTTTAGGTGAATGGTAATCAAAGTAGAGTTATCATGTTTTTTTGAAGAGGATGTCCAATTATTAATAATTTTCTACAATATGATTTAAATTATTATTATCCATTATATTTTCATAATTATATAATATATGGATGCTTTTAATTTACAGTTTATTGATTAAATAACAAGTGTTGTGAGTTATTTAAATTTTTATATTGATTATGACTTATCATATAATTGCATTAATTTTATTTAGATGGAATAATTCACCAGTTATTTACCTTTCCAAATTGATTATTCTTATTGAAAAATTCTATATTATACTATAGATAACCATAAATGACAATTTTTCTCACCCTTATTTTGTTCCCTTTTCCATGATATGAAGTCAAATTCATTGAATGCATTAATGGATTATAATTGTTTTCTAATTATCTATATTAAATTTTATTTCAATATAAAAATAATAGTCATGCATCTATCGAGTTCTCCAAAGCATCTAATTTATTTAAATTCATGATTTGACCCCTCATATCTACGACAATTCAATAAAGGTGGAATCGACTCCAGATTATAGGTTTTATAATCACTATTTTTGGTATAAATATATTTTTATTAGATTCAATGGGAACATTATTTTGGAAATCATATATTAGGAATCATATCCCTATGAAATTCTTGGATGATATATATATAGAGGGTAATTCTAATTTTTCGGTGATTAAGAGATAAGTGTTTTTTCATAGAAATACATCTCCATATGGATACGACAAGTGGATGTGGTTCTCGAATATTGGTAAGTTAGAATAATAACTAAGAAAAAGTATCATCATGATTGAAGTGATCATCATCTAGTGCATGAAAATTGGCCTTCCAATGAACCTTGTTTGAAAAATTAGGGATATTTTTATGACCATTCATATTTTCATTTCAAACCATTATGAAGGACTTGAAAATAAATTTATCACCGTGAAATAAAATATTATAATGAGAATATTGATAATGAAAAAAATATTTACATATGGTAAGTGTCAGAAAGTACATTACATTTATATATTATGACTAAAAATTAATATTTTTTAGCTAATTTATTATATTCCATTTCATAGATATTGCTACTAGATTGAATAAGGGTATAAATAATCATGCCTTTTGAAAATATTTTATATGTATGAAATCTAATACAACTGGGTTAATAGCTATGAAAATTATGGATATATTTGGGAAACATAACAAGATTATGAAAAAATACATTGTCGTGAGAAAGATACTTGTCCGAAATATTGATTCTCCAATGAAGGATATCATTATGTGATATAAGCCTCTATTATTTAGTGGGGATAACCATTCAATAGAAATATTGAAATGCATTTAGTGTCTTAAAATTATATTTATAACCCTTAGATTCAATTAAATAAAATATTACAAGTTTTGTGTATTTTATCAATGATGATGTTAATCAACAATGTACATTGATCTAGAATACAATGGAGAGATTGGAAATATTACTCATTGAATATATAGAATTTGAGGATGCATTCATCATTAAAAATTCCCCCTAGAGTTATAGAAAAAATAAGGATAATTTTCATCACATTAAATCATAATGAGAAAATAGATGTTGAGTATAAGTATATCTTTATAATGTTATCTATGAATGTTACATATTATATAGACAACATGGATTGAATGATTTATCATTTATTTTAGGTTCTTAATCAATGTATCTAAAGGGAACTAATAATTGAATCATTTCCACATAATGATGAAATAGTGTTATGTAACATCAAAACATAGAATTAATTACTCTGATATTATATTTGAAAGGAAAATCGATAAAATTAGAGGTTTAATGAGAATAAAAATAAATTTATTGTAGAAAAGCAAATGAAGATAATAATTAAATTCAATATTTTGTAAACTACTGATAGAATAATCCAGGGAATTACATGAAGGGAAATGAAGATTATTATATGTGAATACAGAAGGGTTGATTAAGTCATAAAATCAAAGGGAAGAAACAAACAAATCATTTATATATCAGAAGTTGCAATTAAATGTGGGATTATACACACCAATATGCCAATACTTAATGGAATGTTCCATATAATAGGAAAATGGGATATGTCCAATATTGTGTGATTAATACAGATAATGTGATGCATTAGAAGGTACATTTTTTAAATCATAAAATATAGATAATTCATTATTTAATTTATAATCCCCACACTTTTTCATATATATTTTGTTTTACAATAAAATTCGAAACCTCCCATGAATGTTATAAAAGTATTTTTCACTGATAATCATTTTGGATGTCTCACTATAAGTAGGATGTGTTAATAATTTCCAATTATGAGACATTAAAATACTTTATTATCTATCAATAATAAAATTCCTATGGTTGAGTTCAATATATTCCTTTGTTAAGGCAGTGATTCAAAATATGATACAAATAATTATTTTAAAAATATAGAAATTATGATTCAGGAAGAAGGAGAATAATTACGTATCATTTAATTAATGAAAAAAACATCCAGGTCATGTATAGATTCACCAACATTGACTCAATATAATCTTATTCTTGTATATGGGGAGAGAATAAAATTCATTGAAGGAGATGATAATCCTAAAATTGATATTGAACCTATTATTCAAATATAAATTGATGTATTTCATGAGGAATTACCCAAACATCCACAAGATTGTGTTGTTGAGCCTTGTAATAATTTAATACCCCATGAAATACCAATATCCAGGACTACATATAAAATTTCCACAATTGAATGACTGATGTTGAAGAAAAAACTATACATGTTGTGTTATAAGTGATTTATTAGTACTAGAGTTTGACCATAGTTATCCCATATTCACTTCATTAAAAATTACGATAGATACCTCTGGGTATTCATTGATTATTAGGATATCAATGCTTTTAAAATAATGAAAATGTTTCATCAACCTTTCATTAATGACTTATTTTATCAACTTATCAAAGCCCATTATTTTTAAATTATTGAACTTTATTTTTTGTATCATCCTTTGTGAGTAAATAAGGATGAAAATTTGAAAGAAAAATACCATATGAGGTATCAAAATTATTATTTTGTATTAATAAAATTTATGTTGACTAATGAAAGAACTATTTTCATAGACATAATTGAACTATTATTCAATGTAACTCATGATGAATCTTTTTTGTATTAAGTAATAATATTTTCCATTATTTTAAAAGATAAGATAATAATGAAAATAAATTATTAATCATTCATTATTCTCTTGTATGGATAAAGTTATATGTGAAATTTTGTAAGTGTTATTTTTGGCATCATAAATATTCTTCTCCAATCCTTATTTTCTCCATAGATTGAATCTCAACTGATCCTATATTGGAAAAGATAATTATAGAATGGACTACACCAAAAAACATAACTGAGGTATGCAGTTTCATTTGATTGGAAATTTATTATTTAAATTTATTTCATAATTTTTCCCATTTGCCTATCATATTAACAAATCTTATAGAAACGGGGTTATGTTTGTTTGTACCAAATAATATAAAGACTTTTTTATGAGTAATAGTAGTGATTGGTCAATGATTCAATTTCAACTATATCATCTAGAAATAATGGGTATGTGATATATTGTGATACATAAAATGAGTGATATGGTCATTTTGAAAAAATTTGATAATTTTATTGAATATTTCTCAATTTAATTAGAAAAAGAAAAGAATTGAACTATCTAACCCATGATAATGATTTAGGTGCGGATATATTTTCATTGAATATTTATATATGTTTTCTCAATATGGAATTTTATAATATGTTCAAAAAATATAAAATCATAAAAAAATATTCTAACATAATGTTCTTATTGTGATAAAAATATATATAGAACAACCAAATCAAGGATTAAAACTTTTCAATAGAATACCACCAAGTGAATTATAATAAGGTAGTGGACCTATTATGAATGAAAGATCATGAATTAATTACATAATGAGGATTGGGAGAAAACATGTATTCATGGATCTAATTATTATTGATAATTGAATCATTAATTAATACTAATAAATTGCCCATTTTTCAACTGATTTTTACACAAATGTTATTATAAATGAAAACAATTACTCACTCTGATGATTAGTATATTAAAAAAAATATATGAATAATGTGAAGGTGCTTGGAATCATTTATGATGATGGTGGTATATTATTTGGAAATATGAAGTTTTTATTTATGCATGATATAAAACGGGAATCCTTGAATGACACTGAATAATAAAAAATTTTACACACCCTTTTTCTTAAATAATATATAGGTTTTTAGGGAAAATTTTCTATTGGACAAAAATTTTCAAAAAATTTCTGATTGTGAGTCCATGTTTTTGTTTTTTCAACAAGTTAAATCTATTATAAACTATCCTAGAGGAGTAATGAAATTTTATTATATTATTTAGTGTATGTGGTAAAAAATTACCAATTATATTGTCACATGAATACAAAATATTCATTGAAAAATATGAAATATAGATTTCTATTAATCTACTAACAAAATATGGACATTTATTAAATATAATAGAATATTTACTACTTAATTTCCTCACAAGGATGCATATTATTTATGTTTTAAGACATAATGGTGCACATATTTCAAATTTATCTTTCCATGGACTCATTTTACCTAAATTTTATATTATAATCATCCGAAAGATCACTATAATGTGGTTCGTTTGAGAACTACCTACTATCCTCAAACTAGTGAAATTTTGGAAAAGACTATTTCCACAATAAAATACATGTTGTGTTCATGATCATAATTATTTCATGGCATGGGGACATATTATTATTCTTTTTTAGCGTCTTCCTATGAGAATATCATGGATTAGATATTCAAATGTTTTTGTCTAAGTCAATATATATAATGCAATGTCATATTACAACAAGTTTTAATGATGTATGATAATGGAAAGTGATAATACTAGAACATGTATATGATAAAAAATAAATGATAAAGGAAATTCAATTTAACATTAATTATTTGTAATATATAAAAAAATATTTAAGGTCATAATAATAGGAATTATTTGGAATTTGATGTAGGAGACTGAGTTTTATTTTAAATTTATATATGGAAAGATGTTATAAGGTTTGATTAAAATTGAATGTTTAGAACTATGTCTATCATACCCATTAAAATAAATAAATGTATTAGAGTTATTTCTTATCATTATTAAATTCCACTATCTCCATCAAAAGTACACAATGTGTTCCACATATCACTGTAAATGAATTACATTCCAAACATAGTGATTGTGTTTAAATATAATTAAATATAATTGGAACATGGTCTATCACAAATAGAATCAATTAAATATTGAAACCTGAACAAAACCCAGAATGGGACAAGGCACAAAGGGATTTACCTATCCGCATGGGATGTCAAAAGTTCATGATTATCACTAATTATGGTTTTGGAATGATTAACCAGAGTTTATAATAATTTTACAACCATATACAAACAATAAACTGTATCTATAAAATTCACACCAATCAATATTTAATTATAATTCAGAACTAAATAAATATGTTTATAGATCATACAAGATATTGAAATAAAAAAAACCATGGCAACACAATATCCAAAGAAATCCAAACAACAAGGGGTCATTACCCACAAGTCATCTCCAAAACACCAAACTAAGGAACGAAACTAGCAAATCGAACCACCATCACCGAAGGCCCTGCCATTAACCATGACAAACATGAAAACGTCTAAATAAACCCAAGGGATTCAAGTAGTGTATGATCCAATTACCAATAAGAAACCACCCAAATGATTCCATTTATTATGAAATATAAGATAAAAAGGATTTAGGTTTAGATAAACAAGAAGTGGTGAAAATAAAATTTAAGAATGACAATTTTAATGGTAAATATTTTTCAAAGGAAACTTTCTAAAAGTGATAAATTTAAACAAAACATGTTAGAAAAATCATTTTCCTGCCAAAAACACCGTAATCTGATGATAAATACAAAATTTTCAATTAGCACTAATCTCAAGAACACCCACGGGCAATAGTTAATATTTTTCCCCATGTACCTCATACATCATTGTAAAGTAACCATGGAAAAATCTTTTCCTCTATAGTATCACTGGTAGGTAAAATACCTATATCCTAGTGGTCCCTAATTATCATCAATATAGTTTTTTAGTGATTTAATTTTCTAATTTTCTTAGTGAAACAGGGATAAAATAGTATCATATAACTATACTACTAGTATACATTCTCCAACCTAGAAATTCAGGTTTCCCCCATCATTATAAAACAATTTTAACATTTTATAAAAATCTATTTTCATATTAAAACACAATTTATAGTCAAAATCAACTCAAAACAGTACCTAAACATTCTTCTCACCATTCACACAAATCAATAATTCTGGAAATTTTTTCATAAAACAACGTTTCGCCTTACCGCCAAACCTTAAACACGACAACCATTTAAAATAACACATTGAAAACCAATTTCACACCAATATTACACCAATAAATAATTTGAATCACTAATTCATTTAATAAAACCATTACATGAGTTATAAATTAGTCCCAATTGGTATAACATTCAATGGACAAGTAAAACACCCTATTTCACACATAATTTGTACTTAAAAATCAATTTCATAGCAAATGCCTCCAAAAAATATACTTTGAAAGAACAATGAATAAGGAGTGTTCTAAAAAATTAAATAATGAAAATCTAATACAACTTGTAGTGCTTATACATTGAATCAACTACCACAAGTGTAAAAACATCAAATACCTGGGTGATAGTTCACCCGCAACACCGTCATACCACAAGGGAGTGAAATAAAATCTAAAACCCCAAGATTACTCCAAAAAACCCAATATCAAACCCTAGGTTCTAATCCCTACATGGTGGACTATAGGAACATCAATATGAAATGTATGAAACCATAAGCATATTAAAGAAACCCTTAGAAAATGGAAGAATGAATGAAGGAAACCCACATACATGAAAGATATTGATTAAATCTAACCAAATAAAACATTATCTTATTTTTTAAATAGTCTAAATTGAAATTGAGGATATAATAAGGCTGAGGAGGTCACATGAGAACATAAATAGGGAAAAAGAGTTAAAATAGAAAGATTTATGAAGGAAATAAGTTGCCTATTAAAATCTTGATGATTTGAAAATTCCATAGATGTATTTCACTAATTCAAGATGAAAATGAGGTCTAAAGAGGGGAAAAGAGAATAAGGGTGAGCCCAAGGTCTATGGTCTTAGGTGAGAGTTTGAATCACTAAAAAATCATAAAAATAGAATAAGATATTAAAAAAAAATTTTAAACAGGTAATGGACTTATGGGAAGTCCCAATTCCGTAAATTAAATCCCAAATTCTACATGATTATAGATTCCAAAAATGTCAATATTTATATGGTGGGGTTAATTGGTTAGAAGTGGACATGTTGGATGTTTAATGGGTGAAAAAGGTTAAAAAATTTAAAGACTTATAAAAGAAACAAAATTGGTTTTTAAAATAGGAAATGGGAACACGGTTTGGACCAAATCTTAAAAACTCACCCTTTCCTCAAAAAATGCATGGGAAACCCCCATTAAAAAGCAGGATTTAAAATTAAATGAAATTTGGCTTTAAAATAATTCCTGTATGTGAAAATTTTACCAACCATTAATGACTTTCTAACCCGGAATGTCAGCCTAAATATTGATCATAAAACTAGAATGGGTACCCCTTCTCAACCTATAACTTCCCCACACAATTTCCATGGACATCATCCCCCTGCAGCGAAAAGAACCGAACAAGGCTAATGAACTTCACTCGATACACCTTTTCTTCGGAATAAACTATTTTCACTGGTAGCTAAAAAATATGCAAATCAGGCTATATGTCCAAATCCTCCAAATTCAGCACGTGGGACAGATCCAGATATAATTTTTCAACTGGGAGATGTGGAAGACATCGTGAATATATTTCAAATGAGAGGGAAAAAATTACATATATTAAAATTTTCGAATCATCTTATAAATATTAAATGGTTTCACATATCATAGTGATAGCTTTCACTGCTTTCCCAAGCGACGATGACCCAGACGAGGAGCCACTTTCAAGAATACATGATCACCCACCAATAACTCTAGGTCTTGACACCTCTGATCAGCATAATATTTTTGAATAAGAAGACATGTCAATATACACATCATGAAAAATGTGACCTTCTCAGATGTCTCCTTCACAAGACTTAGCCCCTATAGTAAGGTTTCACATACCTTGGCCCAACATAGGGGGGGCGACAAGGCCCACCAATGAGGACCTCAAAAAGATCCATTTATATTGAGTATTGGTAACTATTTTTATAAGAGAACTCGAACAATCCGAAATGAATTTCCCAGGAACCACCAAATACAGAACACATAAATGGAGAATTTCTTCCTAAATATGATTTTCCCGCTCTGTCTGACCATCCCATCAAGGATGGTATGTCATACTGATTTTAATATGTGACCCCCCGGCCGTTTAATGGCCTTAGCAAGAATGATAAGTGAAACGGGGGTCTCTGTCTTAGACAAATGCTGATGAAACACAATGATGCCTTACCACCTTCTAGAGATACAAATGACCCAAATCATCCACTTTAACAGTATCTATGATCTGAATGAAGTGGGATGAGTTGGTCAGACTATCAGTCACCACCGAAATGACATTTTTACCTCGAGGTCTACAAGGTAATAAAACAATGAAGTCCATGACAACCTCATCCCACTTCCAGGTAAAAATGGGTAAAGGATAGAGGAAAACTAAGGGCAATTAGTTCTCCACATTCACCTACTAACATGTGTAACCTTTCGACCTGAAGTCAGTTCAGTCATGTCGCATACCTAGACAGCAGAACTGCCGACACATGTCATAATACATCATAGTGGAACCCTTATGGACATTACACTGAGATTGGTGGCTCCAGGATGGACATCACACTGAGACTTGTGGCTATCCGGAATCACCATCATCCATAGAGATGATGACACTAATGAACGATCCATAATGCACAAGATTCCCTCGATAGAAAATTGGGAAATAATAAGACGTCTCCCCACCATGAAGAAACTAAATTGACCACTGAAAAATTTCATCATTGGGCTATTATCTCTAAATCAACATTAAGAGATAAAAATTCAAGTGAATTCTCTCTATGAACGCACCTTCACTGTGATCATTCGTCTCCAAATGAATATGAGCAAAAAGCCTCATCAATGCATACTCATCACTGGACATCCTCATGCATTGCATCAGTACTTTCCTACTCCGGGCATCTGCCACCACAGAACCCTTTCCCATGGTATAAATGATTTCCATGTTGAACCCCTGCAAGTACTATATCCAACGGTCCTACCTCATATTGAGGTACACTTGCTAGAAAATATTGGCCATTATTTTGTGATCATATTAGAAAAAAAACATATCCAGAAATAGGTAGGGACGTTGTGTATTCAATGTATGCATCACAACTGCTAACTCTAAGTCATGGGTTGGGTAATTCTTTTCTTCTGGTTGGTGTTATTGATATCTATACGCCACCACATGATCATTCTACATAATCACGCACCTGATACCCATACATGAAGCATCATAATACTCCAAATACCCTTTTATAATATCTAGAAAAGTCAACATGGTTGAGGTAGTTAACCACCGCTTCAACACATCATATGATGCCTGGCATTCTGGGCCCCATACAATCTTCACCCCATTCTGGGTGTGCGCAGTAATTTTATAAGAATGAAAAGATAAATCCTAAATAAAAATCGTATAGTAACCATCAAACTCGAGGTAACACATGATCTCTAACATGTTATGAGGCTGCTCTCATGACATAACAACACTGATCTTCTCGAGGTCCACTAAGACTCCCCACATCGAGATCACATGCACCAGAAAAAAAACCTCCCTAGTCGAGAATGTTCACCTGGACATTTTTTCATAATGGAAGTGATACCTCAATGTTCCCAACAAAATACACATATTATTCTCATGTTCCTCCTCTGATCTCAAATAAACTATGATGTTGTCCATGAATACCACGATGAAGTAATCGAGAGACCGATGGAACACCCAGTTCACGAGTGAAATAAATGCCACTAGAGAATTAGTTTATCCGAAGGTCTTGAACAAGTAATCAATGTGGTAGTATCTAATTTGAAAGGTTGTCTTCAGGATATCATCCTCTTTTATCCTGAGTTGATGGTCACCCAAACGAATGTCTATTTTATATAACCTATTTTTCCCCTTCAGCTGTTCAAAAAAATCATCAATTCATGGAAAAGAATATATGTTCTTGATGGTAACCTTGTTCATATTCTGTAAATCAATACAGAACTGGAGGGAACTGTCACCCTTCTTCACAAAGAGAACACGAGCGGCCCGAGGAGAGACACTCGGGCGAATGAATCCTTTTGATTTTAAATCATCATGATAAATAGTTAATTCCCTCAATTAGGTGGGGGTCATATGATGTGGGGTAAGAGATATATGCTATGTTCTCAGTTCTAGATCGATAGATAACTCTGCATCCCACTTTGGGGGTAATCCGGAAAAATTATATGGGAATACTTCCATAAAACCATCCACTACACACTGTTGCCCACCTTCAGGAGGACGAACATCATCCTCTAGTGAGAGTAATGATATAAAGAATAAAAGATTCCCTAACTCTGGGAGTGGAGGTCCTACAAGCCCTAAATGAGGATCCCAATCCCCATGGAAAACCTGACGACTCCCCACTGGTGTCATGAAACTGACCCGCCATCTTTAGCAATCGATGTGAGCCTAATAGTGTACCATCCAATCCATTACATATTTCACATAAAATTTATCCATATATAATAATAGTATGTACTACTCCATCTCAACCCCTAACATAGAATGTGAACATGATGGGAACCTGAGACCTTGCTCCTTCTTCATTCCCTACGACGTCACCAACGCTAACGAAATGTTAAAAATCACAGTTGGAAAATTTAGTGAGTTCAACAAATGGGTGGAAATGAACAAAAAATATGCACTTGTATCAAAAATTGAAGAAGATATAAGATATTCAATCGAAACTGTAACTCAAACTATGGCGGTCCCGCCTCTGATCCTCCTGCTAACTGATCTGCCACTTGAAGATGCCTTTTCTCTGCATGAGAATGACTTGTTGTCTATTGTTGTGCTCTAAACTAGTTTTTACCTGGAGACAATGTATCCCTACCAATATGAATAAAAAATATAGATCATTGTTTCCTTGATGTATTTGACTGATCTGGCCCTTCCCTTGAAGCCAATGATCCTGCCCCAATATGAATTGGACGTGCTACCCCAAAAAATCTCTACAATTTTCTTATTCCTCCACACTAATAATAGGGATTTGGAGGAAATGGTCATGCTGGTTGGAAGTTCCCCAAACACCCACATTGGTGGCACATGACATACCACACATAAGAAGCCACTAAGGAAAATTGCATTGAAAGTTGGCCTTAGCTTCCACCTCCCTTTTTTCCCTACTCCACATACTTTATTTCTTCTCAAAATAGTTTTAAATTCCCATTACTGATACCATACCAGATAAACCAACCCTAACCTTAGAGTCAATATCCTCCACACACACTTGATAAACCACCTCTATATTGGTTTTTATCTTAAATAGAATAACCTGTGGAATAATCTTTGGCCTCCAAACCGTCTTAAACTTTGGGGCCTTCATCAGATCATTGGAGACCATTTCCAGAGCATACCTGAACAACTCAATAATTTTTTTGGTATACTCCATCACTGAAATATTCCTATAAACATGTTCCATAGAATAATGATATTGAGTATTTTAGAAAACATCAGGGTAGTACTGGTCCATGAAGATAAACTTGATGTCATTCCTTTTCATCTTCTCATGGTTCCCAGCTTGAAGCACTAAATCCACCCACCTGGGTCTAGGACCCTCTAACAAGAAAGAGTCACAAATCACCCTGACCTCCTTAGGTGTGTCCAGAAACACAAAAATGTTCTCAATATTTTTCATCCACTCCTACACTTCCTGGGGTTTTCTACTACCTCAAAATGTATGAGGCTTGTTTCTTAGAATCTCCTATTTTTTATCTTCTTAGGACCAGACTAATCCTCCCAAACAAGATCCACAATATGATACAATCCCTATCCATGTTATTGGTCTTCCCAAAAGACATCTTGTACTAGAATTTGACCAAGTAGTGAGGGAGAACTCTCTTGGGGTTTTTCTCATGGGTGCATGTGTGATATCAAGGGAGGCATGTTTCTACAAAAGACAATAGTCACAACAACATAAAATCACTAAAAAATTTATGAAAATTTTATCAATAACATAAATTATAAATAATCCAAACACATTAAAATGATAAAAGAAACAACTAACCCCCCCCCCCCCCCACCTGATGTCCATGTGTAGTCTGCAGAGCACACATCTCTCCTGGAAGGGATGTGAGACAAACAATTACAATGTATCATGGAGACCCGTGGTCTACCAAGAGAGGTACATTCCAGGAACCCTACTCAATACCAAAAACAACATTCTCGATAGTCCTACCTCCAATCTATCCTGACTCATCCCAAAATAATAATAACCCTCTTATACCATTTTGTCAAGAACTGAATCTGACCCCCATAGGAACAGGCACCCGACCCGGTCCCTGATAATACCGGAATGGAATTTCCTATCCCATCAGGATAGAAAAAAATTCCCTGGTATCATGAATTATGGTTGGGGAATGATTTACCTGATTTTAAAATCATTTAAAAATAGTAAACAAACAAGAAATTTAATTTGAAAATTTCACACCAAACAAGCCTTAATTAAAATTCAGAACTCAATATAGGTCCTAATAAATAGTAAAACAACACCAAAAGATCCCCATGAACTCCACACGAGAAGGGGACATCACCCACATGTCTTCTCCCCAACCCCATTCCAAGGGTTGATGCTTGAAACCTGAACCACCATCAACCGAGGCCTTGCCTTTACCTATGTCAAATATGAAAAAGTCTTGACAAACCCAAGGGGAAAAAGTATTGTGTATGAATAAGCCCAAAATTATACCACCAAAATGATTCCATATAGTAATCAATACAAGATAAAAAACATGTCAGTTTGGATAAATAAGAAGTTGTGGCATTAGTTATTAAGAATAAAACATTTAAAGGTAAACAATTTTCTAAAGGGAATTTTCAAAGAGTGTGATCATTTCAAAAAAAAATTGAATCAACTGAAATTTCCATCCCAAACACTATAGAACAATGATAAATAAAAATTATTCAACAAGCACTAATCTCAATAACACCTCTATGCACTAGTTATTATCAGGCCCCATGTACCTCATAACTCGGGGTAAAGTTATAATAGAAACATTCATTCACATTCATGAGCCACTAGTAGGGAACATCCCTATAACCTAGTGGTCCCAAATAATCATTAATATTGATTTTTATTAGTTTTTTATTTATTCATTTTTTTTATTGAAACATGGATAAAACCTCTTTGGATCACTTGAATTCTTGTACACATCCACCCACCTCGATACCTGGGTTTCCCACATTATGCTCACAAGTTTTTCACAGGTAACAGAAATCCATTAGAATATAGAGACTTCATTTATGGTCATAACCAACTCAGAACAGTAGCTACCCATGCTTCTGACAATTTACACAACTCAATAAACCATTAAATGTTTCTATAAAACAACTTCAGGATTTACCACCAAACATTGCACATGAAATCCATTAAAATTACATCATTGAAAACATATTGCACACCAATATTAAACCAAAATAAAATTTTCTACACTAAAAAATTAAATAAAGATACTAAATGAGTTATAAAATAGCACCAATTGGTATATCATGGATTGTACATGTTAAACAACTAATTTCACACCAAAATGGCGCTTAAAATAAATTTCTATACAAATGCCAGTAAAATAAATTTTCGCATTATAAACATTGAATGAGGAGTGTGATGAAAATATAAATTAAGAAAATATAGCACATATATTTGTTCTTACACATGGAATCACCCACCAAAAGTGTCAAAACACCATATCGTTATGTTGATGTTCACCCAAACCATCGAAACACTACAAGGGAGTTAAATAAAACCTAAAACAACATGATTAGACCAAGAAACCCAAGATAAAACCCTAGGTTCAAACACACCATTCTAGACATTAGGAAATTCTAGTATAAATGGAAGAAACCCTATTGAAATTGATGAAAGCCTAATCGAATGGATGGAAGAAGGAAGGACTCCCACTTACCTAAGGGATTTTAAAGAAATCCCCCCAAATACACTTGTAGCTAAATTTTCATACAGCCAAAAATGAAAGTTAGGTTCGAATAATGATAAGGCGGTCAAGTGATAACTAAAATCGGGTAAAAGTTTAAAAATTTAAGGAGTTGTAAAGGAAACAAGTTACCTCTTCAAATATGAATGATTTGAGAAATCATAAAATTTTGTGCCCAAAATCAAGATGCATATGAGCTCCAAAGAATGGGATAAGAAAATGGGGATCACCCAAGGTCAGTGGTCTCAGTTGAGAGTTGGAATCCACAATCAAGAATAAAATATTTAATAAAATATTTAATAAAATATTTAATAAAAATTTCATTAAAAAACATGAAATGGGCTTACATGATGGCACAATTCCTTAAATAAAACCCCATATCCACCCTGATTATTGATTCTTAAAGGGTCCAAATTTATATGGTGGTGTTTATAGGTCTGGTAAGGCTTTGTTGGAAGTAGAATGTGTGAAAAATGTTGAAAAATGAAAGAGTTATAAAATAAAAAATTGGTTTTAAATCTGGAAATGAGCTCACGGTTTGGCCCAAATCATGAAAAATCACCCTTTCCTCTGAAAATTCAAGGAAATCCCTCAAAACAAAGCATAAATGGAAATTAACAGAAATGTGCCTTTAAAATAAGTCATGGATGTGAAATGATCTACCATACAATGACAAAATAGTCATATGATTTATACTAGAGATCATTTTTAAAGGAATATAATGCCTTATATGCTAAAGGTACTTTAGATAAATCATAAAATAGAGGTAAAAATAAGGGAACAAGAGGATGTTATTAAAATGAACATCCATTATATATTCAAATGGTTACATCAATGAAATTTTGAGAACCAATTTTATTATGTTGGAAAAATGAAACACCCCTATATGTTAAGACATATCTCATTTAATTAAATGCAGTCTATTTGACAACATGTGATGCACACAACATCATATTTAAATTACTCATGATACTCTATGAAAATATTATATAATAATGGCCAATAACAAAGAGAAATTAAATAAAAATGTATGAATAAGACTGAATAAAATTATAAATAATATATAATTTAAAATTTTTTACTCTTTATATATTTATTACATATAAAAATATCATTATTTTGAATGTATAAAGTGTTTTCTTAAAATGTGTTTTTTCAAAGTAACCTGTTTCATAAATTCATTAAGACTTAAGGTAAATTATAATTTTAATGATCATATATTATTTTGATAAAATGAAAATATTTCTTTAATTAGAATATCAAAATAATCACAGGGTTTATTTTTTTATTGTCATGGAAAAGTATTGTTTTTTGATGAATAATCCAAAATAATAAAATCAATTTTAAAAAAACATATTTATTAAAATTATTTACATATATAAATTAAATATTAAATTATTTTTAAATTAAATTTAATTATATTATATATTAATAAATACTAGTTTTCTCTTTGGAGTGAATTTCGTATTGACTTTTGATATTCAAACATTCTATAGTTATGGAAATTTTCTACATAAACACCCTCTTATTCATTGGGTCTGGTGGTTTACATTTAAAATTAATATTTTCGATTATTTTAATTTATTTTTGAAATATATATTCAATATTTGGAATCATAATAATTTATATTTTCTAATATGATAAACCTAAATCTGTACCATAAATAATATTGAAAATCGTTATAATTAATTAAAACATATAAGGTAACAATGGTTTTACTAGGGGATTAATTTAACACAATAGTGGTTAAAAATAACTAATATTTTTATAAAATATATTATACAGAAATATTTATACCTAGTGATCAATAATTCATGAAAATAATCCATTAGGGTTCATTTTTTCATTTAAAAAATCTGGGTTCACCTTTTTATTTTCAAAAATTAAAAGTATGTCCCTCATGAACTGATGTGACATGTCTTCCATCATCACAACACATAGATGGGTATGATGAAGGATGTAATATAAATATAATATATTTATGACATAATTCTTATAATTTATTTATAGTAACATATATAGCTTTTTAATTTCAAATTCCATTGGGGATATTTTACCACTGCTCGTATCTACCGTAGACTACTGCCTCATGAACCATGATGCGATTCTATTTTAAATAACTCATTAAATAGAAGCTAATTAGGGTAAAATTAATGATTATATGTGATTTAAATTTAATAATAATTATATCAATGACATATTTATCATACATAAAATATAATTTGTCATTTCTTTTCATACATTTTCACTCATCCAATGATAATGAAATTATTTGTATATGTGTGGACTACCGCCTTTACAATGGAATGTGCCTTTCTTTTCATCACCAGACCAAATGGATGACATATATAAGTATATTTAACAAAATAATATGGTATTTATTATACTATTTTAATTATGCAATGAAAAATTATTAATAAATTCTATTCCAATTTTTTTTTAAAAAATGGAATCATTAATAATGTTTACATACGACCTACCATATTCATGATAATAACATAGTTAATTTCTCAAAAAGCATGATTATTAATTGGTATTAAAAGTTAAATTAATTTTTTGAATATGATAATTTTTTCATTATTATTATTACAGATATATTTAAATGTTGAAATCATTGTCCAATAGTGAACCTACCAATGTAATTTTTGATAACTAAAAAAATATTTTAACACCCAATGTGAATGTAAATGATTCTATAATATTAAACAAAGTTGTCATAAATCAAATTAAACATCATATAAAATTTATATATGATATTATTATGTTTAATAATATATATGGGACTATTATTAAGGAATAGAATGATCTTATGCGATGAGTGAGACTCATGGAATTTGACCTTATATTAATTACACATCAATGACTCATACTTTATAGTTGATAAACTAAATTTTTAATATGGGCTATATAATTCAATATTAAAATGTAATCTCAAAATTACATAATAATTCATATTTTACTAAATTTATATTTTAATTATTTCATTTAATAGGATTAGAAACTAAAAATGAAACATAGGTAAATTTTTTTGGACAAACTATATTTTTTTTATTATTACTTTTCCCACGAATAAATAACATTATTTTTCGAATTCATCATTTGAAATTACATATAAATTAAATATAAATATTCTTGTAGTGTGGATATAAATAATTTAGAAACTTTATAAAAAATTTATGTAATATTTTTACAATGAAAATTATTTGATTAAATATGGAAATATTGATAATTCAAAATCCTTTAATAAATATACATATTTCATTACTATAAATACTTATTCATGAATAAAATTTATTATTTGATATATAATGATTTAATAAGAGACGAAATTAAAGGAGGGTGTTGAATCTATATAATATTTATGCATCAATTGGTATCATAGGACAAATCAGTTGGCCAAATTAAATGGGTTTCCAACTATAGTATTTAAACCATCATGATAAAGGTATTGATGGTACAGGTATTGTGTTCCCAAGACCATAACACTGCCTAATTAATAAATTTTTTTTAATAATTTATTTATTATTATCCATGATATTTAAAAAATGATATTATATCTAGATGTATTTAATTATTTATATATTGATAAAATGGAATGTGGTTTCAATTATTTACCTTCCCATATTTATTTTTCCTTATCCTAACATGATTGTCATGTTATATCAGTTGCTTATCTTTTGATTTATTTACCATTTCATGTTTATTATTCTTATTGATTCATGAAATATTTTTCATTAATTATATTTTAATGTTCTTTTGAACACAACATTATTCTGTTTCATTTCCCTATGATATATAGAATAATAATATTCAAGAGTTAACAGATGTGAAATTATTTCCATTAAAATGATTTGTAATATATTTCCCTATATAAAATAGATATCATGTATTTTCATGGTTCTGAAAGACTATTAAACTAAATGGTTATTTAGGATTTAAACCCATGTATATAAGATAATTTAATAATGTAACCACCAACTCAGGATTAATAAACCAATGAACATTAGCTTTCAAAATTAAAATACATTGTTAGATGATCCCAAACAAATATATGGGTTTTTTATTCCTATTTAACCCATGTAATCTTGAATTAAATGTTTTCTTGTAGTGTGTGGAAAAAATTATATGTATTTTCATATACCTACATTTCCTCTAACTATATAGTATGCTTTCAAATTATTCAAGAGAAAATTATATATTTTTTTCCCTAACTGAATAAAATTAATATAAAATAATGGATTCTCAACACAATCACATGTATTTTTATTCAATAATTACATATATTTCACTAACTATATATACAACATAAATATTCATCCTTATATTCATAATGCATATATTTAATTCAAGACCTATAATGTGACATTCACTTTTGTTATGAAACAAAAAATAATTTTGTATAACTATTTCTTGAATCGTTATTTTAAAGGTAATTAATTGAATTGCTCTGTCATATTTATTTACATTACCGATAAAGATTATGAAAATATATTTAATAAATGAAATACCTTAACACAACTCCATTAGAAATTAATTTTAAAAAATAAACTATCAAATCATATCAGCACACCACTACTGTCCATGAATAATTTAAACAATTAATACTCTTGTTTCATAGAAACTGGATATCTATGTTGTGATAAAATTTTATATTTTTTCTAATTTATATAGATAATATTCTATTTTAATATCATTATGTGATTAGTTTCTCATATATATTCCCCAAATACATTAGGAAATCAATATTAACTCATGAAAAAAAATCATGGAGTTATTTTTAAAGAAAATATTCAATAAAAATGCATTGTTAATTTTTTTTAATAAGATATATTCATAACCAAAATTTAGGACATAACTGAAATGTAATTTCATGATGAAAAAATTCACATCCATTTTCATTATACTACATATTTAGAACCAAATTAAATGAAAATATACTGATAATACTTGTTTTTAAAAATAAGTGCATACATGATTTTTATAAGTTTTATTACAACTAAATATGTGTACATTATGGTGATATGTCATGTTCAAAAAATAAATACATATAAATGATTTATATTAGATATGTTCACAATTATTTTATTTTATATTAATAAATCTATAACAAATTTATATATTTTATCCAATTCAAATTTATAATTTTCTTTAATTATAATTTTTTATACAATGGTAATATTATGCCTCCATTATTATTATTTTAATATCAATTTTCTTTGGTACATACCCTATAGAAAAATCCATTAAGGCCATGTTCAATTCAATTGGATATTTCTACCATGAAAATATTTCTATACCATGATTAAAGGATCCTGTTTCCACACTCGTATAACTCATTTTTATATTATATTCCTAATTACCTATTTATTGAATCATGTTTTAAGCATCCAAATTAAAAAAAAATTGGTGCTATGAGAAAAATTGGTGAAGGGATTTCTAATGTAATAATGAAGAATAAAATCCCCACAAATATTTATATTTTTAATCTCAGTTAATATGTTCCCATGAAAATATTCTCATATTATAATCACTTTTTATCATTATTTTTTATCTCTTGTTTAAATCCATTCGGTGAGTAGCGGACCATTGCATTCTTATGTATCTATTTTGATGGAAATAGAGAATTATTTTTCATAGATTATAGTATAATAATAAGTTATATAGTTTTGATACTATAAGGAAATTTTAACAACAATTCAAAAAATATATCAAATATCATATGATTTTAAATCTATTAAATATATTGTGTGATTAAATATTATATTTAAGGAACATCCATGAATAATTATGTGACTATATTTTTTTTAATTTTTATTTCTTATATTTATTATCAATTATTGTGTGTAAATTATATATTATTAGTACCTTTTATATGAGTGTGGTTTAATGTAAGCTCATTTTAGTTAAATTTCATTAGTATCCATAGGTTAAGTGAAATTCATAGAGGATATATATCTTTATGGAATTCATTATATATGAATAAAGTGGATTAGATATCCCTCTTAACAATTGTTTGATATAAGGTTCATTGGACCTCCCTCTATAGAGTAGGTTACTATATTGATCAATGGTAATTACACATTGTGTAGAACGATGCCTCCATTGATAATGTATATGAGTTATTTTTTGGATGTTATAGATGGGAGATTCTTGGGATTCTTTATGAAAATCATTGATCTAGTTCCATAATATTCTTTTCATTATATAATAAATATATTGATATGGTATATACACATAAATATATATTTCCCTACAAAAGAAAAATAACACTCATTAGTTTCTAGGGTGGTCCTTTTTGGATCCTATGAAGCCATATTATTTAGCTGAGGTGGATAATATATTGTTATTTTTTTCTTATGTCGAAGATATTTAATGATCAATACTATCAGTTTTTAGAGGAATCTCTCTAAAAAAAATTTCACCACAATATTGTGACGTGAATTTATTTTGTGGGATTTTGAATCTACAGGACATCCATAATCCACTATATTCATGTATTGTTATATGATCTAATATATCAAATCATTTATTTCAGGTTATAATAAATAAAGGTAAGCTATTATGTACCAATAATGTTATTAAAGTCTATATTTTTTATATCCAAATATATACTTGTATCTTAGATTTTGTGTTTATTTGTTTATAAGTCGTTGATTTTTTTATGCCTCATAATATGAATATTTACATTCCAAATTATATGTGACCCTTTCCCATATTTTTTCATTATTTAGATGATGAAAAATATTTATATAATGATATATATTATTAAAAATGAATATATTATATATACTAAATTATTTGTGAAAGATACTAGTTTTCAATACTGGAAGGTTCTACTAGAAGTCATCATCAATGTTTCCATGAAGATCCGTAGGATATGGTTCCATTTCAGAATTTTTATTATTCCCTAGAAATAATTATCCCATTTTGTATTCCCATTTCTTGGAGTGGTGTTACCAAATGTCTAGGGATTTTATCATGAAACATATATAGAATATCACTGTATAATATTTATTCTTAAATCAAATTTTATAGAACTCATTTATGAATTTATATTTTTGAATAGTTTGGTTTATATTATTTTAATAGTATTGTACATATTTTTTATATTGTTATAGGAAGTGTCAGCTCATATATTGTCATGTATTCTTAGTGATAGTTTCGAAACCCTGGCATATTTATTTTGGGATTATGGAGTCCCACTTGATTTTTTGCATCCCCAATTGAGTTTTATGTCATCTTATTATGTCTTAAATAAGGTGTACAATGTCCCTATTCATTTTAATTAGTAGTAAAAAAACTTTTGTAGTGTTCCAATTATACCATGTCACAAATCATTAGAAAAACGGTACATTTATTGTCTCTTTTATTTTTACCCAACCTAATATTGATCGATAGTAAATATTGTATTTTAAATATTGGTAATAATTAACTAATCATAATTTTTTTGAGAAGGGTATATTTTTTATTCATTTTTTTTCTATCACGGTCACCGGTTATGAACAACATCCAGGTAGCTTCATTAAATTATGCCCACTTTTTAGTATTCTATTTAAAACTAACTAACTATGACAGTCTAATGACTACTGTTGATAGCATATATCAATTTATATAATAGAAAATACAATTTTTAGATATCATGATAAAAAATAAAATAAAATAATATTAAAATATTAAATGGGTTTATAGTTAAACAAATTTTTTATATATATAACAACAATATGTTATAACAAAATGCAAACAATTCACATCATATTTTCGTATAATTTGTGGAATAATTCCCAAAAAGATAATCATATTCAAAACATTATTAGAATAAAAAATTAATAAATAGATGTATGAATTATAATTCGGATTAAATTAGATGATTATTTGATATCCTATCACGATTACATAAATAATGAACCAATTTGTTGTCCTCAAACATGAAGAGAATGGAATCCATAAAACATGTACATGCCCAAAAGTTATAGTCATTTCTATTTTTAAATAAATTAGTATTCCAGGAATAATGTTTTCTATAATAATTTTTTTTGGAAATGTCTATTAAATTATGAAGTTAAATTTAATTCAATAAAATACATGCATGAACATGTAGCAAAACTATGTACTCAAAGGGATACTATTATATATATCTCATAACTCCTGAAACTAGTGCTGGAATATAATGAAACTCCCACATATAAGACATGAAAATGGTTTAAATGATTTTCAATTCTATTTTAATCAATTATGTTTAATGTAAAATATATAAACAATAACCCTCTATGATGAACGATATATCAATGAATCCTAATCTTATGTGATTTATTAAACATATAATGAAACCCTGAGAGAGAATACACCATTAACAAATCACAATCCTAGGTTAATGATGCATAAATATAATATAATCCCATAAGGTGAATGATTTGTCACCAAATAAAAATCCTTTGTGAAATATACATCGGGAATATATAACCCATTTTGAAAGATAAATTGTCATATAATAACCCCTTAATGGAAGATCTACAACCATATATATGACGAACGAAAATTATCTATCACCAAATTAAAATCCTTAGGTGTATGATCGGTAATTAGAAGAAATCACAATATTAATGGTGTATATCTACATTATAATCTTGAGACACGTGATCTATCACTAAAATAATTCCAAATATAAATTTTTAACTCATTCTCATTGAAAATTACATAAAATAATTATAATAAATATAGAGAAATATTCATCAAATATTCACAATTATGAATGTGTGAATGATAAATTACTAAATTAAATGATTATAATTAAACTGTAACCTATCAATAGTTAGTGTGTTATCCCAAATTCTATATAATCAAATGAACTCATTCTTATAAAGAAAAATTCAATAATGTAAATTATTATTTTAAATTCGCCTTTACTAGGCCTATTTATTTTACTAATTAACAATATGATATCATTATACCATCAAGGAATAATTATGGATAACATAAAAGGATCACTAAACATGTTTTAGGCTGGTATAATGCTCATGGTTACAATCCCAAACTAGTTTATAACACCTACCTTGATAGCATGTCAAAATATTCTAATGTGTTTATTTTATATGGTTTAAAGAAGCTATAGTGATTTAGAAAGATAATTTTAATTTAATAATGAAATGTCAAACCTTACAAGGATATATTTTGTATAATTACAAATAACATTTACTTGATGGAATATCAAGTGGCTGACCAGAAAACATTATATTTTATTCCTCTATAAATCTCTATAGATGACCATCCTATATCCATACAAAAACATCAAAAATACCTTGAAGTGAGTGGAATACCACTATGAGAGATGTGGGTTGGGTGAATTAGTCATTTCTAATTACACAACATCTTAACCAAAAATTTCACTTATGTTAGTGTAAATATGAGGACCATGGTAAAAATAATGAATAGTGTTATATATTGAGAAATATAACAACTAAAATAGATTAGAAATACACATTTCATAAAATAATTTTATCATGTGGATATATCAAGCATGATATTTCAAAACTCCTACCATGACATTCATATATTTTTATTAATAAGACCCAAAAATTGATTTGAGATATGCATCCAACCTCCATGAAAAATTATAATGAAAAAAAGCAAGAAAATCATTTATGGATATTTTTCCTATTGATTCTTAATAATTTGGATTTTCTGTGAATGTTTTATTATATTCACATTTTTCGTAAAATATCATCATTTCATTATACAAAAAAATTGTACTCATCAATGTTCGGGTTCTATCATATCTAATGTCGATTACGTAAACTTTTCCATGTTAAATGAAATCGTATTGACCCTATTTAATAATTCATACAACAGAACCATATATTTTTTCTGATCCTAAATGCTAGAAATTGATTAAGAGAATTAAAAATTAAATCAATTTATAATTTTTCAACAATATACCCGGACATAGATACATATTGTATGATTTCATTTTCAAAAATTATACTATTTTTTATACTATTTTATATAGAAATTTTAGTATATATATAAATTGACACTACATTGTTGATATATCTCACTTTTAGTCCCCATGTATTTTAAGATGTCACCAAATGACCACACATATTAAAATATCCAACACTACTTCAAAAATAAACTTATTTTTCATTGATGTTTCATCAAAACTCATTTTATTTCACTGTCATAATAAATATCACAAAATTGCAATCCTCACCCACTAAATCATTGGAATCATCGAAAATAGATTAAATCCTATAAAACATTCATATAATATAATTTATCATAAAAAATTTCACATTATCATATAAATGTAATTTTGTGTGATGTCTATAACAATCATCATAACAACACAACATTCACCATTAAACAATGTTCTACATATTCAAAAAATTCTTCTAAGTATTAATATATATATTGATCCCCATAAAATAAATGATCATAATATTAATAAATACATCATTAATACAAAAAAACAAATGAATAAATTTCTCAAGAACTCAAAATTACACTTTCTTCAATTAACATCATAATAGTTATCTAATATCCAATGGATATCAAATATCACAATTTTAATAGAACATTTAATTAAACAAATAAAATATACACTAAACATATATCCCCAAGTCCTCATGTCACACAATATAATAATAATTATCTTATCCAACCAATTGTAATTATTTAATTTAAAATTTTTAATAATTTCTATAATGTTTCATGAGTATAACTTTTTATGGTCTACCATATTCTATTTTTATTAAAAAAAATTATTTTAATATTAAAAAATAATAAAGATATTTTTGGATACAATTATCTAATTCAAAACTATCATATATTAGATTAAATTCATCATGAATGGTTATCTCTATATATTAGAAGCATAGTCCTTAGATGAAACAAGATGTATTGAATTACCACCATGTTCTACCTTCATTATGATGATATTTTATATTAAATATATATATATATATTTATATTTATATTAAAATTAATTTTAATATGATTGTTTATAATATTGATCACACATTTTTCATTACACAGATCTTTAAATGAATATTAACCATTTTAAATAATATCATAATGAAATCCCATAATTGATATCATGTATGATTTATATTTAAATGATGTAACTCACTTATCCTATATTGACTTAAGAGTTATAAAATATTTATTCTTTAATATCAAAGAAACACATAAACCTAATGATATAGTATTTTCATTGCTCAATACATAATCCAATGTCCATTTTTAATAGAATATATATTTGTTTCTTCATTGAAATATTGGAATCCTTATTGTTACAATAGAACCCTAAAAAACATGTGAAAAAAATATTTATCAAGACATGATTTTTACAAAAAATGCTGGATAAAAATAATCATATAGAATTTAATTTGATCAAAATTAACATAATCCTCATCAATGTATATTAAACTCTCATTTTATTTAGGTATGAAGACTTATAATAACTACCCCGTTATTGTTTTAATTAAACAACTGTGATAAAAATTATTATGTTTACATTATAAAATAGCTTTCGTTGTTGACATGTGATGCTATGAATAATTTTATCCCCTCGATAAATTGAAATCATGAAATATTTCTTCATTTTGGTATAAATTAATACCATTTATTTATAGAAAAATTTTATTCATTATCATATGCCATAAAAATATTAGTGTGTTATCATCTCTAATTACATTGATATTTGAAGAATAATTTTCCCTCTTGAAATACATAATCCTTTTGAAAATTTTAACATTCATTACTATGGCCATAAAGATTATTTGTTCCAAGACAATTCATTTCAAAACATGTAAATTTGAAAATCATAACAACAAAGGTTAATCCATTATATTTTTTTAATGTAATCATTTTCCTTATTTTCATAAACATTATATTCTAACTTAACATACAATTTAAATTCATTACAATATAATAGAAAACATATCAAAAAAATATTGGATCATTTCATTGATTTTGATAGATAGATATGACTTATTGAAATCATAACACATTTTTAGATGTCACTATTAAAAATAAAGTTATATATGTTCCTCGTTACCTCTAATTTTTCATTAACATTATTTAAAATATACACAATACATGTATAAAATCCCAATCATCTGGGATGGGATGATAACTCCCTTGTGATAATTTTCTCAAATTTTTTTATTCAGATATTTTATTGGTTTTATCTAAATCTCATGTTATAGTTATTATTTTGAAATTCTTGTATCAAAGAATAAAAACAATACTGAATCATCGTAATAATAAAATATTCAGGTTTTGACACCAACAATATTTTCTCATGTGATAGACTAAACCAAAAAAGGTGTTATTACAATTAGAAACATTGAGTCTCTATTCAACATAACTATATAACAATTAAATTATTTATAATCTATTCTTGAATTATTAAAATTTTTAATCCCATAAATAGTTCCCGATTGATGTCAAACATTTATATGAATAGTCACTCGAATGTTAGTTAAATGTTTACAATTTTATAATGATTGTATATTTTAAAAAATATCATTAGTAAAATCCATTATTCTACTTTTATTACTCCTGTATCATCTCAAAAATCTTCTGCATAGAATATATCATGAAATATACTTATGCCACCTCAATCATTTGGTAGTAAAAAATCCTTAAATTCAACTAATATGGGTTTTTAATTTTAAATTAATTCAAACTCGTTATGTTAAAATTATAAAAACACTATACATATTTTTCCATTTTGATAAAATTAAATTCATTTGGACAGAAAATAAAAATATATATAAGATCAGTTACAATTTTATTTGATGACTTTTTTTAAGGTTTTATTCCATTTTTGTAATGTTATATCATATACCTGAGGTTATTATTCATCAAATATGATACTATATTTTTTTGGGGGTGTGTATAATGATTTTTGCATATATACTATTATATAATTCTCTATATATGATTTATTAACTACATTATTATACATGAATACAACATCATATCGACATATTTAGATAGAAATTCCCAATTTATTTTAATTATTGTTCTTATATTGTAAACTTTTTTAGGAGATAATGAATTACATGGTATGAAAGAAACATAATTTTTTGGATTGAATCAACTAAAAAATATAAATAAATACTTATATTTTATATTGTATTCCTTTCCAATAGAAATTAATTCATCATATGAATAAACAAATGGGTTTTTTTGGATTTTTAAAAAAATACACTATTAATAATTTTTACAAAATTACCTTTTTTATATGTAGACTTTATTGACCATATATTGGTTAAACTACAATATATATCTAATAGTTTAATGTTTTACATGTTGGTATACAATTATTCTCCACTAATGGTTAGGAAATCAATATGTTCAATTGATGATCATCTAACATATTTCATGATTAATAGAAATTGGAAATAATTAACAAATTCATTACTATAACTTATTTAAGATTACATAATTTTCTATCTGTCTAATTAATGATTAGTTATAATAAAAAACCAATTTTTTACCACAAACAATTTTGTCAGTTTCTTATTATATTGTTCCATAAAAAATTATAAAATTAATCATTACATAATTTAATTTAACCAATCATTACATACCCATATAATTTCACATTATGGTATCCATGATTTTTAAAAAATAAAATATCATTACCATTCCAATGGATGTCCTTCCTATGATTTGATTTATTGGTTTTTTGTGATGAGAAACCAAAATTCATTATTGATGTATTCTGTAGTATATTTACATTATACAGGAACTTAAAAATCATTACATGATTTTTATTATTCCTCAACATAAAAAATAATAAAATCTCTATTTCTACTCTATTTATGAATTTGTATACTAATTCATGTTTTTTTCATTATTTCTCAGTTGTCCATTCCCCCCAAATTGTCCCTTCACATTATTTATGTTGTGATCCATTTGAATAATCAATTTTTGATATTTTGATTGTATGAATATTTGATTTTTTTTATAATATCTATAAATTCAACACCATAATTAGATTTATTATGTATGAAATTAAATGTGCAATTTTATTTTCATTTTGTTTTGACTCAATACTAACAACACCTTCCTTCAAAAGAAAACACTTGTAATAATACTTTGGTTTATCATACTATATTATTATTATTATTTCAAATTTTCTATCAAAAAAATGATATTATGTGGTATATGAATTTTATCTTTTTCTTTTAAATAAAAAATTCCACTATGAAATTTTTTAGATTTCATCTCAATAAAAAAATATTTTTGTTGTTGAATTTTGCACATCCTCACATATATTAAAAATCTATATATTCAGAAACATTGGTTATGAAATACATTTTTTTACCATTTTATCACTTTATCCATCATAAATATTTATTAATTATTGTTCCAAATTAATGGTACATGGTACCATTAGACAATATCAATTTTTTATGGAAGTATAAGAAAATTCATTCTTGGATTTATTTCCTCACTATCTTAATTAATTTTATTCAGATTCACATGTGTTAATACAATTGGGGAATTTTAAGTATAATTTATCTCTTCATTAATTTCATTTATATTTCGAATAATAATATCAAGAATTTATTACCTATAATGATTTATAAAATTAATATGACAACACTCTATAGACTATACATCATCTCAAAAATGCCTTTGAATTTTTACTCTTGAAAATTTTAAAATGGTAAATCATATTATTATTTTATGGAAATCATTTATATATCCTTATTATTATTATACATTATGAATTATAAAAGGATAAATTCGAAATTTTAAACATTTCTTAGATTCTGCATGAAAACAATTGCTCCTTCATGAATATTTTTTTCTCATTACATGAAGGGTCACTTAGTTGTTTTGACGTAGACTTAAAATCATTTCTCTATTAATCATATAATGTTATCTTCCACTCTATATCTATATTCTCTATAATATATTCCTCAATGACTCAAAAATATTTATTAGTTTAAAATGGATTGGAATTTATAATTTTATTAACAACTATCTCAAATTATTATCAAATAAAACCTTTGTTTACTATGATATCATTTCTAATTGGTCATAATATTGATGAATATATATATTTATAGAGAAATTTATTAAAAATAACTATATCCTTCCACAATGGAAAAGAATTACCCATATATTTACTATCCCACTCTTCATGATAATTGAAAATGGGGGTACGTGTACACAAAAGACATTAGAAGTATCATTAGGATGGGGTTTCCCATTATGATATTTCAAAAGATAAATATAATTTGAGACATTAGATGATTTAAAATGTATATTATTATAATATTTTCCTTTTCAACATAATTTTTTTCATCACCTTATATCTTATGAAAACATATAATCATTTAATTTTTCTTCAGATAACTCAACCATGATATGACACACCATGTATAAAATATGTACATTATAATATGGATGATAAAACATAATCATAGTTATAAAAATACAATAGATTAAATATTTAATGATATTTTTATTCTTTGATTGATGAGATTAACTAATACATCAATTCATGGGATGTCCTGATAATTTATTTGATTATTATCAACTATATGAAATTGTTGAGAATTAATACTAATGATTACGATTTATGGTAAATGATGTTGAATATTTGTAAACAAAAGGATGAGGATGGGGGATCAAGGATATAGAATATGTAAATGATGTTGTTATGATAGATTGGTTACATGTATTATAGTGACATATATAAGTCTATGATTCATATATGGAATAATTGATTATGAAAAATAAATATTCTAATATTATATGATTAATTAATATAAAATTTATATAAAAATATTCTGTCATTAAAGATAAATGTTTTTTCTAGTAACTCAATTTCATGTAGAGTATATTAAATAGTTTTTTTCTTAATATCAATATATTATGTCTTGATGATTCTTTGAACAAATTTTTTTCAAACAATAATGAAATAACATTTTAATAAAAAAACATAACCCACATAGTATACTGAAAAGAACTAAAATAGATTTATTCATCTTAAAAACCTCTGGAAAATGGACATAGAATTTTAATATTTCATGGTAGATAATGTGAAAATTTAGATTATATATATATTCTTATAATTCATGATAATTATTTATGATAAAACCTAAGACTCGTTAGTTTTCCAAAATTCTAATGGACTTCAAATATAGAAGTTATAATACTAGGGAAATGAAATGAATTATTAAAAATAGAAATATATTCAAGTAGAGGTAGCTAATATTGTTGAAGATCCAAAGACTAATAAAAGTTATTAAATTATATTATATTATTCTACACATGTAAGTCAATGAAACATATATCAAATTCATTGATGATTTGTTATGATTCATGAGGACTTGAATTCAAAAATGTAAATGCATATGAAACTTTATATTCCCATTGGGAATCATGCTATTTCGGGTAGTAGAAGTTACTAAACTATTTAAATTATTATATAAGTCAAATAATTTTTAACCCATATGATTACGAGATGAATATATTTTGATAAAAAAATAATGATATTTGGTTGATGTAAATAACCTCAATTAGGTGATCCAAGGTGTAAATGGTAGTTAAATGTAATAAAGATTTACATAAATAGAAATAATTATAATATTAAATTATTTAATTACCAAAATATTTGTAATATGAATTTTTTAGAATAATGGTGATTAAATTATTGTATAGACTGATGAAACAATGGTGTTGTGATATTCATATTGGATACCACATAAGAAGTAGATCATATACTAATTAAAGTATGATACATTGACATGTATATACCATAAAGTTATAAATATGAATTTATAAATAATAAATATGATTGAATTTGTTGTTAAAAGATCAATATCTCAGAATTTGGAGAAATTTTCCTTCAATGTTTATTTAAGTGAAAATTAAGGAGTCTCAATAATGTTAGACAAATTTATAACTCATAGATTCAAATACCATGATTCCTTTGAAAACATGGGACTAATATATTTCTAGATTCATAATAGATTGATTGGATAGATAATATTTTTATAATTTCTATGAATTTTGAGAATATTTTTTCATAATTGAATGTAAGGTACTTATATTTATGGAATGAATGAATTTTATTTTATAGAGTCATAAAGTGTTGAGTTCTATAAATATTATTTTAATAAATTGTGATTATTATCATTATAATATTTTCAATATTTTTTATTTCATGATTTTTGTTTTGAATGCTTTAGCATGAGAAGTCATCCTACATGTTCAAAATATCTATTCGGTCATGATTTGATATATCCAAAACTATAAGTTCTATAAATAACTATTAGATTCTACAAGTTAGGGATATTTAATTTATTAACAGATGAATGTATCTATATCATTCAAAAGAATAAAATGATATGATAATTTATTTTATTACTAAATATAAGTTTTATTGGAATTTATGAGTTTAGGATATACAAATATATAATTCCAAAAAATATATTTGGAAAATTTTGAAAGTATAAATCTAAATAATATATATTTAGAAAATATTTTATAGTGGGTTTTCAATAAATTTTATTGATTAAAATATGATATAGTTTTCTTGTATACATCCTTTAGTATATGAAATATCATGTTCTAGGGTAAATTTATAAGGAACAAGAGAGTTTAATGGTTTCCCATATAATCACATACCATTCTGATTAAATTAGGTAGATGATGTATAACAAAGAATTCATGGGATTATAAAATCCAATTGATGATATGTAATTATTTTTTTAGGAAATTTTATATTATATTTTCATGTGATATATATTAAATATTAATGTTCTTTGGTGTAAACTAATCATAGTGAGGACATAGTCTCCCACATGATTGAAAATAATTATAAATATAACAGGTGCTAATTTTTATTATTCCCATTTTTGTTGTCGAATGTATGATTTCTAATATGTGTACTTAAAGTTATATATGAAACTAAATCACAGTTTATTATAGAAAACATTAAAAGTTTATAAGTCTACTTAAAATGATGTCGGTAAAATTAAAATATACTTATTCACTCTCCACTCTATGTTAGATTACGTGAACCATTTTGTACATAAATTTTTATCAAGGGAAATGAAAACACTAATAATATATATGTTTATTCTAGTGATATTTTACTATATTATACAATGATAAAATTGAAAAATGTTTTCAATATTTGTTTATTTTAGAAATTGATATATATCCCTATCCAAATAAAGATATATGTTATATAAAAACAATTCTAATAGAAAATGAAGATAATGACTCATATGCTATGAAAGTAATCATATCAAAATTATAATAAGGGGATCCACTAATAAAAATCATAATTATATTATTATTCAATTGATTTATTGTTGTAGATTGTTCCTTACAATTAATCATCACCTTATTGTGATGATTAGATTTCATTGAATTAATTTTGAACTCCACTCGAAGGACCTTGATTATATTATAAATTCAGTATAAATGAGGAGACATATAGATTTTTCATTATAAAGGGACATAATAAAGTGAAAACCATGATAGTGTAGAAATCCAATATATTTTAACATTTATATTTATGGAAGTTACAAAAGTGGATAACTATAACGGGAAAATTATGTTTAAAAAGTGGAAAAATATTCACATTAGAGTGAAACATTTTTCTTATATAGATTTTAATATTGTATGATTGTTCTTGAAAACTTATTTTAAGCTTAATTTACTACTTAAATGTTCATGTTGATAATTGATAATTATAAAAAAAAAAATTTATTACACCCCCTACTAAATATCAAGGAATTAAATTCTGCATAATTTCCTCTTTTTTTATGTGTTATGTGTGTGTTTTTTGGTGAAATATTCTAACAATATTATATTGATTGTGAAAATATCAAGAAACCTATATAATATTATAATAACATTAATTTAAATAATTTTTGAGTTTGATTTTAAATTGAGTAACGTAAAATGTAAATAAGATGAATAATGACAGGAAGTTGAGACAATGATAATGGAACGAAACTATATTAATTTTTCATATTTCATTATAATATCATTTAAGATAAAATATTAGAATGAATTCACTTGATTATAAATCTAATGTAATATTATAATTGAAGGTAACACCATGTTATTTAAAATTTTTTAAACTAATTCTTATATTATGAATAGTGAATATTACAAAAAAATGTTGAATATTATTGGTGTGATAACTATTTTCAAAAAGCACATAATTTATTCATATTTAATTATTATAAGTATAAAATATTTAGTAGTCCATGTGGTTTCCATTTGAATTTATTTTTTTATCAAATTATATAAAATGTATAAGGAACCAACATTATAATATAATTGAAGATATACCAATATATATATATATAATATTGTTTGTTCAACATGAATGTTTTATAAAGGTCAATTTATTTTTTGTATAATATGTTAGTTGATGGAATGAAAAATAGTCATAAATTATTAGGATGATTACAATTGAATAATAAAAATTCCATAATTCTTATCTAACCTTAATAGATGCTGGAAATTTAATCCATATCCAACACATTAAAAATGTAGATAGGTTATGTGAATATAATGACAGATAATGTTTCAATGATAATGAAAATTTCTCATATCATACAAAATTATTATTTATAATTTATGTAAAAACATTATGTTGGATGCGGAATAAAAGAAATAAGAAAAATATAATGACTGTATTAAGTTGTAGTCAATAAAATGTTAATAGATAGTATGAAGATATGATGGATTTAATAGATGTTGTAAAAAAATATTGGTATTATATTTATGAACATTCCACATCATTGATTTTTTTATGACGTATATGAATTTTAATGAAAATAAATGAATGTTCATAGAACTAGGTAAATCATTTAGAGAGAGAAATAAATAGATTTTATTGGTTTTAGACATATATGAATATGATGCATGATATGAAATTATGATACCATGTAATAATTATATTATTATATATTTTAATATTTTTTGAATATATATTAATGATCCTCACAAAATAGAAAAATTAATGAAAATTATACCAGAGAAGGATACCATAGTGAATAAATAAAAGAAAAAATCTTGGAATTTATGATAAATTAAATCTGTTGTGAAAAATAAATCATAACAAAGTAAAATATGTTATCATATATGATATTTTTTAGTTATTTTATATCTATAATAGTTTATATGTATAAATTTAAATTCAATAACATCATATTAAATTCTATTCTATGACATTTACTGTGAAAAAAGATTGGTCCACATAATTAAAAATGTGAAGTTAAATAAAATAATTACAAGGCTACTAAGACATTCACTATATTGAAAATAAATTATGATAACATTATGTATAGTCATGTTAAATTTAAAATAGTTTCAAATATTATAACATGATCTAAAATATTTTTCTCTACAAAATTATCCATCGAGTAAGAGTATTATATTATATTATATTTTAAATTTTATCAATATATTGTTTTTTTCTGGTGAATAAATTAATGGTTATACATAATGTTATAAGTTCTATATATGTATCACAAAGTCATTAATGATATCCATCATGTATTACCTGACATCGGTCAAAATCATGTTTCACCCATGGACAACAGAAAACTGTATCTTCCATAATAATTTAGTTGCTACTAGCCCCCATAATGGTATTGGATATATATTACCCCATATAGGAGGAGTTTACTAAAATAGCTATTTATATAAATTTAATATTATTTTATTGAGAGTGGAATTAAATTATAGATAACCAGAATTTTGGAAGAGTAACATTTATTTCAATGAAAAATCGACTGAAATCCAAACAATTTAAATTCTGTAAGATCACTTTAAATCAATAAAATGTAATATTCTTTATAGTCATGATCTCTTATATTATTGATCTAGATTTTGGAGGTTATGATATTATATAACTAAATTTTATGATCTTATAAAAAAATAGATAATTATGATGTATATGATATTAAAATTATTGATACAATAGACTATACTATTGAGGATATATATTTACTACATTTCCATAATCAGGAGTTAAAAATAAATTCAAAATATAAAGGATAAAAATCGAGTAATGAAGGAATAGATAAAAATATATTGAACGTATAGAAAATTCCTTAAATTAAAATTTTATTTATATTATAATTGTTTTATTAACATTTTGTACCATATAATGATATTAGCTTAGATAATTTATTGTTGACTAATTTTTTTTAATGATATTCTAAAAAATATATCAGGTAAGTCGGAAATTTCAATTTAATAGATTCAATAAAGTGGAACAATAAATAACATTATGGAATAAACCATTGCATTATTATATAAACACCTCACCCAATATTCAATTATTATTGTTATATAAAATTGAATAATTTTTTAGTCAAAAAATCAGGAGAAATATATTAAATATTGAATAGAAACTATTATTGAAAAAATAAAAAAAAAATTCCCCATATATGAAAAGGATTTTACCTCAAAGAATAATAACTATATGCTAAAAATCGATTCATGATAAAACCCTAATGGAATTCCTAATCTAAAAAGGATGGTCAAAAGAAACCATGGATAAACAATAACCATTGGTAACAACTAAAATAATCCTAATACAATAAATATCATGGAATATCTGAAAAAAGAACCACATAAATATTAAATATATATTTTATAATAATGGCACAAATAGATCTCTACAAACACCCAAATAATTTGATGTAAATTATCCAGGAAAAAGATAAATATACTTAATACAAATGAAATAAAACTACATGTGACCTGTTGGGAAATATCACTGTATCACCCCACTAGGTACCAATTCCAAGTTCACTAGAGAAACTATTTAAATATTTTTTCACCTTACCATTTCCATCATTCTAGAAAAAAATTCCCACAAATATTTTATAGTGTGAGATCATTGTGAGAAAAAAATCCTTGTGGGATCCCACATATTATTTTATAATTGGAATGCGAGGAATAATCAATATATTCTAATTTTATATTAATCTAATGAATGATATACAAATTTCACAATTTATGTAAAAAAATTTAGTTGACCATTTCCAATAGATTATGATTTTTTTCATATATAATTGTATTTGAAATACTTTGAAATAATACATTTTTCATTATTTTATAATGATTAAAAAAATAAAACAAAATAAAAAAATAATGGAATGTACCCATCAAAAATCATATATTTTAGATTGCTATGATTATAAAAAACAATCAATAATGAAAAGTCCCCAATATATATGACACCCTCATCATTCACATATGATTAGTGGAATACCTATTGTATGTTATTTCCTCAATGAATTCATGAAATAAGATCAATGATATAATGAAAAATTATAATGTCTTGGGAACTATAAAATAATAAATAATCAAACCTGATTGTTTTTTAGGTATCTAGAAAGCCTCCCTGTATACTAGAGTTTTTTGACTAGTAGTGAGGTTCTAAATGTGTACCATTGAGATAATATACCATCTATATTAGTAATAATAATATATCAAATGATTAAATTATTGAGTAAATTTATAATTAAATCATTTAATCAAATATGAGATATAAATAAGTATTATGAATAATAATTTAATTATGGAAGTATGAGATATAACATAGGAGTAATATATAAATACAAATATAAAAATGGGAAATTGATGTTAAGGACCCAAAAATTATATCGATAAAGACCTCAATAACATATCATATGAGTTTTCACTCATCAAATAAATCTTTCACTTAAAATAGGGACACTCCCTTTAAACTGATATGAAATCATGTTTTCTATCAAGGTACCAAAATTGTTGCGCAAACTAGGTTTGAGTAGAACATAATATTCCTCCAACAATTGTTTCAATAACATATCAAGCCATTAAATATAAAACATGAATTTTTTATGTTATAATAAACAAAAATCAATCATGTATACAAATACAACCCTTATTAAGATCCTGATACCAATGGCTTTTTCAATGGACCATACCTACTTTGGTTTTGAATATAATTTGTTTCAACTTATGACATTATAAACTTTAATAATTAGTATTGGATAGGACCATAATAATATTTACAAGGATCTAATGTATAATTTAGATATATTCCACTGATTAATAATGAAATCCATGAAATTAAAAGGTCAATCCCACTCTTATTCATCATCCAATATATAAGGCTATGTGAAAAATTGTATATGTCTAATATCATATATCAATAAACCATAATATAATGTAATTTTTATAAGGACCTGACCTTAAACAATACATAATCATGAATGAAGTGAATAATTGAAAATGAGGATCTTTTCAGGTTTAGAGTATCGGAGAATTAGTCCATAACTATTACATCTCAGAAATAACAATGTAGATGATTCTATTGAGTTTCCATTTTTTAAATAAAATAAGAACTATAAAAAATTTAACATGTGTTGTTCCATGTTTTAGACAACATGACTTTTCCTTGATCCCATCCTTGATATTATTCATCTTCATGTCCCATGGAAGAAATTTCAATTCATGGGACGAGAAAAAAAATCTCAGTTAGGGTTGTAAAATAAGGAAAGAAAACATTAACCAATCAATAAATACAAATCACTTAATCCATACATTTCAGTCATAATATACCTTATGAAATCATATGATTTATTAATAACACACAGAAGTCATAAATCATAATGCTAACATGAAGAATCCATTAGATACTTACGTTGTAGCATTCACGACTGTGTCGGGAGTTACATTTGAAATACTCATCATAGTATATTCCCTAAATCATTTAGTATAATCATATATGTTTAGCTTCATCATGTTACCCAATTCATTGGAGAGCTATATTGGGCTCACATGCCCATGGATTATCAAAGAACCACCAATATTTGTAAAAAAATTCCAAATAACCATATCATATTTATAACACATAAAATAATCATAAATTAATGATAACATTTCCACATGGAAATAAAAATATATTATTTCAATATATATAGATAATAAATTCTTTATTATTCCATTTTTTAAAATAATTTAAAATTATTAATAAATACTTTTCTAAATCAATGTTTCCCATACCACGTTGAACGTTTTGAAAGAAATTATAATTTCAATACATTCATGTTCATATAGATAAATCCTTAAAAACATTATTAAAACATGGACACTAATGAGAATGATTTAGAAGAATAAATCTTTAAAAAAATTAAAACGATATTTTTGTTAAAGAGTTCTTAACAAAATTACTAATGCTTGAATAAAAAAAATTGAGGAATAAAATTTATCAAAAATTTATAATTTCATAAAAATAATTGGATTCATGATATAATATGGAAATTTTTAGTATTAACACAATATAAAAGTTAATTTCCTCATGACAACAATGAAGACTCAATATAATGTAAATTCAGATGAAATCCCTTATAAAAACTATATCCCTGGATTAAGGATAAATAAATTACATAATAATGTCTGAAAAATATTAATACACTCAATATGATTGGATATTCATAATAAATCAATTAGAGGACATTAAATCATGTACTTTTTAGAACAAAACCAATGACTTTTATGTTTATCTCAATGAATGGAAATTGAGTTAAGAGTACCTTAATCAAGTTCATGTCAATGAAATGAGAAATTTTCAATGGGGTGATTATGTGTGTAAAAATAATATCCACAAAAAAGCTTGTGGAAATTACAACATAAATAAATAAATAGTGATTCCACACATAATCATAGCATGACATATTTAATAAATATAATATTAATCATAGGAATTGAAATTGGGTTAAAACATTCCCTTAACTATTTGTAATTTTAGGAAACATACACCACATGGAATAAGGATCATACAATAAAGATGAAAATGCCTATAAATTAAATTATATACCAAAAATAATACAAGTATGTGTAGTACACACACCACACAAAAGGAAAATGATGGAAAATATAGCATGAATTTCAAAGGAATAAAAAGAGACATGAAAACCCCTTACCACGTTGTAATAAATTAAGTCATACAACCAAAAGTTAATAAACCCAAAATGAATCACATAATACCATGAATATAAATAGATTAATAAAAATATATATATAATGGAAGTAAACAATACACCACATGAAATAAATAAGTGGGGAACAATGAAAATCTCACCGAATTTAAAGTGGCAAATGAAAACCCCTACCTCGTGTCCGACTTGACATGATCATTATTCAAATGCCTAATTATTAAACAAAGTTAATTTATAATTGATTAAATGAAAATTAATGTATTTTATTAGTTTTTTATCACTTGTTACAAAATTATAAACATTATGCAATAATTTATGTTAATAACGGTCGTTTTGTCGAATTTGGTACCTGAGTAAAAAACGATCGTTTTATAATTACAAGTCGTACTTGTGGTAAAAAAATCCATTTTCCCTAGAATTATATTCATTATTTTGATATCATATATATCATATATATCCATTATATACATTTATTTATAATAGTACATACAATTTGGAGATAAGAAATGGAAGCCACCGTTAATGGAGACGGTAATCCATACGAATGCATGAACGTTACATGCATTTCTATTTCATATTTAATTGAATGAAAATTTAATAATAATTTTTTATATAATAATTAAAGTATAATATCAAATATAATTTCATTAAATACTTCCTTTATACGTTCCATGTATGGAATGAACGAGTCATATCACTCCGAGGGGGCGGTAGTCCGCATTACTCAAATGAAATAATTGTATTTACCAAATATGGAAACCAAAAAGGTATGATATAAATGAAAAAATAAATAAAGATAAATAATAAATATAATATATATCATATGTAAATAAAGTTCAATCTTAATTGCCACCATATGAGGTGGTGGGAGAAGAATGAACAATCATCGTTTTTTGAGGCAGTCGTTCGTCCTCCACAGAAACAATATGTACATTACCCATTAGATGGAGGTGTGTGTATGTTTAGTTCTAATACATATCATAAAAACAACATAGTATATTTAGGATACTATTTTTGTTATAAAATAAATAAATAAAAATGGTTTATGGGGTTGGATAAGTAATATAAAATAAAAGAACTTAAGAGAAGACGTTACCTTTAAATCGGGTAACTCCATTTGGTTTAAAAAAATAATATTTGATAAACTGCCTTATGCCTAAGATAAGGATTCTTGGTAGAATATAGGGATCATGATATCTTATTTGGGAATTATTTTGGGCAAGACAAGGGAATTGAGAGGTGTGAGTAATGGGTTAGAGGTGAGGGCGTTTTATGACGTGGAGGAGGGTCTCTTTATGAACGTCTGAAAATAATATTTTAATATATAATGATTTTCAGATTCAAAATGTTAAAAACATATTAATGTCAATGAGAAGATTACTATTATTAAAAATAATACTATCAAATAAAAATTGGAGAGGTTTTGTATAATTTTTTAATTTTTATAATCGTATTTATTTATATTATTCATTAACGAGGTAAACATTGCATCATTATTGTGTCATAAATAATTTTATTTTTTTGATTTATAAAATATATAAATAATATAAAATTATATAAGAAATATTTATATATTTATAATGAATATTTATAGTCGAATATTTCAATTATATTACCCCACATTAAAATTGATTTAGCAAAACAATACATGTTTAAGATATTTTTATTTTTACTTTAAATAAAATCATATTAATGTCATTATCATACCCAAATGGATTTCATTGGCCAAAATTCATACCCAAGAATTGTCTTGGTCGGATATTACTCATCCAATAATGTTATAACAAGTGTTAAAGTAAATTTATATGATTATAATATTTTTTTACCCTGAATTACCTTATTTAGCTTTAACTATGATAAATAAGACATAGAAGATACTATTCAAAAAAATTTATTTTCATCTTGTTGGACCACATTTTACTTACTAATAAAAACCATATATGTTATATTTTTTAAATTAAATCTACAGAAGTAGTAAATTTTCATTTAAATGAAAAATTTGGTTTTTTAACTAATACATAGTGTTTTCACTATTCATCGAAATTTTATGGTTTTTAGAAAAATATCAAAAATATAGTATAAACTGTATATGATATTTTGAATTCAAAAATGATGTTTATTTTATCAAATTCAAAACATATATGTTGAATTAGTTAATTTAAAATAAAATCACATTGTTAAAACAAAGAGCGTGTTTTTATGAAATAATTATTATCAAAAGATTGACACTTTTTTATGTCCAATTTCAGTGTGAAATTACTACCAATAAAAAAATTAGATTAAATAGTAAAAATTTAATATAATTACACATTCAATAAAATTAAAAATATAATCTAACCATATAAATAAATTACATAAAATGGTTGTTTTCAATTAAAATGCAATATTTGTTTCATTATTCATTAAAAAAATGAACATTATCATAAAAATACCCAAAATTTACCCATAATAAATTTTGATGTCCCGATTATAAAGAAGAATTTTATTTTGTCAAATAAAACTTATAAAATTGAAAAAAAAACTAGTTTTAAAGAGGGATCTCTATCGAAATGTGATTAATCAACCTCTTAAAAAATATTACAGTATTTATTTTTATATTTATATACATTCACATTTTAAGCATCTAACTTTTATTAGATAAATGTTAAATCATTTAACAAACTTTTATACTCATATTGTAGTTAGTTCTTTTCATACTCTCCATTACAACAACTAGGAATTTACTACCATTTAAAATAATAATAAATTATTATTTTTTCGTATGACTCTGCATTGTGTGCAACATAAGACTTTGGGAAAACCCATTTTTGCGTTCCAGGTACGTCATTGATTATAGAATCCCCTTTAAAATAAAATTAATATTTAATTCAAAAATATAAATAAATATGAAAATTTCAAATTCATTATATTCCTTGGATGTTACATCCTTCCCCCTTTTGAAAATTGCCTCCTCGCAATTTAAAAATTAGGCTTTGAAGATTCAGTGAAATCCCCATATCAAAAAAAGTGTAAATAAAAATATCTCATTAAAAGAAAGAATGATAAGTACAATGATCACCTGAGATAACCCATACCTAGATTCAATGAAAAAAAGGATATAGATAATAAACTATGTGTGATGTTCTATTTTAGAGTGATAGAAAACATGATTAGAAAAAATTTAAAAACAAAAAAAACCACAAATTTGTGATGGCTTAAACAGACATTGATTTCCAAGTAGGAAAAGTAATAATACTACTTTTTTGTTTATTCTCCATTTTTTAAAGTTGAGGAATTTATTTATGAGCTTCGCTAAGAACCTAAGGGCACATACTTACTTTTCATGTTGACTTTCATCTTATACTAAATTTATACCAGAAACTCTTCTTTTCTCCAAATTAAGAGTATTCAAGTTTACTTAGACACATCAAAAGTGCTAAAATCAACTTCTACAAAATTACATGAACCACAAAATATGAACCATATATTTACCTTATTATTATATATTAAAAAAAATCAAAAAAAAATTCATGAGATTATATAATCCTTAAAAGGATATTATTTTATAAAATGAAATACTACTATTAAAATAAAAAATTTAACAAAAAGTATCCAATGTTCATGAAAGACCATTAAATAGACAATTATCCTTAAAAATAGTCAAAATAATCTAAATTAATATTGAAACCCATAAACCATAAGGATTTAATAACATAGTCCTCCAAAGTAAATTTTAACATTTATCTTGAAAAACATCCACTAAACTTAATGTCTCGTACTAATGTTTAATTGAACAAATGACGTATTATGTATTATGGGTTAATCATTTTCATAAATAACCCAAATCACCTTGTGTCTACAATAAAAATAGTGATTCTTCTAAAATAATACTTCAACCATTACTCCACAAATTAAATCTCATTGTATTCTATTTTACATAAGCTAATAGTGTTCCTGAAAAAGGCAATGTCTTCCAAAATAACCATTATCACTTAATCACAAAATCATTTTCTTATACTATGGATTTTGGTTTGATAAAACATAAGATACCAAATCAATATATTCTTGATCCCTAAAATAATTTAACTAAAAATAATTATTCTTACTAACCAGGGACTCCACGTAGTCCAGTGGTAGGTGATAAATACCAATCACACTTTGGATGTTAGTTTGATGCCCATATCTTTGTCTGATTTAATGGGTTGTCACATGGTCTACATGTTTTTAGTTTAAAAAAATTATCTAATTTTATAACATTCCAAAAAAAATGAGACAAATTCTTCAAAAATAACCATAAAATATTTTATCATCAAAGGTTATCTAAATTTTTATTTTTCACCCCAAAATTTAATAACAAATTATCACCTCTAAAATAATTATTACTCTTTATCATATACTAACAATTATGGTTATGTCACCTATGCTTTAATTACACAATAACCTCTAATTTTACTTAATCTGTTCTATGATACAAACTATAAGGACCTGGCCTTAAACATTATACAATCTTGAATTAAGTGAAAAATTAACATTGATGATCTTTTCTGGTTTATTTCTTAGATAACTAGGCTATAACTATAACATCTCAAAAATTAAAAAGTGGTCACTTTTCCTTATTTTATATTTTTTCAAAAAAAAAATCTTAAAAATGTAACATGTGTAGTTCCATGTTTTAGACAGCCTGAATTTTCCTTGATCCCATCCTTGACCCTATTCTTCTTTAGGTCCTGTGAAAATAATTTCCAAACTTGGGATGAGGATAAAAATCTCAGTAAGGGTTATAAACTTATGAAAGAAAACATTATCCCATCAATAAATAAATATCAATGAAACCGTACATTTCAATTATAAAATAACTTTTGAAATCATATGATTTATGAATAACACATAGAAATCCTAAATCATAAAGTAACAAGTGGAATTCATAACATATATATGTTGTAGCTTTCACAGCTACATAGGGAGTTACATTAGAAATATTCATCATAGTATATTCCCTAAATATCTTATAAGAAACTTCTCCGTTTACCTCTGTCACGTTACCCAATACATTGAAGAGCTATCTCGGGCTCAACCTCCCTAGGTTTGTCATTGAACCACCCGTATACCGAAACAATGCCCAATAACTATAAGATATACATAACACATAAAACAAGCATAATGTATTGATAACATTCCCACAATTAAATCACAATAGATCATTTCAATATTTTTACATAATAAATTATTTATCAACCTATTATTCAAAATCATTTAAAATGATTAATAAAGAGATTTTGGAATTAAATTGTCCCATAAAAACATTATATCTTTTGAAATAAATATTAATTTGAACACATTCATGTCAGTATAAAAAAATACTTAAATCCATTTTTAAAATAGGGACATAAATGGAAAGATTGAGATGAATAATTATTTAAAACATTTAAAATAATATTATAGTTAAAGTGATCCTAACCAAATGAGAGACGCTTGAATAAAATAATTTGGGAATTACATTAATGAAAACCTTATAATAACATGAAAATAAAGGGATTATGATATAATTTTCCAATGGACAGTATTAATACCATATAAAAGTGAATTGGTGCATAACAACAATAAAGTCAAAACATGATGTAATTAGGGATGAAATCCCTAATAAAAAATTGTTTCATTATATTAAGGATAAATAAAATACATATTAATGTTTGAAAAATATAAATACACTAAATATTAATGAATGTTCAATGTAAAAAAATCCGAGGAAATACACACATGTTATTTTTAAAACAAAACCTATGACATGGTTGTTTAACTGAATAAATGGAAATTGAGATAAGATTACCCTAATGAAGTTCATATAAATGACATGATAATTTATCAATGGAGTGATTATGTGTATCAAAAGTATATCCACTCAAAGGGGAGTGGAAATTACAATATAAATATATAAATAGCTATTCCACACATAATCATGGAATAAATTAGTGAGTAATTATAATATTTTCCCAAGGAATGGATATTTGGTTAAAACGTTCCCTTACTGATTTGGAAGCTTACAAAACATACACCACGTGAAAGAATGATCATACACTAAATATGTAAATAACTTTGAATTAAATTATATTACACAAATAATAAAAATATGGGTAGTAAATACTGCTCACAAAAGGGAAATTTTTGAAAAAATTACATGAATCTCACCGAAATAAAAAGTAAGATGAGAACCCCTTACCACGTTGTAATTAATTGAGTCATATGACCAAATGTTAATAACCACCAAATGAATCACAGAATACCTTGAATATAAATAGAATCATGATAATATATATCAAATGGAAGTTCGCAATACACCACATGATATAATAAACATATGTTAAATTATAGTTTCTTAAGAACCCCTTTCATGTTTAATTTTCATTTTATATAATTTTTTACCAAATTAAAAACATTTAGAAATAATTTATGTTAATAATGGCCATTTTGTTGATATTTTTCATATGAATCAAAAATGAACATTTTATAATTACATGAGTTCACATGGTCCAAAAGTACATTTTCTTAACAAAAATATTCATGATTTAGATATCATATATATCCAGTATATATATGTATTTATAACGGTACATAACAGTTGGAGATAAGAAATGGAATGCGGTGTTCATAGACAAGGTAAGTCGGACGTACGAATGAACTCTACTTTCAATTCTATTTCATATTTAATGGAATGAAAACATAAGGATAAATAGGTATATTATAATTATAGTATAATAGTATATATAATTTCATTAACCCCTTCCTATATATGTTCTAGATATGGAATGAACAAGTCATATCACTTTGAGGGGTGGTAGTCTGCACTTTCTCAAATGAAATTATCATATTTACCCATTATGGAAACAATAAAGGTGTGATAAAAATGAAACATAAATAAGTATGGAGGCAATATAAATATATTATATATCTCATGTAAAAAAATTTCAACCTTAATGGCCACCATAAGAGGTGGTAAGAGAATATTGAAGAATCATTGTTTCTTGAGGCAGTAGTTCGCCATACACAAAATCAATACTTTATTTACCCATTAGATGGAGGTGTGTGTAAGTGTAGTTCGAATAAATATAATACAATTAACCTAGTATATTTTGGAAACTGATTTTGTTATAATATAATAGAATAAAAATAGTTTAGGTGGTTGGAAGAATAAATAAAAGAATAGAACTTGAGATAAGACGTTACCTTTGAATCAGGTAACTCCAATTAGTTTGAACCAAAATTATTTATTGATGTGCCTTATGGCAATGGTATGGAATATAGGTGGAATAGTGGGATCATAATAGTTTATTTTTGCATATTTTGGATGATATAAGATGCTTGAGAGGTCTGAGTAATGGGATAGAGGTGTGGGCTTTTTTATAAGGGGGAGGAGAGGCTATTTAGGAAGGTTCAACAATATTATTTATTATTTAATTATATTCAGTTTCTAAAAGTCAAAAACATATTGAAGTTTAAGATAAGATGACTATTATTCAAAATAAAACCAACTAATAAGAATTTTACAATTATTGGATTATGTTTTAATTTTTATAATCTTAGTTATTTAAATCATTCATTAATGAGGTAAACACTACATCATTACTGTGTCATAAATAATTTTATTTACTTGATAACTAAGAATTATAAATTAAATACCACATTGTAAGAATATTTTTTAGATTTATAATTAATATTTATAGTCAAATATATCAATTATATAACTCCACATTAAAATTGGTTTATGAAAATAACAAATGTTTATGATATTTTTATTTTTACTTCAAATAAAATGATATTAACTTCATTATCTTATCCGAAAGAATTTAAAAGGATAAATTTCATATAAAAATATTTTATTGGTCGGCCATTACTCATAAAAAATGATTAGTACAAGAGTTATGATAATTTTATATTATTATAATATTATTTTTACCTTGATTACCCTATTTACCTTTAACTACAGCAAATAAAAGTCAAAAGTTACTATTGACCAAAAATTATTTTCATCTTATTGAACAAAATTTTACTTATTGATAACAACCATGTAGGTCAGATTTTTGAAATTAAATTCCCAGAAGCAGTAAGATATCATTTAAATGAAAAAATCATTTTTTTAGCTACTGCTAAGTATTTTCACTATTCATCCAAAAATGGAGGTTTTCATAAATATACCAAAAAATCAGCATAAGATATATTTGATATTCCAAATTAGAAAATGATGTCTATTTTACGAAATTTGAAACATTTAAGTTTCATTAAATAATTTAAAATTAATTCTCGTTGTCAAAACAAAAAGCGTGTTTTGAAAAAAATAATAACTGTGAAAATATTGACATTTGTTTATTTATAATGACCAACATTGGATTAAATGTTAAATATATAATCTAATTAAAGTCTAAAACAATTTAAAATGATAATTTAACCATATAAACAAATTAGATTAAAAGGCAGTATTGATTTAAAATAAACTATTTTTCACTATTCATTAAAAAATGAACTTTATCAGAAAAATAACAAAAATTTACCCAAAGTAAATTTTGATGTTCCTTTTCTAATGAAGAATTTAATTTTGTCAAATAGAACCTATAAAAGATACCCAAACTATATTTAATGAGGGCTTGCCATTAAAAGGCGGTAAATCATCCTTTTGAAGACTACAAGATTATTTATGCAAAAAAATAGATTCATTAACATTTTAATCCTTAAACATTTACTTCATAAAATTAAAAAAAATTAACAAACATGTATAATAATATTTTAGTTAGTTTTTTTCATTCCCGCCATTAAAATGGCTAGGCATAAACTACCATTTAAAATAATAATATATTATTATTTTTCAGTATCACTCAGCATTGTGTGCAACATAAGTCTTTGGAGAAAACCATTGTTGCATGTCATGTACCCCATTTAATATAGCATCCCATTAATAATAAAATCAAAATTAAACTGAAAAATATTAATAAAAGTGAAAATTTCATATTCTTTATTTTCTAGGGATGTTACGTCCTTACCCCCTTTTGGAAATTTCATCCATGCAATTTTAAAATTGGGCTTTGAAGTGTCATTGAAAGTCCCATATAAGAAAAAGTGTAAATAAAAAAAATCCATTTATAGGATTGAAAGATAATTACAATGGTTACATGAGAAAACCCTTATTTGGATTCCATGTAAACATTGATATGGAGGAGAAACTGAATGTGAAGTTCTAATATAGAGTGATAAAAAATATGATTAGGAGAAAGTTAACAACAAGAAACCCACAAATTTGTTATGGGTTAAATGTTCATTAGTTTCCCAGTAGGAAAATTAAACGATCATCATTTTTTGTTACGATCCTTTTCATAATGTTGATGAATTTATTAATGAGATTGACTAAGAACATAAGGACAAATACTTACTTTTAATGTTGATATTCATCCTTTACTAAATTTCTACCAAAAACACTTCTTTTCTCCCAACGATGAGTATTCAAGTTGATTGGGACACATAAAAATAGAAAAAATCAACTTCAATAGAATCAAATGATCCACAAAGTATAAACCATATATTTCCCCTATCATTATATATTTACCAAAACCAAAATTTTTCAGTATGATATCATATAATCCCATAAAGGATAATCCATTGTAAAAAGAAATACTACTATTAATCTCCAAAATTCATCCAAAAGTACACAATGTTCAAGAATGACCATTAAATATTCAATTATCCTTATAATTATTAAAAATAAACCAAACAAAATTTTTTCCACAAACTCATAAGGATTTTATCACATAGACTTCCACAGTAAATCATAAAATTGATATACAAAAACACAGACTCACTTAATGTCTCATACTGAAGTTTAATTAACCTAATCACATATTCTCTATGATAGGTTATACATTTTCACAAATAAATCAAGTCACATTATGTATACAATAAAAACATAAATTTTTACAATATAATATTTCAGCCATTACACCACAAATTATATCCCAAAGTATACTATTTTCATTAATCATATAGTGTTCCCAAAAGGAAGAATTTCTTCCAAAATAACCATTATCACTTAATCACTAAATCATTTTCCTATACTAAGGAAGTCCATTGGATAAAACATATTATCCCAAATAAAATTATTTCTAATCAATAAAATCATTTAAATATATAAAATTTTTCATACTAACTATGGACACCACGTATTCTTATGGTATATGATAAATCATAATCCCACTTTGGTTGTGGGTTCGATTCACATAGCCTTGTCTGACCCGATGGGTTTTCACATTGTCTATATGTTATCCTTTTAAAAAAATTATATAATTTCATTAAATTCCAAAAAAATGAGGTAAATTCTTCAAAAATTACCATAACATATTTTATCCTCAAATGTTATATAATACCTTTCATTTTCACCCCAAAAATGTAATAGCCATTTATCACCTCTAAAATAACTATGAATCTTTCTAATATGGTTACCATTATGGTTATGTCACTTGTTCTTAAATAACACCATAACCTCTAATTTTATCTAAACTGGCCTCTATTACCGACTATAAGGACATGGCCTTAAATATTATATAATCATGAATTTAGTGAATAATTCACATTAAGGATTTTTTGAGGTATAGGTATTTAGAGAATTAGTCCATGAATATTAAATCTCAAGAAATTACATACTAAACACTTCTTCTCAGTTTCCATATTTTCATAAAATAGAAACACTTAATTAAGGTAACTTGACTAGTTCCATGATTTAGACAGCATGACTTTTCCTTGATCCCATCCATGACCCTATTCATCTTTACGTCATGTGAAAAACATTTCAAAACAAGTGATAGGCTTAAAAAGCGTAGTATGTGATATAAAATAAGGAATGAAAACATTATCCCATCAATAATTACAAATTGATGAAACCATACTTTTCAATCATAACATTTCTTATGAAATCATAAGATTTATGAATAACACACAGTAATCCAAAATCATAAAGGTAACTTGTGGCATCCATAACATACATTCATTGTAAATTTCATAGATACATAGAGAGTTAAATTTTGAATACATATCAAAGTATATTCCCTAAATCTCTAAGGAGAAACCTTTATGTTTACCACTATCACATTACCCAATGCATTGGAGTGTTATCTCGGGTTCACCCACCCAATGTTTTTTATAGAACCACATGTATATGTAAAAAATACCCAATAACCATAAAATTTTATAACACCTAAAACAATCATAAATTAAAGTTAAAATTTCTCAATTTCAATAATAATATATCATTTCAATATATTTACATAATAAATTTTTTATGAAACCCTTTTTCAGAATCATTTAAAAAATTGATAATGATATTTTTGAATCAAAGTCTCTCAGTCCACATTGAAACTATAAAAAGAAATTTTAATTTCAAAGAATTCTTGTCCATATAAATATATCCATTAAACCATTTTTAAAACATAGACATTAATGAGAATGATTTAGAAGAATAAACTATTAAAACATTTGGAATGATATTTTAGTTAAAGTGTACCTTACCAAATGATAGATGTTTGAATACAAATAACTGAGGAATAAAATTAATCAAAACATTATAAAATCATGAAAATAAAAGCATTTATGATATAATATTCCAAAGGACACTATTAACAATATATAATAGTGAATTGGTGCATAACAACAATGAAGTCTCAATTTAATGTAAATTGATATGATATCCCTTATAAAAATTGTATCCATAGATTAAAGATAATTCAATTACATAATAATGTTTGACAAATATATATACACTCAATATGATTGCATGTTCAGTTTAATTCAATCAAAGGACATTCTCTCATGATGTTTTTAAAAAAATCCAATGACTAGGATGTTTAACACATTGAATAGAAATTGAGTTAAGATTACCCTTATCAAGTTCATATCAATGACATGAGAAATTATCAACAGAATTATTATGTGTATAGAAATTATATCCACACAAAGTGTAGTTGATATTAAAACATAAAAACATACATTTTTATTCCACAGATAATCATAACATGACATAATTAAGAATTTGAAGATTAACCCAATGAATGGAAATTGGGATTAAATGTTCTCTTACCGATTTGGAAACTTATGAAACATAAAACACATGAATGTTGGATGATATAATTAATATTTTAATACCCATAAATTATTTTATATTACACAAATAATAAAATTATGGTCAGTAAATAAACCACAAAAAAGAAAAATAGAGGCAAATATATCATGAATCTCATAGAAATAAAAAGTGAGATGAAAACCCCTTACCACATTGTAATCAATCGATTAGTATGAAAAGAAGTTAATAACCACCAAATGAATCTCATAATTCAAATAAAGTAAATAGAATCCTGATTTTATTTATCAAATGATAGTACATAATACACCACACGAATTAAATTGGTGGTTAACAATGGAAATCTCATAGTATTAAAAGTGAGATAAGAAACCCCTTACCTCGTGTTCGACTGGACCAGTTCGTTCTTTAATATCCTAAATAATAAAATACTGTTAATTTGTACTTTATTAAGAACCTTTTAAAGTTTATTATTCCTTTTATATCACTTATTACCAAATTATATACATTATACAATCATTTATGTTAATAACGGTCGTTTTATCGATATTTGGTTCTTTAGTTGAAAATGAACTTTTTATAATTACAAGTTGTTCATATGGACAAAAATTACATTATATCCATAATGATATTCATGATTTTGATATCATATATATCATATATATCTTATATATCATATATATCTAGTATATATATTTATTTAGAATAGTACATAACATTTGGAGACAAGAAATTGAATGCACTGTTCATTGAGACTGTAAGTCGTACATACGCATGAATGATAGTATAATTTCTATTTCATATTTAATGGAATGAAAAATTAATAATTAATAGTTATATTATAATTCTAGTATAATATAATATATACTTTCATTAACTCCTTCCTTTATTCATTCCACGTATGGCATGAATGAGTCATATTACATTGAGTGGGTGGTAGTCTGCACTTCCTCAAATTAAATTATCGTATTTACCCATTCTGAAAACCATAAAGGTATGATATAAATGAAAGATGCCTATTTATAATATAATATTTAAATATAATATATATCACATTTAAATACAGTCACATCTTAATGGTCACTATAAGAGGTGGTAGGAAAAGATTGAACAATCATCGTTTCGTAGGGAAGCAGTTCACCGTCGACAGAAACAGTATGTCCTATACCCATTAGACATATGTGTGTATAATTTATGTTCGAATAATTATAATAAAAAAAACCTTTTATATTGAGTTTAATATTTTTTTTATAAAATAAAGGAATAAAAAGAGTTTATGGTGATGGAGAAGAAAAATAAAAGGATAGAACTTAAGAGAAGACGTTGCCTTTAACTCGGGTTACTCCCTTTGGATTGAACCAAAAATATTTCTTGAAGTGTGTTCTGACATAGGTAATGATTCTATGTAAAATATAGGGATCATCAGTGCTTATTATTGTAGAGTTTATAAGAGTTATGGGGCTTGAGAGATGTGAGAAATAGGGTAGAGGTGTTATCTTTTTATAATGGGGATGAGGGGGCTCTTTAGGAATGTTTGAAAATATTATTTTATTATATAATGAATTTCAATTTCATAAGATCCAAAAATTATTAAAGATGAAGATAAGATAACTCTTATTTGAAATAAGACTATCAAATAAGAATTTGACAGGTTTTGGATATTGTTTTCATTTTTATAATCTTATTTATTTAAATCATTCATTAATAACGTAAACACTCCCTCATTATTGTGTTATAAATAATTTTTTTATTTGATGTCTAAAAATTATAAATAAAATACCATGATGTAATAAATATTTTTATCATTCTAATTAATATTTATAGACAAAGATATAATTATATAACCCCACATTAAAATTTATTTAGAAAAGCAATACATTTATGATATTTTTATTTTTACATTAAATAATAAGATGATAAATGTCATTATCTTACCCAAATGGATTTCAAAGGCCAAATGAATTACCTATGGATTTTCATGGTCAGTAATTATTCATATAATAAAGTTATGAAAACTTTTAAAGTAATTTTTCATTATTAATATATTATTTTTACTTTGAATTACCCAATTTACCTTTAATCGTGAAAAATAATTTCAATGATACTAATCAAGAAAAATATTTTCATCTTTTTGAAACACATTTTACTTAATGATAACAACCATTTATGATGGATTTTCTAATTTAAAGTCACAAAAGCTTTAAAATTTTATTTAAATGAAATAGTCGGTTCTTAAAAAACTGCTTTGTGATTTCAATATTCATAAAAAAGTGACGGTTTTCTGAAAAATACCAAAAATTCATCCTAATCTATATTTGTTATTCTAAATTAAAAAATTATTTCTATTTTATCATATTTAAATCATAGAACTTTAATTGATTAATTTAATATTAATTCCTATTGTCAAATCAAAAAGTGTGTTTTTATGAAATAATAACTATCAGAAGATTGACACTTTTATAAGTCCAATTTCAATGTGAAATTACTTCCAATGACCACAATTGGATTAAATGGTAAAAATATAATATAATTAAATTTTAAAACCACATTACATATCATCTTTTAATTATTACCATATTTATAATATGATACTTCTGTAAAACCAATCATTTAATCACTTAATCTGATGCACTCTAATTTCATTGTTCACACCCTCACTGAATCCCGTATATAACATCCAATGGTGTCTTCAGATTAATCTATATCCTTATTATTTCAATTACCATTACTCTATACAAACATTAGTGTAAAACCTTATCCAATATCCCTTGATCATCTTAATCTAGCCATCAAATGATATCGGCTTCAATTATGAGGTTTCATTGAAATAAACTACTTGAGTCCATGGAGAAAATCTATCGGTGTCCATATTATAGAGTATTAAAGTGATACATTGGATTAGACTCAAGAAATACACAACTCATAACCAATATTACAACCTTGTGGTGGTATTTCATCAAGTATTCTTTATAATGAATATATCGGTGTCCATTAGTCTGTACAAGTCGTTCATTATAAGAAATCCATGTTTCACAAGGGACTAGACCCACCTATATAGATGTTGAGTTGCACAACTGATGTTATCCACAATAAAACAAATATATTACCTGGTATATCTTCGTCCTATGTATTAAAAATACCAAAATATGTATATTTATATAACTTTATTTATCTGAACAAATATATAAGCTAAATTATAGTCTAATGGTTAGTCTCATGATCAAGTTCACCTGGAGAACTATGAACCCACATACCCTAATAGATATGTGAAAATCCTCCAATATCATTTTCCTTATTTATTTCTATGTTTAACATATAATTTTGTTGGATTAAACTAAAAATGATGTTCATTAACCTCAAATCACTAAATATGTACTCTCCACTACCTAAAATTTTTTTAACTCTCACCTTGACTGAAACACATAAGGATTCCCTTCGTTAAACATAGAGAGTATATCTAGGTAGCTCAAAATATAGTAAAAACTATATCACTATTTCATCTCTAAAATAGGGTTAATTTATGATTCATACAGTTGGTGTCTATAGATCCTTTGAGGCATACTCACATAAAATTTTATGTACTTTCCTTATATGAATTTTGATAATATATATCCCAAAAATGTATTTCTATGTCAACCCATGGATCTACAATTTTATGATATCCAGTTAAATTACATACTTTCACTCATCACCAATGATTATCCTCTAATTTACACACATATTGTTTCCACAATACCAATATGAATCATATTTGAATCCATTGATCTATAGAAAATTATTAGTCTCTCACATATATTCGAGATCAAATAATTTCCAGTCACAATCATCATAATCAAAGAATTATAGCTCAAATACATCCTTTAGATTCCCTATCAATTTATTGATTGTCTTTTATGGTCACATTCCATACACATTTAATGAAATTCTTATTATGTCTGACATAATTATACCCACCAAATGTGTATCCTTGCCATTACTTTCTAATTTCTAGAACTCATCCCTCAACACACGTTCCATCACCATAGAATGTGGTTATTTGATGTCTCCAATGTTAATATACCAAGAACTACCATTATATTAAAGGAATTTAGTCACATATCGACTTGTAATAAAATTTTCACTTTTGGAAACCTGTTTAATTCACATGCAAATTAACATTCAAACACATCATTAGCATCCCAACTAAAAGAAAAAATACTCTAGATTTATACTATTATCACACCTCATCATTTTTATATTGTCTTCCTCAAATCCCTAGGATAGTTCATCTTTTGACTATCAACTCATTGTCATAATGCTCTCAATTATCCCTCAAACCCATTTAACTCTTATTTTGATGTGACATGATAATTTATCCATCATTTACACATGAGTCATTTGGAAAAAAATTAAAATCAAAAAATCAAATGTATTACATGACCATTATGGTCGGACTATAAAGTATTTCACACATCACATAAAACTCAACATGAATCTTGATTAACAATGCATGTTACAGGGGTAGAAAAATTATACAATATGTTCTACCATCTCATTTAATTTATAGTCCCAATAATAGTAAATATTTGATAATAATATTATCTATAGTTACTATAAACATGTGGGTGACCTTTTGAGTTATCTATCACAAAAAATAAAATATCATAACATCCCATGATTTTTTATCATGCCCAAGGAAATATTTAATCTAGTGAACTAGATAAATACCTGATACTCACACCCTCAAGAAGAACGATCTTAATGATTGAACACTAGTATATTTAATGGTTTTGTTCGGATCACTGATTCTAACTCTAGAAAAATTACACCTGAATGAAACTCCATTCCAGATGTTATTAAAGATAATTATCAATTGATAAATTTTTTTTGAGTTCATTCTCTATCATGATAGCTCATATTCACAAGGATTCGACCATAAAATAATTTCATGACCAAATTATTCACTATGAATGTCTTAAATATATCTATATCCAAATCCACTATTGAATAATCCCAAATAGGTCCATGAAAATAATAACATTCTCATTAAATTCAACACTAAATGAATAATTATAATTTACCACTACACAAGGTTACATAATAAATAATCCACTAATGGGTTTATTTTTAACGAATTTTATTGATTAGTATTCATTAACACAATTAAGGAAGCTAATTTAAAAGCTATATCAATTAATATATTTAATGAAAACGATAAATATCACATTATTTAGATGACCCAATGAAATATTACGAAAAATCTATTATAATTACATTTTTATCCATTTAATTATATATTAATTTTTACACTATGCTTAGATAATAAAGATTTCAATCACATGATATATCACCAAATACCCTTTATGTTCTGATTTTTTATATAAACTAAAAAACATATGAATGAAGCCTTAAATTATATAGTGTTTTATATCATTTAAAGAGGATTTGTTATGTCAAATTCTACAATACACATATATGGCATGCCATATAAATGTTTAATTATAGTTTAATTAACTAAATTCATATATCTTTATTATATCCCCATGGGGTTATGAACTATGAATGAAGCAAATTGATGGTAAGCTAAGGGGTCACATCATATTAACCAAGGTTCAATTATGTGGACATCCATATCCAAATAATAGATCCAATGATCAATAAAGTAGAATTCCCATCTTATTTAAAAGTAACCCATTAATATACTATTAAATATAGTTTCAAAGCACCCTTAGATTGGTTATCATTTATGAAAAATAATTTTAAACTCAACAATAAAGGTTGATTAATACAAAAGAGGACTTAGTTATATTGGACACAATTAACATGTTATACATGCACCATACCTTATAAGTTTTAATAGACACCTCATTTAACTAACATCCCTATGTAATAGTTTTACATTTTAAATCATATTAATTTTCATGTTATATAATATATTTTATCTAAAATAAAAATTTGATAACAATTTTTCTTATCAAATAGTCTACATAGACGAAGCATTATTCCTACGTTATAATGTTTACTTGCATTTATATATTAAAATTGGAATTTATGTAACTGCAACGTAGTTTTCCACTATGTTCTCATAATAAAACATGTCAATATATATTAGTTTGATTATATGGATAACCATTTATAAATTAAAAAGGTGTATAAATATTATAAATTTATATTGGAAACGAATTATTTACAATTTTTTTACAAGCCATCCAAAAATATATTTATATTTCATATATGTCATGATTGGTTGATTAAGGTTCCACTATATGGAAAATTCTATTTAGAATGATATATATACTTCACTAACTCATCATATAACATTACAATAACTCTTAAAAATATTACATATCAATGAATATAGGAATATAAGTATGAAATCATATAAGTGTGATATACATTTAATAATTATGAATAATTACCTAAACATTGTTTACAAATATGAATTCCGCATAATATCACAAACATGAAATAGAAAGAGTCATACTAAATATTATGCAAAACATATTTTCCTAAATTGTTTTATTAACAAAACACATATCTTTCTATGGTAATTACCCAAAATCAATGAAAATAATAAATTTATATCATTAAAAAATGGTAAAAAAATTGTCAAATATAATATGAATATTAGGATTATAAATCGCATCCCTGGAAACATGATATTTTTACAATGTGTGGGTTGGCCAAAACCATATAAGAACTATTTAACATGTTTTAATATATTCCAGGTCTACTATTAACAATCAGAAAAAAGAATTAATGTGGAAAAAAATAAACAATTACCACATTACAACATCTTAGACCCCGTTCACGAAAAGTAAATGGCCCTGGTTGGATTTGAGGCCTTAATAGCACCTTCCTATAGACTAGAGGAAGCTAACTAGATGCAAGAGTCTAAAGGAGGAATAATTAGTGGTTTATAAAATCTATATTGGTAATAAAATATAGTTAATTAATTGTTACGTAAATGTACTATATGAAAATCATCATGATAAATAATAAAGAAAATGAATTAATCAGAATCCTAAAAATAATAAGTCACGATGATACATTAAGCATGGATACAAAAATACATGTATAACAGACATAAATATATGAAAGGGACACCATAACTATATCCATGAGCATCTATATCCCCTATCTCTACCCTTTTGTCCCATCTAATTAATCATATATCTATATAATTGAGAATTACTTTAACATGACCTATAACCATGTTGTATATTTTTGTACAAAATAGCTGGCTGAATAGGTTTTTTTGTGTAAGTAGGTAGGCTAACACAAATGGTGTCTATAACTAATACATCCAATGAATATAAAAATAAAATGTTTTCATTTATAAAAATCAATAGTTTGAAATTTAAATAAAAACCATCCATTTTTTATTATGTTCCCCATGGGACACCCCATTGACCATACATATGTCAGTTTCAATCAGAATTTTTATTAAACTATGTCATTAGACTTGTACATAATATGTACTAGCTAGAAACTTATTGATATGGAAAAAAACCATGGGTAATCAAAAAGGTTCCATGGAATAATCACATAATAAATGACCATAAAAGGTCTATTACACTCTCAATGCTAATCCAAAATATAAGGCTGTGTTAAAATATGTGCGTACCTAAATTAATATATCAAGCTAGAAAAATATTATTTTCATTTCACATATGATCTCGTCAATAGATCCAAAACATAGTAATAATGGTGTCTCTCAAGGGACATCATGTTTAATTTTTCGATTCAACTCATCATTAGGATTCATATAATGTTATCCATGTATATCCTAAAGAAAACAAAATCAATTTTTCATTTGATCTTGTAAATGGAATTATGAAAACTAAATCTAAGTGTTTCCCATGTGAAAAAAATTTGTACTTCTTCAATATGAAACTGTCAATGATATTCCTACTATATAATACTTTTATCGGCCATGGCGTATTATATTAAATTTAACATAATCCATTCCAATGTTATTTCATCATTTTAATAAATTTATCACTGATGGTTTAATATAATTCATTTGATTAAAGATATCTTCCATGGAATTCATACATAGTAATCTTATACTTTTTGAATCCTAACATGAAAGGGTAAGAATGGTTCTCTAAATAATAATTATATCCCACAAGGAGAATTTATTATACCTAATTATTTAATAACACCCAATTAATCATTTCATTTTAAAGTAATCAAGAAGGCCAGATGAGTACAACATTCCCATTATATTTTAATTCATTTGAAACACATTATTTCTTTTCATTAATCAGTTCCTTGCCATATATTACAAGTTAAACATTTAAAAAGAAGTTATTCATTCCCTAACAATTATCAATCCAAAAACAAACATGAATTCTATGTTTTTATGCATACCATATAGAATTTTATTTAATAAAAATAGGATTTCCCAATACTATGCTATATTTTCGTATAAGTATCATGTATTTTATATCCTTAACACCATCTATTTAAGGTTAAATCAATTGAATTTCAAATTTCCAGTTATCATATAATTCTAAAACACAACTTAATGGTGTTTTTTTCATATAAAATATAATACATCATAGAATATGACTAAATGCACATGTGGGTTTATTTGGGATGTGGTTTTAAACTTATAATTTGGTATAGATGTCAAAAACCCACATATAAAACAACTTTAAAAAATAAATTTGAGTTATTAATCACCAGAAGAGATACATGGAAATACGAATAAGTTGAATAATTTAGAAAATATATATACAATGATAGAAAAGTTATATACCATCTACCTCATTCTTTGGATGCTTCAATTATTCTATTTTTGGTTTTTGATTCATGCTTGAACGAGATACAAGAGAAGAATTGTAAAATTCCATAAAAGTAGGGAATACGAGCTCTCATGGAAATATCATTTTATACGATGAAAGAATATGAGATATGATGTATGATAATTATAGGAAAATTGAGGGAAATACATAAAGAATGGTATTGATTTATTCAGACCTTATATGATGTAGATATATCCATGCCTTATGATGGAGAAGATTTGAGGTCAAGTGGATACGTAGAATGCGACATATAGGGGAATAAATAGAGGAGGAATTGTTAATGGATGGAAGGGTATAATGGTAATTTAAAATATTTTTTGGAGCTTCAGGGTTGGCCTGGAGGATTTGAATAACTTTTTTCAAACCATGAAATGCCACTATCGAAAAGAGAATGGTCTTCGTAGGTTTGGGAAAATGGTTAAATAAACTATGCATATATCATGTGGTGTGACTTTCCCAAAGTCACACCCACACACATGGTTGCAATTTAGATCCATATTTACCATATTCTAAACATGTGACATAAACCATTAACTTCATCCATATTTCAAGGTTTTCCTTATAATATTTCATAGTGTCAAAATTTTATTCGTCATATAAAAACATTCAACACAATTTTGACGGAATGGTAAGAACTAATCATACACCTCTGTATACATCTCCTATAATTTTTTTTTAGAAAAAAAAAATTATTATTACACTATCCAAAACACCCAATACACTATATGGTACTTAAATAAATTCTCTAATTTTGTACTATTAAATGTATCACCTATAATAAAATCTATTTTATGCTCAGTTAATTATTTCTCTATTCCACCAAACACAAAACGCAAATAAAATTGAAAATTTTACCCTGTCTATATCACAAAATATATAAAATTCAATATATTTGGGATCATGTTATTAATAATTTTTATATCTATTACAGAGATGATTGATAATTTGAAGTTTATAAGATAATTTACTTCAACAAATCCCCCACCACAAACATTTAGTATTCAAAAAACATATGGGACACACACACGAATGTAGAAAAACGAGATATAATAACAAAGATATCCATAACCCATTAATTCAAAACTAATAAACTATATTTAATAATTAATCAAATGAGATAAAATAATATAAATCGACAACTATAATGTTTCTCCTATAACACAAAATAAGAATCAATTTCCATGATAATAAATCACAAGTTACTGTTAAATCATTTTTATAAGGCCCTAGCATTAAACCTTACTTAATCTGGAGTTATTACAAGATTACACATTGAGGATCTTTTCAGGTTTAGAGTTTTAGAGAATTAGATCATGAAACATGCATTACATTCCACATTTAAACGAAGTGGTTACATAAAAGATAGTATTCATTCTTCCCATCAACGGAAACATATTTAAAATAAATCATAGATTCTTTCTTAACACATCCTTGACACTATCATCACATCATGTACCCTTCCCTTGACCTGTGAAAAGCATTTCAAAAACATGGGATGAGCATAAAAAGCTTAGTAAGGGATCTAAAAATATGGAAAGGAACATGAGTACATGTATACATAAGAATGAAATCATAGTTTACCCATAAAACATAAGCACTTTAACATACCTCATAAAATCATGAATAAATCATAGAAATCATAAGACATAAAAGGTAACATGAGGCATTCATAACTTTCTTACGTAGGGAGTAACCCTCTTGGTTACGTTTGGAATACCCATCACAGTATATTCCCTAAATCTCTTCGGAGAAACCTTAACATTTCACTCCTTCACGTTACCCAATGCATTGGAGAGCTATATCGGGCTCACCCTCCCGTAGTCTATCACGGAACCACCCATCTTCATAATAATGCCAAGAACCTCAACATAATCGTATCACATAAAACATGCATAAAGGAATAATAACATTTCCACCTTTCAATCACAAGATATCAATACAAAACATTGATATAAAAACATTATGAAAACAATATTCAATACCAAAATAAAAGAAAAGTAAAACATGGTATTTATTTTTCTTTTAAAAAAATGTATGGCTTATAGAGGAAGCTGAAACTCAAATAATGGTCACGGCGGCGGAGAAGTCATTGTCGCCACATACGTACGAAAAATACATTCCCTTTTTTCGTTTAGTAAATGCTTCGTATAAAAAATATTCCTTTTGAATAAACGTAAAAGTCAAAGGGGTTTATACACCGTATAAAAGAAGGTTGTGTATAAAACATAATATGCCTCAATAAAAGGAGATTGAGACGAAGTCCCATACAAAGACGGTATCCTTGGTTTAAGGATAAATCAATTACATAATTATGTGTGACAAACGAATACACCAAATATAAGTGGATATTAAGTGTAAAATAATCAAAGGTCATTCACACATATTCAAAGGATGACATATTCAATAACTACATGTTGAACCCAAAGAAATCGAAATTGGGTTAAGAAGTTCCCCTGACAGCCTAACGGTGTCACATCAAAAAAAAGGGTATATCATCACTTGGAGATAAAATTTACATCAATAAGGATATATGAGAACATATCCCAACATAACAATATTTAAATTAAAAGACCCAACAAAAGAAGTCTTTTAAAAAGAGGAGGGTGAAAGGTTCCCTTACCGACATGGGTATCTTTCGAAACATATGCCCCGTGAAAGAAGGGCAATACAACATTGATGTAAATACCCATAAATGAAAGAATATTACACAATGAGTAAAATAATGGTCAGTACATACACCACTCAAAGGAAATTGTGGCAAATGTAGCATAAATCTCACAATAATAAAAGTGAGATGAAAAATCCCTTACGAAAACTCGGCAGCCTAACGACGCCACTTAAAACTTCCAAAAATGGATTGATGAGATAAAATAGGGTATAACATCACATAAAAATAAAATTTACAGCAAGATGAATATAAAAGAACATCCCCCATCATAAAAAAGAGGAGCTTAAAATAAGTAACATAAAGAAGAGTACTTAAAGAGAAAGAGAGAGGTTAGATCTCTTACGAAAATTCCGCAGCCTAACGGCACCACTCAAAACGTCCAAAATGGATTGATGAAAGAGAATAGGGTCTCTCATCATATGAACATAAAAATTAAATTAAGAGTAATATAAAATAACATCCCAATCACAAGAAATATGAGCTTAGAAGGAATGACATAAAAGAGTGTACTTAAAAAGAAAGAGAGGAGTAGGATTCCTTACCTCAAGTCCAACTTGTCTTGTTCGTTTCTTTATATTCCTGAATAATAAACTTTGGTCAATTAATAATTGCCTAATTACCTCCTTTAGAGATTATTATTCAGTTCATATAACATATTATAATTTTATAATAATTGTTTAGTAATGTTAGATCATATGAGATGTTTTTGCCGATGTTTGGCACATGAGTCAAAAATGAACTTGTTTGAAAAAATATTTCCCATGTAGTTATAAGTAAATAATTTCCAGAATAGTATTAATGATTAAAATATCATATATATCCAGTAAATATTCATTTTATACTATTCCATATCATTTTGAGATAAAAAAACGAAAAGAATCGTTCATGGAGACGGTAGGTCGTACGTACGCATGAACGCTACTTTCATTTTTTGATCATATTAATGGAATTAAAACAAAATGAGAGAGATATATATATGTTATAATTCCAGAATGATATCCATAATTTATATGTAATATATTACATATATATCCATTATATATATGTACTTATAATATTACATAACATTTAGAGATAAGAAATGAAATGTACCGTTCATGGAGACGGTAAGCCGTACGTATGCATGAACGCTACTTCCATTTCTATTTCATATTTAATGGAATTAAAACATTTTGATAGATAATAGTATTTTAATTAGATTATGGTATCATATATAATATCATTAAATATATCCTTTATATGTACCACATATGGTATTAACGAATCAAATCACTTTGAGGGGGCGGTAGTCCGCACTTCCTTAAATGAAGATATCGCGTTTACCCATAATGGAAACCATAAAGGTACACCATAAATGAAAAATACAGAAGCTTAAGTAAAACATAAACAAATTAAATATCATATATAAATATATTTTCACCTTAATGGCCACCTTTGAAGGTGTTAGAAGAATGTTGAACAATCATCGTTTCGGGAGGCAGAAATTCTCCATCCACGGAAACAGTATGTTCTTTAACCATTAGATGTAGGTGTGGGTAAGTGTAGCTCAAATAATTCTTATAAAAACATCCTAGTATATTTAAGATACTTTATTTGTTACAAAATAAATGAAAAAAAGAGGTTAGGGGGTTGGAGATGCAAAATAAAACAAAAGGACACAAGTGAAGACATTACCTTAAAATCGGGTAACTCCCATTGGTTTGAGCTCAATGGCTTCCTTGGGAAGTCTTCTGCATAAATTGAGGCTTCAAGGAGTAAGAGAGGGAAGTGGAGAGACAACATGGGCAGGGTTTGGCCGAGCCAGAGGCTTTGGGAGTGTGGTTAAGGAGGTAGAGGTGGGGACCTTTTATAAGAGGAGAGGAGGGGCATTCTTGTAAAGTTACAAAATGTTACTTTATTTTCAAAAGAGTTCCGGATTTTAAAGGTCCCACATTGATTTATTTCGAGGATAAGGTGATAAGGGTTAGAAATCCACTCATCCAATAGGTTTTGGACATGATTAGGTCTTAGATATTACATTATCTTTCCATTTTATTTAAATCGTTAAATAATGAGGTCATCGCTGCATCATCATGATGTCATAAATAATTTAATTTATTTAATGTCTAAAAATTATAAAAAAATACTATGATTTATGAAATCTTTTTATATTTCCAATGACTATTTATAGTCAAAAATATGACTTGTATAACCCCATGTAAATTTTTTTTAGTAAAACATCTCATGTTTGTGTCATTTTTACTTTATCATTAAATAAAAAGGTATTTACGTAATTTTCCAACCAAAGTGCCTCCATGGGGTCCCCAAGTTGACCCATGGATTTTATTGGTCGGCCATGACACATCCAATGAGGTTAGGACATGTTTCTAGGTCATTTCATTTTATTAAAACATTATTGTTACCTTAAACTACACTAATTACCTCTAATCGCGATTAAAAACTTAATAAGTTACTATTCAGCAAAAAATTATTTTAATCCCATTGAACCAAATTTTACTTCTTAATGACAACCATGTATGTCTGATTTTTGAAATTCAAACACAAAGGTGTAAAAATTTCCTAGTAAAATCAGTTTTTATAAGTACCACTTAGTGGTTTCACTATTCATCAAAAATTGAAGTTTTTCAGAAAATTACCAAAAATTCACCCTAAGCTATATTTGATATTCCGAATCCAAAAATGATGTCTATTTTAAAAAATTCAAAACATATAAGTTGCATTAATTAATTTAATAATTAATTCCCGCTGTCAAAACAAATAGTGTGTTTTTATGAAACAAAATGTATCAAAAGATTGACACTAGTTTAAGTCCGATTTCAAAGTGAAATTAATTCTATCGACCACTATTGGATTAAATGGTAAAATTATATTCTAATTTCACTTTAAAACCAATTCAAATGATAATCTAATCATATAAATCAATTAGATTAAAAATAGGTTTAAAATTAAAATACAACATTTTTCACTATTCATTAAAAATTGAACTTTTTCGGAAAAATACCTAAAATTTAAACAAAGTAAATTTTGATGTCCTGATTCTAAAGAAGAATTTTATTTTGTCAAATATAACACATAAAAATGTCAAAAAGTGGATTTAAAAGAGGTTCACCATCAAAAGGCTGTTAATCGACCTTTTAAAGAATATTAGAATGTTTACGCTTAATATTGGATTCATTCGCATTTTTAATCCTCTAACATTTATTGTAAAAAGTAAAAATATTTGACAAACATATATAATCATTTGGTAGTTAGTTCTGTTCATTCCCACCATTACAACGGCTAGACGTTAAATACCATTTAAAAAAAATATTATTTTATTATTAGAGTGCAACGTAAGATTCCCAAGAAACCTTTTGTTTGTATTGGGTACGCCATCGAGAATAGCATCCCCTTTAAAGTAATATTAATATTTGATTCACAAATATGGATAAATATAAAGATGTCATATTCTTTACTTACCTGGGGTGTTACATCCTTCCCCCCTTTTGGAAATTGCGTCCTCGCAATTTTAAAATTGGGCTTGGAAACATCTTTGAAAGTCCCACATCGGAACAAGAGTTGGTAAAACAATCACTTTAAAATAAAGAATGATATGTACAAAGGTTACCCGATTTAACCCATACTAGGATTCCAAGTACGAAAATATGGACATGGAGGAAAAAACAAAGGGTCGTGTTCTGATAGAGAGTGATAGAAAACATGTTTAGGAGAAAGTTAACCACATGAAAATCACAAACTTGTGATGGGTTAAACGGTATTCGATTCCCCAGTAGGAAAAGTTAATAGACAACATTTTTGTTTTAAGTTACTTTTTATTAAGTAATTTATTCATAAGGAAACATAATCACTTATCATGTTGACTTTCAACTTTTACACAAACTCATATTTTCTCCAAAAGATGAGTATTTAGGAATACTTGTTCACATTAAGAGTACAATAATCAACTTCTAGAGAATCACCTAATCCAAAAAAGAGAATTATATAATTCCCATGTCTTTAGACCAAAACCAAAACCAAAAAGGCTAGTACAAGATTATATAATCCAGAAAAGGATAACCCCTTATAAAAAGAAAATCTATTCTTAATCTCTAAAATTTGTCCAACAAAACCCAATGTTCAACGAGGACCATTCGATAATCAATTTGTCCATAAAATTCTTCAATGTAAACCAAACTAAGATTGAAACCCAAATATTTGAGGGATTTAGTCACATATTCTTCCAAGTTAAATCTTATCGTTTATCTCCAAACAACATCAGTTTCTCTTAATGTCTCGTATTGAGAAGTAATTAACCTAATCACATATCCTCCATGATAGGTTAATAAATATCCATAGATAACCCAAAATCAACATACTCTTAATTCATAAAATCATATAACTAAAAATAATTAGTCAAACTAACTAGGGACTTCACGTAGTCTAGTGGTAGGCGATAAATTCCAGTTGCAATTTGGTTGTGGGTTCGATTCCCGCAGCTTTGTCCGACGCGACAGGTTGTCACACGGTCTGCGTGTTTTCCTTTTTATAAAACTCCAAAAATAACCCTAACATGTTTTAACCTAAATCGCTTCCTTATACCTTTAATTTTCATCCGAATTCATTACGATATCAACATCTTAATTCTTGAAGTCTTATTTCACCACCATAAGATAAAATAAAACGATTCCCAAAATGAAAAACATCATACATTGATCATGGCGTCCACTCGGTTTCATCGTCATCTTGCTCACGTAGGTAGAAGTCCCATGCATTACAACAATGATTTAGAGATCCTTCAAAATCATTTGCTTCCTCCATCCAAATACACCTCGTACAACATGGGTCATATGGGTGTTCACAGAAAAACAGTTTTGGAAAATAATCATGTATGACATATAATTCCAAAACATCTGATAAAACATGATTTCTATAAACTAGTCAGACCGAAATTGAGTTGAAACTTTTTATTATTGGTCCTTTTAAAATACCATAAGTATGTGATGTGAGACTATTTTTTAAAAGCAAATATAAATAGGTTGCGCAAGGGTCTCCTTCCTCAGCACCATTTTTAAAATCATAATATGCTTCAAATTCTTGTGATAAGGTAAAATATTTGAAAATACCATGATAATATTTACCTTTCTTGAAAATATTAGAATATTGTGAAAATAGTATTTGTCTAAAAACAACCCATGATCCATGATGATAATGAGGTATAGTGGAGGTGTTTAATATCTCAAACAACTTCTTTCAAGTGAGTTGTATGCTAGAAAAAGTTTCACAATCATCCGAAGATGACTTTGCAATAATTATTGCAAGCACGTCATCAGGAAGAGATAGGAATGTCGTTTGAGATCCTTCTCCTTCCATTCGTAATAGAATTTACTTGACCTGAAAAAAAATGTTATAAAACAAGGATTTAACTGAAATAATAGATATAGGGACTAATCATGTGTCTCACAAGAACTCCTAATCCCGAAAGTTGTCTAAACCGACCTTTGATACCAATTATAAGGCCCCAGCCTTAAACTTAACTTAATCTTGAGTTATTACAAGATTACACATTGAGGATCTTTTCAGGTTTATATTTTTAGAGAATTAGTTCATGAAACTTGCATTACATTCCACATTTATACGAATTGGTTACATAAAAGAAAGTATTCATTCTTCCCATCAATGGAAACATATTTAAAATAAAACATGGATTCTTTCTTGACACATCCTTGACACTATCATCACATCATGTACCCTTCCCTTGACCTCTGAAAAGCATTTCAAAAACATGGGATGAGCATAAAAAGCTCAGTAAGGGATATAAAAACATGGAAAGGAACATCAGTACATGTATACATAAGAATGAAATCATACTTTACCCATAAAACATAAGCACTTTAACATACCTCATAAAATCATGAATAAATCATAGAAATCATAAGACATAAAAGGTAACTTGAGGCATTCATAACTTTCTTACGTAGGGAGTAACCCTCTTGGTTACGTTTGGAATACCCATCACAGTATATTCCCTAAATCTCTTCTGAGAAACTTTAATGTTTCACTCCTTCACGTTACCCAATGCATGGGAGAGCTATATCGGGCTCACCCGCCCTTAGTCTATCACGGAACCACCCATCTTCATAATAATGCCCAAGAACCTCAACATAATCGTATCACATAAAACATGCATAATGGAAACATAACATTTCCACCTTTCAATCACAAGATATCAATAAAACACATTGATATAAAAAAATTATGAAAACAATTTTCAATACCAAAATAAAAGAAAAGTAAAACATGGTATTTATTTTTCTTTTAAAAAAAATATATGGCTTGTAGAGGAAGCCGAAACTCAAATAATGGTCATGGCGGTGGAGAAGTCGGTGTTGCCGCATACGTACGACCAAAACATTCCCTTTTGTCGTTTAGTAAACGCTTCGTAAAAAAATATTCCTTTTGAATAAATGTAAAAGTCAAAGGGGTTTATACACTGTATAAAAGAAGGTTGTGTATAAAACAAAATATGCCTCAAAGAAAGGAGATTGAGACAAAGTCTCATACAAAGACGGTATCCTTGGTTTAAGGATAAATCAATTACATAATTATGTGTGACAAATGAATACACCAAATATAAGTGGATATTAAGTGTAAAATAATAAAAGGTCATTCACACATATTCAAATAATGACATATTCAATAACTACATGTTGAACCCAAAGAAATCGAAATTGGGATAAGAAGTTCCCTTGACATCCTAACGACGTCACATAAAAAAAAGGGTATCTCATCACATGGACATAAAATTTACATCAATAAGGATATATGAGAACATATCCCAATATAACAATATGTAAATTAAAAGACCCAACAAAATAATTCTTTTAAAAAGAGGAGGGTGAAAGGTTCCCTTACCGACATGGGTATCTTTCGAAACATACGCCCCGTGAAAGAAGGACAATACAAAATTGATGTAAATACGCATAAATGAAAGAATATTACACAATGAGTAAAATAATGGTCAGTACATACACCACTAAAAGGAAATTTTTGAAAATGTAGCATAAATCTCACAGGAATAAAAGTGAGATGAAAGATCCCTTACGAAAACTTGGCAGCCAAACGACGCCACTTAAAACTTCCAAAAATGGATTGATAAGATAAAATAGGGAATATCATCACATTAAAATAAAATGTAAAGCAAGAGGAATATAAAATAACATCCCCCATCATAAAAAAGAGGAGCTTAAAATAAGTGACATAAAGAAGAGTACTTTAAGAGAAAGAGAGAGGTTAGATCTCTTACGAAAATTCGGCAGCCTAACGGCGCCACTCAAAACATCCAAAATGGATTGATGAGAGAGAATAGGTTATATCATCATATAAACATTAAAATTAAAGTATGAGTAATATAAAAGAACATCCCAATCACAAGAATGATGAGCTTATAAGAAATTACATAAAAGAGTGTACTTAAAAAGAAAGAGAGGAGTAGGATCCCTTACCTCAAGTCCAACTTGTCTTCTTCGTTTCTTTATATTCATGAATAATAAACTTTGGACAATTAATAATTGCCTAAGTACCCCCTTTAAAGATTATTATTCAGTTCATATCACATATTATAATGTTATAATAATAGTTTAGTAATGTTAGATCATATCATACGTTTTTGCCGATGTTTGGCACATGAGTCAAAAATGAACTTGTTTGAAAAAAGATTGCTCATGTATTTATATGTAAATAATTTCCAGAATAGTATTAATGATTAAAATATCATATATATCCAGTAAATCTTCATTTTATACTATTCCATATCATTTGGAGATAAAAAAACGAAAAGCATCATTCATGGTGACGGTAGGTCGTACGTACGCATGAACGCTACTTTCATTTTTTTGTCATATTAATGGAATTAAAAAATGAGATAGATGTATATATGTTAAAATTCCAGAATGATATCCACAATTTAGATTTAATATATTACATATATATCCATTATATATATGTACTTATAATATTACATAACATTTTGAGATAAGAAATGAAATGTACCGTTCATGGAGACGGTAAGCCGTACGTACGCATGAACGCTACTTCCATTTATATTTCATATTTAATGGCATTAAAACATAATGATAGATAATAGTATTTTAACTATAGTATGGTATCATATATAATATCATTAAATATATCCTTTATACGTGCCACATATGGTATTAACGAATCAAATCACTTTGAGGGGGCGGTAGTCCGCACTTCCTTAAATGAAGATATCGCGTTTACCCATAATGGAAACCATAAATGTACGCCATAAATGAAAAATAAAGAAGCTTATGTAAAACATAAACATATTATATATCATATATAAATATATTTTCATCTTAATGGAAACCTTTGAAGGTGTTAGAAGAATGTTGAACAATCATCATTTCGGGAGGCAGAAATTCTCCATCCACGGAAACAGTATGTTCTTTAACCATTAGATGTAGTTGTGTGTAAGTGTAGCTCTAATACTTCTTATAAAAACATCCTAGTATATTGAAGATACTGTATTTGTTACAAAATAAATGAATAAAAAGAGTTTAGGGGGTTGGTGAAGCCAAATAAAACAAAAGGACACAAGTGAACACATTACCTTAAAATCGGCTAACTCCCTTTGGTTTGAGATCAAAGGCTTCATTGGGAAGACTTGTTCCCAAAGTTAGGCTTCAAGGAGTAAGAGAGGTAAGTGGAGAGACAAAATGGGTAGGGGTTTTCCGATCCAAAGGCTTTGGGAGTGTGGGTAAGGAGGTAGAGGTGGGGGCCTTTTATAAGAGGAGAGGAGGGGCACTCTTGTAAAGTTACAAAATGTTACTTTATTTTCAAAAGAGTTTCGGATTTTAAAGGTCCCACATTGACGTATTTCAAGGATAAGGTGATAAGGGTTCGAAATCCACTCATCAAATAGGTTTTGAAAATGTTTAGCTCTTAGATATTACCTTATCTTTCCATTTTATTTAAATCGTTAAATAATGAGGTCATCGCTACATCATCATGATGTCATAAATAATTTAATTTATTTAATGTCTCAAAATTATAAAAAAAATACTATGATGTATGAAATATTTTCATCTTTCCAATGACTATTTATAGTCAAAAATATGACTTGTATAACCCCATGTAAAAGATGTTTTAGTAAAACATCTCATGTTTGTGTCATTTTTACTTTATCATTAAATAAAAAGGTATTTATGTCATTTTCCAACCAAAGTGGCTCCATGGGGTCCCCAAGTTGACCCATGGATTTTCTTGGTCGGCCATGACACATCCAACGATGGTAGGACTTGTTTCTAGGTCATTTCATTTTATTAAAGCATTATTCTTACCTTAAACTACACTAATTACCTCTAATCGCGATTAAAAACTTAATAAGTTACTATTCAACAAACAATTATTTTAATCCCATTGAACTACATTTTACATCTTAATGACAACCATGTATGTCTAATTTTTAAAATTCAAAATAAAATGGTGGAAAAATTTCATTTAAACAGAAAATCAGTTTTTATAAGTATCACTTAGTGGTTTCACTATTCATCAAAAATTGAAGTTTTTCAGAAAATTACCAAAAATTCACCCTAAGCTATATTTGATATTCCTAATTCAAAAATGATTTCTATTTTAAAAAATTAAAAACATATAATTTTCATTAATTAATTTAATAATTAATTCCTGTTGTCAAAACAAATAGCGTGTTTTTATGAAATAAAATGTATCAAAAGATTGACACTAGTTTAAGTCCGATTTCAAAGTGCAATTAATTCCATAGACCACTATTGGATTAAATGGTAAAAACATATTCTAATTTCACTTTAAAACCAATTCAAAAGATAATATAATCATATAAATATATTATATTAAAAAGAGATTTTGAATTAAAATATAACATTTTTCACTATTCATTAAAAATTGATCTTCTTCGGAAAAATAACAAAAATTTACACAAAGTAAATTTTGATGTCCTGATTCAAAAGAAGAATTTTATTTTTTCAAATATAACACATAAAATTGTCAAAAAGTGTATTTAAAAGAGGTTCGTCATCAAAAGGTGGTTAATCGACCTTTTAAAGAATATTAGAATGTTTACGCTTAAAACTGGATTCATTCACATTTTTAATCCTCTAACATTTATTGTAAAAAGTAAAAATATTTTTCAAACATATATAATCATTTGGTAGTTAGTTCTGTTCATTCCCGCCATTAAAACGGCTAGGCGTTAACTACCATTTAAAATAATATTATTTTATTATTAGAGTCCAATGTAAGATTCCCAAGAAACTCGTTGTTACATATTAGGTACGCCATCGAGCATAGCATCCCCTTTAAGGTAATATTAATATTTTATTCACAAATATGGATAAATATAAAGATGTCATATTCTTTATTTACGTGGGGTGTTACAATTTTGAATCACAATATGATCATTTCAGAAATAATAATTTTTATCCTCAAAAGAAACAGTATTTGTTGATATTCATGGAGAGAACTAAATAAATAAATATATATATATATATTGACAACAAATAACCAAGAAAAACAATTGAAATTTTTTGATTCAACACAAAATGTGCCAATAGAATTGATCACCGAGATGAAATGAGTTTATAAAATCTCTTTGTGTAGTATCATATGTCATGAAAAAAACACATTTGAAGAATAAAAATAAAAATTAAATGTGTTTTTGAATAGAATAATAAAATAGTATACCATAATTAACATCACATTGGATTTGAAAATGGTTAGGAAAACCAATCTATAACTCTGTTCCCATATAAATACAACGAGAGAATGCCCATGATTTGGAAACATTTTTTGAAAACCCATGAAACAAAGTTGATGAATTTCCATATCACCTATTATTAAATTAGAGGATAAGGAAGTATAGATTTGAGTATGGAATCACTGTTTTCTGTAACTCCAAAAATAGATGAATTTATTCTTATAATGACAGGCTTGGTTTAACCGGACAATTTTCATAATGTGAATAGTCCAAGATAGCAGTCCAAAATATATCCCAAGAGTAACCAGTAAAATATTGAACAAAATATATTGTAAATAAAAATATTCAATCTTAAAAGTGATGTTGGGATGTTACAATTCGATCATCCATATCACATTATAAATTAAAAAATTCATATCATGGATGGTTGCTCTAAAATGAGATGAGGTCACTACTCCCTCGTCAATTTTTACCACTCCCAAATTTCTCTATAATATGTTCCATTACACCATAACACTTAGTTTAGTAAAATATAATTTTCATTAAGGGAATTATATTGAAAATAATCATTTTATAGTGGTTATTATACTAGTAAAACATATATTTTTGGATCTATCTCTACCCACATCAAGACATTAATAATATTTGGATGATAATAAATTTGTTGAGGTGTGTGGAATACGTCATGAAAAAATGTCAACTATGTTTTAAAAATAAATTATACCATTCTAGTATGATAAATAATCCCAAAAGGTCAAACATATATAAAATCCAATTTACCATGATTCCCAATAAAAAATGAAAAAAACACAAGAAATATATTCAATAAAACCACGTCACTATTTGAGAATCATAACAGATTACAATGACCAATAAATTATGTTATATCAGCATTATGGGCCATTAAAAATCATTAACGAATAACTAGAATATTCAGTAATTTGTTATAGTGAAAAATAATTCCCATAAGTTTTTTCTTTATTTTAGTTGACCATTAAAAATGTGATTAATTGGGCGACCATTATGATATATGAAAGGGGATATTCAAATAAAAACATTGTTTTTATTTTTATAATAATTTCAACTAGTATCATTTTGATATGAAAAGAAACTTCAAAATACATAATGCAACTACATGTAATATCAGTTGTGATTTTGATATCACACCTCATCTGACCATCAATATTAAGATAGAATTCCATACACAATCAGACCATATTCCCATCACCTCATTGAGTACCTCCTAGAAGCAGTAAGTAAAAAATAGACTATTCTATAATAAAACAACATATGGTAATCCATAAAAACTAAAATTTATTACACATACATATTTTGAAAATTATAATCTTTATAATGTACTAAAATTTTAGTTATTTTTTCTAATTTATTCAATAATAAAATAACCACATAGTGATAGTTCATCCCGTGGGGTGTTCATGGAAATCTAATGACTAAATATATGGATACATGATCTCATTACCAAACTGAAATAGAAAGATTCTACGGAAAAAATGGATTTTTAATGTCACCCCTAATATATTAGAAGGGATAAGAACACTATACAGATTTATCTAATAAATTCTTCATTCATAGTAACCGTCAGTGGTGTTTTTTATTAAAATACATCATCGTAGTGATGGGGGTGAAAAAACAAGTAATAACTAAGAAAATATTGCATCATAGTCATCCTAATAGATACTAGGATTATATAATGACTCCTAAAGAAAATAATTCATTCTAAAAAGATAGACTAGTTGAAAAAAAAATCTCCCCACTATAGAGGGATCCTGTAATTTACATGACATAAACATCATAATGTTGTTCCGAAAAAATTGACTTCAAGAGAGATGATTTAATATGATAAATTCTAGAATCATAACAATATGATTCTTCCATAATTATAGGTGAATATGATTATAATGTGTAATGATATTCTATTCCTCCATTATTTTAATTTTTTTTTTGAGATTGAAATGTTAGTGAAGGTCATCAAAAACAATATTCACATTTATGGGGATATAATAAGTTCCAATTAATTTTTTTTAAGGTAATATATCTATCAAAAATACACGTGGATAAAATAATAAAATGAGATAATTTATCCTATATTCTTATAATTATAAATGATAGTGATCCTATCACAATAAAATTATAATGGGCAACACCTAATAGAATACATAATTGTGGTTTGATATAGATCATGAGTGGGAAAATTATTTTATTATGGATTAAGTATAAGAGATCCATATTTGACTACATAATCAAATTTATTTGGAAGACATATCGTAATTTCATTTTGATAATAAAAAAATATTCAACTTTTCTATAACTTTTCCAGAATGTTGTTTTGAATATCATTCACTTTAACTATTAAACGATGGCAATAAGAATATTTGAAAATTTTGTAAATCCAACTTTCAAAAATTAAATATGAAAAAAATTCATCAAAATGGTTCAATGGATACATATTCACAGTCATAGAATAATTAATCAATTGAGAAAATTCAATAATATGAAGAGTTCTATTAGCCATCATGATAAAAATAATAGGTGCTTCCAATGGGGATACAGAAGAAGTAAAAAAACAATTCGTTTAAATAAAATTATTTAATGATAAAAAATTTCAACTAATATATTTTTATATGTAATAATACATATCAGTTCAATTTGAATTGTATCCTAACAATATCCATCAATGTGTAAACTGAGATGAAGAATCCACAATGTTTCATGCATTACCAAATGATGTCAAAAATTAAGATTAAAACATGAAATAAAATAATTAATACATGAGACATAAAACATATACTCAAAATATTGAACTACAAAAAATAAAGACTAAAGAACCACAATATGGCCATATAAAAAACAAAACCATCATATAATGAACATGATAATAACCAAAAGAATATGGTGAACTATCTAAAACCATTCACATTACCAATTTTCAAAAAAACCACATTTATAAACACATAATGGAAAATATAGTGTGTGAGCATAGTGTAGAGGTATTTAACTAATGAATATATAAAATTTAAAATTACATTAAATCATTAGTCTTATATTTAAACAAAAATAATTCATTAAATATTTTTTATAATATTAATTGTTTTTAAAAAATTGTTTTGTTTTTATTAAAAATTTTAATATATTTACATGATAAGGAATATATAAGTTTAATGTTATATATAATCAAATCTTAATAAAACCTATCTAAGGATACAATATAATAAATGTGAGTGCAAAACCAATTATGACATATACAGTGATTTTTTAAACAATATATTTATAAAAAATGAATTGAATTGGGATCTATCCTATGAGAATACATGATGCAATATAATATAAATAACTAATTAAAATATCATTTGAAGCCAATGGATATCATCTCATGGTTACATTATATTTATTTGATATCCTCCATTGAATTCACATACTATAAACTTATATGTCGATCAAATGACACCACAAAAGTTCCCTGAGTGCTACCCTTGTAAAAACCACTTGAAAACTGTAATCAAATTTTTTATTAAATTAATATGGTCAATCATTACCTATTTCATTATTAAAAACCCATTATCAGTTAAAACCCACTATTAATGTATTTCATAAGACACAAAGTCCAAACAAAACTAGTTTTAAATGAAAATCTCCTTCCAACCCAAAAATAAAATGATAAAAACCCATAGTGATATCATTTAAAACTTTAATAATAAAAAACAAGGAATTTTCACATAAAACTAATGTTTTCAATTAATTATACCCTTTTTATACAGAAAAATACCTAATGAGTGGAGAATAACCCCAAATAATTGATCTCCAAAATTACAGTCTATAAAATGATCAAAAGTGTTGTTTAATGACTTAAAATCACAATTCGGAACATATGGATCATGAGCTATAATTGGAATAATTCATGTATATTAGGGGAATTTAATATATTTATGTATTCTAAATGATATATTATCATGATGAATCCACCCAGACCATGCTAGAGAGCCTTCAAACCACATTGATGATCCTATTTCTAAGATGTATTAATTTTTCTATCACCCAAGACAAAAAAACTATTGTGTTTAAATAAAATCACTCACATCCATGTGAACTCTAAAAATATGAGTTCATACCTCACTCATATCCTATTATCATTGGAAAATGCAATGGAGTTGACGAAGCCACCATGCCACAAAAACAAGAAACATGATATGTGGGATACCATACAACCTTCCTCCATGATATAGGGTTGTTGTATTTGGAAGATCCTACCATATTAAACCCCATGGAAACTACTCTGGAACATCTAACCCCATGTAGTAGAAACCAAAATCCCTACACATTTATTCATACACACAATGGATTGTCCCATATTAAATTATAAGGAAATAGTTAATTATCTACCAAACTCCTAGAACACAATGTTCATACTCATAAAACATAAAATAGAGCATACACAAACCTATAGGGTGTCATAATTCTACACACAATGAAATATTTTTTTCCCCATAAATATCTCATTATACTAGACTGTATAAAATTGAATGGAAATACATCCTAAACAACAAATACCTTTCTAAAATTTCATGACAATATCATCAAGACTTCAATTATATATGGACTATTGATATTATTTTACAATGTATTATCATAGATCTGTGCTTCATAATATCAACTCGTTTCTCATCCATAGTGAAATCATTCCCATGATAAAAATTCTCCCATTCAATTAAATTGGATGTTTTTAGATGTCAACTCGATAACATTGATACATGAAACAAGTCATGAATTTTTTTCAGTGATATCAAAGGTTCAATTGATAATCAACGATTCAAATTCATTCAACGATCTTTAAGGGTCCCAAATACATTACTCCAAATATATTCTACATATCCACTAGAATGTGTCTCTAAAAATGGGAAAATATTATAAATACCAAATAACCAAAATAAATGTCTTGATGCTAGATAAGATTGTATGTATAAAAACTATGACAACCTTTTTCATTACCAATCACTTCATTGTCACTAGAAATTGTTGTATCATATATTGAACAAGGCACATTCCAACCAATGGTAACTCTTCAAATTCTTCCTAACACAATTGAGATCAATATTTTTTTCAATGAAAAACATTGTAGGGTTACATATGAACCAATCCATGAATACTATGGTTATAGTAAAATTCAACCTGTGGAATTTTCTTTTCCAATTAATGAAAAAACTGAACAACACAATCTTAGAAGATATCTTTAATACTCTAAACTAATATATATATATATATAAACATATTTAGAAGGATGAAATTGTATAAATAATTTTAATTTGGAACCCATAACCTATTGAATACTCTATAAAACTATGATTTGAACTGCATGTATTTGTTTAAAATAATTTTTATGGATCTTTGTGATATATCATACCCTATCGTAAAGACATGTTATTGTTTTGTTTACATTTATTGTCTCTTTTATAGGTATGAATTGACCATTTTTCATGTTTCTAAAATTAGTCTTCAAAATCTCATCATCAAAGTATTATTTTATTCATTACAAATTATGATGTCTAAAGAAATATCATCACACATAAATATCAAATGGTTAAATGTTATACTAAACTAGATGTACTCTTATATTCCTCTTTAAATTTATGACAAGTGACTACACATGATATGATCTACGTAATTGACTTTCTCCTTCATGTCCACCTATATAAACATCTCAATTTGTGAAACATTTAGTTAGTCCTAGGGTGTTTGGACCAGCAAGATCAGTGTCATCAATCCATTAACCCCATTCCTCAGAGAAATAGAGAGGCCTATCCTACCTCAGAACCACTAAATTTTTATTTGATACTGAGACCACTCACTTGATGTCTCTCCACTATTTTATTTTTTTACTAAATCACTAAGAATTGGTGAATAATAGTTTCTTGATATAATATTACTAATAAAATTTTGATTCATCCTTTATCATAGTTACGAACACTTTAGATATGCCACTTTTATTCCAAATAACATCTTCATGAATAAACTCATCAATGAAAACACATCCACTGATTCTTTTAAGACAGTAGTTGGTAATTTCATTATAGATATAAAAAAATGTATTAAAATAATAAACCCAGTATCATTATCACAAAATTAGTTCCCTGAGTGTAAAAATATAATTAATTATTTGAAAATTTTAATATTATAGGAATCGATCCTCGTAGATACATTGAATCTATGTTTTGATTGGATCCATAACCACATCCAACTATAGATCAGAGTAAGGTTAGTTAATTTAATGAGTGTAAAATTATGGAGAGCAACAGGTCACCCCCTTTTTTCCCTATATCAATACATAGGAAAATCCATTATAATAAGCATGATAAAAATATTTTAAACTATACCTTGTTCTGAAATAATCACAAAATTATAAAAACACAACCATTCCTTCCATTACTCAATTGAGGTGTAACATTTATCATTCCACCCAGACAAAACACCCTTATGGGTTAAATATTTGATTAGATCTTTATACTAATAAATGTCCTAGAAAATATATTTATAATAACACACAAAACTGAAAATATCCTAGTCAAAACATATTTGTGGAATTATCACAATAAATTATGATATGAATGTTATTATGAAATATTTATAAGTGCATATAAGTTACAACATTCCCTATAACATTAAATTCATGGATCCAAAACCTACACATCGAGAACATACCATAAAAGTGTTTTTGTCTTAAAATTCATCATCTTGTATACAAATTATCCTATTTCTCCTAATCTGGCCGTTATTAAATAGATATATAATACAGACACTAACAATGATGATTTATTTTATTAAAATATTATTGATCTAATTAATCAACTCCATAAATACTATAAGAGAATTGTAGAAGTCCAATAACATAAAAAGAAACTCAAAATATCCCATATTGTCTCATAAACAATATATTATTTATATTCCCTTCTCAAAATTAAACTAGAAGAAATTCAACTACATCATAATCATATAAAACAAAAGACTAACTATGTGTTGATGAAAAGTATCATCAAATATTTTTTGGGAATAAATGAATATAACGATCACCATATTTAACTATTGATAGTCAATATGATGTTTTAGGAATCTTTATTCCTTCATTGAAATGAGGACATCCAAATCGAATGTTGAAAATCAAGAGAAAATAAATCCTTTAACCTCTAAGACTATAGTATTTATTTTATATGAAATTAGATCTGAAGGATCCATGCATTATTATGGAATCAAAATCAATATCATACATGGAAGAAGGTGAATTGTAAACTAAACCATTGTATATGGTGTCAATAAAAAGAGTCCATATTGAATTTCATGGCATACACACTCAAAATTGAATGAATTGGACTTATCAATTGATATTAAATTGTATCAAGGAGATTATTCTATAACTGGAATGATATCACTATACCATAAGGAATAACATTCCCTTCCCACTGAGATCTAGAATCCCACTAACCCAAAAATAAATGAAAAACTATTTTGGGATGTTGAACTAAAATCTATGACAAAAAAACTATATTTTATCATTATATACAATCATCCAATAAATTTCAATGATCATTTTTATGATATTAATATCAATACTCTAAAAATATAATTCAACTTCAAAGTCCGCTATTATCACCCAATTATGTAATTCTAAAATATGGTTCCATGTTCCTGTCTAATGGAATATAATTTTCCAAAAAATTTAAATTTGTTCAATACCCAATCCCAACATGTCAAAAAATATTTTTTATCTATAAAATAATGGCTAAATCTATTATCAAAAAAATTTGGTCATTAATATGATATAAAAACTCTACCACAAATTGTATACAGTCTCACCACTAATATTTATTGTGGATACTCTTCTATGTTGTGAAATCTAGTATAAGATCAAATTATATATTCCATAACATATATAACATCCATGTTTTCTTAATTATAATACCCAAAACCCCTTGAAGAATATGAATTAACCTTAAAACGCATGATTAAAGTGGATCCAGCCTAACTACCTTTGGATATCCATCTAAAAAAAGGGTTGAGACGACTATATTTTTTTAAAACGATCAAAATTACTGGGAGAGTCCATAAATTTATGTTTTCTATAACCAGGTATTCCACCAATAATATAAAGTAAACTATTTCATTAATGATGATGCCAATAAAATTGGTCCTAAAATTTAAAATATAGAATTATAATTATTTTCCAAGACATAAGACACACATTATTTAAAAACTATTATAACTAAATCTAATCGGAAAACAGTTTTACATCAATGTCTTCCTCTTCCGTAAGTACATTTCCAACTACCTCAAAAAATATTGAAGGTTAAATAAAATTTTCATAAATCAAATATCTTCCCTTAGTTTTATTTTATTCCTCCATTTATTATGGTAGTAATTTTTAAAAATAACTATTGTTCATTACACTGACTCAAAAAAATTGGTGAAATACTCTAAAAACTTATTCTCCCCTTTCTTGAGGGTAATGAATCAATCGATATCTATACAAACATTGTTATTTTAAAATAATAATTATTGATTAATTTCAACAAAAAAATTATAGGTAACCTCATCCTGCAACATAGTTCACATAATAGTGTCATGCCTAATAAAATATGTTTAAAACCAAATAATTTTTTGATATTTTATTTCAAGAAATTGGATGGTCATTTCAGTCATGTAAATCAACAGGTCATATTCCTATGATCACTTATCATCACTTTAAATGCATGAATTCTTCCTAGTAAATTATATTCCATTATCCACCACTAATCCTTTGTGTCCAATACCCACCTTCCCCAATGTATTTTTATAGAGGATTATAGTTTCCACTGTAGAAGTGACAAGGAGAGTATTTTTCAATGGATCTTGTCACACTACATCTCTATTTATTTTTGGAATTGATATTCTATAAGGTATTATATAATAATTGGAAGAAAATAAACAATCGAAATTAGAGAAAATTTATAAATCATCAGAGAAATAGTAAGAATACATATTTTTTCATTTAAATTGAAATATATAAAATAATAATATATTTAATTAATAAAATTGAGAAATGAGAGTAAAAGATTCATCTATATTAACTCCATGTTTTGTTCATTTGAATAAAAATAAACACAAAGTCTTAAGATCATTAATAATTCTGTATCCTCCCAGAGAAACTCTTAATTAGACATAAAACAGAGCATTCTAGAAACCATCCCTCAAATATTATAAGAATTATTAGGGTCCTGGATCTATTAAAATTAGACCTGAAACCAAAGCCTTTTAGTATCATAAAACATCTAATATTGTATTCATATATAATTCCATTTTGTATATAATAAACATATGTCAATTAGAAATTTCATACAAAGTGGTTTTCCACTAGTTTTTGTGTAATGTTACATATATGAATTCCCATGTATAAAAAAATGTGTGAAAACATAATATTATAACAAAAATATATATATAACCATGGTACATTTAATTTTAATTATAATAGATAAACATGAAGACAAATAAGACCAGATAAAGACAAGCCTCTGCATATCCATCACTCACTACCAAATTGTCCTAGTATGAAGGCCTTGACAACCAACAGAAGTATAAAAACATCATGATTCCATTCATTTTAACAATTCTTAAAAATGCACATCTACAAATTAACATAGTGAAATATTATGACGTGATGAAAAATCCTAGTAATATATAACCAAAAAATGTACAAAAAGTATTATATAATGAATATAATTAAATATTTAAAACAATTTCCAATTTTTATGGGTTTCAAGAAGAAGATTCATTAGAAAAATATCCAATGGTTTTCCCTAAAAACAGTTACATATTTACATAATAAGGATCAAATAAATTACAAGTGTGATATAATGAAATAATAAAAATAAAATGATACACCATATGAAATTCTAGCGAGCTTCTAACCATGATATATACCATCTAGTATAAAACCATGAATATATGAAAAAAAAACTATAATTTTATCTCATGAACATGGAAAAAATACTCATACATAAAAACCCAATAATTCAGACACCACATTAACCAACTAATATCGTGTACTGGTCATAGTCAGTTGATATCAGATCCTCTAGAAATTTCATAAACCCTAATGTGACATATTTGATTCTTGACACACTTAAGCATCACAATTTCTTCACATTTTAAAATTCATTTTCAAAACAATTATATCAATTTAAAATTAATTTTCAGAGGGAATAATTTTTTCCCACATGCTTAAAAATCGATTATTGAATCAAAAAAACTCTAATGGTATATCATAAAAACCATATTATAAACCAAATTATTTTAATGAAATCACCATTTAAAAGAAAAAAAATGGAATAAATTCAATCATGATGTGAAATAAAAAAATAAAATCATAAACTATGTAAATGGATAATAATATATTGATATTCAATGTTATATCTTTTATGTAGAGACACCTATATAAATATGGCATGAGAAAACCAAAATTAAATCATCCAACCCCTTTGTATGTAAATTATTAAAAATAATATTGATGACCTTAAAACATATCAAGGTATTATATTGTTAGAGAGATAAAGGTGTATGATGACCATAATTAAATATAATTTTAATATTTATTGTCATAAAATAATTTAAAATACCATGAAAAATCCTCATTGACATTTCTACATAGCCACTACAAAATGAATATGTTCACATTTGCAAGATATAGTAATTATTTTATCACAGATGGATGTGGTTAAACACAAAGTGATACACTAAAAACACACATGGCTATCTGGACTCTAGTTGCAATTTTTCTGTATTCTCACATATATTATTCTTTCATTGTGAGGATATGTGTATCTTATGAAACTAAGCTGGAAAATATTGAAACCTGATATGTGAGTTGTCTCAATACCTAGATATGCACTATATGGGTAAATATGTTTTAATATAGTTAAATATACCACTCATTATACACTATGTGATAGATTCGTGCTACATATAATAATATCCAACTTCACTACACAATATACGACACCAACCACAACACATCCCACTATAAAATTATATGTAACCTAATAGTTACATCCAAAATGAGTAGAGCTTGTAGTATTTACTCTCAAATAATCAAAGAGAGAGTTAAAAAACCTAGATAGAATCAAACTATATAGTAGGTATATATATATATCAGTTTATTTGAACAATTATATTGACTGGAAATGGTAACATTACCTTTTACTGGAAGTCGATAAATGTTTTTGCGAAATGATTTCGTAAAATAAATGAACCCAAAAGAAAATCGTATATATATTAAATATCCACTTGCGAAACTAGAGAATTAAATAAAACTCTCTAAATAATGTTGATGGTAACATGTTTGAATACACATTGGATCCCATCCACAATGCATAACATAGGTATTCTGATTATGGATAGTAATGAACAACCCATAATGATTGAAATATACCTTATCTTGATAGGAAACAAACAAAAATATTCTTACGATAACATCACATAGATAAAATTTTATAATCTGAATGTTCAATACTATGTCAACATTATAGATCAAAAAAGAACATGTCTGGAATTTAAAACCATTATCCTTTTTTATTACCAAGAGGAATCACCAATTCCATAACGAGTGGAATTAGTTTTATTTTAAATTTCAATATATCCAAAAATATTTTTTATCTAATTTTTTTGAGGAACCAATATTTATAAAAATAGATGCTATAGATCTTGAATTAAATATTATACCTCTCACTATCATTGGTCCCATGTCGAGATACACTAAAACACCATTATTGTTTGCATCATCTTTAATCCAATTTCATGTGGCTAGATCCACGTTGAAAGAGAAACATTTGACAAAAAAATATTCCCTGTTCGATTTTAATGTTATTTGAATACCAAACAAACTAAATGGTAATAATCATTTGTTAAATAATTAAAAAAAATTAATTAATATAGAATTACATAATGGTTTTGATGATCGAAAATTACTCATGATTATTTGAAGAAAACGAATTGATGAAATAGAAGTTATGAATTTTTATTGTGTATCATGGTAATCCATTGAAAAGAATTTGAAATGATAATATGTGTAATTTTTATGAATAAACATGACTATTTTGGAAGGATGAAGATCATATTTTGATTTTTTCATATAGTTGATGATTATTTTTTGATGTGAATTTATAATATCAAAATTGTAAAGGAATAAATGACTCAATGATGATAAGAGTCAGCTATTATATAAAATGAAGATGATAAAAGGATATTTTGATTGGAAAATACCAAAATTTAATGATATAGAAATTTAATGCTACATATAAATCTGGTATAAATGTTAGTAAATATTAATATTTTTATTTTTTAATGATAAAATATATTGAGTAATGGTTATTACATTATTTATACGTTTTATGAAAGGGAATAATGAAGTAGTTTTATGAGTTTAGTGATGTATAATTTTTAAGCACACATTATCCAATGAAAGGAGTCACAAACATGTTAGTTGTCTTGTAAACACACTATTTCACATACCATGATTCAATTAAGAGTAGTTTATATATATTTTTAGTATTCATGAATGATTGAATTATTATTTTTGGTATTTATAATCAAATTGATATAAGGGAACCAAATGTTTTATTCAGTATAACGTGGTGATCCATGTCAAGTAAATTTTGTTTTTTTCATGTATTCACATTGAGAAACGAATAATTTTTGTTTTTATACTTATATTTAATAATATTCTAATTAGAATTTTTGGATTTATAAATTATATTATATATTACTAGAAACTTATAGTAAGAAAATAACCCATATATACCGATGATATGTTGTGTATTTGAATTTAGACAACAAAAATAATATTTCTAACAAGAGAAAATGTTATTTAAACTATTCAAAAAAATTACTAAAAAAATTAATTAGATATATATATATATCCTACATATTATTTAAATGTTAATATACATTATTTTAGTGGGAAACATTTATTCTATAGGATCATTAGAATCCATTAAATATGTTGAGTTAGACTGATTAATATACCATCATAATATTTATATAGTGAATAAATAAAATAAATACAATTGGAGAAGATTATTTATTAGAACTCAATGTCATATGTTTGAGATTAAGCTTTATATATTTTTTTAGAGACATCTGACAACATTTAGAATATATTTTATAATATTTCATTAATATTGACATTTTAAGATGAAAAAATACATATATAATCCATTTCCATTCACCAAAAATAAGTGGGATCTAGATAAATAAATAATAAGAATTTTTTCATTCAATTTAATTCAAATAATATGACATTAAAAAAATTTAATATTATATTCACATGAGTAATATATTTAATATATTACTTTGGGGATAAAAAAGAAAGAGAATAAGTTTGTAGACATCAACACTATAGGTTCTCCTTGTAATATTCATGTATTTATTCATTGTTTTACCTTTATTGTTTTTATATGGGGATGTGTGTTTTTTGGGTATATAGAGATTGATATATTCAAAATAATGAAAATAATGGAATAATTATAATTTTTAAAATTAATATAAAATGTAATTAGAATACAATTTCTAAACATTTCAACCACCCTTTCAATAGATGTATACAGTGAATTGGGTATGTCATTATCAAATTTACCATGTGGGAATGTCATCAGCCATGATATAATGGTATCATAAACATGAGCTTCCCAAAAAAAATAGGATTTCATTTTTTTAATCGAATAAATAAACCATCCAGATTTAATTATACCATCATTAAAATTTTATATAATAGATCTTGACTAGAATGTACCCATGAATCTTTTACCATATTATATTCCTTGTAGATTTCATAGATTTTACTTTATGTTATATTCCCTATATTTTTAAAACGAATCGGTTCAACTGATACCATTATACTTATGAGTGATTCCCATTCAACCACATCTAATGAAATACAATTATTTATCTCTAAGATATTATAGAAACTCATAAAATATGATAGGAAATACCATTTTTTTGTTCGTATTAGAGCTCTATTATGAGTTGTTAAATATAATGTACAAAAAAATATCCACTTAATTGAAATCTTTGTTCGTCAAAAACTTAATATATATTATTATTTGTAATATTAAATTTATCTATTAAAATAGTTTTTGTAATATATGTCACTGAAAAAATTAAAAATAAATGGGAATGTACATGAAACAAATTTTTATGAATTATATACTACCATGTAAAAGGACCATGTGTGAGTATAGCACTACTGGGATAGAAGTTGGTGTGGGTGTGTGGATTAATAGTTATCAAAATTAATAACCCATTTTTTATTTAGGATACTATGAATATGATAATAATGTTGATTTCATTTTTATAAGAAGATCGATGAAAATGAATAAACTTATATTTAGGGGAAACATCACTGACTATTTTATCAAGTATCTTATTTATTTTTAAAAATAGATTCAATCTAATTTAACACACTAACAAATTATTTGAAACAATATAAAGGGATTGGTAAAGGTTTTGGCCTTGAAAACCTTGTATAAGAATTGAATGAATAATTTTATTTTTTTAAATAAATATTACATCATATTAAATCATGTCCCTCCATTGTTGGGATTTTATGCTCACCCTTTATCGCATATAAAATAATCTTGAACTTCCTTTTCAGAATTATATATGTCATCGGTTATAATCCCCATTGGTGTTTTTTGAAAAACTCATCACAATCATGTGTACATATCCCAATTGAATCACATATTTTTATTGACTTTTGATTGATCATGTAATGATTCAATAAATTATTAAATAATAAATAGAAACATGAATTTTATATAAATAATTATAGATATAATGGTGTATCATTATCTACCATTTTATATGTCTAAGCTACAAATGTTGTAATTTATTATTCCCCATTTCATTTTTTCCACAATTTTCACATGAAATATTAATTTTATACATATATAAACTGATTTCTTATTATTGTTTTCATGAAAATGGATTATGATATCATTTTATCATAATAGGATTTAGATTATTTTATCCACCAGTCCAAATCTAACAGAAAATAAAAAAATATTTAGCGAAATTGTTCTTATGAGATTCCATTAATTGTGGTAAAGGAATCATCCCTATATTATGCTACAAATATATATCCTAAATCATATAAACCTAACATTAATATACATTACTATCACCGTAAAACACATTTTTTAATATAAATTAGGAAAAATATCATGATTCAATAAAGATTATTTTAAAAAAAAATTGTATTCAACATCATTATGATGAAACATTTTATTTTGAATCATATTCCATATATTCATAACAAAACAAAATATTTTCCCAAATCATTATATAAACATATCTTATCCATGATCTTATTTCATTAATTAATATTTTAAATCAACTCATATAGATTAATAATTTTTTAAAATAACTCAAAAAAATTGTATTATAAATTCACTTTAATGTGATTCTTCATTATCTATATGATCCTCACCATCTATGGTGTTAATAGAATTATCTCTAAAATTGATCATAGACTTGAGATCAATTTCTCCATTTTTTTATCCACTCATTTAATAAATTAAACCATTAGGGTCAATGTAATAACATGTAACACCCGACGAATCACTCTTATTCATTAAATAATTCATATACTTACAACACCATAGGGAACCAACATTAAGATAAATTTTAGTATAGTAACACCAACTTAATCACTCATAATAATTATACAATAAACATGTAATATTATAATGAAGTAATATTATCCATAACATTTTTCAATAGTACAGTTAAACTATTAGGCATCCTTTTCACATCCACACCCTAGTCAATGACAAGAACAATGCCCATCTCAAAAAACATAACTAATACAAGATGATTAATAATTAATAATAAGTAATTTCACTGAAATTATATTATTATTCCATTAATTAATGTTTATAAATAATTTAGTTAAGGATCAATATTTGGAATAAAATCACTAAAAAGTAGCAATAGTTTTTAGACTACTCTGAGAAACTATAATGCTCATTACACTAGAAATACATCGATGACATAGTTTAATTAAATAATCAATTTCAATATAAATATCCCATAAATATTTGGAATTAAAACTAATCTATTACCATTGCATAAAATATATGAAACTTGGTAGGGTAATCCTTAAGGATATTCTTCTTGCCTCATCTACAAAAAACAATTCATTATTGATGTGATTACATGATTATCTAGGTGAATCTATATTATATTTTAAATTTAAATAATTTTGATTTAGTGGAAGATATGTGATACTGAAAAATGGTATATAATGTGATGATAAAACATGATTTCAATGATGAACATTCACAACCCATCCATGACCAATAGATTAATTGATAATTAAATATTTGAAATAAATCATTAATAACGATGAAATATATAATATATGGTATGTTTATCACATTATCATTAATTTCATAAAACCAACTACCAAATATATGGAATACAAATATACTACAATAATATTCTCATGGAATGTCCACATGTGTAATGAAATATTTCCCCCGTAAAAAATGGTAATAAATAATTATTACATATATATTCGTATGTTATAAAACACTCCATTGTGTAACATCCATACATTTGTGGCAAGACTACTTCCAACAAAAAAAACTTCTATTTACATAGGAAACTATGGTATAATCCTCTATGATTATGTCGTAATACACTCTAACACATCACAATGTACACTATTTCTGTATGTTACACTATTTATCCAAATAATAAAACCGCTATCTTTAATAAAGGATTAATGTTTTAGTAAAAATCAGTGTTTTATTGAAAAATTAAAACATATAATTATATACCAAAAATTATATTTTGTTTCATTTCCTCTATATAAAAACACTTCTTATCTATAAAATGTTTCCTCAGTCATCACTCATGGAATTAACATGTCATTGATTCTTAATGAAAAAACAAAATATTAATAAACTTTTATTTGTAGAAATTCAAGCCATATATTCAAATAGTTGAAAAAATCCATATCAAAGATACCAGGAATTGTAATTTATCATTCATTTTTTTCATCCTTAATATGAATTTTCAACCCACATCTAATCCTTAAAAGTTAGTTGAGGGTGGATAGTTCTATAATTCTTCGACCTAAAAATTCTATATTGAAAATATCTATATGTCATGTACATTGAAAAAAAAATCTCAAAAAATGATTCCCCACATTATATGTTGTTTTTCAATTTTCCAATTAACTGATGAAATATTTCAATGGTTCTCATTATTACTTTAACTATCTTACTCTATCCAAGGATGGAAAAATGAGTTCCCCCTACTATTTTATAATAAAAATCCTCTTACCTATCAAAATATTATAGTATTAACAAATTTCATAATCTATTTCATAAAAAATATAGTTCAACCATAATACCACCAACCAACCACCAACAAAAAACTACAACGTCCACTAGGTTGGTACTATTAACCCATCACCATTGACATTTCTATGATTATATTATATTTTTTATTTCACATTATGATCATTTATTGTTTTTACCACATAATAATATGTAACCAAATATGGAATATCATGAATCAGCATTCCCACATCCCACAATTTTATTTAATATGGTAATAAAAAACAATTATTATATAAATAAATCATTCCATCACATATTCCATAAAAAATATTTTATGTAATAATAATTCCCTTCAAAATTTGTTCACAACATCATAAATTATCCAATAATAGAATAACATATCTTAGAAAACTAATTACCAGTTAACTCTCACAATCAATCATATAGTGTATAGGACCTTATCAATGATTTGATTTTCAAATATCATAGATGAATAACTCAAGGATATAAAAGATTCTCTCCCAATGCATATTAGGTAACTCAAAGACATTAAGCCCCTCAAGGTCATGTAAAACTAAATGGTAATCATACAAAATTCCACATTACACAATATGAAATATATTATCTCTAATATTACATAATCATGTTAATTCCACAACATTGATCATTTTCATTTGCATACCATAAAACCTATGAGACCACATCTCTAACATAATTCATTTTATTCACAATCCATTACTGACCAACTGATATATTGACATTATCTAGTTTTATATATACCTAAAAATTTAGGAAAAAATTCATATAAATTAAATATTAATTTCATGAAGTCTATGAAAATAATAATGGAATCGCAATATTAAAAAACAAAATAGATGAAATCATCTATCAAAATTCTATTACTTATCTCAACATGTGTTTGAGTTTTCAAGAAAAAAAATTATTCTATAAACCTTTACAAAACACATGAAACTATATAGGTATTACAAGAAATTGATACATATGTATTAGAACACATGTTTAAAATGGAATTAACCCTATCGGATTTTATCTTAAATTCTAAAACTGCATTTTCAACCATAATCATGACCTAAAAATAGTTTACATAAGAACTATATACACCAATCCACCTACAAAATATATTTTCAAAAAAACACCCATTATAATATCCAACCCTCCATCGAAGGTATATTTATATTTTTAAACCCATTCCCAGTATCAGATTGTTAATATTAGGTCACTATAGTCTTCACAAATTATATTTTGCGAAAAAAATCCCTATATTCGTCCCAATGAATAACATTTTTAAATGTTTTGAAAAAAATAAAACATATAATTACATGTTTCTTGAATATATAGAAAAAAAGTAATTGGTACACTGATTTACTACCTTATAAAAAAGATCAAATCTAGACATCATTTTTTATATAACAATGATCCTATGCTCATGATTTAAATCAATACTTGGTCATTACACCTTTTTATTCATATAAAAGTCTTGTACAATGTGTAGAAATAATATTTTAAATCCTAAATAGAAAAACATTTTCCATAATATTTCAATACTAATAGATAGATCACACCACATATAAATTTTCTGAAAATCATTAGGAATCTTCCAATTTATTTCAATTTCAAAAGAATCACACTACATTGTTTTCACCCTATACCGCTAAGTCAGCCATTCAAAACAAAAACCATAACATGTAGTAACGAGAATGAACCCACCAAATAAAATATAAAAATAAACTCATATGAAATATAGATATAAATCTTATATACTATAAGACATATTTTAAAACTCATAGACTATAAACTCATAGATTCCATGACTCAAAAATTCAATTCATTAGAATACAACTACCCAAGGGATTTTAGTAATGTTATATATCCACATAATAATTTCATTATACCTTCTCCCAAAAACATATCATTATAGAACATCAAAAAATTAGGCTTCCCCTTACAAAATTGATGTCAAAAAAATTTATTATCGAATCATTACTCTAAAATCTATTAAATCCATACACTTGTAACAAAATAGTTTAATTATGTAGACTGTCATTATATTTGTTGTTTGGGAAGCCTTTTAATTATTTATTTTTATAAATTAAATTATAGTAATAATAATTTATATATCATTAAAATCAAAAACATTAATTCATATAGACTATGAATATACATGTCAGAAATAATGAATCAATACATTCCTCTTACCAGTCTTTGCTAGCAGGGAAGTATTATTTTAGAAATACAAATGCTCATGGTAGAAAAAATCACCATATCCATAAAAAACATTATATGAGATCCAAAACCTCTTATATCATGTATTTAAACACATACATTCATTGGATACTCAGTTAAATAACATTCATAAAAATATATAACATGATTTATCTATATATAAAAGTTAATAAATTTATTTAATAAAAATAAATCATTTCTCCCACAATATAATATCCTATAAATATAAATAGATAACTAGATATATCTAGGCCATAACATGAGCTATATTGAAAGTATATGAATTCAATTGATGTATAACAGTTAGTGATAATATCACTAACCAAATGGTGCCAATGTGGAAAATAGTATCAAATAGTAGAATTAAAATAACAAAAAAACATAAATTCAAATGCAACAGACCATTTCCAAATTACTTTTATAAGAATGAATATCATAATCAAATTATATCACCATGAATTAAAAATAAAATAACCCATAAAAATGGATTCTTTCATAACCCCCATGATGAATTTACTAGTCTTTATAACCCAATCAATTAGATATTAAAGGAAACCGATCCTTAAAACATTACTTACCCTTGAGCTTTAGTCACGAACATACTTTTTTACACATTTATGATCTATTCAGAATTATGTTTTTAGATAATTATAAAATCATACATACTTAACATACCACATTTATATGTTTACAATATAATGAAAATACTATACATTTTTTCGAAATAAAACATGGATTAGTTTTCATTAAATTGTTAATAACATTCAACATCAGTTCCATATTCATCATACCTATCATTATACCCTAGGGATGTAATTTTATAACTTGGGATGGACAAAATAATCTTAGAAAGGAAATGGTGATTTCCCAGACCAAGATATCCCATAATCGTTTCCCCAAGCCAAATGGAGCAGATGGCCTCAAGCACATCTCCCCAAATTTTAGAGGCTGCCAACTAGCAGTGAGGACCTAGGGTGTGTTTGTGGGGAGAATATTTCCTCACTAATAATGTGTTGTGTAGCAGATGAATGTATACATCAGTAAATAATATATGCAATGTAATAAATAAAAGGCACAATAAAAAATTGATAAAACAATTAAAATATGATAAATAACTCGAAAAAAATTCAACAACTAAAGACCTTTCATGTCACTAGAAAACTGGAAAACAAATATATTAGATAACAAACATAAAATGTTCCACATAAGTGAAAATGAAATCAAAGACTATCCCAGGCCTCCCGAACTCCGAATCAGACATTTTCTTACAGGCTCAATACTAAACTACAATTATTCAAGTGTATGAAGTCATATGATTCCCATTGTCTACACTGAAAACCATGTAATCTACTCAAAGTACCAAATGAAACCTAGAGAGGGTGTCAGATAAATCCATGTGGCCCACCACCAATGTTGTCTATAACATTAGACTAGTGTAATGTAAATTTAATTGTGTGAAAGCATGCATATATAAACTAAAGCAACAAAACATAATTAAATAAAAAAATTACCTTCATCTGCCCTCATTTAGTGTTTGAACATGAAAACAATTCATTTTTGGACTATTAACATTTTTTAAATAAGTCACATGTTAAAAATAGTGAAGGTTCAATGTTTTGACTAGGAAATCTATAATGATATTCATTAGTGATGTCCCGAGGTAATAACCAAAGTGATTTATAAATCAAGGGTATCCAAATCAGTAATTACTATAGCCTGGAATGGAGTAAGAGTGTAATCCAAGGTAAATTGTACAAATAATTCCACAATGAGGAGAATATTGATTCCAAGCAGATCAACTATTCTAAAATATTCCTAATCAAGGACCTGGCTCGAGGGGTTTTAAACATGGAACATACTTATCAATGTTGGATCCAAGGATTGTATCAGAGGAATCATGTAATAATATTTAATGGATCATATGGTGTCATACTGGGCATCCAAAGAATTGAAAGGAATTGGTATCTAGGTGGGTCTGCATCAAAGAAAGAAATATCCTTGAATTAGAATGGGGTTCCTAATTTCTCATAGAATTATAATGATCAGAATCCAAGATGAGCTAGAGTCATGTATTTACTATTTGATTATGAAGTCTGTTAATATTTCTTTTGGTTCAAGAATATCCTTTTATTAGTGTGATAAGGTCATGTAACATGAAACCTATTAATCTTGTCAGCACTTATCAATAACTCCATTTTCTTCATGACTATTCATTCCTTAATGTGACAAGTCCAAATTGATTAATAATTTTTAAATTCTATTCAAATAATATTAAATAATTACGATTTATTCTTCTACATTCCAATAATGTGATAATGGGTTATACGGACATTCTACATATTATTCATTCATATTTGATCTTGTCTTGTCATATGCATAGTATACTTACTAATTTTGATATCACATTTAATTATATATTGAATAACATACCAAAGTATGGTCATGTGGAGATAATAAAAGGAACATTCCATTACATAATTCATAGTAAAAAACATTCCATTTGATATAGATAAACATACCCCTAGAAGGGTTAAGCAAATTCCCACATTAACGGTGGCTCAAGCATGTCAAATACTTAAAACCCAATTATGGCATAATATCCAACATGGTATAGATGTATTTTTTTGGTGTAACCACCAATAATTAACCACATATTTTTAAATTTCATATCCATATGTTTCTAACAACTATTACCATTTCATATAAATTCTAAAAATGGTACCTGATTAAATCGGTGGGCTCCACAAAAAATTACCAAATCATTGAACATGAGGGATAATTTATAGGCCACCAACCATAGGATTTTATTACTCAAAACCTCCATTATTTTATATTTATTTGGTTTAGATATTAGTGGATCTAATAAAATAGGAAAAATTCTCACCCAATGATAACTCAGTCGAGAGAAAAAGAAAAAGAGAAAGGCTTAAACAAATTATGGTACATACTGTAGCACAAAAAACATGATGAACGAATACTGGAATGGATTAAATACAATATAGATCTCTTGATTCCTATAATAGGTTTTCGGAATGATCCGAAATTAGAGATAAATAGGTTAATTACATTGGTTCTCATAATAGAGAAGAAGGAAGGATCCAATTTGAGCATTAAGGGATAAAAGAACAATTTACCCAAAAAATTTCATGTGCACAGTTTGTTCACAATTTTTGAAAAACCATGCCAAAACCATGAACAATTGCATGAGAATAATGGGGTTTTACATGGTTGTGTTGTATGGCCATGTAAAACCCATGCAATATGCTTATGTTTATAATTTTTGATATGCATGGTTAGGGAAAAAATGCATTGACCATGAGCTAACCATGAAGTATGGATAGTTTCCCTAAAAATATGGGTTATTGGATCTTCTATTTCCCTATAAACCCATGATACATTTTCAAACTCATTCGGAATACATATTAGGTCCAAATTAATTATTTATACTGCAATTTCAAGGACCCATGCCTGAGTGAAAATCCAGGTTTTATAATATGGCCTTTTAAATGAACTCATCCCCAATATCACATCACAACAGTATAGAAACACTATCTGAGAATAACTATAGAAAATGGGTTCATATTTTAGTCTCATGCTCCCATGTATGATCCTAAATTTGGCCTTTCTTCCATACCACCCATACTATATGGAAAGACCATGCCCAGAGAGCATTCATTCTCCAGTCACCAATGTGTATTGGATACTCCTCAAAGGCAGCATCAACATCTAACTCAACATCATCAGTATCATAATTCTGAGATAGGTCAGCATGATATTGGTGAAGCTTTGAAGCATGAAAGATGTCATGCATGGAACGGTACATATAAGTTAATATCAACTGATAGGCTACCAGCTAAACTCCCTGTAGAGTTTTAAAAGGCCCAACATAATTAGGAAACAACATTCCATGATTTCATAACATTCTATTCCATAGCCTAGGTGATACCTAAATAAAAACATGATCCCCAACCTCGAACTCAAGGGGTCATCAATGACAATAGACATAAATTTTCCATATATACTGAGTTGTAGTCATACACTTGATAATCAATTGATCCTAATCTTAATTCTATTGAATGATATAAGGACCTTGTAATATTTGTTACTTTCCCATAGCCATCACATTGGTAAATAGAAGGAACGTCCATAAAATCCTCAACAAGAGTTATCAAAATTGTCACTTGGAAGCTACTTTTTTAGGAAAACTCGATAATAGGGATATGTTTCTCCCATGAACTATTGAAATAAAGGAATATTCTTGAACAATGTCCTCTAGAACCAATATATTCTATCCTTATTTTCCGTAAGATTGTGGGTGAGACCTTTTCCATAGATGCACTTGTGTTCCCATATACTTTTTAAACCTTCCCAAATTTTTGAAGTGAAATGAGTGTCCCAATCTAGTAAGATAGTATGAGGGATCACGTGAAGTAATATGATCTCCCAGATATATTTTCATCCCATCACATCAACTGATAATGTATCGTAAATAGTATTGGTGTTTTAGGAAATACACACTTGGAGAACCAAGCATTCAGAATCTCATGGAGAACCAAGCATTCAGAATCTCAAAACATTCTACCTATCACCTTCGTAGGGAGGGAAGAGGTAACTGTCATGGTTGAGAGATAATAATACTCATGACTATCATGTAACTCTAGATGCAATATATAAAATAGGTAAATTATCATACATTCATCACTAGCTTCCCAGATGGCCTATGTTTGAGTTTTCTAACATAGTGCAACTGCAACAACATGAACCATCATAAGAATAAGGGAATGTAATAAAAGGATTGTAGATACTCGACTCTTATTCACATTCAGAGGTTGAGGACACACTACTGGAATTCTACCCTTTACCAACAGTTATGAACCGTTGGTAAGGACCTGGAAACTGTTGGTATATTATATACCAATGGTTTCCCAAAGTGTGGCCATGTAAGCCATAGGTAAAGGCATATACCAATGGTTCTGTGTAAACCGTCAGTATAGATTTTAGTGTAAGAGATATACCAATAGTTCCATGTAAACTGTTTGTATAGGTGTTACTGTAAGTGATATAGCAATGGTTTCAGAAAATATTGGTATATGTTATATTCAGCCAAAGCCTAGTGTTTGTAAAACAGTTGGTACATGTTTTTACCAACAGATATAGAAAAGCAGTTGGTATAATATACCTCAAAATGATCTACCAACGGTTTTGAAAACCATTGGTATACATCTTCTCAGCTCCACAACAACCAGCAGCCCTACACCTCTACAACATCAAGCATCACCCTCTAACCTGCAACTCTTCATGATCTGAAAAAACACATACACACCCAGAATACAAAACCTACATGGGATGTTTAAAAAACATCCAAAATTCATAAATTTATTAATTTAAAATCAATTCCCCACTCAAACTACAACACAAGAGAAAAATACACAATCCAATTCATCTAGAATCCAATAAACATCATAGTATTCAAAATTTATAATTCATTACCAATACAGCCATAATCCAATACATCCAGAATTAAGTAATTTAGAATTTAAAATAAAGAAAACCCATAACAGTATTCAAAATTTTGAATTCAATTCTCAGTCAAACCACAACACAGATACATAGAAGAAAAAGGCCTACATGTTATAGGAAGCACATTGGATGTTTAATCATGGTCATAGGTTGAATTTTTTAAAACCAACATAAAAACATGGGTATTGTGGATTGTGTATAGTGGACAAGGACCATGATTCCCATTAGATATAAAATGGTATTTATCATGTTCTTAGACCTAAGTGGAGTTATAGAAATCACATGGGATGTTTATATTCCTCTAATGACTATGTATACATGTATAAATGCTTCCTGATGTGTAAGTGGGAAACATTGGTCAATATCAACATATGAGATAGGTTACCAGAATAGCCTACATGTTATTCAAAGACTTTTCAATTGGAACAATGGGGTATGTGGGTAATTATAATTTTGTCTCTAGGGTGTGATGTGAGATGAATCCACATTTTGGGTAGCGGGTATGAATATTCAATTATGTCTTTGGTATTGGGTTCTCAAAGTGACTTTGGATTGGTCCTAGAACCCACTATTTGAGTATGGTATTTGCATATTAAATGTAATGTGTTTTAGAATAGGGGTAGGAGCTCCTCACATGAGAAGTGGATTGTTTGAGGCTGGACCATGGATCCTTGTGTTAATGTATCAACAAAATCTGTATATGTTTTGTAAGTTTTCCATATTCCAATTGTTTTCACTTAAAATGTTGACCATTTTAAAATAAAAGACAGACACTTCAAGTGATATTGGACACACCGTGACTCACATTGAGGCGGGGTTGACTCATATACATCGCATCTGACCAATGGATCATTGTCCAAAAGTATCAAGATACTGTGAAGTGTTTGGTTGGTTTTCCATTTTCCAGTTGTTGTTTTCACCTAAAATGTTGTCCATTTCAAGTAAAAGTGAGACACATTGAGTGGTACTGACCACATCGTGCCTCAGATTGAGGTAGGGTTGACTCGTACACGACGAAAATCACCAATGGATCGTTATGCTAAATTATCAACACAATCTGAATATGTTTGGCCAGTTTTCTGTATCCCTGTTGTTTTTACTTAAATGTGTATCCATTTGAAACAAAATAAAGACACATTGAGTGGTACCGTCCACACTGTGCCTCGGATTGAGGTGGGGTTAACTCATTTACGTCACAAATGACCAATGTATCCATGTCCAAAAGTATCAAGAGAATACAAATGATTTTGGTCAGTTTTCCATATTTCAGTTGTTATTTCAACTTAAAATGCTGTCCATTTCAAATTAAAGTGAGCCACATTGAGTGATATCGGCCAAACTATGCCTCATATTGAGGTGGGGTTGACTCGTACACATCACAAATGACCCATGGATCATTGGGATAAAGTATCAACACAGTCTGAATCTTTTTGGTAAGTTTTCTATATCTTAGTTGTTGTTTTCACTTAAAATGTTGTCCATTTAAAATAAAAGTGATACACATTGAGTGTTACTAGCAACATCGTGCCTCAAATTGAGTTTGGGTGGACTTGTAAACGTCAAAAATGACCCAAGGATCATTTTCCTAAAGTATCAACATAATTTGAATGAGTTTGGTCAGTTTTCTGTATGCCAGTTGTTGTTTTCACTTAAAATTATTTAAATTTAAAATAACGGTGAGAAACTTTGAGTGGTACCAGACACATTGTGCCTTGTATTGAGGCGGGGTTGACTAGTACATGTCAAAAATGACCGATGGATCATTTTGTAGAGCATCAACACAATCTGAATGTGTTTGGTCAGTTTTTCGTATGCCAGTTGTTGTTTTCACGTAAAACGTTGTCCATTTCAAATAAAAGTTAGACACATTGAGTTGTTTCATCCACATCCTGCCTCAGATTTGGCTGGGGGTGACTTGTGCACATCAAAAATTACCCATAGATCATTGTCATAAATTATCGACACAATCCGAATATGTTCAGTCAGTTTTCTATATGCCAGTTGTTTTTACTTAAAACAGTATGCATTCCAAATTAAAGTGAAACACATTGAGTGGTACCAGCCACAAAATGCCTCAGATTTAGGCAGGGATTACTTGTAAACTTCACCAATGACCCATGGATCCTTGTAAAAAACTATCAAAAGATTCTGAATGCGGTTGGTCAGTTTTCCAAATGTTAGTTGTTGTTTTCACTTAAAATTTTCCATTTCAAATAAACGTTAGACACTATTAGTGGTACCGGCCACACCATGCCTTGGATTGACGAAATTATGACTTTTACATGTCACAAATGACCCATTGATCATTGTTCTAAAGTATCAGCACAATCTGAATGCATTTGGTCGGTTTTCAGTAGGCTAGTTGTTGTTTTCACTTAAAATGTAGTCCATTTCAAATAAAAGTGAGACACATTGAGTGGTACTACTACATCGTGCATCAGATTGAGGACAGGTTGACTTATACACGTCACAAATGACCCATGGATCATTTTTATAAAGATTCAACAAAATCTGAATATTTTTGGTCGGTTTTCAATATTCCAGTAGTTTTTTCTTAAATGAGTATCCATTTCAAATAAAATTTATACACTTTGAGGGGTACTGGCCACACCATGCCACATATTGAGGCGACGTCGACTCGTACACGTCAAAAATGACACATGGATCCTTGTTTTAAAGTATCAATAGAATCTGAATTCATTTGGTCAGTTTTCTGTATGCCAGTTGTTGTTTTCACTTAAAATTTTTCCCATTACAAATAAAATTGAGACACTTTGAGTGGTACTGGGAACACCGTGCCTCAGATTGAGGCGGGGTTTACTCGTACATGTCACTTGGGAATTTTGAGTGCCAAAAAGATTGGATTGACGATCCGGGTGAGCCTAATCCCTTCCATTCTTAGTCATTTCTATTAGTGTTTGCACTATTCTCTCATATTCTTCTGAAGCTCTAAAACCATCTTTTCTTTTGGGATTTTAGGTGAATATTGAAGAGTGCTTAGATTGGGATCTGATATGCCGAATTAAGATTGTGATTGTCTCTACAATCATGGTATGTACTCAGTGATTGGTACTAATTAAATAGTAATGGAATAATAAATAGATTGGTATTTATGATGAATCATGAAGAGAGCTTAGATTAGGCTCTGCGACCTTATGATGTAGTGATTGGTGTGATGATGTCGATGAAACACAGTTGTGTGAGGTACCCAGTGGAGGATGAGGATATATTTGGTGGGGGTTATGCATGATAGGAGGAGGCTGGGGGGATGTCTACGGTCCATGGAGGAGGGTGGGGGCTATCTGGGGGGGCTGTCCGGGGTCAAGGGAGGGGGTGTGGTGTCTATCTATGGGGCTGTCTGGGGGGGGGCTATCCGAGGGGTTGTTCGGTGGGATTTCTAGGGCTCTATCCAAGGGGTTGTCCTAGGGGATGTCTGGGGTCCAGGGAGGAGGGTGTGGGGATTTCGGGGGGGCTGTCTGGGGGAATTTCTGGGGTCTATGGAGGAGTGTGGGTTATCCAGGGGGCTCCTCGAGGGGTTTTCTGAGGTCCAGGGAAAAGGGTGGGGGGGGCTGTCTGGAGGGCTGACCGGGGGGCTGCCTGGGGGGGATGCTCGGGGAGCTATCAGTGGGGCTGTCTGGGGTGTAGGTAGGATGGTGGGGGTCATTCCAGGGGGTTGTCTCGGGTCCATTGGATGGTACTTACATATTTTCTAAGAAAATTCATTCAAGGTTAAAAAAATAATTTCATTATATCAACTTCTAATCAGACAACCAATTTTCTAAATTCCACTAAAAATTACAATTTCATTAAAATAGGGAGATTTCATAGAAAATCATCAAATAAATTTTTATTATTTATAGATAAAATAATAAGGATACTTTGAACTACCTAATCCCACATATACTGAGGCACAACAAATCAATAAACATCAAAGGTTAGTAATATCATTCAAAAATTTAATGGGTCAATCTTTCCCTCAACACCATCACTATCATCACCATCATCTTTACCCTCACCCTTTTCCTCATCATCGTCCCCATCATCGCCCTTGCCCTCCTCACCCCCGTACTCAGCCTTGGCCTCCTCCTCACCCTCCTCCTCCTCCTCGCCCTCATCCTCTGCATCGACCTCCTCCTCACCCTCCTCCTCCTCCGCCTCGACCTCCTCCTCTCCATTGTCTCGACCACCACTAGATATGCCACCTAGTACACCATATATAGAACATATTGATGATATATAATCCTCACATGATGTGTTTGACTCTAGTGGATGTGTTGGGTGTAAATCTTCCATCTGATTCATAAATGCAGTGTTTTCCATAGCAGATTGTGATGTCGTCTTTGTGAAACTTGTTTTAGCATGTTATGCATGTGCCTTAAACTGATACAAGTAGGTGGCACTACAACTCGTACATGAGGATGTCCAATACCTCGTCAGAACTATACTCTTCCCATTACGGTATTGTACCCTACCAGGGTTATCATCTCCCAAGACCGGATGTAAGTGATATTTTGGCCAAAAATTGTCAGGTTCCTGGCCATCAAGGGCCACTAAAGAAGCTTGTTAAAAAATATAAATAGATTATTATGTAACAAAATAGATAATAAATTTTTAAATCTACAAAGTAAAACATACAATCTGTTGCAGAGTGAGTTCATTATTCGCACTTCCAACTTTCTTCTTTCTACTCGAGGAAAACTTTTTTCCTCGAGGCACACATGCTTCTATATTCAATTTATTCATATATTATGACATTGAATGCAGGAAACCATAATTAAAAATAGGATACCAAAAAAATAGTAATTTCAAAAATAAAATTATATAACAACTATAGTAATTGAATAAATTATGGAGGAAGCAATAGAAAATGCATGTCATACAGAAAGATTATAAACTGTAATACCAGCTGTCTCTCATGATCTGTCATCGTAGTACGTCCCAATGCATAGACATATTTCATATCATCAATGTTATTTTTATTTCTTCCAAATGAATCCTAAATAAAATTAAATAATTATTATTAATGAAAAACATGAAATTTTTCATTTAAATAATTCTAATTTGATTAATACCGTAAATTGGCTAGTCGCCCAATGGGTAATCATCTGTCGGTACTGTGCTAATGGAAAATCATCCATCACAGGGACAGCCTCTAATTCTGTGACCACTCTATCATGCCAACCAATGTACAACTCATTCTTATAAGCTCTCCAAATCTTGACTAAATTCTTTATACGTGGTGCCCTTGCACACTCACCATCGGGGAAATTAATCCACAGCTAAAACCATAATATTAATTCATATAAAGACATAAATTAATATATTTCATTAAAATTAACTGATTATTTTACCCATATCTCTACCCAGGCTTTCTCCTTGACTCCATTTGGCAGATGTCTCCTTGAGAGTGGACTGATAGGAATGATGTCAGAGTATTTGGAAAGCGTCGCCAATAAACTCTGACATTGCTGCCCTGATTTTTCAACCATTTGAATATCATCATTATATTCCACCATCAACTACGTGTGGTGATTCCACAACGAACGCATGGGTGTACTCCCCAAGCCCCACCTCATATCAGTAGATGAATCAATTATGAAAGGAAAAAAATATTTTATTAATACAAGTTATAATGAAAATAAAATATTATTGTAACAATTTTTTAGGGTTGTATCAGTATACCTGTGGTAGTATGATCAATGGGTGTCACTGTATTTGCCGAAACTGAAGGAGCACCATGTACAGATAGAGTGGGTCCCAATTTATGCTCCGTAGGTACAGACTCTGGTGGAGCATTAGTCTAAGGAGATGGAATATAAAATCACGGAGAGATCGAAGCAGTAGTAAAATAAAATGAAAGGTATGGAAAGCCAAATGCAGGATGGGGAGTGGGAATCATCATCGGATATGATACAGATTGGTGATCCGGGTCAGATGTAAATGGTTGTGAAAACATGGGAGGCTGAAATATCTTGTGTGTCCCTAATGGCACACTGGTATCAGAATGTGGGATGGATGGTATGTTAGTGGGAGGGGTAGTTTCTAATCAGGTACGCTGGCCAAATCATCTAGTTCCAGTACCACCTCCCCACCTCGTACGAACACCCACAGTACTGGGACAGCTATTCAGCTTCTCCTCAAATAATTGTCTCCTAATAGATGGATCATGAAAATATGTTTAGAAAAAATTAATCTCAGAAAATTATATATAATTTAAATAAATATATTTGAAATAATATACTCACTGCATGCACTATTGGTGGAACTCCCATATCGGTCATGTGACGATTGTAGTTCGTAATATGTTTCTGTCGCCTCTCTTCAATTGGTTTCATTTCTTACACTTGATAACAAATATTGAATTAAATATAAAATGATAACTAATGATTAAACCAAAAAACAAAATAAATGAGAGGGAATTGGGGGATTCATGGATAATTTAACAAACCATTGTTTTAGGTGAGCTAGATCAATTATATAATCAAGTAAATAAATCATAAAAGATGTAACAAATAAATTTAAATTTTAGTAGGCTGATTATTTTCTAAGTGTCATCAGTCTATTGAAGATAAGGAAAATTAATTCTACTAGATTCATAAGTGGAAATTAAATTGTCAATATTAAGGAAAAAATTAATTTCATTAGCTCAGGTAGATGATGCAGGTTCCAGTATTAAAACAATTTGAATAGAACCAACCTTAACACCCAACTCGAGCTAAACCAAACGAATTGAGAACATAAATGGATGATTTTATATATTTCCCACCACAACTTTAGGTTCACAGTCAACTCTGACAATTGAGATCTTTGAGTCATCAAAATAAATAGATGGATCTGTTCCAATGGCAGTATGGATGGTTTCAATACAATCACCACCATCATCAAAAATATGTCTAGGAATTACTTCAACTAGGACACAAAATTCAGGTCAAAGTTGGTCTTTGACATAGAAAACATGTTTATCCATTGATGCCAATACATAAGGTTCTTCGTAAGCAAGAGTGTGAGTCATATTATTTACTAAAAATTCACAATCATCAATAAAGGTTCCATGCCTCATCATCGAATCTAACCAATGGAATTTTCGTTATCGTGAATTGTACGTGAGAGAAATAATCCATCATTATTATTTTTCCACCGACTCCATAATATCCCACATTTTTAAATCGTGTCCTACAATCTGATGCACTGGAATAACAATCTCTTGTTGCAGTAACAATAACACCGTCATTTTGTGTTCTCATGTTCTTTGAACATTCCGTGAAAATTAATTTATACCCATTGATAACAATTGATTTACAGTCATGAACCACGATATTTGACCAAATGCCAAATCTTTTATTTTCTCAGAGACAGAGTCAGAAGTCAAACTCAATACCTACAATATAAATGAATATTAAACTTAATTAAATATTGTTATAATTATTTTAAACAGTAATAATTTTACCTTCAATTTTTACCAACCAGAAAACTATTTTCTATAAAATGTCTCCCCCCTTCTCAAAGATAATGGATGATGCTTTCTATTAATAATTGTTTTATGTTCCCTATAGATAAATAATATGAAACGTATAGAAGATATATATGTAATAAATACATATCAAATTTAGTTACCTGATGTAGTCATCAAACAAATCACAATTAAACAAAACAGTGTGATGTGCCATCTTCCGCTCATCAAGGCTTAATGTCTTCATTGTATATGATCCAATAATTCCACTATTTTGAGGAAGTGATAGAAAACATGGTTCAATTTTCTCATATTGTTTTTTTCATTTCCAATTGGTCTATTCATTCTTGTAGTAATATCAGACAAATATATCGAGTAGATATCCATACATTCTTCATCCAATAAATCGTTCATGATTGAACTTTCGGGATGATTCTTGTTTTGGACATAAGACATTAATGTGTAAATATCTCACTCAGTTGGATACATCAAATGAAAAGAAATACGTCCTCCGAAAAGTATTTCAGTGGGAATATAGACAGTCAGATGCAGCATGCATATGAAAAATGATGAAGGACATATTTTCTCCAATTCACACAAAATTTAATGGGGAATATGTCACCATTTTTTAAAAGAACGAGTTGGATAACATTTTAGGAAAAATATCTCTAAAAAAATTTGCACAACCAAATAAAAGTCACCCTTACTTTGTTGGAAAAAAGAAGAAGGATTTTTATTGGATTCAACTCATGCAGAAAAACGTGATAATCACGAGTCTTCAAAGATTTTAGCTTCAACTCTTATTTGTTGACCCTTTTAGATAAGTTTCTTGAATAGCCATCAGGAACACTAATAGTCTAAAATATTCTAGAAATTGTTTTTCTTCTATAGGTGTCATCACATAAGAAGAACATCGAACTTTAAATTTATTTTCACTGATACACACAGGATTCAATTCAAGTCTGATGCCCCAATCCACCTTGTCACGACGAGACCGTAAATCATCTTTTTCTTTCCCTTAACATTTAGAATTATCGAAAGAAAAATTTCACATATATTCATTTCAATGTGCATTACGTCTAATAAATGACGTAACAAATTGGTTGACCAATAAGGAAAATAAAAAATTATGCTCCTCTTCCTCTAATAGAAATAGGTTTCAGTGGAAACCTTCATTCTCTTTACAAATTTCATTTAACCCTTCCCGATTGAAAAACTAAAATGTGTCAATTCATTAAGCACATCAGTTTCAGAAATATGTTGAAGTCGATCATCAGTCTCTGTGGTATAATCAAATCTTCAACGATTATTTCTATATGGATCGTCCATTGGAAAGAATCATCGATGCCCCATAAAAATGAATATACAGCGATGTTACAGTCTTCTGGATCGTGTATTATTCATAAAAACAAGACATGAAAGTTTTCCCTTCGTGCTCTATCCATACATCATTGCATAATCTGGAAAATCATTGATCGTCCACATATGCGTAGCATACATCTGAAATATGTATTTCGAATATGCATTGTATGTGCGCACACCCACACCCCAAAGAAGTTTCATCTATTTTTTAAAGGATTCATGTATACGTCAATATAAATGTCGGGATCAGAAGGACCATATATGAGTATACTCATAAATGTGAAAGGTGTTTTCATACACAACCATGGGGGAAGATTATAAATGTGTAAAAAAATTGGTCATGTGCAATGTGAAGTAAGCATCTTCACAAACAGATTAAAACCGTCACATGAAAGACCCATTCTCAGATTGCGCACGTCACCTACAAAATCAGGATACCGAGAATCAATTCATAGCCATGCATGTCCATATATAGGTTGAACCAACTCATCATTAGTCTTCTTTCTCTCGGTATCATTCAATCTCATTTTTCGATATTTTATCAGACATAAACAGATTCTAGAGTCTGGGGATCAATGAAAAGTGCCACATTACTTTTTGTGGCACGTGGGATGGTGTTCCATCAGATTTTAACTATCAGAATGATGTTCCACATTTTATACAATCATTTTATTCAGTGGTATCCTCCTAGAATGAACTGTAATGTTTTGGTAAATCATAAATTTTTTTCCTTGAAATTCCAAGTTCATCAACTAACATTAACGCCATATAGTGGTTCAAAGGAATATCTTCATCATCTAAAACTAAATCCTTCAAGAAGGTGAGAATGTAATCGACTAATTTATATGGAATCCCATACATAGTTTTCCCATAATACAATCGGATTAAAAATTCTTGATTTTTTATTTTATCCTACATTCGATATACTGGAGTCTTGGTAGCATCATTCAATATACTAGAGTCTTCTTCGTTCAGAATCCTTTCTTTTTCATGATGATGAATAAACTGAAACCGGTCATATAAAAAATTCTCCACTCCAATCCTATCATTTGAATCATCGGTAATTTGAGATTTTATTTTATCCCCATTGTAATACAACACATATTAGTTTTATTGAAAACCATATTTTGTTATGTGGTAGCTGACTTCTTCATGGCTCAACCAAGGCCTACAAACACAATTTGAACATGGGCAGTGTTTGCGACCACTCTCTGAAGCATTTTGAAATGAAAAATCTAATAAACTCTCCAAATTGTTTTGAAAATAGCTTGAGATTCAATCGATTTCATACATCCAACATCTATCCATTTTTTTTAAAAATAATTTTTATAAGTCATTTTGTCAATATAAATTCAATAAGATTGAAGTTTCATCGAAAATATATTTATATAAATGAGAATTTTTCACATTATATTAAACCGTAACTAACACACTACTATATATGAGAATCATTATATAAAAGTCAAAAAAATGATATATTTATAACCAAAAATCTTTGAAGAACTATTCAGCAGTGTAAAAGATCAAGTAATTCTTTGGATGAGAATTATTCAAGAGTCGACTAAATATTATATCAAATAAATTTTATACTTTATTAGATAATTTTAGTGATCAAATACATTTTCCAAGGGGGATGGAGTGTCTAGGGGGTACAGGTTGTCCAGGGGGTGGGAGGGCTACCAAGGGGGTTAGAGGTGTCTTGGGGGTGGGGGCTATCTAAGGGGGTCGAGGTGTCTAGGTGAGCGGGCTGTTGACGGGGGTGGTCGGGTTGTCCAAGGTGGTAGGGTGTGTCCAGGGGGTAGGGGGTGTCGAGGGGGTGAGCCAACTTTCCAATGGGGTGAGTGGGGTGTCCAGGGGGTGGGCGGGGCAGTCCAGGGGGGGTATTGGGTGTCCAGGGGGTAGGCGGGATGTCAATGGAGGTGGCAGGGCTATCTAGGGGGCACGGGGTGTCCAGTGTAACGTCCTGGTTCCAGAAGCCACCCATAGCCACCTCGTACCTCGTTGGTCACATGGCCTCAAGCGCATTTCCCCGAATGCTAGAGGCTGCTGACTAGCAGCGTGGGCCTTGGGTGTGATAGTGTGGAAACTATGCCTTCATTGGCAGTTTACAATGCAGATGTAAATAACATGCAATAGTGAAAGTAGTATCAATCCATAAAAAGTAAACAACGGAAGAGAAAATATGATAAATAGTAAGAGAACATATATATATGATGCATGATACATATGTCTTGGAAAATAGCCAACAAGTCAAAATACTGGAATACAACATTACTAAAACAATGTACAAAAGAAAAAAAATATTAACAGCTCCTCATAATCGCAATCCTCATCTTCGCCTCGTGCTATCCAGCTCCACAGCATATCCTGTACATGAAGTAGAAGGGAACATTCCCTTGTCTATACCTGCAGCAATATAATTTGTTTGGGCCCAAAAGCATTCCTGAAACAGGGTGTGAGATTAAATCCAGTAGGCAACCACCACGAGATACGTTCCTAACAGTTATTAAATAAATGGAAGGTAAAACTACAGAAAGCAGTAAATAGGAGAGTACACCACATTAACCAAATACACAGTTTCTAACATTTAATTTACAAACAAGTAAACAACCACTCAAGAAGGTAGAACAAACAAGTAACCCACTGGGTAGTTCTCACAACCTAACCCCTCTAGTTCAACCATCAAGTACTAGAATCCCTATGGGAGGCACACACAATCTCACTCATCCGGTTCAGAAAAAGTATAGACTCTCGATGGAATCACTCACCTTCAATTCCCCCTATAGTCTAGTATAGTACTAAAGGCACTCTGGGGAAGCACTCAACGTCTATTCCCCCAGTAGCCCGCGACGAGGAACTACAGACACTCTGAGGAAGCAATCAACGTCAATTCCCCATGTGGTATTTCATCATATTATAAAGACACTTTGGAGAATCCTTACGTCCATTCTTGCTATGGTCTACTACAACAGGTTCTCACGGCCCTGTGTAAGTCTTCAAGAATATAATGTGCGTATATGCCAAGGTAAACCTCAAGAACTACTTGGCTAGCAGTCTAAAACATCTCAGCATATCAGAATATCACAACACACCATCCTATAACACCAGGAATGAGAATATAGTCTATAGCCTAACATGAGAAACTAGACCAAATGGTCATATCAGACATGCTTGGGAAAAGCATCCAAACCCTAAAAATTAGCCCAAACCATATTCAATATCCTCTAATCTAGCATACAAGCAAGCAGAAAATCAATAGGGATAAAATAGTAACACACAATTCCACATTCATGTGTATTGGTGATTTTTTAGAACAATTCAAATACCTTAAACTGAAAGGCACAAACCACCTACCTTAATGGTTTTGATGAAACCCCCAACAAATGAGGAACTCACAAGAAACCTGGTTTGATTCTCCAAGAACCCGCCATAGATCACTCCTCCTAACAAGATCAAGACTAAAAATCATCAAAAAGTTATCCACACACTTATAACTACCCATAATGGGCATAGATATACGAAACCAAGAAAAGAGGAGAAGTATATCAAAGTAGATCTAAGAAACCGAGAAAGAACGAAGAAGAACGATCACATACCTTAAGAAATGGGCTTCAATTCTCCAAGAGAAGACATCGGATTGCCTCTGGAACGATGGTAGAACCACTTTTGACCTTAGGAGGATCAAAATCCAGGGTTATGGCCTCATAGGGGAAAAAACGAGCCACATAGAGGCTAAAACGGGTGAGATCCAGTTTTTTAGGATCTCACATAAGTGACCGCACAGTTTGCTCGCCCGGTTTGAAAAAAATTGGGCTAACCATGCAGTAGCCACTGCCTCGGCCACCCCTCTCACATAACCTCATCGAATGGTCTCTCCTAACCATGTGCCAACCATGTGGGAGATACTGCCTTAAACATTTTTTCCACACGGTTTGGCCGCAGGGTTATACAAACCATGTGCCGCTGTCGAAACTCATTTTCGTCATAGAGTCCAAAGGAATGTAAAGGGAAATGACATACCACAAATTGATTCATCATTTGAAGAAAAAATCAAAAATCGAAAAAGTCATGAACAAGGCTTCAAAAGAACATGCGCCGCGGAAGTTCCATCACGGTCACGCAAGTCCACTTGTGCGACGCCTAATGGTCGCACAAGTGACTTGCGCACCCTAAGTGATAACTGCCTGGGGTCTTCTCTAGCCTATAAATAGACCCTGTGGGCCCCCCATTTATTGGGAAATTTTTCCAGAATTCAGATTTAGAGCTCTGAACACCAAAGTCTCTTATTCAGGACTTCCGAACACTTCTAAGTTAATTGTTTACCTAGAATGGAACGTCTAAACAAGAGGAGTAAGGTCTAAGTGTTAGAATTCACTAACACTTTCACGCCTAAGGAGTTTTACCCTTAAGGGAAATGAACATACTTGAGAGCCGCCCTACTTCCTCAACAAAACATGAGAGCCCCTCTTCTGGAATTACCTCAGGATAATTCTAAAGGCATTGGTCAAGGATAGCCCATGTATTACCATGATGGTTTACAAACGCGGAAGTACCCATGTGTCGCGCAGGTATACCTGCGTGACCAGGACTTGCGCGCCCACGCAGTACATGCGCGCCTACCAGTACTTGCGCCCCCTGCATTTTTGGGTACCTTTATTTCCCATTTAACCCATGTTATTCCATTCCACATATTCTATTTAAGATTCAGTCTCCATGACACTCTTCAAAGCAATTTATGGCATGATTTCTTGATTTGAATTCCTTATCTGAAAGGAACACCGTGGAAAATTTCTCAAAACCTAGTGATTTACACATCTTTATGTCACTAAAGATTGAGATTTCATTCATTCATCCTCATCCTTTAAGATGAGAGAACCCCTTAACCTGGGATTCCATTTTCGGAGTAAGTCCCAATCATTATTCCCATTAATTTTGGGCATCCTCCCCAGGAATAAGTCCCAAGTCCTCATTTACCTGGGCCTCATTTTCAGGAATAAGCCCCAGAAATAATTCTCAAGACCAGGAATCCTCCTAAAGAATAATTCCCAAGTCCTTATTAACATGGGCCTCCTTTTCAGAAATAAGCCCCCGTAATAATTCTCAAGACTGGGCATCCACCTTAGGAGTAATCCCCAAGTCCTCATTAACCTGGGCCTCCTTTTCAAGAATAAGCCCAAGTAATAATTATCAAGACTGGGCATCCTCCTTAAGAGTAAGCCCCAAGTCCTCATTAACTTGGGACTTCTTTTCAAGAATAATCCCCAGTAAGAATTCTCAAGACTGGGCATCCTCTTCAGGAATAAGTCCCAATCCCTCATTAACCTGGGCCTCCTTTTCAGGAGTAAGCCCCATTCTGAAATCTAGGCCTCCTTTTTAGAAGTAAGCCCCAGTCTCAAATATGGGCCTCCTTTTTAAGAGTAATCCCCAGTCTCAAATATGGGCCTCCTTTTCAAGAGTAAGCCCCGGTCTCAAATATGGGCCTGATTTTCAGGAGTAAGCCCCAGTCTCAAATATGGACCTCCTTTTCAGGAGTAAGCCCCAGTCTCAAATATGGGAATCCTCTTTAAAAGTAATCCCCATGTCCCCATTAACCTGGGCCTACATTTCAGTAATAAGCCCCATTAATAATTCTCAAGACTGGGAATCCTCCTTAGGAATATGTCCCTAGTCCTCATGAACCTGGGCCTCCTTTTGAGGAATAGTCCCCAGTAATAATTCTCAAGACTTGGCATCCTCCTTAGGAGTAAGCCCCAAGTTCTCATTAACCTGGACCTCCTTTTCAGGAATAATCCCCAATAATAATTCTCAAGACTGGGCATCCTCCATAGGAGTAAGCCCCAAGTCCTTTAACCAGTCCTAATTTACTTTTGATCAGGACATCTTTCTCAGGAATAGTACCCAATCATAACTCCCCTCTTAACTTGGGCATCTTCCTTAGGAGTAATCCACAAGATTAGAGTATCCAAATATCCATGAAGAACATATACCTTTATGGACCCTGTTCCTAGATTTCTTCCCTGAAGTAAATCTTAATCCGCATTTCTTATGATTGCATCTTTCATGGCACAATTTTTTGGCTTTACCAATACCTCTTGTTTCTCACACCGAGCATGACTCACGTGAGCTTAGAGTGTAAAAGTAATTATGACATCTTTCTTTGAGCCATCAATCATAAACATCATACTCCCTTAATTGAACAGCGTGGGTTCTGATTCCTTTTCCAAAATAAGGGATACATAGGCTGCACATCTGTGGGTATGATCCCAACTTGGAAATAATTCATGTCCTTCTGAATGACAATAAACTTCAAATGCCCCACTGAGTGGCTTTAAAACCAGTATGGTCATCATAATGACCAAGAGAATTTTATGTTTCAAAGGATACCATTGACTTAGAATCTCTAAAAAATACATATGATTCTCTATCAATGAAGAACCTAGAATACATATAAAAGATTCTCTAAATTTACAACATATCAATCATTGATTGTTAGATATAAAGGAAAGATCATTTTATACTTGGTAATGTAATAAGGATTCACCAACATAACTTAAATCTATAAAGAGAGTCCTATAGTAGACAATAATTCCCCTAAAAAGGTGTGATGAGTCCAACCTCCCATCCTCTCAACCAATGAAAATTCTTAAGCCTCATCAGTCCACAACTAATGAGCACCTACCACTAGAATGTAGGTTCAAATGGATGTGGAATCATTGGATGTTTCCGGTTCTACGAACAAACCTATTAGAAACCGTTTGGAATATTTGAATGTTAAATCGATGAGGTCATCCCCAATTCCAGAGGGAAACAAAAAATGGTGAACACGACGTGAATCCTTATCCAAGTTAAAATGATGTTTTTTTATTTGTTAGTCCACTATTTAATACTAAATGAGAGTGGAAACAAAAACAATCATTGATATATGTGCTCATCCAAAAGATTTAGTGGATGAATTTATCATGATTACGTCTTTTATATCAAACATGCACTCTTTTCCAAGATTTTATGCATTCTAAAAAATGGATGCTCTCAAGTTCACACCTGTGAATACCGCTGCTGTGAGTGGCACTACTGCTTCTCCTGCTAGATCATCATCTGCTCGGAGGATGATATCACCTACTAAGCGTCTTCAACGCTGGGTGTCAAAAGCGCTGGTTAAGGAGTAATGTCAACACGATACCATTCCAACTCTGGAGGCTGCCCGACAAGCCCTCCATGTGAATAACTCACCTTGGTCATCGGAACAACGACGACCAGTGATCAATAAACAGGCGGTGCTAACCACCTCTCCAACCGTTTCAGGTCGTTATCCCTGGAACACAATCACCATTCGCTCCCTTATTCTAGGGAGGTAGAGGAGCCGGTCCGTCAGGGCCTTAATTCAAGCAGACAGGGGTACTTCCCGAGGGCTCCCACCGACAATCGTCACCAGAATCGTGCGGCAGTGCGCCCTCAACATGATGAGGGTACCGACTCCAGGTGTTCGGATCAGGTTCCTCGAACCCGAGCAGGCAAGATGAATCACCAGAGGCGAAATCCAGTTAACAGTGAGCAAGTTCTCATCTCTGCCATCTCCGGAGAAGTCCACCAACCTAACTTGGTGGAAAGCAACGAGTAGGCACACACACCTTCCTGTTTTAATTCTGCTTTCTAGCAGACTCGTCTGGCGGTGTCACGCCAATCCCGCCAGAAAATTCTACCGGAGTACTATAGGAAGGAACATACACATGTTTATTCATCACCAGCTAGTCAGCATGCTCGTTTGAATACATATGATGGATCTCTTCAACCACGTTCGGCGAAGTGAAATCAGGTGGAACATACACCTACTAGTATTGATCATGCCTACCGACAGTCTCGCTTGGTAACATCCTGAGAAGTCATTCGGAAAGCGCTAGAGACAAACAGGAGGCAGACTCAACTCTATGCCCCTACACTTGAGTACTGTCAGGATTCACTGACAGGAAAAGGAAGACAAGAGCAGGAACATAAACCTACTCCAAGCATGAAATGGACGTATATCCCCGTTCCGGTAGCTGAAGTCACCAAGAATATTCTATTAATGGTGAAAGAGAAGAAGAAAATTCATGCTCATATCTTGGATGTCTGTCAGGATATTATAACAGCTTCAGCGGCATCTTAGGGAAAGACACATAAATATATCCCTACCAGTGGAGTGACACATCAACAGTACACTCCGAAACAGACACAGACATCTGTTCTAGTCTAATAGGGTTGTGGGGTATACTCCCCCATATCATACGGACAACCAAGTCAGGCACATACACCTGATTTGAGTGGAGATCGTCAGCCTAACCTGGTCATCTCTCCTGATCAGGCACATACACCTACTCAGAGCTTCCACATTCGTCAAAAAGTGGTTTCCAAGGCGAGTAAGAATTCATCTAAGAAAAAGACTCGCCCATCATAGTCAAGAGATAAAGAGCCAATCTGTAACAAGGCCTTGCTCGATGCGGGAGTTTTTGAAGCCCTCAGACAATTATCTGTTGGAATTCAAGATTTTATACCCTCATTTCCGAATAGTGGGAACATTAATTCTGAAGGTCTTCAACAGAAACTTCCTCATGAAGGATTGCTTCATGAAAATTGGGTCGATCTCGAAGTTTCATCTTTAGATGCGAGTCACAGGAACCCTCTATGTGGCCAGAAGAACAAAGAGCAAGAGATCTCATCTTTTGCTGTAACCCACCATGGTGGTCCTCCCCATGATGATGAATTTCTCTGTGAAAGTTCTTTATACAGTAGTGAAACACATTGGCCAGAAAATGCTCTAGTGGACAATGTAGTTCCTAGAAATCCCTCTTATCTTGAGGCACTTGAAAATGCAAAACCAGTCATGTCTGATGTTTCAACGCTGGCAGGTGAAATACTTTCTCAATCGGAAGATATCCCAGGGTGTAGGTCATTCTCCGAACCACCCCTAAGTCATGCATCTTCTAGATTAATCAGTGATTTATCTACCAATTTTGTTGAATCCAATAAAGCAACAAGGAAGCACCATCTCTGGTCAAAATAGGTAGAAGAATCTTCATCAAATGATAAAGAGGAAATGATGAACATGAGAAAACAACTGGCGAAAGGTGAAGTTCCAGTCATGTATTGGCCTCTGGCTGACTCTCAGTATGACATTCCAGAAATGTTGACAGAAGATGGAATTCATGATATTCGTCTCAACATATGGAAAAATATTTGTCAGTTGAAAAATAAATTATTATCTTATGATGAATATGAAAATCATGTTAATATAATAGAAGGGTTACAACGCCAAATTAACATGGAATCTCTATCAGTCTCTCGATATCTAAAGGATGAAAAGAAACAAAGAGCCCTTCAACATTCATGCCTTGGCGCACTATGTATGTTGCGCCAATTAATTGCCAATGGCCCATCTGGTATTCATGTTAGAGGATGGGGTGTTCAAGGAGCACTGCATTTCACGGTTCTCTCCAGTCAGCAAAGCCCACCAAAAATGGTCTCATGCAATGTTATTGCCCATGGCCGGCCATGGATACCTAGCTTTGTTTGTAATCAAAAGTTTTCCGAAGAATATGCTTCAACTAGTTCCCCTCAAAATCAAGAATACAGAGAACAAGTTGTTGAATTACTCCAGATTCAAGCAAACGAGAATATTGAACATGCCTCTCGTTTGGAGCAAGCACATCACCATGTGACAGAAGTGTCAGAAATCATCCAACGGTATTTTGAACTGGGTGATAAAAGTGGATGTCGATTGATGCATCCAACAAATTTCCAGACCAAGGTCCGCAGGATCAGGAGAGCTTTTAAGAAAGTCTCAAACATAACATGTTAAGAGCCACCCCAGCTCACCAGACTTGGGACTCATTTAAACCAACCCTCGGAATCAACAAATAGGATTCGAGGAGTTGAGAAAAGATAGTAGGAACAGCCCCAGTCCACCGGACTGGGGTCTTTTTCAAATCATCAACCCCCTCCTCAGAGAAATTCGTTCTTTTCTCGATTTGGGAAGAAGACATAAGAGGAAAGAAGAGCCAAATTATCACGAGATTCTCTCCAAATTACGGTTCGTCAAGAAGTTCCTGAGGGATCGAATCAAAAAAAGGCAATGTCTCATCAAAGACATGGAAGGAGACAATATCACAGAAATGCTGATAGAAGGGATGTGATGCATTATGCATCAATCAATGACATCAATGTCATTGTTGCTGATCCACCAGATGAGGCTCACTCAGAGGGATCAAATGAATAGGTTCATGTTCAGGATGTTGTATGCACAGACACATATAAAGAAGGTGTGCGTACACAAAATCAAATGTTTACCCAAAATCTGGGTGTTCCTTCAAATAACCCACTTCCGCCTCTCTGAAAGGGATCAAAAATGGGAAAGGGGATGAATCAGGTTACATATACTCCTTATGGAGAGGGCCAATCGCTCTCACTAAAGTAAAGATTTGCGCAACAGGAGGAAGAAATGAAGGAATTGAGGAGGATGAACGCAGAACTATTTCAGGGTAGTCTTCCTCCTAAGCGTGATGCAGTCAGTCAGCCACGGGATTTTGTTGTAGCTACTAATATGGATCTAGAATATCATCCTTTATCATTACACCCTCATAGGTCTAATCCTACGGGTCAAGTGAAACAACAATTGGCAGTGCTTCCATCAGTTGCAGTACCAGCTGCCATACCTGTCCAAGCTCTAGTCAGTGCACCGGTTCATATTCAAGCTCAACCGGATTTTTATCAAAAGTTAATAAATACTATTGAGTCATTAACATCTCGGTTGGAATCTATGGAATAAAAGCGTGCACAGGTTCAACCAGAAAAGAAATCTTACCCTGAATTGGTAGATTCAATCTCTCCCCCATCAAATTTTGGGAACCCTGTATTCCCTATTTTCAATTGATCAGAAGATCCTAAATAGAATTTGACGCATTACGTGTCTTTTTTCAATCCTATGATGGGAACTCTATAGTAGCAAGAAGCAGTGAAACTCAGATGCTTCGTGCGAACCTTGTAAGGACAAGATTTTGTCTGGTATACAAGCTTCAGATCCCGGTCAATTACCAGATGGGAAGATCTCCATCAACGATTTCTTCTTCAATTCAACTCAACTTTTCCAAAGACAATAGTTTTCGATCTTACAAACTATAAGCAAAGGGATAATTAAAGAGTCTCTGATTTCATTTCTCACTGGAAGGGATTAACATATTTCCTAAGCTTAGCACTCCCTCAAGTGGAACTGTTTCCAATCTGTGTGGCAAGTTTGCTTGACGAATTACGCACGCTGCTGATCCCTGTGCAATACATAGGAGGGTTTCCAGACCTTACCTCAATCTCTAAACAGATTGAAGATTCTATTATATAGTCTAAGGCTAAATCTCGTGTAATTCCATTAGCTCTAGGAAGGAGAATGGAAGCAGAGATTGATACAGTTATGCTTAAACAAGCACCTGTACTTGCTTCTACTTCAAATCCTTCATCTTCTCGAAGGGCTCCGCCTCCTGAGCACCAACAACAAAGGCCATTTCGTCAAGATGGTCAAATAAATCAAAGGGGAAAACAATTTGAGGATTTGGAGAGAAAAATATACTCTTTAAGAAATGAACAAGTTTCTGGTTACTTCATTTCGGCTCTAGAGAATAATTTGGTTCAGCTGCCAAGGCCCAAGAGGCCAAACAAGGAAGGAGATGAAGACCGTCCCAATTAGTGCCCCTTTCATCAAATATTGGGGCATCCCATCCAGGAGTGTTTTGTCTTCAAAGAACTCCTGCAAAAGATGGTCGACTCGGGACAAGTCAAACTGAAAGGCTCTTCAGCCAAGGTAGCATGTGTTACTACTACAGTTCCAGAGGAGGAAGGCGAGTGGCATGAATTCAAAAGCAAAAAATGCACAAAAATATGATAATTGGTTGGTAAAAAAGACGATCAACTGAACTCATGATATTTTGAGAATGCAATTGAAGAAACCAATTGTACCATATGATATGAATACCACAGCAAAACCCTCTTCATCAGAGGTAAAATCCTCAAAGAAACGGCATGATTCAAAGAAAGAGAATGAATCATAAGAAGATGAGTACGTGTCAAAGCCTAATTTTTATTTCACCCTAGAATATTTCATTACATCTACTTTGAAGCAACAGGCACCGCCCCATCAAACGGAACATCCTAAATTGGCTAGTCAGGAAGAGTCTTCATCGAATAATGAATTGATTTTCGGTTCTGTTAATATGATTCAATTAACAGATCCGTATGCCAGTTACAGTTTCGATTATAATGAGCCCTAATTACCTATATCAAATAGAGGAATCATAAGAAGTTTCAGAGGCTCAGGATTCAGGGGAAGAAGCGGATATTTCAGAAGCCAATATTCAAATTCTACCCTTCCTAGAACTGTGTACGCAGCACAAACACGTGGCAGCGCCCTTCAACGATCTCTACAAGAAGATGGAAGTTCTTCCACCAATAGAAAATTTAGTCCTGGCACAGTTATTTTGGAACACTGGTTGAAGGTTCCATCTTCTTCCTCTCAGTAAGTAAATGGATCTAATCGGTCTAATATTCCCAAACTAGGAATATTGCCAACTCCTATCCCAATAAAATATGCATCAACTTCTAAAGCATATGCTTCCAAGGCACCTGCTAAACCACATGTTCTTATTGGTAAACGCAGACCTCTGGATCAAAAGAATGATGTATTGAAACACCTTTCCCAAGTACCGGCCATGTTATCAATTCTGGATGCTTTGAATCTGTCAAAGGATCTTCAGGAGGCACTCATCGAGGCTTTGTCAAGTCCTCAGGAGTTTGAAACTGAAATTGTTGCAACTGAAGTCTATCACATAGAGAATAATCCTGTAGAATGCCATGAAGTGATATCTTTTACTGATGAAGATGAAGATGATTTCGTGCATGAACATATTAGACCTTTGTACTTATCTAGAAAGGTCAAAGGAATAGACATCTGAAGAGCTTTCATTGAAAATGGTTCAGGAGTCAACCTCATGTCCATTCGTACACTTCATTGATTGGGCCTCATGAAATCTGATTTATCTCCTTCTACCATGATGTTACAAAGATATGATAAAAATGAACCAGAACCACTGGGTGAATTTACACTCAGAACTCAGTTTGGAGATCTTGTATCTAATTCAGATTTCATGGTTGTTGATCAAGACTCAACTTTCAACATCTTTCTTGGAAGACCCTGGCTACATCAACATGTGGCTATCCCTTCATCATACCATCAATGTCTCAAATATTGTTTCGATGGTCAGGTTGGGACATTGTATGGTGATAAGGCCCCATTCAAGACATGTGAGTCTCAATACATTGAGGCAGAATTCTATCACATGAAGGGAAGGGAGAAATCCACAATAAAGGAGATTACCAGAGTTAATGCTCCATATGGTTTGGATAAGATTTCAGTAAATCCATTTACACATGTGAGTATAGATTATGTGTTGCCTATCAGTCAAATTGACAAGATAGACCCAAATAAAAATACTCTTATGGAATGATCCATAATTTCAATTACGGCAATTGAGCCAGACAACATGGGAGAAACTGGTAACCCATCAGGCAATGACGGAAGCTCAAATGGAGATGTCTTCATTTCATCTGCAGAAATCCAACAAGTCTATACTTCACCAACTAGGCCAGAAGAAGTTATAGAAACATCATAGGTGAACAATGATGTATATTCTCAATCCATCATATCCTATTTATTTCCCAAGGAAGACCCTTCAACATCAATTGGGTCAGAAATGGAAGCCTTTTCTTTAAGATGTTCAAATTTTAACATCTCTTCTGGTCATGGAAATTTTGCTTCATCATCTAATATGAAAGTAAAAACAGTAGAAATAACACATGATGAAGAAGAAGAGGAAGATCTCAGAGATGCTCCTCTAGTATTTGAAGAGGGTATCTCTACCACCATGGATGAACTCAGAGAAATAAATCTAGGTATAAACGAAGATCCACACCCCCACTTTAATCAGTGCGGCCATGACTCTTGAAAAACAAGATATGTATATTTTATTTTTAAAAAAAAATAGAGATATATTTTCTTGTAACTATACAAAAATGCACGGGCTTGATCCTGATGTGCCTACTCATCATTTGGGTTTACCAGAAGAACATCAAGAATTTATACATGCCGCGAGAAGAACACACCCAACTTATGCTTCCAAAATATAAGCTGAAGTGGATAAGAACATAAAAGCTAACTTTGTCAGAGAAGTTAAATATCCCATGTGGTTGGCTAATATTGTCCCTATGAAGAAGAAGATTGGACAAATTAGAGTTTGCATCGATTTCAGAGATCTTAATCGGCATTGTCCTAAGGATGATTTCCCAGTTCTGATTAAAGAACTTTTAATTGATGCAACAGCTGGCTCTGAATAACTTTCCTTCCTAGATGGATATTTCTGATATAATCAAATCCGAATGTCCCCAGAATATGAGGAATCCACAACCTTTAGAACCCCTCAGGGTGTGTTTTTCTACCGGGTAATGACCATTGGCTTAAAGAATGCAGGTGCAACATATCAGTGTGTCATGCATCGTATCGTCAAACCCTTCTTAGGGATGTTTGTTGAATTCTATGTAGACGATTTGGTGTTTAAATCCAAACAACTTTATAATAACTTGGATGATTTGTAAGTCATATTCTGCAAGCTTCGACAACATAATTTGAAGATGAACCCCTTAAAATGTGCTTTTTGGGTAACCTCTGGAAAATTTCTCCGCATTTTTGTACACCATCGTGGTATTGAAGCTAATCCTAAGAACACCAAGTCAATCCTTGGTATGTCACCTCCTCGAAATTTGAAATAATTTAATGGACTTCAAGGACACTTAACCTATATTAGGCATTCCATCGCCAATTTGGTAGGAAAAAGTTTACCCTTCACCAAATTGATGAAGAAGGGAGTCACTTACCAGTGGACTGAAGAATGTCAAGAAGCATTTGAAATTCTCAAGAAATACCTCTTGAGTCCACCAGTACTCATGCCACCTGTTGAAGGAAGACCACTTATCCTCAACGTGATAGCTCTAGAGCGATCATTGGGTGCCTTTCTTGCTCAGAAGAATGATGATGGGAATGAAAACAGCCTCTACTACCTCAATCGGACTATGCTGGAAGCAGAAACCCAGTATTCAAGTATTGAGATGTACTGCTTGGCATTAATCTTTGAATTTTAGAAGTTGAGACACTACCTGCAATATCACGAGGTCCAATTGGTATCTTGCAATAACCCACTTAAATTCATCCTTAGTCGTCCAATGATTACAGGACGTCTGGCAAGGTGGGCAGTTATTTTGAAGGAATTCGACATTCAGTTTGTGTCTCAAAAGGCGATAAAGGTTCAAGCTATGGCTGATTTCCTTGCTGAGCACCCATCATTGGAAGACACATCTTCCGATCTTGAACTCCCTGATGGGGAAGTCTTATCTATTCAAGAAAGTACTCAGGCATGGGAAATGTATTTTGATGGTGCATCCATAAGTCCAATAGGGAGGAAAATGGAAAATCCAAAATTCAACAAATTTGGATTAGGAATTGTGCTCATTTCTCCAGAAAAGGTGGTGTTGCCTTATTCCTTCTTATTGTGGGATGTCAGTACCAATAATTAAGCAGAATACCAAGCTATCATCGCAGGCTTGGAATTAGCGCTTCAAGCACAAGTGAATCACTTAAAGGTGAAAGGTGATTCAGACCTGGTAATTAAGCAAGTCAATGTGGATTTTTCCATCAGAAAAGAAGAAAAAATCCTCTTGTGTGGTTATGTTAGATATTTAATGGCGGAATTCCTTTCGGAACCGACATTTTCTTATGACCCAGGATCAAAAAATGCCCAAGCTGATGCACTGGCTAATATAGCCACTGCTCTGGTAGATCCAAATAGGGAAGAGACGACCATAAATATTGCCCACCGTCGTGCAATTTCACCTTATGTTTGAATAAGAACAGAGGAAATTAATGAAATTAGTCCCATTCCTGAACCATATGTTCATACTATAGGATGGATGTCACCTATCAGAGAATACCTTCAAAATGGAACACTTCCACCTGATAGAGCCGAGAAAGAGGAAATATGGTGACGTGTGGTCAATTTTACTCTTTATGATAGCCCAGATCACTTAGATAAAATTCTCTACAAACGTGTTTTTGATGCAGTTTTCTTCAGATGCATTGATGGGGAAGAGACAATGGTTGTCATGAAAGAAGTGCATATAGGAATCTGTGGTGCCCACTAGTCTAGATATAGACTGTCTGATTATATTTGAAGGCTTGGATACTTTTGTCCTTCAATGATACAAGATTGTGTTGATTTCACAAAGAAGTTTAATTCATGACAAGTACATGACAACTTCATTCATCAACCTTTAGAGTTGCTTCATACAGCTAAATACTCATGGAAATTTTCCACTTGGGGAATGGATGTGGTGGGACCTTACCCTTCAGCTACGGACAAGAAGTTATAGTATATTCTTACTGCTACTGATTTCTTTTCCATATGGGAAGAGGCAATACCTATAAAAGAAGACAGTTCTAAATGCATTGTTAGCTTTATCAACTCTAACATCATTACCAGATTTGGTGTCCCTCATACCATATTGATGGACAATGGCACCAACTTCTATTCATCCGAGGTGAAGAAGTTGTATCAAGAATACAACATCATATCCAATCATTCATCTCGGTAGCATGCAGCGTACAATGGCCAGATAGAAGCCTTCAATAAGAACCTTTCCAATATACTGCAAAAGATGGTGGATAAAGATAATAAGTCATGGCCTGATAAACTTTTTCATGCTTTATGGGCATATCGGACTACCACCCGCACTGCAACGTGGTAAACTCCATATTTATTGGTATATGGAATGGAAGCAGTCTTGCCCATTGAAGTTCAAATACAATCGCTCAGAGTAGCCATTTGTGATCAGTCATCTACAGATGAATAATATCAAAAGTGATTGAATTAATTGGAACGATTAGATGAGAAAATATTGTGCACTTTGCACTGCTTGGAAGTCTATCAGAATCGAATAGCACGGGCTTTCAACCAAAATTTTCATATTCGTTCATTCACTCAGGGAGAATTGGTAATAGTTCTCAGAACTCCAATGATACCAAGAATGAAACCTCCCAAGCTTGAGCCAAAATGGGAAGGACCTTACTCAATACATAGGGTCTACTCCAATGGAGCTTATTCATTAATCTCGATGGATGGAGAACTCATCACTACTCCAACCAATGCCGGATTTTTTAAAAAGTATTTTATATAAACAGAAAATGCATCATCCATGGTTCAGTATAACCTCAAACTGCACCATGGTCCGGTATGACCTTAAACTACACCACCGTCCATCAAGACATTAAATTACATCATCAACAGTCCATCATATTACCCTAAACTATTTGCTAGTCCCTTACGTCTAGCAAGACATTAAATTGAACCATCCACGGTCCATACATATGACCTTAAACTATTTGTCTCCTTTCGTCCCATATGACTTTAAACTGTGACGTCCTAACTACATGATGCTAAACTCTACATAAGTCTTTTACGTCCAACAAGATGTTAAACTGCACCATCCACGGTCTATGAATATAACCTTAAACTATTGGCACTTACGTGCAACATGACGCTAAACTGTATCATCCTTTTTTCATCCAACATAACGTTAAACTGTGGAAAAGTCCCTAATATGTCCAACATAACGTTAAATGGTGTACTCTTTTGTCCTCAATGCATGACATTAAACTGTAAAGTCCCCCTTTCGTCCAACATGACATTAAACTATACTGTGCTCGTCGTCCAAACTACGTGACGTTAAACTGTACAAAAAGTCCATGATACGTCCTACATGACATTAAATTGTACTTTTTCCCTGCTACATGACACTAAACTGTGCAGCTCCAATAGTCCTAACTGCAAGACTCTAAACTGCATAGTCCCTTTATATGTCCAACATGACATTAAACGGTGCATCGTTAAGGTTGTTGTTACCTCTTGTTTCTCACACCGAGTATTACTCACGTGAGCTTAGAGAAAGCTTCAACCATAACACTCTCTCTGGGCTACTAACCATGTGTAAGTCCCAAAAACATCATTTTTTAGGTCATTGTCCCCAAGAAAAACTTGATCATTAATTCATTAATTAATTGAACTACATGGACTTTGATCCTTACCTTCCAAGCGGGGTACGGAGGAAACCTCCAAAGGTTCAAGCCCAAAATCAATCTTTTCACATCGGTTCACCTCCATCTCATACGATGTTGATTCGTGAAACCGCCCCTAGAATCAATACCTTTACATTGGTTCACTTTCGTCCTTGTTATACGACATTAAACTATACAACACTTTTGTCCAGTATGACAATAAACTACAATATTCTTTGATACACTCACCTGAGAGGGAATCATTATTTACATTGATTTTCATTCATTTTTCATTTCAAAGGCTACGTGTATACATAGAAATACCTGAACGTTTTATCTTGGGTTAAACCATCATTGCACTAAATTCCCCTTTCACCCTTCACATGTATGGACCTAATTTGTAAAGAGGGTAGTTCTAGAACTACGTGGTCTTGATTCCCATCCTTATGGGATACGTCGGAACGTTCGAGTGTCCCTCAAATCCAACCCCAAGTCTTTGGGCCTAATCCCAAATTCAACTTTCAGTCCCTTGGATGAAAATTCCCCATGAAAACACACACTGTGTATTTCTTATCATGGTCCAAGCTCTATGACCCTAAACTAAGATCTCTAATCCTTTTGTCCCACACTATGTTAAACTATAGTTCAAGAACTATGTATGGCTTGATTCCCATCCTTATGGGATACGTAGTGAAGTCCAACATTTCCATTCTGGACCCATCCAAAACATGATTATGGTAAGCATTGATCTGTTTATCTCTGTATACATTGGACAAGAACCATAATTATGTGTCATAATCCTAACCTTAAATATTTTCAGATCTTCATAAACCTTTTATTCACTTCTAGTCACAAAAATTTCAAACTTCTAAGAGATCTTTTTTTTGACTATGCAGTACATGCCCTTAGGCGGCCCTGCATAAACAGTCTCCATAATTGATTTGTCAGCCAAAAGATACTATTATTTTACTATGCAGCCAATGCCCATAGGTGGCCCTGCATAATTCAACCCCCTAATGTGTTTGTTAAATACTGGTAACTTCATTCTTGGGAAGAAAGCCTCTTTTTCCTTGTTGGTCTTAAATGACAGTATGTAGGGATCCACAAAAGTATCCATCCTTAACATATTTGTCCCATATCATTTTTCATGGTCTGAAAGTATTCAAGTCTATGGTTTATATTCTCCTTCCCTACGTTTGGGTCAGACCTTCGTAGGAGTGATATCCATCCAGTTCTTTGATAATCTTGTTTGGAAATATCTTCTCCATATTCAATTACCTCTTTCCATATAGCAAACTCTATACATTGGAAAATTTGAATCTCCATAAACGTTCACTGGATTTTATCACTAGGAAAGTACATTTCTGAGAGTTCGTTTTCCTGACTATGCAGCACATTCCCTTAGGCGGTCTTGCATAAACAGTCTACATAATAGACTTGTTAGCCAAAAGATATTATTTATTTAACTATGCAGACAATGCCCTTAGGTGGCCCTGCATAATTCAACCCCCTAACGGGATTGTTATGTAACGTTAACTTCATTCATGGGAACTACTTCTTCTAATACCATTTAGATCTTTTTCATATCATTCCTCAGATCCAAATATTCTTAAGTCATATTTTACATATTTTCCCTCATACTTGAGTATGGTAATATGTTTTCAGACACATTTTCAAGGAATTGAGTCAATTTTAATCCATTTCGGTCAAATCTATTTCGACCGTAAACATTATCCTTTTTTTCCGACGTGCATGACATTAAACTGCCCACAAAATACAAAGGAACTCTAAATAAAATCAAGTTACAACTCACTAAACATACATTTTGTATGATTTAGGTAATATTGAGCAATTAAAAGGTTCAAAGTTTGTAGGGTTATTTACATTAATCCTATTAAAAATCAAACTATTCTTACTAGGCCCATTGGATTAGATAGTATTTAAAGCAGGTGGCAAGAAAATACGTGCACAAGTGATTGAAGATGAAATAATTATTTCCATTTGATGCACAAGAATTAGAGGGACATCCACATACTCGAGCCTCTTCTCTTTTTTAGAAATTACAAAAGACTTTCATCATAACTCATCATTTGATTTACGGCATCCCGAGATTCATCAGCAGCCACTTGGAATTCATTCATTCAACTGGATAATATAAGAGATGTAGTGATACCAGCTCTTCTTGGAACAATTGTAAATGAATGTTCTTGAGTGCATTTTGAGAAAAGTTTATGCTGATCAAACTGTGACTCTGTTTCGGTCCAAGAGACATGAAAGATGAATACACGGATTTGAGAATGAAGAATTGGATGTAAAGAGCCATTTGGAGAGAGTAATCTTTTCAGATATTGCTCTAATGCCATGTTTGTATTCTCTCCACCAACTGGAAACAGAAAACATTTCAGCCCATGGGCATTCCATTTTCATATCTGCAAGGAAATGACATGGAGGAAAAATTTGAAAGTTCACACCATTGTTTTGCTCTTAATGCACAACATAACCGAAATAGAGGAGTAGCTGTGCAGCTGCATCTCAGGCATATAATTCTTTGCATCTAAAACATTGACTCCTTGCAGATGACCATGACCATATTGAGGCGGGTAAATGCTCTGTGGAAAATTAAGATGATATTTCTTCAAGTACATAGCCAAATCCGGGAGAGTGTTATCGCATATATCATAGTAATCATGGCCAACAATGTTCATCATGTCATCAATCCACTTGCTAGCCAGTTCATCAGCCGTTCTGATTTTCTTGGGAGTCATTAAAACTGCACAAGAGTTGAATAATTAACTCTTAAGTAAGTTGATTATTCATAAACATTGTGATGAAATTTGAAAAAAATGGCTAAGGATTTAAGGCGCACAAGCCTAATATTGACGCGCCAGTATGGATGTGCCACACATGTTTTTGGCGTGCAAGTATCACCGCGCATGTCCAAATACCTATACAGCAGCGCGAAAGCAAAGAAACATCAGAAAACAGAGAAACTTGCGCGGCGAAGGTGTCCTGCGCGGCGAGAGATCGAAGGTTTGAAATCCGGATGCTTTGTACCGAAATGAGGCCGCATATTTATAGTTCAGGCCACACCCATGCGCGACGATGCCTACACGCTCAACACTTGTGTGCCGCCCTCTGCGCCCTCGCCACCTGCGCACCTCTTTCCCTTTGGTTTTCTTCTTTTCCTCAGAGTCACATCCTTATTCGTTCGAATCCAACTCTGAGGGGGGACTTTTTTTGACACTCCTTTTGTCACAGAGTCTAATGGAATGTAAAGGAAAATGACTAGCACAAATTGATTCAGCCTTTGAAGAAAACATCAAAAATAGACAAAGGCATGAACAAGGCTTCAAAAGCACATGTGCCCCGCAAGTTCCATCACGGTCGTGCAAGTCCACTTGCGCGAAGCCTAATGGTCATGCAAGTGACTTGCGCGCCCTAAGTGATAACTACCCGGGGTCTTCTCCAGCCTATAAATAGACCATGTGGGCCCCCCATTTATGGAGAAAGTTTTCCAGAATTTGGATTTAGAGCTCTGAACGCCCAAGTCTCTTCTTCAGGTCTTACGAACACTTCTAATGTAATTATTTACCTAGAATGGAAGGTCTAAACAAGAGGAGCAGGGTATAAGTGTTAGAATTCACTAAAACTTGTGCGCCTAAGGTGTTTTACCCTTAAGGTAAATGAACATACTTGAGTGCCACCCTACTTCCTCACCAAAACTTGAGCGCCTCTCTTCTGGAAGTACCTCAGGATAATTCTAAAGGAATTGGTCAAGGATCTCCCATATTTTACCATGCTGGATTACAAACGCGCAAGTAACCATGTGTCGTGCAAGGTATACCTACGCGACCAGGACTTGCGCGCCCACGTAGTACTTGCGCACCTTCCAGGACTTGCGCGCCCCTGCCTTTTTGGGTAACTTTCTTTCCCATTTAACCCTTCTTATGCCATACCACCTATTCAATTCAAGATTCAGTCTTCAAGACACTCTTCAAAGCCATTTATGGCATGATTTCTTGATTTGACATCCTTATCTGAAAGTAACTCCGTGGAATATCTCTCAAAACCTAGTGATTTACACATATTTATGTCACTAAAGATTGAGATTTCATTCATTCAACCTCATCCATTATGATGAGAGAACCCCTTAACATGTGCTTCCTTTTTAGGAGTAAGTCCCAGACATAATTCCCATGAATTTTGGGCATCATCCTCATGAATAAGTCCCAAGTCCTCATTTACCTGGGCCTCCTTTCTATGAATAAGCCACAATAATAATTCTAAAGATTGGGCATCCTCCTCAGGAATAAGTCCCAATTATTCATTAACATGGGCCTCCTTTCAGGAATAAGCCCTAGTAATAATTATAAATACTAGCCATCCTCTTTAGGAGTAAGCCCCACGTTCTCATTAACCTGAGCCTCTGTTTCAGGAATAAGCCCCAGTAATAATTCTCAAGACTGGGAATCCTCCTCAAGAATAAGTCCAATGTCCTCATTTACCTGGGCCTCCTTTTTAGGAATAAGCCCCAGAAATAATTCTCAAGAATGGGCATCCTATTTAGGAGTAAGCTCCAAGTCCTCATTAACCTGGGCCTCCTTTTCAAAAATAATCCCCAGTAATAATTCTCAAGACTGGGCATCCTCCTCAGGAATAAGTCCCAAGTCCCCATTAACCTGGGTATCCTTTTCAGGAGTAACCCCAGTCTCAAATATGGGTCTCCTTTTTAGGAGTAAGCCCCAGTCTCAAATATGGGCCTGCTTTTTAGGAGTAAGCCCCAATCTCAAATATGGGCCTCCTTTTCAGGAGTAAGCCCCGGTCTCAAATATGGGCCTCCTTTTCAGGAGTAAGCCCTAATCTCAAATATGTGAGTCCTACTTAAGAGTATGCCCCATGTACTCAATAACCTAGGCCTCTTTTTCAGGAATAAACCCCAGTAATAATTCTCAAGACTGGGCATCCTCCTCAGGAGTAAGTCCCAAGTCCTCATTAACCTGGGCCTCTTTTTCAGGAATAAGCCCTGGTAATAATTCTCAAGACTGGGCATCCTCCTTAGGAGTAAGAACTAAGTCCTCATTAACCTGGGCCTCCTTTTCAGGAATAAGCCCCTGTAATAATTCTCATGACTAAGAATCCTCTTTAGGAGTAAGCCCCAAGTCCTCTAACCAGTCCTAATTTACTTTTGATCTAGAATTATTTCTCAGGAATAACACCCAATAATATGTCCCCTCCTAACTTGGGCATCTTCCTTAGGAGTAAGCCCGAAGATTAGAGTATCCAAATCTCCATGAAGCACATATATCTTTATGTACCATGTTCCTGGATTTCTTCCCTGAAGTAAATTGTAATCCTCATTTCTTATGATTGCATCTTTCATGGCACAATTGTCTGGCTTTACTAATAACTCTTGTTTCTCACACCGAGCATGACTCACGTGTGCTTAGAGTGTAAAAGTAATTATGACATCTTTCTTTGAGCCATCAATCATAAACATCAGACTCCCTTACATGAACTACGTGGGTTCTGATTCCTTTTCCAAAATAAGGGATACTTAGGCAGCCCCTCTGTGGGTACGATCCAAACTTTGAAATAATTCATGTCCTTCTGAATGACAATAGACTTCAAGTGCCCCACTGAGTGGATTTAAAACTAGTATGGTCATCATAATGACCAAGATACTTTTATGCATCAAAGGATACCATTGACTAAAATCTCTAACAAATACAGATCATTCTCTATCAATGAATAACCTCGAATACATATATAAGATTCTCTAAATTTCCTACATATCAATCGTTGATTGTCAGATCTAAAGGAAAGCATATTTTATAGATGGTAATGTAATAAGGATTCATGAACATTACATAAATCTATAAAGAGAGTATCGTAGTAGAAAATAATTCCCCTCAAAAATGTTTGATGAGTCCGACCTCCCATCCTCTCGACCAATTCAAATTCCTAAGCCTCATTAGTCCACAACTAATGATCACATACCTTTGGAATGTTGGTTTAAATGGAAATGGAATCATTGGATGTTTCTGGTTCTACGAACAAACCCGTTAGAAACCGTTTGGAACGTTTGAACCTTAAATCAATGAGGTCATCCCCAATTCCAGAGGGAAATAGCCACCCCTACGACTCCTCTTTTTTCCTCATAAAATCACTCAATGTTATCCTGATTGTCCCTTTCATCTCCCTTAACCTTAAAACCGAGAAAAACCTCAAACAAGGGTCGCATACCTGAATATAAGATCTGAGTTCTTACAAAATTTACACTATAAAGAAATTTGTTCTCGAATTTACCTAGCTAGGTGCAGAAGAAGAAACCCTGAACAACACCGGACATTGTGATCGTACATCGGCCCCCCTCTCCCATGTCTCATCCTGCACTCAACCGTGATGCAATAGCACCCATACTAGAGGAACCGACTGACCATGGAGAACCTTTGTACTTCGATCGACAATCCGACTTGGATGCTCCTCGAATGATGCATCCACCTCCACCTCGACTTCCTCGGGTTGGAAAGCCTGAGACGGGTCTGAATAGTAACATCAATGCTGAGAAATGTGGAATGTGTCATCCGATGACCGGTATATTTGAGTTAACTGCAATAGATAGGAAACTAGCCTAACTCTCTCTAACACCTCAAATGGCCAGACATGACTTGGAAAAAGCTTACCCTGTCTCATAATCCTCTCGTTTCCCATCCTCGACGTGACACGTAGAAAAACCTGATCCCTGACCTCGAACTCTAGAGGTCATCTCCGCTGATCAGCATAAGACTTTTGATGAGACTGTGCAGTAGCCATCCTCTTCTAAATCAACATTATCTACTCTGATTTCTCCGTAACTAGATGAGGTCCCAAAAAAGTTGTCTCTCCTACCTCCAACCAACATAGTGGTCATCCTAATGGCCTACCGAACAAAGCCACAGAAGTTTCCATCTGAATAGTATCTTGAAAAATATTATTGTAGAAAAACTCCACAATAGATATATGCTTCTCCCAAGAACCTCCAAATTCCAGAATGCTTGCTCAGAGCATATTCTCAAGCTTCTGAATCATACAATCAGACTTTCCATCTTTCTGAGGATGGTATGTTGTACTCAAAAGTAACTGTGAGAAACCTTAGTAAGCCCGAGATGTAAAACGCACATCCCTTCCAGACCTGAGATGTAAAACACAAATCCCTTTCTGAAACAATGGATTGTGGAACTCCATGCATATGTACAATCTCACGGATGGAAAACCGTCCTACCTCATCAACACTGAAGGTCTGCTTGATCGGCAAGAAGTGAAAATCCTTCATAAGCCCATAGATGAAATTCCAAACAACATCATTCCCTTGAGGTGATCTCAGCAAACCGGTAACGAAGTCCATCAGGATATCGTTCCACTTCCACTCCGGAATGGGTAGAAGCTGTAAAAGACCTTCTAGTCACTGATGATCTACTTTCACCTACTGACAAGTGGAACACCTCAGGAAAAAACCTGAAACATCTCTCTTCATACCTAGCCACTAATACTGGCAGTGTATATCACGATACATCTTGGTGACTCCAGGATGAACTGCCCAAATTGAGGAACGAAAATCCCACATCCGCTCCTCGTGTATGCCTGCTGGAACCCATACGCGTCCCTGGAAACATAGGATCTCATCCTAGCCCACTGTCCATCCAGGCTGAAGATCCCCTCCTGACACACTCTCCCACTGGACTGGGCCTTCAGAATCTAATAGATGCCTAATCTGTACCCGATCAAGATATATAGAGTTAACAGCTACAGAAGACAGAACGGTCTTCCCATGTTTATCGTGCATCTCCAGATGCATCTTAGAGAACAGATCCATTAGTTTCCACCCACTTCTGACCTCCTGAACTACATGTATCTGATTCCACATGATCAACACATCAGCCACCATGTTGCCTTTCCCAGGTGTATTGCAAAGATCCAAGTTAAAGGACAGAAGAAACATGACCCACCTGTATTGTCTCAGATTCAGATAACATTTAGAGAAGATGTACTTGAGACTTTTGTGGTCGGTGAAGACCAACAAATTATCTTCTAAAAGATAATGTATCCAACTACGTATGGCATGAACAATGGCCGCCAGCTCAAGATCATGCGTCGGGTAGTTCCTCTCATGTGGCCTTAACTGCTGAGACCCGTACGCAACAACCCCATATCTTTGCATAAGCCCAACTCTAAGCCTGATACCTTAGGCATCACAGCAGACAGTGTATCTCTTGACCAGATCTGGCAAGACTAGTATCAGTGATAAAGTCAACCTACCTTTTAGCTCCAGAAAGGCTGAATCACAAGATTCTGACCATAATAACTTCTCCCAATTCTTGGTCAGACCTTTCAGCAGAGCTGCTAAGTGGGAAAAGCCTTGTATGAAGCGTATGTAGAATCCATAAAGGCCTATGAAACTCTGTATCTCAAAAAACATTCTTTGCCTGCTCCCATGAAACAACTACTCTCACTTTCTCTGCGTCCACTGATGTAATGCCTCGACCCCAGTTACCCAGATTCAGTGCATTATTACATAACATTAGCATGATCACAAGGAAATCATGTCTCAAAAGGAAAATAAGTTTACTATTATTTGAAATAATATTCATACATAAGTTCAACTTTACAGCTTGAAGAGAAACACAACACAAATATATTTCATTAGAAACATCCAAGCCTCCTAGATTATGCCTGCATGTCACTCATAACTAACTTCTTCATATCCTGGGAAAATGAAACATAAGAAAGGGGTGAGCTCAAACCCTCATTAAGGGTAAGTAATACAGTAAAAAATGACATAAATATTAAGCATGGTAAATAATTGAAACCACATGCCTTTACCAATAATAAAAATGAATACTTTTATTCCTAGAATATGAGATAAGTAAATAATTCCATAATAAAACATAATCATTGGTATTCTACTAGTATAATGACCACATGAACCGTCAATATTATTTCCATAATGAGGGAATTTATAATGTCGGACATTCTGAAACATTTTTTCAAGTCCTCGGCCAAGACGTCTAAAAAATGATTAAGGGCTCGGCCAAAACCATATATCAAATTGGGAAAGGGCCTCGGCCAATTCCATGTTTAGTTTTCTCATGAGACCGACCGATGTATCGAGCACTACTAGAAAAATAGGTATTTGCGACGGGGCATTTGCGACGGGATCCCGTCGCAAATGGATTTTTGTGATGGGGGCCCGTCGCAAATAGCATGTTGCTGAAAACGGCGTCGCAACAACACTTATTTGTGATGGGCCCGTCGCTAAAGCCATTTTTTGCGACGGTCATTCTCCCCGTCGCAAATAGTACTCCGTATTTTTGTAAAAAACATTTAAAATAGTTTTTGCGACGGGACCCGTCGCAAATACCTTTTGCGACGGTACCGTCGCAAAAACTATTTTTAAAAAAAAATAAAAAACTATTAATAATACTAGTATTTGTGACGGGCATAGTATCCCGTCGCAAATACTATAAAAAAAATAAAAAAAATAAATTAATAATAAATTATTTTCATTAATATAATAATAGAATTATAATTCACAAATAAAAATAATAAATTATCAATAAATTATTTTAATTAATATAATAATAATAGAATTATAATTAAAAAATAAAAAATAATAGAATATTAATAAATGATTTCATTAATATAATAATATTAGAATTATAATTCATGAATAAAAAAATATTAATAATTTATTTTAATTAATATAAAAATAATAGAATTATTTTACATTCAAATATTAAAATAATTCAAGTATTACAAAAAATATAATTAAATTATAATATTATAAAATTTTAATATATATATATATAATTTAATATTATAAAATATAAATAATATTATTATTCATATTAATATTGTTATTTAAAAATATAATATTATTAATATTTTATAATGAGACAGAAACTACGAATATAAAAAAATAATAATTTGATTTCACAAATTTTATAACATAAGTACAATCTCTAATCTGAAGAAGGGGGGAGGTGAGGGATCTGCAGATGGTGGTGGAGGAAACTCCATCCCTAAAGCATGAGTGAGTCGGCGCATGTACTCCATCTGCTCCTGATGCTGCTGCTGCCACCGACTCGTCTGCTCCTCGTACAACTGCTGCTGGCGTCGACGCTCCTCCTCATGCTGCTGACGCATCTGCTCCTACTCCTGTCAGGGACTCTCTATCTGTGCAGTCTGAGATTGCAACTGATCCTCATACTGTGTAGTAGAAGAAGATGCACGAGCTCCTCTCGAGCTGGACGCCGACATCGCAGCACTGCCATAATAATCTCCGGGAGTCAGTCGAGAGCCGATACCAACTACCCGGCCCTTCTTGAAGGCATACTGGGTGGCCTGCATCCATGCCGCCACATCAAACTGTCGGGCAGTGGTCTGATCTGATGACTCGGCCTGACTCTCAGGCCGGGCCTGTGACGCTGCGGCCTCATATGACTCCTATAGTTGCAATTTAAATTTAAAATTGTGAATATATTATATGCAGTTAATTTTTAAACTTGAAAACAAATAATACTGACCACGATGTGATGCTGTCGATCACCTCTGAGCTCCCCAGTAGCAGGATCACTATACATCCTCCGATATACGTCGTACTCTGTAATATCGGGGTGCTCGACAGCCTATAAGAATAAAAAATAAAATGTTAATATTTATAGTTATATAAAATATTTATAAATAATGTACGTACCAGATGCTGTCTATGAGTACTGAAAGAAAGACTCCCAGCTCGATGAGTCACCTCCTGTCTCCCTCGATTATGCCTCCCCACCGATGATCTCCTCTGAAAGGCCCCACTCAACCAGTGCGCACATAATCCATCCCATACATGGGATAAAATATACTCTGGTCGGTGTGCTCTACATGACTCCTCAAAATCTGACACTCCTGCTTTCTTCATCAATGCTTTTCTTAAATTGTGCAAAAACCGACGAAGGCGATCACGCATGGCCACCTCCCATGCCTTGTGGATGGCGTCACGCATGGTATCCTCGATCGAATACCATAAACCCTACAAATAAATCAAAATATCAAGTTAGAAATGAAATAATTTTCAAAATAAAAATTATTTATTTACGTACGTACCAACCAATGGCCAAACATGGCCTGCTGCACATCAATGGGAATCTGCTCCCATGTGGTCCACGGCTGAGAGAAATAGTTGCGCAAAATAGCGCTGCCCTGTCCGACTGGTATATGCAGAAAACTGAAAAAATACTAAACATTTATTATGTGAATAGATTAATGAAATCTTAGTCAAATCCACAGGTTATCACACAGGTTATCACACCTCCGTGTGCGTGGATCAAACCCAAGATGTGGACGTCGCTCGGGGACGGGGTCAGGAATCATCAATCGTGCAAGACCGCGCCCCCTCCGCGTACTCCCTGGAGCGCCTGCAGGCTGAGGGTCATCTGTCAGCAACGCATCCGCATCGAAAGTCAGGTCAGCATCCGCCAACTCACGAAATGTGGCGTCGTCCATCTGAAACAGAAAATGTTAATGTTAGCAAATAATTGATAATTACTATTATATATACATATATACATATTATGATTGCATATAAATATCAAGGAATGCTATCAGTGTTCATATTCATCGTCATCTTAATATATGTCAATGTCATCTTCATATTCCTCCTCAACATCATCGATATCCATTCATGTTACAGTTGCTTCATCTCTTACCATTTCAAATTCATATGTGACATCATTAACATCATTGTCATCACCGACTCTTAAATGTGGGGTGTCGTCATCGATACTCATGTCTCTTTGTAAAAAAGATTTATTTTGAGTACTTTCTTGAAAAACTTCAATTCTTTGCACATCAGTGAAAGCACATTCACTTTGACTAAACTGATTGTCTCGAATTTTGATTTTTATTATACTCCACCAATCAGTCAAGTCTCTTGATGTTGCACAGTACTTTGCATAATAAACTTGATATGCATGTTGAGCCAATAAGAATGGTTCATTTACTGCGAGAACACTTTTACATTTAATATCGATGATTGCATGAGTCGGATGAACACGCACGCCTCTCTCTGTATCCAACCACCGACATTTGAACATGGTTATGTAATGTTGTCCAAGATAACAGAGTTCAATGATTTCATCAAGTATGCCATAAAAGTCAACTTCATTTTCTCGATGATGAGATCCTCTCAAGCTAACTCCACTGTTCATTGTTTTTTTCGATTCCCCATATGCATGTGTGTGGAATCGAAATCCATTCACCACATATGCATTATAAGTTTTAACAAGTTTGGAAGGTGGGTTACTCAATACACGCAGCCGTTTGTCAATTTTATCAGCATGTCGAGACACCAGAAAATTTGTGAAATAATTATCAATATAGTAAACTATACATTGAATGAGTTGCTAAAAGATAAAGAATTTATGTTACCAGTTTTTGAAACCACTGAGAGAAATTTTTCAGCCGACGTTCTTCGAGAGCAGCTGCTGTAATTTGTGGAATTTGTTTCTTGATATGATTATCATACAACCTATAAAAACCAAAGTTATTTACTGTAACATAAATGATATAATAAGTGATATAAACACTTACAGTACAACTGATGTCATCCCTTCACAGTTGAGCAGAACATACGTATGATCTCTCTGATGTTCATCATCTGAAAGCCAGCGTTCATAAACTCCACCAAGACCAAGCTCTGACTGGTTGAAAATAGATAATTGATTGTCGATTTCATCAATATTCCTCTCGTTCCATCCCATTCGGTTGTGTTTTTAAGGATACTCAGATTCAAAATAATGGGAGCAGAAAAAAGATATTTCCTCTTGCAAATAAGCTTCTGCAATAGATCCTTCAACAGATGCTTTGTTACGTACTTTTCTTTTCAATTTTTGCATGCATCTTTCAAATGGGTACATCCATCGAAACTGTACCGGACCTCCACATTTGGCTTCATATGGAAAATGTAACATCAAATGTTCCATTGAGTCGAAGAAAGACGGCGGAAATATTTTTTCCAGTTTACATATAATTACAACAACATATTTTTCAAGTTTGCCTAGAGCATCATAATCTGCCGTAGCCGCACAAATTTCCCGAAAAAAATGAGACATTTTTGTTATGGAATCCCAAATCACAGAATTCAACAGACCTCTTAATCCAATGGTTAGAAGTCTCTCCATTATAACATGACAATCATGACTTTTTAATCCAGTAATACGACCATTCTTTACACATCTACCCAAATTAGAAGCACAGCCATCTGGAAGTCTCAAATATGCAATCCACTGACAAAATAATAAACGGTTTTCTTAAGACAATGTATAAGCTGCTTTTGGTTTTAGTAACCTTTCTGTTCTGACATTCTCAAATAGTTCCAATTCTGGACGCCTGCAAATTTGGGCAAGATCTAAACGTGCATTTACATTGTCTTTGCTCTTTCCTGGCGTATCCAAAACTGTATGAAACAAATTATCAAAACAGTTCTTCTCAATATGCATGACATCTAACATGTGTCGGACCAACAGATCAGACCAATATGGAAAATCCCAAAATATGCTACGTTTAATCCAATTGTGTTCTTTCCCAAAACCGAAAATTTTGTATTGGTTTATTGTGGGACCAAAAGTGATGGGGGTAATGAAAATACAACTGATTTTAACTCTGAACCTGATAGAATTTTTGGAGGTCCATCCCTTTCAACTGTTCCTTTTCTGAAATGAGATCTGTTTCTGCGAAAAGGATGATCAGCTGGAAGAAATATGCAATGACAGTCAAAATAACGAGGTTTCTTTCCATGAATGAGCATAAATGCTTTGTTCTCTCCTATACAGTAAGGACATGATTTCTGACCATGTGTACTCCAGCCAGATAACATCCCATAATCCGGGAAGTCACTTATTGTCCACATCAATGCTGCTCTCAGTATGAAATTCTGTTTCGTTGCAACATCATATGTACTGAAACTAGTACTCCACAATAAATTTAATTCATCAATCAATGGCTTCATATAAACATCAATATTTTTCTTCGGATGTCCTGGAATTAGTAAAGTCAAAAAGATATATGGCTCCTTCATCAACATCCATGGAGGTAAATTGTACGGAGTTAAAAAAATAGGCTAACATGAATATTGACTACCATAAGATCCAAACTGACAGAAACCATCAGTGGAAAGGCCCAGTCGAACATTTCTAGCTTCTAAAGCAAAGGATGGATGCACTCTATCAAAATTTTTCCATGAATCACCATCGGCTGGATGATTCAAGCTTTTATCGGTTGAAATATTCTCTTTATGCCATGACATCATTGTCGTTGTATTCTTACACATGAATAAACGCTGAAGTCTGGATGTAAGCGGAAAATATCTCAACTGTTTTACAGGAATCAAACCAGACTTCCCGTGTTGTCCTTCTTTATATCTCAGTTTCCCACATGTAGGACAACTATCCAACGACTCATTTTTCCCAGAATATAAAATGCAGTCATTTGAACATGCATGAATCTTCTGACAAGTAAGTCCCAAATTTTGAACCAGCCTCTTACTCTCATAGTAATTTGTAGGTAAAACATTTCCTTCGGGTAATAGTGTTTTCAGCAAAGAAAATATCTGGTCAAAACAGGTGTTTGACATTCCGTTATCTGATTTGATAGCCATAAATTTTGCAACTACTTCTAATTTTCTCATCTTGCAGCCAGGATATAATGCATCCTCAGCAGATTTCAACAACTCATAAAATTCAGACGGTGCCAACTCAGGATTTGAAGCTATATCAGCCGGAGTTTCTGTATGTTGAACAGATGAACCTGCAACATCATGTACTAAATCTTGAAACCGGGATGGATCCGGAATCAAGTTGGTATCACCTGCTCTGGAACTGCGTTCACCGTGTTGATACCAAAAAACATAATCTGGTTGAAAACCAAAACGCAAGAGATGTTCTCCCACTTTGTCAAACGTGTCAAATCTTCTCAATGCACATTTTCTACAAGGGAATTTTATTTTTCCTTCTGAAACAAATTCTGAATTTGATGCAGCAAATGATAAAAAAGTCTCCACACCCTCAACATATACTGGATTTAAACTAGAACCGTTTGGATTTCTACGTTGATTTATCCATATGCGGTCACCTAATAATGATTGTTGACGACCTCGTTGTTCCATATTTATCTATAAAATATAAAAGCATTACTGGTTTTGAATAATTTGTTAGAAAAAACACTCAAGTAAAGATTGAATATATTGAGAATAAAGCAAAACATGTTACAAATATTGATAATTTTAATATTATATTGATTTTTTATTATTTTAATAATACTAATATAATTTTTTCATAAACATTAATTATATAATAATAACATTATTACATTATTAGTATATGTTATTATTAATATTAAAATAACATAATTTTTTATATTATATACAATTCTCCTTTCATCTGTGTGTTTAACATTCTATCTCCACATGTAATATTTTCTTTCACTTTCACCTCTCCATTGGTGAGTAGGTTGATAATTTTGAAAAAGAATGCGAATATTACATGTGGAGACAGAAAACACACAGATGAAAAGAGAATTGTATATAATATAGAAAATTATATTATTTTAATATTAATAATAAAATATACAAATAATGTACTAATGTTATTATTCGTAAATATTGGTAATTATTCCAAATTATTGGTAATTATTTCTAATTATTGGTAATTATTTCTAATTATTGGTAATTATTTCTAATTATTGGTAAATATTGGTAAATATTGGTCAATATTGGTAAATATTGGTAATTATTGGTAAATATTGGTAACTATTGGTAATTATTGGTAACTATTGATAATTATTGGTAATTATTACTCATTGTTGCTAATTATTACTAATTATTGGTAATTATTACTAATTATTGGTAATTATTACTAATTATTGGTAATTATTACTAATTATTGGTAATTATTACTAATTATTGGTAATTATTACTAATTATTGGTAATTATTACTAATTATTGGTAATTATTGGTAATTATTGGTAAGTATTGTTAATTATTACTAATTATTGGTAATTATTACTAATTATTACTAATTATTGGTAATTAATACTAATTATTGGTAATAAATACTAATTATTGGTAATAAATACTAATTATTGGTAATAAATACTAATTATTGGTAATAAATACTAATTATTGGTAATTAATATTAATTATTGGCAATTAATACTAATTATTGGTAATTATTACTAATTATTGTTAATTATTACTAATTATTTGTAATTATTACTAATTATTGGTAATTATTACTAATTATTGGTAATTATTACTAATTATTGGTAATTATTACTAATTATTGGTAATTATTACTAATTATTGGTAATTATTACTAATTATTGGTAATTATTACTAATTATTGGTAATTAATACTAATTATTGGTAATTATTGGTAATTATTGTTAATTATTGGTAATTATTATTAATTATTGGTAATTATAGCTAATTATTACTAATTATTACTAATTATTGGTAATTATTACTAATTATTGGTAATTATTACTAATTATTGTTAATTAATACTAATTATTGGTAATTAATACTAATTATTACTAATTATTGTTAACTATTACTAATTATTACTAATTATTGGTAATTATTGTTAATTATTACTAATTATTGGTAATTATTACTAATTATTGGTAATTATTATGAATTATTGGTAATTATTACTAATTATTACTAATTATTACTAATTATTACTAATTATTACTAATTATTACTAATTATTGGTAATTATTACTAATTATTGGTAATTATTACTAATTATTGGTAATTATTCCTAATTATTGGTAATTGTTAATAATTATTGGTAATTATTACGAATAATTACTAATTATTGGTAATTATTACTAATTATTGGTAATTAATACTAATTATTGGTAATTAATACTAATAATTGGTAATTAATACTAATTATTTCTAATTATTGGTAATTATTGGTAATTATTGGTAATTATTACTAATTATTGGTAATTATTGGTAATTATTGGTAAGTATTGTTAATTATTGGTAAGTATTGTTAATTATTACTAATTATTGGTAATTATTACTAATTATTGGTAATTAATACTAATTATTGGTAATTAATACTAATTATTGGTAATTAATACTAATTATTGGTAATTAATAATAATTATTACTAATTATTGGTAATTAATACTAATTATTACTAATTATTGGTAATTATTACTAATTATTGGTAATTATTACTAATTATTGGTAATTATTACTAATTATTGTTAATTAATACTAATTATTGGTAATTAATACTAATTATTCCTAATTATTACTAATTATTACTAATTATTACTAATTATTGTTAATTATTGTTAATTATTACTAATTATTAGTAATTATTACTAATTATTGATAATTATTACTAATTATTACTAATTATTAGTAATTATTACTAATTATTAGTAATTATTCCTAATTATTACTAATTATTCCTAATTATAACTATTTATTACTAATTATTCCTAATTATTACTAATTATTACTAATTATTGGTATTTATTACTAATTATTGGTAATTATTGGTATTTATTGGTAATTATTGGTATTTATTTGTAATTATTGGTAATTATTGGTAATTATTGGTAATTATTGGTAATTATTGGTAATTATTGGTAATTATTCCTAATTATTCCTAATTATTCCTAATTATTCCTAATTATTCCTAATTATTGCTAATTATTCCTAATTATTGCTAATTATTGCGAATTATTGCTAATTATTACTAATTATTACTAATTATTCCTAATTATTCCTAATTATTCCTAATTATTACTAATTATTACTAAATATTACTAATTATTCCTAATTATTCCTAATTATTGGTAATTTTTGGTAATTATTGGTAATTATTGGTAATTATTGGTAATTATTGGTAATTATTGGTAATTATTACTAATTATTGTTAATTATTGGTAATTATTCCAAATTATTGGTAAGTATTACTAATTATTGGTAAGTATTACTACTTATTGGTAATTATTACTACTTATTGGTAATTATTACTAATTATTGGTAATTATTACCAATTATTGGTAATTATTACTAATTATTGGTAATTATTACTAATTATTACTAATTATTGGTAATTATTACTAATTATTACTAATTATTCTTAATTATTGATAATTATTGATAATTGTTCCAAATTATTAGTAATTAAATGAATAATTATCAATAATTAGGAATAGTTACCAATAATTACAAATAATAACATTATTAATATATTTTATTATTAATATTAAAATAATAAAATTTTCTAATTTATATACAATTCTCCTTTCATCTATGCGTTTTCTATCTCCACATACAAATAATACATGTGAAGACAGTAAACACACAGATGAAAAGAGAACTGTATATATATAAAATATTATATTATTTTAATATTAATAATAAAATAGACTAATAATGTAATAATGTTATTATCCCTAATTATTGGTATTTATTACTAATTATTAATATTTATTCTTAATTATTAAAAATTATTACTAATTATTCCTAATTACTATTAATTATGAACAATACTAATAATTTAAATTTATTAAGTAATAAAACAATATAAACATAATTAAATTACAACTAATTAAGAATAATTGAAACTAATAAAAAATTAAAAATAAATATTAAATTAAATTGAACATAAATACCTTGAAAATTGATCTGCTCTGATCATTCTTCAAAACATTAATATCAGCTCCAGAGAAAAAAATTAAACTGAAGAAAAACTGAACTTTAGAAAAATAACTTTCAGAGAAGAAGAAGATGGAATTTGAGAATGTTTTGAAAAAAACGGATGGGGGTATTTATAGGTTAGATTATTTGTGACGGGTCCATTTGCGACGGGATTCCCGTTGCAAATAGTATTATTTGCGACGGGACCCGTCGCAAATACCTTAACCGACATTTATTACGGTCAACGGGTAAATAGTTATTTGCGACGGGTCCCGTCGCAAATAACCACCTGCCGACATACTATTTGTGACGGGGGAATATTCCCGTCGCAAATACCTTTTACCGCCGCCGGTTTTTTGCGACGGGAATATTCCCCCGTCGCAAATAAGTTTCCCGCGATTTGGCGCGCAAACCGCGCCAGTCCTTTTGCGATGGGGAAAGCTGTCCCGTCGCAAAAGGATACTTATTTGCGACGGGTAAATAACCCCGTCGCAAATAAGTTTTTAACAGGACTATTTGCGACGGGATCTATTCCCGTCGCAAATAACCCGTCGCAAATGCTCATTTTTTCGTAGTGGAGGAGCTATAGCGCACTCCACCCGTCACTTACTAAGTCCAATACATTCCTCATATAAAAAGGTTTAAACATATCATAAACAGTTGTATTTAAACTACCATATGAAATGTCAATAATTTAACCGTAAACCATGAATGGTATAAAAATAGCACATCCACAGTCAAACATATCATAAAACCTTCAATACAATATGGATGTTTCGTATCATAATAAATCAACTTGAAGTAAACTTAAAATCCATTAAAGGATGTTGTCATAGATGTAATCAAAACCCTTTTTAGTGAAATATCACTTTCTATTTTGAAATCATTTAAGAGTCACATAATTTTAAAATAAAGTATTTACATTGAAAATATTCTTATAAGCTTGTAAGGTAAGCTTTGACAAGTTTATAATGGTAGAAAATATCCGCACCCGCTGTATAAGTTAAAAAGGACATTCTTGCCTTAATTTTATCGAAAAGGATAAAAAGTACCTTATTTGGAAAACGACGGAATGATTCCTTTAGAAACTCAAAAGGGTATAAATAACTTTAACACATTTTCTATTAAATAGTAAGAATGATTTGAAATACATTTTTATGAAATATGGATGTGGATGATAAAGAGGTCCCAGTAGATAATTATGTAAAAACAACCTCGGATAACGAAGAGATTGGGAAATAGACCCTTACCTTGTAATTTTCCTTGGTTGATGGTAGGTTAACCTCCTGTATATTGGTGAAAAAATTGTCATTGAATTATACAATAATCATATACATTAATATGATATCATATATGATCTTTTAACATTGCTTTGTTATTATTATCGTCGTTTCGGTTGTTAACTTACTAGTTTTCTTTTATATATTTTGTTATATAAGCCATGTTTGTTATGGATAGGATGTATTTTATTCATATCCAGAATGACATGAAGTCATTAAACATTATTTTTAATCATCAAATGATAATTATAATTGCATGGATATGATGGGGAATGAATCTCATCACGTTCGTGGAGACAGTAGTCCGTAGATATGCACAAGCAACAATATCATTCTTTTGATGTTAAAATAATATATAATTGGATGGTATGTCATTTATACAGAATAATTATCATGTTACAATTATTATTTACATGAATTACACATCATTATTATACCCATCCAAATAAAAAGGTATTGAATAACAATTACACCACGACGTGGAGACGGTAGACCGTACGTACACACGTATGGTGACATTTCATTCTAAGGATGGATAAAATAATGAATATGGTTGTACCATATTTATAATAACATCACAGTATATAGAAGATACTAGATTTATTTTTTTAGAATGGAAACAACAAATAATGAAGAAGTTGAAGAAGAAAGTAACTTGAAATATGGTGGTGACAACATTACCTATTCTTCGAGTTCTTCCTTTTGATTTGATCAAAAGGGCTACATAGGTTGGCTTTATGATCAAAATAATGCCTCTATGTTATATTAGGGGAAGTTGAGAGAATATTTTGGCATGGGTTGGCTGAGCAAAATGGCTTTGAAGGTGTGAAAAATTGGATATAAGTGGTGTCCTTTTATAAGGGGGAAGAGGGGCTCTTTAGGAAAAATTTAATGTATTATTTTATTATAAATTCATATTCAGAATCTAATGTCTCCAATGTAGATTATCCAAATTATAAGATTGGGATATGTATAAAAAACTCAAACAATAGATATTAGACAGGTTTGGGTCACTTTATTAACCATATCGTTTAGTTTTAACTCTTAGTTAATTAGTATGACACTTACCCTGTCTCTTTGTATTTTTATATTATATAGTTAATAGACATACTATAAATATCAAAGGGTCCCCCAAATCAACCATTAATGATACACCTATCATGATATAAGTTTTGTGTCTAAACCTTAGATTTTTATGAATAGAATATCAATTAATAATATAAAATTTGTTTTAAAAACTCTTTTATGTCAATTTTGACACTATTTAAGAACTAATTTTTGTTAAAGTCATAAAAACATTATCAATTCGAATAAAATTTATTTAAGAAATAATAACATGTAATATTAAACAATAAAATTGGTGGATGTCATCAAAACATCCAAATTATATTTATTTTAACATTTATAATACCAATTATTTGATTCTTTCATTCATAATAAAAATATTGCATCATTATTGTGTCATAAATAAATTTAATTATTCAATGTCTAAAAATTATAAATAAAATACAATTATGTAGGAAATCTTTTTGTATTTCTAATTAATTTTATAGTCGAAAATATATCATATATAACCCTATGTAAAAATTGTTTTTATAAAAGATATATACTTATGTCATTTTTGTATTTACTTTAACTTAATTAATATAATGTGTCATTATCACATACAAGGGGATCCATGGAGTCCCAAAATCTACCCAACGATGACCATGGTCGGACATGTTTCAAAAAATAGGTTTTGGACATGTTTTAGGGTAATTAATTATTATTATAATGTTATTTTTTACCCTTATTTAACGGATTTACCCTTTAACCATGGTAAATAAAATATTTACCAAAGTAATTATTCAAAATGTCTAAAAATAAAAGTTACCTATTTTCACAATTTAGACCTCTTGATTCTAAATATGGAATCCATTTTTCTAAATTCAAAACACAGAAGTGGCAGAAATTAATTTAAAATTAATTCCTGCTGTCAAAACAAAAAGTTCGTTTTTAAGAAATAATAACTGTCAAAAGATTGACATTTGTTTATGTACGTTTTAAATGTGAAATTACGTCCAATGACAAAAAATGTATTAAATTGTGAAAATATATTCTCTATATTCTTTAAAACCACTCATTTTCATAATTTATCACAATTAATTATTTCAATTAAAAAAGCTGTTTTTAATTAAAATTTATTAATTTTCACTATTCATCAAAATTTGAAAGTAATCCGAAAAGTACCGAAAATTCAGCCTAAGATAATTTCGATATTCCAAATACAAAAATGAAGTCCATTTTGAAAGATAAAATGTATAAAATTTCAAAAAGTGGGTATTACTCTTCATAACGGTTAGTTTGATTGGTTGTGGTGTGTGTTAGGACTCGAAGTTGTGTACAACACACGCTACTGTAATATTCAATGCAAAGCGTACCATGGATGCCTGGGGTGTCAAAACTGATACTCCTATATTTGAGATAACATGACCCATATGTTCAACCAGATTCATCCAAATGTTGAATTTCGAATGCTAAGAATATAATTGATGCTCTCTTAGTGTACTCAAAATGATCTCAAGATGGGTAGCGTGGTCGTGTCGAATGTGAGAGTACACCAAGATCTCATCCATGAAGACCAAAATGAAAGATTCCAAGTCATAATGGAACACTTACTTTATCAGTGCCATGAAAACTGCAGGCGCGTTCTTGAGATCGAACGGCATAACCATATACTCATACAAACCATACCGACTCCGGAAAGCTGTCAAAGGTATATCTGATGGTCTAATGCGCAACTGATGATAACTGGATCTCAATTGAATCTTAAAGAACACCCAGGATCCTTGAAACTGATCAAAGAGTTCATCAATCCTTGACAAGGGATATTGGTTCTTGACTGTCTACTAGGTCAACTACTGATAGTCCACACAGAGCCTGAGGGTACCGTCTGCCTTCTTCGCAAATAGGATAGGCGATCCCCAATAAGAAGCAATGGGTTGGATGAAACCCTTTGCGTGCAAATCCTCCAACTACTACTTGAGTTCCTGCAACTCAGGTGTGGCCATACTATAAGGAGGAATGGTCACCGGTGCCACTCCTAGCATGAACTCAATATAAAAGTCTACCTCACGCACTGGAGGAAAACGAGAAATGTCCTCTGGGAATACATCCCTGAAATGATCCACCACTGGAGGAAAGTCTAACTGAAAATTCCCCTGGCCATCCAGATACAGACTAGTTATAATGACCCATACATTACATACAATGTTAGTAATTCAAAATTGAAGTACACTTATTACAACATATAACAAAACCACGAAAGGACCATATAGGTATAGTGTCTTTAGAAACTTGGAAACATAAACAACGGGTTCATAAAGCGTCTACAATGTCTCCCATTTATTTCATCATATCTATAGTCCCTTTTGGCATATCTTACATAATAACCTTCATCCTGACCTGGGGAAAGAAAAAATACAAAAGGGTGAGATCAAATGCTCAGTAAGGGTAAACAAAAGAAATATCAATAACAACATATTAATAAGAACATAACATTTTGGAAATCTTACCCTGCAAAAGAGATCATAATTTCATAACCTGGGATAAATCCTAGTAGTGAAATGTAATAACAATAATCATAACATAAAACATTAAGCTTTGTGGAATACACACATAATCATAGAGAATCATTTCTTATTAGTCAAGACTCATTGACAAAACTATCCTAGTGGATAAAGTCCATTTTTGAACCGAGTTCATTCCTCGTTTCAGTCCTGTTTCACTGAACCGGTTTAACCTGCCGTTCCAGCCATGTCTATCTCATGAGATATAAAATCTTTACCCAATGCATTGGAGGGAGATATAGGTCCCACCCATCTCATAATGATACCATTCTTATGTGTGCCACAAAATCATAAACCATACATCATAGCATAACCCATGTAATAAAAATGGGATTCTTAAACATCGTGACATCATTAAAGAATTCATATAAGATAAAGGAATTCATAAAAATAATTCCATCACAACATAATCAAATCAATGTAATAATAGGGATAGAAACAGAACCCTTTATTATCTTAGATGGAAAATAATTTTGATAAAACACTTGAACTCCATTCTTGAGGAAAATACCATTTCTACTACAAAAACACTTTTCCTTTCTTAACATGTCATACAATTCTAAACTAAAAGAAGTTGATTAAAAATTAATTTGAAAAATTTTAAAGGAAGATTTTTGGAAATAATGATTTAAAAATCCATTCATGCCGTATAAGTTAAAAAAATATTCTTCTCGTACTATTGTCGGGAAAGTCAAAAAGTACCTCGTACGAAAAACGGCAAAAGATTCCTTTCATATCTTTTACTAAAAACTCACCGAAGGGTAAAATTGGATTTAAAAAATTGTAGGTGGATAGAAATAATATTACGTATTGAGGAAACATGGATGTGGATGATAAAATACACCCCAGTAAATTCCAAATTATAAACAATCTCAGATAAAAATGAGATTGTGATATTTCCCTTACCATAGGTCCAATTTTCTTCATAAGTGTCTGAAACTCCTGTATAATGATTTAAATAATGTCATTGACTTATTCCAGAATCATACTCATTGTTATGATATCATATATTGTCATATTATTAGCTTATTATTAGTAATATTTCATTGTTACTTGTTATTCGGGTGTTTATTACTTTTTGTTCTTATGCTTGTTTTTCCGAATAAATTCTTATTTTTAGGTTATAGATACCTCATTTCCATAATGTTATTAGCGTAATATATATCATATTTATTCACTCAATTCATTTATGTAATCATTATGCAATGAAAATCATGTAGAACGAGTCACATCACATCGTAGAGACGGTATTCCGTACGTACGCACGAGCGATGATATTGTTCCGATGATCGTGTAATTGTATTGGAGTGTATGTATTCTATTTAATAATCAATATCAATTTACAATAATCATATATATTCATTATTTACACCATTATAACCATCCAAGTAAGGTGGTGGTGGAAAATAGGTTACACCACGACGTGGAGACGGTATTCCGTACATACACATGCATTGTGATTTTGTTTTCCGTAGGATGGATAGATGGTGAAATTGGGTTGTTTCATAATTATAATAAAATATCCATATATGATTGATACTGATGTTATTAATTCATAATGAAACAACTAAAGAAGAAGAAGTGGAAGAAGAAATAAAGTTGAAAGAATCGGTAACGGACATTACCTCTTCTTTGAGATGTTTCTTTGAAACCTCCTTTTTGGGCACTAAAATTGGTCTTTGAAGAAGACCAGGACCTCTAGGATGTTTCTAGGGAAGTGGAGAAGAGAAATTGGTAGGTTTTGGACGAGCTTGATGGCTCAGTGTGGTGTGAGGAAGAGAGGGAGGAGATTCCCTTTTATAAGGGAGGAGAGGGGCTCCTTTGGAAAAACTAAACATATTATTTTAATATAAAGCCATATTCGGTTTTAAATAGCTCCAAATTGATTTATTTCGAAGCTAAGGTGGGGATGGATCGAAATCATCTCATCCAATAGAATTTGGACAAGTTTAGTTTACCTTATCATTTAGATTTAACTTTAAGTTAGATAATTTTACTTTTACCGTGTCTTTTTGTGTTCTTACACTATAAGGTTAATAAACAAAATATAACAAGACAAACGAACCCCAATTTGTTTATTATTAATATATATAACCGTATCTAAGTCATTTGACCTAACATTAGATTTTTAGGAATAAAATAACAATTAATAATATAATATTTGTTTTAACAACTTGTTTATGTCAATTTTGACACTATTTAGTAATTGATTTTTGTAAAACTCATAACAGAATGATTAGTTCGAAAAAAGTTATTTAAATCAATACTAACATGTCATATTAACCTAAAAAATTATTGGAATATATAAAAAGTCTCAAATTACATTTATTTGGGTATTTATAACATCAATTAGGTCAATATTTCCTAATAAGATAATTACTGCATCATCTTTGTGACATAAATAAATTAAATTATTTAATGTCTAAAAATTAAAAATAAAATACCATTATGTAGAAAATATTTTTAGCTTTCTAATTAATATTTATAGTGGAATTTATCTCTGGTATAACCCTATATTAAAAATTATTTACTTATTAAACATTGATTTTAACTATATTAACCCTTCTTTAAATAAATTAATAATAAATGTCCTAATCTAATCCAAGTGGTCCTAAATGGTCATATTATATTCCTAAGGTTGTTGTTGGTCGAATTAAAATTATCCAATAGGATTAGGACATGTGTTAGGGTAATAATAATATCATTTTTACTCTTAATTACCCTATTTACTTTTAACTGTGGTAAATAAAAGTAAAAAGTTACTATTCACCAAAAATTATTTTCATCTTATTGAACAAAATTTTACTTACTAACATCAACTGTGTCTCTCAGAGTTTTGAAATTCCACTCATAGATGTGGTAAAATTAAGTTTTATGTAAATTTGCAAATTCTCTTAGGAGGTGGGTAAAAGACGGTGAAAAGTTCAAAAAAATTTATATATCTAAAATTATTATAAAATTACTCCAATTAATTACATTGAACATATATAGGTATTATGTATCAATTTTTACCTAAAATAAATTTAAATAAAATAAATGATTATTTAATTAAAAAGTCAGTTGTTAAATAGTAACCCAGTGTTTTCACTATTCATCAAAAATTGAAAGTTTCCAGAAAAATACCAAAATTTCACCCTAGGCTAATTTTGATATTCCGAATCCAAAAATGAAGTCCATTTTGAAAAATAAAATTTACAAAATTTCAAAAAGTAGTTATTACTATTCATAATGGCTAGTTTTAATAATATTTTAATAGCATATTGTTGTTTAGTGAAACTCGGTATTGCGTACGACGCAAGCTACCAAGGAAGGTCGCGATTGCGTGTAAATCATGTCACGCTAGTGTTGTGTGTAGGGAAAGATTCATTTGATGATTTATATAAAATATTTCTTATAAAAGTCTCGGGTGTTACATTTTACCCCTGTTAAAATGAATTTCGCCCTCAAAATTCGTCACTTATATCAAACAGATGAGGATACCTCTCCCTCATCATATCCTCATGCTCCCATGTAGCTTCTTCTAATTGGTGGTTCCTCCCTAAAACATTCACCAAGCGAGTGGTCTTGTTCTGTAGGACTTTTTCACTATGATCGAGAATCTCTATCGGCTGTTCTTCATAAGAAAGATCTTGTTCCAGTGGTACAACTTCTGAGCTGAGTACATGTGAAGGATCAGGTATGTACTTTCTCAGGAGAGATACATGGAACACATAGTGAACTTGAGAGAGATTCGGTGGAAGATCCAATTGGTAAGCTACCTTCCCAACAGGATCCAGAATTTTGAAAGGACCGATATACCTAGGGCTCAACATTCCCTTCTTTCCAAATCTCATTACTCACTTTCAAGGAGATATTCGTAAGAACACTTTATCCCCCCACTTCAAACTCTAAGTCTTTTCTTCGGTTGTCGGCATAACTTTTTTGTCGACTCGGAGATGCTCTTATGTGTTGTTGAATAGATCAGACCTTTTCTGCCATCTCATCAACAAGATCAGGTCCTAATAGCTTTCTTTCCCCAACATCATCCCAGCAAGTTGGAGTCCTTCATTTCATTCCATAGAGAGCTTCATAAGGATTCATCTGAATACTGGAGTGAAAGCTATTATTATAAGAAAATTCCACAAAAGGTAGGTGTTGATCCCAACCACCTTTGAAATCCATAGATCAAGCTCTCAACATATCTTATAGAGTTTGAATTTTCCTCTCAGACTGACCATCTGTGTGAGGATGATAAGCAGTGCTGAAACTAAACTCTATATCTAGAGTATGCTGAAGACTTCACCAGAACTTTGAGGTAATCCTCAGAACCCGATCAGATATAATAGAAAGTGGTACTCCATGAAATCTTACCACTTCCTTTACATATATCCTGGAAAGTTGATCCAGAGAGAAATCCTCTCTAATAGCAATGAAGTGTGCAGACATTGTAAGACGATCAACTATGAACCATATAGCATTATTGCCTTTGGATGTTTTAGGAAGTCCAGTGACAAAGTCTATAGTGATGTTTTCCCATTTCCATTTAGGTATGGGTAATAGTTGTAACATCCCCTTAGACTAATGTCTCTCATCTTTAACTTACTGACAAACCAAGCATCGAGAGACATATTCAGCAACATCTCTTTTCATGCCATCCCAACAGAAGTACTCTTTTAGGTCCCTATACATCTTCGTGCTTCCAGGATGAATAGAGAATGAAGAACTATGAGCCTCATCCAGCAGCTCCTTCATTAATTCGGGGATGGGAGGAACACAAACCCAATTCCTAAACATTAGTATCCCATCACAATCAAGGTTGAATTCATGAACATTTCTCACCTTCTTTTGTAACTCTACATCTTCTTTCTGTGCCTCTTTAATCTTCACATGTATAGATGGTTGAACATTAATTTGAGAAAGATATGATCTTTCCCCTTTCATTATAATTCCAAGATCCATCCTTTGTAAATCCATAAATATTGGATCTTTTTGGATCCTCATCATGCATAAACTCGCATGGTCTTTTCGACTTAATGCATCTGCCACCTTTTTTGCTTTCCCAGGGTGGTAATGAATTGAGTAGTCGTAATCCTTAATCAGCTCCAACCAGCTTCTTTGGCACATATTCATCTCCTTTTGTGTGAAAATATACTTTAAACTTTTATGATCAGTATAAATATCACACCTTTATCCATGAAGAAAATGCCTCTAAATCTTTAATGCAAAGATTACCGCAGCTAACTGAAAATCATGAGTTGGGTAATTTTGCTAATGGATTTTCGACTGTCATGAATCATAAGCTATCACCATATCATTTTTCATAAGAACACACCCCAATCCCTTCTTGGATTCATCACTATAGATCACAAACCTTTCTCCACTACAAGGAAGTGTGAGTACAGGTGCAATGGATAACCTTCTTTTCAACTCCTAGAAATTCTCTTCATATTCCTCCGTCCAAACACACTTAACTTTTTTCCGAGTCAACCTGGTCAGTGGATTAGATAATCATGAAAAATCATTCATAAAACGTCGATAATATCCATCCAAACCAAGAAAACTTCAGATCTCAGTTACTATTGTTGGTCTAGGCCATCTTTCGATAACCTCTTTTTTGTTGGATCCACAAATATTCCCTCTTTTGATATTATGTGACCCAAAAATGAAGCTTTTTGAAGCCAAAATTCACACTTGGTAAATTTGGCATAAAGCTTCTCATTTCTCAGGGTCTTCAATATAAAAATCAAGTGATCTTCATGTTCTTCCTTGCTCTTTGAATATACAAGAATATCATCTATAAAGACAACCACAAACTGATCAAGATAGTCTCTAAAGACTCTATTAATCAGATCCATCAAGATAGCAGGGGCATTAGTAAGACCAAATGGCATCACTATAAATTCATAGTGTCCATAACTTGTATGAAAAGTCGTTTTTGGTATATCCTCCCTTTTTAACCTTAATTGATGATACCCTGAACAAAGATCAATCTTGGAAAAGTAATGAGCTCCGCGTAGTTGGTCAAATAAGTCATCAATCTGCGGGAGAGGATATTGGTTCTTGATAGTGATGTTGTTAAGTTCTCGATAATTAATGTAGAGTCTTATTGATCCATATTTCTTCTTAACAAACAGAACAGGTGCTCCCCAAGGTGACGCACTAGGGCGTATGAACCCCTTATCAAGATTCTCTTGGAGTTGCTTCTTCAATTCCTGCAACTCAATTGGGGCCATTCTATAAGGTGACTTTGAAATAGGTAAAGCACCCGGTACGAGTTCTATTGAAAACTCAACTTCACGATTTGGTGGAAGACCTGGAAATTCCTCTGGAAAGACATCATCAAACTCCCGTAAAATGGGCATATTCTTAATTGTGAGTTTCTCACCAACCATTTGAGATAAATAACCTTCATTTAGTGGAACCAAGACCCATAAGATGGAAGAAATTTCCACTGGAATGTTATGTTCATCCTTTCATCGATAGAAGGTCAAAGATTGATCTAGAATATGAAATGTGACTTCCCTTCTTTGGCAATTGATATGAGATCCATATAGAAAAATCCAATACATGCCAATAATCACATCAAATTCCACTATAGGGAGGATCACAAGATTTGCAGGAAGCACATTCCCACAAACTTCAATCGGAAAAGAATTATAAACCTTTGATGTGACTGTTGTGCCATTAGTGGTTGTCATAGCTCACTCAACATCTAATTGTTGAGGTAATATGGTGATACCCTTCGAAAATTCTTCAGAAATAAAAGAGTGGGTGAATCCAGAATCAAATAAAAAATTTCTACTTTAGAGTGGATGGTAAGTGTACCTTTTACCACATCATTATCGTACTCCACATCGCTGATAGAAATTTCATGTGACTTTCCTTTTTCTTAAGCCTTAAGAGTTTGTTGACGTTGATCATCATCGACAATACTTGGATTAGGGCATTGATTGGCATAATTCCCCATTTCCTTGCACTTGTAACATTGAAGTGTAGGAGGTGCACTATGTGTATCCTTTTCATTGTTCACATCACTAGACATCTTCTTCCCATCATTGCGGCATTCAAATGCCCAATGACCTTCCTTTCCACATTTGAAACATTTACTTGTCCCTTTAAGACAACTCCCTCCACGTTTCTTTCCACAGTTTGAGCATAAGGGAAAACTCATCTTCTTTTCAGTGTGCTCTTTAGATTTTCCTTTGAATTCCATTTTCCTCTTCTTATCAAACCCATATGACTGATGGGTTACTCCAATATCCATCTCAACTTTGAGAGCACATCGAACAATTTCCTCGTAGCTATTGAAGTCCCTTATGGCTAACTCCCTTCGAATACTTGGTTTTAAGCCACTAAAGAATCGATCGATCTTACTCTCAGGTTGGATAATAACACCAGAAGCATAACCTGCAAGTCTTGTAAAATTTTCTTCATTGGTACCAACAGATTCATCATCCTTTTACTTTAGTTCCAGAAACTCCTTCTCCATATTTGTTCGGAGAATACGAGGGAAGTACTTATTGAAAAATAAGTTCTTGAACTCGTCCCATTCCATGGACTCAATTTCATCTCTTGGACTTGTATTCTTGATAAGATTCCACCATTGATCATCATCACCTTCCAAACGATACACTGCTAAGATGACTTTATCATGTTCAGAACACTGAAGAACCGAAAATATCGTTTCAGTAGTACTGATCCATTGCTCAGTAACTAATGGATCAGTAGACCCGCTGAATGAAGGTGGACGATGTCTCATGAAGGATTCAACAGAATGTTGCTCTTTCCTTTGCTCGTTTGAAAGTCCTGGATGATTCATATCTTGATAATGTTGTGTGAGCATGGATACAAGATTTTTCATTCCAGCTCCCATAACGTTTGGTTTCTCAGGGGGACAATCATTGCATTTCCCGTCACATTCCACATTAACAAGGTTCCTTCGGGTTCCAGCCATTGACTAAAACCAAGAAGAATAATGTGAGAAACAATAATTATAATAGGAAAACCACATAATCAAGAATAAAATTTCACACTTAAGGTCTTATCATAGGTTATTCATGGCCATTTCTAAAACACAAAGATTTTGTTCTATTCTTAGACTTATACTTAGGATTCTTTCTATGGCTTTCACATCCTAGTTTCTAAAGGTTGACTATACCTTTCCTCTGATACCAACTATAACGACCCATACTTTTCATAAAATGTTATTACATCAAAATTGAGCTACACTTATTACAACATATAAAAAAACCACGAAAGGACCGTATAGGTATTGTGTCTTTATAAACTGGGAAACATAAATAACTGGTTCATAAAGAGTCTCCACTGTCTCCCATTTATTTCATCATTTCTATAGTCCCTTTTGGAATATCTTAATAAATAACCTTTTTACTGACCTGGGGAAAGAAAACATACAAAAGGGTGAGCTCAAATGCTCAGTAAGGGTAAACAGAAGAAATATCAATCACATCATATTCATAAGAACATAACATTTTGGAAATATTACCCTACAAAAGAGGTCATAATTTCATAACATTGAATAAATCATGGTTGTGAAATGTAATCACAATAATCATAACATAAAACATGAAGCTTTGTTTCATACAAACATAATAATAGAGAATCATTTCTTATTAGTCAATACTCATTTCCATGACTATCTTAGTGGACAACGTCCATTTCTGAACCGAGTACATTCCTCATTTTAGTCCTGTTTCACTGAACTGGTTTAACCTGCTGTTCTAGCCATGTCTATCTCATGAGATATAAAATCTTTACCCAATGCATTGGAGGGAGATATAGGTCCCACCCATCTCATAATGATACCATTATTATGTGTTCCACAAAATCATAAACCATACATCATAGCATAACCCATGTAATAAAAATGAGATTCTTAAACATCGTGACGTCATAAAACAATTCATATAAGATAAAGAATTCATAAAAATAATTCCATCACAACATAATCAAATCAATGTAATAATAGGGATAGAAACATAACCCTTTGTAATCTAATATGGAAAATAATTTTGATAAAATATTAGAACTCCATTCTTGAGGAAAATATCCTTTCTACTTCAAAAACACTTTTCCTTTCTTAACATGTCATAAAATTCTAAACTAAATGAAGTTGATTAAAAATAAACTTGAAAACTTTTAAAAGAAGCTTCTTGGAAATAATTTTTTAAAAATCCATTCATGCCGTATAAGTAAAAAAACATTCTTCTCGTACTTTTTTCGGGAAAGTCAAAAAGTACCTCGTACGAAAAATGACAAAAGATTCCTTTCATATCTTTTACTAAAAACTCACCGAAGGGTAAAATTGGATTTAAACAATTTTAGGTGGATGGAAATAATATTACATATTGAGGAAACATGGATTTGGATGATAAAATACACCCCAGTAAATTCCAAAGTATAAACAATCTCATATAAAAATGAGATTGTGATATTTTATTTACCTTAGGTCTGATTTGATTCGTAAGTGTCCGAACCTCCTGTATATTGATTTAAATAATGTAATTGAATAATTCCATAATCATACGCATTGTTATGATATCATATATGTTCATATTATTAGCTTATTAATAGTAATATTTCATTGCTACTTGTTATTCGGGTGTTTATTACTTTTTGTTCTTATGCGTGTTTTGTCGAATAAATTATTATTATTCTTTTTTAGGTTATAGATACCTCATTTCCAGAATGGTATTAGAGTAATATATATCATATTTGTTCACTCAATTCATTTATGTAATCATTACGCAATTACAATCATGTAGAACGAGTCGCATCACATCGTGGAGACGGTATTCTGTACGTACGCACGAGCGATGATATCATTCCCATGATCGTGTAATTGTATTGGAGTGTATTTATACTATTTCAGAATCAATATAACTTTACAATAATCATATATATTAATTATTTACACGATTATACCCTTCCAATTATGGTGGTGGTGGAAAATAGATTACACCACGGTGTGGAGACGGTATTTCATACGTACGCACGCGCGGTGATTTCATTTTCCGTAGGATGGATATATGGTGAAATAGGGTTGTTTCATACATATAATAAAATATCAGTATATGAGTTATACTGATGTTATTAATTCATAATGAAACAACTAAAGAATAAGATGTGGAAGAAGAAATAAAGTTGAAAGAATCGGTAACAGACATTACCTCTTCTTTGAGATGATTCTTTGAGACCTCCTTTCTGGGCACTAAAATTGGTCTTTGAAGAAGACCAGGACCTCTAGAATGTTTCTAGGGAAGTTGAGATGAGAAATTGGCAGGGGTAGGCCGAGCTTGAAGGCTCAAAGTGGTGTGAGGAAGCGAGGGAGGTGGTGCCCTTTTATAAGGGAGGAGAGGGGCTCCTATGAAAAAACTAAATATATTATTTTATTATAAAGCCATATTCAGTTTAATATAGCTCAAAATTGATTTATTTCTATAATAATGTGGGGATGGGTCGAAATCCTCCCATCAAATAGTATTTTGAGAAGTTTATTTTACCTTATCATTTAGATTTAACTTTAAGTTAGATAATTTTACTTTTACCGTTTCTTTTTGTGTTCTTACACTATAAGGTTAATAAACATACGATGACAAGCCAAACGAACCCCAAGTTGTTTATTATTAATATATATAACCATATATAAGTCATTTGGCCGAACATTAGATTTTTAGGAATAAAATAACAATTAATAATATAATATTTGTTTTAAAAACTATTTTATGTCAATTTTGACACTATTTAGTAATTAATTTTTGTGAAACTCATAACAGAATTATTAGTTCGAAAAAAGTTAATTAAATCAATAATAACATGTCATATTAACCTATAAAATTAGTGTAATTCATAAAAAGTCTCAAATTACATTTATTTGGGTATTTATAAAATCAATCATGTCAATATTCCGTTAATAAGATAATTACTGCATCATCTTTGTGTCATAAATAAATTAAATTATTTAATGTCTAAAAATTACAAATAAAATACCATTATGTAGGAAATATTTTTATCTTTATAATTAATATTTATAGTATAATTTATCTCATGTATAACCCTATATTAAAAATTATTTACTTATTAAACTATGAATTTAACTATTTTAACCTTTCTTTAAATAAATTAATAATAAATGTCCTAATCTAATCCAAGTGAACCTAAATGGTCATATTTTATTCCAAAGGTTGTTTTTGGTCGAATTACACTGATCCAATAGAATTATGAAATGTTTTAGGGTAATAATAATATCATTTTTACTCTTAATTACTCTATTTTCTATTAATTGTGGTAAATAAAAGTAAAAAAGTTACTATTCACCAAAAATTATTTTCATATCATTGAACCAAATTTTACATACTGACATCAACTGTTTCTCTTGGATTTTTGAAATTCCACTCACAGAAGTGGTAAAATTATGTTTTATGTAAATTTTCAAATTCTCCTAGAAGGTGGGTAAAAGACGGTGAAAAAGTTAAATAAAATTTTTATATATCTAAAATTATTATAAAATTACTCCAATGAATTACATTGAACTTATATAGGTATTATGTATCAATTTTGACCTAAATTAAAATTTAAATAATATAAATAATTATTTAAATAAAAAGTCAGTTTTTAAATAGTAACCTAGTGTTTTCACTATTCATCAAAAATTTAAAGTTACCAGAAAATTACCAAAATTTCACCCTAGGCTAATTTCAATATTCCGAATCCAAAAATGAAATCCATTATGAAAAGTAAAATTTACAAAATTTCAAAAAGTGGTTATTACTATTCATAATGGCTAGTTTTATTAATATTTTAATAGCATATCGTTGTTTAGTGAAACTCGGTATTGCGTACGACACAAGCTACCAAGGAAGATCGTGATTGCGTGTAAAGAAAGCCAATATAGTGTTGTGTGTAGTGAAATATTCCTTTGATGATTTATATAAAATATTTCTTATAAAAGTATCAGGTGTCACATTAGTAATTTGGGATGTAACTCCTCCAAGCCCACGATGCTTGGGTCCTTCTCTACTCGCTTGGACATCCCACACTCCTCGATGAAGAAATGATCCGCCCTCAGGTGATATGAAACTCACCCTGTGGAGATAACAGTCGACGACTTCCTGGAAGGAATCTAGCCAGTCTATTCTGAGAATGACATCATATCTCGTCTTCTCTAGGATATAGATGTCCCATTAGAAATGACACCCCACAAACTCAATAGGGAACTCCATGCACTAACTTACACATACCGCTCTGGTCCCCAACGGTGTGTCTAGCATCAATGTATCGGCAGAGGAAAAGATACAGAGCCCAAGGCTCTCCTAAACAACAATGGAGATAAACCTATGTGTAGCACCAATATATAAAAGTGTTGAAGATAAATCTGAGGCTACTAAGATCATACCTTGTACTATAAAGGGTCCAGGATCCTGCTTCTCCTGGGTCTGCACCACTGCAAAAGTTTGGCATGTTCCTCGACCCTATGGCCATGCCTGACTTCCCTGAGATTATCTGTCCTGCTGTCGCTAATAGACCAGCGAGTGACCACAGCATCCACGACTTCCACCTCGGCTTGAACGGCCGTAAAAACTCCAGTTCCAAGACTGGTGAGAAACTAGTGGGGCTGCTCCTGAACGAGGAGTCATGGAAGAACCCATGTCACCAACTTCTGGTGAGAAAAACAGACAGAAGTGCTAAAGGTGACCCATTTTGCTGCAAGATTAGCACTCCACTGGTTACCTCTTGCACTGCAGCCTCATATGCCTAGCTCTTCCACAATGGTAGCATACCACCTGGCTACCTGAAGGTGTGTCCCACTGCCTCAGATCACCGTGTGTAGACTCCCTACGGAGCTTCCTACTATTAGCTGGCGAAGCACTAACCTTGGAAGCGGAACCGTCATGGATCTAAGCTCCAGAATCTCTCAAATTTCACTCTTTAATCAGTGTCTAGTTGACAATGTAAGCGATGGAAGTCAGCATGGAGATATTCACCTGTGAGCGGATCTCCCATTTGAGACCATACTCAATATTCCTTACAAAAAACAACCCATATGCGCCCTGGAGGGGTGTGAAATGCTGAATCTTGGTGAAACGAGGGGAGTAATCCATGATAGAAAGAGTACCCTGCTCCAGGATCATGAACTTTCGGGCTCGGTAGGCCATCATCATTTCTGGATAGAAGTTGTCGTAAAAGATGCCCTGAAACTACTCCCACGCCATAACCTGCTAATGACCCACCTATGAGATCACGTCCCACAACCTCATGGAAGAGTCTCATAGCATGTAGGTAGCGATCTTGAACCGCCTTTCTTGAGGCATCTTAAGATTCTCAAAGATCATCATCGTGGATTCTATCCATGACTCTACAGCCTGTGGTCGTCCTTCTCCTGAGAAGGTGGGAGGATGTTGCTGCTGGAAAACCCGCTTCATTTCTCCCTTAGACGAGGCATGAGGCAGTACTCCCTGGAAAGTCTGCATCATCCTCATGAAGCCACCCCTGAACTGTGAATCATCACCTGAATCTTGTATAATTGTTGGGGCCAAGACTAGCACAACAGGAGGAACTTCTAGAAGTTCTTGATCAGCCCTATTTGGTGTCTGATCATCACCCTGCAGCTGGCAAAAAACCGAAGGACGTCTCGGTGACATAACTATACAAGGTCAAATGCACAACTTAGATCATGATTAATAGTGACTGAAACATAGGAGTACATGGCATGTACAGAGAAAGAATGTTTCTTCCCGAATAGAAGAACACATGTCATGTATTCAAAACTACATGGTGTGCATTCTTGGTCTTTCTGGATAGTAAGTCGCAAAAAATACTCCGGAACCCAAGGAAACAATGAAACTAACATTGAAAGTGCCAAATTATGATCTTTGAGGGCCCATACTCCCCACTAATTAAGGCATTGTATCATACACATGTCGTAAAAAAGATGACAAGGCAATGATCCACCAATTTATGGTCCACGAGGGACCATCACACCTCAGGAATAAAAATTTGGTGTTCATTCACACATAACTTTATAAACAAAGCTCTAACTGTAGAAACGATTCTATCACAACATCTATCACAACAGCATGCATAATCTACACAACGCCTATCACAACAACATGAAATGGCTAATGCATCCTAGATGGCATGGAAAGAATACATGACATGTAATTTCTAACTAGTTCCTATATGATGCATGAGATGGAATACACTCATCTCATCGGGTTGCGACAAAAAATCGATCCACAATAATGACAATGATAATAACACAAACCATGTAAATCACTCAACAGTGTAATCAAATCAACTGTGAAATTTGAAAACCAATTAAAATTGAAATAAACGATGTAATATGGATTTTCCATGTACATGGGTTAGCTACTCCTAAGCACAACTCATTACCAAGTACCTGTTCTGTCCTATCACAGGCTAAAGGATCCAAAAAGTAAGTCATGAGAAATGAATCCTCTGATGCCACTTTTTGACATCCCAGTTCCAAAAGCCACCTAGAGGCACCCCATACCCGGTTGGTCACATGTCCTCAAGTGCATTTCCCCGAACGCCAGAGGATATAGACTAGTAGCGAGGGCCTTGGGTGTGGTAGTTGGGAAACTATTCCCTAATTGCGGGATTACACAATGGAAGTAACTAACATGCACTAGAAAAAGTAATAACAATCCATACAAAGTAAACAGATGAAGACCAAATATGATAAACATCCAGAGCACGTATATATATGATGAATGATACATATGTCTTGGAAAAGAGCCAATAAGTTACAATGCTGGAATACAACAGTACTAATCCAAAGTAAAATATAAAATAAGATAAACAGCTTCTCAACATTGCAAGCCTTATCTTGGTCTCGTGCTCTCCATCTCCACAGCATATCAAGTACCTGAAGTAGAAGGGTTCTTTCCCTTGTCTGTACTTGCAGTAATATAATCTGTTTGGGCCAAAAATCATTGCCCAAACATGGTGTGGGACTAAATCCCAGTAGGCAACCACCACTAGATATGTTCCTAACAGTCAATAAATAAATGGAATGTAAAATTACAGAAAACTATAAACATGAGTGTATTCTACAGCAACCAAATCCATAGTTTCTAGCATTTAATTTACAAACAAGTAAGAAGCCACTCAAGTAGGTAGAACAAATAGGAAGCCCTATAGGTAGTTCTCATAGCCTAACCCCTCTAGTTCAACCATCAAGTACTAACAACCCTATGGGAAGCACAGACAGTCTCACCCCTCTGGTTCAGCTAAAGTATAGACTCTCTGGGGAAGCACTCACCGTCAATTCCCCCTATAGTCTCATATCGTACTAAAGGTGCTTTGCGGAAGCAGAAAATGTCTATTCCCCCTGTGCCCTGCGTCAAGGAACTATGTACACACTGAGGAAGTACTCAAAATCAATTCCCCCTGTGGTCTCGCATCATATTTTAAAGACACTATGGAGAAGCCCTTACGTCCATTCTCCCTATGGTTTCCTAAAACATGTCCCCACAACCCTGTGTAAGTCAACAAGAGTATACTGTTCATATCAGCCATGGAAAACCTCAAGAACTACTTGGCTAGGAGTCTACAGCATCTCAGCATATTAGAAGATCAGAACACACAATCCTATTACACTAGGCATTAGAACACTGGCTATATCCTAACACGCGAAACTAGACCAAACGGTCATATCAAACATGCATGACCAAAACTTCCAAAGCATAACCATTAGCCCAAAACACATTCAAAATCCTCTACTCTAGAATACAAGAAATCAGAATGTCAATAGGGCTAAAACAGTAACACGCAATACCCCATTCATGGGTATTGGTGATTTTTCGCAATAATTAAAAGACCTTAAACTAAAAGGCACAAACCACCTACCTCAAAGGCTTCTACGAAAATCCCCAATAAACAAGGAACACCCATGAAACCCAGTTTGATTCTCAAAGAACCCACCTTAGATCTCTTCTCCAAACAAGACCAATACCAAAACTCATCAAAATGTTATCCTCACACATAGATCTACCCATAACCGGTGTAGATCTACGAAACCGAGAGAAGAAGAGAAGTAGATCTAAGTAGATCTATGAAACAAAGAAATAACGAAGAAGAATGATCACATACCATAAGAAATTGACTTCGATTCACCAAGAGAAGCCATTGGACCACATCTGGTATGATGGGAGAACCTTCTTTGACCATAGGAGGAGAAACATCCTGAGTCATGGCCACATAGGAGGAAAAAAGAGCCACTTAGAGGTTAAAATGTGTGAGATGTACTTTTTTAGGGATCTCACTTAAGTGCCCACATGATTTTCTCGCACAGTTAGACAAACTGTACGCCAACCATTCTAGAGCTACTGCCTTAAACATTTATTACGCACGGTTTGGTTACACGGTTATATAAACTATGCGTTGCCCGTGCGACTCATCCATTTGCCTCAAAACATCACTAAAAGTTCTTCTGACTCTCTCTTTCATCACCCTTAACCTTAAAACCATGAAAACATTAAACAAGTGTAACATACATGAAAAGAAGATCTGGGTTCTTACATCCAGGGGTGGGAGGACTATCTAGGGGGGGGGGGGTTGGATGTCCACGGGGGGTGGTTGGCTATCCACGGGGTGGTGGGGCTGTCCAGTGGGGCCGAGGGTGTCAAAGGATGTGGGTGGGGGTTTAGGGGTGGGGTGTCCAGGGGGGATAGAGGGTGTCCGCGGGGTGGTGGGTGGGTGTCCAGGGGGTGGGCGGGCTATCCCCTAGGGGGGGGGGGGTTCTAGCGGGTATGAGCCATCCAGGGGGTGAGCAGGCTGTCCACGGGGGTGGTGGGACTGTCCAAGGGGGTCCGGATGTCCAAGGGTTGGGGGTATTTCCAGTGAGGGGGGGATTGTCTAGGGGTTACAAAGTGACTAGGGGGTGGGTTGGCTATCCAGGGGATGGTGGGGGTGGCGGGCTGTCCAGGGGGGTACAGGGTGTCCACGTGGTGGGCGGGCTGTCCACGGGGCTGCCGGGGCTGTCCAGGGGGGTCAGGGGTGTCCATGGGGTGGGGGATTTCTTGGGGTGTCCAGGGGTGAGGGCGGGCTGTCCAGGGGGTGGCAGGACTCTCCTGGGGGGTACGAGGTGCCCAGGGGGGTGGGTGGGGTATCCAAAGGGGTGGGGGATGTCCACGGGGGGGGGGGGGGGGTGTCATGGGGACAGGAAAGGCTGTCCTGGGGGCTACGAGGTGGGTGGGCGGGTTGTCCACATTGTGGTGGGGCTGTCCATGGGGGGTACGGTATGTCCAGAGGGGGTGGGAAAGCTGTCCATGGGGGTGGGGTGTCCAAGGGGGTACGTGGTGTCTAGGGGTGGGTGTGCTGTCTACTAGGGTGGCAGGGCTGTCCAGGGGGTCAGGGGGGTCCAGGTGTGTAGGGGGGATTTCCATGGGTGGGGGTGCCCAGGGGGTACGATGAGTCTAGGACGATCCACCCCCCTTTGACAGCCCAACCCACCCCCCACTGGACACCCCCCCTCCTAGGGAAGCCCCATACCCCCTCCCCCACCTAGATTTCCCCCCCCAGGATAGCCCACCCCCTCCCTGGACACCCTACACCCCCCTGTATCCCCCCCCCCACCTGGATAGCACACCACCACCCCAACATAGTCATCCCTCCACCTTGACAGGAACACCCTCTGCCCACCTGGACACCCCCCCCCCCACCTGGACATCAACCCCCACCTGGATAGCCCACCCCCTCCTTTGACCCTCCACACCCCTTCCCCCACCTGGACACCCCCACGCTGACCCCCTGGACATCCCACACACATCCTTGGGGCAGCTCATACACCCTTTCCCACAGCCCTATAGCCCCCCCCCACCCCTCAAGCCACCATAAACCCCCTAGAAAAACCACCCCCCACCTGGATAGCCCCCCACACCTAGACATCACCCCACACCTGGACAGTCCCCTACCCCTCCTGCACCCACCTTATGGTATTTATATTTAAAATCTTTTTATTCATCAAGAAAGCCAAACTATCATGCATTAGCCATTTCACTATACAAAAAATATAAAACCCCACTAAACATAATACATAAAACCAAACTAAACATAAAACATAAAACATACTTAAAATATACATTTTACCGCAATAAACATAAACCTAAAACAAACCATTTACCTCACCACCAAACAAACCCCACTAAATAGACCATTTAGGATGTATGATGTTTTGAACAAAAAAACATAAAATTACATAAAATTTCTAATAACACTAATTCTAATTTACCTAAACAACACTAATTCTATTTTACCTGAAATCAAAACAATACATGAAACATAATATAAAAACACAAAGAACAGTAAATCTAACATTCTAATTTGATGTTTAGAAATAATTTTTTTTTGATTGAAGATGGATATTCAATTAGAATGTGTTTTGAGGCCTAGAAGACATTTGGAGGAAGTCTAGATTAGGTCTATAGTCAGGTGTACTGGGAGTTGGGGAACTGGGTATTTGTGGGAAAACATTCCCAATAGTTTTTAAAAACTGTTGGTTAAGCCACTCTTTACCAACGGTTTTAATAAACCGTTGGTATATGTAAGTGGAAGTGAAGATTTACCAACAGTTCTATCAAACTTTTGGGAAAGATTAACTATTTCAACACATTTTCTAATGGTTTCAGCAAACCGTTGGTAATGTGTGGATTTCTTTACAATATCCCAACAGTTTTTTCAAACCGTTGGTATATATCCGTTGGAAAAACCACCATTTCCAGTTGTGACATGTTGTGAAAATATATATTTGAGGCTATTATTGTCTGTGTACCCCCCAATAATCTCACCTAATAGATAGTGTCTCCAGCAAATTAAGTCATGGAAAAGTGCTTCACACTCGTGGTCGTGTAATGGTAATTCCTCTTATGAGGCCTCATCTGTCGATATCCATATACAACAACTTTTTTCTCCAGGATCATAAATACTCCTAGGCTGATGCCTGATGCATCACAGAAGATGTTATAACTTATACCTATCCCTGGAAGTGTGAGAATAAGTGGTGATAAAAGCCTCCATTTCATCTACTGAAAGTCGCCACACATGATTCTGGCAACAAAAACTTGAAACCCATATTTATAATTGCAGAAAGAGGTGAATAAAGGATATAAAAATAATTTATGAAATGATTATAATATCCAGTAATCCCCCAAAAACTCTATATATCGAACTCATTCTTGGGATTCTTCTCATAACTATAGCACTATCCTTTTCATGGTGAACATATACTTCTAATTTTGATATAATATGACCCAAGATGTGAACAAGGTCGATCCATAAATTTCACATAGCATGCATGTTGTAAAGATGATGTTGTCTTACTGTACTCCATAATAAACTGATGTTGTTTGGCGTGGTCTATAAAATTATTTGAATACACCAATATTTCATTCACAATGGCTTTGACAATAGAGTCCAAAAAGGGGTGGAACACCGTAAGTATCAAATCCATGAAAACATAGGGTGTGTTCTTAAGACAAAACATTATAACAAGGTACTCATATAAACCATACCTGTTATGGAAATCTGTACGAGGTATGATTGATGTCCTGAATCCAACTTGATCATACCTAATCTCTGGTTGATCATCGATAATACATTTTCTCCTCAGCGCTGGTTGAATAAATCATCGATTCAAGGAACTTGATTATGGTTCATGACTATAATCTAGTTCAACCATCTATAAGACACAAAATTACATAAGGTTCCATCCACCATCGTGGAATAAATCATGGGAGAACCCAAAGAGGATGTTTCAGGAAATATAAAGACATTGGCCTCTAAATCCACTAACTTCCACTTGAGCTAATGAATATATTTTGGTTCCATCATGTTCTAATGTATAGATATTGAATCTTCTCCCAAAACAAGATTTATTATAAACTATACCACTATCTCATAAGGTAGGACATAAAAATTATTTGAAATACATCCCTAAAATGATCCACTATTTGATGGAAGTCTTTTTGGCGTAAAACCTGATCACTTATTAAGAGATTATCAATCTGGCTGGTCACTCCACCGTGCCCATGATGCTCTTGTCCAGCTCTACCAACCTTGACATACCACTCACCATTTTGTATATAACTACTTCATTCTGGGGATTTAAAAGATACCATGTGTCGATAGCAGTCCAAAATTCAAGATAGGGAACCAACCAGTCCATCATGCGTTTGAAATCAAATCCCTTCATCTCAAGAATAGAGAGCTTCCACAAGAAAGGGTAATTAACTACCTCAAGGGGAATATCCCTATACTATTGTATTCCATATGTTCATACCCATAATAGTGTATCGGGGGTCATTAAACCATATAAATTTTGTTCTTATAGTCATAGTCTTTACATGGAAGATACAGAGATAGAATGATCGATGAAACTATATAAAATAAAGAAAATGATGTGGTAGATTCCATAAGAATATTGTCTCACACTATAGATGGTTCTAAAGCCGGATCCTCATGTATCATCTATATTGTATTCAACATGCCTCATAAATGGACATGCACAACAGATGGAAATCCATAATCAAAACAGCTCTACTAGTGCTGCTGGTGATTTGGGGTCATGATACCATAACAATGACCTCCTCTTTAGCCAAACCTATTGATGGTATTCAAACTCCTCAAATGACGTGACTTAAAAAAACTAGCTCTTGAGGGTGGAGCTGGTTCAGATCCTTTTCCACTCAATGCTAGTTGAAAGGTCCTACAGAAACACTGGAGATGCCGCATATAGTCATAATCCACAAACACCATTGGTTCTCTATCACATTGAGTCATTAAATTACACTATGTTACAAACATATGACACAATATAGAGCTATTAACTACTATAAAAATATGCTACGTCCAGGGACCTATAGCCAATATTTTAAAATTGTGGCTATTTGTGGCTACGACCATAGTTATGTGGCATATAGCCATGATTTAAAAAAAGTGACTATAGCCAAATCCTATATCCATCGTTATGTGTCCTGTAGATAGTGTTTTGAAAACTATGGTCATAATCCTTTTTTAAGGGCTATAGCCAGTGTTTTGAAAACCTTGGCTATAGGTCTCCCGCCCATGCATGAGAGAAAAACTTTCCCACCAAGAAATGGACGGAAGAACTGTTTCAACGGTTTTTAGGATAATTCCATGATTTTTTTTAAAAAAATATATCATATTATATATATATATAATCCTTATTGGTTGTAGATGCTGAAAAATGAAAAGGTGCTTAAGAAGGTTTCAAATGACAAAGTGAAGTCATATTGAGATCTGGAAACCCAGTCCATGGGGCCTGGAGAAATCGCGCGAAAAAAATTCATAAGTGTGTGAAAAAATATGCCCTGCGTGAAAAGATAAGGGATTCATGAGAGTTCATCGGTGTGGGTGCAGAAAATTTCTCTACCCCGCCCTACGTGGTAGGCATTTCATGTCGCCGACTTTGATGCACAATTAGTTCGCACTGACCTGTTTTCCACGCCCCCGAATGCCTATAAATAGAAGGCAACCCCTTTTACTTCTAGGCTAAAGAATCTGAACCGGCTCTCGTGCATGAAATTAGCCTTCTATGCATGCAACTATGGCTTTCACATATAGTTATTTTCATGCCAAGATGGCCTGGGGTCTGCCTACGTGCGCGATCACATTAGTTTAGACTGAATTCCAATCCCTTTAGGGTCCACCCCCTGCACGAAATTCCATCCAATTGTGTGCAATCAGTTTTTTCAGCACCCAATTTCTTTTGTGTGCTGGCCCGTCCATTTTCACGCATGCAGACCAATTGCACGCCGTTCCGGAATTTCTCGTGCTCACTGTCCCCTTGGACTGCTTCATGAAAAAAGGAGAGTGACACCGCGATCTTTTCAGGCTGGGACGTCGGGAGTTTCCATTGCACCTTTATGCGCACCCACCTTCCACCTATGGGAGACCATGATTTCAGATACTCCTCTGCACACCACGAAACACCTTGACTTTATGTATTCCTCTTGGTTCGTTTCCTCTATCTGGATTATTGATTCTCGTCAATAATCTCCTATGTAACATGAGTCAAACCATTCCATAGAAAACTCCTCCAAACCCTATCACTTGGCTCCAATGCTAGATCGAACCAGAAAGGGTCTCCCTTGGGTAAGTCCCAACACTATCCATTATTAGGCACCTTATGCCAAATAGTCCAATCTACAAGGCATTAAACTATAGTATTCCCTATGTGACAAATATAGGATTCCTCTTGCTTCAAACAATATATGCCTTATTCTCCAAGTATGAGGTGACAATAGTGCTATCTACATGACTATAAAATTTATTAATCCTTATGTTCCAATCATAGGACGCCTCTTGCTCCAAACAAGATATGTCTTATTCTACATGTATAAGATGTTATATAACATGATCATAGTGCCATAAATTCAAGAGAATTGGAACCTGTTCGAACAGTCCATCACACCACCTCACGCTTTGTGTGTCCTTCATTCTGATCATCATCCTCTTTTATGTCTAAAGGGACCCTATAAAGGCTTAATCCAATGCCACATTTGCCCACCTACCTTTATGGTCCATCACCTCAGAAGACATTGGATGAAACATTGAGTCAGGTCCTGTGTTTCAATCATGGTCAATAATCGACCATCATTTGATTGTCCCAATTTCCTACTAACACTATATGGATGATGTGTTTCAAACATGGTGAATAGTAATCCTCCATCGTCATGCCACCCTCACCACGTTCCGAATGTCATCCATGTGATTCATACATTCCATCTCCCTTTGTTCGGATTGATTCCAACACCCATTGGCATTATCCCTCTTATGCACTAGGGCATATGTGTATGCCTCAATAATATGCCTCAACCCACCAGTGATTTGGGACACCCTCATTGCTATACATAAGGAATACATTATGGGAATCTTCCATGTGTAAGCCCCATGCACCATCACCACTCATTAATGTCACCTAGGCACGCTAACGACTATTGATTCTATGCATAGTCACGCTAATGTTGACCCCTCTATGGTTCGCTCCATGAAACCCCCTATCTACGGATTTTCCTATCCCCTCTCCTCACCAAGGAGATGAGGGTACCAGTTATTTAATTCATAGGGGTGTGATGTGATCCCACCTCATCTGAGCTACAGAACATTAAAATTCCAAGCACCATCGTCCTCAGCACATGACGTTAAATTGTGACCTCGCCAAGTGCCTCGCACGCAATGTCCCCCACCTTGGACATTCTCCACGCCCACTCATCTCCACAAGGATTTGATCACCCCTCAAATTGTATGTTATCCTCTTTATTTTAGTGGAATTTTTCCTCGGGGAAAGGGCAGACCCCTTGGTGTAATCCCCTTGGTTTCCTTGTAGGAGGCAGCATCTCTGCTCTTCCCTTCATCATCGGTCCCCAGGGCCTGTGAACCGCGTGGTGGGAAACTGGGTTTCTCATTTCTTTGGTACCAATTCCCTCTCCCGCTGGGCTTTGTCTCCATTGGGGATCCATCTTGTTGTATATCTGGACTTCCTGAGCCTCTAACCATGCATATGCCCCTGTTTCCTCTTTGGGTTGTTAATCTCGCGTAATCCCCACTCCATTTCCCACGAACACACCTTTCACGACGTGATCGTCGTGTCACTTCTATCTCTTGTTTCATACACTGATCATGACTCATGTGATCTTATAATATTCACCGACCATGAAAAACCACTTGGACCACCTAAGATTGTAATCCCACAATATCATCCAGAACTACAGGGAATTTGATCCATGTCAAGGCATGGTACGTAGAAATCCTCCACGAGGTTCAAGCCTAAAAAAATACCTAGGCCACCTCAAAGTGAAAGCCCGGACAAACACCTGGGACACCACAAAATGTATGCCCCAAACATCATTCTCGAACTACGGGGACATCGATCCATGTCAAGGCGTGGTATGTTGGATGCCTCCACGAGGTTCAAGCCCAAAAACCAACCACCTGGGCCACCTCAGAGTGTATGCCCCAAACTATCCTGAACTATGGGGACTTTGATCTTTGTCAAGGCATGGTATGTAGGAAGCCTCCATGAGCATCAAGCCCAATAAACAATCATCTAGGCCACCTTAGAGTGTAAGCCCCATGACATCCTGAAATATGGGGACTTTGATCCATTTCATGGCATGGTGCCTAGGAAGCCTCCACGAGATTCAATCCCAATGACCCACCACCTGTGCGGCCTCAGATTGTAATCCCCAAACATCATCCATAACAATGAGGACTTTTATTCCTGTCAAGGCATGGTACGTATGATGCCTCCATGAGGTTCAAGCCCACCACCTGGTCGTTCAAACCATTATCATGTCGGTTCACAAACACCTTGGGCCGGCTTAGAGTGCAATCCAAATACCATCCCAAACTATGGGGACTTTGATCCATGTCAAGGCATGGTACTTAGGAAGCCTCTATGAGGATCAATCCCAAAAAAACCACCAAGGTCGCCTCAGAGTGTAAGCCTCATACCATCCTGAACTACGAGGACTTTAATCCATGTCAAGGTATGGTATGTAGGGAGCCTCCATGAGTTTCATGCCCAAAAACCCACCACCTGGGCCGTCTCAGACGGTAACCCCAAAAAATCATCCTGAACTATGAGGCCTTTGATCCATGTCAAGGCATAGTACGTAGGAAGCCTCCACTAGGTTCAAGCCCACCACCCGGTCATTCTGACCATTTACACGTCGGTTCACCAACACCTTGGGCTGCCTCAGTGTGTAATAACTTTTAACATCATCCTGTATTACAAGGAATTTGATCCATGTCAAGGAACAGTATGATGGAATCCTCTCCGAGGTTCAATCCCAAAATCTATTAGGACCCCATGTCCACCTTCACATTGGTTTACCGACCCCATGGGCTGCCTCAGAGCGTAAGCCCCAATAGCCACCTGAACTACATAGACATTGACTCCCTACCATGGGGATATGTAAGAATCCTCCATAAGGTTAGATCCCATCACTACCATCTCATCCATATCTCTCCCTTGAGCCTATGCGTCTCGGGAAGCTCGTGCCCCAACCCAAAGGTTCCATTTCTTTTGGATCCCATCAACAAGTCCAATCTCGTCGGTCGCCACCTTAGGTGTCCCATCATCTCATAGAACTACGTGGAATTTGATTTCCTGCCACTGGGATATGTTGAAAGCCTCTTCGAGACCCATTCCCAACTTCACTGTCACCCTTGCGATGGCCATATTCCCTTCCCCCTCACTTCATCACCCATCCTTATCATCACTTGGGCCACCACATCCCAGTGGGACCATGCCACCCCATTCCCCATTCTGTTTGACAACATTCGAGAAGCCACCCACAAGATGGCCCCACTATCGGTGTTCACTCTAGGTGGTTACTCCATCTCATCCACTCTAATCAGTGTTCTGATCAGTCAGATCCGTCTCCAATGGATATTAAACATGCGGCATACCCTATGTTAAACATGGGAAGTTGAGGAAAACCTCAGATACATGCCCATGGCATACTATTCCCCGCGTTCAATGTGGGATGCCTCAGGATTTTGCGCCCTTCAGATGCCCTATAATAAGGGATTAAAGATAGACACACCAATCCCCTAGAATCTAGACACGCTAGGAATGCCCAAAATGACTACTCCCCTAACTGAAGGTTACTTCTCTAATCAGACCCATTGGAATGTCCTGAGAGAAGGATTGTAATTAAATTTTTTCCATGAAGATATGGCGTCAGGGGGAGTTTCACAAACAACATATTAAGTTTATGATAGAGACTTAGACTAGGTGAAGAGCTCCTAGGAGGAATCCACGGAATGATGAACCGACATCTCATCATCCTGTTTCGATCATGGAGCAGACGTCCCTGAATAAGGAGCGGATGATTCCTGCCATTGGAAAGCGGGAATGAGGGGTAACAGCTACGCATCCTCTACATGACAGATGTGCACGCCACGGGGATTGCTTCAAAAAAAAATTTGTATTGTTTAGGACAATGAAACATGAAAGGATGGTGGTGGTATCAAATCCAGCTAGGCACACATTATTTTTAGGCTATTACGATGATTTTTTAGCTCTATACCCACGATTTGAACCATGGAAATTGAACACCTCTTTCCACGGTTTTCAAGAGATATATCAATGTTTTTAACCACAAAAATAGACCCCTTGTTTCCACGGTTAGAACCATGTCCATATGTCAACTTCCCCGGTTGACAATGAAGACACCTATGGCCACTGTTTTCATAACTGTGGAAATAGGCCACCTATTGTACCGGTTAAAACAGATTCCATAGGTTAGATCCTACTTACATGGTGATAGTGCCCATAGTTGGGAAAAACTATGGCCATATCTTACATCCATGGTTTTGGTCCCTACTTCTAGTGTTTTGAACCGTGGAAATAGACCATTTTTCAAGTAGGGATTGAAACATGAACTCTAATTTTCACTGCCCTGATAAGAAACATCGAGGAAACTTTTCATATCATAGGATGAACTGCTGACCTGCCACATCATTGATTTACTATTTCTAGTACTATTGAAAACTTTCATGTTCTGCTCAATGATAAGTTCATTATTTACTATATGAAAAAATATAGGTAAGTAAATGATATTCACCTGTATACGGATGGTGTACTAGATCCAATTCTCAAAGTTTGTAGCATGAAAAATCTCATCACCACTTACAAGAAGTGAAATTAATTGAAATTAAATGAAATGTGGGAAATATTCCACTATTGATATAGAACCCTACTAAAGAATCATGAACTCTATGGCTATATTAGTTATATGAATCTAAAGATAAAACTGATCATAGATGGATGTCTGGAGATCAACCCATAACATGTTGTGATGATGACCTGCCTGAGAAGTCACATCCAACAAAAACATTGTTGAATCCCCAAGCATGTATGTGGAAATAGTGACCCTCTACTCTTGAGGCACCTACATATGCTCAAAAATAGATAGGGTGGCCTCTAGCCAAGACATAATAGAATACGAACCTCCAACCCCGTAGAAAATTAAAGGATGCTGCTGCTGGAACTCACGAGTAAGATTAGCCATTGTAGCCGTAAGACATAGAAAACCATTCTTAGACTACATCAAGCAGAAGAAACTATCACAATCATTGGAATCAGTTTCTATATCAGATAAAAGAGGTATTTCATCGAGTGAAACATATAGAGGAAAAAGAGGCATCTCAGGCCCCACTACGTCTGGAGCATGATCTTTTCCACCCTCCTTCCATATGATACAAGAAAATCATGGAATTAGGCATGGGAAAATCATGGTGTCATTGGTCTACGATATCCAAGTACAGGCATTAGAATAATGATTTGTAGAAATAATTCATCACTAGCAGAAGTGGAATGTAGAAAAACTCATTACCCAAGGCGTACAACACCAACTGCCAACATAGAAGACCAGGTATCGGTATGTTCAAAATAATAAGATTAATTTAATTTTACATTTAATTACTAGGTTTACAACATTATCTTTCATAAACATGAGAAGGTGGATATGTATGTACATCCAATTTGTTTTAGATTCCATTATTAACTTCATAATGGCTATCCATTCCTAGTGAATTTGTTCCCATTCACTACATCAACAAAAAGTTGATTCCAATGACCTCCATCCTACTTAGCAGCCCCCATCCACAAGATCTTTATAGATCTATTCTTGCATCATGGTTTCTAATCGGGAAAGTGATGATGGTTGAGGATAGAGATTGTGGTCACGACATCCTTTGAAATAGTTCAGGTCAGTATTGCATGGATATTTTCTTGGATGGTGAAAGCCTTTTCTGACTTATAGGATCATTCGGTGGAGTCTGGATGGTCAACGGTGGATGTTGCTTTAGGTGGTTGAAGGAGAGATACTCTGGTTCCCTATGTTTTCAGTTTTTTCAACTCTGTGGCGAGCTCCAAACCTATTTGAATATGAAAATTCTCTACAAATAGTTTCAGAAATTTTGAACATAGGTTGGGCATGTAATGTCTTCTGATTCTATCTTTTGAAGCCTCCTATTATGTTGTTTTTTCATTTCATGGACTTCGGTCGACATAATTTGGGTTCCAAATCATATAATGATGGGTTCAATTACTGATAGAAAATATAGACATTTTTTGAGACTATTATTCTCCTATGACTCAAGGAAAAAGGCTTCATGTGGGGGTGTGGAATAGCTTCTGTGGGTGATGTAGAGCAGACTTTAGGGGGTAGATGCTTGGTTGAACAAGTTTGAGTCCATTTGAAGCTTATGGTTTGGGGGTTACTTGGTTTAGAAAGCAGATGGAGCCTCTGGTTTGGATTTTTTTGGTTTTTTTTGGATGGTTGGTGTAGAGATGGATCTTTTTCTTCTGTTTGAGCAGAGAATGCTTTAGTTTTTTGTTGTTGTTTTCAATTGGATGTTCTTCAGGATGCACTACATTAGAGTTTTTATATGGATTTTCACTCAGTTCACCATTGGTCTCATTGATCCTATGTGTCCATCTGGAGTTGATTTTTTCATGGGTACTTTTCTCTCATGTTGCATTTGGATGGTGAAATATTCTACAGGTACCATTCAATGGGAATCCACAAAATAGGGATGGGGTGTTGACACCCATCATCAGCCATGCATTATCTTTTGATGGATATATGGGTTCTTTGTTGTGATAGTTGCTAAGGGATTTTCACTCTCTGATTGTGTTGCATTAAGTTGAAATTGTGGAGACCCTTCTCATGCTTTTTCGGGTGGGAAACATGAAAGATAGAAAGGTGTGTGGATGACTTTATTCCTTCTCTCCTCTGCATTTTTTGATTGGATAGGTGCTCTGACCCATTGTTCCACCAACATGATTCAGCTTCATGACAGAGGGGGTGACACATTTTTTTAACTATTCTCATGGGTGCACTGTTTAGCAAGGGGGGTGATGAGATTGTCTACTGTCTGCTTATAAATTTGCTTCTTTTGGGCTTTTTGGATATTTTGGGCATGCACTTTATGGTTGTGTTCCTTTTTTAATGGGTTTTCTCTTTCCCTATCTAAAAGATGTTTCTATTTTTTTCATGGTCAATTTAGGGGTCTGAAACCCAAATATTTTTGAAAATAAATCTAACAATCAGAATATCAATCAACTATCACAGGATTATCAAGTAATGTAAAGCAGTGAAATGCACCTATATGGCATGGAAATATGCATGACATGAAAATTTAAGGTTCCAATAATGATTCATGTAACAATTCTCATTTCCCTCATATCATCGGGATAGTGATGAAATAATATTCTCAATCAGAGTAATAATAAAAAACTCCACAAAAAATGTTCATCACCCAATTGTTATATAATATAAACTTTAATAGGAAAATGTCAAACAAAAATTATAATTTATGGTAACATGGATTTTACCCTGATCATAGGTTCACGATCCACAAGCATAACTGATGACCAAGTCAAAATCATTCATAATATCCAATCTATTATCTACATATTCTAAATAAATAATGGTAACTCCTCAGATACAACATTGTGATGGCAAAGACATGAATTCCACTGAATGGGTACCCTATGCCTGGTTGTCCACTCAGCCACATACACATATCCTTGAATGATAAAGGCTACCAATTAGTAGAGAGGGCCTAGATAATTTATGTGGGGAGACATTTACCTCATTAAAAAAGTGTAGTGCAGTTGATGAATGTCAACATTAGTAAATAGAAGAACCAAGATAAGTAAATATAAGTCACAATGGAAAATAGATATAATTGTAATAATAACTGAAAAAAATGGAATAAAAATCAAAAACTGATGATATGTCAGGTCACTAGAAAAATGAAAAAACATATATACAATAGATCATGCATAACATGCTCCACATATGATAAAAGTGAATCAAATACTATCCTAGGATTTTTGTGCTTTGACTCAGTAATATAGCTTCAATATCTATAGAAATCCACATGAAAGAAAGTTATAGAATCCATATTATTCCCTTTGTCAACACCTATAATGATGTAATCTTCCTCGGTTAGAAAACAATGATGGGAGAGGGTGTGAGATAAATCATAATGGGAAACCACCAACAGTTTATTTTCCATTCAGCTGGTGTAATTGAAATGAAACAGTGTGAATATATATATATATATATATAATGTAAAGAAGTACAATGTATCTAAATACCCATGTACCTGCTTCAACCCTCAGTAAGAGTTTGACCAAGTAAATTATATATTATTTGATTATTACCTGCTTAAAAATAAATCAAATGTTAACAATAGTTATGGTTCCATGTTATGATAAGGAAACCTGTAATGAAATTTAACAGTGAAGTCACATGTTAATAACCAAGGTTAAATAGACCTCAAGGGCCACCAATTCAATAATAACTATAGCATGGCATGGGGTAATAGAGTAATATAAGGAGCATAATCTGATATATTACACAATAAGGTTCCTATCTCATCCAAGGAGTTCAGCCAAGGTAAAATGGGTATAAGAAATGACTAGTCCTAATGGGATTTAACAATAGAACCTAATTTTCAATTATGGATCCATGTATTGTATCCAATGCATCATGTTAAAATATTGATGGTATCCTATGATTTCATACTGGGCATCTAAATAATTGACAAGGATAAGGATGTTGGTGAGTCTTAGCCTAAGCAAGTTGTATCCCTGATTCAGAATGGGGATCCCAAGTGCTCAATGAATAGTTCTTTCAGGATCCAAGGCAAGATAAATTCAAGTAATACATCTTTTATTGTGAATTCATGTAATGTTTCATTTGGATAATTCCTTTAATTTCAATAGTGTAATATTTTCATGTACAATGGAACCTTTTAATCATTTGATAATTAATCAAGAATCCATTTGGTCCTAGACATACTATTCATTACTGTGACAAGGCCACATATCATTTGATAATCATTAATTACATTCCAATAATCTTCAAGAATTATGGTTCATTCCTCTACCTTCCATTAATTTAGTAAGGGGTGATATGGACAAGAGACCTTTTATTCTTTCACATTTAATCCGGTTAAGTCATATGCTTTGTATACATATTAATTTTCATGTCACTTTTAATTATCAATTGAAAAACTTATCGTAGGCATCTCACGTGGTGAGAATACATGGTACATTACACCGTTCAATTCATTAAAAAAAATATTATATATCAATACATACCCTTAGAAAGTTCATGAAAAGTAACTCCTTAATAGTGGCTCAAACATGTCAAATACTAACGACAAATTTATAGCATAACATCCTATATGGGATTGATGGACTTGTGGCCATAACCAAAAAAATAACATATATGAAAAGAGAATATCTATATGGTTCATAAAATTATTAAAATTGGATATAAATTCTATAAATTGAACCCTATGGAATTAGTGGTCCCCATATGATAATTCCAAAATCAACGAATTTGAGGGATGAGTTATAGACCTCCAACCATAAGATTGTATGACTCTACTCCTTGGTTATTGGCCGTTGGTTTGTATCAGAATTTAGTAGATCAAAGAAACTAGGTAAAACACTCACATAATGAAAACTAATGAATAGGATAATATAAGGGAAAAGTCATAAGCCAACTAGAGTACTTACCATAACCCATCCAACATGACAAATGGAAGCTAGAATGATTCCAAGATGATATATATCTCTTTAATCCTACCTTATGTAATCAAAAAGCTCTAAAATGAGAGACAAATAACATAATAATATTTGTTCTTATATTAGGGAAGAATAAATGATCTATTAAGATAATTTATGAAAAAAGGACAACTAACACATAAAAACATCTGCTATATGGTTTGTCCTCACGGTTTGACAGATTGTGTAGAAACTATTAATGGTTACTTGGGATGATGGAGAACATGTAAGGTTAGGTTACATGACTATGTTCAAACTGTTCAATATGGCTCTTTATGAAAATTTCCATTCACATGGTTAGCCATACTCTATGCCAACTGTTCACTAAACGTGCAACAAGACCAGTTTCCACAAAAAGATCGGTTCTAGGGTCCTAACATTTTTGAACACCCTAGAGTCCTTTAGTAACTCAATAGGAATCATATTTGGTCTAAAGTAATGATTTATACTGCAATATTAAGAATCAATATCTGATTGAAAATCCAGTTACAGAACTACCTAAATGGTAAATTCACCTTTAGTGCATTAATACTTACAATAATCTAAAAACATTTTCACAAATAAAATCATGTCACCCATAAAGTATCATATACATAATTTGTGACAACAAAATATTCACATAAAGTATAAAAAAAATAAACAAACCATTTATTTATGATGGGGAATTAATTAATTAAAATTTTAACCCCCTTGGATACCATATGATGTCTAACCCTCACAGTTACCTTGTGATGTAACACTCATGGATATCTTATAGTGTAACCAGCTCTATTACTCTTGGAGTAACCATTAATGTCGACCACCCACATAAAAATATCCAATGCATTTATGGGAGATATTGGTCCCACCCTTTATCATTTTCAATCACCAATAATCTCAACATAATCATTAAACAATAATACTTGAATCATAAAATCATTTCAATTTAATTTTGTAAAAGAATATAAATTTAAAGGAGGATTTTTAAAGAAAAGTCCTTTTCAAATATCATATAATTGAATTGAGGATTAATAAAACGATTGTAATATATATATGCACAATAAATATGCACAATAAAACACAATATATTCAAATATTAATTTCATATAAAATATTAGTAAGAAAAAATCAATGAAGTAACTGGTTAACCCATAAAATAGAGATTTGGATAATAATTTTTTTAAATCAGGTTCGACTTACACAAAAATTGTTCAAACCACTATATAATGGTTTAAATAGTGTTATTATTTTTGTAAAGAACAAATTTCATGTTTATACTACATTATATTTTTAAATTATAACAATAAATAACCCATTTATTAATTATACTTTGATATTAACATTGTTTTAGGGGTGCTCTGTTAATGGTTTCAATGGTCATTTCATTTTGTATTTTCTTGTTGAATGGAAGAAAAAATCCAAAAGTAGAATGAAAATGTATTAATGTGTTTCAAAAATTTTATGTGATAACATATATGATTTTTTCTGATTTGATGATTACTCATTAGATAAAACCATAATGGGAATGGTTTAATATAATTTGGTGGTTGTTAAGATCATTAGGAACATATGAAATCTAATTTAATATCATGTTCATATATTGGATCCATAAGATTATATAACATATAATATTTAAGATAAATTATTATCTAACCATGATAATAATTTTATGACTAGCCCGGAAGGTAGTAATGGAAAATTAAGGTGTGTCGTCCACAATGGTTGTATATCGACCAATCATAGACAATTTTATTTATTTTAGAATAAATGTTAAAATATTATAGATATTATTAGCAATATACCATAAACCAAAAAAATTATAGTATATATATTACACTATATATTTCATGAATAATTTTATAGTGTGTGGTGATAAGGTAGAAGTGAAAATAAATTTAAAAGATAAGAAGAATGAGTCTTACCTCATGAAAATTTCTCCTTGAGAACCTATTTATGGCTATTAGAAGAGGTCCTTTTGTGGGACTGGATGATCTATATTGTAGAAAGGGATGATGAAAGGGGATATTGATATATTTTATCTAAAAAATATGGTTTATGGTGATGAAATTTGTGATGGAAAGAGTTATTTTTATAATTTGGGTGAGGGGAAACTTAGGAATTACTAAAATTATAAAATATTGTAAATCAATTTTATGATTTAAGACATTCAAAAAATCCAAAAAAAATAAATAGGATTAATTTTTAGATACAACTCTATCATTTATTTAAATATTAATGATTTTTTGTATTCTTATATAATTTCATAAAATATTTTATTCATGAATAATAATTTATGTCAAATTACATACAATTCGTAACAATAACATTAAACATATCAAAAAAGGATTGATATTCAAATACATTTGATAACTATAACAAAGATATATAACATTCGTTAATTGAATTAATCAATTAGATTAAAAATATATTATTAAAAATATATTATTATTTTTAATATCCTTAAATTGATTTATTCATTCATCAAATAAATTCTGCATCATAATTGACCATGCCATTAAGGTAATTATTTATTCACAAAATTTTACCAAATATATATATATATATATATATGAACATTATAATTGTATTATATTTCAAAAAACTATTGTTTTTAAACTCTTCTGTAAAACCTCATATTAAATTATCATCAATACTAAAATTTATAGTGTGAATGACAGGATTTTATTTAAATAAAACATTATAAAGGGATTAAAGTGCTTCATGTGGGTCCAATAATTCCAAAATTAAAATAATAATATGGTTATGGTCAGCATTTTGTTATATAATTTTTTTTTTACAAATGTTTCTGTCTTTCAATAATTGTTATCATTTTAATAAAAACCATTTATTTATTTTTCTTATGATTTCACAAGAACTCCATTAGCATTTCATAAGAATTAATGTAAATTATTTCATTTATAAAAATAAAAAATTAATGAAAATAATTAAAATAAATTAGTTAGGTTCAAAATAATCATTTATATTCATTCATCATGTACACATACTTATATCAATGTCAAGATGAATTCTTTAATTTTTTAAATTTGATTCTCTTTGAATAAAATACTATAAATGTATTAAAGTCTTATAAGTGACTCCAAATGGTCCTAAAATCAACCCACTGATAACTTTGGCAAAAAAAAACTCATTAAATGAAATTAGGTAAGCTATTTGGGTATTTTTAAAATAATTATACTATTATATTTACCCTCAAATAACCAATTTAACATTAACATTGGTTAAAAAATTAAAGTTATTATTCACTAAAAAATAAGTTGTTCATATTAGAAAAAACATTTTATACAAAATAAAACCCATATTATCTATTGTTCAAAATTAAATTAAAAAAATTAGTTAAAATTTAATAAAAATTAATCTCGTTGATTGATCGGATTTTTTTTTAAATAAAAATGTTCAAATGTTCATAAAGTGTTTATATCCAATTTAAATGTGAAATTTATTACAATTACATACATCGGATTAACTGATAAAATCATGAGTTAACTATAAATTAATAAATTTATATTTTAATCTCAAAGTATAATTAATTTAACTGAAAACGTTTTTTTAAACTAAAATGTATTATATTTCACTATTCATTAAAAATTAATCTTTATTATAAAATACTAAAAATTTTATACAAATATAATTTCAACATAATGAATTAAAAATTTAAAATATTTTTTTCAAACTAAAATTCTATCATTTTAAAATAAATGTTTTACTTAAATAACAATATAAAAATATTTATTTTATAAATTACAGAATATACTAAAAATAAAAATTTAATTTAGGAATACTAATAAATATAAAAATAAATTGTTATATTTTTACCCAGGTTGTTCAATTATCCCCACTTTCTTGAAATTGATTCCTCACTATTTTTATTTACTTATTAACAAAGTGAGGATACCATTCTTTAATAAAATTTTATTATTACCATTGCATCTAATACGATGTGTTATCTCAACAAAACCATTATCTGGTGAGTTACCTTATTCTTTAGTACATGATATCTACAATAAATAATTGATTTTTTTATCTTCTTATGAAAGGTTATCTTACTACTAATCTACTTCAGGACAAAAAAATGAGATGGATTTGGCACATACTCTCATAGCATTGAAACATGATAACCATTATGTACATAAAATAAATTCAGTGGAAAGCCTACTTAGTAAGAAACTGTTCCAATATTCCCTAGGATTTCAAAAGTTCCAACAACTGTGGAAAAAGCTTCCTTATATTATAAAAATGCATAAAAATTATCCAAATTGATATTTTAATGAAAACATAATCACCTACCTCAAAAGAATGGTCTTTCCTCATGTTATATTTATAACATTTTCTACCTGCTCTAAGATGTACTCTTGTGTTTCTATATTATCTTAACTTTCACAGCCACCTCCTATACTAAAACTGGTCCCATCAACCTACATTCCCTGACATAATCCCAAAATATTGGAGCCTGACACCACATTCCATATTATTCCCCAAATAGTGTCTTTTGTAAGCCGGAATGTAACTTTTTTTTATAAGAATACTCAACTAATGAGTGATGTCGATCCCAAATTCTATAGTGATCCATTGAAAATGCTCATACCATGTACTCTAGTGTCTGAATAGTTCTCTCAGCTTGTCATCAGAATGAGGATGAATATATGTGTTATAATTTATTTCGATTCCCAACTACTTCTAAAGGCATTTATAAAATTTAGATGGTAAGAGGAGATCATGTTCATATACAATAGACAGAGGATCTCAATGTAACCTAACATTACACATGAGGTATAGTTGAGAAAGATGATATACAAAAAGTTTATCTCTAATAGGATTGAAATATGATGATTTAGTTAGTCGATCAAAAATAACCAAAATCGGATTGTTAACTCACAGTGTCTTTGGTAGCCCCACCACGAAGTCCATTGATATATTATCCCATTTCCACTATATGACTATAAAGGGTTGATGTATCCACTTTGGTAATTTTAATTATTCATTAACCAATAGAAAATTCACAAATTTCATTTTAAAATAATGAATATCTCTTTCCATTCCATCCCACTAGTAATACTCTCGTGTGATTCCTTATATATAATTGATTCTAGGATGACTTGAAAATTAAAAAATATAATCATAATCTATCAATTCATTCTAAAATTAGGAATGAAAAAGAACACATGATATTTTCCAAATATCAAGACAGAATATCTATCCAAATTCAAATTATAAAACATACCTTCTATAAAAAATTCTACATTTTTCTACAACTCACTATCATTCTTCTTCACCTGTTTAATTTTTGTTGAAAGAGATGATCGCATAGAAACCTGAAAAAAAAACAGAGAATTCCTTTCATTAAGAACATCCAAGAAAAAATCCATCAATTCATTAGTCAATGGGTTATCTACCAAATGTATCATGATTAATGATACATGGTTTTTTTACTCAAGGATTCTACCACATGGTTCAATTATCTTGAATGGTAATTTATTGTGAAGTCATAATCTATTATTAGTTCCATCCATCTTGTCTTCCTCTAATTCAATTCATTCTGAGTTAATATATAATTCAATATATTATTTTGAGAATACATTTTGTATTTTTCTTGATATAAATGAAGCCTACTAAATCTTAAAGTGAAAACCAGAGTTTCTAATTCAAAATCTAGTGTGGGATAATTTAAGTCCTGATGTTTTAGGTTTATTTATGTATAAACAATTTCATGATCATTCTGCATTAATAATTCAAAAATTTCCCTTCAATAAAAAATCACAATAGATGAAAAAATCTCAATTTCTGGATGGTAGGGACTATAATATAGCATTTAATAATATTATATTCAATTCCTTAAAATTAAAATCGCATACATCTATCCCAATAAATTTAACACCATTTCATATTAACTTAATTAGTGGGGTAGATAAATGTAAAAAAGTTCTCAAAAACCCCTCAGTAACAGCCTATTTATACAAGAATACTACGAATTATAGTTACATTTTTAGGACTTGGAAATTCATAACAATTTTTTTTGTAAAGATTCATTTAATTCCATTTTTATTAAGAATGTGCCCATGGAAAGAAATCTATTTCAACCAAAATCCACATTTTATTTATTTCCCATATAAATTCTTTTAATTATGCGTTTTTATAAAAATGATTAGATATTTATCATGAAGCCCAAAAATTTTTAGAGAACCCAAAATATTGTTAATAAAAACACCAACCAACATATCCAAATAATCATGGAATATTCTATTAACAAGATCCCAAAATACTATATGAAAATTTAACAACCCAATATAATTATTAACATAATAATAATTCCCATATCTATTATATAATATTGTTTTTATAATTTCAACCTCTTTCACCATCACCTAATGGGACACATTTCTCATGTAAATCCTTAAAAAATAATGAGCTCCCTATAGATAATCAAAAAAATCATTGATATGTGGAAATGGATACTTATTATTAATAGTTATATTTTTAAAATCCTTATAATCAAAGGAAAGTATCATGGAACAATCATTCTTTGTAATGAAAAAATAGTATCATGAAATGGTGATGTTCCTGGATGAATGAAACCATTATCAAGGAAATCATGTAACTGATATTTCTCTTCATGAAATTCCACTGCATCTAATCGATAAAAGGGTATTGAAATTGGAATAGCATCAAGTAATATGTCGATGAAAAATTCAACTTCTTGACTAGGTATAACCCCGAATAATTCATCAATAAAAATATCCAATAATTCATTTTCCAATATAACTACATTAATCTAGAAAGACCCCTTGTTTTCAAAAATATGTGAACTATAACATTAATTCCCATTTCATTACAATTTCTCAACTTCCTAATATTATATCAATGGTATGGGTTCATTCATATAAGAAAACTGAAACTCTTTCTAAAAACAACTTCTTTTGATCTTTAATAAATGATAACTAGGTAAAAAAAATACAATACAGACTAACAAAACATCAAACTCTACTAGGGGAATAATAAATAATGTTATTCGGAAATTTATTTCCATTTAAAATAACTTGATGATTATTATAATTCCATTTTTCCGAAATATTTTCCCCTAGTGTATTCACCACCAGATCTAATTTTATATCATGAGGTGAAATTTCTAATTTTTCTAGTAATTTTCTCATAAATAAAGGAATTTGTAGTGTAAATACCCAAATCTTGACATACATAAACATTAAATTACTTTTACGGAATACTAAATACATAACAAAAATAGACACCAAAGGACCGTAATAGTTTAGTGTCTTTGGAAACTCGGAATATAATCTTCTAATCTTGGTGAATGATCTTCACCATCTCCCATAAAGATCTTCTTTCTTTTCATAAATAAAACCTTAATTTTAATAATGGGGGAAAATAAAGCATAAAAAGGGTGAGCTCAAAATCTCAGTAAGTGTAAACATGGAGAAAATTAAACAAACCATATACATTTGAACTTCAAAACATGAGCATAATATTTAGACAACAAAATCGTGAGCAATGACATAAAACATGGATGTACGTAAGGCCTAAATCATAATGGATCATAAATAATGGTAAAATATAATGGGAATAAAACATGTAATTGTAGCAACCCATTAAGCACATGATATTATTTCCGTAGTAGCCAAGGCATTTCTGCCAAGACCATCTTAGTGGACAAAGTCCCTTTTTGAATCTAGTTCACTCCACGTTCAAGTCCTGTAATACAAAACCGGATTAACTTACCATTCCAACCATGTATATCTCATGAGATATAAATATTTACCCAATTAATTGGAGGGAGATATTTTTCCCACCCATCTCATAATGAAATCGTTCTTACATGTGCCACATCATAAACATAAATCATTCATCATAACCCAATGAATAAAATGGGTTTAATAAACATCATTCTATCATAACATAATACATATAAAACAAATGGATATCATTTCATCATAATAAAATTGAAACCATGTAAATCGTAGAGACATTATACTTGATACATACACATATGAAAAAATGACATCTTAGATGGAAAATGGTTTTGATAAAACACTTGAAATGAATTATTGAGGAAAATATACATTCCTCTTCAAAATCATTTTCTTTTCAAAAATTGACATAAAATTTTTAAATTAAGGGATTTTTTTGAAAATAGTCATGAAATATTTTAGAGTAAGCTTCATGAAAACAAGGCGTTATGAAACTGTAAAAATTTGTTCATGCCGTATAAGTTAAAAAAACATTTTCAACGTACTTATGTCGGAAAAGTAAAAAAGTTCCTCGCGTGGTAAACAAAAGTAATATTCTTTTCATAACATCGGCTAAATTTAAAAAATGGGTAAAAAGGACATTAAACATAGGTGAAATAATTTTTAGAAAACATGGGCATGAATGATAACAATAACCCCAGTAAATACTTACGAATAAACAATCTCGGATAAAAACGATATTGGAAAAGATATCTCGTACCTTATGTCTGATATGCTTTGTATGTATCTGAACCTCCTGTATAAAGATTTAAATAATTTCATTGACTTATTATAGAATCATATTAATTTTTATGATATCATATATGGTTTACTTATGACTTTATATTACCCATTTTTTTGTAAATTCGATGTAAAAGCAGAAATTTGGGTAAAATCGTTTCATTTATTGTATGTGTTTCGACTTGTTGTTCTTGATATTATTACTTATATCCTGATTTACTTATTTGTAGAATTTAAAACATGATTCATATATAATATATATTCAGAGTATACATATATATATATATATATTATATTGATAAATGGAATGAAGTACATCGTTCATGGAGACGGTAGGCCGTACGTACGCATGAACGTTGATTTCGTTTCCTTATTATATTGAACAGAATTAAGTAGATGAAATACATATATATACATATATATATATATATATATACATAAATCCAGTATCATTATTATGTCATATATTTCATTATTATTAATTATATATACTTTATAATCATTTATTAATGGTTAACATGGACAATGAATCTCATCGCATCATGGAGACGGTATTCCGTATGTACGCACGAGCGATGATAGCATTCCCATGATCGTGGAATTGTATTGAAGTGTATGTATAATATTTCATAATCAATATCACTTTAAAAAAATATAGTTATTTATTTTCACCATTATACCCATCCAAGTAAGGTGGTGGTCAAAAACATATTACACCACAGCGTGGAGACCGTATTCTGTACGTATGCAAGCACGGTGATTTTGTTTTCCATAGGATGGATAGAACTTGAAATGAGGTTGTTTCATATTTATAATTAAATATCATTATATATTTAATACTGATGTTATTGCTTTAAAATGAGACTACTAAAGAGGAATAAATAGAAGAATAATTAAACTTGAGAGAATCAGAAGAAGAGATTACCTCTTCTTCGACGTACCTCCTTTAAGCTTCCTCTTATGGAAGTAGAGTTAGTCTTTTGAGAATACCAAAACCTCCATAATGTTTCTAGGGAATTGTAGAATAGAAATGGGCAGGGTTTGGCCGAGCCTCAAGGCTCAAAAGGGCGTGAAGAGAAGAGGGAATGGGTGCCCTTTTTATAAGGGAGGAGAGGGAGACCTTTGGAAAAACATAAAATATTATTTTATAATAATGTAATATTCGGTTTTTAATAGCTCAAAATTGATTTATTTCGATGAAAATATGGGGATGGGTTGAAATCCTATCAACTAATAGGTTTTAGACTAGTTTATATTACTATTTTATCCTTATCATTTAGATTTAACTGTATGTTAAATAATTTAACTTTTACCGTATATTTTCGTTTTCTTACACTATATGGTTAATAAACATAATATAACAAGACAAAATACCCCCAAGTGGTTCATTATTAATATATATATCCTTATATAAGTCAATTGGCCGAACCTTAGATTTTTAGGAATAAAATAACAATTAATAATATAATATTTGTTTTAAAAACTATTTTATGTTAATTTTGACACTATTCGGTATTTGATTTTTGTGAAAATCATAACAGCATGGTGAGACCAAAAAAACGTAAAATAAATAAACACCAACATTTAATATTAAGCAATAAAATTATTTTAATTCATAAAAAGTATAAAATTACAATTAATTCTGTATTTATAACATCAGTTATGTTAATATTTCATTAATAATGTAATTACTACATCATCATTGTGTCATAAATAAATTAAGTTATATAAAGTCTAAAAATTATAAATAAAATACCATTATGTAGGAAATATTTTTAGATTTCTAATTAATATTTAAAGTCAAATTTATCTTATTTATAACCATATATTAAAAATATTTTAGTTATTAAACATTGATTTTTACTATTTTAACTCTTATTTTAATAAAATAATTATAAATGTCCTAATCTAATCCAAGTGGACCTAATGGTAATATTTTATCCCGAAGGTTGTTTTTGGTTGAATTACACTTATCCAATAGAATTGGGGCATGTGTTAGGGTAATAGTAATATCATTTTTACCCTTAATTACCCTATTTACTTTTAACAGTGGTAAATAAAACTAAAAACTTACTATTCACCAAAAAATATTTTTATCTTAATGAATGACATTTTACTCCTTGATATTAACCATTCCTCTAATATTTTCTAAATTTCACTCATAGAAGTGGTAAAATTAAGTTTTATGTAAATTTTCAAATTCTCCTAGGAGGTTGGTAACAGACGGTGAAAAGTTCAATAAAATTTTTATATATCTAAAATTATTATAAAATTAATTCAATGAATTACATTGAACTTATATATGTATTATGTATAAATTTTGACCTAAAATAAATTTAAATAAAATAAATAATTATTTAAATAAAATGTCGGTTTTTAAATAGAAACCCAATGTTTTCACTATTCTTCAAAAATTGAAATTTTTCAGAAAAATACCAAAAATTCACCCAAGGATAATTTTGATATTCCGAATCCAAAAATGAATTCCATTTTGATTGATAAAATTTATAAAATTTCATAATGTGGGTATTAATATTCATAACAGCTTGTTCATAATAATATTATAATAACAACTTGTTTAGTGAAACTCGGTATTGCATACTACACACGCTATCGAAGAAGGTATTGATTGTGTGTAATGAAATCCAAGTCAGGGCTGCATGTAGAGAAAGATCTGTTTGGTGTTGCATATAACATAATCAAAACATATTTCATTTATACATTAATCAAAATCTATACTTAATGTTGCATAGAATAATTTCCACAAAACGAACCTGAATTTGTGTGTAACACAAGACAAGAATTGTGTTGTGTATACTGCAAGATAATACGGTGTTACATATAGTACAAGCTATTCTTGGTGTAGTGTATAATAGAAGATATCAAAGAAATTAAAAATAATATATCTCATAAAATCTCGGGGTGTTACATTCTACCCCCCTTAAAATTAATTTCTCCCTCAAAATTCGTCGGAGTTCTAAATAGTTTACTACTTGAAAGTTTCTTTCATATATAACCACATCGTAAAAAGGAATACTAAAACATCATTTTAAAAAGAAAAGTTAGAAATGTAACAGTTAAATAGATTAACTCATCACTAGGTTTCAACATAGGCGAACATAGGTGGAAATATGGATATGGAAGAAAAATCTAACCATCAAGTTCTGATGGAGAGTGGTAGAGAACATGGCTATGAAAAATCCATCGATCACAAAGACATAAAATTGTGATGATCTAAGGTACCATCTGATTCATCAGATATAAGAGAACTAGGACAACATTTTTGGTTTTCAATATCATTTCCCTAAAGTTGAAAATTTTTCATTAGAAGAAATACTTACTTGATTTTGATTCAATCTCACTGTTGTTTGTGCCTTGAACAATCACCTCTTAATATCTTAATGAAATGAAGTTGAATTTTAATTCCGTGAAGTGTTAGCAGATCATGCGAAACATAAGGTTAGGAAAAGTAATATACATACGTCCATGTTTGGTGAGATTAATTGTATATGGTACCTAAAATGGACTTATACTTCATCTATCGTACCACTTAATAAAACTACATCCTACTAACCAGTGACTTCTTATATGCCAGTGGTAGGTGATAAAGGCATGTCACACTTTTGTTGTGGGTTTGATTCCCGCAACCTTGACACGACGGGTTGTCGCCCGTCCTGCAGGTTGTCCCTTTTTCTAAATATTCATCACTATAACATTCCAAAAATAATATCAAAAAAAAGTTCTATCCTTAAAGAATACTTTCTGATGTCCAACATAATCCATTCCAATTTTTAGGCTTATCCAAAATACATCTATCCAATCTCATAGTATAAATAAAATGATTACTGGAAATGTCATCTATCGAGCATGTGATTACCATCATTAATCATACGATATATCTTGTTGGTCACATTCCAAACATATGAATACATTAATCATGTATTACCATAGAACCATAGTGAAACATGAGTGCTGTTAAAAGTGAACTCCTTCGACATCAAAAAATTTATATATACTCAAACCATGATATCACTTTGTCCTTATATTAGTTATGATCTCATGAATACTATCATACAAATTATTTTCTCCTTATCCCATCATTATGCGCATTTCATCTTCTTTCCAAAAATATTTCAATAACTTTTCATGGTTACTGGTACCATGAAATTATTGAAAACCACAATGGACTAATAAATAGATATTCCAATATTCCACGATAATAAAATGGCATTCCACAATAAAATTTTGGAATCATGTAACATAAACACATAATCATTCCACCACATCATTGTCATACTCAACATCGCCAGTACTGATCGCATGTGACTTACCTTTGTACTTTTTCTTAAGAGGTTTCTCACGTCGATCATCATTGACCATTAGATTAGGGCATTGATTAGCATAATTCCCTATTTCCTTGAACTTGATGCATTGTAGTGTTGGTGGAGCGTTCTCTGTAGAATTTTCTCTATTCACGTCACTAGAATCCTTTTTCCCATTACTTCGGCACTCAGCTGCTCGATGTCATTATTTTCCACACTTGAATCATTTTCTAGTACCTTTTAAGCAATCTCCATCATGCTTCTTTCCACACTTTGGGCATAAATAAACATTCAATTTCTTTTCAACATTGTTCTGAGGTTTTTCCTTGAACTCCATCTTTCATTTCTTGTCAAAACCATGAGATGGATATGTTACACCATCTTCTAGTTCTACCTTGATAGCACAACACACAATTTCTTCCTAGCTACTATTGTATCTTATAGATAATTCCCTTTGAAGACTTTGTTTTAAGCCACTGAAGAATCGATCAACTTTACATTCAGGTTGGATGATAAAGCCAGATTCATACCTTGAAAGCCTTGTAACATTCGCTTCGTATATACAAACAGATTCATCACCCTTTTGCTTAAGATCATGGAACTCATTTTCAATATTTTTTTGAAGAATTAGAGGGAATTACTTATTGAGAAACAAGTTCTTGAACTCGTCCCATTCCATGGATTCAATTTCATCTTGGGGACTTGTGTTCTTAATTAGAGTCCACCACTGGTCTGCCTCACCTTCTAAACGGTAAATAGCCAAAGTGACTTTTTCATGCTCTGAATAGCGAAGTATGGAAAATATATTTTCAATGGTACTGATCCATTGTTCAGCAACAAGTGGATTAGAAGACCCACTGAATGAAGGAGGAAATTTCCTCATGAAGGACTCATTAGAATATTGTTCCCTTCTCTGCTCATTCGGAAGTCCAAAATGATTCCTAGCTTGTGTAAGTATAGAAATAAGATTTTTCACTCCATTTCCCATAACATTGGTTTTTTCAAGATGACAATCATTTCATTTCCCATTACATTGATCCACATGGTTCCTTCAGGTTCCACCCATCGTCTAATACCCAAAAATAATAGTGTGAGAGGTGAGAATCATTCTAGGTAAAAAAACATAAAAAAGGGGGAGTACCTTCAATATCTAACATCTTAGGATTAATTCTAATATCTTTACTGTAATGCTAGGTCTATAACCTTTACTTATACTTAGCCTTAGGGACATCCCTAGACATAACTTAGAAATATCTCTAGGGATATCACTAAAGTTTTCGCATCCTAGTTTCAAAAGGTTGACTAAACCATTCCTCTGATACCAACTGTAGAGACCCAAAGATTGACGTACTTAGACATTAAATTAATTTTTCGGAATACTTAATACATAACAAAAACAGACATCATAGGACCGTAATAGTTTTTTGTCTTTCGAAACTCGGAATATAATCTTCTAATCTTGGTGAAGGATCTTCAACATCTCCCATAAAAATATTCCTTTTTTTCTTCCATAAAACATTTCTTTTAATCCTGGGGGAAAATAAAACCTAAAAATTGTGAGATCAAATGCTTAATAAGGGTAACCATGGAGAAAATAAAACAAACCATATACATTTAAACATCAAAACATGAGCATAATATTCAATCATCAAAATCTTGAGCAATGAATTAAAACATGGAAGTACGTAAGTCATATATCATAATGGATCATAAATCATGATAAAATACCATGGGAATAAAACATTTTATTTTCAAAAACCATTAATCACATGATATGATTTCCATATTAGCCATGTCATTTCTTCCAATACCATCTTAGTGGACAAAGTCACCTTTGGAATCGAGTTCACTCCTTGTTCCAGTCCTGTAATACTAAACCAGATTAACTTACTGTTCCAGCCATGTCAATCTCATGAGATATAAATCATTACCCAATGCATTAGAGGGAGATATAGGTACCACCCATCTCATAATGAAATCATTATAACATGTGCCACAACATAAACATAAATCATTCATCATAACGAAAAGAATAAAATGGGTTGCATAAACATCATTCCATCATAACATAATCCATATAAAACAAATGGATATAATTTCATCATAATAAAAGTGAAACCATGTAAATCATAGAGACCTTATACTTGATGCAAACACTTATGATAAAATATCATCTTAGATGGAGAATGGTTTTGATAAAACACTTGAAATGAATTTTTGAGAAAAATATCCTTTCTTCTTCCAAATAATGTTCTTTTCACAAAATTACATGAAATTTTTAAAGAAAAGGATTTTTTTGAAAATAGTAATGAAATAATGTAGAGTAATATTTATGAAAATAAGTCGTTATGAAATTGTAAAAATCCATTCATGCCGTATAAGTTAAAAAAACATTCTCCTCATACATTTGTCGAAAAAGTCAAAAAGTTCCTCGTGTGGTAAAAAAATTATGATTCCTTTCATAACATCTAGTAATTTAAAAAATGGGTAAAAATGAATTTAAACATACATGAAAAAATTTCTATAAAACATGGTGTGGATGATAACAATAACCCCAGTAAATAATTAAGAATAAACAATCTCGGATAAAAACGAGATTGGAAAAGTTATCCCTTAACTTATCTATAATATGCTTTGTATGTATCTGAACCTCCTATATAATGATTTAAATAATGAAATTGACTTTTCACAGGATCATATTAATTATTATGATATCATATATGGTTTACTTAGGACTTTATATTAATCATTCTTTTATAAATTCGATGTAAAAGCAGCGATTTGGGTAAAATCATTTCATTTATTGTACGTGTTTCGACATGTTGTTCTTGATATTATTACTTATATCCTGATTTACTTAATTCTAGAATGTAAAAAATGATTTATAGATAATATATATTCATCATATACAATTATATATGATAGATCGATAAATGGAATGAAACACACCGTTCATGGAGACGGTAGGCCGTATGTACGCATGAACATTTTTTTCGTTTCCTTATTGAATTGAATGGAATTAATTAGATGAAATACATATATATTTATACATAAATCCAGTATCATTATTATATCATATATTCCATTATTATTCATTATATATACATTATAATAATTCATGATTTGTTAACATGGGGAATGAATCTCATCGCATCGTGGAGACGGTATTCCGTATGTACGCATGAGCGATGATATCATTCCCATGATCGTGGAGTTTTATTGAAGTGTATGTATAATATTTCAGAATCAATATCACTTTACAATAATAATATATAGTTATTTATTTACACCATTATACCCATCCAAGTACAGTGGTGATCGAAAATAGATTACACCATGGCGTGGAGACAGTATTCTTTATGTACGCATGCGCGGTGATTTAGTTTTCCATAGGATGGATAGAAGGTGAAATAAGGTTGTTTCATATATACAATAACATATCAGTATATAATTAATACTTATTTTTTTACTTTATAATGAGAAAACTAATGAATAAGAAGTAGAAGAAGAATGAAACATGAGAGAATCAGAAGAAGAGATTAACTCTTCTTCGACGTACCTCCTTTAAGCTTCCTCTTAAGGAAGTAGAGTTGGTCTTTTGAGAAGATCAGGACCTCCAGAATGTTTCTAGGGAAGTGGAGAACAGAAAGTTTTAGGTTTTTCCTGAGCTTCAAGGCTCAAAAGGGTGTGAAGAGAAGAGGGAATGGGTGCCCTTTTTATAATGGAAGATTGGGGCACCTTTGAAAAAACAGAAAATATTATTTTATAATAAAGTAATATTCATTTTTAATAGGTCCAAAATGATTTATTTCGAAGCTAATATGAGGATGGGTCGAATTCATCACAAAAAATATGTTTTAGACATGTTTATGTTACTATTTTTTCCTTATCATTTAGATTTAACTGTAAGTTAAATAATTTAACTTTTACCGTGTATTTTTTTTCTTAAACTAAATGGTTAATTAACATACTATAACAAGACAAAATAACTAAATGTGGTTCATTATTATCATATATATCCTTATCTAAGTCTTTTGGCCAAACCTTAAATTTTTATGTATAAAATTAAAATTAATAATATAATATTTGTTTTAAAAACAATTTAATGTTAATTTTGAAACTATTTGGTATTTTATTTTTGGGAAACTTGTAACAACATTTTTAGTTCTAAAAAAGTTAATTAAAAAAATTATAACATGTCATATTAACCTATAAAATTATTATAATTCATAAAAAGTATAAACTTACATTTAATTGGGTATTTATAACATCAATTATGTTAATATTTCATTGATAATGTAATTACTGCATCATCAATGTGTCATAAATAAATTAAATTATTTAATGCCTAAAATTTATAAATAAAATAACATTATATAGGATATTATTTTATATTTATAATTAATATTTATAGTATAATTTATCTTATATATAACCTTATATTAAAAATATTTTAGTTATTAAACGTTGATTTTAACTATTTTAACTCTTCTTTAAATAAAATAATAATAAATGTCCTAATCTAATCCAAGTAAATATAAATGGTAGTATTTTATCCCTAAGGTTTTTTTTGGTCTAATTAAACTTATCCAATATAATTACGACATGTGTTATGCTAATAGTAATATCATTTTTACCCTTAATTATCCTATTTACTTTTAACTGTGGTAAATAAAAGTAAAAAGTTACTACTCACCAAAAAAAATATTTATCTTATTGAATCAAATTTTACTCCTTGATATTAAACATGTCTCTCAGATTTTATAAATTCCACTCACAGAAGTGGTAAAATTATGTTTTGTGTAAATTTTCAAAATCTCATAGGAGGTTGGTAAAAGATGGTGAAAAGTTAATTAAAATTTTTATATATCTAAAATTATTATAAAATGACTCCAGTGAATTTCATTGAACATATATAGGTATTATGAGTAAATTTTGACGTAAAATAAATTTAATTAAAATAAATATTTATTTAAATAAAAACTCTGTATTTAAATAGTAACCCAGTGTTTTCACTATTCATCAAAAATTGAAAGTTTTCAGAAAAATACCAAAAAATCACCCTAGGATAATTTCGATATTCCGAATCCAAAAATGAAGTCCATTTTGAATGATAAAATTTATAAAATTTCATAAAATTGGTATTAATATTCATAACGGCTAGTTCATAATAATATTATAATAATATCTTGTTTAGTGAAACTCGGTATTGTGTACTACACATGCTATCGAAGAAGGTCTTGATTGCGTGTAATGAAAGTCAAGTCAGGGATGCGTGTAGTGAAATCTCTTTTTGGTGTTGCGTATAACATAATAAAAACTTATTTCATTTATACATTAATCAAAACCTATACTTAATGTTGCGTATAGTAATTTCCACAAAACAAACTTGAATTTGTGTGTATAGAAGCCAAGAATAGTGTTGTGTATATTGAAAGCTAATACGGTGTTGCATATAGTACAATATATCCTTGGTGTAGTGTATAATAGAAGACATCAAAGAAATTAAAAATAATATATCTCATAAAATTTTGGGGTGTTACATTCTACCCACTTTAAAATGAATTTCACACTCGAAATTCATCGGGGTTATAAATGGTTTACTACTTGAACATTTCTTTCATATAAACCAACATCGTAAAAAGGAATACAAAATCTTCAATTTAAGTTGGAAAGTTAGAAATATAACTGTTAATCAGATTAACTCATCACTGGGTTTCCACATAGGAGAACATAAGTGGAAATCTGGATATGGAAGAAAAATATAATCATCATGTTCTGATAGAGAGTGGTAGATAACATGGCTATGAAAAATACATCAATCACAAAGACATAGATTTTTTATGATCTAAGGTACCATCTGATTCATCAGATATAAGAGCACTAGGACAACATTTTTGGTTTTCAATATCATTTCCCTACAGTTTAAAAATTCCAATTAGAAGAAATACTTACATGATTTTGGTACAATCTCACTGTTGTTTGTTCCTTGAAAAATTTCCACTTCATCTCTTAAAGAAATGAAGATGAATTTTTATTCCATAAAATGTTAGCAGATCATGCGATAGAATGATAGGTCATTCCATCTATCTCAAACATAAGGTTAGAAAAATATATATGCATAAGTCCATCTATGGTGAGATTAATCATATATGGTTCCTAAAATGGACTTATACTTCATCTATAATACCGCTTAATAAAACTAGATTATACTAACCAGGGACTTCCTGTAGGCCTATGGTAGGCGGTAAAGGCCTGTCGCACTTCGGTTGTTGGATCGATTCCCACAATTTTGACTCGACGAGTTTTCATCAGTCCTGCAGGTGGTCCTTTTTTCTAAATATTCACCACTATAAAATTCCAAAAATAATATCGAAAAAAAGTTATATCCTTAAACAATACTATATTATGTCCAATATAATATATTCTAATCTTTAGGCTTATCCAAAATACATCTGTCCAATCTCATAGTATAAATAAAATGATAACTAGAAATTTCATCTACCGAGCATGTGATTACCATCATTTATCATACAATATATCTTGTTGGTCACATTCCAAACATGTGAATTCCTTAATCATGTATTACCATAAAACTATAGTGAAAACATGAGTGCTGTTAAAAGTGAACTCTTTCCACATCACAAAATTTCTATATACTCAAACCATGATATCACTTTGTCTTTATATCAGTCATGATCTCATGAATACAATAATACAAATTATTTTATCCTTATCCCTTCATTATGTGCATTTCATCTGCTTTCCAACAATATTTCAATCACTTTTCATGGTTACAGGTACCATAAAATTATTGAAAACCACAAAAAAATAATACATAGATATTCCAATATTCCAAAATACTAAAATGGAATTCCACACTATAATTTTGGAATCTCGTTACATAAACACATAATCATTCCACCACATCATTGTCATACTCAACATTGCCAATAGTGATCGCATGTGACTTCACATTGTCCTTTTCCTTAATAGGTTTCTCATGTCGATCATCATTAACCATTATATTAGGGCATTGATTAGCATAATGCCCCGTTTTCTTGCACTTGATGCATTGTAGTGTTGGTGGAGCGTTCTCTATAGTATTTTGTCTACTCACGTCATTAGAATACTTTTTCCCATGACATCGACACTCAGCTGCTCAATGTCCTTCTCTTCCACACTTGAAACATTTTCTAGTACCTTTTAGACAATCTCCACCATGCTTCTTTCCACACATTGAGAATAATGAAACATTCACCTTCTTTTCAACATTGTTATGAGGTTTTTCCTTGAACTCCATCTTTCATTTCTGGTCAAAACAATGAGATGGATATACTACAACAACTTCTAGTTCTACCTTGATAGCACATCGCACAATTTCTTCATAGCTACTAAAGTCTCTTATAGTTAATGCCCTTCAAAGACTTGGTTTTATGCCATTGATTAATCGATCAACTTTACTTTCAGGATGGATGATAAAGCCAAATGCATAACTTGAAAGCCTTGTATCATTCGCTTCGTATATACCAACAAATTCATCACACTTTTTCTTAATCTCATGGAACTCCATTTCCATCATTGTTAGAAGAATACGAGGGAAATACTTATTAAGAAACAAGTTCTTGAACTCATCCCATTCCATGGATGCAATTTCATCTTGGGGCCTTGTGTTCTTAATTAGAGTCCACCACTGGTCTGCTTCACCTTCTAAATGATAAATAGGCCAAGTGACTTTTTTATGCTCTGAACAGGGAATTATGGAAAATATATTTTCAATGGTACTGATCCATTGTTCAGGAACAAGTGGATCAGAAGACCCACTGAAAGAAGGTGGATGTTGCCTCATGAAAGACTCAATAGAATATTGTTCCCTTATTTGCTCATTCGGATGTCCAGAAAGATTCATAGCTTGTGTAAGTATAGAAATAAGATTTTTCACTCCATTCCCCATAACATTGGTTTGTTCAAGAGGACAATCATTGCATTTCACTTTAAATTGATCAACATGGTTCATTCAGGTTTCATCCATCGTCTAAAACCCAAAAATAATAGTGTAAGAGGCAAGAATCATGCTAGGTAAAACAACATAATAAAGGGGGAGTGCATTAAATATCTAACATCTTAGGTTTAATTATAATATCTTTACCATAATTCTAGGTCTATAACCTATACTTATACTTAACTTTAGGGACATCCCTAGACATAATGTAGAAATATCTCTAGGGATCTCACTAAATTTTTCGAATCATAGTTTCAAAAGGTTGAATAAACCTTTCCTCTGATACCAACTGTAGATAGCCAAAGCATGACATACATATACAATACATTACTTTTGCAGAATACTTAATACATAACAAAAAAAGACACCATAGGATCGTAATAGTTTAGTGTCTTTGGAAACTTGGAATATAATATTCAAATCTTAGTGAAAGATCTTCAAAATCTCCCATAAAGATCTTCCTTTTTTTATTACCTAAAACCTTTCTTTTAATCCTGGGGGAAAATAAAACATAAAAAGGGTGAGCCCAAATGCTCAGTAAGGGTAAGAATGGAGAAAATAAAACAAACCATATACATTTGAACTTCAAAACATGAGCATAGTATTTAATCATCAAAATCATGAGCAATGAAATAAAACATCGAATTACGTAAGGCATAGATCATAATGGATCATCAATCATGATAAAATAGCATGGGAATAAAACATGTAATTCTGGAAAACCATTAAGCACAAGATATGATTTTCATAGTATCCAAGGCCTTGCTGCCAAGACCATCTTAGTGGACAAAGTCTCTTTCTAAATCGGGTCCACTCCTTGTTCTAGTCCTGTAATAGTGAACCGGATTAACTTACCATTCCAGCCATGTCTATCTAATGAAATATAAATCTTTAACCAATGTAGTTGAGGGAGATATAGGTCCCACCCATCTCTTAATGAAATCATTATTACGTGTGCCACAACATAAACATAAATCATTCATCATAAACCAATGAATAAAATGGTTTGCATAAACATCATTCTATCATAACATAATACATATAAAACAAATGGATATCATTTCATCATAATAAAAGTGAAACCATGTAAATCATAGATACATTATACTTGATACATACAGATATGAAAAACTGGCATCTTAGATGGAGAATTGTTTTGATAAAACACTTGAAATGAATTCATTAGGAAAATATCCTTTCTTCTTCCAAATAATTTTCTTTTCACAAAATTACATGCAATTTTTAAAGAAAAGGATTCTATTGAAAATAGTAATGAAATCATGTAGAGTAAGATTTATGAAAATAAGGCATTATGAAAAAGTAAAAATCAATTCATGCCATATAAGCTAAAAAAACATTCTCCTTGTACTTTTGTTGGAAAAGTCAAAAAGTTCCTCGTGTGGTAAAAAAATTAATATTCCTTTCATAACATCTAGTAAATTTCAAAAATGTGTAAAAAGAAATTTAAACATACATAAAAATATTTTTTGAAAACATGGGCATGGATGATTACAATAACCCCAGTAAATAATTACGAATAAACACTCTCGGATAAAAACGATATTGGAAAAGTTATCCCTTACCTTATGTCTGATATGCTTCGTATGTATCCGAACCTCCTGTATAATGATTTAAATTATGACATTGACTTTTTACAGAATCATATTCATTGTTATGATATCATATATTGTTTACTTATGACTTTATATTACTCGTTCTTTAGTAAATTCGATGTAAAATCAGTGATTTGGGTAAAATCGTTTCATTTATTGTAAGTGCTTTGACTTGTTCTTCTTGATATTACAACTTATATCCAGATTTAATTAATTCCAGAATGTAAAACATGATTTTTAGATAATATATATTCAGCATATTCATTTATATATGACAGATCGATAAATGGAATGAAATACACCGTTCATGGAGACCGTAGGTCGTACGTACAGATGAACGCTGTTTTCGTTTCCTTAATGAATTAAATGGAACTATGTAGATGAAATATATATATATACATAAATCCAGTATCATTATTATTTCATTTATTCTATTATTATTCATTATATATACTTTATAATCATTCATGAATGGTTAACATGGAGAATGAATCTCATCGCGTCGTGGAAACGGTATTCCTTACGTACGCACGAGCGATGATATCATTCCCATGATCGTGGAATTGTATTAAAGTGTATGTATAATATTTCAGAATCAATATCACTTTAAAATAATCATATATAGTTATTTATTTACACCATTATACCCATCCATGTAAGGTGGTGTACGAAAATAGATTACACCACATCGTGGTGACGGTATTCCGTACGTACGCACGCGCGGTTATTTCATTTCCCGTAGGATGGATAGAAGGTGAAATAAGGTTGTTTCATATTTATAATAAAATATAATTATATAAGTAATAATTATGTAATTACTTTATAATGATACAACTATATAATATGAAGTAGAAGAATAATGAAATTTGGGAGAATCGGAAGAAGAGATTACCTCTTCTTCGACGCACCTCATTTAATCTTCCTCTAATGGAAGTAGAGATGGCCTTTTGAGAAGAACAAAACCTCCAGAATGTTGATAGGGAAGTGGAGAAGAAAAATGGTAAGGGTTTGGATGAGCTTCAAGTCTCAAAAAGGCGTGAAGAGAAGAGGGAAGGGGTTCCCTTTTTATAAGGGAGGAGAGGGGCACCTTTGGAAAAACTTAAAATGTTATTTTATAATAAAGTCATATTATGTTTTTAATAGCTCCAAATTGATTTATTTCGAACCTATGGTGGGGATGGATCACAATTTTCTCAACCAATAGGTTTTAGGAATGTTTAGGTTATATTTTATCCTTATCATTTAGATTATCTCTAAGTTAAATATTTTAACTTTTATAGTGTCTTTTTGTTTTCTTACACTATATGGTTAATAAACGTACTATAAAAAGACAAATAACCCCAAGTGGTACATCATTAATATATATATCATTATATAAGTCATTTTTCCGAACCGTATATTTTTAGGAATAAAATAACAATTAAGAATATAATATTTGTTTTAAAAACAATTTCATGTCAATTTTGACACTATTTGGTATTTGATTTTTGTGAAAATCATAACAGCATGGTTAGTTCTAAAAATGTTAATTAAATACATAATAACATGTCATATTAACCAATAAAATTAGTTTAATTAATAAAAAGTCTAAATTTACATTTATTTGGGTATTTATAACATCAATTATATTAATATTTCATTAATAAGGTAATTAATGCATCATCATTGTTTCCTAAATAAATAAAATTATTTAATATCTAAAAATTATAAATAAAATACCATTATGTATGAAATAATTTTATATTTCTAATTAAAATTTATAGTCTAGTTTATCTTATCTATAATCTTATATTCAAAATGTTTTATTTATTAAACATTGATTTTAACTATTTTAACTATTCTTTAAATAAAATAATAATGAATGTCCTAATCTAATCCAAGTGGACCTAAAGGGTAATATTTTATCCCTAAGGTTGTTTTTGGTCAAATTACACTTCTCCAATAGAATTAGGACATGTGTTAGGGTAATAGGAATATCATATTTACCGTTTATTACCATATTTACTTTTAACTGTGGTAAGTAAAAGTAAAAATTTACTATTCACCAAAAATTATTTTTATTTTAATGAACCACATTTTACCTCTTGAATTTACTGTGTCACTCGGATTTTTGAAAATCCACTCACAGAAGCGGTAAAATTAAGTATTATGTAATTTTTCAAATTCTCATAGGAGGTGGGTAAAAGACGGTGTAAAATTCAATAAAATTTTTATATATCTAAAATTATTATAAAATGGATCCAATTCATTATATTGAACTTATATAGGTATTATGTATCAATTTTGACGTAAAATAAATTTAAATAAAATAAATAATTATTTAAAAAAAATTCGGTTTTTAAATAGTAACCGAGTGTTTTCACTATTCATCAAAAATTGAATTTTTTCAGAAAAATACAAAAAATCACCCTAGGCTAATTTCGATATTTTGAATCCAAAAATGAAGTCCATTTTAAAAGATAAAATTAATAAAATTTCATAAATTGTGTATTACTATTCATAACGGCTAGTTCATAATAATATTATAATAATATCTTGTATAGTAAAACTCGGTATTGCGTACTACACACGCTATCGATAAGGGTCTTGATGGCATGTAATGAAATCTAAGTCATGGCTGCGTGTAGTGAAAGCTCTGTTTGGTGTTGCGTATAACATAATCAAAACTTATTTCATTTATACATTAAACAAAATCTATACTTAATTTTGCGTTGAATAATTTCAACAAAACGAACATGAATTTGTGTGTAACATAAGCCAAGAATAGTGTTGCGTATACTGCAAGATTATATATTGTTGCGTATAGTAGAAGCTAATCTTGGTGTATTTTACAATATAAGACATCAAAAGAATTAGAAATAATATATCTCATAAAATCTCTGGGTGTTACATATAGACCCCAAATCTAATAAAAAATTAGCAAAATATGAGTAAAAAATAAAGTATGTGACACCATTTAATTAAATGGACCAACATTTAATGAGGTATTGACAATGTATTTGAAAAAACCCTTTATGCTTGTAGACTGGAAGCATCCCATCATTTAGATAATTCATTATGAAGGTCTTTTCATAATTCCACATTTCACTAAATTTGAAACACTTTACAGTTTTCCAATCATAGTTAATCAAATGATCATTTTATTTGCAATCTCTGGGTATATTTCCAAACATAGCACATTGAAAAAACTACATGATTTTGTCAAAGAATTTTGTATGGTAATTTTTACCACATTTATAACAAAATAGAGACTAAATAAACCAAACATCATATTTCATTTATTAATGATTACCCATTTCTTCCCATCTGGACATTTTATTCTTCCAGTTTTCAATGTACATGAGATCATCAGAATACCCCATTTTTACACTCTCAATAGTTCGAAAATTTTTCTCAAATATTTTTAATTCAGGGGAGGCCAATTCTATTTCATATCATGGCATCAATGTTGGGTAAAAATGATTTATTTTTAATCAATATCCCAAATAATATTCGGATCATACCTTGTGAATCATTTGAGTATTGCTTCATACATAGACACTGATTCTTCCACCATTTGATTCAATTCAAGGAAATTTTTTTCATCCTAAGATGTACCACCTTGGAAATTCTATTTCAAGGAAAATATTCTTTAATTATTCCCATTCCAATGAATCAAGACCCTTGTTATCATTGATACTTATGACTATTAACCACTACTAGTTGGCTTCACATTAAAAAATTTATATATAAACACTAACCTTGTTATTATTTGAACAACCCATGATATCAGATACATTTCCAAGGGATTTAATCAACCCATAAGCCACAACTGGTTCAAAAGATCCACTAAAACCAAGAGGGTATTTCCATATAAAATGTACAACTATCTTCATATTTATTTTTAGTATCTCTCATTGTTCCCTTTTCGGGATTCCACCAACATTTATATACATCATAAAATAATCCATTACTATCAAAAACTACTCAGCTCCAATTATCACCATTTTAGGTTGATTATTTAGAAAAATATCATCCTATTGGTTCTTTCCCACTTCAGCATCCATATTACTTCTCTAGAAAATAATTCTAAAAAGTCATATCATAGATAATGAAACATGGTAATATTTAAATTATATATCATTTCAAATTAAAAATATATTAAAAATCATTTATGGTTTTATATTAACACCCAAATAAACCCTAATGTTATATGAACTATCCTCTAATGACAACTATAAGGACCCAACATTAAACTGTTACATAAAATTTAGTTTTCTTAAGAACAAACGTTACTACAAATTGATGATATTTTTAGGACATTAGTTTCAAGGAATTAATATATAATACTTACATAACATACCAAATTCATTCAATTGGGTTACTAGTAAAATAAAATCCATTTTTTCAAAATAATATTTTTCAAATAAAACATGGACACTTTTCCCAAAAATTATTCACAACAACTTACACGAAATCAGTCTTCCTCTTACCCATTATTATATGTTGTAAAAAATAATTAAAAATTCTAATGAGCATTAAAATATACATAACGTATATTAAATGGAAAATAAGAATAATTAAATTAATACTTATAAACGTATGACAACATTTTCAAAAAAAACAGATATCTAAACAATAAATTATCATATAATTACGTTGTTGGAACAATAGATTCCCACAAAAGATTAAAAACATATATAAATAATTTATGACTCATGGGGAATTACATACTTACGATTTTGACCCTATTAGCTACAAAAAGATTTGTAACCCTCATGTTACCTTATGATGGAACCATTACGGCTACCTTATGGTGTAACCATTATGATTGAACATCAACATAAACATACCCAATGCATAAAAGGGAGACATAGGTTCAACCCTTCATCATAAAAAATCCTTATTAACCAAAAAATAACCATTTAACAAGAATTATTTCACTATTGAAACATTTTGTTTGATTTTATTAAAATAAATAGAAATTTAAAAGAAATTTTTTATAGAAATGTCCATTACAAATATCATGTCATTAAAGAAAGAATTAATAAAATGGATAGAATAATATTATTAACTATAAGTACACATAATTCAACATAATATAATCAATATTTCATTTCACATATAAAATTATCATGAAAAGTCAATGGAGTAGATGTTTATCCCTACAAATGGAAATTGGGTTAATAATTCCATTTCGTAGGGTACATATTATATACAAATTCATAAATAATCAATATAATGGTTTAAAGAGTATTATTAATTTATTAGAGAACTATACTCATGTTTAAAAAACCTTATATTATCAATTAATTACAAAATTTCATTCATTTATTAATTACTCTATGATATTTTTGTTGTTTCAGTTGCGATTTATTCATGGTTTCCATGGTCGGTTTGTTAGGGATTTATTTGTTGATGGTAAGAAAAATGAAATAATTTGAATGAAATAGAATGAAAATATTTACATAATATTAAACGATACCATATATAATTTTTCATTATATGATGATGATAATTTAAAAAATTATTAATGTGATTGATTTAATTTATTTTCGTGGTTCTTATGATCATCGCAAACATATAACATCTCATTTAATATCATATTCATATTTTAAATCTAGAACATTTTGTAAATAATAATATGTATGATAACTTATTATATAAATATTAATGGATTTATGACTAGCCATGAAGGTGGTAATGGAAATTGAATGTGTATTGTCCACAATGGTGGTAAGTCCACACATCATAGATAATGTTCTCAATTTTTGAATAAATAGGAAAATATGAGAGATTTTATGATGAATACACCATAATAAAAATGAAATTATAATATATATATATATATATTGTATTATATTTTCTTGAATAAATGTATAATATGTGGGGATATGGTAAATGTGAAAACTAATTTTAATGAAAATAAGAATGATTCAAAATTCTTGAAAATTTCTCTTTGATAACCTCCTTAGGTCTCTTTGAATTGGTATTTTTGTGAGTGAGGAAGCTATAGAATGCTTCAAAGGATGAGGAGAATGGATATTTTCTGAGTTTATATAATCAAGATGGAATAAGGTAATGAAATTTGTAGAGGAAAGTGTCCATTCCTATAATTTAGGTGGGGGTAACATTGGAATTAATCAAATTATTAAAATATGATAAATATATTATAGGGAATCCATGTTCCAAAAGGGACTAAAATATAATGGATATTGAATTAGATACCAAATTGTATTCCATTTTTCCTAATTAAATATTTTTTCAATTTTGAAATAATTTATTAAAATATTTTTATTCACGAATAAAAATTTACTTCAAATTAACAACTAATCATAATAATCATTTTAAACATATTAAAAAAACATTGAAATTAGAATATTATTTTTAATATATATACGATATATCATATTAATCTATTGAATTCATAAAATATCTTATAAATATCATATTTTACTTATTTAATTATTTTTAATATTATTAATCTTATTTATTCATCATTCAAATAAATAATGAATAATAATTGTTTAAGACATTAAGGTAATTATTTAATCCCAAAAAATTACAAAAAAACATATATGAAAAAGGTTATTTTATTATATTTAAAATAAAAATTATTTTTCAAACAATATTTTGGAAAACCTCATAATAAAATATTATACAAACTAAAATTTATATTGTGAACAAAATGATTTACATTTAAATAAAATATTATAAATTTATTAAAGTGATCGATATTGGTTGAAAATATCTCAAATTTTAATCCAAGCATGAAAATGGTTGTACGTTTCTTATGTTAAAATTTTTATCAAAAATTATTGTCATTTTATAATTTTGATAATTATAATAAAAAACATTTAATTATTTTTATTATGCTTAAACAAGTACTGCATCAGTGTTGCATAAGTATTTATGTTAATTATTTCATATATAAAAATTAAAAATTTATCATCATGAAAATAAATTAATTAGGTTCAAAATAATAATTTATATTCATTCATATTGTTTATTTACTTATATCCATGTAGTGAAAATGTTTTTAATTTGTTAAGATGACTTTTCATGGAATATAACAAAAAAAATGGATTAAAGTCATCCAATTGACTCCATGTTTTCCTAAAATCAAACAATTGATGATTTTGGTCCAAACGAACTCATCCAATGAAACCTTTTAAAGTGATTGTGTAATTTTATAATGCTTATTATATTTTTTTAATTACAAGATATTCACTTAATCGTGGTAAGATTAACTAGAGTAACTCTTCATTAATAAATTACGTTGTTCATATTAGAAAACAAATTTCACCCAATTTACATCCTAGTATATTCTCTTTTTGAAATAAAATTAAGAGAATTACTTCAGATTAATTTAAAATTAATTCTATTTATGGATCAAGAAAATGGGTTTTATTAATGTAAAAATTTTCAGTAGACCATAAAGATTTTATATACAATCTCATTGTGAAATTGATTCTAATGACCATCATTGGATTAAATTGTAAGAACTCTATTTAATTATAATTCAAGTACAATTATAATATTAATATAACAATTTAAAAATTTTATATGAAAATTTATTTTAAAACTAAACTGCAGTATTTTTCAATATTCATTAAGAAATAAACTATTTTACCAGATTTTCACTTAACTATGGTAAGATTAACTAGAGTAACTCGTCATTAATAAATTATGTTGTTCATATTAGAAAACAAATTTCTCCCAATTTACATCCTTGTATATTATTTTTTCGAAATTCAATTAACAGAATTAGTTCAGATTTATTTAAAATTAATTCTATTGATGGATCAAGAAAATGGGTTTTCTTAATGTAAAAATGTTCAATAGATCATAAAGATTTTATATACAATTTCATTATAAAATTGATTCTAATGACCATTATTGGATTAAATTTTATGAACTCTATTTAATTATAACTGAAGTAAAAATAAAATAATAATATAACAATTTAAAAATTTTATATGAAAATTTATTTTAAAACCAAACTGTCGTATTTTTCAATATTCGTTAAAAAATAAACTATTAGAAAAAATTATAATAAATTCATACATTGATAATTTCAACTTACTGAATTCAAAATTAAAAGTAGTATTTTCAAAATAAAATTCTATAATTTGAATATAATTTTTTTAAATAAATAAATATATTAAAAATTAATTATTTTTAAAATTAATTCACCTAATGAAATTAAAAATTAATTTAAGAATACTAATAAATATAAATAATTATTCTATTTGTACCCTATTTTTAATAGATATAACTCAGATTACAAATTACATGTTATAAGTAAACAATAAAACCCCTCATATATATACATAATAAAATAAAACCATAATAAAAATGAATTATGTGCATATAGATAGTTTTAACATAATATAAAATCAAAATCCATTATTTGTATCAGTAAAAAAACCACAATATCTCTGTATGTATTTGTAAAATTATTAGTATTCTATAAAAATTTTATCTATAAACCTATCACGACATTTTTAATTCTATGATAAAATCCTATTTTTAGGTCATACATAATTCATTCAGTAAGAAAACATGATGATACTCTTAAAGTGGTAACATGATTTGGATGTGGAATTTATATCACTAATAATTGAACTTCTTCATAAAAAATGAACCATCAAAACAAATTACCGGTCAATGATAAGTAATTTATCATTGAATCACAAAAAATAGTTAATTATTAATCACTATAACAAGTTACATAATGATTGTTATTTATCAAAAATTCATAATCAAAGATGAATAAAACATAAAAAAACATAATCTCCCAAGAAGTAAGATATATTGAAAAATTGAAATACCTTTTGATTGATGGAACTAAAAAATATAAACCCAATATAAATGATCCATAATTGAATTATAACCACATAGTGGTTGAAAGAACTCATTATATTTCCACTTGGATAATGATATTTCACAGTATAAGTTCACAAAGAAACAGATCATCCACAAAAACAATCTCAACTAAGAAAAATATTCCACAACATGTCTACCCTCATGTTTCTTATTTTCATCATCTATAATCAAATATAATAATAGAATATCAATGGTGGATGTTATATATGTGGTTAATCTTCCACAAAAAAAAATTTGGATTGAATGATCCATCAAAAATCATAATCAAGATATACAGAGTGATTAATAATCATAAATCATCTTGAATATCACAACATAACCTAAACATGTTGAATGAGTTATCTACAATGGTATTAACACAACAAATCACCTTTAAACATACATGAATTTTTTTTAGAAAACATGGGAATGGATGATAACAATAACCCCAGTAAATAATTACGAATAAATAATCTCTAATAAAAACGAGATTGGAAAAGTTATCCCTTACCTTTTATCTGATATGCTTCGTATGTATCTAAACCTCCTATATAATGATTTAAATAATGAAATTTACTTTTTACATAATCATATTCATTGTTGTGATATCATATATGGTTTACTTATGACTTTATATTACCCATTATTTTGTAAATTCGATGTAAAATCAGCGATTTTGGTAAAATCGTTTCATTTATTTTACGTGTTTCGACATGTTGTTCTTGATATTATTACTTATAAACTGATTTAATTTATTACAGAATGTAAAAAATGATTTATATATAATATATATTCAGCATATACATTTATATATGATAGATTGATATATGGAAAGAAATACATTGTTCAAGGAGACGCTAGGTCGTACGTACGCATGAATGCGGTTTTCGTTTCCTTATTGAATTGAATGGAATTAAGTAGATGAAATAAATAAATATATATATACATAATTCTAGTATCATTATTATGTCATATATTCCATTATGATTAATTATATATACTTTATAATCATTCATGAATGGTTAACATGGAGAATTAATCTCATCGCGTCGTGGAGACGGTATTCCGTACGTACGCATGGGCGATGAAATCATTCCCATGATCGTGGAATTGTATTGAAGTGTATATATAATATTTCAGATTCAATATCACTTTACAATAATCATATATAGTTATTTATTTACACCATTATACCCATCCATGTAAGGTGGTGTTCGAAAACATATTACACCATGGCGTGGAGACGGTATTCTGTACGTACGCACGCTCGGTGATTTCATTTTCTGTAGGATGGATAGAAGGTGAAATAAGGTTGTTTAATATTTATAATAACATATCAGTATATAATTAATACCGATGTTATTACTTTATAATGATACAAATAAAGAAGATGAAGTAGAAGAAGAATGAAATTTGAGAGAATCGGAAGAAGAGATTACCTCTTCTTCGACGCACCTCATTTAATCTTCCTCTTAAGGAAGTAGATTTGGTCACTTGAGAAGACCAGAACCTCCAGAATGTTGCTAGTGAAGTGGAGAAGAGAAATTGGCAGGGTTTTTCTAAGCTTAAAGGCTCAATAGGGTGTGAAGAGAAGAGGGAATGGGTTCCCTTTTTATAAGGGTGGAGAGGGGCACCTTTGGAAAAACTTAAAATATTATTTTATAATAAAGTAATATTCAGTTTTTAATAGCTCGAAATTGATTTATTTTGATCTTAAGGTTTTGTTGGGTCTCAATACACTCAACCTATACGTTTTAGGCATGTTTAGGTTACTATTTTATCTTTATCATTTAGATTATCTCTGAGTTAAATAATTTATCTTTTATAGTGTCTTTTTATTTCTTACACTATATGGTTAATAAACATACTATAAAAAGACAAAATAACCCCAAGTGGTTTATTATTAATATATATATATCATTATATAAGTCATTTGGAAGAACTGTATATTTTTTGGAACTAAATAACAATTAATAATATAATATTTGTTTTATAAACTAATTTATGTCAATTTTGACAATATTTGGTATTTGATTTTTGTGAAAATCATAACAGCATGGTTAGTTCGAAAAATGTTAATTAAAAAAATATTAAAATTTCATATTAACCAATAAGATAGTTTAATTCATAAAAAGTATAAATTCACATTTCTTTGGGTATTTAAAACATCAATTATATTAATATTTCATTAATAAGGTAATTACTGCATCATCATTGTGTCATAAATAAATTAATTTTTTTAATGTGTAAAAATTATAAATAAAATACCATTTTGAAATAAATATTTTTAACTTTATAATTATTATTTATAGTCAAATTTATCTTAGGTATAAACCTATATTAAAAACGTTTTAGTTATTAAACATTGATTTTAACTATTTTAACTCTTCTTTAAATAAAATAATAATAAATGTCCTAATCTAATCCAAGTAGAACTAAAGGGTAATATTTTATCCCTATGGTTGTTTTTGGTCGAATTAAACTTATCAAATAGAATTAGGACATGTGTTAGGGTAATAGTAATATCATTTTTACCCTCAATTACCCTATTTACTTTTAACCGTGGTAAGTAAAAGTAAAAAGTTACTATTCACAAAAAATTATTTTTATCTTATTGAACCACATTTTAACTCTTGATATTAACTGTGTCTCTAGGATTTTTGAAATTCCACTCACAGAAGAGGTAAAATTATGTATTATATAAATTTTCAAATTCTCCATGTAGGTGGGTAAAAGACGGTGTAAAGTTCAATAAAATTTTTATATATCTAAAATTTTTATAAAATGGATCCAATTAATTATATTGAACTTATAAAGGTATTATATATAAATTTTGACCAATAATAAATTTAAATAAAATAAATAATTATTTAAATAAAAATTCGGGTATTATATAGTAACAGAGTGTTTTCACTATTCATCAAAAATTAAATGTTTTCAGAAAAATACAAAACATCTCCCTAGGCTAATATCGATATTCCGAATCCAAAAATGAAGTCCATTTTGAAGGATAAAATTTATAAAATTTCATAATGTGGGTATTACTATTCATTACGGCTAGTTCATAATAATATTATAATAATATCTTGTTTAGGGAAACTCGGTATTGCGTACTAGACACGCTATCGAAGAAGGTCTTGATGGCGTTTAATGAAATCCAAGTCATGGCTGCGTGTACTGAAAGCTCCGTTTGGTGTTGCATATAACATAATCAAAACTTATTTCATTTATACATTAAACAAAATCTATACATAAGGTTTCGTAAAATAATTTCCACAAAACGAACTTGAATTTGTGTGTAACACAAGCCATGAATAGTGTTGCGTATACTACAAGCTTATACAGTGTTGCGTATAGTACAAGCTAATTTTGGTGTAGTTTATAATAGAAGACATAAAAGAAATTAAAAATAATATATATCATAAAATCTTGGTGTGTTACATGTATCCCACATATCTAATAAGAAATTAGCAAAATATTAGTAAAAAATAAAGTATGTGGCACCATTTAATTAAATGGACCAACATCTACTGAGGTATTGACAATGTATTTGAAAAAACCCTTTATTCTTATAGACTGGAAGCATCCCATCATTTACATAATTCATTATGAAGGTATTTTCATAACTCCACATTTCACTAAATTTGAAACACTTTACAGTTTTCCAATCATAGTTAATCAAATGATCATTTTATTTGCAATATCTGGGTATATTTCCAAACATATCACATTGAAAAAACTACTTGATTTTGTTAAGGAATTTTGTATGGTTATTTTTACCACATTTACAAAAAAATAGAGACTAAATCATCCTAACATCATTTTCCATTTATTAATTATTACCCATTTCTTCCCATCCAGACCTTTTATTCTTCATATTTTCAATGTACATGAGATCATCAGAATAACCCATTTTTACACTCTCAATTGTTTGAAAATGTTTCTCAAATATTTTTAATTCAGGGGTGGCCAATGCTATTTCATATCATGGATTCAATGTTGGGTAAAAATAATTTATTTTCAATAAGTATCCCAAATAATATTTGGATCATACCATGGGAATCATTTGAGTATTGCTTCATACATAGACATTGATTCTTCCTCCATTTGATTCAATTCAAGAAATTTTTTTCATCCCAAGATGTACCACCTTGGAAAATCTATTTCAAGGAAAATATTCTTAAATTATTCCCATTCCAAGGAATCAAGATCCTTGGTATCATTGATACTTATGAATATTAACCACCACTGGTTGGATTCACATTAAAAAATTTAAATATAAAGACTAACCTTGTTATTATTTGAACACCCCATGATATCAGATACATTTCCAAAGGATTTAATCTACCCATAAGCCACAACTGGTTCAAAATATCCACTAAAACCAAGAGGGAATTTCCATATAAAATGTTCCACTATCTTAATATTTATTTCTAGTACTTCTCATTGTTCCCTTTCCAGGATTCATCCAACATTTATATACATCATAAAATAATACATAACTATCACAAACTACTCAGTTCCAATTATCACCATTTTAGGTTGATTATTTAGAAGAATATCATCTTGTTGGTTCTTTCCCACTTCAGCTTCTTTATTACTTCTCTGGAAAATAATTCTAAAAAGTCATATCATAGATAATGAAAAATGGTAATATTTAAATTATATATCATTTAGAATTAAAAATATATTAAAAATTATTTATTGTTTTATATTAACACCCAAATAACCCCTAATGTTATATGAACTATCCTCTAATAACAACTATAAGGACCCAACATTAAACTGTTACATAACATTTAGTTTTTTTTAAGAACTAACTTTCTTACACAATGACGATATTTTTAGGACATCGTTTTCAAAGAATTAATATATAATACTTAAATAACATACCAAATTCATTCAATTTGGTTACTAGTAAAATAAAATCCATTTTTTCAAAATAATATTTTTCAAATAAAACATGGACACTTTTCCCAAAAATTCTTCACAACAACTTACACGAAATCATTCTTCCTCTTACCCATTCATATATGTTGTAAAAAGTAATTAAAATTTTTAATAAGCATTAATATATTCATAAGATATATTAAAGGGAAATTTACAATAATTAAATTAATACTTATAAACGTATTAAATTTTTTTCAAAAAAACAAATATCTGAACAACAAATTATCATATAATTACATTTTTGGGACAATCGATTCCCACAAAAGATTAAAAACATATATAAATAATTTATGTCTCACGGGGAATTACTTACTTACGATTTTGACCCTATTAGCTACCAAAAGATTTGTAACCCTCATGTTACCTTATGATGGAACCATTACGGCTGCCTTATGGTGTAACCATTATGATAGAACATCAACATAAACATACCCAATTCATAAAATGGAGACATAAGTTCCACCCTTCATCATTAAAAATCCTGATTAACCAAACAATATTCATTAAATGAGATTAATTTCACTATAGAAACTTTTCGTTTGATTTATTGAAATAAATATAAATTAAAAGGTAAATTTTTATAGAAATGTCCATTACAAATATCATGTCATTGAAGAAAGAATTCATAAAATGGATAGAATAATATTATTAACTACAAGTACACATAATTCAACATAATATATTTAATATTCCATTTCACATATAATATTATCATGAAAAAATACATCAAGTTGATTTTTATCCCTACAAATGGAAATTGGGTTAATAATTCCATTTCGTAGGGTATGTCTTATATAAAAATTTATCAATAATCAATATAATAGTTTAAAGAGTGTTATTAATTTATTAGAGAACTATAATCATGTTTAAACAACCTTATATTATCAATTAATAACAAAATTTCATCAATTTATTAATCACTCTATGATATTTCTGTTGTTTTAGTTGTGATTTTTCCATGGTTTCCATGGTCGGTTTGTTAGGGATTTTTTTGTTAATGGTAACGAAAATTGCCATAATTTGAACGAAATGGTATTAAAATATTTACATAATATTAAACGATACCATATATAATTTTTCATTATATGATGATGATCAATTAAAAAATTATTAATGTGATTGGTTTAATTTATTTCGGTGGTTCTTAAGATCATCACAAACATATAACATCTCATTTAATATCATATTAATATTTTACATCTAGATAATTTTATAAATAAAAATATGTATGATAAATTATTATATAAATATAAATTTATTTATGACTATCCATGATAGTGGTAATGGAAATTGAATGAGTATTGTCCAAAATAGTGGTAAATCGACACATTGTAGATGATGTTCTCAATTTTTTAATAAATGGGAAAATATGAGAGATTTTATGATGAATAGACCATAATCAAAATAAAATTCTAATATATATATATATATTATTTTATTTTCTTGAATAAATGTATTAGATGTGGGGATATGGTAAATGTGAAAACTAATTTTAATGAAAATAAGAAAGATTCTAAATTCTTGAAAATTTCTCATTGAGAACCTCCTTGGGTCTCTTGGAATTGGTATTTTTGTCAGTGAGGAAGCTCTATAATGTTTTAAGGGATGAGGATAATGGATATTTTCTAAGTTTAGATAATCAAGGTGGAATAAGGTGATGAAATTTGTAGAGGAAAGTGTCCATTCCTATAATTTAGGTGGGGGTAACATTAGAATTAATCAAATTATTAAAATATAATAAATATATTATAGGGAATCCGTTTTCAAAAAAAAGACTAAAATATAATGGATATTGATTTAGATACCAAATCTTATTCCATTTTTCCTAATTAAATATTTTTTCAATTTTGAAATATTTTATTAAAATATTTTTATTCACAAATAAATATTTACTCCAAGTTAACAACTAATAATAATTATTATTTTAAACATTTTAAAAAAACATTCAAATAAGAATTATATTTTTAATATATGTACAATATCTCATAATAATCTATTGAATTCAAAAAATAGCTTATAAATATCATATATTACTTGTTTTATTATTTTCAATATTATTAAATTTATTTATTCATCATTCAAATAATTAATGAATCATAATTTTTAAAACATTTAGGTAATTATTTATTTTAAAAAAATTACAAAAATATATTCTATGAAATAGGTTATTTTATTATATTTAAAATAAAAATTATTTTTCAAACAATATTTTGGAAAACCTCATACTAAAATATTATACAAACTAAAATTTATATTGTAAAAAACATGATTTTATTTTAAATAAAATATTATAAATTTATTAAAGTGATCGAGGTTGGTTGAAAATATCTCAAATTTTAATCCAAGAATGAAAATCATGCTACGTTTCTTATATCAAAATTTTTTTTAAAAATTATTGTCATTGAATAATTTTTATAATTTTAATAAAAAACATTTAATTATTTTTATTATTATTAAACAAGTACTCCATCAGTGTTGCACAAGAATTTATGTTAATTATTTCATATATATAAATTAAAAAAATTACCATCATGAAAATAAATTAATTAGGTTCAAAATAATTATTTATAATCATTCATCGTGTTTAATTACATATATCCTTGTCGTGAAAATGTTTTTAATTTGTTAAGATGACTTTTCTTTGAATTTAAAAAAATGGATTAAAGTCATCCAATTGACCCCAAGTTGTCCTAAAATCAAAGAATTGATGAATTTGGTCCAAACAAACTCATCCAATGAAACCTTTAAAAGTGATTGTGTAATTTTATAATACTCATTATATTTTTTTAATTACCCGATTTTCACTTAACTGTGGTAAGATTGACTAGATTAACTCGTCATTAATAAATTATATTGTTCATATTAGAAAACAAATTTCTCCCAATTTACATCTTTGTATATTATTTTTTCGAAATTCAATTAGTAGAATTAGTTCAGATTTATTTAAAATTAATTCTATTTATGGATCAAGAAAATGGGTTTTCTTAATGTAAAAATGTTCAATAGATCATAAAGACTTTATATACAATTTCATTATGAAATTGATTCTAATGACAATTATTGGATTAAATTGTAAAAACTCTATTTAATTATAACGGAAGTACAATTAAAATAATAATATAACAATTTAAAAAATTTATATGAAAATTTATTTTAAAACCAAACTGTATTATTTTTCAATATTCATTAAAAAATGAACTATTATAAAAAATTATAATAAATTCATACATTGATAATTTCAACATACTAAATTCAAAATTAAAATTAGTATTTTCAAAATAAAATTCTATAATTTGAATATAATTTTTTTAAATAAATAATTATATTAAAAATTAATTATTTTTAAAATTAATTCACATAATGAAATTAAAAATTAATTTAAGAATACTAATAAATATAAATAATTATTCTATTTGTACCCTATTTTTAATAGATATTACTCAGATAAAAAATTACATATTATAAGTAAAAAATAAAACCCTTCATATGTATACATAATAAAAGAAAACCATAATAAAAATGAATTATGTGCATATAGATAGTTTTAACATAATATAAAATCAAAATCCATTATTTGTATCAGTAAAAAACCAGAATATCTGTGTATGTATTTATAAAATTATTAGTATTCTATAAAAATTTTATTTATAAACCTATCACGACATTTTTAATTATATGATACAATCCTATTTTTAGGTCATACATAATTCATTCAGTCAAAAAACATGATGATACTCTTATAGTGGTAACATGATTTAGATGTGAAATTTATATCACTAATTATTGAACTTGTTCATAAAAAATGAACCATCAAAACAAATTACCCGTCATTGATAAGTAATTTATCATTGAATCACAAAAAATAGTTATTTATTAATCACTATAACAAGTTACATAATGATTCTTATTCGTCACAAATTCATAATCAAAGATGAATAAAACATAAAAAAACATAATCTCCCAAGAAGTAAGATATATTGAAAAATTGAAATACCTATTGATTGATGGAACTAAAAAATATAAACCCAATATAAATGATCCATAATTGAATTATAACCACATAGTGGTTGAAAGAACACATTATATTTCCACTTGGATAAAGATATTTCACTGTATAAGTTCACAAAGAAATAGATCATCCAGAGAAACAATCTCAACTAAGAAAAATATTCAACAACATGTCTAGCCTCTTGTTTCTTATTCTCATCATCTATAATCAAATATAAGAATAGAATATCACCAGTTGATGTTATATATGTGGTTAATCTACCAAAAAAAATATGGTTTGAATGATCAATCAAAAATCATAACCAAGATATACAGAGTGATTAATAATCAGAAATCCTCTTGAATATCACAACGTAACCAAAAAATGGTGAATGAGTTATCTATAATGGTATTAACTCAAATAATCCCCTTTCACATGGAAAAAAATCTAATGAAAACTAGTCATGATAAAAAAATATTAAATTTATAATGATCCATAATAATATATTATAGATGATATTTTTACCATCATGGTATTCTGATTTTCTGAAAAGACAATCGAGATCACATATTATGTATAAGGACCAAAGTCATTATTCCACTTCAAATGAATCATTTAACATAATCTAAGTCATAAATAATATCATTTAACATGTTTTTAAATAAATTATTGGAATGGACATATCAAAATTTAGAGAGACTATATAAAATTATATTGTTGGAAATTAAAATTTGTGTATCAATTCCCACATAAAAATTTCTTATGTACAGAATAATATATATCCTTGTCGATAGAAATTAAATTTGGTGATAATAATATATCTATATATTACCGAAATAGAATTTTTGGATCTAAATCATAGATAGATTCTAGACATGGGATTTAATTCAAATATATATTTTATCATCATAAAGAGGGTGTAACCCTTGGTTCTGAGGAACTAATATTATTACTCCTATGGTGTATAGAGATCAATTAAGTCTCTTAATACATTCCTAATACAAATAATTTATCTCATAGTTCCTTAAAATTATTCTCATACAATTATACCTTTGATTAAAAACAACATAGTATTTTAAAAACCATAATTAACGTTGTTATCAACCAGTAATTATATAAAAATTTGATTTAAATTCTTCGAATGGTTGAAAATTTTGAAAATATATATATATTTTTAGAATAATTTTCGTCCATACACCTTAAATATAACTATCATGGTTCATTATAAAATAGAAATAACAAGTAATATGTTTACAAAATTAATTCCTCATAATAAATTTTGTAATAATCAATTTATTAAACACTAGATAACATTAGTATATAAAAAATCATGGATCGTGGTACACCATACTCATGGAATCCACCAATACATCATTGTATCTTAATCTCCAATTTTCCTAAAAATTTATTCCTAAATTTTATCTTAACATTCTTTATGTCGTGGAGTGTTGAACTAACAATATTCATTGATTGTAATGATACCCAACTATGTCAGTATATCCTCTTTATTCTCCCTCCATCTTATACATAATATTATATTTCATTAAAAAGTAATTCCATAATGTTTTATTTGTTTTTTAGTAAAAAATTTTATCATAAAAATTTTATTTTGGGGTAATAAGGATGAGAATAAAATTTGGTCAATAAAAAGATGAAATATAAAAGTCATTTTTCTCTTATCACCACCTTGATTGAGAGAACTGATTATATAGGAAATTCCGACATATAGTGTTCATCCTAAGGAATGTGTATATTTTTTTCTCACCCAAGGAATAGGTGTCACCCTATATAAGTGAAAAACTAAATAAAATTAATTAATTTATAAATACATATAACCATTTCTAGTTATATTAATTTACATATCTATCCCAATTACATTCCCAGTTATGTGTTAAATTTTTTTCATAGTTATATAAAATAGTGATATTAAATGAGAGTGGAAAAATATTGGTTTTAATTATGCCAATTCTATTATTTCAATATTTAAAAAAATAAATGAATATGATGGGTAGTTCCACAAGTAATAAAAAGGAATTAAATAAAGATATTTTTTCCACAAGGCATTGTTTTATTAATGGATTAAGACATATTTATTTATGTTTTTCGTCATGAATTTACTAAGGGATTGGTTATTTTAAATATATTATTGTTTAATATTTATGTCCCATTTTTTTGGATTATTATTTTGTTAGTATAATATTTTCATAATCATCAATGTTATAAATAGTGTTTGAACACTATCCACTATATAGTCTCTTTGTATATTTCCCCATACATCAAAAATCATATGGGGTAATTTTTAACACATTAATGGTTTTTTGGTATCTACACAAGCCAATTTTATAGGCATTCCAATATTTAATCATGCTTTAATGGCATCGAAAACTATTTCTATTCTATGTGGTTTGAGGTTGGTACTATTGGTTAGTTAAAGGGAAGACCTCTTTGGATGATGGGATAATTGTTGTTTTCTAGGGGATTTCTAGTTACGTTCTTATGAAATAATTTTATTTTCGGTATAACTTATTGATTTTTTTTTAATACAGATATATTATGTTGATTTATCGGGTGTTAAAAAGTATAATTAGGGGTCACATATAATAGTGGGGGTGTCAAAACAAAATTGTGTATGAATCTGATTATTGACAAAATGTAATTATTTATATTGAATAATATTTCATAGAACATGGACACATGAATCCTAGTTTAAAAAAATTATTAATATCATACTAGGTCATGGTGGATGTGTTTTCAAATTTTATAAGTATCTTATATCATAGATTTGCAGTTATATTTTCTGTTTTTCATCATCCCACATCTGCAACCACAAAATGATAAATTTTAATACATAGAATGTATGGTATATAATATATATATGATGATTTAATAAATTAATTGGGTGTTATATTTTACCAAATTTTATCTAGAAACTTACTAACACCATGAATTCTAAGAAATCATGAATAGACTATGTGATAGTACATGTCGAGTGACAACACGTGATATAATGATCATTGAATTATAATTTTTTTATGAGTAAACTTCATCCATTATACAATTTTTTGAAAATTAATTTTTACAGATGAGATATGGTAATTCTATTATGTGTTTATTTATTTTCAAATTCCTTTTTCAGTATGAAGTATATGATCATGTCATTCCCAAATAATGAAAATTCTCTAGGAGATTCAACAGCTTGTTATACAGGAACATAGGATGGAGTACATAATGGAAACATATTTTTCTTTATTTTTACTCACTAAAAATTCATTTATATTAGGATAGAGTAAAAAATTCTTATTGGTTCTTTATTTTCCAACCCTTATGACCAAAACATGGCATTTCCAAAAGGGGTTAGAAATACTCTCACAATTGTCACATTGTCTAAAAAACCGATGACCAAACCATGTGCATGTGATATAATGATATAAAAATCACTCTTAAAGAACATAAGATATCTTTTTTACACATTACTATTTCTAATTCTCTCCCTCTCAATCACAAATACTCAACACAATAATTTTTACAATTTCAATCACATCTACGATATATTTCAATGTATCAAAACATGTTATTGATAATGGAATCATAGTTTGTGTTCTACCAACACTATTTCTTTGTATTTGGTCCATATCTACACATTTTAGTTAAATATAATTCATATAATTTGAATTTTGTGGACATATCTATGGATTTTGATTCTATATAAAAATAAATGAATAGATCATTTATATAATGGTGATCAATATATGTGGTTAGTGACATCAAATTGATCAATATAGGATATATAATTATTAGGGGATATCTAAAGGTATGCGACTGTTTTGTACTCATAATTATATTATATCCTTACTGTATCTAGTTATTGATCATTTTTTTCTATGAATCATGCTAAGTTTAAGAGGAACTAATCATATTGTTTAAATCTAGTTGGTCCAGAGTCTTGAATCAGATATTGCTCTGTGATGTCTCTTGAAATTATTCATCAATAATATAATTAAGGGAATTCCATGCCATCTTGGGACACTATATGGTGTTTTTGTATTTTGGATGTTTATTTATATTTATTTTTTATTTTTTGGTCATCAAATGTATATATAGTTTCCCATGAGATACATGTTTGTATGTATTATGTGCTCTTTATTATATTATGTATCAACATATTAGTATTTAATAAAATATGGAATGTTGGTATACTTTTTTTCATTTTAATGATATGTATTACATGATTCTTAGAAATGTATTTAAAATTCATAATTTGGAATGAATATATACTATCATTAAAATGGTCTGCGGATGAGAATTAACTTGGTTTTCATAGAAAAACTAAGGGACAAAGCCCCAAATAAATTTTCATTTATCAACATATATAGAAAATGATATTATAAAAAATTGGGTTATAATATATTCCATATAACATCATTTAATATCTATTGATTACATTATTCATTGATATGATCATATATCAGTGAGATTGATTTTATACATTTTCCACTATTCTATTTATATGATGTTGTAGTAGATTTATTTTTCTTATTAATATAATGTATTTTTATATAATATTGTCTATTTTAAAAGGTTTTCTTTGATGTATAGTGAGTAATAGTTTCATTTTGATTGTATATAACAATTTGGGTTAGGAAAAAAATCCCTCTAAAAAAATGGGATACTCTTTAGTGACACGGTAATGGATTTCAATGGAGTGTTCTATATTGTTAAATAATGTTGTAAGGATGGTTCTAGATGAAAATATAGGGTATGAATTCTCATAGAGGTAATATAATGTTGTTATGTTAGTCTGAATAAGTTGGAATTGTGTTTATATATGCTATTTTTGGTTATCTATTATTCTATTGGACATGTAGTGCGATGACTTATGTTCATATCATAATATTATTTACTATAAACTCATTATATTCTTGTTTATTGGATTTTGTGTCTCATTTCAATAGGGTATGATCTGATTAAATCTTAATATCCCATATTTAGTATTCATGTAATCGTTGGAGTTCCTATTATTTTGATAAAACAATGGAAAGGAATGTATAAAAAATTTATATATTATCGAAGTTTCTCAGATTATTTTTTGACTATAAAAAATCAAATTGAATTTGTGACCATACAAAAGAACGTCATTGATTTCTTCATTAGGATGGACTAGTATACATTATATTAGGATATCATCAATTGTTTTTGGATTTGGGTATCCATCATGTCACATAAGGGATAGATGTACACATATATCGGTGACTTGGATCATAGAACATGATATATAGGATCATACATTAGTTATATCAAAATTAACATGATTTGAGTTATAGTATGGTCTATTTTAGTTTAATTTTTTGTTTCCCCATTTATCATTTCACATTATCATAATGAACGAACCAAATTTTGAGGGATGATGGTGTCCATATAGAATTGTTATTTTGGGGTTTTATCAAATAGATTATTTCATAATGTGGTGATCCATTATTATTTTTCATTAATGGGGTCCATTGTCTATTTAACTATTTAAACTATTCAAAACCAAACTAGGTAATAGTGAAGAATAAGTACCCTTCCTATTAGTTACGTTATGTGTCTGATCATTTACAAGGATCACAATGGTATTCCAATATTGACAATCATTTGGGCTACCATTAGCTACAGTTCAGATAAGAGGATATTCCCAATACAATAGCTAGTAGTAGATATAGTACATATGTGGAATATTTTAGGCCTTTTTCTAAAAAAAATATCCAAATATGTTCATGTATCTCAGGAAGAGGTTTTTACATCCATGTCAATACAAATTCGTCATTGTAATCATGGAATATGTAAATATTTTTTCAATGAAATAAGATATGAAGTATACCATCCATAAGACTATATTGAGGAAACTCTAGGAATGTATGATATATAAAAAAATGATGAGGTTTTAATTCTAGATTCATGATTCTAGTTTCATTAGTTATGTTATTTCTAAGGAAGGTATTTTTAGTGGAGTGGGATAAGGATGTTGATATAAGGGGATCATCACTATAATGTTATCAAGATTAAGATCTTATAAAAATTTACTAGTCATAATTGATAATTATTCCATGAGATATCCCATTTAAGTACATAAATAAAAAGTCTTCATATAGAGTCACTATTGTTTCAATGGTTTGATCTATATGTGGATCATTTTCTTATCATGAAGTGGATGTTTATGATAATGCCAGATTTTACCCTTCCATATCATGTGTTTCAATTCCTAGTGTATTATTGTTCTTTAGGTGCAGGGATGGGAGATGTGATGAAATTGTAGATTATGTGTTTTCTTATTTGTCCCATTAAGTTATACCCCTTGAAAATAACTACATGTTTCATCACCTAATCATTGCATCTATGGAAAACTATATGAATTGTTTGTGACACAATATATTAGATGAGAGGGTTGTTGTTTATGTGTAATAAAATATACACAAACATATCCTCTCATGGTGGTATCTCAATTTTAGGAAGAGGAATTAGTTTGATGATCTATAAAAAATAGACATAGAGAAATAATATACCTTGGAAAAATTTAATTTCATTGAACATTCTCTAAATAAAAAATCATAAATGAAACATGAGCATGGTTAATTTTCTGCATCAGGGAGTGTCAAATGATGATATTTATAAAAGAATGTATATTGGAAGAATGTACGGATCATTGAATTTTAACATGTGAATCATTATAAATTATATATCATGGGAAGGCCATGTGAAATTCATTCGTGAAACAGATCCTAAGTGTCTTTAGATGAAAGGATTCTTGGTGGGATATGATTATGTTCCATGAAGTTGCTTGTATAACAATGTACTAATCCATTCCTATAGGAGGATGATTGGGAATAATCCCTAAATATTACAGAATATGAAACACAATCATGATTCATCATGGGAATTGTATCCTCCATCAATTAAGATATATACAATTATTTCTGATGTCTATTTTAGTGACCTGGTGTGAAGATATTTTTAATCAGATATTTCTCATAATTCCCTACCTATGGTGTGCTAGTTTATTTGGATCAGTGTCTAGTGGTTTTCAATATCCACATATAGTGTCTAGGTCTATTAAGAGTGATATTAACATTGGATTAGTGTTGAGGATACTGTAATATCCGAGACCAATTATAACCTTATGTTATTTTTTTGAGTTGTTTTTTTGTGATCATGAGGTGATCTATTTTTTTATGGAATTATAGTTTTCCTTATATTTTAATAGTTAATATAGATGTTTATAGGTGGTAAAATGAAAGTCTTATTGATTTTGGTTCCTATGAGAACTATACGATTCAGATACTATGAGTCTACTATCTAGTCAATGGGTATCCCTAATCTATTGGTAATTTATAGTGGCCAATATATGACATGTGGAATTGGGATTTCCCAACAATAAATGGCATAAATGAATTTTTATTCTCTAGAAACACTTGATTTAACTTATCATCATCCCCTTCCCCCCAATCTGGCTTTTATGAATCAGGGTCACTCTAGGGTTATTAGGGTCCCTCTATATAACCATTTCTAGATTGATTTTTCTATGGTCGATCAATTGTTCTCTCATTGGTATGGATTACCAAATTCATATTTTTCACACAAATTATCACGAATTTCGATGTAATTCGCGACTATATTATTATAATATATTTATTGTGTAGTGATGACTCTTGATCACCAATATATTCATCATGATTTTTTTCAAGATGTTGGAATATATTATTTTATAGAACATAATGTTTTCCCCATATGGAATTTATTGATGTGTCGTCTCTTTCGACCTTGTGCTTATAAAAACATCATTATATGATTTAGGGATCCATATTGATGACCTCATGATGACCTCTCTAGTGTTAGGATTCCCACTAATGTTTACACCCTATTGTAACTTCCATGAGTACTATGAGTTATATGGGGTGTTAGATATTATGTCATTTTATTGTGAAGAATTCATATTTTTGCAATCTATCATGTTTTCAGGATGAAAATAAGAATATTATTTAATTTTAATGATTTTCCACGTATTTTTTCAGAAATAAGATTTATTTATATTTTTTTAGAAGAGATTTTGTTTATAATCCATATGATATGGATTTTGAAATAAGTTTCAATGCATTGTTTTTCTAGAAAAGCACTATTTGTAACATTTATTTGGAATTGTGATATGATCTATTTATATAATTTGAAATATGATGTATATGGTTCCTTATTTACCAGATTGGGGGAGACAAGTGTTGATCCCCATCATTTTTTCTATAGTGTTATCCCTCACGGTGAATTTTTATATACCCTATGTTATGTGTCCTATGGGTATGATTATCAAATCTCAAATAGGGATCACATTTGGGGGTGTTCCTCTATTCTCGAGGACAAGTTTCATATGGACTTGTTTATTACAATAGTCATGGTTAATTACAATCATACCAGTTACCTAGGTTTCCTATAATGGTGTTATCATATGGCATATCTTTACTATTATTTCATATTTTTTATTTGATATGATATAATTTTCTTATATTGATAAATATAAAATCAATGATTATATGTGTTATATAAATCAATATTATCAAAGATTGTTTTGAATTGTGAAAAAGAGAAAACATTTTAGCATAATTTTATTTTATATTTGGATAATATTATATCATTAAAAAAATTCAATAAATTTTTATTATTTCCATTATATTACTTGGACATATTGGGGATGTATTTGGTGTGATCTTACTGTGATCTTTTACTCACAAACTACATAATATTTCAGGGTGGTTAAGACATTATAATAAAAAATAATGGGAATATAAAGGTAGAACATTGAGTTTGGGTGGTTTATGTTAGCTGGGCATGAGAATGCGGTGGTGGGATATTTATAAAGTATAGAATTGAGTTGTTGTTATCAGTTATGGTTTTCCATTTTTGTTTGTATTTAGTAATCTACATTAGTTTTCATATGTTAACATGGTTATATCACTACCATAGTCGTTCCATTGATTATTAAATATTTTTTCCTGGATTAACATTCCCTATGAGTATTTAATGTATTTATTATTGGTAAAAAAAATGCGTCATGTATTTGTTTGATTTTTTGGTGCTCTTCCCAAGCCTATAGGGAAAATGAGTTACATTATTGTGTCATCAATGTCTGTTTTAGATCCTAGTTAGATAGAGCATAATATATATATATATATATCATGATAACTTGTTATTAGAGGATTTATATCCCAAATTGGTATTGACATCAAATTTTGTATTGATAAGAGATAATAATTTTTATAATTAATATGTCGGTTCTTAGTGGGTTGATAGCCTAATCTAGTATTGATGTTTCTTCATTAACAAATGGATGTTTGACTATGTGTCTTCTATGGTGGGGTTTTTATAATATATCATTTGTTAATTATCAGCATTCTTTATAAATATATATATTATCATTTCCATAGATTTTTGGTTTCTAGAATCATACCTTGGAGGATTTTTCTAGGGATTCCATTAAACGGTTATTTGAGAAAGTATCCTCAAGTAAATCCTTATTTTAACTTTATTCTTTGTATGGGTATCATACGGGTAGTTTATGTCGTGGACTAGAGTTTACAACATATTGAGAACCTAAATAAAGAGGTTTAACCATGATCTATAATGGATCTAATTAAGAGATTGAGTTCTTATTCCAAATTATCCCATAATTTTTAACATCAATGGAATCTAGGTGGTAGAGTAATGTATAGACAACATCAATCGGCTTATTGAGTTCATTGATAAAGTAAAATATTTCAAGGGGATATGCACACCTTCTATGAAAGAGGGCCATATAATGATGTGGGGGAGCTATATAGTTTAGGATAATATATTCCATACCCTAATTTATAAAAATTTAATTTTTTATACAATATGATATATGAAGCATTGATCATAAAATACCAAAGAAATATATTTAATTAAATTATATCTGTTTACATCTTTATAAATATAGAACTCTAATCCAAAATGAACTATAATATAGTATACCCATATAACATATCTGTTAAATTGGAATTTATGAATATAAAAAATAAGAGAATAAAATTATAGTTATCTATTAATTATAAAAAAAATATGAACCAATTGAATAGAAAAAAACATTTTGAAAAAATATGTTTTTCTAAAAATAGATTAGAAAAAATTTTCCCACATAACATAATATTCATTTTAAAATATATTAGAAAATTTATTGTTTAATAATTTAAATTTATTTTTTAAATTAGAATTTAAAAATTACATTAGGTTGAAATTTTGCTATTTTTATGGAATGATTAAATTTTTTATGAATAATAAAAATTACTAATTTATATTGAAAACATATTTTTTATCTAAACAAATTTATATGGTTTTATTAATTGGGTTTAATGTATCATTAGATCAATTTCTGCATTTATGAAAAAAAAACAAATTTATTATAGATTAAAATAGGTATATAAGGTTATAAAGGAATTAATATTATGTACAGAATCATCTGAAATTCTATATTTCGACTATATAACATATATGGATTGAGAATTACACGTTATGGTGTCTTTTTCATAATAAAAATGTGTGTTTAATTGAATCATTCAAAAACTTCCATGTATTTTTTCCCCCAACATTTAAAAACTAACCCACTATTCCCTAATCAAAATTATATAACCATTTATTTCTACCAATACATATAAAAATAACTTCTGTAATCTCATAAAAACATCCTATATTGTAACATCCCTTAATTTGAAACACTCTCATGTGAAAGCGTTTCGTTTGTTATGGGTCCTTAAGCATTCCCCCCTTACCCGAGACGCTGCTGACTAGTTGACGGGCTGTCATGTGTATAATGCATAGACTATACTCCATAGAATATAGTTACAATACAGAATTAATATGAAATATATAAAATGTCATATTAACAAAAATATTATCAATATTATAAAAAACAACTATGAAATAAAATTAAGAACTAATAAGCTAATAATAACGATTCCTGTAATGACAAATTGAAATGTATCTAAATGTAAAATTGAACAACTTATAATAAAAGATTTAAATGAAACATAATAATCTAAATATTCCTCTATCCTAAAGCCCATGGTGGTTCCAAATCTGAAATCCATCACATACAAAAATGAATAATAAATGACAATACCACTTTTAACTTTTATATTCTAACATAAATATAATATTCTCACTTACCAAATACTTTCATGAATAATGTGTGAGTACATAAGATTCTGTTAACACCTATATTTATAAAATAAACATTCCAACTGTTAAGTGGATGCAATAAAGAGATATAAATATTTAATAAATAAGAAATTAATACATTATATTAATTAACCTTCTTCGGTAACATGCTTAAATGGACTCAAATAATGCATCAAAACAATTCCACTAATAACTATAAACCATGAAATAATAATAAAAACTGGTAATATTCCTCTTTATATTCATTTAAAAGTCTATTAATATACCTATATATAATAAATTATTCATCAAGATGTCCAATCCCTCTATATAAGAATTTTAGTATGTGTCATTGGGTATGAACAACTATATAATCATATTATAGGGTTACATTTTAGACAAACTTCTATGTTATCATTTGATAATGTATCCCTTGGAAGATGCTATTATATAATCATTTGAGATTCATGAAGAATATTTCTATATATAATCATTATTGGGAAAAAATAGGAAAATGCCTTCATATAAGCATTATAAAATCAAACAATACAAGTAATAACCACAAGGATATAGAAATATCACATCATAAGCCTTAATGTTTAGTTATGAAAATTTATATTCGTATATCAATAAACCTTTCATTTACATATTTGTCAAATTTTCATCACTCATATTAATAAACTATAAAATATTTCCAATGTGTTTTTTTATTGAGAAATCACCAAAATCATTTTATTATAAACACCATTTAATCTAATAGAAAATTAAATAAGAAGCAAAGGATTCCTCCAACCCATTGATTTCTATATGTCATGTATCAATAATACTGAGTCCAATGGTATCCAATAATATTCTGTCACATGATTTATCTCCATTCATCATTCAATTAAATAATTCATTTATAATTTTAGTACATTCATTGTATTGCAAATACATAAAAATTAAAATAATAATATCGTTAGGTTTTATACTTGTACCATTATCAGAAAATTAATTATTTCATCCAACATGAATCAACAATGAGTTTAGAGGCAAAGATAATCACAATAAGGAAAATTGATCACAAGGAATCAATATCACCATGGATGCACATGTGATATCTACAGAAAAAAATACATATAAAGAAGTAAAATTAATAGATTAAAAGACAACATAAAAAGGACATACTGGGGATGAAACACAAAACTATAATGACCAAAGGCAATGAAATAACTCTAGATGAAATAACTCTAGATCCACTATGAGTCTCCTAGTACATGAGAGTAGGGGCTACACAAATATTTTAATGAGAAAAAATTTTTATAACACTTTATAAAACTAGATATCATGATAATTACATGTCATGTAACCCCTTGAAACATCGTCTATGCCATCATAATTGGTTTTTTTTTAAAAACATTACCTCAAGATAATTTTAACCATTATCAATCATTAAATTCCATGTAATTTCTTCATGACATTTATTCATTTCACATCATGATCCTTCTTCCCAAATTAGGACTAGGAAAATATATAGATTCTGTAACAAGTACATGGCTTGTAAATTCTATTAAGATAGTTTTCATTATGGATTTCACAAAAGAGACCAAACCACCTTTTTATCCTTCCAAATTCGTTGAAAACACTCTTAATACACATTAAAACATATATAAAAAGACTTCATTAATTGAAAGAAACATACACCCCCAAACCTTAGGTCATTTAACATAAAATCATTCTTTTTCTCCAAACAAGACTCGGCGACCAATGTTTAATGGTAAGGGGAAACCCAATATATTTGAATTTAATGAAAACAATTATAGAAATACCTAGGATAATAAGAGATATTTCAGAATTCAAAATATATATTTTATCATTTCCAGTAATCCCCAAAAAAACTATGGGGTTTAGGGAACCACTATGGCCACTATGCATGTATATCAGATTCCACATCCCATGTATTATACTAAAAATGTACATATTGACACTACACTGGAACTATATTTATTTTCCTACTAAATGATGCATCATACTATGGTAAATAATTCATATTAGAATCATATATATGGAATAATAAGAAAATTGATCAACATCCTTGAAGTCTACCACACAAGAATGTTATGGCTAACATTCTTAATGCCATGCCATCAGAAACACATCATGCCATACTTCATATAACCATGTAAGGGAAGATTAGTACACTAATGGACTGACCATATCCAGTATCTCAAATGGAACAACAAACCATGGATCCATATTTTCCTATTTTATGCTAAATTATTTTAACATCATACGAAAATGTAGAAGGAAAACATGATAATCAACCTCATGAACTAGAGTTCATCTATGATTGTCAGTTTATGATTTATGTTTTCTCTTCATAGTCACCAACCACCTCCTGATCAGCTAATCCTTCTAATTTATCTCCTCTTTTTGACTAGATAAAGCCAGTGTAGATTCAGTAACCTCCATCCATAAAATATATTAACAAAATGTACTAACAAATAAATCATCTAATGATTAGATATAGATCGATAACTAAAATATTATATTATATTAAAAACCCATGATTTCAATATACTTATACCATGAACCACCAACATATAAAACCCAGGTTCAATAAATATCCTAAAAACTAGAACAATACACTTAATTTAACCATCATTCATAGGATGATAGGGTGTTATCAAAAGAACATGCAATCATAGAGCGTTATAAAGACCATTCTTGAACCATGACATGAAACGAAAATCTATTTTTGAAATGATACTCCTCAAAATAGTGTACAACTGATATATATTTTCCACATTTTTGCTTCTAGATAATTAATAATGAATGACACCATGATAGTAAAAATGTTTGTAACCATCATTAGTTGATCCAACTTTGAAAACAATTCATCATTATTATGTGGTTTCCAAGTAGATGTTTTTACAAAATCCATACTGACATCATCCCATTTTCTCTCCAGAATGGTAATAAGCTACGACTTCCAACGACGACAAATTTTGTTACTTAACAGGATCACAAGTGAAAAATATCACCACAAATCATGCATCCTCCTTCATCAATAAGGATGATCAAAATTTTCTAAAATGACCAGGACACATCATTTTTAATCAATGATGTATTTCCTATTTGGAATTATGAAATTATTTCATCATATCCTCATGAAATCCCATATGAACCCTATAATGACCTGACCCAATGGGTCTTGACCCACAACTAAAGAAATCTAGCATCCATATCCCTGGGGCTAGTGACTGGTGCTTAAATGCATATATAACAGGGGAGGAATTTTCCTAATGTACCAATGTGAACAGACCTCACCATATCAATGTAGAAGTGTAGAAAAATAAAAAAATATTTTATATATATAGATTAATCATGAATACAAATTCATTTATGTGGTATAACAGTATGATAGTGTAAGCTAAAATTTAATGGATACAATTCAAACACAATAAGAAAGATGTTCCATACTAATAAAAATAGTATACTTAAATTAAGAAAGAGCATAGCTTATGATCATCAAAATTTGGACACCATTTTTGGTCCGATGTACCAGGTATCCAAATGCATCTTAGTATAAACCGAAATCCTTTCCTTCATCTTCATAAGACATTAAACATGGTTGAAATCACATACATGGGTTTTCGTATAAATACAGAGTAAGATGCCTTGAATAATGATGTTGGAGAAGTAAGAGACAAAATAGGAAAACATAGAAAATATAGTGGTCATCCTAAATCAAGAAAGTAAAATCTCCAATTGAAACGATATATGTATATGTGAAAAGGAATCCAAAATATTACATAAAGGATATCTCAATATAATATCCAAGTCCAAGAAATATAAATGTCCACCATAAATGCCCAGAAATGTGTTTGTTAGTCCAAATATGTATCCTTGTAGAGGGTCTGAGCCTCACCACATTTTTGCACAGTTGATGGCACTCAACCTCCATATAGATGACCTACACCCAAGTGCTTCAATAGTGTAACACACATGGTATGGAGGAAATTCAACCATTCTAATAGAGAGTACAATATAGTAGAAAAATGACATGAATGATAATTTCATAGGGGGTAACAATCAGTATATAGATAGAGGAACCATTCATTAATAGTATATGGGGTAAAAATAAATTTATTAAGGACCCTAATCCAACAATATTGGGGTACAAATCCATAATTAGAGGACTCACTCCATGATCTTTTATGGAGTAACACTCAATATTTATATTGGGGACTCATACCATTAATCTATTGGGGGTATCAGTCATCGAATGTAGGACATACACCCTACCCAATTGTGGAGAAGTAATCCCAAGGTAGATAGATTCGTCACGCATTGGACCATTAAGGGGTACCACAATAATAATCATTTATGATCACCTCAATCTTCGAGCACTACAAAATTACAATCTAACCAATATATTAAATCATTTTATCTATTAAACAATAATAGAGTACACCTTAACATTCTAAATAGAAAAACACTCAGCATGGGGTACTCGCGAGCCAAATTCAAGTCCAAATAATCAAGACACAATAGATTGATTTTTTTAGAAGAAATTTAGCGGTACCCGACATGTTAGGGGACCCACACCATGTGTAGTCCAACTCATTAACTTGGATGAGTACCCACAAATACATAGTTCTCTTCCCATGTAAGCCTATATGGTATTCCTCATCCACCTATCATCTTATAAATACTCCATGGATATGTATGTGCATCCAACCTTAGTCTGTACACATTGAACTAATTGAGTTACTCACTATTCTCATGCATGTGTACTCCCAAACTACACATTGGGCCACTGGATTGAGGTTCAGTTGTCGTTTTTGTAATTACCCTAACCCCAATATCCCATATCTATATCATTAATATATTACATTGGTACTATTAATGATTTTTCACATACCATAATATCAAATAATTTATTATATTTGTAAAACTAAATAAAAATAAATGTACTACATTACAGCATATAAACAATAGTGGAAGCACTCATTAACTCTCAGAGTTTCCCGGCACGTAATCTATATTGTACATATTCGAATCTTGGGAAAATAAAATATAAAAATGGGTCTGCTCAAATGTGATATAAGTGCATGAAATAAATAGGAAGTTATGAAAAAAAATAAAAAAAAGTAATAAAGTTGAATAAATAAAATCACATGGCTTTAAAACAAAATCTTGATAAAAAATGGAATGAATAATATATAATTAAATAATTTCATATAAATAATAATATGATTGTGAAACACAACCATAGATATTATAAAATTAAATTAATCAGAGAGGAAAATCAATTACTAATTTAATAATGATTGAATTCATAATGATGGACATCTAAAATAATTTTTCAAGGACTCGGTAATGACATATTAAAATAAATTTGTAAGTCCTCATTGAAATCATTATCATGTTTGTCTCATGAGTCCAACCGATGCATCGAGGGTATTGGGACCCACATATAACATAATATGTTTAATTCATTCCTTCTATAAATGGGTTAAAAAATAAACAATACATATGAAATATAGATAAATTTCCCCAATTAGAAATTATTATCACTAACGATTCTGAGTAATATAGTGAATAATATCAACATAGCACATCCACAATCAAACAGATCATAAACTGTATCATAAAATATGGTCTTTTATATCATAAAAGATAACTAATAATTAATTATAACTTTAAATAAACGGTTTTTAAACAGATAAAAAAATCTAATAAAATAATCGAGGAATTCAAGAGAGAAATGCAGTTTTTTACTTTTCAAAGTAGATTCATTTAAAAAAAATCAATTGTATTTATCATAATTTTTTTTCAACATGTATAAAATAAAAAATAAAAAATGATATTGAAATTTTATATTGTTTATAAATTATTTCCAAAAATGTAATTTTTTTTAAGAAACATTAAAAATGGGCCATGTCACTAAAATTTAATAGAACATATAAAAGAGTGTTTAAAATAGAGAAATAGTTATTTTTCATATAAAACCAGAAATTAAATAAGATAGTTTCTCCTAATAAAAATTATAATTTTAGAGGAATAAGTTATTTTTAAAATATATTATGGATGGTAAATGAAAATATCATAAAAACTAGGATTTTCCCCTTAATCGTGCATTCATATCAGGAGAAATGGACAAGGGAACCTTATTAAACATTTATTTAACATTGAACGAAATAGTAATTGGGTTGGGTACAAATTTATAAAACATATAAAAAGTAATTAGTATGATTAAATAATAATAATTAATAATTTCATTAGAGTATAGAGATAATAAGAATAACCTAAATGAAATACAATGGTTTGGGAAGAAATCATTATCTTATACCTGAAAGTGTTTTTCACTAGCACTTAATTACTAAGGTACTGAAATTATATTCATTAATAATCTTGTTAATTTCATTTTAAACGTGTATTTTTTTAGTATACATTTTTTATGTTTATGAATGTGTTTTTAATGAGTTATAAGATTCAATTTCCTCATTCGAGAGTGTTCGTTTCTTTGGTTTTCATGAATGGTTCACCTGTATACATGTATAAAAGTTTATGTAAATTGGAAATAGTTAAATAGAATTGAAATTATATATTATTAATGAACATACATGATATTTAATTTCCTTATATATAAATGTTATAGATGTTAGGATGATTCATTAGATAAAGTGTCAATGGTAACCATTTTGATTCTTTTGGAATTGTTTCGATATCCACAAACAACATTTTTCTTATGAATTAATATTATATATCAATTTTGGTTGTAGAATATTAAATATGATATATTAGATGTATTAATGTATTTTTTAATCATAATAATGGGTTTATGACCATCCTTGAGGTGGAATTGAAAAGAAAGAACTCATCATCAACGAAAGTGGTAAATCGACACACCACGAATGATATTTTCATTTTATGAATAAAAAGGAATAGAGTGGAGAATTTATTTCTGATATAAAATTAACATAATGAAAAAAAAAGTATTTAAATTAAAATTCAGTTATCATGTGTTTTTGTTCATGTGAGTGGAGGGAAGGAAAATACAATAAAATATATTGAAATAGAGAGTTAAAAGGTTTTACCTCTTCAGTGTCATGTGCTTGAGAACCTCCGCAAGGGACAAAAAAATGGTATTTTTGGGGGACAATAAAGATTATTGTGTGGGGGATAGGTTTGGTAAAAGAAATAGTAATAATAAAATCCAGATTATCATATTTGAAGGTTTGAAAAGTAGGGGTTGTGAAGGGTGGAATTTATAGTTGAATAAAGGGTTGTTTAGGATTATATAATCCACGTGTTTATTATTTTGGATCAAGACTATGAATAGTATTGGTTGTTGTAATGAAATATAATAAATAGTGCAAGTATGTTTGATCTAATGGATTCTTACCTCATCCATACATCATCCATGACTTGATTATTCATTTATATACATACAATTTTAAATTCCTTAAATTATAATATTTCACTATTCATAAAGACTTCAACAATTTTAGAAAAATCCCAAAAATTAACTCTAAACCCTTTTAAATTTTTGAAATTAAAAAATGGGCTCCGATTTTTGGAAAATAAATTTTTATATATAAGGAAAGTTTTTTAATTATAAATATTATTAATTTGAAAAATACTACTTTTAAAATTATAACTAATTTTATGACACAATTAAAATTAATTAATGTATCAAAAATATCTTATACTAATGTTAAAGGAAATGTTTATTTTATGAATATATTTTATGAAAATAAATATTTTTTTAAACGTTGTTTAAATTGAAAAAAAATTAAAATAAAAATTTCTCATTAACAATAACATAAACACATAATTTATAATTTTGGAAACAATTATTTACTTATTTATGGATAAAAATATACCATATTTTCTTTGATAAGATACCCAAATTTAGTTATACTTCCACAGTTGATGCTAATAGTCTATTGGTAATATAACTATTCCTAATGGTCACATACTATTCCCATGGTCATATTTAATAATATATTATGTTTTTATACTCGGTGTTGTGTGAAGATCAAACAATTAAAGTTAAATGTTAAAATTGACATTCTATAAAATCATGTGGTGTCCAATTATACCCTCGTTCAAAAAAATAATCCTCAAAATTTCATGACTGTCAACTAAAAAAATGATTTGGATTGTTCTCTGTCATAATTTCCTCTGGTTCCAACATCACCTCTTAATTTTTATTATTTTTTTAATGTATCTTTATGATCTAGGTAATCATATTTCTCAACAAAAGTTCTTTAATATCCATAATCATTATAGGATATTTATAGTAAGAAAAAGAAAGTTCAAATTTTGTTCATTCATAAGTGAGAAATTTTGTTGTGTCTGGTATATACTTCTTTAAAAAAGAGATCTGAAAAACATTGTGTACTTTAGAGACACTAGGTAGAGTCTCTAAATGATAAGCATTAGATCAAATTAACTATTGGATTTCAAACGGTCCAATGTATATAGTTTTTAGTTTCTCATTCTTTAGAACTGTTATAATAACTTCCTTTTCAGAGAACTTCAAGAATATATGATCTCCCACTTGAAACTCTAGATCATTCCTCTTTTTGTCAACATTTCTCTTTTTCCTACATTGAGATTATATGGTATCTGTTTGAATAGTATTTAACTTATGTGTTGTTCCCTCCATAATTTCTAGGATAAAAATATTATTTTCACCATATTCCTCCCAACATGTTGGTTTATGACATCTCTTACCATATAGCGCGTTATACTGTCCAATTTGAATACATTTATAGAAACTGCTATTGTAGGAAATCACATACAGAGTTTAATACTAATCCAAAATACCATGAAATTCAAGTGAGAATTATCTCTACATGTCTTCTAATGTTTGGATTGTCCATTACACTATCCATCAGTTTGAGGTTAACAAGTAGTACTCAAATGAATCTCAATGTTTAAATATTTCTAAAATCTTTTCAATAAATTCCTAGAAAATCTAGGATATCATGATTAAACATAACCGAAATAATTTTTCCTTAAGTCTTAATAATCATAATTACAAATTCTTGTATGGCTCCCTAGTGTAAAATCCTCCCTTATAGTGATAAATGGTGAGAATTGGTAATTCAATCTATGATTTTCCACATTGAATCATTATTTATTTGAGTATTTAGTCATCCAGGTAAACAATACATCAAAATATCATCTCATTTCTATATAATAATATGTATAGGTTTCATTACACCTATAGGATATTGTCTTTTATCTTTAACTTTTTTATAGAATAAACATTTTGAATCATAATTAGTAATTTTGTTCTTTATATTGTACCAACAGAAATGATCCTTGAAAAATATCTATACATATTAGAGATATTAGGGTGTATAAATAATTTGGTTCTTTGATGATTATATAATAATTACATTTTTAGATTAGTTATAGATGGATAATAAATCCACTTCCCAAATTTCAAAATTTTTCTCTTAATTTTTGAATTCTACCAATTTTTTTTCATTCATATATTTCATTTTCATTTAATGATTTTCATTATCAAACTATGAAATTGAAATCCTTTATTATAAAAATGTTTGGAACCCATTTAAAAAAGTAGTTATGTTTCACCTCCCTCTATAATTTGCATATCAATGTTAACTGTAAATATGTACATATGATCCATATCGATCATATTTTCATTCATAACTCCACGTTACATCCTAATCATACCATTTGATAAAATATTTTTCTTTCCTAGTGAGTTTTTTATGAAATAATAATAATCCTTTAGTGTCTGGAGACATTTTATTTTCTGCATATTGAGTTATTTCATGGAGAAGATATATTTCATGATCTTCTGAACTATATGTATCAGATATATTTAACCATGAAGATAAGGTTTCCTAATTTTCAGTAAAAATATTATACATTCAAACTCAGTATCATGAGTTGGATAATTCATTTCAATAGTTTTTAACTACCATGATTCCTAAAAAATAACTCTATCATTCAACATAAGAAAACAACCATGTACTTTTTTTGATGCATCACTATAAATCACAAATACACCATTTCCCTATGGTAAAGTCATGATTGAAGAATTCACTAATTTATTCTTTAATTTGTAAAACCATTCTTCATATTACTTTCCCCAAATAAACCAAATACCTTAATGAGAAATATTTCCTAGCGAGTTATCTAATGTGGAAACATTATGTGTGAAACACTGATAGTTTCCAACTAAAAATTGAATCTGCATACCTCATTTATTTTCATTAGTGTAGGACATTCCAGAACCACCTTTTTCATAACAGGATAAATTTTGATTTAATCAAAAGAAAAAAAATTCCAACAAAAGAAACTATTTGAAACCAAAATGAACACTTTATAAATTTATCTTATAACTCTATTCATTTATGTATTATCAATACAATATCAATTTTATTCTCATAATCATCGTATATTTTTTGATGTATACCATGATATCATCATTAAATTCCACAATAAAATCAACTATATATTCCTTAAATAATAAGTTGATTAGTACCATAAATATTGAGGGTATATTGGTATTTCAAAATTGCATTATAGTATACTCATAATGTACATACATATTTTTAATTTATATATTTGGAATATATTTGTTATTGACAAACAATTTTTGATATACATAATGAAGTTAAATATTTTAAAAATATTGAGCTCCATGATGTTGAGAAAATAAATCATCAATGCGAGGTAGATGATACTTGTTATATATTGTAATAGAATTTATTCCACTATAGTCAATTAAAATTTTCAAAGATCAATCATTCTTTAAAACAATGATAATAGGGGCTCCCCAGTGGATAAAAAATATGGAGAATAAATCTACTCTTACTCAACTCCTCATGCTGTTTATTTATTTCCACAAATTCTACATTTTCCACACTATATAATGTCTTGGATATTATCCTTATGTTCAAGACTATTTTAATATAAATATCAACTTCTCTCCCTGGTGGATGTTAGGGTAAATCTTATTGAAATACATCAATTTATTCTTGTAAAATAGGTACATCATCAATTTTTTAGTTACTCTACTCATAAATAGTTGAAGTTTTATCTTAATCCCCATTTATATCATTGAGTATTGTTATTGGGGTTTTATCAAGATAATAATCATATAATGAGTTTTCTTCTCTAAATATAATTTATTCAAAATCTTCATAAAAAATCATAATTTCCTTTATCTTGAAGTAACTCTTCACATCGTATTTTGAAATCTAATCCTTACAAAGGATTATACCAATGTAATCCATAATTATGATGATAAGGCATGTAACTAAATATATCTGTATTGCATAAATTGAACTAATTGACACTTTTTTTTTCAATTATACTATATATTGTTGGTTTTACTGACAAATTCATTATTAAATCAAAAGAGAAATTCCTAATTTTCTTGGAAAACATTATATATATAATAGACTGTGACGATCATCAATAAAATATATAATTATCTAAATATTAAGAGAGGATTAATGTACCTTCATCCACAACATTAATAACTTCAACCTCATATACTGTTATCACATAATCATAACCTTGCTCATCTGGCCTATTCTGAAGTATGTCTATTTCAATCTTAAAACAATCATTTTAAATGTGTCTAGTATCACTATAATTGTAGCATTTAACATTGTAATCTTCTTTTATTCCCATTAAAATGTTAGAATGATGGCCTTTCTCACCACACTAGAGGAAAACTTCTTTTTCCATTAAGAATTCACTATGGTGTTTCATTCAACAAGTATCAAATGTTAAAAAAATAACCTTTTTTCTTCCCATTATCCATTAGTATCTCCACCACACATTTCATATCATGAATTTTTTTGAAAGCATAATTCTTAGAAAATTATTTATCTATCATGATATCACTTGAGACTATACCTTCAAATGATGATAATGTTTAGGAGACCAATTCACTACTAATGAATTGTTTTAACCCATCAAATATTAGATCAATATTAAACTATTTATTATTTATGAAATCCTATCATGACTTGATATACATATAATGTTGTATTCATACATGGAAACATTTGCATTAACTTTTTTTCTCAAACTCAAGAATTATTTTTCCATATAAACTAGTTAATACCAAGGGAAATATTTTTCATAGAAACTTTTATTAAAATCCAACCATTCCATTTTTTAAATTTATTCATCCCTCTTTGTGTTATGAATTAATGACCAACATTGATCAAAATATCCTAAGATATAATAGACATCCATGACAAACTTACCCCTTTCATTATATCCCAATGTGAGAAATATCTTCTCCAATGAAATTATCCATTGATAAAATTACTATGAAATTTTATCCCCATTTAATAAAGGTGGTTTTGGTCACCTGAAGTAGTCTAACATTATAACATCATGCTGTGAATTAGAGTTATCCATGTGATTAATGATGTTAATCATAACCAACATCTTTTTTCCCAGTATATTAATATGTTTTAAACATGTGTTTATTGAATAATTTATATAATTTATTTTAGTTTTTATGATCACAAATGCACACAATTACATTAATAATAATTTTATACTTAAGATAATTTCATGTATTTATTATTCATAGAAATATTTATTCTGAACATATAATCAAGAAATTGATCTGCGAGGAAAATAAGTTGAAGCATTTAGAATTAGTTTTAATATAATTTGGAAACATTTTCCATATCCTATTCCCATAATCATAGCTCAAATAATGAAACCCACATTATAGAGCATCATGTATGAATCATAAACCCTTCAATACCAGTATTGTATAGTCAAATGAAACTACATTTTGATCGAAACATATGTTTTAAAATACGGATTGTATGGTTATGGAACAAATCATTAATATGGTAACATGATTTTTATGATACAAAGATATGGTACATCATCTCTAATTTTACAGTCAATACTACATTATCAACCCTACATTTGGGATTTTTTCATTTGATGAATGAACCATACATTTGACTACTCAACAATAGAGAATTTAAATCTACATTTCTATATATTATTTTTACAATAGTCTTGATAAAAATAAATACTGATTCATATCTCACTTATAACACATTCAAAGCATCCTTATTATGTATTTAATGACACTCATTCGATGGATTAAATAATCACAATGATTTTAAGATGTTCTGACTCTCTACAATATCTTTTGAAATTTAAATATTCATGATTAAAGTTGGAGAAATTACTGGAGATATTTTTGACATAATGCATCACAAAAAATAATATAAATATTGAGAAACTATTATTATATATATATATATATCAATGTGTTGAAAATATATAAAATTATTAATTGTACAGAAAACCAGATTTACATACAGAACCATAAGAATTTTTATTCATAGATACACTTTGGATTTATATACGTTTTGATTTATCATCTCTTTTCTATTACTATTATGACTATTATTTCTATTTATACCACATTAACTTATCATTATATCTTTTTTAAAGAATATAGAGGAATTAGTCAGAGACAAACTTTGGTGACATACTCATTGAAACTTTTTTATTGTCATTTATCAATTATTGTTTAAATTAAAACTACATGAATTTATAGATCATTTTTTTTCTATGATATATTGATGATCTATTTACATCTATAAATTGTCAGTGTAAATATGATTTTTAATGATTATTTTCAACAAAATCATGATCTATTTATTTTCTGGATTTTAGACTATTGTGACTTCTTTGTAGTTATGTTTCATTTTAGTACACTGATATGAGAATAACCGATTACATATAAAAAAACCATAAAGCATAGTTAAATATATTTTGTAAAAGAATAAATTATATGTACTCAGTAGAATATTAAAGGTCATTGGAGAGGATTACCATGATAAAATCACAAACATCATAGAGTAGAGCATTGGTTCAGTATAATAGGGGATCTTTGTTCCTTGTACCACTGTACATCACTATGTTCATTTTTATTATTTATTTATTCTTCTAGATCATCATTAATAAAAAATTAATGTTTCACTGATAATCTACAGAGACATTATAAACTATTTAAAATTATTGAAGTAAACAATTCACCCCCCTCTTGTGTCCTTATCTTCATTATCACCATTCTGACACAATAATTGGTATTAGATGTATGAATCTACTGGTATGATTACATATAGAATATTTTTTCAACTATTAAGATTGAAAGATGTGATATTTTTTATTCTATCATATTTTATGTATTAAAAAATATTGTAGTTGGATATTCTTCTATGTTCTAGCTCTAAAAAAATCTAAGATAAATATCCAGATGAATATATATTAAAATCACTGATTTAAGATATGGAATGTAAATGATTATTGCTTCATACATTAATAGTGATAACTATGGATTGTAGAATAGATATAAGATCATATAAATGAAAAATCATCAAACATGGGTTTAAATTTTGGTAGATAAACCTTATAAAATCCCTACATATGATCTGGAAAAATGGATTAGTTATCATGAAAGGGAATGTGATTTAAATTCAAATGTTAGGAATTCTATTGTTGGTATATTTGGAACTAATGAATTCAATCAAGTATCTAAAAGTCATACTACGTATGAGATATAGAAAACTATTTTTGTTTCATATGAAGGAACCAATGAAATCAGAAAAGTAAGGTACACTATTGTGAAATTGATGATTGGTACATCTAGAATACCAGAGGATGAAACCATCACCCAGATGAACTGTCGATTGACAGAAATAGTAAACGATATTCCTACAATGGGAAATCAAATTCCATAATCAGAACAAGAATTAAAATTGATCAGAGTAAGACAATGAAAATTTAATGGATTATCTATATCAATACATTAATATACACCTATAAAAAATATTGCTACCAAGAATTTAATTTGAACTTTAAGGATGAATGAAGACGGTATGTAGGTCGAAACTAAAAATGATTTAAAACATGAAGAACATGATAAAATAATGAATATGAATGTATAATGTTATTAAAGTAATCTATAGATGGATAATGATCTATTATATATTGATATTACGTTTATAAAACTATAAAAAATAAGAATAAAGGTAAATATGATAATAGATGCTGTGAATGTAAGGAAAAATGACATTCCGTGGAAAAATGTCCTTTACTAAAAGTGAAAATGAATGATAAACCTAAATTGAAAGGTAAGAATAATATAAAGGATACCATGATAATAATTTTGGATCACATAATGAATCTTCTACATATTATAATCCAAAGTATAAATAGAAAATGGTACATATAATTGTACATATAGATTATGAGGTAAAATCTTCATACACTCAAAAATCACATTGTGAATAATTATCATATAATGAATTGAAAAAATATTGTTTAATATAATAATAAATATATGAATCATGAATGTAATATCATAATTAATATAAGTTATAAATATTTTATTTTAGACATTGATGTTTTTATAAAACAAATATTCGATATAATGACTATTTCTTTAGAATCAAGTGATCTACATGTTATTAATGTTACTAAAAAAAGTTAATATTGATGATCTAAAAAAACCTGTAGTAGCCATACAATATGATAAAAATATATAAATCAAACCCTCGTAAAAAATAAACTACAAATAGAGAAATATGGAATAATTAGTAAAGGAGAAATACAGAAAACATATAAAAAATATTTGTTCCATGTTTGAATAGAAAAAATATTTCTATTATTAAATGTTTTTAATAATATAGTAATAGTCATTATTCAAATTATTTTTTTTAGAAAACATATTATTTTTTGTATTAAACATTATATTTTTTACAAATAAATATTATATTTAAATAATAAAATTACCACTAATAGTAAACAAGTTTGGTTACCTCGAAATTTATTTTCTAACTCTACTGGACACAAAAGTATATGGGTACCAAAAAGAATAGTCATTAGATGTTATGAAGGATTTCACCACCAAGAAAAAATTTTAAACCATTAGGTGGTTAATCGATATACAAATGTTAATGTATCTACATATGGAATGCATAACTCTATAGTATTTCATTATCAAATTATATCAGTACTAAAGCATGCTAATCCAGAATCTGTCATTTTTAAATATTATTTTACCTCTCCAACATTAACTATATTATAAAAATATATTTTCAAAAACATTTCTACCTAATTTTTTTATTCTAAATGTATATTATTTATTTTAAAATATTATTTTTCTCATTTGTGAAATCATTATATTTCATGTTCCTAAAAACAAGAATAAAATTATTAAATAATATATAATGGTTTTTTTGTATGATATTTTTCTAAATGAAATGAAGTGTCATATAAAATATCAAAAACTTAATGTTTCATATTTTTTAAAAAAATTATTTAATATAATTAAATTTTCGTCTTCAAAATATCTTGTTAGAAAATTTCTAAAATACTTTACATAGAAATATAAATATTTAAATATTCAATATTAAATGAAAATAATTCTTACCAAATAATGGAAGACAACCCTCCAAGTTTATCTATTATATTTATTGAATATTCAATTGATGAAACATCAAGAAAATAAGGATGTTAAATTTCCTAAATAGCATGAAGAATCCTTTTCACAATTATCTTATGTAAATACTATGATCAAATTCAGCATTCTAAATGATGAAAGAAATCAACGAGCTGGGTTGGAGGTGATTAAAAGTTCATTCTATTAACTTCCTAAATTCTCTATGTTAAATGATTATTTTGATTTTTTACAATAGGACTATGAGAATATGATAAATAGTTTGATCTTGATATTAGATTTTGAATCTTTAAAAGTAGGAAGTCTAAGAAAGATAGGATTTCTAAAAAAATAAGATGCTACGAAGCTATATCATGATAAGTTAAATATTCGTTCTTATTGAACAGTGTTCGTATTCTTCGTATCAAATTATAAAAGATATTTAAAGAAGGATAGAATTAGTATCAAGAGACTTAGATTATGTAAGCGATAATATTTGATGTTTATAAATCTCAGATAGACCATCCACTTCTCTCTAACTCTCATTATTATTTTTATTACAAATTATTATAATATTTGTAGCTATATATTGTTTCACTAAATTATATGCTAATAATTAGTTATTATTTTCGTTTTAATCATTTTACTTGTTGTTAAATAATTATTAATTATAATAAAAATGTATATTTTATTTTATGTAATACTTTTTAAATTTTTTAATATATTTTATGATAATACATATTGAAGGTTTTAGATAACAATGAATTTATTATTCTTATTTATTTCATATATATAACATGTTATAAGGTGCATCTTTTATTAGAATACTCTTTCCAATTTAACCTCAAATAAGGTATAGTTTTTGTCCAAGGAGAGTTTATAAGTTTATGAAAAAGGGGGATTTTTAATTTTCATTTTTATAAGGGAATATTTTTTTATATAATTAAATTTATTAAAAGGGTTTTTTAGAAGACTTTTCATTATCAAAATAATGATGTTTAATGGAGGAGGTTGTAAGAAACAAGTTTCATAATTAATTATTTTTTATTTCATCTTCTTTTATCATGGGTTTTGTGACTATAAAAATGTGGGAGATTATTGAGCATGTTTTTATTAAAATACTTTTCTAATTTTATTTTGGTTTTGATGCTCACAAACAACCACACATTACATAGAAATGAATTTATTTTTAATAAAATTTCATGTATTTTTTATTCATGGAAATATTTATTCACTATTTATATTGAAGAAATTTATACAAATTCAATATATGTTGATGAATTTAGAATGTGTTCTAATATGTTTTGGAAACACTATTCATTGCCTACATTTATTAGCGTAACATAAATAAAGAAACCCACATTTCATAGAAAAGCATATGGATGAAGAACCCATTTCTATTTTGAAAGTATGTTTAAAGAACACTATATTTTGACGGAACCATATGATTTTAAAAAGGTAAAATATGCTTAAGGAACCCTACCATATTAAGGAGCCCGATGTTGGACAAAACAAACATATGGTACAAAAAACCAATATTTAGGATCAACTCTACATTTTCAAACCTACTTTTGATAATTTTTTTATGATAGAAACCTACATTTTCCTATTCAAAAATGAATATTTTAAATCCATTTACCAATCTGAGATTTATGAAATAGAATTTTCAAAAATAATGATTTATGCAAAGATCCCTTAGGATCAATTCAGAGGAATTTCATTATGGATTTAAAGACTTGAATTCAATGGAGTAAATAATTACTATTATTACGATATGTTATGACTCTCTTGAATGTCCTTTGTAATTCAAACATTAATAATTAGAATCTATGATATTATTGGAGATATTTTCAACCAGATTATTCTCAACCAATAGTATAAATATATAGGCTCTATTTATTGATATATCCGTGTTTCTGAAAAATATATACATGCAGTTATAATATAGAATAATTAATTCATAAATAGAACCGTGTGTCTTTAATTTTAGGGATTTACTTTGGTTATATAAATGTTATGATATTTCATATTTATTTATTAATAATAAATTTATTATTTCTATCACAACTACATCACATCATAATTTTCAAGAATGCTGAATCATTGTTCATATATTCACATCGGTGAAAGATTAATTCAAAAATATATGTCTGGTGCTTTCACAATGGTTATTTGAAGAAATCCTATGTGATTTTGAATATATTTTCATGTTATTATATATTAAATATTTGAATAAATAAGTCAGTTTTAATAGAACAACGAAGTCAAAATAGTATTTTAGAAATAAAATCAATCTCTATTGATTTGTGGGAGTCTTAACTTCTCAATCTAAGAGACAGTTATGTGTCAGCTTTTTAAAAAAAATTATTTAAAACTGGTTCCCTATATAAGAACAAAAAGGAAATGTTATGTTTTTTATAAAGGTATCGACTACCTACACAATGTTGAGTATTAAAGGGTTTCAGATAAGAATTCATAGTGAAAATTACCCATCTCAAAGAGTTGAGAGTTGGTGGAGTTTACATGGTGGTATTTTTTCCATGAACCATTACACATCATTTTTTCCTATTTTATTATTTATTTCCACTACTCATTCATAATAGAGTGAAATAGAAAGGTTCAATGCTGAATAATAGATTAATTTTAAATTGATTAAATTTATTGATGTACACAATCCACCCCCCATATTCTATATTTATCTTTGTCATCACAATCCAAATTCAACAATAAGTAGGTCAGCTTCAACTCCAAAAAAATTATTTTTTATAAGTGGGATAATCATACATGGAACACATGCATGGATTCATTTTACATACCTTCCGTTAGGAACCATTTTTAAACAATGGAATACAATATATTTTACAATAAATCAAAAATTATTATTTTCAACTTGGAAAACATGTAATATAAATTGGACATTTATACATTGCTAATCACATAATCATTAACATGGTCTATTTTGAGATGTGTTTACATTCAAATACATCATAGTGATTTGTAAATAAAATTCGAATAATCATATGTACATCCTCTAGGAGTGTCAACCATGTTCTCATTAAGGTGAGTTGTCTTCTATTATATTACTCTGAGATAGAGATGATCACATTGTAACAGACTACCCCACCCCATTTCGCCCCAGATAGTGGGATTTTTCAAGCTAGGGATGAGAAACAGCTCTCAACTGAGCTAGACACAGTTCACGGACCGGACAAAAATCACACTCTGAACTGTACTGAACTTTTGAGTACTCCAGTTTCTGCCCCTAACCGAAAATCAGACCTGAAATATGCTCCCTCTCAAACACCTAAAGATCATGACAGTCAAAGGGAGTCTACCTCTTCCGCAATGGTTACGAGATCCCAAAAGAAGAAAGGATCTGGTAAATCTAAAAAAAATAAGGGTTCAAACCCAGTCCGCAAATAGTAATGAATATTCTTTATTGGAACTATCAAGGTATAGCCAACAATGACACCTCCACTACTCTTAGGAGGTTTTTAAACACTCATAAACCCCAACTCTTAGCCATTGCTGAACCTAAAGTCAACTTTAAAATGAACTATATGAGATTTGGCTCTCTCAATTACAATTTTTTAGGATCTTGTAAAAGTGGTCCTCATTTTGACTCTTTGTGGATCTTTTTCCACAACTCTTTAAAAAATGTCAACATTTTTAGAACCTCTGAACAAAAACATACCTGTGATTTCTGGTGGAATGGTCGGCATATCTTTTTCACTTTGGTTTATACCAAGAATAGATACCAAGTTAGGATACCTTTATGGCATGAACTCCTTGATATGGCGAAAAACATTCAAGAATCCTGGGTTGTTTTGGGTGACTTCAATGCCATCCTTTCCCCCTCTGAAAAAATAGGTCCCTCGCATCTTTCTATTTCCTCTAAGGAATTTAATTCTACTATTGATGACTCTAACCTTTTTGAAATAACTCTCATTGGTGCTAAATACACTTGGTATAGGATGCATCACAAACAAAAATGTTGCTAGTAAACTTGACAGAGCTTTTGTCAACAAGAAGACTCTTGACATCTGGGACAAAATAACCAGTGTAACCCTTCCGAGGCTCAACTCTGATCATCATCCTATCCTTTTTATCATTCTTACGAATGATCTTAAGCATGTCATCCCCTTCAAATTTAATAATGCTTGGTCCTCAAACTATGAATGTGTCACCTTTATCGACGAAACCTAGAACTCCATGAAACATCATAATGATCCTTTTGCCTGTTTACGCAAATTTAAAATTCTCAAACAGGCCCTGAAAGGTTGGTGAAAAAATTCTAATACACAAATTGATCTGGATATCTCCTATCTTGAAGAGTAACTTAATCGTATCCAAACTCAGAACACAAACTCAGAATTAAATATGGATCCTCAATTGGAAGCTAATATCTCTTCTAAACTTAATTCCCTTCTTACTTTCAAGGACAATATTCGTAAACAAACGTTCAGGACTAAATGGCTGACCGATGGTGATCGAAATACAAAATTCTATAACTATCTTCAAAGAATAAGAAAGGTCAACCGCCCTCTCACTATGCTCATTAAAAATGACTTGATCATTGATTCTGAAGAATCAATTGCGGACCATGTCACCTCGTACTTTTATATCATTTTTAATGGTCCTGATATAAATATTGATCTTGAACTAGATATCATTCCTTTAATGGTGGATGAACAAGACAATGAGACTCTTTTAAGCATCCCTCTTGAACATGAAATCAAAGACACGGTCATTGGTCTTAATCCTGACAGTGCTCCCGGTCCGGATGGATTCAATAATGGTTTCTTCCAAAAACATTGGGATATAATTCACAATGATGTTTGTAACCTTGTTAAGACCTTCTTCACCCACGGATATCTACCTCATGGAATCAATGCTCAATTTCTAACCTTAATTCCTAAGGTTGAGAATGCTTCTGAGATTCATCAATTCAGACCCATCGCTCTGATTAACACTATCTATAAAATTATTACTAAAATTATTGCAAATAGACTTGCTCCTATCTGCAATAGAATCATCTCTTGGAACCAATTTGGTTTTATTAAAGGTAGGTCTATCCAAGACTGTATCTGTCTTGCTTCAGAATGTACCAACAGTTTAAATAGAAGCACAACAGGGGGCAATGTGGCCATCAAACTTGATATCAGAAAGGCTTTTGACACCATTGACTGGAATTTTATCTTCAAAGTTCTAAAAAACTTTGGCTTTAATGATTCTTTCATTGGTATAATTAAGACTCTCTTTCGCTCAGCCTATATCTCTATCCTGATTAATGGTACCCCTAGAGGTTTTTTCAATTTCTCAAAGGGTGTCAGGCAGGGTGACCCTTTTTCTGCTATCATTTTCGTTATTGCTGAGGATTACCTAAGTAGACTTCTTAACAAGCTGGTTGATCAACATATGCTTAAACCTATTCAAGTTTCCGGGAATTTAAATGCCCCTACCCACCTTTTATATGCTGATGATATTATTTTATTCATAAAAGGGGACAAAAAAATATACATGTTCTTAAGCAAGCGATTTCTCACTATGAACAAATCTCTGGGCAAGAAATTTCTTGGGACAAATCGTATATCTTTTTTGAAAAAAAATTTCCTGTAAGAATCAAATCTAATATCACCACCTATCTGGGTATTAAAGAGGGTTTTTTTCCTTCAATTATTTGGGTGTTCCAATATTTTGGTGTAGGCCCAAAGAAACCTACTTTGCTAACATCATTGATCAAATCAAAAATCAACTCGCTAGCTGGAAAGGGAACTCTCTCTCCATGGCTGGGAGAATTTGTTTGGTTAAATCGACCATTGTTTCTAAAATGGTCTATTCCTTCATGGTTTATAAATGCCCCGTCATTGTTTTAAAAAAAATTAACACACTATATTAAAAACTTCATTTGGTCTGGAAGCATTTTTGAAAAGAAGCTTGTTACAATACCTTGGAAATCTTGCTGTAAACCCATTGCTAATGGTGGTATTGGCATAAAAAATTTAAATTTGTTCAATGATGCTCTTCAGGCCTGCCTCACTTGGCACATTATCAACTCCACTTATAAGGCTACTAAATACCTGAACCATAGATTCCTCTTTAAGCTTTTAAAAGGTAATTTTAATTTCATCAACTCATCCATCTGGCCCTCTATCCGGGACTCTTATCATAGGATCATGAAAAATTCTAGATGGATCGTCAGTGATGATTCTTCCATTAATTTTTGGTGTGACAATTGGTGTGGTACCCCTCTGATATCCTTGTTACCCTCTCATAATCCTCCTGAAGATACTAATCAGACAATAAAGGAGGTTTTGCAATCTCACCATCATGATCTCCCTGAAAATATTGTGCAAATTATTGACAATCATCTTTTTTCTCCTAATGGTGATTTCCTTGTTTGGGAGCCTTCTACCAATGGAATCCTAGATTCAAAGAATTATTATAAGCATAATTTCTATGATAATGACTCTATTTTCCTATGGGTGAATCATTTTAAAAAACCCTGGATTAAACCTTCTAGGCTCACCCTTATTTGGCGCATTTCCCATAATAGACTACCAATGGAAACCTGTCTCCAAACTTTTGGTATTCAACTCTGTTCTAAGTGTCGCCTGTGTAATCAACATAGGGAGGATGCCAATCATCTCTTTCTATCTTGCGCGACGGCCTCTGCTCTATGGAATTATATTTCTAATTTATTTAATTATATATGGTTCTTTACTGACTCAATTTCCTTGTTATTAAAAAATTGTACTAGATATGATATTTCTTCGCAGATAAAAAACCTTTTCCTGGCGGCAGTGGCGGAGCTTCTTCATGAGATCTGGTACGTCCGAAATGCTCTCATCCACAATAATCACCGTCTCAATCTACATGCAGGGAAAGCTCAGATTCTTCTGGCAGTTCATGAAGCTTCCTCAATATAGAAAGACTGTTGTAACAACTCAGTTGGTGACTTTGTGATTCTTCGACAGCTCCGTGTTCCTGGCATCTACCCAAAGCCCAAACACTCATTTGAAGTATTCTGGAAATCTCCAATGCTAGGATGGACTAAACTGAACGTCGATGGCACCTCCAAAGGCAACCCAGGACCTGCCAGTTGTGGTGCCATCTTTAGAAACTCAACTGGGCAGTGTTAGGGCTGCTTCTATGTTGGTTGTGGTCACTCTTCTTCTCTGGAGGCGGAAATGTTGGGGGTCATTCATGCTGTTTATTTTTCGCTTCAAAGAGGTTGGAGAAATCTCTGGATAGAAAGTGATTTAACCACTATCATTCATGCCATCTGGAATGGCAACATCCATCTGGCCTAGACTCTTACCACACGTTGGATGAATTGTCTGAATTTGCTACATGGGATGGACTATATAGCTACTCATGCCTACCGGGAAGCGAATGATGTCGCTGATGCTCTTTCCAACAAAGGAGTTCATCAGCGCATGACTTGGATGGACTCTATTCCTTCTGACTTACTTTACCTTTTTGATAGAGATTGTGAAAAAATCCCATCTTTTCGCCTCTTGTAACCCTGTTTTGTTTATTAATAAATTGTGATCTGGTCTTTGACCAAAGCACTACCTCAAAAAAAATATTCCACATGAAAATTATAATATTTTCATCAATTCCAATCTTCAAATTATATCATAGGGTTATGTTCTCCAATATATGTTTTCTAACTGTAGTTTACAAGATTTCTACTAAACTTCATCTGATACCAACTATTAATGCACTGAACAATGTAGCGCGATGTTGGTTCCTTGCATTATTAAATTGGTACTTTGAAGTATATTGTGCATCCCATCCTATAGAATAGTTTAGTATATTTGGAAAACTATGTAAAAAATAAGTATTACAATACAACTTGGAATGAAATAAAATATATCAAATCCATTTTAAACACTCATAAACTATTATGATTTCATTGCAAGTTATTCATAATTTACATTTTCACATCATAGGTAAAAATATAACATAAGAAATGGGTGATCCCACATACTCATTAAAGTTAATTTATTTAGTGGAAACTATTGTAAATTAACAAAAAAAATGAAATGTGGATTACTAAAAAATCCATTAAAACTTAATCTTGAGTGTAATATGGTCGAAAAATTTGGTGATAAAATAATACCATATAAATAATCATATGAGAATAAAACATAAAAATGGATATTATACAAATATAATAATCACATGGATTATAAATTACTAATATCATAACGATGAATCTCATATATTATGACATCTCAAACATATCATCGAGGCCTTATCCATGACATATGAAAATAATGGTGTAAGTACTCAATGAAATCCCAATCTGGTTTGTCAAAGGATATCTATTGATGAATCGAGGGGATATAGTGGGACCCTCCCATACCATACTATGTCCATTGAATTACTCATTTTAATAGGGAAAAAACAATATATATGAAATATATATGACACTCATGAATATGTAAACATAATCACTAACCATTCTGAATAATATATTGAATGATACCAGGATAGAACATCCATAGTGAAATTGTTTATAAAAAATTTAATAAAATATTGTATCTGATATCATAAAATATATATCCTAATTAATAATTATATTAAAAATAGGGTATTGAAATAGATGAAAATACTCTACCAGAAACATTGAAGAATTCTTGACAGAAATATGGTTTTTACATTACAATGAAGAGTTATTTTGTAAAAATCATTTGTATTTATAATAAGATAAAATTGAAAACCTTAATAACCTACAAAATAAAACATAAGGAAAATTACATTATATTTGAGTCATAAATGATATTCAACATTTAAAAAGAGTTTTTAAGAAACATTAGAAATGGACACTTCTACATGGTTTAAGTAAAAAAATATATAAAAGTTTCTTTAAAATATAAAACATCTTCATTAGAATAAAATGGGAAATGAAAATTGATAGTTATTCATGATAACAATTTTGATTTATAATAATAATGAATTAATTAAATTTAATATTTATGGATGATTAAAATGGGTAATAAATTTGGATGTCCACTTTAATCGGGCTTGCTTACCGACAGGAATAGTAAAGGGATCCTTAAAAACATGTATTTTCCCTTAAAAGAATGAAAAATTGAGATAGGTACATATGTTTGGAAGATAATAACATAAATTAGTAGAGTTAAGTACGAGTAATTAATAATTATTTTTTCTAGAGAGAGATATATATTAACTCAAATGAGAAATGGGGGTTTGGGATGTATCCCTAACCTTATGTCATAAAATGATATGTACTTGAACATGATATCCTGGATAATAAAAATTAGATTTATTAAAAAAATCATAACATTTTTTATTTATTTTTATTTATTTTAATTATATTAGGATCATTTATGTATTTTTTATGTTATAAAACTTAATTCTATCATTTTGGAGTGTTTGTTTCCTTATATTTCATTTCTGGTTCACTTTTATACATGTATTCAATATCAGGTAAATTAGAAATAGTTAACAAAAATCGATATTATATTTTATTAAGGAACTTATATATTATTTAATGGTCTTATATATCATTTTTTCTATATATTGGGATGATTTATAAGATAAATCATTAATTATATCCACATAGATTATTTTCACATTTTTTATCATCACATAATAGTAATCTGATGAATTTATATTTTGAATATATATTTTTTACAAAATAATGAATAATATTTATTACATATAATAAACTCTGGTTTAATAATAAATGTCGTTCTATGAAAAACCTTGAATGGGTAATTTACTAGTTAAAACTTGTCATCCATGAAGGCGGTAAATCACCTTCTAACAGATGATGTTTTCATTTTTAGAATAAAATGGGTAGGATAAAAGAATTTATGGTTGATATACCATTAAAAATTGAAATATTTGCATATAAATAATAATGTATTTATCATGTAACAATCGATATGGTAGGTGATGTTAGGATAAGAAAAATAAAATAAACGGAAAGAGAAAGAGAGAATTTTTAACTCTTGAGTTTCACCTCCTTGTGAACATTCTCAAGGGACATTGAAAAGGTATTTTGGTGAGTGAAAAAATACTAGAACATGGGTGAGAGGTTTGTGAGAGGAAATGAAAAGAATATAAAAATTCATAAATTTTTTATAGGTGTTAGGATAAGCAGTAGTGAGGGGACATTTTTATAATGGAGTAGATGTGTGTTTATTGATTAGTTAATTCATTTTTTATTGTTTTTTCACACAACCATGAGCATTTTGGTACTTGTAACTAAAGAAAATAACTAATGAATGTGAGTTCAAAAAATAGATGATTACCCCACCATTAATTATGAATAAATTATTCATTTAGTGAATTATAATATTAAATAACGCAAATTATTGTCTTTCACTATTCACCAAAAATACGACTATTTTATAAAAAAAATAAAAAATACACCCAAATAACGTGTTTACATGTAAAATTTTAAAATGGACTCCATTTTTCGAAAATAAAATTATAAATATGAAATTTTTTTTTCAATTGAAATTATAACTTTTTTAAAAAATAAATATTTAAAAATTATAACTTATTTTATAACACCATAAAATTTATATTAATGTCACATAAAATTATCCTATAATAATAAAAAAATGGAACATTAATTTGTGATGACATTTTATGAATGGAAATATTCTATTATATCATTATTATAATTAGAAAATTTAAATAAAAACATTTATTTTACAAAAAAATATCAACATTTATTTTGTCCTTTTGAAGACATTTATTTACATATTCCATGAAAAAAATATACAATATTCTCATTTATAATATACCCAAATTTTATTTATAAATTACTAGGTGGATCTACTAATTTATTGGTCATATTACAATTTATACATATCGCATTACTATTCCAATTGTTTTGTTTAGAAGCATATTATGGTTTTAAAAATGGTGTTCTATGAATAATAAACTATCATTGAATTTTAATTTTAATAAAGAAATACCATAAAATCATAGGGTGTTGATGTGTTAGGGTCCCATATGGTATGTGATACTTATAATTCCACAAAAATCCTTGTACTATTGAATTCATATGGGCACCCCATTTTTTTGAACTACATAGCGTGTAGATGAGTTTTCTATATATTTTCATACCTCTACTATGTATCCAATCTCTATAGTTGTTTATTCTAATATTGCGTCTAATCCACATGAAAATGTTGGATCTACCTCTGATAGGATATTTCAGACTCCCAATAGATATTAATGAACCATCCATCTCTTACAACACAAACCCACATGCACCGTCATCACCTCATGCATGCCTCCCAAAATGGATATCCCTAGTTTGGATTATAGAATAATAAATAGATCACCTGAATCCTGAAAATTTTCTGATTCCATCATTGATTAATCATTCTATTCATCACATTCCAGTCTGATTCTGATAAGGGAGTCCAACTATGCTTTATCCCACCCAACAATGTTTAATCACATATTCATTGGATAATGATTTATACTACAAGGAAATGATAGATAGATGAACAATATATATATATTCAATGATAATTGTCTAGTAATTATTGTCCAATTGACACGTATTTGGGGTTCCCATTGTGACAAAACCAAATATACTATTTAGTTTTAATACAAGGGATCATGAAATGGATCAATTAAAATAATGATAAAATAAGTAATATTATCCTTCCCAACAAATTTAACCAATTGGTGAATAAAACATCAATTGAAGAGTCCTACCTAGGTTTTGATCCTTCTTAGTTAAAGAACACACTCAACAACAAAAATGATAAATAATTGCATTCATTGGACATCGATCTTATGGGATATAGAGTATAGTTATCATCTTATTATGATTATCCAGTTAATGGTAGAATGAAAATTTCACTTATCTTGTGGATTAAGTGGATAAACATAGATAATATGAATAAACATTTATTTAATATAATTATAATTATTTTAATTTAATTATATATAATATTTATTTATTTATTTAACTAAACTCACCCACACACAATCACTTGTATAGAAACATCTCTCGCATACAAATTTTAGGTAATGTATAGGGTAAAATATTAATTATAGAATAATATGTGGCCATTTATTTCTTATATGTTATTTTTTAAGCAATATACCATTTTCATAAAAAATCTTTGTGATATTTATAAAAAATATTTTTAATATTTTTATAAAAATAATTATGGGAACACCGGGCCAAAAATTGAATGTTTTATCCATGAATGGATCCTAAAATATATTTAAGAATAATAAGATGTGATATAGGTAAAAAACTAGGATATTCACTTCTTTCCATCAAAAATGAAACTCATCCTTCATATGAAAAATAGATTTTTTAAAATAATAAGCCTTTACTTGGCTTTCCTACTTCCAGGAGCTCTCCAACAAGCTCTTGTGATGCCATATGAGACAAGCTATGGAAATTCTCCATCCATAAGTGTTTTTCTATGTTGATATTTGATCCCCACTAGGTTCTTCATACATTTGGCCACAACCAAAATGTCAATCATTCTCAAGTCAAAGATGTGTGTTGGGATATGGATGTATCAATTCAGTTGTGTAAATTTTGAATAAAATGTTTACCCTCTACAACTATGGTCATATAGTGATGTGGTAAGAAACCATTCCACACTTTAAATACCATGAACAACCTGATTATCCTCAGGGGTAGCTTGCCTCCCTTGTCGAATATTTACAATCCACATTGTGGGGAGTCTCTCAGGAAGATTATATCTCCATAAACACCCTACATTGGACTCAAAGATTCATATTTATAATATTTATACCTGACCTAGGCTACCATCATCTTCACATTGATTTTATAGAACATATTTTTCATCACCTTTACAATCACATGATCAATAAGAAATGCCACGTGGATCTCAATCCAACAAAAAGGTGACCTACAGGGTCTCTTGTAGAAGGCCTCAAAATTATCCATCCCAATAGTAGAGTGGTAGTAATTATTTTTCCAAAACAGGACCAAGGGATTGTGATCTCATAGTTATGGCCAAAATCACGCACTATATCCCTCAGAAAATCCTCCAACACCAAAATAGAGTACTCAATCTTCTCATCTATAGTTGATTGGAATCATGTACTCATCTATATCTCAATCCTGAATGCCTCCCATTTTCCTCTCCTCAATTATGACATAAACTGTAAATCATTATTAGTGAAAATTTTTGTGGGAATCCAATGAATTAGAATAATATCCAAAATATAAATTGTTTGCGCCAAAATATTGGACGACAAAGGAAGAAGAAAAAGAAGCCTGCGTGCTGCCTCTCGAAGCTCTGCCGCAGAGCGCACCCCAACAACATGGTTGCTGCGAAGTAGAGGAGGAGGTAACGATCACAAATTCCCTGACGTTTGCGAGCCCGCCGCGAAGCTGATGAGGTGGTAATGCTCCACGAACGCCCTGAAATTCGCGATCCCGACGCGAAGAAGAGGAGGCAGTAACGCTCCGCGAATTCCCAGACGTTCGTGAGCCCGCCGCGAAGCAGAGGAGGCAGTAACCCTTCACGAATCTGGTTGACATTCGCGACCTGCCGCGAAGAAACCGAAGACTCTTCATGTCGTGGGAGCTCTACTTCACGGTGACCCTTGCCTATAAATACAGGGTTCTCCCCGAGCCTTCCTGATGGACAATTCGACCTTTCAGCTTCTCAACTCCCGAATCGCAAAGCACCCTTCGCCCCGAGAAACATGAGCTCTGTAAGGTATTTTTTGCTTCATGAGCGGCCTTCTCCTTGTCTCGTTTTGAGACCCTCTTCCAATAGGGATACCCATTGTGATGCCTAAGGGAATTCGCGAAGGAAGGGGATTCCCAAGGGAAACCGAGCAGCCACGGAGCGTTTATGCTTCGTGAAACACCCATCCTGTACAAGTGATCCACATGCCAAGGCAGGGTTGTTGTACTTCCCGAAGCACACTGCTTAACAGCACCTTGCTTCGCAAGGCATCCCTGCTTCGTGAGGCAGTTCTCCATGAACACTATTCCACTTCATGAAGAACCTACCATTTTCACCCATGACCCATGATAAGGCCAAGGCATTCCACTTCGCGAAGCACACCCCTTTTCTTGGAAATTCCTCTTCCCATGCGACCCTCCAGGTTTGCACAATCTGATTTCAAAGTCCCATGGACAACACCACTCGTCGATGCTCATTTTTTCTCCCATATCAGGTCAGCATAGGGACGCTGTGTTTCAAACATTGTCAACAATGTCCTGGATCTTCAGGTCCACCCTGAGATGTCCCAAACATCGAGTGTAGTGATTCGTTCTGCCCCATCCCTAAGTGACAAACTTCCCTCCGGGTGGTGCTAGCGGTTGGGCCCACGGCCCCAATTATCTTATAAGGGATGTACGGCGTGGTGTAGGATTACTTCATCATTCATTCCGGGTTACATTCCATGCCGTACACATACCCAGATGAGATACAATTATCTTTCTCGTCGTCCTCATTGCAAAACGTTAAACTGCAAACTAGTCAGGCCTTCCTGACTGATGCTTAACCTCATGCCCCTTGTCCTTTCCGGGCCCACGACCCCCATCCTCACTGCAAGACGTTAAACTGCAAGTTAGTCAGGCCGTCTTGACCGAGTTCCAGCCTCAGGCCTCCCTCACCGAGGCCCAGCCTTAGTCCCCTTGGCCTTCTTAGGCCCTAGCCCAAATTCTTACTCGGAGTGTATGGTGTGATGAGGGATTATGTCCACATTCACGTCAGTTTTTTCACCATACAATACACCTCCAGGGAATCCTATTCCCCGACCCTCGTCCTCACTATAGGACGTTAAACTGCGAGTAGGCCAGGCCCTCCTGACCAAAACCTAACTATGAGGACCCTTGGCCTCATCGGGCCCCCTGGACCAGGTTCTTTCTTATGGGACTATGCGGAGTGGTGTGAGATTATTTCCTTATTACTCGCTATGCCGCACACTCCCTCGTTAAGGTATCCTGCCCCATGGGTGTCTTCTAGAACTACGTGTGGCTTGATTCCCATCCTTATAGGATACGTAGGATCACCTGAATGTCTAAGCTTCAGGTCCAGCCCCATCTCTCAAAACAATTCATCCCACCATGGCCCCTTGGCATACCCTTCCTCCACGAGGGGAGTATAGTATGGTGTAGAATTACGTCCTCATTTATGTCCATCTTGTAATGACCACGCCATGTGCCTCTCCCTCCTGAGCTGTTTCATCGACCCTTTCTGGCGGTTCACCAATGTGCCTAAGGGTACTCTAGTTTATTACCTGGAATGTCGGACTTCACTCCGAGACGTCCGCACCCGCTTTTCAGGTTTTGTGTATCCCTTAATCAGGGCTTCCATCACCTTTCACAGCCGTAGGGACCCCCAAGAATAGCCTGGATACTACACCCAAGGGCTCTCCTACCATTACAGGCCAACGCCCCAGAGGTTTACAGACAACAAATCTATAAAAATCCCATGTTGCGAATATAGCCAGTGGTCGATGCTCATTTTTTGTTCCCACCTCAGGCTAACGGAATATGGAGACTGTTTTCCCGCCATGATTAATAGATATCCTCCATCGCAACACCAACCCCATTAAGCCCAAAATGTCAGTTAAACGATTCACATCCTTCTCCATTCTCGTCATGTCCACGTAGAGTTTCGAAACTCTGGATAATATTCCTCAGTGCACATCTTCACATTAGGGGAATAAAGACACGTCTTTTGGGGATCATTACCAACTTCCCCTCGATGGATGTTTCAAGTATTGTGATAGGGATCTTCCCCCCTTCTTTCCGACACTGATTTTAACTCACGTGGGCATAGGGATCGGGTTGAGGTCTGTGCTCACCTGGAATGTTGTCGTCCACCCATGGTCTGAGCTCTAAGACCATAAACTAAGATCACTTAAGAACTATGTTTTTCTTGATTTATATCCTCATGGATACGTAGGACCGCCTAAACATCTTCAGGCCCAAATTATTTGGGGGCTAAACTCTTCCCCTTCACCTCTCACCCCTTGTCCTGAGGTTCCTTTCTCGGGATTGTATGGTATGGTGTAGGATTACATCCTCATTCACATCGGTTATGCCACACAACACCATACACATCCCCCGTCTATAATCATCTCTACTACGTCTACATGGCATGACGTTAAAATGTATGCTTGGTCCTATCACACGACCCTAAACTGTGACATTATCGTCATGATCGGACGATGGAAAATGGAACTGCATTTTGATGACCTCATTGTAGAGAACATCATGTTGAGTATTTCTCACATTCCATGCCATTTTTCAATGCCTACCACAGCTAGATTCTTGTGGAAACACCAGGGCTTGAGACCCTAGGACTTTTGCTTCACAAAAAAAAACCACTCACCTTAAAGGACAAACAGGATTTATCAAATTCCGCTTCTTTTGGTGCAAGGGCCATGCCCGCACTTCCCCTTTTCCCTGACACTGGTATATTACCATTTCACCCTCCAGAACTACATATGGCTTTATTCCCATCCTCATGGGATACGTAGGAGCGCTCGGGATCTTCCCCGCAGGCCCAGCCTAATTTTCATGTTTGGTCCCTTGACTCGAGCACTCCCCAAATAATGCATGGTAAGTAGGGCTTATGTCCTCATTCAAGTAGGGTTTTGTAACCACCTTACCGTGTGTCCCCTACTCTCTTTACTATTACACGGACCGAGATCTAAGACCTTAAACTAAGACCCTTTCAAGAACAACATGAAGCTTGATCCCCATCCCCAAGGGTTACGTAGGAACACCTTTCCACTTTGCTTCAGGCCCAATGAAACATCAGCTTTTGGTCCCTTGAAATAAATCCTCTCTCAAGGGAGCTTGTGAGGTGTGGTATGGGATTATGTCCTCGTTCATTTCGGGTTTCTCACCGCACCATACACACCCCCAGTCCTCATCCACGTCGGGTTTTCGTAAATACCAGTCACGTGCCTCCTGTGCTTTCTCCCACCCATGGTCCGAATTCTACGACCTAAACTAAGATCTCCCTATGGGAAAAGACTCTAATACCTCTATATAATACACCTCATTGTCATATTCAGATTCATTTTGACAAAGAGCCTGATGTGTGGGATTTTCATGGGGGCATTCCCCTCATCCCATGACCCAGCTTTGTGTGCTCGGTGTTTGGATCCTCATCCTCTTCCACATCCAAAAGGACCTTCGGACGACATGGATACTAGGATTAAGGTCTCTCCATGAATTCTGGACCTAAGGGCCCTCCAATTGTTTCTGGCCAACGTCCCTATGAATCTCTGACAACATTTGTGACATGGTCCCATGTTTCGAACATGGTCAACGGTCGACCCACATTTGTCTATCCCCATTCGATGCTAATGCGATATGGATGCTGCATTTCCACCATGGTTAACAGTTATCCTCTATCGTCATGTCTCTGTCATTATGATCCAAATCTCAAGCGTCATAATTCACACATTTACACTTCCTCATGTTCAAGTGGAATTCCAACATACTCGGCTCTATCTCTTCTCACATCATGGTGCGCCACATGGTCGTGTTAGTATCATGGGGATGGTATTAACCATGCATCCATTCACCCTAAACTACTCCTTTCTGTTTTGAGAAAGTCCCACCACTACTTCTTATTTCCCACACCAAGCATGACTCCCGCGGGCTTAGTAGTTTTGGCAGGATGTGTACCGACACGACCAGGCTTCTCGTCGACCCCTCAGAACTACATATGGCATGATTCCCATCTTCATGGGGTACGTAGGAACATCCAACCACTCTAATTCGGGTCGAGCCTAATTCTCACTCTTGGTCCCTCAACCTGAAGAGTCTCCTCCGGGGGTACGTGGTGTGATTTGGACTTTATGTCCTCATTCATGTTGGTTTCATAACTACGACACCATATGTTCCATGGGCTCCTCCCTTTCACTCCATGTCCTATCGTATGACGTTAAACTACGGGAGTCCATATGTCATCAACGCACGACACTAAACTGTGATCCTATCCAGAACAAGTTCAGGATGACCCATGTTAATCATTGGACACACCAGAGCCTCTACCAGAGAGGATTTCACCTGTCAGTGTTGGTCTATGACTACACTGCGCTTCCAGAACTACGTGTGTCTTGATTCCCATCCTCACGGGATATGTAGACACATCTTGGTATTTTTCCTAGGGTCCAGCCCAATGGAATCATTAATCCTGTTCTTCCCCTTTCCAGCACCCTGGCCGGACCCCTCGTAGAAGACCATGTAACTATGACTCTGCCCTAAACAAGTTCATGGTGCCCCAAGATCACATTGGGAAGCAATAGACCCCCTCTCCAGAGAGGCCCTATCCCAAAGAAGGAATGATCCATGATCAAACCGATGCACCCATCTTGCGTACTCCCACCACAGTGGTGTAATTACATGAGTGTTGGATTATTTTCGGAAAAACCGTCACTCCATATTCTACGCTTTGCGTGCCCCTTATTCGGAACCTCATCCCATTTCATGTCTGAAAGGACCCCCTAACGGCCTGGTCTCATGCCACATCGGTTCACCTACCGTCCTGTGCCAAAGCCCCGGAAGTCTCTTGACAACATTTGTGACATGGTCCCGTGTTTCGAAAATGGCCAACAGTCGACCCTCATTTGTATATCCTCATTTTAGTCTAATGTGATATGGATGCTGTGTTTCTTCCATGGTTAATGGTTATCCTTTATTGTCACGCCATCCCCACAATGTTCTAGATCTTGGGAATCATGATTCACACTTCCCATTTCAATCTGAAAAACCTGATTTCTGCGCCCATGGTGTCTCACCGTTCGGGCATACGATCACGTTGAAGAAATGATAATTCGGATATTTTGAGAACTTCCTTCTCTGGAGAGGTCTCTCCTATTTTCTGGAAATCCGGACATGTTATCCAAACCCCAGATGCCCAAATCTTGTTTTCCACTACTATTTTGTGTGGGACTATGAGGCAATTATCTCTTGTTTCTCACATCAGGATTGACCCACGTGAGCTTAGGGAATTGTCGCCGGACGTCCCACAGACATTGTATGGAAGTAATAAACCGATAAAAAAAGTGGAAATCGTGTATTCTACAACATTTAAATAAAGAAGAATGTCTAAGCAAGAAAGTACCATTAAAATTTTTGTAATTTTTATAGTACCTGGGGGTCGACTCCCCCCATGAAAGGATTGACCCCGTCAAAATAGCGTTGTAGCTCCGCCACCATTAGACTTGTGGCATCCAGGAATTGTTTCCGCTGACTCAGCTCCCGCTCCTTTTCTGCAGTGGCGGGGCGCAGTTCGTCAGCCTTGGAACTGGCCCTCTCTATGCCCGCCTGAATGGCAGCCATCTCTTCAGAAGCCTGTCTCATATGCTCATTTTCCTCTGCCAGCTGGGCCTCCAACCGCAAGATCAGTTCAGATTGTTTATTAAGAGTGGTTGAATGCTTGTCCGCCCAGATCATCAGTTGCTGAACCTCACTTTCAGCCTCCTGGAGCTTCTTGATGTTTGTCACTTTCCTTCGTTGCCAGCCCACACTGAGCCCACAATAATACTGTCGGATCTTCTCGGCCATGAGATCTCGAATTAGCGCATGAGGACGTTGGGAATCCATTCCACCAGTGCACAGTTCGCATAGCAGTGAGAAAAGTCTATCCATTTTGTTCAGTCATAGCGCATGGGGGGGTGTCCTTGAAAAAGCACGTGATTAGCTTCTATGATCGGCGGCAGACTGTGCTGATGTCTTCTTCAACAAAAACTGTTTCATCGTAGTCCGCGCGATTGGCAGGCTCGTATGCAATATACGCCCGTAAGAAATCCTCATCAGGATATGCATCTGGCGTTGAATCTGGTGCAACATCTGGCCTCGAAGCAGGCTTTACTGGACTTGGGTTGGTCAGTTGATCCTCTTCATAAGACTCCACCTCGATAACCTCAGGCACGACCATGCTGGGGGTCCCACTGACGGTAGGGAGTGCTGTGGCTTGGGTAGATAGGGGGACTATCTCCAACATCACCGTCATTCCCCTAGGAGGGATGCCACAGGAATTCCCGACTAGAGTTACTGCAACGGCCCATGCCAGTCGGAGAACTGTACAACAGCGAGGGATATGAACGTCAGTTGGCATGATCTACATATGACAGCAATGAATCATGTGGAGAAAACATATGGAGATCGGACTCCTGGTGTTTCTCTGGAGCCGATACTGACGCGACCCAGAGGCGTGGCCCTCTGTATACTATTGGAAGGTCTAGAGATTCTGGAGGAGCCACCTCGGGTGCTCTAGACCCGCCAGACATAGAATTGGACGCATCTGTAAGTGCGGGTTCTGAAGGTCCTGTGCCATCAACCACCAAAGGGCGAGAGCGAGGTCTGCATACAAGTTCCTCCTGTACGGTTCATATGTTTGTGAGAGGTCTACAACGACCTAAGAGCAGACCTAGAGGAAATAGATTTGGAGTGATACCTCGAGAACCTTTGCTAAATGGTCGGAATCCGTGTCCTGATCTCCGACTTCTCCCTCCTCCAACGGACTCCCTCCACTAGCCTCATCCCCCCAAGAGGATTCCTCCGATTCCTCCGGCAGGGGGAAGCACTCTCTTAGATCGGTTGCTGACAGCTGTGGGGGAACCGTCCGATCGAGCAGTACCCTCACTCGGTATGTCATTAGGCGTGGGACACCGCTGGAGTGAACGTAGTCCTCCAACTCATCCATGTATTGTCCAGCCTCTGTCGGAGATGCCGTGAAACCAGCTTGGACTGGGCCTATGCCCGGTAACTCCATCCCAAGATGATTCATGTGTGACCACATCTCAGGTGGATAGAGGAATTTTCGGTTGACATCCTAAATGTCCTAGGCCTCTGGGAAGACAGCGTCCTCTAGCATGTCGACATGGCGCAGCTGCTTCCCTGGAGCCTGAGTGGATATCCTACGGAATCCCTTTGGTGGCCACCCCTCCGGATGGCTCTGCTCTTCCGGGACCACCAGGTCCACTATCCCTGCTAGATCCGCCGCTGCTGCCACTCCCTTAGCTGGTGCAGGTCTCTCTGCCACGGAGGCCCCGCCACCACGAGAGGCCCTTGGATCTCTTTGACCCTGGCCTTTGGATAGGGGAGGCCCTCCATCACCGGTTTGAATGGTTGGCTGCCTCAGCATCTCCCCGGGATAATCTGCCTCCCAACTCATGTCATACTCATTCACCAATCCGAAAGAGGCAGTGGATGGAGGAAACACAATCCAAATCTTCCCATATTCCCATGTGAACATGAGCCATAGCTACCTCATCACACACGGGTGCTCCTCGTGACGCACCTCCTAGTAGACCTGCGGGGTCAGCCGCTGCAAGCACCGGAACTGCCTCACAAATTGATGCGGGGTGTACGGTTCGCAGATCGGCTCACGGTCCACTCGTGCCACTAAAACATTGCCTCGAAAGGCCAGGAGGTAGGGCCAGTGATCTTCTGTTCCCTGACCGTCATCAGTAAGCACCCCTATCGACAATAGAAACGAGTGGAAGTTAAACTCCTCTTCCCTCCACACCGGTTCATCCCCATAGGTACAGTTAGTTTGAATGGGAATCTCCTGGATGCATTCAGAATGGAGGGGAGGATGTTTGATCCTGGCTGTGAGATAGGGTTTGGATACTCATAAATCCCCATGATGTGTGCCACAATCCACCCATACAGAATGTGGAAGGGCTCGCATATCCTTGGAGACTTCTTTCCCTCACTAACATGCCACAACATCCTGTACAGCTTGGGGAGCATCAAAATTCCCTGATTGACCCGCATTCCCATAGCCATCATAGACGCCATGACGAACGAGCTGGGCCGCACCCCCATATTGGTATCCCTCACCGGTAGGATCCAACCATAGATAAGGTTCGCGATGAACGCCGCTAGCCTGACTATCGGCTGCTATTCAGTGCTGACACTGAAACCCCGAGTATTCCATTGCGTGTCCTCCAAGATCCACCAATATGAGTGCTCCTTGTCCCATTGAGCCACCTTCGGACAAGTTCGAGGCCTCGGAGGTAAATCTTGATTATTTGGGAAGTTCAGGAACCGCTCGAACCACTTCTTAATTTGGACATCTCTCACCGCCTCCATGTCCTCTCCAGGGACCGGTGCCATCAGTGGCATCGCCAGCCGTGGCATTTACTCTGGATCCTCCCACGCACTCCGGACAGGGATGAACTCATCATACATGGCCCCCAAGATCGGGACCCCTGAAATATGATGGACATTCTAGAGGCTCATTTCCACCTCCACATGGTGTAGGTGAAAAGTGTTGGTCCTAGATGACTATCTTCTCAATAGCTCCGGAATCAGCTCTTTTGGTTGATTAATGCGGAATTAGGAGGCCCATGCCGCCTCGTATAAACCCACCCTCATCAGCTCAGCCCTGAACTCTTCGCATGAGGCACCTTCCCAGTAGGCCCATGCCTAGTCATTGGTGAAATTGCCTCCCTGGCGCAGGTCCCACTCATCAGACCACCCCTTCTTCGGATTCCCCAAAGCCGCCTTCACCATAGTGCGGTACAGAAGAGGGGACATCTCCAGTTGTAGTGGCTTCCCGTCAATGTTTTTCACGTGGTTGTACAGACATTTGGCGGTGACAGACGTGATCTCCTCCTACTCATGACCATCAGTTGCCCTGAACCATTGTTGTTGACATGGCATGCTCCTGAACCAGCAAGCTGGTTCGTCCCTGCTCGTCTCAGGGATGAGGATGTCATCCCTTAGCCCGAAACCATACAAGGGCAGCTTCTTGCATTGTGGGTAGTTCTTTATACTCTCTAACAAGAGTTCCATCAGAGAATTAAGGTCTTAATGGATTCAAACAAGCTCCCCCAAACCCAGACTATTGGCTAGCTCATCCCTCCGTGCAGCATATGCACAGACCCCTAACACAACATCTTGATGGGCCATTGAGGTTTCAGAACTCGAAAAAATTTCGGGTCGGGCCGCATAGGTTGATCACGAAGGTTTCTCACGAAGGTTGCTCGCAAAACCAATAAGTGGAGCATGGCCTTGATTTGCAAACAGAAGTTCACTAGGCACAGTCGTAGAGTCGGATACTCGCGGTCGCCGTGAAGCTCGATTCACGGAGAGCAGACGCGGAGTATGCGGAGCTGCACGAAGTCGAGAGCGCAAAAGGGAAAAAGTCATGAGAGGAAAAAAGAGAGGTCAGTCCCCTATTTATAGGTGGCGACCCCGGAGCCTCGCGGTGCCTCACTCCAGCGCCGAGCTTCGCGGGGTGGCCGGACAACACGGCCGGTGTGCACTCCGCGCACCCCCTTCGTGAGCCCGTACCGCGAACTGTCGATAATTTTGGCGACTTTCCCTCAGACTCTGACCCTTGATACCTTCGTGGATCCAAGTCTGAGGGGGGGGGGGGGAATTTTTGTTCCAAAATATTGGACAACAAAGGATGAAGAAAAAGAAGCCCGTGCGCTGCCTCGCGAAGCTTCGCCGCGGAGCGCACCCCAGCAACATGATCGCCACGAAGCAGAGGAGGCGGTAATGCTCCGTGAACACCCTGAAGTTTGCAAGCCCTCTGTGAAGCAGGGGAGGTGGTAACGCTGCATGAACACCCTAACATTCGAGAGCCCCCTGCGAACCAGAGGCGGTGGTAACGCTCGGCAAATGCCATGAAGTTCGCGAGCCCGCCGCGAAGCAGAGGAGGTGGTAACCCATCGCGAATCCGGTTGACATTCGCGACCTGCCACGAAGCAACCGAAGCCACTTCACACCGCGGGAGCTCTACTTCGCGGCGCCCCTTTCCTATAAATATAGGGCTCCCCCCGAGCCCTCCAGAAAGATAATCTGACCTTTCTTCTTCTCAACTTCTGAATCGTGAAGCACCCTTCACCCCAGGAAACATGAGCTCCGCGGGGTATTTTTGCTTCCCGAGCGGCCTTCTCCTTGTATCGTTTTGATCCCCTCTTCCGAGATGGATGCCCTTCGCAAATCCTAAGGGCACTCACGAAGGAAGGGGACTCCCAAGGGAACCCGAGTATCCGCGAAGTGTTTATTCTTCACGAAATACCCATCCTGTACAAGTGATCCACATGCCAAGTTAGGGTCATTGTACTTCGCGAAGCACAGTACTTCACAGCACCATGCATCATGAGGCACCCCTTCTTCGTGAGGCAGTGCTCCGCGAACACATTTCCACTTCGCGAAGTACCTCCCATTCACACCCCTGCCCCATGCTAAGGCCAAGGCATTCCACTTCGCGAAGCACACCCCTTTGCTTGGAAATTCCTCTTCTCGTGCGACCCTCTAGGTTTGCACGATGTGATTTCAATGTCCATGGTACAACACCACTCGTAGCGTTGTTTTGCCTAATAATTCTTCACATAGGCAAACTAACAACTATTGCTTCTTCGCATATCCTTGCTAACGTGGACCCCTTGATGGTTCGCTCTACGACCAAAATTTACCATGGCTTTGCTGGTACCTTTCCTCCCACAAGTGGCAGAGGGTACCAGTTTTGTATGTCCTAGGGGTGTGGAGTAGACCCAATTCATCAGAGCTGCAGGATGTTAAACTGCCAAGCACCTCATCCTCAACACATGACGTTAAACTATGATCCAACCCTGTGCTTCACATGCAGGGTCCCCCCGTCTCGAACATTCTTTACACCGCTCGTCTCCACGAGAATGGAATCTTCCTCACATGGAATGAGATCCTCCCTTTTGGAGTGGTGTTTGTCCACGGGGGAAGGGAAACCACATTGGTGTAACCCCTTGCCTCTCTTGCGGAAGGTATCACCCATGTACCTCCATAATTCCCCACATCCTCAGTTCCAAATCCAGCGAAGGGCATGATTGAGAATGAGGCACCTTCCATCGTTGGTCCCAAATCCCTCTCCTGCTGTGCTTTTCCGCACCTTGGGCCTCCATCCTGGAGTAAGCCCCAACACCATGGGCTGCGTAACGCATAAGCCCCTCTTCATTTTCCACGGACACACCCTTTGATATGTGATCGACAGGTCCCTGCAATGTCTTGTTTCTCACATCGATCATGACTCACGTGAGCTTAGAGTGAGCACATACCCCGACCCCCACCTTTAGCGAACAACGAGGACGTTGATCCATGTTAAGGCATGGTATGTATGAAGCCTCCACGAGGTTCAAGCCCACCACTCGGTCGTTTCTTCAAGTCGAGTTCCACCCTCGTCCATCATGACGTTAAATTGTATGCCCCCATCCAGCATGACGGTAAACTGCGCACCCGAACTACGAGGACTTTGATCCAAGTCAAGGAATGGTATGTAGGAATCCTGTATGAGGTTCATTCCCACCGCCCGTTGTTTATTCACGTCGGCGTTCACTCTCATCCAACATGACGTTAAACTACTTTTCGGCCCAGCGGTAAGCCGTTTTTACCATCCCAAACTACGAGGAATTTGATCCATGCTAAGGCGTGGTACATAGGAAGCCTTTGCGAGGTTCAAGCCCACCACCAGTGGACCCCTCGGGTTCACTTTCATGTCAGTTTTCTGACAAAACCCAACCTAAACAAGGTGGTATTTGATCCGTGCTAAGGCGTGGTATGTAGGAAGCCTCCATGAGGTTCAAGCCCATCACCCGTTGGTCACTCCAACCTCCTTCACGTCGGTTCACCAACACCTGGGCAGCCTAGTGTGTAAGACCCACAACATCTGGACCAAGGTCTCTTTTCTTTCACGTCAGTTCGCTGACACCCACCAATTTCACCCGAACTATGAGGACTTTGATCCATGTCAAGGCATGGTACGTAGGAATCCTCGATGAGGTTCAAGACCATCACCCGGTCATTCCGACCCCATTCACGTCGGTTCACCCCCATCCCGCATGACGTTAAACTGTATTCCACATTTCATCCTGAACTACAAGGACTTTGATCCATGTCAAGGCATGGTACTTAGGAAGCCTCCCTGAGGTTCAAGCCCAACAATCGTTGGCCCAGACTGTCTCTTTATCGGTGTGCCATATCCCCCCCCCATTTCCACCTAAACTACGTGGTCTTTGATCCGTGTCAAGGCATGGTACGTAGGAAGCCTTCCTGATGTTCAATCCCACCATCCATCGGACCAAGGTCCACCTTCACGTTAGTTTACCAGCACCATCCCGAACTACTCGAACATTGATTCCCTGCCACGGGGATACGTAGGAGGTCTTTTTGAGGATCAAGCCCTATTTCACTGTCGCCCTTGTGATGGTCCCATTTCATTCCCCATCCACTTCATTCATCCATCCATCATCCAACCTGATTCTCACCCAGGATCTCACATCCTGATGAGATCATGACACTACACTCCCCTCCACAGCATCCGGGAAGCCGGCCACAGGCTGACCTCGACATCAACATCCCCTCAAGGGCGGGATTCCTCAATCTGATCCACTCTAGCTAGTGTTCTAATTAGCCCGATCTGTCTCCGCTAGATGTTAAACTTGTTACATACCCTATGTTAAACATAGTAAGTTAAGGAAAGCCTCAGATACATGCCTATGAAATATGATTCCCCGCACTCGATGTGGGATTCCTCGAGCATCCACGCCCTCGAGAAGCCCTATAATAAGGGACAAAAGACAGACACAGCAATTTCCCATCATTCAGATGTGTCACTGATGCATGGACGTGACTACTCCCCCGACTAAAGGTTGCTACCCTGACCAGACCCTTTAGAATGTTCTGACAGAAGTAGATTAATTAACCGAAGACCATGAAAAGATGGCATTGGGTAGTGTTTCACGAACAACATATTAAATCTATGAGGGAGACCCGGACTAGGTGATGAGTTCTGAGGAGGAATCCACAGAAGGAAGAACTGACATCCCATCATCCCAGTTTCAATCAAGGAGTAGACGTCCCTGAATAAGGAGCGTACGCCTCTCGCCTTTGGAATGTGGGAATGCAGGGCAACAAGAAAGTCGCGCCTATCGCGCTCAAGCAGACAGACGCGCGTGCCCCGGCAAAAGCGTCAGAAACATACATCTTTCTAAAAAACTCTTCCAAAATGTGATCCATGATACATATGATGTCTTCCGACTTTCTGAGTTGGTCAACTATCACTGAGATGGTTTCTTGGTGGTTAAATGTCTGCAGATTCCCTATCCTGTAGTCTATAGACATGTTATCCCATGTCCACCATGGTATCTAAAAGGTCTGAAACAATCCTGTGGGAACATGTTTCTCATCTGTCACCTGTTGACATGTGGGGACCCATGAAACGAAATCATACATTCTTCACCTCATTAAATTTCACCAAAACGGCCACTAAAGGATTCAATACATATTCTACACACCAAGATGTACATCCAATGGAGATGGTATATCTTCCCTCATCACCTCCTTTTTCATTTTGAATGTTACCATAGTCTATATCTAGAAAAGGATAATTTGGTTACCTAATTCATAAAATCCATGAGTTGAATATCATTAGGATATCTCATCAAAAAAGACCTCACTGTTCACCTCAAATAATTAGGACTCTCTCTCATGATGATGTACTGCAATAGAAAACACCATCAACTAAAGACAATATGCACCCTGATGCTAAATTGAGGTAATCTACAAAAATGCAACTACTTTAATTATTCATGCACCAATGAATCCTAAGAATTCCATCTAATGTAATATCCTACCATGTATCCCTTCCCCCCGAGTATAGAGTATCTCAAATTCATTATCCTACAAACACTCCAACTTGTTCCTCTTTATAGGGTTCAAGTCTATCTACATGAAGACATACCAAAGACTCTCATATAATGAGTAAACCAAAAATGAACTCCCCCATAAGATAGTTCCTTTAAATACTTAGTGAAAATACTAACACATCCAACATTACTTCACGAGGCACATACTTATCCCCATAGGGTCTCAACCCCTAAAACCATATAATAACTGCTATCCTCTACATCCACATGTGGACAAGACCATCTTCTGATGAATCACAATACACCACATAATCCAACCACCACCCACCCAGTAGTCTCAAATTATAATCACCCATAATATATAGATGCTACTCTTTGAGGGCTACTTGGTACTACATAGTCTTGGTAGATAATCTTACAATTCTAGGTCTGGGCACTCAATGAGGTTTCAATTTTGTAAAATTCTTCCATGAACCTCTATTTGTACACTCATAATCCAATAAATATCTACACCTTCAACATGATCTTGGGTGGATCCCATAAAAGAACTAGATTTATCCATGTCACAACCCTGGATAATCCTTGTTTATAAATGACATGCCCGAGTAGGTGAACTTCCTAAATCATTAGGTTGAACGTTTAGAACATACCCTAATATGGTGCTTTTGAATAAAATATAGGAATAAATTCTAGTTTTTTTCATAATCCTACTCTAATTTATATTATATTAATATAAAATCAATTACAACAACCATAAAATTTCCCATGTATGAATAGAAAATATTGGACATCAATGACATAAATAATACATGTGAATTTGTTACACAAAAGGTTATCACCAAGAACTATTAGTGCCTATAACAACATCAAAATGACAAATTCATAATATTTGCCTCATGAACTATCAAATATTGTTTTCAAAAACAGATATCAATATTAGGGAACCATCTTATGACTCGCAACTGATCAATATTTTTTCAAACCTCAACAAGTGGTAATAGTTCTTTATCATGGTCTGGTTTATGTGATGATTATCCACGAAAACATGTAATCTCTTGTATTATTTTTTAATGAACAACATAAGATAATACCATGTGAACACATTAGGCCTAACTAATTCCTTCCTAATAAGGTTCTAAAACTACAACTAAATCTCCCAAAACTCAGTAGGGTCCATCTGATATTCCATAGAAGATATTGAAATAGACATTGGATGCAAGTTGATACAAACAATTTTCTCAACCCTTAGAGGTAGTCCCAAAAAATCCATATGGATGAAATCTATAAAATCAGCCACAAATGAAGTAATAAAAATTCCTAAACATCCTTATTCATCATGGGATATACTCTCCAACTAATGGGTGATGTCCTATATCCTCCTTCTGATAGAACCCACTCACCCCACTATGAAATATATCTCCCCAATAAAAGTGAATCTCATCGCATCAGTTTTAAGTCATATGAATCATCTAATGTTAAATTCAATATGGGATCAGTATATAGTCAACCTATCCATACCCAATATGAAATCGCATGGTTCCATTATGATGGAAAATAAATCTTACATGAACTATTCTCCACCAAGCAATTGTTCACATTTCCAAAATATAAAAGATACATAAGAATAACACTGTGTGGGAACCTATAGAATAATATAATGAAATGACACATCAATTAGGAGCTCAAATTCTTATACTATAATTATATTGATAAAGGAATGACTCTACCCTATATATACTAATACTCAATAATGAGTATGATAAAAAATATCATACCTCTGATCATGTCATGTGATGATGGGTCAGACACAACATTATCATGTAATTATTCATTGTATTAATGGCTAGATCCCTATTCCTAACCATTTTAGCCTAGTGGTTGAGGTGAACCTATGTCATATGGTCACCCAAAAACCATAAATTCTCATCGTAGAGATCTACCTTCTCAACTTCATGCTTCTCCTCCCTGGGGCCACCCTACCCTTGCATGGGTGTTCCCCGGTTACAATGATGCCTCGGTCGTGGCTGTCCATATACTCTCATCCTACCATCCATAGCAATTATGGTTGGAAAATAATGTTATATGTGACCTCACTTATCACATGAATATAACTTCCCCACTATGAGATTCCATTTTCCTTTTTATTGTCCCTATGCTGCATCACCACGTCATTGATTCTATTCAGGGGGATATTTATTTCATCAAGATCCTATTGATTGGAGCCTTATAGCCACTGCAGATGAATCATACATGTGACACCAATTTCTAGATCTAGATTTTGTGGTGCACACTAATAGAATTATATCAATCACGAGTTCCCTCTCCGACACCCAAGAAGATGTGAGGACGCACAAGGGTGTCACACTGGATTGCATATCTCATTAGAGTCCTTACTCAAAATTTCATTCTCATAAATAAAAATGTAAAATCATGACAAATAATTATCATATATGTTTTTTTAACTACACGTTAAACTCATCTAATGTCATCAATTACTATTGAAGCTCTATAACATACTAAATTTGAACTGAGAAAAAGCAGGAGTTATATTACTTGTTAGGTAACAACTGATGGATATTGGGCCATAAGAGTTTTAAATCACAAGTATCATTGTAGAAAGACTAAAAAATAACCCATATGATTCATAAAAAATTCTATATTTTAGCACGAACACATGATATTTTAGTATACTGATAACCCTAAATATAGAAACAAACCATTATAGCTAACCCCCTATTGCCTAGGGATTTGGATCGCCGGGAAACCTCAGCAGCCTCTAGTGTTGGAACTAATAGATTATGCCAATCATGTATGCATCCATAGACTATCCTTATAGTGTGATGTAATTATCTAATGGTGGTGTTGATTATACGTGTACACCAGGAAGAATGAAATATTGGGATAGACCTAGAACTATGGCCTCATCACCCATTATATCATCTTAATGATTTATAACTGGTTACATGGTTGGATTTCATCGCATGTGAATCATAAAAATTCAATCAAGTCATACCATTCTTATATGAGAATATATATATATACATAATGGGGAGATGAATCATGAACGAAATCCAATACACACAATCCAGTAGTCTTAATGTCAAAAATTTTCCCTACGTCCAATGTCTATTTATGTTGAGCCAACAAGATGTAATCATTTTTCTATTGAATAGATATGTCACATTCTGCAACAATAATAGATTCCCTTTCCTGAAATTTTCACTCGAGACACATTGAAAAGATTTGTTTATATACCAATATAATCGTTGTATGTGGATAGATATAGGCATTTTACAAGACCCAATCAAACATACTTTATAAGTTAGTGGATATAGATAAAATGTATTTTATTAACAATCTCTTGTATTAATTATGGGATTATTGGAATATGACTCATACTATAATTCTAGAAACCCATGTGATCATTCGTGTACAGAATAAAAGTAGTAATTCCCAAGGAATTTTAGTTCCCATCACTCTATATTTCTATCTATGTCTAGATATCTGCATATGAAATTTCTCATAAACAACAAGTTAAATTTGAGTTACTGGATGAGAAGGTAATACACACCTATCATCATCTATAGGTCTACCAAAACTGGATGGCACAATGATTTAAAAATAAGGTCTTCCTATATTAAATATTCCATGGAGAGTAGTTTTTTTTCTATATGACTATAATGATTCTAGAAAAAATTCTCTAAATCATGAACAAATGTTGGTGGGACCATACTCTATACATTAGGTCCACTATAACAGAACTTATTCCATAATCTCAATGGACGTGGAACTCAGTAGGACCCCAAAAAATTCAATGTCCCTAAAGAAATATTCTGTTAAATTACAAAATCAACATCCATGGTGAATGATGTTAAACTAAATAGTGGTTCTTTATTGTAGGAACATAAAATGTGTGACACAATGTCTTTATCACATAGAAATAAAAGGAATGACCTATTGTCATTGTCACGAGATAATCAAATAAATGACACCCTTTGTACTTACTGCATTCCATTGAACTGCGTGGCTAACATCCTTTCATTCAAATTTACGAAACCCCCAGTGTACCATGTGATGATATATCCCTCATGGTCCCTTAAAAATAGTCAATTGTTTCATGTGTAGGTCCCAATCACATCAATATAAACCATCAAGGGATAAATATTCTTTTTTGTCAATACATAAGGAAGAAATATAGGATTATACATTTCATAATTACCACTTATATAATTTCCACTATATAATGGAATTTGGTCCCCTTTTTATAGAAAAAAGACCGAACATTTTCATGCCCTTACCATAAGATGTTAAATTATAAAGCCAACATCCTCATCATATGATGATAAACTGTACAATCCCTTCAAGAACTATTTGGGGTTTGATTCTCCTTCTATTGATATATGTTGTGATGTCGGGATCCCCAATATTGGGTCCAACAATGATTTTAGAAAAGAAAACCCCTTGAATTCCCTATGTATGGACATGTTCTACATAGGGAGATTTTCTTGGAAATATGACTTGATTATCCTTACGATGATATTTGATGTGACCCATAAACCAAATGTATCGGTCCCAACACTTGTTATAGAATGTATCAAAGCATCATTCCCCACATAAAATCTTAATTGGTGGGGGGAAAATTCTTCAAGAACTATGTGTGGATTGATTCTAATTTTAATGAGATATGTGGTGATACATGGATCTCCTATACCGGGTCCAACCATGACAAAAAATATTTAGAGACCTTTTCCCTATGTTTGAATTATATCTTCATTGGGATCTTTTTGAAGAACTAAATGTGGCTTGATTATTGATTTATCATGATACACAGTGACACCCAGATCTCTAATCCTAGGTCCAACCGAATGTCAACCATGAGTCCCCATTACTCCATGTGTATGAATCACATCTACCCAAGAATCATTTACTTAACTAAATGTTTTTAGATTATTATTTTATTGGGATAAATATTGATGCCCATATCTCTAATCATGGATCTAGGCACTGTATTCTTATTATTTCATGATGGTTCATCTTCATCCATAACCCATGATATCAAACTACATTTAATATCAAAAAATACATATATATTGATTCATATCATTATAGGATATTTAGAAAATCCCAACATTTCCATCATTGGATTTAGCCACATTACCCCATTTAATGTAAGAAATTAATCATCTATGTCACATGACGTTACACTACATTGTTCCTCAAAAACTACACATTTCATGATTCTAATCCTAATGAGATTCATAGTGACACATGGATCATATATCCTAGCCCAACCACCATAGAATGTAAATTACACTATCTTTACTTCTGAGTCTTATGTGTCAGGGATGAAAATTTTTACACACCTTGTTTTTCAGAATGCGAATGTATCATGTGGGATTATCTTGTTTGGTAAAAGAGTTTCCCTACACTAGTATGTAATATTAAGTCAAATTGAGGTAATAGTGTTCAAGAAATAATATTCATTTACATCATGATCACATACATCCAAACCGCATGATTATAAGATGAGTGGTTCTTCAATAACGATGTGTGGATTTATTCTCACCTATATGATATATGTAGCGATTCATAGATCCTAAATCCTAGGCCCAGCCACAACACAACATGATAAACACTCCCACAGTCCCATGTATAATCCAGATATATTGGACAATTCCTAATATGGGATCTCAACCCATGTACAAATACATATTAAAACAAACCCACTCCCACCCCCATTTTATTCCACTAATGATTTCAATGAGGGTGTGGGACATTATTTTATAACTATGTATGGCTTGATTATTTATATAATAATATAGGTAGTGAATCTTGGGCCATATTCCCAATTCTATCCACAATACACCACTTATCATCACATAGAGACACCTTCATACTAACTGAATGACATTAAACTACGTGGAATTTGTCTTTTTTAAATGAAGTAAAATTATAAATCACTTAAATAACTACATAATCTTTTATTATCATCCCATTAAGATATGTAGTGACACCTATGGAATATGACTGAGACCCCTCAATGGGGTAGTTATGAAATTTTCTTTTTCATGTAATCAAAAAATGATATGTATGTGGGCTGTAATGTAGGACCCCTCCTTAGGAGAACCCACAAATGAAACATAAATGTTCCCCTTATACATATGAGTAATATTTATGCAATTGATTCCAAACTCATGGCTGATATCAGTCTAGATGCTCCCTTTTGGTCTAACACTTTTTTCCAACAAGACATACTCCGAATATTATACATTCATAGGTCTTTAGAGTCTTTATTCATCTCATGGTGATATAATGTATGATACATGAAGTCTTCTATTCGTCAATTTGTAACATTACCTTGATGGATTTGAAGAATACAAACCTTATAATAGTCATATTAGAAAAATTATACCACTATTCTCCAATGTGGAATGTTCTATAGTTGTCCTTGCAAAAAACAACCATCACAATAAGGTTTACGTCCAATGGTAACATCACCTTTGGGAGAATCCTCTTCCATCCCTATGAGCATTTATGACTATATGTTGATACAAATTATTTACAAATAGTCTATGATTATCCTGCATATTTTTCCCATTTTCTCTCTCCTAATCTATGATTCCCTAAGGCATGGATTAAAATTTCCATCTCCATGTGTTTGAATAACATTAGGAAAATCATGATCTAAAAGGCCATGCATATCTATAATTTACTTAGTTTGATGGTCCTAGTCATTTGAACCAAATCTAATAGCACCATACTACATGTAATAGGGTCAGAACATTGTAAAAGATAATTTTCCCTACATTCTGTGAAAATGATGAAATGAAATACCCTGCATTTATGTAGTACACATATCTAGAAACCAAACTCTATGGTAGGGTATATTTGAATATCCATAAAATTTCATTCTCTTTTAGTGATAGAATGTTGGAAATCTCAAGGACTCCATTTCCTGAGTACGGTGAAATATGACCCAGTCGGCCTTTCATAAGATGAACTTCATAAAGGGGTTTTAATACAAATTATTCCATTATTTGACTATTTAGTAAACCCTCTAGTTGTCATTTCATAATACATCCCCCCATAACGGTGTTTTCATGGAAAGTTAACTCCATCCTCGAGAGAGAGCTCCTCTAACGCCAGCCCTATTCTCTTGCCACAATTGGGATTCAAGAATCCCTAAATTATAGCCTAAAAATTTCTCTTTTAATTCATGAATATTGAATTAAATTTCAATAGAATGTGGAGGAGAATCGCCAAAATTACTTTCAATTATAAATATCTTAATTATATCATCATAATACATTTTCAGTGTGGCTATAAACTATATAGAATAATCTCTTTATAGTATGATTTTAAACTACAGATTGTAATGTAATTGTTGTATGACATTAAATTTCAAATATTAATATCCATTAGGTAACATATTAAACTAGATATCTTAATTTCCTCACTAAAAGATGTTATACTACACAGTCAATGTATTAGTTGCACGAAATTAACTTACATGATGCCTCCATCATTGGTCCGAAAGGGGCCTTCTCCCCTGACATTCACCATCTAAAAAATTTATCATCCTTCACACACAAAATTAATATAGGATTGTTTTCCCATTAATGGAATGTGAAAATATGGATGATCCATTTGTTCTCATACACCATTGCTTATAGTACCACCCCTCAAGATATTTGAGAAATACAAATCTCTATAATCTTTTTTCACCCATGAAAAATATAATGTCTGAATTTCTAAGAACTCATTCTTCTTGACTATGAGGTAGGTGCCCTAATTGTCCTTGAATAAGTCTCTAGCATTATGGGTATCTAAAAATAATTATAAAACTACATGAAAATTAATATTGTTCACATTTTTTCCTTTCATAAATCAGCCCCCATAATGGGTTTTTCAACAAGAGGTGACTTCGTCCTTATGATAGTCCTTCTATATACCCAAGAACCACTTTTCTATTCAAAAATCCAAAAATCATGGCACAATATTCACCTTATAAGTATCTAAAAATTATCTTATAATTACAATCAATCAATCCTTCTTTGGGTTATAAACTAAAAATCAGAGGAATAAATATTCAACCTTAATCACAATCCTTATTATTATGACTTGCATGACATTAAACTACCAATAATGAAAGACATTATAATCTCTAAGCTATATACCCAAATTGGGTACTATAAAAAATGACGAGTATTATCTCGTTATACATACATTACATATATTTTAAGTAGGAATCGAGTAATGAAAAGTTAAAAAAATAAATATTTTAGGGTGAAAACCAAAAATGGGTGAACTAAGGAAAATCCAAGTCTTGCTTGAAAAGTCTTCTCCATATAAGAATTAAAAAACAATTAGGTTGATGACACATAAAAACAATGTTTTTAGGTTTTCCAAGACAACCATATCAATGTTAGAACTATTTTGGATAAGCCCCACGACATATTAAAAAATTAGATCATTTTTTCTCAAAAATATCATTGTGGTTACAATTGTTTAGAAACAATATGAATTTTCACACATACAATTTCGCTGTTATGAAATACTAATAGAAAGAGAATAGGGATGAAGATACGAGTGATTTGGATCAAAAATAATTTTTTTTTCATTTATGGTCTTAATGTATAAGAATTTCTTCATGTCAAAGCCTCTCTTCCAAATTTTAAAAGTTTTTACTAATATAAGATTTATGAAGATGAATTGAATCTTGAGTAGCTACCAAAACATCACAAAACTCGTCCATTTATGTGGAAATAACATGAACATATTTTAAAATTTTATCATGCTAAAACTCAATTTATTCTCTCATTTTTACTAAATATTCATTTAGAGATTGATGATGATTAACTACATATTCCCTTGAAACATGTAATTAATATTCAAGGAGCATTATTTGGAAGGACTGCACATCGATTCTATCCTTTTACTATTATAACTTTTTGGAGTGGTTGACATTAGCTTGGGTCATGGAATCTCTACATTCCTCAAACAAGTACATCTATTTCACCTTAGCCTACTACAATCTTTCCTCCTCAACCTTTTTCTAGACGATCACCTCCACCATACCATGGGACTTTTTGTAATAAAACTCTATATATCTCAGCATGGAAATCTGGAATTGATGTCAGAAAAGTCAGAATGAAATATATTCAATGGGTGTCTCACCAGATTCATTCTACATATCTCACAATAAAATAAGTCATGTGGTGAAAAAACAATCCAACATCTATGGGAATTACGTAGAGCCTATTTAGGGGGAGATACATAATCAGAGATTAGTTCCCTTGACAAGCATCATTATTCTGCTATCCACATGGTAGCTCCATAATCCCTTATTAGTGTTAGTGCATCTATCCTTGAAGGCCCCTTCTGAAGCCTCATTGTCAAATTTGAAAACATTAAAGATAAAATAATTCTTTTTTTTAACCCCATGAGATCATCAAGTAGGGGAAGTTTTCAAGAAACCACAACATTTAATTACACTCACCCATTTTTTGATCCACTTCCAGAATTGACACATTTCATGGACCCCCCCCCCCACCACTTCATCCCTTAGGGTTGAGAATTTCTTATGAGAAGAATCTTATTTAATCTTGTTAATAACAAAAATCAAATACCTCTATAATCCCCCACATCATGATTCTAAACTATTACTCCTTCAATAGTAGGGTTAAGATGTATTTTAATTCCATTATCTTCATTAAACATGGTAATATTCTATGCTGATAAAGATGCAGATGTTGGACCTTGATATAATACATATGGTGAATGAAATTATACAGTGTTTGAAAAATATCGTTTGATAAAACTCATGTTCTTCCAATTCTTGGTAAAAGACATCAAAATCCTTTGTGGAACCTGCACTATCAACATATGGATTATGTACATTCATTATTTAATAAATAATGTTGTTAATCCATTTAGAATCCTCCCCAGTAATGGTATTTAAGGAAGGTTTCTCAGAACCCAAATTGGCTCCACCATCAATCCCTTCTGACCCACTATTCAGTAATCATAACACATTTATTCACCAAAAATGACATGGTTGGTATCAACACCTTCCTCATAAAATCGAATATCCCATAAAGTTCCTTCTGGGGGGAAAATAGTATCAACATTTATTACATCATAGTCCTTTGGTTCGGCCAATGGATATGAAATATCATGAAGATGGAAAAGTTATAAATAGTACATGACATAAAAAAGTACTATATATGAAATTAATGTAACCATATTACCGCTATGTAGAATAGGGTCATACACATTAGAAAATTTTGACAAATCATCTATCAATATGATGGATTCATCATCATGAATATATACCCCTATTGGAGTATCCATGTCAATATTTGTTGGAAAAGTACCACTCAATTACGGTAGTAAAATAATGCTTGTTATTAAAAAGAAAATCATAGTCCAAAAGGTATGCAAAACATGTTGTAATAATAGACTAATTCCCCAGGACTCAGTGAGACACATTCATTGAAGCAACTTTAATGTAATCATTCACATCCTCTCCGGTGAAAATGAAGTTCATATACCACTATTTTTAGAAAACGGGGATTAAGGTAGTGGTCATGGAGTTCACACCCTAATAACCTCCATTATGGTACATTGAATAGGTAGAGTTATGGTTATTTAAGGGATTATTGTACTATCTCGATATAGGTGCCAACGGGCCCGTACTTTAGTGACCCATACATCTCTGTCACTGCTCCTTCTACTCCTTATATTATGATCAATAAAGTAAATTCACCTTGATATTATTTATGATTGATTGAAGAATTTGAAAATGAAATATGAAAAGGGTAATATGCAATTAGGATTAAATTAAATATTCTCATTGTCCTCATGATGAATAATGAACCCTTCACTACTGGAAAAACGACCTATACCCACGGTTCAAAACCGTGGGTATAGCCCCCAAAACCGTGGGTATAGGCTATACCCACGGTTTGGGGAACCGTGGGGCTGAGTGGCGTCGGTATAGGGGTCTAACCCTATACCCACGGTTTAGCAGAACCGTGGGTATAGGCTTTTTCAAATGGAGGACCACGCTGCTCCAGCGTGGCACACACCAATCCCCACGGATTCCAAACCGTGGGGTATTAAAAATCGGAAATACGGGGCCGCTGGAATTCGAACCTGCAACTCAGCCAGCCTCACCGCCGCGCCTCACCACAATACCAACGCACCTACAATTCCTATATGTTATATATGCATATATCTAGAAATATATATTAATATAATCCACGGATTTCAAACTAACAGAAATAAATTCAAAAAAACGCACCTGGAGGTCTCACGCGGCAATTTCAGCGAAATACGGAACTCGGGAATTGGAAATACGGGGCCGCTGGAATTCGAACCTGCAACTCGGCCAGCCTCACCGCCGTGCCTCAGTACAATACCAACCCACCTACAATTCCTATTTGTTATATATGCATATATCTAGAAATATATATTAATATAATCCACGGATTTCAAACGAACAGAAATAAATTCAAAAAAACGCACCTGGAGGGATTTGAACCCGCGTCTCACGCGGCAATTTCAGCGAAATACGGAACTCGTGACCAACACTGCTAATTGAATTTTGTTAATGTTTCAATCTGGTTATTTACTTATATTAAAAATAATCGAATATCTAAAAAATAAAAAAATACCGGGATTCGAACTCCGGTCTGTCATGTATGAGACAGAGAACTTAACCAACTAACCCAGCGAAGTTATTATATTAAACTCTTCACTCCATGTAATTATATTAATTTGAAATCATGTTCCTGCCAAAACAAAATCCACTCCCGCGGGAATTTTTCCCCCCCTCCATAACAAGGAAAAGCTATACCCACGGTTTTGGAAAACCGTGGGTATAGGTCTTGTAAAAAAACCCCTATCCCTACGGTTTTTCAGAACCGTGGGCATTGGTCTCTATAACAACCCCTATACCCACGGTTTTACCAAAACCGTGGGTATAGGTCTTCAAAAATAACCTATACCCACGGTTTTGCCAAGAACCGTGGGTATAGGGGACCTATACCCACGGTTTTCCAAAACCGTGGGTATAGGTTCCTATACTAAACCTATACCCACGGTTTTGGGAAACCGTGGGTATATGGGTGTCCTATACCCACGGTTTTGCACAAAACCGTGGGTATAGACCCATTTTCCAGTAGTGCTTCATGCACTCCTCATTCCAACATATCTGATACCCTCGTGAATTCAAGACTAGTCCACTAGTTTCCTACATAAAAGCCACCAAATATACTAAATACAGATTCACTATAACAAAATTCTTTTCAAAATGAATACTAGAGGGTTATCTTATATCATTAAACCCATGTATTCACAATCTATCTGGGAGAAACTCCCATGCATCACTGAGATCAACATTAATTATCTCCCAAAATTGAATGTCCAAGTGTATTACGCAGTTTGGCTCTAATGTAGACAAATGTTTAAAAGAATCAACACCTTTTTATTGGGAATAATCCTCAAGAATATTTCTCTTCAGAAATAATGTGTTCATAGGACCACATCCTTGAATGGAATGAAATTATATGGTACATTACTTTGTGAAAATATAGTGGTTGATGTGTTCTAGGTGGCAGCAGTAACTCGTTTCAATGGTTTTCCAAAAATCCAGTTTTTCAAATGCTGAGTGATGAATTTTAGTTCATTGGTGGTAGGTTGAAATGGTCGGTCCTAAAGGTGAGTTGAATCAGTGAGTCAATTTATTGAGTCACAACATTGAGTCCAGAGTGGTAGGTCTCAGTGGTGAGTCATAGTGGTGAGTCAGAATGGTGATTCATACTATTATCTCACTAATAGTGACTCATGATGGTTAGTCATACAATGGTAGCTCATTGAATGGTGAGTCACCCAATTGTGATTCAACCAATGTTGAGTCACCCAATTGTGACTCATCCACCAGTTTCTCATCCACTTGTGACATGTGAAGGTGATTCGTCCAATAATATATCATCCAAGGATGAGTCACCCAACAGTGACTCATCCACCTGTAGCTCATCATCCGGTGACTCGCGATGGTGAGTCATACTGTGGTAGATTTTCAAATGGTGAGTCAACCAATGTTGAATCATCCTCTAGTATCCCATAAAATGGTTAATATCAATGGTTTCTCACCCAAAGGTGGGTCATTTTCAACAGTTTGTCAAAATTTCAGTTTACTCCTATTTTCCAGTTTGATATAGTTTATCACCATTGAGATTTTCATTGACATAAAAAATAATCAAACCATTTTTATGACATTTAAGGAATTTTCAAAGACCATAACTTCTTTAATAATTTTTCAATTAGCTCGTGTGCATTTACTCATTCCAAAATTGTTATCTCAATGAGAACTGCCATTAAAGGAAAATCTAAACATTATCTAAACCACTACAATATTTATTTTTTCAAAGTGTCGATCCTTATTTCTCATTATTGATATTACTATGTATTGGAATCCCAATGTTCTTCCTCCCATAATTTTCATGCGATTGAACTACATTCCATTGATCATTTCCCCTCAGAGTCTTTTCTATTGCATGCACACCCCCTATTTTAGTGTAACCAGGAACTGTTGACCTCTTGTTGATATAAGATGTGTACTAACTCAATTATTCTGGATTTATTGATCTTTTCCTCTCATTTATCCTTACCATATGATGTAATTTGATATCAATGTTTCTAATGGAGATTTCTTGGGTGTTGGTTGTTGCGGTTGTGTCGTGGCTTCCTCAGGTGGATGCAGTCATTGTGGGATAAGTGACAGTGATCTGTTGTGTTGGACCATTCTTGTGAAAGTATTGTCAAGAACCTTTTTGATAGGGGATTTTTGCCATATCTATTTTATTTATGTGTTTTCTTAGAGTTATCATGGTTTTTCCCACAAGATCATACAAATATTGACATAAATAATATTTAAACGAGATTAATGAATTGAAATCAATTTATTTTTGATGTAATTGCCACATGATTGTTCGAGATAGTGCGATATATATGACTTTATTAATTATCAATTCATTATTGATGGAAATTAGTGTGGAATATATTTTCATGATTAACTGTAAATTTTTTGTCTAATGAAATAAAGAGGTATGTTAATGAATGTAGATGTTGTGGTTTTGATTTGATGATGATCAAATTGATGATGTTATACATGTATAGTTGAATCGCATAATTCATGATGGAATAAAGAACCTTTTTGTGTTAAATGATAATTCCTTATAAGGTTATGAATTATATGATTATTTTTTTAAGGACTAATTCCTTATGCATTGGAGCTACGAGTGATTGTTTTGTGTGAATGATGAATACCTTGTTTAGGGTCAAGATCCCAGTTTCTATGTTTCATATTTCCAACCGCTTTTATTGTGGTGTGAAAATGGGATGGCTGGTCCTGGAGTGATATTGTGGTATGTGGGGGTATGTAGTCCCATTGGTTTTGTAAGTAGATTATTTTTTTAGTTGTGAGATGCATCGGCTTATTAGTATGGTTTTCGAGGAGGAAATAAGATGTGATGGAACTGGTTAAAGTTGGGGTTACCTATTGATGTAATATATGGATGCTTATTAAATGTATTTCTTGGTTATTTTATTTACATATTCCACTATTTGAGGTAGATGTTATTGTTTACCCTCCTTCAAAATGTTGTTTAGATGCATGAGTTATGTAACTTTATTCTCATATATAGATTCTCGAGAATGGATGGCTCTATGATCCTACTATAGGTGGAAAAGAATCGACATGTAGATCATCCATTTACACTTGTGAACCCATTTTGATAGGCTGAATATAATTTTTTCCTAAAATACCTTGAAATATGGAAAGGAATAATATTTTAATAAATGAATGAATAAATGATTAACCCAGGGGGTTGGAGCTTACTTGGATTCATGGTTGGTTATGTATATTGGAGAAAATGTGGTCTTAGATTGCATATTCTTGAAGGGAATGGATCTTTCCTAGAATGGTAAATAAATGTATTTTGGTTTTGATAATGGTTAATTAATTTTTAATGAATTAATTAATGTAACGTGTAACTGGTAAAAATGGATAATGTCTGTTAATAAAGCTCTTTAAATGATCATGTGCCTATATGACAAATTGTCTTAATAGTGGAAGCTCAGTGATAGAGTGACATGAGCTGCTGTTGATTATAAGACTATGTTATACCAATAGTGTTGTTGTGAGAGGTATTATATCCTATTATTTATGGGTTTCTATTATTGAATACAACATTTCGGTTTAGTAAACTCGGACCTCGGGGATTCTAAGGCATGTGGGGGTGTTATCACAGACCTTTCGGTGGGAGAATGGATGGATGCCTAAACACTTTGACCCCGCATATTCACTTAGTATATACATGTGATGGTGTGCATGATGGGTATTTTTCCCCAAAAATGTGTGTTGTGGGATATAGTAGCTTGTGGTTATTTTGCCCACACATATTATGGATACTTTTCATATGGACTACTGTAGGTGTAATCCCTATAGGTTGTGATGGTTTGAGGATCCATACTCTGTGTATGTAATGTAATGGATTGAGGTATAATTCCATTTGTATTATACGCATTATGTGATTTTTTGGGGATCCAATAAACTAACATGTTACTTTTTTTTATGCAGATGTTTTGGTTTTGTTGTACTATGTGCATGTTGTGGTAAATCACCCATGTGTCTTTTGGCTAGCCATTTGAGATTGAGACAATAATGATGTGTGAATTTTATGAAAAGTTGAAACTAGTGGGGAAGTGATAATGGGGTAACCTTTATATTATTTTTATTATATTATATATTATTGTATACAATACTTAGTGAGAGTATTCATGGTATGGCTGGGGACATCGTATACATGTTTAGGTGATAGGTTAGTTTTACTTGTTTTTCACTGTTATTTTGAATGATTTCATTATATTTTCATGAGAGGATCAAGGGTGGATCCTAATGAGAACACCATTATACTCTCCATACATTATATACACTATTTTTTAGGTTAGTTGGTGAAGGTTGGAGATCAGGATGGTTACTACTTGCTTGGGGTTTTACATGAGCGATTTGGGATTCATGCTCACATCTATGTTAATTTCATTTCCAAATTGTAGTGTACCTATAAGTAGTAGTAGTTTTTCATTATATTACATATGTCTACATAGAATTTATATTATATTTTAGTCTGATTAGGAGTTGGTTGGTGACTATCATTTCTCTCTCTTTATCATGAGTTCTTGTAGAGGGTAATGCCTCCCATTAGTGTGTTTATTATACCCTCGGTGTTAGTTACCACCATGAGGCCTTATAGTGGTGGGACGTAGGTGTGATTATCTATCTTATACCATTTTTATACTCATATAATAACACCTTGTTGGGAATTTTTCTTGAGAACGTTGAATAAGATGTCTGGTTGATGGATAAGATGAAATTTGGAGTTAGGCATATGTGAGGTTTCTTGGGTTGGTAGGGAAAGAGTGTCAGCTAAGATTACCAAACATAGTAAACATATGAGACCAAGGAAGGCCGAATTATTTTGGTCCCCATGTGATCTGATTCACGAACCATTAAGCTTATAGTAGCTACTATATGAGGTGATACTGGTTGTAGTGTAGATACCTAAGAAAAGATCATACATCATTCATCTTTTCACCTATGTTCTAATGGGTATAACGTGGGATTTTATAAAATAAAATTAATACAATAAATTTATTATTTAATTTTATGTTTTCCATATTAATGGTTTAAGATTTATAACTATTTTTTATTTTTCAGGTATATATCGAGGTCAACTCCCTCATCATATTCACACAGAAGTTGTTTAGCAGATTATGACAATAGCTCGCCGTCGAGTAGAGGCTGAGGATGGAAACAATTGGAGGATGAATCTTCAATAATTTTAGTGAAATTGACTTTAGAACTAAGAGGGATCCACTTCAGATGTAGTCCTAGAATACTAGTTGTAGGATGTTGAGATAGCTTTTCGTTAGACCCATGCTCGGAAGTAGCACTAGGTATCGTTGGTTGTGATGAAGTTGTGTGGGGTAGTGAGGTAGTGGTGCTTCTTAATATTTCGGGATCACAAGGATTCAGCAGAATAATGGGAGGAGTTTCAAGACAAGTTCGAGCTAAGTATCTATATTCTATTGCAATGGAAACCAGTGGTTAGGAATACTTACCATTTTGTAGGGAGCACTAGTGTGCCATATTTTGGGATTCGTTTCATGAACCCTATGAAATATGCATAGGGCCTGTTACTATATGAGGAGGGCAGAGAGAGGAATTTTTCGGAGGCATTACAACTAGAGATCCAATTCCAGATCACTAAATTTATGATGAAGATATATATCGAGGTTCTTGAAAGGTAAGAGGACATCAAGAGGATGTTAGAGAAAACGAAATCATCTAGATAGGGGTGTAATCATTATTACTCATGAATAAGTGATGTGGTTTACGGTTATGATAATTTATGAAAGAAGATATTTCATTAAACTGAGGGTATTTCCCAATCCTTAGTGTCTCATTTCATTGTGGGAAACAGCTCTATGACGTATGCCTAGGGATCATGAGCTTTTTTTAGTGCCGGTAGAGGTCATAAGTATCATGAGTGCCGACCTTTTTTGAGTAGTCAACATGTTCTAGGTGTTCTTCTCTGGGTTACCCTTTGAGGAAATCTATCCAACGTAGAAACAAAAAGTTTCACTGTATTATGATGATTAAAGACCATATGGGGCCATAAGAGTATATCCTTGGGATCCTCCCTATTCATGGAGAGTATACCTCGACCATGGAGGTCTTCTTTAGTAGGGTCAGAGAGGCCATAGAAAAGGATTTTCTCATCTTCTTGAATTTGAATTTCCAGAACCATTCAATACAGACATTGATTGAGGTACTCTTTTATTGATTTCAACATGGGTTCATTCCTTATTTGATTTACAAGTAACTCACTTTATTATGTTCCCTTTCCTTTTCCATTCCATTTTACTTGAGGTAGAGAGGCTTCTAGTTCCCTTGGTGTTGACTACACCAGTTTAAGGTCAAGCTTACTTGTGTGATGTATGTAAAGACTATGATCTAGATTTGGGGTAAGAGCTCCCCTAGGGTTATTTCCTAGGTGAGAAAATACATCCATATGATATCATCCAATGAATATATTGGTTGTATTTGGTGTAATATATCATACATTCCTCTAGAGTCAAGTCGTTGTCTTTGATACTAAGGGAGATCTAGTAGTGTTTAATGGGAATTGAGAAAACCAAGATGGGTTATAGTTGTGTGTTTTTGTCATACATGATGTCTATGAAGATACACAGTTAGTAGTTTTAGAGGCTTTTGTTTCCCATGGACGTATAAGAGTACCCTGATGTCCTTCCGGAAGAGTTTATAGAGTTACCCCCCTTGACAGCGAGATCAAGCTACAACGAGGTGTGTCTCTTATATAGATGACTTCATAAATGCTGGTAACTTTTCAATAATGGGAGCTGATTTAAATCTCAATGGTCTATTGTAGTGTCATTTTTTGGATATGTGTGTCAACATGGGGTGCCCCTATTTTATTCAAGAAGAAGGACGAAAACTATTTGAAGTTTTTTATCAATCATCGCTGGTTAAAAAAACTAAAAATGAATAAATGATATCCTCTTCTTTAGATTGACTATTTATTCAATCAACTAATGGTTGAAAGTTGGTTCTCAATGATCAAATTTCGTTTTGGTGACCATCAGATGAATTTGAAGAATGATGATATCTTATATAATGCATTCCATTTTCTTCATGGGGATTAAGAGTTCATTATGATAAAAAAATTTATGACGAACGCTGCAACTATGTTAATGTGGTTGATGAACACTGTGCTCTATGAGATCACTTATATGATCATGCTAGTATTCATTGATGACATCCTTGTGTAATCTTCATCTGATTTGGAACACACATAGCATTTCCATACTATTTTATGTGTTTTCCATCAACAAAATCTATTTGGATTGTGTTAAGAGTATGCGTTTTTTGCTTCAAAATTCCATTAATTGGGGACTTTTTTTCCTTGGTAGGGAGTAGCTTTGGATCCATCGAAGATAGAATCTGTTGTGTCTTGTGAAGCCACTAAGATAGTTGAATAATTATAATGTAATCTTTGTCTTGCAGGCTATTAATTGAGGTTCGTATGCAATTTCAATTATATATTGACTCATCTGAAAAAATTGGCTAGAAATGATCTTGCATTCATGTGGACTGAACAATAAAAAAACATTCATGTATCTGAAGAAGTTGGTCAGTGTTCTGGTTTTTTTATGCCAGTAAAAAATTTTCAGTTTGAGGTTTTCTACGATGCTTTGCATTCTAGGGCTACTCCTTGTTATGATTTAGTGGATATTGGTCATTTCTTTTAGGTCTCAGTAGTTTTGTCCCCATGAACTTAACTATACCACCCATGATCTCTGTTTGGAATTTGTAGTGCATGTGTTGAATTATTGAGGTATTACCTCATTGGAGAGGGTTTTGAGGTCTTCAATATTCATAAGGGCCTTAAGTATGTTTTATCCCAATGTAACATGAAAATTCAACAATGCCAGTGGATGGATTTCATATATGATTACGACATCAAAATTTCACATTCACCTAGAAAAAGGAATATTGTAGACAATGTACTAAGCAGTAAATAACATAGTGATGTTTTCCATGAATGAGGTAATTCCTAGAGATTGATGGATGTTCATTCAACATTACATCTAGATATGAGAGAAGTTTGGGGAATATGATTTTTTTTTCAGATGATGGTGTATTCATATTTAGTGAAGTAGGTTAAGAGCCCTAGTTTGGGTATCTTAAGGTTGAGGTCTGGAAAGACCGAGTTTTTTGGACGAGGCCCCTGACGATTGGTTTGAGAATGAACAACACTAGGTGTTTGTTTATGGATGTATTTTCATTCATTTGTCTATATGTGAGATGTTTCTCAGAGATTTATAGCGTTCACTCTTAATGGTACATCCGGGAGTGTTAAAGATGAACCATGATTTTAGGATTTAGTTTTGGTGGCATGGGTTGAAGCGTGGAGTTGAATAGTTTGTTTCTTGATGATTAGTCTTCTAGAAGTTTAAGTTTGAGCATCGTGATCCTATTAGATTTCTCCTGCCATTAGTTGTTCCTCAGTGGAAGTGGGAGGACATCTTGATGATCTTTTTTCTAGTTAACCTTGATCTCAGGGAAGTTATGATTCTATATGGGTGGTAGTGGATCATTTGTAAAAATTATCCCACTTTATATCAATCAAAGAGTCAATATTAGTGGATGTTTTTTTGACGAAATATTTGGAGGAGGTGGTGTGACTCCGCATTGTCCCGAGGGCGATAATTTCAATCAAGATCCTCATTTTACCTATAAGGTTTGGAGAGTTCATTAGTGTGATTTTTTCTCTATGCTATACTTTTTCACTACTTTTTATCTGCAGAATTACAGTCAGATAGAGAGAACCATCCATACTCTTGAGGACATGATTCACTATTATGTCCTCGATTTTGGATGTTTGTGGATGACACATATTCCATTGGTAGAGTTTTCATTCAACATTAGTTTCCATTCCACCATTGATATGGATTCATTTGATGCCTTTTATGGTCAACCATACAATTCTTCATAATGTTGGACTAGGGTCGGAGAGTTAGAAATTGTTTTGTGAGATATGGTAAAAAGTACGACAGAGAAGGTATAGGTGATTCGCATGTGGATGAAGGCATCATAAGATAGTTAGAATTTTTATTCATAACATATGATGAGACCTATGGTGTTTTACATTGGGGATCACATGTTTCTAAAGGGGACTCTCTATCATGGGTAGTGATGGATTGGTCATGGGACTAAGCTTTTTCCCTGGTTTGTAGGACCTTTTGAGGTGTTGGATCATGTTGGAATTGTATTGTATCATGTAAAAAATACTCTATAGAAGATCATGATAAAATATGTTTTACACATGATGTTGCTCCAATGTTATCTTCATGACGACTCTTAAGTTATAATTTGGCGACAGATCGATGTTGATCAGGATGTGACCTTCAAAGAGCACCATGTAGATATCCAGGACCCACTAAAGAAGGAGTTATGTGGGCATGCTATCCCCTTAATTCAGGTCATGTAAAGTAAAAATGGCATGAGTGAGAGGAATTGGGAATAAGAGTCTTATATTCATGCTCATTACATCAATATATTTTATTTTAGCACTTCTCTCAAAACCATGGTTGTTCGGTGGTCGTAGAACTTTTCTATTAACGAGATTGCTTTATCTAGTTTCATGTTGTGGGATGATCTCCATAGAGAGGTATATCCCCCAATAGATTGTTTTGGAGCTTCTTGCGATTTTCATGTGATTTCAAATTGTTCCTTTTATGAGCTGTTTGAGCTCCTGTGGTGGTGAGATTCTTGAGTAGTATCTCACATGGTGGCTATTCAGACCCCTTTTTCTGTTTCCACTCTAGGTTGATTTTGGATTACCAAGGAAGTGAATGTTAGGAGAAGGAACTTATGTAATTTCCTAAACCTCTGTATTCTATTAATTTGTGAAATTTTTGGGATTTAAGTGTTCTGGAAGGCAGTGGTGACTCATTTCAAGAGTTTAAAAAAATATAGTTTTTCCAATAGTGAGTTAGGAAGGGTAGGTCACTAATGCTAGGTCACAATGGTGAGTCTTGATGGTGAGTTGTAGTGGTGAGTTTCAATAGTGATTCAGGAATGATAGTTCACTGATTGTAGGTCATGACAGTCATTCATGGTGGTGAGTCGCAATGGTGAGTCGCAGAAGTGAGTTAGAATGGTGACTTGCACCGATAACTCTCCATTAATGAATTGCGACGGTGAGCCATATTGTGGTAGATCTCCCAATGGTGAGTCACTCAATGGATAATCATACGTTTTTACCTCATCCAATAGTTACTCGTGATGGTGAGTTATCTAGAAGTGGCTCAACCATTGATGAGTCACCCAAAGGTGACTCATCCACCAGTAGCTCATCCATTGGTGACTCTCAATGGTGAGTCTTCTAGTGGTATCTGATCCAATGTTGAGTAACATAATAGTGACTCATCCACCAATAGATCATCCACTGATGAATTTCAATAGTAACTCAACTAATAGTGACTCATTTCCAATATTATTTCAATATTTCAATTTTCTCCTGTTTTCTAGATTGTTGTAGTTCCAACCATTTGACATTTTTTATGATATAAAACACATTCATATAATTTTTTAGTGATTTAAGGATGATTCAAATCCCATAACTCTTATCAGCATTTTTCTAAGGGTTCGTGTGCCTCTACTCCTTCACAACATTTAATCTTGAAAAGATCCACCTTTAATGGGAAATATAACCCGTATCTAAGCCATTGCTCCTATCGAGATTTTCTAACCGTCGAACCATTTCTTCCTTTATAATTTTTCATGGAATGGGATGCTTATAGATATTCATCCCATATGATTCGTGTGATTAAACCTCAATTCTTGGATAGTTTCCCCTCATAGTCTTTCAAAATGAATGTGAACCCCCTGTTATGGTGCATCTAGGAATTGTCGATTTGTCTTCAATATAAGGTATTTTATAAAACCATTATTATGGGTTCCTCGATCTATTTCCTACCATTTCTACATGACATTAAATTTAATGTGATCTACATGTTTCTAATGGGTCATTCATGGGTGTTGGTTGTCGCGGTTGTTCCCTCACATCGTTAGGTAGTTGTAGTTGTTGCGGGAGAGGTGATCGTGATCAATTGGGTTGACTTGTTCTCATGAAAAGAACATTGAATACTTTTTGAGGTAGGAGATTCATGGATTCTATAATTTATTTTCATGTAGAGATAGATTTATCATGATTTATCCAACTATATCACAATGAAATTGACATAAAAAATATTTTAACAGGATTAATGAATTGGAATCAATTTCTTAGTGATGTTATTTCATTTTTATTTTTATAGATAATGTAATATATATGAATTAATTGATTATAATTTTATTCATGATATAAATTGGTAAATCATGAATAGTTGGTATTAAATTTAAATGGTTTTCCTAATGAAATAAAATGGAAAATTAATAAATTTGGTCATTGTATTTTTGATTTCATGATAATCCATTGGATGCAGTTATACTTGTTAAATTGAATCTTCTGTGTAAATATGTAATTGCGAATATATTGTGTGCATTCAGATAATTCCTTGGATGGTTCTGATATACCCACATTCATCTAAAGTCCAAACACATTATGCATCAGTGTTTTGAGGGTTCATTTTGGGTGAAGGATAGATGTTTTTTTGAAGACCAATAGCCCAGTTGATATGCTGTTAGTTTCCTGATTCTTGTATTTGTTTTGTGATCCAATGATGGCTGAGGCTCGAGGGATTTTGTGGCATGTGTGGGTAGAGAGGACTAGTTTTTGTGGAATTAGTTGATTCCTTGACTAGAGAGATTCGTTTGATTATGCATATGAGTGTTGGGGAGGACACAAGAGGTGATAGAACAGGTTGAATATGTTCATACCCGTTGATGTGGAAGTTGTATGCTTGTTGAATATGTTGTTTGGTTATCTACATTACTTCCTGCATTACTCAAGGTGGATGTTCTTGTTTACCCTTCATCCAAAATAGGTGATGATGCATCAGGTATGCCATGTGCATTCCATGTTTAGCTTGCCAAGGATAGATGGGTATATACTCCGTCCGTAGGTGGAAATCAATCAGTGATCCCCTTTTGTTTGGTATGTTATAATTTTTTGTTGTAATGCCTTGAAATATGTAAAAGGTTTATGTTTTTAATTAATGAATGAATATATTTTTTACCCATGGGGTTAGAGATTCTTGGGATGAAATGTCAGTGTTTTATATCGGAGAAACAGTGGGATGGGATTGTTTATCCCTAAAGGGAATGTTTCATTAATGGAATCTTAATGAAATTTAACATTTTCAAGATAATGGTTAATTAATGGTTAATAAATTAATTAGTGTAAATTTCAACTGACAATAACAGACAATGTTATTTAATAAATCTATTTAAATGGTTTTGTGCTTATAGGATATCTTGTCATAGTAGTGGAAGTCAGGAGTCTGAGAGACATGAGCTACAGATATGTCTATAACTAGGTTATGGACATAATGTGGGTGTGAGCTAGATTATATCTTGTACAATTTTTCTATATGCTGCTCTACCCTGTAATTTAGGGAATCTCACACCCCGTGGATTATGATCATTGGTGGTGTATTCCTCCATATCTCAGTGGGAGGATTGATGGGTGAAAACCCCTTTTGACCCCACACACATGTAAAGACCCATAAAATTCAAGGAAAATTTTTTCTTAATTTTCTTTGGGATTTTACAAGAACGCATTTTCTGACGGCACTTGATTCCGAGGCCCGGTGTGCCCGGAATTTCTATCCGAAGTTTAGCTCGGGTACGTTCAGTGAACGAACAAGCGTGAATTTATAACTTTTGAACAGGTGCTCGGAATCGAATTCTGAGGGCACCAATGGAACCGTAGCACCATTAATTACTTAGGAACATGTAATCTGAAGTTGAATTTACACGAGAGAAGTTAATAAAAATTGTGGAAGTTAAAAATAAAAATTTAACAACAATTTTTATTTTTACTCTAAGTGTTTAATCCTTTGGATGAAAGTTGGGTAACTACCCAACCTCCCTTGGGAGGTTATGAGGGTGGTGGGGCCCACACGAACCCCACCCCTTCATATCCTCTAACCTCCTCAACTCCCATTAATTTTGTTAACTTATGTTTATTAACTTATGGAATTAATGAGGTTAGTTAATGTGGAATTCAAACACTTGAATTTCAAAAGCCTTGATGTGTTAATAAAATAAGTTAAGAACTTATTTTATTGGGTTGGTGTTTTGTTGTTTGAGAGCCTTTGGAGAAAAAGATAAGGAAGTCTTGAGTTCTTCATTCTCTTTGACGAAGAACGCGAAGAACGAATGATCTCCGACGTGGAGCACCGAGCCCTCGGAGACCGTCTTCTGTGACACCGACCCGCGACGCGACGTCTTCTTCCACGATGTTTTTCTTCCGTGACATCTCTTTTCGCGACGGTTTTCCGCGACGAAATCTCCGTCAACGTCTTCGAATCCTCGCTTCACGACGCCGACGTTCGTCATCTCTTTTATCAAGGTAGGGGTTTATTTAATTATCTTCGTTCGTGAACTCTACTTTGTCGTCCTTCGTGAATTTATGAACAGTTGTTATCGATTAATGAGAGGGGGCCAGACCGCACAAACATGGCCGACCCTCCTCCAATATGAAAGTTGTTTCTAATATGGTTGGGACGGAATGGCGTGGTGTCGTCGCACCACGCGGGATCGTAGGACAAGTAATGCACAGTGCCGTCACGTCGCGCCGTGAAGTTGAACAAGGACGCGACGCCGTCGCGCCGTGTTGAAGAAAACCAAAGACACCACGGCCGGAGCGGGGCCACGGCGGAGGGGTGTAGTGTCGTCGCACCGCGCTGAACGAACCAGACCACCGCTGGTTCCGGGCCGCGGTGGAGCAGGGTGACCGGCGGCCGGTTCCGGGCCGCCGGTGTCGGAGAAGAAGGAAGGACCGGCCGTCGCCGGTCCTTATTGGCAGAACCGGCAGGCTAGTGCGGGCCGGCCAGACAAAAGAGGAACCGGGGGAATTAATTCCCCCGACTGGCAGCACAAAACGGCCCCCATGAATGGGGGTCCGTGGTTACACCAGGGGGGGTAGGCGCCCCCCCCCCCCCCCTTTCCAAATGGCTCAGCCGGTTGGCCGAGCGCCTGGCCAGCACTCTGTGCCCAGGCCGAGCCGGCCGCCTGGCCGGTCCGCCAGGTCGGGCCGTGCCCAGGCTGGGCCGGGCCGGGCCGCACCGTGCCCAGGTTGGGCCGCGCCGCGCCGACCGGGCCACGTCGCGTCGGCCGGGCCACGTCGTGCCAACCGGGCCGCGCCGCGCCAAAGCGGGCCGGATCCGGACCCGGTTCAGGTCGACACCGGGGGTATTGGGTCGGGTCAGACCGGGCCCAAACCCCTTAATACAGAACCTTTTCGGTCGGACGCCCATAACTTGTGCTACGGGTCTTCGATCGACGCACCATCAATTGCGATGCGATCCTTTGATCGAGACAGTTGTTTCGGTATATTGCCTCCAATGTTTCGGAATACTTTGAGTTAGGTCGGGTTGGTTCTTACACGAAACCAACCGGGCCCTCGAAACGGAAACGCTCATATCTTAAGCTTCGGACGTCCGAATGATGTGTCGTGGACTTTGTTGGTTTCCTCTTAGTGAGACGAATATTTTGGCTTACTCCGCCCAAGGTTTGGACGCTGGTGGAGTACGGTCGGGTTGGTTTTGACTTAAAAAAACAACCGGGCCCCTGGGACGAAAAAGCCAATAACGCTCATACCGGGCGTCTGATTGACTCGCCGTCTGCGACGTTGAGTTCCTATTGACGATACGGAACTTTTGGATACATCAACTCTGGACTATGTGTCATTTGATGTATCAGCCTCTCGGCTCATGGAGCGGACCCTCCCGAACGAGCTTGCTATTTGCGGGAACCCTAGAGCTGGTTGCGACTGCTACTGTGACTACGACGACGACTGTGCAGAGATCCTCAGTGGATTTGACGATGACGACTACAACACTCAGCGATCCTACGTGGATTAGTGCTACCGATCTTGTGTGGGTCCGATCCTGTGTGGGTCAGCGCTCAGCAGTTCTGTGTGAGCCAGCGCCTACAGATCCTGTGTGGGTCTGATCCTGTGTGGGTCATTGCAGGGGTCAGTTTCCTATCGATCCTTTGTGGGTCATTTCGGGGGTTAGTACCTATCGATCCTTTGTGGGTCCGACGACTTAGATGGATCAGTGATCATCTCTATCTTAATTCGAATAAGTATACATGTGTGATCTGAATCATGTTTTTCTTTCCTATGTGGATTGTGTTATGCTATCCTGTGTGGATTACATTTTGTTTTCTTGTGTGGAATACGTTTGCTTTCTTGTGTGGACTGGGTTGTACTTGGGCTCGTAGGTTGGAGCATGTTGGAATTGATGACTTAGGTATATGTATGGGCATATACCTAAGCCGTGTTGTATGTTACTTCGTGATTATATCTTTCCTTTGTAGATTATCCATTGAGGATTTTGGGAGACCTTCGGGAGTATCGGGGTCCCTACTAAGTAGCTTATACTCACCCCCTGCATGGGATATGCCCGCACTACATTGTGTTGGTTGCAGATGACGGACATCGTTGATCGTGGTTGAGGCTTGCAGAGCAGAACAGTACCTGGAGGTGGACCACTGGGCGGAACATACTCGGAGCGGACGGCGGGACCCAAGGAGTAGTGGAGCTATCTGTACCCACCCTTCAGGTGGGATTTCTAGTGGACAGCTCGGCGTTGCGGCTTTACTTTTCAGTTGCTTTTTTCCCTTTCCTGTTGTACTTTACTTTCAGTTTGGGTTTGTATACTAGCCCATTTACTTTTCCGTACTTACTGTTGTACCAGCTTTTACTTAGTGTTTACTTCTTCTGCTTACTTTCTCTGTGGTGTTTGTTTACTTTACAAAGGCAATGCCTTCCCTTTTTACAGGGATTTACGCCTTGGTGCTAGTTGCCAGCCCCTGACCTATGGAAGGCGGGCTTGGGGTAGTAATGGCACGGGCCCCGAGGACGGGTCGTGACAAATTGGTATCAGAGGAGTTCGGTTCTACCATAGAACTTGGGACTCTGATCATTTTCTATAGGAAGCAATAGTGATTAGCGTATTGAGTGTGGTTATCAGTCCAGGGAGTCCAGTGTTGGTGCGGCAGCCGACGTATCCATACACCAGGACCTTGACTTCTGATTTCCGGCTTAATGCACGAAAACATTGATTGCGTGTGTGTTTCAAGTTTTCTTAGTGATTACTTTGTGTCAGCTCACCAGGTATATTGTTCTGACCGTGGCACACCTGTTTCCTTTTCAGGATGGCCCCACGACGGTACCCATCTAGGGTTCCGAGAGTCAAGTGTGACGACAGCCCACCGAGTGACGAGGCCTCGATGCAGGGCCCTTTGTCAGCAGTGGCACCAGCGGTAGCTCTACCCGCCGAGCCACCGATACTTCCAGCACCAGCCGCTGACGATGCACGTCGCCTCAGTGCACTGCATGTGTTCCAGCGCCAGTGACCACCCAGGTTCCATGGGGAGACGGACCCACAGGCAGCCGAGGACTGGCTGGAGGCAGTGATGAGAGTTTTCAGGTTAGTGAGGACACCAGCAGACCCCATGGTGATCCTCGTGGCGAGCCTACTGCTCGCGACAGCGGGCCGATGGTGGAGCTTGATTCTCCAGGTGCACGATGAGGCATCTCTCCTCTGGATAGACGTTAAGAGCCTCTTCCACTCAGAGTTCGTCCCGACCACCCTCCGTGCGGTGCGCATCCAGGAGCTTCTTCAGCTGCGTCAGGGCAGCTTGACGGTCGCCCAGTACTCGGCGAGATTTACCGATCTCTCGCACTACTCGACAGACATGGTATGGGACCCATTCTTCCAGGCCTAGACCTTTGATCAGGGATTGATACATGAGATCAGGGCATCACTGATCTCCCTCAGCATTCCGACCTAGGCAGGAGTGCTGGAGCGAGCCCTTTTGATCGAGAGCATTCTTGCTGAGCCTTCCTCAGTGGCGAGACCTACCACGGGGCGGCACGTAGCAGAGTCTTCTGCAGCAGGCAGTCGACGGATGACTCATGGGTCCAAGAAGACCAGACCCTCAGGCAGATGACCTCAGGACACTGGCTCAGCAGTGCGGGGCACACGGTGCGGAGCCAGTCTTTCAAGAGGCATACAGTGCTACTCATGCGGCGGGCAGGGCCACATGGCTCGTGACTGCCCGACCCGTCGTGTCGAGGAGCAGCAGATGGTTGAGGGACCACCCAGGCAGAGGCAGAGGGTCAACCGTGGCGGTCCGCAGGGAGCAGGCAGACGAGTCAGAGGAGCTGGCCGAGCAGCAGGTGGTGGGCGACGCTTTGAGGCTCTACCACCACCACCACCAAGAGGTCCAACCCGGCCACAGGGAGCTGGCGGACAGAGACAGGCACAGCTCCAAGCAGCAGAGGCCTACGACCACGGCGCGCCTGAGATGATTCGAGGTACTATCTGTGTTTATTCCACACTTTCTGTAGTTCTTATAGACATAGGAGCGAGTCACTCTTTCATAGCCGCTGCCCTTGTTCAGAGCTCGGAGATTCTGACAGAGCCGTTGGCTCGATCCTTATGGCCAGAGACTCTTACGGGAGCAGACTCGACGATTACGCACTGGTGCTGGCAGTGTGAGCTTACTCTAGGAGGCTAGAGCTTCGGTTGGGATCTTCTTGTAGCGGCATCGAGGCCTTACAACGTCATCTTGGGCATGGATTGGTTGTCTACGGTCCATGCACAGATTGACTGCTTTAGGCGCAAGGTGCGATGTGTACGCACCGACGGGAGCAGGTTCACCTTCACCAACGAGAAGGGAGCCTTTGCAGTACAAGATGGAATTCCACGGAGGAGAGGATAGCCCATCACTCATCAGTTTTCTAGTCTCATCATAGGAGCAGTTGACATGCAGAGTCCTGGTTTTCCTGTAGTGGTTGATCAGTATGCAGACGTTTTCCCCGAAGACGTTCCAGGGCTACCTCCTCGCAGAGAGGTAGACTTTTATATCAACCTATACCCCGGGACAACCACGATATTGACTCCAGCATATCGGATGGCCCCCGCCGAGCTTTGAGAGCTGCAGGTACAGTTGGAGGACTTGCAGGGCAAGGGGTTCATCTGACCCAATGTTTCACCCTGGGCTTCCCCGATTTTGTTCACCAAGAAGGCGGATGGGAGCTTGCGACTTTGTGTCGACTATCGTCGCCTGAACCAGGTGACAGTGAGGAGAAAGTATTCACTACCAAGGATTGATGACCTCTTCGATCAGCTCAAGGGAGCACGAGGGTTCTCAAAGATAGACCTCAGGTCGGGCTATCATCAGCTCAGAGTTCGAGATGAGGACGTGCAGAAGACGGCCTTCAGATGTCGGTATGGAAACTATGAGTTCTTGGTTATGACATTCGCCGTAACCAATGCTCCAAAAGTGTTCATGGCCCTCATTAACAGGATCTTTCAGCCATACCTCGATCGATTTGTCATGTTCTTCATCGATGACAATTTGATTTACTCGGCGACTGAGGAGGAGCACGCCTACCACTTGCGGGTTGTACTAGACACACTCCGATAGCACCGGCTTTATGGCAAGATCTCAAAGTGTCAGTTCTAGATACGTGGGGTCCACTTCTTGGGACACGTCATCTCTGAGGTGGGAGTTGCAGTAGATCCTGAAAAGATCGAAGCAGTGCTAGCTTGGGAGCCACCCAGGAGTGTGTCAGAGGTGCGGAGTTTCTTGGGACTAGCTGGATATTATCGGAGATTTGTGCTAGACATCTACAAAGTTGCAGCACCACTCTCAGCTTTGAAGAAGATGGGAAAACCCTTTGTATGGTCAGACAGAAGTCAGCAGAGCTTCTAGGAGCAGGGACAGAGATTGACCAGCGCACCTATCTTGAGGTTTCCTAAGGAGGGAGTAGGGTACGTAGTCTACTGTGATGCATCAGGGACCGGACTCGGATGTGTCCTGATGCTGGAGCGGGCAGTGATCACCTATGTATCACATCAGTTGAGGCCGCATGAGTATAACTATGCTACCCCTGACCTGGATTTAGCAGCAGTGGTCTTCGCTCTGATGACATGGCGACACTATCTGATGGGTGAGCGCTTTATAGTCTTTTCTGACCATCAGAGTCTCAGGTACATCTTTTCTCAGAAGGACCTGAACCTGAGACAGCGGCGATGGCTCGAGTTCCTCTAGGACTATGACTTTGAGATATTATATACTCCTGGGAAGGGGAACGTGGTAGCTGATGCCCTCAGCAGGAGGACGGGCATTCAGCTTCTTGAGGAAGTGACAGAGCAGTTAGCCTCTTTGCAGATATCCTTCATGGATAGAGATGGAGAATCCTTTCTTCAGTATCCCACAGTCACTCCTCCACTACTACAGCGGGTCCGAGAGGCACAACGTGGGGACGCTGATTGTGAGACGCAGTTTGCACAGATATCCTCAGGATAGGCACCTGATGGTTTCTCCTTTGGAGCAGAGCACGGCATCCTTTTCAGAGGACGTACCTTGGTACTAGATGCTTTACGGGAGAAGGTGCTGAGAGATTTTCGCACTTCTCCTTTGGCGGTACATCCTGGAGTGGCAAAGATGTACCAGGATCTTAGACGACAGCACTGGTGGCCGGGCATGAAGAAGTATGTGGCGGAGTTCGTTTCTCGATGCCTCACCTGCCAGCAAGTGAAGGCAGGGCACCAGGTACCAGCAGGCATGGTACATCCTTTGGAGGTCCCAGAGTGGAAGTGGGACGACATATCTATGGACTTCGTGACTGGACTTCCACGCACTTCCAGAGGTCACGACTCCATCTGGGTGATTGTCGACCGACTCAACAAGTCGACGCACTTTCTACCCATCAGAGAGCAGGGCTCAGTAGAGAGCTTGGGATGTATCTACATTCAGGAGATTGTACGGCTTCATGGTGTACCATCATCTATCGTCTCCGATCGAGATGCTCACTTTACTTCTCGGCTTTGGAAGGGGTTGCATGAGGCGTTCGAGACGCAGCTACGTCTGAGCACAGCCTTTCACCCTCAGATGGATGGTCAGATAGAGAGGACCATTCAGACTCTCAATGACATGCTTCGCGCATGTATCCTCGACTTTGGTCACAGCTGGGAGGACCACCTACCCTTGGTGGATTTCGCGTACAACAACAGCTACCACTCCACCATCGGGATGGCACCATACAATGCGTTGTACGACCGACCTTTCATATCTCCTTTGTGCTGGACAGACCCTGGGGAGTCAGCACTTGTGGGACCGGAGATGGTCTAAGCCATGACAGAGAAGGTCCAGGTCATCCAGGAGCAGATGAGGACAGCTCAGAGCTGGCAGAAGTCTTATGCTGATAGGAGGCGGAGGCCACTAGAGTTCGAGAATGGTGACCACATCTTCATGCGTGTCTCACCTCGACGTGGATTACGGAGATTTGGCCGAGGCGGCATGTTTTCTCCACGCTTCATCGGACCATTACAGGTCCTCAGCAGGATTGGCGAGGTGTCTTATCGCCTGGCTCTACCACCTCAGTTGCCCCGAGTGCACGACGTCTTCCACGTATCTCAGCTGAGGAGATACGTGCAAAACCCGGCGCATATAATTGACCATGGGGAGCTTGACGTTGATGATGGGGTGACTTTTTCGGAGGTCCCGGGGGAGATAGAGGATCGATAGTAGCGGGTCCTACGTGAATGGCCAATTCCTCTAGTGCGCATCAGATGGCAGCACTGGAACCTCCAGGAGAGCACTTGGGAGCGGGAGGCTCAGATGCGTGCTCAGTACCCACATTTGTTCCCCTAGTTTATGATGTATCTTTGCAGGGACATAAAGCCCTGAGGTGGGAGTAATGTAAAGGCCCGTAAAATTCATGTAAAACTTTTTCTTAATTTTCTTTGGGATTTTACAAGAACGCAGTTTCTGACGGCACTTGATTCCGAGGCCCGGTGTGCCCGGAATTTCTATCCGAAGTTTAGCTCGGCTACGTTCAGTGAACGAAGGAGCGTGGATTTCTAACATTTGAATCGGTGCTCGGAATCGAATTCCGAGGGAACCAATGGAACCGTAGCACCGGTAATTGCTTAGGAACGCTTAATCCGAAGTTTCGTTTACACGATAGAAGTTGATAAAAATTGTGGAAGATAAAAATAAAAATTTAACAACAATTTTTATTTTTACTCTAAGTGTTTAATCCTTTGGATGGAAGTTGGGTAACTACCCAACCTCCCTTGGTAGGTTATGAGGGTGGTGGGGACCACACAAACCCCACCCATTCATATCCTCTAACCTCCTCAACTTCCATTAATTTTGTTAACTTATGTTTATTAACTTATGGAATTAATGAGGTGAGTTAATGTTGAATTCAAACACTTGAATTTCAAAAGCCTTGATGTGTTAATAAAATAAGTTAAGAACTTATTTTATTGGGTTGGTGTTTAGTTGTTTGAGAGCCTTTGGAGAAAAAGCTAAGGAAGTCTTGAGTTCTTCATTCTCTTTGATGAAGAACGCGAAGAATGAACGATCTCTGACGTGGAGCGCCGAGCCCTAGGAGACCATCTTCCGCGACACCGACCCGCGACGCGACGTCTTCTTCCATGATGTTTTTCTTCTGCGACGCCGATGTTCGTCATCTCTTTTATCAAGGTAGGGGTTTATTTAATTATCTTCGTTAGTGAATTCTACTTTGTCGTCCTTCGTGAATTTACGACCAGTTGCTATCGATTAATGAGAGGGGGCTGGACTGCAAAAACACGGCTGACCCTCCTCCAATTTGAATGTTGTTTCTAATATGGTTGGGACAGAATGGCGTGGTGTCGTCGCACCACGCAGGATCGTACGGCAAGTAATGTGCGGCGCCGTTGCGTCGCGCCGTGAAGTTGAACAAGGACGCGACGTCGTCACGCCGCGTCGAAGAAAACAGAAGACACCGCGGCCGGAGCGGGGCCGCGGAAGAGGGGCGCGGTGCCGTTGTACCACGCCGGACGAACAAGACCGCGGCCGGTTCCGGGCCGCGGTGTAGTATGTTGACCGGCGGCCGGTTCCGGGCCGCCGATGTTTGCGAAGGAGGAAGGACCGGCCGTCGCTGGTCCTTGATGGCAGAACCGGCTAGACAAAAGAGGAACCAGGGGAATTAATTCCCCCAGCCGGCCAGCACAAAATGGACCCCATAAATGGGGGTCGCGGTTACACCAGTGGGGCAGGTGCCCCCCCCCCCTTTGCCAAACGGCTCGGCCGGTTGGCCGAGCGCCTAACTAGCGCGTTGGGCGCGCTGTGCCCTGGCCAGGCCGGTCGCCGGGCCGGTACGCCAGGCCGGGCCGGGCCGCGCCCAAGCAGGCCGGACCCGGACCCGGTTCGGGTCGACCTCGAGGGTATCGGGCCGGGTCGGACCGGGCCCAAACCCCTTAATACCGAACCTTTTTCGGTCGGATGCCCATAACTTGTGCTACGGGTCTTCGATCGACGCACCGTCAATTGTCATGCGATCCTTGGATCGAGACGGTCGTTTCGGTATATCACACTCAAGGTTTAGGAATACTTTGAGTTAGGCCGGGTTGGTTCGTACACGAAACCAACTGGGCCCTCGGAATGGAAACGCTCATATCTTAAGCTCCGGACGTCCGAATGACGTGCCGTCGACTTTTTTGGTTTCCTCTTAGTGAGAAGGATCATTTTTCTTACTTCTCCCGAGGTTTGGATGCAGGTGGAGTACGGTCAGGTTGGTTTTGGCTTAAAAAACTACCGGGCCCCTAGGACGAAAAAGAAAATAACACTCAGACCGGGCGTCCGATTGACGCGCCGTCTACGACGTTGAGTTCCTGTTGACGATACAAAACTTTTGGATACATAAACTGTGTATTATGTGTCAGTTGATGTATCAGCCTCTCAGCTCGTGGAGCGGACCCTCCCGAACGAGTTTGCTGTGTGCGGGAACCCTAGAGCTGGCTGTGACTGCAACTGTGACTACGACGATGACTGTGCAGAGATCCTCAGTGGATTCGAAGATGACGACTACAACACTCAAAGATCCGATTTGGATCAATGCTACCGATCCTGTGTGGGTCCGATCCTGTGTGGGTCCGATCCTGTGTGGGTCAGCGCTCTGCGGTTCTGTGTGAGTCAGCGCCTACAGATCCTGTGTGGGTCCGATCCTGTGTGGGTCATTGCGGGGGTTAGATTCCTATCGATCCTTTGTGAGTCATTGAGGGGGTTAGTACATATCGATCCTTTGTGGGTCTGACGACATAGATGGATCAGTGATCATCTCTATCGTCATTCAAAGAAGTATACCTATGTGAGCTGAATCATGTTTTTCTTTCCTAAGTGGATTGTGTTGTGCTATCATGTGTGGATTATGTTTTGTTTTCCTGTGTGGAATACGTTTGCTTTCCTGTGTGGACTGGGTTTTACTTGGGCTCGGAGGTTGGAGCATGTTGGAATTGATGACTTAGGTATATATATGGGCATATACCTAAGCCGTGTCGGATGTTACTTCGTGATTGTATTTTTCCTTTGTGGATTATCCTTTGTGGATTTTGGGAGACCTTCGGGAGTCTCGGGGTCCTTACTGAGTAGCTTATACTCACCCCTGCATGGGCTATGCCCGCACTACATTGTTTTGGTTACAGACGACGGACATCATTGATCGTGGTTGAGGCTTGTAGAGCAGGATGATACCTGGAGGTGGACCACTGGGCGGAACATACTCGGAGCAGACGGCGGGACCCGAGGATCAGTGGAGCTATCTGTACCCACCCTTCAGGTGGGATTTACAGTGGATAGCTCAGCGTTGTGGCTTTACTTTTTAGTTGCTTTTTTCCCTTTCCAGTTGTACTTACTTTCAGTTTGGGTTTGTATACTGGCCCATTTACTTTTCCACACTTACTGTTGTACTAGCTTTTACTTAGTGTTTACTTCTTCTGCTTAATTTCTCTGTGGTGTTTGTTTACTTTACAAAGGCAATGCCTTACCTTTTTACCGGGATTTACGCCTTGGTGATAGTCTCCAGCCCCTGGCCTATGGAAGGCGGGCTTGGGGTAGTCACGGCACGGGCCCCAAGGATGGGTCGTGACAACATGTCTCTTGGTAGTAACTTGTGCTGCTATGCATGGTGGTTAGTTTTCCCCATATATGTGTGTAGTGGGATGTAATGGATTGTGGTTACTTCACACACATATATTTTGGATATGGTTTCATATGGACTATATAGGTTTAACGTGTATTGTATGTGATGGTTTTAGGATCCTTACTCGGTGTATGAGTTGTAGTGGATTGAGTTATAATAGTTGTTGTATGATATACACTATGATTTATTTGTTGTCTATCAGTAACTTCCTTGTTACTTTGGGAAATGATGAGGTGGTGGTTGTGATACATGAGTTTTTTGTTGTTGTGCTTCTCCTAGATGTCTTTGGGAAGGCCTTTTTGGAGAGAGATGCTCAGGATGTTCGACATTGAGGAACAGTGTCCAACTAGGGTGGATGTGGTAGCATGATACAAATGATATTTCTTATATTATATTATACAGTAATATATTAGAAACTTTGTGACAGTATCCACTGTGAGGTTAGGAACATTGTATACCTGTATTGGGAATGAGTTAGTTTCACATTTTGTTTATAGTTCTTTAGGATGGTTTATTTACTTTTTCAAAAGAGGTTTCATGGAAAATAGAATAGAGTATATTGTTATACACACAGTATGATATATAAAATGTTTTTGAGGTCAGTCAGATTAGGTTGGTAGTAGGACTGGTTACTACTATATTGGGATTTTATAGGAGCTGTTTGGGATTCATGGTCACTATAGTTTTATATTATTTTGGTACTTGCTTTTCCATTTCAATTTTAGATGTTATTTCATGACATTACATGTTTATGCATGGAATTTATTTTTTATTGTAGTCATGTAATCAATTATTTGTTGTCTATATTATCACAATCTTTGGGATGTGTTCTTCTGGAGTGTAACCCTCCAATCGATGTGTTTATTATACCCTTGATGCTAGTCACCATCTTGGGGCCTACTGAAGGTGGGACTCTGGGGTCATTATATCTCTTATGTCATTCCTATCCAAGAAGGTGTACAATTTTATGGGTGGGGGTCATGAAAATCATTATCCTGATGGTGATGACTAGACTACCATGGCACTAAAGGGGTTGTCATCTCAAACCTAGAATGCTTGGTGGTCTTTTTCCAAGAATGTTTCAAAGATTGTAAAGACTCTATATCATCTTTAGCTCTGTCCTTCTATCCACACATACCATTACCATTAGTTATAATGGCCTCCACTTGAATATTTTTTTTAAACACTGCTTGAGGGTATTAAGATATCATTTCCTTATCATATCAAGAATCTGGACTGGATGATGCCTATAATAGATGCAGCACGATTGAAATTTTGGTTACCTCTATAGCCATAATGATTCATAACTTTTTATCTACCATCAATTACTTCTCATGACTAACATGGATAAGGGGAAATATGATTGATTATTGTAGTCATTAAAATAGGAAAGAAAACAGATAAGTATCATAATCCTCATAGATAATATCAATATCAATATGGGATAACAATAAGATATCCACGATTTCAATCATATACACCCTCACCACGTAATTATTCTCCTTTCCATTATCGGTAACCATTCTGGTTCGTGGGTTTTCATAAGGAAAAATTTAAATTGTCTAAATATGTTAATGACCTTCAGCAAAACATTAGGATTCATATTCATAGGCTGAATACCATAGTCTTTCATAAATAATTAGAATAATCAGATGTCCAGGTCTTTAATAGAATTTAGCACTAAATATGAGATGAAATGTGCTGCAATCTTCCTTCAAAATTGTAATAATGGACAAAAAATTGTGAACAGGGACTACTCATTGCATTTGTGATCAAAACAATGAGAAATAATTTCTAACGAAATGGTAGATTACCCTATGTGCTCCCCCATAACAATTTTCCCATTATAAGAAAAGTCTATATCCTCCCACTTACAATGGACTATCGGATTAAGAGTAAGTAAATGCATAGCCACATAGTAAGGAAGTCACCAAATAGAGTATTCACATTGATTATAGTGTTAACCTTGTAACCCCAATTCTTAAACAAAACCATATCCAATATGGTCCAAAATTTGGCTGAAGTAACCCGATTCTCTGTACTATAGTAAATAGTATGGCACATGCATGTAGGGCCTCTACTTCTAATTATAATAATTCATGAATCCATGTCCACATATAGATGTCATCTCAAGGAAAGAATCAAGGGATATCTACAATTTCATCACAATCGTGAATTTATCATGGCCGAATGGTGTAATCCACTTAGCTGCTTCACACATTGTCTTCCATGGTATAAACTCATTATAAATTTCTTTGAGAATTGGGACCCTTATAGTTTTGTAGACATCCCAAAAAATGATGCTAAATACTCCACGTGTGAAGTGAAAGTTATATTTATGTAGACTCCACTACCTCAGTAATTTGAGAATGATGTCTATTTTATTAATCACAGGTCTATACTAACAAAGAATCCTAATGACTAAGAATATCCTATATCTCTTTTTAAGATTTTGTGCATGTTTTGGACACCCATAATCCCATCATCCACTCAGGTAGGACTCCCCCCACCAGAGTCGAAGTCCCAGTCCTTTTTAGGCTTAAGATATATCTATCAATGATTCATGGAAATTGGATTCATAGAAATGATGTATCAACTCATCAATGTTTGGATTCATATTGAGAGTTCATCTATTATGATGTAGAAAACAAAAAATTGGGAATATTCCTTCTATGATATAAACACCCTGCATGGAGATGTTAGTAGGAGGGCAGTTGGTGTGCATTACGGACCTAGACATCGAGAGTTATTTATTAAATATCATAATATGGGAATCCCTTAAAAGTTTGTGACAACATAGAGGAATGTAGTTTCCTTTTGGGTTTACACATTTATGCATTATCAAAAACTTTGTCTCATCATGGATTTTTCTTTCAACAGTTTCCTTATAATTAGGGTTGATGAAATTGATAATTTTAGCTTGTAGCGCAGCATCTTGCTCAAATGAGGTCATTGAAATGGAAATGAAAGGCATGTAGGAAAGAAACAAATACTATCCTTTAGTTGAAATATATCCTTAATAATGTTTAAATTTTAACATATATAAATCCCATTATATATTGAAAAAAATAATAACTCTTGTAGATCCCCTGATAATGGTTCTCGTGCAGCTCCGTCAACAGGTGTTCCCACAACTCTCCCTCGACACGAGTTTTCATGAAATTCTCCAGAAGGGATTCATCAACTAGACTCCTTAAAAAGGTGAATTCACACATCACCATTACATAGGTGGTTGTAATTTTAGATAATCATCATAAGACCTTAAGGGAATAACATCATGATGTAATATGGAATATGACTGATGTGGTGAGAGAGAAAATAAAAATCTCAAAATTTGGGTAAAGCGACCAAGACAGGGGTAGTTATAGGCTTTGATGGTCTACACCATGCTCCATCATAAAATTAATACATGAAGGACCTACACATTAGGTGTCCAATATAATATATGAAAAGATAAAATGCGCAGACAAACTATATGGAGAACCTATGTGACTTGTCATTTCACCCCTTCATAATATTATCCCCTTTTTTATACCCCATGACTAGACCCTCCTCATTAATTCAGATCAAATCACAAGCGGTGGATTTTTTTAAACTCCATTTTTTATCAATTTTGATGAAAATGATATGAAAAGAATCATGGGCTTTTTATAGAGATAAATATCCATGGCGTCAAACAAGGGACTTTCCTAAATCGACCTACGCATGTTGATCATTGTGCATTACAAAGGCTGAACATAACCCATTCATTGGAAAAAGAGGAAAATCGACCCTACAAAGGACACCTACATCAGAAACCCACACTATAGACATAAGAAGGAAAAATCCTTTACATAGGTTCCTATATTATTCTATAAATTAGATGTCTGGGATCCTGATTTATGAAAAAGAATGATCGGAAGAACCCCTGTAGCTCTCATTGTTTTGAACCTTCACCTAGGCCCCCCAAATTTACTCATGTAGCATTACAAAGTAGGATATAAGAAACATTTAAAGGATATAGGACGGGAAAATCTCTTTAAGTGTCGAAAAACTAATGAAGCATGCTTGAGTACCTTTCTCCATTCGGATTAACCACTCATGTAGGGTATCTCTCCCTCAACACGGAACTCCATCAGACCCATATATGGTAACAAGAGGACACCCCAAGTGATTATAATAAAGACTGTACCCAGTTTTGTTGCCTCGGTAGCCCGTTAATCAAGGTATATCTTACTCTGACAGGCATATTTTCCAAACATGAACCACTTTCAGTTCCATATAGTCCATGTGCAGTGTACCTAAACAATTAACCTGAATGACACACCTATGGCCATGATCTACGCATGTCGCTTTTCATGCCCTCTTCCAATCCACCCATTTCACGGCCTCATCTTCCATGGATTCCTTGTTTGAAAGGTACCTAGTTAGAACCTCCAATAAGACCACAATACATTTATAACCATGGTGTGTTCCCTCAATATGGGATTGTATTCCAATGGTAAAAGGCTTCCCACACTTTTCTGATTAGTTTGTAAGTGTAATCAGGTGTCTATGGGTATGTATCACTATGGTCATGAGGACCCCTACCATAGAAAAATTTCCTGGGAGTTTTATGTCATATAGATTAGGGTTTAGACCAAGTCCTTCATTTCTCATATTTATGATATATATCCTATAGTTGAAAGTAGGGATGGTCATGGTTACACATGTTTTCCCATTAAACATGTAATATGATCCTCATCCCAATATGGAAAAAATATTAGGGAATCTCTCCTTGGGTAATACCTTCTCCTTTCATCTAGGAGGTGGTTTTATTTATCCTCTCTATCACCACATCCATCACCTTATTTCCCTCCTCGGGGTAAGGTGAGGATAGGGAAGTGTCTTAACCCTTGTCTCTTCTACTATCATCATCCCCCTCTTACATTAGAATATAAGGAAGAGTTTGTGGATTATCAGATATTTCACTTCCTCTTGATTCTATAACTAAGCATGAATAATGATGGATTAGGGGATAGTGGTTAATCTAACATCTTCATGATCAATGAAATGGATTGAACAATGAGATCTCTAATTCCTACTAACCAGGATATGTAGAAAGTTAACATATGGCCTGAGATCAATGGATTTAACAATGTGGACTCTTATTTCTATTAACCAAGTTATGTCAGATGCCTTACTATAGCCCAATCACAATGGATTGAACTATGAGAACACATATTCCTACTAACCAATAGATGTAAAAATAATATATAAGGACCATGTCCAATGGGAATCATCCTAATGAGCAATCCTCAATCATAATTCCCTTATTCTAGGCATCCTCTTTACAATTATTTCCTAATTGAAGCCCTAAAAAACCATTAGTTAATACATTCCACACAATCCCTTTTATAAGGGAATCATCTTCAGGAATAATCCCCAACATAATCCACTCAATAGGACATAGTCTCTAATGAGACATGACCAAAAAAATGGGATTTGATTCCCATCCAATGGGATATGTACGAAGACCCAATTAGGTCTAAACCCAACACACTTCATCATCCTTGTTCTATTGCAGACATATTCCCAAATGGTACTTATTAAACTGGGAAATTAATATCTCTTTCGGGCTCCCTAGACTACTTTATCATAATTCCCACACCAAAACATTTCTAGGAATATTCTACCTTGACATCCTTTCCACATAACGAAAAACCATATATTTATCTTATCAGAACATGACCATAAAAGTTATATTGATACCCAATATTTTGAAGTGATCTATGTGGGTTCTAATTCCTTACATGATGATACATTTTGATCCTTTTATATGGGTCTGATCCCAACATCAAAAAAATCAAATCTCCTTGGAATACCATAAAATCCATAGAAACATTAGCCTCCCAAGACGATAATAAGCTTTATAGTTCCCCAATGCAGGGTTATAAAACTTACAACATGATGATGATGAAAAAAGATTAACTAATCTATACATAAGGTGATACCATTGATAGATAACCTTACATACATATAGATGTCTCTATTGAAAAATAACCATATATATCTACAAATGATTCTATATTCCATACATGCTAATAATTTTATGTCAATCATAGGTTAATCTATATAATTCTTGGTAATTAATAATGGATTATCGAATATGTCTTAAATCTATAAGAGATTATCAGAGTAAAAAGTAATTCACCATGATGGTGTGGGATGATATTAACCTCCCATCCTGTTGACTGATGTGATTTCATAAGCATTAATTTCCAAAATCCCTAATGTGATCCTTCCATTAGAACCAAATACCCTTTTGATATAAAACCTTTGGGTGATTCCAATTACATGAACAACCCATTGGAAACTATTCGGAAATATAAAATCATCATGAGGCATAAATATTAAGAGGGAAAATGGTGAACCTGATGTGAATGACCTAACTATGGAATCTTCTTCACAAGATAAAATGGATAAACTTACAAGTCTTCATCAGACCACTTATTCCCTCAAGGAAACCCCATTTTAATCAGTAGAAAGAACTCATATGAATGTTATTATAACAAAAGTGATTGTTGTGCCTTAATTTTATAGTTCTCCAATACTTTGGGTAATGTTTTAGTCCATCAAGACAACATTCATGAGATTAATAAGTGAACCTAATCCATAATGGGGCTTTTTTAACCATGATGATTTTGTGATTAGCCCTGAACTATGTTTATAATTCCATGTTTAAAGTATTTATACTATTTCCCATGTTTCCTTTATGTTATCATAAATTATCTGGCCTCATTGATCATTTTAATGATTCACAACACTTTTATGTCTCGTTGATATGTCTATTATCAATCATTTAATAATTACATTTAAAAAATCCATGTTTATTCTGTAATGGCGATTTATAGCTCACCACATTCTTATGTATGTGTTTATGATATCCCGTTCAGTTTTATATATGATGGACTAATATAATATAGTTAAATATTTTTTCAATAATGTTGACATATTCACTGATTTAAGTTGTTATATAATGTATCCAATTCCCAATGAAACCAATCTTATGAATATTCAAGGTTTTATTATGTATAATCTTATGTAACAAATATTGATATAAAATTAAATAAATGTAAGGGTCTCCATAGCTATGGTGGAACTATCCACCATTTCCTTCAAGAAAATATTCATTACAATTTTTCATTCCACTAAAAGAATAGCACCATGTTCACTCAACTAAAATAGCTTTTCCACTACACGTGGAATCTCTCCCATTCTTTTTCATGATGTGTTCATATTTAATCACATAAAAAAATATACTCCAAATAAATGGTTCACCTATGACATGATCTTGTTGTAATGGCCATCATGAAATTTTCTCGCCCAAGAGATCTCATCAGCTACTAAAGATGGTGAAATGCACTACAATTCTGGGAAATGTCTGGAATTTTCCATCACTGAATATCCTTTTAGTGTTAGTTACATTAACTTTTGAGACTTCTCCTCCCTAGATGTTTCTAAATATTAGTTTCGATGGACTATCAACTCAAATTTTGTACATGATAACTCATTCTCCTTTGCATCATTCTATAAAATATCACACCAACATTTACCAGGTCCATGAATCAAAAAAATAATTAATACATAAACATCATATCAGTGGGTGAATCATGTTAGTTGAATATCATTTGGACTGAATCAATCTTGATTTTTTCCTCATGGGGTCCCAAGTCCATAGTGAACACACGTGGATGCTATAGATGTAATTCTCTATTCATTTCAGACGTGAAAGGCTAGGTGATATTATTATTCTATCTGTTGAATGAATGACCCTCCATAATTTGACATGAATTAGAACTTCACTATGATCTATCAGATTTAAAATAATATTTAGATCATCTATGTTAGGGGTGTACTAATTTCCACTAACAAATTCATAGCCCAAATACTTAAAGGATTATTTTTCACTAAAAAACTCACTCAATATAACACAAGATTTATCAAATGTGCCTAACAAAACAGGTGAAAAAACTTATAAAAACTACTCCATTTCTCCCAAACCATGTTTCAAAGCAATGAATAATAGTTATTTAATTTCATTAATCATATATATCAAGTATGTCATTTCAATTGTTTATAAAAAATTATATATCTCTTGTAATATATATTTTATTATCATGGGCATTGTAGGTCAAGATATATCCTTATGTGCCTATCATAAAGTATGTATTCTCATCTTGGGCCATACCTGTCGAAGAGTATAATTATTAAGAAATAGTAAAATCATATAACATATGAATCACCATATGTGAAATAATATAAATATGTAAAAATGAATAACATAAAAAACATTCCCATCTATGGGAACTCAAATTTTCCCCATGCATGGTTTAACTACACTCATGCACATGATAGTTATTGAGTTCCAACAACTTCCAAGTACAATTTATACATTTTACCTATATTAAATTAATTGAAAAGAGAACCCTTATGGTATGATAAAACTATGTAACATCCTTCACTTGGAAACTCTCTCACATGACCCAAATGGGTTGGTTATGGGTCCTCAAGAACGCCTCCTCATAATCCAGCTGACTATTAGAAGTGATATGTTATTTATAATATGGAGACTAACCCTTTGTTTAGAGTTAAAATAATGTAGTAAAAATTGAGATATAATAATCTTGGATTTAAAAATTTTCATAAATAGTACATCATATAACTTTTATATAAATAGAGTAACCCATAAGAAAATGTTAATTAATTATGTAATAATAAATTGAAATGTATCAAAATGAATAACTAAAAAACTCAAAATGGATGTATCATAAAACTGAATGAAAAATAAAATACTTAATTCCTAAACCCTATATGAGACTTATTCCTAAACTTTAATCCAAATATAACTTCAAAATTAGTAAAAATCTCCCCTACACAAGTCCAACCTATACCTATGTTATATTCTCAGGTACCCAATGGTGGATGTGTGAGTTAAACATAGTAGGTCTCCAACAACACGTGTAAATGAAACTAGTATGATAATTCATTCATGTAAAAATTTAATAAGAATGTGTATTAACTAATCAGTCAAAACATTATATTAATAAAACTGATTATTCATCCTGTGGAATGTCTAAAAAAATAGAACAACCATTTCTACTATAACCATTGACTATGGAATAAGAAAACAACAATGAAGAAGGATGTATAAAATATTTTTTTCTTCCAAGAATAACTATATATAGTTGAGTTTATGCATCAAATTGGAAAATCCCACTATATAATAATTTAATCAAGTTTCGCTGGGTATAACACACTTTATATAAACATCAGCATGTATCCCTGGGTGAAGCCCTCAATTTTATCATTCAAACATGTATCAATAGGCATAGAATACATTTTAATAATTTCATCATCACCGGGAATTTCCCTATGTATAATCACCTTGAAATAAAAATCGGTCATTCCCTCTATAAAATAAATACAATATTAAACAAAAATATTCATAATTGATCAAATATCACACTATGAAAACCTAAGTGAAATATCCACACGAGAATCAATGTAGCATTGAAAAGAGGATGTGTGAATCTATGATTTCATTTTCTTTTATATTATCCTCCTTATATAATAATATTATCTGCCAGTTTAGAAAATATAACTTTTCTGAAAACAAAACTTTCAGACCACTACAATAATACAATAATTTAAAAGGTCCACTACTAAGTAAGTGTAGCTAATACTATTCAGGGTTTGAAAATAATCAAATATCACATAATCCACGGGAAAAAATCCTTATATTTCAGTTCAATAAGTTGGAAATACCCTTGCACTATTGTATAACAATGAACAATACAACAGTAGATGTAATTTTTTTGCATGAATAATGTAAATATGATATCCTAACGTGTTAAAAAACATCAATAGTTTGTTCCAAAAAATTCTATTGTGATGATTCACCAATTTCACATTTAGAAATATTTGAAACAAAATTATTCACATTAATTCCTAGAATTTGGTAGAATTTTTTTTTTGTAAAATGTTTGAAAACTCAATCTGATGGTCAATTACATTCTTTAGTCTGATTCTTCATTCATGAAAACAATTATTAATAGATAATCTAGTGACAATCCTATATCTCTTCAATATTTCCCCGAAAATGTTTTGTCAGATTGATGAGTCTAATCTAATAACATCCAAACAATAACTCATCCACATGATTATTATAACTTAAAATATTGTTCAATGAATATTTTTTAGGAAAATAATCTTCTCCCAAAAAAACATTTATTTATAGAATCTCTATAAATGGAATGGGAAGGAATCTAAAAATTCATACTCTATTAATTTAAATTCTTGAATCTATAATTTCGCATTCCTTTTAATATCATGATTGGCTTCATCAATGCTTATAAACACTTATATATGTTTATAAACTCTTAATTAATCTTCTCAAAACATTAGAATGATTTGAAATTATAAATTATTCTTCAGTATGATATAATTTTTCATTCTGAAATGGGGTTTCACTATGATTCACTTTCTCATTCTAATGCTGAAAACCAACTGAACCATTGAAAATATATATCCTTTTACATTATTTAAACTTCATTATGTTTAGTTTCTTTATCATATTATTATCACGCCTTTCAAGATATTCCTTTAATTTTTTTACGATTATCATTGAATCATACATTGATTCCAGAACCCTTTTATGAAACATTGGTAGCATCATCACATTTTCACTTCTCTGCATTATCTATCAAATTACATGATTTGTTTTTTCACTTGGTCTGATGAACTCCTCCCTTCAATGAGTTATTTTTGTTAGTATGGAACTCATATATTGGTATCTATTTCCCATATTAATTATATGTGTTCGATCCTATCCATGAGTCATGAACCACATAAATCAATTCAGATACATTTATGAGATTTTTTTAATACATTAATGTGATTCATCTGTTTGATTAATAGCTGATCACATATAGTGGAACTGTATCTAAAGATTTATGTTATTCTTCGGTGCAAAAAATAAAAAATAAAAAATAATTTAAAAATCCATCGATTAATCATTTCTACATAATGTTGATATATTAGTTTCTATGATAAATTATTTCTTTTAGATTATTTGAAACTGTTTATTGATCATATAGAATAGTTCATTTAGTGGATCTGACAAACCAATGAATCAACATGTCTAATTGATTTGACAATTGTTAAATCTGTATAATTTTTGACTTAATAATATATTTTCTTCCATGAACTCCTACTTTTAACCTAACTTCAACTTGATGTATGAGACATTCGGATTGGCATAGGATCATTTGACATAAAAAACATTTTTTTCCACATTAAATTCACAACTCATGGATTACATTTTTAAAAAAAATTGATATCAAGGACTTCATCCAAAGGAATACATCATCATATTTTGTATTGAATATCCATATAGACATTTAGACTCAGATGAAACATTTCAGTCTAATAAAAAAATAATATTCTAGACCCAATGTTAATCCAATGATAATTTAATCCATAAATCATATTTAAAATATAAAACTAAATCTAGTGGATCTTTGTAATAATTGTTCATCATATATTTTGACTCTGATAATCTTTTTTTATGAATGTTGAATTTTAAATGTAAATTTATTTTCTGTAAAGAGAAAAAAAATGAAAAAAACATATATCACCTCTTTCTGCATTAAAAACAATTTCATCCACAATGGTCCCAAATAATCTCCCCTTTGGAAATTATTACTTACTATTTTTTATAATTCATTAAATATTTATAAACTCAATTTATGGATCGATGATAAAAAATTATAAGCCAACGTGAGATAACTCACTGTAGGAAACAAAAATCATTTACATCAATACCACACTACCTAAAAGTAGTGACCAGGGATCATAAATTCATTCACTTTTATATCGTTATAGTTATCAAAAATTCATTAAAAATACAAAAAAATTAGAAAATATCTAATATGTTCCTATAATAAATTTCTCACACACACTACAATAAACAAAATAAATAGTTCACACACATACATGATGAATTTAATACATACCCATAACCCCACATATATTAATTATTCTTTAATGGTATTATAAAATAAAAATGGATTGAAATATTAAAAATTAATTTTATTACATTTTAAAACGCATTAATAATACTAGAATATATATGGAATAGAAACACATACCTCAACCTTTAAGAGAAAGAGGTTTTACACATATTCTCATCATCAGTTTCAAAAATAATTACTTTGTAATTGTTTTTTTTATTTCATCGACATGTTCCGGTATAAGAATATACTCCATCGTGATTTTATAATTATCCTCATTTTCTATGATTAAGTGATAGTTGATATCAAAAGGTATTGATTGAAATTGTGGGACTATGTTTCATATAATGTTTTTTGTACGTTGATTATCACAACCTAATAGAATGGGAAACATCAATAGATCAAATAAGTGTTACCACTAAGTCTTCATCCACGTAAGTGGGTTCCTAGATTGTGTATAGGAAACATACTTAGATCCTTCCCTAATAACTGCTACTGAATTATATTAATTTTTATCATAATCCACACAACATAACAAATTAATGAAAACTCTACCATATTTTTATCATTTATCATATTCACATCCTATACAATCATAATCAATATAAGCAAACAAATCAATTCTTCACGAGCTATCATTCCTGATTATGAAATCATTGGGGTGTTTGATATATATTAGAATTAGTTTTTATCCAAGATATGTGATTCATTTAGAACAAATTATGTCCTTTAATAGAACATATATAAATTAAAAATATTTGGTATTGAGGCATTCAGATATAAAAAAGATCCAATAACCTTTTAAATCACTTCATTTTTAACACTCTTAACATCATCATAATTAGTCCACATGGTTCCCATTAAAATAGTTATGGAATTAATTTTTAAATTTTCTATGTAATACTTATTGATATTTTCTTTATTATACATTAATCAGGAAAGAATAATTTTCTTATTCTTTTGTAATATTAGTATTTGATGATGGTATTTCATTTCACAATGTATCGATTTTTAAAATAACATCTTTATTTCTTCCTCAATCCTTTATCAGGTTCATTTATCAATCCAAAAAATATTAAATCATCAATATATGAAATTAAAATTATGTTAATATTATTTATTTATTTGATGTTTATATTACTAGAAAGTCTTTATTTCATAAGATTAAACATCCTTAATATGGAATTAATTTTTTAATAAAATGCCCATTGAGATTTATTTTTCCCCTAAAAGTAATTATTTAAATTGAACACATAAATTTCATCCTTCCAATTAAAATATAAACATGGTTTTTCTAAATAAATTCAATCATCGAGTTCCATAGACATAAAATCTTACTTAATAGTAATCGTAAAACTATATATTTTTTATATAGACATTGTAATAAATATTCTAATAGTTTCTCATCATTTAGACAGTGTAAAAGACTCATAAAAATAAAATCCTTAAATATTTGTGTAAACATTGGAAATGAATCAATATTTTCTTCTAATCACATTATAATATACATTCAAATTTGTTTAGAACACCAACATTTTAATAATAACATTTTTATCATTTTTTCAATGTGAATGTTCCAAAGTATCCTTTTTCTCAATCTGATTTAAAACTTCATTAGTAAAATGAAACCATTCTAAATTCTTATAATCATTATTAAAATATTTTCAAATAAAATGTTAATATGAAAAAGTATATATATCCATGATTGATGTCCAACATGTTTGAAATTTTTTTCATTGATCACCAATAATGTTTTGTACATCCACATACTTCCTAAACCTATAATGAGATGTATGAAATATTTCCTCATCACACTAGATAATTTAGTCTTATTAATCTTTCTATGTACCTTCACAAATGTTGAAATCCATTTAATGTTTGTTAAAAAAAATTTCTTCATAATATGCATCATCCTCGTCAACATGTGTTTATAGAAAACATTCCTTATATTTACCTAGAAATTCTACTTCAAAAAAATTACAATTCTTCTTATAGTATTATTTAAAGATCTATATCTACTTCATTATCAAGAATCACCATGATGGATTCCATATTCAACTATCGAATCATATTTTATAGAGTTTCCACCTTTGATCATTATTATGCAAGGACTCCTATAAAAAATTAATTATATCAAACAAGGTGTTTTATCAAAAAACAATTCATATGGATCCAAACTAGATCATGGATTATAGAAACATTTATTCTAATTATAAACAGTTTCTCTTGTATAATTCCACTAAAAGTAATGATAAATACAATGATCAATCAATAGTGAATTCTATATTTCATAAAAACATGTAATCATCTTTTCGATGATACCGTTTTTTGTGGTGTGGGTGTTTTACTAAAATTATGCTGAAGTATTTTTTTTCAATATAACATCTAAACAATTTATTATTGTATTCAAGAGATTTATCAGTTCACAAATTTATCATAGAATTCCCACATTCTTCCTCAATATTTCTCTTGAAACGCAAAATAAAAATAGAGGTTCTGATTAATATATTTTTGATATATTATACAAGAAAAGTGAGTAAAATGATAATTAAAGGAAATGAAGTAATTATATATGATATTTGATTATTTTATATTGGACCAAAAATATGAGAATGAATTATTTCCAGTGGATGAGATGATCCAATATCAATAGTGTTAGGCACTTAGTTTGTAATCAACCTTTTTTTAAAAATTTTACATCACTGATCTCTACTTGTTGACATATTAAGAATATCACATAAACTTTTTAACATTAATAAAATATTCATTTTTTATCTTACACATATGTCTGAACCTTTTATGCTACAACAGATATTATTCTATAATTTATAGATACCCTAAATTATGTACTTGACGAACTAGAAAAAAATATCCTTTTATATGTTTTCCTCTTATATAAAATTCTCCATCTTCTACACTATTAATAAAATTAACTTTTCTAAAAAAATGTTATATAATTTTTCATAATTTTTTCACACTCAATAGATTCTGTTTCAAACAATAAAAAATAATGTTTTATCATATTTATAATTTTTCCCCAATAATTGGGGATCAAATTAATTGTATTATGAGGTATTAGAATTTACCAAATGCCAATATTATTTATTTGAGCTCATTCACATTATTTTACAATATCATATATCAATTCATATAATAAGAACACCTAATTTTTTAAAATTCAGGGTCGTTTCCCTATTTGAGATTTGAGAGGTGTTTTTATGACACCAATTTATTCTATCCCTTTATCAATATTTATATATAGAATTTAATAATTGATATTAACATGTTGTTGTTTCCATAACAAGATAATATACTCTTTTTCAAGTTGTCTTGGTTGTTCACTTCTTTCAGAAATTGTTTTTAAAGTTCAGAATCTATTATCAACATCCGTAACACCATTATAATAATTAATTGTTGAGAGGATTTAATCTCAGTTAATGATTTAATTATATAAACCATGGGATAATTATTGTGTTTTTTATTTAACCTACATATAAATTATATATCCCAAAATCTACCACAATATGACTAGTAACAATAGATGAATATTTAACTCTTTAACATTCATACCTCATGGGGTTGTGAAAATGTTTTCAATAAACATTATTATGTTTCCTAATAGAACATTGTTAAGGACTAAACATTTTTTATTACTTCTAATATTTTTCATAAATTCAGAATTTATTTTGGAAATATCAGAATCACAATTGATTGAAATTTTTTATCAAGAAATAGAAAATGTTGAATATTTTAAATTTCAAACATTGTATGTTTTGGAAGCATATATGATTTTTTTCATCCTCCATCATCATAGGAAAAATTTTCATTTTATTTTCAACATTTAATGGTAACTTTTGATGACCCATCATAGGTTTATCCATTATATAATATTCACTATGTAGTGATACATATTTCATGAAACATTAACTCCCTGATCATATTCAGAAAAGTACTATTGAATATTTTCCGACTCTTTATCCTCTTCTGTTATCTTTACATTAAGATATTGATTCTAATAATTTATTCATTCAAGAGAATTCATCCAAAAAAATCCTATTAATATTTCATATCACCATCAAAAAAAATACTTTCATGATTGTTTTATTTTGGAATTTCATTCCTAAAATTCATTATTTCATTTTCTATTTTTACAATATTTTTGAGACCTTATTTAAACTCTCTATTATGATGAAACTCTAATTAAATCTCTTATAAATCAGAAATAATTATTTCAATAACCTAATTATTAATATTTTTAATAAAAATATTTTATCCAGAAACATCATTATATTTTTTAGCTTTAACTTCTCTATCTTATGCATCATCATATTTAGATAAAAACACTCTCCTTTCTTATATGGAGAACTTTTTTTATTTTTTACATTTTAAAAAATTTTAATCTATCAAAAACATTATTCAAATATCTTATTAGACTTATATATTTATCATCACTATATTTATCATTCTTTTTTTGATGAAAATAAAGTAATAGTTCCCAGCATTTCAATATTAAAAAAAATTCAGATGTAGATTCCCTTCATAATTTCTTGTACATCATTTAAAATTTTTAGAAATAACGATTCAAACTTATCACTATTGATACTAACATATTATTCAGATCCATAATCACCAACTTATTCATCAATAATAATCTTCTCAGACATTCGATTCTTCGCATCCTTGATAGAAATTTCACAGTAAACATTTCCTTTGGGATTTATGAATTTCTCCCATATCATTTGATATGTAATAAGTGTACTATGATGGTCATCCAAGGATATATATTTAGGATCACTATAATCAAAATATGAATCTTTGGCATCATACCCATCCAGACGAATTCAAATTATATTATCAATAATAGTTAAATGTTCCTGCTTCTCACAAAGACAACTTATTGTTCTCACAATATATTCTACCCTTATAACGATGTCACTAATAGATTCATAATAACCCTTTTTGAGATATTCATAATTCATCTAATATATTTCAAAAATTTCCTTCTTCATCTTCATATTTACCTTATAAATGCTTTTCATCTATTTCTAGATATCCATAATAGTTGAAACTCCCTTCACAATAAGGAACTCACATTCTTAAAGAGATAGAGAGTAAATCACTATTACCAATTCAATCATTCAACATATTTTTCTTATCAACATATATAAGAGGATCATTTTTTAAAAAAATAAGAAAAATATCTATAGTAACATACGTAGCATCATACCTAATACATATAAGATGAGATAACCTTATATCTTTCTAAATATGGGTTTTCGACACTTTTTTCAGGGCAGTCATCCATCTATGGGGATGAAATTATTGTTTCCCCGCATCCCCACTTTCCAAAAGCATACGAAATCCATCACTTCTTTAGGGATGTATGCTCATTGATCGAAACAGGATGATGGGATGTCAGTCTCTCCTTCTGTGGAGTCCTAGAAATATATCGCATATTCTTTGTCTCCCTTAATGATTAAGATGTTGTTCATGAAATTATTCATGGTTCCATATCTTTGTGGACACCATTTGCTTATGTTTCATCTATTATTCCATTCCAAGGGGTCAGTTATAGGAAGAAAAATTCGGTTAGGGTTGTAATCACATCTTGCATCGCTGGTGTGTCTGGACACTGAAACACTAGTACACCTAGTGGTTATCTTATAATAGATCTTCCCAATGGCACAAAAGATCAAGTGATAACACATTGAATGAGGGAAATTATATGATGGAGGCATGTATAAATGGTTTTCCTCAGATTGCCCTGTATATCATGGGGTATTCCAGGAGTTTAACATCTATTGGATATGAATCAGACTAATCGGGACATAGTAAGAGGGGATCAAATTTTTACATCCTAAGGAAGGATCAACATGAAATTTTACCAAAATGATTGGTCATAACGCCCCAAAAATCAGTGGATCCAGAGTTGTGTGTCATTTAAAGGGAAGATTTTGCCTCTTGAGGGTTCATCTGGACACCTTTGAGGTTAGATTTTGAGGGTTTACCCTAGATAGGGGAACAACAAGTCTTAAGATTTGCTCGGATTGGACTTCATGGAGGCTTCATATATACCATGTAGAGAATAAAGGGATCAAAACCTACAGAGTTTGAATGGGTGGTGCATGGAATTGTGTTCTAGACAATGCAAAACAACCCATGAGAATGTTGGGGTTTATGAATGGATAGCGGTCCATATGGATTTCATGATTTCCCCGGGATGCAGAGGCCAAGTTAAAATCAGAATAAAATAAGAGGGAGTGTCTAAGAATGAGTATGATTGGAGTGAAACTAATGAGAGGATGGTGGTGCTAGGCTTGATCATCATGGAGGTTTCCTATATATTCAAATGGTTTGGAATCAAAGTCCATGTCATTTTGGAATTGGATGATGAGTCACTAGAGGAGGAGACATGTGATAATGGACCCATGGATGGGGACCAGATGTGAATGGAACCAATAGGTTAAGGCATGATCATACCCTATCACAAATCCACAAGGGAGAGATCAGTATGGGAAATGGATAATGGGATTGAACCATATGGAGGCTTTATATGTATCCTTATGGCAGGGAATCACAATCCTTTTATTTCATTATAGGTCATAGAATATCGGTGTACACAAAGTATAAAAACAATAAGAAATGTTGGGGATTATACATGGTTAGCTTCCTACCAAAAGAGGGGCTCTCCTTGTTGGAGTTGTATAAATTGAGTGTGCGGCTCAAACATGATTAGCTACCTGAGAATTGGTTTGACACCACTTAGGGGAGAACCATGGATGTGGGTCCCAAAATATGGGATGCTAATGTTTACCGGTGTTTGCGGATTATACATTAGGTAGAATTCCTACATACCATGTCTTGGATATGGGGATCAAAATCCACATTGTTCAAGAGCATATTCTTTGATGTCATGAAGGATGAGAGGGGTACACAATTTAATGTTATGTGGGATGAGGCTGTAGTTATGTGAGGTGGATGTGACCAATGGGTGATGGTATTGAACCTCAATTATGATTCTTTCAAACCATTCATGAAAATGGGAAAGGATCAATTTACACTTAGTTTGAGAGAGAGGGGCTTGGGGCTGACACATGGTTAGATAATAAAATATGATTTCAAAGTTGATGGTTACTCTATGCCCATGTGATCTATGCTCGGTGTGAGAAACAAGAGGTGGCAAGAAACCTGATGATCTTTTCATGAGAGGTGCGGCCATGAGGAATGGTGTTGGGGCATTGGCGTGGTTAATAGCCTAATGAAAGGAATATTTGGACTTACTCTCTGAGGGAAGCCTGGGTAGGTTTCTAGATGTACGATGAAAATATGCCTGTGATACATGGTTCACAATATTAAGGTCTGTTAGGGATTACACAAGAGATTCCTGAGGCACACATGGAGACAAAGTGCAATGAGAGATGAGAAGTGGAAGGGTGTTGGTGAACGCCCTCATCATGGTCCTCATGGGCTTGTCAATCATGCGGTGGTCATAATTTAACATCATGTATTGAGGATGCTGATTCATTGAATTTTAAGATCTTATAGCTCAGATGATGGGGATTCAATCCTCACCCACAAGACATACATAACTAGCATTCTTTAACCATCAAGGATGGGAAGGTACAAGAACATCCATGTCTAAATGGGGTTGTGGAGTGATCCATTGAGGGGTCCATGTTAGCATGGCTATGTAAAGGAGAAATAGACAATAGTGTTTCCATGCAATGAAGAACAATGAAGGGAAACACCATATTAATCAAACCCATAATAAAATTGAATTTACTTCGTACAATCCTGGAGGTCTGCATGTGAGATTATTCTACAAGATAGGGGTGTGACATGTAAGAGGGGATTATAAATGGTACCTTTGGGTCATGAAGAAAAATTGAGCATATAAGGAGTAGAGTGCACTAGACTGACGTATTATTAGCATGATGAGGGTTGGCACGCAATATTGAATGGTTTCACATGAAATTAGGTGATACACACAAGTGGGATCACTGGACACAAGATTGGCATGACACAAATGAAAACATTCATGCAAGAAGAATCTTTTGGGAGCAATTACATAAGAGTAAAATGAAATGGGTGACGGTCAATCCCTAGTCGGCCCTCTTAAAGGGGGACCAATTGGATACCTGTTGCATAATATCCATTACCTTGAGGCCATGTCTTTTAGATGGTCACAAAAGTCATTATATTTCACTAAAGGGAGCGACGATACATCTTCTGTAATGGTCCCCTGGAATACAGAGGTACATTGCTATTTTTATCTGAAAACATCCGTAGTGGCATGCAAAGTGGCCTATGTACATGGGGTATTTCATGTCACATTGGGAATGGAATATCCTCCACGTGGTACGTATTATTGCACTCTAGTCATATTTCTTTAGCGTTACTTGAATGGCTATTTTTGGAAGTTATATGCAGAAGAATGCATTTTACATGACATTCAGCATGGAAGATCTTGTGTGTGGTGTTCCATCTTATCCAAAAATCTCAAATCTTGTGAACACCTCCATTGGACATCTCATGATCAGCCGTTGATTCCAAATATACCTTTAGTTTGTTGAAAAATGTCCATTCATGGATTTAACTAAAATTTTGATCTAAAACCCCCCCTCAAAATTGAATAAAAAAGGGGACCTAAAAGTCCAATTCTAAGGGAAATGTTGAAAAGTAGAGTGTCTAACATTTGGTGTGTACAAAAATGACTATTTTTCTTGAAAACCACTTCTGTGTGGGTGAAGGGTCATTCTGCGACTATAAATATACTATGCAGACAAGGATCCATACATTAAATTTCATGTTCAATAAGTGACTTTTCCATCATGTTCATATGATCCTCCTTTCAATGAAAAATGTACTGAATATTTTCGATGACTTAGGTGTATCCGTTGATTCTATCGTGTTACATATAAATCTTGCATGCCCATTACTTGGCTTAATTTTCAATGGCTATCACCAATCTTGCATGCTACTATTTGTCTTACAAGCCAAATAAATATTCATTCATGCAATTATATTTTTCAATTCTGTGTTCTGATGGAAATGGATTCTCAATAGACCAATACTAAGAGGGAAGAAAATGCTAATTCTAGGATGACCCATATAATAAAAAACCCTCATATTCATTAGGCGAGAAGAGTCATGTCTGATAATTAGATTTTTTTTGTATGCTGAAAAGTTCTCAGAAGGACTACATTTTGAGTGATAGTCTACTGATATGGAACTTATTTATTCTAAAATAGGTTCTTATTCTCAGATTTTAGATAGGCACACCATATTCATGGGTAACACATGAGGATAGCCTTCCACATTATAACATCACTAGAAATGGTCAACTCGCCATGGAATCCCAAAAAATGGTTGTTTATGTTATGAATCTAAAGACCAGGACTGTTGTGGGAAAGATCCGAATCCTAAGAAATATTCAGCTCAATATGTGATCTCTTTCAGAATAATCATAACCAATGAGACCAAAGGTAGGCATGAATGGGACTTTAGTTTCGGGGGAAACATTCTGAGGGAATAGGAATGGGTGTACTTGGTATGCCATGCATTTGAAGAGTTCGGGGTAGACCTGTTATCTATTAGGTTATTTGAATCTATATGGACTTCACATTTCCATTTTTTGTGGACCTTATTTGCCGATAAGGTTTTCAATGAAAATCGGTTGCATGTGGAAGATGCAAATTAATGTGTATATAGGGGTTTTTGGAAGATTGGTATACCTGTATCCTTTTCCAATTGTGGATCATGTTCATAACTTCAGGTTTTTGTGAGGTCTTCACCTTTTCCCCTACTGATGTTAATGTCATCCTAACAATAGAGTATATCGACCATTTGAGAAAAGAGTATCTTAATCTAATTCCATGGAAACACATTCAGCAAATAAAGGCAGCCAGTGTGGAATATGGACAATGGGGAAGCAGAAGAGGTACTGTTCGGGAGTTGAGACCAGAAATAATTCAAGTAGATGGAATGTCGTAGGTTGGAACTCTGTCGGAGGGAGTGTCATAAGGTGACAATGTTCTTATTCCTTTAATATAGTAGTGGTCCCAGGGGTGGCCTTGTCAGATAGCTAGGAAACTCCCTAGGTAGAAACTAATATTGTTTTAAATGACAAATTCTTATACCATTTTCCCATATCTACAGTATTCCTATAGGATACTGCAACAATTAATGTCCACTAAATAGCTATGGCAGAGACTGGTGTGCACTGTGATTGACCTACTAGGCTTAGCATCCATTCAGGAGGCATAGAGGGTGGTCTTACATTTCCAACAGATATACCAGAGATCCATGGATATTTTTTCATTCCAATGGGGGTTGTATATAGAACCACATATCCTATGGAATGTAATTCTTTCCCATGAGCCTGACTTGGAAAATATGATGTTCGAGGATGAAGACGATGAGGATGAAGAAGAAGAAGAAGAAAGGGTGGAATAAAATAAAGTAGAAGATGATAAAGAAGAGGAAGAGGGAGAAGAGGAAGAAGAGTAAGAGTGAGATGAATAGGTTGGAGGGTGAAGTTCATAGTGGTGAGAGACATTAAGAAACTGTCATCTTCAAGGGAATTCCATGTGGGACTGGAAAAAGCAGAGGCTCTGACTTGGATCTAGATGAACAACTTGTGGCGAGTCTCAACTCGTATCTATTTTGGTATTTCAATTTTTATAATTCGAATCCACTAACCTACTTTCCCCTATTTAGGAGCACATTTATGATGATAACAATAAATATCCCCCTTTAGATGATGAAAATGTAGCCATGGATGTGGAAGGACATCCTCATGAATATTTATATAGGATTGAGCAGGGTGGTGGACCGACAAAGGTTAAAGTGGTCGAAGGACCATCCATGATTGAAGTTTCCATGAAAAAGCCTGGAGGAGAGGCAGAAATGGCAACGTCATAGTCTCATTCAATTACTTTTTATCACAAGGTGCCAACCCCAATTGTTGAATTAATAAGTGTCGAGGGACCTACTGTGGTGGAAGATCCAACCATTACATAGGAACTGGACATCGTTGATATTGGATCTGGTTTGTTTTTTCCTTTTTTGGCCCTCCTAATTTTTTGGGAAACACGGATGACCAAGATATCAGTTTCCAATGTAGTGATCACAAGGATGGAGGATTGAAAAACTGTCATGCCCAAAACATCCATGGGATCTCTACAAGTGATGGCACCAGTTAACACATAGAAAATAATTCAAACTGGTCCATACATGGCACCTAGTGATAAATATGTTGCAATTGTGGGTGACACTTCTACTAAGTTTGATCTACAAGATGGCGGGGGTGAGGTGGCTGAAGAAGAAAGAGTGCCTGAAGAGAACCCTATTATGGAACTACTAGAGATTTTCCTAGCATACAGGCCTGGAAATGTTGAGGATATGGATTATTGTGATCATAATGAGCCTTAGGAGAGTAATAAGACACGATACAAGGCGAGAAAGTGCATCAAATTTATAAGGCCCCGACCTTAAACCTTACTTAATATTTAATTAAATGAATAATTCACATTGAGGATATTTTCAGGTTTAGAGTTTTAGATAATTAGGACATAACTATTACATCTCAAAAGATTACAAAGTAGAAACTTCTACTAAGTTTCCATAAAATAAAAACTCTTAAAAAGAAACATGTCTAGTTCCATGTTTTAGGTAGCATGACTTTCCCTTGATCACATCCTTGAACCTATTCCATGTTAAGTCCTGTGAAAAACATTTCAAAAACTTGGGATGAGCATAAAAAGCTCAGTAAGGGATACACAAAGAATGAAAACTGTTAGTTTTTCAAAACAACAAGTAAACCATGTATACTTTAACAAAGTAATACTTTTCACCTTTTCGAAGTAGTAAAAACTCTTCACTGAATAAAAGTTCATTACATACCCTTATGTAACCAAAAGATTACCATAAAACCCATATAAGGATCACATAACATATAAAGGTAACTTGGGACATAAACTTACTTAAGTCGAATAACCTTACGGTCGACTTCCACACATACTTAATGGAATAGCCATACGGCCGACTTCCACACATACTTAATGGAATAGTCATACGGAAGACTTCCATACCCAATGCATTGGAGGTTATAACGTAACCACCCGTCCCGGTATTCATAGCACCACCTGTCATATGGCTTATCACGTAACCACCCGTAAAATGTCCAAGTACCATTATAAAATTATAACACATAAAACCAACATAAAGGAATGATCACATTTCCACATTTCAATCACAATATATCATTTAAATATATTGACATAATAGAATCCTTTATCAAAACCATTTTAAATACCAAAATACAAAAAAATTATATGGTATTTATTTTATTTTAAAAACATTACGGCTTGTTGAGGAAGCCAAATATCAAATAATACTCGCGGCGGCAGAAAAGGTCATTGTCACCACGTACGTAAAAAGAAACATTCCTTTTTGTTGTTTAGTAAAACACTTCATAGAAAAAGATTCCCTTTGAATAAACATAAAAGTCAAATGGGTTTATACACCGTATAAAAGAAGGTTTTGTATAAAACAAAATATTCCTCAATGAATGGAGATTGAGATGAAGACCCTTACAGAGACGGTATCCTTGGTTTAAGGATAAATCAATTGCATAATTATGTGTGACAAACGAATACACCAAAAATAAGTGGATATTAAGTGTAAAATGATCAGAGTTAATTCACACATATTCATAGAACAACATATTCAAGGAGTACAAGTTTATCCCAAAGAATCAAATTTGGGTTAAGAAGTTCCCTTGCAAAAAAATTTGACAGCCTAACGGCGTCACTTCAAAATTCAGAAAAAGAGTTGATGAGAGATAAAAAAGGGTATCTCATCACTTGAAAATAAAATTTACATCAATAAGGATATATGATAACATATCCCAACAAAACAATATGTGAATTAAAAGACCCAACAAAATAAGTCTTTTAAAAAGAGGAGGGTGAAAGGTTCCCTTACCGACTTGGGTATCTTTCGAAACATACACCCCATGAAATAAAGACAATACATCATTGATGTAGATACTCACAAACGAAAGTATATTACACAAAGATTAGAATAATGGTAAGTACATACACCACTCAAAGGAAATTGTGGCAAATGTAGCATAAATCTCACGGGAATGAAAGTGTGATGAAAAATCCCTTATGAAAACTCGGCAGCCTAACGACGCCACTTAAAACATCCAAAATGGATTGATGAGATAAAGTAGGGTCTCTAATCATATTAACATAAAGTTTACCAAAAGAGGAATATAAAAGAAAATCCCCCAACATAACAAATAGGATCTTAAAAGAAGTGACATAAAGGAGGGTACTTAAAAAGAAAGAGAGAGGTTAGATCTCTTATGAAAATTTGGCAGCCTAACGGCGCCACCCAAAACATCCAAAATGGATTGATGAGAGAGAATAGGGTCTCTCATCATACGAACAATAAAAATTACAGTAAGATTAATATAAAATAACATCCCAATAACAAGCAAGATGAGCTGCAAAAGGAATGACATAAAAGAACGTACTTAAAAAGAAAGAGAGGAGTAGGATCCCTTACCTCAAGTCCAACTTGTCTTGTTCGTTTCTTTATATTCCTGAATAATAAACATTGGGAAATTTATAATTGATTAAGGAGCTACTATAAATATTATTATTCAGTTCATATCACATATTTTAATGTTATAATAATTGGTTAATAATATGAGTTCATATCAGATGTTTTCGTCAATGTTTTGTACATGAGTCAAAAATTGAACTTGTTGGAAAATAATTTTCCATGTAGTTATAGGTACATCATATCCAGAATAGTATTTATGTTTTAAATATTATATATATCCAGTATATATTCATTTTATACTATTCCATATCATTTGGAGATAAAAAAAGCATCGTTCATGGAGACGGTAGGCCGTACGTACGCATGAACGCTACTTTCATTTTTTCTTTGTCATATTAATGGAATTAAAAAAATGAGAGATATATATATATGTTATAATTCCAGAATTATATCCATCATTTATATGTAATATATTAAATATATATCCATTATATATATTTACTTATAATAGTACATAACATTTTGAGATAAGAAATGAAATGTACCGTTCATGGAGACGGTAAGGCGTACGTACCCCTGAACGCTACTTCCATTTCTATTTCATATTTAATGGAATTAAAACATAATGATACATAATAGTATTTTAATTCCAGTATGGTATCATATATAATATCATTAAATATATCATTTATACGTACCACATATGGTATTAACGAATCAAATCACTTTGAGGGGGCGGTAGTCCGCACTTCCTTAAATGAAGATATCACGTTTACCCATAATGGAAACCATAAAGGTATGCCAGAAATGAAAAATACAGAAGCTTAAGTAAAACATAAACATATTACATATCATATATAAATATAGTTTCATATTAATGTCCACCTTTGAATGTGTTAGAAGAATGTTGAACAATCATCGTTTCGTGAGGTAGAAATTCGCCATCCACAGAAACAGTATGTTCTTTAACCATTAGACGTTGGTGTGTGTAAATGTAGCTTGAATAATTATTATAACTACATCCTAGTATATGTAAGATACTGGATTTGTTACAAAAGAAATTAATAAAAAGAGTTTAGGGGGTTGGAGAAGCAAAATAAAACAAAAGGAATCAAGTGAAGACATTACCTTAAAATCGGGTAACTCCGTTTGGTTTGAGCTCAAAGGCTTCCTTGGGAAGATTTCTGCCCAAAGTGAGGCTTCACGGAGTAATAGAGGGATGTGCAAAGAGAAAATGGGCAGGTTTTGGACGATCCAAAGGCTTTGGAAGTGTGGGTAAGGTGGTAGAGGTGGGGGCCTTTTATAAGAGGAGAGGAGGGGCACTCTTGGAAAGTAAAGAAATGTTACATTATTTTAGAATGTGTTTCGGATATTAATGGTCCCACATTGATGTGTTTCAAGGATAAGGTGATAAGGGTTTGAAATCCACCCATACAATAGGTTTTGGACATGTGTAGGTCTTACATATTACATTATCTTTCCATTTTATTTAAATCGTTAAATAATGAGGTCATCACTGCATCATCATGATGTCATAAATAATTTAATTTATTTACTGTCTAAAAATTATTACAAAAAATATCATGATGTATTAAATCTTTTTATCTTTCTAATGAATATTTATATTTAAAAATATTACTATTATAACCCCATGTAAAAATTATTTTAGTAAAACAACTCATGTTTGTGTCATTTTTATTTTAACATTAAATAAAAAGGTATTAACGTCATTTTCCAACTAAAGTTGCTCCATGGGGTCCCCAAGTTGACTCATGGATTTTCTTGGTCGGCCATGACACATCCAATAAGGTTAGGACATGTGTCAAGTTCATTTCATATTATTACAACATTATTTTTACCTTAAATTACACTAATTACCTCTAATCACGATTAAAAACTTAATAAGGTACTATTCACCAAAAAATTATTTTAATCTCATGGAACTACATTTTACTTCTTAATGACAACCATTTATGTCAGATTTTTGAAATTCAAAACACAGTGGTGGTAAAATTTCATTTAAACGAAAAATCCGTTTTTTATGTACCACTTAGTGGTTTCACTATTCATCAAAAATTGAAGTTTTTCAGAAAAATACCAAAACTTCACCCTAAGCTATATTTGATATTACGAATTCAAAAATGAAGTACATTTTACAAAATTAAAAAAATATAAGTTTCATCAATTAATTTAATAATTAATTCCCGCTGTCAGAGAAAATAGCGTGTTTTTATGAAACAATAAGTATCAAAAGATTGACACTAGTTTAAGTCCGATTTCAAAGTGAAATTAATTCCAACGACCACTATTGGATTTAATGGTAAAAATATTTTCTAATTTCACTTTAAAACCAAATCAAAAGATAATCTAATCATATAAATAAATTAGATTAAAAAGTGGTTTTGAATTAAAATACAACATTTTACAATATTTATTAAAAAATGAACTTTATCAGAAAGATACCAAAAATTTACACAAAGTAAATTTTGATGTCCCAATTCTAAAGAAAAGTTTTATTTGGTCCAATAGAATTTATAAGAGTGAAAAAAACTATATTTAATGATGGTTTTCCATCAAAAGGCGATAAGTTAACCTTTAGTTAAAATTAGGGCATATATGCCTAAAATTGAATTCTTTCTGTATTTTAAGCCTTTATCTTTTATTAGATAAAAGTAAAAACATTTAAAAAACATATATAATCATATTTTAGTTATTTCTATCCTTTCCCGCCAATACAACGGCTATGTGTAAACTACCATTTAAAATAATATTATTTTATTACTAGTGTGCAACATAAGATTTCAATGAAACTCTTTGTTGCGTATCGGGTACGCTATCGAACATAGCAACCCTTTAAAGTAATATTAATATTTTATTCACAAATATGGATAAATATAAAAATTTCATATGCTTTATTTACTCGGGGTGTTACATCCTTCCCCCCTTTTGGGAATTATGTCCTCGCAATTTTAAAATCGGGCACGGAAACATCCTTGAAAGTCCCACATCGGAACAAGAGTCCGTAAAACAATCACTTTAAAATAAAGGGAGAGAAGTACAGAGGTCACCCGAGTTAACCCATACTATGATTCCAAGTAGGAAAATATGGATATGGAATAAAAAACAAAGGGTCATGTTCTGATGGAGAGTGATAGTAAACATGTCTAGGAGAAAGTTAACCATAAGAAAATCACAAACTTGTGATGGGTTATACAGTATTTGATTCCCCATTAGGAAAACTTAATAGACAACATTTTTGTTTTAAGTTACTTTTTATTGAGGAATTTATTCATAAGGAAACATAATCACTTATCATGTTGACTTTCAACTTTTACTAGATTTCTTACAGTAACTCATATTTTCTCCAAAAGACGAGTATTTAGGAAGACTTGTTCACATTAAGAGTACTATAATCAACTTCTAGATAATCACCTAATCTACAAAAGAGAACTATATATTTCCCATGTCTTTAGACAAAATTCAAAACCAAAACCAAAAAGGTTAGTACAAGATCAGATAATCCAGAAAAGGATAACCCTTTATAAAAATAAAATCTATTCTTAATCTCCAAAATTTGTCCAACAAAACCCAAAGTTCAACAAGGACCATTCGATAAACAATTTTTCCATAAAATTCTTCAAAGTAAACCAATATAAGATTGAAACCCAAATATTTGAAGGATTTAGTCACATAGTCTTCCTATTTAAATCGTAACATTTATCTCCAAACAACATCAGTTGCTCCTAAAGTCTCGTATTGAAATGTAATTAACCTAATCACATTTCCTCCATGATAGGTTAGTCATTTTCATAAATAACCCAAAATCAACTTACTCTTAATCCATAAAATCATCTACCTAAAAATAATTAGTCAAACTAACCAGGTACTTCACGTAGTGCAGTGGTAGGCGATAAATACCAGTCGTACTTTGGTTGTGGGTTCGATTCCTACAGCTTTGTCCGACGCGACGGGTTGTCCCACGGTCTGCGTGTTGTCCTTTTTCCAAAACTATATAATTCTTAAAACATTCCCCAAAACGAGATAAAATCTTGAAAAAAATAATCATAACATATTTTAACCTCATGTTTATCTCATGCCTTTCATTTTCCATCATATCATATAATAACCCATAATTACCTCAAAAGTAAGGATCATATAAACTCTAATGGTTACCTTTATAATTATTACCTGAACTTCCACATCGATTGGTCATCTCATACATCATGCATTACAGAACATACCAAGGTTAAAGTGGTTGATCATGACTCCTTGATAGTTGGTTTAGAACAACCACGAGTTTCCTCATTGATTCCCCCATTTTATCTAGTATCTTAATCAGAGAACCACCATAGTTTCCTTCAAACCGGTTGTCTCTTTGGTGCCTGCAAGATCCATCCATTCACTAAAAACAGAAATGTCAGTGTGAGTATATCAACAAAACCATAATGTACTAATGAGGAAGGTAAACACTAAGATATACTTACTCATTCACTTTATCTAAAACTATGACTCTTTCTGAAATCCTAACCATTATGGTAATGTCACTTATGCTTAGAGAATACCCTAACCTCTAAAGTTATCTAAACCGACCTCTGATACCAACTATAAGGCCCCGAACTTAAACCTTACTTAATATTGAATTAAATGAATAATTCACATTGAGGATCTTTTCAGGTTTAGAGATTTAGAGAATTAGGACATAACTATTACGTCTCAAAAGATTACAAAGTAGAAACGTCTACTAAGTTTCCATAAAATAAAAACTCTTAAAAAGAAACATGTCTAGTTCCATGTTTTAGGTAGCATGACTTTCCCTTGATCCCATCCTTGACCCTATTCCACGTTAAGTCCTGTGAAAAACATTTCAAAAACTTGGGATGAGCATAAAAAGCTCAGTATGGAATACACAAAGAATGAAAACTGTTTGTTTTTCAAAACAACAAGTAAACCATGTATACTTTAACAAAGTAATAATTTTCACCTTTTAGAAGTAGTAAAAACTCTTCACTGAATAAAAGATCATTACATACCCTTCTGTAACGAAAAGATTACCATAAAACCCATATAAGGATCACATAACATATAAAGGTAACTTGGGACATAAACATACATAAGTGGAATAACCATACGGTCGACTTCCACACATACTTAATGGAATAGCCATATGGCCGACTTCCACACATACTTAATGGAATAGCCATACGGCCGACTTCCATACCCAATGCATTGGAGGTTATAACGTAACCACCCGTAAAATGTCAAAGTACGATTATAAAATTATAACACATAAAACCAACATAAAGGAATGATAACATTTCCACATTTCAGTCACAATATATCATTTAAATATATTGACATAATAGAATCCTTTATCAAAACCATTTTCATTACCAAAATACGAAAAAAGTATATGGTATTTATTTTATTTTAAAAACATTATGGCTTGTTGAGGAAGCCAAATATCAAATAATACTCGTGGCGGCGGAAAAGGTCGTTGTCACCGTGTACGTAAAAAAAACATTCTTTTTTGTCGTTTAGTAATACGCTTCGTAGAAAAAATATTTCTTTTGAATAAACATAAAAGTAAAAGGGGTTTATACACCGTAAAAAAGAAGGTTGTGTATAAAACAAAATATTCCTCAATGAATGCATATTGAGACGAAAACCCTTACAAAGACGGTATCCTTGGTTTAAGGATAAATCAATTTCATAATTATGTGTGACAAATGAATACACCAAATATAAGTGGATATTAAGTGTAAAACAATCAGAGGTAATTCACAAATATTCATAGAACAACATATTCAAGGAGTACAAGTTTATCCCAAAGAATCAAATTTGGGTTAAGAAGTTCCCTTGCAAAAAATTTGACAGCCTAACGACGTCACTTCAAAATTCAGAAAAAGAGTTGATGAGAGATAAAAAAGGGTATCTCCTAACTTGGACATAAAATTTACATCTATAAGGATATATGAGAACATATCCCAACATAACAATATGTGAATTAAAAGACCCAACAAAAGAAGTCTTTTAAAAAGAGGAGGGTGAAAGGTTCCCTTACCGACTTGGGTATCTTTCGAAACATACACCCCATGAAAGAAAGACAATAAATCATTGATGTAAATACTCATAAATGAAAGTATATTACACAAAGAGTAGAATAATGGGAATTACATACACCAATCAAAGGAAATTGTGGCAAATGTTGCATAAATATCACGAGAATAAAAGTGTGATGAAAAATTCCTTACGAAAACTCGGAAGCCTAACGGCGCCACTTAAAACTTACAAAATGGATTGATGAGAGAAATTAGGGTCTCTCATCATATTAACATAAATTTTACCTAAAGAGTAATATAAAATAACATCCCCCAACATAACAAAGAGGATCTTAAAAGAAGTGACAAAAAGGAGGGTACTTAAAAAGAAAGAGAGAGGTTAGATCTCTTATGAAAATTCAGCAGCCTAACGGCGCCACCCAAAACTTCCAAAATGGATTGATGAGAGAGAATAGGGTCTCTCATAATATGAACAATAAAAATAACAGTAATATTAATATAAAATAACATCTCAATAACAAGCAATATGAGCTTCAAAAGGAATGTCATAAAAGAGCGTACTAAAAAAGAAAGAGAGGAGTAGGATCCCTTACCTCAAGTCCAACTTGTCTTGTTCGTTTCTTTATATTCCTGAATAATAAACTTTGTTCAATTTATAATTTCTTAAGGACCTAATATAAAAATTATTATTCAGTTTATATCACATATTTTAATGTTATAATAATTTGTTAATAATATGAGTTCATATCAGATGTTTTTGTCGATATTTGGTACATGAGTCAAAAATTGAACTTGTTGGAAAATAATTTTCCATGTAGTTATAGGTACATCATATCCAGAATAGTATTCATGTTTTAAATATCATATATATCCAGTATATATTCATTTTATACTATTCCATATCATTTGGAGATAAAAAACGAAAAGCACCGTTCATGGAGACGGTAGGCCGTACGTACGCATGAATGCTACTTTCATTTTTTCTTTGTCATATTAATGGAATTAAACCAAAATGATAGATATATATATATATATATATATATATGTTATAATTCCAGAATTATATCCATAATTTAGATGTAATATATTACATATATATCCATTATATATATGTACTTATAATAATACATAACATTTTGAGATAAGAAATGAAATGTACCGTTCATGGAGACGGTAAGCCGTACGTACGCATGAACGCTAATTCCATTTCTATTTCATATTTAATGGAATTAAAACATAATGATACATAATTTTATTTTAATTCCAGTATGGTATCATATATAATATCATTAAATATATCCTTTATACATACCACATATGGTATTAACGAATCAAATCACTTTGAGGGGGCGGTAGTCTGCACTTCCTTAAATGAAGATATAACGTTTACCCATAATGGAAACCATAAAGGTATGCCATAAATGAAAAATACAGAAGCTTAAGTAAAACATAAACATATTATATATCATATATAAATATAGTGTCATCTTAATGGCCAACTTTGAAGGTGATAGAAGAATGTTGAACAATCATCATTTCGTGAGGCAGAAATTCGCCATCCACAGAAACAGTATGTTCTTTAACCATTAGATGTAGGTGTGTGTAAGTGTAGCATGAATACTTCTTATAACAACATCCTAGTATATTGAAGATACTGTAGTTGTTACAAAAGAAATGAATAAAAATACTTTAGGGGGTTGGAGAAGCAAAATAAAACCAAAGGAATCAAGTGAAGACACTACCTTAAAATCGGGTAACTCCGTTTGGTTTGAGCTCAAAGGCTTACATGGGAAGACTTATTCCAAAATTGAGGCTTCAAGGAGTAATAGAGAGATGTGGAGAGAAAAAATGGTCAGGGGTTGGTCGAGCCAAAGGCTTTGGAAGTGTGGGTAAGGTGGTAGAGGTGGGGCCTTTTATAAGAGGAGAGGAGGGGCACTCTTGGAAAGTAAGAAAATGTTACATTATTTTAGAATGTGTTTCGGATATTAATGGTCCCACATATATGTATTTCGAGGATAAGGTGATAAGGGTTCTAAATCCACCCATCCAATAGGTTTTGGACATGTTTAGGTCTTACATATTACATTATCTTTCCATTTTATTTAAATCGTTAAATAATGAGTTTATCGCTGCATCATCATGATGTCATAAATAATTTAATTTATTTAATGTCTAAAAATTATAAAACAAATATCATGATGTATAAAATAGTTTTATCTTTCTAAAGAATATTTATAGTCAAGAATCTGACTAGTATAACCCCATGTAAAAAGTATTTTAGTAAAACAACTCATGTTTGTGTCATTTTTATTTTAACATTAAATAAAAAGGTATTAATGTCATTTTCCAACTAAAGTGTCTCCATGGGGTCCACATGTTGACCCATGGATTGTCTTGGTCTGCCATGATACATCAAATAAGGGTAGGACATGTTTAAAGTTCATTTCATATTATTACAACATTATTTTTACCTTAAATTACACTAATTACCTCTAATCGCGATTAAAAACTTAATAAGTTACTATTCACCAAAAAATTATTTTAATCTCATTGAACCAAATTTTACATATTAATGACAACCATGTATTTAGGATTTTTGAAATTCAAAACACAGATGTGGTAAAATTTCATTTAAACGAAAAATAAGTTTTTTAAGTACCACTTAGTGGTTTCACTTTTCATCAAAAATTGATGTTTTTCAGAAAAATACCAAAAATTCACCTGAAGCTATATTTGATATTAAGAATTAAAAAATGAATTCCATTTTAAAAAATCAAAAACGTATAAGTTGCATTAATTAATTTAATAATTAATTCCTGCTGTCATAGCAAATAGCATGTTTTTATGAAACAATAAGTATCAAAAGATTGACACTAGTTTAAGTCCGATTTCAAAGTGAAATTAATTCCAACGTCCACTATTGGATATAATGGTAAAAATATTTTCTAATTTCACTTTAAAACCAATTCAAAAGATAATCTAATCATATAAATAAATTATATTAAAAATAAGTTTTGAAATAAAATACAACATTTTACACTATTCCTTAAAAAATGAACTTTATCGGAAAGATACCGAAAATTTACACAAAGTAAATTTTGATGTCCCAATTATAAAGAAAAGTTTTATATGGTCCAATATAATTTATAAGAGTGAAAAAAACTATATTTAATGATGGTTCCCCATCAAAAGGCGATAAATGAACCTTTAGTGAAAATTTGGGCATATATGCCTAAAATTGAATTCTTTCTATATTTTAAGCCTTTATCTTTTATCAGATAAAAGTAAAAACATTTAAAAAACATACATAATCATATTTTAGTTATTTATATCCTTTCCCACCAATAAAAAGGCTATGTGTTAACTACCATTTAAAATAATATTATTTTATTACTAGTGTGCAACGTAATATATCAATGAAACTCTTTGTTGCGTATCGGGTACGCTATCGAACATAGAAACACTTTAAAGTAATATTAATATTGTATTCACAAATATGGATAAATATAAAAATGTCATATTCTTTATTTACCTGGGGTGTTACAAAATTATTCCTCAATCAATCATAGGTAGGATGGATGAGTCTGATGGGGTCACTTCGCCCATGGATACGCTTTCTCTACACTGGATGAGTGTATGCTCACCATATTTATAAAATAATCCATGATTATATGGATGAGAAGATACGAGAGATTAACCAACACTATATTATTTCCCAATGATGGAAGGAATTTGAAAATTTTCATTATCTTCTTGTGATTGAGAAAGAAGTACGATGCCATAAAGAGTAGAAAAATAAATTTGTGGCATTTAATGTAAGTCAATTTGAACTCATTGATCTTTTGGAGGCCCAGCTACGGGATTCCCAGGTGCAACCAGTGCATGCAAGCCATAAAATTATGGAATTCCAAGTTTATCGGTAGTGAATTCAGGTCAAAGCCAATGAGCTCTGCTCCGCAGCTGGTGATGATGAGAAGGATCTTCGGAAGAAAGAAGAAATCCCGGATGCCACATAAAATAATTTAGTGGTATTGTGGTAGTACATAGAAGAGGCTGCTCTATAAGGGCAGCTTTTTTGGCCAAAATCATGAAACATGTTTTATCCCCTGGGTACTCATCCTAAACTACATGCATTTTCTTACTCTTTGTTTTCTTTTTAAATTATAACATCTCAATCAAAACTATAGAGTAATTTGCGTTTAATCACTAATTTAGTGTTGGTCATACTTTGTGTGAGAGACAATGTAAGAATATATAATCGTACTTTGTTTGTTTAATAGTGCCACCTTTCTATTGAATATTCAAGGGTATACCATTATTTACTGATCTCCCAAACTATATGGGTTGACAGAGACACCGAAATTTGAGGATATGGTTCCTAAAATGTCTGTATTTACATTCCCAAAATTTTACAACGCATTAAATGGTAATTCGAAGAGTGTTATATTCAATCTAAACAAACGGGAAAATAAATGAGAACCATGATACCTAGTTAAATTTGAACACAGTGATGGTGGTGGGATAATATAATATAGTAGCTGACCTTACTTGAAATGCAACATCATTATCTTCTTCTTGAAATGGGGATGCCGAAATGAGAATCACATATTTCATTTGAAAACATATGGAATAACTTGAAATGTTAATCTGATATCTTCTGGAACATTTTTATACAATGGTAGAGGTGTCCTAAGGCCGATCATCCATACTGTCCGGGGATTCTTTCAGACATGGGAGAGAATGATGATCCGAACTAGATGAAATGCATTGCATGGTGATGGAATGATGTGTTGTTTGAATTACATCCAAAAATCATGAAATTTCACCACTATGAAGGATGTACACTTACTGAGCATATTAGTCTAAACAAATATCAAGCCAACTCCAAAAAGGACCTCTCTGGTGAGGTACAAGGAGGCATTGAAGTTTTATTCCAATAAAATGAGGACAATATAAGTGTAGTTTAGTGTCATACAGAGAAGATGATAGTGACCCTTGAGGCCAAACGTGAGGTATGGTACATAACCTAGCATGGATATTTGATAAATTCTACACCACATCAAACATTCTTAAATAGGGATATGGCAAATAGGAGAAAAATATGAAAGGGGTTGTAGCTGGACTATGGATAAAGAGTCTAGGCATCACTAAAAATCCTATAAGAATGAGAATCCAGCACCATGTAGTTCTTAGATATGGTATAGTTGATGGAAAATATTCAAGGTGAAACATCTTCTTCGAATGAATACATTATATGGCAGGGAATTTAACATCACACTACCAAAATGTAGAAGGCGTTGTTTAACGTCATATGACAAAAACAAAATAAATTATGTTTATGGTCATATAGAGTAAAATAAAACAGAAGGATTCCCAATGTGAAAATATGTGACATTGTGCCATAAATCGTCTAAACATGATTTGGGACAATTTAGTCTGAAATGCGTCACAAGTTTATAAGAGAGCACACACATTTTTAATGTCATTATTTCTAGTATAGGGGACTAGAGATCATAGTTTAAGGTCATAGGTTTTGGATGAAAAGGATGTGTGACTCTTCCATGATGGAAAAAACATTACCCAATCACAAATCCAACGATATCCATGACAAATGTGGGAAAACTGGTGGAGAAGATCGTTTCAACACATGGGAGAACATGGTAGGGGATGAAGGTTTGGAGTCAAGGGTGAACCTGTGACATTCATTTTTTTTCTCGATGTGTAATGGTGTTTGGAGGGATAAAACTGAGGGGGTTAAATTTATGTATGAACATGATGAAATAAAAAGGTATTTGAATCATAAGACCAATATTTAGGGCACACTGGGGTTCAAGTAATGATGTGGGATTGCTTTTTACCTTATTCGAAGCATAGCATCCATATCATTTATCTTGAAATTGGAACTAACACCCGAGGGTCAGCTATTGACCCTATTATAAATTAAAAACATGTCTCAAAATTTGGTTTGAAATACTCATGGATGTTGGCCCAAAATGGTAGTAGAGACATAAGTCAAAGTATTAATACCATTCAGAGGTCATTTCTAAATTAATAGCTGATGGAATCCCATATAAAGGGGCACATGAAGCATGGAAATAGATAATAGATTGTCCATTTAGAACACAACACTCAATTTATTAACCCACAGTGAATATGAGCATGTTTATGGGGTGAAATTGAGTTTGATAAGTCCAAACAACAACAAACATCCCAAGGAGATGAGTGGAGGAAAGGGGGTAAAATGGTTTGAGGATCCTGGGGATGGACCCAAGAACAAAATGTTCGGGTGTTCCTACGTATCCCATAAGGATGGGAATCCGGAAACATGTAGTTATTGAATACCGTGTACTTTAAAGTCTTGTTTTAAGAAGGTGAAGGAAGGGTGGATGTTCTAGAAGGAGGGGATCATGGTGTGGTTATTTTAAACCTAATGTGAATGAGGACAAAATAAATCAACCACACACCATATACGGCTCTCTATGATAACTAAACCACAAGGGGGAACCTCAGGATAGTAGGCTAGAAAAGACGAGAGACCTCAGGATGGACATGGAGATGATATGTCTCAGTGTTCCTACATATCATGTATTGGAAAGAATCAAGTCATACGTAGTTCTTGAAATATCATGTAGTTTAACATCCTGGGACAACTACATGAAGGATAGGGTGTATCAAAGTGATGTGTGTGGCATGGGAATGTAATCCCGACTTGAACAGGGACAGAAGAGTCTGTTCCACAACATACAATCCCAATAGAGAACGTGGGCCATGAGGATGGAAAGGTCGATTGACCTGATACTAGGCCATAGATGAAATGCTTCGATGTCACTGTGTATCCCATGAGTATGGGAATGAAATCATAAATAGTTCTTTAAATATAGTTCAGTTTGACATCATGCATCAAGAACATAAAATATCATAGTTTATGGTCATATAGATTAGACCATAGATGCATGGTTTAATGTAGTGGGCATGGTATAGAGTGATAGAAAAGGGTGAATTCCCACACCTAATATTTTGAAGACCATGGGGATGGTGATAACAAAAGAGGATGAATTCAAACCATGTTCCCAACATAGTACACATATCATGTGACTTGGAATGGGAAAAACAATTATGCATCGATTGCTGGCTATATTTTTAAAGAGGTACTTGTAACAAAATGATGTTCTAGATCATCTGATACATTAGAAAAAAGGTAGGTGAGCCAATTTGACATTATACTAGGCCACTATAGGTTATTTTCACATGTGATTAGTAATGAAGAATTAAATTAAGGGACATGTGAATGGTGGCAGTACCTGTGTTGTTATACATCTAACGGTAAGGACGAATGATATCGTAGTTTAATGACATGGAGCTTGGAATGTATACAATTTAACATCTTGTTAGATGAAAATGATTTTATTTTGAGGTTATAGAGCTCAAACCATATTTAGTTAAACATCTTGTTGGATGAATGGGATCTTAGTATAATTTCTTAGAGATCAGACCATATAGAGTTAAACTTCTTGAGGGATGAAATGGATCTCATTTTAGGGTCTTAGTGCTCGGACATAATGCATTTTAATGTATTATGATATGCAATGGATCTACTCATGAGATTTACTATTTGAGGAATTCTGAATTGGTGGGAGGAGTGACGTGCTCACTATAAATAGTGAACAGGGAGTATGCACCATCAGGGTAATCCTTTTGTATGATATAGGGCCCATCCCATTTTGGCTCTAACTTTTGTGGCTTCCTTCTGGGAATCATTAGAATTCCTAAGGATATTAACATATCATGTTGAAGGAATGAATGGAGAAGAAAATTTTTATTGAATGCTCTGGTTATCTTGTTCAGATTCCACTCTATATTGTCCAAGGCACGAAGCCTGTTCTCATTGATAGCTTCCAAGTCATCAATATTGACTTTTTCTTCACAATCAGATGTTTTATTATTGTAGACATCTATGTGAGGTGGTGGTAAATGAATCTCGATGGATATGAATACCTCTGTATCATACACTAGGGAATATAGAGCCACCAAGGTCGAATTACTATTCATTGGGCAGTAATCCCAGAGAGTATTGAGGAGATTTTATGGCCACCTCATTTTTTACCAACCATCTTCTACAAGTGGTTTTAGAGGGATTTATTGAATTCCTTGATCTACCCATTCTCATTCACATGATATTGGGAGGAATGATTAGAATGGATGTGGTACTTGGCGCATAATGTCTTTAGTTGGGATGCGAGAAGTTGGTGTCGTTTTCATTGAGGGAAGTGCGATGGGATGAAAATTAGTTGATGATTTTAGAGATCAGGAAATAAATGATGGAATGGGACTTGAATACGATTATTAAAACCTCTTCTATCCACTTGAAAAAGAAATCCATTATGGCTAGGATGGACATGCATTGGTGAGATGTCACCGGTGGATATGGTCCCATAAAATAAAGCCCCTAGACCACAATAGCCCAAGAGTGCTTTGAAGTATAAATATGTTTTAGAGGCAAACATAAAAAATTATAATGGATTTGGAACATGTGGATCCTCTTGGGAAACTCTATATTGTCATATATAATTTTCGGCCAAAAATATCCCAACCATCATATCTAATGATGGAGTTATGTCCCTTAATAACGAGCTCATAAGAAATTGACATGAACTTATTACGTGACTTGGGGATTCTCATCTCCTCCAATGCAGTAGAGGAGAACTTCATAAAACCAAAAATTGTAGAGGATCTTTTCTAGAAAAGGGCCACATTGGAGGGTTAATTTCATTACAAGCTGATGGAAATTCTTGTATTCATATTAGTCTAAATAGAGATTTTTGTGCTGGAGATACATGATAAAGGATGTCTTCCATCAAGGGGTTCTATCCAGGTATTGTGGTAGAGGGGGTCGGGGCGTCCCCATGTGGATGCACTAATGGTGAGCTGACTTACCTGCGGGATATCTCAATCATCTAGGGTGATAGGGAAATGAATCAACAATTCACTACATGTATAATAAATTCATCATGGTAGTGCTCTATAAGGGATGAGGAAAGTCTATACAAGGCATTGGCTCGACCACTATGCCACTGAGGAACAGAATTATTTTCGGGTCGAGAAGGGAATTGGGCCATCAGATAGTTAGTGCCCTCAAAGAAGGGTACAATCTCTGTAAAACTAACAATATAGTCATTGTTGATTTGTATGATGACCAATGCATAGTCCCCCTTCACATATATGTGAGAACATCGATCACGAGGGCTCACTCGAGTCCAATGATATGGGCCCGATACTCTACCTAATTGACGGTGTATCCTTCTAACAACATAAATAAATTAAAAAATATAATTTTTATAGTATTGGGAATATTATTCATAGACCTACCATGCTAATCATGGGATCATTGAGTCTCCTAACAGTAGTGCATCGTGAAGAAAATTCAAAGTGAATCTGCAAAAATTGAATGGATTGATGCATCCAAAATATTGCCTCACCTGCTAAATCATGATTTGGGTAATAATCTGTGGTGGATAGATGGGCGGCAATGAATTCAGCTAGTGACCCCCCTTGATATCCTTGTGGGGGATAAAACTGATGTCAAACTGTGGAAGTATCACAACCTTCCATGAAAAAAAGGCTTTTAACATGTTCCAGTTCAGAATATACATCAGCAGATCCACACGGGACCCTACCTATATCTAATGGTTCTTTAATTAATGTCTCATGCTCTGGACCACGAATATGAGTGCACGTCATATTTTAATGATACAGAAATATATGTTCTCTGTATCTAGGACCATGAAACTCAGATAGTATAAACTATTATTTATCCCCTCATTACTATTTAGGCTAAGAAGGGCACGTAGATATTATTCTTGGGTAGTCACATAAAGGACCAGCGACATTCTAGAAATAGGTGGAATCAGAACCGAAGGTTCTAGGAGGTACTACTTGATCTCCTCCAATGTGTCCTGACACTCTACATCCAACTACTTATTGGAACATTTCATCATGATCCAATAAAATTGATTACACTTTCCATCCATATTTGAGAGGAATCAGAATATGTAAGCTAATTGGGAAAGAAAACCTCATAGATCTCAGAGGTTATTATGAGGATGCATCGGTTTGACAGTCTTGATCTTATCCAAATCAATCCCAATGCCTCAACACCAAATAATTAAGACAAGGAACATTCCCAAGGTAACCCCAAAGGCACACATTATGTGGTTCATCTTTTTATGGTGGGAACAGAGGAAGATGAAAAAAATATCATGATCAATAATATGGTTTTAATATTATAGGTATTTGAACACCATATCATCCACATAGTATTCATGACATTTCCCAATGATCAGCTTAAATATGTAGTGCATGGCACGCTAATATGTGGAACATCTATTTCATAACCCAAATCCATCACTTGATAACAAAAGGTCCATTATGGTGCTCTGATGGTGTTAGATTGTTCTTCCTTGGGGGACGTTTATATTTGATTATATCTGGAATACCAATCCATAAAAGAGAGATCATGGATCCCATTGACAACGTCAATATATAGATCCGTTGTAAGAAGGTGAATTTCATATTCTGAACAATGGTAGTTGGGATCATGGAATTCAATTAATAATATAATTTGTTCATTCTTCTTTTGGATGATAATTATTTTGTATAGCCATTTTGGGTACTAGACTTCATTGAAAATGTTGGATTTAATGAGTTTCTCAAATTTTTCCTCGACCATGGAACCTTGAGAGGGGTTCAAATTTTTTGGAGTCTGTTTGAACCCATGATGGTTTATTGGGAGACCAAGGTAGGATATGATGACATGAGGAACCAATCCTGGTATATCATCATTTCTCAAGGAAAATACATCCTAATGGTGCTTCAGGAAACAAATGTGTCACTGTTTATATTCTTCAGGCATAACTATGCTGATTAGTGTTGGTTTTGGATTTACTTTTGTGCCAAGGTTCTCATGTAACAACTCGTCGACCATAATGGAGACACATTCCACAAATATAAGAGGATTTTCCTCCAAGTCCTCTTTACCATCCATGATGGGAGGATCATCAGTATGGGAAAGTATTTTTAATTTTCTTGACCCTGACAGAATGCTACTTCTAGACTGAGCGGTAATGGAATCATCATTGGAGGGATCTTGTGCTATTGAAATGTCGAAAACGATGCCTATCGATCTGATTCCATCATTCCGTTTACCTATTGGGCCACAAATGATAATATAAAATTTGTATTGGTGATTTGGATTGAGTCAGTTCAAACCATAATTAAATAAAAAGCATGTATGATGTATTGTTGTTTCTATGGGGTGAACATCCTGATACCCCATAGGGTTTGGGGGAATAAGGATCCCTTTATCCTGATTCATATAAAGGTATGAATTGATATTCTTGAACTTATTAAAAATAGTAATTTTCTTGCCCTTTTTCATAGAGATGACAAAGTAGGGTCCCATGTTAGGGTTTTTGGCCTCCATTCAGTGAAATGGGAAAATATAGGCATCATCCATGTATTCCCATCGATCATACACAATGGTAGTATTATCAACCACATTAGCCTGAATTTTCTTGTCTTTTCTCTTTTACTAGTCATAATCTATTAGTGTGCTTTAAAAAATGAAAAAGGAGATACTTCAACATGGAGAATTACCACTCAACCATTAATGGAATACATAAGGCATTGGTGATATGGGGAAGGGAATACATCATGAAATTGAGGCTAGGTTCTACCCATTATCGCATTATAGGTGTTGTCCTATGAGACATCTGTAAACTCTATGCTGGAAATCAGAACACGGAATTGGGTCTTCAAGAGGAATTTTCAAATAGTCATCTACTCTGTCATGTAATAACCTTCAATCATTAGGTTAGAGGGATCTAGATATACTTTAGATAGAACCATAGTGTGGACCATCTGGGTGGGAATGAGATTGATCCTAGAACCCTATAGGTGATACCATGAAAAACATTCAAAACATTGAACTAAATAGTGATATATATTTTTATGATGTTCCCCTATATGGGATAGCCATAATCTTATCTAGATAATGAGATGATGTCCTAACATTCTGCATGCTCTACTTCCTCAGTGTAGAAGGCTTCTACGATTGATGTGTTTGTTTCAAACAATAGGGAATCCTTAAAGCATATATGGGGGCTTGGTGCATATTTTTAGATAGGCAGAGTTCATCAAGGATTGGGAGCCTTATGGTATTGCTGGGGAGGTTCTTGATCACATCGTACATCCGAACGAGGCATAAACTTCTTCTTAAAGAAGGTTTCTTAGGTACATGAGGCATGATGGTTGATGATGGTTAAACCAGTGGATTATGGATAGTGTTGGGAATGTCCCACTTCTCACTAGTCAAAATGCATAGGGTTATCATCAGATTATGGTTAGATGGGTTATTTTTATCCACAAATGACCACAGGTGATCATAGAGTTATCGTGAATGCTCTTCCTAATCAATCAATACAAACGACTGTGGGGGTGGATATTATTAAACATGACTAGAAGGATGCACGTTCTGAGAATTGCGATGAGCCTCTTCCCTAGTCTTAGTGGGTTTCATGTCTTGGTTGGGAAAAATTGCCTTAATATTCTAGTTATTCATGTTTCCACGGCTCCGTCAACGCTAGTGTTGACCACTGACATTAGGAGTGTCCTCCTAGAATCCCTCTTCTTCGCGAACCTTGTAAGGGCCCAGTAGTTCGATGGAATTCATTGAATCATACACCTGATAATCTCTCATGTATTATTCATCTATGTAGTGGATTAGGGGGGAAATCCCCATCATTATGGGCATGAAATCACTGAGAGTGTGAGATATATTGGGAACAGGTAGAGGAATTTGATCTCCCAAGAATTGGTGGCCCAAACACCCCAAAGATGGTGAATGAGGGGATGCCGATGTAGAAGTAGTATATGAGGGTGACACAAAAACATCAAAAGGATCAAGTTGATTCAAATGGGATCCACTAATACTATGGGCCCAAGTGACTACCTTTCATACTATGTGATCATCCTAATTTTGAGACATATCTTGAGAGACCTGCTTCTTTTCACTCCCACTATCAATGTCGATCATTGCAGATACACATGCCACATGTTTCGGGGATGGATCCAATCTGACAATGTTCATATCAACAAGGTCATGGAGTCATTCATTGAACACATAACTCTACTTGAAAGTGTGTCCATGTAACCATTGATAGGGTTATTAATTGGGGCAGCCTGTGAGATCTACCTCTTTGGGCTTCAATCATTATTGAAAATAAAGGATTTACTGATACATGGAACTCAGAAAATAGACAAGAACCATAAACTTATTGAATGACTAGGTCTGGATTCCATGATCTAAGAAAGGGGCTATGGTATCCTGGACCAAATTAGGTTCCAAATCCTGGTGTAGATATGGAACCTAGTTATCTCATCTAGCCAGTAGTGTTACATTATGTGATGATGCCTACTAATTCTATGGTGGGGAATTCTGATTCATGGGTTGATCCTGAGGTGGTGTCCCATGGAAAGAATATAGAAGTGGCTATGATGATAAAAATTCCATCTATTTATAGGCTTCTATATGTTCAATGAAAAAGGTCTCATCCATAGATACTCTTCTTCCAAGAACCACAGGAGTCAATAGGGGTACCTACATGGCCTGCTATAAGGCATACCCTAGGAATTTGGCCTTATAAAAGAAATCCTATAATCCACCTGGGATGTTCTACGTGATTACAGAATAAACCAGTTCAATCTTCACATTCTATACACACATTGTCAGATGTTATTCATGAGTCATCGACATATTCGGTATATATAAGTCCTTTCCTCCTAGAGAAATAGTCTTCAACTTGCTTATCCTACCTTTTTAAGAACTTAAAGAGGTCGACAATGCTTTTATTTTTTTTTTGTATTGGAATTGAAATAATATAGAAACTACCTGTGGAGATCCAACCAACTATATGTTGACCCAATTGATAACTGGTTTTACGAGATGAATGCAGGGCCTATTAGTGTCTGTAAATAAACTAAAGATTGACAGGCTTCTAATGCCCTGAAGTTCCCAGAATGTGTCCATACCATGAAAAAATGTGGTCTAGATGCTACATCAGATATCCTATCCAATGTAAAGAAGATAATTTATTAGTTTCAAAATCTATGGGTACTGGCATGTCATCCACCCATGCTAGTTATAGCTTACCATCAGGAAGTATTTCCATCTATCACATTTTAAAGAGCATTGAGGTGAGTGATAAGAGTATACATTGAATCATCTGAACCAGAATTCATGTCTTGGTGAGTTTCCCATACAACCAATGTGTTGGATGGTTATTCAACATTGTAATTTGGCTAAGTGGCTAGTTGAACGGCTGGAGGGAAGACCCAAGAGCTACTGGAAGAACATGAAGACCGACCAAGAGAGCTTGAGGAGCAGCCGATAGAACCAAATTATTGCCATGATGAATATTTTCAAGTATCTCAGGTGGTTTTAGTGGTAAATGCCACACCATCTTTCTTTAAATTGGGCTTCTACTCGATCTATATGGGTATAATTTTTGAGATCAAAATGTGGAAACTCTCCAGGGGAAATTTTACCAGCCCCTATCCCTACTACCCCAAACTAGGATCATCGTAATATAAAATTAGTTCCACAACACGATTTGAATGGATCTCATCAACATATTTCTAAGTTCAGTTTGGTTTGGGCACAACACAAACCTTTTCCAGATCGTCCTCTATCTTATGCAGCGGAAAAGATGGGTCAGGGGGTTTGATGGTCCCAATTTGATCTTTATCCCTAGTGGGTCTACCCAATATTGAACTACCAATGCAGGATGTTCCTCTTCTACATGCCCGATGTCAGTACCCCCTTCCACGTATATCATAAGAATAACCATGTTCACTAAGATGATTCCCAAAGGCATATAATTGATATCAATATTTTCACTATGTTTGTTAATGATAGGAATGAAATTCATGGAATTATATTACCCCCATCCATAGAACAAAACATGCAGGGAGGCCTCCTTAATAACTCTATGGAGCACAACAAAGCTCTTAACGCATCATTTCTAGGGATTCTGATGATAACCCAGTGATGTAGGGTGCTGCAAAAACAGTTATTACAAACAACTAAGCATGAAATAACTACATGCCAATGTTGCCGAAGTGTTCTTGACTCTTCGGATAATCTAATCGTCGATGATTGAGATATAAATGAGTCATCCCCATGGTATGCTAAAGCACACAACCTCCTCTTAGGTGTGGGTATCTGGAATATTGAAGCTTGCAGTTGCTATCATCCCAAACACCATGAGGAAATGGTTTGATGCAAGAATCCCCTCACAAACGTCTTCACATAGACTCAGAATCCAGCCCTTGGTTTGTCTATTCATAGACTAGGGGATATTGAGGGACTAGTATCAGTACCATTATAGTCTATTGTGATGGTGTATTGGTCGGTGGTGTGTACTGTGTTCAGTCTAACATACTGCTTCACACTATGCTGTATCCCATGGAATGCACTAATTATACAACCACATCCTAGAAATATATGGGTCTGATTTATGCTTCTTGTGAAAGTGCGGCTGTGGATGGTAACGAATATGTCTAATTCTCATCATCCACCAGTCGCCAGAACAATTCTCTAGGATCTCCAATCGAGGTAGAGGAATAACATGATAATGGTAGTTTGGATTTCATAGCAAGGCCCTAGCAAAGAGTCAAATATTACTCTTCCTATATGTATCTATGGTGGGATTTTGGGATTTGGCACATCTCAAATTCTGAGAAGAAAAGTCTAATACGTCGAGTTCCTACCACAGCCCATGACATAGAGGATAGGGGTGATGGCTCCATCATTGAATTGTACTTCGCTTCAGATTCTGAAATATCATAAAATCTTGATTGCGAAATGAGTATTTTCATAGTTCTTTCTCAGGCAGCGATGACCTGCCCTCCTACCGTAGGATGGTTCTTCAGATCATGGTACAATTTCAACACGATGATGAATTCCATGATGGTTGGTACTTGAGTGAGGAAAAGATTAACTTCAATGAGTGGAGGTACAAGGAGAACCTGGGTAGTTATCGAACGGAACATTGGAATGACCTCTATGGTTGGGAACATGGTAGAAGGGAGGACCTCTACACTAGCTGGCAGTGGTGTGGGGAGATCCTTCGTACTAAATTTCATCACCATGGGTTAGCCTGCACCAACTGCTGCATGTGTCGATGACCACATAAGTTGAACTAGCCTACCCAGGGGGGGGGGTTGTGATATCAATCCCAGTTAGGAATATTAGTGCCCCTACTCTATTATAACAGGTAGCTAATTACAAATGTTAGTGGTGGCTTGAGCCACTGGAGTAGTAGAAAATGATGCATTCTTGAGGGAATCCTTCTGAGCATTCACCCTATGTTGATGTCAGGTCATCCAAACTAGATCTGGATATGCAGGGTTATGGAACACCTGCTCCTCAGCTTGTGGGTTAGGCTGACTATGCTGAGCTGGCATGGTGGGAGCCCTTCTTGGTGGTCTCAAGTCCATAGTCGCAGTTGGGAAGAATCAGACTCCTCTTACTTCATCAGCACAAGGGACTGAGTCATAAGAGTTCTCTAGGGAGAGGATACACAATGGTTGAAGGTTAGAGTTTAGAGCAGTGGATCCATTTTTGGACCATGCAGTGGGCAGTGATAATGAGTCAAAAAAGCCTCCGAATCTTGATAGGACATATCCATTGTCGGGATGACCCCATCCTCCTCATAACATTGAACGGGAGTATAGATCACCCTCTATTGAATAAATTTGGAGGGTGAGATGGGGTGTGGGAACCCAGTAGCTTTACTGATGGGGGGCATCATAGATAATGTGAATCCATGCGAGATGGTCACATCTACATTACCGCTACCACTCCATCGTTGGGCGGGAGGTGATCGTTTTCCTAAAGTTGTAGCTTTTGTTCTGTGTAGTATGAAGATTCAGCTATCAGAAAATACAATAGGATTGTGTTTCCCAATTCCCCAATACCATTATATTTTCCATGATAGGATAGAAAAATACACATTGAAAACATCACATACTATGATTCTCAATGATTACCTTTCCCAAATCTGGGTGAGTTTTTCACTAGTCCCACTATTTGCAGTATGGGACATGGCGTCATATAGCTAGATCTAGTTACCTGATTATCTAATGATGTCACCAACATTAATAATCACCATATTGAGGAAAACAATTTCATTTAAATTTCACCATTTCTATTTCCAATGCTTTCTCCAGGGTGAACATCTATCTTTGGGGACTCACTAATTGTTTCCCTGCATTACCGCTTTCCTAAAGTCGGATACATCCATCACTTCATTATCATTGTGTTCCCCTTGATCGAAATATTATAATAGGATATTTGACTCTATTTCAATGGAATCCTCCTTAGAATTCATCTCTTAGTCCAGGTCTCCATTAATGATTTAGACATTGTTCGTGAAACACATACTGGGCATATCTTTTTTGAAACTGGTTGATTATGCTGCTTCTATCAGGACATTCCAAGTGGTCAAGTCAGGGAATCAACCTTTGACTTGGGGAGTAGTCACATTGACAATCTGATAGAAAAAATATATTCAATTAAATTTGCTTTGATTTTAATTTCTTTAAACCCAGAAAAGTGTTACTCTAAGATTAATTGCTTCATTTTTTTTGATATTGGTGTTATTTTGAGCTGAACAGCAAAAATTTCCCAGTTCGGATTTTTAACTATTTTCCATTATTTTTGTAGTTTGGAGATAAAAAATTCTAAAGTAATCCAATTGTAAAATTATTTCTCTTCCAGATTCTACACATCCAAGGATTTATCTAATATTTTTGTATTAAAAGCTTAATCGACTATATGGATGCTCAAAAGAAGCTCACAATTTGTCTCAAGAAAACTGTTTAGAGTTCTGCCGATTTTTTGTTTGGGGTCCATAACTCATTCTTGGTGGTACCAATTGTTGTTAACATCGGTGGATAGACACTCAAGGAGTTGGGGAGTTTCTTGCATGGAGGCATGTGCACGTAACTTGGCCGTTTAAGGGGCTATTTGGGCTTCCTAATTCGGGGGGTTATCATTTTGGAGAGTCTGACAGGATAGAATAAATGGTCATAGTAAAATGATCATAACCTTCGAAATACTTGTCCAAATATGATGATATTTTGAAGGAAAACGCATAATAAAAACATGCACAACATTCAAGAAGGTAGAAACGTGTGAAAATGTCATTTAATGGGGTTAACGTGTCACAATTTGGGGGTAAAATTATGGCTATAAAAGGAGGAGAGCTCCTCCCCCTCAAAGAATCTATCAATCCATCCCATTCTCAATACTATTCCTTCTAGCACACTGAGAGAACTTTTAGGATTTTTCTTTTATTTATTTTTCATAGTTTTTTAATGCCTTATTCTTCCCCATTCATCTCAATTACCCTTACCATGGTGGGGTAAAAATTTTGAGTGATTGGGGAAGGGTTGGTTTTCTACATTGTAATTCTTGAGTTCTTGGATTTAATTGAATGAAATTTCATTCTTCTTCAAAGTTTTTGTCAATTTCATATAGAAGATTTTATTATCAAGTGAGATCATTCTTAAATTATAATTCCATTATTGATTTTTTCCTTTGTAAATTAATCATTATCTCCCTACACTAATTTCTGGTTTATATACGATGGAATAAAGTAGGGATTAGTGGTGAAGTACTTGATGATCGTCATTAAGTGTAAAAGGTGTAGTGAATTTTCTTGATTGTTTGGGATAACCAAGAACCAATTGGGTATTTCCCATGTCAATTAAGGATATTCAATACAATTAATTTGCACATGGATGGAGAGTTGGCCAAACTGAGATCTTCGTAAGGTGTTCTCTCACCATCATAATTTCACTATATAAGTGAGAGGAAAAGATTGTTGAATCTCACATTATTCAACTAGGAAGAATAGATTTGAATTAAATTGAACATGGATAGCGTTACAAATAGGAAACCAACCTCGACCTAATCACCCTTTAAATATCATAGTTTTTCAATCATTTGATTTTGAATTTCCATCTAATCATTTTCTTATCAAGCACGCAATTTTTAATGACGTTTAAAATTGAAAAATTATTTTGTGTGCACTTTTTTTCAGGAGGATTACTAGGGTTAATCACTAGACTACACATAAGAAATTTAAATATAATTTTTTTCCATGCACTACGATAGGTGTGCGTCAAACGTGGCAATGTTGTTGGGAAGTTAGTGCCACCACTTATTTGTAAATATTTTACTTTTTCTAATAAAAAAATTAAAAAAAAATTCTTATACCATGTTGTTTTCAAAAGATTAATTTTTTAATTCATGGAACAATAATGCACAAGTTCAAGAACAAATTATTGAATCACCTTGGCCTATAGAGTATAGAGTTTCTTTCAAGTCTAAAAAAATTTAGGGAGCTCGAATTCAAATCATCATGCAGGATGAATTCAAGGATCTCATTAAAAAACTTAAAGAGAACCTCAAATACCCAGTGTTGAAGGGTTTAGCAAGTGAATTAATTTAACTTCAAGAATATTTTCCATAATTTTATCAATAAATGATCGAATTGCAACACCAAGAAGAAGAAGTTCACATGGATCTTGAAGCCCAATTTGAAAGAATTAGTCAAATATTTAAAAACATGGAGAACTCAATAGATTGGTTAGAGGAACAAGTACATGCATCCGAGGATCAAAAAAAAAGAGCCTGAACAAGAACCAGAACTAGAAAATTTTATGGAAGAAGTAGCCTCACAAATCATTCCAGTTGATGAACCCATGGAGGCCTTGTGAAATTAAAAGAAGATCCATTGAGCCTAGCTCAATCAATTTAGGAGGAGATCGATGAAGAATGTTTAGCAATTGAAATAAATATGGGAGATCAAAAAGATATGGATAGGTTATGGAATGAGTGTGAGGAACTTCTTGATCAAACTATTCCTCATAATGTAGAGGATTCAGAAACATTGAAGGATAAAACCACCCTAGCAGTGGAATTTGATGAGATGACAATGGAGTATGAATACCTACCTCTATGTAGGGAAATTCAACTCCAAGTGGAACCTCCCAATGAAGAATCTATTGAAGGAAAAAAACTTAGGGAGATAATAATTTTGTAAACTCATTATCTATTGATTTTGTTGAAAATGAGTTGAGTATTACCTCCCCCTGTTTTAATTTTTTAGATTCATCCAAAACTTGTATTTCCTTGGAGGGAGAATGTGCATTTGAAGAGGAACACCTAGAGCTCCCCAAACCTATTGAAAATTTATTGAAGGGATTACCTGAGAAGATCGAAGTGTATTTTCTTGAGGGAAATGAGAGACAAGATACTTATTTTAATGGGAATAAATATATATTGATTATTCATGATTATATTTTTTGTAAAATAAAATTAAACTCTAACATTCCCTTTAATTTTTTGCTAATGTATCATTCCTTCAACAACCACTGGAGAATAAAGAAGATGGTGTTCAAGCTAAACCCAAAAAGATGACTCATTCATTGTTTAACCCCACCATGCATGTTGTATCTCATTAAAATTTGGGTGGAATTGGTGTAATTTATTGATGGAGTCCTCAAGAAGTAGGAAGAAGTTCATCATAGAAATAGAATTTTTTGTTGTTTTATGAGCAAGAAAATTCACCCACCATCAGATTGGGGATAACCGATTATAACTGCCCCTCTAGAGTCAGTCCAATCCTAGGGCCCACTTGGGGGATTAAACGAAGATTTATCCTTTTTTCCTCATTCAAATTCTATTTTCAATTATTTTAACAAAATTTTTATTTTATCATTTTATCTTTTTTAAGGTTTTCAAAGAGCAACACATTGGAGATTAACTCAATGTTGTACTACGAATAAGTCAGGTTTTACCTCTCATTTATACTTACTTGTTTGTTGTGAATCAATAAACAATATTATTACATCTTAAATCAACTTGAATGCACTGAGGATGCTACATCCTTTAAGTGTGTAGGAGGTAACCATTGTAGTTTACGATTTTCATTTTCTGTTTGTTTTCAAAATAAAAACTAATTTTATATTTTCATATTTTGGTGTGTTTATTTTTCAATTTTTGGTGTGTTTTTTGGAACTTTTGAGCTGAAATGATTATTATTACCATTTTTAAAACCCTTGTAAATGAGTGAACCAATATATTCCATGAAACTGAGCTTAAATGAATGTTTAAATGACTTTCTTTCGAGGTCAAATATTTTGACTATTCATGAAAAGTACATTTATTTTTGAAACCCATGCCATATTTCACTATATATATATATTTGAAATCACTTTACTGCGAGGCTTCTAAACCATTTTTTTCATAATTTTTTCATTTACCTCATTTATTTAGAGAACCAGACCATGCTTTCTTTAACCATAATTTGACATATTCCATTAAAAACATGAGTGTTTTCGGTACATGTGTTTTAAATGATTGATGCATTTATTTGGTTTTAAGCCCCCTTTTCATTAATCCTTTTTATTATGGCCAACATTATACATTAATAAATTTATCCCCTAGTAGACATGAATATCCTATTAGGTTAGGCACATTACAAGAAAATTTTCCCTATCCAACCTGCTCTTGAAGTGAAATTGCATGATCTAGTTGAACTTAAGTGTGGTGGACGATGTCTTGTGGTGTACTACCTCATTTGATGATACTTTTGGTGGAATATAAAATGTCAAAGAGATGATGTTTCTACTGAATATTTAATTTTTATAAAATCTATGTCTTTTCTAGAGCTTTCATGATAAGGGAATTTTTTTCTTTCTAGAGCTTCTGATGTAAAAATTAATGTTGTGGCTATCTTGAGCTTTAAAAAAATCATGTTTGAAAATAATAAATTTTTTTCTGCTGAAATCCTTATCTCATTGAATGATGATGGAGCCTATTTTCTTCAAAGGGGAATAGAAATAGACCATATTTGAGTGAAAATTATAATCTTCCAATTTTACTTCAAAAAGATCCAAGCCATCCTTTTTCGGCCTTAAAATTTTTAACATCTAAATCCTACCAACTAAAAGCCACAGAACAACCCTAAAAAGTTCTCATGAGAAACACATCTCCTTTACTCACATATGGTGGATATGATCGAATTAATCAAGCCTATGGTGACTCTTGTGTTAGTTTGGATGAGAAAAATCCTTTTTCAGCATTTACATTTGTGAGATGAGAGAAGATTCATGTGAGGTAGGTGTTTCATGTGAATGGGATTAGAAATGAAGTGGAAATATATTAAAATATAAAATGGACAACATTAAATAATTTTTTTTTTGATGAAGCATGATATCCTATTGTTTCTTAGTATGGATTTGGTAGATCTCATTGGTATGTGTTTTGGATTGGATTTGATTTGATTTTTATTTTTCCAGGAGTCCAGGTGTTAAGTGTAAAGGAATTGATAGAATAAACATTTTCAATTAAATTTACATTGAAATTAATTTTTTTAAACCCATAAAAGAGTTACCCTAAGATTAATTGCTTCATTTTTATGATATTGTTGTTATTTTGAGCTGAACAGTAAAAATGGTCCATTTCAGATTTTTAACTGCTTTAAATTATATCAGTAGATTGGCCATAACAAATTCTACACTAATATAAATTGAAAATTTATCTCATTTCCATATTCTACACATCCAGGTATTAATTTAATATTTTTGTACCAAAAAGGGAATTGACCATATGCAAGCTCAAAAGAAGCTCACAATTTATCTCAAAAAAATGTTTAGAGTTCTGTGGATTTTAGGTGTGGGGTCCACAACACATTCTTAGTTGGCCCAGTTGTTTGGAAATTTGGTGGATAGACGTTTAAGGCATTTGGGAATATTTTTCATGAAGGCAATAACATGTTAATTGGCTGTTAAATGGGTCATTGAAGCTTTGATTTCTCTCTCTCTCTCTCTCTCTCGCTGATTCTTAGCCTCCTCTCCCCAGATCATTGAAGACTTCTTTCCTGCTGCCATTTCGCGCTCTAGCCTTGACTTCCTCTGCATTGCTCCATTTAGGATCCGGAGGGATGGGAACACCAAGGTTTTGGGATAGTAAATTGGTGGTTGAGGGTCATCTTGGTGTCTCTCTTATTCCTCATCAAGGGTTTCATCCCCCTGGTTACTTTTTAGGGTTTCATCCCCTCAGTGTTTCATTATTCGGTTGCCACATTTATTATTAAGTTTTTTCATAGTATCGATTAGTGCTCAAAATAAGTTCCTTCTTCCATAATCTAGGTGGTTTTAGGTGTCTTTTGTTGGGGTTATTCTTTGGTTTTTCTCCCCTCTTGCTGGTTCGACGAGGGATTGACAGGTGATGTGGTGACGGCATGAACGGAGTTTGTGCTACATCGAGGATGAGAGTGGAGAAGGTGAAGCAATGATAGGATGGAGTCTGGCATGTTATTCCTTGATCTGTCTTCTTCAATGGATCTGTTATGTGGATCTTTCGGTTTCGGGAGTTCTTCTCACAGTGTTGGAGGGATTTGGTGGATTCCGAATGCAGCGCGCTGGAGGTTCTGTGGCCAGGGGCTGGTGTTATGGTCGCATCGACGAGGCTATTCGAGGATGTCGTTTCAGAGTTTGATTTGTTCAGATATATTATTCTGATGTTCGCGTATCCCTGGTTCGTGGATTCCTCGGTTGGCGATGGTTTTGGTTTTTCTCTAGCGATTATAATGGTGTTGGAACTCTTCTATGATCTTGGTTTGGACTGGTTGGAGGAGACGAGATGACGATTCGACAGTGACGTCGATAGTTGTGGCTACGAGATGCGATTTAATTAATGTTCTAGTGATGGGTCAATGTGAAGTTGGTGATAGTGACGAGTTGATAACGTCATAGAGGGGATGATGGCTGTCACGGTGACATGGTGTCTCTCTCTTTGGGTTCCTCAAGTGGCTTGTTTTTCCTGCATTTTGTTTTGCAAGTTATGAATTTGAATTTTAAATTTTGAATGTTTCTTTTCTTAATGTTTGTATGCTATGTAATGATGTTTAAGATGGAGGTGTCTGATTCTAGTATTGGTATTTTTGAGGTACCCACTCACCCAAAAAGTGGTTTATTTTCAAAAATTAAAAAAAAAGATTTGGAGGACTAGACAGAATAACTGGTTATAGTAAAATGATCATAACTCTTGGAATACTTATCCAAATCCGCTGATATTTTGAAGGGAAACGACCAAGATAATTATGAACAACATTTAATAAGGGATAAATGCGAGAAAATGTCATGTAATGTGGTTAAAACGCATCAACATTCAGTGGTCATATTCTGCCTATAAAATGAGGAGAACTCCTCCCCCTCAAAGCATCTCTCATTCCATCCAATTCTCCATCCCATTCCTTTTGGGACATCATGGAGGAGAATTTTTTGGATTTATCTTTTATTTGTTTTATTTTTCATATTTTTCTAATTCCTTATTCTTCCCCATTCATCTCGATTACCCTTACCATGGTGCGATAAACATTTTGTTTGATTGGAGAGGGGTTGGATTTCTACATTATAATTCTTGAGTTCATAGAGGTAATTGAATGAAGTTTCTTTCTTATTCAAAGTTGTTTTCAATTTCATATAGAGGATTTTATTATCATGTGCGATCATTCTTGATTTTTAATTTTTTTATTGATTTTTGCCTTGGTAAAATAGTAATTACCTCCCTCCACTAATTTCTGGTTTATATACAATGGAAAAAACCGGAGATTAGTGGTGAAGTACTAGACGATCATAAGTATGTGTAAAAGGTGTAATGAATGTTTTTGATTTTTTGGGATAAACAAGACCCGATTGGGTATTTCCCATGTTAATTAAGGACATTCAACACAATTATTTTAGAAATGGAAGAAGAGTTGACCAAAACGTGATCTTACAAAGGTTTTCTCTCACCATCATAATTTTATGAAGGAAGTGAGAGGAAAATATTGTTGATACTCACTATAATCAATTAACAAGAAGTGGTTTGAATTAAATTGAACAAGGATAGAATTAACAATTAGGAAAACGAACCTGGCCTAATCACCCTTTTAATATCATAGTTTTTCAATCATTTGAATGTGAATTTCCATTCAATAATTTTCTTATCAAACACAACATTTTTACCATCGTTTAAAAGTGAAAAATTGTTTTGTGTGCACTCTTCTTCAGGATACTTCCAAGGGTCAATCACTAGACTACACTTAGGAAAATTATAAATAATTGTTTTTCCACGCCCTAAGATAGGCATGGGTCAGAATCGATGACATTTTTAGACACTGAAACACTATTATTCCTAGACATTATCATATAATAGATCTTTCAAAGGGCTTAGAAGACCTAGGCATCCTCCCATCCAATGTAGGGAATTATATTCCTGAGTCATGTATCTGAGGTTTTCCTCAGCTTTCCATGTTTCACAAGGGTTCTGCTGCGACTTTAACGTCTAGCGAATATTCAATAGACTAATCTGAACACTAATGAGGGTGGATTAGATGGGTACATCCTAAGGAAGGAGAACCTAGAAGTTTTACACGATTTATGGGTCAGGACACCCCAAAAAGGGAAAGACCCTGGGTGTTGTGTCCCCAAAATGGAATATGTCACACCGTGAGGGTTGATATTGACACCCCATAATGTGGATCAGGATGGTGGACCCTAGAGTGGGGAACACCAAGGATTACCATTGGCTGGGATTGTACCTCCAGGAGGCTTCCTATGTAGCTTTCATAGAATAAAGGGATCAAAACAAATGTTGTTCAAATTTTTGTGGCACTGAATCGTGATGTACACAATGGAAATAAACATGGGAGAATGTGGAGGTTTATGCATGGTTAGCATCCCATATGGACGGAATGATTTCACTGTGATGTGGAGGCACAGATAAAATCCTAATAGATAATGAGTGAGTGTATGAGGATGCGGATGAACGAAATGGAACAAATGAGTGGATGGTGGTGCTTGGATTGAACCTCATAGAGGTTTACTACATAACCCAATGGATGGGAATCCATGTCCACATTATTTTGGAATATGGTGATGAGTCACCTGAGGAGGCGACTCATGAGAATGGATGCATGGATAGGTACCTGAAGGAAATGGAACCAACGGGTTAAGGAATGATCATCCCATGACACAGAGGCTCGAGGGAGAGATCAAGAAGGGAAATGGATTATGGGATTGAAAGTCATTGGGGATTCATATGTATATTAATGGAAAAGAATCAATGTTTGTGTAGTTATTTATGGGACATAGAATCAGGGTGTAAAAAATGACAGCAACCCGATGAAATTTGGGGCTTATGCATGGATAGATGCACATCGTATGATGGGATATCTTGGATTAATGATTTTGGATTGAGTGTGGGTCCACTCATGGTTAGATTCTAGGTCACCAGTATGACACCTCTATAGGGTGGACCATGTATGTGGGTCCAAAAAAAGGAGACACAGGTGTATACCAGTGTTTGGGGGTTGAACGTTAAGGAGACTTCCTGTGTACCCTTTCTAATAGATGGGGATCAAAACCCATGTAGTTATAGAGAAAACCATTTGACATCATGAAGGATAATATGGGAATATAGTGTAACATTGTGTCGGGATGAGGGGGGACTCACATCAAGGGCTCATGAATGATGGGTAATGGGCTTGAACCTCAATAAGGCTTCCGATGTACCTTGCTTAAAAATGGGCATGGATCAATTGGATTCGGGCTTACAAATGGTCAGCAGACCATAAAGGATATCATGGTCGATGTTTAATCTAATACCATGTGAGCCGTTCTTGGTGTGAGATACTTGTGATGGTAAGGAAAATGGTGATCGTGTTGCATTAGGTGTGTCTATGACGAATGGTGCAGGGCTTATGCGTGTCTAGTGGAACAAAAAAAGGAAGGATGGGATAAAATACCAGAGGGAAGCCCAAGTTGGAGTCCATATGTATGAAAAAGATATGGCCATAGTAAATGCAATACCATATCAAGGAGTGTCAAGGAATACGTAAGGTATTATTGAGGCACACATGGTGAAATAGAGGAGTGGGAGAGGAGAAGTGAGAGGGTGCTGGTGTGCATCCCCTTCATGGTCTTCATGGGTTTTTTTCCTCTTGCAGTGATCACAGTTTTACATCGTGTGTTGAGGATGTGGATTCTTGGTAGTTAAATGTCCTGTAGCTTAGAGGATGAGGATTCACACATTACCTTCAAAACTTAAATAACTAGTACACTTTAACCCTTGGGGTAGAGATGGTACTAGCAGTGCCATAGATCAATGGGGTTGTGGAGTGATCCATTGAGGTGTCCATGATACTGTGGCTATGTGAATGTGTGATATTCATTAGCATTCCTATACAATGAAGAAAAAGGTATGGTAACACCACATAAATAACTCCTCAGAGGACATTGAAATTAATTACTACAATCCTAGAGGACCATGTAGGAGATGTGTGTGCAACACAAGGTTGTTCCGAGTAAGAGGGGCTCAAACATGGTTCCTTAGGGTCAATATGAAAAATGAGGTACATAAGGAGGGGAACACAGAAGACATAATTATTGAATGAAAAATGAGGGTCTATATGTAGTATTTGGGTCTACACACTCTCTTGAATGGTTTCATGTGAGATGAGGGGTTGCGTGGAAGTGGGAACCTAGTGTTAAAGATTTTCATTAAACCGTGGAATTCTTCAACACAAGAGGAATATTTTGCGAGAAATTTCATTATAGTAAAAATAAATTGGGGAGGATCAATCCCTAGTGGTCCACCTGAAAGAGGACCCATGGGAGACCTATCACACATGATCCAGCACCATATGGCCATATATTTTTTGTTTTCGTGGACGATGTCCTCTTTCTTGCACGAGTGCAATGGTTCATATTCCGTAATGGTCTGTCGAAATGCGGATGTATGTTTCAATTTATATCTGAAAAAATTATTAGTGGAAGGAATTTTGGTCTGCACGCATTGGGTATTTGGATGTCACATTGGGTGAAAATGATCTTGCACATGGTTTATCATCTTGCACGCCAGTCATATTTTTCAGCCCTTCTAGCTTAGCTGATTTATGGAAGGTCAGCGTGGCTAAATTATCTTGACGTCTTATTAGTTATGAAAGAACTAGTGTGCGGAGTTCCATCTTTTGTGTTATCCTCAAATCATGCATGCACTTTCCATGGTTGACTTGAGATCCTCCATGATTTCAAAATATGCCTTTGGTTTGCCCAAAAATATCCATTCATTGCCATAACAGAAATTTAGTGCCCACAATATGATGAATATTTCAATCCATGACTAGAACCCCCTACTATTAACCAAATTCAAACTATATATTAAAATTAATATAAAAACATTAGTAATGAGTAAATGAAAGGAACCTTCTATCAGATACCACTACAAAAGGACCAATCCGAGTCTATATATCAATGAGAGAGGGATCAGGGGAATCATTGATATATTTTTCTTTTATGTTATTTTTTTATAAATAAATTTTCCTCATATTAATGATTTATCACTTTAATAAACAAATGCTTTCACATATCAATATGAACATAAGAATTTACATTGATCACAAATCAATAATATTATCTTGTCCTCAGAATGGTTTTTAAATAATCCAATACCACACAATCCACAAAAAAAATTATGTGGATACAAAAGTATGAAATAAAATTATAGTTGTTTTGAAATATTATCAATACAAAATCATATGTGATTATTCTATCATAAATCACTGAAATTTGATTTTGTAACATGTTTATGAACCATTAATAGATTAATCCAAAAATGACATTATGATTCCTCAATAATTACAATTTTGTAAATAATTTATAAAAGTTATTCACATTCCTATTGAGAATCAGTTAGAAACAACTTCTATTGCATTTATATAATTTTTTTATTGTCATTCCAATTATTCATTCAGATTACTATGGTAGGAAAAAATATTTGAATAGAGACACTAGAATAAATTATGTATCACTACATTGACTTCCTGGAAAGGTCAGTCTGATTTCTTGGTCTGATCTTGAAAACTCATACAACATTCCCCTCTTCACAATTCTTCCATACATAAATGTATCTTTGGAAAACACATTCCTAAAAACCTTCTTTACCGAAAATAGAAGTTATTCTCTCTCACTATCTCCACCGCATGAACAATGTACTTGATAAAAATTAATTTTTACATCCAATTATATTTACAGGTTACCTAGAAATGTAATTCGTGGGAATCTACAAATTTTATCCCATTTATAAAATTTACCAAATCATGAATTTCACTTTCATTTTGAATTCATATTTAACTTCTTCAATGATTCTAAACTATTTTGGATTCTTCTCCAAACATCATGAATATTTCAAAAAATTCATTTCTCATTGAACTTATAAGTGATTCATTAATACAATATATATTATCATTCAACTTATTTTTTCCCATTGAGTAAGTTTCTTCTTATGATTATCTAATCCAACTGATTATTTGAAACAATTATTTATTATACATTATTTCATCTTTATTAGACTTTTCTTTTTTATCATATTTTACTCATTATGATCAAGTTGTTTAGATTTTCATTTCAAAAATCAATGTTAAGACTTTTAATTAATACAGAAACATTTAATTACACTTCATCATCATCACAAAACTTTCCTTTACTATATTTTTTCAATGAATCCTCATATTATCCAAACATAATTTCAGATGAAATCTAGTATCTGATGACTTATTTGTGTCAGTGTGCATATGATGGTTTAACCTCAATTTACCATCCAATATATCTAAGTCAGATATATTGTGATTAATTTTAACCAACCTAACAATTCAAGTTTTTTTAAAAATCAATTACATCATTTTTGTACATAATTTATTTTATCAGTCTGTGGTATCATACAATGGATATGTCTCTGAATATATCTTTAAATCATTGGTCCCAAAAACTAAAAATTGTTCATCAGCTTAAAAACTCATCATTTGAATTAGTGGCATGTCATGTCCTATAGAACTATTTCCTTATCAATATTTTTAACCTAGATTATCTATAAATAAATATTTATTTTATTGAAAATTTAGTTTAGTGTATAAAAATGTTCAATAAATCATCTTATCTGATTGATCTATCAACAAATACTTCATCCAACCATGTGTATTAGTAATTTATTATTTTACATGAACTACATCTTGTATCATGAATTTATCAATATTTTTTAAAACATTCAGTTTGGCATATTATTGTTTGATGTACATGAAATTTTCTCCACCTCTATTTCATAAGGTTTGGATAAATAGTTTTTCTACAACAGATGATATTGATGAAATAAAAAAAGACAATGTTATATTTTTAAATTAATATCTTTAAATACATATAGAATTTGATAGAAATTTCTTTTCTGATCAAAAATAACATTCAAGATCCAATGTGTGTCTAAATGTAATTTCACTTAGTAATAAGAATTAGATAAAAATACATAATCTAATGAATATTATTATGACTTTTAATCATATCATCAAATTGAAAAAATAAAATAAAAATTGAATTGAATTTTCATAATAAAAATAATATATAAACCAATAATTAGTCACTTATTTATGCATCTAGAACCCACTTTCATCCAACATGGACCGTGAAATAAGTCTCAATATATAATTTTGGGAATTATCATTTACCATTCAATTACCCACTAATATATATATATATATATATATATATATCATTAGTCGTATCCATATATCGTAGATATTTTCCAAAGAGATTATATATTTCATAAATCCACTGAAAATCATGTCATGATAAACTCACTTTTTGTTACTATCAACTTCATTATAAATGAAATGGTTGTCTCATCCCATGTGTTTATATGGGTGAGGTCAAAATACCATTGAATCCAAATGGATACAAGGAAAAATCAATGTCAAGATTTATCTTCATTAATGAAATCAATTAATAAATGGGATCATCAATGTGGGTTATTTATGGTATTACATATACTAAACAACTAAAAAAATCCTTTATGTAACCATCTTGATATTTAGATATACTAAGGTTCTAATTAAATCAATGATATGATTCTACTTATTCATTTATTCATGTTCCTTATTTGGATCCCAATCACACCGAATGATTGGTAGATTATTCTTATGGAATTGGAAAAAATGATTCACATTCCTTGGTTCATCCCTCATGTTTCCGAACATAGAAGATTCAAATGTTTAAATTATACAATGAACTAGGTATTGGTTCTGGTGAATCCATATATCCATCCACAACAAAACTAGATCTATGAAACTTATAGAGAGGGATAATATGATACATAGATAACCATAAAAACAAATAGTAAAAGATGACTTAACACAATAGTCGGGCATCAAAACATCAAGAAACACCTCTAGATCACATCCAAATGGATGAATAATGCTTCTGAATCCATTTAGAGAGATAAATCACGAGTTAGGGCATGAATGCTGATAGAATTGGGAATTTAAACACAAATCCATCCTAGACCAACTTTTTGTTGATCTTGTTATTTAATTTTTCAATGTTAGTCACATGGTTGGGAAAACAATGCACTAACCACGCAAAACCACTACCATAATGATGATAATCCCTTGGTAGGATTAGATGTTTATAAAACAGTGAATGAACCTCGAAAATCCCACTATCTATAAATCCAAGGTTTCCCCTAGGCCACAACACAATTTTGAAATATAATACACCAAACCATGTGCCTTCCTTGAGCCTCTATCTCATTATGAACGGTTTCCTATAAGAGTTTCACCATTTAAACTAACATTGTACCTACCATGCACTATTAGAATATACCCAAAACATGGAAAAAAGAATCCAAACCCTACCAAACATCACCCAACAACATTATATGCTTAATATTGACAAAATCATGATTACTTAACTGAAATTGGAGGTGACACTGAACTAATTAGACTTAGTCTCTAAACCCAATCCATATAATAAATGGGCTTGTAAAGGGTACTAATGATATATTTCTCAAATGGTTTCATTTTATGAGGATTCCTCAACTGAGACTCCATGGAAGATGTGACATAATTTTTTGTGAAATGTGTATCCATTATGAGATAAGGTACATGGATTATTCTCTTATGGATATTAATTGATCGGTATATGATGTAGTGAAAATGATGAAAATAATGAAACCATGGATTATGTGATTAAAATAGATTATGTGACACAAATGGATTACATTATGGAATTGAATTATTTGATGAAATTGGAAAAAACGAGGTTAATGGTGAAAGTGAGTATTGTTAACGAATGTCACCTGAGTTATCTTATGATTATATTACCATATATAATGTAATTATTTGAACTATCTATTTAGAATATATTTTTTATAGATACCATTGGTGGAGTCCAAATGAGTTGTACTCACACACTACTTGAGCCTCTATTGTATACCTGACTAGATTTCATGGTTTTCGGTTGAGGAATGGGAAAAGCCCGTCTAATAGAGAGTTGGGTTGGGCATGGGATGTGCTTGGGTGAGGATCCAAATACAACCTTAAGGTTAGTTTTTTAATACTTCCATTAGAATTTAATTTGGATTTTCATCAATATGGCACTATTATCAAGACACAAAATATTTATTATTTTATTAGGGTTTGTAACCAGTTTTGGAAATGTTGAGTGATGATGTTTCTAGTTTATTGTTATTTTTTCTTTCAATTAATATGTAATTTATTGTGGTTTATATGATAAAAATTGTTTAGTCTATCCGTATGATCCTTTAGACCCTCACATTATGATTGAAACCACAAGGATACATGGAGGCATTGCTAAGGACATGTGGAAACCCATCTCGGGGCACCCGTTTAGTGTCTTTTGGGTCAGGGATGTCAGAACATCCATCCTCCCACATATAAGAAGGAAAATCACCTATATTTTGATTAAAAATATTTTAGAAAATATCTCATCCAAAAATATCATATTATCCTTTAATATCATATGTACTTGATGGATAGGAGGTTATATTCTTTAATATCCATTCCAATTATCAATAAATTATGATCTAATTGAGGTATATAGGGGAATATTTAACAACCATACATGTATTCTTTAATTTTTTTTCACATTCTATATCATTTAAATTTAATTATTAAAAATAAAATAATAAATTTATTATAATCAGTATTCATATATATTATTATAATATGGTAACCACAATTCTCCCCCTCTTTTCTAACAAATGAGAGAATAATGTCTTCCTCAATCATACATGTTTAGTATAAACTTAAAAAAGAGATCGGATTCATTATCCATCATGATTATTCATTGTTGGTTGTTATATTAGATTTAAATTTTATATGATATTTATGTTGTAATTATTCTATTTTAATCATATTATTTTATATGATTTCTTATTTTCCATTCTATTGGGAAATAATAACATCAATCATGCGTATGTGTTGACTACATCCTCGATAAAGAGATATGATGTTTTTCATTTCCATTATACATGGTTGGTAGTAAATATATATTTAATTAATATAAATGATATTTTATATACAATAATGAATATTTATATGAGAATTATTATTTATAGTAATTTTTTTCATTCTAATTAAATTGATAACATTATCAGATGTACGTTTGAAATACCATCAACACGAAATTATGTAAATAATTTATCAAAACCAAATATTATAAAATGTTATCAAAATGTATATAACTATTTAAAATAATAATGAATAAATTATAAATAGTTCTCATATGATGGAATTACGTTAAAATTTTCATGGATTGGAACTATTGATACAAAAAAAGCACGAATGGTAGAACTATTATCACTAGAAAAAACTGATTTTAATATTTACTTATGTATATATAATAGATAAACTAAACAATATATGGTTTGGTATGAATGATTTTTATTGGAATATATGTATAAAAAATCTATATTATTTTACATGTAGTTTCAATGCATAAAATAATAGACTAATCAAGACACAGTAGATATATGTTTAAATAAGAGTATAATTAGGGTTGATTAAAAATAAATTTTCAAGGAATAAATTTATATGATCATTATTGAATAAACCAAATTAATTTTTAATATCTTTTGGTTATTTTACGGAGTTTATATTTTAATACCAGTACCTATCCTTTGTATTCAAAAAGGTTCGAAGATTTTTTTTTGAAGAGGCATATTTATTTCTCTTATTTAAGTTGTAAATAATTTTTCTTCAATCTCTATTTTTTTCAAAAAAAATTCATGAATTTTCTAGAATCTATGTGAATGATTTTATGAATTTTTTTACCCATGGGTGAATTTTAAAAAATATGAAACAATATTCTTATTAATATTTTTTTCATTGAACAATTAATAAAGGTGTATATAGAAATGATGTTTCTAGGATTAGAACATGAGTCAAATTTCTACCCTTAAAGACCACTAAATGTTTTAATACTTCATTTATAAGTCTCAATGATCCTTTAAAAGGGAATATTTTTTAATTAATTTCATTATATTTGTATTTTTAATATGTTTTTTCAATATAATGGTGCTATTTTCATCATGAAATGTTCCTTGTGATATTTTAAAGGAATGTTTCAAATATATGACATACATTGATGTTACATTTATTTAACTATGTATGGGATTTTATGATTATATCCTTATTCAATATGGGGATAAATTTTCGTTGTGATGAAAAAATATTAATGACACTTGATTTATTCTCTAATGGATAGGTTCTTATGAAATATAAAAAAGTTTCTGATATTTTAAAATAAATATGAATGGATTGTGTTTATTTGATTTCTCGGTTAGTTATATCCCTCTGATGAATTTGAGAAATATAAATATATCATGAGGTAATTATCTTATGGCTGAACCTGATTAAATGTTCTCTATAAGAGGTTTGGAGAATTTCTCATGTTCATAAGTCTATGTACGAACCGATGTTATTATCTATATGCTTCTATATGTACTTAGTTTCATTTTCATATGTTAATAAAAGGAACTTATTTCATTTCCATAACATTATTAGTGAACCAAATTATATTTATAAATATTCAAGAGGTTATAATATTATCTTTCATACATATTACAATGATTATGTTATGATTTAATGGATCATAATATATTATCGATGATTTTAACACTTATTAATATTTTATTTGGTTATGGAAAATGATATTTTCAATGACACATGAATAATTATATTAAATTTACATTACATGACTTAATTAGTATATTATTATATTCTAATAACCTTATTATTATATATGATTACTAATTAATATATTTTTGGTTTACCATTACTGTGCATCTGAGATCACTCTTTCATAACTATTATTTCATCAATATTTGAAATAATGGTGTTATTATTATATATCTAGAAGTGTATTAATATGAATAATAATTTTTAAGACGTTGATGACCCTATATGAAATATGATTTTCTTGTATCACGTCTACAAATACACTAAAAAGTTTAAATTCAAGAGATATTATTATGGTGTTTTTAAGGTCATCCCAAATTATGTATTATTACTGTTTGTTATTCTTGGGACATGAAAATTTTATATAAGAATATAGTATAATTAAAAATTATACATTTGGGATCAAAATTATTGTATTCAAACAAGTGTATATGTCTATTTAATGAGTAATATAATTTAACTTTAGTAATGTAATGATTTATTGCTTTTCCTCAACAATTAAACATGAAAATTATACAGGAAAGTGGATATAGCGGTAGAATTGATGATCCTAGTTTGATAATTTTGATATTGGTGGATTTATTTCTAAGATCATAGCTACAAATGAATGATTTGTTAGACAATGAAATAAAAAAAATCTAGATACTCATGATGTATATTCATTGGTAAATTCACATTTTTGGAACCATTATTATTTCATTGAATAGATGGTCATAATGAATTGAATAGGTCAAACATAAGGTTGTATAGATTGATATGGTGGTATTAAAATTTATTTAATAACATGAATTATATTAGTGAATATATGAATTTTCATAGTAATTTTTTTATTTTGACACATACACAACGTTTCAGATTAAAAAAATGGGATTTATGTGTAAGAATAATGTGAAATGTGAATGTGTGGACCATTTAAATGAACCACCTCATGGGAAACCGAAATTTTGTGACCAATGATATAATATATTCATACTATTCTCATTAAACACTATAAAAATATGATAAATAACATGAATATCGTAGATATTGTTTAATCAAAAAATTATTATATTGTTAGTGAACATTATTTAATGTTCAAAACAATTAGTTTATACGTCAATTAATTTTAATAAGATTAATCATAAACATGGTTTCATGTTAACAATTATATGGGTGGTCCTTGATTCATGTTGGTATGAATATATGAGGACCTAATTTCATTTCCTCAACAAAATAACTGACATGTTTCTATTTATACATGTTTACAATGTTACAAAGATATCATTTTTCATGTTCATATGATTAAAATATGACAACATGGATGATGTTTTATTATTTTTGATTCATCATTCTTCTAAATAATTCCATTTTTTCTGATGAAGATTTATTATATGGATGATTATTGGTGATATTAACTTGATTTGGTGACATATCTTTATGTATTTTATACATTATAATTACATTATTTTCACTTATTATCATTGATTGATATCTATTATCTTTATCCTTTTTGAGCATATGCGGTCACCCTTTATTAGGTATTTCTTCCATAACTTTTGATGGATGGTTTTATGTTTGATTTTTTTTATGGGTATTAATATTATGAAAATTGTGGGATATGATAATGATCCATTATCATATAAGATATTTTTCTATACAGTTCTTAAAGATAAAAAACCTTTTCAATTATAGGAAATATATAAACTTTTTATGTGTTTTTATATTCAACATAAATGTGGAAAAAAATTTGTATGCTATACATGGGTCTCATATTTCTATTTTCAAGACTATGTGTCTTTTTATATATTCGTTCCAACCACATTCATTTAGAGTAAAGATTAATCCATCAAAAGAATTTCTTCATTAATTTGTAGTTTTAAATTAATAAAGGGAATATGAAAACAAATCTGAGCATTCTTGATGTCATTTACTCCCTCTTGTTTTCTATGTAAGTTGATATGGGGTAAATTAAACAAAATAACATTTTGATATACAACCTTATACACCTGCAATGTACAACTCAATTTGTAGATTATTTTCATTTAATGACTAGTTCCTCTATTATATGAGTTGAATATCAACATTTTATAAGGAATTTGTCCCCCACATCTTTATTACGCTATACATTGATGTGTGAATCCGTCATTTAAGCTCGGTGAGGAATATGGGTTTCTTTTATAGAGAGTCAATTGTATTATGGGTGAACACTATATTTATGATACAATTACAATGAAACGGTTTAGGCCTCTAAATAAGAATATCATGTTACTTAATGATAAAGGGGAATAATATATTAAAATACTATGGTTTTATCTACACCATCTTATCAGAGGGGTGATATACAAGAACATGATTCCTGTAGTATTATGGATGAAGGGATAACATATTAATCACTTTGAGATATCTGACTATAGAAGAACCCCTAGTTATCATTATGATATAACATGTTTATAGTCTTTAAATTTTTAACATTATGGCTATTTTTTAAAGAAATAATTGTTACATAATTGTATGATATTGACCATATTGTATTTTATCTACATTGTTTTGGAATTAATTACAAACATGTGAAAAATGATATAAGGAATAACAATGATATTCCTGTCTTGTTTTCACATAATATACACACTCAAACTAGGGTAATTACCCCAAAAATTTTCATTCTATTGTTAAATTTTTTAGGGAATCCAATAGTGTATTACTACAATCACCTATGGATAATAATAATTCCATAATTAGTCATGTATATTGAGATGATACAATGATTGAATATTGTATTACAGGATGTGGACTTGTCATCTTATTTTTTGGGATTAAGAAATTATTCACATTGTGATACATTTTGGAGAATTTATGTATAAAATTTTCGTATTCACCATTGAATAATGAAATTGATCTTAGAGTAAAAAAAGGTCTATATTTCCAATATAATTTAAATTTATAACCTAGATTCATTTTGGATGTAAATAATATTTTGAAATTTTACTATATGGTGGTATTGATTTATCTATTGTCTCGTGATTTCATTCTATACAACATCATTTTATTATTCATATACTACTAGTTATCATGATTTTTTTCATTGGATATATGATACATTAATATGCAGATAAATGATATGATCTCTTATATTGTGTGATATGAATGTATGATGCCATACATAATACCTTTTCTTATTGAAGCAATATTCAATTAACATTCTCTATTAAAATTTGTAATGATAGGATTCATGGACGGTTGGTTAATGTCGTGTTGGATTAAAATAACTCATTTAATAGTGTTTGAGTATGTATTTTTCAGTCATCAATGGACTAATTTGCGATCATAATAAATAGTAGTTATGGGGGATATTATGTTATATTATCAATCATGGGAGTCTATTCCATGTGTAACAATTGATATATCCTTTCATAAGGACTATAATAAATTTTCATTAAACCTATATCCCAATGACATTATTTCTGGTTATAAGTCAGTTGGTTCATAAATAATTCTATGATAAGTCAATATCCCACATATTCATCCAATAATTTATCATTCAGATATTTTGTAAAATATTATTGTTAGCCAATAAGATGAAGGGTTGAAGACTTGTATTAAATTGACCTTTGTAAATAATGGTTCATTACATTTCATAATTTCTTTAAATGATGTTATTTTATGACAATATACTGAGATATTTTATTTACTAATTATCTTACATAGATTTTTTTTTCAAATATTTTATAGTTCTGAATTACATGTAGACATGATACTAGTTTTCACTGAGTATGTTGATATTATGAGTGGATGAATATATTGTATGTGATGTAATAATTAAATAGTTCCATATGAATTTCCACTAAAATATTATCTAGAATATAGGAATAAAACATTTATATACTAATCAAAATTTTAACAATATGATAAATAATTTAACATTATCATCATAAGTTATTTTGAACAAGATGTGGATTAAAATTTTAAGGGTCATGTGAATGTAATTATATATAATAATCTTAGTACATTCCATTTCGGAAGATACATGCTTATTTGAGGATGATGAAATGCTTATAGTTAATTGTATCCATGTTTATATTTTTATTACTCTTAATAGACCAAATATGGATTTCTAAATAATTTTTTTCCTATATTGTTTTTTTAAATTTTCAGATCATGAAATATTATTATAGATTGTGTTTTTACCATTTGATGATATTATGTAAAACTATAGTTGTATAGGGGTCACTAATGTTGGAATTTTCAGATGATGTATTATTCAGAGAGATGTAACATGAACCGAGGAATATATAATATATTTTATCCAAAATATATATATATATATACAAATATTTTTATTTTAATGAACCTTAATGATTGGGACAATGATAAAACATGATCACTCTTATTTTTAGACCCTTTTTTCAATTATGGTGTTTTTTTGGATTGATCGATCATTACAAGAATTGCAACAAATGGATAACACATTAATGATATCTCATAATGTGAATACCTATTTTATTCCTAACATGATTATAGTGGTTATAATATGATTTTTATGATGAAATGTTCTATGTATTTTTATGTTGTGTGAAAAAGTTGATATAAATATTTGTACAAATTTTTTCCCCAATTTGATAAACCTCCCATTGATCATAGAAGCTATAGTATATTAATATTACACAATATGTATTGTAGTTAGTTGTGTATTTTGAATACATTTAATGGTTTTATATAGATATGGAACATCAATTAAAAAAATGGTGTCTCATCCACACCCTCTATTTGAGTGAGTATATCCTCGGTTGAGAAAGTGGAATTTTTGAAGGTCACTTCATGGAATAAATGAGAAGTAGTGGTGAAAATAAGGAAATAATGTGTTAAATTTTTTGGAATGAAGATATGGTGTAATATGAGTATGTGGGGAAGGTTCCTTAATAGAAAAACCCCATTATGTGTTGTGAATTGATATAACCATATGGTTGTTAATTTAGTCTTCTTTGTTGTTGGTAGTCATGGTTATGATCCATATGTGTTTGAATGTTAAATACAGTTCTCTATAATAGCGGTGGAATATATGAATGATTATAATGTGTAAATGGTGTATTTATATCAATATAATCATATTTATACTTTTAAGTTCAATTTTTGGTGGTTTTATAGATTTTTGGAGTGGGATTATGAGCACAATTGTTATATTTATAGTGTGAATTGAATCCTTTCATTTTTTTGGATCATTGTGGGCCAATTAGGAATATATATATTTATCCCTTGTAAAAACTATAAATTTAGCTATATGATAAATATAAATTTTTCTGATCAATATTCTTAGTGTCTAAAAGAATGTTTTTTGGGATTGACCTTAGTAATTCGTGAGATCAATGTGGAATACATTTGGATAAAATATATTAGTAGAGGTGTGCATGTTCAAATAATTGATAAAGTTCATAACAAACTAAAAAAATATTCTTTTATTTATATATCTATTGGTTTGTGCTTTTTAAATTTGTTTAATATTTTAATTCACAAAATAATTCATCAGGTAAGAGATGGCTATGACGGCTATGGAAAATTGAAGGTCCTATCTGACTGGATGATTATTAATATATGGATCATATGGTATTTAATAAATCTATTAAGTTAACCATCAACACATAAATAAGGATTATTTGTTAACAAATTTTTCTTCAAAATAAATATAGCCATGAAATTTTGGAATAAATATATTTTATTAATATAATTAACAATATCATAGTCATACTATTTTTCCTTTTGGAGAACTATTCACATATTGACTCATTGTTCCAGAAACAAGGATGTTATATCAACTATTTTAAATTTAAGATAATACTTACAATATGTTTTATCATTGGGTCAAGATCAAACATAGAAATTTTATAATATTTATATGATTGTTTAATTTTTTTTAGATTATGTCCATCAGAAGGTAGTAGTTGGATGATAAGAATATTTATTCTATATATTATATTACTAATGACCCCATAAAAAATTTTATTAAGACTAGATAATCATGTACACTTATTGAATAATAGTTAAGGGGAAAAATAATCTACATTGAGATGTATATGGATAATTACTATGTATGTTTGTAAACAAGGCAAGGAGGAAGCACTATGTTTTCATTCTATCATGATATATGTGAAATTAGAGTTTTTTAAATGTGGGTTATGGAATAAATGAATGTTAATGTAGTTTTGTAGAATAATAATTCATTGAAACACAACTGCGGGGGTTTAAAAATATGTTAAATTAATAGTATTAGAGTGCGAGGAATATAGTTTATCTCATAGAAAACATTTATAACAGACTCAGATGTTTTATTTTGAGGCACCCTGAACATATATATCCATGGAATGATACCATTCTAATTTGGGTGTAGTAAATATGTGGATTTTTTACATCCCATTGGGAAGGATGACCTGCATAGGAGAAACTACTTTTTATAAAGGTATTGTAAGGGTCTTATAGAGTGGAATAATGTTTTCATTTAGTGATTACATAAAAAATATCATAAACTAATATATTTGATGATTAAATTTTAATTTTTAATTATAGGAAAATTATGATGAGTTCACATATAAATAAATAAATTAAATCTGAACAATTGTTCCATTAAATGGGGAAATATTCTACACATGGGGGTTTTTAATTTACTTTATTTATTAATAAAACTTATTATTTAATTTTCAAGGACCAAAACATTTTATATAGTATGTTGTGACCTGAATTTTTTTTATTAGTACATAGATGAATTATGCAATTTTATATTCTTTAGACACTTATATTGAAGAAGTAATTTATATTCCATAATAAAAATTTGAAAAAATTATGGTTTTGTTGAATTGGAGAATTTAGTTTTCTCCGATGTTTATTTTTGATGAATTTTCATGATAAGTGATATTAATGGAATATAAGAATTTATTATTTAAATAAATATTTACTAATATATTTCATGATGAACTTTTCTTGAGAATTTTTTTTATAATGAAATGTAAAAATATTCATTGAAATATTATTTAGGTTGTTGTCATGTAAGTTTTCTTATTTTATAACTGTGGTATGTCAAAAATATTAAAATTAATAAAAATATATATTTTTAAAAGGAAGATGATATATATATAATTTATTTTCATTTCCTCAAAAATGATACAGTTAATGGAAAATTTGGTGTTTTCATTTTTTCATGAATTCGGGTTTTAAATTTTTGGTGTTGAAATTTTACATTCTACTTTGTGTTTGAAACTTCCCATCACTAGATTCTAATTAAATGAACTAATATATATTTCCATCAATAAAAATTCTGATCTTAGGTGTAAATTAGTAAAAAATACCTCAATGTAATTCAAATCATGGGTTATACAAACATAAATAAATATAAACAGAATAGATAGGATGACATATGGGATTATCATTAGAAGGATTGATACTGGATCAATAATTTAATTGATCATCAGAACATGTATAGATAAAGAATGGTTCTAGTAAGTGAGAAATGATTGATTCAATAACCAGTATGAGAAGGCCTAGGATTTAGTATGTAAACCATGATAAATTTCATTGGAATATTTATTAATAAATTTCCAAAATGATATAGAATTTCTTTTATTTAATAATCATATATTTACGCACATTGTTTTTAGGGTATTGTTCATGAGTATTCTATTTATAAAAAATATTATTATTTATAATTTTTTTTATTTCCCTATTTTTGATACATTCTATTTGATTATAGATTAATCCCAATATAATGTGCCCTATTTTATGGTTACAAGTGAAATGTTTTGTTGAAAATATCTACATGGGAAACTATTCAAGATTTATCATTCCTTCCACAAAAAAATAATAATCCCAAATAACATTATTAGTTTTTGATTATTGATATATGAAACCACATAATGGTGGATAATGCAATTCTTGATAGTGAAAATTTTAATACCTCCATGAAAACAGTTAGGGGGTGAGTTATTGTAGAAATGACTTTTTTCTACAGTAAATATAATGTTGAGTCTATGTCATATGAATTAAAAAATGGAATGAATTCAAGGGAGGATCATCCGTGTTATAGGTGATAGATACTGAAGTAAGGATATAATTTGTGGAAAATAAATGTAAGGGTATTTTGAAAACTGTCATGCATACGGAGCCTATATGATTACATGATTTCATGTTGTGTAGTTATAAATAATAGATATTTTTTAACATCACTACAATTTTGGATGGATTTAAGTATCATATGGATAGAAGTTAGTGACCACAATCCATGTAGGATATTAAATCACATGTTCGTCCATTTTACACATTGTTGGTGTATACTCAATGCATATACTAAAGGATATAACTTAAGTAGTATTACATGGACTTTTTGTTATTGCATGCCATATATTCTGTGTCCACTAAGTCAGAACGATTAATTAGGGATCACATGAATTAGATGTCTAGTCAAACACATCATGCCCTAATGTAGATAATTCACACCATGTTACCTCTTTGAAACCCAATATACTCTGATATGGAAGGATCCCATGTGTTTGGGATAAATACTAAGTACCCTAATTTTCCATCACATTAGGTATATCATTGTACACAACATGTTGGATAACATTACTATCCATATAAAAGGATGTACACATCGGGGTTACATAGAGGGTCTATATTGTTTGAAGATTGTACTAAATGTTTTACCTTAATTTAGATTTAGAGGTTTTAACACCTCAATCTATTAGAATAATTATTATTCCACATACTGAATACTATAATAATTTATTAATTAATTCATGTATTCTAGAGGTGGATAACTAGTAGTGGGGGAATAATCCATACTCGGAAGAGACTATTCCTAAAAATCACTGAATGAAACATGTGATCATTAAATAAATTATAAACACAAATAAATAAAATTATACATAATAAAAAACATAATGAAATAAAACATATTTTCATAATGACCCATATGGACATACAAACCTAATCACTAAACAAGTTTATCAAAATTGAAATAGATAACATAAATAAATAGATAAAATACCCTATAACATCCCTCATTCCCCATCCATCTAATATGAAATACTAAATGGGATGCATAGTCATCATCAGTTACACAACATGTGCTCTTGTAATAAATAAGAAATAAGTTCTATATGAGCATCGAGGTTACCATATAGGTTATGAAAATTTCATCTCATTATATCCACACCAAGTACCCATAATATACTAAAAAATATATTTTTAAGAAAGGGGGAAATAAATGAACTTGTTGCCAAACCTTTTTAGTCATCATATAATAATATATACATCCCAAAGAATTTTATAATGAGAAGTCATTTACTAGATAGGCCTTTATACCCCCAATCATTCATACTTTAATATTTTTTCATAATCCTCTCATCACCACTTTCCACTCAGAGGACATCAACAAACCTGATATCTGGGAACCAAAATGGTCCATCCGTCTAAACCCAATCTTAATATGATATATATTCAGAGTGCCCTAAAAGAAATAGCTGAAATCATCATGAATTTTATTCCACAAAACCCAAAATGGATATACACATACCCACCATTATTAGTCAACTTCAGTGACTATATTTTGATATATAAAAAATAATAAGAAGAGTTTTTAGAAACAATAATTAATAGGGTCCCTTTTTGATACCCAAAAAGAATTTTTAACAAACTCAATCAATTCATGTACTGATATTCCATGTGTATCTATATGTCCCTTGTATAAGGGGACCAAATATAAATTGTCAATAATGTCTTCATTAGAGATCAAAATCAATTTCCCTCAGGAAATAAAATATCATGTTACTATTATATATATTATTAGTGAACTGATAATAATATTATTTGTTTTTAATAAGATAAATTTCTAAACATTCCATCTATTAAATATTCTAACACATGAATGTTTTTTAATCAAAATTTAACATCAATAATAAGATGCATTAATGTTTGACACATACAAGCAATCCATGATGTAAAACTCTATCTTTTACCGTTGTACAATCAATTTAAATAAATTTTTAGAAATATTTTTAATTATAATAATTAAAACCTATTGCATGTTTAAAATTGGTTTTGGAGGTTTCTGTGGGGTTTAAAGGAGAAATCCTTAATAATTGCAGTAGTGGTATAAATTTGTAGATATATTATATTCCCACCAGCTGGATAGTAATGATCACCAGCAAACCATTGGATTGGGATGTATCTCACCAAGCCTATAGGATGACCATTGCCTAGCTGGTGGACCCCATGAATTATTGTTCTCTTATATAAAACACAAAATAAATATAGTTAGAACCATCAACAAGCTTTTGGGGTTCTCAAATATTTACTCATGCTATCTGAATCTATGGGAAATGTAACAACCCAAAATTTTATAAATGAAATTATACCTTATTGTAGTAATGTAATAATCATAAAAAATCATATTAGGAAACACAATACCACATAATTATTATATTTAGAGCTATGTGAACTTTAAACATATATTTTCCACATCTATGTTTTGAATTTGGAAAATCTAACATTCATAGTTGTGATCAGTAAGATATTTGGAATCTGATATGAGAAACATATTTTTTGGGGAAACGTAATCTACCAGTTTGAATAGTAACATACCCTTATGAATATTAATATAACCCGTATGAATACTATATATTTTAAAATAAGAATAACCTCATCAATGAATGTATAAATTAAATTTAGGGATATTATACGTGACAATATTACCATAGTAAAAGTATTAGTATTTTTTATATCATATATAATTAATAATTATTTATTAATTTATTTAAAGATAAATTTATTTTCATAATGTGGGTTTATAAATTAAAAAATTTGCATCTTTTAGTTTTATGATAATTTAATATGACCTTATGTAATTTTTGAAAGCATTACAAAATCAGTTTAAATTTAAAAATTTGTATTTTCATGAAAAATATGATTTTAAAAATTTTAAATGTTCATATTTATAGAGTTATTTTTGAAAAATGTAATTAATTTTTGGATTATACCTATCAAAAAATGGATATTTTGAATTTTATTCAATTTTTTCAAATACATTAATTTTTGGTGAAGATTGAAATTCGATAATTTACAAAATATTCATAAAAATGAATTTACGCATCATGATTGAGTGATGGATGTTGTAAATGGAAATTAAATCTAACCCACATGCACATATTAATATTTATAGTTACTTTAATCCTCACTATTTATTATGTTGAGGAGAAATAATAAATTGTTGTATTTAATATTAAGAAAACCCGTATCCCCTCCATTATAATACCACCCCCACACCCTCACTCAATCACACCAATCAATATTAATGACATTAATAAATTATTCAAAAAATATCTCCCATTATCCTATCCCAAGTCCAAAATCCATTTATCACCCCAAAAGACCAAATCTGATCCCCTATTGAGGCTCTCAAAATAGATAATCTAAAGAGGTAAATTACTCTTTCTGAATCTTTTATTTTCTTTCATGTTACTTTCTTTTTTTATTTTTCCTTTCCTACATTCACTGAAATTGTATGACAAATTCAGTATCATATATATAATTTAATTTAATTATTTTAATGTGATATTTCATCATAATCTCACCTTCCATTTCCTTTTATACTATAAATGATAACACCGTCCGATATTTGTAAATTTTTCAAATTCAAGTATGACGGGTTTTCAATTTTAATCACCATCTTCGATAATTGTCATGAAACCATTTTAATGGTTTAATAGGACTATAATATATTTATTTTATCTTATGTTTTTTTCTGTAATCCTTATAAACTCATTATATAAAAAAAATATTATGAAACAAGTTCATTGTGGGGAAAACAACCAAATTAATCAAAGTGTTTATCATTAAAAATTTATATAACTCTTCATCCTGATAGTCTATAAAAAATAATTATAAGATAATTTATAATATTGGAATTGAAGTAATAATATAAATTAAAAATTCAGGATAATTAAACAAATTTCAAATTAACATCTATTCATGAATAGAAGTGTATCGTTTATAAAAACTACGAAAATTATCACTACCAACAATGAATTTATGCACTATAACCCATAAAAAGGTCCATAAAAGTACTCAATAAAACAATAATGAATCAAATTCATATATTCAAGGATATTTATTGTTAATTAATGAATATAATTTCATTATAAAAAAAATTAAATTGTATAACCGTTCAAACAGAAGGTAAGGGGAAATTCTCTAAACTAACTCTCTTTCATTGGGTTTTCCTTATTTAACCCATTTTTTGTATAGAAAATAAGTAAAAAACAATTATTTATCATTAAAAAAATATTTAATGGTTATAAATGTTTTCTAATTGAGTTTATAAATAATAAAATGTTTTCCGAAAGAACTCTTCTTTAAAATAAACACACCCTTTTTACTTCTCGAAGATTGTTTCACTCCTCACTCAAGGTTAATTTTTCAATGTCATTAATGATGTTACCACTCTTTTTGGGGAAGAAATTGTTTATGAATGTATAATATGAAACCTATTTATCTCCATGGGATATTTTATGTTCATTTTTGACATATTATCTACATGCCATGTATTATAATGAAAATTTTATGATGTGACGGGGTCACCAATAATTATATGCTGCAATATAAATTTTTGAATTTGACGGGTGAACCTAGAATTATTCATTGCTCCAATGCATTGGGTAAGGTGATAAATCATATAAATAAAAGTGAAAATATATGTGAACATGATTCTAGATTTGTTCACCACTACATATGTATGTTAATCACTAATACATAATGTTTTATTTTTATGCATTGCCACATTCTATTATATTAAATAAGTGTTGTTTCCTACCATGTCCTTTTATTTGATTACTACTATTTTTATTTAAATTTAATAAATGTTTGGAGGATTTTACTATGAATAGACTATTCAAATTAATAAATGATGTTATAGTTATTTTCACCCCATGTTATGTTGTTTAATATTTTTATCTTTCCTCTTACTAAACATTTAGTTCACTCATTTTTGATATATATCCTCAGGTGACTACATTTACTAAAGATTTCACATGGTTAATTAAGAATATAGAGATGTTTGAATTAAATTAATGTTTATTTTGATTTTGTAAAATTTATGTTTGGTCATATTTTTCCCAAGAAACTAAAACTATGATTATTCTTTGTGTAATGATTTTATTTTTTTATCATTAAAATTATGTAAAAGTAATGTAATAAAATCAGGGTAACTATAGTTGGTATCATAGTCAATGTTTATTTAATTTTTTAATTAGGATTAGTGAACCCTATAGAAAACCTCTAGTAAGAGAATAAGTCCATATATGCACATAAGAATAATTTCTAAACATAAGAATACTATAATATATGATTTTAGTGTAAATTGAACAAGTGAGTAAGTTATTTATACATGAATCATTGTCTTATGTTTTATTCTGCTCATCTTTATTTTAATATATTGTGGTACCCATGAAACAAATTCTAACATGTGAAAGGGTTAATGCAATGATTTCCCGAATGACATCCCCAATGATGTGGAGGTAGAGTTCAAAACATCATTGTGATTATTACCCCACTATCATATGTTAATAAAAATAACCTGCATAATGTGGAACGCCTTCCTTCAACACCAAGGGAGAAACTAGATATGGAGTGTTTTATACAGAAACAACCAATGAAATTTACTAGATCTTATGATCTACTAGTTGAGGAATAGTGTGTTAACTCTAAGTAATTGATATTTCCAATGATGCAATGTTCTGAGATAGATAAGGTGATTCTGGCCATTTATCGTTCATATGTAGAGGCCGATAAGTGGTGGGATTTGATTAAGAACACCAATTCAGATAAAGAAATTGATGATATGGAATGGTAAGACATTATGATCATGTTTTATAACAAGTATTTACCAATAAATATTCATACCAATATAGAGAGATAATTAATATAGCTCATGTAAAATGATGGAGAATCTATCATATCCTATGAAGCTAATTCCATAGGGCTTGCAAGGTAAGATTTAGGTTTTGTTATCCTCAATTATATCTAAATTGATATATTCTTTTTTAGTGTAAAAAACAACTTTGAAATTATCTTGCAATTCGAGACATTGTGATAGATATGAAGAATTTGTTCAATGTGATCTCAAAGTAGAGATGGAGTTTGGAGAATTGCCTCATGGATATAGTGATAATTATCGAAAGGTGGAGTTTCATGTTGGAGGATGTAATAATAAAAGAGGGAAGGAAAATAAACCCCCCATATTCTAAAAATGTGGGATGAAGCATCATGGGGTTTGCATCAAATGGATGGGTAAATATTCATGTGTTGTAGAGAAGGCCATCAAGCTCTTTAATGTCAAAAAGACATGATAAGGTGCAATAATGTGGTGGAAGAAAGGATAGAACAACCCATGGTCCAATGCTACAACATTAGAGGGAAAGGGAACTATGAAATAAAGTGCACTAAAACTCAATCTCTCAAGGGTAATCAGTGTTATCAGAAACCAAAAACAAAGGATAAAGGGAAGTCATATTCCATCACTACTCCAGAAGTTGAGCAAGAAAACGATGTCATACAAGGTATACTAACTATTCACTCAAGAATTGAAAAAGTCTTATCTTATTCTAGTTCTACACATTCCATTATATCTCAAGAGTTTTATAGAACTATTTAATCGATGCCCCGAAACCCTAATGTAGAGATATCTGTAATAAAAAACATGTGAGATCATTACAACCCATGTGTTGGAATGTTCCCCTATTGGCGTATGAGGAAAGAGTCATCCAGCGAATCTTGTAATATTTCCCATGGTGGAATTTTACACAATAATGGAAATTTATTGGCTCTCATTATATAGAGAACATATCATCTACTGGGAAAATGAAATATGTTTTCATATTCTGAACCATCCCTTTCTCCACAATAAATGTAAGGAAGATCCTGGAACTCCATTAGAAAATCCTTCAATGGTGTGAGTGTTGATTCCTTATGAAGAGGCATACCTCGATCAAATGTTTGAGTCAAAGGAAACTATCAACCTAGATGAAATTCCCATCATGAGGGACTAATGTGATGTATTTCTCAAAGGGTTACCCGGAAATCCCCCATATTTGAAAGGTATATTTCTTCATAGAACACATACCTGGAGCTAGTCCTTTCTCAATGTTTCCATATAGGATAGCTCCTATAAAAATGGAGGTGTTAAAGAAGTAGTTGCACAATAATTTATACAAAGGGTTAAAATGAACTAGTAACCTTGGGGTGCACAAGTGCTCTTTTTGAAGATGAATATAAGATCAATGTGGTTGAGTATCGATTATCCGGAACACAATATGATCCCCATAAAGAATATGTATGCTCTCCCAAGGATTGAAAAATTGAACGATCCCTTATGAGAAGCATAATACTTCTCAAATGTGTATCATCGTTCTAGATATCATTAGATAGAGGCAAAGAAGAATGAAATTCCAAATTCATCCTTCCAAACAATGTTTTTGCACTATGGGTTTCTGGTTATTCCCTTTAGACATACTAATGCTGCTGATATATTCATGGATTTGAGGTATTGAGTCTTTATAAATTACCTCAACAAATTTTGGGTGGTGTTTATAAATTATATTATCATTTCAAACAAGAGAAAATGAGAAATATTAAGAACATATAATACTAGTGTTGGAGAAATTGAGAAAGGATAATTTGTACGCAACATTCATCAAGTGTGAATTTTTAATGATGAAAGTCAAATTCATGGGACATGTGATCACAAGTGATGGAATATATGTGGAACTTTAAAAAAAGGTGATTGATGAATGGCCTATAATCACTAGACTAACAGAAATACATTGTTTTCATGGATTAGTGGGGTACTACTGACATTTTTTCAAATCGTTCTCACGATTTTCAAGCCTGATAACTAATTTATTAAAGAAGGGGTAAATGTATACCTAGATGGGAGAATGTGAGGGAATATTCAAAGAGCTCAAGAGAAGTGAGATCATTCCACCTCTTCTCGCATAACATAAAAGTGGAGAATGTTTTGTTATATATAGTGATGCCTTATAGAAATTATTGTTTTGTGTAGTCATGAAAAATGATAATGCGATATCCTACGTCTCACGACAGTTGAAGATCCATGAGAATAACTACTTCATAAATGATCTATAGCTATCAGTTTTGTTTTTTTCCTTGAAAATCTGGTGTCACTACCTCTTTGGTGAGAAGTGTGACATATACACTGACCAAAAGAGTCTAAAGTATATATTCACACAGAATAAGCTCAAAATTTATTAAAGGATATCATCAGAGTTAATCAAATTTTACTATTTCTCAATTCACTATCATCCTTGTGAGGAAAAAAGGCAGTTGATACTCGATGAAGAAAAGAACATGCTACTCTGTCCGTGTGTCAGATAGAGATAGACCCTATCTATATTCATATGTAATAGATGGATTTAGAAATAATAATGTTAGGGAATACATACTACCTTTCAATAATGAATTCCCTTACATATATCTATGATAGGATTAAAGAAGCACAAGGGGATGATCCAGATCTACAAAGGATGGGGAATACAATAATGGAAGGGAAGATTCCAGAGCTTCACATCGTTGATGATGGTGTGATTCAGTTTGGAACACTTTTTTGATTGTCTTCATCACAAGCGATAAAGAAGGATCTATTTTGATAATTCACATATCTCACATTTCTCAATCCATCTTGGTAACACTGATATGGACTGTGATATCTGTGAACACTTCTCATGGTAAAACATGATGAAGGATATTGTTGAATATATCTCAAGGAGCTTGATATGTCTTCATGTTAATGTAGAGAAAAAAGTCCAAAATTATGATTCAACCATTTCCTATACCCATATGGAAATGAGGAAATGTCACTATGGACTCTGTCATTGGTCTCCTGAAGATGTCCCAAAGAAATAATGTGATATGTGTTGTGGTTGACCAACTCACCAAGACATCCTACTTTATCACTATTTGGGAATATCTATCACTCCAAAAACATGAAATGATATATGTGATGTACGTGGTGAGACTATACGGGGTTCCTCTGTTGTTTTCTCTGATTATGATCTAAGGTTCACATCTGAATTCACGAGGAGTCTCCAAGATGCTTTGAATATTGAATCAAATATTAGCAGGACCAATCAATCCCAAAATGATGGATGATTTTAATAGACTATTCAGACACTTGAAAATATGATATGAACCTCATATTAAGAATTTAAATGTGAATGGGATCAACATCTACCATTAGTTGAGTTATCAAACAACATTAGCTTCCACTTGAGTATTTAGACGGATTCATATGAAGCCATGTATGGAAAACGATGTAGAACTCAATCATATTTGGATGAAGTAAGTGATAGAAAGCTACATGGATCCTATATTGTTCAAGAGAAGATAGATAAGGTTGTATTCATCTTGAAAAATATAAATTCTACCGAGGGATGTCAAAAGATATGTCTTAACAACAATTAAATGGACTTGTTGTTTGATCTTGGAAATAAAGACTTCCTTCGAATATCACTGTGGTAGAGAGTTTTGTATGATTGATAGAAAGGTAAGTGAATCCCAAGGTACATTGTCCCCTTTGATATCCTTGACCTCCTAAGAGTCATGTCCTATTGTCTTGAACTTCCAAAAAATAAGGGTCATGTTCATGATGTTTTTCACATATCACTCCTAAGGAATTATATACCAGATCCATCACATGTACTGATCTCAGAGGTGGTACAACTGGTAGATGATCTCTCTTATGGGGATTAGCGAGTAAGGATTGTTAAAATGAGATATAATGTTATACACAACAAGACAACCCACCTTTTCATTGTTTTGTGGAGGAACCATCAGTATATAGAACCAACTTGGTATACAAGGCATGCGATGAAGGAAAAGTACCATGACCTGTTTATTTAAAATGAAATTTCATAGGAGAAATTTCAAAAGGGGAGAAGAATGTAACAACACAAACATTTATCAATGAAATTTATCACTTCTTGTAGTAACTTTATATTCAAATAAAATCAAATTAGGAAACAAAATGCCACATCATTCATAAATGAACTAATATTCGAGCTTTAAAAAAATTAATTTTGATTTTTAAATTTCAAAAAACATACATTCAAAATTGCGATCAGTAAGTTGTTTGGAGTTTGAAAGGTCATAATTAGTATTTGGTGAATAGTAACCTAACCATATGAATTATAACCTACCCATATGAATAATAACATTACCCTGATGAATATTAAATTTTCTAAAAGAATAGTATCCTCCCCCATGAAAGTATAAATAAAAATTTTGCATCTTATAATTAATGATATGACCATAGTAGCAGTATGAGTACATTTTTAAGTCATAATTAATTAATTAACTTTAATTGAAATTTATTTTCTAAAAATTTCTTCATAAATTAATAATTTTAGGTATTCTGGTTTTAATATATCTTTATATGACCTTATGTAATTTTTTAAAGCATTATAAAATCAGTTATAATTATAAAATATCCATTTTCAATAAAATTAAGCTCATAATAAAAAATTTACTTGTTCATTTTTAGATAAATATATTTTTAAAATGGAGTTTGTTTTTTAATTCTACACATCATTAAATGTTCAGGTTTAATTTTAGGTATTTTTCTGAAATACATTAATTTTTTTTGAATAGTGACATTTGATAATTTACAAAATATGCTTAATAAATTAGTATATGCATAATTCTTGAGTCTTGGATTATGTAAATGGACATTGGTTCTAACTCATAGTCACTTATATTAATTTTTAGTCATAATAATCCCTGTTATTTCTTCTATTATAGAAAAATAATAAATTAATTTCCTAAATATTAAGAAAAACCTCCTCCCCTCCACTATAAATAGCACCCCTCACACTCACATATATTCACACCTATCAAGCTTAATGATACAAATAAATTCTTTCCAAATATCCCCACAAGATAAATCTCCATATCTATTATCCCTTGTTCTCAAAAAAGGAAAATTCATGACCCCTAAAGAGGATTTCAATGGAGATAAACTCCATAGGTGATTTCCTCTTTAAATTTCATTTTTTTCATTCATGTTTCTTTCTTTTCTTCTTTCATTACACACCTACATTTACCAAAATTGTAGATTACTCAAGTAATATATTTTTACTAGGAATATATTATTATAATGGTATATTTCATCATAATCTCACATTCCCACTATTTTTTATACTATAAATAAAGACAACATCTGAGATGTGTTAATTTATCACATTCAAGGATGATGAGTTTTCAATTTGGATTCCAATCATAGATACTAGTCACAAAACCATTTTAATAGTTGTAAAAGAACAAAATATATTCATTTTATCTTATATGATGTTTTATAATCCTTATAATGTCATGACCCGTCCCCCAGGGCCTATGCCGTGACTACCCCATGCCCGCCTTCCATAGGCCAGGGGATTGTGACCAGCACCGGAAAGGCATAACACTAAATCCAGAAATGCATTTCCTTTAATTCTGCTAGCTCACACAAACCAAACACACAACAAGATACAAGCACAAAGTAAACAATATAGAATACATGGTGTGCATAGTATGTAAAGGTGCTAGAATACAATCCCAATTTGAATGTATAAGTAAAACTGAGAACACCTCCTACGAACACCAGACAAGGATCCTGCCTGAAGGGTAGGTACAACTCATGATCGGTGGTCTCTACAGTACATCTCATCTATTGGTCCTCCTATGAGCTGCCTCCCACCCTCACACCCTCAGCCTTGATCAATGCTCTCCGTTATCTACACAAGACAAAATAAGGTCTCCCAGAATACAAAAAGGGTAAACCAAAAAGGAAGACCTCAATATTAGAGCATGAAAAAATAGTCATCCACACTACTTAGGTATATGCCCATTCATATACCTAAGTTATCAATATATACTCATCTCACACTTTAGTGAATAATACCACAAAGGTAACAACATGAAGGTAGAAGTACCACACAGGTAACAGCACGAAGTTTAATACCACAAAGGTAATGCCACACAGAAGAATACCATGAAGGTATCACCACAAAAATGTGTACCACAAAGGTAAAGACTTAGCTCACGCCAGGTATAACTTAATTAGAGAAGTATAGATGATTAGTTGTATTTCTAGATCATCTTACTTCATCGGGAAGCTCTATTTTTGAACCACAAATAATCGAAGATGACCCACACAGGATTTGAAGATGACCCACACAGGATCTGAATATGACCCACATAGGATTTGAAGATAACCCACACAGGATTGGTAGACGCTGACCCAAATAGGATCAGTAGACACTGACCCACCAGGATCCGATGATGACCCACACAGGATCTTGAGATTCTTCAGTACAGCGAGCCACAAGGATCTCGTAGTAAGTGCTCTTGATTCTGAGAGGTTTCAATCCTCAACCAATCAGACAATATTGCAACATCCATGATGTCCCACAAAGAATTATCATGAAGGTCGGTCACGTCAATAGGGTCCTAACGCGGCTAACGACTTGTCAATCAGACTCCCGGTTTGAATATTATTAGGGCTTCCGTTCCGAGGGCCTAGTTGGATTCTGGTTTGATCCAACTCGACCATACTCCAACATTAAACATAACTCAAGTGGAGTATATACAACGAACTATCTCAATCCAAGGATTCTTGTGTCGCAGACGGTTCACCAAAGATTTTACGGTTCACAAGATATATCCCAAAAGGTGTATCAGGATCCAGATAGGCCCGGATCTGGTCTGACCCTGTCGGAAAAACATGGACTCGGCCGACCCGACCTGGGGTAGGTCGACCCAGCCCGATCTAGGTCTGACCCAAATAGACTGGACCGTGGCAGGCCAGGACCGATGGGCCACAAACTAGCCTGGCCTGCAGGGGGGTGGGCGGCCAGCATTGGGTGCAGCAAGCTCGGCTGGTGCAGTCCGCCATGGTAGGGTCCGCCCAAGCCTCTATCCTGGGGTGGGTGCCCCTTAGTATTTTGAACGGTCCTTGGACCATTAATCTTGTGCCTACTCGCGCGTGGGACCCTTCGGAGCCATCCCACTCAGTGTGATTCGGCCGGTAGGATTCCCGACCAATTCTCCTCCCAGCGGAGTGACAACACCGCTATTCTTCGGTTCACCGTTGCAGCTAATCAATTGCAACCTTCCCCTCTACAGGAAGCGTGGACACACGCTGCCCTTCCTCCAGGCGGCCTCCCAGCATTCCAACTTTCATCCCCTTATCTTCCGTGACAAACAGGCTTTGACCTCCTCGCCTAACGGCGATGCGGACGTGCGCTGCCCTGGTTCCACATGGTTGGCTGGCGTGCCAGCCACCGTCCTCCAACGCTGCCTACTCGAATTGATATCGGCTGGTTTCCAACCAACCTCCTCATCCACGGGTCACCTCATCTTTGTTCTAATCCTGATAAATATGATGACCGCATATTCATGATCCTTGGATCGATATCTCCACATCGATATGTCACGCTCAATAAAACATTGTGTTTTTAGCATGTTTAATTATTTGGCTTTGAAGGACGCACGAGGAATACGCTACGAAAAAATAGAAAATGTCATGGTATTTTTTTGGATCATTGGCTGTGTTCGTTTGGCCATCATCATTGATAATTGAGAATATGAAGAATAAAAAAAATTATAATATATCAAAATAATCCCCCTATTTCGTTTTTTCATTGGAGGTGGCATTGGGTAGATGTTGAAGTCGATGAAGGGGACATCGGCGTCCATCACTCCCGCAAAATGCTTCTGATGTGGGCTCGGGCATTGGTTCTTCGATCTTCTTTGGGGGTTGTGCTTCATTAGAGGTGGTTCTTCATTAGAGGATGATCTTCCATAGACTCTCCCCATGTTCACCCATTTCCAACTACTCCCCACAAAGAGGTGAGGGTCTAATATTAATTATGTTAAGTTAATTAATTAAATTAATGTTTTCACATTAATAGAGGGGATTCTAAGTGTTCACTCACATTAAAGGGGAGTTCAATAAGTCCCCACCACTAAAATTTAAAATAAAGGTTTCCTGAAAAATAAAATGTTATTTATTTTATTTATCTTCACCCACAAAAATTTTAAAAAACTATCCCTCACCAACGACCTAATGCGGTCGGGGTGACGGTCTCCATAAGTGAATATCGGCAATGCGAGTACAATGGTGTCCTCAGATTTCAATTCTGAGCACTGGTTCAAAAATTAAAAAATGCCGCTCATGCGTTCACTGAAGGTACCTGAAAAAAAGTTCATAAATTCATTCCGGGCACATTGGGCCTCTCAATCGTGCGCTGTCAATTTTTACAAACTCGTAATATTTCCATATGTTTTTAAAAAATTACATAAAGAAATTAGGGCCTTTAAATTCACCCCACCTCATGGATTTGAATCCCCGTAAGCCACAACCCAATCTAAGGAAACAAGTAAGGGTACTGATCACGAATCTGAGCCTCCTTCTCCCATGTGCTCTACTGGTGGTTTCAGTATTGCAAAATTATGGGCAACAGATGTATCGATCACCCCTGAAGGATGCTCTTCTGTCAATCCTCAATCTCCACTAGATTATCAAAAATCATCACCTCGTCATCGATGTCCAACATTCCCCAGTCAATGATGTGGAAAGGATCAGGTACGTATCACCATAGAAAGGATACGTAGAAAACATCGTGCACAAGATTGAACTGAGAGGGAAGATCTAGGAGGTACTCCACCTCACCAACTCTGCTAAGGACGTAAAAGGGTCTGATGAACATCGTAAATAACTAATCACCCTTGAAAAGATCTCTGTAAACAAAATTGAGGTGACACCCATAGAAATACATGGTAACCATCCTCTAACTCTAAAGGTTTTTGTCTCCTATCAACATATGTATTTTACATGCTCTATGTAGTCTTCCTCTGCTCCTGGAAGATGTGCACCCTCTCTGTGGTAGACCATAACATCTCTGATCCCATGAGTTTTGGCTCCCCTGCGTTATTCTACCACAGTGGTGATCTGCAAGGTCTACCGAACAATGCCTCAAATGGTGCCATACTGATAGTGGAGTGATAAAAATTGTTCATTGAGAACTCCACCAAGGGAAATTGATCCTCCCAACTGTGGACAAAATCAAGGATGCAGGCATGCAACATGTCCTCAAGAGTTTGAATGGTTTTCTCGGTCTAACCATCCAGTTTAGAATGGAAGGCAGTTCTCAACTGATGTTATGTCCCAAACGTCTCCTGAAACCCCTTCTATAATCGGGAAGTAAAACGTGCATCACGATTGGAAACAATTGATGAAGGAACTCCATGATGTCGTACAATCTCTTGTACATTTAGGCGTCCCAAAGACTCTTATGATCCCTGCTCACTAATCGGTAGAAATTGGGCCAACATGGTGAGTCGGTCAATGATCACCCATATAGAATTAGGACCACTAGATGTGCACCAATGTCCTTCCACGATGCCCATTGAAATTCGACCCCACTTCCACTCTGGAACCTCTAGTGGATGAACTAATCAAGCGGGGACATAATGCTCTTCCATCACTTACTAACAAGTGGGACACTATGAGACAAACTTTGCCATAGCTTTCTTCATTCTTGACCACCAGTGCCGACATCTAAGGTCCGGGTACATCTTCTCCACACCTGGATGTACCGCTTGAGGGGATGTATGGAAATCATTCAACACATCCTCTTGTAACACCACTGGTACTATAGAATGTCATTTAAAGAGGATGATGTGCTTCCCACCTTCAGAAAATCCATCTGGTGAATGTCATATGGATATCTGAGAACATCAAGCCTCACAGTCAATGTCTCCAAGATGTGCCTCCTGTACTCACTGAAGGAGTGGGGGAGTGACTGTCAGATACTGAAGATCAGTTTCTCCATCTCAATCCACATAAGATATCCACAAATTGGTTAGCTAATCTGTCGCCACACTCATCAACTGAATACCAGATCTCCTGTTGAGTGAATCTACTACTACATTCCCCTTTCCACAAGTATAGACTATCTTCAATTCATAGTCTTAATGGAACTCAAGAAAACACCATTGTCTAAGGTGTAGGTCATTCTGAGGGAATATATACCTAAGACTCTTGTGATACGAGTGGACTATAAAACATTATCCAATCAAGTAATGTCGCCACATTTTCATGGCGAAGACCACCACTGCTAACTCTAGGTCATGGGTAATGTAGTTCTACTCATGTTGTCTCAGATCTCGGGAACTATACGTGATCAGTACTTGAACCTATATTCGGACTCATCCGAGCTTGGTACCAGATGTGTCGTAGTAGACTACATACCGAACTCCCTCTTCTGGTAGCCTCGATATGGGGGAACTCCTCAATCTCTACCCCATATCCTAGAAACATCACTGGCATCTCTCCAACCACATGAAGGGTTTCCCCTTCATCATCAACACTGATTTAGGGGCTACCACTCCAAAAAAAGTTAGGTACAAACCTCCATTAGTAAACATGCAATCCCATGACACTCCACACCTCCATCAGACTATTAGGTGGCTCCCAAGAACGAATAACCTCATCCTTTGATGGATCCACCGCAACTCCAACATCCAAGATGAAGTGTCCTAGAAAGTGGAACTCTCGGATCCAGAACTAGCACTCAGATAGATTACTATAAATATGTTTTTCTCAAAGTGTTTTAAGAACTATTGGTAGATGATATGCATTGTCCTCCTCTGTAGATAAGTATATCAGGATGTTGTCGATTAAAAATATCATAAAGCGATCAAGGTATGGCTGGAAGATTCTGTTCATGAGTCTCATTTACACTACTGGGGAGTTCGTCATGCCGAATGGAATAGCCAAGAACTCATAATGGCCATACTGGAATCTGAAGTCCATATTCTATACATCTTCGTCTTGTACCCTGAACTAGTGATATCATGATCTAAGGTCTATCTTCAAAATCCATCGTTCTCCCTTCAGTCAGTCAATAAGATCATCAATCCCTGAGAGTGGGTACTTGTTCTTCACTGTCACCTGGTTCAGGCACCGATAGTCCACATAGAGTCTCAAACTCCCATCCTCCTTCTTGGGGAACAAAATCAGGGCTTCCCAAGGAGAAAAATTGGGCCAAGTGAATCACTTGCTTTGCAAGTCCTCCAGTTGTACTTGCAGATCTCGAAACTCCGCGAGAGCCATCCAATATGCTGGTGTAGATATTGGTGTTGTCTCATAGTACAAGCTGATATAAAATCCACATATCTGGCAGGAGTTAGACCCAAAACATCCTCAGGGAGAACATCATCGTACTGGTCCACCACTATAAGATATCTTAGACACTCAACATCAACCGCCTTGAGGGTTCGACTAGCGAATTGATGTGTGACCAGCTACACCCTCCTCTGGGTAAGTCTGATCTATTCTATAAAGTTTCACTTAATTCCAATAAAGGAAAACCTGGTCTCATCCTCACGGACACACCATACCTTGCGTCTAATACGTTCTATCTGATCATGGACTGTAGATAATCATTCCATACAAAAAATGGTGTTGTAAGGCCTCGACACCGCTACTAGAAGATCACAGCTGATGCTCTCACCTTCTAGATTATGCTCACATTTCCAGCACCATTAGGTAATCGTCACATCCTCTCCCATAGTATTCTATAATCGTAAAGATTGAGCCAACAGATCCACTAGAATCTCTTATCTCCAAACGAGGGACATGGTAATAAATGATTTATTTGCAGCTGTATCTATAAGAACTGTAACTAAGGTTGAGTAGACATAGATCGTACCTCATATCATCTTTAGAGAATCATGGTCATAGGCCTCATCTACCTAGAGCTGATCTCATCCCTCTTTGCCTACTCCCTGTGGTTGGGGTGGGCCACCTATTGGTGGTGGCAGTAGAACCTCGAATCTCTTCCCACCGCCTACTGCATGGGCATCGCCTCTGCAATGTCCACTTGCTACCTATGGACCTCCTCGATTGAATCCTTACCTCCGCCCAGGCAGTCCTTTGGCTGTCTGTTGGTCATCCATACAGTGGGTAGAGCAGTCATGATCCATGTGGTCCTACCCGCCGCACGAGTAACACAACTTCTCCTTTCCTTCCTTACTCTGTCTCGAGAGCCCCGCATGACCGACCCTATATATTGTAGTCGCCCACCTGTAATTATGGTCCTCCTTGACCTCTACATCATATGTATTCTACCAAATGTATATGATTCAGTTACGTGTCATCCGGTGGTGGGTCTCGCTGTTGGTGACAGCTTAGCAAGGATGATCTCCAATGAGAGTTCTTTCTCTAACATCCCCACCTACGTCAGGATGCAGAGATAAATCATCGAAGCACTAATCTCCCATTTGAGACCCTGCTCGAAGGTTTGGGCACTAAAAAAAGGGTCTCGTACCATGTTAGTGGAGTAGTGCGAGAGGTCAGTTAACCTCACTGAATACTGATCTGCGATCATGCTACCATTCTGCAAGTGGAGAAGCTCTTGTATACACACAGAGCATAATGTCTTTGGGATGAACCCTACTCTAAAAATGCTCTTGAATTCCACATAGATAAGAATGACCTTTTCCTGAACTGGGAGCATCAAGATCCACTATCTGCCCGCTACTTTATGAAGAAGGTTGGCGACAAGGAACACCATGAGATCATCCATTGTCCCTACTAGTCGAAATACTCTATCCACGACCTCCAGCTAGTCTTCAACCACCTGCAGATCCGTCTCGCCAAAGAACCTCGGTGGCCTCTTGCGCTGAAACTCATACAATTCACTCAATCATCATGCACCCTCTACTTCTAGGGCTGGTGGTATCGGCAACCCAATGGGTAGTGCGGCATCTGGTACTCCACCCAATGGTATAACTACCGAAAGGGGCCCTACACCGAATCCACGTATCTCGGTGGTCCTTCATTTTGTACTCTACCTAGAACCCTAGATGGCTATATTCATGGAAGAATCTTGGAAAGAAAAAAGTGCACCACAATCAATTAGTTATACATGGTGAGCTGACTCAAAGAGATCCCAAGGAAAACATTTCAAAAACACACATGCAATCAGTGTTTTTGTGCACTAAGTTAGAAAATAGAAGTCAGGGTCCTGGTGTATGGATATGTCGGCCACTAGACCACAAATGAATTCTCCAAAATTATATCCATACTCATAACACTCAACACTATTGCTGATATATAGATCAGATTCCATGTTATTCAGTAAAAATGACACTTCTGATACCAATTTGTCATGACCCGTCCCATAGGGCCTATGTTGTGACTACCCCAAGCCCGCATTCCACAGGCCAAGGGCTGGCGACTTGCACCGGAAAGGCTTAACACTAAAACTAAGAAGGCAATGCCTTTAAACCTGGAAACTCACATGAACCATGCACACAATAAGATACAAGCACAAAGTAGTCTATATAGAATAAAAGGTGGGTATAGTATGAAAAGGGGCTAGAATACAATCCCAACTTGAAAGTACAAGTAAAATTGAGAACATCACTTACTGACACCCGCCAAGGATCCTACCTGAAGTGTAGGTACTACTCATGATTAGTCATCTCTATGGTAGGTCTCGTCTAATTGTCCACCTCTGAGAAGCATCTAGTTCTAGTACCCTCATCTCCCATAAATTTTGTCTTTCTTCTGCACAAGACACAACAAGGTGCGAGTGTAGCCCCTGTAGGGGTTAGTATAACGATACTCAGTAGGAAACCCAAGACCCCCAAAAATCTCCAAGAATCCACAAAGGATAAACCACAATGCAAGACATCAATCTAAAATCATGAAGCAATAGTCATCAACAATACTTAGTTATATGCCCATACATATACCTCTGTTATCATTATATCATCATCTCACACGTGAGGGAAGAATACCACAAAGGTAACACCACGAAGGTAGAAGTACCATAGAGGTAACACCACAAATGAATGTACCACAAAGGTAACACCACACAGAAGAATACCATGAAGGTATCACCACACAGAAATGTACCACAAAGGTAAAGACTCATCTCACACAACGTATAACATAAGTATGAAAGTATATATTATTAGTTGTATTCATAGATCATCTTACATTGTCAGGAAGCTCTGTTGTTGTCCCATAGAGGATCAATGATGACATACATAAGATTGGAAGATGACCCACATAGGATCTGTAGATGACCCACACATGATCTATAGATGACACACACAAGATTAGTAGAAGCTCACCCACACAATATCTAGTGATGACCCACAAAAGATCTTGAGATTCTTCAAATACAGCCAGCCACATGGTTCTCGCACTAATCACGCTTGATTCTAGAAGGTTATGCTTGTCAAGGCATCAAACGATGCTTCAACTACCACGAAGTCTTATGAAAAAGTATCTCATGTGTCTGTCACATCGATAGTGTCCCAAAGCGACCAGAAAATTTTCAATCAGACACCTGGTCTGAAAATTATTAGTTTTTCAGTTCTGAAGCCGGATTGGATTCGGGTTCGATCCAACCCGACCATACTCTAATATTATCCAAAACACAAGTGGATTGTTCCCAAAGTACTGTCTCAATCAATGGATCATGTTTTCACAGACGGTTCTTCAAATGGACACCTGGTACTCATGATATGGAAAAAAAGATGTATCTTCATCCAGACCGAATGTGCTGGACCGCGGTGGGCCTGGCCTGCGGGGCTGCAGACCGGCCCGGCCCGCTAGGCGTGGCCTGCTCGGTGCAGCCCACTTGGCTGGTGTGTTCTATCATGGTGGGGCCTTCCCTAGCCTCAACCTGTGGGGAGGGTGCCCCCTAGTTTTCCGAATGGTCCATGGAAAATTCGGCTGGCGCCTGCTGCCTCGCAGGACCAGCTAGAGTGGACCCCCTTAGTGTGACGCGGCCGACCGAATTCCCAGCCGATTCTCCTCCCAGTAGCACGATGGTGCCACTGTTCTCTAGTGCTCTGCCCTGGCTATGCAACTGCGGCCTTCCCCTCTACCGGATCCACGAACGTGCACCGCCATACCACCACACGGCTGGTAGGTGTGCCGGCCGCCGTCCCCTTCTCTGCCACAGTTGACAGGCTGCAGACTTCTTCACTACTAGAGGCACGAATGCATGTTGTCCTTGTTCCATGCTTCCAGTCAGTGTGCTGGCCACCGACCTCCTCCACCGCCAGCTCAAACTATGGCTGACTTCTTTCGACCTCCCTCCACATCCACAGGTCACCGCATATTTTTTTTATTCCCAAAGAATATGATGACCACATATTCGCGATCCTCGGGACTAGATCTCCTCATCCATATGTCGCAATCAACAAAACATTTTGTTTTTAGTGTGTTTAATTATTTGGTATTGAAGAACGCACAAAGTACACGTGAAGAACATATAGAAAAGGTTGTGGTATTTTGGCGGATCGATATCCTTGTTCATTTGGCCATCATTAATGTGAATATAGAGTATGAAAAATTTACAAAAAGATAATTAAAATATTTCAAAATAATAATCCTACCTTTTTGGTTTGTTGGAGGTCGTGTGTGGTAGAAGTTCAAGACGATGATGGGGACGTTGATGTACGTCTCTCCAGCAACATGCTTCTGTTGTGGGCTCAAGCGCTGGTTCATCGCTCTTCATTGGGGGTGTTACTTCGTTGGAGGTGGTTTTTTGATGGATGATGATCTTCCAAAGGCTCTCCCCAAGTTCTCCCTTTTCAATGATTCCCCACAAAGAGGAGAGGAGACAATGTTAATTAAGCTGATTTAATTAATTCAATTATTGTTGGCACGTTAATTGGGAGAATTATAAGAGTTAACTCACATTAAAAGGGATTTTAGGCGGTCCCCACCACTATGATTCAAAATGGTGGTTTCAAGAAAAATAAAAAGTTATTTTTATTATTTTTATTGTACCAAGAAAATCTGAAAAAACTATTTTCCACCCTCAACCTTTTACGGTTGGTGGGTGTTGCGAGTTCAACAGTGTCCTCAGATTTCAATTTCGAGCATCAGTTCAAATGTTATAAAGCGTTGCTAACATGTTCACCTTTACGTACCTAAATAAAGTTCATAAATTCATTGCGGGAACATCAGGCCTCAAAATCACGCACCGTCAATTTCTACAGACTCCTAATATTTCCATATATTTAAAAACATTAAACCAAAAAATCTGGTTCATGAAAAATGCACTCATGATATAAAATAATAATATAAAACATGTTCATTGTGAGAAAAACCACCAAATTAATCCAAGTATTAGAATTAAAATATTATATAATGATTCATCCTCATTGTATATAAAAAATTCATTATAATATGATTTATATCAATGTAATTTCACTAATAAAATATATTAACAATTCTGAATGTTTAACCACATTTGAAATGAACATCCATTCATGAATCCAAGATAACCGTTCATAAAATCTATGAAAATTAACACTCTTAAACAATGAATTTAAGCTCTATATCTCATCTAATGGTCCATAAAATAACTTAATAAAACCATAATGAAACAAATTAATGTATTAAATGATATTTAATTAATAATTAATGAATATAATGTCATTATACATGAATTTAATTTAACTAAGTGCACATACACAAGGTAAGGGGTAATTCTTGAATCCAACTCTCTTTCTTCAGGTATACCCTATTCAACACATTTTTAGTATGGTTATGCCATAAAAAATTATTCATAATTTTCTTAACTTTTCTAGGATATATGTGTTCTCTAATTTATTATTTGAAAAATCCAATGTCTTCTAGATGAACACTAATTTAAAATAAACATTCACTTTTTACTTCATGAAGATTGATTCACTCTTCAATCAAGGATAATGGTTCCATGTCAAGAAGGATATTACCTCATTATTTTGGGGAAAAAACTATGAATTTTTTATGTGAATAAATGTTTTTCAATGGGGTTTTTAATGTTAATGTATTATACATTTTGTTTGTCACGTGTATGATAATTTAAATGTTATTATATAATGAGTGCGTCAGGAATTATATGACGTAATATGAATGTTTGAATGTGACGGGTGCACATGGAATTAAAGTGTGCTCTAATGGATTTGGACAACAAATGACTCAAATGAGTTAAAGTAAAATGATGAGTGAACATGATGCTAGATATCTTTTCAACTATGTGTAGTAGTGAACCAGTAAAACATGATGTTTCATTTTTATGAATTTCAACATTCCATGATATTATATAAATGGTGTTATGATTATTCTCACAAGATGATACATTATTTCATTTTCTTATATTTCATATTAATGGTCTTTCAGATCACCCCTATTTTACCTATATCCTCATGTGACTAGATGTAATAAATAGTAAAAAAGGGCTAATAAGAAGCTAGAGAAGAAGGAATTAAATAAATGTTTATGTTTGTGTTGTAAATGTTATCTTTAGTTGTAGTTTTCCTAAGACACTGAAAAATTAGATCCTATTTTTGTAATGATTTTATTTTTTATCATTAAAATGATGTTAAAGTAATGTAATAAATGTATGGTTGTTATAGGAAAGCCAATGGGAGTCTGCTGATAGCGACTGAATCTAAGATGGGTCGAGATAATTATGTGTAGAATTGTATATTAATTGAAAAATCCCATTTAACTATAATAATCCCCAAAATTGACAATAATGTTTTCTTGAATAATTTTATTTATTCTTAAGATCTATAATGAATTCTAAAAAATATTTCATTGATTCCTTGATCATTTCATCTAACAAAACATCATGAATCTGTAACTATTTCAATGAATTGGTGAATTTATCTTATTGTATTATTATATTATTCTATAACATTAAGATCAATATGATTCTATAATTTTCAATATAGAATCATTATGTTCTTCGAGTGTAGATAATTAATTATAGAATTCTTCTTCATTTGTTTGATCTTCGTGTTATGAAACATCTTTTTATGGCCTTCAATATTCATCTAGTATATGAATCATGTATGATCATGCTAACATGACTCGTACATGACCTCACATAATTGGAATCCTATGTATTTCTTGGAATCCTCTTTCACAATAATCTCATAAATCATATATGATCTGATGGTAATTTAGATATAGAATAGTGGCCCACCGTGATGTGTTCCCACCCATAACCAAGATTTAGAACAAAGACCTTATGAATCCTAAAACCAATAACTGAATTGGGATTTTTTTTAAAAATTTAATAAAACATAAATTTAAAATTTAAAAATATTACTTATATTGGAAATAAAAATTATAATTTAGATTATCTATATGGTGATATAAAATTATCTTAATTGTTATGGGAATGGGTATATTTTTTGAAAAATAGGGTTTGGATTAATGGAATCAAATCATATAATTTAAATTATAAAGAGAACTATTATATATAATAGTTAAATAATATTTACATTTTTATCATGTTTTTCATGATTGGTGAATTTGTATGTATTGGATCTAACATGGTTATTGAGGATGAGTCACATGTTGTCTTCATTCATGGGCATAAAATTATTTTTTGATGTAAAAGGGAGAGACACACGTTATCTTGATTCATAATGGTATAATGCACATACCTATGAAACATCAGGCTAATTCATTTAATTTCATTATTTTAATGGTTATATTTATGGTTTTATGATTCCATAATATGATATGTAAGGATAATTAGTGTCTAAGGGTGATGTGGAATATTACTTGACACATGGGGTATGGTTTACTTGTGGTACATTAAATTTTCATATATTATGGATAATGGAGTTATTGGGGGATGATAGGGAATACATTTTAATTTATTTGAAAATGTTGTAAAGAGAATGAAATCTACTATTGGAACATATATGGTATGGTTTACCCAACATGCCAATAATGAGGTAGAGGTCCAATGAGTATACATGGGAATTTTTATTTGATTTATTTTAAATTCCTCTATTGGTTGTATACATACATGAAATATTAGTCATAATGGATTTTTTAGACAACATTGGTCATGACCTACTGAGTATTAATCCTACCCTATTTTGGATAATTTTTCGAACCAAGGAATAATTCCTGAATGCGGGTATATAAAATGTAAAACAGTACTATATAATATTTTTTGTTTTGATTTATGTGGTGGGATATTAGATATTAGCTCAATAATAATGTTCCTGATTGGTGTTTTTATATTTCAAGGTAGTTTATTTGTTGTTTAAATTTCAATATAATTTTTCTTCATTTATTTTATGTATAATATATATTTTTTACCTATATTAGTTCAGAATTTCTAATTTTATTTACATGGTTTTATTTATAATTTTTTCATCAGGTATGTTTTTTTATTAATTATCTCATACATGCAGGTACTGTCTCCTCACTGTTTTTATTGAACCTTCTATGTGATTCCAAAACCCGTGGAATATTCGACATTCTTGCGTTTATGTGGTAAGAAAACATGTCTCATTAGGGATACTAGTTTCAACATTATTAAAAAAATTTATTAGAGCTATAAATTCATTTTCATTTCCATTTCGGAATGGTAAAATGGAAAATATAATGTATCAAATATTTTTTAGGAACTCATGCTGTGGATTTTTTATCCTATGTGAAAAATAAAACCCACTTTACCGATGATGGGATTATTTTCTATTATATTTTTTTATTATATTTATTTAATATCACAATGGATTATGTTCTTGTTTTTTGATTTAATATATTTATGAAATTTAACACATGGGATTGTTTATAATGATCTCATTAGGAATTCTTCATAATATGTTTGTATGAATATATTATTCATGCATTTCCCTTGGGTGGTATTTAGTTATTGCTTACATAATTACAATGAATACATGATAAAAATAAATAAAATTGATTTTTTTTGAAAGTTTCATTATCTTATTAATAACAGTTTATATTTTCCATGTTTATATAGTCACCAATAGTTTTCCTTTAAATATGAGTTTGATTAGGTTATGAGTCATATGATTTAAGGATTATGTTGTACTATGCGATAAAATTAAAACACATTATATTTTAGAGTAAAATTAAGAGAGTTCTAATGTTGTGTAGCGAACCTAATTGCCTAGAGTTGGTACATTATTTTATTACAATGTCATTAAAACAAAAAATTAAATCCTAAAAGAATAATCGTTTTCATATCCTTGGAGATACTAGATACAAACATAATTTTATAATAAATCATGAAATAAAAAACAACATATTATTCCATTTGAAAACTCGCATATCCTATAGACTATCCATACAGGTCCATCATAATATATTGCTTTATATCCCTATAAAAATAAAAGATAAGCAATGAGTGATCTTAGATGCTCAATAAGGATAATCAATATAAAGGATGCTATCATAAATAAGTATAAACATTTTAACACAAGGCATAAAACTAAAACAAAATCCCTTCAAACGTAATATACAACATTGTATGGATAGAAAAAATCAAATAATTCCATTTAAACATTCACAAGGATTTTCTACTAGGTGAATAATCACATGAAAAATCAATAACTAAACTCATTATGATGAAATGCATAATGTTGGACATAATAACCATATCATAAAAGGCTCATGCCAAGAGCTTTACCATACCATCAGAGCCTTGTGTAAATACATTAGTTAGTTTAATGATACATACTGATTTGTCTAGGGACTATAGTGGGCCATTCCCATTACTTACTAAGTCGAATGCATTCCTCTTATGAAATGGGTGAAACATAACATAATCATTTGTATTAAAATTAGAAAATGAAATGTTAATACGTTAACCATAACTCATAGAAGGTATAAAAAACATCCATAGTATAATATAACATAAACCCTTCAATAAATGATGGAATATTTTGTCATAATACGTTAACCTTGAAAAACCATGAAATCCAACATAGTATGTTGACATAGATGAAAATAATTTAAAAAATTCACTAAAACTCGTTGATGAAAATAACCATTTTTCACATTGAAATAATTAAAAATTAAGAAAATTATAAAACAAAAATTATTTTATAAAATAAACTTATAATCATGTAATGGTATATTAAAAATGTTAAGGATTCAAAATAGAGGCAAATATTTACTCGTGACGTATATGTTAATAAAATTCATTTCTTAATATCTCAAAAAGTTAAAAAGTAACTCATCTTGAAAAAGATGGAAATATTACTTTCAAAAAGTTTTGTAAAATGTTAATCATGGGTAAGAATTAAAATAGAAAATTGTTTATAATAATTTTAATAACTTACTAAGAAACATGGACATTGATGATAAGGATTTCCATGTTAGATACTGGTGTGTAAAAAATCTCAGATAATAAAGATATTATGAAATTAACCCTTACTATATACATTGTTTATTAGATGGTGAGTTATCCTCCTGTATAATGGTTAATTTTTTTTATTAAATTATACCAGGACCGTATTCTTATTTATGTTATCGTATACGATACCTTTAAATAATTTTTATATATAATATTATAGTATTACCGTTTTTTCGTGTGTTAACTAATTTTTTCATTCATGTTAGTCATATATGTCAAGTTTCTTATGAATAATATATATTTTATTCATATACATTATTAAATTAAGTTAATTATTATTATTTTTACTCTAAATATTAATTTTATAATCATTCATTAATGGTTAATGTGGGGAATGAATCTCACCACGTCGTGAGGACGGTAGGCAATACGTAAGCATGAGCAATGATATTAATGACATGATTGTTAAATATTATTAAAATAGATGGTATATTAATTATAAATATTAATTATCAAGTTTTATTAATTATTTATATCTATAATATTCATAATTATAATGATCCAAATAAATTAATGTTTAATAACAAATTACACCATGACAAGGAGATGGTAAGCCATACGTACGCAGACATGGTGGTGTTATTAATCATATGGTGGATAGAATGAGGAATATGGTTGTCCGGTAATTATAATAACATAATCGTAAATGGATGATACAGTTGATATTATATTCGTTTTGAAAAAATAAAGAAATAGGGAGTAGAGGATGAAAAAACATTGAAATAGGTGATAATACTATTACCTCTTTTTCTTGTAACTCCTTTTGGATTTCACAAAAGGACTCCATAGGTTGGATTTCTGCCCAAATTGTGACCTATAAGACAATGCGAGTGTAGTTGGAAAGATAAATGGGAAGGTATTGTCCTAAATAAATGGCCTTATATGAGTGAATCAAAGAGAAGTAAGGGTTCCCTTTTATAAGAGAGTTGAGTGGCACTTCTAGAAGATCATAAAATATTAATTTGTACAAAATTTACATTATTTTCATATAGGAAAAAGTGATTTATTTAAAAACTAAGATGATAATGAGTATTAATCCTTATAGACAATGATTACTAGACAATTTTATGAAAAAATATTAACCTTATCTTTCAGGATTAGCCTATTGTTAAGTAGTTCAACTCTTACCGCGTCTTCGTGTATTTTTAGACTATATAGTTACTATAAAATTACAAATGAATCCCAATAAGATAATTATTCAAATATTTAAAACTACATTATATTTTTGAATGAAAATTTTATTTTTATAAATTTTAGAACATTAAATTAAATATTATTTATTTTAAAGTATCATTTAAGGATATTTTGATACTATTAAAAATTTTCAATTCTAAAAATATCATATAATCATCACAACATCCATGAAATATATCTAATATGTCAATAAAATATCTATGTTATATATAAAATTCATTTATTTCATTAATGAAGTCAAATTTTATTTATCATAATATTTTTATTAACATTTAATTGATTCTTTCTTTAATAATTCAATTATTGAATCATTATTGTGTCCCCATTTAGGTTAATTATTAATTTATTAAAAATATATGTAAATTTCCATTATTTATATAATCATTTTATATTTCTAGTTATTATTGATATCCGACCATATAACTTATATATCCCTATATTTTTAAATGATATAGCTAATAAAATTTGAATATGATATTTTTAACTCTTCTTTATATAAAAAATAATAAATTTCCTAATCTGACCCAAGTGGCTTAAAAAGGTAAATATTTTCAACCTATGGTTGAATATGGTTGAAAAAAACTTATCTAATACAATTAGGAAAATTGTTAGTGTAATATCATATTATTATAATATTATTTTTACCATTAATTGCCCAACATACCACTAACCGGCGTAAATTAAATTCCAATGATAGTATTCACCAAAAATTAGTTTGATAATATTAGACCACATTTTGGATATTTATTACAACCATGTATATCCTTTTTTAAATCCAATCATAGGAGCGGTAAAATTACGTTTAATGCTAATCCATAGATGTGCTTAGAAAGTGGGTAAAACAGACCTTTAAAAGATCAATAATTTTTTTATAACTAATCATATTATAAAATTGATTTCAATTAACTAAATTTTTATAATATATGTATAATTGAAAAATTTTAATATTAAAATAAATGTATCATAAAATAATTATTTAAATAAAAAAGTAAGGTTTTTAACAATAATAGTGTATTTTTACTATTCATTAAAAATTGATACTTTTCAGAATGTTACAAAAACATTCACCCAAACAAAACTATGATATTTCAAATTCAAAAATGAAATCTATTTTAAAAAAATAAACTTTAAAAATATCCAATTTTGGTTAATTTTCATCATAAATATTTTTTTAAATGGGTTATTGGAATGGCCATGGTGCGTTCGAACATGATGTTGCGAGTATCAAAAACTATAGAATTATTTAAAATGAATCATTACATGGAAACATAGGTTGTTACATTATTCCCTCCTTCAAATAATATATTACTATATATTTCTATAATATCCCTTCAAAAAAATATTCGTGTGGTTTTTCATCATATGTTCTTCAGTTTCCCAAATTGCCTCTTCCATTTTATAATTTATCCAATGAACCTTTACCAGAAGAGTTGTTTTGTTTTTTGACACTTGTTCTATGGTATGAAGAATATTAATTGGCTCTTCACAATAAAAATATCAGGTTCTAGTTCTATTTCTTCATTTTTGAGTACTTGTGTTGGGTCTGTTATGTATTTCCTTAATATTGATAAGTGGAGCACACCATGAACTTGGGAGAGACTTGGCCGCATTTCCAAATGGTAAGATACAACTCCAAATTCATATTACAATTAAAATGTTCTGATGTACCTAAGACTTAATTTATACTTCATACCAAATTTTATAACACCCTTTCTTGGAGATAACTTCAATAAAACATGATCCCCCACTTAAAATTCCAAATCATTCATTCGGTAATCAATATAGTTCTTTTCCCTCCATTGATCTTTTTTGATATGGGTCAGATCTTTTTACCTTTTATTTCATTTCGTCAACATTTTTTGGGACAATGAGTTTTCTTTCACCAACATCATCTAATAAAGTTGGTGTACTTCATCTCTTTCTATATCACTCTTTATATTGTGCCTTCTATATACATGCATGTAATAAATTATTATATGAAAATTCTACCAAATATAAATACTAATCCAATATACCATGAAAAGCTAGTGATACCGATATAATCCTATCCTATAAGGATTTAATATACCTTTCAAATTGTTCGTCAGACTAAGGTGGGTAGGTAGTGCTCAATGGAAGCATTGTATCTATGAAGTTCTGATGAATTTTCGGGAATTTTGATGTAAAATGTGGAGCACAGTAATAAAAAATTGATATGGGGTATAGAATGAAGTCTTACATCATCATTAATATATATTCTTTCAAATATTTCATGTGGTAAATCTATTCTAATAGTAATAAAATGTGTTAATTTTGTATGATATTCAAAAATAACTCATATCGAATCATTTCTCCTAGGATTCTTTTGAATCCCCATGAAAATGTTCATTTTAATATCATCCCATTTCAACACAGGTATAGGAAGAGGTTAATGACACTTCTATGATGTTGACATCTGGGATTTACTTGTTGACAAACCAAAAATCTCGAACCATAATCAATATTCACCCTCTTCTTATTGTCTCACCAAAAATATTCCTTCAAATATCAATACATCATAATTCCACTAGGGTGTATAGAGAAATTGGATATGAGAATAATCCAACTATTTACAATTTAGCTTTGGTAAAGATGAAACACAAAGCCTCTAACCAAATTTTTTATTACTATATTCAAATACGAAGTTATTTAGTCTCCCATCATTAACATATTTAATTTCCATTTGAAACTCCTCATCACCAGTCAATGAACTTTTTATCCTTTCTAGTAAATAAGTGTTATCAACCATTTGAAAAGTAGGTATGTTTCTACATAAATGGCAATTCCCATATCCATCTTTACTGTACCCATAAACATGTCATCCTTTTCAAATCTCTTATTTAGAAGTCTGTGTTATTTTCTACTCAAATCACCCACCACCTTATTTACATCCCTGGGTATTATTTTTTTAATGCGCAATCATAATCTTTGACTAGCTCAAGCCATATCCTTCATCTCATGTTGATTTCATTATATGAGAAAATATAAATCAATATATTATGATCAGTATATATCTCACATCATTAACCAAAAATATAGTGTCTTCATATCTTCTGAGAAATAATTACTACTGCTACCTCCATATTGACAGTTTGGTAGTTTTGTTCATGAAATTTTAATTCCTTTTATGCATAAGAAATAACCCTATCATTCAATATAAAGAAACATCTGAGTCTTTTCCATGATGCATCACTAAAAATCACAAACCCATAATTCCTTGATGGTAGAGTCAAGATTGTATCATTAAATAATATTATCTTCAATCCATCAAAACACTCTTTACAATCTTGTTTTTAAATGAATTTAACCCCTTTAAGAGTGATCTTGGTTAATAGGTTTTCCAATCATGAAGAAATATGGGAGAAATTTAAATGAAAACCTGAAAAACCAATAAAACTTTATACCTCAGTTATACTCATCAGTGTTGGCTAACTTTTGATTGCATTTCTTTTGGAAGGATCAACAAATATTCCATATTTGGAGATAATATGCACCTAAAAATAAATTTCATGAAGTTAGAATCCACAAATTCTAAACATCCCATATAGATCTTTTCTTTTAAGAGTATCATAACTATCCGTAAGGTGTTCTCATAGTCTTCATAGATTTTGGATTATACCATGAATTCATCAATAAAAACTTCATCATAATCATCGTAATATTACTTAAACACTCTATTCATTAGATCCATGAAAATTGATGGTTCATTCGTCATTCCAAATGGTATTACCATAATTTTGTTATAACCATACCTCTTTGGGGATGCTATAATTGGAATATCTTCCTTTTTACACACAATTGATGATATCCAGAACAAAGGACAATTTTCAAAAAAATATTAAGCTCTATGAATTTGATCAAATAAATCATCAATGAAAGGCATGGGATACATGTTCTTTATTGTAATATAATTGATTTCACTATAGTCAATGTGTGGACTGAATTATCTATCTTTTTCATCATAAATAAACTAGGGTATCCCATGGATAACACTAGGTTGAATGAATCCATTATGACTCCACTTATCTAGTTATTTCTTCATCCCAACTAATTCCACAGTGTCCATTCTATAATTATTCAATAATATTGGGTTTTCATCAGGGACTAAATAAATAGAAAAATCATGTTAATTCTCTTGGGGTGTCCAGGTAAATATTTAGGAAAATCATTAATGTATTAACTTGAAATAGGTACATCTTTAATTTGAATATTTATTTCATCATCCCTTATTGTTATTTCCTCTTCCTCTACAAGAATATAATTCATTATTGATATTGGGGTAGGATTTTGATAAGAATCATGTGATGAGATATCTGCACTAAATATAATGGATTTTTCATCATCCTAACTAATTGTAACTTCCTTTTTCTACTAAATAATTTTTGAATCATATTTTAATAGACAATACATAACCAGAATTATATCAAATATGAACCTATGTATGATAACAAACTCGGTAGATAATGCACATTTATATTACATTATGGGAACTTCCTGACATATCATTCTTGGAATGATACTTCTCTTAGTGGATTTTCCTGAAAAATCCCTTATTAAATTTAATTTTAAATATCTAAATTTTTATGTTAAAAAGGGAATATATAAAGGTATTTTATGATATCGAATAAAAAAATCACTGTTTAAATTTGAGGAGATTATTATAGTACCTACCAAAACATCATTAGTATTTTCAACCTCAATAGTTTTGATCATAAATGCTCGACCTTTCCCCCTTATCCTTCTTTCAGGAAAGTCTCCCTGATGGTTAGGAGAATAATTTTCCTAATGTCTCATTTCATTACAGTTTTGGCATTGAACATTGACAACCTCTTTCTTCCCCATGTAATGAAGAGCATGGTGGCCTTTTTCTCCACACTTTAAAAAACTCATATCAACTTTAGGCAAGCACCAGGGTGTTTATTCCAACAATTATTATAGGGTGTAAAGTCAAATTTTCCCTTATTCCACTTATTTACATTCCTGGAGTTTTAAGAGTCCCTCTTCTTCACATGAATCCATTTAATGGAATATTACATACAAAATTAGTTTTCTATCAGGATATCACATGAGAATATATCTTCATATGATGAGAATTATTATTAGATTAATTCATGTTGTGGGTATGGTTTTAACCCATCAAATATTTGTTCAATATTACTTCATTGGTTATGTTTATAGTCTTCTATATGCATTTCAATCCTTGGGATGTTAGCCTCATACATTGCAACATTATGATCATCTTTTTTCCTCACACTCAAAAATTTGTTTTCCATATAAGCTATATGTTCACAAGGAAACTAATTTTCTAGGAAAAGCTCAATAAACTCCATCTAATAAATATTTGGTACTTCCTCATCCTTCGTTATGTTTTGAATTAATGACCACCATTGATCCACATATCCTGAGAGACGCAAACCGTCCATGATAACCTTTTACCTTTTGTTACTCCCTAAAAGAATAAATAGTTACCCTAAGAAACTTATCCATTGCTCAGATAAAAATGGATTTTTAGTCACATTGAATGTTGGAGGTTTTTGTCTCAATTAGAGGTCTATCATTTATCATCCACATTTTGGAACAAGGTTCTCCATACGGGTAAGGTTATTATTCATAACATGTTTTATATGTCCTAGTATGGTTGTAAGATGTTCAATACCAGTTGTATCACAATATACACCATCATTATCTATCATAGGAGGTAAATATTTACATGGATTACATGAGTTTATACAATTTACATTTCTTCTACTAAGAGCCATTTTTAAATAATGGGATACATTATATTAGGTTTTGAATCATAATGCATAATTCAAAACTAATAAAATACTTAAAATAAATTAAAAAATTTATACATATCTACTACATAATCATAAACATGTTTTATTTCATGACATATTTAGTCATAAAGTTTTCTAAATGGTTGTAATAAGAATATAAATTATCCTAAGAATATCCCCTGAGAGTGTCAAACTAGGTGAATAGTAAGCCCATATTCATGTACTAATTTACATCGAGTCAATCACGTAACACCTTTTTAGGGTTATTACTCTAATTTACGTATGTTCCAGAACCACTACCATTTTTAGTATCTAGAAAGGGAGGTATTTTCTAGGAATACCCTAATAATATCTACATTAAAAATATTCTAGGATGTTCTTCTATACATATCCTCAAAGTCAATATAAGGGTAATGTACCTTAATCAAGGTTTTTATAAATCTTATTTTCAAGGTTTGAAATAAAATTCCTTTGATACAAACTTTAATTCCTTAAACCCAATTACCCAGAGTTGTTGTATTATTTTATTAAATTTCCATGATCATAAGAAATCAAAACCCAAAGGACCGATCAGTTTAATAGCATTGTAGATACTAGATACCATCATTTGTTTTACATTACATATTTAAATGAAAAACAAATTATTCCCTATGAAAACAATCATATCCCATTGACTACCCTTATAGGTCAATCATAATATACTTTTTAACATGTTGGAAAAATGAATCATAATAAATGGGAGAGTTTAGATGCTCAGTAAGGATAAATAATATAGCAGAAGCTATCATAAATAAATATAATTTTTTAAGGAAAGGTATAAAACTAAAACACAGGCCTTTAATCATAATATTCAACATAATATGAAAAGAATATAGCTGATAATTCCATTTTAAGATTCACATGGATATTCTACTAGTTGAATTATCAAATGCAATATCAATAAGTACACTCATAATGAAGAAATGCATAATGTTAGACATTATAACCATACCATCAAGGCCTCATGCCAAGACATTTACAATACCATAATGGCCTTGTTCTAATACAATAGTTTTTTGTAATGATACTTACTGATGCATCAAGGGGCTATAGAGGGCCCCATATGTCACTTACTAATATCAATACATTCCTCTTATAAAAAGGGAGAAACATAACGTAAACATTTTTATTAAAACCAGCATACGAAATGTTAATACATCCACTATAAACCATTAATGGTATAAAAATAACACACTCATATTCAAATATATCATAAAACATTAAATTCAATATATAATATCATATCATAGTAATTCATCATTTAATAAGCATAAAATCCAACAAAATTTGATGACATAGATGAAAATAATTTAACAAAATCATTAATACTCTTTGTTGTTAATATCCCATTTTACAATGAAATAATATGGAAGCCACACAATTATAAAATAGAACATTTATTTTGAAAATAACATATAATATTTTAGAGTATTATTCAAAATTTTAAGGCATCATAACTGAGGAAAATATTCGCTTGTGCCTAATAAGATAAAAAACATAATTTCCTTAATTTCATGAAAAGATTTTAAAGTACCTCATTTTGAAACCAACAGAAAGAATCCTTTCAGAATGTTTTGTAAAATTTCATACATGGATAAAAATGACTATAAAAATAATAGTTAATATTCTGAATTACATTTTTAGAAACATGTACATTGATGATAAGGATGTCCTAGTAGATAATTACATACAAGAAATCTATGATAATAAAGAGATTGAAAAATTAATCATTACTTTATACGTTCCTTTAGTCAAGGCTGAGTTGGAGTTAATATAATGATTAAAAAATCTTATTGAATTAAAAAAATTATTTATCCATATTTATGATACTATATATGACCCTTTTATATAATTTTTGTGATAATATTTTAGTATTATAGTTCTTTCAGGTGTCAACTGCTTCTTTTTCTCATTCCTATTTTGTCATTTAAGTATTTTTTTATGAATAGGATATATTTTAATAATATAAAGAATGAAATTATGTTTATAATTATTATTTATACTCATCATATAAATTTTATAATCATTCTTGAATAGTTAATGTGGAGAATGAATCTACCCTCATCCTGGAGATGGTAGTCCATACATACTTATGAGCGATCATATCATTACCTTGATGGTTAAATGGTATGGAATTAGATGATATATTAATTAAAAAGAATCAAAATAATCTTATATTAATTATTTACATTCATAATATTCATCATTATTCTGGTCCAAATAAATAATTTATGAATAATAAATTACAACACGATGTGGAGATGGCAAGCCATACGTACGCATTCATTGTGATGTTGTCTTTGTATGATGGATAAAATGAGGAATATGGTTGTTAAATTTTTCTAATAAAATCACAGTATATGGACGATACTATAATTATTTTTTAATATTTAAAACAACATATAAATATAATGTAGAAAAATAAGACAACTTTGAAAGAGTTGATAAAATAATAACCTTTTATTGATGTCTCTCTTCTTGGTTTGCAAAAAAGGTCTACTTAAGTTAAATTTTTTCACAATGTATGGAATCCATGATTAAGTGAGGAATTTCGGGAGGATAAATGTTAAGTGTTTGGTAGAAATAAAAATCTTTATATGTGTTAATAAAAGAGAAGGATATGTTCCCTTTTATAAGAGAGGTGATGGGTGCAATTGGAAGATCATAAAAGATTTTTTTATTAAAAAGTTATTTTATGTTTCAAATAGAAATGAAGTTATTTATTTCAAGTATAACAAGATTATAGGTATAAATAGTATTAGGAAACTAATTTTATATAATATTAGGTTAAAAAATTAATCTTATATTTTGAATTTAACCCTTAGTTAAAATGTTTAACTCTTTCCATGTATTCTTAAATTTGTGCACAAGAAGGTTAATACAGTTACAATAAAATGTCTAAAGAACCCCAATTATAATAATTATGAAATATTTAACACTATAATAGTTATTTAAAAAAATTATATAAATTTTAAATCATTTAATTGATTATTATTTAAAATAAAGTAGCTGTTATGTTATTTTTGATATTATTAAAATAAAAAAATTTAAAAAAATATCATACATGATAACATCAAAAATAATAATAATAATATGTCACTATCATATCTATGATATCTATAAAATTCTTGTATGTAATATAATATGTCAAATTAACTTTTTCTTGATATTTTTAATAATATTTTATTTATTTCTTATTCAAAAATTCAATTTTTGTATCATTATTGTGTCACAATTTTATTTAATTATTTATTATTAAAAAATATAAATAAATTACCATTATGTATATATTAATCTTAAAATTATAAATACAATTTATAGTCAATTATATTAATTATATATCCTCATATTAAAAATGATATAGTTAATTGAGTTTGAATATGACATTTTTATCTCTTCTTTAAATAAAATTAAATAAATGTCCTAATCTAACAGAAGTGGCATAAAATGGATCATAATTTTTAATAAAGGTTTATTTTGGTATAAAAACACTTATCTGATGAAATAATGACAAGTGTTAGGGTGATATTATATTATAACAATATTATAATTACCTTTAATTACAATATTTACCTTTAACCGTGGTATCTAAAATTCAAAAGTTATTATTCACCAAAAATTATTTTTATCCCATGAAACCAAATTTTAGACAATTATTACAATCATGAATTTCCATTTTTTGAAATTAAATTCACATAAGTTGTAAATTTACCTGTAATTCTAATCACCAGATGTGCTTAGATGGTGGGAAAAAGAAACGTTCAAAAGTTAAATAATATTTTTTATAACTAGTTATATTATAAAAACAATTCTTATAAACTACACAGTAATAAAATATTTATATATTTTATATTATGAAATTATAATAAATTGAAATTAATATAATAATATATATGAAAAATTCTGTTTTTTAACAATAGTGCTATATTTCCCACTATTCATCAAAAATTGAATCTTTTCAAAAAATTACCAAAAATCCACCCTAAGCTAATTTTGATATTACAAAATAAAAATTCAAGAATATTTTGAAAAATAATATTCATAATTTTTATATTTTTATATATACATTTCATATGATCTTTTTAAACGGCTATTTTGAAAGGACATGGTGTGGTTGAACTCGATGTCGCATGTAGTGGAAACTATTGAATTATTGAAAAGGAAACATACTAGAGAAGCTTGGGGTTTTCCAGGTAATTATCAAACACTTCACTTATTAGAATATTACATTAATATTACATTGATGGGTTTGAGGGAAAAAAATTTCTATGTTGAATTCCTATGATTTATGGGAAATATGGTAGTTGTTTTTAACACAGATACAATATTATTGATGAGATCAGAGGTGACCAAGTGGTTTATGTAGTGTTCCAAAAAATATAGTGGATGCCATTTCCTTGGTGGGAAATTTTACCTATAAATGGTGTAATAATATGTGATTATTTGTATGGATAAAATAGATATGTACAAGGGTCATATTTTTTTGGAGTAGAGTGAACTTCCTATCACTATAAGGGGGAAATAATATCTATTGCGGTGAATGACATCTTCTGGATGGCCATATAGATTGTATTTTTCACAAATTAGATTTCTTCATGGCCCATGTTGCATGACCAATTATGATGGTGGATATTCCTAATATAGTACCTTTCAATAAGTATTATAAAACATATAATATATCTTTATTGAACTATTTTTTAGTAATGTACCATATAAAGAGTTAAGGTTCAATATCTATTATCTCATTATTGATGAAAAGTTGTCTATCAGTCCCTAAAATATTGAACTGGTATATATTTTTTATATGAAGGTGTAATTTGTATATTTGGAATAGTTGGATTCATATATCTTATTATATAATATTGTGTTTCCCCAATGTGTTTCACCACTATTGTAGATGGAAACTTTCACATATGTGTCTACTATCAAAGGCTGAACTCGATGATGATCATGAATTGGATCCCCATTTTATGAATCTATAATATCTCTGATCAGTTGAAGAATTATAATATATTTTGTATGATTGACATGAGTTCAGGGTATAATCAATAGGTGTGAGACAATCTCACATACATAATACCACGTTGAGAGAATGCAGGTTATTTATGAATCTATGGTAATGTTTTTTGGAATAATGAATTAACTAAAAGTATTTATTCCCTTGATGAACAAGATATTACATCAATATTTTTATATTTTTTGTATTAATTATCTAAAAAATCATGTTGTACATATAGGGAAAAAATCATGCCAAACATAATGAACCTCACTTGATTATGATGAAAGAGAATTCGTTATACACAAATCACTGTAAATGTAATCTATATATTGAAAATGTTCAAATACTGGGAAAACTTTTCTCTATATCTATAGTTTTAATGGAATAAATGAAGGTATAAATTATGGTAATATAGGATAGGGCTATGAAATACTTCAATTTTCAAGTATTTATGGGTTTGATAGAATATTACCAATGATTTATAAAGGATATATCCCATATGAAAGCTTTTTTATTGGTTTGAATAAGATAGTGTTGATGTTTTTTTGTATGATGCATGCGAGGATGATTCCTAGGAATTGAATAGTATCTTGGAACATGATTGATCCTCTCTATACCTATTTCGGGTAAAGAGTTTAATTTTCTAATAAATGCATTAGGAGTTCGTATTATTGTTATAGTTGGTGACCTAGAATCATAATGAATTATAATTTTTATTTTCCCACCATGTATACAGTGTGTAATTCATGATTTATATTTACCAATATTGTGAATATATTTATGTATCCACTATTAAAATGATAATTTCAAAATATTATTTTTCTCATAATAATATTATAGCAGTTTCCAGGATATAATGATAACCTTTAGATACGATGAAATTACTCTTAAGAATATGTATTACTATCAAGATACATCATTGAAACTAGAAAAAGTATATTCATAACTATATTATAATTGGAACTCAAAGGCATTGAGACATATTATCATTAGTGTCACACATGGTGATCTCTATATTGTAATATCATTAGGACCGACCCACCAAAAAGAACACCTCAAGTTTTTAATGAATTTGGTTGTTTAAATATATAAACATGTATACTGGTCTCAAGATAAAATACCAGGATAAATGTATACCATTAGATCCCATACATTTATTCAAGGAAAATCACCGTAATTTTATTCTTTATGAGTCAGCTTCTATTGGGATTTTCATTGTTTGTATGACATGGGTTGATTGTTCAAGATAGAATTTTTATATTCTGAGTGGTTGAAGTGATATATAAGGGCTAGTGGAGTAGGATAGTAGTACCTTAATAAATAATTGGACAAATTATTTAATGGTATCATTTACCATTTTCATCGACAAAGAATAAATTCTGAATTAATGATGATAGATGACATGAATCCCGATTTATTAGATAACATGAGTTTAAGGGGTTTTGTTAAATAGATTATATCAATAGAAAATATTGTCACTGCAATGACATGTCATTATCTCTTTATAATCCATCATGAGATGATATACTCTACTCGTAATCTGTAAATGGTAATCACCACTATTACGATAAGAGCTTATATGCTCTCATAAAATAACTTATTCAACAGTCTTTCATATTATAAAGAATAGGAATAGAGGAATGATGGTCCCCACCATGAGGTTAGTCATTGGTTCATTTTTTAACAATCACTATAAAATTATTGAATTATTTATTATTTGAGGATATATATATTGGGTGAAATTAATTTATATTAAATATTCTCCCTGTTTTATGATAATGTGTTTTCAAATATAAAATGAACAACTATTATTTTTGTAGTCATAGTCCATTTAATATTGTGGGAATTATGATTTGACCTAATGCCTCCAGTTTATCAGTTGATATATTTATCAAATATTACATGTAGGTGACGAAATATATATGATGTTAATGACATAGTTATAACTACATCAAATGACTATAATTACTTATTATGTTTTTTTGGATATATGGGGGAATAGGAACCCTTACTGGGTGTTTTGGACATCCACAACATAAACATAGTATAATCCAATTCTTTGTAATATTCATCATTTGGACTTGATATATTCTAATTCCTCCATCATTGTATAGATAGAATGACTCTACCCATGTGATCAATCCATGAAAAATTTTACTGGATCATATGTAAGAGATCATTTTGATCATGTTCGTAATTTTGACACCCATGGATTCATTGGTGCCTCACAGTAGGACCAGAAATTCGAAGATTGAAAAACGTTTGAAATTATGATGTGTGTGGGTAGATGATCAAGTGTATTTTGAGCATAGATCCTACAATAAACTATTCCCGGTGTCAGAAGCATTCGAATGCATAGTTTAATCATATTATGTAATATTGTATTTATTTCTAGGAATATTTAAAATCATATGAGTTCATTGACCTCTACTATTGTCTGGACTAAATAATATGACAATGTTTCATCATTAGTGATGAATTTTGTTTAAATACCTAAAAACGGATATCAATGTGCACCCCAAAACCATAAATTGGTGTTATAGGGGATAACATGAGTATTATGAGAGAATAAAATTATATGTATCCTTAAATTTAATTAGATGGTTTTAATTAGGTCCAAATTCTATAGAATATGTTTCATTATGACATTATATGTACAAGTTTTGGCCATCTGATGTTTTTAATATGGGTTGAAATTACTATTTAAAGGTTCATATTGAATAATTTATAAACAATAATATATTATATTTATGCTCTAACACCCCAATATTTCATAGTACATCATCTCTTTAGTGTAATTAACTTGCCTGGGCTACACGCAACATCGAGTTGAAGCTTATCATGACATATCAAACTAGCCATTTAAAAAGAGGTTATGAATAGAAATAACCACATATTAAAATTTATATATATATATATATATATCCTATATAATGTAAACATTTATCTTTTGTGTTTCTTAGACATAATATAGGGAAAAATTCAATTTTTATGATAAAATGAGAATTTTTTTTTAAAAAAAATGCAGTTTTCCTGCCTTTTAATTGAAAACCCTTTTCTTAATCCTATATTTTAAAATTTAATATATTAAATTTTATGAAATTAAAATATTATTTAGAATATGGACATAAAAAATTTAGTTCTGATATATTTTTTTGTAATTATCTGATAATTTCATATATTGATGAATTTTGAAAAATACTAAATTTTAATTGAAAACAAAATTTTTAGTCAAAATAATTTATTATGATAAATCAATCCTTTGGGTTGTTTTAATTTATAATTAGTTTATATTTTTATCATTTAACATATTATTGGACATCGGATTCAATTTCACATTTAAATTGTACATAAACACACGTAAATCTTAGGAATGTTTTTAGTTATTAAAAACCCAATTTCTAGTTATAACAACATTAAATTAATTTAAAACTAATTAAGGAAACCCAAATGATTTTAATTTGGTAAAATAAGCATCATTTTTGGATTTGGAATATCAAAATTATCTTGGGTTGATTTTTTTGTATTTTTTTTAAACATTCAATTTTTGAGGAACAGTAAAAACACTTCGTTATTATCTAAAAATGAAATTTAATTTAATAATTATTATTTTTATTTAAATTTATTTTACTGTAAAAATAGATACACAATACCTATATTAGTTCAATGTAAATCATTGGAGTCATTTTATAAAATTATTCATGTATAAAATCTTTTATAAATTTTTAATGTCTTTTACCCACTTTCTACGCACATTTGCAAATGTGCATGAAATTTAGTTTTACCACTTTAGTGAATTGAATTTCAAAAATCCAAGAGAGACAGTTTACATCATTATTTTAATTGTTTCTCAATATGATGAAAATAATTTTTTTGTGAATAGTAACTTTTGAATTTTATTTACCATGATTAAAAGTTAATAGGGTAATTAAAGGTAAAAATGATATTACAATTACCTTAACACATGTGCTAATTCAATTGGATAAGTTTATTTCATCAAAAATAATCCATAGGAATAATATATGCTCCATTTGGTCCAAATGTATTAGATTAGGACATTTTTTATTATTTTATGTAAAGAATTGTTAAAAGTGTGAAATTCAAAGATTAATAACTAAACCATTTTTTATATGATGTTATTCATAAGATAAATTCAAATATAAATACTCATTAGAAATCTAAAATTATTTCCCACATATTTGAATTTTATTTATAAATTTATGATTTTAGATAATTAAATTTATTTATGACACAATGATGATGTAGTAATTACCTCGTTATTGAATGATTAAAAAATTGATATTATAAATATCGAAATAAATGTAAAAAGATACTTTGGATTCCATAATCAAATTTTCTAGGGAAATATGACATGTTAGTTTTGGTTTAATGTATTTTTTCGAATTAATCAACTTGTAATGACTTTCACAAAAACCAAATACTAAATAGTGTCAAAATTGACATAAATGAGTTTTTAAAACAAATATTATACTATTAAATTATATAATGTTATGAAAAATATATTTTTTTGGGAAAAAGTACATATTTAATGATAGATATGTCATTAATTAGCAACATTAGGTTCTATTGGAATTTTTTAGTATGTATATTAACCATGTAATATAAATATACAAGAAGACATTGTAAAAGATGAACTACTTAACTTAGAGTTAAATATAAAAGATAAGGATAATATGGTGACCTAAACTAGTCTAAAACCAATTTGTTGAGAGGATTTAGACACATTACCACCTTATACTGAAAATAAATCAATTTTAAGCCAAAATAAATTTAATACTAATTTATAATAAAATAATATTTCAATCATATCCTAAAGTGAACCTCACCTCTCTTATAAAAGGGTACTTCCCTTATCTTAATTTCACACCCCCAAATCCAATTGGTTGGAAAAAATCTATTAAAATATCATCCTAAATACCATAAATTCAACCTATATCCTTATATTTATCATAAAGAAAACCTAGGTATCCCTTTTTATCAAATTAGAATGAAGCACCTGAAGAAGAGTTAATAATTGCTTCACCTCATTCAATGTTCTCTTCCTCTTCCATTTTTTTTATATTTGTTGCTTCCATACCAATATAATAAATCAAGTACCTTCTACATACTGTGTTTTTATTATAAATATTTTTAAACCATATTCATTATTCTACCCATCCTATCAATGACAATGTTATCATACATGCGTACGTATGGGTTACCGTCTCCAACGCGAGGTGCAGTTTGTTATTCAACACTTAATTATTTGGAGCGTATAATTAAAAGTATAATTTATGAAAATAATATAAATGACATGTTAATGATTCTTTATATATGATATACCATCCAATAACAAAATATTTCACCTTCAATATAATGATATTGTCACTCATGCGTACGTACAACTTACCTTCTCCACGACGCGATGAGATTCATCTTCAACAATCACCGTTGAATATTTTTTATAAAAATATATATATTCATTAAGTATGAGATATATGAAGTTGTATTTATACTGGAATAATATATATATATATATGTAGATAAATATATGTTATTTACATACATTTATACTATATGATAATGAAACATAAACACCATTCATTCATACGTACAGACTACCATCTCCGTGAACGATGTCTCCATTTCATATATATATCTATTATAAATATTTATATTATGAATATATATGATATATAAATCATTATTTATATTATTTTAGTATGTAAATTATCATTTAAATGATACGATCATGTATACAATAATTAGAAAACCTACAATAATGAAAGTTATTATTACCTGAAATGTTCATTTAACATTGAAATTATTATTAAATGAGTATTATAAAGTAATAAATGAATCATATATGATATCATAAATATTAATATGGATCTGGTATAATTTAATAACATAAAATTTTCATTATATAGAAGGTTAAATGTACCATTTACAAAATGAAAGTACATGGTAAGGGTTATTTCTTTAATCCCATTATTATCTGAGATTGTTTATCTGTAAGTATCTACTAGGAAATATTTATCATCATTATGTCCATGTTTCATAAAAATGATATAAAAATGAATAATATAAGGTTGTAGGGAAGGTAATATTAAACTATATCGTCATTTTAAATGTTTTTAAATATTTTTTCTCCTAAAATTTTTTAATTAATTTCTGTGTTTTAAAATTGAATTTAAGGATTTGTTTATGTGGGAATGATTGTTTTAAAGTATTAATTTAATTTAAATTATTCAAAGTGGTGTGGGACACTTTGATTGAAAAATCTATTTTAAATTTCTTCCTTTATAAATTGCACAACTTTTAAATGATTTTATGAAAATGAGTATTTCACTCAAAGAGATATATTGATTATCATCAACTATGTCAACATCCTTTATTAGATATTATTCATAATTGAGGTTGATTTTCTATAATACAATCTAACATTTGTATTGATTGAGTTATGATATGTTTGACTTTGTATGTACTATTTTTATACCATTCATGTTTTATGGTTAAATTATTAACATTTACTATGACATTTTTAATACGAATGATTATGTAATGTTTTAACCTTTTCATATGATACATGCATCAGACTTATTAAGTGATGGGTGGTTATTGCTATAGATTTTCAATGAATCGGTAGGTCTCATGAGGAAATCTAGTGTCTTTTAACAATACCTTGACAAAATCTTATTTTTAGTATTGGCATGAGGCCTTGAGTATGTTGAAATTATGTCTGACATTTTACATTCAATTAATATTAAATTATCTATTGATATAAAATTTGATTATTTGACTCGTATAATATTCATGTGAATAAGTAAATGTCAATATTCGATTAATCATTTACATATTATGTTGAATTTAATGTTTAAAAGGATTGTTTTTCAGTTGTATACATTTCCTTAACTGTTTTTTCCAATTTATGAATAGTTTTCCTATATTGTTATCCTAACTGAGCATTTGAGCTCACCACTTTCATATGTTTTCTTTTTCCCTAGATGAGAAGAATTATATTATGATTGACCTATTGGGATAATATAAGGGATATAATTTTGTTCAAAGGGGACACAGTATTGTTTTTTAATTATATGATGTAATGTAAAACATATGTATGTATATATTAATTCCAATGAAACTAAACTAATCGGTTTTTCGAGACATTATCTCTTGTGTAAAGACATGATCAACAACCATGACTACCACATAAATGTTCATCATTATTGGAATGATGGTAACAAAGTGGCGGATTACTTGATATCTTCTGAAGTCCTTGTCCATCACCCTATTTGTCTCCATGATATTTTTTCTTTGAAATCTGATAGGGTCAATTTTATTAGAGGTGATGCCCTTGGATTTCACCATTTCAGGCCCTCGTAGACTTCTTGGATTTTGTGGTTTCTTTTTTTCTCTTGTTTTGGATGTTTTTCTTCCTAAAAATAAAAAAAAGTAGATTAAGATGATGTGATTCAGAAAAACTCTGATTAGTGAACATTACCCTTATATAGACTCTGAAAATTAGTATAGAATAACTTCATAGAAGTTTTATAATGTATATATTTTGTCAATTTTATAAGAAATACATCAATGTATGTATACGATCAATTAAAGGCAGCTCTGGCATAAATGTACAGAGGAGTGAAAAATCTAACAAGGTGTTCTGGGATTGACCTTGGGTATCCTGGTACATGGAAATGGTCATTGCTGCACTCTTGGTTACGACACTCCTAAGGGATATTATTAGGATAATTCTCATTTTCATTACAACCCATTATGATTTTTTTATGAGTAAATACCTCCTCAACAAAAACATTTTTTTAAAGATAATGAATTATATTAATAATATATTCAATGTATGTTATATATTTTATAAGTTCAAAATTTATCATTGTGATTCATAAACTGACGTAATGTATTCTATTTTTTAGAAATGGGGCCTAGTAAACGAATTGACCACTCTAGTAATACACATGATTCAATGTGTAAGAAATATCTTATCATTCATGGTCATAATCCATCATTAATAAGGGAAATAGTCTCCCACGTTTTATCATCACATGGTGAAATAATATCATGTGTTAATAAGATAAGTAAATAATTCTTAGAGTCTTATGGCTTTGAAGGGAATCCAGAGAATAAATGATGGTGGGGGGAATGATGGATAAATGGAAGAAGGGAATGAAGGATTTTCCATAATGTGATAACTGTGGAAAGAATCACCTAGGTATATTCATTAAGGGAATTGGAGTTTGTTATAAGTTTGGAGAAAAAGGACCCCAATTACATGATTGCATGGGTAAAAAATACGTTTCAAATCTACCATGCTTAATCTTCATGAAGTTGAGACACTAGGCGAATCAAATTCTCAATCATCAATGTTTACCACAAATGATGTGGTTAGATAATAATCAAATTATGATACTACCCCAGATGAAGAGAAATAATTAGTGTTCTTATATTTTTATTAAGGAATTATTTCATTTGAGTTTTTTATCAATGATGTGCTCATTATATTAATTATGAAAATAAATACGGATTGTACAGTAGTACTATTTCATTGAAGATTTGATATTATATTCTACTATGAAAAGTGACTCAACATCAAGTTAATCTTTCTGGAAAATACAAGGTTGATAGAAAGATAAACCTAAGTAAGATCTTGATACTAAGGTAGTGATTTTATAATAAGGAATGGTTGATTTGGATAAATTATATTGGATATTCTTGACAACCTTGGAACTGATAAATGGTTAGTTTATTCCATCATTGTGGGAGTATTCAAATTTTTTGTATATAATTAATATATTTTGTTCTCTATAGGGAATAACAGAGCATGAATGTAATCAATATGGTTTTATGGTAATTTAGGGTGTTACCATGTTTTAATAGAATACATGATGAAGGTATTCCCATGTATATTATGTGACTGTTCTTATAAATTTTGGACTGTGAGTTTGGACAGAAGTATTGTGGATAATTATACTGGTTGGAATGAATTATGTTTTACATTGGATAATATTGTCATGTTTAATGTATTTATTAATATTATTTCTATATTGTTATAAAAAGGACAACCTATAGGTCAGGGGATAAGCCATTGCGTCCAGCATGGCCGTGAGACTTAAATTTGCAACCAAATAGCGATAAAGTTGAATCACCTACCACTAGCCTACATGATGTCCTGGTTTGTATAATATATTTTTTTAAATATTATGAAATATTAATTATAAATTAATTTTCTTGAAACTATATAAAATTAGTTTAAAGAGAATATTTTTGAGTTCTATTATATTTTTGGAGTGAAAGATGAGTTTTTGGATGATATTATTTAAAGAATGGACCTTTAATTTCCAAGTAATTTTTTTTTCTTATTTGATGAAGAAATTAATTCATAAAAATTTTGGAAAGGAACATGATACAGAAAATTTTTTATCCTAATACTTTATTTTTTGTTGAACCGATGATATTTTAAATCATTATATATAAATGGCTTTGAGGCTCTCAATTTTCCATTTATTGTTCACTTGCTTGTGATTGATGACCTCAATCACTCCCTATAAATAGTGTATTTTTCATCTAATTATGTGTCTATAATTGACACCAATGTTATCTTATTTGATTCCCTAATTTGGTGGTTTCATTTTCATTTCCCTTTCCCAGTTATTAAGACTAAATTTTATTAACACTATTTCCGATGTGGGTTTCCCACAATGTTATTTTCTATTATCAATCATTTTTTTCAAAGAACAATTTCAAATTACGAGGAATCAATTTATTGATGGAGGAGAGAATTTAACACCACTATATTTCATTATATGTTATCTCTATAATGTAATTTATTATCATGGGCTACATGCAACATCGTGTTCAAGCGCTTCATGACCTATCAAAATGGTCATTTAAAAAGGGTTTATGAATAGAATTCTGCACATTTTGAAATAAATAAATAAATATATCTTATATAATATTAGCATTCATCATTTGTTTTTCTCATACATATTATAAATAAAAAAACAATTTTTCAGATAAAAGAAGTATTTTAAAAAAAATGGTGTTTTCCCACCTTTTAATGGATAACCATTTTTAAATCCAATATTTGCAAATTTAATATATTAAATTTAAAGAAATTAAATTCTTATTTAGATTTAGGACATAAAAATTTATTTTGGATAAATTTTTGTAACTTTTCTGATAACTTTCAATTTTTGATTAATAGTGAAAAAATCTAAATTTTAATTGAAATAAACTTTTTTAATGGAAATAATTTATACTGTTAAATTATTAATTTGGGTGGTTTTCAATTATAATTATATTATATTTTAATAATTTAATAAAATTTAGGTCATTGTAAGTAATTTTAAATTTAAATTTTACATAAACACATGTTAATATTTTAATAGTTTTTAGTTTTTAAAAACTCGCTTTCGTGTTTTGAAAAAGGGAAATTATTTTAAAGTAATTAATGAAAAAAAATGATTTAAATATGGTAAAATAAACATCATTTATTGATTCGGAATATAAAAATTTTCATAGGGTCATGTTTTGGTATTTTTGTGAAAACATTCAATTTTTGATGAATAGTAAAAAAACACTACGTTATTGTTTAAAAATGAATTTTATTTAAATAATTTTTTTAAAATTTATTTTATAATAAAAATAGATAAAAATACCTATATTAGATCAATTTAATTCATTGGAGTCATTTTATAATAAACATTGATGTATAAAATTTTATTGAAATTTGAACGTCTTTTACCCACCTTCTAAGAACAGTTTCAAATTTGCATAAAACATAATTTTACCGCTTCAATGAATTGAATTTTAAATATTCAAGAGATATGGTTGAAATAATTAATTAATATGTGGTTCAATAGGATGAAAATAAGTTTGGTGAATAGTAAATTTTGAATTTTTTTTACAATGGTTAAAAGTTAATAGGGTAATTAAAAATAAATATCATATTATAATTGCCCTAACACACATCCAAATTCTATTGGATAAGTTTATTTCGACCAAAATAAACCTTTGAAATAATATATGTTCCTTTTATTCCACTTTTATTAGATTAGGATATTTATTATTATTTTATTTAAAGAAGAGTTAAAAGTGTAAAATTCAAAGTTTAATAAATAATAATGTTTTATATAGGGTTATACATAAGATAAATCCAACTATAAATATTCATTAGAAATATAAAAATATATCCTACATCATGGTATTTTATTTATAATTTTTATACATTAAATAAGTAAATTTATTTATGACACAGTGATGATGATGTAATTTCCTCATTAATGAATAATTAATAAAATTGATATTTTAAATATCAAAATAAATGAAAATTGAGACTTTTGATGCCATGCACGAATTTTATTGGAGAATGTGAAATGTTAGGGTTGATATGAGGTTTTTTTGAAGTAATAAACTTTCTATTACTTTTACAAAAACCAAATACTATATAGTGTTGAAATATACATAAATGAGTTTTAAAAACAAATACTATATTATTTAATGATATAATATTCCTAAAAATATATGGATCTGAAAAAGGGCTTATAAAAATATAGATATGTCTTTAATGAAACACTTGAGGTTCTATTGTCATTTTATAGTATGTTTTTGTACAATATATTATAAATATACAGGAAGACATTGTAAAAGTTAAACTATTTAACTAAGTGTTAAATCTAAAGGAGAAGGTTAGTATGATGACGTAAAACTATATAAAACTAATTGGTTGAAATTATTTCGACCCATTACCACATTATCCTCTAAATAAATCTATTTTGAGTCATTATAAACAGAATATGATTTTATAATAAAATAAGATTTCAAGCTTTTCCTAAAGTGACCCTCACCTCTCTTATAAAAGGGTACTTCCTGTTATCTTTATTTCCCTATTTCAAATCCATTTTTAATGGAAAGAAACTGCTAAAATATCATCCCAAATGCCCTATATTTTACCTTTACGCCTTTAATTGATCATAATTCCATCCTATAAATCCCTTTTGATCAAATACAAAGTAAGCACCAAAATAAGAGGTAACAATTTAATCACCTCTTTAAAAGGTTTTTTCTTATTCCACTTCTTCTTCCTTTGTTGTTTTCATACCAAAATAGTAACTCTAGTACCTTATAAATACTGTGATTTGTTATAAATATGGTAAACCATATTAATTACTCAATCCATCCAAGGAATGACAAATATACCATATGTGCGTATGTATGTCTTACAGTCTCCACGTCGTAGTGTGGACTGTTATTCAACACTTCATTATTTGGATGGGTATAATAATGAATAAAATTGATGTAAATAGCAAATATTACATGTTAATAATTCTTTATATATGATATATAATACAATTACAAACTATTTCTCCATTATTATAATGATATTGTCCCTCATGCGTACGTACAACTTATCGTCTCCACGACACAATGAGATTCATCATCAATGATCACCATTCAATTGTTTATATGAAAATATGTATATTGATTCAGTATGATATATATGATGTAATATTAATACTGGAATAATATATATTTATTTAGAGATATATATGTCATTTAATTACTTCCTTATAATATGACATGAAGAAATAAACAGTGTTCATGCGTACATACTGACTACCGTCTCCATGAATGATGTTTCCATTTATTATATCTATCTATTATAAATATTTATATTATGAATAAATATGATATATAATTCATGTTTTATATTATTTATGTATGTAAATCGTGATCTACGTGATATGATCAGGAATAACAAGTTAAAACACGTACGATAAAGAAATCGATTATTACTCAAAATGCTAATTTAACATATAAATTATTATTAAATGGGTAGTCTAAAGTAATAAAAGAATCATATATGATATCATAATTATTTATATAGTTCTGACATAATTTAATAACATTCTATGGTCATTATACAAGAGGTTAAATTTACCCTCTACTAAATGAAAGAACATGGTAAGGGTTATTTCCTCAATATTTTTATTTTCTGAGATTGTTTATCTGTAAGTTTCTATTAGGAAATATTTATCATATATGTCCATGTTTCATTAAAATGATTTAAATGGAGTATTTTGAGGAATAATGTAAGGGAATCTTTAACTAGATAATGATTTTAAATGTTTTAAAGTATTTAATTTTCTAAATATTTTTAATTAATGTATATGTTTTAAAAATTATTTTAAGGATTTATTTACATGGACATGATTGCGTGAAAGGGTTAATTTATTTCAAAATTTTAAAAGTGGTCTGGGAAACTTTGGTTCAAAAATCTCTTTTAAATGGATTCCTATATAAATTGTGAGACTTTTCAATGATTTCTTGAATAAGGTTATTTCTCTCAAATTTATTTATTGATTATTTTCAACTATGTCAAAATACTTTATTGGATATTATTCTTGATTGATTTTGATTTACTTTAATACAATCACCCATATTTTATTGAATGACTAATGATATGATTGACTATGAATGTGCTATTTTTACACCATTCATCGTTTATGGTAAAATTATTAATATTTTTTATTATAGTTTTAATACGAATATTTTTGTTGTGTTTCACCATTTTTATATGAGGAATGCATTAGAAATAGTATGTGAGTGGTGGAGCATGCTATAGATCCTGGATGCATCATTAGGTATCACATAAAAATTTAGTGTCTTTCCATAAGGCCTTGACACAATCTTATTTTTAGTCTTCCCACGAGGCCTTGAATATGAGGTTATAATGTCATACATTATACATTCTATCATTATGAAATTAGCTATTCATATTACATGTGATTATTCAACCGGTAGAATATCAAATTGAATAAGTAAATGGAATTATTTTATTTTATTTTTTCATGTTTGGCTAAATTTTATGTTTAAAAGGCTTATGTTTTAGTTTTATACGCTGCCATAAATGTTTATTCTTATTTATGAATGTTTTTTCTATATTGTTATCCTTAATGAGCATCTGATATCAAACCTTTATTCTGTTTTCTTTTCCCTAAGATGTGAAGAAGTATATTAGGATTGGCCTACAGTGATATGATAAGAGATATAAGTGAGTACGAAGGGGACACAATGTGTTTTTATTTTAATATGTAATGTAAAACATTTGTATTTATCTAGTAATTCCATGGATACAAAAAAAATTGACATTTCCAGACCACATCCCTTGTAGGAATGCCACAGTTATTTCATAATGCATAGAATCGAGGAAAATAGGGTCGGGGCATTACATATACAAAAAAGGATATTTGAGGTCACTTGTATTTTTCTACCAAGGTTTTTTAATTAAAATTTGGTAGTCGTAATGTGTTTGGTCATTCCTCACCAATGTGGATTTTCACAAAAAAATTATAATTATTAAATCCTTAATCATTAGGATTTGAAGATTAAAAATTTCTTTTATTAATGGGGGTGGGTATCAGTTCATCATTAAAAATAGAATTAATATTTTATCTTATCTTAAATATCAGAAAATATGTAAATTATTGGAAAATTTATTAAAATAAAAATAGGAAATTATGTTGATAAAAAAGTATTAGTGGTTTGATGATACCAATATATTATATTGGAGGCTATCATAAAAAATATGTTTTTATTATGAAAACAAAAAAAAATTAGTTATACCATCTCTCAATATATTCTTTATGGTGGAACCCCAAATCATTCAGATTGATCTGCACCATTAATCACCACCTCACCATGCTTGAATCAACCAGTACACCTCCATTTGATTGATACTGCTCCACATGGGTGATTCCTCTAGTGTCACCTCTAGCCTTAGTATATGTCATATGGTACCCATTCCGATAAAAATATCATTATCCACACCACTTTCTTTAATAATCAGGATTCATTGAATTAATTATAATGACAAGTTATTAATGGAAGAAGAAAATGAGAAGAAACGTGATATTTACATCTCAAAGAACAAATATTACAAACCTTCATCTCCACTAATATATCTCTATCTACAAATTGATCTCTCTTTGATCCGACACTAGTTAGAGGATCTCTAAATTCTTTTATTGATGAATGATAGAATCTCCCCAAGTTCTCTTTATATAACCATAGTGGGAGGTATCACATTTATCAGAAATTTGACAAATCCCCGACCTACCATGTACTTCTCCAATGGATTCCAAATGAATAGGAGCTTGCACATGTGGACTTTGATGCACCAAAAATATAAACTGCCCTTGGCACGTGTGGTTAGTCAACCATCCTCAAAACGAGTACTGGGAAAAAATCAATCCATTATCATCCTCTAACTACAATCCACTATAGGGATTGCATAGTTCCTACCTCTCTAGAGAAACCATGTTTTTATGATATCATCCAATTTCTTCTTTATATGTATCTTCCCAACCTGAAATAGTTCATGATCCACTACTTCACATGTCCAATGATAGTGAATATCAATATGCTTCATCTAGGAATGGATAATGGTGTTCATTATTATGTCAAAATCACATTGAATATTGTAATGAATCCTATACTCCCATTATATTAATTTGATATTTTGGAGAAAATGATTTAACAACAAGATCTGATTATCAAATTCCAAAGTAGAAATGTATTTTTCATCCATCGTGGATAAATTAACACACTACTTCATCCTTTACTACAATGATATAACTCCTCCAATAAATAAATAGACATTTCCTGTAGTATAATTCCTACTATCAAGATGTCCTACCCCATAACCATCATTATTGACCTACATGATATGTTCATATCCCCTAAGAACAAATATTTCTATTTTATACCATTAATATAACTTAGAATCCAATTACGTTTATCACATTGTTGCTTCCCTATATTAGAGGGAAATTGGATCGTGTTTTCCACTACATGGGAAATGCCTTTTCATATACTCACCATAGATTTCATCAACCATTCAACTATTGAGGATAATGGCATCGTCTCTAACACTGCAATTCCATTCTTGGATGATAGACAAGAACTCCTTCTCATCCTCATATGGTTGGGAATAAGAATGCTCACCAGTTGGACTTTTTCCATCTTGAAAAATTTAAGAACTCATTCAACATAATTCTCCTTTGATATCAATAAATCATGTTCTTTGTAAAATGAATGAGCTATATCCCTTAAATATATTGAGCTACCCCCCGGTCCTCTATATCAAATGACTTGGGTAGATATTTCTACAACTGGATAATATTAAATACTTCATTCCCAATAATCAATATGTCTTGAACATAATGTAAAATAGAAACAATGTTATTACCATGAAATTTTTATAACAAAACACACTAGTAAATAATATTTCAGTTTCTCCTAAAGTGAACCTCACCTCTATTATTAAAGGGTACTTCCCTTTATCTTAATTTCAAATCCCCAAATCTAATTGGCTAGGAAATATTTATTACAATATCATCCTAACTACCATAAATTCAACTTATAAGCCTTATATTGATCATATAGACAACCTAGGTATCCCTTTTAGTCAAATTAAAATGAAGCACTTGAAGAAGAGGTAATAATTTCTTCACCTCATTCAATATTCTATTCCCCTTCCATTTCTTCTATATTTGTCACTTCCATACCAAAATATTAAATAAACTAACTTATACATAAATTTTTTTTATTATAAATATTGTTAAACCATATTCATTATTCTACCCATCCTATCAATGACAATGTTATCATAACGTGCGTATGTATGGGATACCGTCTCCACATCGAGGTGCTGTTTGTTATTCAACACTTCATTATTTGGAAGGTATAATTAAAAGTATAATTAAATTAAATAATAAATATTCCATTTTAATGATTCTTTATATATGATATACCATCCAATAACATATGATTTCACCGTCAATAAAATGCTATTGTCGCTCGTGCGTAAATAGAACTTACCTTCTCCACGATACGATGAGATTCATCTTCAACGATCACCATTGAAGAATTTTAATAAAAATATATATATTCATTATGTATGAGATATATGAAGTTGTATTTATACTGGAATAATATATATATATATATATGTAGATAAATATATGTTATTTAATTACATCTATACTATATGATAAAGAAACATAAACACCATTCATTCTTACGTACAGACTACCGTCTCCGTGAAAGATGTTTCCATTTCATATATCTATCTATTATAAATATTTATATTCTGAATATATATGATATATAAATCATGATTTATATTATTTAGGTATGTAAATTATGATCTACCTGATACAATCATGAATAAAAATTTAAAAACGTATGATAAAGAAAGTGATTATTACCTAAAATGTTTGTTTAACATTGAAATTGATATTAAATGAGTAGTATAAATTAATAAATGAATAATATATGACATCATAAATATTAATATGTTTATGTTATAATTTAATAACATACAATGGTAATAATATAGAAGGTTAAACTTACCATTTACTAAAGGAATGTACAAGGTAAGGGTGATTTCCTCAATCCCATTATTATCTGAGATTGTTTATCTGTAAGTATCTATTGGGACATATTTTCTATCTATGTCCATTTTTCATTAAAATTATATAAAAAGGAATAATATAAGTTTTTATTGAAGGTAATCTTAAACTGTATCATTATTTTAAATGTTTTTAAATATTTATTTTTCTAATTTTTTTAATTAATATCCATGTTTTCAAAATGAATTTAAGGATTTATTTATGTGCATATGATTGTTTTAAAGTTTTAATTTCATTAAAATGATTCAATGTGGTGTGGAACACTTTGATACAAAAATCAATTTTAAATTTCTTCCTTTATAAATTGTGTAACTTTTAAATGATTATTCTCTCAAAGTGTTTTATTGATTATCATCAACTATATCAACATACTTTATTATATATTCATCATAATTGAGGTTGATTTACTATAATACAATCTTCCATATTGTACTGATAGAGTTATGATATGATTGACTATGCATGTGCTATTTTTATACCATTCATGGTTTATGGTTAAAGTATTAACATTTTTTATTCCATTTTTAATAGGAATGTTTATGTAATGTATTAACCTTTTCATATGGGAAATGAATCAGACATAGTAAGTGACTGGTGAATATCGCTATAGCTTTTCAATGCATCGGTAGGTCTCAAGAGAAAAACTAGTTTCTTTGAACAATGCCTTGACAAAATCTTATTTTTAGTCTTGGAATGCGGCCTTGAGTATGTTTTTATAATGTCCGACATTTTACATTCAATGATTATGAAATTAGCAATTGATATAACATTTTATTATTTGACTCATATAATATTCATGGGAATAAGTAAATGTCATTATTTGATTAATCTTTTCCATATTATGTTGAATTTTATGTTTAAAAGGCTTGTTTTCAGTTGTATAAATTTCCTTAATTGTTTTCACTAATTTATAAATGTTTTTCCTATATTGTTATCCTTAATAAGAATTTGAGCTCACCAATTTCATATGTTTTCATTTTCCCTAGATGAGAAGAAGTATATTATGATTGACCTATAGGGATAACATAATGGATTTTAGTGTGTTCAATGCGGACACAATATTGTTTTTTAATTACATGATGTAATGTAAAACATATGTATGTATACAGTAATTCCATGGCTACTAAACTAATCGGTGTTTCAAGACATTATCTCTTGTGTTAAGGCATGATCAACAACCACAACAACCACATCAAAGTTCTTCATTCTTGGAATGATGGTAACAAAGTGTTGGATTACCTGAGATCTTTGGAAGTCCTTGTCTATGACCCTATTTGTCTCCATGATATTTTTTCTTTGAAATATGATAGGGTTAATTTTATAAGAGGCAATTCCCTCGGCCTTCACCATTTTAGGCCCCCATGGACTTCTTGGCATTTATAGTTTATTGTTTTTTCATGTTTTGGATCTTTTTATTCCTTAAAATAAAAGAGTAGATTATGATGATGATATTCAGACAAACTCCGATTAGTGAACATTATCCTTACATAGACAATAAAAATTAGTATAGAAGAACATCATAGAATTTTTTTATTGTATATATTTTTCCAATTGTATATGAAATACATCCATGTCTGGATACGATCAGTTAAAGGAAGCTCTGGCTTAGATGTACATAGGAGTGAAAACTCTAACAAGGTGTTTTGGGCTTGACCTGGGGTATCCTTGTACAAAAAAATTTCACTGTTTCACTCTTGGCTACGACACTCGTAAGGGATATTCTTAGGATAATTTACATTTTCATTACAACCCATTATGAATTATTTATGGGTAAATACATCCTCAATGAAAACATTTTTTTAAAGGTTATGAATTATATTCATAATCTTTTCAATGAATGTTATATATTTTACAAGTTCAAAATTTATCATTGTGATTCATAAATTAACCTATTGTATTCTATTGTTTAGAAATTTTTCCTTGTAAATTAAATGAAAACTCTAGTAATAAACATGATTCAAAGATTATGAAATATCTTATCATTCATGGTCATAATCCATCATTTAGAAGGGAAATAGACTCCCACATATTATCATTATATGATGAATTAATATCATGTGTTAATAATATAAGTAAATAATTCCCAGAGTCCTATGGATTTGAAGGGAATCCAGAGAAGAAATAATAGTAGAGGGAATGATGTATAAATGGAAGAAGAGAATGAAGGATTTTCCAAAATGTGATAACTGTGGAAAGAATCACCTAGGTATATTCATTAAGGGAATTGGAGTTTGTTATAAGTGTGGAGAAAAAGGACCCCAATTACTTGATTTCACAGGTAAAAAATAGGTTTCAAATTTACCATGCTTCATCTTCATGAAGTTGAGACACTACACAAATCAATGTCCCAATCATTAATTTTTACCACAAAGGATGTGGTTGGATAGTAATAAAATTATGATACTACCCCAGATGAAGAGAAATAATTAGTGTTCTTATATTTTTATTAATGAATTATTTAATTTGAGTTTTTTATCAACGATGTTCTGGTTATATTAATTATGAAAATAAATACGGATTGTATAGTAGTACTATTTCATAGAGGATTTGTGATTATATTCTACTAAGAAAAGTCACTCAACAAGAAGTTAAACTTTTTGGAAAATACATGGTTGAAGGAAAGATAAAACTAAATATGATCTTGATAATAAGGTAGTGATTTTTAATAAGGTATGGTTGGTTTGGATAAATTATATTGGATATTCTTGACAACCATGGAACTGATTAATGGTTAGTTTATTCCATCATTGTGGGAGTATTCAAAATTTTTGTATATAAAGAATATATTTAGTAATCTATAGGGAATAACATAGAATGAATGTAATAAATATGGTTTTATGTTAATTCATGGTGTTACCATGTTTTAAGAGAAAACATGATGAAGTTATTCACATGTATATTATGTGACCGTTATTATAAATTTTGGACTATGAGGTTGGATAAAAGTATTGTGGATAATTATAAAGGTTGGAATAGATTATGTTTTACATTGGAAAATATTTTCATGTTTAATGTATTTCTCAATATTATTTTTGTATTGTTATAAAAAGGACAACCTATAGGTCGGGTGATATCTCATTGCATCCAGCAAGGCCGCGAGAGTTAAACTTGCAACCGAATAGTGATAAGGGTGCATCACCTACCACTGGCCTACTTGATGTCCTGGTTTTTATAATGTATTTTTATAAATGGTATGAAATATTAATTATAAATTAATTTTCTTTAAAACCTATATAACTTGTTTAAATAGTATATTTTTGAGTTATATTATATTTTTGGAGTGAAAGATGAGTTTTTGGAAGAAATTTTTTAAACGATGGAACTGTAACTGTCAAGTAATTTTTTGTTCTTATTTGATGAAGATATTAATTCATAAAAATTTGGGAAAGGAACATGATAATGAAAATGTGTTATCCTAAAACTTTATTTTTTGTTGAACCAATGATATTTTAAATCATCATAGATAAATGGCTTTGAGGTTCTCAATTTTCCATTTATTGTTCACTTGTTTGTGATTGATGACCTCAGTCACTCACTATAAATACCGTTTTTTCCTCCAATTATGTGTCTATAATTGACACCAATGTTCACTTATTCGAAGTCCTAATTTGGTGGTGACATTTTCATTTCTCTTTCCCAATTATTAAGGCAAAATGTTATTAACACTATTTCCGATGTGGGTTTTCTACAATGTTATTATCTATTTTCAACCATTTGTTTTCAGAGAATAATTTCAAATTACGAGGAATGAATTTATTGATGGAGGGGAGAATGTAACACTACAATATTTCATTATATGTTATCTCTTTAATGTAATTTGTTAGCTTAAGCTACATGCAACACCGAGTTCAAGGGCTTCACGACCTATCAAAATGGTAGTTTAAAAAGGGGTTATAAATTGTCTTATGTACATTTTGAAATAAAAATATACATATATTATATAATATTAGCATTAATCATTTGTTTTTCTCATACATAATATAAATAAAAAAATCATGATTTCAGATAAAAGAAGTATTTTTAAAAAAATGGTGTCTTCCCGCATTTTAATGGCTAACCCTTTTTAAATCCAATATTTGATAATTTAATATATTAAATTTAATGAAATTAAATTTTTAATTATATGTATGATATAAAAATTTAGTTTGGATAAATTTTTGGAATTTTTCTGATAACTTTCACATTTTGATTAATAGTGAAAAAAATCATAATTTTAATTGAAAACAACTTTTTTAATCGAAATAATTTATATTGTTAAATTATTAATTTGGGTGGTTTTAAATTATAATTAGATTATATTTTAATAATTTAATAAAATTTAGGTCATTGGATGTAATTTTAAATTTAAATTTAACATAAACACATGTCAATATTTTAATAGTTTTTAGTTTTTAAGAACCCGCATTCGGGTTTTGACAAAGTGAAATAGATTTAAATTAATTAATGAAACTAAAATGTTTTAAATTTGGTAAAATAAAAATCATTTATTGATTCAGAATATCAAAATTTTCTTTGGGTAATGTTTTGGTAATTTTCTGAAAACATTCATTTTGTGAGGAATAGTAAAAAACACTATATTATTGTTTAAAAATGACTTTTATTTATATGATTATTTTTTAAAATTTATTTTAAAATAAAAATATATACAAAATACTTATATTAGTTCAATTTAATTCATTGGAGTAATTTTATAATAAGATTTGATGTATAAAATTTTATTGAATTTTTTAACGTCTTTTACCCACCTTCTGAAAACATTTTAAAATTTCCATAAAACGTAATTTTACCGCATCAATGAAATGAATTTGAAATATTCAAGAGACATTGTTGAAATAATTAATTAATATGTGGTTAAATAGGATGAAAATAAGTTTGGGGAATAGTAACTTTTGAATTTTTTTACAATGGTTAAAAGTTAATAGGGTAATTAAAAGTAAAAATGATATTATAATTGCCATAACACACATCCAAATTCTATTGGATAAGTTTATTTCGAAAAAAATAAACCTTATAAATAATATATGATCCTTTTTTTACACTTTTATTAGATTAGGATTTTTATTTTTATTTTTTTTAAAGAAGAGTTAAAAGTGTAAAATTAAAAGTTTAATAAATAAACCATTTTTATATAGGGTTTTACTTAAGATAAATTAAACTATAAATATTTATTAGAAATATAAAAATATATCCTACATCATAGTATTTTATTTAAAATTTTTAGACATTAAATATGAAAATTTATTTATGACACAATGATGATGATGTAATTACCTCATTAATGAATGATTAATAAAATTGATATTATAAATATCTAAATAAATGTAAATTCAGACTTCTGATGTGGTCCAAGAATTTTATAGGAAAATGTGAAATTTTAGGGTTGATATAAGGTATTTTATTTTAAGTAATAAACTTTTTATTACTTTTAAAAAAACCAAATACAATATAGTGTTAAAACAGACATAAATGAGTTTTAAAAACAAATACTACATTATTTAATGATATAATATTCTTAAAAATCTATAGATCTAAAAAAAGGACTTATAAAATTATATATATGTCATTAATGAAACAATTTAGGTTCTATTTTCATTTTATAGTATGTTTTTATACCATATAATATAAATATATAAGAAGACATTGTAAAAGTTAAACTATATAACTAAGTGTTAAATCTAAAGGAGAAGGTTAGTATGGTGACGTAAATCTATCTAAAACCAATTGGTTGAAATTATTTCGACCCATTCCAACATTATAATCAAAATAAATCTATTTTTAGTAATTATAAAAAAAATATTATTTTATAATAAAATAATTTTTCAAGCTTTTCCTAAAGTGACCCTCACCTCTCTTATAAAAGGGTACTTCCTGTTTTCATAATTTCCCTCTTCCAAATCCATTTGGATTGGAAAACCACAACTCAAATATCATCCCAAATACCCTATATGTTTAGTTTAGGCCTTTAATATATCATAATTCCATCATATAGAGACCTTTTAATCAAATTAAAAAGCAAGCACCTGAAGAAGAGGTAACAATTTAATCACCTCTTTAAAAGGTTTTTTCTTCTTCCAATTCCTCTTCCGTTGTTGTTTCCAAACCAAAATAATACCTATAGTACCATATAAATACTGTGAAATTGTTTTAAATATGTTAAAACCATATTAATTATTCAATCCATCCTAGGAATGACAAATATACCATATGTCCGTACGTATGGCTGACAGTCTCCACGTCGTAGTGTGGATTGTTATTCAAAAATTAATTTTTTGGATGGGTATAATAATGAGTAACATTAGTGTAAATAAAAAATATTACATGTTAGTTATTATTTATATATGATATATAATACAATTACAAACTATTTCACCATTATTAGAATTATATTGTCCCTCATACGTACGTACAACTTATCGTCTCCACGACACGATGAATTCATCTTCAATGATCACCATTCAATTGTTTTTATGAATATATATATATTAATTCAGTATGATAAATATGAAGTAATATTAATACCATAATAATAAATATTTATTTATATAAATATATTTCATTTAATTACTTCCATATAATATGATATAAAGAAATAAACAGTGTTCATGCGTACATACTAACTACCGTCTCCAAGAATGATGTTTCCATTTCATATATATATCTGTTATGAATATTTATGTTCTGAATAAATTTGATATATAAATCATGTTTTATATTATTTATGTATGTAAATCATGATCTACGTGATACGATCAATAATAACAAGTTAAAACACGTACGATAAAGAAAGTGATTATTACCCAAAATGCTAATTTAACAATGAAATTATTATTAAATTGTTAGTCTAAAGTAATAAAAGAATAATATATGATATCATAAATATTTATATAGTTTTGGTATAATTTAATAACATACTATGGTCATTATACATGAGGATAAATTTACCCTCAACTAAAGGAAAAAATAAGGTTGGGGTTATTTCCAAAATCTTTTTATTATCCGATATTTATTATCTGTAAGTATCTACTGGGAAATAATTATCATCTATGTCCATGTTTCATTAAAATGATTTAAATGGAATAATTTAATGATTTATTTAATGGACACTTTAACTAGATAATCATTTTAAATGTTTTAAAATATTTATTTTTCTAAATATTTTTAATTAATGCCTATTTTTTCAAAATTATTTTAAGGATTTATTAACATGAGAATGATCGCGTGAAAGGGTTAATTTATTTGAAAAGTTTAAAATTTGTGTGGGAAACTTGGTTTCAGAAATTTACTTTAAATGGATTCCTATATAAATTGTAAAACTTTTCAATGATTTCTTGAATAATGTTCTTTCTCTCAAATGTTTTTATTGATTATTTTCAACTATGTCAACATCCTTTATTGGATATAATTATCGATTGAGGTTGATTTATTTTAATACAATCTCCCATATTTTATTGAAGGAGTAATGATATGTTTGATAATGGATGTTCTATTTTTACACCATTCATCATTTATGGTTATATTATTAATATTTTTTATTTTAGTTTTAATACGAAGGTTTATGTTATGTTTCAACATTTTTATATAAGGAATGCATTAGACATAGTAAGTGAGGGGTGGGTCCTACTATAGATCCTTGATGCATCGTTAGATGTCATGTGAATAATTAGTGTCCTGTCACAAGGCCTTGAAAAAATCTTATTTTTAGTCTTCTCCTGAGGCCTTGAATATGTGGTTATGATGTCTGGAATTATGCATTCTATCATTATGAAATTAGCTATTAATATTACATGTCATTATTCGACTGGTACAATATCCAAGTTAATAATTAAAGGGAATTATTTGATTTAACTTTTCCATGTTAGGATAAATTTTATGTTTAAAAGGATTGTATTTTAGTCTTATAAGTTTCCTTAAATGTTTATTCTTATTTATGAAAGTTTTTGCTATTTTTTTATCCTTACTGAGCATCTGATATCAATCCTTTCTTCTGTTTTCTTTTCCTCATGAAGTGAAGAAGTATATTAGGTTTGACCTACTGGGATATGATAATAGATATAAGTGAGTACGAAGGGGACACATTGTTTTTTATTTTAATATGTAATGTAAAACATTTGTATTTATATAGTAATTCTATGGATACGAAACAAATTGGCATTTCCAGACCTGATCACTAATAGGAATTCTAGAGTTATTTAATAATTCATAGAATCTGGGTAACTAGGGTTGGGGTGTTACATATACACAGAAGGATATTTTAGGTCACTTGTATTTCTCTACCAAGGTTTTTTAATTAGAATTTTGTAGTCATAATGTTTATGGTCATTCCTCACCAATGTGGATTTTCACAACAAAATTACAATTATTAAATACTTAATCATTGAGATTTGAAGAATAAAAATTTATTTTATTCAGGGGGGTGGATATCAGTTCATCATTAAAAACATAATTAATATTTTATTTTATCTTAAATACCATGATATAGGTAAATTATTTGAAAATTTATTAAAATAAAAATAGGAATTTATTTTGATAAAAAATGTATTAGTGGCTTGATGATACTAATATATTACATGAGAGCCTGTCATAGAAAATACGTTTTTATTATGAAAAAAAAATTCAGTGATACCATCTCTCAATATATTTTCTATGGTGGATCCCCACCACATTCGGATCGATCTGAACCATTCATCACCACCTCACCAAGATTGAATCAACCAGTACACCTCCATTTGATTGATAATTCTCCACAAGGGTGATTCCTCTAGTGTCACCTCCAACCTTAGTATATGTCATATGCTACCCATTCTGATAAAAAGATCATTATCCCCACCACTTTCTCTAACAATGAAGATGCTTTGAATTACTTATAATGAAATTTTATTAATGGAGGAAGAAAATGAGAAGAAACGTGAGATTTACATCACAAAGAACAAATCATACAAACCATCCTCTCCACTCGTATATCATTATCTACAAATTGATCTCTCTTTGATCCCACACTAGTTAGAGAATCTATAAACTATTTTATTGATGAATGATAGAATCTCCCCAAGGTCTCTTTATATAACCATAATCAGAGGTATCACATTTATCACAAATTCGACAAATCCCCAACTTACCATGTACTCCGCCAAAGGATTCCAAATGAATAGGAGCCTGCACATGTGAACTTTGATGCACCAAAAAATATAAACTGCCCTTGGCACGTGTGGTTAGTCAACCAGCCTCCAAACAAGTTGCGGGAAACAATTCAATCAATTATCATCCTCTAACTACAATCCACTATAGATCATGAATAGTTCCTACTTCTCCAGAGAAACATTTTTTTATGATATCATACAATTTCTCCTTTATAAGTATCCTCCCAACCTGAAATAGTTCATGATACACTACTTCACATATCTAATGATAGTGAATATCAATATGCTTCATCTTTGAATAGATAATGGAGTTCTTTCTTATATAAAAATCACTTTGAATAATGCAATGAATCCTATACTACCTTTATATGAATTTGAAATTTTGGATAAAATGATTTAACAACAATAACACATTATCACATTCCAAAGTAGAAATGTATTTTTCATCCATCGTGGATAAATTAACACACTACTTCATCCTTTACTACAATGATACAAATCCTCCAATAAATAAATAGACATTTCCTACAGTATAATTCCTTCTATCAAGATGTCCTACCACATAACCATCATTGTTGACCTATATGATATGTTCATATCCCCTATGAACAAATATTTCAATTTTGTACCATTAATATAACATAGAATCCAATTTCTTGTATCCCATTGCTGATTCACTATATTAGAGGGAAAATGGATCTTTTTCTCCACTACATTGGAAATGTATTATCATGTAATCACCGTATATTTCATCAACCATTAAACTATTGAGGAGAATTTTATCGTCTTTATTAATGTAATTTCATTCTTGGACGACAGACATGAACTACTTCTCACCATCATATGGTTGGGAATAAGAATTCTCACTAGTTTGACTTTTTCCTTCTTGAAACATTTAAGAACTCATCCAACATAATTCTCGTATGATATCAGTTAAACCTATTCTTTGTAACATGAATGAACTATATCCCTTAAATATATTGAGCTACCCCCAGGTCCTCCATATCAATTGACTTGGATAGATCTTTCTACAACTAGATAATATTCAGTACTTATTTCCCAATAATCAACATGTCGTGAACATAATGTAAGATAGAAACAATGTTATTATCATGAAATCATTATGAAAAAACACACTAGTACTCATATGTTCACCATTATCCATGTATCACTGTAAATGGATAAAATATATTGCACCGCTTTTAAGAGCTTTTTCCAGTACGTATAATATCAAATTCATTTTCAAAATGATTTTTTCCAATCCAAAACATTCCAAACCCTCCCGCTATATAATATATATCTCTATTGAGTCACCATCATGAAGAAAATTTTTCATCACATCCATATATTCATGCACCATGGTGATGCTAGAAAAGAATCAAAAAATGACTAGAATCGAAGCCATCATCGCCATGGGTGAAAAGATATCATCAATGTAACTTATTTATTCTAAAGGAATAATAGGAATACTAAATGATATTATTAATTGAAGCCATTTTTTATTATATCCTATTGATTCCTGATCACCGATTTTTTGGTTAGTTTCTTCTTATCCTTTGGAAGTTCTGCAAAATTTAATGTCGGATTATACATCGAAGGCTCCATCACATCCTCCATTGCAGTCAACCACTTGATTCTGTCAGGACGAAATATTACTTCATAGTCTCCTAATGTATCCCCCTCATAAGCTAGAAATATATACTCTGAATCCAAATAATTTTTTTGCAAAATCCATCCACATGAAGATCTTTAAATCAATTAAATTTTAGGTTAGGGGGGAACATAATCACTTATATCCTATGATGGTTTTTTAATTTCTGGTGGATAGTATTCAGCCTCTCCCATTTCAATATTCTCCTTACCTACCACCTAGTCCTCTTATGATGAGTCTTATTGCAACTCATACTCTTCAAGGATAGGTGGGGTTGGTACATATTTTGGATCATGAATTTATTCCTTTACACTTTCCATTCAAGAAATTAATGGACTTTGAATGTCCTAGATATTTTGGTTCTAATTGAATAAAACATATCTTCTTCTGATCCCATTCTTCTCTTTCATAGCCAAAAGCATTTATCTAAAATCATAATCTCCATAGCCAATGAATATTAATAGATATTATATTACATCTAGTTTTTTAATGAGCTCCTTTAAATCATGTAAAAAATGTGAAATATCCAAATAATCATAAATGAGAGAAAGTGGGATGTTTACCAGTCAATATTTTCAGTTGAATTTCAAAATTCATCAGGATCAATGGTGATTTATTGACAATGTATCTTTCCACATTAAAACAATCTATCCATAATATCACTAAATGGTTATTAATCTCATCATTCTTCATACCTTCTTTATGATGGTTATTTTCATTATTTCAATAATTATATTGTTTTGTTGTGTGCATGAGACCTTACTCTCATGTTAGATTCCTAGACTCCAATAATAAACATGAAATTCTTTATATGTTTACTCTCCTATATTTTTGGAACAAAGACAGGTTATCATCTAACCATTATCACACTCCAATATAGAGTGTATCTGTCACAACATGTCCTAGAGGGGCCTAATCCATGAATACCCCAAGCCCACATCCAATAGGCCAGGGGTGGAAAAATATTGATGAGTAGTAATGTCCCATAAATCAGAGACATTTTTATAAGTACATGTAAACACATAAACATCTAAAAGAAAAAAATTTGAAATTTAAAAACATTAAGTAGAAAAATCATTCATAAACAATGATACAAACCATAGAGTATGACATTGGTAAAATTGGAATGTAAACATGGAAATAATACAATCAATCAAAGGAATGAGTCTCCAAAATTAAGTGCACTAGTTCCAGAAACACATCTTCATAATATCCTACCTAAAGGGTTTGTGTAGGAAAGTTATTTGAAGGCATATGAGCACACTCAACTGTTTGATCACCCTAAGAACCAACTGGTCATGGTCCTCCAAGGACTCCATTAATTCATTGATCATCAACAGAAGAAAAGACGTGTGGGAAAATCCCATGCAGGGTTGAGTACTACAATACAGTAGGACACTCTGAAACCAGAAAGGAATACCACTATGAAATAAATTTAGTAAACCACAATAAATACAAAAATTATTCCACAAAAAAATAAATGATATATATTAATCTCACACATGTATAAGTTTGCAGCACAAAAATAAGGATTGTCAGACATATTCCACAAAACACCCAGTATCGATAATTCCTAGATTTTCAATAACACATGGAGTTTTGTTAACAAACAAAGTGTTTATAACAAATGGAATGTTCTAAAATCATAAAATGTAGATAAAACAAATAATTTCAATAACACATGGAATGTTGATGGGTTATTCATCCACCAAATCACATTGTCACCCAGTCACATCGTCAAGAGATCATGGCCAGCCACATGATTCCACTCTCAGCATTCTTATTCCAAGAGGACCTACACATCAATCCAAAAGTAAATATTCGAACATTAAAAAAGACTAACACAGAGTATAATAAAATTCACTTCTCATCTAAAGGGTCCCAATGATGCAAATGGATCATCAAACAAACACACTATTTGAAAGATACAACAATTTTAATTCAAAGAACTGACCCGGGTCTATTTCGGTATGTCAGACCCGACCCGACCCAAGGGTTCTCCCAACCCAGTCAGGATGCCCTAACATGGTCCAATCCAATATAGTCTAGTCCACTGGGCTAGTTGGACCCAGCACACTAGGTGATGGGTTATGGTCTGCTAGGATACAGGAGGAACCCGAACGCCCAAGTCCGACCCACTACAAGCTTGTCAGTATGCTCCTTCGGACACAACCCACCATGGTCATGCCCCCTTGTTCCACGATTTACACCCAAATTGTGTGGCCTCCCCCATGTTTATTGATAAATAAAGTGCCAAAATGTTCTACGGGGTCAGCTATCTCATCCCCCTTCCCCGCCACGGCCCTTACTATGTTGGCTCTTTGTTGTCCTATCGTGATGCCAGTGCGGTGTAGCCACTGCTTCCACATGCCACCAGGCATCACTGTGCACTGAACTATGCCAATGTTGGTGGGTTTGGTTCAACAGGTCAACCCCATTTCTGCGGTGCTCTGTTTCTCTGAAATTGATCCACAACTATGATCCTCACGTCATGACCTAAAATGCTTTAGGATTTGATTTTTCGTGAAAGTGTATCCGGGGACCAATCAAGTTTTGAGACTCCTAGAAAAAGAGTGCCACAAGCACGAGGGTCCAACAATGAAGAACATGAAGAACGTGGATAGGAAGAACGCAATGACCAGCCGAATAACAGATATTATCCTATTTCAAGTCATCCTTGAACCATCCTTATTAAAAGGTTAAACAAAGAAAAACCATAAATAATAATAAATATCTATCTCCCAATTTAAACCCTGTTAAAAAGATCTACCCTACAATAATGGTCAAACCTCATATCAACATATTCATCGGATGGTCCATGTTCATCATTTGAATCTTTGATGTGAAATGGAATAACAAAGAGATCAAACATCCTACCTCAAGGATTGGACCATTCATTGAGAAATGGAAAATAAACTTTGTCATTATTCACCGTTCCATCAAATCTGTGGGTTTAGATCATGATTTTCCAATACATCGACATTCAATGGAGGATGCTCTATATTCTTGGCTGAGAGTATTTGCATGGTTATTTCATAATGATGGAATCCTAACAATAAGAAAAAACATCAAATAAAATATTTTTATTAAAAAAATTATTGATGTTTACATACAACAAAATAACATACAACCTCGTACCAAACTTGTTGTATTTAGACCCCTCCAATGGTAATTTTTCTATTCTGAATGCAATAATTCCCTCATATTTCTGATCAGAGAACTCATCTATTTGTTATTTTAGTTTAATGAAAAACCATCTGCATGCTCTATTAAAAACTAAAATTTTTTCATTTATATTCCCTAAGCACACTGGGCCTCAGAATATCACACTATATCAACACCTACACGTTGGAATCTCTCAATTAATTAAAAAAATGAAATTGAAGGAATATATGATTCATTAAATTCTCCCCACCTTAGGGATTTACATCCCCAAAATCCAAAACAAGGGTTCCTCAACAAAAAGGTGAGGGTAATGAGCATGAATAAAAGCGTCCCACATCAAGGATCTCTCATGTCAATTCTCTAGATGCCACCAAACATTCACTAGATTAATTGACCACCCACAAAGTATGCTCTCCTCTCGATCATTGATTTCCCCTATAATCTTAGTAAATATTTCCCCACCATCAATTTCCATCTCTCCCTAGTCGATGACATGTGATCAATTAGGGAACAACCTCCCTAAGAATTACATAAGAATGATATCCTGATCCCGATGAAACATTGGGGGGTAGAGTTTGGAAGTAACCCAACTCTAATAAAAATCTGAAAAGGTCCAGTTTTTCTCAAAGATAAGTCATAACCCTTGAAAAATCTCTAAAATTCCCATTGATGTGAGACAATGAGGAACACATGGTCTACCTCCTCAAAATACAAGGGGCTCTGTCTCCTATTGGAAAAAAACTTCCTTCATCTTTGTGCATTCCTCATCCACTCTTGTTTGATCTGCACCTTCTAAGTGGTCTCCCAAACCAACTCTGTAATGATAAGTGCTAACTCTCATAAGTCTAGAAATGTTTGGACCTTAATGGTCACAATTAAAATTCCTCCAATGGTCCCATTCCAATAGTGGATTCTTAGATATTTTTTAATAAAAACTCCTCCTATGGTAGGATATCCTCGCAAAAATGAACAATGTCTAGTATATAAGCATGTACAATGTCCCCAAAAACCTAAATATTCCTCTCCATCGGGCCATCAGCCTTGGTATGATATCTCTTTCTCAAGCATAACTGAGTTTTAAACCCCACTATCAATCCCATCCACAACCGGTATATAAATTAATTGTCACATTTGGAGACTATCATTGATGGGACTCCATAGATCCAAACAATATCATGCACATAAATGTGTCATAGGATCTATACCAAACATTGATCCTGAATCATTAGGATGTGATCCAACATGGTGAGTCAGTAAACAATCACTCAGATGGCATCATGTCTCCTATACATTTTAGGATAACCTATCATAATTTCTATTGATTTCTCATCCCCATACACTCTGGGACCTCATGTGGTTGGGTCAATCCCACTGGAACATGTTGTTCAAATTTCACTTGTTTCCAAGTGAGACATCAAGAAAATAAAAACTTCTACAACTTTATTCACCCCCATCCACCAAAACTAACTTTAGAGGTCTGGGTACATCATCGCAACAACTAGATGTACTACCAAAGGGGATGTGCAGAAAATCCATTGAATCTCCCCCACCCCATCCACATTTCCACCGGTACAAAATTTAACCCTCAAAAAAGAACAACATGATCCCCACTTATTGAATATCCATATAGGGCATTCCATATGGACAACTGAGCATATCGGTTCTCATATTCAATATACCAAAGCTATGCCTCCCAGAATTGTTGTATGAGTATAGGTGTGACAGCCATTGACTAGAAGCATGTTTCTCCATCTCTATCCATAAAGGATATCTGCATCATGATGAACTTCCCTGATGCATCACTCAGCAACTACATGATGGATCTTTTGTTAAAAGCGTCCTCCGCTATAATCCAATTCCTAGGAGTATTGACAATCTAAAATTCATAGTTCAGGAGGAATTATATAAATTCTATTTTTCTCAATTTTAAATCATTCAAAGAGAATATATAATTGAGACTCTTGTGGTTACAATAGATGGTAAACCGCTTGCCCATCTGGTACTGCCTCCACATATTCAATGTGAAGAATACTGCCTATTTATCAATAAAATGGCTTGTGTAGTTCTAATCATGTGGTCTCAATTATCATGAACCATAGGCAATAAATACTTTTCAATGCATCAGGATAAAACCAAGAACAATCCCTATTGCATCACAAAACACTCTGTACCCAACACCCTCCTCTGGAAATATCATGATGGGGTCACTCTTCAACCTTTGAAATAGTTATTTAAAGAACTAATGGCACTTAGTTTTCCACACGATGTGATGTTCCTTCTATTTCAAAGCTGTTAAGGGTACTTCTACTCTCAAAAGGCTAGGTAAAACCTTCGATAGTACCCATCCAATCCTAGGAATCCTTGCAACTCAGTAACATTCTAGGGTCACTCCTAAGAAAGTACCACATCAATAATCACTGGAACAACTATGACTCTAGCCTCTGAAATGACATGGCCCAAGTATATTACCTCCCATATCCAAAACAGGATCTTTGAGAGATTCCCATAAATGTGGTAATCTCATATTGTGTCTAGGACCATCCTAAATAGTATCACTTTCTCCTCATTAGTTTCAAGTACACCGAGATGTTATAAATTAATACCAACTTGGATGGGTCAATGTAAGGATGGAAGATCCTATTCATGAGTCTCACCTACACTCATGGGGTATTTTTCATGCCAATATACATCACCAATTACTCATAGTGGCGATACCGACATTTGAAAGCCACCTTCCGGATTTCCTCCTCACTTACTCAAATCGTCTAATAGCATAATCTGAGTTCTATCAATGGGAACCACCTCACTCCATTCTACTGATCGAAGAGGTCATGAATACAATTCTACCATGTACTATTATATTCCCTATAGACCTGTGTATCCCCCCCTAGGGCCCTCCCCTGGGCCCAAACAAGTCTTCAAACTAATTAATATTCCCACATGCGAACACATGTTCCTTTACATGTTCTTGGTCTGGATTAGTGACCAGCATGGGTGACCATCTGGGATGTATCCTAGGGTGTGTACGATTAAGATCAAAGCACACTAGAAAGAATATTTTTTGGTCAGTGTGGTCAGTTAATAGTCGGAGGACTCATTCAGGAATGTGGGGTGCCCAAGGGTGTGGACCAAATATCTGTGGGGAAATTGGTGGAACCTATAAGGATAGGACCAAATGGCCATCATAAGTAGGGGTTTATTTTCTATTATTGGGGACATATTGTTACATTTTTTATCAAATTTGAACACATACTAATGTGTGGTGCACTACCTGGGTGGAGTTGTAGGGCCCAAACCAAAACGTTTTACTCTAAATGGGGTGAATATAATACCCCAGAATGATAAATGCTCAAATTACTAAATGATATGGCTCATGTTAACATGGTTCACTATTCATTTCGAAAGCATACTTAATTATAACTCCATTGTTATGTGTGCTTAGACTGGTGTAGAGATCAAAATGGGTGACCATCTGGGAAAATTCCACTGCTGTGTGAAAGTGAGTACAAAGAACACAATAAAGAACATGTGTTGGCCTATTTGGATATTCATTGCTCATATGACCCATTTGGGCATATGGGTGGTCCCTAGGGTGAGGACCACGTGTCTACGGGAAACTGGTGACACTTGGCAGGCCAATAACCAACTACCATGTTCTATCAGGTAGTTTATACTATTTGTAGGTCCTAGTTGATATTGTAACATCTGGATGTAGTACATTAAATGGTCCCTTGTACACAAGAATAAGGCACATACCTTTCATGATGAATCATCAATGATGAATAAAAATTTTATTTCCTCCCGTAGAATCAACATCCATGGGTCTTAATACCTTAGAGTGCAGAATATCTAACAACACTGATCTTCTTGATGAAGTAGTATTTAATGAGACTCTTTACAACATCCAATTCAAGTAGTATTTACAAGGATCAAGAAATTAATTATTGATGAAGTTTTTGTACATCATATTATTTGGTTTAGATAACCATCTTTCACTCATGTAGAAGGCTCCCATATTCCACCTTTTGGATGATGTCTCTCCTTACACATTGTTGAGTCTATATACACATATATTCAAACGATTTTTTTACAAAATACCACATATGTGTCATCAGGAGATGATGAAATATTCATTCATCGACTTCTATGATCCATTACTAAAGATGTTTTAAAAGCACTATCATTCAAAGGTTATTCTTGATAATATGTTTTTCTAACCGATTTGAACATTCCAAATATTCTTCAGGGTGATGTGGAATTCAATGATCATCTGTAAATCAATATCATTCATAAAAATAATCTATGAAAAACTAGTGTTTCGCTTATTGACTATTCCAATTAAATTAGATTGATAAGTCATTAAAAACTCATGATGAGGATTTATGTGGTACAATTCTTCATTATTGGTTGACCACTCTATTTTCTAACCTAAATAATGAATGCATGTATATTCTTTATTCTTATGGAAAAGCACAACTTCTCTAGTGATACTCACATTTGCATCACCATTTATTTTTTATTGTTTTCTACTTTTCCCCTTTTCTTGTAGATATGTCTGAAATTTAATCTTCATTTTTTCCTATATGAAAAATGGTAACATTTTCTTGTTTCCCTCTTTCCATATTTGGACCATCTCCTTCTCTTGTGTCTGCTTTTACTTAGTACTCCATAACCACCTGCCATTTTTTTCCCTCCATAGAGTTTTAATTATATAAATCATGGTGAATAATATTGAAAAAAATATCATTGCTCAATCTATAATAGTCTAAAGTGGTGGAATAAACTCATGGATCATCGAAATCAGAAACCGATTGATCGTGATATGACCAAAATCAGTACTAATGGCAGAGATTGATGGATGATGTGGTGATGATGTGGAACTGATTTAGCGCCCTGAAGTGACTTCAGGATTCCCACCAGAAATTTCAATGATGCTAGAACAATCCCATCATCAATGGGAAGGGTGTACTATATCCCATAACTTTTAACCAGACTTTTACTGAACCTATGGTGATCATTTTAGATACAGTTGCGATGTTGTTTGAACCGTTGGAATAACCATGACAAGAACTTTCTGAATATATATTCAAAACATGATTATGAACAACATTAACTTTCTAGTCGCTATTAAATATTTGTTGATCACTTCTTTTTCACTACATATGGCTCTAATACAACTATTTTGATTCAATAATCAAGAAAATAGAATAATGGGGGAATATAATTGGAAAAATGATCTTTATTTCACAAATAAAAAATATAACAAAACTTCTTCTTCACACCTCTATATCACTCTAAAAATGTATATCTATCGCCTCTCTCACGGGATAGAGGAGATTTATTGGATTTAGTTGATGAAGGGATGAATCTCCTCACTTCTTCCTTATATAGTCAGGTAGGGAGTTGTCATTTTTGACGCATCTCACACCAATAGACCACCTACCATAGAATTCTCTTATTACTACCAAATTAATAAGAGCCTACATAAGTGGAATGTGAAGCGTCAAAAATTGATGGATTCTATGTTTTTTGTGTTAGGTTCATCAGCCTCCAAAAAATATTGATGAATAAATACTCCGTCACATGACTCCCAAACATTGACTCTTAATGTGGGAGTTGCAAATGTTATAACTATCACTTTCTCAACTGTCTATCCCTTTCCAACACCTCCATCATCTAGAAACCTGTCACTTCCCACCTACCCAAGTTGTCATTTCCTATTACAACATCATGTCTATGATGCCAAATTCAACATCAGAATCCCCAATTAATTACATCTATATCCAACGATCATCACCCACACATACCTCCATCATGTTTTCTTGCGGTCCCACCTCAAATATGTTGAATAGTTTCATACATTCATAGTTTTGATTTTGAATTGAAAAAAATTGTTGGTCATAGGAATATTATTTTCTGTTGATTCAAAAAATTAATTTTTTTATATTAATTATATTATTATAATAATTATGGTTTTATCATAACCAGGACAGAAGAACACTTCCCAACCACCTCCTACCCTAGAGAGAAGGTTTTTGCAACAACCCACCTGCTGCGGGCCAACTTCATAAGGGACACCACCCAGCAGACGCCTCTGGTTGCTCCCCTACCACCCTACGCGCACCCTCCTTCACATGGACCATGCATCATGACGATCATCCACGGAAACCAGCAAGCGCAAGCCAATATGAAAGAAGTAGAGGATTTCTTCTGCTACAGGCATAGAACCAAACCCCAACCCTACAAGAAGCCCTTGTCTCTCCCACGGAGACCCGCTCAACTACGACTTCCCAGCACAATGCCAACACCCCATGTCCCAGATCTCCCTCTCCAAGTGTTGGAGTCCCTCACTGATTATCCTTTGCATAGGAGTACCAACGCCGCCATTGTGCTTCCCCATAAAGCAACCAGTAGCTATCTGTAGTCATTGACATTCCGAGTTCGGGTGATCCAGGTGAGTTCCTCATGAGTTGACAAAAAATGCCTGGGGACGTCTGCCAAGCCTGGAACGAGCATGGGTGGATGGGCCCAACTTAGAACGCCCCTGCACAAGGTCATTATCATCGGGACTTGGCCTGTGCAGGTTCTTCTCGACCAACACAGGCCCTGCCTGATGTTTGGAGGGATCGAGTGTTTTAACATAATCTAAAATAATTAATTTCATTAATTTCATTTCATTTGATAATTATATTAATTAAACATTAATTTGGGTTATTAAAATGTTTATTTCAGTAAATTATTTTAATTGAGAGATTAATTTAATTAATTAATATATTAAATTTTAAGATTTAAAATTAAATTAAATAAATGGGGTCGAAGGATTTATTTATCAAACTAAAAATTACAGTAAAATTTTTAACTCAATTTATGTTCCCTCAAGTTTATTTTAATGCAAAATATATTTTATTTTTCATTTAGTGCGTATATATGTTTGTTAAAGCATATTCTAGTCTTGAGCCATAGACCTACCAATGTTTGTTTGGTATGGTTATTTAATTTATTTATTCCATTATTTCATTGTATTGTAATAATTAGATAAATTAATTTTAAGGTGACATATTTATCGTCTCAGTGTCTTTATATGTATAATGTCATGAATGTCCACTTCTCTTAGGTGTACTTTATACACCCCAAGACTCCCGCGCATGTGTGCGAGTACAATTGTATAATGAAGAAATGAGTCGTGATGCACTTCATGTAAATTGATAGTGACACACTAGAAAAGAGTTTCATTGGATGAGTAGACATTTTTGTTCATGTTGCAAGATATGCAACCAAAGCTACATACCCATTGGATTTCGGTTAGTCCTTTATTCACTCAAATGATCAACCACTAGAATTGGCTCCGGATCTGGATTTTGATTTTATTTCTGGATAGTTTATTATTATTTGAATTTTTAGTTTATAGGGTTATCTCAGAGAATAATTATAAAAAATCTTGCAAGAAAAAATGAACATGTTACGTGATGAAATTTCTATTTCTTGCATAGTCAAATGTGAGTGCGATCAAATAGTACGTGTTTATAAAAATATAAAAATGATTTCTTTCATCACATTAAAAAAACCCTAGAAATTATATTAAGTCCCAACAACCTCACATTATTCAAATTTGGTCAAAACCGGCACTTTGAGGTTCCGATCATGCCATATTTGAGGGTACCTCTTACTAACAGGGAGTCATTATAAGAATGATAAAAATACTTAACTAAAATTATAGCAAAGAAATAGTCATTGAAAGATTGTTTTTATTTTAGAGGAATGAATTGATTAAATCATGTTCTGATTTTGATATGTTGGGAATTCACTCAATAGATCAATGAATGAAAAGTTGAAGTGGTCGTCCAGCCATGATCCAAACTAGAACCCTTCATGTAGTGGCATAGCCATAGCTTGTTGACTGTGAGGGGTTGTTCCATGTTCGTTGATACTAGAATACTCAATCGACTATGTATTCTGAATCTAGTACAGAGAGTTCCTAGAATCTGATAAAATAGTGGGAGAAATTACATTATTTAAGTAATTAATCAAAAAAAATGTATAAAATTGTAATTATATAAAAGAAACCCATCTCCTAATATATATTTTTTTTGAAAAATGGCATGTTATAGAAAATGTTTATACTGCGATACAAATTGGAGAAAGTAAATGTCCACACTGAAATGTGTATCCATGAATAGTACATGCACTTGCGCATGGAACGATGATATAGGAAACTCATGGTGTTAGTTTCCTAAACACTGTCAAACATCCTCAAGAAGCAATGGTGAAATTTTTAATGGAGACTAATGTACAAATAATATGATTGTTATATCAATATGCTTTCATTAATGTCTGGTGTTAGTTGTAGTCTCCACACCATGGCATGGATTATATAAAGTATCATCTCAGAGATTTTTCCAAGGAGAAAGTGAAGCAATGATATGAATAATGTTGATGTCACAATGGTATGTGTAAATTGAAATATTGATCATGATCTTTAATTGGATCCATTTCTCATATACGTTTCATCACATTACTCAATTTTCCTTTTATGTCATAAAATGAACTAGTATAGAGTAAACACTTCATTACCATTTTGGTTATGGTTATCCAATTGAATAAGAATAAAAGATAGTTATATACTAATTCTTATGTATAATTAATAGAAGACAATGTGGAATGTTGTAAGGCATTTAATTCTAGGGGAACATTCACGGCGTCATTCAATTAATGATGTATTAACAAATTTTCTCTGTATTGCATGTTATAAAACAAACTATGAATGTTTAAAAGAAATAAAATCATTTAATGAAGCAGGTTTCCACTACTGCATCAGAAATATTCATTAATGTAATGTTTTATTTTTTAATACATTGGTATTTAATACCATATGCTATTTACATATGTTTATTTAAATATAGTTACCAAGTAAGTATAAAAACATTACTAGAAGTCAGGTGTATTCTCCAAGTGGTTGTGAAACAGTGATACCTAGGCTAGTGGTGAGAAGTACACGAATTAATAATTGTCGAATGAATGATTCATGTTGAACTATCATTGAGTATAACCACATACATTAGTATCATGTGTCCTTTGATACAAGGAGACAATCTTCCAAGTTCTAGAATAATTGTTGTTTTTGGTAAACTCAATCACTAGTACAGTAATACATGAATCATAGGAAATTAGTGATGAATACAACTATAAGACTTATACTCAATTGTGAAATTTTAATTCTATTTCATGTAATACAACATGTGGATGTAAAAAATATACCATGTATGGTATTTAGTCTTGACATAGCAAAATAATTTTTTGTATTATCAACGTCTTTAGTTTAGACAAAGGATCCTTTAATAATAAAGGTATGTCACAAATCTTTTGGAAATAGTACAAAAAGTAATCATGAAATATTCCTTCTATAAGATATAGGTATATATACTTAGTAAGATTCCATTAATTAAGTAATAATAAAGTAAGGTATAATCATGATCAAGAGATATTAGTTTCTTCGGGTTGGGATAATGAAGAATATATCGACCATGAATTCATAAATCATGATAATGTATTGTCGAGTAATTCCTAAATGAAAATTAACTTATCGACATCACAACATTGATGTTAATAAGTAGGATGATGAAAAAGTTTTACATATCAACATTAATCAAAAAACATCTAGCGTGAATAAATTCCTAAACGCATATGTCATACATAATTTTTTTATTTAAGCAGAATCAAGGTTTCAACTAGAAGAAACATCCATTATATTTTATGAAATTCTTTGAGAATAATGGTGATATACCATATCCATAAACAAAATATAATGAAAGATAGATATCATACGAGTCATAGTTTAATGTAAATCATTTATGTCTTAAGGACATGTGTTTGGATGCAAATAGGTTGTTCGACTATATACAAACTTTCATCAAGATAATACCATTGTTCATCAAAGGAACTTATCCTATCGATTACATAGGATATTACATAAATCCCAAAGATGGAAAAGTTATAGCCGAGTGATAGAGTACATTCCATAAGAGGCTGCGCATATCTATTAGGGATAGTGGGAGCTATATTGAATTGTGTCTAGTTAGTGCTCAAGATGAATAGATAGTTAGAATGGGGACTAGTTCCATAAGTGCGTGTGGGATGGAGTATGTTCTAGAGACACAAACTACATAGGAAGGATAAAACCATAGTGATGGTTTTTATATTCACTACGGAGAGTGAAATATTATTCTATGTCAATAATATTTAATACTAGTAAGCAATTTGTGGAAATTAGATATAATTTATAAGACCAACTAAAATTAAAATAATGGATTCCATGTATCAAAATGAAAAGGGGATTATTATATTGAAGGTTGTGGTGGGTATTCATGTGAGATGATACATGGATGGTGCAAGCTTGGTAGCAATAAGGCTTGATTGGTTTAACAAAATTCTTATGCCTAAATCTGTTAGAATTTTACTTATCATAAATAATATCTATGATCAAATTATTTAGCATTGGATGTCATGACCACCAATCATGGATGGTATCCGTACGATGAAACCAAAAAGGGATGACCATGTCACAAAATGCTCATAAATGTTGCAAGTTACTGAAATCCAATTTATGATTAATGCAAGAAATGTAATCATATAATTTACATTTCAAAAAAATTATTTCCATGAGTCTATGAGAGGTTATGGAAGCAACAATGATTTCCATGAAAAAATATGTTCGACAACATATGGAAAATAGAGATTGGTCTCATAGTTAATTAATACCATGATGAAATTTATTCTCCAGTTATTGACTTAATGTAGCAACCTATGTTCTAGGAAACATGATCATCTAAGGTAGATCAATAGGTTTCTGGGTCCTAGTCTATCGTACATATAGTGACATTGTATTGAAATATACAAGATGGAATAATTAAAGAGATGAATTTTTGCCTATGTCACGGGGAATAATCTCCCCAAGTTAACATTTCTTTGAAATGTAAATAAATAAATGTGATGAGTTAAATCCATACATCGAAACGATGGACCAATCATGCAAGGCATAATGTGTACAAGAACCGTTATTTCCAATGTATATTTTAGAATATGAAAATATCAGTAACATCCAGGAGCACTTAATGGAATGAATACAGAACTATCTAATTGTACTTCGACAAGTACAATAGATATGTACCTGGAATGTGGGGGATAAAGGATACTAGTTTCCCAGGATAAAAACATATCTTCCCTGGATCTAGATACTACTATTCCCATTAGGCTAAAGGTGATGTGCAATTCAAGCTCATATATTCTACGGGTGTCCATAACTACAAATAATGACTACATTGTAGCTTATACATATGCTAAGATGCAGTTAAATGGAACAATTTATTCTAGTACTTGGAATCACACCTGGTAAGAAAATTATTATCATAATGTAAATTATTGTATTATTATTGGCCAATATGTCAAGTTATGGAAGTGGAAAAAAGAGATATACTCAGGATGCCATCTCTTGAAAAGTTTTATTAAACGAGATGAAGTCACAATAGAAGAATTACCACGTTGCGGAAACATGGTAGGCCCAGTAGCTAAAGTTGTTACTCTGTTGAAACGTGGTTGTCATCATGTATGTAGCTAACAATTATGGTTAGCTTGTTGGCACTAGTGAAAGTGGGGGTGTTGAAATAGTAGGTTCCCTATACCCAACTATTCATTGCATTTGATTACCATATCATTTATACAATTATCTATGTAGGATGTCGTCTTTCCATTATAGTTTAGAATTTACTACATCCACTATTGAAATGGTAATGTCCAATGGTTAATTGTCATCTTGAAAGGTTATAGCAGTTCCCCAGGCTATAATGAGAACCTCTAAGTACTATGACATTAATCATAAATATATTTTCTATGGTCTAGATACATCTTACTGATTGGACACAAAAGATGTTTGACTATCAGGTGTTGGGGGCTCATAAGCATTGAGACTTCTTCTCATTAAGTTTTCACTTGGTGATCTCTAGTATTGAGATCATGGGGACTGACCAGCCAATGGGAACACTACATGGTTCGGGTTTCATTGGATGTTTCTATCTAAGATCATGTGTAATGGTCTCCTAACATGATATCAATACCAAAATAATTCATTTTATTAAATACATTGATGCACAACTAAAACCATGGAAATGAAGTTATTGAGAGGTAGTTTATGTTTGGTGCATCATTGGTGGAATGGAATTGGTTTTTATGGTCATGAAAAGATTTATATCTTCCGTTTTATGGAAGTAATATATCTCAGGCCATGTTGATATATATGGAAATACATTTATAAGACCATTTCCAAGGCAGTCAAGGGAAAATACCTCTATTTAAATCAATAAACAAGAAAACAAGAAACTGGTGATGACACAAGAGTCTGTCCGACATTATGATATATTACGGACAAAGTGATTATATTACAATATACTTGTTCATAGGTTGGTTGTCGCAGCTATGACAATCCTTATTTATTATGGGGCCAGGATGGACTACTATATCTCACTCATAGTCTTTGAATACTATTCACTACTATCCAAATTAAGACCTAAAGGGTCTCACACAACAATGTATTCAGGAATCTTCCCTATTCAGTTGAATATGACTTTTGGACATAGTGGGCCCCACAACAGGGGTCTATGATTTGTCCAAAGATTAATGATCACCAATGCAATAAATAAATTCATATGATTCAAGGTTAGAATTATAAATATTTATTTATTTATTAAATACATTTACAAGTTTTAGTAAATACATGAAAAATATTAACTGATGAATGGTAAATTATTCAAGGATCAATTAATATTTATGGGAGTGACAAGTCGAGTTAATGAGTCAATTATTATCCAGTAATATAATTTAATATGTTAAAATTAAATGATAATAATATTTATGACTCAATTTAGTAGTCATAAATGTCATTGATAGTGCGTTATGTATTCAGGGTCGGTGAGGCGATAACCAGGTATTTTAATTAACCACTATAAATATAATAGGAGAGGAGATTTTCAATAAATATTCATGGAGATTCTCTCTCCTTCTATCTCCCCCATATATTTGAGAGAGATTCTCTATATCCAAGGGGATCAGATCAAGAACCCTCTTAGGCATCGCTAGTGAAAAAATGTGGTGATCGTTGGGACATTGTAGTTGTTGTTTCAATTCCACACTAGCATCCAGATTAAGATGAACTGTGCTCCCGTAGAATCATTGAAGCTTGTGTGGACGATTTAGAAGAATTTGGCTTTGGATTCTTGGAGTAGTGATCACCAATGTCCACTAGACATCATGGGGAACATGGGAACTAAACCTGGCTTTTTATGGCTTTTCGTGCTTAAATTATCCCATGGTGGTCCCCGGCTAATAATAGGTTGTTGTGCACCGACATCAACATTTTTACAACGATCATCGGTGGAATTTGATTAAAAAACCACCACTTTGGGGATTCCGCTCCACACCTGGTTCAAACAATAGTCCTCCCCAATCACTGTCTGACTAACACATTGTAATACACTACCATAATAATTTTTTGGAACCACATTACCCTTAATGGGTGAGAAAGGGTGATTCTCTTATTGTATGATCCCCCTCCATCAGTTCCTCATACACATTCAGGATCAACCCTAGCCATTTGAGAACCCCTGCTAACACATCACTACATAGTTTTGGACAAACAACTTGATTCCCACAAGTACATTTAACCAATTATGGACCCACATTGTTCATGGGAGCATCCAATGAATATGGAACATTTAAAAGTGAGCATTCTTGTACATAACACATATTCATTGGGTCTTCCTGGTCCGAAATGGGTGTACACAATTTCATCCTAATGAGTAACAGGTCGGGGAGGAGTTTCAACAACAACAAAATTATAAAATGTAATAAAAATTATTTTATTTAATATTGGAATATAAATTTTTTAACAATCTTATTTAATAATATATATTTGATTAAAATTTAAATTATTTAATTATTTCATTTGGAATTAATATTTAATTAATAAATGGATTGAATAGAAATTATTATTTTTATATATGAATAATTTATTTTATATACTGAAATGTCTTTGGAATTAAATTGGATGATTTTTTTATCATCCAATAAATAAACATATAACAAGTCTTGATAATCAACCATATATATCAGATTTTAATCAAATATATATTTCAACTACCTATGATGTTTTTAATAATTAGTTAATTCTATGATAGTCTTCACATAATAATCATTTATTCAATATGTAATTGGGCCTAAAAACCCCTTGTTATCTTTATATATATATTTATTACATAATGAGACCCCCTATCATATTTGTGAGTATTAATATACTATTGATGATGATGTCATGTGTAATAGACCACACCCTATGGAGGAGAAAACCCAGATAAAATATTGAAAAACTGGACTAAGGATGATCCACACCATGAATAAAGACTAGAATTATGTATGATATTCCTTCGTCTCTGTTAAAAAATTGTATTTAAATAGATCATAAATTATTATATTATATTGGGTAGCCAAGTAATTTATTTCATTTATTAATTTTTTATTATATTATCAATTTCAATTATTGTGTGAACTCATAAAACAATAGCCAATAAATATACATAATAATGTTAAGAATTTATTCACTTAATGAATGTTTAGCTGTGAGTGTGACAACATATTTTGAACATATTTAATAGAAATGTATTATATTATTTGATAATATTACCAATCCCCACAAAGATATTGTATGTCCCAAATTCATTCAATCGAAATGATTTGATGAAAAATAGTTGTACAATGTCCTCGTTAGTGAAATATATAGGTGTCTCATACTAGAAAAGATATTTTTTGAGAGTGTGATGCTCACATAACTAAATTTGGGGAAGAAATTACTATGGATATCTATTTTGTTTCATATTTGGAGGATATTTTAAGTAAATGATGTATTTTCACAAACATGGAAAACAAACAACAAATCAAAGAGTTCTATATTAATGTTTTTGTCCAGTCAATGTCATACCATGACTCTTTGAGAACTGAAATATTAATATCCTCAGGACTGTGAGGATACGTCTCAATGATTATTACCAAAATATTATTAACGTGAAAAATATTTTGTTTCTAGTTCTGAGGGGTTATAAAGATTGATAAAATATTAGAAGAAATTTTATTATTAATTTAATAACTAATTTTTACCAAGTAATCATTATAAAATTATTAATTTACTAGATTTTGTTTTTTACAAAATGTATATAATTAATATAATAAAAATTTAATTAAGATAGATAATGTAAATGTCCTATCTGCTATGAATTTCAAATGATTAGTACATTCTATAGTGAAAAGTATGATAATATAGGAAATTCAATGTTCTAGAGTCCTCAATATCATTTTCTAAAACTCAACAATAAAGGGATAAATACTATTATATGCAACTCATGTTTGATATATATATTGGTTATTTCATAATTAAATCATCAACACTATATGTGATTTGTGAATACAATATTAGGACAATGATTGGTTTATATGTTGTCCCACCATTGAGGAGATTTGTAGTAGAATGTGAAGACAAATATTAATTGGTGGTAATTACATTGTCTACATGTAAAATTAAAATATGGATCATGATCATTCAACAAGAAAAATTCATATATAAATATATCATATATATATATATATATATATTTTATATTCATATATGATTATATAGAAAAAAATAATATGAGAAAATGAATAATTACCTTATATGTAAGGTAAATCAAGTAAATAAAAAATAAAGTATTAGTTCTTATGGTGAATTAGTATAAATACAATGTGAAAAGGCCAATTGTAATAGTGAATCCAAAGATAACTCCACATACTCCTTAAAAAATAGTAATGGCATTAAGAATGTGGTAATTTCCATTGAATTTCATGGAATATATATATTAATGTTTAAATTTAATTAATCAAATCAAAGAAGAATGTTGTTTTTTCTTCTTCATGTACATTCATCAATTAAAAACATTTTTTTATTGTTTTGCGTGTTATTTAAAAAATAGTATACCAATCATGTGTGTGTATTTTAATATATTAACCACATGAGAAATAACGAGTTTTATGAAATAAGGTTTTTTTCTCCAAGAATCTAAAAATTGGATGTTTCTAAGTATATGTTGTGAAGAACATAACCTCTTCATTCTAGTATAATGGTTATAATACATATTTTATTGATTATGAATAGAAAATTTATCCAACATTGTTTAACACCTAGAGATTTTGTGACTATACTTTTTTGAGTAAATTTAATCGTTTTTTTGTTTTCACTTAATGAAATAGTGAATATATTTTTTTTATATAAAACAATTATGTTTGGATTATTTTATATTAATAGCTATGATATGCATCCTCTACATGGAAGTCTGACTTGGCATGCATTACATGTAACACTACGTTTCTACAAAACAAAACTTTATAATTATAATTATTTAAATTCAATTTTCATACCATAGCAATTAAAAATATTAATAGTAATAATAATAACTATTTTTTAATTTTTTTCACATAATTAAAACATCTTTACAATGAAATATCTAATATGTGGTAAATTCATTATATGTTTAATAAAATTATTTTCATAAAGGAACTTCTTTTTTATGTCTTTATGTGGACAATAATAAAAATAAATCTAGACACTAATATAAATTGAGTTTGTTTAAATAAAAATAATTTTCTTAATTTTTATTATATATATATAATCATAGGGTGAATTTTCAGTATTTTTCAGTGGAGATTCATTTTTTAATGAGTGGTGAAAATAACTACATTGTATTTGAAGACTTCCTATTCATTTAAATAATTATTCAATTTTAAATTGATATTTAATGTCCAAATATAATAATTATACATATATTAATCTAGTTGAGGTCATTAAAGTAGTTTTTATATTAACATTATATTAAAAAAACTATTGGTCTTTTGAACTTTATTTTTACCAACCTAATTGATACGTCTGCAAGATTAACATTAAAGTTAGTATTGTAATTTCTGTGATTTTAATTTTGAAGAATGGATGAACATGGTTTCAATATGTATAATATTCATAGTATAATTAGATAAAATTAATATTTTTGATATTATAAATACCATCTTTAGTAAATTATTATTTAAAACTGTTAAGGATAAATTGGATAATTAATGGAAAACATAATATTATAATTTTATAAAATTACCCTAAAACATGACATAATTTTATGGATGATTTGGTGTTGAAAAAAATAATCCATATTCATAAATTATATCATTTTTAAGCAAATTCGGTAATAATATTTCATTCAATTTTTTTAAAGATAAGTTAAAAATTTTATACTCATAATTTTAAAAATAAATATTTTTTATATAAGGTTTTATAGAAGACAAATTAGACTATAAATATTAATTTGAAATATATTAAATTTATATTCCTTATTAAAATTAATTTTAAATTTAATTATAATAACTAATTTATTTAATTTCTTGCATAATAATGATACAATTATTTTTTAACTAACGAAATTATCTAATAAATAATATTCAAAAAATTAAAATTAATATAATTGAACATAATTAATGACATAAACATTTTATTGAAAACATTGGCATATTATTGAGATATTATAAGTGTTGTTTCTATGTTTTATTTTAAATATAATTCTTTTAAAATATAAATAATTAATATTATCAAAATTGACAGAAATAATACATTAAAATAAATAATACTTTACTAAATGATATAAAATTCAAAAAAAAAATAATTTATCGAAATTACCATATTAAGGTTAAAAATATCATAAATTATTTATTTTGGTTGATTATTTTTGTATTATATTCAATATACTAATACTCAAGTATAAAAATCCATGTTGTCGTCATAAAAGTGAAAGAGTGTAACTAAGTGTTAAATCCCAAATAAAGGTAAATAATGTGAGATAAAAATGTATAAAAATATTGTTTGAGAGAATTTGTACCCATAATCATAATAGATTCTAAACAACTCACATTGGATATATTTTAAATCTATGATAAATTTATATTAATTTATGATTTTAAGAGTTTCCTAAATTTCCCCTGACATTAACTATAAAAGGGAATCTCATTTATAACTTCTTAACAACCCTGTGAGATTTCATGATCTACCAAAACCTGACCATTTAACATTATAACTTCCCCAGTAATGCTATAGAGGTTATGGTGTTCTCAGAATTCAAACTCTAGTGTCCCTAATTGGATACCTAGAGGGATAACGTTGAAGAATTGGTAATCTCCATACCAACTCATTCAAAATTGATTCTTATTATACATCATCTTCATGTGTTGATTCCATTATAAATTTATAACTTAATTATACACTATATTTTGTGATTTTTTAATGATTATGGAACATTGATTTCCCGCCATTTAGTAGTCCAATAAAAAACTAATGTACCATGTGTGAAAACGTATAGATTACCGTCTCCACACTATCGTGTAATCTGTTTTTCATATTTAAATTATTTTTGTGGGTATGATTATAAATATAATGGATATAAATAATAAATATTTCGTGATATTTATAATTTATAATTAATATAGTATCTAATTTCTCTCTATTTTACAACTGAAAAAATGAATTTTTCACTCGTGTGTATGTACGGCCTAATGTCTCCACGATGTAATGAGGTTTATCATCAACACTTACCATTTCAAGAATGATTATAAAAATAAATATACAATAAGAAATATGATGTATTTTAAATAATAATTATAATGGTAAAATATATATTTAAACACACACACATATATATATATATATGTCATTTACATTCTTCCATTCAGTACGATAGTGTAACAGAAACAACGTTCATGTATATGTACAACTTACCGTCTCCATGAACGTTCTATTCCATTTCATATATCTATCTTTTATATATATTTTTATAAAAAATATATATTAAATATAAAACATGTTTTAAATTATATAATTAAGTAAATCATGATCTAATTCATAGGATCAAGATAGAAAAGTCAAATCACAAATGATAATCAAAGCGGTTATTATAAAAAATGTTGCATTAACATGGAATTAATTATAAAAATGTAATATGAAGTCATAAATGAATCATATATTTTATCATAAATATTTTTATGTTTATAGTATAAGTTAAATATATATTTAAAACACTATATGGGGGTTTGAAAAACATTCATTTTTAATATACCTAAGGTAATGGATTTATTTCTAGCATTTAATTATGTAGGGCACAATCCATATTCACCACTGAGTTTTTTTTGCATGTTGTCTATAGTGAATATAAATTCCTTTTATGAGTCATATTATGAATTTTATGTTATTTTTATCTTCATATATTTTTATTTCATTTCTAAGGAATAAGATTTGACATATTATAATGGTTTCAGATAATCTTATTTCACTTTTTATTTATATTTGATATATGCATCATTCACCAATCATTTATTTTTTGTGGTGTACATATTTCCCAAGAATATATTTTATTATTTTAACAAAATAATATATAGATATTAATATATCCATTAGTTTATATCTATATCATTGTTTTTTGTGGTCCTAATGTTGCAAAATTTTTAATTTAGTTTTGTCTCAATATGCCTCATTAAGACAAATTTTTTGTTATGCACCTATGTTCATTGAAAATGTGTGTATGATAAAATTATACATGTTATATCAATAAAATAAATTTTCCATGGTATTTTATGCTTTATATAAAATCATTATTTCATATGGATTATGATTCAAATGTTTCAAAGTGTTATTGGACACTTTGGAATGATTAAATATTATTTTTTTCAATAAATGTTTGTAAAACAACTCTTGTGGTCATTTTTAGGGAAAATTATTTTAGATAAATGTTTTATGTTTTAAAGTGTTTTTAAGTCTTCCTTTATATGTTAGTAATGTTATTTTCAAGAAAAAATATTTAATTTTTTTTTCAATCATTCATTATATGTTTTCAAGGATTGTATTTTAAATTGATTTTAATAATTCTTTAAATGTTTTCATCCTCACTTTATACATTTTTGAAAAGTGTTTTCAAAATGTTTTCGATGTAAAAATGTTTTTTTTTCAAAGAAGATATTTTCCTCAAGAATTTTTTTAAATTTCTATTCCAGTATTCATTTATAAGTTATCAATGTGGTATATACAGAAATTGGTTTTGAACGAGTTTTATGTTTTAAATGTCCTTTTAAATGAAATTTAATGTTCCTAGTGATAATTAAAAATCATTACCCATATTTTCATGAATTTCCTTCACTAAGATGAGGGAAGGGATAAAAAAATATTAGACTCTTCCATATTCAAGTTTATGGGGAGATAATGACCCCTAAGACCCACCTTCAATAGGCCCCAAAGTGGAAACTACCACCAAGCGTATAGAATCACACATAAAATGGATGATATTACCTATTTTTAGTAGGATCTAGAGATACGATGGAAAAAACCAAAACAACTCGAAAAAAAAAGTAAATCAAAAACCATTTCCCATATTCATGTTCAAAGATAAACCCATACATCTATAAGAAAACTCCAAAGGGAAAGTAACAAATAAAGAAAAACAGAAATGTACAATGTCCATACGTTCGAGGTAGTATAGTCCCACATGATCCTCGAAGTCCTCTTGGAAACTAGAAATTTTCTTTTTATATATTGTGTGAGTATACACTTATACTCATTAGGGAAACCAAAATACCTCCTGCACATGTGGGGAGGCATTTTGATTCCCTGTAAAAAAGATATAACCAAAGCACCTAGAAAGGAAAAAATCCTCCCGAACCACACCACGATACCCCCCCCAAATAATGCAAGATGGGTAAGTAATAGTATTATAACATTATAAATTGGAACCCTGCACCGCTTCTCCACTAGTTATTAATGACATCCTATGTGTCTTACCTCCCCCTCCATTTTCTATACAGTCGCACTGCTGCCCCTACATAAAACTTATGGGCCACCACAACCACATATCCCACCCACCGTCACCTAGGCCATTATAACCACACATTGTGCCCACAGACACCTGGGACACCACAACCACATATCCCACTCAAAGACACCTGGGCAATCACAACCACACATCCCTCCTACAGAAACCTAGTCCTCATCCTGAAGACACATGGAAAAAAACATTCCCACACGCACTTGGAACAACCACCACAACATACCCTACCTAATGATTCTTAGGTTAAAATGGACCTAATTCCATCAGATCCAACCTGAAGAATATTGAGCTACTCATGAGTGGGAGCAAAATAGTTTTAATAAGCATCCACCCATTAAGATGTTAAGGAAAACACCATCCCACATGAAATGGGGGTGTTCGGCACGAAGTGACCTACTTGGGCGGGGTGAGACTAAGAATCACAAAACTAAATTTATACGTATAGGTAAAAAAGCACTCATACCAACCTCAGGGTTCCTAAACCAGCCCACACACAAGCACCCTCATTACTATTCATCCATCCAAAAGCTCAATAGACACAACTAGAGAACAACTCATTACTTGAACACAATTCCCCATTGAAACCAATTTTGTTATCATATTCAAGTGTCTCCATTAAAATAATTCTTCACTACTACGAACGTAATAGGCATAGCCACAATCCAAGGAAGAAAAAATATCCAAGTAGTAATCTAATCATTCACACTCAGTTCTCCTGTAATGTGACAAAAAAAAGGAATTTGCGAGATCCCTTGACTTACTGGAACAAAACAAAGCCATAACATATGACCCCACACAACCCTAAATCCAAAAACCAACAAATGGACAATGGGGGATCCCATCCCCATACATGAAACCTTAAAATAATTATTAAGAGATCCATATAAATCATCAGAACTAGTAAGATATTAAATTTAGTCAACACCTTTCATTTGGTTTCTTCTTTCAGTTTGGTTAATAAGGGTTATCATTCATTTATTTTTATTTATCTTGCATCCATTTAAACAGTCATGATTACAAGATTAACCAGTTTCCATATTACAATGATTAAATCATATGAATATCTATGAAAATAGAGTTATATTACTGCACAAAGAATGGACCACCAATTACCATGATTTTCAGTGGACATACGCCTGTATAATTCACAATATATAGGCTAGGATAAAAGAGTATAGCAGTGTCCTCAAACACACCCCTTCAATCATTAAACCTCGTTTAATATATTCATTATGGTTTTTGGTTCCATCCATCCCTGAAGTAATGTTATTGTACCCACCCCACACGATACACAGTAAAGAGAGACAAATGAAAACCCTACATAGATGATCAATGATCAAAGTTTTCATCATCGGGATATGAACTGGGGATGTGTGAATTGCATGGGATAAACTCTAAGGACTCCAAGAGTGAGTAGGAAATGATCCAACACTAGCGCACAACTAGTGTCATGAATAGGGACACCAAAGCACGACATTAAGGTAAAAAGACCAAATAAGAAGAATAAACAAACTCTATGTGATAAAAGGAAAGATCTTGTAGTTATGGGATATGATATCTTGAATGAAATTAAAGGTGGATCGAGGATTCACCACGCCATGGGATGGTTACACCTAATGGAATAATTTTTTATTTAACAATTCTCATTTGAGATGTGTCCATAACATCTATGATTTAAAGGATTTCATTTAAACAGAGGAAAACATGCAACATAGATACACAGTTTGGGTCCGTCGAGGGTCTCCCAAATCTTGGGGATTATAAAATCATTAATGGTCTTTAAGATGATCTCATACTACATTATGGTGGTATTAACATCTAAATAAGTCGTTACAAGAAATCTGGTGAAGTAAACCCCCAACAACCCTCCATGGCACTGATCGGTGACCAACTGATCACTAAAAAACCGATTGGTGACACACATCTCACCGATCAGTGAGACCGATCGGTGACTTACATCTCACTAGTCATTGAGACTGATTGGTGAAAGGATGATGGGTTACACCATCCTGACACCATGTGATTCACACAAACTCCCTCACAACTCACTAATGGGTTCCAAGGTTCCCCAAACACCAAAATTTGAAAATTTAAGGGACCAGGAGGGTCTGAGCCATTACATCTGATACCTATCAGACATTTCTCATCCATAAGAATAAAAACTAAACACAAATAAAATAGAGGTGTCAAAAAAACATCCTCGAAACATACCTCTCATGGCCAAACCACCCTATAGTAGTTTGAAAGATGGGACATACCTCGATCTCTAGGAACACCTCTCCCTCAACTATCTAATAAAAAAATGGATACACTACCGCTCGCCACCCCAAGGTAACCACATGAACATACAAAGGTAAAACCATCTAGAAAATGGGATTAGGAATTCCCTTCTTCTATGTCATGAAATTGTCATTTTTTTGTGGCACTGACTTTCCCACATGGGTTTACTCGCATCCACATTAATGTGTCTTGATTAAGGATCTGGTCCTACACTCCCCGAAGCTAGGACACTTCACACACATTCAGAGAACAAGGTGAACACCCCATCTCATAGTTAACAAGGTCCAGCACTACATCAAAAACATGTAAAAAAAAAGAGATAAAAACTCAAAACAGCTCTTGGTACTGGGCACATATCTATGCCTCTCGTTCCTAGGTACTCTCCTTGATGCCACTATGCATTCATAACACATGAGCAAAGGGAATGGTTTATCCACAAATCCCTTTCTTCCTATGATACTTGATCAAAACTGGTCTCTCTACAAACCTCGCGACATCCTTGATAACCAGCATCCCCCAGTCGAAGACTTTCAAATCATCATGTATATAAGGATGGAGGTGAGGAATATAGAAGGCACCATGCACCCTTTGTTGTGCCGATGGTAGTGCAAGCTGATAAGCCACTTCACCAACCCACCGAAACACCATGAAGGGTTTGATGAACCTGAGAGAAAGCTTAAATCCCTTGTTGAACATCCATTTCCCATTCTGAGGGGAGACCGTCAAGAACAAGTGGTCCCCAACCTCAAACTCCAAGGGTCTTCATTTGATTGGCATGCGACTTCTGCCCGTCCTGAGCCCCATTTATCCTCTCCTGTATAAGTGGAACCTTCTCCGCCATGCTCCGCACCACGTTTGGACCAAGAACACCTTATTCCCTGAACATTGTCCAACACACGGTGTATTGACAAGGTCTCCCATACAAGGCTATGATTCGATCCATTACAATGGTAGAGTGATTGATATTGTTGTAGGGAAACTTTACCAGCGAAATGTTTTGTCCCCATAATCCCTCAAAGTCCAAACACACATTCCCGAAGCATATCCTTCAATTTCTGGATGGTCCTCTCTATTTTTCCATATATCTAGTGGTGGAATGAAGTGTTGAGGCACAGATGGTTTCCAAAATAATGTTGCAATCCTTTCAAGACACATAAGGTAAACAATATGTCCTGATCTGAGACTATGGATCTTGTAACCCCATGAAACCACACAAACTCATCTGCATACCACTTTTTTAAGGATTCCAATGCACTTATTGAGGAGTTCCCTGAGGTCGGCCTCCTCCTAAAATGTCTGCTCTTGGAGGAGCATAAACTCACTCTCCGTATTGTTGCTACTGAAATAGCCTAGATTGAAAGTGTTGCTCGTGACGTGGGTGTGAAACCTACCTAACCCCACTATGCTACACTCAGTAAGGGAACAGATTCAAAAGGTCCCCATGGCTTCCAAAAATGAAGAACCTCGGTCTTGGGACAATATGGAATGTCTTGGATCAGGAGATCAAAACTGCAACTACTGGGGCATGCTCACCACTGGCCTAATTCCAGAAGGCCTTCACTATAGAGGCCTACTGCTAACAGCCTTTCCTTTTGTCCAGCCCATATGGATCACCTATCCTAGATCATCTCCCATCATGTGCATTCTCTCTACCACTTCAGCCATCTTTTGTGCCTCCATGTATGTTGTTAGGGTGAAATGAGTAACATCATACTGAAGAGAAGTTTGGAGGGCCTCCTCTAAACATTACACCTGAGACACCTCATATGGAAAAATGTATAGAGAAAAAATGAATGAGATCCTTGAACTTGATCCCTAGTTCCCTCATAGACATAATCCCCTACTAAAGGGAGAGTAATTAAGGTCACTTCTCACCCTATATCGTAGAAGAAAGGAATCCTGATTAGATCTCATTTTTGAAGTCATCCCACAGAATCTCACTCTCTATCCTCAATCCGAGGTAGAGCATCCACCACTGACGCACTGCTCCTCTTATCTAACTGACTACCAATGGAAATCGATACTCAGCTAGATCCTTGATCAGGCTGAAATCTATCACCAACTCCTCGAGCCATCTTTCGGTCTCCATGTCAATGATGCTTCCCTCGTACTTCACGAGTGTCTTCCACTAAAAGGCACGAAGCATTTCCTACCACTGGTCGTCCTCCTCCTCTTGATCATTCCTATGATTATCAGCCAGATCAGCCTTCTGGGACTCGATCACCCGCAATACATGTGGTCATCTACTAGGTTACATACCTACAAGGTGGAAAAGTAATGCATAAGCATATGTATCATAGAATATTTCCTTTTAAATGCTTCTTAAAATTGTTATTCATTTTAAACTTCCCATTCTCCCAGAACACACATGAACACAAGTTGTTATGATGCATGTACCTTTAATGGTGTCTCTACCCTATAATCAATGTATCCTCACCTAGTCATTCGGTAGGTCCTGAGTCGTTGAATCTAATCATGGGGGGGCCTATAATCTGATGTCATAGCTAGTCTCCCATGGCCTATTTGACACGACAAGATTTCTTAACACTATTTCCCTACCATCTCATTCAATCCATATAATGCCTAACCCCATTCTCTATCCTATCACTCTTCTATCGACCTCTGATGAAATTTTGTCATGACCCGCCTTTAACTAGATGTGGGAAGGGACATAAAACAACCCAACCCTTCTATAAGGCCCCAGCCTTAAACCTTACTTAACCTTGAGTTATTACAAGATTACACATTGAGGATCTTTTCAGGTTTAGAGTTTTAGAGAATTAGATCATGAAACTTGCATTACATTCTACATTTAAACAAAGTGGTTACATAAAAGACATTATTCATTCTTCCCATCAACGGAAACATATTTAAAATAAAATATGGATTCTTTCTTGACTCATCCTTGACACTATCATCACATCATGTACCTTTCCCTTGACCTGTGAAAAACATTTCAAAAACTTGGGATGAGCATAAAAAGCTCAGTAAGGGTTATAAAAATATGTAAAGGAAACATGAGTTCATATATACATAAGAATGAAATCATACTCTACCCATAAAACATAGGCACTTTAACATACCTCATCAATCAAGAATAAAACATAGAAATCATAAGACATAAAAGGTAACTTGAGACATTCATAACATTCTTACGTAGGGAGTAACCCTCTTGGTTACGTTTTGGAATACCCATCACAGTATATTCCCTAAATCTCTTCGGAGAAACCTTAATGTTTCACTCCTTCGCATTACCCAATTCATTGGAGATCTATATCGGGCTCACCCGCCCTTAGTCTATCACGGAACCACCCGTCTTCATAATAATGCCCATGAACCTCAACATAATTGTATCACATAAAACATGCATAAAGGGAACATAACATTTCCACCTTTAAATCACAAGATATCAATACAACACATTAATATAAAAACATTATGAAATCAATTTTCAATACCAAAATAAAAGAAAAGTAAAACATGGTATTTATTTTTCTTTTTTTTTAAAAAAGTATGGCTTGTAGAGGAAGCCGAAACTCAAATAATGGTCACGGCGGCAGAGAAGTCATTGTCTCCGCATACGTACGACAAAAACATTCCATTTTGTCGTTTAGTAAACGCTTCGTATAAAAAATATTCCTTTTGAATAAACATAAAATTCAAAGGGGTTTATACACCGTATAAAATAAAGTTGTGTATAAAACAAAATATGCCTCAATGAAAGGAGATTGAGACGAAGTCCCTTACAAAGACGGTATCCTTGGTTTAAGGATAAATCCTTTACATAATTATGTGTGACAAACGAATACACCAAATATAAGTGGATATTAAGTATAAAATAATCAAAGGTCATTCACACATATTCAAAGGATGACATTTTCAATAACTACATGTTGAACCCAAAGAAATCGAAATTGGGTTAAGAAGTTCCCTTGACAGCCTAACAGCGTCACATCAAAAAAAGGGTATCTCATCACTTGGACATAAAATTTAAATCAATAAGGATATATGAGAACATATCCCAATATAACAATATGTAAATTAAAAGACCCAAATAAATAAGTCTTTTAAAAAGAGGAGGGTGATAGGTTCCCTTACCGACATGGGTATCTTTCGAAACATACACCTCGTGAAAGAAGGACAATACAATATTGATGTAAATACTCATAAATGAAATAATATTACACAATGAGTAAAATAATGGTCATTATATACACCACTCAAAGGAAATTGTGGAAAATGTAGCATAAATCTCACAGGAATAAAAGTGAGATGAAAATCCCCTACAAAAACTCGGCAACCTAACGGTGCCACATAAAACTTCCAAAAATTTCATTGATGAGATCAAATAGGGTATCTCATCACATTACAATAAAATGTACAGAAAGAGGAATATAAAAGAACATCCCCCATCATAAAAATATAGGAGCTTAAAATAAGTGACAAAAAGGAGAGTACTTAAAAATAAAGAGAGAGAGGTTAGATCTCTTACGGAAATTCGGCAGCCTAACGGTGCCACTCAAAACTTCCAAAATGGATTGATGAGAGGAAATAGGGTCTCTCAACATATGAACATAATAAGTACAGTAGGAGTAATATAAAAGAACATCCCAATAATATGAAAGATGAGATTAAAAGGAATGACATAAAAGAGCGTACTTAAAAAGAAAGAGAGGTGTAGGATCCCTTACCTCAAGTCCAAATTGTCTTGTTCATTTCTTTATATTCCTGAATAATAAACTTTGGTCAATTAATAATTGCCTAAGTACCTCCTTTAGAGATTATTATTCAGTTCATATCACATATTATAATGTTATAATAATTGTTTAATAATGTTAGTTCATATCAGACGTTTTTGCCGATGTTTGGTACATGAGTCAAAAATGAACTTGTTTGAAAAAAGATTGCCCATGTAGTTATAAGTAAATAATTTTCAGAATAGTATTAATGATTAAAATATCATATATATCAAGTAAATCTTCATTTTATACTATTCCATATCATTTGGAGAAAAAAAACGAAAAGCACCGTTCATGGAGACGGTAGGTCGTACATACGCATGAACGCTACTTTCATTTTTTGTCATATTAATGGAATTAAAACAAAATGAGAGATATATATATGTTATAATTCCATAATGATATCCATAATTTAGATGTAATATATTAAATATATATCCATTATATATATGTACTTATAATATTACATAACATTTTGAGATAAGAAATGAAATGTATCGTTCATGGAGACGGTAAGCCGTACGTACGCATGGACGCTACTTCCATTTCTATTTCATATTTAATGGAATTAAAACATAATGATACATAATAGTATTTTAATTCCAGTATTTTATCATATATAATATCATTAAATATATCCTTTATACGTACCACATATGGTATTAACGAATCAAATCACTTTGAAGGGGTGGTAGTCCGCACTTCCTTAAATGAAGATATCGCGTTTACCCATAATGGAAACCATAAAGGTACGCCATAAATGAAAAATACAGAATCTTAAGTAAAAAATAAACATATTATATATCATATATAAATATATTGTCATCTTAATGTCCACCTTTGAAGGTGTTAGAAGAATATTGAACAATCATCGTTTCGGGAGGCAGAAATTCGCCATCCACGGAAACAATATGTTCTTTAACCATTAGATGTAGGTGTGTGTAAGTGTAGATCGAATCCTTATTATAACAACATCCTAGTATATTGAAGATACTGTATTTGTTACAAAATAAATGAATAAAAAGAGTATAGGGGGTTGGAGATGCAAAATAAACAAAAGGACACAAGTGAAGACATTACCTTAAAATCGGGTAACTCCCTTTGGTTTGAGCTCAAAGGCTTCCTTGGGAAGACTTCTGCCCAAAGTGAGGCTTCAAGGAGTAAGAGAGGAAAGTGGAGAGACAAAATGGTCAGGGTTTGGCCGAGCCAAAGGCTTTGGGAGTGTGGGTAAGAAGGTATAGGTGGGGGCCTTTTATAAGAGGAGAGGAGGGGCACTCTTGTAAAGTTACAAAATGTTACTTTATTTTCAAACGATTTTCGGATTTTAAAAGTCTCACATTGATTTATTTCTAGGATAAGGTGATAAGGGTTCTAAATCCACTCATCCAATAGGTTTTGGACATGTGTAGGGCTTAGATATTACATTATCTTTCCATTTTATTTAAATCATTAAATAATGAGGTCATCGCTGCATCATCATGATGTCATAAATAATTTAATTTATTTAATGTCTAAAAATTATAAAAAAAACTAATATGATGTAGGAAATCTTTTTATCTTTCCAATGACTATTTATAGTCAAAAATATGACTTGCATAACCCCATGTAAAAATTGTTTTAGTAAAACATCTCATGTTTGTGTTAATTTTACTTTAACATTAAATAAAAAGATATTTATGTCATTTTCCAACCAAAGTGGCACCATGGGGTCCCCAAGTTGACCCATTTATTGTCTTGGTCTTCCATGACACATCCAATGAGGGTAGGACATGTGTCTAGGACATTTCATTTTATTAAAACATTATTCTTACCATAAACTACACTAATTACCTCTAATCGCGATTAAAAACTTAATAAGTTACTATTCACCAAAAAATTATTTTTATCCCATTGAACCACATTTTACTTCTCAATGACAACCATGTATGTTTTATTTTTGAAATTAAAAACACAAAGATGGAAAATTTTCATTTAAACGGAAAAATCAGTTTTTATAAGTACCACTTAGTGGTTTCACAATTCATCAAAAATTGAAGTTTTTCACAAAAATCCCAAAAATTCACCCTAAGATATATTTGATATTACAAATTCCAAAATGAAGTATATTTTACAAAATTCAAAACATATAAGTCACATTAATTAATTTAATAATTAATTCTCGTTGTCAGAGCAAATAGCGTGTTTTTATGAAACAATAAGTATCAAAAGATTGACACTAGTTTAAGTCTGATTTCAAAGTGAAATTAATTCCAACGACCACTATTGGATTTAATGGTAAAAATATATTATAATTTCACTTTAAAACCAATTAAAAATATAATCTAATCATATAAATAAATTAGATTAAAAATCGGTTTTGAATTAAAATACAACATTTTAAAATATTCATTAAAAAATGAACTTTATCGGAAAGATACCAAAAATTTACACAAAGTAAATTTTGATGTCCCAATTCTTAGAGAGAGTTTTATTTGGTCCAATAGAATGTATAATAGTGAACAAAACTATATTTAATGATGGTTCTCCATCAAAAGGCGATAAGTGAACCTTTAGTGAAAACTAGGGCATATACGCCTAAAGTTTAATTCTTTCCGTATTTTAAGCCTTTATCTTTTATTGGGTAAATTTAAAAACATTTAAAAACATATATAATCATATTTTAGTTATTTATATCCATTCCCGCCAATATAATGGATAAATGTTAACTACCATTTAAAATAATATTATTTTATTATTAGAGTGCAACGTAAGATTCCCAAAAAAACTCGTTGTTGCGTGTTGGGTACGCCATCGAGCATAGCGTCCCCTTTAAAGTCATATTAATATTTTTTATTCACAAATAAGGATAAATATGAAAATTTAATATTCTTTATTTACCTGGGGTGTGACATCCTTCCCCCCTTTTGGGAATTGCGTCCTCGCAATTTTTAAAATTGAGCTTGGAAACATCCTTGAAAGTCCCACATCGGAACAAGAGTCGGTAAAACAATTACTTTAAAATAAATGAAGATAAGTACATAGGTCACCCTAGTTAACCCATACTAGGATTCCATGTAGAAAAACATGGACATGGAAGAAAAAGAAAAGGGTCATGTTCTTGAGGGTGAGTGATAGTAAACATGTCTAGGAGAAAGTTAACGATAAGAAAATCACAAACTTGTGATGGGTTAAACGGTATTTGATTCCCCAGTAGGAAAAGTTAATAGACAAAATTTTTTTTTAAGTTACTTTTTATTGAGGAATTTATTCATAAGGAAACATAATCACTTATCATGTTGACTTTCAACTTTTACTAGATTCCTTAATCAAACTAATATTTTTTTCCAAAAGACGAGTATTTTGGGAGACTTGTTCGCATTAAGAGTACTATAATCAACTTCTAGAGAATCACCTAATCCACCAAAGAGAACTATATACTTCCCATGTCTTTAGGCTTTAACCAAAACCAAAACCAAAAAGGTTAGTACAAGGTCAGATAATCCAGGAAAGGATAACCCTTTAAAAATAAAATCTATGCTTAATCTCCAAAATGTGTCCAACAAAACCCAAAGTTCAACGAGGACTATCCGATAAACAATTTTTCCATAAAATTATTCAAATTAAACCAATATAAGATTGAAACCTAAATATTTGATGGATTTAGTCACATAGTCTTCCAAGTTAAATCGTAACATTTATCTCTAAACAACATCAGTTGCTCTTAATCTCTCGTATTGAAAAGTAATTAACCTAATCAAATATCCTCCATGATAGGTTAATAAATTTCCATAGATAACCCAAAATCAACTTACACTTAATTCATAAAATCATCTAACTAAAAAAAATCAGTCAAACTAACCAAGGACATCACGTAGTCCTGTGGTAGGCGAAAAATACCAGTTGCACTTTGGTTGTGGGTTCGATTCCCGCAGCTTTGTCCGACGCGACGGGTTGTCACACGGTCTGTGTGTTGTCCTTTTTCCAAAACTATATAATTCTTAAAACATTCCCCAAAACGAGATAAAATCTTCAAAAATAAACACAAAATATTTTAACCTCAAGTTTATCTCATGCCTTTCATTTTCCAGCATATCATATAATAGCCCATAATTACCTCAAAAGTAAGGATCATATAAACTATAATGGTTACCTTTATATTTATTACCTGAACTTCCAGATCGATTGGTCATCTCGTAAATGAGGCATTAAGGATCATACCAAGGTTCAAGTGGTTGATCATGACTTCTTGATAGATGGTTTAGAACAACCACGAGTTTCCTCATTGAATCCCACATTTCATCCAGTCTCTGAATCAGAGAACCACCACAGTTTCCTTCAAACCTATTGTCACTTTGGTGCCTGATAGATCCATCCATTTACTAAAACCAAAAAAGTCAGTGTGAGTATATCAACAAAACCATCATGTACTAATGAGGAAGATAAACACTAAGATATACTTACTCATTCACTTTAAAGAATACTCTAACCTCTAAAGTTATCTAAACCGACCTCTGATACCAACTATAAGGCCCCAGCCTTAAACCTTACTTAATCTTGAGTTATTACAAGATTACACATTGAGGATCCTTTCAGGTTTAGAGTTTTAGAGAATTAGATCATGAAACTTGCATTACATTCCACATTTAAACAAAGTGGTTACATAAAAGACATTATTCATTCTTCCCATCAATGAAAACATATTTAAAATAAAACATGGATTCTTTCTTGACTCATCCTTGACACTATCATCACATCATGTACCTTTCCCTTGACCTGTGAAAAACATTTCAAAAAATTGGTATGAGCATAAAAAGCTCAGTAAGGGTTATAAAAATATGTAAAGGAAACATGAGTTCATATATACATAAGAATGAAATCATACTTTACCCATAAAACATAGGCACTATACCAGACCTCATCAATCAAGAATAAAACATAGAAATCATAAGACATAAAAGGTAACTTGAGGCATTCATAACATTCTTACGTAGGGAGTAACCCTATTGGTTACGTTTTGGAATACCCATCACAATATATTCCCTAAATCTCTTCGGAGAAACCTTAATGTTTCACTCCTTTGCGTTACCCAATGCATTGGAGAGCTATATCGGGCTCACGCACCCTTAGTCTATCACGAAACCACCCGTCTTCATAATAATGCCCAAGAACCTCAACATAATCGTATCACATAAAACATGCATAAAGGAAACATAACATTTCCACCTTTCAATCACAAGATATCAATACAACACATTGATATAAAAAAATTATGAAAACAATTTTCAATACCAAAATAAAAGAAAAGTAAAACATGGTATTTATTTCTCTTTTTAAAAAAAAGTATGGCTTGTAGAGGAAGCCGAAACTCAAATAATGGTCATGGCGGCAGAGAAGTCGTTGTCGTCGCATATGTACGACAAAAACATTCCATTTTGTCATTTAGTAAATGCTTCATATAAAAAAGATTCCTTTTTAATAAACATAAAAGTCAAAGGGGTTTATACACCGTATAAAAGAAGGTTTTGTATAAAACAAAATATGCCTCAATGAAAGGAGATTGAGACGAAGTCCCTTACAAAGATGGTATCCTTGGTTTAAGGATAAATCAATTACATAATTATGTGTGACAAACGAATACACCAAATATAAGTGGATATTAAGTATAAAATAATCAAAGTTCATTCACACATATTCAAAGTATGACATATTCAATAACTACATGTTGAACCCAAAGAAATCGAAATTGGGTTAAGAAGTTCCCTTGACAGCCTAATGGCGTCACATCAAAAAAAGGGTATCTCATCACTTGGACATAAAATTTACATCAATAAGGATATATGAGAACATATCCCAACATAAAAATATTTAAATTAAAAGACCTAACAAAATAAGTCTTTTAAAAAGAGGAGGGTGAAAGGTTCCCTTACCGACATGGGTATCTTTCGAAACATACGCCCTGTGAAAGAAGGACAATACAACATTTATGTAAATAATCATAAATGAAATAATATTACACAATGAGTAAAATAATGGTCAGTACATACACCACTCAAAGGAAATTGTGGCAAATGTAGCATAAATCTCACAGGAATAAAAGTGAGATGAAAAATCCCTTACGAAAACTCGGCAGCCTAACGGCGCCACTTAAAACTTCCAAAAATGGATTGATGAGATCAAATAGGGTATCTAATCACATTAAAATAAAATGTACAGAAATAGGAATATAAAAGAACATCCCACATCATAAAAAAAGAGGATCTTAAAAGAAGTGACATAAAGGAGAGTACTTAAAGAGAAAGAGAGAGGTTAGATCTCTTACGAAAATTCGCAGCCTAACGGCGCCACTCAAAACATTCAAAATGGATTGATGAGAAGAAAATAGGGTCTCTCATCATATGAACATAGTAATTACAGTAGTATTAATATAAAATAACATCCCAATCTTAAGAAATATGAGCTTAAAAGGAATGACATAAAAGAGTGTACTTAAAAAGAAAGAGAGGTGTAGGATCCCTTACCTCAAGTCCAACTTGTCTTGTTCGTTTCTTTATATTCCTGAATAATAAACTTTGGTCAATTAATAATTGCCTAATTACCTCCTTTAGATATTATTATTCAGTTCATATCACATATTATAATTTTATAATAATTTTTTAATAATGTTAGTTCATATCAGACCTTTTTGCCGATGTTCGGTACATGAGTCAAAAATGAACTTGTTTGAAAAAAGATTGCCCATGTAGTTATAAGTAAATAATTTCTAGAATAGTATTAATGATTAAAATATCATATATATCCAGTAAATATTCATTTTATACTATTCCATATCATTTGGAGACAAAAAATGAAAAGCACCGTTCATGGAGACGGTAGGTCGTACGTACGCATGAACGCTACTTTCATTTTTTTCATATTAATGGAATTAAAACAAAATGAGATATATATATATATATATGTTATAATTCCATAATGATATCCATAATTTAGATGTAATATATTACATATATATCCATTATATATATGTACTTATAATACTACATAACATTTTGAGATAAGAAATGAAATGTACCGTTCATGGAGACGGTAAGCCGTACGTACGCATGAACGCTACTTCCATTTCTATTTCATATTTAATGGAATTAAAACATAATGATACATAATAGTATTTTAATTACAGTATGGTATCATGTTTAATATCATTAAATATATCCTTTATACGTACCACATATGGTATTAACGAATCAAATCACTTTGAGGGGGCGGTAGTCCGCATTTCCTTAAATGAAGATATCGCGTTTACCCAGAATGGAAACCATAAAGGTACACCATAAATGAAAAATACAGAAGCTTAATTAAAACATAAACATATTAGATATCATATATAAATATAGTGTCATCTTAATGGCCACCTTTGAAGGTGTTAGAAGAATTTTGAACAATCATTGTTTCGGGAGGCAGAAATCTGCCATCCACGGAAACAATATGTTCTTTAACCATTAGATGTAGGTGTGTGTAAGTGTACCTCGAATCCTTCTTATAACAACATCCTAGTATATTGAAGATACTGTATTTGTTACAAAATAAATTAATAAAGAGAGTTTAGGGGGTTAGAGAAGCAAAATAAAACAAAAGGACACAAGTGAAGACATTACCTTAAAATCAGGTAACTCCCTTTGGTTTGAGCTCAAAGGATTCCTTGGGAAGACTTCTACCTAAAGTGAGGCTTCAAGGAGTAATAGAGGGAAGTGTAGAGACAAAATGGGCAGTGGTTGGCCGACCCAAAGGCTTTGGGAGTGTGGGTAAGGAGGTAGAGGTGGGGGCCTTTTATAAGAGGAGAGGAGGGGCACTCTTGTAATGTTACAAAATGTTACTTTATTTTCAAAAGCGTTTCGGATTATAAAGGTCCCACATTGATGTATTTCAAAGATAAGGTGATAAGGGTTCAAAATCCACTCATACAATAGGTTTTGGACATGTTTAGGTCTTAGATATTACATTATCTTTTCATTTTATTTAAATTGTTAAATAATGAGGTCATCACTGCATCATCATGATGTCATAAATAATTCAATTTATTTAATGTCTAAAAATTATAAAAAAAATACTATGATGTAGGAAATTATTTTATCTTTCCAATTACTATTTATAGTAAAAAATATGACTTGTATAACCCCATGTAATTTTTTTTTACTAAAACATCTCATGTTTGTGTCATTTTTACTTTAACATTAAATAAAAAGATATTTATGTAATTTTCCAACCAAAGTGGCTCCATGGGGTCCCCAAGTTGACCCATGGATTTTCGTGGTCGGCCATGACACATCCAATGAGTGTAGGACATGTTTCTAGGTCATTTCATTTTATTAAAACATTATTCTTACCATAAACTACACTAATTACCTCTAATCGCGATTAAAAACTTAATAAGTTACTATTCACCAAAAAATTATTTTTATCCCATTGAACCACATTTTACTTCTTAATGATAACCATGTATGTTGGATTTTTTAAATTCAAAACACAAAGATGGAAAAATTTTCATTTAAACGGAAAAACCAGTTTTTATAAGTACCACTTAGTGGTTTCACTATTCATCAAAAATTGAAGTTTTTCACAAAAATCCCAAAAATTCACCCTAAGATATATTTGATATTCCTAATTGAAAAATGAAGTCTATTTTACAAAATTCAAAACATATAAGTCACATTAATTAATTTAATAATTAATTTTCGCTGTCAGAGCAAATAGCGTGTTTTTATGAAACAATAAGTATCAAAAGATTGACACTAGTTTAAGTCTGATTTCAAAGTGAAATTAATTCCAACGACCACTATTGGATTTAATGGTAAAAATATATTCTAAATTCAATTTAAAACCAATTCAAAATATAATCTAATAATATAAATAAATTAGATTAAAAAGAGGTTTTGAATTAAAATACAACATTTTACACTATTCATTAAAAAAATGAACTTTATCGGAAAGATACCAAAAATTTACACAAAGTAAATTTTGATGTCCCAATTATTAAGAAGAGTTTTATTTGGTCCAATAGAATGTATAAGAGTGAACATAACTATATTTAATGATGGTTTGCCATCAAAAGGCGATAAGTGAACCTTTAGTGAAAACTAGGGCATATACGCCAAAAATTGAATTCTTTCCGTATTTTAGGCCTTTATCTTTTATTGGATAAATGTAAAAACTTTTCAAAACATATATAACCATATTTTAGTTATTTATATCCATTCTTGCCAATACAATGGCTACATGTTAACTACCATTTAAAATAATATTATTTTATTATTAGAGTGCAACGTAAGATTCCCAAAAAACTCGTTGTTGTGTGTTGGGTACGCCATCGATCATAGCGTCCCCTTTAGAGTCATATTAATATTTTTTATTCACAAATATGGATAAATATGAAAATTTCATATTCTTTATTTACCTGGGGTGTTACACCTTCCTTTCTCATGTTGAAGGAGAGATAATGAGCCCCAAGCCCCGCCTTCAATAGGCCATTGATTGATGACTAGCACTAGGGGTATAAAATCACACGTAATATGGTAGGAATTGGCATTTTATTTAGTATGATCAGGAGATACGATGGAAAAAACCCAAACAACTACAAAATTGAATGTAAAAGTAAAACCAAAACTGATTCACATAAGCATGTTCAAAGATAAACCCATAGAAGTACAAGAACACTGAAAAGGTAATATACCAAAAGAAAGAAAAACAACAAATGAAATTGTCCGGACATTTGAGCTAGTACTGTCCCACATGTTCCCCGAATCCCTCCAGGAATCCTGAGAGTAGTTTTAAATGTGTAGGGTGAGTATATAGGTATACTCCTTAGGGAAAACAAAAATCTCTCATGAAAAAGTGGGGAGGCATTCTAATGCCCTGTGAAAAAGGAAATAACCAAAGCACATATCCAAAAAAATATCCACCCAATCCTCAACAATAAAAACACCACAAATAATTCATGACAGGTAATAAATAATTTTAGAAAATTAAAAATTGGGTACCCCGCACTACTTCCCCATAGGTTATAAAAGAAATCATACGCGTCATACCTCCCCTGCCATTTTCAATGTAGTTATACTACTACCCCAAAAAAAATTATGGGCCACCACAACAACATATCCCACCTATAGAATCACGGGCCATCACAAACACTCAACCCTCATGGGGACCCCTAGGCCACCACAACCTCATATCCTACCCACAAACACCTAGGCCATCACAACAACACATCCTGCCTGCAGACACCTGGGCCTCATCCCGAAGTCACATGTCAAACAACATGCATGCACACATCTACTCCAACCACCACTACATACCCTTCCAGAAAAGTCTTGGGAAAAAATATACCTCAGTCCATGATAGTTTTCCCAATGAATCTTAAGATACTCAGGGGAGGGAGAAGAAAAGAGCGAGTAACCAACCACCCAATATGATGTTTTGAAAAAGACCCCCATCCAAGAAATGGGGCTGTTAGGAACAAAGTTCTCAACATTGTTGGGGTTCGAATTAGATGAAAAAACTAAATTTATATGTATAGGTAAACAATCCCTTATCCCAACCTAAGGGTTCCAAAACCGGATCACACACAAACACCCTTCTTACTATTCATTCATATAAAAGCAAAGAAGACACAACCAGGACACAACTCTTTCCTATAAAAAATTTCCCCATTGAACCCAATCATGTTATAATATTCATGTGACTCCATTTAAATTATTATTTACTACAGGGAAACTAACAGGCACAACTACATGCCAAATAAGGAAAATCATCCAACCAGTAATCTAAGAAATCACACCTTCTTCTCTTGTAATGTCTCAACAAGGAAAGTGATTCATGAGATCCCTCGTAGTACTAGATCCAAACCAAGCCCATAATATATCCCCACAAGGCCCCAAATCCACAAACCAAAAACTGATGAATGGGAGATCCCATCCCCATCCAGATCACCTTACATGAATCATAAGAATAACCATATAAATCATCAGACCAAAGAAGATCTCAAATTTAGTCAACACCTTTCATTTGGTTTCTTCATTCAGTTTTGTTAATCAGGGTGATCACTCATGGATTTTTATTTATTGTGAATCTATTTGACTAGTCATGTTTACATGATTTACCATTTTTAATATGGAAGCTATTCAATCATAAGATTATCCAAGAAAATAGATGTTCATTAGTGCACAATGAAAAGACCCCCAATGACAACGATTTTTAGTGGACATAAGTCCATATAAATCATGACGTATAAGAAAAGATAAAAGTGTAAAATAGCATCATCAAACATAGGAATTCATTATTTAAAAACCAGTTATTATATATTTTTTTATTTTTGGATTCATCCATACCTGAGTAAAAATTATTTTACCCACCACACATGAAACTCAATAATGAGTAACAAAGGAAAACCCTACATGTATGATCAATGATCGAAGTTTTCATTCTCACACCAAGAATTGGGGATGCATGAATTGATCAAGTAAAACTACAAGGACTCAATGAGTGAGTTGGAAAGCCTTTAGAACTGTTACACAACTATCCTCAAGAAGAGGGACTCTAAATGAACCAATGGAAGGAAAATGGACCAACCAAGAAGAAGAAAGAAACTTCGTGTTATAAAAGGTGATATAATGTACTTACGAGATATAAAATCATGAATATAAAGAAATATAGTGGTTTTACCATGCTGTTGGATGATTACAAATGATGGAATAAATATTTATTTAATATTTATCATCAGAGATGTGTTTATAACAGCTTCAAGTTAATGTATTTCATTTAAATAGAGGAAAACACATAAAAACGACAAACTGTTTGGTACCATTGATGGTCACCCAACTCGTGGGAATTAAAAAATAATTAATGTTCTTTAAAAAGGCCTCATTAAAATTTAAAGTGGTATTAATCCTTAAAGAAGTTGTTATGGGAAATCTAGAGAAAGCAACCCCCTACAACCCCCTGTGGAACTGATCAGTGAGACAGATCGGTTAGACACCCTTAGGTGACAACACAGTGACACTGATAGGTGACACCATGGTGACACCTTTCCACTGTCGCCCTCACAACTCACTGATGGGGTCCAAGGCACCAAACCACCCCAATTTCGTAATATAATTGATTAAGAGGGTCTGAGTCATTACACATCTAATATGGAATACATTTCAATAGTTCAACAATACCATTCATATTTATTATCTAAATGGTTTATGTTCTGGTGGAATGAAGTTTAAGAATCCATCTTTTTTTTCATGGGCTACACTTTTGATTAAATTCTTCTGAAACCTATATCATTTTCACTAGTTATGATATGATTACCTTTTAATGAAACAGAATACATTTTAGTGCTTCAGAAATGATTTTTTAAGATCTTGTTGTACATGTGTGTATTATTTTTGTATTATATTAGTGGGATCTATATCTTCCTTAAATACCATTGGTAAATATTTATATCACATGAGATAGTCATAATATACTATGTCAATAAATATGGTTAAGGGACTGAACCATGACTACCAAGATGGTTATGGATGTGAAACATGAATTTTATGATGTTATCGGATGTGAACACATAATAATAAGAGTTTCATGGAAGATATTCTTTAACTACTATATAAATAATTTCACATCATTATTTTTTTCAAAAATTTTCTTTCTTATACCTATGTTATTCATTCATGGATTTTTTTCAGTATTTTAAGATTATTCATATCTTATGAACTGCTAATATTTACCACATGATTAATGATTTTGGACTTTGATATACTAGGTATGATCATCTAATTTCATAATCCCAATCTAAAAACCTTTTTCTCATAATTATTTTAATAAGTCCCCCATGTTTTTTATTCCAATAATCTATGCTCACACATTTCCTTATTTTTAATTCTCCAAATGTTATACAGGATGGTTTTATTTAGGGGTACTATAGGGGAACATCATTATGAAATATTTTGAAAATAATTTACAAAATTTCATGAATATGTACCATGATTCATGATGTACTAAACTAATACGTTATTTGGGAATATGTTTGTGTAACTTGTTAACTATTCCATAAATTAATGTAATTTACAGTAATTAAAGTCTAGGCTTTCTATTATTGATATCAAATATAGAGTTTAGATAACCATTGGATGCTCGGATGATATAAGATTATTTATAAGCCTTTGGAAATGTCTAATGATATGTCTAAGGATAAAGAAAGGTATATGAAAATGTCTTAGAATTTTGTTAAATGATAGATAAGTTGGTTTCCTAGAAATATATTCTTCTCAAGATACTATAAGTTGATGGGGATCTTGCATAGATGTACTTAGGTGTAACAACACCAACATGGTGGGTCAGGCCTAACTCAATCGTAAAATGGTACATGAAGAAAATCATTTCTTCACACATGATTTTAATCCCCTTGGTGATATGCATTAGGAATTCATAAACTCATCCTCGAATGTTAGGAAGGATTTAAATAGAAGTTTGATATAATTAACATAGAGAAAACAGAAGGATCCATAGATTAAATTAGGTGTCATAATTTAGACATCCTATAAGATGGTTTCATTATTATGTGGTTCCATACTATGAAAATTGTTTCTTAATATATGATTATGGTTTTACTAAATGATTGTATCCTGAATGAACTCGATTAATGGATAATGTGATGGAAAATTATATAACTATATTTCAAATGCTATTATCACATGATTTAAGGATTTTGTTATCATGCCAAATATATTTGAAAGGAACTTGATTAAAAACCTACACGTCAACCAACTCTTAGACTCACCAATTATATGATGAAAGTAGTTCCCTGAGAGATTTTGTAATTGATACCATAGAGGAAAGATGATTGGGTTCCCTATATGTCTAGAATATGGAATGAAACAAACAATGTGAATGTATCAAAGCAATAAGAATATGGTTTCTCTATGGAAAATAATGACACAATAAAAGTAACTTCAAAGGGAAAGATAAAAGGCTATTTGATTCAATAGATCGAAGGATTTGCCTCTATAAGGTAATACAAGTGGTTGAATGTTTTATGTGTGGATTAAATGGCCATTATTATAACTAATGTCCTAAGAGGTTATATCCTAAAAGTAATCATCATGGTGGTATACATAATTGTTATATTGTCGAAGATGATGATAATATAGATGAAATCTGAATGGAAATATGTATTTTGTAATAGGATGAGATAGTGTTTCAAATTTATTGTAAATGAATTTTAATAGTCAAATTGATTATGTAATTGTATTCTAGAATTATGAATAGTGAACTATATAAGGATTTTCCAGTTTATGTTTTTTTCACGATTTTCAAGAAGATGTTGAATTGTTCTAACAGTCAAGAAAATTGATTTCTTGAAAAGAGATATTTTTTTAAGGGATGGAAGCCGTTAATTTATTCCTGATATGGACATGATGATGTTTGGACAATGATATATTGGATAATACTTATTATCATGGGAATGATTAAGGATTTTTCTATAAATTGGTTTTTGCAATGGCTGAAGAAATTTACAAATTTTTTGACTTAGGGAATATATCTAATAAATACTGGAGTAAGAGAGAATGCAAGTTACCAAGAAAGATATTTTGTAATTCATGTTACTAAAATTATTGAAAAGAATAAATGAAAAAGGTATTCACATGTTTGGTATGTAAAAAAAAGAGCTACTTTATCATATATCGTGGATCAATGCTAAGATATTTTTCAAAACATTTGTGACCTTATTTATAATTTTTTAAACATTTATCTTGTAGAAAAATTATAAGGTTTTCCATTTCTATATAGGTTATGTAAATAGTTAGAGGATGTTTGGGAGATTAAAGTATTATCTCACAACATATGGATTTATGAAAATTTTATAACTTTGTTTATCATTTTTGATTCTATGGAATATAATTATATTTTTGGATCTTATGATCTTCTAGATCAATCATAATTAAAATCTCATATTAATTAATTATAATATAATATGATATTAAAAATAATTAATGTTGGAATATGTCTGAGATAATGTTGAAATCACCTATGAATATCTTTTTAAGAAAATTTCTCATTATAATAAAAAAGGATATCGAAACAAAAAATGATTCCCAAAACATTCATTTCTTGGGAATCAAATTGACCCTTAGACATTCACATATTAAAGTCTATATTATTGTAAACTCTATCCTAAGAATGTATCTATCATTTTTCATTAAAACATGATAATTATATTCTTCATTTATGTCCATATTTTGACTTCTCACTAATGTTTTCCTATATCGAATCCTGGTTATCAGTTACATTGGGTAACCGTTATGTTTCAAACATTTATTTTTAAAAATAGAATTTATTATTTATTTTTATAATATTGGATTCTATTAATGGATCATTCGATTATTATAAATTTGAAAACCCAGACAAATTATAATGGTGATATTCATTTTAAGTTGGTAGAATGCAACAAAATATGATTTTGTGACTTTATTTTTTTAATTAACTTAATATTTTTGATGTCATAACTTCAGGAAACACCATTTTATGCTTGAGCTACCTGAAATATCAATTTTTCTTGTGTTACAAACAACACTAAGTTTTTGTGATATACCAATCTATTATTATAATTATTTAAATAATATAGTACAAACCTAATCATTAATCAAATAATTTTAATTTTCATAAATAATGTTTAAATGTTTCACATAAGTAAAACATATTTATAATTGAATGAAAAAACATTTGTAAAGTCATTATATGATTAGAAATACTATTTTCTTAATGGAACTGCTTCTTATTTCCTTCTACGAAAAATAATAAAGTTAATTTTATAAAATACTAAGAATTTTTATTTATAAAATAAATCAAATTTAAGAATTGGAAATACCAAGATTTTGTTAGGGTAATTATTACTATTTCTATGAGATGTTTCATTTTTTTGATGAATACTTAAAAAATACAACATTATAGTACAAAACATCCTTTTTTTAGATAAATAATTATTATATTTGAAATAGATTTTAAAATTCATAATAGATCAATTATAAATATATTAATTAAATTTATTTTATATGTATAAATTTTTTATTATAATTATATTTATATAAAATATTGATATTTTGAATGTTCTTTTTACCAACCATCTCACTAAGTATGTGACACTATCATTAAATTAAAATTTCCCCCTTTTTTCGTAGAATTAAGAAAAATGAAAAAAAATGCTTGTAATTAGTATGATATTTATATTATAATAGGATCAAAATAATATTTTAGATATTATGAATTGTAACTTAAGTAAAAAAAATTACCACAACTGAGGATAAATTAGATAATAAAAGGTAAAAATATTATTTTAAATTTTTAAAATTACACTAACACTTGTACCAATTTCATTAGATGAGTTGGGTTTTACAAAAATCAACAACAGGATGAAATTATAACATTTTTATGCCACTTGGTTTAGAATATGAAATTTATTATATTTTATTTAAATATAAGTTAAAAATGATATACATGTAATTTTAATAAGTAAATCTTTTTAAATATATTTTTCTACATAACGAAAATTGACTATAAATATAAATTTGATGTCTAATGAATTCATATTAATCATGGTAATTTATTCAAAATTTTAGTGAAGAAATAAATTCTTTAATTTCATGAATAATAATGAAGCAATAATTGGTTAATTAATTGAAATATCAAATAAATCATAAAAAATTATTAAAATAAATATTACTTAACATAATTAATGAAATAAATGAATAATATATAATTACATTTGAAATAATATTGATATATTATAATTATATTGTAATTTAATCATGTTAATATGAAACTTTATTAAAGAAAAATATTTAGTAGAATCAAATTTGGCATAAATGTTAATTTAAAATAAATAAAATTATAGTAAAAGATATAAAATCCCTATAAAACTAAAATTATCAAAATAACTATAATTAAGATAATCATATATTCCATGATCTATTTTGGGTTCATTTGGTATTTTATAGTAACTACATTAATCCAAAAGTGTAAATAACCATGTTTCATGTTAAATATAAGGGGTTTAGCTAACGTTTAAACCCAAACCATAAGGATAATATTGTAACCTAAACCCATCGAAAAATCATTGGTTGAGATTATTTAGACCCATTATAACCTTATATTCTATATAAATAACTTTGGATCTATTTAAAATTTAATATCAATTTATAATACATTAATATTTTAAGAGTTTTTTAAGATCCCTTAAACTCAATAATAAAAGGGTACCTCTTACCTCACATATAAACAACACTTGGAGAAATCTCGAACAAAAAGACTAATAAAATTTCCCTTCATAAAATACATAGTGACATTATAGATGTCTGTTCTTATCAATAAGCCTACTCTATTGTCCCTAATAATAGATTTAGAGAGAAATATCATCAAAGAAGTGGTAATCTCATTACCAAATATTTCAAAATTATTTCTTCTTCTACTTCCTCATTAGGTGTTCATTAAATTATAACTTAAAAAATAAAGTATCTAATATATTATGATATTTAATTTTGATTATGTAAAATCATATTCCACCTTTTATTCATCCACTGTAAAATAAATGTTCTATTCATGTGTATATATGGCTGACAATTTCCATGTTGCGGAGTAATCGGTTTTCATACCAAATTTATTTGGATGGGTATACTGATAGACATAATTGACTTAAATAATTAATATTACATTATATTTATTATTTATAGTTAATATAAAATCTAATTCCTCATCCATTTACAATTAAGAGAATGATTTTATAACTCATTCGTTCGTATGACCTACAATCACTACTACAAAACTATTTTTATCGAACTCTTTGGATTTAACAATGATATCTAAAAAGTCTATTAAACTCCCCATTTTCCACTGATAAAAAAGCACAATTAAAGTGGTATTTGACATTTTTTCTTTATCATTGATAAAAATGGTCATTAAGGGCACTAAAAACAAATTGTTAATGTGGAAACTTTATCAGCACTTTTTAAAATGTGTTTATAAATGGGATATTTTTTCAGATCCTTAAAAAAAGAATTGATAATGGGGTGTTTTTTTAGCCCTTTTTTAGAAGTGCTGATAATGACCACCCTTTGCCAGTTCTTTTTTACAGATTATGATATCTGTATAGCTCAAAAAATCCAACACATTAAAATTAATATATTATTATATAAATATATTAATAATTTTATTAATATAATATATAATTTATTGAAATATTTTTTAAATAAGTTTAATATGAATTTATAAATAAATATATGATAGTTAGTGAAAATGTCATAAAACCTTAACTAAAAAAATATTTTTAATTAATTATTTTCTTATTATTAATTACTAATAGTCATTTATTATTAAATTGATGATTAAAAAATCAGAAAACCATTATTAAAAGATCATAAATAAGTTGATAACATAACTTGAACTTCCAAAGACAATAACTTTTGATCTAGGTGTCCTATTGGACTCTACAACATATCAATTGAAACCCAGTAATGAGTTCTATTCCATTATGACCTAGGGATATAACAATAACTATTTTTTCAAGGCAAAAAATTCCCAAAAGGCTTCCAAAACTGATTTTATAGTATGGTTACCCTAATTTGTAACTTTTGATGGATTTTAAGCCTCAATTATAATGAAATTTTTTCCATTTTTAGTTGGTACTAAATTTATTCTTAGGGCTAACAATTATATTTATATTATGGACTTTAAATTTTATCAATTTTTCATAATGTAATTTAATTTATATTCAAATATATAACAATATATAAATATTTTTTATCCATTCAACACATAAAAATATAATTTTATAAATAAATAATTAAACATATTTTCATATAAAATTTATTTATTAATATATAAACATATATATAAATATATTTATAGAACATTTAGATGAAATATATATAATTATATAGATATATATTGAAATTTAAATAAAATTTGTATTGTGGAGTAGTAAATGTGATGGTCTATATGTTGGAGGTCTAGGGATAGAAACTTGTTGGAGGTTGGGGCGCGCACAAGAGGATGGGATTTTCTGAAGAACCAAAAAAGGAGAGGGGGTGGGTGGGGTGTGGGAATTTTTTTTATTGGCCCTTTATCAGTTGAGCCTTTATCAGCACTTTTTTAACACTATTAAAGGATCCATTTAACAGTGCTAAAAAATAACTGTTACAGGGTTCCTTTTATACATAATTTTTTAGCATTGATAATAGTTTTTTTATTTTAACCACACTTTGATTATCAGCGCTCTTAAAGGCCTTTTCTAGCACTGTTAAAGGTTGATTTTGTTGTAGTGCATCCACAAGATGTGATGCGATTCATCTTCCATGATAATCATTTCATGAATGATTATAAAAATTTATAAATGAATAAATATGAAATATATTACATAATAATTATAATGGTATATCATATATAACAGATATTTCATTTACTATATTTCATTCAGAATGATAATAAAATGGAAACAACATTCATGTGTACGAACGACTTATCAACTCAATGAACTATATTTTCAATTACATAGATCTATATTATATATTTATTTATTTATTTATTTATATAATATATACATATGATATATACACTATTTTTTATATTTTGAATTAATTAAACCATGATCTATGTAATAGGATCAACAATAACTAGTCAAAACACGTACAATAAACAAATAAGCTATTTCCCAAAATGTTGTTTCAACATGAAATTGTTAATAGTTCGGTAATATAAAGTCAAAAATGAATCTTATATGATATCATAATTAATATTATGATTATGTAAATAGTTAATATCATGTTTAGAGACACAATATCGGTGTTTTAGACACATATGGAGGGAATCATACCGAACGTAATGGATTTATCTCTCACTTTTATTTTTTTTGATAAATGTCATATTCACCAATCAAATATTTTATGTGGAGTATTTATTAACCATAAAATTATTTTATGGGTATTATTTTTAATATTATTTTATTTTCATATTGATATTTTCTCTTCTTTCATTGTCAAAATGATTCGATTGATTATTAATTTTTAAGGGAATTTGATCTGTATTTTTATTTCTCTTAGATACATTCCAAATTCACCACTAATTTATTTTCATAGTATATATAATTCTCATTAATGTGTTATATGATTTGAATCCTTTGATATATTGGTAATTATATATCCACTTTATTATCTCTGTTTCATGGAGATTTAGAGTACAAAAGTAACCAAATGAGTAAGGTAGATTTTTCTCAAAATTCTTTCTTTGAGATGGATATTTTTATGCACTTATGTTATTTTACAAGTTTTATATACTGCCATTTGACATGTTATATCAAGAATATCAGAATATTCATGGTATTTTATGTAACACCCTGAGATTTTATGAAAAATATTATTTTAATTTCATTAATTTCTTATGTTTTATTCTACACCAAGATTACCTTGCGCTATACGCAACACCGTATTAGCTTGTAGTATACGCAACACTATTCTTGGACCGTGTTACACACAATTTTGATAATAGTTATTCTACGCAACATTGAGAATATATATATATATATATATATTAAATGTATAAATGAAGTATGGTTGGATTCTTTTATACGAAACAACGAATGATTCTTTCACAACACGCAACCCTGACTTGGCTTGCATTACACGCAATCGCCACCTTCCTCGATAGCGTGTGTTGTACACAATACCGGGTTTTAATAAACAATGTTATATTATTATAATATTGTCATGAACTAGCCGTTATGAATAGTATTAACTAAATTTTGAATTTTATAACATTATTATTCATCTTACACATTTCTAGAACATGGTATAAGAACAAAATGAATTTTTCGGGTAAAATAAGTATTTTTCAAAAAATGTAGTTTTGTCGCCTTTTGATGGAACACCCACTTTAAATCTAGTTTTTGACATGTTTATAAGTTAAATTTGACAAAATAAAATTCTTTTTTGGAATCACGAAATAAAAATTTACTTTGGATAAATTTTTCATATTATTCTGGTAACTTTCACATTTTAATGAATAGTAAAAACACGCTATATTTTAATTAAAAACAACTTTTTTCATCGTAATATCTTATCTGGTTAAATTATAATATTGAATGGTTTTAAAGTATAAATAGAATACATTTTTACCATTTAATATAATGTATGTCATTAGCATTGATTTTACCTTGAATTCGTAGGTTAAATCAATTCAATCTTTTGCAATGTTTTAAACAAAAACTCGTTTTTATTCGACAACGGGATTAATTTTAATTTAATTTCTGAAACTTCTGTGTATGGAATTTTAAAAAATGGATTCCATATTTGGAATAAGTGGGTCCAAATTATGTTAATAGGCTACTTTTTATTTTTGGAAATTATGAATAGTAACTACGGTAAATTTTATTTACCATAGTGAAAGGTAAATCGGGTAATTAAGGGTAAATATAATATTTTAAAATTACCCTAACAAATGTCAAAATCCTATTGGATGACTAAAAGTCTACCCATATCACCTAAGGGTCGGATTATATTCATTTAATTAAATTTTTTCAATGAAAATAATTTAATTATTATTAAAACCAAAGAATGTGACAACATGTCACTTTCTTAAATCTTATAAGTATAATAATTTTAATCTAGTGATAAACTTCATGAAACTTCGAACATGAATAGTCTCCAGAAAGATAATACAATTATCTACATCATAGGAATTTATTTATAATTTTTAGGGATTAAATAATTATCATTTATATGACACATAGATGATGCAGTAATTATCTTATTAATGAAATATTGACATAATTGATGTTATAAATGCCCAAATAAATGTAATTTGATACTTTTTATGACTTACACTAATTTTCTAGGCTAATATGACATGTTATTGTTGATTTAAATAAGTTGGTTCGAGCTTATCATTCTGTTATGAATTTCATAAAAATATTGTACCAAATAGTGTCAAAATTGACATAAAATAGTTTTTAAAACAAATGTTATATTATTAATTGTTATTTTATTCCTAAAAATCTAAGGTTCTTCCAAATGACTTAGATAAGATTATATATATTAATAATAAATAACTTGGGGTTCTTTTGGCTTGATATAGTAAGTTTATTAACCATATAGTGTAAGAAAACAAAAAGACACGGTAAAAGTTAAATTATTTAACTTAGGGTTAAATCTAATTGATAAGGTTAAAATAATAACCTAAACTTGTCTAAATCCTATTGGTTGATAGGCTTTCGACCCATACCCACTTTACCTTCGAAATAATACCCTTTGGAACCATTATAAACCGATTTTTACTTTAATATAAAATAATATTTTGAGATATTCCTAAGGTGCCCCTCTCCTCCCTTATAAAAGGGAACCTCCTCCCTCTCTTCCTCACACAACTTTGAGCATTCAAGCTCGGCCAAACCCTGCCAAAATCTCTTCTAAACTTCCCTAGTATCATCCTACAGGTCCTGGTCTTCTTCAAAGACCATCCTTAGTTCTTTAAGTGGAGGTTAATAAAAGGCGCGTCAAAAAGAGGTAATATCCATTACCGATCTTTTTCAATTTCATTCTTCTTCAACTTCTTCTTCTTTATTTGTTTCATGATAAAGTAATAACATCAGTATTACTTACATACTGATATGTTATTATAAATATGAAACAACCCTAATTCACCTTCTATCCATCCTACGGAAAAATGAAATCACCGCGCGTGCGTACGTACGGAATACCGTCTCCACGCCGTGGTGTAATCTATTTTCCACCATCACCTTAAAAGGATGAGTATAATGGTGTAATGAGTAACTATATATGATTATTATAAATTGATATTGATACTGAAATAGTATACATACACTTCAACACAATTCCACGACCATGGGAACGATATCATCGCTCGTGCGTACGTACGGACTACCGTCTCCACGATGCGATGAGATTCATTCTCAATGATTAACCATTCATGAATGATTATAAAGTATATATAATTTGTACTAATGAAATATATGAAATAATAATGATACTGTATTTATTTATATATTTATATGTATGTCATCTACTTAATTCAATTCAATTCAATAAGGAAACGAAAACAGCGTTCATGCGTACGTACAGACTACCGTCTCCATGAACGGTGTATTTCTTTCAATTTAATGATTTATTATATATATGTATATCCTTAATATATATATATATATAAATCATGTTTTATGTTCTGGAATTAATTAATCATGATCTACGTAATCATATGAATAATTACAAGTCAAAACAAGGACGACAAATGAAACAATTTTACCCAAAACACTCTTTAACATGGAATTTACAAAAGAACGGGTAATATAAAGTCATAAGTGAACCATATATGATATCATAACAATGAATATGATTCTGTAATAAGTAAATGACATTATTTAAATCATTATACAGGAGGTTCGGACACTTACGAAGCAAATCGGACCTAAGGTAAGGGATAAATTTTCAATCTCATTTTTATCCGAGATTGCTTATACGTAAGTATTTACTAGGGTTACATTTATCATCCATGACCATGTTTTCTAAAAATGTTTTTATAAAATGTTTACCATTATTCCATGAATTTTTAAAGTCATTTTTACCCTTTATTTACTTTTTACCACATTGTATGAATGGAATCTTTCCTTTGGTTACCGTATAAGGTACTTTTTGACTTTTCCGACAAAAGTACGAGGAGAATGTTATTTTTAACTTATACGGAGTGAACGGATTTTTACGGTTTCATAAAAGATCATTTTCAAGAATCTTCCTTTACAAGATTGCATGATTATTTTCAACAAAACCCTTATCTTTAAAAATTGCATGGAATTTTGTGAAAAGAAAATGATTTTAAAGAAGAAAGGATATTTTCCTCAAAAATTCATTTCAAGTGTTTTTCTCAAAACTATTTGCTATCTAAGATGACATTATTTGATATGTATGTTTCAAGTAAAATGTCTCTATGATTTAAATGGTTTCAATTTTCTTATGATGAAATGATATCAATTGTTTATGGATTGTAATGTCATGATGTTTAAGATTCCCATTTGTATTGCATGGGTTATGCAATGATGTATGATTTATGATTTTGTGGCAAACATAAGAATGGTATCATTATGAGATGGGTGGGACCTATATCTCCCTCCAATGCATTGGGTAAAGATTTTATATCTCATGAGATAGACATGGCTGAAATGGTAGGTTATACCGGTTCAGTGAAACAGGACTGAAACGAGGGTTACTCGATTCAGAAAGGGACTTTGTCCACTAAGATAGTCTTGGCAATGAGTCTTGACTAACAAGAAATGCTTCTCTATGATTATGTTTGTATGACACAAAGTTTCATGTTTTAAGTTATGATTATTGGGATTTCATTACACTACTATGATTTATCCCATGTTATGAAATTATGCTCTCTTTTGCAGGTTAAGATTTCCAAAAGTTATGTTCTTATGAATATGATGTGATTGATTTTTCTTTTGTATACCCTTACTGAGCATTTGAGCTCACCCTTTTATGTTTTCTTTTCCCCAGGATATAAAGAAAAATTTTAGGTAAAAAAAAGGAAGATCTTTATGGGATATGTTGAAGATCTTTCACCAGGATTAGACGATTATATTCTGAGTTTCCAAAGACACTAAACTATTACGATCCTTGTTGGTGTGTTTTTGTTATGTACTTAGTATTCCGCAAATGTAATGTAATTTCAATGTACTTCAAGCTACGGGTCTCTACAGTTGGTATCAAAGGAAAGGTTTAGTCAACATTTAGAAACTAGGATGCGAAAACATTAGTGAGATCCCTAGAGACATTTCTAAGGTATGTCTAGGGATGTCCCTAAGGATAAGTATATGTATAGGATACAGTCCTAGAACTACGGTAACAATCATATAATTTAACATAAGATGTTAGATATTAAGGGTACTCCCCCTTTATTATGTTGTTTTCCCTAGCATGATTTTTGCCTCTCACACTATTCTTTTTTGGGTTTTAGAAAATGGCTGGAAACAAGATGATTCATGATAATGGAGGATATGATGGACAAGGGAATGATATTCTTCATAATGAAATGGGATTTGGAAGTCCAAACATAATTATTATGCCGAATCAGCAATATCATAATATGATCAATAAAGTAAAATTTGGTAAGTTTCCTGACTCGGCTAATAAGAGAAAGATGGAGTTTCATGATGAGCATAGAGGAAATAAAGTTCAATTTCCCCTATGTAAATCATGTGGGAAGAGGCATCAAGGAGAATGTTTCAAAGGAACTGAAAGATGCTTTGGGTGTGGAAAAGAAGGACACAAATCAAGTAAATGAAAAGGAAAAGGTTCAGTTAACAACATGGATGAGGATAATGGTATTGCTACGACATCAACAATGGTTAAATGTTTTAAATGTGGAATGTACGGGCATTATGCAAACCAATTCCCTAAGGGAAAGTCTCATGAAGATAATTAGTATGGTCGTATGGGAAGAATTTATCTGGATGATGATGAAGAGACTACAAATGATATGTGAGATGAAAGAATTGTGGAAGCTCGGTCAATGGTTTAAGAATGTAGTGGAATGATTACATGTTTATCAAGTGTAATGTTGTATAAGTAATCTCATTGTACTATGGAATAAAGAGACATCTAAGGATTGTTACACTGTTGTCTTTCCTTGAGTTTTGAAAGTGTATGATTAATGGTACCAGTATCCATGAATGGTTATTCAGATATTTTTGGAATGTATATGATATGCGCATAATGAAGGGATAAGACGATAATGAGATGTTTGATTGTATTCATGAGCTCATGATTGATATAAGGACTAAGTGATATAATGGTTTGAGTATAAGTAATTTTGAGGATTTTGGTTTATGGAAAGTGTTAACTTTTAACTGCATTCATGTTTTCACTATGGTTCAATGGGTATTCAAGAGAATACATGATTAAGGCCTTTGAATGTTTGGAATGTGACCAACAAAACATATCTTAGGACATATGGGGATCAACGATGGTATTAAATCTCTGGTAATCGTTTTCACTATATTATGAGAGTGGACTACAATATTATGAATAAGCCTAAAGATTGGAATGGATTATGTTAGACATAAGTTAGTATTGTTTAAGGATAGAACTTTTGATATTATTTATGTGATGTTATAGTAATGTAGTTTTAGCAAAAGGACAACCTGCAGGACGGGCGACAGCCCGTCGATTCGGACAAGGCCGTGGGAATCGAACCCACAACCGAAGTGCAACTGGCCTTTATCGCCTACCACTGACCTACAGGAAGTCCATGTTTAGTAGAAACTAGTTTTATTATATTAAGCAGTATGATATGTGAAGTATAAGTTCATTTTAGGAACCATATATGATTAATCTCACTATAGATAAACTTATGTATTTTTTGATAACTTTTCAAACCTTTTGTTTGAGACAGATGGAATGACCCATCATTCTATCACATGATCTGCTAACACATCACGAATGACAAATTCAACTTCATTTCTTTAAGAGATGAAGTGGAAATTGTCCAAAGAACGACAAACGGTGAGACTATACCAAAATCAAGAAAGTATTTCTTCTAATTCCAATTTCATCAACTTTAGGGAAATGATCTTGAAAACCAAAAATGTTGTCTTAGTGCTCTTATAACTGATGAATCAGATGGTACCTTAGATCATCACAAATTTATGGCTTTGTGATTTCTAGCTTTTCCATAGCCATGTTCTCTACCACTCTCCATTAGAACATGATGGTTAGATTTCTCTTCCATATCCATATTTTCACCTATGTGGAAACCCAGTGATTAGTTTATTTGGGTAACCGTTACGTTTCATACTTTTGTTTTTAAAGATAAGTTTTGGTTTTCCTTTTTACGATGTGGGTTTCTATCAAAGAAACTTTCAAATATTAAACCATTTATAACCCCGACGAATTTCGAGGGAGAAATTCATTTTAAGGGGGGTAGAATGTAACACCCTGAGATTTTATGAAAAATATTATTTTAATTTCATTAATGTCTTATGTTTTATTATACACCAAGATTACTTTGCGCTATACGCAACACCGTATTAGCTTGTAGTATACGCAACACTATTCTTGGACCGTGTTATACACAATTTTGATAATAGTTATTCTACGCAACATTGAGAATATATATATATATATTAAATGTATAAATGAAATATGGTTGGATTATTTTATACGAAACAACGAATGATTCTTTCACAACACGCAACCCTGACTTGGCTTGCATTACACGCAATCGCGACCTTCCTCGATAGCGTGTGTTGTACACAATACCGGGTTTTAATAAACAATGTTATATTTTTATAATATTGTCATGAACTAGCCGTTATGAATATTATTAACTAAATTTTTAATTTTATAACATTATTATTAATCTTACACATTTCTAGAACATGGTATAAGAACAAAATAAATTTTTCGGGTAAAATAAGTATTTTTCAAAAAATGCAGTTTTGCCACCTTTTGATGGCGCACCCACTTTAAATCTATTTTTTGACATGTTTATAAGTTCAATTTGACAAAATAAAATTCTTCTTTGTAATCAAGAAATAAAAATTTACTTTGGATAAATTTTTCATATTATTCTGGTAACTTTCACATTTTAATGAATAGTAAAAACACGCTATATTTTAATTAAAAACAACTTTTTTCATCGTAATATCTTATGTGGTTAAATTATAATATTGAATGGTTTTAAAGTATAAATAGAATATATTTTTACCATTTAATATAATGTATGTCATTAGCATTGATTTTACCTTGAATTCGTAGGTTAAATCAATTCAATCTTTTGCAATGTTTTAAACAAAAACCCGTTTTTATTCGACAACGATATTAATTTTAATTTAATTTCTGAAACTTCTGTGTATGGAATTTTAAAAAATGTATTCCTTATTTGGAATCAGTGGGTCCAAATTATGTTAATAGGCTACTTTATATTTTTGGAAATTATGAATAGTAACTACGGTAAATTTTATTTATCATAGTGAAAGGTAAATCGGGTAATTAAGGGTAAATATAATATTTTAAAATTACCCTAACAAATGTCAAAATCCTATTGGATGACTCAAAGTCGACCCATATCACCTAGGGGTCGGATTATATTCATTTAATTAAATTTTTTCAATGAAAATAATTTATTTATTATTAAAACCAAAGAATGTGACAACATGTCACTTTCTTAAATCTTATAAGTATAATAATTTTAATCTAGTGATAAACTTCATGAAACTTCGAACATGAATAGTCTCCAGAAATATAATACAATTATCTACATCATATGAATTTATTTATAATTTTTAGGGATTAAATAGTTATCATTTATATGACACATAGATGATGCAGTAATTATCTTATTAATGAAATATTAACATAATTGATGTTATAAATGCCCAAATAAATGTAATTTTATACTTTTTATGACTTACACTAATTTTCTAGGTTAATATGACATGTTATTGTTGATTTAAGTAAGTTGGTTCGAACTTATCATTCTGTTATGAATTTCATAAAAATCTTGTACCAAATAGTGTCAAAATTGACATAAAATAGTTTTTAAAATAAATATTATATTATTAATTGTTATTTTATTCCTAAAAATCTAAGGTTCTGCCAAATGACTTATATAAGATTATATATATTAATAATAAACAACTTGGGGTTCTTATGGCTTGATATAGTAAGTTTATTAACCATATAGTGTAAGAAAACAAAAAGACACGGTAAAAGTTAAATTATTTAACTTAGGGTTAAATCTAATTGATAAGGTTAAAATAATAACCTAAACTTGTCTAAATCCTATTTGTTGATATGATTTCGACCCATTCCCACATTACCTTATAAATAAGACCCTTTGGAACCATTATATACAGATTTTGACTTTAATATAAAATAATATTTTGAGATATTCCTAAGGTGCCCCTCTCCTCCCTTATAAAAGGGAACCTCCTCCCTCTCTTCCTCACACAACTTTGAGCCTTCAAGCTTGGCCAACCCCTACCAAAATCTCTTCTAAACTTACCTAGTATCATCCTAGAGGTCCTGGTCTTCTTAAAAGACCATCCTTAGTTCTTTAAGTGGAGGTTAAAAAAAGGCGCGTCAAAAAGAGGTAATATCCATTACCGATCTTTTTCAATTTCATTCTTCTTCAACTTCTTCTTCTTTATTTATTTCATGATAAAGTAATAAAATCAGTATTACTTACATACTGATATTTTATTATAAATATGAAACAACCCTAATTCACCTTCTATCCATCCTACGGAAAAATGAAATCACCACGCGTGCGTACATACGGAATACCGTCTCCACGCCGTGGTGTAATCTGTTTTCCACCATCACCTTAAAAGGATGAGTATAATGGTGTAATGAGTAACTATATATGATTATTATAAAGTGATATTGATACTGAAATAGTATACATACACTTCAACACAATTCCATGACCATGGGAACGATATCATCGCTCGTGCGTACGTACGGACTACCGTCTCCACGATGCGATGAGATTCATTCTCAATGATTAACCATTCATGAATGATTATAAAGTATATATAATTTTTACTAATGAAATATATGACATAATAATGATACTGTATTTATTTATATATTTATATGTATTTCATCTACTTAATTCCATTCAATTCAATAAGGAAACGAAAACAGCGTTCATGCGTACGTACGGACTACCGTCTCCATGAACGGTGTATTTCTTTCAATGTAATGATTTATTATATATATGTATATCCTGAATATATATATATATATATAAATCATGTTTTATGTTCTGGAATTAAGTAATCATGATCTAAGTAATCATATGAATAATTACAAGTCAAAACACGGACGACAAATGAAACAATTTTACCCAAAACACTCTTTAACATGGAATTTACAAAAGAACGGGTAATATAAAGTCATAAGTGAACCATATATGATATCATAACAATGAATATGATTCTGTAATAAGTAAATGACATTATTTAAATCATTATACAGGAGGTTCGGACACTTACGAAGTAAATCGGACCTAAGGTAAGGGATAAATTTTCAATCTCATTTTTATCCTAGATTGCTTATACGTAAGTATTTACTGGGGTTACATTTATCATCCATGCCCATGTTTTCTAAAAATGTTTTTATAAAATGTTTACCATTCTTCCATGAATGTTTAAAGTCATTTTTACCCTTTATTGACTTTTTACCACATTGTATGAATGGAATCTTTCCTTTGGTTACCGTATAAGGTACTTTTTGACTTTTCCGACAAAAGTACGAGGAGAATGTTATTTTTAACTTATACGGAGTGAACGGATTTTTACGGTTTCATAAAACCTCATTTTCAAGAAGCTTCCTTTACAATATTGCATGATTATTTTAAAAAAAAACCCTTATCTTTTAAAATTGCATGGAATTTTGTGAAAAGAAAATGATTTTAAAGAAGAAAGGATATTTTCCTCAAAAATTCATTTCAAGTGTTTTTCTCAAAACTATTTTCTATCTAAGATGACATTATTTGATATGTATGTTTCAAGTAAAATGTCTCTATGATTTAAATGGTTTCAATTTTCTTATGATGAAATGATATCAATTGTTTATGGATTGTAATGTCATGATGTTTAAGATTCCCATTTGTATTGCATGGGTTATGCAATGATGTATGATTTATGATTTTGTGGCACACATAAGAATGGTATCATTATGAGATGGGTGGGACCTATATCTCCCTCCAATGCATTGGGTAAATATTTTATATCTCATGAGATAGACATGGCTGAAATGGTAGGTTATACCGGTTCAGTGAAACAGGACTGAAACGAGGGTTACTCGATTCAGAAAGGGACCTTGTCCACTAAGATTGTCTTGGCAATGAGTCTTGACTAACATGAAATGATTCTCTATGATTATTTGTGTATGCCACAAAGTTTCATGTTTTAAGTTATGATTATTGGGATTTCATTTCACTACTATGATTTATCCCATGTTATGAAATTATGCTCTCTTTTGCAGTTTAAGATTTCCAAAAGTTATGTTCTTATGAATATAATGTGATTGATTTTTCTTTTGTATACCCTTACTGAGCATTTGAGCTCACCCTTTTATGTTTTCTTTTCCCCAGGATATAAAGAAAAGTTTTAGGTAAAAAAAAAGAAGATCTTTATGGGAGATGTTGAAGATCTTTCACCAGGATTAGAAGATTATATTCCGAGTTTCCAAAGACACTAAACTATTACGATCCTTGTTGGTGTGTTTTTGTTATGTACTAAGTATTCCGCAAATGTAATGTAATGTCAATGTACTTCAAGCTACGGGTCTCTACATTTTATGCATCGTGTAATGTTATTAATTCACCGGGATAATTATTAAAATGATTCAACGTGGTATGGGAAATATTGGAATGTTTTATTATTGTTTATCTCAATAGATGTTATAAAAATATATCCTCCAATAGGAAAATGTTTTTAATGTAATGTTTTTTGTTTAAAGGTATTTATGGAATAATGATGATTTCAAATTTATTTTTATGAAAAAATTAATTAATTTTTTTTAAATCATTATTCATATGTTTTCAAGGAAAATTGTTTTCAAATGTTTTTCTTTATTTCATTTACTATTTTAATGGTTCCATTATAAGGTTTAAAAAAATTAATTTTAAATGGATTCATATTTAAAAAATATTTTTTTCAATGATTTAATGATATTATCTCTAGTAAATGTTTTAAATTACTTTTTCATGATATCATTATATGTTTTGAATGAGGTTTTAATGGAAATGGGTTTTAAAAGTGTTTTATTTGATAAGAAGTGGATTTTTTGTAATATTAATATTCCAAATGATCAATCAAAATATTTCACCATATAATATGAAAATATTTATATATTTCAATAATACAATATATATAATTTCTCTGAATGGTTTATTTTCTGATGTCATGATGTTTAAGAAACTCGGTTCATTTCATGGGTTAAACTTATAGTGTAAAAATTATAAAACCTGTATCATTTCCAATTTTTATGATAGTATTAGATGTTTATGAAACCTATTCCATTTTATTGGTTATGATATGATTTTATATGATCTTTTGTAACCTATATGTTTTATTTAATTATCATATGGGTGAGACCTATATCTCCTTTCAATGCATTGGTTATTAATTTATATCTCTTGTGAAATACATAAATGTCCTTATCTTAAAATATGGTTATGGGAGTGAACCATAACTACCTATATAGTTATAGGTATTAATTTTGAAAATAATGATGGTTTGGGATGTAAACCCATTCTACTAAGATGTCCTCTTTAAGTGATTCCTTCATTACTATGGAAGTAATTTTATATTCTAATGAGAATTAAACAATCAAATTTATTATTTTGGGGTTATTCATTCATAGACTATGTTCTTTATTGACTTATGAATAATTTCTTATTAAATATAAATCTTTAATCGATGATTCCTGTTTATGGACATTGATATGCATTGTATGATCTTCTACTTCCATGATCATATTCTCATACCTTTATGCTCATGGATACTATTACACGTCTCTATTGATTACCCTTAATGAGCATATGAGATCACCCCAATTCATATTTTTTCTTTTCCCCATGTTATAAATAATGGTTTTAGTTAGTGGAACAAATGTGGATGATCTTCATGGGAGATTTGGACGATCCTTCTCCAAATTAGAAGAATGTGTTCTATGTTTCCAAAATAACTAATATAAGGACCTGAGTATAAACATTACTTAATCTAGTTATTTCAACTATATTTCACTTCATTGAATTCCCAGAGATCATTTATGTTTATTTTTTATAATGTTAGGACATAACTCATACATATCAACCTGCAATAATACAAATTGGGTACTATTAAAACAATATCCATTTCCACTATTGAATATCTTGTTTATCACAAAACAACAACTTGACTTACATATTTCCCTTACACATCCTTATAATCATTAAAAAACATTTGAAAATATGTTATGAGTGTAAAAATTTCAATAAGGGATATAAAAAGAAGGAAATAACTCAATTAGTGCATGAATACATATGAATTTCTTTTCACAAAGACATACTTCTCACACGTATGTACTTACATTGTGAAACATGATATTTACAAAAAATATTACATAAAATATATAAATCAAAAAAGGTAACATGGGTCATTACATTATTATATTGTAACCCTCATGACTACCTTATGATTTGTAGCACTTATGGATACCATATGTTGGAACCATCAGTGTTAAAATTAGAGTAGCTGCATGGTAGACCTCCAACATACACATAACCAATTCATTGGAGTGTGATAAAAGTACCACATCTCATTATAAAAAAACCCTAATAACCATAGCATTATCATAAAACATGAATAGTTTCATAAAATCATTGATTTTGAATTACGTAAAATAGAATTTTAAAAAGGGATTTTTAAAGGAAAGTCACATATAAATAACATAAAATCAATGTTAGATTTAATATAATGAAATGATTATGTATTTACACTATAAATCAACATAATAAAAAATAATATAAAATATCTTCATTACAGTTTTAATCTTATTAGAATATAAATAATGAAGTATAAGGTTAACCCAAATAATGTAAATTGGGATAAGAATTTATTTACATCGGGTCTTTGTTACATCAAAATTGATTAAAAATATTATATAATTGTTAAAAGAGTGTTATAAATATTTTTCCAAATAATATTTAGGTTTAAAAATCCCCTTATATGATCATTTTATAACATCATTCATCCAATTTATTAAAAATATTTTGTTATTTCCATTTATTTTGGTGTGTTCTTTAAATCGCTTCTATGGACTTTTTATAAAGGATTTTCTTATCGAATGGACAGGGAACTACTAAATTAGAATGAAATGGTGTGAATTTTTTTCTATAATATAAAATGATTCTATAAATAAATTTGTTTATATGGTATGAGGATGAATCCTTAGATAAATCATAAGTGATATTCATTTAGATCATTTTGGTGGTTCTTCGATCACCACAAACTTGTTTCATCGTATACCATTATTATTATGAATATAAGTTAATTCAAAAACATAAGAGAGGAAATACAATAAAAATTAAAATCTTTTTAATCCAATAATTTTTTTACGACCATCTTGGATAGAAGTAAAATAAATTGAGGACAAATCGTCCATTATATTGTTAAATCAATGCATCACATGAAATGTATTTATTTTTAGAATGAGGGGAAGATGAGAAGAATAATTATGATGAATTTTCCCATAAAAATTATAAAACTAAAAAGTATATATAATAATATTTCTTCAATACCTCTTGGATGAGGGCATGCGAATATAGTGTAAGAAAAGAAAATAATTGAAATGAAAACCGATGAAAATGAAAGATAATTTTTACCTCCTAATATTTTCTCTTTTAGATCCACTTTAAGGACTAGGTTTTTTTATTTAGCTATGACCATAAGGTATTGGACATGGGAAGGATAATTGTTAATGATATTGGGAAGAATTAAGACAATTATCAATGTTTGATAGGTGTGAGAGGAACAAGGGGTGAGTGTCATATTTATAGTGTATGAGAGGAGAGGGTTTCCATTATTTTAATAAATTTTTTAATATTTTTGATCAAGACTATGAATAGTCTTTATTAATTTGACCCAAAATAGTAATTATATATTTTTGAGTTATAAGCGAGGGTGATTACATCATCCATTATTCTATGAATACTTTATTTATCATATTATGTATATATATAGTAAATTATTGTATTTCAGTATTCATAAATAATTCATGTATTTCTAAAAAGTCCCAAAAATTCACACTATCCATTTTTCAATGTATAGAATTAAAAAATGAACTACATTTTATCCAAATAATACCTTCAATATCAGAAAACTGATTTTGAAATAAAATCAAAATTTATTAAAAAAATTATTACTAGAACTGATTTTATAACAACATTAAAATTAAATCAAGGTCTCATATATAATTATAAATACATTCATTGGTGAGGTTACTATTCATTTATTATATTACTATTCATAAGGGTAACAATAATATTCATAATGGTTGGCTACTATTCAATATAATTTATTTTTGTCCTATTAGACTCCAAAAAACTTATTGATCACAACGAGGTATGATCATTTTTCAAAATTACGATCATAATAGAGGAAAATTTATATATCATAGCTATTTCACTAATATATCCTTAATTAAAACATTAATCATGTAGAGTCTCAATGTTTAATAAATTTCAAATTATTTTTAAAATGTTGGGGTGTTATATTCTCCCCACCTTCTAAAAAATATGTCCCTAAAATTGTATTTACCTATTAAACATGTGAGGGTACCTTTCCCTCATGGGATTTTGAGATTCTCTTATTTTCTTCACCCATGTTGTTTCTCATAAAATCCTTTACCTGGTGGATTACATTATTCCACAATACATTTTCACTTTGATCCAGAATCTAAATAAGATTCTCTTCATAAGAAAGGTTTCGTTCAATCTGAATTGCTTTTGGGCTCCAAACATTATGTGAATCTTGAAAATACATTCTCAAAATCCAATTATGGAAAACATTGTGTACCTACAAAAAAATAATAGGCAATGCTACTCGGTAAGATACTAGTAAAAAAATTCTGGAATATATAGAGTCTTATAATGCGTGTACTTATCTTTCCATTCATACCCAAACACATAACACTTTTCCATGCTATGATTCTATGAAAAATTGGATCACATACCCCAAAATTTAAGTCTTTATTCTTGTAATCTGCATAAATGATTTTCCTGATCTAATCATTACTCATATGTTATTGGATCATCATTATTTTCTCATCCACTACATCTATTAATTATGGTCCCATAAACTTCCTTTCCTTGACTTCATCAAAAAAATATTGAATTACAAATTGAATCCAATATAATTCCTTAAAAGGATCCATCTACATATTGGAATGAAATAATTTATAATATAAAAAATAAACTAAATAATTATGTTGATCCCAATTTCCATGGCAAACCATTGAACAATATCGATGAATATCTCTCAATATTGGAATCATCCATTTTGGCTGCCATTCATATTGATGATTAAAAGTTAAACATAAATTAAATAAACTTCTCGATGACTTTTGAAGGACACTCAAAAGGATAGAAGTGAATATGTGATCATGATTAAAAACAATGGAAAGTGGAACTCAAAGTAACCAGATAATATCATTGAGGTATAGTCATGAAATCCTATCGGAAGAAAAAATATATAGAATAGAAATGAATTGAGAAGATTTAGTCAATTGATCAATGATAAAGGGGATTTTATTATTACACCATGATGTATTTGGTTGTCCCATAATGAATTCCATGGATATATTTTTTCATTTCCACTCTAGAACTAGTTATGTTTGAAGCATCCCCTTTGGTAACATCATCACATCTTTAACCAGTTGACATGAAAAAAATTCATGGTAAAATATGAAATATCACTTTTCATTCCATCCCACCAGTAATACTCTGAAAGGTCTATATACATATTTGTTCTTATAGGATGAACTAAAAAAAGAACTATTAGATTCAAAAAGAAAATATATCTTTAGCTGAGAATCACAAGGTATATATAATATCATTCCAAATATTAGAACTCCATATTTATCAATGTTAAATTCTGGAAACTTAGCCATTTTAAATAATTCTACCTTTTCCTGTAACTCCCTATCATTCTTATACATTTTGTTTATTTTTTATGAAGATGATGACTACATTGAAAACTGAATAAAAAAAGATGAATTTTATACGACATTAACATCTTTGAAATAGTTTATTAAATTGTTAATTAATGGGTCTTGTTATAGCCATAACATAGTTAATGATGTATGATGTTTATGACTCAAGTTAACCAACTCTTTTATTCTTTTCCGGGATAGTTGTTGATTGTGAAATCATAATCGTTAGTCAATTAATTCCATATTTTTTACATCATTTTTATATCTGTTTGAGTGAATATATACATAATACTTTTTTTGTTGGTGTATATATAAAATTTTTCTCTGTATAAATGAGTTTTGGAAATTTTTAAACAATAAAACACAACATATAATTCTAACTCAAAAATGGGATAATTTAACTAATGAGATATTAGTTGTCTTGAAGAAAAAATAATTACCTGATCATTCTGTATCAGAACACAACCATGTACCTTTAATGAATCTCCATTATAGAAGAAAAACTATCCATTTCTGGATGATAGGGTCAGAACTAGAGCATTTTATAATCTTATTTTCAATTATTGAAAACAATCATCACATTCTTTTGTCTATTCTAATATTACTCATTTTGGAGTTAACCAAATTAGTAGACTAGATAACCGTGAAATGTTTTCAACAAACATCCATTAATAGCCTTCCAAACAATGGAAACTATGAATATTGGTTATATTTTTGTGTCTTGACCATTATTATACAACATTAATTTTATAAAGTTCAACAGTTATTCCATCGTTAGAAATAAGATGACAAACGAATGAAATTTTTTGTAAGAAACATTCACACTTTCTGAATTTTCCATATAGTTTGTTTTATTTTATAGTTTTCTGAAAAACACTTAGATGATTTTCATGCTCTAATTTAATTCTTCATTATACCATAATTTCATATATATAAATACCGAAAACATCTCCAAGAACACCTAGAATATTCTATTAATAAGATCCATGAATACAAAAGGTGCACCAGTTAACCCAAATTACATAACAAAAAATTCATAATGACCATAACTAGTTCAAAAACTATTTTTAGATTACCATCCTCATTCACCATCAGCTAATGGAACCCAGATCTCAAGTCAATCATGGAAAAATAATAAACTTCCTAGAGCTCATCAATCAAGTAATCAGTGTGTGGTAATGGTTACTTATTCTTAACAGTAATGTTATTCAAACCCATATAATGAATGAAAGTCTCACCGAACAATCATTATTTTTAATGAAAAAATAGAATCTACCAATGGTGATGTCCTAGGATGAATAAATCATTTATTAAGAACCACCCACCACTGATTTATCAATTAAATAATTTCTAATTGAGTCATTCGAAAAGGGGGATTTGAAATTATCATAGCATCGGGAACTATGTAAATTGTAAATTCAGCATCTCTATCTTGTATAACACTAGGTAGCCCATCAGTAAAAACATAAAGGTATTAATTTACCACTAGTAAATCATCAATCTGAGTAGTTCCATTGTTTCCAATAATATGAGAATGATAACATTAATTTCCATATTTCTATAGTTTTCTACATCCTAATATGTTTTCAATTGTGTAGGTTTGTAATTTTATATTGACTAAAACTTTTTCTGAAAAACAACATATTTATCTCTACAATCAATCCAAGAATTATAAACAAAAATCCAATACATACCCAGATTGACACAAAACTCTACTAATGGAAGTAAGGGTTTGCAGGTAATGTATTTCCATAGATTTAAATTTGAAGATTCTTAAAATTCCTTTTTTCTATAATATTTTCTCTTTGTGATTAAAAAATAAGTTCTAGTCTCATTTGTTGAGGTGATATTTCAATGTTTATTGAAAAGTTATCTAAAATAAAGGTATGTATTGACACCGTATCAAAATATACATTCACAAAATATTAGTAACTAAAAATATTAACTTATTAAACTTATTTGGAAGGCCTGACATCATATAATGTAGTTATAAAGTATTTCACTACAACTTTGTAGTTATTTCTCGGCTCCTTCCCATGACTCAAATTGATTTTTGGGTGATAATTTTCACAATAACCAATCTCACAACATTTGAAACACATTACAGCTTTGTTATCAAAATTTATCATAAGATCATTTTCATTACAATATCGGGAAATATGTCCAAACTTATCATATAAAAAACACATCCTAGTTTTGATAAGACATTCCCCAGGGTGCTTTTTACCACACAGTTCACAAAATAGAAATTGGACTTTCATATAACCAATGTTATTTGATTGATTCTTACATGTCTCTTTACAACTAGACTTATTCTTATTTGTTTTTTCAAAATATAGGAGATATTCTAAAAACTCAATTTCTAACCTATCGAATCATTAGACATTTTTCTAGTAAATTTTTAAACATTAGGAGTCCAATTCCCTTTGGTATCTTGGTTTCAATCCTTAGTAAACGTAATTGATGTTTCAATCATGAAACGAAATTAGATTTGAAACATATCTTTAATATCAGGATAAGTTGTTTTCAGATATGTCCAATGAATATTCATGCATTTCTATCAATTAATGGAATTAATTCCCCATCATATTTTCAACCATGGTAAGAAAATATTTTTCAGGTAAAGACTTCTAAATTCATCCCACTCAAAGGTTTCAATATTCCCTCTATCCTTGATATTCTTGACCATTGACCACTAGTGATATTATTCTTCTTCACAATGATAAATGTATAGAGTAATAATTTTATTATCTGATCATCCAAAAACATAAAATATATTTTCAAGGAATATAATAAATTATTTAACCGCTCCTCAGATATAAAATCCACTGAAAGTAAGAGGGTGTTGCCTCATAAAATGTTCCACTATAGTCATGTTCCTCTATGGTAGCTTTAGTTATTTTCCAACATTGATGGAACTTCCAGGTATCAAATGTGTAAGTAGAACCACTACTATCATAAACAAAATGGTACCTATTTCTACCATTTCAGATTGAGGATTCAAAAAGATATCAGCCTCTCGTTTCCATCCAACTTCATCTTCCAAATTTATTCTATAGAAAAATATAATGAACCAAAATATAATAGATGAATAAACATGATAATCATTAAATTATATATTATTTAAAAATAAAAAAGTTAAAAATCATTATGGTATCATGTGAACATCATACTAACCCTAATTTTTTCTAAACTGTGCTTTGATTTCAAGTATAAACACCCAAAAAAACATTGCATAATATTTATATTTCAACTAGATTTCACTAAATCACATTGTGGAATAACATTTCAGTTTATTGTTTTAGAAATTTAGTAAATAAATTTTAAATATTAACCCATATGCATTCAATTTGGGTACCATTAAAACAGTATCCATTTCATCTAAAACATTATATTTTTAACACAAAACAACACAATTATTTTTTTGATAAATATTTATAACATTTAACATGAATTTATTATTTATATTAAACAACCCTATAACCTATTAAAAAATTTAAAAACATGGGATAATCATAATAACATTGTTATGGGATATAAAAAGAAGGAAGGAAACTAATTAGTCCATGAAGACATATGAAATCATTTTCACAACGACACACTTCTCACCCATATATAGTTAGATTGTGAAACATGAAATTTACATGAATCAATCGAGAACATATATAAAACCATAAATTTGAAATAGGCAATTACTTTCTTTCATGATAACCTATAGGGATACCATATGATTATTAACCCTCACCACTATATTACAATGTAACCCTCAATGCTACCTTATGGTGTAACCATCGTACATACATTTGGAGTAATCATTCATTTGACCTCCAACACACACATAAAAAATGAATTGGAGGGTTCTATAGGTCATACTCATCATTATAATAAATTTCCAAGAACCATAAAATAATATTAAAACATTAATTATTTCATAAAAACATTTCATTGTAATTTTATAAAATAGAATTTTAAAAGGGGACTTTTGAAGGAAAGTCCCATACAAATATCCTATTATAAATGTGAGAAATAATATATTGAAAATATTATGTGTATACAATGTAAATACACATAAGTAAACATAATACATATGAAATTACTTACAAAAATAATATCACTAGAATATAATTAATGAGGTAGAAGGTTATCCCAATGAATGAAAATGGGGTTAAAAATTACCTTACCTCAGCTACCTCTTACTTGAATCTTGTTTAAATATCCTATATAATTTTTCAAAGAGTCGTATTAATCTTCCATAGAAAAATTTTATTGTTTATAACACCTTATATAATTATTTTAAAACATCATTCATCACATTTATTAATAATATTTTTTTTATTTTCATTGACTCGGGTAAGTTATTTACATGATTTCCATGGTCAGTTCATAAATGATTTTATGGTCAAATAGAAGTAAAACTATTTAAGTGGAATGAAATGGTGTTAATATGTTTCTATAATATTAAATGATTCCAAACATCGTTTTGGTTATATGTTTTGGTGATGAATGAGCAGATAAATCATTTGGGATTTTCATTTAGATCATTTGAGTGATTCTTCGATAATAAATATATTTATCATCATATACCAATAATATAGTGAATATCAGATAATTAAAAATCATAATAGAGGTAATATAATGCACCTTAAAATCTGTTTGAACCATTAAAATGGTTTTACAACTATCATGGATGTAATTAATGAAAATTGAGGACACATTATACACAATATCGGTAAATAAACAAAACAAGGATGGAGTTTTTATTCTCAATATAAGAGAAGAGGTTAAGAAGAATGATGATTATTTTTTCACATAAAAATGATAAAAATAAAGAATATATTTAATAATATATCTTATATTCTTCTTAGATAAAGGGGGTGAATAGATTACACGAAAATAAAAGAATTTAAATGAAAAGTCTTGATAGTTAAAGACAAATTGTACCTCATGATCTCTTCACTATGAGATCCTCTTTACATCCTTTGGAAATTATGAAATAATTAGAGATGTAATATGAAGTGGGGGTGAGGGTGGTATTTATAGTTTAGGAGATGAAAGGGTTTTCTATTATTTTAATCAATAGTTTATCATTTTTGGTCATGATTATGAATATTCTGTATTCATATGTACTAAATTAGTAAATAGAGAATGTGAGGTTCAACCAAGGGCTCTTATATCCTACAAGATTCTAGAAATAGTTTATTTAACATATAATGTATATATACAGTAAATTATCGTATTTCAATATTTTTCAAAAATACGAGTAATTAAAAAAAAATTCAAAATAGTAACCCTAAAAAGTTTTCAATGTGTATAAATAAAAACGAAGACAAATTTATCAATTTAATTTAATAAAAATTAGAAAAAAAAATTATCTAAATTAATCAAATTTTAGTCCAAAAAACTATTAAAATTATAAATGATTTTATAACTTTTTGGAAAATTAATCTTGATCTCAAACATTATTATAAATAAATTCATTGTTGCATCACTATTCATTTGTTCATCTTAATATTCATAATGGTTAACATAATATTAATAAGGGTAGGTTAAATTTCACCAAAAATTATGTTTTTGTTATGAGACTCCAACGAATCTTACTAATCACAACTGGGTCAGTCCATTTTTCAAAATTCAGATTATTGATGTTGTAAAATTATATTTAACAACTAGTTTAAAAGTACCTCTTCAAAATAATGTGTTATTACATAGAGACTTCATGTTTCATGCATTTCAATTTATTGTTAAAACCTTCTCATGTTATTGCTAATCTAATATGGTGTGGATGAATTTTTTTAGGCAATGTATTAAATATTATGAAAAATTAATTTAATTTCCATTAATGAAAAGTAAGTGTCTATATTCACACCAAATAGAAAAAATTGGAAGTATTCCCTTGATGGAATGAATATTGGTTGATTTTTTCAATACCCAAGCATCTGTTAAGAGATAGATGAATCATAGTAAATATATCATGAATTAAAAAATATAAGACAACATCACACTGAGTTGACACATCATAATTCATTCTCAAGTAAAAATAAAATTGGGAATCCAGGAAAAAAATTGTATGATATTTAGACAATGTGAACCTATATTCCATTAGTAGTATTGAATTATATAATAATGTATTTTGGAAAAATAATTCTTATTTAAGAATGATAATTCAAAATTAATTTTGAATTCACTTGGCTAGAGTGTGTGTATTATTCCAAGGATAATCATGTGTAAAACACACCTAATTAGTTTCCATTATGCTTTTATTAAGGAATTAGACATTCAAGTATGGTATTTTCATGGTTAGAATATATGAGTTACATTATTATAATGTTCCAAAAAATATATTGACCAAACATTCATCATTTAATATAATGTAGCATGGAGTAGTTCATAAAGGAACATTACCTATTCCACATCAGAGACAACATGAAAATAAACTGGATAAATGATGATTAAAAAATGTTAACATTGATCAGAAATATGTTTCATGGGGTAATCCATATAAAATTAATTATTATAAATCAATTATAAGATTTATTTAAATGTTGTTTCAATGTTGAAATATATATTCATTATAGATACATCAAATATTTTTTCAGAAATTCATTAGAAATAATGGTGTTATCAAACTAAAATAAACCAACTATCATGAAAAATAGATTCCATATGAGTTATAAAATGATATAAATTCATTATGTCATAATAATATTTTCTTCACGTCAAAAGTGTATATTATGGATATAAACATAAATGAATCATGTAAAAAAATATACATCTAAAATAATTAGGTTAATTTGTTTCTATGTATAATAATTATATTTATTAGATAAAAAATTTATAGTCAAATTCATTGAGTATATATATATATATATTTACCGGTTAAAATCAATAATTGATATGATGATATAATCATTGACCTCTATTTAGTTTACAATAGAGGTTAAAAAATAGTTAACATAGGAACAAGTTCGGCAATAACTTGTTAAAAAGAATATTCTAGATTCAAATACTACATAGGATAGATTAACCATTGTAGTTTTTTGATGTTAACAGTAGTTGGTGATATGATATTAATTGTGAATAATAATTCCTTCAAGTAAGTATAATGTTGAAATTATCTAATATTCACATGATCAATTAAAACAATGAAATGGATTCCATGTATCAAAATATAGGTGGATAACTATTTTGAATTGTATGTTTAGTATTCATGTTATACTATATATGGATGGTACATTAATGGAACCAATAATGATTAATTGGTTATACCTTGTTATCATTTATAAATACAATTCAAATTTTACATATCAATGATAATTTTAATGAATATTTTATTGAATATTTAATTTCACGACCACTAATCATGGATGGTTTTTATTTGAAAAAACTATAATGGGATGATAACATCAATAAATTATAATAATTGGTGAACGTTACTATAATCGAGTCCGAGATTAAGAAAGAACAAAATCAAAAAATATTCACATGAAATTTATTTTTTCAATTTTTATATAATTGGTTTATTTGACTATTACTATATTCATAGTAAAATGAGATTGATAACATATGGAAAACAACTATTGGCTTTATGTTTATTCAATAAAATAATGTGCAAGTCTCTAGAGATTTACTTAACATAGAATCCTATGTTATAGGATAAGATATTTTTTGAGGGAGATAAAATTGTATCTTGGACCAATTAAATATTTTATACAATGAACAAGGAATTAAAAAAACATGTTGAAAATATTTGATAGAGAATTTTTTTTGGTATCAGATTATATATCTCCATCCAAGAAGACATGAGTGTTAATAGGAGGAAATTAATTTTATGAGTTGATATTTATATGGTTCTATGATAGATCAATCACATATTCTCGGACATGTATACTAAATGATATTTATATAATATTAATTTTTTTTAATATTTAAATATATATAGGATAACAAAAAGGGATGAAATTAAAGCCAAATGTACTTTAGCAAATTCAATGGATATGAATTTGGTTCTTCGATATGAAGGGATTCTAGTTACAAGGGTATAAACACTAGTTATCATATATGATAATATCATCTAAAATCAGAATTAGTATAGGGTAATGATAAAGAAAATATCATTAAATCTGGTTTCAGTAATGTCAAAATATAATAAGTTTTTTGAGACATTTATAACTTCTACAACTATTGTGTAAAATATATAACAATTTTTTTCTTCCACGAAATCACCAATATAATGAAAATTATTATCACAATAATTTTAATTACTCAACTAGAATTATCAATGATTTTATATATATATACATTGGTATAAATTATAAAGACACGGGTATATCATCTCATTAGATGTCATATTCAATGTGATAATGTCGTTGATAATAGAATAGCCATGCAATAGAAACATGTCATGCCCAATGTCTAAGTAAATAACTCAATTTAAAAATGATCATTTTATGTGACCGCTAGCAATGTTAATTTGAATTTATTATCATGTAAAATATAGAGTTTTGTAAAAGTGGGTTCCCTAAACCATACATGAACAATACTATAGATTACCTGACCATATATATAGGTAGTTATTCCAAATGTACACATAGTATTATAGTCTAGTTATTTTCTAATAAACTATTTAAATAGAAATTTTGAGAGATTATTATATATATTTATATAATGGTTATAGAAGTTCACCTGGTATAATGATAAACATGGGATACTATGACATTAATATTAAACATATTTCATATGGTATCAAAAAATAATATTGAGTGAACATAGTTGATATCTATCTATCACATCATGTGGGATCATAAACATTATGACTTCTTCTAATAAAGTTCCCACCTGGTGATATCTAGTAGTTGAGATCATGAAGGAAGATCGACCAATATGAAAAACACATATAACTAGTTTCATTGTTTTATCATGTCTATAAACTTATGTATTATTATAGTATCATGATATCAATATAAAAATGTTAAATTTGATCATGTACATTATCGTATGGGAAAACCCATAGAAATGATGTCTTAGTGACGTAGATTATTTTTTTTTTGTCATTGGTGGAATGAAATTGGATGAAAGATCAAGGAAAAATTTGTCTCTTTAATGTTTAGGAGGTTATTTTTTGAGCCTATTTGATCAGGATTTTAGTACATTATAAATTCTTGGTCAAGGTATTCAAATGTATGTCATCTAGTAAGATAATAAAATAATAAACCAAGAATGGATTATGTCACATGTTGGGCATAATTCTTTATGAGATATCAAAGGATAAATATATTATATTACATAGTTAATGATCATATGAATGATTGTTATTGTTTTTATGTTTCTATTTAACATTAGGGTTCTTGATGGGTTTCTAGACTCCACTCTCCTTATGTTGACATTATTCACTACTATTGAGATAACAGATTAGTGGGTCACACATAATAGCATATTCAAAACTATATCATATTATGTTGAATAGGTATATAGGACATGGTGTTACCCCACATGGTATCCAAGATTTTACCTTTTTTATTATTAAAAAAATAAAAACATTAATTATTATTCAATGATAAAAAAACTTCATTAACTTATTTTATTATATGTATTCACTAGATATAGAGTTAATAAAAAAGAAAAATATAATATGAATTAATATTATTTTAATATTAAAGGTTCATTTAATATTTTGAGAATTATTATTGGAGATAATGTCTTGGGATAACAATTTTGTTTATTTATAATTTATTATATATATCTAATAATATATCAATTTAAATTATGAGGTATTTAGATTATGATAACAAGTATTTTATTTTGACTTTAGTTATTGGAAATAAGGTGGATGGAGAACCCTTACCTGGAATTCTACACATCCACAATTTAAATAGAAGATAATCATTTTCAATATACTACTCATCAATATATAAAAAGTTATTCTCTACCTTATAACATCCAAGAGATATAATTTATCTCTATGGGTGATTAATATAACAATAAAATTGGAAAATCATGGTGACATGATCAATGTGATCATTGTGATTCCAAAATATTTTTCGAACTCCATGAAACTATATGGAATTTGTAACACCCGAGACTTTTATTTTATATAAATCATCAAAGGAATATTTTTCTACACACAACACTTTCTTGGCTTGCTTTACACGAAATCACGACCTTCCTCGATAGCTTGCGTCGTACGCAATACCGAGTTTCACTAAACAAAGATATACTCTTAAAATATTATTAAAACTAGCTATTATGAATATTAGTAACGTCTTTTTGAAATTTTATAAATTTTATTTTTCAAAATGGACTTCATTGTTGGATTCGGAATATCGAAATTATCCTAGGGTGAAATTTTGGTATTTTTCTGAAAACTTTCAATTTTTGATGAATAGTGAAACTACTAAATGGTAGTTAAAGAACTGAATTTTTCAGAAAACTTATTTTTACCGGTTCTGTGAGTGGAATTTCAAATATCTGAGAGACACAGTTGATGTCAGTAAGTAAAATGTGGTTCAATGAGATGAAAATACTTTTTGGTGAATAGTAACTTTTTACATTTATTTACCACGGTTAAAAGTAAATAGGGTAATTAAGGGTAAAAATGATATTATTATTACCCTAAAACATGTCCTAATTCTATTGGATAAGTGTAATTCGACCAAAAACAACCTTAGAAATAAAATATGACCATTTAGGCCCACTTGGATTAGATTAGGACATTTATTATTAATTTATTTAAAGAAGGGTTAAAATAGTTAAAATCAAAGTTTAATAAAAAAATCATTTTTAATATAGGGTTATACATAAGATAAATTCGACTATAAATATTAATTATAAAGATAAAAAGATTTCCTACATAATGATATTTTATTTTTAATTTTTAGACTTTACATAAGTTAATTTTTTTATGACACAAAGATGATACAGTAATTATCTTATTAATGAAATATTGACATAATCGATGTTATAAATAACCAAATAAATGTAATTTGAGACTTTTTATGAATTCCAATAATTTTATATGTTAATATGACATGTTATTATTGATTTAAGTAACTTTTTTCGAACTAATTATTCTATTATGATTTTCAAAAAAATCAATTACTAAATAGTGTTAAAATTGACATAAAATAGTTTTTAAAACAAATATTATATTATTAATTGTTATTTTATTCTTAAAAATATAAGGTTCGTCCAAATGAATTAGATAAGGTTATTTATATTAATAATAAACAACTTTGGGTTCGTTTGTCTTGTTATAGTCAGTTTATTAACCTTATAGTATAAGAACACAAGAAGACATGGTAAAAGTAAAATTATTTAACTTAATGATAAATCTAAATGATAAGGTTAAAATAAGAACCTAAACTTGTCTAAATTCTATTGGATGAGAGGATTTAGACCCATCCCCACCATATCTTTGAAATAAATCAATTTTTAGCTATTTAAAACCGAACATGACTTTATCATAAAATAATATTTTTAGTTTCTCCAAAGGAGCCCCTCTCCTCCCTTATAAAAGGGCACCTCCTCCCCCTCTTCCTCACACCACTTTGAGCCTTCAAGATCGGAAAACCCCTGCCGATTTCTCCTCTAAACTTTCCTAGAGACAACTTAGAGGTCCTGGTATTCTTCAAAGACAAATTTTAGTTCCCTAAAAGGAGGTCTCAAAGAGGCGTTTCAAAGAAGAGGTAATGTCCGTTACCAATTCTTTCAACTTTATTTCTTCTTCCACTTCTTCTTCTTTAGTTGTTTCATTATGAATTAATAAAATAAGTATCACTCATATACTGATATGTTATTATAAGTATGAAAAAACCCTATTTCACCATCTGTCCATCCTACGGAAAACGAAATCACCGCGCGTGCGTACGTACGGAATACCGTCTCCACGCCGTGGTGTAATCTATTTTCCACCACCACCTTACTTGGATGGGTATAATGGTGTAAATAATGACTATATATGACTATTGTAAAGTGATATTGATTCTGAAATAGTATAAATACACTCCAATACAATTACACAATCATGGGAACGATATCATCGCTCGTGCGTACGTACGGAATACCGTCTCCATGATGTTATGTGACTCGTTCTACATGATCTTCATTGCATAATGATTATATAAATGAATTGAATGAATAAATATGATATATATTACACTAATACCATTTTGGAAATGAGTTATCTATAACCTAAAAATAAGGATAAGAATTTATTCGACAAAACACGCATAAGAACAAAAAGTAATAAACACCTGAATAAACAAGTAGTAATGAAATATTACTAATAAGAAGCTATGAATATGAAAATATATGATATCATAAAAATAAGTATGATTCTGGAATAAGTCAATAACATTATTTAAATCATTATACCGGAATTTCGGGCACGTACAAATCATATCGGACCTAAGGTAAGAGAAATATCACAATCTCATTTTTATCTGAGATTGTTTATACTTTGAAATTTACTGGGGTGTATTTTATCATCCACGTCCATATTTCCTAAATATTTAATATTATTTCCATCCACCTACAATTTTTTAAATCCAATTTTATCCTTCGGTGAGTTTTTAGTAAAAGATATGAAAGGAATCTTTTGTCATTTTTCGTACGAGGTACTTTTTGACTTTTCCGAAAAAAGTACGAGAAGAATGTTTTTTTTAACTTATACGGTATGAATGGAATTTTAAAACATTATTTCCAAGAATTTTCCCTTAAAATTTTTCAAGTTTATTTTTAATCAACTTCTTTTAGTTTAGAATTGTATGACATGTTAAGAAAGGAAAAGTGTTTTTGAAGTAGAAAGGATATTTTCCTCAAGAATGGAGTTCAAGAGTTTTATCAAAATTATTTTCCATCTAAGATAATAAAGGGTTATGTTTCTATCCCTATTATTACATTGATTTGATTATGTTGTGATGGAATTATTTTTATGAATTCCTTTATCTTATATGAGGTGTTTTATGATGTCACGATGTTTAAGATTCCCATTTTTATTACACAGGTTATGCTATGATGTATGGTTTGTGATTTTGTGGCACACATAAGAATGGTATCATTATGAGATGGGTGGGACCTATATCTCCCTCCAATTCATTGGGTAAAGATTTTATATCTCATGAGATAGACATGGCTGGAACGGCAGGTTAAACCGGTTCATTGAAACAGGACTAAAACGAGGAGTGAACTCAGTTCAGAAATGGACTTTGTCCACTAATATAGTCTTGGCAATGAGTCTTGACTAATAAGAAATGATTCTCTATGATTATGTGTGTATTCCACAATGTTCCATGTTTTATGTTATGATTATTGGGATCACATTTCACTTCTATGATTTATCCCATGGTATGAAATTATGATTTCTTTTGCAGGTTAATATTTCCAAAATGTTATGTTCATGATGTGATTGATTTTTCTTTTTTTTACCCTTACTGAGCATTTGAGCTCACCCTTTTGTATGTTTTATTTCCCCAGGTCAGGAAGAAGGTTATTAAGTAGGATATGCCAAAAAGGGACTCTAGATATGATGAAATAAGTGGGAGGAAAAGTAGATGCTTTATGAACCAGTTGTTTATGTTTCCCAGTTTCTAAAGACTATATACATATACGGTCCTTTTCTGGTTTTGTTATATGTTGTAATAAGTGTGATTCAATTCTGAAGTAATAACAATGTATGTAAAGTATGGGTCGTTATAGTTGGTATCCGAGGAAAGGTATATTAAACCTTTGGAAACTAGGATGTGAAAGCCTTAGTAAGAACCCTAAGGATAAGTCTAAGCATAGAAAAAAATCTTAGTGTTTTAGAAATGACCATGAATAACCTAGGATAAGACCTTAAGTGTGAAATTTTATTCTTGATTATGTGGTTTTCCTATTATAATTAGTGTTTCTCACACTATTCTTCTTGGTTTTAGTCAATGGCTGGAACCCAAAGGAACCATGTTAATGCGGAATGCGACGGGCAATGCAATGATTGTCCCCCTGAGCAACCAAACGTTATGGGAGTTGGAATGAAAAATCTTGTAGCCATGCTCACACAACTTTCTCAAGCTATGAATCATGCAGGAATTCCAAACGAGCGAAGGAAGGAGCAACATTCAGTTGAATCCTTCATGAGGGAGCGTCCACCTTCATTCAGCGGGTCTACTGATCCATTATTTTCTAAATAATGGATTAGTACTACAGAAAAGATATTTTCAGTTCTTCAATGTTCTGAACATGATAAAGTCATCTTAGCAGTGTATCGTTTGGAAGGTGATGCTGATCAATGGTGGAATCTTATCAAGAATACGAGGAAAAGAGATGAAATTAAGTCCATGGAATGGGATGAGTTTGAGAACTTATTTTTCAATAATTACTTCCCTCGTATTCTCCGAACAAAGATGGAGATGGAGTTTCTTGCACTAAAGAAAAAGGGATGATGAATCTGTTGGTACCTATGAAGCAAATTTTACAAGACTTGCAAGGTACGCTTCTGGTATTATTATCCAACCTAAGAGTATGATCGATCGATTCTTTAGTGGCTTAAAACCAAGTCTTCAAAGGGCGTTAGCCATAAGGGACTTCAATAGCAACGAGGAAATCATTCGATGTGCTCTCAAAGTCGAGATGGAGATTGGAGTAACCCATCAGTCATATGGGTTTGATAAGAAGAGGAAAATGGAATCCAAAGGAAAATCTAAAGAACACACTGAAAAGAAGATGAGTTTTCCCTTATGCTCAAAGTGTGGAAAGAAACATGGAGGGAGTTGTCTTAAAGTGAGAAGTAAATGTTTCAAATGTGGAAAGGAAGGTCATCAGGCATTTTAATGCCGCAATGATGGGAAGAAGATATATAATGATGCAAACAAAAGAAGTGATACACAGAATGAACCTACTACACTTCAATGTTTCAAGTTCAAGGAGATGGGGAATTATCCCAATCAATTCCCAAATCCAAGGGTTGATCATGATGGTCGACGTCAACAAACTCTTAAGGCTAAAGAAAAAGGAAATTCATATGCAATTTCTATCAGCAATGTGGAGTACGATAACGATGTGGTGAAAGGTACACTTACCATCCACTCTAAAGTAGAAAATGTTTTATTTGATTATGGATCGACCCACTCCTTTATTTATGAAATAATTTTCTAAGGATATCACCGTATTACCTCAACAATTAGACATTGAGTTAGCTATGACAACACCTAATGGCACAACAGTCGCATCAAAATTTTATAATTCTTCTCTGATTGAAGTTTGTGGGAAAGTGATTCCTGCAAATCTTGTGATCCTTCCTATAGTGGAATTTGATGTGATTCTTGGCATGGATTGGATTTCTCTACATGGAGCTCATATCAATTTCCAAAGAAGGGAAGTCACATTTCATATTCCAGATCAATCTATTATCATCTATCAATGCAAGGATGAACATAACCTTCCAGTGGAAATTTCTTCCATTTTATGGGTATTGATTCCACTAAATTAAGGTTATTTATCTCAAATGGTTGGTGAGAAACTCACGATTAAGAATATTCCCATTGTACGGGAGTTTGATGATGTCTTTCTGGAGGAATTACCAGGTCTTCCACCAAATCGTGAAGTTGAGTTTTCAATAGAACTCATACCAGTAGCTTTTCCTATTTCAAAGACACCTTATATAATGGCCCCAATTGAGTTGCAGGAATTGAAGAAGCAACTCCAAGAGAATCTTAATAAGGGGTTCATACGCCCTAGTGCATCACCTTGGGGAGAACCTGTTCTATTTGTTAAGAATAAAGATAGATCAATGAGACTCTGAATTGATTATCGAGAACTTAACACGATCACTATCAAGAACAAATATCCTTTCCCATGCATTGATGACTTATTTGACCAACTACGCGGAGATCAATACTTTTCCAAGATTGATCTTCGTTCATGGTATCATCAATTAAGGTTCAAAAGGGAGGATATACCATAGATGGCTTTCCGTACAAGGTATGGACACTATGAATTTATAGTGATGCCATTTGGTCTTACTAATTCCCCTTCTATCATCATGGATCTGATGAATAGAGTCTTTAGAGACTATCTTGATCAGTTTGTGGTAGTCTTTATAGACGATATTCTTGTCTATTTAAAGAGAAAGTAAGAACATGAAGATCACTTGACAATTATATTGAAGACCCTGAGAAAAGATAAGCATTATGCCAAATTTACCAAGTGTGAATTTTGGCTTCAAAAAGTTTCATTTTAGGGTCACATAATCTCAAAAGAGGGGATATCTGTGGATCCAGCAAAAACAGAGGTTATCAAAAGATGGTCGGGACCAACAACAGTGACTGAGATCCGATGTTTTCTTGGTTTGGTTGGATATTATCGACGTTTTGTGAAAGATTTTTCATGATTATCTAATCCACTCACCAAGTTGACTCGGAAAGGAGTTAAGTTTGTTTGGACGGAGGAATGTGAAGAGAATTTCAAGGAGTTGAAAAGAAGGTTATCCAGTGCACCTGTGCTCACACTGCCTTGTAGTGGAGAAAGGTTTGTGATCTACAGTGATGCATCCAAAAAGGGTTTTGGGTGTGTTCTTATGCAAAATGATATGGTGATAGCTTATGCCTCACGACAGTTGAAAATACATGGGAAAAATTACCCAACTCATGATTTGGAGTTAGCTGCGGTAATCTTTGCATTAAAGATTTGGAGGCATTATCTTTATGGAGAAAGGTGTGACATTTATACTGATCATAAAAGTTTAAAGTATATTTTCACACAAAAGGAGCAGAATATGCGCCAAATAAGATGGTTGGAGCTAATTAAGGATTACGACTGCTCAATCCATTACCACCCTAGGAAAGCAAACAAGGTGGCAAATGCATTAAGTCGATAAGACCATGCCATTTTATCCATGATGAGGATCACAAAAGATAAAATATTTATGGATTTACAAAGGATGGATCTTGGAATTATAATTAAAGGGGAAAATCGTATCTTTCTCAAATGAATGTTCAACCATCTATACATGTGAAGATTAAAGAAGCACAGAAAGAAGATGTAGAGTTACAAAAGAAGGTGAGAAATGTTCCTGAATTCAACCTTTATTGTGATGGGATAATAAAGTTTAGGAATCGGGTTTGTGTTCCTACCATCCCTGAATTAAAGAAGGAGCTGCGGGATGAGGCTCATAGTTCTTTATTCTCTATTCATCCTGGAAGCATGAAGATGTATAGGGACCTGAAAGAGTACTTCTGGTGGGATGGCATGAAAAGAGATGTTGCTGAATATGTCTATCGATGCTGGGTTTGTCAGCAAGTTAAAGCTGAGAGACAGAAGTCTAAGGGGATGTTACAACCATTACCCATACCCGAATGGAAATGGGAAAATATCACTATGGACTTTGTCACCGGACTTCCTAAAACATCCAAAGGCAATAATGTTATCTGGGTCATAGTTGATCGTCTTACAAAGTCAGCACACTTCATCGCTATTAGAGAGGATTTCTCTCTGGATCAGCTTTCCAGGATATATGTAAAGGGAGTGGTAAGATTGCATGGAGTGCCACTTTCTATTATATCTGATTGGGATCTGAGGTTTACCTCGAAGTTCTGGTGAAGTCTTCAGCATACTCTGGATACAGAGTTAAGTTTCAGCACTGCTTATCATCCTCAGACAGATGGTCAGTCTGAGAGAACAATTCAAACTCTAGAAGATATGTTGAGATCTTTCTCTATGGATTTCAAAGGTGGTTGGGATCAACACCTACCTTTGGTGGAATTTTCTTATAATAATAGGTTTCACTCCAGTATTCAGATGGCTCCTTATGAAGCTCTCTATGGAAAGAAATGCAGGACTCCAACTTTCTGGGATGAAGTTGGGGAAAGAAAGCTATTAGGACCTGATCTCGTTGATGAAATGGAAGAAAAGGTTAGATCTATTCAACAACACATAAGAGCAGCTCAGAGTCGACATAAAAGTTATGCCAACAACCGAAGAAAATACCTAGAGTTTGAAGTGGGTGATAAAGTGTTCTTACGAATTTCTCCCTGGAAAAGGGTCATGAGATTTGGAAAGAAGGGGAAGTTGAGCCTGAGATATATCGGTCCTTTCGAAATACTGGATCGTGTTGGGAAGGTAGCTAACCGATTGGTGCTTCCACCGAATCTCTCTCATGTTCACGATGTGTTCCATGTATCTCTCCTGAGAAAGTACATACCTGATCCTTCACATGTACTCAGCACAGAAGTTGTACCGCTGGAGCAAGATATTTCTTATGAAGAACAACCTATAGAGATTCTGGATCGTAGCGAAAAAGTTCTACAAAACAAGACCACTCGATTGGTGAAAGTTTTATGGAGGAACCACCAATGAGAAGAAGCTACATGGGATCTTGAGGATATGATGAGGGAGAGGTATCCTCATCTGTTTGTTACAAAGTGATGAATTTCGAAGGCGAAATTCATTTTAAGGGGGGTAGAATGTAACACCCAAGACTTTTATGTTATATAAATCATCAAAGGAATCTTTTTCTACACACAACACTTGCTTGGGTTTCGTTACACAAAATCGCGACCTTCCTCGATAGCTTGCATCGTACGCAATATCGAGTTTCACTAAACAACGATATACTATTAAAATATTATTAAAACTAGACGTTATGAATAGTAATAACCACTTTTTGAAATTTTATAAATTTTATTTATCAAAATCGACTTCATTTTTGGATTCGGAATATCAAAATTAGCCTAGGGTAAAATTTTAGTATTTTTCTGAAAACTTTCAATTTTTGATGAAGAGTGAAACCACTAAGTGGTAGTTAAAAAACTGAATTTTTCATAAAACATAATTTTACCACTTCTTTGTGTGGAATTTCAAAAATCCGAGAGACACGGTTGATGTCAGTAAGTAAAATGGGGTTCAATGAGATGAAAATAATTTTTTTTGAATAGTAACTTCTTACTTTTATTTACCACGGTTTAAAGTAAATAGGGTAATTAAGGGTAAAAATGATATTATTATTACCCTAAAACATGTCCTAATTCTATTAGATAAGTGTAATTCGACCAAAAACAACCTTAGGAATAAAATATGACCACTTAGGCCCACTTGGATTAGATTAGGAGATTTATTATAAATTTATTTAAAGAAGGGTTAAAATAGTTAAAATCAAAGTTTAATAAGAAAATCATTTTTAATATAGGGTTATACATATGATAAATTAGACTATAAATATTCATTAGAAAGATAAAGAAAATTTTTAAATAATAATATTTTATTTTTAATTTTTAGACTTTAAATAAGTTAACTTATTTATGACACAAAGATGATGCAGTAATTATCTTATTAATGAAATATTGACATAATTGATGTTATAAATACCCAAATAAATGTAATTTGAGCCTTTTTATGAATTCCAATAATTTTATAGGTTAATATGACATGTTATTAGTGATTTAATTAACTTTTTTCGAACTAATAATTCTGTTATGATTTTCAAAAAAATCAATTACAAAATAGTGTCAAAATTGACATAAAATAGTTTTTAAAACAAATATTATATTATTAATTGTTATTTTATTCTTAAAAATCTAAGGTTCGGCCAAATGAGTTAGATAACGTTATGTATATTATTAATAAATAACTTTCGGTTCTTTTGGCTTGTTATAGGGAGTTTATTAACCTTATAGTATAAGAACACAAGAAGACACGATAAAAGTAAAATTATTTAACTTAATGATAAATCTAAATTATAAGGTTAAAATAGGAACCTAAACTTGTCTAAATTCTATTGGATGAGGGGAGTTAGACCCATAACCACCTTATATTCGTTATAAATTAATTTGGAGCTATTTAAAACCGAACTTGACTTTATAATAAAATAATATTTTTTGTTTTTCCAAAGGAGCCCCTCTCCTCCCTTATAAAAGGGCACCTCCTCCCCCTCTTCCTCACACTACTTTGAGCCTTAAAGCTCGTCCAACCCCTACCAATTTATCCTCTCCACTTTCCTAGAGACATCATAGAGGTCCTGGTCTTCTTAAAAGACCAATTTTAGTGCCCTAAAAGGAGGTCTCAAAGAGGGGTTTCAAAGAAGAGGTAATGTCTGTTACCAATTCTTTCAACTTTATTTCTTCTTCCACTTCTTCTTCTTTATTTGTTTAATTATAAAGTAATAACATCAGTATCACTCATATACTTATATGTTATTATAAGTTTTAAACAACCTTATTTCACCATCTATCCATCCTACGGAAAATGAAATCACCGCGCGTGCGTACGTACGGAATACCGTCTCCACGCAGTAGTGTAATCTATTTTCCACCACCACCTTACTTGGATGGGTATAATGGTGTAAATAATGACTATATATGACTATTTTAAAATGGTATGGATTCTTAAATAGTATAAATACACTCCAATACAATTACACGATCATGGGAACGATATCATCGCTTGTGCGTACGTACGGAATACCGTCTCCACGATGTGATACGACTCGTTCTACATGATCTTCATTGAATAATGATTATATAAATGAATTGAATGAATAAATATGATATATAGTACACTAATACCATTCTGTAAATGAGGTATCTATAACCTAAAAAGAAGGATAAGAATTTATTCGACAAAACACGCATAAGAACAAAAAGTAATAAACACCCGAATAAACAAGTAGTAATGAAATATTACTAATAAGAAGCTAAGAATATGACCATTTATGATATCATAAAAATAAGTATTATTCTGGAATAAGTCAATAACATTATTTAAATTATTATATAGGAGGCTCGGACACGTACAAAGCATATCGGTCCTAAGGTAAGGGAAATATCACAATCTCATTTTTATCTGAGATTGTTTATACTTTGAAATTTAATAGGGTGTATTTTATCATCCACATCCATGTTTACTCAATATGTAATATTATTTCCATCCACCTACAATTGTTTAAATCTAATTTTACCCTTCGGTGAGTTTTTAGTAAAAGATATGAAAGGAATATTTTGTCGTTTTTCGTACGAGGTACTTTTTGACTTTTCCAACAAAAGTACGAGAAGAATGTTTTTTTAACTTATACGGCATGAATGGATTTTTAAAAAATTATTTCCAAGAATATTCCCTTACAAGTTTTCAATTTTATTTTTAATCAACTTCTTTTAGTTTAGAATTGTATGACATGTTAAGAAAGGAAAAGTGTTTTTGAAGTAGAAAGGATATTTTCCTCAAGAATGGAGTTCAAGCGTTTTATCAAAATTATTTTCCATATAAGATAATAAAGGGTTCTATTTCTATCTCTATTATTAAATTGATTTGATTATGTTGTGATGGAATTATTTTTATGAATTCATTTATCTTATATGAGTTGTTTTATGATGTCACGATGTTTAAGATTCCCATTTTTATTACACGGGTTATGCTATGATGTATGGTTTATGATTTTGTGGCACACATAAGAATGGTATCATTATGAGAGGGGTGGGACCTATATCTCCCTAAAATGCATTGGTTAAAGATTTTATATCTCATGAGATAGACATGGCTGGAATGGCAGGTTAAACCGGTTCAGTGAAACAGGACTGAAACGAGGAGTGAACTCAGTTCAGAAATGGACTTTGTCCACTAAGATAGTCTTGGAAATGAGTCTTGACTAATAAGAAATGATTCTCTATGATTATGTGTGTATGACACAAAGTTCCATGTTTTATGTTATGATTATAGGGATTACATTTCACTTCTATGATTTATCCCATGGTATGAAATTATTATTTCTTTTGCAGGTTAAGATTTCCAAAATGTTATGTTCATGATGTGATTGATTTTTCTTTTTTTTACCCTTACTGAGCATTTGAGCTCACCATTTTGTATGTTTTATTTCCCCAGGTCAGGAAGAAGGTTATTAAGTAGGATATTCAAAAAAGGGACTCTAGATATGATGAAATAAGTGGGAGGAAAAGTATATGCTTTATGAACCAGTTGTTTATGTTTCCCAGTTTCTAAAGACTCTATACAATAAGGTTCGTTCCTGGTTTTGTTATATATTGTAATAAGTGTGCTTAAATTCTGAAGTAATAACAATGTATGTAAATTATGGGTCGTTATATAATTATTTCAATTAATATCATCAATATTCATGAACTGTGTTTGGTTGATATATATCGATTTGGTCTCTAATCTTTTAGGAAATGATCATGAGAAATGTGATGCAGTTGATCATGGAACAGAATTGAATGAGTTACTCATTTATTTATTACAGTGCTTATTAAATTCATAGAAGATCTTAGGTCCTGTATCATGTCTCAGATCATTATAGATGATTATTTTTCAATTCTATAATGTAGATATTTTTTAAAATCATTATCCCAACAATATCTTCTTGGTGTCTTGATATCAACAGGGATTGGTAAAATTTATTTCTAGAGGAACAACTGTATGGTTATGGCTCTATAATCCTGAGAATAAATGATAATATGTAAACCTCACATTCCCTAGAGTTATTTACCATGGTACACAGCTTAAAATTTAAGGGTCATTATCTTGTCGAAAATAGATATCTAGGGTACACAGACCATAAAAGAACTAGGTATGTATTTTAAAAGAAATACATCAACATTCCATAGGGATGGTGGGTCATTATCAATATCCTTTCAAATTATAGTAATCATATACTCCTGGAAAAAGACACATATTTTTTTTCCTGGAGTAAGAATAAACATATATTGTAAGTGAAGCAATATTGTGATGTTTGGTAGATGATGGAAATAATTATTGAATATAATCTACATGATCAATTAACTCAGGGGAACATGACATTGACCTTGACATCTATTTTACCTTGGTTATAGATCAGATCAATATAATTCTTTTATATAATCCACCTAGTTTACTCCTTTTGGAGAAAAATAATAAGGGGTTCTACAACAACATTGGTTCAATAACTGTGATAATGATATTGATGTCCATGATCAAATTTGGGATCCATCAAGAATTCATGAAGAGTTTATAAGGGAATAAGAATAACTAAAATGGTTGATACAACCTAGATTAATGAATATAAAAGATTATATCTAGTGGAAATACAAGTGGATAGGGCTAAAAAATAGTTAATAAGTTTTGTTTAATGATTCATCATCTATCCAAGTTTTGGATCTATTTTATTTCAAAATATTCTTTGATGTTTAGGAATTTTATTATTATTCATATTATTTAATGAACTCATTTTTTGAGAATAATAGTTTTTTTTATTTTGATGAAAAAAAATTATTCAATGAATATTGTTATAATATTGATAAAAATTTTTTGAAATTATGAAATTTTCCTGAATCATTTTATATTCATATTATAAATAATATTTTTTATGTTACTTTTGATTCTTTGTTTAATATATACATTGAAATATATGCTAAAAGTTATAGTTTGTTTTCTTATGGAAATTAATTTCCTAAATTTAGATTTTTTTTAATATCAATATGTTTTAACGGGAATTTATATTTAATTGGGATCAGAAAATTGATTTTCCCTATTATTTTCATGGTAATTATATTCATTGGATTGTTCTTCCAAAATTTTTGTGAATTTCTTTCATGATAATTCAAATTAATAAAATTTTTAATAAGTTAAATTGGAAAATATAGGTTATTGTAGCCATTTTTTGGAATGTATCTATGTAGTTTTTCCCATGTAACCAAACTAGAGCATTTAAAATTTCCGCACAACCACATAGCCAAATCCCATGGACACTAATGTACCAAAATTTCCAAATTGAATCTTTATTATAGGAACTATTTAAAAATCTATGTGTTGGAATTCTCTATATCTCACATATCAAGTTTTCTAGTTGTATCACATAACTATATTTTCTTCCTAATCCTACATATTCAAATGGGTATGAAATATTTTAACCATAATGTTACAATTAACACAATTTATTTATAGAGAACCATGATTTTATGCATAAATATCCTTTATTTTTAGGTGAATATTCAATACATTTCATAAACACACATCTATTTAACCAGATTTTTTAGTGTCATGATAGACTATGAACACAATCTAATTATTTTATGAATGATCGTCAAAATCTCCAACAATTATCTTCTCACATATTACACCTCCTATAAATATCGTACCACAACAATTCATCATAACATGTGTACGGAAATTGAATAATGGATGCCATCATATTCCCTTTAAGATTAAATATTGGGGATATCAATATAGGATTATATTTAATAATATGATAATAACATGGTTATGTCATCATTCACATATCATTTGATGTCTACATCTTTCCATTAAAAGTTCATAAATATGAGTCATGATATAAAATATTATCAATTAATAAAATATATCCCATAAGATTGAGAATTTTTATTAAAAATCATGAATTAAAGATCATTCCATAAATTATTGATAGTATCATAAATATTGAAAACCGATTCATTTAAAAATATTAACATCCAAGACCATAAATACAGTGGATCAGGACATTTATCATATTTCATAATGTGGATTAGAAAAAAACCTTTTCACATAGTGGATCAGGATGGACCAATATACGATAGTGGATCAAAACCACATGTTTCAAATAGTGGATAGAGACTATGAACATATTTCCAAATAAAATATCTTGGGATATAATGAGTTAATCAATGTAAAGGATTGTAATATAGGTACCACTAGTCTCATAATTAAATTCATAATTATTTTTCCGACAATATCAAAAAAAATTATATAATAATCACATAAAAAATCATTGATATTGTGGCTGATTGTTTCCTATCGACCGTTCGAGGTTCCAATACTTTGAAATTGTGTATAACATCAGTCAGGTTGAGTCCTCAGTGATGATCGTTTTTAATTTTCAGTTTTTCTAGTTCCTATGAATTTTTGGGGCTCAGGATGACCCCCTTCTCGGACGAAGCTCTCTCCTCTGCGTTCTAGGTTTCCAACCCTTCTCGCTTTATCACCTTCTCCTCCACATCATCTGAAGATTTCTTATTTTTCCTCTTAGATGATTGAATCTTTCTTCTCACCCCTCTAGGTATTTTTTTTATTTCTTCCTCTCAAATTTTGGTGTAATTAATTTCATCTTGGTATCATTTTTGTTTGGCTGTGATGGATTTTTTGTTGCTACTTCATTTGGTGGTTATTTCTTAATAGAGGTCTCATTATCTATGATAATGATTCGTGTTGTTCTGAATATTTTTCTCTTGGTGTTTCATCCTCAACTAAAATGGGTGCTCGACTTGTGGCAGTGTGAGGATTCTTGGTTGTGTTACCATTGAGTCTTATATAAAATCACAAATTCTCTAGTGATCCTCACATGTGAATCACTATTTTTTTATTGGTTTCAACTTTTCCCCTTTTATTATAGCAATTTTTTAAATTTCTACTTCATTTTTTCCTATATGAAACAATGGTAACAGTTTTCTATTACTCTCAATCCATATTTGGAACATTTTTTTCTCTTGTGTCGGCTTCTACTTCATACTCCACAACCACCTTCCACGGTTTTTCCTTATATGGAGTATTAATTATAAAAAAATTGGTGCATAATTTGGAAAAACAAATCATAGTGATCTATCAAAAACAGTCTAAAATGGTTTCATCAACTCATGGATCATCCAAATCATACACAGGTTGATCTCAATATGACCAAAATCAATGCCAATATTGGAGACTGATAGAGGATGTGTTGATGACGTGTCACTAATGTAGCGCACTAATGTGACTTCCTGATTCCCAAAAAAATGTCAATTATGATAGAACAACTCCATAATTTCTAGGAATGGTGTACCGTATCTCCCAATGTATGACTGGACTATTACCAAATATAGGGAGCTCGTTTTAGATACATTTCCAAATTTGTTTGCACCGTTGGAATAATAATGACATGATCTATTAGAATATAGATTCAAAACATGATTCTGAACTAATTGAATTTTCTAGTCACCATAAAATCATCTTTGATCGCATTATTTTCACTAAATATGGATCCAATACTACTATTTTGATTCACTAATCATGAAAAATTAATAATAGGGGAATAAAATTAGAAAAAATTACTTATATTTCACTAATAACAAATATTACAAAACATTATCTCCACACCTCTATAGCTCTCTACCAATGTATATCTATTGCCTCTATAACATGATAGAGTAGATCTATTGGATTTATTGATTAATGGATGAATCTCCCCACTTACTCATTATATAGTCATGTTGGGAGTTTCCATTTTTGACACATATCACACCAATCCCCCACATACCATATAATTCTCCCATTGCTACCAAATGAATAGGAGCATGCATAAGTTGAATGTGAAGCCACCCAAATTGATGCCTTCCATGTTTTTGGTGTTCGGTTCATGATCCCCCAACAAATATAGAGGAATAAATAATCCATCACATAACACCGACACCTAGACTCTTAATGTGGGAGTTTCAAATGTCCTATCTACCACTGTCTCAATTGTCTATCCCTTTCCACAACCTATAACCTCTAGAAACATGTCACTTATCGCCTGACTAATATGTCATTTCCTAGACACACTACATGTCAGTGATGCCAAATTCAACACTAGAAACTCCAATTACCCACATCAAGATCTAAAGAACATCGACAACACCAACCTCCATCATATTTTCTTGCATCCCCACCTCATAGTTGTTGAATAGTGGCGAGACATCCAACATTTTGAATTCGGAATGAAAAAATTACACGTCACTGGAATAGTATTTTCAAGTGATTCAAAAGAATATTATTATTATTATTATATAATAATAATAATGATGGTTTTAACTTGACCAAGCCTGGAGAACAATGCCCGAACACCTCCTGCCTTAGACATAAGGTCCGCGCGACAACCCACCTATAGTGGGCCAACCCCGGACGGGCCACCTCTCCTACAGACCCCTCTAGTCACTACCTAGTCGCCCTGCGCGCGCACTCCTACAATCAGACCATGCAGTATGCCGCTTATCCATGGAAACCAACAAGCATAGGCCTACCATAAAGTCGTTATGTCTTTCTTCTCCAATAGGCGTAGCACCGAACCCCTATCCAGTAAGCCCTCCAATGTCTCCATCGTGGAGACCCCCTCAGCCTTGACTACCCAGCACCACGTTAGTACGCCATGTCTAGGCTCTCCCACTTCAGGTGCTAGAGTCCCTCATCAGTTCTCCCCTGCACAAGCGTTCTAGTTCCCCCTTCGTGCTGCCCATAAAGTCACCATAAGTTATCTACAGCCATTGGCGTTCCGAGTTTGGGCGATCCATTGGAGGTAACCCGTGAGCAAACTGAAAAAGGCCGGGCAGGTCTGCCCAGCTCAAGACAGGCTTGGCCGGATGGGCCCATCATAGAAGGTCGCTGCATGAGGCCGTTATCACCTGTACTAGGCCGATAGAGGTTCGCCCAAACCCGCACTGGACCAGCTTGAAGGATTGAGGGACCAAGTTTTTAATTTAATCAAATTTAATTAAAATAATAAATTTAATTTCAGTTTATATTAATATTAATTAAATATTAATTTTCGTTATTAAAATTTTTTTGGGGATAAATTAATTTAATTGAGATATTAATTAAATTAATTTATTGTGTTCTATTTAGTTTTAACTTTTAATTTATTAAATCGAACCGAATAACGTATTTATCGAATTTAAAATTAATGTGAAATTTTTAATTTGATTTGAATTCCCTTAACTTTATTTTAATGAAAATTTAATTTTATTCTACATTTAGTTTATATATATGCGAGTTAATGCATATACTATTCATAGGTCGCAAACCTACCAATGTATGTTTGGTGAATTTATTTAATTTATTTAATTAATTATTTAATGATAATATAATAATTATTTTAATTAATCTAAAGGTGACCTGAATATCATCTTGATGTCATTATATGTATAAGGACTAGTAACACCCATTGCTTCCATGGTACGTTTTACTTTGTATAAAGCAATAACATGCGTTGTACGCAACTTCGAGTTTCTAACACACCATGACCAATCAAACTAGTCATTATGAATAGTAATAGCCACTTGTTGGAATTTTATAAATTTTATTTTTTGAAATGGACTTCATTTTTGTATTTGTAATATAAAAATTAGCTAAGTGTAAATTTTTGGTACTTTTTTGAAAACTTTCAATTTTTTATGAATAGTAAAAAAACTATATTTTATTTATAAGCAAATATATTTATCAAAATAATTTATAGTGATAAATTATATATTTGATTTTTTACAAAGTATAATTAGATTATGTTTTTATCATTTAGTATAATTTAGGTCATTGAATGTAATTTGACATTTAAATTTGATATAAACAACACTCAATCTTTTAATAGTTATTATTTCTCAAAAACACACTTTTTTCTTTTGACAACGGGAATTAATTTTAATTTAATTTCAGCCACTTCTGAGTTTTGAATTTGGAAAAATGGATTCCATATTTGGAATCAGGAGGTCCAAATTTTGTAAATAGTAACTTTTATTTTTAGACATTATGAATATTTACTTCAGTAAATATTTTATTTACTATGGTTAAATGGTAAATCTGGTAAACAGGGTAAATGAATATTATAATAATAATATTATATTACCCTAACATATGTCCTATTACTATTGGTTGAGAGATGTTCGATAATGGATATCCTTGGTTCGATTTTAGGACACCATGGAACCACTTCAAAGTGATAATGACACTTTATATTAATTTATTTAATGTAATGACAAAAATGACATATACTTGTATCTTTTAGTAAAATAATTTTTAAAATGAGTTATATAATATATAATTTCAACTATAAATATTAATTTAAAATATAAAATGATTTCCTACATCATCGTATGTTTTTATAAAATATTACAAATCAAATAAATACAATTATTTTTGACACAATAATGATGCATTATTTACCTCATTATTTTATGATTTAAATAAATGAGATTATAAAAATTAAAACAATATACCAAACCAGTTAAATTATTATCTGATGATTTTAGTTCGAACATGAGTCATATAATATTTGACATTAATTAGTTTTGGACCTTTAAAAATCAAAAACCTTAATATATTAAAATAATATTTTCAAACATTCCTAAAGAGCCCCTACACTTCCTTATAATAAGACATCACCTCAAACCCCATATAGTCAAATCTGAATCCTATTGGGTCCTCCAAAATCTATCCAAATAGTCTCCCTACATCCCTATCATCCTTATTGAATCCTTACCTTAGGTATAAGTCACTTTAAGGAATCCTTCGGGATCAAACCAAACAGAGTTACCTGATTTAAAGGTAGCATATCTTCTTAAGTTATTTTAATTTATTTTACATCTCCAACACCCTAATCTTTACTCATTCTTTTCATTTATAACAAAAATAGTATCCTCAATATACTTGTTTTTTTGTTATGAAATTTTTATTAACAACACTTACACACACATGCATCTAATGCTTATAGAACATAATGTTTCTGCGGAAGGTGAACTACTTCTCCCGAAATGATGATTGATTAATCTTCTAGTACCTCCTCTTATGGTGGCCATTATGATGGAATTATAATTATATATTATATTTATGATATTTATTTTATCTATAATATTCCATAAATTTCTTTTATAACATAACATTATTATTTTTATGTTGTATAAATATGTTAATTTCATTTGAGGAACTGCAAACAATCACCCCCTCAATGTGATATGACTCATTTGTACCATACATTATAGTATATGGGATGTTGTTAATGAACATAAAAATGATTATAAAATATTATATTATACTGTATTAATAAAATTCTTTTGTATCATTTGGATTTAATTCCTGTTAAAATAACAAAAAAAGGAAATGGATGTAGAGTTCGTGCGCACGTACTGAATACCCTCTCCACGAACACGAAGAGATCCATTCCCCATCATAACCATTCAAGAATAAATTTATTTTGATTATTAAAAATAATATTTAAGAATGTTATATAATTCTGTATATGAATAAAATATATCTTATCCATAACAAACATGACTTACTTAACAAATCATATACAAGAAAATGAATCAGTTAACACACGAAACATTTATACTACTAAAATATTATTAAAAAAGATATATTATATGTTATTATATTATATCATATTTATGTATGTGGTTCTTTTATAATTTAATAATAGTGTTTTAACTACTATACAGAAGTTTAACGTTCCCTCGACCTTGGAAAAGTACAAGGTAAGGGTTAATTTCACAATCTCTTTATTATCTGAGTTTGTTTTTACATAAGTGTCTTCTGGGACCTCTTTATCATCGACATTTGTGTTTCCATAAAATGTATTAAAAAATTTATCTATTTACTAGACTATGGGTTAATGTTATTTACTTTATTTTTTGAATTTTTATGAAATGGTTTTACGGGAATCATTCTGTCGTTTTCCAAACAAGGTACTTTATGACCTTTTGACAAATTAAGGTAAGAATGTTTATTAAGATATATAGTGGGTGTGGTAAATATCCACTATTATAACATCTTTGAAGAATCCATTACAATAATATAAGAATATTTTCAAAAATAAATGTTTCTTTTATCATTACATGACTTTAAATGATTTCAAAATTGAAAGACACACTTCTCTAAAATCGCATTGATTTCATCATTTTCAACATCCATCAATAGATTTTATACATTTTTGATGATTATTTGTTATGGTACAAATATTATATATTGTATTGAAGTTTTTGTGATATATTTGACTATGGATGTGTTATTTTTATACCATTCGTGATTTATGGTTAGTGTATTAACATTTTTTTTATAGTTTTAATACTAATGTTTATGTTTTGTTTCAATCTTTTCATATGAGGAATGCATTGGACTTAGTATGTGATGGGAGGAGCCAACTATACCTCCTAGATGAATCTATGGGTCTCATGAGACAAAATAATGGTTTGCAACAACACCTTGACAAAATATTATTTGTAGTCTTGGCACGAGGCCTTAACCATGTTGTTATAATTTCTGGCATTATGCATTCCATCATTATGACATTATCTATTGATATTACATGTGATTATTACAAAAGTATAATATCCATGTGAATAAGTAAATATAATTAATTGATTTATCTTTTTCCATATTATTTTGATTTTTCAGGTTAAAAGGTTTTTATTTTAGTATTATACATTTCATTAAATGTTTTTGGTTATTTATGAATGTTTCCGCTATACTGTGATCCTTACTAAGCATCTAAGCTCACCCCTTTCTTTGTTTTATTTTTCCCATGATGTGAAGAAGTATTTTATGGTTGACCTACAGTGATTGGGTAAGGGATATGAATGTGGTAAATATAGAACAAATATTGTTGTTATTTTTATTTCATGATGTAATATAAAATTTATGTATGTATCTGGTACTTCCAAGAATTCTATATTAATCAGTCATTCAGGACATGATTCCTTATATCAAGCCAATGTAGTGTAATAATGCACCAACTCTAGGTAACTAGGGGCAGGGCGTTACAGTCGGTATCAGAGTAAGTATTGTACAAAACATGAAAGCTAGATTCATAATAACGCTAATTAGAGAACATTACCCTAAGATAGACTTTGAGGATTAGTATAGTAGAAATTACTAGAATTTTGGTTATGAAGAATTTTTTTTGATTTCTCCAAGAAAAACATCCCTTCCTAGATATGAGAAGTTAGAGGCATCTCTGGCACAAATGTACCAAGGATTGAAAACTCAGACAAGGAGTTTTGGGATTAACCTGGGGCATCCCAGTACACGACAACGGGCCTTGATGCACTCTTTGTTACAACGATCTTGGGGGATATTCTTAGGATAATTCACATTTTAATTACAAGACATTATGAAGGATTTATGAGTATATAACTTCTCAAATAAAATATTTTTATGGTTATGGATTATATACATTAAATATTCAGTTTATGTTAAGTGTTTTACAGGTTTGGTATTATGTTTTGCGGTTCATAAACTAATCATGTGTATGACATTATTTAGAAATGATGCCTTGTTGAAGGAATGGGAACCGTATCAACACATGTAACCATGTAGGGATTTCCTTTCTACTCAGGATAAGTATAGTGGAGCAGGTAATGCAACTAGTGATGATCAGCTTATCACCATACTGGGACAACTTAATCAGGTTGTGAATAATAACCTTACCCGTATGGAGCACCCTGATCCACAACACGGATGATCAATGTTAGACCGATTAAGGATGCAAAAACCACCAATATTCAATGGGACTAAAAATAAATTTGTATCTGAGAAATTGATAAGTTTCATAGAGAAAATATTTCATGATTTTAGGAGTAGTGAAAGGGAAGAAGTTTTAATGGCAGTTTATCGCCTCGTGGGAGATGTATATCAGTGGTGGTCATTGATTCAAAACACAATGGAAAATTATGATGTATAAAATATGGAAAGGGGGAGTTTACCAATATATTCATAGTAAAATAATTTCCTCGTGACCATCAATCTTATATGGAAAGACAATTTTAGCGTCTGAGTAAAAAGGAGGATGATAATGTAGCATAGTATGATGACGTCTTTACAAGGTTGGAAATGAATTCATCAAATTATATATGTAACCCAAGGAGTAGGATTAATTGATTCATTTATGGGTTAAAACCATTCCAATTTCAGGAATTAGTCTCAAAATCCTTCTCATCGTATGATTATGTTGTCTCATGTGCTATTAATATAGAAAAGTAATTCTCTATGTCTTACAACATTAAAGCAAAGCATGTAAAGAAGAGATATGTTAGAAAACTTTGGAAATGGAAATAAGGGGAAGAAGGGAAAAGTTGAATATTAATCCTACGGTAAATGTGGGATGAACCACCTGGTACATGCCTGAACGGATTCAGAGTGTGTTACTGGTGTGGTGAAAAGGGCCACCAAGCTCGTGATTTCCTTGGAAAGAAAGAGGTTGTCAATGGAAAATGCTGCAATTGTAAAGAAATGGGGCATTATGAAAATGAATTTCCTAAGTCCCAGGGAAACATACATCAGAAAAGACCAAGGAAGAAAGTTCATGCTTATGAGATCACTAATGTTGTGGTTGAAGCTCAGAAAGATGTGGTAGTAGGTAATTTAATGGTTTCCTCAAGTTTATCCAATGCATTATTTGATTCTAGATCATCACATTATTTCATATATTCTCAGTTTCTTAAAATAATTATATATTTGTAATTTGATTTTACAAGGGATTTATCAATAAAAAATCTTAATGGATGTATCATTGCAACAAAATTTTGTGATTCATTCTCCATTAGGTCAACTAAATGTTCTTTATCTTCTAATATCATCGTCATACCCATGATCTAATTTGATATAATCATAAATATGGATTGGATTTCAAAACATGATGTGAAAATTTATTGAATGAAGAATGAGGATACAATTTTGGTTGATGATATGGAACACCTTATTGATAGATTAGAAATGTCACTATATAATTATTATCTTGATCCACCCCCTATAGAACTACTAAATTCAATTATTATGGAGGAAGAGAGTGAAATAACTATGGGTGAGGAAAGAAATGTTCAAATAGATGATATACCTATTTGACGAGAATATGTTGCTGTATTTTCAAAGGATTTTCCTTGAAATCCTCTAGAAGGATAAATTGAGCTTTCAATTGATTTAATTCTTGGTTCATGGCCTATATCGATGACCCCATATAGAATATACACTATGGAATTTTTTGATCTAAAGAAACTACTAAAGGATTTGAGTAATAAAGGATTTATTCTCCCTAGTTTCTATCCATGGGTAGCCCCTATTCTTTTTTTGATAAGAATATTGATAGATCTATGAGGTTATGCTTTGACTATAGGGAGATCAATGCTATATCAAATAAGAAAAATTATCCCCTACATCAAATTGATGATTTATTTGATCAACATCATAGAGCTCAATATTTTTCAATGATTGGCCTTCGATCTGTATATTATCAGTTCTGTGTAATGAAGGAATATATTACAAAGATAGAATTTTGAACCAAGGATGAGCATTACAAGTTACGATAATGCCTTTTACAGAGACTAATGCACCCTTTCTCTTCATATATCTAATGAACAATGATTTCACAGAATATCTTTATTAAATTTTAGTGGTATTGATTGATGATATTTTGTATACTCCAAAAGCTATAAAGATCATGAAAATCACTTTCACGCTATTCTAAAGACTCTTAGAAGAAATTAATTTTTTGGGATGTTCAACAAGTGTGAATTCTCTCATCAGGAGATTTCATTTGTTGACCATATTGTCTCTAAAGATGGAATCTTTGTTGATCATTCAAAGTCCAATGCAATCCATGAATGGATAGCACCAACAAGTATAACTGAGGTACACAGCTTTATTGCCCTAGCATGATATTATTGGCATTTTATTGAATATTTTTCATGATTGGATAACTAGTTATCCAAGCTCACACTTAAAGGGGTTAATTTTTTTTGGAAAAAAGAGTGTGAAAAATGTTTTGAAGAACTGAAGAGAAGATTTGTCAATTCCCCAATATTTACACTACCATCATGGAATGATGGGTTTGTTATTTATAGTGATTCTTTAAACAAAGGACTTGGTTCTGCCCTTATGAATAAAGATAGGGTAATTGCCTATGCATCACGACATCTAAAAATTGATGAAAAAAACTATCCCACTCATGATCTTGAGTTACCTTGTGTAATATTTTCCTTGAAGATATGGAGACACTATCTCTATGGTGAAAAATGTGACATTTATAATGATCACAAGTGTTTGAAAAATATTTTCTCACAAAAATAACTCAACATGAGACAAAAGAGATGGCTTGAACTACTCAAGGATTATGATATCACCATACACTACCCCCTGGGTAGGACAACAAGGTGGAAAATTCTTTGAGCAGAAAGGTTTGGGGATTTTTGAACAATATGAGGGTTGAAAGGGATCCTATGTTATTGGATCTTGTAAAGATGGATATCTGAATAATCATAGAAGGTGAATCATCAATACATTTTCAAATGGTTTCTAAACCATATTTTCTAGAGAGGATAAAAATTTCTTAGACTGATGATGAGGAGTTTGAAAATAAAATTATTACTGTGAATGATGGAAGATTAATAGACTTCGTATAAGAATATGTGGTTTAAAATTTGGGATGAGACATTGTGTTCCTGACATACCTGATATAAAAAGTAAATTGTTAGATGATGCTTATAGCTCCAATTTATTTATACACTATGGTATGACTAATATGTATAGAAATTTGATGAATAATTTTTGGTGGGACAACATGAAGAGATATATTTCTGATTTTGTGTCAAGATGTATGGTTTATACACAAGTGAATGATTGAATAAAACATCCTAGAGGAGTCACGCAACCGCTACCCATACCGGAGTGGAAATGGGATGATATTAGGATGGACTTTCTCATGGGTCTACAAAATAATCCTAGAAGGAATGATGCAATATATGTCACTATTGATAGTCTTACCCAGTCATTTCATTTTCTTCTTATAATAGAATATTTAACATATGAATGTATCGCAAGACTATATATTAATGATGTTTTATGACATCATTGAGTACAACTATCGATTATTTCTGATCGTGATCCCCGTTTTATATCATGATTCTAGAAAATTCTTTATATGGCCTTGGATAATGAACATTTTTTGAGCACTACCTACCAACCTCAAGCAGATGGACAATTAGAACGAACTATTCAAAAATTATAAGGTATACTGAGATATTGCTCACTTGACTTTCAAGATATATGGGATCAATATTTACCTCTGGTAAAATTTCCCTATAATAATAGTTTCTATTCAAGAATTCCTATGGAACCATATGAAGTGTTACATGGAAAGTGATGTCTCAGACCCAATTTTTGGGATGATGTTGGTGAAATAAATCTCATAGGCCTAGAACATGTTGAGTAAACAATGGAAAATGTGAAGGGTATCCAAACCCACATCAAAGTAGCTCAATGTTCGCAAAAGATCTATGCCGATAACTGATGGAAAGATTTGTAATTTCAAGTAATAGATCTTGTTTTCTTGAATGTATCTCCAAGGAAGGGTGTTATACAATTTGGTAAGAGAAGAAAATTAAGTCTCAAGTACTTCAGAACATTCAAATCTTGAAAATAAATTGGAGTTGTAGCTTATCATGTTGCAATGCTGCCAAGTCTCTCCAGAGTTATTGATGTGTTCCACATATCAATGTTTTGAAAATACATATATTACCCAGTGCATGTACTCACCAATGATTAAATAGAACCAGAACACAATTTGTCTTATTACGGGAAGCCAATCCAAATTCTTGATACCAGATAAAATGTGTTGAGAAACCGGACGACTCATCTTATGAATGTTCTATGGAGAAATAAAATGATGGAAAAGGAAACATTGAACCCGAGGAACTTATGATAAAGAACCACTTGAATCTTTATATGCAATATTATTATAGAAATATCAAGGGTGAAACTATTTTAATGATAGATGATGAATGTAACACCCCAAGGTTCAAATGTATGTTTCTCTTTGAATAATGAAATGTGTTGCGTTGTATGCAACTTTAAGATTCTAACACACCATGACCAATCAATATAGCTGTTATGAATAGTAATACCCATTTTTGAAATTTAATTAATATTATGTTTTAAAAATAAGTTCATTTTTGGATTCAGAATATCAAAATTAGCTAAGGGTGAATTTTTGGTACATTTCTGAAAACATTCAATTTAGGATGAATAGTAAAAAATACTAAATTATAATTAAAAACAACATTATTAATCAAAATAATTTATAGTTTCAAATAATAATTTTGATTGGTTCTAATGTATCATTAGATTATATATTTATCATTTATTATAATTTAGGCTATTGGGTGTAATTTCATATTTAAACTGGACTTAAACAAGTGTCAATATTTTGATGGTTATTATTTCATAAAAACATGCCTTTTTATTTTACAAACAAGAAATAATTTTCAATTAATTTCTCCAACTTATGTAATTGAATATGGAAAAATGGATTCCATATTTTCAATCAGTAGGTTTATATTTTGTAAATAGGTAACTTATATTTTTATACATTATGAATATTTACTTTAGTAAATATTTTATTTACCATGGTTATAGGGTAAATCTCATAAATAAGGGTAAATAAATATTATTATAATAATATTAAATTACCCTATCATGTGTCTTATATCTATTTTTTGATAGATATCTGACCATGTGCATCCATTGGTTGGTTTTTGGACCCCATGCAGCCACTTGAGAGAGATAATGACACTTTATATTAATTAATATAAAGTAAATTCAAAAATGACATAATCATATATCTTTTAGAAAATTAATTTTTACAAGGGTTTATATAAGTTATATTTTTGACTATAAATATTTATATGAAAGTTAAAATTATATACTAAATCATGGTACTTCTTTTATTTTTAGACATGAAATAGGTAAAATTATTTATGAAAAAATAATGATCATGTGTTTACCTCATTAATGAATGTTTCAAGTAAATGATATTATGAAAATTAAAACATTATCTAAAAACTATACAATTCATATTAGATAATTTTATTTTTATAATTATTCATCTATATTCTACTTTATTGAGTTTTTGACATTTTAAAACTAAAAATCATTATATAAATAAATAATATTTTCAAACATTCTTAAAGAGACCCTCCTCTCCCTTTTAAAAAGACATCATCTCTAACCCCTTACTCACACCTTTTGTATCATCCAACCTCTACAAAATTAGTCTCCCTAAATCAATCTCTATCTTTAAGAATCCTTACCTTAGGAAGAAAGTACTTCAAGGAATCCCTCTAGTTCAATCCAAAGGGAGTTACCCGATTTAAAGGCAACATCTCCTCTTAAGTTCGTTTCTTTTATTTTACTTCTCTAACCCTTAAAACTCTCTTTATTTATTTATTTTATAACAACACAAGTATCATAAATATTCTAGGAATTTTTTAAGAGATGTATTTGAACTATACTTACACACACCTCTATATAATGGGTATAGAATATAATGTTTCTGTGGACGGCGAACTACTGCCTCATGAAACGATGATTGTTCAATCTTCTACTACCACCTCTTATAGTGGCTATTATGATTGAAAATTAATTATATATGAAATTTATGAAATTTATTTTATCTATATGAATCTTTAATTCTCATTTATATCATAACATTATTCCTTTCATGTTGTATATATAAGAAACTTTCATTTGAGGAAGTGTGGATTATCGCCCCCTCAAACTGATATGACTCATTCATACCATACATGGATCTTATAAATGATGGTGTTAATGAAATTAAGTAATGTATATAAAATTTTATATTATACTGGAATAATAATATAACCATTTATTATTTTGTTTTCCTTCCTTATAAAAAAAATTAAATTGATGTAGGGTTCGTGGGCAAGTACGGATTACCGTCTCCACGAACGTGATGAGATTCATTCTACATCATAACTATTCCAGAATAATTTTCATTTGATTATTAAATATAATATTTAGAGAACATTATAAATTTCTTTATATGAATAAAATACATCCTATCCATAAAAAGCATTACCTACGAAACAAAACATATAAAGGAAAATTAATCAATTTACACCCAAAAAATGATACAAATAAAATATTATTGACAATGAAATATTAGAAGATCAAATATGATATCATATTTATTTATGTGGTTCTTTTATAATTTAATTAAAATGATTCAACTCTTATTCATTTGATTAACGTACCCTCGACCAATGAAAAGTACAAGGTAATGGTTAATTTCACAATCCCATTATTATCTGAGGTTGTTTTTATGTAAGTGTCTACTTGGATCTCTTTATCATCCACATCCATGTTTCTTATTAATGTATTTAAAAAAAAATTTAAAATAGTATATACTATGTGTTAAATTAATTTAAACCCTAGTTTGACTTTTTATAAAAAGGTTTTAATGGAATCATTCTGTTGTTTTCCAAACAATGTAATTTATTTTCTTTTCGGAAAATTATTATAAGAATGTTTTTTAACTTATGAAACGATTACGGTTATTCTCAGCCTTTATAACAACATTGAAGCTTCCCTTACAAGCATAAAATAATATTTTCAAAATAAATGTTTTCTTTTATAATTACATGACTTTTAAATGATTTCAAAATAGAAAGATATATTTCTCTCAAATAGTTTTGATTTCATCTATGTCAACATCCTTTAATGTATTTTATACTTGTTTGAAGTTGATTTATTATGATACAACTCTTCCATATTGTATTGAAGGTTTTGTGATATCGTTTAATATGGATGTGTTATTTTTATTCCATTCATGGTTTATGTATAATGTATTAGCATTTCATATGCTAGTTTTAATAAGAATGTTTATGTTATGTTTCAAGATTTTCATATGAGGAATGCATTGTACATAGTATGTGACTAGTGGAGCCCAATATAGCTCCTTGATACATAGGTAGGTCTAATAAGACATAATAGTTTCTTGTCACAAGTCCTTGACAATATATTATTTGTAATCTTAGCATGAGACCTTGACTATATGGTAATGATGTTTGACATTATGCATTCTATCATTATGAAATTAGCCCTTGATATTAAATGTGATTATTCGACTAGTAGAATATCTGTTTGAATAAGTAAATTACAATATTTGATTTATATTTTCCATATTATGCTGAATTTTAAGTTTAAATGGATTTTTCAGTTTTATACATTTCCTTAAATTTTTATGTTTATTTATGAATGTTTCTACAATACTTTTATCCTTACAGAGCATCTATGCTCACCCATTTTAATGTTTTATTTTTCCCCAGATCTGACGAAATAATTTATGGTTGACCTCTAAGGATATATTAAGGGATATGGATGAGGTCAATAGAGACAATATTTTGTTATTTTTTTTATTTAATGATATAGTGTAAAACTTATGAATGTATATAATACTTCAAAGGCTTCTAAAATAATCAGTCATTCGGGCCATGATTCCTTGTATCTTTCCATTATTATGTAATAATGCACAGAATCTAGGTAACTTTTGTTGGGGTGTTATAGTACCTGCATTTACACTTCTCTGAGTTTTACTTTTTACATCTCGAGACCCCCTCGCCTGTGTGCAAGTACAATTTTATAATGACGGTATGAGGCATGATGCGCATTTGGCCAATTGATGTTGACACAGTATTAAAGAGTTCCATTGGATGAGAAGAAATTGTTGGTCAAGTTGCAAGCCACACGACTAATGCTACATACCCCTAGGGTTTGGGTTGGTCCATTATTTACTCAATGGATCGACCATTAGAATCGTCCCCTGATCATGTTTTTTCATTTTATTTTTATAGGTATTACTATTCTGTCAATGTCTAGTTTATAATGCTATCACATTGAATAATAATAAACAGGAATTCAAGAAAAAATTAACATGTGAAATGATGAAATTTATATTTCTTCCATGGTCAGATGTGAGTACAATCATGTAGTACATGTTTATAAAAAATTTTAAATGATTTCTTTCATCAGATTAAAAAAATAAAACCCTCTAAAATATATTAAGTAACAACAACCTCCCATTATAAAAATTTGTACAAAATAGGTTGTTTGAGGTTATGATCATGAAATATATGAGGGTAACTCTTACTAACGAGGATTCTTTGTAATAATGTTGTGATGACTTAACTAAAATTGCAGCAATGACAAATCCATAGATATATTTTTGAAATTTTAGAGGAAATCCTTTTGTAAATCATGTTCTAATTTAAAGATGTTGGGACTTCACTAAAAAGGTCATGGAACGACAAGTTAAAGTGGTCAGCCAGCCAATAGTCGACCCTCCAAGTAGTGCCATAGGCATAGATTGTAGACTACGAGCGGTGGTTCTGAGATCCATGAAACTATAATACTCAATCGATAGAGTATTCTGATTCTAGTACAGAGGGTTCCTAAAATCGTATAAAATAGTTGGATATATTAAATGATTTAAGTAATTAATCAAAAAATGTTTAAACCGGTAATCAGATAAAAGACACTCATCTTGTAAAATTCATTTATTTAGAAAAATGGAAATTTATATAACAATTTTAAACAGAAATAAAAATTGTAAAATTTAAATATCCACACTGAAATGGGTATCCATGAATAATATAGGAGCGTTCACATAGTACTATGATATGGAAAACTCAAGCTGTCAGTGTCCCAAACACTATTAAAATACCTCAATAAGTGAGGGTGAAAATTCATACAGGAGACTAATGTACAACGCATATGATAGTTATATCATTATGTTTTCATCAACGTCTGATGTCTGTTATGGTCACTACACCAGGGAATGGATGATATAAAGTCCCATCCCCAATATTGTTTATGGTGAAAGTGAATTAGTGATATGAATAAAGGCGATGCCACACCAGTATGTGTCAATTGGATGATTGATCATGATATTTAATTGGATCCATTTCTCATATAATTATCACCACATTACTCAAGTTTCATTTTATGTTATAAAATGAACAAGTATTGAGTAAACACTTCATTAAGATTTTTGGAAAATGAAATGGAATTTCTGATAAAAATATTTTCTAAAAAATAATGTCAATAGTATAAATTTCATTAATAAATTAGTTTTATAATATTAAAAAACCATATATAAAAATATTATAGAAAACATGGGTTTTGGATGAAAAATGGTTTTAAAATTAAGATTGAAATAAAGGTGATTTTTATTATATATATTATTTGGAAGTTATAAGTACATGAATAGAATGAAATGAAGGGAAAATATATATTTTTATTAAATAACCATATTATATGAACATTGATGAGTTTTTTGATTTGTATATGACAACATTTCGTCATTGAATCATAACTATAAAATTTATCTATAAACAATGAGATTGTAACATCATGCTTTAAATACATTAGTGTATTTTGAGTCATATTACCCATTAAGGAATAATAAAAAAAATTGAATATCTAAAAACTGAGGAGATATGTGAAAAAAAATCAATGGGTTAGTATAATAACCTCATAGATGAATATATGTTCCTAACATAACTCATATCCTAAAAATTTCTTATTGAGAAAAAATATCTCATCACTTTGGTAACATTCAGTTCTTAACAAAAAAAAAAGAATGATTTAAAATTTTATATGTAAAAAAAATTATTAGATGAATCATAAGAAAATACATTCATGTGAATTATATATAGAACATTTAATTAATATGTGGTGAATATAGAATGTGTCTTACACAAGTAAAAATATATATAGAAATCCCTTAAATTTTGTATTTAATTCATTTAACCATATTCATACATCCAATATAATAAATGTATGTTTGTTACACATATATTACATGTCAATATATATATATATTACCCCATATCATTTACATATGTCATTTTATTACCCATTATTTTAACAATTCCATGTTAATGTCATGTTCCATACAATATTTTATTTGTTTTTGTCAATGTTTTTAATTTTTAATTTTGGACCTCATAATTTTACCATTTATAATTAAAATCCAAAATATGAACCATTATATTATTATCTTATATATGAAGTATATATATTTTTATAGTTATATATTAAATTTATAGATATATAATTAAATACATCATTCATTGAGATGATAGGTCATATGTATGCATTAACACTGTTACCATTTTACCCTTAAAAGAAAAAAATATTGGTAACTAAAATTTGACCACTAAATAATCATTGTTTTCATATATATAATATTTTTATTAATCCAAAAATTGTTAAATTACATGTAAAAAATAAACAAATGTCACGAGGAATCAATCTTATTTTCACCTGAATTACGTTATCGTATACCCACTAAACGGATGGTAAGAAAGAGATACTTAATTCATCCTTAAAAATATTAATAATATCAAAAATTTCATAAATAAAAAATAAATCAGTCATTTTATACATACATGAGATGTGGTTATGGAATATGAATAACATCGGTTCACCAAGTGGTTTCCAGTTGTACACACAGACGATGATTTTACATCCCATTTGATGGAAGATGATATTGATTTAGGTAGTACATTTAATATAAGAAAATACATATATAAGTAATTAACTGAAGATATTATATAAAATTATTTTTTAAAAAATACTCAATAATTTGGATGAATAAATAAATTAACAAATACAGATTGTTGTGTTACCTCTTTTTTAGACAACATCATTTCAATTTCATCAAAAGATTCATAGATTGTATTTCTAACAAAACTAAGGATTGTAGTATGAAATTGTAGAACAATGGAAGTGATATGGGTAGTAATTGGTATAGAAATACGTTTTTTAACATTATAAAGTATATGATAATGGTTTGGTTTTTTTATGTTAGGTGTATAAGGGCCCGGCCTAAAACCATAATTAATATTTAATTAAATGAATAATTCACATTGAGGATCTTTTCACGTTTAGAGGTTTATAGAATTAGATTATAACTATCACATCTCAAAATATTACATATTAGACACTTCTACAAAGTTTCCCTTATTTTTTACAAAACATGAACTCTTAAAAAAATATTTGTTTCCAGTTCAATGTTTAAGACAACATGACTTTTCCTTGATCCCATCCTTGACCATATTCCACATTATTTCTTGTGAAAAACATTTCAAAAAAACTCGGGGTGAGCATAAAAAGCTCAGTAAGAGATACACAAGAAGGAAAACCGTTAGTTTTTTAAAACATCTAGTAAACCATGAATACTTTATCAAAGCAACACTTATTACTTTTAAGATGTAGTAAATATTATTCACTAAATAAAATATCATTACTTACCATTTTTTAATGAAAATATTACCATAAAACCCATATAAAGAACACATAACATATAAAGGTAACTTGGGACATAAACATACTTAAATGGAATAAACATATGGTCAAATTTCACACAAATCACTAATTGGAGTAGCCACACGGCCGACTTCCATACCCAATGCATTGGAGGTTATAACGTAACCACCCATCCTGATATTCACGGCACCACCCGTTATTTGGTTTATCATGTAACCACTCGTCAAATGTTCAAGTACCATTATAAATTCATAACACATAAAACAATTATAAAGGAAAGAAAACATTTCCACATTTCAATCACAATATATCACTTAAATATATTGACATAAGTAATCCATTATCAAAACCATTTTCAATACCAAAATACATAAATGAGTATATGGTATTTATTTACTTTTAAAAACATAATGTCTTGTTGAGAAAGCCAAAGATCAAATAATACTCGTAGTGGTGGAAAGGTCGTTGTCACCGCGTATGTTAAAAAGAAACATACATTCTGTCATTTATTAAAACAATTCATATAGAAAATATTATTTTTGAATAAAAGTAGAATTCAAATAGGTTTATACTGCGTGTAAAATAAATTCTTTTATTAGAACAAAATATGCCTCAATGATAGGAGATTGAGATGAAGTCCATTACCTCGTGTCCGACTTTACTCGATCGCTCTTTAATCTCCTGAATAATAAACTAGTGTTAATTTCTACTTTCATAAGAACCTTTTTCAAGATTATAATTCCTTTTATATCACTTATTACCATGTTATTAACATTATGTAATCATTTAAGTTAATAATGTTCATTTTGTCGATATTTGGTACTTAAGTCAAAAATGGACTTCTTACAATTACATGTTGTTCATGTGGTCAAAGGTCCATTATATCCAGAATTATATTTATGATTTGGTTATCATATATGTCATATATATCCATCATATAAATGTATTTATAATAGTATATAACATTTATAGGTAAGAAATGAAATGCACCGTTCATTGAGACGGTAAGTCGTACGTACGCATGAACGCTACTTTCATTTCTATTTAATACTTAATGGAGTGAAATCATAATGATATAAAGGTATATTATAATTCCAGTATAATATTATATGTAATATCAATAACTCCATCATTTATACATCCCAAATATGGCATTAACGAATCAAATCACTTTGAGGGGGCGGTAGTCTGCACATCCTAAAATGAAATTATCGCGTTTACCCCTAATGGAAACCATAAAGGTATGACATAAATGAAAAATACAGAATCATAAGGAAAACATAAACATAATATATATCATATATAAATAGGTTGACATCTTAATTTCCACCATGAAAGGTGTTAAATGAATATTGAACAATCATCATTTCGTGAGGCAGAAATTCACCATCCATAGAAACCGTATGTTCTTGAACCATTAGACGTAGGTGTCTATAAGTGTAAATCAAATACCTCTCATAGAAATATCCTAGTATATTTATGATACTATTATTGTTTCGAAATAAAGTAATAAAAAAAGTTTAGGGGGTTTCTGAAGCAAAATAAAACAGAAGAACACAAGTGAAGACATTACCTTTAAATCGGGTAACTCCCTTTGGTTTGAACCAAAAGGTTTTCTTGAAGAGCTTTCGTCCTAAGTAAAGGCTTCTAGGAAGAAAAGAGGGATGTGGAGAGAGAAAATTATCAGATCTTGGTTGAGCCAATGGCTTGAGAGGTGTGGTTGAGGGGGTAGAGGTGGGGGCCTTATATAGAAGGGAGCAGGGGCAGTCTTGGAATGTTATAAAATGTTACTTTATTATATAATGAGTTTTGGATTTTAAAGGTTCCAAAATTATATATTTCTAGGATAAAGTGATAATAGTTATAAATCCACCCATTCAATAGGTTTTTGACAAGTTTAGGTATTATATTTTACATTATATTTTCATTTTATTTAAATCATTAAATAATGAGGTAATCACTGCATTATCATGGTCCAATAAATAAATTAATTTATTTAATGTCTAAAAATTATAAAAAATAATATCATGATTTATGAAATCTTTTTATCTTTCTAATTAATATTTATATTTAAAAATATGACTTGTATTACCCCATGTAAATTTTTTTTAGTAAAACTATACATGTTTGTGACATTTTTATTTTAACTTTAAATAAAAAGTTATTAATGTCATTTTCTTATCCAAGTGGCTCCATAGGGTCCCAAAGTTGACCCATGGATTGTCTTTTTCGGCCATGACACATTCAATAAGGGTAGGACATGTGTTCAGGTAATTTCATATTATTAAAACATTATTTTTACCTTAAATTACACTAATTACCTCTAATCGCAATTAATAAAACATAAAAGTTACTATTCACCCAAAAATATTTTCATCCCATTGAGCCACATTTTACATCATAATGACAACTATGTATGTCGGATTTTTGAAATTCAAATCACAGAGGTGGTAAAATTTTATTTAAACGAAAAATCAATTTTCGAACTACCACTTAGTGGTTTCACTATTAATCAAAAATTGAAGTTTTTCAGAAAATACCATAAATTAACCCTAAGCTATATTTGATATTCCGAATTCAAAAATTTTGTCTATTTTACAAAATTAAAAAAATATAAGTTGTATTAATTAATTTAGTAATTAATTCCCATTGCCAAAACAAATAGAGTGTTTTTATGAAATAATATATATCAAAATATTGAAACTAGTTTAAGTCTAATTTCAAAGTGAAATTAATTCTAATGACCACTATTGGATTAAATGGAAAAAATATATTCTAATTTTACTTTAAAACCAATTCAAAAGATAATCTAAGAATATTAATACATTAGATTAAAAAGTTGTTTTGAATTAAAATAGAACATTTTCAACTTATTCATTAAAAATGAACTTTATCGGAAAAATAACAAAAACATACACAAAGTAAATTTTGATGTCCTGATTCTAAAGAGGGATTTCATTTGGTCCAATAGAATATATAAGAGTGACCAAAACTATTTTAATAGAGGGTTCGCCATCAAAAGTTGATAAATCCACCTTTTAGTGAATATTAGAATTTATATGCTTAAAATTTAATTCTTTTCTTATTTTAAGCATTTATCTTTTATTGGGTAAATGAAAAAACATTTGACAAAAATATATAATCATATTTTAGTTATTTCTATTCATTCCCCCGAATACAACTGCTATGTGTTAACTACCATTTAAAATAATATTATTATATTACAAGTGTCCAACGTAAGATTTCAAACAAACTCGTTGTAGCTTATCGGGTACGCTATCGAACATAGAAACCCCTTTAATGTAAAATTTATATTTAATTTGCAAATATTAATTAATATGAAAATGTCTTATTCTTTATTTACATGGGATGTTACATCCATCCCCCCTTTTGGAAATTGCATCCCTACAATTTTATTCACTTATATAAATAAGTGGGGGTATTTATCCCTCATATCATTTTTAGATTCCCACGTTGCCTCTTCAACCATATGGTTTTTCGACAAAACCGTTACTTGGTGAATTACCTTATTTCGCAACACTTGCTCTCTTGGGTCAAGAATCTAGAATTATTGTTCTTAATAAGAGAGATTCTCCTCCAACTGAACTACCTCTGGTCTCAAAACATGAGATGGATCTGGCATATACTTTCTCTACATCGAAACATGAAAAACATTGTGTACCGGAGATAAACTCGGAGGTAAAGCCACTCAGTAAGAAACTGATCCAACTCTCTCTAGAATTTCATATGCTCCAATGAACCTTAGACTCTGGTTTCCTTCCTTACCAAACCGCATCACACTTTTCCATGGTGAAACATTGAGAAAAACATGATCACCTACCTCGAAAGATAGATCCTTCCTTCGGTTATCCGCATAACTTTTCTGTCTGCTCTGATCTGTTCTCATGTGTTTCTGAATCAACTGAAATTTTTCTGCCATCTCTTCTACCAATTCTGGTCCCATCAGCTTCCTTTCCCCTACATCATCCCAAAAGTTTGGAGTTCAGCACCTTTTACCATATAATGCTTCAAATGGATCCATCTATATACTGGAATGAAAAATGTTATTATAAGAAAACTCAACCAAAGAAAGATGTTGGTTCTATCTTTCCTGATAATCCTATGAGCAAGCGTGTAGCATATCCTCCATGGTCTGAATTGTTCATTTTGACTACCCATCTGATTGTGGATGAAAAGGTGTACTAAACTTTAATTCAGTACCCAACAACTTCTGAAGGCCTTTCCAAAAGTTAGAAGTGAACCTGGGATCACGATATGATACAATGGAGAGGGTAATTCCATGCGACCTGACTATGTCTTTATCATACAACCGAGCATGTTGATCTTGATAAAAAGTGTCTCAAATAGGAAGTAGATGAGAAGATTTGGCCAATAGATCAACAATAAACCAGATTTCATTATTACATCGAGATTTATTTGGTAATCCCACAACAAATTCCATGGATATATTTTACCATTTCTACTCTGGCACCGGTAATGACTACAGCACCCCTTTCGGTAACATCTTCTCTGCTTTAACCTGCTGATAAGTGAAACACTTCACCGTAAAATCAGCAATATCTCTTTTCATTCCATCCCACCATTAATACTCCCACAGATCCATGTACATCTTAGTATTGCCAGGATGAACTGCAAATGGGGAACTATGAGCCTCACATAACAACTGATACTTCAACTATGAATCACAAGACATACATAATCTCTTCCCAAACCTCAAAACACAAACATTGGCAATGTTAAATTCATGCAACATACCCTTCTGAACCAGCTCTACCTTTTTCTGCAACCCACTATCTTTCTTCTGCGCTTGCTTAATTCTGTCTAATAGAGATGATCTCACCGACACCTGAAACAAAATAGAATAAATTCATGCACCAACAAATTCTATGAAAAATTTCATCAAATCAAAAACCAAAGGATCTTGTTCCAAACATAGAATGGTTAATGAAGCATTACTTTTTTGACTCAAAGTATCATCCACTTTATTTTCTTTTTCCAGATGTTAATGAATTGTACAATCATAATCCTTGATTAATTCTAGCCATCTCCTCTGTCTCATGTTCAATTCTTTCTGATTGAATATATTCATTAAAATTTTGTGATCAGTATATATATCACACTTTACACTATAAAAATGATGCCTCCAAATTTTTAGATCAAAAAAATAGTATCTAATTCCAAATCATGTGTACGGTAATTTACCTCATGAGTTTTCAACTGACGTGAAGCATAAGCAATTACCTGAACATTCTGCATTTGGACACAACCAAGTCATTTCAATAAAGCATCACTGTAGATAACAAACTCTGGATTCCTGGAAGGAAGTCCCAAAACTCGAGCATTAACCAATCTTCTTTTCAATTCCTGAAAACAATCATCACATTCATTTGTCCTGATGAACTTAACACATTTTCGAGTTAACTTATTCATTGGACTAGATAACCTTGAAAAAATTTCAACAAACCTTCGGTAATAACCTGAAAAACCAAGAAAACTACAGATCTCGGTTATATTTGTAGGTCTTGGCCATTCTTCAACAACTTTTGTTTTAGCAGGATCAACATTTATTCCATTTTTTTAAACAATGTGAACAAGGAATAAAATTTGTTGTAACCAAAAATCACACTTGATGAATTTTCCATACAGTTTCTTTTCTTTAAAAATTTGAAAGATAACCATTAAATTACTTTCATGCTCCTCTTTACTTTTAGAAAACATTAAAATATCATCAAGGAAAACAACCACAAACTTATCCAAGAACTCATGGAAAATTCTCTTCATAAGGTCCATCAATACAGTAGGTGTATTGGTTAACCCAAAAGGCATAACTACAAATTCATAATGTACATATCTAGTAAAAACACAGTCTTCGGAATATCACCTTCTTTTACTTTCAACAGATGGTACCCTGATCTCAAGTCAATCTTCGAAAAATACTGAGCTCCCTGGAGCTGATCAAACAAATCATCGATATGAGGCAATGGATACTTGTTCTTAACAGTGATGTTATTCAAGGTTCTATAATCAATGAAAAGTCTCATTGAACCATCTTTTTTTTAACAACCAAGATAGGAACACCCCATGGTGATGTGCTAGGTCTAATGAAACCTTTATCTAATAACTCCTGAAATTTCTTCTTTAACTCTAAAAGTTAAACTGGAGCCATTTGATAAAGGGGTTTTGAAATTGGCTTAGATTCGGGAACTAATTCAATAGTAAATTCAACTTCCCGATGATGAATAATACCAGGAAACTCATCATGAAAAATATCAAGATACTCATTTACCACTAGTAAATCATTAATCTGAACAGTTCCTTTATTTTCAACAATATGTGCAAGGTAACATTCATTCCCATCTTTTTCTAGTTTCTCAACTTCCTAAAATGTTATCAAAAAAAATGTTCGTTCTTGTACACAAACTAAAAATCATTCTAAAAATAAACCTCTTTAGCTCTGCAGTCAATCATATCATGATAAACAAGAATTCCAATCCATGCCCAAAATAACATCAAACTCTACTAGAGGCAAAACAATAAGGATTGCAGGTAGATTCTTTCCGCACACAAGGATAGGAAGGTTCATATAATTTCTTTTTGTCTCAACGTTCCCTCCGGGTGTTTTTACCATAAGTTTCGGATTCTTATCTAGAGATGGAATTCCAAATTTACTAGAAATATTCTCAAAAATGAATGAGTATGTAGACCCTGAATCAAACAACACATCGGCATAATCTGAAAAACAAACAGTGTACCTGATACTACTTCATTCGATGGCCCTACATCTACTGAAGTAGTTGCAAAGGATTTCACCACCCCTTTATGCTTGTAGTCCAGCTGCTTTCCTCCAGTTGAGTTCTTTTTTAGAAACTCAATTGCATAATGACCGATTTAATTACACTTAAAACATCTTACCACTGTCTTTTCATTGCCTGCTTCATCATATTCCTTAAAGTTATGAGCAATATGACCAGAAATACCACACAGAAAGCACTATCCAAACATGGATAAGCATTCTCTAGGATGCATTTTACCACACTTCTCATAGGATGAATATTTGGTTTTCTTACCTCCTTGCTTCTTTGATGAATTTTTCCCTTTTGCCAGCCAACTAGACCTCTTATTCTATTGTTTTTTCAAAGAACACCTGATCATCGGCAAACTCCATTTCCACCTTCTCCGCACATCGAACAAGTTTTTCATAACTTTTTAACTCCCTAGATTCTAAATCCCTTCGATACATTTTCTTTAACCCTTAGTAAAAACAGTTCATTTTACTATCAAGATCTCGTATGAAATTTCGAGCATACCATGCCAGTCGAGTGAACTTTGCTTCATAAGTAGCCACTGAGTCATCCTCCTGCCTCATTTCTAGGAGTTGTTTTTCCATCCTAAGACAAACCACCTTAGGAAAATATTTCTCAAGAAACATACCTTTGAATTCATCCCAGAGAAGATCATCAATCTCATCACAATCCCTGATATTTCTCACAATCGACCACCACTGATCAGCTTCACCTTCAAAATGGTTAACAACAAGACTAACCTTTTGATTTCTTGACACCCAATGACATCAAAAATCTTTTCTAGTTCTTTAATCCACCCTTCTGCTAGCATAGGGTCAGATGATCCTCTGAATGATGGGTGATGTTGCCTCATGAAATGTTCCACCACTGACATGTTCCTCTGTGGTTGATCTGGATGATCTCATGCATGGATACCACCACCATTTGTAGCCTGAGTCAGCTGTGCCATCACTACAACAAACCGTTTAGTTTCGATTCATACCATCTCAAGTTTCTAATTTGGAATTTTGTCTTCCTCCCGATGTCATCCCAACATAGTTTCCCTTTTTCCTTTGCGGGAACCCTTTCTGAACATAGAAATATTATAGGCGAAGCAACATTGTAATCCTTAAATGATATATCATTTCAATCATACCATAGATTAATTTATGCTCCTAAATTTAACAATTTTCTAACTCTTATAGTTATCTAAACCGACCTATGATACCAACTATAAGGCCCCGACCTAAAACCGTACTAAATATAGAATTAAATTAATAATTCAAATTGATGTTCTTTTCAGGTTTAGAGTTTTATAAAATTAGAACATAACTATTACATCTCAAAATATTACATAGTAGACACTTCTAAAAAGTTTCATTTTATTTACAAAAAATGAACTCTTAATGAAATGAGTCTTGTCTAGTTCCATTTTTAAGACAGCATGACTTCTCCTTGATCCAATCCATGACCCTATTCCACATTATGTCATGTGAAAAACATTTCAAAATACATGGGATGAGCATAAAAAGCTCAGTAAGGGATACACAAGAATGAAAACCATTAGTTTTTCAAAACATCAAGTAAACCATGTATACTTTATCAAACCAACACTTTTTACCTTTAAGAAGTAGTAAATAATCTTCACTGAATAAAATATCATTACATACCATTTTGTAACCAAAATATTACCATAAAACTCATATAAAGAACACATAACATATAAAGGTAACTTGGGACATAAACATACTTAAATGGAATAACCATACGGTCGACCTCCACGCATATCACTAAATAGAATATCCATATGGCCGACTTCCATACCCAATGAATTGGAGGTTATAACGTAACCACCCATCCTGGTATTCACGGCACCACCCGTCATTTTTTTTATCACGCAACCACCCATCAAATGTCCTAGTACAATTATAAAGTCATGACACATAAAACAATTATATAGGAAAGAAATCATTTCCACATTTCAATCATAATATATCACTTAAATATATTGACATAACAAAACCATTATCAAAACTGTTTTCAATACCAAAATACATAAAAGTGTATATGGTATTTATTTACTTTTAAAAACATTATGGCTTGTTGAGGAATCCAAAGATCAAATAATACTCGTGGTGGTGGAAAGGTCGTTGTCACCGCATACGTTAAAAAGAAAAATAAATTCTATCATTTAGTATAACACTTCGTATAGAAAATATTCATTTTGAATAAAAGAAGAACTAAAAGGGGTATATATAGCGTATAGAATAAAGTCGTGTATTAGAACAAAATATGCCTCAATGAAAGGATATTGAGACGAAGTCCCTTACCTCGTGTCCGACTTGACTCGATCGCTCTTTAATCTCCTGAAAAATAAACTAGTGGTAATTACTACTTGCTTAATAAACTTTTCAAGCTTATTATTCCTTTTATATCACTTATTTCCATGTTATAAACATTATGTAATCATTTAAGTTAATAATGTTTGTTTTGTCGATATTAGGTACTAAAGTCAAAAATGGACTTCTTACAATTAAAAGTTGTTCATGTGGTCAAAGGTTCATTATATCCAGAATGATATTCATGATTTGGTTATCATATATAGCATATATATCCATCATATACATGTATTTATAATCGTATATAATATTTAGAGGTAAGAAATGAAATGCACCGTTCATGGAGACGGTAAGCCATACGTATGCATGAACGCTACTTTCATTTCTATTTCGTATTTAATGGAGTGAAATAATAATGATATAAAGGTATATTATAATTACATTATAATATCATATATAATATCTTTAACTCCATCCATTATGTGTCCCACATATGGAATTAACGAATCAAATCACTTTGAGGGGGCGGTAGTCCGCGCTTCCTAAAATGAAATTATCGCGTTTACCAATAATGGAAACAATAAAGGAATGCCATAAATGAAAAATAAAGAAGCATAAGGAAAAAATAAAAATAATATATATCATATATAAATAGAGTGACATATTAATGGCCACTATGAATGGTGTTAATATAATATTGAACAATCATCGTTTCGTGAGGCAAAAATTCACTATCCACAGAAACAGTATGTTCATTAACCATTAGACGGAGTTGTGTGTATGTGTAAATAAAATCCCTCTCATAAAAAAATCCTAGTATATTTAAGATACTGGTATTGTTACAAAAAAAATGAATAAAAATAGTTTAGGGGGTTGGAGAAGCAAAATAAAACAAAATAACACAAGTGAAGACATTACCTTTAAATCGGGTAAATCCCTTTGGTTTGAACCAAAAGGGTTTCTTGAAGAGCTTTCTGCCTAAGGTAAGGCTTCTAAGATGAGGAGAGGGATGTGGATAGATAAAATGATCAGAGCTTGGCCAAGCCAATGGCCTGAGAGGTGTGTGTAAGGGGGTAGAGGTGGGGGCCTTTTATAAAAGGTCGGAGGGGTACTCTTGGATTGTTATAAAATGTTACTTTATTATATAATGAGTTTCGGATTTTAAAGGTCCCGCAATTATATACCAAGAAAGTAAATCAGAGCCAAGCCTCAGAATATTTATTAAATAAAAGAAAATCAGTAATCCAGTACACCAGGGTGACGTCATAAATACAGATCAAATCAGTCTGACCCAACACCACCCCCATGATATATTTCATCCTCTGTAGTAGCCGATTCCCATTTTGAGCTGTCATAATGTCGCAGGACCTTGGCGTACTTCCTTCTAAGGTTTAACTTCTCCAAAGAGATAAATTCCTTAGAAGACCGTGCAGCCTAGCCTTCCCTACCAATGGTAGACCTGGTAGCCATTGGCTTTGGCAGATAAGAATAGTCCCTCCTCGGCCTTCTTCGTGGTGGGGCAGTCATCACTTCCTCATTCCCAGGCTCCTTACTTTTCTCACCCCGAAAAACATCATTGTAGGAAGCCCAGACCATTCCATCTTCAATTTCTTTATCACTCTCAAGACAATCCCCCCACTTTCCATAAATGTGTACTGCACGGTAACCTTCCTTCATACCCTGTTCCTGCTGAGATTGAGTGTTAGAGTCAAGTATCTCAAGACACTGCAGATTATCCACAAACTCACAACCAACATTTGTCCTCTGTTCCTCAATAGAACCATCCACAGCAGCCTCCTATGAAATGCTTCCATTAGAATTGACTGAAACATCAGTCTCAGTGATAGAGGCCTTCCCATTCTCCAACACCTGCAGACAAAATCCAGTAGAACCAAGAACAGGAGCAGTAACACCAACCTCCCGCCCTTGTATTGGTCCAAGAATGTCACCAGGACCCACAAAGCCATGCTCCTCCAAGATTTTTTTCACCCACAGACACAGGTCCATCACAGTCCAGCACTATTTCATCCATCACCAGACCAACAAAGCAGTTTCTGATCTCCAGATCGTCCCCCTGCTTCCAAGACTGGGGTTGCAGTGCAGTTCTAAGCTCCATCTGCACACCATTCCCAGCTTCAACCTGTTTTGCAGACCTAGAATCATCAAGTGACTCCTTCTCTATCGCCTCCTCCACAGCACAAGCGCTACTGGTGACAGAAACCTCCAAGGAAGCACCCTTCAAAGTTCGGCCAGCACTATCAGAACCCCTGCACAAATTCTCCCGAGCACCCTCTAGGGAGGCCACATTCTCCTCAGAATTACCCGGATGACCAGCACCAGTCTCAACCAATGACCTTGACTCAAGTCCAAGATCACATTTCAGTCTGTCAAACACTTGAAAAAACAATGGGATCAAAGGCTCCTTCACTGTCTTCAGACCACTTGCAGTGCCCGACACATCATCACACTGAGCCTGCAACAACCCCTTCACTGTAAGTCCATCAGATTGCACTTCACACCGTTGGCCTTCAGAACACACAGAGTCTAGTCGATCCCCCTGCCCAGCTGAAGATTCACCTTTGGAAAACACAACCACTTCTAATAGGCCGTCCTTCAGAGCCCACTGAGTCTACCTCACAGCAGCATGCACCCCGCACCCGTCCCCCCTATGTCCAATCATCCTTTGGGGATAACCATCCAGCCCTCCCCAACGGCAATCCTCCTCCAGGTGTCCGAACCGTTTACACCTCACACAAAACTTCATCCATGACTCAAAAACAACCGCTAGCATCCATCTAAACTCTTTCTCATCAGTAATCCAGATACAGCGCACAAGAGGTCGTGCAACATCAACCTCAACACATATGCGTGGGAAAACCGGGTGAGACACAGACTTCGTTCGTTGATCAGAGCAAAGAAATCGCCCGATCATATTTCCAATTACACAAAGAATCACAGGATTTTGAAAAGAAAGGGGAAGACCAGGAAGACTTACCCAAGTAGCAACTAACAACGGATCACGCTGTATATTGAATTCGAAACCCCAACGGAAGAGAAAGAAAGAAGAATCACTGCACCTTTTGGGAGCTCTGGACCAAGCAATAATCAAATCTTCCTCGGATCCAAACCGAACCATAATACGTCGTCGATCGAGTAACCCAACAACTGTATGTTCATAAAGTCCCCAAGATTCGGAGATGGCCTGGGAAAATGCTTCAACCGATGGTCGATGAGGACAAAAGCGGGCCACCAGGGTAAAATTGCACAGATCCGCTGCGCAAATTATCACTGCATCATCATGGTGTCATAAATAATTTAATTTATTTAAGGTCTAAAAATTATAAAAGAAAATATCATGACTTATGAAATATTTTTAGATTTCTAATTAATATTTATAGTCAAAAATCGACTTGTATAACCCCGTGTAAATTTTTTTAGTAAAATAATACATGTTTGTGGCATTTTTATTTTAACTTTAAATAAAAAGTTATTGATGCCATTTTCTTGCCCAAGTGGCTCCATGGGGTCCCCAAGTTGACCCATGGTTTTTCTTGGTCGGCCATGACACATCCAATATGGGTATGACATTTTTCTAGGTAATTTCATATTATTAAAACATTATTATTACCTTAAATTACACTAATTACCTTTAATCACGATTAAATAAACTTAAAAGTTACAATTCACCAATAATTATTTTCAGCTCATTGAACCACATTTTACATCCTAGTGGCAACCATGTCTATCGGATTTTTGAAATTCAAATCACATAGGTGGTAAAATTTCATTTAAACGCAATATCTATTTTTTAACTACCACTTAGTGGTTTCACTATTCATCAAAAATTGAAGTTTTTCAGAAAAATACCAAAAATTAACCCTAAGATATATTTGATATTCCGAATTCAAAAATGATTTCTATTTTAAAAAATTCAAGACATATAAGTTGCATTAATTAATTTAATAATTAATTCCTGTTGTCAAAACAAATAGCATGTTTTTATGAAACAATATATATCAAAAGGATGACACTAGTTTAAGTATAATTTCAAAGTGAAATTAATTATAATGGCCACTATTGGATTAAATGGTAAAAATATATTCTAATTTAACTTTAAAACCAATTTAAAAGATAATATACTCATATAAATAAATTTATTAAAAAGTCGGTTTGAATTAAAATACAACATTTTCCACTTATTCATTAAAAATGAACTTTATTGAAAAATAAAAAAACATACACAAAGTAAATTTTGATGTCCCTATTATAAATAGGGATTTCATTTGGTCAAATATAATTTATAAGAGTGACCAAAACTATTTTTAAAGAGGGTTCGCCATAAAAATACTATAAATTGACCTTTTAGTGAATATTAGAGTATTTATGCTTAAAATTGAATACTTTTCTTATTTTAAGCCTTTATCTTTTATTGGATAAATGTAAAAACATTTTACAAACATATATAATCATATTTTACTTATTTATATTCATTTTATCCAATACAATGGCTACGTGTTAACTACAATTTAAAATAATATTATTATACTACTAGTGTGCAACGTAATATTTCAAAGAAACTCATTGTTGTGTATCGGGTATGCTATCGAACATAGCAACCCCTTTAGAGTAAAACTAATATTTAATTCGAAAATAATAATTTATATTAAAATGTCTTATTCTTTATTTACCTAGGATGTTACATTGTGAGTTTCCCATTTTTATATATTTGAAATTAGAAAGGTGTAACTCAGTTTTCTAAAATCAAATAGAATAAAAAATGGTCCATTATATATCATATAATATATAAGGTTTTATTTTCTATTTAAAAGGTATTTTTAAATATATTGGGTCATTTTTACACTTTTATATTTAGTTTACACCCCCAGTAATCCCATTTACACCTTAAACATGTTAAATAATATGTATCCTTTTTACAGTTCTTATACTTAGAAACTATTTTTACCATATGAAATAATATAAATTATTATTTTTCCAAATTCTATTACAATTTTTAAAAAATCTTTTCAAAAATGAGGAAAAATGTAAATTAATTTTTATCTCAATGACATGACGAGAAATCATAATTTCAAAGAAATGTTTTCAAAATATTAGTTTTTTTAAAAAATATAAATATAAAATTTGATAAACTAACCAAAATTATATTATAATATATATATATATATATATGAATATATATGTATATATATATAATTGATCATATATTACATTGAATAAAATAAAAAATCAATTATTATGTTTATAAATTCATTAATGGAAATAATTTTTTTAATATAAACAAGTATTTTTCATAATTTTATGTAAAAAATATCATTATATAAAATTATAAAAAATTCCCCCTATGATAAAATTGACATGATTTTTTTAATAACTAATTTTATTTGGAAATATATAATTTTGAAATTTTGAAAAAATAACTATCAAGTAAGATCACATGAGACAAAAAACATCTTTTTAGAAAAAATATTATTTTGAATCATAAAATTATATTTATTAATAAAATTTTAGGGAATAAAGTAAGATATCTGTTAAAAAATTTATTGAATAAATTAATTTAAATTTCATTAAAATCAATGAGTGAACTATCAATTTAAATTATTTGTAGAAAACATATTGGTTGACATAAACATTGTTTTTCAGAAAAAGTATTCATTTATATTGAAAACGTAGTTATTTTCATTTCTAATTAATTTTTCACCATGTAATTCATTATGTATAAATGTATAAACAATATATATTCATGATTATATTAATAATATGCATACCCTCCATTCTAACATCATAATTATAATTATCATATTAAATAGTAATATTTTTATAGTATGTGAGGGTTCATTTAAACAATGTGTTTTTTGTAAAATATTATAAACACTATATTGCAATTATATAAAGGTAAAAATTTAGTTTTATATAATTTATGCTAAACATAGAGTTACCTGTAATTAATTTCATCCAAAATGTTAAATTTAATCAATTAAAATAGTTTATAGAAATCATGAGTTGTTACATTTGAACCAATAAAAATAAATTCTCCATTAATATTTGTTTCCTTGGTACCAAACAAATAGGACACAAGTAACTCATTACATCATCATATTCCCATGAAATGTCCTCAAGATGGTGGTTTTTTCTCTCAATATCGACCAGGTGAGAAGTCTTTTTTAATAGTAAATTTTTTGTATGATCCAAAATCTAAAATGGTTGGTCCTTATCATAAATGTTATGTTCCATGTTAAAACCTCTTATATTAGTACATTTGAAGTATTAGGTATTTATTTCATTAGGATGGGTACATTTAACACTTAATGAACCTAACAGAGGTTTAATAGAACCACTAAATGATAAACTACATTCCCAATATGATTATATATTTCAAATGGAATGATATACATATGGTTTAGTTATCCCATGTATATTCCTCTTAGAAATATGTAGAAAATTCATCTTGCCAACTAAAAATTTTATCACTCATCAATGTTTATCATCATATCATTTTACTCAATATTGTGATTTCCATAAATATTTACCAAAATATCTATCAGTATCGACCTTCTCATCTTCATTATGAGGACCCTATAGATATCTTTATGGCACTTAATTAAATTAAATTAGAGTTCTACACATAATTGCATAGTGGGATTCATGAGGATCCATATTAATGCTTATGTGAAAAAAATTATTTCAAGAAAACTCAACTAGAGGATGATCTTGATCCATTATACCATTGAAATCCATAGGACACAATCATAGCCTATCCTCAACAATTTTAATTTTTCACACAGACTACCCATCAATTTGAGGATGATACTTAATACAAAAACAGCATTATATATGAATATCCTTATAGAGACATCACCAAAAAAAATTAGTCTAAAAACTAGATCTCGATTAGTTTTAATTGAATTTGGTACTCTAGGTAAAGATACATCTTTTTAATGTATATGTTCTCAAGAGGATCCAAATATAAATATTATTTGATAGAAAAAAGTGTTATAACATTGTTCTATTATTAAATAAATCCCATAATTACTTTAGAATCAATGATAGGATAATCCCTAAAAGTATCATCTAATATTAATCAAATGTCCAGAGAGTGTAATGGTGTTCGTATTTTAATATTATTTTCACAAAAATACCTAAAAAAGAAATGATTATTCTCATTAATGACTATTATGTTATCCTTAATATTGAACAATGTAAATAACAAATAACCAAACTACTGGTTTAAATTTATCTGATATTATATTCAACCATAGAATCATAATCCGAGATTTCTATTCCTAACTCTTACAAGGAGACCTATACACATCCAAATTTCAATTTACACTTATTTCTGTAAACAATATATTATTTTATATGAAAACATTTCCATTGGAATCATAAGTTCATCATTATACCAATATAATATTTAATGTGATTTTATAATACAAAAATACATGTAGAAGGGGATAATCACCTGGAATTTAACTAAAGTATATACAATAATATTTTCATTGGGCCAATTTATCAAAAATAAAACATGAAAATTAAAAATAATTTTGGGATGAATTTTTTTTCCTAATTATCAGGATTCGCACAAACCATTGTAATTTCATAATACTTCAATTTATTTTTTTAAAAGATTTTGTGTATTATCATTTTAATTATCCCTTCTATTGGGTCATTGATTGAAATATTTCCCAAAATATTTTCATATGAAACACTAGAGTTTGGGTGGTGAGTAAATTATTTCTCTATTACCCTCAATTTTATTAACCATACTATTAATCACATATCAAAATTCATGGGATATTTAAAATGACTATTAGTTCAATTAATGAAATCCCCCTGATACTTATTCCAACATTAAATGAATACTGATGGTTATAATTTCCTTCCACATTTTTATCGCCATGGGAATCAATATTTCATTTTCTTATTAGAACAATTGGAATGGTTGAAATATCAATTTTTCAATATTATCATTTAGTAAAAATAAAAAAAAAAGTCTTTATAGATAAAAATTCTCTTAATGATAAGTACTTCCGAAGACATTCATTTAGGCCCCAAAATAAATGATCATTTTTTCTCTCAAGGATGATTATTAAACTTGATGCATATTTTAAAAATCTTGTAAATATTTACTTTTTGGATATGTTATACTAATTTTCCTTTTGATTATGGCCAAGTAATTCTTTATAAATATTTTTTATATAATTTAATGGAATTAATTAATATTAAATATCACATTCAAATCATCACATTCCATGGTTTCAAGTTCTGGTTGTTTTATCAAATTATTAATAAGAGTCCACCACATATCGACTTCGCCATAAAAATGAAAAAAAAAAGAAAATTGATATTTTCATTCATTAAAGATTGAATAAAATAAAATATCATTTCATTGGTATGAAACGATTACTAATAAAGTTGGGGATCTTTGAAACAAATAAAATGGTGTAAAATTTCTCATGGGGGAGTCAACCAAGATATTTTCCCCACTTTTCGCATGGGGTTTTCATTATTATTCCCAACAAGAGAATGTTATGGGATTAGATGAAAAAACTATTGATTAATTATCCCTTAATATTATGTTTCTATGGTGTAAAATAATATCATTTTCAATTCCCTAAACATTAACATGGTTATTTTGGGTTATACCCTTCATCGAAACCTAGAAAACAAAGCATGTGAAACTCTAATCATAGTGGAAAACAATAACATCCATAACAATAATTTATAGGTTGTCTAAATAATGTATACTTATTTTCAATATTTAAATCCTTAGGATTAACCTTGGTCACACATTGTAATTATTTAAATCTTTAATGATTGTTCATAAGGAGTTTTTGGATCTTGTAGGCAAATCCATTAAGATTGTAAAAATGGTGTTTATCGAGGCTCATTATCATGAAGTTGGTGACAATTGATTATAGTTTATTTCCCCCTTTTAGAGTTATAACCCCTAGGAACCTATATATAAGAGCCAAAATCAATTATAATATATTGATAGGGATGAAATTTTATTGAATCTCCTTTCTCTATCTTTCACCAAAATTATTCGATATTATCATTTATATATAATTGTCCTTACACATTACCTTAGGGATATTCCTAGATGGATCCCTAGAAATATCTATAGTCATATTCTTAGGGATCTAAAAAAATTATTAGATAAAAATATTTAAAAATATATATAATCATTTTCTATAATACCAACAATGGATACCCAGGATTGAATATATATATCACATATATTTAGGTAAATATTAAATAAATTTCAGAAACACACACATGAGGAACATAATTTTTTATTTTCATTAATGACTAGAAACACAACATTCAAATTTCAGTAAAAATTTTAAACACCTCCCAAAATGATCATCCCATATAGTACACCTCATATTAATACCCTTTCTAAACCTTTCATCATATCATGTAGTAGGAAAAAAATAATTTTTTATCATAGATTCATATTAAGGGTAAAAATATGATATAAAAATATATGATCATTTTAAATAATAACATATTTTATCAGTTTTTGGTAATTAATATAAATTATTATGTTCATACATAACCTTTGTAGCTCAGATACATGATTCTTTGAATAAAATATTATCATTTCACAGAATACGGTCCATAAGAGTGAGAAATCAACACCATTCAATCATGAATAATTATATAATGTCAGAAAAGTGTGGATACATCTTAAATACAGAAAAACATTTAATATTTCATGACTAATTACCAATACCATCGATATAGTGGTTTATGACTTTTCATGAGTTTCCTACATTGGATCTGGACAAACCTTTTTTCTTATAGTGGATTAAGATGCAACTGTTTCCCATTGTGGATCTGAACTCACCTATTTCTCACAGTATATTATGCTGATAAACATGACACACTTCTATATATAATGAGTTTAAAATCATTTTCTAATGAATTGGATATAAATATAGGTCACACCTATCTCTTAATGAAATATATGCCTATGTGTGAAAAAATATCATATAACAGTGATCATATAATCATATTATAACATGTGTAATGAAAAATTGATTCATAAATAAATATAATTTCACAATTTTATGAACCATGAAAAATAAATGGTCTTCATAGAAATTTCTTCAACATTAACATTAACCTTCTAAACAATATAGGGACGGTAACATTAAATCATATCTATAGTAAATAATCAGTAATATTCAAAGATGACATCTTATATAGAAAATGATTCTAAAAGATAACATTTTATATTTATTGGGAATAATAGACTTTCAAATTTGAAGAATTATTTCTAAAACATAAAAAATTTCCAAATATTTTTCATTGAAATTTATTAGAAACAGATAAAAAATTCGTTAAAAATATTATAATAACATTTCATCAAGAAAATATCCTATCAAGTTTGAAAAAAAATAAAAAATTAATTTTCATTGAAAATATAATATTAAACATAAAAACATTTCACTAAAACATTTTGGTCATGATTTTAAAAATATAAAGTTATACCTTACAGATGAAAAAAAAGATTACATTCACATTTTAGATACAAGACAAATGGGATTTTATGCTCAAACAACATGAAGATTCATTTTATTTTTTTAAAGAAAACTCAAGTATGTGTAAATAAAAATTAAATAAATCATTGGTATATTTATATAAAATTATTTTTAAAATCATAATGAGGAAACATTGTCATGGAAGAAAAAATAGATTTAGACTAATGAGATGAATAATGATTTTTTTGTAAAAACATTAATTTGAACTCATGATTACATAACTAGAGGGAAGCAATTGGAAATAATTTATTCTCATTAAATAAAAAAACATGAATAAAATTAATTAGTATCATCAAAGATATATTTATAATTTTATCTTCAATGAAATATTATAATAAACAATATAAGAAATTATATTATAATAATAAATTTTTCTAACTTTTTTATATTTTGAAGCACAGTTTCAATTAAATAATAATATAGAATTAAAATTTATTGTCATAAAAATAATTATATTTATGATAACACATTTTAACTGGGATGTATATATATATATAACATCCTGAAAATGGTGATTCAAGCTGGTTCGCCATGCCGGACTGCCACATTACCTAAAACACACATCCACATATACCATAGGATTACGACTAGAAAAAAGGGACTGATATCGAACATGGGGCCTTTAATCAGATTAATGCACCAGAAGAAAATAATAAGAAATAACTAAATAGAATATAACAATAAGCATTATAGTAATAGTATCATAATATTACCCTAAATTGGATGTAAAATATCATAACTAAAAAGTATATATGAAATGATAAAGTGTTTCCCATTTTTAAAAATCAACACTAAAAATTGAACACAATGACAAATTCCAAGAGGGTATCAACCCATATATGGTTCCATCATCATGATTCGTCCTCAAAATAATTAATTTAACACAAGACCATTTCCATTATATTATCCTAAAAGCTTGAAATATATTGGGTTACTAGTCAACATTCCTGATTAGGGAGTGAGTACAATGTAGTTGGCCTCTAATAATAACATATAAAACAAATATAGTCAAATAATATTTTCATTATTACAAATAATTTTATATAATTAATATGGTAAAAAAATATACATTTATTCAATTATATATTATTTAACCACATAATCCTTGATGTTTTAGAGTACATCTGAATCTCAATACTAGTTAAAGCTTATGTTAGAGTCTAGACCATTTAAATTTTCAAATAAAAATTAATTTAATAAATGAAATATCATTATCCATTTCATTTTATTTCATAATATGGAAAATTGGAACCACAGTCCAATGCCACTGTTTTGGGAATAAATCGTTATTTTTAGCACCCCAGGATTATTTAGAATATTATTCTCTATCTCCCAAATCATTAGTTTTTGCAGAATCAGTCCCTAACCCATTAGACATTGTTATTCCATGTATCGGTCCATATCCCATTCAATTTTCATTCGTTCCTTGGGTATAGAATTCCATGTTTAGCACCCTATAGCTGTTTGGAGCATCATTCTATATCCCACACAATGTTTTCTCCATTAGTAACATATATAACATGTATTACATATAGCATATGTATCACATATATCAAATGTATCATATATATAACATTAATTAATTCAACAATTAATTAGTCATATATACACCGTTAGTTAATTCAATAATTCAATAATAATTACAATCCCTTCAAATAATTTAATAATTTATTGGTAACATTGTTTCCATTAATTGGTTATAAAATTAATTAAAACCACAATAACACTATTAATTCAAATATTAGTTTATTAAATGAATCACATTAATTAACTCATTAATTAATTAATATCCACAATTCCATTAGTCAAATCAATAAGAAGTTAATAAAATACACAACCAAAAATTTTGAAATATTTAATTCAATAATTAAGTATTCATATTCAGCAGTCTAAATATTATAATAATTAATATAGAAATTAATTATTATTGATTAAAATTTTATCATCATGATAATTAAATCAAAATTAATTATCCACAATCAAACAATTAAAATCTTTTATAATTAATATAACAATTAATTATTAAAATTCTAAATTCAATTATTCAATGAAATCCAAAATTCCAAAAAATAATTAATTTACTAGATTAATTATTTTAATTTTGGGAATATAATTTCTAAATAAACACTAGAAATTATACATTCATATACATGAAATTAATATCAAGACTATGAAATTTCTATATTATACCACCTACCTCAAAATTATGTAATAACACTCACCAAAGGAATAACTTAATTTAAATATGATGGTATAATCAACAATAGAAGAAAAGATAGAGACCAAAACCTTTGATCAAGATCAACCCTGAAACCAACAATTCTCAAGGGTTCCACTACTTTATAGGAAAGAGGATCATAAGGGAACCAAATCAAAAAAATGTCTTAACATTTATCCAACAACAATAAAAAATTATTATTGATGAAGAAATCAATAGGAATAATCTACTAGACTCCCTACGGTCAGAGCAAAAGAGATTATGTTGAAAAAATGTGTCTTCAATCGTACACTATGTTTATAACAGCTGGGCTAGCATTTAGATGGCATGTAATGTGATTTTACATCCTTTGATTTTTTAAATGAATAATATAAAAAACCTATCTCCTCGGATTTATTTTATAAAAACATTCAAAAAATTAATTGATGTGTAATCCATTTACATGGTCGGTAAATGTTATGAAGTTGATCTTTCATACCATTTTCCTTCTAAGATGACCCATGCCAAATTTAATGTTTCTTATATCACCAAGAACATATGAAAAAAATATAGTGATGTTCCATCAAAAGGACAGGATCATACGATCTCACCACCATATAATGGATCATCCTTGAGATATAATCACATGAATCTATAAGAATATGAGGAATAATATCAAGAAACTGATCATAAATATCGGATTCTCCCTCCCTTGTTTCCTTGTTAACCTTTTCGTGTTACCATAATACTCAATCTGTCATCATGGTGTTTCACCTTAACACATTCTCCCTACGATCAAACATGAGTATCCGATGATTACCATAGAGAACATCTATTTCTAGGTCAACATCATCCACATCAAAAATATTATATGGGTCGAGGTGATACCACTAATCTTGTGACACATGGAAAACATCATATAAATCAATATATCTATGGGGAAGATACAACTTGTATGACACATGAATGATTCCCTCGACAATCACAATTCCTCCAACAATCATGGGTTAAATCTTGATCTATCTTTGTATCCTATAATTTCTCAATCTATTCAACACCAAAAGTAATACAAGATCAACCACTATAATCACTAGGGATTATTATATTTTACCTATATTCAACTTATATCTACTATGAGCCATAGATATTTTCATCTGAATAAACTAAGCATGTTCTGACGTATCATGTACAGGAATCAGTCCCAAAATCTCAGACTCACCTACCACCATATAGATAAGAGTGAATCCGCATGTAATACCATAATGTTACATATATTGTTTATAGGAATATTTTCTTGATAGTATTTTCGGTAGGAAAACTCCACCAATGTTATGTTCTTCTTGAAAGACCCTACACTGGCATGAAAATAAGCATGTATCATATCCTCAAGAAACATTATAGTACACTCTGAATTACCATCTATATATAGTTGGAAATCCATTCTCAAATAACCTGGGAACCAATAGACTTCTACAAGACTTCCTATAAATAGGAAGTAAATCACGGATCACGGTTTGAAACAATAGTCTATGGAAACCCCTGTAGAAAAAATATCTCCCAAACATATTGATCTCAAAAAGAATCCACTGATAATGCCATTCATACCAATAAGAATTTGGCTACAATCATTATTTGATCCAAAATAAACCAAAAACAATCACTATTTAAAAAAACCTTGGAACACCCACACCAAAATCCATAGTCAAAAAATTATAATTAAATTTAGGAATGGAAAACCTTATAGAAAACATGTAGGTTATTGATTCTCATCCTTACCTAATGAATATTTTATAACCATGTCACAAACCCTTATATTACCATTTTCACGCCCGGGCATCAAAACCTCCTACTTAGGTCATGCTATATTGTTGATATCATCTTCATATATTTTCAAATATAATGGTGTATACCAATATTTATGTATTTCTCTAAATGTGAAACAATTCATATTTCTATACTTTATTTCTATAATATATCTCATAAGTATATAATCTATTAAAAATGACAACGGTGTCATTTGATACTAACTCTACTGAACTACAACATAAATCTCTTCAATTAAATTCATCATATTACACTCAGTTCTAAACTCATGGAATTCTTGAGATTTATTTTTCATACTCAAAGAATAAAATACACTATTTATCTTTCCATTTCTACATAGTAGATCAAAATAAAACTATAACATAACCTCAACCCATCCCCACTCCCAAAATATTAAATATTATTTAAAAAACATTAATTTTATTCTCTTGTGATCTATATACATAGTCATCTTCTTTCCCAAAACGTAATTCATCCAGAAAAACAAATTATAGACCCATACATCAAACTCTAGGTCATGCATTGGGTACTTTAATTCATGAGTACTCAACTGTTGTGACATATATGCCAAAAATCGATCAACCTAAACCAATAATGATCTAATCCTATTCCAATATGTGTCAATAATACACAGTAAACTCCTCAACTATATTAGGTAGGATCATGATTGGTGTTGATGTAAAACTCATTTTCACTTCCTAGAAGGCATCCTTAAAATTATCCAACTATTCAAATATTATCTCTTTCTTGGTCAACACTAAATCTGGAACATATAGAATGGAAATTTTATAGATAAATCTCAAATAATATCAAGATATCCCTAGAAAGTTATGGATGTCAAACATGTTCTAAGGATTCTCCTAATATACTACTACACAACCTTCTTTAGGTTCAATGACACACTCTCCTCTAAGTAAATGTGACCCAAAAAAATTACATGATAAATCCAAATATGAGACAAAGATTGCATGGTGTATAGAATATTCTCCCTCGGTGTACAATGAAATATTTTAAGATCCTGGGAATGATATTAATTATTCATGGAGTACACCATGATTCTATCCACAAACATTATAATAAACTAATCAAGGTACCAATGAAAGATCCTACTCATTAAGGAGATAAAAACTACTGGTGGGCTTATCAACTGAAAAATTATTATGACATACTCAAAAAGGAAATACCTGATCCTAAAAGCTGTCTTATTTATCAGAAGTATAGAATCTAAATTATAATACCCTGATCTCAAATTTATTTTGGAAAAGAAAGAAGCTACTCTCAACTATTAAAGAAGTTCATTGATTCTAGAAGTGGATACTAGTTATCCACGATCATCTTGTTCAACTTCTATAAATCAATACATAATCACAAACTCACATCATACTTCTTAATAACCAATGTTTGTGAACTCAAAGGTGACATACTCTGTCAGATATGCCCCATATCTTTTGAACCCTCTTGGTGAGTCGTGAGATCTTAGAGCTATTTCATTTCCATTAAGTATGGTAGAATTGAAATTGGATCACCCATGGTCATGAGCTCAATTATATATTAAACATATCTCTGAGGTGGAAACCCAGAGATGTTTTTAAAAATAAATATGGACAACTAACCACTATAGGTGGAAAATATCATTCTCTACATCTCCATAATCCACAAATAAACTAGAATCCTAGGTTGTGAGCACTCTTGGTTGTTGAGTAATTTCACCTACTTGGCCTACCTAAATATCCCACTCCCCAAGGTAAATATATCTATCCCCTTTGGGATATGTAAAAGTCACTCTCCTCCGGTATCAATATATATGGGAACAAAATGTTACTATCTAGTAAATAACCATGATTAAGTCAAAACCTAACATGTCTAGGATTAAAAAATCTTATTGAATGCAATAGTCTCCTACAATGAGAGAACATATCTTGAAAAAACATATGTCCCTCGACCGTGTTCAAGGAGGTGTGTCTAACATCAACACCCCACTCATGAACTCCACAACCAAAATAAAATCATTAAAAATATGTGCATAAATAATGAATTGAGAGGAAACTATATCAAATAAAGCACTATATAGCATAAAATATATTTGAATATTCCCTCTCACAATCATTGTATCGGCCTCGCTATCCACAAGTGTAGAATTAACTATATGAAACTATACTAAACTTTTTACCTATGATGAATTCTAACTCTCTAAAGTTTCAATACCCTGCTAATATAGTTGCTCTTACACAAAAGCACCTTTCCCAATTCCTCCACCTCATTGTCCAATATATCACAAGCCATAAGAATGATATGGTGTATAAGACCAACTTCACTCACCCTGGTTCTGTCTAATACCTCCATCACTACCCATATGTCATAGGATCCTACCAAATATATACAGATGCCCCATCTTGGTACAGGCTCAGAGCATTACCAATGGCCAGGGATAATGTTTACGACCATGGACTGACCTAACACACTGATGGAAAATCACTTGGGTAAGATGCAAAGTAACAGTTCCCCCTAACTGGAAAATTTTCTTCCCACTTCTCTAGATAATGTTATCAAAATTGTGCTTCCATCATTCGAATGATGTACATCTATACAATCCCAATGAAACCACATATCCATCACTAGGAACATATTTCAATTTCCCCAAGGAAATTAGAGTTATATTTACCCCTTTTATAAAATTCTTTAAACTAATGACATTGACCATGAACATAATTTCACACTTATGTACATCTAAAACTATTTCGTTATAGTTTAATCATATTATTCCAATTCCTTAGAAAATCATTGTAAATATTTAATGATACTAGCATAGTCTATAAAATAAATTATCCTCTAAGACATCCACATAACATTGCTACTCTCTTATATCTCGTAGTCTTTGGATACATTTTCTCGAAAACATTCCCTTCAATGTCAATCCACTCCATAGAATCCAGTTGTATATCTTGAGTATATATGTCCAACCATAATTTATCTTATCCTCATAGCATATAGGCAGCGAATTTTACTCTCTTCTCATCATTTTTTTGTACATGGTAATTTATAGTCTGGAGAGACTCAATCCAGAACATCGCTCCCTCAAGTTCACCCTCTCTAGAAAAATTTATAGGGTGATTAAATTAGGAATCCCTCATTAGACCATAAATACTTCCCCCCCCCCCACCCTAGGTCTCATTCCTTATTTTCCATGAAGAAATAAATTTTCTCTTGGATCTTCTTTCTGACTACCTCACCCAGAACTACTGGTTCTTTAGGTTACATCACTGGAGGATAATATCTTTCTATGTACTATGGTCATCCTCTCAATAAGAGTGTCCATATAGGAATACACTCTATAATTTAAAAACCACATGAGGAAACATACAAATAATTTATCATGTTTATATAATATTAAAATCCCATATAGTCACACAATATCATTTATGAATCCTCTCCATGAGGCCATAATTGAGGCTATATCACTAATATCAATCATCCTACACCTAGGTCATTATTAAAAAGAGTAAAAAATCAAATAATATACTCATAAGGAATCCATTTATTCTTATCTTATATCATTTTTAAATATTTCTCAATTTCACTTTTGGAACCACATTGATTTCAATTTGAAATGTATGGGAAAATAGCTCATGTTCAACAACTTTTCCAAAAAACGATCTCCCTATTCGTGTGAGAAATCATGTAAAACATAGTAATAACTAGTTTATAGAATGATGCATGAAACTAAAATATTATGAAATATTGTTCCATGAGTCAATTTTTTTTAAATTTTAAAACTAATAATCACATCACATGACATCTGTGTAACCGAAGGTGAAATAATATAAAACTTTAACAAAAAAATTAATAACCAAAATCCAACATGAGGTAATGGGTTTTTTCTATTTAAATTGGTAGGAAACTCCCATCAATAAGCTCATAACTAGGGAATGAGTCATTATATTATACTTTATAACTTTTACAAAAATTAATATAGAGTAAAAATAAAATAAAACATGGCTCAGATACCACTATTTGTTTCCCTAACCCGGGTTCCACACACCGGTGCCCCGAGCTGGACCGCCACATAAAATCAGGCATGCATCGCCATATATAAAAGGATACTGACTAGTAGGTAGGGTATAATAATGATAAAGGGGTGACTATAACCTATTTTTTTAGATTAATGAACAATCCAAGACTAAGAAACAATAATAGAATATCATTTAACTATAAACAGTATATTACTCGTGTTAGAAGATGGCCCAAAACTAGAAATACAATATTAAAACTAAATAATATATATTCCAGGATAAATTACCTTTCATGTTTCAAAAAAAATAAAAATTAATGAACCATAAACTCCAAAACATGTCTTAAACTATGTTTGGTTACCTCATCAAGCCCTATCACCAAAATCAACCATATAACACAGTAAATTCTCCATCAACTTGTGATGCCAACACGTAATATATTCGGGTACCAATCAGGTTCCCATTTAAAGTATGAGTGAAACTCAGTAGGAAACCACAAACGATGTCTAAAAATATAAAATCAAACAATATATGATGTTGTGTAAATAATGAAATAAAAACTTATAAAGTAAAAATTTTACATTTATTAAATTTTCTTTTTTTAAACGCATAATCTCTTGTGTTACTGTTGACCCCCATACCTTAAAACCTATTTCAACGCATGATAATGTCTAAAAAAATTCATATTTTGAATAAAAAAATCAACTACAAATTGGGATTTCATTATCCATTTTATTTCAATTCAAAAAATTTAAAATTGGATCAATAGTCCAATTCCACTATTTTGACTATAAATCATCATTTATAGAGAATTGTGAGTATTTGTGTAGTTAGGACCTATATTACACATCTTGATTATTTAAATCATTAGTACTTTTACTTTACATCATGGGAATTTGAATCATTTTTTCACTTCCCATTATATTTTCATGCATGTCATGGGTCTTGAATACCATATATAAGACCCTCTAGGTATTTAAGGAATCATTTCATGTCCTTGCACCCTATTTTGTCAATAAATACAAAATATCACATGTGTCAAACATATCAAATGTATCCCATATTTCAAATTAATTTATTTATCAACAAATAATTCCTAGAAACAACAATAATTACTTCAAAACTTAATTAGTCATGATAATACCTTCAATTAATTTATTAATTAATTGGTCACATCAATTAAATTAATGAAATAAACAATTAATTAACTACATCAATAATATAATAATTAGTTTACCACATCAATACCATTAGTTATTTAACCAATTAATTAATCTCTACCATTATATTAATTAAAAAAAATTAATTAATCAAATCAACAACCACAAATATTTCCATAATTAATTCATAAATTATTTTTTCATACTGCACAATCTCAAACATAAAATATTTAATTAAATAATTAATTATTCTTGATTGATAATTGTAATATGACAAATAAATCATAATGTATTATCCCAAATTACACAATTCAATACTCTGATAATTAATTCATCAAGTAATTATCCAAATTCACAATTCCATTATTCAATCAAATCCACTTTTTCTCAATTAATTAATTAACCACATTAATTTATTAAATTTAGGAATTACACTTTATAAATAACACATCAAAATTTTATAGTCACATACACATAATTTATATAAAGACTATGGTATTTTAATATTAAACCATCTACCTCATGATTTAGGAAGAAGGCTTGAAAATGGAAAAAACCAATTGTTGTAAGATGGTCAAATAAATAACAGAATTAGAGATTAAGACCAAAAACTATGATTAAGATCAACCCCAAACCCAAAAATCTCAACATATTCACCGCTATAATGAATGGATACATATAAGGGAACCAAATAATAAAGGGATTTCCATGTATCAAAATCCAATCTAAAATTATCACATATAATGAAATCATTCAAAATTCATTGTGATTTTTTCATTTGACGATGGAGAAGTGCTAGAGATTAAAAAATCATACTTTAGTTATACATCATGTTTAGAATAATGGGTCAAGAATATTAGGGAGTGTAATGTGATTACCAGATGTGTAAATGTTTTTAATGTAATTATTCAAAAAAACACATCAACTCATATTTATATTATTAATACCTATAAATATTTTCATGATGTTTAATCCAATTAAATTACTTTTATATTTTATGTAGTTGATTTTAAATATAATTTTCATTTTAATAATTGAAAAACCAGATTAAATGTCTTTCATATAACCATGAACTCATGAAACACTAAATGATATGTACCTAAAAAAAATACGAGACCTTATAATACACCATCTAATTGAATATAAGTGCATAACAAATCATAGGTCTTAATGAATTCAAATTGAGACAAAATTATCTGAGTACTTTGGTATAATTTGAAATATAACCAAATTGGATGTAAAATACTCAAAATAATTTTTACATAGTAATTATATTATTATGTTATAAATTAAAAAAATTCATTAGTATTAAATACACAAGATAAATGGAATAGGTGGTGAATTTAGCATGTGTCCTACATGTGAAATAGAAACCTCTAACATTAAGTATCAAATTAATAAATAACCATTCAAACCTCATAGATAATATATATGTGTGTATTAAACAGTTAACAATGAACCATTCATAAATATATTATATGACATATGATTTAAATAAAACAATTATTAAATTTTTAATAATTATTCAATACTAAAGTCATGTTGTAAGAAATAATTAATAATATTTTCATATATGTTTTTATTTATTAATTTTTAGCTCATAATTTTATAATACGACAAACACATAAATAGATTTAAAATTTATAAAAATATAATATATATTCATTATATATGAATATATATTGATCACAATAATTTAGATATATAAAATTTAATACACTAATGATTAGGATGTCTAGTTGTACGTACACATTATTTCAACATTCATTTTTTCCAATGCAATGACAGAAATAATGTTAAATAATATATTACCCTTAAATAATAATTTTTTAATATATATAACATATTTTCATTTAACCCATTCTTATTTCATTCCTTGTAATGTGTGAATAAATATGATCACCGTGTCAGTCAGTAGTGTGTCAAACAGATGAATGATATTATCAAATTCCAATGGAATAAAATGTAAGAAGTAACATATAATGTAATATAATTTGAATAATAATAATTTCATAGATATAATATTTAAAAATTAAATCTGTCATTATATGATTTATTTGGAGGTGGTGATCGAAAATGAATAACATTAGTTTATGAGGAGTGAATCTATCGTACACATGATTGATGATATTTATCCCATTTAAAAGTAGAAAAAATATTTAGGTTAATATATTAGAATTTTATCATTTCAATATATTTTTGAAATTATAATAATATATCAAAAAAATTGACAAGATAATAACTAGGAGGATTAATTTAAAAATATAGTACGTTGTGGGTGGAAGTTAAGACTTCTTTGAAAAACATATTTTAGTTTCAAATAATTTAAAAAAATGTTTGGAATTATGATCAAACTAAGGATTCCATCATGAGAAGATATAATTAAATAATTTATTTGATAAATTATTTTTCAAACCCAAAGGTTTTGGATGTGTTAATATAAGAGGATATAGGTGACCTTTTATAAGTTACTTGAGTGGAAGACTTGTAATTTATGAAAATAAAAAGGTCTAGCATCATTTCCCACATTCAAAAAGAATATAAAATTGTAAATTCTATATCTAATATGTTTTACAGTATATATATAAACATTAAATTTTTTTTAGACATGATTCATGTTATTTTTATCCCACTTTATCTTTTTTGAACCCCTTATACACTACTTTTTACCTTATCCAATGAATTTATAACATTTATTACTATTTAATATGATCAAAAACAAATCTGAACATAATATATAATAAAATTAATAATTATATAAAATATCTAATACAATTTTGAAAATCTTATTCACAGAGATTCCAAAAATTAAATTAACATTAATCACATAGGTGTGACGATATACGATTTTTAGAAAGGTAATATTTTCAAAAGATCTAAATGAATTTATATAAAAATTAAATATAAAACAATTTTGAATGAAAAAATATCAATATATATAAATTTGAAGAAATTTTACATGTAAACCCTTATTAAGTTTTTATATTCCTTAAAATTAATGGTAATTATTAACCAAAACTATTATTTTTCTTTATACATAATAAAATTTATTTTCATTGAAATTTATCAAAAAAATACACATATGATTATTTTGATATTATTAAATCAAAATATAATTTACTGTTTACAATTTAATTTGATAAGAATTTTAAAAAATATTTTTATATTCATTCACTAAATATGTCAACACTTATTTTTATAAAAATATATTTTGTAAGAATAATATTGGATTTATAATATTCTATTATCTAGAAAAGAAGTAAAATAAATTTTAATAGTTTTATAGAATATATAATCTATAAATTTATATAAATTAATTGACCAAAATTTAATTATTGAATTTTTTGAGATAATTTTTTTTTTCGAAGAAGAAAGATTCTATTTAAAGATTCAATTTATTTTCAAAATGTTTTTATTTTCAATTATAATTATTTTTTCAACATGAAAATAATTATATATAAAAATTGTAAAATATATATTTCCATAATTTAGTTATTACTATTCATACCCTCAATTATGATAGATTGTCAATGAAATTAAAATTAAATAAAAATATTTTAATAGTATCACACATTTCATTAAAACATTGTGTTCCGTGTAAATAATTCTAAAATCAGTGTTTCGTGTAATTCAAGATAAACCTAGATATGGGTGGGAAATTAGATTAAAAATTTGTTTCATGTTATAATAAATATTTAGAATATTATATTTATTCAAAAAATCCAAAAAACATGTGGGTGTGACATGAATACATATTGAATCATATTTATTAGATTAACATGTTGAATCTAAATATTGATCAAGGGATGTGTCTATTAAGGGAGAAAGACCTAAGACATAATATGAGATGGGTTGAGGATTCCTATTTATGAAGATTCAATTATGATTTTATGGGAATATGGCACTCAGGCTTAGGATACTTTTCTACGATGTCAAGTTAGTTGACATTTATGAAAATGATTCAACAACAAAATGGCACATGGGTTATCAAAATTTAAAGGAAATTTGTTGATGAAGAGAATAAAATTCAGAGTTCTAATTAGATAGTAATGAGGCCAAACTTTTTCTGGGGTTAAAAGATAATGATACAAGATTCATTCTCTCTAAATACATTAATGGAATAAATTTTTATTTTCATAAAGTGAATATCAGGAGCCTCAGAGAAAATTAGTTTATATATTTGAGTATGATAGGTTGAGATCCATAATTTATGAGTTAGATATTTAAATATGGATGAAATTATATATTCACCCACTGAACATAAAATTTGTTTACTAGAACCAATTTTTTTACAATGTCAAAAGTGATTATGTCATATTACATAAGAGAAGATAAGAAAATGAAAACTCATTTAGATGATTCGATCCAGAAGAACCCCTAGATCTACACTGAGGTCGATGAAGTCAGTATTTTTTTATTGTATGAGCTTGGTGATGTTGTGAGACATTATTTTATTTTGTTACGAATTTTGTTATATAATTTCCTAATGATGATGTGTTCTCTTCGATGATTTTTTAGTTTAATTGAATAGTAAATTTTTTAGGATGAACATGAAGATTATGGGGTCATTGAGAAATGATAAAGATACGAATGAAGGTTCATTTTTAATCAAGAAATTTGTTTTCGATGAAATTTTTGAGTGAGTGGGTGACCATAGATAATAGGATAATTATGGATAATTGGAATTTATTGTGGATTTACATCGCAACTGGATCAATCTTTTTTTAAAGACTATGATTTTGGGTTTTAGGTCGTCATGGGAGAACCATTATTGTGATTTAGTTGACTAGTTCTATTCATATATACTGAAGGTGTATGTAATACTTATATTCCATGTGGATTTACGAAATTATACATTTTTTATTAATTTTAGTAGTAATAATAGTTTCATTTCATGAGGATTTTATTTGAAAAAATTTATTATAGTATGATGGTTGTGAATGAATGTTTACTTTTGGAATAATATAAAACCTATAATATGGATATTAAATATACCTATGATGTTTAAAAACATAGGTATGTGGAATAAATTATTTTTAATTATATTTAGGCTGGAATAATTGGATTGAATAAAAATAGATATTAAAGGGGAATTAATATCTCTTAAAGAAAATTTCAGAGGATCCAAAGGAGGAATTCAATGTTTTCTTTGACAATAAAGCTTCATTTCTATTTCTATTTAACATTATTAGTCATTACTATATTTTAAAAATATAATTATATAATGATTTTATTTCTTTCTAACTATGATTAAATAAATAAAGTTTATTTTCAATAAAATAAATAATTTATCATATAAATATAAGCTAAAAGAGTTAAAACAATTGATTCTATATGATATTAATTCCCTGATCCCACATCGTGAACAATGAGAATCAAATTTAATCTATTCCATGTATCATCAAGTGATGATAAGAAAAAAAATTAATATATTATGTAACAAATTACTAAAAAATATACAGGTTTAATATTTCCCACTACAATAATTGAAAAATATATTCATAAGATTTAATGAAAGAATTAAATATATATAAGGATCTCTGAGAAATATTGTGTATTCAACTAGATCTTATTAGATGATCACTACATTATTTTTTATTTTTTTTTATATTTCAATGATTTATTAAAATATAAAATATCATCAAAAAATTAAGGAATCACGATCCCTATAACATGATCAATTTTTTAGAAAAAAATAATTATATTCCCTGTGCTATATTTCCAAAAAATTATTTATAGTGTCACATTTAGTTTCATCCTTCAATCACAAGTATATAATTTTTATATGTTTTGGTTATTTTCTATTTCTGTATATCGAAGAATCTTTTACAATTCGTCCCTTGGATCTGACCATACTCATAAATATATAAAATGTAATATGGTTGTAAATAATTAAATATGAACAAGTTAAATGTCACTCATAAGGTTCATCCTATTAAATATTATGATTAACACCCTTTTGTATTAATAGTTCCTTTGAAATTTTAATAATGGTAGTTTGATTATATCACCTTCATTTCAATATAATATTAACATGGAATCCAAGAAAAAATGATGAATTGTGGGTGATAAAGGGTCAAATGAAAAACTTATCCTACATATTTTATAATACGGAGACCTTAACAATTATTTACATAGATGACAAGTTTATGTGGGAGATTATTTGATTTTATATTATTCTCTATATAATCATTTCTAAACGAGATACCTGATTTATGTCATAGCTCTAGGAATTTCTCCCGAAGGTGTGGTTTTTATTTGTTCTTATATGTTAAAATTTTATTACATAGACTGTAGAACAAAATAAATGGAGGATAATGATTCTCAACTTATTTTTATGAAATTATGTCCAATATTTATGTTGTTTTTGATAGGATTATTTGGAATTAGGGGAGTCCTCTTAAAAAATATATCATAAGAATCAATTAAAATTGATCATTTCAAGGTGTTATATGGAATTATTTTCTATTTACCATGTTCATGTATAGTGGAGGGTGAGTCATTAATTTTTGGTCCTAGTCTCATAAATGAGTCATATGAGGCTCTTAATATAATAATAAGGTTGTTCGAAAGAACTCAGATTATGAAAAATCCGATATAGACCATAAGAGGTTACCTCTTGAGTGTTAGTTTGGGAACCATGTTTTTATTTTGGAATATCAATGGTTGGTAAAACATAGTTCCCTAATATATAGATTGATAGATACAATGTTAATCAGGACATTTGGGTTGGTTTTAATATTTTTCTGTCAGATTATCAATTTTCACATTTATCACACTATAGTGTTGTGAATAAATTTATTCATGCCTTGCAGATTTATTGATATCATCATGAATATTCTCAAATGATACATATATATGATTTTTTGATTGATTCAAATAACTATTTTAAGTATAATTTGATCAATATCCTATAAAATGTTTAGAAGAATCACTATGGAATAAACATTACCCAAGTGTAAGATGAATGGAATCATTTGTGTTTGTATGAGGATAAATTGTGTATAGTTTTCAATATATAGTAATAGTGGTATCTGTTCATCAATAGTTCCATGTAATGAATAATTGATGTATAAGATAAGGAAAATTTGGTATATGATTCATTGAAACTAAGACTCTATCATTTACCTAGGTACATTCCCTATTTATATTTTTGTAGAACCAGTTTACTATCTCTAACTAAAAAATAACTAGTTTAAAATATTTTTTTAGAGGTTCAAGGGGGATCATAGGTGGAATAATATTAATGTATAGAAGTATAATTTATTTATATAAATGTTAGAGTTCAAATTTATAGAAATTCTAGTCTACAATATAACTAGTTGATGGTAAAGTATCCTTTCATACATATAGAACACACATTGGATAAACAGTCGATACTTGGAAGAATATACTTTTGAAAAGAAACCAACTATAAATCTAGTGGCAACCATCATCCATATGATATGATTTCAAGATCCATAAGAATAATTTCCATAATTATTGTACAATTTATTTATGTTAGAGGGTTTTAATTTGTGTTGAGATGGAATAATATCTCAAGGAGAAGAATTATATTTTTCGTACATAAAAAAAATTTGTATTCTAATCCCACCCTTTGATCAATATTCAACATTAAAATTTTAAACGAGATATATAGTGTTTCCATGGATTATCATTTGTGTTTCCATTAACCCATTATCCATTGTTTTATTTAGACATCTTATATTAGTAATTCTTAAATGGAATTAGTGAATTCCAGTTAATTTTATTTATGATATTCTTATTCTATCCTTAGTGAGGTGAGGATATCACTAGCCATAGATAATGATCAAGATTTTTAATGATCTAAAAATTGGATTGTTGGATTCTTATTTATTATTCAAATGAATGTATTCTAAAAAAAACTCCCTATAATATTCATATCTTTTCTATTATGTGAAACATGATTCTTCTTGTTAGAATTCTATGTAACACCCCATATTTCTAAAATAATAACAGTGTATTTGACATAATATGTGATGAAAATCACTATTTTGGAAAGGGAATATAAAATCCCTATATCATACAATATATTTACTTAGTATTAGAAATTTCTTTTGTTACACTGAACACTGATTTTATCACACATTACACATAATATTTAGTTTTATTTGACATCTTAAATTTCATGTGAGACTATGTTTTACAAAACAACAATATATAATTAAAAATATTATTTTATGTGGTACATATTTCCAAGCTATTTAAATGGAATTTATGAATAAGATTAAATAACTTATGAAAAATATAGTTTAAAAATTCTTAATAGTTATGTATTTATTATTAATAAAATAATATTCATTTGAAATGAAATAAATTATGTTTTTTATATCAATTTTTCTGAAAAAGATAGATAAGTCACAATTTTCCCAAATATTATATATATTATTATTACCATATTTTTGAGAATTTATATGAAAAAAACGTAATTTTGTAAATTTTGTTTCCTAAATTAAATTATGGTTAGTTTTTGTGATTTTTTCGAAATATTAAATTTTTGGATAAATAGATAAAAATGGTGAATTTCAATTGAAAACTAACATTTTTAAAATAATTATTAATATAAAAGTATATATTTAATTGGTTCAAAAGTAAATTTACGTCAATTAGAAATCTATTAATCAAATTTATTTCATTTTTAATAATTTTATATTGAATTTTATAATATAAAACATTCAAAAAATTTGAAAATTTCACACGACAGACCATCCTTCTCATCACGTCAGCAAGGTTAATATTTAATTAATATTTTCGAATTTTTTATTAGAAATTAGAAAAAAAAATATTCCATATTTTAGTAAGAATAATATTTATTATTCAATATGGTTGTCAAAAATTATTATCATAATGATTAGTAAAAATAGTTAAATTTAATTACCATCATTGAGGTTTAAATGAGGTTTTGTCCATTACATGTGTTTGTGTTAAAGTTAATTTGACACAAAAATAGGGGTTTTATTTAATAAATTAGATTTAATATTTTTAATAATAATGTATATGATATATTATAAATCAACTTATAATATTATTTTTAAATGATAAATTTCATGAGTAAATAATAATATACAAGTAACAATGGTAAAAATAGTAAAATTGAATGAAATTATTGAGTGAGGAATAATTTTTTTGAAATGTGATTATTTATGTATAGTGGATCTTTTTCTCAACCAAATGAACCCTAAAACCCAAAATTATTATATATTGGGTCCCCATGAGGTACAAGAGACCATACAATAGTGAATACATCAAGGTATTCACAATAAAATCACTCCTACTTAATTATAGAAAGACATCATACCACCCCATTCATCACACCAATGAAGCCATTTGGATTATCCATTAACAAACCAAATAACTTATATATGTACCTAAAATCATGTTATTAGTTTTTTTCATAAATTAAATCTATGATGGATTTATTTCAAACCAAATAGGGATACACAATAAAGATGTAACATTCTTCAAGAAGCGTTGTTATTTTATTTCAATCCCCAAATCTTAAAATTATTATTATAATATGATGATATAATAACATCATAGTATACCATTTACATTGATTATTTTTAAATAAAATTATGAAGTACAATAATAGACAATTTAATCAAATATAATACAAAATAATTGTGTGTTTGTATGGGGAACTACCGCCTCGCGAACTGATGATGTTCATTATTCCATTACCACCATTCACAGTGTGGTTTGATAATATATCTAAATTATTTAAATTAAAATTATAACATTAATTTATCTATTGATTAATTATATAATATCTAAAATTTGTTCACTTCTATTCACTATGTGATATAAAAACATTTCTCACGTGTATAGCAGACTCCCGCCTCATGAAGCGATGTCATTAGTCTTCCACTAATGCTTCACATGAGAGGTGATAAATATTTAGTTAAAAATTATATGTGACATAATTGAGATAATAATGAAATTAATTTCATTTTTATAATTAAATATACATAATATATGTGATTTTATTTCATTCCATTTCACTCAAATAACTATTATAACATTATTTGTGTTCATGTTGACTACCGCCTTCACGAAGTAGTGTGACTATCATATCATCAACGCACTACATGGATGATATATATGTATATAATATTATTTTAATGAAATTATTTTAATTATATAATGTTAAAATATCACTTACATCCTTTCCATAATTATCATTTAAAAATAGAAATGTTACTCATGCATACATACGGCATATTGTCTCCATGATTATAATATACTTCATTTTTCATAAAGATCATTCAATATATGTATTATAAGTAAAAATGGTGAAAAAATATCAATGTTATTAACTTATTAATATTTTTTGGATGATAATACTATAAAATATTTTCAATAATAGGATCCTCAATGATGTAATGCGCGTTAGAAAATAAGTCAATTTAAATCATAAATAATGAAAATAATGAATGTTTATTAACAAATTGGTGTAAAGATGTAATAAAAAAATAATATATGCTATAATCAATATAAATATGGTTCCATAATAAGTTAATAAAACATTTCAAATCACTATAAATAATTTTAAATTTTTTTACTATATGTAAACATAAGATAAGGGATTTTATCTAAATTTCAATTCATTTAGGGATATTTTAATGTTATACACCTAATTGTTTTATATGGGGTATATATAATCACATTTAATTTTATTTCCATGAATAATTCATTTTCCATTTTATATTCAGTTCAAATTTTATTTATTTCATCTATGGGTGTTTTTTTAAATGCTTAAGGGTGTTAAAGAATTTCTTAACTCAATTTCAAATCATTTAATAAAACATATACTTCATTGAATATGTCAAACTATGATTTTCTTTATAAAAAATTTGATTATTTTATTTTTAATTTCAACTTTTTTTTAAATGGATTTAATGTTTATACATATAAACAATTTATTTATTAATTCTCACTTCAACTTTATGATCATTTTATGTTTTAATTTCACAATCTCAATCTAATCGATATTATTTATTCATTTCTAACATTTAAATGAAATTAATTGAAAATTTAGAAATAAAAAATTTTATTCCATCTAAAATGTTTATTAATAAACCCTTCCATTTAGTACAACCATTTTTACACATATTAATACATAAAAATTGTTTTCAAATATTATCATGATAATATGACTTTATTTCTATCTTCATTTATAAATATGTTTTCTTACAAAACTATGTTTTCTAAAAATGTAATGAATTTTTTTATTATTCAAAAAATTATTTATTGAAAGATAATTCACCAATATTTTATCTATATAATATTTTAAAAAATGAATTTTTATTTCAATTAAAAAACTATTCAGGTTTATCCATTACTGAAAAAGTGAATGGAAACAATGTTTCAACGTGTTTGATATGAAAAAAATTTACAACCTACATGACCAATAAAATGTTTTCAGGATTATTTTAATTAAATTATATGATTTAGTGGAAATGATGTTTGATGATAGATTCCATTAAATAGAATATAAATATTTTTAAATATTTTTATTTCCATAAGGAAAATATTATTACAATGTAATAATAGTCAAATAATATTTCTTATTACTGTAAAAATAATAATTTATATAGGAAAACGTACAAAAATGATTATTTGGTATTCAACATTACTTCAATGATATAAAAAAATTAAAAGATATAGGATTTATATTAATATATTTTAGAATAAGGACAGCCCACAAGTTTGGTAATATACCATCACATTCATACAGATTGTGGTGATTGATCCCATGAACAGTGGATGATAAGGTTTTAACTCCTACCACTATCCTACATTATACATTTCATAATATGTGACTATTTTTAGTTAAACATTTTAAAAAATTAATATTAACGATGAACTATTTATATATATTTTTCTATATAATAATATTTTTTATTTGATTACTCTTACATACGATATTTGATTTAGAAAAATATATAGAGATATATGTAATGTACTTTTTAGGGATATCATGATCCTCTTATAGGGAAGTATTGTGTTTCCATAAAAAATCAATTGTTGAAATTTATTTCATTGGAAAATGGTGGAATTAAAACTAAATGAGAGAAAAAATAACGGATTAAATTAATATTATGAAACATAATCAAATAATGTAATTATATTACATTATATAATTATACATCAATATAATTACTCAACTTTAGTAAGAATGATCTACAAAGGAATATGTTATCCTATTACATTAATAACGGATGAATCATATAGCCATTTATATTATCACTCATTTATGGATTGTAGGCCCTTAAATTACACTGATCATTAACTTTATAGTTATCAATTAACTCAATAATTCTCTATATTTATTTATGAATTTCATCATTGTCCATTTAATCCATTAACAATAATGTACTATTATCTAGAAACATTTTTATATGTTTTTTCATATGATCATTGTATATCCCTTTTTCAATTATTAAGCGGATTTTTTATTATCTCTTTTACATTTTTTGTTTTTAAAAATGGAAAGTTAAAATATCAAACCACGGAAATTTGATATAATATTTATATTTCAAGGAAGCCATTTATTTTACATGGGGAAAATAATAAATCTAGAAATTATTAAATAATAATATTTTATTTAATATCATATTTGAAAATAAACACCACGAATAGAAGATAATAAAACATAAATATACTTTATGATATATTTATAAATATATTCAATATATTTAGTTACACAAAACGTTATGTTGAGCTTTCTTTACAAGAAAAAATGGGTTTTTTCTATCTTTTGTTCCAAGTGAGAAAGAGTTTTACTAAACACTAATATACTATTAATTTTATTATTTAATGATATAGTTGTCTCATAAATTATTTATTTAATGGTATGAATATTTTTAATTAACATATTAAAATATATTGTTTATATATGTTTATTACTTATTAATTGATTAGTAATTAAATTAAAATCATTAAAAATAATGTTTTCTCTCAAAAATGCATTTTCCTAAAAGATGGTTTATGTTCAATAGTTCCCACATAATATATAATAAAATTTTTCAAAATTTAGAAAAAATATTTCAAAAAATAAACATATTCTTTTAAATTGTGAATCCAAAATTAACTTAGAGTGTTGTTTTGGTATTTTTATGAAATATTTCATTTTTGGATTAATAGTGAAAAATATAGAATTTTAATTGAAAACTCGCTTTTAGTTTAAATATATTATAACTTAAATTTATTATAATTTTGTGTTTGAAAGTAAATATACTTCAATTTTAAATTTATTAATATAATTCATGCAATTATTATCAATTTCATCTTACATTTTGACATAAAAATATTTCATGTTGGACAACAGCTTTATCATCACGACTACATGGTTAATTTTAAATTAAACTATGCCACTTATATTAATATAATTTGTAAAAATGTATTCCATGTCTTAAATATTCATAATTTATATTATCTAATATTTTCAATGAATTTTTTTATAAACATTATTAGTGAACATAGTTAACATCAATTACTGTGATTATGATTAAAACAATATTTTGGAATTACTGTTTCTCTATTAAAATTAATTTTATGCACATAAAAAAAATTTAAATAAAAAAATTTATTTAATATTTATATTAATTATTTATAAATTATAATATATATTTTTTTATTTTTAATAAAACCATAAAATAAATCCAAAAATATATATATAAGATACCCTTGAAATAATAAATACTATAAATTTTGCTAATCATAATGACTATTGAATCAAAATATATAAATTTGTTTTTTTTGTTGTGTTTATTGACTATAAATCCCATACATCCATTATTATTCAAATATTTGTGCCACTTAAGTTATTGGAGACCTTCCAATATTGAATAATGATAGGTATTTATAAGAACACCACTCATCCTCAATTATAAAATGTCACTCAATATCAACCAAAGATCACATGCCTTAAGGAATTTGGATTAGCCAATACATGCCAAAATACCTTACTAACAGGCCTACCAACTTCCTTGAAATGTTTTTTTGGTCATAAATACACACCAGTATAGATTTAGTTCATTTTTAATGATGAAATTTAAAGAAGATGTAATGTCCATCAATGAGTGTCTCAATATTATTTTTTTCCATACTCTTTGAATTCTTATTATAATAAGATGATTTACAAAACTCAATATGAAATATATATAATTATTATTTTATAAAAATAAAACGACCTAATAAAATAACCATTATTATTAAATGGGTTATGAAATAATCTTTCATGTGTATGTAAGAATACTACATCGTGAACTGATGTCATTCGTTCTTCAATTACCATCATTCAAGGCTTGGATTATTGAGAATATATAGTAAGTATATATAATTTTAAACAAATTTAAGCATTCATATAATATATATATATATATATATTTGTTTTTTATTTTGTAGGATATATGACAACGTCGCTCGAGTGCACGTTGGATTACCTCCTCACAAAGAGATATGATTCACCATTCATAAACGCGTGACATGGAAGATGAAAAAGATAATATATACTATTATATGTGGTCTAAAGGAAATAAATAATATAAAAATTAATTATTTTTCATTCAATAATGATAATATATATCAATTTCATCAATTCATTTTCACTCATGTAACGATGATAACATTTTTTGTTTAGGTGTGGATTGCCAACTTCAAAAACAATGTGACTCTCTTTTCATGGCCACACCCCATGGATAATATATATAAATAAATTATATTCTTTTAATTATATTATTATTATTTTTTAATGGTAAAATATTACCAAATACATTTATATAAATATATTTGTAAAATGGTAAATTTTACTAATACATACATATGTTCTACCATCTCTATTATCGCAATGTACTATATTTTTCATAACTATCATTAATGACTATTATGAAAGAAAATTGATGTTAAAATTTTTTAATTGTGTCATTATTATTATTATGGTTATGATAGAACAATATATTATTCACAATAAACAATTAATTATTGAAAACAAAGCATGTAAAATAAGGTAATTAACAAATGGAACTATAAAAATAATGACCCCTTATAAATGAAAAAGTGATAATATGTTATAAAATAATCATATATGATATCATAAATAATAATATGTTTTTATTAAAAATATAATAAAATGTTTAGAACCACTATAAATTTGGTTATTTAATGTTCAACATAAATGATCTTAGTGTAATGAATTTCATCTGAATTTCATTTCATTGAGTCACATTATACAATTATAGACCTGATTTATTTTATATGGTCTATATGTTGCCCCTTTTAAATGTTATATAATTAATAACTAATTCTTATTGTTATTTTAATTTTAAATTTTATTTATTTAAACTAAGGGGGTTTTACTTAAATCATTCCATGTGGTAAGAAATTTCGTAACTTAATTTCCACTCGTTGTGTTCTTGATATACTTCATTGATTTGGTCATTATATGATTATGTGTATAATGAATTTTTATTTTCAGTAGTTTTATTTATATTTTTTTAATATTTATTTTTAGTTAGTAAAATTAATAGAATAGTTTATTAATTCCCACCTCAACATTTTGATAATTTTAAGGGTTATTAGAAAATCTCATTCTAACAGAGGGTGTTTATTCTCGAATATTAGTTGAATAAAATTACCTAAATATTTCTTAAAAAATAAATTTAATTATGATATATTTAAAAATTATACATTTCATTTAATTGTAAATAATTGTTAACTGTTTGGTACAAAAAAAATTTAGAAACTGTTTTCATGAAAATCTAAAATCATTTCCCTTATAAGATAAAAATATGTTTTCATCTAAAATCATTTTTCCTAAAAATTCTCAAATTTTTTAACCTTCTAAAAGAGATGTATTAAATTAATTTTCATAAATTTTAACTTATAGATAATGTGTTAAAATTATTCTTCCTGTCAACTTAAAAACAATTTTTGTTATTGTTTTACTTTAAAATTTAAATGAAACAATGTTTTAATGATGATATAATGAATGAAATTTCTAGTCACCGTAAAAATCAAACAAATTTACAACTTCTTTTATATGATTCAAAGTCCATTTTAAATGATTTTATTGAAAATTATGTTTAATATTTTATTTATTAAATATTATTTTAATATTAAATTATTTTCAAAATATTTTTCAAAAATAATGTATATTTTTATGAAGAATAATTTTAAAGATCTTTTTATGTTATGTATATTCATCCGTGAAGAAATTAGTTAGTATTAATCTAATTTTGACATGTTGATTCCATCCATATTATTCCTCTAGATGTTTCATTCTCTTTTTTTCTATGGAGTGTATTCAAATTTACATAGTTTATTATTTATTTTGTAATAAATAACAATACCATAAATGTTCACATTTTATTTATCATTGGACATTAAATTTCTATATATATCCTTATTATTCATCATGCTTATTTTTATTTCATACACTATCTATCATTTATACATACGATGTACTACATTGAATGTTATATAATATCTATGGAAATATTGAAAAAACCTTTTTTCCTTTACTCAATGATAATAAATTATGACACAAAAAATGGTTTATGAATTAAATAGATTAGTCAATATGTGATAAATTATTAGGATAAGATTGAAATTGGTTATGTAATGGTTAAACAAATACCCTCTTTGCATCCGTAGTCTCATGTGATAATATCAGTTGGACACAAACCCTATGTGTTTGTAACCAGTATGTATTAAATAGTCTTATTAAATGTATTGATAGTATTATGGTAAAATATCATTTGAACAATAATTATGGTGAAGGAATCATATACCTTGTAATCATGGAATCTAATAGTTACTAATTTCTTTTATTTATTATTCAATTCTTTCAATACATGAGATTTTTACTTTTACATTATCAATGGTTTCATTTCATTCTCAATTATATAAATGGAATGTGTTTCAGTTATTTAAATGGAATGTGTTTCAGTTATTAATGATTATATATAAATTGATACTTATCTAATTATCATGTTATTTATTAAATGTAACATGTTTCCAAATATTCACCATTTTATATTGTTTATGAACTTCCTTCCCAGTTTATTGATTATATGGAATGTGTGTTTAGTTATTTATATTTACAAATTGATCTTTTTAATTGAATCATTTGTGATTCCTTTATAAGTATCCCTTATTGATCATTTGAGGTCACCCTTAATTTTATTCCTTATCTAATATTATATAAATATTATTGTGGACTTTTTTTGGGATAAAACTATAGGAATAATTTTATTCCCAAAAAAATGTGATGTAATTTTTATTTTCAAATATAATGTATGAATCAAGTATGTATGTAGCACACTAAGAATTCAAAACTATTCAGTCCTTTAGAATTTGATTTCTCTTAAATTATTAAAATATAATTAATTATGGAATATAATTTAGTCTAATTGGATCAATTTTATTATATTATATGCACATGACCTATCTAAATTAGAATTATATTTTTTTTAAATCTTCATGCCTAGAACTCCCACATATCTAGTTAGGTTTGAAGGGAATTGAGACATAAACAAGTGTCAACCAGAGAGGAGTGCTAACCAATGTCATTTTTTTGGAACATGTATATAATTAACATAGAATCATATAACTGAATTGTAATATTGATTATTGGAATGAAATAATTTTAAAATGACAATTTACAAAGATCACTTGGCTTAAAAAGTTAAATGACATTTAGTCTTAATTGGAATTTGACTTTAAATACTCTTAGTTGATATGGGAATATGGTTAATGGAATAAATTTAGGTTTTGGTTCAATTTATGAAAATAATATTACAAAATTTTAATAGTTAATTTCTTTCATCATATGAATTAACTGATATTTAATATCTAAACATTTTTTCAATGTATGGTTATTTTGGGTAATTTTTTCTCGAATTATTCTTGAGGGAGAGATGAATGTTTTATTAATTTATTTTGGAAATATTATTTATTATTTGATGTATAATAGAGTATTCAAGTTTTCATGATGCATGATTGTATAACGAAAAGGCAACTGATTACATATATAGAAGAACATTATTTTTTGGTGCCTATGGGATGGATGACTAGTTACATAATGACTGAGTGAATGATGCTTAGATACATGGTTTCTAAGGGTATGTGTAAGATTACATGATTAATTTGGTCTTTATTTTTTATTACATAGTTATTGAGTTCATGATATATTGTTGCAAATGATGGTTGAGGCTTGATTCAATAGAGGACCTTCCAACACGCGTATGTTATTTTCACTATGGTGTAATTATAGAGATATTCATCATTGGTCTATAAAATAAATGGCTATCCTAGGATCTAAACCTAGAGATCTATGGCCATCATATTCATTTCATAATTTTATTTTTACTCATATTATATGAACATATTGTATATAATATTCCATTAACCATGTCTCAAACTATATTTTTTTTGAAATAATTTTTGATGGCCAATTGTGTTATAGCCACAACCCTATTTGGAGGCTGATAGAGATAATATTTTCATTATTATTAATATGTTTTTATATTATTTAACCCCTCTAAATTATTCAATTTGAGTATATTTTCATCAATTATGTGTATTTGTTCCATTTTGGGTTGAAATGTGAAAATTGAGTAATTCTATAAAATTTACAGTTTTAGGGAGCTTCTTTTTATAGGGAATAACTTTTACATTATTGATCCAATATAAGTGAATTTTTTTAAGATTCATATTATTTTCTGATTCACTTTTTTCTTCTGGGCCAAGAACCAATTCTAAACCCAATGGTATAGGAAAATCAATCAATGGGAGAAATCAGTATGGTAGGCAGAATGGAAGCCGATACATTAAATCTAAAATATCTCATTCAAATGAACGTCAAATGAGGTGCTTCCAACTGGTTTCGATAGATAACATGCAAGGTACAGTTCACATTATGTTTCGTAAAATAATAATTTCATCAAGGCATATTTTGGGAGCCTCCATGTAGAGTGGTTGAAATAGTGTTTGGTAGGAAGAAGAAATTAAACTCATTAATAAATTTTTAGATTCATTTCCACTATCCCAAAGGCATTGAATATTTGAAGATAGAAAGAAAACTCAATTTCCAACAACTTATATAAGGTATCTTTTCATGGTTCATACTACTGGTGGGCATAATAGAGGCGATCTTCTGGAGGACAGTTTTTCGAGGTTCAAAATCTATGTTCTTGTTATTATTTCTTTTGTTCTTCATTACTTTGTAATGCCTTCTTCATCCCACATAAACTCGATTACCCTTTTCATGGTGGCATTGATATTCCTAGTGATTGGGTAGGTATAGGTTTACCCTTTTGTAATTATTGAGTTCTTACACTAAATTTTTTAATATTCTCTTTTCTCTTCTGTGAATCGGTTTCATATTCTTATAACAGTTTTTATTATCATGTACAATTGTATCTGATTTTATATTTTGATGTTTATTATTATTTCTTAAATGATAAATATCTCCCTACACTAGTTTACGGTTTATATATGACTGAATATACCCTACCATAGTGGTAAAGTACTCAGTGATCACGGGTACATGTGGGAGGAGTAGTGAATATTCTTGATTGCTTGGGATGAACAGGACCCGAATGGGATTTGCCTAAGATAATTTGGGTTATTATATAAAAATATATTAGACATTTTAAGAAGATTAAACAAATCTATGGTTTTAAAATGTTTTATTTTAACACTATTATTTGACCAAGGGAGTGAGGAGAAATGAATGTCGATTATCACTCTTAACGACTTAGCAGAAGAGAATTAGGAGAAGTGAACTGTGATAGAATTACAATTGATAAACTGACCCTATCCTAATATAAATTTCATATCAATAATTTAAATCACATAATATTTAAAAATATTTTAAAAAATTCACTTAAATACTTTACATTTTATATTTTCTTTCTAGTATTTTACAAAAGAAACAATTTAAAAAACAATATCACTCCTTTCTCTTATTTTAAGTGACAAACAATATTGTTGAGAACTCCTCTTTGTATGTAACCTAGGTATCCCACTATAATACATTTTAACATAGGATATATTTTTTTCCCACCCCCCAACAAGAACATGTCAAAACATGGTTCAATTGCTGGGGAGGTAGCGCGAACATTTCTTTTATATTCATTCTTTTCTATTTTCATCTTTTCTCTTCAAAATAGCATGACTAGAACCTCAATAACTAATCTCTTACCCATAGATACTGAGATTTAAATAACCTTGTTGAATAGATGTATGAACATTTATTTGAAAATTGAATTTGAGGAAATTCCCATTACAGACTCAAGTGAAACATCACGTGTTCACTCTGACCATATCATCATGGATGAAAATCAAAACCCAACTCTTAGAGACCACTATGCACCATAATTCATTAATGAAAATAGTCAACATTACATGATAGTGTTATTAAATTATTTGTAAATGAAACCTAACATGATTCCATTTCTTCCAAAGTTTTATGGACTGCTTGTGAATATCCAAAAATATACATTAAAGAGTCCACAAATTTTTTCTCAACTTTAAGTCCTCGTGGATTTGTTGAGGAGTACGTAAATTGTAAGGTATTTCGAATTTCATTGAACAGGGCTAAAAATGAATGGAGTTATGGCCTACCACAGGTATATGTTCATGAATTTAATGACTTGGTAAGATGTTTTATGAAAATATTTTTCCCCACCTCTAGAATCACATCTATTCAGAATGAATTATATTATATTTGTCAATAGTCTGGATAAACCCTTTACAGGTACTGGAAGAGATTTAAGAAGATATATAACTACACCCCACATCCATCCATTGAGGATCATCACTTTCTGGTATTCTTCTATCTAGAACTATTGTATAATGACAAAAACCTTTTTGATGCATCATCTGTAGGTGCATTGATTGACAAGTCTCCAGAAGAATCCATGGTATTGATTAAGAAGATTTCACAGAACTCACAGTATTTTGGTACGAGAGGTATTGGAACAGGAGGTATTCATGAGGTACAAACATTAATCCATATCACAGTATATGGCCTTGAAGAATTTTAGTGACCAACAAGCACTAGCTATGGTATGTGGATTATTATTATCACCTGATCATTTTACAGACCAATGTTCTAAAATACAGGGAATGGAAACATGTGTGTAAGCCGTTCATCCTAGGAAGTTCCAACAAAATCAATGATGAAGAGATTATAACCATGTTGAATATGGATTTGGAAATTAATAGAATCAAGGTAGACTCTCGTACAAAAACTAGTTCCCAAACCAACCTCCATTCCAAAATCAATTCTCGAAACCCCCATAATTTCAAAAAAAAGAAGTCTTATAACCATCCTTTTTACAAAAACCAACCGTATTCTAATGAACCTATGAGTATCCATCTACAATTATACAACCTCTAATTCATAACTGACAAAAAAATATGAGTTTGAGGGGCTGATGTACACCGTTAAAATTTTTCCCAAAAGATTTAAAGTCTCATGGACCTCTGAAAAAAAAAAAGGGAAACTCCCTTACCAAACAATACTGACCCAAAAGAGAATGTTATTATGATAACTAATAGAATGGGAAACGAACTTCTACCATGATCTAAAATTTATCATGAAACAAGAATACATGATCTGAGATAAAATGATATTGGAAATGATGAAAATCTATGAAAATGCATCGGGAAGAAGATATGAATGAGGAGAAGGATAGTAAAAGTAAAAAAAACAAATAATAAACACCATTCTAATGGAATAAAATGGAGAAGAAAATATACCACCATGATTTCCATCGAGGCTGATTTAATCAAATAGGTTTCATGAAAAAGAACTACAAAAATAAATTATGGAAACCTTCCAGAATGTTGAAATCCTCATTCCTCTTCTTGAAGAAGTCAAAAAAAATTCATAGATTGATAATTTTTTTAAGGATAGTTTCACCAAGAAGATGATACTTCAAGGGAATGCAAAGATCAATTTGGGAAGAAGTGTCTCAACCCTTATCACACCACAATTGTCAACTAAATGTCATGATCCAAGTACATTTTATATTCCATGCAACATTGTTTCATTAAATTTTGCTAATGATTTGTGAGATTTAGGTGAATAAATTAATTTATTATCTCACTCAGTATATAATTATTTTCAAATTGGATACTTGAATCCCACAAGAGTGGTGGTCCAACTTGCAATAAAATCCACATTTTTTCCAGTAGGTGTTTTGGAGTCTTTCCGGGTAAAAGTCAAAGATCGTTTATTCCATGTTGACTTCTATGTGTTGAATATGAAAGATGATAGTATCCCATAACACTGACCCATAATTTTGGGGAGACCATTCTTAAATACTGCAAAAACCATTATCAATGTCCATTAAAGGACACTTACCATGGAGTTTGTAGACAGCACTATCCACATCAATATTTTTGAATCCATGAGGCACCCATTAAGTGATCATTAACTCTTTGCACTCTCCCATGAAGATAGTATAGAAACAATTGATGAATTGCTCATGTTTCATGAATTATTATCATTAGGAGAGAATTTGTCCATTAAAAATATCACTAAACATATAGATTCCCAAAGAACTAGAGATTCTGATAACCTATTTGATGAGGAGGTAAAATCTTATTTCTTTGATAATTTGTTAAATTATAATAAAGATGATATGATTTCTTGTGTGAAGGATGCATATACATGGGATTTGTGGAACCTCAATTTAGTTCCAACCCTTGATCATCCCCTTGATCTAGAATTATAACCACTTCCCATTGATTTAAAAAATGTTTATTTTATAGAGGGAGAGAAATTACCAATAATAATTTCTAATAGTCTATCTAAAACTCAAGAAAAATCATTGATTCAAATTTTTACAGAGGATGTATAAGAAATTGTGTGGAGTTGATGTGTTATCCCTGTAATAAACTAAAAAAATTTATCACAATGTATTTTTCTTGAGGGAGAACCTAAACCTATCAGGAAACCTTAAAGGTGTCTGAACACCACCATAATGGAGGTTGTAAAAAAGAGAGTGATAAGATGTTAGAAATGAAAACTGGCCTAAACATTATGAGGAATGGAAAGAATGAATTAATTCCAGTGATAATTCCAAATATCTGAAGAGTGTGCATATATTTTAGGAAGATGAATCAGGTCACTCAGAAATCTCACTTCCTTATCCCTTTCATTGACCATATATTAGAGATATTGGTATGGAGAACTCATTATTTCTTTTTGGATAGATCTTTAGTTTATTTTTAGGTACCCATACTATTGAGGATCAAGATAAGACTACCTTTACTTGTCCTTTAAGAAAATTTTCATAAAAAATTATTCCATTTGGATTTTTTAATGCTCTTGGTACATTTTAGAGGTTTATGGTAAGTATATTTTCTGATCACATTAATGTTTTCATGGAGGTTTTCGGGGATGATTTCACAATTTTTGGAAATTATTTTTACCATCGCTTGAAAAATGTGGAAAATGTTTTGAAAACATGCATTGAAAATAAACTTGTTTTGAATTTGGAAAAGTAAAATTTTTTGGTTGAGAGAGTAATTCTCCTTGGTCATGTCATTTCATAGAAAGTCATTTGATTTTGATAAATCAAAAATTGAAGTTATAAATTATTTTCCTTTCCCAACTTTTGTGAAACATGCTGGATCAGTTTTATGACATACAGTATTTTATATGTGGTTTATCAATTATTTTAGTATGATTTCTCTCCCACAATCTAGATTACTTTAGAGATATATTGATTTCAATTTCAATGGTTCATATATTGAACACATTGATGAGTTGAAAAGAAGATTGATTACACCATTAGTAATGTATCCACCCAATTGGGAAAAACCATTTGAGATACTTTGTGATGCTTTGAACCCAACAGTTGGAGTAGTCCTTTCTTAGTGAATTGACGTAACACTCTAAGATTTCATAGTACATTATCTATTCAAAATAACTCAATAAATTGTGATACACGCAACACTAAGTTCAAGCGCACCCCGAATTACCAAACTAGCCGTTCAAAAGCGGTTATGAATAGTATTAACTAAATTTTGAATTTTATATATTCTATATAATTTTAGCTTCCATATTATGTTTTTCTTGGACATAATATAAGAACAAATTCAATTTCTCAGATAAAAGAAGTATATTGCAATAAAATGTAAATTTACCACCTTATAATTGCTAACCCTTTTTAAATACAATATTTGACACTTTAATATCTTAAATTTATACAAATATAATTCTTCATTATAATTGGGACATCAAAATTTACATTGGACAAAATTTTGATATTTTTCTAATAATGTTGTTTTTTAATGAATAGTGAGAAATACTGTATTTTAACCCATAACTACCTTTTAATATAATTTATTCATATGGTTATATTATATTTATAATCAGGATTGAAGTTTAATTATATTATATTTTTACCATTAAATCCAATTTTGGTCCTTGAAAGTAATTTCTCTTTGAAATTGATCATAAACAAGTGTCAATCTTTTAATAGTTATTATTTCTTAAAAACACACTTTTTGTTTTGAAAACGGTAATTAATTTTAAATTAATAAATGAAAATTATATGTTATTAATATGGTAATATGGAATTTATTTTTGAATTTTTAATATCAAAATTTTCTTAGGGTAAATTTTTGGTATATTTCTGAAAACATTCATTTTTTGATGAATAGTGAAAAACACTACGTTATTATTTAAAACTGAATTTTTATTTAAATAATTATTTATTTTATTTAAATTTATTTTAAGTGAAAATATATATATAATAGCTAAATTAGTTCAATTTAATTAATTGGAGTCTTATTATTATAAGTTTAGATATATAAAAATTTTATTGATCTTTTTACCCTCTTTTACCCACCTCCTATGAGCATTTGCAAATTTGAATAAAACATAATTTTACCATTTCTATAAGTTGAATTTCAATAATCCAAGATAAATGGTAAGTATTAGTAAGTAAAATTTGATTCAATAAGATGAAAATAATTGTTGGTGAATAGTAACTTTTGACTTTTATTTACCATAGTTTTAAGTAAATAGGGTAATTAAGTGTAAAAATGATATCATAATTACCATAACATGTGTTTTAATTCTATTGGATAAGTGTAATTTGAAAAAAAACCTTTATAAATAAAATATGACCCCCATTGATTTACATGGATTAGATTAGGACATTTATTATTATTTTATTTAAAGAAGAGTTAAAAGAGATAAATTCAATGTTTAATAAATAAAACATATTTAATATATTGTTACACGGAATATAAATTAAAATATAAATGATCATTATAATGGTATAAATATTTCCTATATAATTTTATTTTATTTATAATTTTTAGTAATTAAAAAATTTAATTTATTAATGACAAATTAATGATGCAGTAATTACCTTATTAATTAAATATTAAGATAATTGATATTATAAATATCCAAATAAATGTAAATGAATATTTCTGATGAACTGAACTGATATTCTAGGTTAATATGACATGTTATTGTTGGTTAAATATTTTTTTTGAAGTGATAATGTTTTAATGGATTTCCAAAAAATCAAATGCTAAATAGTGTCAAAATTGAAATAATTGAGTTTTTAAACCAAATACAATATTATTAATTTATATAATATTACTAAAGATCTACTCTTTGGCCAATGGACATAGATAAGGATATATATATTAATAATGAACCAATTGGGGTTCTTTTGGTAGTTTATAGTAATTTTATTAACCATATAATATAAAAATAAAAAGAGACATTGTAAATGTCAAACTATTTAACTATGAGTTAAATCTAAATTATAAGGTAAATATGGTAAACTAAACCTATCTAAAACCTATTGGTTGAATTTTTTTCACCCATCACCACCATAGACTCTAGAAAAATCATTTTGGAGACATTATAAACTGAAAAAGATTTTATAATAAAGTAATATTTCAAGCTTTTCCTAAAGTGACCATCACCTCTCTTATAAAGAGGAACATCCCCTTCTCTTAATTTTACACCTCCAAATACATTCAAATCAGCCAAACCCTAACCAAATATCCTCCCAATATAACTCCAATAAACCCAAATTCTTTCCTTTGGTCATAAAGCCACCATATGGAGCCCTTTTGATCAAATTAAATAGAAGAACCCAAATAAGAGGTAAATATTTCATCACCACTTTCAAGTTCTTCTCTTCTTCCACTTCCTCTTTCTTTGTTTTTTCCATTATAAAATAATTAATAAAGGATATTCTATATAATATGATGTTATTATAAAATTGGTAAAACCATATTCATTATACTATCTTTCATATAAATTATAAGGTCACCATACTTGCGTACGCGCAGCTTGCCGTCTACACGTCATGCTATAGTTTGTTATTCAAACACTTCATTAATTGGACGAGTATAATAATGAGTATAACTGATTTAAATAATAAATATAACATGTTAATTATTCTGTATATATGATATAACTTCCAATTACATCTTATTTCACCATCAATATAATGATATTGTTGCTCGTGCGTACGTACAGATTACCGTCTCCACGACATGACGAGATTCATTTACCAATCGTAATCATTCATGAATAATAATCATTTAATGATTAAATATAATTTTTATGAACATAATATCATTATTTATATATTTCAAATACATCTTATCAATAACAAACATGGATTACGTAACCAAGCATATAAAAAATGAATCAATTAACACCAGAAACGATGATACTACTGAAATATTATTAACAATGAAATATTAGAGGATCATATATGATTTAGTATTTATGTATATAGTTCTTGTATAATTCAATATCAATGTTTTAACTTTTATACAAGTAGTTAACATACCATCAACTATGGAAAAGTACAATGTAATGATTAATTTCACAATATCTTTATAATTTGTGGTTGTTTTCTCATAATTATCTATTGGGACCTCTTTATCATCCACATCCATGTTTTCTTAAAAATGTATTTCAAAATATTTTTACTTTTTACTAGACTATGGGTTAAAGTAATGTATACCCTTATTTTACCTTATATTTTTGGAAAAGAGTATTTCTGTCGTTTTCGAAACAAGGCACTTTATGGCATTTTCAGCAAAATTCAGCTAAGAATGTTTTTTAACTTATATGGAATGTGCATCTATTTTCCTCCATTATAAAATCATAGAAGCTTCCCTCACAATATTATAAAAATATTATCAAAATAAATGTTTTCTTTTATAATTATATGACTCTTAAATGGTTTCCAAATAGAAAGATGTATTTCTTTCATATAGTTTTCATTTTATCTATGTCAACATAATTTGATGAATTTTAATATTTTTTTAAGTTGATTGATTATAATAAAAATATTCCATATTTTATTGATAGATTTGTGAAATTTTTGACTATGGATGTCTTATTTTTAGACTATTCATGGTTAATGGATAATGTATTGAAATTTTATATGCTAGTTTTAATACGAATATTTATGTTATGTTTCAACCTTTTCATATGAGGAATGTATTGGACATAGTAAGTGATGGGAGTAGCCTGATATAGATTTTTGATGCATCGTTAGGTCTCATGAGACAATTAGATGTGGAATTGGTCGAGACCATTCCGAATTTTATATAAGGTTTTGGCGGAGGCCTTAATAATTTTTAGGCGTTTTGGCCGAGGCCTAGAAAAAAATGATTCAGAATGTCCCGCCTTAGAAATTCCCACATTATGAAAATATTGATGATGGTTCATATGGTAATTCGACTAGAAGAATACACATGACTATGTTTTATTATGTCATTATTTACACTTCTCAAATTTCTACTATATAATGTTCATGTTTATTAATTGTATGGGAATGTGTTTTTAATTATTCAACATGCCTATTGTTTATATTATCTTCAGCATAATTCTTTACCCTTACCGAGCAACTGAAATAACCCCTTTCTTATGTTTTATTTTCCCAGTATTTCTATGAAGTGTATTATGACTGATATGTAGTGTTAAGATAAATGGGAATAATTGTGTTCTCAAAGAACTATCAATGATGTATTTTATGTTTGAAATTGTAATGTGATTTTGATGTATGTAATATACTTCCAAAAATGCAAAACTGATCAGTCTTTAGGGACATGATTTCCTTGAATCATTCCAAGGTATTAAAATAATTCACAGACTCTAGGTAACTGGGGTTAGGGCATTGTAGTTGGTATCAGAGGATGTTTAGAAATAAAATTGGAAATAGATTTAGATAAACCCTAATTAGAGAACATTACCCAATGATAGACTTTGATGATTAGTATGGAAGAACATCCTAGAATTGTGGTAATGTAGATATTCTGTTTATTTTCCAAGTAATATATCTCTATCTTGATACGAACAGTTAGAGGTGGCTATGGCACAGATGTACCTAAGAGTGAAAACTCCAACAAAGAGTTTTGGGCTAGATCCCGGGGTATCCTAGTACACGAAAATGGGCCTTGATACACTCTTGGTTAAGGAACTCCTAGGGTATATACGTAGGATAATTCAAATATTCATTACAAGCCATTATAAGGGATTTAGGAGTAAATACTTCCTCAAAGGAAACATTTTATGATTATAGATTATATGCATAACCATTTAATTTTTCATTAGGTATTTTACAAGTTTGGAATTATGCATTTTTATTCATAGACTAACCTAGTGTATAACATTGTTTAGAAATTAAGCCTAGTAGAAGGAATGAGAATTCCAGGAATACACATGATCTAAATATTAAAAAGGATCATATATTTTATGGTATTAACCAAACATTTAAAATGGAAATAGTCTCCCACATATTCTCATCATATGATGAAATAGTATCATGTGTTAATAATATATGTAAAGAATTCTCTATGTCATATCGCTTTGAAGGGAAGCAAGAGAAGAAAAGGATGGAAGAGACAAAGATGGATAAAGGGATGAGGGGAAAAATGATTTTCCTATATGTGATAAATGTTGAAGGAATTGCCTTGGTAAATGCTTTATGGGAATGGTAGTTTGTAATAACTATATAGAAAAAGTCATCCAAGTACATGATTATAAGGTTTTGAAAATGGTTTCAAATGTAAAATTCTTCATCTACAAGGATTTGAGAGAATACAGAAATCAATGCCCAAATCATCTGTGTATACCCCAAATGCTACTATTCGATAATAATCAAGTTGGGATACTACTGAAGATGAAGGGGAATGATTAAATATCTTATGTTGATATTAATGTATTTTTTTCATTAGAGTATTTTATTAATTATGTACATGTTATAAGAATTATAGAGTATATAAGGATTGTACTACAATACTATTTCATTATGGACATGAGATTGTGTGGAACAATGAAAAGTGACTCAATAGCAGGTTAAATTTATTTTGGAAAATATATGGTTGAGGTAAAGATAAAAAATAATATGGTTCTAAAACTGATGTAGTGAATTTGTAATAATATATGATTGATTTAGATAAATTATATTGCATATTCTTGACTACCTTGAAACTGATTGATGATTTGTATATTCCATCATTGTTGGAATTTACTACATTTTTTGATATAATCAGTAAATCCAGTATTCTAAAATTAATAAGGGAGAATTAATGTATTTAATAATTTTTTATGGTAATTTAGGGTGTTACAGTATTTTAAAAGAATTTATGATAATGGTTTTCACATGTTATTATGTGAAAAAAAGTATCATCATTGTGTTTACCTTCCTTATAAATTTTGGAATGTGAGTTTGGACAGAAGTATTTTGGATAATTATAAAAGATTTAATTGATTAGGATTGACATTGGATACTTTTTTTATAGTTAAATCATTTATTTAGATTTTGTGGATTGTCAAAAAAAAGGAAAAACCAGAGGTTGGGCGACAACCCATCATGTCCGACAAGGCCGTGAGACATGAACCTGCAACCGAAGGGTGACAAGGGTGCATAACCTACCATTGGCCCACATGATGTCCTAGATTATATAATGTAGTTTTTTTAAAGGTCTAATAGATTAATTACAAAATAATTTTTTGGAACCCTATACGATTAGGATAAATAGATTATTTTTATGTTCTATAATATTTTAAAGTGAAAGATGAGTTTGTAGTAGAAATTAGTTAAATGATGTAACTCTACATGTCAAGTATATTTTTCCTTCCTTGTATATGAGAAAATAAATTCATAAACTTTTTATAAGGTATATTCAAATAAAAAATGTGTTATCGTAATACCATATGTTTTGTTGAACCGATGGTATTTTGAATCATCTTAGATTGAAGGATTTAAGGCCCTCAATATTACAATTGTTTACGATTGATGACCTAAATCACTCAATATAAAAATTTATGTTTTTCCTTCAATTATGTGTCTCTAGTTTCCACCAATGTTCTTCTAATCGAGATGATAATTTTCAGCTGACTTTTTCTTTTCTCTTTACCTCTTATTAAGACTAAATTTTATTAACCCAATTTCGGATGTGAGTTTTCCACAAAGGAATTTTTCTATTTTCAATCTTTTATATTCAAATAAAAATTTCATATTTTGAGGAAACAATTTATTGAAGGATGGGATAATTTTACAACCTATGATTTCATAGTAAGTCATTTATACAATGTAACTCAATAAATTGTGCTACATGCAACACCGAGTTCAAGTGCTCCACGACTTACCAAACTAGTCGTTCAAAATCAGTTATGAATAGTATTAATTTAATTTTGATTTTTATATATTATATATAATTTTAACATCCATATTATATGTTTCTTAGACATAATATAAGAACAAATTAAATTTTTAAGATAAAAGATGTATTTTTCAAAAAAAATGCAATTTTACAACCTTTTAATGGAGATCCCTTTTTAAATCAAATATTTTAAACTTTTATATATTCAATTTTACAAAATAAAATTCTTCCTTAGAATCAGGACATCAAATTTTACTTTGAATGAAATATCTGTATTTTTCTGATATTGCCCATTTTTTAATGAATAGTTAGAAATACAATATTTTAATCAAAAAATGCATTTTAATCCAATTTATTTATATGTTTAGATTATAGTTTTAATTAGTTTTGAATTGTAATTAGATTATATTTTTATCATTTAATCCAATTTTGGTAATTGAATGTAATTTCACATTGAAATTGAACAGAAAAAAGTGCCATTCTTTTGATAGTTTTTATATCTTAAAAACACGCTTTTTATTTTGAAAATGGGAATTAATTTTAAATTTATAAATAAATATTCTATGTTTTTAATTTGGTACAATGGACAACATTTTTGATTTGGGAATATCAAAATTATCTTTGGGTAAATTTTTGGAATTTTTCTGAAAACATTCAATTTTTGATGAACAGTGAAAAGCACCGTGTTATTATTTAAAACTGACTTTTTATTTAAGTATTTATTTTTTTATTTAACTTTTTTTAATAAAAATTAGATATATAATAACTATATAAGTTCAATGTAATTCATTGGAGGCATTTTATATTCAGTTTAGATATATAAATATTTTATTGAACATTTTACCATCTTTTACACTCCTCCTAGAAGCATTTGCAAATTTTCATAAAACATAATTTTAACACTTCTGTGAGTTGATTTTCAAAATTATGAAAGACATTTTAAACATTAGTGTATTAAATTTGGTTCCATATGATGATAATAATTTTTTATTAATAGTAACTTTTGATTTTTATTTACCGTGGATAAAAGTAAATAGGGTAATTAAGGTTAAAAATGATATCATAATTATCCTAACACATGTCTTAATTCTATTGGATAAGTGTAATTCAACCAGAAACCACCTTATAAATAAAATATTATCCCCTTTTCTCTACTTAGATTAGATCATGACATTTATTATTATTTTATTTAAAGTATTGTTAAAAGAGTTAAATTCAAAGTTTAATAACTAAACCATTATTTATATAGGGATACAAACAATATAAATTCAAATATATATAATATATATAAATATAAAAAGATTTCTAAATAACGGTATTTTATTTATAAATTTTAGACATTAAATAATTTAATTTATTTATGACATAATGATTATGTAGTAATTACCTTCTAAATGAAATATTAAAATAATTGATATTCTAAATATCCAAATAAACGTAAATTTAGACTTATTATGAATTAAACTACTTTTCTAGGTCAATATGAAATTTTATGGTTTGTTAAATAAATTTTATTCTAAGTGATTATGTTTAAATGGATTTCAAAAAAATCAAATACTAAATAGTTTCAAAATTGAAACAATTGAGTTTTTAAGACAAAGACTATATTATTAATTTATATATTAGTCATAAAAATATAAGGATCTTCTAAAGGATTTAGATAATTATATATATATTAATAACTAAAAACTTGGGGTTTTCATGGTAGTTTATGGTACGTTTATTAACCATATAATATAATAATACAAAGAGACATGGTAAATGTCTATCTATTTAACTAAGAGTTAATTCTAAAATATAATGTTTATGTGGTATCCTAAACCTATATAAAACCTATTGGTAGAGATTTTTCTAACCCATACCCACCTTATCTTATAAATAAATGTTTTTGGAGTGATTAGAAAGAAAATTATTTTATTTTAAAACAATATTTAAAGATTTTCGTAAAGTGACCCTCACCTCTCTTATAAAAGGGCACTTCCCCTTCTCTTAATTTCACACCTCCAATGACATTTTTATCGACCAAAACCTGCCTTTATATCCTTACAACATTCCTACCATCATCATATAGGCCTTCCACTGGTCATAAAGCAAACCTAAAGATTCCTTTTGATCAAATCAATAAGAAGAACATGAAGAAGAGGTAAATATTTCATCACCTCTTTCAAGTTCATTTATTATTCCACTTCCATATTCATTGTTGTTTCCATTATAAAATAATAAGTCAATAATCGTATATAATATTTGATTTTATTATAAAAATTTTACAACCATAATCATTATTCTATCCATGATGTGAATTAAAAAGTCTACATACATGCATACGTACGACATACTGTCTTCACGTCGTGGTGTAGTTTGGTATTCAACCAATTCATTTTTATATGGGTATAATAATGATTATTACTAAATTAAATAATAAATATAACAATCTAATTATTTTTTTATATATGATATAACATCTAGTTACATATTATTTCACCATCAGTATAATGATATTGTCACTCGTGCCTACATACGGATTACCGTCTCCACGACGCAATGAGATAAATTTCCTCATCGTTATCATTGAAGAATAATTTTCCTTTTATGATAAAACATAATGTTTCCAAACATAATATTACTCTTCATATGAGTCAAATACATCCTATGCATATCAAACATGGCTTACTTAACCCATTATATAAAAAGAAAATGAATCAGTTAACACCTGAAATGATGATACTACAGAAATATTATTAACAAAGAAATATTATAGGATCATATATGACATAATATTTATGTATATTGTTCTTGAATAATTTAATAACAATGTTTTAACTATTATACAGGAGGTTAACATACCATTGACTAAGAAAAATTACAATGTAAGGGTTAATTTCATAATCTATTTGTAATCTGAGGTTGTTTTTAAGTAAGTATCTACTATGACATCTTTATCAACCACATACATGTTTTCTTAAAAATATATTTGAAAACATTTTTACTATTTAATAGACTATGGGTTAAAGTCATTTATACCCTTATTTGACCTTATATGTTGTTAATGGAATCTTTCCGTCATTTTCTAAAAAATTTACATTATGACCTTTTCGACAAAAATTAAAGTAATAATATTTTTTTAAACCTATAAAGCAGTTGTGGCTATTTTATAACGTTATAACATCATCAAAGCATCCCTTACATGTTTATAAGAATATTTTAAAAATAATTTTTTTATAATTATGGGACACATAAATGGTTTCAAAATATAAAGAATTATTTCTATCAAATAGTTTTCATCTCATTTATGTCAATATCCTTTGAAGGGTTATAAACAGGTTTGAAGTTGATTTATTTTGATACAAATCTTCCATATTGTATTAAATGTTTTGTGATATGTTTGATCGTGGATGTGTTATTTCTTACTATTCATTGTTTGTGGATAATACATTAATATTTCTTATGATAGTATTAATATGAATGTTTATGCAATGTTTCAACCATTTCATATGAGGAATTTATTGGACATAGTAAGTGATTGGTGGAGGCTGCTATAGCTCCTCAATCCATCGGTATGTCTCATGAGACAATTAGATTTGGAATTGGATGAGGCATGATCCAATTTGATATATGGTTTTGGTGGATGACTTAATCATTTTAAGACGTCTTGTTCGAGGCCTTGAAAAAATGTTTCAGAATGTCAGGCATTATACATTACATCATTATGAAAATAATATTGAACCTTCTTGTGGTTATTCGACTAGTAGAATACCAATGATTGTGTTTTATTATAGAATTATTTACTCATATCATATTTCTACCATAAAGTGATCATGTTTATTATTTGTATGGGCATGTGTTTTCAATTATTCACCATGCCTATTGTTTATGTTATCTTCGGTTATATTTTATACCCTTACAGAGCATATGATCTCACACATTTCTTATGTTTTATTTTTCCAGGATTTATATGAAGTGTATTATGATTGATATTTAGGGATAAGAAAAAATGGAATAATGGTGTTCTCAAAGAAGTATTTATGCTGTATTTTATGTTTGAAAAAGTAATGTGATGTTGATTTATGTAATTTATTTCCAAGACAGTTAAACTGGTCGGATTTTCAGGACATGATTTCCTTGTATCATTCCAATGTATTTAATTAATTCACTGATCCTAGGGAACTAGGGTCAAGGATTTACAATTAAGGGCGGGACATAAGTTATTTCTTATGCCTCAAAAACATTAGATACAGCCCAATTCAATTGCACAATAAAAGAAAAAGAGGTTTTATCAGATTTTTTCTTTATAATGATTTAGATCATATCTAATTAGAACTAAAGTCATTGTGTTTTCTGATCATGAAGATGTTATTTACTTGATCATGAATGTTGAAGCAAAACCAAGGTATGGGATTTGGATGATATTAATATAGGAGATCAACATATAAATAAAAGATAAGAGGGGATTTGAGAACTAAGTGGCTAATCACTTAAGTAGAATAGCCAACAATGTTGACAATGAAATTATAGACACTGAACCACTAAATGATCGCCTACCAAGAGATCATTTTTACTTGATTGAATGAGATGTTCCATAGTATGCTGACATTATCAATTAAATTTTAACAACTGAAGGGCTCATCTCATATAAATTCTCAATAAATTCACAAATTCAAAGATGAATCTAAATATTACAACTGGGATGATCCATTTCTTTTAATGATTTATAATGACCAAATATTAAGAATATATTTTCTTAAAAATGAATTTGAATCAGTCTTTCAGTTTTGTCACACATTATTTTGAGGATACCATGATGTACCTAAAAGGACATGAAAAAATGTTTTAGAATCTGGACATTATTGGCCATCACATTTCAGAGATTCTCATGAATTTTTCAAAGGTTGTGAAAAATGTCAGTTTGTAGGAAATATTTCTAATAGACAATATATTCCCCAAAATTCACATACATTTTGTGAAATTTTTGATGTTTGGGGGACAGATTTTATGAGCCCTTTCTAAATTTCGTTTGCAAATTCTTATATTCTTCTTGTTGTTTATTATGTTTCCAAATGGGTGGAAGCAGAATCCACCAGGACTGACAATGCTAATGTTGTTTTTGATTTTGTCATGGATGACATATTTTTTTGGTTTGGAGTTCCAAGATCCATTATTAGGGATCATGGGACTCACTTTTGCTATAGGATAATGGAGGATTTGTTGAAAAAGTATGGGGTGCATCATAAAACATCAACTCCATATCATCCACAGACTAATGGGAAAGATGAAGTGTCCACTCTGGAAATCCATAGAATTTTAGAAAACGATGTTAATCCAAATAGGTAGGATTATAGCCCAAGTATAGAAGACATATTATGGGCTTATATAACTTACTACAAAACCCCAATTGTATTGAGTCCATATAGGATGATTTTTTAGATAATATATCACCAACCCGTGGAATTGGAACACCAGGCATATTAGGCTGTGAGGAAAATGAATCGAGATCTTGAAAGTGCTGGGAAAGAGAGAATATTATATTTTTAGGAGTTGGAAGAAATTATAAGGGAAGCATTTGAAAATTATAGGATTTAAAAAGAGAGAACTAGCATAGCTCATGACAACATGATCAACCAAAAGACTTCTAAATTGGTGACAATGTATTGTTATTCATTTCATGAATCAATCTGATTCTAGGTAAAAATTGTTCTAGATGGGAAGATCCATTTATAGTTACTCATGTATATCCATTTGGTGCTATGCAGATTGTGAAGGATGGAGAGAAGGATCTATTCAATTTCAATGGGAATAGGCCAAAGAAATTCCATGGGACCATGCCATCAGAGTCAATGGAGGAGATCACACTCCTCCAACATGTTTATCAATAAACTATATCTGGTCGTACCACACAATTACATTTTTCATATTTTTTTTATCCAATTTCAAATAATATTACATGTTAAATCCATTTGAATGAATTACAGACACTGGTCATTCAGGTGTTTGGAGGGATCCTTTGTAGATTAGGATTTTTATTTGTTAAAATGTGTATGTTTCAAAAAATTTCTGTTTATTTTTATATATTTCTATGTAGTTGAAACTTTTGTGTAGAAATGATTATCATTGACATTTTTGAAACCCATGTCCAAGGGATAAATTTATAATTCCCTGAAACTCAACTTAAATGAATGCTGAAAATGACTTTGTATCAAGTTCAATTCATTGGGAATTTCATAAAAAGTACTCTGATTTTTTAATCCCATGCCACATATCTCTGTCTTTATATTTGAAATCACATTTCTGTGAGGCGTTTTAACCTATTTTTTCATATTGTTTAAATTCACCTCACATCTTTAGAGAACTAATCATGCTTGATTTAAACTGATTTTGATTTATTCCTGTCAAAACCGCAGGGTTTAAGATACCTATGTATTAAATGATTGGGGTATTTTACAAGGTTTAAAACTCCATTTTCAATAAATACTTTTTTATAATGTCCTACCTTTAACATTTAATACTTGTATCCTTTAGAATCCATGAAATCCATTTTTTGGATAGCATCATTACTAGCCAATTTTATCTATCATGCCTGCTCTTAAAGTAAAATTACATGATTTAGTTGAACTATAATGTGGGGGAAGATGTATTTTATTATTCTACCTTATTTTTGGATACTTTGGGTGAAAATAAAATGTTGAATAGATTTTATTTCTGATGAAAAAAATCATTCTGCTGAAAGCTGTTCCTTTTCTAAAGATTTCATAAAGAGAGAAGTTGTCCCTTTTTGGATCTTCTAATGGAGAAATAAAGTTGTGCCTTTTTTAGAGCATTCATGAAAAATCATTTTTGAGAAGACTAGAATTTTTCTATAGAAAATGAAAATGGTGTGAAATTTTCTTCAATATTTTACGATGACGGTGATAATTTTCTATTAAGTGGATTAGGGAGGAAACCTTACTTGTGTGAAAATTAGAGTAATAAAATTTTACTTCAAAAAGAGCCAATCCTTCTTTATTCAGAATCAGAATATTTACATCTAAATCATAGAAACCTAAATCTACAGATCATCTATGAAAATTCTTCTTGATAAACATATGTCTTTGACTCACATTGGGTAGATATTTAAAAATTTAACAATCCTTTGGTGACCCTTGTATGAGTATTGATGAGAAAGGCATTGCTAAAAATTTGAAATTTATATGATGAGAAATAATGAAAGATAGGTAGGTGTTTTGTGTACATGAGAGGAGAAATTAAGAGGAAATATATTTAATGATCAGAAATTACAAAAAAAATAATACTAGTTTCTTAGGAGGCATGATATATTTTTTTTGACAAATTGGAAGATCTCTTGGATATGTGTTTTAAATTTTCATTAATTTTATTTTGATTTTGACTTGTCCAGGAGTCCAAATGTTAAATGTGGGAGAATTGATAGTGTTAATATTTTCATTATTGTTAATATGTTTTAAAATTATTTAATCCCTCTCCATTGATCAATTTGATTATATTTGCATCATTTTTGTGTTTTTGGTGTATTATGGGATTAAATGTGAAAATGGGTAATTCTGTAAAATAGAAAGTTATTGGGAGATTTTGTTTTTTTGGGAATACCTTTTATGTTATTGATCAAATTTATGTGATTTTTTTTATTTATATTTTTGTGGGATTAAATTTTTTCTACTGGACCAACACCTAATTCTAAACCTAATGGTACAAAAAAATCAATCAAATGGTGAAATAAGTCTTGCTGGCAGAATAGACCCCACTACATTAATTATAATATATCTCATTCAAACGAACATAAAATGAGGTGAATCCAACAAGTTTTGACAAATAACTTTCAATTTATGGATCACATTAAATTTCATGAAATAATAATCACATCATGGCATCATTTGGATGCATCCAAGTAGTGTGAGTGAAATAGTGTTTGGTGTCCAGAAGAAGATAAGCTCACTAATAAATCCACATCATCCTTTACAACTATCCAAAGGATTTGAAATTTTTATAATAGACAAAAAACTCAATTTTAAATATCTTATAAGAAGGGATGATGGCTTGTTTCAGACGTCTGGTGGACAAAAAAGAGGAAAACATCGAAAGGACATGTTCTGTAGGATAAAAATTTATGTTATTTCTTTTATCTATTTTTTTATTCTAAGATTTGCAGTTAATTCTTCTACAGACATCAAATCAGTTAACCTTATCAAGGTAGGGTAGATCATCTGAGTGATCGGGGGGGGTTTTTACCCTTTTTAATTCTTGAGTTCTTGCACATGATTATTTAAAATCCTCTTTTCTCTTCTGAGAATCAGTTTCAATATCTTATACCAGTTATTGATATAATGTACGATTGTATCTGATTTTATATTTTCTGTTTATTTTCATTTGGAAAAGGATCAATATATCCCTCCACTATGTTCTGGTTTATATACAATGGAATAGACCTGGACATAGTGTTTATGTACTTGGTGATCACCGGTACATGTGGGATAAGTAGTGAATGTTCATGATTTCATGGAACGAATAAGCCCTGATTGGGAATTTCCTAAGATAATTGAGGGTATTCTCTATAACTCTATTACACATTATATGAAGAGTATACCAATCTGAGGTTTTAGTAAGGTTTATTCTCTCATTATTATTTGACCGAGGGTGTGAGGAGAAACGATTCTGGATTCTCACTCTTAATGACTTAGTAGAATAGAATTGGGTAAAGTGAGGTGTGATAGAATTACAATTGGAAAACCAACCCTAACCTAATCACAATTTCATGTCACTGATTGAAATCACATAATTTGGCAATTTGACATAAAACCATCACTTAAATGATTTACTTTATTTAGTTTCTTTCTTGATTTTTCCAAATCAAGCAATTTTAAAAACAATATCACTTCTTTATCTTATTTTATGTGACAAATACAATTATTGATCACTCCTCTAAAGAGATAACCTAGGAAACCCACTATATAACATTTTAACATAAATTATACTTTTTTTCCACACACCATGACATGCACGTGTTATTGGTCATTTTGTATCTTGGTAGACATCTATTATATATATCTATAAGAAAAATAATGGGGGACCTATGATAGATTGTTTTTTTGGTTTTTTTGAAATGATATTGAATATTAGAGAAATAACTGGGTTTGGAACTAGAGTTGGGAGTTGTTATTTTATATATACCGTATATTTGTATACTTTTATGACTTTCAACATGACATTTTTTAGTAATAAAATATGGAATGACATAGTTTACAATATATTTACTTGTTTGGATAATGTATATTTACCTACTAGAGTTTTTTTTTAAATTTTATTTTAAACATGTTATCTGATGTGTTTATTATCATCAAACAGGGGATATAGTGTCCCTACTAAATTTATTAAACCCATTGTACTCATAAGACAGTACGAGTGTGTAGGGACATATTCCAAAGATCATGTGATGATATGGTGTGTAAATATGGACATGTATTGTGGAAAACACATTACACATTAACATAAAGTATAAAAAATTATTTATATTGATCATATTATGAATGAGTAATCATATCATTCATAATAGTTAAATATAAAATAAATTCTCATATCTCATGTAACTAGGATAATAAGTAAATTAAATTGTTTATGATATACCAACATAATGTACAGAAAGAACTCATAATAAACACATGATCATATATTTACTATCTCCCAAAATTATAAAACAATACTAAATATGATAATTCAATTTATTGATCACATGATACTGTGACCACTCGACAGTTCTATTTGATAAGGAGCTATGTCTCCTCAAGTGAACCTCCCGATTTGGTAGAGGTTACTAACATGTAATAATGACCTAATAGATATAATAGAGAGACGCTATTATTTATTTGTAAAAATAAAATATAAAAAAATAACTAAAAAACATTCCTCGTTTATTTTAACTAATCATATAATCAAATAAAAATAATTATATATAAAATGTCTCTTGTGGAAGAATATATTAATATCCAACTAATCTACCAATTTTCCAATAACATATTAAATATATGTAAAAGAAATAAATTAAATTAAATTATCTACTAAAATCCCTGTACCTCATCAATGTCTGCAATAAAACAATATGCGATCCTATATCTAAAATTTTCATTAAATTTTTTCAGTGATAAGAATGCAGAAAATTGTTCTTCACACACACTTAGGATCCCATAATGAAAAAGGGATATATATCTTAGTATGATATCACCATGGTACCCATTATATTAAATTGTACATCTATATTATATGTGAAAAAAAAATTAATATATAATGTATGAAAACTATATATCATGTTCTAACTAGGCCATATTGGTCAATGTTTGTCATCTCAATATATGATAGAGTTGTCACTAAATAAATATTATCATACATGAATTTGTAGTATAAAATAATCCAATCATATCACCAATACATTTATCTCATAACATTTTATGTATCTAACGACCCAAGGTAGGCCATCCACTATATTTAGACATCTAACTAATCAATATTTTATGGTAAAACATCTATGTATTAGACTCACACACTCACTCATGATAGTCCATCTAGAAAAGTCTTTCCAATAATGGGAATATCCATTTCATGATCTATACCTTTATATCTCATGGTATTTTATGTCATTCATATCATCAATAAAATCCCCTCTTGACCTAGATATCTATGCTACGAAATGTCACACATCACATTCACCATCCTTTAACTATGGATGGGTTGAAAACTAGATAACTCGAAACATTATTGGTGGGTATCACAAGAACATGAGACCTATATTATCTCTCATATGGATATCCATGATGGACTATTCCCACTCAATTAATCGTTATAAAAAAACTAACTTATCACAAAGGGTATGTTCGGTAATGTAATCATGTATCATCTCACATATGTCAATTCCACAACCTTACCACTACCCTCTAACATAGGTTAGGTTCAATATATAATGCCTCACAATACTAAAAAATGGTGTCATTCAAAATAGGACCACAAAAAACAACTTGAAATACGTAAAAATCTATCACACTAACTGACCACATTGTATAAAGGATGATAGTCCCTAGAAAATATCATATCCTACCCATTTTATGATACCATCATACAACATTCTACAAAGGGTCCTGTCACTAGACATTAGGAATATTAAACTATTTCCTTATTGTGTATAGTCTATTTTCAATCACACCCTCCTTGGAATACCATTTATATATATTTAATCAATTACATTATCTTGTTTCATGTTATCATCATACATATCACAATGGAAAACACTATACTCATCTTGTGGAGGAATCCATGAATCATATTTTTTTTATAGTCATAGAGTAATTTTCCATCTTCTAAAACACATGAAGAGATCGCTCTACACATCAAAAATTGTTCCTCATTATGAACAAGATGTATGACGATCTTCCTTATAATTCACTATTCAATACTTAAAATGACGAATAACTATCCTTAGGATATGAAGCTTTTCTACCATTTTCTAAATTCACTTAATAAAACCTGAAAATTAATTAACATTAAACTAAGAAGCAGCCCTTGTTATATATTATCCATGATATTTTGAGATGTTGAATGTTATAAAGAGAATTTGTTCCTCCCCTATGAGACTAATAGATAATCTATCTATTTCTATATGTTTCCCTAAACACTATATTTTCTATGTCGTCTAATTCAACATCTATGAAGGTGTGAAATAATTAATATATAGGAATAATATCATGTGTTTTATGGGTCACCTATGTCTATACATGAGTTAACCCCAAGCAATTAATGCACACCACTAAAACCACATCAATTTCATTCCTCATCCATCATTATAGAACCAATGAACCTATTATCTACCAACATAAAATACACTAAATGTTAATAATAAATTATTATTAGTTATTTATATAAATCCATAGAAGATTATTTAATGTAATACCCATTATATATCACTTTAAATAATTTTGGTCGTCCCTACGATGCTTTTCGCATGACATGACTCATGATCTAAAAAACTTAATCCAGATTTAATGATATTATCATATTACTCTAGAATTTATACAGGAAAACTCTTGACCTTGGTAATCCTCATTTAAATTTTATGTAAAATACCCCCAAACCAAATCTATAGAAATCATCACCATAAACTACATGTAATTTTTTCATAATTGTACACCATTAAAAATTATCCTTCGATGGAAAAAAAGACCCTTAAAATATATGGGATAAGAGGTAAAACTAATCCATCTATATCCCTATAAATGGTGTCCTAGGAATAATTTGATTTTGGACTCACAAAATTTCAAATATATATATTAGAAAAAATATAGCATGTAAATAAACATGGAATAATTATCATAATGCATGAATTGTGGTCTTTGTAATTGTTGATGCCTATATGCAGGACCCCCTTGTCCAGAAAAATGTTAGTGCAATGATTTCTCAAATCTTTACATCATGAATACATGTTGACTGAGTGGAGAAAAAATATTTAGCGTTCCTATACCCTTATCCAAAATTATAATTTCCATAAACTGCCTCATTGTCATTGAAATATGAGTTGATACGTCTAGTTCCCTAATTTTATAGCCTTATCATGAACCCCCCATTGAATTTTGGATTCCTTGGTATTGGTTTTTCTGACGATATTTTGAAAAATGTACTCACTAATACAAATACATTGTTTGGTCACACAAAGGACCCCAAAAATGTAATAGGTATTTTCCTAAACATATGTAACATTATAGACTTCCACCATTACCAATGGATGACCTCTACCCAACAGTTAACTCCCATTATTATCTCATAAATTCGTAGATCATGATTTAGAATCAACATAACAACACAATTCAAGTAGACATAATATCCTCAATTTTATGTCACATTGTATTATAACATTTCTTGAAGTTAGAATGTGAAACTCTATTAACAATCATTTTTTATGGACAACAACACTTGACACAAAACAATATGGGTTAGGGCCTGAGCCTCCCAACATAATTTTAATCTTTTCTAGGGTTCCAGAAACATTGTTTGATATCTATCATTCCACTTACAACTTAATTTTATTGAAATTTCAGTCATAAAATTTTTTTTCTCCTTGTAGAATAGCGAGAGTCTATTTTACATATCTTTTCATGTATTTTCTATGTTCCCATGCATACAGGGATCTAAACCATTAACAAGATGTATCCCCTCCTTCCAGGAATGGATATCAACTGTACGTGATCCATAGTAACAATGCATTGGAACTATGTAAAATAGAAAATATTGGGTCATCCTGAGTATCTCTTACCATTAAAAATTCATCCAAAAACCTCTTAGAAACATGATGTACCATAGTCAAACTATCCTAATGGACTTAGATCCCCTAATATTTTACTAACCACTAATATAATATTTAAAAAATCACTAATGGCCTCTATAAATGAGTGGGGATCTCATTAAAATGAAAATGAATTTAAGCACCTTGTCCCATGTATAACAACATCTAACATACATATAATAGGCATCCCATCCATGCATGAAGGGACCTATATTCATCAGGACCACAAAAACCCCGTAGTTTTACTCAACACCCTTGGGTGTTTTTGATCATCCAAATAATGTATGTTTCATTCCATTATTCTACGAAATACCTAGAATTTTGTCTTTAAATTTAAATTTATTTTTTGTACATACCGAATAACATTAAAATGTATATATATCATCTTTACATCATGATGTTTAGACACACAATGAAAGACACTTCATAGATAGTTCCCAACACATGATAAATATAGTCCATGATGGAAGGATATAAACTAAGAAATGATAATTTTATAGTTTCTAAGAACATAAAACAACTTATTGAAAGAAAAATAATGCTCACTAGTTTGGGAATCCAATATAGTCACAATATGAAAAAAAAATTCTTTATCAAATGAAATTTACATTGTGTTATAGATGAAATACAGGTAACAGATACAATGGGAATATAAATATACAGGTCGTGCTGGAAAACCATAAGAGTAATGCATGATATAAATCTGATTATATGCCCACATGTAATTAAACAAATGAAATATTGTAATAAGTTATGGAAAAAAAAAGAAACAATGCTTGTGTGTATATTTACTTGTCCCTATAATAAATCATATTATTATCTTCATATCCACACACATAAGAAAAAATTAGAGTGCTCTAACTCTTTGAGGAATCTTATCAATATTAAACATTTTAACAATATCATCCTAGGAGAAATATAGAAAATATATCAATAAATAATCTCATGTTGGTAGGAAATCTTAATCAATTATAATGAAAAAATCTTTTATTATTTAATCATTAATATCAATGTGTTTTGTTTAGAAGGTATTATATAATGAAACAATGAAATTTATGTTCGTCACATCCGTAACCTTTCCTGAAAATCATTAATGAATGAAAATGAAGACATACATGATATTTTAAGACAATTTATTCAATGATAATGTGAAAAATAATGTGGAATAATAACTGATTAGAGTCCCTCCAATGAATTTTCAAATAAATAATGTTTCATAATACTATAATTAAATTATAGCATGTGATATGTGGAATTATTGATCTATAAGGACTTCTTATCCATGATGCAATGGATCTGTACAATTGATCAATAGATTAGGTGTATGCCTCCATAATCCACTTCAATTCTTCTGCCTTGGAAACAACATCAATCATTTCCTTCCCCTATAGACCAACGGTCCAATGTTTCACAAAAACTATTTTCACTTCTAATTGACATGTTTGACATAGAGATATCTGATTTCAGACTATCATATGAAAATTTCAACCTTTATGCACTAATACTATTTTAATGAGCCATTGCTTCCACTTCACACTAGGAGGCCTTGGTTGAGGCTTCACCAGGAAATTATTTTATTGAAGTTGAAGAATCTTATGATACAACCCTTGATTCCAGGGACCACATTTTCAACCATATGGAGATAGCATCCTTCACCTAGTAATAATGGGAAATATTGATAATACCCACATTAAGTATGGGAGGAAATCATATTCTTATGATGACCCAGTTGGTCCTTCAGTTCTTCCATTTGGGCCTTTGAGATTAGGCTCCAAACTACCATCAAAACCTTCCACCATATTATTTGATTGAGTTTCATTGAATCTGATCAATGAATCAATCCCAATTTAGCAAGAGTAAAATAACTTTTGACTAAATCACTATTTAAAGGACATGAACACACATCTTTCAATGAGGTGGGTATGGATATAACCTTTAAATTAGTTTAGTCATTCATTAGGATCCATTGGATTAATATCCCATGTCTTCTAAGCTTGATTTCATGTGTGAACAATTAAAGGCTTGTAGGTTAATCAGTTATCTGGTAAATAATTTGATTTTATCTGATAGTCAATGGATGTGATTGATGGTGGAAACATATAATTCTTAGTATCAACATTCAAATTGTCTATTTATCAACATTATATTTAATTGATGGTGGGATTCCCTCTTGGAAAAATAATTCCAAAAAAAACCACTAATATTTTATCAATTGGTTTAATCCTCTACCCTACATTAAGAAATATAAGAGTAAAACAAGTGATTGAACACATGAAATATTGTGAACCACGTTTTTTGTTTCATTAAAAGTTTTCACCTTTACCAAAACATAGCTACATCAATGATAATTCATAATTGGAGAAGATATTATTATCATCCTTCCCTAGATTTGTTTTTTCATATGTCGAGTCAAATGGAATGACCACTAGAACATTAACAATGTGGATCAATACGGACTTAGATTTCAATTCAATTATCTTCAAATTGTGATGGAGTTGGACTAGTAGAAAATGTTTTACTAAAGAAGCATAATTCTAAACCATATCATTTGGATCATAATAATATTCCTCTTGGAGGGATCCATGGGGATTTTTTTAATTTTGAATGTCCAAAATTTCATACTAATATGGCCAGGATATATAAAATATTTAATTTCTAAGGAATACATGAGTATTCTAGGTGAGGGGTCTCTGATAGTTTAGAAAACATCCTTTTCTAATTATTGTAAGAAGAATGGCCTTTACAAGGTGCCAATATTGAAGGAATTGATAATAGAACTGATGGAAGTGTAAATGTTGACTCATTAGGAATGGTATATGCTACCTTACTCAGATACAATTGGCCTTGTAAACTCCCATAAACAATTCCCTGGTCACCACCTAGTCAACCCTAGTATCTATTTACCCAAGATAATATACCAGGGATGGAGGGAGTGATTTTTTTCCCTCAGCTTTCATCCATATCATTAGAAATTCACAATATACTAGAATGGTTTTGTGGGAGCTATATCCATTCGAATATGGTATAACTGTTAGTCTTACCACTTCATCAACTACTATATTTCCCTCTTCATACATGGAATCCTCCTTCTCGCATTAAACCAGAATCTATTTCACTAAATTAGTGTAATGAATCTATCCCTTTACACATTCCATCACTGTATAATGGTCACAAAATAAACTCTCAACCTATATGGGATGATATTTTGAATAGAAACAAGAAAAGTAGTAAAACAAGAAAATACATATAATTGTATCTCTTTCAGTTGATGTATTCCACATATGTTAACATAAATTTTTTTACAATATAGTTCTTAAATATGTGAAATGAAATAATAAATATCATTTTAGAATACAATTCACCCATTGATATCATTCTCTCTATAGCTATGCTTGTTGACACTCCTACCTATGCTGAAACTAATGGGAAATGTATCACCACCTTTTGAGGAATCACTGAGGGTTTTATTATTGTCTAAGGAATATACATTCAAGGACTTATATTTGGCATGTAAATTGGTGAAAAAATATAGACTTAGGAACTGACGTGGATAAATACGCATTCAGACATGTGAAGTTCTAAATATTTTAATTTTCTTCAGAAAAACCAATGTATTAAAATTTGTAAGGAATTTATTCTTATACATGAGTCTTATCATTGGTAAATATCAACTAGAATTGGCGAGCCACTACTGTTATATTTTTATCTTTTCTGTGAATAGAGTAAAAAATTTTAATACACTAGAACAAATGAATGAATACACTGTGAATATTAAATTTTCATAAAATTATCACATAAATGAATGAATAATGGGTACCCTCATAAACTGATATAATATAATATTGAACCTCATATTTTCCCACCCCATTTTCAATTATAATATTGGTGGTAATCTCAATGGGTTTGATAAAGAAACAGTTATGTTGAATCCGGAAGGGCCTAATTTACTAGTACAATAAATTCTTTATCCTTTCTCCACTTGTAGACTACATAGACTACCTTAAATTAATTTATTCAATGTTTTGAAAAATAATTTAGTCGTATCAACCCATGTTATCTCCCATCCAGTTCAATAAATCATGGAAGGGACTGAAAATTATATTTGTGGATTTCACCTAGTAAATATGGAACAAGAGGTGGTATATTTTTGACAAAATAGGGATGTCCAACCCAAAATTCCTCATTATTAACATATATGTTGCCATTATTATGCTAGAAATATCAAATATATCCTTTTATAGAAGGTTCTCACATAGGTATATAAAATGAAAACATCCAATTGAATGGTTTGGAAAATGTTTGGGAAACCTATCTCCCTTTAGTAGGTAACAAAATCATCTTTGATGGTTGGTGAGAAGGTACCGACAAAACATTGAGAATATTTTCTGGGAAAATCATGCGTCCCTTGGATTATGGTTAAAAATTTAAATTCCATTTTAAATGTCCTACTAATTGGTTAATGATATGTTTTCCCTTGAATGTGGGGGCTTTTAATATAGCTTGATCTGCTCCATGGAAAATGGATGATCCTACTATGCATTTTACCATGATGATAATGGTGGGTGGAAACTTTTCATACATGCCACTTAATATGGGTGCTTTATAAATATTCTGGATTTCCAAGAGACTTATTCTCACTATGCCATGAATAAAATGAAATGTATTTTTTTCTATGCTCTTTTAGTGTATTATGTTTTCCATTTAGACTTTATTACAGTAGTATATAGTTTGGGAGATCTTAATGGGTTAATATATCTATAAATTTTTTATCTCTATAGAAAATAAAGATCTTGTACATGACACCTATGAGGTACATCATCGATACATCATTACGATCCCTCTTGATTAAAGGTTACAACATGTAAAATACCCAAACCATTAGTTTTTTATTAATTGAAAATATATATATTGGTTCATGTGGATATATAAATGAAATTTATAGTGATTTATATGACTATATATTATAAAAAAACATCAATATATTTATTAATGGACCTTTTTCCTCATCATTAAAATATTATATACAAGATATATTTATTATGACTATTTTTTGTTTTCTCTTAACCCATTAATTATTTACAATTGATGAATGTTGTGGAAATATGGGAACAAAGTTTGTATGTCCATACCCATAAATACTTTTAAAGTCTAATACATGATATTTCATAAGACACAAACATATTATTCCATGAATGTTTGTCTACTATGACTCTAAATTAAAGGATAACTAACATCCATTCTTAAAACCATTGAATTTCTATGTCCCACCACTATTGTGACTTCCTTACAAGAGGGATAACATGAATTGTAATTCATAAATATAATACAAGAAAAACATCATTTATTAGAATTTAACTCTTCCAAAAGAGATTCATAACATTGGTTACATCATGAAAATAATATGGAAAATATTTTTATTTGAATAACAAGAATATATATAAGTCAAAAATATAACATAACCCATCGAAATACTTTTTAACACTAGATATTGTAAAATACCTATTATCGTGTCAACCATATATGGTCACAAAAACAATATAATGATCAAGAAATCCAAAAACTGATATAGAATATCATACAAATCCATTAGGATTTTTTTTTCTGATAGAATGTGTTATGGTTGTGGAAAATTAGCCTATATTGATTCAAATATTGTATGGTAAATCCATCATAATTCATATGTCCCATAGTAAGATCACACTATCAAATCTCAAAAATCATTCTCTTATAGTGTTAATTGGAATATTATTTTGTGAATTTGTTCTTGCAGTGATGTAATATAAATAAGTCACAAGACAGAAGAAATAGAAAGTGATGTGGTAGTTTGATTCAATGGTTAAATGAGAATCTCCATTTCTCAAATATTTATAGGATTTCCTAGGGAATATCACTGTTCACCTAGAAGACTATATCCTTCATGGGAAACCAATCAGTTTGAGCCTCATGCAATCTGGAAGGAATATACAATCCACACAATAGATTTTTTATCCATATAGACTTAAGTCCTATGTTAAGGGTGGATTTTATTTGGGATATTTTATCACCCAAACCTTTATAAATGATGTGATTACAAAACTATGGTCAATATTATTTCCATACAATATAATTGAAGGAGAATAATTCCTACATTAGTTCCATGATTATCGATCACATGAACAACATGACCCCTAAGTGACACATGATCACATGAACCTCGAAGGCTCATGTGAATGGGTCATGAATATTATATGATCTATTCATGAACATTATAATACCATATAACATGACTTATGTATTGCGATAGAGTCTATTCATGATTTGGTGATCAATGGAATTCTTCCTTTGGATATCCTCTGGTCATTGGACATATCATGCAATAAATACTTAACAAATACCTAAAATCTTTTATTAAATATACAAATATTTATAAACAATAAATAATCTTCATGTGTTCAATGATACATTTTTTCATGGGAAATTGTTAGGAACCTCATGTCATTATTATTTATCATTTTAAATCCCAATGACAAGCATACTTGATCCGGGTACATGACGAGGACAAGTATTTATTGATCACGACACATCTGTTTCAATAAGAATACTGATCTCATAATGATTCATGTAAATATAATCATACTACTCTGGAATCCCTTTGGGATTTCAATTTGATCTAGTGTCACATCACAGACTGGATCAAAGACTTTAATTGAGAATTGGAACATGTATTCGTTAGATTATCTACTAATCATGCAACTAAATAAGAGAAAACCAATGTGAAAAAGAAGAATCACTTTTCTAATATCGAATAAAATATAGAAAATGTGTAATACACAAATTAATGGATGATATAGTAATTGTTTTCTATGGTTTTATGAGCCTTATGTGATCACCATTGATGACCTAAAGACCCTTGGACATGAGAGCAGGGTCTCAGAGAGGCCCCCATGGAAATCCATCATGGATTCATGAATGTACTATTACAGGACATGATGTTCTCATAGATTACCCTTAACATACCATAAATGTATTTTGAATGGAATATAACAAGAGAACCTAATTCAAGGAATAACCATAGTCATGTTACTATTGATCATGATAAGTCTTCATTGATAGGTATCATAGTCTCACCAAACACCTAAATATGTTATCATGATATTTTGAAGGATCATTGAAATATAGAAATGATTATGTGAAATCAATTTAACAAGTATTGGGTCCAACAATATGTTGATGATGGAGTTTCCTCATAATCATTTATAATCATCTAATTCGATGGATGTGACACAGCAGGATCATTTTATGGGAATGATTTTAAATTACCAACACTAATTGAATCACATATCTATGAAATTATCAATGTAAAATGTGAAGAAGAATATAAATAACATTCCTAGAATAAAATAATATAAGGAATCTACACATGGAACTCCATTGAGAGAATAGAAGAGTGGAATTCATTGAGAGGAATTCCACACAACCACTGAATAATCATATAATAATAAAAATTAATAACATAATAAAATACACAATATAAATATTATCTTAATTTCATAACAATATTGATCACATGATGGATGTTAAATGTTCCACCAATATTTTGTGAAGGAACCTTTTCATGTTGGTGTGGGAAGATGAAACCTCAATAAGATAATCTGTTACATGTGTTAGTTTTAAATCAAACAAAAGATGAAATATGTGGAGGAATTATATAAATATATATAGGCTTATTTTATGTGAATGTGTGATATTATTCACATGAACAACCTATATAATGAGACTTGAACCATACAAGTCATTCAGATCATGAGATAGAAGTCAAACATGTTTACCATGTCATATGAAGTCTTCTGGACATGTAATCTGAGTCACACAAGGACCTATGTAAAAATACCTACTTGATGGATCACCTCATGTCTCCCTGGATTTTGTCGACCTATTGATGATCTGCTCAAAAAATGACCACATATCCAATATGAACATAATCCATTCCAAACATGAGTTGAAATGTAATCAGGTCGATGGGCATGAAAAGACTCATCAAACCCATTAAGTCATGCTCTCCCCATTGCATTCCTCAAAAAATTGTGCAAACACTGACTCACATACTGATGTATAGCCCTTTTTTATGACTTTCAGATCACATCACACTCTCTCCCATCGATGGTATTCCATAAACCTTACAAATAATATATAATTTCAAGTTATAAATTAAATTAATTTCAATAGTATTATTTATTCATGTACCATCCAATGATCGGACATATAGTGATGCACATCAATGGTAATATAATCCCATGAGACCCATTCTTCAAAAAAATAATTTTGAAATATAGAATTCCCCTATCCAGTAGCTATATGTGTGAAGATGATAAAAAATAAAAAATAAACAAATAATTATAATATAAATAAATTATTGGATACTAAATAATACACATAGGTATCATGGCTTTACATGTATGGATTAATGCCAAGAGATTTAAATAACTTGGGAATAGTGTTAGGAATCATCAATCATGCAAAACCACACCCCCTCCAATTCACCCATAAATTGACAGTTGCCTATGTGTCAGATGATCCAACATCCTTAACATCCAAAGATAGATCAACTTCTTATAATAGACAATGCATATCCTGATCCATCTAATACAATAAATAAATATTGTTATAAAACAATTGAAAACAACTACTATATAATTATATATATTGTAAATTATTAAAATTGGCACTTAAAATTGTATATATTCATCTTCATCCTCATCTTCATGTTTGAATATGTCAATGTCTTCATATTCCTCATCAACATCATCAATTTCCACATGATTTTTAATTTCATCATATCTTGTCATTTCTAATTAATTTGTAACATCATTAACATCATTATCACCATCGAACCATAAATGTGGAATTTCGTCATTGATATTTGTGTCTCTTTGTGAAAAAGATGGATTTTGAATTGTCTCATGAAAAATTTCAATTCCCACCACATCAGTGGAACAACATTCACATTGAGTAATACGATTTTATCGAGATTTAATTTTTATTATGCTCCACCAACCACTCAATTATCTTGAAGTAGAACAATATTTTGAAAAATAAATTTTGTGTGTCTAATGAGCCAATAAAATTGGTTCGTTTATTTCAATATGACTTTTATACTTAATATCAATGATTCTATGGGACGGATGAACACAATATCCTCCTTCTATATCCAACTAGTGATATTTAAACATTGTTATTTAATATTGTCCCAGATAACGCAGTTCAACAATTTCTTCCATCATGCTATAAAATTCAACTTTAGTATCTCTATGATGAGATCCTGTTGAGAAAACTACACTATTCATTGTTTTTTTATTCCTTATATACACGTGTATGAATTTGAAAACCATTAACTATAAATGGATTATAATATTAACCATTTATTGGTGGGTTACTAAATACCCACAATCTATTATCAATTTTATCAACCTATTGAGATATCGGAAAATTTTAAATCAATTATCAATATAATAGATTAAAATTTTATTTTATATTTTAAACCAAGAATAATTAATTTTACTTGTTTTTTAAACTAGTAGGAAATTTTTATGCTGATGATTTTCCTGGGTAGCTATTTTAATTTGTGGAAGTTGTTTCTTGATATGATTTTCATATAACCAAAAATAAAAAATGATTAATTTACTATAACTAAAATTATAGAATATGTGATTAGTGAAGTCACTTTAAAAATTGTGTTAGTTCGTTATAGTTCAGCATAACAAATTTATAGGATCATTGATGTTCGTTAACTAAATTCCATCATTCATGAACTCCACCAAATAAACTTTCATACTGATTTGAAACTAATAATTTATTTCCAATTTCATCATCAACCATTACCTCATTACGACCCATATGGTTGTGTATTAAGGGATATTAAAATTGAATGTAATGGTAATAGAATAAAGAAATTTCCTATTGAGAATAAGAATATTCAATTGATCCTTCAACCAATGATTTATGATAGAAATTTTCATTAATTTCTACATGAATATCGTGAATGGGTACATCCATAAGAACTAAATTGGGGCTTCAGATTTTTATTCATGAAAATAATGTAGTATCAAATGTTCCATTGAGTCAAAAAAAGTCTCAAGGAACTTTTTTTCTAGTTTACCTAAAATTAAAATAATATCTTATTGTAGTATTTTTAATGCATCATAGACACAACTCACTAAAAAAATATCTCTAAAAATATATGATATGTCAATTATTACATCCCAAATCATATAATTCAAAAAACCTCTTAATCAAATTTTCATAATTATTTCTGTTATAACATGAAAGTCATGACTTTTTAATCCGGTAATATGGCCATTTCTGACACATCTTCCCAATTTTGAATCATAATTATCCAAAAGTATCATATATTCAATCTACCTAATAAATAATAATTGATTATCTTTAGAGGTTGTATAACCTAATTTTGTATTAATTAAATTTTATGATCTGACATTTTAGAATAGATCATGTTTTGGTCACTTGAAAATATGAGCAAGGTCTAATTGTTCCATTAAATTATCTTTGGAGTTACCTGGTGTATCCAAAATGATATAAAATAAAGTATCAAAATATTTCTTCTTAATATTCATGACATCAAACATGTGATAGAAAAAAAATCAGACCAATGTGGTAGATCCCCCAAAATTCTCAGTTTTATCCAACTGTGTTCTTTCACAAAGCCATCTAATTGTGGTTTGTTTATTTTTGGTCCAAATTTGATGGGAGGTAATGGGAAAAAGTTGATTTTAACTCTATGCATGATATAATTTTTGTTTTTCTATCTCATTCAAGTATGAATCTTCTAAAATTCTATTTGTTCCTCTGAAAAGGATGATCAGTTGGAAGGAATATGCAATGGCAGTTGATAAAACACATTTTTATCTATTGACGAGCATAAACTATTTGATGTCTCTCATAAAGTAGGGAGATGATTTTGGACATTATATACTCAGAAAAGAAAACATTTCATATTCTGGGAAGTAACTAATTTTCCACATCAATACATCTTTCAGTAAGAAATTTTTTTTCTCATCAAAATCAAATGTACTGACACCATTACTACAAAATGAATTTAACTCATTAATCAGTGGTTACAAATAAACATCAACATTATTTTTTGGATTTACAAGAATTCATATAGTCAAAAATATATGTGGTTCATTCATAAAAATCCAAGGAGGTAAATTGTACGGACTTATAAAGTCAATATAACATTAATAATGACTACCATAATAAGAAAATGGATAGAAACCATTAATGGAAAGACACAATCATATGTTTTGTGCTTATAATGAAAAAGTCAGATGAACATGGTCAAAATGCTTCCATGAACCACCACAATATTGATGATTTAATGTTTTACCAGTTGGAATGTTGGTATTGTGCCATCAAATCAATGTAGATGTGTTTCTAAACATTAATAAACACTTCAATCTGGGTGTAACATGGAAATATCACAATTTTTTTACAATAATAAATCCATAACTCTTTTTTTGAGCCTCTTTTTACCTATATTGTCTACATGTGAGACAACTATCCAACAAATCATTTTCACTATAATATAAGTTGAAATAAATTGAACATGACTGAATTTTATGATATCTGAGACCCAGATTAGAAACCAACCTCTTTCTCTCATATAATGTTTGGGAAACACATTTCCTTCAGGTAGAAATATTATTACCAAAGATAATATCTGATCAAACTAGCTATTTCACTTTCCATTATCAGATTTAATAGCCATAATTTTATCAACTCTAAAAAATATTCTAAAATTGAAACCATGATTTAAGGCATCATTAAATGACCCCAAAAACTCATAAAAATGAGATTTTTCCAACTCAGGAGGTAAATTAATATCAGAACGATTTTCAGAATGTTAAAAATATGGATGTGTTCCATCATTTACTAAATTTTGAAACCCTGGTGGATGAAGAACAAAATTTTTAGTATCTTCACTGGAATTGGATTCACGACATTGATTCCTAAAACATAATCTAGGTGAAATAGAAAACCCAATAAATGAATTTATTCATTTTAAAACGTGTCCAATGTCCTCAGAGAACATTTTTTTACAAGGATACCTAATTTTACATTCTGAAACAAATTCTGGTTTAGATGTATCAATTGATAAGAAATATTCAACACCCTCAAAATATACAGGATTTAGAATAGACCTATTTCGATTCTTGAACTGAATTATACAAGAGTGGTCATTTAATAATGTTTGACGTTGACTTCCTTGATCAATATTACTCTAAATAAAATAGAATAAATATTTTTTGTATAGTTTGATATAAGAAAAGAACTATCCAAAAAAGAAAATACAATTAAATCCTTTTTCTATCACAGTGTAATAATATCTATTATTTCATACTTATTAATTGTATTTTATAAAAATATTCTAATAATATACAATATTAAATAAAACTTTATACTAATTACAAGTAATTATTATTAATTAAAGCTATTTATAACTATTAATTTCAAATTATTGGTGATATAAATTCCAGGGGATGGGTAGTACCTATTTTCCCAATGACTCATCTCCACTATCTCTGACTAAAACCACTATGAATTTTTTTCGATATACAGATATACATTCATGTATGAAAGAGGATGGAGAGCATGGGGTCTTGCTGCATGACTCTCCACTCTCATGGATATTAAAATTGATATCCACACATCAATGTAGATTTTTCATGTTGATATCAGTCAGAGAAAATTGATAGGAGATGAGGTGTAGGGAAAAAGAGACACTTTTTTACAAACATCTCATGTCCTTGAAAAAATCTATGACTGATATTAGTATGAAAAATCTTCTCTGATATACGCAAATTGATTTTCATATGAATGAGAATGGAAAACAGATAGGCCTCCCTGCATTGAACTCTATTCTCATGCATATGAAAATAGATATCCATACCTGAAGAAGGATTTTTCATAATGATTTTAGGGGCAGAAAATGCCAATGATAAAAGGCATCGGGAAAAAATGTACCTCCAATCAACTAGAAATTGTGCCAATTTAATACAATTTGTTATATTTTATTTCAATTTCTTACTAGTTATTAATAAATAATACTAATTATTACTAATTACTATTAATAATTAGTAATTATTTCTAAATTTTAGTAATTATTTGTAATTATTTCCATTTATGGGAAATTATTAGTAATTATTAGTAATTATTAGAAACTAATTAATAATTATAAGAAATTAATTAACAATTATTAGGATTTATTAATAATTAATAATAATTGTTTCAATTTGTTACTAATTATTAGAATTTGTTACAAATTATTATAATTTATTAATAATTATTAAAATATATTACAATTTATTTCTGATTATTACAATTTATTACCAATTATTACAATATATAATGAATTATTGAAACTTATTATAATTAGTGGAAATTTAATAATAATAATTGCAATTTATTACTAATTTTTGCTATCTTCTAATAATTATTTTAATTATTACTATTTTTTCAATTTATTACTAATTAACACAATTTATTGCAAATTACTATAATTTATTATTAATTATAAGAATTTTTTATAAATAATTTTAATTTATTACTAATTAATTGAATTTATTACTAATTATTATAATTTATTACTAATTATAACTAATTATTATAATTTATTACTAATTCTTATAATTCATTACTAATTCTAACTAATTATTAGAATTTGTGATTAATTTTTAGAATTTATTTCTAATTTTTTATAATTTTCAGAAAATGTTACAAATTATTACTAATTATTATAATTTATTACAAATTATTAAAAATTATCTCAATTTATTTTTAATTTTTACTAATTGTTGAAATTTATTACTAATTATTAGAATTTATTTCTATTTATTACAATTTATTTCTAATTATTACAATTTATTACTAATTATTACAATTTATAACTAGTTATTATAATTAATTACTAATTATTAAAATTTATTTGTAATTTTTAAAATTTAATAATAATTATTAGTATTTATTAGAAATTATTAGAATTTATTACATGTAATTTGAACTTATTACAAATTATTACTAATTATTGCAATTTATTTCAAATTATTGAAAATTATTACTAATGATTACAATTTAATAAAAATTATTAGAATTTAATACTAATAAATTTAATTTATTACTAATTAATATAATTTATTACTAATTATTTTAATTTATTGGTATTTATTACAAATTGTTTCCATTTATTAATAATTATAACATTTTTTCTAATCTACTATATTTATTAATCCATGTTATCCTACTACCACGTTTCAAACTCCTGTTCTTCCATGACATTTTTTCCTTACATGCCATTTCTTCATATCTTCGTGTCGCCCCTCACCAGTGTGGTACCTCTTCCTTCCTCAACACCCCTCTCCCCATCCTATGGATTTTCTCACACGTCGTGACCTATACTCCCCTAAATCCCTCACCTCTATTGTCTTGGATTTCATAGTAAGTCCACACTTAGTTGACCTTTATCACTGTCATCCTCCTTATACAGGTTTCGTATCTACCCTCCAACATCTTCCTTCCCCCACTGGCGGTCGGGATTGATTTCTCCGCGTCATAGGGTCCCCAAAAAATCATAACGCTAAGTTCATCCTGCTCTCAGTTTCCCTATAGTCCGTCGACCTCCTAATCAGTCTTCCTCCTTATCGAGGTTTCACCATACTACATTAGTGCATCAGGATGTTTTAGTATGTCTACTATATTTCATTCAATACTATTCTTTCTTACAGTATCATTCACAAAGGTTAACCATAATTTTCATAGAATTTTTTATTATTGTCTTTGAAAACATGCATAGTTGACTTACTAATGTCCATTAGAAGAAATATTTCAGGTATCATTCTCACAGTTGTTCATATCAAGAAGATCAATCTTCCACTTTGGTTTCATATCTCGACACTGTGTGGACATTTACGCGTCTGACATATTGAACATGCTCTGAACACATCCAGAATGATGTGAGTTTTCCTTCAAAACTTTCTCTATTGATTTTCTCCACTGTTATGTATTCCATTTAACTATATTCATAAAAAATATTGAAACTATTTATCAATTCTTTTTCCTTTAAGAATATGTAATTAGGTATCCACTAGGTAAAATCAAGAACCATACCTATACTCTTAAAAAGGTGTGTTATTCCCTTTAATACATAAATAAATATTTCCATTTACATATTTACTTTTCAAGAATTAATGTGATACGTTTACAATTATTATCCTCCAATTACACTCTATCCTTATTCAATTGTTTCAATGTTACTTTATTTATTATTTTTACCATGGTTGTTATAGATTTACACGATCGTAGTAGAGTACCAGGATTTTTCAGTATGTCTACCTAATTTCATTCAACACAATTCTTTCTTATAGTTTCATTCATGAAGATTGCCTATAATTTTCATATATTTTATTTTTATTTTCTTCAAAAACATGAATAGTTTATTTACTAATTTCCTTTACAAGAAATATTTTATGTATCAAGCTCACAGTTGTGCATATCCTAGTAATATTTATATCACCATTCATTTGTGTCAATGCAATTGTGTTTTAAAATTTTTGTAGGTTATCACATATAAACGTATTAGTTGTTATGATTCCATATTAATTAAAAAACAATTTTAATATTATAGACAGGATTTCCCCATTCATATATCATTAACTAGTGAGTTTTACCACTATACCTTGTGCTTCTATGTTATTGTCTGATGTTCATCAAGGTGGGGTCAGACCATTAGATTTTTCAAGGGATAACATCATGTCTCACTTTATTTAGCCTTCAAGATCCATTATAGTCTAATGTTCTATTACCGTCACCTGCAAGTCTTTTATTTCTCTTCAACTATTCATAAATTATAGATTTCCTAAATTATATTTTTTTCACTAATAAATGTACTAATATACATTATAATAATAGGATGTTTTTATCATCATAAATCTAATACTATTATCTATATTTCATTACACGAAATGAAAGGCTGAAATTTCTATTTAAATACTTTAAAAAATTGATGGTGTTATTAAACATTCCAGTTATTTTCTTATAATATTTTTTTATATATATTTCACTATTTTTTATGATATATATTGTATAGATTACATAATAATTATTTATTTATTCTATTAGAATCTCTTCTTATTATATTCATTTATGTAAAATTGAAAATTTTATGACTCTATTGTTTAGAATGGATAAAAATTTCTATAATATAGGATGTGAATTTTTTTTAACCTATAGTGAACACTATTTATGTGACTGTAAATTAAGTGTACCTAATGTGATGTGTATTATCATAACCAAGGTGGTCGCATTATCCTTTTATAGTTATTGAATTATTATTTTTAGGTTACCAAAAGTTATGCAAATTCTTGAAGTGAGAAAAGGCTATTTTTAAACCTCATAGATATAGTTTTTATAGGCTTCAACTTATAGTGAGTGGATGCCTTCACTAAACCTAATATTTTCTACACCTGAAACCATTTATGTATCATGAGTTCTCACCTTCCCTGGCTTCACCTGCTAGGATCATGAAAAAACTCTAAATATTACATGAAATAGTATTTTTATACTCTCATATTGTACACCAAAATAAAATATTTCACATATAATATTCATTCAAATGTATTTCAATCTATTTCATTTTTTATACTGTTATGTGACTAATGTTTAATAATGTAAAACCTATTATGCATGTAAATTTTTGAAGATTAAATGAGGAATCAAGGTATCTTGAGTTATTATACGATGATATTTTATCTTGACCACATATTCAAAGTTTGTATACCCACTCCTTTTTAAATCAAGTGTCCACACGCTATTTCTACCTTATGGTCAATATAGTTACAACATAATGTTATTTTTTTACAGTTCAATTATCATTTTATATTTAATTATTTGTTGTTATTTAGTTACCTTTAGTTCTGTTACTTCATGAAGTTAGAACAATTTTGTTTTAAACAAAATGAATGTTGTTTTCATAGGCTACTACTTGCAGTGTGTGGAGGATTTCAATGAAGATGATATTGGATACACCTAAAACCATTTATGTATAATTACTTCTCTACATCCTTGGATGAACCTACTCAAATATTCAAAAAACAGTAAATATTATATTAAATTGGACTTGTATACTCTCCTATTGTATTCCAAAATAGGATATTTCACATATATTATGCATTCCAAAATATTTGAATGATTTTCCTATTTTTCGATTATTATGTGACTCATGTTTATTCATGAAAACCCAAATACGCATGAAATATTTGACGATTCAATGAAAAATCATGGTATATCGAGTTACTATATGATGATATAATTTAATAACTGTGCATTCAAGGTCATTATACCCAGTCTATGTTAAGTCAAGTGTCCACTTGCTATGTCTACCTCATGGTCAATATAGTTACCACATATTATTATTTTTAATGAGGTTAATTATCATTTTATAGTTATTGAATTATTTTTTTATGTTACCAAGAGATATGATACTACATACAGTGAGTATAATTTTTTTTTAAATCTAATGCATGATGTTTTTATAGGATTCTCTTTTTATTGCATGTTGTATTTATTTAATTCTTTTTTTACTTGATGACAATTTACTAATATTTTTTCCTTTTTTTCAATGCGTGTATTTTTTTGATTGTAAGTTTTTTGTTTGCATCGAAGAAGAAGTTATTTTTTGGGAAGTTGTCAGTTTAGTGGAAATTAGTACCTTGGAATTTTTCACTTCTTTCTATGTAAGCATATCCAACCTGTGAGTCTAATTATTTTCTCGAGCTATTCAACTCTCTATATGCCGGATTCAATAATTCTATTTAAGTTTGGGAAAGCGGGATGGATCACTACAATGGTTTTGGTTATAACATTATGTGAGTTTCATTCATATATTTAGTTTGATCCTCATATATTTTGTTCAAGTTATAGGAACAATCTTATGGTTGGGGATATCATGGTAGAGATTGTTATTAAGGTAATGTAGAATGAATAAGTTAAAACATTAGCTGTTTCATTAAATTTTTGTTATTAATCATAATATTTCATGATTTTCTAATCAATTATCGTTAAACCTTATAGATTTTAACATCCTATGATTAGATTGAATGTTCTTATTAATATTGATGTCATGATTTGTTGTTCTAAATTAATTAATTGTATTTGTGTATATTCATCTAAATAAAAGCTATTTGGCACGGATTTTTAGCGAAGATATAGTTAGGTTATCTCTTTTCTGATACATGTGTGAGGTCATTAGATTTAATCAAATAAATTTTATTGCATTTTATAAATTAGTTATTTATTTGTATATGGTGTACTTAATTTTCACATTTTCCTTCCAATTTAATCTGAATTTTACAAAAACAACCAAGGAATGTTTAAAATAGTAGTAGTAATTTCTTAGTTCTTTAATTTATTACATTACATGTGTCTATTAAAATGTGTGTTTCTGGAAAAGAGGATCATTATAACCAGTTCACCCAATGGTATAAAAACATGTTCTTAAAACAGTAATATTTCATTCAGATATATATAATTTTTTATCTATTTACATTTATTCAGTTCTTCTTCACATATCAACTTAATAATCTTTCAATATTTTTGTGCAGGATTCAAACCAAATTGGCATTTCAAGGTTTGGTGATCAACAATATTACATTTTTGAATTTTATCCCTCATTGCTGTCACATCAGTAAAATTATCTAATATCTATTCAAATTTAATGTTTATAAAAATTAAATAACATTTGAATGTTTTCTGCTATTATTTTCACACTAAAATATATTTTACACACATATTATGAATCCATTACCAAAATATAATACAAAACATATGTTCATATGATTATGCTGAACATTTTTTAACATTTAAACAACCCTGGAATAGGAATCAATGGAAAAACATTGAATTCTCATAGATGACAAAACAATGATGTTAAATTAAAAGTATTATATTTCTTCTTTTAAAGGAAAATGAAGTCTGAAAAGATAGGCCAATTATATTTTTCCTATAGTTAATGCTTCTAGATTAATCTTCCATAAATTTCACATCCATAATAACTGCAAATTATATATTTCATTTTACATTCAAAATATTATTTATTTTCCCCTATTGTCTACTAAACTATTGATTGTGATTTCATAATGTTGTGTTATGATATATTAATGGATGTTTTGTTAATATGTGAAGAAACATGTTGGGTATTTTACAGTCACCCACATAATGTAGGTGCGACATTGTAGGAGTCAATTGGATTACAAATGAAATGATTTCTTACACAGATGATAATTTTTTGTTAAGATGGATTGTCTTTGCCTTCTTTTTTACTCAATATAGAAGTTCTGTATTGTGATTGTTGTCTTGGTGTTTTAGTGATTCTATAATCAGCACTTATTTGGTTATCTTTGCAATTTTTCTAGTTATCTTCGAAACAAGGCTGATAGAAATTAAGATGTGATTCAAATGATGAATGGTTTGGTTTTTTTAATTTTCAGGATAATATCAGATGTCTCCATTTTCACTATGGTGTTTATTTACTACTATAACAGAGGTCGAATGTTGTGATATTGTGTATATATGATATCTAAATATGTAGTGTTTATTTGTAATCTATTTCAATTTTATCAAATGTGATGTTTTGGTTGGTGTTTTGTTTTCATGTTGGTTATGTAATTTCTCCCACATCACACCGCAAAGTGGATTGAATTAGATAATCTATAAAAGGGATTCTGAGTAAAACATGGTTTAGATAAACCATACCAAATTATTTTATTTTGTTATAAAATAATTTCTTTTGTGTTATCATTTATATTATTTTTTCTAAAAATTTAGTATGGTATTCTTATTTTTAAACAGTTTTTTCTATGCAGAAAATAATGTTCCAAGATTTTGAAGACTAATATTTTTAAAATGTGACAAGATTTTTGGGGACATCCTAAAACTTCAAGTTACATTAAATAAATGATATATTTCTAAAAATAGAGACATTAATACTTTTCTATGTATTGTTTCCCTAAATATTATGCTTACACCAATCATTTAAATTATGTGTCACCAGTTATCATGTGGTCTATGGGATTTATGTTATTCAACTAGTGAGATGCATAAATATGTAACAAATGAAAAAAATAACCCATAAATTTTTACTATTGTTACACACAAGCACTGCAATTGGTAAAATAATTTCATCACCAATGAAATTCAATGTAGGGGGTTTCTAAAGAATAAGATCAACTTATATTTTGTTAAGGCTTCAATTTGGTGAACCTTTATTCAGATTGGTCTAACATTTAAATAATTGTTCATATATTTATTATACATAAGTGTTTCCATAGTGATTATATGTTACTTTTTACAAATTATTCATACATATCTATTTATGGATTTATTGTACAAATTATTTTTTGTCATTTTCTCATACATATATGTTTTTATTGGCATCTAATGCATAACTCTTTAAATATTTCAGGTGCATAATTTTTTCTAGAATTCTTATGATAAATAATATCGGTTTTTATGGATAGTTTGACATACCCTTTCAAATAGTTTTTTGGTGGTAGTTGTTTGGTGCACCTACATTCATATAGTTATATCATTTACATAAGTATTTGAAGATGGCTTATAAAAAATGTTTTTTAGACTATTTATATCTATGTTTTTCAAGATTACTAATATATATCAATTTCATTATTTCTAATGAATGTGTTTCCCAAGTCCTCATACATAAATTTTTACAGCTTACATATGAATAACTATTTCCATATTTCTGATGAATAAGTGTTTCAATATTTCATACGATAACCATAGTATGTTGATATGGATGCCTTCGTATCTGGATTTAGTATGTACTGAATGAATCCCTATAGTATAAGAGGTTTCATTACTTAATTTAAAAATGATAATCATCTAAAACCCTGATGAAATTATTCATATTATATAAGAATATCATGTTTTTATACTAATGACATTATTTATATTTTTCAACATTTTATTTGGTATCGACCAATTTCAAGAATAAGATTCACTTTAATGTGTTTCTGATTTGTATTCTTCTCCTTCAACAAATGATGTTTGATGACTTTTTTTATTTATTGGCTATTCATTTTCTAGTTTCTTGAAAACTCAATTTTAAACAATAGGTTCCCTTTAACTATGTATTATCTATAACTTTTCGTTTGTTATATGAGTGTGTAAATGTAATTTTTATCCATTTTCTAATATTTCCATAATGTGGTATAAATTATCATTATAGTGGTAATGTATTTCTCCCCACGACAAAAATTAAATTTTCATATTGTGGACATCGTTACCCAAATTACAATGCTAAAAAAATTATACTCTTTCTATTTGTTGTGTCTATGTGGTTTATTCATATCCAACACTTTAAATTCATTATATTTATTTTTAAAAACATTCATACATTAATTATTATAAATATTATAATTTCAGGTAACCATTTTTATGATTTTTTCATTCATGTACTACAATTCTACAAAATTTAATTTTTTCATTATTATGATTCTATAATAAGCTTCTAAATTATGATGTGCTAAAAATTTGTCAACATGTATTCCACAATTATGTATCACTTCAATTAATTTAACTATTTTAATGGTGTATGCATATTTTATTCACTTCTATTTCAGTAATATGCACCACATCTTTGTGATTGAAGTGGACTTTTAAAAATAGTACTCTCTTATTAATAAATTCCCATTAATCCATACCATTGTGTGTACGCATGAGCAAGTACTACATATTATAACATAGTACTAATTAATATATTTTATTACTAATTATTAAAATTCATTACTAATTATTAATAGATTTTAAAATATATTTGTAATTTTTACAATTTATTACTAATTATTACAATTTATTTCAAATTTTGTCAATTTATTAATAATTAATAGATTTTATTAAAAATAATTATATTATATTACTAATTATTCGAAATTATTTCTAATTTTTGTAATTTATTACTAATTATTAAAATTTATTACTAATTATTAAAAATTTATTACGAATTATTATAATTTATTGTTAATTATTAGAATTTATTAATAATAATTACAGTTTATTACAACTTGTAATAATTTTTCCCAATATATTACTAATTATTACAATTTATCACTTACAATTACAATCCATCAATAATTATTACAATTTAAAACCATTTATTACAATTGATTACTATTTGTTATAATTTATTTCTAATTACTACAATTTCTGATCAATTATTACAATTTATTACTAATTATAACAGTTTATTATTAAATATTAAATTTTTTACAAATTATTACAATTTATTTCTAATTATTACTAATTATTACTAATTATTTCAATTTATTACTAATCAATATAATTCATTACATATTTTAGCAATGTATTACTAATTATTAGAATCTATTACTAGTTGAAAGAATTTAATACTAATTAGTACTATGTGTTTTAATTTATTACTAATTATTAGAATATATTATAAATTATTATAATTTTTTAATAATTATTATAATTTAATTGTAATTATTGATATTTGTTACTAATTATTCGAATTTATTACTAATAATTACTAATTATTATAATTTATTACTAAATATTTTATGTTAATTCTAATTAATTTAATTTATTACTAATTTTTTCCAATTATTACTAATTATCACTAATTATTGTAATATGTTACAAATTATTAAAATTTATTACTAATATTTTTTATTTATATATATTTATTACTAATTATTTCAATTTATAAGTAATTGTTTCATTTTATAACTATTTATTAAATTGTTTACTCATTATTATAATTTATTACTAATTATTACAATTTATTACTACTTGTTAAATTTTTTTACTAATTGTTTCAATTTTTTAGTAATTATTACAATTTATTAGCAATTATTATAATTTATAACTTTTAATTACAATTAATTAGTAATTATTACAATTTGTTACTAATTACTACAAATTATTACTAATTATTAAAATTTAAGACCAATTATTATAATTTATTACTAATAATTACAATTTATTACTAATTTTTGTAATTAATCAAAATTTATTAGTTATTATTATAAATAGTCACTAATTATTACAATTTATGACGAACTATTAAAATTTATTACAGGATTATTAATAGTTATTTCTAACTGTTACAATTTATTACTAATTAATACAATTTATAACTAATTATTACTAATTATTACTAATTATTACTAATTGATTTAATTTATTAATAATTAGTAGAATTTATTACTAATTATTATAATTTATTAATAATTATTATTAATTATTTTAATTTACTACTATTTATTTGAATTTATTATTAATTATTAAAAAAAATCTATTTATTACAATTTATTACTATTTATTACAATTTATTAATAATTATTATAATTTAATACAAAATATTATAATTTAATACTTATTATTATAATGTAATACTAATTATTAAAATTTCATTCTAATTATTAATGATTAAAAATAATTAATATAATAGCTATTTATTATTACTGACTCAAAATAATTACATGAAATTATTTGTCAAAATAAACAAAAATAATGATAAATCAAACTGTCAAATTCTAATTTAACTTAACTATAAAAAATTAACAAAAATTATAAGTAAAATAAAATATAATGAATAAATTAAAAAACAAAAGAAATAGATAAATTCCTAAAAAATGATCCTATTGAAGTATATAAGTTGTGAATAATGCTTGAAATTAAATGTTTAAACTATGAGTAGTTGTGGTTTGGCTTAGTGGTAAGCACCCCGTAATACTACATGAAAAAATGGGGGTTCAAAACCCATTGGGCGCAGGTACTGTAGCAGCACTGTAGCGGGTACTGTAGCAGCGGCGGTACTGTTGATCGGCGGGCACTATAGCGGTGGCAGGGCACTGTAGCGGTGGCGAAACTGTAGCGGGTACTATAGCAGCCGGGTTACTATTCACAGAATAGGAATTTGGCCAAAAATTTGGGCCTACGGGATATGTAATGGGCTACAAGCCCACTGGGCCTTCGGGCTATGTAATGGGTCTCCCTCTACCCAGTTTAAAGAGGTCTTTGCTTTGCTTTATTAATAAAAATGAGGCTTCGGCCCCAACCTTTAAAAAAATGTTTAAACTATGAAAAAAATTGTGAGAGAAATTTCCACTAGAGGGGGTGGAGTAATGAATTGGGTGAAATGAGAAAAAACCAGTGTCGGTATATATAGGTAAGATTATTTGTCATGAGTTTATATACAGTATGACTCCCATCACAAATAGTACAATTTGTGACAGGTCATGTCTCAAATGTCCACAACCTCAGTTAATTAAGAGCAGTGGATATAAGTCTTTTACAACGAGGCCCATCGCAAAACACTATTTGTTGTCATAGTATTTAAAATAGAATTTATATCCCACTACAAATACTAAAAACACATATAGGTAGTTGTGATGGGAACCATATCCCCATTGCAAAAACCATATTATTTGTGACGGGTTGGTTCTCTGATCGCAAACAAGACCTTCCGAAAGACTATTTTTGATGGGACACTCACCCATTGCAAATGACCCTACACAAATGCCCACATTTCCAGTGTGATGGTTTCATGGATTCTACATCAGCACCTTCTGGTATATAGTAACCATATTTTAAAAACACATAGTCTAATCAAAAACCATTGAATCACTATTCGTTGTATGTTACAAATATATGTCCTTTTGAACACTTATGGTTTTAGGGGAATATATTTAGATAAACAAGGTGTTTAAACATTCCCACAAATGTGGACATTGTGGTTTAGACTAAATAATAAACATACAAGACTCCCATCCTAGTCCTTATATCAATATGGTCATTAAAATGATCATAACAATACTTGGGGGAACAAGGTTAATGAATATATTCTCAACAATTTAAAATTATTCCACCTATTTTCTAATCTCTGGTTTTCTAAAGAAAATACGAGGGTTTCAATGTCAGATACTCTAAGAAAACTATCGATAATCAAGAACGCTCAGATCCATATTTGGATCAGACAACTCTGAAAACTAATATATTGCTCAATTTATATATTACATGTGGTGGATTTTAAATTCACCAATTCTCTTCAACGTTCACTAGTGTTTATTGGGGAATAACCAGTATAAAAGAAAATATAATAAAAATAGCATTATAAGAAAAAATTCAAAATCAAAATCATAGGGAAAAAAATCAAAACACCATTATTATAAAAATTTTGAAATAAAAAACACCAAAAACAAAAAATGAAAATATCAACCATCTCCCACTTATCAAAAAATTTCAACTCCATTTCTAAAAATCATTTTTAAAAATAATGAAACATGATAGGATATGTACATTATAATGATATTCCAATATTCCTCATTTATATGTACCCTAATTATATCACATACTACCATCCTCACAGAACAATACTGATATATTTTACACACATGAACATTTATATACATTTAAGTATTTATATGAATGTTAATGGTTAAATTAAAGAAATAAGATAGGATTCCAAACCACTAATTATAAAAACCCAACCAATGTTATACCCAAATCTTATAATCAATTAAATAATTTAAAAATTAAAAATATAATTATAAATCCACATTTAATAAATATCAAAATCAAAGATATTTTTAATTTAATATATTAAAATATTGTCATTTTTTTCAAATGAACTCAATTATTTTTATAGATATCAAATTTTAGTCAACAAAAATTCATTACAAAATCATAGGGAAGAACATCATTAAAAGTGAAACATGTATTTAAAATTAATGAAAATTAAAATGAAATAAATATTTTAAATATATTAAATAGTTATAAGAACCATTACACAAGGCGTGAACACATATCTTTAAATGATATTCACTTACCATGTGAGATCACTATAGGTCAATCGAGGTAGATTCATACACTTTAAATGGCTTTCTAGAACAAGGAAAATAAGTTGTATGCTCCAAATCCCTTCATAAATCCCCACCAACACATTTAGATTCTCAAATTAACCACCAATGATGATACCAAATCATAAAAAAAAACATAATACTCATAAGATTATAATTTCAAAAGTCGGATTTGGAGGCACACCAATTATAGACCATCCTATCAATTCATGTGTTATTACATATAGGTTGTGATGAAGAAATTACCACTGATTGTCTAATTGAATTATGAAAATCCTAGCTTGAAACATCCTGAAAACCCCAAATACCAAGTATAATTACTTTGATAAAAAAATTTGATGATCAAAAATAGATTAACCCCAAACAGATTACCCAATCCAGTTCATTACAAGGCTTAAGAGGCATTACTTATCCTTCCCCGCTGGAAAATAGTTTTAAGAATGAAACTTAAAATAATTTTCAAAGAACTACCCCATTAAAGAGTGATAAAAAATAAATATAGAATAATAAATAAACCTATATTAGTATTAAAATAAATAAAACAATACATATCACCATATGAACTCATGGTAAACCTACAACTACAAAACCACACTCCCTCCATGAGTGATCTATAGATGGGTGAATGTACAACTAAAAAATATTTCTATTGGAATAAGAACCAATATTCAAATTAGTAATTCCCAATGGAAAAAACCAATTACTTTTTACATTTAGAGTGAAATCTAAATGAAGACAATTTGAAAATAATACATATAAAAGCAGGTTTTTCCATTATTTTGAAAAAGAGACAAGTTTTTATTGATAAAAAATTCATATCCCATATCACATTCAAAATTACTTTTGAAATCATGAGATACAATTCAGTGAAATGTTTATAAATGTACATATTTTTAAAAATGGTTTCTTTATATGAATTTAATACTAGGAATGCATCTCTTTTATGATAGTAGAAATCTGGGAAATTAATATTTGTGTAAAACAAGTGTAATGATATCTCTGGTTATGGTTAATATGAATTTGGACTATGATTTAAATATTCACATCAATAATCTCTTATAAAACCACATTCCATCAAAAAAATATAAAACACTCAGTGAAACCCATCTATAGTTCGATGGTGGGTCTTATCCCATTAGTACATAGGTTATCTTATCATGGCCTCTAGTCAGCGTGTAATCTCGACAACAATAGAATGTGTACATAAGTTTCCAACCAAACTAAAAAAGTATTCCATTTATGAATAACTATATGTGACATTTATAAAGTTATTTCATACATATATATTACATGTTTTGTAAAAAAACTATCAAACATCTCTAATATAATCTTCAACATTAATCAAATCCCCTATAAAGTCACACAAAAAATCATAGGCCTATTCCACAAAATATTTGATAAATCACACATTTAACACCTAAATCACATTTCTAATTGGTGGGGTATTCCATAATTGGGGTATCCCATTTCCTTCAACCATTTCAAAATCATAAGAGGCCATATAACAATATAATACTCTCTATAAAATAAGAATAAACATTTCCAAAATAAATTGAGTTCAAAAACAACATTACACTATTACACTATATACATATAGAATTATATATAAGAACCCTTTAGAAAAATTCACAAAATCCAATCACTATAACTGTATATATGAAGGTAAAATATTTATATACTTATATATCTATATATGTGTATTCTTATAATCCATGTCAACCAAAAAATCGACTGGGAATACACCTCATGGTTTCTTAAAAAAATCCACTCTATTAAGACTTTTATGACAATGTTCTTAAATACCAAATCAAATTTTGGAATTCCCATTTCTTTTAAAATAAATAATTTTGAATTATTAATTTATGATTCATTACATTGGATTAAAAAGTCGGAGACATGCATTAGCCCAGGTAAACCATGATGAATGCTATGGAATAACATCTAATATATATATATAATTCATTTACAATAGAAATAACATTTACATAGAATATAAAATTTATAAAACAAGGTAAATCCATATAAAAAATTAACCAATCATATAGTTCATATTAAATAAATATAAATCAGGACCCTACCTCATATAAAATTACATTTGTCAAAATATCTCATGAATCCACCTCAATGATGTACAAAAATAATGGAGACCCAAAAATATATTACCAATGGAAAATTATAAAATTTAAACATAATAAAACATAAACCCTAGAGAACTAAAACCATGGGAGAGCAGAAACAATATGAAAATTAATGGATTGTTAAGAATACAATTTAAATAGAGCATATAATTATTATTAAAATAAAAACCATGAATAATGCTTAATGATTCACCATGGAGAATAGAATTAACCAAATTATATATGACAGTGGAGATCCATGAGATATTATTATCAAATGGGGGTGAAATCAGGGTGTTTTGGATTAAAAATATATGATAAAAGTGGTAAGTATAACTTCTTAAAAACAGAATAGGATACATAGTGTGGATGCAAAGTTTACCAAATTGGGATCCAATCCTATGATGGTCCTTGTCCCCATTTGTATTAGGGAACATTGTATTCTATAAGACATCACATACTTGTGTTCCAAACCATTCATGATTCCCAGATATTATTCCTAGGCTACATGGCATGGATGGCATGATGCATAGTTTTCCCTAACCATTTACCAAAGGTGTTCCACCCTCTTACCATTTAAAAATCATACATCAAGATAAATATACCCAGAACATATATGAAAATAAAAAATACCGTAAATAAATAAATATATAAACCATTTTTGCGTCTGGATGTGAAATGATATTCTGCACAAATAAAAAAATTGTGATAATGGAAGTAATACTATCAAAACATCCATACTTAAATAATCACATATACATCAACATTAAACAATTCCACAATTGATTTATTTTTCATTAAACAAAAAGTAATTGTGATGGATATTGGATATCATTTTCCATGGCAGGTATGAATAAAAAATATTGAAGCATAGATAGTGTAGATACTAAATCTAGGTAATGAACTCTCAATCCCACACCAAGATTTACACAACATTAAAAAATGTATTCAGTGGAATATCACACCTAGAATTAGTAAGAAACGTCATGGTGAAATAACAATGTTATGAAAATAGATTCTTAATGAATAATCCAGAATAATATAGGTGTTATAAATCCATGAAAATTAAATAATGGAATCAATCAATCAGAATTTAAATTCCTGAAAATAATATTTAATAATAATTCATGAATTTTTGAATTATTCCAAACATCATGTAACAATGGATATCAATTAAATTTAATACCATATCCATGGATTTAGAAATCACAGTTTTGTGTTTTTATCATTAATATTATCTTGTATTCAGTTCAATCCCTCTTAAAAATATCAGCCTTATATATATTCCATATCTAGTTTTTATGTCAATAAAAAAAATTAAAAACAATATAGATGAATTCTATTAAGGATCTAATGTAGGATTTAAGAAACAATAAATAAAAAAAAATTAATATCTCACTAAAAAGAATGTACACTTTCATATTACAATATCAAATACAAATTGTTCATAGTATGAAAATTAATAGATTAAATATTCAACATTTTATTAATGGATTTATTGAAAAAAAAATATGAGGGTTAAATTTTTCCATTTTCTAGTGTAATCATTAATATCAAATGTAAAATATTTATTTATGTACAATAATTTGTTATTTACAACAATTGTTTTGTTTGGATTCATTGTGAAACATATGTATTATTATCTACCTCTCTCTTATACTTGATTCATTAGGGTAAATTCTTGATAGTTGGTGCTTTTGAATATATTTCCACATTTTAATATAGTTTATCAAAGAATACATACTAGTTTCATAATTTTTTGGGAAAGTGATGATTTACATAAGATGTATTGTCATTGGGCCGTTGGTATTTGGTTATCATTTATAAAATTATACAACATAGCAATATGAAAATAATAATTTTTATAGAATTAAATAATTATTGAAAAATTATCAATATATTTTTAATATAATTACTATATGTTTTTTATAATCATGAGATAAATTTGTCTTGTACCATTATATTTCCCTAGTTTAATCCATGTTATATCGAACACTATTCTTCTCATTTCAATTTTTCTAAACATGATCTTTAATAAATTCCACTATTTCTCTAGGAAACCATGATGATTACAATATTAATCTTACATAAAATAAGTAATAAATAAAAATTTAATTTTTTTATTAATATATATTTCATGTTGTTATTGTAATTTATTTTTTCTGTTTTTTACTAGTCTCTTGATACAATTAATAAATTTCATACTATTTCCTATACTCTAATTTAATACATACAATTTTAATAAATAATCATATATTGATTTTTATAAGAGTATGGGAAGACATATTTATTTTAGTGAGAGGCTAGAAGATACCTTACGAACTAACTTTATAAAATCACAGTTCTTATAAAAAACATTTTAATAAGCCTTACTATATCCTTAAATATTATGAATAAATAATATAATATTTTTTTTTAATTTTTATAAATTTATTTGAATGATTTATGAAAATTTTAAACTTATATTTTATTTCATAAAAAAGAGGAGTGTTATTTTTTTGTAGAAAAAGTCTAAAAAAATGAGCGAAAGCCTAAGTAATCATGGGCGTGATTTCCCTTTGATAAAAAGTAATGAAAACATTTTACGAGTAGATATTATTATCATTATTAATTGATAGTTTATTCAATTTATGATTTTAAAATATTCATATATAAATCATCCTATTTACATTGTTATTGTTGTAACATTTATAATTTAGGTATTACCATTTTTTTGGGAGATTTTAATTGGGTTTGAGAGTGTTCATTGGTGAGCTAGTGGTTTTTTATTTGAATATGAGATGATATGTGTATAAACTAGTAATTCCATGGCATGTAATCATAAATTAATGAATTTAATGTATTTGAGAAAAATTCATGAATTTTTGGTTCTTGGTAATGATAGATTTTCCAAAAATGAGATATTGTTTACACAATGAAATGGGATATCGATATTATAACCCATGGAAATGGTTTTTTTGTGTATGTCTCCAACTAAAAGGTAAAAATACTAAACAAATTATAATAAACATAAATCATAAAAAATTAATTTTTTTTCTCCCATATATATTCGCATTCTCCATCCTTATCCATTCTATGAACCCAAAGTATTCACGATGTGGATTTGAGAGATTGTGAACTGTAGAAATCTTTCCCATAGTTCATCACAACCTATTAGATTGTTTGAAATTAAATTATTATTTTTGAATTAATATCTCAAAAAACAATTTATCCTTTCAGTTATTTTTTATTTTCCTTTCTATATGGTTTGTGGGACTTGTTATGTGTGGTTTGTGACCCAATAAAAATGTAGGTGGTTCCATATCTAGAAAATGTTCCATAAATATTGAATTATTCTGATTATTAAATATTATTCTATATGAATTTGAATATTTCTAGATTGAATGGTTTTTGTGGGCAAAATTGTTTTCGAAAAAAAGTTAGTACAACTGTACTTTTTTTAAACGAAATGTGTTTTTTAAATAAAAATTAAATTGATAGATACTTTGGTTTTAAAAGATGTTTTTATGAATAAATGGTTTTTATTTTTTTTGTGAAATTTTAAAGACTCCTTTTAAATATTTTTGAATTATAAAAACATGGAATCCTTGCATACATAGGTGGCAGTTTTCATGGTGCCATGGTAATATTAAGATGTCTGAATTTTGTGGGTATGGGATTCTTATGGTGAGATTGTTCAAAATTTTCCACATGTCACATGAAGGATTAGTTATTAACATGGTATATATGTTTCATTCATTTTCTATACAGAAATATACCATTGGATGTACACCTATCATTATGACTCTTTTTTTTATGTAATAGTTATTTTATTATTGTGAATATAAATAAATATTTAGTCCCTTGCTACATGTTGGTATAATAATTCATGATTGTTTTTTGAATTCTTGGGTTCTAGTTTCCATCTCACATAAATAAATCATTCCCTTGGGATATTTCTAATGTTTTACTTGTAGCCTAATTTGATTGGATTTCTGGTTCCGTTTGCAAAAAAATTTGTTCTGAGGTAGGATATTCTCATTCTTGGGATGTTGGTAGACAAGAGATATGAATATTGATACATTATTGGGTTTATTGGTATATTCATTTGAAGATATTATCATGAATATCCTCTCAAGTCAACATATAATTTTGCAATGTCTGTATCTTATGTTTTTTACCGTGATCAATGTTTCTACATGTGTTATTTTCATTTAAAATGACATTGTTTCATTATCTAAATGTCTCTTTATGCTCTTGGTATGTAGTGAAATTTATCATATACATATTCAATTGTTTTATAGGGATGGTACTATGGGAAAAACACCTCATGAAAGTCATCCCTTGTATACTAATATCATAGATTTTATCATATGGGTGGTTCTGACCATGTTTTAGAATGTACTACGGGTTTAAACCAAGCAATTAAGTCATAATAAAAATATAGTTGAGACATAGATCAAGCGTAAGAGTTCCTATAAAATAATATCATATATATTAAGTGTAAAATTCAATATAATGTTTTATATTAGTGTATATAAATGAGCTATTATGTATTTAACATCATGGAGATAGATGAATTCATTAATTTCAAATGTGTAATGTCTGAGATCAATGGTCTTACCCATCATTTATGTGATTCCATTTTCTAGGAAAACCATAGTGTGGTATTTGAGTTTTGGCGATTTGTGGAAATTTTTTTTCTAAATTTATTGGAAGAATATCTAATTATAATGATTTCCTTGGAGATCAAATCCATTAAATAAGATGAAAATCTTGTTTCAGTGTACAACAACCAGTTTGTTGTGTTAGTCCATTTTTCTACAGAGGTGGTGATATATCACCATATAAAAGTTATAAATTACTATCAAGGATTGGTTCTATAAATCGAATAAGTGTAATATAATTTAAATCTCAAAACCTATTCCATGATGTTTGATAAGGAGATGATAGAAAAATATTCATGGTAGGGACATTGGATTTTTTGGAAATTCTTGTCCACAATGTTGTAGTTTTAGTGGCACAAAGGGAATAAAAATGATGTGTCATGATAATAGAAATGGTTTTGGTTGTATTCCTCAATGGTGGACCTCCTCAAATCCATTGATAGTACTAATAAGTGTTTCCCTAATATTCTATCACAGTTTAAATGTGGGGAAAAACTGGCAGTTTTGTCCCATGCCAATGATGATTTTTAGTTCATGTGGCTATCAATTCCATCTATATTGGATATGTGAGGACTGGTATACACCCAGTTTTGGTCATGAATCATCAACTATAAAGGATTTTGTGGTTATTCTATAACTTTCAAAGTCCGCGTGGATCTAGACATGTGCCCAATGAGTGATTCACCTTATCATTGTTGATGAGTTTCCATAGGAGGATGATACAAGAATAAATTTAATAAGAGTTAAAGTCATTTTTTCATAAATTATAGTAACTATAAAATTTTATATAGGTTCTACTAACTAATTAATTTTGACACATTTTATTGATGTTATAAAAATGAGATGGATAAGATGTATTTATTTTTTAGACATGGAGATACCACATTGAAGTGGAAAGGAAAAGTGTTTAATTTTCCATTTTGTTCTATTTGAATAGGTGATGTGTTATTGGTCGAGGATTTCATGGCTCTAAATTTGGATCATCTTTAAGTAATTATCATGATGGAATAATAGTTCACTCTTTAGGATTGTATTCATTTATAACATCATACTATTTTTTTATTTTATAATGATGGGAGATCTTGGATATTCTTAAGAGAGTGGGATTTAGTGTCATGTAGTGTTGGAAATTATCACATAGAAAATTGAAGTTTTTTGTTAGCCATTTTAGTTTAGCATTATTATGTTTTCTCTTTAGTGATATATCATTGAAGGTAATATATTTACCTATGTTTTTTATATAATAATTATTTAATATTCATCCAGATATGTGTTTGGGTTGTTAACCAATTTAGCTCTTAGTATAATGGTGATTCAAAAAACTTTATTCTTATGTTATATCCTTTTCTAAAACATATAAAAGTTACATTAGACGATCTTCTTTATAATGGAAATATTTGATCAATTGTTTTCTATAGGTGAACCCATTCTAGTTTTTGAGATGGGGATTGATATTTATCTCTATGTGAATGCTACAAAAATATGAATCTTGGAAATGTTAGGAATAGAATCCCTTTTTCTCTTGTTTGTATACTCTTTGATCAGTTAAAGGATGAAAATGGGATTTCAAAAATCACTCTTCATTTTGGATATAACAAAATCTGACTTTAGTGTTAGATACCTTAATGAATTGTTCCAGGAGAATTTATTTCCATAATGAATATATTTTAATGACATTTGTCCTAATGATTGCTCATTATGTTTTTTTGTGTTTGGTGAACATCATATCCAATATTTATCATGAAAACCATTACCTGGTATTTTTGGAATATTCCTACTTTTTTTGAGATAAAAGATTGTGCATATGCACCATCGAAAATTGATTTTGGAAATAATAAATATATAATAACAATACATAATGCTACCAAAATGAAATTTTTAAATCAATGAAATTATGATCATATGGAATTTTATTTTTCAATTGGTCTATAAGTTGACACTATAAAGGTAATTGTTTTCTTGTAATTTGATGAACCATGAAATATCTTCATAATACAGAGCTTCAAATGTTTTTATGGATATTATAGGTTGTTTATTAAGTAGTTTTCAAATATAACTTCACTATTGACTAGTTATATCAAGAATGTGGTGAAAATAACTCGTGATGATATATTTATAACATCAATTGAGAAATTAAAATGGATTCTATGATATAATGATATTCTAATCTAATTAAATCTTAGTAAGGAATAAGTGGTAAATTTTTATACTTATAGAGTATTTTTAGTGAGTGCTTAGGCATGATGGTAACATAGTGGTGTCTATGTATTTTAATATTATACCAATAAAATATAATTACCACACTCATGATTTTTAGATCTTTACTATTATTATTTTATAGAAGTATAGGGTAATTTATATATTTATGAAAAGGTTTTCAGTATTTTCTGATCATGTGAGGATGAGTTATGTATTTTTTTCATCAGGAATTGAGTATTAGGGAGAGATTATAGCAGAAATATTTTAAAATTCTTTTCTATGATAGAACCTAACCATATAGACGTGGAATGTAATTATAGACTCTCTTATTAGGATGTAGCATATTATAATTTCATGGAATTGAAATAATAGTGGAATATTAGGTGTTTTTTCTATCAATTTAATTTGGGTGAAAAGGATGATGATTCAGTTATAGCGTTGATTTTTTTGGTTTGTATCACATCTCTATGAGTCCATTCTACAGATCCATCAGAAAGATGTTCAGGACTAATGAATATGTAAATCTATATATGGTTAGATAAATTTTCATGTTGGTGACTCACTAATAATGGTATTATCCTATTCATGAATAATTTTGTCATCGTGTTATCTATCAAAAAATATGAGTCTTGTTATTTCCACAGTTCATCAAGGATTACTCACCTAGGAAATATAATGATATATTGTAAAATGTGTTTTAATTTTTTGGTTTTCATTTATGAAGTATGAAATCAAAATTTATTTGTTCCCATTATTACAAAACCCAACAAAATACGTAATATCACTAATATCCATCATGTATGGTTCAGACTCATTAGGTTATTTTTTGGAAGTGATATGATTTTTTGATTGACATTACAACTATATTATCATGTAATCCCCATCGATATAATGATATCAGGATGGAAAATGACACATTAATGGAATATGTTCATTTCATTCTATTTAGGTATCCCACTTAAGATGATGATATGTGTAAAATTTATATCAAGGAGAAATTTATTTTGTATGAGAGTACCTTTATAATTTTTTGGAATATGGTTACATGTTTAATTCATGATTATGGAAGAGTCTCATAGTGAAATTGGAACTAATATCATATTCATATTAGCTTTTCATTTAGAGATGCATATAAAAATGGAGTGTGCTATATATATTTTTGGATATTTTATATGTCAACAACATGAATTTTAGTAGATCCTTAGATAATTGTCTTAGATGGATCATGTTCTCCTATAATAATAGTTATCTAAATTCAATTAGAATGGCCTCTAATGAGGATTTATATAGCCTCCCATGAAGATTATCTGATTATTATAAAGGTGTTTTTGAAGTCCCCCATAGGTGGTATAGTTTAGTTTAGGATTTTTCGAAAATCATTTATGTTATACATAGAAATGTGGTCACAAAACCATGTCAAACTCATTCATATGATGATAAAAAATTTCATTATTCAGAATTCTCATTTGATTATAATTATATCATGAAGGTATATCATTGGTTGGATCCTCATTTTCATTGAAACAAGGTACTATGGATTTTTGATTTTTTGGACCACATTAGATATTTATGTTGGATAGATCTGTTGTTTATCAGTTGGAATTAACAATATAGATGATGGGTATTCATGATGTTTTCCACAAATCATCACTCTAGAAGTACCTTCCTATATATTCTTATGTAATTTTTTTAAGGATAATGAGATAGATATTGATGATTCTATTATATAGAAACTAGAGGATATTATAGATTCAAAGATGATTTTCTTGAAGGAAAAATCTATTTATTTAATCTAGGTATTAACTAAACCTGGATCAGAATCCCGTGAGATGTAGGGGTATAAATCATTGACACAGAATCGTTGGATTCACCATTTTCTAGATTCTCATTTTTTGAACATGAAATCAATGATTAGAATTTCCTAGTGTGGGAGAATTAATCATCCCAGATACAAGAATGTCTCTTTTTAAATTTTTTTTTATATTCATTTTTATGTGGTGTTGGGGGTGAACCATTGAATTTTACATGAATACGGGTTAATCGATGTCTACAGTAGTCGGTTCCAATAATGAATCTATATTCATAATGTTAATGGATTTGAAGGAAACACTAAATTTGTGATCTGGACAAGAAATCATTTCATGTTATGATATATTATTAACATTTCTAATTGAGCATTCAATATTATAAGACGTGGAGACTCATATTATAGTGTATAAAATATTCTCAATGTTAATAAAATGAAACGACGAAATAAAATGTGAATAATCATTATTCTGGTGGATTTAATATTTTTTCACCCATTTAATTCAACATTATACTCCCTTATTAATTACTTAATTTATAGGACTTCTGTTGAGTGATTTTAGGTGATCCTTCTTCCTCTGAATTAAATCAAATGGTGAATTGATCCCTTTGTTTGTAGTTTTAGTCACATCACTATTTTCTATTAAATCAATTAAGATAATTCTTGATCTATATCTGTAATATTTTTTTCGGCTTCTATAAATGAATCTATTGGTTATATTTTAATATCTCTCGATCCTTTAGTGAATTTTCAAGATTTTGTAAGGTAATTGGGGTATATATTGTTAGTTTAGCGTATCATGTGTTATCATCAAGGTTTCTATTGATTAACCTTATCTACTAATGTTTCCTCTTTAGTATCAATAATTGTATTTTAATGGAATAATCAATCAGGGATTCATATGAATTTTTCAAAATTTTCTTATCATTTAAGCGTGTACACACTTTAATGGGTTGTTTGGGAACAAACTATGAGTTAGGTGGAACAATGTCTGATTATATTCTATGGAATATGAATGATATTTATTTATTTAATGGTTTTAGAAATTAATTTTCATTATTATTAATTGATTAATTTTTTTGATTAAAATAGTTTTTTATAAAAGATATTGTCTCCCCCTTTCTGGTAAAACATGATCTTTTTAATATAATTTTGAAATTTTCTATAATATTGATTGTAAAAGAATGTTTTTTGTGAAAAAAAACATGATTTTGAAATGTTTTGTGAAATTTGATAATCCCTTTAAATGTGATTTAATATATGTCACATTTTAAATCCTTATATACCATGATGGAATATCTGGTATTAGGTCTTTCCATTTAGTATCATAATTGTGTTCACTTTCTCAAGTGTTCCTCCATTTGTTGCTCACAGGTACATTTTATCATGGACCATGATTAAAATTATAGGTGTATATAATTTCAAGGTAGTTCCACCATCTAATCATAATGGATACACTGACTCTTCGGACATGATATCAAATTTTTCATTGATTTTATTATTGAGCTGAATGTGACAATGCTATCATGACCAATATTATCCATGGGGTCTTTAACATTGTGTTATGCCTATGTATAATTTTTCATTGATATGATATACAACTATTATTGGTAAATGTAAATTTTATTTAGAATATATATGTAAATTTATTCCATTGATGTGAATAATTTATTTGTATGAATTAAAGTACAGTATATAGGTGATCAACCATCAATCAAATGAATTGAAAAAATATATCGTTGTGGAAATGAGTTTGGTGAAATGTTTGGATAAAACATAGAATTTTATTATTTTATAAAATGGTAATGGATTGTTCCTCTATAAGGGAATTAATTGAATTTCTATTCTAGGGAAATAATTTCTCAATTGGATTCATAAAATATCTTTCATCCTTATTAATGAATGTAAATGTTCATGGATTTAAATAAAATAAAACACGAGAAGTGTTAAGAAAATTTTATTTGTAAATAATAAGCATCCATAATATTTTAGAGAACAAGGAAATAATTTATATAAAATATATATTAATATTTTATTCTATAATATCATTAATAGGTAAAATAAATGTATCATTGTAAAAAAATATGGTATTAATTTTTTTTTATGTGGAAATTATTAATAAGAGATTAATTTACCAATACTATAAAAATGAATCCTATGGAAAATGTTTCCAATTTTAGTATATTTGATTAATGAACAAAATATAAAAAAAACATACATAAATAAATTATTGATGTACATATAATGACATTTCAAAATCATTTGCAGAAGTATTACATTTAGAAGGCGGTCATAATGGATGAAATGAAGAGACATGTTTTTTTTAACTTATAAGAAATACAACATATAAATTTTTCACAATGTGGAAATTAAATATCATGTTAACATATCAAAACTAATATATATAAAAATTAAATGATATTAGTGTGCATAAAAAATCAAAATTCATGAGTTGGATTTTTATTAAATTATAATTTTGATTTTATGATATGAATGGAAATGAAACCCCTAAGTCTCAAGTTTTGTGGATAAAAATATATCTCTTTTATATAATTACTTTATTTGTTATACATTTAAAAAAATTTCTTCATACCAACATTTAAACCACATGAATGTTGTATAATAAAATCATTAGTTTTCAATTTCAATTTATTTTTAGAAAAAGGCAATCTTCAGGTATGACCGTTTCTATCCCTCAAACCAAAGTACCCCCTCCCAGTGAAACCCATGAAGGGATCACTCTGGAGAGACAATGATCTGGAATGAGCCATTCATTGGTGATATGGAAGACTATCATCATGTTTAGGAACATAATTTGATATGGTTTGACATATTAGTTTGTTTGTGATGGTGTTTTGAACCTCATTTTCCCCACCCAATCAGGAATCTATTGTCCCAAAACGATGAGTGGATATATGGGTGGTAGAAATTATCTCAAGATTGGGATCCCAATAATCGAACCTTGAACCTTCCAAATAATAATGTTGTTATACTCCTCACCCTAACCATTGTGGCACCACTGAATTTATATTTGGTTTTAATCACAATTACATAACCATTTTTTTGGTCGTTTTAAACATTGATTTAATTATAAAAAATCTAGCTTATTATGATATTAAAGATTTTTAAACTTTATGATATAATTCCATGTTATAAGATGGACTGAGGATAATTTTGTTGACTCTTAAAAAGTGAAATCATTGACGTGAGTCACTGCTATGGATAACTCACCACTAGAAGGCAACTCGCCACAGAAGTAAAATTTAGCTATATTGAATATACTATCCACCATATTCTAGTCACCATATCTGATTTCACCATTATAAAAATTTCAATATATTTAAAAGAGTGACTTTAAGAAATGACTCACAATAGACTATGACATACCGATGAACTGACAAATTTCCAATGTTTCGAGATTCCCTACTGTTGGAAGAGTCATTTCCATAATGGAATTATGGTAACGTATTAAAAATACATACCATTGAGAAGATTCCCCACCAGTAATTCAAAACAATAAACTCATATACCAAAAGAGAGTGTCTCACCACCGGAGTTAGACACTAGCAGTGTGTCTCTCATAAACCTATAAGTCTACACACAATCATAGAAAATGAAAAATGATTCATAAAATGATCCACTATATTTGAGGATATTATGAAATAAGGAAATACACTATTTGAGGATATTATGAAATAATTCTATACACTATTTGAAAAAACCCAAATAGAAGAATTTACAGATATTATAGTATAAGAATTTTTTTAAACATTAATATTTGATTATGGACATATCATGTATACGATGATGCACTGATCGAAAAACTTGTGTCTTTTTGTCGACATCACTATAGATCTAATTCACAAAAAAAACACCCTAATCTAACATGTCCTCATCTTGTGGCCATTCTAGGAAACTAAATACTCACAAAACTCCTACAGACCACATAATTTCCTCTTCAACTTGAAATATTTTGAGTAAGTCATATAATTAAATGGTTTAGGAATACCATTAATGTGGTATGATACCTAACTCTGAGGATTCCAAAGAGTGACTTCAATCTCTAAAAAATGATTTAGCAGCATCCCAGAAAGGATGCAGTAAATTTAATGGCACTCATCACTACAACGAACAACTTTCGGTGCTTGTATCTGAAGAACAAAAATAGCCACCAAATTTATCGGATAAATGTATGAAAAAGATTCAACTATGAATCCCTTCTAATAAATAGGTCTTTGTGGAGTGATTATATAAATTTTAATTTCTAGTGACGTCCCATTACTACCCTTCAGTCGATTTATAATTGTAGAACCATAAAAACTATATCCTTTGATTCCCATGCACAGGAAACAAGGAATACATATTGGGTGACAAAGGATCTGGATAATTATGAGTGGTCTAATATCCCCACTCATTCTTATGATGTCTAATAAAAAAAATCCTTTTATAGCTAGTGACCAGGATCATATCACTACTCACTCAAAACAAATCTGTGAGAATATTCTTATAGTATGTTGGGGGATGCTTAAATCACATCCCATGTGCATAAATCACATAATCATATTGAAATATAAAAAAGTTGTTATATGTTCTCTTATATTCCTTATTCAATTTTTGATATCATACATTATATAGTGTGTATAGAACATTTTAATGTATATATTATGGCTTCGACTATGATAAAAGTCCATTACATATTAGCAACAAATTTTGAACTCCACCATTATATTTCAAAATTGGTACTGATACAAGTACGTGATTATTTTCTTATCCCTAATTATTTGGTATCACAACACAATGATCATTATGAACAATTGGTTCCAATGGAGCAGAAAAACATTCGCTTTCCTTTCTACATGATTTATTAACATATTCCAAAAGTGGATGTGGTGTTTGTTTTGAGATCATATTCCGATTCTAAATAGGGATCACGCTGTGAAAGTTGACCATACCCCACTATAAGAAGAAAATTATTTTCCAAAACTACTATAGGAATATGCTAAATGCCATGGATCGATCTCAAAACCCTGTTTCGGTCGAGTATTAGAAAGTGATATGGGCACATACCTTGATAAAAGCTTATTATCCTGTCGAAGAAGATGATCGAAAAACAGTAAAGGCCCACGATCTAGATCTTATCCCCATATTGGATATGGATAACTATGTGAAAGTGGAACATTCTTCTTGATAAGATAATATTACTATTTGTGAATCTTACTAGTATTTTCCTGGAGATCACCGAAAATAGTATCCTACTCCTACTTCCAATAACAAAACTCTACATCAACATCCTACCAAGGCAATACAGGTTGAGGATCATATCTTTTCTCCAATTTTGGAGTCCTATCATCATATTACTATGGGGAATTCATATTCAAATTTGGCTCATATTCATGATCCAAATGGGTCTCACCTTGTGAGAGTGGTAGGTGTGTCGTCTTAGGCTCATATCCCTTTCAATAATGACCAGTAGAATATTCCAAAGGCTCTATAGTCATCTCATATCCTCATTCTAACTAATCATCACCAAGATATAGTGTAATAGTCTTCATGGAAGGCTTATATACCTAACATTAATAGTGAATATCACTAGTCTATTCAAATAGATTCTGAGTAGCGGGCTCACACTCCAAAAAATATTATGATCAATAATTTTTAGAAACTATCATACATCATGATCTTATCACTGAACAATTCTAAAAGGAAGGTAAAAAAATTCCATTTTCGATTAAGTATCATATTCATATTCATAACAAGCTCAATACTGGAGTCCATGTGGTTGTTGGATACAAATTCTCAACATCCCAATGTTTTTTCATCTCTTTAACCAAACAATATGGAGAACATTACAGTGATAGTACTTACCATTTATCGTGTATATGGATCATATGGTCTCAACTCCTAACAGGCTCAATGGTCCACTACCCCAGGGTGATATCTCTAATGGAAAATGAAATACAACAATTTTCTAGGAACCTCCATACAATGAGGTCCTCAAAAATCATATTCCATTGTATAGAGTGGTTCATGAAAAATTGTGGTCAACCCCATATAGGTACCCATAATCTCATAGAAACACTTCACTCCAGTCAGTAGGTGACCCCCAAGAAGAATCTTAGGATTCATAATCATATGAATCCATGAAAGACCAATGAATATGACGAACAAATTGATTTATAGATAGTGTTATCTACAAACAACCTCTACACCATGTTCTTCCATCTCTCTAATTCTTACTATGATTTCACAAACTAGCTAGAATAAAGTGCATTCCTTATCTGCAACAAAATATATGGGATACACATTATTTACTAAAGGATAAAAATATAGACTTTCCAGGATATGATAATCATCTTTAGTTCATCAATAACCATTATTTTCAAATTTAAATGGCTTTTTTTTAAATTCATGTAACCCAGGAGTGTAAAATCATGATTATCACCTATATAATTTTTTTTCAGCACTACAAGAACACTCTACCATCTATTTTCTAGAGCATCACTTGAATTATATATCTTATAATGGGGGATAAATGGATTATTTCAATTCACTATATCCCTAGAACAATATAAACCTTCAATTACAGCATCCTATATTGTCATATCTTTTAGACAATTTGGAGAACCAAGTAACACTCAATCTAGTAACAGAATAAATAAAACATTCCTTACATTAACAATGCTAAAAAATAATTAATGTTGGAAGAGGATATATTGAAGAGATCTGAACTAGGCCCCTCACATAAATGGGAGAGAATTTCATAAAATTAAGTTCATTTTCTAATCAAATCAAAAACCTTCAATAGAAGGTGAATCCTTTCTTGGGAATCCATTTCACCAAGAACAAACATGTGAACAACTGTGCCCCATCAATTAGGTCACAATATTAGATATCATAATAGCCATTCAAGTGTGATAATGGTCCAGGGATCCAAGGTAAAATCTACCACAACCTCTACCCCTCATATAATAAATTACCAATAGGACTCTACAAATATCTAAAGAAGAGAAAAAACACCCCATCCAAATAGGATAGAGGAATTAATATCTCTCTCACCATAACCAAGTACATCATAATATTTAAAAATCCTAGATTATTACATGGTTTTTCAATGTCAACACCATCCTATTGGGATGGGGGAATTTATAACCAAATTTCTAGCACATGAATAAACAAATAACTAACTGGAATCATTAGATCCTAAACAAAAGGATCAATCAATGGAAATTTTGTCCCAGAATAGTCCCCGGTTCATATTGCTGGTGGCATTATTTTTATCATCTTCACCATAGTAAATACAAAACCAATATAGGATGGAAGTGAAATATCAACTATCATCATTCTATTCATCCCTCCAACTATAAGATAATCCTCTTCTATTTGGGTTCCATTCGACATTCATGACCATAAACTCCGTCAAGGTCCCAACTCATAGGCCATGAAGGGAGGAACTTATGGTGAAGGAAAAAAATCCCACCAAGGTTGAATCCCAAAATGGAATAATAGGGAAAATGATTTGATAAAAGAACCTAATATAGGAAGTGCGGAATAATCATTATTCATTAGTAGTAATATTACAACCACAATTTCATGATACAAAAATGTAAATTTCATAATTTTCAATAGGAAATATATTTTGGTTCATGATAAAAATTCATAAGGACATAATAGGGAAAACTACACTGGCCAGAGTGTGATTTTATTACACCAATTGGGGTTGCAAGAACCTAGAACTAAAGAAGGCACTGAAACTATTCACCTCCAAATGTATTGTTTTCACCACTATAGAAGGGGACTCCCATATATAATTCTAAATGGGTGTCTACATCCCAATAATCACCCATGATAATCAAAAAATCCATCTATGGAGGAACATATATCATAATATCAGAAAAAAAATTAAAAGTATCAGACATCAAAATGAGGAGATACTCTGAGGAAACATTCCCACGGGGTATCTTCATTAAGAAAAGATGAGAATTCGTCCTCCCATGGACAATCCTAATTCAAGAGAAATACTTGAGTGTCAGATTGGATCTATATCCCATCATTCAGTTTACAAATATAAGGGTGTCTAAATTGATCACGACATTCCCTCATTGTCTAGATATCCTCTCCCATTCCAGGTTAATCATTAAGTCGTTCCATGAATTGGGAACTAGCAATAGATGAAACTGAAACCACAACATCCGTCCATAGCTTCTCATTATATATGATAGGTGGAAATAATCATAGTAAATTTGGAATTTCTCAATGTTTATGATTCCCATGATACATGAATTAAATCTATTGAAGGGTGATTTGCACCTATACAGCCTAATAGAAAATCTGCATCTCAAATGGTTGGATGTCACTTTCCTTCTAAAAAAATTCATTATACTTACCATATCCACCTTTTATAATGCGATAGACCTTGAAAAAAATATAACAGAATATGTGTCCTAATGTTGTCCAATTACAATACCTTGATATCATTAGTAGTAAAATAATATGAGGTCTTTTCTATATACTGTGGTCAGTCTAAACTTTATTTATTAATTATTCCTTCATGTGGGATCTATTGTTGGATGGGAAAAAATTTGTCATAAATTCAAGTTCCAGTTTCACTCCACACAGTAGAAAATGACATTCGTTGACATGAAAAAATTTAAGAAATGTATAAAATGAGATGGTATATGACTTTATATTGAGATAAAAAAGATTATCCTATTCACACAGTATCCCTCTATCACTTGAGATTCTATGAACTATGTTCTTAAAATATACTGGATGAGATATAGACACATATAATCCCATCAGATATGCCAGGTGTGTTCCATCAGATCTATGATATGTCACAGTGTATAGAATATTCCATTCCTCAAATCTAATAAAAATCAATAAAAATTTCTACATCATAGGTAAAAGGGATTAGCAAGGAATTAATTGCAAATAATACCCTAAAACGAGTAGTACATCACATTCTAGCCCACTGGAATGTCATAAACCACATATCACCTCTTATAGAGTGGATGTAACCACAAAATTTAACATGACCTAAATCCTAGAGAAATTAGGGTCTCTCAAAATTTGAGTAACTAATGTATAATGAATTATAATTCTGAAAAAAAAAACAAGACCCTGATTATTTATTAAAAGCCACAGAAAATAACATACTCAATCTATCATACCACAAGTACCCCCAACAAGTAGAAACTCACATATCATCATGTCTAATAATCATTACATTGGATAATGTTTCAAAAAATATAATATTTATTCATTTTCAAAGATATTTTATAAGGAATGGTAGATTCTATATAGGTGATGCGGGATAACTCCCTGGAATAGGTGACCTGCATTACAATTTCCTAGTCAAAAGAATAAGTTGATTGGAATAATGTTATGGCTGGAAATATTAATTAGTTCAACATTTGAATGACTCAATAGAATATTTATTAAGCTCATGCCACCATGAGAGCACAGTCGTGTAGTCCCACAATTGTTCCACCACATTGGTATTTGATATCATAAATTTCCCCCAATCCTTAATGAGACAATTGGAAAACTAATTAAATAGTAAATGAAGATTCTTATTCTGCTCACACATAGGATATGAATGTGGCATATTTATTCCCTATAAATTCAAATAATGGGATCCTCATCACCAAATGGAAGCGTCATTGGATTATGAGGATATATTTTATTATTTCAATGTTATGCACTTAGTAGGCCTCTTCTCCAATGATGACTATTATTAGGCCTCGTACTAAAATATTACATAATTTTGTGTTTTAGTTAAGAAATTAAATTCTCTCATATATATTTTAATTTTAGTATTAGAGTTTAATAGAATTTGGAAATAGTTTATACAAGAAATACCACATTTTACATATTGGATACTACTAAAATAGTATCCATTTCTTCCTAAATTTAATACTTTTAAAATGAAACAATGATTATTTTAGTAATGAATCCTCACAATTTTCAACTTGATATCGTCCTTGTCTCTATTATCCATTAAGCCTTTGGTTCTTTTAAAAAAATGGGATGATAAAAAAATATTAGAAAGGGATATAAAATGAAAGGAAACTATTAATTCGTGAACATAATGAAAACCAGTAGAATATAATTTTCATTAAAACATATCATCTTAGGCATAAGGGTAAGTATAATTAATTTAAAATGATGATTTATTTATAAATATTTAAAATAAATTATTCATGTAAATACTCATAAACAAATAATTCATGAAAATCATGAAAACTAATGGAATATAATTTTCATTAAAAGATAACATTTTACTAATAAAGGTAATAAAAATTCATTTAAAAAAATCATTTATTTTACTTCACTAAATTAATTTATTCATTTTAATGTACATAAGAAAGTAGAAATAATTCTAGTTGGTACCCTGGGAGATCATTACATAGAACCCTTATAAATCCCTTATATAACCCGTATATATTTCAATAAATATACGACATTATTGAAATATTATTTTCTTATGAATAAAAAAATAATCACATAATTCATTGGAGAGCTATCAAGGCACACCCACCATTTTAGATATATCGAGCACAACTGATGATATCTTGTACCACGTTTTATTTATAATTTCTATGGACAAAATCATGAATAAAAAATTTCTAATATCACATTAAAAAAATAGATATAGAAGAACAATAATATATATAAAAAACATAAAAGATGATTACTTCAAGAAAAATGCATTAATAACTTAGGAAAAATAGAAATTATAAAAACCATTAAATAATATCATTAAACACTAGATACTGATAGAAATGGTGAATTATTTATATATAATTTCAAAGAATATATAAATCATCTTATAAAAGAATAAATTTTCATGACATTAAAATTGCCTCAATTACATGAAATTGACATGAAATTCCTTACCTTGTGTCTGATTCATCATGTATGTCCTTTAAATTCATTAATAATACAATTATATTTAATTTTTTAATTTTTTTACAAACTGTTTAATTTTTATTGTTCTGTTTATATATTTTATTATCATGCTATATCAATTACTCAATTATTTAAGATCCTGTTGGGAATTTTGATGATATTCACTACTTCGGTAAAATATTATTTTACTATGATTTCAATTGTGAAAGAAGTATTTATTCCATAATATATAGAATAAAAATCAAGAAATTATAATATATTTTTTATGTCAATTATTATTTTAATTGAATAATTTTATCTATTTTTATGTGAAATGAATGGCATTATAATTATGGAGATGGTTGGTCATACGTATACATTAGCAATGCTTTCATTTTTAAATCATCATTATGAAATAAGGTTATTATTATTTCAAAATTATGGAAATATAATAATATAATCAGTTTCTTACTAACAATTTAAATATAATTATATATATCATCCATGTTATATGGTGATTGTAACAACCCGAGATTTTATAAGATACATTCTTTTTAATTTCATTCATATCTTCTATTGTACGACACACCAAGATTATCTTGCGCTATACGCAACACTGTATTAGCGTGCTGTATACGCAACACTTCTCTTGGCACTTGTTACACACAATTTCAAGTTCGTTTGATAGAAGTTATTCTACATAACATTGAGTGTATATATATATATATATTAAATGTATAAATAAAATATGGTTGGATTCTGTTATATGCAACAACAAAGGAGTTGTGCACTACACGCAACCCTGACTTGGCTTGCACGCAATCGCGACCTTCCTCGATAGCGTGTGTTGTACGCAATACCGGGTTTTACTAAACAACGATATATTGTTATAATATTGTTATGAACTAGCCGTTATGAATAGTGTTAACTAAATTTTGAATTTTATAACATTATTATTCATCTTACACATTTCTAGAACATGGTATAAGAACAAAATAAATTTTTCGGGTAAAATAAGTATTTTTCAAAAAATGCAGTTTTGCCGCCTTTTGATGGCGCACCCACTTTAAATCTAGTTTTTGACATGTTTATAAGTTCAATTTGACAAAATAAAATTCTTATTTTGAATCAGGATATAAAAATTTACATTAGATAAAGTTTTGATATTTTTCTAATAACTTTCATATTTTAATGAATAGTAAAAACACGCTATATTTTAATTAAAAACAACTATTTTCATTGTAATATCTTATGTGGTTAAATTATAATTTTGAATGGGTTTAAAGTATAAATAGAATAAATTTTTACCATTTAATATAATGTATGTCATTAGTATTGATTTTACCTTGAATTCGTAGGTTAAATCAATTCAATCTTTTGCAATGTTTTAATGAAAACTCTTTTTCTTTCGACAACATGATTAATTTTAATTTAATTTATGCATCTTTTGTGTATTGAATTTGGAAAAATGGATTCCATATTTGGAATCAGTGGGTCCAAATTATGTTAATAAGCTACTTTTTATTTTTGGGCATTGTGAATAGTAACTACGGTAAATTTTATTTACTATAGTTAAAGGTAAATCGGGTAATTAAGGGTAAATATAAGATTATAAAATTACCCTAACACTTGGAAAAATCCTATTGGATGGCTAAAAGTAGACCCATATAACCTAATATTCTGATTAGATTCATTGTATGGACTTTTGTCCATGAAAATAATTTAATTATTATTAAAACCAAAGAATGTGACAACATGTCACTTTCTTAAATATTATAAGTATAATAATTTTACTTTAGTGATAAACTTCATGAAACATAGAACATGAATAGTCTCCAGAAATCTAATTCAATTATCTACATCATAGGAATTTATTTAGAATTTTTAGGGATTAAATAATTATCATTTATTATGATACAAAGATGATGCAGTAATTGTCTTATTAATGAAATATTGACATAATTGATGTTATAAATGCCCAAATAAATGTAATTTGAGACTTTTTATGATGTAAATTAATTTTCTAGGTTAATATGACATGTTGATATAAGTAACTTGGTTTGAACTTATAATTCTGTTATGAATTTCATAAAAATCATGTACCAAATAGTGTCAAAATTGACATAAATTAGTTTTTAAAACAAATATTATATTATTAATTGTTATTTAATTCTTAAAAATCTAAGGTTCCGACAAATGACTTAGATAAGGTTATATATATTAATAATAAACAACTTGGGGTTCGTTTGGCTTGTTATGGTAAGTTTATTAAACATATAGTGTAAGAAAACAAAAAGACATGGTAAAAGTTAAATTATTTAACTTAGAGTTAAATATAATTGATAAGGTTAAAATAATAATCTAAACTTGTCTAAATCCAATTGGATGAGAGTATTTCGACCCATCCCCACTTTATCTTTGAAATAATACCCTTTGGAACCATTATAAACCGAATTTGACCTTAATATAAAATAATATTTTGATATTTTCCTAAGGTGCCCCTCTCCTCCCTTATAAAAGGGCACCTCCTCCCTCTCCTCCTCACACCAATTTGAGCATTCAAGATCGTCCAAACCCTACCCAAATCTCTTCTCCACTTCCCTATTATCATCCTAGAGGTCCTGGTCTTCTTCAAAGATCATCCTTAGTTCTTTAAGTGGAGGTTAAGTGAAGGCGTGTCAAAAAAAGCTAATATCCATTACCGATCTTTTTCAATTTCATTCTTCTTCAACTTCTTCTTATTTAGTTGTTTCATGATAAAGTAATAACATCAGTATTTATTATATAATGATATGTTATTATAAATATGAAACAACTCTAATTAACCTTCTATCCATCCTACGGAAAAAGGAAATCACCGCGCGTGCGTAAGTACGGAATACAGTCTCCACGCCGTGGTGTAATATATTTTCCGCCACCACCATAATTGGATGGGTATAATGGTGTAATGAGAAACTATATATGATTATTTTAAATTGATATTGATTATGAAATAGTATACATACACTCCAATACATTCCCACGATCATGAGAATGATATCATCGCTTGTGCGTACGTACGGACTACCGTCTCCACGACGCGATGAGATTCATTCTCCACATTAACCATTCATGAATGATTATAAAGTATATATAATGAATAATAATGAAATATATGACATGTTAAATACTCTGAATTTATGTATATATATATATATGTATGTCATCTACTTACTTTCATTCAAGACAATAAGGAAAGGAAAACAGCGTTCATGCGTACGTACGGACTACCGTCTCCATGAACAGTGTGTTTCATTTCATTTATCTATCTATTATATATATATATATATATATACTGAATATATATGATATATAAATCATGTTTTATATTCTGGAAGTAAGTAAATCATGATATAAGTAATAATAATGTCAAGAACAACAAGTCCAAACACCTACGATAAATGAAACGATTTTACCCAAAATGCTTCTTTAACATGGAATTTACAAAACAACGGGTAATATAAAGTCATAAGTGAACCATATATGATATCATAACAATGAATATGATTCTTTAATAAGTTAATGACATTATTTAAATCATTATACAGGAGGTTCAGATACGTACAAAGCATATCGGACATAAGGTAAGGGAAATATCACAATCTCATTTTTATCCGAGATTGTTTATACTTTGGAATTTACTGGGGTTTATTTTATCATCCAAATCCATGTTTCCTCAATATATAATATTATTTCCATTCACCTACAATTTTTTAAATCCTATTTTACCCTTCGGTGAATTTTTAGTAAAAGATATGAAAGGAATCTTTTGTCGTTTTTCGTACGAGGTACTTTTTTTACTTTTCCAACAAAAGTACGAGAAGAATATTTTTTTTAACTTATACGGCATGAATGGATTTTAAAAAAATTATTTCCAAGAAGCTTCCTTTACAAGTTTTCAAGTTTATTTTTAATCAACTTCTTTTAGTTTAAAATTGTATGACATGTTAATAAAGGAAGAATGTTTTTAAGGTAGAAAGGATATTTTCCTCAAGAATGGAGTTCAAGTGTTTTATCAAAATTATTTTCCATCTAAGATAATAAAGGGTTCTGTTTCTATCCCTATTATTACATGGATTTGATTATGTTGTGATGGAAATATTTTTATGAATTCCTTTATTTTATATGAATTGTTTTATGATGTCATGTTGTTTAAGAATCCCATTTTTATTACATGGGTTATGCTATGATGTATGGTTTATGATTTTGTGGCACACATAAGAATGGTATCATTATGAAATTGGTGGGACCTATATCTCCCTCCAATTCATTGGGTAAAGATTTTATATCTCATGAGATAGACATGGCTAGAACGGTAGGTTATACCGGTTCAGTGAAACAGGACTGAAACGAGGGTAACTCGGTTCAAAAAGGGACTTTGTCCACTAAGATAGTCTTGGCAATGAGTCTTGACTAATAAGAAATGATTCTCTATGATTATGTGTGTGTTCCATAAAGTTTAAAGTTTTAAGTTATGATTATTGGGATTTCATTTCACTACTATGATTTATCCCATGTTATGATATTATGATCTCTTTTTCAGGTTAAGATTTCCAAAATGTTATGTTCTTATGAATATGATGTGATTGATTTTTCTTTTGTTTACCCTTACTGAGCATTTGAGCTCACCCTTTTATGTTTTCTTTTCCCCAGGATATAAAGAAATGTTTTAGGTAAGAAAAAAAAAGGGAAGATCTTTATGGGAGATGTTGAAGATCTTTCACCATGATTAGACGATTACGTTCCGAGATTCCAAAGACACTAAACTATTACGGTCCATGTGTGTGTGTTTTTGTTATTTACTAAGTATTCCGCAAAAGTAATGTAATGTCCATGTACGTCAAGCTTTGGGTCTCTACAGTTGGTATCAGAGGAAAAGTTTAGTCAACCTTTGGAAACTAGGATGTGAAAACGTTAGTGAGATCCCTAGAGATATTTCTAAGGTATGTCTAGGGATGTCCCTAAGGATAAGTATACATATAGGATATAGTCCTAGAACTACGGTAACGATCTTAGAATCCAACCTAAGATGTTAGATATTAAGGGTACTCCCCCTTTACTATGTTGTTTTCCCTAGTATTATTTTTGCCTCTCACACTATTCTTTTTGGGTTTTAGATGATGGATGGAACCCGAAGGAACCGTGTTGATCACTGTAATGGACAATGCAATGATTGTCCTCCTGAACAAACAAGTTTTATGGGAGATGGAGTGCAAAATATTATTGCTATACTTACACAAGCTATGAATAATTCTGGACTTCTAAATGAGTAGAGAAGGGAACAATATTCTATTGAGTCCTCCATGAGGCAACGTCCACCTTATTTCAGTGGGTCTTCTGATCCACTTGTTGCTGAACAATGGGACAGTACCACTGAAAAGATATTTTCAGTTCTTCAATGTTCTGAACATGATAAATTCATCTTAGCAGTATATCGTTTGGAAGGTGAAGCTGATCAATGGTGGAATCTTATCAAGAATACGAGGCCAAGAGATGAAATTGAGTCTATGGAATGGGACGAGTTCAAGAACTTGTTTTTCAGTAAGTACTTCCCTCGTATTCTTCGAACAAAGATGGAAAAGGAGTTTCTTGAGCTGAAGCAGAAGGATGATGAATCTGTTGGTATATACGAAGCGAATTTTACAAGACTTGCAAGGTATGCATCTGGCATTATCATCCAACCTAAAAGTAAAGTTGATCGATTTTTCAGTGGCTTAAAACCAATTCTTCGAAGGGCATTAGCTATAAGAGACTTCAGTAGCTATGAAGAAATTGTGCGTTGTGCTATCAAGGTAGAAATGGAAGTTGGTGTTACATATCCATCTCATGGTTTTGACAAGAAACAAAAGATGGAGATCAAGGAGAAATCTCAGAATAATGGTGAAAAGAAGATGAATTTTTCCTTATGCACAAAGTGTGGAAAGAAGTATGGTGGAGATTGTCTTAAAGGGACTAGAAAATGTTTTAAGTGTAGAAAAGAAGGTCATCGAGCAGCTGAGTGTCGAAGTAATGGAAAAAGGGTTTCTAATGATGTGAATAAAACAAAGACTGCAGAGAATGCACCACCAATACTTCAATGCTTCAAGTGCAAGGAAATGGGTCATTATGCTAATAAATGCCCTAATCCAAGGGTTAGTGATGATCGATATGAGAAACCGCTTAAGGAAAAGGACAAAGGGAAGTCACATGCGATCACTATTGGCGATTTTGAATATGACAACGATGTGGTGGAATGATTAAGTGTTTATATAATGGGATTCCAAAATAATGTTGTATCATGGAGTATTGGAATATTTATGTATTGGTCTAATGTGGTATTCAAAGTGATTGAGATATTTTTGGAAATAAGATGATATGCGCATAATGAAGGGAAAACGAGAAAATGAAATGTTTAACAGTATTCATGAGCTCATGATTGATATAAGGACTAAGTGATATCATAGTTTGAGTATATAGAATTTTGAGGATTTTGGTATGTGGAAAGTGTTAACTTTTAACTACATTCATGTTTTCACTATGGTTCAATGGGTATTCATTTTTTTTCAAGAGAATACATGATTAAGGTATTCACATGATTGGATTGTGACCAACAATATATATATATGGGGGATAAATGATGGTATTCACATGCTTGGTTGATGAGATTTCAAGTAATCATTTTCTTTATATTATGAGATTGGATCGAAGTATTTTAGATAAGACTAAAGATTGGAATGGATTATGTTGGACATAAGTAAGGATAAAAAAAATTTCGATATTATTGATGGGATGTTATAGTAATATAGCTTTAGAAAAAGGACAACCTGCAGGACGGGCGACAGCCCATCGCGTTGGACAAGGCTGTGGGAATCGAACCCACAACCGAAGTGTGACTGGCCTTTATCACCTACCACTGGCCTACAGGAAGTCTCTGGTTATTATAAACTAGTTTTATATTATTACGCAGTATAATATATGAAGTATAAGTTCATTTTTGGAAACATATACGATTAACCTCACCATAGATGGAAATTGTTCAAAGCATGAACAACAGTGAAATTGTACCAAAATCATGTAAGTATTTCTTTTAATTCATCAACTTAGGGAAATGATCTTGAAAACCAAAAATGTTGTCCTAGTGATCTTATATCTGATGAATCAGATGGTACCTTAGATCGTCACAAATTTATGGCTTTGTGATTGCTGGCTTTTCCATAGCCATGTTCTCTACCACTCTCCATCAAAACATGATGGTTAGATTTCTCTTCCATATCCATATTTTTACCTATGTGGAAACCCAGTGATTAGTTTATTTGGGTAACCGTTACATTTTATACTTTTGTTTTAAAAGATTGGTTTTGGTATTCCTTTTTACGATGTGGGTTTCTATTAAAGAAACTTTCGAGTAGTAAACCATTTATAACCCCGACGAATTTCGAGGGTGAAATTCATTTTAAGGGGGGTAGAATGTAACAACCCGAGATTTTATAAGATACATTCTTTCTAATTTCATTCATATCTTCTATTGTATGACACACCAAGATTATCTTACGCTATACACAACACTGTATTAGCTTGCAGTATACGCAACACTTTTCTTGGCTCTTGTTACACACAATTTCAAGTTCGTTTGATAGAAGTTATTCTACGCAACATTGAGTGTATATATATATATATTCAATGTATAAATAAAATATGGTTGGATTCTGTTATATGCAATAACAAAGGAGTTGTGCACTATACGCAACCCTGACTTGGCTTGCACACAATCGCGACCTTCCTCGATAGCGTGTGTTGTACGCAATACCGGGTTTTACTAAACAACGATATATTGTTATAATATTGTTATGAACTAGCCGTTATGAATAGTGTTAACTAAATTTTGAATTTTATAGCATTATTATTCATCTTACACATTTCTAGAACATGGTATAAGAACAAAATAAATTTTTCGGGTAAAATAAGTATTTTTCAAAAAATGCAGTTTTGCCGCCTTTTGATGGCGTACCCACTTTAAATCTAGTTTTTGATATGTTTATAAGTTCAATTTGACAAAATAAAATTCTTATTTTGAATCAGGATATAAAAATTTACATTAGATAATGTTTTGATATTTTTCCGATAACTTTCATATTTTAATGAATAGTAAAAACACGCTATATTTTAATTAAAAACAACTTTTTTCATCGTAATATCTTATGTGGTTAAATTATAATATTCAATTGTTTTAAAGTATAAATATAATATATTTTTACCATTTAATATAATTTATGTCATTATCATTGATTTTACCTTGAATTCGTATGTTAAATCAATTCAATCTTTTGCAATGTTTTAAAGAAAAACCCATTTTCTTTCGACAACGGGATTAATTTTAATTTAATTTATGCACATTTTGTGTATTGAATTTGGAAAAATGGATTCCATATTTGGAATCAGTGGTTCCAAATTATGTTAATAAGCTACTTTTTATTTTTGGGCATTGTGAATAGTAACTACGGTAAATGTTATTTACTATAGTTAAAGGTAAATCGGGTAATTAAGGGTAAATATAAGATTATAAAATTACCCTAACACTTGGAAAAATACTATTGGATGGCTAAAAGTATACCCATATAACCTAAGTGTCGAATTAGATTCATTTTATGTACTTTTTTCCATGAAAATAATTTAATTATTATCAAAACCAAAGAATGTGACAACATGTCACTTTCTTAAATCTTATAAGTATAATAATTTTACTTTAGTGATAAACTTCATAAATCTTCAAACATGAATAGTTTCCAGAAATATAATACAATTATCTACATCATAGGAATTTATTTAGAATTTTTAAGGATTAAATAATTATCATTTATTATGACACAAAGATGATGCAGTAATTGTCTTATTAATGAAATATTGACATAATTGATGTTATAAATGCACAAATAAATGTAATTTGAGACTTTTTATGACGTACATTAATTTTATAGGTTAATATGACATGTTGATATAAGTAACTTGGTTTGAACTTATAATTCTGTTATGAATTTCATAAAAATCATGTACCAAATAGTGTCAAAATTGACATAAATTAGTTTTTAAAACAAATATTATATTATTAATTGTTATTTAATTCCAAAAAATATAAGGTTCGGAAAAATGACTTATATAAGGTTATATATATTAATAATAAACAACTTGGGGTTCTTTTGGCTTGTTATGGTAAGTTTATTAAACATATAGTGTAAGAAAACAAAAAGACACGGGAAAAGTTAAATTATTTAACTTAGAGTTAAATCTAATTGATAAGGTTAAAATAATAATCAAAACTTGTCTAAATCCTATTGGATGAGATTATTTAGACCCATCCCCACTTTATCTTCGAAATAATACCCTTTGGAACCATTATAAACCGAATTTGACCTTAATATAAAATAATATTTTGAGATTTTCCTAAGGTGCCCCTCTCCTCCCTTATAAAAGGTCACCTCCTCCCTCTCCTCCTCACACCAATTTGAGCATTCAATCTCAGTCAACCCCTACCCAAATCTCTTCTCCACTTCCCTAGTATCATCATATAGGTCTTGTTCTTCTTCAAAGACCATCCTTAGTTCTTTAAGTGGAGGTTATGTGAAGGCGCGTTGAAAAGAGGTAATATCCATTACCGATCTTTTTCAATTTCTTTCTTCTTAAAATTATTCTTATTTAGTTGTTTCATGATAAAGTAATAACATCAGTATTTATTATATACTGATATGTTATTATAAATATGAAACAACTCTAATTAACCTTCTATCCATCCTACGGAAAAAGGAAATCACCGCACGTGCGTACGTACGGAATACCGTCTCCACGCCGTGGTGTAATCTATTTTCCGCCACCACCATAATTGGATGGGTATAATGGTGTAATGAGTAACTATATATGATTATTTTAAAGTGATATTTATTATGAAATAGTATACATACACTTCAATACAGTCCCATGATCATGAGAATGATATAATCGCTCGTGCGTACGTACGGACTACCGTCTCCACGACGTGATGAGATTCATTCTCCACATTAACCATTCATGAATGGTTATAAAGTATATATAATGAATAATAATGAAATATATGACATGTTAAATCTACTGAATTTATCTATGTATATATATGTATGTCATCTACTTACTTCCATTCAAGACAATAAGGAAAGGAAAACAGCGTTCATCCGTACGTACGGACTACCGTCTCCATGAACGGTGTGTTTCATTTCATTTATCTATCTATTATATATATATATATATATATACTGAATAAATATGATATATAAATCATGTTTTATATTCTGGAAGTAAGTAAATCATGATATAAGTAATAATAATGTCAAGAACAACAAGTCCAAACACCTACGATAAATGAAACGATTTTACCCAAAATGCTTCTTTAACATGGAATTTACAAAACAACGGGTAATATAAAGTCATAAGTGAACCATATATGATATCATAACAATGAATATGATTCTTTAATAAGTTAATGACATTATTTAAATCATTATACAGGAGGTTCAGATACGTACAAAGCATATCGGACATAAGGTAAGGGAAATATCACAATCTCATTTTTATCCGAGATTGTTTATACTTTGGAATTTACTGGGGTTTATTTTATCATCCAAATCCATGTTTCCTCAATATGTAATATTTTTTCCATTCACCTACTATTTTTTAAATCCTATTTTACCCTTCGGTGAATTTTTAGTAAAAGATATGAAAGGAATCTTTTGTCGTTTTTCGTACGAGGTACTTTTTTTACTTTTCCAACAAAAGTACGAGAAGAATATTTTTTTTAACTTATACGGCATGAATGGATTTTAAAAAAATTATTTCCAAGAAGCTTCCTTTACAAGTTTTCAAGTTTATTTCTAATCAACTTCTTTTAGTTTAAAATTGTATGACATGTTAATAAAGGAAAAATGTTTTTAAGGTAGAAAGGATATTTTCCTCAAGAATGGAGTTCAAGTGTTTTATCAAAATTATTTTCCATATAAGATAATAAAGGGTTCTGTTTCTATCCCTATTATTACATGGATTTGATTATGTTGTGATGGAAATATTTTTATGAATTCCTTTATCTTATATGAATTGTTTTATGATGTCATGTTGTTTAAGAATCCAATTTTTATTACATGGGTTATGCTATGATGTATGGTTTATGATTTTGTGGCACACATAAGAATGGTAAAATTATGAAATTGGTGGGACCTATATCTCCCTCCAATGCATTGGGTAAAGATTTTATATCTCATGAGATAGACATGGCTAGAACGGTAGGTTATACCGGTTCAGTGAAACAGGACTGAAACGAGGGTAACTCGGTTCCGAAAGGGACTTTGTCCACTAAGATAGTATTGGCAATGAGTCTTGACTAATAAGAAATGATTCTCTATGATTATGTGTGTGTGCCATAAAGTTTAAAGTTTTAAGTTATGATTATTGGGATTTCATTTCACTACTATGATTTATCCCATGTTATGATATTATGATCTCTTTTTCAGGTTAAGATTTCCAAAATGTTATGTTCTTATGAATATGATGTGATTGATTTTTCTTTTGTTTACCCTTACTGAGCATTTGAGCTCACCCTTTTATGTTTTCTTTTCCCCAGGATATAAAGAAAGGTTTTAGGTAAGAAAAAAAAAGGGAAGATCTTTATGGGAGATGTTGAAGATCTTTCACCATGATTAGACGATTACGTTCCGAGATTCCAAAGACACTAAACTATTACGGTCCTTGTGTGTGTGTTTTTGTTATTTACTAAGTATTCCGCAAAAGTAATGTAATGTCCATGTACGTCAAGCTTTGGGTCTCTACAGTTGGTATCAGAGGAAAATTTTAGTCAACCTTTGGAAACTAGGATGTGAAAACGTTAGTGAGATCCCTAGAGATATTTCTAAGGTATGTCTAGGGATGTCCCTACGGATAAGTATACGTATAGGATATAGTCCTAGAACTACGGTAACGATATTAGAATCCAACCTAAGATGTTAGATATTAAGGGTACTCCCCCTTTACTATGTTGTTTTCCCTAGTATTATTTTTGCCTCTCACACTATTCTTTTTGGGTTTTAGACGATGGATGGAACCCGAAGGAACCGTGTTGATCACTGTAATGGACAATGCAATGATTGTCCTCCTGAACAAACAAGTGTTATGGGAGATGGAGTGCAAAATATTATTGCTATACTTACACAAGCTATGAATAATTCTGGACTTCTAAATGAGCAGAGAAGGGAACAATATTCTATTGAGTCCTTCATGAGGCAACGTCCACCTTATTTCAGTGGGTCTTCTGATCCACTTGTTGCTGAACAATGGATCAGTACCACTGAAAAGATATTTTCAGTTATTCAATGTTCTGAACATGATAAAGTCATCTTAGCAGTATATCGTTTGGAAGGTGAAGCTGATCAATGGTGGAATCTTATCAAGAATACGAGGCCAAGAGATGAAATTGAGTCTATGGAATGGGACGAGTTCAAGAACTTGTTTTTCAGTAAGTAATTCCCTCGTATTCTTCGAACAAAGATGGAAAAGGAGTTTCTTGAGCTGAAGCAGAAGGATGATGAATCTGTTGGTATATACGAAGCGAATTTTACAAGACTTGCAAGGTATGCATCTGGCATTATCATCCAACCTGAAAGTAAAGTTGATCGATTTTTCAGTGGCTTAAAACCAAGTCTTCGAAGGGAATTAGCTATAAGAGACTTCAGTAGCTATGAAGAAATTGTGTGTTGTGATATCAAGGTAGAAATGGAAGTTGGTGTTACATATCCATCTCATGGTTTTGACAAGAAACAAAAGATGGATTTCAAGGAGAAATCTCAGAATAATGGTGAAAAGAAGATGAATGTTTCCTTATGCACAAAGTGTGGAAAGAAGTATGGTGGAGATTGTCTTAAAGGGACTAGAAAATGTTTTAAGTGTAGAAAAGAAGGTCATCGAGCAGCTGAGTGTCGAAGTAATGGAAAAAGGGTTTCTAATGATGTGAATAAAACAAAGACTGCAGAGAATGCACCACCAATACTTCAATGCTTCAAGTGCAAGGAAATGGGTCATTATGCTAATAAATGCCCTAATCCAAGGGTTAGTGATGATCGATATGAGAAACCGCTTAAGGCAAAGGACAAAGGGAAGTCACATGCGATCACTATTGGCGATTTTGAATATGACAACGATGTGGTGTAATGATTAAGTGTTTATATAATGGGATTCCAAAATAATGTTGTATCATGGAGTATTGGAATATTTATGTATTGGTCTAATGTTGTATTCAAAGTGATTGAGATATTTTTGGAAATAAGATGATATGCGCATAATGAAGGGAAAACAAGAAAATAAAATGTTTAACAGTATTCATGAGCTCATGATTGATATAAGGACTAAGTGATATCATGGTTTGAGTATATAGAATTTTGAGGATTTTGGTATGTGGAAAGTGTTAACTTTTAACTACATTCATGTTTTCACTATGGTTCAATGGGTATTCATTTTTTTTCAAGAGAATACATGATTAAGGTATTCACATGATTGGAATGTGACCAGCAATATATATATATGGGGGATAAATGATGGTATTCACATGCTTGGTTGATGAGATTTCAAGTAATCATTTTCTTTATATTATGAGCTTGGATCGAAGTATTTTAGATAAGCCTAAAGATTGGAATGGATTATGTTGGACATAAGTAAGGATAAAAAAAATTTCGATATTATTGATGGGATGTTATAGTAATATAGCTTTAGAAAAAGGACAACCTGCAGGACGGGCGACAGCCCATCGCGTTGGACAAGGCTGTGGGAATCGAACCCACAACCGAAGTGTGACTGGCCTTTATCACCTACCACTGGCCTACAGGAAGTCTCTGGTTAGTATAAACTAGTTTTATATTATTACGCAGTATAATATATGAAGTATAAGTTCATTTTTGGAAACGTATACGATTAACCTCACCATAGATGGAAATTGTTCAAAGCACGAAAAACAGTGAAATTGTACCAAAATCATGTAAGTATTTCTTTTAATTCATCAACTTAGGGAAATGATCTTGAAAACCAAAAATGTTGTCCTAGTGATCTTATATCTGATGAATCAGATGGTACCTTAGATCGTCACAAATTTATGGCTTTGTGATTGCTGGCTTTTCCATAGCCATGTTCTCTACCACTCTCCATCAAAACATGATGGTTAGATTTCTCTTCCATATCCATATTTTTACCTATGTGGAAACCCAGTGATTAGTTTATTTGGGTAACCGTTACATTTTATACTTTTGTTTTTAAAGATTGGTTTTGGTATTCCTTTTTACGATGTGGGTTTCTATTAAAGAAACTTTCGAGTAGTAAACCATTTATAACCCCGACGAATTTTGAGGGCGAAATTCATTTTAAGGGGGGTAGAATGTAACAACCCGAGATTTTATAAGATACATTCTTTCTAATTTCATTCATATCTTCTATTGTACGACACACCAAGATTTTCTTACGCTATACACAACATTGTATTAGCTTGCAGTATACGCAACACTTTTCTTGGCTCTTGTTACACACAATTTCAAGTTCGTTTGATAGAAGTTATTCTACGCAACATTGAGTGTATATATATATATATATATTCAATGTATAAATAAAATATGGTTGGATTCTATTATACGCAACAACAAAGGAGTTGTGCACTACACGCAACCCTGACTTGGATTGCACACAATCGCGACCTTCCTCGATAGCGTGTGTTGTACGCAATACCGGGTTTTACTAAACAATGATATATTGTTATAATATTGTTATGAACTAGCCGTTATGAATAGTGTTAACTAAATTTTGAATTTTATAGCATTATTATTCATCTTACACATTTCTAGAACATGGTATAAGAACAAAATAAATATTTCGGGTAAAATAAGTATTTTTCAAAAAATGCAGTTTTGCCGCCTTTTGATGGCGCACCCACTTTAAATCTAGTTTTTGATATTTTTATAAGTTCAATTTGACAAAATAAAATTCTTATTTTGAATCAGGATATAAAAATTTACATTAGATAATGTTTTTATATTTTTCCGATAACTTTCATATTTTAATGAATAGTAAAAACACGCTATATTTTAATTAAAAACAACTTTTTTCATCGTAATATCTTATGTGGTTAAATTATAATATTTAATTGTTTTAAAGTATAAATATAATATATTTTTACCATTTAATATAATTTATGTCATTATCATTGATTTTACCTTGAATTCGTATGTTAAATCAATTCAATCTTTTGCAATGTTTTAAAGAAAAACCCATTTTCTTTCGACAACGGGATTAATTTTAATTTAATTTATGCATCTTTTTTGTATTGAATTTGGAAAAATGGATTCCATATTTGGAATCAGTGGTTCCAAATTATGTTAATAAGCTACTTTTTATTTTTGGGCATTGTGAATAGTAACTACGGTAAATGTTATTTACTATAGTTAAAGGTAAATCGGGTAATTAAGGGTAAATATAAGATTATAAAATTACCCTAACACTTGGAAAAATCCTATTGGATGGCTAAAAGTATACCCATATAACCTAAGTGTCGGATTAGATTCATTTTATGTACTTTTTTCCATGAAAATAATTTAATTATTATTAAAACCAAAGAATGTGACAACATGTCACTTTCTTAAATCTTATAAGTATAATAATTTTACTTTAGTGATAAACTTAATAAATCTTCAAACATGAATAGTTTCCAGAAATATAATACAATTATCTACATCATAGGAATTTATTTAGAATTTTTAAGGATTAAATAATTATCATTTATTATGACACAAAGATGATGCAGTAATTGTCTTATTAATGAAATATTGACATAATTGATGTTATAAATTCACAAATAAATGTAATTTGAGACTTTTTATGACGTACATTAATTTTCTAGGTTAATATTACATGTTTATATAAGTAACTTGGTTTGAACTTATAATTCTGTTATGAATTTCATAAAAATCATGTACCAAATAGTGTCAAAATTGACATAAATTAGTTTTTAAAACAAATATTATATTATTAATTGTTATTTAATTCCTAAAAATATAAGGTTCGGAAAAATGACTTATATAAGGTTATATATATTAATAATAAACAACTTGGGGTTCTTTTGGCTTGTTATGGTAAGTTTATTAAACATATAGTGTAAGAAAACAAAAAGACACGGTAAAAGTTAAATTATTTAACTTAGAGTTAAATCTAATTGATAAGGTTAAAATAATAATCTAAACTTGTATAAATCTTATTGGATGAGAGTATTTAGACCCATCCCCACTTTATATTCGAAATAATACCCTTTGGAACCATTATAAACCGAATTTGACCTTAATATAGAATAATATTTTGAGATTTTCCTAAGGTGCCCCTCTCCTCCCTTATAAAAGGTCACCTCCTCCCTCTCCTCCTCACACCAATTTGAGCATTCAAGCTCAGCCAACCCCTACCCAAATCTCTTCTCCACTTCCCTAGTATCATCATAGAGGTCTTGTTCTTCTTCAAAGACCATCCTTAGTTCTTTAAGTGGAGGTTATGTGAAGGCGCGTTGAAAAGAGGTAATATCCATTACCGATCTTTTTCAATTTCCTTCTTCTTAAAATTCTTCTTATTTAGTTGTTTCATGATAAAGTAATAACATCAGTATTTATTATATACTGATATGTTATTATAAATATGAAACAACTCTAATTAACCTTCTATCCATCCTACGGAAAAAGGAAATCACCGCACGTGCGTACGTACGGAATACCGTCTCCACGCCGTGGTGTAATCTATTTTCCGCCACCACCATAATTGGATGGGTATAATGGTGTAATGAGTAACTATATATGATTATTTTAAAGTGATATTTATTATGAAATAGTATACATACACTCCAATACAGTCCCATGATCATGAGAACGATATAATCGCTCGTGCGTACGTACGGACTACCGTCTCCACGACGTGATGAGATTCATTCTCCACGTTAACCATTCATGAATGATTATAAAGTATATATAATGAATAATAATCAAATATATGACATGTTAAATCTACTGAATTTATCTATGTATATATATGTATGTCATCTACTTACTTCCATTCAAGACAATAAGGAAAGGAAAACAGCGTTCATCCGTACGTACGGACTACCGTCTCCATGAACGGTGTGTTTCATTTCATTTATCTATCTATTATATATATATATATATATACTTAATATATATGATATATAAATCATTTTTTATATTATGTAAGTAAGTAAATCATGATATACGTAATAATAATATCAAGAACAACAAGTCCAAACTCCTATGATAAATGAAACGATTTTACCCAAAATGCTTCTTTAACATGGAATTTACAAAAGAACGGGTAATATAAAGTCATAAGTGAACCATATATGATATCATAACAATAAATATGATTCTTTAATAAGTTAATGACATTATTTAAATCATTATAAAGGAGGTTCAGATACGTAGAAAGCATATCGGACATAAGGTAAGAGAAATATCACAATCTCATTTTTATCCGAGATTGTTTATACTTTGGAATTTACTGGGGTGTATTTTATCATCCACATCCATGTTTCCTCAATATGTAATATTATTTCCATTCACCTACAATTTTTTAAATCCTATTTTACCCTTCGGTGAGTTTTTAGTAAAAGATATGAAAGGAATCTTTTGTCGTTTTTCGTACGAGGTACTTTTTTGACTTTTCCAACAAAACTACGAGAAGAATGTTTTTTAACTTATACGGCATGAATGGATTTTAAAAAAATTATTTCCAAGAAGCTTCCTTTACAAGTTTTCAAGTTTATTTTTAATCAACTTCTTTTAGTTTAAAATTGTATGACATGTTAAGAAAGGAAAAATGTTTTTAAGGTAGAAAGGATATTTTCCTCAAGAATGGAGTTCAAGTGTTTTATCAAAATTATTTTCCATCTAAGATAATAAAGGGTTCTGTTTCTATCCCTATTATTACATGGAATTGATTATGTTGTGATGGAAATATTTTTATTAATTCCTTTATCTTATATGAATTGTTTTATGATGTCATGTTGTTTAAGAATCCCATTTTTATTACATGGGTTATGCTATGATGTATGGTTTATGATTTTGTGGCAACATAAGAATGGTATCATTATGAAATGGGTGGGACCTATATCTCCCTCCAATGCATTGGGAAAAGATTTTATATCTAATGAGATAGACATGGATGAAATGATAGGTTATACTGGTTCAGTGAAACAGGACTGAAATGAGGGTAACTCGGTTCAGAAAGGGACTTTGTCCACTAAGATAGTCTTGGCAATGAGTCTTGACTAATAAGAAATGATTCTATATGATTATGTGTGTATTATATAAAGTTTCATGTTTTAAGTTATGATTATTGGGATTTCATTTCACTACTATGATTTATCCCATGTTATGATATTATGATCTCTTTTGCAGGTTAAGATTTCCAAAATGTTATGTTCTTATGAATATGATGTGATTGATTTTTCTTTTGTTTACCTTTACTGAGAATTTGAGCTCACCCTTTTATGTTTTCTTTTCCCCAGGATATAAAGAAAGGTTTTAGGTAAGAAAAAAAGGGAAGATCTTTATGGGAGATGTTGAAGATCTTTCACCATGATTAGAAGATTACGTTCTGAGTTTCCAAAGACACTAAACTATTAGGGTCCTTGTGTGTGTGTTTTTGTTATGTAATAAGTATTCTGCAAAAGTAATGTAATGTCCATGTACGTCAAGCTTTGGGTCTCTACAGTGATGAAAAACAAATCACATTTATTCATGTAGGTGATAGTTCACATGTATGCAGGAACGACATTTTCATTGTTTCTGACTGGAATGGTGTGAATATAAATGATATATTAATCTTTAATAATGATAAATATTTCATTATATTAATAGATAGATATTAATTCCATCCATAGTACCAATAATTATAGATGATGATGGATTAGAAATTATATTTGTTCGTGAGGTGGTGGAGTGTCGTACACACGAATGAAAAAATCATTTCACATTTGTCAAAATCAGAGGACGATTTAGGTCGAAATATTACCATTTTATATTAGTTTTATATTTATTATACATAATTTATTATTTAATAATGGTTTAATAATATTGGAGGGAAGTGGAAGAAGAAATTAAAATTAAAAACACATTTTAAAAGGAAATATCTTCCTCAGAACTCCTCCTTTGATTAAAACCTTAAGACCACTAAGGTTTGTTTTCATCCTAAAGTAAGTCATATATGATGAAGGGAGGGAACCTATGAATGTATTTGGTTAGTTATTGGTTGAACCATATAGTTATTTAATTGTGATCTAAATAGAGTAATGTGTTATCATTAATTTGAGAAAAGAGGGGAACCCTTGGAATTCATCAATATATTAAATTAATATAAATTAATTTTTAATTATATATGTGTAAAAAGTGATTTATTTATAAGATATGTTGTGTTGGGATCGAAAAAAGTTAATCCAATAAAAATTAAACATTTTTTTACAATTGTTTTAAACCTTATGTTTTTATCCCTTATAACTCTTACATGGATGTTATGTTAATTACACTTTGAGTGATAATATAATTAGTATAAAAAAATGAAAATTAAAAGAAAAATTTAATAAATTTTATGATGTATATAAATTAGTTTCCATAAAATTATATTTTTTTTAAATTTATTTCACTTAATAAAATATTATCTATTTTAAAATATCAATAATGTCAATTTTGACACTATAAATTACCTCACTTTTAAAAAATTCGTAATCGAAAGGTAAATTTGATCCAATAATTCCAAAAATCATTAGGATATAAAATTAATCTAAAAAAATCCTGTATGAATTTAATAATATGAATTATTATTAAATTTAGTATTTTTAGTTTTATTTATTTCATATTTTATTTAACTAAATGATTATTGTATTGTCACTATAAAGAAATTATTTTAATTTTATATTTCTTAAAATGAAAAAAAATCATGATAAATATAAAAAATTATTCTTTCAAAATTTAATTTCTATTAAAATAGATACACTATAAACCCTCAATTTAAAATATTTCACTTGTTAATTTTTTAAAAAAAAATATGACATTTCATTGAATATAATATTATAAATGTCATATTCTTAAAAATGTTTAATAAAAAGATTATAATTTTGACCATAGGATTATTTTGGCTGATATACACACATAAAATTAAATTATTACAAGTGTAATGGTAATTTTATAATATTTGTAATATTATTTTAACTATTAATTTCCCATTTACATTTAACTGTGTTAAACAAAATTACAAAACTTATTATTCATAATGTCCAAAAATAAAAAACACTTATATAAATAAATTGGCACCTATGATTCCGAATATGAAATTAGTTTTAAAAACACATTAAAGAAAATTTTAATTAATTAATTAAAATTTAATCGTATTGATGAAATGAGTAAGAGTTTTTAAAGTACAAAAATTAAAAATGATTAAATGTTTATATATCCAAATTAATTGAAAAAATGATTGCAATTAAATACACTATATAAAAAGAATAAAAATGATCTAATTCTTGTTTATAATAATTAAAATATATAAGTAACACTACGAATATATTTGATGATACAATATTTTTTTAATTAAAACAATTTATTTATTCATTATTAATAAAAATGAATTTTATTTAAATAATTCCAAAAATTAAACCAAAGTAAATTTTTATATATTGAATCCAAATAAAATTATTTTTTTATCAAATATAATTTTTAATAATGTCAAAAACTATATTTAAAAATGAACACAGTCAAAAGGCGATGAAATTATTTTTTTGAAAAATATACAATTTCTTGCTGTAAAACATGATTTATTCTTATATCATGCCAATTAAATCTATTGGATGAATGTAATAACATTTTATAAAATATTTTAACATTAATATAACATTACCATTATTGTTGCATTCTTCCACCATTTTGGAAATTGTGTCCTCACATTTTATTTACATATTAAATAATTGATGAAACTGTTCCCTCATAACATTTTCAAATTCCATTGTTTCATATTCAACCATATGAATTTTTAGTGAAACCGTAACGTGAGGAATCACATTCAACTGTGTCACCTAATCCCTATAGTTAATAATATGAACTGATGGTTCCTTATAATAAATATTTACTCCCATCTGAACGACTTCTAGACTCAATACATGAGATGGATCCCATATATATGTTCTTGGAATTGAAACATGAAAGTCATCTTGTATGTAGGATAAAATTATAGGAAATTAATATATATATATATATATATAATTGATTCAATTTTATCCATGATTTCATGGGATCTAATGAACAGTGAACTCACCTTCCCATTCATTCAAAAACATTTAACACTTTTCTAGTGAGAATCTTTGAGAAAGACATGATCATCTTGCTCAAAAGAAAGATCATTCCTCATATTGTCTACATAATGTTTCATCCAACTTTGAGATTTTATTTTTTTTCAATGAATCAAATGATATTTTTATTCCATTTACCATACTAAATCTCTTCCCATAAACATTATATGACCAAATTCATACTAAAATACTGGAGCATGAAATCAATTTCCATATAATTCCAAAATTGTGACATAGCTAAATGAGATCGATAAGTGTTATTATAAGAAAAAATCAACCAAATAATGATGTTGATCCCAAATTCTCTAGTAATCCATGGAAAAATTATGTTTTACATCCACCATGGTCTGCATTTTTTAACCTAACTATCCATAAAATGGATGATGAAAGATTGTGATAAAATTTAACTCAGTTCCCAATGTCTTTTGGAGGTATTTTCAAAAAATATAATGGAACTTTGGATCACGATTTTAAAAAATATTGAGAGGAAATCCATGTAATATAACAATATGTTCATGTTAAATCTGTGAAATTTGAACTAGATACATATTTTTTTAGTAGAATAGAAATGAAGATTTAGTTAGTCAATCAATAATAACCCAAATATCATTGTTACCTTAATATGTATTTGGTAATCCCACTAAAAATCCATATAAATATTTTAAATTTTTCACTCTTGAACTACTGAAGGATGAATTAACCCATTTGGTAACATTATATCTTCTTTTAAAAATTGAAAATTCAATAATATCATGGTTAATAAGAAATATATATATTCATTCCATACTACTAGTAATACTCCCAATGATCTCTATATATATTAGTACTGCGAGGATTTATCAAAAATGGAGAACTATGATCTTCAAAAAAATAATTTTTTCTAAAATTATGAAAGAAAAGGATAACTTGACCTCTTAAAAAATATCAAAAGATATTATTTTTCTATTATAAATTACATAAAATTATCCTTTTTATAAAATTATATCATCTTATATAACTTGTGGCCTTCCGGTTATGAATTCTTAATTCTCTCGGATTGATATGATTTCACGAACACCTAAAAATGATATAGAAACATACTGTACAAAAAAATGTCCAAATGTAAATTCATCAAGTCATTAACTCAGGGAGAATGTGCTAAACATAACATTGATAATTTTGAATTATTTTTTTGAATCAACTAATTAGATACTTTGTATTATTTTACTGTTTGGTAATGAATAATAAAATCAAAATCCTTGCTTATTTCTATCCATCTGGTCTGTCTCACATTCAATTAAATTTTAGAGAATATATAAATCAAAATTATTTCTTCATTATATATTACAACAATTACTCCATAATATGATTCCATTATATTTTTAAATCTAAAAAACATTTCATAATTCAAAATCATGTAAAGGGTAATTAAACTCGTGATGTTTGAAATGAAATGAAACATAAGAAATTTTCTAATCTTTTCTCATTTGGAAATAACCATGCCCTCTAAATGAAGAATAACTATAGATAAAAAATTCACAATTTCTGCAAGGCATACCTAAGATTGGAGAATTCACCAATCATCTTTTTAATTCATGAAAACAATAATCATGTTCATTTTTCCACATTAACATAACCTTTTTTTGACTAAATTTGTTAGTGGGATAATTACTATTCAATTTTTTCAAAAAAATCAATAATAATATCATGTTCATCCAAGAAAACTATAAATATTAGTTATATTTATGAGTCATGGAAATTAATCAACAATATTTATTTTTGTAGGATAAGGGGATAATCCATAATTAGAAACAATTATACCAAGGGTAGAAATTTGTTGCATCCAAAATTTACACTTTCTATATTTATCTTATAATTTCATATCATTTAATGTTTAAAAAAACCTCTTATATTCCTTTAATTATCCACATAAAATTTAAAATGTATCAAAATAAAATCTATAAAAATAACATCAAACATATCGACAAACACATGAAACATTATATCAATAAGGTCTATGAATACATAAGGTGAATTGGATAACCGAAATTGAATAAAAAAATTCATAATGCACATACCTATTTTGAAATGTTGTCTTCATAATATCTTCATCCATTACATTCAACATATGGTACCCAGACCTCAGATAATCCTTCGATATATAATATTCTCCTATGAGTGGATCAAACAAATAATTTATAGGAGTAAAATGCTACTTGATTTTAATCCTGATGTTATTTAATGATCTATAATCAATGAAAAGTCTCATTCGACCATCTATATTTATTAAAAACAATATAAGATAATTGTAAGGTGCATTAATAGGTCTGATGTAACCTTTATCTTAGAAATGAAACAATTTCTATCCCAAATATAAAATTTCAACATGATCCAATTAATAAGGGGTTTTTTAAATTACCATAGCATCTAGAAAATTTTCCACAGTAAATTCAACCTCTCGATTATGAATAACACTAAGAAATTTATCTTGAAAAACATCTATGTATTCATTTACAACTAAAGCATCAGAAATTTGAACTATCTCTATATATTAAACAATATGAATAGGTGACTTTTATTTCTATCTATGATCAATTTCTCAGCTTCTTGGTATGTTATTAAAGCTATAAAGCCATTTAACACAACTTTTTAGGCATAATAATCTATTTTATCCTGATAATTGGAATTCATATCCATATAAATAATGATATCAAACTCTATTATGACCAATTAAATAAGATTTTTAGGAAATACCATCCCACATACAATAATAATAAGATTTCTAAAAGTAATGTATTGTGTTATACATCCACCCAGATTTTCCACCAAAATATATTCCTTACATTGATTAGGTAATATTCCTATTTTACAAGAAAATTTATCAAAAATAAACAAATGTGATCATCTATAATCTAAGAGGGTATTAGAATTATTATAATACACAAGTAACATACCTATCACCACTTCCTCTAATGACCCAACATCATCTTTAGGGGTAATAAATGACCTTGACAAACCTTCCTATTTTTTATCCTGAAAATTCCCATATTATGAAACTAAATTTGGACACATATTTGCATAATGAAACAACTAATTATAGCTAAAATATCTCACAGCTGTATTGATATAAATTTCCCCATTCTTTGGTTCCATTGGATTCTTTTCTATGCATTCATGTCTATGTGGGAAAACATTCCACATAGGTTATATATCCATGGATTCATAATACATTCCCTAAGGTAATTTTTAATACCCTTACTACATGATTGGAACTTTATTTTCGAACCACCATATTTCAATTTTATATGTTTTCCTATCTCCTTCCACCATAACAGGTTCTTACATTCAACACTACTAAGATAATAGGATTCAAAAATAACTATATCAATATTTCCAACTTGACAAAAAATATTATCAAAGATTTTTAATTTTTAAGAGACCAAATTTAATTGTAGATCTATATTCAATCCTGAGTAGAACTGATAATTTTTATATCAGTGCACCGAATAAAATCCAAAACAAACATATAAAATATTGTGATGTTTTATTCATATTATTTTACATAATATTAATTTTTTTCTAAATTATAGAAAAAATTTTCCCATTCGGAGTCATAAATCCATAGTGAAATATTTTTGAAGACTAATACCCGTTTTTTATTCTTATTTGATAGAATTATGATTATATTTCTCTCTAGTATTCTTACCCAAAGACCACCACAAATTGGATTCACCTTCAAAATAATAAAATGAAAGGGTTAACATTTGGTTTTTTGAACATCCCACGACAACAAATAAAATTTCTAAAGAATTGGTCCTTCCTTCAGCTACAATCGAGTAAGATAATCTGCTGAAAAATAGGGGATGTTTCCTCACAAAATTATCCACAAAAAACATGTTCTTTCAAGGAAGATTTTGTTTTTCTTTATCATATATACCACCACAACTTATTTCCCAAGTCAACTAATCCATTTTAGTAAAAAACTATTTTTTTCCAATTCAAACCATATCGGGATGCTATTTTCGAAGGTTGTTTTTCACTATAAGAATTCATAGAAACACTATACATTATGGTATGATTCATTTAAGGATGTATCATATTGGTGATAAGGTTCTTATGTAAAATTATTGGTAATTGATTTACCAAGTTAGGATTTGTTCCCATTGTATTGATCCTTATAATATAAATAATGTTTATAATTTTGGTGAAATATAAGTATGTCATGAGAAGAGTGGTCAAAGTATTACTATTAATGGGTATAGATTTAATCGCTTTTATAATTATTGTATAAAGTATCCCATGGTGGAATACACCATCAAGAAGCTACATACCTATAAATCCCACAAAGTTTTATCCTTACTTCCCATATTCTATTTTTTTATAGTGAGGACATTGCATGCTCTAGTTATAGGGGAATGGGTATATTCTTTGCTTAGTTATTGATTTTAATAATTTTTATTATTTTCCAATTTTTTGTTTTTTGGATTGTATTGTATCATTTCTCTTATTTTAAATGACCCAAATTTTTTTCCATAATTCTGAATTTTTTTCTCTCATTATCATAGAAAATTATTCCTTCTCAATCATGGATTTTATTGAAAATACATGAGACATTTCCCTATATAATTTTTTTTAACATTTAAAATAATTGATTCAATAAGGATATGTGTTTTTAGCGTGATATTTTCAATGGGGTGTGATTTTTAGTAAATTGGTTTTTTTCAATGATATAAATTATTGGATCTCTTTGAAACCATTGATAATAGTGGTACCCTTTGTCTGAGTAGTTTTTGAGAAATTGTGTCATATAATATATACACCCATATTTTTCAAAAAACTATTAACTGATATTATTTATTAATTGATAGATGTAAAATTTGTAATTGGTTAATATTTATCATCATTCTATGATGAGTTTTCTATACGTTCGTTCCTTATGTAATCTATTTCATTACTATATCGGAATGACCTATGCATGTGTTCCTATTATCTGACTATTGTACGCACTAAAAATTATAACTAAAAAAATATTAAAAAAACCAACAACAAAAAATATAGGTTGTGTCTTGGGATAGATAAAAACCAATATTCATCAAATTTTTATTTTTTTTATAACTTTTATAATTACAGTCGTGAGGAGATCAAACAAGTGTTTAACAATGAGTGTGGGATTTTTTTGATATTAATTTTTATTAAAACATTAATAAATGAGGGGATTGAAGAAATTTACATCATGTGGAGAAATGTAGATTGGGAGATTAAGGGTGGAATTTATGTAATTCTTAATTGAGTGGGATAATTCATCTTTTTGAATTTCATTCAGATAAAATTTATGAAAGAAATTATTCCATGATCCCTGAGATTAACTCATTGGTGTGATTGTTTCTTTGATCAATTTTCATTCATGAATTTAATTTTCATTCAATTTTAAATAATCATGATGATTTAAATATAAACTTGTATCAATTTTTAAATGTGACTTTTCCCATTAGTCAAAAATTTAATGTGTGGGGGTGTGATTGCACCACGAATCAGTTTTCAATTTCACCCTTCACACCACATAATTAAACAAATTTTTTATTGTAAATAAAAATTACAATAAAAAAGTTATATCCATGTTTGAATATATTATTTTGATTTAATCTATGTTTAAAATGGTAATTTCACTTTTTTTATCATTTATTGTAGTTGGAGATTCTTTGGAGGAGCCAAGATGAAGTGGAAGAAAAATGGTCCGAATTTCCCGGGAGCCCACAAACACATGTCTACTATTTGGAAGGTTTTGAGAAATAAGTGACTATGTATGGTCTGATATTTTTTGGACTGGTCAAAAAAATGGTTCACATCTATTATGAAGAAAACCAACCCCAATTAGCCTATTAGGTGGCCAAACTGAACTGATCTGTTCAAGCAACCAAATATGCATGATGTTAAAAGTGGAGTGTCAGGTTTCCTATATATCTATACTTGTTGGACTATAAATGATATAAACAATTTTGTGGATATATTCAATAAAAATGTAAAAAAACTTCTAGGTTTTGTATAAAGTTATTTAAGACATCATGGAAGTCCAAAACCATGGGACCATGTAATGGCCCGGACCTCTCTGGCACATTCCTTTGTCAAAAGAAGGCTACAAGTGTTCTAGAGGGTAAAATGGACTTTTCCCACACTTTCCAGAATTTTGAAACTACACGCCGTGTAGTTTGAGTACACGCCGTGTACCCCCTTGCTGGGTATACCCCGTGTTGCAGACTGTGTCCTTGTCGTGTGCAATAAATGGGTGCACGTCGTATGGCCAGTTCTACACGCCGTGTAGACCTTCCCCTCGTACGCATTACCAGTCAACGGTCGTGTACCATGTTGGAGACATGTCCTTGTCATGTGCAATAAATGAGTATACGTCGTGTGCCTAAACTACACGCCATGTAGTCCTTCCCCACGTATGCGTTACCCTCAAACCGTGTGTTGACCAGTCAACGGCCGCGGAGCCGCGTTGGAGACCACGTGGAGACCATGTGAAAACGGCTAAGTACACGTCGTGTACCATAAGTACATGTCGTGTCCTTTTTCTTTTTATTCCTATAAAAGGACGGGTCCCCTCCTCCTTTCAACTCACACCTCTCCTCCCCTCTCCTCTGAGCAAAGCTCTCTTAAGAGACACGAAGGCTCTTTCTTCCATAACTTTTTCATCCGAGCTCCGATTTACAATCTGTCAGCGGCCACGGGATCGTAATGATGAGGTGGAAATTCCGAGCTTAGATCCGTTGTCTTCCCTTTGGCTTCTCCTCTCCAACTTCCACCCGAGGAGGTTTTTTCGGGACGTCGACGAACGTCTTCTAAAGTTGATTTGGGGGATCATTGTGACCAGAACCTGTTGAAGTAGGGATCTCACCTTTGTCTCTCTAATTTGTGTATCATGCAGGGCGGGTATACTTTTTGTTTTCATGAGAAACAGTTGAACCATTAAATAAAGATAATAACTGGTTAAACAATGGGGTTGCGAAGTTAGTGATTGTTGTTACCTTACTTTTTATATCCTCTTATATTATAATTGTGAATTGAATGAGCTTCTACCTACTGAAAATCATGGTCGTTGGGGGATTTGCTTACACAATTAAATGTTGCCCTCTCCTTCTGTATTTTCTTATGTTTGGAAGCTTGTGGAATGTGGAAATTGGATAATCACGTAAAGTTGGTTGATTAAATGGAAATCTGGAACCCTTGTATGATCACCTCGGTTAAACAAAATGGAATAATGAACATGTGGATGTTGGCTTGGTTATGTGGCATGTGATGGGGGTGTTTTGTGGGTTGTTGTGAAATGGGTGAGCAGCGGGGCTGCGGTTGGCTTGGTTATGGGGAGGTGTGAATGTTTAGTGGTGATGGGCAGTGGGGCTGCAATAAATGGTATTAAAGGGATAATAATGTATGGTGTGGCGGTTGGCAGCGGGGCCGCAGGGTTGGGTTTTAATGTGAACGGGTTATGGGTTGTGATTAATAAATAAAAGTGGAAGAATTAATGAATGGTGGGGCTTGGTAATGAAATGGAAATAATAATTAATGGTTTGGTTGGTTAATAAGAAGGGACTTGCCGTGTTGTTGTGTTTTCCTAAATTACCTTGTGGATGGAAGGGATATGTTTTAAAAACGTTTGAAGTGGTTGGTTGTGGATAGTTTCCCAGTAGTTAAGGAACTAAATAAGCTAATTTCTACTGAAACGTGAAAACCTTAATGGGTTTGGGGTTGTTTGTTATATGCATGTTTTGTGATAGCAGTGTCGAGGTACGTGCTCAGTTTCTCTTTTTAGAAGCCATAGGTTGGACTGAGTGGTTGCTATATATATATATATATATATATCTGTATATTATGTGTTTCATCGCACCGCACCAATGTTGAGCACTTAGTGTCGAACACTCCCATTTCATGGGAGAGGGTGTTTTCCCAAAGTTACTAGCTTCTTCCTGCTCCTTCTCCCCTAGGCTGTGATGGCTTGAGGCGACCTTACACCCAAGACTCTTCGGGTAGGTTTTGATTGGGGTGATTAGGACCAAGACTCTTTGGGAAGTCTTATAGGCTATAATGGATTGAGGCGACCTTACACCGAAGACTCTTCAGGTAGGTTTCAATTTCAGGCCCAGGTGTCTTTGGGTGAGAGTTCTGTTACTATTACTGTTCCCAAGAATCTTCGGGATGAGTCCTAGGTGTCTTCGGGAGGGTATGTGGTTGTGGTAGTGAGGCCCAGGTGTGTGCGGGCAGGATACGTGGTGGTGAGGCCCAAGTGTGTGCGGGCGGGATATGTGGTTGTGAGGCCCAGGTGTGTGCGGGTGGGGAGAGTGTGACAGTGTCAGGACGTTCAGTTAACTAATGTGAAATGGTGTGGGGTACCCAATACTCTTGTTCTTATACTACTACTACCTGTTGTGATTGTGTTTTGGTGAGTGTGGCTGACAAGGTTGGGCGGATAGATTTCCTTGCTAGGTTTCTTCTATTGTTCTCACGGGACATTAGGATGTCTTCCCACTTGTGCATGAGAGCTTTAGGTTTCCCTACTGAGTATACTTGTATGCTCACCCTACGTTTACTTTCAGGTTTCTAGGAGGACTACCAGGGCCATGCGGGACCCTACTAGTCAGGCAGTAGGAGTTGTTGCAGTTGTTGTTCTCTTGTTTTCTTTTGCTATTGTAATTTTGAGCTTTCGTGTACTTGTACCTTGTTATAAAATTGTTTAAACATGCATGTGGGCTTGGTTTGGGTTTATTTATATACACTTGTTCTTTTTTCCTTTTTGGTGGTTGACTTGTCCTATCCCGATCCTAAATAATAATAAAAAAGGGTAATGCCTCCCATATTTGGGAAAACTCATACCCTTGGTGCTAGTCGCCAACCCGGGGCCTACTGGAGGCGAGACTCGGGGGTCATTATCTCCCTTTCACCATTGCTAGCTCAGGAGGGGCATCTTTGGTGGGAGGGGGTCGTGACAGAATGGTATCAGAGATGATGGTTGAGAGATAGGATGGAGTCTGTAGTTAGGCACAGTGAGGATTTCATGGGATGGTAGGGAAAAAGTGTTAGTTAACCTTGGTGCGTGATATAGGCTAGGGAATACCGGCTAGGACACGGGATGTTAGGGCCCCCCGTGATCCGATGCAAGGACTCTGAGCCTACCGAACGACCAAGTGAGACTACATTTATTGCAGGGTAGAGACCCTAGGGAAGGTACATGCATCATCATGATTGTGTTTTACTTGATTTGGGTGTTATGGGAAAGAAATTAAAATAAAATGATAAATAAAACCTTGAGTTTTTCCTTACTACTTGGGCTTAGGCGAACCTTGTTTACCGTACAGCTATGGCACCTGGACGTCGTCCCCGAGTGGCTCAGATGGCCGAGGCCCAGCAGATCCAGGCGGTCGATCAGTTGAAGATTGACCGAGAGGAGGAAGATAGCCAGTGGCAGAAGACTCTCCATTCCTTCCAGCGGCAGACCCTCAATAAGTACGAGGGTAATACTTCGGATATGGAGATGGAGGGGTGGCATGAGGAGCTAGGGATCACTTTCACCTTGATCTGTGCTCCGAGGGAGTACTGGGTTCCCCTAGCAGTCAGTCAGCTGAGAGGTGTGGTGCGACAGTGGTGGACGCTCTACCTCAGTGAGAGGATAGAGGAAGAGGTTCCATGGGCTGACTTTGAGAAGGAATTCCGAGAGGAATTCCATTCTTCCATGATCAAGGAGGAGAAGCGGCAATAGTTACTCTCCCTTCAGCAGGGGATTATGTCGATACGAGAGCTGGGGATCAAGTTCAAGGATCTCCTGCGCTTTGCTCTGGATCTCTTTCCGGATGAGGAGTCTCGTGCGAGACGTTTGGAGGAGGCGCTTCGTCCTTCGCTCCAGTATGATGTCACCCCCTTCACCCTTACGACGTACTTGGCGGTGCAGAAGAAGGCAGAGGTCATACAGAGGATGCACGCGCTGGGAGGTGCAATGCATGAGGTGTTTCAGCCAGGTTCGTCGAAGGGGAAGGCAGTCAGCAGCAGGTCACCTGTAATAGGACCTTCCAGGTTCATGCCAGTGGGGAGCAGGCCCCAGCAGTTCCATTTCAGATCTTCGGGTCCTCGTCCCTTTTCCACGAGCCCAGGACCGAGGTTTTTTTCTTGTGGAGGTTTCGGGCATGTTCAGAGTCGGTGCCCGACCCGAGCTCCGTACAGTGGAGGTGGGTAGGTTCAGCGCCCACCGCAGCAGCACCAGTTGCTAGAGAGGCCTTTCTAGCTGCAGAAGGACCATGCTTCTCCGAGGGAAGACTTTGCGGGAGGAGGCCGACCTCAGGGTGATCCTCAGGGACCTCGACCAGGGCATGTTCGGGGAAGTGGATGACATCATAGAGGCATAGGAGCTGGGCATGGACAGTTTCACGCAGCAGAGTTGGAAACTCCAGCGGGACCAGAGGTGGTACGAGGTACGATTTGTTTTTTCAGCACTCTTGTTTCTGATTTGTTCGATTCGGGAGCCTCGCACTCTTCTGTTTCACCTAGTCTATCCCATGATTTGGGATTAGACATAGAGAGACTTTCCATACCACTGGTACTGAGTACACAAGTTGGGGGCCAAACCAGCGTATCTTGTGTTTTCCGAGGATGTGGGATGACGTTGGGACCACATCGATCTAGTGGATACCTTCTTTTGTTACAGAGGCAGCCATACGATGTCATCCTAGGCATCAACAAGTTGTTTTCTGTTCGTGCCGTTATCGACTGCTTCCGGAGAAGAGTCGTGTTCTCCGACGTGGATGGACAGCGTGTATCTTTTGTTGGCAAGAGGAGCTATCAGGAAGGAAGCCGGCATGTGGAGCCTCTCCTTTCCTTGTTGAGCGGGTTATTGGTGGTTCTAGCTGATACAGAGATGATGGATGTCCCAAAAGTTGTTGGGGAGTTCCTCTATGTTTTTCCTGAGGAGTTTGTGACTCTACCCCCCCCCCCCCCCCCCCGACGAGACGTTGAATTTGGTATACACTTACAGCCTGGTGCCCGTCCGATTTCAATGGCCCCTTATCGAATGGCACCTTCGGAGTTGCGGGAGTTGCAGATTCAGATTGACGATATAATGGAGAAGGGTTTTGTTTGACCCAGTGTGTCGCCATGGGGTGCTCCAGTTTTGTTCGTGAAGAAGGCAGATGGTGGTCTCAGGCTATGCATAGTCTATCGAAGGCTGAACCAGGTAACGGTCAAGAACCGTTACCCCCTTCCAAGGATAGATGATCTCTTCGACCAGCTGAGGGGAGCAGGTTGGTTTTCTAAGACTGATCTACGATCGGGATATCATCAGCTGAGGGTGAAGGACAGTGACATCTCGAAGACATCTTTCAGGTGTAGGTAAGGGCACTTCGAGTTTGTAGTGATGTCGTTTGGAGTTATGAATGCACCAGCTGTGTTCATGGGACTTATGAACATTGTCTTCCGAGAGTTTCTGGACCGGTTCGTCGTTGTGTTTATCGATGACATCCTGATCTACTCAAGATCAGAGGAGGAGCACGTTGAGCATCTCAAGGCAGTCTTGGAAGTCCTTCGACACCACCAGCTTTATTGGAAATTTTCGTGGGCACGTGGTATCTCAGCATGGAGTATCGGTGGACCCGTCGAAGGTGGAGGCAGTTGTTTCTTGGGAAGCACCCAAGAGCGTGGCAGAAGTTCGTAGTTTCCTGGGGTTGGCAGGTTACTATCGGAGGTTCGTTTCAGACTTCTATCAAGTTGTTGCTTCATTGACAGTTTTGACTAGGAAGAATCAGGTCTTCCTATGGAGCGATCAGTGCCAGAAAGATTTTGACTACCTGAAGGAGAAGTTGGTTAGTGCTCCTGTGCTCAAGTTTCCAGAGGAAGGGTTTTTGTATGAAGTGTTTTCTGATGCTTCTGGCCTTGGTCTGAGGTGCATGCTGATTTAGAAGAAGGGCATTATTTGTTATGGATCTAGGCAGTTGCGCCCTCACGAGCGTAACTATGCCACCCATGACCTGGAGCTTGCAGCAGTAGTGTTTGCATTGAAGTTGTGGCGACATTACTTCTTTGGGGAGCGCTTTGTGGTCTTCTCAGATCACAAGAGCCTGTGTTATATATTCTCCCAGCATGACCTGAACTTACAGCAGCAGAGATGGGTCGAGTCTCTCCAAGACTATGACTTTGAGATCTCTTACACTAAAGGTAAGGGCAACTTTGTGGCTGATTCCCTGAGCAGGAAGTCACATAAGGAAGTGGTTCGGGAATCCGCCGATGCTTGGAAGGCGATGGGAGAGTTGGCTTCCCTACACTTAGATACAAGGGAAGAAGGTGTTAGAGGGTGTTTGTTCCAAATGACGATGCAGTCCTCCTTGTTGCAGCAGGTGGAAGAGTCTCAGTGGGGGGACTCCGAGGCGGAAGTGATGCGAGATTGAGTCGATCAGGGGAACGCTCCAGAAGGATGGTTAGAGGACAGCTGACATCGGATGATTTTCCATGGAAGGTTGTTTGTTCTGGAGGCAATGCGTGAGGGAGTTCCCCATGAGTTCCATAGCTCTGCCTTGGCGGTACATCCAGGAGTTTCAAAAATTTACTGAGGCCTGAGGGATCAGTTTTGGTGGCCCGGGGTGAAACGGGAAGTGGCGGAGTTTGTGGCTAAGTTCCTAGTGTGTTAGCAAGTGAAGGCTGAACACCGTGTTCCCGGTGGTTTGTTGCATCCTTTAGATGTCCGAGAGTGGAAGTGGGATGACATCTCAATGGACTTCATCACAGGACTACCCAGAGCTCAAGGTGGTTATGATGCTATCTGGGTAGTGGTGGATCGTCTGATGAAATCGGCTCACTTCTTAGCAATCAAGGAGTCGGGCCCAGTGAGTACCTTAGCCCAGAGGTACGTAGACGAGGTGGTGCGCTTGCATGGAGTTCTGAGGACTATCGTATCAGACCAGGATACTCAGTTTACCTCACGAGTCTGGAGGGGTTTACAGCATGATTTTGGCACCCAGCTACGCCTTAGCACTGCTTTCCACCCCCAGACCGACGGGCAGACAGAGCGGACTATCCAGACGCTGGAGGACATGCTGCGAGCATGCGTTCTAGATTTCGAAGGATCATGGGTACGACACTTTCCTTTAGTAGAGTTTGCCTAAAACAACAGCTTCCACTATACTATTGGCATGGGACCGTTTGAGGCTTTGTATAGAAGGCCATGTCGTTCACCCATTTGCTGGGCAGAGGTTGGTGAGACAGGTGCTCTTCGGCCAGAGGTAGTGCAGAGCACCACGGAGAAAGTCCAGCTTGTACGTGAGAGGATGAAGGTGGCTCAAGATCGACAGAAGTCTTATGCTGATCGTCGGAGGAGGCCCTTGGAGTTCGAGGTGGGAGATCATGTGTTCTTGAAGGTTTCCCCTCGACGGGGGTAGCGGAGGTTTGGGAAGGGGAGCAAGCTCTCACCTAGGTTCATCGGAACTTTTGAGGTGTTGAGGCGAGTTGGCGAGGTGGCATATCAGCTGGCCCTGCCACCTCAGATGGAGAAAGTCCATGACGTCTTCCATGTCTCCCAGCTTCTTCGGTACTTACAGGATGACTCTCACATTATCGACTGGGGAGAGTTAGATATGGGAGACGATGCGACCTTCGAGGAGCGACCAGTTAGAATAGAGGATCGCAAAGAGAAGGTGCTCTGTGGATGAACCATTCCCTTGGTTCTTGTGTTGTGGAGGCATGGTGGTCTCGAGGAGAACACTTGGGAGCGGGAGACCCAGATGCACACTCAGTACCCGGAGTTGTTTTGACTTGTGTTTTTCCCCTTGTTCTTCTGAGCTTTGTGTTGATGTTGTACTCTGTACCTTTGATATATGGAATGATTGGCTTGTCAGTTGTGAGACATTTTGTTTTCTTATTCCCTAGTGATGTGTAACATGTCCAGATGTGTGAGAAAGGGAAAAACCTGACCCTTAATCAAGACGCATTAATGAGGATGCGATTGAACCCGTGCAGGCAAGTCAGTGCCACCTAAAGCGGATAATATCTCGTCATAGGTGAAGGAATTTCCCAAACCCATGTGTTCGGGCAGTGTGTTGGTTGTGTGGTGTTGGGGTTAGTGAGAGTTGAAAAATCCTAATGTGTGAAAGTGGGAAGACCTAATTCTTAATCGAGACGCATTAATGAGGATGCGATTAAACCCGTGCAGGCGAGTCAGTGCCGCCTAAAGTAGATAATATCTCGACATAGGAGAAGGAATTCCTAACACATATGATTAGGGTGTTGGTTGGGTTCCTATTATAACGAGAACCCTAAGAGGTATCTTGTTGGGTTACCCTGGGTTGGTTTTTGAATTCTCGGGGATGAGAATGTTTTAATAGGTATCTGATGTAATGGCTCAGACCTCTCTGGCTCATTCCTTTGTCAAAAGAAGGCTAAAAGTGTTCTGGAGGGTAAAATGGACTTTTCCCACACCTTCCAGAATTTTGAAACTACACGCCGTGTAGTTTGAGTACACGCCGTGTACCCCCTTACCGGGTATACCCCGTGTTGCACACTGTGTCCTTGTTGTGTGCAATAAATGGGTGCACGCCGTGTGACCAGTTCTACACGCCGTGTAGACCTTCCCCGTGTACGCGTTACCAGTCAACGGCCTTGTACCGTGTTGGAGCCGTGTCCTTGACATGTGCAATAAATTAGTACACGTCGTGTGTCTAAACTACACGTCGTGTAGTCCTTCCCCGCGTATGCGTTACCCTCAAACCGTGTGTTGACCAGTCAACGGCCGTAGAGCCGCGTTGGAGGCCGCGTGGAGACCGTGTGAAAACGGCCAAGTACACGTCGTGTACCATAAGTACACACCGTGTACTTTTTCTTTTCATGCCTATAAAAGGAGGGGTCCCCTCCTCATTTCAACTCACACCTCTCCTCCCCTCTCCTCTGAGAAGAGCTCTCTTAAGAGACTCGAAGGCTCTTTCTTCCATAACTTTTTCATCTGAGCTCCGATTTACGATCCGTCAGTGGCCACGAGATCATAATGACGAGTCGGAACTTCCGATCCTGGATCTATTGTCTTTACTTTGGCTTCTCTTCTCCGAATTCCACCCGAGGAGGTTTTTCCAGGACGCCAACGAACATCTTCTAAAGTTGATTCGGGAGAGCGTTGTGACCAGAACCTGTTGAAGAAGGGATATTACCTTTGTCTCTCTAATTTGTGTATCATGCGGGGCAGGTATCCTTTTTGTTTTCATGAGAAACAGTTGAACCATTAAATAAAGATAATAACTGGTTAAAGAATGGGGTTGGGAAGTTAGTGATTGTTGTTACTTTACTTTTTATATCCTCTGATATTATAATTGTGAATTGAATAAGATTCTACCTACTAAAAATCACGGTCGTTGGGGGCCTTTGCTTACGCAATTAAATGTTTCCATCTCCTTCTGTATTTTCTTATGGTTGGAAGCTTGTGGAATGTAGAAATTGGATAATCACGTAAAGTTGGCTGATTAAATGGAAATATGGAACCCTTGTGTGATCTCCCCGATTAAACAAAATGGAATAATGAACATGTGGATGTTGGCTTGGTTACGTGGCATGTGATGGGGGTGTTTTGTGGGTTGTTGTGAAATGGGTGAGCAGCGGGGCTGCGGTTGGCTTTGTTATGGGAAGGTGTGAATGTTTAATGGTGATGGGCAGTGGGGCTGCAAGAAATGGTATTAAAGGGATAATAATGTATGGTGTGGTGGTTGGCAGTGGGGCCGCAGGGTTGGGTTTTAATGTGAACGGGTTATGGGTTGTGATTAATAAATAAAAGTGGAAGAATTAATGAATGGTGGGGCTTGGTAATGAAACAGAAATAATAATTAATGGTTTGGTTGGTTAATAAGAAGGGACTTTCTGTGTTGCTGTGTTTTCCTAACTTACCTTGTGGATGGCAGGGATATGTTTTACGAACGTTTGAAGTGGTTGGTTGTGGATAGTTGGCCAGTAGTTAAGGAACTAAATAACATAATTTCTGCTGAAATGTGAAAACCTTAATGGGGTTGGGGTTGTTTTTTGTAAGCATGTTTCGTGATAACAGTGCCAAGGCACGTGCTCAGTTTCTCTTTTTAGAATCCATAGGTTGGGCTGAGTGGTTGCTATATATATATATATCTGTATCTTTTGTGTTTTATCGCGCGCACCGTACCCATTTGAGCACTTAGTGCCGAACACTCCCATTTCATGGGAGAGGGTGTTTTCCCACATTTACTACCTCCTTCATGCTCCTTCTCCCCTAGGATTTGATGGCTTGAGGCGACCTTACACCCAAGACTCTTCGGGTAGGTTTTGATTGGGGTGATTAGGCCCAAGACTCTTCGGGCAGGCCTATAGGCTATAATGGCTTGAGGAGACCTTACACCTAAGACTCTTCAGGTAGGTTTCGATTTCAGGCCCAGGTGTCTTCGGGCGAGAGTTCTGTTACTATTACTATTCCCAAGAATCTTCGTGATGAGGCCCAGGTGTCTTCGGGTGGGGATGTGGTTGTGGTAGTGAGGCCCAGGTGTGTGAGGGTGGGATATGTGGTGGTGAGGCCCAGGTGTGTGTGGGCGGGATATGTGGTTGTGAGGCCTAGGTGTGTGCAGGCGGGGAGAGTGTGACAGTGTCAGGACGTTCAGTTAACTAATGGTAAATGGTGTGGGGTACCCAATACTCTTGTTCTTATACTACTACTACCAGTTGTGATTGTGTTTTGGTGAGTGTGGATGGAAAGGTTGGGCGGATAGATTTCCTTATTAGGTTTCTTCTTTTGTTCTCACGGGACATTAGGATGTCTTCCCACTTGTGCACGAGAGCTTTAGGTTTCCCAACTGAGTATACTTGTATGCTCACCCTACGTTTACTTTCAGGTTTACAGGAGGACTACCCGGGCCGTGCGGGACCCTACTAGTCAGGCAGTTGGAGTTGTTGCAGTTGTTGTTCTATTGTTTTCTTTTGGTATTTTACTTTTGAGCTTTCTTTTACTTGTACCTTGTTATAAAATTGTTTAAACATGCATGTGGTCTTGGTTTGGGTTTATTTATATACACTTGTTCTTTTTTTCCTTTTTGGTGGTTGACTTGTCCTATTTCCCGATCCAAAATAATAAAAAAAGGGTAATGCCTCCCATATTTGTGAAAACTCATACCCTTGGTGCTAGTCGCCAACCCGGGGCCTACTGGAGGCGGGACTCGAGGGTCATTATCTCCCTTTCACCATTGCCAGCTCAGGAGGGGCATCTTTGGTGGGAGGGGGTCGTGATATACCATTAGTTTCTCGAAAATAGGGTTTCAAAAACCACCTCCCATAATGGTTATAAAAGAACTCCTTTGGCATCAAAATTTCGATTTCAACTAGTCAGAAATATTCTTTCATTTTGTAGTCATAAATTAGTCTTTTACTCAATTATAAATGATTTGGAGGCCATGTGAGATTCTAATTTATCATTATTTTCATTCTCTCCTCCCGTGGAGTTCTGAAAGCCATGTGATTACTCGGTAGAACATGATGTAAATACGAAGCTTCACATTTGTAATATTTGAATGTTATTATTAATTACAAGTTATTATGTTGATTTTAAACATCCTATATTATTATATGATTTTGTTTTGTACTTTTATGTCATGATCAACACATATGATCTTGGTTTGGGGTACCCATTCATGTGATATTTCTCACCCCATACACCATTTCTTGTTCACCCTTTCTATTCTAGTGTTTGTGTGGTTCATATTACCCAATTAAAATCATAGAAACACTATATAGTCCATGTATATTTATGTAATGGTATCCAGAATTAATAACATGATAACCTAGACAACACATCTAGTTCCTTGTGTGTTTCCTTGGTGAGTTCCAATTATGACGTTGAACTAAAATCACACAATCAGTAACTATATTTAGATAATTGTTCTGTGTTACCGACTAAACCAAAGGAAGTATACTAGTATAAAATCAGTAACATTCAGGTTATTGTTGTAACAAACTAGGGATTAAATGTTCATAACACTATATCTTGAAGCGATTAAGGATGCACTTCATGAAATTTATCTAGGTTGATTATGCATAATTATTTTTGTTAATTTAAGCCATGTTTTACCACATTCCAAATTTCTATTAGATTATTATATCACCTAACCCAACTTTTTTAAAAACCCTATTCCAATTTTATTAATCAATACTTTATTTTTATATTAATGATATACGGATCTATTGAGAGAAGACCTAGTGTTTATATTATACTTCCGAAATTATGGTAAAAACTAAAGAACTAAATTTACACAAACAACAATGAGATCATACGTACACTAATTACTTCCTTCATTAAACCAAAATTAAAAGTGATTTACTATTTATTTATAAAGTAACACTGATATGAGTTGACATGGAATTATACAGAAAATCATATACTCAATCTGTATGTGGTTATACACTATCTTAGCATACCCAATGAGCATAAATGCTTCCAGAAGGATGCTATGAGGATACAACCCTCTCATGTAGCCTATTCTGAGGCTGAAGATAAAAATTTATCAAAGAAAAATGTACAAGAAGTGAAATCCCAAATTTGGATCAACAACATAGTCCCAATCAAGAAGAAGAAGAATGCAGAATTTAGGGAATGTATCGATTCCATATCACTTAATTGGAAATGCCCAATGAATGAATTCCCATTATAGATTATATAACTCTTGATAAAGTTATCTTTTGGATTAAAATACCTTTCTATCATGTATTGTAACTCAGATTACAATAAGATAAGCATATTCCCAAAATATTAGGGACTCAATTCCTTCAATGTATTAAAGTGTATATTTTTCTATCAGGTCATGATTTTTTCCTAGTGAGTGATAACACCACATATCAATATTTGATTCATCATAATTCAGTAACCTTTTTGGAAGAATACATGAATTTTTTGTAGATGATATAGTGGTCGAATGTCAAAAGTTATGTGATAACTTCATATATCATCAAACTATCTATGAAAAACTATGACAACATAGTTTGGCGATGAATCTTCTGAAATGTGATTTAGGGGTAACACTATGGAGGTTCCTTGGCTTTATAGTACTCCTATATTAAATTGAGGTTGAACAAGAATAAAATTATATCTATCAATGAATATAAAACAAGATAAATCTCAATGATATGAGTTTAATATAGACAATACTTGCTTACATTCAGTGTTTCAAACCCATTTTTTAGGGAAAATCACTCCCCTTAACCAATATAATAATATATTGAATATCCCGTAATTGGGAAAATGACTACCGAAAATACTTCCGGAGTCTTATGAAATACATAGTTTAACAACAATTCTTGATTCTACTAGTGGAAGGAAGGAAACTCATATTATCTATGGGTTCTACTAAATGCTAACTAAAAACCCCCATCACACAAATAAATTTGTGGGGAAGGAGGACAATTTCCATTACCTCATCCAAACAATGCATGGTATTGAGACCCAATAATCTGATATCAAAAAAGACCACCATGAATTCATTTTTTATGTTAAAACGTTAATTAATTACCTACATCAATATGAAGTAATTTTGGTACCACAAATTGATCGGATCTGGTAAATACTTGGTCATCCCTTCATGAATGACTGATTGGCCTGATCGGCCATCATTCAACATCAATATGTCTTCTAGTTTTTTTTATAAATATTTGTTAAAGGGAATGCTTGAGATGATTTCCTCATGTCTAATTCTACTCTAAAACATAAATATATGGACACCAACCTTCCAAAATAAGAGTTTTTTACACATAACCCTACCTAGACCTAAGATATGTATTTTTATAGAGTGTCCCATATTCCTATTGTAAAATAATGTAAAACCTGAGACATAATCAGTTCGTCTTAGGGGTTGTAATTATTTCTCTAGAAAAAAGTATTTTTTCATAATTTTTTTCATTATTCCAAGATTTTATGAAAAATAAAGCATAATACATTTCCTTCATCATGGCTATGGAATTTGCACTATAGCTGCAAATAGACTCCAGAAAATCAAAGGGAATTTTGAGCTTCTGATAAACCATATCAAAATAAAATATTCCATAAAAAAGAAAGAATTGGCCCATATCACTATATATGTCTTGGGAATAATGAAAGAGTTTCCTTATGATCCAAAATTGCATTGCATTCGTTGATTAATGATTTCTCAAGCATTAATGTTTTCTAATATATCCATAGTCTTTGTTGACCTAGATCCAGATGAAGCAATGTAACGACCCATAAATTTTTCAACGATAATTAATAATTATAATTATTTTATATAGTATAAAACATATAAAATAACAAAAATTACTCAATATAATATTTATATATTTTTAATTAATTAAATAATAGAGTTTTTGTTAATGTTAAGAAACCTTTACTAATGCAATAGTAACACAAAATTTGGAATATTAATGTGACCCTTGAAATTTGTAAATAATCCAATAGAATAGTAACCTCACCTATTAAAGTATATAAATAATTTATTAATCTTATAATTGATAATATGACATAATTATATCATATTATAATCAAATAAATGTTTTCGGAATGATAAATTATGTTTTCATATTTTTATAAAACAATAATTTTTGTTTTCAATTATAAAAATAACATAATTATTTAAAAAAAATTATTTTTATAAAATAGATACATATATTAATAATTTTATGTCTTATTATGTTACTTTAATTTTATTAGTCCCAGATAAGTTTTTAGCAGTGATATAAACTCAATTAATATTTTAAATTTTGTAACTTCATTGTTAATGATATTTATAATTTGAACATAAATTTATCAAATCTAAAAAATTAATTTCACAAAATGGAGTTTATTTTTTAGTAATATATATTTAAAAATGGAAAGGGTAAATTATTTGTTTTTTTAAAATATATTAGAATTTTTTTTGAATAGTGAATTATAGTAATTTAGGGTGAAGGAAAATAAATTATTGTTTTGTCATTTTTGAGTCAGAAAAGATGTAATTAGATATTGGTACAAACTCACATGAATTATTTACATTATTTAGTCACAAGAATACATATTATTTGTTGAATTGATGAAAAATATTTATAAATGATTAAAATAGTTATAAACACTCTTATATTCCAACTATAAATACCACCCATCACCACATCTTCTCTTCACTCCTATAAATCAATGAATATTTTCCAAATTCATCCCAATAATCTTACCAAGTATCTCCCACACATATAATATCATTTTGTATCAATAAATACCAATCATAAATGCATCAATAAGGCTCTAAAATATAATAATTCAAAAGGTAAAACCAACATTCCTTTCCTTTTAATTTTATTCTTATTTCATTTATTTTTTTATTATATCCTCACCTAAACTTATCAAATATACATGAAAATTCATGTACATTATATATACAAAAATTTTATCATTTTAATTAAATAATTATTCATAAGATCTATTATTTTCCCCTTTTTTCTAAAACTGAAATATTCACCCATGATATGTTAATTTAATGCATTTATGTATAGGGAGTTATAAATTAATTTAAAGACATTAATGGTTGATCAAAAAACCATTAATATGGTTGAAAATTATTATATTATTTGTATTATATCATTTATATTGTTCTAGAGCCGATATATGTGCATAATATTAATTGACAACAAAAGTAGTATGTAATGATCAAAAACCACCAAAATAATCTAAATGAGTATTGATAATGTCTTATCAAATTATTCATCCTCACCACAAATAACCAAATTATTTATATAACCAATAAATCTTATGAATTTTAATTAATAACAAAAAACATTTATTTTAGATATTCATTCTCAATTTATATGATTTTTCATTCCAATATACAAGTGAACCAATCTTGACATCCAGGGAAACCAATTCTCATTGTCGAAGGAATTATTTCTAATAACTCATCAAAAAGACATAAATTAAAATAATAAAATAATACTATATCAAATACAAATATTAATGGTTATTAATTAACTAATTATTGGATATAATTTTATTATCTTTTATATTATGTTCAAGTAAATAATAATTCCAGACATAAGGCAAGGTATTTTACTCGAACCTCCATTTCTTCTTTCAGAATACTATTTCACTCTCTATACAAAAATATAATGAATCATTATTTATTTTTAAACTTCCTAATTATATTTATATTATTAAAAATTTTGTATCAATATCATTTCAACATTTTTATGGTGAAGTACATGATTTAAAAAAGACCCCTTTTAAAATATTCACAATAAGCAAGAAAAATTAATGGGATCTTCTAAATTTCTCACACATTTTCAACTGAAATATATAATATAATTTTAGGAACAATTATTTTAATAAATAAACTAGCTTTTTCCTGGGAAAAAAATATTTGGATCATTTATAGTTGTATAAAAAAAATTCTTTTCTAACATTAAATGATCTTTAATATATTACTTAAATCATAGTAAAATATTCCATTGGAAATTTTTCTTTAAAAAATTCACTCTAATTGTCTCTGAATTATGATCATCAATTCCTATTTTACCTTATTAATGATCATTTATGTTTTAAATAAATTATTTCATGTACAATATAATGATACATGTTTTAGGTATTCATTATGATATGATTATGATAGATATTTATCTCCATGGGTAACCCTTATGTTTTTGTTTGATTCTTTATGTAGCACACATATTTAAAAACATTTTATGATGGGTTATCCTGAAAAATATTAAATGCATTTGGAAATGTGTATTCTCAAGAGGCGCCATGTGGAATAATCTTTGTGGCAAGCCTTGACTCATGCTCTTCCATATGCAATGATCATTTACTCATTCCGATTTCATGTTTTATATTACATCCACATTACTACGATTTGATTAGTACATGATCCAATGTTTAATATGATAGGGTTCCATTTGTTTATTCATGTTACATTCCCTTATATTTCATCATGGCGTTCCTTATAACCCATTGTCTTTTCATTATTCTTATGTTTATTCTCTTAATGATATTTTTATTTCATCAATATGTTCATCAATTCCCCTAGTTATCCTATAAAGATATAAGGTATCAATGGATGTTAGAGATCATTATTAGAATAAAATAAAATATTGTTTTATTTTCATTTCACAATTTCTAAATATATAAGTAATCTTCCAAATAATCTGTTCCTTATGATTATTTTATTGTATTTAAAGGCTAATAATGCTTAAAATCATATAATAATATGTGAAAAATCTATAACTTTTATATTTGGTATCTTATGATGGTCTATTTATTTTTGGATATTATTTGAGGATCACATTAGTAAAAACCCTGTAGATAAATACATCACAATGTGGAATCGATATTTAAACATAGATATCTATAAAAACATTACATCAATGATCAATGGTTTTGATTTATATTATTATTCACAATTTATTCATTCCCATAATTTTAATTTATTTTCTTAGATAATGTTGATAAAGATAAGAAAACATTCCAGAAATTATTTTGATTGTAAATGATATGATTTCATAAATAATAGTCCACATATGTTGAAATTGGGTCCTCAAAAGAATATGATAGTACATACCCAAATTGACCATGTTATGAATAATAACTTGAATTGTGTGGAATTCACTACTTCTACTTGTAAAGAGAACATTTTAGTTGAATCCTTTATGCGACAATGGCCACCCATGTTTAGTGGACCTTTTGATCCCATCTTCTATGACCAAGAGATTAAATCAACTAAAAATATATTCTTTATACTCCTATTATTATAAGAATATTAATTTCTGATGGTAGTCTATATTTAGAATGGGGAAGCTAATCAGAGGTGGACCCTAATCATTAACATGAGTTCCAAAGATAAAATTTATTACATAGAATTAGAATATTTCAAGAAAATATTTTTCAATAAGTATTTCAATAAGCTATCTATATTAATATAGAGAGAGTTCCTTGGTCTAAATAAAAAGGAAGACGATTCAATTAGGTAATATGAGTGAATAATTACATGGATTCAATGATATGACTCCAACATTTTCATAAACACAAAAAAAAATTAGATAAATTATTTTTCATACGAATGTCGAGTCTACAAAAATCATTGTTCATTTGAGACGTTGAAAACTATGAAGATATTTTATATTGTGCCTTCAAGGTTGAAATGGATATTGGGGACTCTTAGATACCCCATGGGACCAGAGATAAAAAAAGTTAAACGGAGTTTAAATTTATATTTTTAATAGATAAATCCATTTATTGAATGAAATACCAACATCCCACTTGTCAAAATCATGGGAAGAAGCATCATTGGAATTTGATAAATAGAATTTGGAAATGCTTTAAATAATAAAGAATGGGGAATCTTGCCAATAACTATAGAATGGATATCAATAATCCCACTAATTAAAATAATGAAGGGAAGGTCTAGATCAACACTCAACCTATAGTGAAGTGTTTCAGATTCAAGTAACATGGGAAATATAAGTACAATTTTCCTAATCCATGGGTTTTGGAGGCAATCAACATCAACAAATACCAAGGTTCCAACTAATGGAATTTACTATCACTACTACTGAGGTGGATCCAAAAAATAACTTGGTGATAGGTACTCAAGTTATTCATTCATGAATATAGAATATACTATTTGATTTTAGTTCTATGCATTATTTTATAACATTCATGTCTTGTTGAACTATTCAAACATCACTACAAAAAATAGAGGTTGAGTTATCTATGGGAATATGAAATGGGAAAACCTATTCATCCAAAGCTTATAACTCTTATCTAGTTAATCTATTTAGATTAATCTTCTTATAAAATATTTTTTTACTTATTTTCGTGGAGTTTGCTACAATATTGGGAATAGATTGGGTATCATTAAACCAAGAAAACATAGTGTGGCAGGAATGGGATATCACTATTCACATCCTGATTAATCCTTAAATTCTATACAAGTATATGGTAGTGGATAAATCACCATTAGAATATTCATCTTAATTATGGATATCATTGTCATATTAGAAATAATTTCTAACTCAAATTACTAAGGAAAAGGAGAGAATCACTATCGAATACATGACCATTGTGAATGAGTAAAATGATGTGTTGCCAAGGGAATGTTATAATATTCTTCATGATAAAGAGGTACAGTTCTCAATAGAACAAATTTTATGATCATTAAATATATCAAATAGACCGTATAGAATGGACATTATTGAGTTCAAGGAACACAAGAAGAAGTTATAAAATAATATGAACAATGGTATTATTTTCCCAACTGCTTTACCATTGGTTTAACCAATATAATTTGTCAATAAGATTTATGGTTCAATGTGTCTCTGCATTAATTATCATGATCTCTATAATATTAAGATAAATAAAAATTGTCCCATACCCCAATACAGCTGACTTATTTGATCAACTATTTTTGGACTATGTTTTTATGTAAGGTGGACCACCAACCAGGATGTCACCAACTAATGGTGAAGAATGAATTAATTCTCAAGACTTCCTTAAAAATGACCAATGGACACTCAGATTTCATAGTGATTCTCTTCCAACTCAGAAATACTCCAACAGTTTTCATGGATCTAAACTGTGTTTAGTGATATTCTAGTAAAATAAATGATATGATTTGATATTTTATAAAAGAAATGAAAATAAATGAAATGATTGTGATTTCTCTCCTTGTGTTTGGATAAATAACATAGTAAAAGAAAGGAAATGATTTAGATTTCTCTCCATCATTTTTTGTGAAACTTTTAAACGGAAAATAAAAGAAATTATTTTGTGATACAATTATAAAATAGGGATAAAATTGGAATCTTAAATTATTAAAAGCCCTCCATTATAATTGTTTTCCAAATCATCCCAATTTTGGGGTGATTAAAAGACAATAAATAAAATAAATCAATTTCACTTCGTTTACCTCCTAATCATTTCTCTCCCATTAAAATTATCTCTCCAAACATGAGAAACTAATTTATCCTTTCAATATCATTTCTTTTCTATCTGAATCATCCCTACCAATCTAGCCCTTAATGAATAGATTCATTAGATATTACCTCAAAAAATTATGGTAGTCTTTATTGATGATAATATGATATTCTTCAAGAGAAGTAGAAACATGAGGATCATTTGAATACGATTCTAAATACTTTGTGGAGGTTAAAACAATATGAATATTATAGTTGATGTGTGTTCTAGATGAGGGGTGTATCATTCATGGGGTATGTAATTACATAGAAAGGTATATTTGTGGACCTATATAAGAAAAATAAAATCGAAGTGTGGACCAGGCATACATCTGTAGTGTAAATATTTAGTTTTAATGGTTTATCTTGGTATTATCAACCATTTTTGAAGAACACCTCAAGATTTTAAAACACAAATACCATGATGAATCGTATGGGGTAAATTTATTTAGGGATAAGTTAATGTAAATAATTCTATAAAGAGTTGAAAATAGGATTATCACTACAATAGTGCTCACAATACAAGTATGTGGGGAACTATTTGAGGTATAGAAAATTGCATCATAGAAGGTTTTAGTCCATGTACTAATAAATATATTTAATTTTATAGGATACACCACATGGATGTTTGAAATTTATGAGATAAAATATCCCACACATGATATGGGGTTGGAAGTTGTATCTTTATATTGAAAATATATCTACCCTATCTCTATCAGGAATAGTTTGAGATATGTATAGATCATAAGAGCTTGAAATATATATTCGCATAGAAGGTGTGTAATATGATCCAACTAAAATGGTTATAGCTCGTCAAGTATTATATCTACTCAATCCTTAACCATCCTGGTATTGAAAATAAGGTGGAAGATGATCTAATTCGAATGGATCCTATAATATAATCAATTATGAGAATTGAGAAGGATCCTATATTCTTAGAAAATTGAAAGATATTCAAGAGAATCATTAATTGAGGAACATAATAAATCATTTCACAAATGATTTCATAACCATCCATTATGGATAAATTAAAGGATGATAAATGAAATGATGTAAATATTCCAAAGAAGGAGGAATCCTTGAGAATGGGGAAATCTTCAGAGATAAAATTTGATAAGGATGGAGTCATGAGAATTTGTTCACGGCTATGTATACCATCCAATACAAAGATAAATGAGTAGATTTTGAATGATTCTAATAGCTCCACCATATTTGTTAATCCATGGAATAGAAAGAAGTATCAATATCTCCTAAAGAACTATTGGTGGGATCATATTAACAAGGAGATCACTAAATATACATCAAATTGACTAGAATTAAAAAAAAATGATAAAGGGATAAAATATAAATTTATGATGAATCTAATAGTCATACCAACAATGAAATATGAAAACATCAACATAGAATTTTTTATTGGACATCCATAGTCTTGAAGAGGAAACAATGCTATATGGTTTTTTGTGGAGCATCTTACAAATATATCTCACAATATCACAATTTGATACGACATCTCACTATATAAATAGGCACATATATACATTAAATATGTGTTATAGATTCGTGGAGTACCACTATCAATTGAATCCAATCACGACATGTGATTCTCTTACATGTTTTGGAAAGGTCCCCAACATGCTCTGAACATATAGTTAAAATTAGGTATGACCTATCTTCCTCAAACTGATGTCCAATGTGAGAGAAATATTCAGACACATGAAGACATGTTGAGAGCACATTTTATGGAAAAAAAGGGTTAATGTGACCGACATATAACACTTTTTCAGTTCTCCATCTAAAATAGTTTCTATTCAAGAATCCAAAGGGATCCATACAAATCCCTTTATGATAAATTATACAAAAAACCAACATGATGGGATGAATATGTGGAATATACGATAAGTGGAAATGAAAAGATTAATGAAATGGTTGAAATGGTTAAAACCATTCAACATAATATTCGGTAAGCCCAAATTCAACAAAATAGTTTGAAGAAAGTCATTAATGTGACTCAGAGTTTATGGTTGGATGCATGGTATTCATCCACATATCTTCATGGAAGAGCATCATGAGATTTAGGAAGAATGGAACGTTAAGTCCCAAGAACATCATCCCATTAGGGATTGTTGATCATGTTAGAGCTATTTCATATTGAATATCATTTCCACAAACAATGTATCATGTACACATGTTATATAATATATCTTTCATGGGGAAGTTCATACTAGTTCCCTCACATATACTGAATTTATAGGTGGTACAATTAGATTATTATATATCTTACAGGAGAATAAGGAGAGGATCATGGATCGTAGATTAAATTTTCTACACAATAGAACCACTCACCTAGTCAACATACTAGGGTAGAACCATAAGTACGAAGATGATACATGGGCACTAGAGGAAGCAATGAAGGAGAAGTACCCTGACCTGTTTTCACCATTTTTTTTAAAAAAATTTGGGGAAATAATATTCTAAGGGGAAAGAATGAAATAAAAAAAAATTAATTGATGAAAATTACATTATTATTGTTATTTTATATATTATAAACCACATAAAATCACATTTATGACATAATAAAAACATTATAAATGATGAATTAATTATATAAGAGTTATTTATAGAAGATAAGGAACGTTTTTCAAAAGAATTATAGCTAGACCACTGTAATAGTTACATGAACATTAAGAAGACTAAATCAGGAAATTGAATTGTAACATAACCTATGAAAGTATAATAAAAATTTTAGAATCATATAAATAATAAATTTTATATAATTATACCAAATATAATAATTTTTTTTTTGAAATGATAATTTAATATTTCTATTTTAATAAAACCTAAATGGATATATACAATTTTATAATGAATATATTGATTTAAAGTAAAATCTATTTTCATAAAATAGATTCATAAATTAATATTTTCTTGTTATTATATTAATATAATTTTTGGAGACTATATTTAATTTTTCAAAGTGTTACAAAATCAATTATAATTTCTATAACAGAATAATAGATTAATTGATGATTATAATTGATAATAAAATTTCTCATATGTATAATATTATTTTCATAAAATAGAGTTAATTTTTTAATTTTAAACATCAAAAAATGGTTAGAGTAAATTGATTGGATTTTTCTAAAATAGTTGAATATTTCTTGAATACTAAAATGTTGAAATTTACGATATATGGAAAATAAATGAATTTTTTTGAGTCATGATTGGGTAATTGTTGATGTGTGTGGAAATTGTTTATAACTCACATACATTAGTTAATTTATTTAGACCCACTAATATGCAATATTCCTACACTTTTATGACATTCAATAGATATGGGGGTGTCAAAGAACCAGAAGATAGTTCTAATATGCTTACTGTGATCATCTTCTCACTTTGAATAGATCCATATTTCATCATGGATAAGATGGAGAACCAGTCCATGAACTCGTAGAAGACAGAGTTCATGAGTCCCTGGAACATGGATAGTGCATTCTAAACACCGAATGACATGACTATAAACTCGAAGTGGCCATACCTACATATGATGTAAACCTTCAATATATAACCATCATTAATGATTAATGGGTGATTTCCATACCCCTGATCAATCGTAGAAAACCAAATCTCCCCTCTCAGTTGGTTGGAAAGATCATTTATTCTTTGGAGATGTTACATTTTTTCCGTCAGCTGATTCAACTGCTGGTAGTTTCTTGAACAACCATAGACAACCATATTACTTCATTTAAAAAAAACTAGATCTCCCCAAAATGATAGACTAGGCCATATAAATAACTTACATATTGTATCGACCATCTAAATCATCATCTCACACAATTCATTATGTGTCTTTTGATAAGGATCCATCAAAATCGGAGAATCACTGGGCTATATATCTATCATGAACACAACATCATGTCATGTGGGTAGCAACACAACCACCATGGGGAAAACATCTAGGACCTCCAAAACGACACTGGGAACCTCTATCATTCCAAAAATCCACTAATTTTACTGAAAACATATCCAAAAAAATAAAGGGCACCACATGCCTACTACCATCCTAAAAACACTGATCACTGATTGAAACCACACCCTAGACATCCTCATCAAAAAAAGAACACTATCGTTTGAAAGAAGTCGATAACATCATGTATTGAATATAACCTATTTATTATGAGAATGAAATCATATGGATTCATATATATATATATCATGTAGATATCCCCATAAAACTGATTCATTCCCATCATTAGTCTACACCCCCGACACACCTCAAACAATCTCTTCTTGCATCTTAATGGTGTATTCAACAGCATGGGAACATGAATCCTCTATATATCTAGAAACAAGGCTTGGAAACTATTATGTTAAACAAAGGAGTGTAAATATCCTAAATTAAACAAGGAATAATCAAGGTTAATACACAAACTAATTTACCTCTAGCGATATCTAGCCCCTCTAGAACTACTACCTTTATTTTGGGAAACTAACCACACATAGCTCCTCTAAATATCATATGGATACACCCTCCATAAACATAAATGAACATATATATATATATAAACATGAGGAATATTATATTGTTGGCCTCTTCCTTCTCCATCCCGCCTTGTAAGACAGAAATCATGGTGCCCCTACTAGTGAAATTGTATCGCAGATAAATTGTTGGTAAGGATATCATTGAACGTGTCCACCTCCACCAAACTGATCTAAGGGAACTATTGGGATTTGAATTTTGAAATAAGCACAAACCCCATAACCAAAACATAATGACATGATGATACCAGGAAAATCACAAAATGAACTAGCATAAGAAGGCCAGAAGTAATGATGCTGAGGTTAAATCCCTTCTAATTGAAACCTAAAAGGTCCTTGCGCCTAAAATCATTCATTGAAAACTTTGCCTCTATGAGAAATTTTATGCTGCCTCTCTTGTGTTAACTTCCCAAAAAGTGAATTCCCTCAATCACCTTCACCTTTTATAGACCTCAAAATATTATTGAAATATAAAAAGAGTAACAACATACCTGATAAAAGGACATAGTGCCTCTTAAAGATGCCATGCAAGAGAATTCTCATCTAGAAAAAGGACATGGAAAAAAGTAGAAGTTCCTAGATCTTGATCCCCAGTTCCCACATTGGAATGCACCTCCAATAATGGGAGATTATATTATACCTCTTCTTATAATTCATGTTCATAAAAAGGAACTCTTCTGGAAACTCCTTCTGAATGTCAACCATTAAAATTTCTTCCATCATCCTCTCCCACAGACACATCATCCACCAATGAAGAACATCTCCTTGCATTTGACTAATATCCAAAGGCACCCAGTGCACTACTAGGGACAAGATCAATATTAATGAGATCTTGATATCTTCTAGCTAGCTATTTTCCCCTACGTGTAAAACACTTCCCTCATACTCGGCCCTTGTAAACCACACAACTTCCTCTGGTACTTATCATCCTCTTCCACTGGATCATCCTTACTGTGATCAACCATTTTACACTACTGAACCTCAACTACCAGATCCATACAAATACAGTTACATAGATCCATATCTGAAAGGAAAATAATTATTTCATAAGAATAAGTTGTATGGAATATTCATTAAAATTTATATTAATAAATTATAATTATTTTATCCATTTTATAATTCTGAAAACAACCAAATTAAAATAAGAACATGAGTCATTATGATACATGTAACTCTCTTAGGTCTCTACCCGATAAGCATATTTATTTCACTTTATCATCAAATAAGATCAGATTCTATGCACATGATTGTGGGGGACCTAAAATTCTATGGCCTAACCTTTCTTCTTGACCTATATCATGAACCATGTTCAACTGGAACTATTTTCTTACCACCACATTCAATCCTCACTATTCCAAAATACAAACACCATCCTATCTCTCAACAATCACCTCTGATACCACTAAATCATAACCACATACCTCTAAATGTACTACAATGAGGGGAGAGGCAAAATGACTCACATGTCCCTCTTCGAGTAGGCCCCGAGTGGGATACTTGTATCATGTGTGTAAAAACATCATATAATGGAAGGAATTACCCTTTTATGAAAAAAGGTCAGGATATAAGATGAATCATCCACCACCACGCTGAGGAATAATATAAAAGAAAAATCCAAACACCATCCCACATGAATGAAACAATATATTTTATACAATACAATTCTCTAATGTAAATACCCAAAAGTTAAACTATGTAGAGACACTATATTTTTTCAAAGGTCTATGCTAGTAATTCATATCACAGGCCATGTCATCCTCATGGAAACCTAAAAGTAGTTTTATATAATTTTTCTAAGTATACTAGTATACTCATTAAGAAAACTAAAGTATCTCATGGGAATTGTAAATAAGCATACCAATTCTCATATGAGAAAACTACAGAAAAAAATAACACATAAACATGTATGTTATCTATACCAACCTCACAAAGGCACACTCACCAAGTAAAGAAACTCAATTAATATGTTATAAATAATATCTAGGATAAGGTACCCCAAACAAATTTCTCACTAGTATGTAACTCTTGACCATTTACATACATTATTTAACTCAAAACCCATCTATTTACTACATCACATCCTACTCGCACTCACCTGGGCCTCATCACTAATCACATCCGCACACACTAATTCCTCAAAAAAATCATGTCTGCACATACCTGGTCCGTACACCACATCACTAAATATATCATCATGAAGACACCTGGAAAAGAAAATCAAATCTCATACTGATGACACTACAGAAAACACAACCCACCTCACCCACAAACACCTGTGTTTTCACATGTCACCCAAAGACACCTTATCCATCACAACCAAATTATAAAGTAATAACATACCTATGAACATCATAGCCTATTACATACCTATATTTGAAGGTTGAGAGATCATAAAAGTGTGGGAACCTGGATATATGTACTCCTTACTGGATGTTTGAAAAAACAACCCATGTGTGATGATGTTGGTGTTTGGAACAAAGTGACCAAAATGGGTGGGGTTCATGTAGAAATCCCTAGAATATAAAAATATATATATAGTATCAAACATTTCATCCCTACCTATTGGTTCTCATACATCAAAACAACTCACAACATAGTCACCTTTGCCGCAACCTCTAAATACATTTATGAATAACTAAAATACTCATTTTAGATAGTGAAGATCCCTAATAAATTAAGTTAGATTGAAATTACCTATATGTTCAATACCCATTGATTTAATCACCTATCATCATGCATGTTTAATCAGAATGCAATCCTTTTTTTTCATTAACCCCTTCCATATCATTAACCAAACCAACGAAAGTCATTCTAATGTTTTTAAAATAAATATTTATTTATTACATCACTACCTGTGAAGAAAAAAGCCATGAATCACGAAAAAAAATAGTTACAATCATTCATAGTAATTCGGGGTAAGAAGAGCCATGATAAATTAATTCACTTCACATTAATGACACATTTTACCATGACCTCTTGAAATGGGGTGAAGATTAATAAATGTTATTAATGGAGTAAATATAGGGTAATTACTAAAACCGTGATCTAATATAATTCTTCAATCTCATCCCACAAGATCATCATAATAACAGAACCAACCCCAAACTCATAACCACATATAAAAACATACCAAATCACTAACAAAAACCACAAACTTGTAGTATAATCATACCACATCAATCATGTCCCCACTCCACAACCACATGTCATCCACTTCCACATACATAGAAACCAATAAAATTTCTCACATCACAACATATAAAATATTATGAAAAAAAACATTTTCATATTTAATAAGGTATCCCTTATTTATTCCACATCTAAATTTTTGTGTTATCAGAGAAATTGTATGATCCTGGGGCTTCCATTTATAAGTCGATTATACATAAATGACCACCTTTTATATAAAAGATTTAAAAAACTAAAAAACATGCATCTTTAAAATTTATATTATGCTCAAGAATAAACCCCCCAAAATAAGGATTTTCATAGTGTAGACAACCTATACAACTCACAATATCATCAAAAACAAAATACCATGGAAAATCAGGTGTGACATTCGCATCCCCATGAAAATTTATTTATGATTAAATTTAGTTATTTTCATTAATCATGAATCAAATATCTTCACCAGGTTAAATATATATATACACAGCCCACATGATTCATAGTAATAAAATAAAATGGAAAACCTAGCTGGAAGAAGTATGATTTTTACTCCCATGTTTCACAAAAAATAGGGGCGCACATGTAGTAGGGAAATATCTAGGGTAACAAAAACCATACTCTACACCAGTTTACTAGACTCTTAGGGGAATAAAAATCCAATGAATCTAGTATTAATAGGTAGAAATAAGTAATAAAATGTGAATGATATCTTATCATTGGGATGATCAAAATAGATGCATGGGTTTAGATACCATTTTGATTCTCTAGTAAATGAAGATATAGTAAAGGACCTAAATTTTGGAAAACTAAAATCCATTTGAACATTAGGGAATTAATGATACAATTTATGGAATCTGAATTAATCATAAACACTTCTAAATAAGGAATAAAATATGTTTTACATCAATGAATGATGTAAAAAGGAAAAACTAAACAAACTGGGAAAACTATTCACAGGGAACTGCCAATGATGGACCGTCAGATGAGGCACCATAGGTTGATGTATTATTGGATGAGGAACCTCTAGAAAGGGCCGCATTATATGAGGAACTACTAGAGGAGGCACTTCAAGATGAGGAACCATTAGGATAAATCGTGTGTTATCGTAAATGAGTCACCGCTAGGTGAGGCACCGCTAGATGTGGAACCACTAGACGAGCAACCTCCATCAAGACACCACCCACCAGAGACCACCGGTGAGCCCCCGACAAGGTGATATACCCCCATAGAGACACTACTAGTTGAAATATACTTGGTGACACACTAATGAGGTGACAATACAAAGGTGAAACTTCTTAGGTGAGACCCTGCTATAGTGACAATTCCAGGATGACACCACTAGGGTGATACACCTTTGGAATGATTCGCCGTTGGGATGAGGTAACTTTGGAAATCCAAGAAAACTGTGTATTTTAAAAACTATTGAAATATGTCACCTTGATATCCCAGGAAACCCCAAAAAACATTTTTTCGACTATGTAATGGCATAGAGTGGTCTAGGAAAATTCTTGATTAATTAAAGTATAACTATATATTCATAAAATCTTTTTCAATTAACCAAAACAAAAATGTTTTGTAAAATATAAGGAAATTATAAAATAAAAATAAACCCTTTTATCAAGAAAAATTAACATAAATCTCTTAAATTCAAAATTAGTACCCATATTTCAACATGGACCATTCAATAAATAAATAACAAGAAAACTCCTCAATAATAATATAAACTAAAACTAAATCCTAAAAACATGAAGGATTTGATCACAGAGTCATCCAATATATATTTAATATTTATCATCAAATAATATAAATCACTCTTAAATTATCATACCAAATTGTAATTTCATAATCACATAATAGTTTAGATATACTTCACATTTCAATAAGTATCAAGAATAACCATATATATATATGTGTACCAAAATATAAATAATCTATTATTTCATTAATAAAATCATCATGTATTTTTATTACCTTAATGTTATATGGTTACCAAAATACTAAATATATTTGAAAATGAAATTATTCACTGAATTATCAAATAATTTCTTATTCCCATGATTATTAACGTGATGAAAATGTGTTCCCAATTTGAAACTAAATTTTATATTTTAGATTGTTTAAGGAAAATATATTTCATACTGAGCTATACATTACATAGGTTAGTGGTATGGGATGCACCCATGTCTCCCTAAAATTGTGGGTTCGATCCCTGCAACATTTATTAATGTGAAGGGTTGTAACCCTTCATCTGGTTGAAATTTTTAAAAATAATTTTAATTTAATACTTATAAAATTTTATAAACATCAGAAAAATCTAAATAATAATATTAATATTTTTTAACCTCGATGATTTCTAGTTCCTTTCATTTTACATCCTATAATTTAAAAACCCATAATTACCTCAAAAATAATTTTCACTAAAAAAACCTTTAGTAACTATGAAATTTCATATTATATATCCTCAAAGGGTTTTCTAGGACATGCAACATATGATAAACCATAATATTATACACATATGATGATATATATAATTCTAATGAAAACATATATATCTTTAATGTTTTCTAATCCATGATTTAATACCAACTATAAGGACATGGCCTTTATCAGTAAATACTATGATTATTTAAAAAAATTATGTATCTATATTTTCTGAGAGAAATTTTCTATTTTGAGTTTTAGATAATTTGTATCAACTCTTACACTGTAAAACCATATATTATACATGGAAACTTATACTCAGTTTCAAATTTTCCACTGAAGTAAACACTTTAAAAATTGTTTTATATTTATCTAAAATCTCCATAGTTTTCTCATTGCTCTCATTTATATTTCTATTATAATTTAAATCCTATGAAAAAATATAAACCAGGCGATGCTCAAAGAATCTCAATAAATACTATAAAAATAATGGAATCAATTTCATTAGTAATAATATGAAAAATCATATAATATTTACCTTTATCTTCAATGTTAATTGGTAATATAAAATAATAAAATATAACATAAAATAAAAGCACATACTTTTATTAATTAATTCAATTAAAATTCCTAAAAATCCATTAAAAATACTTTAGGTGACTTAGGCCACAATATACAAAAATATTTTTCAATACACATTAGTTTTTATAACAAAAATTCCAAATTTCAATATTATTATTACCTAATTTATTGCAGATCTATAACGTGGATCACCCTTTGTATTAGATATATTGGTCTCAAATGTGATCTAAAATGAGACTCATTCATTTATATAAGTTATATCAGTCTCACCTGTGTGTTATAATGGTGATCAACCCTTCATATAAGCTATATAGGGCACACCCATTTACAACAATTGTGGGAAACCTTTCTTATACGTTATATTTTGAAAACCCATTTCTCATGTAATGATCATGTAAAAATTCAGAAATTAAAAATTTTCATAATGAAAAACTATAGAAAATACATTTAATCCCATATTAAAAACGCTTTTGTAAATAATATAACTTTTTAATGAAAAATATTTTCAATAACATAACACAATTTTCATTCTTAAACGATATTCAAATCCAAAATTCATAAAAGAAAATATATATTGTAATTTAATTTTAAAAAATATGTAATATTTTAATGGAATATATATATATATATATATATATATATAATAGTCTTATTGAGGTAAAATTCATCATCTCTATGTACCTTAAGAGTCGAACATTCCTTTTATCGCTTGTCAAAATGTTCCGTGTAATACAAGTATTCAAATTCCTTTTGAAAAATATTAAATTAAATTCATAATAAGAATAAAATATTATTTAAAATTATTTTATATTTTTATAAATTAACTTATAAAATAATTTCATGATGATTAAAATTTTTGAAAATATATTCAAATTAAATCACTAAAACATTTTAAAATTGATTTTTAAATAAATGTGTGCCATAACACATCAAATTATCATAATAATCAATCCAATGCAGGTATTATGTTTTACAAAACATTGAATAAAATTACATTAAAAAAATTCAAAATATTATATATCAATTGTACATTATATAAACCTTAGAAAATAAGGTGGCTAAATAATTTAAAATATGCCTCATTAAAAGGATATTGAGACGGAGTCCCCATCCTCAGTTTGTAATTCATTCCATCATGTTCAAAACTTCTAAATAATGGATTAAATAATTTTATTAAATCCTCAAACAATAATATTAGAATTTATAATATATTAGTTTATTATTATAAAATATATTCTAGCCCATTCATTAATAATATTTCATTATTTTCATTTGTTCGACTACGTTGGATTCATGGTTTCTTCAAATGTTATTTATTGTATAATAATGGATGTTATTGTAAAATGTGATTATAACATAATAATTGGAATGGAATATTATTATTGAAATTGTAGATGTATGAATGATCTAATATATAATATTTATTTCTTAAATGATTATGATTCATTATATAAAACATTAAAGATGTGTGTTTAGTTTTATTTCATGTTTTTTCTAAACATAACATTCTAGTTTCTAGTTATATTATATTATTTCTATATGTTAGTTAAATAACATGAAATATGTTATACTCTACATGTTTTAATCTTATTTAACTAGAAATAAACTTATATTACAATCCATAAAGGCGTTAAATGGATAAAGAAAAATCTTTATTCATATAGACAGTAATCTCACATAACATAGAAAATCGTTTTGTTTCTTTAAATAGTAGGATATGAGAACTCTAATAGTTTTTTGGTATTGTATTAGAAAAAAATCCACTATATAAATTATTATATAATTATAATTCATTGATGAATGAATGTTATGATGAGAATATAAAATATCTAAATAAATTAAGAGAAATTCTTTATTAAGAACACCTTTTGATTATCACCTCCATGAGAGATACTTGAGGGCCTTCTATTTTGACTTTTGCACAGGAAATCGATATTATACCATCTTTAAACAGAGGAGTTTTTTGTGGAGATATTTCATGATCTATTGGGATAGTGAGTTGAAATGGATGTAATTAGGGGATGTATTTATAATACTGGATTTGTGGGTCTATGTGATTAAGATAATAATTAATTTGTTTTTAAATACAACCACATTGAGGTTGTATTAAATTCCAGTAATTTACATAGAATTAATAAATTATATAATGGTTATTTTCATGAAATTCATCAACCAAACATTAAAAATTGAAAATTTCATGTATGTTAATATCATACATTTTAACTTTAACGATTGACATTATGTTACGTATACCGTAATAAAAAAAATTTAAACCAATATAAATTTTTTATACATAAAAATTATACTTTACAAACAAAAAAAATTGAACCTTAGGGATAAAAATATGGAATACTTTTTACCTAATTCAATTTTTATAATTTAAAATTTTGTATTTAATATTATTTCCTCTGACAAAATGAGAAATGGAGTTTTAAAATGAAGAGTTTAGAAGTTTGAGATGATTTTATATCCAATTTCAATGTGATATTGATTTCATTCATATAAATTTGATTTATTTATATATAATTGAACAAATTATAATTTAAAATAAATTTAAGATATAATTCATCTCTAAAAATGTAACACTTGATTATTTTAAATTATAAGTCTACATAAATGAATTTATTGTCATTTATATTATACATTGCAAGCGACACCAATCACAAAAAACTGTGATATTGGATTAAATATTTTTAATTTTAAAGTAACTGGTATGTGATATACTATTAATGATATTAAAGAAATTATGAGAATATAGATTACACAATACTAAAATATGAATTCGTTTTCAAAGAAAATCAAAATCAGGTGAAAATATATTATGTGTTTTTATTTTGAAAAAAATATTTATTCACAAAAAATATATTTTTTCCTAATAAATTAAATTAATCAATATTATTGACTATTATATATATATATATATATTTATGTTATATATTTATTCAATTTTTTTTACAAATCATCAAATAAGTTTGACAGATATAAGATAATAATAAATCCCATTTTAAATAAAAAGGTCTTATTTTTCTTAAAAATTCTTTTCAACCTTATTATGGTGCACTTGTGTTAAATAATTTTTTTTGACACTATTATGAATTATATTTTACAAAAAACTATATACATTTATGAAAATAAAATTTTAATTTATTTTGGGTATCATTCATATAAGAGTTATTTTTATTTAATAGTTATAAGTATTTTTTAAAACTCAATTTTGTATACTTTTTTTATCATTGGATTATATTTAAGAATTTTTTAATAGTAAAATTAGATAACTATTTTTTTAATTAATCTAATTAAGTTAATTTTAATCATTTTCATAATGAAATTGGACATAAAATCATTTTAATATTTTTTATGTTTACACATTAAAACTCATTTTTATCATTCCATCAACTGGATTAAATTTTAATTAATTTCTTCAATTTTTTGTTTTGGAATTATGTAAAATGGATACAATTTTTTGAATCATATGGTTTGATTTTATTTAATATGTTTCTTTTATATTTGGAAAAAATATAAATAGTCTCAATGGAAGTGTATTTATTATAACGATTAACGTTAAATCGAGTAATTAAACATAAAAATAAAAAAAATTACAAACAATTACCCTAAAATTTGCCTTAATTTTATTGGATGAGTATTTATCAAGCATAACCATTAATGGACTTTTTATGAGACCATTTATGAAATTTTGGATGAGAATATATCCTTTATAATATTATATTCAATGGAAGATAAATTTTGTCATACTTTTGTTTTTAAGAAGAGACATATTTTTAATATATGTTGGTATAAGTAATATGTTAAAATATAAATATTTAATATTAATATTAAATATTTTACAAAATAATGTTAATAAATTATAATTTTAGTGATAAAATAATAACATAAAATGGAGACATGATGATGAATAAATAATTATTTAATTATAATACATTTAAATAAAATGTTATTAAAAATAAGAAATTAAATATAATAGGACATAATTAATATAATCCAAAAATTTTATAGATTATCATAAAATTTAAGGTATGCATTTATGATTTTTGTCAAGGATATCTAATTTGTTGATATTGTTTAAAATATCAAAAAATGAATAGTGTCAAAATTGACATTAATTATATTTTAAAATAAATTATATTTTATTAAAAGATATAAAACTCACAAATATCATAATAAAGTCCTAATGATTTAGATATGATTTAAAATTTCATTCATGGCTCATTTTCTATTCATTTGGAATTTTATAATTGTACCTATATTATCCCTTAAATAGTAAAAAACCATGTTTTCATGTTAACAGTTGAAGGGATTGAATATGTGTTAAAACCAAAAGATACGGGTAAGAATTTTATCTAAAACTGTGTAAATTTTTATGAAATGTATAAATCCCATTATCACCATATTATCGAATTTTATTTGTTTAATGGACACATTTACATGAACATAAAATATAAATTATTTAAATGAATGTTATTTACAAAATGAAACCCTCTTTGTATTTAATATCATTTATGTGTCTAAATAGTGATAAAATCACGATATAAAGAAAAATAAATACCTATTTTTATCCTAATAATTTAATTTTTCTTATATGAAATTTTTTTTATTTTTTATAAATTTTATAATTACCCTAGATGCTTCTGCAAATTTAAAATGATATTTATTTATTTACCATCAAAATGAATAAATTGATTCTTATAGTATTACTTTAGATATATTTGTGATTAAAGTATGTATCTAATTATTTTTATATATGATAATGATATAATATATTTTTAAAAAATAATTATATTTTAATTTTCAAAATTTTTGAGGTATTTGAAGTCAAATTAAATTAATAGTATCAAATTTGATAATAATGATATTTTATTGAATTAATATTTTATTAACATATATAAAAATCACTGAAATACTAAATCATCAAAAATTGTCTAATATATGGTCTACAATGTCTTCCCTTCTCCATTTATAGGCCATCTGAAAGACTGTATGTAGAATATCATTAATATATTTTAAGGTTTTTTGGTTTTCCAAAAGTTCCCCTCTCTTAAATAATAAAATGGCACATCCATGCTCAAAAAATCAAACCAAATTGTTCTATAATAATCTACCAATATCTGTATATTTCTCCTAATAAATTTATTATTCATGATATATAGTTCAAGGTCTTCCAAAAATACCAACCCCAAATCCACAAAGAAGAGTTCTAAAGAAGTCAACTGAATAACAAAATAATTTTTTTACCAAATCATTAAACTTAAATTATTCTTCTAATTATTCTTCATGTATTTTTTAAATAATATTTTAATAACTCTAGTTTAATAAATACTATTATATATTATTATTATCACAGAATAACCATATTCCATTATTTATTCTTCCTATAAAAAATGAAAAAGTCACTCGTGGGTACCGTTGGATTATTGTCCCTACAGATTGGAGTAATTTTTTTTCAACACCACATTACTTGGTTGTGTATAATGATGTAAATAATAGATATATATAACATTAATTACTTGATATTTACAATGTAAAAATTAATATACCATACACTTTCTTATCCTTTCACTCATTGAAGGAATAATACCATTAGTTGTGTGTATATGCATCCTACCATCTGTATTTTTTGATGTGATTCATTTTGCATAACAAATAATAAATAATAGATATAAAAATATATTAAATGGTTAAATATGATATACATAACAGTAATATCATTCAAGAGATGTTGGTTCTATATCATATGAAAAAAATTGATACATTCATGAAAAAACAGGCATTGCAAAATGAGACAGTTAACACCAAAAACATGGGTAATAAAAAAATATTATTAATAAATGGGTGATAAGATAATAATATATAATATATTAAATATAAATAATTTAATTAGATAACTCAATAAAATTCATAAAACCATTAAACATTATGTTAAATAACATTCTACTAAAGTAATCCCAAAGTACGTTGTTTTCTCATGTCTATTTTCCTTTTTTGAGAAATATGCCTTATTCATAACACATTTCTTGTTTGTGGTGTATGAATAATTCCAATTTATATATCATATATTTAATATCATGATATTAATGGAATTAAATGCATCATTTTTTAATTATTACTTTTATAGGGCATATGATTTGACTGATTATAGCTAGTAAGGGATTTCATAACTCAAATTTCACTCATTGGGTTAATATTTTATTTCATTGATTATTTAATTCTATGGTTATAAATGAAATTAAATTTTATTATCTTCAATTGTATGTTTATTTTTTATGTATTTATATCAAATACAAGTAATCAATTCATTTTTCTCAATCCATATATTACATATGTTGTCTATATTCAAAGATATTTTAATTTATAGGAAAATAACGTTAAATCCATTTTTTTTACTGAATATGGATAATTGTTGAGAAGGATTCTTAATTTGTGAGTTAAACTGATAATGAAGATATAAAATTAATTATTTTTATGAAATATTATATTGGGGCCAAATAATTAAAATCCCCTTGACGCATCAATAATCTCATGAGATGATCAAATGTGGCCCAATTAAATATCAATTTATCTATAAACATTTAAATGTCTTGTAAAATGTATCAGTAATACTGATTTAGGTACCATATACATGATTTAAAAAAATTAATCATTTCATTAATAGTTTTCATATTATTCCCTAGAGTAATTTCCCTTTTTCCAAATATATGGATTCATTTCATTCTCAGTTTATTGATTTAAAGGAATCTGTGTTCAGTTATCTACCTTGAAAAAATTAATTATTCTATTTAAATAATGTTATATTCCTCCATATATAACTCTTATTTTGAATATGAGATCACACTTTTAATTGATTTATTTTCCCCTTGTGAGAAGATAAAATGTTTTAATGAGTTCAAGGATCAAAATTATCTTCCCTTATAATGTTTTATTTTTAATAACCACTGTAACAAGGGTATAATGTATGTATTTATTTATTAAAGACTATTAATTTGATTGGTACTTTGGGATTTGAATATTATATTTATTATAATTTAATAACTGAATTATCTAGCTCTGGGATACTAGGGTCAGGATTGTTATAATTAGTATCATAGAATAAATATTTAAATCTCTTTTAAATAGATTTAGGATATCAATTATTATAATACATAATCACCTAACTAACATTGAGGATATGTTTTATTATATAATATCATTATATAGATTAGAAATGCCGTGGATAACCAAGGATAAACCCTTGATTTCATAAATTTATAAAATTATGTCATGATTTTGATATATAATAAAAGATTCTTAATGACTATATAAATATGATTGGTGTTTCTAACATTGTGCTCTGTGTTTTTGTCATTGGTTGTAATCCATAGGATTATACAATTAATTATTATAATATTGATGTTGAATATAATAAAAAATAAAAATGAAATAAAGATAGTATTAATGAATAAGATGATGTAGTGTAGTTAGTGGTTTATGAATTAAGTAGATTGATTATTGTTATTATATTTTTGGACCTACTAATTATTTCCTAAATAGTTGTCTATTTACAAGAGTCATGTGATATATAAGGTTATACCGCATTACTTATTGATTAATGATTTTGAATCCTAAAAATTTTAATTAATGATTTTAAGTAGAAAATGTTATTTAAAACTATGGTATGTTTCAATAATATTGGTATTATGTAGTTATAGGAATCTAACATTTAGGTCAATTTTGGAAATTAAAAACATCTATTAATCAGTGAATTTAGATAGATATATTTTGGACGAGTCTTAATGTTTGAGTGGATTAAGATGAACTTTGGATATTATTTTTTTGAGGTTAATGTGTATTTTATTTTATAGGATACCATGTTCAAACCTTTTTAATTTTAATAAATATTTAAAGGACAGGGACATTACTAGTTTATGATATGATTTTTTAATTTTATTTAGGTAATAATAATTCATCCTGAATATCCAACTCGTAGATTAATAAATAATGTGGAAATATATCTAAAAATTTCCAAAGGATTATATTTTGACATGGAATTAAATAAATAATATTTTTTAGTGATTTACCTTTATTATAAAATACCTCCTCAATTCTTGGAAAATGAATTTTCAAAAAATAGTTATTATGTTAAATATGATTCTGAGAAATCAATCTCCCTTTAACAAATCACAAATTTACTGTTTTTTGCTTGTTAAATTTTTAATGACCATGTTCTCTATCAATATTCATCATAACTTCATAGTTTTATATTTCTTATATATCCATGTTTTTAATTCCTAATAATTTTCTCATTTTAGAATGCCTAATTTGGTGATGATCCTTATATTTTCATTTCCCACATATTAAGAGGATATTTTTATTAACCTATTTTTTTTGTGGCATTCCAACAAAGGAGTTCTCAAGTATCAACCCCTTATTTTCAAAATCCATATCAAATTTTTTTGATGCAATTTATTTTTGTACGGGATAATATAACACATAAATCTTTCATGTTATGATTCTTCATAAATGAATTATATTTTTTTTGAAATATACACTGTACACGACCCAATTCATTAAATAATTGTGATATAATATTAAATATTATTATTTTAACACTATCCATAAGATTTTAGATTGTAAATTTGAGTATCTAAAATGTGAAATTATAGTATTCACATGTTTATAAAATTAAGTTGTTGTAAATAGAAATTAAAATCAATTAAATTTAGAATATTTGTTTTTATTAAAAAAACTATATTTATGCCCAAAATGTTATTTTATCATAATAAATTAAATTAAAAAATATTATTTAAATATATTACTAAAATTAATATGTCATATATAAAAAATTTCTTATAAACCATTAGATAATATTTACAGGCTTAAGATTAGAATACAACCAATTTTAACCATATACAGTTGTACTTTCCTAAAGGCATATTTCAACCATTTTTTTGTCAATATTTTTATATCATGGTTTTAAGAATATGATTAATTTTATATGAACAATATACCTCTTATTTTAATTTAGTATAAAAATTTAAAATGGTTGAATGATTCTTATTTTTCTGATAAAAATAATATTTTTATGAATTGTTATATAATATAGTATTTTAATTGAAAACTGTTTCTTCATTTTGTTTATTTGTATAGATAGATTATATTTTAGAAAGGTTTAAAAGTATCGATAAATATATATTCTAATATTATATATAATTATGATCATCAAAAAAAATTCACTATAAATTAAATATAAAAACTTATTGAACATTTGAACATTTCTAATTTAGGAACACATTTTCTCACTCAATCAATAAGATTAATTTTTAATTCATTTATATAATTTTTAGGTTTTTAATTTTGATAAATGGAATCCATATTTGGAATAAATAAGACCAAAATTAGTAAATTGGGCCCATTTATTTTGGAAAAATATGAATAACAACATTAATAAATTTTTATTACCTTGGGGATCTTATATACAATCAATTATGAGTAATTTTTTTATGAATATCACCAAATTACCCAAAAAAATAAAACTGATTTTATTGTATGGGTAGTTTTCTCCCTAATACATAATATTTTTAGTTTTGAGACAACATAGGCCATTTTGGTTTGAATATAACTATTATAATGTTCTATTCAATATAATGTGAATTTTGTCATACATTGTTTTAAACAAGAAAAATACTTTCAATATGTGATTTTATAAATGATATATTTTAAAATTAATTGTATTTTGAAATTTAAAATTTTAATTTAAATCATCGTAATTTATTAATAATATTTTGTTACAAAATAATAACCATAAATGATGACACAATGATGATGAGGATATTTTTTTTCTTAGTGGACATATCAAATAAATGATATTAATAATATTATAAAAAAATATAATATGATATAATTAATATCTTCCAAAAAATTTATATATCCTAGAGACATATTATCAATGTATTTATTTGTTATTTTAAATATATCTTGTGCATTGATATTTTTTTGAAAAACTAAATGAATAGTTTTAAAATCAATATTAATTGTTTTTAAATTAAATAATATCTTATCAAATGGTACAATATTAATTAAAATATAAACTATGGTAAACTAATTTAGATAAGATTTAAAATTTCATTCATGACATATTTATTATCCGTTTGGCATATTATTCTAACTATATTAATCCATAAAAAGTATAAATCAATGTTGTTGTGGAAATAGTTAAAGGAAAAAATATGGTTGAAATAAAAAATATTAGAGCATGAAGATAACTAAATATGTCTTTGATTTATTGGACGAAAAGGATTGTATGGTAATCAAAAAAGGATAAAATTGGATTTGTTTAATGGAAATATTTATATAATTATAAATTATATATAATTTAAATCATGTATAATTCCTCTAATAGGAAGTAGGGGGTGGGGCGGGGGCTAGTGTTGGGGGCACTGGTCTTGGGTTCGAGTCCCCATGTTGTTTCTTTCTTTGTTTTTTATAGTGTGTGTAACTATTTTTGGCAGTGTAGCCAATATTTTAAATCAAACACAGTTACAAAATGTCACTATCCATGTATGTAATATAATGTAAGTGTAAAAATATTCACAAAATCAATATATGGATGAAATTAAATATATATTTATCCATGTAAAATTGTTTTTAGTAAAGAAATTTATTTTTTATTTTTATAAATTAAAAAATTACCTTAAATGTTTCATCAAATCTTATAAGATTTTTATATACTTAATAGAAAATTAAAATAAATTAATGTAATAGTATTATTTTTTTTTATATCATTGACGAGTTAGTATGATTATTTAATTTTATTGATCTATAGGATTTATTATAGATGTTTAAAAACATTATATTAGAATTCCCACTATTTATAGATGTAATTTAAATAAAAATAAATTATTATCATAAAATTTGAAAGTAATGATATTTTATTTATTTGATATATTTATAAATTTTTTGAAAATTAAAAAATATCATAAACTTAAAAAAGGTATAAGATATAGGAAAACATTGCGTCAAATATTCATTTATAGGACATTGGAATGGATTTGGATCAAGAATATCCTTATTATAATTAAATATTTTGAGGTTTTCTGAAAGTGCCCCTCACCTAAATTATAGAAGACCACATCCTCCCACACATGATCACAACATTTTGAGAATTCAATATCTATCAACACATGATATTTTATCCAACTATATTTTTTATCCAATTTTTTGTGGCCTTGGTCTTCTAAAAAGACAAAATATAAATTCATTTAGAAGTGATCTAGTGGAAATATACTAAAGAAGAGGTTATTGTTTTACCAACACATTAATATTAATTTCGTTTTATACATCTTCTTTGTGTGTTTTTAAATAATAAATAAATATATAGAATATAATATATATTTATATATGTTATTATATATATGATACTACCATATTCAATGATTTATCCATCCTATGAAAATTAAAAACAAGGTTCGTGGGTACGTACGACATACCGTCTCCTTGTTGTTGTGTAATAATTTTTTTCATCACTACTTTGGTATGATGGGTATAATTATAGAAATAATTAATATATATACATTAAATATTACTTAATATTTATTCTAGAAAAAATAATATACCATAAACTTCATTATCCTTTCACTCATTAAGGGAATGTTACCATTGTTCGTGCATATGTACAACCTACCATCTCCATGTGGTAATGAGATTTATTTTACAAAACAAATATTAATGAATAGAGCTAAAAATATATTTAATTATTAAATATTCTATTTGTTAAATTATTATCATTATGGGGATGTTTCATCTATATGAAATGAAAAACAAAATAAGACATTCATGACAAAACATTTATTTTAAAATGATGCAGTTAACACCCAAAATAAGTGTAATAATGAAATATTAATATCAAATCGGTGATAAGATGATCACATCTGACATAATAACATTGAATAATGTTATTATATAAGTTAAAACATTATTAATATCATTATACATGTGTTTAAATCGTATTCGACTAAAGTAAGTTCATTTTATATTTTTTCTCATATCACATTTTCTTTTGTGAGATATAAGACTTATTCTCTAAATTTTTATTGTGTTTAGTGTTTTAAAACATCACATTAATATATCATATAATTAATCCCATGAAACTAGTTTTTCTTATCTCATATGGTTATGTGTAAAATTAATTTTACTCTTCACCTTTTTTATTTCCCCTTTGTTATAAATAATTTCATATAATTCACATAATCATTTTATTTTTCCAAAACTATATATTATATATTGTGTCAATAATTAAAGATAATTGAATTTTATGGGAAATAATATTAAATCATTATCTTTTACTCAATGAAGATACATGTTGTTAAGGATTTTTAGTTAACTAGTTATATCGATCATTTATATATATAATGAAATTTATGGATTCAAGAATGGGTGTAAACCATATATAGAGAATTACTTTAATGTATTCATAGTCTCAAGAGATGAATAATGTGGAAACATTAAATGGGTTTTCATCCATATAAATCAAACAATCATGTGAAGGTTATTAATAGTTGTGGTTCATGGGAAATATATATTACGTAAAATAATTTGGAATTTCATTGGGAATTTGTATATTAATATCAAGAGTATTTGCACTATGAAAAAAATATTTGGATTCATTTAATTCTAATTTTATTTATTTAATGGCATGTGTGTTCATTTATCTACCTATCCACATTGATTATTCACTTTAATTTATGATAGATTTTGTTGTATGTTACTCTTACTAGGCATCTTAGATGACCATTTTATTGGTTATCTTTTCCCCATAGGATGAAGTTGAAAATATTTAATGAGTTCGAGGATGAAAATAAAATTATTTTTTAGGTTTTATTTTTAATTACCAATGTAATAAGGGTACCATATTTGTATCTATTATTTTAAAATTACTTTACTATTCATTCATTTTGGATTTAAAACTTTTATATAAACCACAGTAACAAATAAATAAAACAGTTATGGGACATTGGGGTTAATTTTATTACAACAAACTAATTAGATGAAAAGGATGTTTTTAATTAAAATTAATTATGGTTCATTATTTATAAAAATATGAAATTTATCGGAAAAATACCAAATAGTCACACTAAAGGTAATTTTTTTTTCAAAAAAATACTTTATTTTTAAATATAAATTTATAAAATATTTAAAATTTAGGTTTAAAAAAGTTATTCCTTCAATTGTTGCGAAATTTTATTTTTTAAAAACATTGTTTTTTGATTAAAATATGATTTATTATTATCTTATGACTACAAAACTTATTGGATGAATTTAAAATTTTTTGATTTAATATATAAAATATAAATGTTGTTATGGTCATTTAATAATTTGTATTAATTTCATTAGTTAAAATAAATGTCATTTTTTTTATAAAAATAGTTATTTTAAAAAAACACCATTTATAATAAATATTTGTCTTCTAGTTTTTAGGAAAGTGTAAATTTCACACATATATTTTTCATGTCACTAAGAAGAAAAAAATGGTCCATTATAGAGAATATAAGAGATTAGATCAAAATATGGGCCTCCAATGTTTTTTAGAAAAGTATTTTATCATTCATAAAAAATATATTTTTCAAGTAAGCTGTAAGATAACATGTTTTATGCATTGTTTTTATTAAAAATATTAAATTATGACCCACAAGTATGGTAAAAAAATTAATTTTCCAATGTTATAAAATATTAAATCTTATTTATAGAAATTTTGAATCCATTATTCCAAATTCAACTTGCATAATAAAAAAATTAATTTATATTTAATTTTATAAACATGGTGATAATTCATGTTTTAAATGATAAAAAATTAAAATATTTCTATTTTTTTATCAACACATAAGATCAAATATATTACCCTAACAAAATATTAATTAATTTACATATAAATGTAATAATTATTATTTAAAATTAACTGAAGATTTAATTTATCATTTCAAATACATAAAAGAATATAATGTTTTGAAAAAGACTTTTATATTTTTTACTATTCACCAAAAAATAGAACGTTTTTTGAAAAATTCAAAGAAAAAAAAGTAATTTTTTTTGTATTAAAATATAAATTTATTAAAGTAACTTTTTTTTGAAAGAGTCAAAAATTATTTTTATGATATGTGTTTGTTAAAATGGAGATAAAACTGATTTTTTTAAATGCAGTTGTAAGGGTAAAATTTTATTTCACTTATATCATGTATAAAAATCAGAAATTCTGATATTTAGAAATATATAATACAAATATTTCATTAATAAAATATAGATTCATTATTTGTTAAATTTGTTATTTATAAACACACTTGTGGGCATTAAAATAGTTTTCAAAAAATGATATTCTTTTATTTTAGTAAAGTGAATTATTTTCCATTATAATTAGTTGGTCACAAAATTATTAATTATATTTACATTTTTAGTCCATATTATCCAAATTGAAATAATATTTTAAAAACAACCATTAAAACATTTTAGTGATAAATATCATATTAAATCATAATAACAACAACAATTTTTTTTAAATTTAATATTGTTTGTCACACATGATAAATTGGATATTGTGATTCTTTTATACAGTAAAACATTATTTATTTCTTTTAAAATCATATAGTGGTACATATTCTCCCTTAATGAATTTTATCCCCATAATTTTATATTTTTCACAATAAACATTTAATGGTCATTTAAAAATACTTTTTTCATTAACCCATTTCATAGAAGGGGTCTAGAAACCATTATCATGGTAAAAATCAAAGAGAAGTATGAGGTTCATATAGAATAAAATATAACATGTATCCATATAGGATAATATATGTGGGATGTGATTATTTTTAAATATATGAATAGAGTAAATAGTTTTAGGGAGTGATTTAAGTCATTGATCACATGTACGTGAATGTTAAATGGAATGTTAAGAGACACAAAACCATGAATACATGATGATTTAAAAGGAAATCAGTTCATCATATATTAATGTATTAGGAGAATAAGTTTCTCTCAAGATACTCTTCCAATAATTGAGTAATTTTCATAAAAAATATACTAACAGAATATGGAAATATACTTTTCTAATGAATATATTTTAATTTTATAATGAATTTCCACCATAATCATAGATTTTTATTCTCTGATTTGTTTTTAGGATAATTATTTTTTCCCAAAGAATAATTTTTTTAAAAAACTATATAATATTACAAATCATAACAATAGATTCCGCATATTATTAAATATTCACAAAAAAAATAATTGTTAGAATTTGGAGAGATAATTTTTAAAATGTATAATGCTTCCCAAGAAACATTAAAACTATTTCAGATGTAACAAGAGCCTAGTTAAATGCATAAAATACACACCTTGTAAACTCTCAACTTTTTCATATTATGACATGGAACATTACCCAATTCATTGTAGGGTGATATAGTTAGCACAAATTTTATATCATAATGTCACTGAAATCATTAGTTATAATGTAACCACCATGCATAATTATAATGTAACCACTATAAAAATAATAAAAAAAATATGTGTTCTAGAAGACAATAAAAATTCATCATATCATAACTCATGATATTAATTTGGTTTCATATAAATTTCATCATAATAGAACCTATTAATAATAAACAGGTCTCATAATCATTTCACTGTTTCATAAAATCATAACTCATGGGAAAAGAAGTAGGTATCATAATAATTTTATAAGAGTATAACACATTAAGGAGAAGTGGGTTTCATAAAAATCATTCAACATTAAACATTAACCATTCATTTAATCATTGAGTGAGGGATCCAATTTTTATCTTTTGTGTCATATTAGAGTTTAGATAACATTTTAGATTATTATATTTTAATGTGAGGTTATCTTAAGAGTTGTAGATACCATGATAATATTATATGATTATGGTTGATTAAAATTTAATAGCCTTTGATTCCTTATTTTATGATTTATGTTGATTGTTTTAAGGTTTTTAATTACATTTAGGATGAATTTTTTAGGGATGAGGTATCTGTACCCTCAATACTCAACATTAAGTGTAATTTTTGTATGAATAATTTTTAAATTATTATAAAAAAATATAACCTAATGTTTGGGTGAAAACTAGTAACATATACTATAATGGCCTAGTTCAACCCACAATCATGATTTTATCTACTCTGTGCCTAGACAAAATATTTTTTTTCTAGAATTTCTCCCACAGCTTTACCCTAGTAAGAGGACTAATTATGGGATTGGAATCCAAAAAACATTATAATGGCGTTCTTTATGATCATCCCTCTATGATTCAGTGTTTCCATAATTATCCAACCAAGATTGTCCTCATGTATAGTGACCCAGGCTTAGTATACATGGATATTAAAAAAATTTAGATGATAATTCATTACATTACAAAAAAATTCCAATGGACCAAACTATTTTAGTTTTTTTGGTAACATGGAAAGAAAATCATCTATTTCATTAAAGGATCTTAAACATGTTCCATAAATATCTCCCACTTTAGTACTTCTACCAAAAAATTTCTATATAACATGGGGAAATGAAAGATAAGAATGATGTGTGATCAAATTCTCCAAAAGGTTAAATAAATAAAATTGTTATGCATAACATGAAAAACTGTGCATGCAACATGAGAACAATGTTGTAAGATCGTACCCTGCATATTAGAGATAATAATATTGATTTCTAGTTCTAAATACCTAGGTTATACGATAATTATGAGCATAATTCATGAAATAAAAACATAGTAATAAGCCATTCAATTTGTGTCAGGATCATTTTCTTATAATTTTGAGAACCTATCTGTTTAGAATCTTGTTCATTCATTATTTTAAGGAAATGATATCAGGCCCACTCATCAACTTATGGACATGCAAACAGGTCGATTCCTAACATTGTGAACGTGTATTGAGATTCACAAATTAACTTATGGACATGAAACCAGGTACATGCTTGAATTTTTGAACATCTTATCATGTTCCCGCATAACAATATGATCATGTAATCAGCTTGATTCATAAACATATCGACATCCAACCAAGCCTATGCAAAACATTTTGAACATGTAATCAGGTTCATCCATAACATTGTGAATATGAAATAAGTTTCAGACATTACATTTATACTCTTGAGCCATCCATCAATAAAAAAATCATTTGAGGGAGATATATATCCCAAACATCTCCTAATACACCAATCATATATTTTCCACAATATAAAAAAACATTTACCATATTATGACCCATAAAAAGTGATGGGTTTAAAAAAAATCAAATCATAAACAATGAAATAAAATCGGAATCATTAAAATTTAATCATATAATCACCGATGAAAAGAGTTATATTTAATAATAACTTAATGAAATAATAAACAGTGAAAGGGAAATGGGTTTCATAAGAATAAATTCATCAAAACATAAACCATTCAATACATAAATTGAATGCAACCATTGGATTATTTTCTATAAATGCATGACTATCATAAAAAATCTATTTTATATGGAAAAGAACATAGAATATTATTTTTAAAACATTTATAGAAGAAAAAAATCTTATTTAAAAAAATATATATAAAACCATAAACCTTAATAAAATAGTTTTATTTGAAAATAATTTGAAAATATATAAAGGTGAATTGAAAGTATTTTGAAAACTTTTTTCCATGAAAACTTATAAAAGTTTCTTGAATACATTATGATGTCCATTTACCTTGAAATATAATAAATATATATTTTAAAAGTTCTCAAAAACGATTCATAAATAATATATTTCAAATAAAGTTTCCAAAAATTAACTTTTAAACAGGAAAAAAATACATTAATGGATTAACGGAGGATAAATATGTAGACTTCGTATGAGGAAAAAAAACATTCCTTTTACATGGTATAAAGGCAAGAAAAATCAGTTATTCAGAAAGAGACAAAAATATTTCATTGAAATATTTGGTAAAACAAAAAGTATTTGAAATTTATTTTAACAAACATAGTATATTAGTAATTATTCTTGTAAACCCTTTTTATAAAACATGGTATTAAAGGAACACATATTTCTGACCAAAGCGCGGGTAAATTAGGGAATTCATAAAAACAATTTCATAACAGTATTATTTTGAAAAGAGTGGATTAACTGGTAAAAATATATGAATAAATCATTAATATACATATTAGAATAAAATTCATGAATGTTCAAGAGACATGGATCATAAACGTTCATCAAGGGAAGAATAAACCTAAATAATCTAGAACGACGTTGAGATTGTTACAATAAAATCTTACCTCTTTATAACAATGAACCATACTTCCCATGTAAAAAATTTAATATACATGAAGCTTAAAATATCATTAAAATAATAAGATTTATTATATAATCTTTCAAACAATGTATACACACCAAATTTAAATGTCTGGGTTCATAACATGGTATGTGTCACAAAAGAATGAGTGTATGTTATTTTACCGATTTTTTAACTTTTGAAAAATAAATAAAATGAAAGAAATTTCATAAAATTGATATCTATGATTCAAATAAATTATGTATAAAAATAATATACTACAACTATGGGATGTATACACAGAACTGAGAAGTAATAGTAGGGAAATAAGCATGAATCTCCCGACAATAATAATTGAGCTGAAATATCATTACCTTGTATCTTGACCCTCATCATACTCATTGAAACCACATGGATACTAAATATTAATTTATTTTAAATATTATAAAACTATATTATTATATCCAATAAAAAATATGGTTTGATTATGGCATTATATTTCCTTTTTGTTAAATATCCAATATTAAGGTTTCATATTAGATAATATTCTATTTGTTCATCACATGTGTCTCAATTTGTTATATCATTGGTCTTTATAATTTTATTTTTATTTAAGAATTAAACCATGAAATAAATTTAATTTATATACAATATATTTATATTTTAATAATATACATTATATAGAAGTATGATTTGGAATACAACATTCATGGAGAAGGATATCCATATGTACACTTGAACGATGATTCCATTTTTTTATCGTACTATAAGAAAAAAATAAAATGAAATAAAGGAATATAATATAATTATAGAATAATTATAATTATATATAGATCATATATGTTCACCAAACCCATACTTAATAAATTCCATGTAGTGTATGATGTAATCAAATCACTTTGAGGGGGTGGTAGTCAATAATTCCTCAATTGAAATTATCGTATTAACATGAAATGGTACATATATAGATATATGTTTCCAAAGATATAAATAATATTAATGAAATAATAACTATAATATATGAAATATATAAATGGAGTGTCCATCTCAATTCCCACCATGACAGGCAGTAAAGGAAAAATGAAGAACCATCATTTATTGAGGATGTAGTTCGCTATACACATAAATATTTTATTGGTTACCCCATATATGTAGGTGTGTATAACTGTAGGATGACCCATTATCATAAAAAACATATTAGTATGATTAGGATAATTTTTTTGTTGTAAAATCATGAAATAAATGGAGTGGAAGTGGGTGGATACAAAAAATAAAAGAAAGGATCTTGAGAGAATGTGTCACCTCTAAATCAGGTCACTCCTTTTGGTTTGTGCCAAATAGATTCCATGGATTTCCTTATTGCAAAGGGAATTATTATATGAGTATTTCAAGAATGTTTGTATGTTTATTATATAGGTTATGTCTGAACCTATTTTTTTGATAGGCATGAAGAAAAGGGAGAGGTGGGGGTAGTGTATTGGGAATGGAATGGACTCAATTGGTAATTTTGATAACATGTTAGTGGTACCCACATCTGTACATAAAAAAAGTCATTTAAACCAATAAAACACATAAATGGAATATATATAGCCAAATTATAGCCATAAAATAAGTTTTTTAACAAGGTTATAAGTTTAATTGGATTTAAATTGAAGGATTATGTTCTTACTAAGTTTAATTTTACAATATTTGATATAAATAATTTTAATTAATTTAACAATTATTTTTGGTAAAAAATTAATTTGACATTATTAGATATTATAAATTATTTTTAATTCAAATATTGAATCCATTTTCCATCTTCTAATCATAGAAATGGTAGAAAATTAATTTAATATAAATCCCAAACTTGGGTCAACAATACTGGGTTTTAAATTAAAATCATTGAAATGTTTGATAAGTTTTTTATATCCAATTTCAATGTTAAATTTATATCAATGACCTAATTTATATTAATGGGTTAAAATTTATATAATTAATATTTTAAACAAATTTAATATATAAGTAATGATTATAAATAAATTAGATGACAAAGATTTTTTGAACTAAAATAACATATTTTTACTATTCATCAAAAATGAAACCTCACAGAAAAATACTATAAAATTGACATTAAAATATAATATTGTTTGAATTAAATATATGATGTTTATTTTGAAATATTATGTATATAAAATAATTAATGTTACTATTTAACATGGTTTCTACATTAAATGGATGTAAAACTACATTTAAAAAAATATATGTTTTGAAGCATAAAATTGGGGTTTTTCATTATCTTTTGTCAATTAATATTTTTGAATGAATAAAAAATATTTTATTAAATATATAAAAAATATATCAAATTAATATCACTCATTAATTGTATTTAATTCAATTTATTTTGGTAAAACTACTTTGTCATCATAAAAATAATAATATCACCTTTTGTATTCAACCAGAATTAATATTCATTTATAATTAATTAGTAACCAATGAATTCACATTGTATTTTTTAAACGATATATTTTAATAGATTAGTTAATATTATTGATAAAATATATTTTAATATCACATATTGTAATATTAAATAATCATATTTTAATAACATATTATGTTTTTGGTAAACCTCAGTCTTACGTGTTATGCAAGCAATCGAGGAATGTAATTGTTGCATGTAAATCATGGTAACATCGGTGTTCTTTGTAGGTCAATCTAAGGATTATATTTCTTTTTTTTCATGATTAACATGGTGTTCCATAAAACTAAAAGAAAACATAGTTCTTTAATTTAAAAATAATTACATTATTATCTCATAAAATGAAAAAGATCAAAAATATTAAATTAAATTTGAAAAGAAAAATTAAAGATATATTATAGGGTTACATTCTACCCCCCTAAAATGAATTTCACTGGAAAACATCACCTAGTTTATCAAAGGAATAATAATTTAGGGTTCCATTCATAGAAACCCATATCATAATAATAAATACAAAAACATCCCTTAATAATGGAATGTTTGGACCATAATGGTAAACCAATATAATATATATCTATTTTATATATATGAAAACATAGGATGGGAGTGAAGATATGACAATATTGATAAGGGTAAATATTTATTAGGGGTTATTGATATCACCAATTACAAATAAGTGAATGATCATAGTAATGTCTATGACATCAATGTCATATCTCTATGATGAAATAAAAGGCCATTAGTTGAACAAAACAAAGCTATTAGGACAAAACATTTTCTATTGATCATTATCCTAACATTAATTAATTCTTAAATTCTCAATGAATACTAAGAAATATACACGCTTGATATATTTTTATATATCAAGTTTCATTATTTAGTTTGTTTTTTTTTAATTTTCAATTCATACATTAAATCATGTAATGGACATCCAAAAATTATCTTTGATACATGAAGTGATGAAATACTATTTTAGTAGATCTAATGTCCCATAAATGAATGAAAAGTATAACTATTTATTTATAACAATTCTTAAAAAAATATATGGTAAATACATCAATATTTAAATCTAAAAGATAACAATATTGTTTCATCAAAAATAATTATTCATCAAATATAATTATCCCTTAACCAGGAAATTACTTAGTCCAATGGTAGGCTTGAAACCCTTATCGTCATTTGGTCATCGGTTCAAGACCTTTGTACTATCTAGACTTTCTTGGTTGTCACCCATCATACATGATGTCCTTTTCCAATACTACACTAATATAATTTCCAAAATAAATGAGATAGAAATCCATGAAATAATATTAATCACTAAATAGCTTTTTAACCATAGTTTTCAATACATAATCAGTGAAAAAATATTTCCTCAAAATATTAAATTAAATTTTCAGGAATAAAAAACCTTATAACCCTTTTTAATGATTAAAATCCAAAACATTAGAAATAATATCACGAAATATTCTTAACATTTACTTCCTTATATATCACAATTGACCACTTGGTTCTAATATTCTGAACATGTGAATAACCTCATTGTTATTCCCATGAAACATGGTAACATCCTTGATTACCAAATATACATTTTTAATACATTCATTATTCCATATTCCTATTATTATTGGGTATATAAATTAATTCTAAGAAGTTTTAAACTACATCCTTAATAACAAAGACCATTTTTTCAATAATCAGTTCAAGGTAATATATACAATAAAATTTAATTATTTATATCCAACATATCATTATACAAAGATCGTTATCTCAATTTATTTAAATAAATATGGGTTAACATACCTTAATAAAAATGTTACCTTTCCATGAAATAACATTTCTATGTCTTTATCACTATTAAACATTCCCTTTTCAATCCTTAATAAAATATTATACTAACTATAATTATTTTTTTCTAGAATTATATATCATAATCAATGAATTCATAAACATAAATATTTCATTAATATATCTTTAATCATAAACCACTAATTAGGGTTATTCAAATTTTTCAATGAAACAACATTCCTAGTATATGAGATATTAATGATGGATTAATGTCCCCCAAACTCAATATTATCATTCTTCTTATGAACAATGTACAAAATATTGTAAAAACATCACATACCTTTTACATGTCTTTTTCAGTCCCTTTATCTTCAGATGTATAACCAATACTCATACAACCTTTTGGATTCTATTTATGAGATATCCACTGGGGAAATTAACAATCATAATTTCCAAAAATTCCCCATAGAGAACATTCAATGTTAACCACGTTCCTTCTAGTTATCCCTATTAACTAAAATATTAAATAATATTGTTGAGAAACACATATCATATATTAAATCCACATAATCTTGAAAAATTACATATAGGATGCTGAAATTGTGATGCCTACATTTTAATCGATGAAGAGTTTGTCAATTTCCAAATCATATCCCCTATAAGTGTCAAACCTGGTGTGCAACAAGTCAATTTTTCATTTACAAGATTACCAAAATTCAAGCCTGAAACATCTTGTCAGAGATGTTACACCTAGTTACATCTATTCTAGAGCCACATCCACTTGTTGTATCAAGAGTGGTATTTATTTCTAAGAAACCACTGACTCAATCCTTTTCTAAAATTTAAGGACATTTCTTCTAAACATTAACACTGCCTCATACTTATCCTCAGAGACATAACTATACATATCCTTTTAATTATACCAAGGGATATTTTTTTTCTAATACTACTTTCCATAGGTTGACTAATCATTTCCTTTAATACTGACTATAGTGACCTTATCGTAGCATAAAAAGATATTACATTATTTTATATAAATAATCAGTACATGAAAAGATACATGCCTAAGAACCATACTGGTTTAGTGTATTTAAAAAAATTAATACAAAATATTATATCCCCATGAATGATCTTAAAAAACTTTCATGAAGATCTCCACCTTTAGTACATCTACCAAAAACCTTTTTTCATAACGATGGGAAAAGAAATATAAGAAAGGTGTGAGCTTAGATTCTTAGTATGTGTAAAAAAATAAATACATAAGAATAACATGAAAAAATGGTATGGAACATGAGGATAACATTTGATGATCATTCCCAACATATTGGAGATCATAATAAATATTTGAAGTTCATAAGACATGGATAACAAGTGAATTATGAGCATAATTCCCGAAATCATAATATATTAATAAGATATGGAATTTTTTTCATGTACATTAGTTTATATCATTTTGAACATGTATGAGTAGAAATATGTTCACTCATTAGGTTAAGGACATGAAATTAGTCCCCACAAATCATCTTATGGACATGAAACTAGTTCCGTGAATAAAATTTAGAATATGTAACCAGGTTCACACATAACCTTATAGATATGAATCCAGGTCCATGAATAACATTGTGAACATGTAATATGGTTCACGCATAACATTGTGAACATGTAATCAGCTTCATGCATAAATATATAGACATGCAACCAGGTCCATGCAAAACATTGTGAACATGTAATTATTATCATTAATAAAATTGTGAAACAAAAAGTAGATTCACACATAACATTTATAGTAATTTATAATACATTGTTACCCAATGATTTGGTTGTATATATTGATCTCAACCATCCCATAAAAAATAATTCATACAATTTATAAAAGATAAAAAAAATTCCATCATATCATGACACATAAAAATAAACATGTATTATAAACATCAAATTATATCCCATGAAATGAAATGGGTATCACTAAAATTTAGTGACATCATAACCCATGAAAAGAGATAGATTTATTAACCCCTTCAAGAAAACATAAACCATGAACATGAAATAGGTTTTATAAGAATCAATAAATAAAAATACCATTCAAGAAGTAATATGATTTGTAAGAACCCGATTCTTATTTTTGAGGTACGAGCTTCTTCTTTTCTCTTTTCATTAAGTGTTTTTTAGAAAATATGGAAAATGGGGAAAAATCCGAAATTTTGGAACTATACTCCGTGTATTTTTTCCACACGTCATGTACTTTTGGCGGTGTGGGATGGGTACACGGGGCATGTAGCCATGTTGGCGACGAAGGGTGTAGGAACCGACTACACACCATATAGTGGTCCTTTACACGCCGTGTAGTTAGTCAGCAGGCCGAAATAGTAAGGTGGTGGAGCAACCACCAGCAGGGAAACAATAAACACCGTGTAGTTGGGAGTACATGTTGTGTACGCGTGTTGACAGATGAACAGTGTGGCAGTGCCGCCAGAGGAACAGTTAGATGAAGAAATTACACGTCGTGTACTTTGTTTTTTTCATTTAAAATGGGCAGTATCCAACCTTGTTCACAGGGAAGGCTTAGAACGGGAAGAAGGAGTGGGAGGGGATGGCCGGAACTTCGGAGATTTGTCAAGCGCACGTCTGGAATCTGTTTCCGCCTCAGACGATCTCATTGGAACCACATGGGTAATCCCTCCACCCTTCTTAATCAGTTCTTGCTAATTCTTTCCCTAATAGGAGTTATTTGAGTTTAAGAGGTTTTTCTTCTTCGTCAGATCTATGTCATATTTGGGCATTTTTGGAATCGACGTTCGTGTATAGCACTTGTTGGCGTTTAAGGTAGGTGGCTTGGTGTTTGTTTTTCCAACAGCCGTGTGTTTTGTGCGTTTTTATGCCACAAACCCATGTTGTAGGTGTCGTGTGGATGAGGCCATAACTATTTTAAATACCATGATTTGAATAGTTGATTTAAATGTGATATTAAAATAATTGTTGGGATCATTGCTTGGATTCGGAACCACCTCGGGGGTGTGTTCCTCTGTTTATCTGTTTGGCCAGGATACCCGAGGTTATGCCTTTAAAGTAGTAATTGTAGAATTTCCTTGAGATGAATTTCTTGTTTACTGCATATTTACATGTTGGTCATAGCCCGGTTACCTGTTTAGCCTGAGGGCATTGTTGGGATTAGCCTTTGGGCACTGCACTATTTAGCCTGAGGGAAGTAGTTATTTCGGCCTGAGGGGAACTTCTTATGTGCCTGTGGCCAGTTGATTTTGTGCCTGTGGGTGACACTCCATACGCCTGAGGGAAAAATCTGTTATGCCTGAGGGAAGATTCTTGTGTTGGATACTCTTTACCTGAGGGTAGGGGTTTACGTTTCTAAGGACATTAGATGGTTACTTAGAATATTCATTGTGGTGATATTATAAATAGAATGATTAAAAAGAATATTAAAATGGCAATATAACTGGTTAAGTTAGTTACTTTTCAGTACTGTTTACTTTATTGCATTTTACTACTGCACACTATTATTTGATGTTTTCACGCAGTTGGGCACGGACCTTTGGTGGGTGCCTACTGAGATATATTTGTCACACCCTGTATGGGTCATGCTTTTCGGCCCAAACTGATTACGTTTCTGCAGGTGTGGAAAGGGGCAAGAGTCCCTATACAGGTACTTGACTATTGCTATGGAGTAGGAGGGCATGGGATCGAGCCTAGGCTCACGATGCCACTTCCAGCTATTTTGTTTTGTTGCACTCTGCATTTTTTTGTACTGTATTAATATATAACATGTTCTGGCTATTTTCATAGAACATGAGACATGTAGCATCATTATTTATATATAGTTGGTTATATCTATTACAGTTTTTTATTTCAGTTGTGTATGGTTTATTGCTTTCGTTGTTTGTCTTTGTATGTTTATTTTTTATTCTTCTGTGCTACACTTTGAAAAATGAGGGCATAGTTTCCCCACTATTAGACCTAGGATCTCACTGCTAGTCGGAAGCCTCTGGTATTTGGGGAAATGCGCTTGAGGTCACGTGGCGAACCGGGTTCGGGGCACCCGTTGAGTGGCACCCGGAACTGGGACATTACAACGTGGTATCAAATGAGTTCTTTTCTTTGACTTACTATTTAGAGTTGAAGTCAGGGATAGGATGAAAGGTAGTTGGTAATAAATTGTGCCCGGGCGTAGCTAACCCGTGTACAAGGAAAAGCCAATCTACCTCATATTTTTTCAATTCTTCTGATTTTTCAAAATTTACAGTTGATATGTTTTCACCGTTAGGTGACACACTTGAGATTGTGTTGTTATATTTTTTCTATGGGTTCTATTTAGTTGAAACCTGATGAGATGAGGGTATGCCGTCTCATGAATTATATAGGCACATTCTATATATCACATGCCATGCATCGTTTCCATGCCATGTAGGTTCATTAGAAATTGCATTTTGTTGTGATAGTTGTTGTAATAGAAAAGCATGTTGTTGTCATAGCTGCTTGATAAATACCTACTTTGTGACAGGGTATTTTCTTGTGTGAGCCTGTTTATTGAATGAACACCAAAATTTGGTCTCTGGGGAGTGTGGGCCCTCATTGACCAGAATTTGGTGTCTCATTGACTATTTAATTTGTTATAACACAGATAAGATGTCAAAATTTGATTCGTGGGGAGTATGGGCCCTCACGGGTCGGAATTTGACACTTAGGTGTTGTTTTTCAGTATTTTATGGGTTCCAGAGAATTTTTTGAGGAATACTGTCTGGAAACCTAGTATAAACGTCGTGTATTACATTAAACACGCCGTGTATGGCATTCTGTTTGAGAAGAAAAATAAACTTTTTGAGTACACGCTGTGTACCTAGAGTACATGCAGTGTAGTCTCTTCCCGGGTCACAAACCGTGTAGGCGGCGACACGGGGAAGGGAAGAGCTTGGGGTGAACACATCGTGTAGCTTTTCTACACGTCGTGTAGTGTTGAATTGGAGTCTGGTCATGTAACTAACAACACGGGTCGGTGAACTCCTGTACAGAACACGTCATGTCAATGATGAACACGCCGTGTAGTGTGACCTAGGGACTCGACCATGTAACTAACAACACGGGTTAGTGTCACCTCTCCTTGGACATGCCGTGTACCTGTGGTACATGTCGTGTAGTCTTGTCCAAGGGCAGACCATGTGGAATTAGCCGTGTGGCTGGGAAACAGGATGGTGTACACGCAGTGTGCGGGTGTAACACGCCGTGTAGTGTCAAGCCGAGTAGTCATTCGTGTCACAAGCGGCACGGGCAGTTGGAAAATAACACCATACACGCCATGTAGATTATATACACGCCCTGTAGTTCTGTTCAACGAGAGCCATATAGAAGGACTCGGGAAGGGTAAGGGAAGTCAAGTACATGCCGTGTAGTCATTGTACATGCCTTGTAGTCTTGTTTTGGAAATCTTGAAATGAATTCTTCCTCTTGTTCCCTTTGCAGTTCCTTCACTTTTAGTCTTTGATAATCTTGAATCTAAGGCATGTTTTTACCTTGTAGTGTCATGCCTCCTAGACGACCATGTGTTGTTCGCCAGGAGAGCGGCGACAACTATACTCTAGAGATGGTGGGCCATGGGCTACCAGTTGATCCTCCAGCAGAGCTAGATGTAGTGCCTGCTGTTATGCCGGACACAGGCGCAAAGGTGCAGTTTCATGAAGGCTTTATGCGTTTCATGCAGACCTTTCATGGAGCACCGCAGGCTGCCACATATATGGACGAGCTGACACGTATCTTCCAGCAGTAGCATCCACCAACATTTTCAGGGGATGGAGGACCACTAGCTGCGGAGTCTTAGTTAGGGTCGATGCAGACTATTTTTGAGCATCTTGAGACGCCTCCAGGGTGGAGGGTCAAGCTCGCGGCTTATATGCTACGTGATTCCGCCAAGAGGTGGTGGGATGTTATCACCCAGTTACAGAATCATAGAGACATGGTGTGGGATGATTTTCAGGCAGTCTTTAATGACTTCTTTTTCCCAGAGACGCTGAGGGTAGATAGATCTCAAGAGTTCATGAATATGTAACAGGGATCTATGTCGGTGATGGACTATTCTACTCGTTTCACCAAGCTTCAGCGCTTTGCACCCGTGCTGGTGGGTGATGAGACGTTGAGAGCCAGACTTTTGAGGATGGTCTTTGTTATGACATCCGAGCGCTGGTGAATGTTTTCAGGTTGCCTTCAGTACACGCTATTGTGAACCAGGCGCTGATTACAGAGAGGAACCTGCGGGAATCTAGTGGTGTGGGCCAGGGCGGTTCAGCACCAGTTACTGGTATTATTTCTGCATGCAATAGGAAGAGATAGATGGACGTCTCTCAGGGTGGCAGTACCAGTCAGAAAAATGATTCAGGTGGCTAGGTCATGTGCTACCAGTGTGGTAGAGAGGGGAACAAGAGGCCACAGTTTCCACGTGATGTAGTGGAGGGACGAGCTTGCGGCAAGATGGGTCATCTGCATCACTTTTGTAGGGAATTCCCACCAGTGGATAGTGAGAGGGGTTCTGTGCAGACTCCACATGCGGGAGAAGGACCAGTGGCTTATTACCAGTCGGGGAACTGGAATATGTCAGGGCATGCAGGCAGAGATGGTGGTCATGGCCATGGTAGCCAGACACCAGGATCTCAGAGGCAGTAGGGTGGGACAGCTCAGGGTATCCAGGCTGTGTCGCAGGGCCGCAGCACTGGGCAGACATATGCAGTGCAACAGACCCAGCAGGAGTAGGATCCCAGACCTTCTACAGTCATAGGTTCTATTCTAGTAGCTTCTGTCTTATCTTCAGTACTTTTCAATACAGGTGATACACATAGTTTCATATTTGTACCCGTTGTGAAGATCCTTGGGCTCTGTGTTTCTACTTCTTCTGATATCATTATTCTAGACACTCAGTTGTGGACTAGAACGGCTGGTGTGCGTTAGTGCAGGGAGTGCCCCCTAGTGGTTAGAGGGTGTCACTTCCTATGGGACCACTATGTCTTAGAGATGACAGCTTATGACGTCTTTCTCGGGATGTACTGGTTGGTTCCCTTTCAAGCCTTTGTGGACTGATATTGTCGCAGGTTGAGTTTCACGTCATCAGAGGGCGGAGAGTTTCTATACAAGGGAGAATAGTATGTTCAGGCATGTCAAGCTGAACCAGAGCATCATGGGCGAGGTGGAGTCATAGCCCAGATTGCGAGCTTATATCTGGATGATCAAGGGACTTGTCAGAAATATTTCCCACCAGTTTTTGATCGTTTCAGGGATGTCTTCCCTGAAAAATTTTCAGGTCTACCTCCGGAGCGAGAGGTAGATTTCTCTATAGAGCTAGTTCCAGGAGCATCACCGGTGTCCATTCCTCCTAATAGGATGGCCACACCTGAGTTAAAAGAGCTCAAGAGGTAGTTAGAGGAGTTACAGTCGAAGGGTTTAATCTGACCCAGTACTTCTCCGTGGGGTTATCCGGTCCTTTTTGTGAAGAAGGCGGACGGTACCCTTAGACTTTGCATGGATTATCGGAAGCTGAACCAGTTGACGGTCAAGAACCGATATCCTTTGCTGAGGATAGATGATCTTTTTGATCAGCTTAGAGGAGCACGAGTGTTCTCAAAGATTGACTTGAGATCCGAATATCATCAACTGCGCGTGATACCATCGGATATACCACTTATGGATTTTCAGAGTAGATATGCTCTGTACGAGTACTTGGTTTTGCCGTTCGAACTCACGAACGCGCCAACAGTTTTCATGGCTTTGATGAATCGTGGGTTCCATCCGTATCTTGATTCTTTTGTGGTAGTATTCATGGAAGACATCTTGGTGTACTCCCACACTCGACACAACCATGCCACCAATATTGAGATCGTATTGAGTACATTGAGAGAGCATAAGCTATATGCTAAGCTCTCAAAGTGCCACTTTTGGATGGACCAGATTCACTTCCTCGGTCATATCATCTCATAGGTAGGAGTTTTAGTAGACCCAGAGAAGGTGAGAGTAGTAGTTTCCTAGGAGCAGCCTAAGAATGTGTTCGAGATATAGAGTTTCTTAGGGTTGGCTGGTTACTAAAGATTCTTCATACAAAACTTCTCCCACTTAGTAGATTCGTTAACGGATCTGACTAAGAAGGGTGTGAAGTTCATTTGGTCAGAAGCTTGTGAGACATCCTTTGACGACAATAAAGGAATGTTGACTTTAGCATCGATCCTGGTACTTCCAGAGAAAGGGAAGATCTATACAGTTTATTGTGATGCATTAGGTATTGGGCTGGAGTAGTGTTGATGTAGGGTGATCGATTTGTTGCGTATGGGTCTCGGAAGTTGATGCCACATGAGAGGAATTACCCGATGCATGATCTCGAGTTGGTGCAAGTTGTGCATGCGTTGCACTGTTGGAGACATAATCTATTGGGAGAGCATTTTGTGGTTTTCACCGACCACAAAAGCCTCAAGTATATCCTTACTCAGCATGACCTAAATCTGAGGCAGGGAAGGTGGGTTGAATACCTACAGTCCTTCGATTTTGAGCTTGCCTATACCCCTGGTAAAGGTAATGCAGTAGCCGATGCACTGAGCGGGAAGACTCAGACACAGGCTGTGCAGGGGGCCAGTGGTGAGTGGCAGCTTATGGCCTTGTTCTCTGAGATACATCTAGAGGTGCATGACAGTCAGGGGAAGGCTTATATTTCCTCATTAGCTGTGACATCTAACCTCCAGGACAGAGTGAGGATGGGACAGCTATCTGATTCAGAAGGCCTAGTTCTATGGGAGTCAGTGGAAAGTGAGGACCCTCCTCCTGGTTGGACGATAGGTGATGATGAGGTACTGTGTTTCCATGGACGAGTATGGGTTCCAAGGGATATATGCAAGGATATGATGCGGGAGTTTCATGATTCAGCTTGGGTAGTTCATCCCAGGGCTACCAAGATGTACCGTGTCTTGAGACGTCAGTACTAGTAGTCGGGTATGAATAGAGCTGTAGCTGGTTTTGTTATGAGTTGTTCCACCTATCAGCAAGTGAAGGTAGAGAATCAGAGAGCATCTAGACAGTTACAGCAGTTACCCATTCCAGAGTGGAAATGGGATGATGTCGCGATGGACTTCATGACAGGGTTGCCGAGGTCACCTAGAGGCAATGATGCCGTATGGGTCGTTGTGGACAGACTCACGACGGTAGCTCGATTTTTTCCAATTAAGGAGACCATCGATGTTGACGAGCTCAGAAGTCAGTATATCCGAGAGATCGTAGGTCTTCATGGGGTCCCTCGTTCTATCATTTCTGAAAGGGACGCCTACTTTACGTCTTGTTTCTGGCAGAGTTTTCAGAGGGCGCTGGGTACACAGGTGCTTCTGAGCCCAGCATACCACCCTTAGACCGATGTCCAGTCAGAGCGTACAATTCAGGTGCTATATGTAACACCCCAATCTTCCACGGTACGTTTCCCTTTGAATAATGCAATGACGTTCATTGTACGCAACTTCGAGATTCTAACAAACCACAACCAATGAAACTAGCTGTTATGAATAGTAATACCTAATTTTTGAAATTTTATAAATTTTATCTTTCGAAATGGACTTCAGTTTTGGATTCGTAATATCGAAATTAGCTTTGGGTGAAATTTTGGTACTTTTCAGATAACTTTCATATTTTAATGAATAGTGAAAATTACTAAATTTTAATTAAAAACAACTTTTTTAATCGAAATAATTAATTGTGATAAATTATTAATTTGAGTGGTTTTAAAGAATATTTAGAATATATTTTTACCATTTAATACAATTCTGGTAATTGGATAAGATTTCACATTTAAACCAGACATAAACAAGTGTCAATCTTTTGATATTTATTATCTCTTAAAAACACGCTATTTATTTTGACGACGGGAATTAATTTTTAAATTAATTAATACAACTGATTTGTTTTGAATTTGGTAAAATAGACATCATTTTTGAATTCATAATATCAAATATAGCTTAGGCCTAAGTTTTGGTATTTTTCTGGAAACTTTCCTTTTTTGATGAATAGTAAAACCACTAAGTGGTAGTTAAAAAACTGAATTTTTCATAAAACTTAATTTTACCACTTCTGTGAGTGGAATTTCAAAAATCCGAAAGACACGGTTAATATCAAGGAGTAAAATGTGGTTCATTGAGATGAAAATAATTTTTTGTGAATAGTAACTTTTACTTTTATTTACCACAGTTAAAAGTAAATAGGGTAATTAAGGGTAAAAATGATATTAATATTACCCTAACACATGTCCTAATTCTATTGTACAAGTTTATCTCGACAAAAAACAACCTTAGGAATAAAATATTATCATTTAGGTCCACTTGGATTAGATTAGGACATTTATTGTTATTTAATTCAAAGAAGAGTTAAAAGAGTTAAAATCAAAGTTTATTTACTAAAACATTTTTAATATAATGTTACAAATAAGGTAAATTAGTTTATAAATATTAATTAGAAAGATAAAAATATTTTCTACATAATTATATTTTACTTATAATTTTTAGACATTAAATAATTTAATTTATTTATGACACAATGATGATGCAGTAATTACAATATTAGTGAAAGATTAAAATAATTGATATTATAAATACCCAAATAAATATAATTGGAGACATTTATTGAATTACACTAATTTTCTAGGTTAATAAGACATATTAGGATTGATTTAATTGACTTTGTTCGAAGTAATCATTCTGTTATGAGTTTCATAAAAATCAACTATTGAATAGTTTCAAAATTGACATAAATAAGTTTTTAAAACAAATATTATATTATTAATTGATATTAAATTCCTAAAAATATATGGTTCGGTCAAGGGACTTATATCATTATAGGTGTATCATTAATGGACCACTTGGGGTTCTTTTGGATGTATATAGTATGTTTATTAACCATATAATATAAAAATAAAAAGAGACATTGTAAAAGTGAAACTAATTAACTAAGAGTTAATACTTAAAGATAAAGTTAATATAATGACCCAAACCTATCTAAATTCTATTGGTTGAGTGATTTTCGACCTATAAACACCTTAAACTTTAAATAATCCACTTTGTAGCCATTATAAACGGAATATGAATTGATTATAAAATAATATTTCTAGCTTTTCCAAAGGTGCCCCTCACCCCTCTTATAAAAGGGCACTCCCCCTTCTCATTACTTCACACATTCAAATCATTTTGGTTCGGCCAACCCCTGCCCAAATAATCTATCAAATGTTCTCACTACAACCTATAGGCCTTAGTTTGATCATAAAGCCAACCTAAGAAGCCATTTTGATCAAATCAAAAGGAAGAACCCGAAGAAGAGGTAATGTTTTTACCACCCTTTTTCAAATTCTTTTCTTATTCAACTTCTTATTTCTTTGTTATTCACATTCTAAAATAATTAATACAGTGTCTCCTATATACTATAATATTATTATAAATATGGTACAACCATATTCAGTATTCTATACATCCTGTGAATGACATGTCACCATACGTGCGTACGTACGGCTTACCGTCTCCACGTCGTGGTGTAATTGTCATTCAATAAATTATTATTTGGATGGGTATAATAATGATGTGTAATTAATTTAAATAATAAATATAACATGATAATTATTCTATATATATGATACACCATCCAATTAAAAATTATTTTGATATCAAAATAATGATATTGTCGCTCGTGCGTACGTACGGACTACCGTCTCCACGAACGCGATGAGATTCATTCTCCATCATATCCATTCAAGACTAATTCTCATTTAATGATTAAAAATAAGGTTTAAAGATTTGACATAATTCTGTATATGAATAATATATAACCCATTAGTAACAAATATGGCTCAAATAACAAAGAATATAAAAGAAAATGAACCCGTTAACACCCGAAACGGTGATAATTCTAAGATATAATTAACAAATCAATGTTAAAATATCATATATGGTATCATATTAATGAATATGATTCTTTTATAATTGAATACAAATTATTTCACAGTTATAAAGGAGGTTAACCTACCCTCAACCAAGGAAAAAGTACAAAGTAAGGGGTTTCTTATCTCACTTTTAATTCCGTGAGAATTCCATTGTTCACCACTTATTTATTACATGTGGTGTATGTACTGCCCATGTTTGTATTCATTGTGTAATATACTTTAATTAATGTATATTTACATCATCATTGTATGATCCTTTTTAATGGTTGTATGTTTTGTATGTTACCAAATCAATAAGGGAATTTGAAATTTCAATTTCCACTCATTCGGCTTTACGCATACTTCATTGATTATTTTACTCCAAGATTATGTGTAGAATCACTATTCATTTGATTATGTCATAATTTCCACTCCCCTTTCTGTGGATATAATTTTTATACACATAATCACTCCATTGATAAACTCTCAAGTCATTGGTATGAACTTGATAAGAGTAATTTTAACTCAATCTCCATTTGTTGAGTTAAATATCCAATTCATTGGTGTTGTTTTTACAAGAATATGTGTGAATGTCATCTGATTGATTTACACTAAATATCCAATCATATTGAGTGTATTTATATTTTTCACACATAATTATGTCATTGATTTATCTTTAACCAAAGTATACGGTCTTTATAAGAGAATTCATCTCAATTTACATTCCATTGAGACTTCATTGTTGTTATACACCAAATCACTTTTACATGGTGTATATAATGTACTTTGACATAGTATATCATGAATCCCTTTATTCTCATGATATTAAAAAGTTTTGATTACATCAATAATTTGTATTCAAGTGTCTCTCTTTTGGTTAGAAACTCTAACTAAAATAATTTTTTATGTGTTTTTAAATATTGATTATTCTAAATCTTTCTCATTAATGTCCATGTTTTAAAAATGGTTTTAAGGAATTATTTATATGGACATTAAAGTTTTAAAATTAAAATTCTTTTTAAAAGTTTCAAAGTGGTATGAGACACTTTGATTCTAAAATCTATTTTAAATGGATTCTTGACAAATAGGGTGACTTTTAAATGATTTCAAGAAAAAGGGGGATATTTCACTCTAATTGTTTTGATGATTATTTTCATCTATGCAATATCCTTCATCATTCTCAATTGAGGTTAATATTATACAATACAATCTTCCATATTGTATCGAATGAGTTATGTTTGACTGTGGATGTTCTATTTTTATACCATTCATGGTTTGTGGATAAAGTATTGACATTTCGTATGCTAGTTTTAATACGAATGTTTATGTTATGTTTAAAACTTTTCATATGAGGAATGCATTGGACTTAGTAAGTGACGGGTGGAGCCCGCTATTGCTCCTCGATGCATCGGTAGGTCTCATGAGAAAAACTAGTGTCTTGGCACAAGGCCTTGGCAAAATCTTATTTGTATTCTTGGCATGAGGCCTTGGCTATGTGGTTATGATAGTCTGGCATTATGCATTCCATCATTATGAAATTGGTTATTGATATTTCATGTGATTTTTCTACTAGTAGAATATCCATGTGAATAAGTAAATGGCATTATTTCATTTTATCTTTCCCATATTATGCTGAAGTTCAAGTTTAAAAGGCTTTTGTTTTAGTTATAAATTGCATTAAGTGTTTATGCTTATCTATGAAAGCTTCTGCTATATTGTTATCCGTACTGATCATCTGAGCTCACCCCTTTCAATGTTTTATTTTTCCCAGGATGTGAAGAAGTAATTTATGAATGAACTGTAGGGATAGTATGAGGGGATATGAAGACAAGATTTTGTTGTAGTTTTTTTACCTTATGATGTAATGTAAGACTGATGAATATATCTAGTGTTTCCAAGAATACTAAACTAATCGGTCTTTCGAGACTTGATCCTTTGTGATCATGACAATGTTATGTAATAATACACCGACTCTGGGTAACTGGGGTCGGGGCGTTATAGATGGTATCAGAGGAAGTTTAGTTCAAACCTTGGAAGCTATATTTAGATAAACTCTGATTAGATCATGTAGACCTAAGATGAACTTTGAGGATTAGTATAGAATAACTTCCTAGAATTTTGGTATTGTATAGATTTTGGGAGTTTTCCGAGCAATACATCCCTGTCTGGATACGAATAGGTAGAGGTGGCTCTGGCACAGATGTACCTAGGGGTAAAACCTGAAAACACCGCTTTGAGCTTGACTCGAATGGGAACTGGTGCACGACAATGGGCCTTGCTGCACTCTTGGTTACGACACTCCCAGGGGATATGCTTAGGATAATTTACATTTTATTTACTAAACGATTTGAAGTATTAAATATATAAGATGAGAGTAAATGACCTTGGTTAATCCTAATGTGTTTCAAATTGAGAATATGGTGACATGTTAATCTCTAAATGATTTTATGACTATTGTTACTCACACAATGCTTTCTGGTTTTAGTCAATGCCTAGATTCCAAGTATTTCATAGTGAATTTGAAAATGATGTACAAGGTGGGAACGGTGGTGGAAATGAGCAACAAAATGGAATGTTGATAGGCGTAAAAGATATCATCTTTATGCCAAATCAATTTTCCAAAAATATGATCAACAATATATATTAACCAATTCCCAGACTCAAGAAAGAAGATAAAGGTGATGAATGATAAGAGCTCCCGTAGTGGAGACCGTGGAGAAAGGAATCCTCAATTTCCATCATGCAGAAAATGTGGAAGGAGACACCCAAGAAAGTGTCTCAATGGGACAAAGAAATTCTTTACGTGCAGGAAGGAAGGACATAAAGTGAATAATTGCCGAAGAAAAATGAAGATTACTATGGAAGAAGATAAAAATGGTCCCAAGAGTCCATTTACAGTCATTTTCCATAAATGTAGGGGACCTGGCCATTACCTGAGTGAATGCCCTATTTTATAGGATATTTTCTTGGTCAAAGTAGAAGTTATGTGGAAATAAATGGTTGGAGAAATTATTAAAATGTATTCGTGCTCCTTGTTGATGGGTTTACTTCGGAATAATTTTGTCTTGTATTTTTAACCCTGCAGTTTTCCATGTGAGAATGATATTTGATAATGAATTATCTTTTCTCTTGTGAATATAGATATAAATAACCATTTGGTTTTATATGATCGTTGAGTTTGAGGAAATTATAAGTTATTATAATTTGGGATGAAAATGCAAGGTATGAGATAAGATTTGTGGTTAAATTATGTTATGGTTAATTTGAAGAGTTTATCTCATTTTGGTAATGTTATAAAATATAGTTTTTGAAAAAGGACAACATGCAGACCGTGTGACAACCCGTCACATCAGAAAAAGCTATGGGAATCGAACCCACAACCAAAGTGTGATTGAGATTTATCGCCTACCACTGGACTATGTGAAGTCCCTGGTTAGTGTGACTATTATTTTTAGTTAAATGATTTTATTGATCATTAATAATTTGATTTGGGATCTTATGTCTTATCAAATGAATACCCTTAGTATAGTAAAATGATTTGGTAATTAATTGATAAATGTTATTTTGGAAGTTTTTCACTTTGTTTTATGGAAAATAGAATAGTATAGGATTTCATTTGAGGAGTAATGGTGGATTTTTATGTTTTTATTGTGGATTTATAGTGATTTTAGTTGTTTATGAAAATGATTAGGTTAATTACTTTTAAGTATGTGACTTTAAGAGTAATTAATTTCATTTGTAGATACAATTTAACGTGGAAGACTACATTCTAATAAGTTTTGAGTTTTAATATTAGTTTGGATTATATTGAAGGATTTTAAGGGCAATTGATTATTGAATGGTATTTATTTAACTTTCGGGTATTGATGGTTTAATTTTAGAAATTAAGATTAGTGTTTTTTTTTCTCTAATGGAGTATCCATTTGGGGGATCATCAGATATTATACTAAATATTTTGGTTTTGATTAATCTCTAAAGACAAGGTAAATATATATTTTATCCTATGTGGATCATGTATTTATATAGAAGTTTATTCTAGCTCTTCCATTGTGACCAAGTCTTCTTGAATACTCATTATTCAAAAAAAAACGAGTTAGTGGTAAAAATTTATTAAAGAATGAAACTCTAATTAAAAATTAAGTATATCTCTTTATGTTCTTAGTCAATATCATAAATGAATTCCTTGTCCTTATGTAATGTAACTTAAAACAAAAAAAATGTTGTCTGTTTACTTTTCCTACTGGGAGACTAATGACTGTTTGTCCCAACACATGTTTGTGATTTTCTTATTGTTAACTTTCTCCTGATCATGTTTTCTATCCCTCTCCATCAGAACTTAACACTTATTTTATCATCCATATCCATGTTTTCCTACATGGAATCCTAGTATGGGTTATCTTGGGTGACCTTTATACCTCTCTTCCTTTCTATTAAAGTGATAGTTTTATTGACTATTTTTCCGATGTGGGACTTTCCATTATATTCTCAAGGCTAATTTAAAAAAAAATTGCGAGGACGCAATCTATTGAATGAGGGGAGAATGTAACACCCCAAGCTTCCACGGTACGTTTCCCTTTGAATAATGCAATGACGTGCATTGTACGCAACTTCGAGATTCTAACACACCACAACCAATCAAACTAGCTGTTATGAATAGTAATACCTAATTTTTGAAATTTTATAAATTTTAACTTTAGAAATTGACTTCAGTTTTGGATTTCTAATATCGAAATTAGCTTAGGGTGAAATTTTGGTACTTTTCGGATAACATTCATATTTTTATGAATAGTGAAAATTACTAAATTTTAATTAAAAACAAATTTTTAATTGAAATAATTAATTGTGATAAATTATTAATTTGATTGGTTTTAAAGTATATTTATAATATATTTTTACCATTTAATACAATGCTTTTCATTGGTTGAGATTTCACATTTAAACCAGACATAAACAAGTGTCAATCTTTTGATATTTATTATCTCTTAAAAACACGCTATTTGTTTTGACGACGGGAATTAATTTTTAAATTAATTAATGCAACTGATTTTTTTTTAATTTGGTAAAATAGACATCATTTTTTAATTCATAATATCAAATATAGATTAGGCCTAATTTTTGGTATTTTTCTGGAAACTTTCATTTTTTGATTAATAGTAAAACCACTAAGTGGTAGTTAAAAACTGAATTTTTCATAAAACTTAATTTTACCACTTATGTGAGTGGAATTTCAAAAATCTGAGAGACGTGGTTAATATCAAGTAGTAAAATGTGGTTCATTGAGATGAAAGTAATTTTTGGCGAATAGTAACTTTTTACTTTTATTTACCACGGTTAAAAGTAAATAGGGTAATTAAGGGTAAAAATGATATTAATATTACCCTAACACATATCCTAATTCTATTGGACAAGTGTATCTCGACCAAAAACAACCTTATGAATAAAATATTATCATTTAGGTCCACTTGGATTAGATTAGGACATTTATTATTATTTAATTCAAAGAAGAGTTAAAAGAGTTAAAATTAGAGTGTATTTACTAAAACATTTTTAATATAGGGTTACACATATGATACATTCGATTATAAATATTCATTATAAAGATAAAACGATTTCCGACATTATTATATTTTATTTATAATTTTTATACATTAAATAATTTAATTTATTTATGACACAATGATGATGCAGTAATTACAATATTATTGAAAAATTAAAATAATTGATATTATAAATACCCAAATAAATATAATTGGAGACTTTTATTGAATTAAACTAATTTTCTAGGTTAATATGACATATTAGTATTGATTTAATTGACTTTTTTTGATGTAATAATTCTGTTATTAGTTTCATAAAAATAAATTATTGAATAGTGTCAAAATTGACATAAATAAGTTTTTAAAACAAATATTATATTATTAATTGATATTAAATTCCTAAAAATCTAATTTTAGGCCAAGAGACTTATAAACTTATATTTGTATCATTAATTGACCACTTGGGGGGTCTCTTGGATGTATATATTATGTTTATTAACCATATAATATAAAAATACAAAGAGACATTGTAAAAGTGAAACTAATTAACTAAGAGTTAATACTTAAAGATAAGGTTAATATAATGACCCAAAACTGTCTAAATTCTATTGATTGAGTGGTTTTCGACCTATCCCAACCTTAACCTTTAAATAATACACTTTGGATCTATTAGAAACCGAATATTAATTTATTATAAAATAATATTTCTAGCTTTTCCAACGGTTCTCCTGACCCCTCTTATAAAATGACACTCCCCCTTCTCATTACTTCACACCTTCAAAGCCTTTTGGTTCGGCCAATCCCTGACCAAATAATATATCAACTCCCTTAAATACAACCTAGAGGCCTTATTTTGATCAGAAAGACAACCAAGGAAGCCCTTTTTATCAAATCAAAAGGAAGAACCCGAAGAAGAGGTAATGTTTTTACCACCCTTTTTCAAATTCTTTTCTTCTTCAACTTCTTCTTTCTTTGTTATTCCCATTCTAAAATAATGAATCCAGTTTCTCCTATATAATATAATATTATTATAAATATGGTACAACCATATTCAGTATTCTATCCATCCTTTGAATGACATGTCACCATACGTGCGTACGTACGGCCTACCGTCTCCACGTCATGGTGTAATTGTCATTCAATAAATTATTATTTAGATGGGTATAATAATGATGTGTAATTCATGAAAATAATAAATATAACATGATAATTATTATGTATATATTATATACCATCCAATTAAAAATTATTTTAATATCAAAAGAATGATATTGTCGCTCGTGCGTACGTACGGACTACCGTCTCCACGAACGCGATGAGATTCATTCTCCATCATATCAATTAAAGAATAATTCTCATTTAATGATTAAAAATAAGGTTTAAAGATTTGACATCATTCTGGATATGAATAATATACATCCCATTATTAACAAATATGGCTCAAATAACAAAGAATATAAAGAAAAATGAACTCGTTAACACCCGAAACTGCGATAATTCTAAGATATTATTAACAAATCAGTGTTAAAAGATCATATATGATATCATATTAATGCATATTATTATTGTATAACTCAATAACAATTATTTAACCATTATACAGGAGTTTAACCTACCCTCGACCTAGGAAAAAGTACAAAGTAAGGGGTTTCTTATCTCACTTTTAATTCCATGAGAATTCCATTGTTCACCACTTATTTATTACATGTGGTGTGTGTACTGACCATGTTTGTATTCATTGTGTAATATACTTTAATTAATGTATATTTACATCATCATTGTATGATCCTTCTTTCATGGGTGTATGTTTTGTATGTTACCAAATCAATAAGGGAATTTGAAATTTCAATTTCCACTCATTCGGCTTTACGCATACTTCATTGATTATTTTACTCCAAGATTATGTGTAGAATCACTATTCATTTGATTATGTCATAATTTCCACTCCCCTTTCTGTGGATATAATTTTTATGCACAAAATCACTCCATTGATAAATTATCAAGTCATCGGTATGAACTTGATAAGAGTAATTTTAACTCAATCTCCATTTGTTGAGTTAAATATCCAATTAATTGGTGTTGTTTTTAAAAGAATATGTGTGAATGTCATATGATTGATTTACACTAAATATCCAATCATATTGAGTGTATTTATATTTGTCACACATAATTATGTCATTGATTTATCCTTAACCAAAGGATATGGACTTTATAAGAGAATTCATCTCAATTTACATTCCATTGAGACTTCATTGTTGTTATACACCAAATCACTTTTATATGGTGTATATAATGTAATTTGACATAGTATATCATGAATCCCTTTATTATCATGATATTAAAAAGTTTTGATTACCTCAATTATTTTTATTAAAGTGTCTCTCATTTGGTTAGAAACTCTAACTAAAATACATTTTTATGTGTTTTTAAATATTGATTATTCTAAATCATTCTCATTAATGTCCATGTTTTAAAAATGGTTTTAAGGATTTATTTATATGGAAATTAAATTTTAAAATCAAAATTCCTTTTAAAAGTTTCAAAGTGGTATGGGACACTTTGATTCTAAAATCTATTTTAAATGGATTCTTGACAAATAGTGTGACTTTTAAATGATTTCAAGAAAAAGGGGGATATTTCACTCTAATTGTTTTGATGATTATTTTCATCTATGTTAATATCCTTCATCATTATCAATTGAGGATAATATGATACAATACAATCGTCCATATTGTATCGAATGAGTTATGTTTGACTGTGGATGTGCTATTTTTATACCATTCATGGTTTGTGGATAAAGTATTGACATTTCGTATGCTAGTTTTAATACGAATGTTTATGTTATGTTTAAAACTTTTCATATGAGGAATGCTTTGGAATTAGTAAGTGACGGGTGGAGCCCACTATAGCTCCTCGATGCATTGGTAGGTCTCATGAGACAAACTAGTGTCTTGGCACAAGGCCTTGGAAAAATCTTATTTGTAGTCTTGCCACGAGGCCTTGGCTATGTGGTTATGATATTCTGGCATTATGCATTCCATCATTATGAAAGTGGTTATTGATATTTCATGTGATTTTTCGACTAGTAGAATATCCATGTGAATAATTAAATGGAATTATTCCATTTTATCTTTTCCATATTATGCTGAAGTTCAAGTTTAAAAGGCTTTTGTTTTAGTTATAAATTGCATTAAGTGTTTATGATTATCTATGAAAGCTTCTGTTATATTGTTATCCTTACTGAGCATCTGAGCTCACCCTTTTCAATTTTTTATTTTTTCCAAGATGTGAAGAAGTAATTTATGAATGACTTGTAGGGATAGTATGAGGGGATATGAAGACAAGATGTTGTTGTAGTTTTTTTACATTATGATGTAATGTAAGACTGATGAATATATCTAGTGTTTCCAAGACTACTAAACTAATCAGTCTTTAGAGACTTGATCCTTTGTGATCATGCCAATGTTATGTAATAATGCAGCGACTTTGGGTAACTGGGGTCGGGGCGTTACACTAGAGGACATGCTGTGTGCAGGCGTCCTAGACTTTGGGGGCTCTTGGGAGAAGAATATACCCCTAGTCGAGTTTTCCTATAACAATAGTTTTCAAGCAACTATCGAGATGGCACCATACAAGGCTTTATATGGTAGGCCATGCTGATCACCTTTGTACTGGTTAGAGGCAGGTGATGCATCTTTATTGGGACCACGTCTCGTATAGGAGACTTCTGAGCAGGTCCAGTTGATTCAGAAGCGGATGGCTACCGCGCAGTCTCGTCAGAAGTCCTAGGCTGATCGCAGCAGATGACCTTTGGAGTTCGTGGTTGGGGATCAGGTTTTCTTACGTGTTTTGCTGAGGTTGGGACACAAATGAATAAGGAGACAGGGTAACCTTTCACCGAGGTATGTGGCGCCATTCGAGATTCTGCGGAGAGTCGGTCTAGTTGTCAATCGGTTGCAGTTACCGCAGTGGCACCGAGCCATGCACGACGTCTTCCATGTGTCTCAGTTGTGTTGCTATCATTCAAACCTATCCCACGTCTTTCAGTCTGAGGAGGTTCAGATGGAAGCGGATGCATCCTTTGAGGAGAATCTGATCGGTGTCATTGACAAGAGCATGAAGGTTCTCTGAGGCCAGTCGTTTCCTCTCGTACGGGTGCTATGGCAGCATGGCCGAGTGCAGGACGAGACCTGGGAGCAGGAGACCGATGTACGTGCTCAGTGGCTGGAGTTGTTCAGGGATATATATTTACCACCATTGGAAGGGCAATTTGGGGTCGAATTGCTATAAGGGGGGAAGTTTGTAAGAACCCGGTTCTTATTTTTGAGGTACAAGCTTATTCTTTTCTCTTTTCCATAAGTGTTTTTGAGAAAATATGGAAAATGGGGAAAAATCCTAAATTTTGGAACTATACGCCATGTATTTTTTTTCCACACGCCATGTACTTTTGGTCGTGTGGGATGAGTACATGGGGCGTGTATCCATGTCGGTGAATAAGGGTGTAGGAATCGACTACACGCCGTGTAGTGGTCCTTTACACATCGTGTAGTCAGTCAGTAGTCCGAAACAGTATGGCGGTGGAGCAGCCTCTAGCTGGGGATAGTACACGCCATGTAGTTGGGATTACATGTCGTGTACAAATGTCGACGGATGAACAGTGTGGAAGTGCTACCATAGGAACATGTAAATGAAGAAAGTACACGCCGTGTACTTGGAAGTACACACCATGTACTTTGTTTTTTTGCATAAAATTGGAAGTAGCCTCCCCTGTTCACAGGGAAGGCTTAGAACGGGAAGAAGAAGCAGGAGGGGACGGTCGGAGCTTCGGAGATCCTCCGAGCGCACATCCATAATCTGTTTCCTCCTTAGACGATCTCGTTAGAACCGCACGGGTAATCCCTCCACCCTTCTTAATCAGTTCTTTCCAATTCTTTCCGTAACGGGAGTTATTTTTAGTTTAAGTGGTTTTTCTTCTTCATCAGGTCTAGATCGTATTTGGGCGTTTCTGGAATCGATGTTCGTGTATAGCGCTCATTGGCGTTTAAGGTAGGTGGCTTTGTGTTTGTTTTTCCAACTGCCATGTGTTTTGTGCATTTTCATGCCACGAACCCATGTTGGGGGTGTCGTGTGGATGAGGCTATAGCTATTTTAAATACCTAGATTTGAATAGGGGATTTAAATGTGATATTAAAATGCTGGTTGGGATTGTTGCTTGGATCCAGAACCACCCTGGGGGTGTGTTCCTCTGTTTAGCCATTTGGCCAGGATACCTGAGGGTATGCCTTTAAAGTAGTAATTGTAGAATTTACTTTCAAGGAATTCCTTGTTTACTGCATATTTACATGTTGGGCATGGCCCGGTTACCTATTTAGCCTAAGGGAATTGTTGTGATTAGCCTGTGGGCATTTCACTATTTAGCCTGAGGGTAGTAGTTACTTCGGCATGAGGGCAACTCTTTCGTGCCTGTGGGCAGCTGATTCTATGCCTGTGGGCGACACTACCTACGCCTGAGGGCAAAATCAGTTATTCCTGAGGACAGATTCTTGTGTTGGATACTCTTTACCTGAGGTTAGGGGTTTACATGTCTAAGGACATTAGATGGTTACTTAGAATATACACTGTGGTGATATTTTAAATTGAATGATTAAAAAGAATATTAAAAAGGAAATATAACTAGTTAATTTTGTTACTTTTCAATACTTCTTACATTATTGAATTTTACTACTGAACACTATTGTTGCATGTTTGTACGCAGTTGGGCACGAGCCTTTGGTGGGTGCCTACTGAGATATATTTCTCACACCCTGTTTGGGTCATGCTTTTTATCCCAAACAGATTACATTTCTACAGGTGTGGATAGGGGAAAGAGTCCCTATACAGGTACTTGACTATTGTTGTGGAGTAGGAGGGCATGGGACCGAGCCTATACTCGCGATGCCACAGCCAGTTGTTTTGTTTTGCTGCACTCTGCATTTTGTTGTGCTGTATTTATGTATAACTTGTTCTGGATGCTTTCTTAGAACTTGAGACATGTAGCATCATTATTTATATACAGTTGGTTATATCTACTACAGTTGTTTATTTCAGTTTTGTATGGTGTATTGCTTCTACGGTTTGTATTTTTATGTTTATTTTGTATTGCACTACGCTACCCTTTGACAAATGAGGGCATAGTTTCCCCACTATTAGACCTAGGCCCTCGTTGCTAGTCGGCAGCCTCTGGCATTTGGGGAAATGCGCTTGAGGTCACGTGGCGAACTAGGTTCGGGGCACCTGTTGAGTGGCACCTGTAACCGGGATGTTGCATGAGTGAAAACATAGGATTATTTCTTAGAAGGGAATGAGTAACACCAATTGATTTCATCTTAGAAGGAAGGTAATATATAAGGAAGTTTTGAAAGTATTTATTGAGGAATGTTTCCTCCTCTTCATTGAAAATACTCACTTTAAACCATAAAATATTTTAAAAACTGTTTCCATTGAAAATTATTTGATAAATAATACAGATTGCTTGAAAACATTTGGAAAACATTTTTCCTTGAGATATTTTATAAGGATCTTAAACACATTTTGATAACCATTTTACATGAAAAACAAAAAATGATCATGGAATATTTTTGAAAATGAATTCTGTGAAAATATCTTCTAAAATAATATCATTGAAATTAAACTATTATACAAGAATGAAATTATTTATATTATTCATAAAGTATGAATCTATACTTGACATATAACATAAAAAGAACAGTCCTTTTTCATGGTAAAAAGGTTAAAAAATGAGTCAATCAGAAAGAAACTATAATATTTCATTAAAAAATGGAAAAAGAAAAAAGGGTAAAAATTTATTTTAATTAACATAGGATGTTAGTATAATATTCTTGGAATCCTTTTTTAGAAAACATGGGTTTAATGGAACACATATTACCAACCAAAGAGAGGGTAATGTCGGGTTTTCTTAAAACCCCTTACATAAATATCTTTTTTACCAATGAGTGGAATAAATGCTACCAATATATGAATTAGTTTGTAATTACCAATGTAGTAGAAATGAACAAATTTTATTGAGATATGGATTATACCATTTTATAAAGGGAAACATAAAAATAAACAACCTCTAAAAGAAGCTCAATTGTTTCAATAAACTCTTACCACTTGTTAATATTATACTACACTCCCGATGTAATGAAATGAAAGTAATCAAATCATAAAATAATATTAATATAATTATATTCACGATATATACATTAAATGATATTATATACACCGAATGGAAATATACAGGCGCATAACATGGCATGTGACTCAACAAAGGAAAATTGAGACAAAATTATTTTATCAATTTGGTTACTTTTCAAAAATTAATCCCATTTATTAAATTTAATCATATGGATATTTAAATAGATCCAAATATATATATATAAATCATGTAATACTTCAAAGGGTATTATAAGAAAAAATCATAAGTAAAGGGTGGTTAATAAATTGTGTATCTCATGAAAATAAAAAGTGAGATGAAAGCATAGTACATTGATTGTTGACTCTCACCATAATCATTCAAACAACCTAAATAAATATACTAATTTATTATAATAAAAATATTATTATATATAATAACATACATGGTTTCATTACGACATTATATAATAACGTACATGGTTTCATTCATTTATATAACAATATTATTATATATAATAATATACATGGTTTCATTATGACCTTATATTTCCTGCTTGTTTACCATCCTATGTTAACGTTACACTTTTGATAATATTTTTTTTGTTCTTTATATGTGTCTTGATTTGTTGTATTGTTAGTCCTTATAATTATATCATGATGAAACAGTGAAATATATGATATATATATAATTTATATACAATGTATTTTTATTATAATTATATACAATATATTGATGTAATAAACCATTCATGGAGATAGTAAACTATACTTACGCATGGACATTGTTTGAATTTTTATTGTCATAATGAATGAAAAAATGAAAATGAAATATATCTATATATGTATATAATATATTTAAATTATAATTATAAATAAATATATATATCATATAAGTTCACTAAAATTATCCTTAATACATTCAATGTAGTGTATGAAGGAATTACATCGCTTTAAGGGTGTGATTCTCCACACTTTCTCAAATGAAATTATCATGTCAATAGAAAATAGAACATATAAATATATATGTTTAAAAAGAATAAATAATCATTAATAAATAATAAATATAATATAAAAATTATATATATATAGTTTCCATCAAAATTTACAACATGATAGGTGGTAATGGAAAAAAGAATAATTATTATTTAATGAGGTAGTAGTTCACCGTACACGTAAATAGTATTTTCATTACCCATTAGATATATTTTTGTGTAACAATAGGTTGAAACCATGTCATAGAAAAAACCTAATATACATAGGATACAATTTTTTAGAAAATTATGGAATAAATATTGGGTATGGGTGGAGAAGAAAAATAATATAAAAGAGCTTAAGAGAAGGCGTTACCTCTAAAGAAGGACACTCCCATTGGTTTGTGATAAAAATGATTACTTTGAATGATTTTTTTCCAAGGTAAGAATTCTATGAGTAAGGGAGTTATGTTAGTACATGGGTTGTTTATATCATGGTAAGACCTAATATGACTGAGAGGAGTGGAGAAGACGGAGAGTTGGTATTCTTTTATATAGAAGGGAAATGACTCACTTGGTTTTTTCAAAAATAAGTTTTGCGTACCCACGTTTTTACCTAACATAATCCATATCAAACCAACAAAACAAAAAATGGAAGGTAAATCCTGGAAAAATCTCTAAAAAATGTGTGTTGGAAATCTTTTTATGTTTATTTGGGACTTAAATTTATACGTCAGACCATTACTAAGCTTAATTTTACCATAATTGATAAAATTAATTTTAATTAATTTCAATAATCATTTTGGTAAAAAAATGACCGTATTGGACCTTATAAATTATGATAATTCAAAATATGGAATAAATTTTTTCCAATTCTAATCATGGATGGAGAATTAATTTTGTTATAATTAGTATTGTAGTAGGGTCTACGATGGAGGTTTCTAAAGAAAAAACATTCAAAATATTTCAATGTTTTTATATCAAATTTCAATGTGAAATTGAAAAAATTGACTATATTTAATTAATTTAAAAAATTATTAACTAATAAAAGTTTGAAAAACTTGAAAATGTAATATATAATTATAAATAAAATAGATGAAAAAGAATTTTTGAACAAAAATTATGTATTTTTATCTATTAATTAAAAAATGAAGCCATATAGAACAATACCAAAACATTTCAATATATAATTCTTATTTTATTCACAGTTGTTTTTTATTTTGACATATTATGTATATAAAATATTATAAATTATGATTTAAAATGGGTTCCCAAATAGAATTCAATAAAACTACTTTTATAAAAATATTTGTTTTTAAGCATAAAATTTTGTTTGTTCTTTATGAAATGTCTATCCAGTCTATTGAATGAAAATAAAAAAAATCATGGAATATTTGACTTATATATTAAATTAATATCATTGAAAAATTGTATTTTATCTAATTTATCTAGGTAATGTAGCTTCGTGACAACAAATATTATAATATTCCATTTTTTATTCATTTATATTTTATATTCAATTTTAATTAATATGTAAACTACGAATTAATATATTATTTTGTAAAATATATAATTTCATAAACTTGTTAATTAAATTAATAAGAACTAAATTAAAATCTATATTATATATAATTATATTAAATAATAATATTTAAATATTTTATTATTCATTCATAGAACACGGTCTTTCGTTTTATGCAAGTCATCGAGGAATGTTTTTGTTGCATGTAATGCAATCTATCCTTAGAGATCCATGTTTAAAAAGAAAAATTTTATGTTTCTTTTTGTTCATGATTAAAATTATTATTTTATAAGGAAATAAAAACATAGTAATTTAATATAAAATGTGTTATCAATAATGTTGCATAAAATACAAAATATAAAAAAGATAAAATTAAATAAATAATAATTATTATCAAAATCTAGGGGTGTTACAATGAATAATAACTAGTACAATGGATGGACACTAGAACTGATTCCATTTGTAATGGCATATTCCAGACAATTATCTTCATATTCCAAAATTTAACCCTAGGATGCATGGTTTTTATTTCCCTCAGATTTGTACCTCATGCATCCCAAGGAAAATGCCTCGTTATGGGAGTGTATTCCACACAACATTATAAAGGGGTGATTCAATATAATCCTACATTGGTGTAAGATTTATATAACCCTTCAGGTAGAAGTTAAAAATGTCTATACTAGAACATTTAATGGATACTTCCACTAATACCATTTGTAACAGTGTTGTGAAACCCACGATCATGATGTTGCCTGCTTTGGGCTTAGCCCACATGTATTTTTCTTTTTTATGGGATTTTGAAATCAGTAATCCCCATGGAAAATTAATTATTATTGGAGTGGTATCCACACCACATTATATATGGGTTCTTTGTGATCTTCATTCATCGATGCAATATTAGAGAAACTATTCATTCAATGTGCCAGTGAGGATGTTGGTCCCTTCTAGGGGGAGGATTTTGGAAATCATAGATCAAAGGAGGAGTATAAAACCCAAAATTATTTGGTGGTGTGCATAAATCACCCATCAAGAGACCTTAACTTTGGGTATTCTTTAGGGATACATCCTATGAAAAATAAAAGGCATAAGAGATATAACCAATGAGAACAATATCATAATCATGGTTAAACTAAACCATTAAACCTGGAATGGACATGAGGCGTAAACACTAAATAAAATAGTTTAAAGGGTGTAGTTCCTGACACTGGGCTATAAAACATAAATTTCATGATGACAATTTTGTAGGTCAAGATAGTTTTTTAGAAACATATGGGAATTTATTTTAGTAATAACTCTTGATTTGTCTTGGAATAATATACAATAAAATTCATACAATCTATGTGATTCAATTATATACATGAAATATATGTACAATTTAATGGTTATATATTAAAAAATGAATTAATTTTATCTTTTGGTATTACTATTTTATTATTAATTTAAATGTTCTTAAGAATGTTTAGAAATATTCAGAATTATCTCACCATATGATATCAATTTTCATTATAATTAATGTATAAAGATATGAGGAATATCTTTTTATGCTTTAAAGGGATTTTATAGTCTTTAAAATATTATTTTCGTGCATTAGTATAAGGCCCCAGCCTTAAACCTTACTTAATCTTGAGTTATTACAAGATTACACATTGAGGATCTTTTTAGGTTTAGAGTTTTAGAGAATTATATCGTAAAACTTGCATTACATTCCACATTTAAACAAAGTGGTTACATAAAATACAGTATTCATTTTTCCCATCAACGGAAACATATTTTAAATAAAACATGGATTCTTTCTTGACACTTCCTTGACACTATCATCATATCATGTAACTTTCCCTTGACCTGTGAAAAACATTTCAAAAACTTGGGATGAGCATAAAAATCTCAGTAAGGGATATAAAAATATGGAAAGGAAACATGAGTTCATATATATATAAGAATGAAATCATAATTTACCCATAAAACATAGGCACTTTAACAAACATCATCAAATCATGAATAAATCATAGAAATCATAAGAAATAAAGGTAACTTGAGGCATTCATAACATTCTTATGTAGGTAGTAACCCTCTTGGTTACGTTTGGAATACCCACAATAGTATATTCCCTAAATCTCTTCGGAGAAACCTCAACGTTTCACTCCTTCGTGTTACCCAATGCATTCGAGAGCTATATCGGGCTCACCCACCCCTTAGTTTATCATGGAACCACCCGTCTTCATAACAATGCCCAAGAACCATAACATAATCGTATCACATAACTTAAGCATAAAGGAAATATAACATTCCCACATTGCAATAACAATATAACATTTTAAGATATTGAAATAATGAATCCATTCTAAAAACCATTTTCAAAACCATTTAAAACATTTAATAAAGATATTTTTAAATCAAAGTGTCCCATACCACTTTTAAGATTTTAACATTTTAAACCATTAATATACATATAAATAAATCCTTAAAACCATTTTGAAAACATGGATATTAATGAGAAATATTTATAAGAATAAATCATTAAAACATTTAAAACGATATTTTAATTAAAGGGTGTTTAACAAAATTAGAGACACTTGAATACAATAATTGAGGAATAACATTTAATCAGAACTCTATAATATCATGAGAATAAAGGGATTTATGATATAATATTCCAAAAGACAGTATATACACCATATAAGAGTGAATTGGTGCATAACAACAATGATGTCTCAATGGAAATGTAAATTGAGATGAAATCCATTATAAAGATGGTATCCTTAAATTTAGGATAAATCAATCTCATAATTATGTGCGAAAAATATAAATACACCCAATATAAGTGGATATTATGTGTAAAATAATCAAAGTTCATTCACACATATTCCAAGGATGACATATTCAATAACTATATGTTGAACCCAAAGAAATCAAAATTGGGTTAAGAAGTTCCCTTGACAGCCTAAAGGCGTCGCATCAAAATGAGTTGATGAGAGATAAAAAGGGAATCTCATCACTTGGACATTAAATTTACATCAATAAGGATATATAAGAACATATCCCAATAAAACAGTATGTAAATTGAAAGACCCAACAAAATAAGTCTTTTAAAAAGAGGAGGGTGAAAGGTTCCCTTACCGACTTGGGTATCCTTCAAAACATACACCCCATGAAAGAAGGACAATACATCATTGATGTAAATACTCATAAACTATAGCATATTACACAAAGAGTAGAATAATGGGCAGTACATACACCACTCAAAGGAAATTTTGGAAAATGTAGCATAAATATCACGGGAATAAAAGTGAGATGAAAAATCCCTTACGAAAACTCGGCAGCCTAACGGCGCCACTTAAGACTTCCAAAATGGATTGATGAGAGGAAATAGGGTCTCTCATAATATTAACATAAAGTTTAAATAAAGAGGAATATAAAAGAACATCCCCCAACATAACAAAGAGGATCTTAAAAGAAGTGACATAATGGAGAGTACTTAAAAATAAAGAGAGAGGTTAGATCTCTTACGAAATTTCGGCAGCCTAACGGTGCCACTCAAAACTTCCAAAATGGATTTATGAGAGAGAATAGGGTATCTCATCATATTAACATAAAAATTACAGTAATATTAATATAAAATAACAACCCAATAACAAGGAAGATGAGCTTTAAAAGGAATGACATAAAAGAGTGTACTTAAAAAGAAAGAGAGGAGTAGGATCCCTTACCTCAAGTCCAACTTGTCTTGTTCGTTTCTTTATATTCTGGAATAATAAACTTTGGTCAATTTATAATTGATTAAGGACCTCCTATAAATATTATTATTCAGTTCATATCACATATTTTAATGTTATAATAATTGGTTAATAATATTAGTTCATATCATACGTTTTTGCCGATGTTTGGTACATGAGTCAAAAATGAACTTGTTTGAAAAATGATTGTCCATGTAGTTATAAGTAAATAATTTCCAGAATAGTATTAATGATTAAAATATCATATATATCCAGTAAATATTCATTTTATACTATTCCATATCATTTGGAGATAAAAAACGAAAAGCACCGTTCATGGAGACGGTTGGTCGTACGTACGCATGAACGCTACTTTCATTTTTTCTTTGTCATATTAACGGAATTAAAAATAAATGATATATATATATATATATATTATAATTACAGTATAATATATATGTGATATAGGTCACATATGTTCATTAATTTCATTCTTTATACGTTCCATGTATTGCATGTACGAGTCACATCACTTGAGGGGCGGTAGTCCGCACTTTCTCATATGAAATTATCTCATTTACACAACATGAAAACAATAAAGGTATGTTTTAAATATATAATACAGAAGCATATAGTAAACATAAATACCATATATATCATATATAAAATACAGTGACATCATAATGGCCACATTTAAAGGTGTTAAAATAATATTGAACAATCATCGTTTCGTGAGGCAGAAAATCGCCAACCACAGAAACAGTATGTTATTTAACCATTAGATGAAGGTGTGTGTAAGTGTAGCTAGAATCCTTCTTATAAAAACATCCTAGTATATTGAATATACTATAGTTTTTACAGAATAAATGAATAAAAAGAGTTTAGGGGGTTGGAGAAGCAAAATAAAACAAAAGGACACAAGTGAAGACATTACCTTAAAATCGGGTAACTCCCTTTGGTTTGAGCTCAAAGGCTTCCTTAGGAAGACTTATGCCTAAAGTGAGGCTTCAAGGAGTTATAGAGGGATGTGGAGAGACAAAATGAGCAGGGTTTGGCTGAGCCAAAGGCTATGGAAGTGTGGGTAAAGAGGTAGAGATAGGGGCCTTTTATAAGAGGAGAGGAGGGGCACTCTTGGAAAGTAAAGAAATGTTACTTTATTTTAGATTGAGTTTCGGATTTTAATGGTCCCACATTGAATTTTTTCGAGGATAAGGTGATAAGGGTTCTAAATCCACCCATCCAATAGGTTTTGGACATGTTTAGGTCTTAGATTTTACATTATCTTTCCATTTTATTTAAATCATTAAATAATGAGGTCATCGCTGCATCATCATAATGTCATAAATAATTTAATTTATTGAATGTATAAAAATTATAAAAAAAATACTATAATTTATGAAATCTTTTTATCTTTCCATTTATTATTTATATTCAAAAATCTGACTTGTATAACCCCATGTAAAAATTGTTTTGGTAAAAAATATCATGTTTGTGTCATTTTTACTTTAACATTAAATAAAAAGATATTTATGTCATTTTCCATCAAAAGTGGCTCCATGGGGTCCCCAAGTTGACCCATGGATTTTCTTGGTCGTACATGACACATCCAATGAGGGTAGGACATGTGTATAGGTCATTTCATTTTATTAAAACATTATTCTTACCTTAAACTACACTAATTACCTCTAATCGCGATTAAAAACTTAATAAGTTACTATTCACCAAAAAAAATTATTTTAATCCCATTGAACCACATTTTAATTCTTAATGACAACTATGTATGTCAGATTTTTGAAATTCAAAACACAAATATGGAAAAATTTCATTTAAACGGAAAATCAGTTTTTATAAGTACCACTTAGTGGTTTCACTATTCATCAAAAATTGAAGTTTTTCAGAAAATTACCAAAAGTTCACCCTAAGATATATTTTTTATTCCGAATTCAAAAATGATATATATTTTAAAAATTCAAAACATATAAGTTTCATTAATTAATTTAATAATTAATTCCCACTGTCAAAACAAATAGCGTGTTTTTATGAAACAAAATTTATCAAAAGATTGACACTAGTTTAAGTCTGATTTCAAAGTGAAATTAATTCCAATGACCACTATTGGATTAAATGGTAAAAATATATTCTAATTTCACTTTAAAACCAATTCAAAAGATAATCTAATCATATAAATAAATTATATTAAAAGAGGTTTTGAATTAAAATACAACATTTTTCACTATTCATTAAAAATTGAACATTTTCGGAAAAATACCAAAAATTTACACAAAGTAAATTTTGATGTCCCGATTATAAAGAAGAATTTTATTTTGTCAAATATAACACATAAAATTTTCAAAAAGTGGATTTAAAAGAGGTTCTCCATCAAAAGGCTGTTAATCGACCTTTTAAAGAATATTAGAATGTTTACGCTTAAAATTGGATTCATTCGCATTTTTAATCCTATAACATTTATTGTAAAAAGTGAAAATATTTGACAAACATATATAATCATTTTGTAGTTAGTTCTGTTCATTCCCTCCATTACAATGGCTAGGCATTAACTACAATTTAAAATAATATTATTTTACTATTAGAGTGCAACGTAAGATTTCCAAGAAACTCGTTGTTGCGTGTTGGGTACGCCATCGAGCATATCATACCCTTTAAAGTAATATTAATATTTTATTCACAAATATGGATAAATATAAGAATTTCATATTCTTTATTTACCTGGGGTGTTACATCCTTCCCCCCTTTTGGGAATTGCGTCCTCGCAATTTTAAAATTGAGCTTGGAAACATCCTTGAAAGTACCACATCAGAACAAGAGTCAGTAAAACAATCACTTTAAAATAAAGAAAGATAAGTACAGAGGTCACCCGAGTTAACCCATACTAGGATTCCATGTAGGAAAACATGGACATGGAGGAGAAAACATAGGGTCATGTTCTGATGTAGAGTGATAGAAAACATGTTTAGGAGAAAGTTAACCACAAGAAAATCACAAACTTGTAATGGGTTAAACGGTATTCGATTCCCCAGTAGGAAAAGTTAATAGACAACATTTTTGTTTTAAGTTACTTTTTATTGAGGAATTTATTCATAAGGAAACATAATCACTTATCATGATGACTTTCAACTTTTATTAGATTCCTTACACAAACTCATATTTTCTCCAAAAGACGAGTATTTAGGAAGACTTGTTCACATTAAGAGTACTATAATCAACTTCTAGATAATCACCTAATCCACCAAAGAGAACTATACACTTCCCATGTCTTTAGACTTTAACCAAAACCAAAACCAAAAAGTTTATTACAAGATCAGATAATACAGAAAAGGATAACCCTTTATAAAAATAAAATCTATTCTTAATCTCCAAAATTTGTCCAACAAAACCCAAAGTTCAACGAGGAACATTCGATAAAAAATTTGTCCATAAAATTCTTCAAAGTAAACCAAACTAAGATTGAAACCCAAATATTTGAAAGATTTAGTCACATAGTCTTCCAAGTTAAATCATACCATTTATCTCCAAACAACATCAGTTTCTCTTAATGTCCCGTATTGAAAAGTAATTAACCTAATCGCATATCCTCCATGATAGGTTAATAAATTTCCATAGATAACCCAAAATCAACTTACTCTTATTTCATAAAATCATCTAACTAAAAAGAATCAGTCAAACTAACCAGGGACTTCACGTTGTCTAGTGGTAGGTGATAAAAACCAGTTGCACTTTGGTTGTGGGTTCGATTCCTGCAGCTTTGTCCGACACGACGGGTTCTCACACGGTCTGCGTGTTGTCCTTTTTATAAAACTCCAAAAATAACCCTAACATGTTTTAACCTCAATAGTTTCCTTATACCTCTCATTTTCATCCAAATTCTTTACGATCTCAACATCTTAATTCTTGAAGTCTTGTTTCACCACCATAAGATAAAATAAAACAATTCCCAAAATGAATAACATCATACCTTGATCATGGCGTCCACTTGGTTTCATCGTCATCTTGATCACGTAGGTAGAAGTCCCATGCATTACAACAATGATTTAGAGATCCTTCAAAATCATTTGCTTCCTCCATCCAAATACACCTTGTACAACATGGGTCATATGGGTGTTCACAGAAAAACAGTTTTGGAAAATAATCATGTATGACATATAATTCCAAAACATCTGATAAAACATGATTTCTATAAAATAGTCGGACAGAATTTGAGTTGAAACTTTCTATTATTGGTCCTTTTAAAATACCATAAGTATGTGCTGAGAGACTATATTTTAAAATCAAATATAAATAGGTTGTGCAAGGGTCTCCTTCCTCAGCACCATTTTTAAAATCATAATATGCTTCAAATTCTTGTGATAAGGTAAAATATTTGAAAATACCTTGATAATATTTACCTTTCTTGAAAATATGAGAATATTGTGAAAATAGTATTTGTCTAAAAACAACCCATGATCCACGATGATAATGAGGTATAGTGGAGGTGTTTTATATCTCAAACAACTACTTACAAGTGAGTTGTATGCTAGAAAAAGTTTCACAATCATTCGAACATGACTTTGCAATAATTATTTCAATCATGTCATCAGGAAGAGATAGGAATGTCATTTGAGATCCTTCTCCTTCCATTCATAACCGACTTTACTTGACCTGAAAAAAAGTTATAAAACAAGGATTTAACTGAAATAATAGATATAGGGACTAATCATGTGTCTAACAAAAACTCATAATCCCTAAAGTTGTCTAAACCGACCTTTGATACCAACTATAAGGCCCCAGCCTTAAACCTTACTTAATCTTGAGTTATTATAATATTACACATTGAGGATCATTTTAGGTTTAGAGTTTTAGAGAATTATATCGTAAAACATGCATTACATTCCACATTTAAACAAAGTGGTTACATAAAAGACAATATTCATTTTTCCCATCAACGGAAACATATTTAAAATAAAACATGGATTCTTTCTTGACACTTCCTTGACACTATCATCATATCATGTATCTTTCCCTTGACCTGTGAAAAACATTTCAAAAACTTGGGATTAGCATAAAAAGCTCAGTAAGGGATTTAAAAATATGGAAAGGAAACATGAGTTCATATATACATAAGAATGAAATCATACTTTACCCATAAAACATAGGCACTTTAAAAAACCTCATCAAATCATGAATAAATCATAGAAATCATAGGACATAAAGGTAACTTGAGGCATTCATAACATTCTTACGTAAGGAGTAACCCTATTGGTTAAGTTTGGAATACCCACCACAGTATATTCCCTAAATCACTTCAGAGAAACCTCAACGTTTCACTCCTTTGCGTTACCCAATGCATTGGAGAGCTATATCGGGCTCACTCGCCCCTTAGTTAATCACGGAACCACCCGTCTTCATAATAATGCCCAAGAACCATAACATAATCATATCACATAACTTAAGAATAAAGTAAAGATAACATTCCCACATTGCAATAACAATATAACATTTTAAGACATTGAAATAATGAATCCATTCAAAAAACCATTTTCAAAACCATTTAAAACATTTAAAAAAGATATTTTTAAATCAAAGTGTCCCATACCACTTTGAAGATTTTAAAATTTTAAACCATTAATATCCATATAAATAAATACTAAAAACCATTTTGAAAACATGGATATTAATGAGAAATATTTATAATAAAGAATCATTAAAACATTTAAAACGATATTTTAGTTAAAGGGTGTTTAACAAAATGAGAGACACTTGAATATAATAATTGAGGAATAACATTTAATCAGAGCTCTATAATATCATGATAATAAAGGGATTCATGATATAATATTCCAAAGGACATTATATACACCATATAAGAGTGAATTGGTGCATAACAATAATGAAGTCTCAATGGAAATGTAAATTGAGATGAAATCCATTATAAAGATGGTATCCTTAAATTAAGGATAAATCAATATCATAATTATGTGCGAAAAATATAAATACACCCAATATAAGTGGATATTAAGTGTAAAATAATCAAAGGTCATTCACACATATTCCAAGGATGACATATTCAATAACTACACGTTGAACCCAAAGAAATCGAAATTGGGTTAAGAAGTTCCCTTGACAGCCTAAAGGTGTCACATAAAAATGAGTTGATGAGAGATAAAAAGGGTATCTCATCACTTGTACATTAAATTTACATCAATAAGGATATATAAGAACATATCCTAACATAAAAATATGTAAATTGAAAGACCCAACAAAATAAGTCTTTTAAAAAGAGGAGGGTGAAAGGTTCCCTTACCGACTTTGGTATCTTTCAAAACATACACCCCATGAAAGAAGGACAATACATCATTGATGTAAATACTCATAAACGAAAGAATATTACACAAATAGTAGAATAATGGGAAGTACAGACATCACTCAAAGGAAATTGTGGCAAATGTAGCATAAATATCACGGGAATAAAAGTGATATGAAAAATCCCTTACGAAAACTCGGCAGCCTAACGGCGCCACTTAAGACATTCAAAATGGATTGATGAGAGGAAATAGGGTCTCTCATCATATTAACATAAAGTTTATAGAAAGATTAATATAAAATAACTTCCCCGAACATAAAAAAGAGGAGCTTAAAAAAGTGACATAAAGGAGAGTACTTAAAAAGAAAGAGAGAGGTTAGATCTCTTACGAAATTTCGGCAGCCTAACGGTGCCACTCAAAACTTCCAAAATGGATTGATGAGAGAGAATAGGGTCTCTCATCATATTAACATAAAAATTACAGTAAGAGTAATATAAAAGAACATCCCAATAACAAGAAATGTGATCTTTAAAAGGAATGACATAAAAGAGTGTACTTAAAAAGAAAGAGAGGAGTAGGATCCCTTACCTCAAGTCCAACTTGTCTTGTTCGTTTCTTTATATTCCTGAATAATAAACTTTGGTCAATTTATAATTTATTAAGTACCTACTATAAAGATTATTATTCAGTTCATATCACATATTTTAATGTTATAATAATTGGTTAATAATATTAGTTCATATTGGACGTTTTTGTCGATGTTTGGTACATGAGTCAAAAATGAACTTGTTTGAAAAATGATTGTCCATGTAGTTATAAGTAAATAATTTATAGAATATTATTAATGATTAAAATATAATATATATCCAGTACATATTCATTTTATACTATTCAATATCATTTGGAGATAAAAAACGAAAAGCACCGTTCATGGAGACGGTAGGTCGTACGTACGCATGAACGCTACTTTCATTTTTTCTTTGTCATATTAACGGAATTAAAAATAAATGATATATATATATATATATTATAATTCCAGTATAATATATATGTGATATAGGTCACATATGTTTATTAATTTCATTCTTTATACGTTCCATGTATTGCATGTACGAGTCACATCACTTGAGGGGGCAGTAGTCCGCACTTCCTCATATGAAATTATCGCATTTACACAACATGAAAACAATAAAGGTATGTTTTAAATATAAAATACAGAAGAATATAGTAAACATAAATACCATATATATCTTATATAAAATACATTGACATCATAATGGCCACCTTTAAAGGTGTTAAAAGAATATTGAACAATCATCGTTTCGTGAGGCAGAAAATCGCCAACCACAGAAACAGTATGTTCTTTAACCATTAGACGAAGGTGTGTGTAAGTGTAGCTCAAATAATTCTTATAAAAACATCCTAGTACATTTAAGATACTGTATTTGTTACAAAAGAAATTAATAAAAATAGTTTAGGGGGTTTGGAGTAGCAAAATAAAACAAAAGGACACAAGTGAAGACATTACCTTAAAATCGGGTAACTCCCTTTGGTTTGAGCTCAAAGGCTTCCTTGGGAAGAATTCTGCCCAAAGTGAGGCTTCAAGGAGTTAGATAGGGAAGTGGAGAGACAAAATTGGCAGGGTTTGGCCAATCCAAAGGCTTTGGAAGTGTGGGTAAGGAGGTAGAGGTGGGGGCCTTTTATAAGAGGAGAGGAGGGGCACTCTTGGAAAGTAAAGAAATGTTACTTTATTTTAGAATGAGTTTCGGATTTTAATGGTCCCACATTAATGTGTTTCGAGGATAAGGTGATAAGGGTTCTAAATCCACCCATCCAATAGGTTTTGGACATGTTTAGGTCTTAGATTTTACATTATCTTTTCATTTTATTTAAATCGTTAAATAATGAGGTCATCGGTGCATCATCATGATGTCATAAATAATTTAATTTATTTAATATCTAAAAATTATAAAGGAAGTAATATGATGTAGGAAAGCTTTTTACCTTTCCATTTATTATTTATAGTCAAAAATCTGACTTTTATAACCCCATGTAAAAATTGTTTTAGTAAAACATTTCATTTTTGTGTCATTTTTACTTTAACATTAAATAAAAAGATATTTATGTCATTTTCCAACCAAAGTGGCTCTATGGGGCCCCCAATTTGACCCATGGATTTTCTTGGTCTGCCATGACAAATCCAATTAGGGTAGGACATGTGTCTAGGTCATTTAATTTTATTAAAACATTATTCTTACCTTAAACTACACTAATTACCTCTAATCGCGATTAAAAACTTAATAAGTTACTATTCACCAAAAAATTATTTTAATCCCATTGAACCACATTTTACTTCTTAATGACAACCATGTATGTCAGATTTTTTAAATTCAAAACAAAAATATGGAAAATTTTCATTTAAACGGAAAATCAGTTTTTATAAGTACCACTTAGTGGTTTCACTATTCATCAAAAATTGAAGTTTTTCAGAAAATTACTAAAAGTTCACCCTAAGATATATTTGATATTACAAATTCAAAAATGATGTCTATTTTACAAAATTCAAAACATATAAGTTGCATTAATTAATTTAATAATTAATTCCCACTGTCAAAACAAATAGCGTGTTTTTATGAAACAAAATGTATCAAAAGATTGACACTAGTTTAAGTCCGATTTCAAAGTGAAATTAATTCCAACGACCACTATTGGATTAAATGGTAAAAATATATTCTAATTTTAATTTAAAACCAATTCAAAAGATAATCTAATCATATAAATAAATTAGATTAAAAGAGGTTTTGAATTAAAATAAAACATTTTTCACTATTCATTAAAAATTGAACTTTTTCAGAAAAATACCAAAAATTTACACAAAGTAAATTTTGATGTCCCTATTCTAAAGAAGAATTTTATTTTGTCAAATATAACACATAAAATTTTTAAAAAGTGTATTTGAAATAGGTTCGCCAACAAAAGGTTGTTAATCGACCTTTTAAAGAATATTAGAATGTTTACGCTTAAAATTGGATTCATTCGCATTTTTAATCCTCTAACATTTATTGTAAAAAGTGAAAATATTTGACAAACATATATAATCATTTTGTAGTTAGTTCTGTTCATTCCCACCATTACAACGGCTAGGCGTTAACTACTATTTAAAATAATATTATTTTACTATTAGAGTGCAACGTAAGATTCCCAAGAAACTCGTTGTTGCGTGTTGGGTAAGCCATCGAGAATAGCATCCCCTTTAAAGTAATATTAATATATTATTCACAAATATGGATAAATATAAAAATGTCATATTCTTTATTTACCTGGGGTGTTACAATTAGTCCGGGAAAAGATATCCTAATAGACATCATTATGTAAAGTTATGAGATTGTGGTTAAAATTTATTATAGGATGAAATTTTACTCATCAAGTAACTATATTTTTATATTCTTTAAGTCTATATGGTATGACAATTCATCAACTATAAAAAATGGATATTTAATAAAAATTATTATCCTAGTACCTTCAATTTTAATTAATCCATTGTCTTTTCAATCATAACACATTTAGGGTGTTGGTGTTCTTTAGATTCTATTGATCATTCACAGTTGTATGATCAACAACCACAATCATTTTATATAATTAATTTCTTTTTAATTACATTTAAATATGTGAAATTTACACTTGTATTCTCTTATAATGAATCTTGTTATGTTTTATACAATGTAGCCCTCTTCCTCCCCTTTCATTTTTATCAATAAGAATTATTAACCATTATATGGGTTTAGAAAAAAATAATATCAAATGTACATACTTTGGATAATGATATAAAGATAATATTCAATGGATCATTTTATTAAATATAGGGAGGTTGTTACACCCAAAAATATTCACATAATAAAATTATGTTTATTAATGATAATATCATGCAATATCATTTTTATCATGTGTTACACATAGAATTGAGTTTAAATAAGTCACATTATTATTATTATTATTTAATATGATAGTTATCACCTAGCCATTGTATTAGATGGTTTTAAAAATAAAAAATGAGCTATGAGAACACTATTTAATAATGAATGTATAATGATTTGTTTTGTGATAATTTAATTATATTTAAAACTAATATATTTTATGAAAATTAAAAAGAACGTTTTTTTGGAGAAAATATAATAATTCACCGGTGTGTCATCCAATATAATAAATAAAAATAGTTCACTCTTTTAGGTTTCATTAATTAATTTTATATATTTTATATGATTACAATTCATTCTACATATTACTTATACATGACATAAAATCAAATACAATTTTACTCTTCATACTGTATTTTTTCAAAAGGCAGTTTTGTTACCTTTTTATAGAGATATTATTTTATAAGTCATTTTAACAAGTTTATAAAAATTATTTGAGATATTAACCATCAATTTGGAAATTTTAATACTGATGTTTTTTTAGGGTGAATTGTTTTATTGATTTGAAATGTTTTTATTATTGATGAATATTGAAAATAATGAATTAAAATTGATAAATGGCTTATCATTTAAAAAAAATTCTAATTTTAAATTATATTATTAATTTATTTAAAATTAAAATTGGATATTTTTGATATCAATAAATCCAATTTATATCATTGGATTATTTTTCATATTGATTATTTATAAAAAAACTTTATAAAAATTTGAACATTTTCCCTTTAAAAAAAACTTTTTATCCACATATTTGAGATTATTTTTATATTTATTATTTTCTACATATCAGAATAGAATTTAGAAAAATGGGAAATAATTAATAAGAATAATTTCTAAGATAAAATATATCCATCATAAATTTTACCTTGATTGTTACTAAAAATAGATAATATTAATTATAATGACTTGGAAAAGAATGAGTTTACATAATAGTTAAATAGAGAATATAGGTTATAAGAAGGAAACAAAACATGTCCAAAACCCATTAGATGGAACTATATAGATTTTATAACACATTGTATCTATAATGAACCATTATTGTGTCCTGGTGACCAAACATTACTTCAGTGGAATTCACTATTTAAAAAAATTCAAGTGATCCATTCACTCAACTTTTTGTTTTTTATTTCTTCACTCCATTAATTTATTTTTAAACAATAATTATATTTTAACATTATATTATTATAGATATCATGTAGTTAATTTTTTTAGGCATCATCCTAAACACTTTCCTTCTCCAAGAAAATGGGTTCTAAAATCACCATTCTTGTGTACAATGGGATATCATATCATGAAATGATGTCATTCCATTTTCGATTACCACATATCAAGATACGGTTTTATGATAAAACTAATGTATATATATGATTTTTATAAATTAATTATACATAATTATTTATATTATCATTTATATATTTTTACAATCTATACCTTAGGAGATATTCTAACCTCACTCGTGTTTATGGTTGACTATCTCCTAATGAAGCAGTGTGATTCTTTTGAAAAATACATTACATAAAATGTAATAATTATAAATATAGTAATTATTTGTGATATAAATAAAATATTTATTATTTTAATGAATTATTTATCACATTTTTAATATTTTATATCATTTTAATTTATATCTTTCATTCACAAAAACAAGAAAACATCATTTGAGGACTTGTGGATTACAGCCTCCTTGTAGAGATGTGATTAGTTTTTTGTTAACAATGTTATAAGAATTGAATTAATATAAGTATATAAAATTAAAAAATATGGTATTTATTATACTACTTTAATTTTTTAAAGAAAAAATTTTACTTACCTTCATTCCATAATAACCACTAAAAATAAAAATGTTACTCAAGCATACGTTTGGCCCACCATTTCCATGATCGTAACGTTAGATAATTATTCATAACCCAATTTCATGGTTTTATTTACATGTTGTATTAATGTACAAATATAAATATTATTTTCATATTTTTATCCATGAAATTATTAAATAATGTCCAAACTGATCAATGTCAACCTATTACATCCATTTTTTACAAATATGCCAATTATGTTACCAAGATAAGATGTAAACCTAATTGATTTATTTATCTTACATATAATTATATTAATTGAAAAAAATATCATAAAAATTAAAAATATTATTTTGAAAATAAAATATTAACATGAGGTTATTATTTCGCAAGACAAATACACACATAACATGTGAGACTCATGGTAATGGTTTTCACATATCACTTTTATTGTGAGATATATCCCTTGTTTACCAGTTATTTCTATCATAATTTTCATATAATGAACTTGAAGGTATTTATGATTTTTATATATAAACTAATGGGTATTTATATTGATATTTTTTATCATTGTTTCATGGTTTTTATGGTTTCAAATTTACTAATATTGTGAGATATTTTTTCTCAATTTTCCATCTCTAAGATATTTGTTTTATTATTCACATATTTTAAATTATGAGGTGTATACATGGAACAATTGAAATATTATATCATAAATCTACTTAATTTCATGGTATTCTATATTTTAATTAATTATGTTACTTTATTTGGATTATGGTTCAACAATACAGAAATTGTGACTATTTTTTGTCACTATATCATCGTTTATCTAGAATATTTGTCATTATGTCTCAAATGGTGAAATATTATAATATTTCTATCAGTAATTCACATGAATTATATTTTACATTGGTTATTTTAGGAGAATAAATGATTCCCCTCATTTTACCCAAATTATATACTAATGAGTATAATTAAATATTATTATTAACAATCATCTTTATTTCCTTCTTCTATAGAAAAACATTTTCCTTGAAAAAACCAAATTTTCTATAAGTGTTTTCAAAATAGTTTTTAAAATTTTCAAAATAATTTAAAATATATATGTTTAAACCTATTATAATTAAGAAAAATTGCTATAAAATTAATATTTAATAAATTTTCATAAATAATGCACAATTATAATTTACCAAAATTTTGAAATGTATAATTATTTTGAAATATAAACCACATAATGGTATTATCCACTGTGATTTCCATTATTTACATTGAAGAGTAATCAATTATATTTCATAGATAATTTCATGGATATAGATTTTCAATAATAATAATTATTTAAACGTGTTTCTTAAATGTGTAAAAGATATATATCACAAGTAATTTTGTAAATGATTTTTAAATATTCCATTATTTTTTTCCAATATTATTTTCAATTAAAATGATTTTATCAATGTTTTGTGGTTTTTTAATTTTGTAGATTGACATTTTTAAAAACAATAGTTTCTTTTCCTCAATATTTTGTTTGTTAATAATTTAATTACATTTCCATTCATAAACATAAATAATCATTCTTGTTACATATGTTCAAATGCTTATATTTTGAAATTATTAATGTAACATTTTGTATCTTGATGGAATAAGATAATATAAGAGTTAATGTATTGAAATTCATTTTTCTAAGGAATAGTCATGTTTCAAATATATTTTTATGGAATCTATTTTATTTACATAGGTTAATCATGTTTCATATTCACTAACATGAAACTCATTTATTTTCTTTTAGATAATAATGATTTAAATAATACTGATTTTCTCTACGAGTTTTGTAGAGAAATATATATGAACATTATTCATATCCTATTTCACGGAAACTATATATATGATGTGCTTTCCTAGATAGTGTTTGGTGAGCCCATTATAACTGTTATGATGGGGTGTCCCATATGGTGATGAGAGGCCATTAAAACATATTCAATGGGGTGTATAGATAACTCTAAGTGGTAATATTAAAACCTAAATGATTGATGTTCCGAAATTGGGTGCCAATCTATAGGGTAATTTTTCATCTATTGAGAGTTAATAAGGTAGTAGTTACCTATGGGTTTCTCCTATGGATTTAACTAGTCTTATGTTATTTTTGACAATTTTTAGCAAGGTTTATGAAGAATGATTTCCAATGTTACAAAAATATTTTTTTTTCTTAGTATTAATTTATAATGTTCCTTTTGATTAAGGTTGAAAACACATGGATCATATTATTGATTATAATGAATCGTTTATTTTCCATGTATTAATATTTGATTATCCATGTTTTGAAGGGTATGGGTTATTTAATGATTTTTTCACACACTCTGATTTTTTATTTATACCATTATGCTCTTCTTATGCTCACTGATGAATTTCATTTATCAATGGTTACATTTTTCACTATTGACTATTTGATCTTAACATTTTTATGTTTTCTCAACTATAGGTTATAATGAGTGAGGATGGAAAATTTATATTTATATGAGATTTCAGAAGGACGGTTTTGATGACATAATGTGATATGTTAAGAGTTTGGTATACCATGATATGATGTTCATCATTATGAACAAGTTATTTATGAATATATAATGATATGAGTTTTTCTTAATTATCTAAAATTATAAAATATGAATTTAAATAATAATGTTATTGAATCAATATATCCTTTTTATATTGTATGCCTTGGATTTTGAATATTAGTTCTCCACCATTAGTAACAAAATTGGTAATTTAAAATTTGTGAATACAGAACCGAATTAGAGAGTGTGTGTTTTTGTCTGTGATAGAATTATTTGTGAAAAAAAATCATTGATCTCAATATGATGAGTATAATTTACTATACTAAAATAAAAAATGACATTAAAATAATTTTTAATAAAATTATTTGAATGTATTTTGATTTAAAATATTTATTGATAATAATGTTTTTTAATTTGATATTCTATATGGTATTATTTATTTTCATATCTTTTAATTATTTTAGTTAATTGATATATTTTTCTATACAATGATCATCTAATTTTTAAATTTATAATTACATTAAAAACATAAATCTCTAAAATATTAATTATTCTATTATAAATATGATCAATCTTATGAAACATTATTATTTTAACAATTTGAATTTTTTTTAAATAATTTTAAAATTATGTTATTAAAATTTACAATTTTATCCTATGAATAATCTAGGTTACATCTAAAATATTCATTCCATTATTCTATATGGAATTAGTATATATCGATCTATACAAATTTTATAATATGATCTTCACCATCTAATTATTTTACATTTTCATCATCTTATAATGACGAATAATACACCCTATATTTATAATCTAATTAAGAATCTATTGTTATAAATTTCAGTGACTCATTATTTATATTTCCCATGTTTTTTTCAATAAAAATATCTATATCAAAACTAGTAACATTATAAATTTTAGTGAAAAAATATTCCATGGAAATATTAAATTATGTATCACATTATCATCCCCCCCCCAATTTCAAAAGAATTCAATTTCGTATTTCATATACTCTTAGAATATCTCTTTGAAATTCACTGTATTCATTTCAACATTGTATAATCTATACTTGAGTTATTAGACATCATTCATTCAGAATATATATTATCTAATGAATCATTTTTTTGGAAAATAATTTATGTATCTACGATGACTAAATTACACTTATATTTTATAAAACTACCCAATTCTTTATTTTTTCATGTTTCTCATGATCATTATCAAAATAATATAATCTATGATAATCAGAATTCTTGTATTACTTCATTGAAATCTGAGCTTTGGAAACATTATTTAAAAATTTAAAAATAACTGATGGAATATTTCCATATTTATATTCCTAAAAACCCAGATTCAACATTTTCTACTGCACAACAACACTTTTTATTCTTCTATATTATTTTATTATATGATAATTATATCTTGAACACATTAATTTTTCATATGAGTAATAAAATTTAAAATCATCTTATTTTATTCTTATTCCATTATAATAATATCAGAAATATTTTGGAAATGATGATGTTCATAAAATTAGCTCTCAAAACAATATTGAAAACTACATTGGATTGTCATAAAAACTAATATTTTTATGATAATATTCACCCATGATTTGAAGAATGATTATTACATTCCTGTCTTAAAATTTCCTTTGGATATTCAAAATCCTTGGTGGTTGAATATTTAACAATCTCAAACTTATTTAAAATATCATTCACCAATTTAGAATATGATATGTAACTATAAATGATACTAGTGACAGAAATAAACAATGTGAGTTAGTAATTATGATTTAATAAATCACCTAGTTTCTCATCAATATAATAATGTATCACTTCACCGTAATATCTTTATGAATTTCAATCAATAATTTAAAATCTATAATACTATAATTAATTCTAAAATACATTAATTTATTTCACCAATATTGAAAATTTTATCCCTGAATAATTCCATTCCTTTTTTGTATTTTTATATTTAATATTTAAAATTAGTGTTTCATCCATCTAAAAAAATTATTTTCTCTACCAACACAATTTGTGTACGGAATATGAGAAATATTCCATCTTATTTATGGAAAATAAGTCAAATATAGAATAATGAGGGGAATAGAATTGATAAAAAATGTTTTTAAATAGGTGGATTGATAAAATACCATAATAGTTGGTGTGATTTTTAAAATAAGAATATTATTTAATTGTAGACTCCCAAATAAATAAAATCATAAAAAATATGAATTTTTGATATACTAAAAATATATCAATGTAAACGTTTTCTACATAGTGTAAAAATAATAGTATTTTAAAAAATACTTATAAATGTTTTCACATAAATAGATAATGTTATTATAAAAAAATTTAAAAATAAATTAATCATATGATTAAAAAACTCATTATGTAATGGTAATGCAACAAAAAAACAAATAAAATGTATTTTAAATACTGAAATATAAAACAATGTGTATAGTGGATCATTATATGATACCAGACATATATGCTTCTTTCTATATATATAATCCATTAATTTATATCCAAAAAAGTTAATCTATCATCCTACACCTAGAATAACATGACATGACCTTTTATTTAGTACATTTTTCATTCCCTAAATATTATGTCATTATATCAAAATTGTATATTAATCACATATTATATGGAAAATAAAATTTAAAATGTATGTAAAATTTCTATTAAATTACAATTCTTATATACATAGGTCTATATAAATAACTAATGTACAAAGAAATCACACTAATGGAAATCACTATCAACTACACAATAATTATTGACACAAAAAATAATTGCATTTATATTGACAAATTAGTTCTCTTATTTTTATTCTTCTTGTAATATATTTATTTATATACCTCATTTTATATTACTCTAATTGATAGATATTTGTAATCACCAATGTCAATACGAAATGAACAAATAGACAATTCACTATATTATAATGAAATAAACATGGAGATACATGTTAAAATGATTTTATTTTTCAAATATGATTATTATTAATCAAATGAATTTAATATGACATGGATGTCTATATTACATAAATTTTACATTACATTAATAAATTCACAAATATTTTAGTTACTGTAAATTAATCATTTTCACTATCAACCACACTGGAAATTCTCAGGATGAATTATATTTATATGAAATTTATTTAGGTTTTCATAACAATGATCACACTTAATGATTTTAATCAATTTGACTTTGATTTGGGTAGTGATAACAATATATAGTGTAGAGCCCTCGAATACAGGTACTAACACACCATGAAAGGATGTTAAATTTTATAATTAACCTTCGATATACATTTTTAGTGTCTATTTTATATTTATGTTTCATATTTGTTTTTGGGATGATAATTTAACCATTATGAGATCAATACATAAAAATTTACATTATGATAGATCCAAAAAAAATGTTCCACTATTTGTCCCCATCCCAAAAAACTGTTTTACAAAACTCGATCAATATCACTTTGATATTTTAATATAAAATATTTATATTCGATAAAGTTTTCCCCATGCAACATCGAGCGTAGACGACATGGAAAATTATAACCATTATAAACTATCCATTAAATTTATATTTATGAAAATTAATATCTAAATTATTATATATATATAAATATATATCCTAATAAATATAAATTTTTGATATAATATTTTGATTAAATCAATTTTTTTTTATTAAAGTAAATTTATTCTGTAAAAATTTGTTTTCTTAAAAACATAATTTTATTTCTCTTCATAAAAAATTATTAGAAAAAATAGTAAATAATTTATTCGATATTTTTTAAAATTAAATAATATTTTTGATAATATCATGTTAATGTGATCCTAGTGTTAAATATTGGGATTCATTGAAAATATTTATTTTTTAATATTGTAAAATACTGATTTTTATGGATCAGTCATTTCGTTTAATAAATTATAGAATTTCAATGTACAATTATGCCTTGAATTTGATTTCAAGTAATATAAGTTTATTGAATTATACCAAATCAAACTAATTATGTTTGATTCATCTTTAAATTTTATTTTAGTATAATTATGTTTCTTAGTTCCAAAACATTATTCTTTGGAAAACTGTTTTATTGTGAAAAATTAGTCTCTTTTTTAATTATTTAAAATAATACATAATGATTTAAAAAAAATATTTAGATTATATAAAAATAAATATTTCTTTATCTTAATAATATAATTATTTATGTTGTATTATTTAAAATAAAATATTCTTTTCCATGTAAAATATTCCTCTTGAATATACAATTATTTTTAATGTGTGTTGTTTTATTTTTAAATGAAAATTTATAAAATCATTGAATTTAATTTGGTAAAATGGATTATATACATAGAATCCTCAAAATTTATATATATATATATATAATATTTCCAACATATTTTTTGACCTTTTCAATAGTGACAAATTAAAAAAATAATTACCAAGTTAATTTGAAAATGGGATTACCGAGGGGTTTATTTGAGGAAGGTTTGGGTCAATATAAAAATAATATTTTACAAAAAATAATAGAGGTCTATATTTTGACCTTATAATTCATGAGGATCTATAATGGTCTATTATTGATAATTCTTCATGTGAGAAACATTGGTACACATTTTTCTTTTCAAAAATTCCATGTGTATCAGTATCCTCACAAATAAAAGGCTACCACCTATCCTCTCCGCTTCACCCCATCAAATCCCTTTTGATTTTCCAAGCCATCCAATACCCAAATTCCGGCCTTAATTGCCTCCCCAAATAAAAAATCCTTTATATTGATCAAAAATATATTTTATAAAGTTTATTTGTTCTTACTTAAGGAATTTATATGTCAAAGGTGAATCATGATTAACCGAGATTATTATTTAATTTATTCTTCCACCACCATAAAATATTATTCACTAATGATTATATAATATCATAAGAATCTATAATATACATATATGTTAGTAGTTTCTTAATATCCTTAATAAATCTCATAATCAATAAAATGGGATATGAAATCATCATCCTTGGGTACGACAATTAACATCCTCTCGTACTGATATCATTCGTTTTCCATAATCGCCTATGATGGATTGTTATAAATAAAATTTTAATATATATATATATATATTATATTTTTAAAATTATTTATTTTTATGTAGTTATGATACCATATATACCTTCTTATATTCTGTTCCATGGAGAATATGATAACATCACTTGTGTGTACAGTGGAAAATTGCCTCATGAAATGATGTGGTTTGTTTTTCACAAATAAATTAAATTTAAGGTAATAAGGATAAATTTAATAAATATATTTTATATAAATTATATAGTCTTTACATTCATTAAATATTTTTCATTACTAAAAATAATATATCATTTTATATCATACACTAAAAAATAATATTGTCGTTTCTGTGTACGTGAGGACTATAACCTCCAAGAAGTGATTTGGTTATTTATTAATCACCAGAACTAATAGCTGATATATATATATGTGAATATTTAATGAAAAAATGTTGTATTTACGATATTTTTATCTTTCAAGAATGATAAAATATTACCTTAATTATTACCATAATGATTGTTGAAAAATAAAAACCTTACATATGTATATGTACATATTACTATCTCTATGACTGAATCATAGTCCATTTTTCATAACTATATATCATGATTGGTTTCAATGTGATAATTTATTCCTAAAAATTATAATTATTTCAATATAATTATTCTCTATTTTTTGAAATAATGACCTCCTTGACAATGGTCATGCCACTAAAGTTGTTTTGAAATAAGGAACTGAACATTCTCAAAACCCATGATATAGATAAAACTGATAATGTTTTTAAATAAAACATTAGAATCAAGTTAAGTAAATAAATTATGTATATGATATTTAATATATTAAATGTTCTTTTTAAATAAAATAATTAGTATATGTATATTATATAGGATATTTAGACATGTATGAAGAATCTCGGACTAGTGGTAAGGGTTTATCATCTCCATTTTTTTCTAGGACACATATTTCATCTTGTCAATATATATCTCTTGTATTAATTTTAAATTTCCAATTAATTCTTATTTAAAATTATTCTATTGGAATATATTTGGATTTATAAATCCATTCTACGATCTCCCTTTTATACGGGTTTTATCTACAGATTTCCAAATTTGTTCCGGGTATTATCTCAATTTTCCTTCATTGAGGTACATTTTAATGCCTTTAACCTGATCTATTTTGTAATTTTTACATATTTTCCTTTTGAAAATTTTTATCTTGATTATAATTATGTTCTTATTATTAATATTTTTCTTTGACAATACTAATTCATGGGGATTATAATAGAAATTTTACCATGGTGGAAAAGTTTTTGTGTTACCATCACCATTCCTTTTGGATTGTTTATGCTTCAGTTTACAATAGAGGAAATAATATACTATTATTTTCTTGAACCTCATATCTTTTCTTATAATTTGTTTTTGAATGTGTTTTAGATGATTAATTTCCATTTCCTCCATTTTTAATTTATAAATCAATAAGAAAGAATTTTTTATACCTATCCTGTATATTATTTTTTATAGTGATTATTTCACATCCATATCCATGATTTCTAAAAAGTTTCCTACATTATTATTATGTATAAATAAATAATTTCTTGAATAATGATTACTTGATATTTCAACTTCATATAAATGGTTTTTAAAAACTTTTCCAAACATTTTCCAAATCGGTGACTTTCAACACCTTTTATTAAAATCCTTTGAAATAAATATTTTTTATAACATTTATGGCATGAAATTATTTTCCTCTATTGGTGTCTAAATTTTCCTTTAATATCCTCTTATTTAATTCAATGAAATATTTTCATTGAAAATTATTTTTGTCAAAAAATTATATATTTTTATTTTTTATATGTTATTTTATATATGAAAATGTTAATATCCAAAAAATATTTTTATTGATATTTTAGTGAAATTTAAATCCATCAATTTTAAAAACTCAGGATTTTACATATGATCTAATGGGGATATTATTTACTAATGACATCCTTATTTATTCTATGGATGGATAATTAATTTCTAAAATTGATTGTTACGGTACCCATTTATTTTACATTAATTAATCAAGATTCAAATAGATTGTTATTGAGACAATTTATTTTCTACATTATAATTATTTACCAAATATATTTTCATTAACCCAATTTTCCACATGTTATTAATATTTTTAATGGAATATAGATGGTTTTTTTTTATAATTAAATATATGCTCTATTTTTATTATTTATTCTAAAAAACATTATAATATGATGGTTTCACATAGTTAGCACCAGGTTAGCATGATATAGAATATATTATGGGTACATCCAAATATAACTTAGTGATAATTATATAGATTGTAATATGGGTCCTCCAATATAGTTCTCCAATATATTGGGTGATTAATATATAATGTGAATAATTATATTGGATGTATATTATATAGTAATTCAAAGAATAAGGTTTATATATGCATTCTATTATGATAATGTTCCAAGTATCAATATGTATCTATTAATATAATATACTTTATAAATTATTCCTTAAGTCATGATTAATATCACATTGATCAAGATTATTAATTTTTATTTTAATTTCTATTTTGAATTCCACAGGACATGATTTCATGATTGATGATCTATCTATATTTGGGTTTGTTTATTTTTATGTTATTATCATGAAATTTTATTATTTCATTTTACCTTTATGATCACCTTCTTCTCACTGATGAAATTCAATTGTCAATAATTATGCTTAACTATACCGAGGGAGAAATGATCATTTAATTTCATGGTTATTGTTTATGTAAGAGTTTAGCTAAATCTCTACTACTATAGTACTAAATTTTTATTGATATTGTATATTATAAAATTTTTTACTTTATATTATCTACGTAATTTGTTTTGAAAATTTTCAGGGCTTTATTGGATTGAAATCAGTAAATAAAATGTATTTTTTTTATCCTTGGATCCCAGAGTGTGGGTTTGGGGATGTTATAGTTATTTTCAAAAGAATTTTTTTGGAAACCATTAGATAATAAGATGATTTAATATGAGTTTATAGATGTATTTTTGGATACCATATTTGGTATATAAGAATATGTAATATCAGAAGATATATTTAAAAAACCACTTTAAGGTTTTAATTGATGAAATATTAAAATGATTTATGACACCTTTTGATATATTTATTTTAGGTTCACGTATATGTGAATCATCTATTTAATATGAAATATTCTTTTCTAAATTCTAGACATAAATTTTAATGTATTGATATGATTTTTTAATTATATGATCTATGATATTCAGAAACTTTTGGAAATCAGGATTAACCACATACAAGACCATTTTTTAAAATTTGTTATAATGATAAAGGGATTACTGATATTTCATAATAACATCCCAATATTTTTGGTCTTGTATACAAAAAATAATTATATAAACTTTTAGGTTTAAAAAAAATAATTTCTTATTTTATTATTGTTACATAGGAAATATTTTAGTTTTTTATATATTTAATTATTTTTTACTTTTGTATTGTTGTTGAATTTTATAAATTAATGTATTATTTAATCATATAAATGTTTAATCATTTCTTTGAAATATTACGATTTTATATACATTTTAATTTTGGATATCGTGTACGTACATATGGAGTAGATTAATGATCCCTTTTATTGTTTTTTCTATGAATGTTGATTATAGTTCTATAGGCACAAAAAATCCTCTTGAATACTCATCGTTTGAAGAAAAGGATAATATTGTTATAAAAAATGATTTCTTTAATAAATTTTATCTTATAAATAAGTATATATCCCAATTTAGATACTATTGATGTTATGGAATTATTCATCCATTGTAAAATTATTTATAAAACAAAATTATGCCATATCCACATAATTTTTAATGAAGTCGATACACTTTTACACAAGAAATTGGTTTATGGTATTGTGGTTCTTTAATTTCTCATGAACATTAAACTTCATGTAATCTACGATACCAATCACTCTGCATCATTATTTGATGTATACATTTGTCTTCTGTGTAAAAATATTAACTTCCCATATATACCTTCATACATAAAAACATAACATTCATTATTCTACATGATTTTCATACTTTCTTTTATCTCTTACAATGTTGATGTTTTGTTAACCCTTTGTACAATTTGGGTTTTCACCTTATGTAGTTTTTCAAATGTAAAACCATTTATTAATGATTTAATGATCAAATATCAAGGACATAATTTATTAAAGGGGGAGATGAAACTCTGGTAAATTTTCATATAATACGATTTTGATTGACTGATTATTCGTTATGCAACATAAATCATAATGGATAACAGCTATAGAGTAGATATTAAATTAAATGGTATTAATATTATTAAATACTCTGTGATATGTATATATATATATATATTATTCAATATATATTATCAATTAATTATTAGTAAATAACCAGTCAATATTAAGTAAAGTAATTTAATTTTTTAAAAATTAATTTTATTTCTTTTGATGAAAGAATAGAATAATTATTTTGATGAATTTTTTTGAAATATATTTGATTAAAATAATTTCATATTTTCTATCATAATATTAATGTAAAATTTGGGGGAATCATTTTAAAAAATTTTGAATCATATTTAATTTTTATTTTATAGTGAAATATATCCATTCTTGTAGGGCTATAATCTCATTTAAATAAATTATTAAATTTAATAGACCATTTATGTATTGAATATTATTTAATGTAACATAATTATTAATTATTTATATTTATTCCACATAATTACATTTTAATCATCATCATACATGATTTGAGTATATGTTTATTTTTCGTCTTTTAAAATTGTAATTTAAAAAAAATCTAAAGTGAAAAATATTTATGAATTTTAATTAACGAAAATTTTACATAATGAGTAAATTTCTAAATAACATATATATATAAAATTTCAATAAATATTAATTGATATTCATTATATAATTATTAATAGTCCTAAAGTCAATATAAAATTAATTTTTTAACTTCAAATGTAATCATCTTGAAAACCCAGGATTTCATTTTATCTAAAGGACTAATTTTACGATAAATATTTAAACTTATGTTAATTAAAAAAAGATTATTTTACATGAGGAAATGAAACTATGAGAAATATTATATTTTTTTTGAAATGTATTATAATTGTCTTACTCCTAAAATGCTGATGAAAAACATTTCAAATTACCATAAAGACCTTGATCATGAGTAAAAACCAATGCTACCTAAATTTTCATAATAAAAAATTTATGGGTTATGTGTTAACATGAGGAACATATAATTTTTATCAGAAAATTTATAAGTTAATAGAAAAAAAATGTGACTAGAAAACCCCTAAAACCATTCCCAAGGGGAAATAAAAATTATTAGGATGAATTGATGACCAATGGTTTCTCACATAACAAAAAAACTGCATATGATTCATCAATTCCTCTCCCTCCCATTACCCATCTCATCAATAAAATCATCACAGAAACTGATATATTATAATAATAATTATGATGGAATCATTGTAAAAATATGTTCATACAAGACTTAATTTTCACATGATCAATCATCGATTTTTCACGGTGTAAGGGAATGTAATTCTTGATCATGGAGTAATAAATATGTAATTCTGGATTTAAAATCCTCATTTGGCCTATGTTTTCATCTTGCATAATGATAGAAGTCATTCTCCCAGAATATGAATACTCATGGATCCACATTAATTGACCAGGAATACACAATAGGAACCAAGGTAATACAATATCTATTGCTATCAACTTCAAGGAAAGAAGGTGAAAACATCATGGAGACTTGAAGAAGCCATCATCAAACAATAAAAAAGAAAAAACTATGCACAATTATCTAGAAGTGAAGCATGTGAAAAAAATAATAAAAACACATAAATTAGGGATCAATTTTCTAAAATATCCCATTATCTTTAAATCATGTCAAAGGAGTCAGAATCAAAGTTGTGTAAAAATAACACTCAAAGACGGTTCCCATAAAAAATTTATTTGCAATGAAGATGAAGATAATAAATATCATGATTTTGATAAATCTAAAATTCCAATCTATCAAACATCAATTGTACGATACATTGATAATCATGAACATCAATCTATTTTTTATGATATATTTTAAAATACCTCCTTTCTTGTTCCACAAACCAATGGTAAAATTCAGCCTTGTATCCCTCCTTAATAAAATGAGTGCAATTTTTTAGTAAAATGTTATACTGTTGATCCTCCTAATTTAAATATGGGGATGATTCATCATAATCAGAGGATGTGAAAGATTATTATTAATCAGATGAGGTATATGTGAAGGGATATTCATAAACATTAGGTTATGGAGGGATGTTGTCTTTATCTACATGAATCCCTAAAAATCTAGTTAGAATGGTTCTATCCAGCTTTAAATAATCATTTTCTTTTAATGCCATACTAGTATTTTTAGGGAATAAATAATATTATATAATTTATAAAAATATATATTTATGATTTTTTATATATAAACTCTTTATAAATTAAATGGAAATCATTTAAAATAAAAAAATTCTACATAAGATATTACTTTCTAAAAGATATGTAATTTACCCTTTGTGAAAAAAATTAAAAAATAAATTTTAGAAATATAATATAGTTTATTTAAAATAATATACTTAATTATTGAAGTATTATTATCATAATTATCATAGGGTGAAATTTATGATTTTTAAAATATTACATTGTTGATGAATAGTTATATATACTATGTTTTAATTTAAAATAACTTTTTTGTTTAATATATTTATAATTTTAAATTATATTTAAATTAATTTTTATTGTATAATAACTTGAATTTTATACGTATTAATCCAATTTAGATCATTAAATTAAATTCTATAGTAAATTTGAATATAAAATTTTTATAAACTATTCATCATTTTTTCCTTTAAAACCAATATTTCTTCACACCTCTACAGTATTAATTTTGAATTAAATTTTTTCATATAAGTGAGTTGAATTTTTAAAAATTGATTAAATATTTTGAATCATCATAATATATAACTTAGGACATTTCCAACATAATTTTTTTACCAATGTGATTAGTGAAGGCGGTAAAAAATAATAACAATGTTAAAGCTGAAAGCATGTTTATATAGTGGTTAAACACAGAATATAATGTCTAATATGAACTAAAAACATAATGAAAAATGATATTTTGGACATATTATTACCTTTAAAACCTATTTAAAAGTTTATATTTGTTAGTGGGATACAATTCCATGTATATTACATAAATAATAAACTAAAAAAGATAAAACTAGAATATTCATTGCTTTTAATTTTTTAAAATCATTACTATAAATAAAAACAAAATAATTTCATTTATAAATAGTATTTGGAAACTTAATTGAGTTTAGTTCTTATTAAATTATTTTATTTTTTTTATAAATTAAAAAATATCTTAATTTTTTTTTGAACTCCCAATTTATGAATTATTTACTAGTTATTTAACTGAAATAAATGACACTACAAATATTAAATGTAAATTAAATTGAATATATAAATGGATTTCATTTCATTTCTGATGAATGTATTATGTTCCCAAGGTTTTAAATAAATACATTGAAATTCCATTATTCTCAGGGTATTTTTTAAATAAAATTAAATAAATAATCTCAAAATTTAAATTAATGTTCTTTTCTAATAAATGATATTTAATTAAATGATTTTAAATTACTAAACATCATATCTTATATGAAGTAATTATTAATTTTTAATAATAAAAAAATATTTTCCATTAATGGATCAATTTTTATTTTTTAATTAACTTACAGACTACTAATTAGTAAAAAAATTGTTAGCATGGATATGGTTAATAAATCATTTTTACGATATACATGTGCTTATGATAAAAATTAATTTCTGAAAAAATGGTATTTTTATTTTATAAATTAGATATCATATTTAGAATAACGGGTTTAATATTATATATTGAGTCTAACATTAATGTATTCTAAATTAATTAATTACCTATGATAGAAAATTAATAACTTTAAAATGAAATAGTAAAAGTGGGGAATAATGAATTTTAGGATAATCAATATAATAATTCACTTATTATTGTGTGGTGTAGTTTTTTATAGACAAAATAAATCATTATTTAAATTATTTTCCAATTTTACTTCAATATTATGAATGTGAGGCATCCCCATAGTTAGTTATTTTTAGTATTGAAAGGAATTCCACTCCTCCTCAAATATAAAATGGTTGTCAATCTCCACCATTTTCATACAACTCTCAATAAATTTCACTAGAACATAATCTGAAAAAAAAATTCTAAATTTACCCACCCTCATCCTAAATTTCATAATTTCAGATCAATTCCATCCATGTAATGAATTTGGTGTAAACCAAAATGATATATCCAAATAAGATGTTATGTTTATCAATGAATATTTTTGTTTTATTTCTTCCTCAAAAACAATAAAATTTTTAATTTCATGATTATAAAGAAAAAATATTTTTCATTTTTATTCCAATATGTTGTTATGTTAATGTTATGACCTATTTACCCATAAATTTATATCAAATGGGTTATTAAGTAATTTTTCATGTATACGAAGGTCTAATGCCTCATTATCTGATGTCATTCATTCCTCCATTACCCGCTCACATGATTTGAAATAATAATAGAAATAATATTTATATATGATATATAAATAATATATATAGGATAATTATGATATTAAAAATATTCTTTAATTATTATGTGAAACCAATCATTATTCTTTCTATTTCTTGGGAATATGATAGTGTCTCTTTTGTTCATATGACGAACAACCACTTCGTGAAGCGATGTGATCCATTCATGAATTACATTAACTAGGTTAGCGACGCATTGAATTATAATATGTGAAACATATTATATAATAATTGAATTTCAATTATAATATATATATTTTTTTTTATTTTTTATTCAATATGATTTGAAAATGGAAATAATGTTCATGTGTATGCATGAAATACTGTCTTGATGATATGTATATTCCCTTTTATATTTCTAAATTTTATTGAATACTAAAAATACATATATAATTTATTTTTTTGATATTTATAACCCAAAAATTCATCATATTATTAAACCATGATATATAAATGAGGACTAAAAAAGACCAGTCAAATCCAATATGAAAAAAGGTAGTTATTAACTCAAATGTAACATTATTGAATTGGTATTAAATAGATAAAATAATGTAACAATAAACTCATATATGGGATCATATATATTAATATGATTATATTTTATAATTATAATCTAATATTATTTATACATGATGTTTGGACAAGTACAACCAAAATCAAATAATAGGGTAAGGTGATTTCATAACACACTTTAATTTTAGAGAGTCTTTTTCCATATTCATCCCCAATTTGTTTTTATGGTGTATATTATGAAATATGAAGTGATATATCATGAATCAATCTCAGTTAATGATAATAAAATTTTCCATTTATTTTATTCATTCATGGGAAATAAACTTTTAATGCACCCTGATATGTAATGGATTTTTGTGTCACTTTTTATTATTGTAAAACACTTGTTATATTCAACACAACTTTCTCCTCTGTGAAGTATATAAATCCCATGAACTTATTTTTTGATTCTTAAAATAATAGCTATAATTATTTTCATATACATTTTTCTATCGATATTTCATGGGGATTAATATTCAATTAAGCCAAAGTGTTATGATTTTATTTCTAAAATCATATCTTTTATTGGGATTATTTATGATATTGTTTCAATTAATGAATTACGACGTTCCACCTATCATGAATTTTAATTAATTTTAATATCATATTTTTATTGATGATATATTCTTCTTATGGTACATATTATCCACATTTTTTTCTTGAAATAATTAATAAAATGGTTTTAAAAAAAATCCAACATGACCCATTACCAAGGTAACAATAATTACCAAATTTACTATATATAGGATTCAAAAACAAAATAGAAATAATTACTAAATATCATCATCAAAATTAATAATTTTTAATAAAATCAAATTTCAAAACACATAAGTGAAATAATTTAAATTAAATTTATTCTAACAAAATATAATTAAAAAATTATCTTTTTGAAAAACACTTCTTATGACCAAAAATGTAATTATACTCAAAATAAGTTACACGGTTGATTGAAATTTAATTAACAAGATTGTATATAATTAAATATTAAATAATTAACCTGGTTATTAAATTCATATCATAGTGGTACATTTTAATATTATTAAAATTGATGTTTTATAAAAATCTGAATATTTTAATATTAACATAAAAAATTTTCATTTCAGAAAATTACCAAAAAAGAATTTGTTAATAATTTTTAGATGATTTATTAAAAAATAAAATCTCTTCATGTAAAGTTTCCTAAAATACTATAATTTTACTATTATTATCACTAATAAAAAATTATAAACATATTTTTTATGAAAAATAATTTTTAAATGTAAAATTATTTTACTAAAATTATATGATAATTTTTTAATCGTTTACATTTATATATATTTTGAAGAGTACCTTTATAGTTTTTTTTAAAATTACTTTAATAATATTCATTCATTTAAATTTAATGACTCTCTTATAATAGTCACATTTAAATAATTATAATTCATATTTTATTTAATCATGTTGTTCCAAATCTAGAAGAATATTGTACACAGTAATTACACTTAAAATATTGGGATATCACTTCTCCCCCTAAAGGAATTATGCCTTTAAATTTCAAACTAGGGCTTAGCAACTATGTTTTGATATCTCAAAATACCTTTATTGATGAGTCTCATCTTAAATATGATCTATAAATTCACTATGGAATTGTCCAAGGGAAGTATAAAGGTAATATATAAAATTAAGTGCAAGGTTTATATGTATGAAAACATTGATGTGATTAGAAAATATAGATATAGAAGATAAAACTAACTTATTATGTCTACTAGATAGTGATAGGGATCATTGTATTCATAAGTTAACCATCATGAAACCATAAATCTATGATAGGTTGAAAATTACAATTATTTGTTAGAATTAATGTAAGTTCACAATGTTATATTGTTTCAAAATAATATTCCTATGGTTGATGAAATAATTTTCTACCTAGACTAAGAATATAAGGAAATGTATATACATAAAAATTATAGTTTCATCTTTAATATCAATATCCGCCACAACCTCATCTTTTTTTCAAAATGATGAGTAATCCAGGTGATGTTTTTATGCATAAATCACTTGAATCAACTAATAAAAATCATAATACAAACAAAATAATTAAAATATATTACACATGTCATTAGGAATTAACAATAATAAAAATCGATAACATCGGTTATATAAATTCTAAAAAATTATAAAATTTTATTCTAAGAAAACTAATTTATTCTCCAGTTTTTCTTAATTAAAAAAATCAACAATTTTTACTAAGTATATAACTAACCATAAAATTACACAAAAATATTGATGACTATGATTTAAAACCAAAAGATCCAGAATTAGTTTTATTACACGTTATTTTGTGATAAATTTATTCGTTATCTAAAATTTTATTCAAATACACATTATGTTTAATTCCATAATGTGCATGCCCTAAAAATATTTATACTATGTTACGCTATTCATTCCAATAAATATCATCAATCACATTAAATAAATAATAAAATCATATATGTTTTCTATTGTTATTCCATGAAATATTTCTCAAATAAAATCTCATAGAATTATGATTACCTTAATCCTATAATGCTCTACAAAATTATAGTGCTTCCATCCAAAATAAAATTAAATACAAAACCAAAATGTTAACATCTAATCCAATGGATACAAATAAAATAATAAACATGTTACCAAAATGATGTTTTATTTTATCCATTAGATCATTTCCCTATATTAAAAATCTTTCATAAAAAGAAGGACATGAATTATGGTAGAAGTAACATCTCAGAATTTCAATGTAATGTTTTTATATGGAATTATTTTCGGACTATGAAATTCGACAGCACATGATTCCGAGGTATGGAGAGCCCAGAACAGAATTTCAAACATTTATTAAGGTGTGTTTAGTAAACATCTGAGTGGGAATTTCAATCTATTGAACTGTCTCTTAGATCAAAAATATTAGGGCACCATTGAATTCAGAATTCCAGGATTCTCCTAGAAATGACTTAACTTTGGCAGGAAAGGGCATAACAGAGAAGTTATTTTTCAGATTTTTAGAGAAAATTTATAAAATAATTTAATGGACTTATTTTATTTTCATTCTCACATTGGAGTGGCAGACGATGACACTATGGGATAGTGATAGGGAAGAAAATATGCACATCAATGATGATCATTAATGGCTCGTTAAACATGCATTGTAAAAATTATTTAATGATAAGTAATGGGGATGCTTTTTATTAAATAAAACAGTATAATGACGTGATGTCGAATCATAATTGGAACACTACCAGATTCTCATATTTATAATTTGACGCGCTGGGAAAATATAGATTAATGAAATTGGAGGATTCTTTGGAAAACCTCTGATGGAATTCCACTCCATCAAAGAATGAAGAACACTGACAGAACATCATCTTCTTCATCACACCAATCAATGATCATAACCGAGATGCAATGTCAATATCTAAACCCCTCGAAGACGAACGTGCGACAACAAACTTCAAAGAGGTAGGGGTTTTTGATTCATTGTTCTCCCTCATCTACTTTTAAACAATGAACGGAGATTAACACATGAATTGGTTAATTTGTAGACTGTGAATTCATTTGGGGGGGTGAATTCTTTGGGGTTTCATTATTCGGGAATAAAATATCTTTTTGGTTCAAATTAAAATCTATGGACCTCCCATGATTTGTAAAATTATAACCCAGAGGGCTCGGGACGACAGGAACAAGGCTCAAGACGCTCTATTGTGTGTGTTCTTCATGTCCAATCATTTGAATCGATGGAAAGGAACTTTTTAGATCGTAAAGGTGGAGAGGATGATCCCTGAAAAATGCAGGCACAAGAGGGATGATGAACGGATCATTAGTGTCGACCCGGTAGTCCCTGGAAAAATCTACGGGTGTGCCGGTTCTAGCAGTGGCACCGACGACTGCCAGTGGTGGCCCATGGGGGTGGTCAAGGGAGGAAGGAAGGACATGATGACTATAATCCGGTTGAAAGGCCATGGTCGGACAGGGCACTAGCACAGCAGGAGAAGCCTCCAGTCGAGCTGTCACATGGAGGTGGCAGACGGGATCGCTTGACCGCATCGGAGGGTTGAAGATGTGGCACCGAGCCGCATCTCGTGTGATGGGATGCAGTCTCTTGACCACAGGAACCTTTAGTCTCTTGACCAATAAAACCTAGTGTCAATGGATGGGTCCGTACATGGCTCATGGCTGCATCCAACGAGGCAGAAATGTCCGCCTATAGCAGACTTGACGGGGCGCAAACCCTCAGAGGGCCGGACCCACGGCTCACCAGGCCAGGTCGATCCCACTGCCCAGGGGGCCAGACCTGAACCCTAGAGGTCATACCGCGCCGGTGAGCTGGACCCACATATAGTAGGCTAGAACCACACCGGCGGGCCGAGATTTACTAGGCCATGTCGTCGGGCGACTCAGCAGGCTGAACCCTCTGCCAACCGGGCAGCAACTTGTAAGGCATGTTGGTCCTGTCCCACTGGCCAGGCTTGACCAGACCGATCCCAACCCAAACTAGTTCAGGTTAGGTCAATCATAATGAACTGAGGTATGTGGAACATACAGGTTGCATTGGTCAGGTCTGTCCGACCGGGTCAGAACATGCCCCATCGCAATCGGTCCCCTATTTAATAAAAGGCATGTATCATGCAAACTATGCATCTGATTGATGGGTTGATTGCTGTGTCGAGACCCTCTTAAGGATTCATATCTTTTGGCATGATTTTTTGTGACATTCATGGACATATTGAACTGACGAATGGCATGAAGAGTTTTTTTCCCAAACACTCTATGTACGGAACACTGCAGTTGGATGAGACCTGGAAACTGCTTAGGTATTGCCTAGTGGAAAGCGAATCTATGTGACCCAGCAGGACCACTATGGAGAGTGGCTTTGTGTGACCCGGAAGACCCACGGTACTCTACAGTAGGATTAACTCAGTTCGTCCATGCTGGGAAGTGGCTCTATGTGACCCGAAAGTCCCACGGTACTCTACTGGAGGAGTACCTCAGTTCGGCTAGGCTTGGAAGTGGATCTATTTGACCTGACATGCCCATGGTGGGGACCAGCTCTGTGTGGCCTAGCATAACCCTGGTACTCATAAAAGATGAGTACCAGAACAGTTCAAGGTTAATTGGAAGCATCAATTTGTGACCCGAAAGGACCACCGTAATCGATAAAGAACGAGTTCTCCAGTGGCCAATGAGTTCAACGTTTATGACTAACAATGCTACTGTTACTACCCTAGAATATACCTAGTGTTATCTATCATGAGTTTTGTGCATTACATTGAGGAATTGTTGTGTATTATTATTTTTTGTTTTGGGGTTCTTAATGAGTACTCTGTTACTCACTCTTGTATGGGATTCGCCCACATGTGTTGTGTCTGGTGCAGTAGACTAACGTTTCGACAGTGGTGGTAAAGGAGACGAGACTGACGGACGCTACAACAGTGGACTTGGTGGACATGGACCAGGTATGGCCCAGTAGAATCAAGCAGACACGACCTACTATTACGACATCCAGTAGGTTCACTACTCTCCCAATCATGTGGGGTTTAACGCATATGTCCATCATAGCACTTTTTGTACTTTACAGTTTTAAGTACATTTTCATGGGTTTGTATACTAGACATCTTTTTTTCCGCTGTACTTGCACCCTGTTTATTCAGTGGTATGTTGTTTTCCTTTTGTGAGTAGGGTCCTAGTTCGGTGTGTGTGTGTGAATACTAGTATCTAGGCTAATGACTCCCACTTTTAGGTTGACACCTTCAGTGCTAGTCGCCATCCCCTGGCCTTCTGGAGGTGGGCTAGGGGTATTACCGGCAAGGGCCCCAAGGGAGGGATCGTGGCAAAGTGGTATCAATGTGAAGTCGGTTCCCCCAAGAATACCAGGAGTCCGATGTTTTTATTTGGGGAAACCGTGTTGGGTGTTGCGAGTTTGGCTTTCAGATTTTGGGAGTTCAGTGATGGTGTGGTGGCCGACATATCCATACACCTGGACCTTGAACTCTATTTTCGGTTCAATACATGAAAATAGTAGTTGCATAAGTGGATCTTTATTTTTGAATAAGAGTCATCTCACCAGGTATAACCTTCTAATAGTGGTACAACTTGATCTATCTTAATATGCCTCCACATGGATGACCATCCAGGATCCCGATATGAGGTAATGAGGATAGCCCTCCTAACAACGAGGCATCCATTAAAGGACCAGTACTAGAGATGGCCCCACAAGGTGGTGCACCAGTGCTACAACCACCCGATGATCATCATCTACTACTGTAATTTCCAGTATAGGACGTACGTAGGGTCAGTTCCCTACATAACTTTCAGATAGATAGACCACCTAGTCTCAAAGGAGAGACCGATTCTCAGGTCGCTGAGGACTGGATGGTGGTTGTGACGTGGGTCTTACTCTTAGTGAGAATATCGACCGACCAAATGGTGATCTTGGTACCGATCCATCTACAATAATCTATATGTTGATGGTGGATTTTGACCATCCAGACACATGATGAGGTGACCCTCACATAGGTTGACATTGAGAGGCTTTTTCGAGAGGATGTTTTCTCGATGACCTTGTGCTTTGTGAGCATCCAAGAGCTGATTCACCTACAAAAGGACTTCATGATGGTGGCGGAGTACTCAGAGAGGTTCAAGGAGAATTCCCTCTTATCCACAGATATGGTCTGATTATATTTCATTAGGGATCGAGCCTTTAATAAAGTACTGAGGTGGGAGATCAGGTCTTCAGTGGTGTCTCTCAGTATCCCAACCCAAGACAGGGTGCTCAAGTGAGCTCTTCTATTTAATATTATTTTGATGGAGGAGGTACCTGTAGCTAGAGATACCAGTAGAGCCCAGGTGGTGGATCATCAGTAGGTGGTATACATTAGATGCATGGGACCAAGTGAGCTATGTATTTCAGAGGACAACAATAGGTCTCAGTGTCATTGGTGCGGGGCTCCCAGTCCGGAGGGAGTCGGCAGGGAGCTAGGTAGTGCTACGTGTGTAGTGGGCAGGGACAAATGGAACGTGACTGCACTACCCTCCAGAAAAATGATAGGAAAATAGTCATGGTACTGCTGAGGTAGAAATAACCGTTTGAGCGAGGAGGTCTAGAGGTCGGAAGATGTGGCATGGGAGCTAGCCGAGCGGTAGGAGGTTGGCGACAGTTTGAGATATTACCGCCGCCACCGCCAGGTTTTCCACCCTGATCACATGGATCATGCTGATATAGGCAAGATCATATCAAGGTAGTATAGGCCTATGACCATGACACTCTAGAGATGATCTAAGATATGATCTGTGTCTTCACCACCTTAGCTGATGTAATTATTAACATGGGATCTAGTCACTCCTTCCATTCCATGACTCTCGATCGGGGCTTTGAGATTTTAGTGGAGTTTTTTGCCCTATCATTATGGATAGAGACTACTATAAGAGATGATTTGTTTATTACAGACTAGTGTTGGTTGTGTGAGATTACCCCAGGAGGTGAGATCTTTAGCTGGGATCTCCTTGTAGATGCATCGAGGCCTTACTACATCATTGTGGGTTTAGACTGGTTATCCACAATCCATGATCAGATCTACTGTTTAAGGCATACAGTGTGGTCTATATGTTAATATGGGACCATGTTTTCTTTCACCAATGAGAAGTAAACCCTTGCAGCACAAGATAGACTGTCTCAGAGGAGGGTGTATCTGATCACTCATGAGTTGGATACCCTCACCCTTAGTGCAGTGGAGGAGAGGATTCCAAGATTCCCTATAGTGGTAGATGAGTATGAGGATGTTTTTAATGATGAGGTTATAGGCGTACCTCTTCATAGATTGGTAGAAATCTGTATCAAACTATACCCCATGACGACAATGATATCAACACAAGAATATCAAATGCCTCCCTCAGTGCTTCACGAGCTGAGGGTACAAGTAGATTAATTACAAGATATGGGATTCATAAGGACCAAAGTTTCACCATAGGTGTCCCTTGTGCTTTTTTTCTAGAAGTAAGATGGGTATTTGAGGTTGTACAAGTACATCTAGGGCCTGAATTAGGAAACTGTGAAGAACAAGTACCCACTACAAAAAATTGATGACATCTTCGACCATCTAAAGGGAGAAAAGGGGTTCTCAAAGATAGACCTTAGACGATGATATCACCATCATTGGGTATATGATGAGGATGTACCAAAGATAGACTTCAGGTACTAGTATGGCCAATTTGAGTTCTGAGTGATACCTTTCACCCTGACCAATTCCCCAGAAGTGTTCAAGGGCCTCATGTATAGGATCTTCCAGCCCTACCTCAACCGGTTCATCATGGTATTCATCGACGACAATTTGGTGTGTTCAGCATCAGATGAGGAGCATGCTACACACATGTGGATAGTCATAGATACTCTTTGAGAGACCCAAATTTATTGTAAGATCTAAAAGCTTCAGTTCTGGATACTTGAGGTCAAATTTCTGGAACACGCCATCTCATAGGCTAGATTTTCAGTAGATCCGTAAAGGATTGAGGTGATGCTTACTTGGGAATCACCTCTAAGCATGAATGAGTTGAGGAGATTATTAGGATAGGATGGTTACTATCAGAGGTTCGTTCCTGAAGTTTCCAGGGTAGCATCACATTTATCAGTATTAAAAAGTAAGGGACTGCCCTTCATGTAAATTGTAAAATTATAGAAGAGTTACAGTTGCTCGGAAGGAGACTTTCTAGTTCCCCTATCATGAGTCTACCAGAGGAGGGTGTTGGTTATGTTGTTTACTATGACACATCAGGGACCCGGATCAGTTGTGTCCTAATACAGGAGTAAGAGGTGATTGCCTATGTCTCATGATATTTGAGTTATAATGAGAAGAAATACGTGACAAATTACCTAGAGATGGCATCAAAGGTCTTTGCATTGAAGATGTGGCGGCACTACATGATGGGTGAGCGGTTTACAGTTTACTCCGACCTCAAGACTATCAAGTATATCTTCTCCCTGAAGGTCCTGAATAAGAGATAGTGGAAATGACTAGGGTTCCTCCAAGACTATTATTTGGAGATATTATATACTATGGGTAAGGGGAAAGTGGTGGAAGATGCGCTTAGTAGGAGGACCGGGTTGAGCTGCTGAGTGAGGCAACAGAGCCTTTATCATTAATATAGGTATCCATCATGGATGATGGTGAGGATGTTTACCTCTAATAAATGGTTGATACCCCTGACTCATACAATTTGTTGGGGAGGAATAGTTGGGGGTTGTTAACTGCATGGACTGAAGAGCTTAGATATCCTCAGGACGGGATTCTGATATTTTTTTATAGGTGGGGAGCACATCATCCATTTCTGAGGACCCAACATAGTACGAGTAGAGTTGCAATAGGAGGTGTTGATGGAGTTACATACTTCCCCTCTAGCAGTACATCCTAGAGGGTAAAAGATGTACAAGGAACTCTGGTGTCAGTACTGGTGGTTAGGGATGAAGAAAGCAGTGGCCGAGTTTGTTTTATGATGCCTCACTGGTCAGTAAGGGAAGGTTGAGCACTAGGTTCTAGCACGCATGACTCATAAAATTTAGTTACCAGATGTAAATGGGAAAATATCTCAATGGAAATTGAGATGGGGTTTCCACATACGTCTAGAGGTCATGACTCTTGTTGGGTGATCGTTGATAGACTCACCAGGTGAGGAAACTTCCTTCCCATCTGGGAGCTAGGAACTCAGGAGGGCTTGGGACACCACTACATCCAAGAGATAGTGGGGATTCACGAGGTGCCTTTGACTATCATCTCATATTACGATTCCCTCTTTAAATCTAGGTTAAGGAAGGGATTATAGAAGGCGTTCTAGAAACAATTGTTCTTGAGCACAACTTTTCAATCCTATATGGACGGTTTGACAGAGGAGACCAAACACACCTTTGACGATGTGCTTTGTACTTGTTTCCATGTCTTAGGAAATGGTTGAGAGGACCACCCAACACTAGTTTATTTAGAATTAAACAATAGCTATCACTCCACCATTATCATTGAACAATTTTAGGCCTTGTAGAGGCGGACTTGTAGATCACCCATTTGTTGGGTAGACCCAAGGGAGTCGACACCCATGGGTCTATAGTTGGTACGGTCTACCACTGAGAAGGTAAAGATCATCCAGGAGCTGATGAGGACTACAAAGAGTAGGTTTAAGTCTTATGCCGATAAGAGATGGTGTTCCTTGGAGTTTTAGGAGGTAGATCATATGTTCCTTCAGGTCTCACCCAGAGGAGGATCGTAGAGATTTGGTCATGGATGTAAGTTATCTCTGATGTTCATTTGTAATTTTCATATCCTGAGTATAGTTGGTGAGGTGGAATACAACCTAGATCTTCCCCCACAGATTCACCACATGCATTATGTTTTTCATGTGTCACAGTTTAGGTTGTGCGTGCATGACCCATCACATGTCATCGACTAGGATAAGGAGGACATTGACGATGGGGCTATGTTTGCAGAGTTACCTTTGGAGAGAGAGGATTGATAGGGGTGGGTCCTATGGGGATGGTTGATTCATCTAGTGCACGAATAATGGCAACACGAGAATCTACAAGAGAGCACATGGGTGCATGAGGCACAAATTCATGCTCGATATCCCCATATTTTTTAATTATTGTTTTGACTTTCGGGGACGTAAATACTTATAGTGGGGAGAATTTAACTTCTTAGAATTTCTTTATAAATTTCTTTTATTTATATTGAATTATTTTAAAACTGTGAAATTCAATGGCACATAATTCTGAAGTCCGAAGAGCATAGAAAAGAATTTAGTTCTTTTTAAGGTATGTTTATTAAATGAGCGAGCAAGATTTTATATCATTTGAACCATTTCTCAGATCAAAAATCTGAGGGCACAAATGAATTCAGAACCCCAGAATTCAATAAGAAATTACATTACTTCGACTGGCAAGAGATGAGAAGAAAATTTATTTTTCAGACATTTTGGGAAAAATAATAAAATAATTTGAAGGAATTATCTTATTTTCTTTCTCACATTGGAGTGGCAGACGACAAAGGTGTGGGGAAATGACAGGGTGACGATGATATTCATTAGTGTGGCTCATTAATAGCTCATTAAACTAGCATCATAACAATTTTTTGATGATGGGGAACATCGACGTATTTTCATAAATAAAATAGTGTAATGATGCGATGTCACATCATAATGGGAAGGCTGCGATGTGCTTCTATTTATAATTCAACGCACTTTGGAAATGTGGATTAAAGAAATTAGAAGATTCTCCGGTGATCCTTTGATAGACTTCCACCCTCATAATTAATGATGAATAATGACAGAACTTCATCTTCTTCCTCACACATTTTGAAGATCGGAGCCATGAATCACTGTCAACTTCTTAACCCATCGAAGTTGAATGTGCGGCAACTAGCATCAAAGAGGTTAGGTTTTTTGATTCATTGTTCCTCCCTGTCCATTTTTAAATGATGAATTCATATTAACACATGAACAGGTTAATCTATGTATCATGCATTCTTTCTTGGGGGAATTATTTTGGGTTTCTTTATCCCTGATTTAGTCATCTTTGTTGTTCAAATTAAAACAACCTAACCTCTATGGTTTTGTAAACACCCCATGCGGAGGGTTCGGGTCAACACGAACAAGGCCCGAGTCCCTCCACCATAGGTTTACATGGTGTCCATAGTTGTGAATTGACAAAGAGGAGGTTTTTTGGCTATCGCGGTGGATAGTATGATCCCTGGAAAACACAGGCGCAAGTGGCACGAGGAATGGACCACTGGTGCGCACCTGGTGGTCCACCGAAGAATTTGTAGGCATGCCGGCTCCAGTGGTGGTACCGAAGAATGATATTGGTGGCATGAGATGGTATATGTTGGTGGGAGATGTTGTGCCATGATGGTGTACCTGACGAAATACTGCAACTAGACTAGGCCGCAGTGCAGCAGGAAAAACCATTGATCGAGTCGGAGGACACGGTCACTTGACCATGTCGGAGGACTATAGACGCGGCACTGAGCCGCGTCCCATGTGACATGCCACAGTTGATGGACTACAGAGGAGGAGGAAGCCCATGGATACCCACGGGGAGATGGCGGGGCACATCGTCGCACCCAACCAAGTGCAGCGAGGTGGACTGGTCTGCATCTTGCGGACCAGACGGGGCGTGATCCTCTAGCGGGCCAGACCTGCACTTTGGGTCGAACCCATGGATCATCGGGTCGGGACGGTACCACTTCCTAGCGGGCTGGACCTGATCCCAGAAGGCATGACTATGCCGGCCGGCCGGACTGTCACCTAGCAGGCCGGACCTGCGCCCTGTTCAGGTCATGTCAAATTGGATGGGTTGCTGGGCGGCTGGGCAGGCTGGACACTCAGCCAACTTTGCTAGGTCCAGCGAGGCCTATTGGGCGTGACCAACTGGCTTGGCCGGATATGGCTAACCTCAACCCACACTATTTAAGGTCAGGGTCATCAGAATTAATCAGAGTATGTGGTACCCCCGAGCCAGGTTGGTCTGGTCGGTCCGACCGGGTCGGATCGGGCCCCATCGCAACCGGACCCCTAGTTACAAAACTGTTTGTATCTTGCCAACCGCCTGTCTGATTGACGGGCCATTTGTAGCATTGGGACCCTCTCAAAAATTCATATCTTTAAAACAGCTTTGGGTTGTCTTTAATGTACACTAAGAAGTGCCTAATGACTTGATAATCGATTCACCCAACTGTGCTACGTACGGAACCCAGTGGTTTGATATGACCTGAAGACTACTCGAGGATAGGCAGTTGGAAGAGGATCTATGTGAACCAGTAGGAACACGGTGGGGAGAGGATCCTTGTGACCTAGCATACACATGGTACTCGATAGTAGGAGTACCTTAGTTCACCCAAGGTGCGAAGAAACTCCGTTTGACCTGACAGACCCACAGTGGGGAGCGGATCTGTGTGACACAACATACCCACTATACTCATCAGGGATGAGTGCCACAATAGTTCAAGGTTAATGGGAAGTATCTCTATGTTACCCGATAGGCCCACTTTACTCGATAGAGAAAAAGTTCTCTAGTGGGCGTGGGGTTCTTCATTTATGTCTGACGATTCAATTTTTACCACCCTAGAATTTACCTGGTGTGAGTTACATTGATTTTCAGGCATATCATTGAGGAATTTCTTTGTGTTCTTTTTTTGGTCTCTACTATGTACTGTGTTACTCAACCTTGCACGGGCTTCACCCGTACATAATTTTTTTGGTGAAGATGACCAACATTTTGATAGGGGTGGTCAGGGTGATAGGACGGAGGAATGCTACGACTGTATACTTGGTGGCCTAGGACCAGGCAGGGCCTAGTAGGACCGGGCAGACATGACATTCTATTTTGGCTTCCAGTAGCTTCACTACAGTCAAGATTAGGTGGTGTTTACTGAATTTGGCCATAAGATCACATTTAGTACTTTTTTTCAGTACTTTTTCATGTGTTTGTATTCTAGACCACATTCTTTTAGTTGTAATTGAACCCAGATTTTTCAGTGGTAAGATGTTTTCCTTTTGAGAGTTAGGACTTGGTTGGGTGTGTGGGTGCATAAATGTATCAAGGATAATGACTCCCACTTTTCAGTTGACTTATTCACCACTAGTCTCCAGACCCTGGCCTTCAGGAGGCTGGCTTGGGGTAGTCATGGCACGGGTCCCGGGGGATGGGTTGTGACAGTAGTGGTACGTGATGATCCCTTATGACACATTGGTTGTTGGTTCAAACCCTAAAACCATACTGGATGCGACAAGTTGTCACCTAACCTATGATATTTCTTGTTTATAAAATAATATCAGTAATTTAATTCTTATATTTTTGAAAAATATCCCCAATAATTACATATAAATATTCCATGTTAAATTAAAATTTTAACCGCAAAATTTATAACACAACATTTTTTTAAATCCCAAAATACTGTAACCCAAAATTATATAAAATTTAGAATTCACAATTTCTATAATATTTGGATATTTTAAATTTTATTTCCCTATTATTTTAATAAAACCATGAATTAAACTAAAATTAAAGCATCAAATACCTTGATCAATATGTCCACTTAATTACATTTTCAATTTTTTCTTCAAGATTGAATGTACACACATTTAAAAAATGATTTAGATATTCATTAATTCTCTTTATTTATATTTGAAAAATAATGACCATTAATTTCATTCATATAAATTTTGGAAGAGGTATTTTTATGAAAATTATTTTTTAATTCTATAATTTTTATGAACATTTGATAAAATTTTATTTTCTAAAAAAACATTTTGATTGATTTTGTATAAATTAATTAAATCATGTGTCCAATTAAAATACCCAAAGTATACACAAATATACATTATGTTATTATAAAATATAAATTGGTATCATGAGGGTCTCTGATAGTTGAATCTATATTAATGTTATAGTATGCATCACTGTTTTCAGTGAGTGGTTTTTATAATAAAATTCTTGGATGAAAATTCCATTAATGAAAATGAAGTAAAAATTCATAATATCAGATTTGATTAAAAACAACCAATAAACCATTATTTTTTTGATGTATAGAGGAAGAATTTTATATTCTCTAAAATTGTATCTATGGGATATTTTTGTTAGAAAAATCATTAAAATATTTTAAACAGTTCATTGAAATAATTATTCCATGAAAATAATTCTATTGGGACATAAATTTTGTTTCAGATCCCCATCCTACTATTCTATTATTACCACCATTAATATTAAAAGGTAAAAAATAGATATTTTACTAAAAGAGTATACCTTGAAACAGAATCTATGTTTAACTAAAATTAATAATTTCTTATGTTTTCTAAACACTACAATTAAACAAACCATAAATACTGATCTTAAACATAACATAATATTGAATATTTAAACTCGAATTCAAGGTCTACGGTTTCCAATGGTGTTTTATGTTTAGATTATTAGATACTGAGGCCATAAATATAACATTGGAATGAAATATGTACACAAGTTGGACACATCTAAATCTGTATCAGTATTCTCTTACGATAAAAATATATTTGAAATAAAACATTATTTCTATTAATGATAAATGGTTCAAAAGTACAACATAATTTATTATTTTCTGATAAAAATATTTAATCATTGTTATAAATATTTTAAAATATGAGTTGGGAATAGAAACCCAAATAAGGGAAATTAAATTAAATTAAACTAATAACAATATTAGAAATGTGGATACCCATGAAAAAACTATTTTAAGAAAATTTACCTTTAAATCTAAATAGAGAATCATTTTTTATTTACAAATGATCATTACTATATATTTTGAAATCATAAAATTTCCATGAATAAAAATTATTAAGAATAGATAACTAATGTAGGTTCCTTAGGAAATTATTTCAATATTTCTCTTATAATCAATCATACAATCACACATACAGAGGGAATAACCATATTGTTGAATTATACCTCTAGATAACCTAATGCATTGGATCATTATAGAGTCAAAATGATTATATAAGCTAAAACTGGTTGAACCATGTTCTCTAATTTTTTTAAAACATTATTAAAAAAACATAATGGACCCTATCATGAGTGTAACCCCTAAAATGTATATTAGACCCACATGAAAAACACTTTCATATATCAAAATACCATTTTTCACATAAACCAAATTTTTTAATCTAAAAAATATATAAATAATATAGAAACTATTATTTAAAAAATGATTATTAAATATTATAAATTAAATAATTAGTAATTAATTTATCCTATGATATATAAAATATATCCTTGTTCTATAATTAAAAAAACACTATTTCTAATTTTTTCGGAAAAGTAAATGAGTAAATTTTTTGTAAGATGAAAAAAAAAATATTAAAAACACATTATAAAAACAAAAAAAGGGTAAACTATACTTAATTAATTATATTAAAATAGATAAAACCTTATTTAAAACATTTATGAAAAATATTGATATGGATTAAGAAAATGAGTCTTAATGGAAACTATAAATGTATATTTATAAAAAAATGTTCATTGATAATATGGAAACATTTTATTCATAATACCCATGAAAGAATAATGTTAAAAAATACCATGGGAATATATATATTTGTGATATAACATGTCAGTGTGGCTATACATACTTCTCATAAAATAATATAGGTGTATAATATCAAAATATGCACTACTAAAAGGAAATAGAGACAATGTCCTTTAGCTTGAATCGTATCCATGACAAAAATTCTTTATAATCATAAATAATATAAATATGTTCATTATTTACTAATTTATGATCATTTTATAGTTTTATTATTATTTTTATTTTATTTGTTACCATGTTATATGTAATTATATTATTATTTAAAATGAGAAGGATTGTTTTGATGATATTTTGTACATAAGTCTGTAATGACATTGATAGGATAACTATGGTCAAATACTTCATATCATAATCCATAGAATAATAATCATGATTTTATTTTTTATTGTACATCATTTATAATTTTTTATATATCAATTTAATATGATAATGAAAAGAACTTTTTAACAACACCATAGAAGGTAGATCATACATACACTTGATTAACATTTTCATTTTTGATCGATTATTATGGAATGATGGTATGTGTTATTTTAATTTTTCATAATGATAAAAATATAATAAATATCATATTAATTAATTATATATTTATATATATCCTACATGTGATGTGGTGATGAAAAACAAATCCCCAAACTTTATGGAGATGGTAGTCCACACATATATACAAATGAAGTTATCATTATTAAATTAATGGATTTACAAGGGGGTAAATTATATTTTATATTTTAATAATTATAAATATTTCAGTAATTTTATATAAAAAAATAATTCCATTAATATAATCCATCCATGAGATATGAAGATTGAAAAATAATTTGATTGATTCATGAGGTAGTAATATGTCGTACAAATGATTGAAGGATCTATTTCCCACTGTATAGAAGATGATAAGGATATAGGTTTTTATAATAACATAATATCATTAAAATATATTAAATATAGGTTTTTATTTGTTTTATCATGGTTGATAATTTTTCAAGAAAATGGTTTAAAAAATATAGCATAATTCCGTGATTAAAATTGATACCACATCTTTAGACAATATCATTTTTGGAACACCTTTTACACCACTATGATTGTTTTTCAAACAAAATAAATCAAATTATAATAGTTTATTGATTTTATATTTTCATTTTTATAATTATTTACTGGTTAAAATCAGTTTTTACTATGATTCATTGTACATATTAGGTGATCATTTATAGGAGTGGGGCGGGGAACTCTGTGAATATATCTAAATATTAAATCTGTTTAATTTTTTTGGATTATAAATTGATAATAAATTATTTATAAATAATATGGGATGGTTATGGGTCTGAATATTAGTATTAAATAATTTTTTCACTTGTTTAGGTTAAATTTTCTCTATTATAATTTGGTTTTTTTTCATATACCATTTTTAATCATTTCATGATAGATAGAGTTATTACACATTATATATAAATAAAATTTCTATAAATGTATAAACACCCATTAATGGATACTGAATTTAATTATGAACAAAATAATAGTCATTGGGATGAAATAAATTTTTTTATATCATTATTAGATTATTATTTTTTTGAAATTTAAATAATATCAGTTTTTAAAACAATTACTTACATTGAATGTAATAATATCCTGATAAAATATAATATTCAAAATGAATTTATTTTATAACAATAACATGTCATGTAAATTTATAAAACTATTGTATTTCATTAATTATATCAGTTAATATTAATTTTAATGTTTTTAATATTTATAATTTTATTTTTATTTGAATTGTATAATTACTATGTCATTTGTGTGTAGGAATTTATTTTAATTATATCTTCAATAAATTAAGTAATTAATTAACCTAAATAATATTAATAGTTAAAATTTCAAAATTATATATATATAGTCAAATATATCATCTATATATTAACATATTATAAATATTTTTGTTATTAACAAAATATGTGACATGTTTAACTTTTCTTGAAATAAAATATTATAATGTTAATAATCTCAACAAAATGCTCAATAAATTTCATACAATTTTTTTAATGATATGGATGATGTGGAATCATCAAATAATATTATGATTCTTTTTAGGGACATGTTATAATCCCTATATTGTTTTTATCACTAACGACCCAATTTCGCCTTTATTAATTATCATGTGCACTTGAAAATGATGAAGTAATTATTTTTAAAGTCAATGAGTTTTTGAATAATTAAATGAATTTACTAAAATTTGTGTGATAAATTTCTATGAATTTACCAATAAATTAATTTTATGAATGAATAATATAATTATTTTATAGTGAAGTTAATAATATATATCCTTCTGATTTAATGACTATGTTATAATGGTTATAGTTATATAATATTAATTAATTATTCATTTAAGCTCAATGTTTTGTACGTTGTATGATATCAAAGGTAAACTTTTCTTTTAAAATAATGAGATCATAAAATTAAATCCAATTTATGATTTACTATGGTCAGAAATATTTACTAGGGTTGTTCATCACCATGGGCATTATTTTTTCAAATTTACAATATTTGGAAACGACGATTCCAAATATTGAATCCCATTTTGAAAACTTTAAACTAGATAATGAGGGAAAATTTTAATTTAATATAACTATACAAAATATGATGAAGATTAGGATTCATGAAAATTTAATTTTAAGATTTAATATGGTTTTCTAGTGAAATTTATCATAATAATGATTCCAATAATAAAATCCTAATATTGAGACATGGAAATATTCAATTATATTTTTAAAAAAACATAAAAAAAATTAGTTTTTTTATTCTTGAAAATAAATAATTCATTTCAATAAAAATTTTATTTTAACTATTTACATATAGAATTATTTGTTTAGAAAAATAATAATATTTCATCCTATTATAACTATTATGTAATTACTCTAAAAAATTTAAAAATTAAATAAAACAATATCTTAAACTTTTATAGAATGTTACTTTAATATATTGTCATAAAAATCAAATAAAAATTATATTCTGACTTAAAATTGTTTTGAAGCATAAAACAAATTATTAAAAATTGAGGTATTATATATTACTACATAATAATTATATTTTTATTTAGAAGTTTCAATATATATATATGTTATTCATAATTAAGAAATTAATATTTAGGCATATTAAAGAAAATTCATGTTTATAATAGTTCTAATTAAAATAAAAATATTTCTTCTTCATTAAAGATTGATGTTGTGTTTAATGTATGATATCAAACCTAAAATTCTTTTAAGAACTCATAAAATAATATTATCACCCTCAATATTATATTACCAACTCCAAACATGATATTATATTTTGTAATTAAGTTGTAAAATATTGTAAATTCACATTTTTTAAAACCCACATGATAGAAAGGAAAATAATAATTATATTTAGGAGGAAAAAATGAATACGAAGGTTATCTCGAATAAATCATAAATCAATTTCCAATCATCAAAAAATTACAAGAAATTAAAATATAGACATGGAGAATAAAATAAATTTACAAATATTACTCTGAGTGATATATATAATTTTGTAAAAGAAATATTAGAATTGTTATAATATCAAAAACTATAAAACCATAAACATGTTATGTGATAAAAATACCATCATTTCAATATGATGTGTTTTTCAGAATGGAAAATAGTAAAATTTTCATTATCATATATATAATAGTAATGTATCAAATTATTTTTAAGATAGATAACATTTAAACAATCACATATATTATTTAATTAAATCCATTATAACTATTTTGTCTTTATAATGCATTATAATCAATTTCCACCACTATCATATCCCACATTCCAAGAGACTAGTATCCATGATTATTCATTATTATGCATATAACATCAGAATTCAATATATGATATGATATATAAAAGGGTAAAAATATAATCCTTATATATTTATTATTTTAAAATTGGATAGTAAAATAGATATTAATGATAAAAAATTTATAATAATTCAAATGAAGAAACAAAAATTTCACTCCAAATGATCTCTAATAAATCAAAAGGTTTAACATAGATTATTCCATACATAATTAACCCAATATATAATATATATTATATAATCATATTGATTCTAATAATTTTTCATCATGCACTATTCCAAGGGAGGATGGATTCCTCCCACATCATGTGATGGATACATGAGATTTATGGTTATCTTTATCCTAGTGCATAGATTCCATATTTCTAACATGTGAACATAGAACCATGAAGATATCATGGCCCCACCTTTTCTTAGAAGAATATTAAATTACCATATACTTAATTATGTATAGAATTCTTTACTAAAAAATGTGTCTGGTTATAATATAATCTTATATAATTTAGTTTATACACCATGAAATTCAATACTAAATAACATTAAAGAATCAATGAAACATTAAAATATGACGCAAATCCAAACTAGAAACCTGAAATATTAATGTGTTCATGAAAAAAACATTGTTGTAATTGATTTGGTCATGCGAAGAGGATAAATATTCATTTTACATTTATAATGGGTTTGGGATATGTGACATTTATGTGACTGCTTGAAACACTAACCATGCACAATTTCACATACGACCAATACTTGAAAACCCCCTTCATTTGAGAAATGGAATCATACTGCCAAGAATATGTGATACATAAATGGTGATAATATATATTTCCATTTACAATTTTGGCATGCCGTCTTGAAATCCATAATTAATAAGGAGACACATCAAATTCTAGAATAGTTATAGTCACTGACAATGTACATCAATGAATAGAAAATAAACTTCCATTGACAATGTTTTCATGTCATCATGTGATCTATCAATGATAATTAGAATCATAAAATTTGGGTATATTGACATTCCCTTTCAATGTCATCATGTCATCTTGAGTTCCATCATTCAATACGTGACACCTAAAAGGAGAGCTTAATGACTTCCTTTAAAATGATTACATGATGTATCAACTTCTATCAATGAACATAGGACACATCAAAAAATAGATGGAAATAATCTATCCTAGATAAAATTTTCAACTCATATGGGGATCAATCAATGAACATGTGACACATAAAATGATAGAATAAAACAAACCCTTGAAAAAGTTTATAAATCATAGTGAGATCCATCACAGGTCATGTGATATGACAATTTCAATATGCATGACTTATAAAGACAAAGTGCACGTTCCACCACGATATACCATATAGATCATGAGGCATCCACATATAAAATCATTTGATGAAGGTTGAAATATACCAATTAAAAAATAGAAATAAAATGGTGAATTGTGGGATCCTATTAGGGTTCTAAACATCATTTGACACTCAATCAAAGCCAGAAAGTTATGGTGGATGCCTCAATGGCATGTATTCCAATACATTTGAGCCCCGTTTTCAGGTCACCCTTGTCACAAGAATATTGTAGGACATTCCAATGAAGACTCAAGTTCCCTCTTTGTCCCCATATGTTGAATAGAAGTTTAATTCCTTGAGGTGTTCTTGCATCTCCATGTAACCTTGTATTGGTCATATGATACATCAATATGAGATATTTTTTTTTCTTTCTGTACAGTCATAAAACCTCATGATATCCTCTATCATTGTAAAATAAGAACATGATATAAAAAGGGGAATTATGGGAGACTATTATAGTCATAAAACACACACGACATGACCAGGCTATCTGTAACAGGGTCAAGCCAGACCCCTTGAAATTTTTTCCTAATATCATTATTTCCCTTATACAAGACATCCCTATCTCATGAAATGTTCCAGAAATGTCACAAAAATTCATGTGAAGGTCTTCTAATAGGAATCATGATTTTATAATTTCACATGAATGTCTCATCCAGACAATATGAAAGTCTATAGACATGTCTTCTTAATTAAACAAGACACTATTAATTTTATATAATACAATAAATAGGGCATTTAAGGGGTAATATCATGGCCTATGAAGTTAATGATATGCCCCTGAATTTAGTTAAGGCATGGATTCGTAATTATCATGATTCCCTCAATAAATTCCACCCTGTATCACTATGATAATTGTTGAACAAATCGGTGAACAAAGGGTGTAGAGGCCAATAGGCACCCTTCCCTATCATAATAAATGAATGAAAAAACAATAAAATGTTATGTTCATTGGAACCTCACCTAGAAACACCCAAGAACCAGAGCAGATGTCTAAAGGAGACTGATCGTACATCGAAAAATTATTTCATTTGGGTAAGATCTAGGGAATAACTAAATTGATCATGTGACATGAATAAACCAAAAATTATGGTCCCTCATAGATCACCTATAGGTATTTTGGAAGGAAATTTAATGAACATAGCACAAATATTTGAATTCATGGGAAATTTGAAACTAAAAAAAATAAAAAATTATAAGGAATTTACAACAAATAGGGTTTAAAAAATACTAAAATATTGTAGAATTATGTGAAGAACATATACTCTGATCCTTATGTGCTTCACATCAACCACCCTGGACATAAGGTACCACCAGATCATTTTCCTAGATGTTTTGATTCTACATTACTATAATATTTTTGTCATGATAATTCCAATGGACATGTAAAAGAATGTAACACGGTATCTATAAAGACCCATCCTTAAAACATTACTTAATCATGAATTAAATGAATAATTCACATTTAGGATATTTTCAAGTTTAGAGTTTTAGATATTTAGGACATAACTATTAAATCTCAAAAGATTACAAAGTAGACACATCTACACAGTTCCCAATTTTATTTTTAAAAAACATGAACTCGTGAAAAAAAGAGTCATGTCTAGTTCCATGTTTAAGACAGCATGAATTTTCCATGATCCCATCCTTGACCCTATTCCACATTATTTCATATGAAAAACATTTCAAAAACATTGGGTGAGCATAAAAATCTCATTAAGGGATACACAAAGAAGGAAAACTATTAGTTTTCTTCAAAACAATAGGTAAACCTTGAATACTTTATCATAAGTAATAATTTTCACCTTTATGAGGTAGTAAATAATCTTCACTAAATAAAAGATCATTACTTACCCTTTTGTAACCAAAATATTACCATAAAACCCATATGAAGAACACATAACATATAAAGGTAACTTTGGACATAAACATACAAAAATGGAATAATCATACGGCCGACTTCCACACATATCACTAAATGGAATAGCTATACGAATGACTTCCATACCCAATTAATTGGAGGTTATAACATAACCACCCATCCTGGTTTATCATGGAACCACCCGCTATTTGGTGTATCACGTAACCACATGTCAAATGTCCATGTACCATTATAAAATCATGACACATACAACAAATATAAAAGAAAGAAAACATTTCCACCTTTCAATCACAATATATCACTTAAATATATTAATATAACAAATCCATTATCAAAACCATTTTAAATACCAAAATACATAATAGATTATATGGTATTTATTTTTCCATTTAAAAACATTACGGCTTGTTAAGGAAGCCAAAGATCAAGTAATACTCGTGGCAGCGGAAAGGTCGTTGTCACCGCGTACGTTAAAAAAATTCTTTTTTGTTGTTTAGTAAAATGATTCATAGAAAAAGATTCCCTTTGAATGAAATGAAAATTCAAATTTGTTTATACAGCATATAAAAGAAATTCTAGTATTAAAACAATATATGTCTCAATTAATGGAAATTGAGACGAAGTCCCTTACCTCGTGTCCAACTTGACTCGATCACTCTTTAATCTCCTGAATAATAAACTAAAGATAATTTCTAATTGTATAAGAACCTTTTTCATGTTTATTATTAATTTTATATCACTTATTTTCATGTTATAACCATGTATTCATTTAAGTTAATAATGTTAGTTTTGTTGGTATTTGGTACATAAGTAAAAAATGGACCTCTTACAATTACATGCAGTTCATGTGGTCAAAGTTTTATTATATACATAATGATATTCATGATTTGGATATCATATATATCATATATATCCTTAATATACATGTATTTATAATAGTACATAACATTTAGAGGTAATAAATGAAATTCACCATTCATTGAGACGGTAAGCCATATGTACGCATGAACGCTACTTTCATTTCTATTTCATATTTAATGGAATGAAATCTCAATGATATAAAGGTACATTATAATTCCAGTATAATATCATATATAATATTATTAACTTCATCCTTTATACGTCCCACATATGGCATTAACGATTCAAATCACTTTGAGGGGGTGGTAGTCCGCACTTCCAAAAAATGAAATTATAACATTTATCCATTATGGAAACCATAAATGTTTGAAATAAATGAAAAATAAAGAAGAATAAAAAAACATAAACATAATATATATCATATATAAATACAATGACATCTTAATGGACCACATGAAAGGTGTTTAAGAGAATATTGAACAATCATCGTTTCGTGAGGCAGTAATTCACCAACCACAGAAACAGTATGTTTTTTAACCAATAGACGGAGGTGTGTGTAAGGGTAGCTTGAATAATTATCATAACAACATCATAGTATATTTAATATACTGGTTTTGTAATAAAATAAATGAATATAAATTGTTTAGGGTGTTGGAGAAGAAAAATAAAACAAAAGAACATAAGAGAAGACATTAACTTTAAATTGGGTAACTCCCTTTGGTTTGAACCAAAAGGATTTCTTGAAGAGAATTATTCATAAGGTAAGACTTATAGGATGAAGAGAGGGATATTGGGAGCTTATTTGAGTAGATTTTGGACGAACCAAACAGCTTGAGAAGTGTGTGAAATGGGTAGGAAGTGGGGTATTTTTATAAGGGAGAGGAGGGGCTCTTTTGGAAAGCATGAAACTATTATTTTATTATATAATGCTTTGTGGTTTCTAAAGATCCCAAAATTATTAAAGTCAAAGATAAGGTGGAACATGTTTGAAATAAAATCATCCAATAAGGATTGGACAAGTTTAGGATATTATTTTAAACATTATCTTCTTATTTATTTAAATCATTCTTTAATGACGTAAACATTGCATCATCATTGTGTCATAAATAATTTTATTTATTAGATGTCTAAAAATTATAAAAAAAATAACCATGTTGTAGGAAATATTTTTAGATTTCTAATTAATATTTATAGTCAAATATATCAATTATATAACCCCATGTAAATTTTTTTTGAGTAAAATAATACATGTTTGTGACATTTTTATTTTTACTTTTAATAAAAGGTATTAATGTCATTATCTTACCCATGTGGCTCCATGGGGTCCCATAAATTGACCCATGGATTTTCATGGTCGGCCATGACTCATCCAATAAGTGTAGGACATGTGTCAAGGTGATTTCATATTATTATAACATTATTTTTACCTTAAATTACACTAATTACCTTTAATTCACGAATAATAAAACATAAATGTTACTATTCACCAAAAAAATATTTTCATCCCATTGAACCAAATTTTACTTAATAATGACAACAATGTTTGTGGTATTTTATTAAATTTAATACACAGATGTGGTAACATTTCGTTTAAATGAAAAATTCAGATTTTAACTACCACTTAGTGGTAGCACTATTCATCAAAAATTGAAGTTTTTCAGAAAAATACAAAAAATTAACCCCAAGATATATTTGACATTCCAAATTAAAAAATGATGTATATTTTCAAAAATTCAAAACATATATGTTGCATTAATTTATTTTAAAAATTAATTCCCGTTGTCAAAACAAAAAGCATGTTTTTAAGAAACAATATCTATCAAATGATTGACACTTGTTAAAGTCCAATTTCAAAGTGAAATTAATTCGAATGACCACCATTAGATTAAATGGTAATAATATATTCTAATTAATCTTCAAAAACAATTCAAAATATAATATAAAAATATAAATAAATTCAGTTAAAATGTGGTTTTTAATTATAATACATCATTTTTCATTTATTCATTAAAAATGAACTTTATCGGGAAAATAACAAAAAAATACACAATGTAAATTTTGAAGTCCCAATTCTAAAGAAGAATTTTATTTGGTCTAATAGAATGTATAAGAGTGAAAAAAACTATTTTTAAAGATGGTTCTCCATCAAAAGGTGATAAATCGACTTTTTAGTGAATATTAGAGTATCTATGCCTAAAATTGAATTCTTTTCTTATTTTAAGCCTTTATATTTTATTGGATAAATGTAAAAACATTTAATAAACATATATAATCATATTTTAGTTGATTATATTCATTCCATCGAATACAATGGCTATGTGTAAACTACCATTTAAAATAATATTATTATATTATTAGAGTGCAATGTAAGATTTCAAAGAAACTTGTTGTTGCGTATTGGGTACGCTATCGAACATAGCAACCCATTTAAAGTAAAATTAATATTTATTTCAAAAATATTAACAAATATGAAAATGTATTATTCTTTATTTAAGTAGGATGTTACATCCTTCCCCCCTTTTGGGAATTCAGTCCTGACAATTTTATTCACTTATCAAAATAAGGGGGTATTTATCTCTCCTAGAATTTTAAGATTCCCACGTTGTCTCTTCAACCATATGGTTTTTCCATAAAACCTTCACCTGATAAATTACCTTATTTCGCAACACATACTCTTTTCGGTCAATAATCTGGACTGGTTGTTCTTCATAAGAGAGATTCTCTTCCAATTGAACTACCTTTGGGCTCAAAACATGAGATAGATCTAGCATATACTTTCTCAACATCGAAACATGAAAAACATTGTGTACCTGGGACGAAAATGGAGGTAATGACACTTTGTATGAAATTGATCAAACTTTCTCTAGGATTTCATAAGGTCCAATGAACCTCAGACTCAGCTTTCCTTTCTTGCCAAAACGCATCACACTTTTCCATGGAGAAACATTGAGAAATATATGATCACCTACCTTGAAAGATAGATCTTTCTTCTGATTATCCGCATTACATTTCTTCCTGCTCTAAGCTGTTCTCATGTGATTCTGAATCATCTAAATTTTTTCTGCCATCTCTTCCACCAATTCTGGTCCCATCAGCTTCCTTTCCCCTACTTCGTCCCAAAAATCTAAAGTTCGACATCGTTTACCATATAATGCCTCAAATAGAGCCATCTGTACACTTGAATGAAAACTTTTTTTATAAGAAAATTCAACCAAAGAAAAATGTTGGTCCCAAATTCCCTAGTAATCCATCATGCAAGCACGTAACATATCCTCCATGGTATGAATTATTTGTTCTAACTGCCTATATGATTGTGGATGAAATGTTGAACTGAAATTTAATTCAGTACCCAATGACTTCTAAAGGACTTTCCAAAAGTTAGAAGTAAACCTGGGATCATGATCGGATACAATGGATATGGAAACTCCATGTAACTAGACTATCACTTTAACATACAACTGAGAAAGTTGATCTGGAGAGAATGCATCTCTAATAGGAAGGAAATGAGATGATTAAGTCAATCAATCAACAATAACCCAGATTGCATTATTACCTCGAGATGTATTTGGTAATCCTACAACTAAGTCCGTGGATATATTTTCCCATTTCCAAACTAGCACTGGTACTGAATGAAGCATCCCTTTCAGTAACTGCCACTCTGCTTTAACCTACTAACAAGTCAAACACTTCACAGTAAAATTAGCAATATCTCTTTTCATTCCATCCCACCAGTAATACTCCCACAGATCACTATACTTCTTAGTACTGCCAGGATAAACTGAAAACATGGAACTACGAGCCTCACATAACAACTCATTCTTCAGTTGTGAATTACAAGGCAAACATAATCTCTTCCCAAACCTCAAAACACAATCATTATCAATGTTAAATTCAGGAAACTTACCCATCTGAACTAGCTCTACCTTTTTCTACAACCCACTGTCTTTCTTCTGCGCTTTCTTAATTTTGTCTCATAGAGATGATCTCACTGACATCTGAAACAAAAAAGAATAAATTCTTGCACCAAAAACTTCAATGCCAAATTTTATCAAATAAAAAACCAAAGGATCTTATTCCAAACATAGCATGTTCAATGAAGCATTATTTTTTCGACTCAAAGCATCAGCCACATTATTTTCTTTTCCCAGATGGTAATGAATTGTACAATCGTAATCCTTGATTAATTCCAGCCATCTCCTCTATCTCATGTTCAATTATTTCTGAGTGAATATATACTTTGAACTTTTTTGATAAGTATATATTGCAAACTTTACTCCATAAAAATGATGCCTCTAAATTTTTAGAGCAAAAACAACAGAAAAAAATTCCAAATCATGTGTAGGGTAATTTAACTCATGATTTTTCAACTAACGTGAAGCATAAGTAATTACCTGATCATTCTTCATAAGGACACAACCAAGTCCCTTAGACGAAGCATCACTGTAGATAACAAACTCACCATTTCTGGAAAGAACTGACAAAACTGGAGCATTCACCAATCTTATTTTCAATTCCTGAAAACAATCATTACATTATTTTCTCTAGACGAACTTAACACCTTTTCGAGTTAACATAGTCATTGGACAAGATAACTGTGAAAGAATTTCAACAAGCCTATGGTAATAACCTTCCAAACCAAGAAAACTATGTATCTCGGTAATATTTGTGGGTCTTGGCCATTCTTCAACAACTTTTTTTTTATTAGGATCAAAAGTTATGCCATTTTTTGAAACAATGTGACCAAGGAAAGAAATTTTTTGTAACTAAAACTCACACTTGCTGAATTTTCCATACAGTTTCTTTTCTTTTAAGGTTTTCAAGATAACCCTTAAATGACTTTCATGCTCCTCTTTACTTTTAGAAAACACAAAAATACAATCAATGAACACAACCACAAACTTATCCTTGAACTCGTCGAAAATTCTATTCATTATATCCATGAATACAGAAGGTGCATTGGTTAACCCAAAAGGCATAACTACAAATTCATAATGGCCTTATCTAGTATGAAACACAGTCTTCGAAACGTCAGCTTCTTTCACTTTTAACTGATGGTACCCTGACCTCATGTCAATCTTCGAAAAATACTGAGCTCCCAGGAGCTGATCAAACAAATCATCGATATGAGGCAAAAGATACTTGTTCTTAACAGTTATGTCATTCAATGCTATATAATCAATGAAAAGTCTCATTGAACCATCTTTCTTTTTAACAAAAAAGATAGGATCACCCCATGGTGATGTGCTAGGTTGAATGCAATTGTTATCTAATAACTCCTACAATTGCTTCTTTATCTCTAAAAGTTCAACTTGATACATTTGATTAGGGGGTTTTGAAATTGGCTTAGAATCAGGAACTAACTCAACAGTAAATTCAACATCCCGATCATGTATAATACCAGGAAACTCATCAGGAAAAACATCAAGATAATCATTTACCACTGGAACATCATTAATCGTAACAGTTCCTTTATTTTCAACAATATGTGCAAGGTAAAATTCATTTCCATCTTTTACTATTTCTTCATCTTCCAGATATGTAATCAAAAGCAAGGGTTCATTCTTGTACACAAACTGAAAATCATTCTGAAAACAAACCTCTTTAGCTCTGCAGTCAATCTTAGAATGATAAACAGAAATCCAATCCATGCCCAAAATAACATCAAACTCTAATAAAGGCAAAACAATAAGGATTTCAGGTAGATTCATTCCGCACACAAGGATAGAAAGGTTCTTATAATTTCTTTTTGTCTCAATGTTTCCTCCAGGTGTTTTTACCATAAGTTCAGGATTCATATCTTGAGATGGAATTTATAATATATTTGAAAACTTCTCAGAAATGAATGAATTTGTAGAACCTGAATCAAACAACACATTAGAATAATCTGAACAGACAAATAGTGCACCTGATACTACTTCATTCGATGGAACAACATCTGTTGAAGTAGTCGCAAAGGATTTCACCACCCCTTTCTGCTTATAGTCTGGATGCTTTCCCTCATTTGATTTATTTGTTAGAAACTCGTTTTCATAATGACCCATTTCATTACACTTAATACATCTTACCGCTGGATTTTCATTGCCAGCATGATTATCTTCATCATAGTTACGAGAAATATGACTAGACTTACCACACTGAAAGCACTTTCTAGACATGGATAAACATTCTAGAGGATGCATTTTACCACAATTATCATAGGATGGAAATTTGGTTTTCTTACCTCCTGGCTTATTTAATGAATTCTTTCCCTTTTCATGCCAATTGGACCTCTTATTATGTTGTTTGTCAAAGAACACCTAATCATCGGCAAACACCATTTCCACCTTCTCCGCACATCGAACAAGTTTTTCATAAATTTTTAACTCACAAGAAGAAAAATCCCTTTTAATACATTGTCTTTAACACTGAGTAAAAATGGTTGATTTTACTATCAAGATCTCCTATGAAATTTGGAGCAGACCTTTCCAGTCGAGTGAACTTTGCTTCATAAGCTGCCAGTGAGTCATCCTCTTTCCTCTATTCTAGGAATTTTTTTCCATCCTAAGACGAACCACCTTAGGAAAATATTTCTCAAGAAACATACCTTTGATTTCATCCATGTGAAGATCATCTATCTCATCAGTATCCCTGATATTTTTCACCATCAACCACCACTGATCATCTTCACCTTCAAAATGGTAAATAGCGAGTCTAACCTTTTGATGTTTTGAACACCCCATGATATCAAAAAACTTCTCCAGTGCTTTAATCCACCCTTCTGCTAGCACAGTGTCAGATGATCCTCTAAATGATGGGGGATGTTTCCTCATGAAATGTTCCACCACTGACATGTTCCTTTGTGGTTGATCTGGATGATCTAGTGCATAGATACTACCACCATTTATATCATGAGTCAATTGGGCCATCACTGCAACAAACTGTTCAGTTTCGATTCCGACCATCTCAGGTTGCTAATTTAGAAGGTTGTCTTCCTCCTGATGGCGTCCCAACATATCTTCCATGTTTCTTCTATAGAAAACTATTATGAACATTGAAATATCTTAGGCGAAGCAACATGGAAATATTTAAATTCTATAACATTTCAATCATACCATTAATTAATTTATTGACATAAATTTAACAATTTTCTAACTCCTAAAGTTGTCTAATCCAACCTTTGATACCAACTATAAGGACACAACCTTAAAACATTAATTAATATTGAATTAAATTAATAATTCACATTAAGGATCTTTTTCAAGTTTGGAGTTTTAGAGAATTAGGACATAACTATTACATCTCAAAATATTACAAAGTAGACACTTCTATACAGTTTCCAATTTTTTTTTACAAAACATGAACTCTTGTAAAAAATATTCATGTCTAGTTCCATGTTTAAGAAAACATGACTTTTCCTTTATCCCATCCTTGACCCCATTCCACATTATGTCCTGTGAAAAACATTTCAAAAACTTGGGGTGAGCATAAAAAAGCAAAGGGATACACAAAGAAGGAAAACTGTTAGTTTTCTTAAAAACAATAGGTAAACCATGAATACTTTATCATAAGTAATTATCTTCACCTTTATGAAGTAGTAAATACTCTTCACTAAATAAAAGATCATTACTTACCCATTTTTAACCAATAGATTCCCATAAAACCCATATAAAGGGCACATAACATATAAAGGTAACGTGGGACATAAATATACATAAATGTAATAACCATACGGTCGACTTCCACACATATCACTAAATGGAATAGCCATACGGCCGACTTCCATACCAAATGAATTGGAGGTTATAACATAACCACCCATACTGGTTTATCATGGCACCACCCATCATTTTGTTTATCACGTAACCACCCGTCAAATGTCCAAGTACCATTATAAAATCATAACATAGTACACAAATATAAAGGAAAGAAAACATTTCCACATCGCAATCACAATATATAAATTAAATATATTGATATAAAAAATTCATTATCAAATCCATTTTCATTACCTATATGCATAATAGATTATATGGAATTTATTTTTTCTTTTAAAAACATTATGTCTTGTTAAGGAAGCTAAATATCAAGTAATACTCGCGGCAGCGGAAAGGTCGTTGTCACCACGTACGTTAAATGAAACATTCCTTTTTTTCATTTAGTAAAACACTCGTAGAAAAATATTCCCTTTGAATTAAATGAGAATTAAAATGTTTTTATACAGCATATAAAATAAAGTCTTGTATTAAAACAAAATATGTCTAAATGAAAGGAGATTGAGACGAAGTCCCTTACCTCGTGTCCAACTTGACTCGATTGCTCTTTAATCTCCTGGATAATTAACTAAAGTTAATTTCTACTTACTTAATAACCTTTTTCAAGTTTATTATTCCTTTTATATCACTTATTTCCATGTTATAAATATTATGTAATCATTTAAGTTAATAATGTTCGTTTTGTCGATATTTGGTACTTAAGTAAAAAATGGACTTCTTACAATTACATGTTGTTCATGTTGTCAAAGGTTCATTATATCCAGAATGATATTCATGATTTGGATATCATATATATCATATATATCCATAATATACATGTATTTATAATAGTACATAACATTTAGAGGTAAGAAATTAAATGCATCGTTCAAGGAGACGGTAAGCCGTACGTATGAATGAACGCTACTTTCATTTCAATTTCGTATTTAATGGAATGAAATCACATTGATATAAATTTAAAGTATAATTCCAGTATGATATCATATATAATATTATTAACTCCATCCTTTATATGTCCCACATATTTCATTAACGATTCAAATCACTTTGAGGGGGTGGTTGTTCGCACTTCCAAAAATTAAATTTATCACGTTTATCCATTATGGAAACCATAAATGTATGACATAAATGAAAAATATAGAAGCATAAGGAAAACATAAACATATTATATATCATATATAAATATAGTGACATATTAATGGCCACCATGAAAGGTGTTTAAGAGAATATTGAACAATCGTTGTTTCGTGAGGCAGTTGTTCACCATTCACAGATACAGTATGTTCTTTAACCATTAGTCAGAGGTGTGAGTAAGTTTATATCGAATACTTCTCATAAAAACATCCTAGTATATTTAAGATACTTTTTTTGTATAAAAATAAAGGAATAAAAATAGTTTAGGGTGTTGGAGAATCAAAATAAAACAAAAGAACATAAGAGAAGACATTACCTTTAAATCGGGTTACTCCCTTTGGTTTGAACAAAAAGGGTTTCTATAACAGCTTTATGCCTAAGGTAAGGCTTATAGGATGAAGATAGGGATATTTGGAGCTTATTTTAGTAGAGTTTTGACGACCCAATGGGCTTGAGAAGTGTGTGAAATGGGTAGGAAGTGGGGCTTTTTAATAAAGGAGAGGAGGGGCTCTTTTGGAAACATGAAACTATTATTTTATTTTATAATTCTTTTGGGTTTATAAAGGTCCATAAATTATTAAAGTCTAAGATAAGGTGGCCCATGTTTGAAATAAAATCATCCAATAATAATTGTACATATTTTGGATATTTATTTAAACATTATCTTTTTATTTATTTATATCATTCATTAATGATGTAAACAATGCATCATCATTTTGTCAAAAATAATTTTATTTATTTGATGTTTAAAAATTATAATAAAATTAACATGTTGTAGGAAATATTTTTATCTTTTTAATGAATATTTATAGTCAAATATATCAATTATATATCCCCATGTAAAAAATTTTTTACTAAAACAATACATGTTTGTGACATTTTTATTTGTACTTTAAATAAAAGGTATGAATGTCATTATCTTACCCAAGTGGCTCCATGGGGTCCCATAAATTGACTCATGGATTGTCTTGGTCGGCCATGACTCATACATTAATTTTAGCACATGTGTCAAGGCGATTTCATATTATTATAAACTTATTTTTACCTTAAATTACAATAATTACCTTTAAATCGCGATTAATAAAACTTAAAAGTTACTATTCACCAAAAATTATTTCCCCCCCATTGAACACCATTTTTACTTACTAATGACAACCATGTATGTTATATTTTTGAAATTCAATTCATAGATGTGGAAATGTTTCGTTTAAATGAAAAATTCAATTTTTTAACTACCATATAGTGGTTTCACTATTCATCAAAAATTGATGTTTTTCAGAAAAATACCAAAAATTCACCCTAAGCTATATTAGACATTCCGAATTCAAAATTGATTTCTATTTTAAAAAATTCAAAACATATTAGTTTCACTAATGAATTTTAAGAATTATTTTCCGTTTTCAAAACAAATAACATGTTTTTAAGAAACAATATCTTTCAAAAGATTGACACTTATTTAAGTCCAATTTCAGAGTGAAATTAATTCCAATGACCATTGGATTAAATGGTAAAAATATATTCTAATTGAACTTTAAAATAAATTCAAAATATAATATTATCATATAAATAACTTAGATTAAAATGTGGTTTTGAATTAAAATACAACATTTTTCATTTATTCATTAAAAATGAACTTTATCGTAAAAATAACAAAAACATACAAAAAAGTAAAATTTGTTGTCCCAATTATAAAGAAGAATTTTATTTGGTCCAATAGAATGTATAATAGTGACCAAAACTATTTTTAAAGAGGGTTCACCATCAAAAGGTGATAAATCAACCTTTTAGTGAATATTAGAGTATTTATGCCTAAAATTGAATTCTTTTCTTATTTAAAACCTTTATCTTTTATTGGATAAATGTAAAAACATTTAACAAATATATATAATCATATTTTATTTATTTCCATTCATTCCCACCAATACAATGTATACGTTTTAACTACCATTTAAAATAAAATTATTATATTATTAGATTGTAGCGTAATATTTCAAAAAACTCATTGTTGCGTATTGGGTACGCTATCGAACATAGAAACCCCTTTAAAGTAAAATTAATATTTAATTCAAAAATATTAATAAATATGAAAATTTCTTATTCTTTATTTTCATGGGATGTTACAGAATCTCTAATGCATGCCACCAATGTATCTTGAATCCCTTTGTGATCATTATACAGACATTGTAGTGTCCTTCATACATGATGTATGAATCCAAAATCAACACTAAAATAAATAAGCTCAGTCTCATGGTAGCTCCTAAGCATATCAAATGAATCTCGTGATTCCCTTCAGGCATGATAGTAAGATCATGCAATTCTCCAAGACATGTCAGCCTTGATCATGCATCTCCCCCAAAGGAATCTCATACCGACTCTCACGTGGCCCTATAAGCCTATCAGTTAGGTTTTGCGATGAAACTAGGGAATTTATGATGGATCATGTGAATACATCTAATCATGTTCTCCAAGATCATGTGGAAACTTCTAGGATCATCTAACTAGGTCTAGCAATGACCTCTCGAAAAGTCATACTTTATCATGCGATGACCCTCAGACATTCGATCAATGTTATATTATGTCCCTCAGAAAAACCAACTAGATCTTATGATTTTCTATTGTTATACCCAGATGACATCCTATGACATGTTAGGAAGGATATAATAGAATGTTAAGATAAAAATCATAGCATTTAGGGAAATCAAGTATGCCTGATCATAAGGACATCTGATGACATGAAATCCTAGCATATCCTTAGTGTCTAAACCCAAATCAGAGAAAAATGATGAATCTTATTCCTCATATAATAATGATATGTAGTATTCCTCTCTAAATATCAATCTCTATATTATCCTCTTATGGTTTTTCCAAGGGAATAATTAATTCAACCATAAAAAATGATATTGATTATTTTCCATGACTTATTTCATACAACATGCATAGATCATGTTGGCATAGATAAATGAAATGATCATATCATATTAATTATAAGTCTCTTTAAAGATAAGTAAAATATAACTAGGTAATCTTGTACTAGCATAATAATATTATATGACATGAATATAATGAAAATGACAATGTTTATGCCCCGATAATAGACATAACATTATGTGTCCCGAATAAACAAGAAAAAATCTATGTGTATGCCCTGACCACTTGAACTATAAGTACTATGGTTAATTCTATAACTATGATGTAATGGATGAAATCCAACGTAATTATCATGAAATCAATTATAAATAAACCTCATTTTATGTATCTTTATGTCTCTGAAGTTTTGACCAACTGGACTTAATTATTCACATTGGATGACCATTCTACCACACCCATCTATGGACTAAGAAGCCAACTGAACATCAATGACTTTGATTCCATCCAAAAAAATAATTATTATGATTCAAATACATGGATTGATCTCTATATTAACCACTAAGGGAAATCCTAGTATGTATTCCTTTCATCATTATACAGTGATAATGATTAATTATTATTCCTTATTTCTAACATAAATAATGGGCCATGTGGGATTATGGGGATATAATGGTCATCACATTCAGATCACAAGTCTCAAAAATCCAGAAAAATCTATGTATTTCATCCATTATTATTTTCATTGTATAAAAATCCCCATTATGAGTGAATATATATTTGGCTAGTCCCTTGGGTGTGATCAAAATATGATTACTATGATTCATGCTATAACCAGGATAAATATAAAATATCCTCCATACTCATGCTCAAATATCAGGGCCCTTAGTGCCCATACATATGTTCATTCCATATGATATAAATCTTATAAGGTTTAATGAAATATGTTAGTTTTGATTCCAACTATAAACAAGATATGTACGACGTCTCATAACAGCTCAATCCTCTCATCAGTCTTTTAACTGCCTCTTAACATGGAATAAAATTCATAATTTCATGGTTATACATGTTTAGAGTTTGAGTAGATATCCATTATTTAAATTTTTGATAAACCTTAGATACATATAGATGGATTCACCAACAATATCCTCATTTTCATTCCATAAAAATTAACCTAACCTATAATCTTTTTGATATGGTAACCAATCACTTACTAGGATTAGGAAGAGATTATTGAACAAGTCTTAAATATTAAATACTATACCAGAGTGGGAAAACCCTACCCCAAAGGGTGTTATGATACATCCCTCCCATCCTCTCGACCTATGCGAGTTCATAATAGATATTGGCTCTAAAACCCCAATTGACCAAATTACACTAGATAGTGTGTCTATACCAAGGTATGGATGCGAGAACCATTGTGATGATCCATTAAGAGACAAAATGGGGATCTAATGTTAATGATTTTTCATGAAATTACTTCCACATAATAAAAAATCAGGAAAAAATCAATTCACCTAGTGAACGTATAATCATCTTTGGAAAAAATTGATCAACATGACGTAAATATATATTAAATAAAAAAATATTTGGTTATTATCCATTGGAAGATTTTTCACTAAATACATAATTTTTTTTAACCCAACATGAATCTCTATAATAATAAAATTATTGGGATATCATGAAAAATACAAATTTTGTTTTCATATCTAATGTAGATAAAGATGGTAAGACTAAAAAATGTTATGTATCTTCATCAACAAGTTGTTATCAAATAAAATAAGACAATCATCGTGTTGATAAGTCCACAAGGGGAGAAGGGCTAGATTGGGATGAAATGAAAATGTTTTTTAACCATGATTTTATAAATCACCACATCATGCCAACAGTATTGCACTAATAACTGAAAATTTTCTTTATTGTCTACAGGATTATAGTTACATATCTTAGGAACATCATCTCTATCTAAGATAATTTCATCATACAATGACCATTTCGACAAGTCATTTTTAAATGAAATCCCCACCAAGATTATCCCACCTACCTCAAAGATTCAACTTCTGGTCGAAAAAATGACGTTACTTGAGTACCATTGATGTGGTATAATCCAAACCATCATGAATAAAAATGATATCATCTAGGCACTGAAGACTATGATCCTTGACCCTGAAGAAGAATTTGTATCAATGATAGTTTTCCTTATTTCCACATCTAACAACATAGAAATCTAATTAATGAAACTTAATAATCAAACCTTCAATATCTAATAATTTTTTATCATGTAGATAAATAACTATCCATTTTTATTCAAGAATCACATTTGAGTGCTCCTATCAACAATCATTACTAGCACCATCCAATATTTTCTAATAAACCACTAACTCGTTGTACTATAAGACACACTTAAACCTCTAAATCATATGCACGGGTGACATGTAAGACACATCAGGTGAGGAATATGATGGATATAAATGATCTATTTCATATAACATGTCTTATAGATAATGTCTTCCTGCATGTTCATGCAGTTACCAGTGAGAAATCATACTCACTTTGAATATGTCTATTGGAATATTCTTACTGTAATCATGGTAGAGTGGAATATCCATACTCCTGTGTATGAAGTCCATCAGAATATTCCAATGGTGCAATGATGAAAAACTTTGGTCTCATATCCTTGCTCAAATAGAAGATAACATATAGTAAATAGTGAATAATTAAAATTTGTATGAATTTATAACTATGAACACTTTTCAAAAATAGTAATACATATAAAAAAACATACGAATAACTCCACATGAAGATTCTACATAGGTTCAATTATATGGAAATGAGCATATTGTAATCTGTATAACTAGAGATGCTAAAAAGTTTTCAGATTTTGAAAGATCAGTTTCTTAGGAGAATCTTGACAATCTCGATCTAATCTATGAGGATTATCAAAAAAGATGGTATAGGATAAGGCACCAACCAGTCTCATATTTAAATTTTCACTAGGTATCACTTTTTGTGACCGTAACATGATAAATTGAATGGGAACATGAATCTTTAAAAATTCTGATGACTTATTTCAAATGATTAGGATTAGGAAAATATCCATGTTCTAGCTGGGGAACTCCAAGTTAGAGGGGAACATGCCTCTGGACATGCTCATATTCCTATCAATGTAATCTTGAGTCATATTAAAAGGGACATGATTAGTTTTACATCCTTATTCTAGTTGGGGATAAATAGGTGAAAATAGAATAGGGATCAGGACATGCTTACATTCTTGTGAGTGAATCTACCAAGCATATTTTTAAAGGTCACAATAGATAGGTACATCTCACATGTTTACTGATGAACGACTATAATAGAAAAATTATAAGATAATATTAAAGGATAATAATATCCATTATCCCATTTATGAGGTATTTTAGAATATTCTAGAGAAGAATTAATATTCTTACCTTGCTAATATTTTTGTTCTAACTGATGATCACATGGAGAGAGCAGCGCATGCATTTGGGCAGGCTCATATCCCTTCCCCAAAATACCAGCAGCATATTTCAAAGGATTGGGATCAGGATCATAAGGAAGTTTTGACCGAAGATGACTATGTGAGAATAGAACATGCTTTGGGATATAATTATATTCCTCTCAATGATGAGGATTCTTATTGGAAAATTCCAGCAGCATCTCAAGAGTGGGATCAAACCATCATAGAACAAGATGAGTTTAAATAAGTTCTAGAAACCCTCATACAATTGGATCATATCGCTACACAATTCAAAATAAAAAGAATATTCTGACCGTGATATTGATCAAGAACCATATTCATAATATTTTAAATACTATTATACTTGATGTCATTCTAGTTACACTCTCAAAACCACGAGGGTCCATCTACTATTCAATCAAAGGAGAAGAATATTACCATGATAGTATTAATCATGGTAGTGTGAAGAACAATTGTAATGAATCTACAACATAAATCCACCATGTTAAACCTCTCCATGATGATATCTCTAATGGAAAAGGAAATCATCCTCCTTCCAAGACAACTTTGTATAGAGAGTTTTCCAAAACACTAACTCCATCATATAGGGAGGTTCTTGAAACATAGGTTTCAACAACATATTATTACCCATCATCATATAGTAGCACTCCACTCTAATTATTAGAAGACCCAATGAACCATATTACATATTCTAACCATATAAAGGTATGTAAGTTTAATGAATTTGAGGTCATCATTGGCATATGCAGTGATTTAGCTGGACACAACCTCCCCATAATATTGTAGACCCTTGATACTTCTTGAATATGAGGTCAATGATGATCAATAAAAGGTGTGCATGCCTTATCTATGAAAAACATTATTGGATACTAATTAGAAAATAATGAATAGAAATCTCCCATTTCAATGAGTCAAGTATCACAATTATCAAATATATATATTGTATTATCAATAGGATATTACTACTTTTTCTATATCATAGAACCCATTATTTGAAATGAATGTAATAAATCCTATGTAGTGTTCCTCACCATGTCATTAAAACACTCTTCCAATTAATATCTCACCAATTATAGGTGGTTGTATCCAAGGATGGATGAAATATGAAGAATAAAAATTCACAATGGTCCAAGAAAGTATAATCATTGAGATATTATGTCCAATACAATCATAGATTCTAGTGAAATTATAGTAAAAAGTAATCAACAAACCCATTTGTCACTATAACATTTTAAACCCACTTCAAATATGCCAAGACATAACAATCAACTATGAAGGATTAACAAAATATCTTGAATTGAGATCATCAATGATATAATAATTAATTTCAGACACAAAATGTTTATGATTTGATAATCATAAAACACCCCATAATGAATGATTCACATCATCAGATTCCATTGTACCCAACTCCCACATGAGTATAGATTTACTACATCTAATGGGTTGTAGTAGCAGCTTCTATAGGTGTCTTCAAGGAGAGCACACAACCCATTAGTTTGGGGGAATATCTACAACCTCCTTCCCTTCACAAATAATCAATTTCTGAGAGGATCTTGGAAATATCATTGGTAGAAATAAACATACCCTTTCCAACAAGACCTGGGCATCTATATCTAAAAAAACATCACAATTTTCATTATGCACTAATTGTGTCCCAGATAAATCAACAACGAATCCATATTAATCCCGGCCCATTGGCATGGGAAATTTATATCTCATTTTCCATCATGGGAGTAATGAAATCACAGAATGTATTTATTATATCCTAAAAAACCAAGATCATTTAGTGCCAATTATTTCTCCAAATAATCCTAGCCATCAGAACCCGAGAAATTTAATCATCATCATCAACAACATTATAATTAATCATTTCAATATTGGACAATAAAAATCAACGGTTGAAGTCCCATTCATTCCTCCTGCTATAAGACAACCCTTTACTATTTGATGCCCATTTTGAAAACATAACCAAAAACTCTCTCAAGGACATTTTTCATTGACTAAGATGAGATAGGTTTGTGGGGAAGAAGTCATATCACCTCCATGGGTGTCATCTATAATAACCCTTTATGAATAGGTGTTGGAATAACAACACTGATGAAGGAAATTAAAATCTATCCTATTGTATCAAATGTAATGGTAAAACAACAATTTCATGATATATTTACATGAATGTCTTCACATAGAAGAGAATATATGTGGTTGATCAGAAATAAAATATAGTGGGTATAAACATGAAAATATTCCTAATAGAAGATTGATTTGGATGCACCAATTGAGGTTACAGTCACCAATAAACAAAGAGAGATAAAAAAAACTAGGACATCTAAATGTTGAATTTCCACCTATCTTAGGGAACACTACCAAAAAATAAGGGAAACATGTAGATTCGTACCAATCAGAAAATAATAGTGTTTTGGTTCCTTTCATGTAAAATATTTATCACAGTATGATAGTGATATACAAACTCTCAGACAACTCAATGAGGATCTAATAAGGGGAAATGTTCCTATTGGGTTTCGTCATCTGAAATAGATGAATATTCTCTTTCCCCAAGTGATTATCCTATAAAAGTGGAATCTTAGTGTCATATCATAAGTATATATAGCTCTCTGGACTACATAAATGAGGAATTGGAAAATCATCAAGGAATCCCTATATTATAGATATAGACTCTCCCTCACCAAAGAAATCATTCAGTCTTAAGAATAATTGAGAATTAGTGTGATAAAAAGGCAGGCCAACCTCATCACACCCCAAATAGTTTCTATAAATGGTAGATGTATCAAATAATAGTTTCCCCATATCATGTGAACATCATCAAGTACTAGGATACATAAATGGAATTTATGGATGTTTTACATGAACTAATACACCTTATGTGGACGCCATATCCCAAGTGTCTATATGACACATTCCCCAATCCTAATTTTTGAAATCCTCCCATCTCTTCATTTTACGGTGCAGGAGACACCAAATAGTATCTCACACACTTCCTATATTGATGTGGGTTGATTATGGGACATCAATATATACAATAGGTGAAAATTTTGATGTGTTTTCTATATAATATGATAGATTCATCCATTTTTTGGTACAATAGTCTTCCAACATGATACATTTCAGTATGGGATGACAATATTCATTAATTTATTTATAATTTCAGCTCCACACTGAGGAAAATGTCAATCATCTACCTAAAATTCATCAATCCATTGTAAAATTAGAGGGTGTATCACTTAATATCTAGATTTAAAGGATTAAAATATTCCATTGGATTCTATATATTGTAGGATAAATTATTTTAACTATATCTTGAAAACATATAGGATGAGTTACAACAACCTCGTCTTATTATGTTGTTTCTTAGAGCCTTCTGTGAGTTTGAAGAAATGTTACATTGTCTAGGAGACTCCACCTAGTGATCCCTATATAATACTCAAATCATGCCACTAGAATTGTAGCAAAACATAGGAAAATAAAAAATCCACATCATTCACCCTAATTATATAATCCATTATTATCAAATCACCTAGGCTTATTCCGACTCACCCAACACCTCCATTCATTTGGTGAAAACCACATAATCTCATTTAGCTAGATGAACATTAAAATTAGGGTCATTCATCATATTTAGAATTGATGAATAAATCATACTCCTTATGAAATAAAAATGTCCCTAGATATTTCATGGAATCCATGGAAAATAACATTCATAATATACCACAGCCTATAAATTCAAATGAGGTATACCCCTCTATTCGTCCAGACTACATGACTTTCCATTGAAGTTTCGATCATAATATCTAGGAATTATTCATCTTCATCTATGTCCTTCATGTTATTGTCAACTATTTAAAGGTGGTGCTAGATAAATCCTCATAGAAATCATCATGCATAACTATTTCCCCATCAAGAGGATTGGGTTATTGGAATAACGGTCTAACCATCCATGGAGATAAGTTCAAAATTTGGATGACTCGGTAAAAATTTGATCGAGATCATTCCACCCAAAGGGCATTGTTTCGAATTACTTCTATATCTCATCTACCCAATAATGTGAAATCAAATATTTGTTCCAGAATTTGGCATGACCATCATATGAAAGAATTAAAAGTAGAGTTTAATAAATATTTGTCCCCAATCCAATCAATAACTATTGTACATTTCTTTCATAATACATATGAATCATAGGATCTGCCCAATAAAATGTGAACCTAATCATATAAAGATCTCATATTTGGTTATATCAAAGTATTGTAATTTTCATTACTCTTCTTTGATGATGAATATTCCTCAGAATAAAATTTTCCAACACAAAATTGGTGAATGAGATACTGCATGAATAGTAAACACATATACATGGGTCAACATGGGTGTGGTCAGATCCAATATTTTGGCAACGTTCATAAATCATAGATATATATGTAGTTGTTAATTAAATTAATATACTTGGTAAGGACCTAAATAAATATGAAGGTGTCCAAGAACCCTCCAATAGTTTCCCATTCATAGTTGTATAACATGACTTCATAATAGTGGTGAAACTATATAATAATCCCAATAAATGGGGATAGCTAATGAGACCTTCACACCAAGAATTATATTCTCCCTTTACCTCTGATCAAGAAATAGTACCATCCACCATGAGTTCACAAAATCATGGGAAACATAAAAAATTGAAACACCAACTAGTGAAGAACCGTCCTCTAACAAAAAAGTTTGAAATTATGATATAGTAGGCAGTATCCCTAGACAAGCTCTCATTCATGTATGTCAACCATAAATCAAAATAACTCATAGAGGAACTAGTTGTGGCCCTATTTAGCACACAATTATTTGAGAAATAGGTCAATTTAGACAGGGATTTTTTAGTTGAGACTATGTCATCCGAATAACATGTCACCATCACATTCAAAATGCTTGATCTGGAAGAGGTAATCATAGGTTGAATTAGACCCCTGTATATTTCTAGTATACATGATAATATCAATATATGAAGGCATATTATTGACACTATATCTATTATCAATGTCAACCTAATTAAAAACCTCTGATGTTTGGGAAGCAGTTAAGGGGATTTTATCCACAATGATGACCATTCTGGGTTATGATAATCATGTTGAAAGAGCACTCAAAAAGATAAAAAAATGTAATTTGGTGATAACACATATGATAATGAATTTAGTGTCATCCAATAATACAACACATAAAATTTCATTCTTAGATGGCCCTCACTCCATTTCAACATGGTGTTACCCTCAATAATCAATGTCTAAAATTCCCCATAGATGGGAAATTGTGCATAATATATAGTGAAAGATCTCCATTTAAAAATTTTGAGGTCTCCTATGATAAATAAATTTACTATAAATTGGATGAAAAAAATAAATGGTGGATTAAGAAATATATGATTCATCCCAAAAAAATGAGGTTTGCCATATAAATCACTAGACAATGGTTATAAGTGAATATATTCTCCCCACAAGTACAGTTGAGGTGATAGACCTGGTCCAAGTGGACCAAGCCCCTTCTTTAACCAGTGACAATGTTATTTTTTTCCACCATCACTATATAATCAATCTGGAAGTAGGATATTATTATGTATCTCCTTATGGCCTCTCTCACCCCGATAGTGAAAAAGAATCCCACAGATTTCCAAATAAATATATAAATGAGTCTATACACTGATAGGTAGAATAAAATGATTTTAACATTTTTAATTCAACAACAACATTCAAGAAAGGTGCATCCACTACCAACGATGATCTCAAATAGATAAATATGGGAATAAATGAATACTTTTGGCCTATATTGATTAGTGCTACTGTGTCCCTCGAATTGAATGAGATGTGTATTTCATTTCTGAATCATGAATGATATGTGTTTACATCATACTATATATAAATTCTCAAACACAATCCATATGTGGATACACACCATCTTAGATAACTCGATGAGCTCTAAGGATTCATTTAGGCTGTTAGAAGGATTCACCACACTCATGCACCCAATTTTAATGTAGATATCGACAATTTGATCAAATTGATCTTTTTATCACGAAATTTAATAACCAATATGGCTCTCCAATGTTATTCATTTAAAATAAATTTTCTTGTTAGGGTCTGCATCAGTTTAAGAGACCTTAATTGGCACTAACCAAAATATGATTTCTCATTTCTGATCGCATAACATTTGATTGATGCAACTATTGGCCTCAACATACTTGCCTTCAAATCATCTCAGCGGATACATTTCTATTATTTCATTCCCTATTTATTAATGATTTCTTGATCCACATGTCATCATACCAAACATCACATATTAATGTTTTTCTTGGTATGATAAGTTGAATGTTAATTGATGACCCAGTGTCTAAATCCCAAAAGTGATGTGGTCATTTCATCGACCACTAGGTAGTCTTCAACATAATGCAAAAACATAGGGTAAAGATGAATCCACTGAAACTCACCATTGGGGTTACATTAGGGATGTTCTTGGGATTTTTGGTATGTGACCATGGCATCTAGAATGACCAAGAGAGGACTAGTTCTATTTTAGCAATGTCACCATCCATATATCTCAATTAATTTTGGGGATCTAAGGGAACCTCGCCTACAATTTGAATTTTATAGCCAATATGGATGAGAAGTCTCTCTCCTTCACCCGGATAATGATGAATGAAATCACTAATAAATGGGATTATGAATACTAATAAGCCATCAAAACCCTGAAGAAGTATTTATTTAACCCAGCGATTCAAATTCCTACATTGGACAGGAGTCCTCCAATCGTTTATGTGGGTATAATTAAATTCCCTCTAGGCACCCTCCCCTAGCATAAAAAGGATTTGGTGATTAAGAACATATCTTCTACCTCATCAAATCAATTATAGGTTTTGATTCCTAATACAATGATGTCCGAGAGAACTTCCTTTCACTCATTTTTATTGTGAAGAAACATGAGGCATTACATGAAGCACTTAGAAGTACATATAGTCCAAAATACTAATCCACTCATGTATATCATTTTATGACTGATGTTGAAAGGTATCATGGACCAATGGGAAGTCATTATATAACAACAAAACATTCAATTTCTATAAAATATTTCAGCTAATAGTCAATCACTATATGATTTACTAACATCACATCATGACCTAGAGAATACATTTGTGGAAACTATGCTTCTAGAAGAAGAGGTATTCTATTCACATAGCAAACCATGTACATGTGAGATGTATTTTTATGATACCTCCCCATGATCTATCCTTAAAAGGATGGAAAATTTTGATACTCAATTGTGTAATATTATGGATTTTACTTATCACTCTATACAAATAAATCTTGATCTAGTCATTCTCACTGTTGGGGGGCTACATGAATAAATATTCAGAATACAAATCCATCATCACTAGTCTGGATGCTTCCAAAAAGAAACAAATAGCCTATTGAAATATCTTATGGGACTTTGAACTGTTGATAAAGAATATCAATATATAATAATATTTAAGTAATGAAATTAATATTCCCCCTCATTAGCTATGTAAGGTGAATAATGGAAGACTTCCCATTTGATCTCATATTACATCATGTTAACCTATCAAAGAATTCTCAAAACTGATGGTTTATCTATTGCAGCCTTCGTCACGAATGACCCTGCCCAAAAAGAATCAATATTATATATCACTCACCAAATAATCGTCTCTTCTATTTTTTTATTTCATAGAGAATAAATAAATTAGGTTTACACATCCCTGAAGCATGGAGAACTAGCATTCACCCCCATATGGATGGAGACCAAAAATAGTAATCTCTAAAATGTAGTTATCTAGACAAACCAAAATGGATGGGAAAAAATTTGACATCATGTCATGAAAATTATCATAGAGATTGGTCCAAATGAATTTAATTACATCGAAATGGAATTCTGTGATAGAATCACTCTAAGATTCATAGATGGAGGCAAGATTCCCCTAGTCATGGATGAATTCCATGTGGGCTCCAGCAGCACTCATCAGTATGGGAAAAATTTCTCCAATCAAATAATAAGGCTAGGTTATTACAAGAAAACCATGATATCACTCCAGATCAATGTTTATTATGTCCACCAACCCTAATAATTACTATATTCATCTAATTATTCTAGTCCATTTTTCTTGTGGGGAATGGATGTTGTGGGGCCATATCCCCTATAAACAACTGGGTAGTTCAAATACATCCTAACTACTAATGACTACATTTCCAAATGGGATAATGCAATACACCTCAAATAATTTGGGATGGAGAGTTTCATACGCATCATAACTTCAAATATAATTTTTTCAGTTTAGTGCCCATCACATAATATAGAAAGGAAAATGAAAAAACTTGTGTTCTAAGAGGAAGAAGAAATTGTTTCTGAAGTACCACATAATTTTCAATCATTCAAGTCATTATCATGGCATGGAAAATCGGCTGATAGGGGCCTCCAATCAGACTATATCAAGTGTACTTCAAAAGATGATGAAATCTGATAAAATTACTTTTTTATAAAAACTAATTATTTGTTTATGAACCTTCCAAATGACCACATGTACATATACACATGAAATTTCACAGTAATCAGTATACCTGACCGAGGCAGTGTCACCCTTATAAGTCTTGATAAATTAACTCTAAATATCCACTTTTGAATAGATCTCAATTGATGAATAATCTCAAAAAGTAAATAGATGAATTTGAATGACTTGGTGGGAATTTGTTACATACTTTATACATCAGTATGATCCATCATAATTTAATCTCATGAGCCTTTGATAAGAATGTTCACCTTAGTTAATTCCTCCAAGGAGAATTGGTGTTGGTTCTCAAGACCCTGTGATAACTAGAAAGAATAAACAGAAGCTGAAAAAAGTTAGAAGGTCCTTACATCATACATATTCTATATCATAATAATTATTTCTAATTAGAATTAATGAAGGGGTGAATGTAACACCCCCCATTAATGAAATATTTCTCAAGAAATATATTTCATATCAATCATCATGCATAAATTAATTAAATCAGTACACTAAACATAACAATATTCCACATCCTAAACATGTGAAATTAAATATTATGGAGTCATCTCGCATACATGATGGTAATATATATGAGAACATAAAGGTTTCATGATGTTAAAAATAATTAAGACATACTCACTGCATGACATTAATCTATATTCAAAACACCATCTATCTAACGACTCACCGCTCACGAGATAGAACTATGAAAATGAAGGATGAGATATCCCCATCCGCATATATGTTTTAAGTCAACATAGTGAATCTTTTCATCCTCAAATTATGTGTGTATTTATTTTTAACGTCACAATTTACATATTGAGGCCCAAGACTCTAGTTTGGGGACCCTCCTCAATATTCCTTTTGTTTCATTTTGGGGGATCCTCTTCCATTGTACATGATTTTAAACTACATGGAATATGTTTTTATCACATGAATTAAATATATGAAAATAAATGTAGTTACTTCCCTTTCACATCAGGAGAACTACGTCCTCACCAAATGACATTATATTGCACGAATAATGTCCTTTCAACATGACATTAGACAACATGGGTTTCTATTTCTACGTAGGGATTGATTCCCATTTTAAAATAGATACATAGGGAAACCACAATCTTATGTCTTGGTATATCCAAAACATGATACAAAATGACCGTATCATATCCTTAATCACATTTTCATTGTGTGAGGGTCCTTTGAAATCCCTTTTTTCTCAGTCTGGGGATAGATCATGTGAGATTATGACTTTTAGTAAGGGATTCCCAGCAAAAAATTTATTAGAAAATAATGAGAGGTTCATAATGGTTATAAATGAAAGACTAGAAAAGGTCTTCTACGGGTCCTCGTAGCATTATGTTACTGTTCACAATTGATATCCATTACACACAAAAAATATACATCCCAATATACCTATATCGAGATTACTACTGTTGCGGGTGATTGGTATCCAACCAAAAATGCATCCCTAATAAATACATTTGTCTTTATTTCTTAAATCATATGATACATATTTACCCCAAGATCATCAAAACTAGGTCAAGTCACAAAAAATAGAAAAATCACCCATCTCTTTTTTATAGGAAAACATGGTGCATGAAGTTAATTACTTTTGAACTAAGTATGTACTAATTCCAATTACTAATAGATACTATGTGATGCCCATATAATTATATGTGGCTCTATCCAACATAACCCTTTTCAGGTTTGGGAGACACTATCCTTGCCACATGATAATAAACCACATGGTTTTTAAAGAACTATGTGTTTATTGTTTTCTATCATCAATGGAATCATAGTGAAATCCATGTCATAAATACAATGGGATAGCAGAAGAGATAAATAAAAACATTTCCAACCGCTATATATGGGCCAAAATTCATTGAGTGTTTCTTATAAAAAGAAAATTTTGGCTTCATTTCTCTCATCATATGATATAGAGTGCCTCTCAAATATCATATATTGATCCCACTAATAGATTCTGACAAATGAAACGCACCCAAACATCATGGGGAATAAGAAATAAAAATCCATTTTTCCTTCCTACATGTGATATCTACCTACATGATTCTTGTGCATGTATATATCATTCATTGGGTTTCACATCATATTTCACATCAACACTTCATTATGTTAAAATGAAATTCAAGTGTCCTAGTCGGATGAAATTAAAATTACACAACAAAAACCACCATATAAACTAATAATAAAATACATAGAAAGTATCCTTACCCCATGATGTTAAAAATCAAGATTAAAAATCCCCACTACATGAAATTAAAATTTATAGACCATCACTCATTTTCACACCATATCAAATTAATATGAGAGCCCTACCCCATTAATCCATTGTATGAGGTGCTTACCCCATATTTTAATGACCTCAATACATAAATCATACATCATATCTCATGTGACATAGAATTTACAACATAATACCTTCCTAATGTATAAAATACTAAGAAATTGAGCACCCTTTTTTGATTATTCATGTATTCATATGGCTCCATAAAATTAGCCTATGGTCCTTAATCAAATGTGTCACTCTACAAAAAGGGACTTTCAATTCTTATGATACATGAAATCACCACGGTTGAACTCAAACACCTCAGTGTGTTTGGATGTTCTCCCAGTATTATTGTCCCACATCATTTGTCATTACCATGGAACCTTGATCCATGAAATTCAATATTTTCATCTTCTACTCATAAGGATGATGGGGTAATCTTGACCCTAGGTATCCAAATTAGTGTCTTGTGTACCATCCCCCATATTTTTCCTGTGTGTGTCATGATATTGAACTACATATACTTTTTTCAGTGACATACGATGATATCATTATTATTATAATGGTCTAAATCCCAATACCTTAATATTCTATGAGAAAGAAACACATGAAACTTTATCATGAATACCCGAAATGGGTGTCTTTAAAAAAAGATATGTCTTCGCACAAAAACTCTTCATCTCTAATGTCTTGGAGAAAATTAGGGCATAAATAGAAAAGTAGTAAGATCATAGGGACTATAGTAAAACCCAATTAAAACACATTATATTCTCCCTAGACCATTTAGTCCCAGAAAAAGCTAGAGTAATGTTTCTTCTCATCTCCTCGCCATGAAAATATATTCATTAAGTCGTGACAAAAAATTTACGGTTCTCAAACCCTTGTTGAATATTAAACATTCCAAAAATTACACTTCATGATTTCAGATCCTTATATGACTGTAATCCTTATATGTGCCTTAAAAAATGTTACCCATGATCAAGGGATTATTATTTTTACTATGAGTTTATACATATATATACTACATATTCGAATATGGTCGTCAACCAAATTTGTAACTCTGTACAAAGGAAATTTTGATCCTTGTGTTCCCTGAATAACCCATAGATGAACTCATCACCTAAGTGTATTTTTCATCACTGTTATTGTTGTACCATATTATCCTTGCACCCAGGCACTATGGACTGTGATTTACAATCACCATAAAGAACAATTCGAGCGGATTATACATTCTCAATGTTATGTCACCATTTTTTTAACATTTCTAATTGAATAAGTACAAGACTTCATTCTCAAAACATTTATGTTCCACACATAATGATTTTAACCATATAGCTTAGGTATCGTGCTTCAAAATTAAAAGATGAATCAATATAGGTTTCCAGAATCCAATGTGTGTAGCTTTCATCCAATGCCCAACATCATCATCTGTTTGTTTGAATATTCAAAAATATTTCATGGAATCCAAAAAGGATTAGAGATCCTCATTTTTTGACCATATTAAATTACAGTAAGGGAAATTATCAACCAACTAAAGGCATCTTCTCCATTCAAGAAAAGATAGCATATCCTTGTGAGCTATGAAAACACAGCGGTCGAACATGTTCCCTTCAAGGGTTATGGGTCATCCCCAACATGGTTTTTCCAACAAATATTAATAGACTAAAAAAATTTGGTTATGACATATAGAATGCATATTTCAACTATTATGGAGGACCTACAATCCAATGTATTTCACTCTAAACCAATTATACAAATATAAAACACCCAGAAATAGTTGAAAATAGTAGAGACACCTATATTTGGAAATTATAATGTTGCATATGTTATTTAACCTACCAAATAGTGGAATATAATTATTGATGGAACGGAGGCCTAATCTTCATGTGCCTCAATAAAACCACAGAATAACCTCACACCCTTGAGTGTTTTGAGCCATTCTTAGAATGTATGAAATATATTCCATGATCATTGATCAGGACTGATAAAAATAAACATAAAATACAATGATTAATTTTAAAATCTAAAAGAATCTAAACAACCGCGATAGAAGTTTGCAGAAAAAATGACCTAAACAATAGTGACAAGAGGATTAACAAAAAATATCTTCAATAGTAGCGGTATATTATATGACCTAAAAGACACTAAACTACTATGATATAAGGATTAATCTAAAAGAATATAAACTACATTGATTATAGTTCTAATAGAAAATATCCCAAACTATAACAATAGAAGGTCTGAGCTAAAAGTCCTTAAATTATAGTAATTGATGGTACGTGATAATAAACTATAAAAAATGATAGACGATCTGAGCTAATGTAATGTATTCGACCACTATATTAGGTCTATGGAAAAAGACACTAAACTACAATGATATATGGTACACGATAAAAGAATAAAATAAAAAAATTGATGGTTCGAGCTATGGGGACCTAAACTACAGTGAAGGAAGGTCCAACCTAAAATACCAAAAAATATAATGATAGAATGAGAAATCTAAAACACAATAATCTATAGTTAGAAAAGTTATGAGCTATGAGATCCTAAACTACAGTGGTAGAGTCTTCGAGATAAAAATCCAAAAAATAATGAAACACAAGTACCAATCTAATTGAACCTAAACTACAGTGATCAATGGTCCCTTTGAAATGACCCTAATCTACAAAAATGAAAGGTATAATGAAAAGACCATAAAATACAACACATCCATGATCTAGTCTTCATGAAATGAAATGATTATAAGGTGAAACATGTTTCCTCCTAAAAAATAACACTACTCTCACCAAGCCTATAGGATTTACAGATAGATAATGAACCCTCCAGATTGGATATGTATCCCACTCAATTGTCCTTCAGTGAATCACATTATATAAAAATAACTGAAGCATATATATCGATAAGGCATCTCAGGATGCTCGAAATTCGTGAACATTTCTTTCGCCAAATCAATTAGAACATAAATATTTGAATCCATTCCTTATGGTTTAAATAATATTATACAACTAATGGGAACCATTTCTGATCAATGAAATATAAAATCAATTATATGAACTCATGTCTAGGACTCTCCTCTTGATAATTCATGAAATCCCTCAGTCCAAACTCTCTTGAAAAATACTCTAATGGAGCTCAATGTCAAAGCCATCCAATTGTTCATATATAAGGCATATTGATCTCCAATTACCATAGAATTAGATTACTTTGGTACCAACATAAAATTATTCAATTAGAGGGGTAATGTTTTGACACTCGTAATTTTTCATCACTCTTTTATGTGGGATGATACATATTAGTCATATCTCATAATGAGTAAATCATATTTTGGGACATCTTCTACATAGAAAATTGATTCCAATAGTCCATCATGTGAATATGAAACCAATCACATATCATTATCCCTCATATTCCAAGATAATGATTAAATTACATCATACCCAGTTATGTGATGAATTTTTGATAGTGACACGACATTAGCCTATGATCATGTCCATACAAATTTATTTTATGAACAGTTAAAGCTAATCAGAAATAAGATTCATGACACAATGTACAAGGAAAATCCAATGGAAGTTCATACCACTCCCATTAAATTTTCATGAGTGAGTGCGAATATGAATTTTGGGCTCGATATAAATATGTGTATATGGTAAATTTTCATTATAAGTGTGTTTTGGGATTAATATATTGATCATTTATGTGGAAGACTACAAAAATTTCCACTCACCCATTAACATATGACATTGAAATAAAAAACCCTTGTTTGTTTTCTATCACGATACATCCATGAATACAAGAGACATGAATGTTGAGATAATTGATTATCCATGACGGTGTCTTCATGAAATTTTAAGATCCATCATTGAAAATGTGACATGTCAAATAAATAAATAAGAATGTCCATGACACTATTTCCATGTCATCGTTAGATATATAAATGAACATGGGACACATCAGAGGTGATTAAAGTGACAATCTCTGAGAATGTCCTCATGTCTTCACATTATTCATCATTGATTATCCCACACAAGAAAGGTGAGATTATAGATTATCCTTGAAAATGATTGTATTTATTTATTAGATCTATTAATGAACATAAGAGACATCAATGGAAAGAATGATGAAATTACAAGATAATGTTCCCATGTCATTGTGAGATCCATAATTTAACATATTTAACATCAATGGAGACTAAAGATAATTACCATGAAATTTTTTTCATGTCATCACATTATTTATCAATTAACAGAGAAAACATAATAATTCCCTGATAAGATACTTTACATGAAAATGTTTTCATATTATCTTGAGATATATCAATAAACATGAAAACAATAAAAGGAATGTAGATAATATATCCTCGACAATGTATTTATGATACAGAAAGATCTAGCATGGATCATAGGAAATCCACATGCATGTTGGGCGATTGATTTGGACAAGGTTCACACACCATCATGAGATACCAGATGGATCATGTCGAACCCTTATAGGAAATCAGTGGGAGTAGTATGGAAACCCCCTTATAATAAAAAGCGAATAAAATTGAATCAGAGGATCCTATAATGTTCCTAAAATTCACGAGATTCTCCCATGTATCCCATGTGACACCATGGAATCCTCAGTCACATGTTTTCCTGGTCGCCCAAGTGCATGTCGACATGTCACCCGAGTAACATGAAAGGCATATAAGATGTGCTGGTAGTTTATCACTCTCCCTTTGTCCCATAAGAGAAACAGAAGGTTTTTTTCATGAAGTTATCTCAAATCTCCCCATATACATTTATTTGTCACACAATGAATCATCGGGATGTATAAGGGTTTCCTTCAACAAAACTCATACCATAACATGAGATACAAAATCTTTGTAAACTAAACAATTTAAATAAAAAGGTGAATAGAGTAATCCCCTTTTAGTTATAAAACACACGTGATGTGCTTATGATTTCCACAAAATAGTATCACATGACCCCCTGACAAACATATCTAATTTTGTGAATTCCCATGGACAAGATATATGTGTATCATGAAGCATTCCATATAAATAAACTATGATCATTTAGTGGCCTTATTATAGTGATTCAGATATAACAACACCACATGGACATGTCGTCAAGAAAATATTTTTGTCCCTTAGAATGTATGCATGATTAAACAATACCCAATTAATTAGATAACATCCAATAAATGAGTCACTTATAAAAATTATTATGTGTCCCACCAAGATCATGTGCCTCCCATGGAATGAATTACAATAGCAAGTAGAGAAACCGATGATGTTGAATCCCTCCATAGAATCTGGATAGTATTAATGTTATATTAAATGTGTAAAGAACAATGAATTGATGTGGAGAGGCCAATAAATCCCCCATCACATAACAAAAAATGCTTGAGTACACACACATTTAGATATTTCCACGTAACCTTGATCTGAAGATCAAAAGCACCATATCATATTTTGATGAGTGACAAGTCCCGTGACTGAAAAATATTCCATTCAAGTAATATTTGGGAATCAACTAGATTGATCATTCCAAAAGAATATCACACATGTATTGATATATCATATAAATCATGAATGACTTCTATCTGTACATGTGATAAACATCCCACATATCTTCTTAATCATGGGAGAAATAAACCAAGATAACCAAAAAAATCCATTTCCTTTACAATATATAGTATATAACCAAGACTAAAACCTAGGAGACTTATGGAAAGCACAGATATGTTGATACTTTTTTGATTCGCATGACCACATTGGACATGTGACTAAAACCTGGCATGCCATCCAGATCTCATGAATCTCTTTTTCATATACTATTTGGATCATGTTATGTCCTTTTTAAATTTCAAATAATTTCACATGGGGTCACTCAATTATACCATCCAAGTCTCGTGAAACCCTTTAGTATTTTCATAAAACCATTTGGTGTCCTTAAAACAGGTTTTCAGACTCATACAAAGTCACCGACAGATATTAGTTGAATTTCATGGTAGCAGCCATGCAAGTCAACTGAATCACATTACCCGATCCTGGTACGCCAGTAAGAACTCACGATATCCCCAAAAATTTCTTCGTAGATCACGAATCTCCTTCCAAGACACGTCAAATTGAATATTTTTACATGCTTTATCTGTGTCATAAAACTTCCATGATGAATCAAGGGATTTCCATCTAGATCATGTGACTCCCTCTAAGCTTGTCATCTATGATCATGTGAGGGATTCGTGGATCATTAGGCACAGTCTCATGATGTCATCATGACAAGAAATCCTAGACCATATGTTGAACTAATGTATTTCATACATGTTATTTGACATCCCTACCATTACAAGGATATATAAGATGCCTCCCTGTGGCCCGATCTCTATATTAACTTATTAAGGGATGTCCTTGTTCATATATACCACATCCATAATCATTGAGATTGATTATTTTCGAGGAATTGTATCTATAAATGATCATATCTCACATGTTCTTAGGGTGCTTCAATGATCATATCATTCACATCATAATACTCAATAATGATTAGGGAATCATTAATGTGTACACCCCAACAAGAGGTATAATATGATATATACTAAATATAAGGGAACCATCCATGTGTAATCCCTGAACGTGAACATAATATGATATGTACAACATTTAAGGGAATCATTATTGTGTAGGCCTCGACAAGATAAACTATGAGGAATTGGATTGCTTCCATATCCATGATACATTGAACGCCTTCCAATGGACCAATCCCAGTATCAAATGTGAATCCACCATAGTATAATTCACACCTTTTCATAGACATTTCAATTATAGGTACGCAATCAATATAATGGGTTGATCATTCTTCCTCATCCATCAGTGCACAACAAGAAAATGGTGTTTATCAGCGGGTTTTTCACTGATGTTTTAAAAACCACAGCTAAATAATTTTCGATAAAAAATTTAACTATAGTTTCTAAAATCGCCACGAAAAAATAGCTGGAAAATTTGTTTAAAATTAATTTTTATAATTTTTTTATAAATATCTTCTAAGAAATTTCAATTTTATAGCAGAGGGTTTTTAATAAAATAACTACAATATTTAAGATTTTTATTAAAAAATAATATTTATTAGTTTTTGTTTTTTATATATTATTTACAATCAAATATATTTTATGATTTATAATTTTAATTATTTATAATGTGTCTATTAATTAATATTTATAATTATTAATTAATAATATCTTTAAAATGAAAAAAAAATAATAAATATAAGAACCAACTTCGACAACAAATCACCGTAACTTCTGATCTAAGAGTCAATTTCAGCTCCACAACCAGCCAAATTGTAGTTTATAAAATTGGAAAAGACTAAGTGATATTTAAATCAAGTGATAATCAAAGGAAAAATAATATATTCAATATTCAATGGTTGAAAATCATACTCAAACTTCAAACGACTATACCTTTTAATCTGGGAGTCTGTTTTGGCTCATCACATATCAAATCGATGCCTGCAATGAGCTCTACACTCCTTAGGTCAGGTACTAACTCTTTGAGTAGTTTACCACTTTTATTCCTCGAAAAAGTCCTAGAAGGCCTTTGAAACAGTGGTTTTAGTTGCAAACACCAATTTCATAAAATTCAAACAGTTATAACTTTCGATCCAGGTGTTTGTTCATCCTGTAGCACATCTAATATCGAATCTCATTTCATGGTCATCAATTTGATTGGTGTGACTCTGAAAAAGGAGTCACAGATCATATTTTATGGCCATTTCAGTGTTTTTAGGGTTTTCAGAGGTTCTTAATATTTTATAAAAATATTTTTTATTTAAAATTTATTTGTTTATTAATTAAATATTAAATATTAATTATTAATTATTTATTATTTATATATTTTTTTTATTTATATTATAAATTATAAATTATAAATTATTTATTTATTATTTATTTATATATTTATATATTTATGTTTTTATTTAACATTTATTAATATATTATTTAGTTATTATGTATAAATTAATTACAAATTTATTTTTAATTTATTATTTACTAATTTATTAATTATTTATTATTAGTTTATTATTAATTAATTATTTTGTTATTTATTATTTATTTATTTATTCATTATTGATTATTTAGTAATTACTTATTAATTGATTATTATATATATATTAATTATTTGTTATATATTGAATATTGAATGGAAAATATTAGAGTTTGATTATTATTCATTATTTAAGAATTATTAATTATTAATTACTAATTATTAATTATTAATTATTAGTTATTAGTTATTCTTAATTATTAATTAACTATTATTTAGTTATATATTTATTTATAAATTAATTTATTTATTTATTATTCATTATTTATTATTTATAATTTATAATTTATTATTTATTCATTATTCATTATTCATTATTCTATATTCTATATTCTTTATTATTAATTTTTTTATTTTTAATTTACTAAATGTTGATTTATTATTTGTTTATTATTCATTTATTATTTATTTATTGATTATTTAATGATTATTTATTGATTATTTATTGAATATTTACAAATTAAATATTAATTATTTACTATTTTATTTATTAAATATTAAATATTAAATATTAATGATTAATTGTTAATAATTAAATAAGAATTTTTAATTTTATAATAATCAATTATTAATTATTAGTTTCTATAGATTAATAATTATTAAGTCATTAGTAATTATTTACTTATATAACAATTTATTAAATTATGTATTTATTATTTTATTAATTATTAATTATTTATTATTTATTTATTTATTTATTTTTAATTTACTACATACTAATTTATTATTTGTTTATTATTCATTTAATATTTATTTATTTATTTATTTATTCTTTATTATTTATTCAATATTTACTAATTATTATTTAATTATATAGTTAATTATTTTTAATTTTATATATATTAAATATTAATTCTTAATTCTTAATGATCAATTATAAATCATTAGTTATTAATACAGTTTAAATATTAATAATTAATTATATGTTAATTATTATTTTTTATTATTTTTTATTTTTTATTTTTTATTTTTTATTTTTTATATTTTATTATTTATATTTTATTATTTATAATTTATTCATTATTTATTTATTTAACTATTATTTATTAATTTGTTATTTATTTGTTATTTATTTATCATATATTTAATTATTTTTTAATTAATTTATTATTTACGCATTACTTATATATGATATATTATATGTTATATATTATATATTATATATTACATATTATCTAGTATCTATTAGATATTAGATATAATATAATATGTATTATATATTATTTATTAGATATTATTTATTATATATTATATATTATATATTATATATTATGAAATATACAATATACAATATACAATATATAATATATAATATTGATTATTTGTTATTTATTGCATATTATAATTTTTATATTATATATTATGTATTAAATATTATGTCTTATAGCCCGCGGGGGCTGGGTGAGTTGGTTCAAGGCGGTGGCGACCCGTCGCTGAGGTTCCGGGTTCGAGTCCTCGCAAAGGCAACGCGCACCATTTTTCAGCGAACCTCTTGTCCCCTCGACTCCGCGGGAACTGACCCAAGCCCATGGGTTGGCCACCTTGGGCCTAGTTGGGGACGTACGGCACGCAGGTGGGCAAGGCTAAGCCCTATACCTCGTTACCCAACAACACGTTTATGAGGGAAGGGATGAGAGAGGATGCTCTCTCTCTCTCTAGAACCCGCAGGTTCTAGGGTTTCAGCATCTCATTCTTCTCCACGATTCGGCTCTGGCTCGGCGGTACCTAGAGGATCTAGGCATCGTAACTTCTTCTTCTCGGTCTGCTTCAAATTCCTGCGGTTATTCGTCCTCAGTGGTCCGGTGCCAAAGCTAGAGGTCTCGGCGATTCGGCTCCAACACCTTTTCATCCTCGGTGTCTTGACTCCAAATCCGGAGGTCTCGGCATTTCGGATCCAAAGTCGGGGTTCTCAGCGTTCGGCTTCACAGATCTCCAGAAGCTCTTCGTTCGCGGCGATTTGGTTCTAGATCTGCGAGTGATCTTGGTTTTTATCCCTTTATGGCTTTTCCGCACTACCTTGGTTTCAACCAGATCGATGAGAGGTGATCCATTGAAAGGGATGATATCTGAGCACCAGTCCGGCTGTTTGGGGCTGTGTAGGAGCAGGATTGTGCGGCTCGGCCTCTGAACAATGATGCTCGGTCACTGACTGGTGCTAATCAAGGTCCAGCTCGGCCGGATGTGGTTATGCAGGAGCAGGCGAGGGCAGCTAGTCCATTTTCTTCCCGACCTCGAGATATGGATGAGGCTAGGGTTTTGGATGGAGATTCATTGGGAGTATCGCGCGGGCAGAAATCCTTTGTGGATGTCATAAAGGCATCCGCACCTGTGTCTAAGAAAGAGGACCATAGGAGGATTCTTCGAAAGGGATCTCTTGCCCATGTGGAGGCTAACCCTGGTGTCATTGTAGAACGACTGGGACTAGGGGAGAACTCTTTGATTGCTCATGTTGTTCTTCCTAAAGGTGCTTCACCATGGAAATGTGAAGATTTATTCCGAAGTATTTCGACATTGTGGGGTTTTGACAACTGGAAATGTGTCTCTCTTGGTCGGGGTTTCTTTCACTGTTTATTTCCATCAGATGATGTGAAGATGAAAGCTTGGAGCTTTGGATCCATGTTTCTAAAGCCGGGATGGATTCATTTGCATGAATGTTCATTGGATTTTAATGTATCAAGTGCTAAAAATGTCTTTGCCCAGGTATGGGTTCGTCTTCATGGGCTGAACTGGGTCCTTTGGCATCCAGAAATATTGCATGATATTGGAACGGCAATCGGAACACCCATCTGTCTTAATAAGGAGACGACAGATGTCAGGTACGGGCACTTTGCCATAATTCTGGTGGAAGTCGACCTCAGGTCCACTCTCATTGACACAGTAACGCTTTCTATTCCCTCTGATCAAATTTTGATTGATGTTGAATATGAAAACAAACCCCTCTTCTGCATGAAATGCATGGCTGTGGGGCACTCTTTGGAGATATGTCGTAAAAACATTACTTATAAAGAGTGTGGACTGCGAGGGCACCCCTCCAATCATTGTCTCCATAAAGTGAATCTAAAGTATCCACCTACACCAAAGCCTGATACCAGGGACAGTGATCCTCAGTTGGAATCTGACACTCGTGAGCTACCGTTTTCTAGGAACGGTAAAGAGGTGATAATTTATGCTTCTCCGCCTCGATCTTCTGATCATATTAGAGATCAGGAGCCTCCCTCTGAAAAGGCTCTGAGTATAGCCCCCGCTATGATGGTGATTGATCCTCCACAACAGAATGCACAACCCTCCTCCTCTGCTTCTGAGAAAGGAAGGGCGGAGGAATCCACTCCTGGAGTTGGGGACCTAACCCTCTGCAAAGGGGGTGACTCTCATGTTGAGATCAAGGGAAGAGATATGGATGCGAATAAGATATCATATAGTGATACTTTCTGAGGAGAAAATAAAAGAGGCTCTAACAATGAGGGTGTCAGATCTACCCCTGTTTTAAGGAAACCAAGGAAGGACTACTCTACAGTTCCGAGGACCGTGACCACTAGGGCATCTACCAAGAAGGAGATCGAGAAGCTATCGAAGGAGAAACTGGACAAACAGAAGTTTTATAAGAAGCTTCTTAAACAATACAAGACTCAATCAGAATGGGAATCGACTGATGCTGATGACACGATCAGGTATGGGGGTGGTGACTATGAATATTTTGACTTGTAATCTCTCTCTCTTCCTTTCTGATGTCTCCGCACTTTTATTTTATTAATAAATTTTGTGGTCCAAGCTTGCTTGGATCGGACCTTCTGTCTATTATATGTTCTATAATATATGTTATATGTTATAAATTATATATTATTATTAATTAATTATTAATTTTTATTATTGATTAATCATTATTGATTAATAATTATTGATTAATAATTATTTAGTGTGTATATATTTTATATGTATTACATTTTTCCCAATTAATTTATATATGTATAAGTACAGTAAATTCGATTTACTAACCACATGAAGAGCCTACTATAGTGGTAATGTATTTGGAGAATAAGCAAGAGGTAAGGGGTACAAATCTCAGGAAACAATAAATTTCTATATATAACATGAGCTTATACATGGACATGGACGTGTACATGGTCATGGACTTATGCATGGAGATGGGCCTGAGTGTGGTAATAATATATATATATACATATATATATGAATAAATAAATACATAAATATTAGAAAAATAATAATAAATAAATTAATAATATAAAAAAATATAAAAAATAAAAGAAAATGAAATTTTTTTAACACTTTTTAGCGACTGTATAAAATGGCGCTTTAACCCACCCAAAGATCGTTCTATGATGATTTTAAAAAAACTGCCACTAATTATTTACCATCACACGATTTAGCGACAGTTTTCTAAAAATGTTGTAGAATGAATTAGTGTCAGTTTAAACTGCCACAAAATAAAAAATCTTGAAATGTGGTGGGATGAGGATCCAACTGAGCAACATTGACTCTAATTCCTTCGATATTAAGGATATGCTGGATTCCTCTTAGAGGTCTGTTCTCTATATTATGCTCTATAGAAAGTCCTATAACATAAGTCCCACATCTATATGTAACGATGTTGAATACTTTTTATCCTATTCTTCTCACATCGATCACAGATCACATGGGATTATGAAGTTATAATGTCAATCTCATTTTCATCATGAATCTCCTTACAATACATGTCACACGGAAACTTTTGACACCATTTATATGTGTCATACAACTTCCATTATGAATTATGAGAATGTCATCCTGATCATGTGACTCCCTCTAAGCGTGTCAACTATAATCATGTGATGACTTCATGGATCATTCAGCGAGGTCTCACGATGTCCTCATGACAAGAAATCCTTGATCATCTGATCAACCTCTTGAATTTCATACAGGTGATTTGACATCCCTCAGATAATACAACGGGATCATGTGATTATATTTTGATATGTCCAATATACATCTATTTAACTATCAGGAATGTGATCAATGATTGCATAGTACATATTTATAGAATGTTAGGAAAGAAAGTGTTCTATATCATTTGGGAATTCGAGCTCATGAAAACGTTTTTGATACTCAATGTGTATGTCCAATCATAAATCTACAATGAATCAGATTCTTGCCATAACTAGGATATGTATGATGCCTCCCGGAGGCCCGATCTCAATATTAATCTTCCAAGGGATGTCTTTATTCATATATATAACATCCATAATCATTGAGATTGAATATTTTATATGAATTGTTTCCCACTATGAGGATATCCCACATGTTCGTAGGGTGCGCCAGTGATCATATCATTCACATCATTATACTCCCTACGGATAAGGGAAATATTTATGTGTATGTCCCGACAAGAGGTATAATATGATAAGTACCACATATAAGGGAAATATCTATGTGTAATCCCTAAACATGAACATAAAACTATATGTCCAACATATAAGGGAAACATTAGTGTGTAGTCCTAAAATAAGATAAACAATGGATAATTTGATTGCTTCTATAACCATGATATATTGGACACCTTCCAATGGACCAAGCTCAATATCAATTGGGATTCCACCTTAGGGTAAGTCACACAATGTTTTATTAATTTCATCCAAAGGGACATAATCAATACAATGGGTTGACCAATCTACCTCATCCATCAGTGCACTACAAGAAAACAGTTTTTATCAAGGGTTTTTCACAGTGGTTTTTAAAACCACTGTGAAAAAAAAACTGTAAAATGTTTTTTCAAATATGTTTTTATAATTTTTTTGAAAATATCTTACAATTAAAATTTTCAATTTTTTAGCAGTGGTATTTTAAAAAAAACCTCCACAAAATTTAATAAAATTATACAAAATATATTTATACATTTTTTACTTTTTATTTATTATTTAAAATGAAATATAAATTATTATTTGTAATTTTAAATATTTATGATTTGTCGATTAATTAACATTTATAATAATTACTTAATCATATTTTTAAACTAAAAACAAATCATCAATAAGTAGAAGAAAAGACTTCAGCAACAAAGTAACATAACTTCTGATCTGAGAGTCCATTTAAAATTCACAACTAGTCAAATCGAAGTTTATCAAATGAGAAAAAACTATGTGATATTTAAATCATGTGATAATCAAAAGAAAAACATATATTCAAAATTTGTAAGGTGAAAATCAAACTCAAACTTCAAACAGTCATAATATTTAGTACGAGTGTCTCTTTGGGCTCAACCGCATATCAAATCGAAGTCTGTGAGGAGCTTTACACCGCTTTAGTCAGGTACAGGCTCTCTAAGTATTCTACCCCCTTTTTATTTCATGAAAAACACCCAGAAGGCCTCCGAAACAGAGGTTTTAGTTTTAGACACTATTTTTATAAAATTGAAATGTTTATAACATTCAATCCTGGAGTTCGTTTGGCCTGTACCACATATCATATCGAAGCTCATTTTGTGATCTTTGATTTTACTGGTTGTGGTATTGAAAAATGTGTCTCATATCATATTTTAAGGTATTCTTAGTGTTTTAGGGGTTTTAGAGGTTGTTAATATTTTATGATTTATTTTTTTATTTAATATTTATTTATTTATTAAATAAATTTATAAATTTTAATTTATAAATTTTTCTTTATTTATCTAAGATTTATTATTTATTATTTATTTATTTAATATTTAATATTTAATATTTATTTATTTTTTAGTTATCATGTACACATTAATTATTAATTTAATTTAAATTAATTGAATTAATTAATAATTATCAGTTTATTATTCATTTAATATTTATTTAATATTTATTTATTATTTTTTATTTTATTATTTTTTTATTCATTATTTATTATTGATTAATTAATTTATGAAAAATAAATTATTAATAAATTATTATTTATAAATTTATTATTTATGAATTATCAAATATTGAATGCTAAATATTATATATTTAATATTAATTATTAATTAACAATTAATAATTAAGAATTATTAGTTACTAGTTATTATTAAATATTAATAAATTATTTTTTATTTATCTATTTAATTATTTATTTGATTATTTATTTGATTTTCATTATTCATTATTTATTATTTATTCTTTATTCTTTATTCTTTATTCTTTATTCTTTATTCTTTATACATTATTATTTATTACTTATTAATTTATCTTAAATTTAATAAATATTAATTCATTGTTTGTTTAGTATTCATTTATTATTTATTTATTATTTGTTTATTATTTTTTAATTAAATATTAATTAATTATTAAATATTAGTAATTCAATGTTGAATATTAAATTGTAAATACTAACTATTAATTAATAATTAAAAATTATTAATTTTATTATGATTAATTATTCATTATTAGTTATTATGAATTATGAATTATGAATTAATTATTAATTTATTTTCTAATTAGTAATTTCTGTATTTATTGATTATTTATTTTTTATTTTTTATATTTCTTCTTTATTATTTATTATTTATTGATTTACTATTGATTTACAAAATATTAATTTATTATTAGTTTATTATTCATTTAGTATTTCTTTATATAGTATTGAGAATTTATTCATTATTCATAATTTATTAATTATTAATTAAATTAATTGTTAATTATTAAATAATTATTGCTAAATTTTTAAATAAAAATAAAAATTTATTAATTATTATTTTTAAATGATCAATGATCAATTATTATTTATTATTAGTTATTTGTAATTATAGATTATAGATTAATTATTTATTACTTACTACTTACTACTTACTATTTATTATTTATTATTTATAATTTATAATTTATAATTTATTATATATTATATAATTAAATAATTATTATTTTTTATTTATCTTTTATTTGTTAATTTATTATTAATTTGTTAATTTATTATTAATTTGTTATTTATTTATCATATATTATTTATTATTTAATTAATTTATTATTTATATATTACTTATATATTATATGTTTTATATTATATGTAATCTATTATATATAATTTATTATCTATTTTCTATTATCTATTTTCTATTTTCTATTTTCTATTATCTGTTATCTATTAGATATAATATATTCTGTATTATATATTATATATAATGCAATATATAATATACAATATATAATATACAATATATAATATATAACATATATTATTTCTTATTTCTTATATATTATATAATATATATTATATATTATATATTATGTATTATATAATATATAATATATATTATATATTATATATTATGTAAAATATATTATCTATTTTATATTATGTCATATATATTATATTTTATATTTTATATTTTATATTTTATATATTATTAATAATTAATAATTAATTATTAATTATTGAATATTGATTAATCATTATTTATTAATCATTCTTGATTAATAATTATTAAGTGAGTATTAATTTGTTATGTTTTACTTGATTTTACAATTAATATATATATATATATAAGTATAAAATATTAAATTCAATTTATTGACCACATGAAGTGCATGTAGGAGTAGAATGTTCTTTAGAGAATAAGCTTGAGGTAAGGGGTTCAAATCTCACCCAGCGAAGAATTTCTATATATGGCATATGCATGTGCGTGAACATCGACTTGTACATGGACCTGGACTTATGCATGGAGATAGGCATGGGCATGGTAACAATATATATATATATATATATATAAACAAAATATTAAAAAATAATAATAAATAAATTACTAATATAAAAAAATTAAAATATTTAAAAAAATTATAAAAAATTAATTTTTTTTAAAAACAATTTAGTGACGGTTTAAAATGGCATTAAAACCCGCCACTAAATCATTCGAAGATGGTTTAAAAAACCCACCGCTAATTATTTTCTGACACACGATTTAGTATAGGTTTTCCAAAACTACTCGAAAATGATTTTAAGGTTCTGGGCATAGGGGAAGCGTGGTTGGGATAATACCCAACTTTGATTTTTACCATGATCAATGATTATTCCGAGATCAATATGACAATGAATACCATTCTCCATGGAATATAATCAAAGATTTAGATAAAGAAAAAAGTTTCACAATACTTTAGAGAGGGTCCTGAACATTATGTTTATAATTAATTTAATTAATTTAATAAAGAAAAATAATACCCTTATCTTTGGCATTCTTCTTCGTTGATGATGTAGATCATCCGGAATGACCCTTCAAGATTAACTCGTTGCGCTTGTAAGGATCTAAACTAGAATCTCCGTAGCGGTGATCCACACGTGCTCTGATGGCCTCTGATCGACACCGCTCATTCTCCAGGTGCAATCTTGGAGAAACGAGTGTCATGTGTCGGTCGTTCTTGATCACATATTCTTCGGCCTTAAAGAACGTCACTCATTCATGAGAGGGGGATAGAAGATGATTCGAGAGAGAAATTTTTGGGATCAACAATTCTCAATTCACTAGGCATGTGGTGTGGTGACTGGTATAATAGGCTTACTTGCCTATTTATATTCATATAATTTCAATTACAATATATATTTTCATAGCAACAATTAAAAACATTGATGAACCTAGAGAAAACCCATGCAGTAAAAAATAATTCCATGTCTTTATTTATAGTGCACCAACATGTGCAAAAAAAATTTAAATAAAATTCCGCATCATAAAATAATAGAAGTGTTATATTAATTTGTGCCAACTAGTTAAATATTAATTTTCCATCTTGCAAATAATTATTTTACGACCGGACCTACCTAAGTGCACTCGAACTCCACTTCCATTTATTAAACAACCATGTAAATAAATAAATAATTTATTCTCTTAAATAAATATTATATTTACAAACTATTAAATAAATATTTACTAATTGTTCAATAAAATAAATAAAAATATTTTATTTAATTTATGCGCTCATTGTAACATGATAAAAATTATTCCACATTCTTGATAATAATATTTATTTAATTAATTAAATTCAAACACAAATGTACCGAGTCAACAAAAAACACTAAGTGTGTGACCATCTTTTATTTTTCACACTGTCATTAGGCGGGCTTGCCTAATGTCCAAAAGTACTATCTGGAAATGGGTCAAGGCCCCCAAGAGGAAGAACGTAAAGTCATAACAATGACATCCACATATGAATGCTCACTATGTAATATACTCCCTTTGTCGCAATATCTCATCTTGTAGATTTCATGATTATGTCATCAACTCTTATGCATGATACATCATTCTTTGACTACCTAAAATAAACTCATCGTTACACCATGGCCATGGAATCTCGCACGACTGTTCTATTTCAATAAAAGGGACGAGATATCAACTTCCATAAATGGAAGGGAAATATCCTTCCTAGACATATCCTTTAATAACATGCCACCAGTGAGGCACCCAATGTACCCTACTTCCCACCAACTGTCAGTGTGATGGTTTTTGTCAGTTAATCAACGTTCATAAGTCGTGAAACATATTAATGATAACCATAAAATTTAAAGATCATTACACACACTCGAATATATAATTATTTGATGACACCATAACATGCAGTATTCATACTTGTAGGTCTATTCTCATAATCTCATATCTTGGAGATCACCATGTGTGAACTTCATGAGAGGAAGTCTCATCTACTTATGAGTACTCTCACCTGATGGTCTTCATGCAATGTATCCCATCATAGCATGTCATCCAACCACAAATCTATATTTAAGAATATTTTTATAGCATTTCAAGGTTCTCATCATAGCGGGGAACTGCCATGCCCTTATCAATGCAACAATTACTCTAGGACATTATTATATCTTAGTCATGATGAATAATGAATAATATGTAATAATAAATTAAATATCCATGTAATCATAGTGAAATAATTTTTCTCTAGGAAACCAACTCTTAAAAACTCCCACTTGAACTAGAGCCAACTGTCTTCGACTTTTAGTCCGCTAGACCTCACATGATGATCATGTTTCGGCTGAGTCAAGGCTTTAGTCAAGGGGTCAACCACTTTTTCTTCCATGGAAATACGAATCAACGCAACTTCACCACTCTGAGAAAAATCTTTCAAGATATGATACATTAGAAGTATGTGCTTCATCCGATGATGTTCCCTTGGCTCTTTTTCGAGAGCAAAAACTGCAGTATTATCACAGTATAGTGTGATGGGATCTTTATTTCTAGGTATCACATCTAGAACTTAGACTAAACTTCACATCCAAACCGCTTCTTTAGCTACCTCAGAAGCTGTAATATACTCAGACTCTACAACAGGATCTGCGACCACACTATGATTTGAGCTCTTCTAGCATACAACACCTCCATTCAAAGTGATGATGTATCCTTTTTGCAACATAATTTCATCTTGATCAGTATGGAAACAATCCTTCGCATATACTCTGATGACTAGTTCCTCATCAACTCCATAAAACAGGAACATATCTTTATCATGCCTCTGATACTTTAGGATAGTCTGGACTGCCATAAAATGTAAATCACCTAAGTTAGCATGATATATGCCTACCGCAATCAATGCTTAGGTGACATCCAGCCTAGTACATAGCATGTAATACATGACTGAACCAATCGATGATGTGTATAGAGTCCATTCCATTATCATTCTTTCCACATGTGTATGCGGACACATTTTCGTGGAAAGATGAATGCCATGTGATACTAGAAACAATCCCTTCTTGGATTGTTCCATACTAAATCACTTCAATATCTTATCATTGTATGTACTTTGACATAGGCCTCTCAATCTCATGGATATATCACGATGTATATTGATCCCATGAATATACACTGCCTCGCCCAAGTCTTTCATGGAGAAGAATTGATTCAACCATGCCTTAATAGGCTGCAAGACTGGTATCTCGTTTCCAATAAGTACTATGTCATCAACATATACTTATAAAAAAATGACTTCACTCCCAATAAATTATTTTTATACACAAGGCTCACATTCATTCTTGATAAAACTAAATTCATTTATGGCTTCACCAAAATTAATTTTCCATGACCTAGATGCTTTCTTTAATCGATAAATGGATTTCTACAACCTGCATACCATATTGGCATCCTTTGGAGTCACAACCCCTTTATGTTGTGTCATGTAAAAATATTCTTAAAGGTTACCTTTAAGGAATGCTATTATTACATCAAATTTCAAAATCACAAAGTTAGGGTAAGCTATAATAGAAAGTAGAATTTTGATTGAATTCATCATTGCAACTGGAGAGAAGGTTTCATCGTAGTCAATTCCTTGACGCTATTTATAACCTTTTTCAACCAGTCGTGCCTTATAGGTAATGACTTGTCCTTACATGTCCAGTTTCTTCTTGAATAACCGTTTGAAACAAACAAGCTTTACATGAACTGGAGGATCTACCAAAATCTAGACATGGTTTTGGTAGATGGAATCCATTTCAAAATTCAAGGCTTCTGGACACTTGAAAATGTCTGTGCCACATACGTCTTCCTTATAGGATAGAGGATCATTATTATCAACTAATAAAGAGTCACCATACTTGTTAACTAGAAAATAGTACCATTCCATTTATTTAACCTCTCTTGTACTCCTACACATTACATGTGTCTCTAGAATAGATTCTTCTTCCATGAGGCTTTGTGGAATTTGTTCCTGTACTAACTCTTGTTTACCTTGAACCTCAACATCATCGAAGTCTATCTTGCTACCACTATCTCTTTTGTATATGTTCTCCCTCTCGCGGAATATGGAATGTCTTTCCACTCTAACCTTTTTATATAAGGGGTTGTATATGTAATATCCCATTGTTTAATTGGGGTATCCTATAAATGTACACTTTGTACCTTAGGGTGGGAGTTTTTTACCTGAAGAGGCCTTAAAAAATTATTTTTTAACCCACACATGTAAATTTGATGATATGGACTTTCGTCCACTCCAGAACTCTTATGGAATACCACCTATCAGTTTATTTTGTACATGGTAGAGTATGTGCGCTACTGTTTTTGATAAATATCCCCAAAAAGATAATGTAAGACTCACATGACTCATCATTGATCTCACCATGTCCAACAGGGTGCGGTTTCTCTTTTCTCTCACACCATTCCACTGGGGCATATTTGGAGGAGTGAGTTGGGATAGGATCCCAAACTCCCGTAAGTAATCAATGAAATCTTGATTAAGATATTATGTATCTTTATTTGAGTAGATATTCTTAATCTTTATACCAATCTAGTTCTCAAATTCATTATTGTATTCATTGAACCTATCAAAAGAATCTGACATATAACTTATTAAGTAGATATATCCATATCTATAATAGTCATCAGTAAAAGTTATGAAGTATGATAATCCCCCCCTTACTTCAATTAAAAATGCTCCACACATATCGGTATGAAACAATTCATGATTTTCTTTAGCCTATTCACCATTCCACTAAATGGGTATTTGGTCATTTTTCTAAGTAAGCATTCATGAAATATGCCAAGTGGTTTTAGTTCAAAAGAATTTAAATATCCATCTTGAAGTAACATTGTCAAGATTTTTTATTATACATGACATAGCCGATGATTCCAAAGTTCGGTGTGGTATGATTCATGTGAAGTATCTTTGTTATTGATTTCCATTAATTGTTTTGTGTAATAAAACATGTAAAGTTCATTGTATAAATGTGACCTACCATAACAAATGTTATCTTTGTAAAAGAAGCAACATTCATTTCCAAATGTGAAAACAAATCCATATGTATCTAATCTGGATACATAAATAATGTTTTTAGTAACATAAAGATCTTAATAACATCCCTTTAACACCAAGATCATCCTAGTTGGCAATGTGAGGTGGTAGTCCCGGACAACTACAATAGTAAGTCGGGCTCTATTGGATGCTTGTAGATCAACCTCCCCAAGATCAATCTTCCTGAATCTACATGGTTCCTATATTTGGTTATATATTTGATCCCCACAAGTAGTATCTAATACCCAATTTGTTGAAAAAAATAGATTGAATTTGATAACAAACAGACCTGATGCTTCCCCTTTCTTCTCAGTGGCCCTTCTTTCCAAATGTGAAACAAATAACTCATGTTCTGTTGCCTCCCCTTTGATCTTTCTTTTCTTGTAAGGTTGTGAAGATGGATTGGGCATAAATATCTTCGCCTTCCCTATCTTCTTATTCATTATAAGGACAAAAGGTTTTTCATGCTTCATATATTTTTCAATTTAGTGAATGGGGATAATATGATCAGATAGAGACTTCTCAATGTTGTTCATATTGAAATTGACAACAATTTTAGAGTAGCTCCGTCGGAGTGACGCAAGAATGAGATTGGTGCCCAGTTCTTCTGGAAGTTTAAACACTAGAACCTTAAGGCGCTCAATGTAGCCAATGAACTTGACTACATGAGGCCTAGTAGGGGAGCCTTCTCTGTGCTTACTCTGAAAGAGTTCCTTAGAGATCTCAAAACATTCATGTCTTTCTCTCTACTGGTAAAGACCACAGAGGTGCTCGAGCATGATATAAGCATCCATGTTTTCATGAGACTTCATGAGAACACTAATCATTGATGATAACATCAAAAATTGAACTTCGACCATGTCGTTCATATGCTTTTCATATACCAAGAAATCGTCATCACTCGCCTCATTGGTGGGTGGATCAGGTAATGCTGACTCTAGCACATACGACTTCCATTCTTGGTGTAGGATATCCAGAAGGTGTATAAACCATTCCTGGAAGTTACTGCTGGTGATGATGTTGTCTTTGTCCAGAATTTATTGTAGGGATAGTGTGGTTGAATAGTTTTCCCATTTAATTCTACAATTAAGAGAGAATATCATTAATACTTTCCTGATTAAATTTTATAATAAATAATATATTTTATTACATCTCCCACTATTTATCAAGTCCTAATTTCCCTCACCATTGAACTCAAAATGTCTAGCTTCCATGACATTCTTGTGCAAATGATTCATATTCCCCTTCGCATAACCCTAACAAGGAATGGTCAAGCTATTAGAAGGTATTTAGGTTCAAAGGTCTATGCCAAATATAGGATTGTATCTCCTTGATATGTTGAGTGGACCCTCCAATCCTGAAATCATGACTTTGGTTTTTCTCAACTCATGCCTCCAATATTACATCAAGTCTTGCAAGGGATACTTCTCTTGATGTAAAATGGTTAAGTCAACCAGAAACCATTAATAAGGGATTCTCATATAAAAGTATGTGTCCCAACAAGGGTTGGTAAAAAAACATAGCTTTATTGATTTTTTCCCTTATTCAAGTAACAGAAGGCTTGTTCTGACTTAATATTTTATTTGCGGTATTTTTATCTCCTATTGATGAATTTCTTATTATCATTATGAAATAATTGTTAATATTATGTGGAACTTACTTATGTGATTAACCATGTCTTCATAATATTTACACATAAGTCTAGTTCATTTTAGTTCCATATTGAATACTTGTTTAAATGATTAATTATGTGATCATGACAACCCATCCATAATGATAAACCATTCAACTGACAGAAATAAAATAAAGTAAATGGCATGATGATAAGCTTTTCTAATGGTTATTTTATCAAATGGTTGATAAACATACCCTGATATAAACACATACAGTAATTATAGAATAGTAATTCTATAATAACTTTCAATCAATTTAGAACCATTTCATATGTTCTCATGGATTCTACAACACTACCAAAACATCTTCCAATAACTCAAAAACACTTCTCAAGAAACTCGACAAGCATATTATATAGGTTTTACAATATAGGAAACTTATTTAACAATTACAAGGGTAATTCAATCTCCTCATTGGTATTTTTTTCAATCGATGAAACCCTTTCTCATCATCATCTTAAAAAATTACTTTATATTTAAGAAACACCACATCACATAATTTTTCAAAAGATAGACATATTTACAACACAACACAATTAGAGTAGTTTTTATTAGATAACTTCATCTCTCGATGACATGAAATATTTTAGCCAATTTATAAAGTTCTCTTCCCCTTAATTAATGAACTCATAAATTAAAAAAAATCCCCTTTTCATAACAAACATATACATAGAAAAATGAGGATATTAGTGCAAAAAACTATAGTTCAAGTAAATTGTTGTCCACTTACTTCTTCCCCTTTGATTATCACAGTGAATTCTAAGAGGTTTCGTAACTTTATCCTTAAAATAATCTAATTTATCCTTCAATAAAATCATCTAAGTGAAAACACTTGTATCAACAACATATATGACCTATGTAGTACTCGATGTGACTGGGTTCTATTTCTCAATGTTCCAAATCACATAGCTATCTCAGAAGAGAAAAATTACCCCTAAATTGAATCTTCTATAATCACAATAACCTTCTTAGTTTTCATATGTAAATCTAGACATATTTAAATTGTTCCATATCTTATAAAGAATTACAAAATTCACATTTACTTTAAAATATATAAGGATCATTTTAAAATCCATAAGATGTGAATCCTTTAGTTCACTATGATATCTTGCACAAAGACTCACAATAAATACAATATCTAGTTTAGAATCCTTATGATAAAGAAGGATTATGATCAATCTTATTAACTCTCTTTGGTTTATGCACTCACCTTTATCATCTTTATAAAACTTCATTCCCACTTGTATGGGTTTATAATTTTCTTTTCTTTATCTATTTCAAACTTCTTCAATAACTCTCTAGAATATTTCTCTTAGGATAAGAAATTAAAATTTTCTATTTATATAACTTATATCCCCAAGAAATATATCAACTAACCTATCACTGAAATCTCAAATTATTACTTAATTTTATTATAAAATTATTGATAAGAGATATCATTATTGCCTAAAAAATGATATCATCAACATATACATTTACCATAAGTGTACCTGTCATTATTTCTTTGATATACATGTTATTTTCCAATTTTACTTTGATGAATTTTAATTCATTAAATAATTTTTTCATCCTTGAATACCAAGTCCTTGGGGGCTATTTTAACCCATAAATATCCTTATTCAATTTTTATACTCTAGCACCATAATTATAAATCACAAACCCATTAGGATACTTAATATAAACCTCTTCCTAAATCTCACCATATAAAAAGGAAGATTTGATATCCATTTAATAAATTTTATACTACATATAGGATTCCATGGAAAAGAATATCCTGATAGCTTTAAACCATGAAAACATAGTATATGTATCTTAAAAATCAATACCTTATACTTAATATTACTCTTTTGTAGAAAAGTCTAGATTTGTTCCTGACCACTATGCCTTTATCATTTAATTTGTTTCGAAATAACAACTTGGTTCCAATGAATTTTTTTATAATATGCCATGGAACAATATCCCAAGTTTAATTATTATCAATTTAATTTATCTCCTCATTCATATATTTAATCAGTGATTTGTGTTGAAATTATTCATCCACTAAATGTGGCTCAACTTGAGAAATTATAGTTATTTTATTTCCAATTTACAACCTTTATCTAGTCTGACTGGTGTTGAATGATTTCAAATAATATTCATTGCCTATGAATGATTATTATAATTTTATTATTTATATTTTTCACTCTCATAAAACTCTTCTTAACCATCTATATTATCAAATTCAACACCTCAAATATTGGATCCAACTTTAGGTTGTTTTTCACTATTCTTCCCAGAAATATACTTTTTGTTCTCATATTCTTCTTCTTAAAAAACTATTATATCTAGATCATGATACATGGGTTGGTTTTCAATTATTTTGATATCATTATTTTCAACCACCCTATTAATACTTTTATTCCATGATTTTTAGCCTTTCCCATTATAAATATTCTCAAGGAAGACACCTTCCTTATCTTTCTCATCAAATTTCTCTAACATTGAGTCTTTAAATTTAATGATAAAAGAGATTATAAAAACTATAAAGTGGATAATTATAGGATTATTATTTTAACATATTTAATATGAGGTCTTATTTGAATTTTACCTCAAAAAAATCGGTTTTGAGTATTCACAGTAGTTCAAACTGCTTCCCTATAAAAGAATTTTTATCTTCCAAACTCAACAAGCATATTTATCCCCATTTCCACAATACTTATATCCATTATTTCAGAAAATCCATTTTATTTTGGTGTATGATGGGTGTTATATTGATGTATTATATCATAATTTTCAATACAATATTCAAAATATTTTTTAGCATACTCATTTACACTGTCATATCTTAATTTATTTATGTGAATGTTAATCTCTCTTTCAACTTCTCTTATATAGATTTTAAACATATCCACTACCTGTGAATTATGATTCAAAAATAATACACTTTTCATTATTTTAAAATCATTAATAAATGTGATAAATAAATTTCCCCTTTTTTTAGATTTATGTCACATAGGCTAACAAAAATCCATGTGAACTAATTCAAGATGCCATATTGATTGTTTATTCACTCTCTTGTGTGTTTCTTGGATTATTTTACCTTTTGATAGTTTTTGAAAGACTAATATCTATATCATCTCAATGATGATATTTCTCTTATAGAGTTTTATTTATAAATCTTAGATTATTTTTTCCAGTATAGAAAAAAATTTATGACAAATATTATTTTCCTCCTTGGAGTTGAGATAATATGAATGGCTTGGATCTATAATTTGAAAAATATTCCCACTAGTTCTTTATCCTTGATAAATTAATATTATATATTCTATTATTTTAATTATATAATGATTTTTTTTGGAATATTATCTCATTACCCTCATAATTTAGTTAGATAACACTCAATGGGTTATGCTTGAATCCATCAATGAACAAAACTTTATATGAATTTAGTTTCTATGGATCAATTTAAGAATTTCCAATTCCTTTTATTTTTAATGAATTTTCATTCTAAAAAATCATATATCAACCATAATGCTCCTAAATATTTTTCAAGGATTTTATATCTTCTAAAATATGTGATTAGCAGCCACTATCAAGAATCCAAGGTATGATCCTCTTACTAGCTGTCAAAGAAACCTACACAATCGATGATTTTTCATCTTTTATTCCCATTTGAATCTGTTCACATTTATAATTTAATTATTTTTTATTTGGAATAAAGTTAAAATACTCTTTTTCATAGTGAAATTGATGGTCACACCTTCCAAAAACCTCTACAATACCTTCAAACTTATTTTTTACATGCATCACATATGAGTTTTTATTTTCTATTTGTCTCCTCACAAGTCTATTACTCCTGTTGTCTGATAATATCCCCAAAAATTATGACCTTAATTAATTTAAAATTAGAGAAATTTTATTACATAAAACATAATATTTTTGTATAAAAGTTCTAAAATTCCAGCAGTATCCCATAAATTTGGATCTTCTATAAAACTTTTAAGTTCATCTTTAAAAAATTGTTTGTAGTTGTGACATAGAATTAGACTTCTTTTACATAGGTTTTGAAGAAATTTCCTTTTTATAGTCATTATATACCACCTTTAATATAGTATAGTTCCTATAAGGGCTTCAATAAACTTAGGTTTTTATAGAGTTTCTCATGAAACCTGCACTTTCAGGTTGTATAGATTTAATATTTTTAGATTAATAGGTCTAGAAAATACCTGATTATCCATACAACTTTTCTAAGAATTTTTAAATGACTCAACCTTTACTTAAATGGATTTGAAATAATAAATATTCATCTTTACAAGGGACTTATTATACTTAATATTCCTTGATTTAGACTTCTTAATTTATTTTTCTTGAGTATCCATATTCTTCTCTGATTCTTTTATAACTCTTTCTGGATTAGCCACTTTTACTTTGAAAGTTTTATCTTCTAAATTTACTCATTTTACTTGTTATCATCCTTATCCTAAACTTTATTTATCTTGTAAATTTACTTATTGAAATTTTTAACTTCCTTCTTGAGCCTATTTTTTCTTTCTAGATAAACTTCAAGTTGTATCCTTGACATGTGAATCATGTAATCTTTGTATCCTTATTCTTTTTCACTGTTAGAGTTGTCTTCCTTTATTTCAACATGTGTCCTAAATTTAATTTCTTTTATACCACATTCCTTATTTGATTCACCACTTGAGGAAGATATTCCTTCTTTCTCTTTTCTTATCATGCTTCTCTTCTTCTTTCTTAGTATCTTCTTTTTTATTTCATTGAATTTCTTATAAGTTTTAGCATATTTTATTATTTACTTCCATTGTTTTTTTTCTCTTATTATTTTTTATATAACTCTATGTATTTATTCTTATTAAGATGATATATATAAATATTTATAATATTTCCACACATAAATAATTTAATTGTAATCATTCCTTTATATTTACTTTTTCCACTTTTGAGTTTTTTATATAAGATCCACTATTTTTTTATAATTCTCATTTCTCTCGTTATATATAATCTAAATCACTTAGTGGATTATGTAGTTATTCATTATTTATCATCATCTTATTTAAATATTTGAAATCCATTTATTCTTTTGATTTTAATTTAATATTATATCTTTTCTTATTTCATAATTCAAGATAGTGTTATGCATATCATCAAGATAACGTTATTATTTTTCTTTTATGGTTGATATCTTCATATCAAATCTATCCAAAAAATTCCTCGTCAAAATATTAATAACTATATATTCATCAAGTTTATCACCAAAACCTTTGATGTGATCAACTATCTCATTTACCCAAGTAAAAAAGTAATCAATTTTTTCATCCATAGTTATCCTAATGTATTAGAATTATTACCTCTAAATCTATAATTTTTCTTCTTTAATTTCAATGTTCCCCTCATACATATTCTCAAGATTATCCCATATCTCTTTTTCTATATGAAATCCCATAACCTTGGTTTATACCTTATCTAATAGATATTATAAAATAGAATTTTTGGGTATATTATCTACTTAAAAAATTATCTTATTAGCAATTTTCATAGCTCCATCAATGGTTATAGAAAAACCAGAGTGACAATATCACTTACTTCCAGTCCTTGTAAGAGTATATATAGAAGCATTAGATTCTTTCACCCATGAAATTTATTTCCATTGAAAAATGGATCACGCCTTTAATTTATAGAAATATGATTTTCCATGATATAATTCATATGATTGAAATCTCAAGGTCACCTAGTTCACTCGAATATCGCTTGTAGATCTCAAATCAGTTATTCTACTATTGAGAGGAGGTGAATCAGCAGTTCCTATTTTCATTTTTATAATCATTTATTTTTAATCAAACATTTATGACCAAATAAAGTCTTTATTCACTCTTTTAATATCTTCCTTTCCATTATATAAGAATATGAAGTAAAAATAGCACATGAAATATTTTTACAACGTTTGGCCTCAATGTTAGATCATACTCCTTGTATTGATAAACCCATTATTGTTTTACAGATTTTCTTATCACTATAATTTGCAATGATTAAAAATGGATATAATTAGAACATAAGTTTTGATCCGGGATTATTTTCTTCTCTTCATAGTTAAGTATCATCCACTTATCACTATAATAATGTATGGTGATATTTATACTGAATCTACTAGTTCTTTAAGAAATACTCCTTGCTCTAAAATGTTCATTAGATCATCAGAATTATTCCAAACGCATCATCATTAATGATAATATTTTCTTATATAAAGACCTAGACTGTTGGGATTATTTCAATATAGGAGAATGTATGTTAGATTCACCTCACACTTCTTCAGGATGATCTCATCATGAATGAGAGCATATATAATAATATTGATCTCCTTTATCCTCAGCAGTAATTCACATAGTCTATAGATTTTATAATGGCTCACCTCAACCTATTTAATAATCATAAATATAGTATAGTTCAATCACATATATAAATGATTTTAGAGTTATAAAGTATCGTGTACTTCTCCAGAATTATACAACATAATTTTCTTCTTCATTTCTTCTATATATATTTCCATAATTAATAGAAATGATATTAATAAACCACATTTTAGAAACTCATTATTTTTTGGATACATCAAAATTCTCGATCAAATTCTTCTTAAAAATAACAACAATAATATTGAACAAAAAATTTTGAATATTTGAATTTATATCTTCATGAGATTTACCCATGATCCCTCTCATTAAATCCTTATTAAAAATTACTTGAAACTCATTTATAATCATAGTTCTTGACTGAGCCAGTGATATTTAGGAAATAATTGAATAGAAAATCATCATTAGAATTGATTCTTCAATTATTTATAATATTAATTATGAATATTCTTCATTCTTAACTTTTGTAGATTCTTATATATTTTCTAAGTAAAAATTAAACAGGGACTAAAATATCATAAAATCATCACAATTATCTTATAACCTATAATATACTCATATATCATATTAAATTTTACTTTTAAAAAATGTATAAAAATCAAATATCATCCAGGCACCTCAAATATTCTTTGTGAAAATCAATTCTACTAAGTATCCAAAAACCCATATACATGGCTCCTATATAGATGAATTTCCTTTTACACCTTTCTAAAAAATATTATGAGGGTAAAATATTGTATGTTATTACTACACATAGGATAATTCACTTTTTCATTCTTCATTATCTATTTAGTACACACAAAATATAATACGACTTATCAAAATGTCATATGCTAGATGATAATTTATTTTGCAAAAAAATGGCATACACAAAAGTCATAAAAGCTAAAAAATATCCCATAGGGGATCAAATATCTTATTCATAAGTTAAATATCCAATGCATTGGATAAATTTATTTACCATTTCTCTAGAAACATACACATAAATTCCAAAATGGTAATTCTAGAATAACTTCAGATAAATTCAAAACCACTTCAAATTTTCTCAGGGATTCTCCAACACTTCCAAAAAATCATCCAATAACTAAAAAAATCTCAATAAAATCAACAAGATTATTATATATGTTTGAAAATAAATATAATTTATTTGATAATTATAAGGGTAATTTAATAATAATATTCAATATAATCAAAGAAAAAAATCCTATGGTTCCATATCCAATGACATATTATGAGTATCTTCAAAGTTCAGTTCTAAATCAACTATTTGATCTAAGTATCCCTCTTAATTTAGTATTAGGAATCATATTAAGTAATTTGTTACCAAATAGATTTTATATTCATTATTGAATTTATATTTGATAATGGGGTGATTTGGGATATTAAATAAAATTTTATTTTCTTAGTAATTGATATGATATTTATGCAGGGAGATCTAATCCATGCCTAATATCACATAGAATTAAACTAAGGTAAGAAGAAATATATCTAAAAGAAATATCTTCCCACAAACCTCAATTTAAGATTAGTTATATACTTTGGATGAAATCATCACATCACCTAGTGTTTTCCCTGATAAATCAATATCCAATTTTTGAGGTGGTATGTCAACATTCTTAGAAAACTTTCATGATATGAAATAATGTGATAAACCCGAATAAAATAATAAATTTATATATATAGAATGTATAATAAGTGTAACTTTAATTACTTAAGTATAATGATCCACTTGTGGAGTATTGATTGCATATTCTCTTTATTTTTCCCTTGGTCTTATAGGTTTTTTATGCCTATTATCCATATTATCCCTTAAATTAGATCATTTATTTGTGTAATTACAAAACTCCTTACATTTAAATCATTGATTTGTAGAGGTTTTATTGGTTGGGACCTTCTTATCCTCTATTTTTTTAATTTTCCTCTTCATATTTCTTTGGAGAATGTGATCCTGGTGGCCTGCTTTACCACATGTAAAACACTTACATTATCCCTTAAGGAAATTTATTGGGTGCTTCCTCTAACATTGTTGGAATTTAGGTGGTTAAAAATTCTTCCCCCTATGTGATTTATATTTCAATTTTTCATGAGACTCTATTTTCCTTTTCTTATCTCCAAATATATGGGAATAATTAGTCATCGGTTTTCATCTCCACCTTAAGTGTACATAAAAAAATAACTCATATCTATTAATGTATCTTATATTTAATTATTTTAAAAGACTTGGTTTTATGAAACTAATGAAACAATATATCTTTATTTATAGATCAATAATAGAACCATAGGAATAACTTGTGAGTCTTTTGAAGTTAACTTTATAAATACCAATATAATCATCCTCCTTTTATTTTAACTCTAGGAATTATCTCTTAATTTTTGTGTGAATAGTTTGAGTAAAATATTTCATAAATAATATATTCTTAAACTTCTCTCATTCTATGGTGTCAAATTATTCCTTTTTCATCATATTCTTAATTAGACTCCACTAGTGGTCATCTTATACTCCTAGGCAATAAATGGAATAAACCAATTTTTCATGCTTTCAGAAATAGAGAATGAAAAATATATTTTATAATGGTTTGATCCATTACTCAGTTATTAGTGTATTGGAAGACCCAGTAAATGAGGGTGGATATTGTCTCATGAAGGACTTAGTTGAATATTGAACCTTCATCAGTGTGTTTAGGATCTCAACATGATTTAGGTTATTGATCATAAAATGAGACATATTTTTCATAAAGGTATTCACTCCATATCCCATCACATTAGGTTGATTGTTTGGATAAACACTACAGTATCTTTTACACCCATTTTTAACTCAATTCATCATGTTTTTTGAAATTTAGTAAAATAATAAAGGTTTAACATAAGAAATAAACAAGAATATCTTAGGAAATCAGTGTCAACAACTATATCAATTCGATAAATCTATCTTATGATGTATTGATCTATGAAACCTTAATTTTAAACTATGATACTTTTCATTCAACTTATATCACTCTTTTCAATATATATCACATTTGGTTCAACCTATATCACTTTTAGTTCAATATAGGTTGCTTTATGTTGGGTATTCATAACCTAATCCCCAAATATATGTAAACCCCACTTTGATACCAACTAATACAAACCAAGTTAAGTATACATATATTTAACATCATTTTTTTAATTTAAACATTACATATTATAAATAATCTCACAATCCTAGAACATAAAAGTTTGGTTCTTTTAGAAATTAGCTACATAAAAATATTATTACACATAATTACTTCAACTTCTCCCACAAAAATATCTACATAAAACTTCCTTTTACACATATCCCTATATATAATTTCCTAGGGATGTGGAAAAAAATAAAGAGTTATATAAAATGCCCGGTAAGGAAAAACTTATCAATGATTAGTAAAGGGTTTGATCATAAACAAGTGAGAACACATGAAAATGGAAGAAATATATAATTAAAAATAGCATAGGATCATAAGACCATAAAATGGTCATCATGAAAGCATAATAGTTATACCATGAATTAGATACATTTAACAATAATTATAAACCATGGAATAATAAAATAAGAATGTAACATATCATATAAATGTGGCACAATTATAAGAATATTTTAAATTAACATTGTGAGAAAACCCAATCATTCCCATGAATTAAGTTTCGATCAAACTCATTGATACCCAAGAATTAATTTGTGATCAAGACCACTCACGACCATGAATTAAGTTATTAGAAAACCTAATCGTGCCTATACATTAAGTTGTGAGAAAACCCAATCATGTACATGAATTAATTTTTGATTAAACCCAATAATGTACACTAAAATCACTATCACTGGTGTTGCAAAAATATATTTATTCTTAGGTTAATAATATAGTATTAGTGGAAACCTTGGGTTGGATCTAAATAGGGTTGATCAAAATTAATTATCACTTTTATTTATAAAAGGTGGTGTTTTGATTTGGTTGGTTTTTAAAGAAAAGTAAAAGAAGAATAAATTAAGAGATTAAATGAATTATGATGGAAAGTGATTGGAAATCAAGTTTATGAGAAGTTATTTGGTCAGTTTTGGTTTTCAAATTATAATGTTATCCTAGTCTTAAAAGGTTGTCCCTTATTCTTATTAAATTATGAATGAGAGTTTCCATAATTTCTTTACCTCTCACCCTTGGTTTAATAGTTTTGGTGAGGCTTAACATAATATATTTTTATTCTTGTCATAATTTCCTTAATATGTGTGTATGTGATATAGTAAATCACCTCTAGTTTACATAGGCAATTCCCAATTGATACTTTTTCTTCCCAATAAATCTAAGAGTAACCACTTCCCTAATTACACATTCCATAAATCACTGAGTACTTCACCACTCAACCTAGTTTATTCTATAATATATAGACTAAACTAACTGGATGGAGATAATAAATAAATTAACAAGGAAATATAAAATAAACATACAAAAATCAAAAATAATATCATTTGAAATTATAAACTTATATAGAATACTGACATTATTTAACAGAATAAAGAGATTTGTATTCATTCAAGTACGTGACTCAAGAATTAAAATTAGACTATCTTCCCTTCCTTGATCACCCAAGTTTATACCCCTTCATGAAAATGATAAGATATTTGAAATAGAAAAAATGAAATTATTTCAAAAAATATGAGTGTAGAAAATAAAACAATTAAAACTAAAAAATAGCAGCACCTTTCAGATGAGTCCCCATGTCTCATTCCTTTGGTCTCATCTTATTTTTATAGATTCTTCTTTTTCTCATTCTTTATCTGGTTAAATATTAATAAGATCCTATATTTTAAAAAAATTTAATTTTTCATTATTTCTCATGATCCACTTATGTATTGCAGTCTCCAAATATCCATAAAATATATTGTTTTTAAATAAGTTGTATGTTTCTATAGTTTCGATTAATGTTATTAGACATAATACATGTAGTTTCCTATTATTGTCTTTTATGCATACTGATATGGTGCTTCAGGGTTTCAATTTTTAGTGTAGATGATCTTTATGAATTCAAAGTCATCATAACTAAATATCATCCTTACCGGATTCAAAATTCTATAAAGTAATGATGATTATAAAGGTTTTCATCCTTACAAGAATCATCCTTATGGGAATCCATATTTATGTGGGTATTTAACCTTGTGGTAATTGATAATTATGGGAATCATACTTAATTAAATCCATGTTTACGTAGGTATTCATCCTTATGGAAATTCATGATTACATAGGCATGTTGTCCCAGTATGAGTTTCATAGTGACTAAAGAGGGGTGGATTGAGTTCCTAAATTTTTACTAATGTAAAACCATCCACTTTAATATAATATTAAATCTATCCCTCAATCTTAATCATATATATAGTAAAAAAAAAATGGAAAGACATTAAGTATTTTTAAAGTGATTCAGGGCATAAATATTCCATAGTCCACTCCACTAGCACTCTATTGTGAGCTTATTGATTTTCGCTAAACCAGCCCTTTTCTTGGGGGATTCCCAGATGAGTTCAAGAATCTATCACTTATTATAAAGGTCCAAGAGATTTTAACCAGGATATACCTTTAAAATAACTATCCATAACCTTTTCAACACTCAATATAAGAAGTTATTGATTTATAGAAAATAATATATAGAAAATGATAAAAACATAATCACACGGTTCCAATAATAAACTAAAAGAATATAAAACTTCTTCAGAGAATGTGTATAGTTTGAAGTAAATCTAAATAAACTTTATTTGTTGTAGATTTATCTTGAATGAATAGTATCAGTATTAGTTTTTCTTTGTACAATTTCACATAAAGTGTATCATTATGAAAAACAAAGTATGTATTTCTTGTTCTTGATAATATAAATCATTTATCCTTTTTGAATTTGAATTTTTTTTTTTAAAATATGTTGTAAACTTCAATGGTCAAGTGTAAATATATATTAGTTAGAAAAAAATAGAGATATCCTCTACAAGTTAACTTATTCACTGAAAATACAAAAAAAATAGGTATACATTGACTACAACTGTGTTCTCTCATGGAATTATACATTTTCTTATAATTAAAAGAATTATTTAATTCATAATTTCTAAATTCAAGCATCATAACTTTTAGTAAAATAAAAGGTAGGTTTTCACTTTTCTCAGAATACAATAGTGGTAATAATTTCCTCAGAATGTAATTAAATATTGGAAAATACTCATCATCACAGGTCTTTAGCTATGTAGAAATTTATTTTATAAGTATTTTGACCTTAAGACTTCATCTCAATCATAATAATTCACTTTATATTGTATGAATTCAGTCTGATTATAATTATTCATCATAAGACTTCTTTTCAATCATATAACTTTTTCTTAATTCTTTCCTGATGTTTGTAAGACTTTAATGTATGAATTTTGACTTATCAAAAACATGTTTTACTTTGTAATAATTTTTCATCATCAAAATAAATTATTATGTCTCATATGACCTTTTCTCCTTTAAAATAAATATTTATCTTCATAGGATATTTCATGGTGTATGACTTTGGAAAATTACAAGATAATATAGAAGTATTATTCCATAGGCTAATTTCTCCAACAATAGGATAATTCATGCATGATTATGATATTTTATCTCAATACAATAATTTTGTTTTCCAAAAACACAGTGTGTATGACTTTATTAGCTCATAAGATAATTTACTTCATCGTGTATCCTATGCATTAGTATTTCTAGATTCATAGGATAATTTCCATAAGAAATATCCTCTCATATGATATTTCTTATATTTCATATGATAATTTACTTATGTCTTATTATATTTATTTTACATGAGACTCTCTTAAGATAATTAAATTTTTCAAATTCTGAATTCTAAAGCCACTCATAAGATAATTCTTCAACACATAGGATATTTTTTCAATGTTATAGGATATTTTTCTGAGGAAAATTTCTTCAAACATAAATAATATGTATTTAACTAAAAATTTAAAAATAAATAATAATTAAGAATATATTACGGATTCACCTAAAATAACTTAATATAAATTCATCAGTAAAAATAGAGATTTTGTGAGCATCAAAAATGTGAAATATTAGGATATATTGAAACAACATTAGTGTTTCTAGTAATATCCCCCTTCTTAATGATCATAAAAACCATAACAATTTTAAAAAGCTTTTATAGATTTTATATATATATATATACAAAGTATAGAAAATCTGAAATTTGTGATAAAATTTTGTGTTTTCTCTGATATTATCCCCCTTTTATGATATCAAAATAAAATAGAGGGTATTGAGATAAAAAATTCAATATAACACACTAAAATAAGTAAACTTGTGAGAATATATTGTATTGGAATGGATAAGGATTTGGAAAAATATATATGAATTGATTAAAAAATAAATTTAATATGAAATTTAAGACCAATAATAAACATTTAAATATATATAATTAAATAATAATAGGGAACTAAAATTTTCATTCATAGAAAAAACAAAAAACATTAAAAAAATTATAAAAAATAATCAAAATAAAAAATAATATATCAAAATTATTGACTAAGAGGTGGTTTGGGGGTATCTTTAGGGTTTTCATGTTTGATATCAAAGGTGTCTTTTAGATTTTTCTGAGTTGTGGGATACCTATCTAGAGGTGAATTCCCTATACATTTTTTTAACTCAAATCTAGTAAAGTGAATTTTCACACATATCAATCCTCTTGATAATAAGTTCTCTATATAAATCTTGTAAGACTGTGTATCCTTGCCAAATATTTTATCCAAAAACTCTGAGATAATCCTATAAATCAGACTTTAGAGCACATCTAGACAATAGAGTCCTTAATGCTTCCACTTGAGTTTATGAAAATATTTGAGAAAATATATTAGATATAGTGACTAGTTATAGTTCTATATAAGTAGACACTTATTTGCCTTTAGAAATCTAATTTTAAACTGGAACTTCCATCTGAGTTTCCTTCTCAAAATATTCCTTAGAATCAAAAGTAAAATCATTTTAAACTTCTATCCTAATCTCCATTAGCTTATCAGAAGTAATGAAAATGTTGTAATTTATGGTAAGAGCCAACTATTTTATCAATTTTATAGTGTTTTCAATGGAGGTTAGGTTATCTATTGAAGTCTTTTTTAGGGAGGCATTTCATTCTTCAATAAACATATTAAGATCATAGATGAATTTTTCAAGTCTTTGAATCCTATGCATGTAGTCGGCTTAGAAATCCTTAATTTTAGAAACTAAATCACTTTTTAATTGTTAAAGGGTGTCCAGAGAAACTAAATAAAATTTTAATTCTTGAATTCTCTATTCCAACGTATCCACATCTAATGAAAATTTTCTCAAATATTCAGAAACATTATCACTTTCCTTCTCAATGGGATATAATGCAATTGTTTGATAAAATTAAGATATCACTACTTTATTCAAAAAAAATATGTGTCTAATTTAACTTCAACTTTAATAGACTTAGTCTCCCCTAAGACTGAATTAAATAAATTTAATTTTATAATGGGTATATTCTTAGGAATTTTTTATTAATCCTTGATATTTTTCATAATCTCATCTAACTCAAACTTAGGAATAGAGTTTCTTTTAAACTATTCCACTTTTCTTTCAAACTACCCATTTATGTTTTCATTAAATTTAATTTATAAATTATTTTTTCTATAGTGAAATGAAGTTGAATATCTAATTTAATTATTTACCTAAATGGCCTGAAGGCCTTCATTTTTATTGATTTTTGATAACCCCCCTTTCAAGGGATGAGGGGGAACCCTTAGAATTCCCTTAGGCTCAGAGATTACAAGGCCTGTAGGCTTAGAAGATTACATGACCCAAAGGTCTTAGGGAATTCAACCAGACTATCTACAAGGAACTGCCCCTCCCCAGCATCTGCATCATTATAGTAGCTCTCCACCTTTGCATGGTCGTCTGGCTAGGCTTCTCGTGCAAGCACAGGCTGGTACTGATGGCATAGTCATACCCTCTCATTATGAAAATCCATTTGACTCTGCTCTGGTGAGTGCACCTACTCTGAATCCTCTTCTGGGGCTGCTCCTTCTTTTTTTAGTGTGTCAGGGGCAACTGCATGTGGCTCGAAGGCTTTGAGGTGGCCTGAGGGCCTTAAAGGTGGCCTGAAAGCCCTACTAACCCGAAGGCCTGGGTGTCCTGAAAGCCTTAAGGACTCCAAGCCCAAAACGGTGGCCCAAGGTGAATAGTTCCAGCTACTACAGTACCGAACCGTACCTGTTACAGTGCTACTACAGTGTTTCACAGTGTACAGTTCTGCTATAGTACCCGCATAGTGTATAGTGCTGCTATAGTACCTGCTATAGTACCCCCAAAAATATGCCTCTACCTGGTTTTGAACCTGGGTCTTGTAGAAGAACTTAAGGATGCCTCACCAACTGGGCTGAGGCTCATGTGATCTAATTCAATTATTTATTTCTCTTAAACTACTATGGATTCTTCTCCCTTTTAATTTTATTATTTAAGATACGTTTAATGGTCCAATTATCTTGTATTGGCCTTCAAAACTAGAGGTTTTTCCTTACTTCCTTCACTATATGAGATAACAATTTTAATTATCAAAAAATGAAAATTTTAACTATATAATTCATAGGAGTCTGGCCAATCGATCACTCTTCAATGGGCCCTGGTAAGATATTACTAGCTCTAAATTTTATACAAAAATCAATATTAGGATTGGAATTATATAGAAAGGTGAGAGTCTTTTTCTAACCACATTATATGATAAAAATCACTCAAGTATAATATGGAATTTTATCTTTGAGAATTAATAATATCTACTAAATTTTTATTCTCTCTAAATTTAGTGGCATTATCAACATGTAATTTATTCATAGTCTGATATGCACCAAATTTCTCTTTCAGGGTAACTATTTCCTCATATCCAGCATCAACTACATATGAAGGAATCCCATTAGAGATTAATTTCTTCCACATTCCCACTAAAATAGTTAATTATTTATTTAATCCAATATTTCATTTTTAGTAGGAATATAAAAAGTTCCAACAGCACCAACATCCATAGTTATAGGAACTTGACCGATAGAATTTCCAAAAACAACAGCTTCCAAGATATTTTCCCCCTCAAAACGAGTAGGTTCCTCTTCAACTACTTCTTCTTTAGCCTTGATGGGCATAAAATTATTTAGAAAATTATTCCATAAATAACCTATATTTTTAATCACTCCATCTCTAAATGTTTTCAATCTATGAAACCCGGTTTCTATATAATCACTTAGCTTAATCTCAACTCTTTCAAACATAAGAGTCAAAATCCAAATTAATGGATAAAAATTCCAATTATTTTTCTTATAATAGTATATATAACATATAATGTACCTAGAAAGATTTAATTTTTTTTCAATCAATAGCATATAAAGAAAATAAATGTCTGGAAATAATAATTTTTCAAACTCTCCATTCTATTCAGAAATCCTAGTCTAAATAAACTTGACTTGGATATTTCACTCATTTTATAATTCATTTACAATATTATTATCAGCAATTATATATCTAAACAAAGACTATATAATCTTAGTAGATATTACCTCATCCATACTAATAAGAGAAAATTTGAAATCATAACTTCCTTTATGAAGGCAATGAAAAACTTCATCTAACTCGACTAAAGATACTGAAAATTTATTATCATTAACATTCAAAACTACTAAGTCTTCATCATCATAAAAACTAAACTCAATATTCTTGAAAATATCTAAATTCATTGTCAAAGAAAAATTTGGTCCTCCTCTCATCAAAAAACCTCCCATACTTTGAATTTTAAAAATTTATTTAGCAAAAAATCAGTGTGGTTCTACCAACTGAAATCTATAGTTTTTACACTCAACAATTTTCAAGAAACTTAGGTCTCTTTGAGATTCTTTAAGTAGTATCGTTGTCTATTTTCAACTTCCCTATGCTTGGTGAGAGATATGGTTTGATGTTCAAAAACTTTTCATTTAGGGTGATAATGGTTTGGATTCGGGAGAGAAAGTGATCTTTGAAAGTTTTTCAATTAAGAGGGAGTGATATTTAAAGCTAAAATATTTAAAAATATATTTTATAAGGAATATTATAAGTCAATAAATGAGTGATATGGAATAACAAAAAAATAAAACTTTAAAATTAATAAATTCATGTTCCAATTGGTGACACAATAAAAAATTTCAATAAATAAAAGTAATTTAAATAATAAAAAATAATATATTTAATTCTAGAATGATTAATTAAAAATAAAATAAAAATAATTTAAATTCAAATAAACCCAATTAATTTTTAATAAAATAAAATCTATCAGTAGGTAAAGTATAACAACCCATAATTTACATACATTGATATTAAATCAAATTTGAAGAATATTAATTACAAAATATAACAAATCCATGACAGGACCATATAGGTATAGTGTATTTATAAACTAGGAAACATAATAGACTGGTTCATAAGACATATTCATTGTCTCTCAATTATTTCGTCATAACTAGACCCCTTTCTGAAATATCTTACTTAATACCCTTATTCATGACCTAGGGAAAAGAAACATATGAATGGGTGAGCTCATATTCTTAGTAAGGGTAAACAAGGGAGATATCAATCATATCAAAATCATAAGACATAAGAACATAACATTTGAAATTATTATCCTACATGTGAAAGATAATGATATCATGCCATGGGATAAATCATGAAAGTTTATAAGAATCAATGAACATGATCCCAAAATTCATTACATAAGACATGAAGTTTTTTTGAATACAAATAAGTATAGAAAATCATTTCATATTATTCAAGGCTCATTTCTAAGACCACTATAGTGGAAAAAGTCCATTACTGAACTGAGTTCACTCCTTATTCTAGCCCTAAATTACTGAACCGATATCATTTTCCATTTCATCCATGTTTATCTCATGAGATATAAATCTTTAACCAATGCATTGGAGGTAGATATATGTCCCACCCATCTTATAATGAAATCATTCTTACATTTTCCACAAAAACATAAATCATTCATCATAGCATAACCCAAGGAATAAAATGAGTTTCTTAAACATTATTTCATCAAAACATAATCCATGTAAAACAAATGGATTTCATAAATATAATTCAATAAAAAAATAATAAAAACATAGGAATAATAGGGATATTATACTTGAAACATAACCCTATTAAATAATTCCATCTTAGATGGAAAATAATTTTGATTGAACACTTGAAATTAATTGTTGAGGAAAATATCCTTTCTTCTTCAAAAAAAATTCTTTTATCAAAATTTCATGCAATTTTAAAACAAAAGAATTTATTTTAAAATAAAATTGAAATGTTTTATAGGAAGCTTCATGTAAATAATTATTTATGAAAATGTAAAAAATATGTTCATGTCGTATAATTTAAAAAAAACATTTTCATCATACTTTTGTCGGAAAATTCAAAAGGTACCTCATATTGAATAACGACAAAAGATTACTTTCATAACATTTAATAAAAAATCACCAATGGGTAAAATTGAATTTAAAAAATTATAGAATAATATAAATAATATTAAATATTTAGGAAACATGGATGTGAATCATAAATATACCCCAGTAAATACTTACATATAAACAATCTCGGATAATAATGAGATTGTGAAATTATCCCTTACCTTAGGTTTGATTTCCTTTGTATATATCTGAACCTCCTGTATAATAATTTAAATAATTTCATTGAGTTATTTCAAAATCATAGTAATTTTTATTATATCATATATGATCATATTATCTTCTATTTGTTAATAACATTTCATTATTACTTGTTATTCGAGTATTAACTGCTTCATTTTCTTATGTATGTTTTGTCAAAAAAAGTTCCAGTTATCCCTCATAGTTTATAGTTGTATAAATAAAAAATGATATTAACATTATATATATCATATTTATTCATTATATACATTTATATAATCATGATTTAATGAATATCATGTATAATATATCACATCACATTGTGGAGACGGTAGGTCGTACGTACGCACGAGCAACGATATCATTCTCATAATTGTTGAATGGTATTTAAGTGAATTATGTATAATGTTTCATAATTAATTTCGAGTTATAATAATCATATATAGTTGTCATTTTCATCATTATACTCATCCAATTAAGGTGGTTGTGAAAAAAATATTACACCACAGTGTCGAGACGGTAAGCCGTACATATGTACGTGTGGTGATTTCGTTTTTCATCGGATGGATAGAAAGTGGAATGTTGTTGTTCCCTAATAATAAAATATAATTATTTAATTGATACTATATTTATTACTTTATAATGAAACAACTCATGAAGATGAAGTAGAAGAACAAAGAATTTTGAAAGAATCAGTAGAGAAGATTACATCTTCTTCGATGTGCTTCATCTAAATCTCCTCTTAGAGAACAATAGTTGGCCTTTGAAGAAGACCAGAACCTCTAGAATGTAACTAAGGAAGTTGATAAGGTAAAATAGTAGGGTATGGATGATCTTTACGGCTTAAATTGAAGTGAATAGGTGAGGGAGGAGGTTCCCTTTTATAATTGAGGTGAGGTGCATTTTTAGGATATCCAAAAATATTAATTTATAATAAACCCAAACCCCATCCAAAAACCTAAAAAATGTCCCAATTTAAAATATGATATGAAATAGGGTTTTAATATCATCAAAAAAAATATTTTAGACAAGTTTTTATGTAAATTTAAACCTTATCATTTTAATTAATACTTATTTATTCTATTTAATTTTTAACTAGGGTAACAAATATTTCAATATTAAAAGGGTGAAATATTTACTTATTTGATGTAAATTAGACCATAAATAAATACCTTAGAATATTTTATACCATTTAATAACTATTATATATTTTTTAAATTTAAATAATTTAATAAAACATTATTTTTATAAACAATCAATAGTGTCAATTTTGACACTATTCAATTCAATGATTTTTATAAATATTAAGATAAAAAATTTACTTATAAAAAACTATTTTATTTTGTTAATAAGAGGTAAATTTCATATGTAAAATTAATTAGACATATTAATTATCCTAAATTATATTTATTTTAACATTTTTAATAACATTTATTTGTTATCTCTATTAATAAAATAATTACTAGATCAATTTTGTGTAATTATTTAGTATACTTATTTTTTGAATAAAAATTAAAAAAATACTATGATGAATATAAATTCACTATATTTCATAAGAATATTTTTAGTCGAATTTATCTTCTATAAAATCTAATATTTAAAATTTTATACTTATTAAATTATGAATGTGACAACTTTAACATAACTTTAAATAAAATAATATAAGTGTCACAATATCTTCTATAAGGATCCAAATGGTCACTAACTCAACCCTTGGATTTTTATGGTCTATTTATACTCGAAAAATAATATTTGGTCAAGTTTTTGGGTCTTTTATGGTTAGTATCATTTTAATTAAAATTATTTTATTGATATCACATCAATTAATTAATTTTTACATCATAAAGGTATAAGTCTTTAAGGTAATTATTTATTTCCTAAAAATTAAAAAAAACATGATAATGAAAAAAATATATATTTAAAATGATTATTTATAATATAATTTATCTTCTTTATATCCTTATATAAAAAAAATATTTAGTTATTAAAATTTTAGTGAGAGATATTTAACTTTTTTTAAAATAAAAATAAATTAAAAGTCATAATCTCATCCAAGTGGATTCCAAAGGACACCATCTAGACCCAAGGATGATTTAGGTCAAAAAAATCTCATCCAATGGTGTTAACACAAGTGTTAGGGTAATTTTATAATAGTATTCTTACCCATAATTACCTAGTTTACCCTTTTACCGTATTAATAAAAATTACTAAAGTTATTATTCATAATGCTCAAAAATAAAATAAATCTATTTACATAATTTGGACCTACAAATTCTAAATATGGAATTTATTTTTTCAAAATTAAAAACACAGAAGTTTCAATAATTAATTTAAAATTAATCTCATTATCGAAAAGAGAGAATGAGTTTTAAAAGTTATAATATTGCAAAAGATTAAAATGTTTTTAAAACTGAATTCAATGTAAAATTAATGCTAATGATATAAATTATATTTAATCATAAAAATATATTCTATTTATACTTTAAAACCATTAAATATTATAATTTAACTATATAAATAATTTTGATGAAAAAATTTATTTCCATTTAAAATTTAGTGTATTTTTACTATTCATCAAAATTTGAAAGTTAGTAGAAAAATATTAAAATTTCATCCAAAATAAATTTTTATATCTCTCTTCCAAATAACATGTTTATATTTTCATATAAAAATTATTAATGTGTTAAAATATTAATTTAAAATGAGTTTGCTGTTAAAAGGCAAAAAAATGCCCTTTTGAAAAAAAACATATAGGTTTTTATACATCAAATAGGGTTTATTCATACCCTATGACAAAAATATATATTGGATGAAAATAATAAATATTTTATTAATTATATAACATATATATTTCATTAATTTAGTTTACTAATAGTAATTCACTCGATTTATTAATACAAAAATACAAATATATAATTGATTTATATTTTTTAATAAATAATTGGTAGTGAATGATTTCAACATATATTTTCATAAGTTAATTATATTTATTCCAAATAAACTAAAATCTAGGATAAAATGGTAATTTTATACTAAGGGCATCTCATGGTTCACTTAAACTCACGATTACATGGAATGTAAGATATTGAAGAATTTAAATTATTTAAAGAAGATATTTCATAAAAACATTTAAGTGTTACATAAAGGATTTGTAAATATATCTACCAGATGATATTAATTACTAATGGATTCAAGAGAGATATCACATTTTTTGTGTGATCTCTCAATAAATGATTCTTTAAAACAATATGTTTGATTCTTGAATGATTTATTATATTTTTTGAAATTTTGATAGTACTTGTGTTATCACATTATTTTGGTACATGATCAAAATTAAATCTGAAGTACATCCACATGTGTTTAATCCACAACACTTAAGAAAAAAACTATCCACTGTAATGCATTCAGCTACAGGATTTGATAATGTAATATAGTGTTGATTCTTACTTGAACATAGAACTAAATATTTTCTAGAAAGTGGAAGGTTCCTGAAGTCCTTATCATATATAAATGATAACCTCTAAATTCAACATCAAAATATGAAACTAATTCAAAAACATAAGTTTTTTAAAAAATTATTTAAATATAAATAGTTCCTTTAAAATAAATTAAATATATAGAACCAACCTGGGTTATCCCTAAACTGGATACACAATCCGTCCTGTATCAAAGCCTGAAGGGTGTTCCAAATCCACATGGGTTGGTAAAACTTTCTTTGAAAACAAGAACTACCTTTGGGAATTATTTATCCCACAATAACTAAACAATCAATAGTTAAAATATATAAATGAAATACAACATACCAATACAAAGTTATAAATGATGTGTTAAGGAGTATAAGGAAAATACAAGTTCCAAACCAAAATATGTAAACCAAAGTAGTTGAGACTGACAACTACCCACACCATGTGATATGAGGGAAAACATCCCACTATATAACCTATAAACTCCCACACCCCACTAACATAGATTCCCACTGCCACTGTGTGGTGCCTTTCCTTTACTAGTTTTTTATAAAACAAGATCAACACACACCCAAAGGTAAGTGTGTTGTATGAGAAAATGATCCTAGTAGGATCCCACCAAGTTTTCATAAGTAGTCATTATAAAACAAACCAAGTATTATCATTTAAAGAAATATAAGGCATAAAATATATCTTTATATAGTTTTTCAATAAAATTTTGGATTCCAACCTTTTTAGAATCATTTATAAAGCATGAATAGAAAATCCATTTTCAAAGCATTTACCAATAAACCTTTTCTCAAAGAATTTATAAATAACTAATACAATAGAAGAACCATGAAAACTAGTCCTAGGTTAGGTTAGGTATGGGTTATCTAAGATCCTAACATCTCAATTATCAAATGAATAAGTACACACAAATCTTTAGAAAATGATCTTAGGGGTGAAAGAACACCCTAATAAGTGAACCCTCTGTCATAAAAAAAATTCGTTAGAGTTATATCACAAATTCATCCTAGTTGTACAAAAACAATCCTAGTGTGATTATTCTAATATATCCACCCCATAAGTACCCCTGGTTCCCATGTACCATAGCTCACACTTGTAGGCTTCTAATTTCACAAGCATCTCAAACTTGGAGGTTTTAATTTTCACAGTTCAAATCATTTCAAGGGCACATCACACATCAATAATCAAACTTCCCAAATTCAAAATAAAACATGCTTTGAAATTAATTTCCATTTTCAATAAACAAAATTGAAAATGAATTTTATAAAATAATCCCAAACTATCATATTTAAATAATCATAATCCATTCCATTAAATAATTTAGAAAAAACAATTTAAAATGAACAAGCAATCATTGTTTATAAATATAGTATTTTCATTAAACCACCCACCTCAAACACTTGGTATTTCCAAAAAAACAAAAAGGATCCACATTCCAAGAGTAATGAAGGCACATAAGAAGAAAATAGGATCCATAAACCATGAAACCCATATCAAGAAACTTTTATTCAACAAACTCTAGATCAACGGAGACAATAGAAACCACTTACCAAGATAATTTCTGAAGAAGCACACAAAGATCTTAGTTGATCCAATATCCACCTTCATATCTCACAACAGAACTATAACAAACCCCATTATATCATGACACAACCCATAGATCAAGACATAACATTCCTAGTCTATGGTTATATCCAAGATGAAGAGAGGGGGTATAGAAGAACGGTGAAGAACAATAAATAATGGGCTTCTACCTCAAGTTTTTGAGATCCAACACCCCATGATCCATTAAAATTTATCTTCATAAGAGTTGGGATCTCCATAATCTCCAAGAAGAACCCCTTGATTTGATAGAATAGGCCATATAAGGATGAATAGGGTTAACAAGAGGCATAATAGGTTTAAAAATAATTTTCAAATTTGTTAATTCTTATTGTATGGTTTGGTCATATAGTTTAAAAAACCATGCACCAACCATGCCCCCATTTCTATCCATTGGAGTAGCCTCAAGGTTTGGATACATAGTTTGACAAACCATTTTCCTACTATGTGAAACACCTCTATCTTAAACCACTATAAGTCACATAGTTTCTAAGTAATGCTACAAAGTTTTCCCCAACCATGTGATAATTATGCACATGACTAGAAAACTCCAAAATTTCTTAAAAAAACACCCAAAACAACTCAAGAATGATTAAAAATAAAATATGGTAAAAATGAATATACATACCTGAATGTGATATTATGATGTGATAATTATTCCCACTATATCACTTTTTTCCAAGAAACTCAAGTTAAGAAGATTGGTCAAAAAAAGATAAGTTCATTGCTCCCTTGTTATCAATTCTCATTCCTAAATCTCATGAGAATCTATTCTATGCTTCCACAAAACTTAGACCAATAGAATATAATTACCATGTAGAATATTTTTCTAATAATTAAAAACATTAACTGGTCATTCTAATACTAACATATCTAATTCCAAATCAAGCCCTTCCCAGATCATAACATGAGAGGGATCAAGATGATACTTCTTAAACTGAGACACATGAAAAATATCATGGATTGAAGAAAAATGAGATAGAAAATCTTATTGATATGCCATTTTTCCAATACACTTAGTGATATCAAAAGGACTCACATATCTCATATATAATTTCTCTTTCTTCCCAAGCTGATAGTGGCCCAACTGAGGTAAAACCTTCAAGAACACTCAGCCGCCTATTGAAAATTCCATAGGACAACACCAATGATCTGAATAATATTTCTATAGACATTGATCCATTAATATTTGTTTATGGATAATCAAAATCTATTCCAATTTCTCATTAAATCCTTGGTTCCATAATATAAATTTCACCCACCTCAAACCAACAAAGAGGTGACTTACATGGTCAGTCGTATAAAGCCTCAAAGGGAGCTATCATGTTGTAAAACTTGTAACTATTATTTTAAGAAAACTCAACTGGTCCCAAATAGATTTCCCAAGAGCGTTTAAATTCCATGGTACAAGCTTGGAATATATCCTTCAAAATCTGAATTGCTCACTCTATCTGTCCATTTTTATAAGAATGGTAATTCATGCTCAATTTAACTTGAGAACCCATCACTTCATGGAGGAATTTACAAAAAAGTTAAGTAAACTAGGATTCTCTATCCAAAATAATAATATAAGGAACCTCATGTAACCTCATAATCTCCAAAACAAATAGATTTTCCAAATCCTTAACCTTGTAAGTGCCTCAAATCAAGATGAAATGAACCAACTTGTGTAGTCTACCAATCTCCACCCATATGTAATTATTCCCTCGGGGATTCAATGGTAACCCAAAGATGAAATCCATGGATACCTTATCCTATATTTGTATGGGAACTATGAGAGTATAAAGTAATTGAAAAGGCTTGTGGTATTCAGCCTTAATCTACTGGTAGGTGTAGCAATGATACACAAAATCAGTTATTTCACATTTCAAACTTGGCCACCAAAACCAAAACTTCATGTCACAATTATCTTCATTATACCAATATGAACAACCTATTAATAATAATAAAAACTTTTTACCACAACCTTCCTCACAAATAAAGAAATGAAATACCAGTTTTTGAAATAGAGAATTCCTTCTGAGGAGAAATAACACTCATCAATAATCTACACAACATATAAAGAGTTCCTAATACTCTTTAACTTTTCATTTTATTGTTACTTCTAAAAAATTGACTTGAGAAGAGACAAAATCAACATAGAACTATACATAACTATACTTGTATTTTCCTTCACCACATCCATGTGCATCTAAGCAAAGAGTCGAATGATATTTCATTCATCTTTTGATTTCATCATTTCTTGAGAGGGAAAATTTCTACTTAGATCATCTAAAACAACAATCACCTTATATGGGGTATAAGTAATGTCGAAGTTGAATTACTAAAGATACTCCACCCATCGCCTCTACCTAAGGTATGTTTCCTTATAATAAAAGATGTAACTTAAACTCTTTTAGTTAAAATTAATAGTGAACCTTTCCCCAAATAGGTAATGTTAGTAAATCATAAGATCACACATAACTGCAATAAGTTCTAAATCATGGGTGCAGTAATTCTTCTTATGTGACGGAAGTTGATAAGGGTTGCACGCCACTACATGATTTTTTTTATAAGAACGCATCCCAAAATAGCACCTGAATCATCACATAACACCATATAGACCTTTCCTACTTCTAGTAAAATCAAAATAGGTGTTTCGGTCAGATTTTTCTATAATTCATCAAAGGAGTTAGAAAACTTAGAACCCTATATAAATTTTACCCCTTTCCTAGTAAGAACAGTCAATGGAGATGAAATATTTGAGAATCACTTCACAAACCACTGATAAAATTCTACCAAACCCAAGAAGATTTGAATCTCAAATTTAGTTTGTGGTTGATCCCATGACAATGCATCTTTCACATGCTCAAGATAAATTGATATTCCATGTTCCAAAACCAAATTACCTAAGAACTTAACTTCTCAAATCCAAAAATTAAATTTCAATAACTTAGAAAAAAGGTGGTGATCCCTCAATATTTTTAAAATGGATTTTGGGGGATTAATATTCTCTTCTTCACTTATCAAATAAAATAAAATTTCTTTCATGAATACTAGGAAAAATTAATCAAGGTATCAGTGGAAATAAGATTCATCAGGGACATGAAATCAGATGAAGCATTCTTTATACCAAATAGTATCACAAGATATTCACAGTGTCCATACATACTCCTAAAGGTAGTATTTGGAATATATGACTCCTTAACTCTATGTTGATGATACCAAAACCAAAGGTCAATTTTCAAGAACCACTTTTCACCATTTAATTAATAATATAATTCATATATAATATTATAATTAAAATTATTCTTAATTATTATTAAGTTGATATTTTGGTAATTGACACACAAACGGAGAGTCTCATCAGCCTTTTTGGTGAAAATCACAGTGGATTCCCCCAGTGATGCACTAGGAATAATGAATCCCCTAGCTTTCAAATCATCCAAATTAAGATTTAATTATTTCAATTACATTGGAGAAGTATGGTATAATGGAATGGAAATAAATTGAGTTCTTGATGATAACTCAATTGAAAACTCAACTTTCCTCTCTGAAGGTAAACTAGAGAAATAATCTAGAAACACTTTAAGAAATTTTATAACCACCAAATAAATATAAAAACCTATAGCTTCATCCCCAATTTCATCTAAGAAAGAGGAAATAAATTTTACAAGTTTTGATAAAGGAGGTCATGCTCAACTAGATCACAGATCCCACTCTCTCTGAAATACTAAGGAGTTCCCATTAGAGTTCATAAATAATACCAATTAATGATATTAATCAATCTCCACTTTATGTGAAACTAAACAATCCATATTGAGGATAAAATCAAAGATATAAAAGTTTATAACAATAAAATCCCAAACTAGATCAACTTCTAATATCAAAATAGAACACGGGGGACATCAAAAACCTTATTCCTTATTTTTTACAAGAGGAATAATCAAATCCATGATAAAGGGAATGGGTTCCATTGGAATTTTTAAATGACTCATGAAGAAGTTTTATATAAAATAATTATAGGCACCAATATCAAATAAAATGGTCTCTAAAGATGAATCAATAAATATAGTATCGCTCACAGTTGTAAGAATCATATTAACTTTCACCAGAGAATCTTCCACTATGTGTAACTGCTTCATTCTATAGGCATGTTATTGGAACCCTATAGTATTTGAAGCATATGATAGTACTAGAAACAATTTAGGTAAATACAATTATGTGTAATAATGTGGAGTAGAAAGTGTCTGGAATAAAATTTTTAAGTGACCTCATTATCCACAAGAATTATATATTTTAGGAGGTGTAGGGAAAATATGTCTCATGTACCCTATATTTCCACATTGGTAATAACTTAAAGGTATATTTATAGTTTTTTTGAAGGTGTGGTATAATTACAATACTAGGATCCATTTCCACCACCCTTACAGATCTCATTCCACTTCCTCTTTTTTCTAGAAGTGACATAGAAACTACCACTAGGAGGAAGAGTAATCCCAAATAGACCTAAATTTCCTTCCATGTAAAATTCTTCCATTATGGATCTATCCAAAACCTCAGAATATGTGGTAAGATTCTTAATAAAAACTCTATATTGAATATCTAGACACAAACCCATCTAAAACCTTTAGAAATTTAACTTATCATTTGATTCTATCTCATGTGAGAAATAAACTAGTTCGGAAAAGTTGTTGGCATCTTCCATTACATCTTGGTCATCTTTTTTAAGGGGTAGGAACTCCATGGATTTACCTATTGTCAAAAATTTAGGGTAAAACTATAAGAAAAATATGGTACTTAAGTATTTCCACTCCAAAACTTCATATTATTTTATATGATAAATTATTTCCCATAATATCTTTCTCAGGAATTTGATCATGAAGATGGACCATTTCACTTTTATAGAATATGGAGTTTTTATAAAATTGAAAATCCACTTGATCTTATTTAACCAGTCCTCTGCTTCCTAAAGACCATTCATTCCTTAGAAGGATAGTGGTTTCTTATGGAGAAACTCTTTGGCTCAATCTTTATCTCCTATAGTCCATAGTTTCACTTCCCTATCTTTAGTTGTGGTAGGGAAAACACCATGGTTTATGGAATGGACCACTGCCACTACTAATTCAACAATATTCTAATCTACAGAGGTTTTCCTCATAGAACATCGTCTATAACACCCTCCTAAGAAATTATAGTAATCCTTCAAGGGGGAATGGTACTACATAAAACAAATAATAAAGACCATAAAAAAGGTGATCAAACTTAGTTTGAACAAATAAAACATAATCAAAGAACTAAGATTAGACAAAAACTCAACACAAAATATGCACTTCCTAATATCCCATTGTAACTTAAGGCTCACTATGATGAGAACTGGTTGGGAACTCACTTATAACCTACCCCTAAAGTCCCAAAAATCCTATCTTCTGTCTACTAAAACATACAAAGACATAATTAAAATAGTAAAAGAAACTTAATCTGATAATAATTTTTCATTAACTAACTTAGGTCATCCCTAAACTAGACACCCAACTCGGCTCATGGAAAGGATTAAATAGAATTATCAATCCCTATGGGCTAGTGAAAATCACCTGGGGATAAATAAATACTTTTGGGAATGATTTGTCCCAAAATAATTTAAACAATAAATAGTTGGAATATATAAAATAAATACAACATACTAATACAAAGGCAGATATTGAAAGTTAATGAGTAAAAGGAAAATACAAGTTCTAAACCAAAATAGGTAAACCAAAGTAGTTGATACTAATAACAACCCATCACCATGTGATATTAGGGAAAACATCCCACAATTTCACTATAAAACTCCCACACCCTAACAACACAGATACCATTTTCCACCATGCAGTACCTTTTATTTACCTATGTTAGATAAAACAAGATCTATACACACTCAAAGTCATATATAGGGTGTAAGAAAAACAAGCCTAGTAAGATCCCACCAAGTGTTTCATAAGTAGCCTTTATAAAATAAAATAATCATGATCATTTAAATAAAGATAGGTTATGAAATATACATTTACAAAGTTTTAAAAAAGCATGTAAATCCACCATTTTTAGAACCATTTATAAATCATGCAAAAAACCCATTTTCAAAGAATTTAATAATAAACAGTTTCTCAAAGAATTTATAAATAACCAATACAAAATTATCACCATATAAATTAGTCCTAGGGTAGGTTAGGTCTAGGTTATCTATGATCCTCACACATCAATGATCAAATGACAAAGTGTACACAAATCCCTATAATATAGGCTTAGGAATGAGAGAAATTCATAATAAGTGAACCATATCTCATAACAATGTTTAGTTAGAGTTGTAGCATAAATACATTCAAGTTAGCTATAAACCATACTAGTGTGATTGTCCCAATATATCCCCCTCCAAAGTACCCCATTTTTTCATGTGACACAACCCATACTTGGAGGATTCTAATTTCACAAATGGACTATACTTGGAGGCTTTAATTTTTATGGTTCAAAACATTTCAATGACATATCACACATTAGTAATAAAACTGCTAAAATTTACAATAAAACATGATTTGAAATACATTTCCATTTTCAATAAAAAAATGGGAAAATGATTTTATGAAAGAATCCAAAAAAATCACATTTCAAGTATAATAATTCATGCCATTAAATAATTTAGAAAAAACCAATTTAAAATGAGAAAGAAAACATGTTTTATAAATAAATTATTTTGATGAAACCACCCATCTCAAACACTTGGTATTTAAAAAAAATGGATGAAATCTATACACCAAGAGGAATGGAGGATCCTAATAAGAAAAGGAGGTACCTAAACCATGATACCCATAACAAAAAACCCATATTAAACAAACTCTAGATCAATATATACAAGAGAAACCACTTATTATGAAAATTCCTGAAGAAGCACACAAAGATCTAGGTAGATCTAGTCTCCACCCTCCTCTCTCACAATGGACCTATAAGAAACACCATTGGACCATGACACAACCCATAGATCCATCCATAACATCTGTGATATGTGGTTTCTTCCAAGTAGAAGAGAGTAGATCTAGAAGAATGATGAAGTACATCAAAGAATGGGCTCTTACCATGAGTTTCTGAGATCCAAAACCCTAAGATCCATCAGAATCGCTCTTTGAAAGATTTGGGATCTCCAAAATCACCAAGTATAACCCCTAGAGTTGAGATCCTAGGTATTAGGAGGAAGAATAGGGTTAACAAGAGGAATATGGGATTTAGAGAATAATTTTTTGATTAATTAATTCTTTTCACATGGTTTGGTCACAATATTTAAAAAAATGTGCACTAACTATGAACTTATTTCTATACATTAGAGTAGTTTCATGGTTTGGTTACATGGTTTGACTAACTATGTTCCAAATATGTGAAGAACCACTATCTTAAACCACTACAGGTTTCACAGTTTCTAGTGAATGTCGCACAGTTTGGCCTAATCATGCACCAATAATGTACATGCCCAAAAAACTAAAAAAATTCCCAAAAATACCTAGAATAACCCAAGAACAATTAAAAACAAAATATGGTCAAAAAATAATATAATTTCCTTAAATTTAAATCGATATGTGGTATTAAAATTCTTTTGGTAGCAGTTAAATGAGATTCTTTAGAATTTTCCTGAAATCTAGCATAAAGACATACAGAAAACATAATGTCTAGACTACTAGCAATTATATATAAAAAACTTCCAACAATTCGACTATATAACTTATTGTTAACTATACTACCATATTTATCCAAATCAATTTAATATTGGGAACTCATGGGTGTTTCATATACTTTGTTATCTTCAAGTCTAAAACTTTTATATAAATCATGTATGTATTTAATTTGATTCAAAACACTTGAAAAGTGTTTTTACTAAATTTAAAATTCAAGAAATAAATTTAATTCAACCATCATGATTATTTCAAATTCCTTTTGCATGAGATTTAAAAAATCATTACACAAATTCTAATTTATTTAACCAAAAATCACATCATCAATATAAATTTGAAAAGGTAAAATATCCTTTGATGAAGTTTTATTAAAAAAAGTGGGGTCTACCAAGCCCATAGAAAAATAATTTGATAAAAGGAAATAAATAAATCCTTTATACCTAGATCATAGTTCTTATTTAATACCATAAATATCTTTCATATGTTTAAAATTTGAATTTGTAAAAGTGAGTTTTTCAAACCTAGAGGTTGTTCAACATATACTTCCTGCATTAAAAATCCATTTAGAAAATCATATTTAGCATCCATATATAAAATATTAAATTTAATGTGAGATACATAGGCTAAAATAATCCAAATAATTTCTATTCTAGTTAAGGTGGGAAAGGTTTCTTCATAATATATTTGTTTTTATTGATTATAACATTTAGCTACTAATCTAACTTTATTTCTAGTAATCACACCATGATCATCTTACTTATTTCTAAATACCCATTTAGTTATAATAAAAGGATGATTATACGGTTTATCAACTATTTACCATACCTTGTTCCTCTTGACATAGTTTAATTCTTCTTGCATTTCTAATAACCAACTCTCATCACTCAAAGCTTCTTCTATAGTTTTAGGTTCAAGATGGGATAAAAAGCATAAAATTTAACAAAGTTTCCAAAACTTATTCTAGTTATAAATACTTCATCAAGTCTTCCTATGACAATATCTAAAGGTTGGTTTTTAGGGTTTTATGTTGTAAAGGCGATACACTTTCATGTTCTTCATATTCTATCCTTTCAGGACTAGATTTTTCTTAATAATTTTCTAGATTAGAATCCTTTTATCATAAAAAAATAGTTTCAAGTATCAAGTTATCCATAAAATCACTTAGGTAATCAACTTGAATTTTATTATGATCAAAGGGATCACTTTTATCACATTTGATAAGATTAAATTCTTCAATCATCATTAACATTTTATTAAAAAATCTATAAGATTTAGAAGTGGTAGACTAACCTAAGAAGATTTTTTTATTATCCTTTAAATCGAACTTACCAATATTATCCTTAGTGTTCAAAATTTACAATTTTATCCAAACACTTTGAAGTATCCAACCTTTCGTTTTCTATTATTCTATACCTCAAAAGGTGTTTTCTTCAATATAGTACTTATTAAAACTCAGATAATTACATATCATTTTGTGTTAACAACTTCATCCCAAAAATATGTATACATTCTATATTCACATAACATGGTTCTAGAAATTTTTATAAGGAAATATTCCTTATTTTAATAACACCATTATATTGGGATTTTATAAGGTAAGATAAGGTGTGTTTAATTCCATGTTTTGAGAAAAAATAATGGAATCTATGATTCTCAAAATCTCCCCCACTATCACTTCTCAAAGAAACAATTTAAATATCTTTTTCATTTTTTACTATCTTGTAGAAAATTATAAAATCGTAATATAATTCATTATTGGGATTCAAAAATTAAACACAAGTAAATCTATAAAAAACATCAACTAAAACATAAACAAAAGACTTGTCGCCTAGGATTTCAGTTCTAGATAGTCCAAACAAAAACATTTAAATAATTTTGAATATTCTATAAGAAGCAACCACTTTAATTTTTTTTAAATATGAATTTTGTTTCTTACTAATTTAGTATGCATCAAATAACTTCTTTTTATCCAAATTAAGTTAAGAAAAATCAAAAATCAAGTTATTCTTATATAATTTCTTCAAATAATAAGTGTTGTAGTGACGAAGTACCCTGTGAAAAATATAATATTCATCCATTTCATCATTCAAATGGTTGTCATTATATTTACACAAATAATTCAAATATAATTTGTGAAAATTTTCAGTTCTTAGTTCTCTAAATCTAAGAAACATATCTTTGAAAATTTAACAATAATTATTAGAAAAATAAATTGAAAATACATCATCATAAATTTTAGGGATACTTGTCAGGTTATGTTTCGGGGCTTTAACATAAAGAACATTTTTGATAAGAACTTAATCTATATCTCTAACCAATCCAAATCCAATTATGTTTCCCTTATAATTCTCACCAAAAGTGACATATCCTCTAAAAACATTTGAGTATGGGTGAAAGTTTTTAAATACTTCGCTCATATGCCTTGAATAGCCAATATACATATACCACTTTACATGAATGTACCTGTGAATTTTTTTCTACAAAATAGATTAAAAAAAGATTATTTGGTACCCATATTCTCTTGGCTCTAGTTATATTGTAACTAATGATTTAGTAATCCAAATCTGTTTACATTGAAAAAAATTATATCCTCGAATTTAGATAAATTATTTGAAATAAAGGCACATTTAACACCATATAATTGAGGTTTTATGATAGAAAAACATTTTCATTATGAAAATTTGTTATATAATAAAAAAAACTACATTAGACATATTTTTATTACTTTTTTGGGAACAAAATAATTATTTTACAACATAGGCTTATCTCTATTACTTTCTATTCCAATTTTATCTTAATTTTCTTTATTCTTTCCAATTATTTGATCAAAGTAAATCTCCCATTAGTAAAAACACATGTAGAATCATTTAAATATTTAACTTTATCAAATAATTTTTGAATTCTGTTATTATGTTCAGTACAGTTTTGCAATAAATTTTTCAAAATAAGATTTAAATTTTTAGATATGTTTTCACAATTAATTTTTTCAGTTATCATAAAATCATAAGATTTTTTGAGTCACTTTTGTTTATTTTTAATTGATTCATACTTTACCTCTAATATATAAATGTATTCATTTAGATCTTCAAAGATTAATTTTTCATTTTAAGATTCATATTTAAAAGAGTAAACAAATTATACCTAATGTTCTTGAGCCATATAACATGTGTTTTCCTTTTGATTGGAATTTCCTACTTCTGAGTTAGTGAATGAATCATCATTATGGTCTTCAGAAGTAATCTAGGTAGTCATAATTTATTTCTTATCATTTTTATTATAATCATATTTTCTATAAAACAACTTTTCTAATTTCTTTTACTCTTTAAACTGAGGATGATTAGGTTTGATGTGTCCTAATTGCATCCATTCATAACATCTCACTTATTTGAAATTTCTATAAAATTTATTATACTTGTAGAAGGTTTTTTTGAAACACATTCTCTTATTATATAAATTGTTGAACTTACTTGAAAACTAAGAAAGTTCACTATAAAATTATGAATAGCTTGATTCTTCTTCATTAGATGATTCAGATAATAATTTCTCTTTATCTTTATTCTCAACCTTAGAAGTAAAAAAATTCAAGGCATCATTTTCCTTTTAAATCATTTTATGATCAACTACTTCATATTCCATCTCATATTTATGCATCATAAGAGTTATTATAAGATCCTTTATTTTCATATATTTTACTAAATTTTATTATCTTATTGTAGTTGAAAGTCCACTCCATTTAAATGGTAAAACTATGAAAACTTTTGATGAATGGTCTGGTTCTAGAATTAGAGAACCCGAGGAAGCTACATCATTAACAATATCAGCTAATATTACACTCATATAAGTTATGATTTCACCTTCAACCATTCTACATGTGTCAAGATTAAACTTGGAAGTACTGTATCTAATTTTTCTAACATTATATGTCCCTACATAGATAATAGAAATATTAGTCCACATACCATGAGATACATCACACTGAAAAACTTGATTAAATTCATCTGGTATTAAACCATATATGATAGAATTCATAACTTTAAAATTCAGGTCATATTCAACTTCTTGAGTAAAATCCCACTTCTCTGGTTCTCCTTCAGGAATTTCATAAGGATTGGTATCTTTTAGATAAGCTTTTCATCCAAATTTCTTCAAGTATATAATTATCCTAGATTTCTAACACCCTTATTTTTCTCTATTGAAGTACAATGCTTGAATAATAGACATTAATTATTTGGAATAAACCATTTTAGAAATAATATATATCATTAGATTTTAACTGGTAAAATTTGGAAACTCAAAATTCAATGCTTTAATGCCAATTTTTATCCCATTAGGAGTTTCATGATGACTTGAGAGAGGGGTGAATTGATTACTTAAATTTTTACCAACTTAAAACCACCCTCTTTAAAATTGTATCAAATATTACCCTCACTATTAATCAAATATTAAGTGAAAAAAAATAAATAGTAGGATAAGGATTATTTTTATAGTGGTGTAACATCTCATTAACTCCTTTTAGGTATTCGTATTCTCTCTTTTCATTTCTAACATTATTTGGGTGTGTTTTTGGAATCCTGAGTACAGAGAGTGTTTTTTGGGGAAAATAACCTAAATTTTTAGGATGTATGTTGCTTTAATTAATGTAATCTAGGTATAAATGCATCAAAGGATTCATGGGGTTCTCCCCAAGTTCAGAGAATGCTGGAGATGGTTTGGGTTTTTGTGTAGAATCTGGTATGTTTGTTGTCTGATATAATTTTTCACATCATTAATGGTTTACATGACATGAAACTTTCATTGGGTAGATGTCGTGAATTTGGTTCAAGTCATGAAAGGTTTACATTATGTGAATATATTTCACATTAAGAAATAGTAAAATTGGGATTTTTAATATGAGGTAATGCATTTTTCAATATCTTTTCTAAATTGAGAAATTCGTGTCATGACATATTTTCACATCATGAATGTTTTGGGTTTTGTCCTTTTTAGGGAATTACATGAGTTATTTATCATTCATTATACCCCAATATTTTTCTATCTAACCTAGGATCTCTCTCGAGTAATTTTGCGGATCTCTGCTCCTTTCAGATCATTTTGTTCTGTGATTAATCTTCATTGTGTTTACACTGCATCTCTCTGGGTATGCAATCTTTCTACTTCTTTATTGTCATTGATCATAGTAGCATTTTTGGCCTAAATTTATGGATCTATTTATCTATTATTATAATCTTCTTAATCCTTTCTAGATATTTTGTTTGATATTATTTCAGAGGCTGACTCTTGTGTTGGTTGTGGTTCGGTATGTGAGTTTCTTTGAGGTATGTTTTGATCTACCCTATTCAATGATTATTTCACTTGTTTAATTGATTTTAAGATTTAAGAATAGATTATAGGGTATTCATTATTGTCTTTATGTTGTTTCTTTCTCCTAGTGATTGTGGATTCTGTTGCGGTCATGTATAACCCGAGTTTGAGATAGGTGGTTTCATCTCTAGCCTATATTGGATGAACTGTTTTGCTCTAGGATTTTATAAATTATTTCATAAATGAATTATAATGATTTATTTGTGTGTATACAAATGGTTTTTTGTGAAAATATAGTTTCCCCACTGTTTTGGTGAAAGAAAATTTATTTTCATATCATTTTGAAATAGATTTATGAAATGGTTTTCAAAGAATGGTTTTGATAAAATGGTTTAGAAAATGTAGAATATAGGAAGCCTTGGGTACTTAGGTGGAAGGAATAGCTTGGGGCCATCATCCATGTATTTTTGGGGGTTCACTCATGGGGTTTTCCTCTTCTTCGTAGTCACGTTGTTCTAGGGACTCAATTGAAATTGTTGGGGGTTTCACTCATGGGGTGTTCCTCTACCCCTTAGGCATATGTTTCACGGACTTGAATGTGCACTAGTCATTGATTGTGGTACGAGTAGTCTGCTAGCCTGACCTATAGTGATACTTGGTGTGATGTCACCTTTGCTTCTATTTTTTATTGGATTTGATATGATATGTGATACATGATTTGGTGTTACTAATTTGATATATGTGATATGCTTTGAAATTGTTTTACCTACTTTATTTGGAGTTGTCGAAATAAGGGAAATGACTTACCATACTTTTGATATAAAAACTATGTAACTATTTATCATTCCTTATTTTCTTTAAATTTGAGCATGTTTAGATTTCTTTATAAAGACTTGTTATAGAACACCTAGGTGGGATCCTACTGAGTCTATTTAGCTCACACCTAGCACACCCCTTCGGTGGTGCATAGACCTTGTTATATATTTCAATGTAGGTGAATTCAAGGTGCCATAGTGAGGTTTTGAGGTTTCTATCAGCTCTATCTAGGTACTTAGTGGTGATATAGTGGGAGTTTTCCCATGCTATCACATGGATTGGCTATTTTATTTTTATTTTTCCTTTATTATTAGACTTGTATCTTGGATATTGTTTAACTACCTTTGAGTTGTTTCACTTCTTATGTTTTCTTTTTGTTATAGCATGTATTCTTGTTTTAATCTTCTATTGTTTCTTCATGTTGTGTGCGTGTGTGTGTCATGTTTTTCTACTTCAAGTTGGGTGAAATTGTTCTCTCTAGTTGTTGTTAATGCTTGGATTCTTGTCTCTTATAATATCCCTACCTTTTTTGGTGATATCTCCAACTCTTCTACAAATACTCATTTTCCTTGTTTTGATTATACTTTGTTTGAGGCATGTCTTGGGTGTGTTTGGGTGAAATTTGGAATTTTTTAGGGGTTTTTGGTAGTGCACGGTTTGCCTAAACCATGAACCCTACCCCAGTAAACCGTGTAACGCCATACAGAGAGGGATTGCATGGTTGGCACATAGTTTTTCAAACTATGTTTCCTATTAGGAGTAACTATGCACCCCCATAGGAGAGGTGCATGGTCAGGGTGCACAGTTTGGAAAATAGTGCGGCCCTATCCAGGAAACCATGCATGTGGGATTTAATCCTCTGAAAATTAGTTTTAAAATTCTTGAAACCCCCAACCTTCACTCTAATTTGACCCAACTAGACCCTAAATGTTTTATCTAATTTTTATAGGATTTCAAATGGATTTTAAGGCCTTTAAAACTCATTTATTGAAAAATTAAAGACTATATTAAATAATTTTTACCTCTCTCGGTAAGATATTCTCATCCCAATTAGTTTTTTACTCTATCCTATATTTATCTCATATTTTTAAGGGATTATTTCCTCCATTGTTAATGGTTTAGATATATATTTTCATGAATCTAATTTATTTGATCTTGGATCTAGGTTTTGGATCTAGATCTTACTCTTTATTGTGAAATTGAGAATTCTGCTTCAATTTGGGGATTTCTATTGGTGAGCATCCAGCAAAGATCTTGATCTAGGAGGTATAAATTTAAAATACCATAGTCTTGATTTAATTACGTGTATGTAATTGTTAAATTTTAATTTCCATGATTGGGAAATTTCATTGGAGATTTAATTGATTGAGTTGAATTTCCAAGTGATAATAAATTGGGATAAACCTGGGGAAATTAAAATTAGTTGAATTGTGATCATGAAATTGATGGGTTAATGGGATTGTGTAATTGGTAAATTAATTAAATATTTAATAGGTTTATAATGGGATTTGAGGGAAGTTTGGATTATCCTTTAAGGGTTAAGGGGTATTGATTATATTTTGATATATGTTTTAATGGTGAATTGTTCATATTATTCCATGTGATTAAAGTGAATAATTATGATTGAATTGGTAGTTGAAATGGTTTACCATGATGTGAAATTTTTATAGGAGGTTTGATTTTGATTAACCTTATTGAATGTGATAAATGTGATAAATGTGATTGATTGAGAAATGGGATGTGGAACATGAACTGATGCTCCAAATACCCACAGGGTCCTATCCATAGCGTTATAGAAACAAATGAATCCATGTGAATATTTTTATTGGATAGGGACTGATGCTTCAAATACCCTTGAGGTGTGGGATAGGTACTAATGCTCTAAATACCCACAGGGTGCTAGACATGAAATTCTACGATCATGATATTGGAATTAGAATATGGTTACAAATGACCATGTTATTAAATGGAATTAAATGAACAATGAAATACCATGTTATAATGAGATGAGATTTTAATATGTGATATGGTTCAAACTCCGACATGGTATGAATTAGGTATTGATGGTTTGAGTGTCCTTAGAAACCTGGGTATTTATGAGGTTGAATAAAAACTAATCAAATATGTAATTTTTTACCTTATAACTTGTAATTTATTCTTTATAAAATTGCATACACTATTATTTACTAGATATTATTTTAGATTTCATTAGTGGTGGCCTACTGAGTTGTACTCACACACTACTCAGGTTGTCTAATCAGTACCTGAAGAGGCTTTATTTTTTCAGTATAGGATAAGGGAAAGAGACCTATGTTAGATGGTTGGGTCAGGATGGAGCAAGGATGAGTGAACCAGACATGGTGTTGGGAACCACTGGGAATTATCAGTGTGTCATTATTTCTGTGTTGCATTCAACACTTGACCCTTATTATGGAATGACATATCTACTATTTTGGTTTGGAGTATTTCTATTTTGGTTCATCATGTGATATTGGTCTATTCTAGTTATGTCATTTATTTTTCTTATTCAGTTAGCTATTGTTTATTTATTTCTGTTGTTTTACTGCTTTGATAAAGAGGTTATAGTCTACCCATGATCGGTATTAGACCCTCGCTGCTAGAATAAAGCCATTGGAATATGGGAAGGTGTTCTTGAGGTCATGTGAGCAACTGGAATAGGGCACCGGTGTGTGGCACCCAGGTCCAGACATCACAAAGTGGTATCAAATGGAGGTTTCGATCCTCTTGCCTATAGGTCATGGGACCAAATGAATGCATGTGAATATTTGTATGAGCTAGGGACTAATGCTCCAAATACCCATGAGGTGTGGGATAGGGACTAATGATCTAAATACCCATGGGTTGTTTGAAACAATTTTCTATGCCCATGAGATTGGAAATTGAATACGGTTCCAAATGACCATGTTATGAAATGGAATTAAATGGATAATGAAATCCCATGTTATAATGAGATGTGATTTGAATATGTAATATGGTTCAGACTCTAACATGGGCCGAAGTAGGTATTGATGGTTAGGGTGTTCTCAAGAACCCTAGGATTTATGTGGTTAAATAAAGAATAATTTAATAAGTAAACTATTTACCTTATCACTTATAATTTATTATTTATACAATTTCATACACTGTTATTGACTTAACATTCTTTTAGACGTCATTGGTGGTGTAATACCAAGTTTTAATCACACCCTACTTGGGTTTCTTGATCATTACTCGAATAGACTTCATGTTTGCAGGACAGGATAAGGGAAAGAGCCCTATGTTAGATGGCAGGGTTAGTATAGAGAAAGAGTGAGGGAATTAGACTTCATGTTGGGACCTATTGGGAGTTTTCAGTGTGTCTTTATTTTGTTTTTTCATTAGATACTTGAAACTTATTATGGAATTACATATCTACTATTTTGGTTTGGATGTTGTAATCTTGTTTTGTTTTAGCATGTGATATTGGTTTGTTTTTGTTATGGTATTCAGTTTGGTTATTCATTTGGTTATGTTTTATTTATTTTATTTATTATTATTCTTTGATAAAGATGTTATATTCTCCCCATGATTGATATTAGACCCTCCCTAATAATCGGAATCCTCTAACATACGGGTAGGTTCTCTTGAGGTCATGTAACCTACTGACATGAGGAACTAGTGTGTGGAACCCGGGTTGGGACATCACATCACCAGTCAGTGGAAATCGGGAATACCTTTCAGTTATGTGATGGTTCGGGTTGGGTATCGGTTTGAGAGGGACTTTGAATTAGCTCTATCACGATTTGGTATCATAATTTTAGGTTGTGCTTAGTTTTAAGAAGTTGGTAGATTGAATATAGGATTGTCAGGACTTGAGAGGTAAGTTTTAGCGAGTGTCTGGATATACCTTACCATGGAAAGACTCAAGTTACCATGGGATGTTGGGATGTGTGTCTCTTGTTTTGGGTTTTTGACTTTAATCTCGGTGTTTTATTATGGTTTTCTAGTTTGAGATGATATTACCATGTTGTTTAGTCATTTATTCTATTTTGATGTGTAGTAGTGTGCCTCTAATATGTCTTTTATGGGTTCTTTAGGTGGGTAAAATATATTATACTCAAGATAATCAGCCTATAGATCATAATATTTTTGTGGATATCATGCAAGAAGTTTTTATTGTTGATCAAAATGTATCGCAAGTCCAGAACATAGTTGTTGAGGTACAACCAAAAGCTGGAGGAGATAAGGATCGATTTATGGAGTTATTACACGAGAAGTCACCATCCTTTTTGGGTATGAATGAACCTAAAGAGGCGGATGAATAGCTTTACAAGATTGATCATATCTTCAACTTCCTAGATAGGCCTGATAGTATCAAGGTGAAGTGTGCATCATTTAGACATGAGGGTCCCAGCAAACGATGGTTGGATTCCATAGTATAGGAAGATAGGTATGTGGGTTTGGACTCGAAGGGTTTTTGGACACTCTTCTTCTAGATTTTTTTTAAAAAGTCACTAATGATGGTGAAGTCTCTAGATTTCCTCTCCTTACATTAGGAATAATTTTTTATGTTGGAATACACCAATCATTTCATAGAGCTAGTTCATTTTTCTCTATAGGTGGTAAAGAATGACCAACTGAAGGCTCAAAAGTACTTATAGGGTTTGTGATTAGATATCAAATCATAGGTATTTATGCTAAATATTTCAACCTTTGAAGAGATATTATATAGGGAAATGATGGATAAGATGAATATGGAAGGAAAGGTTGGTTATTATGCCCCTTATCTTCCACCCAGTGGAATGCAGGGGGGGAAAGAGGAAGTGGAAAGATCATTGTAGAAGTGGTGGAGGTGGTTTTTAGTGGCATGCCCCTATGAAACTTCAGTTACAGGTAGTAGTGTACCCCTAACTTGCTACTTGTGTGGAAAGGTTAGGAACACCCATATTTCTTGTTCAGTGCCTTTGAATATGTGTAATGGTTTTACATGTTATAGCCATCTACAGTGTTTCTGTTAGGATATGTCGATGCCTCATTATGGTTAGGGATCATAAAATCTAAAGGATGATATGGAGTAGTCAGATGATTCAAATACTATAGGCATCCAACCATAGGACTTAGGAGTGAAGAAAATTCATGTTGTAGATTATTTTCTAGTAGAGGTAGATATGGGTCTAGTGATTGTGAGAGGTTCCATCTTTATTTCATCTTTAGTGGTGGCTAATTTCTTTGATATAGGTTCCTTCTAGTCATTTATATCTACCCATTTTTTGATATGATTAAACTTAAAATAGATCTTATTTCATATGTTATGGAGTTATAGAAACCTCTTGGAAGAGGAAATAGTAGGGTTTTTTGTTTCCTTACTCACCATTGAAAGATTATGCGAAGTTAGTCTGGGATTTTCTCATTCTTGGTCTAGATTTTATTGACATCATTATAAAAATGGATTGTCTTGTTTTTCATCATGCTAAGGTTTATTATTATCATAAATGTGTCTCATTTATTGTGGTCAATAGGAGCTCTAGGGTGTTTTAGGGAGAGTGGAATCTGAGTTTTGGTCATTCAATACCTTCCCACCTAGAGCTTAGGAGTGTGTTGTCTACTATAGAAGTTGATCTTGATGGTGTTTATTTTATTATTTATCTTCTCGCTATTGTTTAAGACTTTCCTAATGTTTTCCAAAATTATTTCTCTAGTATTCCTCTAAAGAGGGAGTTAGATTTTATGATTGACCTGGTGCCAAGTACACAGACAATTTTGATACCCTCTTATTATATGGAACCAGAAGAGCTGAAAGAGCTCAAAATTTAGTTGGATGACCTGATGGGGAAAGGTTTTTTTTGCCTTTTGTTTTACCTTGGGCAGCCACTGGGCGCTTTTCCAAGAAGAAAAATGGTTCACTCCAATTGTGTGTGGACTATTCAGAAGTTGAAATGGTAAAAGTTTAAGAATAATTATCATTTTCCTTATGTAGATTATTTGTTTGACCAATTAAAGGGGTAAAAGTGGTTTTCAAATATTGATATTTGGTCGGTTTATCATTAGCTCAGAGTTTAGGAATCTGATGTACCAAATATGGATTTCCAGAGTAGGTATGGATATTATGAATATCTTGTGATATTGTTTGGTCTGAACAAAACTCCTACAGTTTTCATGTATTTTATGAATAAGATATCCCATGAATATCTTGACACTTGTGATAGTTTTCATGGATGATATTTTGGTTTATTTGGGACCAAATCATGAACACGAGCACCATTTTATTTTGGTTCTGGAGATCCTGATGAGTCATCATTTATATAAAAAGCTTTCGAAATGCATTTTTTTAATCTAAGAAGTGAAGTTCTTAGGGAACATGATTTCTGAGCATGGATTATCAGTTGATCCTAAGAAGGTGAATATTTTATTTTCATGGAAATATCCATAGAACATATTTGAGATTCATAGATTCCTTGGGCTTATTGGATATTACCGACAGTTCTTCAAGGATTTATCAAAGTTTTCATCACCTTTGATTGTTCTTACCAGGAAAGGGTTGAAATTGATATGGTACGAAAAGTGTTGGTCTTCTTTCGATAAGCTAAAATGAATTTTAACATCATTTCCTATTTTGATCTTAAATGAGCCCGGTAAAAAGTATGTGGTTTTTTGTGATACTTCTAGTGCTATTTTGGGTTGCATTCTTATGTAGTATGATCATGTGGTGTATTACAGATATCTATATCTTTGATTTAATGAGAAATAATTACCTCACTCATGATTTAGATATTTTCATGATTATCCATGGTCTTAAGTGTTGGTGAAACTATCTTTTTGGGGAGAGTTTTATGGTCTTTTCTGACCATAAGAGTCTGAGTTGTATATTTTCTTAGAAATACTAGAATCTCATACATAGGTGGTGTGTGGAATAACTTCATATGTTTGACTTCGTGGTGTAGTTTCTAGGGAGGGGCAGATCCTATAGTTTTGTTCTGGGCTTTTCTCTGTTATGGTCTTTTGGTTGTAATGCTGGTCCTATGGTTTCTCACTTTTTCCCTCAAAAGTGATTTGATAATAAAAAAGTTAATTTTCAATCAGTCAATTGTGTAGGGTCAGTAACAGGATGATGAGTTCATACAAATTCAAGAAACCCTATATGGTGGTGATCCCATTTCTATTTGGTCTCTCTATTTAGATGGTATTCTTTGTTTCGGAATCATTTTTTCATCCTAGAATCTGTGAGGAGATTAGTTTTGTTTTACTATCATATTTTTTTCATGGGTTTTTCATTTGGGCACTATGAAGATGTATTATGACATGATACGGTAATTCTAGTAGCCAAATATGAAGCATGACATTGCATATTATGTGTCCCACTGTTATACCTACCAACAAATAAAGTCAGGGCATTGAAAACCTTTTGGTTTTCTCCCCACTCTTCTGGTGCCAGTTTAGAAATGGGACGAGGTGTCCATGGACATTATTGTTGAATTACCATGGACTCACCAAGGGAGTAATTCTATCTGGGTGGTGATTCATCAGTTGAAAATTTTATCTCGCTTCATTATAATATAGGACACTACTAAAGTTGAATAACTAGGTAAGTTTTATGTGAAGTAGGTTGTGATATTGCATGGGTTTCCATTTTTCATTGTTTTGGATCAAGATTCTAGGTTTACCTCATGGTTTTGAAAGATTCTTTAGGAAGCAATGGGGACTTGGGTCCGATTGAGTACAACATACCATCCATATAAATACGACTAGATGGAGTGTGTTATTCATATTCTGGAGTATATGATCTATGACTGTGTCTTGGATTTTAGTGGATCATAGGATATCCATTTTGGACTGGTTAATTTTTATTATAACAATAATTATCAATTATCAATTAGAATGGCTCTCTTAGAGTCTTTGTATTGTTTCCCATGCAGATCACCTCTTTATTGGGCAGAGGTGGGTGAGGAATATTTGGTGGGACTAAGTCTCATTCAGGATATATCAGTAAGGATTCAAGATATAAGTCAGTATCTGTTTATAGCTCATATTCAGTAGAAATCATATGTGGATCATCGGCATCATCCTTTAGAGTTTTCCATAGGTGACCAGTTTTTCTTGAAATTTTATCCTTGGTTAGGTCATCATCGACTTGGAAAACAAGGAAAGTTGGATCCAAGATATGTTGGTCCATTTTATGTCATTGAGAGGCTTAGAAAGGTTTCTTATTGATTGGAATTTTTGGTTCATTTGATAGGTATTCATAATGTTTTACATATATATATTAGCTCAGGAAGTATCATCCTGACCCCTATCATTTTTTGAGTTGGGAAGAGATCTATTTAGTGTCAGATGTTTCTATTATGGATTAGCCTGTGAAGATTGTTGACTCGTAGGTGAAAGTCTTATGTGGGAAGTCAATTTCTTTGATCATAGTGTTATAGTGACATGGATCATATTTTCACAAGACCTGGGAGTGTGAGTTGTTGATAAGGTAGTAGTGGACTTTCTCTTTCCTAAAATCATTCTTCCATATGACTTCCCATGGATGGAAGATATTATAGTGTGGAATTTATAACATCTCATTATCTACATTCAGGTATTTATCTTCTCTATTTTCGTTTCCCTCTTTATTTGGGTGTGTTTTAGGACTCTTGGGTAGGGAGAGTGTTTACTAGGGAAAATAACCCAGTGTTTGGGGATGTATGTTGTTTGATTTAATGGAATACAGGTATAAATGTGTCAAATGATTTGCGGGGTTCTCCCCAAGTTTAGAGAACACTGGAGATATTTTGGGTTTTTTTTAAAATCTGGTATGTTTGATGTATGCTGATATTGTGAATAGTGTACATGACATTAAACTTTTGTAAAGAGTATTTCATGAATTTTTTTCAAGTTGTGAAAGGTTTAAATTCTGTGAATTTGTTTCACATCATGAAATAGTAAAATGTGGTTTTTTAATCTGAGATGATGTGTTTTTTGACATATTTTTTAAATTTAGAAATTCACATCGTGAAACATTTTTACATCATGACTATTTCAGGGTCTTTTCTTTTTAGGGAATCCTACGGTTGGTCAATCATTAAATTGAATGTAGTCTTTTTCTATCAGAATTAGAATCTCTCTGAGGAAATTATGGGGATCTCAACTCCTTTCGGGTCATTTCTTTCAACGGTTGATCTTCATTTTGGTTGTATTTTGTCTCTATGGGTATGTGATCTTTCTACTAAATAATTATTTTAATCATGGTAGCACCATTTCCTTATGATTATGGGTCCATTGATTTGTGAAGTGCCCAGATCAGTGTGAATCACTGAGAGGGGGAGGGGGTGAATCAGTGATCCCTTAAAACTTTTTACTAATTGATTCTTTATCAATTAAACCTCTATGGCTGGTTAAAGCCTGGATCCACTCTTCTTGTATCTCTCACCTTTCCACGAATGATGCAGTAAATGTAAAGGCACTGGACACAAGGATTTACAAGGTTCGGCACCAAAGGCCTACATCCTTGCCATGCTCTCCCAGCATGGATTCTCCCATTATAATCTGTTAAAATTACAATGGTTGATACAGAGTCTCACTGTATCTCTCCTGAGTCCCACAGGAGGGTCTTTATACTGCGTCCCACAGTGTTACCAGAGTCCCACTGGCCTGCTCCAGAATCCCACTGAAGACTTCTTCTCCCTGAGTCCCATAGGGTCTTCTCTTGGCTCCTCGAGTCGCACGAGTAGCTCTTCTTCACTTTAAGTTCTTCAAGTATCCTCAGCAGCCTGGGATAAAGGCTGCTAGCCTTGCTCTTCTCTTCTGATCACTTGTGGTTGATCAGGGCTTCTCGAATACTGCAAACTCAGACAAACAATATCTTTCACTTTAGTCTGGCTCAGTCTCACTTCAGAACAACTTCATGCACTGAATGCATGGCAACACTGGTTCCTCATGCACTGACTGCATGGCCTTCTCAAATCTTCAAGAACCTCCTGGTCTTGGACCAATCAAATGCACACAACCAGATTTGGCTTTGTTCACGTGTGCATGTGCATTCTTGCAAGCATGCACTCCCCTTTTTCTTGTCTTGGTGTGTTAAACCCACAAAGGGTGTATTCTTATTAAGCACACACACCTTTCTTGAACTTCACACACTTTATCCAAATTGTTCACACACTTATAAGTGTGTTTTACTTTAGTGTGTAACTTCTTCTTCTTCTTCTAATGTGTATACACTTTTTAGTGCACACACCTAGGTTCGGCCACTTCTTTAATTTGCACACAATTGTTTCACTTTAGCACACACATGAGTTGGCCTCCTCCTCTTCTTATTGCACACACACACTTTAGTGTTCTTTTAGTTTGTTCTTCAAGGTGTGCACACACAAGGTCACAGCCCTCGGCCTCTTCAAATGCACACACTTAAAGTGTGTTCTTCTTTGTTCAAATGCACAACCAAGACTACGGATTATTCAATTCTTACACGCACACAAAGTGTGGTCTTCCACTTCACTTGGCACACACCACTTGGTGTTGTTCTTTGTGCACACACATGGCCTCGGGTCTTCCTTCACTTTAGCACACACACACAATGGTGTGGTCTCCTTTGTTTGCACAAGGCTACGGCCTTTCTCTCCTTTTTGCACACACACTGCCCACGGTGCTCTTCCTTCACTTGGCACACAAGCAAAAGGGTCGGCCTTCTCAATGTTCACACACGAGGCATGAAAGCCTCGGGTCCTCTTCTGTTTTTGCACACACCCAAGTTGTGGTGGTCTTCTTGTTTCACACACACCCAAGGTTACGGCCTTTACTTGCACACACCCGAACTCAATCTAGTCGCGCAAGGGGGTGTGTCCACTCTCAACAGCCGTGCAAGTCCTCAGTGCAAGGGGCAGTCGCGCAAGGTGCATGAGCACCGCGGGGCGCTTCCTCCTGTCGCGCAAATTCACGAGCAGAGCGGGTGACAACCACGGGCGCGCAAGGATGCTGCGGCCCTGGGTACTTCCTGTCGCTCAAAGATTAGCGCGCAGGGGACCTTCGAAGCCTCGGGTGGCTCCGGAACCTTCAGCCGCGCAAGTTCTTTGCGCGGGGCTTCAAACCTTCGCGAGGCAGAGAGATGCGCTCACGGGACTTCAAAAATTCAGTGCATCAGCAAGCGGCTCAGAGGTCTCGGCCTCTCTTTATATAGGCAGAGGGCCTCGGTTCATCCGCGTGGGATATGAATTCAAACTCCCGAATATCTCGGGTTTTCAAGATTTCCAAAATCTTGTTTTGCTCCTCTGTTTCACGCGGGTTCTCTCTTTTATTTTTTTTCTCACGTGCATGTGCATGGAACAACATGCAGAGCCTCATTAAAATCCCTCCATGCAAAATACGAATACACCGAGGCCTTGGCAACGTTGTTTGCCTCGGCCTTCATCGAATTTCTCCATCCAACGTTTGCATGTATTTTTTATTGCATGTATATGTTCCTTACGGAGAGACGAGCACAATGGTGGCTTCGGCTTCGAGAAAGACAGTCGGGAGCTCGACTTCAGTGCTCGGGAAGCCACTGGTTCAGCGGGGGACGTCGGGTGGCTTCGGTCGAGCTCAACGAAGGAGACGACGCTGGGAGCCGTAGGATCAGGCGATCAATTATCCTCGGACGGCCTGGATCAAATCGCGGCGCCGCGGATGGATCGTGCGGCGCAGATCAAGCGCGCGATGAGACGGACGGCGGAGATTTGCTCCCGGGATTTTTTGCGCGTCCCACATCGAAGCCTTCCGCGGATTTTCCGCGGTTTATCACCCTGGCGCTCCCATGAGCGGCCAGTTGAATCTCCTCCCCTCTCGGTGCCGCCCCGCACCGAGTTCTCCCTGCGGGCGCGCTCTGCGCCCACTCACTGCTCCTGCGGGCGCGCTCCTAGCGCCCACTATGCTCTCCGGGTGCGCGGGTTTCACCACCGCGTGCCCTCGGGGGCTTACACACGGCCCCTGCCTCTGCGCTCCTCCGGGCGTGCCCCAGGCGCCCATGCGGTGTCCTTGGGTGCGCCCTGCCGCCCTGGCTCGCCCCACGGGTTCCCCCGGGCGTGGTGCCCTAGTGCCCATGCCTTGGGGTTGAACCCCCAAGGTGCCTTGGCTGGCCAATTTTTTGGCAAAGGAAAATCTAATGACTTTGTTAAAAACAAAGTTCTCCTCCATATAAAGCATGCCAAGTGCCACTTCTTCCAAGCCATCATTCTCATTTCTCCTTCTTCCTCTCTTCTTCTTCATTTGAAATTCCTCCATTATCTTCAACATGTATTCATTACTTAGGAGTGAATTCTTTGAAGGTTCTCCATCAACCGAAGCTCCTGAATCAAATAATTCTTCAATGTTCTTCAATGATCCAATTAGAGGTCAAGTTGGATCACATTCACATTGTCATGCACTAAGGATTAGTACATGTTCTTCTTCAGCTCACTTCATCCACTTAGAAGTTGTGGATGGCTCTCTTCATCTCTTCATGCATTGTCAATACAATGCATGGTCTTCTAACTTTGTTGTGACTTTGTATCCAGTTGATACAAGTTCTTTGAACTTAAGAACAGCTCATCAATCGTCTGATGTTACTGGAGAATGTTTCAACCACATCTCCTATGCCACTTAGTGAATCTCCTAAGTGACATGCCTCTTAGTACCATGGCCATTCTCCATTACCTCCAACACCATCACACCCTTTGTCATTCACATCTTGACAATCCTTGACTTCCATTCATTCCAAGACAACTTCATGCCTCTTTGACAACAAATGCAACACAGTGCACTTCAATCTCCCCCTTTGTATTTGTTGTCAATACACCACTTCAGCACATATGAATGGGTCAATATGTGTGCCAATATTTTCTCCCCCTTATTGGCAATCAAATGCAAAGGTGTGGTGTGGTTCTCTTTCAAAAATCTCTTCCTCCCTTATAAAATCATCTTCTTGAAAAACACTAGGAGAGGGATGATGTCACATGTTCTTCTTTAGCAAAGAACCTTTTGTTGATCAACTCTAAGTCTACTTGGGCTAACCCGGTGTAGAAAACAAGAGTGATATGACCAAGGAATTCAAAGTTGTCCATAATTCTCTACACATGTGAGATCATGCTTAGGGGTTTGAAATTTTTCAGATATAACAATGAATTGCTGAATCATGCACATACTTCACACAACACATTAGAATGTTCAGGTGCAAAGATAAAGCTCCCCCTTTCATCCATTTGTCTTCAATCCATACTCCCCCTTAATTGACAAGATAAAATCAATTAAGAAACAAGGGATGAAAGCATGATTGGAATACCTTCACTTTCTCAAGATGATATTAATTTTAGAACATCATCTTCTTCAGATTTGCTCCCCCTCAAGGGGTGCACTCCGTTCTGTCCAAACCATCCTCCAGCTGAGAATGATCATCATCTTCAATTCCCTGCAATGTCAGCACATGTAAATACAAGTGATTAGGGAATAAGATGGAACCTCCTTGGTTCATCAATGTGAACAACAAGGTTGAGAAGATTCTCTCAACCGAGATGTCCCATTTTCACCATTCTTCACACTTGCACATTTGATCTTCAATGATGTTGGTGCTGGTGTGGATCTCAATACATCTTCATGTGAAATATTTTTCTTCCCTCTTGCCTTAGCAATTGCCAGAACTTCATCTTCATCTCTCTGCAGATCTTTGGCAAGTTGCAACTGATTTGGCCATATGACTAGTAAGTCACTTGAAAGTGTGGCCTCGGTTCTGGAAGTTTCACATGGTTCCTTTGATGCTGTCAAGCTACCTCTCTTAGGCAACTTGTTTTCAATCAATCCCTTCTGCTTCTTCTGGATTGATTGTCTGTTTGAGTTCAGTTGGCTTCTATTGATTTCCATGGCTTGTTTGCAAAGATCCATGGTATGACTTTTCTTTCCACAGTAGAAGCACTTCTTGGTGGTCCTTCTGGATGCATCACCCTTCTTGGACTCAGACTCCAAGGACTTCTCTTCATTTCTCAAACACTTCTTGGGATCATTTTCTACTTTCTTCTTGCTTCCCAAGGAATCTCTCTTAGCCAGGTTCTGTGATCTTCTCTTCTTTCCAGCTTTGGATACATTCGGAGATTGACATGTATCAAATTGTTGACCACTTTTGCAATCATCCCAGATGTTGTCAAGTAATCCAAATCTATTTGCAGTAAATAGATGTCTCTGGACCTGTGGATGTTGCTTCCTTCCTTCTGGCTTGCTCCCCCTAGGCATGGGCTTCCTCTGTGCTTTGGCATTCAGTGGATTGTACCAACAATCCTTTGCACAATGCCCATACTTGTTACAACACCAACATTGACCCACAAATCTTGACTTCTTCAGTCCTTCTGATTTTAGGGTACTTTTCTGGAGCTGCTGTGTTGTTTCAGGAGAGCTCTTCTTCTTTACTGTCTTCATCCATACTTGTTTGGATTCATTCTTCCATCCTGCACTTTTAGTAGAAACACTATTAGAAGCATCAGTACAAGATGGTATGGATGGTACCTTCTTTCTAGAAGATGTTGCCCTTTTATTAGAGGATGTCTTTCTTTTAGAATCATCCTTCTCAAAGATCACTTGAGTGGCAACATTTCTTCTTTTAGCTGACTGGGAGGATTCAGCTTTGGGTGATTGCAGATTTTTCAATATCACCTCTAATTCTAAACACTTCATGTTAAGGGAGTTCTTCTCATCCTCAACAGTTCTTAGCTTTCCTTCCCATTTCTCTTTCAGCTGTTTCATTTGGTCTTCATGCACCTTCTTTAATTCTTGCAATGAATTGTCCAGCTCCTTCACCAATTTGACTTTTTCTTCGAGTTGAGCATCTCTGACATTCATTGACACTTTGTGCCTCTTTTCCAGTGCATGGAAAACATCTCTGACCATTATTTTAAAGAAATCTTTCTCAGAAAGGCTTCTTTGCAATTCTTCAGCAGTGTCTTCATATCTTTCATTGCAAAGAGATACCGTTTCATCTTTGGCATTTACCAGCTTTCTGAGAGTGTTGGTTATGCCAACCCTTTTAGCCAGCTTATCTTCCATAGCATTGGCTTCTTCTTCTAGCTGTGATTTTTCTTCATGAAGATCATGGATGCCTATAGCTATACACTTTGCCACTTCCATGGGAACTGTCTTCTGAAGATATTTGAGTGCACTCTGAAGATCATTCATTGTTTCAACTTCATCACAGCTAGGACAGGCTTTCTTCATCTTCTTGGCCTATTTCTTCTTTCTATTTTTCAGAGTCTTGGCAGATATCTCCATTTGAGGCTGGTTGCTCTTTTCCTCAAATCTGCACTTCATAAAGACTCTCTTGGATCTTTTAGAGGTAACCTCCCTCTGATACCAATTGAAGTGCCCAGATCAGTGTGAATCACTGAGAGGGGGGGGTGAATCAGTGATCCCTTAAAACTTTTTACTAATTGATTCTTTATCAATTAAACCTCTATGGCTGGTTAAATCCTCGATCCACTCTTCTTGTATCTCTCACCTTTCCACGAATGATGCAGTAAATGTAAAGGCACTGGACACAAGGATTTACAAGGTTCGGCACCAAAGGCCTACATACTTTCCATGCTCTCCCAGCATGGATTCTCCCATTATAATCTGTTAAAATTACAATGGTCGATACAGAGTCCCACTGTATCTCTCCTGAGTCCCACAGGAGGGTCTTTATAATGCGTCCCACAGTGTTACCAGAGTCCCACTGGCCTGCTCCAGAATCCCACTGAAGACTTCTTCTCCCTGAGTCCAACAGGGTCTTCTCTTGGCTCCTCGAGTCGCATGAGTAGCTCTTCTTCACTTTAAGTTCTTCAAGTATCCTCAGCAGTCTGGGATAAAGGCTGTTGGCCTTTCTCTTCTCTTCTGATCACTTGTGGTTGATCAGGGCTTCTCGAATACTGCAAACTCAGACAAACAATATCTTTCACTTTAGTCTGGCTCAGTCTCACTTCAGAACAACTTCATGCACTGAATGCATGGCAACACTGGTTCCTCATGCACTGACTGCATGGCCTTCTCAAATCTTCAAGAACCTCCTGGTCTTGGACCACTCAAATGCACACAACCAGATTTGGCTTTGTTCACGTGTGCATGTGCATGCATGCAAGCATGCACTCCCCTTTTTCTTGTCTTGGTGTGTTAAACCCACAAAGGGTGTATTCTTATTAAGCACACACACCTTTCTTGAACTTCACACACTTTATCCAAATTGTTCACACACTTAGAAGTGTGTTTTACTTTAGTGTGGAACTTCTTCTTCTTCTTCTAATGTGTATAAAATTTTTAGTGCACACACCTAGGTTCGGCCACTTATTTAATTTGCACACAATTGTTTCACTTTAGCACACACAGGAGTTGGCCTCCTCCTCTTCTTGTTGCACACACACACTTTAGTGTTCTTTTAGTTTGTTCTTCAAGGTGTGCACACACAAGGTCACAGCCCTCGGCCTCTTCAAATGCACACACTTAAAGTGTGTTCTTCTTTGTTCAAATGCACAACCAAGACTACGGATTATTCAATTCTTACACACACACAAAGTGTGGTCTTCCACTTCACTTGGCACACACCACTTGGTGTTGTTATTTGTGCACACACATGGCCTCGGGTCTTCCTTCACTTTAGCACACACACACAATGGTGTGGTCTCCTTTCTTTGCACAAGGCTACGGCCTTTCTCTCCTTTTTGCACACACACTGCCCACGGTGCTCTTCCTTCACTTGGCACACAAGCAAAAGGGTCGGCCTTCTCAATGTTCACACACGAGGCATGAAAGCCTCGGGTCCTCTTCTGTTTTTGCACACACCCAAGTTGTGGTGGTCTTCTTGTTTCACACACACCCAAGGCTACGGCCTTTACTTGCACACACCCGAACTCAAACTAGTCGCGCAAGGGGGTGTGTCCACTCTCAACAGCCGTGCAAGTCCTCAGTGCAAGGGGCAGTCACGCAAGGTGCATGAGCACCGCGGGGCGCTTCCTCCTGTCGCGCAAATTCACGAGCAGAGCGGGTGACAACCACGGGCGCGCAAGGATGTTGCGGCCCTGGGTACTTCCTGCCGCGCAAAGATTAGCGCGCAGGGGACCTTCGAAGCCTCGGGTGGCTCCGGAACCTTCATCCGCGCAAGTTCTTTGCGCGGGGCTTCAAACCTTCGCGAGGCAGAGAGATGCGCTCACGGGACTTCAAAAATTCAGTGCATCAGCAAGCGGCTCAGAGGTCTCGGCCTCTCTTTATATAGGCAGAGGGCCTCGGTTCATCCGCGTGGGATATGAATTCAAACTCCCGAATATCTCGGGTTTTCAAGATTTCCAAAATCTTGTTTTTCTCCTCTGTTTCACGCGGGTTCTCTCTTTTATTTTTTTTCTCATGTGCATGTGCATGGAACAACATGCAGAGCCTCATTAAAATCCCTCCATGCAAAATACGAATACACCGAGGCCTCGGCAACGTTGTTTGCCTCGGCCTTCATCGAATTTTTCCATCCAACGTTTGCATGTATTTTTTATTGCATGTATATGTTCCTTACGGAGAGACGAGCACAATGGTGCCTTCGGCTTCGAGAAAGACAGCCGGGAGCTCGACTTCAGTGCTCGGGAAGCCACTGGTTCAGCGGGGGACGTCGGGTGGCTTCGGTCGAGCTCAACGAAGGAGACGACGCTGGGAGCCGTAGGATCAGGCGATCAATTATCCTCGGACGGCCTGGATCAAATCGCGGCGCCGCGGATGGATCGTGTGGCGCAGATCAAGCGCGCGATGAGACGGACGGCGGAGATTTGCTCCCGGGATTTTTTGCGCGTCCCACATCAAAGCCTTCCGCGGATTTTCCGCGGTTTATCACCCTGGCGCTCCCATAAGCGGCCAGTTGAATCTCCTCCCCTCTCGGTGTCGCCCCACACCGAGTTCTCCCTGCGGGCGCGCTCTGCGCCCACTCACTGCTCCTGCGGGCGCGCTCCTAGCGCCCACTATGCTCTCCGGGTGCGCGGGTTTCACCACCGCGTGCCCTCGGGGGCTTACACACGGCCCCTGCCTCTGCGCTCCTCCGGGCGTGCCCCAGGCGCCCATGCGGTGTCCTTGGGTGCGCCCTGCCGCCCTGGCTCACCCCACGGGTTCCCCCGGGCATGGTGCCCTAGTGCCCATGCCTTGGGGTTGAACCCCCAAGGTGCCTTGGCTGGCCAATTTTTTGGCAAAGGAAAATCTAATGACTTTGTTAAAAACAAAGTTCTCCTCCATATAAAGCATGCCAAGTGCCACTTCTTCCAAGCCATCATTCTCATTTCTCCTTCTTTCTCTCTTCTTCTTCATTTGAAATTCCTCCATTATCTTCAACATGTATTCATTACTTAGGAGTGAATTCTTTGAAGGTTCTCCATCAACCGAAGCTCCTGAATCAAATAATTCTTCAATGTTCTTCAATGATCCAATTAGAGGTCAAGTTGGATCACATTCACATTGTCATGCACTAAGGATTAGTACATGTTCTTCTTCAGCTCACTTCATCCACTTAGAAGTTGTGGATGGCTCTCTTCATCTCTTCATGCATTGTCAATACAATGCATGGTCTTCTAACTTTGTTGTGACTTTGTATCCAGTTGATACAAGTTCTTTGAACTTAAGAACAGCTCATCAATCGTCTGATGTTACTGGAGAATGTTTCAACCACATCTCCTATGCCACTTAGTGAATCTCCTAAGTGACATGCCTCTTAGTACCATGGCCATTCTCCATTACCTCCAACACCATCACACCCTTTGTCATTCACATCTTGACAATCCTTGACTTCCATTCATTCCAAGACAACTTCATGCCTCATTGACAACAAATGCAACACAGTGCACTTCAATTTGTGATGATAATATTCTTTATCCTTTCTATATCTATTGGGTGATCTTCTTTTGATGGATAAACCTTATGTTGGTTGTAGTGTGTCATGCAAGTTTCTTTAAGGTATGTTGTGGTATGCCCTCTCTGCTAACTGTTTCACTTTTTGAATTGATTCTGAGATAAAAAGATAGATTATAGGGTCTTCGTTGTTTTCCTTATGTCGTTTCTTTCTCCAAGTGGTTGTGGATTCCGTTGCGGGCATGTGTGACCCAAGTTTGAGGTAGGTGGTTCCATCTCTAGCCTATTTTGGATGAACTGTATTACTCTGGGTTTTTATAAATTATTTTATAGATGAATTGGCATGATTGATTTGTGTGTGTGAGAATAGGTTTTTTGTGAAAATATATGGTTTCCCCCTTGTTTTGGTAAAAGAAAAGGTATTTTCAAAGCATTTTGAAATGGATTTATGAAATGGTTTTTAAAGCATGGTTTTGATGAAATGGTCTGTAAAATGTAGTGCATGGAAAGTCTTGGGTACTTAGGTGGAAGGTGTAGCCTAGGTCCGTCATCCATGTATTGTTGAGGGGGGTTCACTCATGGGGTATTCCTCTTCTCTCTAGGCCCTTTTTTCTCGGTACTTGACTAAATTTTTTGGGGATCACTCATAGGTTGTTTCTCTGCTCCTTAGGTCTATATTCTAAGGACTTGAGTGAACACTAGTCATTAGTTGTGGTATTAGTTGATTTCTAGCTTGGCATGTAGTGATCCTTGGTGTGATGTTACCTGTTCTTCTGATTTGTATTGGATTTGATATGATATGTGATACATGATTTGGTTTAACTTATTTAATATATGTGATATGCTTTGAAACTATTTTACCTACTTTATTTAGAACTGTGGAAATAAGGGAAATGATTTACCATGCTTTTAATATAAAAATTGTCTAACTATTTATCATTCATTGTTTTCTTTAAAATTTATCATGATCATATTGTTGTACAAAGACTTGTTATAGAAAACCTGGGTGGGATCCTACTTATCCTGTTTATATCACACTCAGTACACCCCTTCGGTGGTACGTAGACATTGTTATGTATTTCTACATAGGGAAAGTTAAGGTGACATAATGAGGTGGAGAGGTTTTTGTTAGTTGTTTATGGGTATCTAAAGGTGAGATACTGGGATTTATCCTATACTATTGTAATTCCCTGACACTATTTACCCATAGTCGGTGCATTATTACATAACATTGTAATGATCACAAGGGATCAAATCCTGAAATACCGATCAGTTTAGTAGCTTTGGAAGTACTAGATGCAAACATAAGTTTTACATTACATTATGAAATTAAAAATAACAACATTGTGTCTTCTTTTAACACATTCATCTCCCTTAGACTATCCCTTCAGGTCAGTCATAATATACTTCTTCGCATCTCTGGAAAAATAAAACATAGAAAGGGGTGAGCTCAGGTGCTCAGTAAGGATAACAATATAGCGGAAACTTCCATAAATAAACATAAACATTTAAGGAAATGTATAAGAATAAAACACAAGCCTTTTAAACATAAAATTCATAATAATATGGAAAATATAAATCAAATAATGTTATTTACTTATTCCCATGGATATTCTACTAGTCGAATAATCACATGTAATATCAATAGCCAATTTCATAATGATGGAATACATAATGTCGGACATCATAACTACATAGTCAAGGCCCCATGCCAAGACTACAAAAAAGATTTTTTCAAGGCATTGTGTAAATATACTAGTTTGTCTCATGTGACCTACCGAAGCATCGATGAGCTATAGCGGGCTCCACCCATCACTTACTAAGTCCAATGCATTCCTCATATGAAAATATTGAAACAAAACATAAACATTCATATTAAAAATAGCATAATAAATGTTAATACTTTAACCATAAACCATGAATGGTATAAAAATAACACATCCACTTTCAAACATATCACAAAACCTTCAATACAATATAGAAGATTGTATCATAATAAATCAACTTCAAACAAGTGTAAAATCCATCAAAGGATGTTGACATAGATGAAATCAAAACTGTTTGAGAGAAATATCTCTTTCTATTTTGAAATCATTTAAAAGCCATGTAATTATAAAAGAAAACATTTATTTTGAAAATATTCTTATAATATTTTAAGCTAAGCTTCGAAGGTGTTATAATGGCAGAAAATAGATGCACCCACCGTATAAGTTAAAAAACATTCTTTCTGTAATTTTGTCAAAAAGGTTGTAAAGGACCTTATTTGGAAAATGACGGAAAGATTCCTTTATAAACATTTTATAAAAAGTAAAAAAGGGTATAAATTAATTTAACCCATATTCCAGTAAATAGTAAAAAAAATTGAAATACATTTTTAAGAAACATGGATGTGGATGATAAAGAGGTCCCAGAAAATACTCACGTATAAACAACCTCAGATAATGAGGAGACTGTAGAATTAACCCTTACCTTGTAATTTTCCTTGATATAGGGTAATTTAACCACTTTTATAATATTTAAATCATTGTTATTAAATTATACAATAACCACATACATAAATATGATATTATATATGATCCTCTAATATTGCATTGTTAATAATATTTCAGTAGTATCATTGTTTCAGGTGTTAACTGATTCATTTTCCTTTATATGTTTTGTTACGTAATTCATGTTTCTTATGGATAGGATGTATTTTATTCATATATATAATGATATTAAGTTCTTAAACATTATTTTTAATCATCAAATTAAAATTATTTTTTAATGGTTACGATGGGAAATGAAATCTCATCGTGTAGTGGAGACAGTAAGTCGTACATACACACGAGCGACAATATCATTCTATTAGTGGTGAAATCGTATGTAATTAGATGGTATATAATATATATATAGAATCATTAACATGTTATATTTATTATTTACATAAATTATACTCATTATTATACCCATCCAAATAATTAAGTGTTGAATAACAAACTACACCACGATGTGGAGATGGTAATCCGTACGTACGCACGAGCGACAATATCATTCTATTAATGGTGAAATAATATGTAATTGAATGGTATATTATATATAAAGAATAATTAAAATTTTATATTTATTATTTACATAAGTTATACTCATTATTATACCCATCCAAATAATGAAGTGTTTGAATAACAAACTACACCACGACGTGGAGACGGTAAGTCATACGTACGCACGTATGGTGACTTGTCATTCATAGGATGGATAGAATAATGAATATGGTTGTACCATATTTATAATAACATCACAGTATGTATAAGGTGTTTTAGTTATTATTTTGGTATGGAAACAACAAATAAAGGGGAAGTGGAAGAAGAAAAGAACTTTGAAAGAGGTGGTGAAATTATTACCTCTTCTTCGGGTGTTTCCTTTTTAGTTGATCAAAAGGGCTCCTTAGGTTAGATTTCTGATAAAATTAAGGCCTATAAGTCTAATTGAGGGTATTTGGGAGGATATTTGAGTAGTTTTTATCCGAGACAAATGGATTTGGAGGTTTTATTTTGAGATAAGGGAAGTACCCTTTTATAAGAGAGGTGAGGGTCACTTTAGGGAAAGCTTGAAATGTTATTTTATTATACAATAATATTCAGTTTATAATGGCTCCAAAAGGATTTATTTTGAGTATAATGTGATTATGGGTCGAAAAAATCTCAACCAATAGGTTTTAGACAGGTTTAGGTCACCATATTAACCTTATCTTTTAGATTTAACTCTTTGTTAAATAGTTTAACTTTTACCATGTATTCTTGTATTATTATATTAAATGGTTAATAAACTTACTATAAAAGCCAAGAGAATCCCAAGTGGTTCATTATTGATATATCTAACCTTATATAAGTCCTTTTTCTGAACTTTGTATTTTTGGGAATATTATATCATTTAATAAAATAGTATTTGTTTTAAAAATTCATTTATGTCAATTTTGACACTATTTAGTATTTCATTTTTTATGAAAGTAATAAAAACTTTATCACTTTGAAAAAAAATTATTTAATCAACCCTAACATGTCATATTAACCTATAAAATTATTGTAATTCATCAAAAGTATCAATTTACATTTATTTTGATATTTATAATATCAATTATTTTAATCTTTCATTAATAGGGTAATTACTGCATCATCATTGTGTCATAAATAAATTTAATTATTTAATGTATAAATTTATAAATAAAATACCATTATGTAGGAAATATTTTTATATTTCTAATGAATATTTATAGTTGAATTTATCTTATGTATAACCCTATATTAAAAATGGTTTAGTTATTAAACTTTGAATTTAATACTTTTAACTCTTCTTTAAATAAAATAATAATAAATGTCCTAATCTAATAAAAGTAGACAAAAATGATAATATTTTATTATTAATGTTTATTTTGGTCTAAATACACTTATATAATAGAATTAGTACATGTTTTAGGGTAATTATAATATCATTTTTACCTTTAATTACCCTATTTACTTTTAACTGTGGTAAATAAAATTCAAAAGTTACAATTCACCAAAAATTCTTTTCATACTATTGAACCAAATCTTACATACTTATTTCAACCATGTCTCTCAAATTTTTTAAATTCAATTCACATAAGTTATAAAATTACGTTTTATGCAAATTTACTAACATTCTTAGAAGGTAGGTAAAAGACGTTAAAAGTTCAATAAAATTTTATATATCTAATATTATTATAAAATGACACCAATGAATTACATTGAACATATATAGGTATTATGTATCTATTTTTACCTAAAATAAATTTAAATAAAATAACTAATTATAAAAATTTGTTTGTAAACAATAATGCAGTATTTTTCACTATTCATCAAAAATTGAATGTTTTCAAAAGAATACAAAAAAAATCACCCTAATCTAATTTTGATATTATGAATCCAAAAATTAAATCCATTTTGAAAAATAAAATTTATAAATTTTCAAAAAGTGGGTATTACTATTCATAACAGCTAGTTTGATTGGTCGTGATGTGTTAGAACTCAAAGTTGCGTGCAGTGCAAGCTATTGTATTATTCAAAGAGAAGTTTGTCGTGGAAGCTTGGGGTGTTACATTCACTACTGGAAATTAGATATTTCCCAACGCTTCTATACCAATGGTTTGAAAAAACCGTTGGTATAGGTCCCCTTTCCCAATGGTTTGGCCAAACCGTTGGGAAAGGTCCCCAAATATGCCACTTTTCCCAACGGTTTGGCCAAACCGTTGGGATAGGTCTACCTTTCCCAACGGTTTGGCCAAACCATTGGGAAAAGTGGCCAAAAATTCAACATCCTTCCCAGAATTAAAATCACAACCAAAGACCTATACCAACGGTTGTTAAAACCATTGGTATAGGTCTATACCATCGGTTTTAAAAACCGTTGGTATAGGTACATTCATTTTTTATCGGAACTTCGTACTGAGAACATTATATAAATCAAAATTTAAAATATTTATGAGAATACATATATATATTTATGTAATTACGATCACAAAAATCATGTTAGGTTAGTGGTTGAGTCATTCAATGATAAACGAGGGGTCCTGGGATCAAATCCTTGTGGATCTTTTATTTTTGGAATTTATATACCAACGGTTCCATTACTATTGGTATAGATTTCATATTACCTATACCAACGGTTTCCAAAACCGTTGGTATAGACCTATCCCAACGGCTTACTTGGCTAAGGTTCTCCAAACCGTTAGTATAGGCTATACCAACGGTTTGGTGGCCTATACCAACGGTTCCAAACCGTTGGTAAAGGATAGTTTTCCAGTAGTGATTCTTCCCTACAAATAATTTCATCCTTGAAATTTCTATAATATTACTGCATACAAAGATTTATATGGTTCTTTATCATAATTTCCTCAGGTTCCCACGTTGCCTCTTCCATCTTATGGTTTCTCCATAGAACTTTCACCAGACGAGTCATTCGGTTTCTCAACACTTGTTCTCTGGTATCAAGAATTCTGATAGGCTCTTCGTAATAAGATAGTTTAGGTTTTAATTCTATTTCTTTATAGGTGAGTACATGTGTTGGGTCAGGCATGTATTTTCTCAATAGTGATATGTGGAACACATCATGAACTTTGGAGAGACTTGGCGGCATTTCCAAACAATAAGCTACAACTCCAATTCATTCTAGAATTTCGAAAGGTCTGATGTACTTTGGACTTAATTTTCCCTTCTTACTGAATTTTATAACACCCTTCCATAGAGATACCTTCAAGAAAACATTATCTCCTACTTTAAATTCAAAATCTTTCCTTCAGTTATCGGCATAGATCTTTTTCCTACTTTGAGATGCTTTGATGTGGGTTTGGATAACCTTCACCTTTTCATTGTTTCCTCAACAAGTTCTGGGCCTACGAGTTTTCTTTCACCTGTATCATCCCAAAAAATTGGTGTGTGACATCTCTTTCCATATAATTCTTCATATGGTTCCATCTGAATACTTGAATGGAATATATTTTTATAAGAAAATTATACCATAGGTAAATATTGATCCCACATACCTTGAAAGTAAAGTGAGAAATATCTCAACATGTCTTATAAGGTTTAAATATTCCATTCTGATTGTCCATCAGTTTGAGGGTGGTAAGTAGTGTTCAAACAAAGTTCATTATCCAAGTCCTTCTAAAGACTTTTCCATAATCTTGATGTAAAATGGGGATCATGATCATAAACAATCGATAGGGGTACTTCATGAAGTCTTACAACTTCATTAATATATAGTCTTGCTAAATGTTTATGTGGTAAATATTGTCTTATAGCAAGAAAATGTGTTGACTTGGTAAGACTATCAACAATGACCCATATTGAATCATTACTTCTATGATTCTTTGGTATACCCATGACTAAGTCCATCGTAATATCATCTCATTTCCACTAAGGTATGGGAAGAGGTTGCATGACTCCTCCAAGATGTGGTCTTCCAGCCTTAACCTGTTGATAAACCATACATCTTGATACATAATCAGTAATCTTCCTCTTCATGTTGTCCCACCAAAAATGTCCCTTCAAATCTCTATACATCTTAGTACTACCAGGGTGTATAGAGAAATTAGATCTATGAGCATCATCCAACAATTCCCTTTTTAGATCAGGTATATCAGGAGCACAAAGTCTCTTCCCAATTTTCAAAATTTCATCTTCATGTACGAATACAATCAATCTCCCATCATTCACAGCTTTAATTTTCTTTTTAAACTCATCATTATCAGTATGAGAACTTTTTATCCTTTCTAGTAAAGATGGTTTGGAAATGATTTGAAAATGTATTGATGTTTCACCTTCCAGGATTATTCTCATATCCATCTTTACTAGATCCATGAACATAGGATCCCTTTCAACTCTCATCTTGTTCAAAACTCCATGATCCCTTCTGCTCAAAGCATCTTCCACCTTATTTTCCTTCCCTAGTTGGTAGTGTATAGTGAAATCATAATCTTTGAGTAGTTCAATCCCTCATATTTTTCTCAAGTTGAGTTCTTTTTGTGAGAAAATATACTTTAAACTCTTGTGATTGGTATATATCTCACAATTTTCACCATAGAGATAGTGTCTTCATATCTTCAAAGAAAATATTAGAGCTAAAGATCATGAGTGGGATAGTTTTTTCATGAATTTTTAGCAGTCGTGATGCATAGGCAATAACTCTATCATTATGCATAAGGACATAACCAAGTCCTTTCTTTGAAGAATCACTATAAATAACAAACCCATTATTCCCCGATGGTAGATTAAAGATAGGAGAATTGATTAATATTCTCTTAAGTTCTTCAAAACATTCTTCACACTCTTTTTTTCCAAACAAATTTAACCCCTTTACGTGTGAGCTGGGTTAATGGGTTTTCCAATCGGGCAAAATTTCGAAATGTTGATGATAACTTGCTAAACCAATAAAACTATGTACCTCAGTTATACTTTTCGGTGCTGTACATTCTTGGATTGCCTTGGTCTTTAAAGGATCAACAGAGATTACATCCTTAGAGACAATATGGCTAAGAAGAGAAATTACCTGAAGCCAGAATTCACACTTTCTAAACTTCCCATATAATTCATTTCTTCTGAGGGTTTTCAAAATAGTGTGCAAGTGATTTTCATGATCTTCTTAGATTTTTGAGTATAATAAGATATCATCAATAAATACCACTAAAAAGTCATCAATATATTCCTTGAAAAATCTATTCATTAGATCCATGAAGACATAGGGTGAATTAGTCAATCCAAAAGGCATTACTGTAAACTCATAATGCACATACATGGTATGAAATGTTGTCTTTGAAATGTCTTCCTTCTTCACACACAACTGATGATATCCAGATCGAAGGTCAATATTTAAAAAAATATTGAGATCTATGAATTTGGTCAAATATATCATCAATGCAAGGTAGGGGATACATGTTCTTTATTGTTATATAATTGATCTCCCTGTAGTCAATGCACAAACTCATAGATCTATCTTTCTTCTTAATAAAAATAATAGGGGCTCCCCATGGAGAAACATTAGGGAGAATAAATCATTTATTACTCAATTCCTCTAGTTGTTTCTTTAGTTCTACTAATTCCACAGTGTCCATTCTATAGGGGGTCTTCGATATGGGCCTTGAACCAGGAATTAAATCAATGGAAAACTCAATTTCTCATTCTAGAGGATGTCCAGGTAAATCCTTTGGAAACACATCAATATATTCTTGTACAATAGGTACATCCTTTATTTGAACATTCTTTTCCTCACCCATAGTCATTTCACCCTCTCCCTCCCCAATAATTGAATTTAGTAGAGCTACAGGGAGTGGATCTATAAAAGAATTAGATGGTGACATTTCTGATCTAAAGATAAGGTACTCCTTATCATCATCGAAAATTGTAACCTCCTTATTCTTACAATAAATTGTCACATCATGGTCCTAAATCTAATCCATACTGAGGATTATATCAAATTTAATCATGGTTATGACGATGAGATCAATAGATAAAGCACGTTTATATGCCCTAATGGGAACTGATTCACAAAACTTTATTGCAATAATACTTCCCTTAGAAGTTTTGACTGACAACTCCCTTATTAAATCAAATTAGAAATATATAATTTTCTTAGCAAACTGGGAAGATTTGAAATAATTCAATGATCTAGAATCAAATAAAACATTGGATAAACTTGATGAAACCATTAAATTGCCTTCCACCATGTCATTCAGAGCTTCAACCTCAGCAGTTGTGATCACATAAGCTTGGCCTTGCTCCCTTGGCCTTTTCTGAGGTAAGTTTCCTTGGAGCTTAGGACATTAATTTGCATAATTCCCCATTTCTCTATAATTTTAGTATTCAACATTGACAGATTCTTTATTTCCCTTGAAATCATGAGCTTGGTGGCATTTTTCACCACACTTGTAACAGAATCTCATTCCCTTCAGGCAAGTACCGGGGTGTTTCTTCCCACATTTACCACAAGATAGAAATTCAAATTTTCTCTTCTTACCCTTATTTCCATTTCTATAGTGTTTAGCAGATCTCTTATTCTCTTTCTTTTCTTTAAAGTTATAAGACTTAGAGAATTCATTTTCTATCTTGATAGCACATGAGAAAATATCTTCGTATGATGAGAAGGATTGTGAGACTAATGCTTAATGGAGAAATGGTTTTAACCCATCAAATAATCGATAAATCTTACTCATTAGGTTACGTATATAATCATTTGCATGCCTTGATAACCTTATAAAGTTAGCCTCATACTTTGAGACATTCTCATCCTCCTTTTACCTCAGACTCAGAAATTGTCTTTCCATATCCGCTTGATGGTCACGAGGAAAGTATTTTTCTAAGAAAATCTATTTAAACTCCCTCTATTCCATATTTGATACTTCTTCATCCTCCTTTGTGTTTTGAATTAATGACCACCATTTATATGCATCTCCTGTGAGGCGATAAACTGCCATGATAACTTTTTACCTTTCATTACTCCCCAAAGCATGAAATATTTTCTCTAAGGAAATTATCCATTGCTCAGCTGCAGATAGATTTTTAGTCCCATTGAATTTTGGTGGTTGTTTCCTCATGAATCGTTCTAACATTTATCCTCTGTGTTGTGGATCAGGGTGCTCCATATGGGTAAGGTTATTATTCATAACCTGAGTGAGTTGTCCCAATATGGTGATAAGCTGATCAGCACCAGTTGCATCACCAGCTCCACTATAATTATCTTGAGTGGGAGGGAAATCCCTACATGGATTATGTGTGTTGATACGGTTTCCATTCCTACTACTATGCTCCATTTCTAAATAATGGCATACACTAGATTAGTTTATGAATTGCAATACATAATTCTAAACTTGTAAAACACTTAACATAAATTGAACAGTTTATGGATATAATCCATAATCATAAAAAAATCTTTGAGAAGGTATATACTTGTAAATCCTTCATAATGGTTTGAAAATAAAATTTGAATTATCCTAAGAATATCCCCCAGGAGTTTCATAACCAAGAGTGCAGAAAGGCCCGTTGTCGTGTACTAGGATACCCCGAGTCAAGCCCGAAACTCCTTGTTAGATTTTTCACTCCTAGGTACATTTGTTTCAGAGCCGCCTATGCCTGCTCATATCTAGACAAGGATGTATTACTTGAAAAATTCACAAAATCTATATATTACCAAAATTCTAGGAAGTTTTTCTATACTAATCCTCAAAGTCTTTCTTAGGGTAATGTTCTCTAATCATAGTTTTTATAAATCTAGTTTCCAAGGTTTGTACTAAACTTCCTCTTATACCAACTATAATGCCCCAACCCTAGTTACCCAGAGTCGGTGCATTATTACATGACATTGTCACAATCACAAGGGATCAAATCCCGAAATACTGATCAGTTTAGTAGCCTTAGAAGTATTAGATACAAACATAAGTTTTACATTACATTATGAAATGAAAAACAACAATATTGTGTCTTCTTTTAACACATTAATCTCCCTTAGACTATCCCTACAATTTAGTCATAATATACTTCTTCACATCCTGGTAAAAATAAAACATTGAAAGGGGTGAGCTCAGGTGCTCAGTAAGTATAACAATATAGCAGAAACTTTCATAAATAAGCATAAAAATTTAAGGCAATGTATAAGACTAAAACACAAGCCTTTTAAACATAAACTTCAGTATAATATGGAAAAGTTAAATCAAATAATGTCATTTACTTATTCACATGGATATTCTACTAGTTGAATAATCACATGTAATATCAATAGCCAATTTCATAATTATTGAATGCATAATGTCAAATATCATAACCACATAGTCAATGCCTCGTGCAAAGACTACAAATAAGATTTTGTCAAGGCCTTGTTCTAAAACACTAGTTTGTCTCATGAGACCTACCGATGCATCGAGGAGTTATAGTAGGCTCCACCCATCACTTACTAAGTCCAATGGATTCCTCATATGAAAATGTTGAAACATAACATAAACATTCATATTAAAACTAGCATATGAAATGTTAATACTTTAACCATAAACCATGAATGGTATAAAAATAAAACATCCACAGTAAAACATAAGACAAAACCTTCAATACAATATGGAATAATATATCATAATAAATCAACTTCAAACAAGTGTAAAATCCATCAAAGGATGTTGATATAAATGAAATCAAAACTGTTTGAGAGAAATATATATTTCTATTTTGAAATAATTTAAAAGATATGTAATTATTAAAGAAAACATTTATTTTGAAAATATTATTATAATCTTGTAAGGGAAGCTTCAAAGGTGTTATAACGGCATAAAATAGCCACACCCACTGTATAAGTTAAAAAAACATTCTTTCCTTAATTTTGTCGAAAAGGTCGTAAAGGACCTTGTTTAGAAAATGAAGGAAAGATACCTTTATAAAAAATTTATAAAAAGTTAAAAAATGATATAAATTACTTTAACCCATAGTCTAGTAAATAGTAAAAATGTTTTGAAATACATTTTTAAGAAACACGAATATGGATGATAAAGAGGTCCCAGTAGATACTCATGTATAAACAACCTCGGATAATGAAGAGATTGTAGAATTAACCCTTACCTTGTACTTTTCCTTCATCGAGGGTAAGTTAACCTCATGTATAATAGTTAAATCATTTTTACTAAATTATACAAGAACCACATACATAAATATGATATTATATATGATCTTCTAATATTGCTTTGTTAATAATATTTCAGTAGTATCATTGTTTCGGGTGTTAACTGATTCATTTTCCTTTATATGTTTTGTTATGAAAGACATGTTTGTTATGGATAGGATGTATTTTATTCATATACATAATGATACTAAATTCTTAAACATTATTTTTAATCATCAAATGAAAATTATTTTTGAATGGTTACGATGGGAAACGAAATCTCATCGCGTAGTGGAGAAGGTAAGTCGTACATACGCACGAGCGAAAATATCATTCTATTAGTGGTGAAATCATATGTAATAGGATGGTATATATTATATATATAGAATCATTAACATTTTATATTTATTATTTACATCAATTATACTCATTATTATACCCATCCAAATAATTAAGTGTTGAATAACAAACTACACCACGACGTGGAGACGGTAATTCGTATGTACGTACGAGCGAAAATATCATTCTATTTATGGTCAAATCATATGTAATTGAATGGTATATTATATATATACAGAATCCTTAATGGATCCAAATGGATTTGGAGGTGTTATTTTGAGATAAGGGGAAGTACCCTTTTATAAGAGAGGTGAGGGTCACTTTAGGAAAAGGTTGAAATATTATTTTATTATACAATCATATTCGGTTTATGACGGATCCAAAAGAATTTATTTCTAGGATAAGGTGGGTCTGGGTAAAAAAAACTCTCAAACAATAGGTTTTATATAGGTTTATGTCACCATATTAACCTTATATTTTTTATTTAACTCTTAGTTAAATAGTTTAACTTTTACGATGTATTCTTGTATTATTATATTAAATGGTTAATAAACTTACCATAAAAAGACAAGTGAACCCCAAGTGGTTCATTATTAATATATCTAACCTTATATAAGTCCTTTGTACAAACCTTATATTTTTAGGAATATTATATCATTTAATAAAATAGTATTTTTTTTAAATTCATTTATATCAATTTTGACACTATTTAGTATTTGATTTTTTTGAAAGTCATAACAACTTTATCAATTCAAAAAAAAATATTTAATAAACTCTAAAATGTAATATTAACCTATAAAATTAGTTTAATTCAAAAAAAGTCTCAATTTACATTTATTTGTATATTTATAATATCAATTATTTTAATCTTTCATTAATAAGGTAATTACTACATCATCATTGTGTCATAAATAAATTTAATTATTTAATGTATAAAATTTATAAATAAAATACCATTATGTAAGAAATATTTTTATATTTCTAATGAATATTTATAGTCAAATTTATCTTATGTATAACCGTATATTAAAAATGGTTTAGTTATTAAACTTTGAATTTAACACTTTTAACTCTTCTTTAAATAAAATAATAATAAATTTCTTAATCTAATCCAAGTATACCAAAAGGATAATATTTTATTCTTAAAGTTTATTTTGGTTAAAATACACTTATATAATATAATTAGGACATGTGTTAGGGTAATTATAATATCATTTTTACCTTTAATTACCCTATTTACTTTTAACCGTGGTAAATAAAATTCAAAAGTTACTATTCACCAAAAATTATTTTCATCCTATTGAACCACATATTACTTACTGATATCAAATGTGAATCTTGGATTTTTGAAATTAAATTCACAGAAGCGGTAAAATTACATTTTATGCAAATTTGCTAACATGCCTAGAAGGTGGGTAAAAGACATTAAAAGTTCAATAAAATTTTATATATATAATCTTATTATAAAATGACTCCAATGAATTACATTGAACATATATAGGTATTATGTATATATTTTTACCTAAAATAAATTTAAATAAAATAAGTAATTATAAAAAGTTGGTTTTAAACAATAACGTAGTGTTTTTCACTATTCATCAAAAATTGAATGTTTTTAGAAAAATACCAAAAATTCACCCTAATCTAATTTTGATATTCCAAATCCAAAAATTAAGTCCATTTTGAAAAATAAAATTTATAAAATTTCAAAAAGTGGGTATTACTATTCATAACGGCTAGTTTGATTGGTCGTGGTGTGTTAGAACTCGAAGTTGCGTACAGCGCAAGCTATTGTATTATTCAAAGAGAAGCTTGCCTTGGAAGATTGGGGTGTTACAACTATCACATGTAGTAGTTGTTTTTGTTTTAGTTGTCATTTTATGTTGTAAATTTATCTTTGAAATTGTTTAGATACATTTGATTTGTTTCACTTCTACTTTTTTCTTTTTTATATGACATATATTATTTGTTTACTCTTCTTCTATTTATTCCCATCATGTGTGTGTCTGTGTATTTTATGTCATTTACTTCAACTTGGGTGAAATAATTCCCTATGTTTGTTATTGATTCCTGGGTTCCTTTTTCCAACCTATGTGGATCGAGAATTCCCTTTGGGTATGTGATGGTTCGTGTAGGGTACCAGTTTGAGTGGGTATCTGGGTTGGGTTCATCAAAGGTTAGGGGCATAAAGATCTCTTAGTCCACTCCACTAATAGACTATTGTGATCTTGGTAATTTTCACTAAGCCAACCCTTTTTCTATGGGATACCCAATTGAGTGCAATCAGTTATCACTCGTTAAAAAGGTATAAAAACTTTCGACTATGATCTCCCTTTATAATAACTACCCATGACCTTTGAAACACTCAATATAAGGAGTGTTCACTTTATAGGAAGATGTATATAGAAAAGGATAACAACTTCGGCACATAGTTGCAAGCAGAACCTGTAAAATGATTGAACTTATTTAGAGAATGAGTAAACATGGAAGCATCTCTGAATAAGCTTTGTTTACTATAGATGTATCTTGAATACACAACAACAACAATATTTCTTCTTTACACAGTTTCATTGTAAGTATATGGTTGTGAAAAATAGAGTATGTACTTCATGTTCTTGAGTATATACAATATTTTTCCCTTTTGAATTTGAAATATTATTTTTTTTAGAAGATATTGTAAACTATAATAATAGAGAGAAAATATTTATTACTAAAAAATCATTTTTTCCTTAATATATGACCTTATTCTCTAAAAAATAGAAAAAACAGAGGTATTCATCAACCACATCTATGATCTCTCTTGGAACTATGTGATTTCTTGGAAATATAATCATTATTTAGTTTGGCCTTTCCTCACTCACACATCACCACACTCAATAAAACTAATACCTAGTGTAGACTATTCTCAAAATAATGTAATGGTAATAAGTTCTTTGAAAATGAAATTAAATATTAAAAAATACTCGTATTTATAGGTCTTCTTCTTCTTAGGACTTTATTTCATGATTCTTTTGATTATAACACTTCATATGAATTGTATGACTTCACATTAGATCTTATGACTTCATTCTGATCATAATTCTTCATCACTAGAATTATTTTTCAATTTTATAACTTTTTCATAAGTCTTTACTTATGTTTTTAAGAGTTTTATTCTAGTATAAGGCTTTAATGTATGACTTCTAAATTAGAAAAAACTCATTTTCCATTATAAGAAATTTTTACCTTTGAAATAAAATCCTAGGTCTCATAAGAAATTTTATCCTTTGAAAAAAATATTTACCTTTATAGGATATTTTGTGTCGTGTGACTTTTGAACTTCACAAGATAATCTAAAAATACTATTCTATAGGTTAATTTCTCTAGTTATAGGATAATTCATGCACATGTGTGATATTTAATTTTTATATTATAATTTACTTTATACAAAATACAACATGCATGACTTTATTAGCTTATAGGATAATTTACTTCACTAACACTAGTAGAAAAAGACTTTTTAATGTTGGTTTTTTTTTGTATTCTAACGTCGGTTTTAACCAATGCTATTGAGGTTGACATTGTAAATACACTTTGGACATAAATTATATAAAAATAATGTGTAAAGTTATAAATTTTTTTATTAAAAAACATTTTCAACATGGAAAAATACATTTCACGTTGGTTATATGTATAACCGACGTGAAAACACACCTTTAACATCAGTCATAAAAAATGACGTTAAAAATATTATTAAATGTATATTTAACATTGGTTTTTATTATAACCAATTTTAAAACCATATAAACACAATTTATATAATTTTTTTATATGATTCGATTTTACTGGTCATGGAGTCAAAACCGACCTACAGATCAAAATTTATAGCTGTTAGAAGTTGGAATTCTCTAAAGGAGAAATTTTGGCACAAATACCATAACATATCTTTGATAGAAGAATAATATAACAAACAGAACATTTCAATATTCAAATAAAAAAATATGAGTTAAATTTTTTCCTTCTTCTTCATACTTTTTCTCATTTAATCCGTATTTAGATATCATTTCTTAGTTTTATTTTGCTTCATAATGAAAAAATAATGTGGAATTTTGAGGAATAGCTTACCGATCTCATATAGAAACTTCATCATCTTTGAAAGAATTTTCTTCATCAAAAAAAATGAAAATTTTCATAAAATGTATATAATGGAAATAAATTGAAAATATAACTATAATACGGATAGATTACCACATCAAATAGATCTAATAGTGAAATAGAAGTTGATAAAAAATTAAAAAAGTGATAAAAATAAAAATATTAAGTAAAATGAGTAGGTAGATGTATTTATTTGTGAAAAGAAAAAATTCACAATTGTTCTTTGTATTTATAAGAGGGAAGAAAAAAAATTCAACTCCGGCTTTTAACATCCATTTTCAAATAGTCGATGCTAAAAGTAGTCTTTCAACAAAAAAAAATTAAATGAACATTGAAACTAAACTTTTAACATTGGTTTTATTAAAATTATGTCAAGGTATTATTTTAACTTTTTTATTTTAAAATATGGGCTTAAAGGCAGTTTTTAACATTGGTTTTTTAAAAATTGATGTTAAAAGGAATTTTAACATTATATTTTTTAAATAATTGATATTAAAAAAATATAGAGAAAATTTTTGTTTCTAGGACATCAATTTGATTACTAGTGAATTAAAAATGGACTTTTATATTAAAATTTATGGTCATCTGAATTTGGACATCTCTAGAGAAGCGCTTACAACTTCTAGTGGTAATAAATTTTGATTTATAAGTCTGTTTTACCTCCACAACTAGTCAAATTGAATCCTGATAAACTAAATACCACTTGGTCTTTAGAGTTTCCACATTTTTTAAAAAAATTATCTGAAAAAAATAATATTAAAACATGTATGAAGTAGTTTTTTTTACATCAGTTTATTAATAACTAATGTTAAATGTATTCTATGAGGACTTATAATGATAGTTTTTTTACGAACCAACATTAAAAGTCATCTATAATAAATTTTAACATCATTTTAACAAGAACTAATGTTAAGGAGCATTTTTCTACTAGTGCAGGTATCTAGTTCATAATTCTTTCTAGCTTCATAGGATAATTTCCATAAGAAATTTCCTCTCATCAGATATTTCTTATATGTCAAATGATAATTAACTTATGTTATATGATATTTATTATAAATTAGACTCTTGTAAGATAATTCTTCAGTGAGTATGATATTTTGTTAGACTCATTGGATATTTTCCTTTGGAAAATTTCTTTAAAATTAAATGACACGGATTGAACTAAAATTTCTAAATGAAATATTACAAAAGAATGTATTACTTATTCACCTAAAATCACTTAATATAAATTCGTTAGTAAAAAAAATTTATATTTTTTCATCATTAAAACATGTGAAATATTGAGATATATTAGATCAATATTAGTGTGTCCAATAGGGAATTCATCATTCTAGGTCCAGGGTTGATCCTTATGTAGCCAATGTCTTTTCCAAAAATCAAGTTGTAATACTTCTAGACTTCTCCATACAAGAGATACACTTCTTCGAATTTATTTAAAACATAACAATAGAGGAGAATTGATAGTAAACCATTTATTTATTCAAGAAAAATCAATGATATCAATTAACTTCATATCTTTGGCTATTTAATCAATATTCACAAAATCTAATGAATTGACACTTTAATTCCAAAAATCATTAGATTTAAATGAATAAATAAATATAATGGAATAATATGAATTGAATGTTAACAAAATATAATTCATTTATTGACTCTGTTGATTTCACTATACTTAAATATTGGACTCTCAGAAAATTGATCTTTGAATATATTACCCAAGAAAAAGTTAAATACTAGCCAATATGAGTTTCCTTTCAAACATTATGTCTCCCAATATTATCATGACTCTTTAATTATCTTTATTTAATTTTCTTCATTAAGTGTATTCTATTAATTTCTACTTATTTCATCCTCTCATGCTTATTTATACCTACCATTCCAAAATTATTTTACTTAACTCCAATGTATGATTTTAAAGAAAAGTTTTTCTCGTTCCAATTTCATGAAAACTTCACCAAGGACTTGATGGATTTATTTATCTCTATCTAATGAATCAAGTATTTTTTCATATCATGATTACTTTTCATGGTTGTTCTGTGGCTAAGGGTTGGTAGGTTTTTATTGAGAAAATTTTTGTAAAATAGGAGGTTTGAATTTATACTGAAGAATAATGCATTATTTTCAACTTAATTCAAGAATAAAATCCTTTATTTATTCCTCTTCCATTTATTTAGATCCACCCATTTAAATTTTTATAAGATAGTCCAAACCTTTGTAATTTTAGTAGTAACAAACATCACTTCTCTTTGTTTCCTTTAACATATTTCATTTTCTTTTTTTTAATTTTTTTTATCTTGAAGGTATAGAGGTAGTTTTAATTCTTGAGGTGGTGTGAAATATTCCTTTCACCAAATTAAGAGCTATTTTCCTTAATTTTTCTATTTTTAGGTCCTTTATTCAAAAAAAATAGCAATCCTTCCTGGTATTCAACAACATCATAATTTTTTCCTTCTTCTCTCCCTTATAATAGTTATATCCAGTTTTCTAGATTTAGAATTTAATGCATATTTTGAATATTAAGAGAAAGAGGGGACTCTTTCACATCAAATCAACTATAGACTTCCATTTATATCTTTGAATGATATCTTGTTCATACTCTTGATCTTACCAACATGATTTCCTCGCAGAATTTCAGTGTAGATGATGCAGTACTACTTCACTTCAACTCAAGAATATTCTTCAATGTAGCTTATTCCAACTCACCTCTTCCCTCCCCTACACTTAAATTAAACCTAGATCATGAATAATCTTCAATATAAAGGTAGATATGGATTTTTATCTTGTAATGTAGCTAAATAAAAAATTATTTCATGGCTATTAAGGGTTACTAGGGTTAAATTCTTAGGTGATCCATAATAGAGGTTAATTGTAAAGGTGGGGTTTTATTCAAAATAATGATTCAATCATTTATATTCCTAAATTATCCTTTATTTTTATTTTATTACTTAGAAAATTATGGTTATAAAAACATGTATTTATTCTCTTGAGAAATCAAGGAATTGTTAAGAAGATGTTAAAATAGTTTTAGAATCCTCTCGGGTAAGTGTTTTAAATTTAGGGAAGTATTTCATGGAATAAGATTTCTAAATTAGTGGTCTTTTAATGAAGTTATCTCAATTAAAATTCGAATAAAAAATCAATATTCATTTAAGTTTATTAATTAGGTCAAATCATTTTCTCTCTATTAGAATAGGTTCAAAAGTTCTAAGGAGCTTAAAATTGATCTCATTGTGTTTTTAAAAATTCTAAAAATGAAAAAGAAACATAATTTATTTTGAAAAAGAAACAAAATTTGAAAATACTAAACTATAAAGGTTCTCTACCCCACACTTAAATGATGTAGTGTCTTAAATTCATCTTAGTAGATTCAATAATTGAAACAAATTTAAATGGAATCACAATAATCAATTAATTATCAAACAGAGGTACAACCTAATGGTTCTCATTTATAGATGTGTTGGAGTGTGATCTTCTCCATCAGTGTTTTGTACAAGTTTCCATAGAATTTCATCAATGAATGGGTTATTTTTTCCATAATAATGAGTGGGTTATTTTTCCCTTCTTTAACAACCTAAAAATTTCCAAAATTATATACATGGGTGACTATAAATGAACCTTCCCATCTAGAATGAATCTTAACCTTCATTAATTTAAGTCTTGAATTGTAAAGTAACACTTGGTCTCCTATATGGAAGTGTTTCGGCTAAATTAACTTATCATGAGCTACTCTAACTATTTATTTGTAAATTATTGAGTTCACAAAATATTCTCTCTTAATTTCTTCAAGATCTTATAGCTTTTGTTTTTTCTCTTTCACAGTGTTTTCCAGATCTAGATTCATCTCCCTGATTTCCCAATAAGACTTGTGCTCCATCTATAAAGGTAAGTGATGTATCTTCCCATGAATTTACCCATATGGACTCATTCCAATGGGTTGTTTATAAGTTTTATTGTGATCCCATAAGGTTTTTTCTAACCTTTATATGTAGTCTTTTCTATTTCATTTAACATTTTTCTCCAAGATCCTATTTCTTTCTCTATTTGAAACTCTGTTTAAACATTTGTTTGTGGGTGGTAGGGTGTTGATGTATTATGGTTCACTCTATAATTTCTCATCAAATCATACATACTCTTATTATATAAATGAGTCTCTTTATCATTGATAATGTCTCTTAGAACTCAAAACCTATAAAAAAATATTAGTCCTAACAAAATCGCACACTACATTAGAATCATTGATTTTGATGGCCTTATCTTCCACCCATTTTGAAACCTAATCAATAGCCAAGAATATGTAAGAGTTTCCAAAGGACATGGAAAAGGTTCCTATGAATTATATTCCCCAAACTACAAATATTTCACAAAATATTATGGGTTATTGAGGCATTTATTTTCTTTTTTAGATGCTTCCAATGAATTGACATTGTTTACATATTTTAAAAAATTTATGTACATCATTAAACAAAGTATGCTAGTAGATTTAAAATTATAAAACTTTTCTTATATCCCTTTGAGGCCCAAAGTGAACTCCATAAGAAAAAGTATGAAAAAATTCAAGTACAGGTTATATTTCAATTTTAGGTAAACATCTTCTTATAATTTTATTATTGTAAACTTCCTACAAATATAGATCCACCCAAATATAAAATTTTTATTTGGTTTTGAGACTAAAAATTATTGGGGCTTCAGATGAGATGATACTTGAGAAGTTACCAAAAATCTGACCATGTCAGCAAACCAAGGTATCTCTCATTAACCCAGATAAAAAATCTCTCCTATAATTAAGTCATCCACTAGTTCTTGATGTGTAATTTCTAATTTAGTAGTATCAAACATCCAACTTATGTGATCTTCCATCTAGTTCTCAGAACCTTTCTTATCCTTGATCTTTATATTAAATTAATTAATAAGTAATATTTGTATCAAAAGCCTAGAATTTTCTTATACCTTCTACATCAAGTAGATAATAACTGCATGATCAAAAAATATTGTGACTTTAGTTATAATAAAATAGGATATGAACTTATCCAAAACAAATACAACCACTAAGAATTATTTTTTAGTAGTTGTGTAATGAGTAGCAGAAGTATTAAATGTTCTCAAAGAATATAAAATGGATTGATATTTTCCTTCAATAATTTGGGACAAAACTACTCCCATAACATGGTCAGAAGCATCAAAGATTAGTTCAAAGGAGTGTTCCTTGTTAGGTGGTTGCATTACTGGTGGTGTGATCAGCCTAATCTTTAATTCATAAAAATATCCCCTACAAGTATCATCAAAAAATGAAGTCAACATCTTTCAAAATTAACCTATAAATTGTAAGTTAAATATTACTAAAATACTTTATAAACCTCCTATAAAATCTTACATGTCCAAGATTGGATCTAACATGTTTCGCATAAAGTTATAAAAGGTAGTGAATTTATGACTTAAATTCTTGAATTACCCACCTCAATGCCTTTTTATGAAATAATGTTCCAAAGGAATATTCCTCTTTCAACAATGAAATAGAACTTTTAAAAATTTAAAACAAGGTTCTTTTTAATGAAAGTTTTTAAAACTCTACCCAAATTGTTCAAAAAATGATCAAATTAATTACCAAAAATAGTAAAGTAATTCAAAAACACTTCCAAGTAATCTTCAATGTGAAAAAAATATATATTTAACATGCACATCATAAACTTACCTAGGTAATTACACAATCCAAATGGCATAATTTTATAGGATAAGTTAACAAAGGGTTATGTAAATGTGGTCTTATCACTATAACAAAATTGACTACTGGAGGTGATTTTTTTTGGCTTTATTGGTGGTTAAAACCGCCACCATATGATTCTGCAAAAGTTTCCAAAAAACTATCGCTAAAGTTGGAATTATCATCCAACTCACTTCGGTTATATCCATTTAGTGGTGGGTTCTAGGAACCATTGTAGAATTTTTTTTTAGTAGTGGCTTTTTATTTGTTTTAGCAGTGGTTTTTAATTTAAAAAATAGCGAGGATTTAGCAGCAATTTAAACCACATATAAAAAAACTACCACTAAAAAAATCAACCTTATATAGTGATAGTTTAAACTACCAATAAACAATAATTTGAAATATCTTGTGGTGGTTTAAACCACCTTTATATATCGCTTTTCAAAAAAAACAGTAGCAGATTCTGTATCCCCATTTTAGCCAAATAAAAAATCAAACAGACATGAAAATATACAAAATAAAATAATCAGAATAGTAATAATAACATAATAAAACAATTATAAAAGGCCACATGATTATTAGAGTGGTGGTTCTGTAAAGTTATGTAATGAAATAATGAGTATGGGATGTTCTTAAAAGATCAACTAGGGAATCGATGATGATTTTTGAAATGACCAGGGATTCATAGTGGGGGATTTATGGTTGTTGTTTATTGTTGATAAGTTTATAGATCTATAAGTGACTTATAGATTGAGTAATGGAATTTCAAACATTTATATTTAAATAATATGGTGTTCATGGAATAGTTTTCATGAGTTCATAAGAATGAGTAGAAGGAAGGATATAGATACTTGGTTGTTATATGATTTTTTCAGAATGTAATGGTTGCGATTGTAGTCTTTAGAAGTAGTGATGGGAATTCAAGCTCTGTAATGAAAGGAATAAAAACTTGAAAATATATGATAGTATCATAGGATCCATTATACTCAAACATACCTAAATTAATTGTACTATAATATTGGTCTATAAGATAATAGATCATATATCAAGGTGGAGTTATGAAAAGACATCTAGATGTATTTACCTATAATTTTAATAGACTAACAATGAACATTGAATGGGAGTTACAAAGAAAAATAGTTTTTTGGGGTAGTATCATATTTAATATAAGAGTGTCATGGGTGTTTCATGATTCATTATCTACAAAATATTGCATGAAAACAAATCATAAGGTGAATTTCAGAATAAAACATAGAAAATGAACCAAGCATATAGATTTTCATGAAATATAATGGAACTAAATATATCCCTACCATGAACCCCAACATCATTTTTGAATCACTATATTAGTGTTAGTATTTCATAAGTTTAGTTACACGTCATCTCTGAATCCAAATTGAACACTAATCACTACTCGCTGAACTTTGATCGACACCCTCTCTATCTCCATCTTCACTCCCTTCTATCGGCACCTACATTACAATTATGTTGAAAATTAAACAGTTTTTTATATTTAAAAACTTAAAACCAATAAAATTATGTGAACTAAATGATTTTTAATTTTTGTGATTTACCTGATCACTATTATCCATCAAGATAATATCACTGAGGACAAATCTAGTTGTCTTCTGATATAATTCAATCAACTCTTTCTATAGAGCAACAACCTTTGAATCTTATATCTTTATATGTGACCCCTATTATTTAATTTTGTTTTTCATTTCAATAAACTCCCTTTGAGAATATTGAGGTAGTGAGTAACAATAACTAGGGTTAGACGTTATTTCAATCCCCAGTGGCTTGCCAAAGAGCTCTAATGGTAATGATCCCAAAGTCATCCTGCGTAAGCGACCAAGATGCTCCTTCCTAAGGACTTGACCAACGGGATCATCCTAAGAGACTGAGAAGGATTTTGTGGGATTTACATCCAATAGTTATTTTATTTTTACCTATAAATAAAATATAAATCATATTTTATGCAATGCATATTAACATAGTGACAACTGATAATAAGTTATTAGAGTGAAAAAATAATTCATACCCCAACTTCTTTGGCAGACTCGTTAACATAACTCCCTCAGATTTTGTATGAAAATTTAATCAAAGTTATATTCAGGATACTTGATGACTTAAATTAATTGACTGTATTGAAAAAATATAAATCAATAATTTAATATATTAAATAGATAATTTTATCTTATAAATATTTAAACTATTGAAAATATTACCATATTTGATCAGTTTCTAGAAAAACTCTTTGACCCGACTGTGTGGGGGGTGATTTTTTTTAGCTCGACATGATGTATTTTCCCTTGAAACATCTTGAAATAAATAACATGTAATTTAATAGTAATGTATGAAATTTCATCTCCTTATCATATTCATGTATATATGTAAAATGAGATTAATATAATAATATATATATCAATACAACGTGCTTCTCATGATGATGGATATCAATAAAAACCTTTCATTTCTCTCTAGGTACCCCTTTGCGTACCTTATCATGCAACTACTGAGTGATCAATGAAGCATCATTGAATTCATTCCATAATCTTCATTTAAAATTCTTCCATTTCTTATCCAAATTTTTCAATGTCCACTTTCGTGTGATAAGATCTGCAATGATGTAGTAGAAAAACATCTATACAAAGAGATTCATTTTTAAAATATTAGAATTTAATAACATAATGGAATTAAATTACACCATAATGTATTAAAATTACCTTTATATAGGTATCAAAGACTTCATTTTTTCAAGATTGAGGCACATTCCTCCAATTAACATAGGTAATGGGAAGGGTAGTTGGATCCACTGCAAGTTGGCCTAGAATCTGGCCAAATAATCCTATAACGTCATTCGTGGGGACCCCATAATAGTCAAATAGGACAACTATCTTCATTTCATTTAGATTCCAAACATATGAACTATTCATATTTCTCTCCATATTAACATTACGTGCATAATTTATAAAAAAAATATTAGTATAAAAAATTTAAATAACTTTATTAACATTAAAATTTGTACCTATAAATATCACCCTCTAATATCCTCACAAAGAAATAGGAGTGACGACCTGTTCCCTTGCTGCTAAACCTGTTGAATGGGGATTCACTATCTCAAATGCTCATGGGACAGAGAAGAAGGGTGTTCCAGATGCTAAAGGAATGAAGGGTGTGAGAGACGTTGAAGGGGGGCAAACAGAGGGTGTCTCGAGATGCTATAGGGATGGAGACTGATGGATCATCATATGTCATTATGGTCAAGGGAACATCAACTGGGAGTCGACTGGGATTAAAAAAACACTTCTTCCTTGGAATTATTGTCATTTAATAAAATAAAATTAACTTCAAAACATATATTTTAAAAAAAATCATACAAAAAAAATAGAAATGATAACATATGCACAGTACTGACAAAAAAATATACATAGTTATGATAATGAATGACTACACATATAACATAATTGGTTGATAAATTAATGGATGACTGCACATATAATCATTTTTTCCTTCAATCATGTTGTTGTTTTACACCATCATTACTTTATCTACTTCATCCACCCATGCAAGAATAATATTTTTAATATCATGATGGAAAAATAAGTTTGTTTTTTTATATTGATGGGATTCAATGTGAGATGAAAAAATATTTCACTTCATCACTCGTATCATACAAGTCTCTTTGTTTTATGTGAACAACTACACTCCACCCTTTATCCATGACATATTCTGCATAATATACCATTTTTGCTTGTGATTAGAAGATATATAGACCATGTAATTCATGGTCACCAACATCCATAAATCGAGATAAGTTCACATAAGTAAATTGCAAGGAATATCTTTTAATACCCCTAGTAATATCGACCAACTTTCATTTGAATAAAACAACTAAAAAATGTTTATGGTGGTTTAATTCGATAATATTAGTCAATTTTCTATAGTATCCCAATTCAGTAAATATAAATATACCACTATTCTATGTTTTCAAACCCTCTTCCCAATTGATTGTATGAAATTTAAATCCATTAACATTGTAAGCATCAAATTTTATTGCCTAATTTAGAGGGCCTCAATCCAGAAACTTCAAATATTATAATAACTTAGCCTGAGTATCTATATTCATGATCTAAAAAAAGTAATATACATTATTATATTTAAAAAATATGTTTCAACCTAATATTAATATTTATTGAAATATTTATGAACTTACAAGACATGAAAACCATTCTATAAGCTCTTTATTAACAGATTTTGTTATATCTTTCTCATTTCATGTTTGGCCTCTCATACATCTCTTTGTTTGTATCTCATGCTCTTCAATAAATGGATTTTCAATTTTACTATTCAGCAGCACATATCTATGTGCCTGTAATAATACCATTTTTTTAGTGTAACCTATACAAAAAAAAGGATGATTAAAAGGGTTTTTTTCATTTAGAAGGGATTATAACCCCTTTTAAACACTTTAGTAGTGGTTACCCATAACCAATGATAAAGTGCCCACCTACTTTTATTAGAGACGGTTTTGGATAAGCGCTGGTAAAATGTGTTTATGTTTATCAGTAGTTATATTAGAGGGGGTTTTGACCCCCTTTTAATTTCACCCAAAATTCACCATAAACAAGTAAGTTAGGGGGAATTCTAATCGCCCCTAATTGAATGTTTGAATTAGGGGTGGTTAGAATCACCCCTAATCTAACCTCATGTTTTTTATATGCATTTTTTACCCAGGCCCTGGATGACTACCCCAGACCCCCCTTAATACCCCCTTAATGCCCCTCAAGCAAGCCCCTGACGCTCCGTACAAACCCCCTAGACACTCATCGACACCCTAGACCCACGACCCCTGAACAATCCCCCTGACACCCCCAAACACCCAGACAAGACCCCTAACATCCCCCGGACAAACACCCTCCCCACCCACCATGATTCCCCCTAGAAAAACACTAGACCCCCCCCCCCCAGAACACCCCCTGACCCCCCCCCCCCCGGACAAGCCCCTGAAACCCCCTGACAAGCCCGTCGACACCCTCAGCCCCACGACCCCTGTGAAAATACCAAGACACCCCCCCCCCTCACGCCCTATGGACAACCCTCGATACCCCCACCTACACCTTGACACCGTGGATGGACAAAGGACACACCTCATGCGTATGGCAGCACGCCTGGCAGTCACAACCTGGCTGAAGGCCGAAAAAATCGGCCTGTTAGGAGTCAAATCTGGTACCAACTTCATGGAGCGCAACGCCTTTACCATCCAAGGTAAATGAACTTTTTTATAATATATACAATATAATATATTTATTTACATATAATAAGTTATATTTATTTACATACAAAAATATTATATATATATATATACATATTTGTGTATATAAATATAAATAACATAATATATTTGGTTTTATATAATATATTTGTGTATAATATTTATATATAATATATATTTGTGTATAATATATATATATATATTATCTGTGTATATATAATATATATAAATAATTATATTTACATATATAAATATATATTTATACATTTATATTTGTGTGTGTGCGTGTATATTTATGTATTTATATAGTATTTATAGATATGATATAATTATAATATATATACATATAATTATTTGTATATACTTATATATGTGTGTGTGTGTGTCTGTAACAATAATATTATTAATTATTATTATTATCGCATATATTTTTTAAACTATAAAAATTATATGTTGGTTTTATAAATACTATACATTTATATATTTTATGATTTATATTATACATATATTATATTAAATACATTTATATTATATATTTATGTATGTAATTATATACATTTATATTATATAATTTTTATATATATACACACAAAATTAAATACATTCATATAATTGGAAATATATAATATAATTGAATGATATATTTATATATATTTACTAAATTAATTTATAATTAATACGATATACCAAAATATAAATAAAATATTTATATGATATATATAAATTTATATATAATAAAATATTTATAATATACATATACATATAATATAAATAATATATATATATATATAATTTTTTCTATATTATATATATTTGTATACATAATATAATATAAATGTATTTATACATAAATATACAATAAAAAAGTATTTAATATAATATATATATAATATAAATCATAATATAAATTTATCGTATTTATAAAATCATATATAAATTTTATTTATTTGAATAAATATATTTATGATTACATTTATATTATGTATACCAATATTTATATATGTATATATTTTTATTTATATGTATAAGTATTTATTTAATGTATTTATATAATGTCTTTATATATATGAGTGTGTGTGTGTGTGTGTGTTTGTAATGCATTTAAATACATTTATATAATATTCTTATGTAATATATATATATACACACACATGTGCACACACACATATATATTATAAAATTTGAATTTATATGAAATTTATTTTAAAAAATAAATAAAAAAAAATAGGCAGGGTTAAAAAACCCCTATAATCAAATGGATTAATGGAAGTTCATGGAAACCCTCTAATTTTTTGAATTAGAGTGGGTTGACAACCCCCTCTAATGTCATTAATTATAGGGGGTTCACAATCCCCTCTAATTTCTTAAATTAGAGGGGGTTCAAAACCCCCTATAATCTAAGGGATTAGAAGTGGTTCATAAACCCCCTATAATATCATCAATTAGAGGGGGTTCAAAACTCTCTCTAATATCCAAACAAATATATATAGCCCCTCTAAAATCCAATCAAACATATAGCACCACTAATTATTAAATTAGTGGTGGTTTTAACATAACCACCTCTAAAATCTAATCAAATATTAAAAAAATGATAAAAATTTTAAAGGGAGTTTTGAACCCCCTATAAATTTGATGATTAGTGTGGGTTGTGCATAACCCCCTCTAAAATGAATTTAGAGGGGGGTTTTCATAACCCCCTCTAAAAAACAGTTGATAATCTACTATTTTTTTATAGTGAACATTTGAGATCCTCCCAATTGATCAGCCAATGGTAGAAAAGATTTTGTATTTCCTATGTATTTTAGATTGATTTGATGTGTCATCAACAAGTCCAACTCTATTGAATATTGTCTCAATATTATCCAAGTATCTAGAACAATAGTTAAGACACTACTCTGATAAATAGCCTTTAGAAATAGAGCCTTCAAGTTGAACTTTATTTTTCAACATGTAATTTCAAATGGATAAGATATATATGAAATAAAATAAATAATACATAATTATGTATTTAATGAAGTTCCAAAAATTGTTTAATTAAGATGAAAAACATATAAATAAATTACCTATCAATTGGATACATCCATTGATAATGTACGAGACCTCCTAATTTAGTTTTTTTCAACCAAATTCATAGTTAAATGCATCATGAATATAAAAAATTGAGGAAATATCATATCCATTTCATAAAGTGTCAATAAAAATATCTCATGAAGGTTTTCAAGTTCATCTAGTTGTTGAGTTTTCTCACATAGTTTTCTGAATAATGTGAAAAGTTGGAGTACAACTATAGTAACCTTTTCTGGTAATAATGTACTCAATGTCAATGGTAGTAACTATTGTAACAAAATATGTGAATCATGGATTTTCAATCCATGTAACCTATGATGATTTAAGTCGACGCACCTTGAGATGTTACTTGAATACCCATTTGATAATTTCACATGCTTTAAAATTCAAAGGAATGTATCTTTATTCCTATTTTTCATTGCAAAAAATGTTGAAACATACTTTCCATTCTCATCTAGACAGAGATCACGCTTCATGTTAATTTTTTATAAGTCCTTCTAAACATTGAGATGATACTTCTATTTTTAATGATCATTAATCAATGTGAAGATAAAATTATAAAAAACATTCTTCTTAATATGTATAATATCAATATTATGCCGCAATAAATTAAATTATCAATATGAAAGTTTGAAGAATATACTTTTTCCATCCATTGTTGTGTTCCAATTTCACTTGATGATGCACTTTAAACTTGTTTCCCACTATCATTCAAATGATGCACCTTACCAAATTCTTTTTCAACATTTACAAGTTGTTTCAATATTTTAGAACCTTTCAACAACTTTGGAGGTGGTCTATGATCAATAGAACCATTGAATTTTGACTTTTTCAACTGAAATCTATGAGATGCATCAATAAATATTTGATGACACAAGAATCACCATTTTTTACTATAAGGTATTTGTTAGGTATCAAAATCAAAGTTAAAAATAGGACAATCCAAACCCATGTCAGTGTTCTAAATAGATAAGTTCCCAAGTCTATGGAAGTCACTAATGGTCCATATTAGAGCAGCATGCATTTTGAACATTGTTCAAGAAGATGAATCATATTCCTCAGCACAGTTGCTTCATAAGTCTTATAATTCTTTAATTAGAGGCTTTAAGTATACAGAAATATCATTTCCAAACATTTTTTTTCTAGTAATAATAATTGAAATGATAAAAGATGTTTTTTGCATACACATCCACAAAGGTAGATTGTAAGGGATCAAAACAACTGGCCAAATGCTATAATTAGTTCTCAAAGTCCCAAATGGGTTGAATCCATTGGAATCCAATACCAATCGTACATTCCAAGGATTAGATGATAAATCTGGATGTATTGAATTAAATTTATTCCATGATTGTGAATATCTTGTATGTCTTATTAGCCCATCATTGTTATTATCTAGAGAATGACACTTCATGTGCTTGGTGGTTTTCGATGACATGAATAATATTTTCAATTGATGATTCAAAGGGAAGTAATGAAAAACCTTTTTAGTTGTTTTCTTTTTCTTCTTCTTCATAGTATTATGTTGATTCAGACTTCTAACATCACCCATTGACTTACATATAGATGAAGAACATTTTTTAATCTTGTCTACTTGAATCATCTACCCAATAAAGCATACAATGATTAGGACAAGCATGATTTTTTGTATAATTTAGACCAAGTTTGTTAAAAACTTTTTTCATATCATAAAAAGACTCAGGGATATTAGCTTTTGGAATTGAATCATGCAACAATTACAATATAATGGACATCTTCTTATTTGTAATTTCACATAGGCATTTGATATGATACAACTTCTGCAGAAAATAAAGTTTTGAATATTTCAAACATCCACCATACATCTCTTGATTTCCATCATCAACTAAATCATGAAATGAATTTTTATGATCAGTGAAATTCTCTATTATATTAGTCTCAACATAATCAAAAGGAGGATCCAATTATATGTTACAATCTTGATCTAGTTGTCCTATAGTCTCAAAAACATCACTTGTCAAGTTACTATTTGTAGCACCCTCAACTGATTGTGATGATATATTTTGATGTTGATTTTTTTTGTCTTGAAATACTGAAAGCATCATTTATAAGATTTTTTATTTCATTATATATTGTTGATGAAGTTGGGAGCTCATTATATTTATTGAAATCAGTGCTCAAACTTTTTGTAATGTTTGATTCTTCATGATAAATCTTATACAAATATTGAGTAGGGAATTGCTTCAATATCAAGTGTTAATAAACTTCATGTCTCTTCAACCAACTTCTAAATTTACATTTAGGACATGGACATATTATTTTCCCATCAACAGATCAATTGGAAATTGAAAAATATAAAAAATCCTTCAAACTCTTAGCATACTGAGGTGTGTTCCTCAGTAATGTGATCCAACATTTATCCATATATATCACAATGTGCCTACACTTTATTCAAGAAAATTAAAATACATAAAAAATATTATTTCATGATTATAAATAATGTAAGATTGATTATAAAAGGTCATAAAAAATAGAGAATTATTTATATGGAATCAAAAAAACTAACTTATAGAAATAATATAATTTTTTTTGAATATATACAACCCATATAAATTTTAAGTTTTATCAATTGGATATAAATGTTTTTCTCTAAAATAAAAAAACTACACATTTCAACAAGATTAAAAATAAAATATTTTTTTATCTCATGCACTACATGAAATTAGCCTTATTTAAACAATTCAATACACACCTATCAAAATTTTCAAACAATACAACAATTTTAATTTCTCTTATAAAACAACTTGACATTTTTATCAAAACCCACATTATATTTATTCCAAAATTATCATCATTAAATTAATAGAATTCAATAAAATTCTCAATTCCCACTAAACAGTTCACATTAACATTCTCTTTAATAAAAATTCATGTCATGTTAATCAAAATAATAATAACAAAAATCCCTAAAAAGGAAAATTTTGATCTAAAAATTCTAAAATTATGATACTCACATATCATCCAAAAATTAACATGTATGATTTTACTTCCATATCTTTATTATAAGGAAATGAATAACCTTTTTATCACCATTCTCAAAACTATAATGAAACATTTTATCATTAATGTTAAACTATTAATACAAGATATAATATTCTATTATATCTCTTTTTCATGTCAATATTTTACTTTTTTACACTTCTCATGAGTCATAATTTAATCCATCAAAACATGTTGAAATTAACAATTTAACTCATATCATAATTATTATAGAATATATTAAAATTATGTATTATGAAATAGAATTTCAAAACTACCCACTTGAAGTTTTAAAAACATACACATTTCTCTTTTTAGAAGCATAAATTTTAAAAAAATTACATAACCCATTAAACACATTCAAATAATATTTAAAAAACAAACTTAAAAAAACCTAAACCAATAACATCACATTAACTATGTAAATATGAAATAATTTCCAAAATCCTCTTTCTAAATTACCCAAAAAAGTTATAAAACTAGAATTCAATGTTATTATTATTGGAGGTGTATTGAAGAGCATGGTAAGGGTTCCTTATCTGACACCTTTATTTTAGAACTATTTAGTTATAATCTCATATCAAAACTATATTTATATATTTTAATTATTATAATTACATGGTATTATCATCCATTGGTTCTATTATTATTGAGATATTATAAATTCCCTCTCATCAAGCCCTCTTCATAAGCCATTACTTTTTCAAATAAAATTATTCAAAACCAAAGAATTTTCATTTTGATTCTCCTCTTTCCCATTATAAAATATAAGTGATCGTTAAAATTAACTCTAAGAAAATAGTTGAATTATAATATAATAATTTAATTAAATAAAATTCATATTATTTTCCCTTTCTTAAAACTCTTAAAAAACATCATTCTCCATAGTGGTTCTATAATACCTAATTGAGTTATGACGTTTAATTTTCACATAAACCTTTTATGAATTTTCTTCAAAATTGATTTTATTATTGAATATAATATTTATAATCAATTAATATCATATTTATAGTTTGGGAATGGAAATAAATTCCTTATAATAATGATATTAAAAGTAAACAATCAATATTATTTTAATCATTTAGAACAATCTTATTAAGAATCACTTTTCGATTTGGAACCCCATTGTGGAATATGTTAAACTATTGAACACTATTAACTATAGAATAAAATTAAAACTATAACTTGACACTTTTATATATTATGTAACTATTTTATAGTGACCATAAATTATTATCATTACATCAAAATATATTTTGAATCATGTATTGAACAAAATCAAATTGACTAACGCAAACAAAATTAGATGAATAAATAATTAGTGAAATGGTAATATATGAATTAAAATGAATAATCATGATGATATAAACATGAATAAGGTTCTTAAATAATTAATTAATTAATATAATTAAATTACCTAGGATATTATAGGATATGTGAATAAATATATGATTTGAGATAAGGGGTTTTCTCACCCAAATCCTCTTTTTTTCAGGTATTTTTTCTCAATTTTCTATTATATATTATAAATGAGGGATTAAAAATACAAGCAAGATAGGTTCTATAATTTAAAGACCTAAAATAGGGGAACCTACCTAAACATCACAACCCTTGAAAATAATGATGAAATTACACCTCAAAAGAGCCAATGACACCCTAAAAATTAAGAGGAACCTAAAAATAACAAAATACCTAATTTAATCTGATCCAAAATGGAATAATAAGATAAAAACCTACCTTAAACAGGGAGAAAACTATCATCTTCAATAAAATTCACCATAAAATGTCTTAAATAACTCATCACAAACCCAAATAACCAAAAAAATGACAAAAGAAAACACCCAAATTTGTTAGGGTTCAACCATGGGTTGTGATGAACCAAAAATGGTAGGAGGAGAGGGATGAGGGGGATTGGGGAAATGGGGGTGGAAGTGAGGGGGAATGAGGGGTGTCACCGAGGTGGGATGGGGGAGGTGATGAGGGGGAATGGGGTGGCTTTGAGGGGAGAGATTGGGGGCTCAAGGATCGACGATGATAGGGAATAGGGAACTGCAGTGGGGGAATGGGGGCAGTGATAAGGTGGAACAGGAGGCAGCAGTGAGGTGAGAGGATGATGAATGGGGCTAGGGATTGGGCTCAGGGATATGGGGGCTAGGGGGGAGAGAGGTATTAGTATATATGGGTATCATGGATATGGGGAGGAAATGTGTTTAAAAAAATCAAAATATTTAGCGGTAATTTTTAAAAAACCGCTACTAAATATTTGAAAAAAAAATAGCAACATTTTCTAAAACTACTGCTAATAAACTGTCGCTATTAACCTATTTTTCTATTGTGTATCTTGATCTTCTGGTGCAATGGGCACCTGAAAGTAACCTAAAAATCCATCTAAGAAAGAGTATTTAGTTTTTTCTTCCAACATTTCTAACATTTATTCAATAAATGTAATAGAGAAATGATATTTTATAATTACCTGATTTAACTCACTATAATCAATACACACTCTCCATATGTTCTAAATTGTAATAGGGATCAATTAATTTTTTTCATTTCTCACTATAGTTAGCCTAGTCTTTTAGGAACTAAGTGAATAGGGCTGGCCCATTGTGATTTGAAGATAGGGTTGATTAGTCTAAATTCTAACAACTTCTTTATCTCCCTTTTGAATACCTCTATTATTGTTGTATCCATGATTTATTGGGGCTACCTAACTAGTTTAGAATTTTATTCAAGTAGAATTATTTCCATGAGAATTTTAAGATTTATTTAGGGTATGTCTCCTAAGATCCATCCTATTTCTTACACATGATCCCTTAAAATTTCAATCAATTTTTGTTCTTGATGTGATAATAGGTTAGAAGAAATAACTATTGGAAACTTGTCCCCTTCCATGAGGTACACATACTTAATATCAGATAGTAATGGTTTTAATTCTATATTAGGGGGATATTCTAGAGATGAGATAAGACTTGGGTTCCTCACTTCCAAACTTTGAATTTCCTATACACAATATGGAATATATTTTGCTTCATTATAGAATAAATAATCAAATCCATAAAAGATTCCAAAAGTTTCATCTTCTCCTAAACTATGGATAGATTTTCTAGATTTTTAAACACCCTCCTTCTCTATAGAGTTTTCAATCATTAATTATTTCCATGGATCTAATATTTCATGAAACATAATTGGATCTTCACTGGGATTATCATTCTCAATGTTTGATATTATGGGAGTGTATGATCCTCCTAAGGTCACTTCATAGATTTAAATATGTTGAAGTTGATTATGTTGTATTCAAACTCTATGGTGAGAGTTCCTTCATGTGCATTAATGATGGTCTTTTATATCCTAAAGAAGGGTATCCTCAGGATGATGGGTGATTGGTTTGAGGATTTATCATCCCACATTCCAAGCACATAAAATTCATCTGGTAATATTAGATTTTTTACTCTAATAATGAAATCCTCCAAGACTCCTGTTGGAAAAGCAGTGGACCTATTTGCAAGTTGAAAAACCAAACTTATGGGATTCAATTATCTCATCTAAAAATAAGTGAACATAGAGTGAGAAATTTATTTTATAGATTCACCTAAATCACACAAATCATCTAAAAAATCATGGTACCAATTATGAAAGTGATAGAAAATGTCCCCGGATCCTGACATTTTGTGGGTAACTATGGGGTAATAAGGGCCGATACACTCCTTACCAAATTAATCTTCTCATTACCTTGGAGATTCTTCTTTTTGGTACATAGTTCATTAAGGAACTTAGTATACATTAGAATAATATTCATAACTTCTAAAATTGAAATGTTGATCTCAAATTTCAAGAAGGTTTCCAGAATTTCTATTTGAAATTTTCCCTTTTAGATCTTCTTGGATTGGATCATCCTTGATGGGAATAGGAGTGAGAGATATTTCTTCTCCCTCTAATTATTTTTTAAGGGTGTTTATGAATTCTTTATTCTTGGTCAATATTTATATTTCTCTCATTACTTTTCTTTTTCAAAGGACTATTTCTCTGCGTTTTTTTTAGATTTTTCATATTTAGGTTTCTCATATTTTGTTTGATCTTGTTCAGACCTAGGTGTAATGGTATATTTAATCTACCTAAAATTTCGTATAGATACCATACTAATATTTCCCTTTGGATTTGGGTCTGGTTGAGTTGGTAGTTTCCTTTATTTTTTGGACATAATTCCCACAAGAATTCTAAATTGGTTTCTTAACTCTTCTACTTTATTCCTCATCTCTTCAACCTCCGAGCCTTGTTGTTGTTGTATTGGGGATTTCATACTTTTTGAGGATTTCTCATGTGGTCTCTTTTACCAGAATGGTGGGAGTTGATAATCTAGTTGGTTGTGGGTCTATTTTATGGTTGTTGAATGGGTGGTGGTTACTGGAATTGTTGTTGGAATGGTGGTTATTTCTAGTACTGGTTTTGATATGGTGATATAGACTAGATCAGTTTACTCCCAAATTTATATTAAATATGGTAATACTCTCTCCATGTTGATTTTTCTGCTAAAAGTGACTTTATTGGTATGTATTTTCACAAGTTTCAGTACCATGTACCTCAAAACATTGATCAATATAGTGATTGAGAAATAAACATATTCCATGAACCTTAACTAGTAATTTTTGTTTACTAGATTATTTCAATGCCATTTGTTTGACAAGGCTAGTTAGTTCCTCGATACTAGATTTTAACAATTGGGATGAGTGAGAAGATCTTACCTCATATTAACCTCTGGTACCGACACCTCTAGTGACAAACTACTGATAATTTTTAAGCTATCTTATCAATAAGTCCCTTGGACTTTTCTGGTGATTTTTTCTATTAAAGCTCCTCTTAAGGATGCATCTAATAGTTTCATATCACTGTTCATTGAGCCTTGATAAAAGAAGACAAAGAAATGGTTGTCCTCAATGGATTGATGTGGGAAACTAATACAAAGCTTCATTAATTTCTCCCAATACTCATATAGAGTCTCCCCAAAAGCCTAACTAATGGAATAAATCTCATTCATAATGGAATTGATCCTAAGGGTAGGGAAGAATATTTAAAGAAACCATCTATGTGGACTATCCTTTACATAAAATTATCTTGGTTTTAGATTATATAACCAATCTTTAATTTCTTCTTAAAGTGGTAAAGGGAATGTTCTTCGCTTGGCTTGTTCCTCTACCAATCCTCTAGGACCAAATATATAGAAAACTAAAGTGAAATCCTTGGTGTTCTTGTTGGGATATTCACCTAAAAGACCATAAAACTTTGAAAATAATTATATTAAACCATTTTTTAATTCAACTTAATTATATAGAACAAACATGGAAATTTGATTATATTATTTTATGAACTGGGGGTCACAAAGATCTATTAGACTTTGATTATGATTGTCTATCATGGGTATGAGATCATAGTGAACTCTTGATATTTCACTTGAGTTTATTAGGGTTATTTCTTCAAAATCAGTTTATAAATTCAAGTTTCTATGCTTAGTGAGAAAGGTTATTTCTATCTTTGGATCAAAAGAGTAAATTTGATTATTAGAAGATCTGTTCATGTAATTAAAAATTTATAATTTTTTACATGACCTCCCCAGAAAGGGTGATATGATTTTTACAACATTGTTACAGGTGTTACAAAAAACAAGGTATTACTAGGTTAAGAATATAGTATTAGTGGAAACCTAGGGTTGTCTCCAAATATGGGTGATCAAAACTAATTATCAATTTTATTTATAAATGAGGGTGTTTTGATTTGGTTGGTTTTGAAAGGAAAGTAAAATCATATGAAACTAATAGATTAAAAAAATATGATGAAAATTGATTGAAAATAAATTTGATGAGAAGTGATTGGGTTAGGGTTAGTTTTCAAATTGTAATTTTATCCTAGTATTCAAAGATTAACTCTTATTCTTATTAAATTTTGAATTAGATATTCCATAATCGCTTCACATATCACCCCTTTTTAAATGGTTTTGTTGAATATTAACTTAATAGATATCTATTCTTGGTCTACTCTCCTTTCTATGTGTGTTAGTGATACCATAAATCACTCTTAATTTACTTATACAATTCTCAACCAGATCTTGTGCTTTCTAAGAAATCAAATAGTAACCACTTACCCTTTAACATGTGTCAGTAATTATCGAGCACTTCACAATTTAGTCTATCCTATTCTATAATATATAGGCTAAACTGGGTGGAGAGAGATGATGAATAATCAACCGAGGAAGTATAAAATAAAAATAAATAAATCAAACACAGTATCATTTTAAATTATAAACTTATAAATCACAATAAAATTATTTAACAGAATAAAGAGATTTTTATTTATTCAAGTATGTGACTCAATAATTAAAATTAGACTTATTTACCTTCCCTGCTCACCCAAGGTTTTACCCCTCTATGTGAGGGATAATAAAGGTAAAAGAGAAATAATAAATCATTTTAGAAAAGATGTGTATAGAAAATAAAACTATTAAAACTAAAAATAAACAACAATAATATCTAGATGAGTCCTCATGTCTCCTTTCATCGATCCCCACTTCTTCATATAGGTTCTTCCTTTTCTCCTCCTTCAGCTGGTAAAATCCCCATGATATCCATACTCTTTTCTTTTTTAGAATATTTCCTTCTTTCTCAAAATCCCCTTAAGTTTTGTGATCTATAAATATCCATGAACTATATAGTTTCTAAATAAGTTTCATCTTTCCAAATTTGTTATTGATATTATTCAACATAATCCATGTGGTCGCTTGTGATTGGATTGTATGAATACTGATGTGGAACTTTATAATATTTGAATGAAAAACATCTTAAAAGAGAGAACTTGAAATAGAACTATAAATACCATGAATAAAGATATAATAATGATATAATAATCCAAAGAGGTAGTATATACACTTTATAAAAGAAAATAGGTGTATGATACAAAACATGTCTCAAAGAATGGAATTTGAGATTAAAAACACTTAACTTGAATTCTTACTTGGTCAGATGTGATCTAAACTCCTATATAAAAACTAATACTCATTAATAATCTATTTTGGAACCTTATTCATATTTACTACTATCACGACCCACCTTCCTCAAGATTGGGGAAGGGATAGCAAAGTGTCAATCCCTTACTTATTCAAGATGAAGGAGAGATAATGTCCCCCCGAGTCCCACCTTCAATAGGCTAAGGAGTGGCAACTAGCACCAAGGGCATAGAATCTCACACAAAATGGAAGGAATTACCCTTCTTTATAGAACAAGATCTTTAGATAATATGGTAAAGCCCAAGTGACTCCAAATACTAAAAGTAAAAGTAAATCCAAAATCTATTCCCACATGCATGTTCAAACGTAAAGCTGATACAAGGGAAAACAAAACCCCAAAGTGAAGTACCAAAAGAAAAGAGACTAAGTAGAAACAAAAAATATCCAGACACTTGAGCTAGTAAAGTCCAACATGGTCGTCAAAGTCCTCCTAGAAACCTGGAAAAAAATAGTGTTTATAGACGTAGGGTGAGTATACAAGTATACCCAGTAGGAAACTAAAGCCACCCATGCACAAGTGGGGGAACATACTAATGCCCCTGTGAGAAAACAGTAGAACCACAAATCACATACTAAGGAATACTAACCAGCCCAACCTCACTAAGGCACACACACTAAATAATGCATGTCAAGTAAAGTAGTATTATAAGCACATCGACATTTGGGTACCCCACACCACTTTCCCACTAGTTAAATACTCATTCCTAACGACTAACATCTTGATGCTACCACTCTTCCAAAACGTAGTCCCACCACCACAACCCGCCTGCACACACCTAGACCTTAACCACACCATACATCCTTCCCACAGACACCTAGGCTACAACAACCACACCTCTCGCCCGAAGACACCTGGGCCTCATCCCAAAGACACTTGGGAAAACAATTCTGGCCCACAAACACCTAGGCCCATCGTCTAGAACAAACTTTCCCGAAGGATCTTGGGATATGGTAAGCCTTAATCCATTATATCCTGACTAGATACACTCGAATGGTAAGAACTCGGAAGAGGGTGTGAGGAAGAAAGTCAGTAACTAGTCATCCATCCTCCCACTAGGATGTTAGAAAAGACACCCACCCCCATGGAATGGGGGTGTTCGGTACATGGTGCTCAACAAGGGTGGGTCACGTATATAAATCACAAGGAACTACAATTTATACATATAAGTAAACAAACACTCAGCCCAACGTATGGGTCCCAAAACAAACAACCGGCCCACCAGAACCATCTTTCCTGCTACCCCTATATTCACAACCACACAAATAGCCACTATCAAAGCATAAACCCTAACTCTTTTTCATTTAACCACTTTCCATTCATTAATCCATTAATGGGTTCACTTTAATTTTTACCGGTACTACCTGGGGAAACTACTAAGCACAACAATTCCATATCCAGCATACCTACAAACATGAGGTCACGACACAACCCAGTCCTGTAGCCCCACTTCCCAAAAAATTCCCAGAAGCAATCTCACTGCATAACAAGTTCATAACCACACTATAGTCCCACTGCCCGATGTTGCTCAACGACCACAACACAAACAAAGGAAGTCCCACTATCAACAAGTCCATCCACTCCACAATTAATCAGTCTCTCAAACTGGGATACCAACACACCACCCATACCACCCCACACACCAAGCCCAAAACAACTACCATTTAAACCATATCCCCACTACACACACATACCACACCCTTCTCACAGAACCAACTCCTTTGTCCACCAAAAGGCTAAAACCCCATAAAACACATAGCACACGACCACACCATCAAGCCAGGGGTATTCATATTTTTTCTAACATGGGTTCTTTAATTCAAATTTAATTAACCAAGGTGATCACAGGACATTTTTTTTTCCTAGGGATTCTATTTATTTAACCAAGTATACGTGATTAAGAAGATTTTATGTTTACAGCCAATTATCAACATCATAACAAAACAAATAGAACACCACCAGTTCACAAGAAAATACCACCAATGAAAATGATTTTTAGAAGTCATACAGCCACAATAAACCATAAAATAATCAAATAAAATAGGTGATCAACATCAAACCACTCCCAACCTGTTATTTTATTGACCCCTATTATCTTTTGATCATATTCCCTTCATATTTATTTCTCATTTTAAGAAAATTAATCACCCATTATTAATAAGGAATCATTAGTACACCAACCCCACATAATGCATAAATAAAGAGAGGAAGAAGAATTCCTAATGGAAAAACAGGTGACCAGAACTCCTCTTTGCACCAAGAATAGGGGATCCTGCAAGCAGTAGGAAACTCCATGAGCAAGAGGGGGCTCTATCATAGGAACATGACTTGTCCATATGGGAAGGCTATAGGAACACCAAGAGGGAAGATAAAACACATTGGTAAGGGAAGATATCGTCTTTGAAGAGACAGATCCTATATTAAAGGAGAAACGGTTTCAAAAGTCATGAACGTGGGATCATGGCCAAGATCATGCGGTTTGAGTATCTCAAATCCCACAGAATGTTAGGATAATAAAGATATACTGAATATACTTTAAAATTAACTTAAAAACACTTAAACAAGGATTTAAACTCAGCTTACATCAAATAAAACATAAGAGGGTAGAAACTAGAAAACTGGGAAAAACTAGAACAACTGGAAATAAGTCAGTGATGGGTGAGTCACCGACGCTAATCCATCGACGCTGAGCTACCGAAGAATAACTCACCAACACAAAGACTTTACAAATACCTGAATTGTAGACTCCCTAACACCAAATCCCTAGAACTAACACCCTAGCATCGACGCCCTAACACCGATGCCCTAACACTGACACCCTGGCACTGTTGCCCTGAACTCGCCGATGTTGATGCCCCTGACTCACTGATGCTGACACCCCTGACTCACTGATGTTGACGCCCCTGACTCACCAATGTAGACCTACCAATGCCCTGACCTATTGACACCTTGACCTACCAATTCCTTGACCTACCAATGACTTGACCTACCGATTCCCTGACCTACTGATAGAAAAATTGAAAATTTGGAAAACTCTTGAAACGAGCTATTGTTGCCTCCCATAACACCCTAAAAAATGGATTTTCACAAAGGAATGGCCCAGGTAATTCCATTTCATTACATCAGATACCTCTCAAACTATTTTCATCCTCAAGAATTCAAAACTAACCCAGAAGAAAAGAGGTCCAAACAACCATCCCTTAAGATACCTCTCGGGAATAAACCACCTTATGTTGTTCGAAAATTAGAGTGAAAGCCCTGACATCTAAGAACGCCTCATTTTCATCTATCTCTTGAACAAATGTAGAAACACTAAGGCCCCACTACCCCAAAAAACCACACAAACACTAAAGTCACACCATCCAGACACATAGATTAGGGAGCTCCTTTATCTATGTCAAGATACTATCCACTTTGGGTGGCATTGTCTCACTCGCACAGGTTTAATTGAGTCCACATTAATGTGTCTCGATTAGGGATTAAGTTCTCCCATATCCACATGTCGGGCCACTCCACACAAAACTAAGAACAAGGGAACAATTCACCTGATAATGAACAAGGTCAAGCATTACATCATAAAATGAAACACAAAAGCAAAACACAAGAGAAAAACTCAAATCATCTTTGGGTATCAAGCATGCATATGTGCCTCTCATTCCCAAGTACTCTCCTCGAGGATACCATGCCTCTATAACACACATACCAAAGGAATGGTCCATCCAAAAAGCATCTTCTCTTCACATTCCTTGATTCATACTGGCCGCTCCATGAACGTCGCATCATCCTTGATATCCAACTCTCCCCAGTCTATGAAATGGGAGTCATCATGTAGATACTAATGAAGTTGTGAGATATGGAAGACGTTGTGGATCCTCTCCAACTGAGGTGGCAATTCCAGCTGATATGTCACCTCACCAACTCATCCCAACACCTTGAAAGGTCCAATGAACCTGGAAGAAAGCTTGCTCCCTATGCCAAACCTCTGCTACCCACTTCAAGGGGAAACCTTCAAGAAAACATGGTCCCCAACCTCGAACTCCAAATACCTTCTCCTATGATTGACATACAACTTATTTCGATCCTTATCTACTTTCATCCTCTCACACACGAGCTGAATCTTCTCTATCATGCTCTGCACCACCACTAGGACAAGAACACCTACCTTCCCAACCTATGTCTGGTATATGGGTAAATGATACAGTCTTCCATACAGGGCTTTGAATGGTTCCATTAAAATGGTAGAGTGATAGCTATTATTGTAAGAAAAATATATTAGAGGAAAGTGTCATACCCATGATCCTCCAAAGTTCAGAACACATGCTCACAGCATATCCTCCAACATCTGGATGGTCCGTTCTATTTTTCAATTCGTCTGAGGGTGGAAAGCAGTGCTAAGGCGTAGTTGGGTGCCAAAATCATGTTGTAATCCCATCCAAACTCATGTGGTAAACCATGCATCTCGATCTGAGATAATGGATCTTGTAACCCCATGCAACCACACCACCTCGTCTACAAACCTCCTTGCTAAGGAATTCACTGCGCTCGACTCATTGATCACTAAGAAGTGAGCTAATTTCATCAGTCGATCCACTACTACCCAAAGGGAATCACATCCTCCCTAAGTCATGGGTAATCCTATGACGAAATCTATCGATATGTAATCCCACTTACACTTCCACTTGGGAACGTCTAAGGGCTACAACAGAATATTGGGAACATGGTGCTCAACCTTTACCTACTGAAACATTAGGCACCTTGCCACAAACTCAGCCACCACTTACTTCAACTCGGGCCACCAAAACCATTCCCTTAAGCCTCGATACATCTTAAAAACTCCTAGACACACCACTAGGGGTGAGATATGGAACTAAAGGAGAACTCTATAATGCATTTCCACTAGGACAAATAGCTTCCTACAAAACATCATCTAATTCTGGTCATCCTCCAATCATTCTTCCAGAGCATCTCCCTAGACAACGCGATCACACATCACCTCAACCTCTGTGTCCCCCCACTGAGACTCCTCCACCTAATGCATTAGAGAGGATTTCACTGTCATCTAAAACAGATAGCCCCTACTACCATCCTCCCTCACATCCAGGTGCAAAGCATCCAACTCCTCCATTGCCTTCCAAACATCCACATATTCTCGAACTACCTCCTTCTAAGACTTCCGACTTAAGGCATCAGCCACCACATTCTCTTTTCCTAAGGTTTAAGAGATATCAAATTTATAGTCCTGGAGAAACTCCATACACCTCTGCTGTCAAAAGTTCATGTCTCATTGAAAAAATATATACCTCAAGCTCTTGTGATCTATGAATACCAAAAAGAGCTCCCCAATGAGGTAATGTCGCCACAAATTTAGCATGAATACGACCGCTACAATCTCTAGGTCATGGGTGTTATAATTACCTTTTTTCAGATGTAAATGCCTAGAACCATAATATATCACTCTCTACTGCTACATCAGCACACATCCCAATCCTAGACCGTAAGCATCATAGAACACCTCAAAATTCCACCCCTTACTCTAGAAACCTAAGCACTGGAGCACTGACCAACTTCCCCTTAAGATAGATGAAATATGCCTAACATTGCTCCCTCCACACGAAGGACTAGTCCTTTCTGGTCAAATATGTCGACGGATCTTCTACTTGAGAGAATTCAGGTACGAACCTATAGTAATATCCCACCAGACCTAAAAAGCTATGAACCTCCACCAAATTCTTGGGTGCTACCCAAAAAACAATTGGTTTGACCCTTGATGGGTCCACTGCTATCCCCTGCTGAGACATCACATTTCCAAGGAAGTGCACCTATCATGTCCAAAAAAATTCACTTGGACAACTTCCCATAGAGCTGGTGGTATCGAAGAACCTCTAATATAATCCTCAGATGATCAGTGTGCTCCTCCTCTAAGCTTGAGTAGATCAGGATTTCATCAATGAACACGATGACCAACTGGTCCAAGAACTTACAAAAGACTGAGTTCATGAGTCCCATGAACATGGATTGTGTATTCATAACACTTAAGGGCAAGACCATGAACTCGAAGTGCCCATACCTACACCTAAAAGTAGTCTTTGGGATGTCACCCTCCATAACCTTCAACTGGTGATATCTAGACCACATATTGATCTTAGAGAACAAATCTGATCCCTTTAACTAGTCTAAAAGATCATCGATCCTCGGGAGGGAGTAACAGTTCTTGACCGTCACCTGATTCAGTATCCGGTAGTCTATATATATCCTTAGACCACCATCTACCTTGTTTGTAAACAAGACTGGAGCACCCCACAATGATACACTCAACCAGATAAATCCCTTCTTCATCAGGTCATCAATCTGAATCTTCAAATCCCACAACTCATAAGGTGTCATCTGATAGGGAGCCATCAAAATCATATGGGCACTGGGTTGCAAGTCTATTCCAAACTCAATGTCATGTCGATGGGGTAAAGTCAAAACCTCCTCTAGGAAGACATCCAGGAACTCACTAACAACCCCCGAAACCTCCACTATCTCTATGTCTACTGATCCCAGTGATAACTTGGATGTCAAGGAGAGAAGAGGATCCACACATTGACTTCCCACCTGACAACTCCTCTCACCAATGAAAACTACACGTTGTCCATCCATACCTGAAATCACAAATCTACTCCAGAAGAAATTGATAACAACATTCACATAAAACAACCATTCGATGCCTAGGATGAAATCATATGACTGCATCTGTAGTAGAAGAAGATCCCCACTGAACTGATGTGGCCCCAACACCAGTCTACATCCCCGGTAAACATTGAACATACTGGTCTGACCTTCAACTGGCATGCTCAATACCAGTGGCATTGAAATCCTCTCTATATCTAGTCCAAAGGCATGGGATAGACTGGGTGCAACAAATTAATTTGAAGCTCCTGAATCAAACAAGTCACATGCAAGAGTACTAAATATATTGATCGTACCTCAAACAACCTTCAGCACTGCTGGAACTACTACCTCGGTGGCATGCAATTGCCCACGCCCAACTCATATACCCTTCTATTATCGACCACCTCCCCAAACACACCCTGGTCAAGGTCCCTGAGGAGCATCCTGAGGTCAGCCTCCTCTAGCACCGTCTACCCTCAGTGGAGTGGGAGCTCGCTGCCCCTACCGCTGGAAAGGCCTGATCGGCAATTGTTGCTACTGAGGTGGGCGTTGAACCTTCCCACCCCCACCATACAGTTATCAAATAGAGAATTGGTTCCAAAGATATCCATAGCCTCCAAAGACAAAACACCTCAGTCTCAGACCCATGGGTAAAGGGTGAGGACTAGGAGATCAGAACTGGAACTGCTAAGACCTACTTATCGTTGGTCGAAACCTAGAAGGCCCTAACACTAAAGAGCTGCTAATGGATTTCTTCCCCTTCAACGAACTTAGTTGGCTCCCCTATCGTAGTACACCTCCCTATGAGTGCATACTCTTCACCACTTCGGCCTTCTTATTAAATTCTATGTATGCTGGTAGGGTAAAGGGAGAGACATCTTACTGAAGAAAAGGTCGGAGTTCCTCCTCCAAGCGTCTTTCCTGCAACTCCTCATCTGGAAAGAGATCTGGAGTGAAGTGTAGGAGGTCCTTGAACTTGATCCCCAGTTCCCTCACCAACATACTCCCCTTATGAAGGGAGAGAAGCTCCTGCCTCTTCTCAGCCTCCATCATTGAGGAAAGAAACTTTGTTCGATACTCCTTCTCAAATTCAACCCATGAGACATCAGTATCCTTCCTATCCCCGAGGTAAATCGTCCACCACTGATGCACTGCTCCTCACATATGGATCACTACCAGAGGAACCCAGTACTCCTTTAGAGCACAGACCAAAGTAAAGGTGATCTTAAGCTCCTCGAGCCAACCTTCCATCTCTATGTTTGAAATACTGCCTTCATACTTCCCAAGGGTCTGTCATTGGGAAGCACGAAGGGTCTTCTGCTACAAGTCATCTTCCTCCTCTTGATCGGACCTCTGTTGATCATCCAAGTCATTCTACTAGGTCTTAACTACCCGAGCCACTCATGGAAAATGTCTGGGTGTCCTAAACCCTGGGTAGTGTGGAATTTTGTTTAGATTCATTTTAACTCATTATTTATTTAATTTCCCAAAATGCCAAACTCAAACAAAAACAAAAGTCATTATAATGCATGTACCTTTCCTAGGGTATCTACCATGCAATCAGTGTAGCCTCACTTGGTTATTTGGAAGGCTCAAAGTCCTTGCATCGGATCACAGGGGGCCCTAAAATATCGTGTCCTAGCTGGTCTTCCCTGGCCTACATCATGCACCAAGTTCACCTAACATCATTACCCTACCATCCTATACAAGTATCATTGTGCCAAACTTTGAACCTCATCATATCTCTCAAAAAACATCCCTTTGATTCCATTTTGTCATGACCCACCTTCCTCAAGATGAGGTAAGGGATAAAAAAGTGTCAAACCCTTCCTTCCTCAAGATGAAGGAGAGATAATGGCCCCCGAGTCCCGCATTCAATAGGCTCTGGAGTGGCGACTAACACCAATGGTATAGAATATCACACAAAATGGAAGGAATTACCCTTCTTCATAGAAAAAAATTATGAGATAAAATGGTAAATCCCAAGAAACTCCAAATACTAAAATTAAAAGTAAATCCAAAATCCATTCCCACATGCATGTTCAAATGTAAAGCTGATACAAAGTATAACAAAACTCCAAAGTGAAGCACCAAAAGAAAAGATACTAAGCAGCAACAACAACTATCCCGATGCCCAAGCTAGTAAAGTCTAGTACAGTCCTCAAATCCATCCTAGAAACCTAAAAAAAATAGTGTTTACATATATAAGGTGAGTATACAAGTATACCTAGTAGAAAACTAAAACCACTCATACACAAGTTGGGGAACATACTAATGCCCCTCTGAGAAAATAGTATAACCTCAAAGAAACTACCAATAAATATTAACCAGCCCAACCTCACCAAGTAACACTCACCAAATAATGCAAGTAAAGTAAAGTAGTAGTATAAACACATAGACATTTGGGTACCCCGCACCATTTTCCCATTGGTTAACTGCTCATTATTAACAGCTAACGTCTTGAAGCTACCACTCTTCCAAAACGCGGTCTCACTGGAAAAACTCATCCGCACACACCTAGGCCTCAACCACAATACACATCCCGCCCGTAGATACCTAGCCCACAACAACCACACCTCTCACCTGAAGACTCATGGGCCTCATCCTGAAGACACTTGGGAAAACAATCCCGGACTGCAAACACCTAGTCCCCTTGTCTACAACAAACCTGCCTGAAGAATCTTGGGATATGGTAAGCCTCAATACAGTAGATCTTTCTCAAATATGATCAAGCAGTAAGAACCCAGAAGAAGGTGCGAGAAATAAATTTAGTAACCAACCATCCATCCTCCCACTGGGATGTTGGGAAAGACACCCTCCCCTATGGGATGGGGGTGTTCGGTACAAGGTGCTCAAAAAGGGTGGGGCATGTATAGAAATCACAAGGAACTAAAATTTATACATATAAGTAAAAAACACTCAGCCCAACCTATGGGTCCCAAAATAAACAACCAGCCCACCAGAACCACCTTTGTTGCTACCCCTATATGCATAACCACACAAACAGCCACTGTCAAAGCATAAACCCAACCCCTTTTTCATTTAACTACTTTTAATTAATTCATTCATTAAGGGGTTCACTTTAATTTGTTCCAGTACTACCCAAGGAAACTACCAAGCACAATCATTCCATACCTAGCATACCTACAAACATAAGGTCAAAACACAACCCAATTCTACAGCCCCGCTACCCAAACAATTCCCAGATGCAGTTCCACTACATAACAAGTTCATAACCACACTATAGTCTCACTTCCCAAAGTTGCTTGATGGCCACAACACAAAAAAAGGCAGTACCACTACCAATAAGTCCATCCACTCCACAATCAATCAGTCTCTCAAACTGGGATACCAACACACCACTCGTACCACCCCACACACCAATCCCACAACAACTACCATTTAAACCATAGCCCCATTGCACACACATACCACACCCTTCTCACAAAAACCAACTCCTTAATCCACCCCTGTACCCAAAACCTACACAAGGCTAGAACCCCATAAAACACACAGCACATGACCACACCATCAAGCCAGGGGTATTCAGATTTTTTCCAATAGGGGTTCTTTAATTCCACTTTAATTAACTAGGGTGATCGTAGAATAGGTTTTATCCTAGGGATTTCATTTATTTAACCAAGTATATGTGATTAAGAAGATTTAATGTTTATATACAATTATCAACATCATAACAAAAAAACAGAACACCACCAGTGCGCAAGCAAAGACCACCAAAGACCGTGATTTTTAGAAGGAATATAGCCATAATAAACCATAAAAGAATCAAATAAAATAGTCGATCAACATCAAACCACTCCCAACCCATTATTTTATTAACAAATGTTAGCTTTTGATCAAATTCCCTTATTATTTATTTCTCTTTTTAAGAAAATTATTGATTCACGCTCAAATTTACCCAAGAGATGAAGGTAGAATGGTCCTTGTAGTTTAGCTTGGGTTATCGAATCCTCAGATACCTAAGAAGTACCTACAGAAACGTACATTCTTTGGATTGTTTTTGGCTATGAAGTGGAAAACTTGGGTTAATTTTAGATGGGTTTAAGGTATCACTAATAGTTTTAAGTTAATTCAAATTAAGGTAATGAGTTGATCCTAGGTTATCGCTCGGGGTGGATTGGATGAATTCCTTTTTTAATGATTTCAATTTCTTATAATTGAGATGGGTTCATTTAAGAAGATCAAACACAATCATCACTTACTGGTTTAATTCCTACACACCCTAATACTAATCACCCATACACTTGAAGGATCAAAGCATTGAGCACTCTAAGGTAAAGGTTCGTATTAGCACTTGAAATGTGTGACCTTAAATTTAATAAGGATGAAGATGTTTTAAAATCATCAAATAAAAATCTCATTTAAAAGAAGTGATTAGCCATTACTTGAGTGAGAAATAACATCCAATCCAGCCCCTTGCTACTCCCTTGTATCAACCCATAAAATATTTAGCCCTCCATTGATGAAATTTCTTCAATGGAAGCGGGAAGTAGACTTACGAGGGTGGAATTGAAGAAGTAAAAAAAACAACAACAAAAATCGATCACTCCACCGTTGTGTGATAAATATCACAAAGTATGGTGTGAATAAATTCACACCTTGAACCAACAGTATCAAAGTGATATGTAGAACAACAGAATAAGAGTATAAGAAGAACTTTTATTAAGAAACTAGGATGAATTAAAACAACTTACATGTGAAGGAAGAACGTTACAAAGAGAAATTGGCAGCATAACATTAAGATGAAAAAAAAATCTCAAAGATGATAAATCCTCCACAAACACTACCTTAAATAGGAATTTTGGAAGCCTTGGGTCGATCCTAAAACAGTACAAAGAATCCCACTTGATTATGGTAGGCCTAGGGTGGTGGAAAGCTTGTGGAACTTGGACTTTTCCACATTTGACCCGAGGCGGCAGCCAGCTTTCATCTACCAAATAGACCCGCTTGGAAGACCTTCTAGATGGACGAATAAGAGTGTTAAATATAATAATAAAATGGACCACCTGATGTCTCCTAACCGCCTGTAACATTTGGGCCCATTTGGAGTTTTATATTCATAGATATGATTAGATTAGTGGGATGTTTTTCTGGGCCGCAGAATCTGGCCCAGAATTTTATCTCTAACTTGGTCCGCCTAAATGACCACAATGGAGGCCTAATTGTCAATTTATCATGAAGACTTATTTATTACTATATATTTATTATAGCATCCCATGAAATTTGGGATTCATTGGGTTTGTATGTTGGGCCCCACATTCTCATCAGTGGGCTGGTGTCCAATCTAACTTCTCCAGAATTGTTTCCTTTCATCACAAAATATCCCCATATTCTTCCATGAATTCTCCATTAATCCCTAAATGAAACATGATAATATTAAAGTTTAGATTAATTTAAAAAAATATCAAATTGAAATATGTATAATTACATTCCTTAAAATCAGATGAATCATTGGGTACTTTAATGTTCAAAAATGTACCACATAATAGTGCATTTTAAGAAGGAATTACAATCATAATGTGAAATGATGTTCAAAGTGTAAAATGCACTAAAATGGTGTTTATGAATAATAAAGAAAATGAATATTATCCTCATTTAGTGTCTAATCACACCACCCAACTTGAGTTTTGCTAGTCCCAAGCAAAATATATCTCAACAATATGAAATTCGAATTCCCTTTTCCAAAAACATTTTAATACTCAATGATCATCAAAAACCCTTATACCAAACAATACTGAAACCCATAAAAATAATTTAATACAAGATAGTTTCATAATCATATCCCAATCCCAATCCCATTCCTTTGTTCAAATTCATTGTCATATTTCATCCAATATCAATTAAGTGTGAGGATGTGTTGTGTATCACAATAGACATGGGGGGTCCATCAAGGGGGAAATTACGGAAGCACTAGGTGGAATTACATTTAAATATTAAGATGAGTATTCAAAAAAAATTGTATTATATTTTTTTTTTTCAATTTTTCCATGGTAATTGAAATTGAACTCAAAAGAGTCAACCCCTATAGCGAGACTTTGCCGATGACTCCCAGGCTTAAAGACCTTAGGGCACCAAGTGAATCCCACATACTCGGGCATCATCTCGAGTTAACTCAGTCAAAAACAAATTCAAATTACCAAAAATAGAGATAAAATTACTAACTCTGGGCCAGACAACTATGGAGTCACGATCCCCAAGGTTCGAAAGCCACGCATTAGGTCATTTCATTGCTCTACGCGCAATTTTTTGTTTAATTTTTTTTGAATACTAATATTAAACTAAAATGATTAACAAACATATGATATTTATTTTGGGGACCCCATGAACTCAAAATAATACCCCACTATCCAAAGTACGTGCATTGTGATCTTTTTTTTATTTGGATGAAAATATAAACGATGAAATATCACATTGGACAGCCACACTTTCCAAAATCTATGCTCATGAAATTATACAAGGATTTAAATCAGAATCAGGGCATGCTAAATTATTTGATATTCAGTTTCAAAGTGTGCAATGTGTATTACCATGTTCAAAGTTAAAGGAATTTTTCCTTCCATTTACACTTTTTTTTTCAAATCATTCATTTTTTTGACACAAAAGCATTTTTTATTTTATCTTCCCCCCCCCCCCAACTTAAAATAACACTATCCCCAGTGTTTAAGGAAAAGAAAATTTTGAAGGGGGTGGAGGTAGATAATGAAAGTTCAAAAAGGAAATTGAAAATGAGGATCATGTAATGAAGTCACCTGGTGGTTGAAGTTGAAATTCTTATTGCTCCCTTTTAATCCTTTGATAACCATGTCACTTGCAGAGTTCCCTGGTAGAAAAAGGAAAAACAAAACAAAACAATATATATATATATATAATAAATAAAGTAAAACATAAGTATATATATAAAAATTATAGAATATGGAAGCACAAAAAATCTGTGGGTCAGTGGTAAGCGCGCGCCCCTGTCTCCCTTCGGTCCTGGGTTCGAATCCCCGCGGCTTCGTCGGTTGTGACGGGGTTTGACCCACGACCCACTACGTGTCCCTTTTTTTATTATTATTATATTTTTATTTATTTATTTTTTGTATTTTTATTTTAACCTATAAAAACATTAAAATAAAATAAACTGATGATACATTGTCTTCTTTTTAAATTTCTGGGTAAGGCATTACTCAAGGATCACACCACGTGACACGGATGAATATGGTTCTCCCCTTTCATACCCATTCATACTCATAATAGAAGAACAGTTAAACAATATATTTTTTTTAAAATATAAAAATGATTAATTAATCCTATTTAAAATATAAATTTTATTAAAACAACAAAATGATAGGAAACTTGAAAACCATGGGTTGCCTCCCATGCAGCGCTTTGTTTAACGTTTTTAGCCTGACATGGACCCTAAATCTATCAATTTTTTCCTTGTTCATAGGTTGGATCAGTTAACTCAACCTCTATTTCCTGTTTATTTAATGATTCAATGAATGGTTTTAACCTTTGACCATTGACCTTGAAAATGTAACCACTTATGGGATCTTGAATCTCTACTTCCCCATGGAGGTATACATGATGCACTATGAAAGGACCTGACCATATAGACCTTAACTTTCCCGAGTGTAAATGAAGTTTTGAACTATACAAAAGCACAAGTTTTCCCAGTTCAAAATGTTTGACCTTGATATTCCTAGATTGGTAGGCTTGAACTCTATCTTTATTGATCCTTGAATTTTCATAAGCCTCCATCCTTAGTTCCTCCAGTTCATTGAGATCTAATTTTCTTTTTGTTCTAGCCAATGAGAGTTCATAATCCATTTTCTTAATTGCCCAAAAGGCCTTATGCTCAATTTCAACAGGTAAATGTCATGATTTTCCATAAACTAACCTATATGGTGACATTCCTAGGATGGTTTTGTATGTTGTACGATATGCCCAAAGAGCATCCAAGAGTTTCTCAAACCAATCTTTCCTAGAAGTATTGACAGTTTTTTCAAGAATATTCTTAATCTCCCTATTTTCTAACTCAACTTGACCATTTTTTTGAGTATGGTACGCAGTGGAAACTTTATGATAAATCCCATACTTAGACATGAGCGAAGAGAATGGACGGTTGCAGAAATGGGTTCCTCGATCACTGATTATAGCCCTAGGAATTCTAAATCTAGAGAAGATGTTTTATTTTAGGAATCTAATCACAGTTTGATGATCATTGGATTTTGTGCGAATGGCCTCAACCCATTTTTAGACATAATAAATAGCTAAGAGAATGTAAAGATATCCCCTAGAGTTTGGGAAGGGACCCATGAAATCAATTCCCCAACAGTCAAAGATTTCAACCACTAAGATGGGAGTGAGTGGAATTTGATTCCTTTTTGTGATGGACCCTACTTGTTGACATCTAGGTTAGCTTTGACAAAATGTGTAGAAGTCCCTTGAGAGGGTGGTCCAGAAGAGAACACATTGAAGAATCTTAGCAGATGTTTTCTTAGAGGAAAAGTGACCTCCACATGCCTCACTATGACAGAATTTAAGGATGGACTCTTATTCAGATTCTGGGACACACCTCCAAATGACTTGGTCAGGGCAGAACTTATAGAGGTATGGATCATCAAACACATAGTGTCTAACATTATAATGGAATTTACTTTGAGATTGAGTCCCTAAGAATTTTGGAATGACTCCTGTAACTAAGAAATTAGCTATGTCGGCATACCAAGGGAAGTCACTCATAGAGTATAGGTGTTCATCAGGGAATGAATCAGATATAGAAAGGTGATTTGAGTTGTCTTTTAATTCCATCCTAGAGAGGTGATCAGCTACAACATTTTCAACTCCCTTTTTATCCTTGATTGTGAGGTCAAATTCTTGTAAGAGAAGGACCTACCTAATCCGTCTAGCCTTAGCATCTTGTTTTTGGAAGAGGTATTTTAGTGCAGAATGGTCAGTGAACACAGTGATGGGGGATCCTAAGAGGTAGGACCTAAACTTCTCTAAGGCAAACACAATAGAAAGTAACTCCTTTTCAGTGGTGGTGTAGTTGATTTGGCCATAATTTAAGGATTTTCTTGCATAATCAATGACATACGGAGTTTTATCACAACATTGTCCTAACACAGATCCTACAGAAAAGTCATTGGCATCACACATAAGTTTGAAAGGAAGGTTCTAATTTCGAGATTTCATAATGGGGGGAGAGGTGAGAGAGGATTTGAGGGTTGAGAATGAACCCTCACAGCTTTCTTGTCACGACCCGTCCTCAGGGCCCGTTCCATGACTACCCCAAGCCCGCCTTCCATAGGCCAGGGGCTGGAGACTAGCACCAAAGGTGTAAATCCCAATAAAAAGGGAAGGCATTGCCTTTATAAAAGTAAACAACACAATAGAATAGAAGTGGAAGCAAACACTAAGTACAAAAGAAAGTGCTAAAAAGTAAATGGGCCAGAATACAAACCCAACTGAAAAGTACAGCAACATCTGAACGAAAGTACAACATGAAAGAAAAGCAGCTAGAAGAATAGAAGTAGCTCATGGGTCATCCTCCTCGAATACTACCTAAAGGGTAGGTACAGATAGCCTCCTCAATGCTCTCACCCATCAACCGCCTCCGAGTACCGTCTCATCATGAAGTCCACCTCCGGATACTGACTCGTCGTGAAGTCCACCTCCGGGTATCATCCAGTCCTCGAACACTCAACCTCTGTCTGCACTGTCCGTCGTCTACATCCAACACAACGACGTGCGGGCATAGCCTGTGCAGGGGTGAGTATAATGATACTCAGTAGGGACCCCGAGACCCTCATGGTCTCACTAAATCCAACAAGGATAACCACAAAGCAGGATCTAAACAGATAACCCTTACTTAGGTATAAGCCCATACTTATACCTAAATTATCAAGTAACCCATCTTAATCAAGAGGTATCACATAGATATGAAATCAACGGATAACCACTACTTATTTATATGCCCATAAATATACCTAAGTTATCAAGTAACCCATCTCAATCATGAGGAAATCACAAAGGTCATTGACTCGGCTCAAACCAGGATTTTCATTATCGAAATCACAACTGCTGAAGAGATCCATCTCTATCGAGTATGGTGATCTTGTCATGACTCTGAGGCACTGCTCACTAACCTAAGACTGTTGAGGTACTCCTCCTTTCTAGTACTACGGGTCAGCCACCCAAACATAGTAGTGCTCCCCGCCGGGGTCTGCCACCCAAACTCAGTAGTGCACCCCACCTAATAGCCTGCAGAGGTACTCCTCCTGTCGAGTACCGTGGGTCTTCCACCCAAACACAGTAGTACTCCCCACCATGGGTCTTCCACACAAACACATTAGTGCTCCCCACTGGGCTATACAAGTCACTCCGACTCGAATCGGACAAGCAGTCATCCGGTCTCAGCCAGCTACACGGTCTTCGTACTCCGTATGCTCGTCTCCGGGAGGGTCCGCTCCATGAGCTACTAGTCGATACTCCAAGTATCACAAAGTCCTACGAGGAAGTATCTAAAAGGACCGCCTCGTCATAGGGGTCTCAACGCAACAGACGGTGCGTCAATCGGACACTCGGTCTGTGAGTTATTAGCCTTTTTGTCCCGAGGACCCGGTTGGTTTCGTGTACGAACAAACCCGACCGTATCTCAACTATACCCCGAACTCTCATAGGGTAAACTCATAGGGACCGTTTCTTAATGTGATTACCAATGCCGCTGACGGTTTTCCAAACGGTCATTCGGTCTGAAAGTTATCATCTTTTCCGTTCCAGGGGCCCGATTGGATTTTGGGTACAATCCAACCCGGAAATACTCCAACTACATCCAAACCTCAGGTTAAGTATACCAAAAGATCCTTCTTACAAAAAATGAATCCAACAAAGTCAACTACACATCAATCGGACGTTCGGAACTCAAGTTATAACTGTTTCCGCTCCGAGGGCCCGGTTGGTTTCGGGTTCGAACCAACCTGGCCATATCCAAAATTCGCTGAAACATCGAGTGTAATATACCTAAATGATTTCCTCGATCAAAGGATCCCAACGCAACTGACGGTGCGTCAATCGGAGGTCAGTAACCCAAGTTATGGGCGTTTAAACAGATCTGTCCGGATGTAGGGGGTTCGGGCCCGATCCGACCCAGCCCAATACCCCCTGGGTCGGCTCGAACCGGGTCGACCTGACCCGGGTCCAGGTCCGGCCTAGTTGGGTGCGGCCCGACGCGGCCCGACCCAGTGCGAGGCCCGGCCCGGTGCGGCCAGATGCGAAAGGGGGGGCACCGCCGCCCTGATTTTCGAAACGGCGGACCCCTGTGGGGTCCGCCCTAGCTAACCGCCGGGGGTTTCAAACCCCCGTTCTTCTTGGTAGCGTCCAGCCGTTTTGGCCAACCAGTGAGCTGCCGCAGGACCCCCGCGGGTCCCACCTCCTGGTGCACCGGCGGCCGGCGGAGTCCGGCCGCCCCCTTGCCGAACCGTCGTGGCGTCCAACGCGACACGACGGCGTCGCGCCCCTCCGCCGTGGCCCACCCCAGCCGCGACCCTCCTTAGTGCTCCGGCGTGGCGTGACGGCGTTGTGCCCCTCCCCCACAGCCCGTCCCGGCCGCGGCTTCCTTCGGTTTCACCGGCGCGGTGCAACGGCGCTGCGGCCCGCTCCGGTCGCAGTTCTCTCATTCCCACGCAGTGCAACGGCACCGCGTCACCTCCGTTCCAAACCACAATGGTGATCAACAACAAAAAAGGGAGGAGGTTCGGCCATGTTCGTGCGGTCCGACCTCCTCCCATTATATTGATAACAAGCGGCCAAAAATTAACAAAGAACGTCAAAATAATCTCGAATGTAAAATCAAACCCTACCTCAACAACGGTGACGAAAGTCAGCGTCGTGGGGGTGATTTTAATGACGGCGTTGGCGTGCGTCCAAGGAGGGGACGACTTCTCACACGGGCTACGGAGAGGGTAAGAACGGCACTTCGTCTCTCCTTGTTTTCGGCGTTCTTCGTCAGAGGGTGGCGTTCTTCAACAAAGGAGACGTTCTTCGTGGGAAGATAAAGTTCCTCCAAAAACTAGAACTCTCCCAAAAACTTAACACAACAAGCTCAAAACCAAATAAAATAAGACACGTCTTATTTTATCACTCAAGCCATGCATTTCAAAAATCCAAAATTCAAAACCAAACACACTTAATTAATTAATCTTAAGTTGTCATATTAATTAGGTGTTTAGTTGGCATGCATTAATGTGGGAGGTGAGGAGGAGAGGAGTCACTTAATTAAAAAAGGGGGCTTAGAGGAGTTAGGGAAAATGAAAAGGTTGGGGCTCATGTGGGCCACACCTCACCTTTAATCCCCTCATGGAAAGTTAACGACCAGTGGGTCCCACTCCAACTCCCACACCTAGGATCTAACACTTAGAAAAGAGAAATAAAATGTGTAACACAATTTTATTTCACTTTACACTTAATCCATTTTTTTAACAACTCTTTCCGAGTAAACGAAACTCTAGTAAAAGTCTTCTTGAGCAATTACCGGTGTTGAGGTTTCATCGGTGCCCTTGTATTTTGATTCCGAGCACCAGTTAAAAAGTTAGAAAAACCTGCTCGTTCGTTCACTAAACGTACCCGAGCTAAACTTTAGAAATTGATTCCGGGCACACCGGGCCTCAGAATCAGGTGCCATCAGAAACTACGAACTCGTAAAATCCCAAAGAAATTAAGAAAATAATTTCCTTGAAATTTACGGGTCTTTACATTACTCCCACCTCAGGGATTTATGTCCTCATAAAGATACATCACATACTAGGGGAACAAAGTGGTAATGAGCACGCATCTGAGCCTTCCACTCCCATGTGCTCTCCTAGAGGTTCTCGTGCTACCAGTGAAAGCGCACCTGAGGAATCGACCATCCACATAGGATCCACTCCTATCGATCCTCGATCTCCACTGGAACCTCCGTGCATGTCACCCTATCATCGACGTCCAACTCCCTATGGTTGATGATGTGCGTCGGGTCATGCACATATCTCCTCAGCTGAGATACGTGGAAGAAGTCGTGCACCCAGTGCAACTGAGGTGGAAGAGCCAGGAGATAATCCACCTCTCCTATCCTGCTGAGAACCTAAAATGGTCCGATGAAGCGCGGTGATAACTTGTCGCCCCGGCCAAACCTCCGTAATCCATGTCGAGGTGAGACCTGTAAGAAAACGTGGTCACCATCCTTGAAGTCTAGAGGACTCCATTTCCTTATTAGAACTGAAACTCAAAACTCATGCTGCCACGAGGGTAAGGTTGACTGATTCGTGATCGACCGCACCCTCCTGTGCATGAGTTTATCCTGTGCTGCCTGAGGTTTCCTTTTCGCCGACCAAGGAAAACTCATCCCTACGCTGTAGATAAACCACAACCTTTTTTTTTGCCTAATACAGTCAATCTGGGTATGAACTGTGAATCCAATCCATACCCAGACCAACGTCGTAAGGCCTCGACGCTGCCACCAAGAGATTCCAACCGAAACTCTCACCTTGAGGGTCAGATCACACTGTTGGTGTAAGTGTGATTATCGAGTCTCCTCCCAAATGTATCTCCAGACATGAGGGTCAAGTCAACGGTTTTAACCAGGACCTCTCAGTATCAACAAAACAAAAGGACAGGAAATTAAACATCACAAAGATAAGTGTCTTTTATTATTGCAGATCATAGTATAAAGACACAAATACAAAAGCAACATGGAACTATAAGTACCAAGAACAAAAGGAATCCACTAGTTATGCTCCTGTCCACCTGCTTCCGGAACCCCACTACCTTGTCCACTACTCGGCTATTGCTCAAGCACCCTCCACTACTTCTGTCTCGATGGCTCCTCCAATGCCTGTGAATCAACTGTGTGGGGAGTCGGATAGTCACGTGCCATGTGACCCTTCCTATCGCAGGAGAAACACTATCCGTTTCTAGCACGCCTGGCTCTGAATCCACCCCGGGTGCCCCGCACTACCGATCCTATAACCCGAGGTCGCCCACTAGCTAGTCTGGTCCTCTTGGACCTCTGCATCATCTATCTACTACCAACAGATGACTTGGCTACTGATGGAAAATCATGCGGCAAAGGCAGAAGCTCCTGAGCACGCTCGGTGTGTAGAGTCACTGGTATAAACTCCACCCTGAAGAAGGTCTCGAAGTCTTCCCAGGTGAAGGTCATCTCATCGTAAAACTGGAACATGTGGCTCCACCACCTCTCAGCTGCTCCCTGGAAGATTCTAACAGCTAGGTACACCATCAAGTCTGTGGGTGTCCTAGCTGTGTGGAAAGCTCAAGCTATAAACTCCAACCAGTGTCCAGCCGTCTGAAAATCTGACTCACCTCAAAACCTCAGAGGCCTCTGATGCTGGAACTCGTGCATCGTGCTCAAGCGGCGTGTACTCTCTTCTGGTGTCTCAACTGGTGGAGGGCCATGTACTGAGGCCTCGCTGCTTGGTGGGCTATCATCGCGCTCCCCACTCAGTGCCCACGCTATCTGACTAGGTGAAGTCATCCTGAAAGAAACAGTCGTGACACGGTCAAACGATTATACCTGGTGAGCTGACCTGGTTTGAGATAATTTTAAAGAAACTTTTGAAAACACACACGCAATCAGTGTTTTCGTGCATTGAGTTGGAAATCCGTAGTTAGTGTCCTGGTGTATGGATATGTCGGCCGCCCACACCAACACTGGACTCCCTGAACTGAAGACCACACTTAGTACCCTTAACACTATTGCTTCACAGAAAAGAAATATCAGAGTCCTAAGTTCTACGGTAGAACCGACTCCTATGATACCAATTTGTCACGACCCGTCCTCGGGGCCCGTGCCATGACTACCCCAATCCCGTCTTCCATAGGCCAGGGGCTGGCGACTAGCACCAAAGGCGTGAATCCCAATAAAAAGAGAATGCATTGCCTTTATAAAAGTAAACAACATAATAGAATACAAGCGGAAGCAAACACTAAGTACAAAAGAAAGTGCTAAAAAGTAAATGGGCCAGAATACAAACCCAACTGAAAAGTACAGCTACATCTGAACGAAGATACAACAGGAAAGACAAGCAGCTGGAAGAATAGAAGTAGCTCCTGGGTTGTCCACCTCGAATCCTACCTGAAGGGTAGGTACAGATAGCCTCCTCAATGCTCTCACCCATCAACCTCCTCCAAGTACCATCTCATCATGAAGTCCACCTCCGGATACTGACTCATCGTGAAGTCCACCTCCGGGTACCATCTAGTCCTCAAACACTCAGCCTCCGTCTGCGTTGTCCGTCATCTGCATCCAACACAACGAGGTGCAGGCATAGCCTGTGCAAGGGTGAGTATAACGATACTTAGTAGGGACCCTGAGACCCTCATGGTCTCACTAAATCCAACAAGGATAACCACAAAGCAGGATCTAAACAGATAACCCTTACTTAGGTATAAGCCCATACTTATACCTAAATTATCAAGTAACCCATCTCAATCAAGAGGTATCACACAGATATGAAATCAACAGATAACCACTACTTAGGTATATGCCCATACATATACCTAAGTTATCAAGTAACCCATCTCAATCATGAGGAAATCACAAAGGTTATTGACTCAGCTCAAACCAGGATTTTCATTATCGAAACTGCAACTGCTGAAGAGATCCATCTCTGTCAAGTACAGTGATCCTGTCATGACTCCGAGGCACTGCTCACTAACCTAAGACTGTTGAGGTACTCCTCCTGTCGAGTACCGTAGGTCAGCCACCCAAACACAGTAGTGCTCCCCGTTGGGGTCTGCCACCCAAACACAGTAGTGCACCCCCCTAATAGCCTGCAGAGGTACTCCTCCTATCGAGTACCGCGGGTCTGCCACCCAAACACAATAGTTCTCCCTGCCATGGTTCTTCCACCCAAATATAGTAGTGCTCCCCACTAGGCTATACAAGTCACTCCGACTCGAATCGAACAAGCAGTCATCAGGTCTCAGCCAGCTGCACGGTCTTCGTACTCCGTACGCTTATCTCTGGGAGGGTCCACTCCATGAGCTACTGGTCGATACTCCAAGTATCACAAAGTCCCACTAGGAATTATCTAAAAGGATCTCCTCGTCATAGGGGTCTCAACGCAACAGACGGTGCGTCAATCAGACGCCTGATCTGTGAGTTATTAGCCTTTTGTCCCGGGGGCCCGGTTGGTTTCGTGTAGGAACCAACCCGGCCGTATCTCAACTGTACCCTGAACTCTCATAGGGTAAACTCATAGGGATGGTTTCTCAATGTGATTATCAATGCCACTGACGGTTCGCCAAATGTTCATTCGGTCTGAAAGTTATCAGCTTTTCAGTTCCAGGGGCCCGGTTGGATTTCGGGTAAAATCCAACCTGGCCATACTCCAACTGTGTCCAAACCTCAGGTGAAGTATAAAAAAAGATCCTTCTTACAAAAAAGGAATCCAACAAAGTCGACGGCACGTCAATCGGACGTCCGGAACTCAAGTTATAACCATTTCCGCTCCGAGGGCCTGGTTGGTTTCGGGTTTGAACCAACCCGGCCATACCCAAACTTCGCCAAAAAATTGAGTGTAATATACCGAAACGACCGCCTCGATCCAAGGATCCCAACGCAACTGACATTGCATCGATTAGAGGTCCTTAGCCCAAGTTATGGGTGTTTAAACGGATCTTTCCGGAAGTAGGGGGTTCGGGCCTGGTCCGACCCGGCCCGATACCCCCTAGGTCGGCCCGAACCGGGTCGACCCGACCCGGGGTCTAGGTCCGGACCAGTTGGGTGCAGCCTGGCCCAGCTGGCGCGGCTCGGCCCGGTGCGGGGGTCCGGCCCGGCGCGGGCGGCCCGGCCCGACGCGGGCGGCCCGGCCCGACACAGGCGGTCCGGCCCAGCGCGGGCGGTCAGACCCAGAGCGGGTGGTCCGGACCAGCGCGGGCGGTCCGACCCAGCGCGGGCGGTTGACCCAGCGTGGCCGGACGTGGAAGGGGGGGGCACCCCCCTGATTTTCGAAACGGCAGACCCCTGTGGGGTCCGCCCTAGCTGACTGCCGGGGGTTTCAAACCCCCCGGTCTTCTTGGTAACGGCCGACCGTTTTGGTAGGCTGGTGAGCTACTGCAGGACCCCCGCGGGACCCACCTCCTAGTGCACCGGCGGCCGGCGGAGTCCGACCACCACCTTGCCGAACCGCCTTGACGTCCGGCGCCGCGCCCCACCGCCGCGGCCCGCCACAGCCGCGACCCTCCTTAGTGATCCGGCGCGGCGTGACGGCGCTGCGTGATGGCACTGCGCCCCTCCTCCATGGCCCGTCCTGGCTGCAGATTCCTTCGGTTTCACCGGCGCGGCGCGACGGCGCCGCGGCCCACTCCGGTCGCGGTTCTCTCGTTCCCGCGCGGTGCAACGGAACCGCGTCGCCTCCGTTCCAAACCACAACGGTGATCAACAACAAAAAGGGGAGGAGGTTCGGTCGTGTTCGTTCGGTCCGACCTCCTCCCGTTATATTGATAACAGGCGGCCAAAAATTAACGAAGAACGTCAAAATAATCTCGAATGTAAAATCAAACCCTACCTCAACAACGGTGATGAAAGTCGGCGTCACGGTGGTGATTTTGTTGACGGTATTGGCATGCGTCCAAGGAGGGGACGGAGTCTCACATGGGATGCGGAGAGGGTAATAACGGCATGTCTTCTCTCCTTGGTGATGGTGTTCTTCGTCGGAGGGTGGCATTCTTCAACGAAGGAGACGTTCTTCGTGGGAAGATAAAGTTCCTCCAAAAACTAGAACTCTCCCAAAAACTTAACACAACAAGCTCAAAACCAAATAAAATAAGACACCTCTTATTTTATCACTCAAGCCATGCATTTCAAAAATCCAAAATTCAAAACCAAACACACTTAATTAATTAATTTTAAGCTTTCATATTAATTATGTGTTTAGTTGGCATGCATTAATGTGGGAGGTGAGGAGGGGAGGAGTCACTTAATTAAAAAAGGGGTTTTAGAGGAGTTAGGGAAAATGAAGAGGTGGGGGATCATGTGGGCCCCACCTCACCTTTAATCCCCTCATGGGAAGTTAACGACCAGTGGGTCCCACTCCAACTCCCACACCTAGGATCTAACACTTAGAAAATAGAAATAAAATTTGTAACACAATTTTATTTCACTTTACACTTAATCCATTTTTTTAACAACTCTTCACGAGCAAACGAAACTCCAGTAAAAGTATTCTTAATCAATTACCGGCGGTTCGGTTTCATCGGTGCCCTCGTATTTCGATTCTGAGCACCAGTTCAAATGTTAGAAAAACGGGCTCATTCGTTCACTGAACGTACCCGAGCTAAACTTCGAAAATTGATTCCGGGCACACCGGGCCTCGGAATCAGATGTCGTCAGAAACTGCAAACTTGTAAAACCCCAAAGAAATTAAGAAAAAAATTTCCTTGAAATTTACAGGTCTTTACATTTCTGTCCAAACAAATGGAGCATCCTTTACTAGGAGAGCACAAAGGGGACGGGAGATTGAACTAAAGTCCTTGATGAATCTTCTATAGAAACTAGCATGTCCTAAGAAAGACCCCACTTCCTTGACAGTTTTGGGTGATGGAAGGTGATGAATTATGTCAACCTTGGCTTTATCAACTTCAATCCCCCTACCTGAGACCAAATGGCCTAAAACTAGTCCCTCTTTAACCATGAAATGGCATTTTTCCTAGTTTAGGACCAGATTTTTTTCTTCACATTTTGACAAGACTCTCTTTACATTCTGCATACATCCCTCAAATGTATCCCCAAACACAGAGAATTCATCCATGAAGACCTATAGAAAATCCCCTACCATGTCTAAGAATATTCCCATCATGCACTGCTGGAAGGTTCCAGGGGCATTTCATAACCCGAAGGGCATGCGTTTGAAAGCAAAGGTGCCAAATGGACATGTGAATGTAGTCTTCCCTTAATCCTCTAGGGAGAACTCAATTTTATTATACCCAGAGTACCCATCTAAGAAACAGTATAAGTCATGACCTGCCACTCTCTCAAGGACTTGGTCAATGAATGGTAAGGGGAAATAGTCCTTCTTGGTGAATGAGTTTAGCTTCCTATAGTCAATGCAGACCCTTCATCCACTACTCACCCTTGTTGGAAGAATCTCTCCATCCTCATTGGTTATCACTGTGATTCCAGCCTTTTTTGGAACCACTTGCATTGGGCTCACCCATTCACTCTCAGCTATGGGATATATGATACTAGCTTTTAACAATTTCAGAAGTTATTTCCTTACAACCTCCATGAGATTAGGATTGAGTCGTCGTTGATGTTGAAGACATGGCTTTGAATCAGATTCCAGAACAATCCTATGAGTCCCAACAAGTGGGCTAATCCCAGGAATATCAGACAGGGTCCAACCAATGGCTTTCTTATGTTTCCTAAGGACATCTAGAAGCATCCTATCATGATTGGATTCAAGAGAAGAAGAAATGGCAATAGGATGTGTTTGATTTTCCCCTAGGAAAGCATACTTGAGTGCAGCGGGAAGTTCCTTCAATTCAAGATCAGGTCGATTTATAATGTCAGTAGAAGATTGGGACATTGGATCAAGATCAATTTTATTTCCTAAAGTTTTATATAGGATTGATTCCCCACATATAGAAGTTTCAGCTACTAGATTGTCTTGATCAGATTTAGGGAAGGAAGTTGGAGTGGTCTCCCTGAAAGTGGTTTCTTAAAAGGTTTCACTGATTGTTGGACCTAAGACTTCATCATAAGAGCAATTTGAAAATGATTCAAGCCAAGGAGATAAACTTCCTTCATATGAACAAAGGAAATCAATCTCATCCTGACTTAAACATTCATCAAATATTCCTTGATGTTCTATGGATTCATTATAAATGCTTTCTATCATGTTTACTTCATGAATGTCCTTATCATCCCCTATTTGTGAGATTTCATTATAGATTTTCAAGTCTAGACTCATGTTTCCAAAGGTGATGGTCATGTTTCCATTTCGGACTCGGATAACAGAGTTGATTGTTGCAAGGAAGGGATGACCAAGGATAATTGGGGTTTGTTCCTTATTTCCTAAGTTTGGATGGTTTTCAAGGACAATGAAGTCAGCAGGGTAGATGAATTTTTTAACCTTTACCAGAACGTCCTTTAAAATCCCCTTTGGAACCCTAATGTTACGATCAGCAAGTTAAAGTGTGACAGATGTGGGTTGGAGTTCTTCTAGGCCTAACTGGTAGTACATAGCATATGGGATGAGATTGACACTAGCACCTAGGTCACACAAGGCCTTGAAAATTTTTCTCTCTCCTAGTTCAACATTGATGTAAGGGCAACCTGGGTCTTTCAACTTAGGAGGAATGGTCCCTTGAATGGTGTTACTCACATTAGCAGCCAAAAAGACTTGGTTTTTATGTGAAAATTTTCTTTTAAAAGTGCACAAGTCCTTAAGGTACTTTGAGTAGGCAGGTATGGTTTGGATGGAATTGAGAAGTGGAATGTTCAACTTGACTTGTGAGAAGATTTCCCTCAATGTTTCACTCAATTCAGGCTTGTTTTTTCCCCTCATGCATTGAGGAAATGGTTCATGTTGTGGGGTTGTTTGTTGAAGAGTTGTTTCTTTGACAAAGTTATCGTGTTTTTCAGTTTGATCATTTGGTTCATTTGAATTTTCATCCAAGTTTGAATCTTTAGGTGGGTTTTGAATTATTTGTTCAGGTTTCTCAATTGATTTCCCACTTCTTAAAATAGTCACAGCCTTTAGTTGTTCATGAGTTGTTTGAGCACAACTTGACTCTCCCCTTGAAGTTGAGGATGGCACCGCCTGAGTAGGAATGGGTGCCTTTCCAGTTTTGATGGTTTGAAGTTCTTGTTTAAGGGAAGATACTTCTGAGTTCATCCTTTCCATTTGTTTGCACAGTTGTTCTAGTAGGCTTTGTGGAACAGTTTGGGTTGGTGCTTGAGAAGATTGGTTTATCCCAGGGGGATATTTTGGAGGTGGGATGGTTTGTTGAAAATGGATTGGTGGCTGTTGGTATTGGATAGGTTGGGTTTGGAACTGGTTATGGGTTTGGTAGTTCTGTTGGGGGTAAGGATTTTGTCCCTGTGGTTGGCTAGGTTGTTGGTTATCTTTCCAGCGGAAGCCTGGGTGGTCATTATACCTTGGGTTGAAGTTGTTTTGGTATAGAGGCTTTTTAAAGTTCAAAGCATTTACTTCCATTGGGGGTCCTCCTAAAATAACATCCTTGATGGATGGAATGGTTGGGTAGTTGTCTGTCTTATAGTCATGTTTGTCAAAAATTGTGCAAACAAGGTCTATAGTTTGGATTTCATGGACTTTCCTAAGGTCTATTTCTTCAACCTTCATAGAGAGTGCTGCAAGTTTATCCCTAAGGATTTCCTATTCTCTAAGTGTATGAATTCCAGTAGTTTTTTGTGGATTTTCAGAATAAGTTGAAGTTCCCCATGTTTGGTTTTGTTCAGAAAGGATTTCTAGATACTCGTAAGCATCATTTGGGGCTTTGTTTTTAAAGGTTCCATTACACATCATGTCAATGAATTGTTTGTTCCCCGGTCCCAAACCTTCATAGAAAATTCTCACTTGTTCAGGAATAGAAAAACCATGGTGTGGAACCATGTTTAGAGTGTCTTTGGACCTCTCCCATGTTTCATAGAATGACTCTCCCTCTTTTTCAAAAAAAGTTTTGGATGCTCTTTTTAAGTGCAATTGTTTTGTGGTGGGGAAAGTATTTTTTGTATAATTATCTTTATAGTTGGTCCCAAGAGTTTATGGATGATGGTATCAAATTGTTTAGCCAATTTTTATCTCGATACTTTAAAGAAAAAGGAAATATCCTCATCTTAGATGATTCTAGTTGATGTGGGGGACACATGGTTTCTACAATGTCATTGAACTCCTTAATGTGAAGGTAGGGCATCTCGGACTCCATTCCATGGAATGTGGGGAGGTGGCTTAGGACATGGGGTTTAAATATGTAGTTGGAATATCCTAGGAAATTTTGTCTAATACATGAGGGGGAATTGGTCTAGGAAGGTGTGAGGTAGTCATTCATGGTTTGATCAATTGCATTCCCCAAGTTTGGGGCTGCCTCATTTGGGTTTCCATTTTGGTTCCCACCCAGGTTTATGAGTTGGTTTCTTTGAATACCTTCCATTGAAATTGGCTCAATTTTGGACTCTGGAGTATTAGGAAGATTAGGATCTAATGGAAAGAGTTCCCTTGGTGTACTTGACTCCCCAACCCCAGGACTATCCACCCTAATTAGACGGTTTGATTGATCGTGGGTATAGGCGGACACGTGCCAAAAGGAAAAAAATGAGAAAGGGACAAGATAAGAGAATTTGGATGAGAAAATAAGAAATGAGGGAGAATAGAATGGGTGTTTAGATGACTTACTTTGGTCCCCAGCAACGGCACCAAAATTTGATTCACGCTCAAATTTACCCAAGAGATGAAGGTATAACGGTCCTTGTAGTTTAGCTTGGGTTATCGAATCCTCAGAGACCTAAGAAGTACCTACAGACAAGTACATTCTATGGATTGTTTTTGGATATGAAGTGGCCAACTTGGGTTGATTTTAGATGGGTTAAGGTATCACTAATAGTTTTAAGTTAATTCAAATTAAGGTAATGAGTTGATCCTAGGTTATCGCTTGGGGTGGATTGGATGAATTCCTTTTTTAATGATTTCAATTTCTTATAATTGAGATGGGTTCATTTAATAAGATCAAACATAATCATCACTTACTGGTTTAATGCCTACACACCCTAATACTAATCACACATACACTTGAAGGATCATAGCATTGAGCACTCCAAGGTAAAGGTTCGTATTAGCACTTGAAATGTGTGACTTTAAATTCAATAAGGATGAAGATGTTTTAAAATCATCAAATAAAAATCTCATTTAAAAGAAGTGATTAGCCATTACTGGAGTGAGAAATAACATCCAATCCATCCCCTTGCTACTCCCTTGGATCATCCCAAAAAATAGTTAGCCCTCCATTGATGACATGTCTTCAATGAAAGCGGGAAGTAGACTTAGGAGGGTGGAATTGAAGAAGTAAAAAAACAACAACAAAAATTGTAATGGCCCGGGTTTTGGGGTCCATTACTTTGTGAAAATCTCATGTTGGGTTTTTTGGTGTGGGAATCACGGTGGTGTAGGCCTAACGGTAGCCTTATCCTACCGGTAGCAGGCCTACCGGTAGCCGCAGCCTACCGGTAGCTCTATCTACCGGTAGCTCGGTCTACCAGTAGTTGTAGATACCGGTGGCTCTATCTACTGGTAGCTGCAGCCTACCAGTAGCTCGGCCTACCGGTAGCTGCAACCTACCGGTAGCTCAGCCTACCGGTAGCTGCAGCCTACCAGTCGCTTGGCCTACCGGTAGCTGCAGCCTACTGTTATCTCGGATACCGGTAGTCATCGCCCACCGGTGGCCCTCAGCCATCGGTGGATCTGGCCTACCATGCGGGTTCTTTCCAGTGGCGTTCCTTATTGCGCAATTAGGGTTTTTAACTCAATTTTGACTCCTTTAAGCGTGTTTTAAATCCCGGTAATGTGCGTGAATGTTTTAATTAATTAATTAATGAATTCATGTGTCGGTTTAAACCACCTGACCCCTTTAATGGAATGTGGGGCCGCGTGGCCAACCCACGACCCCGCGCCTCACGCGGTTTCACGTTCTTATCTCAACCGTCCGCGACCCTTATAAACTAAAGGGTTAGGAATGATTTCTTATTTCCTCAATCGCGGCTTTTCATGAACAGCTTTTGGTGCATCGGGCGAGCTATATCGTTATCCGTAAAGTTCTGCGCCTGGCCTAAGCGTCGATCATCTATCAACAAGTAGGGAATTTTCTCCTTCGTCTCTCTCTTTTGTGTATCATGTGGGGTGGGTGTGCTTTTTTTCCCATAGAATTGGATAAACCAGACCTAAATAAAGATAATGAACCGATTCTATAAATAAAGAAGGGGGGATGTGATCGTTGATGCTGCTTTATATTATGATCTTCTTTCTGAATGTTGTGGGCTTACGCCTACTAAAAATTATGGTCGTTGGTGGTCTTTCTCTGTACACTAATGGACCCCTGGGGATTTTTTTAAGTGGTTTGTTTGTGGTTGTGATCTCCTGCTGTAAAAGGAAATTAATCACGTACGCCTGGCTAAATAAATTTAAAGCACCAGGATCGATCCTTCTGTGATAACCCCTAGTAAAGCACACGGAAATTGAAATCATGGAGCGTGTGAAATCTTTTAAATCTGGAAATACAGGCATGGCCCTGCTTTGTGTCAGTGGTAGTGGTTTGGTTGTTTCCTTTTATGGGATGATTGTTGGAGATGTGGGAGGGGATGGGATTCCCTATTTTTATACTCTCGATGGTTGTGGAATCAGGGATGGGATCCTCTGATTCAGTGTTGTGAGTTTTGAGACCGGATGGTTACCTTGTTTATATCACGAATTGGGGTGGGATTCCTCTGTTGTTGAGAACTGGGTGTGAGTGTTATGGTTGATGCTTGACTGTTTACTTTCCTGGACTTGTGCCTATGTTTACTAGTTACCCAGTAGTGCTTAAACTTATTTAAACATTATCACTGAACATGAAACAAGAATGGGAAAAATGGGTTTTGTTGGCGAGAGTCGTGACTTGAACTTAGTGTTGTTTGTGCTCTTTAGGAGGGCTGAAGAAAAACCTAAACTTTGGGTGAGTGCTTTCTACCTATATCTATATTTTTAGTTTTGTGTTTCTTATTCACGCCCCACCCAAGTTGAGCACTTAGTGTCGAACACCCCCATTTCATGGGGGAGGGTGTTTTTCCCAACACTATCATTAGTGGCTGGTTATTAGCTCCTTTTCTGCTCCCTTTCCCAGATAGACCAAGTATCTTCGGGTAGGCTTTGATGGCCTGAGGTCCATTATTATCCCAATAACCTTCATGCGGGGTAGTGTGGTGGTTATCTAGGTGTGTGCGGCAGGTGGTTTCCCAAGTGTCTTCGGGATGAGGCCTAGGTGTCTTCGGGCATGGCAGTGGATCTTCTAGCCCAAGTGACTTCGGGCGTGGTGGTGGTTGTTCTGGCCTAGGTTTTTTCAGGCGTGGTTACGTGTGACTGTGGCCCAGGTGTTTGTGGGCGGGATTCGGTAGTGGGACTGCATGCGGTTGTAGCCCAGGTGTGTGCGGGCGGGTGTGGCAGTGGGACTGCGGTGAGAATGGCGGGATTGGTTCGATGCGTAGGATGTCTCAATAACCAATGGGAAAGTGGTGTGGGGTACCATAACATTGATTTGCTCTTAATATATATATTACTTGACTTGCGTAATTTGGTGAGTGTAGCCGGTGAGTGGGATGGGTGAACTCCATGATAGTGTTGGTTGTCTACTTCTCACGGGACTTTAGTACGTTCCCCCACTTGTGCACGAGAGTCTTTGGTTTTCCCTACTGAGTGTACTTGTATGCTCACCCTACGTATATAAAACTGCTTTCAGGTTTCCAGGAGGACTTGGGGGATCGCATAAGACCATACTAGATCGGACCTTTGGGGCAGTTGTAGTTTCTGTTTTTATTCCTTTGGTACTAACCTTTGTAGTCACCTTTTGTACTTTGTGGATTTTACTTTTAAAACATGCACCTGGGAATGGTTTACTTTTGGCTTACTTTTCTTTTTAGTTTTGGTGTTGTTGGGTTCCATCATCTTATCTCCCAATCCTATAAAACAAAAAGGGGTAATGTCTTCCATCTGTGTGTGATTTTTATACCCTTGGTGCTATTCGCCACTTCGGGACCTATCGAAGGCGGGTCTCGGGGTTCATTATCTCTCCTTCAACTTAAAGAAGGAAGGTCCTGGCAATCTGCTGACCCTTCCCTCCTTTTGGTGAAGGCGAGTCATGACAGAATGGTATCATAGGAGATGGTTGAGAGATAGGATGGAGTCTAGAATTAGGCATAGTGAGGATTTCATGGGATGGTAAGGAAACAATGTTGGGTGACCTTGGTGCGTGAATTAGGCCAGGGAAGACTGGCTAGGACACAGGATTTTAGGGCCCCCCGTGATCTGATGCAAGGACTCTAGACCTACCGAACGACCAAGTAAGGCCACGCTGATTGCAGGGTAGAGACCCTAGGAAAGGTACATGCATCATAATGACTTTTGTTCTCATGTTTTTGGGGTGTTTTGGGAATTAAGAATAAACAAAAATCTTAAGAAGTTTTAAAGACAATATTATGAACTACTTGGGCTTAGGCATTCTTTGTTTACCTTGCAGCTATGGCACTTGGAAGGCGACCGCGTGTGGTACAGGTGATCGAGGCCCCACAGGCTACTTTGGATGATTGGCAGAGAGCTGACCGAGAAGAGGAGGACGACCAGTGGCAGAGGACTCTTTGGGCCTTCCAGCGACAGACCCTCGAGAAGTATGAGGGCAGTACCTCTGACATGAAGATGGAAGGCTGGCTAGAGGAGCTAGTGATAGCTTTCAGCCTGATTCGGGCCCCGACCAAGTACTGGGTTCCTCTGGCCATCAGCCAGATGCGGGGAGTGGCGTGTCAGTGGTGGAAGCTTTACCTGGGGGAGAGGAGAGAGGCTGAGGTGGCATGGGCTGATTTTGAGAGGGAGTTCTGGGCGGAATTCCTCTCTTCGATGATGAAGGCGGAAAAGAGACAGGAGCTACTCTCTCTCCAGCAGGGGAGTATGTCCGTGAGGGAGCTAGGGATCAAGTTCAAGGACCTCCTACATTTTTCTCCAGACCTCTTTCCCGACGAGGAGTCTTGGGCAAGACGTTTGGAGGAGGCGCTCCGACCCTCCCTCCAGTATGATGTTACCCCCTTTACCCTTCCGACGTACTTGGAGGTCCAGAAGAAGGCCGAAGTAGTGGAGAGGATGCATGCTCTAGGAGGAATGTCACGAGAGGGGATCTAGCTGGGACCATCGAAGGGGAAGGCCATTAGCACCAGGCCTCCAGCGTCAGGACCCTCCAGGTTCTGACCAGCGGGGAGCAGGCCGCAGCAGTTTCAGTTTCGATCCCCTGGTCCTCGCCCTTTTCCTTCAGGACCGGGACCGCGGTGCTTCGTCTGTGGGAGCCCTGGACATCTCCGGAGTCAATGCCCGGATCGGGTACAGTACGGCGGTGGCGGACAGCCCCACCACCCTCCCCAGCAGCAGCTTCCAGCCAGACCTTTCCAGCAGCAGCAGCAGGGACAGCGAGCTTCCGCTCCTCCGAGGGCAGACGTAGGAGGAGGAGGCCGACCTCAGGGCGCACCTCAGGGACCTCAACCGGGGCATGGACGGGGAGGTGGCCGACAGCCGAGGGGTAGGGGAGCTGGGCGTGGACAGTTACACGCCACAGAGGCAGTAGTTCCAGCAGGGCCGGAGGTTGTTCGAGGTACGATCAGTTTGTTTAGTACCATTGCTTATTCCTTGTTTGATACCGGAGCTTCACACTCCTTTGTTGCACCCAGTCTAGACCGTTCTTTGGGTATAGATGATGAGAGACTCCCAATGCCCCTGGTGTTGAGCACACCAGTCGGAGGTCAGACCGAATTTTTGTTTGTTTTTCGGGGATGCAGACTGATGATAGGGCTGCATCAGTCAGTTAGGGATCTTCTTCTGCTACAGATACAGCCATACGATATCATCCTAGGCATCGACTGTCTATTATTGGTGTGTTCCATCATCGACTATTTCCGAGGAAGGGTCGTGTTCTCATACTTGGGCATTCGGCGTGTTGTTTTCACTGGCGAGCGGAGCAGTCAGAAGGGTGACAGGTGAGAGGAACCCCTCCTCTCCTTGCTAGCTGAGCTGTCAATAGGGTCAGTAGATGCTGAAATGGTGGAAGTTCCAGAGATCGTTCATGGATTTATGGATGTCTTCTCGGAGGAGGTGACGACTCTACCCCCTTGACGTGATATCAAGTTTGGGATAGACCTGCAGCCCGGCACTCGTCCGATCTCGATGGCTCCGTACCAGATGGCACCTTCAGAGCTACGGGAGTTGCAGATCCAAATTGACGATCTGATGAAGAGGGGTTATGTTCGCCCGAGTGCGTCATTGTGGGGCGCTCCATTCTTGTTCACAAAGAAGGTATATGGTGGCCTCAGGTTGTGCATAGACTACAGGAGGCTAAATCAGGTGACGATCAAGAATCGCTGCCCTCTTCCGAGGATAGACAATCTTTTCGATCATCTGAAAGGGGAAGGATGGTTCTCGAATATCGACCTGCAGTCTGGGTATCACCAGCTGAGAGTGAAGGAGGGTGAAATCCCGAAGACGGCGTTCAGATGCAGGTATGGACACTTCGAGTTCGTGGTTATGCCCTTCGGTGTTAAGAACGCCCCAGGTGTGTTCCTGGGGCTTATGAACTCCATCTTCCAGGAGTACTTGGATCGGTTCGTGGTTGTGTTCATCGACGATATCCTGATCTATTAGAGATCATAGGAGGACCATGCAGAGCACCTGAGGACAGTTTTGGAGGTCCTCCGACAACATCAACTCTATGGGAAGTTGTTGAAATGCAAGTTCTGGACATGAGAAGTGCACTTCCTCAGGCACGTGATGTCCGATCAGGGGGTAGAAATGGACCCATAAAAAGTTGAGGCAGTTGTTTCTTGGGTAGCACCCAAGAATGTGGCAGAGGTCCACAGTTTCCCTGGGCTAGCAGGCTACTATCGGTGGTTCGTACCCAACTTCTCCCGAGTAGCATCCCCTTTGACAGCCCTGACCAAGAAAGACCAGGTTTTCGTGTGGAGTGAGCAGTGCGAGTCAGCCTTCAGCTATCTGAAGGAGAAGTTAGTCAGTGCCCCAGTGTTGAGATTACCAGAAGAAGGGGTGGCTTATGAGGTGTTCTGTGATGATTCAGGATAGGGCCTAGGATGTGTGTTGATGCAGCGACAAGGGGTGATCTCTTATGGGTCCAGGCAGCTACGCCCGCATAAGCGTAATTACACCACCCACGACCTGGATCTTGCAGCGGTCGTTTTTGCACTGAAGTTATGGCGGCACTACCTCATCGGAGAGCGCTTTTTGGTCTTCAAAGACCACAAAAGCTTGAGGTATATCTTCTCCCAGCGATACTTAAACTTGCGACAGCGGAGATGGGTGGAGTTCCTCCAGGATTACGATTTTGAGATCTCTTATACTGAGGGAAAGGGCAATGTAGTGGTCGATGCCTTGAGCAGGAGGATGCAAAAGGATACGGTCCGAGAGTCGGCGGATGCCTGGAAGGCGATGGAGGAGTTGGCTACTTTACACCTGGATGCGAGGATGGATAGCAGTAGAGGCTGCCTATATCAGATGACAGTGCAGTCATCTATGTTTCAGCAAGTGGAGGAGTCTCAGTGGGGAGACCCAGAGTGTGAAGTGATGCATGACTGAGTTGACCAGGGCAATGCCCTGGAAGGATGGAAAGAGGATGGTCAGAACCAGATGCCTTTCCAGGGAAGGTTGTTTATTTCGGAGGCGATGCGTGACAAGGTTCTCAGTGAGTTCCACAACTCACCCCTGGCGGTACACCCAGGAGTTTCCAATATGTACCAGGGACTGAAGAGGAAGTTTTGGTGGCCCGTAGTTAAGTGATCAGTGGCAGAGTTTGTGGCCAAGTGCTTATTGTGTCAGCAAGTGAAGGCTCAACACCGAGTTCCAGGCAGGCTACTTCAGCCTCTAGATGTCCATGAGTGGAAGTGGGACGACATCTTGATGGATTTCATCATGGGACTACCCAAAGTCCAAGGGGGATACGACGCCATCTGGGTGGTAGTGGAAAGGTTGACGAAATCGTATCACTTTCTCACGATTAGGGAGTCGAGTGCAGTGGATTCTTTGGCACGAAAGTACGTAGATGAGGTGGTGTGGTTGCATGGGATTCCGAGGTCTATAGTCTCAGATAGGGATGCACGGTTTACCTCGCGAGTCTGGAGAGGATTGCATCATGCTTTTGGCACCCAGCTGCATCTTAGCACTGCCTTCCATCCCCAGACAGATGGATAGATAGAGCGCATAAAAGAGCGCTGTCGTGGGCGCCCTCAAATGATTAATGTGATTTTGGGGTACTTAGGTGCAGCAGAGTGGCTGACCAAGGTCGTCTCTCAAAGGAGGAAGTGAATTTAAAAACTTATTAAAGGTATTCTAAAAATAAAATAAAAGAGAATAAAATAAAAACACTACTTTAAAGGATTGGGGTTTTTTTATAGTTTATGAATCTAGAAGAAGTTTACTGGAAGAATATTGTATATTTTTTTGTTTTTAGTTTTGAAATTAATTTCGATTAGAATGACACAACAAGAAGATTTTTTTTTAGAAATATATTTTAAAAGGCATAATCGATCTAATAATACCTCTTCATTCACTTATTAATCATTATAATTTAAATTAATATCCACTTAATTATGATCCCCTAATTTGTTATCCCTCGAACCCTACGAGAGTTAACTTAACCACAAAGATGAAATTACTTAAACCCTAGGCTAGTTTCAGAACACGCAATCGTAGCACCCTGCTTTGATTGTTGTTCTAAGGATAGCTTATGGTCAGTGGTTAATTAGAGCACATATCCATTCTGTAAATGAGGATGAATTGTTTTTAGGGATTATATTTGAACTCTACAAATTTATCCCATGTGTTCTTGTATTACCGATTAAGATTACGCTCTCACAATTTACACAAAATCCCGACCTCGCGTGTTTTTGTGTTAATTGTTCAATTGCTTGCTTAGTTTCTTGTAATTTAAAAACACAATTCATGGATCATATTATGTGAATTAAATTAGCTCATTGATTCAAAATAATTAAATGAAGAGGGTAGAAGATAGATCGATTACTAAAAGACTACTCTTCCATGGGTGGCGTAATCATTGTAGAAGCGTTTTGCATGTGAAAAGGTTTATAATGGGTATAACCCAGTAACACTTCTACTAAAGAATTACAGAACAAAGAGGAAGATTAAGAGAAGAATAAATTTAAACAAAACAGAAGAAAAAAGAAGAAATAAAATAAGAACAAAGAAGTTTATTACACAAATGAAAACATTACAAAATGAAGAAGAGAAGGAGGCTTCGATGAGGGGATCTTTGCTTCAAGAGATACCCCTCTTACAATGGTTGTATAATTTGGGTGAAAAAAATTATCCTCTACCTATAATCTCCTAATGCAAGTCCCAGCTCCTCCAAATGAGAAAAACTCCAATTTATAGAGTGGAGGGGAGGTTAGGTTTAAAGAGGTTTCAAGTGTGAATGGGAAATCTCGGCCAAATATTTTAATACAACTTGCACCGCCCATTTGACCTCCAAAACGCGTGAACCAGCTCTCCTTCCAGAATGATGATTTGTGGGAAAATGAATCCCTGAGATCATCTCAAAATATGGGCTTAATACAATACCGGATGAAGAAGATATGGCCTAAATACAGAACCCATGTCCATTCTGCCGAGTCCAGCCCACCATTGGATTAATGTCCCATTTACTCCATCCAAATTTCATTTTTATATCTAGTGTCCTAAATGAAAGTTGTATAAAATTAAGTTATAAACATTGTTACATAATTTCAAATTAAAATGATAAATATAAAAATATTTATCTTCGAAATACTACAGTGCACTATAAAGGGTAAAACTGGAAATTTCACCAAATTTTCAAATGAATGATCAAATCCCAAATATTTTATAAATAAACATATTTAACACAATGTTGGGAAATTATATCATTTATTATCAATAAAATATTCAACAAAATAGTGTTTTATCAACTCCCCCACACTTACCCTTTTGCACTCCTGAGCAAAATCTCATATTAAGTAAACATCAATATCAAATCAAAACCAATTTTAAAACACATATCCTTGAGATCAATAAATTTCACACCAAGAATAAAAAGATATCATGCCTAATAAAAAACCTTATTTCAAGTTCTCCATTTATATCATTCAATATATTTCCACTTCATTTATCCTCCCATGCACAAAACACTTACCTCGCTTGAATTTTCTCTCATCACTCAAATATCAATTTTTTTTGCAATGTCTTTCTCATCCAAACTCATACAAGGGTCACCATAGGCTTGATAAATTCCTACATCACCACCCGATGTGAGTCAAGGACATATGTTTATCATGAGGACTTTTCAGGGTTGTTCTGTGGCTTTCGGTTGGTAGGATTAAGATGTGAAAAATTCTGAGGCTGAATGAGGAGGGCTTGACTCTTTTTGAAGCAAAATTGAATTAATCTAATTTTCACTTAAATATGGTCTTCTCCTCAATCCCTATAGTATCAATTCAGCTCCATCATCATGAAAAGTCATGAAAAGTTTACACCATTCATCATTTCAGCATCAAAAAATTCAATCTTCTCAAACATGATTTTCTTGAAAGCTCCAGATGGGCACAGCTTTCCACCTCAATTAGAAGCTCCAGAAAAGGCACAGCTTCACTTGTCATGAAAGCTCCAGAAAAGGCACAGCTTTCAATATAATGTCTTTATTCAGCAGAAAACACATTTATTAAGAATTTAATTTTCCACCCAAAGTATCACAGAATGTGGTTGCACAACACAAGATAGATTCCCCCACACTTAAGCTCAACTAGATTATGAAATTTCACTTCAAGAGTTGGTTGGATAGGGAAAATTGGCTTGTAATGTGGCTGACCTAACAGGTTTTGCATGGCTTCTAAGGGCTACAAGGATTAAATATTCAAGGTAGGCCATTATAAAAAAGGATTCTTTGAAATAGGGGCTTTAATACCAAACAAATTCCTCAATCATTTAAACATATGTACCTCAAGCCCTCAAGTTTTGATAGGAATAGATCAAATTCTGGTTAAATCAAGTATGGTTTAGTTCTCTCAAGAAGTGAGGTGAATGTAAAGAATATGAAACTAATGGTTTAGAAGCCTAACAGGAAAGTGATTTTAAATATAAATACAGTGAGATGTGGCATGGGATTCAAAATTCAGCGTACTTTCCATGAAATTACTAAATATTTGAACTTGAAACAAAGTCATTTTCAACATTAATTTAAGCTTAGTTTCAAGGTATAAATTGGTTCACTCATTGATATGAATTTAAAAATTGTGATGAGAATCATTTCAGCTCAAAAATTTCAAAAACACAAAGAAAATTGAAAAATAAACACACAAAATTTGAAAAACACACAATTTTTTTTAAACAGGAAAACAATTGAAATTACTAAACTAAAATGTTCCCTCCCCCATACTTAAAATATTGCATTGTCCTCAATGTGAACACATGAGATGATATATGCACATGAAATGTAGAATTTTTAAATAGGACAAATAATATAAAAGTGAAAGGGTTAGGAACAGCCTGATGTGCTCAAGTGATGATGGGGTCATGCGGTGTGATAAAATCCACTGCATTAGTAGGAAGTCCCTCAATGTATCTCTTCAAATGTTGCCCATTGACTGTAAAGCTCCTTCCAGTTTCCTCTTGTGTGATCTCCACTGCACCATAAGGAAAAACATTAGTCATAATATAAGGACCTAACCATCTGGAACGCAACTTACCAGGAATCAGCTTGAGTCGTGAACTATAGAGAAGGACTTTCTCTCCAACATGAAACTCCCTTTGTTGGATAATTTTGTCATGAGATGCTTTTGATCTTTCCTTGTAGAGCCTTGAGTTCTCATATGATGACAGTCGAATCTTCTCAAGCTCTTGAATTTGCAACTTCCTTTGAATTACAGCTTGGGTCAAATCCATGTTGCATTTCTTTATAGCCCAATATGCCTGATGCTCGACTTCCACTGGGAGATGACATGCTTTCCCAAAAACAATCCTAAATGGGGACATACCAATGGGTGTCTTGTATGCTGTCCTATAAGCCCACAATGCATCATCCAAGCGCTTGCTCCAATCCTTCCTATTTGGCTGTACAGTTTTCTCTAATATTTGTTTCAGCTCACGATTTGAAACCTCAGCCTGACCATTTGTTTGGGGGTGGTATGGTGTTGATGTTTTGTGTGTCACCCCATACTTCTGAAGGAGGTAAGAAAAATTCCTATTGCGAAAGTGTGTCCCTTGGTCATTGATGATGGCCTTTGGTACTCCAAACCTGCAAAAAATCTGTGCTTTGACAAAGTCCACAACAACATGAGAATCGTCAGTCCTGGTGGCCTTGGCCTCCACCCATTTACTCACATAATCAACAGCAACCAAAATATACAAAAAACCAAATGAACTAGGAAAAGGACCCATAAAATCAATGCCCCATACATCAAAAATCTCACAAAATAGTATGGATTTTTGGGGCATCTCATGTCTCCTAGAAATATTCCCAGTGTGTTGGCAACGAGAGAATGACTTACAAAACACATGGGCATCATGTAACAAGCTAGTCCAATATAATCCAGAGTCCAAAACCTTCCTAGATGTACTTTGGGGTCCAAAGTGTCCACCACAAGCAAGTGTATGACAGAAATTAAAAACAGACTCAAACTCATGATCGGGAACACACCTCCTAATGACTTGGTCACTACACATGCTCCAGAGGTAAGGATCATCCCACACATAATACCTAGACTCAATTTTTAATTTTTGAACTTGATATTTCTTTAAATTTACAGGGATTTTAAAGGCAACAATGTAGTTCACTAAATCAGTATACCAAGGATGCATACCTGAGATGGAATAAAGATGCTCATCAGGAAAAGTGTCCCGAAGTAGTACCTGGTCCAAGGTGTCATCCTCTAGTGTGTGAGTAAGCCTACTCATGTGGTCCGCCACCAAATTATCTGGCCCCTTCTTGTCCTTTATCTCAAGGTCAAACTCTTGAAGAAGGAGCATCCAATGGATAAGTCGTGGCTTTGCATCTGGCTTCTTTGGGAGGTACCTCAAAGCTGCATGGTCAGAAAAAACAACTACTTTAGAGCCCAATAAATATGAACGGAATTTATCTAAAGCAAATATGACAGCAAGAAACTCCTTTTCTGTGGTTGTGTAGTTTGATTGGGCTGAATCCAATGTCCTTGATTCATAGGCAATCACATGTGAACATCCTTCCACCCTCTGAGATAAGACTGCTCCAACCGCGAAGTTGGAGGCGTCACACATAAGCTCAAATGGAAGGTCCCACCGCGGGGGATGTATGATCGGTGGAGTGGTCAGACACTTATTTAGCTCATCAAATGATACCCTACATGAATCATCAAAATTGGAGTCAATATATTTTTGAAGCAATCGAGATAAGGGTAGAGCGATCTTACTAAAATCTCTGATGAAGCGTCGATAAAATCCAGCATGTCCAAGGAATGATCGAACATCACGCACACATGTAGGATATGGAAGGGATGAAATAATGTCTACCTTAGATTTGTCAACTTCAATGCCATGTTGTGAGACTATATGACCTAAGACAATTCCCTTTTCGACCATGAAATGACATTTTTCAAAATTTAAGACCAGATTCTTCTCAATACAATGATGCAACACATCACTCAAACTAGAGATACAATCATCAAATGAGGATCCATAAACTGTAAAATCATCCATAAATACCTCCATGCAGGTCTCAATGAAATCTGAGAAAATACTCACCATGCATCTCTGGAAGGTACCTGGGGCATTGCAAAGTCCAAATGGCATCCTTCTGTAAGAAAAGGTACCGAATGGGCAGGTGAATGTCGTCTTCTCCTGGTCCTCTGCTGCAATGGGAACCTGAAAATAGCTAGAGAAACTATCCAAGAAGCAATAATGCGTCCTACCTGCAAGTCTCTCAAGCATCTGGTCAATGAATAGAAGTGGGAAATGGTCCTTACGAGTGTATTGATTCAGTTTCCTATAATCAATACACACTCGCCAACTATTTTGAACTCTCACAGGAACTAACTCATAATTTTCATTTTTTAAAACAGTGAAACCAGTTTTCTTAGGCACAACCTGAATTGGACTTACCCACTAAGAATCTGAAATAGGATAGATTATACCTGCCTCGAGCAATTTTTCAACTTCTTTTTTAACAACCTCCAAAAGTGTTGGATTGAGTCTCCTTTGTGGTTGCCTCACCGGTTTATCCCCATCCTCCAAGAGAATCCTATGCATGCAAATAGAGGGGCTAATACCTGATATGTCTACCAATGTCCAACCAATTGCCCTAATGTTATCTCTCAATAGATTCAAAAGTTTTTCTTCATGTTCAAAATAGAGATTGTTAGAAATGATAACAGGTAATCTATCACCACTCATCAAGTATGAATATTTAAGATTTGGGGGCAATGGATTGAGTTCCAATGTAGGGGGTGATGTATGGATGGAGAAATTGATGCAATAGACATATCTGCATAATGAACATCAGTATCAGAATAAAAATCATCACAATCAGAGAATAAAGCATCAAATCCATCAGCATACTCAACATCCATGTCATAATTAGAGTGAACATGATCAAAATCAGAATATGAATACACATTAAAATCAAATCCAAGAAAGGATTGTGTATCAGAAACATGTGTGGAAGTGCTCTTAGACATCAAACTCGAGCCAATACTCATAATCTCCCTAAGCATAGGACAATCAAATTCTATGGAGTTTTTATTTGGTGGTTCAAAATGGGAGATAACAAAAGCAGAATGGTCCTCTGAGGGGTACTTCATGGAATCTATAACATTAAATATCACAACTTCATCTCCAAATTCCATGGAAAGTGTACCCTCATTGACATTTATGATAGTTTTTGCAGTTTTGAGGAAGGGCCTACCTAAGATAATGGGGGCATGAGAACTTACCTGATCATCCTCCATGTTAAGCACATAGAAGTCTGCTAGAAAGATCATGTCTCTTACCCGGACAAGTACATCCTCAAGGACTCCCTCTGGATATGCCGTAGCTCTATTCGCCAATTGCACCACTACTCTTGTTGGCTTCAACTCACCAACCTACAAGGAAGAGAATACAGAGTGAGGCATCACATTTATTGAAGCTCCTAAATCACAAAGAGCATCATATAAGTGAAACTCCCCTATGGTACATGGGATGGTGAATGTCCCGGGATCCTTGCACTTTGTTGGCATTGCTAGAGTTGGTGTAATGAGTGCCGAGACATTCCTTCCAAGGTTGATCCTCTCATTTCCCTTGAGCCCTCTTCGATTGGTACAGAGTTCTTTTAAGAATTTGGCATACCTTGGGATTTGCTTAATGGCTTTAAGTAGAGGAATGTTGATCTCCACACGCTTAAATGTGTCCAAAACATCCTTTTTCATTACTTCTTCAGCCATCTTCTTGGTTTGAACAACCCTATTTGTAAAAGGAAGGGGTTTAGGAGGAACATCATCAATCTTTTTCTTACCTTTATCTTTCTCCTTGGATTGCTCATCAGTTGGTATAGAATGCGGCTTCTCTGGAGTTGAGGTGAATCCTGGTGGAATGGTAGGTACAGATGTATCGTTAATTTGCTTCTCACTTCTCAATGTGATGGCACTAACATTCCCCTTTGGATTTGGAGTGGGTTGGGAAGGTAGATTTCCATAATTCTTACTCACAAGTTCATGGAGGGCGGTGGCAATCTGTCTCATTTGAGTCTTCAACTCCCTCAACTCCGAACCTTGACTCTTCAGCTCATTCTGTTGATTAAGAACAATTTGCTTCAAAAGATCATCAGTGTTAAAATCTACCTTGGGTGGGGGATTCCCTTGTTTTTGGCTTGTTGATGTTTGAGCTTCAAATCTCCTTTGGGGTTGTTGGAAACCCTGCTGGTAAGGCGGAGGCTGCTGGAAGTTTGGTTGAAAAGGGGGCCTTTGTTGTTGTCCATAGCCATACCTCATGTCCGGTTGATCTTTACACCCTTGGTTGTATGTTGGAGAAAATGAATAAAACTTCTTTTGGGGATATGGTTGTTGTTGCTGCTGAAATGGTCTCCCTGGGAATATTGTTGCGCAATCCTCTGTCTCTTGTAGTTGTAGGAAACAGTCAGTTGGGTGGCTTGTCTCAGTGCAAATGCCATAAGGCCTTGAAGGAGGGGGTAGAGATGTCTTTTGTTCCAAAGCAATTTGTCTCACCATAGTTGTCAATTCTTCTAACTTGGTATCAATCAAATGACTCTTAAGAGAAGAAGGACTTACCTGATGTACTCCCCTGATATGTGGTGTACCTCGATCACCAAATTGTTGGGAGTTTTGGGCCATCTTGTTGATCAATGCACGTGCGGCTGCTGGTGTCTTGTCCACCAATGCTCCTCCAGCTGAAGCATCCACCGTGCTCCTCTCCATGGGTGTGAGTCCTTCGTAGAAGTATTGGATGAGGAGTTGCTCACTGATTTGGTGATGCGGACAGCTTGCACACAACTTCTTGAATCTCTCCCAATACTCAAACATTGACTCCCCTTGTTCTTGCTTGATACCCGAGATCTCTTTACGAATGGAAGTGGTCCTTGATGCTGGAAAAAATATCTGCAAGAAAAGACGTTTCAAATCATTCCAACAAGTTACATCTTCGGGTTGTAAATAATACATCCAATCTTTTGCAGCTCCATCAAGTGAGAATGGGAATGCTCTTAATTTGATTTGATCTTTAGAAACATTTCTTGGTTTAAGGTTTGAGAAAACCACATTAAATTCTTTCAAATGTTTATTGGGATCCTCACCAGAGAGGCCATGAAACTTTGGAAGTAAGTGAATTAACCCAGATTTTAGTTCAAAGTCTGATTCGAGGTTCGGGTATGCAATACAATTTGGTTGATAGTTAATATCAGGTGCAGCCAATTCTCAAATGAATCTATTAAGTTCATTTCTATTATTTCCAGCCATTGGTTCCTCTTTTATGTTTGAATTCTAATTGCTTCCAATTCCAATGTTTCCAGAAGAGAGGAATTCACCAACTAGTTGAATATTGAAACTTCCCGTAGACTGAGAGTGTCTGATTCGTGCCCTAAGGCTACGTTCAATCTCAGGGTCAAGATCTAAGAGATCTTCGGGATTAATTCGTGTCATAGATCAAATAAAAATGAAAAGAAAGAAAGTGGACAATAGTAAAATAAAAATGAGAAGTTTGAGTTGATGGTCCAAAAAGAAGTAGAAGAAAATAAAAGAAGAAGAAGAAAAATAAGATTGGGTAAAGAAGGAAGAAAGAAGACAGGAAGAGAATAAAATGTAAAATAAAATAAATACCTCTAATTGGTTGAAATAATTACTTTCCTCCCCGGCAACGACGCCAATTTGAAAGAGCACTGTCGTGGGCGCCCTCAAATGATTAATGTGATTTTGGGGTACTTAGGTGCAGCAGAGTGGCTGACCAAGGTCGTCTCTCAAAGGAGGAAGTGAATTTAACAACTTATTAAAGGTATTCTAAAAATAAAATAAAAGAGAATAAAATAAAAACACTAATTTAAAGGATTGGGGTTTTTTTTATAGTTTGTTAATCTAGAAGAAGTTTTCTGGAAGAATATTGTATATTTTTTTGTTTTTAGTTTTGAAATGAATTTTGATTAGAATGACACAACAAGAAGATGTTTTCTTAGAAATCTATTTTAAAAGGCGTAATCGATCTAACACTACCTATTCATTCACTTATTAATAATTATCATTTAAATTAATATCCACTTAATTATGATCCCCTAATTTGTTATCCCTCAAACCCTACGAGATTTAACTTAACCACAAAGATGAAATTACTTAAACCCTAGGCTAGTTTCGGAACACGCAATCGCAGCACCCTGCTTTGATTGTTGTTCTAAGGATAGCTTATGGTCAGTGGTTAATTATAGAACATATCCATTCTTTAAATGAGTATGAATTGTGTTTAGGGATTATATTTTAACTCTACAAATTTATCTCATGTGGTCTTGTATTACCGATTAAGATTACGCTCTCACAATTTACACAAAATCCCGACCTCGCGTGTTTTTGTGTTAATTGTTCAATTGATTTCTTAGTTTCTTGTAATTTAAAAACACAATTCATGGATCATATTATTTAAATTACAGTATCTCATTGATTCAAAATAATTAAATGAAGAGGGCAGAATATAGATCGATTACTAAAAGACTACTCTTCCATGGGTGGCGTAATCATCGTAGAAGCGTTTTGCATGTGCAAAGGTTTATAATGGGTATAACCCAATAACACTTCTACTAAAGAATTATAGCCCAAAGAGGAAGATTAAGAGAAGAATAAATTTAAACAAAACAGAAGAAAAGAGAAGAAATAAAATAAGAACAAAGAAGTTTATTACACAAATGAAAACATTACAAAATGAAGAAGAGAAGGAGGCTTCGATGAGGGGATCCTTGCTTCAAGAGCTACCCCTCTTACAATGGTTAGATAATTTGGGTGAAACAAATTCTCCTCTACCTCCAATATCCTAATTCACTTCCTAGCCCCTCCAAATTAGAAAAACTCCAATTTATAGAGTGGAGGGGAGGCTAGGTTTAAAGAGGTTTCAAGTGTGAATGGGAAATCTCGGCCAAATATTTTAATACAACTTTCACCGCCCATTTGACCTCCAAAACGCGTGAACCATCTCTCCTTCAAGAAGGATCATTTGTGGGAAAATGAATCCCCGAGCTCCTCTCAAAATATGGGCTTAATCCAAGACCGGATGAAGAAGATATATCCCAAATATAGAACCCATGTCCATTCTGCCGAGTCCAGCCCACCATTGGATTAATGTCTCATTTACTCCATCCAAATTTCCTTTTTAGCTCTAGTGTCCTGAATTAAAGTTGTATAAAATTAATTTAGTAACACTGTTACAAAATTTGAAATTAAAATGATAAATATAAAAATATTTATCTTCGAAATACTACAGTGCACTATAAAGGGTAAAACTGGAATTTTCACCAAATTTTCAAATGAATGATCAAATCCCAAATATTTTATAAATAAACATATTTAGCACAATGTGGGGAAATTATATAATTTATTATCAATAAAATATTCAACAAAATAGTATTTTATCAGCGCACCATCCAGACCTTGGAGGATATGCTGCGGGCATGTGTTCTGGACTCAAGGGGATCGTGGGTGCGATACTTGCCTCTGGTAGAGTTTGTCTACAATAATAGCTACCACTCTACCATCGGTATGGACCTATTTGAAGCTTTGTATGGGATTCCATTACATTCACCTGTGTGTTGGACCGAAGTAGGAGAGGCAGGCATCCTTGGCCTGGAAGTAGTGTAGAGCACGACAGAGAAGGTTCAGCTCATACGAGAAAGGATGAAGGCGGCCCAGGACCGACAGAAGTCGTATGCGGATACCGGGAGGAGGCCCTTGAAGTTTGAGGTTGTAGACCACGTTTTCTTGAAGGTCTCCCCTCAGCGTGGGCAGCAGAGGTTCTACAAGGGGAGTAAGCTTTCTCCCAGGTTCATCAGACCCTTCAAAGTGTTGCGGCGGGTCGGTGAAGTGGCTTATCAGCTAGCGTTACCACCACCACTACTAAGGATACATGATGTATTCTATGTTTCCCAGCTCTTTCGGTACCTTCACGATGATTCACACGTCCTTGATTGGGGTGAGATGGACATCGAGGACGACGTGACTTTTGTGGAGAGACTAGTGATGATCGAGGATCCCAAGTAGAAGGTGCTTCATGGGAGAACCATTCTCTTGGTTCGTGTGTTGTGGAGACATGGTGGGCTTGAGGAGAGTACGTGGGAGAGGGAAGCACAGATGCGTACCCAGTACCCAGAGTTGTTTTGATTTTTGTTCTTGTTGTACCTGTTCTAGTAGAATATTTTGTCTTTTTTCTATGGGATGTATTGGTTTTCTTCCTCTGGATGTGTGTGAAAGGCCCTAGCTATGGGGGAGGAGAGGACCCGACCCCTAATCAAGACGCATTAAGGTGGATGCGATTAAACCCGTGCGGGCGAGTCAGTGCCGCCCAAAGCGGATAATATCTTGACATGGGGGAGGAGACTCCCCAACCCACATGCCTGGGTAGTTTGGCATGGTATGTTGCTTGGTTCTTGACAGGGAATTGTTTTTAGTTAGCATGGGTTCACTCCTAAGAGGTATCTTTCGAGGTGGTTGTTCGGACCCTCTCTTTCATTCTAGTTTGTTTTGATTCTCGAGGACGAGAATCATTTAAGAGGTATTTGATGTAATGGCCCGGTTTTTGGGGTCCATTACTTTGTGAAAATCTCATGTTGGGTTTTCTGGTTTGGGAATCACGGTGGTGTAGGCCTACTAGTAGCCTTAGCCTACCGGTAACAGGCCTACCGGTAGCTCGGTCCACCGGTAGCCGCAGCCTACCGGTAGCTCTGTCTACCGGTATCTCGGTCTACCGGTAGCTACAGCTACCGGGGGCTCTATATACCGGTAGCTCGGTCTACCGGTAGCTACAGCCTACGGGTAGCTGCAGCCTACCGGTAGCTACAGCCTACCGGTAGCTTGGTCTACCGGTAGCTGCAGCCTACCGGTAGCTCAGTCTACCGGTAGCTTCAGCCTACCGGTAGCTCGGCCTACCGGTATCTGCAGCCTACTGGTAGCTCGGCTACTGGTAGTCATCACCCACCGGTGGCCCTCAGCCACCGGTGGCTCTGGCCTACCATGCGGGTTCTTTCCAGTGGTGTTCCTTGTTGTGCAATTAGGGTTTTAAACCCAATTTTGGCTCCTTTAAGCGTGTTTTAAAGCCCGGTAATGTGTGTGAATGTTTTAATTAATTAATTAATGAATTAATGCATCGGTTTAAACCACCCTACCCCTTTAATGACGTGTGGGGCCGCGTGGCCAACCCACGACCCCGCGCCTCACGCGGTTTCACGTTCTTATCTCAACCGTCCGCGGCCCTTATAAACTAAAGGGTTAGGAATGATTTCTTCTTTCCTCAATCGCGGATTTTCACGAACAGATTTTGGTGCATCGTGCGAGCCGCATCGTTATCCGTAAAGTTCCACGCCCGGCCTAAGCGTCGATCGTCTATCAGCAAGTAGAGAATTTTCTCCTTCGTCTCTCTCTTTTGTGTATCATGCGGGGTGGGCATGCTTTTGTTTCTGTGGAATTGGATAAACTAGACCTAAATAAAGATAATGAACTGATTCTATAAATAAAGAAGGGGGGGCTATGATCGTTGATGCTGCTTTATATTATGATCTTCTTTCTGAATTGTGCGGGCTTACGCCTACTGAAAATCAAGGTCGTTGGTGGTCTTTCTCTGTGCACTAATGGACCCCTGGGGATGTTTTTAAGTGGTTTCTTTGTCGTTGTGAGCTCCTGGTGTAAAAAGGAATTAATCACGTACGCCTGGCTAAATAAATTGAAAGCACCAGGATCGATCCTTCTGTGATAACCCCCAGTAAAGCACATGGAAATTGAAATCATGGAGCGTGTGAAATCTTTTAAATCTGAAAATACAGGCATGGCCCTGCTTTGTGTCGGTGGTAGTGGTTTGCTTGTTTCCTTTTACGGGATGATTACTGGAGATGTGGGAGGGGATGGGATTCCCTATTTTTATACTCTCGATGGTTGTGGAATTGGGGATGGGATCCCCTGATTCAGTGTTGTGAGTTTTGATATCGGATGGTTACCTTGTTTATATCACGAATTGGGGTGGGATCCTCTGTTGTTGAGAACCGGGTGTGGGTGTTATGGTTGATGCTTGACTGTTTACTTTCCTGGACTTGTGCCTATGTTTACTAGTTGCCCAGTAGTGCTTAATCTTATTTAAACATTATCACTAAACATGAAACAAGAATGGGACAAATGGTTTTTGTTGGCAAGAGTCGTGACTTGAACTTAGTGTTGTTTGTGCTCTTTAGGAGGGCTGAAGAAAAACCTAAACTTTGGGTGAGTGCTTGCTACCTATATATATATTTTTAGTTTTTTGTTTCTTATTCGCGCCCCACCCAATTTGAGCACTTAGTGCCGAACACCGCCATTTCATGGGGGAGGGTGTTTTTTCCAACACTATCATTAGTGGATGGTTATTAGATCCTTTTCTGCTCCCTTTTCCGGATAGCCCAAGTATCTTTGGGCAGGCTGTGATGGCCTGAGGTCCATTATTAGCCCAAGAACCTTTGGGTGGGGTAGTGTGGTGGTTGGCCAGTTGTGTGCGGCATGTAGTTTCCCAAGTGTCTTCGGGATGAGGTCCAGGTGTCTTCGGGCGTGGCAGTGGATCTTCTAGCCCAGGTGTCTTCGGGCATGGTGGTGGTTGTTCTGGCCTAGGTGTTTGCAGGCGTGGTTACATGTGACTGTGGCCCAGGTGTTTGCGGGCGGGATTCGGCAGTGGGACTACATGCGGTTGTGGCCCAGGTGTGTGCGGGCGGGTGTGGCAGTGGGACTGCGGTGAGAATGGCGGGATTGGTTCAATGAGTAGTATGTCTCAATAACCAGTGGTAAAGTGGCATAGGGTACCCAAACATCGATGTGATCTTAATATATATATTACTTGACTTGCGTTATTTGGTGAGTGTAGCCGGTGAGTGGGATGGGTGAACTCCTTGATAGTGTTGGTTGTCTGCTTCTCACAGGACTTTAGTACGTTCCCCTACTTGTGCATGAGAGTCTTTGGTTTTCCCTATTGAGTGTACTTGTATGCTCACCCTACGTATATAAAACTACTTTCAGGTTTCCATGAGGACTTCGGGGATCGCGCAGGACCATACTAGCTCGGACCTTTGGGGCAGTTGCAGTTGCTGTTTTTCTTCCTTTGGTACTTACCTTTGTAGTCACCTTTTGTACTTTGTGGCTTTTACTTTTGAAACATGCATCTGGGAATGGTTTACTTTTGGCTTTACTTTTCTTTTTAGTTTTGGTGTTGTTGGGTTCCATTATCTTATCTCCCGATCCTATAAAACAAAAAGGGGTAATGTCTTCCATCTGTGTGTGATTTCTATACCCTTGGTGCTAGTCGCCACTTCGGGACCTATCGAAGGCGGGTCTCAGGGGTCATTATCTCTCCTTTAACTTAAAGAAGGAAGGGCTTGGCAATCTGCTGACCCTTCCCTCCTTTTGGTGAAGGCGGGTTGTGACAAAAATTGATCACTCCACCGTTGTGTGATAAATATCACGAAGTATGGTGTAAATAAATTCACACCTTGAACCAACAGTATCAACGTGATATTTAGAACAACATAATAAGATTATAAGAAGAACTTTTATTAAGAAACTAGGATGAATTAAAACAACTTACATGTGAAGGAAGAACGTTACCAAGAGAAATTGGCAGCATAACATTAAGATGAAAAAAAAGCTCAAAGATGATAAATCCTCCACCAACACTGCCTTAAATAGGCATTTTGGAAGCCTTGGGTCGAGCCTCCAACAGTAAAAATCATCCCACTTTATTATGGTAGGCCTAGGGTGGTGGAAAGCTTGTGGAACTTGGACTTTTCCACATTTGACCCAAGGCGACATCCAGCTTTCATCCACCGAACAGACGCGCTTGGAAGACCTTATATATGGACAAATAAGAGTAGTCCATATAATAAGAAAATGGACCAACTGATGTCTCCTAACCGCCTATAAAATTTGGGCCCATTTGGAGTTGTATATTCAGATATATGATTATATTAGTGGGATGTTTTTCTAGGCTGCAGAATCTGGCCCAGAATTTTATCTCTAACTTGGGCTGCCTAAATGACCATAATGGAGGCCAAATTGGCACTGGATCATGAAGACTTATTTATTCCTATATATGTATTCTATCATCCCACGAAATTTGGGATTCATTGGGTTTGTATGTTTGGCCCCACATTCTCATCAGTGGGCTGGTGTCCAATCTGACTTCTCCAGAATTGTTTCCTTTCATCACAAAATATCCCCATCTTCTTCCATGAATTATCCATTGATCCCTAAATGAAACGTGATCATATTGAAGTTTAGATTAATTTAACAAAATATCAAATTGAAATATGGATAATTACATTCCTTAAAATTAGATGAATCATTGGGTACTTTAATGTTCAAAAATGTACCACATAATAGTGCATTTTAAGAAGGAATTACAATCATAATGTGAAATGATGTTCAAAGTGTAAAATGAACTAAAATGGTGTTTATGAATAATAAATAACATGAATATTATATATATTAACAATGAATATTATCCTCATTTAGTGGATAATCAATTATTCACCCATTCTTCACAAGGAATCATTAGTACACCCACCCCGCATGATACACAATTAAAGAGAGGTAGAAGAATCCATATTGGAACAACAGGTGACCAGAAATCCTCCCTGTGCTAAGAATAGGGGATCCCTCGAGCAGCAGGAAACTCTGGGAAAACTAAATAGGAGGGGGATCTAGCACAAGTGCACAACTCATCCAGATGGGAAGGCTCTAAGTGCATCAAGAGGTAACAAAAAAACACACTGATAAGGGAAGATCCTAGCTTTGAAGAGCCAGATCCTATATTAAAGGAAGAATGATTTCAAAAGTCATTAACATGGTATTGTGGTCAAGATCACACAGTTTGAGTATCTCAAATCCCCCAGAACTTTAGGATATTAAAGATATAATAAATATCCTTTGAAATGCCCTTAAAAATTCCCAAACAAGGCTTTAAACTCTACTTACATCAAATAAAACATTAGAGGGGTGAAACTGGAAAACTGGGAAAAACTAGAAAAACTGGAAATGAGTCACCGATGGGTGAGTCACCGATGATGATCCACCAACATTGAGCTACCAACACATGACTCTCTGATTCCACGACTCATCGATGCCCTAACTCACTGACACCCTGACACTGACGCCTAACACTGACTCCCTTACACCAACGCCCTGACACTGACACCCTAGCACCAACACCCTGGACTCACTAATGCCAACACCCCTAACACATCAATGTTGACACCCCTAACTCACCGATTACTATTCCCTTGAATCACCAATGCTGATCAACCGACACCCTGACCTACCGACGCCTTGACCTACCGACGCCCTAACCTACCGATGGAAAAACTGGAAATTTGGAAAACTCTTGAAATGAGCTATCATTGCCTCCCAAAACACCCTAGACACTAGATTTTCACAAAGGAATGTTCTAGGGAAATCAAGTTCATTACAACTACCTTTTATATTAATCCTTTATATTCATTTATTATATAGTTATTACTTATTTTTAGTTAATATTAATCATTAGTGTTGGTGGTTTTAACTGTTTCTTTCTATTTTGGTGTACTGATTTTGGTAATCATTCCATGTTCATGATTTCATCACCTATAGAATAGTTATGGTGCTGATATTGAATTCCCATAATGATTCATGAAGCTCTGGGTTCAAATTAAGTAAGTTTTGGGCATGATTCTTCAAGACGAACTCCATAACACATTTGTTTCAGTGATTTTTAACGAATAAAAAGGGTGGTATATTAATAATGAGTTAAATCTTAATATTACCATTATAGAACCAAAAAACATTATTTACTTATTAATATAATATTATACCAGTAACACCAAAGTCATACATCTCAATATATTGTCCAAAATATATTTAAATTGTGAAAAATGTCTTGATATGCTTGTTTTGGGAAGTTAAAATCACTATGATCATTTATCGATAATAACATGACTATTTTATCTTTTCAGAATCTAAATAATGTCATAAATATCATATTTATTCATTAAATACATTTTTTAATCATCCATGTAAGGTGATGATGAAAAATTAATTACGTCGTACATAGAGGCAATAATTCGACTAAAACACGGGCGATGTTTTCATTTTCTAATAGATGAGAGGAAGGTAGATAATAGTTATTCCATCAGCATAATAATATTTTAGTATACTAATTATACTTATTCCATCATATTATTATGGGTATAATATATTTTAAGGATGTGGAAGAAGAAAGAAACTTGAAAGAACTTAGTTAAAACAATTATCTCTTCCTTGGGTATCCTCCTTTATATCACTCTTTAAGCCCTCTTAGATTGGTCTTTTGGTGAGAAAAAAAACTTTAGTGTGTGGGAGAGAGGGTTGGGAAAGGGTTTTAGCATAAATTGGTTGATATAATATGCATTTTTTATGGGGATAAATGGTGTGGTGAATGGGTTCTTTTTTAGGTGAGACAAATGACATTTTTTTAAATATAATTTCTTAATATAAAAAAGAGATGTCATGATTGAGGTAAGTGGATCCAAAATTGATAATTAAAGTGGAAAATATGTGTAAAGTTTGATAAATCCCTCATCCATCCATTTATATATGAATTTTTATTGATATTTTGATACTTTACCTCTTGATTTAACATTTTTTCCTCATTTTAACATTTACCGCGGTGACTAATTTTTATCGTGGTAACTTATTTTTGTGACCAAAAATGAAATTGAAATTATTAAATAATTTGGGAATGAGGATTACAAATATTAAATTTATTTTACTTGATTCAATTTTTAAAAGTGATAAAAATTAATTTTAATATAATAACGCATAGCATGAAAAAACATTTTTTTAGAAAAATGTATTTTTTAAGAATAAAGTGAATTTATTCATATTCCTTACTCAGTAAAAATCATTAAATGAGTGTTCATTTATTTTTTATATATACTATCAATAATTTTCATTAAATTAATTATTCAAAAGTGGTCAATTTAGTTTATTAAGATAAAAATACATAATATAAAAAATATACAATTATTCAAAAAAAATATTTTTACCATTAAATGATATTATCTTCATTTCTAACCAATTGATAATCAATGTATGAATGATTATTCATTTTTTTATATTTATAAACAATTAATTTCATTAAATTTAATAATCGAAATATGAGAAATTTAATTTTTAAACAAAAACATATAATATATAATAAAACGATGTTTTTAAAGTAAAACATAATTTATTAAATAAGAATCATAAAATTCTTATTCATTATAATTCCTTTGTTATTTGTTGAATTTTATTTACTTATTTTTACTAGTAATTACTATAATTTAATTAATCCATTTTAATGAAATAAATCTTTGAATTTTACAGATGTATATGTATATAATTATAATATTTGGAAAACAAAATATTTAGAACAAAGAAATTATTTATTGGCCATCATTCCTTAGTTATTAAATGAATAATTATTTATATGTATAAAATATACTTTTATGAAATATAACATATCTATTACTTGTAAAAATATAAGAAAAATGGTTTTATAATGACTGGATGTAAAATTGAAAAAAACAGTAGATCAACTAAATCGTGATTCTTTTACAGCCTTGTATTTTGTGATTTATACTAGTTTTCACAATCTATAGGTTTGATTTTCATCCAAAGATTCTTTTTCTATCATCACTTCCATGGATAATATTTGTCTTCTTTATTGATTATATGTGTATGGTTAACAATATTACTCAATACTATAATAATAATCACTATCATTATGGAAGCTAATGATATTAAACTAATTTCTTATTTTATCCTGGATTAAATATGTTGAGTGTATATTTAATTTACTTTAACAAAATAATGAAATCATTTTTATCATATCTTGTTCATCTATTTATCTATATCAATCTTATATAATCAATTTCTTTACTTTAAAATGAAAAGTAAAATAAGATTAGTCTTGTATGATTTATTTTTAGTAGAGTTTCTATGCATTATAGAGAATAAAATAATTAAATAAATTTCATACTTAAACCTAAGATGTTACATTCAAGCCATGTGTAATCCATTCATAATAGATTAGAAACTGAAGGAAAACACGTGGGGGGGATGCCAGGGACAACATGGCCTTAGGTTGCATTGCATGCAACCAGGCTACTTTAGCAACAACATAGTATCGGGTTTGGGATTAAGGATGTGTTGGAACCCACATATTCATAAGCTATATGCATATGATTTTAAGAACACATCCAATGATTTTATCCAGAGTGTGAAAGTCTTCAATGCAATAACATATTCTCTTCTTTCGCACTCAAGTTTTAAGAAATTTTCCTATCTATAATTTGAAAAAGATTATTTCTTGTCCGTTGTATTCTAATGATAATTTTTCCATTGTTCAATGTTCTAACGACACATCCATTTTTCTATAAAATCCCCTTATTTCCTCTATAGTGCAATTTGGATACACTGAATAAGTTATGTCTAAACCCATCAATGATAAGAACATTATTAGAAGTGATCTTCCTCTCGCTAATTAGATTTCTTTCAATACCCTTGATATTTAGTGGGCTATCATTCCTAAAAGTTACAACACCTCCATCATACTTTTCAATGCCTTTAGAAAGATCTTTTTTCACGGATCATATGTGATGAGCATCCAATACCCAAGGCATCTCAGGCTTCGATGCTCCATAAGCAACCTCAACCACTGTTGTTCATAATCAATCCATTTGTGAGATTTGGAGTTAACACTTTGCTTCAGTTTCTTTGGTAAAATAGCAAGACAATCATTAGCGATATTCCCTTATTGATCACATCTTCAAAAATCCACTTCAAATGCATCAAATTTGTTATAAACTTTCATTTATTTCTTCTATTGTTGGATTGGTTTCTTCATTGTATTTTGAGATTGTTTCCTCCTCAATTTGATGGCGTTGAGATAAAGACATGTTGTATCAATACACAAATTCTTTGTGGCTACAAACATCACAACACCAACATCTTACATCAAATACAAATCTCCTCATAGGGCGAATATTGTATTGCCTAAGTTTTTCTCATTGTATTTTCATTGGTTGATGTTTTTTTTTTGTTTTTCCTAAACCTTTTCATGCTTAGACGTGCTTCCTTTTTCATGATCTTTTCCTTACGATGAGCCTTCGCCTCTGATGTGGCTTATGTTTAGCACCCTTTACCATATCCTTTTTGTATTTTTTATTGACTTTTTTATTTTAAAATGTTGTTTTTTTATTAAATAATTGATAATTATTGTGTTTTTGAATTTTTTGTGTAAAATAATCATTTTTTTTGTTTTAATCATGTGTTTTTAATATTCATCATTGTATTTTTAAATAATTCTTAAATTAAATTAGTCCTGTGGATTTTAATTTTATTTCTTTATTCTTTTATTTTTACAAATTTTTCATTCTAGTTAGTTTGATAATTTATTAATTTAATTAATTAATTTTTTATTCTTTAAATTGTAAATAAATAACTTATTTTAGTTGTTAGTCTTTTAATAATTTAATTAGTTTTAACAAATTAATCTTATTCAATTAATATTTTTATTCTTTAATTTAATTAATTCTTTAATTAATTGGTTAATCAATCTAAGCAAGTAACAGTATTATTTTAATGTGTTTTTAATTATTAAACCCAAATAAATTCATTCTTTTAAATAAAGCATTATTAATTTTATTATTTAACTTTGTTTTATTTATTTATTTTTCAATTCCATTCTATCTAATTTAATTTATTAATTGATTAATCTAATTTTAGTTTTATTAAATTATTTATTTATTTAATTTGTTGTTTGTTTTGCAGGTTTTGTCGTGGGCCGGGGTTTCTTCGGTCACCGTGCCACCGTATTGCCTTATTGTCTCACACTCACGGTGTCACCTTTTCCACCCATCTGAAACGGTGACCGTCAAAACTGCCACCGTCACTTTTCCTTCGCACCACTTACTACTGTTCCACTCCTCCATCTCCACTCTCACCGTCATTGAAACACAACTCCTCAGATAAGCTTCTCCACACACAAATGGAACCATCAAGAAATTATAGCAGTAGTAGAAAATTGACCACAGATAGATTTTGAAGCAACATCAAAATAGAAATACGCATCTACAACAGAATTTAGTAGGAAAACAAATTATTTCTTCAACAGAAAACAAAAATCTGAACCAATTTCAGTCCAGATCTAGATGATTCGTTGGACCTCATTCTCCCCGCCTTGCTCCTACTTTGCACGGCACCGCCCCCTGTATCAAACCCAACTCCCGAACAGCCCGCAGCAACTGGCGCCGCGCCCCTTTCTCCACAGCTGGAACCCGCACCAGGAGACCTCTTGTCTGTAAGAACCCTCCGCCGCACATCCCATGTGCCATCCAACCCCAATCCACTGCCTCCTTCTTCCACAAGCTCAGCGCTGCACCAAAGTTCCGCCTTGCCATTCACAGCAGAACCCGAAGCCACCGAACCACCGTCCACTGGTTGTCCCTTGCTTGCCATGAACCAGGCTAATCCGCTGAAACAAAACCCTCATAGCTCACCCTCACCTTTTTCCTTCGAACCCGAATGCACCATGCCTCGCTGCTTCCCCCTTCTTGTCTCTCTTGAAGCCTTAACCCGAACAAACTCGTCGCCCTCTATTCCTCGGCCTTGCTCGCCCCCACTCTGCAACCCTACTCACTCACACGTCGCAAACCACCCGAAGCCCGTACCACCACTCTGCTTGGACCAACAACCCTTCTCCCTTCCAGATTCACCCGCTGTTAACCCAACCCCACCACTGGCCGAACCTCGTCGCAGCCTGACCTCCACCGCACTCCTACCATTCCATTGTACACATCGCCGAGACCCCCCCTGTTTTCCCCCTTTTCTCTTCCATGATGAACCCTTACCCCTCTTTATTTCTTTCTTCTTCTTCTTTTTCTATTTTATTATATTATCTAATATATATTATAATATATATATCAAATACAATACAAATAATATATATAACATTATAACATATAATAAATAATAGTATAGATTATTGTAATATATATATATATATATTAAGAATTTTATAATATTATTAAACTAATATAATAGTTATTATATATATATATATATATATATATTAGTAATAATTAATACCTCTAATAAATATATATAACAGTAAATACAAATATGCATTTATATATATTTATAGTATTCGCATTTTTCTAATTCTGACGTGTTTTGTGTTTTTCGGTGGTTCTGCACAGGGGGAGTTGGGAGTGCAAATAAAATTGTGGGAACTTCATGGAAAAGGCGCAAGAATATTTTTGAGGCCATTGCAGGAGTTTTTTTTCACTTACAGAGAGTTCACTTAAAGGTTGGCGACGTGCACATAAAAGTGTTCCATGTGGATTTGCTGATTTGTAGAGGGAAGAAATTAGCTCACCTCGCACACATCATTTTCATTCAGCTAGGAACAACTGCTCCGGTGACAAGCACGGGAGGAGCATGGCAGTAAAAGCTACATGTGGAGGCGAGGGAACAACTTGGGCGAGATTCTAGAGACTTCTACTGGTCATTAGCATACGTGATAAGCATGAAATCATTAAGACACTAGAGGGCAAAGTGCAGGATAGAGGGAACTCGAGACAGACAGCGAGGCTTTGATCCAGACTAGGGGAACAGAGCAAGAGGAACATACAACATCTTCCTTGCAAGCAGATTGGAGTACCGAGTCAGTGCATTTCATACCTCGATTCCCAGGGCGGGACATCGAGCGCATTCCAGCATCGCATCCACCATTGAGCAGCAGGAATTAGTACTTTCAGGAGAATTAACAGGGAGTTCGAACATCTTAGTTTTCCTTGTGCTCTGTTTTTTTGCAACTTATTTCAATATGAATTTCATTGATCTTAATTCTATTATTGCATTAAAACCAACCATTATGTCCTGCTAAATTCCTTTGGGGGGGAATAAGCTGGTTGATTAGGTTTGTTTAGTCTAATTCATGCACTGCAACATTTCCTAGCATGTCTCTCTCACTCGGAACATATTTATGTTCAAAACAACAAGGTCGAGTGAAAACCATTCTTTATTGAATTTTAATGAAAACTGTTTCAATTTGAGGTACTCACTAACAAGTGGGTTATTCTCGAATGAGAGAGACTCACTGAACTCAATTGACAAGTTGAGCCCAGTGACATCTGACTGGTTTTCGCCATTGGATGGAATGACTTTTACAGTCGAAGGACTGTAAGATCTATTTCATCACAAATTGACCAGACGACAAATCTAGCCAGTTGCTTTTAGTAAGATCCATATTTCTTAACTTCAGTGCTTGAACAAGGGTAAGCAATATTGAAATTGTTTAGTGGACCTTCTCCCCCTACTCATCTATTGGTTGTTTACACCACAATTTTCCTTACTGCTCTGTTTACTCCCCTGGCACTCACCAATTCACCTTCACTTCTTCACACACTAATTCTCATTCACTCCACTTCACCACCACCAACTTTTTATGCTTGTTTTTGTGTGTGTGTGTTTTTGTTTAGTTTATTTTTTTTAGATCTCCAAACACAATATGAGGCCTCATTGTGGTTCGACCCTGTCTTTCCACTGTCCTAAGTAGTAAGTTGGTTATAATTTTTAGTTTGTCGTTCATGCCCAATGTCGCGCGAGCATGCAAATTTTGGCATCGTTGCCGAGGAGGCTAGGTGCGATAAAAAAACAAATAAAAATTCACATATAAAAAATCAAATTAAAAAATCACAAAAAAAATCTACAAAAAGAAAATTGAAATTCAAAAAAAAATGTGAACCTACTGCATGCAAACCAGGTCTAAGTCTGAATACTTAGTACCCGGTAATCCTGAAATTGATAAACACCTCAAGGAAGTGAAAAAGAACAGAGACAAGATAAAAATGGAAGATAACAGAAATTAAAACTTGAACAACCCACTTCCTGAGAATTTTAACCAACCTGGAATGATGAACCCACCTGAGAAGATAGCTGAGAGGAACAGTTTGAGAGAGTTCTTGTTACCTTCAATGTCTAGTAACCCTTCATGCATTAGACTCTCTCTTAGGTCTAGTAATTACGAGATCGAGCAATCTATGCTTAGTCAGCTGCCAACCTTCAATGGAATTCCTAGTGAAGACTCTCTTGACTTCATTATAGCCTTTTACTGTAGTGTCCAGCAGCTACCACTTAGGGGTCTCACTGAGGAAGAGCTTAAATTGAGAGTGTTTCACTTCTACCTCAAGGGCAATGCTAGGTCTTGGTTCCAACAGTTAGAATAAGAAATTTTTGTCACATGAGATCAAGTTTACAATGCTTTCATAATGAAATTCTATCCTAGGAGGTTGACATATGATATTAGGAACAAAATTAATGGATTTCTTCAGGATGAAGGAGAACTGTTTTATGAAGCCTGGGATAGTTTTAGAGGGTTACTTAGGCAGTGTCCAAACCATCAATGTACACCCCAATTCCTCATGGACACTTTCTACGATAGTCTCACCCCTTACCACCAAATCTTGGTGGATCAGTCTCCTAGAGGAGACTTTAGTGATAGGACTGCTGAGGAGCTAAAACAATTTTTTAACACCTTAGCTCAAAATTCCTAGCACAAATGCTCTAGGAGGAGAACCATTATGAGAAAGGAAACTGCCCCTGCTCCTCAAGTTGAAGCCCAAGCTGTTGGGTTCTTTAATGAGAACTCACATCAAACCCTTAAGGAGCAGTGCCACCACTGTGGCATGTATAGCAATTCTCAAACCTATTTTCCAAACTTTGATATGCATTTTTAGCCTCATGAGAGTGTCAGCTTTGCTGGCTATGGACCTCGGATGCAGCCTAGGGAAGATCCATTTTCCAACACCTATAATCAGGGGTATAGGAACCATCCAAACCTATCATGGAGGGAGTAGGGAGTCCTCCAACCTGCTGCCCCTCCTGGATTCCAGTAGCCTCCTAGGCAGCAATTCCAACCCCAACCTCAACCTAAGGCTGAGTCATCCAACTCAAAAGATGAGGTGAGAGACATGTTCAATTAGTTGATAGGGAGGTTTTATGAACAAAAGACCAAAAATGATTATGATAAAGTTCAAATGGACGCTAGAATGGAGAACTTGGAAATTTAAATGGGGCAGTTGGCTAGGGATGCTAGTAATAGGGAAAAGGGTAGGCTGTGTGGCACCATTGAAGCCAATCCTAGGGATAATGCCATGGATGTGACCACTAGAAGTGGTCTCAAAACTCACCAAGAGCCTAGGAAAGAACCCCAAAATGCTAAAAATGAGAAACTGGATGAAACTAGAAACTCAAATCTGAAAGAACCTGAATCTGGAAAACTGGACAGCACCACTGGAATTTTTCCAGTTCCTACTGTTCCAACTCAAAAACCCAAAGAAAATGGCTTGAAAAACAAATACAATAAAGGAAAGAAACTTGTTGAAGAGGAAACTATAGAGATTACCCCAATTGCGAGGAATTTTTCCCCTACAATCCCCTTCCCACAAAGAATTAAGAAACCAATTCATGATTCTGAACTGTTGAAATTTTTAAAAGTGGTTAAAAAGATGAACATTGATATACCATTCTTAGAAGAATTGATTTAAATCCTGTAATATCTGAAATAACTCAAGAAAATATGTTCAAACAAAAATACATTGGAGGAATTTTCTACCTATAGCTTAACAGAGGAATGTAGTGCAGTCTTGCAGAATAGGATACCTCCTAAGCTTCAGGACCCATGAAGCTTTGTCATCCCTTTTACTTTTGGGGATAGAGGTGGTAAGTTTAACTGTTTGTGTGATCTAGGTGTTAGTATTAATTTGATTCCACTGTCACTTTTTCAGCACCTAAGATTATGAGTTCCCCAACCCACCACTGTTGTGTTACAGCTTGCTGATAGGTCCATTACTCATCCAGTGGGTAGGGTCTATGATCTGTTGGTGGGAGTAGGCAAACTCTTTTTGCCTACTGACTTTATTATCCTTGATATGGAGTGTGACCAGGAGGTTCCTATCATTCTCGGTAGGCCCTTCTTGGCCATAGGGGGAGCTGTGATAGATGTGTCCAAGGGGAAACTGATTTTCAATTTGGGTGAACAGAAAGAATAATTCAATGTGTTTAAGAAAATCCAAGAACACACCCACCCATTATTCCCCAAAGATGAGATGTTAGTTTATGATAGTAGTGTTGATAAGGAGGAAGAAGATTTTCTGAGAATGATAGATGAAATCAATAGTGAACCTGAAATCCTTGTTGTCGCTTGCATGGGCATCAGCTCAAGCAAGGAGAGAGAATTTTTTGATGAATACAAGGGATAATTCTTGGAGAACCTAGATGGGTTTGTTTTGGAGCACATTCTTACCCCGAGAGAGGAGTCTGAGTTTAAGTATATATCTTTTGGAAGCTCTAGAATTGAGGAAAAATCCTTCTCTATTGCCTTCTTCAAGAGGCAACATGAAGACCTTGGGCCACCCAGGCCCAAGTGTCTTCCCTCAATCCAGTCACCACCCACCCTTGAACTCAAACCCCTCCCTACCCATCTCAAATATTCCTTTTTAGGAGATAGTTCCACTCTTCCTGTGATCATTTCATCCAACCTAGATGTGAGTCAAGAGAAAAATCTGCTTAGTGTTTTGAATAAATACAAGTCAGTCATAGGCTGGTCGATTGCTGATATCAAGGGGATAAGTCCAGCCTTCTGCATGCATAAAATTCCCATGGAACCCGAGTGTAAGCCCAGAGTAGAATCCCAAAGAAGACTCAACCCCAACATGAAGGAAGTTGTGAGAGAATAAGTAATTAGGTTTCTTGATGCTGGAATAATTTTTCCAATTTCTGATAGCCCCTGGGCCAGTCCTGTCCAGGTGGTACCCAAAAAAAGTGGAGTGACAGTGGTCACTAATGAAAATAATGAGAAAATCCAGACTAGAGCAGTGAATAAATGGAGAGTCTGTATAGACTACAAAAAATTGAATGCTTCCACAAGAAATGATCACTTTCCCATGCCATTTTTGGATCAAATGTTAGAGAGATTGGAAGGCAATGAATTCTTCTGCTTTCTTGATGGTTATTTTGGTTACAACCAGATTGCCATTGCACTTAAGGACCAAGATAAAACCACCTTCACTTGTCCATTTGGGACATTTTCCTACCATCGGATGCCCTTTGGCTTGTGTGGTGCTCCTGCCATTTTTCAGAGGTGCATGATGGCAATTTTTTCAGACATGATTGAAAGGATAATTGAAGTGTTCATGGATGATTTTTCTGTTGTGGGAGATAACTTTGATAACTGTATGAAAAACTTGGAACTAGTGTTAGAAATGTTCCGAGAGACCAACTTAGTCTTAAACTGAGAAAAGTGTCAATTCATGGCCACTGAAGTCATATTTTTGGGACACAAAGTTTCTAAGAAGGGGCTGAAGGTTGATAATTCTAAAATTGAGGTCATACAAAAGTTGCACCCACCTGAAAATGTTAAAGGAATCAAAAGTTTTTTGGGTCATGTTGGTTTCTATAGGAGGTTAATTAAGGACTTTTCTAAGATTACTAAACCTTTGTGCTCCCTTCTGGTTAAGGACACACCCTTTGTCTTCAATGAGACATGTCTAAAGGCATTTAATTTGCTCAAGGAGAAGTTGACTACTTCACCTGTAATCAATGCTCCTGACTGGAAGCTTCCTTTTGAGGTTATGTGTGATGTTAGTGACTTTGAATTAGGAGCTGTGTTAGGGCAGAGGAAGGATAGGAAAATTCATGTTATTTAATATGCAAGCAAACTGCTAGATGATGCCCAGAAGAATTATTCTACCACTGAAAAGGAGTTGGCTACTATGATGTTTGTTTTGGAAAAGTTTAAGCAGTACTTAATAGGATCAAGAATAATAATTTTAACAGATCATTCAGCCCTTAAGTACTTGCTGGCTAAAAAAGACTCAAAACCCAGACTCATGAGGTGGACCTTGAAGCTACAGGAGTTTGATTTAGTGATTAAGGATAAGAAAGGGGCTAAGAATGTAGTTGCAGATCACTTGTCCCGATTTCCCAATTCTCCAAGTAAGGAACCAAAAGAGATCAACACTTCTTTCCCTGATGAACAATTGTTTGCTGCTTCTGTGCAGCAGTCTGCTTGGTTCATATACTATTCCAACTTTCTAGTAGCTGGATTCATGCCCAAGGATCTCTCACACAACCAGAGGAAGAGGTTTATATCTAAACTAGAATATTATTTTTGGGATGACCCTCCTATCTTTAGGAGGTGTGCTGATAGGATTTTGAGAAGATGTGTGGTTGAGGATGAGATTTTTCCCATACTTGAGAGTTGTCATTCATCACCTTGGGGTGGCCACCATGGAGGAGAAAGAACTGCTCAAAATCTCCTACAGGTTGGTTTCTACTAGCCAACACAGTTTAAAGATTCTAGGAGTCTGGTTATTGGCTGTGAGAAATGTCAAATGCTAGGAAATGTTGGAAGAAGGTAGGAACTACCCCAAAAAGGTATTCTGGAGGTTGAAATCTTTGATGTGTGGGCCTGGACTTCATGGGACCATTCCCATACTCTTATGGGAATGAGTACATTTTGGTTGTTGTGGACTACATGTCCAAGTGGGTTGAGGCAGTAGATCTGCCTGACAATTCAGCAGCTAGTGTTGTGAAATTCATCAATAAAAACATCTTTTTCAGATTTGGTGTGCCTAGAGCATTCATCACTAATAATGGGACTCACTTCAAGAATTATAAGTTCAGAGGTTTGATGGAAAAGTATGGGTGCTCACATAGGACAGGAACTACTTACCACCCACAGTCCAGTGGGCAAGCAGAAGTTTCAAACAGAGAGCTCAAACAGATTTTAGAGAAAACAGTGTCTAGCTCTAGGAAGGACTAGTCAAGGAAGTTGGATGAGGCCCTTTGGGCCTACAAAACTGCTTATAAGACTCCTATAGGGATGTCACCATATAGGCTTCTCTTTGGGAAAACATGCCATCTACCTATTGAGTTACAGCAGAAATCTTATTGGGCAGTGAAGGCTCTTAACTTTGATTTTAAGTCTGCTAGAGAGAGGAGACTGTTAGAGATGAGTGAGCTGGAGGAGATTCGAAGAGAGTCCTATGAGAATGCTGAAATTTACAAAGAAAGAACAAAGTATTTTCATGACTCAATCATTCAAAATAGGAATTTCAAGGTTGGTGAGAGGGTCCTTCTTTTCAATTATATATTGAAGTTGTTTCCAAGAAAGTTGAAGTCCAAATGGTCATGACCCTTTACCATTTTTAGAGTTTTGGTTAATGGATCTGTTGAGCTAGTTGGAGAAGAGAATCGACCATTCTTAGCCAATGGTCAAAGAATAAAGCACTTCTCTGAAGGGAAGCCAAAGGGATTGGCTATCATATCTCTATTATAAGAATGATTTGTTTCAAGTATAACTAAGGATTATAAACTCAGTGTTGAATGGGAACTAACCCATGGTAGCTTAGTTGCTTCTCTTTTATTTTTGTTCGTTAATAAAGTTAATCCCTACTTCTTGTTCTCAAGTTCAATTTCTTACCTGCTTGATGGTGCTTCATGATCTGTTGTTGTTTCATAGAGAGTTTTTTCTTCCAGAAACTTGGCCAAGAAACCCCAAGGGAGCAATCCGCTGCATCATATGGATAACATTTCTCTCTACTCACTCTCTTGGGTTACTTATCTTGAACTTAAAACTATGAAATCTTATTTTACTTATTTGAACTTGTAGGTTAATGAAGAGGAGTAACAACCTAGAGCTTCTGAAGCGAATCTGTTGATGAAATTTAGTGTTAAAGGCCCAATAATTCAGGGAAGTGTTGTTCTGCCCTTTTTTACTTTTAATTACCTACTTAATCTTCACTGTAAACTAAGTGTTGGGGTCTTCCCACTGATTTTTTTTTGAAACTCTTAGACTATTCTTTCTTTCATGGGTGTTTAGCTGCTGGTATCTAGAGAGTTGGAAAAAAATTATTTTGAGATGATTTTTAGAACATGCTTGCACCCACTGCTTTCAATTTCATTATGTTGTTGTTGTACATCACTTTTCATCATGCTTCTAATTAAATGTTATTGATAAAATCTTTTTTCTGCTCACAAATTCAAAGCATGAACTTTTCAAAAGGAAATACACTTGTTTTCTGGTGATGGTTGGTGGGGTTGGGTTCTTCTGTTTGTCGTTGTTTGAATTTTTCTTTTCTTTCTTTTTTTTGGTGTGGCAAGTCAAATTTTTGAACCTCATTTCTACCTCTCCATATCCTTTTTCAATGTAAATGTCTATCTATTTTGTACTTAAACTGTCTCCCACCTTGAGATACAACATTAGGGACAATGTTGGGTTTTAAGTGTGGGGAGAGGGGTCATTCTAGTGTCATTTCAAATTCCCCCTTCTTGAACCTGAGTTTGAGATTGTTTAAAAAAATGGTCAATTTTTTTCAAAATTCTCATAATTCTTTCAAAATCAAATTCTTTCATCACTTTATGATCATTGGAGGTTCATTGGTACTTCAATTATGTTTTTTTAGTGGATAACTACTTGCTGGTTGTTGAGAGTGGCACTTATTTAGAAACGGTTAAGCATGAATGATTGCTGAGTGAAATTGTTCACTATCTCAATGAACCTGTCTGTTTAGGAACTGAGGATGGGAGTGTGACTGGATAGGTTTTTTGGGATGAGGATCACGACTTAGAGTAACTTTATGTTCTCACTAGAACCCAGGGGACTCACATTTTTATAAAATTATATTCAATCACTTTATAAAGTCAACCCGAATGATTACTAATTAAGTCCTTTGTAACTGGAGTAAAATGGGAAAATGGGATCCCACGGTGGGTATTTGAGACAAGGTTCACTGGGTGTGTTTCTATGAATAAATAAAGCCAATTTCAATCTTAATAAGTGCTATGCACAATGCTCTTCACATGGAATATAGCTGGTAAAAATAGAAATAAATTGCCCTTGTCAAAAATGAACTCATTAAGGTGAGGGGAATTTTTAACCCAGATGAAGAAGGGGGAAATTGACTTGGTTAATTTTCATTTGAGTTGAGTCAATAAAGTGACAAAATTAATGGACTTTAATTTTTGTAACCTGGGGGATGGTGAGAATGGAAGGTGCTCTTGGTTAAGTTTTAAATTCCATTTCAGCTAACCTGTCAACAATCCTTGAATTAGAACTTGAATTGGAAGGTGAAGTAGGATAGTTAATGAGTACAAGTAGGAGTCATGACATACTTGACAGTGTATGAATTTTTGAGGCTTTTGAATTCCAGTGAGTATTTGAAGCTAGGAAGGACATTATTTTTGAACACCTTTGGATAGCCTGACCCATTGTTTGGTCCTGCTCCTCTTGATGTTTAAGTTCAATCATGCACTTTTTGAACTGAAACTCACAAATCATATTTCTGTTTTAGATTCAAAGGCATGTACTTGTTTGAGTACAAATAAAGTCTTAAGTGTGGGGGAGTTTGATGTGGCTTATGTTTAACACCCTTTGCCACATCCTTTGTGTATTTTTATTGACTTTTTTTTATTTTAAAATGTTGTTTTTTATTAAATAATTGATAATTATTGTGTTTTTGAATTTACTGTGTAAAATAATCATTTTTTGTTTTAATCATGTGTTTTTAATATTCATCATTGTCTTTTTAAATAATTCTTAAATTAAATTAGTCCTATGGATTTTACTTTTATTTATTTATTCTTTTATTTTTACAAATTTTTTATTCTAATTAGTTTGTTAATTTATTAATTTAATTAATTAATTTTTATTATTTAAATTGTAAATAAATAACTCATTTTAGTTGTTAGTCTTTTAATAATTTAATTAGTTTTAACAATTTAATTTTATTCACTTAATATTTTTATTCTTTAATTTAATTAATTCTTTAATTAATTAGTTAATCAATCTAAGAAAGTAACAGTGTTATTTTAATGTGTTTTAAATTATTAAACCCAAATAAATTCATTATTTTAAATAAATAATTATTAATTTTATTATTTAACTTTGTTTTATTTATTTATTTTTCAATTCCATTCTATTTAATTTAATTTATTAATTGATTAATCTAATTTTAGTTTTATCAAATTATTTATTTATTTAATTTGTTGTTTTTTTACAGGTGTTGTCGTGCACCGCGGTTTCTTCACAGTCATGGTGCCACCGTATTGCCTTACTATCTCATACTCACAGTCTCACCATTTCCACCCATCTGAAACGGTGACTGTCTCACCATTTCAAAAAAACCATCCACCGTCATTTTTCCTTCGCACCACTCTGCCATTGTTCCACTCCTCCATCTCCACTCTCACCATCATGGAATCACACCTCCTTATAGTTTCTTCTCCACACATAAATGGCAGCATCAAGCAATTATAGCAGTAGTAGAAAATTGACCACAGATCAATTTTGAAGCAACATCAAAATAGAAATACGCATCAACAACGGAATTTAGCATGAAAACAAATTATTTCTTCAGTAGAAAATGAAAACCCAGACTAATTTCAGTCTAGATCTAGACGATTTGTCGGACCTCATTCTCCCCGCCTTTCTCCTGTTTTGCACGACACCGCCCCCTGTATCAAACCCAACTCCCGAACAGCCCGCAGCAACCACCGTCGCGCCCCTTGCTCCATAGCTGGAACCCACACCAGGAGACCCCCTGTCCGCAAGAACCCTCCGCCGCACATCCCATGTGCCATCCAACCCCAATACATTGCCACCTTCTTCCACAAGCTCAGCGATGCGCCAAAGTGTAACGTCCCGAATCTGGGTACCACTCATTGGGTGCCCCAGAATCGGTTGGTCACATGACCTCAAGCGCATTTCCCCAAATGTCAGAGGCTTCCGACTAGTAGCGAGGGCCTAAGTCTGATAGTGGGGAAACTATGACCTCATTTGTCTAAGTGTAACGCAGCAGAAAAGATAAATAACATACAATAGCGGAAGCAGTAAACAATATACAACTGAAATGGATAACTGAAGTAAAAGAGAACCAGCAGTCATATATATATATATAAAGATGCAGCATGTCACTAATTCTATGAAAGCAGCCAGAACAGGATACACTTCAATACAATACAAATCAAAGTACAAGGTACATCCAAACAAAACAAAACAGAGTAAATAGAACACAATAGCATCGCAATCCTATGCTCGGTCCCATACTCTCCTACTCCTCTGCTACAATCATGTACCTATATAGGGACTCTTTCTCCTATCGACACCTACAACAATATAGTCTGTTTGGGCCAAAGACATGACCCAAATAGGGTGTGAGAAATAAATCCTAGTTGGAACCCAGCAAAGGCCCATGCCCAACTGTCAGTGAAAATGTGCAACAGTAGTGTGCAAAAGTAAATGCAGTAAACTAGTAAGTACTCAAAAGTAACTATCACCACCAGTTTCATTGCCATTTTAATTATTACTTATTACCTCCAAGATTGTGCTTCGACTTGGCAGGTATACATAGAAAATCACCTCATTGAATATTCTAAATAGTCGTGTCCTCAGACATACTATCCTTACCCTTAGGTAACAAAACCAATACCCGCAAGTGATTGCCCTAAGGCATAATGATCATTGCCCTCAGGCATAAATGAAATTTCCCTCAGGCATAGAGACTACTGCCCTCAAGCATAAACAAAGGTTACCCTCAGGCTAACCAAACACTGCCCATAGGTGAATAGAACACTGCCCTCAGGCTAATAGAACATTTCCCTCAGGCTAATAGATTCGGGCCAAGCTCAAAGCATAACAAGAAATTTATATAAACTTTCTCTCGAGAAAATTCAATGCACAATATAATCATGGCATACCCTCAGGTATCCTGGCCAAACAGCTAAACAGAGGAACGCACCCCCGGGGTGGTCCTGGATCCAAGCATTGATCTCAAAAAACAGTTTAAACTTATCATTAGATTATCTACACAATTCTAGATATCTTTCCAGCAAAGGCCTCAGCCATACGACACACCAAACATGGGTGCATAGCACAAAGGTACACAATTTCAACACAACAATTGAAAGGAACATCAGACCACCTACCTTGATCTCCACTGATTGATATACGTGAACGACGCTTCCCAAATCGTCCAAGAACAATGTAGATCTGGGATAAAATAATTCTCATTCAAACGTAAATAACTTTCCTCAGAGGAAGAATTGGTAAGAACAGCACAAGGAGAGGGGAGGGATTACCCGTACGGTCCCAACGTGATTGACAGAGGTAGAAACGGATTCCCGGTGCGCGATCAGGTGATCCTCCAAGGTTCGGCCATCCTCCCAAGCTCCAAAACTAACTCAAAGCCTCCTCTGCCAAATAAGGATGCTATTGCCCGTTTTAAGCAAAAAAAACAAACTACACGGCATGTACTCTTAAGTACATGGAATGTACTTTTCTTTTTTTAACTATTCTTCTAGAGGCTTCTTTCCACCACGGCACTTTTCATCCATCGACATCAGTACACGGCGTGTATTCTTGATTACACAGCGTGTACTATCACTCTGCTGGCAGCTGCCTCTGATGCCTAACTGTTCACCTGCTGACTGATTACATGGCGTGTAAATACCTAGTACACGATGTGTAGTTAGTTTTTACACCCTTCATCGCCAATAGGCCTACATGCCCTGTGTACTCATCCCACATGGACAAAGTATACGGTGTGTGTAAAAGTACACGGCGTGTACCCACAAAATTTGGGATTTTCCCCATTTTCCTTATTTTCTCAAAAACATTGAAGGAAAGAGGAAAAGAAGAAATCCATACCTCAAAAATAAGAACTAGGTTCTTACAAACTTCCCCCCTTAAATCAATTTGTCCCCAAATTTCCTTTCCAAGGTTGGATAAGATAAAGCTATGAACAACTCCGGCCACTGAGCACGTATGTCGGTCTCCCACTCCTAGGTTTCATCCTGCACTCAGTCATGCTGCCATAGCACCCGTATAAGAGTAACTGACCGGCCTCAGAGAACCTTCATGACTCTATCCACAATACTAATCAGATTCTCCTCAAAGGATGCATCGACCTGAAGCTCAACCTCCTCGGGCTGAAAAACGTGAGATGGGTCTGAGTGATAACGGCGCAACTGAGATACATGGAAGACTTCGTGCATGGCCTGGTACCTCTGTGGTAACTGCAACCGATAGGCAACCAGCCCGACTCTCTCCAAAATCTCAAACGGACCCACATACCTCGGTGAAAGTTTACCCTATCTCCTGATCCGCCTGTGTCCCAACCTCAGTGAAACACATAAGTATACCTGATCCCCAACCAAGAACTTCAAGGGTCATCTGTGGCGATCAACATAGGATTTCTGACGAGACTGTGCAGTAGCCATCCGCTTCTGAATCAACTAGACCTGCTCTGAAGTCTCTTGCATGAGACGTGGTCCCAGTAAAGCTGACTCACCTTCCTCCAACCAGCACAAAGGTGATCGGCATGGCCTACCATATAAATCCTTATAAGGTGCCATCTCAATAGTTACCTGAAAACTATTATTATAGGCAAACTCGACCAGGGGTATATACTTCTCCCAAGAGCCCCCAAAGTCCAGGACTCATGCACGCAGCATGTCCTCTAGCACCTTTATCGTACGCTCTAACTGGCCATCGGTCTGAGGGTGGTAAGCTGTGCTCAGAAGCACCTATGTACCCAGTGCCCTCTGAAAACTCTTCCAGAAATGAGATGTAAAATGGGTGTACCTATATGAAATGATAGAACGAGGGACCCCATGAAGACGTATGACCTCTCGGATATACAGCTTCTCGAGCTCGTCAACACCGAAGGTCTCCTTGATCGGTAAAAAGTGAGCTACCTTTGTGAGTCTATCCACAACAAACCACACAACATCATTACCTCAAGGTGACCTCGGCAACCCAGTCACGAATTCTATCATGACATCATCCAATTTACACTCCGGAATGGGTAACTGTTGTAACAGTCTGGCTGGCCTCTGATGCTCCGCCTTCACCTGCTGATAGGTGGAACATCTCGTAACAAAACCAGTTGCTTCTCTCTTCATACCTGGCCACCAATACTGACATCTCAAGTCATGGTACATTTTGGTAACGCCGGGATGAACTGCCCAAGCTGAAGCATGAAACTCCCGCACCAGATCCTCGCGTATATCCCCTAGAACCCACACTCGTCCATGGAAACACAGTATCTCATCATCGCCTATCGTCCAACCAGTAGGAGGGTCCTCACTTTCCACCAACTCCCGTAGGACTAGGCCTTCTGAATCTGATATCTGTCTCATACTCACTTTATCCAGGAGGGTAGAAGTCATAGCTAATGATGAAAGATAGGTTTTCCCCTGACTTTCGTGCACCTCCAAATGCATCTCAGAGAACAAAACCATAAACTGCCACTCACCACTGGCCTCCTGTACTGCTTATGTCTGAGTCTTCCTACTCAGTACATCAACAACTACATTACCCTTACCAGGTGTATAGGCAAGCTCAAAGTTGAAGAACTGAAGGTATTAGACCCACCTTCGTTGTCTCAGGTTCAAGTCACACTGAGTAAAGATGTATTTGAGACTTTTGTGGTCAGTGAAAACCACAAAATGATCTCCCAAGATATAATGTCTACAATAGCGCAACGCATGAACAACTGCAGCCAACTCGAGGTCATGCGTCGGGTAATTCCTCTCATGTGGCCTCAACTGCCGAGACCCGTACGCAACAACTCAATCGCCCTGCATCAACACTGCTCCTAGCCCAATACCTGATGCATCACAGTAAACTGTATAGCTCTTCCCTTGCTCTGGAAGTATCAAGACTGGTGTTGATGTCAACTTTCCCTTCAGCTCCTAAAAGGTTGTCCCGTAAGCTTCTGACCAAATGAACCTCACTCCCTTCTTAGTCAAACCTATCAATGGCACTACTAAGCGGGAGAATTCCTGTATAAAGCACCTTTAGTAACCAGCCATCCCTAAGAAACTCTGTATCTCAAACACTTTCTTAGGATGCTCCTAGGAAACTACTGCTCTCACCTTCTCTGGGTCCACTACAACTCTTGCCTCTGAGATGATATGACCTAGGAAGTGTATCCGGTCCATCCAGAAGTGGCACTTTGAGAGCTTAGCATATAGCTGATTCTATCTCAGTGTACTCAGTACGATCTCAAGATGGGTGGCATGGTCGTGTCGAGTGTGATAGTACAACAAGATATCGTCCACGAAGACTATCACAAAAGAATCCAGATAAGGATGGAACACACGATTCATCAGAGCCATAAAAACTACTGTCATGTTCGTAAGTCCGAACGGCATGACCAAGTACTTGTATAGATCGTATCTGCTCTGAAAAGTTGTAAGCAGTATGTCTGATGGTCTCACGTGAAACTGATGATATCCTGATCTCAAGTCAATATTAGAGAACACTCGTGCTCCTCGAAGTTTATCAAAAATATCATCAATCCTTAGTAAGGGATATCGGTTCTTGACCATCAACTGGTTCAGCTTCCGATAATCCACACAGAGTCTGAGGGTACCGTCCGCCTTCTTCGCAAAAAGGACCGGTGAACCCCAAGGAGAAGTACTGGTTTGGATGAAACCCTTTGCTTGTAACTCCTTTAACTGCCTCTTGAGCTCTTGCAACTCAGGTGTAGCCATCCTATAAGGAGGAATGGACATCGGTACCACTCCTGGCACAAGATCAATAGAGAAATCCACCTCTTGCTCCGGAGGTAGACCTGAAAAATCGTCTGGGAAGACATCCCTGAAACGATCAACCACTAGAGGGAAATCATTCTAACAAGTTCCCTGATCATCCAGATACAAACTCACAATCTGGGCTATCACACCACCTTGCCCAAAATGCTTAGGTCCAGCTCGACTCACCTGGACATCTCATTCTCCCTTGTATAGAAACTATCCACCCTCTGGTGACGTGGAACTCACCCTGCAATGATAGAAATCCAAAAAGGCTCGAAAGGGTACCAACCAGTCTATACCGAGAATGAAATCATAAGCTGTCATCTCTAAGACATAGAGGTCCTATAGAAAGTGACACCCACCAACCTCTAGGGGGCACTCCCTGCTCTGACGCACACCAGTCGTTCTAGTTCCCAATGGAGTGTCTAGCATTATAACATCAGAAGAAGAAGAAACATAGAGCCCAAGGATCTCTACAATGGGCACAGATATAAAGCTATGTGTAGCACACGTATCAAAAAGTATAGAAGATAAAACAGAAGCTACTAGAATAGTACCTCTGACAGTGGAAGGTCCGGGATCTTGCTCTTGCTGGGTCTGTTGCACTGCATATGCTTGCCCAGTGTCGCAGCCCTGCGACACAGCCTGGCTACCCTGAGCTGACCCTCCCTGATGCCTCTGAGATCCTGGTGTCTGGATACCACAGCCATGACCACCATCTCAGCCTGCATGCCCTGACGTATTCCAGTTTCCTGACTGGTAAGAAGCTGCTGGTCCTGCTCCTGCACGCGGAGTCTGCACAGAACCCCTCTCACTAGCCACTGGTGGAAACGCCCTGCAAAAACATTGGATATGACCCATATTGCCGCAAGCTCGACACTCCACTGGGTCACGTGGACACTGAGGTCGCTTGTTCCCCTCTACCACACTAGTAACAGATGACCTGCCCACCGGAAGTATTCTTATGGCTAGTACTACCACCGTGAGAGAAGTCCATCTGTCTCTTCCTCTTGCCGGTAGAAATAGTACCTGAAATTGGTGTCGAACCTCCCTGGCTCACACCACTAGCTTCCTGCAAGTTTCACTCAGTAATCAGTGTCTGGTTTATAATAGCATGCACTGTAGGCAACCTGAAAACATTCACCAGTGCTCATATGTAATATCGAAGACCATCCTCAAAGCGTCTAGCTCTCAATGTCTCATAACCCACTAGAACGGGTGCAAAACTTTGAAGCTTGGCGAAGCGAGCAGAATAATCCATCACTGACATGGCGCCCTGCTGCAGATTCATGAACTCTCAAGCTTGATCTGCCCTCAACATATTTGGGAAGAAGAATTCATAGAAGGCTTCCTGAAAATCTTCCCACGCCATGTCTCGGTGATGATCAGATTGGGTGGTAACATCTCACCACCTCTTGGAGGAATCACACAGAATGTATGTAGTGAGTTTGACCCTCCTCTTAGGAGGCGTCTTCAGATGCTCGAAAATAGTCTGCATTGAATCCAACTATGACTCTGCAGCCTGTGGTCCACCATCCCCTGAAAACGTAGGTGGATGTTGTTGCTGGAAGATACGTGTCAGCTCTGCCATAGATGTGGTGGCCTGCGGTGCTCCCTGGAAGGTCTGCATGAACCTCATAAAGCCTTCACGGAACTGTGCATCAGCGCCTGTGTCCGGTATAACGGCTGGCGCCGCATCTGGCACTGCTGGAGGATCCACTGGTAGCCCGTGGCCTACCATCTCAGGAGTATAATCATCGCCGCTCTCCTGGTGAACAACCGGTGGTTGTCTCAGTGGCATGACTCTACAAAGTCAAATGCACACCTTAGATCAAGATTATCAAAGACCGAAAATGAGGAGGAGAAGAAAAGTATTCAAGATTTACAAAAATTGACTACACGGTGTGTATAAATACTACACGACGTGTTCTCACAAGACATCCACATGGGCGTGTACTCCAACTTAAACTGGTCGTGTAACACCCCAAATACACGGCGTGTCTTCAGAATACACGACATGTACTTGAATCCTTCTTCCCTGCCCAAGTCCTTCTACGCGGATTAAGCCACACGGTTCTCCTAAAACAAAACTACACGGCGTGTTCCAAGGTAGACACGGCGTGTGCTCCGCAAGTTTTCATCGGCCCATGTTGTTCGTCACACGGCCTGTGTACCCAGGTCACACTACACGGTGTGTTCCAAAAAGACACGGTATGTACAAAGAATCCCCATACCGACCCGTGTTGCTCGCTACACGGCCGGCTACATGGCTGACACTACACGGCATGTTCCAGGTGGACACGACATGTACTAGGAAAGATAACACCGACCCGTGTTGTTCGTGACACGGACGGGTACCTGGGTCAGACTACACGGCGTGTTCAAGGTAGACACGGTGTGTATGTCTTAAGGTTTCCTCCGTCCTTGTTGTTAGTTACACGGGCGGACATCGGGTCAACACTACACGGTGTGTACAACCGGTACACGACATGTTCCCCCAAGCCATTCCCTACCCCGTGTCCTTACCCACACGGTCTATGACACATGAAGAGACTACATGGCGTGTACTGGGGGTACACAGTGTGTACTTAAAAAGTTTTCATTTCTTCCTGGACAGAAGAACACACGGCGTGTGTCCATAGAACTACACGACGTGTATGCTAGGTTTTTCTAGACATTAAGCCTCAGAAACTACTCTGGAACCCAGAAAAACACCGAAACCAACACCTAAGTGCCAAATTCTGATCCATGAGGGCCCATACTCCCCACGAATCAAAGGTTGTTATCTTTATACATGTTATAACAAGGAAAACACGCTGATGATTCACCAAATTCTGGTCATTGAGGTCCCATACTCCTCAAGAACCAAAGTTTGGCATTCATTCTATCAAAATCTCACACAACAATACCCTATCAAATAGCAGGTATTTATCAAAGTAGTTATCACAACAACATGCTCTTCTAGCACATCAACTATCACAACAACATGCAATTTCTAATGCACCTACATGGCAAGGAAGGAATGCATGACATGTGATTCATAGCATGTGCCCAAATGATGCATGAAATGGCACACCCTCATCTCATCGGGTTGAAACTAATTAGAACCCATGTATAACATATAAACAGCACAATCACAGTGCGTCACCCAATGGTGAAAATCAAATCAACTGTAAAATTGCAAAATCAGAATAATTGCAACACGAGGTAAATTGGATATTCCCTGTGCACGGGTTAGCTACTCCCAGAAACAGCTTATTACCAACTACCCTTTCCGTCCTATCCCTGACTAAGGCTCCAAACAGTAAGTCAAAGAAAATAACCTCCCTCTGATACCACTTTGTAACGTCCCAAATCCGGGTGCCACTCATTGGGTGCCCCGGACTCGGTTGGTCACATGTCCTCAAGCGCATTTCCCCAAATGCCAGAGGCTGCCGACTAGCAATGAGGGCCCAGGTCTGATAGTGGGGAAACTATGCCCTCATTTGTCAAAGTGTAACGCAGGGGAAAAGATAAATAACATACAACAGCGAAAGCAGTAAACAATATACAACTGAAATGGATAACTGAAGTAAAAGAGAACCAACAGTCATATATATATATAAAGATGCAGCATGTCACTAATTCTATGAAAGCAGCCAGAATAGGATACACTGCAATACAATACAATACAACTCAAAGTACAAGGTATAACCAGACCAAACAAAATAGAGTAAACAAAATGCAACAGCATCACAAGTCTAATCTCGGTCTATCACGACCCGACCCTAACCAGGCTCGAGCCGCGACTACCCCAAGCCCGCCTCCATAGGCCAGGGGCTGGCGACCAGCACCGAAGGCACAACAACTCGGGGAGGCATTTGCCTAAGTACATGTACACACACACGCAGCCCACTCAATGCAGAAGTGCAGAGTAAAAGAAAAGACAAGCAAAGTAAGGTGCAACTGCTATAAATAAACCACAGATGTGCATCGACCTCTAAATAGTACAAGCAGGTGCTGAAGGTAAACTGAAAAGTTAAGGGGCAAAACACGCGCCCAACCAGAAAAGTTCCACAACCCGGCAATAGGTTAAATGAAATAAAAATAGTTGGAAGGGTCCCCCACCTGGAACCTGACTACGACCACCGCACACGGTCCAAGCTCCTAAACTCATAAGCTTCTCTGACGTCACGATCGACCTGTCTGTCGTCTGTAAGGGCACACCAAGTGCGGGAAAATCCCAAGCAGGGGTGAGTATAAAAATACTCAGTAGGATACCCCGAAGGCTCGAGGGAGAAACAAAGGAGGTACCGAAGGGTGAGCAGTAGATCGAACAGGGAAAATTAAAGGAGTACAACCGAAAGTGCAGTAAAGAGTACAGTAGAGAGTCTAGCTCAACCCAACAAGAGAAAGGAAGTAGACTCATCCAAACACAAGGAGCTGGAAATGGTGAGAAGATGAACTTCTCGTTGAGTCTTCGCTACCTATAGCAGGAGAGTAGACTCGTCCAACAACGAGAATCTAGACACGGAAAGCACGTAGCATACCATGCGCATCTTCGCCTCTCCTTCCAGGAGAGTAACCAAAAACCAAGAAGTGGGTATTGGAACAAGGTATATACATATTCATATTCTCAAACAAGAATCCCAAACAAGATCGTAAGGGGATCTCCATCCCGTAGCTCAGCCCAAGAAAGTGAGTAGCCAACAGTCCCAAAAGTAAACACCATCGATGCCCGGCATCCCGCACGTCTGTCCCGAACTGCAAGTCAAGGGGCTCAAATCACCTCACCTCGACACTATCCGCTTTGGGCGGAACTGACTCGCCCGCACGGTTTTAAGTCGCATCACAAAGACGCGTCTCGATGGGGAAAGTGCCCCTCGTACTTGAGAGTTCTGGGGAAATTCAAACCACACCTCGTCACTACCCCGCAGTCGAGAGGTCTCCTCAAAGTCAAGGTCATTCCATCACTGACCCGTACAACCAAGGGTCCCGCTCCGGTAATCACGGAGGAAATCCACATACTAGCCTAATAGAAAGGAATGAGTCTGGAATGCCAACGGGTGTCCCACTGCCCAGCCCTGCTGGAGGGTAAATCGTAATACATCATCGGGCGACCCACTGCCCAGCCCCGCTGGAGGGTAAACCATAATACATCATCAGGCGACCCACTTCCCAGCCCTTCTGGAGTGTAAACCATAATACATCATCAGGCGACCCACTGCCCAGCCCTGATCGAGGGTAAACCATAATACATCATCAAGCGACCCACTACCTAGCCCTGCTGGAGGGTAGACCTTGAAGAAGTCAATAGGCGACCCACTGCCCAGTCTCCACTAGAGGTTAGACCTCAAAGAAGTCGACAGGTGACCCACTACCCAGCCCTGCTGGAGGGTAGACCTCGAAGAAGTCGACATGCGACCCACTTCCCAGTCTCTACTGGAGGGTTGACCTCGAAGAAGTTGACAGGCGACCCACTGCCCAGCCCTACTAGAGGGTAGACCTCGAAGAAGTTGACAAGTGACCCACTGCCCAGCCCTGATGGAGGGTAGACCTAGAAGAAGTCGACAGACGACCCACTACCCAGTCCTACTGGAGGGTAGACCCGGAACTGCTCTGTCCATCCCTACTGGATGGTATAACACTGGCCAACAGAACACAGAGGGGGTATCGTGAAACCAGCCAACTCCAGAGCAACTCACCTCGCAGAGGGTCAGCGCCCGTACCATCACTGGGTGTCACTAGCAACACCACCGTGCGTTGGTTCGGAGTGCGTCAAAAGGGATCTCCGCTCAATACCCTCCCATGTTTCCACGCTTAACATGATCTCAAAAGAGGCTCTTCATGCCCAAACGGATTACACTGTTGCAGTCCTCGCAGAAAAACACGTGAGATAGACTACTCACTCGCCTGAAACGGACAACCGGTGAATATGGTACTATTCACCGTAGCCAGCCCGTGTGGGGCCCACACCCCGACTCCGATACTTGTCGGGCGAACTGCGCCATCGCGATGCTCTCAGAAAAACACGCAGAAACGACTACTCAAACGCCTCGAACAGACGTTTGGTGATAAAGGCGCGAAAACGCTGCACACAACTCAAGAGACGGCTCGTGGGGCCCACGCCACAACTCTATCTTCGATGCCTGAAACCAACCCGATCAATTTCTCCTCGATGCCAGGGTCACAACGCCGTTGACGGCGCCTAAAACGGATTCCGAATGCAGAATCTGCAACTCCCCGCGTTATACGCAAACGGGACCCCGTGGGGCCCACACCTCAGGCCCAATTTTAAGCGGTCGGATTGCACCGTTGCAATCCCCTCGGAAAAACACTCAGAAATGAGTACTCAAACATCCCAAACGGATGTCGGGTGAAAAAGTGGTGTTTCACCGTAAAACGTGCGAACTAGGCCTTGCGGGGCCCGCACCTTGTCTCCAACCCGAATGCTTTGGAAAGCACCTCAAAAAGTACGCACGAGGACTGGGATCACGCTGCCGCTGACGGCACGTCAATCGGACATCCCAAGCAGGAGTTAGGTCTGACGCAACAATTAATTAATTAATTAATTAATTAATTACTCACATTTAGCGTTTCATGCCACCGAGCAACGAAACCAACCCGTAAAGGCTCCAAACCAACTTTGGAAGGACCGTCTCAACTCCAGGGCCACAACGCCTCTGACGGCACGTCAAACGGACGTCCGGCTCACGAGCCACGTCCGACACAACTTTAATAATAATTTATTATTATTAAATTAACGTGTTTTGGATCACTCGCCTTTGGGCACAAAACCCAAAAACCCTGGAACTCATCTTAAAAAGAGTGTCTTGCCGATACGATTCTGCAGCCGCAGACGGCGCGTCAAACGGACGCGCTGTTTGGAAATTTCGGGCCCCCGAATATAAGGGGGGCCAACTGGGCCGGTCCGGACCGGCCGGTCCGGTCCTGTACTGTCGGCCCACGACCCAGCCGCGGGTCTGGTCCAACATGTCGCGGCCCATTGGCCGTGGCCCGCCTCAAGCCACCGGACCCGAGCAGGTCCGGTTCTTCCCAACCGACCGACCATGTGGTCGGTCTTCTTCGACGCCGCAGCAGGACCCGCAAACAGCGGGTCCTTGTTTCCTTCTGCAGCCCCGAGGTCGTTGCCTCGGTACCACCCTCCCCCGCTGACCGCGATAGGCCGTCCCGACTCCCCTGGCTCCTCCGCCTTCTGCAGCCACACCGCCACGCTACCCCGAGGTCGTCGCGCCCCAGCGCCTCCTCCGCCGGCTCCTCCTCACTACGTCGCACGCCGGACCGACGCCGCCTGCCGCTCTCCGCTCGCACCGACCGCCCTGCCGCGTTGGCTCCTCCGCTCGACCGTGCTGCCTCCTCGGCCGCGCACCACTCCGGCGCCTACCGGCAACACCCGACACTGCCTGGCCGCCGCCACTTCAAACAGAACCCCATCCTCGCCGGCCACCTCATCTGAACCTTCCGCTGCGCCACCCCGAGCTTCGGCGATCGCCCTTGCCGGAGCCGGGTCTTCCAACGGTCACCACCACCGCTCTGGTGGCCTGTTTCCAAAATCGAACGCGGTTTCGGGTTCCTCGAGACGAGGCCTTCGCAGCGCCTGCCGCCAACCGTTGATCCGACACGATTTGGCGCATCCGAAAATTGGACGAAGAACGCCCAAGAACAATAAACAAAACGGGGCTCGGGCGTTGGCCGTGTTCGTTCGGCCAATGCCCCAAATTCTAAAATTAAAGAATTTAAAAGCGATGGAATTGACAAAGGGTGGAAAAACCAACAAAACGCCTACCTCGATCCGGATGTTCGACGTTATCGACATGCCCGCTCGATCCCACTCTGATCCGCCGGAGTCTGCACCTCAATCCGGTGAAGAACAGAGAAGAACACCGAAGAACGACGAAGAACTCTAGAGAGAGATAGAGATGGAGAGAGAGAGAGGGAGGGAGGGAGGAAGAAATGGGCTTTCCCAACACTTAATGAATTTATAGAAATTCACTAAAACTATCCCAACGGGCGCGGATTCTAAAACCCTCGCGCCCGACTATTTTATCGCACGCCTGGGAAAAACGCCTCATTCCGAACTCAACGGAAGTCTCGGATTTCAGTTATGAGACTTCGTTCGAAAGTTATTCAAAAAGAAAGCCAGGGATAAAAATCACTAAGTGGACATTTTGAAATGACGGTTTTGTCTCTGGGTGACATCTCTCAAAGTAGGCCCGCGCCCGCAAAACTTATACCCCTCCTAGGGTAAACGGAATGTTCCGGATTCAACGGTGCCCTCGGTTTTCCAATCCGAGCCACCGTTTAAGAGATACTTGAGTTAAGCCGTTAAACGAATAAATTAATTATTTAATTTATCTGTTCCACACTCCGATAGCGAGCAAGGGGTCCAAACATCTCGCGCCGACAAGTTTTATGTCATTCCTAGGGTAAACACCCCATTATGGAACCATCCGTGCACTCAGATCTCTGATTCAAAACTCTGTTTAGGAGTTATCTCATTTATTTGGTGTTCCCAGTGTGAATGCACTAAAAATTTAATTCCGGCCACACCGGGGCTCGGAATCGCACGTCGTCTGAAGGCACTGCTCTGGAATAACATCAGAATTATTCCAAAGTCTTTCATAGCAAAAACCGGGTTCTTACACAGTCCCATGATCTCCTACTCCTCTGCTACAGTCATATACCTGTATAGGGACCCTTGCCCCTGTCGACACCTACAACAATATAGTCTGTTTGGGCCGAAGACATGATCTAAACAGGGTGTGAGAAATAAATCCCAATAGGCACCCACCAAAGGCCCGTTCCCAACTATCGGTGAAAATGTGCAACAGCAGTGTGCAAAAGTAAAGGCAGTAAACTAGTAAGTACTCAAAAGTAACTATCACTACCAGTTTCATTGTCATTTTAATTATTACTTATTACCTCCAAGCTTGTGCTTCGGCTTGGCAGGTATACATAGAAAATCACCTCAGTGAATATTCTAAATAGTCGTGTCCTCAGACATACTATCCTTACCCTCAGGTAACAAAACCAATACCCACAGGTGATTGCCCTCAAGCATAACGATCATTTCCCTCAGGCATACGTGAAATTTCCCTCAGGAACAGAGACTACTGCCCTCAGGCATAAACAAAGGTTACCCTCAGACCAACCAAACACTTCCCACAAGCGAATAAAACACTACCCTCAAGCTAATAGAACACTGCCATCAGGCTAATAGAACTGGGCCGAGCCCAAAGCATAACAAGCAATTTATATAAAATTTCTCTCAAGAAAATGCAATGCACAATATAATCAGGGCATACCCTCAGGTATCCTGGCCAAACGGCTAAATAGAGGAACGCACCCTCGGGGTGGTCCTAGATCCAAGCAGTGATCCCAAACAGCAGTTTAAACTTATCATTAGATTATCTACACAATTCTAGATATCTTTTTAGCAAAGGCCTCAGCCATACGACACCCCAACCATGGGCGCGTAGCACAACGGTACACAATTTCAACACAACAGTTGAAAGGAACATCAGACCACCTACCTCGATCTCCACTGATCGATATACATGAACGAAGCTTCCCGAATCGTCCAAGAACGACGTAGATCTGGGATAAAAGAATTCTTGTTCAAATGTAAATAACTTCCTTCAGAGGAAGAATTGGTAAGAACAACGTAGGGAGAGGGGAGGGCTTACTCGTATAGTCCCAACGTGATTGACAGAGGCGGAAACGGATTCCCGGTGCGCGATCGGGTGATCCTACAAGGTTCGGTCGTCCTCCTGAGCTCCAAAACGAACTCAAAGCCTCCTCTTCCAAATGAGGAGGCTACTGCCTGTTTTAAGTGAAAAAAACAAACTACACGGCATGTACTCTCAAGTACACGGTGTGTACTTTTCTTTTTTTAACTGTTCCTCTGGTGGCTTCTTTCCACCGCAGCATTGTTCATCCGTCGACATCAGTACACGATGTGTATTCCTGATTACATGGCGTGTACTATCGCTCTGTTGGCAGCTGCCCCCGTCACCTTACTGTTCACCTGCCGACTAATTATACTGTTGGAACCACTTTGTGTATAAGGTTGTATTTGTTGTTAATAGTTTTCAATGAAGATCAAAATGAAGGAGATCAAGAAGTACTCCAAATGAAGTGGAGAAATGGAAATTCAGATGATTGTTGTACTGATCATAAGTTCAAAGAACGTGTGCCAAAGGTGACACATTGTTTACAACAATGAAGAATGTGAGGTGTAATCCATCTGAGGATGATTAAAGAAGAATGGGGTTTTGATGAAGACCATGCAATTCCTCATGATTTCATAAGAACCATGCAAGAGACTTTTTGAAGAACGGAATCATATGTTTTGCATGAAGTAGATCATGACGGTTGAAGAAGAAGACAATGTGCAAGTGATTGGAATTCTGAGATGGCCATGCACATCACATTGTCACAGAAGATGATGATGTTAAAGTTGTGCCTTCAAAGAATACATATCACGATAGTGGAGTTTGTGATAAAAGCAGAAGAGTTGTTGAAGGATACAGATCACCAAGAAGAAGTGCTTTTGAGGTGATCGTGCGTGTTGACAAAGCAAACAAATGACATACAAATTTATTGACAAAGGAGATTCCATAGTGGCATGTCGAGTTCAAGGGTTGTGGTTAATGATCCATGTTTTATTCAAGAACGTCGACAAAGGAATGAATGATCTGGAGGCAGTACAAAAATAGCAGATACAAGGTCGCGCCGTTTCCCAGTGTTTGCCAAATTTTTGGGCCTGAAAATCGGCAAATGGAGAAAAGTGGTTTTGGAAAAGAGACTTGCACGCCATATACCTGAAGAAGAGGAAACTTGCGCGCCATATGTTTTTCAAGATCAGAACATCAATTTATGGCAAAGGGATAAGGGTCGCGCAAGTATTGGGTTGGTCGTGCAAGTGACCTGCGCGCCGTGAATAGACTTGCACGCTGGTGCCTAGAAGGATTGGAAACTTGTGCGCCTATTGCTTTTCAAAAACAGAACTTCAAAATATGGAAAAGGAGAGAAGGTCGCGCAAGTGAGTTGCGCGACAGAGGCTAGGGGAGATGAGCTGCGCGTCGAGACTTGCGTGCCGCCGCACAGGTTGACCAAATGCTTATAAATACTGGACCACCCCTCCTCATTTCCTACGAAGCTCAACCCTTAGAGAAAATCCGAGCTCTCGTTGCGCAGGTGTAGGAGTTGCGCAAGTGGTGAGTGGTCGCGCAAGTGGTTTAGAGAGACTTGCGCGCCAGCTCTTAGAAGTTGTGCACCGGTTGATGGTTGTGCGCCCAAGGTGATTTGGGAGAGAACGGAAGTGAGTCGCGCAGGAGTGAAGTTCAAGAAGGCAGTGTCGCGCAGGTGCTTTGGTGACACTTGCGTGCCAGTTTAGACTTCTGCACCGAAGACTTGTGTGCCGTATTGGGACTTGTGCGCCGTGTTGGGACTTGCGCGTCGGGCTTTGAGGAGAGCGCCAGGTATTGTTGAAGCACGCCCGTCTTTCTGGAGCTGCACGAAAGCTGGAAGATTTCCTGATACATTTCGGTGCAAAGTGAGATTAAAGAGGAAATCTAAATGATACATGCATGATCTCATGCATACATGGAGAACTGATTCTGACGATGCAAAGTAAGTTGATCTGCACTTATTGAGTAATCACATCAGTGGTTGTGATTCAGGAAAACGAAGACAAGAGGATCTAGTGCATTAGTCATTGCACTAAAGAAGAAGGTTTGAACTGAAAAGAGCATCAACTCTGAACTCTGATGCAAGCAAAGTCTCATGTTGAACAAGAGACAAAGACTTCAATGCAAATCTATTGAAGAGACCTTCACGTCTATAAACTGAGCGGGACTTCACCAATGGCAGTGAGCCAGGGGGAGTCAATGGGAGTGACCCGAGGGACGCAGTGAGCTATCCCTGAACAATTGTAAAGGCAGTGAGCCTGGGACAGAGTGACTGTTCCCGAACCATTGTAATCCACAACTAGTGAAGATTAGTGGAAATTGGTACGACCGGCAACTTGTCGGCGTATGCTCCTTGGACATAGCCCTTAGTGGTGAACCAAGTAAAATTGATGTGTTATCTCTTTGCATGTGAATGTTTCATTATTGATCATATTCATCATACAAGTTTAAGTAGTTCCTACCAACGTGAGAACAAGATCCACAACTTTAAGAAGAAAAAGTTGACATCCTGATTCACCCCTCCCCTCTCAGGGTGTCCCGGGGTCCTACATACACGGCGTGTAAATACCAAGTACACGCACTACTAGAAAAGGGGGCATTGGAGCCCCCCAGACTCGGGCGACCGCCATTGGCGGTCGCTATAGCTCACCATTAGCGACCGCCAATGGCGGTCGCTAACCTGCCTAAAAAAATTCAGGGGGTTTCTGCGCCCCCCCCCCCCCCCCCCCCCGCGCCCTCGATCTCCCTCGCCCTAACTCCCCTCCCTCGCCACCCTCCCTCGCGCCGCCCTCCCCTCCCCCGTCGCCCGGCCTCCCCCGCCGCCTGGCCTCCCCCGCCGCCCGCCCTCCCCCGCCGCCCGGCCTCCCCCGCCGCCCGGCCTCCCCCGCCGCCCGCCCTCCCCCGCCGCCCGCCCTCCCCCGCCGCCCGGCCTCCCCCGCCGCCTGCCATCCGGCCTCCGGCCGCCGCCCTCCGGCCTCTCGGCCCTCCCCCCCCACCCCGGACGGCACCCGCACCCCGGACAGCCCCCGGCGTGCACTCCGGACCGCCCCCCCGCACCCCGGACGCCTCCCCGCACCCCGAACAGCACCCCCCCGCGCACTCCGGACCGCCCCCCGCACCCCGGACGCCTCCCCGCACCCCGGACAGCCCCCCCCCCGCACTCGGACACCCCCCCTCCGAACCCGGACAGCCCCCCCGCACCCCGGACAGGCCCCCCGCACCCCGGACACCCCACCCCGCACCCCCGACAGCCCCCCTGCACCCCAGACAACCCCCCCTCCCCCGCACCCCGGACACCCCCGCACCCCGAACACCCCTTCCCGCACCCCTGACAGGCCCCCGACACCCCGGACACCCCTCCCCGCACCTCGGACAGCCCCCCCCCCCCGACCCCGGACACCCCCCCCCCCCTCGCTGCCCGTCCCCCGTCCCCTCACCGCCTCCTCTCCTCCAGCTCCCCGCCGCCGCCGCCGCCCGTCCCCTCCCTTGCCGCACCGCCTTTGGCTCCGGCTCCCCCTCGCTGCCTCCTCTCCCTCGCAGCACCGCCTTCGGCTCCCCTCCCTTTCAGGTTTGTAGCTCAATCAGGTAACATGAGCTTTCAGTTACATTATTATTTTATCAATGGTTCATAAACAAATGGTTAATATTTATTTTGAATATAGTTGATTTGAAAAATGTAAATGTAATAAGTATTGTGTAAATGTTTGTTATACAGATATTATTATGGATAAGAGTTGGATTGATCTTCCAAATCGAACGTCTAGAGAATATTTCAATGGCATTATGCAGTTTATTGACTTCACGAGAGGATTTGAAAGTGACTATATTAGTTGTCCATGTAGAAAATGTGCTAACAGATATCAATTCACACGAGATACTGTGAGGGAGCACCTTTTCTTTAATGGATTTCTGAAAAATTATAAGAGTTGGACTCGTCATGGAGAAGAATATGTTCGTTGTCAAAATACAGATGCAGCTCAGATGGATGTTGATGCAAGGATGACTGATCCAATGCATGAAATGCTTACTGAAATGGTACGTGGGTTTGATCCTGAAGGCATTGACATCCAGAATCTTGAGACCGGTGAGATAAATCTTCGCTCTGGTGCAGATCGTGATTCGAGGAGGTTTTATGAAGTACTTGATGATGCGAAAACAGAATTATATCCTGGATGTACTTCTTACAATAAACTGTCGTTTATCGTGGAGTTGTTGCATTTGAAGACTTTGAATAATTGGTCAGACACATCATTCGACATGCTTTTGGTTTTATTGAAAAAATTTCTTCCTGTCGACGCTAAGATTCCTGAGTCGTATTACTATGCTCGTAAGTTGACAGAGAACTTAGGTTTTACATATGAGACTATAGATGCATGTGCAAACAACTATATGTTGTTTAGAAATGAAACTGCTCATTTGGATATCTGTACGGTTTGTGGCGCTTCCAGGTGGAAAGAGAACAGGGGAAATAAGACTCATCAAAGTCAGATTGCGATACAGGGGAAACCGATTGCCGTAAAGCAAATGCGTTACTTTCCCCTTAAACCGAGGTTGAAAAGATTTTTTATGTCATCTAAAGTTTCTAATTTAATGAGATGGCATGCAGAAAGAGTTCATGAAAGTGACATGTTAACCCACCCGGCAGACTCTCATGCATGGAAGGATTTTGATAAGAGACATCCCGACTTTGCTAAAGATGTTCGTAATGTCCGATTGGGATTGGCAGTAGATGGTTTCAATCCATTCAAGTCTATGGTTGGTGCAACTCATAGCACATGGCCCGTGGTGTTGGTTCCATATAATCTTCCTCCGTGGCTTTGTATGAAGCAAAAATTTATATTACTTTCCACTCTTATTGATGGACCTAAAAGTCCGGGGGATAAGATTGATGTTTACCTTCAGCCATTGATTGATGAGTTGAATGAATTTTGGGGCGATGGTGTGATGACTTATGACTGCGAAACGAATGAAATGTTCAAACTGCATGCAGCTTTATTGTGGACAATCAATGACTTCCCAGCTTATGCAAATTTATCAGGCTGGAGTACGAAAGGGGAATTTGCTTTCCCTTGTTGCAATAAAAGTAAAAAATCTGTATGGCTTAAACATTCCAAAAAATGGGCATACATGGGTCACAGGCGTTTTCTCCCCTCCCCAGCACAGGTTCAGAAAGGACAGAGTGGCATTTGATGGTTCTAGAGAGTTCAGCCCAGCACCAAAGATCATGACAGGAGTCGAAATGTTATCGCAGATTGAGGAAGAAAACATCCGCACGGTATATGAAATTCAGGATTTGGTGGCTCCTCCAGTACGTAATATTCGTGCTGCGGGTAGGCAGCGCAGTCACAATTGGAAAAAGAAAAGTATTTTTTATAGTCTTCCGTATTGGAAAACTAACATGTTGAGGCATAATTTGGATGTCATGCACATTGAAAAAAATGTTTGTGATAATATATTGTGGACCATTTTAGGTGTCAGTGGAAAGTCAAAGGACCATGTTAATGCACGCCGTGATTTGGAAGAAATGGGTTTAAGGAAACAGTTGCATTTACAGTTAGCTGAGGGAAACAAGGCATATATGCCTGCTGCACAGTATTCGATGACTACAGAGGAGAAAGAGACATTTCTTTCCATTTTGAAGATGGTCAAGGTGCCTGATGGTTACTCTTCTAATATTTCAAAGTGTGTGAATCTGACGAGCAAGACATTGCAAGGGTTGAAAAGTCATGACAATCACATATTACTTCAGCAGTTGATTCCAATCGCAATTTGTGATTGTTTATCCCCCAATGTTGTTCAGCCCTTGATTGAGATGAGTAATTTTTTTAGACAGCTTTGTTTAAGAAATCAACGAATGAGTGATTTAAAAAGTTTGCAGGACCGAATTGTACTTACGCTTTGTCACTTTGAGAAACTTTCCCCCCCCCCTCATTTTCGATGTTATGGTCCACTTGACAGTGCACCTAACTGATGAAGTAATGGCTGCTGGTCCAGTGCAATTCAGGTGGATGTATCCTATTGAACGGTATTTGAGTACATTGAAAAGATTTGTACGCAACAGAGCTCGTCCAGAGGCATCAATAGCCAATGGTTATTTGATGGATGAGTGTACTACCTTTTGTGCAGAATATCTTACGGATGTTGAAACAAAATTAGATAAGCCCTCTCGGATTCATGATGGTCCAGTTGGAGAAGGAACCACATTTGATATGGACAAAATCGAGTGGATACAAGCACATCGATATATCTTGTTCAATACTCCATCAGTTGCACCATTAATGCAGTAAGTATCTTATCAATGTGCTTGTATAACTTTTACATGTTTTCTTTGCATAAGTTGATCTTTTAAACATCGCGTAATCATTTGCAGGAAACACATTAATGAGATAAAAGAAGAGATGCATCGTGCGGCTGAGTTGCAAATTCAACAATCTCATTATGCGGCATTTCATGATTGGTTCAAGGATTATGTATGTATAAATTGATTTTCATTATGAGTGAAGTATTAAACTAATTCTTTCTGCATATATCAGTATTGATTTTTATAAATTATGTAGGTTCGTAAGCTGAGGGAGTTAGGGGACCCCACGCTACCTGAAGTATTTATCCAACTGGCTGAGGGTCCATCTATAACGGCTCGTCGTTATAAAGCTATTGATGCTAATGGTTTTCGATTTCGCATTAAAGATGTTGACGACAAACGAGCAACACAAAACAGTGGCATCGGTTGTCCCTTTGTCAATTCTGGTTATTACTATGGTCAATTGATAGACATCATTGAAGTTGTATACACACACGGTTTGAAGTACATATTGTTAAAGTGTAATTGGGTTGATCCAGTGCGTGGATGTAAAGTCGATCAATATCAGTTTTCATTGGTGAATTTTAACTATATGTTATACAGAAATAATGAACGAGTTGAGAATGAACCTTTCATCTTGACATCACAAGCGGAACAAGTATTCTTCGTTACTTTGCCTTCGGATCCAAGTTGGCAAGTTGTTGTCAAAATGTCTCGGCGAGGAGTGTTTTTATTTGAAGAAGATGAACCCGAGACTGTTCCGTTTGTTTACCAACAACTTGATCAACATACCGTAGTTCAACGTGAAGAAGATATTTATTGGGTCAGAGCGGCTGTTGAAGGAGAAACGGTTGATTTGCATGCTTAATGAAAGGTATAATTGTTTTCCCGCTATTTAGTAGAATGTCCTAGGATATCATAAATTATCTAATCATTTTATAAATCCTTATAAGTTTTAATCCTCACTTTTGTAAGTTAATTCAGTCATAAATATTTAGGTTGATTAACTTTCTGATTTTTTAAAATTCATTCACTACTAATTATTCAATCCATTTTTTGTTTGATTAACAGTTGTACAAGTTTGATTTATTAAGAACAATCCAATTTATCTTTTAAACACTTTGGACTCATTACTGATATTTTGTATGATTGCAGACATGTCAGGGGAAGAGGCAGAAAATCCACATCATCCATCTGAGGCATCTACGTCTCAGGGTCGAGGTATGTTTGACAGTCATTCTCTATATTATTTATGTAATTAACATATATATATATATATATATAACATTTGTCAATTTATATATAAAATTGTTTTCAACAGGATCAGACTCGGCTGCTTCTTCCTCTCGCAGAAGAGGCCCTGGTCGTGGCATATTAGCATGGAATTCCGACACGACGATAGATGTTTCATTTGATGAGGTATTTCATCCCGTGGGACCGAATGCCCCGGCATTTATTCGTCAGCTGGGTCATATCATACGTGACCCACATCGATTTCCATTGACCACGCGTGATTGGGCTTCTATCCCTCAGGACACATTAGATCGTCTATGGAGGGAGGTTCAGGTAAGAAAATAATTTTACTTTATTTCCTATTTATAAATAATACTAATATGTTTGATTATTTTCATTATAGCAAAATTTGAAAGTATGCCCTGAAGAGTTTCGGCCCGTGTGTATGAGCAAATGCCGTAAGCTGTGGAAAGATTATAAAGGCAAAGTGAAGAGGGACCACTGGGTACCAAATGTGGGTGCCCCTGACATTTTGGAAAAAGTCCCGAGAGGTGTCCTCCCGGCTCAGTGGCGTGACTTGGTTGCATATTGGTCTACTGAGGGTGTTGCGGTTTGTATATTAATTATTTTGCTGTATATATATTTTCAAGAATATGTGATTTGTTTGAAATTTGAATGAATTGAATGTAGGAGGTGTCAACACGCCATTCAGAGAATCGAGCGTTGCAGGGACCAGCTCACAGGCTCGGGACTCGTCACGTGTCTCAGATCCGACATGAGGTATATATTATTCACTTTTTAATTTATTAATTAATATGGTTTTGTGTTTATATTCTTTTAATATACAGTTGCGAGGGCAAGGTGCAGCAACTGATAAAATGTCGGTGTGGATAAGGACTCGTGATCGCAATGATCCAGAGGTTGCAGCATTGATAGTAAGTGTTTGTACTTACCAATAATTACATAAATCTATATATTAACATATATATATTTATATATATTTAAATATTTCACAGGATCAATTTGAAGCTGAGTTAGAACATCTGCCAGAGGACCAGCGACAGCTTCCCATGCGACGGGATGAGATCTTTCATCGCATTATTGGTCGGGACGGGCATGGCTATAGTTTGACCTATGGAGCAGGGATTCCTCGTTCTGTAGTGTCACGCGCTGCGGTTGTCGGTCCTGCTGTTGCTCATATGACACAGCAGATGTCAGATTTTGAGGCACGGCTGCGCGCTTCCGAGGAGACAAATGCGCAATTGACAGCTGAGGTTAGAGCACTGCGGGAATATGTGCGTCGAGCTGATGGTACAGGGGATCATACGACGCAGGTATATACTGTATTTATTTATTTAATTTAAATTATTTTTGTTATTAAAATATTTATAATGTTTATTTGTTGTAGGCACCTGGCCCACCAGAAGGAGGTAGCAGTGATGGCAACGCGTGACGCACCATATATTCACGAGATATGTTTTTTGTTTTTACTGGTAGGGTTGACATTGATGTACTGTATTTATTCATTTAAGTAATGCATTATTACCATCCATGGTGGTCTTTTAAATATTTTATACACATATTGAGTTTTTGATCAGATAATCTTGAATGATTCTACATTTGAAAAAGTCGAACTAATTCCAACAGATCAATAAATCTGATATTATAGATTATGTATTATTAATATATTTTTTATAAATTTTTGTATGGTATCGATAAAAGAAATATGTATTAATTAGATGTTATCACTTTTATTTTTCACTTTTGTAATCAATGGGATGACCTTTGCACCCCCGAAGAACCCCCCGCACCCCCGTACTGCCCCCCGCCACCCCCGTACAGGCCCCCGCCACCCCCGTACAGCCCCCCGCACCCCCGTACAGCCCCCCCCCCCCCCCCCCCCCGCACCCCCGTACAGCCCCCCGCACCCCCGTACAGCCCCCCGCACCCCCGTACTGCCCCCCGCCACCCCCGTACAGCCCCCCGCCACCACCGTACAGCCCCCCGCACCACCGTACAGCCCCCCGCACCCCCGTACAGCCCCCCCCCCCCCCCCCCGCACCCCCGTACAGCCCCCCGCACCCCCGTACTGCCCCCCGCACCCCCGTACAGCCCCCCCGCACCCCCGTACAGCCCCCCGCACCCCCGTACTGCCCCCCGCCACCCCCGTACAGCCCCCCGCCACCACCGTACGGCCCCCCGCACCCCCGTACAGCCCCCCGCACACCCGTACAGCCCCCCCCCCCCCCCCCCCCCGCACCCCCGTACAGCCCCCCGCACCCCCGTACTGCCCCCCGCACCCCCGTACAGCCCCCCGCCACCCCCGTACAGGCCCCCGCCACCCCCGTACAGGCCCCCGCCACCCCCGTACAGCCCCCCGCCACCCCCGTACTACCCCCCGCCACCCCCGTACAGCCCCCCGACACCCCCGTACAGCCGCCCGACACCCCGTACAACCCCCCGCACCCCCGTACAGCCCCCCGCACCCCCGTACAGCCCCCCGCCACCCCCGTACAGCCCCCCGCCACCCCCGTACAGCCCCCCGCCACCCCCGTACAGCCCCCCGCCACCCCCGTACAGCCCCCCGCCACCCCCATACAACCCCCCGCACCCCCGTACAGCCCCCCGCCACCCCCGTACAGCCCCCCGTCACCCCCGTACAGCCCCCCGATTGTGCCGTTTTCAGCAGCGCGGCGCGCGCTGAAATGGCGCGTTGGGGGGTCAAAACCACCCGAACGACTTCCGAATGCCACGAAACCGTACGACAACATCCGGGGCGTGAATTTTGAAATGTTCGGCCAGACGGCACCTCATTCGGAGGTGTCGTGTGACCGCGGCGGCCGGAAACGCATTTCCGGCGCCGTTAAACACCAAAACGGCGTGCGGCGGTCTGATTCGGAGAAAACGTGCTCCAAACGACCTGAAACCGCACGAGAACGATAGAAATATTATTCCTGAGATGCAGGAGGAGGCCGCACGTCCATCGGACGTGCGGTGCGCGCGGCACGTCCGATTGTGCCGTTTTCAGCAGCGCGGCGCGCGCTGAAATGGCGCGTTGGGGGGTCAAAACCACCCGAACGACCTCCGAATGCCACGAAACCGTACGAAAAAATCCGGGGCGTGAATTGTGAAATGGTCGGCCAGACGGCACCTCATTCGGAGGTGCCGTGTGACCGCGGCGGCCGGAAACGCGTTTCCGGCGCCGTTAAACACCAAAACGGCGTGCGGCGGTCCGATTCGGAGCAAACGTGCTCCGAACGACCTGAAACCGCACGGGAAAGATAGAAATATTATTCCTGGGATGCAGGAGGAGGCCGCACATCCATCGGACGTGCGGTGCGCGCGGCACGTCCGATTGTGTCGTTTTCAGCAGCGCGGCGCGCGCTGAAATGGCGCGTTGGGGGGTCAAAACCACCCGAACGACCTCCGAATGCCACGAAACCGTACGACAACATCCGGGGCGTGAATTGTGAAATGGTCGGCCAGACGACACCTCATTCGGAGGTGTCGTGTGACCGCGGCGGCCGGAAACGCGTTTCCGGCGCCGTTAAACACCAAAACGGCGTGCGGCGGTCCGATTCGGAGCAAACGTGCTCCGAACGACCTGAAACCGCACGGGGACGATAGAAATATTATTCCTGAGATGCTGGAGGAGGCCGCACGTCCATCGGACGTGCGGTGCGCGCGGCACGTCCGATTGTGTCGTTTTCAGCAGCGCGGCGCGCGCTGAAATGGCGCGTTGGGGGGTCAAAACCACCCGAACGACCTCCGAATGCCACGAAACCGTACGACAACATCCGGGGCGTGAATTGTGAAATGTTCGGCCAGACGGAACCTCATTCGGAGGTGCCGTGTGACCGCGGCGGCCGGAAACGCGTTTCCGGCGCCGTTAAACACCAAAACGGCGTGCGGCGGTCCGATTCGGAGCAAATGTGCTCCGAACGACCTGAAACCGCACGGGAACGATAGAAATATTATTCCTGAGATGCAGGAGGAGGCCGCACGTCCATCGGACGTGCGGTGCGCGCGGCACGTCCGATTGTGTCGTTTTCAGCAGCGCGGCGCGCGCTGAAATGACGCGTTGGGGGGTCAAAACCACCCGAACGACCTCCGAATGCCACGAAACCGTACGACAACATCCGGGGCGTAAATTTTGAAATGGTCGGCCAGACGGCACCTCATTCGGAGGTGCCGTGTGACCGCGGCGGCCGGAAACGCGTTTCCGGCGCCGTTAAACACCAAAACGGCGTGCGGCGGTCCGATTCGGAGCAAACGTGCTCCGAACGACCTGAAACCGCACGGGAACGATAAAAATATTATTCCTGAGATGCAGGAGGGGGCCTCACGTCCATCGGACGTGCGGTGCGCGCGGCACGTCCGATTGTGTCGTTTTCAGCAGCGCGGCGCGCGCTGAAATGGCGCGTTGGGGGGTCAAAACAACCCGAACGACCTCCGAATGCCACGAAACCGTACGAAAACATCCGGGGCGTGAATTGTGAAATGGTCGGCCAGACGGCACCTCATTCGGAGGTGCCGTGTGACCGCGGCGGCCGGAAACGCGTTTCCGGCGCCGTTAAACACCAAAACGGCGTGCGACGGTCCGATTCGGAGCAAACGTGCTCCGAACGACCTGAAACCGCACGGGAACGATAGAAATATTATTCCTGAGATGCAGGAGGAGGCCGAACGTCCATCGGACGTGCGGTGTGCGCGGCACGTCCGATTGTGTCGTTTTCAGCAGCGCGGTGCGCGCTGAAATGGCGCGTTGGGGGGTCAAAACCACCCGAACGACCTCCGAATGCCACGAAACCGTGCGACAACATCCAGGGCGTGAATTGTGAAATGGTCGGTCAGACGACACCTCATTCGGAGGTGCCGTGTGACCGCGGCGGCCTGAAACGCGTTTCCGGCGCCGTTAAACACCAAAACGGCGTGCGGCGGTCCGATTCGGAGCAAACGTGCTCCGAACGACCTGAAACCGCACGGGAACGATAGAAATATTATTCCTGAGATGCAGGAGGAGGCCGCACGTTCATCGGACGTGCGGTGCGCGCGGCACGTCCGATTGTGTCGTTTTCAGCAGCGCGGCGCGCGCTGAAATGGCGCGTTGGGGGGTCAAAACCACCCGAACGACCTCCGAATGCCATGAAACCGTACGACAACATCCGGGGCGTAAATTGTGAAATGTTCGGCCAGACGGCACCTCATTCGGAGGTGCCGTGTGACCGCGGCGGCCGGAAACGCGTTTCCGGCGCCGTTAAACACCAAAACGGCGTGCGGCGGTCCGATTCGGAGCAAACGTGCTCCGAACGACCTGAAACCGCACGGGAACGATAGAAATATTATTCCTGAGATGCAGGAGGAGGCCGCACGTCCATCGGACGTGCGGTGCGCGCGGCACGTCCGATTGTGTCGTTTTCAGCAGCGCGGCGCGCGCTGAAATGGCGCGTTGGGGGGTCAAAACCACCCGAACGACCTCCGAATGCCACGAAACCGTACGACAACATCCGGGGCGTGAATTGTGAAATGGTCGGCCAGACGGGACCTCATTCGGAGGTGCCGTGTGACCGCGGCGGCCGGAAACGCGTTTCCGGCGCCGTTAAACACCAAAACGGCGTGCGGCGGTCCGATTCGGAGCAAACGTGCTCCGAACGACCTGAAATGAGATTATTTCTTGAATCGAAGTTTTTAAATTATTATAGCACAATGATTTGATATTATATATATATTAAATATATATTAAATATATATTAAAACATTTAAAATATTATATATATATATATATATATATTTAAAATATTGTATTTAATAGTATATATATGAATATTTTTACACACACATATATATATATATATATATTTATATATTTATATTAAATTCAATAAAAAAAATTTAAATTTTTTTTTTTTTTTATAATAGCGACCGCCAATGGCGGTCGCTGAAGGCCGACCTGCCGGGCACCTATAGCGACCGCCATTGGCGGTCGCTAAAGGCCTCTAGCGACGAGGCAACAGCGACCGCTAAAGCCCTTTAGCGACCGCCAATGGCGGTCGCTGCGCGGCCGCTAAAGCCCTTTAGTGACCGCCAATGGCGGTCGCTAATGGGCTTATTTATAGTAGTGACGGCGTGTAGTCGGTTTTTACACCCTTCATCACCGACAGGCCTACACGCCCTGTATACTCATCACACACGACCAAAGTACACGGCGTGTGTCAAAGTACACGGCGTGTACCCACAGAATTTGGGATTTCCCCATTTTCCTTATTTTCTCAAAAACACTCAAGGAAAGAGGAAAAGAAGAAACTCATACCTCAAAAATAAGAACCGAGTTTTTACACAAAGTTCTGCCTCGCCATTCACAGCAGAACCCGAAGCCACCGGACGGTCGTCCCCTGGCCGTCCCTTGCTTGCCACGAACCAGGCTGAGCCGCTGAAACAAAACCCTCATACCTCACCCTCACATTTTTCTTCTGAACCTGAACACATCATGCCTCGCTGCTTCCCCCTACTTTTCTCTCATGAAGCCCTAACCCGAACAAACCCGTCGCCCTCTCTTCCTCGACCTCGCTCGCCCCCACTCTGCAACCCTACTCACCCGCACGCCGCGAACCACCCTAAGCTCGTACCACCACTCTGCTCGGACCAACAACCCTTCTCCCTTCCAGCTTCACCCGCTGCTAACCGAACCCCACCACTGGCCAAACCTTGTCGCGGCCTGACCTCCACCGCACTCCTCCCTTGCCGCTGTGCACATCGCTGAGACCCCCCCGTTTTCCCCCTTTTCTCTTCCACGCCAAACCCTTCCCCCCTCTTCATTTATTTCTTCTTCTTTTTTTTTCTATTTTATTATATTATCTAATATATATATATTATAATATATATATCACATACAATACAAATAATATATATAACATTATAACATATAATAAATAATAGTATAGATTATAGTAATATATATATATATATATATATATATAACAATAATAATAAATTTACTTATATATATTTTTATATTAAGAATTTTATAATATTATTAAACTAATATAATAGTTATTATATATATATATATATCAGTAATAGTTAATACCTCTAATAAATATATATAACAGTAAATACAAATATGCATTTATATATATTTATAGTATTCGCATTTTTCTAATTCTGACACGTTTTGTGTTTTTTGGTGGTTCTGCACAGGGGGAGTTGGGAGTGCAAAACAAATTGTGGGCACTTCACGAAAAAGGCGCAAAAATATTTTCGAGGTCGTTGCAGGGGGTTGTTTGCACTTATAGGGAGTTCACTTAAAGGTTGGCGACGTGCACATAAAAGCGCGCCGCGTGGATTTGTTGATTTGTAGAGGGAAGAAATTAGCTCGCCGCGCGCACATCAATTTCATTCAGTTAGGAGCAACTGCTCCGGTGACAAGCACGGGAGGAGCAGGGCAGTGAAAGCTACACGTGGAGGCGATGGAACACCTCAGACGAGATTCCAGAGGCTTCTACTAGTCATTAGCATACGCGACGGGCACGAAATCATTGAGACACCAGAGGGCGAAGTGCGGGATAGAGGGAACTCGATACAGGCAGCGAGGCTTTGATCCAGACTAGGGGAGCAGAGCAAGAGGAGCATACAACATCTTCCTTGCGAGCGGATTGGAGTACCGAGTCATTGCATTTCATATATCGATTCTTAGGGCGGGACATTGAGCGCATTCCAGCATCGCATCCACCATTGAGCAGCAGGAATTAGTACTTTCAGGATAATTAGCAAGGAGTTCGAACATCTTAGTTTTCATTGTGCTCTGTTTTTCTGCAACTTATTTCAATATGAATTTCATTGATCTTAATTCTATTGTTGCATTAAAACCAACCATTATGTCCAGCTAAATTCCTTCAGGGGGAGGGGGAATAAGCTGGTTGATTAGGTTTGTTTAGTCTGATTCATGCACTGCATCATTTCCTGGCGTGTCTCTCTCACTCGGAACGGATTTATGTTCAAAACAACAAGGTCGAGTGAAAACCGTTCTTGATTGAATTTTAATGAAAACTGTTTCAATTTGAGGTACTCACTGACAAGTGAGTTATGCTCGAATGAGAGAGACACATTGAACTCAACTGACAAGTTGAGCTCAGTGACATTTGACTTGTTTTCGCCATTGGATGGAATGACTTTTACAGTCGAAGGACTGTAAGAGCTATTTCATCACAAATTGACCAGATGACAAATTTGGCCAGTTGTTTTTAGTCAGATCCATATTTCTTAACTTCAGTGCATGAACAAGGGTAAACAATATTGAAATTGGCTAGTGGACCTTCTCCCCCTACTCATATATTGGTTGTTTACACCACAATTTCCCTTACTGCTCTGTTTACTCCCCCGTCACTCACCAATTCACCTTCATTTTTTCACACACTAATTCTCATTCACTCCACTTCGCCACCACCAACTATTTTTAATTGTTTTTGTGTGTGTGTTTTTGTTTAGTTTATTTTTTTTAGATCGTCAAACACAATATGAGACCTCCATATGGTTTGATCCTGTCTTGCCACTGTCCTAAGGAGTAAGTAGGTTATAATTTTTAGTTTGTCGTCCGTGCCCAACGACGCGCGAGCGTGCAGCCTCATTCATCAACAAACACTTTTAAGATTTTAAGCACAATCACTAGATGAAACAATATGTGAAACATCTTTTTTAAGATAAACTATGATTGTTTTTCTTCTATTATGCCTCCCTCCATTAATTTCATTTTTTAATGGTTTAGAATAATTTATCAAGATAAATTCATTTCTTTACATCAATTATAATAAATTAAGATCAGGAGATTTATTCCCTTTCTCCTAAAATCACCCCACCCATCTGTCCAAAACAACATGCACAATACAAAAAAAGGGTGACTCAGCAAAGCCTGACCATCTCCTACTGATGCTATGTCTGCTAGTTCCTGGTCAAAATAATCAGTTGGGTTTGCGCCGCCGCCCCAATTTCCCCGGGCATTATCGATCTCTCTCTCCCAACGTCTGTGGATCCGCTTCCGGCATGAAAGCCTCAACCACGATTCGTCGGCTTCTCTATGAATTCACTTCCAAGCAGCCTCACGTCGTCACATTCCCCCACGATTCCGGCATCCCCCCCCAAAACCCCTCCGACTTCCCTTCGAATCCGCTTCGCGTTTCCGCTCCCGCCCATGAAGCCAATATTCTCAAAGAAATCCTCTCAATTTTGCGCACAGAGAGCCCAATGGAGGATAGTCTTGAACGGTACGCTCTCTCTCTTTACCCCGATATGGTAACCTCTGTTCTCTGCGAAGAATCGAATCCCGAGAAGGCCTTTCGATTCTTCATCTGGGCGATGAGGCGGAAGAGCCTGCGATGTTTCGATTCGCATAATCTGGTCATCGATAAGCTTGTCCGGGACGATGGATTTGGATTGTTTTGGGGCGCCCTTGAAGAGGTCAAACGCTGTGGGTTTCCCGTACCCTCGCTCGCTTTTTGTGTACTTGTTCAGGCATACGCCAAGTCGGGTGCGGACCAGAAGGCCGTGGAATCCTTCTGCAGGATGAAGGACTTCGACTGTCAACCTGATGTGTTCACTTACAATACATTTTTGCACTTCTTGTTTCAGAAAAACCTGGGCTTGTTAGCACTAGCAGTTTACAACGAGATGCTGAAATTGAATCTTTGCCCAAGTCGAGCCACATTTTCCATTTTAATCGATGGACTGTGTAAAACGGGGAAGACCCAGGAAGCACTCAAGCTGTTCGACAATATGAGTCATCACGGTGTAACTCCGGACACTACCACATATACAATAATTCTCTCTGGTTTGTCGCAGGCCAACAGAACTGATGAAGTACGCAGCATGCTATGCTCGATGAAACAGAGTGGGTGCTATCCTAATGAAGTCACATATACCTCATTGCTGAATGGGTTTTGCAGGTTCGGTGAGATGGATGAAGCCATCTCTGTTCTGCACTCTTTCCAGAAGGATGGCTACATCCTCGACCTGCAGGGGTATAGCTGTTTGATTGATGGATTGTTTAAAGCCCGGAGGTTCAAAGAAGCACGAGAGTGGTATAGGAAGATGTGTGACGATGGCATCATGCCTGATATCGTTCTCTACACTATCATGATCTGGGGCTGTTTGAAAGAGGGCATGCTCACAGATGCTCTGAGGTTGGTTAATGAAATGACAGAGAGAGGTCTAGTTCCAGATACCCATTGTTACAATGCTTTGATCAAGGGATTCTGTGATGCAGGTCTTCTGGACAAGGCCCGCTCTCTTCAGCTTGAGATTTCAAAGAACGGTTGCTTCCCTGACACAAGTACATATACCATCATCATCTGTGGTTTGTGCAGGATTGGGCTTTTGAGAGATGCCCAGGATATATTTGAGGAGATGGAAAAACATGGCTGCCTTCCATCTGTAGTGACCTTTAATTTTCTTATTGACGGCCTTTGTAAGGCTGGAGAACTTCGGGAAGCTCATCTACAGTTTTACAAGATGGAGATCGGGAAAAATCCTTCATTATTCGTACGGCTCACGCAAGGTTCTGACCGGGTTCATGATACCAGCAGCCTTCAGTCGATGGTGCAGCGCTTAACAGAGTCAGGGCAGATTCTCAAGGCTTACAGCATTCTCACAAAACTTGTTGACAGTGGGGTTGTGCCAAACATCGTAACTTACAACATTCTCATCAATGGCTATTGCAAGTCACGAAACGTAAATGTGGCTTTCAATCTCTTTCGGGAGCTTCAACTTAAAGGGTTATCCCCTACTTGCGTCACATACGGGATTTTAATAGACGGGCTTCAATCAGTTGGCAGAGAAAAAGATGCATTTTCCCTGTTTGATCATATGCTGAAGGGCGGTTGCACTCCAAATCTAGCAGTCTACAAAATACTCATGATTTGGTCATGCCGGAATGGAAGGCTTCCGGTGTCCTACAATCTTTGGTTGAAGCGTCTGAGGAATCATTCTGGACGAGAATATGGGCCGATCTTACAAGTGGAAGAACATTTTGAAAGAGGAGAAGTGGAACAGGCAGTCCGTTCCTTGCTTGAGATGGATTTCAAGTATAATGATTTTGAGTTGGCACCTTATGTCATTTGGATAATCGGCTTATGCAATGCCGAAAAACCTGATGAAGCTTTTAAGATTTTCTCCATGCTCATGGAATGGAGAATTACTGTCAATGCCGAAGGCTGTGTTGCGTTGATTAAGGCATCATGCCAGAGAGGGGATCTGAATAGAGCTGTGAATATTTTCCGTTATTGTTTGGATAAAAGGTTCATGTTATCATCAGGAGTTTGCAACATGTTCCTCCAATCTCTTCTTCAGTCCGAGGATTACATTACACATGTGTTTGGTTTTCTTAGGAAGATGAAATCTTTGAGGTATGATCCGGGTATTCTGGTTTACACGACAAAGTCTCTTTTGCATAGTCGTAGGAGAACTCGAAAAGAAGAAGGTCATTAGTTGGATAAATCAGCCATTTCCATGGAATAATTATTCATAGGTTTGTATATTGATTCATTTAAACTAAGTTTTTTTTATTTGGTGATATTCACCTTTTAATTCTTGTTACCAAGGATTCTCATAACGCTAGTTTGTGTATATTTATATATTTTTCATTTAAACCAAGTCCTCACGTAGCCTTTTCTCCCCTTAATTTTTATTATTAAGGATATTGTGTACAGGATACAGCAATAAAACATTTTACTATCAGTAATGGAATTTTGTTTAGCTATTTATTTGTTTTGATTTGTATATTTGTCAAAATCCATGCCCCATGCACTTTGCAGCTATACACGTGTATCATAAACAACACTTACAACCATTGTAAAAAGCAAGAGGCCTTGTGTCCTAAGGTCACCTTGTTAGTTTGTTCATGGCTATCACAGAATTCATGCATCAGGCCTGACTTGGAGTTGATGGAAATTTGACCATTTGACTTGTGGAGAATTTAAGTTTCTGGAAAGTGAAAATATTTTGAGAAGGGTAAATTTTGGTTTAACTTTGATTATGCTGCATTAGCTAAGCAAGTTCTGCAAGTTAATTTATTTTAACTTCAGAATTATACACCCGAATTGACTTTCCTGTGCACTTCCACTTTTTTTCTCAAATCATTTGCACGTTTCATATGCAGAACAGAGCAAGACACATTGCTTTCCAACTACTGACGTTAATGGACTCCAATAACCTTTTATCCTCATCCAGACCTCAAGCTGTTGTGGTTGCATCAACGAACAGGTTAAATGGATTGATTTTTTATATCTACAATAAAGAAATTATTTTTTTAGATATTTTTATTGGCAATTCAGGGTTTTGTCCACTTTTCTTTTTCATTGGAAATTCATTATGAGTTTTATTAAACTGATGGAGGTTGTCCAGCTGATTGCCTATTTTTAAAGATCCAATTACATTGCCACCTATTCCTGAAGGTTTTGGATCTGCCGAGTCGATGCGATTGTCCCTGGATCAAGGTCTCGGTCTGGGTGTTTTGATGCTGAAATTGAAGACCGCACTGAAAGAAAAGTATTATCAAATACTCTTGGTATGATCGTTGCTTTGAAATTTCATGTTTTCAATTATTCAATTAAAACCTGTAGTCATTTTGGCAAGTTGTTAGCTGTTCCTTTGGAAGCACATAAATATGGTTTCAGTTGTGGGGTTAGCTTGGATTGAATGTGTTGTGCGGCTGTTAAAAATTGTTCAGCTTTACTCGAGGAGATTGACATTGGATCGCAGTGGTTGCCATACAAGCCATAGCCGCATCTTAACAATTGACGACAGGAAGCTAGCAAGCTCAGTGATGTTACAGTGCAAATTTCAAGGGCATCACGGGATGATATTGAAGCTTTGAAAGATTTAAAGGTTTGTGAACTTTATCCTTTTTGTTGTGTGCTGTGCTATGATGAATTCAAACAGTGTTTTTTCACCGGCAGAGAAAGCTTCAGAAAGCAGAGGTGGCAATTTAGGTTCACAGGTTGGGTCTGTGCTGGGTTGGCCATCCCGTGAATCCATTTAAGCTCAATCCTAACTCGATCTATTTAATTAAATGGGTCGAGTCGACCCAACCCATTTATGAAAGGTTCAACTCTGGCACGTCCCGCCAACACGTTTAACTTTAACTTTATAACATAGACTGCATCATGACATGTTCAACTACTTAATGTCACATAAACTCAATGACCTAACCAAATTGATCTATTCCAATTAGACTAAAACTAACCTAATTAATATGAAACTTATGTCATCCATGTTGCAACTCGATCCTTTGAAACCATTTATAATAAATAACGTGTTATAAATATGTTGAATTATTTCAAATTAAGTTGATTATAAGAAAAAATATATTATTATTATATTTTTAATTGGGTTACATGGATTAGATGGGTTAAGAATGGTCAACCCGGACCCGGCCTGAATGTAATTCGTGTTAGATTACTCAACCCAATTACAACCCAAACCCATATGCTTGACCCAAATCTGTTTAACTTGTGTTGTGTCGGGTTCAAAATTTGCACCTCTAGTTTGGTGGCCTGTTAAACACTCTTGAGGCCTTTTCAAATTTCAAGGCTTGGAATGCCCCTTTGCGGGGGTGTTCTTTTGCATGGACTTCCAGGATGTTCAAAAACTACCCTTGTGAAAGCAGCAGCATTCTGGATATTATTTTTTGACGTGGGTGAAAGTCATTGATTTGAAACGGTTATTGTTTTGCCTTCTTCCATGAATGCTTATTGTCTTGGAATCTTCATGATGCTTTTTTCTTGGTTTTTTAAAATCTGTTGCCTAACTTCATGACGCTATTGACACATTTCACACTATTAGATCGGATTGAAGGCTGTCCAAGTCAAAGAAATGATTTTGTTCGTATTCCCCTCTTCCTGTTGCCATCCCATACCTGAGTTCATGCCGTTTTGGGAAATTCTTGTTTTGACCATCACAAATAGTCTTCATGCAATTAATGCTGCACTCCTGCGCCCAGGATGGTTTGATCTAGTAAGCTTCTTCCCTACTTAATCTGCCCATTTAAGGTTGTGTTTGATAACACTTATTGAAAAGTGATTATGACACCTATCACTTATGATCACGTTTTTTTTGTTTAAGTGTTTCCATATTGCTTATTGAAAAAGTGTTTGTCTAAGAAAGTGTTTTTTCAGAATCAGAATGAACACTGCTTATTTTTTTGAAACTCCTTATTGCAAGTGACAAAACCAAGTTCTTCACAGGGGCTGACATGGCCGACACCACTGTGTGGGATTGCCATTTCCGAGCTGCAAGTGAATCATCGATGCATTTTCATTAACAGGAGGGAAAATCGAGTCATATTCATTGTTCATGAAGAACCCATTTTCCAGGTATTTTCTGTTTGGCTCTGCCATTTCAGATTCTGGTGTATTGAGTTTTTTGCTGTTTGCTGTGTTTAAATGCTTGTTTATGCATGCAGATGAACAATTGATTCACCAAGAATAATTTGAAGATATAATTTCATTTTGAGCATGTTTGACTAAACTTCGAAATGGTGATTGGAGATATAATTTGAATAATTACTCGTTGTTTTTACCTTCTACATCTTATATTGATTTGTTTTTGCTACATCAATCAATTTTTATGTATGACCAACATTGGAAATTATCCAAGGGAGTGGTGTGAAGGGCTGGTGGGAGAATAACTCTGTGCATTGGGGATACAAACACAAAGCTCTGATGGACGACAATACCGTAGAGTTTTGTGGCAACATTGGATTACCAAGACTTATTTCAACTTCGGACGAGACTAAGAGATCTTTTGCCTTATTCTTTACCGAGGTTGCTGAAATAGCATGTGTACAGTTCAAGTAAAACACACAATCACAATCACAATCACACTCTCAAATCATATTATTGTTATTTCTGGAATCAATTCATGCACATGTACCATATTTGGAGAACAGCTCTTCATCATTTGCTACATAGCGTGTAAGATACTATATTTTGATTCGTTAAGCAATAGTCGTATCAGAATTTGGCGCTCTTACGGGGATAGTTTGTCATTTGTTAGGTGTATATGTTTTTTATTTTTAAAAAGTCAAAAAAGGTGTTATCACTTTCTATTTATTTCACTTATGAAATTTAACTCATATTTTTCTTCATTATTACATGCAATTTACACCTGTGAGACTATAATGACCCGTATCGTTACGGGTTCGTGAATTTTAGAGAGAATTAGAATTTTGAGCTTTGAAGGGTGTTCTTGAGAATTTGGAATGGATCGGAATGCTGAGAGCTGAGACCTCTTTATAAGGTGTTTATGCACGTTTGGATGTTTCAATGGCGCTCGGGGGTGTCGAGCAGGGGTCAGGGGTGGCAGGCTGTTGCCTTAAGTAACAAACCCACCGATTACCCGGTTTGGGTACACCGGGTACCCGGTTTGGGTACACCGGGTACCCGGTTTGGGTACACCGGGTACCCGGTTTGGGTACACCGGGTACCTAGTGAGGCCCCCAGAAGCTGGGTAACCCCTGGGGTGTCACTGGGTACCTGGTGGCCTCCAACTAGGTATCTGATGACTGTTTAGAGCTTTTTTTTTTTAAAAAAAAAATTGTTTTAATTAATTAATTGTTTTTTAATTAAAACATTTCTTCTCCCCTGACCTAACACCCCCCATCCCCCCGGGCTCCTGAGGATCGTATATTGTTGAATCAAAGTGTCCTTTGAAGTCAGAACTTTCTCTTGGCAAATCTAAGGGAGGCCCTAGAATCTTTCTTGCCATTTCTATCATCTTGTTGTTGTTTTGGCTTAATCCCCGTTGCAAGGCCTATTTGTTTGTTTTTTTTGATTTCAGATGAACAAAGTCAGATTAAGATGCGATATTGAACGAGTTCACTCATATAAGCTCGAGGTAGGTGGTTCCTTTGATATCTCACCACATGTTGCGTTTATGTGTATGTTGTGCATGCGTGTGCTTTGGGGTCTGGGTTTAGAAATTGTGCGAAGGAGTCAAATAGATTCTAAATTGAATGTTATGCTATGTTAGAGCCTGCTAGAAGCAGAGTGGGCCCTCTGCGCATAGTTGGTGGTTTTAGAGATGCCTGACGACTATGATGCCTTGGGGTGCTACCTTGGATTGCATGTATATGACCCCAGAAGGGTCTCGACTTTATGTGATAAATTCTGAAAGGCTTCCCTAGTGGGTTGGTTAGGCATCTTCTGAGTGGTTGACATATCAGGTAGAGGTTATTGTAGGCATTGAGCCATGGAAAGAGTATGGAAAAGGTCGCAATGTGTCTTGGAAGCCCTGAAACCCCTTGCTGAGAGTAGGGTGTTTTGATGTGGGTTTGGAACCATGCCCCTGAGGGATAATTGACTATTTTAAAGCACGGACATTGGTGGGTAGCAATGCTTGATTTGATTGGGGTGTGCCCTGAGAATTGAAGGTGGGGGGTGCGACTTATGGGTAGGTTGATGGATGGTTTACGTTGGGTTTCCTTCTATGTCTAGAGTAAGGTGAGGGTTGGGCTGGGCTTGGCATGGCATGACTAGTCCTTAGGAAGTGGTACCTTATAAGTGGACCAATGTAGGTACCTCTTGGGTCCACTCATGGGCTTGGTGCATATTGGTATGGAGCCTAGACATCTTCTGAAGTACCTTAGGGTGTTTTTTGAGCCCTAGTGGCGTATTAAGGGAAGCTTAGTGAGTTGTTGTGGTCGAGTGTGATCGGTGAGTTAGACTAATAGATGGGTACGACCGGATACGACCAGTGATTCGGGCTTGTAGATGGGTTATGGCTTAAGGGCATGGGACCATCATAGGTTTTCATGTAGTACGATGTGATGGCTTGATACTATAAGTGCAACGTCCTGTTACTGTTTTTCAGGTATTTCTAAACCCCTCTTTTTACCAAAATTTGGTTGAGTTTTGTTTGGGGTTGCTTCGTGTGAAATTTTAAAAATTTTGGAAAATTTTGGGCTAGTGCACGGTTGGCGCACGATTTACCCAAACCGCGCGCCCTTTCAGAGCAAACCATGCAACCCAAGACAACGAGTTTTCACACGGTTGACATGGTTGACACACGGTTAGTCAAGCCGTGCACCATCTTAGGAGAAACCGTGCGACCCATTTATAACAGGCGCACGACTTGCACATGGTTTGTTTAAATCGTGCGCCTTTTCCCAAGAAATCGTGCAAATGAGATTTTAAGTGATCCGAAATTTTATTAAAATTTCTTGAACCCCTCTTTTAGCCCCCCGACGGACCGATACGACCTAAGATCAGTTTCTCCCATCCTTAAAGTTCCCAAGAAGGATTCTTAGTCCATATGATCACTCCCAGAAGCGATCTGAAGCTTGAGGAACGCCCTCCGATCTTCTCTCGGTTAGTTTCCTCATCTTGATCTCATTCTTCCGTGATCTCTCTTCTCTTCCTTAGGGTTCCATGGATCCGCTTATTGTTATGTGGATCTAATAACCACTGTTTTGGATCTAAGTCTATGTTTGATTCATAGATCTTTGTTGTCGTTGTTCTTCGTTGGAGTTTTCCGAGTGCGACTTGTGATTTGAGATTTGTTGATCCCGAGGTAGGTGGTTCTGTTACGATGCCCAAACCTTATTAATCCTAAATTGCTTTGTTTAATTTCAATTGTTTGAATTAAATACAATTGTTTGATTTTGATTATTTTGTGAAAAACTCCAATTCCATTGAATTTAGGGCTTGTGATGAAATTGATGGAATTGTTTGAAAATTAAATTGTTGAATTTAATTATGAAATTGGATTGTGAAATTGAACGATGAATTGGTTTCAAATCCCTATTTGTGAAAATGACTTTAAATGGTTTTGATAGGAACCTTGAGTTTTATCTTGGTGAAAAAACATGTTTTTGATTAAAAACCCATTATGTTTTTAAAGGGAAAATTGACATATTTGAAATGGTGAATGAGATTTAATTGTATTTTAAGCCGTCTTAAAATAAATTGCCCATCGTTGTTTTGTTATTAGAGCATATGCAAGTCTTAGGTAGTTAGTGAGTTATTGAGACGGCACTATGATTTACAACATTCTAAAACATCATATCAGCACATCACATCCCTTAGGTGATGGTGATGAGTCTTCTTTGACCTTGATTCAAAGGGGTGTACATATTTGTCGTTTCATAGTATCAGGTCCCTATAGCCTGAAACTATCGTACCTTATTAGGCATGTGACCATGTTGCTCGCTTTGTTGTATTTCAAAGGAATATGTCATTATTGTAAACTGTTTTACTTGTCTTCTGATTTATATAAATTGTTATATATAAGTGTTTATTTAAGCCATTTGTGAAAAGTACTATTGGTGTAAAGCACCCTTTCGTTTAAAGGTAATTTCATCGTTTGAAATGTGTTTCCATCATTTGAAATGTGAAGCATGAATTGCTAAAGTATTTCCATCATTTGAAATGTCAAACTTGTTTATTTGAAAATTGAAAGCACTTTCTTGGTTAATTTGATATTGACATCTGGTTATGAAATATTTGAGTGAAATCCTACTGAGCTTTGGCTCACACCCTACTTGTACCTTCAGGTGTTTGTAGATTACCTCATTTCAGGATCGAGTAAGGGAAAATGACCACTTGGAGATGACTCTAACTGTTGATCTGTGGACTTGGTGAGTTGTGTCTGAGTTGGGACTTGGATAGTTTTTTCTGTTTTCTGGTACTTGGTTGTAGTACTTTGAGTTGTTATACCCGTTTTACTTATGGTACATTACTCTCAGTGGAGTTTCTTTTGTATGCATATTGATTTGTAATCTTGCTTCTGCATTGTTTGTGACAAATTCGTTCCCACATTTGTGTGTGATGTCAGGTGCTAGTCGCCGACTTGTGGGGATCCGAAACGCCCTTCGGGCTATGTCGGGGTCGGCTCAGTTATCGGGTTACTAGGGAACCTGAGTTGGTTCGTGACAAAATGATATCAAAGGTTCAAGTTGAACTTCTTGTCTTGAAGTCAGTATGCAATGTGGAATTTTGTAGGGACTTAGGAGGTAGTTGTGATTGAGTGTTTGACTAGCTCTCACCGCAATGAACCTTAAGTCACCAGAGGTGGTTAGAGAAAGACGTCTTGTGGATTAGTTCTAGTCTTTTCTCTACTTTAGATTTGGATATGATTGAAATCCAAATCTTGTTGTTCTATTTGTTGGGATTAATTTCCCTTATTGCTCTATTTGAGTGTAACTCGATGTCTTCCTTGTTGTCTGCTGATGTTGTGTAACATCATGCCCCTGAGAAGACGTGTGAATCAGATCCTGGAGGAAGTTGCTGCTGAACCTCAGCGAACGAATCCTGTTGTAGATCCGAATTGATAGAGGTGATTGTGTGCACTATCCAAGCTCTGGGACAAACACCACCTCTAGTTCCCGTTCAGGCTTCAGTTGTGGAACCTCAGGGAGACGTTCTCAAGATTTGTCCTCAAGAGTTCATTCGGTAGAAGACAGAACTGTTCAAAGACTTAAATGATCCTCAAGAGGTTGAGGAATGATTGAGCAGAATGAAGCGCTTGTTTGGGTTCTTTGACACACCCGACGAAATCAAGGCGAAGTGTGCCACCTTCGTGCTAGAAGGACCGAACAAGAGATAGTGGGACACAATTGTGACAATGAAGAAACATGAGGGCTTAGAGTGGAAAGACTTAAAAGTTCTTTTCATCGACCAGTTCTATCCATAGTCAATGTTGTTGGCCAAGTCCACTGAGTTTTTAAAACTTGAGCAGACTAACAGGATCGTGACAGAGTATGCAAACCGTTTTGTTGAGCTTGTGAATTTCTTACATGAGATTGTGTCGAATGAGAAGTTGAAGGCTCGAAGGTTTGAGTTGGGACTTCGTCAGGATATTCGTTCTCAGGTTTTCTTACTGAAGCTGCCTTTTTATGCTGATGTGCTGAATAGAGCGCTTATGATTGAAATGGACCTGGCCGACAAGTCATGGTTATCAGGAGTTTCTTTCTCTCCCAGTGGCAGCGTGAGTTCCTTCAAGGGAAAACAAAGGCGTGATGATTCTCGCGACAGTTCTTGACAGCAGGGTCATTCTAGACCTCTTGCAGTACCAAAAAGAGGTCTTTTGATTTGTTACTAGTGTGGCAAGGCAGAACATTCAAAGAGGGTTTGCACTGAGGCACCCAAGAACTGTGACTCATGCGGATGCTCGAGTCACTTACAGAGATTTTGCCATGTCTATTCTAGTCAGCGTAGTGGAACGAGATCATCGGCTCCTCCTAAAACTGCGGGACAACCAGATGCTTCACGTATAAAAGAGTTCCAGCCACAAACAATCGAAACGAAGCTACTTCACGCAGTGGAAGAGTCTCCAGAGGTAGCGAATACAGGTCCAGCGACCGTGAGATGTACTATTATTATAACTTAGTCGTTAGTGACTGCCCTATTTGATACTGGTGCATCTCATTTGTTTTTTTCAACTCGTATTGTTAATCTGCTAAATCTTCCTACAGAACTTTTATTTTATGTTATGGATATTACTACACCCCTTGGTACGAAGAGAGAGTAGAGTCTCCGTAGTCCCGCTTGTTTCTTCTCTCTATCAGATGTCGAACTTGCTTGGAGTTTTCTGGTTCTCGACATGAAACCTCTTGACGTCATATTCGGGATGAATTGACTCTTATTACCAACGAAGCTCGAATTGATTGATATCTTCGACGAGTCTCCTTTACTACACATTGTGGTGTGCCTTATGTCTTTCAAGGAGAATGAGACCAAGGTTGAGCTGGGCCGGACATTCTTATCCGGAGTTGAGGAAAGTGATATCAGTGTTTGCTTTTGATCTGGAGCGGGAATCTTTGAGCGGTGATCTCCTTCTAGTTGTCGTTGTGTTTCCCAGCGTGCTTCCTTCTGATTTCTCTGGTTTGCCGCCGGTAAGGGAGGTTGAGTTCTCCATTGACTTAGTTTCTGATACTCAACCGGTTTCTATTCTCTCTTACCACATGACACCAGCTGAACCGAAAGAGTTGAAGTTCCAGTTGGACGATCTTCTTGAGAAATACTTTATACGCCCGAGTGTGTTACCTTGGGCGGCGTCGATTCTCTTAACTAAGAAAGTTGATGGTTCACTTCGTCTGTGTGTTGATTATCGAAAGCTCAATTGAGTAACGGTAAAGAACAAGTATCTGTTGCCACAAATTGATGATTTGTTTGATCAGTTGAAAGGGGCGTAGTGGTTCTCGAAGATTGATCTTTTCTCTGGTTACCGTCATTTGAGAATAAAAGAATCTAACATTTGAAAAACCACCTTTCAGAGCAGGTACGACCATTATGAGTACTTTGTTATGCCCTTTGGTCTAACCAACGCTCTTACAGTTTTTATGGTGTAAATGAACATGATTTTCCATGAGTATCTAGATACTTTCATGATGGTCTTTGTGGATGAAATCCTTGTTTACTCTAAGTCTGAGTGGGATCATGTGCATCATCTGAGAACAGTTCCTAGTTTGTTGAGAAATCACCGACTTTATGCCAAACTTTCGAAATGTAACTTTTGGATTTGGGAAGTAAAATTCTTGGGACACGTGGTGTTAGAACATGGTATTTCAGTTGACCCTAAGAAGGTAAAAGCTGTTATGACATGAGAACAACCACAAAATGTTTTTGAGATTCAGAGCTTCTTGGGTCTAAATGATTATTATCGTTGGTTCGTTAATGACTTCTCAAAGTTGACTTCTTCGATGACTGCCATAACTCGAAAGGGAGTGAAGTCTGCTTGGAATGATATGTTGCGGAATCGTCGGGAGACACAATGACAGAAACGAGAAAACGAAAGAACGAAAGCAACAAGAACACAAAGATTTATGTGGTTCGGGAAAATCCCTACGTCCACGGGAGATATCGAATTTCACTATATCGGGAGCACAAATTATAGAGGTTTTTTTTTTCAGTGGTAACCCTAGCCCGAAAATGGGCTATAAAACAATGGAGAAGACGATCACTGTTCGAAAAGTGAGTCCGCGTCACTACAGTGAACGACAACCAGTTTTGTCAAAAGCGCTACAATGGCTGCTGGCTGGAAGTCAAAAGTGCTACAGTCCAGTTGACCCCGAAGTCCGCACTGCTACAGTGCCTGTCGGTGTCGGCCTGTCAGCTCTGCTACAGTGATCAACATTGCTACAGTGCCAAAAAAAAATGGGCCGAGGGCCTTCGGCCCCCGAACCCCCGGAGCAGTGGCGCGTTGCCCCCTGCAACCCCCAACGAGATCACTGCGGAGCTCGACCCGCGACAGTTGCGGGCCACAAGCATTCGACCCAACCAGATCGGGCTACACTAATCCACCATGATAAATGCTAGAGTTCTTTTGTTGAGATGAAACGTCTTTTGACTACTGCGTCGATGTTGACTCTTCAAGAAGCAGAGCAGAGCTATGTGGTCTTCTGTGATGTATCGGGTTCAGGTTTGGGCTACGTTCTTATGCAAGGTGATCATGCCGTTGCCTATGGATCTTATCAACTTAGGCCACATGAGAAAAATCATCTGACCCATGAGCTGGAACTTGCAGCTGTGATGCACGCGCTTAAAAGTTGACAACATTACCTTCATGGAGAAAGGTTTACCGTGTTTTCTAACCATAAGAGTTTGAGTTATATCTTCTTTCAAAAAGATTTAAATCTCCACCAGAGGCTTTGGGTGGAATACCTGCAGTCTTTCTATTTCGACATCACCTATACCTTGGGGGAAGAGAATGTCGTTGCATATGCTTTGAGCAAGAAATTTCCAACCCAAACAGTGAAAGAATCATCAAAAGAGTGGAACTTGATGGCTCTCTCTGCACAATTGCATATAGGAGTCCAGGAATCAGGGGCTGAGGTTTCCTTGACTAGTATTTGGTTGACATCCGCTCTTCTCAAATTGATTCTTCAGGAACAAAAGCTTGATGATGAGTTTCGTAGCATTAGAGACTCTCTTAATGGTGGGTAGATTGTGCTTGATTGGTTGTTCTCTAAAGAGGGCATTCTATGCTTTCAGAACCGCTTTGTAGTACCGTCTTCGGTAACGAAAGCTGTGATGGTGGATTGCCATAGTTCCCAGTGGACTGTGCACCCAAGAACCACAAAGACATTCTATGACACGCAACATCAGTTCTGGTGGCCAAGTATGAGACGATGCATTGTTGAGTTTGTCTTCGTTGTTATACATGCCAGCAGGTGAAGGTCGAACACCAGAAACCTTCGGGTTTGCTTCAGTCACTTCCAGTCCCTACTTGGAAGTAGAATGAGATCTCAATGGACTTTATGGTTTGGTTGTTGCGTACCCAGAGAAAGAAGAATGCGATATGAGTTGTGATCGATCGTCTGACTAAATTGGCTCACTTTATACCCATTCGTGATACAACCAATGTTGAGGAGTTGAGAAATCTCTACGTGAAAGAGATTGTTCGTTTGCATGGAGTTCCATATGTTATAGTCTCTGATAGAGATCCTCAGTTTACTTCTCATTTTTGGAGACTTTCATAAGGCACTGGGATCTCATGTCCATTTGAGTACGACATACCATCCGCAGTCGGATAACCAGACAGAAAGAGCTATACATATTCTTGAGGATATGCTTAACGCTTGTGTTCTCGACTTTGGCGGGGATTGAGATGATCATTTAGGGTTGATTGAGTTTGCTTATAACAATAGTTACCAATTCACGATCAGAATGACTCCTTTTGAGGCCTTGTATGACCGGTCTTGTAAATCTCTGTTGTGTTGGTCGGAGATTGGAGAAAGTTCCTTGGTTGGGTCAAGTTTGGTGCAAGAGACGACAACAAAGATTCAGTTGATTCGTCAGAGAATGGTGACGACACAAAGTCGATATAAGTCTTATGATGATCATTGCCGTAGACCATTGGAATTCTCAGTTGGTGACCATGTGTTCTTGAAAGTTTCACCTCAGTTGGGTCATCGACGACTTGGGAGGCAAGAGAAACTTGCTCGTTTTGTGGGACCTTTTGAGGTTGTTGAGCAGGTGGGCAAAGTTGCTTATCGTTTAACACTTCCACCGCAGCTGACGTCAATACATAACATGTTCCATGTATCTCAGTTATGAAAGTATTTATCCGATCCATCTCATGTTCTGAGCTGGCGTGATCTTGAAGTTAAACCTGATTTATCCATGATTCAACGACTAGTCAGGATAGTTGATTATGAAACCAAGGTATTTCGTGGGAGGATGATACCTTTGGTTCGTGTGCTATGACTGCACGATTCTGATTCTCATGAGACGTGGGAGAGAGATGCACTGATGATAGAGCAGTGACCTCATCTTTTTGGCACGAAATCTTTTTCGTAGGGATTTCTGGGGACAAAAAAGTTTCTATGGTGGGGAGGTTGTAACATCATGTTACCATTTTTCAGGTATTCCTAAACCCCTCTTTTTTCCTAAGCTTTGGTTGAGTTTCGTTTGAGGTTGCTTCAGGTGAAATTTTGAAAATTTTGGAAAATTCTAGGCTAGTGCACGATTAGCGCACGATTTGCCCAATTGGCGCGCTCTTTCAGAGCAAACCATGCAACCCAAGACAATGAGTTTTCACATGGTTGGCGCACGATTTGTCAAGCCGTGCGCACTCTCAGGAGAAATCGTACGACCCATTTATAACAGGCGCACGACTTGCGCACAATTTGTCTAAATCGTGCGCCTTTTCCCAGGAAACCGTACAAATGAGATTTTAAGTGATTCGAAATTTTATTAAAATTTCTCGAACCCCTCTTTTAGGCCCCCAACGGACTGGTACAACCTAAGATCGGTTTCTCCCATCCTTAGAGCTCCCAAGAAGGATTCTTGGCCCCTCAGATCCCTCTCGGAAACTATTCAAAGCTTGAGGAACACCCTTTGATCTTCTCTCGATTAGTTTCTTCATCCCGGTCTCATACTCCCGCGATCTCTCTTCTCCTCCCTAGGGTTCCAGTGATCCCTGTATTGTTATGTGGATCTAATAACCACTGTTTTGGATCTAAATTTAGGTTTGATTCATAGATCTTCATTGTCGTCGTTCTCCGTTGGAGTTTTCCGAGTACAACTTTGTGATTCGAGATCCGTTGATCCCGAGGTAGGTGGTTCCGTTACGATGCTCAAATCTTATTAACCCTAAATTGTTTTGTTTAATTTTACTTGTTTGAATTAAATGCAATTGTTTGATTTTGATTATATGACTTTCAATTGGTTTGTTGGAAAAACCCAATTCCATTGAATTGAGGTTTTTAAAGAGGGTTTTTGACATGAAATTGGAAAACCCGCAATTCCATTGAATTGGGGTGTGTTTATGGAAGTTTGTGGAAATTTAAATTATTTAATTTAAATTCTGGTTTTGATGGAAATTGTTTCAATTTAATTGTGGAAAAATTGATTTGATGAAAAATAGTGAAAAACCCCAATTCCATTGAATCGGGGGTTTTGATGAAATTGATGGAATTATTTGAAAATTAAATTGTTGAATTTAATTACGAAATTGGATTGTGAAATTGAATGATGAATTGGTTTCAAATCCCTATTTGTGAAAATGGCTTAAAATGGTTTTGATAGAAACCTTAGGGCTTTATCTTGGTAAAAAGACATGTTTTTGATTAAAAACCCGTTATGAATTTTAAAGGGAAAATTGACGTATTTAAAATGGAGAATGAGATTTAATTGTTTTTTAAGCAGCCTTAAATTAAATTGCTCATCATTTTGTTATTAGAGCACATGCAAACCTTAGGTAGTTAGTGAGTTATTTGGATGACACTTTATGATTTACAATGTTCTAAAATATCATATCAGCACATCACATCGCTTGGGCGATGGTGATAAGTCCTCTTTGTCCTTGGTTCAAAGGGATGTATGTACATATTTTCTGTTTCACAGTGTCAGGTCCGTATATCCTGAAACTATCGTACCTTATTAGGTATATGACCATGTTGTTCGCTTGTTGTATTTCAAATGAATATATGTCATTGTTGTAAACTATTTTACATGCCTTCTGATTTATATAAACCGTTTTATATAAAAGTGTTTATTTAAGTCATTTGTGAAAAGTATTATTGGTGTAAAACACCCCTTTGTTTAAAGGCAATTCCATCGTTTGAAATGTGTTTCCATCATTTGAAATGTGAAACATGAATTGCTAAAGTATTTCCATCCTTTGAAATGTAAAACCTAATTTGTTTAAATGTGTTTTTGAAATGTCAAACCTGTTTATTTGAAAATTGAAATCACTTTTCTGGTTAATTTGATATTTGCATCTTGTTATGGAATCTTTGGGTGAAATCATACTGGGCTTTGACTCACACTCTACTTGTGCCTTCGGGTGTTTGTAGATTACCTTCTTTCAGGATTGAGCAAGGGAAAAAGATCATTTGGAGGTGGTTTTAGCTGTTGATCTGTGGACTTGATGAGTTGCGTTTGAGTTAGGACTTGGACAGTTTTTCCTATTTTCTGGTACTTGGTTGTAGTACTTTGGGTTGTTATACTTGTTTGACTTATGATACATTACTCCTAGTGGAGTTTCATTTGTATGCATACTAATTTGTAATTTTGCTTCCGCATTGTTTGTGGCAAATTCATTCCCATTTTCTTTGTGTATGTTGCTAGGTGCTAGTCGTCGACCTGTGGGGATCGGGAACTCCCTTCGGGCTATGTCAGGGTCGGCTCAGTTATCGGGTTACCAGGATATTTGAGCTGGTTCGTGACAATAAGGCTGATCCAGACTAATTATGTTTGCACTATTTATGCAGTACTCTCTAGTGGAGCATGAGGTACGAGCGTGTGGTTGGTTGAGGACTAGGTTGTGCTAATTGATGGGTATAGCCAAATTTGACCGGTGATTCAGGCTTATAGATGTTTATGGCCTAAGGGTATGGGACTATCATGGGTTTTCATGTAGCAACAAGTCACAAGGCGATACCATAAGGTTGGTCTAGACTAGTTATGTTTGAGGCATTTATGCGGTACTCTCTAGCGGAGCACTAGGTACGAGCGTGTGGTTAGCTGAGGACCCGGTTGGGCTATGTTTTCCATGCTTGTATGTGCATCCTGACCTTGCTCATACAGTTAGTGATGGGGCCTCACCCTGAGTGAGAGGGTGTTGGTATGAGATGTAACTATGAGACCTCAACCTGAGTTAGGGGGTGTTGGTGTGAGGCATAGTCATGAGACCTCTCCTCGAGTGATAGGGTGTTGGTATGAGACTCGACATGAGACCTTACCCCGAGCGGTAAGTGAGACTTATTAGTGGGACCTTAACTAAGTGATTGAGAAAGGGTGTGGACCCATGTACGAGATGACTTCTGCTTCTGGCATTGGCCAAAGTAGGTGGGGTCAGTGACTTGGTTAGTACACGATGATCTGGCGTGATTGCATGTGTGTTGTATACTACTGTATGTTTACCTTACCTGTGCATCCATACACTATATATCATGACATTGAGGAGGAACCCCATTGGTGGTTCCCTATTGAGTGTTATGCTCACACCCTGCACATGCATCTTAGTGTGTGTGCATACCTTACGTCTGATTTTCAGGTCGCAAGTTGTACATAGAATATGGTTAGAGCAGTTACACGAGGTTGGGAGACAGTATCAAGGTGAGACTCAGTGATTGCAGTTATGTCTTCCTGGCATTTTACCTTGTTTATTTTATACTTGATCGACTCATTGGGTAGTCCTTGACGTATGTATATATGCATGGCATGGGTCATATTTTTCTATAGTATGTTGTTCCTTGATATTTCTGATTAGCGCCTAGATGTGATTCAATGTGTTACTATGATATTATTTGAAGCTTATATTATTTATTAAATATTGCATGTGATGATACTGAGAGTATAGTCTCCCAAATGTTGACTCTCACTGTTAGTTGACAATCTCTAACATATGAGGAGATGTGTCTAAAGTCATGTGGCACCCTCGACTCCGACTATTGGGTTCTCGGGCCCAGGGCATTACAAGGATGCTCCATGTTTATTGCTTCAACCTCATTGAATTTGGAGAAGAAATTGAAGCCATTGCAAACCGATTTACAAATATTGAAAGAGGCCACAATGCTTCCATTTCATGACAAATATTGTAATGACTTACAAATTCTCATTGGCTTGAAAGCACAACGAGTCATTACTTGGCCGTAAGCGACATCCCCAAGACGCCAGAGACTGACAATAAATGCCGAGGGATTTTAAATACAAGTGGGGGACAATTTACCCTTTAAGGAATAAACCAATAAACCAACCAAGCATTCACTATATGATGCATGAACAAAGAAAGACAACTCAACAATTTTATGTATCTCAAAACCACATCAAAGAATGCAACAATAGAAAAATAACCAAGTATCAAAGTAAACAGTGAATAAACGACACAAGACTCTCTACAAGACTCTTTGCTCCACAAGCTCCAAGCTCCACAATCTCCAAACAACCCAAACATCACAAGGTAGTGCTAAAAACGTGGGAAACATTACCTTTTCCCATGTCTCGGAAGATAACATCTACAAAAGCACCAAAGTTCCAAAGCAGAGGTGAGTATAAAACTCAGTAGGTTTTCTCCAATGACTTCCCTACTCACGCCACTGGGATATAAAAGTTAGCCACATTTATATAAAACAGTTTATAACCAAATATAAACAAGTTCCAAAAACTGTTTACAACCAAGTGAAAACAAAAATGAATGAAACCAATTTCCAGTAAGTTATTTTTTCAGAAAAATAACTAATCAAAGCTTAAAACCCAATTCTTATTATCATTTGGCATACTCATTCTGTAGTTCACCACACACCCACACATGCATGCTTCGTTTGATAGTTCCATACTCATGAGTGGTCTCTCATCCAATTACCTTATGTCCCAATGACACACGCCCCTGATCCATGGTCACGTCCCTTGTACCTTAATGTTACTCGTCCCTTACTAAGGGACCGTTAAGCATGAACTCACACCAACACCATTTATGCTAAATACTTCCATTTCCACAATAAACCATTTCAATAAAATTGAACTTTTATTGAAAACCAAAGCACAACCATTTTCAAAGCAACATTTAATTTCAATAAAACTTTTACCTTTTATTGAAAACATATAATCCCAATCATGTGCCAACAATCCAGGAAAATCCCCTTTTTAAAATCAAGAACCAAGCACTCATTCAAAATCCCCAATTTTCCAGATTTCACAACCATCACTCAAGAAGGTTTCCAAAAAATTTTCAACAACCAAATCACAATCAATTCAACACCACACATACAATTTGAAAGTAATCCCATTAGCTCTACTAAGTGGAGTCGATAAAGAAGCCTCCTACCTCAAAGGTTTTGACGAAAACCCCAACAAATGAAGAACACTCAATAAAACTGGATCGATTCTTCAGGAACCTACCTTAGATCTCTTCTCCTAACAAGACTGAGACCAAATCTCATCATATTTGGCATCCACACACCTAGATCTACCCATAACTGGCATAGGTCTAAGAAATCGAAAGAAGAGGGGAAGTTGATCTAAGTAGATCTAAGGAACCGAACAAGAACGAAGAAGAATGATCACATACCATAAGAATTCGAATTCTATTCGCCAAGGGAAGCCTTCAGATCACTTCTGGAATGATGGGAGAACCTTCTTTGGACTAAGGAGGAGCAAAATACCGAGTTATGACCTCTTAGGAGAAAAAAAGAGCCACTTAGAGGAAAAAACATGTGAGATCCACTTTTTTAGGATCTTACTTAAGTGCACGCACGGTTAGTTCGCACGGTTAGACAAACCGTGCGCTAACTGTGCGTTAGCCACTACCTCAGCAAACCCTTACACAACCTCCTCGCATGGTCTCCCAAACCGTGCTCCAACCGTGCAGGATCCACTGCCTCAAAATGACCACCTACGCACGGTTTGGCCGCACGGTTAGACAAATCGCGCACCGCCTGTGTGACTTCCCCTTTGCCTCAAAACTTCATTCAAAGTTCTCTCGACTCTCCCCTTCATCACCCTTAACTTTATAACCATGAAAATCATCAAGTAGAGGTTACATACCAGAAACCTGAGGTACTACATTCTCCCCACCATTGGTCTTTCCATCCTTGGAAAGTAGAAAACCCTCACCCAATTGAAAGAGTTCCGACCAGTGCTCTTTCATTTCCTTCTCACGTTCCCAAGTCTCTTCCTGAATCTGACCATGCTGCTATAAAACCCACACTAGACTGATGATTTTTTCCTGCAAGACTTTCTCTTGCCTATCCACAATCCGTACCGGAATATGTATCAATGAAGCATCCAACTCTAGGTCAACGTGATCCCATCTGATCAAATGGTCAGGATCAGACTGATACTTTTTCAACAGAGATACATGGAACACATTATGCACCGAACTGAACCGTGGTGGTAATGCCAACCGATATGCCACCTCTCCGACCCGTTTCAGTATCCCGAAAGGGCCTATGTATCTAGGAGATAACTTGCCTTGCTTCATGAAACGACGATGTCCAAGCCTTGGAGATATCCTCAAGAAGACATGATCACCCACAGCGAACGACAACGGTCTTCAGCGATGATCTGCATAATATTTCTGACGACTCTGAGCCATCCCCATCCTCTTTCTGATCAACTGGATCTTCTTCGTTGTTTCTTGGACAAGGCTCGACCTAACTAGTGAAGTTTCACCTATTTCCACCCAACATAGTGGAGAACGACAAGGACGCCCATACAATGCTTCAAACAGAGCCATGTGTATCAAGGCCTGCTAACTGTTATTGTATGAGAACTTCACCAAGGCTATATGCTCCTCCAATGAGCCACCAAAATCCATTACACAAGCCTACAACATGTCTTCCAATGTTTATATCATCCGCTCGGATTTCCTATCCGTCTGAGGATGATACGCCGTGCTCATAGTCAACTGAGTCCCAAGAACTTGCTGTAAAGATTTCCAGAAATGAGATGTGAACCTCAGATCTTTGTCTGAGAATATTGAAACTGGTACGCCATGCCTCTTTACCACTTCTCAGATGTAGATTTTTGATAGATCCTCTACCGTATGAGTTTCTCAAATAGGGATGAAATGAGCCGACTTGGTAAACCAATCCACTATCACCCATATGACATCGTGTTTCTGAATCGTTTGTGGAAGACCTATAACAAAATCCATCGCTATCTGCTCCCATTTCCACACTGGGATAGGTAAAGACTACAACATTCATGCTGGTCTCTGATGCTCTGCCTTAACTTGCTGACAAGTTAAGCATTGCAAGACGAACTCAGCCACCTTTCTTTTCATGCTGCTCCACCAAAACTATGCCTTCAACTCCTTATACATCTTAAGTGTACCTAGATGTATAGCCCATCTCGAATGGTGGTAAGCATGCGGGAGTTGTTCCTGACAAGCCATAGGTACAACTATCCAATCTCTAAAGCACAAAACTGAACTCCCATTAAGTTTCCATCCCTCAATGGTCTCCCCACCATTGAGTTTTGAACTCATAACCAGACATTCTGCATTAGATGTTTGTACCTCTTTGACCATTTTTACCAAATTAGGAACAAGCGTAGCTGAAAAGAAAACCACAACATCACCTCGGTCTTCACATTCCATGTGCATGTTGGCTAGGACCGACATCAACTGCCATTCATCTGAAGCTTTTTCCCAACTGAGCATATGACTTTCTACTCAATGCATCCGCCACTGAATTCCCTTTTCCTGGTGTATACATTAAGTCAAAGTCAAACATCTAGAGATACTCCATCCATCTCCTTTGTCTCAGATTCAAACCTCGTTGTGAGAAAATGTGTTTCAAGGTTTTGTGGTTCGTAAACATAGTTAATTTCTCACCAAAGATATAGTGTCTCCATGTTTTCCAAGCATGGATGACTGCAACTAACTCCAAATCACGTGTTGGGTAATTCTTCTCATGCACCCTCAACTGCCTTGAACCATAAGCAACCACATGGTCTCCTTGCATGAGAACACAACCCAACCCCGATCCCAAAGCATCACAGTACACCACATACCCCTATCCTAATTCTGGTAAAATCAAGATAGGTGCTGATGTAAACCGAACATTCAATTCCTGGAAAGACTTCTGGCATTCCTCTATCCATTAGAATGTTGCATTCTTCTTTGTCAGAGCTTTCATTGGTGAATCTAGTTGTAAGAAATCACGCAAAAAGTGTCGGTAGTAACCAGCTAGACCAAGAAAACTTCGTATCTTGAAGACAATGGTTTCCACGAGATAAAAACTTCTATCTTTTCAGGATAAAAAAAACACCTTTTTTAGAAATGACATGGCCAATAAAACGTACTTCCTGTATCCAAAAATCATTCTTTGATAATTTGGAATACAAAAAGTGATCTCTCAAGATTTGTAACACTATTTTCAGGTGCTCCTCATGGTCATCCCTTGTCTTTGAATAGACCAAAATGTCGTCCACAAACACTACGATAAAAGAATCTAGATATTGTTGAAATATTCGATTCATCAATGCCATGAAGACTGCAGGTGCATTTGTTAGACCGAAAGGCTTGACTACATATTCATAGTGACCATATCTACTTCTAAAAGCTGTCTTTAGAATATCCTCTTTCTGAACTCGCAATTGGTGATATCCTAATCGCAAGTCAATCATAGAGAACCACTATGCTCCCCTTAATTGATCAAACATATCATCAATGCGTGAGATTGGATACTTATTCTTTATCGTAACATGGTTAGGCTTATGATAATCAACACACAGCCGAAGAGTTCCATATGCTTTCTTCATGAACAAGATCTGTGCTGCCCACAGAGACGTACTTGGTCAAATGAAACCCTTGCTTTCCAGTTCTTCCAACCACACTTTCAATTCCCTTAACTCTGTTGGTGCCATCCTATACGATGAAAGGGAAATAGGAATGGTCCCTAAAAGGAGATCAATTGTAAAATCCACTTCCCTTAGAGGTGGTAACCCTGAGAAGTTCTTGGAGAAGACATCTGGAAATTGATCCACAACAGCTGGAAAACTATTTTCCTCGATCTCTTCCATTGATGCTAAAGTCAATGCTGCCAACTGATAAGAGATCGTTCCCACCGTTGGTGCCAACAAGCTCTTTTCCCCTTTCTTCACCATCCTCTCTCCTCTGAAGAGATGTTCGATGTCGTCCTCAGTCGTGAAACTAACTGTTCTCCTATAACAGTCGATGTGATCCATGATCGTTGTCAACCAATCCATACCCAGGATTACATCATAAACATCCGTGTCCAACATCGAGAAGTCCTATTTCAGTTAAGCTCCATCAACAGTTATAGCACATGGTCTACACGCAAAGGTTTGACATTCTCTTTCACCAAGAGGAGTTTGCAGTTTTAAGACAAAAGACATCATTTCCATCTTTAAACACAACAATTCAACAACACGAGAAACAATGAAAGAATGTGATGCACCAGTATCAAAGAGCACTTGAACAAGGGTAGAATTCAAAAGAATCGTACCTCTCACCATAAATGGTCCAACCTAATCATCAATAATAATCTGCTCAGCTCCATATAATTGCTTCGTTACTGCACTGTTCTCCTTATTGCCTTGCTGAGATTTCCCTAGTTGAGGAGTCATGGTATTTCTAGAATCACTATGGCTAGCTCTGCTCTGCTGACGAGACTGATTCTGTTGTCCTCGTCCTGTCGAAGCATACGATGCTTGCGACGTCTGAGAAGTGTCTTGAGCACCTGACCTTGGAGCACTGTGACAATAGCACTGAAGATTCCCCATTTTCTTGCAGTTATGGAATGCTCTAGGTTGTGCCGTACACTCTCTTTATGTGGTCAAAGAAACCACATTGAAAGTAACCGCTTTGCTCTGGGGTCGTGGAGGAAGGTTCACCGATCCAGTCATCAGATTCTGATGTCCACTTCCACCTTGGAAATAGGTGTCCCTTTTCCGCTTACTTCTAGCATTTGAGTTCCCACCATTCCCTGTAGGTATCATCATTCCTCCTCTTATCGATCCTAAGATATCACGTTCAGCCACATTCGCTCTGTTCACCATCTCTATATAATCCTTAATACATAGCACCACAATCTTCGATCAAATCTCCCGCCTTAGACCTGATTCGAAGATGTTTGCCTTCAAAGATGCACTTGCCGCAACCTCTGGTGCAAAATGGACTAAATTCACGAATTTAGCTGCGTACTCTGTGATTGAGAGACTTTCCTGTTTCAGGATGAAGAAGTCTGTCATTTTATGGATCTTGAACGTATGAGGATAGAATTATTTGTTGAATAATTCCTCAAAATCCTCACATGTAAGGCCTTCATCCAATTTAGCCTGCACCGCTAAATCCCACCAATAACGTGCAAGATCCTCAAGAATATACGTCGCCAGCTTGACCTTGAGCTCTGATGGTGTGTCGATGAAATCGAATATACGATTCATCCTACTTAGTCACACCTCCGCCTTCTTGGGTTCAGCATCACCCTGGAGGTTTGGTGGATTTCTCTTCATGAACTGGATGACATGATCCACATGCCATGGTTCATTCCTCCGGTTCCTTGTATCCACAGCTTGAAAAGCTTGGACAATACTCTAAACCCGATCTTGGTTCACCCGTGATTCAGGTGTAACCACATTCTCTGTAGCTTCTTCAGGTTGGTTTCGACGATGCCTACCGGGTGCCATTTTCTAAACCAATAACAAACTCCATCAATATCACTCTCTAGCAACTGATGACTTAGCATTTCAAATTCTATCACATCAACTATCACAACATTGTTTTCAAAATGACCTTTTTTCATGTTCAACCATTTTTTAAAACATTCAACATGCTTTTTGAAAATCAAACCATTTTCAAAATACATCAAATACCCTATTTTCAAAATCTTTCATTTGAAAACAATTTCTGAATTTTTCAAAAATCCGCACCTTGCACAAAATCATAAATCATTCCTCATAATGAGATATGCAATCCTAGTGGCGAGTCATTCCTCTACAATGCATGTCATGCTCATATCATTGGCTAAACTCATGACAATGAGATTTCCAACATTCTAGAAGTGTATCCAAAACACTTAAGTACTCAACACCCTGGTAACTTGAAGTTCAACATAAACGGGTTAGCTACGTCCTTTTATGCTATACATTTTAAGTTCTGACAATCCTACTTATGTATAAGATTCCAACCCAAGGAATAGGCGAAAAGGAATTCCAACTCCAAGACTAAGAACACTGATGATTTGTACCACAAGGGAAGGACCAGACTGATACCATTTGTAATGACCCGCAAATTCTCATTGGCCAAAGAGCAAAAAAAGTCATTACTTGGCCTTAAGAGACATCCACAAGACACCAAAGACTTACAATAAATGCCGAGTAGTTTCAAATACAAGTGGGGGATGATTTAAACTTTAATAAATAAGCCAATAAACCAACCAAACATTCACTATATGATGCATGAACAAAGAAAGACAACTCAACAACTTTATGTATCTTAAAACCACATCAAAGTATGCAACAATAGAAAAATAACCAAGTATCAAAGTACACAATGGATAAACGACACAAGACTCTCTACAAGACTCTATGATCCACAATCTCCAAGCTCCACAATCTCCAAACAACCCAAACATCATGAGGCAGTGCTAAAAATGTGGGAAACGTTACCTTTTCCCCTGTCCCGAAAGATAGCATATGCAAAAGCACCAAAGTTACAAAGTAGGGGTGAGTATACAACTCAATAGGTTTTCCCCAACGACTTCCCTACTCACTCCACTAAGATAGAAAAGTTAGCCGCATTTATATAAAACAGTTTATATAAAGTAATTTACCAAAAATAGTTTATAACCAAATATAAACAAATTCCAAAAACCGTTTACAACCAAGTGAATATAAAGATGAATGAAACCAATTTCCAGCAAGTTATTTTTCCAGAAAAATAACTAATCAAATCTTAAAACCCAATTCTTATTATTATTTGGCACACTCATTCCATAGTTCACCACACACCCACACATGTATTCTTCGTTTGACAGTTCCATACTCATGAGTGGTCTCTCGTCCAATTACCTTATGTCCCAATGACGCATACCCCCAATCCAGGGTCACGTCCCTTGTACCCTAATGGTACTCGTCCCTTACTAATGACCCGTTAAGCATGAACTCACACCAACACCATTTATGCCAAATACTTCCATTTCCACAATAAACCATTTCAATAAAACTGAACTTTTATTGAAAACCAAAGCACAACCAATTTCAAAGCAACATTTAATTTCAATAAAACTTTTACATTTTATTGAAAAAATCTAATCCTAATCATGTGCCAACAATCCTGGAAAATACCCTTTTTAAAATCCACACTTTAAAATCAAGAACCAAAGCACTCATTCAAAATCCCTAATTTTCCAGATTTCACAATCATCACTCAAGAAGGTTTCCAACAAGTTTTCAACAACCAAATCACAATCAATTCAACACCACACATACAATTTGAAAGTAAGCCCATCAGTTCTACTAAGTGGAGTCGAGAAAGAATCCTCCTACCTCAAAGGTTTTGACGAAAATCCCAATAAACGAAGAATGCTCAATAAAATTAGGTCGATTCTCCAGGAACCCGCCTTAGATCTCTTCTTATAACAAGATCGAGACCAAATATCATCATATTTGGCATCCACACACCTAGATCTACCCATAACGGGCGTAAATATAAGAAACCGAAAGAAGAGGAGAAGTAGATCTAAGTAAATCTAAGGAACCGAACAAGAACAAAAAAAACGATCACATACCATAATAATCCGACTTCAATTCTCCAAGGGAAGCCTTCAGATTACCTTTGGAATGATGAGATAAACTTCTTGGGCCTAAGGAGGAGAAAAATCCAGAGTTATGGACGCTTAGGAGGAAAAATGAGCCACTTAGAGGAAAAAACATGTGAGATCCACTTTTTTAGGATCTTACTTAAGTGCCTGCATGGTTAGTTTGCACAGTTAGACAAACTGTGCGCTAACCGTGCATTATCCACTGCCTCGAAAAACCCACGCACGACCTCCTCGCACGGTCTCCCGAACCGTGCTCTAACTGTGCGGGAGCCACTACCTCAAAATGACCAACTACACACGGTTTGGCCGCACAGTTAGACAAACCGTGCACTGCCTGTGCGACTTCCCCTTTGCCTCAAAACTTCATTCAAAGTTCTCCCGACTCTCCCCTTCATCACCCTTAACTTTATAACCATGAAAAACATCAAGTAAGGGTTACATACCAGAAACTGGGGGTACTGCAAATATGGTTCTAGTAAAATCATGTTTGAGTGAATTGCAAATGAATTTAGTTTTTGGATGCCCATTATGTTTATTTTTGCCATAGGATACATGAAATTATGAGCTTAAACACTTCCACCTGATAATGTTGTCAACTTTCAACATTACCCCAAGTGAAAATGCTCTTTCCTTCATTCGATACTTTTGCAGAATTGTTCAAACATTTCCATTAAAAGATTTGACAGAGGATGTGTAACATCTCAAATTGGTTACCCATCTGCAGGCTCTAGTCGAGATGTCATGTGATCTCAAGCACGCCTCCCGTATGTCAAAGGCTGCTGACCAACGATGAGTGTTGATAACAAACTTGTGGGGAGACCATACCCTTAGTTTTACCGCATATAATAACAAGTAATAATGTAAACATCCATAACAAATAAGACATCAGAGTGAAATAATGGATTTACAATGGAAAACATGGCATACAAACAACATATCATGTTGTAACAAAATGAAACTCATGCTGATAATACAATCATACACTCTAGCAGGGATCACCAAACAAGTTGATAATGAAAAATGTAGAAAAAAAATTGAAAATAAAACGAGGCCCACTCCAGTCCCCGACCTTACTTGGAACTAGTCTCCACATCCCCTTTGAGATCCTTTAACATGTTTGCCCAAGCTAGGGCCTGTGCTCGGACCTTCATGTTAACCATAATGTATGCATGTCCACCAAGGTGCATGTGTAGGGTGTGCACATAAAATTCTATTGGCCACCACCAATGATTCCCCCAATGATAACCAATATATATGTGCATGTATATACTATATGTAAATAAAAGTGATAAACAATCACATGCATAACACTAGTCGAACCATTGGGTGCTCGGGAAGATGCCCTGACAATCAAATCATACATGTTTATGCAAATACCGGAAATGGGATGGACTTTCCAATGCTCTAGAATGTTAACAAGGTAGGTATTCTACACAACGATTAATCCTAAAAAAAATAGAATCTACCAAGTGGGTCAACAGTGCATCTACCTAAGTGTCATGATGGTGAACAGATCATCACTGGTCAATAACTTTGATAGGTTAGAAGCGCTCCTAACCTTATCTGTGGTGAACAAGATATCACTAGAAAACATTTACAATTATTTGGTTGTGCGTCCAACCCCTTCCATGGTGAATGGGTTATCACCCATCAACATATTAAGTAGACAATCATACTTGTCCCAGTGGTGAACAAAGTATCACTTATGGTGAACAAGATATCACCTATCTCAATCAGGGTAGACAACCATACTCTTTAATCGGTGAATTAAATATCACCTACGGTGAAAAAATTATCACCAATCATCAAACATGGAAATGATGAATGGTTCACCACTAATCCTCAATTAAATTGTAAATGGGGATTTACCATGCCTAAGCAAAGTAATAGTGAATGAGTCATCACCAATCAATAAACAGGTAGTGGTGAACGAGTTATTAACAATCCCAAAGTAAAAGGTGAGTGGTCTATCACTAATCTCGATGGTGAACAATATATCACCAGTCATGACTAGGTTAGGTTAACTATGCGCTCAACTCAATTTTTTTTTCTCACAATACACCAAGCTTAGGTATAACCTCATTCCATCTCACAAAATCCTCTTGATCATGACAATACACTTGTTTCGAATCCTCTAGAGATCACTCATATTAAATGGTATGACTTCCATTCATCCCCAGGGTCGATCATCACATCACAAAAAAATACAACTTGGGATAATTGCAACCACAATCATGGGTGTCACCTTGCCTGAATCATACCCCTCAACTACAACCCATCACACCCCATGCATAATGCATCTTGACATAACCAACTCCCAGACCTCAACTAATATTTTTGACTGTATCACATGCATCATGAAAAACTGAAACACTCGATGGAGCTTGACCAGCCCAAGCTCAACCTATTATGCACTTTCCTCTTTGGTGGTGCATTCCCCTTGGCCATAACTCATAATCCCTAAGTTCCTAAGGTCATGATATAGACCTATCATCTCTTAATCATGTGATACCCTGCCCTTGGTAGGTCATTTCTCATACTCTCACATGACCACCATTTTTTATGCCATTAAACCCATTCTTACCTCACAAGTCACTTCTCACATAGTGACAAGTCCATAAGGCTATATTTCAACTCATACCACATCCTAAATCCCAATGCAAACTGATCAGTGGGTAGTTAACTCATGACTCCACCCTTGGTGGAACTCTCATCACATCCCATTTAGGCCTCTCAAGGCTATTTATGATTACTCTAGTTCATTCCGTAAGTTATCCCTCTTAGACACCCTAACGCCCATAAGGCTGTCTCAACTACTCACTTGACTCACCCCTCTAACACACCACCCTAACTGGTCATCATACTCTAATATATAAGACCTCTCAAGGTATCTATGGTTATTTTCAAAAGTTAGACACCCTTGGGGGTTCTAATTACACTATATGATACTTATCACCTAGGCAACATAACCATCATTAGCTATGTGATCAAATTGTAACACTTGGGGGACCCATTACAAGCTTAACAAAGCTCACTAGCCCTACCTCCCATAATGAAACTCGCTTAGGTTCCATCATGAGTCATTCTCACTTGCTTACCCACACTTATATATCATGCAACTCATGTATTTACATATAATGTGGTAAAATTAGGGACTGCTTATGTTTAACCGAAGTTACCCCCAAGAAAAGTCCATCTATCCAAGCTCGCCTCAAAGATCCTTTGATCATAATTTCCATCCATGAGTACCTATTGTAACAAACCTCAAATTTTAGGAATAAATTCAAGGATCATTTTGGCTTTAAATTATTTATTTATAGCTGATTTTAGATGTATTTGGAGGGGGTCAAGGCTCAGTGGGGGTTTTAGGGGCTGAAAATGTATTGGGTGGGGTATCAGGTATCTGATGTATTGGGTAGAGGCCCTGCAGGGCCTGGAACCCCACCAGCTAGCCGGTTGGGGTGGAATGAGTTCCTGATAAGGGCATTGGGTACTTGGTAAAGGTGGATCGGGTACCTGGTGGTTGTTGGGTAGTTTTTAGGGGATTTTTGGTAATTCCCCCTGCACCTCTTTAAGCCCCCTTCCTTCGACCTAACATTAATGAAGACCCCATTTTGGGATCCTACTTGATTCCAAGGACCCCCTCCTATGCTCTTTTGAAATCCGATTCAACTCCCATCCATTGCATTAATCCACCTTTTGTAAATCTACCCCCATTTAATCCCTATATGTTGGTTTCTTCCACTATTTCTTCCCCTTTGGTTTTAAATCCACAATTCTATGTGGTTGTGTCTGACTTTAGGGATTTAGTAGATTGGGATTGATTCAAGTTTTGTAGCTTGACAAGTGACCTCTCTAAGGATTGAGGCAGGAAGTCCTTACAATGTTACGTTGTTTGTATGGGATTTCATGACCTATTGTGCATGCGAGTGTGCGTTTTCCTGTTAATCCTTTTCCTAAGGTACCCGAGTGATCAAATATGTTCTATATGATAGAATAGTCCTTATGAATGGTTATTATGATCATGCTAATGTGATGTGGCATAACCATCAAGATTATGGTTTAAGTGTATAGAGATTTCCACCCTATGTTGTTAGGCACAAAGTGAGTTTACTAGGCTTGGTCATAGCATTGGTGAGGTTGAGGCATGACTTACGGGTATGGGTGGTGACTTCCTCTAATTTTGGAGACGTTGATGTGTGAGCATGGATAATTTAGAGGTTGGTGATTGGGTTGGGTTAAGGGGTATCCAATAGGAAAATCCAATGCGGTACTTGTCACTACGGGAAAAATAGGCTTTTGCGACGGGATTAATTCCCGTCGCAAATAGTCCATCCCATAGGTTATTTGCGATGGGGGGTTCTTCCCGTCGCAAATAACTTGCTATTTGCGACGGGTTTTGGGGTCCCGTTGCAAAATGCAATGCGCAGTTTGGCATGGGATGTGCGCCAAAGCGCGGGAAGGTTTTTTGCGACGGGTCCCGTCGCAAATACCGACAGCGGTAAATGAGTTTTTGCGACAGAATGTTGTCCCGTCGTAAAATGCGTGTCGGCATGTCACTTTTTACGACGGGCTCCGTCGTAAATACCCTTTTAACCACAAACAATAATTAATGTGGGCAAAGGTATTTACGACGGGGCCCGTTGCAAAAAGTACCTTTTGCGACGGTAATCCCATCACAAATAGTCCTGTCGCAACTAATCTAACCTATATATATCCCCCTCAGTTTTTTTTCTCTACCTCTCATTTCTCACTTGCTCTCTCTCTCTGAACTCCATTTTTAGAGTAAAAATTTCTCTGAGTTTGTTTTTTTACGGAGAAGTTGTGAAGTCGATTACATCAATATGAGATCAAGTTTAATGGTATTTATATTTTATTTAATTTAGTATTTAATTTATTTTTATGTTAATTTTAATTATTGTTGATTGGTTGTAATTAAATTAGATTTAAATTGTTTTGTTATATGTATTTATTTGTAATAATAAATTGAAATTATTAATATTAATTCTTAATAATTATTAATTAGTAATAATTAGTAATAAATATGAATAATTAGTAATAATTAGGAATAATTAGAACAAAAAAGTAATAATTAGGAATAATTAGTAATAATTAAGAATAATTAGTAATAATTAGTAATAATTAGTAATAAATAGGAATAAATAGGAATAAATAGAATAAATAGGAATAAATAGGAATAAATATGAATAAATAGGAATAATTAGGAATAATTAGGAATAAATAGGAATACATATGAATAATTAGGAATAAATATGAATAAATATGAATAATTAGGAATAAATATGAATAATTAGTAATAAATATAAATAATCAGTAATAATTAGAAATAAATATGAATAATTAGTAATAATTAGGAATAAATATGAATAATTAGTAATAATTAGGAATAAATATGAATAATTAGTTATAATTAGGAATAAATATGAATAATTAGTAATAATTAGGAATAAATATGAATAATTAGTAATAATTAGGAATAAATATGAATAATTAGTAATAATTAGGAATAATTAGTAATAATTAGTAATAATTAGTAATAATTAGGAATAATTAGTAATAATTAGTAATAATTAGGAATAATTAGGAATAATTAGGAATAATTAGGAATAATTAGGAATAATTAGGAATAAATAGGAATAAATAGGAATAATTAGGAATAAATAGGAATAAATAGGAATAATTAGCAATAAATAGGAATAAATAGGAATAAATAGGAATAAATAGGAATAATTAGCAATAATTAGGAATAAATAGGAATAATTAGGAATAAATAGGAATAATTAGCAATAAATAGGAATAATTAGGAATAATTAACAATAATTAGGAATAATTAGCAATAAATATGAATAAATATGAATAATTAGGAATAATTAGTAATAATTAGTAATAATTAGTAATAATTAGTAATAATTAGGAATAAATATGAATAATTAGTAATAATTAGGAATAATTTGGAATAAATAGGAATAATTAGTAATAATTAGTAATAATTAATGAATAATTAGTAATAATTAGGAATAAATATGAATAATTAGTAATAATTAGGAATAAATATGAATAATTAGTAATAATTAGTAATAATTAGGAATAATTAGTAATAATTAGTAATAATCAGGAATTAATAGGAAAAATTAGTAATAATTAGGAAAAATTAGTAATAATTAGGAATGATTAGTAATAATTAGTAATAATTAGTAATAATTAGGAATAATTAGTACTAATTAGTAATAATTAGGAATAATTAGGAATAATTAGTAATAAATAGGAATAATTAGTAATAAATAGGAATAAATAGGAATAAATAGGAATAAATAGGAATAATTAGCAATAAATAGGAATAAATAGTAATAATTAGCAATAATTAGGAATAAATAGGAATAATTAGGAATAAATAGGAATGATTAGCAATAAATAGGAATAAATAGGAATAATTAGCAATAAATAGGAATAATTAGTAATAAATATGAATAAATTTGAACAATTAGTAATAATTAGTAATAATTAGTAATAATTAGTAGTAATTAGTAATAATTAGTAATAATTAGTAATAATTAGTAATAATTAGGAATAATTAGGAATAATTAGTAATAATTAGTATTAATTAGGAATAAATAGGAATAATTAGTAATAATTAAGGAATAATTAGTAATAATTAGTAATAATCAGTAATAATTAGGAATAAATAGGAATGATTAGTAATAAATATGAATAAATAGGAATAAATAAGAATAATTAGTAATAATTAGTAATAATTAAGGAATAATTAGTAATAAATAGAAATAAATAGGAATAAATAGGAATAAATAGGAATAAATATGAATAATTAGGAATAAATAGGAATAATTAGTAATAAATAGGAATAAATAGGAATAATTAGGAATAATTAGGAATAATTAGGAATAAATAGGAATAATTAGCAATAAATAGGAATAAATAGGAATAAATATGAATAAATATGAATAATTAGCAACAAATAGGAATGAATATGAGTAATTAGCAATAATTAGGAATAAATATGAATAATTAGGAATAAATATGAATAATTAGTAATAATTAGGAATAATTAGTAATAATTAGGAATAAATAGTAATAATTAGGAATAATTAGTAATAATTAGTAATAATTAGGAATAAATAGGAATAAATAGGAATAATTAGTAATAATTAGTAATAATTAGGAATAAATAGGAATAAATAGGAATAAATAGGAATAATTAGGAATAAATATGAATAAATATGAATAATTAGTAATAAATATGAATAAATATGAATAATTAGTAATAATTAGGAATAAATATAAATAATTAGTAGTAATTAGTAATAATTAGTAGTAATTAGTAATAATTAGTACTAATTAGGAATAATTAGTAATAATTAGGAATAATTAGAAATAATTAGGAATAATTAGGAATAATTAGTAATAAATAGTAATAAGTAGTAATAAATAGGAATAATTAGTAATAAATAGTAATAAATAGTAATAAATAGTAATAAATATTAATAATTAGGAAGAAAATCAATTGTAATAAATTGTAATAACTTTTAATAACTTGGTACATTTTCCAGTGGATTGATGACACTCCTTTTGCTCGATGACTCTTCTCCTTTCAATTTTCACCGACTTAAAACATTATGAAAAATATGCTTCTATGTATGCATATCCAATCTCGTATGCACGAGTTTGAATATGCATTCATAGGACCACATTTTTCATAATGTGTTCAGGTGATGACAGTTGCAAGAAGACGATTCATTGACAAAAGGGGGATCTTTTGTCCGACGACTCATTTACTTGCAACTTTCTCACACAGAAATCACAATGAAAAATCTGCTCAGAGGTATGCATATTCATTCTCGTGCATACAAGAATGAATATGCGTACCTCCGAGTAGATTCTTCATTGTGATTTCTGTGTGAGAAAGTTGCAAGTAAATGAGCCATCAGACAAAAGAGTAGCCGTTAATCCACTGGAAATTGTGTTGCCCGTAAGTAATGGTAATTATTATGAAGTAGTTGTAATTATTTATCTTTTTTTTCCAGATATTGTTTTTATAATTTCAAATTATTCAAAAATAGTAATGATTTTATATTTTGTAGGAAAATATGGAATAAGGAAGTAAAAAACAATCATTATTAGATGACAGTGCTTGGATAAATCAGCGTAGAAATTCAAACAGTTTTGGTTTAAATCCTGTATATATTGAGGGTGTTGAAGCTTTCTTATCATTTGCATCATCAAAACCAGAATATGTTTCAGAAGGCACAATAAAGTGTCATTGTAAAAAATGTGCTCTGAGAACGTTTGACACATTTGAAAAGATTGAGGGACATCTCTTGCGGTTTGGTTTTCAACCAGATTATGTTTTTTGGTATCAACACGGTGAACACAGTTTCAGAGAAGATACTAATAACTTGATTCTGGATCCATTACGGTTTCAAAATTTAGTACATGATGTTGCAGATCCATCTGTTCAACAAACTGAAACTCAAGATGATATTGATTTAACTCCTGAGTTGACACCATCCTAATTTTATGAGTTGTTGAGGTCTGCTAAGTATGCATTATATCTTGTTGCAAGATAAGCAAATTAAAAGTGGTTGGAAAATTTATGGCTATTAAATCAGATAATGCAATGTCAAACAACTGTTTTGATCAGATATTTTCTTTGGTTAAAACACTATTACCTGAAGAAAATGTGTTGCCTACAAATTACTATGAGAGCTAGAGGCTGGTTCATAATCTGGGCCTTAGTTATCGGAAGATTCATGCATGTCCAAATGATTGCATCTTATATTCTGGTGAAAATGATTCGTTGGATAGTTGTCCCACATGTGGACAATCGAGGTATAAAGAAGCTCAACTAGGGAAGTCTGGATTGATTCTAGTAAAATAGTTGAGATATTTCCCCCTTACACCCAGGTTGCAATGTTTATTTATGTCTTAGAACACAGCGTCAATGATGTCATGACACAAAACTAAGATTTCAAATGATAAAAGCTTGAATCATCCATCTGATGGTGATTCATGGAAACATTTTGACAGTATGCATCAATATTTTGCTTTAGAAGCCCGAAACGTGCGATTGGATCTTTCTACGGACGGTTTCTGTCCGTTTGGTTCTTATGGTAGTCAGTATTCATGTTGGTATGTCTTTATAGCTCCATACAATTTACCTCCATGGATTTCGATGAAGGAGCCCTATATCTTTTTGACCATATTAATCCCATGATATCTGAAAAAGAATATTGATGTTTATTTGAAACCATTGATTGATGTGTTTAATGCATTGTGGAGTGATGGTGTTAACACATATGATGTTGCATTCATATTAAAAGATGCATTAATGTGGACGATTAGTGACTTTCCGGTATATGACATGTTATCTGGTTGGAGTACACATGGTCCAAAATCATGTCCTTAATGTATGAAAGACAACAAAGCCTTTATGCTCATCAATAGAAGAAAACCTTTCTATTTTGATTGTCACCGCAGATTTCTTCCAACTGATCATTCTTTTCAGAGGAATAAATCTCATTTCAGAAAAGGTATAATTGAAAGAGATAAACCTTCAAAAATGATCTCAGGTACAAAGTTAAAATCAGTTGTATTTTCATTACCTCTCATCACATTTAGGCCAACAGTAAACCAACAGAAAATTCATGGCTTTGAGAAAGAACATAATTGGATAAAACGGAACATTTTTTGGGATCTTCCGTATTGGTCTGATTTGTGGGTCCGCCACATGTTGGATGTCATGCATATTAAGAAGAACTATTTTGATAATTTATTTCATACAGTTTTGGATACACCAGGTAAGACCAAAGATACTGTAAAGGCACGATTAGATCTTGTCCAAATTTGCAGGCGACCAGAACTTGAACTATTTGAAAATGTTAAGTCACAGAGGCTAATGAAGCCAAAAGAAACTTATACACTGTCCAAAAAGAGTTTCTTACTATTTTGTCAGTGGATTGCAGATTTGAGACTTTCATATGGCTATGCTTCCAATTTGGGCAGATGTATTAAGAATGATTATATTACCGGATTCAAAAGTCATGATTTTCATGTTATAATGGAAAAACTAATGCCGATTGGATTCAAAGGTTTGTTGAATTCTATGATTTGGGATTCGATAACAGACATATAATATTTTTTTTCGAGACATTTGTGCAGCGACAACAGACTACGATGCGCTAAGAAAATTGGAAGAAGATGTTGCTGTAATTATATGTAAGGAAAAAATATTTCTGCCGGCTTCTTTGACTCAATGGAACATCTGATATTACATTTTCCACATGAAGCTAAATGTGGAGGTCCAATACAGTTTCGATGGATGTACCCATTTAATAGATGCATGCAGAAATTGAAGAAAAAAGTACGTAACAAAGCATCAGTTGAAGGCTCAATTGCTGAAACTTATTTGCAAGAGGAAATTGTTTTTCTCTCTCTCATTATTTTGAATCTCAATATCCTTCAAAACACAATCGCATGAGACGAAACGAGGGGAATGTTAATGACAAAATGGACAATCAATTATCAATTTTTAATCAGCCAAATCTTGGTTTCGGTGGAGTTCATGAACGATGGCTTTCAGATGATGAACATCACAGAGCTCATACATATGTACTACTCAACTGTGAAGAAATGAAATCATTTTTACTATAAGTGCTTTTATCACTTATTCTATAATTTTGTTACAATATGTAAACTTATTTTATTTGTAGGTTATATGATAATCATATCAAGAAACAACTTCCACAAATTATAGCAGCTGCTCTTGAAGAACACATACAATTTTTTTTTCTCAATGGTTTCAAAAACTGGTAACCTAAATTATTGATGGTTTAGTATCAATTCCATTTATTATTTATCATATTGATAATTGTTTTACAAATTTTCAGGTGTCTTAACATGCTGATAAAATTGATAAGCGACTATGTATATTGAGTAACCCACCATCCAAAATGGTTAAATCTTATAATCCATATTTGGTGAATGGTTTTCGATTTCATACACATGCATATAGGGAATAAAAAAAATAATGAATAGTTGAGTTTGCTTGAGAGGATCACATCACAAAGAAACTGAAGTTGACTTTTATGGCATTCTGGATGAAATTATTGAGTTGTGTTATCTAGGACAGAATTACATAATGATGTTTAAATGTCGGTGGTTGGATACTGAGAGAGGCTTGCATGTTCATCCGACTCATGGAATCGTCGATATTAAATATAAAAGTCTTCTTATAGTAAATGAACAATTTTTACTCGCTCAACAGACACATCAAATTTATTACACAAAGTATTGTGCTTCTTCAAGATACTTGAGTGATTGATGGAGCATAATAAAAATGAAATCTCAGGAAAATTAGTTTACTCAAACTGAATGTAGTTCCGCTGAAGTGGAAGGAATTGAAATTTTTCAAGAGACTGCTCAAAATCCATCTTTTTTACAAAGAGACGTAAATATCGATGATGACACTTCACAATTAAGGTTTGATGATGATAAAGATGTTAATGAAGTTACAAATGAATTTGAAATGACAAGAGATGATGAAATTGAAACTCATATGGATATTGATGATGCTGAGGAGGAAGATGAAGACATTGACATTGACAGCTATGGAGATGAGGATGAAGATAGACATTGACACAGTTAAATACTGGTTATAATCGTAACTAATATATATATATAATAGTTATTTTCAACTATCTGCTAACAAAAATCATTTTGTGTTGCAGATGGATCCCGATCTATTTCACAAGTTGCAGGAGGCTGATCCACCTATGGATGAGGGGGATTGTGGACCATCTGACCCTCATCCTATTGACAGTTCAGGGGGTACGCGGAGGGGGCACGGTCTTGCGTGACTGATGATTCATGACCCTACCCCCGAGTGACGTCCATGTCTTGACTTCGATCCACGCACACAGAGGTATGGTAACCTGTATATTTTAGTTATCTTTCATTAATTTATTTTTATATATACTAATTGTTTGATTATTTATTCCTTTTTCATAGTTTTTTGTATGTAGCTATTGGACAAGGGAGTGCTATCTTGCACAATTATTTTTCTCAGCTATGGATCACATGGGAGTAGATTCCTGTTGATGTGCGGTGCGACATGTTCGATCATTGGATGGTACGTAAATAAAGAATATTTATTTTGAAATTTAATTTATTAATAACTTGATATTATAAATTATTTGTAGGGTTTATGGTATCCCATCAATGATAACATGCGTGACTCTATCCACGAGGCATGACAGGTGTCTATGCGTGACCGTTTCCGTCAGTTTTTGCATAATTTGAGAAGAACAGTGTTGGTCGGAGTGGATACTCAAGAGGGGGGGTGAATCGAGTTCCAATTAAAATTTCTGTTAAAATATTTATGATTAAGAAAACCCTCAATTTTAAAAACGGCCCAGTTAATTAAGGCAGTAGAAATGTAAATGTTCAATTGGTCAACAAGTTTCTCAAAGGGTGATTAATCCTCAGATGAATCAATGTAGAACACCAATGCAACTTTTGAAACATGTTTACTGAATTAAACAAGTACACACACTAACCAAAACCAACTATCAAAGTGTAAGCAAAAACAGTTTTATGTTTTAGAAAATGTATGCAGTTGATAATATCAAAACAAAGTATATGAAGATTTGCACAACGATGTAAACAAGAGGTCCAGTCTCAAGTCGAGACCTAATCCTCTCCACTTGGTGATCACCTGCCACCAAGCAGTTTATATTAAAACTTGATACATAGCCTGTATCAGGCTTTACAATAGTTATCAAAAACTGTCCAGGGAACTCACCCTCTACCACAGTTCTTCATGGGGAAGTCAAACAAAAAAGACCACACACGGTCTCTTCCATAGTTATATGTGAAAAAACACAAATAAGGTGAAGTTTGATGTGAGGATAGTTAATATCTTCCAGTTCAAGCTCAGGAGACAGTGTGTGATATAAAAAGACACACACACTTCTCAAGGATGTAAAATAAAGAAACACAATAGAGCAGTTATGATGAGAAAGAGTTTAGAAGGCTCTATGTGTTTGCAGTTTAGCTCTTGACTCCTTGGAATGAGAAATGTTGAAGTTCGTGTCAATCTCTGGAAGTTGTTTCCAAAACAGAGTGTTGCAACTCTAGGTTCAATCTTTCAGTATTCTCCTTTTGATGTTGATCAAGAGTTGATGAAGCACAGAGGGCATGGATGAGTTTATCCCAGAATGATCTTCATGATGCTTGTGGGTTCAAGATCTTAGTGCTGGATGGTTCGACTTTTTTGATCTGGCAAGTAATCTCTATCACACTTCTCATGCAACCCTTTCTTCGTATCTGCGTATATGTTTCTCTTCTTGTTTGTATCCTCGAAAAATCCTTTTTCTTTATTTTGTGGTCTTCTCTTTTTATATTTTAGGTCCGACAATGGGAATGAGTAGATCACGTGCATGCTTTCTCATACCTCATACTGTCCATGGTATTGTCTCCTGAAATGTTTACAATCAGCATTAATTAATGTCAGAGTATTTATTTTATCAAATATGACCATTAGAAAAGTATTTGAGAAATTGACAAAGTATGGAAGAATAAGCGTCGGTAGACTGGTAATGGTAGCCTTCATATTGGTAGGCACATCGGCAATCTCCGACTATAACCTTTAACAGTATGCTCACATCAGTAACCATGTAACAATGACCTTGTCGCGGTAAACCTGTAATAGTGACCTTGTAGTGGTAACCTTGTAACGGTAAGCTTGTAGTAGTAACCTTGTAGCGGTAACCTTGTAACAGTAAGCTTGTAACTGTAACCATGTAGCGGTAAGCTTGTGACTGTAACCATGTAGCAGTAACATCTGTAATAGTGACCTCTGTACTCAGATGAATTTTGCACCGTGAGCTTAACCAATCAAGCAGTGAGTTTGAAAGTATATGAATATTACTCTATAGTAACAGGAAACGTTAATGAAACATAATTAGCAAAGGATGAAGACATGGTTCTCACTTAAATGAAAACAAGATTTGGGATTATCAAAATATGATTTGGGATTATCAAAATATGATTTGGGATTATCAAAACAGGTGAGTCCAACAATCTCCCCCTTTTTGATAATCACAAATTATGACATTGCTAAGAGTTTTGAATCAAGGTAAAACACATCTGCTAATGTCATTGAATCAGAATATTTAAGGTTTGAATATTTTCTCCCCTATGATAATGACATCTCCCCATGTTCTCCCCTTTAATATTTTCTCCCCCTTTTTGATTAACAAAAAGAGTACAGAACAAACAAAAAAAATAGTGGAAAGAGAGAATCTTTATCAATAAAACAGGAGTACATTACAAAAAATTGATACACCAATCCCTATCAACTAAGACAGTCCACACTCAATCCACATCAGATATGCCCAAAGGAGCTTTGTCCTTGGAGGTTGAGGATGCAGATGCTGAAGGTGGAGGGATAGGCCAAGGGATGGAAGTTAGCAAGGTAAGAGGAGCTTCAATCAAGGAATTAGTAGACTGATAGTGAGTAGATCTCTGATTAATTGTAGGGGTCAAGCTTCTGATGGCCTGGGTAGGAGTCATCAAAGGAGCAGCACTTGTGGAACCTGAAGCAGCTGAAGAAGCAGGAAGAGCAGGAGGAACTATGATTGGAGTGCAGTCCACATGGAGGAAAGGAAAGAGAAGATTCCAGAAGTCCATAATGATACTACCACCTCTCTCCATAGCAGAAATAAAATCATCCTTATTCTCCATGAATTTTTCCAAAGCAGGAGTCAACTCCCTGAGCTTACTAACTTATTCTTTGAAGGCTTGAGTGACAGGTGGGACCCTTAAGTTTTCCAACAACAACTTGAAGTGACCATCCATCTAATGTTTGGTGTACACCCGTTTGTATTAGAAATCAACTTGATCCTTGATGGCCTTTTGATCCTGAGCAACTTCCCTTAAATAGTTGCCCATAAGATTATGAATTTTCCTGGTGATGGAAATACCCTGAGAATCTGAGGAACTGCCACCAGATATCTTTTCCACTTCTTCTATGACAATGGTCCTGAAAGCTTCAATGTCAATTGGAGGAGAAGCTGAAGTGGAAGTAGATGCAGCTAGAGGAGCCAGAGAGAAGGCCACTGTTTCCTTGAAAGATTTCGTCAGCCCACTGATCAGTCTCTTCACATCATCATCTTTCCCTTTCACATGTGTTTCCATAGATTTCTTGAAATCCTCAAACACTGTGACCATTTTATGAACTATACTTTTGACATATGCAAGGTCTCTATCCACTTGGGTCCTGGAATCCATATAAGCATCAAATTTGACAATAGACTGTTTCACAGAAACCATAGAATCTGCCAACTCTTTTACTTGATTCTAACATTCCTTGACCTCTTGTAACATAACTGAGTGAGAGGTAGAGACTATCCTTTCCACTGCAGATGTTACGAGTCCTTGATTGTGAGCTATTGTTCTTGCCATTTCAGTGTTTTGGTCAGTAATATATCTCTTCATTTTTGATTGCAAAGAATCAAGGTCTGTTTTTTCTGACATAGTCTTGAGGGAAATAGGTTTCTGAAGGGACAAAAGTGAGGTTAGGCACTAAGGGTCTTCTGTTCGGCCTCTCATCTTCTGATTCATCATAGTCTAGACCCAATACCATAAATCCAGGGTCCTCAGACCAGTCTTCAATTTCATGTAGAATAGCAACTGAGCCTGTAACAGCAGGTTCCTCTCCCTCAATCTGAGCAATCTCCTGATCGACCACATTCATTTCCTCCAGATCTCCTTGATCAACTGAAACATCAGGAAGGTTCACTTCCACTTCCACTTCTAATTCAGAATCTTCAACTACTTCCAAGACTTGTCCAGCCTCAACTAAATCAACAGCTTCTTCTTCTTATCCACTTTCTACCCTTACTGTATAAGACTTAGACATTCCTCTTCATTTTCAGCAGCAACTGTATCAAGGTAAGCATGACTTGATTCAGAGTCCTCATCCTCATCTGAGGTGTCTCTAACTTCTCTTAAAACAATTTCATCCCCTTCTTCTTCACTGGTCTCCTTATCACTGTCCCTTAGGACAACTTCCCTTCTAGAAAATCTCTTTGGTGGGATAGGCTCACCAAAGGATACAATAGTTGTACAAGGATTGGAGGGAAGGTCAGGGTCACTTCTGTCATCAATAGGAGAGTCCTCTCTTCCATGCACAACAACAACTTCCTCTTCTTTTACATCTGAATAGGCAGGCTCAGCTTCATCAGGCTTAAGACCAGGATCTCTCTTATTCTTAGGCCTAGTGGGATGAGTCACATGATTAAAATCTTCATACACTTTAGCCTCATCATTCACCCATTTCCTCAGCCAAGGATTCCAGTTAATCTTCATCAGTTTGCAAATCACTTTGGTGATGCAATGGCTATCTTTCACAACAACAGTTTCTTCCTTATCTCCAGCAACTCCTTTCACTTTTAGTATAAGAGATATCAGCTTGGCATGGAATAAATCATTTTATTTGGAACTAGGCTTGATCATATCTTCCAACTGATCCATCAACAACCTACACAAGTTGATCTTATTTCCATGTTTCAGCAAATACAGAATGAATATGTCCTGATATTTCAAAATAGCGAAGTCCCCTCTCCTGGGACTTATCACATGCTGAACAGATTTGAAAAGCAGCTTATCCTCTCCTTCCATCTCAGCAACAATGACTTTCCTAGGAATTCCATTCCCTGTCAATTAAGCTAAATCTTCTTCATAGAAAAAGAGATCACTTGTGGGAGACACCACTTTTGAGTAATAGGCATAAATTCCTTCATGAAGAATCCTTAAACACTCATCCCATTCAACAAAGGAGAAACTTACATTTACTCCATTTACTTTGGAAATCATTCGATGCCCATCCTCATATTGTTCAAACTTCAGATATTCATAAAACTCCTTCACCAACTTCAGGTAATAGGGTCCATTGTTGTTTGAAAAACATTCAACCCAACCTTGAGCTTCTAGTGCCTTAAGCACTAACGATCGACTTGAAAAAAACCAATCTGAACTTAATTCCTTCTTGGCTACTATCTCCCGCTTGGATAAATGCGGGTTCAGTACCTTTTCCACTGTCTGGATTTTGCTACTCGATTCAGCTCTAGGTCTCTTAGGATCAAGTGTGTCTCCTTCATCACTGACTAGTGACCTCTTCAATCTAGCCATTAATCCAGAGTGGTTCGAGGTTTCAGTGGAGGTTTAGGTTCTGAGATTTCAGAGCTAGAGGTTCGGAGGAGGGTTTGATGTGGATCAAAAAGTGTTCTGTGTTCTATTTTTATCATTTAGGGATTGAAAAATAAAACATATAAAATAAATAAATAATAGCAGAAAAACGTTTCAGATTCCAGTTGAGAGAACATAAAACGCAAAATCCTAGACTTTGAATGCCTATTGGTAAGGAGGTGTTTGTGAGGTCTAATGGTGTGGTCCTAACAGTGAGGTCCTAATAGCGAGGTCCTAACAGTGAGGTCCTAACAGTGAGGTTCAACGGTGAGGTCCTAACAGTGAGGTCCTAATAGTGAGGTCCTAACAGTGAGGTTCAACGGTGAGGTCCTAACAGTTTATCATACCTAACTCATGTTTGATGTAATTTAACCTCTCAGAATTCAAAGGCTTTGTGAATATATCATCCAATTGGTGTTCAGTACCAATGAATTCAAGAGTGATATCACCTTTTTGAAAATGATCTCTCAAGAAGTGATGTCTTACATCAATATGCTTTATTCTAGCATGAGACACTGGATTCTTAGAGATGTTAATAGCACTTTTGTTGTCACAGTTTATAGAGACATGTTTGAATTTATATCCATAGTCTAGTAGAGTGTGTTTCATCCACTGAATTTGAGCACAACAACTACCAGCAGCTATATATTCAGCCTCTGCAGTAGATAATGCAACAGAATTCTATTTCTTACTACACCATGATACTAGTGACTTGCCTAAAATGTGACATGTTCCAGAGGTTCTCTTTCTATCTAACTTTCAACCAGCAAAGTCAGCATCCGAATAACTTATTAAATCAAAAGGCTGTCCTCTTGGATAAAATAGTCCTAAATTTATAGTATACTTGAGATATTTAAAAATCCTTTTAACATCATTTAAATGAGATTCTTTGGGATTTGCTTGAAATCGAGCACACATGCATACACTGAACATAATATCAGGTCTACTAGAAGTAAGATAAAGTAGACTCCCATTCATACCTCTGTAATTGGTTTGATCCACTAGTTCTCCAGTTTCATCAGCATCCAATTTGCAAGTGGTACTCATAGGTGTATCACTTCCTTTACTACTATCCAAACCAAAAAGTTTTAAAAGATCTTTAGTATATTTATTTTGATTTAAAATAATACCATCTTTGTTTTGAAAAATTTGAAATCTAAGGAAAAATTTTAGTTCCCCCATTAAACTCATTTCAAATTCATTTTTCATCATTGACGAAAAGTCAGTACATAAAAAATGTTTAGAAGATCCAAAAATTATATCATCTACATAAATTTGTACTATTAAAACATATTTGGAAATCCTTTTAATAAAGAGAGTAGGATCTACTATCCCTTTTGTAAAACCTTTTGAAATAAGAAAAGAACTGAGTCTGTCATATCAATCTCTTGGAGCTTGTTTTAGACCATATAAGGCTTTAGACAGTTTAAAAACATGATTTGGAAAATGGGGATTTGTAAATCTAGGGGGTTGTTCAACAAATACATCTTCAATTATATATCCATTTAGAAATTCACTTTTGACATCCATTTGATAAAGTTTGAAATTCAGATGAGCTGCATAAGCAAGTAGTATCCTAATGGCTTCTAGTCTAGCTGTAGGAGCAAATGTTTCTTCATAGTATATTCCTTCTTCTTGACTATACCCTTATGCAACTAGTCTAGCCTTGTTTCTAACTATATTTCCAGATTCTCCACTTTATTCCTAAACACCCATTTAGTGCCTATGGTTAAGGTGTCCTTAGGTCTGTCTACTAGTTCCCAAACTTTGTTTCTTTCAAACTGATTCAATTATTCTTGCATTTCCATCACCCAAAATTCATCATTGATTGCATCATTGATATTTTTAGGTTCAAGCTGTGAAAGAAAATCTTGATGTTCAACCTGGTATTCTCAGAGAAGCTCTAGTTTGTGTCCCTTGGTTTAAATCACCTGCTACAACATCTAAAGTATGATTTCTTAGAGTTTGAATACATCTAGATTGAGTTGAACTAGATTCCTCATGTTTGTTTATTGGTTCAGGCTCAACAGGTGCAAATTCTGGAAGATTCCCAGAACTGGTTACTTTTATAGTAGGTTCACTATCATTATCATTAAGATCCAGAATTGACATATCTTCCTCAAGATATTCAAGATAGGTTTTGGATTCATGTGGATCAGTCTCATCAAACTTGACATGAAATAACTCTTCCACACATTTGGTTTTCTTATTGAATACTCTATAGGATTTACTTGAGATTGAGTAGCATAGGAAAATTCTTTCATCACTTTTGGAAGAAAATTTGTCAAGATTATCTTTAGTGTTAAGGATAAAGAATTTGCAACCAAAAACTCTAAAGTAATTAACCTTAGGATTTCTATTGTTCCAAATCTTATAAGGGGTCTTCTTAAGAATTGGTTTAATCAAGAATCTATTAATAATATAACAAGATGTATTAACAGATTCATCCCAAAAGTAAATTGGAAAATCATATTCATTGAGTATTGTCCTAACAATCTCTTGAAGAGTCATATTTCTTCTTTCCATGACTCCATTCTGTTGAGGTGTTCTAGGAGTAGAGAAGTTGTGATTATAGCCATTGTGTGACCAATAAGATTCAAACTGTTGATTTTCAAACTCACGGTCATGATCACTTATCAAGGTCTTGATTCTAAGTCCACTAAGGTTTTCCACAGACTTGGAGTATTTGATAAAATAAGAACAAGACTCACTTTTGTGAGCCAAAAAGTATACCCAAGTGTACCTAGAAAAATCATCTACAAGAACATAAACATAGTGTTTCCCATTTAAGCTTGAAACTCTTGATGGTCCAAACAAATCCATGTGAACCAAATCAAGCGGTTGAGAAGTAGAAACTTATTTCATTGGATTGAAAGAAACTTTGTGTTGTTTTCCCTTTTGACAAGGATTACACACTTTGTTAAGAGGGAATTCTAATTTTGGTAAGTCTCTAACTAAACCTTTCCTAGTCAGTTTGCTAAGTGAGTGCACATTACAGTGTCCTAGTCTTCCGTGCCATAACCAGGATTCCTCATGAAATGCATTTAAACAAGAAACATTTTGCTTAGCTAAAGAATCCATATCAACAGCAAATATATTCTCATTTTTGAGAGCAGTAAATATTAAATCATTTTTATAATTAAAAACATTACATGCATCATTTTCAAACTTGACATTAAAACCATCATCACACAACTAAGAAATACTTAGTAGATTGTATTTTAACCCATCAACAAAAAGTACTTTTAAAATTAATATAGTATTAGGGTTTCCAATCTAGCCTAAGCCGACAGTTTTACCTTTAGCATTATCACTGAATGTGACATATCCACCATCAACCTTGATTATGCTCTTAAAGCATGAGTAGTATCCTTTCATATGTCTTGAACATCCTCTATCCAAGTACCACGAAGTCTTACAGGAACTCTTTAGGCAACATCCCTACAAAACAGATTAGACATGGGGTAACTTTGGTACCCAGATTTTCTTGTGTCCTGAGAGGTTAGCAAGTAATATTTTAGGAACCCATACTTGTCTCACAGATTTCCTATAATCAAAAAATATATTTTGAGACATAAACACTTTGTTTGGTCCTTTAGAGAATTATTTTTCAAGAAATGGTCCATAACTTGAACTAGCTGTGAATTGTCCAGATTTTGGGACAAATTTGGTTTTAATAAACCTTCTCTGTCCTGGATAATATCCTAGACCAGTTGTATATTTTGGGGCAATCTATTGTCCTAGAAACTGAGTAAAGGTATTCCCACCAGCAGTAAAATTTTTAAGGTCTCTCCTTAATTGTTCATTGGATAATTTGAGTTCAATATTTTCTTTTAACAGCTGAGCAAATTTTTCTTTCTCAATATTCAGATCAGATTTGTAATTAGTATTTAAAGCATGTTGTATTTTCAATAATTTATATTTATCCTTGAGTTCATTAAAAGTATCCTCAAGCATTCCACAGTATTCAAATAGTTCATCCTTATTCATATTCTCATCATTGTTTGATTCACCTTCATTCCCAGAATAATAATCATTAGGCATAGGGGAATTTGGTGTTACCTCAGATGTTTCTATCATGAAACATAAGTTCGCATGATTGTTTCGTTCACTATAAGAAGCATCAGATCCAATGAAGCTGTCTTATGAAGCATTCCAGATAGCTTTCATAGAATTTTTATATCCTTTTCCCTTATCTTCATATTGCTTCCTAAATTTCAACTTGGGGTAGTCTGCCTTCACATGACCTTTTCGTTTTCACTCATAATAGATTATTTCATTTGGGTTGTCATTCCATTTTTTGTCTTTATTCCATTGTCCTTTACTATCATACTTTCCCTTGTAGTTTGACTTCCTAAAGAATCTCTTCTTTCGGTTGAATTTTTTGAATCTTCTAGCATGATGATCCATCTCCTCATCACTGTCTGAGTCTTCACTTGTGGAAGTATCTACAGGTGCTTGAAATTTTTCTTTATCCTTGTTCTTTGAGGTAGTAGTCTTAAATGCTATAGATTTCCTCCTTGGTTCTTCATCTACTTCTTGATTCACCTTAATTTCTTCTTCATACATCATAAGTTTTCTAATTAGTTCCTTCACTGAAAGTTTGCCTATGTCACAAGATTCTCTGATGGAAACAGAAGTCCCTCTCCATCTGTTAGGTAGGCATCGAAGAAGTCTCATAATCTGGTCCTTGTTGTCCACTAGTTTCCCAAGCAGACTCATAGTATTCATTATCTCATTAAACCTGAGATACATGTCAGAAATGAGTTCATCAGGCTTCATTTTAAAGATATCATATTTAATAGTGTAAGTATTCAATCTAATTTCTTTAACATTGGTTGTTCCTTCATGAGAAATAGCTAAGGTATCCCAAATCTCATATGCAGTTTTACAAGCAGATATTCTACTAAATTTCTCATCACCTAGAGAACAGTAAAAATCATTCATTGCTTTACATTTATTATTATATGCGGCTTTAGTCAATTGAGACCATGTGTCTCTAGAAGTAGCAGGTAATGTATGCTGTTCTTCAATTGTGTCCCATATTTCAGGTCCCATGCTCTCTATATACATTTTCATTTTTAATTTCCACTGAGCATAGTTATTTCCATTAAAGAAAGGTGTCCTGTTAGTAGCAGCACCCTCAACTCTATTTTCCATAGTTACTTAGAATATTAAAGAACTGAAAATTTAGATATGACAGAAATTTTAAGATATTTAAGATACAACTATAATCACAGTTAAAAAGAATTTACGCACTAGATAAAAAGTCCTCTGATACCAAATGTTGGTCGGAGTGGATACTCAAGAGGGGGGTGAATTGAGTTCCAATTAAAATTTATGTTAAAAACTTTATGATTAATAAAACCCCCAATTTTAAAAATAGCCCAGTTAATTAAGGAAGTAGAAATGTAAATATTCAATTGGTCAACAAGTTTCTCAAAGGGTGATTAATCCTCAGATGAATCATTGTAGAACACCAATTCAACTTTTGAAACAAGTTTACTGAATTAAAAAAGTACGCACACTAACCAAAACCAACTATCAAAGTGTAAACAAAAACATTTTTATGTTTTAGCAAATGTATGCAATGAATAATATCAAAACAGAGTATATGAAGATTTGCACAACGATGTAAACAAGAGGTTTAGTCTCAAGCCGAGACCTAATCCTCTCCACTTGGTGATCACTTGCCACCAAGCAGTTTATATTAAAACTTGATACACATCCTGTATCGGGCTTTACAATAGTTATCACAAACTGTCCAGGGAACACACCCTCTACCACAGTTCTTCATGGGAAAGTCAAACAAAACAGACCACATACGGTCTCTTCCACAATTATACGTGGGAAAACACAGATAAGGTGAAGTTTGATGTGAGGATAGTTAATATCATCCAGTTCAATCTCATGAGACAGTGTGTGATATAAACAGACACACACACACACACTTCTCAAGGATGTAAAATAAAGAAACACAATAGAGCAGTTATGATGAGAAAACGTTTATAAGGATTTATGTGTTTGCAGTTCATCTCTTGACTCCTTGGAATGATAAATGTTGAAGTTCGAGTCAATCTCTGGAAGTTGTTTCCAAAACAGAGTGTTGCAACTCCAGGTTCAAGCTTTCAGTATTCTCCTTTTGATGTTGATCAAGAGTTGATGAAGCACAGAGGGCAGGGATGAGTTTATACCATAATGATCTTCGTGATGCTTGTGGGTTTAGGATCTTAGTGCTGGATGGTTCAACTTTTTTGATCTGGCAAGTAAGCTTTATCAAACTTCTCATGCAACCCTTTATTCATGTCCACATATATGTTTCTCTTCTTGTTTGTATCCTCGAAAAATCCTTTTTCTTTATTTCGTGATCTTCTCTTTTTATATTTGAGGTCCGATAATGGGAATGAGTAGATCATGTGCATGCTTTCTCGTACCTCGTACTGTCCATGGTATTGTCTCCTGAAACATTTACAATCAGCATTAATTAATGTCAGAGCATTTATTTTATCAAATATGACCGTTAGAAAAGTATTTGAGAAATTGACAAAGTATGGAAGAATAAGTGTCTGTAGACTGGTAACGGTAGCCTTCATATCAGTAGGCACATCAGCAATCTACAACTGTAACCTTCAACAGTATGCTCACATCAGTAACCATGTAACGATGAACTTGTCGCGGTAAACCAGTAACAGTGACCTTTTAGCGGCAACCTTGTAACGGTAAGCTTGTAGCAGTAACCTTGTAGTGGTAACCATGTAACGATAAGCTTGTAACTGTAACCATGTAGCAGTAAGCTTGTGACTGTAACCATGTAGCAGTAACATCTGTAATAGTGACCTCTGTACTCAGATGAATTTTGCACTGTGAGCTTAACCAATCAAGCAGTGAGATTGAAAGTATATGAATATTACTCTATAGTAACAGGAAACGTTAATGAAACATAATTAGAAAAGAATGAAGACATGGTTCTCACTTAAATGAAAACAAGATTTGAGATTATCAAAATATGATTTGGGATTATCAAAATATGATTTGGGATTATCAAAATATGATTTAAGATTATCAAAATATGAATTGGGATTATCAAAATAGGATTTGGGATTATCAAAATATGATTTGGGATTATCCAAATAGGTGAGTCCAATAAACAGTCATTAAGAAAGCAGGAGTTACAGAATTTGATGAGTCATGTAGCTCCCACCGACCAGAGTAAATTTCATCTCATGTTTGGGATGAATTATGTTGACACTGGTTGAGTGGTGGATTTCAGAGTAGATCTTCAGTGGGATGATAGAACCGGGGGAGACAGGAGGTGACGCATCGAACTGGTAGCCGTACATTTAGTATTCATAGAGAGCATCTGGTAAGTATATTTTTTAAATATTTTATATAAATTTAAATATGAATAGTTTATTTTATATTTTTGTAGGCAGTTGATCATCCTGATATTACAGAGTTCAACGTTTATCGGAGGATGTACAGTGATCCAGCCACTGGAGAGATTAGAGGTGATCGCCAGCGTCAGATTGTGGTTAATATTATTTTTTCAGTTTGGCAATTAACTGTATATAATATTTTCACCATTTTAATTTCAAATTGGAATTGAAGGAGTCATATAAGGCTGCAACCTCTCAGACACAGGATGAGAGTCAGAACGAGATGACTGAGCAGACCAGTGCCCACCATTTCGATGAGGCGACATGGATGCAGGTGACTCAGTATGGATTTAAGAAGGGCCGATTAGTTGGTATCGACTCTCATTTGACTCCTGATACTTATTATGGTACTACTGCGATGTCGACGTCCATCTCAAGAGGAGCTCATGGAGAGACATCATCTTCTGCCTCATAGTATTAGGAGCAGTTTCGAACTTAGTCTGAGCTTATAGAGATTTTGAAGAAGCAGCATGAAGAGATGTGTCGGCGACAACAACAACAACACGAGGAGGAGATGCATCGATGGCAGCAGCAGCATCACGAGCAGATGGAGTACATACGCTGTCTGGCTCGTAGTTTAGGGATGGATTTTCCTCCACCATCTCCTACAGCTCCTCCACCTTCTCCAGAAGACGACCCCCCCAGTGATTTGTTTTTTATGTTAAAAACACTTGAATTGAAAATTTATAATAATATGAACTATTTATAGTTTCTGTCTTTAATATTGGACCAAATATTGCATAATTTATTTTTTTTAATATTTTTTTATTTATTATTAGTATTATATTTTTTAATATTTATTTATTTTACTAATAATAATAAAATTTTATGATTTTTTATATTTTTTTTGTAAATATTGAGAATTGTAATAATTTTTTAATTTTTTAATTTTTTAATAAAATTAATATTAATTTTTTATTAATCATAAATCTTTTAAATATATTTTTCTAGTATTATATTTTTTAATGTTTTTTTATTTTAATAATAATAATATTTTTTATTTTTTATTATTTTAATAATATTGATATAATTTTTTCATTAATCATAATTTTATTATTTTTTTTTATTATGGTTAGTATTTGCGACGAGTTCCCGTAAAAAATAATTTAAATATGATTTTTTATTAGTAGTATTTACGACGGGATGACGGGCCCATCGCAAAAGATTATATATATATATACAATGTATATAATCAGAGACTTATTTGCGACGGGCCCGTCACAAAAGGTTTATTTATATATAATATATATAATCAGAGAATTATTTGCGACAGAACCGTCGCAAAAAACAGTATTTGCGACGCCGTTTTCTGCAACGATCTATTTGTGACGGGGCCCCATTGCTAAAGTCTATTTGCGACGGGATCCCGTCGCAAATAGCCCATTGCAAATACCTCTAATTCTAGTAGTGTGTGTTTCTGATGACTATATAGAGTTGTGTTCAACCTTAGGGGATAAGGTATTGGCTTGGTGACCCTATTGCCTATTTTATTTCATGTTGTGTCTGATGAGGCTATGAACCACACCCTAAGTGATATGGAGATGGTTTATGGGGTGGCTTGTGACCCCACCTTGAGTGATAAGGTGTGGGAACAAGATGTGGGTATGAGGCCTATAGCATCCCACCTTTTTATCACATAAACTTTCATTACATTTTACAAAACCGAGGATCTTTAAGGTTTAGTGTCTTGGAAACCAGGAACTTTAAACATGAAAACATAAAAGATTCTTCTTAAACACTTGAAAGGATTCACCTCATGTTCATCCTAGGTTCATTACTGCATCTCATAACCTGGGGACATACATCAAAAGAAAGGGTGAGCAGAAGGCCCAGTAAGGGAAACAAGAGAAACATTTTACATGTGAACTTGAGATACTTCAATAAGGTCATGAGAAGAACTTTAAGGCATGAGAAAGAAATCATGAGATATATCATAATAAAAATAACATTTTTCATAACTTGAAGATGTGGCTGCAACATTTAACATAGACAATCATGAACATATCACCAAGGTCTATCCCCAAGGTGTCATTTGAAAATTACCAAGGTTATTCACCAAGGTATCGTGAAAATTGTAATCTCTAGTGGTTACATCAATACCCAATGCAATGGGGCGCTATCAGGGAGCACCCTTAAATTTGCCTTTATTATCATGTGAGACACATATATCATCATCAAACATTTCATAAATGACCCATATAGAATAAAATAAATGGGTTTCATTTCATACTCATAACGTTTTAAAAATTGCTTTAAAGACATGATCTTTACGTTACTTTAAACACACGAAAAGGGAAAGCGGGTTTCATGTATGTAAATCCCAAAATTTAAAATAGAACATCTTGGTATATATGTGAATACCCATATAGAAGGTAGATCTTTGAGTATTCACTTAATAAAATAAAATATATTTAGAAAAAAGAGAGAGACATTTTGAGACGAAAATTCTGCATCATAACGACTATGTTACAAGGTTTTTAGAAAACATTGAAAAGAGAGGGGACATGGGTCAAACATTCATAAATGACCCATAAAATAGTAGAGGGACAAAATATAAGGGATTTAAGAACATGGTAATGAAATTTGAAAATATACCATATGAAATGAAGAACATGAAAGGAAGACAAAAATAAGATTTCTCTTATGAAAATTCGGCAGCCTAACAGCGTTACATAAACTTCAACCAAAAATGAATTGATGAGATCAAATAGGGTCTCTCATCATATGAACATAAAAGATCAGTATGATAGATATAGAGATCATACCCCAACATAATAAAAAAGAACTTGCAAGACTTGACATGGAATTAGAACTTTGAAAAGGGAGAAAGGTGCAAGGACCACTTAAAAATTTAGTAGCCTAACAACGCCACTTAAACTTCGAAATACTGAATTGAAGAGATCAAATGGGGTATCTCATCATATGGTCATAAAATATTAGTATGATAGATATAGAGATCATACCCCAACATAAAAAAAAGGAACTTGAAAGAATTGACATGAAAGTAGAACTTCAAAACGAGAAGGGTGAAGAGCCACTTAAAAATTCGGCAGCCTAACAGCGCCACTTAAAACTTCAAAATACTGAATTGAAGAGATAAAATGGGGTCTCTCATCATATGATCATAAAAGATCAGTATGATAAATTTATAGATCATACCCCAACATAACAAAAAGGAACTTGAAAGTATTGACATGAATGTAGAACTTCAAAACAAGAAGGGTGAAGAACCACTTAAAATTTCGGCAGCCTAACAGCGCCACTTAAAACTTCAAAATACTGAATTGAAGAGATCAAATGGGGTATCTCATCATATGATCATAAAAGATCAGTATGATAAATTTAGAGATCATACCCCAACATAACAAAAAGGAACTTGAAATACTTTACATGAAAATAGATCTTGAAAAATGAGAAGGGAGAAAGAATCCGTTACAAAAATTTCGGCAGCCTAACGGCGCCACTTAAAACTTCATAAAATGAAATAATGAGAGTAAGAGGGGATCTCTCATTATGTGAACATGAAAAGAGAAGTAATAGGAGTATAAAATAACACCCTTTAACATAAGAACATGGAGCATAAAAAAAATTACATAAAAGAGATTTCTTGAAAAGAAAGAGAGAGATCAGATCCCTTACCTTAAAACGTAACTCTTAAAACTCAAAGGTTGGGACCTTGAGGGCTTGAGGGCACCTTGGGAGGACTCATTGGGAGGTAAAGAGACCAGAACTTCGTTAAGGATGTTTTTGGAGTCGAAAAGATGAGATGAGGGCTTGGTATTTATAGGGAAAGTGAGGGGACAAGAAATTAATGGCCAAGGGACACCTCAAAAGTGGTTTTCTCAAAAGCATGGGCCCTCCCATGGTACTTCCCATAGAGTTAGGCCACATGGGGACCCCCACACAATAATTCATCCTCTTTAGTCGACCATCCCTTAAAATATCTCATGACATCATCATGACACAGTTATGATGTCATTAAACATACCGAAACCCTAAAACTGTATTTTTACTATTCACTGAAAATTCAACTTTCTCAGAAAAATCCCAAAATTTCACATTAACCAAATATCAATGCTATGATTTCAAAAATGAACTCTATTTTATAAAAATAATTTTCTAAATATTTTTAATTCATTTATTAAATAAACACACTATTCATCGAAAATTCATTTTTTTCAGAAAAATCCCCAAAAATTACCTTAACATAATATCGATGCTTTGAGTTCAAAAATGAAATCCATTTTAGAAAAATAATTTTCTAAATATTTTTAATTTAATTTTTAATTAAAAAACACTATTCACCCGAAAAAAACTAATACTTGAATAATAATTTATGAAACTGTTATTTACCCATTTTATTGAATCTCATTACTTAATCTAGGTGTCTAAATTATATTAAAACTTTCTTTGAGTGAAATTACTAATCCATTTGGTCATATTACTAATCCTAAGCGTAAAATCACTATTTATAATTTACTATTCATCAAAAATATGCATACTATATTTATCCGGGCATTTGAAAATTCATAAACTTCATCATAAGAAGAAATCCCAATTTTTTATTTAAAACAAAGGATTACAAAAGGCAGTTACGGTCTCCTTACATAGCCCCTTATCACACCAGCATAGGACCTAAGTGTAAGGTGTGCTAAGGTGAGAGAATCCGAGGGAGGCTCGGCCAATATCGCACGAGTAGTAATTTCTATCAGTTTGAACTTCTCGCGAAGGCGATCCCATTCTAGCTTCACATGATGAAGTTCAGCTTGGGTTTGGTCCAGAGCAAAGCCCAGTGGTGCTACCTCCTTCCCAAGTTCTGTTAGATGGGCTTCGATCGGTCCAAGACTACTAGGTGAGGCCATCAAATCTTCTTTCTATATTAATTAACAAAGATTGCTTGTATTTAGAGACAATAATCAAAACGTTTAGTTTCTAGCGGTCATATTGACCAATGGTCAAATAATAGTCAAAACCCAACAGTCATTTTAATTATACTCATGTTATCAAATGAAACATTTTTGTTGAGTATAAAAATAAAATAAAATAACACATAAAATTAGGAAACAAGATTTATTCAAAATTTAGGGTTGTTACAATCTTCCCCCCTTAAGAAATTGCGTCCTCGCAATTTTTAAAATTGGGTTTTGAAATTTCATTGAAATTCCCACATCGGAAAAGGAGTCAGTAAAACTATTACTTTAAAAGAAAGAAAGAGAATTACAAAGGTCACCCGAGTTAACCCACACTAGGATTCCATGTATGAAAACATGGACATGGAGGAGAAAACAAAGGGTCAAGTTCTGAGGGAGAGTGATAGAGAACATGATTAGGAGAAAGTTAACCATAAGAAAATCCCAAACTTACAATGTGTGTAAACGGTCTTTGATTACCTAGTAGGAAACGTAAACCAACAATGTTTTTGTTTTACGTTCCTTTTCATAATTTTAAGGAATTCATTTACTACATAGAACCAAACATAAGAAAATATACCTACCTTCATGTAAAGTTTCATCCTTTAACAAGTTTCTACCTAAACTAATCTTTTCTCCAAATGATGAGAATTCAAAAACACTTGGTCTCATAAAAAGCACAAGAATCATCTTCTAGAGAATCACATAATCCACAAAAGATTAACTATCTATTTATTCTATCTTTAAACATTATCCCAAAAACAGAATGGTTAAGGTAAAATAACTCTTCAAAAAGAAAGAATCCCATAGGAATGGAAACTACTTTTAAATCTTCAAAGTTCCATGGTACTACCCAAAGTTCATCATAGACCATTACATAAATAACGGTCCTTAAAATTCCTCAAAATAAACCAAACTAAGATTGAAACCCAAATACAAGAAGGATTTGATAACATAGTCTTCCAAAATAAACTTCATTGTTCATCTTCAAACAACATCAACCACTCCTAACATCTTATAACAAAAGTAGCTAACCTAAACATATTTACCCCAAGATAGGTTAATCATTTCCTTAAGTAACCTAATTTACTTTAAGTCTGCCTTAAATTCATCGATTCTTCAAAATATAAGTCAACCTTACTCCTCAATGAAAATACCGTAGTAATCTATTTACCTCGATCATATAGGGTCCCCAAAATAGTGAACGTCTTCCAAAATAAAAATCATATTTTAATCCCCTAATCATCCCTGTCATATTAATACGACAATCGTTGCATTTCCTATCACATTGGTTTTCAGGACATGTTCTTCCATTTCCCACCATTAACTAAGAAGATAAAGCATAATTAGGGGCTTAAGTACTTAGCCAATAATCATAAAAAGGAACTGAAATCATATAAGGATAACATGTAGAAGAAAAGTATACCCTAACTTGTGATCCCCTAGGTTTCCATCTAGGTTATCCATGATCATATATTCTTATGTGAATCTTTATTTTATTTTATCTTTGTTCCTTTAACAATGGTTCATACTAAGCTTATGAATTTACAAAAGCATATCCCCCAGGAGTGTCGTAACCAAGAGTGCAGCAAGACCCGTTGTCGTGTACCAGTTCCCGTTCGAGTCTAGCTCAAAGCGGTGTTTTTGGGTTTTACCCCTATGTACATCTGTGCCAGAGCCACCTCTACCTGCTCGTATCCAGACAGGGATGTATTTTCTTGGCAACCCCATACTCAATACTCACCAAAATACCAAGAAGATTTACTATATTTAAACTTTTCTATAGGGTTCTTCCTAGAGTTTTCATATCCTAATTTCCACAAATAACTAAACCATCCTTTGATACCAACTATAGAATCCCACCTTTTTATCACATAAACTTTCATTACATTTTACAAAACCGAGGATCTTTAAGGTTTAGTGTCTTGGAAACCAGGAACTTTAAACATGAAAACATAAAAGATTCTTCTTAAACACTTGAAAGGATTCACCTCATGTTCATCCTAGGTTCATTACTGCATCTCATAACCTGGGGACATACATCAAAAGAAAGGGTGAGTAGAAGGCCCAGTAAGGGAAACAAGAGAAACATTTTACATGTGAACTTGAGATACTTCAATAAGGTCATGAGAAGAACTTTAAGGCATGAGAAAGAAATCATGAGATATATCATAATAAAAATAACATTTTTCATAACTTGAAGATGTGGCTGCAACATTTAACATAGACAATCATGAACATATCACCAAGGTCTATCCCCAAGGTGTCATTTGAAAATTACCAAGGTTATTCACCAAGGTATCGTGAAAATTGTAATCTCTAGTGGTTACATCAATACCCAATGCAATGGGGCGCTATCAGGGCACACCCTTAAATTTGCCTTTATTATCATGTGAGACACATATATCATCATCAAACATTTCATAAATGACCCATATAGAATAAAATAAATGGGTTTCATTTCATACTCATAACGTTTTAAAAATTGCTTTAAAGACATGATCTTTACGTTACTTTAAACACACGAAAAGGGAAAGCGGGTTTCATGTATGTAAATCCCAGAATTTAAAATAGAACATCTTGGTATATATGTGAATACCCATATAGAAGGTAGATCTTTGAGTATTCACTTAATAAAATAAAATATATTTAGAAAAAAGAGAGAGACATTTTGAGACGAAAATTCTGCATCATAACGACTATGTTACAAGGTTTTTAGAAAACATTGAAAAGAGAGGGGACATGGGTCAAACATTCATAAATGACCCATAAAACAGTAGAGGGACAAAATATAAGGGATTTAAGAACATGGTAATGAAATTTGAAAATATACCATATGAAATGAAGAACATGAAAGGAAGACAAAAATAAGATTTCTCTTATGAAAATTCGGCAGCCTAACAGCGTTACATAAACTTCAACCAAAAATGAATTGATGAGATCAAATAGGGTCTCTCATCATATGAACATAAAAGATCAGTATGATAGATATAGAGATCATACCCCAACATAATAAAAAGGAACTTTCAAGACTTGACATGGAATTAGAACTTTGAAAAGGGAGAAAGGTGCAAGGACCACTTAAAAATTTAGCAGCCTAACAACGCCACTTAAACTTCGAAATACTGAATTGAAGAGATCAAATGGGGTCTCTCATCATATGGTCATAAAATATCAGTATGATAGATATAGAGATCATACCCCAACATAAAAAAAGGAACTTGAAAGAATTGACATGAAAGTAGAACTTCAAAACGAGAAGGGTGAAGAACCACTTAAAAATTCGGCAGCCTAACAGCGCCACTTAAAACTTCAAAATACTGAATTGAAGTGATCAAATGGGGTCTCTCATCATATGATCATAAAAGATCAGTATGATAAATTTATAGATCATACCCCAACATAACAAAAAATAACTTGAAAGTATTGACATGAATGTAGGACTTCAAAACAAGAAGGGTGAAGAACCACTTAAAATTTCGGCAGCCTAACAGCGCCACTTAAAACTTCAAAATACTGAATTGAAGAGATCAAATGGGGTCTCTCATCATATGATCATAAAATATCAGTATGATAAATTTAGAGATCATACCCCAACATAACAAAAAGGAACTTGAAATACTTTACATGAAAATAGATCTTGAAAAATGAGAAGGGAGAAAGAATCCGTTACAAAAATTTCGGCAGCCTAACGACGCCACTTAAAACTTCATAAAATGAAATAATGAGAGTAAGAGGGGATATCTCATTATGTGAACATTAAAAGGGAATTAATAGGAGTATAAAAGAACACCCTTTAACATAAGAACATGGAGCATAAAAAAAATTACATAAAAGAGATTTCTTGAAAAGAAAGAGAGAGATCAGATCCCTTACCTTAAAACGTAACTCTTAAAACTCAAAGGTTGGGACCTTGAGGGCTTGAGGGCACCTTGGGAGGACTCCTTGGGAGGTAAAGAGACTAGAACTTCGTTGAGGATGTTTTTGGAGTCGAAAAGATGAGATGAGGGCTTGGTATTTATAGGGAAAGTGAGGGGACAAGGCATTAATGGCCAAGGGACACCTCAAAAGTGGTTTTCTCAAAAGCATGAGCCCTCCCATGGTACTTCCCATAGAGTTAGGCCACATGGGTACCCCCACACAATAATTCATCCTCTTTAGTCGACCATCCCTTAAAATATCTCATGACATCATCATGACACAATTATGATGTCATTAAACATACTGAAACCCTAAAACTGTATTTTTACTATTCACTGAAAATTCAACTTTCTCAGAAAAATCCCAAAATTTCACATTAACCAAATATCAATGCTCTGATTTCAAAAATGAACTCTATTTTATAAAAATAATTTTCTAAATATTTTTAATTCATTTTTTAAATAAACACACTATTCACTGAAAATTCATTTTTTTCAGAAAAATCCCCAAAAATTACCTGAACATAATATCGATGCTCTGAGTTCAAAAATGAAATCCATTTTAGAAAAATAATTTTATAAATAATTTTAATTTAATTTTTAATTAAAAAACACTATTCACCCGAAAAAAACTAATACTTGAATAATAATTTATGAAACTGTTATTTACCGATTTTATTGAATCTCATTACTTAATCTTAGTGTCTAAATTATATTAAAACTTTCTTTGAGTGAAATTACTAATCCATTTGGTCACATTACTAATTTTAAGCGTAAAATCACTATTCATAATTTACTATTCATCAAAAATATGCATACTATATTTATCTGGACATTTGAAAATTCATAAACTTAATCATAAGAAGAAATCCCAATTTTTTATTTAAAACAAAGGATTACACAAGGTAGTTACGGTCTCCTTACATAGCCCCTTATCACACCAACATAGGACCTAAGTGTAAGGTGTGCTAAGGTGAGAGAATCCGAGGGAGGCTCGGCCAACATCGCACGAGTAGTAATTTCTATCAGTTTGAACTTCTCGCGAAGACGATCCCGTTCTAGCTTCACACGATGAAGTTCAGCTTGGGTTTGGTCCAGAGCAAAGCCCAGTGGTGCTACCTCCTTCCCAAGTTCTGTTATATGGGCTTCGATCGGTCCAAGACTACTGGGTGATGTCATCGAATCTTCTTTCTATATTAATTAACCAATATTGCTTGTATTTAGAGACAATAATCAAAACGTTTAGTTTCCAGCGGTCATATTGACCAATAGACAAATAACAGTCAAAACCCAACAGTCTCATTTTAATTGTACTCATGTTATCAAATGAAACATTTTTGTTGAGTATAAAAATAAAATAAAATAACACATAAAATTAGGAAACAAGATTTATTCAAAATTTAGGGTCGTTACAAGGCCTTACCTTGAGTGATAGGGTGTTAGACATGAAATGTGAGTGTGAGGTCCCAACCTAAGTGATAGAGTGTTGATACGTGACATGGTTGTGTGACTTCACCCTAAGTGAGAGAGTGTCAAACCAAAATTAGATAACGAGGCCATACCCTAAGTTATAGTGTACTGACCTCACTCAGAGGTGTATTTTTGGTATGAGATGATTCATATTTTTGACATGGAATTGAAGTAGGTATGGTCAGGGTTAGTGACCATTGGTTAGTGCACGATGATCTGATGTCTGTGTATTCTTTCTTATTATTATTTATTTTCTATTAGTGCATGTACTCATATATATACTCGCACACTTATGCTAAGAATGTTTTGGTGGTTTCCTATTGAGTTTTCTACTCACACCTTTCAAGAGAACCCCAATGCGCTTTTAGATATTGTTATCATGGATCTAACCAAGGGAAATGGTCCTATGTCAGACGTTTGAGTAGGGGGAGCGGGGTATGGATGGAGGCGATGCCATGACATACACAGAGATTGTTTGGTATTTGTACCTCTGTTATTCTTTTGTTCCTTTTATTTTTGTACATATTGATCTGCCGCTTGCAGGGATTACTTTTAACTGTTGATGTTTGACTAGAACGTATCGATTCTGTGACTTTATTTATATGGTTGGCCTACCACTGTGATTTCATATCATATTTTATTTCTTATTTTTTTTTGAGAAAAGTGAGCACCGAGGCTCTTGAAATAAATTCAAGAAAATATTACATCATTTTGAAGGTAGGGAATTTACATTTTTATTATACAAGGTTATATGATATCGATGAAACACCCCAAGATTTCAAAATATAGTTTCCTTTAAATAAACATTGTATCAATAGATTGTTTCCCATGCAATAAAGAACTAAAATGAGTTGCAACATATTAGATGAATATTATTAAGAAAATTTAAGAGTAAAAAAACTACTAGTAAATAAAAAGATTGAAACCAATTAGAAATGCATAAAAAATAGATTAAGAACACTAAGTTTTAAAAGAATATTTTTCAATAAACACAGTTTTCCTTTATATTTTGTATTTTTATTTAAAATCTAAATTTAAAAATTTTAGAATTTGAATGTAAAAATATTAACTTCATTTTTGTAATAATCATGTCAATATTAACTTATGGTTAATTTTTGGTATTTTTCTGAAATAACTCATTTTTAAGTGAATAGTGAAAAATATAGTTTTTACCAAAATTATAAATTTTATGACTATCAATATATGAGAAATACCTAGAAGTTTATAAAAACTTTTAATTGATTAATGATTTATTTAAGGAGTAAATATATATTAATTTTAACTTAGAAATCCCATGTTTAATTTTTAGAACTTAATTAACATTTTATTCCAATTTAAAAACAGTTTTCGATCTTTTATTTTAATTAAATATTTTTAAGGTAAAATTCAGTGTTTGATTGCTTTGAAAGTCACAAAAAAATATTTGTTTTATAATTAACTAATTTATTTCATGGAAGTTTATAACATTGACAATTTTAACCTACACATAATTTTAAGCTTAAAAACATATTTTTTTTAAAAAATTGTTTTTATGCGTTATGTGCATTTATTTGAAAATTAACTTTTCTAAATGTTAGAAATTTTATTTGATAAAATTATTTTCAAATTTGAAATCATCATGTTCAAATTATTTAATAAGGTCATTTTTAATTTGGTTCATTAAAATTAATTACCAAGGTAAAAATATATTTGGGTAAAAATTAAAAAAGTAAAAAATAAAAAGTTTTAAATCACTCCATGTTGTCTCCAAAATGAGTATAAGAGAGAAGACTAGGCCCAATAACTATTTTCACTTCATATTTCCACTTTTGGTACCTTTGACCCTTGAATATTAACATCCCATTATTGAAAAGTAATTGGCACCCCCAAAATTATCCTTCTCATCAATTATAAAAGGGGAACACTTTCACCCTTTCATGACACTCTTATTAATTAGAATTTTATTTTGAAACTCTAACATTTTTGTCCTCCTAGAATCCTATCTCAATTTCATAAGCCTCTGGTTTAAATTAGATATCCCAAAGCCTCCATTTTCGAGGAGACTTCCAAGCGAAATCTCAAGTTTTCAAGGTGAGTATTTCTTACTCCTTAGTCTTTTCTTCTTAATCTTCCTCTTACAAACTTCTTTTATCCACCCTAATATAATGAAACTAGTATTATTAATATATTTGAATGTTATTATATTAATTTAGCAACCATTATTCAATAATTTATATCCTTTAAGAAAAACAAAATAACATTGATCGTGCATATGTGCAGACTACCTACACTATGAAGCAATATAGTTTGTTTTTCATTACCACATCTCATGGTTGGTAATAAAGATAGATTTGAGGAATGAACATGTTGAATATTTCACAACTATGATTTTGAAATGATAATTTATCATATACCTTCATTCCATCTCATTCATTGAGAAATTAAATCGTTAATCGTGCTCATGTGTGGATTATTGCCTCTATGAATGGAAGATTTCATTTTTCATCACCACCCTACATGGTGTTAGGTCGGGATGATGATGACGAAGACAAAGACAATGGGGGGGGGGGGGGGGGGTGAATTGTGCATTTCAACTACTTTGATAGTTTTGAAGACCTCTCTTGTTAAGCGCCGAACCTTTTATTTTCTCTCAAAGATTAGAAAGTAATGTAAATAAATAAAGGAGATAAACACAATGATTTATAGTGGTTTAGGGTAAAAAGATCTCTTAGTCCACTCCACCAATGCTCAACTCCACGAGCTTGGTGATTTTAACTTTGTCCTCTTATTCGTTTTTTTAAAAAACAATTGAGTGCAGAAAGTTGACACCTTTACAAAAAGGCTTTAAAGATCCTTCTAGTTCTTTTATAAGGAACTGTAAATCCATAGTTTAGTGAAAAAAGCTGAAACTTAACCACGACCGAGTTTGAGTAGTCAAAACTTCACCAAATCAATAGATATTGATTTTGTTGAGGATACAGATCAAACTTCGCAGTTGCAGCAACAACTGATAGATGTATTCCGATCTTGAATAATGTACAATAACAAATAAATATTCAACATCACATAGTATTTATTCAAACAACAATAGAGAAAACACCAAACAAATGTTTAAACATGTATTTCTCCAAAGTGTATCTCTGACAGAATACTTCGTCATTCTTTGTAGAAGAAAATTTAAGGATAAAATACAGTAATAATGACAAAAACAACAATGAGATGATATATCAAAACATGTATGTCTCCAAAGTGTAGCTCTGAAGGAAACAGACACAACTTTTTATGTATATCTCCTTTTTTGTATATTCTTCTATTTTTTTGATAAATAGCATCTCGATATTTGTATTATATGTTGAATGGATCTTGGTCAAACCATCTCCCATAAATATCACACAATAAAGCATGAATATTTTAATTCGAAAAAATTCAAGATAGTTCGTAACATACCTTAGAAATAGGAACGATTTACTCTGTTGAATATGAGACTTCAAATCAAACATAACGAGCCTTTGAATCGAACATAACGAGCCTTTGAATAAATCTTTACTTCTTTCAAGACCATTGTAGAAATCACAGATAATATCACAGATTTAAAAACTCCTTTATTGAATAGTCAAACATAGGGTTCCTTCATGTGACAACAAAACACCAAATATAGGGTTAACAATGTACAATTGATTACAAGAGTAGGGTTTATGTGCCATACATTTGTTTCCTCAAACGTAGGGTTCCTTACGTAGGGTTCTTTATCTATACTTTCCATTTTTCAAATGTAAGGTTCTATCCAAGCATATGTTTGATTAACCATACTTTCTCGACAACTTAGGGTATAATATCCATATGCACCATCATATGCACCATTTCAAACATAAGGTTCATTCCTTACGCTACACTTTATCAATGTAGGGTATTAACAATCTTTCCAGAATATGCTTAAATACATCCTGAATACTTCAAAAAAATTTCCTAGCAAACCAATGAATCTGTATATAATTCTATAATAAAAACTCCAATGAATAATAATTTCCTAAAATTTACTTAAATGTAAATTCATTAGTAATACAAATGTGGGTGTTTGTAAGAATCAATACCAAAAAAAATTAATGATATTTTTGAATCAAAACATGCTCAACAATCTCTTCCTTTTTGATAGTCACAAAACCCACGTCAAAATAGAATTTAAAAACAATAAATATCCCCTTTTTGATATAATAAAATATTTCTTTTATAAAGGAAATATATTTTCTATTATCTCATTATATAATTTTTCTTTTGCAGAAAACTTATCCTCTATTATAAGGATAAAAACTTTGGTTATTAAGGATAAAATTTTCCAAATTTTTCAATGATGATGATAGTATTAAAACTAAAAAATTTCACCCCTTTCCCCCTTTAAAATTATAAACATAAAAAAAATTCTCCCTCATATCATTAAAAACTATAGACTAAAAATGCCAAAATAACTTCTCCCATAACAATAACACTATAAACTTCTCCCCCTTTTTGTGATATCAAAAAGATAAGAGTAAACAATATTTGAAATAAACCTCCCCTAAATTCATGCTTTAAGAAAAAGATAAGTGAGAAGTCTAATATAATATTTCAATGAATAAAATGAATATTTTCCTAAAAACTCCCTTTTAATTGTAGCATATAGAATATAAAAAAATTCCACAAGTAATAATTAAAAAAACTGTTTTATAAGTAAAATAAAACTATTATTTTCAGAAATATTTTTTTTATAAGATAACTAAATATTAAATACATGTTAGGTAAAATGAATAAAAAAGAAATTATGAACTAACTAATAATACATTTTTTACTTAACATTATATATTGAAAATAGTATATTAAAATAACATGAAAATAATAAGGGTTATAAAGAAGTGGACGGTTCATCTGAACTTTACAGACTTCAAACTTTATCACTTAGAGCATATAAGACTCTTGATAGTCCTTCTAATCTCTTTTGAACATATGATATTATTTGATATGAAGAAGATGAATACTGCTCAACTAGAAACAACTTCATCTTATCAAGATCTAGCTTTGTAGAAACTTATTTTCTGATAAAATCCATTTGGCTTAGCATTTTTATCTTGAAAGCTTTAATATTTGCTTTCAAGATCGAACTATCTTTCAAATTATGATATTCCTTCTATAACGAACAAAAAACCAATTTTGATACTGAATCTTTCTATAGATCATCATATGATTGTAGATGTATCCAACTCAGCTTGTAGTTTTATGTTTTCTTAATTTAAAGTGCCATCTTTGAATAAAAGCTTTTCATAAGAAAATTGAGAAGAGAAAACTTCCTATTCTTTATGAATTTGAACTTCCCTATTTCTTTGAAAAGACTTTTCAAAAAAATATTCAACATAAGAAACAGACTGTTCTTTTAACAAATCATAATAATTACCTTTTATCCTTTTGTAAGAATGATTTTCTTCTGAATTTGAAGTACTTAATTGATTTATTTTTCTATGTCTGGTTTTCTAGAAACTTTTGAACAAGATATTTTGAAGAATACGACTTCATTATTTAAAATTTTAAGAAGAATATGAAATGTTAGGTTCTGACACAATGTAAGTGATATTTCATTTTCTTTAGCTGAAAAATATAGAATAATCACTACTTATTATTTAATAATAGTATTTCGGTTTTCATAAAAAAATAAAAACTTAAGAATATGAAATATAACAATATGAAAAATTCTAAAAAAATATATATAAATATTTAATAACAAATACTATATTTTAAAATATTTTAAAATTTTAATAAATCAGTTATATAATCAAAATAGTCTAAAACTTGATTTAAAGAGTAAATAAGAGTCTTTATTAAACTTTGAGAGATATCTTTCTCTTCTTGTATAAAATGGTTAATGCACCAGAAGTATATAAATATTTAAAATGAAATAATTCATGGATTAGTGGATTTAGTGTTGAGGATTTTTTGATAACGAACTACTTCAGAGCTGTTCACTCCTTTTGTAGATATTTTCACCTATATCCATCGATAAACCACTTAAATATTTAACAATACAACTTAGTGGTGTGATCTTAAAAAATATCAAATACAAGTGCTTTTTGGTACCCATATACTTTTGGGTACAACAATGTTAGCAATTAAAATTATAGGTAACCAAACTTTTTTATTTTGAGTAGTAATTTTACTATTCAAGTTATATAATTATTTTGAGCAATACAAATTTTTAACATAAGAAATTTGTGGTTTTCTAAAACATAAATCATTTGCATAATTACCATTAATACCGCAATAAAAACATTTAATAGTAGACATGTTTTTGCTATTTAAAATAGGAACAAAATAATTCTTATATATTTTTGGTCTTTCACCATTGCTTCCCATTCTAAATGTTTTTTTGGTATTTTATTTTTACCAAGGATTTGATTTAAATATTTTTCTCCTTTTATCAGCATAATAGCATCTTGATTTAAATTATTAATTTCAACCAATAATTCTTTGATTTTAGTTTCATGTAAATGCCAAGATTTTTTAGAAGAATCAGATCTTAAATCTATAAACTATTTTGACAAGTTTTCTTTATCTAGAAAAACAATATCATAAGATTTTCTAAATTCTCTATGATCTTTATTTAATGATTCATATTTTACTTGTAGAATAAAATAATATTTATTTAATTCATTATAAGATAGTTTCTCAAAACTAGAGTTTTGAGAATAAGAAGTCTGTACCTCATGATCAATATGATTTATAAGACATACCATTTGCTTTTTATGCTCAGTCTGAGAATCTATAGAAGATTCATCATGAGAACCAAAAGTATTACTCTAGGTATACTTCATAACTTTCTTATCTTTTATTTTATAGTTATATTTCCTTTTAGGTTTAAGTAAAAGACAATTATCCTTTGTATGACCTTTTTCCTTGCATTCACAACATCTATTTTCATTAGTCCCTTTATTCTTTTTTCTGTATAGATTTTCAAATTTCTTATAAAGATATTATAGATCTTTATCCAAGTTTGGATGATTTGGATCATATGATTCATCCACAGTTGTTTTGGGAGTATCTTCTTCATGTTTTATATTATTTTCATCTTTATCTTGCATCTCAACTTCAGACATCATTAGAGTTCCAATCAACTCCTTCATAGATAATTTTTTCACAGGTGTAGATTGATGTGTGGATGCAGATATTATATTCCATTCAGTGGGAAGTAATCTAAGTTTTTTAACCCCTGTTCTGATTGTAAAATTATATTTCCTAAAGAAAAAATATCATTGAATATTTCTTTCAACCATCTATTCATTTGTGTGATGCTTTCACCATCATACATTTTGAACATATCAAAATTTAGTTTTACAGTAATGTACCTTAATTGTCTGATATCATCAGTTTCTTTATAGGCAACAATAATAGTCTACCACATCTCATATGCAGTAGGACATTGAGATACTCAATTTAATTCATCTATTTCTAAACTACACACAATAACATTCATAACTTTTGAATTTAGATCATATTCTCTTTTTTGATCATTAATCCAATCTTCCAAACCTTCTTTTGGAATTTTATATTGTTTAAAAACCTTCAAATAATCTCTTATTCCAAGATTTTTTAAATAAATAATCATACAATATTTTCAACATCCATAGTTATCACCATTAAAATACGAAGATGATATCATAGACATACCTTCTCTAAAATCAGTCATTTAAAAAAGTTTTTGTCTAAATATTTGAATCAGGCTTGTTAAAGCCAGTAAATATTCAGTAAATTCTTCTAATATCTTTTGTTCATATCAGATAAGTAAAAGAATTTTTCAACAAGAAAACATACCAGTAGAGCACTTCCTCTGATACCAATTGTTAGGTCGAGATAATGATGATGGAGACAAAGACACAAGAGGGGGGTGATTTTATATTTCAAAAACTTTGATAGTTCTGAACACCTCTCTTGTTAAGCAACGAACATTTCATTTTCACTCAAAGATGAGAAAGAAACAAAAATAAATAAAGGAAATGAACATAATGATGTGTAGTGGATCAGGGCATAAAGATCCCGTAGTCCACTCCACTAGTGTTGAACTCCATGATCATGATGATTTTCATTAGGTCCTCTTATTCAGAGAAATTTAAACAATAACTGAGTGCACACAGTTGACACCTTTACACCAAGGCTTTAAAGAGCCTTCTAGTTCTTTTACAAGGATTCGTAAATCCACAGTTTAGTGTAGGAAACTGACACTTAACCACAATTGAGTCCAAGTAGTTGAAACTCCACCAAATCAATAGATATTGATTTTTTTGAGGATAAAAATTAAACTTCACAGCTGCAATAGAAACTGACAGATGTATTCAGATCTTCAATACCGCACAACAACAAATATATCTTCAACGTCGCGTAGGATTTCTTCAAATGGAAATAGAGAAAACACCAGAAAGATATATAAATATGTATGTCTCAAAAGTTTAACTCTAACAGAATACTTCATTGTTATTTGTAGAAGAATATGTAATGATAAAATATGGTAGCAATGATAGTAGAAACAACAAGGTGATGGATAAAAACATGTTTGTCTCCCAAGTGTAGTCTTGAAGGCAAAACACACAAATTTTTATGTATATCTCCTTTTCTGTATATTCTTCTTTGTTTTTTCGATGAAGATCATCTCGATATTTATACTGTGTGTTGAACAACTCTTGGTCAAACTAGCTCCCAGAAACATCGCACAATAAATCATGAATATTTTAATTAAAAAACATTCAAGAGAGGCCGTAACTTACCTTAGAAACAAGAACAATTTATTCTATTGAATACGATCCTTTGAATCAAACATAACAAGCCTTTGAATCAAAAATAATGAGCCTTTGAATAAATCTTTACTTCTATTAAGACCATTGTATAAATCACGAATAATATCACATATTTAAAAACTCCATCGTTGAATAGTCAAACGCAGGGTTCCTTCATGTTATGGAAAAACACTAAACGTAGGGTTGAACACAAGAGTAGGGTTGATATACCATACATTTTTTCCTCAAATGTAGGGTTCCTTAATTACATAGGGTTCTTTATCCATACTTTACGTTTTCTCAAAATTAAGGTTCCATCCAAGCGTAGAGTTGATTAACCATACTTTCTCGACAATATAGGGTATAAGATCCATATGCGATGTTTCAAACATAGGGTTCATTCCTTATGCTATGATTTATCAATGTAGGGTATGAATAGTGTTTCCAATATATGCTTAAACATGTCCTGAATATAGGATGTGGGTAGCCATGCATCCCCATTCTGGTTCTTAATCTTTCCTATTATTCCAACTCTTCGTCAACACTCCCGTTGGATTTTGGGAAAAGGCAATATCCTCTTCTGGAAGCACAACTGGGTGTGTTCCACAATTAGATTCCCGGGATGTCCTGCTCCCATGGTGTCTTTTAGGGTGTCCAGCATGCACACTCAATTCATCAAATCCATGCTAGAAAAGGAGCAACAGGAAGTGTGTGAGATTATTAATATCAGTTCCGAACTAGATAAATGCATGTTCATTACGTCCAAGTCTAGGAATTTATAATCAAAGGAATTCCGTCAGATTTCAATCACTCAAGGCCAAGAGGATTGCTGGAATAACATAGTTTGGTGCAAGGGAGTACCAGAAAAATTTATCTTTCTTATTTGGAGGATACAAAATCACACTTTTTTTAAGGATGAAAATTTGAAGAAGATGGGGGTCATCCAAGTTTATGGATTTCGCTGTTGTTATGCTCACGAGGAGGAGATCTCATATCACCTCTTTTTTGAAGGAGAATGGGCTTTGGCTATCTGGTAGTTTTTTGGAGAGTTCACTACTCTCTTCTCACAGAACCGTATTAGCACAACTTTTTTGAAGATATGTTTCTATGGTTCAGAAGCTTATGGCTTAGAAAAAATGACATAATCTATCTATCTGAGTGCGGGCTGCTAGTGTATCTGGAAGGCTAGAAATAAGGCTAGGTTTAAGGGGACTTGGTCTATAGGAAGATCTATTATCATGAGAACAATATCCCTCCTTGTTGATTTGGTTAATGGTATCAAGAACTAGGGAGAATCACCTTCACTGATATCCCTGTAGGCATGCATGACCTCCGTGCAAACCCCTTTTTCTAGGCCAAAGGGTCACTGGGTGAGGTGGATACCACTAACCATGGGACTGAAACTGAATTTTGATGGGTCATGTATCATGGGAGCCATGCGAGGTGGAGGGGTAGTTCATGAAAAAAGGGAAGAGTCCTTGCTTATACTTTATTTTATGGGAAGGAGATGCTATCCAGCCGGAGGCCAAGGCTATACACACACGGTTGAGGCTATGCACCTAGAGGGTATTGTACTCAAGAATATTTTCTTGAATGGCCCGAAGGCCTTCATTTTTATTGATTTTTGATAACCCCCCTTTCAAGGGATGAGGGGGAACCCTTACATGATTAAATGAATGGAAAAGGTTCCATCCCTTGGTCGATAGCATACGTCATTATAAAATGTAAAGGCATCCTCAACAACAACAACATTCATGTAAGCCATACTTGGCATGAAGGTAACAGGGTGGAGGATCATCTGGCCTCCATGGTGATGGCTGACCAGGGTGACAATGTCACATGCTTTTCAAGCATACATATCTTAAATCTATAGGGGGTCAACTTGATTATAGGGGACCATCTTGGGCTTTTTTTTTTGGCCTCCTTAAACTTTGTGTACCTTGTCCCTATTTTGGGATTTTTTCATGATGAATAAATATATAATGAGAGATGAAGTCCCAAATACTTCAAAAAATATTCCCAACAAACCAATTAATTTGTCTATAATTATAGAATAAATATTCCAATTAATAATAATTTCCTGAAATTCACTTAAATGTAAATTCATTAGTAACACAAATGTGAGCATTTGTGAGCATCAAAATGAAAAAATAAATTAATGGAATTGTTGAATAAACACATGATCAACACATGGATGGTTCTAAGAATTAATTTAGTGAAGGTAAATGATATTTATGACATGTTTAAACTTCTATAAATGTTATATTAACATTATATAAAAACTCGTCCTTACTCATAAAATCATTATAATGCTCTCATTTGGGTCAGTTTTACTACATAAGTGAACAATGTTATAATATTTATATCATGGATGATTAAGGAATGTTATATGATGGAAATGTCATGTAATAATAAGGTATTTTATATGTTTTAATGATTTTGTAAAGTTGGTATTAATATTTAATATATTTATTAAAATATCACTTTTTGATTGTTAAACACATCAAAACTAGTTCTTCACAACTTCCATTTTCACAAACCCCACATTTATTATCCACCAAATGAAAATGGTTTATAATGAATCATTGAAACACCATGATTCTAGAATATTGGATAATTTGGGAATGATGAATTTTTTTTAATAAACAAGAATCGGCAACGCCATTATAAAACTAGTACAAAACAAGAAATCAGAGTTTCCAGTGTATGAGGATAAAAATAAACCATAATCGACTAATATATTTATAATAAATGGTTATAAATGAAGTTTATAAATGGAAATATATATGAATAAGGTTATGTAACAAGTGATTAAGATAATTATATTTATTATACAGGAGGTTAGAGTGCATTCTAGTAAGCATAAATATAAGGTAAGAATTTCTTTGTCTCATTTTCAAATCCATGAGACATGTTTGATATCATACACCATCATTTCTTTTATATGGTGTATTCACTACCCTATTGCCTTAATTTATAATGAATATCTTTAATTTCATGATATTTGAATGTCCATTTCATGGTAACCCTATTATTCTTATGTTACCATCACCATAAGTGTTTTTGGAAACTTAATTCTCGTTCATTGAGTGGTGATGGTTCTTCTTGAATTTATTCCATATAATTTGGGAACATTATGCTGTTTGATTTTATCACATGGTATTTTACCTTTTTCTTACGGGGATTTAAATTTCTACTACACAATCCCCTTTCTAAATGTCTCTTAATTCATGAATCATAAAAACCGTAATGAATTTGGTTAACTCAATTTTTTTATTTGATTTAAAATGTGATAACTTGAGCATCATTCTATTAAGTTTAATAAATTCTTCTATTTCATATTTCATAAGATATTTTATCTTTCCTCTCTAGGAAAAATGATGTTGTTAACTCAAAGATGTTTTCTCAATGAATTGATTTCTCATAAAAGTGCAATGTTTTAAGAAAAAACATCATCTCCTTGAAAGACATTTTTCCTCTATCACCATGTTCTTTGTTACCAAAAATGTTTTCTACTCTTATTTTGAAATCCAAATACGTGTTTAATCATACGATATTACAATTTTACATTCCCAATTTTCAAAGGGAAACTTTACCACCTCTTTTTTTGATGTGAGTTTTTAACAAAGGTATTTCAAAATATTAAAAAGGTTTTACATTCAAAATAAAATGTTTTATCTTCCGTTCTATATTCCTTTTGACAATATTTATGCCTTTTCAAAGATCTATTATTAAATATTATTTTTAAAAGTAAAAGTTTTCAAAATGTTTTCACTTCAACTTTTTGAAACCTCTATCAATTTTAAGGAACCATTATTGAAGATTGTTTTTAAAAAGTTAAATTTTTTCAAGATGTTTTCACTTCTCCTTTTTGAAATCTTTTCATCCTTTTCAAGGATCCACTATTAAAATTTTATTTTAAAAGTAAATATTTTTCAAAAGTTTTCACTTCACCTTTTAAAAAATGACTTTTCAAAGTGTATGAAACTTCTTCTTTTATGCTAAAGATAAAATAATTTCATAAAAACTCTTTTATGATTTCACCACCATTTTCCTTTTTATCTCTAAAGGCTATATTTCCTTGAAAATTATTTTTCATGAATCACCATCTAAATGTGTTGTAATAATGGGTGTCCTAGACCCAACTATACAATATTTTTTATTACCATATCATGTATACAATTAGATATATATGATGTTTATATTACCATTTTAGTGTAGATATTTCTACACCCACTATTTAATGCTAATGTCCATAGATTAATTATTGTATCAAAAGATTATAACAGATCCAAAATTATAATGAGAACCTTAAGATATCATGACATTAATCTTAAATATATGTCCTATGTCCTAGATACATCTTACTATCTAGACACAATATATGTTTGACTATCATGTGATGGGGGCTCATAAGCATTGATACTTCTTCTCATGAAGTTTTCACTTGTTTATCTTTAGTAATGAGATCATGAGGACAAACCTTCCAATACGAACACCACATGTTTTGGGTGTCATTGGATGTTCCTATCTATAGACATGTGTAATAGTCTCATGACTTGAGATCATTACCAAATGTGTGCCATTTTATTGCATACTTTGATGAAAAGAAAAAACCATGATAATGAAATTGTGGTGAGGTAGCTTGTGTTGGGTGTGTCATTGGTTGTATAACATTGGTTGAATGGTCAAGAAAGGATGTTTTCCTTCCAAGTTAAGGAAGCTATATATCTCAGGCCATGTTGACCAGGATTTTAGTAACTTCATAAGACCATGACTATGATAGTAGATGGTAAATTCATCTAGTTAGATCAACAAACAATAAAGCAAGAAAAGGGCGATGACATGAGTGCGCGTCTTGATTTATGATATATTAAAGACAAAGAGATTATATTACACAATACATGTTTGTAGGTTGGATGTTGTTGCTTTAACTATCCTTATCTTTTTTGGGGCCATAACGGGTTGCTGGATCCCACTCTTGGACTGTGAATAGTATTTACTACTATCGAGATAAGGACCTAGAGGGTCACACATAATAACATATCCAAGAATCTGCTCTATTCAATTAAATATGTATATTAGACATGGTGGGCCCCATCGTTGGGGTCTGGGTTTTGTCCAAGGAAATACGATCTTTAAAGGAATAAATAAATTCATATCATTCAAGTAAAGAATAATTGGTATTAAATTTTTTTATTTATTAAATGTATTTATAAGTTTTAAAGTAAATACATGAAATATTATTTTAACAAATATTAGTTTAAAATATTCAAGGTTCATTTAATATTTTTGGGAATGACGAGTTGAGTTAATGACTTTGGTATTATCCTATAATATATTTTTTATATTACAATAATGTGATAATAACATAAATGGTTTCTATGAATCAGTACAGTTGTCATAATATACTATTTATTAAGATAAAAATAAATATTCAGGTATTGAGAGTTTATTTTTGATATTTATTGTTTCACTATATATAGAAGAAGATAGACATTCTCCATGAACTATTCACTACCTCTCTCTCTCTTCTTCTCTCTCCCGCATTCTAGAGAAAGAGAGAGTGACTTTGGATCTAGGAGTTTGGATCGAGCTCATTCTCGTGTATCGCAAGCAAGGAGATATGGTGATCATCAAAGTGTTGAAGATGACATTGGATCTCTATGCTAGGACCCATAATTCATCGATCGGTGCTCCCACAGTTTCTTGAAGCATGTGTGGACAATCTAGAGGAATTCGACCTCAAATTCTTTGAGAAGTGATCCCAAACGATGAGTAGACGTCGAACACAAGTTCAAATCCAACCAGGTATTTATGTTTTTATTTTTGTTCTTAAAATTCATCATGTGGTATCCTCAGGTAGTAATCAGGTAACTCTTCACTGCCACCGATGAGTTCATGTCAATCGTCGGTGGAAAATTTTTAAAATCTCATTTTGGGGCTTTTGCTGTGTTCCTAGTAACTTCAATTTTTATTAGAGTGATGCATGATGATTTTAATCCAAAAAAATTTAAATTTGCATTTAATTTAATAGAGGGCATCATTCAGGTCCCAACACCGTAGACAGTGAGTAAATCTGACATCAGATGGCTGAATTATGACCATCCAAAGTTTTAATTACAGATTGAAAATTAGTTTTATAGGTATTAAATTAAAGAAAATTTATATATCTATTTTTATAAATATATATATGTTATAATACCCCAAAGCTATTAGTAGTAATGTTTTTCGGTGAATCATGATGCAGGTCGGAGTACCAATACCTAGAATAGTATTTTTCGGCACCAAATATCTTATTATAATAATAATATTATTTTTTATAAAGGCTATTCCATAGCTGGATTTATTTCTTTTAAAGGTTGGGTGTTTTTTTACTCTAGGCTAGCATTAGTCCAAAACAAAGGAAATGCAAAAACGTATTTTGTCTTTGCATTCCGGCTATGTTGACAAACCAAAAAAATGGTGTAACAGAAAGGGGGGCACCTAGATGAGGGCTTCCCCTCCAATCCCAGCCTAGCAGGATCCTCCCTCTGGAAGAACAAGGCTGCTCACCTTTGTCTCTCGTACGACACCCTGCTCCTCTGATGCCTTTTTCCCCAACCGCCTGTACTACTCCATCATCACGCTGGCACCACACCACCACCATTGTGGCCTTCTCTCATCACCGCTGTGACCTCACCCTCCCCTGGACACACCCCTTTTCCCACACGAACTCCTTGCTCCACCGGAGACAAATGGGATGTCCACATCACACTAGTGAGAGACCACCGACCAACGGCTGTTGCCCACCCAGGCCTCCTCTCGCAGCAAGCTCCCCAGCTCCCATCTTGGCTGCCGTGTCTCCTGATGTACCAACAAGATCTCAATCTATGAAGAGACCTTAGCAGCAGTGACCTGCACCTCCTCCGGCCTCCTCCATGTATGCTATGAGGCCGAACCTGAGAACCCACTGACCTACTGTCCTAAATTCAGACAGTTCCACCACAGGCGACCCCTTTAGTGAGGGTATATTAGAAGTCCCTTACTGGGGACCCAGGCGCAAGGTATCTTGAGAACCTCTCTACCCTACTAGTTTTAGCCTTGAAATGGGCCTCAGAAGGTTAGCCCATCCTGAAATGGGCTTGGGCGAACCGACCTAGCCCAGAACGCCCCTACACAGGGTCTGCAAGGCTCGGAATGGGCTTGCATGGGTTCAGCCCGACCCACATAGGCCTTGATTAGGCTTTTTGGGATCCTACTAATTTTTAAAATAAAAAATTATTTCAAGTAATTAATTTAATTTTGGTTTTAAATTAAATTAATGGAATATTATTTTTTGGTTTAAAAATAGTACTACAGGTTAAATTAATTTAATTTTTGGTGTTAAAAATAAATAAATAAATAAATTTATTTTTTGGTATAAAAATTAAATTAATTAATGATACCAAACAACATAAATGTTGAATTAAAATAGGTATTAATTTTAATTTAATAAAACTCAATAGAGTATAATTTAATGTATGTTTAATTTTAATTTCTGCATTTACTTTAATACGCAAGTTTAAAGCGTATTAGACTAATCATGTGTCGTTGAATGACCAATGTATGTTTGGTGCTTGTTTTATTTATTGCAATGTTTTTTTGTAATAATTAGTTTAATTAAATTATGATCTGCATGTCGTCTAAGTGTCATTATATGTATAAGGGAGTACATGCCCAATTATCCGAGTGGTATTTTATACTCCCGAGACCCCCTCACCTGCGAGTGTGTACTATTTTATAATGACAAGATGAACATTTGATGCACTTTTCACCGAGCTACGAAGACACACCAGACATGTGCTTGATACATTGGATGGACATACACTGCAACTTGAGTCGCAAGTGGCGTGACTCAAGGTATGAACCCTAGGGTCTAGGTTGATCTATTATTCACTCAATGGATCAGTATCTAGTATCATATTATGATCACATCATCATTTTTTAATGTTTTATTATTTTGTGAATGTGTAGTTTACATGCGATCACATAGAATAATAAACAAGCATGAATAGATGAAATGAACATGTGATGCAATAGATTTTTCTATTTATTGCATAGTTAGTTGTGAGTGAGATCACATGGAACATGCTTATGAAATAGAAAATTATTTCTTTCATCACATAAAAATATAAAACTCTCAAAGAAATAATAAGTCATAACCTCCTTCCATCATTCAACTTTGAACAAAACTGGGTGTTCAAGGTGCTCGTCATGTCAAAGCTAAGGGTGCCTCCTACTACTGGGGAATTCTTATGAGAGTGGCGGGTTGACTTATCTAAATTGGTATTAAGGATTATCCAAATCTAACTTGCTAGAATTTTAGAGGAAAGAATTGAGTAAATCATATTATGATTTTAGAAGCTGGGACTTCACTCAACAGATCAAGGAATCGTGAGTTAATGTAGTTGGCCAGTCAGATGCCTACCTTGAACCCTCCAAGTAGTGGCATAGCCAAAACTCATAGACTATGAGGAGAGGTTCATAGATCATTACCTCTAGAATACTCAAGAGACAAAGTATTCCAATTCGAGAACAGAGGGTTCCTAGAATTTGATCAAACAGTGGGAGACATTTAATGATTTAATTAATTAATCAAAATTTCTAAATCAGTAATCAAGATAAAAATTACCAATATTTTATAATTTTATTTTTGACAATGACAAGTAATACCACAAGAAAAACACTATGAAAAATATTGGACAAAGTAAATTTCTATACTGGTACAAATTTCCAAATTTAGTACATGCTCTTGTGCACACTACTATGATATCGGGAAATTCACGGTGTTAGTGTCCCCAATACCTGTTAAACTATCTTAGGAAGCGTGGTGTAAAAATTGATTATAGGAGAATAATATACAGTTCATATGATGTTTATGTCATTATGAACTCATAAATGTCAGATACTAGTTGCAGTCACTACATTAGACATCAATGATATAACATTTAGTCTCATCTCCAAGTAGTTTTCCAAGGAGAAAGTGAAACATGATATGAATAGGGTGATGATTACATTGGACATGTGTAAATTGAAATTTGGATCACCATATTTCAATGGATCCATTTCTCATATCATTCAAACCTATTTACTCAAGTCTCATCTTAGGTTACAAAATGGACTGTATTGAGTAAACACTTTGTTACCTTTTAGGTAAGGTTTTCCAAGTAAATAAGAATACAAAAGATAGATTAATCTCTAATTCTTATGGTGAAAAAATTGAAAGACAAGGTGAAAAAGCCAATGGAAAGTGGCATGCCAAAATCACATTCACAATGTACTCCAATGAAAGAGGTATTAACAGGAGATTATTTTCCTCGCATATCATGAAATAAAACAATGCAAGTTTAAAGGCAATAAACTGAATTGAATAAGCAAGTATTTGCTTATTCTTCAAGTATATTAATCAATATAAAAGTATTTTTTCTGTCATACTTATAGGGTATTAAATACAATATTCCTTTCACATATGTGTATTAAAATATATTAACCAAGTATATATAGAAATATTACTAGAAGTAAGGTGTATTTTCTAAGCGGCTGAGCAAAGGTGATTACTAAGTCAGTGATGAGAATTACATGACTTCTATATTTCTAAGAGAATGATTATTGTAAAACTATTATTGATAAATTTATCTATTGTGTCCTTTGGATATAAGGATACATTATTCTATGTTCTAGAATGAATGTTGTTTTTGGAGTACAATACTCAAGTAATAGTTCAGTAAAACATGAATCATAGAAAATTCCTGATGAATATAAAATTTAAGACTTATTTACCCAATTGTGGAAAGATAATATTTTTCAAAAAAAAAACTAAAAGTACACATCAATTGTATACCCACTTTGGTATTTAGGTTTGGTAAAGTTAAACACCTTTGGTATTATTGACGTCTTTAGTTTGGACAAAGGAACCTTTAGAAATAAAGGAAGGCCACAAATCTTTTGGAATTAGTTCAATAAGTGAGCGTGAACTATTCCAAGGTTAAGTTAGTGGTAAATATACTTCATTTGATTACTTTAAGTCATTAAGGAATATTAAGGTGAAGTATTTCATATTCATGGTTAGAAGATATGAGTTGCTTCGGGCTGGAATGCCAAAAAACATCTTAGCCAAGCATTCATCGATCAATATAATGTAGCGTGGTGTAATTCCTAAATGCACATTACCTTATCTACATCAAGACATTAATGTTAATAAGGAGAACCAATTAATAAGTCTTCCATGTTAAAATTTATCAATAAAACATGGCATGAAAAAAATTACTAAATGCATATTTTATACATCATAGTTATGATGTAAGGAGTATCAATGTAGCAACTTGAAAAAACCTCCATTATATTTTATGACGTGCTTCACAAATAATGACAATATCCCATAAGAATATTCCAACTAATATGAAAAATGGATATCATATGAGTCATAGTTTGATAGTAACCCATTATGCCATTAGAACCATGTGTTTGGATGCATAGAGTTTGTTAGGACATAAACAAACTTGCATTAGGAACAAACACATTGTACATCAAAAGTAATTATCCCAACGATTGTTTAGGATATTACATAAATTCCTAAGATAAAAAAGTAGTAGTCAAGTAATAGAATAAAATTCTATATAAGGTTTCACATATCTATTAGAGATATTGGGAGCCTGATTGACTTGGGTTTAGTCAATGCTTGAGATGCACATATAATTAGAATAGGAACTAGTTCCACAAGTGCATGCGGAACATGAGTGTTCTAGAGACACATACGATGTAGGAGGGTTAAAACGATGGTGATGGTTTTGATTTCACCATGGCCGGTGATCTATTATTCATTATGAATAATAATTATTCCTAAAATTAGGTATTATATGAAAATAAGCTAATATTGACAAGACTCATTAAAATTCAATAATGGATTCCATGTATCAAAGTGAAAACGGGATTATAATTTTGAATACTGTAGTGGGTATCTAAGTGAAATAATACATGGATGGTATAAGTGTGGTACCAATAAGGATCGATTGGTTACACCAAGTCGTTATTCCTAAATCCATTAGAATTTTACTTATCTTAGTTAATATCCATGATTATGTTATTAAACATTGGATGTCATGACCACCAATCTTGGAAGGTGTCTATACAACACAACTAGAAAGGGATGGTCATGTCAGAGAATACTAATATAGGTTGCAAGTTACTAAAATCTAGTTTAGGATTAAAGTAAGTAATAGGATCATAAAATATTCATTTTGGAATGAATCATTTCCATGTGTCTACCAGAGGTTATTGGGAGAGATATTATTTTCTATGTGAAATATGTTTGGCAACATATGGAAAAAAACTAGTGCTCTTCATGTTAGTTAACACCAGAATGAAAGAATCTATTCTCTAGTTATTGACTCAAAGTAGCAACCTATGTTCTAGGGAACAAGATTTACTGAGGTATATCTAAAGGTTTCTTGGACCTAGAAAATCGTACATATAGTGACATGGTATTGAAAAATACAGGTTGGAACAATTCAAGAGAATTTTTTTTGCCAGTGTCACATGGATTATTTCTCTCCAGGTAGACATGTCCGGAACATGGGAGGAGATTAATGTGGTAAGTTTGATTCTATACACTTTAGAAATGGATCAATCATGTATTCCATGATATTTACAAGAATTGATATTTCTAGGATGTACTTTATAGTAGTAAGATATCAATTGTATATAGAAGAACTGCAAATGAAGCAGTCAGAACTATCTGATTGTACTTCATAAAGTACAAAAGACATGTATCTGGTAAGTGGAGAAGAAAGAATACTAGTTTTCATGGGGCACAAACTAGTATTCCTTAGATCCATGTGATCTAATATCATATTAAGGCTAAGGAGATGAGTGATGCAAGCTCATATAAGCTAGTGGTGGCTATACCTACAAATAATGGGCACATTACCGCTTCTAAGGTGGCTAAGAATCAATTAAATGTAATATTTTTTTCTAGTTCTTGGAATCACATATAGTAAGTAAAGTAATATCATAATATAAATTATGATATTATTACTAAAAAAGACTTCAAGTTATAAAAGTGGACAAAAGGGATATACTTGGGAATACCATCTCTTGAGAACTTTTACTCAAGGAGATGAGGTTACATATAACAGAATTTTTACGCGGTAAAAATGTGGCAGACCCAACAACTAAAGCCATGACTCAGAAAAAACATGATTTTGATCATGTGAGAGCTAACAAGGTTAGTCAGTAAGTTGGATCTAGTGTATGTGGGAGTTTTGTAATAATGGGTTCCCTAGACCCAATTATACAATACTTTTGATTACCATATCATGTATATAGTTAGATATACATGATGTTTTTCTTACCATTATATTGTATAAATTTATGCATCCACTATTTAATGGTAATGTCCATATATTAATTGTCATATCAAAAGGTTATAGCAGATCCCATAATTTAATGAGAACCTCGAGATACCATGACATTAATCTTAAATATTTTTCCTATGGTCAAGATACATCTTAATGATAGGAAATAATAGATGTTTTACTATTAGGTGTCGAGGGATCATAATCATTGAGGCTTATTCTCATAAAGTTCATACTTGGTGATCTATAGTAGTGAGATCATGAGGACATACCCACCAATAGAAACACCACATGTTTTGGGTGTCATTGGATATTCTTATCTATGGATGTGTGTAATGGTTTCCTGACTTGAGATCATTAACAATGTGTTCCATTTGATCGCATACTTTGATGCAATAAAAAAACCATGATAATGAAATTATGATGTGGTAGCTTGTGTTGGGTGCATCATTAGTGGTATGAAATTGGTTGAATGGCCAATAAAGGATTTGTCACTTCCAAGTCAAGGAAGTTATATATCTTGGGTCATGTTAATCAGGATGGTAGTACCTTCATAATACCATGGCTATGATAGTCGAGGGTAAATCCATCTAGTTAGATAAACAAACAATAAATCAAGAAAAAGATGATGACACAGGTGTGCGTCCTGCTTTATAAGATATTAAAGACAAAGAAATTATATCACACAATACATGTTCATAGGTTGGTTGTCATTTCTTTGACTATCCTTATCTCCTTAGGGTCCATGATGGGTTTCTAGATCCCGTTCGTGGCCCATGGATAGTATTTACTACTATCAAGATAAGGGCCTAGAGGTTCACACACAATAACGTTTTTCAAAATATTCTATATTCAGTTGAATAAGTATATCAGACATGGTGGGCCCCACCATTGGGGTTCAGGTTTTTTACAAGGAAATACGATCACTAAAGGAATAAATAAATTCATATTATTCAAGTTAAGAATAATTGGTATTGAATTTATTTATTTATTAAATGTATTTAAAAGGTTTAAAGAAAATACATGAAATATTATTTGAATGAATATTAGTTTAAAATATTCAAGGTTAATTTAATATTTTTGGGAATGATGGATGAGTTAATGGATCAGGTATTATATTGTAATACATTTATTATAATATAAGAATGTGATAGTAATATAAATAGTTTTTATTACTCAGTACATTATTCATAATATACCATTTATTAAGTGAAAAATAAATATTTTTGTATCAGGAGTTTATTCCAGATATTTATTGTTTCACTATATATAGAAGAAGAGAGACATTCGCCTTGAACTATTCACTACCTCTCTCTATATTTCTCTCTCTCCCACATTCTAGAGAGAGAGGATCTAGATCTAGGAGTTCGAATCAAAGCCCCTCTCATGCATTGCAAGCAAGGGAAATTTGGTGATAATTGGAGCGTCGAAGGCATCATTGGATCTCCATGCTAGCACCCATAAATCGACGATTGGTGCTCTCGTGGTTTCTTGAAGTGTGTGTGGATGATCAGAGGAATTATACCTTGAATTCTTTGAGCAGAAATATCCAATTATGAGAAGACATCGAAAATAGGTTCAGATCCAACCATATATTTATGTTTTTTATTTTTGTTCTTAAAATTCCTCACACAGGATCCTCGGGAGGTAATCAGAAAATTATTCACTGATGATGAGGAGTTCATATCGATCATCAGTGGAAAAATTTTAAAATCCCATTTTTTTCACTTCTGCTTCATGGTTGGTACCTTTAAAATGTTCTTATGAAATAATGTTTTTGGGTGATTTAATTTTGAATATTAACTGTCAAAAATCTTGAGGTCAATTTTGGTGATACCATCTAGAAATGTTACAAAACCCATTTTTTTCCATAGGTTCTTAATGACATGAGAAATGATTTTTTTCAAGTGGCACACATATGTATGGATGAATGAAGGGAAAAGTACTATATCACCCATCAATTCATTGGTAAATTTTATGTCTCATGAGCTCAAAAGGTTACACAAGAGGATTATCCCAATCCAAAGGGTACACAAGATGATTATCCCAATCTAAAGGGTATAAAAGAGGATTATACCAATCTAAAGGGTACATGGGAGGATTATATTAATCCAAAGGGTACATCATAGGATTATCCAAAGCCTAATGGTACACAAGAGGATTATCCCCAGGATAAGGGTACACGAGAGGATTATCCCATACCCAAGAAGGTACCCAGGTGATTATCCCAAACCTACTATGTGATGAATGTCTTGATGGGTATCCTTGAAATATTATTTCTATGGTTATGTTTATGACACACTCTTATTTCATAATATTGTTCCTATGATTATGATCCTTGAGTCATGTTTAATCTCTCATTATTCCACACACTTTTTCCATGGTATATGTTTGTTCATTTGAGATTACGTGTCCTTATATCCTAAATTTAGACGTCTCTTATTATTCTATGTTCTTTTAATTAATGCTCATGTTTTCTATAATGCTTATGATTCAACCCCAGATAACATGTTGACGAATTATTTTCCCTTACTGAGAATTTGAAGCCACCCATTTCTTATGTTTTCTTTCCCCTGGTTATAAGGATGAGTATAACCCAAGGGATGTCTATAAGTGAATATAGTGTGGTTTGAATATGGAGAAATGTTCACAAGTATCATAAAATAAGTTTCTTATGTAGCTGATCCTCAAAGACACTAAACCTTTTATTTTGTGATTGTGTGTTTATTTATGAGATGTAAAGTTTAATTTTATGGGAATTTTATAAAATAAAGATCATCCATATTACCTTTTCTCAAATCTAGTGTTTAAAGTGTGTGTTTTTAGCACTAGATATATAAGTGTGGGTCTGAGGTGCCTCAATCGAGGTCATAGTCGCCCCAATATATGGCTCATTCCCTCACTACCAACCGAAAATTTCTTGTATATGGGTAGGCATGCATGATGCTGGTGAACCTAACATGGGGAATTTCTAAATTGTATTAAAGCCCTATTTCCTTTTAAATTTATTTGGGGATTTTTAGAATATATATAGGTTGTCCATAACTCAATTTGGAAGCTATTATTATGTTTTAACAACACCTGTATAGTGTGCATTTGAGTTTCCAGGGTCATGGAATTAATTCTATTGGTTGTGTTGTTATGGTTTCACATTTTTCTTCAAATATTGTTATGGATTGATGGTTTATTGGATTTTCTTATTGACTGTGATAGTGAGAACACATGAGTTAATACATCATGATTCAACACATATTTTCACATGTGATATGTCGATTGTATGTGATGGTTAAATGTTTAAATTAATTAAATGTTAATGATAATATATTTGGTGTTTTTATAAATTCTTTATTGGTGAAATATAATTAATTTAACTTGACAGTTTATGATTATTGTTAAACTTGACTCTAAAAAATGTGGCAGGTGTAGGTGAATGAGTTTAGGTCTCAGGCGAGTAGTGGGATATTGATTTCTAGTGTCTATTGTAGTGAATAACTCAGGCATATCTTAGGTGGGGATATATGTGCATGGACCCGTTAATGCTTAAATTATGTTAATATTTAAGTTGTTAAAGATAATTTCTAAGTCTTTATTTTGACATTTTCGAAAAATTACACCTTATTGATGGCCCATGGTGCTACCAAAGGACAAGGATGAGGATGTCCTTGAGGTTCAAGATTCTTCATTTATACCATATGTTCATGAAGGGGAAGATGAGCATGCCTCCATGGTTACTCTAGTGATTTAGGTAGCTGATCCAGTATAGATTTGGTTGTTTTGTATCATACCCATGGAAGGTATAGGTTCACATTGGATTGGAGATACTATAACAAAATTCAACTAAGACTTCCGGATGTAGCATTCTTTAGATTTATAGGGAATAGGTGGTTGTTTCGTAGTTCCTTGAAACGTGTGTTCTAAATTTAAGAATCACTGTTTCCAGGTGGTTTCCATTGGATTTATTCATGGAATCGGAAAATTACAATAGTTCTTTATCCAAAGTGGACCTACTTTCCAAAGGCAGGTGTTCATTAATTTTTGAACTTTATGATACTTAAGAACGTGCATTGGTCAAGAGGATGTGAGGTCGGACTCATCACACCCTTTTAGGGGGAATTATTGTCTACTCTGGAACTCTCTTTGTAAAATTAAAATATTTTCATGAATCCTTATTAATTCACCAATTATATCATAAGTATCTCTTGGAATTTATAATCACTTATTTACATGTGAAAAACTTTAGAATCATCGGTATGTATTAAAGGTTCTTCATTAATGGAAATATCTATATGTATTTGAGGTTTTCCATCAATGGTATCCTCTAATATACTGATTAAAGATTCTTTTAATCATTTTTGTGATGATACTGGTTTTTAAGCCACTCACTGGGGCACTCTGGAATTTATTGTCATTCAGAGAGATGAAGGTTTGTTTTGATCTTGGGATCGTGCTCGTAAAATGGGTTACCTACGTATCCTTGTGAAAGGAATCAGAACCCTCATAGTTCATTGTCACTTAATAGGACACATCATACCTTTTAAGGTCATGTGATAAGGACCTCTAAGCGGAATGTGTTTAATTGAAACTTATTGTGTGGCTTACGTTGAAGAAACTCGAGGAACTTGGAAAGGATATGAGTTTCCAAGTAGGATCAGACCCTATTTGGAATATGGACCAAGGAGAACAAGGTTGATTTGAAGTGTTGGGTTTGAACCTCAAGGAGGCTTTCTACGTATCCCATATGGATGAGAATCAAAGACCACATAGTTCAATAAATCCCATAGGATAGTATGGTCCTCTGAGATAGATGATTTTGGGCTTACTTCCTGAAAAGGATGCCTTGATGATTTGAGGATTGAATTTGGGGCTTATTTCCTAAGGAGGATGCCCAAATTGGGGGAATTAGGGTTGGATTCCTGAGGAGGATATCTAGTGAGCTCGGGCTCTGAAAGAGCTTCCTACATATCCTGATTTGAACAGGAATCAGAGTTCTTGTAGTTCCTTCTAATGAGTGTTTGTGCGCATGTTGCAACCATCATGTATCTCTAAGCCCACATGATTCATGCTCGGTGTGAGAAACAAGAGGATGTGAAAGATTCAACAAAGGCACTTCACACTTTAAAATTTTTCCTCCATACTTATGGAAGAGGGCACATCGACCATGGAATAGGGTGAGGCGACGAACCTTCCCTCTATTCTATTTACATTGGAAAATGGTCCAATGTAAGGAAGAAGGGGTGAAAGTGAGGGGCTTATACCAGGATGGCTACCCTGATTGAGATTGGTTGGGGATTACTCCTAAGGAGGATTCCCATTTGAGGTTTGGTTGGGGCTTACTCCTATGGAGGATGCCCATTTGATATTGCATGGGGATTACTCCTAAGGAGGATGCCCATTTGGAATTTGTTGGGGGTTTACTCCTAAGGAGGATGCCCATTTGAGGTTTAACCTGGATAATAAGTCAGGTGATGAGGTTTGAGGAGTTTCTTGAGGATTGTATCGACTCAAGGTACTCAAGGAATCCATAAGGAGAGTCCAAACTCATAACATGTGAAAGGAACCAAGAGGAGTAAGTCAACTCAAGGCACTTCATTGAGTGTGATGGAGTGTCTCAGATCATGGTATTCCATGGTTGGAAGTATGTCCGCATAAAGGGAGGAATGGAAAATTTCCTCAACTGGATCTGAAAAGTTCATGGTGCAACTCTCTATTTTTCATGGGGGGTCAGTGACAGAAGTGAAAGGACCGGCCCGAAGGGTTGGGACCGCAGCCCGACACTGACCCCAAGTAGGGGGCGGGGGCTGCGCCCCCGCGATATAGATCAGTGGGGTCGCGCAGGTGCTCCGCCAAGGTGCCTCGCATAGGTGCTCAGTGTAGATCCCCCGCCGAAGTACTCTGTGCAGGTGCGCCGTGCAGGTGCTCTGCACAGGTGCTCCGCGCAGGTGCTCCGCGCAAGTGCGTCACACAGGTTCCCTGCACAAATCATGTGTTATAGTACTTTATGAGACTTTTAATCATGTTTCCCCATTTAATTCTCTCTTCTCTCATGTTTTAGAGAGCTACCTGAGAGAATTTGGGGGATCTTGGAGAAATAACTACGCAATGGGAGCTTTGTGACTTCTTCCAACTTTTTCCATCTCTAAAATGGGGAGCCCAAGGGTCCTATTTATAGGCAAGGAGGGGACCTGGTCAAAGAGAGTTTGTATGCATAGGTCCTCCGCATAGGGGTGTAGAAGTTATTCTTTCATGCAGATCCTCCGTACATGTCCTCTGCGTAGGTCCTCCGCGTAGGTCCCTCGCGTAGGTCCCTTTGTGAAATTTTATCTATCTTCAGAGTGCCATAACTTTTGATCCATAATCCTGTTTGGGCTTCGTGACCAGTCAAATCGAAGGTCTTGAAGATATATACACTTCTTGATATGTTAAATACACTAAGTCTTCTCGAATGAGACTTGGAAATTGAATTTAATGTGTCGACACCTTTTCATCATCGATCTTGGAAATCCACCACCTACTTTTGGATGGGGATATCATTCCACTTATCTATCAGGTATGGAGTAGTATTTTGGCACATAGAAATACAGCCCGAATCTTCTTCCTTCATGTTGAAAAAAACATCTTTACCCATACTTAACATATTTTTTTGTCTATGTGAGAATCATATCTTCACTCTATGTAAAAAATGCATGGAACACATTTCATGGCATCAACAGTGGTCCTCAGGATGAAAGTTGATATTCTCAATTAGTGGTGGGTGAAGTTAGAAGACTTTATGCTTCAGGAACCCCCCAGGAGATAGTGGGGTGTGATGGTTTAGGATAGGAGGAATAAGGGCCTATCATGGGAGGACTTCAAGGATCTCTTCTCCAAGGAGTTATTTCTCGATTCACTCAAGATATAACAAGATTAATAGTTTATAGAGATGCATCAAGGGGATTTATCATTGATCAATTATGACACTCGTTTCTCAGAACTGTTATAGTTTTCTATTTTGTTGGTTGAGAATAAGGATCATAAGGACCATGTTTTTGAGATCATTCTTTGACCTGATTTGAGGCAGCAGGTCCAGATGTTCAACCATACATCTTATTATCATATATTTTACAAGTCTCTTATGACTAAGAAGATCTAGTTAGAGTATCTCAAGGGTAGAAAAAAGTTCCAAAGACAATGTTTCCTTAGGTTAGTCAAGGACCATGGGGTTGGAGCCATGGATCTGAGGAAGACATAGTTTATGCCATGGACTAGGTTTCAACTAATGGGGGAAGAGGGTTATTTTACCATTAAAGTTATAGTTTTGTATACTTCTATGGTTTTTGTTTCTTTGTTTGATACAATAGAATCACACTTCTTTATAGATACTCATGTGGTGTCTAGTTTGGGGATGGTGGTGGAGTTCCCACCCATCATGTTGAATTTTGATACACCTCTTATAAAGAGGTTGAATCATATTCATAGATTTCCATGATTTGCGGTAGTGGTTGAGGGATATGGGAACTTTTGGGATTTCTTCATTTTAGATATGAAATTTTTTGATGACATATTTGGGATGGACTAACTGACATGATTTTAGGATCACATTGACTGATGCTTGAGGTGAGTATCTTTTACCTCCCTTATAGGAAATGAGTATGTTCATTGGAGATAATGGGATGTTGAGGTAGGTAGTTATATAATCTACCTTAATCAATTAGGGGACATAATAACATAGGTGGCTGAGATGGTCACTATAGATGATCAAGTAATAAATCCGTCTACCATTCCATCAGTAGTGGATTGTATTCTGGACATGTTTCCTAATGATTTCTTAGGGATGCCTCTTGACAAGGAGACCGACATCATGATTGATCTCATGCTGGGTGCAGAACCAATATCAATACCTTATTATCATATTAAACTATCCAAGTTGAGAGATTTGAAAGTAAAATTTGAGGATCTAGAGGTAACAAGTATTATTCCTTTGAGTGTCTCTGCATAGGTTACTTAGGTCTTGTTCATCAATAAGTCCAATAGTTGACTTAGATTTTGTATAGATTAACAGAAGATAAACAAGGTTATAATAGAGAATAAGAATCCATTACCTTAGATAGATGAGTTTTTTGACTAGTTGAGAGGGCTTGATGGTACTCTAACTTTGATCTATAGTTAGGATATCATTAGTTGTAGGACAAGGTAGTGGATATGCTGAAGATGGAATTTAGGAGTAGGTATGAGCTATATTTGTATCTTAGGATGCTATTTGGGTTGATGAATGCACTGAGGGTGTTCATAGATATCATGAATTAGATTTTCCATCCCAATATGGTCTCCCTTTTCATGGTGTTTATTGATGATATTTTAGTTTATTCTTAGATATAGGTGTTATATGTCAAGAACCTAGAGAATATATTGATTATTCTTTGAGCACATTGACTATATTCCAAATTCTCAAAGTGTCACTTATGGATTTAATAGGTACACTTCCCCAGGCATGTGATATTATAGGTGGGAATCTCTATTGACCCAAAGAAGGTGGAGGTAGTTATGTCTTAGGTGTGACTTAGGAATATATTTGAGATCTTGATTTTTCTTAGATTGGCTGGGTATTCTAGGTAGCTTATTTAGTATTTCTCATGCTTGGTAGTGAACATGATGGGGATTACCAAGAAGGGGGTGAAATTTGAGTGGATCGATCACTGTGAAGCTTTATTTCAGAAGTTAAAGGTGATATTGAATTCTACTCCAATTATAATTCTGCTGGACCTAGGAAAGGGTTATACCATGTATTTTGATGCTTCTAGGGCTAGTTTGGGAGTGGTTTTAATAGTTGTGGTTCATACCTTAAAGTGTTGATGCCATTATCTCTTCAAGGAGAGATTTATCATATCCATATACCATAAGTGATTATGATACATTTTTATTAATGGGACTTGAACATTCATTAGAGGCATTGGGTCATGTATTTATAGAAATTTTATCTATGATAGAGTATGCCTTGTGGAAGGGGAATATTGTGGCAGGTGAAATTAACTAGAAGACTCAGGAGTAAGTGGTTTGATAATATTATGAGGAATGAGGGTTGATGAGAATTTTTTCATAATAGAAGTTGGATATAATATAGGGGTAGGAGGATGTGACCTTTTCTCCTATAGTCATTATATCCTCACTAGTGGATAGAGTGAGGGCTAGCTAGGAGCCTGATTCTGATTGTTTATCATATAGGAATGACTCATGGGTGTTGACCCAATTTTGATATGGTCTTAGGATGAGGATGGGGTGTTTTATGTACACATAAGGGTGGTGGTACCTAACTCCACGAGGGAAGAGTTGATGAAGAAATCCCATGCCTCACATTGGGTGGTACACCCAGGGATAACCAAGATGTCCCATGATACCGGGCACCACTTGTGGTTTCCTAGTATGAGGAATAACCTCATGGGTTTCATGGCTCATTGCCTTACATAATAGAGGATTAAGGAATACTATCAATGATTTAGTGGGTTAATTCAACCCCTTCCATTTTTTTATGATGTGGGATGAGGTGACCATAAATTTTATTAAAGGTCTCTTGAGGACATCAATGGGTCATGATGCAGTATGGGTTGTGGTTGACCAATTGAAAAAGGTCTCACATTTCTTTCCTATCCAAGAGACCCACTTGGTTGATGAGATAGGAAAACTATACGTATGGGATATAATAAAACTCTAGGGTATATAAATGAGAATAATATCATATCAGGATGCCCATTTCACATCTTGTTTTTAAAATAGATTGTAGATAGCTATGGGATATCAATTAACGGTGAGTAAAATGTATCCCACACAGATAGATGGGTTGTCTAAGAGGATGATATATATCCTCAATGATATGATTCAAGTATTCATGTTGGATTTTGGGTGAGCATGAGATGAACATTTATTTTTGGTCTAGTTTTCATACGATAATATATATTAGGTTTTATTCTTGATGGATCCCTGTGAGGCCTTATATGGTCGTTCATCCCACTCACCCTTGTGTTTGATTAAGGTGGGTGAGTTGGCGATTGTTGATCCAATCTTGGTATAGGATAATACCAAGTTGTTGCATTTGATCTAGAAGAAGTTGGTATCCACTCAGAGTAGGAAGCACTCATATACCAATTAGAGGCAAAAAAACCTTGAGTTTTCCATGGAGGATCTTGTATTTATATAGGAATCACCTCAGTTAGGATATTGACATATGATGAAGTAATAAAAACTAGTCTTTTTTTTTGACCCATTTGAGATTGTGGAGCAGATGAGGACCGTGGCCCACCAATTAGCTCTCCATACATGAATTAAGGGAGGAATGATGTATTTCACGTGTTATAGATCTAAAAGTGTGATTTTGAACCCAAAAAAATGATTGACTATGATGATATTGAATTAGAGGTGCACACGTTGTTTGAGGAATGCCTAGAGCATATCATGGACCAGAGCGAGAAAATGTTACAAGAGAAGATAATACCTCTTATTTTTGTATTACGGAAACATGGGTGTATCTAGGAGGAGACTTGGGAGTGAGATTCAGATTCATAATTCTAGTGGGCATAGCTATTTAGTGGACCCCTAGAGATGCTTCTTGAAGGTGAGAATCCCTTGGGGGCATTGTAATGACCCTCAATTTCATGTATGAATTCAAGGATCATTTTTGGTTTAAATTATTTATTTATATTTGATTTGAGATGTGTTTGGAGGATGTTAGAGCTAGGTGGGGTTTACTAGAGGGGAAATAGTGTAACCCTGCTAAAAATGCAGTAGATGGGTACCAGATACTTAGTGTAAGGTCATTGGGTACTCAGTGTACTAGGCAGAGACCCTGCAGGTCCTAGAGCCCCACTAACTAGTTGGTGGGGGTGGAACAGATTCCCAGTAAGGGCACCATATACCTGATAAAGGTGGATTGGGCACCCAATGACTGTTGGGTGATTTTTAGGGACCTTTAGTAATTTCCCTTCGACACCCCTTTTAGATTTCCTCCTCATTTTGACTTAGTATGATCACAGACCCCATTTTGGGATCCTCCTTGATTACAAGGACCCTCTTACACTCATTTTAAGTATGATTCAACTCCCATTAATTCTATTAAACTTATTTAGGTAAACCTACCTCATATAAGCCCTAAATGATGGTTTCTTCTATTGTTTCATCCCCTTTAGTTTCAAATCATTAATTCTAAGGGTTTGTGTATGACATTACGAATTCAATGGATTGCGCTTGATTTGGGTGGTGTATCTTGGAGAGGGAGATGTCTAAGAAATGAGGTAAGAATTCCTTACCATGTTATGTGATGTGAAGGATGTTGTGGGCCTTGAATTCAATAAAAAGTGGTTGAACAATGTTGTATCTCAAGGATATGGGCCCGAAGACTCACTATAATATAATTTATTATAATTTTTATTTGTTTTTTTTATTTTTAAAGTAGGTAAGAGAAGAAAAAAAATTCTTTTTTTAGGTTTTTTATTTTAATAAATTCAAAAAAAGGAAAGAATAAAAATACAAAAAATCTATCAAGAAATGTAGGTAGGCCTAGGATGAATTATAATGGGTTCAATCATCATTTAACTTTTTTCTAAATCACTTAATCCATTAAGAAAACTCAATATCATTTTCTTACTTATCCCTCACTATTTTATTACATGAAAAAGTTACAATAGGATTGAAGACCTTCAAGAATACCATTGACTCATTTGTTTGAAGTTCAATAGATAGAGGAATGCAACAATAATTCTAATAGATAAAGTGGTAATCACCTCATCCACTCCACACCATCACCGCTGTAGAGAACCAACGAAAAGATTAGAAATTAATTTCCTAAATTCAAGAATCCTACTATGATTTCCACAACCAAAAATATTTTATCTCTCTAAAAACATGGATTTGTGATGTTTAAGACACATCACAATGATGAAGAAAAATAGAGAACTAGGGAAGAAAATAAAACATAGTCAAGAACAGGAAACAAAATTGCATTTAAATCAATTACATAAACTATAATAAATTACTAATAAAATCAATCCAAGGATAAAGATCGAGGACTCACCCCCTCTTATAATGAGGAGTGGAGAATATTTATAAGTATCCAAGTCTTGTTCTCCATCCTCCTTGAATTTTAGTGTTGTACGCTTCCCCTCACTAGATCATCTCCCCATGTACAAACCAAAGTGTTTAGATTTATCCTGTAATTTTATGTTAAGTATTATCCTTTCTTGATATTCCTCCCATGATTACTGGCTTCTTCCTCTATTTGACGAGTGTCATGTATATCACTTGGAGGTGATCTTCCAAGATTTTACTAGACTATAGGAATGTATTTTGATGATAATCCAAGTATTTTTTCCATTTCAGGAATTTAGTGTTTAATCTCCCCCAGTGTATCACTTACCCTTATATAACTACATTTTAATAAAATTACCCCTATGTAGGTCTTGAAATTCACTCTCTACCCTTTCAAAACACTTGAATTCCATGTGATAACTTGACATGGTGCTTACCCTCATGTGACCATGACATAGCACCTATTGCACTATGGATACCTTTATACATCATTTTTGTGTGGGTTTCCACCCTTATATAGCCTTTGGATGAAACTCATGCAAAAATTTGTGTGTATTGGTATCCTTACAAATCCCTTGAGTCTGTAGAGTACCTTTACATAGTGGCTTGTTGGGGATCTAACTTTACATAGCCTCACTTGAATACCCTTACATGGAATTTGGAGTACCTTGATGATGCATCTTGTGACCTTTATATAGAGCATGCCTTTTTGATTCTACCTTAACACAATCTCCTTGATGACACCTACATATGGGATCTATCATTCTTATGATAAGGCCAAAATGAAACCTACGTTGGTGAAAATTTTCCATTTACAATTTAATCTACACATAATTAAAAAAAATTAAATATATCCTTATTCCATTTGATTCAAAATTGATTCAAAATATTTGAAAACAGAATAAAAATATTTTTAAAAATTTAAATCCAAAACAAAATTAATGTATGGATTCTTCAATTAATCCAAAGATGAATACAACCACTAAAAATCATGATTAAATTCATTTAAAATTTTAAGTTCAAATTTAAAAAATTAACTAAAATTAATTAATTAATTAGGATTTAAATAAATTTTGGGGGTTAATTTCCAATGAAAAATAAATAAAAATATCAAAAAGTTGGCTCACATCATTATAGAATTTGTATGGGATTTCATGACATGTCGTTCATGAGAGTGTATGCATTTTCCCGTTAATATCCTACCTAAGGTACCCATGTGATTGGATGAGTTCAATGTGATTGAATGGGCCTTCTTAAAAGTTGTTATGGGCATGCTAGTGTGATATTTCCTAATCGTCAAGGTAATGGTTTAAGTGTATTGGGATTTCTACCTTGTTTTGTTAGGCATAAAGTGAGCTTCTCAGGTTTGGTTATGGAATTAGTGAGCTTGATGCATGGATTATGGGCATGGGTAATGAATTTCTCCAATTTTGGAGATGTTGATTTATAGTAATGAATATTTTTAAAGGTTAGTAATTATATTGGGTTAAGGGGTGGACAATAAGAAAATCCCATGAGGTAATTGGGTTTGTGATAACTTATTAGGGAATGTGTTCTACCCCTGGGGATAATACATCTACATAGTGACCTTGTTGCCTATTGTATTTCATTCTATGTATGATGAGGCTATGAAACACACCCTGAGTGATAGGGTGGGGTTTTAGTGTAGATTGTGACCCCACCCTGAGTGATAGGGCATGGGTATAGGATGTGGGTATGAGGTCTTATCCTGAGTAATATGGTGTTGTCATAGAATGTGAGAATGTGGCCCCACCTTGAGTGATAGGGTGTCGTCTATGACATGGTTATGTGATCTTACCCTGAGTGAGGGTGTTTTGGTTTAAGAATATACGATAAGGTAATAACCTAAGTGATAGGGTACTGACCATATTCAGAGATGTATCCATGGTATGATATGATTCTTCTTTCAAATATGGAGCTGAAATATATTTAGGGTTTGTGGTGGATTGGTTAATGCATGATTACTTGACATGTGTTCATGATTTCTTATTACTATTTATTTTCTATTAGTGCATAATGAACATATATATATATACTATCACACTTATTCTAAGGATGATTTGGTGGTTTCATATGTAGGATCAACATATCTTTAATACTGATTATAGGACTGTAAGAATTTTCTTATTATGGAGATACTTACAAGAGGGGGGGGGGTGAATTGTAGTTTAAAAAACTTAGTTTAATAAGTTTAAAATAATTAGCACACAATCCTCTTAAAGAAAGATTATCAAACTTGGAATCAGTCTGATTAACAAAGTCATAGAATCAGGACTAGGATTAGTAAGATATATCACAGTAAATGATCAGCGTCACAATTGATTTGATTAATTAGAGTATATAAATTGTAATCAGAGTTAATATGATAAAACAAAATAAAATAGAAAGATGAATGAGATGGATCACTTTCTATTATATGTGTAGTGAAATAAAATTGTAAAAACAAGTAATAGAATAGCTAACAAATGTAAGAATGACTTACTAGATATATTAACAAAAAGATCTCTTTTAACCTTAAGAGTAAGGTAGTTAATAACCTTGACTAAAGGTATCCACTGTTTTATAATTACAACAAAGTCTGTCTTTCCTTAGTAAGAAATCCCTCAATACTAGGATTAGAATAGCTCTGTTTTCCTATCCCCAAAATCCCTTGATATGATGGATCAGATTCTCTACCTTCATATCCCCAGAATCTATCGATCGTAAAAATGATCATACACAGTTACAATTACAAAAGTTCTTAAGGAGACAACTTGACAAGGTTTCCTAAAGAAGATAACTCGCTAAATAAATACAAGACTAAGAACAAGAAGTTCAGGCTAAGTATTATTCTGAAAACTTGAGAGAAAATGTAATCAACAAGCTCCAAACTCTTCAAATGACTCAGTATTTACAGGTATCCTTCCAAAGTTCATATAATGGTCATATTTATGAGTTTTTTACAATGGACTCAGACACTTGGCACTTGAAAACTCATCATAACTGAATATGTGACATCGTATTGATTAACACCATTATAGTGTTGAAGGATTTCCTTACGATAAAAATAAGTCTTCCGTATTCCGATTATAAACATAAGTTAGTTTGATGAACTTCCTTACTATTTTCAATATGATAATCCTTATGAGTATTATTCTGATTGTATTGGCACCAATATCAGTACTATAGTCATGACTTTGTCAGTATGATAAAAATGACTAAAGTCTAACTTATGGTATGATAAAGGTGAGTTTGATAATCTTACTTATACTCATTATGATAATCATAATGAATAATGTATTTTATATATTCATAATACTTTAGAATACTTATATGTATGGTAGAAGGTAATGTTTTCTACAAAAAACATTCTAAAAACTTGGGAAATAAAAAGTCAGTAAACAAGTTTTAAGATGGTATTTGTGATTTCCAAAACTAAAGGAATGGAAAAGTAATAAGTATGACTTCCAACTCAATAATATCCCCCTTTTTGGAAAGCACAAACCCCAAAAATTAAATGAAAAATAACTTGAAAAATTTACAACCATTTTATTTTTTAAGCACTTTATATTCATAGTTATTCTTTAATTCTTAAATCCCCTTGATTTTGTACCTCTTCTGATTATGATAGAGATTATGATGTTGAATACAATAGTCTCAACCTTAGGATAATATCTCCACTTTTGATAAAACATTATTTCCTTTGAAATATATTCACCCACTTAATATAAAAACTTCCCTTTTATAGAAACTTCTCCCCATTTAATAATTTATCCCCCTTAATAACCCCCCCTTGTGATTTTCAAAAAGGAATGGGGAATGAATACAATTTTTCTTGAAAAGTGTTTATAACGACCCATACTTTACATACATTGTTATTGCTTCAAAATTAAAGCACACTTATTACAACATATAACAAAACCATGAAAGGACTGTATAGGTATAGTGTCTTTAGAAACTGGGAAACATAAACAACTGGTTCATAAAGCATATTCACTGTCTCCCATTTATTTCATCATATCTAGAGTCCCTTTTGGAATATACTACTTAATAACATTCTTCCTGACCTAGGGAAAGAAAACATACAAAAGGGTGAGCTCAAATGCTCAGTAAGGGTAAACAAAAGAAATATCAATCACATCATATTGATAAGAACATAACATTTTGGAAATCTTAACCTGCAAAAGAAATCATAATTTCATAACATGGGATAAATCATAGTAGTAAAATGTAATCCCAATAATCATAACTTAAAACATGAAACTTTGTGTCATACACACATAATCATAGAGAATCATTTATTAGTAGTCAAGATTCATTGCCAAGACTATCTTATTGGACAAAGTCCATTTCTGAACCGAGTTCACTCCTCGTTTCAGTCCTTTTTCACTGAACCAGATTAACCTTCCGTTCCAGCCATGTCTATCTCATGAGATATAAATCTTTACCCAATGCATTGGAGAGAGATATAGGTCCCACCCATCTCATAATGAAACCATTCTTATGTGTGCCACAAAATCATAAATCATACATCATAGCAAAACCCATGTAATAAAAATGGGATTCTTAAACATCATGCCATCATAACATAATCCATATAAGATAAAAGTACATCATTCCATCATAACATAATCAAATCAATGTAAAAATAGGGATAGAAACAGAACCCTATATTATAATAGATGGAAAATAATTTTGATAAAACACTTGGACTCCATTCTTGAGGAAAATATCCTTTATAATTCAAAAACATTTTCATTTCTTAACATGTCATATAATTTTAAACTAAAAGAAGTTGATTAAAAATAAACTTGAGAACTTGTAAAGGAATCTTCATGGAAATAATGTTCTAAAAATACATTCATTACATATAAGTTAAAAAACATTCTTCTCATACTTTGGCCGGAAATGTCAAAAAGTACCTTGTACGAAAAACGACAAAAGATTCCTTTCATATCTTTTACTAAAAACTCACCGAAGGGTAAAATTGGATTTAAAAAATTTTAGGAGTATATAAATAATATTAAATATTGAGGAAACATGGATGTGGATGATAAATATTCCCCAGTAAATTCTGAAGTATAAACAATCTCGGATAAAAATTGAGATTGTGAGATTTTCCCTTACCTTAGGTCCGATTTGATTCGTAAGTGTCCGAACCTCCTGTATAATGATTTAAATAATGTCATTTACTTATTCTAGAATCATACTCATTGTTATGATATCATATATGGTCATATTCTTAGCTTCTTATTAGTAATATTTCATTGCTACTTGTTATTTGGGTGTTTATTACTTTTTGTTCTGATGCGTGTTTTGTCGAATAAATTCTTATTCTTCTATTTAGGTTATAGATACCTCATTTACAGAATGGTATTAGTGTAATATATATCATATTTATTCATTAAATTCATTTATATAATCATTATGCAATGAATATCATGTAGAAGGAGTCGCATCACATCGTGGAGACGGTAGGCCGTACGTACGCACGAGCGATGATATCATTCTCATGATCGTGGAATTGAATTGAAGTGTATGTATAATATTTCATAATAAATATCACTTTAAAATAATAATATATAGTTATTATTTACACCATTATACCCATCCAATTAAGGTGGTGGTGGAAAATAGATTACACCATGGCGTGGAGACGGTATTCCGTACGTACGCACGCACGGTGATTTCGTTTTCCGTAGGATGGATAGATGGTGAAATAGGGTTGTTTCATACTTATAATAATATATCAGTATATGAGTGATACTGATGTTATTAATTCATAATGAAACAACTAAAGAATAAGAAGTATAAGAATAAATAAAGTTGAAAGAATCGGTAACGGACATTACCTCTTCTTTGAAGCACCTCTTCTTAACCTCCTCTTAGGGCACTAAAGATGGTCTTTGAAGAAGACCAAGACCTCTAGGATGTTTCTAGGGAAGTGGAGAAGAGAAATTGGCAGGGTTTGGCCAAGATTGAAGGCTCAAAGTGGTGTGAGGAAGAGAGGGAGGAGGTGCTTTTTTATAAGGGAGGAGAAGGGCACCTTTGGAAAAACTAAAAATATTATTTTATTATAAAGTCATATTCGGTTTTTGATGGATACAAATTGATTTATTTCGAATATAAGGTGGGGATGGGTCTAAATCTTCTCATACAATAGAATTTAGACAAGTTTAGGTTTCTATTTTAACCTTATCATTTAGATTTAACTTTAAGTTAAATAATTTTACTTTTACCATGTCTTCTTGTTTTCTTACACTATAAGGTTAATAAACTTACTATAACAAGCCAAAAGAACCCCAAGTTATTTATTATTTATATATATAATATTATCTAAGTCATTTTTCCGAACCTTAGATTTTTAAGAATAAAATAACAATTAATAATATAATATTTGTTTTAAAAACTATTTTATGTCAATTTTGACACTATTTGGTACTTGATTTTTGTGAAAATCATAACAACATGATTAGTTCTAAAAAAGTTAATTAAATCAATAATAATATGTCATATTAACCTATAAAATTAGTGGAATTCATAAAAAGTCTCAAATTACATTTATTTGAGTATTTATAACATCAATTATGTTAATATTTCATTAATAAGATAACTACTGCATCATCATTGTTTCATAAATAAATTAAATTATATAATGTCTAAAAATTATAAATAAAAAACCATTATGTATGAAATCTTTCTATCTTTCTAATTAATATTTATAGTTGAATTTATCTTATGTATAACCCTATATTAAAAATGTTTTAGTTATTAAACTCTGATTTTAACTACTTTAACTATTCTTTAAATAAAATAATATTAAATGTACTAATCTAATACAAGTGGACCTAAATGGTCATATTTTATTCCTAAGGTTGTTTTTGGTCGAATTACACTTATCCAATATAATTAGTACATATGTTAGTGTAATAATAATATCATTTTTACCCTTAATTACCCTATTTACTTTTAACCATGGTAAAAAAAAGTAAAAAGTTACCATTCACCGAAAATTATTTTCATCTCATTGAACCACATTTTAGTCCTTGATATTAACCATGTCTCTTGGATTTTTGAAATTCCACTTACAGAAGTGGTAAAATTAAGTTTTATGTGAATTTGCAAATTCTCCTAGGAGGTGGGTAAAAGACGGTGAAAAGTTCAATAACATTTTTATATATCTAAAATTATTATAAAATGAATCCAATGAATTAATTTGAACTTATATAGGTATTATGTATCAATTTTGACCTAAACTAAATTTAAATAAAATAAATAATTATTTAAATAAAAAGTGGGTTTTTAAATAGTAACCCATTGTTTTCACTATTCATCAAAAATTGAAAGTTTTCAGAAAAATACCAAAAATTCACCCTAGGCTAATTTCGATATTCCGAATCCAAAAATGAAGTCCATTTTGAAAGATAAAATTTATAAAATTTCAAAAAGTGGGTATTACTATTCATAACGGCTAGTTTTAATAATATTTTAATAGCATATCGTTATTTAGTGAAACTCGGTATTGCGTACAATGCAAGCTAATGAGAAAGGTCGAGATTGCATGTAAAACAAGCCAAGATAGTGTTGTGTGTAGTGAAATATTCCTTTGATGATTTATATAACATAAAAACAAAAAAAAATCTCGGGTGTTACATTCTACCCTCCTTAAAATGAATTTCGCCCTCAAAATTTGTCACTTTGTAACAAACTGATGAGGATACCTATCCCTCATCATATCCTCAAGCTCCCATTTTGCTTCTTCTAATTGGTGGTTCCTCCATAAAACTTTCACCAAGTGAGTGGTCTTGTTCCGTAGGACTTTTTCGCTACGATCCAGAATCTCTATCGGCTGTTCTTCATAAGAAAGATCTTGCTCCAGCGGTACAAATTCTGAGCTGAGTACATGTGAAGGATCGGGTATGTACTTTCTCAGGAGAGATATATGGAACACATCCTAAACTTGAGAGAGATTCGGTGGAAGCGCCAATCGGTAAGCTACCTTTCCAACACAATCCAGTATTTCGAAAGGACCGATATACCTAGGGCTCAGCTTTCCCTTCTTTCCAAATCTCATTACTCTCTTCCAAGGAGATATTCGTAAGAACACTTTATCACCCACTTCAAACTCTAGGTCTTTTCTTCTATTGTCGGCATATATTTTTTGTCGACTCTGAGCTGCTCTTATGTGTTGTTGAATAGATCTGACCTTTTCTTCCATCTCATCAACAAGATCAGGTCCTAATAGATTTATTTCCCCAACTTCATCCCAGTAAGTTGGAGTCCTGCATTTATTTCCATAGAGATCTTCATAAGGAGCCATCTTAATACTGGAGTGAAAGCTATTATTATAAGAAAATTCCACCAAAGGTAGGTGTTGATCCCAACCACATTTGAAATCCATAGAGCAAGCTCTTAACATATCTTCTAGAGTTTGAATTGTTCTCTCAGACTGACCGTCTACCTGAGGATGATAAGCAGTGCTGAAACTTAACTCTGTATCCAGAGTATGCTGAAGACTTTTTCAGAACTTTGAGGTAAACCTCGGATCCCGATTAGATATAATGGAAAGTGGTAATCCATGCAATCTTACCACTTCCTTTACATATATCCTGGAAAGCTAATCCAGAGAGAAATCCTCTCTAATAGCAATGAAGTGTGCAGACTTTGTAAGACGATCAACTATGACCCAGATAGCATTATTGCCTTTGGATGTTTTAGGAAGTCCAGTGACAAAGTCCATAGTGATGTTTTCCCATTTCCATTCAGGTATGGGTAATGGTTGTAACATCCCCTTAGACTTCTATCTCTCAGCTTTAACTTGCTGACAAACCAAGAATCGAGAGACATATTCAGCAACATCTCTTTTCATGCCATCCCACCAGAAGTACTCTTTTAGGTCCCTATACATCTTCGTGCTTCCAGGATGAATAGAGAATGAAGAACTATGAGCCTCATCCAGTAGATCCTTCTTTAATTCTGGGATGGGAGGAACACAAACCCGATTCCTTAACCTTATTATCCCATCACAATCAAGGTTGAATTTAGGAACATTTCTCACCTTCTTTTTTAACTCTACATCTTCTTTCTGTGCCTCTTTAATCTTCACATGTATAGATGGTTGAACATTCATTTGAGAAAGATAATATTTTCCCCTTCCATTATAATTCCAAGATCCATCCTTTGTAAATCCATAAATATTTGATCTTTTGTGATCCTCATCATGGATAAGCTAGCATGGTATTGTCAACTTAATGCATCTGCCACCTTGTTTTCTTTCCCTGGGTGGTAATGAATTGAGCAGTCGTAATCCTTAATCAGCTCCAACCATCTTCTTTGGCGTATATTTAGCTCCTTTTGTGTGAAAATATACTTTAAACTTTTATGATCAGTATAAATATCACACCTTTCACCATAAAGATAATGCCTCCAAATATTTAATGCAAAGATTACCGCAGCTAACTCCAAATCACGAGTTGAGTAATTTTTCTCATGAATTTTCAACTATCGTGAGGCATAAGCTATCACCATATAATTTTTCATAAGAACACACCCTAACCCCTTCTTGGATGCATCACTGTAGATCACAAACCTTTCTCCACTACAAGGCAGTGTGAGAACAGGTGAACTGGATAACCTTCTTTTTAATTCCTTGAAATTCTATTCACACTCCTCTATCCAAACGAACTTAACTCCTTTTCGAGTCAATCTGGTGAGTGGATTAGATAATCGTGAAAAATATTTCACAAAACATCGATAATATCCATCCAAACCAAGAAAACTTCGGATCTCAGTTACTGTTGTTGGTCTCAACCATCTTTCAATAACCTCTGTTTTTGCTGGATCCACAGATATCCCTTCTTTTGAGATTATGTGACCCAAAAATGAAACTTTTTGAAGCCAAAATTCACACTTGGTAAATTTGGAATAAAGCTTCTCCTTTCTCAGGGTCTTCAATACAATTCTCAAGTGATATTCATGTTCTTCCTTTCTCTTTGAATAGACAAGAATATCGTCTATAAAGACTACCAAAAACTGATCAAGATAGTCTCTAAAGACTCTATTCATTAGATCCATGAAGATAGTAGGGGCATTAGTAAGACCAAATGACATCACTATAAATTCATAGTGTCCATACCTTGTATGGAAAACCATCTTTGGTATATCCTCCCTTTTGACCCTTAATTGATGATACCCTGAATGAAGATCAATCTTGGAAAAGTATTGAGCTCCGCGTAGTTGGTCAAATAAGTCATCAATGCGTGGGAGGGGATATTTGTTCTTGATAGTGATCTTGTTAAGTTCTCGATAATCAATGCAGAGTCTCATTGATCCATCTTTCTTCTTAACAAACAGAACAGGTGCTCCCCAAAGTGATGCACTAGGGCGTATGAATCCCTTATCAATATTCTCTTGGAGTTTCTTCTTCAATTCCAGCAACTCAATTGGGGACATTCTATAAGGTGTCTTTGAAATAGGCAAAGCACCCGGTACGAGTTCTATTGAAAACTCAACTTCACGATTTGGTGGAAGACCCAGCAATTCATCCAGAAATACATCATCAATTTCTCGTACAATGGGAATATTCTTAATTGTGAGTTTCTCTCCAACCATTTGAGATAAATAACCTTCATTTAGTGGAATCAAGACCCATAAGATGGAAGAAATTTCCACTGGAAGGTTATGTTCATCCTTGCATCGATAGATGATCATAGATTAATCTGGAATATGAAATGTGACTTCCCTTCTTTGGAAATTGATATGAGATCCATATAAAGAAAGCCAATACATGCCAAGAATCACATCAAATTCCACTATAGGAAGGATCACATGATTTACAGGAAGCACTTTCCCACAAACTTCAATCGGAGAAGAATTATAAACTTTTGATGCGACTGTTGTGCCATTAGGGGTTGTCACAGCTAACTCAACATCTAATTATTAAGGTAAAATGGCGATACCCTTAGAAAATTCTTTAGAAATAAAAGAGTGGGTGGATCCAGGATCAAATAAAACATTTTCTACTTTAGAGTGGATGGTAAGTGTACCTTTCACCACTTTGTTATCGTACTCCACATCGCTGATAGAAATTGCATGTGACTTTCCTTTTTATTTATCCTTAAGAGTTTGTTTACGTCGATCATCATCAACAACCCTTGGATTAGGGAATTTATTAGCATAATTCCCCATTTCCTTGCACTTGTAACATTGAAGTGTAGGAGGCGCACTCTGTGTAGCCTTTTCTTTGTTCGCATCACTAGACATCTTCTTCCCATCATTGCGGCATTAAAATGCCCGATGACCTTCCTTTCCACATTTGAAACATTTAATTGTCCCTTTAAGACAACTCCCTCCATGTTTCTTTCCACACTTTGAGCATAAAGGAAAACTCATCTTCTTTTCAGCGTGCTCTTTAGATTTTCCTTTGAATTCCATTTTCCTCTTCTTATCAAACCCATATGACTGATGGGTTACTCCAATCTACATCTCAACCTTGAGAGCACATCGAACGATTTCCTCATAGCTATTGAAGTACCTTATGGCTAACGCCCTTCGAAGACTTGGTTTTAATCCACTAAAGATTTGATCAATCTTACTCTCAGGTTGGATAATAATCCCAGAAGCGTACCTTGTAAGTCTTGTAAAATTTGCTTCATAGGTACCAACAGATTAATCATCCTTTTGCTTTAGTTCAAGAAACTCATTCTCTATCTTTGTTCTAAGAATACGAGGGAAGTACTTATTGAAAAATAAGTTCTTGAACTCATCCCATTCCATGGACTCAATTTCATCTCTTGGCCTCATATTCTTGATAAGATTCCACTATTCATCAACTTCACCTTCCAAATGATATACTGCTAAGATGACTTTATCATGTTTAGAACATTGAAGAACTGAAAATATCTTTTCAGTAGTACTGATCCATTGTTCAGCAACTAATGGATCAGTAGACCCGCTGAATGAAGGTGGATGCTGCCTCATGAAGGATTCAATAGAATATTGCTCCTTCCTTTGCTCGTTTGGAAGTTCTTCATGATTCATAGCTTGAGAAAGTTGTGTGAGCATGGCTACAAGATTTTTTATTCCAGCTCCCATAACGTTTGGTTTCTCAGGGGGACAATAATTGCATTGCCCATCGCATTCCGTGTTAACACGGTTCCTTTAGGTTCCATCCATTGATTAAAACCAAGAAGAATAGTGTGAGAAACACTAGTTATAATAGGAAAACCACATAATCAAGAATAAAATTTTACACTTAAGGTCTTATCTTAGGTTATTCATGGCCATTTCTAAAACACTAAGATTGTGTTCTATGCTTAGATATATCCTTAGGGTTCTTACTAAGGCTTTCACATCCTAGTTTCCAAAGGTTGACTATACCTTTCCTCTGATACCATTTATAATGACCCATACTTTACATACATTTTTATTGCTTCAAAATTGAAGCACACTTATTACAACATATAAAAAAACCATGAAAGGACCGTATAGGTATAGTGTCTTTAGAAACTGGGAAACATAAACAACTGGTTCATAAAGCATCTACATTGTCTCCCATTTATTTCATCATATCTAGAGTCCCTTTTGGCATATAATACTTAATAACCTTCTTCCTGACCTGGGGAAAGAAAACATACAAAAGGGTGATCTCAAATTCACAGTAAGGGTAAACAAAAGAAATATCAATCACATCATATTCATAAGAACATAACATTTTGGAAATCTTAACCTGCAAAAGAAATCATAATTTCATAACATGGGATAAATCATAGTAGTGAAATGTAATCCCAATAATCATAACTTAAAACATGAAACTTTTTGGCATACACACATAATCATAGAGAATCATTTCTTAGTAGTCAATACTCATTGCCAAGACTATCTTAGCGGAAAAAGTCCATTTCTGAACCGAGTTCACTCCTCGTTTCAGTCCTGTTTCACTGAACCAGATTAACCTGCCGTTCCATCCATGTCTATCTCATGAGATATAAATCTTTACCCAATGTATTGGAGGGAGATATAGGTCCCACACATCTCATAATTAAACCATTCTTATGTGTGGCACAAAATCATAAACCATACATCATAGCAAAACCCATGTAATAAAAATGGGATTCTTAAACATCATGCCATCATAACATAATCCATATAAGATAAAAGGACATCATTCCATAATAACATAATCAAATCAATGTAAAAATAGGGATATAAATAGAACCCTATATTATAATAGATGGAAAATAATTTTGATAAAACACTTGGACTCCATTCTTGAGGAAAATATCCTTTCTACTTCAAAAACATTTTCCTTTATTAACATGTCATATAATTTTAAACTAAAATAAGTTGATTAAAAATAAACTTGAAAACTTGTAAAGGAATATTCATGGAAATAATGTTCTAAAAATCCATTCATCTCGTATAAGTTAAAAAAACATTCTTCTTATACTTTGGCCGGAAATGTCAAAAAGTACCTCGTACGAAAAACGACAAAAGATTCCTTTCATATCTTTTACTAAAAACTAACCGAAGGGTAAAATTTGATTTAAAAAATTGTAGGAGGATATAAATAATATTACATATTGAGGAAACATGGACGTGGATGATAAATATTCCCCAGTAAATTCTGAAGTATAAACAATCTCTGATAAAAATTGAGATTGCGAGATTTTCACTTACCTTAGGTCTGATTTGCTTTGCAAGTGTCCGAACCTCCTGTATAATGATTTAAATAATGTCATTGACTTATTATAGAATCATACTCATTGTTATGATATCATATATGGTCATATTCCTAGCTTCTTATTAGTAATATTTCATTGCTACTTGTTATTCGAGTGTTTATTACTTTTTGTTCTTATGCGTGTTTTGTCAAATAAATTATTATTATTCTATTTAGGTTATAGATACCTAATTTAAATAATGGTATTAGTGTAATATATATCATATTTATTCATTCAATTCATTTATATAATCATTATGCAATTAAGATCATGTAGAACGAGTCGCATCACATCGTGGAGATGGTAGGCCGTATGTACGCACGAGCGATGATATCATTCCCATGATCGTGGAATTGAATTGAAGTGTATGTATACTATTTCAGAATAAATATCACTTTACAATAATCATATATAGTTATTATTTACACCATTATACCCATCCAAGTAAGGTGGTGGTGGAAAATAGATTACACCACGGTGTGGAGACAGTATTCCGTACGTACGCACGCGCGGTGATTTCGTTTTTCGTAGGATGGATAGATGGTGAAATAGGGTTGTTTCATAATTATAATGACATATCAGTATATGATTTATACTGATGTTATTACTTCATAATGAAACAACTAAATAAGAAGAAGTAGAAGAAGAAATAAAGTTGAAAGAATTGGTAACAGACATTACCTCTACTTTGAAGTGCCTCTTCTTAACCTCCTCTTAGGGCACTAAAGATGGTCTTTGAAGAAAACCAGGACCTATAGGATGTTTCTAGGGAATTTGAGAAGAGAAATTGGAAGGGGTTGACCGATCTTGAAGGATCAAAGTGGTGTGAGGAAGAGAGGGAGGAGGTGCCCTTTTATAAGGGAGGAGAGGAGCACCTTTGAAAAAACTAAAAATATTATTTTATTATAAAGTCATATTCGGTTTTTAATAGATCCAAATTGATTTATTTCGAAGCTAAGGTGGGTATGGGTCTAAATCCTCCCATCCAATATAATTTAGACAAGTTTAGGTTTCTATTTTAACCTTATCATTTAGATTTAACTTTAAGTTAAATAATTTTACTTTTACCGTGTCTTCTTGTTTTCTTACACTATAAGGTTAATAAACTTACTATAACAAGCCAAAAGAACCCCAAGTTGTTTATTATTAATATATATAACCTTATCTAAGTAATTTGGTCGAACCTTAGATTTTTAAGAATAAAATAGCAATTAATAATATAATATTTTTTTTAAAAACTATTTTATGTCAATTTTGACACTATTTGGTACTTGATTTTTTGTGAAAATCATAACAGCATGATTAGTTCAAAAAAAGTTAATTAAATAAATAATAATATGTCATATTAACCTATAAAATTAGTGGAATTCATAAAAAGTCTCAAATTACATTTATTTGAGTATTTATAACATCAATTATGTTAATATTTCATTAATAAGATAAAAACTGCATCATCATTGTGTCATAAATAAATTAAGTTATTTAATGTCTAAAAATTATAAATAAAATACCATTATGTAGGAAATATTTCTAGATTTCTAATTAATATTTATAGTAGAATTTATCTTATGTATAACCCAATATTAAAAATGTTTTAGTTATTAAACTTTGATTTTAACTATTTTAACTATTATTTAAATAAAATAATATTAAATGTCCTAATCTAATCCAAGTGGACGTAAATGGTCATATTTTATTCCTAAGGTTGTTTTTGGTCGAATTACACTTATCTAATAGAATCAGGACATGTGTTAGGGTAATAATAATATCATTTTTACCCTTAATTACCCTATTTACTTTTAACCGTTGTAAAAAAAAGTAAAACGTTACTATTCACAAAAAATTATTTTCATCTCATTGAACCACATTTTAGTCCTTGATATTAATAGTGTCTCTCAGATTTTCGAAATTCCACTCACAGAAGCGATAGAATTATGTTTTATGTGAATTTGCAAATTCTCCTAGGAGGTGGGTAAAAGACGGTGAAAAGTTCAATAACATTTTTATATATATAAAATTATTATAAAATGACTCCAATTAATTACTTTGAACTTATATAGGTATTATGTATCAATTTTGACCTAAAATAAATTTAAATAAAATAAATAATTATTTAAATAAAAAGTTGGTTTTTAAATAGTAACCCAGTGTTTTCACTATTCATCAAAAAATGAAAGTTTTCAGAAAAATACCAAAAATTCACCCTAGGCTAATTTCGATATTCCGAATCAAAAAATGAAGTCAATTTTGAAAGATAAAATTTATAAAATTTTAAAAAGTGGGTATTACTATTCATAACGGCTAGTTTTAATAATATTTTAATAGCATATCATTGTTTAGTGAAACTCGGTATTGCGTACGATGCAAGCTAACGAAGAAGGTCGCGATTGCGTGTAAAACAAGCCAAGATAGTGTTGTGTGTAGTGAAATATTCCTTTGATGATTTATATAACATAAAAACAAAAAAAATCTCAGGTGTTACAGTGTTAGAAAAAAATATTCAAAAAAAAAAATTCTAAACAATAATGAACTGACTAATCATCCATGTAAGTATGAAAGAACATAAAACCGACCAAAATTAGAAAAAAATTCAGAAAAATTTGTTTTGGATGAAAAGGTAATTCATTTATAAACAAAATTTCAAATGTTTTATAAAACAAGTACAATTGTGAGTTTAACAAAAAAATGTATTCTTTCCTCATCAAAGTATTGATAAAAGCCTTCATCTTCTTGAACTCCATTCTATCTTTCCCCAGCCTCTCAACTCATTCTTCTTGAATCCAAACTTTCTTGGACAATTATTTTTTCTGGTATCTCAGTATGATTAATTCATGTTCATAAGACTTCATCCTGATCAACTCCTACTCCATCTCTTGGATATTTTGCTTCAAATGATTAACTTCCTCAGTAGGTTCATCAGTTGTATCCTTAAAATATTCAACAAAATTCACTCTATCATCCATGTATTTGGATAACTAATTAAAAGAACTTTCTAATTCTACCATAAACTTCTTAACTTCATCAATTTATTTATAATTCTTTCTAATATCAGCATAAAATTGATGAGACCATTTAACCATTTGATTGCATGCTCTTTTGTGAGTATGAGAACTTTCTTGAAAAACTTTCAAACGAGCTTCAGTCTGAATGAATTTCTCTGTTAAAACCTTTATCAATTTTTAATTCTCATTAAGAGTATCTTGAATCATCTAGCACCTAGAATCAAGATTTGGGAAATAAGGAATAGTTACTTCTAACATTTTCAAAGCATGAACAATATAATCAAAACCTTTTAGAGAAATCTTTCTTACTGAGTCTTATTATTTTTTCTCAATCTCAAAAAGTTTTATTATACTTGTACTGACATCATATTTATTTCCTTTCTTCTTTTATTACTTTAAAACAACCTTTTAAAATACTTTAGAAACTTTGTTATCAATATCTTTATCAATAGATAGTTCCATGACATCTACATCATCGGTATCAGTTTTATCATCAACCTTTGTCTTTGAATTCTGATCTTCTTCCTCTTTCTTAGATGATTAATTTGATTTTTTTTCTGATTATGAGTCTTATTCTTCAAAACTACTATATTTTTCTTCTTTATCATCCTTAGAGAGAAGATCTGATGATGATGATAATGAATCCAATGTTTTCTTGTGAGAATGAGTCTCTTACTCATCATCGTTTTCATTTTCTTCCTCTTATTTATCTTTATCCCATTCCTCTTATTTTGCCACCCCTCATCACCATCATCATAATTATATTATACTTTCTTCCCTTCAACTTCTTCATCAAAAACCTTTTTAAGCTATTTTTGAAGTTTTCTGGGGGTTATCAAACCACCCTTACATGTTGGTTCTAGTTTTTACTGATTTTCAAGAATGAACTAGACTGGTTGTTCAACAAGAAGTTTTTCTTTTCCCTTATATACAATAGAAGTGATATATAATTGTAACACATAAGTTTCTTTGAACACTAAACCACCTTCCAGATTCACCTGATCAATATAGGATATTGGTAGAAAAACCTTTTTAGAGGCTCTTTTAACTCCCAAATTTTTTTCACATAGATGTGCTTCTTATAACCTCTTCTTTTTATTTTTTCCTCTTAGATTATTCTTACAAAGTGTTGGAAGCTCGTATTTTTAAAGCCTTTTCTTCTACGGGGTCAAGTCTGATTTCTGGATCTCCAGGTTTCTTCTCATATTTCTTTTTCATCCATCCTTCAAAAACTTATTTTGGAACTTTCTTTTATTTCTTTGTATTCTTTGGAGGATAAGTCTCTACCTTCCTCTTATTTTTCTTATCAACCTTTTCTTAATTTATTGATGGCTATGCTTTCGAAGTAGCACTATCAGCTTTCTCTACAAGATTATTTGATTTAATATTATAGACCAACCTCATCCTATTCATCATATAATCACTAATGGATGAAATCTTTTCTCTCATCGGATATGATTTATCAACCACATTAAAAATTACCAAATAGTTTCTAACCATGTTTATTATAAAATTATGAAACATAATTATTTTGTACATGATAGAGGAAGTCTTAATATTTTCCATGGTGAGAAGGATAAACTTCACTAATTTGATATTTCTCATGTTCACAAAATAGTCCAATACAAAAACATTTGAAACTTTTAAGGTATATTAGTCCCCTTTATTTAGAATAAGGAATCCTTTCATCCACAAAGAAATCAAATCATTATATAGAGTAGATGTGAGACCTTACTAACTTTATCATAATGGGAAAACAATAAATCTTTAACCTTATTCATGACAAACATACTGAGAGTGTTGGGAAGTTTGTGAGATGGAAACTATTATTCTCCCTCATAATACTTTCCAAATAAACTAGAAATATTATTATAAGAAACCTTATATCTTTTTCCATAGATTGAAAAAGTAATTTTCTCTTTACTATACTCTTTTGAAATAGAATGAATGTGTATAATTTTTGAACTACCTCAAGATAAAACAAATCGAAATCCTTATTAGGCTTCTCGAAAAACACTAATTCCCATACTTGGAAATAAATAACCTTTTTCACATTTGAAACATATTTATCATAAAAATACATTTCCAGTAACCTTTCTCTGAATAAGAACCACTTTTTCATAATCCTCCTTGGTCTCCATCAGAATTGAAAATAAAATTGGTAAATAAAAAAAATATAATCTTTCTAAGTGAGAAACTTTTAGGGTGAAACAAGTCGGGGAGAAAATCTTTAAACAACCAATATGAAAAAAGGGGTGGTCCCTCCTTATATAGGTTATTGGGTTGATGGTTCATCTTCTATAAGATGATTAATAGTTGAAATGATGTCTTCATTAATCTGACAGTCAAGATTACTTTGAAGAAAATTTTAAAGAAAATTTTAAACTCTTGAGAGTTTTAAAACATTTATAAGATTGAGGATGAATCCAATTAGGAAAAGTTTTAAAAACATGATTTTTTTTATAAAACTAAAAATATTACAACAGAAATTATAGAACTAACGTAATGATATAGTGAAAAAATATAAAAAATAGAAGTGTACATTTCATAGTGGAAAGATCCATTAGTATGATTAACCAACTATTCTTGGTTTTTGTAAACTAAATAGATTACAATAGTTTTAAAATGAAGTTTGAATATGATATTTTCAATAAAAAAAACTGATTATGAAAACTTTTTAAATCTGAAAATGTTTTTAGAAAATTTTGAGCTTGTAAGTTTTATAACAACCTCTTAGTCTGAGAATCATTTTAAGAATTATGACTTTTAAATTTTTATAAAAAGAATTTGAGTCCATAAAACTCATTAAGATAAAAGTTTTATGAAAACTTAAAAAAATAGAAAACTTAAAGTTTTGGAAAAGAAAAAAACATATGTTCCCCCTCTATAAAAAGGAGTAACTTAATGTAAATCAATAAGTAGATATGAATGATTACTTTACATTGATCATTCATAGCTTCTATTTAATATATTAAAATATATCAGAAGAAAGTGGTTTTGTAAAAATATCAGCAAGTTGATCTTTCATTCTAATTAATTGTAAAATGATATCTCCTTTAACAAATAAAACTTTGAAATAATATTTTTTCTAAGAAGAAAAATGTTACCTATTCTGATAATATCTCCTTGAGTATTATATTTGAAAGTTACTTTTCTACCTTTTATATTGATTATCTTCTTGAAGAAATCTTTTTTTCTAGTCATGTTCCTGGAACACCCACTATCCATGTAATATATATTCTTATTGTTGGTACTATCTTTGTTTTCCTGAAAACAAAAACATTATAATTTCATCCCCCAAACCTTCTTTGGTCCGGTAATGTCAGAAAATAAAACTTTATAAATCCATATTTGTTTTAAAAAAATAGGATTTGTGAAAACATAGGAATTTAACTTTATTTAATTAATAATTATTCTTCTAGTTCCCACCACTTTGTCACTTAGTGAAAAAGTTCACTTTTTGGAATAAAGTAATTGTTACTAAAAACAAGTTTTCTATTTGTAAAACCCATTCCAGAACTATTACCATGAGGTATAATTTGTTTTTACATTTTATGAAAATTTTCTTTTCCAGTGGTAAAATTTGATAAAAGTTTTATCAAACTATAAATTTCAAATTTTAGTTTTACAAGTATATTTTTATCCTCACTAGTATTAGTTTTAAAACTATGTTTTTATTCTAAATTTTTTTTATCAGAAATGAATTTTTCCAAATATTTTGAAATAATTTCTTTTCTAGAAATATTCTTATAAAGATATTTAGAAAGATATGATATTTCAGTTGTTAAAACATTTATCTTTTAATCAACCTTAGAAAGTTTAGTTTTAGCATTATCAAGTTTTTTTTTCAAATTTTACAATTCTTATTTTCTAAAAATTTTGAAAAATGAGAAACTTAATCATAACTAGGAAGATAATTATCTTATGTGGAGGAAGAGAATTATCTTTCGTGGAGGAAGATTATCCATCCCAATATGTAGAAATTTTTTCATCATGATAATTAGTATTTAAGTACAAGTTTGTAAGGTTTTCATCTATTCATACCTTGTCCATGAAACATTGATTTACAGTAGGTACTTTAGAAAATAAACCTATGTTCCTCTATCTAAAACTATCATTATCACATGAACCTTCAGAAGAATCACCTCCACTGAAACTCTTTTTTTTAGAGGCCTTCTAGACTTTATTTCTTTTATATTTGAAATAATTTTTGGAATTTATTTCTGATTTTTTTTTTCATTCCTATTCAACTTTGGACAATCTTGTAAAGACCCCAACCCCAATACCCCAAAGTCAGTGCCTAACTTTATTATATTGGTATCATGAACAAGTGTTCACATCCCAAAGTTTTTAAGAGTTTAGTAGTTTTTGGAAACCAGATATAAGCATAAGTTTTACATTAAAACTTGAAAGGAAAATCAACATAACAACTTCATTGGTAACATCCATAACTCCTAGATTATCTCTGCAAGTCATTAATAATATAATATTAGCATCCTAGGGAAAAATAAAACATAAGAAAAGGATGATATCATATACTCAGTAAGGGTAAAAAATACAATGGAATCTATCATAAACATAAAAAATAAGGCAAGGTGAATAACTAAAACACATTCCAATAAAACATAATATTGAGCATAATATAGCAGAAATAAAAGATGAATAAATGATTTCATATAAATAATAACATGAAAATTAACCATGGATATTCTACTATTCAAATAATCATATGATTTATCAATTACTAAAATCATAATGTGGGAATGCATAATTCCAGACATCATAAACATACCGTCAAGGGCTCAACCAAGACATCTGAAATAAATGGTTAAAGGTCTCAGCCAAATCCATTTCTGTTTTGGATCATGAGATCTATCGATGCATCGTGGGGCTATAATGGACCCCAACCATCACTTAATATGTCCTATTCATTCCTTATATGAATGGTATTAGACATAAAAAACATATACATATGAAACATAAATAACTTTTTCTAATATTTAAACATAATCAGTAACCATTATGAGTAGTATGGTGAATAGTATCAAGATAACACTTCCATAGTAAAACCGATCATAAACCTTTTAATAAAATATGGTAGATGATAATCATAATAGATCAATATTAATAAGGCAGAAGATTCAAAATAGGTGTTGAAATAGATGAAAATACTTGATAGTAAGGATTTTTCATGAACCAATATTCAATTAAATTCTTATTTTTCTAAGAAATCACTATAGCGGCACACCCTAGGGTTGATCTTAAGCAGGCCACTCACAACACTGTATTTTCTATTATCACTATTATAAATCTAAATTATATTCAACTATAACTATCTAAACAGGGGGGGGGGGGTTAAAATGAATTAAACTAATTACTTTAAATCAGAATGCAATGATAAATCTACATTAATGGTTGGAAATCAGATGCAAATAGGACTGAAGAAAACAACTAAAGAAGGTAGCGATAGACAAACGATGATCGTCAGACACTCCCTTAATAATTTTCTACAATTTTATTTCAATTAAATTATTCAATTTATACCTAAATACCTCAAGGTATACACCTATTTTGACCATAAACCATATTGAGACCTCATAAATGGTTTTCCATCCACTTACGAATGTGATCTGATTTCCCAAAGACCTCTGAGCAATCAAAACTAGTTGAAATTATTGTGATCAATGGGGATACCTCTCCCAAAGAAGTTTAAAAAATGATCCAACTATTTTACATTAATAAGTTGATAAAAAATAAAAAAAATATAAGAAATTTAAAACAAGAGAGAAAGATACCTCCTTCATTCATGCAAAAAAGTTCCAGGATGATTTAAATGAAAAGAGTTTATAATGAGATACACAAACTCAAAAGGGATGAACCTTCAGATCTTTACTTCCCACCACTGTGTGGAGTTTTATCCCTTCGTGTCTAGATCACATCATGGAATTATCCACCTCTATAGTATTTTGACACCAGTGCAACAACCTATGGTCCCAACATCCCCAGAATGGATTGGAAGGGCGGACAATGGGTTAATTTATAGGAGAATCCCATCTAAACCCACGACCACTATGCATTTATTTTCTATCTGTGCATCAACGAAGTCACGATGTGTAAATGGATTATGTGTTGTGAAATACCTATCAGAGTATGAATTAGTGTCATTTGAATCTTTTTAAATCTCACATGATGATTTGAATATTTGACTCACTTTACGATGTGAATGAGGAACTTATGACGTGTAATTGCTTGGTCAACATTTGTCATGAATCTCATCTTGATATCCTCTAAAAATGTTTCCAAAAAATAGTCCCATTGTGTAATCGAGTTACACGACTTGTATCTGTCTTTCACATCTTGTACTGGAGTGACGACTTGTCCAGTGCGACAATTTCATTTTCAAAAAGTCACATCGTGTAATGGCATTACACGATGTGTAACTATGCTACTCCAGTTTTCTAGCTTTGATTATTTTTTCCAAAATTTCATGTTGCGCCACTTCACTTTGCTCGTGGAGTGAAGTGTATTTTAGCTACATCATGAAATATAGAAGATATCAAAAAAATTTAGAAATCCCAAATTAGGCCATTTTTTCATTTCAGCTGAAACTAAGACAAAAACCAAAAAATGTGATAATTTCCCATTAAATACCACTATTGTGGGATTAAAAACATTGAATTAGATAATAAAATATATGAAAATATGGGCTTCATCAATCCCCACACTTAAATATTTCACTCCTGAGTAATTATCATATATTCAAATCAAAATCCACACAACAATAAAAAATGAGAAAAAATTAACGATATGGTCCAAAATAGAATTCTATCATGTCTATTCTATGAAAAACAATTCTCTATCATTTTCATTCCACACATTTAAAATTTTTCAACCTCAAAAATCGATCCATGAACCAATAACAACCTAACACACATTGAATTTTATGTTACTCTTCCCAAAAGAGAAATTAAATCTAGAGTTATGCTCATACTTGGAAAGTGAATGTATCACCATAGGCTTGTGATAATTCGCATCTCTCTATAGTGTAAAACATGAAAATGAATTCAATCATGAAGAAATTTTCAAGGTAAATTCTATGGCTTAGGGTTTTTGGGAAAATGATTAAAAAATTAAAGGCTAAAAATAGGATTTTTATCTCTTAAGTACAATGCATGAATAATCAAGTGAAAATATAGGTTGAAACTTACTCAAACCCCCTTGAAAATGTAAAACACAACACCAAAACCCCATTTGTATGAAACGAACATGAGATTAGTAATGATTATAAAGAATGATATCATCTAAGTACTCTTTTTTTTCTCTCTTTTTTTTTCTGTAAATATCCAGAAAGGCACAAATTTATTTTATCCTTTTTTATAAAGCTCCAGAAGGGCATAAATTTATTTTCAATTTTTTGAAGGAGAACCAAATGAAACAAATGAAGCATAATGAAATGATGACTCATGCACAATTATTTCATTATCCATTACCCAAAATGTTGACAGACACCTCACACCACCCATAAATGATACGAATCTCAATGAACACACACGAAAGGCCCTTCCCCCACACTCAAACTTGAAATATCCATTCAAAAATACTAAAAGTTTAGGTAGGAAAGAAAAAATTGTCTTGTAATGTGGATTAAACCTTTAAGGAAATTCATGGAATCTAAGGAATAATGAAGGATAGATCTAAATGTGAGTCTCAGGATAATATGTGGATAAACAATGTGGTGCCTCAATCATATTAAAAAAATTCCATGAAATCCAAAGCTTCGAAAGAGAAAAATCACAAATTATGGTTCTCACATAAAATCCATGTTTCCCTCATGAAAGTGTGGGTATTAGAAATAATATATCAAAGTGGTTCAGAATACCTCATAGGAATGCAAAAATATTTTGATTCAATGTTTCATGGGAATGGATTTCAAAAATTATTCAAACTTATAAAAATGCTTTGAAAAATCCAATTCAAGGAAAAATTATCACCTAAAAAATCATTTAAAATCCAATTTTCTTTCTAAAATAATTTTAATTTTCTAAAAATAAATTGATATGTTAAAAGTGATAAGAATATTCATTTAATATCAATAATTATAAAAATGAAAAACAAAAAAATAAAAAATCACACAAAAAATAATAAGCAGGTCGAAACCCTCCCCATACTTAAATTTTACCACCCTTCATTTAAGCTCAAAAAAATATAAATAAGGGAAGAAAAACTAATGAAAAAGATAGATACAACCTAAATTTATTTGTGAATAGTAGTTTTGACTTAATCTCCTATCTCTTACCACATTAAACCTAAACTAAATAAATGAAAAAACAAGATAAATATAAAGAAAATGAAATATAAAGGGGAAAGAAAAGGGATAATGCTTGGTTTGACCCCCCAAGTGGGTGCTAGGTGTTTAATACCTCTAGTTAGAAAATTACAGTGAGTTAACACTAATTCTAATGTGGATGGGGTTTCTTGATTAGAAACCACCACATTTTATTTATCCCAACATCCATCAGTGGATTCCAAAAGTGAGAACCCCCAAAGAAAAGAAAAATATCCCCAACCCCCAAAAGATATGAAAAAGGAAATTTTAGATCAAGTTGGGGAGGGAAAATAAAATAGGGGTGATCCCTGTTTTGTTCCTCTAGAGGAGTGGTTTTCAATGGTGGTGGAGATAGTAGAATAGGAGGTAGATTCTATTTTGGTTTAGGTTCATCAAATGGTTCTTTAATGATTTCTTCCTTTCTACCATCATCCTCATTTGCACCAGTGCATAGCTCGACATGCTCCTCCATTCTCCCCTGAACACATGAAACTTATTCTTATTCATCATCCAGGCCCTACAATAGTGGAAATGAATCTAGAAAATAAGAATAATGGATATTAGTTTTCAATTCAAAATTAATAATATTTTAATAAAAAGAATGCTTATAAATTAAAGCTCCCTCAGAAATTTCAGCACCAAACTCTTTTTCATCAAGAAAGGCAATTGGGAACTCATTTTCTGGAGGGTTAATTGGATATTTAAGTATGGATTAAACCTCACCAATTTATTCTTTAAATGTAGTAGGAAAAAAATTTCATTCTACATAGATTTTCTTTGATTCAGTTCCATCCATAAGCCTTTAACTTCTTCAACTTCGATGACCAACAATTCAACCATCTAACAAGATTTTTCAAGAACTTTGAGATTATCTTGAAGCATTAGGGTATTTTTTTCACCTTTAATCTTCAATATATATTCCCTAATAGGCTCACCATACAATTTTTAAATAGTATAGTAATTATATTAATCAAAATAAAAATTCATCTTGGATGAATAAATGAAAGATATGCAATGAAGCTCTTTTTTTTGTTTTTTTTTGAAAGTTTTGATTTTTTGGGGGTTTTTTATGAACAAAATGTGTGAAATCAATTGGAATCCCTGAAAATGGTGAAAAATTTATCATAGGTATTTTTTGTGAACCTCTATTTAATTAAATTATTATTTTCCTAAGAATGAACCATAGTGGCACACCCTTGGGTTGATCTCAAAGAGGCCGCCTACAACACTGTATTTTCTATTGTCACTATTATAAATCTAACTAATATAAAATATAATTATCTAAAGACGGGGGGGGGGGGGGGGCTTTGAAATGAATTAAACTAATTACTTAAAATTAGAATAAAATAATAAATCTATATTAGTGGTTGGAAATCAGATGCAAACCAGATTGAAGAAAAAAACTAAAGAAGGCAGTAGTAGACAAATGTTGATCGCTAGACACTCACTTTATCATTGTTGAAAATTTTCTTCCAATTAAATTATCCCATATATATCTCAATACCTCAATTTATACACCTATTTTGACCATAAACCATATAGAGACCTTATACATGGGTTTTTATCTGCTTACGAATGTGATCTGATTTCCTAAAGACCTCCGTGCAATCAAAACTAGTTGAACTCATTGTGCTCAATGGGGAGACCTCTCCAAAATAAGTTTAAAAAATGATACAACTATTTTACATTAATAATTTGATAAAAAATAGATAAAAATATAATAAATTGAAAATAATAGATAAAGATACCTTCTTCATTCATTCAAACAAGTTCCAGGACGATTGAAATGAGATGAGTTTATAATGAGATACACAAACTCAAAAGGGATGAAACTTCAAATATTCATTGCCCACCACTATGTGAAGTTTTATCCATTCATGTCTGGATCAAATCATGTAATTCTCCTCCTATATAGCATTTCGAAACTAGATCAACACCCTCTGGTCTTAGCATCCCCATAATGGATTGGAAGGGTGATCGATGGGTTAATTTATATGCAAATCCCAACCAAAACCCATAGTCACCGTGCATTTATTTTATGTATGCACATCGATGAAGTCACAGCATGTAACTAGGTTACACATTGTGAAATACCTGTTTGAGTATGCCTCCACATATTTTGAATATGATTAAATATCTCACACTGATTTGAATATTTGACTCACTTCACGACGTGAATGGGGAAATCATGACATGTAATTGCATGGTCAACAGTCATCGTGAATCTCCGCTTGATCTCCTTTGAAAACACATACCAAAAATGGTCACATCATTTAATAGAGTTACACAATGTTTATTTGTATTTTATGGCTTATACTGGATTCACGACTTGTCCATCGTGACAATTTCATTTTCAAAAAGTCATGTCGTGTAATGGCATTACACGACGTGTAACTGTGCTACTCTCATTTTCCAACTTTGATTATTTTCTCCAAAATATGGTGTCATGACACTTCTCTTCGCTCATGGAGAGAAGTGTATTTTAGCTACATCACGAAATATAGAAGCTATCAAAAACATTTACAAATCCCAAAATAGGCCATTTTTGCATTTTCTCTCAAACTAAGACAAAAACAAAAAAAATGTGATAATTTCCCATTAAATACCACTATTTTAGGATTAAAAAAATTTAATTACATAAGAAATATATGAAAATATTGAATTCATAAATCCTCCAAACTTAACTATTGCACTCCCAAGAAATTATCATATATTCAAATAAAAACCCACACAACAATAAAAAATGAGAAAACTTTAATGATCTGGTCTAAAATAGAATTATATCATATATCTTCTATGAAAAAAAATTCCCTATCTTTTCATTCCACACATTTAAATTTGTTCAACCTCAAAAATCCATCCACGAACCAATCACAACCTACCTCAAATTAAATTTTATGTTACTCTTAACTCAAGAGAAATTAAATCTGGAGTTATTCCCATACTTGGAAAGAGAATGTATCACCATAGGCTTATTACAATTCTCATCTCTCCACAGTGTGAAACATGAAAATGAATTCAATAATGAGGACTTTTTTCAAGGTAAATTCTATGGCTTAGGGTTGGTGGTAAAATGATTAAAAAATTTATTTCTATAAATAGGATGTTTCAATCTTAAGTACAATGCATGAATAATCAAGTGAAAACATTGGTTGAAACTCATTAAAATACCCTTGAAAATGTGAAACAAAACACCAAACCCACATTTTCATGACATGTAAATGAGACTAGTAATGATTATAAAGAATGATATCATCCAAGTTATCCTCTTTTCTTTATTTGTTTTGTAAATCTCCAGAAAGGTGAGACTTTATTTTATTCTTTTTTTGTAAATCTCTAAAAGGGAATAACTTTATTTTTATTTTTTTGAAGGAGAACCAAATGAAACAAATGAAGCATAATGAAATGATGAATCATTCACAATTATTTCATTATCCACTACCCAAAATGTTTACACACACCTTACACCACCCATAAATGATAAAAATACCAAATAACACACAAAAAATTCCCTTCCTCACACTAAAACTTGAAATATACATTCAAAAATACTAAAAGTGCGGGTAGGTAAGGAAAATTCAGCTTGTAATGTGGCTTAAACATACAATGAAATTCATGGAATATAAGGGATAATGAAGGATAAATGTAAAGGTGGGTCTCAAGATAATATGTGGCTAGCCAATATAGTGCCTTAATCATATTGAAATCATTCTATAAAATCCAAAGCTTCTAAAGAGAAAAATCACAAATTTTGTTTCTCACACAAAATCCAAGTTCCCTTAATAAAGTATGGGTATTAGAAAGAATATGTCAAAGTGATTTAGAATAACTCACAGGACTAGAAAAATATTTTTATCCAGTGTTTCATGGTAATTGATTTCAAAAATCAGTCAAACTTATAAAAATTCATTAATAATCTAATTCAAGGAAAATTTTTTCACATTAAAAATCATTTTAAATCTATTTTTTTTTTCATTTTTTTTTTCAATTTTCTCAAAATAAATTGTTATGTGAAAAGTGATAAGAATATTTATTTAAGCTCCATAATTATAAAAATTAAAAAAATAAATAAAGCACACAAAAAAAAACTAAGTAGGTCGAAACCCTCCTCCACAGTTAAATTTCACTACCCTTTATTTTAGCTCAACAAAATATAAATAAGGGAAGAAAAACTAATGAGAAGGATAGATACAACCTAAATTTATTTTTGAATATCATATTTGAGTTAAGGTCCTATATTCTACCAAATTAAACATAAATAAAAGAAATGAAAAAATGAGATATATAAAGAAAAATAAATAGAATGGGGAAAGAAAAGAAATAATGCTTTGTTTGACCCCCAAGAAGGTGCTAGGTGTTTACTGCGCCTAGTCAGAAAGTTATAGTAGGTTAACCCTAATTTGAATGTGGATGGGGTTTATTACTTATAAACCACCACATTTTATTTATCCCAACATCTATAAGTGGATTATATAAGTGAGAAACCCTAAAGAAAAGAAAAATATCTCCAAACCCCAAAAGAGAAGAAAAATAAAATTTTAGATCAAGTAGGGGAGGGGAAAAATAGGGGTGCTCCCTGTTTTGTTCATCTGGATGAGTAGTTTCCACTGGTGGTAGAGATAGTAAAATAGAAAGTAGCTTCTCTTGTGGTTCAGGTTCATTAAATTATTCTTCAAGGATTTCTTCCTTTGTGCTATCATCCTCATTTGCCCCAGTGTATAGCCCAACAGGCCCCTCCATTCTCTCCTGAACACATGGAACTTCTTATTCTTCATCATCCAGGCCTTGAAATAGTGGTGCTGAATCCACCAAATTAGAATAAGGGAGATTAGTTTTCAATTCAAAATTAATAACATTTGAATAAAAATAATTCTCATAAATTAATGATCCCTTAGAAATTTCATTTTCAAACTCTTTTTCATCAAGTAAGGCAGTTGGGAACTCATTTATTGGAGAGTTAATTGGATCTTCAAGTATGGACTCAACCTCACCATTGTATTCTTGAAAGGTATTAGGAACAAAAATTTCATTCTCTATATCTTTTATTTTTTGTCATTCCATCCATAAGACTTTAACTTCTTCAACTTCGACGGCCAATAATGAAACCATCTTACTTTCCTTTTGAAGAACTTTGAAATTATATTAAAGCATCAGGGAATTTTGTTCCACTTGAATATTCAATATCTCTTCACTTCTAGGATCCCCATAAAAGTTTTAAATAGGATAATAATTATAGTAATCACCATAAAAATCCATCTTGTCCGAATAAATGATAGATATGAAATGAAGCTCTTTTTTTGTTTTCTTTTGAAAATTTTGATTTTTTTTGGGTTTTTTATTAAAAAAAAATGTTTGAAAGCACTTGTACTCCCCAAAAATTACACCAAATTGATAGTAGGGATTTTTTCATTAACCACTATTCAATTAAATTCTTATTCTCCTAATAATTCACCCTAGTGGAACACCCTAGGGTTGATCTCAAGGAGGCCACCTACAACACTATATTTTCAATTGTCACTATTATAAATATAACTAATATAAAACTATAATTATCTAAATAGGGGTGTTTTAAATGAATTAAAATAATTACTTAAAATCATAATGCAATAATAAATCTACGTTAGTGGTTGGAAATTAGACGCAAATCAGACAAAAGAAAACAACTAAAGAAGGTAGTGGTGGACAAACATTGATTGTCCGACACTCCCTTTATCATTTTCGAAAATTTTATTCCTATTAAATTATCCAATTTATATCTCAAGACCTCATGGTATACAACTATTTTGACCATAAACCATATTGAGACATCAGACATGGGTTTCTATTCACTTACGAATGTGATCTGATTTCCCAAAGACCTCTGGGCAATTGAAACTAGTTGAACTCATTGTGATCAATGGGGAGACCTTGCCAGAGAATTTTTAATAATGAGACAAATATTTTACATTAATAAGTTGATGTCATGACCCGCCTTCATCAAGATGAGGGAAGGGACAACAAGGCGCCAAGACCTTCATTTTTTCAATATGAAGGACATATAATGACTCCTGAGTCCCGCCTTCAATAGGCCCCAGAGTGGTGACTATGAACAAGGTATATAATCTCACACAAAAGAGAAGGTATTACCCTTTTTAATGAAAATAGGATCAGGAGATAAGATGGTATAAATCCGAAACAACACCTAGCATTTATATAAAGGAAACCAAAATCCAACCCATGCATGATTTAAATATAAACTACAATGAAATTATAACAAAAATCCAAAGAAAGTACCAAAAGAAAAAGACTAATAAGAAACAAAACAACTATCCTGATGCCCAAGCTAGTAAAGTCTAACACGGTCCTCAAAGTATTACTAGAAAACTAAAAACAGTTTTAAATATGTAGGGTGAGTTTACAAGTATACCCCGTATGAAAAATAAATCCACTCATGAAAAAGTGGGGGAACATACTAATGACCTTGTGAGAAAAACAGTAGAACCTCAAAAAACCTACTAAGGAATACTAACCAGACCAAACTCACCAAGGAACACTCACCAAATAACACAAGTCAAGTAAAGTAGTAGTATAAGCACATGAACATTTGGGTACCCCGCACCACTTTCTCACTGGTTAACTTCTCATTCCTAATGGATAAATTCTTGAAGCTACCACTCTTCCAAACATAGTCCCACTACCACAACCTTCCCACACACACATGGTCCTCAAACCACACACAAACCCCACCTACAGACACTTTAGCTACAACCACCACACCTCTCGCCTGAAGACACCTGGGCCGCATCCCGAAGACACTTGGGAAAACAAACCTAGACCACAAACACCTAATCCCCTCGTCCATGACAATCCTTCCCAAAGGATTTTGGAATATTTTAAGCCTAAAGACATTATGGCCTACCCAGATATGCTCGAGCGGTAAGAACACGAAAGAGGGTGTGATGAAGAAAGTCAATAACCAGCCATCCATCCTCCCACCGGGATTTTGGGAAAGATACCCTCCCCCATGAATGGGGGTGTTCATCCCATGGTTCTCAACAAGGGTGGGGTGTGTATAGAAATCACAAGGAACTACAATTTATACATGTAAGTAACTAAACACTCATCCCAACCTTTGGGTCCCAAAACAAACAACCAACCCACACAAAACCACATTTGCTACTACCCGTATATGCACAACCACACAACAACCACTGCCAAAGCATAACCCCAACCCCATTTTCATATAAAAACTCACCATTCATTAATTAATGGGTTAAATTTAATTCACTCCGATACTACTCGGGGAAACTACCAAGCACAATATTGAACAAGGTAATAGGTACCAATTTGTGAAACACTGCACCTGGTAATGGTAGTACAGGTGAAATATTGGGCATTCAAACTTTGGAGCAACCTGTTTTTGATGCATAGGTGGTGAGACCTATTCTGTCACACACCCAAAGCAAGACTGATGGAATGGTTATAGCTAGAGGGGATGTGCCTCTCAACATCCATCTAATCAGTTTTTGCAGTAAGAAAATGAAATTTTTGGCACACCTTAAAGAAGAACAACTGATCATGTTGTGGAGTATCCTATTTTGATGCATGAAACCTAGGGAAATGAGATTCTTTTAGGATTATTAGTAGAGAAGGACATGACACTCGCTGGTATAGATGTAGCTAAATAGGGATGTGTTGATGCACCTCTATAGTCATACAAACTGAGTATTCAATAGGAAAATAAACATATCATAGGTTCAACTCAAGGTAGAGAAGAATCTGCTCATAGTAAAGTTAATTTAATGAATGCTACTCCTAAATACATGTCTAGTAGGGTGATTGAAAATTAAGATCTATCGGTGGTTTCTTTCCAAAAATAGGGTAAATTTCACTCTAAGGTAAGTTCACATAATTATTTTGACTTTCTTGCATCTAGTACAGGTGAGGAGGATTGACAAAGAGATGATTAAACACATGGAAAAGAAGATAATATAGAAATCGATGATGATGGACTATCAGATGATGGATTTGGACCATGGATTCAAGAGAAAACATGGATAAGGGGTAGACACCCTCGTGGGAGAGGTGGTCGATCCCCTCATCATAGCATGATCACCCAGTCTCGTGCAATTTGAATTTTCGCTTTCTATCCTATGTTTTTGTTTGTGCCTCTATGTACTTTTTTTCAATTTCAATAAAAGGGGCCTCTACATCTCAACCTTAAAAAAAGGGCAAATCATTTCCATTTTAACACCCACTCATAGAAACAACATAGAAGAACCAACCTGCAATTCCAATACACACCCCCCTTTTCCCTAGACACCCATTCAACCACTTCCAACTATCATTCTTCAAAGTTATACTGCACAATCATAACATTCCCAGATGTAGTCCCACTGCATAACAAGTTCATAGACACACCGTAGTCCCGCTTTCCAATGTTGCTTGATGGTCACAACATAACAAAGGCAGTCTCACTGCCTACAATTCCATTCATTCCACAATCAATCAATATCTCAACTTGATATTCTAACACACCACCCGTAAAACCCCACACACAAAGACCAAACCAACTATCATTAAACCACAACCCACTTTACACACATACCAAACCCTTCTCACATAACCAACTCCTCTTTCCAACCCTATACCCACAACCTAAACAAGTCTAGAACCCCATAAAACACACATTACACGGCCAAACCATCAAGCCAAGGGTATTCAAATTTAGCCAATAGGGGTTCTTTAATTCCACTTTAAATAACTGGGGTGATCACAAAACATGTTTGATCTTGGGGTATCAATTTAATTAACAAATTATACATGATTATGCAGATTTCATGTTATGACCAATTATAAAACATCATAACAAAAAAAAAACACCACCAGTGCGCAAGAAAATACCACTAAAGGCCATGATTTTTTGAAGGTATACAACCACAAAAATTCACAAGGAAACAAAGATAACAAAATAAAACAAGCGATGAAATATCAAACCACTCCCAACCTGTTATTTTATTGATCCCTATTATCTTTTTATCATATTTCCTTCTTATTTATTTCTCATTTTAAGAAAATTATTCACCCATTATTCACAAAGAATCATTCGTACACCCACCCCGCATGATGCAAAATTAAAGAGATGTAAAAGAAATCCCTACTTGAAACCACCGACGACCAAAGACTCTCTTTATGCCAAGAACAAGGGATCACGCGAGCAACAAACAATTCTAAGAAAATTGAGTAGGAGGGGGCTCTAACATAGGCACATGACTCATCTAGAGAGGAACACTTTAGGTGCACCAAAAGGGAATGGAAAATACATTAGGAAGGGAAGATCCCATATTTGAAGAGCCAGATCCTATATTAAAATAAGAATGGTTTCAAAATCCATTACTGTGGGATCATGGTCAAGATCATACAATTTGAGTATCTAAAATCCCCTAGAATGTTAGGATATTGAAGATATACTTAATATAATTTTAAATAACCTTAAAAACTCCCAAACAAGGCTTCAATCTCTTTTTATGTCCAATAATACGTAAGAGGGATGAAAATAGAAAAACTGGAAATGAGTCACTGATGGGTGAGTCACTGATGCTGAGCCACCGACAGGAGAGATAACGATATGACCTACTGACGCTGATCCACTGACACTAAGCTACTGACACAATAACTCACTAACGCCACGAATAATAGACATCAACGCCATCTACTCATTGATTCCCCAACCTACCGATGCAATGACCTACAAATGCAACCACCTACCAATGCCTTGGCCTACTGACACCTCGACCTATTGACACCCTAACCTACCGATGCCTCGACCTACCCACTCCTTGACCTACCGATGCCCTGCCCTACTAATTCCTCAACCTTCCAATGCCTCAACCTACTGAAACCCTGAACTCCGATGCCTATGCCCCCGACTCACCGATGCCGACGCCCCCGACTCACTGATGGAAAATTGGAAATTTGGCAGGCTCTTGAAACAAGCTACCATTGTCTCCTAGAACACCCTAAACATTGGATTTTCACAAAGTAATGGCCTAGGGAAATTTGGGTCATTACATCAGATACCTCTCAAACTTTTATCAGCCCTGAGAATTTAAAACAAAACCTAGGAGAAGAGAGGTCCGAACAACCACCCCCTTAAGATACCTCTCAGGGACAAACCACCCTGAATTGTTTGAAAACTGGGGTGAAAACCCTCACATACAAGAATACCTCCTTAACATCTATCTACTGAAAAGCTATAGAAACAATAAATCTCCACTTCCCCAAAAAACCACACAAACACCAAGGTTCACCTTTTCTAGACACATGGATTATAGAGTTACTTACTCCATATTAAGAAACTATCTGCTTTGGGCAGCATTGACTCACCCGCATGAGTTTAATCACTTCCACATTAATGCATCTTGATTAGGGATCAAGTCCTACCCTCCCCATGATCAGGATTTTTTCACACACATTCAGAGAATAGAGAAACAACTCATTTGATAATGAACAAGGTCAAACAATACACCATAAAAAAAATCACAAAAGTAAAACACAGAAACAAAACTTAAACAGATCTGGGTACTGGGCACGCATCTATGCCTCTCGCTTCCAAGTACTCTCCTTAAGGCCACCATGCCTCTATAACACAAAAACCAAAATAGTGGTCCATCCACAAAGTGGATTATCCTTAAGATCCTTTATTCTTATCGATCGCTCCATGAACATCACGTTATCCTCGATATCCAACTCTCCTCATTCAATGATGTGGGAGTCATCATGTAGATATTGAAGGAGTTGAGAGACATGGGAGACATCATGGATCCTCTCCAACCATAGTGGAAATGTCAGCTAATATGCCACCTTACCCACTCATCCCAACACCTCAAAAGTTCTGATAAACCTAGGAGAAATCTTGATCCCTCTGACAAATCTCCATTGCCCACATAGAGGGGAAACCTTTAGGAAGACATGGTCCTCAAACTAAAACTCCAAATGCCTCCTCCTATGATCAGCATGAGACTTCTTCCTGTACTGAGACACTTTCATCCTCTCATGCACAAGCTGAACCTTCTTTGTCATGCTCTGTACTACCTCTGGTCTAAGAAGGGATACTTCCCTAACCACTGTCTAATATAAGGGTGAATGACATGACCTTCCATACAAATCCTCAAATGGTTCCATGTCAATGGTATAGTGATAGCTATTATTATAGGGAAATTATACCAGAGGCGAGTGTCGCACCCATGATCCTTCGAAGTCCAGAACACATGCTTGAAGAATATCCTCTAACGTCTGGATGGTCCTCTCCATTTGCCCATCCGTCTGAGGGTGGAAAGAAGTGCTAAGGTGTAGCTGAGTGCCAAAGGCATGCTACAACCCATTCTATACTCACGATGTAAAACATGTATCCCGGTCTCAGACAATGGATCTTGGGACTCCATAAAGCTGCACCACCTCATCTACATACCTCTGTACTAAGTCATATACTACACTCGACTCCTTCATTGCTAAGAAGTGATCCAATTTCATCAACCGGTCCACTACTACCCAATGAGTATCATATCCTCCCTGATTCCTGGGTAATCCTATGATGAAATCCATCGATATGTCATCTCACTTCCACTCGAGAACATCTAAGGGCTGAAACCGACTGCTGGGAACACGGTGCTTAGCCTTCACCTACTAACACACTAATCACCTCGCCAAAAACTCCACCAATTCCAGCTTTACTCTAGGCCACCAAAACAATTCCACCAATCCTTGGTACATCTTAGAGAATCCTAGATGCACTGACAGGGGTGAGATATGAAACTCTTGGAGAAATCCTTTGCACATTTCTACTGGGACAAATAACTTCCCATGAAACAACATCTAATTCTGACTATCCTTTGACCATACCTCCAAAAAATCACCCTAGACAACATAATCACACATCACTCCAGTCTCTGAGTCTCCCCACTGAGACTCCACCACCTTCTACACCAAGGAAGACTACACTTTCATCTGAAACAAATAGCCTCCACCATCATCCACTCTCACATCCAGATGAAAAGCATCAAACTCCTCCATTTCCTTCCAATAATCCATGGATTCCCAAACTACTTCCTTATGTGACTTCTTGATTAAGTAATTAGCCACCATGTTCCCTTTTCTTGAGGTGTAAGAGATCTCAAAGTTGTAGTCTTGGAGAAACTCCATCCACCTTCACTGCTGCAAGTTTAGGTCTCACTGGGAGAAGATATACCTCAATATTTTGTGATCTGTGAAGACCAAAAATCACTCAATGATGATGTAATGTCACCACAACTTTTGTGTAAAAACCACCACTGCAAGCTCCAAATCATGGGTTTCATAGTTACATTCATGCAGAAGTAACTACCTAGACCCATAAGTGATCACTCCCTACTGTTGCATCAATACACATTCCATGCCTAGACCAGAATTGTCTAGGAACAACTCAAATTCTACCCCTTCCTCTAGAAACCTAAGCAATGGGACACTGACTAGATTCCTCTTCATGTAGCTGAAAGTTTCCTAAAACTGCTCAATCCACATGAATGCCTAGTATTTTCTGGTCAAATCCATCAATGGAGCTGTAACTTGAGAAAAGTATGCCACGAATCTCTGATAATATCCTACTAGAATTAGGAAGCTGTGAACCTCTACCACATTCTTGGGTGCTTCCCAAGAAACAACTACCTAGACCTTTGATGGGTCCACTACTATCCCCTGCTGAGACACCACGTGTTCAAGGAAGTGCACCTCTTGTGTCTAGAAATTTCACTTAGACAACTTCCCATATAGATGGTGGTGTTGGAGGAACTCCAAGACAGTCCTAAGATGCTTGGTGTGCTCCTCCTCTGACCCTAAGTAGATCAGGATGTTGTCAATGAACATGATGAAGAACTACTCCATGAACTTGAGGAAGAAAGATTTCATGATCTCCCTGAACATGGATGGTGAATTCATAACACCGAAGGGAATGACCATGAAATCTAAGTGCCCATACCTCTTCCTGAAATCAGTCTTTGGGATGTAACACTCCTTCACCCTCAATTAGTGATATCCCAATTTCAAATCAATCTTAGAGAATCAAATCGCTCCCTTTATCTGGTCGAAAAGATCATCTATTCTCAAAAGAGGGTAATGGTTCTTGACCGTTACCTAGTTTTGTGTCCGATAGTCTATTCACATGCTCAAACACCATCTACCTTATTTGAGAACAAGACTAGAGCACCCCATTACAACAAAATTGGCCAGATAAAGCCCTTATTCATCAAGTCGTCAACTTGAATCCATAAATCCTATAACATAGAAGGTGCCATCTGATAGGGGCTATTGAAATTGGACGTGAACCAATTTGCAAGTCTATTCTGAACTCAAAAATCACGATGAGGGGGTAGGGTCACAAAATCCTCTGTGAATACATCCAAGAACCCTATGAAAACTTCTAAAACCTCCACCATCTCTACATTTGTGGATCCTACTGACAGCCCGACCAACAAGGAGAGAAGAGGCTCCACACACCAACTGCCCACTTGACAGCTCTAATCACCAACGAAAGCTATGCACTAGACATCCATATCTAAGAACACGACTCTAATTTGGAATAAGTCACTAATATCATGCATGGATAACAACCAATAGATGCCATGAATGACATCGTATGGTTGCATCTGTAGTAGAAGAAGATCCCCACTGGACTGATGCAGCCCCAACATCAGTCTATATCCTCGACAAACATCAAATAGACTAGTTTGAACTCCAACTAGCTTACTCAACACTAAAGGAACATGAAGTATCTCTACATCTAGTCCAAAGGAATGGGCTAGAATAGGTGAAATAAAGGAGTTAAAAGCTCTTGAATCAAACAAAGAACACACAAGAGTACTAAATAGAATGATCATACCTCGAACAACCTCCGACCCTGCTGGAACTACTGCCTCAGCAACATGCAACTACCCATTCCCATCTCATATACCACTATTCTATCGACTTCCTCCTCAACCACACCTTGGTTGAGGTCTTTAAGGAGAACCTTGAGGTTAGGCTCCCCTAGCACTGTCTACCCTCAGTGGAGCAGGATCCCACTTCCCCTGCTATTGGAAAGGCCTGACCGAAAATTTCTATTTCTAAGGTGGGTGCTGAACCTTCCCACCCCCACCATACTGTTCTTGAACTGGGAATTGGTTAGGAATATTTCCATAGCCTCTACATACAAAGAACCTCAGTCTTAGGCCCATGGGAAAAGGGTGAAGACCAGTAGATCAGAACTGGAACTACTGAGGCCTACTCCCCAATGGATGAAACCTAGAAGGCCCTGATGCCGAAGACCTATTGCTGACTACCTTCCCCTTCAATGAACTTAGTTGGCTCCCCTCTCATGGTACAACTCCCTGCAAGTTCATCCTCTTCACTACTTTGGACTTCTTATGAACTTCTGAGTACGTCAGTATGGTAAAGGGAGTGATGACATACGAAATAGAAGGTCAGAGTGCCTCCTCCAAGCATCTTGTTCACGAATCCTCATCCTGAAAGATATCTAGTGAAAATCATATAAGATCATTGAATGTGATCCCCAGTCCCCTCACCAAAATACTCCCCTACTGGAGGGAGAGAATCTCCTTCCTCTTGTCGGCCTTAATCATCGAGGAACGAAACTCTAACCGAACCTCCTTCTCAAATTCATCCCATGAGAAATTGGTCTTCTTCCTCTCCCTGAGGTAAAGCATCCACCACTGACGTTTTTCTCTTTGCATCTAGCTCACTACTATAGGAACCCATTCCTCAGAGCACGAATCAAGGTAAAGGTGATTGTCATATCCTCAAGACATCTTTACATCTCTAAGTCTGAAATTATGCCTTCATACTTCCCCAGGGTCTTCTACTGGAAAGCACAAAGAGTCTTTTTCCACAAGTCATCTTTATCCTCTCAATCAACCCTATGCTAATCAACCAAGTTAGCCTGTTGGGCCTCAACTGCTTGCACAACCACACAACAACCACTTCCAAAGCATAACCCCAACCCCTTTTTCATCTTACCACTTTTCATTAATTAATTATGGGGTTCACTTTAATTTAATCTAGTATTAACCAGGGAAAATACCAAGCACAACATTGAACAAGGGAAGAGGGACCAAGGTAAACCATTTATATTTTAACACACATTCATAGAAACAACATAGAACAACCAACCTACAGTTCCACTGCACACCCCTTTTTTCCTAGACACCCGTTAAACCACTGCCAAATTTCATTATTAAAAGTTACAACACACAATCATAACATTCCCAGATGTAGTCCCACTACACAACAAGTTCATAACCACACAGTATTACCACTTCCCAATGCCGCTTAATAGACACAACACAACAAAGGCAGTCCCACTGCCTACAAGTCCATCCATTCCACAATCAATCAATCTCTTAATATGAGATTCCTACACAACACCCATATAGTCACACAAAAACTATTATTAAACCACAACCCACTACACACACATAACACAACCTTCTCATAGAACCAACTCCTCTATCCACCCATGTACCCACAACCTACACAAGGCTAGAACCCCATAAAACACACAACACACGACCACACCATCAAGACAAGGGTATTCAAATTTATCCAACAAGTGTTATTTAATTCCACTTTAAATAACTGCTGTTATCAAAAAATATGTTTGATCTTGGGGAATCCATTTGATTAAACAAGTATACATGATTAAGAATATTTCATGTTACGACCAATTATCAGACATTATAACAAAAATAAACAGAACACCACTAGTGCGCAAGAAAATACCACCAATGTCTATGATTTTTTGAAGGCATACAACCACAAAAAACCATAAGAAAAAAATATAAAAAAAATAAAATAGGTGATCAAACATCAAACCACTCCCAACCCATTGTTTTATTGATCCCTGTTATCTTTTGATCACATTACCTTCTTATTTATTTCTCATTTTAAGAAAAGTATTCATCCATTCTTCACAAAGAATCATTTGTACACCCAACCCACATGATTCAAAATTAAAGAGAGGTAGAAGAAATCATTACTTGAAACCACCAGCAACCAAAGATTCTCTTTACACCAAGAACAAGGGATCGTGCAAGCAGCATGTGATTCTAATAAAACTGAGCAGGAGGGGGCTCTAACACAAGCACACAACTTGTCTTGATAGGAACACTTTAGGTGCACCAAGAGGGAACAAAAACACACTAGGAATGGAAGATCCCAATTTTGAATATCCAGATCCTATATTAAAGAAAGAACAGTTTAAAAAGCCATTAACGTGGGATCATGGTCAAGATCATACGGTTTGAGTATCGAAAATCCCCCGGAATGTTAGGATATTAAAGATATAATTAATATATTATGAAATGCCCTTAAAAATTCCCAATCAAGGATTTAAGCTCAGTTTATGTCAAATAAGATGAAAGAGTGATGAAACTAGAAAAACTGAAAAAACTAGGAAAAAATGGAAATGAGTCACCGATGGGTGAGTCACCGATGTTGAGCCATCGACGGGCGAGCTACTGACGCGACCTACCAACACTGAGCCACCAACACTGAGCTATTGACGCAATGACTCACCAATGATACAACTTACCAACACTAATGACCATGAATCACCAATGAACCAACCTACCGATGCAATGACCTACCAATGAAACAACCTACTGAAGCTTCAACCTACTGACACCTCGACCTACTGATGACTCAACCTACCAACAACCTGACCTACCGACACCTCGACCTACTGACACCTCAACCTACCAACACCCTGACCTACCAACACTTTGACCTACCGATGCCTTGACCTAATGATGCCTTGACCTACCAATTCCGATGCTCCTAACTCACCGATGCCGAAGCCCCTAACTCACTGATAGAAAACTAAAAATTTGGAAAAATCTTGAAATGAGCTATCATTGCCTCTCAGAACACCCTAAACACTAGATTTTCACAAAGGAATGTCCTGGGGAAATCTGGGTCATTATATTTGATAAAAAATATAGAAAAAATAGAATAAATTGAAAACAAGAGAGAAATAGACCTCCTTCATTCATGCAAACAAGTTCCAGGATGATTCAAATGAAAAAAGTTTACAATGAGATACACAAACTCAAAAAGGATGTGCCTTTGGATCTTCACTTCCCACCATCGTGTGGAGTTTTTTTCCATGATTACTGGATCACATCATGGAATTATCCTCCTCTATAGCATGTGGACACCAGCCCAACACCCTTTGGTTCCAGCGTCCCTATAATTGCTTGGAAGGGTGATCGATGGGTTAATTTGTAGGAGAATCCCATTCAAACCCCTAATCACGGTGTATTTATTTTATTTCTACACATTGATGAAGTCACGATGTGTAATTGGGTTACATGTCATGAAATATATATCTGAGTATGCCTCTATATCTTTTGAATATTCTAAAATCTTGCATACTGATTTTAATATTTGACTCACATCACGACGTGAATGGGGAACTCACAACATGTAATTTATTAGTCAGCAGTCATCGAAAATCTCATCTTGATTTCCTCTGAAAACACACCCCGAAAATGGTCACATAATGTAATGGAGTTACACGGTGTGTATCTATCTTTCACATCTTTTATTGGAGTCACAACAATTTCATTTTCAAAAAGTCACGTCGTGTAACAGTATTACATGATGTGTTACTGTGCTACTCTACTTTTCCATATTTGATTCTTTTCTCCAAAATCTAGTGTTGCACCAATTCACTTTTCTCATGGAGAAAAGTGTATTTTAGCTATATCATGAAATACAGAAGCTATCAAAAACATTTAAGAAACCTAAATTAGGCCATTTTTTCATTTCAGCTCAAACTAAGATAAAAACCAAAAGATGTGATAATTTACCATTAAATACCACCATTGTGGGATTACAAACATTGAATTACATAAGAAAATATGTGAAAATATTGTATTAATCAATACTCTAATAAAATCATTGAGTAATTCTTGAGAGAAATACTTTTTTTTTACTTTGCAAAGAAGAGTTATTTTGGAAAAAATCATTTATATTTGTCATAATTGTTTATATAAAACAAGAAATGAACAAATATAGTTTTTCATGAAAAAATTAGTGATTTTAGAAAAATAATGGTGTCTTATAATATATTATTAATGTTACTTGAAAATGAGAAAGAAATCGAGAAGTTCCCTTTAATCTGGCTTGCGTATTGGGAAGAATTGGGAAATGAACTTTTTAAAACATATATTTCCACCTAAAAGAAAGATGAACTAATATGGATACATGAATTTGGAACATGTACACATATTTTAGAAAAATTATATGAAAATAATGAATAATTACTTTTTTGTAAAGTGGGAGAAAGCATAACCCGAAAGAAAATAGAGGTTTGGGAAGAAAACCTTACCCTATATCCGAAAGTGTTCTGCACTTGTGCTTAATGTATGGGATAATTAAATTAGATTCATTAATAAATTAACTTAGAACCTCTTAAACATATATTTGATTTATTATAATTTTATTAAATTCATTTATGCCCTTTTTTATGAGTTATGAGATTCAATTTCATTGTAAAGGATTATTTTTTTCCTTAGTTTTCATGATCGATTTATATTTACAGGTATATGGAAGATCATGTAAAATGGAAATAGTTATTTAGAATTGAAATTATATTTTATTAATAATTATAAAATAAATTAGATGGTATTATATATTATTTTTGATCTATATATTTTGATGATTCATTAGGTATAACTTTAATAACAATCGTTTAGATTATTTTGGTGGTTTTTCAATCATCACGAACTAGTTTTATCTTATTAATTAATATAATTTATATATAATAGTTCCAAAAAACTAAATAAATTATAATATGTATAATAAATTATTTTTTACCATAATTATGGGTTTAGGACCAGTCTTGAAGGCAGAATTAAAAAAATTAAAACACATTGTCCACGAAGGCGGTAAATCGACACCTCTTAGACAATGTTTTCATATTTAAAATAAAATGAAAAGGGGAAGAGACTTGATTGTGGATTTTCCATTGAAATAATAAAATTATAATATATAAAATATACTATAGTTATAATTTCACTTTTTATAGGGTAGGTGGGGGAATAATAATAAAATAAAATAAAATGAGAAGAAAATAAAAGAAAGGAAACATGATTTTTACCACTTGAATTCTCCTCCTTGAGAACATCCTTAAGGGGATTGGTTTTTTTATTTTTTTGAGACCAAAGGCTCTTGGAATTGGGAGAGGGGATTAGAAAGATTATTTTTTAGAAATTTTACAAGGCTCAAAGCTTGAAAGTTGTGAGGAGAGGATATGGTGAAGGGTGGTATTTATAGTGGAGGAGAGTGATGTTTTTTGATTATTTTAATAATTAGTTTATTATTTTGGCTCAAGACTATGAATATTTTCAGCATCATCACTAAATATATTAAATAATGAAAGAAATTTTGAGATTATGTTGATTACATAATTCAAGAATCAATGAATAATATATTTATCTTATAATGTATATATATCGTAAATTGTCATATTTCACTATTCACCAAAAATCCAACTATTTCAGAAAAATGACAAAAAATCATCACATAAATTTTTCAAAATGTAGAATTAAAAAATGGGATCTGATGGAACCACAATCCCCTAGAGAGCAGCGACCTTAGGGTTCCATGATCTGCGACTCCCTTACCCGGGTGTCGGTACCTTGTTCTGGCCTCAGTTTCCCTCAAAAGTGGCTCTCCTCTTGTCAGTTTCTCACTACTACCTTGATGGAAATACGATCTCCCATTATTTGATGGTTTCACTCCTCTTATCCCCTTCCTTATGGTATTGAAGTCTTTGACAACCCTTGTTTTCTTCTACGTGACCCCCCTCTGCCAGATCTTCTTGGATCTGGTCTTCCCTCGTGTCGCTTCTTGTTTGAGTGGTGACTGGTGAGGGTGGAAACTTCGTTAGTCCTGGATTCTTTTGAGGTAGTTTGTGTTAGTCTTTTGGGAAGCTTGTATCAGACGATGACGACCTGAGGTTGGCATTTGGGTTCGTGCGGTGGAGTCCGGTGGGTCAAAGGCGACAGCAGGATCTTGGATGGTGGATGAGTGCTATTTTGGATCCCTGCTTTTCAAGTACTGATGGTTTTTATATGATCTGCTGATGGTCCTATTTGGGTTTGTTTGGTGGATCAGGACCTTTTCATCAGACTGATATGATGGTGTTTAGAGTTTCTAGATTTCATATTTTTCTTCTTCTGGTTTTTAGATCTGAACGTCTAATGAGGTGTAGATGTTGTGGTTGGATTTTTCCATTATCTCTTTTCATTTGGTTGAATTTATTCTATTTTTTTTATTTGATGTTAGGTGGGTGACCTCAAAAGAGGGATGGGTGTTCTGACACCCATTAGCAGCTATCTATCCTCACTTGTTGAAAAAATGGGCACCCTATTGTGGTTTCTGCATGGTGATTTCTGTATGATTTTACAGTTCATCTGGTTGACATTGTATCTAGTCGCTTATTTGAACCATTGGGGGGGGGGTTGCGGCTAAAAAGAGAGATAGGTGTGATGGAACCTATTGTCCAGTCCTCCTCCCTCATTCAGTGTGGGATGGAGGAGTGCTATGCCTTGTTGTGTCGCCATCACAACACATCATATTTGACCGAACTCATTATTGCATTTTCTGATTAGGGGGGGGGTGAGGATACTTTTGGGTTGTTCTTGTTAAGATGTTTGTTTCTTATTTGGATTTTGGGTCCATGTATGACCATTGTGCCCCTTTTTTTCTAATTTTTTATCTGGTTCATGTAATGGGTTTCTCCTTTCCCCAGTCTTTAAAAGGAGTTTTTTCTTTGTTTAATAGAGGGGGAATACCCCTCAAACTTTAAAAAATAAAATAAAAAATGAACTCTATTTTATGAAAATATTTTTCTAAATATGATAAATTAAATTTTTAAATAAATCATCTTTTATTTGAAAAATACCAATTTTAAAACTTTAACTAATTTTATAACACTTTGGAAAATTAATTAAGGTCTCATAAGATTACCTTATAATCATAAGAAAAAAAATATTAATTTATGAGTCTATTTTATGAAAATAAATTTATTTTAAATAATTATATTAATTATAAAATTGTAATTAAATATTTATGACTTACAAAAATACAAACACTTTATTTATTATTTTTAAAACATTTACTTACTTATATCAAGATATAAATATATCATATTTTTCTTTTATAAGATACCCAATTTTTATTTATACTTTCATAGTTAAAGTTACTATTCTATTGGTAATATTACTATTCCTAATGGTCACATCACTATTCCAAAATTGAAGTTACAATTCCATTGGTATAGGTTTTTTAACTTCTATAAATACCTCTTATTTCATTCATTATTCACTTACAAAGTTTTTATTACATTATATAAGTAATTTTATGTGATTTATACTATATTAAATAACTATAAGAAGGGAAATTTCATTGATAGAATTTTGGGTCATTATATTCAACCCTCCTATAAAAATTTCATATTCAAAATTTTCTAAATTTCACCTCATAAAAATATTTGGGTAGTTATTCATTATAACTTCCTTTGGTTCCCACATCACCTCATTAATTTTATTATTTTTCCAAAGCACCTTTACCAGCCAAGTAATCTGATTCCTCAAAACCTATTCTCTAGTATCCAGAATATGAATAGTCTCTTCACAGTTTGATAAATCAGTTTCCAATTATATTCATTCAGAAGTGAGAACATGCATTAGGTCCGACATATACTTCCTTAAAAAAGTGATGTGGAACACATAATGACCTTTTTAAAGGCTATCTGTCATTTCCAAATGATAAATCATAGCTACAATTATCTATATAATTTCAAAAGGTCCAATATACTTGGGGTTCAGTTTAACTTTCTTACCGAACCATATGACACCCTTCTATGGTCATACTTTCAGAAAAACATGATCTCCCACTTGAAACTCGAAATATTTTTTCTGGTTATCAACATATCTCTTTTTCCTACTTTTCATTACTTTTATATGTGTTTGAATAGTCTTTAACTTTTCCGTTGTCTCCTCCACAAGCTCTGGGCCTATAAGCTTCCTTTTCACCAACTTCATCCTAATAAGTTGGTGTACGATATCTCTTTCTATACAATGCTTCACATGGTGCCATTTGAATAATTGAATGGAAAATATTATTGTAAAAAAATTATACCAAAGAAAAATACTGATCCCACATATCCTGAAAGTTGAGTGAGCATGATCTCAACATGTATTCTAAAATTCAGATTGTCCTTTCTGACTTTCCATTAGTTTGAGGTTAATAAGAAGTACCCAAATGAAGCTTAATATCCAAATATTTCGGAATAATTTTCCAAAATTTCAATATAAATCATGGTTTAAAATCATACACTTTTGAAATAGGTGCTCCATAATGTATTAAAACTTCATTAATATAGAGTATTTCAAGGTTATCTAGTGGAAAATCCTCTCTTATAGAAAGGAAATGTGCAGATTTGGTAATTTGATCAACAATTACCCATATTGAATTATTCTATCTTGGAGTTTTGGAAATATAGTGACAAAATCAATAGTAATATCATCCCATTTCCTTGTAGGAATATACAGAGGTTTCATGAATCCTATTGGATGTTTTCTTTCAGCCTTTACCTGTTGATATACTAAAATTCTTGACACATAATCAGCAATTTATCACTTTATATTATCCCACTAGAAATGTTCCTTCAAATATCTATACATTTTAGTGATACCGAGGTGTATAGAGAAATTTGAGCTATGATAATCATAAAATAATTCTCTTTTCAGCTCAGATATAGAGGGAACACAAAGTCACTTACCAAATTTCAGAATTCCATCCTCATACACAAAGTCTGCCAACTTTGAATCATTCACAGCTTTGATTTTCCTTTGAAAATTCTCATATTCATACTAATAACTTTTAATACTTTCCGATAAATATGGTTGGTCAACCAATTGAAAAATTAATGATGTTTCACCTTTCTTGATAATTACCATATCCATCTTTACTAGATCCATGAATATAGGATCCCTTTCAATCCTCATTTTGTTTAGAACACCGTGATCCTTCCTGCTCAATGCATCAGCTACATTATTTTCCTTCCCTGGGTGATAGTTTATCAAACAATCACAATCCTTGAGTAGCTCGAGCCACCCCCTTTGCCTCATGTTTATTTCTTTCTACGAGAATATATATTTCAAGATCTTATGATCTATATATACATCACATCTTTCACCATAAAGACAGTATCTATATATCATCAGATAAAAGATTATAATTACTAACTCAATATCACGAGTTTGATAATTCTATTCATGAATTTTAATTTCCTTTATGAATAAGTAATAATTTTATAATTCTAAATAAGGAAACAACTGAGTCCTTTCTTTGATGCATCACTATAAACCAAAAATCCACCATTTCCTAATAGTAGAGTCAAGATCAGAGCATTCAATAATCTTCTCTTCAATTCTTAAAAACATTCCTCACATTATTTTTTCCATATGTACTTAACCCCTTTAAGAGTAATATTGGTTAACGAGTTAGCTAATCAAGAAAAATTATGAAAAAAACACTGATAGTAACCTGCTAAACCAATGAAACTACGTACCTCAGTTATGCTCATTAGTGTAGGCCATTCCTTAACCACATTTTTATTTGTAGGATCAACTAATATTCTATCCTTAGAGACAGTATGGCCAAGAAAAGAGACTGATTGAATCCAAAATTCACACTTTCTAAACTTCCCATATAACTCTTTTATTCTAAGAGTATTAAAAACTATCCGCAATTGGTTCTCATGGTCTTCATAGATTTTGGATTATACCAAGATATAATCAATAAATACCAAAACAAAGTTATAAAGATATTCCATTAAAAAATATGTTCATTAGATCCATGAAAATAGAGGGTGCATTAGTTAGTCCAAATAGAATTATTATAAACTCATAATGTCCATACCTGGTTCAAAATGATGTCATTGGAATATCTTCCTTTTTTAGATGCAATTGATGATATATAGAATGATGGTCAATCATTAAAAAATATCAATCTACATGAAGTTGATCAAATAAATCATCAATGTGAGGCATATGATACTTGTTCTTTATTGTAATAGCATTTATTTCTCTATAGTCATTGCACAATCTCATGGATCTATATTTCTTATTGATAAAGAGAACAAGGGATCCTCATGGAGAAACACTAAGGAGAATAAATCCATTATTACTCAACTCATGTAGTTGTTTCTTCAGCTCTTCTAATTCCACAATGGCCATTATTTAATGAGTCTATGATATTATTCTTGTATCAGAGAATAAATTTATAGAAAACTCAATTTCCCACTCTAGAGGATGTCTAGATAAATACTCTATCAATACATCAATGCATTCTTGTACAATAGGTACATCCTCAATTTGAAGATTTATTTCCTCATCCATAGATGATATTTTCTATTCCTCCCCAAGAATTTCATTTAGTTGGGATATTGGGGGTGGATCTGGATAAGAACTATATGATGAAGTTTTCGCTCAAAAGATAAGGGATTCTATATCTTCATCACAAATTGTAACTTCTTTTTTCTTGCAATATATTTTCACAAAATATTTTGAAATCTAGTACATATCAAGGATTACATAAAAATCAACCATAGGTATGATGAAAAGTATTGAAACTAATCACGTTTATGTTTCATAAAGGGGACCAACCAACACATCTTTGTGGCAATGTTACCTCTCTTAGGAGTTTTTACTGACAACTTGTTTACTAAATCAAAAGAGAAATGTCTAATTTTCTTAGAAAACTAGGAAGATATAAAATAATGCAATGATATAGAATCAAATAAATCATTTAATATGTTTTAGGAAATGATTAAAGTACCTACTGCCACATCATTAAGAACTTCAACCTCCATAGTTTTGATCGCATAAGCTTGGACTTACTCCCTTGGCCTTTTCTGGGGAAATTTTTCTTGAGGATTAGGAAAAACATTTTCATATTGTCCCATATCCCTACAATTATAAAATTAACTATTGGTAGCTTCTTTTTTTACCTTGAAATCATTTGATTGGTATCCTTTTTCTCTACACTTGTAATAGACTCCATTTCCTTTTAAGCAGACACCAGGGTTTTTCCTTCCACAAGTATCACACATTGGAAAATTACCTTTTTATCATTAAATTTATCCATTATTTCTTATCTTATTTTACCTTAAAGTAATAAAACTTAGAGAATTATTTCTCTGTCTTGATAATGCATGAGACTATATCTTCATACGATGAGAAAGTTTGAGAGACCAGTGCCATTCAGAGGAATGGTTTTAACCCATTAAAGAATCGATAATTTTTTCTCCTTGGATTATGTATGTAGTATAAAGAATTCCTTAATAACCTTGTAATGTTGGCTTCATACTTGACAATATTTTCATCCTCTTTCCATCTCAGACTCAAGAATTGTCTCTCCATATCCACTCACTGTTTGCAAGGGGATTATTTTTCTAAGAAAATTTCCTTAAAATCATTCCATTCTATTTTTGAAATTTATTCCTCCTCCTTTGTGTTTTGAATTAACAACCACCACTAATCTTCATCTCCCAGGAGATGATAAACTTCCCCAATAACATTCTTCATTTCATTACTTCCCAATGTGAGAAATAAATTCTTTAAAGAACTTATCCACTACTCAGCTACAAATGAGTTTGTAGTCCCATTGAATTATGGTGGTTGTTGTCTCATGAAGTGATCTAACATTGTTTCTCCACATTGTGGATCAGAACTCTCCATAAATATAAGGTTATTATTCATAACCTGAGTCAGCTATCCCAGTATAGCTATAAGTTGCTCAACACCAATCGTAGCTCCAGTACCAACATCATTATCTTACATTGGAGGGTAATCTCTACATGGGGTATGCACGTTGATACTATTTACATTAATTCCACTAGAAATAATAAAATACCAATTTTATCTAGTACTTGGGATTTAACAATACTATCTAAACGAGCTATTAATGACCCCCTTCATCAGCACTATAAAAAGCGCTATTAAAGGGGGTCTTTAACAATTTTTAGCACTATTAAAGGGGGTATTTAAAAATGATAAAAAGATGTTAACGGGGTACCTTTATCAGTAATTTTAAAAAATAACTAATAAATGGGGACCTTTATCAGTGCTTGTAAATCTAAATAAAAATAGAAGGCCTTTGGGCCATTCAGGATGAAACCCTTACCATATGTCCGAAAGTGTTCTGCACTTGCAATTATTTCCCGATATAATGAAATTAGATTAATTAATAAATCAATTTATAAACTATTCAACATTTATTTGATTTATTATAATTTTATTAAGTTCATTTATGGCCTTTTTTATGAGTTATGAGATTCAATTTTGTTGTTTAGGTGTGTTCTTTTCCTTGGTTTTCATGATTAGTTTACTTTTACACGTATATGGGAGATCATGTAAAATGGAAATAATTCTATATAATTGAAATTATATGTTATTAATTAACATGTAGAAGATTAAATGGTCTTATATATTATTTTGTTTCTATATATGAGAATTATTCATTAGATATAACTTTAATGATAATCATTTAGATTATTTTGGTGGGTTTTCGATCATCATGAACTAGTTTTGTATTATTAATTAATATTCATGTATATATACTAGTTCTAGAACACTAAATAACTTATAATATGTATAATAAAATATTTTTTAACCAATATTTTTTGTTTTATAACCATCCTTGAAGGCAGAATTGAGAAAGTAAAACATGTCATCCATGAAGGCGATAAATCAGTAACTCTTGAATGATGTTTTCATCTTTAAAATAAATGGAAAAGGGGAAGATACATGATGGTGGATTTTAAATTGTCATAATAAAATTATAGTATATAAAATATACTAGAGTTATAATGTCACTTTGGACATTTTTTGTGTGGTAAGGATAATAAAATAAAGGAAATTGAGAAGAAAATAAAAGAAAAGAAATAGGATTTTTAGCTCTTGAATTCTCCTCCTTGAGAAGCTCCTTAAGAGGATTGGTTTTGGTATTTTGTTGAGAAAAAATGATCCTGAATTAGGGGTATGGTATTGAGTATAAATTATACAAGGATAAAATCTTTGAAGTTGTGAGAAGAGGAGGTGGTGAGGGTTGATATTTATAGTGAAAAAAAGAGTGTTTTTTGATTATTTTAGTCATTAGTTTATTATTTTGGCTCAAGACTATGAATAGTTATAGAATTATCACTAAATAAATTAAATAATGAAGGTAATTTATAGATTATGGTTCTTACATCATTCATGACTCAATTAATAGTGTATTTATCTTATAATGTATATATACTATAAATTACTGTATTTCACTATTCACCAAAAATCCAACTTTTTTAGAAAAAGACCAAAAAATCATCATAACCATTTTTAGATGTGTAGAATTAAAAAATGGAATCAATTTTATGAAATAATTTTCTAAATATGATAAATTTAAATTTTAAATAAAATCATCATTTATTTGAAAAATACCAATTTTAAAACATTAACTGATTTTATAACACTTTGAAAAATTAATTAAGGTATCATAAACTTATCTTATAATCATAAGACAACAAATTATTAATTTATGAATCTATTTTATAAAAATAAATTTATTTTAAATAATTATATTAATTATAAAATTGTAATTAAATATTTATGACTTACAAAAATATAAACACTTTATTTATTATTTTTAAAACATTTAGTTAATTATATCAAAATATAAATATATCATATTTTCATTTATAAGATACCCAATTTTTATTTATACTTTCATAGATGAAGTAACTATTCTATTAGTCATATTATTATTCCTAATGGTCACATTACTATTCCAAAGTTCAATTTACCATTCCTTTGGTATAGGTTCCTTAAATTTTAGAAATACCACTTATTTCATTAATTATTCATTTATAATGTTTTTAATATATTATCTAAGTAATTTTATGTGATTCATACTATATGAAATAATTATAAGAAATGAAATTTTGTTGATGGAATTCTAGGTTGTTACAAATCTAGTATTATGTGTCCAATTTTCTTAAATTCATAGTGAGCGACTTCATATTTCTTATCACTTTTATCCTTATGACTTTTCTTATATCAGTAGTGAAAATATTTCTTTCCCACAATATTATTCATACTTCTAGAAATATTAGATAATTCATTCTTATAATGTTTAGAAGTAATAAAATCATATTGAACAACTACATTCTATTTCCTTGAAGATTAAACAACTTTCTTAGGTGTTTGAACTATTGAAGGTAAAGTTGTAGTAGAAAAAAACCCTATGTTTTTCTTTTTTTGTTTCTCAACATCTCTCTTGAGTCTACCTTCATATTTCATAAGGGTTCTAATGAAATCATCCAAATTAAGATAATACAACTTTTTTTTTCTCATAAAAAATTGTTCTTTTAGATTCCCACTCATTGCGAATAATGTCTATAATATTTTCAAAAAGGATATCATCATCAAGTCCATTTTCTCTAATAGATTGTTAAACATTAATAATATTCATGAAACTCTGGTGGATATTCGCAACTAAATATATAGTTAATAAATAAAATTCCTGATATTCTTCTCTAAGCACAACTCTTCTAGTTTCAACAACTTTAGAAGTACCAAAGTGTGTAACTTAAAGTTGTTTCTATATACTGTTCACTGCTTCACATGAAGATATCTAACTATAAATACTTATTTTCATGGAACATAAAAAAGTATTCCTTATTCTATAATTTAACTGATACTTTTATTTTTCATGATATATAAAATAAGTTACTTCCTTATCAGAAATCATGTAGTCTCTAGTAATAATAAAAAAATTATCAACTCTAGTGTTGATAAAAAAAGTTTTCATCATATCTTTCCAATACTCATAATCAGCACCATCAAAGCTAAGTGTTTTGTTCATATTAAGATTATCTATAGAAAAAACATTATGACCTACCATTTTTAAAAAAAATATAAATTATTTTCCACAGATACACATTAGTGTAACATAGTTTATAAACAAAAAGTTTATAACAAAACTTATAAAACTTGCAACAAGTAAAGAAGGTAAAAAACTCAGTAAGGTATAGCAGTAGAAACCCACTCTAATACTAATTGTAGGATCAATATATCTTTAGTACTGATTATAAGATCAAAATAATTTTATTATAGTGGAAATACTTACAAGAGGGGGTGAATTGTATTTTTGAAAACTTAGTTTAATAAGTTTAAACTAATTAACACACAATCCTATTAAAGTAATATTATTGGAATTATATTCAGTCCAATTAAAAAAGAACAGAATCAGAACTAGGATTATTTAAATTATATCAAAGTAAAATATCAGCATCATTATGTATCTAGTTAATTTGAGATTTTAAATCACAATCATAGTTAATAAGATAAAACAAAACAGAATATAATTATGAATACGATGAATCAATTTCTATTATATGTGCAGCGGAAATTTTTTTGTAAAAAAAGTAACAGAATATCTAACAAAAGTAAAAATGAATCACTAGTTGTATTTACAAAAATATATCTTTTAACCTTAAGAGAAAGGTAGTTAATAACCTTGACTAAAGGTATCCACTATTTTATACTTACAAAAAAGTTTACATTTCTTTATTAGGAAATCCCTCGATACAAAGATTAGAATAACATTGTCTACCTATCCCCATAAGCACTCAATATGATGATTGACTTTATATTCATAGCCACATAATCCCTCTATATGATGAATTAGATTCTATATCTTATCATCCCCAAAATTTCTTGATCGTAATAATTATTAGTCATAGTTAAAATTAAAAAAGTTCTGAAGGAGACAACCTAACAAGGTTTCCTTAGGAAGACAACTCTCTAAAGAAATACAAATACTAAGAATGAGAAGTTAATGCTAATTATTCTTCTAAAAATGTGAGACAAATTGTAATCAATGAGCTCTAAAATATTTAAATGACTCAGTATTTATAGGCATCCTTCTAATGGTCATATAACAAACATATTTTTGAGTTTGTTTCAACGGCCTCAGACACCTAGAACTTGACATCTCATCATAACTGAATATATGATGTCGTATTGATTAACACCCTTATAGTGTTAAAGGTTTTCCTTATGATAGAAATAAGTCTTTTGTATTCCAATTACAAACATAAGTTAATCCAATGAACTTACTTACTATTTTCAATATGATAATACTTATGAGTATTAGTCTGATTGTATTGGTACTAGTATCAGTCTGATAGTCATGAATTTTTTAGTATGATAGACATGACTAATGTCTAACTTTTGGTCTGATAAAGGTATGTCCAATAATTATACTCATAATCATTATGATAATAATAATGAATAATTTATCTTTTATATTCACAATACTTTATAATACTTCTATGTATGGTAGAAGGTAATATTTTTTACAAAAACATACTAAAAAACTTGGTCCATAAAAAGTTATTAAACAAGTTTGAATAAGGTGTTTGTGATTTAAAAAACTAAAGGAATATAAAAGTAATAAGTATGACTTCTGACTCAACATAATATAGTGTTTTATACTCACAACATACATAGTCACCCTAGTGTGTATGTAGATTTTGTTTTCAGGGATCCAACCAAGGGAAAGGGACCTATATTGGGCGTTTGAGCAGGTGGATCTAGGTATAAATGGATGTGATGCTAATAAGTATATTGATATTATTTTTTAACTATACCAAATTTATTATTTTGTATTTTACTTATTATAGATATTGATATGCTATATATGGGGATCACTTTTTACTGTTAATTTATGATTTTAAGATAGCCATTTTTATAGAATGTGACATTATTTATATTGTTGTACCACCACTATGATTCCATACTTTCTTTTATTTCTTATTAATGAATCCAACATTTATATTATTTATGATTATTTGATATTAGGGGAAAAGTCTCCCCAATATATGGATCAAAACCTCTCAACAAGTCAGCAATATCTTTCATATGGGGAGGCACACATGAGATCATGTGGGGATTTGGCTCAAACCCAGTGAATTGGTCCAAGGAATTACACCAATCTCCATCAAGGACTCAAACAAATTAATTATAATATTAATAATTAATTTTACAATTAATTAATAATCAACTCAATGAGTCATATATAAATAAAACTTACCAGGTGGCATATCCAAACTGCAACCTTGAGAATTTTGGTATAGTCCACTTCTAACACACACCCAAGCCAATGAAAAATAAAATACTCAATTTCTCACCTAGCATCATTAAGAAATCCCAACCAATATTTCTAAAATCCATAAATAAATTCATCTAGCACTAAACCTCAAATGAAATGATGTGAAATAAGGTGTGTTAAACCTCCCTCAACCCCCTCTAACATACACATAAGAAATACCCACCATATCGATGTGATTCCACCATGATTTGATGGAGTATTGAATCAAATTCCGAACATTGAAATTAGAGAACAAGAGGGAAGAGAGAGAGAGATGAGGAAACTCACTAAATATGATGCACTAATCCTTTCCAATCCAACCCGAATCACCATGGGAGAATAGGGGAGAAAGTATAGTTAAGGTATGTGTCCTCCTATACTTCTTACCATATAAGTTTGGAAAACCCTAAACGGGTTCTAAATAAAAGTTTTAGAAATCCCCAAAATACACTATTAAAAAAGCGGCCTTGACCTACTAAGTATCCACTGGGTTCTCACTGGGTACTTGATTTCTTACCTATAGGCTTCATATATTCTATAAACCCCATCAGGTACCGAGTAAACAATAGTCGGGTTCCCAGTGGTAGCTGACATAATGTCATCTACCTACTAAGCCGCAATAGGTACCTCAATACACTACCACCAGATACTTGATGTTACGAGTTACCCTTTATAAACTATACACCCCTTCAATTCATTACCTAAACCCAAAAAAATCCTCAAAATCCTCCCACTCATCTGAAAACATCCACTATTCAATACCAAATCACCAAAAATTTGATCGGAGTTTAAAAATTCTAACTCACCCCAATTCCAAAACCATCAAACACTTAACTCCTCTAATTCTCCTGATAAGTGATGGTTCATGTCATTACTTTATTAGTCAAGGATGGTGCTTTTTTTCATAAACCATAGAAAAAATAGTTATTTTAACTTGATAAAAATTTATTGGATTTATATTATAATATTTATAGTGTATCCATGATGATGATTTATTTTATACCTCAATAAATGAATTTAATGACTAAAATTAAAAAAAAATCACAATAAGAAGGTGGACCATTTCATGAATCTTGTAACATATTCAAAGATATCTTGAGAAAATTTCAACACTAAAAATATCCCATTTTATTTTTTAATGCATTTTTTATAAAGGACTTTCACATTCTTGTAAAATAATTGTTGTCATGTACCAAGATGATCATTATGTTAATTAAAATAAACTAAAAATTAAGGACATCTATTCTAATATTGAAACAAATTTATAATTAAAAATGGTTTGAGGAAGAAAACCAATAATTAATGAACTTTAATCTCAATAAAACATGAATTCTCAAGAGATATATGTTCAAAGATAAATCCAATATTTAATTGGCAAGAACCAATCCATAAGAGATAAATACACTTTTTGTAGAATGTATGGACATGTTTTTTTCTCATTAAATGAATTTTTCTTGTTAACTAAAAATACAAAAGATCTTAATTTCAAAGGATATGTTGAATGATATTCCATGAAACCCAATTCTTTTTCCACGAACTATAATACAATATTGTAAAAACTATTATAATTTATCTTGAAAGGATAAAAGAGTTCATAAGATATTAGGAGAACTCATATTTAAACCTCATATTAATCCTTAATATCAAAAAAATGGTTAGAACATACAATTTTGTAAATTCCTTGAAGGACGTGATTAAAAAATTAATGAGTAAGATGTAGGATAAAATTTAGAAAGCGACACATTATAATTATGAAAGAATCCATAATTGTGTAATTTAAGTAGGAAAACGTGATATAATGATGTAAAAATGGGATAATGGAATGTTTCCTAGAAACATGAAAGTTAATCTAAGGGAAAATATTATAAAAGTGACAACATAGAGTGTCCTACATACCAAAATGAATTCAAGGGTTCCCAATCTCAATTATAAGGGTGTAATGAATGATGATACCATCTTATAACCTGAATACAATGATTCAAGACAAGATAAATAACATTATGAAAATAAATATCTAGAAATAAAAAGTGAGTGTAATTCAATCCAAAAATTTTATAATAATGTTTTTTGATCCTTCGGTTCCATACCCTTAAATATTAAAGTAGAGTGGTAATGAGATTTTTTAAATCGATTCATGAAATATTTAAAAATATTCAAGTGAATATTCCATTCATTGAATCCTTGGATTATGTTCCCAAATATAAAAAAACATTTTAAGGTTATTTTCTTTAATAAAAGAGGTTTGGAGGAGTTTTCAACTATTCCTCTTATAGAATAATGTAGTGTACCTTTGTAACATAAACTCCCTCCTAAATTGAAGATGCCTAAAAGTTTCATTATCCCATATAACATTGGAATAATTTTAGTTCAAATATGCTTGTGTGATCTTGGTATGAGTATTAATCTTATTTTATTACCACAATTCAAGTAACATGAAATTAGTGGATTTAATCCCACAATAAATTCTCTTCATCTTTCAAGAAATCATGCCGGATCATTGTATGTTAACCTAGAGACCACAATAACCAACCCCACCTAGTTTTGGTATTTTCGATTATCATGTTTGTCATAGTCATATCATATTGGAAGAAAATATTGTAATGTTGTCACATAGACTAACCCATGTATAAGAAACATGTTTTGAAAACACATAACATAGATATAACCATGTATATGAGCCTCTGGATATCCTCTCAGTCCCCTACGATCATCCAAGGAAACCACATCATACAAAAAATGCATCTTAGTAAGGCGTAACATATGTATAGTCCTGTATAGGAATCACATATAAGGACGGAATAATATATCCAAAATCATGTGTAGGAAATTCATCAAGGAAAGGTGAAACATAACAAAAATCACAAAGTTGAGAAATTGAGGACCCTCTCACTCTATCATGATCTCCCTAAAATTCTATAGGAACAACACATGGACAATGTTAATCAATAGTCTAGATAGCCAAGGCTCCAAGGTACCATCTCCTTAATAGCTACATCAATATGGTAAGGATAAATAGAAAATTCTTAATAGTCATATCCCATATAATATCTATCAACTATCAAAAAATATATAAATAGTTCTCTTCTAGAGGATATCACAATAAATAACCCAAGAACAATCCATGATATTCCACCTCATTATACTCGACCATACTAGCATAACCCATATCTAAAATCATAACCCCTAATGATCTCAAATCCCTTACAACATAAACAGTCTACATATACTGACTCACATATCGTAATTTTCTATATCAATTAGATATACCAATAACATGGGTTAAGCTTTGCAACATCTTAGAAAAATATATGATCTTTCTAATCTTTATGGGTTCATTTCTCGAGTTTGGAAGGCATGTGAGTTGTTTTGGGGGTATTCTATTTGGCACTGGATATAGGGACAGTTCATTCCATGAATTGTGTTCACGACATTAATCTATCATTGGGAATAAGCTTTTAATTCTATTAAAATCATAAAAATTGTTCAGGATGTGAAATGAATTCACATTTTTAATTAATTGATTGATATTTTTAAGCTAAGGAAACACCTTTTTTGGTGTACATAAAACTGTCAAAATTTACATCATGAATCAAGGATTCACAACATGAATCATTCATAACCTATAAGTTTCTATGCACTGCATGACTAAATCATAATTTATTCATTTTGAATCCTTCTCTCTTGAACCCTAAGACTCTCTAAAGAAATTTTGGGTGGTTCCTTATCTTCTAGATAAATTTTTTTGACACCATGAACTCTGGTATTGTTGGTTTCTATTCCTTTGGTAAGCATTCCATTCTTATTTCTACTTCTTCATTTCTCTTGGTATTGGAAGTGGCATTGGGATGTGATTATGGGACCAGTTGATCATGTGATAATTCTTCTTTGATTACCTATAGATCTTTTTGTATTCTTTATGGTCCTTATAGTTTGTGGATCTCATTGCAGGAGGTGTGTGACCCAATTTTGAGGTAGGTGGTTCTATCTTTATCCTATGTTGGATGAATTGTAACTGCTCTTTCTTTTATAATTGTTTTTCTAAATAATTAGCATGATAATTAGATGAATTGATTTGTGTGATTAAATTGGTTTTTGTGAAAATATGGTTCCCCCCTTATTTTGGAAAATAAAATGTTTTTTTAAAATCATTGTGAAATGGATTGAGAAATGGGTTTTCAATGTAAGTTTTTGATGGAAATAAAATGGTTTTTTAAATTGTATTGTGAATTGTGTAAGAACTTTTGAAATGATTTGATGAATAAAACACATGGAAAACTTAGGTACTTAAGTGGAAAATGTAATAGCAGGATACATCTTTTGATAATGTAATGTAGTTCAATTTATAGATGTTCTTATGTTCCTAGATTGAGATATATTTGGCTCTAGGACTTGATTGACATGATGGTAGGGTTCACTTTTTGGGGTGTTCCTCTTTTCCCTAGACCATTATGCATGGTTTCTAAGGACCTATAGTGTGAACTAGTCATATTGATGTATGAATAATCTAGATATCCTAACTATAAGTTATCCTTGGATTGTTTTATCCCTTGTTATTTTCCATTGTACCACTTTTATTTGATGTACCTATTTTTGATAAATGTAACTGGATTGTGGAAATTATGATTTGAAACTATGTTACTTGGATTTGTTTTTTAGAGATTTGGAAGAGAGGGGAATTGTTTACCATGATTTGATAAACTTTTTAACTTCTTATCATTCCATTGAGTATATTGGGATTTTTGTAAAGAGACTTGATATGAAACACCTAGGTGAAATCCTACTAAGCATGTTTATCTCACACCCTACAAACCCCTTTGGAACTGTGTAGACCTTGAATTGTATTTTAATGCATAAAAAGGAAAGGCACCATAGTGAGGTGGTGTGGGTTTATGTTAGTTGGGTTTGAGTAGCCTATGGTGAGATAGTTGGACATTTTCTATATATAACATGGAGTAGTAGTTTCCTATTTTGGTTGTTTTTTTAGGTTGTTGGACTTATAACTTGAAGTTTTATCTTACTAATTTGAGTTGAATCACTACCATTTTCACATATATTATTATTTAATGTATTCTATTTCACATTTTATTACTATATATATTCCATTTATCTTGTTTCAAGTTGTGTGAAATCAATCCCTCTCACCATTGTTTTGATGACTAGGTGCTAGTTTCCTGCTTATGGTGACTGGGAACACCCTTAGAGCATGTAGAAAATCAGGTTGGGTACTAGTTTAGGAGGGTATCCTGAGTTGGTTCATTAAAATTTGGAATTATAGGTAGGTTTTCCTCAAGATTCCTTATCTTGGGATGTTTTTTAGACAAGGGATATGATTTTTGGTAATTGAGAGGTAGGTTGCGGTGAGTGCCTGACCAACTATTGTCATGATGAACCTCAAGTTACCATGGGATGTTGGGATGTGTGTTTCCTATATTGATTTTTGACCTTTATCTCAGTTTATTCTATCATTTATCTAGTTTAAATTGAGATTATATTATTTTCTAATTGTTTCCTTCTACTTTTGTGTGTAGAAACATGCCTTCGATACATCGTCCATGGGTTCCACAGGAGGGTGTAGTGAGAGGTTCTCCTTAAGGGAATCTTCCTATGTATTAGAATATTATCAAGGCTATTATTTAAAAAGATTTTGTAAGGTACTAGAATGTATCATGAGTTTAAAACCAAGTTTTTGAGGCATATCCAGAAGCTGAGGTAGATTAGGATCAAGTGAAAGAGTTCCTATGTGAGAAGACCCCATCCTTTAGAGGTATGAATAGAACCCAAGAGGTGGAGGAATGTATGTAAAAGATTTATCAGGTATTTTATTTCCTAGATACACCCGAGGATATCAAGGTGAAGTGCATGATTCTCAAACTGGAGGGTCCCAATAAACAGTGATGGGATTCCATAGTACTAGCAGATCGACATGTAGGATTAGATTGGAGGGGTTTCAAGACCCTATTCTTTTAGTCTCTCTACCCCAAGTCTCTAATGATAGCAAAGTATTTTGAGTTCCTCTCCTTACAATAGGGGGGTATTTAGTGTTAGATTACACCAACCATTTTGTGGATATGGTTCATTTTAGTCCATAGGTGGTGATGAATGATCATCTTAGATACAAGAAATACCTACAGGGTTTTCATCTAGACATTTGATTGCAGGTACATATATTTAATATTACCACCTATGCTAATATGATTAATGGGAAATGATGGATGAGATGGATATGGTGGGAAATGTTGGCTATTCTTCCCCTTATCTTCCACCCAATGATAGTTTTAGTAGCGCACCAAGGAAAAAGATGTAATGTCCCGACATGGATACTACTAAAAGGTGCTATGATCTAGTTAGTTACGTGGCCTCAAGCGCGCCTCCCCATATGCTAGAGGTTTCCAACCAGCAGCGATAGCCTAAAGTGTGATAGTGGGGATACTATTCCCTTATATCTGAGTGAAAAAACAATGGAAATAGAAAAGTATCATATATAGAAGTAAATGAAATGAGTGCATAAGTAGTAAATAAACAAAATTAGAACATACTATAATAATAAATGAAAATGATATAAAATACCAAAAATCTATTCTATATATACAAAATTGGTCACCCACAGGGCTGACCATTCAGATACAGGAGTACAGAAGAAACTAAAATAAAAGTACAATGCTCCACTACTAACTTTGAACCAGACCACATACCCGGTCTCCAAACATTTTCGAACTACACCAGACTGATTAGAATAACCCACATGAGTGGCTCCACAAAATCATGAAATATGGGAACCAACCCTATCCACCATGAAACTATGATCAACTTGAGAAGAAGTCATAAGGTCTACACATAAACCAAGGTTCATGTGCAAGGGTGAAAAACAATCTCACTAGGACACCCAAATGATGAACTTATAAATACAATTTTGTAAGTGAATAAAAAATAAATATTCTTAATATAGCTAAGACCTAACTGAAAATATAAGTAAAACCAATAAACATGAAACCAAAGTCGAACCCCAGGTTTGTAAACCTAGTAAACTAGGAAAGTTCCACCATGGATGTCCATATATATATATGTATACATGTATCATCCCATAACTATACATATATACATAAATATGAATATTCATGAGTAAGGTGAAAGAAATTACATGAAAAAAAACAGTTGATCCTTAGGTCCATAATCCTGATTGACTAGACATCCTGTGCCAAGGCATTAAGCTGGACATCATGCCACTCAATTTTTGTATCATTAATTCAATCTTTGGATCTATAATACCAATAAAAAAAATACCTACTTCAGACAACATATGAAATGTCTCTGAGAAAGCTATGTCACCACAACGATATTCTCTTCCCACACCTAGGTTCACCCACACTCTCCTCCAATCACTGCAATAATTGATTCTAGGGAAGTATGTTTGGAAATCCTTTAAATGGTTACATATCTAGATTCCATGCTTCTCATTCCATGTAAATCCATTCCAATTTATAAACCCTAGGTCCTAGTCCATAGGCGGTCAGGACATTAATACTTGGATGAATCCTAAGGGTTTGACCCTTTGGGGATCTGTAAGGAGAGATCACCAGTGATACGTCATGTCCACCCTTCAAGATCCAAATGTGAATTTCAATCATAGGTGTGATACACCATTCTCAAACACCCTAATAAAGAAAAGGTCTCATAATACTGATCTGAGAGAGAACTTCTGGAGATCCTCATCATATGAAAAATCAATGCGAACATAGTCATCCTTCATAAGACACACGTCGAGGAGAGCGTAATAATCCTATTTAAACCACAAGTCCAAGAGAGAGTAATCATCCACCAATAACCTTGGGTTGATTAGATAATAATCATCCTCATTTAACCCATGATCCAAGGAGAGCATAATCATCCTCATCATATAAAAACTCAATGGGAGAGGAATCATCCTCCTCTCTTAGGAGATAACAATCATCCATAAGTATCATCACTAGGGACACCATGCCCATATATTAAAACAATAGGTTCAACAACCAGATCCCATGAAGCACCACTGAAAATCATAATAATATAATAATGAAAAAATACAGGCTCAACAACAAGATCGCAGGTAGTACCTATGGGTATAAAAATAAACATAAGAAATAACATGGATCATAATTTAGTTCCCAGGAATAACATCCAGGCATCCCAAAGTGAAATAAATATACCTTGCATCAGGATCAACAATCACTAACTAGGAATCACATCTGATAGACATCACTAAATTAGTAATAAACATGTGAATGTATAAACAAAAGAGTAAGGGTGACTGAATACCTAAATGCAACACTATCACCACATACCCATGGGCTTAAAAGTCTGACACGAGTTCTTAGGTTACAACCGATACCATCTCTATGCAAATCGACGTACTAGATCAGGTTCGGTCAAACATTGGGGCACCCACTTAGTCCCTCAAGTCAAAACACTAAATAGGATTCCTAATTGGGATACTCATGGTCTAAACACAAGCCGTGACATCCTACTTAGGATCCTTATATGAAAAGGTAAAGGAGGAATCCTACATGGGATCCTCAAATGATAAGCAAGACTGAGGCATCCAATATAGGATTCTTAAAACAATACATCAATGAAGGCGTCCTAAAAGGGACCATTTATATTTGTATAAGAAGGGAGATGCATCCTACATGGGATCCTTGGAATGGTACATAGGTAAGGGTATCTTAAAAGGGATTACCTAGGTCATATAATAAGTGAATTCATCCCTCAAAAGATCCTCAGTATATGAATAATATAGAGGGATCCTCCTTGAGACCCTCTAGGTCAAAACATAAATAGAGGAATCCTATAGAGGATCCTAGAAAACAACTAGCATAACAACCTCTTAGGCCTAAAGGGAACATATCACAAGAGATACATACTTAAGGGAAATGTTATAATGGCATGGTCATGAGAGATAAATCATGGATCATATCAGATCAGGTATCACTCTCAAGAGAAACTGGATATGATTACTGGAGGAAGAAACTCTCCATTTAGATAAAATCTTAAAAATCCTCTCAGAATTCATCAAAACACCTCATGGGTCTTACCATCACTATATATATGAAAAGATACCCAAAATGGACAACTCATGGGTCCAATTTCTATTCCTGTTTGAAAAGATACGAAAAACCCGAGAAGTATTAAAAAAGGGGTAGTACATAATGTGTCTCTTTGAACACACGATGTGTACTCCCAAAGCCCCACTTGGGTGTATACTCTGCCCAGACTTGGCAAGTAAAAACCTAAGTACATGGTGTGAAAGAAAATTACACAACATGTACCCAAAACTGGGTACCTTCCCATGTACCTCAAATCACCTATCCATGTAATTGTTTTGGCCGTGTACTTCTACACAGTGTGCGACCCACATAAGGTATGGTAGTGTACTCTACATGGCCATGTTCCCCAACATGAGCATCTTGGCTGGGTACTCGGCTACATGACCTATTCCCAGTACACAATGTGTATACCCCAATACACATCATTTAATTTTAAAACTTCATCTTCCCTAAATATAAAGAACACACGATGTGTGTTACCTAAACCACACACCATGTAGATGGGTTTTCTTGAACAAAATACCTTCAAATCGCCTCGAAACCCATGTTTTTTTACTTCAGAAGTAGTCGATCAGGCCACAAGGGGCCATAAGTAAACATATAAGTGGTTTAAAACTTGGAAATGATTAAACTATGAATATTTACAATGAAACATATAAATTACCTACTTTTGGTCATAATCTGCCGAAGATTCACCTGTTTCCGCAGTCCACGGTTGCTGCATGATGATCTGGCGCATCCTGAGCTCTATGATGGTACCTCTCTCTGTATCCCTATCACTTTATCCTTCTCCACCTCCATCTCCTATATATATTGGTCATGTGAATTGGAATACATGAGGGAATACATGATAATCCAGGAGGAAAAGAAAGAATAGAAAAAGAAAATAAAGAAAATGAAGAAAAAGAAAAAGAAAAGAAAAAGGGGTCCGACTCGGCCCCGACACCCAACTTGAGTTTATACCCAACCTAGGAAAAACTCCCCATTCCATGACCAATGAAGGATAGATAATATCAATAAGATTCTGTATTCAAAATATATTTCCAATAAAATATGCATGAATACATTAATATTTAATTTATTAAATATTAAATATTATTTATTCTGCTAAAATTCAAAATAGCTTAAAATTCCACCAAAATCCTATACCAGGGTAAAAAACCTTTTTTGGGACCAATAGGGTGGTCAAAAAAATTATATGAGATATTATTATAGGGTAAAATCACCATTTTACCCCTTTCAAGCATTCAAAAGAAAAAATTTAAATTTCTACTCAAAATTATCATTCAAAAAAAACACGGGACCTTACAATATCCCCACAATAAACCTTATTGTCCCTGAGAAGACTTGGTGGTAAGACTAGAAGCTATTATCTCAACCTTAGAGTCTAAATAATCAATCTATCTTGTTCCTTTGACAACTGGTCTTATAGTGCTAACAACTATCTCCTACACCAAATACATTTAATTGCGATTGATATAGTACTACCCACCATAGGAATACCCTTATCGTTATCTTAAAACCAAAATTTGAGCACAACATCCCACGAAAAACATCTAATTTCAAATAAAAATTATGGTCACCACCCTCAAATGGCCAGCGGTGCACTCCCCACCATATGTATTACCTTAGATCGCTCCTTGAGCTTAATCTCAACAATATTTCTTCCTCAAATAGGGAAGAACATTTGAAAATAAAAGAAGCTCGGTGTAGGCCCGACACTCTCTTAGCATACTCAAGACGATTTCAAGATAGATCATAATCCTCCCTAACTAGGTGTACACTAAGATTATATAAAAGGGTGCGTACAACTCCTTCTGAGCTATGGTCAAAATAAAACAGGCCAATGTACCTTTAGCTAACACTTGACACCGCGTCTCCTTACAATGCATGTCTAGGGTCAACACTAGTAAACCTTCTTGTGGTAACCTATTTATTTCCAATGTCACCTCTACCATGGAGGGGAATTTTTCATTTAAACACAATTCTTGGGGAACCATTCCTATAACAAGTCTTTGAAACCATCAGTCCTCAGATCACACACAACCACTAACTGATTTATGATTCAAATGGTACCATGTGCAACCAGTGTAAACCTTTATCACATGAATCATCCTCCAATAGTTCATCCATTACAAGGATAATATGACTGTGATATAGACACATTCGTATCACAATCTAGAATCTCCCTTGGAAATTATCTTCAAAATTAGGCACCTCACACATGCCATGATTTATTCTATGACCACCCGTCACCCAACATTGTTCTAGTCACAAGCATCTACCCACACTCTGACTACATTAGCAATAGAAAAAACACTGATCGATCAGGATAGTCACCCAAATAGTTATACCCATCAAATCCAATCTTGATACTAAATCACCCAAGGTTCTTATTCAATAGATGAAGGAATCAACATACCTATAACCCAAAACTCAAGAACCTACTATGCCTCAATCTCAGAATGAGCATACAACTAAGATCACTTCCTAAAAAGGAATCTAAAAACATGGTCCAAACTATCCCATATATTTCCCTTGAACAAAATAAACGTTTACCTATAAGGATAAAAACTAGAAACATGGAATATAAGGGACCAATCCTCACAGAGCATCCTTATAAGGAACTTCTCCCTGGTGGTCACGATACCAATTTAAAAGAGAGAATGAATTGACACTCACTAAGAATTCACATACAGTAATACCCCCTCAAGGTCTAGTTCATGAGAAAAGTACTAGTAACTATCAACATCATACTCAGTGATCTGATTATATAACCAAAAACTAAGAAACAATTCCCTATAAGTAGTAAAATAGAAGGGAAGCATGTTCCATATCGACCTACATGGGCCGTTGCAACTCCCGTGCATGAGGACCGATTCATCAACCTTACAAAAAAACACCTCAACATAGATCCACATAACCTTCCAATAGAAATATATATATATATATATATATATGTATGTATGTATGTATTTTTGTAGACCTAGCTGAATAGAACTCACTCCTTAGTTAAAATCACATACTATAAGACCTATATGATGTGAAACCTACGTGTCAAATACGAATCATGAGATACCTCTTAACTTTGCCGAACAATATTTAAAATCCATCACTGGCCTCTTTCCAATGATCCAAGATCCAGAGATCCATAGTGAATCATAACATCCACACAACATGTGCATCACTCAAGGAAAAAATAATATAAAACTATAACATCACATACAAAAAAAAAAACAATCCCATACCCCTAGTAATCAGGACTTCTTACAAAAAAAAGTGTTCTTAAAGCACTAGTCTGATATCCATCATAGTTTCCAACATATCCTAATACTCCCATATACCATTTACTAAATAGTAAATACCATGAAAATAATACTCTGATACCACTTTGTAATGTACCAACCCAGATGCCACTAAAACGGTGCTCTGAGCCAGTTGGTTATGAGGACTAAAGTGCTCCTCTCCATACACTAGAGGATGCCGACTAGTAGTGAGGACATAGGTTGTGATATTGGGGAGACTATTCTCTTATATCAGAGTGAGAAAATAGAAAAAATAGATAAGTATAATACACAATAGTAAATGAACATATTACGAAAGTAGTAAATAAAATGAAGTAGAACATGCTATAATAATAAATGAAAACGCTATAAAATCCTGAATAGTTATTACATACATACAACACTGGTTACCCACTCAACTAAACATATAGATACAAGAGTACAAAAGAAACTGAAATAAAAATATAGGTCTGTACTACTAACTCTGAGCCAGACCACATACCCAGTCTCCAGACATTGCCGAACTACACCAGTCCAATCAGAGATACCTCCATGAGTGGATCCACTCAAACATGAAACTCTAGGCTCCAGAACTATCCACCATGTAAATGTGTTCAACCTAAAAAGTAGATATAAGGTCTACACATACACTGAGGTGCATGTGTAGGGGTGATAAATAATCTTATTAGGCTACCCCAATGATGAACCAATAAATATTCTCCTATAAGTGAATGCAAAACCAATATGCTTATCCTAGCAGAGACCAATGGAAAAGATAAGTAAAACCAATAAAAATGAAACCACAGTCAAACCCTGGGTATGTAATCCTAGTTAACTGTTCAATTTCCACCATATATTTCCATATCTATATATGTATACATATATAGTCCCATAACTATAAATATATACATAAATATGATTATTTCTGAGTGAGGTGAAATAAATAACATGAAACTAAAAATCAGTCAATCCTTGGGTCCATAATCCCAATCTCCTAGACATCATGTGTAAGGGAATTGAGCTAGATGTCATGGTACTCAAACCATGTATCATTAAGTCAATCTATGGGTCCGTACTTCCCATCGACAAACACTTACTTTGGTTAGGGCCAAAAATGTCTCTGAGAAAGTGTCACACCCCGACCACAGGTTTCTTTTATTTTTAATTATTTCTAAATGTTGGAACTTTTTGTGGAAGTTTAGGTTTGGGTCCCAGTTTAAATTTTTGAATATTGGGGCTTTTTGGTGGGTTTTAGGCCTATGCACGGGCACCAAACGGTTAGTAGAAATCGTTTGGTCAAACTGAGTACCCGTACGACTACTTCAAGAATGGATAGAAGCTACCATAATGTTCCCACACAGTCTCTTGAGTCGTACAGGGTAACCGTGTTGTTTCCCAGTATTCAATTAAATAGAATAAAATTAAATAAAATGTGATAAAAAATTTAAATAAAATAGTGAGAATGTTTTAACCATAATAATAATAATAATATTATTTTTGTGGATAATAATAATAATGTTATTAAAATTAAAATTATTATTATTATTAAAATTTTAGTTATTATTATCATTAAAATTGTTATGATTATTATTATTAAGATTTATAATAATAATAATAATATTATGTTATTATTATTATTAAAAATTTTATTATATTATTATTAAGTTTTTTTTGAAAACCCTAATTTTCTCTCTCCATCCTCTCTCCCCTTTCTCTCCTCACATAGCCCCCTTCCCTCGCCTTGTACATTCACCCCTCCCTAAACACCCCATTTTTCCGATACGCCACCCTCCGACGACGACTCTCCCTCGCGCGACCCTACCGACACCCTCCTCTCTAGCACATGACCAAGTCTACGACCTCTTCTTTGGAGTGAAACCTCACCAAAACCCTCCTCTGTTGCGTGCAACCCCTCCGATGGATGTTCCTCATCATCTGGAACTCCACTCCGACAGTCGTCCCTCCTCATGGTACTACCGACCTCTTCTCTCCCTCCAATGAGTATTATCGATTTCTAGGGGTTTTAATGGGGGTTTCTTGTTAAGACAAACCCTAATGGTTAGTGTTTGTGTATGGTTTGTGTTTCTTCTAATTTAGGGTACACTATTAGTCAGAGAGGCCTTTTTCTTCCTTCCATTGAAGTTCTGTTTCATCGTAACCCCTTTTAGGTAGGTGTCTCCATGCCTTACCTTTCCAATTAAATCCATATGATTCTTGGGTATTATAAATTAATTTTTGAACATGATTATCACCTTGATAAAGCACTTGGTTAATTTATTGATGTTTTTTCATGATGTTATAATTTGTTAAAAATAGAATTTTAAGTGAATATTTAATTATTCCAATGTGTTTTCACACCAAATGATGTTTGATCTTTTTTTATATATTGATAATCATGTTTTGCACATCCATAGTTCCTTTGTTTAGCTTATTGTATTGTTTTGGTGTTGTTAAAATTTGTTAAAACTAGTTTTTAGGGTAATTATTCAATAAAACCAATATGTTGGTGCCTTTAAAGTGTTTGATAAAAAACCATTGTTTTTTATAGATGAAATAAATCATTTTTATGATATTTGGACCTTGAAATATTTTGTTAACTTAGTATTAATTTCATCAATTTGGATTAATGTGGAAATTGGGTTCCTTTTTGGTTTAGCGTCTATAGTGTAATGTTTTGGGAAAGGGTTTTCATTATTTCAAAAGAAAGTTGGTTATGTTCTTGATATTTTTTGGAATGGTTTGGTTTGGTTCTTTAAGTGGTTTCTTAAAGTGATTTCAAATGTAGTTTTCAAAGTTAGACCTGTTTGATAATTGAGATGTGTTTTGGGTGTGTTTTTGGCATAAGGGCCTATTTGGTATATTTTATAAGGTTTCATGTTTTGATTGAAGTTTAAAAAGGATTTTTTAAAAGTGATAAGGTTTAAAAATCTTAAGGGCCCATTTGGATTTGCAAACATGAAAGCGATATTAGTTCATTTTAAATATTTTTTGGGAACTATTGTGTGATATATTGGGATTGAAAGTATTGAAGGCCCGGTTGGAACTTTATGTTGTGTTTGGAAATGGAATGTGGTTTTGAAAGTGTAAACACCTGATTGACATTTTGAAATGTTTATGAAGTGTTTTATGAGAATATGTGAAATGACATCCTAGAGGGAAAATTTAATGAAGTGATGCACATGTATGTATATATATATAGTGGGAACCTCTATAGGATGGATTTACCTATTATGGGTTATTGTATAGGGTGTCCATGTTTGGGGTAGGCAAGCGTGGTGATAGTAGGTAAGGTGATCCATGCATTCAAGGGACTCCCACTTACATAGTATAATACCACCATGGGTTCCTGGGCATCTTTTAGAGGATCGAATGAAGGTTGCTGTTCAACCATTATTAGACGAGTTGGTACCCCCTGGATTATAGATAGTCTAGGTGGGATGTGCCACTGGTTGGCTAGTTGAGGGTGGCCAGTTGGTGATAGACTTAGGGGCTTCACCATACACCAACAGGTGGTTCCGAACTGAGTACATCTATGGGTCTTCTAGGGATGTTTAAAATCACCCATGGTTACTATTTTTATCTACTTGTTTACTTTCCATTGCTTTTAGTTTTTAGCATGCACTATTAATTTATTTATTTATTTTTAGCACAATTCTGTATTGTTTTGATTATGTGTTTGGTTTAGTTTTTGGTATCAAAACGATTATCTATTTTGAAATGAAATGTGGCATGTGCTGGTTTTTAAAATGGGAAAGACTATGTTTTCTAAGTAAAACGTGAAAACCCTATTTTTATAACTATATTTCAAACTATAATTAATGTATTTTTTTGGAAATTAAAGGTATGGATTTTGTGGTGATAGCCTACTGAGCTGTGAAGCTCACACCCTACTTGTACTACTCAGTGTCGGTAGACCCGATCTATTTTGTAGGTTCTCTCTCTGGTTTATATTGTTGGTTCATGGGTATGATGTGGAGCAGTTTGTTTGGTAGAGGATGGTGGTGACCTTGAGGTCACATGGATATTGTTGTTACTAGTTTAGTTGGGTTTCATTCAGTTTCATTTTTGCATTTATTTTCCTGCCTTGTTTATCGGTTGTAACTAAATTTGTTTATTTATATTTTTGTAAATTTAGTTGTCATTAATTTTACCTTGTGTTCAGTTTCTATTTTTGATCCTGGTTGATTATGGTCTATAATCATTCCCCTTGTATTTTTTTGATGGCCGACACTAGTTTCCAGCACTTGGGGATTAGGAACGCCCTTCGGGCTATGCTGCAGAATGGGTTGGGTGTTGGGTCAAATGACATCCCAGGATGGTTCATGAAAAAATGGTATCAAATGAGGTTCTTATAATTTGGGGCGTCTGTTAATTGGAGATTAAGACTATCGGGACTCGTGAGGTAGGTGTGGGAAGGGCGTCATGAACCCTTGCTCATGCTAATCTTGGAGTTACCGGGAGTAATCTGGTAATTGAGTCTTTTTTCTTTATTTTGGGATTGAGGGATGATAATGGAGTCAAGCTGGTGTTACGTCATGATTTCACATGAAGTAGTGACCCATGTGGAGTCTGAGTACATGGTTTAAGCTCCTCTTATTTGTTAATTCTTACTTGGGATGTGAATCACTACCATGTCCCTAGGTTAATCATAACTACTAGTTCCTCATTTCGGCATTTTTGTGCTAGTGGTGGTTCACTTTGGTTCTAATTGATGTAAATGTGTTTTTGGAAAATGAATGGGGATTTATAAATAAAAATTATTTCTTTTAAATGGATTGAAATTGGTAAGATGAGTTTTAAAATTTATTTTTTTTGGTTTGATAATTCGGTAAATGTTTGGACTTGCTAATAAAATGGATTGGGTGCGACCTTTGGTACTCTTTACAGACGTTTTCACATGTGAAGGTGTGTTTGGAAAGTATGTGTTGGCGCATATGGATGGAAGAGTATGAACACATGTGCAAAAGTTCATTGGATTTTTTGGGTGTGTATTTGAAATTAAAGGCTTAGATTGGTTTTTCCTAAGAAAATTTAGAAGTGGTAATGATTTTGGAAATTGAATTTGGTTTAAAGAGAGGGTTTTGGTATTTGGAAAATGGCCTCGAAAGAAGGTAATTTTGAAATTTAAATGAAAAGGGTGGATTTTAAAAAGGGCTGTTTTGCTTATTCCTGTGTTTATTTAACTTTTAAGCTAGTTGTTTTGGATCAAGTTGTTCCATTTAGTTTTATTTTGTTTTGATGAAAGTTTTGGTTTATGTTTTCCATGTTGTTCAGAAAATGTCGCTCAGAAAGGTCCCCAAAGTTTTGGATAAGTCATGCCTAGTTTTTGGTTCTTCTCGAATGTTTCCTATTATTCATGGTGATTGAGGTCAGTTAGAGGTAGTGGAGTTTCTTGAGGAAGTAGAGTGAATCTTAATGATGTTGGGAACTCTTGAGGCTGTTAGAGTTCGAGCTGTACTAGGGTTTTTTAAAGGTCCAACTCTACACAGATGAGAGTTGTTCACCCTACCATCGTTGCATCTATTTGTGTCATCTAGAGAAGTTTTGTAGGGAGCATCAATCGAATAAGGAGATGCGACTTAGGGATATTAGTGCCTGACTATGAGTCTGGAGATGCTTCAACTATCATATCCCCAGCCACAAGTCTCATGGTCAAGCTCACGCACAGTAAGGAGTTTCCAAGGGTATGTGAAACCTTAGCCCAGATTCATTCTAAGAATTGGGATGGAAGTATCTAAAGTTTCCCTATTTTGGTATTGTTTCCATTGTGATTTCATCTTATCATCTTAAAAGTGTGATGAAATTTTCCTTTTTCAATATAAATGGTTGTGTTTTTCTAAATGTGTCTTTTTGAATTATTAGTTATCTTTAAAGTGATACCAACCCTTGTGTGGATTGGTTTCGGTTTTTGTGGTGCTCGTTTGGTGATGTGAGTTCTTGGGTTTTGTGGGAAGTGGTAAATGGTGTATTTGGTTTTGGATTGAGTTCTTATCATGGGTTTCCCCTAGTTTCGTGGGATGAACATTTTTAGGAAACCACTAGTTTTGGTAGTGGTGTTGTTTCGCTTGTGCTAAGGAAACTGGATTAGTTTGTGTTGGAAATTACCTAGTTCCTAGTTGTGGTGAGGGTTTTTTTGCTGGTATAGAGAAGTTATGTTAGTTCTTGGTGTCCCGGTATTCCAGGTTTCTTGTAGTGGATTTTTCTGTTTAAGTCTCAGTGGTTCTCTTCATCTCATGTGGAGAAGTCAGGTAAGTTTGGGTTGGGAGTTCTTACGTTGCCCCCCTCTACGGGGTGGTGTGTTTGGGTTTTAATTTACGTGCTAGTTGAGTCTTTGTGGTGGGGAGAACCATATTTTTTTTATCTCATTATCTTACACTGTGGTTTCTTTTGGATTGGTTAGGTGTGACATGTGGAGTGAAAGGTTACCCCAAGGTTTTCGGTTTCTCTTAGTTTTGACTGGGAATGCATTCGAGTTTTGGCTATCTTTGGGCTTGGTGACTTTTTTGGGGTAGAAAGTGTTTGTGGTGGGGAGAATTCTCACACCCCAACCATGGGTTTCTTTTATTTTTAATTATTTCTCAATATTGGACCTTTTGGTTGAAGTTTAGGTTTTGGTGCTGGTTTAAATTTCTAAATATTGCAGGTTTTTGGAGGGTTTTAGGCCTGTGTACAGGCACCACACTGTTAGCAGAAACCATGCAGTCAACTTGGGTACCCATGTGTCCGCTTTGGAAAAGGGTTGAAGATACCACGCGATTCACTCATGGTTACTTGAAATGTGAAGGTTAACCATGCAGTTTCTCAATATTCAAATAAATAAAATAAAATAAAGTAAAATGAGATTAAAAAAATTAAAATAAAACAATGACAATGTTTTGACCATAATAGTAATAATATTATTGTTGTGGATAATAATAATAATATTAAAATAATAATAATAATTATTATTAAAATTTTTATTCATATTATTGTTATTATTAAGATTTATTATTATATTATTATTATTATTATTATGTTATTATTATTTTTATTAGTAAGTTTATTATATTATTATTAGGGTTTTTTTGAAAACCCTAATTTTATCTCCCCCTCATATCTTCCTTTTCTCCCCCTCATGCAACCCTCTCCCATCTTCCCTCTCCCTGTGCGGACGCCCCTCCCTGTGCACTCCCTTCTTCTGGCACACCACCCTCCTCTGGTGGATCTCCCTCATGTAACCCCACTGGCGCCCTCCTCTTCAAAACGTGACCTCGTTGACATCCACTTCTTTGGAACATAACCCCACTGATGCCCTCCTCTTCGGCACATGACCCACTCCGACGGCCGTACCTCCTCCCTCAACACTCCCCTCCGATGGTCGTCCCTTCTCATGGCATGACCATACTCTTCTCTCCCACCTCTGGTGAGTATTCTTGATTTCTAGGGGTTTTAATTGGGGTTTCTTGTTTAGACAAACCCTAATGGTTTGGGTTTTCATGTGTTTTATGTTTCTTTAGATTTAGGGTATGTAGTTAGTCCAGGAGGCCTTGTTCTTCTTTATGTTGAATCCCCATTGCATCCACACCCCTTTGAGGTAGGTGTTTCCAAGTATTACCTTTCTAATTAAATTTATATGATGCTTGGGTTTTATAAATTAATTTCGGAACATGATTCACACCTTCATAACGCATTGGGTTAATTTATTGCATTGTTTTCTTGATGGTATAATTTGTTAAAAATAGCTTTTGAAGTGAATATTTAATTATTCCTATGTGTTTTCACACCAAATGATGTTTTATCTTTTTTTATAATTTGATAATCATGTTTCACACCTCCATGGTGCCTTTGTTTAGCTTATTTTAGTGTTTTGGTGGTGGTAAAAATTGTTAAAACTAGTTTTTAGGGTTATTCTTCAATTAATCCCATGTGTTGGTGCCTTTAAGGTGTTTTATTAAATTCCCATTGATTTCATAGATGAAATCAAGCCTTGTTATGATATTTAGCCCTTGAAATATTTTGGTAACTCAGTATTAATTTTATTAATTTGGATTAATGTAGAAATTCGGTGCCTTTTTAGTTTAGTGGCTATAGTGTAATGTTTTGTGAAAGGGTTTTCATGGTTTCCAAAGAAGGTTGGTTATGTTTTTGCAATTTTGTAGAATGGTTGGGTTTGGTTCCTTTTGTGGTTTCTTAAAGTGGATTCAAATGTAGTTTTCAAAGTTTGACCTATTTGATAATTGGGATGTGTTTTGGGTGTGTGTTTGGAATAAGGGCCTATTTGGTAATTTTATAAGGTTTCATGTTTTAATTAAAGTTTGGAAAGGATTTTGTAAAAGTGATAAGATTTAGAGATCTTAAGGGCCTGTTTGGATTTGCAAATATGAAAGTGATATTAGGCTGTTTTAGAATTTTTTGGGAACTATTGTGTGATATATTGGGATTGAAAGTATTGAAGGTCTGATTGGCACTTTATGTTGTGTTAGGAAATGGAATGTGATTTTGAAAGTGTAAACACGCTATTTGAAATTTGAAATGTTTATGAAGTGTTTTATGAGATTATGTGATGTGACACCCTAGTTGGAACCTTCAATGAAGTGATACACATGTATGTATGTATATATATATATATATAGTGAGAACCTCTATATGAGGGATTTCCCTATTGTGGGTTATCATATAGGGTGTTGATGTTTGGGTTAGGCAAGTGTGGTGATGGCAGGTAAGGCGAGTCACATGTGCGAGAGACTCCCACTTACACAATATAATACTGCCATGGGTTCCAGGGTATCTTTTAGAGGATCGAGTAACGATTGCTAATCTACCCCGATTAGACGGGTTGGTACCCCCTAGATTGCAGATAGGCTAGGTGGGATGTGACACTAGATTGGTTAGTTGAGGGCATCCAGTTGGTTATAGACTTAGGGGATTCATCATACACCGATAGGTGGTTTGGAACTAAGTATGTCCAGGGGTCTTCTAGGGATGTTTAGGATCACCCATGGTTACTATTTTTATGTGCTTGTTTTCTTTTTGTTGATTTTAGTTTTCAGCATGCACTGCTTATATATTAATTAATTTATTTTCATCACATCCCATTATTTTTTTGACTAGGATATTTGGTTTAGTTTTCTGTATGAAAAGGATAATCTATTTGGAAAATGAAATGTGGCGTGTTTTGGTTTTTAAAATGGGAAGGACTATGTTTTCTTGGTAAAATGTGAAAAACCTATTTTTATAGCTGTATTTCAAACTAGAATTTATGAACTATTTTTGGGAAAGGAAAGGTATGGATTTTATGGTGATTGCATACTAATCTATGAAGTTCACACCCTACTTGTACCACTCAGTGTTGGTAAAACTAAGCTATTTTAAAGGATCTCTCTCTTATTCAGGTTGTTGGTTCATGGGTCTATTGTGGAGTGGTTTGGTTGGTAGAGGATAGTGGTTACCTCGAGGTCACTTGGAGATTGATGCTAGCAGTTTATTTGGGTTTCATTCATTTTCAGTTTTGAATTTATTTTCCTGCCCTGTTTATCTGCTGTAACTGAATTTGTTTATTTATATTTATTAGAAATTTAGTTTTCATTAGTTTTGTGGTGTGTTCAGTTTCTGTTTTTGATCCTAGTTGATTATGGGATAAAATCGGTCCCCTTGTATTTTTTTTGATGTCTGACAATTGTTTCCAGCTCGTGGGGATCGGGAATGCCCTTTGGGCCATGCCGCAGACCAGGATGGGTGTCGGGTCAGATGACATCCAAGGCTGGTTCATGACAGCAAGCTACATCACCATAGGGGGATACTCTTCCTACACCAAGGTTCACCCTCACTCTCCTCCAATCACCGTAACAATGTATTCTTGTGAAGTACGTCTGGACATCTTGGAAACGGTCATTGATCTAGAATCCTTGCTTCTCATGCCATGTAAATCCAATCCAATGTCTGATCCCTAGGTCCTGGTTCATAGGTGGTCATGAAAATGAGACTTTGATAAACCCTAAGACTCTGAACCTTAGGCAATCTATAAGGATAGGTCATCAGTGAGACATCATTCCCAACCCTTGAGATCCAAATGTGAATGTCAATCATAGGTGTGATATTCCATGCTCAGACAACCTGATAAATAAAAGGTATCATAAGCATGATCCTAGAGAAAATGTCTATAGATCCTCATCATATGAAAAATTGAGGAGAGAATAGTCATCCTACATAAGACATAGATCGAGGTGAGAATAATCATCCTCCATAGACCACAAGTCTAGGAAAGCGTAATCATCTACTAACAACCCTGGGTTGAGGAGAGAGTAATCATCCTCATTTAACCCATGAGTTGAGGAGAGCATAATGATCCTCATCATATAACAAATTGAGGAGAGTAGATTCATCTTTATCACTCGAGAGAGCATAATCATCCATGAGTATCATTACTAGGGATGTCATGCCCATATATCAAAATCACAGGCTCAACATCCAAATCCCAGGAAACATATCTAGAAATCCCAATGATATTATAATTAAAAAATACAGGCTCAATAGCCAGATCCTAGGTAGTTACTCTAGGTATACAAATAAACATATGAAATAACATGTCCCAAAATATGGGTCCCAGGAAGAACGTCTGGGCATCCCAAAGAGAAAGAAAGATGCCTTGCGTTTGGCTCAATAGCCACCAACAAGGAATCAACCATGGTATACATCTCTACATCAATAATAAACATGTGAACGTATAAATAAAAGAGTGATGGTGGGGGAATGCCTAAACCCAATACTACTAAAATAACCCCATCAGCTTTCAAGTACATCATAGGTTCTAAGGTGACACCAGCTACCATCTCTACCCAAATCCAACATACTAGATATGGGTCGGTCAAACAATGGGGCACCCACTGGGTCCCTCATGCCAAATCACTGAAGGGGGCATCCTACTTGGGACCCTCAAGGTATAAACATAAGTGTTGACATCCTACTTGGGATCCTCAGCTGAAAAGGTAAAGGAGGAATCCCACATGGGATCCTAGAATGTGAAGAAATATTGAGGCATCCTACACGAGATCCCGAGAACAACACATAGGTGAACGTGTCCTACCGGGGTCCCTTTGTATTTGTATAATAAGGGAGATGTATCTTACATGGTATCCATGAAATGTTACATAGGTTAGGGGATCCTATAATGGATTCCCTAGATCAACTCGTAAGTAAAGGCATCCCTTAGGGAATCTCAGTATAATAAGAAGATAGAGGCATCCTCCTCAGGATCCTCTAGTTCAAAACATAAACCAAGGAATACTATAGGGGATCCTAAAAAACAACTAGTCTCATAACCTCTTAGGCCTTAAGGGAACATCTCAAAAGGGATATTTCCTCAAGGTAAAGGTTACAAAGGCATGGTCATGAGAGATATATCATCACTCATCTCAGATAATGTCTCACTCTCAGGATACACTAGATATGATTATTTTAGGAAGAACCTATCCATTCAGATAGAATCTTGAAAATCCTCCCATAATCCTCAAAACACATCATAGGTCTTACCATTGTGATCTATGTGAAAATATACTCATAATGGACTACCATGGGTCAATTTCTAACTCATGGGAAAAATAATAAAAAAAATTAAAAAGGTTAGAAAAAGGGGAAGTACACAGTGTGTCTCACTGAGCACATGACGTGTACTCCCAAAGCCCCACTTGGGCGTGTACTCTAGCTAGACTTAGTGTGTAAACACCCAAGTACACAACGTGCAAGATGAGTACACAACATGTACCCTAAACGGGGTACCTGCCTCTATCCCTCAAATAGTCTAGCCATGTAATTGGTATGGATGTGTAATTCTGAAGGGCGTGCGACCCACGCGGGGTTTGGTCTTGTACTCTACATAGCCATGTGGCCCTACAGAGGTATCCTGATTGGGTAATCAGCTACACGGATGAGTCCTATTACATGGAATGTACACCATAGTCACGACGTGTATTTTAAAAACTTCATCTTATCTAAATAGGAATAACACACAATGTTTTTTCCTTGAACCACACGCCGTGTAGATGGGTTTTCCCAAATATAAAACCCTAAAATTTCCCCAAAACCCCCATTTTACCCCAAAAGTAGTATATCGGGCCATAATGTTCCATAATAAAGAATATAAGTGGTTTAAAACTTTGAAATGATTAAACTATGGGAATTTACGATGAAACATAAAAATGGCCTACCTTTGGGAAAAATCCTCGGGATATTTTCCCGTTTCTATAGTCTACATTTGCCGCATGACGATCTGGTTCAACCTAATCTCCACGAAGGTACCTATATCTATCTCCCTATATATTTCTCTTTCTCCCTATACCTATCCTCTATATCTCAGTTTCACGAAGGGGTAGTCATAGGGGAATACATGATAAGTTGGGAGTAAAAAAAAGAAAAGAAAAAGAAAAAGAAAAGAAAAAGGGGCCTGACCTGGCCCTAGTGCCCAAATCAAGTTTATGCCTCACCTAGGTTAAAATCCCCATTCCGGACTGAAAGGAAGAGACAAAATATTAATTTTATTCTCCATTCAAAAGATATTTCCAAATGAACATGTGTGAGTAAATTAATATTTAATTTATTAAATATTAAATATTAATTATTCTACTAAAATTAAAAGGACTCAGAATTCAACCAAAATCCAATACTAGGGTAAAAACCCTATTTTGGGACCAAAAAAGTGGACAAAAAAAGTATACAAGATTATATGCTAGGGTAAAATTACTATTTTATCCATTTCAAGCAACTAAAAGCAAAAATTAAAATTTCTTCTCAAAATTCTCATCCATAAAAACACAGTACCTTACAAAATAGGAAGTGTAACGATCATAAAAAGTTTGGTGGGGGTGGTTATTTGTAGTGGGACTCATATATGCTATCTATAGAAGCCATTATCATGACCCTAACATACTATTAGTGTGTAAGGATCAGAAACACTTGACATACTTGTCTCGTGCCCCCAAATTTCTCCAATGCTTGTGGCCTCCGAGGCCATCTATAGAGGTTCTTCCAGGCCATGTGCATACCTCATTATTTACAGGTATCTTTCGCTCTAAAGGATACTATATCATAATAATATACTTTAAAGTTCACAGATATCCAACCATAGGCCTCAGGAGTGAATAACCTTTATAGAATGGATGAATTTTCAGTAGAGGTTGATGTGGGCCTAGATTGAGTGAATGATAATATATTTGTTTCATATTCTATGTAAAATTATTTGTTTGATATAGGTTCCTCAAACTCATTTATATCATTCCTTTTTTATGTTCTCAAACATCCAATGGAGCCCATGTCTTTTATTATGGAGTTGGCAACACCTCTTGGAAGGAGACAGGAGTAGGAGTTTTGTTGTCCATCCAGTTCTCCACTGATGGATGATGAAAAGTTAGTCTAGGATTTCCTAGTTCTCAATATGAATCTACTCAACAACATTATCAAGATGGATTTTATTTTTTCTCATCTTATTGAGATATATTTTTATCATCAACATGTTTCATCATTTATTATCATTGAGATATTTTAGGTTTTTTAGGGAGAGTGGTATCTGAGGTATGGTCATAAAGGACCTTCCCTCCTAGATATCATGAGTTTTTTCTACAATTTATATTGATATTTATGACATTTCTTCTATTCGTGATCTTCCTATGGATGTTCATGAATTTTACTATGTTTTCCGAGATTAATTCTTAAATCTTCCAATAGAGAGGGAGGATGAGTTTTTGATTGATCTGGTGCTAGGTATGTAGCCAATTTGTATACCCATTTATCTTATGAAATCCAATGAGATGAAAGAGATAAATATCTAGTTATATGATCTAATAGAGAATGGTTTTGTTCATCCTAGTGTTTCACCATGGGAAACCCCTATGATTTTTTCTAAGGACAATGGTTCAATTCATTTGTGTGTGGACTATCAAAAATTAAAACGGGTGAAGGTAAGAAAAATCACTCTTTTCCCAATATGGATGACTTGTTTGATCAATTAAAGGGGTGAAGTGGTTTTTAAAAATATATCTTAGGTCAATTTATCACCAACTCAGGGTTCATGAGTCTCATATTCTAATGAGCACTTTCAAGAGTAGGTAAGGCCGTTATGAATATATTGTAATGCCTTTTGGTATGAATAACACTCCTATAGTTTTCATGGATTTAATGAATCATATATTCCATTAGTATATTGAAACATTTTTCATTGTATTTGTGGATGATATCCTGGTTTATTCTATATCGGAGCATAATCATGAGAACCATTGGAATTTGGTTTTGGAAATATTGAGAAGTCACTATCTTTATGGGAAGCTTTTGAAATGTTATTTCTAGATCTAAGAATTGAATTTATTAGGGTTCCATATTTCTAAGCATGGCTTATCAATTGATCTTGAGAAGGTAAAATTTGTCTTTTCATGGTAGGAATTTTGAAACATCATTGAGATATAATGTTTCCTTGGTCTTGCTAGATACTATTCATGTTTTGTCAATGATTTATTAAAGTTAGAATCACCCTTGACTTTTCTTACTAAGAAAAGGGTATAAGTTCAAATGGTATGTTAAATGTTATACTTATTTTGATGAATTTAAATGGATTTTGACATCAACACCTATTTTAATCTTACTTGGGATTGATAATGGGTATGTGGTTTACTGTGATGCTTTTAGTACTGGTTTGGGATGTGTTGTTATATAGCATGACCATGTTGTAGGCTATGGATCTTGTCAGCTTTGGCCACATGAGAATAATTGACCCACTCATGATTTTTAGCTCACCACAGTTATGCATGCACATAAGTATTGACACCACTATCCTTTTGGGGAGAGGTTCATGGTATTTTATGATCATAAGAGTTTGAACTATAAATTATCCTAGAATTACCTAAATCTGAGGCAGTGGTGATGGGTATAATACCTCCAAACATTCTATTTTGACATTTCCTACACCCTAGGGAAGGGGAATATCATTGCTGACACTCATAATAGGAAATATAAACCATAAACAATTTTGGAATTTAAGGAAGAGTGGAACCTGATGGGTTTTTATCCAGTTGCATCTAGATTATTAGGGGGATGATTTAGGTATAGTTTTGGCCATTGTTAAATTATTTTCATCCCCCCTTTAGTTAATTATCTTGAGACAATAATAGTATGATTATTTTAGAGGAATTATTGAAACCTTTAATGGAAAGGAGACTATTTCAGGTTGGTCTCTCCCTTTTGATGATTTTCTCCACTTCATGGATCAAGTTTTCATCCCAATATCTGTGAGGAGTTATGTCTTACATGATTTACATAATTATTCATGGGTCATTCACCCTATAATGATAAATATGTATTGTGACATGAGATAGTGTTTCTTGTGGCTGATTATGAAGTGTGATATTATTAATTAAGTGTCCCACTATTACACCTGCTAGCAGATAAAGGTAGAGAACCTGAAAACTTTTGGTTTTCTCAAGGATCTTCTAATTCTAATTTATAAATGGGATGATGTGACCATGGAATTTTCTATAAGATTTATATGGAATCTCTGAGGGAATAATTATATCTGGGTGGTGTTCAATCAATTGATGAAATATAATCATTTTATTCTGAACAGGGACTCCATCAAGGTTAAAGATTTGGGTAAGCTATATGTGTAGGATATTAGGAGGTTTCATTGGGTTTCTCTATCATTGTATTGGATAGGGATCCCAAGTTTACTTCTATATTCTAGAATATTCTCCAGGAGGTGATGAGGACTCAGATCAAGTTGAGTGAAACTTATCATCCATAGACAAGAGGTTATACAAAGCATTCTATTCAGATCACAGAGGATATGCTCCATGCCTATGTCCTAGATTTAGATGAATCATGGGAAAACCATTTGGTACTGGTTTATTTTTCTTATAACAACAACTATCAGTGTTCAATCTGAATGGGTCTCTTTGAGGATTTCTATGGTCACCCATGCAGGTCACCTCTTTGTTGGGAAGATGTGAAAAATATTCTCTTGTTGGGATGAGTCTTTTTCGGAAGATGTTGGCAAGTATTGAGAAAATACATTGATGATTTATTGCAACACAAAGTTGGAAGAAATCATATGAGGATATTCAACATTATCCTTTTATGTTTTCTATTGGTGAATATTTTTTCTTGAAATTTTATTCTCAGTTGGGTCACCATTTTCTTGGGAAGTAGGGAAATCTAGATATAAGATATGTTGGACCATTTTAATTCTCTGAGAATCTTGGGTAGGTTACTTATCGACTGGAATTTTTGGTTCAATTGATAGGTATCAATTATTTTTTGACATATATCAGCTCTAGAAGTACTATCCTGATCCTTCCTATGTTCTGAGTTCAGAAGAGATTAAGTTAGAGACAAATGTCTATTTTCTAGAGAAACCAATGGAGATCATTGATTCTTAGGTGAAGGAATTTCATGGGAAGTCTATTATATTGGTCAAAGTGTTATTGTAGGATAGATCAGATTATCAGGAGACTTATGAGAATTAATCATTGGTTAGAAAGCAGTGGCCTCACCTATTTCTAGAGAAATATACTTCCATGCGACTTCCCAGAGATGGGAAGTCCTATGGTGGGAATATTTTATCATCCTGGTATAAATTTATGATCTTTTTTATTTTTAAGGTTTTGTTAATCATGTTTAGAATGCATTAGAGGTGTTTAGGGGGTTTTCTATTGGGTGATAACTGCGTGGAAAGTTCACATCATGAGTTTTGTTCATAATATGAATCCATCAGTATAAAGAAGTAATCAATTTGCTTTGAAGCATGAAAAAAATTCAAGAAGTGAAATGAATTAATGTCTTGAATTCATTGATTAAGATTCTTAATCTAAGTAAACACCTTTTTTGGTTTGTATACAATCATGGAAAATAATATAGTGAATCAAGGATTCACGACATGAATCATTCATGACTTATAAGTTTTTATGCGTTGAAAGACAAAATCCTTATTAATTCATTTTACAGCCTCCTCCCTCAAACTCTAGGACTCTTCAAGGTGATTTTTGGTGGTTCCTTATCTTCCAGATAGATTTTTTTAGAACATTGAACTCTGGTGGAGTTGGTTTCTCTTCCTTTGTTAAGAATTTAACTCTGGTTGAGATATAAGTATTCAACAATGATAATGGGATCAGTAGATCATTTTATTACAATTATTTGATTCTTTATAGATCCATTTTTTGTATCAAAATTCCTTTTTGTGTGTAGATTACATTGTGGGAGGTGTGTGACTAAAATTTGAGGTAGGTGGTTTCGTATTTATCCTATATTGGATGAAATATAATTTCTCTATGTTTTATAAATTGTTTTATAAATAATTTTCATGATAATAGGATGAATTGATTTGTGTTTGTAAATGGGTTTTTCTAAAAATATGGTTTTCTCCTTTTCTTTGGTAAATAAAAGGTTTTTTTTCAAAGAATTGTGAAATGGATCGAAAAATGAGTGTTCAAAGTAGTTTTTTATGGAAATAAAAAGGGTGTTTTAAATTTTATTGTGAATTGTATAAACCATTTTGAAATGATTTGATGAATTCAACACATTGTAGGACCCCAGGACACCCTAAGAGGGGAGGGGTGAATCAGGGTGTCAACTTTTTCTTCCTAAAGTGGTGGATCTTGTTCCCATGTTGGTAGGAACTACTTAAACCTGTATGATGGATATGATCAGCAATGAAACATTCACATGCAAAGATATAACACAAAAATTTTACTTGGTTCACCACTAAGGGCTACGTCCAAGGAGAATACGCTGAAAAGTTATTGGTTGTACCAATTTCCACTAATTTTGACTAGTTATGGATTACAATGGTTCGGGCACAATCACTCTATCCCAGACTCACTGCCTTTACAAAGGTTCAGGGATAGCACACTGCGTCCCTCGGGTCACTCCCGTTGACTCCCCCTGGCTCACTGTCGTTGGTGAAGTCCCACTCAGTTTATAGACATGAATGTCTCTTTAATAGATTTGCATTGAAGTCTTTGTCTCCTGTTCAGCATGAGACTTTTCTTGCTTTAGGGTTCAGAGTTGATGCTCTTTTCAGTTCAAACCTTCTTCATTAGTGTAATGACTAATACACTAGATCCTCTTGTCTTCGTTTGCCTGAATCACAACCACTGATGTGATTACTCAATAAGTGAAGATCAGCTTAATTGGCATTGTCAGAATCAGTTCTCCATGTATGCATGAGATCATGCATTTATCATTTAGATTTCCCCGTTAATCTCTCTTTGCACCGAAAGTATCAGGAAATCTTTCAGCTCTCGTTCAACTCCAGAAAGGCGGGCGCACTCCAACAACACCTGGCGCTCCTTTTCAATCCCGGTGCGCAAGTCTCAATACGGTGTGCAAGTCCCAATACGGCGCACAAGTCTTCGGCGCGCAAGTCCAAACTGGCGTGCAAGTGTCACCAAAGCACCTGCACGACACTGCCTTCTTGAACTTCAAACCTGCGCAACTCACTTTCTTTCTTGCCCAAATCACCTTGGGAGTGCAACCATCAACCAGCGCGCAACTTCTAAGAGCTGGAACACAAGTCTCTCCAAACCACTTGCGTGACCACTCACCACTTGCGCGACTCCTACACCTGCGCGACAAGAGCTCTGATTTTCTCTAAGGGTTGAGCTCGTGGGAAATGAGGAGGGGTGGTCCTCTATTTATAGGAAAACTTGTCAACCTGCACGACGGCACGCAAGTCACCCCTCAGCGTGCAAGTCTCGGCGTGCAACTCAACACCCCTATCTTCTTCTCAGTGATTTGAATCCTTCAGCAACTCTTCTGCTTTCATCACAAACTCCACTATCGTGATATGTATTCTTTGAAGGAACAACTTTAGCATCATCATCTTCTGAGACAATGTGATGTGCATGGCCATATCATAATTTCAATCTCCGTATGGCCATCTCAGAATTCCAATACCTTGCACATTGTCTTCTTCTTTAGCTGTCATTAACTACTTCATGCAAAGCATATGATTCAATTCTTCAAGAAGTCTCTTACATGGTTGTCATACAATCATGAGGTATTGCATAGTATTCATCAAAACCCCATTCTTCTTTAATCATCCTCAGATGAATTATAGCTCACATTCTTCATTGTTGTAAACAATGTGTCACATTTGACACATGTTCTTTGAACTTATGATTAGTACAAAAATCGTCTGAATTTCCATTCCTCCATTTCATTGGAGTACTTCTTGATCTCCTTCATTTTGATCTTCATTGAAAACTATTGAAAACAAATACAACCTTATATACAAAGTGGTTCCAACAATCTCCCCCTTTGTATTTTGTTGTCAATACCTTATACATCTTCTGAAATGATTTCATCAATTTCAAAATGAGAACCTTATCTTCAATCAACTTTTCTTTTCAAACTTTCATTTCACTTTCTCTCCCCCTTATTGACAAGAAATACGAAGCGCATGGTAGGAAGGGTATCAATCCATAATTAAGAAATTTTTCATTAATCATTTCACTCTAAGTCCACTTGAGCAATGCTCGATGTAGAAAACAAGAGGATTTGATTAAGTCAACAAGGCTGTCCATTATTCATAGATCACGATACCGACATGGGATGAGAACTCATGTATTTTGTCTTCAAGTGTTTACCACTTTTATTTCACATAGAAAAAATCAAATGCGGTAGGGAATAATCAACTTGATACTCCTGCACTCACATCATCAAATAGATCAAAAACATTCAAGTGCTATTGGTAGGATAAGTGACCTTTGGGAACATCCATTCTTCTTATGTCACTGGTCAATTCAGTTACTCCCCCTTTGTAGAATGATCTTTTATCTGAGTGACCAAGGGATAAAGATTGAGAAATGGCATACCTTCTCCATTGACATGTTCTTCAAGAAATTCACAGAGTAACTGCATTTGAGTCTAGCTGGAGTTAATATTGATTGAAAGAGTGATTTTGGAAGCTTATTCATTTTTATCCCCCTCAAGGGAAACACTCCTCATCATCTTAATCAAGAGTGATCCTTCACCATATTAATCATTGAATATAAATTAAAGAATCTTACAAGGTTGGAAACATCTTTATCTTATCTATCAAGAGTTGACAACATTCACTACTTGTCAGGTTCTCCCCCTGAGAGCATTCTTCACCTTCAATTCCCTGCATTATTAGCACAAATAAAATACAAAAATGATTAAGGGAATAAGGTGGTTCCTCCTTGCTTCATCAACATGAGCTGCATGGTTGAGGTTCTTTTCTCAACCAAGTTCCTCTGTTCACCCCAGTCTTCATGCTTGCATATTTGAACATATGTTCTGACATCTGTTGATGTGGCATGCCTTTCTTCACATTGTCTTCTACTTTGTGTGGGGAATCGTTCTGCTTAACAGCCATCATGAATGATACATTCTTACTCCTTTTAAGGACTGCTTCTTTCTCTGGTATTAAGGTTAGGAAACCTTTTGCAATGTGACCATATTTCTTGCATCTCTCACACAGAACTTCTTTAACATGTGTGTTTATCTTGGTTTGCAATCTCTCCTGCACTTTGTCTTCATCACGTGAAAGTTTCTCTTTTCCTTTAGCACTATCCTTGGCCTTTTCATCTTCAAGATTCCTCATTCTTTTCAAATCTTCTATACAAATGACCAATATGTCATTCGGAACTATTGCAGCAAGTTTGGATCTTCCACATGGGTTCATCTGAGTTTCATCGCACTCAGTTTTTCTTTTGGATGAATGGCCCTTCAATTTCATGGATCTAAAATCCTGGGTCTTCTCAAATTCCCTTCTTGATATCCTCATGGAGAAATGTGTGTTTGCACTATTCTTCTGATTTCTTCCCAAGGTACTCGCTTCATACTTAGACAACATCAGAGGTCTTCTGTTCATATCAACTCTGGATATCTGTTGACATAGGCATGCACAATTCTTGTGACCACTGCCGTTGCATACATCACAGATGTTATCAAGCATTCCAAATCTGTTTGTTGTAAACAGATGCTTCTATACCTGCAGATGTTGCTTCTTCTTCTATGGATTTTTTCCCTTTGATACAGGATTTATTTGTGCTTTTCCATTAAAGGGATTGTACTAACAATCCAGTGCACAATGACCAAATCTATTGCAGCACCAACATTGACCCACAAATCTTTTCTTCTTTGTATCTTCTGTATGAGGTTGTTGGGCCATCTTCTTAATCTTTTGTTCTCTATTTGAGGAACCAACTTACTCCTTTCTCTTCCCATCCACCCTAACCATGGTGGTAGGTTTCTTCTTCTCACCTTTCCTCATCCATACTTGTTTAGAATTTTTCTTCCAGCCTGCACTGATTATGGGAACGCATTTAGAAACCTGAGTACAAGATGATTTGGATGGTACCTTCACTTCCTCAGTTTCTTGTGATAGATCAATGAGTGAAGTCATGATCTTCTTATCACATGTTGGAGGTCTTTTGACAATAGAATCCTCTAGTGATAATTGAGTACCAACAACAACTGATTCTTGATTTGGATAATCAAGAGTTGTCATAATCTTCTTGTCACATGTTGGAGGTATTTTAGCTTTGGATTCCTCCAACAAACATTGAGTACCAGCATCACTAATTTAATTCTTTTGTGAAGTATAAATATGTGTATTCTCAATCTTGGTCAACTGGGCTTCCAATTTTTGACTCTCAATATTGAGGATGATCTTCTGATCTTCAATCATGATCATCTTCTCTTCACAAGTCTTCTTCAATATTTCAACCTCATCTTCATGCATCATAACTTTGTTTTGTAACAACGAGTCATGTTACTTTAATTTCATGGAAGTTTCTTCCAAACACAAACTCTTGACTTCTTTTCTTTTTTTAGCTCAACTTCAAGTGCATGGATCTTTTCTTTTAGAGTCTTATTGACTTCCTCTTTTTCTTCAAAGACTTTAACCTGTTTGGTGAGCTTCATACTTTCCAGAACTTTTCTTTCCAACCCCTTTTACATATTTTCAGCTTCCCTTTCTAATCGAGTGATCTCAACCTGTATAGATTGGAATAGGCTACAAATAATAGCAACCCTTTCTTCATGAATATCATGCAGATATGTTTTGAGTTTTTCCTGAAATCTTGAATTAGGGGTGTCATCCTTTCCTCTGGAAGAATTCTGAGCCACCTGCTCGATAATTTCCAAGTCTGATGTTTCTTCATTATTGGAATGGCATGGAGAACAAGACAAAGTATCTTCTTTGTTCATGAGGGATTTCTTCATCAGCTTCTTCTCTTTTTTTCCTATTTGTCAAAGTCTTGGTGGATATAGATTTATGCTCTGAATATTTATCAAAAATACTCTTCATGGTTGACTTTAGGAAGGTAACTCAAATCCTCTACTCAATAGAATTACTGGAGAATATCCAACATACATTAACCTCCCTCTGATACCACTTGTAGGACCCCAGGACACCCTGAGAGGGGAGGGGTGAATCATGGTTTCAACTTTTTCTTCCTAAAGTTGTGGATCTTGTTCCCGCGTTGGTAGGAAATACTTAAACCTTTATGATGGATATGATCAGCAATGAAGCATTCACATGCAAAGTGATAACACAACAATTTTACTTGGTTCACCACTAAGGGCTACGTCCAAGGAGCATACACCGGAAAGTTGTCGGTCGTACCAAATTACACTAATTTTCACTAGTTATGGATTACAATGGTTCGGGCACAGTCACTCTATCCCAGGATCACTGCCTTTAAAAAGGTTCAAGGATAGCTCACTACGTCCCTCGGGTCACTCCCGTTGACTCCCCCTGGCTCACTGCTGTTGGTGAAGTCCCGCTCAGTTTATAGACATGAAGGTCTCTTCAATAGATTTGCATTGAAGTCTTTGTCTCCTGTTCAGCATGAGACTTTGCTTGCATCAGGGTCCAGAGTTGATGCTATTTTCAGTTCAAACCTTCTTCTTTAGTGCAATGACTAATACACTAGATCCTCTTGTCTTCGTTTTCCTGAATCACTACCACTGATATGATTAATCAATAAGTGAAGCTCAGCTTACTTGGAATTGTCAGAATCAGTTCTCCATATATGCATGAGATCATGCATTTATCATTTAGATTTTCTCTTTAATATCACTTTGCACTGAAAGTATCAGGAAATCTTTCAGCTCTCGTGCAGCTCCAGAAAGGCAGGCGCACTCCAACAACACCTGGCGCTCCTTTTCAAGCCCGACGCGCAAGTCTCAATACGGCGCGCAAGTCCCAATATGGCGCGCAAGTCCAAACTGACATGCAAGTGTCACCAAAGCACCTGCGCGACACTGCCTTCTTGAACTTCAAACCTTCGGGACTCACTTCCTTTCTTGCCCAAATCACCTTGGGCGTGCAACCATCAACCGACACAATACTTATAAGAGCTAGTGCACAAGTCTCTCCAAACCACTTGCACGATGACTCACCACTTGCGCGACTCCGACACCTGCGCGATGAGAGCTCTGATTTTCTCTAAGGGTTGAGCTCGTGGGAAATGAGGAGGGGTGGTCCTCTATTTATAGGCAAACTGGTCAACCTGCACGGTGGCACGTAAGTCACCCCTCAGCGCGCAAGTCTTGGCGTGCAGCTTATCACCCGTAGCCTCTGTCGCGCAACTCACTTGGGTGACCCAACCAATACTTGTGCAACCTTCTTTCCTTTTCCATATTTTGAAGTTGTGTTCTTTAAAAACGATAGGTGCGCAAGTTTCTGATCCTTCTAGGCACTGGCGCGCAAGTTTCTTCTCGGCGCGCAGGTCACTTGCGCGACCAACCCAACACTTGCGTGACCCTCTTCCCTTTGCCATTTTTCGATGTTCTGATCTTGAAAATCATATGACACGCAAGTTTCCTCTCCATCAAGTACATGACGTGCAATTCTCTTTGCCAAAAACACTTTTCTCCATTTGTCGATTTTCAGGCCCAAAAATTTGGCAAACACTGGGAAACGACGCGACCTTGTATCTACTATTTTTTTACCGCCTACAGATCATCCATTCCTTTGTCAATGTTCTTGAATAAAACATGGATCATTAACCACAGCCCTTGAACTCGACATGCCACCATGGAATCTCCTTTGTCAACAAATTTGTATGTCGTTTGTTTGCTTTGTCAACAAGAACAATCACCTCAAAAACACTTCTTCTCGGTGATTTGAATCCTTCAGCAACTCTTCTGCTTTCATCACAAACTCCACTATCATGATATTTATTTTTTGAAGGAACAAATTTAGAATCATCATCTTCTGAGACAATGTGATGTCCATGGACATCTCATAATTTCAATCTCCGCATGGCCATCTCAGAATTCCAATCCCTTGAACATTGTCTTCTTCTTCAGCCGTCATTATCTACTTCATGCAAACCATATGATTCAATTCTTCAAGAATTCTCTTGCATGGTTCTCATGAAATCATGAGGTATTGCATGGTCTTCATCAAAACCCCATTCTTCTTTAATAATCCTCAGATGAATTATACCTCACATTCTTCATTGTTGTAAACAATGTGTCACATTTGACACATGTTCTTTGTACTTATGATTAGTACAACAATCGTCTAAATTTCCATTCCTCAATTTCATTGGAGTACTTATTGATCTCCTTAATTTTGATCTTCATTGACAACTATTGACAACAAATACAACCTTATATACAAAGTGGTTCCAACACACATGAGATCCTTGTGTACTTAGGTGTAAGGTGTAGTAGTAGGACTCGTCTTTTGATACCGTAAAGGGAGTTCAATTTCTTGGGTGTTCTTTTATTCCAAGATCAAGATGCATTTGAATCTAGTAATTGATTGACATAGTAGGATGGTTCAATTTTAAGGGTGTTTTTCTATTAATTGGACCTTGATGCATGGATTCTAGGTACTTTTAGTGTGCACTAGTCATATTGATTTACAAGTGTCCTAGATAGAATGATTGTAAGTTATCCTTGGAATGTTTTATCTATCATTCTTTTCCTTTGAACTAATTTGATTTGATGTACCTATTTTTGATAAATGAAACTTTTTTATGAAAATTATTCTTTGAAGCTATGTTATATGGCTATATTTTTAGAATTGTTGAAAATAAGAGCTGTTTACCATGCATTGATAAATTATTTAACTACTTATCATACCATGTTTTATTTTAAACTGAGCATATTGGGATTTATTTATAGAGACTTGATATGGAACACTTGGGTTGAATCATATTGATCCTATTTAGCTCACACCCTACACACCCTTTAACAATATATAGACATTATATTTTCTTTTTGATGTAGGAAAAGGAAAGGTTCCGCAATGAGGTGGTGACGGTTTATGTTAGTTGGGTTTGGGTAGCTAGTGGTGAGATGATGAGATGTTTCCCACATATCACATGGAGTAGTTTTTTCCTATTTTGGTAGTCATTTTTGGTTATTGTACTTTTAATTTAGAGTTTTCTGTTTCTTCTTTGAGTTATACTACTATCATTGTCACTTCTAGAATTATGGAATGCATTCTATTTCCAGTTTTATTCCTATATATATGCCATGTATCTTGTTTTATGTTGGGAAAAATCATTCCCTCTCATCTTTGTTTAAGGCATGGGTGCTAGTTGCTAGCCTGTGGGGGTTGGGAATTCCTTTTGGATATATAGAAGATCGGGTTGGGTACTAGTTTGGGTGGGTATCCCAAGCTAGTTCATTACAAGTTTTCTAATAGGGTATTAAATAAAATTCATCAATATCTTCTCTTTACATAATACCCAACCAACCACCCTTTGATGTTCTAAAGGTGTGTAAGATTCTATTTAACATTTCTCATGCGATAATCATGTAAGAAGATCTAATAAATTCTACACTTTTATCCACACGTAGGTATCAAACTCTAATTAAAACTAACCTACTATACCCTAAAGTATCTCATAGTGGAAGTTGATGGAAGAAACAAGACCCAACCAATACACTAATCAACCAACAAGTAATACACTTCTAGTTTCCAATAAACCATACAAGACATTAAACTAAGGTTCTTACCTTAAAATTACTAACTTCTCTCTAAAAAGTGATATTAAAACCTAATGAAAGCCTAACACTATAAATATTTTCTATTAAAGAAGTTTTATGTTCCAAAGGTTTTACCCATATCCTTTCTCATGAAATTCCCAAGGGTTGTCACTAAAAAACCCACCACACAAGGACTTACCTCCTTGAGAGTATAATAATAATCCCATAAGGTCCCTAACATAGGAAATAAATTCATTATATATTTTTTAATATTTAATTCATTTAATTACCAAATATTTATTATTTCCTTGAGTCCAATGAAGTTTTAGAATTAAAGTGTCAATTCATTAAATTTTATAATTTTTTTTAAAATTTACAAATTGTGAATTTCATTAATGTATTTAATTTTTGAAATAAATGGATAACTAGCTCCCTATTTTCCTTTATTTTTATGTTTTAAAGGGAACAAATCTAGTTGTTTCATTGAAGATGAAATTTTGAAAAGTTCCTTTGAATATAAGGTTCATTTTGGATCTTCCTAAGGTTCACTCTAGGGAGAGGAATTGGATTTATAAAAAGGAATTAAGAAGATTCCTCATGACAGTTAGGTTTATTTCATGGAAAAGGAAAAGTTTTTAAGGTTGATCTTACTTTATAAGGTTCATATAAGGTTCCTAAAGGAATTTCATAAAGTTAATAGACCTTTGTGAGGTTTATTTTATGGTTGAACTAACTTTATAATGTTAATTTTATGGAAAAGTAAATCATCATAAGGTGTAATCTATAACTTATTATGGTTGAAGGAATTTGTATGTTTCATTTATTTCAAAATTTAGAACTTCATAAGGCTGGTTTCCCCACTTCATAGGGTTTACAAATACAATTTTAAGGTTCATGCCTTTAAAAAAATTAACTGAAAGAGGATGAATCAGGGAGAGTTCATAAGTTTCATATATGATATAACCCAAAGATCTATGTCACTACATCAATATTTACGTGGTCCAATTATAGTCACCCACATGAATCTCTATGGAAATTATAAATCATAATAAGAAATTGATAACTTGGTGAACTATGAAAAATAAAAGGGAAACTGTGGATTTGTGGAGGACTAAAGACTATAACATTTACAGAGATGATGATATAAATATAAATACTACAAATTAAAATGAGAAATAATATCACAAGGAATTGATAAATGAAATAATTAGGATAGTAAGAGTATATAAAAAGGGAATAAGTCCCTAAAGGAAAGGAGTATGGTTTATGTACTGCTACTGCTAGAGTCTTCTGAGTTTTATTTTATGTTTTTTATTTATCTATACTTTTATTTTCTTCTTTTATTTCTTATAAAATACCTCTTGAATTTAGGGGTAAAAAGAACCGGGTATTGGGGAAGGGAATGGTATCTAATTTAAATTCTTTTGTTTTTAGTTTAATAAATAATAACTATTACATATTGATTGATTTAAGTATTCAATGGAAGATTATTACTTTAAATGTGATTTCGTTTGAATTATTTAATATATTCACTATTGTCTACCATGTTTTATTAACCAAATCTATCCCTACACCCATTTTAGTTTATATATGATAAAATAGGCTATGCTGAGTAGTGGGCATCTAGAAATTGCTGGCACATGTGTGAAGGTAGTGGATTACTTTTTAATTTTGTAGGAACACCAAAACCTGATTGGGTATTGATTAAGTAGTTTAGGGGTTGTTCAAATTTTCTTTATCATTGATACTGTTTCATAAACATATCAAGTAATACTAATCAAACATTGATTAATTTTGGATTAGTCTTCACCATATCCTTCAACCTAGGGTGATTAATGAAACAATTTTGGAGTCTTTCACTTATCAATTAATAAAAAGAGGAGTGAACTATTTTAAAAGAATAAGATAGAATCGAAATTGGAAATACAACCTTGAACCCTTTCCCTTTCATCTTCTTGATTTCAATCTACTTTTTTTTTTGTTCAATTTATATTAAAAACCAAATTCATTTAAAATAAAACCCTATTAAAATAATAGAGATAATTGAATTCTTACACCCTCTCTAAAGATAACCCATGGTTTACCCTATACTATATTTATAATAACCTAGGGTTTTAATATATTTTTACACTACCTAATGACATGTTGATAAAAAACTTGTTTCCATTATCAGGGAGGTGGTGCCAAAAATACTAACATTTAAAATTGTTTGACCAAATCTAATACTAATAATATTTTCTCTATTGACCCTAAGATAGAGATAATTATACTAAAAAAATCTAGAAATAAAAATTCTAAAACTGATTTTGAAGCTATTGCTTTGATAGACCCCAAGGAGACTCAAAGTTTTCACTATGATTCCATTATGATGACATGAATCTATAACCAAACTTTTATAAATATTTGTACACCCCACTTCCTAAACTAAAAGAACCATATTTATATGCATTATTTGAAAACTATTTTTTAACTAAAAACTGGAATAATACAATTCTTTCCCAAATTTCATGGTATTGTGTGTGAGGAACCTAACAATAACATCAAATAATTTACCTTGTCTTAATAAACACTCAATCCTAGAGGAGAAGTGTAAGATAAAGTGAAGTGGAGGGCTTTTCCATTCTCATTGGAAGGAGCAAAAGAGGAGTGGCTGTTCCATTATGATTAGGATAACCTATATAGAAGTGTTCTAAAAAGATTTTCCCATTCTCAATAATCATAAATGATAAATATTACATCATAAAAAATTGATGAAAGACTTTATATGAGTGTGGAGAGAGGTTTATGAAGTTGTGGTTAGGTCACCTCTACCAAGACATTGAAGATAATTTCTTCCTAGTCTTTTTTTGTTAAGGTATTATTTATAGTGATAGGAATATATTTTATTCATCATTAAGAAGATCCCTAATTTAAAAATCACTAGTATAATAAAGAGGACTAATATAAAAGATAACAAAAAATTAAAAATAGTTTGGTATGAAAGGTACCAGTACCAAAGGAGTACATGAGGCAAGATCTTCTAATTCACCCATCCTAGAACCTATGATAGAAGAAATAACTAGTTTGGTTTGACAGATAGATCTAAATTACTCTATATAGGAACAAGAACCAAAAAGGGCATGTGGTTTGTGTTCTGGTCCTAATATTTTTACTGACTAATGTAATAAAGTGCAGGGAACTAAGAGTTTTACAATAACCCACTAGTAGAGGCACTTTTAACAACAAAATATAGGATGGAAGGACTACTCACTGGTATAGGTATTCTAATATGGATTTGGTAATAAAAAAATGATGTTAAATAACCTTAACAATAATAATATAAAAAGAACACCATTCTAAAAATTATACAGATAACCCTACAACCAAAAATTTCACAACAACCTCTTTCCCAATAAAAGAATCCTTTAGGGTATCCCTAAACAAGTTCATATTTTCCTATAAAAAACTAAAAAGGTTCAGAGGTCGAATAATTAAGGAAGAAGGTGAAGGAATTGAAGAATCATCTTAGAATCCTTTTGGAGATATTATCTAAAAACCTAGAAAAATTACCAACTCAACCAGTCCCTAATCCCAAAGGGAATACATGTATGATGACCACCAACAGTTGAAAATAATTCCACCCTATTTCCAACACTGAATCAAAGAAAAACCAATCCCATTTTGAGGAATATCAAGAAGAACCAGCTAATTAGAAACCTAAAAAGTAGTACTAAGAGAAATAATAACGGGGATAGAAGAAAAATTTAAAAGAAACAAAAAATTACCAAAAAAACCTTCTTAAATACAAAAGAGGTAAAATGAAGTCCTTCCACTAATATTACCCTACATAATGATTCAATCAAAGAAACTTAAAGAGGATTAAATTCAAAATTAAATTCTAGAAACCTTTTAGAAAGTGTATATCAATATAATAATACTTTAAGAACTAAATCACATTACAAAATATGATAATTTTATTAATTAACTATTCAATAAAATGAATAGACTTCAAGGAAATGAAATATTAAATATAGGGTGAAGTGTTTCAGTCCTAATCACACCACAACTGCCTACCAAATGGTAAGATTTATTGAAAATGTCCATCCCTTGTACAATTGGGTATATGTGTCTCAAATGTTCTTTTTTTTTGTGTTTTTTGTGCATCCATAAATGTAATGCCTTGTTATTTTTTACTTCTTTATAGATGGGTGAACTGAAGACCATAAGAGAGTTCATTTAACTTATAAACATGTCCACTATATTTATAGATGGAGTCCTAGAATATGTGTTTGTTTGAGTATAGAATTTGATTTTCACAGATAATTTATATATAATAAACCCAGAGGATGACATGACCCCAATACATCCACCCATCATATTGGGAAGACCTTTCTTAAATATAGAAAATAATATCATAAATGTACATGGAGGAACTCTTACTATGGAATATGGTGAGATCACTATCCATTTAAATACCTTTGATTATATGAGTTACCATAGGTAGAACATTTACTCTTCACACTATCACATTATGATTAAACCAATCACTCTGAAGAATAGGGTATGTTGAAAGAAAATTTAACTTTGGGAAAAAATTAAGAATTGAAATATTTGATCAAAAACTAAAGGAAGATGTGATCGATAATTTATTTAATTGTTTTGACTATTTGTTCAATAATGATAAAGCTAATATTTCATATCATGTGTAAAAATAATAATATTTAGAGGTATGAAACCTAAGTCCCATTTCATCATTAAAACCCTTACCCACTGACCTAAAATATGTGTACCTAATGGAAGGGGAAAAGTTATCAGTTTTCATTGTCGGAATCATATCCTTGGAATAAGAATAAATAATGTTGATTTTAAGAAATAATATTTAATCTATAGGATGTATTTTATAAGATATACTTAGAATAAGTATAAAAATATGCATCCATTTAATTCCTCTTGAAGAAAATTCAAAACTTGATAGACAACCCCAAATAAGACTTAACCCGACCATGATAGAGGTAGTCAAGAAAGAGGTATAAATTTTTTTTGAAGAAGATATAATCTACCCAATTTTTAATCATAATGGGTCAATCCCATATAAATAGTTCCTATGAAAACTGGATTTATAGAGTAAAAAATGGGTAAAATGAATTAATCCCAATTATAATTCAAAATAGTCAGATATTCTTTGTAAATTATAGGAAGATAAACCCAATCAAAAGTAAGGATTAATTTATCATTCCATTTATTGAAAAAATGTAATAAATATTGTAAGGAAGAACTCATTACTATTTTCAAGATAGGGTTTTAGGATATTTATAAGTGTCCATTACATTTAAGGACCAAGAAAAGATAAAATTTACATGTCTCTATGGCACATTTTCTTATATAAGATTGTCTTTTGACTTGTTTAATATATTAGTTACATTTTAGATATGCATGATAAGTAATTTATCTAACCATATTAAAGACTTATTAGATTTTTTTATAGATGATTTCACTGTATTTAGAAACTTTTTTGATCATTATTTGAAAAATAAATATAAAGTTTTGAAAACAAGCATTAAAAATGATTTTTTTTAATTTTTTTGAAAAATTACATTTCATGGTTCAAAGAGGCTTAGTGCTAGTGATTTTATTTCATAAAGAGGGATTTTAGTGAATATGTCTAAAATTTAAGTGATAAATGAGTTTCCCCATCCAAAATTTGTGAATCATGTTAGATTTTTTCTAGTACATACAAGATTCTATAGATGGTTCATTAAAAAATTTTGTAGGATTGCTTTTTTGATATCTAGATTACTTTTATAATATGTTGAATTTACTTTTGATGATGATTTTAAGAAAACTTTTGATGAGATGAAAAATAAACTAACCACACCCCCAATGATGAAACCACATTACTGGGAGATCCCCTTTTAATTGATTTATGATCCTTAAAACCTTTCTATTTGAGTATTATTATCTCAATGGATAGAAGTATAACCTCAAGTCATTGCATATGATTCAAGAATAATGGATGATTACAAAAACCAATGCAAAACCGTTGAAAAATAAATTTTTTTTTTTTATTGGGATAAATTAATATCATAATTTATTGGAACTAAGGTTATTATTATTTTTTAATAATGCATCCCTTAGGTTATTAATGAAGAAGGCATAATCTAAACCAAGGATGGTCAGATGGATGCTAAGAATCCAAAAGTTTGATATTGAGATCAGGGATAAGAAGGGAGATAAAAATCAGGTAGAAAAAATTTGATTAGGATCCCCAAACCATAACATCCTAATATTTTAGATTATATTTTTTTTAAATAAAATATAATTGTTCAGTAGATTTCTTCACACGCAACTCCGAATCAATATGAACCGTGCTATGGTAAAATGTTATAATATAATTGTTAAATTGGAAGTATGATTAGTAATAAAAACATTATGAAAAATATGTATATAGGTTTTAAATAATTCAAATTTATTAATTAATACATAATAAATAAGTACTCAATTTTTAGTAATGTGATTTTATGCTTAAAAATATGTTTTCTTTAATAACGGTTTTTATTGCATTTTACATGCATAGAAATTATAATTAATTTTATATTTTTTAGAATTTTTTTTGAATAAATTAATATTATTTTTATAATATTCATTTCAATATTATCTTAGGGTGAATTTTTTGGATTTTTCTAAAAGATATTTATTTTTCAGTGAATAGTGAAAATATCGATTTTTGTAAAAACTGTCATTTATTTTAAGTGAAAGTACCATTATGTTTTGAAGTTGATATTAAATTAACCTAATATTTATTTAATTATAAATAATATAATTAATTACATTGGAATTATTATTATACTTGATTTTGGTATAAGTTAATTTTTGGACTTAAAAATACATTTTTCTAAAAAATGTTTTTATGCGCATAATGTATTTTTTATCATTATAAATTAAATTAATATATATTTATGAATTATTTTAGTTAAAGTTATATATTATATATGGATTAATATGTTTTAAACATTAATTTTTTTGGTTTTAAATGGAAAGGAAGTAATTAAATTATGTTTTATGCTTCAAGATTCATTTTTCTAAAAGAGGTTCTATTGTGGGTGGCATGATTATTTAAATTAAATTATAATACTTACAAAATTTGTGAAACGTCCCGAACTCAGATGCCACTTGAAACGGTGCTCTGAGCCCAGCTGGTCACAAGGCCTCAAGCGCATCTCCCCAAACGCCAGAGGCTACCGACTAACAACGAGGGCCTAGGTGAGTCAATGGGGAGACTATGCCCTCATTACTAGAGTATCATAGTGGAAGTTGAAAATATGCAATTGAAGAAGAGAAATAAATAGAAAATAACTGAAAGTAAAATAGGCAGACATGAATATAAATATCAATAACCAGAAGTATCTCATATACAAAAATGATGCAGAAGGTACAAGTGTCTAGAAAACAACAAAAGAAGGTACAAGGCAATGCAATACAATACAAGTCCCAAAAAGAACAAAAGACCTAAAAGGTATCCTAGCATCACAAGCCTTAGCTTGGTCCTATACTCCCATTCTCCAAAGCCACAATCAACAACCTGTACTAGGGCTCTTGCCCCTATCATCACCTACAACCATATAATCTGTTTGGGTCCCCATGAGGCCCAAACTGGGTGTGAGATAAACATCCTAGTTTGAAACCACCCAGGTCTATACAATTCTAACAACAATTCTAAATGTGCTAGAAAGTGTAAACAACCCATAAGTAAGTGTGTATGCCCATTGAATAAGTCTAAGGTATCAAGTAAAACTGAAAAACCCTCAAGGATACCTGCAAAAGAGAGTCAGCTCCTAACAACGAAACTATAACCAAATAAACAAGCAAGCCACACGACCATGCCGTACACCCATCTATCCACAACCATGCTGTATAGTGAAGTAACATCCCATGACCACGCTATATAGTGAAGTAACGGACCAAAAGGGACCGGATCCAAGGTGTCAGCAGACCAAGGAATCCATGTAATAAATTTTTAGAGCACAGAGGGCTGAATCCAAGGAGCTTGTCTAAGGCATCCCATCGAGTCACATGGGCATCCCTGGTAGAAACTTGGTTAGGCACTGGATGTGGTCCTAGGATCAAGTTAGCAATAATTCCTATGCGAGCCCAAGAAAGATGAATCCTACGGGGTAGAAAGGCCCGAGGCATCCCACAAAATCAAGACCCAAGGGGCAGATTTAACCCAAGTCGTCCACTACCGCATTCCATATCCAAGGTGAGTAGTTCAAGGCATCTATCAAACCATTCAATTAAGCATTCAAGCATTCAAGTTAAACATTCATAAACATGTGAGTATACCCACTCACATCAATGAGCACAATCCATGAGTATACCCACTCATGAAAACCATTTATCATTTATCAATTACCAAGAATATAGGCCTACCCTCCCATAGAAACCATTTAACATGCCATTAGTCATTTACATATAGGTATACTTACCCATATAAACAAATTTCATTTAAGAAAAGCTATCAAAATAGACGAGGAATAACATGATATCAATATGAAAGGAGGAAGTACATCTCCTAAACAAGCTACTCAATCTATCAAGACATATAAGGGCTTCCTCTAACTAGGCAAGCATAAGCACACACACATTGGGTGGTTTTAATAAGCATAAACAAAGTATTTCCTTAAGGCTCACCCCTTGGGTGACCTTGAAATGAGTATAGGGTGCCAATGCATCTAAACAGAACCCAAGATCAACCTCACTTGGTCCAAATACAACTACTAAAATCTAATCAATCAAAAATGAGACCTCACCAGAAAGTCCGACAAAGGGAATTTTGTCCGAATGCTCAAAAAACACCCAGAAAAACCGAAATAAAGTATAGACCACCTAACTCACCTTGGTAGTAAATAACTCATCCAATATCATGTCCTGATTCATCCCAGTTTGGAAGTAATCTGAAGAACAGATGAAGAACAGAATATTAGGGCATGTGATCCTAAATCCAAATAGCACAACCATTTCTCTAAACAATCAAGAACGACTAAAAAGGAAATGAGGACTTGCCATTGCAGATCCGTAGAAACGAATGATGATAAAAATAGATAATCGATGAAGAGTAGGGCTCAATTACTAAGTTAGGATCAAAAGGGGGAGCTCCAAATGGTTAGCCTCTATCCATGGAGAAGAAAACCCAAAATGGATTTAAATATAAAAATTAATATTTTAATTTAAAATTAAAAAAACACACAGTAGGGGTCGTAGGGTTTATCCACACAGTTTCTCAAACCGTGCGGAAACCGTGTGCACCTCTCTATCTAAGAGGGACACCCCACATGGTTACCCTACACAGTTTGACTAACCGTGTGGAATTATCTTCCCCAAAACATGTAGTTTTCATACCCATTGCATGGTTTTTCCAAACCATGCATTGGTCATACACCAAACGTGCGCCAAGACATTTCCATCCCAAAACATGGTTTCAGACTCCAAACAACCACACACCTCCAGAACACCCATGATAAATATAATCATTAACACAAGGACATCAAAAGGTATTTAAAATGAAAATAAAATAATCCGAACCTCATATGAAAACTTGGGTTTTTATAATCTTCCCCCTTATAACAATTCATCCCTGAATTTCTCTCTAAAGGGTGGTCAAGATTCATCTGAGAACAACTCTGGACACTGAGCACGTACGTCGACCTCCCTCTCCTAATTCTCATCCTATAAACGACCATGCTGCCATAACACCCATACTAGAGGAACTGACCAGCCTTGAAGAACCTTTGTGCTCCTATCTACGATACTAATCAGATGATCCTCAAAGGAGGCATCAACTTGTTGCTCAACCTCCTTAGGCTGAAAAACATGAGACAATTTTGAGTGTTAGTGGCATAGATGAGATACATGGATGATGTCGTGCATGGATCTGTACCTCTAAGGAAACTTCAACCAATAGGAAAATGACCTGACTCTATCCATAATCTCGAATGGCCTGACATATCTTGGTGAAAGTTTATCCTGTCTCCTGATCCTCCTATGTCTTAACCTCAGTAAAACATGTAAGAGATCCATATCCTCAACCTCAAACTCTAGAGGTCATCTACGGTGATCAGAGTATGATTTATAATGATATTGTGTAGTATCCATCCACTTCTGAATCAACTGGACCTACTCAGAAGTCTTCTGTATGAGACATAGTCCTAGTAAAGATGCCTCTCCTACCTCTAACCAGCATAGGGGAGAACAACATGTCCTACTGTATAAATCCTCGTAAGGTTCCATCTGTATCATCTCCTGATATTTATTATTATAGGTGAACTCAACCAGGGGAATTTGCCTCTCCCAAGAGCCCCCAAAATCTAGGATGCATGATCGAAGTATGTTCTCTATCACCTGTATCATATGCTCTGAATGGCCATCTGTTTGAGGGTGGTATGTTGTGCTCAGAAGCACCTATGTACCTATAACCCTCTGAAAACTCTACTAGAATCGAGATGTAAAGCGGGTGTCCCTATCTAAAACAATAGTGCACAAGACCCCATGAAGTCATACCACCTCTTGGATGTACAAATTTCCAAGATCATCAACACTAAAGGTCTCCTTGATCGACAAGAAATGGGATACCTTCGCAAGCCTATAAATAAAAACCCACAAAACATCATTAACTCGAGGAGACATCAGCAAACCAGTCATGAAATCCATCGTGACATCATCCCATTTCCACTCCGAGATGGGTAACTGCTGTAAAATCCCAGCTAGTTGCTAATGTTCTGCCTTCACCTGCTGATAGGTAGAACACCTCATAACAAAACTAGCTACCTCTCTCTTCATTCCCGACCACCAGTACTGACGCCGCAAGTCATAGTACATCTTGGTAACCTCGAGATGCACTGCCCAAGATGAATCATTAAACTCCATCATCAACTACTCATGTATATCAACTGGAACCCAGACGTGTCCATGGATATGCACTAACTCATCATCGCCTACTATCCAACCAGGAGGAGGGTCCTCACCTGCCACAACTTCCCATAGAACCAGGCCTTCTAAATCCAATAGATTCCTCATCCTAACTCTTTACAGCAGGGTAGAGGTAACATCTAAGGATGACATAAAATTCTACCCCTTTCTGTCGTGCACCTCCAGATGCATCTCAGAGAACAACGCCATAAGCTGCTACTTGCTACTGGCTTATTTTACTTCCTGTACCTTATTCCTCTGGCTCAGTGCGTCGGCTACTAAATTTCTCTTACCAGGCATGTATGAAATCTATAAGTCAATGGACTATAGGTACTCCATCCACCTTCTTTGCCTCAAATTTATATCATACTACATAAAGATATACTTGAGGCTTTTGTGGTTCGTGTACACCACAAAATTATCTCCTAGTAAATAGTGCCTCCAATTTTGTAATGCATGAACAACCAAAGTTTACTCGAGATCATTCATAGGGTAATTATTCTCATGAGGCCTCAGCTGTTGAGACCCATATGCCACTACTCGATCTCCCTACATCAGCACTATCCCTAGACCAATACTTGAAGCATCACAATACACCGTGTAGCTATTTCCCTGATCTGGTAGTATCAGGACTGGTGTTGATGTCAGAATCCCTTTCAACTCCTGAAAGGCTGTCTCACAAGGTTCTAACCACACAAAATTCACACCCTTCTTAGTCAATCCCATCAGAGGAACTGCTAAGCGTGATAAATCCTATATAAAATGCCTGTAGTAACCAACTATCTCCTAGAAACTATGTATATCAAAAATGTTCTTGGAATGTTCCCAAGAAAATATATATCTCACCTTCTCTAGGTCCACTAACACTCTTGTCTCTAATATTATGTGACCCAAGAAGTGAATATGATCCATCCAAAAGTGTCACTTTGTGAAATTAGCGTATAACTAATGCTCTCTCAGTGTATTCAAAATGATCTCAAGATGGTTGGCATAGTCATGTCGATTGGGAGAATATACCAATATATATTACATGAAAACTATCAAAAAAGAATCCAAGTAAGGATGGAACACTCGGTTCATCAGCACCATGAAAACCCCTGACGCATTCGTGAGATTGAACGACATAATCAGATACTCGAATAACCCATACCTACTACAAAAGGTTGTATGAGGTATGTCTGCTGGTCGAACACACACTTAGTGATATCCTAACCTCAAGTTGATCTTTGAGAACACTCGAGCTCATAAAATCTGATCAAATAGGTCATCTATCCATGGAAAGGGATATCAATTTTTAACCATCAACTAGTTTAGCTTATGATAATCTAAGAATATCCTAAGAGTTCAATCTATATTTTTCACAAAAAGGACTGATGAACCCCATGGAGAAGTACTAGGTCTAATAAAACCCTTCGCCTTCAAGTCCTATTGTTTTCTCTTGAGCTCCTGCAACTCCATCTTAGCCATCCTGTAAGGAGGAATGGATACCGGCGCAACTCCTGGAACTAGCTCGATGGAGAACTCCACCACTCTCTCAGGAGGTAAACTAGAAAAGTCATCAGAATTGACATCCCTGAAGATCTAGACCATTGGATAAAATTCCTCATGACTCACTCCCTGACCATCTAGAAACAAACTAGAAATCTGGGCTGTCATCCTTCCAAGCCCACAATGCACGGGTCTAGCTTTTCTCGCCTGGACATCCAATTCATTATAGTGAATAAACACTAAACCCTATGGCGATGTGAAAGTCACCCACTGGTGATAGCAGTCAATGTACGCTCGATAATCAATGAGCCAGTCCATTTCGAGAATGACTTCAAACCCTATCATCTCGAGGACATACAAACTCCAGAGGAAGTGGCACCCACCAACCTCAAGGGGAAATTCTATACACTTGCGTAAATCACCCTTTCTAACTCCCAAAAGTGTGTCTAGTGTCAAAACACCCTCATAAAGAAAAAACAAAAATCCAAAGGCTCTTCACTACTCATGAAGAGATAAAGATGTGAGAGGCACCTGTATAGAAAAGAGTAGATGCAATAGTAGAATCTACTAAAACCATACCTATCACTCTAGACAGTCCTAGATCCTACTCCTGTTGGGTCTGTTGCAATATTTAAGTCTAGAATGTACATCATCCCTATGATCCTGCCTGGCTACCTTAAGTCGTTCCGCTCTACTACCTCTAAGAACCCGGTGTCTAGCTACCATGACCATAACCACCACTACCTTGGCCTAACCGACCTGCACTTCTCTAGATTTCAGCCTGATGTGTATATGAAGGACCTGCTCCCGAACATGATATCAGAGCTGACCCCCTACCACTCACAGCTAGAGGGAAGGTCCTGAAAAATATCTTCATGTGCCCCATCCTTCCACAAGCTCAACACTCGATTGGATCACAGTCACACTGATTTTTCATGTGGCCTTGCCTACCACACTGATGGAAAAACACCAAGCTACTTGCACCCACAACTTTACTAGCACTCACATCGTAGGAATCCTCGAAACGACACTTCCTACATGAAGACGTAGATCCACTAGGGTGAGAAACAACACTCCCCTATTCTATACCCCCAGATTCCCTCAAGTTCTGCTATGTAATCAGTGCCTGATTCACAATCTCAGTGATATAAGGAAACCTAAACACATTGACCTGAGATCTGATAGCATTTTTGAGACCTTACTCGAAGCACCTCTCCCTAGAAAACTCACTAGTAAGATACATCAGTACAAAACACTGTTTCTCTGTAAAGCGTGTCGAGTATTCCATAATTTTCATCACACCCTTCTCTAGACGCATAAACTCACTCACCTGCTCTGCTCGTAGAGTCGCGTGGTAAAAGTAGTCATAGAAGCAGGTTTGGAACTCATTCCAACCCATATCACACAACCCATCAACCTGGTTCAAAACATCACACTAGTGATTTTACACTCCATGTAGCATGTAAGTTTCTAGCTTGACCCTCAGCTCTAGAGGCATCTCTAGATGCTCTAAAATTACTAACGTGGTCTCTAGACACAACTCTTTAGCCTGTGGTCCACCATCCCTTGAAAACATAGAAGGATGATACTACTGGAACACACGTGTTAGCTCGACCATAATCAAGTCTAGATGTGGTGCTCCCTAGAAATACTACATATAATGAAAGAATCCCTCACGGAACTGTGCCTCATCACCTCTGTCTAGAATAGCCTCAGGTTCCGCAACTGGCACTATAGGAGGATCAAACGGTAGTCCGTGGCCCACTGTCTCCGAAGTATGGTCATCACCTCTATTGTGGAGTACCACAGGATGTCGTCATGGTGAAATGTCTCTATAATGTTAAAATAATGCCTCAGAGAATAACAACATCAAGGAACAAATTTCAAAGGTGCATGATAGGTCAAAACCCTCCCAGAAACCAAGTCAAACCCACAACCTACTTCTAAAGACAGGACTGTATAAAGAACATCCATCGAACCATCAGAAAATATGCCTCTCACCCACTAACAAGTTGGGTGTAAGTCAAGTCTCTATTGACCATTTTAAGTTCCATTTCCATTTCATATTCAGTTATTCATGATTTTTTTTACAAAAGGTTTACCAATTTTAGAATCCATGAGGGCCCATAACACCTTATGAACTCAAAACTTGGCTCCCATTCAAACCATACATATAACATGTTCATTCGTCATTTAAATTTATCTGGTGCATCATTTCCAAATTCATAAGGGCCCATACTCCTTATGGATTGAAAGATGACGTCACACCTTTGTTTACTACACCCAAATAACACAACAATAGGCACAACTATCACATCAACTTTCACAACAACATGCAATTTATAATGCATCCTAGATGGAATGGCATAATGCATGGAATGTGATTCTAAAAAGTGTCTATATGATGCATGAGATGGAACACCCTTATCTCATTGGGTTGAAACTGAAATAGAACCCAAAATTGCATCAATAGTAATAGCAAAAATCATGTACCTCACCCAATGGTGAAATCAAATCATCTATAAAAGTAAAAATCCAGAAAATCAGAACTCAATTCAAGGAAATTTGGATTTTCCCTGTATGTGGGGTAGCTACTCCCGGGTATATTTTATTACCAAACTCCATTTCCTTCGTATCTTGGTCTAACGTTTCCAAATTTTAAGTCAAAAAATAAAATAAAAATCATCTGATACCACTTTGAAATGTCCCAGACCCAGATGCCACTCAAAACGGTGCTCTGAGCTCGGTTGGTCACAAGGCCTCAAGAGCATCTCCCCAAACGCCAGAGGTTTCTAACTAGCAGTGAGGGCCTAGGTGAGTCAGTGGGGAGACTATTCCCTCATTACCAGAGTATCACAACAAAAGTAGAAAACATGCAATTGTAGAGGCAAAATAAATAGTAGATAACTAAAAGTTAAACAAAAAGATAGGAATATACAAACAAATAACCAGAAGTATCTTGTATAAAAAAATCATGCAGATGGTACAAGTGTCTAGAAAAAATCCAAAATAGGTACAAGGCAATGTAATATAGTAGAAGTCCCAAAAAGATAAAAAGGACAAAAAGGTATCCCAACATCATAAGCCTTAGCCTGGTCCTATACTTCCATGATCCAAATCCACAGTCAATAACCTGTACTAAGGATATTTACCTTATCATCACCTATAACCATATAATATATTTGGGTCCTAAAGGAGGCCCAAACAGGGTGTGAGATAAACATCCCAGTAGGCAACCACCCAGGTTTATACAGTTCTAACGACAATTCTAAAAGTGCTTGAAAGTGTAAGAAACTAGTAAGTAAGTGTGTATGCCCATGGAATAAGTCTACAATATCAAGTAAAACTAAACAACCCTCAAGGCTACCTGTAAAAGAGAGTCAGATCATAAAAGGGAATCTATAACCAAATAAAAAAGCAAGTCACACGACCACACCATACACCCATCTGTATCAAACAATCCACAACCATATTGTATAGTGAAGTAGCATCCCATGACCACACTGTATAGTGAAGTAGCAGACTGCAAGGGGCCGGATCCAAGGTTTCAGTAGACCAAGGCATCCATGTAATTAATTTCTAGACCATAGAGAGATAGATCCAAGGAGCATGTCCAAGGCATCCCATCGAGTCCCATGGGAATCCTTGGTGGAAACTCGGTTAGGCACTGGTTGGGGTCCTAGGAGCAATTAAGTAGCAATTCCTACATGAGCCCAAGCAATCCATATCCTACGGGGTGAAAGGCTTGAGGTATCTCATGGAATCAAGACCGAAGGGGTTGAGTCAACCCAAGGTGTCCACTACCACATTCCAGATCCAAGGAGAGCAGTCCAAGGAATCTATCAAACCATTTAATTAAGCATTCAAGCATTCCAGAATTCAAGTTAAACATTCATAAACATGTGAGTATACCCACTCACATCAACAAGCACAAGACATCGATATACCCACTCATGCAAACCATTTATCATTTATCAATTACCAATCATATGGGCCTACACTCCCATAGAAACCATTTAAAATGCCATTAGTCATTTACATATATAGTATACGCACCCATATAAACACATTTCATTTAAGAAAAGCTATAAAAATAGATGAGGCACAAAAAGATATTAATATTCAAGGAGGCAATACATCTCCTAAACAAGATACTCAAGTTTTCAAGGCATATAAGGGATTTCTATAGCTAGTCAAGCACAAGAAAACACCCATTGGGTGGTTTTAATAGGCATAAACAAAATATTTCCTTAAGGATCACCCCTTGGGTGACCTTGAAACAAGAAACAGGTGCCAACGCACCTAAACAGAACCCATGATCAACCTCAATAGGTCCAACTACAACTAATAAAAGTTACTTTCTAAAAAAAATACCTCTCTAGAAAGTCTGACAAAGGGAATTTCGGACGAACGCTTGAAAAACACCAAGAAAAGCTAAAATAAAGTATAAAACACCTACCTCGACTCAGTAGTAGACATCTCATCCAGTATACTATCCTGATTTGTCCTGGTTTAGAAGAAATCTGAAGAATGGAAAAAGAATGGAATATTAGGGAATATGAGCCTAAATCCAAATAGTGCAGCCATTGTTCCAAATAATCAAGAACAGATAAAAATGAAACGAGGACTTACCATTGCAGATCTGTAGAGATGAACAGCGATCAAAACTGATAAACGATGAAGAGAATGGATCAATTTCTAAGCTAGGTGCTAAAGGGGGAGTTTTAAATGGCGATCCTCTATCCATGGAGGAGAAAACCTAAAATGGGTTTAAAAAAATTAAAATTTTAATTTAAAATTAAAAAAAAACACACAGTAGGGGTCACACGTTTTACCCACACAGTTTCCCAAACCGTGCGGAAACCGTGCAAACCACTCTGCCTAAGAGGGCCACCCCACACAGTTACCCCAAACTGTTTGGCTAAACATGAAGTAACTGTGTGTAACGCTCTGCCCAAAAACCTGCAGTTTCCAGACCCATCACACGGTTTCGCCTAACCGTGCGCATATCGTGTGTAATTCACGTGCCATGACATTTCCATCCAAAGACTTGGTTTTAGCCTCCTAACAAGCCCCGAACACCTCCAAAACACCCGTGATCAATATAACCATTCACATAAGTCCATCACAATGTATTTACACAGAAAATAAAAGAATTTGTACCTCATATGAAAACCCGTGTTCTTACAATTTGAATGTGATTAAATGGATTAAATATTTTTAGTTATCATAATTAATATATTATAATATGGTTTACTTAATTTTTTTTCATAATTAATAGAAAAATTGTAAAATTTTGTTACCACGGTTAAGGTTAAAATGGGTTTATGGGTGGGTGGGGGGAGTTAAACTAAGAGATAAGGGTGGTATTTCCATAAAAAAATGTATAATTATTATTGGTTCAATATATTTCAACATTATATCATCGTAACTTTTAATACCTATCTATTTGAATCCACTTTTCCATGAAAGTAAACTTATATAATTAATTGTTTAAGAAATTCCATTAGTGTCCCTCCCCTCATTTATAAAAGGGAACATATCATCCCACCTTATTCACACCATTTAAGACTTTTATATTGTAAAATACCTACTCAAAATCCTTCCTATATTTCTTACACATGTCATAGACCTTTTTATATTCTTCTAAGACTAATCCTTCATGGACTAAGGTGTAAGGAAAAGGAGGTATCTCAAAGAAGAGGTATAAATATTAACCCAGATCTTTCAATTTTATCTCCTATTATACCTTCTCAAAAATTGTTGTATCCATAAAAATACTATTAATAATATATAATAAATATTCATATATTTTATTATGATGATGTAACAATAATTTTACACCCCTTTTCCATTTAATGGGAAATAAAAATATTGCCCGTGCGTACGTTTGGACTACCACCTCCAAGTAGTGATACAATTCATTTTCCTTCTCCATATTTATTAGGTGGTTATAAAGATGAATTTAATGTTTATATAAAATATTTATAACTTAATTATTATTATAAAATTATATGATATTATCTACCTTATTAAATTTCAATCCATTGATAAATGATAATGTCACTCGTGCATATGTGCAGACTACCACCTCTACAAAGTGGTGTGATTTGTCTATCATTTCCACTTTACTTGGATGATAAAAAGGATATATTTAATTAAAATATATGATATTTATGTTATAATAATAAATATTTAAATTTTAATTATCATTTACCTTTCTTTCATTCCATCCATTGAAAAATGGAAATGTCACTAGTGTGTACACATAGATTGCCGTCTTCACGAAGTGATGTAATTATTTTTTCATTAATGCTTAGTATGAATGGTTATAAATATATATATAATGAACATATATTTTATTTATATCATTATTAAAATTTTGGATATTGATTAACCATGATCAAAGTATAGGGACTATAACAGCCGAACCAAAACATACATGAAAAATGAAGTAATTAACACCTGAAATGAAAAATTTAATAGAAAATTGTTAATAAACGTGTGTTTAAATGTTATAATTGGATCATATATGCTATTATAAGTATGAATATTTTATATTATATAATTATAATAAATATAAATTTATTATAAATTAGGTTAGAGTGCTTTAAAATTAAGTCATATGTAAGGTAAGGGTTTAATCTCATTTTTTCTTCATTGAGACATGTTTTAATGTTATGCACTAATTTATTATTTCTAAAGTGTATATAATTACCAAGAATTTATTTTTGAATAATAAAATATTAAATTAAATTTATTTATATAACCATATTATTTTCAATCTTATAATTAATTTTGATTTGAAAATTATTAAAGTCATAAGGATTCTTCATCTCAATTTTGTTTTATTGAGACATGTTTAATGATATACACTTATCTTATTTTATGAGGTGTATTTAATACCCCATTGATATGTTATATCATTAATATCTTTATTTTCATATAAATTAAATTTTCATTTGAATTTATTTTTTTTCGTGGGGGTTACAATTCAAAAGTTACCAAAGTATCATGGATTTTATGTCACAATCTCATTTTTACCTGGATTATTTATACTTAAGATTTTATAATGATAAAATTATATGATATATCACTCCCAAATATTATTTTTCTTATTATACGATATTTATTTATAGATATTACATGTTTTAATTTCTTTTTACCCTATTTAAGTACTCAATAGACCAAAATAACGTTTTAAGGAAAACTGCCCATTTTTTCCATTCGGTCGAGAATCATTTCTTCTATGTTCATATTTTCTTTAAAATGTTTTAAATATTGTTTTCATTTTTATATAAAGATTATTTTGAATTAATTTTTAATATATTTTACTTTAATTACCAATTATTAAAATAAACGTTCTTATCATTTTCCAAATGTGGTACTTTTTCCTTTTTATCGAAAATTTGAAAGGAATTTTTGTTTTAACATACACCACATGAATGAACTTCCCCAGCATCATGAATAATCCTTTATTTAAATATTCCATTAAATGTTTTATTTTCAATTAAAATTTTTTCCTTAATATTTTTCGAATTTTTTTGTTTATAAATAATTGACTTCAAATGAAAAGTTTATTTTCCTCAATAAAAGTTCTAGTGATCCTTTAATGGTATTTTTATCTATGAAACATCCTTTTATATTTCTTATTATTTATTGAGGATATGATCCAATGTTACCATATTTATTCTTTCTCAGGATGGTTAATCATTATAGTTATGAAATTTTATGAAACCTATATCTTTTCTATAGGTTATGATATGATGATATTATGAATGTTTTATGATATTATGGAACAAATATGTATGGTTTTGATTATGTAACTAGTAGTTCTAGAATTATATATACCTGTTGTTAGGACTAAGAAGTTTGGAGATGTTTTTGAGGTGGTGTTGTGCTAAGAATATATTTTTTATTATTATTATGAATGAAGGTGGTCTACTCAAAAGGGATGTATTATGTTGAAAAACATAAATCACTTTACTTTGTTAGGCTTTCCCAAAAAAGTGATCAGATGAAGAGGATCAAATTGAGTATACCGTACCAAGTCTATCATACATATGTTACCAGACTAAGTTTATTGATCTGATTTTTGTGATGAATGATTATCCTATCATTTTTACATGTTCCATTGAATAGAGTGTTCATTGATTAAATATATAGATTCATTTATATTCTTAAGTTTCCTAACATCATGACCACTGAAATATTTCATGATCCAAGGATAAGTACAAAGGAGTATTTTTGGTTCAAGGTTTATAAATATAATATTGGTATGGATGTATGAAGTTATGGGCTATGTAAGGGTATCTTAGAATTTTGTGTAAAGGTAAAACATATTTTGTATATAATGTGTAATGGTACATGCAATGATATAAAGATTGTGTTTGACACTTGTAATGTTTTGGAATTGTAGATGTATGAAGTGTTATCGATCAATCATTTGTGAATATTTCTAATGAGAGGAAATTTGTCATAGTACCGAGGGAAGATGTTGGGATATGTCATTAGATGAAGACCTATAAAAGGAATAACATCAGATTAAATATTTCAATGTTATCAATTTGATTCCATTGGTCAAACCATTTTCATTGTTGAAGGATGTTTACTTTTTTACAATGTTTATTAGATGGACATGTATGAAGTTGCAAAGTGAAGTTTTCATAGGATTATTAGACCGAAGTCTTAAAGTCATTAGATAGATGTTTTTTGTTGAAGTTATCAGATGTATGTTTTTTTATGATGTTACATCGGTTATATGATATTATACAAAGTTTTACCAAATGAATGAGTGGAATAAAGTTGTACCAGTTCAAATGAATTTATGATTTTTTCATAATTGTATCAATTGTGACGATGATACACTAATAATTCAATTTACTTAATATCATAGAGGAAAGATTTTTTATTCTCATTGAGTTTTAAGGATGTTTGATGAATCTCTTTAATGACTGGTCTTAAAGGAAGCTACTACTTCCTTGGAGGTATGAATTTAGTCAAAGAAAGAAATTTTATGAGTGTAGTTATCAAAGTATTGGGTATGAATTTTAAATAAAATTATATTCATTACCCTAAAATCTTAGAGGAACCTTGCCTATATAAATGGGGTTGATGTGTCAAGGATTTTATGTTGAAGATTTATGATGTGAGGAGAAGTACTGCTGAAGTTTCAAGTTGACTGAACAAAAATATTAAAGAATCATCATCCATGAGAATACAAGATATAATTATCCACCAAGTTACTATAAGATAAATGGTTTTAATAAAAGGCCAGTCAAATAGGATGAATAGGAATCAGTTAGAAATACACCTGATGAAGTTTTCATATTATATGTTTCTAGAAGGAAAATATAATGAGGTGACTCGAAAAACATCACAACATAAAAAATTTCAGTCTGTTAGAAGGAAACAAATAGAGTATAATAAAAAAAACTAGATAGAGTATACCTAACAAACTCATTGGTCAAACATTCATTGGACTGAAGTAGGTTCCTGCCTATTTTTGAGCAATAAAGTGAATAATAATAAGTAATTTCATGAAAATCAAGTGTGAAGAAAGTTAAAGTAGAAAAGTGACAACATACTGAATCCTGTTGATGAAGGTTTCTACAGTTTCTTACAAAAACATTGTTATATAATTTATTTATGTGAGGATCACACATAATTATGATTTACTATAATTATTTTCAAGTGAAATGATATTCCATTACTACTATAACCACATAAAAAAGATTGTTTTCAAGTGGTAAATGTGGTCTTGGATTGTTTCCAAACCATTCTAGGACTATCTACTATTATTTAATTGTGATCCTTTTAAATATCTATGTTTCTATAGTTGTGATTATTTTCTTGTTTTATATCAAATTAATATATATCTAGTAGGAGGTAAAGGATATTTAAGTAATAAAACATAAAAATAGAAGATCATTGATTTAAACCCTCCCCCTCTTAGTAATCTCATAGATACTGATTGGTACTTTCAAGTGGAATTATATCAAAGGATCCATTCACTGAATATTTGAATAAGTTTTAATAAAATTGAATCTAAAATGGATGTCTATAACTTTGTGAATAGTAAGTCTATTCCCATATTCGATGGGGAGAACTATCATATATAAAAGGATAGAATGTTGATTTATCTTATATGCATTGGTTATGAAGTACTTCAATATGTTATAGATGGGTTCTCTACTTATTATAAGGATATTCCCCTAATAGATACTGATAATAATAATTTATAAAATTATGGGTGATCCAAAAATGTCATACTTTTCTCACTCTCTGAAAGTGTTTTTCTTAGAGTTAAAGGAATTGGAATGGATAAAGGCATCTAGGATAAATTGATAAACATATATGAAGGAAATATCAAAGTTAATAAAGAGAAGTTAAAAATATATAGGTTGAATTAATAAGATCTTAATATGGGTGATAATGAATCTTTTAGTCATTTCTTTATAAGGGTGAAAGATATTGTAATCACCCTAAGATGTACTGGTGAGAAGTTATAAGATTAAACTATTGCTGAAATGATCTTACTAATTATTCATAATAAATTTTATTCGAAAGTGTTATACTTATAAGATATAGATAATGAAAAAATTTATATGGATAATCTACATAGCACTCTCATAACTTATGAAATGAGAAGATAAAATGTTATGAATAACAAAGAAAATTTTGATTGAGAAATTTCTTAAAAAGACACCAAATAAGGAAATTATAACAAATTTATCGAGGAAGAATCCAGTGAATCTGAAACTGAATATGAGTTTAGTAATAATTTGAATAATTTATGTATTTTTTTAAATTAAAAAATAAGCATAGGAAAGTATAAATTAAATTTACTTATGAAGTTCTTTGGTTATGGAGCAATTAAGAATTTTGCTGCAAATTATCCAAAAATTAAGTAATATGAAGATAGTAATAAATAGGATAGAAAGGCTAGAAGATCTCTAAAAATGAAGGTAGATATATTCAAGTCCCATAAAAAGGGAAAGTATAATAACTTATCTAAATAAAAATAGTGATTTTTTTTATTTAAGTATAAGGAAGATGATGATTGTGAAGAATAGGCTAAAAACTCAATTGATGATGCTACTGAAAAAATTATTATTTCATAAGTGAATGATGAAAAACTCAACAGTGAAAAAATAAATATCTCTAAATAATAATAAGTAGATTCTCAGTTGAAGTTTATGATAAATAGAGAGTTTAAATAATTTCTTACAAAGATTATTGGACTTGAGAAAGAGAACAAGAAGTTGAAGAAAGAAAATATTTTTAAAAAACAATCAAGTATTATTTATTGAATAAAAATCCAAGTTTCTAAAAGATATTAATGATTTGAATAACTTTCTTGATTAAAATAAGAACCTCAATGTTAATATTGAAGAACATATGAAGGTGAAGGATGGAGAAATAAAAAATTTTCAATAAAAACTTATTAAAGTTAGAAAAGGAATTAAAAGCTTCCAAAACTTAGTTGTGTAAGGTGGTGAAATTTCTAATAAGTGTAAAACTTATAAGGATCAATAAAAATTATCCTAAAAGGACAATAAAAATGCTGAATATGTTCATAAGAAAAAGTAAGTTAAGATGACTATGTATGTATCCAAAATAAGCATAGTTGAAAAACCTAAAGTTTATAAGGTTTCAAAGTCTAAACCAAAAGCTGCTACTGCTATAGATTCTATTGATACTAGAAAGAAATATAAGTTAAAGAATAAAATTTTAGGAGGTAACCAAAAGTTTTGTGCACAAAAAATTTCGAAAGTGGAAGATAATAAAGTTATAGAAAAATATGTACATAATTCTAGGAATTATGTAAGTTACCAATGAAAATATAATTTCTATGGTTATTGATAGTATTTTGGTGGTTTTGGGCATATGATTAAGATTTTTTGATTTAATTATCAATTATATAATGGATCTAGGAGAAACTAGAGGTAGAGTTTGAGGGGTAGTCAACCCAGTCAAAGAAGACAACCTGATAAAGTTATTTTGAGGATCGAAAATAGATTCCAACCCTCAAAAACTTTTTTTGAAACATGAGATTAACCATGAAATCTTGAAAATAATTTTTTTCATGTTATAAACACAAAAAAATTTATATAATAAATCTCAAAAGTTTTATGAGAAGGAAGGAAAAGGTAAGGAAAAATCCTTATTTTTTGAAACTTCTCTCAAAGATAAAAAAGGTGAATGAACTTGGATATTGGATGGTGGGTGTTTTTCACACATGATAAGAAATTTTACGTTATTTAAGGATGAGAAAGATTATAAATAAGGTAAAGTAACTTTTTTGGAAATGTTGAGTCCCTCAAAATCAAAGGCGTTGGATATTCTATCATTGGGGAAGAAAAGTTAAAATCCAAAACACCTTGTTTTTTGATGGGATGAAACAAAACTTGTTGAGTGTTTCATAACTTTGGGATGAATGTAACAAATTTGTTTTCAGAATATATGGTTTAATTGTTAAATTAATTTAATATGGTAACATTACTACAAGAGGGAAACAAACTAAGGGAATCTTGTTTCAAGTTGGTGACGAATATAGTTCATGCTAATTGAAAATTATGGAATAAAATAAGCTATGGTATCAAAAGATGGGACATATATGTTAGAGGAATATGATCTAGATAAAAAATAGAGAATGTATTCATGATATTATTTACATGACAAGAAGAATATATTGGTGTGATTACATATTCCATAAATAGAATATTACAAAATCAACACATAACAATGTTGAGATATATTCAAATCATCTCTTGGAGATGATAATTTTTTTACATTTGAGATAGAATGGGAAAGAAATCAATTATTGAAAATAATTAATTAATTTATTTTATTGTGGAATTTACTTCCATTACTTGTACTATACTTTTGAAACAAAAATCAAAGGCTCTCAAAATGTTTAAGAGTTTTAGGAGAAGTGCCAAAAGATAATGTGAATATTCTATGAGAAATATTAAAACTAATAATGTTGGTTAATACAAAAATGAGAAGTTTAAATATTATCTAGAAAATAATTAAATTTATCATGAATTTATTACACCTTTCACACCGTAATAAAAATATATTGATGAAATAATAATTAGAATTTTGGTTGAGATGGTATGAACTATGTTTATTGAACATGATACTTATTACTACTTTTGTATATGGGATATTGAATCATCAATTCATATTCAGAATAATTTTTTCTATAAGAAAAATTATGACATGACTCTATAAAAGATATTTATAAAGAAACCCCAAGTTTGAAATACCAAAGGGTGTTCATAAGTCTTTGAATCATAAAAGTATAGGGATGGAATCTTAAAAAGTTTTATTATAGAGGTTTTGATGGAAAATTTCATAGATACCCTCCTAATAGTAGATGATACATGTGTTATAATAAAGATATAGGAAATATTTTTGACCTCACAGATGAGAAATTTCTTGAACAGTCTAATAATAAACTTTCTAAAATGATTATAGATATTGAAGAAAGGGAAGATTAAGTGGTTGTGGTTAAAAACATTATGAATCTAATAATAAGAATAATAATAATAATATTTAATCTACTCAAGATTAAGATTTTTAATAAACTATCTCAATTAATGAGGAAAAATTTCATTTATCACTTCCAAGATTGAGGAAGTAAGTGGAAGTCCAAAAACTTATTAGAGATTAACAACAAGAGGTTCAAACTAGAAGAACATCAATGTTTGTTTCACACACTTCCTTATATTCATAGATTGATCCTAAAAATGTTGATGAATCTTTGGAGCATCAAGAGTGTATTGATGTTATGAATGAAGAATTGTATTAGATTGAAAAGAATGATACTTAGGAACTTATACCCAAACTAAATAATAAGGATGTGATTGGTAAAAATTGGATGTTCCAAAAATGTTGAATGAAAAAGTTGAAGTGATAAGAAACAAGGCACAATTGGTTTGTAAAGGCCACTCACAAATTTAAGGAATTAAATTTGATGAGACCTTTTTTCTAGTAGAAAGATTATAAAATATCCAAATATTTTCTATTATTACTACACAATGGAAATATAAGATTTTATAGATGGATGTAAAGTCATATTTTCTTAAAAGAGTGCTCAATGAATAAGTTTATATTGGAAAATCATGTGGATTCATGCTTAGGAATGATAAAATATATGTGTGCAAGTTAAATAAGTCTTTCTATGGTTTGAAGTAAGATTTTAGAGCTTTGTATCCTTTAATGATTCCAATGATTTACTATTGGTATGATCCAATGTTACCGTCTTTATTTTTTCTTAGGGTGGTTTATGATTATGATGATGAAATGTTTATAAAACCTATATATTTTACATGGGTTATGATTTGATGATATGATGAATGTTTTATGATCTTTTGGCACACATATGTATAGTTTTTCTTATGTAATGGGTGGGAACAGAATTTTATATCCCTCCATATTATTGGGTAAAGAAGTGCATCTCATGAGATAATAAGTTCTAGAATGGGGAGTGAATCTAGTTTAGTAAGGAACTTTTTCCAATATTATAGTCATGGGATATAACCTCGACTAAGGAAATGATGGAATGATAAGAGAACTCAATCCACTATGATAGTATTGGAAGTGAGCTTTAACTAAGGAAATTATTATCTAAGCTTATGTGTATGAGAAAAAATTATGTATTTTACTTATAATATGTTCTCATGGATCATGAATTATTATTAATGATTATACAATCTTATGTTTTATATCTATTTATTGATAAAACACTATGTCATGTTTTATGATTATGATATATGAATTGATGTGTATTATTTTCTATTGTTAATATCATGTTATCATACACTTAAAATTATCTTATGACATTGATTTATACCTCACCATTTATTATTTTTTCCTTCCCTAGGTTATGAAGAAATGTTTTAAGTATGATATGTATAAGAAGGGTGGTAGTTGGGAAGAACTAAATGGGAAATGATGTAGATATTTTATGTAACATTTATATATCTAAGTTTCCAAAGACACTAAAACTTTATAGTTCTGTCATGGTTCTTATTAATATGTAATGCATATTCCACTAACAAGATTTAGTATTTATGTATGAAAATATGGGGTCTCTATACATTAAAATCAAGTGGAAATTATAGAAAAATATCCATTTAATGACTTCATCCCAGGAGAGAAATTGTAGTTGGTTGAAAGAGAGGTACCATGGTAAAATGACATGGTCAAATTTTTAATAACTTCTTAATATCCATCTCAAACACACCCACAAAAAATTATTCAAATAAAATACGAATCATAGTTTTTATTTTGTAAGATCCATATCTTTAGAAAATATTTAATGATCAAATGATTAGAATATGTTTTTTTGAGATTGTGATACAAATGATCATATATTTTATCCATAATATAGCTTGTGGAGATCACTCTAGACCTCAAATTACTTCTATAAAAGATTAAAAATTAGGTTTATATTAAACCACACTGTTTAAGGATGATAATAAATTTTTTAGTATTTCAGTAGTGTTAATTGAATAGAAACATCTATGAAAGAATGACGATTCCTCAAAAAGAAATATGATTTTGTGAAATATTTGAAGTTTAGAACATAGAATTCATGATACCCTTTATCATTCCCTTTGGAATCTCTTATATTTTGTTAGTTTTGTACTATGTTTCAAAGTGGATGGAATCGAAATCCACCAAAACTATTGATGTTAATGTTGTTTTTGATTTTCATAGGACTAATTTTTTTAGGTTTGGAGTTCCAAGAGAAATCATCAGTAACAATGGGACTCATTTCTAGAATAGGATCATGGAAGATTTGATGAGAAATAATAGAGTCCATCAAAGGACATCAACACCCTACCATCTACAAACTAATGACTAGGATGAATTTTTAAAAATATATATTAATAAAATATTAGAGAATATTGTTAAGAAAAATAAAAAATATTGGATCCAAAGGTTGGAAATACCTTATTCACTTATAATATAACCCATTAATACCCCATTATAATGAGTCTATATTGGTTGATTTATTTGAAGAGCTATCATTTAACTGTAGATATGGTGCCCAAATCCTACTAATAAATAAAGGAGATAAATTTGGATCTTGAAAAAAAATAAGAAAATAAAGAATAATGTTGATTCAAGTGCTTACAAAAATCATAATGGAATATTTTTTGAATTCTTGGATTTATAAGGAGAGGACTAGAGCCACACATGAAAAATTTAATTCAATAAAAAGACTTTCATCAGGAATACAAGTGTTTCTCTACAACTCTAGATTGAAATTAATTCTAGGTGAACTTCATTCCATAGAGTATGGACCTTTTATTGTGACTAATGTATACTCCTTTGGTGATGTAAAAGTAATCAAATAAGGTTCAAATAACCCATTCACTATCAATGTAATAGACTGAATAAGTACCATAGGAATTTGGAAAAAGTACTAGTGGAGGTGATCACACACCTAAAAATTATCCACCACTAGAACCAATAGATTTTATCTTTCTTTAACACTTGATTGATTACTTTTTCTATATTAAAAATTTTATAAATACTATATATATTAGAATTTATTGTGGAAACCACATCATTTATGTTTTGGGGAGAGAATTTTTTTTTGTTTTAGGTTTTTAAAATTTTTTGTCTTTATTTTTCATTTTGTGTAATTTTTTATGCATTTATTTTTCATATATAGTGTTTTTTTAAACTTGTTGAGATAATTATAAATACCATTGAAAATTTTGAACCTATTATAATTTTTAGAAACTTATTCGACCAATTTAATCAAATTATATGAATGCTGAAATGAACTTTTTTTCAAATTCAAAGTGTTAGAAATGATGAAAAGTCCACTGATTTTTGAATATTATATCATCAATTACTTACCTATATTTAAATCACTTACCTAAGAGGTTTCTAAGCCAATTTTACATCTTCTTTTAATACCATCATTTTTATAGAACCAAGGCATGCTTTAATAACTTGAACTTTATAAGTAATATAGTCAAAACCTTGGAGAATGAAGGACCTTATGTTGTAAAATTTTGAGGAATTATTTAGAATTTAAATACCCTTTTACAATGAACTTATATTCTATATTATAACTATATTTAACCCTTTTATACCCACAAATCCATGAATAAAATTGTTAAATATCTACATTAAAATATAAAAATCCACACCTAAATAGCTCAAGAAGTTAATGCATGATAATATTTTAACTCAAGTATGGGGAAGGGAGATGAGTGATTTGAATTGAAGCTATGTAAGTAATAATATTCTATTTAGGTGCTGACCTAGAGGTGATAATTGGGAAATTTGTGAAACATATTTATGAAACTATCAAAAATTTATCAAAGTTGATATAAATAGAAGTAAAATATCTTCTAAACCATGTAAAGTAATTTTAAAATGTTTCTTGAAAATTAAAGGTTCATCTCTGTATTTAAATAGAATTCTACAGAGAACTAAAAAAATCAAATCTACTAAAGGAAATAAATAGAATAAAATTACACTGTTACTTAAGTGTTGAATGTATAAAATATTCTTTCAAAATATAAAGGTTTGTAACTTAATCAATACAATAGGAAGTGATAAAAGATTAAAATTCTAAATGGAAAATATTAATCATGAATTATGATTCAAAATAGATAAAAAAAAATCCTTTTTTGACTCAAAATTTTCTCACATCAGAACCAAACAACCCTTATCCACTAATTTTTTTTTTGAAAATTACTCATTATTAGAACAATTATGTGAATCATTAGGTAGATATTAATAAATTCAAGAATCCAATAGTGATCCCTGCATGATCTTGAACTGATATTTTTTTTATATAAATTCTAATTTGAGTATTAAGTGATATATCTTCAAGAACATAGGTATAAATGAGAATAGGAGGATAAAAGGTTTAAATTAATTGAATATATTTTATGGAGGAAATTTAATTAATAACATTTAGGAGGCATGGGATATTTGAGTGCCTTGGATGATAAAAAGGAAACTCACATTGGATAGTGTTTTGAATCTCATGTGGGTAATATTTTTAATGTTCACTTGTCAAGGAGTTTAAGGATTAAGTGTGAGGGAATTAACATGGGTAATAAAATCATTATATATTATTAATATTCAATTCCTTTTATTCCTATATATTTACTAATTCATTAAGTTCTAAAGATTTTTATAATTAAAGTCTCAATTCATTAGATTTTTTGAATATTATTTAAAATGGAAAAATTTTAAATTGCATTTATTTATTTATTTTTTGAAATAAATGGATAGATAGATATTAGTTTTTTTGTTTTAATGTTTTAAGGGAATATAATTTGGCTACAATTGTAGAGATGAAAATTTTCAAAGTTCCTATGAATTAAAGGTTCATTTAGAATATTTGTAAGGTTTACTCTAGAGAGATACTTTAGATTTGCTTAAAAGGTGTGGAGAAGTGTCTTTGTGATCATAGGGTTTATTTAATAGAAATGGAAATATTTGAAAGTTTGACTTGACTTTGTAAGGTTTATTGTAAGGTTCCTCAAATAACTTTATAAGGTTGGAAAACATTCACAAGTTTCCCTGTAAGTTTGGATTGAATTCGTAAATTTTATTTTATGGAGAAGGAAATCATCACATGGTACAATTTGAAACTTTATAATGTTCATTCCTTTATAAAATTTGTAACTTCATAAGGCTGGTTTCCCCACATTTTAAGGTTGAAATAATTTTTTTTAAGGTTCATGCCTTCAAAAAATAAGCAGAAATGGGACAATTTAGGGGGAGTTTGTAAGGTTTATCAATGTTTTAATAAAAATATCTATGTCACCACATAATTATTAATACAAAAAAATTGTAGAAATATATTAGGATATTGATAGAAATTATCATTCGTAATAAATGATTGATAGCTAGATCAAATATGAAAAATTAAAGGGAAAATTTTGATTTTGTGGAGGATCGAAGACTGTGACTTTTAAGGGAAATCATGATGAAAATGGAAATATGAAAAATTAAAAGGATAAATAATCTTTTGTAGAGTTTACTGAAGGAAGAGAAATGATAGGAAGAGTATAAAAGAGGGATTAAGTCCAGTAATTAAATGAGATTGGTTCATGTATTACAACTACTAGAGTTTTATGAGTTTTATTTTATGATTTCTACTTTAGATATAATTATATTTTGTTCTATTATTTCATTTCTATTTCCCCTAAAATAAAGGGGTTAAAACCATTGATTATTTGGGAGGGAATTAGATCTAATTTTAATGCTTTAATTTAAACTTTATTGAATAAAAACTTTTCTCTATTAGTTGATTTCAATATTCATTGGTCAAATATTACTTTAAATGTGATTGTGTTTGAATTATTTAACCAATTAATTATTTATTTCCATCGTTTATGAATAAAATATATTTATCCACTCAGTTTATCTTTTATATGATGAAATAGTATTTAATGAATGGTGAGTGTCTATAAATTTATGACATGTTTTTGAAGGTAGTGGATTAATTTTTAATTCTTTAGGGACATCAAAAAATGACTGGGTATTGTCTAAGTAGTTTAGGTGTGGTTAACTGTTTTGATTTCATTGATACCTTTTCATATACATAGGAAGAAGTACTGATTAATTGGTGATTACTTATATATTAATCTTCACCATATACTTCATCCTAGGGAGCTTCATGAAATGATTTTGGATATACTCCCTGAAGATGGAAATGGATCAGGTTTGATTCCTACCACTCTCAAATTTAGCTAAGGGTGGATGATGAGTGTGTGTTGGTATGGGCCCAAGAAATGTGTGATGTGGCTCCCAACGATAACTATTAACCCAATACACTATTTTTTAGTTGGGATGGTGCTTGAGTGGAAGAAACCTATAATCCTGCACTAGATACCCAAGTTGAAATCTGGGTGGAGGATTATTTCTAAAGTTACTGTTGTTGGTATTGTATCAATGCTATAGTGGTGGAACTATTCACTTGAATTGGGATTTTGGGATATATATTTTCACCTATGGAACATAGATCCTCTACTAAATCAATGGACTTCTGACCATAGGGTCTTCAAGCCACAATTAGGACTTCGATCCACATGGACTCTGGGCCATGAGAAGTGTAAAACACATGACATGGTTTGATCATATGAATGAATCAACACAATAGGAAGAAAATGTTGCATGGTGATATAAATGGATCATCATATGGGTATCCTCAAAAGAGGGATGGGTGAACTAATTATCATAATAAACCATTAGTTCCCATATATTTTTTATGTGGGATATATGGGTGACCAACCATGTGGCTATCAATGTAGTGGGACTAGTCATGTGGTGAGGCACAATAAGTAGGTGATTTGGTGGGGTACTATACAAGCATTATCAGGGGGATGAATCAAAAATAGTGATGGGTGCGCTAACATATATTATTCAAACCTCTTCCTTCATGGGTTTTCAATTTGTTATGGAGGGGTACCCCATCGTAGTGCATCAAAGTCCAACACGATGCAATGATTTTTAGGGGGGTGGGAGGTTTCAACACTCGGAACACAGTGTGATGAATACTGATGGTGGGGGGTTGGCATGAGTCTGGTGACATAGATTTAATTAGGTTTCTCATTCAGGGTAACCATATATCCATCTTTTAGGCCATTGGGCCATTTTCCACACATTTTTAAGGACTCTGTGCCTTTGGGTCCTTTTGAGAAGGGATGGGGCTTAACCCATTGGGGTGCGTGAGTGTGTGTTGTTTGGTTTCTTATAATCCCACTTGCCTATAAAAAATTAATAAAAAGAGAAGTGGACTATTTTAAATTACAATGATATAATTTAAATTTTAAATCCAACCATGAATCCATCACCTTTCATCATCTTGATTTCAATCCACTTGTTTTAATTTCTATTAATTTCTCTCACATGTAAGCTTAAAAGTTCAAAATATTTCAGTACACTTCATTTATTTTAACCCCAATTATTGATTTAAAACCCATGTAAACTAGTGATTTTTGAAAATTGGGAAAATTGCATCATAAAGTTACAAGTGGATTTAATTTTTATTTTTAATGATTTATTAATTTTTTGATGTAATTAAGAATCCATGTATTATTTTTGGGATGATTGGAATTACACTGTTAAATGAATTAGGGATTTAATCATTCATTGTCTATAATTTATATGGAGAAAATCTGAAATTTTAACTTGAGAATTTTAAATAATGAAAATTGAATTTTTATTTTTAAAATGTACTACTTGGTGATTAATTGTAAATTAATTATAATTTTAAAAATATAGATATGAAATATAATTTGGAAATGAACCTAAATTAATAAGTAATTCATGGTTACATTTTTCAAACTAAAATTAATTAATACACATGGGAATTATAATTTTAATTAATCATTTTAATATGTGTAAATGATAATGGAATTTTATGTTTCATTTATATTGGTTGATTATTCATGTTTTTAAAATTTTATATACATTTCCTATTGCTAAAAAATATTTATGTGATTTTTACAATGGAGGAAGGAAAATAGAAAAGGTATAATGTAAATTACCGTGCTTTTCAATCCTATTAATTTTTTAGTTTTAGGTGTTGGAGGTGTTTTATATGAGGATTTAAGAGGTTTCATGGTGGTTGGAGGTAAATAAGAGATGTAGTAGAAAATTCACATCATGAAAGGGGTACACGACATGAATTGCTGGTCCTTGGCTTGTGTTGACAACCAGTTTCTTGGATTGCATGTGGATAAGGGGGGAACCCATGAAATAGATTCATGTTCTAAAAGTAATTCATGATGTGTAATTAAGTAAATTATGATGTGATTTGAATTTTAGTGAAAGTTTTTTTTGGGAATTCACATGGAATTCACGTCATGAATTGGTTTCACATTGTGAAAGGGGTGGGATTCCAGGTTTTAAATCCCTTTTCTTAGTTAATGATTTTTAATTTAGATACCATTAATTTAGTCTTGTTTATAGAGAAACCTTATATATTTGGGTATTAATTCCATCCTTCTTATCCTAGATTTTATATGTTGGTTCCAGTGGATGCCCATTGGTGATTAGTGGCAAGACATTTTCTTCTTCTATGTTGTTTTTCTTCATTATTTTCCTAGGGTTTCACTATGGTGGTGTATTTTTGGATTGTGTTGTGAGTTTAGATATATTTTATTAAACCATTAATATGGTGTATTTTAATATGTGGGTTTTTCCATACGATTATGGTTTGTGGGGTTTTTCTTCTTCACCCTATGGTGTGCAGTGAGATCGAAATTCTTATTTGAGGAAGGGAATCCATTATTTCTCACTTTTTTTGTATCATGCAAGAGGGTATTACTCTTTTTATCTATGGTTAATGGTTGTTCTATCCTAATAAAGATTAATTAATTGGTTAATTGATATTTAATGGTAATGGTAAATGATTCACATGATTTTATAACTTTGATATTATCTTGATATTGTAATTTTATGTTCTAAATTCTCCACTAAAAATCATGGCCTTTGGGGGATTTTTTTGTGCTAATTTGTGTTGATTTGTGGAAACCATGCCCATTGAGATATCAACCTAAAATGGAAATTGGATAACCACTAATTTTTTTGGTTAAAAAATGTTTTCCCATGGATATATTATTTATGTGATAGGACCCCTAAAATGAAGTGAATTGTGATAAAATCACCTTTGTTAAATCTATAAAATGTTTTGCGATGTGTTACGATATGCGAATAGGGGAATGTAGGGCTGATGGGTGAGTTGTGGCCATGATTTTGGGGTGACAAGGTGATGATTTTCTTGTCCAAGCTTTTGGGGATGCAAGATGATGGTTTTTTTGCCATTCTTTTAAGAAGGTGAGGTGATGGTATAATGGGGATGATGAGATGCTTGTGATGTGTGATTATGTTGTGGTATGTTCCTAGGTAGTGATGGTATAACTGGTTAATAATGTTTAAAATCTATTGGGATAGTTTTTTTAATGGTATGGAAGTGATTAATAAACAAATAAATGATGGGTTGTGTGGTTAAATGTGGTAGATTCTTATTGATGAAACGAATGTGATGAGTAATCAGTTTGGTTGGAAATTAAAAATGTGGCTTGTGGCTTGTGTAGTGTTATACATTATATGGAAGTAGTGAGAGTGGGGATGTTGTGAGTTGGTTAGTGTTTTTCTATGAACCCATAGGTTAGAATTATATCCAGATATATGTATATATATATATATTTTATGTTCTTTGTGATTTTATATAAGCACCCCACTCACATCGAACACTATGTGTCAACAACCATACATTTATATGAGGGGTGTTTTTCCCAACATCCCAGTGATGAGGATGGATGGATGTTTACCCGCTCTTTCACACTCTCTCTTCCAGGAGAATAAATATGAACCATCTATGATGTATGGAGGTCGGATAGTGCACTAGGTGATGACCAATGTGTCTTCGGGTGAGATGTGATGTGACTATACTGTGGGGTGGTGGCCCAGGAATCTTTGGATGGGGTGTGAAATAACTGTTCCAAGGGTTATCTTATGGTGGGGGTCATTTATGGTAGGAGGAGGTTACAAGGTTGATTTCCTTCATGTTTATTATACCCTAATACTCTGATTATGGTTGTGATGTGATGGACCTGGTATCATTGGGAAAGATGAGATGTGATCATGTTATGGGGTATTTTCCTAGGTGTCTGTGTGCTTGATGTGATGCAACCATGCTGTGGGGTGGTGGTATATGTTATTCGGAAGAGATGGGAGTGCCATGATGTATGAATTTGGGGTATGAGAGTATCAAATTAGTGAGAAAGCAATGTATGGTACCCTTGATATATATTCTACTTATTATATAATTATAATTGGATTTTTTTATTTGGTGATCATGCCTTGGTGAGGTTGGGATGGATAATTGACCTATTTAGGTGCTGTTGGTTCTGCTATTTTCTCATGGGTGCATTAATATGCTAATTTCACATGTAAATGAGCTACTTTGGTTTTCCTACTGAGTATAATTTTATGCTCACCCTATGTATATAATATGATTTTCTAGTTTCTAGGAGAACTATATGGATCATGCTGGGCATTACTAGATTGGACCTTTGGATATTCGTTGTGTTGCTACTTTAGCTTTTCTTTTGGGTATTTACTTTTGGAGACTTTTATTTTCACATCTTTTATTTATACATGCATTGTGGTATGGTTTTAGTTTCTTTTTATATTATGTCATGGAGTTGATTTTGGATGATTAATCTTATATCCCAATATTATTTTATTATAAAGGGTAATGCTTTCCATTTTATGAGATTTTTTATTAACATGGTGTTAGTATGAAACCCAGGACCTACTATAGGTAGGGCTTGGGGGTCATGATCTCTCCCACCATTGTAGTATCTTTGGTGGTGGGGGTTTATGATAGAGTGGAATTAGAGGTGATGGTTGAGAGATAGAATGGAGTTTGGAGTTAGTAACAATGATTATTACATGGGTTGGTATGGAAATAGTTCCAATTTACCTTGTTGTGTGAAATTTTCCAAGGAGATCAGCTAGGGCATAGGATTTTAGTCCCCCCATGATTGAGTGCATAGACTCTAAGCTTACTGAATAACCAAGTGAGGTGGACTTGTTTCTAGGGTAGAGACCCTGGAGTGGTACTTGCATCATGATGAATTGTGTTTCTGTTTGAGTTGGGTTGTTTTGGGAAGGTTAAAATGGGTAAATTTAATTAAAATGAATCTAAATAAAATTCCATACTATAGCGATTAGGTGATTCTTTTTTTTCTTCTCAATGGATCCTAGACATCACCCATGTGTGGATTAGGTAGTTGAGGTTTAGAAATATGATCCAGTTGATCATTGTAGGGTTGATCTGACATAAGAAGATGAGTTTTGGTAGAAGGTGTTGCGTGATTTTTAGTGGAAGTATTTGGGGAAGTATGCGGGAAATGTTTCATATGTAGAGACAAAGATCTATATGTGGAATCTTGAGTTATCTTTTAGTTTGATTCAGGACCAAGTGGGATATTGGGTCCCTTTGGTAGTTATTCATATGCGGGGATCCTCATGTTGATAGTGGATGATATATTTGGGTGTGTGATAAGAGGAATATGTTTTGTGGGTTTAATTTCAAAAAGATTTCTTGGAAGATTTCCTTTCATCAACCATGAATTAATTAAAGAGGTAGGAGATTATTTATCTTCAAAAAGGGAGTATATTAGTGCAGGAGTTTAGAATCAAGTTCAAGGACCATATACATTTCTCCCTATATCTTTTTCCAGATTAGGAGTCTCATGTGAGACGTATTGAGGAGGCACTCCATCCTTATATCCAGTATATAGTTACTACTTTTATGTTTCCAACATATCTAATGGTTTAGAAGAAGGTAGACATGATGAATCAGATGAACTTGTGAGGAGGTTTACCATGAGAGGAGAACCAAGATGATTCCTCAAGAAGCATAGTTTTCAGTGAGAGGTTTAAGGCATAAGGACCTTTAAGATTCTAACCAACAGTGATTTGACCACAACAGTTTACGTTATGACCTTCTGGGGTCAGTTTTTCCATGCTTTTCTCAAAGATTTCATGCCAGTTTATTTTGTATATGGGGTTTTTATCCATCACCTGAATCAGTTCCCAATGGTTCTTTGAACTCAGTTTAGAGGATGTGGGAAAGTTCAATGCTATCCTCAACAACATTTTCTAGTGATAGAATTTCAGCAGTATGGGAAGTAGGCATATACTCTTCCGAGGGGAGATAAAGAAGGTAGAGTCCAATCTCAATATTTTACTCATGTTTAGGGAACTCAAATCAAGCAGGGTAGTGGAGGCGGTTATCATAAAATTGGAAGAGGATTTGGGTGTGGTCACTTGTACATATTTGAGGTAGTAGTGCTATAGGGGCTAGATGTAGAAAGGCTTCCCGTTCCCCAGTTGTTAAATATTCAATTCAAAGACCAGACCAAATTTTTTGAAGTGTGTTGAGGGTGTAGACTAATTATGGGGACACATCAGTCCCATGATGATACTTTCTTGCTACATATATATCCATAAAATTTCATCTTAGGCATAAAATTCTTTTATTATGTATGTTATGTTATCAACTACTTCCTAAGGAGAGTTATGTTCTCAGATGTATATTGTGAGAATGTGATTTTCATTAGCTTATAGAGTGGGGAGTCAAAATTAGTGCCAATTATTTCCTTGGATGAGTTTTTAGTGGAATCAGTGGATGTTGGGATAGTGGAGGTACCTAGGGTCTTTGGGTAGTGTATGGATGTTTTTCCCAAGGAGGTTGTGACACTACCCTGACAATGTGATGTTGAGATTATGATAGTATTTTAGGCCAATGCTTCTTTGATTTTGATGGTTCCTTATCAGATGAAACTTTCTGAGTTATGGGGGTTTAGGACTCAAATTGATTTTCTTATAGAAAAGGGTTTTATTCAGCCTAGTGTGTCATCATGGCGTTCTCTAATATTATTCTCTAAGAAGGTGGATGGTATCATGAGGATTTTTATAGACTACCATAGGTTGAATCAGGAAACTATCAATAATCATTACCATCATCCAAGGAAATATTATCTTGTAACATACTAGTTTCAGGAGCTGCCCAGAGGTGACCCATACCTGGTTGGTCACATGGCCTCAAGTGCATTTCTCCGAACGCCAGAGGGTGCCAACTAACAGCGAGGGACTTGGGTGTGATAGTGGGGAAACTATGCTCTCATTGGCAGAGTAACACAACTGAAGTAAAATAGATAGCAATAGAAGATGTGGTAAAACATGCAATAAGTAAACAATGGAAGTAATAAACAACCGAAGCACACACACACACACATATATAAATGATGAATGATACATATGTCTACGAAAACAGCCAAAAAATCACAATTTTCCAATATAGTACTAAACCAAAGTACAGAATAAAAGTAAGTAAACATCACCACATCATCACAAGCCTCAGCTTGGTCGCATGCTCCCCAGCTCCATAATAATCAAGTACCTGAAGTAGAAGGGAACTTTCCCTTATCTATACCTGCAACAATATAATCTATTTGGGCCCAATAGCATGAACCAAACAGGTTGTGAGCCTAATCCCAGTAGGCAACCACCCAAAGATCTGTGCCTAATAGTTTGTGAATATATATGGTAGACAATAAGAAAAAATAATTAGTGAACATAGAAGTACTCAAAAGTAAAAAGTCCTATAATTTCATTTAAAAACATTTACTTTTAAGTATTTAATTAACCAAAAACTAATACAAGAAACCCTCTGGGTAGTTCTCACAACCTACCCCCTCTGGTTCACAATACAAGAGAATATATAGCAAAGACTATCTGAGGAAGAACTCACCATCAATTCCCCCTTTATTCATGTGTGATTAAAGACTCCACGAGGAAGCACTCACCATCAATTCCTCCTATAGTCTTTTAACGGTAACCTACATGCACTCTGAGGAAGCAATCAATGTTAATTCCTTCTATGGCCTCATAACGTAACTATAGAAACTCTAAGGGAGCACTCAAAATCAATCCCCCTAATGGTCTAGCAGCATGAAAACTAAAACAGACACTTTGGGAAATACCTCAATGTCAATTTCCCCTATGGTCTCACTACACCAGGTTCCCGCTGCCCCGTGTAAAGAAATCGTGCACAAATGATAATCAACATCCAAAGTAAACCTTAATAACTACTTGTCTAAAAAACTACAACATATCATAGAATATCAAATAAAATTCACTCCACCCAACAATACTAGGCATGGAAATCAAGTAGCAGCCTAACTGGCAAGGCTAGACCAAACGGTCAAAAACAATCAAACATGGGAAAAACATCCATATCTTAGAAAAGATAACCCTATTCTCAAAAAATTAACCTCTAACCAATCAAACAAGTCATAATAGGAAAATAAAAGGGCTAAAACCATAAACACACAATACCCCAAATGAGGGTATTGGGCACTTTTGCACATATAACTCAAAGAATAACTACGAAAAGACACAAAACACCTACCTCGGCGTCGTGAGATCGATATACGTGAACCTCAGTCCTTGATTTACCCTAGAATTTCATAGATCTACAAAAATTTTTAAGGAGTTCAACCTAGGATATCTCACGAAAGAGGAGAAATCAGAAGATGAAGTTCAAGTAGAAATGAGAACTTGATGATGTGATTCCAACGCAATCGATGGTGGTCGATTCAAAGAACAGACAACGAGTCGGAGACACAGAGAAGATCCGTGGTTGTATGGATTCTACTAGACAAGATAGGCTTAGAAGAAGTTCATTATGTCTATAAAACTTGACACCAATCAATTTAATGAAAAAAATAAAGTACACAATGTTTTCTTTAAAATTACACGACATGTACTTGCCTTTTCTGGCCTCCACTTTAGGTGGTCTCTAGGTCACCACACATGGCCACGTACTTGGCTGCTACCTGGCTAGTACACGGTCACCCACGACAATTGAGTAAACAGTGTGTACTCCTAAATTTTCAATAAACTTATCAGTTTCTAAAAAAAAACTTGAAAAGAAAAATGTACCCAAAAAGAAAATCTGGGTTCTTGAAAACTTATCCCCTTAAAGAAATTCATCCTTGAATTTCCCTAGCAAGGCAACTTAGAATAAGAAACCTCGAATAGCTCCATCCATTGTGATCGTACATCGGCCTCCCTCTCCCAAGTCTCATCCTGTACTCCACCGTGCTACCATAGCACTCGTACCAGAGGAACAAACTAGCTGAGGAGAACCTTCACACTTCGATCAATAATCCAGATAGGATGCTCCTAGAATGATGCGTCCACATTTAACTCAAACTCCTCAGGTTGGAAAACATGATACGGGTCTAAGAAGTAACATCAAAGATAAGAAACATGGAAGAAATCATGCATATCCCAGTACCTCTGTGGTAATTGAAACTGATAGTAAATCAACACGACTCTCCCCAACACCTCAAACGGTCTGACGTATCACGGTGAAAGCTTACCCTACCTCCCAATCCTCCTATGTCTCAACCTCAGTGGGACATGAAGGAAAACCTATTCTCTGAACTCGAACTCCAGGGGTCATCTCCATCGATCAGCATAATAATTCTGTCGTGACTGTGTAGTAGCCATCCTCTTCTGAATCAACTCTATCTACTCTATGGTCACCTGGAAAAGTCGAGGTCCCAACATAGCCGCCTATCCTACCTATAGCCAGCATAAGGGTGATCAGCATGGCCTACCATACAAAGCCTCATAATGTGCCATCTAAATAGTTTCTTAAAAACTATTATTGTAGTAAAACTCCACAAGAGGTACGTGATTCTCCTAAGAACCTCTAAAATCTAGGATGGATTCTCAAAGCATGTCCTCATGCACCTGAATCATATGCTCAGACTGGCCATCTATCTGGGGATGATATGATGTAATCTGAATTACTAGTGTACCCAAAGCCTTTTGTAATCTCTGCCAGACCCAAGAAGTAAAATGGGAATCCCTGTATGAAATAATGGTGTGCAGAACTCCATGTAAACATACAATATCTCATATGTACAACCTCCCAAGCTCATCAACACTGAAGGTATCCTTGATTATAAAGAAGGAAGTAACCTTCGTGAGTATATCAATGACAAACCATACTGCATCATTACCTCAAGGTGACCTCGACAAACCTGTCACGAAATCTATTGTGACATCATTCCACTTCCACTCAGAAATGGGTAACTGCTGCAAAATCCCCACTGGTCGCTGATGCTCTGCCTTCACCTGCTGACAGGAGGAACACGTCATGGCAAAACCATCAAAATACCCCTTCATACCTGGCCACCAATACTGACGATGTAGATCTTGATACATCTTGGTGAAACCAGGATGAACTGCCCAAACTGATGAATGAAAGTCTCACATCAGCTCCTTGCGTATGTCTGATGGCACCCACACACATCCATGAAAACGTAAGATCTCATCCTCACGTACTGTCCATCAAGAAATAGTGTCATCTCTTGAAACACTCTTCCATAGGACTAGGCCTTCAAAATCTGATAGCTGCCTCGTTTGAGTAGAGTAGAGGTAATAGCCTCAGAAGAAAGAAATATCTTCCCCTGGCTATTGTGCACCTCTAAATGCATATCAAAGAATAGAGCCATAAGTTTCCACTCACTGCTAGCCTCCTGAACTATCGGTATCTGAGTCCTCCTTCTCAACGCATAATCCACATCATTTCCATTCCTAGGCATTTAGGCAAGATCAAAGTCAAAGGACTGAAGGTACTCAACCCACCTTCGTTATCTCAAATTCAGATCACACTGTGTGAAGATATACTTGAGAATATCGTGTTCAGTGAAAAACAGAAAATGATCACCCAGAAGATAATGTCTCCAATAGTCTAAAGCATGAAAAATTATAGCTAGCTCGAGATCATGCATCGGGTAGTTACTATCATGTGGCCTCAACTGCCGAGACCCATACGCAACAACTCCGTGTCCCTGTATAAGAACTGATCCTAGACTGATACCTGATGCATCCCAATATACAATATATCTCTTTCCTGGATCTAGTGATACTAGTATCTACACTAAAGTCAACCTCTATTTCATCTCTTGAAAGGATGACTCACAAGAATCTAACCACTAGTATTTCACATTGTTCTTAGTCAAGCCTTTCGGTCATGCTAATATACATGAAAATTCCTGTATAAAATGCCTGTAGTAACTATCCAGCCCTAGAAAACTCTGTACCTCAAAGACATTCTTTGGCTGCTCCCAGGAAACTAATGTTATCACTTTATTTGGGTCTACTGATACTCCTGTCTCTAAGATAACATGATCCAAGAAGTGAATTTGGTACATCCAAAAGTTTCATTTTAAGATCTTAGCATATAAATGATGATCTCTTAGTGTACTCAAAATGATCTCAAGATGTGTGGAATGGTCGTGTCGAGTGTGAGAGTACACAAAGATATCATCCATGAAGATTACCAAGAAATAATCCAAGTATGGATGGAGCACTTAGTTCATTAGCACCATGAAAACTACAGGCACGTTCATGAGACCGAACGACATAACCACATACTCGTATAGGCCATACCTACACTGAAAGGTTGTAAGAGGTATATCTGATGGTCTAACGCACAACTGATGATAAACAGATCTCAATTCAATCTTCGAGAACACTTGGGCTCCTTAAAGATGATCAAAGAGATCATTAATCCTCGGCAAGGGATATCAGTTCTTGACTGTTAACTGGTTCAAATTCCAATAATCCACACAAAGTTTGAGGGTACCATCTGCCTTTTTCGCAAACAGGACAGGAAAACCCCAAGGAGAAGTATTGGGTCGGATGAAACCCTTTTCTTGCAACTCCTCCATTTTCTTCTTGAGTTCCTATAACTCTGGTGTAGCCATCCTATAGGAGGAATGGACACCGGTGCCACTCCTAGCACAAGATCAATAGAAATGTCTACCTCATGCTCTAGAGGCAAGCCTGAAAAGTCCTCTGGAAAGACATCTCTGAAACGATCCACCACTGCAGGAAAGTCCATCTGTGAAGTCCCCTGGTCATCCAGATATAGAATAGTAATATGGGCTGTAACTCCTCCCAGCCCATGATGTTCAGGTTCTGCTCTGCTCGCATGAACATTTTACTCCCCCTTATGCAGAAACATATCTCCCTCTTGTGATGTAAAACTCACCCTGTAGCGATAGAAATAAACAACATCTAGGAAGGGAACTAACTAGTCCATTCTGAGAATAACGTCATAGCCTGTGATCTCAAGGACATAGAGTTCCCATGAGAAGTGACACCCACCAACCTCAAGAGGGAACTCCTTGAATAGACATACACTAACCATTCTAGTTCCCAACAGAGTATCTAGCATCAAGAAATATGCAGAAGAAAAGATACAGAGCCCAAGGATCTCCACAACAACAATAGATATAAATCTATGGGAAACCCATATATCAAAAAGTGAAAAAGTTAAAACTGAGGCAACTAGGATCGTACCTCGAATTGTAGAGGGTCCAGGATACCACTCTTACTGATTCTGTTCCACTACAAAAGTATGACCTGCACTGCGGCCCTATGACCCTGCCTGGCCACTCTGAGCGAATCCACCCTGTTTTTGCTGAAAGCCTGGTGACTGGATACCATGAACATGACCTCCACCTCAGCTTAAATGGAATAAAGAACTCCAGTTCCCAAACTGGTGAGAAACTGGTGGTTCTGTTCCTAAACGAGGAGTCATAGAAGAACCCTTGTCACTAGCTACTGGTGAGAAGATCTGATAGAATCGCTAAAGATGGACCATATTGTTGCAAGATCGGCACTCCACTGGGTCTCTCGAAAAATTTGGCCTTGTATGCTCAACCCTTCCACACTAGTAGCATACCACCTAGCCACCTGGAGGTGTATCCCTCCTACTTGGATCTCCACATGTAGACTCCCTGCGGTGCTTCCTACTATCAGCTGAAGAAGCACTAACTCTGGATGTGGAACTGCCCTGGCTCACAGATCTAGAATCCCTCAGGTTGCGCTCTGTGATCAATGCCTGATTGAGTATAGAAGTGATGTAAATCAACCTGAAGATGTTCACCTAATCCCAAATGTCCTTCCTAAGACCATCCTCAAACTTCTTTACTAGGAATAACTCATCTCCCCCTCGAAAGGGTGTAAATAGCTGCGACTCTGTGAAGCAAGAAGAATAATCCACGACTAAAAGAGTACCCTGCTCTAAACTCATGAACTCTTGGGCTCGATTGGCCCTCACAGTCTCTGGGTAGAAAAAGTCATAGAGGAACGCTGGAACATGTCCCAAGAAATAACTTACTGGTGTCCTACCTGTGAGATCACATCCCACCATCTCTTGGAAGAATCCCAAAGTATATACGCAGTGAGCTTGACCCTCCTCTCTAGAGGCGTCTCCAGATGCTCAAAGATCATCAGCATGGCTTCTATCCATGACTCTACAACATGAGGTCCTCCATCCCCTAATAAAGTGGGAGGATGCTACTGCTGAAAGACCCGTGTTAATTCTGTCATTGATGGGGCAGGATGTGGTACTCCCTAGAAGGTCTGGATAAACCTCCAAAATCCCCCTCGGAACTCTACCTCAGCACCTATATCCAAGATGACGGCTGGTGCCAAGACTGTAAACAAATGGAGGATCTTATGGTACTCTCTAATCAGCTATATCCAGTGTCTGATCACTGCCCTGTAATTGGTGTACAACTGGAGGATGTCTCGGTGGCATGACTCTTCAAGGTCAAGCGCAAACCTTAGATCAATATTAACAGGTACTAAAACTTATAAGTGTAAGAAGGGAACAAGAGAATGAAAGAATTCAAGTTTTTAAAAACATGGATACATGACATGCATAATGCCTACATGGCGTGTTCCCTTAAGCTTTCATATGGGCATATACTTCTGCCAACCTAGGTCATGTAACACCCCATACACACGACCTGTTGTCCTAACACATAGTGTGTACTTGAATCCACTTCTCCTTCCTGAGTTCTTCTACACGGCTAAGCCACACGGTTCTCCTAAAACAAGACTACATGGCATGTTAGTGCCGAACACGACGTGCACTAGAAAAACTTCATTGACCCATGTTGTTAGTTACACGACCGTTTACACGATTCACTCTACACGGTGTTTTCCAGATAGACACGATGTATACTAGAAAGATTTCACCACCCCGTGTTGTTCGTTACATGATTGGATACAAGGGTCACACTACATAACATGTTCAATATTGACACAGTGTATATAACCTATGTTTTATCCATCTGGGTCATTAGTCACATGGGTGGACACATGGTCTCCACAACACGACAAGTACATCCATTACACGACGTGTCCCACCAAGATTTTCCCACCCCGTGTCTCTGCCCACATAGCCAGTGACACGGTTAGAGACTAAATGTTGTGTACATACAGTACACGACATGTACTTAAGAAAAACAGTTCCTTCCTGAATAGAAGGACACATGGAATGTATTTATCATTACACACCATGTATTCTAAGTTTTTCTGGATATTAAGCCTCAAAAACTACTCCAGAAGCCCATAAAAACACTGAAACAAACATTAAAGTTCCAAATTCCAATCTGTGAGGGCCCATACTCCCCATGAATCAAATATTTTAATCTTATACATGTCATACACAAGGAATAAAAATATAATGATCCAAAAAATTCTGATCCATGAGGGCCCATAACACCTCAAGAACCAAAGTTTGGTGTTCATTCAAACAAAATCTTACACAATCCAATACCCTATCAAATAGTAGGTATTTTATCAAGGAATCTATCACAACAACATCCATATCTAGCACAACATTTATCACAACAACATGCAATCACTAATGTACCCTAAATGGCATGGAAAGAATGAATGACAAGTGATCTCTATCAAGTGCCTATATGATGCATGAGATGTAATACCCTCATCTCATCAGGTTGAAATAGAAATAGAACCTCAATAATACCAACTAAAATAGCACAAAACATGTGAATCACCCAATGATGAAATCAAATCAACTGTAAAATTGCAAAACCAGAAAAATTGCAATAACCAAGTGAATTAGATTTTCCCTGTACATGAGTTAGCTACGCCCGGACACATCTTATTACCAAGAACCCATTCCTTCCTATCCTTGGATATATGCCCCAAATAGTAAGTTAGGAAGAAAAGAATACATGTGATACCACTTTGTAACGTCCCGATTCCAGGACCCGCCCAGAGGTTCCCCGTACCTGGTTGTTCACATGGCCGCAAGTGCATTTCTCTGAACACCAGAGGCTGCCGACTAGCAGCGAGGACCTTAGGTGTGATAGTGGGGAAACTATGACCTCATTATCAGAGTAACACAACATAAGTAAAAAAAATAGCAATATAGGAAGAAGTAACACTTATAATAAGTAAAAAACTAAAGTAATAAACAACTGGAGAACACACATATATATAAATGATGCATGATACATATGTCTAAGAAATCAGTTAAAAAAATCACAATGATAGAATACATTACTAAACCAAATTACAAAAGAAAATAAAATAAACAGCTCCACAACATCGCAAGCCTCATCTTGGTCCCATGCTCCCCAGCTTCACAATAATCAAGTACCAGAAGTAGGAGGGTGATTTCCCTTATCTATACCTATAACAATATAATCTTTTTGGGCCCAAAATCATGACCCAAACAGGGTGTGAGACTAATCCCAGTAGTCAACCACCCAAATATCTATGCCTAACAGTTAGTGAATAAATATGGCAGGCAATAAGAAAAAATTAGCAGTGAACACAGAAGTACTCAAAAGTAAACAGTCCTACAGTTTCATTTACAAACATTTAATTTTAAGTATTTAATCAACCAAAAACAAATACAAGAAAACCTCTAGGTATTTCTCACAGCCTAACCCCTCTGGCTTACAATAAAGGAGAACATATAGCAAAGACTCTCTAAGGAAGCACTCACCGTCAATTCTACCTTTATTCATGTGTGATCAAAGACTCTCTGAGGAATCACTCACCGTCAATTCCCCCTATAGTCTTTTAATGGTAACCTATAGGCAATATGAGGAAGCCCTCAATGTAAATTCCTCATGTGGCCTTATAATATAACTATAGACACTCTAAGGGATAATTCAACGTCAATACTCCCTAGGTCTCGTAGCATGATAATTAAAAAAGAAACTCTGGGAAAGCCCTCAACGTCAATTTCCCCTATGGTCTCACTACACCAGGTTCCTCCAGCCCCATGTAAATTAATTTTTCACAAACGATAATAAGCATCCAAGTTAAATATCAATAACTACTTAGCTAAACAACTACAACATATCATAGCAAGTCAAATAATAATCACTCCACCCAAAAATACTAGGCATGTAAAGCAAGAATCATCCTAATTGTCAAGGCTAGACCAAATGGTCCAAAACAAGAAAACACGGGAAAAACATCCATAACTTGGAAAAGATAACCCTATTCTCAAACAATTAACCAATATCCAATAAAAAAAGGCCTAGCAGGAAAATAAAATGGCTAAATCCATAAACACAAAATACCCCGAATGAGGGTATTGTGAACTTTTGCACATATAATTCAAAGAATAACTATGGAAAGGAACAAACCAACTATCTCAGGGTCATGGGATCGATATAAATTTACCTCTTTCCTTGAATCTCCCTAAAACTCCTTATATGTACAAAAAATCTTAAGATGTTCAACTGAGGATATCTCATGAAAGAGGAGAAATTAGGAGATGAAGTTCAAGAATAAAGGAGAACTCACCAATGCGATTCCAACGTAATCGACAATGAGTCAGAGGCTCAGAGAAGATCCACAACCGTACGGATGATCCTGGATGAGGTAGGTCGAGAAAAAGTGTGTTCTGTCCATTAGACGTGACCTCAATCCGTTTAATGAAAAAAATAAAGTACACAGTGTTTTCTTTAAAAGTATACGGTGTGTACTTGTCTTTTTCGGCCTCTAATTTAGGCAGTCTCTATGTCAAAACACACGGCCACATACTCATCCACTACCCGGCCAGTACACGGTCACCTGAGGCAACCGTGTACACGGTGTGTACTTAAAGTACACAACATGTACTATTGAAATTTCCAAAACCCCTCTTTTTATAAAAAACAACCAGAAAAAAACATACCTGAAAAGAAGATCTGGGTTCTTACAGATATTTTTGATCAGTTGAGAGGGATGTAATGGTTTTCTAAGATCGATCAGTTTTGTAGATATCACTTATTGAGGGTGAGGGAGGGTGATATCCTGAATACTACCTTCATATGTAAGTATGGACACTTCGAATTGGTAGTCATGCCATTAATTTTCACAAAAACACTAACTGTGTTCATGGGATTCATGAACTCTATGTTCCATGAATTCTTGGATCAATTTATAGTTTTTTTCATCGATGAAATATTTATCTACTTGAAGTTAAAGGAGGATATTTCCAATTATCTTAGAGATATCTTATAGGTTCTTCAGTGACACTATCTCTATGTAAAATTATCCAAGTGTATGTTTTGTACACAAGAGGTGCATTTCCTTAGGAATGTAGTGTCTTAGTAGGGTGTGGCAGTAGACCCGTTTAAGGTTGAGGTAGTTTTTTCTTGGGTAACATAAGTTTTTTATGTGGATTAATATTTCTACCATGTTCTTTGGACTCTTTGAGGTGCTGGGTTGAGTTGGTGAGGGGGTGTGTTGTTTAGTTTATCCACCGTAACTAGATAAGATCCATGATGTCTTCAACATCTCTTAGTTTCTTTAGTATCTTCATGATGAATCCCATGTCATTGAAAGGGGAGAGTTGTATATCTAGGATGATATGATGTCTTTGGAGAAGCTAGTAGAGATAATCGATCACTAAGAGAAGGTGTTGTGTAGATGAACTATTCTCTTGGTTCATGTGTTATAGAGGCATGTTTTACAGAAGGAGAGTACTTGGGAGTGAGAGACACAAATTCATAGCCAGTACCTAGAGTGTTTTTGAGTTTTTAATTGCTTTTTTTTCTTGTGATGCATTTTTTGGATCTTTCTATGTTATGAGATGTGTTTTTTCCATGATGTGTGATAATGTTCTGACATATAAAAAAGGTAATACCTGATTACTAATCAAGACACATTATACTATGATGTGATTAAACTTGTGAAAGTGATTTTGTGTTCCCCGAAATGGATGGTATCTTGACATAGAGGATGAAATTCCCTTATTCATGTTTTCAGGACGATGTGGTTTTTTTTGTTTAAGTAGTTGTTGGTTTTGGATGTGTGGAAGTTGATATGGTTTTATAGTGTGTTTAGTGGGTGTTTCATTTGGATTGTTTGGATAGTGGTATCATTTAGGAGTAATTATATCCTTAAAATTTATCTCATAGTGTGGTTTTCTAGATCCCTCTCCTTATGGGATTGGTTTTTGATTCTACAGGGTGAGAATCAATTGGGAGGTATATGATGTAATGGACCTTACCTTCCTGACCAATTACTTTGTCTATATTGGGTGTATTGATGGTGGATTGAGAAGGTTACATGGTGGTTGGCAGTGCAATGAAGATGCAATGGGAAATTCATGTCATGAAAGGGGTACACGACATGAATTGGTGGTTCACAACTTGTGTAGCTAGCCAGTTTCATGGCTTGTATACGGTTGAGGGGGAACTTTTGAAATAGATTCAAATCATGAAATTAATTCATGGTGTGCAATTAAATAAAGGATTTGGCGATGAAAATTTTAGTGGAAGTTTTTTTGTTGAATTCCCATGTAATTCACATTGTGAATTGGTTTCAAGATGTGAAAGGGGTAGGATTCTAGGTTTTAAATTCCTTTTCTCATACAATCCATTTTTATTCATATAACCTTCCTTATCTCTTATTTTTAGAGAACCCGAGGTGGTTTTGGGAGGAATTATATCCCTATTCTTTCTAATTCAATCCATTGGTTATGGTGGATGCCTATTAGCGATTGGTGGTTAGCCCTTTCATTCTTCTTGGTTGTTTTTATTTTATTCTTCTCCCATGGATCCAATGTAGTTGTGAGGTTTTAGTTTGGGCTGTGATTAGGACTATGTTTTTGATAACCCTTTATATGGTGTAGGTTAATCCATGGGGTTTTTCATGCGGTTGTGGTTTTTAGGCATTTATTTTTCACCCTTCAGTGTGCAGTGATATTAATAATATTATTTGATGTTGGGAATCCATAATTTATCAATTTTTGGTATCATATGGGAGGGTATTACTCTTGTTATCTACAAGGATTACTCTTTTTAATTGGTTAATTGAAATTTATGGGTAAGGGGGAATGATTCACATGATTTTATATCTTTTATATCATCTTGATAATGTAATTGTGTGGGCTAAATGACCTATATAAAATCATGTCCATTGGGGGATTTTTTTTTTCTGATTTTTAATGAGTTATGGAAACCTTGTGTATTTAGATATCACCCTAAAATGAAAATTTTATAACCACTTATTTTTTTGGTTATTAAGTGGTTACCCATGGATTTATGGTTTGTGTGATAAAACCCCTAAAATGAAGTGAAATTTTATAAAATACGCTTTATTAAAAATGTAAAATGTTTTATGATATACTGCAATGTGCGGTTGGGGAATTTGGGGCTAATGGGTGAGATGCGGCAGTGATTTTGGGGTGTCAGGGTGATGGTTTGTTTGACCATTCTTTTGGGGGTAGTGAGGTGACTGTATAATAGGGATGTTGAGCTACTTATGATGTGTGTTTTCTTGATGCCTGGGTAGTGAAAAAATAATTAGTTAATAATGTTTTAATTTATTGGGATAGTTTAGTTAATGGGGTATAAATGATGATTGAACAAATAAATGATGGGTTGTGTGTTTAAATGTGGTTGATGCTTAATAATGAAACAAATGGGTTGTATAATGGGATTGATTGGAAATGAAAAATGTGGTGTGTGGGTTATGTGGTTTCATACATTTAGTTTTGGTAGTGAAAGTGGGGATATTTTCAGTTGGTTTGTGTTTTTATATAAACCCATAGGTTAGGTTTGTGTGTGGATATATGTATATATATATATTTATTTTATATTCCTTGTGATTTTCTATACACCCAACCCACGTCGAGCACTATGTTCTGACACTCATACATTTATACAAGGGCTATTATTCCCAACATCCTAGTGATGAGGATGGATGGATTCCTACCCACTATTTCCCACTCTCTCTTCTAAGTGAGTAGATATGAACAAGATGCGATGAAAGAAGTTCTGATAGTACACTAGGTGATGAACCAGGTGTCTTTAGGTGAGATTTGATGTGATCATGCTATGGGGAGATGGACCAAGTTTCTTCAGGTGAGATGTGATATGACCATGCTATGGGGAGGATTATAGTGGGGGTTATGAATGTTATGAGGGAACTAGGTTTATGTCATTCACATTAATGATACCCTACCACTCTACTTATATTTGTGATGTGACATACCAGGTATCTTCAGGTGAGATGAGATGTGACTGTGTTGTCGAGCGGTGGCCTAGGTTCTTGTGGGTGTGAGGTGATGTAACCATGATATGGGGTGGTGGTATATGTTATTGGAAGATACAAGAGTTTCAAGATGTATGACATTGGGGTTTGAGAGTGTAAAATAAGTGGTAAAGCGGTGTAGAGTACCCTTTATCAATATAATTCTTTTTATTTTATTATACTTGGCTTATGTTATTTGGTGATCATTCCTTGGTGAGGTTAGGATGGATAATCGACTTGTTTAGGTGTTGTTGGTTCTATTTTTTTTCTCATGGGTGTATTATTATGCTTATTTCACATGTGAATGAGATACTTTTTTCTTACTTAGTATACTTGTATGCTCACTCTACATATATAATTTTATTTTCAGGTTTCAAGGATAACTATGTGGATTGTGTTGGACATTACTAGCTTGTACCTTTAGATAGTCATTGTGTCATTTATTTAGCCTTGATTTTGGGTATTTACTTTTGGATACTTTTATCCATACCTCTTTTATTTATACATTCATTGTGGGATGGTTTTGGTTTCTTTTTATATTATTTCATGGAGTTTCTAATGGATGATTCATCTTATCTCCCAATAATAGACTATTATAGAGGGTAATTCCTACCATTTCATGATATTTTTTATACCCTCAATGCTAGTATCCCACCTAGGTCCCACTGGTGGTGGGAATTGGTTTTCATTGTCTCTCTCCCCTCACTATGGTATCTTTGGAAGGAGTAGGTTATGACACTTCGCCTCTTTCGTGGACTTAATCCATAAAGTATATTTTCTCTATGACCATGAGAAATAGTTTTGTACCATGCCATCTCATGCTACCGCACACAGAACCATGATTCCATGAAATATATGAGCGTGAAACTTCCTATAACCATAACCATTCTACCATGATGGTGTGACAACTAGTACCCCAAGTGGAAAATAATTTTGAAATCATTCTCCTTCTATAAATTTATAAATCCAACCAAGATTAAATACAAATTGGTTTCATGAATCCAACCCACTACAATTCCATCCCATGGTACCATGGATAGTGATAATTTGGGCTACTACCTTGGATGTTTGTGACAATTCCCCTACTACCCTAAAAATCCATATTTTTCATGAGTATCCTTCACCCGTGCATCAAAAAAATATCGATTTTCAGTTACCAACTCAAAATTAACACTTGGAATCTATAATGAATATTTCATCTAAGCTAGTTGATATTGAATTCATCCACACTTGATGAAAAACCACTATATTCATCAACTAAAGATAATGATTCATATCTAAAAATATTCAAACCAGATGATGACATGATTTTGGACAAGGATAAACCTAATCCAGGACCTTAAAGATATTCTAAGCCATTGAATATGCGTATTTCAATATTGATTTTTTTATCCCAAGTGTTTTATTTTTTGTTAATTATGTGTTAATATGTGTTTATTAACTTTGAGATACATTATTGTTGTTTGGATAATTTTTCTATATTTATTTTATGGGATTGGAAATCATTCTTGAAAAATTATTATTGTTTAAATGTGATGATTGCATAACCGTTATAATTCTAGAGATACATGTAAGTGACATTAAGAGAATTCACATTGTTTACAACAATGTGGTAATAAGTGATGGCTATGAAAATATTTATTTTTCATGAAGAATGTATAAGTACATGAAAAATGAATGAGGGATTTATGAAAAGGACATGAAAAATATGTTTATTTTTTCATGAAGATTTTGTGAGTTGTGGTTAATTGAGATTGAAATTTATAAGAAAAAATTTGGTTCTTTTTTATGAGGGTATAGTAAAAAAATGTTTCCAACTACCTAATCTATACTAATATATCCACATACACTACTTAGGTGGGTAGCTAAACCACCAAAAAACAAGGTATCAACTGATTTAGTTCTTTCATGGACATACATGTAGGTTTTTGGGTGATGCATAATGCCCACAAGAGCGTGCTTGAGTAGAAGTGTATGGGATTGGGTAGGTGGAATGGTGTAGGTGAGGAATGAATGTAAATAATGTGGTTGTAGAGTGTTTTGAGTGTCGAACCCCCGTGTTAGATTAAATCTTTAAAGGAACACGTTGATATTTAAATAAAAACTTGACCAAAGTAAAATAGTGATGTGGAAAATAGGAAGAAAAATACTATTCCTCCACTTAATAAAATTAAGGATGTAATTATGGAAACATTATTTGTTTATTATGAGCCATCTAATCTATTTTTTCATCGTCCTCTTCCTCCAGATATTTGAGGGTTCTACTATGTGAAGAATAAACCTTCTATTTATGAGGCGAGGTGATCATGAAAAACCAATAACATTTAAATGATCTAGTTTAATGATTATTCTTATAATTATTCCATGTTTTAATATTGTATTCAATTATTATAATCTTCATACATGCATCATGGAATTTCCGAAATCTATGCACACACAAACTACTATGATGAGTTACAGAATATCAGACCAAGTTATATGATGATAAAAACTAGATTTAATTCATAGGAATGATTGAATTAATATGATATACATGTAGTTTAACTTATATATATATCAATTTAAAATTAAGAAATAGGGCATCATGGAATTTCTGAAATCTATGCACACACAAACTACTGTGATGTGTTACAGAAGATCAGAACTAGTTATATAATGATAAAATCTAGATTTAATGCATAGGTATGCTGGAATTAATATGATATACATGTAGTTTAACTTATATATATATCAATTGAAAATTAAGAAATAGGTTGGACTGAGTTACGCGATAATTTTAAATGAGGATTATGAATGTATGAGTTTATTGATATATCATGAAGAATATTTGAGTGAAAATTATTCATATATTTAATATATCTCATAATAAAATTAGAACCTATAGATTAATGCATGATAAATTTTAAATATCACGATTCATGCATAATATGCATGATAAAGATCTCACATGATGAGTTTTTATATTTATAGAGATGAATCCAGGTGAAGAATAATGTGAGACCAATTTATCTAGGAATTTAAAACAAGGTTAAAATTCAGGTCTTTTTGGACACTAAATTATAGGAAATGAGTCATAGAGGATTATATTCATGAAGGAATGAAGATAACTTGAATCCTTTGGGTATTTAAGGTGATATCCACACTAGCTACATAATGTAAATTTGTGTGAAGAATAATGAGAAGAAATAAAAATACCCAAAACTTCATGGGTATTTTAATATGAGGAAAAATAATACCTAATAGTTTGTGGATATTTATATTTGAATGATTAAAATTAAATGTGTTATTCATAAACACATTTAATTCTAATAATAATTTATATCCCATGTACATTATTATTTTTTTGGATAAATGTGTGCATGGAAGTGATGAATAATTTAGATGGAAAAAATATTATGAGGGGCCTTAAATAAATTGTTCAAGAAGTATTTTGAGAAATTGATACATCCTTGTATCGAAGAGAAGTGTTTAAAGCCATTATAATTTAAATAAAAATCAACTTATGAGCCAGAGTATTCAAAGATCGAGGAACCAAATCATTAAAGATTTGGTGTGAGTTTTGAGACCTGTGGAACTAATCCTTATTAGTTTCCATTGAAGATCTTATAGAAGTATCAAGACCAATATTGCTGTCGATATTCCTAAGGAAGTACACAAGGGGCTTTTAACTTTATTATAGAGTAAGACTATCTGTGGAGATGATATTTCTAGATATGGATTTTCAATAAAAAATTAGATTGTAACTAGTGTGTCTAAATAGTTATTGGAGTCTTTTTATTGGGGTGTACAACCAATCAGAGAAGAGGTGTAGTTGGGGTGTCTAACCAACTACTAAGATATTTAAACCTTGGTGTCTAACCAGTTTTCTTCACTTGGAGTAATAGTGAATAATCCATGTTAGGGTATCTTACAAATATAGAAAGGAGTAGGATTTTATGAAGAACCTTGTAAATACTATGTGTTTCTCTATCTGTTATTATAATTGCACATGAGGTGAGATTGATAGATAATATTGAGTGGATTAATAACTTGAAAAAAGTTCAAGTGGTTGAATTTAAAAATTAGAAAAATTATTAAAACAAGGGTACCATTGATTTAGCCCCTCTTAGTGTCATCTAACCAGTCCTTGGATTTTATAGAATTTCTATAAGTAGATTCTTATAAATGTTAGATTCTATATAAATTATTCTAGTCTATTTTAAAACTCTAATCAACATTTTATCTCTTATATATCAAGTTTTGTGGACTATTAGACCAAGAGAATACAAATTAAATATGAAACCATGTTCTATGATCTACCATTGATCCAAGAGTAAAGAATATAAGGCTGAGTTTGGTTTGAATACAACAAACCAGTGTATGGTAATCAAAAAACAATGAATTAAATGTTAGATTTTGACAAGAAATTGATACAAAGATCAAGATAATTAATTAATAGTCAATTTGAGGATTAAAAATTATAAACCAAAGAATAATTATGACTATCCATCAAGAAGGACCTTCCAGTTTACCAGTTATTCATAGACCTATCATCTAAAGTCCACCTATAATAAAAATAAATTATTGACCAACTTGAATAATGTTCGATCACACCAACCACTTAGTCACAACACTACCATCACTTAGCCTATGATCAAGTGATACCGATCTAACTAGAATTCACATCACTTTTATTCCTCCCTCGAGTAGAGTAAATTTTTTACAGTGGTTGCGATGTTGCAAAGAGTTTCAACTTCAAGTTTTCTAGAATGAGTATAATGCTCAATTATGTGAGGGGAATTTAAAAAAATTAAAGTAATGATGAAATGTGGAAAAATTGACCATCAAGTTATGAACATGGTAAAAATATAAACTTAAGTAATTGGCATCATATATTGAGGAATAATTTGGAAATATTGGGATCATAAGATAGGTAACATGTGCTTCTCATGAGGAAATATTTTGTTAAGTATGAAGTTTTACTTATAAATTTTACTATTATTTTTTGTTTTTTAAATCACAAATACTTTATTTATACTTAATTTACTAACTTTTTATGTCTAATGAGTTTTAGAATACTTTTTAAAAAACATAAACTTTTACCATACTTATAATTAGTTTTGAATTTTTCATGAATATAAACTAACTTTTCATTATGATTATCATAATGGGTACTGATCTAATAAAAATCATATCCACCTTTATCAAATTAGATCTAAAACTTTATATATTTTCTTTAATACTTAAAAAGTTTTTATAATCAGAATAATATCAGAACATATAAACATCATATTCATACTTATAAAGATAATCATAATGACATTTTTCAGAAATTATATTAGACTGACTTTGTTTTAATTCTGAATATGGAAAACTAATTTCTACAGTAAGGAATTTAGTTTACACTATAATGGTGTAAATCAATACAATGTTGGAAAATTATTTTCAAAATATCCATTAAAATTCCAGGTTTCCACGTTGTTGTGACAAACTCAGAGAAATATAACCGTTGGGGAAAATATGAAAATTGGGAATATTACCTATAAATACCCAGCAATTTGAAGAGTTTGAAGCTAATGGTTATATTTTCACTCTCAATTTTTCTAAAGTCTTCAAATCATGAACAAGTTGTTATTATCCTTTTTTATTTTTTAGAGGGATTCATTATTAAAGAAAAGTTATCAGGTTGTCTCTTTAATATTTTTTTGTAATAGGTTATGTGTCTGATCTATGTTTATGACAGTGATATTGAAAGGATAGCAAGATGGAGAATCCAATCATCATATTGATCAAGGTCTTACAGGGATAACAATACAGAGCTAATCCCTTAGATCCAGGGCTACTGGGGATAGACAGATAGAGAAGAAAATCTTCATATCAAGGGATTTGCTCGCTAAGGAAAGACAAAATTTCTTATAAGTATAAAACAAGGAAAATCTTTAGCAAAGGTTTGTGGATACCTTACTCTTAAGGATAAAATAGATATATTCATTTTTAAATAGATATAAGTCATTATTAAACTATTTCTATTGTTTTTCTTATTTCTTACAAGTCATTTTAATTCTTTTTTGCTTGTATGTTTTAGATTTATCATAGCAACACTAAATATGAAAAAAACAATATTTTTTACTAATCAAGTGTTTTGTAAATCTGATACATACTATTTTAATCATATATATCTTGAATATGATCTGTTTTACTCTGATTAAATTATATACATTATTTTTATTGTTCTAATACTATGATATATTAAAATTTATCTTGATTACGATACTTTAATAATCATACTGATCTAAGTATGAATCTGATCCTTTCACAATAATTGGTTTTGTGAATTATTTTAGTTTAAATTCTTTTAAACTATTTTTTTAAACTACAATTCAACCCCTCTTGTAATTAATCCATATAGAAAACAGTTCACTGGTAGAAATACTTGTTTCTAAAGGATATAATAAACAATAGGGAATTGATTATGAAGAAACCTATGCTCTAGTAGCAACAATTGAATCTATTCATATTCTATTATCCTTTGCAACATTATTTAATTTCAAACATTTTCAAATGGATGTAAATCTTGATTTTATTAATGGTTATGTTCAATAGGATGTTTTGTTGAAAAAACTCATAGTTTTAAAGATACAAAACATCATAATTTTGATTATAGACTTACCAAATCTTTATATGGACTTAAACACGCCTCAGAATATTAGTATGATAGATCAACAAAAAAAATTTAAAATGAAATTTTGTTAATGGAACCATTGATCCAACTATTTTTATAAATAATGTTAATAAAACATTATGATTGTAAAAATATATGTTGATTTCATTATATTCACATAAAATCAAAAATATTTAATATATTCCTTTTTGGATCTTAGGAAATCTGAGTTTGAGATGAGTATGATGGGTGAGTTTACATACTCTTTAAGTTTTCAAATTTCTCAAAAACCAGAAGGAACTTTTATATTTTCAACATAAGTATATAAAATATCTTCTTAAAAAGTTTGGATATGATAAAACTAAAAGTATTAGTACTCTCATCGGTACCTCAAACACTCTTTGTCTTGATGATGCTGGGAAACTAGTTGATCAAAATATTTTTACAAGCATGATAAGAAGCTTACTATACTTAACTCCTAGACGACTAGACTTACCATTTTATGTATACTTGTGTGAATGATATCAAGAAAATCCAATAGAGTCCCATATTAAATTTGTAAAATGAATATTTTATTATCTTAAGGGAACTATGGATTTAGGAATTTTTTAGTCTTTTGGAAACATTTTTGAACAAAAAAGTTTTTTAGATGCTAACATTGGTGGTTGTATAATGGATTGGAAAAGTACCTCAGGAACATTCCATTTCTTTAGAAATTCACTAGTTTATTTTTTTTTAATAAACAACACTCAATATCTCTTTCCATTATTGAAGCTAAATATGCAGTAGCTGGAAGTTGTTGTACTCAAGTGTTGTGGATGCAACACACAATCACTGATTATGGAATGATTTAAAAAAAACTCAAATACTCTGTCTTTATACTAGTTCCATTTCTTTAATTAAAACACCTTCACATCACTTCCACACAAAACACATATATATTAGGCATCACTTTCATAGAGATCACACACAAAAAGGAGACATCATTTTATAATTTATCAGAATGTAACAAAACTTGATGATATTTTTAAAAAACCATTAACTTTTGATAGATTTTTATTCATTAAACATAATTTAGGAATGATCAATGTAAAATTATCTTTCATATCTACTTCTTTTTTACCCATCTCGTTACATTAAGAAAATAATTTTCATATATGGAGTACATATGTTTGTTGTTTTTCAAAAACATTTTATTTTTCAAAAAATATTTATTTTTCAAATTTATAGTCTTCTTAAATTTTTTATCTTAATGGGTTTTCCAAACTCATATTTTATTAAAAATTATTAGTGTCAATATTATTAAAAGGATTATTAAACTCATAAAATGTTTTAAGTTTTGCAGACTCATAAATTCTAAAAAGTTTTTGAATTCATAAAATTACCCTAATGAGTTTTATTTTTTAAAGAATCATATCCTATTTTATTTATATAAACTCTTTTTATATAATTTTATTCATTCTAATGCTATCGTTTTCACTATATTCAATTTTTTTAATGTAATTAGTTTAAAAATTTCAAGAAGAACAAGTTATTCATACCAAATAAAATTTTTACTCCAAAAGGTATTCCTCTTATCCTTTAATTTTGAAACTATTTCATTATAATTGTTTATTCTTGTTGTTATTATTATTCTTTTATTTTTCATAATTTTTTTTTAATTTACATATTCACTAAAAATATGATAAAATTTCTCAAAAAAAACCCTCAAGAGTTAAAAACACTTTAATGATATCTTTATAGGAATTTCAGCTATTAATTAAAAAGGATTATCTTCTAAACTATTGAAATTGTTTTGGAATCCAAAATGTCATCTCGATCACCTATATAAAGGAGGTACCCCTATCCCACATATATTTCTCAAGATTTTTTTCACCGAACTATTTCTGTTTATAAGAGTTCCCAGTCTGAATATTTTATTTTCATCTGACAGATCATATTCAGTGCTGATATGATGGATGAAAACAAGATTATGAGAATTGGTTTGCCTTTAGATAAAAGTTAGTGCAAAGTTATTTAATTGAAAAATACTATTCAACATTAAATAAGGCCATTATGTTTTAAGGTTGGGAATATATTTTGGGTAGAAAAAGAAGATCTTGAAATTGATAAGTATTACACAAAACTTATTCATGAGTTTTATGAAACTTTAAAGTTTATCAAACAAAAAGATAAGTATTATTTCAGAATGTATTGAAAAATATAGAAATTCTCAATAAGGAAATTATCAGAACTATTTAGAGTACTATCTGGAGGTGATTCAAACTATCCATCATAGAAACATCCCGATTCTCTTTGAATTTTTGATAAAATTAGAGCATAGTATTCTTTATTTTCCCAAGATGACAACTATAGAAAAGTTTCCCATATTACTACATACAACCATATAATATCTTTTTGGATGAAAGAATTTTTAGTTCCAATAAATTATACCAAGATACTATAAAAGTAACAAACATTTTTGTATTGGACTATTTTGTCAACATGAGAAAGATTAAACTTGTAAAATTTATTCTTTTGACTGTTCAAAATGTTAGAATAATTCCATCATGTCAAAAATTATAATTTTCCCAAATTTATTTTGTAAGATGACTCTGGAATGTTTTAAGATTATCAAATTTGATAACAAGTCTCATGATTTGAGGGTGAAAATATTATTTTATCATTTATGATACGGTAAAGGGAATGTAGTTTATGTTTGATGAAAATTCTATAAATTTTATTGATAAATATGGGGTAGTTTCACCAAAGATAGAATCATCAAAGAAGTTAGAGAAGAATAATAACAGGAAAATAAAGGCTAAAACCTCTCCTTGTAAATAAAAAAATAATGAAAAGAAGAAAAATAAGGTATATGATGATGTTTATAAGGAATATATGAGACTCATAGATGATAATAATCATATCCTTACTAAATTTTGAGTAGATCCTGCTTAGACATTGGAAATAAGGATTCATGGTTCTGATGAACTTGATAAAGAAGAAAAAAAGAACTCTAAGAAGCTCTTATGTGTAAAAATTTATTATAATATTTATTAATAACATCGATAAAGATTGTTTTACCTATTAATCAACTAAAACCAGATGTAGGGTTACCAGTTAAAGAAAATTTAGTGGTTTATGCTAATCCATCCTTTAAAAAAGAGAAGGTAAAAGAAAAATTAAATAGTCAAGATTTAGTTCTAACAGTGATATTGGATAAATAATCAACACCTCTTTCAATATAAAAAGAATCTACACTAATTTCCTTGGGAAAATATATTATTAGAACAGCTCACCAGCTTGTAGAAGAGCTCAACAAAGAAGTTAGTGATTTTGTTAAAGGTCATCAAGAATAAACCTCGAATAAGGATATTGAGAATAAGTTAGTAGAAAAATATGGTACTAAGAAATATGAAAAAGGGAAAGAAATAAAATAAAGTGAATTGGAAGATGAAGGTTTTGAATAAATTAAAGAAGAATAAAGTGAAGAGGATATTAAAAAATTTAAGGAAAAAAAGAAAAAGAAAAAAGAGATGAATAAGAAACTCAATTTGAGAAATCATAGGAGTTATCCTCACCAACATCATCCTCATAGAATTTACCCTTAATGGTAGATAATAAAGAATCAGAAAGCTCAAAAGAGTAATCCTTATAATAATAAGAAGAAGTAGAGTGGTCATGCAAGAAGGTTTAGGATGAATAGGGTTCAAATAATAAACCTTTTAAAATACTAACACCGATTATATAGAAATTTTGAAAATATCATATGATAAAGATATTACAAAAAAAGTTGATAAGGTTAAAAAGAAATTTTCAAAAGTGGATAAGAACAAATGAAAAGTTGAAGTTGTTGGCGTAAGTCACACAAAGCCTCCTCAACCTGATTTGGAGTTATCAGAGTCAGTGGGAACAATTTCTCAGATGGGTTTTGGTTACATTGCTCAATCACTAAAAATGTTAGAAGTAATTATTCCTTACTTTCTAGGACCGGAATCAAGAGGCCAATTGCTTTAGGATAGTATTTCCCAAAAATATGACTCCATTAAAATTCTCACAGACTTGGTAATATATATTGAGGATGATTTGAAAACATTACAAGAAATTTCTATTTCCTATAGAAGATATAATAATTCAGTGGTGAAGTGGTCTCATGTAGTTGATTCTGAATTTTGATCTCATAATTATTAGATTCAAGAGATTAAGAAGTTAATGGTGTAATCAGCCGGATCCTTTAGTCAATTATCAAAATACATGGCTAAAAGGGTGAGATTTGTTGAATAATTCAAAGACCAAAACGATAACCAGACTGAAGAAGTGGATGCACACAAGATCAAAGTATGAGACCTGAAGAATGAAATAACGAGAGTACATTTTTATGAAGATGATGTTTCTATTCTCAAATATCAGAATAATTATCTTTTTGAGGGAGTTAAGAATCTTAAGGAAAGAAATTGGAGTTTAAAATATTTAATGAAGAAATATCAAAATAATTTCAAAAAGATAAATTATTTTGTAAATAATATTTTGAAGAAAGTATAATTTTTAATAAATATTATTATAATATGTATTTGGATAGACTTTTAATTTTTTTTATCATGCATGAATTACTTCTATATCCAAATACAATTGTCTGAATGTTTTTACAATACGATTTGATTAATGTTCATACATATTTTCTATGGATGACTAGTTAATTCATCATATTTTTTTCATAAAAATTTCTATTCTCTAAAATTTCAGGGAATTCACACTTATTTCTCATCTCTTTTTGAAAATTACAAAGGGGTAGATATTTTATAAATGGATATTACTTATAGTAATGGGGAGATATTATACAAAGGGGGAGATCTATTTCTTAGGGAGTGATAATACTCTAAAGTGATTTTACTATATTAATAATTCTATCCATCATATCAAGAATAATTATAAACTTAGGGGGAGTTAAGAATAAATTTTTATTTCTAAATATGAAGTTTGTTAAAGTCAAAGGCTATACGTTTTTAAAGTTTTATTTCATTTATGTTTTAGGACTTGTGATTTCCAAAAGGGGGATATTGCTGAGTCATAAGTTTTATATCTAACTTCTCTATTGATATTTATTTTTTAAATCACAAAAACTTCATTTATACTTACTTTACTAAATTTTTATGTTCAAAGAGTTTTATAATGTTTTTATAGAAAACATAAACTTTTACTATACTTATAATTAGTTCCAAAGTTTTCATGAATATAAACTAACTTTCTTCATTACAATTATCGTAATGGGTATAGATCTAATAAAAATTGTATTCAACTTTATCAAATTAGATATAAAAATTTCTATCTTATTTTTATTACTAAAAAAGTTTTTATAATCGTACTGATACCAGAATAGATAAACATCTGACTCATACTTATGAAGATCATCATAGTAAAATTTGTAAGAAAGTCTATTAGACTGGTTTAGTTTTAATTCTAAATAAAGAAAAATTATTTCTATAGAAATGAATTTCTTTTACATTGTAATGGTGTAAATCAATACAACATTATATAATCAGTTTCAAAAATCCATTAAAATTATAGGTGTCTAAGTAGTTGTGACAAACTCTGAGAAATATGACTGTTGGGAAGATTTCCTATAAATACCTAGTCATTTGAAGAGTTTGAAGATGATGATTACATTTTCAGTCTTGATTTTTCTAAGGTTTATAAATCATTAACATCATGTTCTTAGTATTTTGTATTTATTCAAAGAGATTCATTCTTGAAGAAACCTTGTTGGGTTTTCTCTTTAAAAATTGTTTTTTAACAGTTTTTATGTCCGATATGCATTTACGATTGAGGGTTTATAGGGATAGAAAGACAGAGAATCTGATTATCATATTGATTGAGGACTTATGGGTATAACAAGACAAAGATGATCCATTAGATCTAGGGCTTTTGTATATAGGCATATAGAGAATCTAATCTTCATATCGAGGGATTTCCTTATTGAGGAAAGACAAACATTCTTGTAATTATTAAATAAGGGACACCTTTAGCCAAGGTTTGTGGCTACCTTACTCTTAAGGATAAAATATATATATTCATTTTAAATAGCTATAAGTAATTATTATATAATTTATATGGTTTTACTTATTTTTTACAAGTATTTTTAATTCCTCTATGCTTGTATGTTTTAGATTTATTGCAAAGACACTGAATACAATAAAAACAATATGTTTTACTAATCAGATCTACTATGAATCTAAGACATACTATTTTAATCATATTTATCTTGAATAGAATCTATTTTACTCTTATTTAATCATATATGTTATGGTTATGATTCTAATAATCTAATATATTGAAATTTATCTTGATTATGACACTTTGATAATCGGACTGATCCAATTACGAATATGATCCTTTTATATAAAGTGGTTTTGTGAAAATTTTTAGTTTAAATTTCTTTAAACAAATGTTTTTTAAACTACAATCCACCCCTATTGTAATGAATCCATCTAAAATATATTATTTCAATCCTAAAATCAATACATCTCATGTTGATATTTAATATATTTTTCTAAGCACCCAAAGAGCCTCTGATCACTCTATAAAGAAGGAACTATTCACTTAGGGGGTGAGTGATCAAGAAATCGAGAGTATATTTTTTTTATTGATTTATTTTAATTTTAGTTACTATACTTCTTTGATGATAGTATACTAATCCATTATTAGATGAGTTGAGGATATTATTCTTACCCCCTTTTATTTAATTCCTCTCTTTAATAGTTCATTCTCTTATTTTAATATCTCTATATTCATATGATCTGTTTATACATTAGGATATTTTATTATTTATTACATTTTAAATTAATTTTCCTATCACCATTAGATCACACACATAGGAAAATTTGGTTCTCTACATTAAGTTTGATCATGAGTAGTGGGTTTATATAAGGGTAATTGGTGATCTCTGATTACTAGGCTAGAGTAGATTGAGTGTTTTAATGGTTATTGCATCCATTTGGTTTAATTTTTTTTATAATTTATGGTTATCAAGTTAAATTTCACTTGATTAAAAATAAAATAGGTGAGTAATAAACTAGAATCTTGATTTAATTATCAAGGTGAGGAGATATTAGAATTTTAGAAACTTCATTTTAATTTAAATTTAATAACCATTCCAATTCAATATCAGATGATTTTTTTTTCACACACTAAACCCATCAAAAAAAATACAAACACTCCCATAATACTTTTTTATGTGTAAAAACTCTCACTCACTCAATATCACACTCATGTAGAGAAACAAAATCAGGGAGAAAAATTTTACATGGTTTGGTCAGGGTACCCCACATCCATAAGGATAGAAGTGATCCCACTATTATAAAATGGATAATTGATTAAATTTTTTATGTTTTCCCTACTAACCAAATTTATAGTATCATATGTGTATGATAATCAACTTTATGGTGTAAGTTTTCTATTAGGTGGAACCATCTCATGGTGTAGGTCATCTCTCATGGATGGTCATCTCTAGTGGTCACCAAATTGATGTAATTTATTTAGGTGGCACCAACCCCTACTGCAGGTCATATTAGGATAACAAAAAAAATATATTGAAATTCCATTAGTGGTGATATTTTATTTTTAATATTCAATAATCTACCCCTTAATGATTAAAATATCACCATGTTGGTGTTAAAACGATTCTTACCACTGCTAATATCTTCCTAATGCTTTTCGGAATCTTAATCACGAGTGATGTTGATCAAGTCTAAATAGTTTTGTAACGTGATCCCTATAAACTCCTTCTTGTTCTTTGAAGTAGGAAAAAGATCCCATGTCTAATTACGATGTAGTGAACTCATTTCATCTTCCATATTCGACTTCCACATGTCCATCTCTTTGCTATCCAAAATATCTTGATTTTTGTTTGAAACATAATCTTTAATTACTAAAAGAGAATAACAACCATTTCATCATACCTAGAAGGTATTTTTATGGTTTCCATGATCTACCAGTGGAAATAATCTCACGATTCATATTATCCTGTTGTAATGAGATCTCTTCTTCAGTCGAGACATTAGTATGATTGCTGCAATTTATCTCATATGGATCCTAGTCAATCAATGATTGAATTTTCTATACTTCAATCACAAATTTATTTAATCCATACATCACTTTCTCAAAAATCATTTGAGTTCACTTGTAATGACACGTCAAATGTGACATCATGACTCTAAAAAAACTTTTTTATTTTACTTCCAACAGTCATAAATCCTCCACATTATCACTAAATCAAATAAAAATATTTATTTACTATCTGATCCAACTTTGAGTCTGAAATTAAAGTAAGAAGTAAAACTAAACATATATAGTCTATCATAATCAAAAACATCCTCAGTAGACTAAACCTCTATTAGAACTTTACCTTCAATCACGAAAGTAATTAATAAATTCATAATGTTTGCTGAAAACATCAAATTATTATTCCCTAAAGGATTTAATCAAGCTTGAATGAGATAAAATACATCATATATTTTTTATGATAATTTATTTAATCCTTTATTCCACTTCATTCCACTATGTAATTCTATGAATTGTAAAATGTATCTTAATACCTTCATCCTAAAAAACCTTCTTGAATGAGTCTAGTGTGTATTATCCAACATTATTCAATCTTAGTCACTTGGTTTTATTTCTTATATGAATATAAATAATATTATTTTATTTAAGGAAGGCATCCAATACTTAATTATTGTGCTTCATTTCATACACCCCAACATTTAACGAGTAATCATTAATAAATGCGGGGAAATATCGATTACCTATCAATTACGAACTTCATGATTATCCCCAAACAATGATATATATTTAATCAAGTGTTCTCTTTATTTTATGGGTTGTAGTGAAATTCAATCTATTTTACTTACCCATTACACAATACTCACAAAATTTGACTTTTCTTATCTTATAACCTTTCAAAGCACCTTTCTTCCCTAAAATATATAAATCCTTCTATCCAGTATGCCTAAGTCTTGTATGCCATAGTTTGGAAGTGTTTGGATCAATAACCTATGATATTTCTACTCCAATTATTACAATTTCATAATTTAAATAATATATAACACCTATATATATAGAAGGGATAGTTATTTATGATAAGTACCACACCTTAATCTAACTCCTTGAGGCTTGGAAACAAATATTTATTCCTGTACATGTGGAATAAAAAACCTGAATCAAGAATCCAACATTATGAATGGTTTTTAATCAATCAAACAAGGAAAGAGAATTATCAACATCCTCGATATTTTTTACAACATTCACCTTCATTTTCCCAATATTGGGACAATACTTTTTCTAGTTCTATTTTTGATGACAATAAGTGCACTCATCCTTCACCAGTATCCTATAGTTGGAATCACCTCCTGACTTTGATCATGTTTTTTTCTAAAACTCATTTTCATCCTACTATAATATCTTACTATAGTTGTTATAAATGCCTCAAACATGTAATATTAATGTTCATACTTGTTCTTCTACCTATTCTCATTATTAATCAATAAATTTGATACATCGAATTTTTTTACCTCATCTTTACCCTAAAATAGTGTAATGGTTAGATGATCATAACTCTCTAGTAAAATGTTCAACAAAAAGAGGGACTTTTCTTCATCATTGATCATTATATCTAAATTTTGAAAATCAACTAGAATTTTATTAAAACTATCATGGTGCTCAATCATGGACATAAATTTCTAGTACTGAAATCAGAACAATTTATTTTTCATATAGAGTTGGGTTTTGATGTTTTTCAACGTATTTTTTCTTTAATTATTTTTCATAAATTCTATTTCAAGGTCTCTCACATCACACTATATTTTTGGTCTTTATAAAAACAAATCCAGATCACACAACATGCTAGAAGTTTGAGTCTCCTCTATTCACCATCAAAGTTATTTGTGGGATTTTCTTCTAGGGTGATTTCTAACTCCATCTGTTTTAAGACATATAAAACTTCATATTTACACATGATGAAGTTGTTTTTCCCATTTAATTTCAACACCTAAAATTTGGTTTTGAAGACCACAATTCTATGTCTGGAAGTACTTACAGTCCTGATAAATATATATATAATAGAATCCTCTAGTGGTACCATATTGATTTTATCTTGATACTTCTTTATAAAATAAAAAATAATTAGGATTTTCAAAAATAAATACCACCATTTCATCTATAATAGTTAAAAAAAAATCCAAAATTGACTATTTAATCACCTAAATATGATAAAAAAAGAATAATGTTTTTTTTTTCGAAAAAATTCTCTTAAATAAGTAGTCATTCCTTCCCTATTTAATTTTACAAAAAAACTCATCTTTTTTATCACCTTAAAATTTGACAACCAGGCCTATATTTCCGCTATTTTTTTAATTTTTTTTATATGTGGAAGGAGATAAGGCCACCCAACCTAAAAGATATCCTTTTTGTTTGTATTACATGCACTAAATCATTGTCACCCTCTCCCAATTTCCATTTTTAATCTTCCTTTCATATAAAAAATAATAAAAAATTAAAGACCCATTTTAATTTCCTTCATTTTTCCACACACAACACCCCTCCCCCCACTTTATTCCTTATTTTTTCCATACTCCCTCAAGGTTTTTCATATCTGGTCCCACAAAATTTTTAGATGAAAAAATAGATATAATTTAGAGATAAAAATAAAGTTTTTTAACCATAAAAGGGCCACGTTGTGATCAACCATGTCGATGGGTCACACATGGAGGATAGGTTGCCGACATTAGATCCAAGGGGTACAAAAATTTGTTCCAAAGTGTTGTAGAGGTGCATACAATGTAAGCTTATGGGGACTTTATTATTGAAAAGTAATTTCACATTGGGAGGTGTTGATCCTTTCCCCAGGTAATCATACTAGCACTCTAATACCTATTTTTTGTGTGGAAATACTCTCACTCACTCATGAAAAGAAAAAAAATAGTGAGACAAATTTTATGTAGTTCAATTGGATTGAACTATATCTGTGAGTATAGCAACGCTACCCCTATTATAAAATGGAGAACTAATTAAAATTTTTACATTTCCCATGAAAAATAAATTTATAGAATCATATGGGGATGAGAATCAACCCTCTACTTCATGTTTTTCATCGGGTGACACCATATTATGGTGGAAGTCTTCTCTAGTGTCTGGTCATCTCTAGTGGTCACCAACTTGCTACAATTTCTTTTGACATCACCAATACCCACTGTAGGAAATTTCATAATGATGCCAACATCTATTATAAGTATATGATAAATGATATTTTGTTTTCAATATTCAAAACTTTTATCTTTGTAGATAACCTAATTCCACTACCACTATATTTTCTTGGGATTAACAATTATTTTGTTGAGGTCCCCATGATAGGATACTCATCAAACCTGGCTCTATTTCTAGTGAGACCAGTGGTTGTGTCTTTCTTTTGTTTTAAAAATATTTCAACCAATAATCATATCTAGCACATCTTGAAGGTACTAAGGTGCATAGTGGAATAAAAAGGAATAGGTATTTAAAAAGTTTCTCCTGTGATCAATGTAACTACATTATCTCCAGTGAAGCATAGCCAGGTAAAAATTCCCAAGGATCCTGTGTGAAGAGTTTGAGAACAAAAATTAAATCATAAATTTACCTCGATCAATTTGAATCTTTTTTCTTTATTTTTTCATTTCCAGTGACTGTTTCTCGAAGGAACCAAAGATGAATCCCTCTATATCTTATACATGTTCTTTAAAGATATATAGGAGAATTGATTGTTAAATTTTGGGTACTATCAAGAAAATATGATACCTTAGATGTCCCTACAATAACCATTGCATCGATCATTTGATTCATGGAGACATACTTAGATCATTCACTTGGATGAAAATATTATCTCTCTATAAAGAGATATAAATGAGATAAAGGCTACCATAAACTTGTAGTGAATGCTTCTCCATGTGAGATCCTCCAGTCCATATATGAAAAGGTATAAAATACCTAGAATCGGCTCCCTGACCCTAAATATTTATTACCCACTACATAAGTTATAAAAGACATTTTATTAATGAATTACTAAGCCATAAATTTACTTCTTATTTCTATTGCGTACCAATAATATAATAACTATTTTAAATGATAAAAACAACCCTTTATCTCGAATCATCATTCCAATAAATATTAAATGAACCTTGAATATTTAAATAATATTTTTTCATATAATATTATACCTTGTATTCCATTAATATCTTTTGAATACTTTTAATAAATAAATTCAATACTAATTATTCTAAACTTGAATAACATGAATTTATTTATTACTTAGAGATCGTCTATTCTCAGACATTCCCAAACCCCAGTGGTGGGTCCCAACATGTCCTAAACTCCTATTTATCAGAATAGGGAATAATTTTGAATAAACTTAGTGTGTAAACCTCTAGGACCCTATATCGACATTAGTGAATAATATTCATAGACCATGAGTGGAGCCTAGAAACACATCAAGGCCCATAAATAAATGAGGAAAATTTATAGTAATGACAACCATTCCTAAGAACACATACCATGTAATATCTTTATCTCACAACATCTCATACAGTAGGACACACACTTTATGTCATTAACCATCCTTTATTTATTTTTCATTGATCTAACTGGATGGACATACCTTCTTCTACCATGGCCATGATTTTAGTAAAGGCACTACCATCCAGATCAACTAAGACTGATATATCACTTCCATTTGGAAACAAAAAAAATTCTTTCTTGATTATTTAATCAATATCAAACCACAAATGATGCACCCAATGCAAGCTACCTCACTATGGCTTCAGTGCCATAATTTTTTTCCATTCATCAAAGTATGCGACCAAATAGTATAAACTAATAATAATATCAATTCAGAAGACCATTACACATGTTCTTGATTAGGAACTACCAATGACACCTGAAACATATGGTGTTCTTATTGGGAGGTGAGTACTCATGATCTCATATACTCGATATCACCAATTGTAAACTTCATGATAAGTAGCCTCAAAACTTATGATCCCCCAAAACCTGATAGTCATAAATTATCAATGTATAGTTATTATGATGTATCTAGACCATAACACATATGTTTAAGATTACTACCACAGTATCTCAAGGTTATCATTATATCTTGGGAACTACTATAAACTTTTTTATATGAAAAATAATCTATGGAAATTACCATGTAAATAGTGGACATAAAAAATATCAACTCTATTATGGTAAGTTTACATCATGCATAACTCACTGTATACATGATATGGTAATAAAAAAATTACTATTTAAGTTGGGTCTGGGGCAACCACTATTACAAAACTCCCACTTACACTAGATACATCTTTCTAACTATCCTTATTATATCTCACATGATAAGATCATGCTTCTGATAAGTTATGTATTTAGATCTTGGGCCTACCACACCTCCGTTGTGTGGATATTATACTATCCGTAACATATCATTCTTAAGAAAGACTCTTCAAGAGATGATATCCCCAAGTGTATTTATTTTATTCACTTTAAAATATTAACAATTGTATAGTACAAGTAGTATAATTATCATAATTTATATTATGATCAAATTTTCTTACTAGTGGTGATTTAAATAACTGTAAAAAATCATTGTGTATTTTACCCTGCTTCTTTAGTTACATCAGAAGTCACAATGCACTGGATATTTATTGACATGGCTACCAATGGATTGAATGATATTCTATTTCCCGTTACCTTATACAAACTATGATATATTTATCTAAAGGAAGAATTTTTTCCCCCATTTTAACTATTGTCCCTTCCTCTCCAAGTGTTGGTTTTGGGAGTGTTAGTGGGTGATATATTAAAATTTATTTTAATTATCTTTTCCCAAAACCATGATAAATTATATTGCACATCATATTTATAATTTATTTATTCATTATCTAAAGAAATTAATATCTTGGATTATGATATTTCTTAGTTGATGAATTTTGATCACCCAAAAAGACCTTTTCATATTTCTTTCTTTTCATTGTGGGGACTCAAGAATAGAATCCCACTAGCTATGACCCACATGTGCTACTATGATCTACAAACAATGCCACTTGATCTTCGAGTGCTAGCATGGTGAATCAAATGTCTTGCGTCATTCATTATTGATTGATTGCTCGTATATTTTGAATTTTTTTATCGCATTTCTCCTTCCAGAGAGGGAGAGAGAAGGAGGATTTGAGAGAGAATTCATTGCATGGAAAAATTCTATATTTTGATTATGCCGATTGATACTCTACACAATAGATATAACCATCTATTTATAGAAATATGGTTTATGTTAAAATAATTATTTAATGAATTCCTTCCATGAAATAATATAATAACCTTTAATAAACCTTAAGCAACATAAGAAAATAATAATAATATTATTTTGTGGTGCACACCAACTTGTTCAATAATAAGTATTATTTAACCAACTTGTTAATTAATATTTATCACCAGGATCAGTCTTGGTTTGGTCAAAATCCTCTAAAATTTATTGAATACTCAAATAAAATATATTTTTATATTTTAAATAAATATTTTATTCATAAACTTGTAAGTAAATAATTATTAAATATTCTATAAAATAAATAAATATATTTTATTTACAATCTGGTGAATAAATATTTATTTAATTTATAAAATAAATAAAACTTAAATAAAAGTATTCCTCAGTCTTGAGAATAATATTTATTCAATTAATTAAATTAAAATATAATTTAACTGAGATCAACATAAATACTTACTATGTGACCATTTATGATTATTTCTCATTGGCATTGGGTGGTATTACCTAAAGTATAAGATTACTATCTATAAATGGGTCCAGGAACCCAATAGAAAGAACTTAATGTCACAATGATGAAAACCACATACGAATGCTCACTGTGTAATATAATCCTTTTTTCATAATATTTATTCAACCAGGTTTTACGTCCAAGTCATCGACCTATACGCTTGATACATCTTTCTTTTACTATCTAGAATAAACATGTCATTACACCATGACCATGGAATTTAGGGATATTGTTCTATTCCAATCAAAGGGTTGAGATATCAAATTCTATAAGGATGTAAGGGAAAAATACTTCCTCAAATTATTCAATAACTACATGTCAATCATGACGCACCAAATGTACCCTACCTCTCCATGAACACATGTCATCATAGTTTTCATCAGAAAATCCAAATGCATGATTCATGACATGCATTAATGATAATATTAAAGTCTTTGGACAATGACACATGCACATAGATAGGAATATCTGATGACACCAAAACATTCATAATTCATACTAACAGGTCTATTCTCATGATATCACATCTTAGATATTACAAAGTGCAAACTTCATGAGGATAAGCCTCATATTCTTATGAGTACTAGTACCTGATGGTATAAATGCTACGTGTCTCATCATAGTATTTTATCCAACCATATAAATTTATTAATAATATTGTCATAGCATTTAAAGGTTCTAATCATAGTGGGGAATTACTATAACCTTATCAATGAAAAAAATACTATAGAACATTATTACATTAAATCCATATAGATTAGTGAAAAATATGTAATAATGTGTTTAATTAATATTAAATACATCAAATATACATGTAATAAAAGTATAGATAGTTGGTCCTAAGACACCAAATCATTATGTATTTTATAATGCCTCTTTAGATACATCAGAAGATGCAATGCACTCAGTATTTATAGATATGTTTACTACTGGCTTAAATGAGATTCTCTTGATCATTACCTTAGCCTGACTATGATATATTGATCTAAATAAATAATAGTTTTTCCCCTTTAAACTAGAGTCCTTTCCACTCCAAGTTCCATGGACATATCTTTTTTACTCTCACAACTACAATTGGATAGTTCTAACTTCTTCCCATGCAGTTCTACTAGATTTTATTGATATTTTCCTACTATTGAGAATATGTTGGAAATATCACATTTAATACATAGCATGGAATATGTTATTGATCCATCATAAAAGAATATGAAATTATAAATATCACATTAATCTTCTCCTCTATCTCATACATGTCTTCTTTGATAGATTTATGCCATGTGACATTGGTAATAATTCTATCTCAAAAATTTCTAACTTGTATTTTTCAATAACTTTTTTATACATGCAATTTTGACTTCAAGAAACCCATTATATCTACCTCAGTAGGTCTTGTTCCCTAAAACATAAGTTGATACTTTAAGTCAATCTCTATAGAGATACTTTTATTCTAATATTAACTAACTATAGGACCAATATATGTTTTCAATATGTTACCAAACATATTTTTCTTTGAAAATTATGAAACTCTAACTAACCTCTTGTAGAAACATGGAAAAAATTAATTCCAAATGAACATTATTTGATCTTATTTATTACTTTAATCGAAAACTCAGTAACTTGTACCCCTTATTGGAATTCTATAGCGACACCAACCCTTTATGGCCACGTCATATAGAAACCTTCCAATATTTGTGGTCTTGACATCCAATTACCAATTTAATGATCATAGAAAGTAGCTAAAATAAGAATAATTATAATGGATTTAGAAATAAAAACTTGGTATTACCAATCTGGCCTTATTGGTACCACACTCACACCACCCATGTATAACCTCACTTGAATACCTAATATAATATTTGAAAAAATAAGAACTTTTACTTTGATACATGGGGTCCATTATAGAATTTTAATTGATCTTATAAATATTAGATTTTTTACATTTAATATTTACATATAGGATTAATTACTCTCAATATATAAATTATCACCATCCATGGTGAATGTAAAACCATTACTTTGGTTTTAACCTTGATATATAATACATGTCTTTGGAATATTCCTTTTCCACAATATTTTGTGGAACTTGTTCTTATGCCAAGCACTTGTTCATCTTTGACATTAATGAAATACAAGTCAATATTTCTCCCACTATCTCAAATAGATATTTGGAACATTTTATAGAAATATAGTCTAGAACTTGAATATAGTTTCTATATATCATGTATTTTTTTAATATCCTTAGTAACCTTTAAGATAATTACATTAGATGAATTTTTTATGCAAGTTTGATTATATTCATAACAAATTATTTTCATAAAAACACTTTTTCTTCTCATATAATGAATTTATATTATACTATAAATCATATTATATCCATTCATTATCATTTTTATAATATAGTTATATGATTACATCACTATTTGAAAAGCATGTCTTGATAAATAATGAAATTTTATCCATGCATATTAGTTTTAACATTGACACTAATTTTACTTACATCATTACTATAATGTGTACAGGGGAATGTAAATTTATAAATTAATCCATGCTACATTTCATTGATCAATTTTTTTATGTAATAATTATCATTTATCCCCTTTATAAACACCATTGATTTGATGTGTATAAGGAAATATGAGTTTAGTAATAAATCCACTCTAATATTTCATGATCGATGAATGAACAGTCAAGATATTCTTTAGAAAAAATGCCAAAAGAAAATCATCTCTTATAACCATGAATATTCCATACTTCACTTTTACATTCCTTAAAAAACTTAAATTAATATTATGAAGTATATTTACCACTATCTTTACCTTGTAATATTTCATGCTCTTTAGATAAACTAATTCTGAAAGATTTATAGATTACCTTTATTCATAAGGGTTACTTTGTAAAAAACTAAGTAAGTATATATATAGATATTACCTAAGGCATTATCTATAAATATTCTGAATACCATACTAGGAATGACCGGGATAATTACTTTCAGTTTTATTAGACAAATAATTGTCTTTCCACAATTGGGTATAATAGAGTCTTACATTTTATATTAATCAGTTATTTCCATTGGATCAAGAATTACTAGTCTTTTATTTAAGTATTTTAAACCAAAAAAAATTCATTCCTACGTTAAATAATGTTTCCTTGTGAACATGATAAGAGATAAATGTTTTGGTGATACTTATAAAAGTTCAACTTGAATCAATAATATTGGAAATTATAAGTTGTGTACTTCTCACCACTGACTTATGAATCACCATTTCTTAGCCATTTGGAAAATTCAAATTAATTATTGTAACATATATTATTGTATTTAAATACACATATGTGATAAGAATATTTTATTCAATAACCAATTAATATAATCAAAACATTACATACAATGATGAATAATATTGAAGAAGAAGTGACTACTTACTTTTTTAGTTTAGATCATTATATTCTATCTTCCTTATACTTATATCATGAAATGAAAATAAAATATACACCAACGTGATGATATACCTCAATTATTTGAATATTGTGATGGTACCATTGACATCACACTTTATATTGGCCTTTTCACCATGTCTTTCAACTTTTTTACCATAAGAAATAAATAATAATCTTTATTTGTGTTCTTATAAACTTGGATAACCTTAACCAAAAGACAATAAAGTGTTTCCAATATTTTAATTGTTTTTTAATATTAAAAGAAATTGGGCTAATTGGGTGAAAATAATATTAGAATGGGATTTATTAATAGATCATAATAAATATTTACATTTACACGTATCTATTATAATCATCACCTCATTCTTATATTGCTTCACTTTCTCCAAGAAATATTATTAGTGAAGAGATAACATGTAATATCATCCATGTCCTGATGATATATCCACAAATCATTTTACATTAGAAGTAATGTTATGATATAAACATAAAATATGATATATATATATATATATATGAGTCACATGTAAAAATATTTCTCACCCTCGCTTCCTGAGGTGGCTCAACAGGTATTAGGGACTCCAGTACTTAGAATTTCCATACATTATAGTACTTTTCACAAGTTTCTATACCACTCTTATAATTTTTCACTATCGAGGACATGTTCATTTTATAAAAGTAATCAGTGTATATGTGGTATTACTTTCCACTATTCTAAAAAAATAACCACAAGAACATTATTACTTTCATCTTTATTACTGATTAGACATTATTGGTTAATTTAATCATTATATTTCTCCCAATATTTTATTGAATCCTTGTTTCCCTCACAAATAAATTCAAAATACATAGTTTCTAGATTATTATAGTGGAAAAGATACCTGATATCTCTTATGATAGTCCAAACTTTGGTTATTATAATAATAATAGAATTTTAAGATAGGTGTTTAACTATCCCACCATATTAACTCATGGCTCCTTCAAATGATGAGTGAAGTCTCAACTTTAAGAAATTATAATCTTTATTTACTCAATGATTTACCAATAAATATGAAACAATCTATCCATGTATAATTATTTTCTTCTTTATCTAGTTAATTTTACTCATCATTTTTATATGAACTCCCTAGTAGTAGTAGACACCCTAAAGTAGGTTTGATGAGCACCCCATACCACCAGTTTTTTTTAAAATTAAAATTATGGAAGGCATTATAACTTAACATTTCTTTGAGGGTTTTATTATTTTTTATTTAATGGAATCATTTTCTATCTAAAATGAACGTACCATGTGATTTTAATTACAAATGAACAATTCATTAAATAGAAAAATATTCATCACATCAGAATTTAATATAATCTATGCATTTTAGTTTATTATTTTATGTGTTTGTGTAAACTTAAAGATTAAATAAAATAATAAATGATGCATACATTAAATAAATAATGTGTAATTTCTTGATAATTTAATATTAGTTGATTCATTTATTCTCTGTGGATTAACCATGACCTTAGGGGTAAAATACCCAAGTCATCACCAACTCATATCATGGTTCGTACCACGGTCTAATGTGTCTCCATCTCATCTGGAATAAAATGCCATCTTGGTGCAGTCCATGTATTACAATATCTATGCCATAATATATAAAGACTTTAACACAAGAAAGGGGGTCTCGAGAAGCGAACAATACATACATAATAATACTAATGGATATGCAATCCCTTATACATATTTAATGTATAAAGAAGATGCATAGACAATCAAAATAAATTTAACTATTATAAAAATACCATGAAATTATAGTAAATAGTCAAATAAATTAAATCCAGACATATATTGGTTGGTCAATTCTTAAGATTAGTCAACAAGCAAATTAATGTGCAATACAAATTAATTTTGTGATAAATTCATATCGAGGGTATTTAAATGAATTGAAATAACTATTTTAATTTTAATTAGAATATAAAATATCACTCAATAAAAAAATATTTAAAAAATAAAATATAATTATTTTTGGAATATTTTTTTAACTCCCAAAAGTGTTAACTTATTTTTGGAACCATTTTTTATTAAACTATTTTTCTGGGCCTGTAGGAGACCAAAAAACCCTGAAAATGGTTCCAAAATTTTCTAGGCCCAGATTGGGTTTGGAAAGACCTGGACCAACCAATCCTGTTTTGGGAAGAACCCATATAGACCCATTCCAAGATGGGAAGGGGCCGCCCCATCCCATTTAGGTCAGGTCAATCATGACATGAGGGAACCTGGTAGGAGGATAGGAGCCGGGCAGTGCACCTGGCCAGCGCCGTGAAGTAGGAGTGGGTCACACCTTTTCTAGGGATATTGTATAGGAATAGAGGATTGCTGAATACCAGCAGCCAAAGGAGGTGGTGACTGGTGGCACTATACACAAAAGTCGGTGAGGTGTGACAACATGATGGCGGGATGAAAGGGTCATCTGGTGTAGTGGGAGGTAAGACATAGGAGGCCACACATAATGCCGTGGTTGGGGATTGCCAATAGTGAACTGAAAATCAAGAAGGGGATTGGATATGTAGAGGCGTGTGATGGGGGGGGGTAGGTGACCAGTGTGACCGGCTCGATGGAAGGGGTTGACTGGAGTAGGAGGCCACAACTGCTAAACATTAGGGTTGTTTTTTCTGTAGGTCTGCACCCCCACTATGTATCTTTATATATATATATATATATATATATATATATATTATTTCCTTGCTTCTTTTTCATGTGGCACCATCTTTTCATACCTTTTAATTTTTTTTTCATTTTTCTAATATCCTCCACCCAGGTTAAGTCCCCCTTTTTTTATTTAATTTTGTTTTATAAAAAATTTTACAATATTAGCACATTTAGGTCATTGAAAATTTTTATACAATTCCTAAAATTTGTGAAAATAAGAGCCTCCTACTAGAGAACAGTTCTAGACATTAAAATCCAGCCAGATAGGGGGTTTCATAGGAAAAAGAACTAGGAAAAACTATTAATTAATATATATCTATTATATATATATTAACATTCTTCATATAACACCCTGATGATCAATTTTTCAATCTTTGGATGACCATATCTTGGCCATCAAATTTTGAATTATATTTATTGTTAGTGGTGTTGGGACCATCACTATTACATCTTATTGAATATAATGAAAATAAAATTTTTCTTGGATTAAAAATTTCACATGATCAATATAATACTAATTGAATGTATTTGGGTGCGCAGTGGAAGAAAATGGGTTTAAGATTTAATTTTATTCACCATTAATCGATGTAACTACGTCATTTTTGGTGAAACATAGTCTGGTAAAAATTACTTAGGGTTCGATATGAAGAGTTTAAGAAAAAAATAAATCTTAAATTTAACTTGATTAATTTGAATCCATGTTCGTTAACTATTCATCACCGATGAATTTTTATCAAAGGAACTAAATTTATAACCCTCTATATCATCCACACGTGCTTCGAAATTATGCAGGAGCATCGATCGTTCAATTACAAGTTCCAGCACAAAAATCCAATAGAGCCTTTGAAAACTCAACTATCACCACTACATTGACCCTTTGATCCATAAAGAAATATTTGGATTAGTCGCTTGGATAAAGATATTATCTCTCTAGAAAATGAGAGAGTGGATAAAGAGGATCTCATGAACTCAAAATTAATAGTTTTCTATATGAGATCCTCTCATCCTTATATAGTGATGTACAAAAATATCCAGAATTGGATCCTCGACCCCTGAATATTTATTATCCACTACATAAGTAATAAAATACATCTTATGACTAACTTAATCATTTATAAATTTCATTCATATTATTATCACAAAAATATAATATAATAAATATACTACATGATAAAAATGAGCCTTTAACTTGACACATCTTTCTCACAAATATTAAACAAATATTAAATACAAAAATAATATCATCCCATTTATTCACTTAATATGTTTTGATTTTTTTATAAATAAATTCAATACTAATTATTTTAAACTTGAATAGTATGAATTTATTTATTACTTGGAGATCAAATATTCCCAGACATTCCTAGAACCTAGTGGTGGGGCCCACCATGTTCTAAAATCCTACTCATTATAATAGTGATTTTTTTGAATATGCTTAGTATGTGACCCTCTGGTCCCTTTTTATGATAGTAGTGGATAATATTCACAAACTAGGAGAAAAATATAGTAACCCATCAAGGCCGTGAAGAGATAAGGAAAATTTATAGCAGTGAAAACCATTACTATGAACACACACCATTTAATATAATCTCTTTGTCTTGAGATATCTCATAAATAAGGATGCACACATTGCATCATCATCCATTCTTGATTTTTTATTCATTGAACTAATAAGACAAAATTATCTTCTTCTACTATGGAAATAGATTTTGTAGATGTACTACTATCCTAATCAACTAGGCCCAATATATCACTTCCTTTCATAAGAAAAAAATTCTTTCTTTATTATTCAATCAATTCCATACAACCAATGACACACCCAACACAAGCTTTCTCACTATGACTTCATTTCCATAGTTTTTACTCAGTATAAAACTACGTGATCAAATAGTATACAGTAAAAATAATCTCAAGCTAGGAGAACATTACATGTTTTCAGAAATAAAAATTCTAAATGAAACCTGAAACATGTGGTGTTCCTATTGGAGGGTCAGTCCTCATGATCTCATCTACTCAAGATCATCAAGTTTGAAATTCATGGGAAGAAGTATCAATGCTTATGATACACCAGTACCTGATAGTCCAACATAATCCATTTCTTGTTAGTTTTATGTATCTAGACCATAAGAAATATGTTTAAGATTAATTTCATAGTATCTCAATATTATCATTATATCCTGAGAACTATTATAATTTTTTTAGAGGAAAAATATTCTATAGACATTACCATATAAATAGTGGATGTAAAAATATCAACACTATTATGGTAAGTGAAAATCATGCATAAATCATTATATACATGACATGGTAATTGAAAATTACTATTTATGTTGGGTTTAGGGATCCCACTATTACAACACATCACACCATTTTTATTTAGATCCAGAGGTTCAATGAACAATTTTCACACAACTAAGAACCTTATAAATCACTATACAAGAGGAAATAGAGTTTTACACAATTACATTAAAAAGCTACCTATCCTTAACTTCTTCTTATACTAGATAAAATGTTGGAGAAAAAACATTAAATATAATCTTGGTCAGGTAATTAGGACCTTGAGTGAAATGTATACAACCAATTTTAACATTAATAATCGACTTACTTGGAACTGAAAACATGAATGATTTAACACTTTCTAATGTTTCATGGATTGACATGAGAGGATCCTAATTGAAACTTATTATAGTTTTTCAATGTTTTTAGTGATTTATATCCCATAAAAGTTTCATAAAAATATTTCAACTGAAAGGTGTTACCCTTATCTCTTGAAGGAGTGGCTCTATAACCTCCAACATGAGGAAGTCACTATATGGGATGAACTATGTAGAGTCTTCATCTATAAGTATTTACTTTCATCATAGAGTGCTCAATTGAGGAAATAAATATATGGGATTAGTAAAGAAGGTAAATAAAATCTATATGAGTTATGGTAGATATTATAATGGTTTACAATATCCCAACCACACCAAACTTATGAATAATATCATTTACTGGTATCATTTTCCAAAGGATTGATGGATAGTTTCTAGAACGTTTTGGATGATTCCTCTAGAGAAGCACTGATCAATAAATCCTCTACTAAAGTTAGAAAATTTAAAGAATGTATTTCCCAAAATTTTAAGCAATTTGGTATGATAACCATAACAAGGGGAGTACATGAGGTATAATGTTATCACTCTCTTTTTTTGAAAAATAATTGGAATAACTAACCACTATGGTGTGGCTGATGGACCTAAACAAATTACATAAAGTATCATCTTCCACACCTCCAAGAGTGTGTTATCTTTACTAAAAGGGATATTCTCTAGAGACTTGTATATATATATTTATATGATATATATATATATATTTCATGAGAATTATGATTTTAATTCATAGGTTATATTATTATGTAGTATGATATTAAATAAAAATGATAAATAATTATCATTTTATATTTTACCCACATAAGATATCATTAAATGGAATCATTTAATATTTAGATGAAACATTTGGGAGTTGTATTTATGCATATTATACATGTATTGGATGAAGCATTAACTAATGTGTTTAAATTCAAGAGTTAATGCATTAAATATCAAGGAGCTTCCTATAAGGATTTAGAAATCCCATTTATAAATGATGGAAGCATTTGTGATTGCTTCATGCCTGCCTGATCTCCCTAAAACCCAAAGCTTTGTTTTGTATTCCTCCTTTTCATTAGAGGTATTATCACACCAAGGAGGATTTTGGTTCTCACTAGAATGTTGAGTGATTCAATCATATCCCATGAATACATAAAAAATGTGGGATGCTGATGTTTTCTAATAATTTGATCTTTATTAAACACATTTGAAGATCAAGAGTTGCAGTAGCATCTTTGGTATAAGTTATTCCATATTTATAGTGTTCTTCATTTTTATATTTTTTATAGGTTTCAAATTATCTATCATAGATATCTTTAAATAAGGGTTTTAATTACTTATTCTTGATCTAATTAATGTTATTAGACTATTATAAAACCCTATAGTGGTATCAGAGTAAACCATGTTTAGTTTTATGAAACTTGCATATAAATGAAGAATAAGACAAAAAAATGGAGTTGTGTTTTTAATTTATTAGAAATTTAGGTTTTCAAAATGGTTTACCCTAATTCATCTGATCTATATGAATGTAATGAAGACAATTCCCTTATATAGCTAAGATGCATAATGGTAACCAAGGCTTTACCCTTATGTAGAGTGGTATGCATAAGGGTCATCACGCTTTACCCTTACGTAGATAAATCTATGTAAGGGTCACATAGAATTACCCTTATGCAAGTAATGAAACACGAGGGTTAACTTTACAAGAAGGGTTCCCATAAATATCATATGTATAGTAACCCTTAAACAAATGGTTTGCATAAAGGTTGTACGTAAGGGTAATTAGGGTTTTCCTAAATTTGCATAAAGGTAAGACCTATTGTACCCTTATCCAATGTTTGTTATGTAAATGTAATAATGGGTTTTAAAGGATCTCATAAAGGTGACCAGTCACTTACCCTTATTCAAGTTGCGTCTATGTAAAGGTAACCAATATAGTTCCCCTACTCAATGGTTCTAGAATTCCACATAAAGGTACAACTTAGTGTACCCTTATACAACATCATACATGAAAAGGTAAGACTAGGTGTACCCTTATGAAACACCAGTTACATAAAGGTAAGAAATGAATTAACTTAATAAAAGACTCCAGAAATGGTTTACCCTTACATAGAGTGTCTGAATAATGGTAGGTGATCTAATTTTTACACAGGAATGGGTTCCTACATAAGGGTAAATAGAAAATTTGTTAAAAATTATTTTTAACATATTAAATGGTTTTAATGATTTAAAAAATGTTTATAAATAATTATAATAGGTATTTTTTGGATATTTTAAGTTATAAAAGGTTTATAAATTAAATTATTATAGTTTTTTATAATTAAATAAATGTTTATAAAACATTTTATTCCCAAATATTATTTTTTAATATTTAAAGTAACTTTTAACAAATTATATGGAAATTCTTATGATATATGAATAAAAGTGTTTATTTATAAATAATAAGAAATAATTTATAATGGGTTATAAATTATGAAATAAGGAAAAAATATAAAATGTTTATATTTAAATTATGAATTGTTCATAATTAATTATTTTGAATTACTCAAAATAAGAAGGGGATTTATTTGGTTTTTTAATCCACGCCAATTTTTTTTTGATGATTGATATGATAAAGGTTTAAATAATAATTAATCATATGATATTTAGATTTTTTAAAATTTTTACTTAATATAAATTAAATTAGAAATTATCTGTAATTCATATAATATCATATATTTAAAATTAAATTTTCAAAAAATGATAAATATGAAATATTTCATATTGAAATGAATATAAAATGTTTATATTCAAAATTATGGAAAATCCATATTGTAAAAGATGAAAATAATAAAAGGTTTTATAATTATATTTTATTTATGAATTATTCATAAATATTTATCTCATGTTTAAATATTTGATTTATTCATTTATTTAAATGTTATTCCACATTATATTCATGTTTAGTAAATTGTTTGATAAATGTGAATATTATGTATGCATTAGTTTAAAAAATGTTAAAATTATTAAAGTATAGAGCCTTTCATTACATGTATGGTGGTTTTAATGAATTTAGTTTTTCATCCACCATGACCTCAATTTGTTATTGAAGTTATAAAATTTAATCTAATTATTGAATATAGTTTGTGAATATTAGGCGTTAGAGTTATGATTAATTGGATCCTCTATTTAGTTTAGTATCACTCATTAGAGGGACTTAGTGTCAGAATACCAACCTACCTAGAGGATTATGCCTTGTCTAGGATGGTGAATGGGGTTATCTATCTATCACTTCAAGATTACTCAGGTGTAGATTATCAAAATCATTTAACATTATGCATTTATTTGAATTTTTTATATACCTAATGAATATGATGTATCTGGATATGTATAAATATGTTTTAATTATAATTTTGGTTGAGTAACACAAACTTGTGGGTTTTGTAAAACGTTACACATAAATTTGGTTTAAATATATTTATTTGGTGGAGGGAATATGATTCCAAACTAAATTACTAGAAGAAAACAAACATAAAATGGAATAACATGAGATAAGAAGGTGAGAATAAAATCAACTTGAAATACTAAGTTTGTGACTCTTTCCAAAGCATCACCTATCAAGACCTCGATCACTCAATCATATAGGTTCTACCAAAAAAGGTTTCCCTTAGATTATCTTATTTAAGGAAAGAAAGTAATTGGGGACATTGAATCATCCTTGGGTAGGTTATTCCAAAGAAGTTTTTCATTGGTTTGTCTTTTTTTAATTTATTTTTGTTTCTTGATATTGGTTACAATTAGCTATAAAACCCTTGGTAAGGATACCAGAGGAATAGAGTTGAATTTATCCATGTGATGGATAAGAAAAAGGGATTTCTGCTCAACTATCCAAGAATAATATATGATATGATTGGTATAATTCCCTAGCTAAATAATTAAGTGATGAGAAGAACACCCAAGAAGTCTCATTTCTTAGTGAAATATGAATATTAGCCTACTAATGGATATTTTGTACTAAAGGGGTCATCGTTTTTATGTAATCACTTTTAATAAATGTACTTATTAAATTATTAATAATATATATTACACTTATCCAATAAAATATTCTATTATAGATAATAGAATCATTATCATCATCATAATTAGGATAAGATTTGTAATTAATCCGTGAAAAGGAGAAACCTAATGTAAGTATCTCTTTATACTGGTAACTTATGAAAAATTCTTAAGCACGATTGGTGATCTAAGAGAATTATTAATAAAAATTATACATTTTAGAACAATTCCTTCATCAGTAACTAAGTGTTTAAATTATTCAAAAAGTGAATCTAGATTCTTATGAAAGCATATAATGATCCATTCAAATTTCTAATCGAAAATGACGGGTTGTAGTTAATGAACTTATCCTCTTATTATATATGGAAATGTTTCAAAAATATGATCAAAATCAAGAAAAATTTACCTGATACTCTCAAAGTGTTTAGAATGGATGAAATGTGAATATTATGCCTATATTTTAGTACAATATGGATAGTACAACTGGGAAAAGTTCAAACTAAAAGAATAAATGTTAGTTGAAAAGGTCAAAAATCTTTCTTCAAGAATACAGTTAGGGTCATTGAACCCTAGGGTTATTAGATGGATGAATAATAACTCAGTATGATTAGATTATCCAAGATATACCTAAAGGAGTTTAGGATACTCCATGGAATGTCCATGTAATATATGGATATTATAGAAATCAATTTTTCAATTTTCAAAGGTATGTGATACCAAATGTATATTTTGAAAATTGGTGTAAATATACATGAGTCCAAAATTAAAGTTATAATCGATTGAGCTTGTAGTTTATATACTTGAGATTTAGTAAATAGTTACTAAATTGAGGATTTTAGTGTAAAGGATTTTATCAATATTAAATTAATCTAAGTAAAAGATGCATATAAACATTTAATTTATCTTATGTGATAAGATAATTTGTTCAATTAAAAAGATTTATTGTGAATAAGAATGTGATGATTAATTATATATACATTTAAAAAAAATTATAACATGTTTTGATAAGAATATTTTGATAAAATAATTTATCCAAGATAAAATTATTATATAAATGTTTATTAAAATATGAGGGAATTTATTTCCACCACCCATCAGTGGTATATTTTAATAAAGTATTATTTTCAAATAAAAATGTTCCAAACACAGAGAATACCATATATGATATAGTTTATTTGTTTAATATTAAAACTGAAAAAATAAATTTTATTTCCTAACATAAAAGGGTTTGTGTATCTTAGAAAGATATTATTAAATGAATATAGAATCTAAGAGGCTAGTGAGAGTGTGTTTGGAATTAGATAAGTTCACAATTAACAAATAATTAATTACACCAATCAAAGTTTAAGGTAAATTTTACTTAATATCATAAGAGAGTTAGGATGTATTACTAAAAAATAATGTAAATAGTTACATTATTTCAAGGAAACTATTTAATGGAATAGGGTTCCAAAGATGATGATAATTAAATTATAATAGAAAATAGAAGTTGACATCAAAAAATTTAATGTTGTGAAGTTAAGAATTTTGAATATGTTCAATAAGTTGAATAGTTAGGAACATGATTCATAAATATCATCATTATTCAAAATGGATTTTTTATATATTTTTATCACTAAGGTGTTAGTTGAAGTGTTTTATTAGATATTCTCATAGATATGTGATATAGATTACATATGATGTAACATATTAACAAAATCCAAAAATTATAACAAACATAAGGTGGATTTGGTAGTTTATTAAACATGATATGTTAAAATAGTGCACATATTGGATTTTTTAAATATTCTTAAACGTTTAATACTATTAAAATGTATAATTATAAACATTAACATATACATTATAATTATTTCATGTTAGATACATAAATATATATAGATATACATTTTTTTAAGTGAAATGATAATTGAACTCTCAAAGTATGACTTTGAGTTTATCCCTAACCAATGTTCATCATGGATTATTATAGCTTATAAGGAGATTTTAAGGTTTTTGTGAGTGGGATTCTTGTATAGAGATATAAAATATTCTCATGAGTCACAATACAAATAATATTATGTTATTGGTGTGCATTGGATAACCCACTAAGTATTCCACATGACGTGTCATACATAAGTATTCAGTATTCTAGGGGTGCATGAATCATATTTTTGTACCCATTACCTGATATTAGTGAGATAACTACCTTGATGAACTTCATACTTTGATACCTTACTTACGTAATTCTACATATTTACTTAGCTAATATGGGGGTGTTTGGGTATGTTGTTGATCATGTCATCAATTAGAGCTTAACTATGTTGAGATTTTTTCTATTGTACGATGAGTATGATATTAGGTCCCTCGATTGAGATAGATTGTGGGGATGTTAAAAAAAACAAAGATATTATATATCAATATAGATAAAGAACATGTGATTTATTTATCTAGAAGTATGAATGACAAGTGATGCATTCATCGATCAATTAATCTTATACTCTAAGAATCAAGAACAAGTGAGTTAGCTCTATGGGATTGACATGTTCCATGTCTCATGTCACTTGATGCCTTGGATAAAGGACAAATATGAGAATGCATGTTTACATATTTTGTAGACTAGTGGACATAGGTATAGAAGTATATGTGTTTGATGGGGATCATGTTATATCCCTTTATATCTTGAGTATCCTTGATGCTTTCCAAGATGCCACTCTTTTCTTACACTTATGTATATGAGGATTCATATTTATATTCAATTATATAAAGTCCTATGGGGTCACACTTTGTGGTTTACTGAATGGGGAAAGAGTTTTGACTCAAAGAGATTCTCTCAAATTTATTTAGAGTTAATACAAACAAGTTTTGGATGGGTGTTCATAAGGTATTTCATATATTTGGATAAAAGGTGAAGTTAATGATAATTTTACAAAAGGATTTTTGGAAACTATCAAAAAGGAGTTTTGAATGTGTTTTCATGAGTTATTTTATATGATACAATATACGGTGAATGGAACAAAGTCTATTAGGCTTTACTTCGAGTGGATATTGAATGAGATATTCCATAAATCATTTTATATATATTTATATGATATATATATATATTGCATAAAAATTATAACTTTCATGTACTAGGTATATTATTATATAATATGAGATTGTATCAAAATGATAAATAGTTATCATTTTATGTTTTACCAATATAAGATATCATTAAGTGAAACTGTTTCATATTTTGATGAAATGTTTGTGAGTTGCATTTATGTATATGATGCATATACTAGATGAAAAATTAACACATGTGTTGAAATGAAAGAGTTAATACATGCACTATTTATTAGATTCTTCAAAGTATTTATAAATACCACTACTATATGATCAATGTATGTGTGATTTCTTCATGCCTTCATGAACATCCCAATTCCCAATGATCTCTTTAATCGTCATCATTTTCATAAGAGGTACTAACATACCATGGCGGTTGGAAGTTCTTGCTTAAACATCAAGTGATTCAGGAAAAAAAATATGGATACGTCATAGAGAAAGGGTGCTTATGTTTTCACTTATGTGATCTTTATCAAAAACATATGAAGATAAACCATAAACTAGAACATGGTTGTAAATTTAGATGAATTAGTGAATTAAATACATTAAAGAGTCAAGATAATTCAAAAAATTGAGGGATCCATTATTTGATTTTTCTCAAGATTGTGCAATTTGGTCTAGCCAAGACAATTCTTCTTGAAAATTGAAGTTCGAGGTATTTTCCATGGGTTCAATAATCCAAGAATTTGGGAGTTATGTGTGCCCAAAATTTCAAATTTTTTAACTACATTTCATTTATTTTTACCTCAAATATTTATTTAAAACCAGGGTAAACTAGTGATTTTTTATAATTTTTGAAATTGGGTATTAAAGTGACAAATGGATTTAATTTTTATTTTTAAAGATATATTAGTTTTTTAATATAATTAAAAATCCATGAATTAATTTTGGGACCATTGGAATTACATTTTTAAATTAATTGGTGATTTGATCATTCATTATCTATAAATTATCTAGAAAAAATTCAATTTATTAATTTAATAATTTCAAATAATGAAAATTGAATTTGGAATTTTGGAATGTGTTTCCAGGAGCTAAAATGAAAATTATTTATAATTTTTAAAATCTAAATATAAATTGTAATTTTGAAATGAAACTAAATTAACATATAATTTGTGGTTGAATTTTATGAGATGAAATGAACTAATACTCCTAGGTATTGTTATTTCAATTAATAATTTTAAAAGGTGTAAATAAGAATGGAATTTAATGTTGAATTTATCTTGGTTTATTGTTCATTTTTTTTATTTTTTTACATTACCTACTAATTTATTTTGATGTGATTTTTATAGTTGATTTAGAAAAATGGAAAAGGCATCACCCCTTCCATGGACTTCATCCATGTAATATTTTTTCTCCATGACCATGCAAGCTAGTATTTTACCATGTGCAGACCCATGTTGTTTAGAATGTTGTGACCATTGAACTATATACGATCATGCCCGTATTACTATTTCAATGTTCCAAATATGACCATGAGTGGAAACAAACATTGGAATTGTCCTCTACCCTATTTTTGTAAAGCTAACCATGATTCCATGCACACTAATTCCATAAATCCACCCTTATACCCTAAAATACTAGGAAATTATGGATAGTGATACCAGGGGTACTTATGGATGCTTGTAAACATTTCCCTACTACCATGAAAATACCTAGATTCCATGAGAATCCTTCATCCATACACTGAATGAATACTGATTGTTTGGTTTCGAAATAATGATTAACACTTGGAAACTTGAAGGAAGATTTAATATGAGATTGTTGAGATCAAACTTTACCGAACCTGAAGAAATACCACTATATTCATTGACTGAAGATGATGAGTTTCATTTAGAAATATTCAAACTAGTGGATGAACCAAGATCAAATAAATATTAACCCAACCAAGGGACTTGAAGATCATCCAATTCATTGAATATGTGAAATCCACTAATGAAATTAAATAATAAGATGCTTCTAAACATTTGACTCCATACATGTATGTTCATTAAAAGTTAAAACTATAATCCAAACCTACTAATAATAAATTATAGTTGAGATAGAACCCAAAATTGGAGCTTGAATATATATGAAGAATAAGACTAGATGACCAAGGCACTGATTCCTTTGTAAAATACGAGACTGCGGTTCATTATTGGATATCATATATATTCTTTATCCAGATATAAAGTTAACATATTAGGCCTTAACTTACTCCCAATACACCAGCTGGGGATTTTAAGATTACTGTATCCTAGGTGTTTGAAAAAATTCCTAAACAAACTCATCCACCTCCTATTCACTAATAAGTTTTCTTCTTAGACCTAAACTAGTGAAAATTATTCTTGAACAAAGTTCCTCCTTAATTCATATTGGTGGAACATCAATAAAATTTTCAAGAAACCTAGATACTAGGATTAATAGAGGATTAATTAAACATGAAACCAAGTTCCATGAGCCACCATTGATCCAAAGGTAAAGAATATGAGGTTGAATTTAAGTTGAATATAATGAACCAGTGCAGGCCAATCAAATTTGAATGAATCCAATGTTCAATCTCAATAGGAAATTGATGCAAAGATCAAGAGAATTGAGGCATAGTCAATTCAAGTATTAAAAATGATAAACCAAATATTAGCTCTAACAAACCATTGAGTAATACCTTCAAATTTCTCAGTTGTACACATTCCCATCATCCAAATATTTCTCCCAATAAAAAGAAATTAATGACTCACTTGAATAATTTATGATCCCAAAAACATCTCAGGACCATTACTACCATCACTTATCTTATCAGCAAGTGATACCAATCCAATTGAAATATGTATCAATTTTATTACTCTCTTTAATAGAGTAATATTTACATTTTTTCCATGAAAAATTGAAGATATTTCTCCCCAAGTCTTCTAGAATGAGCACAAATCACAATCATGGGAGGGGAATGTCAAAAAAATTCAAGAAATGATGAAATGTGGAAATCCCGACCATCGAGTTGTATACATGGTGAAAATATAAAGAGAAGAATTTGGGATTTGAAATTGAGTAATAATTTAGAAATATTGGGATCATGGGAGAGGTATGTCATATTTTTCAGGACTAATTTTTATAAGAACCTGAGGAGCCTCTAATAACTATTTAAATAATGAAAGATTCATTGAGGGTTGGGGGGATCCACCAATTGAGTTGCACTACTATTTTATTACTTTCATTAAATTCTAGTTGTATAAATTATTCGATGATGGGATCTAAATCAATTATTGGATGAGATGAGGATATTCTTCTAACCCCATATTAATTAATTCAAAAATTTAATAGTTTATTACCTTTTGTTAATATCTCTGAATTCCTTAAAACTATTTAGACATTAGGAGATTTTTTTATTTCTTACATTTTGAATCCATTTTCCCTTCTTCACTGGATCACACACACATACCACTTAGGTTCTCTCCATTGATTTTGATCATGATCAGTGGGTTTTTTAAAGGTAATAGGGGATCTATGATTACTGGGATAAAGGAGTTAGGAGGTTTTGAGGATTATTGAATCTCTATAATTAAACTTTATCTTTAAGAGAGGGTAATAAAATGAGATTTCACTTGGTTAAATAGAGAAAGGAGAGTATTAAACTGAAATCATGATTTTATAGGTAAGGTAATAAGACATATCAGGTTAGCCCACTTCATTTTAATCTAAATTTCAAAAAATCCAATTCAATATTACACATTATTTTCACACACTGAACCCATATAATAAAATACATATACACCCATAACACTTTCCTCTCTAGAGGAAACCCGAGTCCAGTAATAATATATTTTATTGGGTTCAACAATTATTTTTCTAAGGTACCTGTGATAGGATTCTAATCACTCTAAAAAATTCATTCAAAATTAACCCCTCTTTAAGTAATAATGACAATTGGATTTTTACACACCTCTATAGAGACAACCCATGATTTCTATTATACTATATTTATAATAACCTTGGGAATAAATAGTTTTTTCACCACCTAATGATAGGTTAGGTAGTACCTTCTAAATCACTCTAAAATTATAACCTGGGATAAAACAAATCAAGGTCCATCATATAATACTAGAGGCAACACACATTGAGGACATAACCCTAAGTGTCCATAAAATCTCTAACCATGCATATAATATCCACTTATCTCCAAAAAGGATTTTTCTTAGAAAAATTCCCAACATAGAACCAAAAAAATACCTAATTATATTTATCAAACTAAAATATTATAATATAATCACACAAAATGAATATACATACATTTATATATTGATAAATATTAAATGGATAGTCTACCTCAATTTAGGAGATACCATCCTTTAAAAATATAATTTCATTCCTCTTATAATATGATGATCACCTATATCATAACGAAATACATAATTAATTAATTATAAACTTTAAAATTAATTTCTTAATTTAGTTCAATGTTGAATAAGCTCTAAAAAGTTACCAAAAATCATTGTGAGACCAAAATCATGACCAATGTCATGAAGAAGATATACATCATGTCTATTCCTCTAATATTAACATGATACCCATGGATTGATACCCAATTGTTTTTTAATTATAAAACCATATTAGATAAATACCTATATAAAGACACTATAATATTTAACTCCATTTAATTGGTAATAAACATGGTGCATTTTTCCTATTCTAGTATTATTTAGCCATCACATCCATAATCCCCATAAGGGATCAATTTTTCCAAATCCATTTATATTTTTTTAATCTTTGGAGGAATTTAGGGGTATATTAGTGGTTTTATAAAGGTGGAGAGTTGAGTTTGGGATCCATGGGGTCTAAAACACCCATGGTGTTAGCCATGGTGGAGGCTGTAATCTATGCCTTTTTCAGAGATATGGTTGTGAGAGGTATCCATAGTAGTGCTTGGAAAACCTAGTATATGAAATTCCCATTTTTAAGGGTGTGGTATATGATTAATTTTCTAGTGTAACATAGGGAAGGTAAAAATTCATGTGATTATGGGAATAATACTTAGATAATTTCCCTATATAACATGGGGAGGGGTGAAATAATTATGGTGAAAGATTCATGCTCAGATAATATTTCTATAGGAAATAGGGAAGTATAAAATGAATAATTTTGGGGTAATAATGATGTTGTGTCAAGGTGAAGTTGATTTTTATAGAAAGAAAGAAAATAGAGAGCATGGGATTTCCATTTTGTAGTCTATGTCATTGTGTGATGAAAATGACTATGGTGATTTATCTATGTTGATGTGTGAATTTAAGGGAATCTATTATTAAGGATGACTTGGGAATGTTGGATAAAAATACAATATAGTGATGGTTGAGCATAATCTAAATTGGTGAAATAACCACTAATAAGAGGGGTGATGTATGTTTTAAATATTAGGGGTTTTATATTGGGATTTGGCCAAAGACACCATGGTCATGGTTGAGGTCTCAACACTTTGGAGAAGGACCATCAGTTATTATCTATAAATAGGGGTAAGGTCCCTTATATTTAAACCTTTTCATCTTTCCATTAAACCCTATATGACCCCATACCCCTTTGGTTCCTTTTCCCATATTCTACTGGATACTAAATTTTGAGTTTGTGGGAATCAATTCCTCTCTTTATTGATGTTATTCATATTGAACCCTTTTACATTCATTTTTATTATCTTCTTTATATATGTTATAGAATTGATATTTTCCAATTTTTTTTAGTATTTTGGCATGGTTTCTGATGGATTGTTGTGGTTAGTTCCTGAGGTGATTTTCATCGATTTTGGAAGTTGTTGATTACCTATTACTCCATTCTTGGTTGGTGTTCCTTGAATCATCATATCAAGTATGAGAATTCATAAACTTATCCTTATTTATGTGTTGATAAGAAATTTTAATGATTTATATTCTTTGAGTAAAGAGATGATATTAAGATTTGTAAAGATAATAATTTGGAAATATAAATGGAAATATATTTGAAAGGGTGTTCTGATTGCATGTGAATTATGTTACACTTTTTATGGATGTATTATGATATTTTATAGATAGTTTAAAAATTGAATGTTGTGATTATTATCATGCCTTAGAATATTTGATACACTTAAAACCTAGATAAAAATGTAAAACTAGTAATATGAAGATAATAATGAATGAATCACATGAATCAAGTTTATCATTATTTATTAAAACTATTGAACCTTGTGAGTCTTTCCTTGAGCATGTTTATATTTGTTGAAGCTATTGTTATCTGATAATTATTTGGTTTCTTATTACTGAAACCTACTCATAATGAATTGGATAAATCAAGATGACAAAGGATTTTTTTTATAGAATTAAATTTTTGTGGTTGTTTTATAGCCCAACCTTATTTACATTCTTTGATGATGTGGCATTGACTACCCCATGAATTTTTTATACTAGAAAAATATTTTTCTATCATGAATGTACCATAGGATACTAGTGAAATTTCTATATTTTGAGATGTGAAACTTTTTATGGATGGATGATTTATAAAGGGATGGGATATTTTTCCATAGGTTGTGGTAGTGGTTTGATATGGATGGCGATGGGACTGTTGGTACTAGTTGAGAGCTAGACTTTCTTGTTTTTATTTTTGTTTGTTTCTATGCTTTATTTTCTCCTATTGTAGGATATCTATTATGTAACAACCCAAGGATTTAAAAATAAATTTAATATTGAATGCATGAAACAATGAGTCACTAAAAAACAAAACTTTGTTATAACCTAGCTAATAAATTTTTTTTTTAACTTTTGTGATTTGAATTTCAAAAAACTGACATACACCGTTGTGTTCAGGGTGATATTTAGAGTCTGATAGAATCAACTTAGTTTTTTTGATGAATAGTAGTATAACCTTATGAATAGTAACATTCCCTCATGAAAAGTAATGAATATTAAATTTGCCAAAAAAAAAAATATAAACTTCACACATTAATTTATAAATACAATTTTGATATCTTATAAGTGAAAAGATGATCATAGTATAGATATTGGTATTTTTATATGTCATAAATATTTTAATCACAATTTTATGATTAATTTAATAATTTAAAATGGAAATGTATTTTCATAAAATGTAATAATAAATTTTTATTTTATTTTCTTGTGGTTATAATAAAATTTTATGAGACCCTAATTAATTTATCAAGGTGTTATAAAACGAGTTATAGTTTTAAAGTTGTTCTTTTTGAATAAATTATGATTTTATTTAAAAATTAAATTAAAAATACTTAGAAAATTATTTTCAAAAAATGGATTTCATTTTTGAATTCTACACATCGAAACATGGTTGGGGTGAATTTTTGGGATTTTTTTAAAATAATTGAAGATTAGTTGAATAGTAAAATATGATAATTTACAATAAATGCTAAATAAACGATTTATTGAGTCATAAGTGACGTAAGGATGATGTAATACCACTTATTTAGAACTCACATGAAATTATTACTATTTTTTTTCACATGAATCAAACACTATTTCTTGTCTTGAGCAGAATAATTAAATAATGAATTAAATATTAAAAATTCACTCCTCCCCTCCACTAGAAAACCCCCACTCAATCCCTCTTCTATTCACTCCTATAAAGCCTTGGGACTTGTATAAATTATACGAAAATATCCTACCAAGCTACCACCACATCCAACAGAACTTGGTCTCCCTAAAAGACTGAATCCTCTCCCCTAAAGAGGCTCTCAAGGAAGATTAATTCAAGAGGTAAATTCCTCTTTTCAATTCTTTTACTTTATTTTCAAGTTCCTTTGTTTTATTTTCTATCCTCAACTCTCCTCATCCAAATGTTATGAAAAATAACATACCGTAAATTTAATTTAATTTTGTTATAATTATGGAATAATTTATTATCATCTCTCTTTTACCCTTCTTTTGTACTAGTAGTAGAAAACACCATTTGAGATGTGCTAATTTATCAAATTTAAGGATGATGGGTTTTTTAATTTCTATTACCATCTTAAATTATGGTCATGAAACCATTTGTACGGTTTAAACAGACTATAATATATGTATTATATCGCATATATAGTTCTATAATCTTTTTTTACACATGGTTTTGATTTATAAATCAAAATGAGTTCATTGTATTCAAAAACCACCAATTAACCCAAACAATTGTCATTAAATAATTTATATAATAATTCATATTCACTCCAAGTAACAAAATTAAAGTTAAAACCATGTAAAATTATGTATTTTCACTAATAACATATAAATTAAATTCTGTAAAAGCATCCTCATTTTACACGATTCTCCATTCATGTATATAAGTATATCGATCATGAAACAAACAGACCCGAACAATAAAATTGAACCTATTATCCATAAAAAAGGACATTAATGAACTTAATAAGGTTATAATAAATCAATTAAATGAAGATGAGGTTCTGGAATTATTAATTAATGAACCTAAATTTTATTATTGAGGTCATTATGATCAAGTGGATAACACCTTCAGACTTAAGGTAGGGGTTTCTTCATCTCACTTCCAATTTTGTGAGATATTTCGTATTTAATACTATTACTTGTGTATGGTGTATGTATACTTACCATTGATGTCTTATATCACTAATATATATATATTTTCATGATATTTAATTTATAATTTAATGATTATTATTTTTGTGACATATGATTCAATTGATTACAAAGTTATAAGTATTTTTTACCCAAACCTCTATTTTCATCCGAGTTGCTCATATTCTCTAATCACCTCAATGATATTATTATATATTATTATTTACTCCTAATAAATTCTATTTTAATGTTCTATATATGTGTACCAACCAGAATACTAATTTACTTTATGGGTAGTTATATGTTTTAAAAGGATATTTCAAAAATTCTTCCCAAAATACAAGCTGGATTCAAGGAAATTATTAGATTCTTACCTATTTTGAATTTCACTCTACAATATATTTTAAACAATATTTATCTTTATAAAATTACAAATTCTAAAACTAAAAATCTATTTTGGTTTATTTTCTATTTTTATTAAAGAAAACATGCCTTTGTAGTTTAAAATCTATTTAATGAATTGCTCAAACCACACTAAAATGTTTTAATTCTAATGATTCTTTAAAAACAAATTTTACATGATTTCACTTTAGTGGGACATAATTTATGCCTCAAGTGTAATCTTAATGTTCTTAACTTTTATTTTCTGGGATATACATGTTTAAAACCATATTTATAAAAAATACAAATTATTTTCCAAAAGAACTCTTCTTTCCAAAGTAAAACGGATTTCTCTCACCTCACTTTAACTATTATGAGATATATGACTTGTTCCCCAATTATTTCTTACATGTGGTGTATTTAATTCCACTTAGTATATCATATAAATAGTCTCCTTATTCTCAAGATATTCTAATGTATTATTATTTGAATGATTCATGGTTGTATGGGAAACTTTTAAATGTTTAAGGATTATTTCCTCAAGAAATTTTCAATGGTCTCATTTAAAATTATCTTTATTAATGTAAACATCCTATGATGAATATTGTATTTCATAGAAGTTTATATACTATGATATCATCTAAAAAATATTTTTTGAAGGGGTTTTGTTTAGTTTTAACGTGGATGTTTTGTCTTGATACCATTCACCATATTACCCCGAATGGTTAGTGTTTATGTTTAATGTGTGAGGAAAGTTATATAAATTTCATATCTTAGTTTAAATATGAATGTATATGTTGTTTATGTTTATCACCATTCATAATATGAATGAGTTGGAATTATTATGTGATGTGTGGGGCTCGCTATATCCCCTAGATGCATCTGCAGGTCTCATGAGACAAACTATGGTCTTGACATGAGGCCTTGAAAAAGTGGATATTTATGTTCTTGGCACGAGGCCTTGACGATATGGTTATGATGTCCCTCATTATACATTATCTCATTATGAAACTAGTAATTGATAGTTCTTATAGTTATTCAACTAGTAGAATACCCATGTTTGAGCTTTATTATGGCATTATTTATTGAGATCTTATTCCTATCATAATGTGTTCAAGTGTATTTTTAAAGGCATGTGTTTTTAGTTATTCATCATGCCTAATGTTTATGATATCTTATACTTTATTTCTTAGCCTTACAAATCATTTGTGCTCACCCCTTTGACAGGTTTTATTTTACCCCAGGTTGTGAAGAAGTTTATTATGAATGAAATTCAGGGATAATCTAGGAGTTATGAATGTTTTAAAAGAAATTTATTTATTGTATTTCCTTTCAAGTTATAATGTTGAACTTGTGTATGTTTATGTTTTTCAAAAACTACTAAAATTTTCGTTCCTTCAGGATTTAATTCCATATAATCATTCCAATGTAATGAAATAATGTACCGGACCTAGGCAATTGGGGTCGGGGTGTTACAGTTGGTATTAGGGGGAGGTTTAATAGAAAAATTTGAAACTAGATTTATAAAATGTAGAATAGGGAACAAAACTGAAGGTAGAATTTGGGGATAAGAATAAAATAACATCCTTGAATTTTGGTAAGGAAGATATTTTTTGGAACTTCATATAAAATACATTCCTGTCTAGATACTGCAAGTGGATGTGGTTTTGGAACATATGTACCTAGGAGTAATAACTCTGACAAGGTTTTTCAGGCCTGACCCAGGGTAACCTGGTACATGACAACGGGCCTTACTATGCACCTGGTTTGACACCCGTCGGGGAATATTCTAAGGATAATTCATATTTTAATTTACAAACCATCATGAAGGATTTATGCCCCCAAAGTAACCAAATTATATGGTTTTTGGATATATGATGCATAAATTTATGTTATACCATGTTTATAGTTATATAGAGTTCATTATTTTATGATCTAATATAGTATATGTAATATAATAGAAATGGATCCTAGACTAAGGAATGAAAATTACACCAATTCACGTGATTCAAGGAGTAAGAAGGATCATATCTCTTATGGTCTTAAGCCATAATTTTGAAAGAATATAGTCTCCCATGTATCCTTATCATCTGAGAAGGTATTATCATGTGTTAAAAAGGTATATAAATAATTCTCTGAGTTATGTGGCTTTAAAGGGAAGAAAATAAAATAAGAGGGTGGAAAAGGAAAGAATGGATAAAGGTAAAAATAAAAATGGTAGTTTTCCAACATGTGGTACTTTTGGTAGGAAACACCCAGAGCCAGCTTAAAAGGAAATGGAGTCTATTACAAGTGTGGAGACAAGGTCCACCATGTTCCTGATTAAAAGGGTAGAAAATGGTTTTCAATGTACAATGCTTCAACTGTAAGGAAATGTGACACTATGAAAATCAATGTCCCAAGCATCAAAGGAATATAACAACAATGACGTTACTGTATAATGATCAAGTCATGATACTGCCTCAGATGAAGTGGAATGATTAATATGCCTCTTCAAGAATCATGTCATTTGAATATTTTATCAGCAATGTACAAGTTATAAGAATTATGGAATATATAAGGACTGTACTGCAGTACTATTTCATTAATTATTTGTGGTATTATGATGAATTTTACCAAGGATAAGTGACTCAGTAGGAAGTAAATATCTTGGGAAAGTATATAGTTGTGGGAAAGAAAAATCTAAATATATTCCTTATGATTAAGACAACTATGAAGAAATGGTTGATTTGGATAAGTACTAACTACCTCAAAATTTATTATTGACTTGTCGACAAGTGGTTGATGCTATCATTAATGGAGTTTACAAATTTTTTGGATATAAGGAATATATCCAATAGCATGTGTAAGGATGAATGCTTGTTTAAAATAAGGTTTTATGGTAATTTTAGTTATTAACATATTTCAAGAGGACACATGATGAATTTATTCACATGTTTGTAATGTGAAAATTTAGGGTTGCTTCATGTTGATTAAAAGAAAATAAGTTAGCAGATGCATTGAGTAGGATAGATCACAGAGTTCTAAAAAAATGAGGATTTACAAGGACCCTGTGTACATGGATCTAGAAAGGATGGATATGGGAATGATTCTAAAGTGTTGGATCATGATCTTTTGTATAGTTAAGCCATTTAATAAATGGTTTATGTTGATCATTGTAAGAGGTTTTAGAGTTAAATGTCACCACATGATGCAACCTAAGCTAAGAGATGAAATATAGATAGTTCAAGACACAAATAAAGGATAAGATTGTGTTTATAAAATAAAAACCTATTTTTGTACTCTTATAGAGTGGAATAATTCCTCAACTCTAGGAAAAGAGGCTTAAACCAAAATGTTGTCCTATTAACATATTGTGTTTCATGATATCAATGAAATTTTTTGTAACTGTAATTTATGGTTTTGTGGTAATGATCTTTTATATGAGCATGATCTCTATTACTTTATATTAGAACATGATGGTTTGATTATTCTTCCATGACCATGTTATCCAATTAGAATGTGTAGTTTTGTAGTAATCGATGCGTTTCTTTTTCCCTATTATTAAGAGGATATTTTAACCATATTTTTTATGTGGGTTTTCCATAAGGGTATTTTCAAGTATCAGCCAATATATTTTGAAGTTCAATTTCAAATTTTGAGGATGAAATTTTTGTAAGGAGGGGAGAATGTAACACCCCAAAGATTTAAAAATAAATTTAATATTGAATGCATGAAACACTAAGTCTCTACAATATAACACTTTGTTATAACCTTTCCCATAAACATAATTTTACAACTTCTGTGATTTGAATTTCAAAAAAATGACATACACAGTTGCGTATAGGGTGATATTTAGAGTCTGATATAATCAGCTTAGTTTTCCTGATTAATAGTAACTTACCCTTATGAATAGTAACATAATCTTATGAATAGTAATGAATAGTAAATCGGCCAAAAAATAGAAACTTCACCCATGAATGTATAAATACAATTTAGACATCTTATAAGTGAAACAATTATCAGAGTATAAGTATTTGTATTTTTGAATATCATAAATATTTTAATTACAATTTTAAGATTAATTTAATAATTTTAAATAGAAATTTATTTTCATAAAATGTAATAATAATTTTTTATTTTATTATCTTATTCTTATAATATAATTTTATGATACCTTTATTAATTTTTCAAGGTGTTATAAAATGAGTTATAGTTTTAAAGTTGTTTTTTTGAATAAATTATGATTTTATTTAAAAATTAAATTAAAAATAATTTGAATATTATTTTCAAAAAATGGATTTTATTTTTTAATTCTGCACATTGAAAAATAGTTGGGGTGATTTTTTGGTATTTTTCTAAAATAATTGAATTTTAGGTTAATAGTAAAATACGATAATTTACGATAAATGCTAAATAGATGATTTATTGAGCCATAAGTGATGTAAGGCTGATGTAAGACATCTTTTTTCAAACAAACATGAAATTATTACACTTTTGTTTCACATGAATCAAACACTATTTATTATCTTGATCAAAATAATTAAATAATGAATTAAATATTCAAAATTCACTCTTCTCTTCCACTATAGAACCCCCACTCACTCCCTCTTCTCTTCACTCATATGATGACTTGGTACTTATCTAAATTATTACTAAATATCCTCCCAATATCCTCTCCCACATCCATAATCCCATGGTATCATCAAAAGACCAAATCCTCTCCCCTAAAGAGGCTCTCAAGGATGATTAACTCAAGAGGTAAATTCCTCTTTTCAATTCTTTTACTTTCTTTTCAAGGTCCATTGTTTTATTTTCTATCCTCACCTATCCTCATCCAAATGTTATGAAAAATAAAGTACCTTAAATTTAATTTATTTTTTATTATTATTATGGAATAAATTATTATCATCTCTTCTTATCCTTCTTTTATGCTAGTAGTATAAAAACACCATCTGAGATGTGCTAATTTACCACATTTAAGGAGGATGGGTTTTAAATTTCTATTACCGTCTTCAATTATAGTCATGGAAAAATTATTATGGTTGAACCAAACTATAATATATTTATTATGTATAATCTATTGTTCTGGAATCTTTTTGTACACATGGTTTTGATTTATAAATAAAAATGAGTTCGTTGTATTCAAAAACCGCCAATTAACCCAAACAGTTAACATTAAATAATTTATATAACGATTCATATTCACTCCAAGTAACTAAATGAAATTTAAAACCATGGAAACTTATTTATGTTACATAATAACATATAACTTAAATTCTATACAACCATCATCATTTTATAGGATTCTCCATTCATGTATATAAGTATACTGATCATGAAACAAAGAGACCCGAACAATGATATTGAACATCTTAACCCATCAAGAAGGCCATTAATGAACTTAATAAGGTTATAATAAATCAATTAAATGAATATTAGGTTTTTAAATTATTAATTAATGAACCTAAATTTTATTATTTATGTCATTAAGATCAAGTGTATAACACCTTCAGACTTAAGGTAAGGGTTTCTTCATCTCACTTCCATTTTGTGAGATATTCCATATTCACTACTATTACTTGTGTATGGTGTATGTATAATTTCCATTGATGCTTAATATAATGAATATATTTATTTTCATGATATTAAATGTATCATTTAATGATTATTATTTTTGGGACATACAATTCAATTGATTATAATGTATTAAGTATTTTCTACCCGAGCCTCCATTTTCATCAGGGTTGTTGTTATTATCTACTCACCTAAATGATATTATTATCTATTCTTATGTAATCATCATAAATTATGTATTAATTCTCTATATACATGTACCAAATATAATACTTCTTTAATTTATGGTTAGTTATATGTTTTAAAAGGATATTTGAAAAATTCTTCCCGAAATACAAGCTCGATTCAAGGAACTTCTTGGATTCTTACGTATTTTGAAGTTCACTTTATAATAGGTTTTTAAGCCATAATTATCTTTCTAAAATCAAAAATTATAAAATTAATTTTTTTTTCATATTTTGGTTTTATTAAATCAAACATTCCTTTTTTACTTTAAAATCTATTCAATGAATTCTTTAAACCACACTAAAATGTTTTAATTCTAAAGCTTCTTTAAAAACACTTTTTACATGATTTCACTTCATTCGAATATAATTTATTCCTCAAATGTAATATGAAGGCACTTAGATTTTCTTTTATAGTATATACATGTTTAAAATCATATTAATGAAAAATAAAAATTATTTTCTAAAAAACTATTCTTTCCAAAGTAAAATGGATTTTTCTCACATCACTTTAAATTTTATGAGATATATGCCTTGTTCAACACTTATTCCTTGCATGAGGTGTATGTAATTACCCTTGGTATATCATATAAATAGTATCCTTATTCTCATTATATTCTATGGTATTATTATTTGAATGTTACAAGGTGGTATGTGATACTTTGGAATGTTTAAGGATTATTTCCTTAAGAATTTTTCAATGGTATCATTTAAAAGTATCTTTATTTATGGAAAAATAATTTTATGAATCTTGTATTTAATATAGGTTTGTCTCCCATGATATCATATACAAAATATGTTTTTAAGGGTTTCTAATTAGTTTGAATGTGTATGTTCTATCTTGATAACATTCACCATATTACTCTGAATGGTTAGTGTTTATGTTTAATGACTGGGTAAAGTTATTTAAATTTCATATATTAGTTTAAATATGAATGTATATGTTGTTTATGTTTATCCCCATTCATAATAGGAATGAATTGGAATTATTATGTGATGGGTGGGTCCTACTATAGCCCCTCGATGCATCAATAGGTATCATGAGAAAAACTATGGTCTTGGCTTGAGGCCTTGAGAAAATGAATATTTATAGTCTGGGAACAAGGCCTTGACTATATGGTTATGATGTCCTTTATTATAAATTCCCTCATTATGAAACTAGTAATTGATAGTTCTTATGGTTATTTGACTAGTAGAATACATATGTTTATGCTTTATTATGGAATTATGTATTTAGCTCTTATTCCTGCCATAATGTTTTCAAGTATATTTTTAAAGGTACATGTTTTTAGTTATTCACCATACCTAATGTTTATGTTTATGACATCTTTTGCTGTATTTCTTACCCCTACTGAGAATTTTAGATCACCCCTTTCACATGTTTTATTTTTCCCTAGATTGTTAAGAAGTATATTATGAAAGAAATTCAGGGATAACATAGAAGTTATGGATGTTTTCAAAGGAATTTGTATATTTTTTTTCTTTTAAGTTGTAATGTAGAACTTATGTATGTTTCTGATTTTCTAAAAATACAAAACTTTTCGTTCCTTTGGGATTTGATTCCTTGTAATCTTGCCAACGTAATGAAATAATTCACTAGCTTTAGCCAACTGAGGTTAGGAATATCTTTTCATTAAGATTTGATTTGATTAAGTCATGGAATAACTGAGATTATGGAATATTAATTGATTTATAAATGAATTTATTGGAATTAGTTTTGATGATGGTAATAATTTATTAATTTAAAACCATGTATTGGTTGGGAAAAAATACTCAAAGTGCATGGTTTGAAATCTAGAATTGGAAATGTTTAATGTTGTAGCCCATTTGGATTCAAGTAAATATGGAATGTTAAACCAAACTTGAATATATGATTCATTAAAGTAAATGGTAATTGTTAAATAAATATATTATTCATGATGATAAACTTTGATTCTTGTATAATTATTTGAGAATTAGCTTTCCAGTCATAGAGATAGCGATCATTTTATCAAGAGGAATATTAGGTATATTTTCAGTCTAGGATATGATAGTTTCCCTTAGACTAGCTGTATTCTATTCTATCATTATGTTTTATTATTTCTTACTCTCCACCACCTGAGTCAGTAGGGTAGCCAATTCTCATATCAGCCTAGGGATCTGGGTGTTTATCCCAATATCTATGATGTCAAGGATACATATGGATAACTACACTTCTTTCCCCACTATCTTCTAGATGCAGAACATATGTAATCACATCTAGGCTTTTATGGATTAAATTATAGGGTATATGATCATATAGGCTATCATGTTTCTCAATTTTATCATGCATTTATCTTGACTATAATGATTATGGTTACTATGGATGTACTTAGTAATATGATTTCTTGAGATATAGTGAATGATTACACATATTGTGATGGATATGATCTTACTACACGATTCTGGTTGTGATGGGAATAACATGGTGCAAGATGTGATGTGCTACCCAAGGTGTAGGATGTGATATGGTTATTCAAGAGTATAATGACATATGGAGGTGATGGGAGAATCAGGATGTAATATATTGGGGTTGAGGGTGACTAGTTCAATGGGAAAATGGGTGCATAGTTCCTTATTATATAATTTTTTTGATATCATGCTTTTTATTTTTACTTATTACTTAGTGAGAAAACCTTTGCAGGGTTGGGATATAGATCACTTGATTCAGGTAATGAGTTGGTTTTACCTATTTATTCACCAAGATTTAGTTTTCTTATTTCACATTTACGTGAGATTTTTCATGGAGGATCTTACTAAATATACTTTCACACTCACCTCTTTATATATAAATAAATTTTTATGTCTACATGAGTTTTTAGTGATTGAGATGAGGGTTACTTGATTAAATTGGTTATTATGAAGTTGAAGGTGTTCATGGTTTCTACCTAGGTGTTTTTTGAGGTTTATTTTTATTTTTTCCCACTTTTATGATATTTAATTTATTGAAATTGGATATTTTTTATGTCATGGAGTTGATTTATGTTTCCTTATCAATTACTAAGATATTTTAAAGGTATTAACTCCAATTTTACGCATTTTTTTGTCTTAGATATAGTCATTAAACTATTTACTATTGGAGAGGGGATTTGGGGGTCACTTATGTCTTCATTGTTGGTTTGAAATATGTATTAGTGGATTGGGGTAGGGGGTGATGATAGAATGATATCATAGATTTTGGTTGAGATATGGGACAAATTTTAGAGATATACACTTGTGGGGATTTCATGTGTTGGTATGGAAACCATATTAGTTGAACTTATCACATGGTGTAAGAAAGGGAGACCAACTAGGACATGATATTTTAGGGTCCCCATTGATCTACTTCAAGTACCTTAAGTTTATTTAATATATTAAATAAATTGATGCTAGTTGTAGGGTAGAAACCTTCATGAGGTTCATGAATCATAATTGTTTACACCTATTATTGAATTGGGAATATTATGGGAATAAATGAATTAGAAATAATTAATATTAGGTATTATATATTCTTAGTTTAGGGATTCCATAATGTTTAATATTATAAAGGTATGCAAATAGGTTTATGTCCCTATCAGGTTCATACTAATGATGTCCAGTAGGATGTGCCAACAAATTTCCACATAGCTGAGATTGAAAAAACAATTCTTTGAGGAAGATTATTTGAGAGTTTCAACACCATAGTTTGAAAAGGCATGAGGGCTCTATTTTATACCAGGAGACCGAGGCTCGATTGTAGGAGTTAAATATTTTCTTCATCTTGATACATGCTCATAGGGGGAATTGGGTTACATTGGCTATTAGTATGATGTGTTTCGATTATTGATAGCGGTGATTTTTGTTCTTGTTGAATTTCAAGGTGTTAGTCATTTCATGGGAGAAGTTCCATAATCAGTTTCCAATTGAGTTTCTTTCATTGACCTAAAAGGTGGATCCTTGCTAGGAGATTTTTACCCTTCTCCAGAAGAGTTCTAGTATGTGGGGGTTTGGTGTTTGGAATAATAATACATTTAGTTATTATTTAAAGATTATCCCAAATGATGAGGCTTTAAAGAGTTATTTGGAAGAGGCAATGCATTTGGATATCCAATTTTAGGTCACCATATTCACATTGTTGATGTATTTTGAGTAGTTAGAGAAGGTATTGGTGCTCAAGAGAATATTTTACAGGACAATATTATCATGGGAAGGGAGTCATCAGGATTCTATATGAAGTAGATATTTGACTATAGGTACTTATTTTCCTTGTCAAATAATGTCTCAAATAATGGGGAGTCAATTCCAACCATCTTAATCTCATTCACAAGGGCTGGTAGTTATCGATCTCATTCCAAGAGATTAGAAATTGTTTATTTTTTATTTGGAGGTCATCTACATTGGAAGCTTGAGTAGAAAACCTTCCTTGATATTCATCATGGATCTTTTAGTACTCTTCTGGATTAACAACTATAATAGTATCCTATACATAAGCCCTAGAAGAGTGGTTCTATAGATTATGATCAATGTTGAGTGAATGGGTTTAGTATAGCACATATTTGTGGTGTCTCTAATCCTTAGGGATAGAGAGCAGCCTATGACCATCTATATGGCCACCATCAGGGCCCAAGAGTTCATAGAGATGGATGTGGTCAGATGCATTATTTAGTTCTTCTATCACTAGGTGAGTTAGATAGAATAGGAGTAATTATATACTTATATTATACCTTGTTTTATTCAATAGCTACACACTCCTTCATTACACCCAACATCATCCATTCTTTGGGACTTGAGGTGAAGAGGATTTTGGTTCCCTTAGCATGAATTATGTCAGTTATAGGTCAATATAGCTTAGATAATGTCACGACCCATCCCCAGGGGTCTGTGCCGTGACTACCCCAAGCCCGCCTTCCATAGGACTGGGGATGGTGACTAGCACTTAAAGGAGTATTCCCTATAACCGGGAAGACAATGCCTTTATAACCTGTAAAAACATGCAACCAAGCACACAACAAGATACGAACACAAGTCAACTGTATTGCAAAAAGAGTGATGAAAGTAAAAAGGGGATGGAATAAAATCCCAATAGTAATAGTACAAGTACAACTGAAATACAATACAACTGAAGAATAAGAAAGGAAGATACTGGGTTGTCCTCTGAGGTTCCTACCTAAAGGGTGGGTATAGATAACCTCCTCAGCACCCCACGTCCGCCCGTCTCCTCTACGTACCGTCACACCGTATGGTCCACCTCTAGGCCCCGTCTATCCTTGGTACCCTCAGCTTTGATCAATGTTGTCCTCCATCTACACCAAACATGTGATGGACCAGGCCCTCATGGTCCACCCCTCTTCCAAAATATGGATCCTAAGGGTGGTGTCTTGGTGGGTGCGATCGATCGGTGTGCGACCGATCGGTGTGCGACCTGTGCGGCCGATCAACGTGTGACCGATCGGTGTGCGACCAATCGGCGCGACCAGTCGGTGTGCAACCTGTTCGACCGATCGGCGTATGACCGATTGGTGTGTGACCAATCTGCATGACCGATCGATGTGTGACCCGTGCGACCGACCAGCATGACCGATCGGTGTGACACGATCTGTGCCCCACCAACCGGTGTGACACGATCGGTGCCACCCGGCCTTGTTGGGTTTTTCTTCTGTAGTTTCTCTCGTAACACCACCTTTATCTCTTTTAGCCTTTTTAAGTGGTTCAATGGTGTTTTATTTTAATCCATTTATCAATGTTTAAATTCTTAATGGTGGGGTGACCCTCAACGGACCCAACTGTGTTTCCGCGTATCGTGCCCCTCCGTTTATATAAAATATTTTAAAATCACAGCTGTTACCACTTTTTCCGATAGGGATCATTAAATAACAATTAATCCCATCGTGTGTAACCACCCAACCATGTGGGGAAGCACGATCCGACTTTAAAGCCATTTAAGTCCTCATATCCCGTAACAATGGGATCTTATCTATATATCACATGGTAATTTCTTCTTCTTCTTCCTTTTGGCTGGCCTCCTTTTCTTCCCAGTGCGTTTGGAGTCTCCCTTCCCGAGGCAAGTGGTGTGCCTCTTCCGAAGCTTTTCTTCTCACCCTTGGAGTCCCTGATGTTCCTTCCAAGCAAGTTGCGCATCCCCAGTTCTTGGAACGTGGAGAAGAACTTCAATCTTTGATCATCCAAGTAGGGTTTTACCTTCATCTCTCCTTACTCTGTATCATGTGGGGTGGGTATGATATTGTTTCTGTGGGGATTGATGAAACTAAACTTAATGAAGATAAGGAATGGAACTTTAAAGAATAAAGGGGGTGTGATCGATGTTATTCTGTACTCTTTTATGTTGATATGTGTTGTGAACTTTATGGGCTTGTGCTCACTGAAAATCATGGCCATTGGTGGTCTTTCCTTGCATCCTAATGAACCCTTGTCTTTTGTGATGACTAAATAATTATAACATGGAAATTGGTTAGTCACCTAAAATTAGTTTGGCTTAAATGGTTTTTCAGTAAAACAAGAATCCCTGTGTGATCACCCCAGTTAACAAATAGAAAGAAGAACCTAATGAATGATGTGCTTGAACCTGGAAGTTCCCCCCTTTTGTTTTGGTAGTAGGTGTGTTGTTCTGTTTGATGCTTGTGGGATGATGTAAGTGAGGATGGGATCCTATTCTGTGTCACAATTGTTGGTTGTGAATCTGAAATGGTGTGGGGATGTATCTCGAGGCTTGGCTTGGTTCCCGTACTTTGAGGGATCTCACTTATCCTTCTGTTGTTGTGACTTCACAAGAGAACTGGGTGTGACTGCTTAAATTTCTGTTTGGCTGTTTCTCTTTTCCTGGCTTGTGGTTATGCCTGTTAGCTGCCCAGTAGTGTAGAACATACTTAAATGGGATCACTTGAACATGAAAATAAGAATGGTTTAAACGGGGAATTGGTTTTGGAAATGAGTTGTGACTTGGTCGTGAGTGCTGTGGCTTCTTTTATGAATGAATAGTAACAAGGCTGTTATGCTTAGGTTGGAATTGGGAACCCAAGGTTGGGATGCGTTCTTGTTGACTATACATATATCTGTAGTTTTTATGTTTCCTTATTTGTGCCCCACCCAAGTTGAGCACTTAGTGCTGTACACCCCCATTTCGTGGGGGAGGGTGTTTTTCCTGACGCTCCTCTGAGTGGCTGGTTATTAGCTCCTTTTCTGCTCCCTTTCCCGAATAGCCCAAGACTCTTCGGGCAGGTTATGATGGCCTGAGGTCCATTATAGTCCAAGATTATTTGGGCAGGGTAGTTGTGGTGGTTGGCCCAGGTGTGTGCGAGCAGGATGTTCCCAAGAGTCTTTGGGATGAGGCCCAGGTGTCTTCAGGCGCGACAGTAGTTGTTCTGGCCCAGGTGTCTGCGGGTGTGGTTACGCATGGTGGTTATGACCTAGGTGTTTGTGGGCAGGATTTGGTTTTGGACCAGGTGTTTTCGGGTAGGATGTGTGGTTGTGGCCCAGGTTTTTGCGGCCAGGATGTGTGGTTGTGGCCTAGGTGTTTGCTGGCGGGATGTGTGGTTGTGGCCCAGGTGTGTACGGGCAGGTGTGGAAGTGGGACTGCGATGAGAATGGCGGGATTGGTTCGATGCGTAGGATGTCTTCAATAACCAGGGGGAAATTAGCATGGGGTACCCAAATATCGATGTGATATAACTATACATTACTTGACTTGCGTTATTTGGGGAGTGTGCCTTGGTGAGGCTTGGGTGGATAGTTTACCTTGCTAGATGTTTTGGTTATCTCTTTTTCTCACAGGGCATTAGAATTCCTCACCACTTGTGCATGAGTGCCTTTGGTTTTCCCTAATAAGTATACTTATATGCTCACCCTACTTATATAAAAGTGCTTTCAGGTTTCCAGGAGGACTTCAGGGATCGCGCAAGACCGTACTCGGTCGGACCTTGGGGTAGTTGCTGTTGTCGTTTTCCTTTTTATTGGTAATTTACCTTTGGAGTTCTTATGGATTGTATCTTTTACTTTTGAAAATTCATATGGGAATGGTTTACTTTCGGATTTACGTTTACTTTCATCTTTGATGTTGTTGGGGTTGCTATCTTATCTCCCGGTCCTATAAAAATAAAAAGGGTAATGCCTCCCATCTTGTGTGTGATTCTATACCCTTGGTGCTGTTCGCCACTCTGGGACCTATCGAAGGTGGGTCTCGGGGGTCATTATCTATCCTTCATCTTAAAGAAGGAAGGGTCTGGAAATATGTTATCCCTTCTCTCCTTTTGGTGAAGGCGGGTCGTGACAGAATGGTATCAGAGGGTAGGTTGAGAGATAAAATGGAGTCTGGAGTTAGGAACAGTGAGGATTGCATGGGATGGTAGGGAAATAGTGTTGGGTGATCTTGGTGCATGAAATAGGCCAGGGAATACCATTTAGGACATGGGATTTTAGGCCCCCCATGATTCGATGCAAGGACTCTAGACCTACCGAACGACCAAGTGAGGCTACGCTGATTGCAGGGTAGAGACCCTAGGAAAGGTATATGCATCATAATGACTTGTGTTCTTGTGTTTTATGGGTATTTTGGGGATTTAAAATGAACAAGAAGTCTAAGAAAAATTTAAGAACAATATTCTACACTACTCGGGCTTAGGCATTCCTTGTTTACCTTGCAGCTATGGCACCAGAGAGACAACCATGAGTAGTGCAGACGATTGAGGCCCCGGAGGTTGCTTTGGCTGATCGACAGAGGGATGAATGAGAGGAGGATGATCAGTGGTAGATGAAACTTTGTGCCTTTCAACAGCATACCCTTGGGAAGTACGAGGGTAGCGTCTCAGATGTGGAGACATAGAGATGGCTCGAGGATCTAGTGATAGCTTTCGTCTTGATTCAGGCTCCGACAGAGTACTGGGTTCCTCTGGCCATCAGCCAGATGCGGGGAGCAGCGCATTAGTGGTGGATGATTTATCTTGGGGAGAAGAAGGAGACTAAGGTTACGTGGGCTGACTTCGAGAAGGAGTTCCGGGCGGAATTCCTCTCTTCCACGATGAAGGATGAGAAGAGGGAGGAGCTACTCTCCCTCCAACAGGGGATCATGTCCGTGAGAGAATTGGGAATCAAGTTCAAGGATGTCCATCTCTTTGCTCCCGACCTCTTTCTAGATGAGGAGTCTCAGGTGAGGCGTTTAGAGGAGGCACTTTGACCTTCTCTTCAGTATGCTGTTACTCCCTTCACCAAACTGACCTACTTAGAGGTCCAGAAGAAAGCTGAAGTGGTGGAAAGGATGAACACGCTGGGAGGTGTGTCATGAGAGGGAATCCAATTGGGATCTTCGAAGGGGAAGGCCGTCAGCAGTAGGCCTCCAGCATCAGGACCCTTTAGGTTTCGACCAACAGAAAGCAGGACTCAGCAGTTCTAGTTACGATCCCCCGGTCCTCGCCCTTTAATTTTGGGCTCAGGACTGAGGTGATTAATCTGTGGGAGCCATGGACACCTTCAGAATCAGTGCCCAGACAGGGTACAATACAATGAGGGTGGTCAGGTTTAGCGCCCACCTCAGCCGCAACAGTTTCCAACTAGGCCCCTTCAGTAGTAGTAGTAGGGATAGCAGGGTCCCGCCCTTCTAAGACCATACATGGTGGGAGGAGGCCGACCTCAGGGTGCCCCTCAGGGACCTCGAACAGGGTGTGGTTGGGGAGGCAGCTGATAGCCGAGAGGCAAGGGAGTTGGGCGTGGACAGTTGCATGCCACAGAGGCAGCGGTTCTAACAGGGCTAGAAGTCGTTCGAGGTATGATCAGCCTATTTAGTACTCTTGCCTATGCCTTGTTCGATACAGGATCTTCACACTCCTTTGTTGGACCCAGTCTGGCCCGTTCTCTAGGTTTAGATGCTGAGAGACTTCCAGTGCTCCTGGTGCTGAGCACACCGATCAGAGGTCAGAACGACTTGATTTATGTTTGCCATGGGTGTAAACTAATGATAGGGCCACATCAGTATATCAGGGATCTTCTACTACTGCAGATACATCCATACAATGTCATCCTAGGAATTGATTGGATTTTCTCTATATATGCCATCATTGACTGCTTCCGAGGAAGGGTTGTGTTTTCAGATTTGTGCGGACGACGTGTAACTTTCATAGGCGAGTAGGGTTGTTCGAAAAGCATCAGATGAGAGGAGACCCTCCTTTCCTTGTTGGCTGAACTATCAATAGAGTTGGTGGATGCAGAGATGGTGGAAGTCCCAGGGATCTTCAGTGAGTTTATGGAAGTCTTCCCTAAAGAGGTGGAGACTCTACCCCCTCGACGTGATGTTGAGTTCAAGATAGACTTGAAACCTGGTGCCCATCCAATTTTGATGGCTCCCTACCGGATGTCACCTTCTGAGTTGCGGGAGTTGTGGATCCAAATTGACGATCTGATGAAGAAGGGTTTTGTTCAGCCAAGTGCATCACCGTGGGGTGCTCCCGTCTTGTTCGCAAAGAAGGCAGATGGTGGTATCAGGCTGTGCATAGACTACCGGAGGCTGAATCAGGTGACAGTCAAGAATCGCTACCCTCTCCCAAGGATAGACGATCTCTTTGACCAGCTGAGGGGAGCAAGTTGGTTCTCGAAGATTGATCTGTGGTGGGATATCACCAAGTGAGGGTGAATGAGGGCGATATATCCAAGACTACCTCCAGGTGCAGATATGGGCACTTCGAATTTGTGGTCATGCCGTTCGGCATTAAGAATTCTCCAGCCATATTCATGGGGCTCATGAACTCCGTCCTTCAGGAATATCTGGACCGGTTCATACTCGTGTTTATTGACGAAATCCTGATCTACTCAAGATCAGAGGAGGATCACGATGAGCACCTGAGAACTATTTTAGAGGTCCTAAGGCAGCACCAACTATATGGGAAGTTGTCCAAGTACAGTTCTGGATGCGATAAGTACACTTCCTTGGGAACTTGGTGTCCGAGAAGGGGATAGCGGTGGACCCATCAAAGGTCGAGGCGGTAGTTTCTTGGGCAGCACCCAAGAACACAGTAGAGGTTCGTAGTTTTCTTAGACTGGAAGGTTACTATCGGAGGTTCATGCCCAACTTCTCTTGAGTTGTGACACCTTTGACAGCTTTGACCAAGAAGGACTAGGCTTTTGTGTAGAATGAGAAGCTCCTGATAGCCTTTAGCTATCTAAAGGAGAAGTTGGTAAGTGCCCCAGTACTGAGGTTGCCAGAAGAAAGGGCGGCGTATGAGGTGTTCTGTGATGCTTCAGTGAAAGGCATCAGATGTGTGTTGATGCAGTGACAAGGGGTGATCTATTATGGGTCTAGGAAGTTACATCCCCATGAGCGTAATTATTCCACCCATGACCTGGAGATTTTGGAAGTCGTTTTTGAACTAAAGTTATGGCTGTATTACCTCTTCGGGGAGAACTTCGTGGTCTTCACCGATCACTAAATCTTGAAGTATATCTTCTCCCAGTGGGACCTGAACTCGAGACAGTGTAGGTGGGTGGAGTTCCTTCAAGACTACGACTTCTAGATTTACTACACCTCTGGAAAGCGGAATGTGGTGGTTGATTCCTTGAGCAGGAAGTTGCAGAAGGATGCGGTTCGGAAGTCGGCAGATGCTTGGAAGGCGATAGAGGAGTTGGCTACCCTGCACCTGGATGCAAGGAAGGATGATGGTAGAGGTTTCCTGTATCAGATGACAGTTCGGTATTCCCTATTTCAGTAGGTAGAGGATTCCGAATGGGGAGACTCAGAAAGTGAAGTGATGTGTGACCGGGTTAACCAAGACGATGCTCCGGAAGGGTAAACAGAGGATGGTCAGAACTAGATGCTTTTCTGAGGAAAGTTTTTTGTCCCAGAGGTGATGCACGGAAGGGTTCTTGGTGAGTTCCACAACTCACCCCTAGCAGTGCACCAGGAAGTTTCCAAGATGTACCAGGGCTTGAGGGGTCAATTATGGTGTCTTGGGATAAAGCAGGCGGTGGTAGAGTTCGTGGCCAGGTGCCTAGTATTTCAGCAGGTGGAGGCTGAACACCGTGTTCCAGGAGGCTTTTTGTATCCTTTGGATGTCCCCTAGTGGAAGTGGGATGAAATCTCGATGGATTTTGTCATAGGGCTACTCATTTTTTCAAGGAGGCTGCAATGCTATCTGGGTAGTGGTGGGCCGACTGCCAAAATCGGATCACTTTATGGCGATCAAGGAATCCGGAACAGTGGTTGCCTTAGCATAGAGGTATGTGGATGAGGTGGTTCGGTTTCATGGAGTTTTGAGATCCATAGTATCAGATAGGGATGCACGATTTAACTCACAAGTCTGAAGAGGATTGCAACATGCTTTTGACACCCAGCTACGTCTTAGAACTTCTTTCCACCCCCAGAAAGATGGACAGATAGAGCGTACCATCTAGACAATGGAGGACATGCTGCGGGCATTTATACTAGATTTTGGGGGATCGTGGGTGCGACACTTTCCTTTGGTAGAGTTTGCCTACAATAAAATATATCACTCTACCATTGGCATGGCTCCATTCGAATCCTTGTACAGAAGGCCATGTTGCTAACCCGTGTGCTGGACTGAGTTTGGGGAAACAAGTGTTCTTGGCCTGGAGGTGGTGCGGAGCACAAAGGATAAGGTTCGGCTTATACGAGAGAGGATGAAGGTTGCACAGGACAAGAATAAGTCATATGCTGATAATAGGAGGAGACCCTTGGAGTTCGGTGTCGGGGACCACATGTTCTTGAAGGTCTCCCCTCGGCGTGGACAATGAAGGTTCGGTTGGGGGAGTAAGATTTCTCCCAGATTCATCAGACCCTTATAAGTGCTGCAGAGGGTCAGAGAAGTGGCTTATCATCTAGAGTTACCACCGCCGCTACTGAGGATACATGACATATTCCATGTGTCACAACTCCGACAGTATCTACACAACGATTCACATGTCCTCGACTGGGGAAAGTTGGATATCGAGGATGATGTGAACTTTGTGGAAAGACCAGTGAGGATCGAGGATCGTGAGGAGAAGGTGCTCCGAGAATGAACCATCCCTTTGGTTCATGTTTTGTGGAGGCATGTAGGGCTCGAGGAATGTACCTGTGAATGTGATACGTAGATGTGCGCCCAATACCCAGAGATGTTTTGAGTTTTGTTCTATTTCGTTCTATGCTTGTTGTGATGTAGTGCTGAACTTGTTAGTTTATGAGATGTTTTGTAGTGCTGACCTTGTTAGTTTGTGCTGAACTTGTTGTGAAAAATCCTGACTGCGGGGAGGGGAGGACCCAATCCCTAATCAAGACGCATTAAGGTGGATGCGATTAAACCTGTGCGGGCGATTCAGTGCCACCCAAAGCGGATAGTATCTTGAAATGGGGGAAAAAACTCCCTAACCCATATGACTGGACAACTTTACCCCTTAATGTTGCATGGTTACTTGAGGGAGAGGTATTTCTAGATGTCGATGAAGTTCACTCCTGAGAGGTATCTTTCGAGGTGGTTGTTCGGACCCTCTCTTTTCTTATGGCTTGGTTTTAATTCTCGAGGGCGGGAATAGTTTGAGAGGTGTCTGATGTGATGGCCCAAGCCCTCATGTTCCACCCCTTTTCCAAAATCTGGATCCTAAGGGTGTCATCTTGGGGGGTGTGACCGATCAGCGTGCAACCGATTGGTGTGCGACCTGTGCGACCGATCGGCGTGCGACCGATCGGTGTGAGACCGATCAGCGTGTGACTGATCGGTGTGCGACCGATCGGCGTGACCGATCGGTGTGCGACAGATCGGCGTGAACGATCGGTGTGCGTCCGATCGGTGTGACACGATCGGTGCCCCATCGACCGATGTGACACAATCAGTGTGTCACCGATCGGTGCCTCCCTGATCGGTGCGATCGATCGGTGTGACCGATCGGTGTGTGTGACCGATCGGTGTGTGTGGCACGATCGGTGCCACCCGGACTTGTCAGGTTTTTCTTCTGCAGTTTCTCCCGTAACACCACTTTTAGCCCTTTTATCCTTTTGAAGTGGTTCAAGTGCATTTTATTTTAATCCCTTAATAAATGTTTAAATTATTAAGGGTGGGGTGACCCTCAATGGACCCAGCTGTGTGTCCGCGTATCGTGCCCCTCCATTTATATAAAATCTTTTAAAATCACTGTTGTTACCACTTTTTCCGATAGGTATCATTAAATAACAATTAATCCTGTCGTGTGTAACCACCCAACCGTGTGGGGAACTACGATCCGAATTTAAAGTCATTAAAATCCCCATATCCCATAACAACAAGATCTTATCTATATATCGCATTGGAATTTCTTCTTATTCTTCATTTTGGCCGGCCTCTTTTTCTTCCCAGTGCGTTTAGAATCTCCCTTCCCGAGGCAAGTGGTGCGCCTGTGCCGAACCTGTTCTGCTCACCCTTAGAGTCCCCAACGTTCCTTCCCAGCAAGTCGCGCATCTGCAGTTCATTGTGCATGGAGAAGAACTTCGATCTTTGATCATCCAAGTAGGGTTTTCCCTTCGTCTCTCCTTACTGTGTATCATGCGAGGTAGGAATGCTATTGTTTTTGTGGGGATTGATGAAACCAAAATTAATGAACATAATGAACATACCTTTAAAGAATGAAGGGGGTGTGATCGATGTTCTGCTGTACTCTTTTATGTTGATTTGTGTTGTGAACTGTATGGGCTTGTGCTCACTGAAATCATGGTCGTTGGTGGAATTTCCTTGCGTCCTAATGAACCCTTATCTTTTGTGATGACTAAATAATTGTAACATGGAAATTGGTTAGTCACCTAAACTCATTTTGGCTTAAATGGATGTTCAGTAAAACAAGAATCCCTGTGTGATCACCCTGGTTTACAAAAAGAAAGAAGAACCTAATGAATGATGTGCTTGAACCTGGAAGTTTCCCCCTATGTTTTGGTAGTATGAGTGTTGTTCTATTTGATTCTTGTGGGATGATGTGGGTGAGGATGGGATCCTCTGCTATGGTACGGTTGTTGGTTGTGAATCTGAAATGGTGTGGGGCTGTATCTCAAGGCTTGGTTTGGTTCCAGTACTTTGAGGGATCTCACTTATCCCTCTGTTGTTGTGACTTCACAAGAGAACTGGGTGTGAATGCTTAAATTTATGTTTGGATGTTTCTCTTTTCCTAGCTTGTGGTTATTCCAGTTAGTTGCCCAGTAGTGCATAATTTACTTAAATGGGATCACTTGAACATGAAACTAAGAATGGGTTAAACGGGGAATTGGTTTTGGGAATGAGTTGTGATTTGGCCATGAGTACTGTGGCTTCTTTTATGAATGAATAGTAACAAGGGTGTTATGCTTAGGTTGGCTTTGGGAACCCTAGGTTGGGATGAGTGCTTATTGACTATACGTATATTTTTAGTTTTTCCCTTATTCGTATCCCACCCAAGTTGAGCACTTAGTACCGTACACCCCCATTTCGTGGGGGAGGGTGTTTTTCCCAACGCTCCTCTGAGTGGCTGGTTATTAGCTACTTTTCTGCTCCATTTCCCAAATATCCCAAGACTCTTTGGGCAGGATGTGATGGCCTGAGGTCCATTATAGCCCAAGATTCTTCAGGCAGGGTAGTTGTGGTTGTTGGACCAGGTGTGTGCGGGCAGGTTGTTCCCAAGAATCTTCGGGATGCGGCCCAGGTGTCTTCGGGTGTGGCAGTAGTTATTCTGGCCTAGGTATTTGCGGGTGTGGTTACATGTGGTGGTTGTGGCCCAGGTGTTTGCGAGAGGGATGCGGTTGTGGCCGAGGTGTTTTCGGGCGGGATGTGTGGTTGTGGCCCAGGTGTTTGCGGGCGGGATGTGTGGTTGTGGCCCAGGTGTGTGCGGGTGGGTGTGGGAGTGAGACTGTGATGAGAATGGCGGGATTGGTTCGATGCATAGGATGTATTCAATAACCAGTGGGAAAGTGGCACAGGGTACCAAAATATCGATGTGCTATTACTATACATTACTTGACTTGCATTATTTGGGGAGTGTGCCTTGGTGAGGCTTGGGTAGATAGTTTACCTTTCTAGATGTTTTGGTTATCTCTTTTTCTCATAGGGCATTAGAATACCTCTCCACTTGTGCATGAGGGCCTTTATCTTTACCTACTGAGTATACTTATATGCTCACCCTACGTATATAAAACTACTTTCAGGTTTCCAGGAAGACTTCATGGATCGTGTAGGACCGTACTAGCTCGGACCTTGGGGCAGTTACTGTTGTCATTTTCCTTTTTCTTGGTACTTTACCTTTGGAGTTCTTGTGGATTTTATCTTTTACATTTGAACATGCATATGGGAATAGTTTACTTTCAGCTTTACCTTTACTTTCAACTTTGGTGTTGTTGAGGTTGCTATCTTATCTCCCGATCCTATAAAAATAAAAAGGGCAATGCCTTCCATCTTGTGTGTGATTCTATACCCTTGGTGCTGGTCACCACTCCAGGACCTATCGAAGGCAGGTCTCAGGGGTCATTATCTCTCCTTAAACTTAAATAAGGAAGGGTATGACAATCTGTTGTCCCTTCTCTCCTTTTTGTGAAGGCATGTCGTGACAAAACACAACAAGGTGTGAGCATAGCTCGTGTAGGTGTGAGTATAAAGATACTCAGAAAGGACCCCGAGACCCTCAAGGTCTCACAAAATCCACCAAGGATAAACAACAGGGCATGAAATCAACTGACAACACGACTTAGGTATATTCCCATAAATATACCTAATTTATCAAGTATACCCATCTCAAACATGATGAAATCATAGAGTCCAATTCAATTCCAAAAGCTCAACTATTCAGAAAATGAAAGAATACCACAAAGATAAGTACCCCACATGTATGCCACACAGAAGAATACCACCAAGGTATTACCACAAAGGAAAGTACCACATAGGTATAGACTTAGCTCACATCAGGTATAGCTTAAGTACAATAGTATAGATGATTATACGTAACCACTAATTCATCTTAATCTATTAAGAAGCAGACCCACAAAGGATCCCTAAGTGCTGACCCACATAGGATCGCTTGGTGCTGACCCACACAGGATCGCATGGTGCTGACCCACAGAATATCGCTCTTCATTATTCACGTCATAGCCAGCTACTGGGTTCCCCGCACTAAGCTTTCTCATCTCCAGGAGATTCTTCTCCTCAATCCACTGGTTGATACTCCAACTGCCATGAAGTCCCATAAAAAATTATACCAAAGTACCACTATGTTATAGGGGTCTCAACGCAATAGACGGTGCGTCAATCGGATGCTCGGTCTGTAAGTTATTAGTCTTTTAGTCCCGAGGGCCCGGTTGGATTCATGATCGATCCAACCCAACCGTTCCCCAAATTTATCCAAAAGTCTAGTGAGGTATATTCAAAGGGACTGTCTCGCTCCAAGGTTTCCAGCACTGCTAAATATTCGTCAAACAGACGCCCGATACCAAAGTTAAGGCCGATAACGCAAAAAGTTCGAATTTGGCTCGAGTTTGGTCCGACCTGGTCAGACTGAATCGGCTTGACCTGGCCTTGGCCGAAACGACCCTGTTCGGGTTGATCTAGCCCGCTGGGTCTAGCTCGGCTGCGCTGGGTGGCCCGACCTGTGCTGGGTGGCGCAGAAGCCGCGAGGGGAGCCGCAGTGGTCGCGGGTGGCCGTGAGGCCACAGAGGGCCGCGAGGGGACCACATAGGTCGTGGGTGGTCGTGAGGCTGCGGAGGGCCGTGGAGGTCTGCGAAGCCGCAGGATGGCATGGAAGGCTTCAGGGCGGCACGACGAGGCCGCGGGGCAGCGATGGCTACGGGCGGTGAGGCCTCAAGGTGGCGGTGGCCGCGGGCGGTGTGGCTGCAGGGAGGTGCGGCGAGGCCACATGGTGGTGCGGTGAGGCTGCGTGGCAGTGAGCCATCATGGCTGGCCGTGCAGCAGTTGCACTCCATACCTTCGCCGGAGGCCTGCATGACTAGCCGCCCTCTGTTTTTCACCTTCTTCACGGCTAACAGTGGTGCATGCCGCCGTTCTCATGCCCCACCAAGTTTGGTTGTTGTGCTCCTTCATTGCGAAGAACAGAACAATTCATCATGAGAAATTGCGGAGAGGTCGGGCCATGTTTTTTTGGCCCGCACCCTCCACGTTAGAGTGGTAGAAAGTGGCTATAATCTCTTTCCGATTTACGATGAAACACCAAGAATGGGTAAGGGGAATAAATTCAAACAACCACCCTACCTCGATGGTTCAGTTGAAGATTGTCCGCGGTTGAAATGGATTGGCATTTGTTGACCCCGAAACCAGTCTCCTCAAATTTTGTTGGTGAGGAGCAGAAAAAGATAAAGTCAGTGATGAAGAATTTTCCTCGATTGTCTATTCGTTCGTCGTTGGAGATCCTTCGACGGAGTTTGGAGAAAGATTCATCGAAGAATAAGAGTTCTTTGTTGGCGTTCTTTGTTGGAGAATGTTTCTCTAAAGTCCCCCCCAAGCTTCTACCTTTTCCAATGAATGCTCTCAAAATATTTTCCAACCAAAATAAAAAGTGTTTGTCCAATTTTAAATTTTTGGCACAAAACAAGTTGTCAACATCTAATCAATTGATTAGGCATAATTAATTATTGGGAGGAAGTCCATGGGTTAACACTTCATTAATGAGGGAGTTCAAGGAGTTTCTCCCATTAATAGGGGAGTTCAAGGGGGGTTTTAGTCTCATGTGGTCCCCACCACCATAACCCATGTGGGATGTTTTAGTTCAGGTGGACCCCACATTTAAACAATCCACAATGGAGGTTTCAACATAAAGAAAAATAAAATAAAATAAAATTTTATTTTAAATCTATTCCATGAAAAACCCAAATTCTATCTTTCACCCTCGACCTACTATGGTGGAGGTGAAGGCCCCCTTAAGTGAATACCAGTGCTGTGAGTTCAACGGTTCCCTTGGATTTCAATTCCGAGCACTGATTCAAAAGTTACAAAAACCCACTCGCACGTTTACTGAACATACCCGAAAAAAAGTTCAGAAATTCATTCCGGGCACACCAGGCCTCGAAATCACGTGCCGTCAATTTTTTTGGACTCGTAAAATTCCATTAAAAAAAATTTTACATGGAAATTCTGGGTCTTTATAGATAAAATGTGTATATATTTTTAAATGATGTTATGATAGCATATCTGTTGGGAAGATTTACTTTTTTTTTGAATACATCCACACAACATTATCTATGGCATAGATTGGTTGTATTTAGTGCATGCTATTGTGAATTTAATCTATAGGTGAGTAATATTTTATGATGCTTAAAATAGGATTTCATTTTTATTGGTGAATGATACCATCAAATGGATTGAAGTCATGTCAAGTCCTTCACTTCCTAGATGATATGGGTTATGTTGAGTTCAATGGAGGTTAAGATGATGTTGTTTCCAAGGGTTGTATAAAAGTGATTTTATGTCTTTCTTGATTAGGATATCACATCAACCCCTCAATGTGTGATCAATTTTAGGATAGATTTGTAGCTACGTGTCTATATGATATCAATTTTTTCTTATATGATAGAGCCTTTTTAGATTTAGAAGATATGTTTTTATATTGATGACTTTATATAGAGCGGTTTTATTTATCCTTGCGTGTCTCATTGAGGTGATCTACATATTTTTTTGGAATAAGGTGGATGGTAACCTATAATTTTGTATAAAATATTATATCTTGAACTAGGTGATAGTGAAGAACCATTAACCCCTTTCATAGATTGATGATTTATTCGATCAACATAAGTTGTGTATCTAGTTCTCAAAAATTAATTAGTGGTCATGATATCATCATATGAGAGTGAAGGATAAAGATATTCTAAAAACCATATTCAGATGTAATTATGGGAATTATGAGTTTATTTTAATGTCATTTTATTTCATGAATTCCCCTACAATGTTCATGGGACCAATTAATTTTTTTTACAACAAATTTTTATATCAATTCATAGTAGTGTTCATTAATGATATCCTTGTATATACTGAGTCATATGAAGAGCATGCATAACATCTATGATCTATTTTAGATATTATTTTACATAATTAGTTTTTGAGGAAGATATAAGATTTTATGTTCTATTCTTATGGTGTCAATTTATTGGGACATGTTGTTTCTTAGAATAAAGGTATCCACATATCCTTCAAAGATTGATGTGGTTAATTCTTGGGTATCCCCCAAGAATATTTCAGAGGTTAAAATATTCCTTGGTATTTCAGGATATTACAAGAGGATCATATCCATATTTTCTTAGACCATAAACCCTCTAACATCCTTGAACTAGAAGGATCATTTATTTTTATGGGCTGACTAGTTCCAAGCTTCATTTGAGTATTTCAGAAAGAAGTGGGTCAGTGCTCTGGCTCTTCATTTTCTAGAAAAGGGAGATATATACATGGTTTATTACAATCGTTTATATTTTGTATTAGGTTAAATTATGATGAATCAAAGAGTAGTTATATTATATGAGTCTTAGTGGTTATGGCTAAATGAGCATAATGATTCCACCCATGATCTTGATCCTACTGTGATTTTGTTTACTCCGAAGATTTGATAGATTTATCTCATTCTAGAAATCATGTTATCTTAAAATATAATAATATCTTTAGGTATATATTCTACCAATGTGATTTAAGGATTAAATAATGATGATGGATGGAATTATTAAAGGATTATGACTTTGATATTTTCTACACACTAGGGAAACAGAATGTTGTGGCTGATGCGCTGAGTAGGAAGCTGCGTGGTGATGTTGTGTGTGAGTCAGGTGATACTTGGAGAGTGATGAAGGATCTCTCTATGATGCAAACAAATATAATAAAAATTTATTGTATTGGGTATCACTATAAAATAACCAAATATTTATCTTTTATGTAGTTGGTGGAGTGATCCTAGTTAGTGTATTTTATGGTGGAGGTTTGGATTGATCATGTTGTTTATAGTGATTCCCCTGAGGGATGGTCTGAGGATGGTCGGTATATAGTGTTGATGTAGGAGAGGATTTTTTTCATTTGGTGATGCATGATGTTGTTCTATGTGATTTCTAAATTTCAAATTTTTTGGTATATCCTAAATTGGTTAAGATTTTTAATACCTTGAGATGTTAGTTTTGTTGGTTTGGTATGAAGAAATATATTATAGAGTTTGTATTTTGATATTTGGTCTTCCAGAAGGTGAAGGTTGAGAACCATGTTCTATGTGGGTTTCTTTATCTACTCGATGTTCCTCAATGGACGTTGAGGGACATCCCAAACAACATAATCTATAGTTTACCTTGATCATATGGAATATATAATGTTATCTAGGTCATCATGAAATATATGAAATTTTTTTCTCACTTATTTGAAATTAAGCATGCTGGATGTTTTATCATTGAATTATTTGAAGGAGGGGGTGAGGATCTTTGGGGTTCAAAATATTGGTATCTCTAGTCATGATCCTGGATTCAACTAAAAATTATAGAGTGGTATCTAGCATTATTTTTTTCTTCCAGCTAAGACTTAGAACATATTTTCATCCATGTATAGATTGTCAGATAGAACAAACTATTTAGACTTTGGGATACATTTCGTACACATGTCTTCTTGATTTTTTATGTTTATAAGTGATTTATACACATTTAATAGAGTTTTATTATAATAATATATATCACTTTTCTATTTTTATGGATTCATTATAAGTGTTTATAACTAATCTTACTAATCTATGTTGTATCAGAATGAGGTTGGGGAGTTATCCATTATAAGACCAAAATTGGTGTAGAGAATGACAGATAATAGTCATGTGATTCATGAGTGGATGAAGGTAGCCTACGATCATTATAAGTCTCTTTTTAATCATATTAAGAGGACTCTAGAGTTTGATGTTGGATATTATATGATCTTGAAGGTATCTCCTCATTATGATAATCATAGGTTTGGTTGTGTGAGTAAGATTTCTCTTAGATTTGTTGGAGATTTCTAGGATTTGGTGCATGTTGGAATTGTTGTGTATCAGATAGCACTTACCCCAATAGAAGAACTAAATTTTTGACAAATTCATTATATCACAACTTTTTTGGTATTTTCATAATGGTTCTAGATGTTCCATTTGGATTAATGATAGTATTTTTGTCAATGTTAATTTCAATACTTATCCTAGAGTAATGGGTGATGGATTAGTGTCCACCCACAAAAGAGTATGATATAATTCCCATATACTATGGGTAAATCTGAATGAAGAGTTATCTACTCTTGAATACCTAGTTGGATAGATTCAAGTGGGAGGTCCCAATAAAATCAAATTCTTGAAAGAGATGGTCTTCATGTCTATGAAAAGTACTAAAGAAAGATCTTTGTATTTAATAGGTTGAGTGGAATATACTACTACCTTTGGAGATCATTCTAGAAATATTCTCAGAAGTGGTGAATCTAGATGAAATTGGATAACCCATTTGAGGAGAACAAAGCATGTTGGCTATTTGAATAATTTTTATACAACTTATGGATGAATGGTGATATGAATAGAGAATGATCAAGATTGATTGAGTAGGATCCACACATGATTTGGTATATTTATTAATTTAAATACTTTATATTTAGTATTTTATCTACTGTAGAACCTCAGAAAATTATGGAATGTATTTTCAAATTATTATAATAATTCCAATTATCATTTGAGGTAGTTTTGACATTATTTGAGGATTTTTATGAATCCCTAGAGAAAGAATAATTTCATTCAAAGATATCTGTAAAATTATATATTTTGGAGTTCATAAAAAATGGAAAATCATTAAGTGTAATGATTTTCTTACTAATAATAAGACTTTACTTAGAATGTAAGTTTTAGGTTCTGAACGTAATAATTTTCATACTGTAAGAATTAAACATAAATATTTTGAGTCTACTGAGAATTGATATGGGAATAGATCATAAGACTTCCCTAATGTATATTCTGTATTTGAAATACTGAGCCTAAGACTCCATCACAAGACTTAATTAACATAATCATTTTAAGTTTTTTCTGAGTAAAAATATTAAAAACTTAGTAAAATTTTCAGAAAGCTACAAGATGAAAAAAGTACCTAGCTAAGAATGTAAAGATTTATCATAAGGTTTTATGAATGTAAAGACTTAATGTTCCTAGTGTAATACCTCAATACTTAGGAAAATTTTAAAGGTTTTCTAGAAGAAAATTTATTTTCTAGAATTATTTAATTTTGAGGAAATACAAATATAAAGATGATAAAGCTGTGATTTCAAGATCAAAACACCATGATTCAAACTTAAGACATAATCAAGCCTAGTTTAAGGAATACCAAAGGAGGGGAACTACTACATATGTTATTGAAGGGTTAATTGATCTCATTATATTTTTAAGAATAACGTACATGGAGAACCATTGAAGCTCAATACTATATTTATAAAATTATATATTAGTTTGATTCAAGGCGGTTTAAGTGCTTATAAGGACCTGATATGAAAGTCTAGAATTTTTTTTCAGGACTCAAGAAATGAGAATACTTTAATATCTCATGAATTTGGAAAAGGAAAATGATTTATATGACTCAAGATATATTTTCTGTATATTATATACAATTGTGAAAAATTTAAGCTTCTAATTTGAGTGGAATAATTTGAGGAAGAATAAGCTGTGCTTGATGGAGATATTTTGTGAAGATATTTTGGGATGAGTTTCAAAAAGAAGAATCATTAAATGCGGGTATTCTAATAATATCCCTTGAAATAAAAAATTAGTGCCTAAAGTTATGTGGGAACCCAAAATGGGTATTCTATGAGGATGATTTATTTCTAGTAGTGAGAATTTCCCCTCGATATTAAATTTAAAGTTTCTAATTTTTGTGGAATTAATTTAATCCTCTTAAATTACTTTGAGTGTTAATGAGAATATAGAGGCGGAATAAATACAAAAATAATAACTAGTCACTACTATTTTAGGGATTTAATAGAGAGAAGAAAAGAACTTGTAGATTCCAAAAAGTTCGTAATTACTGAAGGAAGTGTCTAAATAACAAAGCAAAGTCATATTCGGACCCGAAGGCCCCGGAAGTGATGCATGAAAAAAGGGGAATGCGTGCGGAAAAATGTGTGCCGCGTGAAAGGGGTCCGGGATTCGCGAAGGGTCCCTGGTGCAGGTGTGAAATAATTGCGCGCCCGTGCCCGCGCGGTTAACATTCCGCGCCATCTTCTTTGGCGCGCAAAATTTCGCGCGCCTCCTGGGATTCCGCACCACTGGATGCCTATAAATAGAAGGCAACCACTTCCATTTCGGGGTTGCGGAATTTAAACCGGCTCTCGTGGGTGAAATAGGACTTCCGCGCGTGCAATATGGCCTTCAGGTACTGACCCTTTTCGTGCCACCTCGCCCCGAGATCTGCCTTTGCGCACAATCCCCCTAGCTTAAAACGAATTCCAAACCCTTCAGTGTTCCTCCTTTGCATGCAATTCCTTCCGATTGCGCGCAAAATGGTCCAATTGTAAGAAATCCCTTTCGCTGGGTGCGACCTTGCCTTTGGGTGCAGCCCCTGCCACTCACGCGCAATTCACATCCCTCGTGCACGATCCCACTAGTCACGTGCAAATCCTCTGCCCTGATTACGCGTTGTCCCGGTGTTTTGCACGCAATCCCCGGGACCCCTCACCTTGATGCCCCCCAGGTGCCTCCCTACATAGGCGCCCGATTTCCTCATTTCGTATGCCCCAGGCACACATACCGGGAATACACACCATGCACTGTTTTCCCATACGACCTTCTAGGATCGTACGAAGTAACCTCAAGGTCCCTTGGGCGTTCATTCCCATTGCGTTGCTTTGCCTCATGCTTCTTCTCATAGGAACGCTAACGGATATTGCTTCTTCGCATAGTCACGCCAATGTGGATCCCTCGATGGTTCGCTCTGCGACCCCCCTTCACGACGGCCTTGCCGATTCCTTCCCTACCACAATGGGTAGAGGGTTCCGGTTATGTAATTCCTAGGGGTGTGGAGTGAACCCACCTCGTCTGATATGTATGACGTTAAACTGCCAATCACCTCGTCCTCAACACATGATGTTAAACTATGATCTGGCCCCGTGCCTCACACGTAGGGTCCCCCAGCTCGGACATTCTTTATGCCCACTCATCTCCACGGGGATGTAATAACCCCCCACATGGGATGATATCCTCCTTCTTGGAGTGGCATTTGTCCACGAGGGAAGGGCAACCTTCTTGGTGTAAGCCCCTAGCCCCTCTTGTAGAAGGTAGCACCCATGCACCTCTGTACTTCCCCATCGCCAAGGCCAGTGGAGGGTGTGATAGGGAACATGGCCCCTCTTTCTTTCGGTCCCCAATCCCTCTCCCTCTGTGCTTTTTCGCCCTCATCCCTTCATCCTGGAGTAAGTCCTGACCCCATGGGATACTCAACGCGTAATCCCCTCTTCGTTTCTCACGGACGCACCCTTTGCGATGTGATCATCAGGTCTCTACTATCTCTTGTTTCTCACACTGAGCATGACACACATGAGCTTAGAGTGAGCACCGACCCTGACCCCCACCTACAATGAACTATGAGGACTTTGATCCATGTCAAGGCATGGTACGTAGGAATCCTCCACGAGGTTCAAGCCCACCACCCGGTCATTCCGACCCCTTCGCGTCGGTTCACCAACACCTTGGGCCGCTTCAGAGCGTAAGACCCAAATGCCCCCGTCCTGCATGACGTTAAACTATATTCCGTCCCACATGACGTTAAACTATTTGCCGTCTCGTATGACGTTAAACTGTATGTTGTCCTGCATGACCTTAAACTGTATGCCTGAACTATGGAGACTGTGATCTGTGCTAAGGCATGGTACGTAGGAAGCCTCCACGAGGTTCAAGCCTCACCATCATGGTACGCCTTAGAGCATAAGCCCCATATCCACTTTGGGCCGCCTCAGAGCATAAGCCCCATCCATCTATCATTGTGGTCCGCCTCAGAGCGTAAGCCCCATCCACCCCGAACTACGTGGACTTTGATCTGTGCTAAGTCATGGTATGTAGGAAGCCTCCACGAGGTTCGAGGCCAACACCCATGTCCCATACAGACCTCTCCCTCGAGCCCACATGCCTCAGGAAGCTCATTCCCTAGTCCATAGGTTGTAATTCCTCTGGGCCCCATCAATGCATTCATTATCATGGGTCGCCTTTTAGGTGTCCCACCGTATCATCGAACAACACAGAATTTGATTCCCTACCACGGGGATATATAAGATTCTTCCACGAGGTTCAAGACCCTCTTCACTTCATCACCCATCCTAATTATTACCTGGGACGCCACATACTGGTGGGATCATGCCACCTCATTCCACTCCAAAACATTTGGGAAGCCACCCACATGCTAGCCCCAACATCGGTGTTCCATCCAGGGGGTTCCTCAACCTGATCCACTCTAGCTAGTGTTCTGATCAGTCCGATCCATCTCTGCTGGAAGTTAAACTCGTGGAATACCCTATGTTAAACAAGGGAAGCTGAGGAAAACCATAGATACATGCCTATGGCATACAATTCCCCGTGTTCGATGTGGGATGCTTCGGGCTTCAGCGCGCTCAAGAAGCCTTATAATAAGGGACAGAAGACAGACATGCCAATTCCCCAGCATCAAGAAACGCCAACAATGCCTCAGCGTGACCACTCTCCTAACCGAAGGTTGCTGCCCCAACCAGAACCCTTGGAGCGTCTTGATTAAAGAAGAATAATTAACTGGTGTCCATGAAGATATGGCACCAGGATCGAGATTCACGAGCACGTCTTAAATCTATGAGGGAGACCCAGACTAGGTGACGAGCTCCGAGGAGGAATCCACGGAAGGAAGAACTGACATCCCATCATCCCGGTTTCGATCAAGGAGTAGAAATCCCTGAATTAGGAATGAATGCCGCCCACATTTGGAAAGCGGGAATGTGGGGCCACAAGCCACACGTCCTCTGCGTGACAGATGTGCGCGTGCGCCCTGGCGGAAAGCGTCAGAAACAGAAAATGGTGAACCTGACGTGAATCTTATCTCCTCAATATGGAGACTGGTAGCATTTGGGGCTTTATAAGATTATCATGTCACCAGGTTCGGGCACCCAACACTAGAGCGTGAGACCCGCCAGGGGTTGGGGTAGTCAGGACGTTGAGCACTCTATTCTGTGACGTTGTCAGCGTGGATCCCTCTTACCGACAATAGAAGATGGAATGACACTAGGTTACTAGTTATTGATTTCTTTTCCTATCAGTGTTGATGGGTTCATCTCCCTACTTTTAGGAACTAGATCACTACATCCGGAGCTTGATCTCCACCTGCCCACCGGTACAAGGGCATGAGAAGTACCGACACAGCTACCCCACGTGGTTCCACCTCTTCCATAGCTACTCCGACCACCATGACTTCTGGGCGCTCATGCCCCCTCTCCCCATCAGAGATTATCTAACAGAGGGTGATCAATGACCTTGTGCATAGTTACGAGGAGGAGGGGGTCATCCCCACCAGGGACATGGCCCGTTTGGACCTCGAGGCAGCTGTGTCTCATCACCAACGCTGCCCCTGAGGGCCGCACAGGGATCCGTTGCTCCCCGCCCCGACATTCAACCATTTTGGGAGCTTATCCTCGAAACTCCATGACACCTCCCTCCCCTATGCCGATGAGGTAGGGGATGTCTGGGTTGGTGCAATCGGAGACCCACTTGAGGGGTTCATGGCAAGGGCCCCCGCCATGTCGCATCGGCGCTGACGCCCGACTCCCTTGGCCGAGGAGCAGGCAATCCATGTGCTTGCACCACCAGCTCCAACCCACCTGACTCGATGCCGCGTCGGGCACGAGCGGAAGAGGATGCTCGCCTCAGGGCATCAGCGTCAGCAACCACTGTGGCCCGAGCCACTGCTGACTCCTATCATCAAACCCCTGCACACATTGGGCAGGGGAAGTTATATGCCCAATTCGGATCGAGGCCCCGACCACCCCACGGGAAGGTTTGGTCGACTCTCCCGGTCACCGACACATGCAATGGCCACTGCGGACTAATTCTTGGTAGTTACATTCAACGTGAGGGCCTACTATGTGCCACCATTATGGAAGGTATGGGCCCTCCCTGCTTTCAACCTCATCCCAGAGGCTTGCCTGGTGCCACCCTCACTGCAGGTAAGGGGCTTCCCCGCGACAACAACACTCCAGGTGGTGCTCTATCCAGTGCTCACTTCACTGAGTATGGGGTCAGTTCCCCTACCACAGACCACAAGTATGGAGCTGTTGAATATCTGGTCACCCACCCACATGGAGGTCCTCCTCGTTTCCCTTTCGACATCTGCCCTGGTGCTCACCACACCCCGGCCTTCAGTCCTCTCCGCTCCAGCACCAGTGCGGCCAGAGGACTCCATGACAAAAATCAGACTTACCTCGAGGATCCACCTAGGGGAAGGAAGGAGGGATGTCGTCTCCATAAGAGAAATTCCAGGGAAGGTCAGATGGAAATCAGACCAGTCCGTTTCTCAGACTCCAAGGCAGAGTACGACTCGGCGATGGAGCCCTCTCCTCGGTCCTTTGAGTCAAGGGATGGGATAAGGATGCAACACATCAGCCTCATACTCCCTGAATCCGAGATCCATATGATCCCCACCTCCCTCCAAAGGTATATCTAGGAGGAAAAGGACTTGGCGTTCTCCCGGGGATCGAACTTGCAGTCTCCATCAACCTCTCCGGAAGCACCTTCCACTTCGTCCAGAGACAACGAAGACCTTTTTTGGGGGTCGATGGAGGAAGAGCCATGACATAGCACAACCTCGGCTAGCACCGATAGTTTGACAGGAGGCCCGTTAACCGGTCCATCCTATTGTGATGTGGTAGCCAAGACACTGCAGCCCTTGGAGGACGACCTAGGATTCGGCGGCCAATCGGCCTGCTCACTGTATTCTCTGCTGGGTAGCCCACCTGCCCAGCGTCCTACCTCGGCACTGCTGCCAGTTCCCCAACCACTCCCATTTGATGAGCGGGGCCATCAAGGCCTAGATCCTAAACCTAAGTCATAGAGCTTCTGGACTATCCTCACAGAAGGTCACCTCCCCGAGAAGTTTTGGCCGGTCATAGGGTCAGATTTTGATACACCAGAATCACTCACCCTGGGAGAGTTTGAATGTTTCCTCCAGAACCTCTAGGTGACTCAATCTCATCTTTTCCATCAGAAAGTGCCTTATCTCAGGAGCCAAGAACACCTCGAAGATATCGGCGATCAATGTCGTCGGGTCGACCTGGCCACACTCCCCGCAATCCGGCACCTCGAGTCACTTGGCCACCACAGGGCCCTCCAACAACAATGCATTCAGAGTTTTCAAGTACTCTGCAAAGTTATCGAGGAGGCCACCCCCCATGCACATGTCCGTGGATGGGGGCAGTACACTTACCTTCTCTTCAGTGTGATTCGCCGGCAGCCCGACTCACTGGGCGGCTCTGAGGACATGCCCTCAAGGGCAGCGACAGTCAACATGGCTGATCTGCCAGGAGAGGGGAATAGTCTGGAACTTCTTGATGGGGACTTATCCCCTGAGGACAAGCTGCTACCGGAACCATCAGGGAGGATAAATTGTTAGCAGAGAAACCTCCTAGGTCTCCCCGCACCCACTGAGGCATTAACAATGAGCCGAAATATTGGCAAAGGTAAAGAGCACGTTGGGGCTGTCAAGCACTCCGACCCGTCTGCCTCAGTGCAGAAGGAAGAGGAAGATCTCGAGAAGGTCTCACTGTTCCAACAGCTTGCTGAGCAGAAGAGGTTGGTCGATGAGCATCTGGATGAATGCATTGCAAAGCGGTGACCCGATTACGGTGATCCTAGGACGGGGCAGTAGGGGCAGGAACAACTACCCCTCAGTGAGATTCTCCTAGGCAACCTCGATAATGTCATTTTCCCTGATAGAGGATAGGCCGAATCCCATGGAAAGAGGGCACGATATGTTTCTCCAAACCCTCCTGAGCGGTGTGACCACCCAAGAGACCCATCTCGGGTTCCTCCCATCGCCCCAAGGGTCGCTCCACCCGCTGCTCCACGAGCTACCGAGTTTTTCTACCGCATTGACGAGCCCAGAAATGCACTTGTGGTTAAGGATCCCCGTCATGATAGGAACCCATGTCTAGAAGATCCGATGGTAGCACTCATATCCCGCTTAGAGGCTTTGGAAACTCAATAGGTGGCGATCCCACCAGACGGAAAGCCATACCCAAGAAGCAGGAGGCCGCCAATCTCTGTTGCTTTGTTCAGACGCTGGAGGGGTCGACATTCATCTGGTATAGCCAGATCCCTATTGGATTTGTGACTAGGTGGGAGGACCTTCACAGGAAATTCCTCTACCAGTTCAGTTCAACAACCTGAAAGACGAACATCGTAGACCTCTTCAGGTGCAAGCAAAGGCCCGATGATCAAGTTGTGGATTTCATCGCCTGGTGTAAGGGGCTCACATACTCCATTGAAATGACACTAACTCTAGAGAAATTACTAACAATGTGCATAGGGAATGTGAAGGAAGAGGTGGTTCCTTCTCCGATCACTCAAAATTACCCCGGAGGGTTTCAGAAATTCTCAGACAAGGCTCAACGCCTCAAAGAATCCCTGCAACAGGCCAGTCAGGCACGCCCGCAGCCTCCTGTAATCCCAGCAAGGAGAGATTTCAGAGCCGAGCCCACTATTGTGGCCCAGATAGAGGACACCAGTCAACTAGAATTACTACCAGTGAGGCCAGCTCCACCACCCCATAGGGGTCCGCCCCCACAGGCACAGTTTCCAGCCCAGCAGCAGCTGCCTCAAAATTGGCAAGCGCCTCTGCGTAACGCACCGCCACCGCCTAGGCGAGATAATCAGGTTTCGATTCCTCAGAATGATCCTCAGGCCCCCCGTCAGGGTCAGCCTCCTAGATCCCCCCTTTTGGACAGAAATAATCAGACTTACTCGTTTGACGAGACTCAGGTCCCCGGTTACTTCCGTAGTGCCTTGGAGTAGAAAATTGTGCAGCTTCCAGAGTGCTGGAAGCCAGAAGAGGCACATCTCACTGATCACCCTAACTACTGCCTTTATCACTGGATCTTGGGTCACACCATTAAGTGATGCTACATGTTCAAGGAATAACTCCAAGACCATATTGACAATAATATAGTCAGGTTGGGCCCAGACCCGACACAAGTGTTAGGTGTCTTTGTGATATTGGATGGCAGTAGCGGCGACGAAGGTGAATGGTAGCTATTTTCCGACCGTGGGTCACAGAAGTATAATGACTGGATGGACCTCAAGATGGTCGCCCGTGCCCATGGCATCATCCACGCACAATTGAATCAGCCAAAGCCCTCAGAAGCTGTGGTTATCACTTCAGCATCGTCGTCTCAGCCAACCTCTTCCCAGAAGAGTAGGCAGTGGTGATGCAAGAAGAAAGAACGCGCCCTGCCAATGCCATCATCATCCTACACTATCGATGACTTCATGACACCAGAGATGGGAATCCCTCCTAGAATCTACCCAGTGGAGGATGATTCGTCAAGTGACAGCCCGGGGTACACTTCAGTTAAAACCGTAGAGTTGGTAAATCCCTATTTGATTCTCGACAATAAGGAACGCCAGGTAGACCTTCCCAATGTCCCCAGCCGTCGCCAATGTTGTCAAATCCGTGGTTATATGAATCGTCGGGGCACATTAGTTGGCACTTCCAGCCAGGCCATGCACGCCGCTGAGACCAAACAGCAGGCCCAGTGCAGAGCTCAGCACACGCGGCCCCTTCATCTGGTGTTGACAGGTCCGCCTCCACCACCGTTTGTGTTACTGGATCAGGAGGAACCACATCGGCCTTACTGCGACTAGCCTCGTCCTACCACCAACCAACCCTTTCCTTCCATTCCTCATCCGACAACCACTCTCCAGGCTTCGACTAGTGAACAATGAGATATGCCTAGTACCAGTCAGCCGCCATTCCAGCTGGTAGGGCCCACCATGCCTCCAATTGCAAAGTGACCTCCTATAAGCAGAGGCTCGCGTCTATCTCGGAAGTATGATGTTCTTAAGAACCTTGTCAGCATTCCCGCGAGGATTTCTATCCTTGAGGCTCTTCTCCTATCGTCCGAAATGCGTGAGGCACTTGTCGAGGCCCTAAGGAGCCCCCTCCAGTTTGAGACGGAGGTAGCAGCTACAAAAGCCTTTCACGCCGAGGAAATTGAGAATGCCGAATGCCAAGCAGTTATCTCATTCTCCGGTGAAGATGAATACCCTCTTATACATGGGCACATTCGCCCACTTTACATCACTGGCCAATTCAATGGCGTGGAGGTCTGGTGATGTCTTGTTGACACAGGTACTAGGATTAACCTAATCCCGACTCGGACGCTGTGGAAGCTGGGTTTGTCTGAGGACGATTTCACTCCCTTCGAACTCAGAATCTAGGGATATGATAGGACTGAGAAAACCTTGGTTGGAAATATCCGCTTGAAGACCCAGCTTGGTGGCTTATTTGCCAGCACTGAATTCATGGTTGTCTCCCTAGACACTGTGTACAATGCATTGATGGGCAGACTGTGGCTCCACCTTCACGTGGCACTCCCCTAATCATATCGTCAATGCCTCAAATACTCCCTTAATGGTCAAGTGGGCATGCTCCAAGGAGATGAGTCTCCTTTTGCCTCTTGTGAAGCCCGTTATCCAGACACTGACTATTACAAGAGCAAGGATAAGCAGATTCTGGCAAGTGAGATTGAGCCCACCCCAGTCACAAGTGATCCCTGGGTAGGTCTGGATGACGCTTATGTCTTCCCAATCCATCAGTTAGAGGTCACGACCCCTGACATGGGGCAGTGCTTTGTTGTTTCGGGAACAAGATGAAGGCATATTCCCAGGTCCAAGTGACAGTGGAAAATCACCTCGCACTCCTACACCAACCAGGCTCGAGTGATCCCAGAACCTTCTACCCCTGTGCGGTATCAGGATGTCAGGCTTATGGCAATGGTGGTACATCATACGTGTTTGTTTCACCGGGCTGGAATCAATCGACTCAGGACGACACGCCACTACTTCTTTGATGTTATTAAGCACAGACCCATGGGTTGAAGACCAGATGGGATTGGATCGACTGCCTTCATCGCTATGGTCTTAGGGGTGTATGAATATCTTGATGTGATGACCACTGCCGCTCTAGCCGGACCCAGCATCCCGTTAGAGTCTTGTGGCTCAGAAGCAACTCCCCTCGCAGAAGATACCTCCACAAGTGGAGAAGGGGATCTAGAGGATGCTCCCCCCACATTTGAAGAAGTATTCTCCACCACGGTCGACGAGTTGGTGCAGGTGAACCTTAGTAGTGAGGCAGATCCAAGACCTACATTGGTCAGTGATGCCATGCCCCCCGAGGAGCAGGAGTGGTATGTGGAATTCCTCAAATAGCACCATGATGTGTTTTCCTGGAGTTATGACGAGATTCCAGGACTGGATCCCCAGGTAGCCGTCCACCGCCTTGGCCTCCCAGCAAACCATCGCGGGTTCAAGCAGCCTCCCAGAAAGATGAACCCTTCTCATGGTGCCATGGTCAAGGCCGAGGTTGATAAGCTCATAAAAGCCAACTTCATTAAGTAAGTCCAGTATCCCAAGTGGCTAGCCAACATTGTGCCAGTCTGGAAGAATAACGGGCAAATCAGAGTCTGTATTGACTTCCGCGATCTCAATCGCCACTATCCGAAGGATGATTTTCCCCTTTCGGTGATAGAGTTATTGATTGATGCCATGACTGGGTTCCAAGTCCTCTCCTTCATGGATGGGTATTCTGGGTACAACCAGGTCTGGATGGCCCCTGAGGATGTGGAGTCCACTGCCTCTAGGGAACCCCAAGGTACTTTTTGTTACCATGTTATGCCCTTCGGCCTGAAGAATGCAGGTTCCACCTCTCAGCGGTCCATGCATCGCATATTCAATCCGATTCTGGGAACATTGGTGGAATTCTACATGGATGATCTGGTGGTAAAATATCACCAGCGCCAAGACCATCTCACAGACCTTGAGAAAGTGTTTGGCTTCCTTCGTTCCCACCACCTGAAGATAAACCCGTTGAAGTGTGCTTTCGGGGTCACCTACAGTAAGTTTTTTGGATTTGTTTTCAGGAACAGAGGCATTATGATCGACCCAGAAAAGATCAAGGACATCATCCAGATGCCTCCCCCGAGCAATATTTGGGAGCTTCGAGGGTTTCAAGGACACTTAGCCTACATACGCTGATTCATTGCGAATCTGTCTAGCAAGTGTAATCCCTTTTCCCGGCTCATGAAGAAAGGCACCACCTATTAATGGGATGAAGAGTGTCATACTGCCTTCGAGGAAATAAAGCAGTATCTGCTCCGACCTCCAGTCTTGATGCCACCCATCTCTGAGAAGCCGCTGGTCCTTTACGTGACCGCCCTGGAACGATCCCTCGGCGCACTTCTTTCCTATAAGAACAATAAGGGGACAAAAAACAGCCTCTACTACCTCAGTAGCATGCTCCTCGAGATAAAAATCAGATATTCTCCCATTGAGAAGAGCTGCCTTGCGCTCGTGTTTTCTATACAAAAGTTGCGGCACTACTTGTAACACCATGAGGTACAGTTAGTCTCTCGGGTAGACCCACTGAAGTACATCCTGAACCGACCTATGTTGACTGGCTAACTAGCATGGTGGGTGGTGATCCTCCAACAGTTCGACAACAGGTTTTTTTCCTCAGAAGTCTATCAAAGGACAGGCATTGGAAGACTTTCTAGTTGCCCACCCGACCTCCGTGGATCAGTCGCTGAACCTAAGTTTTTCTGATGAGGGAATCCTCTCAGTTGATCATGTCATCCCATGTTTCCAGATTCACTTCGACGATGCCTCCCAGAGCCCCACTGACAGAAGTCTCAATGATCCTAGGATCAACAGAGTGGGCATGAGTATTGTCTTCATCACCTCTGAGCAGGCCGTTCTGCCATACTCATTCCTGTTGATGGAGGGCTGCACCAACAACGAGGAAATGTATCATGTCCTCATTACTGGCCTCGAGATAGCCCACGAGATCGACGTGCCCCATCTACATGTGAAAGGGGATTCTGAGCTGGTCATCAAGAAGGTCAACGATGACTATGTTGTCAGAAAGCCAGAACTCGTGCCATTGTTGAAGTGCACCCTCCATCTAATGGCCCATTTCCCTTCTCGGCCAGAGGTCATTCACATCCCTCCGTCACAGAATGGTCGAGCGGATGCTTTGGCCAGCCTGGCCGCGTCACTTGCAGAGCCTGAACAGGATGACCTGATTATCCACGTGGCACACCGTAGAATCATTGCTCCCGTTACCCCGAAGAATGATCGCGGCCTGCGGGTAAACCATCTTACCGTTGGTGCTCCTATGTCAGGATCCTCGGGTCCCTCGGGTGCAGTGATTGAAATAGTTCTTGATTGGAGGACACCCTTGGTTGAATACATACAACACGGTCATCTTCTGTCAGACCGGGAAGAGCGCGAGCGAATCCGACGCCACACGCTACTGTTTACCCTTTAGAGCAGTCCCGGCCTTGAGCAGATCCTTTATAAACGTGGATTTGATGGTGTTCTCCTCTGTTTCCTTCAAGGAGTCGAGATTCCACAGGTCATGCAAAAGGTTCATGCTGGTTCCTGTGGCACCCATCAGGCTGGGTCAAAGTTGTATCATCAGATACGGAGGCTAGGGTACTTCTCGACCTCCATGATCCATGACTGCATCAAGTTCGCCAAGAGATGCCATGCATGCCAAGTTCATGCTAACTTTGTGCATCGACCACCGAAGCCTCTCCACACTACCAAGTATTCTTGAACCTTTGCAGTCTGGGGTTTCGATGTCATAATACCTTACCCACTAGCAATGGGTCGCCATGCCGGCTCATTCTGACCGCCACAGAATTCTTTTCCAAGTGGGCAGTGGAAATTCCACTCAAGGAGTTCAAAGCCTGTTCTATTGCTGACTTCATAGGTTCCAATATCAAATATCAATTTAGAGTGCCTCACGCTATCCTCACTGATAACGATAGCAACTTACAAGCAGCCGAGCTGAAGAAATTGTACGACAAGTACAACATTTGCTCTAACCATACCTCCAGCTATCATGCACAGGAAAATGGACAGATCAAGGCATTTAACAAAACCCTCTCTAACATTATGCAAAATATGGTTGGTCATAACAAGAAGAGTTGGCAGATAAACTCTCCAATACCCTATGGGAATATCGGACAACAACTTGTAATTCCACCCAGGTGACCCCATACTCCCTGGTGTATGGAACTGAGGCAGTCCTGCCCGTTGAGATTCAGTTGCCCTCATTGCGCATAGCGGTCTATGACCAGAAAAAGCCAGATAGAGAATTCAAAACCCATCTAGCTGAATTGGAAGTGATGGACGAGAATAGTCTTCATGCTTTTCACAACCTGGAAAGGCTTCAGAGCAGGATGGATTGAGCTTTCAACAAGAAGGTTCACCTCCACTTCTTTCTACAAGGTGACCTGGTACTAGCCCTCAGGGTGCCAATGATCCCCAGCAAGAAACCACCCAAGTTGGAGCCCAAATGTGAGGGACCTTTCATTGTACATAACGTCTATCCCAATGGTGCATACTCCCTGGTGACCATGGATGGTGAGCGTATAACTCCTCCCACCAATGAAAAGTTCCTTAAGAAATATTTTTCATAACCCGAAACTACATTGGGTCCCCCACGACAATAAACCAGATTGCAGTCCCGCATGACCCTAAACTACATTGGGTCCCCCACGACCTTAAACTGGATTGCGGTCCTGCATGACCCTAAACTGCGTTGGGTCCCCCACAACCTTAAACTGGATTGCGGCCCACATGAACCAAAACTGTGTCAGGTCCTGCACGACCTTAAACTGCATTTTGTCCAATATTTGGGATCCCTTGGTCCGAGTTCTAAGACCTAAAACTAAGATCGTTGGTTCGAGTTCTAATAACTTAAACTAAGATCCTTTCCTGGTCCGACACGACCCTAAATTGTTTGGTCCTCCATGACCTTAAACTGGCCCACTGTCCTGCATGACCCTAAATTGCATGATCTTCCTGCATGACGTTAAACTAAAAGCCGATCAGGCCTCCCTGACCGAGGACCAGCCTCAGGCCCCTAGCCCAGGATCTCTCCTATGGGATTGTATGGTGTGGTGTGGGATTATGTCCTCATACAAATTGGGTTACTCACCGTTCCATACACATTCTCGGATGAAATTCCTCTCATTGTCCTACATGAATTTAAACTATTTTTCTAGAACTGTGTGTGGCTTGATTCCCATTATTATGGGATACATAGGACCGCCTGAACACCTAGATTTCAGGTTTATCCCTGTCTCTTAAGAGATCCCATGATCTCCCGGTCAGCTCGGCCTCTTGGCATGTCTGTCTCCACGAGGGGGGTATATAGGTGTGGTACAGTGTTTTTGGTGCCATGCCCCCCTTCTCCCAGGAATCTACCATCTTTTGGCTGCTCTCGAACTGAGCCCTTCGACCCTTGTCAGTGGTCCACTAATGTGTTCAGAGTACTCTGGTCTAGGACCTAGAGTTTCAGATTCAACTTAGGCAAGTTCCGTCCACTTTTCAAGCTTCGTGCTCCCCTTCATTCGGGTCCCCATTATCTTTCACACCTAGAGGGACCCCCAATAATGGTCTGGATACAATACCTAAGGGCTCTCCTACAGTTACGGTCCAATGTCCCTAAGGGTTTCAGAAAAAAATTGATACAAATCCCGTGTTGCGAACATGGTCAGCAGTTTATACTCATTTGTTTGTCCCCGTTTCAGGCTAACACGATAGGATGCTGTGTTGTAAACATGGTCAGCAGTAATACTCCTTCTTCATGCTGACTCTTTCATGCCCTGAATATTGGTTTCGTGATTCACATTATGTTCCACCCCATTGTGTCAAGGTAGAATCTCGGAACTCTTTGCACTAACCCTCAGTGCGCTTCAACACGTCAAGAAGACAAAGCTGCGTTACAGCGTCTCCCGGGGCTCCCGCGATCCGAGCGCTAAGATTATAAGCTTAGGTATTCTCTAAGAACCGTGCACAGCTTGACCCTCATCCCCACGGGGAGTGAGGGGTCGACCATAAATTGCGTTTTGGGCCCAACTCAGCTGGATGCTAGTGTCTCCTGCCCCTTGATCTTTAGACCCTTGCCGACCCCTTGGCTTGAGGCTCCTCACCTGGAATTGTGCGCGGTGATGGTATGAGATTATGTCCTCATCCACATCAGGTATGATTTATCGCATCATGTGCATTCCCCCGGGTCCAAGCCATTTGACCTTAAACTGTGATGGTTGGTCCTACCATATGACCATAAACTGTGATGATATCGTCCCAAAAGCACGACGAAAAATGGAACCGCATTGTGATGACCTCTAAAAGAGGGAATCACATTGGGTATTGGTCACTTACCATACCATTTTTCAACGCCCGTATACGGCTTGACTATTGTGGCGACACTAGGAATTCCTACCCTAGGCCGGTCGCTCCACAAAAGAAAAACCATTCACCTTCAAGGACAAACAAGATACATCAAATACTGGTTCTTTTGGTGTGAGGGATAGACTTACACACCCATTTCATCCTTGGCACAGGTTCCTTCCCTTGCCGTGCCACCTTCCAGAACTATGTGTGGCTTGATTCCCATCCTCATGGGATATGTAGGAACGCCCATACCTCTTGTATTTGGGTATAGATTGAGGTCTTCTAATTCATTTTGTCTGTCCCACCTTTGGGACCCTGACTATGGGACCGTGTGACATGGTATGGGATTATGTCCTCAATCACGTCGGGTTTGCAACAGCCACACTGCGTGCACCCTGTTGTGAGAATTAGACCTCCTGTTTCCTGTCCTGCACGACGTTAAAAGGCATCTCCAAGAACTACGTATGGCATGATTAACATCCTTATGGGATACGTAGGAATTCCCGGGAAATTCCCCACGGGCCCAGCCTAACTTTCGTGTTCAGTCCCTTGACCGGAAAACTTTTCCAAGGAACACATGGTTAGAAAGACCTCATCCTCATTCACGTCGGGATTCGTGATCACCATACCATGTGTCTCCCTCCCTCCTTACCTACATTTGTTCTGATTTCTAAGACCTTAAACTAAGAACCTTTCTAGAACTATGTGTGGATTGATTCCCATTCTTATGGGGTACGTAGGAATGCCAAGACATTTCGTCTTGGGTCCAGCCCCAGGGATTACCAAATCCCATCCCTCCTCACTGTCGGCCACTTGGCCTGACTTCTCGGGGAGTTGTGTAATTGCAGCATTAGCCCCGAATAAGTTTGGGATTCCCCGTAGTGATGTTGAGAAGCAACAGTTCCCTCACCAGATAGGTCCTGTTTAAAGGTATGGATGATTCGTGACCAGATTAGTACACCTGCTTAATGTACCTCCACCACAATAGCGTAATTTTGGAATTTTTGGATTCTGTTTGAACAAACCACCAATTCACCTTCCACGCTTTGTCTGCCCTTTATTCGGATCTTCATACTCTTTCAAGTTTGATGGGACCCCCTAAGAGTATGGATGCTTGACCAATGGTCCACCTGCTGTCCTAGGCCAATGTTCCGGAAGACTGGTCATGTTCGATGGGACCCCCTAACAATATGGATGTTCGAACAATGGTCCACCTACTGTCCTGGGCCAACGTTCCGGAAGACTGATCGACAATATTTGAGTTGGGCCCCGTGTTGCGAACATGTTCATCGATCAAACCTCATTTATTGTCCCCATTTCAGGCCAATGCGATATGGATGCTGCGTTTCCGCCACGGTTAGCAACTATACTCCATCGTCACGCCCCTCCCATAGTGTTCCAAATTTGGGTAACATGATTCACCTTTTTCATATCCCTATGTTAGAATTGATTCTAATTCCCCTGGAATTTCCCTGCTCATGCATTAGAGAAAGTTGAGGAGATGATACATCGATCGGTCTGAGGTCCACTCCCTTCAGTTGGGCCTCCCTCTTCTCCTCGGGAATCCGGGCTCAATTTCGAATGGCCAAAGCTTGGTTGACGCCCCACGGTCGAACGAAATGATAATACAAGCATCCTTTGTTTCTCACATTGGGTACGACCCACATGAGCTTAGGGATGAATTGTTATTTATTTTGGGATTATGGTTGAGCGTATTAAACCAAAGGTACAGATAAATGGATTTGTCCATACATTGGAGGAAAAAAGTTCATGAGCTGGCCAAAACATGGCCCTTAATGATCAGCAATTTGGATTTATCTTTCCAACACCGCTACCCTTTGGATGGTGGCCTGAAGGACTTCTTCTCACTCCCTGAAGACTCTCTCTTCATCAGTAGCTATAGATCATAGTTCGCCAACCCTAGCTTGTGCCTGTGCCCATTCAGTTTGAAGCATGGTCATCTGGTGACCCGCCTCCATCAGTTGTTCTTGGGTATCAGCTAGCTGGGCCTTCAGTTGATCCACGAGATCAGATCATGTTGCAATGAAGGCCTCCTTCTCTGTCGCCTACCCTTCGAGGCGTCGGACTTCCTGCTCCGCCCTCAGGAACGCTCGGGTGCTCACCGATTCTTCCCGAAACTGGGCAACGTTGGTGCACCAGCTGCTCTCATGTATCTTCTCGGCCATGTAATCACAGACCATTAGATGAAGGCGTTGAGAGTCAGACCCTCCTGCACATAAAAAGCACAGCCAGGTATGGAGCGATCCCATCCACCTCAGCCAATCCGCCTGAGGCTCTAAGAAAATGTTGGACGCACTTCCACCCTTTGTGCTGTGTCATCCGGATCTCCTCAGCCGCTTCTGAATATGAATCATCTATTTCTTCGGGATCAGCGGGCCGGTATACATGGAAGACAACCTGCAGGTCAGTAGAAGGATCTGCCTCAGCGATGCCTTCCTGAGGAATAGGATCCTCAGCGTCCAGGAGACCTTCCTCTCTCACCCCGACAGCGGCGATGCCTTCGTCAGCATCTGGACTCGCTCTAATGACAACACCACTAGTGTCCGCCGCCCCCTGCTCACTAATTTCCGGGGCTGAACCAGTTTGGGAAGTATGTTCTGGAGGAGGTGGTACGTCCGCCACTAATTCATTCACGGACGACCCATGATCAACAACCCGATGAGCCTCCAACACCGAGATCACTGTACAGGGAGCATCCTGATTAGTTGAGTTCTCTTATAGTAAGCACCATTAGCGAAGAAAGTGACTTACAAGAACCTAGAGCGTCAGCCTCCAGTGTTCTAGCCACTATAGGAGCTATTGTTGTAGGAGACCCCTCAGCGCTTGTCAGTTCGATAATGGGCGTCGGAGCCCCACCCTATCCCACTGACGCCTCTTCTCCTTCCTCTATTGGGGATGCCTGATCAGTGCCTATATGCTCCTGAGTGAGATAGAGAAATGGATTAGAAATTGAAGAATAGAATGGATAAAGGATGAGGATAAATAATTATAGAGGCAGGCCTCGAGCAGCTCGGTTATGTCTATGCTGGAGCTGACGATCTCGCCACTCTCCTACAGGAACCCTTGGCGGGACCCTCCCTGAGATCCTTCGTCTTCTCCTGTCTCCTCCTCTCCCTCCGACCCATCACATCCGTCATCTTCCTCCGATGACATCCATTCAGGATCATTCCCTTGATCGAGCATCACTTTCACTAAGAGAGGTGGCTCCGTGCGCCGACCCTGTCGGCGCGCGTACATGTCCATGGCTATCAGGTAGGAATGCCGTCGATGGAAATTTACCCAGTCGGTAACCCAAATAAGCTCAAATTATGGAAGTTGGATCCCATCCTGTATTATCTTCTTCAAGAGGGCTTCAACGCTCATCGATTTCTGCAGGGTCATCTAAGCCAACCACAATGCTGGGAAGATTGCTTCGTGGGAAGGTTCGAGCAGGTATCTTATCTTCTTCCCAGGTAGTTCTCTGGCTGCCGTGTGTGACCCTCCTCTGGGAAACGAAGTCTCAACAACACCATGCGATTCCCCCGCTACTAAGGTCTCGGCCTGTGTAGGCCTCGCTGCCTAGCACGCCCCTGGTCTCCCCCTTCTAGCGGCACCTTGCCAGATCTCTCGTCACCCGGGTTCCACGCAGGTAGTCTCAAGTTTCCAAACTCGCTTACACAAAATCCCCTCAGGGTACTCTATAGCCCAATATTCGGCATACTCAGTTGATAGGCTAGCATCGGTACCGATGGGAGGAAGGGTAATGACGTCGCCAGAGCCATAAGTTGTGGACATTAACCACACATAGAGAAGGACACAGGGATTCTTCTCCTCCCAGACATCTGTGAATACCCTCTTCGGTATTCACTGGAGGCACCCAAACTACCTGGCGAATCGAGAGGGCACATAAGGCTCACAGATGATCTTCACATCAATCCGAGCCACAAGCACCCCACCTCGGATGCTCTAGAAGTATTCCTGCTACTCCAGCGAGCCTTGCCTGTTGTCTACCATCTGGACGATCAGGCTGGGGAATGGGCTGAAGTTGAAGTTGGAGTGGTCAACAATTCTGATCCTTACTCCCTCCTCGTTGAGCATCATCGGTGCGACCCTATCAATGTTCAATAGATATGGTCACAGGACGTTTCCCGGAGGAAGAACAGTGTTTGGGAAATTGTACCCACCAAGATGAGCTACCACCCAGCCGTGGAAGATCTGGAAGGGGACACACACCCTCCGAGGTGTCACCCCTCTTGAGATGCGTCCTAGAATGGCGTACAACCTAGCTAGCACGAGGACCCCAAAATTGAAGCTTTTTTTTGAGGCCATGGTGCCCGCCATCACCAGGGTTGCTGGACGGATGCCCATCCTTGCATCCCGCACCGGAAGTAGCCACCCTCTTAGGAAGGTGGAAAGAAACCCGACATATCGAACATTCGGGTCACATGCCTCATTAACGCGGTAGTCCCATGATTGGTATTTAACCACCTCCAGGATCCTCTAGTACGATTCGTTCTTGCTCTTCTGAGTCACGTTTGGGCACCATTTTCCTCATCCCGACATCTTGACCGCCAGGTTCTTCTCCAAAAACAGGATGAACCAGTTCTTGTAGGCGATGTCCTTAAGGAATTCCTTAACCTCCATCATCTCTTTGGCCAGCTCCATCAGGTGCCATGTTAGCATGGGGGTCCGTGATCTATCCTCTAAAGTGTTCATTGGGGGGAGGAACTCGTCGTATTGATAACCATCCAGTGGTATACCTCCGATGTAGTGGAATTCCCAGAGAATGATACCGAATTCCCCATGGTGAAGATGGAATGTGTTGGTGTCACAGGACCCCCGGGTGAACAGCTCCGGCCCGAGCTCAGGCTGGTGATGGAAGTGGAACTGTGATGTCCACACTGCCTCAAAAAAACCAATGTGTCGTAGCTCGGCCCTGAATTGGTCACACGTATGGAAAACCCAGTATGCCCAGTCCCACTCACTGGTGAAGTTGCCTCCGGACCGCAAATCCCAATCTTGCATCCAACCCTTAGTATCGTCCGTGATGCTCTGACGGAATGTGCTTGCGTAGAGGGATGGGGAACTCTCCGCAACAAGATCACCCCCAGCAATGGTCCTGGTCCTCGGGATCAAAACATATACATCCATGTGTCTGGTCTCTCTAGCAGGATGACCATTGTTGGTAATATTGTATCGGAGAAGGTCATCCTCCCGGGTCACCCATGACCGCGGTGTGTCGACCTCGAAGCCCGGCAGCGGAATCTCCTCCAAAATAACGAAGTTCCATAGTGGAAGGTTTTTGGACAAAGGTTACTCCTTCTGGGCGGGGGTTAGCAGTTTGAAAAAAGTATGGTTGTTGGAATTAACCACCCTGGCGCCATAAACCTTCTCATTCACTGCCATTTCAGCTCTGTGAGCGGCGACTTCCCCCTCATCCACTTGGTTTGCAGCCATATCATTTCAGCCAAGTTATTCGATGTGTTGCACGGAATCAAGATGTTTTGCATGAAATTCAGAAGATGGGCATGAAATCGGATAAGCCGGCGTGGAAAATCCTAGGTTTGCATGTAAATACAGCCAAAACTCGGGGAAATTATGCACAGGCACAGAAGAAATTTCGCACACGAGAGCTCTAATCCTATCATGCAAGAAAGCCTGAGTACAGATCATGGGACCCATGGACCCTTTTATAGGCGAAGCCAGGGTTCCGCGCCGTGTGGAAAGCGGATTCCGTGCCAAACTGGAGTTTTGTGTGCCATAACATTTTTTGCGCGCAGGGGGCCCATGAAGCCCAACACTTCGGTGTTTCCCTCAGAATCCAATCATTTTGAACCCTCTCCAATACAATTCCGAGGGGGGGGGGGAATTTGTAGATGCCGAATAGTCCGTAATTACTGAAGGAAGTGTCGAAATGTCAAAGCGAAGTCATATTCGGACCCGAAGGACCGATCCAGAGGGCCCGGAAGTGTTGCGTGAAAAAAGGGGAATGCGCGTGGAAAAATGTGTGTCGTGCGAAAGGGGTCCGAAATTTGTGAGGGGTCCCCAGCACTGAAACGCAATAATTGCATGCCCACGCCTGCGCGGTTAACATTCCGCGCCGCCATCTCTGGCACGCAAAATTTCGCACAGCGCCCGGGATTCTGCGCCGCTGGATGCCTATAAATAGAAGGCGACCCCTTCCATTTCGGGGTTGCAGATTTTGAACTGACTCTCGTCCATGAAATAGGACTTCCACGCACTCAATATGGCCTTCAGGTACTGACTCCTTTCGTGCCACCTCACCTGGGATCTGCCTTTTCGTGCAATCCCCCTAGCTTAAACTGAATTCCAAACCCTTCAGTGTTCCTCCCTTGCGCGCAATTCCTTCCGATTGAGTGCAAAATAGTCCAATTGCGCGCAATCCCTTTCACTGGGTGCGGCCTTGCCTTTGGGTGCAGTCCATGCCACTCGCGCGCAATTCACATCCCTCGTGCGTGATCCCACTAGTCGCTCCCAAATCCTCTGCCCCGATTACGCGTCATCCCAGTCTTTTGCGTGCAAACCATTTATTTGCACTCAATCCCTGGGACCCCTCACCTTGATGCCCCCGGGTGCCTCCCTGCATAGGCGCCCAATGTCCTCCTTTTTTATGCCCCGAGCCTACATACTGGGCATACACACCATGCGCTATTTTCCCGTACGGTCTTCTAGGCTCGTACGAAGTAACCTCAAGGTCCCTTGGGTGTTCTTTACCGTTGCGTTTCTTTACCTCATGCTTATTAGCATAGGCACGCTAACGACTATTGATTCTTCACATAGCCATGCTAACGTGGACCCCTCGATGGTTCGCTCTGTGACCCCCTTCACGACGACCTTGCCGATGCCTTTCTCCCACAAGGGGTAGAGGGTGTCAGTTATGTAAGTCCTAGGGGTGTAGAGCAAACCCACCTCATCCGAGCTGCAGGACATTAAACTTCCAAGTGCCTCATCCTCAACACATGACATTAAATTGTGATCCGGCCCCATGCCTTGCACGTAGGGTCCCCCCAGATCAGACATTCTTTACACCCACTCGTCTCCACGGGGATAGAATCACCCCCACATGGGATGATATCCTTCTTCTAGGAGCGGCGTTTGTCCACGGGGGAAGGGCAGCCTCCTTGGTGTAATCCCCTAGCCCCTCTTGCGGAAGGTAGCACCGATGCACCTTCGTACTTCCCCACCTCCAAGGCCAGTGGAGGGTGTGATAGGGAACGAGTCCCCTCCTGCTTTCGGTCCCAAATCCCTCTCGCTCTGCGCTTTGTCACCCTCAGGACTCCATCCTGGAGTAAGCCCCGACACAATGGACCGCTCAACACGTAATCCCCTCTTCGTTTCTCACGGACGCACCCTTTGCGACGTGATCATCAGGTCTCTGCTGTCTCTCATTTCTCACACCGAGCATGACTCATGTGAGCTTAGAGTGATCACTGACCCTAACCCCCACCTACAGCGAACTACAAGGAATTTGATCCATGTCAAGCCATGGTACGTAGTAAGCCTCCAAGAGGTTCAAGCCCACCACCCGGTCGTTCTGACCCCTTCGCGTCGGTTCACCAACACCTTGGGCCGCTTAAGAGCATAAGCCCCAAATTCCCCTATCCCGCGTGATGTTAAACTGTATGTCGTCCCGCATGATGTTAAACTGTATTCCCTAACTACGGGGACTTTGATCCTTGTGAAGGCATGATACGTAGGAAGCCACAACGAGGTTCAATCCCCACCATCATGGGCCGCCTTAGAGCGTAAGTCCCATATCCACCATGGGCCGCGTTAGAGTGTAATCCCCATCCATCCATCATTGTGGGCTGCCTCAGAGCAAAATCTCCATCCACCTTGAACTACGTGGACTTTGATTCGTGCTAAGGCATGGTATGTAGGAAGCTTCCACAAGGTTCAAGCCCAACACCCATGTCCCATCCTAACCTCTCCCTCGTTCCCACGTGCCTCAGGAAGCTCATGCCCTAGCCCAGAGGTTGTAATTACTCTGGGCCCCATCCATGCGTTCTTTCTAACAGGTCGCCTTTCAGGTGTCCCACCGTATCATTGAACTATGAGGACGTTGATTCCCTGCCACGGGGATATGTAGGAATCCTCCACGAGGTTCAAGCCCCTCTTTACTTCGTCACCCATCCTGATTCTTACCCGGGCTTCCACATCCTGGTGGGATCATGCCACCTCATTCCACTCCACAGCATTCGGGAAGCCGCCCACGTGCTAGACCCAACATCGGTGTTCCCTCCAGGGGGTTTCTCAACCTGATCCACTCTAGCTAGTGTTTTAATCAGTCCGATCTGTCTCCGCTGGATGTTAAACTCGCAGCATACCCTGTGTTAAACATGGGAAGCTGAGGAAAACCTCAGATACATGCCTATGGCATAAAATTCCCCACGTTCTATGTGGGATTCCTCGGGCTTCCACACCCTTAAGAAGACCCATAATAAGGGACAGAAGACAGACATTCCAATTCCCCAGTGTCAAGACACGCCAACGATGCCTCAGCGTGACCATTCTCTTAACCGAAGGTTGCTTCCCCGACCAGACCCCTTGGAGTGTCTCAACGAAAGCAGTGTAATTAACTGGTGTCGATGAAGATATGTCACTAGGATTGAGATTCACGAGCACGTCTTCAATCTATGAGGGAGACCCGGACTAGGTGACGAGCTCTGAGGAGGAGTCCACGGAAGGAAGAACCGACATACCATCATCCCAGTTTCGATCAAGGAGCAAATGTCCCGGAATAAGGAACAGATGCCGCCTGCCTTTGGAAAGTGGGAATACGGGGCCACAAGCCGTGCATCCTCTACATGATGGATGCACGCGCGCGCCCCAACAGAAAGCATCGGAAACAGAACTGTTATGTTGTGTGTGAAAAATATCAAAGAATATCTCTTAAAGAAAAAGAAGTATATGTTGAAAGTTTTAGTGAATGAGAATAAGAGGATCCGACCATAAATCTGAAATTAGTTTGAGACATTCAGTGGTATGAGAGGAATAATAGATGAAATAACAACTATGTTATATTTTTTACATCAGGTGTTGATCCTTTCAGTGTTTGAGCAGAGAGGAAGCCATATGAGTAGGTTCTCGAGACCATGAATCTGAGTTTCATTTATTGACTAAGATTCAGAGTATTTTTGAATATCATCTAGAATTTGAAGAATCTATTTTTTTTATTGAAGGTGATATATTTTATCGGTTGATATGATTCATTTTTAGAACCTAATATCTACTTACAGGAGTAACTTGAAATCAATCAATTTTATATATATAGTGGGACTCTAAAATACCTTTGTGACTCAGGGTAAGTTGGGATATCATGTTGTGATTCAGTGATTAGTGTAAAGACACTGAGATAGGTCTAGTGAGTCTCTATAAAAATAATTCTTGTGTGAATTAGGAATTACAAACACTATGATACTTGGTGTTAGTGTGGGAAGCACCGCCCATTATAATCATTATCAAATTATAGTAGAGAATCCTTGATTAGGGTGAATAACCAATCAAGAAAAAGAGTAATAATTTTTATTAAACCTTGTAAAAATACCGTGTGATTCTTTACTACTTTATTTTCATGTATACAATTGATTATTTCTAGGGAAAAAAATTTTGGATCCAATTTCAATAACTGAAAATAGAGTTTTAATTTGAAATGGGGTAAAATAATCAAATAATTTGGAATTGGTAAAAATTATTCAACTCACAATTCACCTCCCTCTCTGGTATTTGAATAATATCACTAGGTACATCAATTTTAAGAAAAGGGAAGCTCACCTATGATTGTATCTATTATAAATACCCATTAAATTTCATTTGGATTAATGAAGTTCAAATTTCAAGAGTTGTTTGAAATTAAGCTTCCTGAAATGGATAAACATGGTTACACTCCTGAAAATGCCGTATCCAAAGTATCATACAAGTCTCTAAAAATATAATAAAGAAATAGGAAATAAATATAAGAATTAATTGGAATAATTAATTAAATAAACCATTATCTATAGGTATTGAGAATGGTAGCTGCACATTTATTCATTCAATTGATAGATAATTTTGATGATCCTAAATCAAGATGTGAAGACAAAGAAGAGATTAAATTAGTGAATGAATTTTAATATCATGTAAAAGGATATATAAATAATTTTATTGATTAATTAAATACAAACATAATTAGTTTCATTAAGGAACTATTTGAATTAAAATCACAACTAGAGGAATAAGATGATGCCATGGACAATGCATTGGCTGAGTAGGTTAGAAGATGAAACAACCTCACCAATCTAGTAAGATAAATGGATAAAACCATCTCACTTTGAAATGATAAATATTATCAATCATTTAAATATTTGAAAATAATATTTTTTATAAAGATATGTTTTAAGTTTCTCTTACTAAAGCGTTCCATGCATTAGATATATTATACAAAGTCACAGTGAATGTCAAATATGCATAGAATAATGTGAAGAAAAAATAAATATAGATATTTATAGTTCACTTAAGAAAATGTAACATGATTCATGATGAAAAGATAGATAAGATGAAGAGTGGTTGGTAATCCGTCTTGATATTTATTGAGGATGAAAAGGAAAAAGTCAATCAGAGGTTTCTTAAGTAAGATATTAAACTAAAAAATATGTAATCAGTTCATGTTGGACCTTCTATGAGATTTGAAATGAATAATGATAAAAATAATATTTTAGAGTTGAGTTTTCCATAAATTTTAAATCATTCCAACGGTAAATATTGCTTGAGATGTTTTGGGTGGCCTTCCACTTCAAGAACATGGAAGAGGAATACCCACAGTCAAAAGGAGATGCATTCCCTGAATCTATTTTGTAAATAAATATTGGATAGAATATAAATTATATAAAAATGAGGGTTAGTAATAATTTTGATATGTATATCATATTATCAGGGGTATATTTGAGAAATTTTATGAAGTTTTTTCCGCAAAACCAATCCCAAAATAGAGGTGAAACAACATAAAAATGATAAGTCTATAAAATAAAAAAAATATGGATTGATTTCATCAATAAGAAAAAGGAATAGATATGTAGGATTTTTTTGGAGTTATTGGAGGTTAATTTACTTATCTATAGATTGTTTTCATAATATTTTAAATTATAAAAATGGTACAAGTCCATAATTAAGGGGGAGTAAAGTTAAAAATGAAAATAGACCTATTTTACAGAACTATAAGAAGTATAGTCTATCTTGTATGAATATATTTGAAAAGATTGAAATATTTTATGACTCTTAAAAAATTTATGGACACACATAGGAAGAATGTTTGTATATATATAACCAACATAACTCTTATGTATATGAGAGTTAAAATTCAATACAACTAATTAAGATGAAAAATTATTGGGAAAATATGATTTGTACAACCCCTGAGAATGGAAAATTATGAGTTGGAACTACATTAGGAAATATAATTGAAAAGTTTGGTGCAGAGTTAGTGAATTTTTTTTTCTACACTAGGTTTTCCCATGTAGACATAGAGTGATTAAATAATGTCTCATTGCTAAGAAGTCTATTGTGCCTACCCTCTCAGACATTTTTTTGGAAAATCATGGGGAGAATAAGTTGTATTTCAAGTTGAAATGAGTGAACCATTACATTAATTTTGAGATTTATTTTTTTATCCATTTGTATTTATTTTCATTAAGGGGGAGAGGAAAATTGAACCTATTCACTTGTATTGGTAATAGACATGAATCTAATGTGTTTGAATAATAAAAGTATTGAATAAAATCCAAAGGGGGAGAATGAAGTGTCATTTGGATTAATTATTGTGTTTTTTCAATGTGAATGTCAATACATGTCTTAGAAGAATGTGTGATTAATTAATTATCCACCCATTAAAGAAGAATTGATGTTACCTATACACTATGAGTAAAGGAGAATAAATATTTGGAAACCCTTGAATACTTGGATATAAAGATTCAAGTGGGATGTCCCTGTAAAATCATATAATTTAAAGAGTTGATATTCAAGTATATGATAAGTGGTGAATAAATAGCCATGTATTAAAACGTTTGTGTGTATGATTCACCATTATATAGTGATTTGGTTGGAAAACATCCAGGTAGTGTCAAAGCTAGCGGAAAATAGAGAACCCATCTAAGAAGAAAAAAGCATGTTGTACACTAAAATCAATGTTATAAAACATTCAGATGAACTCTTATGTGAATAAAGAAGGATAAATGTTGATTTAAGTGGATTTTTGCTATTGAAGTACTCTAGCTTGAGATTTTTATCTTCTATGACACCTTCTAAATGCACTAGAAGGAGTTTGTAATTATTCTAATAATTGAAATTATCATTTGAGGTAGTTCTAATATTATTTAAGGATTTTTGAGAATCCATGAAATAAGAAAAAGTTTTTTTAAATCTATCTACAAAAGATTTCATTTTAGAGTTCATAAAAAATTTCTAAGTCCGTAGCATAAGACATTACCTATAGATTTTATGACTTCAATCTTAACATAAGACTTTAAGTGCATAATCTAAGTCTTTTCTAACCATAAGGCTTCATTATAAATATTTGGAATCTGCTGATAATTTAAAAAGGCATTGATCATAATAATTCACCAATACAGAGTCTATATTTATAATACTAATCACATGTCTCCATCATAAGACTTAATTAATGTTAGACTCTATTTTTCTCCTCACAAATCTTTGGCTAAGAATAAATCTTAAACACTTAGCAAAACTTTCAAAAATATTATGGATGAAAATAAATACCTAGAATAACACATAATTCTTAATCATAAGGCTTTACAAATATATGTATTTGAAGTTCCTAGTGTAATACTTACACACTTAGGAAATTTTTGATGGTTTTCTAGAAGAAAAATTGTGCATTTAGAATTATTTAATTTGAATGAAACATAAATCTAAATATGTTTAATTTTTTATTTCAAGATCTAAAAATCATGATTCTCATTTAATCCATTATCCGAGCCTAATTTATGGAATTTCATAAGAGATAAACCATTTCATATGTTCTTGAATTATTAATTGATTTTATTGGGGTTTCAAGAGTAATGTAGATGGAGAACTATCAAAGCTCGAGCTACTATTTATCAATGCATACATAAGTTTGATCTGAGGCAATTTGAGTGTTCATATGGATCTAATATTGATGTTTATGACTATTCCCATGACATTAGAATAGATAAATCTTTCATATTTCATGAATTTGGAAAGGAAAAATGAGTTCCACACTGCAATATTTGTTTGCAGTTTATTTTATTTAACTCTAAAAAATGAAGGTTGTCAATTTGAGGGAAATAATTTTAGGAATAAGAATCCATAAATAATGAAGATATTTTTTAAATATATTTTGGGATGAGTTTTAAAAATAATAATAATTAATTAAGCGTATCCTAGGCATATACATTGAGTTAAAAATAGCACATAACGTTACATAGGAACCCAAAATGGGTAATCCATGATGTTTCTTTATGGATGACAGTGAGACAATACCCTCTATATTATATTTAATGTTTTTTTTTATTTTTTTGGAAATATAATTCACTTAAATTATGTCACATGTGCACAAGAAGTATTATACCAAATTTAGCATTTATCTGTGGTTTCAGAAACTATTCCTAAAACAAATTAGTGGCAGTTTCGAAAAAATAGTAACTAAAACATTATCATTTTTCAAAAGAACACACTCCCCATACTTCCACTAAACCACACCACCAATCCACCTCCCTTTCCTTCCCTGGGCCCCCTCACCTGATCCATCTCCACCCTCATCACTAGTTCCCCCTTCTCCCCTCAAGAGAGCCCTCACCGCTGAACCTCTCTCCACCAATTGCACACCACCACCCCTTTCCCCTCATTTCTCCCCCATTACCTTAACCCTCTCCCACTGGTCCCATCTCTACCTTTAACCCTAACCAACTTCCCTTTCCCCTCACCACATTTCCGCTACTCCCCCTTTCACTGAGCACTCTCCTAGTGGTCCCCTCTCTACCCCAAACCCTCTCCACACCATTGAACCTTCACCAACTGATACCTCTTTCCCTAAACCTTCACCTAATAACCCCTTTACTAAAATAATTTACACACTACCACTACTACCCTATCTCCCCAAAACCTCACCCACTACTCTGCATTTTCCCCTCATCATGTCACATTTCATTCCATGTTTGATTTTGGTTATCTATTCCATTTTAGATCGATTTTCATTAAGTTTTTCTTGATTTTAGGTCCCAATTTGTTCTCTAGGATGTCTCAAACCTCATTGACGTGGGATAGTACCACTATTTACAAAGGCAATGAGTTTCAAACACCTTTTTTGAACATTGTCTTTCATGTTATTTGTTGAAGGATATCTAATTTACTAATCCTTATGAATTGATTGATACATAATATTCTTTTTTTATTTGAAAGGGTGTGTTGATGAAAAATATTGAATCATAAATTTCAAGTTCACATCATCAATTAATTAGAGAACTTTCATGATAATTTCCTAAGAGTCTATCAGGTCTTTATCTTTTAATGTTGACTATTTAAAAGTTTTTGTAACTATTTTTTTATTATCTAAATCTATAACTATATATTCTAAAGTTATTTATTATTATAAAATACATTTTTTTCATTATATTTCTATAAAGTAATGATTAAGGAAATTCTAGATATCATGAGTGGTATAAAGTGATGATTTTTTACAACATGCCTTATGTTGTTATCTAGAATGTTATAAACATAAATATTTAAATTAAAAAAAATAAGTTTCATTAGTAGTAAAGGTTTTTATCTTCATAGTAAGAATTAAATAAGTTATAATAATAGATAGGAAATGATTAAATATTTTATGTATAAGAGATGATTCCATTATATATTTCCAACATATATAATTAGTTCCATTAAAAATAGTGATATGATAAAAATCCATTTGAGAAATATTTTAAAAAGTACAAGGAAAAAGGTTGCTTTAATATAGATTGTTGGGTATCAAAGAGGGATACCTGAGGTTAACAACTAAATCATTACTCTATAAATTGTTAGAGCTTAAAAGGTAATATCCTTTAAGAGATAGGTATGATACAAATTATTTTCTCAAGTATGGGAAAGGGACTTGTTCATTTAATGATTAATGAAATATTTTCTATTATCAGTTGTTCTTGTTTGTTAATCCATATGAGAAACCTAGGGTTCTTGTGTAGTCTAACCTAGAAAATAATAGGTCCTCCACCACTGTCAATGCTATTGAAGTATAATGTGACACCCCCTCTATCTAGAGATGTGTTAGAACTATAAATCCACTACTAGGGTGGCATATAATTACTAGGCCTGCATAGACTTAGTGACCCTAGGGTGTTTATCCCATGATGCCTTTTTTAAATTAATTATAGTATGGTTTTTATGTTTCTTATATTTTAAATTATACTATCCATGACTGATTTTATTTTTTTACTTTGAACTTTTTAGTACTTATATGGATCTTCTTTTGACTACTTGGGTTGTGTTTTTTTCACTTCCATTTATCTATTTTCCAACTTAGTAGTACTTATGTGTTTTAATTTTCTTTAACAAAGTGTAGGAACATTGTAATATATATGGATAAAAGTTGGATCACATTATCGAGGAACATGCCTCAGTATGATAAGGTTTTGGAGGAGTTTTTATATTTTGTAATTTATAATAGATATATTGATGGCACAATAAGATGTCCATGCCCGAAATGTAAATTTATAAGATGGTTAAAGAGAAATTAAGTTTATGAACACTTAATATTGAAGAAATTCTATGCACAATATTTGTGTTGGATTTTTCATGGAGAATCGAACATTACATTAAGTTTGAGAACTGATGTAAATCAACATAATGAGCTCCCAAATTCATTGGAAATGGATAATTAAATTAAAAACCTTATAAATTATACTTTTAGAATTGTAATAAAACAACATCCACATCAAAACATATCAGAACAACCAGTTGAGGGTGTTACAAATAGTAGATTGAAAATTAACATTTTTGGTACTATAGGAAAACTAGATCAAGATCATAACATATGATTGGATCCTCCTCTTTATTCTATGGAGATTATTGTAAGTGGGAACTTTAGTTAAAAGAAAAATTCATTTCATGATTTAGTTGATGATGGAAATAAAGATATGTATGGTGGATGTCTAAAATATTCAAAAATTTCTTTTCTACTAAAGTATAACATATAAAATGCCTATGAGAAATTAAAAATAAGGCTATGTCCATGATATTTCAATTATTGCATGATGTATTTCCTGATGCTAAGATCCCTAAGTATTTTTATTATATGAAAAAATTTGTTAACAATCTTTGTATTAATTCTAAAAATATATATTATTGTCCTAATGAATTCACGCTTTATTGGGGAGAGGATTCATGTAGATAGGATAAAAAAATGATAGTCTCCTAGATGAAAGTTAATTGGTGATGTTCGATGTCTAAATCAACATACTATTATAAAGAGTAAAAGAACACAACTGCAAAGGTTTTGCATTACTTCCCATTAAAACCTAAACGGAAAAGATTATACATGTCATTGAAAACTACCGAGTACATGAAATGGAATTCTATAGATAATAACAATGATGGGTTTGAAAGTTCCTAGTCAGGATAATTGAATCACTGAGAGGGGGAGGGGTGAATTATTGATATTTTTTCTTTCTATGTTTTCTTGAAATTTAAACAACCTTCACCTCCTATTAAATCTTTATTTCCCTGTTGAAAAAAACACACAACTACATGAACACAAGTATTTACAAGGTTCACTATTTAATAATAATAGCTACGTCCTTGGTATGGTATGAAAATAATCCAATACCACACAATCCACTAGAAAAAAAATCATTGGATTAAAATGAGTAAGATATGCCCTTTCACTCATGTAGCACTATGTAAATAATTACAATAGTTCATGTGAACCCTCTTAGAAAAAATAGGGTAAAACAATATTTTTGTAACAATGAATGTTACCTGTACTTCTTTTCAATTTGACAAATGTATTCAATTGTAAAAACTTCTTCAATTTATTACCCAAAATATGTTAATAACTTTCTAGATTTTGTTATGAAAACTCAATCCGATTTTCCCAGTATATTTTTCCCAATCTGATTCCTCTAAGTCTGATTCTCTGCAATAAAATTCTTCTCAGTACGATTTTATCAACCTGATTCTTTCGAGTATGATTTTTCCTGGTACAATTGATCAATATGAAAGATATAACACTGGCTAAGTATGATTGAGACAATTCAAAACTCATTCTTCCACTGTTTGGAAATACCACCATGGAAATCCTAATTTAATAATCCATCTTGATATGATGATCAACTAAATACATTTGACAATATAAATATGGTAATCGGTTGAATATTATAATTACTAAGTATAATGGTCACCTGGATAAAACATTTCAATATTGTCTATTATATTTTACTTCAATACATCAAAATTTTTTCAAAAAATGATCAGTATAAAAACATCTTCTTCTATATAAATCTAGATGATTCTTTGTCTTCTATGGTTAATAATACATCAGTCATAAAAAAGTACAATATACTTTTCACCTTTTATAGGTAACCCATGAGATGTTTTTGTGGGAATACCAAAAATTTTCCCACTCAAATAAATTCACCCAAATCTAAATTTCCCTTAAATACCAAGTGCACTTATGAATTTTCAATGCTTATTGATTCTTTTTGAATCTTATACAATATCCACTTCTTCTTCAGACTTTCATTTCCATTTCCTGTTCGATTTTAGTTTACGAGTCTGATTTTTTGAATTTGATTTCTTCAAAACAAAGATCTGTATCAATTGAATGTAAATGTATGAAGAAATAGATACCATTTTGATTTATGAATATGACTACCCATATCAATTTAATAAAATCATTCTTTTTTAATGTCAAGATCTCCCTTGAAAAAAAATTAAGTAAACCCCTTCATCTCTACTCTCAAAACACTTTTACTTCTTCACCTTTTCTCTTGAACCACTTGAAAATTCACTTAAAAATAAATAAAAGAGATTCAAATCTTGACCCACTTGATGAAGACATTTGAAAACAAGTTAGAGTTCATCTATCTATTCCTTTATAAATTCATTCAAATATCTTAAATGGTTGACTACATTATTGATTTGTCTATGTCATTATGATATTCATCATCTTCTACTCAATTCCTATTCCATATGACTCAACTAATCTTCAAAAAATTCCTTCATTCACAAACTAGTGCTTGTATCATGACTTCCTTCATGGATTTAAATTCATTTTAGAACAACTTCATAATCATCATAATTCAATGGGAAATTATAGTAATTTTCTATTCATTATATATTCTTTCTTTTCTTCTCATCCTGAGTATGATCTTTTATGAATACGATTGGCCTTGATAAAATCATACAAATAATTATTATCTTCGATACAATTATTTTGAGTACGATCATTATGATTTTGATCTTCAGCTTCCTTTTTATTCTCTTCCTCCTATATACAATTATACTACATATGATTCCTTTTCAATAAATAACATCTCTTTATTCTTGTCCTCTTGGATACAATAAATCTGGGTACGATTTGGAAAACATATTTTTCTTTCTTTCCAGGTCCAATAAATTTGAAAAAATTTTGCCACATCTCTTTCACTCCCCCTTTCTTTGACCAAGATTGCATAATAAGTTTTATAACATACTTATGGTTTTTTAGAATTAAAAATCAGCAATGAATAATAACATTTAATTAATCATAGTTATGCAGACTCTAAATCTTCATAAAAAATCACTTCTTTTATAAACAATTCAGATTGAATCTGACTACAATCAATTCTTCATTACGATATTCTACCATTCTTGACCGATGTTGAGTTCAATTATTTTGAAAATAATGGTTATTAATATTTTTACTAAAAAAAGTGAGGTGATTTCATTTATTCAAAAAAAATTGTTGACAACAACAGATAACACTAAAAAAAATCACCTTCATTATCAACTTGGTCCTAATAATCTAACCATTATATTTTCTTATCAAACATGTTTCATAAATCACTAAATTTTTTATCATCAATCAGTGGGATAATATCAATAATTATAAGCCTATTCTAGCTAACTCATTGTAGGAAATAAGAGTCATTGAAAATAAAACCATGTAGTCCAAAATTAGTGATTATGAAAATCTTTTTCCTTCCTCATCCCTCCATCAACCTCAACTTTTCTTCATCCTCCTTGAAATACAAAAAAATTTCTTTTCCTATAACCACTCTAACAAATAGTTAGAATAGTTCACTCATAAAACAATACTGAATTCAGAGCTTACCCACAACTTCCCCTTTTTACATGCATTCAAAAGGATAGATTTATGAAACAATTCAACCCCCCTTGACAATATAATCCAAAGGTAATATGGGAGAGGGGAAAAAAACATACCTCAACCTTGCATATAGATAGGATGTACACCCATGTTCAACCTTAATTTAGAAAAGGACTCCTTTAGTAAAGGTTTTGTGAAAATATCCGTAACTTGTTCTGATGTTGAAACATACTTCAAATTCAATTAATTCTTATCCACATTCTCTTTGATGAAATGATATGTTAAATCAATATATATTGAATGATAATGTTAAATGGGATTCTTGATGAGACTGATTTTGCTTTGATTTTCACAACCCAAGAGCAAGGGTAACTTCACTTCAACAAGTAAATCTTCCAATTGAGTTTCCATCCACAAAAGTTGAGTAGTGGATTGAGTGGTGGATACATAGTTATCATCAACCATACTAAGAGTTACTAAATTCAGTTTATTTGAATTTTAAATATCACAATTTCTTCCTAGAATGAATACTCCACCAGATGTGGATCTTTAATCATAAATATTTCCTGCCTAATTAGCATCTTAATACCCAAATAAATCAATATTATCTGAGATGTTATATTTGATTCCAAATTCTTTTGTGCCTTTTATGTATCTGGTAATTATTTTTTCTAGAAAGTAAATGTGATTATTTTAGATCACTCTGAAATCTTACACATAAGGTAACAACATAAAAATTTTAGCTAGAGTAAGTCAAATACAAAAAAATTCTAATCAACTTTCAAAATTATTTCTGATAAACTTATTTTACTTCTCGATATTTTGAAAACCTTTTTACCATTGATATCGGTGTGGAAGTATGTTTTGAGTTTTCCATGAGAAACCTCTTAAAAAGTTCCTTATCATACTTTTCTTGAGAAAGAAAAATGTATTACTTTATTTTATGTATTTTTAACCCAAGAAAGTATTTCATTTCCCCCAACATGGATATTTTAAATAACCATTTCATATATTTAAAAAACATTTCAAAATTTCCTTAAAAATTTCTAGTAGAGATAATTCCTTCAACATAAATAATCAAAATGAGGGAATAATCTTAACTTTATTTGATGTAGATATTTCTATCCACCCTTCCTTTCTTTAAATATGACTTCCTTAAGCATGTATCCAATTTGGAGTACCATGACCTTGGAGCTTGTTTTAGTCCATATAAGGCCATGTTCAATTTTCATACAAAACATTCATCTTTTCCAATAAAAAATCCTCAAGGTTGTTCAATGTAAACTTCCCCATCAATATCACCATGTAAGAATAGAGATTTAACTTCCATTTAAAAGATCATGTAACCATGGTGTGTATAAATAAGAATAAAGATTCCAATTATTTCTAATCTTGACACCGAAGTAAAGGTTTCATCAAAATTAATACCTTCAATTTGCGAATACCCTTTGCATACCAATTTTTCTTTTTTTTATCACTTCACCTTCTTCATTCTGGTTTTTCCAGGAAACCCACTTTGTACCAATAATGTTTTTGTTTTATGGCTTGGGTAAGAGTTCCCATGTATCATTCTTTTCAATTTTATCCAACTCTTCATTCATGGAATGAACCAATTCCATATGATCAAAATCTTCTTTTACATCATTCAACTACACTTTTTAATATAAAGAAGTATGTGTAACAACATTTATTGTTATTATTAATTGAACCTTTTGATACTGATAACCAATTATATTCTGAGCTTCCACTTTCTTCCTCATACTTGTATGATATTTTTGAATATATTCCTCATCACTATAAATATATGAGTCCATTTTTTCTTCTTGAGTAGGAATATAATTGTCTGTATCCTTTTTAGAATTGTTTTCTTCAACATTCTAAACATACTTGTATTCCTGAGCATGTTTTTCTTTCTATGGTTTTCAATTACTTTCACATAAATTTAATTAACAATTATTTCTATCTATTTTTTGAAACATATATACCCTCTTCCTTCTAGAGAATAGCTAATAAATATTCAATCATCACCTTTCTTCTCAAACATTCCATAGGTTCAACCTTTATTATTTATAATACATGGACTCTTGAAAACTATTAACTATTTAAAACTTGGAGTTTTCCATTAAAAATTCATATACAGTCATATATGATTGAGTAATTTAGAAAAAAATGTTCTGGATATAAATATAATTACTGATGGATTTCATCCAAAAGTAATGAGAAATACCATGTTCATGTAACATGGTTCTTCCCATTTTCACCAAAATTATATTCTTTCTTTGGATAAATTCATTTTTTGAGAAGTGTATAGGGAAATATACTCATTCCTAATTCTATGTTTCTCAGGATAACTTTTTATTTCTTCACTTTTGTATTCACCACCATTGTTTATTCTCAACTTCTTCACTAAATACTCACATTCTTTATCAAATTTACTTATGAAACCTTTAAACATTTTCAAAGCATATGATTTCTGTTTTATATATATAACACAAGTAATATGAGTAAAATAATTGATTAAAGTGATGAATTACTTATCTCCATTTTTTGAATATTTTTTCTTTGGCCAATAAATATCAGAATAAATCATCTTCAGGGGTTGTATTGAACAAATCTAAATTTTCTTATGCACTGAGTTTGTAATCTCTCCTTTCTGAGAAATAATGAAACACCAATATCTTATTCTTTTAAAAATAGTAGTGTTTTAGACAATATATCTCTTTGATAACTTACTAATGTTTATTTGACACATGTTTCCCAGCCTCTTATTCTACAATTGATTCTCTTCCACCATACTTTTTAACAATAATTTTGTATTTCATCAATCTATAACAAATTTTATTTTGTGTGTTGGACTCTTGTAATAATATTTCCATATTCTTAAATTTTCACTAAATATAATTATCTTCAAAAGATAAATTTTTTACACTCATCACACAATTTTGAAACACTTAACAAATTGTATTTCACCCTATCAATATAAAAATATTTCTTGGATTTTTATATTTCCTTTCCCAATGATGGCTGAACCAACAACATTGATTTTCAAGGATTCATCATTGTAAAATTTCACTATTACTTCTTTGAAATATTTAAAATTATTCAAAAATTTCAAATCTCCTATAATATGAGTAGAACACCCTCTATTAGGAATCCAAGGTTATTCTAATTTTGTTTATTTTAATCCATTTTAAAAAATAATAGATTTCACTTTTAATTTTACTTCTTCACCTACGGATTTTGAGAATTGTTAAGGAAATTTTCCTATTCTGGTTACAATACAAGAAATTATTTTGAAAGGTGTCCTGGTTGATTGTATATTTCACATATAATTTTTAAGGGTTGGAACCTATTTTCAATCATTACTCCAACCTTTTCAGTTTTCTTCAAAATGACCTTCTCAAAATTATTTCTCTATAGAGATTGAATCTCCCTCAACCATCATCTTTCAAAAACTACAGAATAATAGTAATGTTGTTGGTTAATCCAACACACATTTTCTATATGTCCAAATCCACCACAATAACAGCAATATCCATAAAATGAATATTTTCCTCTAAAACATCGATACTAGCTAGAATTGGGAAAAAGTTTCTCATCCACATTCTTCTCTTTCTCTTCTAAGACACCAACCTTTCTCTTATCAATCATAGTCTTCCTTTTCTTTTTTTATTTATCGGAACTAGAATTATTTGAAACTTTTACGGATTTATATTTAAAAAAAACATTTTTCCTTAGGGATCTTTTAGACTTCTAAATTACCAACTTTGTTGGTCTTGGACAAATACATAACTTTCCCATATTTATTCATTTTGTAAAAAATTCCATAATTCTTTTAAACCTTTAAATATTTTTTTGATCCTTCTTGGGTTTATCCTTTCAATAACTTTCACCAACTTTAGAGACAGTGTTTTTAAAACTTGTATTTCTTTGTTCATCTTTTGAAAGTTTTTGTTGGAAAAGTTACAAATATTTTATTTTTCCTTCAAATTTACCTCTAGATACTAAGTATGATTCTTTTCTTCTTCAAGATATTTCTTCAAATCATAAATTTATTTTACTAGTCTTTATTTCTCTTCTAGAATACATTATTTATTATTTTTTAAAGAGTATTCATCTTACAACTTCTTGTTTTTCTTCTCATGTTTTCTAACCTCCCTCAGGCATTCTTTCAAATCTTTTTTCAAATGATAATCAAGTTGATTTTATTTTTCTTTGGAACCACTGCTTATAAATTCTTTATCATTCACTACTGTAGTGAAAGTATTTTAAATACCAAACTAAACAATTTTTTTTATTCAACATCACTACCTTCTTCTTCATCTTTACATAAGAAACTTCTTCTTTTGGATTTGAAGAATTTTGTATCTTTCCCTATTGAATACACTTTTCCTTTTCCTCCTTGCTTCTTCCACAATCTTCTTGACTTTATTTATTCTTCATCAATATCTTCTTCTTTATTTATTTTAGGAAATTTGGATGAAAAGTTACCAATGAATCCACATTCAAAACATTTCAGGGGATGTTTCCTTTTGTATTTCCCTGTACCTATCTTCACATTAAAAAATATAAAATATCATAAATATTTTTATATACCTCATTTTTTAGAGTTAGAATCACTAGCTTCATATTCAATAAGAATATTATTTGAATTTTATTTCACAACTACCTTGAAAGACATTTCTCTATTAACTTCTATTTTTCTTTTCATATCTTTCTCCCTTATCATTTTATAAGTGATGATAGTTCTATAAAAATCATCAAGTGACAATGTTTCAGGATATCTGTATCATAAGGAAGAAACTTTTGCATCAAACTTCTCGAGAAGGATTATCATGATATTTTCAAAAACTGTAGAATCATATAACTTTCCACCAAGACATATGATAGTACTAACAATTTAATTTACCCTGGTAAGGAAGTCCCAAATAGATTCATGCTCACCCATATTCAAATCTTCATATTTCAATATCTATATTTGTAACTTTGACTTCTTCACTTTTTTATTATCTTAATTTTTTTCAATTTATCCCATATACCTTTGGATGTGGAAACACCTTTACCCCTTAGTAATTCACTTTCAAAAAGTGATGATAATATTGCATTCTTGACCCTTCCATCATTCTTTAGATTCTTCTTTTCAACATATCTAAGAGGATTTTTATAATCAATAAGAGGAAACCCATCTATTATAGCTTCAAGAACATAATATCTAATTGAAATAAGATAAGGCAACATTTTATCTTTCTAGATATGATAATTATTTACATATAAGACTAAAATATGTTTATTGTTCACACAATTCAAATTCTCCATCAACAAAGAAAAAGAGAAGGGAACCTGTGCTCTGTTACCACTTGAAAGTGCCCAGTCAAAGTAATCATATCACTGAGAGAGGCATGGGATGAATCAGTGATAAATTTTCCTTTTATGTTTCCTCGCATTTGAAACAACTTTTACCTCCTATTAAAGGTTTATTTCTCTGCTAAAAAAAACACACATCCACAGGAACACAAGTATTTACAATGTTCACTATTCAATAAGAATAGTTGTGTCCTTGGTATGGTATGAAAATTAACCAATACCACAGAATATAATAAAAATAAATCATTGTATTATAATGAGTAGGATATACCATTTCACTCATGTATCATTATGTAAACACTTATAATAGTATGTATGCACCCTATTAGCACAAATAGGGTAAAAAATATTTTTGTAACAACTCATGCTACAAGTTCTTCTTTTTAATTTCAAAAATGCATTCAATTGAAAAAACTTCTTCAATTTCTTACCTAGAAGATGGTAATAACATCTTGGAATTTATTATGAAAACTCATTATGATTTTCCCGATACATTTTTCCTAGTCTGATACCTCCAAGTTTGATTATCCACAATACGATTCTTCTTGATATGATTCTCTCAGCTTGATTCTTCCATGTCCGATTATTACCAGTATGGTTGGTCAATATGAAAAGATATAAAATTGGTTGAGTATGATTGTGAAAATTAAAAATTCCTTCTTCCTCAGTCCAAAAATCCCAGCACAGAAATCCAAATAAAATAATCAAGCCTAATATGAGGGTCAACTGAATAAAATTGAGAAGACAAATACGGTAATCAGTTGAGTATGATAATTAATGAGTACAATGGTTAGCTGAATACAATTTTGCGATCTTTTCTCTTCTCCTATACCTCAATACATCAAAAAAATTTCAATAAAGGATCTGTACAAAAACATATTCTTCTAAATAAAACTCTAAGATTCTCTCTCTTGTGAAGTGAATAGTACATAAGTCATCAGAAAAGTAATGTAATTTTAGCCTTTTATAGGTGTCACACGAGAGGTTTTGGTGGGAATACAAAAAAATTTCCTACTCACATAAATTCACCTGACTCTCGATTTCCCTTAAATCTTGAGTGCATTTATGACTTTGTAAATTCTTCTCAATTCTTCTTAGATCTTCTAAAATCTTTAATTATTCTTTAAAATTTCATTTCAATTTCCAATCTGACATCAATTCATGAGTCTGATTTTCTAAATTCAATTTCTTAAAAAAAATCTCTTTATCAATTGAATGTAAATGTATGAAGAAATAGATACCATTCTAATTATTGAATACAATACTCTATATCAGTTGAATAAAATCTATCTTTTGAATTTCAAGATCCCCATTGATAAAAAATTCATAAAACTCCTTCATCCCTACTCTCAAATCAATTTTACTTCTTCACCTTTTCTCTTAACCCACATGAAAAATCACTTGAAAATAAAACAAAGTGATTAAACTCTTAACCCACTTGATGATGATATTTGAAAACAAGTCACAGTTCATATATATCTTCCTTCAGCAATTCATTCAACTATCTTAAATGGTTAACTACATTTTTGATTGGTTTCTATCATTATAATATATATCAGATTCTACTAAATTCCTTTTCCATCAGTATCAAATCATCTTCAGTAACTTCTTTTATTCAAAAAACTATTCTTGCATCATGAATTACTTTATGAATTTAAATTAATTTGAGAATAGCTTCAGCATCATCATATTTAAACTGGAAATTATTGTATCTTTACATTAATTCTAGATTATTTATTTTATTCTCAGCTCGAGTATGATCTTTTCTGAGTATGATTGTCTTGGATATGATCATCCTGATAATGATTATCATAGATTCAATTATTCTGAGTACGATCATTCTGTGTATGATCATTCTGAGTATGATCTTCAACTTCCCTTTTCTTCTCTTCCTCCTAGAAATAATTATACTAGGTATGATTCCTTTTCAACCAGAAACATATCTTTCTTCTCTTCCACCTAGGTATGATAAATCTAGGTATGATTTGGAATAATGTTTTACTTTATTTCTAGGTATGATCAATCTGAAAACAATTGGCCACATATTTTTCACCCCCATTTATTTCATCATGCTTGAATAATATGTTTCACAACTTACTTATGATTTATCAGAATTAAAAACCATCAAATCATCATAAAATTTAATTAATCATAGTATTTTAGACTCCGAGTATTTATTAAAACAACCACTTATTTTATACCAAATTTAGAGTGAATCCAATTAGAATCAATTCCTCATTATGATATTCTCATATTCTGGACCGCTAGTGAGTTTAATTCTTTTGAAAACAACGTTCATTATGATTTTCACAAAAAAATATGTGGTGATTTCATTTCTTTAAAAAGTTTCCTTAACAACAAAAGACAACACTGGAAAATAATCACCTTAATTATCAGTTAGGTCCTAACAGGGTTAATGGGATATCCAAGAGATTCAAAATAATGTAATAAATTTGATTCATTACATCCATATTTCTTATATGATCCTTGGAATATGTGATTCGGATTAGTTGCCGATAGATTTAACCCATTTTGGACTTTGAGTACTAGTTATATAATTTGGCTGGTTGTTTCGACCGCTTACAATCTACCTCTATGGATGTGTATGGAAAAAATTTATTTTATCATTTCAATTATTATTACTAGAAAAAAATTCCTAGAAATGATATTGATGTATACTTATAGCCTCTAATTGAAGGATTATAGGAGTTATAGAGAAATGGTATTGATACTAATGATTCATCTTGTAGAATGATGTTTAAAATATACGCTGCTCTAATATAGACCACTAGTGAATTCCCTATAATTAAGGACTTATCTAGTTGAAACACTTACAAAGGTATGTATTTTACTATTTGTAACTTTTTTTTGAGCACAAATGTCTTCCTTACAGTAAAAAATGGGTCTTCTTGTGTCATCGTAGATTTCTCGATGCATCTCATAGATTTTATTTGATCAGGTCAAAATTCAATGGTTCTATTGATTTTAGACCACCTCCATAGTTTTTTATAACTTATAAAATATTGGAAAAACATTTAAATGTTGAAATATAATTTGGGAAGGTGCAAAAGTTTAATGATAGTGGGAAAGGAGTTAAAAGTGCATCATAAATTAAAATCAGTACACAAGAAATAGAAGGAAAAAATATATTATTAAAACATCTATATTTGGAATTTATTTTTTTACATCATAATATTTAAGTTATTCATATTGAGAATAATTTTTATGAAAATTTTATCTTCAAAATTCTTAATGAGAATAGAAATCCAAAGGACCATATCAATGCTCATAAGGACTTACAAAAATATGAATATAAAGAAGGGTATATATCCATATGAGAATGGAAAGTATGCTCCGAAAATTTTTTCAATGAAAATAGGGATAAAGATACATTAATTTGAATTTTAAAACATGTTAAGGTGTCTGATGGGTATTCAAGTAACATCTTAAGGTGTGTCAACTTAAAGCATCTTGGATTATATGGATTCAAAAGTCACGATTTATATATATTTTTAAAGTATTTACTACCATTGGTATGGTATACATTATTATTTTAAAAGGTTACTATAGTTTTACTCTAATTGTGCACATTATTCAAACAAATATGTGAGAAAAATATAACATCAGATGATCTTGAAAAACTTCAGGATAGATTTGTAATGAAGATTTGTGAAATGGACATGATCATTCCTACATCATTTTTTATTGTCATGATGCATTTAACTATGACTTTGGTCAAGGAAACTAAACTAGTAGGTTCTGTGCATTATCAATGGATGTATCCAATTGAGAGGTAATTTATTTATATGTTTTTCATCTTATGAAAAAAAGTATTGGTACTTCATTAAATATATAATTATGTTTCATTTATTTTATTTCATAGATACCTTGGTAATTTCAAATCATACATGAAAAATAAATTTCTTCCTCAAGGCTCTATTTCTAAAGGTAATTTAGAAAAGGAGTGTATTAACTTTTGTACAAGATACATGGATGATATCAAGACAATATTTAATTGAGTTTGATGTGTTAACGATACATCAAATCAATCTCAACTACACAGTTTATAAAATAAATTCATACAATTGGCCGATTAGTTGGGAAGATCACAAATATTACCCTAACAGAAAAGGAATTATTGCAGGAATATATATATATTCTTCTAAATAGTTAAATTGCAGATACATTTATTGAATATCTCACGATATAAACAAAGTGGAAAATGAGAAATCATACATGAAATGATAAATATATAAAAAAATATGTTAATAAAGATCTTGTAGAATGATTTTCACATTGTGTAAGTTTATAAATATTGCAATAAATATGGAAATTAGGTTAAACATATATTTTGTAAATCTAATATTGTATATGAACTTTTCTAGGTCATGAATACCGATACTTAGGTTGAGTTATTAGAATATTTGAAGTTTTTGGCTCTAGTTCCTCTAAAACAGGCTATAAATATTTATGTTTACAACATGAGTTGATTTAAATTTCATACAGCCAATTAGGAAGAGGGTTTAAAAACATAGAATAGTGGTATATTTATATATTTTGAAATGGAATACTGTAGAAAGTTGATTGATATTATCTAATTAAATTACCACAGTTATTTTTTAGTTGTTTTATTAAAATGAAAATGGGTCGATATTATGAAGGGTATTATAATAGATTCCTTAAAATTTAATTTTGTGAAATTCTCTCAGTTGATAGATGTCAGTGAATGTGAATTACATGATCCATATATCTTCTCATCAAAAGGAAAAATGGTATATTATATGGATATTTCATGGATGAATTTTGGAGTGTAGTTATTCACATTAAACAATGTGACTTTTATGATATGGTTGATGTAGTGAATGATTTGATGTCTGACATTGAATCCCATAAATAGTAAGAAACTTACTTATATGTCCATAATTTATTAAAAATATTATTCTTATAAGGGTGGATGAAGTAGATAAAGTAATAATAGAGTATGATAAAGACATGATTGAAGGAAAAAATGATTGTATGTGCAATCATCCATTAATTTTTCAACCAACTATATTATATGATATTCATTTATAGTACTGGGGATATAGTATCGTATTTAAATTTATTTTTATGTATGATTTGTTTAATTATAAAAATTTAAATGTTATATTTTATTGTATGTGCTGTCATTAATTATCATTCCTATGTATATTTTGATTTTAAATACTATGCCTATGTTATCATTTCTACACTTATTTTTTTTCATTAATTTCTCAAAATATCTGTTTTGAAGTTAATTTTACTTTTTAAAATGATAGGAATTCCAAGGATAAATTGTTTCAATAATACCATCAGACTCCCTATTTCATCATGATGATATTTGATGGTGAATTTAATATTTACAAATTTTAATGTGAATGTAGTTATTGCACATTATTTTATACTAATAACTTTTTTTTTCATAAAACATGAAAACAATTTTACTTTCAAGAAAAATATGAATTGTTCAAATTTCCAAAATTTGAATGGATTGATGACAGTTTTACCCTTTGATTATTATGGGGTCCCCAAGGATGATGTTTTAATATTATTTAGCCAGATTCTAGTCCAACTGGTAGTGAATCTAATTACCCTTCTGATTATATATTCTAATTGGAGGTATGTGCCTCGATCTGAAAAAATAAAGTCGTTGATTCTCAAATAAAGGTAATTTTAATACATAATGGCTCAATTTAATACCATTATGTAATTAAATTATAACATTTTATAAATTAATCTCTTTGTAAAAATTTTATTCTACTTTTCCATTGTTTTTTAGAAAAAATTGTTTGAATTATATCATAAGACAATAGGATGTTTCCCTTGTGATATTGTGTTGATGGATGGTTTGAGTGATCAAGTAAATCCCACAAATTCATGATCATTTAGTACACAAAATTTTATTGGTTTTAAGATTAAATTTAAATATAAAACACTATTTAACTTTCCATAAAATTTTTATATAGGTACTATTAATAGGGAGAGGAGAAGGGGATAAAGAAAATGTCAATCCTAGATTGGCAGGTAGTGATTAGGGTTGACTTTTCATTTGGTGGTGGTGATGTGTAACTGAAATCATGAAAGACTAACATTGATATGGTGATTGAGAAACAATGTTGTTGTTTAAGGTAGGGTATATATATATTTTCCTTAAATTTCAAGAAATATATTTGTTTTTTTGATTTGATATATATTTCTTACAAATTTTACCTTATACTCATCATTCTTAGGCCTTTTGGTTTTGGCCATGTACCTGATTTTTTTCATGTATTCATCTTCCCTAAGCATAACCCCTTTATGAAATTCCATAATTCAACAAAACTAATATTTTCAATATATTTACTTATTAAAAAAATTATTTTCATTCCAAAAAACATATGGGGTACAATAGTTTCTTTGATATGGTCTAATGTTTCTTATTGATGAATTTTTCTTATGGGATTTTCTATGTTGTTTATTGAGGTTATTTTTTTCTGTATATATGTTATATTTTATTTGGTGGTTTTAAATGGATTTTCCCCCTTTATTTATATAGTGGTCTAAAAAATAAACATGAAAATGTATCTAAATAAAATATGGGTTATAAAGTGGTTTTTGAGGAAGGTTTTATATGTATGGTTATTATCTTAAAACCAAATTCCTTTTTGAACCTTTGTACAATGTTTTTTTTTCAAAAACGTTGGTTACATAATAGGTTTATTCTTTGATAGAACCTTTTTTATATATATTTTTGGATCCTAAGAGATAATTTGGATTATTGTTTATTGTTATGTGAACCATATAAGGTTAATTTATAATAAGGGTTTATAGGGGAGGGAAGTATTATAAAATTTATATGATTTTTCTTGTGGAATGTTATTGATGTGTGTCTAATATGTGATACATGTTTCCCACCATCGGTCTCTAGTATCATGGGAACCCTTGATATCAAAGTAGGAGAGTGAGAGATGATTTATATTCTTGTCATGATGAGATACTGACAGGGTGCTCTTTCATAAGACTTGTTCTGACTATATAGACTACCATATAGTGAGTTTTTTTGGAGTAATTTGAGAGGTTATTTTCTAGGAACATCATCAATAGGTTGGATGATGCTTCCACCCAAGTATATTTAGAACCATATCACCAGGACCACAGGAGTTTACCTAGATTACATATAAATTATGAGACTTAATTAATATTATACATGATTATTACTCTTTCCTTATATGTGATTCTGGTATTTATGTTTTTTAAGAATTTTTTTTAATTTTATTTTTATTTTTGGTATATTACTTTTGGTAATGGTTTTAGATGGTGGCCTTGGTTCACATGGAGGTTTCCAGTTTAGAATTTTGGGGTTTCTCTATTATCTTATATAATGTATGTATTGGATAATTCGGATTCTTTATATTATGAGATTCTGGTTTAGATTTATTAATGGCCTTGATATTTATGTTTTGTTGGTATGTAAGATAGATGTTTGTTTTTTTGTTATGTTTTATTAGTTTTATAGGGTAGTATTTTCTACATATTTTTTTAACATCATTATATTGTGTAGGTTTAAACCACTATTAAATATGGTAAAAATTTTTTAGTAGCTGCTTAAATCACCACCAAATATGGTCAGTTTTTTTCCTATAGTTTAAACTATAACTATTTAATACAATATTTATTAGTGGTTCAAAACACCACTAACTCATGGTCAGTTTTCTAGAAGAAAAACTATGCTAAAAATAAAATTACCACTACTAAAGAAACATTTCATGACACATCATAGAAACTACCATGAAATGGAATAAACCGACAGAGATTGAATGCTGATGCCAAATTTAGCAATGGTTTAAACCACTAATAACTTTTAAAAAATCCAACAATAAACCTCTATTTTCTAGTGAACATCAATGATGAATAAATATAAAAAGAATAAGCAGTAGTCACTATTCTAGGGATTGAATATAGAGAATTATAGATTTATTTTTTCATGTGTTAAAAATATCAAAGAAAATATCTTGAAGAACAATAAGTATCCACTATAAGTTTTATTAAATAAGAATATGATGATTTATCCTCAATCTGATATTATTTTTATATATTCAAAGGTGTGAGAAGAAGAATAGAGGAAATAATGATTGTGTTGTACAATTTACATAAGGTTTCGATACTTTTAGTAGTTAAGTATATAGAAAGATAAATGATCTGCTTTTGAAGATATATAAATATGAATTTCAGGTAGTGACCAATTTGTAGAGTATTTTTTGAGGAAAAATTCCTTAAGGAATCATTGAAGCATTTTTGAGGTGACTATGTTTGTTGACAAAGTGGGCGTCCATGTTGTGTTTGTTGACAATGTAGACCATGATGTATGTGTCTGTTGAAAAAGGGGGTTTACATGGTGATTTTTTGGGTTTAAGGGATGCTTCCAACAATCCATGATTGATTAAAGAACCTCAACAAAGGAATGAATGATCTAGAGGCGGTACAAAAAGAGCAGATACAAGGTGGCGCTGATTTCCAGTGTTTGCAAAATGTTTGGGCCTGAAAATCAGAAAATGGAGGGATATGTTTTTGGAAAAGGGTGGTGTGTGAAAAATTGGAGTGGTGCACGAAAAATATTGTGGTCTGTGAAAAATGAGAATGGTGCGCGAAAAATATAGTGGTGTGTGAAAAATTAGCGTGGTGCATGAAATATCACCGCAGTACGCGAATAAATAAAGTATTGCGCGAAATATTTGCTCGGTGCACGAAATACGAAGGTGGTTCGTGAAATATTGGAAGGTTGCACGAAATAAAGGGATAAACTTTTTCTCCCCAGAGGTGTTTCAAGATCTGAAGCTTGAAAATTGAAAAAGGCAGGATGTGCATGAAATCTTGGAGCCATTCGTGAAAAATGGAATTGTGCGGAAGATTTTTTTCGCACTCGAAGTGAATCACGCGCTCAAGGAGAATTTTTTGCACGTGGGCGATTTTTCCTATAAATATGAAGTGGCCCACCTCCATTTGGTGTAGTTCAAGACTTAGAGAATACCTGAGAAGTACGCATGAAATTGAAGTTTTCAAGGGAGTTGTGTGTAAACATTAAGTTTGCGAGTAAAGTATGGTGTTGTGAGAAAATATAAGGTTGTGCGCAAAACCAATGGTTGCACGTAAAAGAAGTCAGTTGCGTGTAAAAGAGGTGTTGCACGCAAAGTGGTTTTCACGCAAGGCAGGAAAATTACGCGCAAGGCAGTGTTGAGGGTGCACATAAAATTTGGAGGTTATGTGTAAAAGAGGTGTTGCGTGAAAATTGTATTTCATGCAAGGAAAAATAATTATGTGAAAGGTACAATAAGGGATGCGCGTAAAAATTAGAGTTTCCCGATACACCCGGTGCAAAGTAAGATTCATCTACGGGTGAAAGTTGTACGTCAACAGAGCATCGATCAACAATTAAGGATGCAGATTTAATTAGGGATAATGAAGAGACCTACAGGTTTATAAACTGTGAGTGGATCTTCTGAAGAAGTAGTGAGCACACTTCAGTTGACAGAGCAGTGAGATTTCATATTGTGAGTGGTTGTAAACCTGGAGGGATTGTGAGTCTGCTCCGAACTTGTAAACAGCAATGCACTTATAGTGGAACTGGAACATCGGCACACTACCGGTGAATGCTCCTTGGACGTAGCCTAGTGAGGGTGAACCAAGTAAATTTTTTTGTGTCCTATGCATGCTTTAAGGTTAATTTATACTCTGCAATGGTAAGGTGAGAGAAGAGAGTTTTGTCTAAAAAAAAACAAGATCAAAAGGGGCAATTGTTTTAATCTGTCATACCCTAATTCACCCCCTCTCAGGGTATCTAGCCTAGTAGAACTAACAATTGTTATTAGAGGGAGGTTGATATCAGTGTTTCTCTCTCAAATTAAGGTCACCAATCATAAAGGGATTCCAATCTTCGATGGGAATAATCTCCAGCTCTGGAAAAATCAAATGCAACACTACTTCCGATCTTTAGGAATGGATGTGTTCACAACAAAAATGCATGGAATAACAGCTGATATTAATAGTGGTGCACTATCAGACTCTGAGCATAGATAATTGGATACTGATTCCAAGGGAGTTAATGATTTAGGGGGAGCCCAATCCAATCCTTTCTATACAAAGGTGATGTCATGAAAAACATCACATGCCATGTGGGAAAAGCTATGGAATATATATGAAGGGGATACAAAGGTCAGAGAGGAAAATCTGAAAGTGTTTTGGAACAAGTATGAAGATCTGAGAATGAACCCGAATGTGTCTGTTGATGCATTCTTCAATAGGGTAAATGTTTTAATGGAATACATGCGAGGTCTTGGAGAAGTTATTGAAGACATAAAGATTGTGAAGTGCAGCTTGAGGAAACATCCACCTCATTTCAATCCAAAAGTTTCAGTTTTATAAGATAAAGACCCAAAAGCACTGACATTGGATAAACTACATAACACCCTTATTGCATATGAAATGATAAATGATGATAACAATGTTGTGGAAAAGGGGAAATCCAAAGAGGTGGAATTCAATGCCATGAAGAAGCTCACCATTGAAGACTCTCAGGAAGAAGAAGAGATAGATGAGGTGATGTCATTCCTCTCCTCAAACCTTCAAAGAGGAAAAGGAATGTTTAAAGGGAAGCTTCCACTTGATTGTTTTCAATGTGGAAAGGTTGGACATATTGTGACAAGGTGCCCCAAAAAATTCTAAGAGGATGATGATGTTGATGAAATCAAAATTCCCAAAAAGAAGTCTCCAACCTATGGGAAAGGCAAGAAACAGTTCAAGAGAAATTTCTTTAAGAAGAATAACCTTATTTCAAAATAATATGTCAGTTCAAATGAGTCTGAGGTTGAGGAGGTTAAGGAGATAGAGAACTGTAGAGATCGTGGAGAAAATGATATCTTGGAAATTGTCGGCAATTATCAGAATAAGAATGTAACATCCCAAGTAAGTAATGAATAATATATATTTTTATCTATGTCTATTAATGAATTAGATAGTGTTTTAGAGGCTTAAAATGAGAATAAATCCAATCTTAAGCATGGAATACACTAATATTTTTAAAAGATTGTTTTACTGCCTTTTGATGGAAAACCATCTTTTAAATCTATATTTTGACAATTTTAGAAGCTCTATTTTTCAAAAATAAACTTATTCATTATGATTGGGACATCAAAATTTACTTTGTGTGAATTTTTGGTATTTTTCCGATAAAGTTCATTTTTTTAATGAATAGTGAAAAATGTTGTATTTTAATTCAAAACCTCTTTTTAATCTAATTTATTTATATGATTAGATTATATTTTGAATTGGTTTTAAAGTTAAATTACAATATATTTTTACCATTTAATCCAATAGTGGTCGTTGGAATTAATTTCACTTTGAAATTGGACTTAAACTAGTGTCAATCTTTTGATACTTATTGTTTCATAAAAACGCGCTATTTGCTCTGACAGCAGGAATTAATTATTAAATTAATTAGTGCAACTTATATGTTTTGAATTTTTTAAATAGAAATCATATTTAAATTTGTAATATCAAATATAGCTTAGGGTGAAGTTTTGGTTTTTTTCTGGAAAACTTCAATTTTTGATGAATAGTGAAACCACTAAGTGGTACTTATAAAAACCGATTTTTCGTTTAAATGAAAATTTACCACCTCTATGATTTGAATTTCAAAAATCTGACATACATGGTTGTCATTAAGAAGTAAAATGTGGTTCAATGAGATTAAAATAATTTTATGATGAATAGTAACTTTCAAGTTTTTAATCGCAATTAGAGGTAATTAGTGTAATTTAAGGTAAGAATAATGTTTTAATAATATGAGATGAGCTTGACACATGTACTAACCTTATTGGATGTGTCATGGCCGACCAAGACAATCCATGGGTCAACATGGGGACCCCATGGAGCCACTTTGGTAGGAAAATGACATTAATATCTTTTTATTTAATGTTAAAATAAAAATGACACAAACATGAGTTGTTTTACTAAATTTTTTTTACATGGGGTTATTCAAGTCATATGTTTGACTATAAATAGTCATTGGAAAGCTAAAATATTTTCCTACATCATAGTATTTTTTTTATAAATTTTAGACATTAAATAAATTAAATTATTTATGACACCATGATGATGCAACGATTACCTCATTATTTAACGATTTAAATAAAATGAAAAGATAATGTAAAATCTATGACCTACACATGTACAAAACCTATTGGATGGGTAGATTTAGAACCCTTATCACCTTATCCTTGAATTATATCAATGTGGGACCTTTTAAATCCGAAACTCATTTTAAAATAAAGTAACATTTCTTTACTTTCCAAGAGTGCCCATCCACTCCTCTTATAAAAGGACCCCACCTCTACCTCCTTACCCACACTTCCAAAGCCTTTGGATCGGCCAAATCCTGACCATTTTGTCACTACACATCCCTCTCTAACTCCTATAAGCCTCACTTTGGGCAGAAGGCTTCCCAAGGAAGCCTTTGATCTCAAATCAAAAAGAGTTACCCGATTTAAAGGTAATGTCTTCTCTTGTGTTCTTATGTTTTATTTTGCTTCTCCAACCCACTAAACTCTTTTTATTCATTTATTTTGTAACAAAACCAGTATATTACATATACTAGGATGGTGTTATAATAAGTATTCTATCTACACTTACACACACCTACATCAAATGGTTAAAGAACATACTGTTTCCGTGGATGGAGAATTTTTTCCTCACGAAACGATGATTGTTCAACACTCATATATCACCTTCAAAGGTGGCCATTAATATGTCACTATATTTATATATTATATATTATATGTTTATGTTTTACTTAATCTTATGTATTTTTAATTTATGGCATATCTTTATGGTTACCATTATGAGTAAACACGATATCTTCATTTTAGGAAGTGCGGACTACCGCCCCCTCAAAGTGATTTGATTCGTTAATACCATATGTGGTATGTATAAAGGATATATTTAATGATATTATATATGATACCATACTGAAATTAAAATACTATTATGTATCATTATGTTTTAATTCCATAAAATATGAAATAGAAATGAAAGTAGCGTTCATGTGTACGTACGACTTACCGTCTCCTTGAACGATGCATTTCATTTTTTACCTCTAAACGTTGTGTAATATTATAAATGAATGTATATAATGGATATATATGATATATATGATATATAAATCACGAGTATAACTCTGGATATAATGGATACATGAACAACTTGTAATTATAAAGAGCATATTTTGACTCAAGTACCAATGATCGTTAAAACGACCGTTATTAACTAAAACAATTACATAGTGTTCATGACATGGTAATAAGTGATATAAAAGGAATAATGAAATTGAAAAAGGTTCTTAAGAAAGTAGAAATTAACTCAAGTTTATTATTCAGTAGATTAAATAATGATCAAGTCAAGTCGGATACGAGGTATGGGACTTCATCTCAATCTTCTTTCATTGAGGCATATTTCTTTTATACACAACCTTCTTTTATACGGTGTATAAACCCCTTTGACTTTTACATTTATTCAAAAGGAATCTTTTTTATACGAATATTTTACTAAACGACAAAAGGGAATTTATTTTTGTCATACGTATGGGGCGACAACGACTTCTCCACCGCCGTGACCATTATTTGAGTTTCGGCTTCCTCTACAAGCCATACTTTTTTTAAAGAAAAATAAATACCATGTTTTAATTTTATTTTATTTTGGTATTGAAAATGGGTGTCATAATTTTTTTATATCAATGTGTTGTATAGATATCTTGTGATTGAAAGGTGGAAATGTTATGTTTCTTTTATGCATGTTTTATGTGATAAGAATTTGTTGTGGTTCTTGGGCATTATTATGAAGACGAGTGGTTCCGTGATAAACTAAGGGAGGGTGAGCCTGATATAGCTCTCCAATGCATTGGGTAACGCGAAGGAGTGAAACGTTAAGGTTTCTCCGATGAGATTTAGGGAATATATTCTGATGGGTATTCCAAACGTAACCAAGAGGGTTACTCCCTACGTAAGAATGTTATGAATGCCCCAAGTTACCTTTATATATTATGATTTCTACAATTTATTCATGATTTGATGAGGTATGTTAAAGTGCCCATGTTTTATGGGTAAAGCATGATTTCATTATTATGTATATATGAACTCATGTTTCCTTTCCATATTTTTATAACCCTTACTGAGCTTTTTATGCTCATCCCAAGTTTTTGAAATGTTTTTCACAGGTCAAGGGAAAGGTAAATTATATGATGATAGTGTCAAGGAAGTGTCAAGAAAGAATCCATGTTTTATTTTAAATATGTTTCCATTGATGGGAAAAAATGAATACTATCTTTTTTGTAACCACTTTTCTTAAATGTGGAATGTAATACAGGTTTTATGATCTAATTCTCTAAAACTATAAACCTGAAAATATCCTCAATGTGAATTATTCATTTAATTCAATATTATGTAAGGTTTAAGGCCGGGGCATTATAGTTGGTATTAGAGGTCGGTTTAGATAACTTTAAGAGTTAGAATTTTATTAAATTATTATCCAAAAATATTTTTTATGGTCAAATTGAAATGATATAGCATTTGAAGATTACCATGTTGGTTCTCCTAAGATATTTCTATGTTAAGAATGGTTTTTCATAGAGGGAACAAAACAGATTTTCTGGGAAAGCATACAGAGGGAAATGATCTTTCAAATCAGTATCCTGAGATGGTCAGAATCAGAACTAAACAGTTTGTTATAGTGATGGCTCAGATGACTCAGGTGAAAATGTTGGTTGTTTTTATTGATGATATTTTGGTGTTTTATAAAAGTAAAGAGGAGCATGAAATATATTTTACGGGTTATTTTGCAAACCTTAAAAGAAAAGAAATTGTATGGGAAATTCAGCAAGTGTGAGTTTTGGTTGCAACAAATTTCTTTCCTTGGTCACACTATTTCAAAAGATGGGATAACTGTTGATCCTGCAAAAACAAAAGTTGTCGAAGAATGGCCAAGACCCACAAATGTAACTGAGATTCATAGTTTCCTTGGTTTTGAAGGCTATTGTCGAAGGTTTTTTAGAAAGTTTTCATGGTTATCTAGTCCAATGACTAAGCTAACTCAGAAGGGTGTTAAGTTTATCTGGACAAAAGAATGTGATGATTGTTTTTAGGAACTGAAAAGAAGATTGGCGAATGCTCCAGTTTTGGCACTACCTTCCAGGAATGGTGAGTTTGTTATATACAATGATGCTTCATTGAAAGGACTTGGTTGCATCCTAATGTAGAATGATCAGGTAATTTCTTATGCTTCATGACAGTTGAAAACTCATGAGGTAAATTACCCTACACATGATTTGGAATTAGATGCTGTTGTTTTCAATTTAAAAATTTAGAGGCATCATTTGTATGGAGTAAAGTGTGAAATATATACTGATCACAAAATTTTAAAGTATATATTCACTCATAAAGAGTTGAACATGAGACAGAGGAGATGGCTGGAATTAATCAAGGATTATGATTGTACAATTCATTACCATCCGGGAAAAGCAAATAAAGTGGCTGATTCTTTGAGTTGGAAAAGTAATGTTTCATTAACCATGATACGTTTGGAATGAGATCCTTTGGTTTTTGATTTGATGAACTTTGGCATAGAAGTTGTTGGTGCAGGAAGTTCTTCTATTTTGTTTTAGGCATCAGTGATATCATCTCTATCAGACGAAATCAAGCAAGCACAGAAGCAAGACAGTGAGTTGCAGAAAAAGGTAGAGCTGGTTCAGAAGGGTATGTTGCCTAAATTCAACATTGATAATGATTGTGTTTTGAGATTTGGGAAGAGATTGTGTGTTCCTTGTGATTCACAGTTGAAGAGAGAGTTGTTATGTGAAGCTCATAGTTCTCCATTTTCAGTTCATCCTGGTAGTACTAAGATGTATAGAGATCTTCAGGAGTATTACTGGTGGGACAGAATGAAAAGAGATATTGCTGATTTTACTATGAAGTGTTTGACTTGTCAACAGGTTAAAGCAGAGAGGCAGTTACCAAAAGGGATGCTTCAACCTTTACCAGTGCCAGAGTGGAAATGGGAGAATATATCCATGGACTTTGTTGTGGGATCACCAAAGACATCTCGAGGTAATAATGAAATATGGTTTATTGTTGATTGCTTGACAAAATCTGCTCATTTCCTTGATATATGAGATACTTTTTCCCTAGACCAACTTTCCCATTTGTATCTTAAAGAGATAGTCAGATTATATGGAGTTCCTATCTCCATTGTATCCGACCGTGATCCAAGGTTCACTTCTAACTTTTGGAAAGGCCTTCAGAAGTCGTTGGGTACTGAATTAAATTTTAGTACAGCTTTTCATCCTCAATCAGATAGGCAATCAGAAAGAACGATCCAGACATTGGAGGATATGATAAGTGCTTGTTCGATGGATTATCAGGGAAGTTGGGACCAACATCTTTCTTTGGTTGAATTTTCTTATAATATCAGTTTTCATTCCAGTATACAGATTCCACCATTTCAGGCATTATATGGGAAGCAGTGTCGAACTCCAGATTTCTAGGATGAAGTGGGTGAAAGGAAGTTAATGGGAACAGAATTGGTAGAAGAGTTGGCATAAAAAGTTCAGCTGATACAGAAACACATGAGAACAACTCAGAGCAGGCAGAAGAGTTATGCGGACAATAGGAGGAAGGATCTCTCTTTTGAGGTAGGTGATCATGTTTTTCTCAAAGTATCACCATGGAAAAGTGTGATGCGATTTGGTAAGAAAGGAAAGCTGAGTCCAAGGATCATTGGACCATATGAAATTCTGGATAGAGTTGGATCAGTTGCTTACCGAGTGGCTTTACCTCCGAGTTTATCTCAGGTACACAATGTTTTTCATTTTTCAATGTTAAGGAAGTACATGCCAGATCCATCTCATTTTTTGAGTCTAGAGATAGTTCAGCTGGAAGAGAACCTTTCTTATGAGGAACAACCGGTCCAGATTCTTGACCATAGGGAGAAAGTGTTACGTAATAAGGTGATTCATCAGGTAAAGGTTTTTTGAAAAAAACACATGATTGAAGAGGCAACATGAGAATCTGAAAATGCAATGAGGGATAAATAACCCCACTTATTCGATAAGTAAATGAATTGCAGGGACGCAATTTTCTAAAGGGGGAAGGATGTAACATCCCAAGTAAGTAATGAATAATAGATATTTTTATCTATGTCTATTAATGAATTAGATAGTGTTTTAGAGGCTTAAAATGAGAATAAATCCAATCTTAAGCATGAAATACACTAATTTTTTTAAAAGATTGTTTTACTGCCTTTTGATGGAAAACCATCTTTTAAATCTATCTTTTGACAATTTTATAAGCTCTATTTTTCAAAATAAACTTATTCTTTATGATTGGGACATCAAAATTTACTTTTTGTGAATTTTTGGTATTTTTCCGATAAAGTTCATTTTTTTAATGAATCGTGAAAAATGTTGTATTTTAATTCAAAACCTCTTTTTAATCTAATTTATTTATATTATTATATTATATTTTGAGTCTGTTTTAAAGTGAAATTAGAATATATTTTTACCATTTAATCCAATAGTGTTTGTTGGATATAATTTTACTTTGAAATTGGACTTAAACTAGTGTCAATCTTTTGATACTTATTGTTTCATAAAAACACGCTATTTGCTCTGACAGTGGGAATTAATTATTAAATTAATTAATGAAACTTATATGTTTTGAATTTTTTAAAATAGACATCATTTTTGAATTTGGAATATCAAATATAGCTTAGGGTGAAGTTTTGGTTTTTTTCCTGGAAAACTTCAATTTTTGATGAATAGTGAAACCACTAAGTGGTACTTATAAAAACTGATTTTTCATTTAAATGAAATTTTACCACCTCTGTGGTTTGAATTTCAAAAATCCGACATACATGGTTGTCATTAAGAAGTAAAATGTGGTTCAATGGGATTAAAATAATTTTTTGTTGAATAGTAACTTCTAAGTTTTTAATCGCGATTAGAGGTAATTAGTGTAATTTAAGGTAAGAATAATGTTTTAATAATATGAGATGAGCTTTACACATGTCATAACCTTATTGGATGTGTCATGACCGAACAATACAATCCATGGGTCAACTTGGGGACCCCATGGAGCCACTTTGGCAGGAAAATGACATTAATATCTTTTTATTTAATGTTAAAATAAAAATGACACAAACATGAGTTGTTTTGCTAAAATAATTTTTACATGGGGTTATACAAGTCATATTTTTGACTATAAATATTCATTGGAAAGATAAAAGGAGTTATTACATCATAGTATTTTTTTTATAATTTTTAGACATTAAATAAATTAAATTATTTGTGACACCATGATGATGAAGCGATTACCTCATTATTTAACGATTTAAATAAAATGAAAAGATAATGTAAAATCTATGACCTACACATGTCCAAAACCTATTAGATGGGTGGATTTAGAACCCTTATCACCTTATCCTCTAATTATATCAATGTGGGACCTTTTAAATCCGAAACTCATTTTAAAATAAAGTAACATTTCTTTACTTTCCAAGAGTGCCCCTCCTCTCCTCTTATAAAAGGCCCCGACCTCTACCTCCTTACCCACACATAAAAAGACTTTTTCTCAGACAAACCCTGCCCATTTTGTCACTCCACATCCATCTCTAACTCCTAGATGCCTCACTTTGGGCCTAAGGCTTCCCAAGGAAGCCTTTGAGATCAAATAAAAAAGAGTTACCCGATTTAAAGGTAGTGTCTTCTCTTGTGTTCTTATGTTTTATTTTGCTTATCCAACCCCTAAACTCTTTTTATTAATTTCTTTTGTAACAAAAACAGTATATTCCATATACTAGGATGTTTTTATAATAAGTATTCGAGCTACACTTACACACACCTACATCTAATGGTTAAAGAACATACTATTTCCGTGGATGGCGAATTTCTGCCTCACAAAACGATGATTGTTCAACACTCATATATCACCTTCAAAGGTGGCCATTAAGATGTCACTATATTTATATATATTATATATAATATGTTTATGTTTTACTTAAGCTTATTTATTTTTCATTTATGACATATCTTTATGGTTACCATTATGAGTAAACGCGATATCTTCATTTTAGGAAGTGCGGACTACCGCCCCCTCAAAGTGATTTGATTCGTTAATACCATATGTGGTACGTATAAAGGATATATTTAATGATATTATATATGATACCACACTGTAATTAAAATACTATTATGTATAATTATGTTTTAATTCTATAAAATATGAAATAGAAATGAAAGTAGCGTTCATGCGTACGTACGGTTTACCGTCTTCATGAACGGTGAATTTCATTTCTTACCTCTAAAAGTTGTGTAATATTATAAATGCATGTATATACTAGATATATATGATATATAAATCATGAGTATAACTCTGGATATAATGGATACATGATCAAATTGTAATTATAAAGATCATATTTTGACTCAAGTACCAATGATCGTTAAAATGACCGTTATTAACTAAAATAATTACATAGTGTTCTTGACATGGTAATAAGTGATATAAAAGTAATAATGAAATTGAAAAAGGTTCTTAAGAAAGTATAAATTAACTCAAGTTTATTATTCAGGAGATTAAAGAACGATCAAGTCAAGTCGGATACGAGGTATGGGACTTCGTCTCAATCTCCTTTCATTGAGGCATATTTTGTTTTATACACAACCTTCTTTTATACGGTGTATAAACCCATTTTACTTTTACATTTATTCAAAAGGAATCTTTTTTATACGAAGCTTTTACTAAATGACAAAAGGGAATGTTTTTTTGTCGTACGTATGCGGCGACAACGACTTCTCCGCCGCCGTGACCATTATTTTAGTTTCGGATTCCTCTACAAGCCATACTTTTTTTAAAGAAAAATAAATACCATGTTTTACTTTTCTTTTATTTTGGTATTGAAAATGGTTGTCATAATGTTTTTATATCATTGTGTTGTATTGATATCTTGTGATTGAAAGGTGGAAATGTCATGTTTTCCTTATATATGTTTTATGTGATACAATTATGTTGTGGTTCTTAGGCATTATTATGAAGACAGGTGGTTCCATGATAAACTAAGGGCGGGTGAGCCCGATATAGCTCTCCAATGCATTGGGTAACGTGAAGGAGTGAAATGTTAAGGTTTCTCCGAAGAGATTTAGGGAATATACTGTGATGGGTATTCCAAACGTAACCAAGAGGGTTACTCCCTAAGTAACAATGTTACGAATGTCTCAAGTTACCTTTATGTCTTATGATTTTTATTATTTATTCATGATTTGATGAGGTATGTTAAAGTGCCTATGTTTTATGGGTAAAGTATGATTTCATTCTTATGTATATATGAACTCATGTTTCCTTTGCATATTTTTATAACCCTTACTGAGCTTTTTATGCTCATCCGAAGTTTTTGAAATGTTTTTCACAGGTCAAGGGAAAGGTACATGATATGATGATAGTGTTAAGGAAGCGTCAAGAAAGAATCCATGTTTTATTTTAAATATGTTTCCATTGATGGAAAAAATGAATACTATCTTTTATGTAACCACTTTGCTTAAATGTGTAATGTAATACTTGTTTTATGATCTAATTCTCTAAAACTCTAAACTTGAAAAGATCATCAATGTGAATTATTCATTTAATTCAATATTAAGTAAGGTTTAAGGCTGAGTCCTTATAAAGAATGAAACCAAAGCTGATGAAGAAGAAGAAGAAGTTGTGGGAAGAGTTGATATGAAAGCTGATTTAGAGGTTTCTATTGAGGAGATAGATGTTTGGAGAGCCAAAACAAAGAAATCCAATAATGCTGTTCATGACGCCAAACTCAATATACAGTAGCAGGAAGAAGAGAATTCTGAGTTGATGGAAGAAATTGAGAAACTCAAGTCATCAACACCAGAGGACTCGGAATTAGTTAGTGAGTATAAAATAAAAATTTAAGAACATAAAAGGTATCTCCATAGCTTGAATATCACAAGGAAAGATCAAATCAAGCGTATTGAAAAACTTGAATGAGAAGTTTTCGGTTTGTGGAAAAAGGTTAAATATCAAGAAAACCTCTTGGCTCCTGCTGGGTCATCAGGAAAGCAAATCACTCTGAGAAGCTGAAAGTGTAGAATAGTGGTTCAGCAGAAAAAAAGAATCAATTATGTTCAGATGCTATGGACGATGGGGGTCTTGATCAAAAAAAAGCTGTGAAAATTGACGTTAGATCGCAAGCACCCATTCCGAGATTGAAGGTTGATTTGGGAACAAAGAAAAATCAGAATATTAAAAGTTCCAAAAGAGAAACTCATAGTGCAGAAGTAACACGAAGGGATTCACCTTACATTAAGTGTTATTGTTGTGGAAATATGGGACATTCACAGTATGTGTGTTCCATATCCAAGATATATCGAAGGGAATAAGAAAAAAGGTTGCAACCAAACAGAGAATGGTTCACTAAAACATATTTTTAAGGACACTGTTTTTGGTGTGGAGGATTTGGGAACATGGCCAGGTACAACACTTCGACCATACAAAGGAATGCTCCAAAGTAGAACCAAAATGTTCACAAGTAGCAGATTAATGAACCAACATGTGAGTTAAAAATAAAAAATAGATTTTCACCTTTGAAAGATGAATATGGTCCATCATACTCTGAGAAAGAAAAGAAGGTTCAATCCATGCTGAGTGTGAAGGAAAAAATATGGACCAAGAAGAAGAAGTATGAGAAGGCCATGGTGGTATAAATTTCCCTTAAGGCATCTGATCGCTATGGTGTGTGGATCCTTGATAGTGGTTGCACATCTCACATGACAGATAATAAGGATCTTGTTATAGGTGTAAAATATGACAATGAAAGAGTTTTAAAGTTTGTAAATGATGAATACCTAAAGATTATTGGCTCTAGAAAGGACAAGTTTGGGGGAAAAGGGATGAGACGTGCTGATGTCTTAGTAGTTGAATGCCTCCGTCACAATTTTCTTAGCATTAGTCAACTATGTGACTCAGGGAATTCTATAAGGTTTACTAAGAAGATGCGTGTCTTCAAAGGAAGAGATGGGGCAGTCATTCTATAGTGAAATAGAACAAAGGGAAATCTCTACTTAGTAAGTGGAGAAGAAGATATGTGTTTTCTATCCAGAGATGAAGAAAAAAAGCTATGGCATAAACGACTTGGTCATCTTTTCCAACCATACCTGGAAGATCTGGTAAAGTGTGATGTAGTAAGAGACCTCCGTAAGATATCCCATGATCATACTCACACGTGCGATGCATTCCAACAAGGAAAGATCATCAGAAATACATATAAGAAAAAGGAAAAGAAGTCAACAAGAGTGCTTGAATTGGTGCATGCTGATGTTTTTGGTCCTATCACACCAAGAGAAATTAATGGAAAGAGGTAATATATTATTTTAATTGAAGAATATAGCAGAATGTCATGGGTATTTGTTATTGCCCATAAGTCTGATGTGTTCAGATGCTTAAAACAGTACCAGAGGGAGTGTGAAAGGATGCTTGAACAACGAATTTTGAAGTGTTGTACTGACAATGATATGAAATTCACAAATAGTCAGGTGGAAGGCTATCTTGAGAAACATGGGATAAGGCATCAAGTTTCCTCAGTAAAAACTTCTCAACATAATGAAGTGGTTGAAAGGAGAAATTGGACCATCAACAACATGGCCAGAATGATGCTCTTTGAAAAAGACCTACGAGATAAATTTTGGAAGGAAGTAGTTTTAACATCATTCTACATTTCTAACAGGGCTCTGTTGTGACCAAATGAAGGAAAGACTCCATACGAGATGTGGTATGGAAAGAATCCAATGGTGAAATACTTTCAAATATTTGGAAGTAAGTGCTTTATCCTCAACAAGGAAAAACATAGGAAATATGAGTCACGAGGTGATGAAGGGATATTCTTTGGCTACTTATAAAAAAGTAAGGCATATAAATGCTTTAACAAAAGGCTAGAAAAAGTAGTTGAGAGCAATGATGTCACTGTAGTGGAGAATGAGGAGATCATTCAACAGTGCAGTGAAAAATTTCCTGATGAGAGTGATGAGGAAGAAAGCAATGTAGGGGGAGCAGAAGTGGATGATGTTGATTCAGAAGAAGATACTGATGATGAGCATGAGGAAGTAAAATCTGTTTATGCACAAAATCCAAGGAGTCAAGCTGAAATTGATAGGAAGAATATCATTGGTGATCAATCAGCTCCAGTTCAGACAAGATGAATGAAATCAATACAACAGACATCTTTTCTATCTCAGGTTGAGCCGAAATGCTTCGTTGATGCAGCAGAAGATGAAAACCGGGTTTAGGCAATGAGTGAAGAGTTTGATCAGATTGATAAGAATCAAACCTGGGAGATTATTTCAAGTCCCACAAACAAGAATGTCATCAGGACTAAATGGATTTATCACAATAAGATGAATGAAGATGGAACAATTATTTAGAAAAAATCATGATTGGTGTGGAAAGGATACTCCCAGATAGATGGAATAGATGTTGATGAGACATTTTCACCAGTTGCAATACTAGAGTCAATCAGGTTATTTCTAGGCATTGCAGTGCAACAGAAGTTCAAAGTTTTCCAGATGGACATGAAATCTACATTTTTGAATGGGGTTCTATAGGAAGAAGTGTATATCGAGAAGCTAGATTGATTTCTCATTCATGAGGATGAGAAAAAGGTTTTCAGACTCAAGAAGGTGTTGTATGGGCTGAAATAAGCACCAAGAGCATGGTACCCAAGGCTTGATCAGTACTTGAAGAAGCTTGGTTTATAGTGGGAGGTAGTTGATTACAATATCTATTTCAACAACAATAGTAATCAAAGGATGATGGTCCTAGTTTATGTCAACGACATAATATTTGACGGATCAAATGAAGCTTAGTGCAGAAAGTTTTCCGAATTCATGAAAAGTGAGTTCGAAATGTCAATGATTGGAGAGATAACATTTTTCCTTGGTCTATCGGTGACACACGTAAAGAATGGAAAATTCATTTCTCAATCTAAATATTCCAAGGAAGTTTTGAAAAGATTTGGAATGGAAAATTCCAAGGAGATAAAGACTCTAATTGCTACCCGGATGAAATTATCGAAAGATGATAATGGCAAGGCAGTTAATATCACATAATACAGGTAGATTATTGGGAGTTTACTGTACCTGATAGCAATGAGACCTGATATTGTTTTTTCCACATGCCAAGAAGCACGATATCAAACCAATCCCGAGGAAACCCACATGATTGCAGTGAAAAGAATACTTTGTTATATCAAGGGCACAGTGGACTTCGGCTTGATGTATAATGAGAAATCTCAGACAGAGTTATTGGGATATACTGATGCAGATTGGGCCGGTTCAGCAGATGACAGGAAATCAACATCAGGAGGTGTATTTTATATTGTTGGACTATGTATTTATTGGCCCAGAAAGAAGAAATATTTTATTTCACTAAGCACTGAAAAACCTGAGTATATTATGGCCACTCAAGAATGCACACAGTTATAGTGGATGAAGAAAAAACTTGATGATATGGGAGTTGAAGTGATGTCTACAATTAGAATCCAGTGTGACAACTCAAGTGCTATCAATCTCATCAAAAATCCAGTCCATCACTCAAGGACAAAGCACATTGAGATAAAGTATCATTTTATCAAGGAGAAGGTTTTGCAGGGAATAATGAAGTTGGAGTATGTGCCTACAGAACTATAGGTTGTAGACATTATGACAAAATCCTTACCCAATGAAGCTTTTGAGAGGCATCGACTAGCTCTGGGAGTCCAGTCGACTCCTCGGACCTAAAAAAGTGTGGATGTGGGACCCCCTCTCCATGAGGTATGGTGTGTTTTTCCCTAATATGCTAATATGCTTTCTCTACTCTGTTGCAAACTGAAAAGGAGTGACCCTTGGGTTCATTGATAAAGGGGGAGAAATAGTGACTCCTCTAGTGGGAGAAAATGTGGATAAAGAAGGGAGAAAATATCTTAGTCAAAGACATGGGGAGACGCTGACAGGTGGAGCAGCAAGATAGGGGGAGAGCAATGAGACATGGGTGAGTATTTAATCTGACGATGCTAGAAGTGATCGATCAAAGAATAGATATCACGACAGCTAAGGATTGTGATAAAAGCAGAAGATTGATAGTGAGAGAAGGTTTCCAACGATCCGTAATTGGTATCAGTTTAGAAATTGGTATCAGTTTGGTGTCAATAGTTGGTGTCAGGAATGAAGTACTTCATTGATAAAATTTTCATTTACTCTTTTTTCTCATGCCGAGCATTACTCATGTGGGCTTAGAGTACGTGTAAATTGAATCCTTGAATGCTATCAAAATTGCAAGAGGTGAATGGTGGTAGTAGCTGGAAGAAGCCTTAATGAGATATCAAAGTGCATAGAATTTTTATGAGAAGAGTTGTCAACAAACCCAAAGGGGGAGGTTGTTGAGAAAAAATCCCTCACGACATCATTGAAGCATTTTTGAGGTGATTGTGTTTGTTGACAAAGTGGGCCTCCATGTTGTGTTAGTTGAAAAAGTAGACCATGATGTATTAGTGTGTTGACAAAGGGGGTTTACATGGTTATTTTTCAGGTTCAAGGGATTCTTCCAACAATCCATGATTGATTGAAGTACCTCGAGAAAGGAATGAACGATCTGAAGGTGGTACAAAAAGAGCAGATACAAGGTGGCACCGTTTTCCAGTGCTTGCCAAATTTTTGGGCTTGAAAATTAGAAAATAGAGAGATATGTTTTTACCAAAGGGTGGTGTGTGAAAAATTGGAGTGGTGAGTGAAAAATATTGTGGTGTGAAAAAAATGAGCATGGTGCGCTAAAAATATAGTGGCGCAAAAATAATCAGTGTGGTTCATGAAATATCAACGCAGTGCGTGAAAAAATAAAGTGTTTCACAAAATATTTGCGCGGTGCGTGAAATACAAAGGCTGTGTGCAAAATATTGGTGAGTTGTGCGAAATAGAGGGATGAACTTTTTCGCACTAGAGGTCTTTCGCGATCCAAATCTCAAAAATTGGAAAAGGTAGGATGTGCGCGAAATCATGGAGCCATGCGCGAAAAAAGGCATTGCGCAGAAGATTTTTTTTTTCATGCTTGAAGTGAATTATGCACTCAAGGAGGTTTTTTTACATGGGGTCGATTTTTCCTATAAATATGAAGTGACCCTCCTCCATTCGGTGTAGTTCATGACTTAGAGAATACCCGAGCAGTGGAGTGAAAAATTGAAGTTCGCAAGGGTGTTGCGTGTAAACATTAAGTTTGCGCATAAAGTCTGGTGTTGTGAAAAAAGCTAAGGATTCGCGCAAAACCAGTGGTTTCATGTAAAAGAAGTCATTTGTGCATAAAAGAGGTGTTTCACACAAAGTGGATTTCATGCAAGGTAGGAAAATTACGCACAAGGCAGTGTAGAGGCTGCACATAAAATTTGGAGGTTGCATGTAAAAGAGGTGTTGTGTGAAAATTTTATTACGTGCAAGGAAAAGGAATTATGCACAAGGTGCAGTAAGGGCTACGTGTAAAAATTCAAGTTTCTCGGTACACCCAGTGCAAAGTAAGATTCATCTATAGGTGAAAGTTGTACGTCAACAGAGAATCTATCAACAGTTAAGGATGCAGATTTTATTAGGGATAATGAAGAGACCTACATGTCTATAAATTATGAGTGGATCTTCTGAAGAAGCAGTGAGAACACTTCAGTTAAGAGATCAGTGTGCTTTCATATTGTGAGTGGTTGTAAACTAGGAGGGACAGTGAGTCTGATCCAAACTTGTAAACAGCAGTGCACTTATAGTGGAATTGGTACATCGACACACTGCCAGTGTATGCTCCTTGGATGTAGCCCAGTGTGGGTGAACCAAGTAAAAATTGTTATGTCCTATGCATGATTTAAGGTTTATTCATACTCTGCAATGGGAAGGAGAGAGAAGAGGGTTTTGTCTAACAGCAAAACAAGATCAAAAGGGGAAGTTGTTTTAATTTTTCATACCCTGATTCACCCCCTCGCAGGGTATCTAGCCTATTAGACCTAACCATATTCTTGAAGATCATCTAGAATTACAATAATATATTGTTGAGGTTAAGTAGATCTATTATCATGGTGTGGATGTATCTTGTAAAGAACCCAAGATCCACTTCTAAGAGGAACTTCAAGTCAATAACTTAAATACATATAATGGGACTCTATAAATCTTGTGTGACTCTTGGTATACATGGATATCACCATGAAAATCAATGAAAATAGTGTGAATATGCTAATATAGGTCCTGTGTGTATCTAGAAAAATAATTCCAATGAAACTCATGTATTGAAAAAACTATGAGACTCAATTTTGGTATAAGAAAAACCACCCATTGTAATAATCATTAGATTATATTGTATAATTCTCAATTGGTGTTAACATCAAATCACGGTAAGGATTTGGTCTTTGTATCAAATCATATAAAAATATTGTGTTATTATTTACTATTTTATTTTCATGAATATAATTGATTATGGGAAGGTAAAAAATTATTAGATTCATTTGAACTAATTGGAAACAAAGGTTTAATTCCAAAGGGGGTAAAAGAATCAAAGACGAATTTGGAATTGGTAAAAATTAGTAAACACCTGATTCACCCCTAGGTGTCTACATTGGTCTATTAGGTACATAAATTCCCATTTCATTAACTAGGGTGAGTTAGAAGTTGAAGGTAACGTGGCATTAAATTAATTCCATATCGAGATATGATACCATCATGAGAAGGTGTTCTGTGATATTTCTATTCCTTTGGTTTATATCCTATGGTGGCACGGTGTCTTAGAAGAGTGTATTTGGGAAGATGATTCATAGATGCACACTCAATATCCTGAGTTGTTCAACGTTTTATTTTTTCAAGATGATATGTATGATCTTTTTTTATTTATGAGATGATTGAGATGATATGATTATATTCTCTTTCTGCATGATGTTTCATCAATGTTCTTATAAAAGAGAATTATTTGAGAGGTATTTAATGGGATGGTTGTTTGATACCATTTATTTTACTCTCATCTATGGTTTTGATTATTTATGATTAGAAACATTTGAGAGGTATCTAATATAAGGGATTGGTTTTTCTAAATCCATTCCTTTGTGTTTTCTGGCTTTAGAGGTGTTGGGAGGAAGTTTTGAGGTGTTCTAGAGGTGGAGAGTTTTGTTTTGTATCTATGAATTCCAAAAGTCCTATGGTATTATTCATTTTGGAGGTTGTGGATTGGGAGTTTTTTGGAGATATGGTCATGGGAGCTATCCATAACAGTTCTTGGAAAACCTAGGGTGTGAAATACCCATTTTGAGGGATTTGGTGTGTGAAAAATTTTCCTTTGTAACATATGGATGGGATACCAATGTTTATGGGTGTGGAGTTTGTAGAATTTCCTTGTGTAACACGGGTAAGGGTTAAAATCTCATGTTATGGGTGTGGTTCTTGGATAATTTCCCTATGTGAAACAAGGAAGGATAAAATAACTATTTTGGTGGCCATGGAGTGCATTGTTGAGGAAAATTCTAGTTATACAAGAAGTATAGAAATGGAGAGAATGAGATATTCATGCAGTGGTATATGTCATGGTGATATTAAAATGATTGGAGGATGTTCCCTATTCCATGGTGGGATTCTGAGAGGAGTCATGGTCAAGGGTTCTATGGTAGTGTTGGCTACCAACACACCATCGTGTCAGTTGAGTTTATTCTAAATGGATTAAATGACCACCAATAAGCGGGGGAGATATTTGTTTTGAATTATGGGGTTATAGATCTGAATTTTACCAGATACCTTATGATTGTGGTTGACATATCCATAATGTGATGAAGGCCCATTGGGGTTTATCTAAAAATAAGGGCTTGCATCCCCTATGGTTTTACCTTTCCTAATTTCCTTTGAACATTATGCTGACTCCTAGACCCCTTTGATGTCTTTCTACCATCTCCTAGTGGATACTAACTTTAGAGTTCATGGGAATCAATTTCTCTCTCAATCCAAGGTATTTTTATTCTCTCCTGTGGTCTTTCTTTTTATTCACTTACTTCTCATAGGTTTAAGTAGTGACTTTTCCTAAGTTTTTATTTATATTCCATCATGGTTATTGATGGATCATTATGGATAGGTCCCAAGGAGTTTTCCATCAAGTTTGATAGTGGTTTATTTCTTGTTCCTCTTTTCTTTTATGGTATTCCTCAACACTTCATATTGAGGTGGGGGATTTGAAAACTTATCCGTATTTTGTTTTTGATGTGGAATTAGAATACTTTATCTTTTATGAGTAAATTGTTGAGATTAAATTTAATTTAGATAATAATCTATAACTTGTAATGTAAATATATTAGAAAGGGTCTTATGATCGCATGTGAATTATGTTATGCTTTTGATGGATGCCTCGTGATATTTTCTAGATAATTTATAAATTTAATGTTATGATTATTATTGTTCCTTATCATATTTGACATGCTTAAAAACTAGATAAAAATTTAAAATGGTAAGACAAATAGAATAATTAATGAGCCACATAAAATGGTTTTATCATTCTTTCTTAATATAATTGAACATGGAGAGTCTTTCCTTGAGAATTTATATAGTTGTTGAATATCTTGTTTATGAAACCTAATCATAATGAATCTATTAAATCAAGTTAGTAATGAAAAATATTGTTTACTGTAATTAAATGTTTGGGGTTATTTTTTATCCCAACCTTGTTTTTTTAATCTTGTATGCTTTAATGATATAAAATTGATTTCCCCTTTAAGTTTTTGTGTTGAAATTATTGTTTGTTTACATGAATGTACCTTAGGATGTTAAATCCCTTATTGTGTTTTGATATGTTAATCCTATAAAAATTAGATGATTTAGAAAGGAATGGGTTATTTTTTCCAGTTTATGGTAGTGGTTTAGTGTGGATGGTGATGGGAGGCTTGTCATAGGTTGACAAGAGGTCTTTCCTATTTACTTTTTTTTGTGGTGTTAAGTATGGTGGCCATTGGTTGAGAGGTTTTATTTCTGGTTTTTACTATTATTTTTTATTAAAATCAGTTGTTTCTTTAAAAAATATATATATTTCCGTTGGGTATATCTCTTCCTTAAGATTATATTCTTTCAAGTCTTAGAATACCTAGGATTATAGAATGGTAGCTGAATTTTAAATTAATTTATGTGAATGAGTGTTGGTGATGGTAATGATTAATTAATTAAAATCCATTGATTGGTTGGATAAATGTTTTAAGATTAAGGGTTGAAACTTGAAATTGGAAATTTTGAATAATGAATCCCATTTGGATTCAGGTGATTATGCAATGTTAAATCAGAATTAAAGAAGGAATTATATAAAGTAAATAGTAATTGTTAAATTACTAGATGATTCATGATGATGCAATTTGATGACTATATTCTTAGTTGATCATTATATTTATTGTCCTAGATATGGAAGATTTTTTTTTCATGAGGGACATTAGATATAGTTCAAGTATAGGGTAAGATATTTTTTATTAGAATGGGTTTTTTCTATGTTTTAATTATTCTATATTATTTCATAGGCCCCACTACATGGGTTAGTGTAGTAGACAATTGCCTTTTTTCTATGGGTTTTTACCAATATTTAGAATACCAAGGATACACATGGATAACTACTCTCCCATTCTATACTATACTCTAAACGTATAATGTATGTTATCATATCTGGGATCTAATGTATTAAAGTATAGGGTATGTTCTCACACGAGTGGTGATTACTCTAAGTTTTGTCTACATGTATTGTAGATATAATGAATATGGTTACTATAGGTTTACATTGGTATGGATTGTAATGTATTGAGATATAGTGCATGATTACATGGGATATGATGGATTCTAGTATTACTACATGGTCATGGTTGTGATAGGATGCATGGGGTGTAGGATATGATGGGTTAAATAGGGTGTAGGATGTGATATGGTTTCTTGAGGGCAAGATGACATATGAAGGTGGTTGGATAACCAAGACATAAGATGTTGGGATGAGTGAGAGTAGTTCAGTTGGAAAGTGGGGACATAGTGCCTTATTATATACATACTTTTGATACTATGTTACCTATTTCTATGAGTTAAAAGTTGAGTGAGACTTTGTGAGGTTCATATATAGAACCCTTAATTTAGATAATAGGTTGATTTCCCTTGTTTATTCACCATGATTTAATATACTTATTTCAAATTTTCATGAGGTTTTTTGAGAATTATTCTATTGAGTATACTTTTATACTCAACTATATATATATAAATCTATTTTCAGGTCTAAATGGGTTGGTTGGTGATCACGCTAGGTGTTACTATCTTGTAGTGGTTTTTATAGAGGTGTTAGAGTTCATGTTCACTACCTAAGTATTTTTTTCAAGGTTTAATTTAATTTTTTCCACTTAAATGAAATTTCATGTATTGAGATTAGATATTTATTTATATAATGCAGTTGATTGTTGGATTATAATCATTTATTGGTATATATTGAAGGTGATTCATCACTTTTATTACATTTTATACCCTCAGTACTAGTCACCAACCTATGGCCTATTGGAGGTTGGCTTCAGGGGTCACTCCCATCTTCACTACCAACCTAGGAGGGTAAAAGTAGAGGGGTCCATGAAAATCCCCATGTTAATAAAACAATTCCATAATGATCTAGTGTAATTTTATTTTAATCCCAAACACGAATATCATAAAATTAGAGGATAACAAAGGAGAGGAACCAGAAAATGTGAAGAGTCATTTTTACATTAGTTGAACATGATGAAGCTTGGTTGATCCACCTTGGATAATTGGATGACAATTACGGAAGAAATGAGTGAGGGTAGGGGGGTTCTTCCCTATAGTTTTTCTATCTCTAAGAGAAGACTTTTTAGATGGGTCTTAATATACAATAAAAAAACCATTTTACTCTCCCTTTTTTAAAAAATTGTGTTGATCTCTACTGAGTACCCGATATACACTAACTAGGTACCCAATGGAACTCACATAAGGGATACCCATATTCCCACCCTCCTTGGTACCAAGTGTAATTTTCTATTTTTTTCAGATCTACTAGTTGTTATCAAGTACACGATGCAGTCTAACTGGGTACCTGATATCCACTATAATCCTTTATGGTTAACCATTTCAACTATCTATAACACATGGAACTCAAAAAACTACCTTTAACATTACAATATCTATAATAACACCCTTAAATTATATACCAACCCTTGGAATTATAATTCAAATATCAATTTTTAATGCCAGTGATGCTTTAATTCAAAAAATTCAAAATTTCCCTGGTTTTTCCATAATGTAATGATGAAAGTCATTAAAAAATACCCACAATACATATTCTCATCCCTAATAAGTTCCCATGAACATAACCTGACTTCTATATAATACACTAAATATAGATACTACCATTTATTCTTAATTCTGGACTAGGTACCATAATGTCACCTGCTTACTCGATCCATCCAAACTGGATTTTTATTGAAAACCGATTCTATTACCATTAAAAAACTTTAGTCTTCCTTTGAATGAACTATCCAACATCAGTATCACATCACAATATCTTATTTCACATTAAAAACATTATTTGTCCCTTTATTAAATTTAATTCCTCTAGAATCTATGTTTTCTACTCACCATGACACTATATACCTTACTTGATCCATGGTTTTTCCATCCAGGTGGCATCAAAAAAAGATTTATGTATTTTATCTTATGCTCAGCCTTAGTTTAATAATAAAATTATATCACAATTTAGTCAATAAAAATATTAAATTTACCTATTAATTATATATAAATTCCAACCTTAGTGTAAACAGAGCAACTTGATAGAATTTTCCTACTTAATCCTCGATATCTGAAGAGAAACCCCAGTCACCCAATTCAATAATTTAAATAAACCCATAATTTGATGATACTTATACTATTTTATATAATAGGATAATATCCACTTTAATATTACTATAACCTTGGTCTCTCAGACACCCACTTTCTTGAAGACTACATCCCTCATAGATCATTTTCCATGAGCCTCACTCATCAAAATACATCTATCTCTACCCACAAGACCTACTCTTGGGTTATATAATGCCAAAATATTTTGAATTGAAAACTTACTACTATTATTGAACCTTGGTTACCATATCCAATCATTGACATTCTTGATTCCCCGAGGATATATAACTTTCCACCATCAAACAAATTTATATATATCTCAATGACTCACAACTACTATTCATTACTTACTAAATCTACAAAAAAATGACTTATACCAATAAAAATTTATTGACAGATAACACATCTATTAGTAAAAATGGGTAATTATAATAGATATTACGTTTTATTGGTATTTATTTTAAGTACCAACACTTATTTTTACCAGAAGATATATCTTTCAATATTAATCATTTAACACCAACAAATCTTTTACCAACATTTAAAATCTATTGCTTTATCATACCAATACCAACATTTTTTTACCAACACATGAATCTATTATTAATGATAAATATTACCAACAAGTATTTTACCATTAATAAAATCTATTTCAATAATAACTCAATGATAATAACCAATTAATAGAAACCAAAAATTTTATATAGATTATTTTTTATGACCAAAGTAAATATTTACTTTTAGAGGTTTTATTGAAAATATGTCGTTAATTATTTTCAGTTTTCAAATTTTATCTAAGTATAAATGGTGCCTATATTTTATAATTAATTTCATTTTATAAACATTTAGATACTTTTTATAAAAAATTTAAATCATTACGATATTTGAATTTAACAAAAATTATAAATAGAAACATGATAATGAATAAAAAAATAATAAACATAATTAAAAAATAAGATCAAATAGATCAATAAAAAATAATACCAACATTGTTTTAAATATGTTGATATATATATTTCACAAATATGTTATAATAGATATTTCACAAATATGTTGAAATAGATCATACTAATACCAACATTAAAAAACATTATTAACTATACATTTTTTACCCTAAAATATGTTGAAATGGATCAATAAAAAATTATACATATTTATTTGAATCCAATAAATTATTTATTAATAAAATATTTGTTTCCATTATAATTAAAATATATATTTTATTTATTTATTTAGAATTAACCCTAGTGTCGGTCATGTCCCCCATCACCCACTCTCACCTCCCGTCGCATCTAGGTCTTATCCCCTCATTATTCCACTCCATCGCTGCCAACCCCCTCCCTCTCCGCTGATGTTGCCTTCTCTCCTTCCCCTCCCCATCGATGTTGTCTCCCCCACATTAATTATTGTCGCACCTCCTCAGCTCCCTAACTCCCCACTGCCCATTAAACTTTCCCACCAATACAGTCTCCCCCTTCTCCTCCCCCACACTCCCAAATTCATCACCAGGAATGTTTACCTCCATCAACCACCCCTTTAGTTTACCGATATTTGTTATTCTTCATCTATTGTGAATTCTCATCCCTTGCTTCCCTAGCTCGTATGATTCTTCATTTTCTCCTTAAAATTCATTGAAATTAAGAAGAAATATTTATTTCTATGATAATTTTATTCAAATACCCTCAAAATATTGACTAGGAAAGGGTAAAATTTAATTTCGGGAAAAAAAATAAATGAATTAGATTTTAAAGAACTTATTGGTCACAGAAAATTGTAAAATTAATGTCCTTGTATCAAAAAATTTTTCTGTTAATTTTGAGTGAATGACTCTATTTTACATTTCATATTTAATGCATTAAAAAACCAAGCCAATCATCATAAAACTGACGAACCACTTCTAAATAGTAGTTATTAATGGGTGAATTTAATCTAATTAATGCTAATACACTGGTTACATTGAATAGAACCCAAGTCTTTGTACTTGAAAATTACTTCCATCACCCTGTTTTAATTTTTTAATGATCAAGGGCCATAAGACAATGAATGGACACTTTTTTGAAATATATATTGACAAGACTCCTTTCATGTATCATTCTAAGGTATGAATGACATTTTAATTTAACTAAAATGTGTTCATTCTATGGATTGTAGTAAAATATACAATCGAAATAAAAATTTCATACAATAGATTGGTGGAGATTGAATGTTTTATATATTAAATCACCCATAATCATCTAATTACAAAGGTATCCATTATTACTTTTTTGAATAATGTTTTACCATTTGTGTTTGGTTAAATTTAATTTTTTGATTTATTGTGTGGAATGAATCAATGTTGTGCTTTTTTCATGGTAAATGTATGATTTTAATTTTATGTTGTGTGTAGATTCAAAATTTTCATTTTATAACATTAATAATCTAGTGTACCATTGAATTTGATATTTAAAGTATACACTTCTAAGAGTTTTTATAAACATGCCTTGTGTTCAAAGATTTAATTAGTAGAACTATGGACAAAAGTTGACATCTTCATTGAATTTCATTTATGCTTTCAAAATCAGAAGGATATTTTTATATCATTTAAATTAGTTTTCCATGATCATGAATCATATTTTTTTGGTATTTAAAATTAATTATTTTATGCATTATTTATAAGTTAGTTTCTTTTTTAATACACTACTAATATTTTCATTGTTAATTGTTAATGGTTAGTTTTAGTTCCCTTGTTAATTACATTTATAACATGGATTTTTATTCATTATTGAGCATTGTTATGTTACAAACTTGTCATCAAATAATGATAAAGTTCTTTTTGAAATATGTGCATTGAATTTTGAAGAAATTTTGGACTTTTCATTTGGGAGTACATAAACTAGGTACATCCAATCGTCTATATTAAATAAGTGATAGTATATAGAAGTACATATTATGTATTACAAATTTTTTTCATGATGTTTTATCAAATGGAAATTAATTGTGATGCTCATGCCATTTCTATAGCCTTTTAGCTTTTTAGGTGTGCTCTGGATCATGTGGGTGGAGTTGTTATGTTTCAATTCCACAATTTCACTAGAGGTTTGTCCTTGGAGTCTATCTATTTGTTTGTGGGAAAATTTTCAACGATTCATGTTAATTGAGGTTATTATAGCCAATTCATATACTTTTACAAGGTTTTAAAGAATTCAATGGGCTGTCTTGAGTAGAACAATCAAAGGCAATCTCAGTGATTGAAGAGTTCCAAATTTCTAGATTTGTTACCTTCAACTGCAATGTTTTATACATTTTTTCATCTATTTCTACTTATGGAAATTATTATATTTTTGTGTATGGGAAGACTGATATTAACTACATTTTATTGAATATTTTTTCAAGGATTATGAAAACTTTCATACTTGTTGAATCTTATTCTTGTTTCTTATAACAATTTGAGAAAACCACATAAAATACTTATTCTTTTTTCTTGTTTTCATTTTTTTACATTGTTTGTTTTTTGATCATAAGGAGATGAAATATACTGAAGAAAATGTTATCAATTGGTTATTATGATAACTTTTTTATGAATTCTATTGTTATATAATTGTTTTTTTGAAATCTTGTGTAATTAAATTATTCAAGACCTATTTTATTAAATGTGATTTGGGGTTTCACCCCTCGTATAATCCATATGATCTGATTTTATACCTTACTATTTATATGGGTATCAAGAATCATGAATAAAACAACACAAACTTGTTATTGCAGTGTGTGAAGTCAATGACTTAGATGTTCTTTCAAGGATTCAAAGAACATTCTCACTCATTGAATGTTATTATTTTTTCTTGTAACCATTTGATTAAATCACATAAATACTTATGCTTACCCCTCTCCTCATTCAATTGGGTTTTTCTATTGGGTAATTATTCCTTAAAAATTCACTATAGATGGCCTCCCAAGTGTCAAATGTGTATTCTTTATATTGGAGTATCCATGTACTTAACTTACCTTAAAGTAATTGGGGAATAATTTCAGACATAACTCCTTTTCAATCAATACCTCCAGAGGGAAAGTATTCATAGTTATTGTGAAATCCTTATGAATCTGTAGGTATCATATCCTTGATCACCATGAAAAGTTGGTAAAGCTTCCAATTGATGTTTTTTAGCACATAAAGTCATTATCTTGGTGATATCGTGATGTTTGAGAAACCCCCTCACTTGGGTAATTTCTAGGCCTCTCAACCTCAATAGAGATTGATTCTAGTATGATTGGAAAATGATAGTGGTGTTGTCCACCAATTTTATCCCACATAGCATGCCATGTTCCTCCTATTTATATACCTTGATAATGTAAAAGACTTGATCCCATGTATGTGAAATTTAATTCATTCATTTAGGGGCTTAAAAATGGATGATATAGAGCTTCTTAATGCCTCAATTGCACCTGAAAATAAGATTTATAGAGTGAGAATTCCAGAAATCTAATCCGTTTAAAAATGTGTAAAAGATTTGCATTCCAATTTGAGTATATATTATGTATGTTTGTATTTTTTAATCTAAAAATATAAACAAATAAATTAAATAATTTTACCTATCCATTATAATCATACCAATTTATGGTTGTGGAAAACAACTACGAATGCACACAAATAAATCTAAAAAAGCAAACACATAAAGGTGTCATAAAATTATAAGAAGTATCTCTATATTGAAATAAATTGTTTTTTAACATTACAAGAACACGAACAAAAATAAAAATGATTGGAAGTTGGTCATGAGTGATTTTTAATTTATGAAAGTATATGTTTTTTTGTAATCATATGTTATTGAATTATTCAGTTCTTATTATACTAAAATAGTTTTTTTTTGTACTTTTACATAATTATTCTTATCTAATTTCATCCCTTACTATTTATCAGGGTATCTAGGATTATTAGTAAGAAAAATATAGAAATGTTGTAGAAAACTTATGTGGATGATCAGATTTGAATATCCTTTTTTAGGTATGCATGATGGTTATTCAAATGTTTCCATGTTTATAGATTTTAATGTTTTCATATTAAAGGATTACATGTTTCTATTTTCATTGTTTTACTAATTTTTAGGATACAGGTTTCTAGGCTTCAGTTTCTAGGTTTATAGATTGAAGGTTGGGTTTACAAGATATTATGTTTTATGTTCAATAGTTTTTAGTTTGTGGGAGACCATGTATGAACAAATATGTTTACAGGTTTTCACAAATAGGTTTATAGGTTTTCACAAACAAGTTTCCACAAATAGGATTTTAGTTTTCACAAACAGGGTTGCACAAATAGGTTTGTAGGTTTGCAAAATTATATTTTTATTTTGTGGGAGCCCATGTATGCCCATGTTTTCACAAATAGGTTTTAACAAACAGATTTTCAAAATCTCATTCTCCCCCAGAAGATATGGATTTTACTAATTTTTATGGTCAATATTTTTTAGTTTTCACAAATAGGTTTTCCGGCTTATATTGTTATTGGTGATGGGTTTCTATGTTATTGGTTACAAAATTACAAGTTTTCCAGTTTGTATTTCATCTTGTTAAAATTTAATTGTTTGTAGGTTTTAGTTTTTAGGTTGGTATGTTAGAGGTTTGAAAGTACCATGATTATTTTTTTACATGTTTTTAGGTAATAATAATCTTGATTAATGGTTTATAGTTTTATAGTTTTTATAGTTTAGGTATATATGTTTACAGTTTTACAGGGTTTTCAATTAATGTTTTTTTATTTTCTAGATTATAGGTCACATGTTTTCAGCTTGCAATATGTAATTTAATCTGTGAACTAAAAAACTTACAATATGAATGTTCACATGTTCAAGTTTTGTTGTTTTGAACCATTATAAACACATCCATGAACTTGTGACTTCATCCATGATTCCAGCATTGATTCACTCATTAAAGATCCCGTTTCTGGTAAGAGTAGTTATTCCCATTACCCAGTTAATAGATTCTTCAAAGTTTTTCTATTAAAATGGTTCATTAGCACCCATTTGTTGATGTTTTACTCTCTTGCAACAATAATTATACTATTACAATCTGTGAAGAGGATGGTTATAGTGATGATTGGAATTGTGTTCAAATATTAGGTCCATTAACTAGAAAAATATGATATCATGGGTACTTGGGAAGTTATTATTTCAAAACTAATTCCATTTATTATTTTTTTATAAATAAAATGGTGTCTTTGAATGTTTATTTCCTTGCTGTGTAGGTACTTCCTTTGTTAAAATTCAAAAGAAAGTTTAACATGAATTCAAGAATTTCAACAAAAATATTTATATCTTATTGTGTAGGTACTAATTTATCTCTATCATGTAAGCGTATTTCTATCACTTTTCTATGTACCTATCTCAATTCCATTTGATTTATTTTCTCATATGTTTGTGCATGAACTAGAGATGGCATGGATGGGGCTAGACTAGAGCTGGAATAGACTGAATCTGGAATAGAATAGAGCTGACATAGATGGGCTGGAGCTGGAGCTGGCATGGAATGGCATGGGATGGAGCTGACATGGATATGGATAGAGATGGATGAGCTAGAATAGACAGGAGTAATAATGAATGGGGCTAGAGCTGGCTTGGATGGGATGGGTCTGTAGATGACATGGATGAGTTGGAGCTATTGGTACTAGAGTCGTTGATGATGATGGGTTGGAGCTCCTATAGTGTTTGATCCTTTTGGGGGGATCCAATGGGGTGGGTGTGGGTAGGGTTTTCTAGAATTGTGGGACATAATTCTAGAATAATCATTGTGGGGATCTAAGAGGATTTTTTTGTAATAAAAATCATTATTAATATAATTAATTCTTGTCTAATTTTGAACATGTGTAAAAATAATCTTCTGTTTAATAATTAAAATATATCTATTATATATGATAAATTAATAAATATATTATGAAATTTTAATGTAAAGAAACATTTATAATTTTTATTTAAGTGTAATTTATAAAAAATATTTTTATATTTGTAATATTATTACCTACAGATAAATTTGTCACCAGAAACTGTTTATAAACCCTTTAACCAATATATATATTATCTATTGGTATTATTATAATTACAAAAAAATCATTTTATTTGTCACACAAAAATTTAGCAATAGATTTTTTACCAACAGTTTAGTGATAGGGACATATATGTTCGTAAAAAGTTTTACCAACAGAAAATTCACCTTTACCAATAGATATGTCCCTGTCGGAAAAAGCGAAATATTTTTTAGTGTAACAGACTCAAAATAAATCTAAAATTACCTAAAAATATCCTTCAAAATATATTATAATGTTAAAACTTTTTCTATATGATAAACTCCCTTTATCCATTCTAATATGGTGGTAATTTTCCACAAAAAATCAATTTTTCCTTTTTTATCTAGCCTAGGAATCTGTCATTTTTACTATAGAAATAATGCTATTAAAAATGGATTAAATATTGCAATCCATAAAAATCATCCTGAAATCCTCCAAATATTTTTCATAATGGGTCTATAAAAAAAAAACTAAACACCATCTATCTCCCTTCATGAACCGATTACATTAAAATCTAAAATTTAAAGCTTGTGTGCTCCAAGGATAGTTTCACTAGAGGTGTCACGACCCGTCCCCCAGGACCTGTGTCGTGACTACCCCAATCCTGCCTTCCATAGGCCAGGGGATGGCGTCAAGCACCGAAAGGCATATTCCCTAAAATGGGAAGGTGTTGACTTTATAAACTGTAAACTCAGAAAAACCAAACACACAACCAGATACAAGCACAAAGTAAACTATATATTGAACTGGGTGTGTATAGAAAGTAAAGGGACTAGAATGCAAGCCCAACTGGAAAGTACAAGAAAAACCGGAAAGTACAAGTAAAACTGAATACAGCTCCTGTGAACACCTGCCAAGGATCCTACCAGATGGGTAGGTACAGCTCTCGAACAATCGTCTTTGTGGATCACCTTGCCAAAGGTCCACCTATGAGAAGTCTCTAGTCCAGGTACCCTCATCCTCAGTTAGCGTTGTCTGTTGTCTACACCAGAAACAACAAGGTGCGGGTGTAGCCCATGCATGGGTGAGTATAACAATACTCAGTAGGGACCCCAAGACCTCCGAAGGTCTCTCAAATCCACAAAGGATAAACCACAAAACATAGAAACCACAATAAACCCAACTTAGGTATGTGCCCATACATATACCTAAGTTATCATAATATACCCACCTCACATAGGGGGGAAGAATACCACACAGGTAATACCACGAAGGTAGGAGTACCACACATGTATCACCATGAAGATATAATACTCAGCTCAAACTAGGTATACAACTATGAGAAACCTGATTATGATGCTGACCCACACAAGATCGCTATAAAAGTTGATAGCCATCCACATGATTCTCTAGGGATGATAACAAATAACATACCTAGTCATAATTTCAAACACCTCGACTACTGGATAACTCCTCCTATATGAAGTACATTGGGCCTACCGTTTCACACAAAGGCACTTCCCACTAACCTTGGACTACTGAGGTACTCCTCCTGTAGAGTATCGTGGGTCTGCCACAACACACAGAGGTTCTCCCCACCATGGGTATACCACGTAACATAGAGGAAATCCCCACCGTGGGTCTGCCACGCCACATAGAGGCGCTCCCCACTAGGTCTGTCGAGTCACTCCAAGTCAAAATAGTCATCAGTCATCAAGTCTCATCCAGTCACAGGGTTCTGTACGTAGCACACTTTTGAGAACCACTCTACAAGACATTCGTCATACCCCAAATTCCCATAAGTCCCACAAAGAAGTATCCTAAAGTTCCATCATGTCATAAAAGACTCAACATAATAGACGACATGTAAATCAGACGCCCGGTCTGTAAGTTATTAGCATTTCTGCTCTGAGGGCCCATTGGATTTGGTGTTCGATCCAACCCAGCTGTACTCCAACTTTATCCAGAACTCAATTGGATTATACCAATAGGACAATATCAATCCAAGGATTCCAGTGCTGTAGGCAGTTTGTCAAACAGACGCTCGGATCACAAGTTATGGACACAAAGGTTAAACTTGGTCCAAATGGGCCCGAGTCTGGTCCGACCCGACCCGACCCGAACTAGTGTTGACCCGACCAATTCAGGTTCAGACTGGTAGGACCAGGCTGCTGTGGTCTTGGCCCACGCTAGGCGCAACCCGTTGGCGTCGTTCTCTCGACCTGGCGATGAAGGGGGAGTGCCCCCTTCTATTCGGAATGGCAACAGGCAGTGCCTTTAAGTGCTTCCAAGTCACCAAGGGACCCAAGCGGGTCCTGTTGATCCGCCATGGCTGGATGGGTGCTCCAGCCAGTCCTCCTCCTAGCGGCGTGGTCGCGCGCCGTTGCTCCGCCATGGCCGGCCTGGTGCGGGCCTCTCTTCGGCCTTCACCGTGGCCTCCTGCTCCTCTGGCGGTGCAGATGCGCGCCCCCGCTCCGCCACGCATCCGACCGAATGCCGGCCGCCACCCTAACCCACAACGGTTGATGTGTCATGGCTTCCTCATCATCCGACAACACAGACGCGCGCCACCCTTCCTTCCTCACAGCCAGCCAGGTGTCAGCCACCGCCTTCTTCCACGAGCCATTGTGGCTTTATTCCAAGCCTGAAAAAATAAAACAATCTCATATTCATGATCCTTGGGTCGAGGGATCCACATCCATATGTCGCGCTCAACAAAATATTGTGTTTCCAGTGTCATTAAATATTTGGCATTGAAGAACGCATGAAGAATGCACAGAGAATCAGAAGATAAGAGGCAAGGTATATGTGCGGGACAATGGCCATGTTAGTTTGGCCATCGTCATTGTGAAACCAGAAAATGAAGAATCAATGAATAAATTCAATCATATTAAAAACAAAACCCCACCTCGATTTCCCATTGGAGGTGGCACGAGGAAGAAAAAGAAGTCACTGAAGATGACGTTGGCATTCGTCACTCCCACAAGATGCTCCAAGGTTGGCTCCACCTTCTTCATTCAGATGTTGTTCTTCATTGGAGGGTCTCCTTTGTTGGAAAGTGTTTTCTCTAAATCTCTCCCTCCAAGTGCTCTCCTTGCCAACAATCTCCCAACCTAGAGAAAGGTGAGGAGCTAACATATTTATTAAACAAATTGAGTTGGCACAAAAATTATGTTTAAGTTGGCACATTTAATTTGGGAGAGAAACCAAGAATCACCTCCCACATTAAATAGGGAGTTAAAAGGTTGGGTGGTCCCCAACACTAATTTCAAAAATGGAGGTTTCAAAAAAAAATATTTTATTTTATTTTTATCCACCCACAAAAAGCCGAAAAAACAAATTTTACCCTCAACCTACTATGGTCGAGGTGAAGGTCTCTTTAAGTGAATATTGGTGCAGTGAGTTCAATGGTGTCCTCAGATTTTAATTCTGAGCACCGGTTCAAATGTTATAAATTGCTGCTCGTGCATTTACTGAACTTACCTGAAAAAAAAGTTTGAAAAATAATTAACAGTCACGCTCGACCCACGTCGATCAAGGTTAGGCTCTGCCTAAGTGAAACATGCCCCAAAAAACACAACAGTACTCTCATAATTCCAATTTCAGTTACCGTTTAAAATTTATAGATTTTACAATAAAATAATTGTCACTTAATTATTTTATTTACGTCCAAAAACTAACTTTTACTAGTGGCTTGTTCCGGCCAATGTTAGTATCTTCCTAAAAAAAGAATACCCTCACAAGTTCAGAAGTGGTCTTGGATTTTTAATCCGAGTTACCATTTGTGAGTTATAAGTATTTGAACAATAAAATAACTTTATTTAATTATTTTGTTTACGGTAATTCCATTTTTAGGTTTTCTCACAGGAGGCCCGCACTGACTAAACTTAAGTCGCTTCTAGGGTAAAACCTCCATCCTAAGCGCAACGGTACCCTCATATTTCTGATCTGAGTAACTGTTTAAGAGTTATTACACTTTTTCAGGAAAACTGATTACGAGTGCTAATTAAAGATTTACAAAACATCGACGGATCAATCTGGGCACTCTAGGCCTCTGAATTGTGTGCCATTATATTTTTCGGTCTCAAAATAATTCCATATAACAAAAAAATTATAAATAATTTCAGGGACATTACATTCTCCCCACCTTAGGGATTTACATCCCTGAAAGCCACAACATGGACTAAGGAATCAAATGGGGGTACTGAGCACAGATCTAAGACTCCTGCTCCCATGTTCTCTCTTGGAGGTTCCCGTGCTGCTAGTGAATGCGCACCAGAGGTATCGCCCACCCATGAAGGACCTGCTCCTGTCGATCCTCAATCTATATGAGAACCTCTAGAAACATCACCCCATCATCAATGTCCAGCTCTCCCCAGTCAAATATCTACAAACCTCGTCGAGGTGAGAATCGTAGGAAGAAATGATCTCCCTCCTCCTATCAACATAAGACTTCTGCCGGTTCTGAGCAGTTTTCACTTGATAACAAGTGAGACATCGTGATACAAAAACTGCCACTGCTTTCTTTATCCATGTCCACTAGTACTGATGCTAAAGGTCCTGGTACATCTTCACCACACCAAGATGTACCGCTAGAGGGGACATATGGAACTCCCTTAACACCTCCTCCTGTAGCGCTACTGGTACCACAATATTTCCTCTGAAGAGGACGTCGTGCTCCCCACCTTTAGAAAATCCATTAGGTGCTTTCCCTGAGGATATTTGAGCACATTGAGCCTCGCAGTAAATGCCCCAATCTATGCCTACCTGACTTGCTGAAGGAGTGCATGAGTGAAAATCCTAGACTGGAGGTAAGCAGCGTCATCTCTATCTTTGAAGGATATCTGCAGTGCGACTAGCTACTCTGACACCTCACTTAGTAGTTGTAGACCAGAACTCCTGCTGAGTGCGTCTGCTACCACGTTACCCTTCCCAGGAGTACAAACTATCTCAAAGTCATAGTCCCGGAGGAACTCTAGCCACTCCTATTAGGAATTTAAAACTGAAAACTCCTTCTGCCACGAGGGTAAGGCTGGCAGACTCATGAGTGATCGGCCGCACCCTCCTATGCAGGAGTTTGTCCTGTGCTGCCTGAGATTCGTTTTTTTTCTGACTAAGGGAAATCCCATTCCAACATTGTAGGTAAACCAAAACCTTTTCCCATAATACAGTCAATCTGAGTATAAACTGTGGATGTCCAGTCCACACCAAATCTAATGAGGTAAGTCCTCGACGCTGCCCCCAAGAGGTTCCAACTGAAACTCTCACTTCAAGGGGTAGATCACACCGCCAGAGTAAGTGTGATTATCGAGTCTCCTTCAAAAGGTATCTCTAGATGTGAGGGTCAAGTCAACGGCTTAACCATAAACTCTAGGTTTTGGAAAAAGTTTGTGGAAGGATGGAATGATTTGTACCTATGTCTATTAATACAACAGCTAGTAATAGAAACATACCATTCATCTAATCATTCCTAGAGCCCTTGGTTCTCACTCCTTGACCATATTAAACTACTCCCTTCCCCTATCCTCTAGCTCCCAGAGCCTGGTGGGGAACAAAAAGGGGGTGGTTGTAACATGTCGAAATGTACACCACCTCATGCTGCTCTCCTAGCTCTGCTTCCACATCTGCTTTTCTACAGATTCATCTGTCCCTAACACTTCCTCTTCCCGAAACATTTTACATGCCTAAGTCTCTAAGACTGGTGTCAATTTCCTGCTTCCCCACTTCTAACATTCTCTAGCTGTATCCTCTCAGCCAAAGAGCATTCAACCATAATGGTTCTCTCTAGCACCCTAACATAAGTAGGAATTCCTAGAGGAAAGGTGTTGGATTGGATATCCCTAAAAACACCTTGCTCAGAGGTTTGAGCCCAGAAGCACTGACTGTACTATATTCATTGAGTAACTAAGATAGTTGGTATGCCTTGATGAATACTCAGCTACCAACATGTCGTCCTTCCAAATCTGTAAAATCTCTAGGGAACTCTCAACCACCTCCTCAAGCTAGTCCTCAGTCTCCTGTTAGTCAGGCTCGCCTTGGAACCTGAGGGGTATCTGATGCTGAAACACGTGTAAGGCACTAAGGCTACATGTTTCCTTTACCATTACTACCGGTTGTAACTGCTCACCAATAGGTAGTGATATAGCCAACACACTACCTGAAGGTACCAACTCGGGCAACGATCCACATACTGAAGCCTCATCACTAAGTAGACCATCCTCATGGTCACTCACTGGAAAATACTAGAATCTAAGATCACCAAATTCTCTACTGGTGTATCAACTAGGCGGAGAACTCTAGACACAGCCTCCAACCAGTCCTCAGCTGCCTGGGAATCTGACTCGCCTCGAAACCTCAGAGGCCTATTTCGCTGGAACTCATGCAACATGCTCAGTCAGTGTGCATCCTTTACTGGTGGGGCTAGTGGCAACGCTCATCCAATGGGTAGTGGTGCTACTTGTACACCAACCGAAGGTGATAATGCCATAAGAGGGTCCTATACCAGTGTCTCTTCACTCGGTGGGCCATCATTGTATACTCTCTCAAGAATCCTAGCTGGCTGTCTACGTGGAGGTATCCTAATAAGGAACAGGTGCACTATGGTCATTAAGTTATACCTAGTGAGATGACTCCAAGGAAATCAAAATAAAAAAAAACTTTTCAAAAACACACGCAATTAGTGTTTTCGTGCGCTAAGTCAGAAATCAGAATTCAGGGACCTGGTGTATGGATACTTCAGTTGCCGCACCAACACTGGACTCCTCAAACTGAAAACCACACTCATAAAACTTAACACTATTTCTTCACAGAAAATATCAGAGTCTTAGTTCTTTATTAGAACCGAACTCCTCTGATACCACTTGTCACGACCCGTCCCCTGGGGCCCGTGCTGTGACTACCCCAAGCTCGCCTTCCATAGGCCAGGGGCTGTTGACAAGTACCGAAAGGCGTATTCTAGAGAATGGGAAGATGATTCTTTTATAAACTATAAACTCACCCAAACGAAGCACACAACCAGATACAAGAACAAATTAAACTATATAGTAAACAGGGTGTGTACATAAAGTAAAGGGGCCCGAATACAAGCCCAAATAGAAAGTACAAGAAAAATGAGAAATTACAAGTAAAAATAAGTAAATATATTGTGAACACCCACCAAGGATCCTACCTGAAGGGTAGGTACAGCTCTTGAATGATCATCTCTAGGGATCACCTCGTCAAAGGTCCACCTATGAGCAGTCTCCAGTCTAGGTACCCTCATCCTCAGTCAACACTTTCCTTCATGTGCACCAGACACAACAAGTTGAGGGAATAGACCGTGAAGGGGTGAGTATAAAAATACTCATTAGGTACCTCGAGACCCCCGAAGGTCTCTCAACTCCATAAAGGATAAACCACAAAACATAGAAACAACAGTCAACCCTAATTAGGTATCGACCCACACATATACCTAAGTTATCAGAATATACCCACCTCACACAGGAGGGAGGAATACCACACAGGTAATAAAACGAAGGTAGGAGTACCACACAGGTATCACCATGAAGATATAAGACTCAGATCAAACTAGGTATACAACTCTGAGAAACATGATTATGATGCTGACCCACACAGGATCACTTTGAAAGCTGATAACTAGCCATAGGATTATCCAGGTATAATAACAAGTAATATACCTAGTCACAACATCAAACACATTGATTGCTGGAGAACTCCTCCTCTATGAAGTATAGTGGGCCTGCCACATCATACAGAGGTGCTTACTACTAACCTTGGACTACTGAGGTACTCCTCTTGTCGAGTACCGTGGGTCTTCCATGTCACACAGAGGTGCTCCCCACCATGGGTCTACCACATCAAATAAAGGCACTCCCCATCATGGCCTACTGAGGTACTCCTCCTGTCGAGTACCATGGCTCTTCCGTGTCACACAGAGGTGGTCCTCTCTATGGTTCTGCCGTATCACATAGAGGCGCTCCCCACTAGGCCTGTCGAGTCACTCCGAGTCAAAACGACCAACAGTCGTCAAGTCTCAGCCAGTCGTAGGGTTTCGTATGTAGTGTTCTTGGGAGACCCACTCTCCAAGACATCAGTCATACCTCAGACACCCTGAAGTCCCAAGAAGAAGTATCCTAAAGGGTTTTCACGTCATAAGGGACCCAACACAATAGACGACGCGTCAATCAAATGCCTGGTCTGTATGTTATTAGCATTTCTGCTCCGAGGTCCCAGTTGGATTTAGGGTTCAATCCAACCTAGGCATACTTCAACTTTATCCAAAACTCAATTGGAGTAAACCCGTATGACCTCCTCGATCCAAGGATTCTGGTGCCACATACGGTTCTTCAAATGGATGCCCGGATCACAAGTTATGGACAGAAAGGTGTAACTGGGTCCAGATGGGCCTGGGTCTAGTCCGACCCAGTCGGACCAACCCAACCTAACCCGGCCTGGGCCATCCCAAACTGGTTCGAGTCGACCTGGCCCAATTAGGGTCCGGGCCGGTTGGCCTGGGTTGTAGTGGGCCCAGCACGCTGGCACGACCCAGTGGCACAGTCCGCCTGAGCTGGTGCCGAAGGGGGAGCATCCCCCTTCCATTTGGAATGGCACCAGGCAGCACCTTTAGGCATTTCCAAGTCACTACAAGACAAAAGAGGGTCCTACTGATCTACCACATCCATTTGGGTGCTTGGACGGTCGTCCTCCCAGTGGCGCGGTCATGCACCGCTGCTCCCCCATGGCCGTCATGGTGCAGGCCGCTCTTCAGCCTCTTCTGCGGCCATACAACTGCAACCTCCTACTCCTCTGGCGGTGTGGACGTGTGCCGCCCTTCCTTCCTTACGGCCGGCCAGGTGCCAGCCACCGCCTTCTTCCACAAGCCATCGAGGATTTTTTCCCTGACAAAAAAAAAACGATCGCATATTCACGATCTTTGGGTCGAGGGCTCCGTGTCCATATGTCGTGCTCAACAAAATATTGTGTTTCCAATGTCTTTAAATATTTGGCGTTGAAGAATGCATGAAGAACGCATGGTGAATCAGAAGATAAGAGGAAAGGTATATGCGTGGGACAATGACCATGTTAGTTTGTACATCATCATTATGAAACCATAATATGAAGAATCAATAAATAAATTCAATCATATTAAAAACAAACCCCTACATCGATTGTCCGTTGTAGGTGGCGTGAGGAAGAAGACGAATTTGATGAAGATGACGTCGGTGTTCGTCACTCCCGCATGACACTCCAAGGCCGACTCCTCATTCGTTTTTCTGGATGTCGTTCTTCATTGGAGGTTCTCCTTTGTTGGAGAATGTGTTCTCCAAAGATCTCCCTCCAAGTGCTTCCCTTTCCAACAATCCCCCAACCCAGAGAAAGGTAAGGAGTCAACATATTTATTAAAAAAATTGAGTTGGTACAAAAATTAATTTTAAGTTGGCACATTTAATTTGGGGGAGAATCCATAAGTCACCTCCCACATTAAATAAAAAGTTCAAGGGTCAGGTGGTCCCCACCACTAATTTCAAAAATGGAAGTTTCAAACAAAACAAAATAAAAGTTGTTTTATTTTATTTTATTTTTATCCTCCCACCAAAAGCTGAGAAACCAACTTTTACCCTAAACCTACTATAGTCAAGGTGAAGGTCAACTTAAGTGAATATCGGTGGTGCGAGTTCAATGATGTCCTCAAATTTCAATTCCGAGCACCGATTCAAAAGTTACGACATGCCGCTCATGTGTTTATAGAACGTACCTGAAATAAAAGTTCGGAAAATTATTAACAGTCACCCTCGACCCGCATTGGCCGAGGTTAGACTCTGCCTAAGTGAAACACGCCCCAACGAACCCAACCGTACTCTCGGATTTCCAATTCGATTTACCGTTTAAAAGTTATGGATTTAATTATAAAATAATTGTCACTTAATTATTTTATTTATGGCCAAAATCTAAATTTCACTGGTGGCCTGCGCCGACCAAAGTTAGTATCTGCATAAAGAAAGCATACCCTTACGAGTTCAGCTATGGTCTCAGATTTTTAATCTGAGTTACCGTTTGTGAGTTATAATCATTTGAAAAATAAAATAACTTTATTTAATTATTTTATATATGGTTATTCCATTTTCAGGTTTTCTCACAGGAGGCCTGTGTCGACTAAAATTAAGTCGCAGATAGGGTAAGCCCGCCATCCTAAGCATAACAGTGCCCTCAGATTTATGATCCGAGTAACCATTTAAGAGTTATTACAATTTTTCAGGAAAAATTATTACACATGCTAATTGAATCTTAACAAAACTTCAACGGATCATTCCGAGCACTCTGGGCCTTAGAATCGCATACTGTCATATTTTTCGGTCTCGAAATAATTTCATATAAAAAAATTTATACGTTATTTATTAGACATTACAAGAGGACTTCCCATCTGAGATTTTCCCCTTTTCATTTGATGTTCCATGACTAACTATCCATTTAAAATCACTCATTGACACTAATTTACTCATTTTATGGTCATTTTTGAAAAACCCATTAATCTCCCCTTCAATACCCACTATATTAAATCCATGGTTATTAAAACCCTTAAAAAATACCATTATTGTTGAAAATATTCTTTTCTAATCATGTCACATTATCTCATTCCATTATATCTACATGTATCACATGAATTCATAACTCTATGTCATAGAATATGTCTTTATTTAATTCGAAGGATGAACTCTAAACTATAAATAAGAACCACTGTACAAACCTCACTCTTAACCCATTCACTATATTTCAATGGAACCCCTAGATGAACTAATGATAGTTTGATTTATAATATAACAAGGTAATGTCCAAAAAACCAAACACTCAATCCCACATTTTCCAAGAATCATTATGATGTCCAAAACATCTTCTCATTTCCCCCCAAACAAAGTTATACCTTCCCATTCACTTCATACAATATATAATAACTGGTCACTTTGATTTTCAGAAATGGAAAAAAATGAACCACTTAACTTTAAGGAATATTAGGTTCAACAATCCCACTTTTAAATAACCCATGACTGACTATATAGTAGGTGAATATACTAATCTTACATTTACTATTAACTCACACTATCAAGGGTTATATCTTACTATCCTAAGGAAACATCAATAATCATCTTAACCCAAACTAGGGTATCTAGACCATATACATCTAAAACCCAAAAACTACCATCTACATGGATATCATATATCATACATGAATAACTATGATATCATAATATCAAAGCAATAATATGAAAAAACCAACCATAAATTTCAATTAATTGAGGTCCCACTAATAATTTATTTAGAAAACATTGAATAACTTATTGTTGATTTTTTCATTAACCAAAATCTATTTACAACATATTTATAAAACATTTCATTCAAAAACCATTTTTCAAAATTATTTCTTTTTTCAAAAACTTTTTCACACTCATAAGACATAGTGCACATATCAGATTTACATATGTTCCCAGTATGATACATAAACACACATGATCTTACTACCCTGGTTTAAGAGTGAGATAATAAATATAAACCTCAAATGAAAAAACATCACACTTGAACCAACATTTCAAATGTAATAGAAACAGGAATGAATAATAATACCATACCCTTATTAACTTAGGAATCCATCATATATGTGTTTGAAATGCCAAAATATGGTGTACATACGAAGTTACAAATATTCCTAAATCTATCTACCATGTATTCAAATGGTAAAATAATCAAAATGATGATATCATATCATTTTGTAAATCCTTATCCCAAGTCCCCCTAACATTGACTAACTTAGAGTTTTCATATGACCACTAGTGTACCTCCCCATATGTCAGAGGCCACTAATTAGTGGTGCGAGTCTATAACCAACATTTGGGAGACTATACTCTTAGTATCCCAATATATAATATCAATAAAATAATAGAAACTTAGATAATATCAAATAACATCTTAGTAAACATCAGGATTTATATTTAAGAGATTAATGTCAAAAAAGATAAACATTCATATTATATAACAAAATAAATCCATAATGAACATACATACATATGTTAAAAGGCCACCCATTGGGTTGATCAAATAAAAAATGAAACTAATAAACATAATTCAAAAGTAAAATCACTAGAAAACCTTGAGTCTCTCCTTTCTCCTATAATCCAACACCATCATGTTTCACCATCATTCTCTTATGTACAACCTATTACCATAAAATAATACATAGATAACTACATTTCTACCAAGTCACATGTGCATGGAATGAGTATAAAACCCGGTAAATAACCACCAATGGAGTCCTTGATATATTCCATAATATTCTGTGTATGTATGTATAAATAAATAAATAAATTAGTAACATGAAAAACACAAGTAATCATTTCAGGCTGTTGTGTGCAAACCAGACCGCCACAACACCCAACCTCATGTGCTTTGGCTATTTCTAGTTATAATGTCTATCATAGTCATATCATATTCAAAAAATATATAGGAAAGACATAACATAGAAAAACCCATGTTTAGAAATCAAATTTAGGGAATGAATAACATATCTCGGTTTGTGTATATGAGAATATAAGGAACCACTCATTCCACCAAAATATTCCAAGGATTTCACATCATATCATAAATGAACCTAAGTAAGGAATAACATATCCCGAAATGTGAATAAAACATCCATAAAAGTATGGAGTAACACAACTAACCTTTCATATGGTAAACACATCATGGAATGGAATAACATATCTATACCATGTGGCTACTACTAAGATCCCATAAATACTTGAGAGGAAAAAACTAGGGGGTGTAATTCAACACACTACTACCCTAGGGATTCAAGAAACTATCTCCTCAATAGCTACATCAACATGGTATGGATAAAAAAATAATTAATGGTAGTCATATCCCATATCCTAGATTTAGACTAACAATAAATATATTCCCAACACTCTCCGAGAGTAATAAACCATAATAAACCCATGAGAAAATGATATTGAAAAACCACACAATACATAACCATATCATCATGATCCATAGATAAAATCATAACCCATGATGATCTTAAATCCCTTAGGAAATGTTCAATCTATAAATCCAAACTCAGTGGTCATACATGGATATATAAATTAAATATACCCATCACTTGGGTTAAGATTTATAATATGGTCTTAAATAAATAGCCTCATTATCCTATATTTCCATAATAATCAAACATACACCATATGATTTCCTACAAGTGTGTAAGCTTTATCCAATACTTTATCATTCACTATGAATACAAATTGATCTAAGAAATTCCCCACTTTGATGAACCCAGAGGTATCAAACTTCAATGGAATCTAACCTACCATACCTTCGAATTTCCCTTGGACGAAGTTGGTGAAATAACCAAGACTCAACCAATATGTAATCAGCCCATGGATAATACACCTCTGATTTACAATCAACCATAGAAGACATCTTACTAAGGCCCATAATATTGTATCACCAAATTCTCTTTCAAAAGTGATATTAAAACCTATAAAAATCAAGTCATTATCAATATTAATTATTAAGGAAGTTTCATGGCCTAATGACCATACCTATGTTCTTTTGGATGAAATTAAACAATTTAATCACAAACCAACCCACAATATAAGAACTTACCTGCTTGGGAGACCTATAACTAACCTATAAGGCCCCTTATGACTCATATGTAAATTATTAAATAGGATAAGACCCAATTAATCCTTTTATATAAAACTAGAGGTTTCAATTTTTGGGGTCATAACCACGAGTGTCTATAAAATCTATAACCACGTATGGAATACTTTCTCTACTCACAAAAGGATCGGTCCTTGCATAATTTCCATATTACAATCCAACCAATCTGTAATAATATTTCATGAACTCCAATACCCTAATGAATGTGCACATAATGAAAATACACACAAACTAGTATTATTAAATATTAAAGGGATCACCTACCTTGTTTTAGATATTACCCTCCTTATATCTATGTATTTTTATGCATTATCAGAGCTTACGAGCTCCTATATCATACCAAAAGACATATTTTATTTATTATAAATTTTTTCAATTTAATATAAAGATTCATAAGCTATGAAATCTCACCAAATATCAAGACACCACTAAAACTGTGACATACAACATGTGAAAAGTGCACACCATGTATTTTTAATTCCTATTAACAAAATATCTAAATTAATACCCAAGTGATTAAAAATTTAAAAAACCGCTTTAAAAAAATACTTATAAATATTTACTGGATGATTTACCTTTATCGAAACAGTAATGTCCTAGGTTTTAGAGTGGGTTGGAATTTCCTTAATCTTTTTGAATTTTTTTGTTGGTGGTTAGGACAACTTAATTTTTGGGATTTAGAACCTAATTATGAGAGTTTTAATGATCCAATGAATTATTTTTATATATTTTTTAAGTTTTCTCAACGGAATCAAGAGGTTTAATGGGGTTCAGATGTGTCAAGATTTGAAAACCCAGATTCGGGAAAAGGAAGACAAAGGCGCATGGTTGGAGCACGGTCTGTATAACTATGTGGCCTAAATTATGATTTTTTAAAGGGCCATGGTTAGTTTAAACCATGAATTCCACTCCCTTAAAGCATTCAATTTGGTGTAGGTGTTCAAGGTCTCCCACATGATTGGTGATTTTTTTTGAAACCATGCATCCAAACCATGTGAGGTTTTTTTCCTCTTGGATAGTGAGCACCGCATGGTTGGTGAAAGGTTTTCCAAACCATATAGTATTCATGAATATTTTTAAAAAGGTAAAACTACCTTTTTCCTATATGGTTCTTTAATATAATCTCCCCTCTTTCTCTCCTCCCATGCATAAAACCTCTTCTAGGATGTGAATCTATCATTTCTATCCCTCTCTCTAGGATTTAATCCTACTTCTCCATTTAGACTTCGAATCAAGATCTATTGGTGGATTTGGATTCCTATCAGTAAGTGCTTTAATTCACTTGATTATCTTTCTCATTTATATTTCCATATAGAATGATAAATATATGTGATATTTTCCCCTATTTTTAGTTTTTTTATCTAAAACTCCATTTTCACTTGTTTTGGATTGAGTTAGAGGCTGATATTAAATAAGAGAGTACATACAAGTATAAGGTATACATTTCCAAGATTCATCATTAATTTTATAATTTTTGGGTTCTGTGATTCGATAAACATGTTGGGTTGACTAGGTGAGACCCTAAATAAATTAACGCTTGCATTTTAATTATTTAATTGATGATATGAGATGATGATGGACATTATCTTACTTCATTATAAATGAACTAAGTTGGGTAAGGGAATTTTGACCAAATTTAAAGGGTAGTATGGTTGTTTATATTACATTAATTAAATGTTATATGATTTCATTGGTTCCTTGGGAATGTGATTGGCATGGAATGAGGCTTTGAGGTGATGTTTATTACTGGGAATGAGGCAACATGGTTCATTGGGATTGTGGAATTAATGTTATTAGGATGAGGGAATTGTAACACCCCAAGGATTTAAAAAAAAATTAATATTGAATACAGGAAACACTAAGTTTCTACAGACAACACTTTCTATATAACCTAGCCAGTAAAAATAATTTTTCCACTTCTGTGATTTGAATTTCAAAAATCTGACATACACAGTTTCTTTCAGAGTGATTTTTGGATTCTGATAGAACAAACATAATTTTTGATGACGAGTAACATACCCTTATTCATAGTAACCTACCCTTATGAATAGAAACTTGACACTTATGAATAGTAATGTACCATTATTAATTGTAAGTTGACCCTTATAAATAGTAATGTACCCTTACGAATAGTAACATTAACTTTATGAATAGTAATTTACCCTTATGAATAGTAACATCACCCATTTAAGTATAAGTAAAATTTAGGTAGCTTATAAATGAGAGTGAATATTTTAAAAATTAATAATTAAGTGTTTGCATTTTTGTGAGCAGTAAAAATTTATTTAGAATTTTATAATTAATAAATTGATTTAAACGAATAATAATTTTTTAGAAAATGTATTCCCAAATCAATTTTTTCTATTATTTTTTGGTAATTTAATAAAATCTTATTTATTTTTTCACGGCATTACAAAATCAGTTTTAGTTTTAAAACTGTATTTTACGAGAAAATGATGATTTTATTTAAAAATTAAATTTCACATATTTAGAAAATTATTTTGGTAAAATTGAGTTCATATTTTTGTTCTACATGTCAAAACAAGGTTAGAGTAAACTTTTGGTATTTTTTTGAAAATACTTGAATTTTTGATGAATAGTGAAATTCAATAATTTACTGTATATATACATTATGAGTTAAATACACTATTTATAGCATCATCACTGATGTAAGAACCGTTGTTTTGAACTCAAATTACATTATTACTATTTTTGGTCATCTAATCATCACTATTTCTTATCTTATGAAAATATTATAAACTAATGATAAAGATATTAGGAAAACCCTCCTCTCCTCTAATATAAAAAACACCACACTCCCCTCTTCTCTTCAATATTCTCAAGACTTGTGACTTGTCTAAATTCCAATAAAATATCCTTTAAATATCCTCCCCCATTTCCAACAACCCTTGGTCTCATAAAAAGACCATATCCTATCCCCTAAATAGGCTCTCAAGGAAGATTAATTTAGGCGGTAAATTCCTCTTTTCAATTCTTTTATTTTCATTTCAAGTTCATTCGTTTTCTTTTCTATCCTCACCTATCCTCATCCAAATGTTATGAAAAATCCAGTAACTTACATGTACTATAATTTTTTATGATTATTTAATAAGTTAATATCATATATCATTTACCCTTCTTTTATGCTAGTAGTAAAAAACACAATATGAGATGTGCTAATTTACCACATTCAAGGATGATGGGTTTTTAATTTATATTAACATATTAAATTATCTTCATGAAACTAATATTATGTTTAAATAATAATATAATATATGTATTATGTCTCATTTATGGTTATGGAATATTTTTGTACACATGTTTTTGATTTATAAAGAACAATGAGTTTGTTGTGTCCAAAAACCGCCAATTAACCCAAATAGTTATCATTAAATAATTTATATAATGATTCATCTTCACTAAAAGTAACCAAATGAAATTTAAAACCATGTAACCTTATGGATTTTGAGTTATAACATATAACTTATATTCTATAAAACTATCCCCATTTTACATGATTCTCCATTCGTGTATATAAGTATACTGATCATGAAACAAATTAACCAGAACAAATGAAATTGAACCTCTTAACCCATCAAAAAGATCATGGAAGAACTTAATAAGGTTATAAGAAATAACGGTAGATGCATCATATAGGACTATGTTTTTGGGTTTCCCTTATTCTTCTTGAGTTAGCTCTCCAGATATACTCTTTGACTATAGTGCGTCTTGATTGTATTTCAGGATTCCACCACGACGACAGACAGTGAGGATTCCGCAGTGGGATTGTAGTGATGATCCGCCCCGTGTAGAGGCTGTAGACCAAGGTGCAGGTTCTGAGGCTGCACCTCCAGGTGGTCCACCAGTTGAGCCACAACTTTTCGAGAAGCTGGTAGTGCCGGTAGTGCAGGATGAGGTTGTGTGCAGGATGAGTGCGCTGCACGAGTTCTAGAGGCAGCGACCTCTAAGGTTTTGGGGTGATCCAGACCCTCAGGCAGCTGATAACTGGCTCGAAGCAGTCACCCAAATTTTCTTCCTGGTGAGTACACACCCAGATCAGACGGTGGTCCTAGCGGAGATCCTTCTTCCTGGTTTGGCCGGGCGATGGTGGGGTTTGGTGATGCAGTCCCACGATGAGAAGATGATCACGTGGGAAAAGTTTGATAAGCTCTTCAGGGAAGAGTTCTATCTGGTGATGCTGAGGTCAGTGCGAATTCAGGAGCTTATGTAGCTTTGGAAGGAGGGAATGATTGTGTTGGAGTACTCAACAAGGTTTAAAGACCTGTCTTTCTACTCCCTGGATATCGTTCGATACCCATTATTTAGGGATCAGACCATCGAGCAGGGCCTACACAGAGACATCTGAGTAGGTTTGGTTTCCTTGTGCCTGCCCACCTATGCTGGAGTGCTGGATCGGTCCCAAGTGGTGGAGAGATTTCTGGCCGAGAAGATCCCACTTGTTAGTACTGGGCACACAAGAGCTAAGACTTCATTAGTTGGATCGACATCTGGTAGCGGATGATAGACTCATGGATCTAGACGTATGTGATGTTTTAGGAGGCGACACTAGGATGGAGGATATGAGGGTCAGGGCTCTCAGGCCGGTTTTGGGTAGCCACAGGAGAGGCGGTGTTACGCTTGTGATAGTCAGGGACATCTAGCCAGTGAGTGTCCGACCCGCCGTGCAGGTGAGAGGGAGCCATCTAACAGGCCGCCTTGGCAGCAGCAACGTCTCAATCAAGGAGGTCCGTAGGGTGGCGTACGTGACGATGGAACTAGTGCAATATAATGAGGTGGTTGGAGGTATCAGGTGCCACCACCACCACCCCCAGGTGGTCCACGCCGAGCTCAAGGAGCTAGAGGGCAAGGTCGAGGACAACTGCATTCCCTAGAGGTTGTTGACCCAGAGGCTCTACGAATGGATAAAGGTATGCCTTGTGTCCTTTCTACTTTCTGAAGTAGTTTTGATAGACACTGTTTAGCGGTACTCTTCCCTTTCCATTGCTTTCTTGAGTTTTGTTCATAGCATTGGTAAGACCCTGTGTGAGTGTTGCTCATCGTGCTTCGAATGTGTGAGGAGGAGGGATCCTTCCCCCACCAAGACACGTTTTTGTGATGCAATCAAAATAATGGGGGCGAGTCAGTGCCGCCCAAAGCGGATAGTGTTGAGGTGGGGTGGATGAGTCCCTCGGACATATGTGTTTGAGCAGGGGTGTTTGTTGGCGAACTCGCTAGCGTGGGAGACCCAGTTGAGAGTCCAGTTTCTTTCCTTGTGCTTATGGATTTTCAGGTATGAAAAGTTAAAAGGTGGGGAGGATGTAGCGAGTTGGGTTTTGGCCTTGTAAGACTTTGGAATTTTTCTATGAATAATTTCAGAGTTAGGCTTAAAGACGGCATGCGATTTTGAGGCCCGGTGTGCCTGGAATTAATTATATAAAAATATTAAGTTTTTATATACTATGTGCGAGGTGAGAATGAGTTATCTCTTAAATGGTAGCTCAGATCAAAAATCTGAGGGCACAGTTGCGTCTGGAGCATGCTATTTACATTAGGTGGGGTGTAAAAGTTGTGGCCGCGGGCCCACTGTGAGAGATGTCACCCAGGGGAAAAATCGTCATTTCGAAATAATGAATTAGTGATTTTTATCACTGGCGTTCTTTTTGAATAACATTCAAACGACGTCTCGGAATGGGAATATGAGACTTCCCTTGAGTTTGAAATGGGGTGTTTTTCCTAGGGGTGATATAAAATAGGCGGGCGCGAAAGGTTTGGAATCCGCGCCCGTCGGTAGAGTCTAAGAGAGTTTATAAATTCTACTTAAGTGTGGAATTAAGGGGAGAACCCATTTTCCCCCTTCCATCTCGCTCTATATCTCTCTCTATCTCTCAAATGTTCTTCAGCTTTCTTCATCGTTCTTCGCTGGATTGAGGAGCGAACTCCGGTGGATTGAAGTGGGATCGCAGTGGGTGCGTCGCCAACGACGAACGACCGGATCGAAGTCGGATTTCGGTTGATTTTCCACTCCTTCGTAAATTTCTTGAGTTTTTTTTTCAAATCTATCATTTTAATTATATAATTTTAGAATTGGGATGATGGACGAACGAACAAAACCACTTTAAGAGTCCTGTTCTAAATCATGTGTTCGGTGCGTTCTCCGTTGTTCTTCGACCGAATTTTCAGATGCACAAAAACTACTTGGGATAGTTGATTGAGGGAATTCACTGCGAAGAGCTCATCCCAAGGATTTAAAATCTGCCTTTGGTTTTGAAATCGGGCTATCGGAGCAGTTGTGGTGGCTGAAGGAAGCCCTTGCTCTGGTAAGGGCGTTGGCCGGAGATCGGGGTGGCGCAGCGGTGGAGCCGGCCGGAGGCGTCTGTTGCGGCACGGTAGGCTGAGACGGAGCTCAGAGGGCTGGCGTGCGGCAGCCGGTGGATGAGAAGATTCCAGAGGGGGTTCATAAATAGGCTAAGAGGCAGCGTCAGGTGTAGCTAGTGAGGACGAAAACATTGGGTGTGGCCGGAGCAGCGAGCTCGGGTGCGGCCGGGCAGTGGCGGCTGCGGCGTGGCGTAACAGGGGACAAAGAGGCATCGAGTTGGTCGGAGGCTGAGGGGGACAGCGGTGGCGTGGCGGTTCAATCCACAGGTATGGGTGACGGTGTCGGTCGGTCGTGGTTAGGGGGGATCCCCGAGGTCTATGCCTCGGGGGGAGCTGTAGACAAGGACCCATATTCGGTGGGTCCTGTTGGCACGACATGCGGAAGGAGACCGGCCGCACGACCGGTCTGTGTGGAATAACTGGACCATAGGGTCCAGTGTTTTTCAGACAGGTAGTGGCTAGAAGGCCATGGTGAGCTAGGCCAGACCCGCAGCTGGGCCGTGGGCCAGCCGTCGGGATCGGGCCGGTCGGGGCGGACCGGCCCAATTTGGCCCCCCTTGTGTTTGAAGGGGCATAACTTTTAAACGATGCGTCCATTTGACGCGCTGTTGGCGGCTATGGGTTTGTATCATCGAGAAAAACTTCTTGAATTGAGTTTCATGGTTTTTGGGTTCTGCGCCCAAGGGCGGTTGAACCAAAACACTTTAGTTTAATAATAATAACTTATTATTAAAGCTTGCAACAGACGTACCTCACGAACCGAACGTCCTTTTGACGCACCGTCAGCGGTAGAATGATCCTAGTTCTCGTGAAGACTTTTTGAGATGATCCTTTTAGTGTTTGGGATAAAGATAGGTTGCAGGATTCAAAGGGCCTGGTTTTCACGTTTTACGATGAAATGTCGCTTTTTCACCCGACATCCGTTTGGAGTGTTTAAATACTCATTTCAACGTGTTTTTATGAGGGCATTGCAACGATGCAATATGACTGCCTAAATTTGGGGTCGAGGTATGGGCCCTACGAGGAGGCTACTAGGCATATGCTGAGTTTTTACAACTTATGCTTCATATGTCTATTCAGGGAAAATGAATAGATTACCTTGCGTGTTTTTCTGCGTAGATCACGAAGGTGGACCCGATATAGGCCTAGGAGGTGCACAATGTGGAGACGATACTGGTCGCTCGGGTTAGCGATGTTTGGAGTAGAAGTGGTTGAGTGTACTCCCTTGGTTCGTTCCTATGAGGGTTCATGTGGCTTTACTACCTCAATATAGGTTTGTGATCCCATTGATAGGATGAATTTCTGTTAGAGTTATGGAATCCCTCTGGTGGGTTTGGAGTGGGATCCTCTAGCTTCGTTTCCCTAGACCGGGTTCATGGTATCACTGCGATCTCTTATCCACTGGTGACGATCCCCTATCTAGCAGGTTAATCCCGTAGGGTTTGAGGCATCATCTGGAATATGATCCCCTATGTTGTGGGCCATGCATAGTAGGGTTGTGGAATTGTTGGTTATACGATCCCCTACTCAGCATGTGGTTTATAATAGGGTTGCATCATCATTGGTTATACGATCCCCTACTTAGCTTATAGTTTCAGTAGGGTTGGTGCATCATTGGTTCGATCCCCTACATCGCGAGTTATACTAGATAGGGTTTCAGTATATTCGTGACTACCTTTACATGGGTGATGATCCTCTATTTGAGTGATGTGATCTGTGGAGCACCAGATTGGGTTGTGGTATCCCCTAGCGGATCCTAGGAGTGATCCCCTATCTGCGAGATCTATGAGTTACTGGAGTGGATTTTTGTATCCCCTAGTAAACCCTAGGTGTGATCCCCTATCTTAGGAGTTTTTTATTTCCACTATTTCACCGTGTGGTTCTCAATGGCAATATTCGATGATCATATACATCTCATATGAGTGTCATCTGGGATGACAGATCTTGTGGAGTGTGTTCTTCTAGTTATGTACCGGTCGTAGGTTATGAGGTCGGAACCTCATGAGGCTTGGTGCGTGGTTTGAGTATATTTGGTTGCTCATGGTATATGTATGGGAATATAACTGAGCGGATTTTCATGGTGTATGTAAGGGAATACACCTGAGCTGAGCAGACTAGTCGTGTTTAGCTGAGGATGATCTCGATGTGGAGTTTCTCTCTCATTTGGGTTCCCTCTGGCTGGGATGAGCTGACTGTTTCCTTTCAGTTGCTCCCTTTTATTTTAGGGTGCCTACTTGGTATTTTATATACTCACCCCTACATGGGATTTTCCTACACATGTTTGTGTCTTGTGCAGACCATATGCCTTTTGATGGAGTTGCAGGAGGTCCCGGAGCAGGCAGAGCTTAGTGTGTGCGACCGATCGGGGGGGGGGGGGGGGGTTACTAGAGCTGTGCTAAGGAGCCTACCAGCAGGTGATTTTGGTGGTGTTCTTCCTCCTTATGAGCAATTTGGATGCTTTTGTAGTTTTCCTTTGGTGGGCCTGGATTTTTCCTTTGTACTTCTGTTGCACTCTGGTTGTGGGTTAGATGTATGCATGCATTTCTTTCCAGTTTATATATATATCTCGGCACTGTTGCTTGGAGGGTATGTGGGTGCGTGTGTACAGGTACCTTAGGCTAATTCCTTCCATGTGTGTGATAGCCTACTTGGAACTAGTCACCATCCCCTGGCCTATTGGAGGCAGGCTTAGGGATTCACGGCTCAAGCCCTGTTGGGTCGGGTCGTGACACATACGATTATTGATTACAAAGTTGTAAGTATTTTCCAAAAGAACCTCCATTTTTATTTGGGTTTCTCTTATTCTATACGGTCCTCAATTAAATTACTATTTATTATCATGTTTGAGTGTTATATATATGTTTACCAATCAGAAAACTTAAATTATTTTATGGGTTGTTACATGTTTCAAAATAATATTTCAAAAGTTCTTCTGAAATGCAAGCCCGATTAAAGGAAATTCTCAAATTCAAACCTATTTTAAAGTTCACTCTATAATCGGTTTTAAGATAGATTTACCTTTTTAAAATAAAAAATTTTAACTTGAAAAATATATTTTGGTTCATTTCTGGTTTGATGAAAGAAATCCTTCCTTTGCGCTTTAAAATCTCTTTAATGAATTCCACAAACAACACTAAAATGTTTTAATTCTAAAGATTATTTAAAAACACTTTTTACATGATTTCACTTTAGTGGGACGTCATTTATTCATCCAATGAATTCTAAATGTCCTTAAATTTTATTTTATGGGATATACATGACTAAATCCAGATTTATGACGAATACAAATTGTTGGGACCAAGTTGGAAGGAGAAAGAAGTTTGAAGAGTCAGAATTTGCAGAGTGTTGTCTTTTGTTGTCAACGAAGATAGATCAATTCACTTTGAAAAGGACTTAAAACTAGAAGATTCTTTGCTGATAAGTATTTAAAAAATATAATAAGTTCGGAGAACTTATGATGCAAGCCTTATGATGGAAAGGGGGAGAAATGATGATGCCATTCATATACTGTTTTGATTGCAAGGAGTGATGCTGCTAGAAGATAGGGAAGTTTCATTACTTCCATTTTTAATTCTGAAGATGCTAGATCTGGTCTATCAAAGGATATATATCATGATAGTGGATTTCATGATAAAAGCTGAAGAATGGTTATGGGAAGCAGAGAAGAGAGAAATGACAAAGCAATGGACAATATGGAGATGGCAGAAAAGCACAGTTTAAGGTGGCGTTGTCTTCCAGTGTCTGCCAAATTTTAGGACCTACAAATCGGGAGATTAAGATGTGTTTTTGGAAATTCATGTTGCACGCAAGATTGAATATGGTTTATATTTTTGTGCACAAGGCATGATTCAAGGCCAGAACATCGAAAAATGACAAAGGCATGCAGTGCGTGAAAAAATGGACCGAGTGTGCGAAAGAATGAAGGTCATGCGAAATATCATTGGGATGCGCAAAATATCTGTGGGATGCATGAAAAAGATAGCTGTGCATGAAATATCAATGTGCTTCACAAAAAATGAAGGCTGCGCGAAATATTGGTGTGGTGTGCGAAATAGAGGAATGATGTTTTTCACGCAAAAGGTGTTTCGAGATCAGAAGATCAAAAATTATCAAAGGCATGAGGTGCACGAAATATTATAGCATTGTGTGAAATTTGACATTGTGTGAAAGAGTTTTTATGTGTACTAAGGGGGTTTTACAAGCGGATTAGTGTTTTTTTTTGCAGGGTCAAAAATGCCTATAAATATGAGGTGAACCCCTCTCATTTTTTGATGCTTGACACTTAGAAGAAATCCCAATCTCTGGTGCACATAAAATTATACACTAAGTGAGTTGCGTGAAATGAAAGGAGTTTGCATGAAAAGAGGACAGATGTGCGAAAAGGGAAAAAGTTGCTCAGAAAAAGAGAAGTTGCGTGAAAAGAGAAAATGTTGCGTGAAAAATTGAAGTTACACGAAAAAGTTTTTCGCACCAAAAAGGAATTTCTTCGCACAAGGCATTTGAATTGCACGCAAGATATCCTAAAGGCTGCATGAAAAATTTGGGGTCTTCACACATATTTAGTTGGGTGTATGGGAGTTCTTACCAGCTTCTATGTAGGAAAGTGAAGATCTGTACATCAGAGAATACAACTATTCAATTGTAAAGAAGCACTGAAATATTGTAATTCCTTATTTGTGCAAAGAGGGTGCACACGTGCTAGAAGATTGTTTTCCAAGTGCTACACGAGTGTAAAGGTATATCCTACTCATTGTATTCGACATCAAAGGATTGTTTTCTAGTGGATTGTGTGGTACTGGATTATTTCCGTACCATACCAAGGACGCAACTACTCCTGTTGAGTAGTGAACCTTGTAAATCTTGTGTTCCTGTGGTTGAGTGTTTTCAGCAGAGAAGAAAATCTTTAATAGGAGGTGAAGGTTGTTTCAATTTTAAGGAAACATAATAAGAAACAAGATATCACTGATTCACCCTTCCCCCTCTCAATGATACTTGGATCCTGACCGGGAACTTCACAAATGATTTTCCAAAAGAACTCATCTTTCTAAAGTAAAATAGATTTTTCTCACCTCAATTTAAATTTTATGAGATATATGACTTGTTATACACTTATTACTTTTAGTTGGTGTATTTAATTCCCATTCATATCAAGAGTCTCCTTAGTCTAATGATATTCTAATGTATTATTATTGGAATTTTTCAAGGTGGTATGGGACACTTAGTAATATTTATGATTTATTTCTTCAAGAATTTATCAATGGCCTCATTTAAAAGTATCTTTATTTATGTAAAACTCCTTTGATGAATGTTGTATTTCATAGAGGTTTATATCTTGTGATATCATCTATAATATGTTTTTGAAGGGTTTCTAATTAGTTTTAATGTGGATCTTCTATCTTGATACCATTCACCAATTTAATTTCAATAGTCAGTGTTTATGTTTAATGTATAAGGAAAGTTATTTACATTTCTTATGTTATAATAAATATAAATGTAGATGTTGTTTATGTTTATCTTAATTAATAATAGGAATGAATTGGATTTTTTATGTGTTGGGTGGGGACCTCTATAGCCCCTCGGTGCATCGATAGCTCTCATGAGACAAACTGTGGTCTTGGAATGAGGCCTTGACAAAATAGATACTTATGGTATTCACATGAGGACTTGATGGGATAATTATGATGAACCACATTATGCATTCCATCATTATTAAAATTGTAATTGAAATTTCATGTGGTTATTTGACTAGTAGAATTACCATGATTATGCTTTATTATGGAAATATTTATTCATATCTTATTCCTACCATAATTTGTTTAAGTTTATATTGATAGAAGTATGTTTTGATTTAATCACAATGTCTAATGTTTATGTTTATGATATCTTCTACTATATTTCTTACCCTTACTGAGCATATAATCTCTCCCCTTTATTATGTTTCATTTTCTTAGGACATGAAGTAGTTTATTATGAATGAATAGTAGGGATAAACATAGAGTTGTGGATGTTACAAATAAAACTTATATGCTTTATTTCATTTAAGTTGTATAGTTGAACCTATGTATGTATCTAGTTTTCCAAAACTACTAAACTACTCATTCCTTTGGGATACTCAATTATTATAAGCATGCCAATGTAATGAAATAATGCACTAGATCCGGGAAACTGGGGTTGGGGCACTACAGTTGGTATCAGAGGAAGTTTAGTAGAAAACATGGAAACTAGATTTAGAAAATGTAGATTAGGGAAAAAAACCCTAAGATAGTCTTTGAGGATAAAAATACAATAACATCATGGAATTTTGGTAAGAAATAGATTATCTGGATATTTCTAGAAAATACATCCCTGTTTGGATATTACAAGTGGACGTTGTTCTGGAACAAATATACCTAGGAGTAACAACTCTGCAGAGGACTTTCAGGCTTGAAATAGGGTATCCTGGTACATGACAACTTTCCTTTCTATGCACCTAGTTTGATACTCATGGGAGATATACATAGGATAATTCACATTTTCATTACAATCTATTATGATGGATTTAAAAGTAAATTCTTCCTCAAAGAAACCATGTTTATGATTATGAGATTACCTATGCACATGATTTCGATTTATGCTAAGTATTATTCAAAGATGATATTATACATTATTATTAATAACCTAATGTAGTGTATTCCATTATATAGAAATGACGCCAAGTAGAAGGAATGTGAAATTCACCAATGCACATGATATAATTAGTAAGAAGGATCATATCTCATATGATCATAAGCCCTCATTTCAAAGGAAGATAGTCTCCAAAGAATCCCCATCATATGAGGAAATAGTATCATGTGTTGAAAAGATATGTAAATAATTCTCTGAGTCATATGGCTTTGAATGGAATCAATAAAAGAAGAGGATGGAAGAGAAAATGATGGATAAAGGGAATAAGGGAAAGAAGGGTTTTCTTACATGTGATAACCATGGAAAGAATCGTCTTGGTAAATACTTGAGGGGAATGTGAGTTTTTTATAAATATGTAGAAAAAGGACACCAATTTCGTGATTTCAAGGGTATAGAAAAGGTTTCTTATATACAATACTTCAACTATAAGGAGATAGGACACATTGTGAATCAATTCCCTAAGAATCAAAGGAATATTCCTCAAATGATGTTACTAGATATTGATCAATTAATGATACTGTCACAAATGAAGTGGAAGGATTAATATGACTCCTCAATAATCATGCCATTTGAATATTTTTCAGCAATGTACTGGTTATAAGAATTATGGAATATATGAGGATTATACTACAGTACTATTTCATTAAGTATTTCTGTTCATATGATGAATTGTACTAAGGATAAGTGACTCCGTAGAAAGTTAATATCTTGGGAAAGTATATAGTTGAGGGAAAGAAAACCCTAAATTTATTCATGATGATTATGATAACGATTAAGAAATTATTTATTTGGATTAGTACTAAATACCTCAAAACTGATTATTGTCTTGTCAAAAAGTGTCATATACTATCATTGATGGAGTCTATAACATTTTTGGATATAAGGAATATATCCAATAGCATGTGTAAGGATGAATTCATATTTACAACAATTTTTAATGGTAATTTGAGTTATTACCATATTTCAAGAGGATACATGATGAAGATATTTACATGTTTGGAATGTGAAAATTTAGGGATGCTTTATGTTGATTAAAAGAAAATAAGGTAGCAGAATTATTGAGAAGGATAAATCATGGAGTTCTAAACAAAATGAGGATTTATAAGCACCTCATGTACATGGATCTAGAAAGAACAAATATGGGAATGATTTTAAAGTACTGTATCATGATATTTTGGAAAGTTAAATAATTTATGAAATGATTAATGTCGATCATTGTATGAATTTTATGAGTTTAATGTCACCACATGATGCATTCTATGCTAAGAGTTAAAGTATAGATAGTTCAAGGCACAAATAAAGGTTAAAATTGCATTTATGAAATAGAAATGTACATTTATACACTTATAAGAGTGGAATAATTACTCAACTCTAGGAAAATAGTCTTAAATAAACATGTTGTACTATTATCATATTTTCCATGATATCAATGAAAATTTTCATAACTGTAGTTTATAGTTTTGTGGTAATGATCTTTCATCTGAACATGTTCTCTACCACTTTCCATTAGAACATGATGGATTGATTATTCTTTTGTGACAATGTTTTCCAATTAAAATGTGTAGTTTTGTAGTAACCAATGAATTTCCCTTTCACTCTTATTAAGAGAATATTTTAACCATATCTCTAATATGGGCTTCCTACAAGGTAATTTTCAAGTATCAACCATTAAATTTCGATGTTCAATTTCAAATTTCAAGGATGAAATTCTTGTAAGGATGGGAGAATGTAACTCCCTAAGGATTTGAAATTAAATTTAATATTGAATGTATGAAACACTAAGTCTCTACAAGACAAAAGTTTGTTATAACCTAGCCAATGAACATAATTTTTCCACTTTTGTGTTTTGAATTTCAAATATTTGATATACACAGTTTCGTTCAAGGTGATTTTAGGAGTCTGAAAGAAAAAACTTAACTTTTTATGAACAGTAACATACTCATATGAATAGTAACATACACTTATGAGTAACTTGTCCATTATGAATAGTAATGTACCCTTATGAATAGTATGTTTCCCTTTATGAACAGTAATGTTCCCCTATGAATAGTAACATGCCACTTATGTATAGTAATGTACCCTTGAAAATATTAACATCACCCATGTAAGTATAAATAAAATTTAGGTAGCTTATAAATGAGAGTGAATATTTTAAAAATTAATAATTAAGTGTTGGTATTTTTTTGAAAAGTAAAAATTTAATTAAAATATTATAATTAATAAATAAATTTAAAAGAAATTAAATTTTTCATAAAATGTATTCCTAAATCAATTTTTTTTCTAGTAATTTCTAGTAATTTAATAAAACCATAGTTAAATTTTCATGGCATTACAAAATAAGTTTTAGTTTTAAAATTATATTTTACGAGAAAATGATTATTTTATTTTAAAATTAAATTTCAAAAATTTAGAAAAATATTTTGATAAAATGGAGTTAATAATTGTATTATACCCATTGAAAAATGGTTAGGGTTAATTTTTGGGATTTGTTTTAAAATATTTGGATTTTTGATTAATAGTGAAATATTGTAATTTACCGTATATATAAATTATGAGTTAAATACACTATTCATAGCATCATAGCTGATGTAATAACCCTTGGTTAAAACTCACATGAAATTATTACTATTTTTGGTCATGGAATAATAACTATTTATTTTCTTATGGAAAAATAATAAACGAATGATTAAAATATTAAGAAAACTCTCCTCTCCTCCACTATAAAAACCACCAACATTCCCCTATTCTCTTCACTCCTATGAATCTTTGTGTTTTGTCTAAATTATACTCCAATATCCTCCTAATATCCTCCCCCACTTCCAGCATCCCTTGGTCTAAAAAATACCAAATCCTCTCCCCTAAAGAGGATGTGAAGAGAGATTACCTCAAGAGGTAAATTCCTCTTTTTAATTCATTTACTTTCTTTTCAAGTTCCTTTGTTTTCTTTTCTATCCTCACCTATCCTAATCCAAATGTTATGAAAACTCCATTACCTTGCATGTGCTAATTTTTTTTTTATGATTATGGAATAAGTTATTATCATCTCTCCTTTACCCTTCTTTGATGCTAGTAGTAAAAAACACCATCTGAGATGTACTAATTTACCACATTTAAAGACGATGTGTTTTCAATTTCTATTACCATATTTAGTTCTAGCCATGAAACCATTATTAGGGTTGTAATAGACTATAATATTTTTATTATGTCTCACCTATGTTTTTTGAATCATTTTTACACATAGTTTTGATTTATAAATCAAAATGAGTTTGTTGTGTTCAAAAACCGTCAATTAACCCAAATGCTTACCATTAAATAATTTATACAATGATTCATCTTCAATCCAAGAAACCAAATTAAATGTAAAACCATTTAACCTTATATATTTTCACTGATAACATATAACTTTAATTCTAGAAAACCACCCTAATTTTACATGATTCTCCATTCATGTATATAAGTATACTGATCCTGAAACAAACAGACCCAAACAATGAAATTGAAACTATTAATCCATCAAAAAGGCCATGAATGAATTTAATATGGTTATATTAAATCAATTACATGGATAGGATGTTATTTAATTATTAATTACTGAACCTGAATTTAATTATTCCGGTCATTGAAAACAAATGAAGAACACCTTCAGACTTAATGTAAAGGTTTGTTCATCTCACTTCCATTTTTGTGAGATATTCCATATTCACTACTATTACTTGTGTATGGTATATGTATACAGACTATTGATGTTTCATATCATGAATATTTTTATTTTCATGATATTCAATATATCATTTTAATAATATTATTTTTTGGGCATATGATTCAATTGATTACAAAGTTGTAAGTATTTTCTACTCGAACCTCCATTTTCATTTGTGTTGCTCTTATTATCTACTCAACTCAACTCAATGAAATTATTATTTATTATTTTCTAATCCTCAAAAATTATGTATTAATGTTTTATATATTTTTAACAATCATAATCCTTCTTTATTTTAAGGGGATTTACATGTTTTAAAATAATCTTTCAATTTTTTTTCCTGAAATACAAGCCCGATTCAAGGAACTTCTCGAATTCTTACCTATTTTGATGTTCACTATATAGTCTATTTTAAGCCAGATTTATCTTTCTAAAATCACACATTTTAACATTAAAAATATATTTTGGTTCATTTATGGTTTTATGAAAGCAAACATTCCTTTGCGCTTTAAAATATCTTTAATGAATTCCTTAAACCACACTAAAATGTTTTAATTCTAAAGATTTTTTAAAAACACTTTTTACATGATTTTACTTCAGCGGGATATCATTTATGCCTCAAATTCAATCTAAATGTTCCTCCATTTTATTTTCTGAGATATACATTTTTAAAACCATATTTATGAGAAATAAATTTGATTTTCAAAAAGGACTCTTATTTCCAAAGTAAAATTGATTTTTCTTACCTCAGTTTAACTTTTATGAGATATATGACATGTTCACAACTTATTCTTTACATGTGGTGTATGTAATTACCCTTGGTATATAATATCAAGAATATATTTATTCTCATGATATTATAAGGTATTATTATTTGAATGTTTTAAGGTGTTATGGGACACTTTGGAGTGTTTAATGATTATTTCCTCAAGAATTTCTCAATGGTATCATTTAAATGTATCTTAATTTATATAAACATCCTTTCATGAATTAGGTATTTCATATAGGTTTATATCTTATTATTTCATCTAAAATATATTGTTCAATGGTTTTTGATTTGTTTGAATGTGGAATTTTGATCTTGATACCATTCACCATTTATATCCAATGGTTAGTGTTTATGTTTAATGTATGAGGAAATTTATTTACATTTCATATGTTAGTTTCAATATTAATGTATATGTTGTTTCTGTTTATCCCCATTAATAATAAGAATGCATTGGACTTAGTAAGTGTCAGGTGGGGCCTGCTATATTTCCTCGGTGCATCGGTAGGTCTCGTGAGACAAACTATGGTTTTGGCATGAGGCCTTAAACAAAATGGAGATCTATGATATTAGAATGAGGCCTTGATGGTATGGTTATGATTTCCCAAATTATTTATTCCCTCATTATTAAACTACTAATTTAAATTTCATGTGGTCAGTTTTTTAGTATAATATCCATGACTATGCTTTATTATGTCATTATTTATTCAGATCTTATTCCTACCATAATGTGTTCACGTTTCTTTTAAAGGCATGTGTTTTTAGTTATTCACCATGAATAATATTTATGTTTATAATATATTCCACTATATTTCTTACCCTTTTTGATAATTAGATCTCACCACTTTCTTATGTTTCATTTTCTCAAGACATGAGGAAGTTTATTATAAATGAACTACAGTGATAAACTAAAAATTGTGGATGTTCCCAATAAAACTCATATGTTGTATTTAATTTCAATTTGTATTGATGAAACTATGTATGTATCTGGTTTTACAAAAAAACTAAAATACTTAGTGCTTTGGGATAAAAATTTCTTGTAAGCATTCCAATGTAATGAAATAATTCACAGGCACTAGGAAATTGGGGTTGGGGCTTTACAGTTGGTATTAGAGGAAGTTTAGTTGAAAAATTGGAAACTAGATTTAGAAAATGTAGATTAGGGAGTATAACTATAATATTTTCTTTGTGGATAAAAATACAAGAACATCCTTGAATTGTGGTAAGGAATAGACTATGTGGATCTTTCAAGAAAATATATATGTGTCTGGATATTACAAGTGGATGTGGTTCTGGCACAAATGTACCTAGGAGTAACTACTCTAAAAATGAGTTTCATACTTGACCCATGGTATCCTGGTACATGACAATATGCCTTAATATGCCCCTAGTTTGACACTCATGGGGGATATTCTTAGGATAATTCACTTTTTCTTTAGATTCAATTATGAAGGATTTAAATGTAAATTTTTCCTAAAAACCATGTTTATGATTATGAGATTGGATGTGCATCATATTTCAATTTATGCTAAGTATTTTTCTAAGTTCAGATTATAAAATATGATTAATAACCTAATCTAGTGTATTAAATTATATATAAATGGTGCCTAGAAGAAGGAATGATAACTTTACCAATGCACATGATGAAAAAAGTAAGAAGGATCATATCTCTTATGGTCTTAAGCCATCATTTAGAAGGAAGATAGTATCCCAAGAATCCTAATTATATGAGGAAATATTATCATGTGTTAATAATATATGTAAATAATTATCTAATTCATATGGCTTTGATGGGAATCAAGAAAAGAAGAGGATGTAAGAGAAAAATATGGATAAATGTAAGAAAGGAAAGAATGGTTTTCCTACATGTGATAACTGTGGAAAGAATCATCCTTGTAAATGCTTGAGGGGAATGGAAGTTTGTTATAAGTGTGTAGAAAAAGGAAACCAATTTCTTGATTTCAAGGGTAATGAAAAGGTTTCCTATGTACAATGCTTCAACTGTAAGGAGATGAGACACTATGTGAATCAATGTCCCAAGTGTCAAAGGAGTATGCCCAAATGATGTTACAAGATAATGATCAAGTCTTGATAATGTCGCAAATGAAGTGGAAGGGTTAATATGTATCTTCCAGAATAATGTCATTTGAATATTTTATCAGAAATGTATTTGTTATAAGAATTATGGAATATATGAGGATTGTACTGCAGTACTATTTCATTAAGTATTTGAGGTTGTATGATGAAATGTACCAAGGATAAGTGACTCAGTAAAAAGTTAATATCTTGGAAAATTATATGGTTTAGGGAAATAAAACCCTAAAATATATTCATGATGGTTAAGAAAATGATGAAGAAATTATTAATTTGGATTAGTACTGACTACCTTAAAACTGATTATTATCTTGTTGATAAGTGGTCTATCCTATCATTGATGGGTCTACAACATCTTTTGGATATAAGGAGCATATCCAATAGCATGTGTAAAGATGAATGCATGTTTTCAATTTTTTTTTGTAATTTGAGTTATTACAATATTTCAAGAGGACACATTATGAAGATATTCACATGTTTGGAATATGAAATTTTAGGACTGATTCATGTTGATTAATGGAAAATAAGGTAATATATGTATTAAGAAGGAAGAATCATGGAGTTTAAAACAAAGTGAGGATTTCCAAGGACCCTGTGTACATAGATCTAGCAAGGATGGATATGGGAATGATTCTAAAGTATTGGATCATGATATTTTGGAAAGTTAAACCATTTATTAAATGGTTAATGCTGTTCATTGTATGAGGTTTTTGAGTTTAATGTCACCACATGATGCAACCTGTGCTAATTGATGATGTATAGAGAGTTCAAAGCACAGAAAAAGGATAAGATCGTGTTTATGAAATATAAATGTATATTAATACTCTAATAAGAGTGGAATAATTCCTAACTCTAGGAAAAGAGTCCTAAATAGAAATGTTGTCCTATTATCATATTTTTTTATGATATCAATGAAAATGTTCATAACTGTAGTTTATGATTTTTTGGTAATGATATTTTATCCGAGCATGTTCTCTATCACTTTCCATCATAACATGATGGATTGATTATTCTTCCATGGCCATGTGGTCCAATTAGAATGCATATTTTTTAGTAACCGATGCATTTCCCTTTCCCTCTTTCTAAGAGGATATTTTAACCATATTTTTTATATGGGTTTCACACTAGGGAATTTTTATGTATCAACCATTAACTTTTGATGTTCAATTTCAAATTTTGAGGATGAAATTCTTGTAAGGTGGGGAGAATGTAACACCCAAGGATTTAAAAATAAATTTTATATTGAATGCATGAAACATTGAGTCTCTACAAAACAACATTTTGTTATAACCTAGCCAATGAAAATAATTTTTCCACTACAGTGTTTTGAAATTCAAAAATCTGACATACACAGTTGTGTTGAGGGTGATTTTTGGAGTATGATAGAAGAAATATTTTTTTGATGAAGAGTTACATACCCTTATGAATAGTAACCTACACTTATGAATAGTAACTTGACCCGTATGAATAGTAGTGTACCCTTATGAATATTAATTTGACCCTTATGAATAGTAATTTATCGTTATGAATAGTATCATGACCATTATGAATAGTAATGTACCCTTAAAAATTGTAATATTACCAATGTAAGTATAAATAAAATTTAGGTAGCTTATAAATGAGAGTGATTATTTCAAAAATTAATAATTAAGTGTTGTAAATTTTGTGAGCAGTAAATATTTAATTACAATTTCATAATTAATAAATTTATTTAAAACATTTTTTTCATAACATTTATTCCAAAATCAAAAAATGTTTTCCTAGGATTTTGGGGTAATTTAATAAAACCTTAGTTAAATTTTCATGGCATTACAAACTCAGTTTTAGTTTTAAGATTGTATTTTATGAGAAAATGATTATTTTATTTAAAAATTAAATTTTACATATTTAGAAAATTATTTTTATAAAATGGTGTTCATTGTCACGACCCGCCCTCGGGGTCCGTGCCGTGACTACCCCAAGCCCGCCTTCCATAGGCCAGGGGCTGGCGACTAGCACCAAGGCGTATATCCCAGTAAAAAGGGAAGGCATTGCCTTTGAAAAGTAAGCACACACCACAGAGTAAACAAGCGGAAGTAAACACTAAACAAGCAGAGTACAACTGAAAGTGCGGAAAAGTAAATGGGCCAGAATACAAACCCAAACTGAAAGTAAGTACAACTCAAAAAGGGAAAAACAACAACTGTAAAGTAAAGGCCGCTACTCCGAGCTGTCCACCGGAAATCCCACCTGAAGGGTGGGTACAGATAGCTCCTCTGCTCCACGGGTCCCACCGTCCGCTCCGTGCTCGTCCCGCCCAGTGGTCCACCTCCGGGTACCGTCCCGCTCCGCAAACCTCAGCTAAGGTCAACGCTGTCCGTCGTCTGCAACCAACACAACGTAGTGCGGGCGAAGCCCGTGCAGGGGTGAGTATAAGCTACTCAGTAGGGACCCCGAGACCCCTGAAGGTCTCTCAAAATCCACAAAGGATAAACCACGAAACAAAGTACAATCACGAAGTAACAACCAACACTGCTTAGGTATATGCCCATACATATACCTAAGTCATCAATTCAAATACGCTCCAACCTCCGAGCCCAAGTATAACTCAGTCCACGCAGGAAAGTATACGTATTCCACAAAGGAAAGTAACAGGATTCAGCTCACACAGGCATACTTCTTCAAGGACGATAAAGATGATCACTGATCCATCTAAGTCGTCGGACCCACGAAGGATCGATAGGTAACTAACCCCCGCAGAAGACCCACACAGGATCGGGCTCACACAGAACCTGTAGGCGCTGGCTCACACAGAACCGCTGAGCGCAAGGACCCACACAGGATCGGGCTCACACAGAACCTGTAGCACTGATCCTCGTAGGATCGCTGAGTGCTGTAGTCGTCGTCGTCGAATCCACACAGGATCTCTGTACTGTCGTCGTCGAATCCACACAGGATCTCTGTACTGTCGTCGTCGCAGTCACAGTAGCAGTCGTAGCAGTAGAACAGTCGCAGCCAGCACTAGGGTTCCCGCACACAGCAAGCTCGTACGGAGGGTCCGCTCCACGAGCCGAGAGGCTGATACATCAACTGTCACGAAGACCGAAGTTGATGTATCCAAAAGTTCCGTATCGTCAACAGGAACTCAACGCAACAGACGGCGCGTCGATCGGACGCCCGGTCTGAGAGTTATAGGCATTTCCGTCTCCGGGGCCCAGTTGGTTTTTAAGGCAAAACCAACCCGACCGTACTCCACCTGCGTCCGAACCTCGGGCGGAGTATGCCAAAAGATCCGTCTCAATAAGAGGAACACTACGCGACTGACGGCACGTCAATCGGACGTCCGTAGCTCAAGATATGAGCATTTCCGCTCCGAAGGCCCGGTTGGTTTCGTGAACGAACCAACCCGGCCGAACTCAAAGTAATCCGAAACCTTGAGTGCGATATACCGAAACGACCGTCTCGATCCAAGGATCGCGTTGCCGCAGACGGTTCGTCATTCGGAGGTCCGAGGCTCAAGTTATGAGCCAAGAACCGAATCTGGTCCGAAACGGGGGGTCCGGGTCCGGGCCGACCCGGCCCGACCCCCCCCCCCCTCTGGACGGCGCGGCGGCCGGCGGCGGCGGACGGCGGCGGGCCGCGTGGCGGCGGGCGGCGGCGCGGCGGCGGGCCGCGTGGCGGCGGCGGCGGGCCGCGTGGCGGCGGCGGGCCGCGTGGCGGCGGCGGGCCGCGTGGCGGCGGCGGAAGGCACGCGGGGCTGAGCCCCGCGTTTCACAAAACGGCACGGCTTTAAGCCGTGCCTTGCTAAGAAACGGCCCCCGCAAGTGGGGGCCGGCTGAAGAAAACCGGGGGGGCTTTGCCCCCCCCCTTCTTAAATGAACCGCCCCCCTCATTAAGAGGGGGGTCTTGATGGACCGGCCGGGGGTTTAATCCCCCGGTTTTTATGACATCCGGCCGGCCGCTGGCCGGCCGGTTTTTACCAACGGGACCGGAATTTCCGGTCCCGCCCTCGACTCCCGACGCCGGCGGCACGGCCGCCGGTCTTTCCTTCCGCCGCGGCCCGGAACCGGCCGCGGTCTCCTCGTCTCACCGCGGCCCGGAACCGGCCGCGGTGTTCGTCGTCCGGCGCGGTGCGACGGCACCGCGCCCCTTTCGCCGTGCCATGAATCCTCCCAACGCGGCGCGACGGCGTCGCGTTCTTGAAATCTCTCCTCGGCGAAGCGCGACGGGTTGCGGAAAATTATAAGCATGTTCATCCGCGTGGTGCGACGGCACCACGCCTCTTGCTTCCACCCGCATGAATAAAACGAGAACTAAGGAGGGGGGGTTCGGCCGTGTTCTTGCGGTCCGACCCCCCTCACGTTAAATAATAACATAACTAAAGAATAACCGAAAGCCACACATTTAGTCATGCTAAAAATCCATGATTCAAGAATGGAATAAAAATAAACAATAAATAACATCCCCTACCTCTGGATTCAAGAACGATGATTGTCAACGACCCGCGGAAGACGCGTCGCGGTGGTCGGCGTCACGGAAGAAGAACGTCGATGTCGTGAAGCGAGGATTCGAAGTTCTTTGACGACGATTTCGTCGTGGGAAATCGTCGCGGAAGAGATGACGCGGAAGAAGACGTCGTCGGTGTCGCGGGTATGGCGTCGCGAAAGACGATTCCCGAGAACGTGGCGTTCTTCGTCGATTTCTTCGCGTTCTTCGTCAAAGCTTGAAGAAGAAGAAGATGAAGGCTCCAAATTCTCTCAAGGTGGCTAGAGAATTCTAACCCAAATAAAATAAGCTAAAGACTTATTTTATTCACACGATTATCAATTTGAATTTCAAAGGTTTGAAATTCAAACAATTCAAACAATTCAAACAATTCAACTCCATTAATTAACAAAGTTGTCATGTTATTAAAAGAGGAGTTTAAGGGGGAAGTTGAGAGGTTATTAAAAGATTTAGGGGTTCGTGTGGGCCCCACCACACTTAATCCTCCCAAGGGAGGTTAAGTGGGTGTGGGTCCCACTTCCAACCCCCTTAGGTAGGTTTTTTTTTTAATAAGTTTAAATAAAATTTGTTTTACACAATTTTATTTAACTTAACTGAAAAACCCCAAAACGTAACTTTCAACCCGCAACAAACGCAACTCCCGAAAAGGTCTCATTAAGCGAATATCGGCGCTGCGAGTTCATCGGTGCCCTCGGATTTCAATTCCGAGCACCGGATCAAAAGTTAGGAATTCCCGCTCGTTCGTTCACTGAACGTACCCGAGCCAAACTTCGGAAATTAATTCCGGGCACTTCGGGCCTCGGAATCAGGTGCCGTCTGAAACCGCGCTCTTGTAAAAATCCAAAGAAAATTAAGAAAAAATTTCCCTTGAATTTTACGGTCTTTACATTACTCCCACCTCAGGGCTTTACGTCCCCGTAAAGATATAACAAAAACTAGGGGAACAAATGAGGGTACTGAGCACGCATCTGAGCCTCCCGCTCCCAAGTGCTCTCCTGGAGATTCCCGTGCTGCCATCTGATGCGCACAAGAGGAATCGATCGCCCACGCAGGACCCGCTCCTGTCGATCCTCTATCTCAACCGGGACCTCCGTAAAAGTCGCCCCATCGTCAACGTCAAGCTCCCCATGGTCAATGATGTGTGTCGGGTCGTGCACGTATCTCCTCAGCTGGGATACGTGAAAGACGTCGTGCACCCGGTGTAACTGAGGTGGTAGAGCCAGGCGGTAAGCCACCTCGCCAATCCTGCTGAGAATCTGAAAAGGTCCGATGAAGCGCGGAGATAACTTGCCGCCTCGGCCAAATCTCCAAATACCACGTCGAGGTGAGACCCGCAAGAAGACGTGGTCGCCATCCTCGAACTCTAGTGGTCTCCGCCTCCTGTCAGCGTATGACTTCTGCCGGCTCTGAGCTGTCCTCATCCGCTCCTGGATGACCTGGACCTTCTCTGTCGTGGCCTGGACCATCTCCGGTCCCACTAGTGCTGACTCCCCTGGGTCTGTCCAGCACAAAGGAGATCTACATGGTCGGCCGTACAACGCCTCGTACGGTGCCATCCCGATGGTGGAGTGATAGCTGTTGTTGTATGCGAACTCCACCAAAGGTAGGTGGTCCTCCCAGCTACGACCAAAGTCAAGGACACATGCACGGAGCATGTCCTCGAGAGTCTGAATGGTCCTCTCCGTCTGTCCATCCGTCTGAGGGTGAAAAGATGTGCTAAGATGTAGCTGCGTCCCGAACGCCTCCTGCAACCCCTTCCAAAGCCGGGAAGTAAAGCGGGCATCACGATCGGAAACGATAGATGATGGCACGCCGTGGAGCCGCACAATCTCCTGAACGTAGAGACGTCCCAAGCTCTCCACCGAGCCCTGCTCTCTGATGGGTAAGAAGTGTGCCGACTTGGTGAGTCGGTCAACAATCACCCAGATGGAGTCGTGACCTCTGGAAGTGCGTGGAAGTCCAGTCACGAAGTCCATAGATATGCCGTCCCACTTCCACTCCGGAACCTCCAAGGGCTGTACCAAGCCTGCTGGTACCTGATGCTCTGCCTTCACCTGCTGACAGGTAAGGCATCGAGAAACGAACTCTGCTACAGCTTTCTTCATGCCCGGCCACCAGTGCTGTCGTCTGAGGTCCTGGTACATCTTCGCCACTCCAGGATGTACCGCTAAAGGAGAAGTGTGAAACTCCCTCAGCACTTCCTCTCGCAATGTGACTGGTACCAAGGCACGTCCTCTGAAAAGGATGTCGTGCTCTGCTCCAAGGGAGAAACCATCAGGTGCCTGTCCCGAAGATATCTGTGCACGCTGTGTCTCACAGTCAGCGTCCCCGCGCTGTGCCTCCCTGACTCGCTGCAGTAGTGGAGGAGTGACTGTGAGAGACTGAAGAAAGGCTGCTCCATCTCTATCCACGAAGGATATCTGCAAAGAGGCTAGCTGCTCCGTCGCCTCCTCGAGTAGCTGAATGCCCGTCCTCCTGCTGAGGGCATCGGCTACTACGTTCCCCTTCCCTGGAGTATAGACTATCTCAAAGTCATAGTCCTGGAGGAACTCGAGCCATCGTCGTTGTCTCAGATTCAGATCCTTCTGCGAGAAGATATACCTGAGACTCTGATGATCGGAAAAGACTGTAAAGCGCTCGCCCATCAGATAATGTCGCCATGTCTTCAGAGCGAAGACCACTGCTGCTAACTCCAGGTCATGGGTAGCGTAGTTCAGCTCATGCGGCCTCAACTGTCGTGATCCATAGGCGATCACTGCCCGCTCCTGCATTAGAACACATCCGAGTCCGGTTCCTGATGCATCGCAGTAGACTACGTACCCTACTCCCTCCTCAGGCAACCTCAAGATAGGTGCGCTAGTCAATCTCTGCCTCAGCTCCTCGAAGCTCTGCTGACAACTGTCTGACCACACGAAGGGTTTCCCCTTCTTCGTCAAAGCTGTGAGTGATGCCGCAACTCTGGAGAAGTTCGGCACAAACCTCCGATAGTATCCAGCTAGTCCCAAGAAACTCCGAACCTCAGTCACGCTCCTGGGTGGCTCCCATGCTAACACAGCCTCAATCTTCGCGGGATCCACTGCAACTCCCGCCTCAGAGATAACGTGTCCCAAAAAGTGGACCTCACGTATCCAGAACTGGCACTTCGAGAGCTTACCATAAAGCTGGTGCTCTCGGAGTGTGTCAAGAACAACTCGCAAGTGATAGGCGTGCTCCTCCTCTGTCGTAGAGTAAATCAGAATGTCGTCGATGAAGACCACGACAAACCGATCGAGGTATGGCTGAAAGATCCTGTTCATGAGAGCCATGAACACTGCTGGAGCATTGGTTACACCGAAGGGCATAACCAAGAACTCATAGTGGCCATACCGACATCTGAAGGCCGTCTTCTGCACATCCTCGTCTCTGACTCTGAGCTGATGATAGCCTGACCTGAGGTCTATCTTCGAGAACCACCGTGCTCCCTTGAGCTGATCAAAGAGGTCATCAATCCTCGGTAGCGGATACTTGTTCCTCACTGTCACCTGGTTCAGGCGACGATAGTCAACACAAAGTCGCAAGCTCCCGTCCGCCTTCTTGGCGAACAATATCGGGGAAGCCCAGGGTGAAACACTGGGTCGGATGAATCCTTTGCCCTGTAAGTCCTCCAACTGTACCCGTAGCTCTCGAAGCTCGGCGGGGGCCATCCGATATGCTGGAGTGGATATCGGGGCTGTCCCGGGGTACAAGTCAATATAAAAGTCTACCTCTCTGCGAGGAGGTAGCCCTGGAACATCGTCGGGAAAAACGTCCGCAAACTGATCCACCACTGCAGGAAAACCAGGACTCCGCACGTCAACTGCTCCAAGGATAAGGCTAGCCAACTGATGAGTGATGGGCTGTCCTCTCCTCCGCGGAAGTCCATCCTGTGCTGCTAAGGCTCCCTTCTCGCCGGTGAAGGTGAACCTGCTCCCGTCGGTGCGTACACATCGCACCTTGCGCCTAAAACAGTCAATCTGTGCATGGACCGTAGACAGCCAATCCATGCCCAAGATGACGTCGTAAGGCCTCGACGCTGCTACAAGAAGATCCCAGCCGAAGCTCTCGCCTCCTAGAGTAAGCTCACACTGCCGGCACCAGTGAGTAATCGTCGAGTCTGCTCCCGTAGGAGTCTCTAGCCGTAAGGATCGAGCCAACGGCTCTGTCGGAATCTCCGAGCTCCGAACAAGGGCAGCGGCTATGAAAGAGTGACTCGCTCCTGTGTCTATAAGAACTGCAGCAAGGGTGGAATAGACACAGATAGTACCTCGAATCATCTCAGGTGCGCCGTGGTCGTAGGCCTCTGCTGCCTGGAGCTGTGCCTGTCGCTGCCCGCCAGCTCCCTGTGGTCGGGGTGGACCTCCTGGTGGTGGTGGTGGTAGAGCCTCAAAGCGTCGGCCACCACCAGCTGCTCGTCCAGCTCCTCTGCCTCGTCCGCCTCCTCCCTGCGGACCGCCACGGTCGACCCTCTGCCTCTGCCTCGGTGGTCCATCAACTGACTGCTGCTCCTCGGCACGGCGGGTCGGGCAGTCGCGAGCCATGTGGCCCTGCCCGCCGCACGAGTAGCACTGCCTGCCTCTCGGAAGACTGGCTCCGCGCTGTGTGCCCCGCACTGCTGAGCCAGTGCCCTGAGATCGTCGGCCTGAAGGTCTGGTCTGTCTGGACCCCTGAGTCATCCGTCGACTGCCTGCTACAGATGACTCTGCCACGTGCCGCCCTGCGGTGGGTCGCTGTGCTGGTGTAGACTCAGCAAGGAAGCTCTCGATCAGAAGTGCCCGCTCCAGTACTCCTGTCTGAGTCGGTATGCTGAGGGAGATCAGCGATGCCCTGATCTCGTGTCTCAAACCCTGCTCGAAGGTCCGGGCCCGGAAGAATGGATCCCGTACCATGTCGGTCGAGTAGCGCGAGAGATCGGTAAACCTCGCCGAGTACTGGGCGACCGTCATGCTGCCCTGCCGCAGCTGTAGAAGCTCCTGGATGCGCACCGCTCGAAGGGTGGCCGGGACGAACTCAGAGCGGAAGAGGCTCTCGAAGTCCGTCCAGAGTAGAGATGCCTCATCGTGCACCTGGAGCATCAAGCTCCACCATCGTCCAGCTGCTGCGTGTAGTAGGCTCGCAGCGAGGATCACCATGAGGTCTGCTGGTGTCCTCACTAGCCTAAACACTCGAACCACTGCCTCCAGCCAGTCCTCTGCTGCCTGGGGATCCGTCTCCCCGCGAAACCTGGGCGGTCGCTGGCGCTGAAACTCATGCAGTGCGCTGAGGCGACGTGCATCGTCAGCGGCTGCTGCTGGAAGCATCGGGGGCTCGGCGGGTATAGCTACCGCCGGTGCCACTACTGGAAAAGGGCCCTGCACCGAGGCCTCGTCGCTCGGGGGGCTGTCGTCTCGCTCGACTCTCGGAACCCTAGCTGGCTGCCGTCGTGGGGCCATCCTGAAAAGGAGAACAAGAACACCATCGTCAGAACAGTATACCTGGTGAGCTGAATTAAGTAATCACAAAGAAAACTTGAGACTTTGTTAAGCAGATCAGTATACCCGGTGAGCTGACACAAGTAATCACAAAGAAAACTTTGAAACACACACGCAATCAATGTTTTCGTGCATTAAGTCAGAAATCAGAAGTCAGGGTCCTGGTGTACGGATACGTCGGCCGCCGCACCAACACTGGACTCCCTGGACTGATAACCACACTCAATACGCTAAACATTATTGCTTCACATAGAAAAGATCAGAGTTCGCGGTAGAACCGAACTCCTCTGATACCAATTTGTCACGACCCGCCCTCGGGGTCCGTGCCGTGACTACCCCAAGCCCGCCTTCCATAGGCCAGGGGCTGGCGACTAGCACCAAGGCGTATATCCCAGTAAAAAGGGAAGGCATTGCCTTTGAAAAGTAAGCACACACCACAGAGTAAACAAGCGGAAGTAAACACTAAACAAGCAGAGTACAACTGAAAGTGCGGAAAAGTAAATGGGCCAGAATACAAACCCAAACTGAAAGTAAGTACAACTCAAAAAGGGAAAAACAGCAACTGTAAAGTAAAGGCCGCTACTCCGAGCTGTCCACCGGAAATCCCACCTGAAGGGTGGGTACAGATAGCTCCTCTGCTCCACGGGTCCCACCGTCCGCTCCGTGCTCGTCCCGCCCAGTGGTCCACCTCCGGGTACCGTCCCGCTCCGCAAACCTCAGCTAAGGTCAACGCTGTCCGTCGTCTGCAACCAACACAACGTAGTGCGGGCGAAGCCCGTGCAGGGGTGAGTATAAGCTACTCAGTAGGGACCCCGAGACCCCTGAAGGTCTCTCAAAATCCACAAAGGATAAACCACGAAACAAAGTACAATCACGAAGTAACAACCAACACTGCTTAGGTATATGCCCATACATATACCTAAGTCATCAATTCAAATACGCTCCAACCTCCGAGCCCAAGTATAACTCAGTCCACGCAGGAAAGTATACGTATTCCACAAAGGAAAGTAACAGGATTCAGCTCACACAGGCATACTTCTTCAAAGACGATAAAGATGATCACTGATCCATCTAAGTCGTCGGACCCACGAAGGATCGATAGGTAACTAACCCCCGCAGAAGACCCACACAGGATCGGGCTCACACAGAACCTGTAGGCGCTGGCTCACACAGAACCGCTGAGCGCAAGGACCCACACAGGATCGGGCTCACACAGAACCTGTAGCACTGATCCTCGTAGGATCACTGAGTGCTGTAGTCGTCGTCGTCGAATCCACACAGGATCTCTGTACTGTCGTCGTCGAATCCACACAGGATCTCTGTACTGTCGTCGTCGCAGTCACAGTAGCAGTCGTAGCAGTAGAACAGTCGCAGCCAGCACTAGGGTTCCCGCACACAGCAAGCTCGTACGGAGGGTCCGCTCCACGAGCCGAGAGGCTGATACATCAACTGTCACGAAGACCGAAGTTGATGTATCCAAAAGTTCCGTATCGTCAACAGGAACTCAACGCAACAGACGGCGCGTCGATCGGACGCCCGGTCTGAGAGTTATAGGCATTTCCGTCTCCGGGGCCCAGTTGGTTTTTAAGGCAAAACCAACCCGACCGTACTCCACCTGCGTCCGAACCTCGGGCGGAGTATGCCAAAAGATCCGTCTCAATAAGAGGAACACTACGCGACTGACGGCACGTCAATCGGACGTCCGTAGCTCAAGATATGAGCATTTCCGCTCCGAAGGCCCGGTTGGTTTCGTGAACGAACCAACCCGGCCGAACTCAAAGTAATCCGAAACCTTGAGTGCGATATACCGAAACGACCGTCTCGATCCAAGGATCGCGTTGCCGCAGACGGTTCGTCATTCGGAGGTCCGAGGCTCAAGTTATGAGCCAAGAACCGAATCTGGTCCGAAACGGGGGGTCCGGGTCCGGGCCGACCCGGCCCGACCCCCCCCCCCCTCTGGACGGCGCGGCGGCCGGCGGCGGCGGACGGCGGCGGACGGCGGCGGCGGCTGGCCGCATGGCGGCGGCGGCGGGCGGCGGCGCGGCGGCGGGCCGCGTGGCGGCGGCGGGCCGCGTGGCGGCGGCGGGCCGCGTGGCGGCGGCGGAAGGCACGCGGGGCTGAGCCCCGCGTTTCACAAAACGGCACGGCTTTAAGCCGTGCCTTGCTAAGAAACAGCCCCCGCAAGTGGGGGCCGGCTGAAGAAAACCGGGGGGGCTTTGCCCCCCCCCTTCTTAAATGAACCGCCCCCCTCATTAAGAGGGGGGTCTTGATGGACCGGCCGGGGGTTTAATCCCCCGGTTTTTATGACATCCGGCCGGCCGCTGGCCGGCCGGTTTTTACCAACGGGACCGGAATTTCCGGTCCCGCCCTCGACTCCCGACGCCGGCGGCACGGCCGCCGGTCTTTCCTTCCGCCGCGGCCCGGAACCGGCCGCGGTCTCCTCGTCTCACCGCGGCCCGGAACCGGCCGCGGTGTTCGTCGTCCGGCGCGGTGCGACGGCACCGCGCCCCTTTCGCCGTGCCATGAATCCTCCCAACGCGGCGCGACGGCGTCGCGTTCTTGAAATCTCTCCTCGGCGAAGCGCGACGGGTTGCGGAAAATTATAAGCATGTTCATCCGCGTGGTGCGACGGCACCACGCCTCTTGCTTCCACCCGCATGAATAAAACGAGAACTAAGGAGGGGGGGTTCGGCCGTGTTCTTGCGGTCCGACCCCCCTCACGTTAAATAATAACATAACTAAAGAATAACCGAAAGCCACACATTTAGTCATGCTAAAAATCCATGATTCAAGAATGGAATAAAAATAAACAATAAATAACATCCCCTACCTCTGGATTCAAGAACGATGATTATCAACGACCCGCGGAAGACGCGTCGCGGTGGTCGGCGTCACGGAAGAAGAACGTCGATGTCGTGAAGCGAGGATTCGAAGTTCTTTGACGACGATTTCGTCGTGGGAAATCGTCACGGAAGAGATGACGCGGAAGAAGACGTCGTCGGTGTCGCGGGTATGGCGTCGCGAAAGACGATTCCCGAGAACGTGGCGTTCTTCGTCGATTTCTTCGCGTTCTTCGTCAAAGCTTGAAGAAGAAGAAGATGAAGGCTCCAAATTCTCTCAAGGTGGCTAGAGAATTCTAACCCAAATAAAATAAGCTAAAGACTTATTTTATTCACACGATTATCAATTTGAATTTCAAAGGTTTGAAATTCAAACAATTCAAACAATTCAAACAATTCAACTCCATTAATTAACAAAGTTGTCATGTTATTAAAAGAGGAGTTTAAGGGGGAAGTTGAGAGGTTATTAAAAGATTTAGGGGTTCGTGTGGGCCCCACCACACTTAATCCTCCCAAGGGAGGTTAAGTGGGTGTGGGTCCCACTTCCAACCCCCTTAGGTAGGTTTTTTTTTTAATAAGTTTAAATAAAATTTGTTTTACACAATTTTATTTAACTTAACTGAAAAACCCCAAAACGTAACTTTCAACCCGCAACAAACGCAGCTCCCGAAAAGGTCTCATTAAGCGAATATCGGCGCTGCGAGTTCATCGGTGCCCTCGGATTTCAATTCCAAGCACCGGATCAAAAGTTAGGAATTCCCGCTCGTTCGTTCACTGAACGTACCCGAGCCAAACTTCGGAAATTAATTCCGGGCACTTCGGGCCTCGGAATCAGGTGCCGTCTGAAACCGCGCTCTTGTAAAAATCCAAAGAAAATTAAGAAAAAATTTCCCTTGAATTTTACGGTCTTTACATTCATAATTGGACTCTATTTTTCGAAAAATGATTGGGGTAATTTTTGGGGATTTTTCTAAAATACTTGATTTTTTATGAAAAGTGAAATTCTGTAATTTACCGTATATATAAATTATAAGCTAAATACACTATTCCTATCATCATAATTGATGTAAGAACCATTTTTTTCAGAATAAAATCCACTTATTACTCTTTTTGGTCATGGAACCATCACTATTTCTTGTCTTGTGGAAAAATAATAAACTAACGATTACAAAATTAAGAAAACCCTCCTCTCCTTAGCTATAAAAGCCACCCACACTCCCCTCTTCTCTTCACTCCTCCCAAGACTTGTGCATTGCCTAAATTCTGATAAAATATCCTCCCAAGATCCTCACCCACTTCCAGCAGCCCTTGATCTAAAAAAAGACAAAATCTTCTCCCCTGAATAGGCTCTCAAGGATGATTAATTCAAGAGGCAAATTCCTCATTTCAATTATTTTACTTTCTTTTCAAGTTCCTTTGTTTTATTTTCTATCCTCACCTATACACTTCAAAATTCTATGAAAACTCCATTACCTTTCATGTACTATAATTTTTTTATGATTATGGAATAAGTTACTATCATCTCTACTTTACCCATCTTTGATGCTAAAAGTAAAAAACACCATCTGAGATGTGCTAATTTACCACATTTAAAGATGATGAGTTTTCAATTTCAATTAACATATTTAATTCTTGTCATGAAACAACTATTATGGTTTAGAAAAGACTATAATATTTGTATTATGTCGCATATATAGATTTTGAATCATTTTGTACACATAGTTTTTATTTATAAATCAAAACGGGTTTGTTGTGTTCAAAAACCACCAATTACCCGAAACAGTTACCATTAAATAATTTTTAAAATGATTCATCTTAACTCCATGTAACAAAATGAAATTTAAAACCTTTTAATCTTATATATGTTTACTAATAACATATAACTTTAATTATGTACAACCACCCTCATTTTACATGATTATCCATTCATGTATATAAGTATACCGATTATGAAACAAACAGAGCCGAACAATGAAATTGAACCTCTTAAGAAATCCAAAATCCCATGAATGAAATTAATTAAGTTATAATAAATCAATTACATGGAAAATAGGTTATTTAATTATTAATTATTTAACTGAAATTTAATTATTCATGTCATTAAGATCAAACGGAGAACACCTTCAGACTTAAGGTAAGGTTTTTTTCATGTCACTTCCATTTTTGCGAGATATTTCATATTCCCTGATATTACTTGTGTATGGTATATGTATACTTACCATTGATGTTTAATACCATTAATATATTTATTTTCATGATATTAAATGTATCATTTTATTATTATTAATTCTGGGTCATATGATTCAATTGAGTACAAAGTTGTAAGTATTTTTCTACCCGAACCTCCATTTTCATTCGGGTTTCTCTTATTCTCTACTCACCTAAATGAAATTATTATTTACTCTTATATACTCATAATAAATTATGTATGAATATTATATATATATATATACACCAATCATAATCCTTCTTTATTTTATGTGGAGTTACATGTTTTAAAATAATCTTTCAAAAATTCTTCTGAAATATAAGCTCGATTCAAGGAACTTCTTGAATTCTTACCTATTTTTAAGTTCACTATATAATATGTTTTAAGACAAATTTATATTTATAAACTCAAAAATTATTACATGAAAAATATATTTTGGTTCATTTCTGGGTTTATTAAAGAAAACATTCCTTTGAGATTTAAAATATATCTAATGAATTCTTTAAACCGCACTAAAATGTTTTAATTCAAAAGATTCTTTAAATTTTTTTTACATGATATCACTTTAGTGGGACGTCATTTATGCCTCAAATTAAATCTCAATGTCCTTCCCTTTTCTTTTCAAGTATATATATATGTATATATTTAAAACCATATTCCTGACAAATAAAAATCATCATCGAAAAGAACTATTCTTTCCAAAATAAAATAGATTTTTCTCACCCCAATTTATGAGATATATGAATTGTTCACAACTTGTGGTGTATATATTTCCCCTTGGTATATCATATAAATAATATCCTTATTCTCATGATATTCTAAGGGATTATTATTTGAATGTTTCAAGGTGGTATGGGACACTTTGAAATGTTAAAGGATTATTTCCTCAAGAATTTCTCAATGGTGTCATTTAAAAGTATCTTTATTTATGTTAACATAATTTTATGAATATTGTATTTCAAACAGGTTTATATAATATGATATCATATAAAATATTTTTTTAATGGTTTCTGATTAGTTTTAATGTGGATTATCTATGTGGATACCATTCACCAATTTACTTCCAAGGTTTAGTGTTTATGTTTAATGTATGGGGAAAGTTATTTACATTTCATATTTTAGTTTTAATATGAATTTATATATTGTTTATATTTATCCCCATTAATAATAAAAATTCGTTGGGCTTAATAAGGTTTGTGTGGGGCCCACTGTAGCCCCTTGGTGCCATCAATAGGTCTCATGAGACTAACTATAGTCCTGGCATGATGCCTTGACCAAATGGATATTTATGATCTCAGAACGAGGCCTTGATATTATGGTTATGATGTCCCTCATTATAAATTCCCTCATTATAAAACTAGTAATTTAATGCTCATGTGGTTATTCTATTATTAGAATAACCATGATTATGCTTTATTATGGCATTATTTTTTCAGCTCTTATTCCTACCATAATGTGTTCAGGTTTGTTTTTAAAGGAATGTGTTTTTAGTTATTCATTATGCATGATGTTTATGTTTATGATATATTCCTATGTATTTATTACCCTTACTGAGCATCTAATCTCATACATTTCTTGTGTTTAATTTTCTCAGGACATGAAAGTGTTTATTATGAATTACTTTTAGGGATAAACTTAGAGTTTTGTATATTCCCAATAAAACTTATATGTTGTATTTCATTTCAAGTTGTATTGATAAACCTATTTTTGTATCTGGTTTTCCAAAACAACTAAACTACTCATTCCTTTGGGATAAAAATTTCTTTTAAGCATGCCAATGTAATGAAATAATTCACCTGCTCCTAGAAATTGGGGTTTTGGCATTACAGGAATGACCTATGTGATTTGAGATGATGTTTTCTATTAAGATTTAGTGACATTGTCACATGTGGCAGTGAGGTTATCATATGGAGTGTCGTAGGGAATGTTGGTGATTACCACTCAACTTTGTTGTCCGAAACACCATTGGAGTCATGTGAACACAGATAGGACTCATTGAGGTAGTGTTGAAAACTCGTAGGGGTGGAGGCCTCCATAGATATTGTGACTTAGGGGGTGGTGTTGACCATCAGTCATGGAGGTGGTTCTCACTATATAAAGACACAATTGATGGTGATGGACCATCAGGTGATGGTATTGAGACAATCTATTGGGGATGAGGATCACTGTTATGTTTGAGGTCGATGAGTTAGTATTACTCAAGTGTGGGTGTCACCATACCTTGGGATGTCAGGCTATTGATACGATGATGATTTACTATTTATGGGAGGACAAATATCACCATGCCTTGAGACATCAGGCAGTTGAGTTGACATTGAATATTTAAATGGAGGTACGAGAGACCTAGGGTTTTTTGAAGGGCATGGTTATAGGATGTCGGTGCTTACTTGATGTGTGATAAAAGTGGTATCAAATGGAACAAGGTTCCAGGTGATATGTTATGGGTGGAACCTGTGGGTTCACCTAGTATGATATTCTTCAGGTGATGTTTGAGCACTAAGTCATGAGTTCTCAACACTGAAAATATATAATTTTAGAAATGTATTTTTTAAAAAATATATATTTGGGGGAACATGCTCAAATATATACTGATGTTGGATTAAGTAGGTAAATGATTCCTTGTGGTTGTAGAGAATAAGGGAAGTGATATTAATTATTAAGAATTTATGTGTTACCTTTTTAATTATATTTTTCACACACTGTATAAATATGGAAGTAATATATGAAAACATTAGAGGTGGCCTACTGAGTTTATACTCACAACCTACACAGGCCCTTCGAGACACATGTTGAATTTATGTCTTTGAGATTAGGTAAGTGATCAGGCTCGAGAGATGGACCTTAGTGATCAAGGTTGTAGCATTTTACATGGTATGGATGGTAGGGGACTTGGTGGTTCCTCTGTATCAATATATAATTCCTTTTGGGTTATATATATATGTACTTACATGGTTGGACATGGAACACCATGCTTATTTGTTTTCTATGACCTGTCTTAACTTGTGTATTTATCTACATATGGTATTATTCCAAGAGGGTTGATGTTACTTCTGTTGTTTATTAAGCTTTTACAAAGTTTATTTTTTCTTTTTATTCTATTATGGACCTTTTTTCATTATGTTATATATATAGACCTCTATAATTATCATCACTATATGGTATAGTCTCCCCACTCTAACCTAATTGGACCCTCACTACTCATTGGAAGTCTTTGGTGTATGGGGAGGAATGCCTAAGGACTAGTTTCACACCAGCCAGAAGAACCATTTAAGTGGATACCAGGTCCATGTGCTACAAATAGTATCAAAGGAATTTTATTTTTCTTTTTTGGTATTACTATTAAGGTTATGATAATCGGGAAACTATGATATAGTTGGAATTGGGTAACGAGCTTGTGTTTGGGTGCCTTTATCCCCATACATGGGGTATAGACCAAGTCTCTAGGGGTGGAAAACTTATTTTGGGCCTTTAAAATTTATAGTTGATTGATTTCCCCCTCGAGTGGTGCACTTGGGAGTGATATTATGAGATTATGTCGTTTTAGCCCTTGTCCTAGTATAGAAAGAGAGGTTTTTTTATGCATCATGGTAGGAATATAGGGTGACATGATATATGTATGATAATTTAAATAATTTATTGTATCCTTTAATTCCTTAAGAATGGTTGGGGTGTTAAAAGTGTCAAAAATAAGCTAAAAAGTGTTTCCATGCCTATATATTTTGGTATAATTCTACTCAACCAACCCTTGTATGTGGTTATCAGTGAGAATGAAATGTGATATATGTGCCTCACTCTATTATGATTAGGTAGGTATGGATTAATGGAAAAGGTGTGGGCCATTTATGATTTCCAAAAAAGATAAAAAATGTTTTCTTGTATAACCTTTTGATAAAATTATACTCATCCACCTCAAATTGACGATTCTTGATATATCTGACATGTGATGGATGAATCTATCATGAGTAGGTAAGGGGCCATGATCCTAGGTTATATATGATTCATGACTCTAATATGGGTAGGCATTGGTCCATAAGACTATATGATATGTGATACCTAACTCTTATATCGGTGGGTAAGGGTCCATGAGGTCATATGTCATGTGATATGGGTGTATAAGGGCGGTGAGATGAGTTTCTTATTACAAATTTCCCTATATGTGATATATATATATATATTTTGTTTTGTCTATTTGACCATGTATTTGGTCTTCAATGTGATATTACCTAGATGAACTTTGGTGGAGCATCAAGATGACAAAGATATAGTGCCGCTAGAGCATGCACAAGATGAGGCCCTTCAGGGTCAGAATGAGGTCCCTAAGGTTCTGGTTGATCATGATCCATATAGAGAAGATTCGGTATAGGCAGGGGAAGCCACAACTGATGGAAGATTTTGGGTTGTGGTTAGATGATTGGCTTAGTGTGAGCTCGGTTCATGTTAAATAAGTTATCAGAAGGGGATATTGAGGAGCTGATCCATCTAATGAGTATCTGATTTGTTAGTTCTAGTCTTAGTACCCTCTATTATTTCAACGTGAGGGTGGACCAAAGAAAGAAGAGAAGTAGCTCAAATTGGTGAATAAAATTTTAGACCAGCTAGAGACACCCCTAGGACAGAGGGTGAATATATATAATTATATGACCAGGAGGCCAAAAAATAATTGGTGGGATATATAGGTACATGTTGGTATACTTGAGATACTATTTTGGAATTATTTCGAGGAAAGGTTATTCATTAAATTTTTCCCAAAGACGCAGAGGGTGGATAGAGCCCTTGAGTTCATGAACTTGTAATAAGGATATGAATATATGATGTATTATATGTCCAATTTTATAGAAGTATCATAATTTTCACCTGATACGGTTGGAGATTCCATTGCTAGGGTGAGGAAGTTTGTGGGGGTTGTGGCTTTCCATCTGGGTGTTTGTGAATATTTACAGAAAATTCTCATTCTCAAAGGTAGTGAATCAGGAACTAATAGTCAAGAGAAACTTAATATACTGGTTGTATTTGAACTGGTTGATGGTGTTAGGTGAGATTAGGGGTGATGTGATAGGTATCCATAAGCAGGACTATGGGATCAAAATAGTGTAGTTAGGCCAAAGATTCATTTATACCACCAAGGGGTGGTTCTTAGATAGTTTTCTTCAAGTACAGGCATCTTGGACATGTTTCTACTAAGTGTGAGAAGGATCCAAAGGAGTGAAGATAATCAGGTCATATGGGGAATCAGGATAATTTCTACAGGAAGAATTCTTATAAAACTATTTGTTAGGGACCAGGTCAGACTTAGGGGTCTGAGGTAGGACTAAGAGAAGTACTAGGAGCCAGTAGCTAGGATTCTAATTGCATGCGTAGGTTATAGATGAGGGAGAGAGAGACCCAGTAGTGGGGTCAATGGATGGTAGTTGGTGTAGCTCCATAGGTATGTTATGCCTTAGGTAATTAGTATTTAGTATAGGTTAATGTTGTTGAGCTACTAGGTTTGGAGCATGCCAAGAGTTGATGATGGTTATAGGTACACTCTGACTGTGGGCATGTCCCTTTTGTTTTGGCAAGGCTAGTTTTGGTGCATAAGGTGAAAATGTGTTGTATTTGGACTAACAAAGAATTGGTTAGTATGTGAGAATCAGATATGATGCATGATATGTATTAGGTTCATAGGAATAAGTACAATGATAGGCATTCGTATATATATATATATATATATATATGATCTAGGATTATTTATGGGCATCTTTAGAGATACTGGACTTATGAGAATCTAATGAGATTCAATAATTGATGAGAATCAAGTATTATATGAGAATTATTGAGATATTGATGAGATGTTGGTACAATAATATGTCAAGGGAGAATATTTATGTCCAGGCATGGTCGGTGGAACCATCAGATATTAAATTTTGGGTCAGGAAGAGACTGAGTAAGTGATTCATAAGGTGGGGAGTGCCACAAGGGGAATTGAACATGAATAACAACTAGGGTAGAATATGTCAATTTAAATAAGATGTGTATGTTTAGTACCATATCTAGGTAAATCCTGATAGCTCAAGGATAAGCTATTATAATGTGGGGAGACTGTAACATCTCAGTTTTTAGATTGGGTTTGAGTTTTCTCAACCTTTTTGATTTTTTCAATTGGTGGTTGGGAAAAATTCCTTTTTGGGATTTATAACCCAATTAAAAGAGTTTTAATGCTCTAATTCTTTGTTTTTTAATGTTTTTTAAGGTTCATAAAGTGAATTGGAAGTTTTAATGGGTTTTGGAAGCATTAGGATCCAAAAAACTAGTTTCTGGAAAAGGAAAATAGAGGCACATGGTGGGCACATGGTTTGTATAACTATTCATACTAAATTGTGTGAAATATTTTTCATATAGTATTGGTTAGATTAAACCATGCACCCCCTACTATCAAGAATGCATGGTGGTGGTTGTGTTTAGAGTCACCTGCATGTTTAACACATGAATTTTCAAACTGTGTGTCCAAACCATGCGAGGTGTCTACCATCTTGGATAGTGATCAACACATGGTTGCCACATGATTTTCCAAATCATGTGTTAAACATGAATATTTTTAAAAAGGCAAAAAATACCTTTTTCCTCTTTTTTATTTAGGAGGATCACCCAACTTAATCTCCTCCCACGTGGAACACCTCTCCGAGGTAGTGGAGATTTTGTTTCTCTCCCTCTCCCAAGGCATTGAGCCTCCTTCTATATTCAGACTCCAAATCAATATCTATTGGTGGTGTTGTATTCCTTTGGTAATACCTTTAGTCTAATTGGTTATTTTTCTCATTTTTATTTCCACATGAAATTCTAAATCTTTTTGAGATATTTTACCCTATTTTCGTGACATTTTTTTAAAACTATTTTTTCTCTTGTTCCAAATAGATTTAGAGGAAAATATTTTATTAGTGAATTACTACTTGTACAAGGTAGGTTGTACCAAGATATCTCTTTGATTTATCAGTTTTTTTGGGGTGAGTTATTTGATACACATTTTGGGTTGACTGGGTAAAACCCTAAATAAATTAATGCTTGTATTTTAATTGTTTAATTGATACTATGAGATATCGATGGGCATGCTCTTGATTCATTATAAATGGAATAATATAGGTAAGGGGATTCTGGCCCACTGGATAGGGTAGGTTGGTTTTTTATAATACATCAATTAAATGTTAGATGATTTTATTAGTTTCTTGGGAATGTGATGGGAATTGACCAAGGATTTGTGATGATTTTTATCACCAGGAATTAGGTGACATGGTTCATCGGGATTTAGGTGATGAGGTTATCAGGATGAGGGAATGTCCAATTAGATTTGAGATGGTTTTAACTATCAGGATTTAGCGACATGTTCACATGTGGTGGTGTGGTTTCTAGTTGGTATGGATTAAGGAATGTTGGTGATTTTTTCTAACCTTTTTTGGATGATGATCCATTGGAGTAATATGAACACATATAGGACTCAATGAGGTGGTTTTGAACACTCACAGTGGGTGGATCCCTCTATAGATATTACTACTTAGAGGATGGTGTTGTCTATCAGTTATACAGGAGGTGATAACTATAGAAATACACGATTGATGGTGATGAGCCATAAATTAGTGTATGAGGCTCTATGTTATGTTTTAATCCATTTATCTAGGATTATTAGATTATGGATGTCACCATATCTCAATATGTTGGGCTGTTGAGTTGACAGTGATTCACTATTCTTGGGAAGATGTATATCGCTATGCCTTGGGACATCGAGCAATTGAGTTGACAATGACCATTTGAATAGAGGTCCAAGGGACTTATGATGTTTCAATGGGAATGCATATATGATTTTAGTGAATACTTGATATGTGATATAGATGGTATCAGATAGCATGAGGTGCTGAGTGAGATGTTATGGGTGAATCCTGAGGGTTCACCTGGTATGATATTCTTCAAAGGATTCCTGGGAACTAAGTCATGGGTCCTCTCCACTAAAAATATATATTTTTAATCATGTATTGTATGCCTAATATAAATTTGAGTCATCATTTCAGAGATATACCGGTATTGTCCAATTAGATAAATGCTTCCTTGTGGATGTTGAGCCCATAGGAAGTAGTTTAATTATTAAATGAGCGTGCATTAACTTTTTTAATTATATTTTGAATTAGCTATGAAATTATGGATGTAAGAGAGGAACTTGTTGGTGGTGACTTACTAAGTTCATAATCACACTATAAACATGCCCCTCAGGATGTTTGTAGACTTTATGTCTTTGAGATTAGGTAAGGGATCAGGCTCGAGAGCATGATCTTATTGATCAGGGGTGTACTGTTTTTCAATGGATGGATGGTAGTGGACTCAGTGGTTCTTCTACATTCAGTTGGACTTCCTTTTAGGTTATATATATATGTACTTTCATGGACAACCATAGGTAAATTTTCTTATTGTTTTTGTATAACCTTTATTTACTTGTGTATTTATCCGCATATGATATGATTCCCTTAGGCTTGATGTTACTACAAAAATTTATTATGATTCCACTGAGTTTATTGTTACTTATGTTTTTATAGTCTCTTTTTATATTGTGTTTATATATATATATATACACACATACCACTATTATTATCATCACCATAGGGTATAGTCTCCTCATTATCACTTAATTGGACCTTAACTTATCGTCAGTATCCTTTGTCATGTATAGAGGCACCCCCTAAGGCCAAATGGCACACTAGACTGAAGCACTGGTTAAGTGTATCCTAGGATGGGGTGTAATAGAAACTGTGATAAATCAGGTGTATTTTTTGTCATTCAAAATATCTCTTGGAATTACATCTATACAAAACCAATTTTTCGGATGATTCCACCATGGTCCAGTGAAATATTTCATAAATACCTAACCTAAATAATATAATATTTAATGGAAATAAAGGGAATGAATCACAAATTAATAAGAAAAAGGTTTTCTTATAGTTCAGTGTGATAAAAAATGCTTGATACACTTTGGACAATTTGAAGAATTGAAGGGCCAAAAAAGTGTAATAAGGACATACACCCTATAGTTTGACAAAATTAAGGAGGAGACCTGAGTTTATGGTTTTAATATATTATAATAAAATTATATTTCCATCACTTTTTAAAAAAACAGGGTTGTACTCTATCATGTACCTAGTACTCCCTCACTAGGTACCCGATGAACGTCACAAAAGGGACACCAATTTTTCCACCCCATCGAGTACTCAATGCCCCACTATTGAATACCCAATAGAATATTTGGTTATGTTTAAATAAAATATTTGGAACTAGGTACCTAGTGCAGTCCAACTGGGTTCTTAGTGGACAATGTAGACCCTTTTTAGTAATCCACCACTCTGCTCTTTGAAACCCAAACCTATGAAGACTCTCATAAATATCAAAATATCTATGCGTACCCCATTAATTGATATAACTAGATTTATTAATACAATTCAATTCTCAATCTTCAAAACCACTAATGATCTATGTCTGAAAAATAAAACTTTCCTGGGGTTTTTGACCCATCACAACATAGGTCAATTATATGGAAGGCTTATTGGTATGTATTGATAACTTTACTTTTTAGTTTATTTTTTGTCCCTGACATGGAATGAGGAAAATATATACTAATCATTTTGGGATAACCATTTCTAGAAATTATTTGTGCTTTAATTGATGTGTGAAAAAAAATATTATTTTCATTATGGGAGATGATACACAATATTTTATTATTTACCATGCCATGAGAGGACCATCCATTTTGTAATATTGCTTCCATTTTGTTTTATTTTAAATTTATGTTTTCAAATAAACAATAATAAATAATTTTCTAATTTTATTTAACCAATTTCCTATATATTAAGAAAAACCCCTAAGGGTGTGGGGTTAACTAGAGTATACAAATTATTTCGGTAAATGAATTATTCATAAATATTATTCCCACATTAGAAGAAACACCTATATAATATCATGTAGCTAAATGTTTTCTATCTCTCTATTACTTTTCATACAATGTTTTTCTCAATAAATATATATTTCACCATAGAAGTCATAACTACCTTAAATTGTCGTGAAATCCATGTCATTTATTCATTCTAAATATAACCCCTCATTTAATGAATATATTTAAATCTTCCATCAAGATTAGATTTATAATAAATTAAATTTATTACACTTGTTATAATTGTTTTTTCTATAAAATTAATGAGTCTCTCTCTCATTCCATAGTGTAATTTATTCACTTTGATTTTCTCTCAAGATGAGTATCCCATAAAATTCTATAACTAAATAGATCATTTGAGGTGAATTTTCTTTATTTGAAATATCAAATCATTAAAATAAAATAATAATATCTAAATTAATATTCTAATTCATTTAATCAAAACCATTTGACTAAAGATGTGTTTCATAATTTGGGCTGATGATATACACATTTTCCATAACATCATGTTACTAATCGTGTTGAGCATGCACGATCTTCATTCACCGTAATGTTTGGAATTATAATTATTTGTAATTTGGCATGATATTATACCCATTTTTCATAGGTGTTGTGGATCCAATTATATTTATCCGTTTATCCTTGAAAAAAGGCATGAGAGTACAAAAATAACATAGGTTCTTCCACATACAGTTTGAGCTCAAACTATTTTGGTATGAGTTTATTCTCTTTTGGAAAGGGTTTTCTGCTATATCTCTTATTTTCACACCAATTTTCAACTAACACAACACTTAACATCAATACCTTATATTGTTTATAATTCTAGTAGAATTATTTTGAGATGTTTCAAACAATGAATATTTTCTTTGATGCGGAGGAAAAATGAATTTTTTTTAATATATTTTTAAAATGTAAATAGATCAATAGAATATGTGTTATTTCCTAAATATTTAATATTTAGGCCCTCCAAACCCATTGGTGTTAAATCCGTGAAATAATCACCGAAATTGGTGTTTAAAACATTATCAACACATCTGTGTTATGTTTTTTTCTTGGTGATGAGAATAATCACTCAATATTATGTCATCTAAATTGAATATTGATCAAGAGGAAAATATTATATATGATATAAATGATCATAAGGGTGTTGGTCCTTCTATATTCATGAAAATAATTCTGTTGGAGTCGAATCATAAACCAATTCTTGAATGGAAATAAAATCCTAATCCTAACATGAATGAGGTTCTATGAATAGTGGTTACCAAATTTTTTAATGATGAAATAAAATATCCAATCATATATAGTTCATGTATTATCACCATTTAATTAATTAAAAAAGGGTGGTGTTTCAAATTTTGACATTGAAAATGGTGTGCTTATGTAATGACCTGGAATTTTATAAATAAAAATTCACTTACAATTTATTAAATTCATGATTATATATTATGGATATAGAAAACACATGAAATTATTTAGTTTTATTATATCATATAATATTTAAAATAACTTTAATCATATAAACCATTGATAATATAGTCTTTGAACAATGATTACATGATTAGTATAAATATAGGGATTTGTAAAATCCAATTGACACAAAAAAAAGAATTTATAACCTCAACCAGAAGAATTGTACCCCTTGAATCCCATTTATTAAATCTTCCAAGGGTTATAGAATCACTTTTATTTTCCCTTGACCAATCCAAGAATTATATCCAATAATTTAAGCATGAGAGAAACTCTTTATAGGAGAAATTCAATCTCATTGAGATCAGGACCGAAACCGTATACTCTGAACCAACCCATGAAAGTCTCACTATCACACACCTTAATCTTTGGGATTTTTATAGTGTATTAAAGGGATATGTATCAAAAACCTAATAATAATAATATGTATATTGTATTTTCAATATTTTAACAGTTATTTTTACATCTTATTATTACTTTATAAACGATTCTGTTTTTATACAATAAAAAAAATTGTATTAAAGGGTAATATTCAAATTAAATTAGGACATTTATTTTGATGAATTAATGTAATTTTGAAATAAATAATATTTTAATAAAGTATTATTATCCTTTTTCTTAAATATAAATGATCATATAATTTTTATGTAGTCAAATGTGAATTTGTAAGGTTTAAAAACTATTATTTCCAAAAAAACTCATCATTTATCAATAAATGGAGATTCTATTTTAAAAGAAAAAATTATAATATTTAGATAATTATTTTTTAAAAATAAATATTATTTTTAGAAAAAAATTTCAAAATTATTCAACAGTTAATTTTTCATAATTTTTTGAGATAGTCGAATATTCGGTTAAAAATAAAATACGATATAAATATTTGTTGTGTATCATGAAATCATAATGACCTAAAACTAATGTAATGAATACTATAAAGGGTATAAATTATAGAATATATGTTTACCCTTTAAATTAATGATATTTTAAGTTTATTTGATAAATTTTATAAATCCTTTTTGATCCCCCAAAACCTATATTATATTTTAAGGTTTTAAAATCATTTATTTATTAAACTCACTCACTTCAAAATCATAATGGTTTTTATTTTAATAACTTTGGACATATTAATAAAAAAATAATGAAAAAACCCTCTTTTTTCAGAAAATATGGGAAAAACATGGTATGTTTTGGGGTTTTTCTTATTTTATTATATTGATTTTAAAAACTATGTTTGAGAAATAACAATGAATTCCCCCCTCATTTCCTATATAAACCCAAAAAATATCACATTTTTATTCACTAAAAATCATTATAGTATGATTTAAATATTCCATTACCTCTATATATTCCTCCCAAGGTGACCCCAATCTCTCATGAATCTACTCCTAAGAATTTGGAATCATCCTCTCAAGGAAAGGGTTCTCCCACTCCCCTTTTTATTCAAGAAACTCCTCTATGTTATGATTCTTAATTTTCATTTGTTCATATTGGTATATGTTATTACATATCCCCCATACTATAAATTTAATTTATAAATGATTAGATACCCCTTTAACTCTCATTAATCCCTCCCATTAACCTATATTTACACCCGTTACCATGCCAAAATTTAGCAAGGGATCCACTCATTCTCCTCTTTATTCAAGTATCATCATTATATTATTTCTTTAATATCCAATTAATAATGTTTATATGTGTTATTACATATCACAATTACTTAAAATTTTATTTATAAATTATTATATACCAATTGCACTCTAATTATGCCCATCCATGAACATTTATATGGCCCGTTATGCAGCTAAAATTTCACTACGATTTTCAATGACAAACAACCGTGTAGTGAATACCCATACCCATTTCCTATCAATGGTGTTCACCTTTATGAACATATAATTAATTTATTGGGTAATTACATTTATTAATTACACACTCTTTTATCATATATAAAATATGGTGATAAATGAATCCATGTTGTATGATCTACGTGGCATACTTATACATGTGAATGAAATGAAAGTGACAGGTGCACCTAGAATTATATAGATCTCTAATGCATTAGGTAATATTTTAGTATAATGAGATAATAATAAAGGGATTAATTAGTGGCCCTAATCCATCATTGGAATTTATCCATTATGATGTCAAGTAATTTATCCTTTACCTATGTTTATGATTCCATGTTTTATGTTATTACCACATTTTCCATTTTGACTTTATGTTATCATGCTATATCATGCCTTTGTATCAATATTTATGATCCTAACTCCTTCAATTCCCCATTTATATTCCAATTTTATAAAATTTATTACTTTTTTCATGTAATTCCATGTTTATTCCCTTATAGGGATTTATATCTCACCCCTTTCTCATGTATGTCCCCGGGTTATCCCATGCAGTTATAATTATAAAGTAATAATATGAGCATGTTAAATAAATTTTCGATAAAGATGATGTATTAAATATTTTAAGTTATTATGTAATGTACCTAATTACCAAAGATACCAGACTTAAGGATCTTTAAAGTTGTATTAAGTGTAATCTTATGTATTAAATAAATAATTAATGTGTAATAAAGATCAGAGTTGTCATCGATGGTATAAAAGGAAAGGTTTAGTTATTTTAAAGATTAAGATTAGAAAAATATAGATAAAGTCCTAGGGATAAATTTTTTTAATAAAACATCCCTAAATTTGGTAAAGTATATTGTAAGTGGTTTATCAAGAAAATAAATCCCTATATGGATACTACAAGTGGACGAGCCTCTAGATGAAATGTACACAAGGGTAAAACATGAAAACACCATGTTGAGCTAAACTCATCTGGGAACGGTGCATGATAATGATCCTTGCTTTACACCTTGTTTTACACACCCAGGGGATATGATTTGGTAAATTCACACACTCATAATTGACAATTTTTAAGTTAACCAAAATTCTTATACAGGTATATTCTAGAAAATAGATCATGGGTAACATAGATTAAATCCTAGAAATTGATAAATTAAAGAATAAATGTCATTTATAAGTTATCACTTCAATTTCATTGTATTCATATTATGTGTATAATAGTTTAAAAATTCTCATCCTTAATTTTCCCATTATTCTAGGAAATGTCTTGAAATAAGAGGAATTGGGTTAAAAGAAGATGTGACGGAAAATGTGATGACTTACCAAATGAGATTCCCAAACTGATGGGAGCAGGAATAGAAGACTTTGTGATGATACTCTTTCACCTGATTCAAGTTCTAAATAGAAGCCTATATTAGGAGGAGTGACCAAATACCCCTAATAAATAAAAAGCTACAATTAAGACCTTTATGCAATAAAGGTCTTCAACTTTTAATCGATCATCTGATTTGTTAATCATGAGACAAGGGATAAACTACATTGAAAATATATTATCTATCCTTAAAATCTCAAAGAAATAGAATGTTATTCTGGTTTTTTATCATAAGAAGGGAGAATTTGATTAGACATGGACATTGATCAAGAATACGAAGCCTGAGGAAGAGATCGAAGTGATGGGGTGGAATGAATTATAGAATTTTAGTGATAAATATTTTCCTCACACTCTCTAACTTAAAATGGAAATGGATTTCTTTGACCTTAAGAAAATAGATGACAAATATATCAAGGAATATGTGAAAAACTTTAAAATACTTTCACAATAAGACTTTGACTTTTCAATTACACCTGAATGCAAGGTTTACCACTTCTTTGGTTGGATAAAACCTAGTCCATGAAAATCGTCGGCTATCCGAGACTATGATTGCTTTGATGAAATTGTTCGATGTGCACTCAAATTCAAAATGGAGATTAGAAAATCTCAAGGGTATCATGGGGATAATAAGAGAAAAGTGGAGTCTAATTCTGGTGGTTTGATAGAGAAATATAATAGTGAAAATAAATTTCATCATCCCACTTTTCAAAAGTGTGGGAAGAAAAACCTATTAAATTTCCTATTGGGGACAAAGAAATTCTTTACGTGTGAGAAAAAAGGACACCTAGCTAGCGATTATCGATGGGATAATCCCACAAATGTGATGGAGGAAAGGAATTATATATTCAAACCTCAATTAATTGTTCATTATTTCAACTACAGGGAACTGGGGCACTTTGGAAACCAATGCAATAAGAAACAAGATTTTAAGAGACAACCAAAAACCTCTAAGGAAATATGGGAAATATTTTTGCATCATAACCACTAAGGTGGATCCTGAAAATCATGTGGTAAAATGTACACTAGTTATTCATTCAATAACATTGATCACATTTTTTATTGGGGTTCTATACATTTTTTCATATCACCTAAGTTTAGTAGAAATATTCAATCACCACCAAAAATCATAGAAGTAGAGTTGTTAGTGAAAGCTGTGAATGAGAAAATTATTTCATCCCAAGTATATAACTCTTCCCCTCTCAAACTTTGTGGATTGAAATTTCCAAAAATACTTATAATACCAACTTTAGTGTAATTTGAGGCAATTATGGGCATGGATTGGTTTTCCTTATATATATCCAATATAAATTACCATGATAATGAAATAAATCTCTATATCATTAATCATCCCCGATTCTGTACAAGTACAAGGAGGAGGATAAATCTTATTTTTCGAAAATAACTCAAGAATGGATATTATTTCCCTATAATCAAGAATATCTAGATAAAATGATTGTGTATTTTTAATGGATCACACTTTAATACATGACCATTATAAGTAAATACACAAATGTGTTTCCCGGAGAATTTACCAATCTTACTTATAGCTGAGTGGTTTAATTTTAAATCAAGCTTATACTTGGGGTGATACCAATATCCAAGAATACATATTGAATGGCTATTGTGGAAATTATGGAGCTGAATAAACAACCATATAAGAATCTGGATAAAGAGTTTATATTCCAAAGTGATTCACCTTGGGGTGGACCATTCCTTCTCATCAAGAAGAAGAATGAGTCATTGCGCCTTTGAATTAAATATTGTGAGCCCAAAAAGGTTATGATAAAGAACATATATCCTCTTCCATGGATTGATGACTTGTTTGATAATATAAATAGAGATAAAGAATTATCCAAGGTGGATCGTAGATTAATATATTATCAATTTAGGGTGAAGAAGGAAGATATCCCCAAGAACTCTTTCCATACAAATTATAAGCACTATGAATTCACATTAATGCCATTAAAACTCATTAATTATCTAGAAATATTCACAGACATGATGAATATATTATTTAGAGATTACCTCAACAAGTTTATGGTATTATTTATAGATGAAATTATAATATACTCCAAAATCAAGTAGGATCTTGAGAAGCATCTGAGAACAATTATAAAAAATTTATGAAAGGATATAATTTATGCAAAGTAAAACAAATATTTCTAGTTAAAGGAAGTATCATTATTAGGGAATATTATCAAAAGAAATGGGTTATCTATGAACCCTTAAATGATATAAAAAATTAAAGGATGTTAGATCCCAACATCTGTGACAGTTATTTGTTGTTTCCTTGGGTTATCTAGGTACTATCGTCAATCTGTGAGAAATTCTCAAGATTTTAAAAACCTATAACAAAGATAACTTATATGGGAGTCAAGTTTTTTGGAAGGATGAATGTGAATAGATATTCAAGTATTTTAAAAGAGGATTATTGTTAAACCTATACTTTCATTACCTACAAGTGGGGAATATTTCATTATACATAAAGATTCTTCAAAGAAGGGATTTGGATGTGTGTTAATACAGAATGAAAAAATGATAGCATATACATTAAGGAAATTGAATGTTGTTGAACAGAAATACCTGACACATGAACTGGTGTTAACTGCAATGATAATTGTATTGAAAATCTGGTAGCATTAACTCTTTGGGGAGAAGTATGAAATATAAATGGATCCCAAGATTCCCAGGTATATATTCGCACAAAAATATTTGAATATGATATAGTGAAGACGGTTAAAGATGATTAAGGATTATAACTGTTCAATACACTACCATCCAAGGAAAGAAAATAAACTTGTAGATGTTTAAACAAGAAAGGATCCAACAATTTCACCATTGATGAGAATTGAGAAGGATTAAATCTTATTAAACTTTAAAATTATGGACATGGGAGTCAAAAAGGAGGGAAAATCATCAATAATTTCAGAAATTATCACTTAATCATCCCATATAGAGAATATAAAGGATGCTTAAAGTGATGATGTGAGAATTCAGAAAAAAGTGAATGCTATAAGAAAATGGAAATCCTTATATTTTAATGTTAAATAAGAATGTGTTGTGAGATATGGGTCATGAATATGTGTTCCATAAAATCTTGAGTTAAATAAGGAGATGTTGGATGCTTTACATAGATCAACCTTCTCTTTCAATCAAGAAAGCACAAAGATGTATCAATATCTCTGAGAGCACTATTGGTGATACAATATGAATAAGGTGATCGCATAATATATATCAATATGTCTTTTATGTCAGCAAGTTAATATAAAAAGGAAAAACAATCCTAGGGGATGATTCAACCATTACAAAAACCTACATGGAAATGGTAAAAACATTACCATGGACTTTTCCCATGGTCTTCCAAAGACATCTAGAAGAAATAATGCTATATGGGTTGTGGTGGATCATTTTACAAATACTGATCACTGAATTTCAATTCGATTTTAATTATCACTTGATCAAATGTTTCCCTATAAATCCCTTTATTAGAAAATTTGCAGAACACATACATGTTGGGATGAAGTTGGGGAATGAAAGATGTTAGGTCTTGAAATGGTTGAGGAAATGGGGGAAAAGTTCAAGACCATTCAACATCACATCATGGCTACTCAGAGTTGAAAAAAGGGCTGTGATGAGAATAATTGATGAGAACTTGATTTTGAGGTTGGATACACGATATTACTCTACATATTTCCATGGAGGAAATCCTGAGATTTGGGAAGAAGAGAAATCTTAGTGCAAGATTCACTAGTCCCTTTGAGATCCTTGTTCACATTGGAGTACTGACTTATCAACTAGAACTCCCAGCTAACCTATAAAATGTATATGATATATTAAATTTATCCCTATTTATGAAGTACATAAAAAATACATCACATGTACTAAATCCATAGGTGGTATTGTTGGAGAATGATCTTTCATATAAGGAGTAGTTTGTGATGATCTTAGACCATAGAAACAATGTTCAACGAAATTAGACAATACACCTGGTCAAAGTGTTGTGGAGAAACCAAAAGTTTAAAGAAGCAATATGGGAACCATAGAATGTGATGAAACATAACTACAATTATTTTTTTAGTGTGTTTATTGAAAATTTCAATGGAATTTTTTTAAGGGGTGAATATGTTAACAAACCAAAAATTTTATAAATAAAATTCCCCTTGAAATTTAATTAAATGAATTATTATCTATTATGGATATTGAAAGAACAAGAACTTATTTAGATTTATGATATCGTATCAGATTTAAAATACCATTATGAATCTTAACCATTAATAATATAGCCTGTAAACATTGATAATATAATTAGTATAAATATATAGTATTTAAAAATATAATTGACTCTGTTAAAGGAAGTGATGGCCTCAACCAGTAGGATCGTACCATATGAAGCCCATTTTTTAGAGATTCTAAGAGGGAAAGCATCACTGGGATTTTCCCTTGACTAAGACCAATCTATGATCTGACAACTTAATCACGATAAAAACTATTTACAGGAGAATTTCAATCTCATTGAGATCACGACCCAAACCATGCTTTCCTAACCAACACATGAAAGTATCATCATTGTGAACCATACTATTATGGAATTTTCTAGTGTATTAAATGGATATGTATAAAGACCATAATAATATGAATATTTATATTACATTTTCAATAGAATAATGATTATATTTACTTCTTATTGTTACTTAATAGATGATTTCAATTTTGATACAATTAAAAAATTGTATTTTTGTGTCATTTTTTATTTCAATTAAGAAATTTATTTTGATTAATTAATTTATTTTTAAAATAAATAATATTTTAATATATTATTATTATTACAATTTTTATAAATATAAATTATCATATAATTTTTATGACGTCAAATGTAATTTTTATAATGGTTCAAACTGTTATTATAAAAAACCCAGTATTTCACGACAAATGTCAATTCTATTTTAGAAATAAAAAATTAAAATATTTATAAAAATATTTGTTAAAAATAATTATTTTATTTGTAATCAAAACATTGAAATTATAAAATGGTTGATTTTTCGTAATTTTTAGAGACAATTGAATTTTCATGTAAAAATTAGATACGGTATAAATATATGTTGTGTATTATGACATCATGATGACCCAAAATTGATGTAATAAATACTATAATGGGTATTAGTGACCAAATATTTTCCTCCCCTATAAAATAATTAAATTTTTATTCCATTTTATAAATTTTATAAATCCTTTAGGAATCCTTCAAAACCAATAATATATTTTAAGGTTTTTAAATAATTTCTTTATAAACATGACTCACTTCCACATAATAAGGGGTATTATTTTAATACGATCAGATCTTAGAGAAATAAAATAATGGAAAATAACTGATTTGGAAAAAAACCATTTGAAAAAACCATTGGAAGTTTTTCACATTTGGTTATTTTATTAAATAGAGTCTAAAACATAAGTTTGAAAAATAATAAGAATTCCCCACTCATTTCATATATACACCCCAAGATTCCATTTATATTTACTAAAAAACCTTGGATCATGTATTTAATCTTATCCCTCTCTAAATTCATACCAAGGTTCCCCTAATATCACAAGAAGCTTCTCCCATGCATTTGGAATCACCCTATCAAGGTAAGGGATCTTCCACTCTCCTTTTTTATTTAAGAATATATTTTATGTCATGTTTCTTAATTTCCATTTTTTCATGTAGGGATATATTTTTTAAATATCACCATTATTATCCATTTTATTTCTAAATGATGTGTTACCCCTTTCAATCTCATTAGTACCTCCCATGAACCTTTATATACACCCATCACCATGCTGGAATTTAATAAGTGATCCTTACCTTCTCATCTTTATTCAAGTATATTTTTTATATAATTTATTTTATCTCTAATTTATAATGTTGGGATACATTCTTATAGATACCCATTAATATATATTTTATATCTAAATTATGATATACCTATTTCACTCTCATTAATCCCTTCAATGAATATTTATACACCCCCGTTATGCTGCTCAAATTCCACAGCGATTTTCCATGACAAACAACTGTGTAGTGAATACCCATACCAATTTCCTATAAAGGGTGTTAAATTTTTTGAACTTATACTTAATTAATCAATGAAATAAATTTATTCATTCCACACTCCTTAATCATTGAATATAATATTTTGACAAATGAATCCATGTTGTATGATCTATGTGGAACACTTATGCATGTCAATGAAATTAAAGTGGTAGGATTTCCCAGAATTATATAGCACTCCAATGAATTGGGTAATGTTTTAGTCTCATGATACACCATGAAAGGAATTATAGAGTGAGATTAATCCATCATGGGATATTTTGCATCATTATTTCTTCACATTTAGATTTGACCTATGTTAACGATTCCCTATTCTAAGTTACTTCCACATTTTCCATGTTGCATTTATATTATCGTGCCATGTCATACCTTATTATTATTATTTTTGATTCTTACTCTTTTTATTCTCCATGAATATGACTATTGAATAAAATTTATTATTTTTGTAACATCCTAATTCTGGGTGCCACCCAAAGGTGCCCATACCCCATTGGTCACATGGCCTCAAGCACATTTCCCCGAATGACAGAGGCTATCGACTAGAAGCGAGGGACTTGGGTGTGATAGTGGAAAAAATATGCCATAATTGGTAGAGTAACACATAATATTAATAATAAAATACAACCGCAGAAATAGTGATACCATATAGTAAGAAAAATATGGAATACTGAAAGTAAATAAATAACTGAAGCACATATATAAATGATGCATGTCACATATGTCTAGGAAAGAATCCAAAGAAGTCACAATGGTGGAATATAGTACTAAACCAAAGTACAAAGAAAAAAAGTAAAAACCAACAGCATTGAAAGACTCAGCGTGGTCCCATGCTCCCTAGCTCCACAACAGTTAAGTACTTGAAGTAGAAGGGCACTTTCCATTATCTATACCTGTAACAATATAATCTGTTCGGGCCCAAAAGCATGACCCAAAAAGGGTGTGAGACAAATCTTCGTAGGCAACCATCCAAAGATATGTTACTAACTATCCGTGAATATATATATATATATATATATATATAATAGAAAAATATTAAAAATGAAGTAATAAACGATGAAGTACTCAAAATTAAACAATCCTATAGTTTCAACTATATTAATTTACATTTATTAATTATTCAACCTATCATTCACAAGTAAACCTCTTGGAAGGTTCTCATAGACAAACCCCCCATGTATCAACTTATAATTTAACAATAAAGATATAACAACCCCTTGGGATAACTCACACAGTCCCCCCTTTGGTCTCATGCAAACAACAACTCTCTGAGGAAGCACTCACCATCATTCCCCCTGTAGTATTTTAATAATAAACTACAGAATCTCTACGAAAGCACTCGACATCAATTCCCCCTATTGTCTTGTAACGATAACTACAGACACTGATAGATCACTCAATGTCAATCCCCCCTATGGTATCACAGTATGAAAAGTACAACATACACTCTAGGGAAGCCCTAAATGTCAATTACCCCTTTGGTCTCACTACATAAGGCCCACATCCTTGTGTAAATAAATCATGCACAAATGATATTCAATAGCCAAAGTCAATCAAAAATACAACTTGGCTAAATGGATAAAAATTATAACACAATAATGTCAGATAAAATTACTCCATCCTAACAACACTAGGCATGGAAGAAAGAGCATCCTAATAGGACATTCTAGACCCAACAACCAATATTAGATCAAACATGGGAAAACATGTCCATAGTAAGGTAAATAACTCTATTTACAATAAAAAACCATACTCAAGAATACATGAAATGATAGACATTATCAGGATTAAATTCCCTAAATACGTAATACCCTAAGCGAGGGTATTAGGCATTTTTTTCACATATAATTCAAAGAAAAACTACGAAAAGGCACAAACCACCTACCTCAATGATGTACGATTTAAATAGTTGAATCTCAACCATTTATTAAACTTAGAACATCATAGATCTATAAAAATTTCAAAAAAAATTCAACCTTGAATAACTCATGTAAGAAGATAAATTAAGAAAATAGGCTCTAGAATAATGAAGAACTCACCATGGTGATTCCAACGCAATCGACGATGTTCAATTCAGAGCATGGTTGACCAAATAGAGGCTTAGAGAAGAATCATTGATCTTTAATTGCTCTTGGATGAGATGGAGCCAAAAGAAGTCGTTTCTACCAATTAGACGCGACCTCGGGTTGATATATAAAATAAACATAAAAATACACAGTGTGTTATAAAAGATAAATGACATGTATATTCTTTTTCTGGGTCCCGCTTTAAGTTTCCCTACCACATCATAACATGGTCATGTACGCAACTGTGACATGGCCAAACATGACCAAGATTCAATTCCAGATTACACGACGTGTACAAGAAAGTACATGACGTGTACTCCTAAAATTTTCCTTCTTCCTTTTTCCTAAAAAACAATAAGAAAATATATCCATACATGAAAAGAAGATTTGGATTCTTACAAACTCCCCCCTTAAATAAATTCATCCATAAATTTCCCTAATAAGGTGGCGATGAAGAAGAATCCTCGAACAACTCTATCCATTATGATCACACATCGACCACCCTCTACCAAGTCTCATCTTGTACTTTTCTTTGATGTCACAACACCCATACCAGAGGAACAGACCAGCCACAGAGAACCTTCACACTGTGATCAATAATATGAATAGGATGCTCCTCAAGCGACGTGTCCACCTCCAACTCAACCTCCTCAGGTTGAAAAACATTAGACAGGTCTGAGAAGTAATTTCGTAGGTGGGAAATGGGGAAGACATTGTGCATAGACATGTACCTATAAGGTAACTTCAACCAAAAGACAACCATCCAGAATCTCTCCAAAAGCTCAAATGGGAAGACATATCTTGTTTAAAGCATTCCCTATCTCCTAATCCTCTTGTGTCCCAACCTTAGTGTGTTATGTAGAAAAACCTGATCTCTGACCTCAAACTCCAGAGGTCATCCCCAATGATCAGCACAAGACTTCTGTCTTGACTGTGCAATATCCAATCTCTTTCAAATCAACTCCACCTGCTATGTGGTCTCTTGGAAAAGAATATGTCCCAACATAGCTACCTCTCCTACCTCCAGCCAACATAGGGGTGATCCGTATGGACTAATGTACAATTCCTTATAAGGTGCCATCTGAATTGTTGCTTGAAAACTATTATTGTACAAAAACTCCATCAGAGGTATGTGCTCCTCCCAAGAACCTCCAAAATCTAGGACACATGCTCGAAGCATGTCCTCCAGCCCCTGAATCATACGCTTAAACTGGAAATCTGTCTGGGGATGGTTAGCTGTACTGAGAAGTACATGTATACCCAAATCCCTCTATAGTCCGTACTAGACCCAAGAAGTAAAATGTGCATCCTGTTCTAAAATAATAGAGTGTATAACCCCATGAAAATAAATAATATCCTAGATATACAACCTTCCTAGCTCATCAACCCTTAAGGTCTCCTTGATTGGTAAGAAATGTGAAACCTTTTTGAGTATATCAATGACAACCCAAACTACATCATTCCTTCTATGTGACCTCGAAAACCCTGTCATTAAGTCCATCATGACATCATTACACTTCCACTTGGGAATGGGTAACTGCTGCAAAATCCTTACTGGTCGCTGATGCTCTACCTTCACCTACTGAAAGGTGGAATAACTCATGACAAAACCAGTGACATCTCTCTTAATTCATGACCAGCAATACAAATAATGTAGATCTCTATACATATTGGTGAAACCATGATGAACTACCCAAACTGAAGAATGGAAATCCCGCATCAGATCCTCGTATATATCTGCTCACACCCATACGTGCTCATGAAAATGCGAGATCTCATCCTCACCTATGGCCCATCCAAGAATAGAGTCCTCTCCTGACACACTATCCACCATGACATGGCCTTCAGAATCTGATAGCTTCCTCATTCTCACTCGATCAAGTAGAGTAGAGGTAATAGATATAGAAGAAAGAAATGTCTGCCCCTGTCTATCGTGAACCTCTAAATGCATCTCAGAGAACAGAGCCATAAGCTGCCACTCAATACTGGCCTTCTGAATTGCCTGTATATGAGTTCTCCTTATTAATGCATCTACCACTAAGTTTCCTTTCCCAGGCATTTAAGAAAGCTTCAAATCAATGGACTGCAGGTATTCCACCCACCTTTGCTGTCTCAGATTCAGATCATTTTAAGTGAAGATATACTTGAGACTTTTGTGGTTGGTGAAACCCACAAAATTCTCTCCCAAAAGATAATGTCTCCAATAGCGTAAAGCCTGAACATCTACAGCCAAATCAAGATCATGTGTTGGGTAATTCCTCGCATGTGACCACAAAGGCAGAGACCCATACACAATGACTCATTCCCCATGCATAAGCACTGCTCCCAGCATGATAAATGGCACATCACAGTAAATTGGGTAACTCTTGAATGACTCTAGAATGACTCTAGAAAAACTAGTATTAGTGCTGAAGTCAACCTCCCTTTTATCTCTTGAAAGGCTGAATCATAGAAATCTGTACATAGGTACTTCAAACCCTTCTTATTCAGGCCTGACAGTGGCACTGCTAAGCTTGAAAAGTCCTTTATAGAGTGCCTATAGTAACCAATTGGTCCTAGAAATTTTTTTACATCAAAGACGTTCTCTGGATGCTCCCAGGAAACCACTACCCTCACTTTCTCTAGATCTTCTGATACTTCTATATCTGATATAACATGACCTAAGAAGTGAATATGGTCCTTCAAAAAGTGGCATTTTGAGAGCTTAGCATATAACTGATGCTCTATCAGTGTACTCAAAATGATTTCAAGATGTATGGCATGGTCATGTTGAGTGTGGGAGTACAAAAAGATATCTTCCACAGAAAACACCACAAAAGAGTCCAATTATGTATGGAAAACTTGGTTCATCTGTGCCATAAAAACTACAGGTGCGTTTGTGAGGTCAAAGGGAATAACCACATACTCATATAAACCATACCTACTCTGAAAGGCTGTAAGAGGTATATCTAATGGTCTAACGTGCAACTGATGATGACCATACCTGAATTCAATCTTTGATAACACCCTAGATCCTCAAAGATGATCCAAGAGATCATTAATCTTCGATAAGGGATATTGGTTCTTGACCTTCAACTGGTTTAGATTTCAATAATCCACAAAAGTTTTGAGGGTACCATCCTCCTTCTTCACAAACAGGATAGGTGAACCCCAAGGAGAAGTAATGGGTTAGATGAAACCCTTTAACTATAGATCCTCTAACTGCTTCTTGAGATCTTTTAACTTTGGTGTATCCATCCTATAAAGAGGAATGGACACCATTGCCGCTCCTAGCACAAGTTGAATAGAAAAGTCTACCTCTACCTCCATAGAAAAACCTAAAAATTCATTTAGAAAGACATCCATTAAATGATACACCACTGGAGGAAATTCCATCTAGGAAGTCCCTGGGTCATCCAGATATAGACTAGAAATTTTGGCTATGACTCCTCCCAAACCATGTTGCTCAGGTTCTTCTCTGCTCGCATGGACTTCCCATTCTCCCTTATGTAGAAACAAACCACCCTTTGGTGATGGAAAACTCACCCTATGATGATTGAAGTCGAAAAAAACCTGGCAGGGAACCAACCAAACCATTCAAAGAATTAAATCATAACCTATCATCTCTAAGACATAGAGGTCCCATAAGAAGTGACAACTGCCATCCTCAAGAGGGAACTCCTTACACTGATGTACATTAGCTATTCTAGTCGCCAACAGAGTGTCTAACATCAAGAAATCAACAAAAGTAATGATAAAGAGCCCAAGGCTCTCCACAATAGTAATATATATGAAACTATGGGAATCCCATTTATCAAAATGAGCAGAAGATAATATTGAGGCAACCAAAATCGTACCTTTAACTATAGAGGGTCCACGATCCTACTCTTTATGGGTCTACTCCACTAAAAATGTATGACCTATACTATGGACCTGTGACCCTACCTGACCACCCTGAGCTGATCCATTCTATTGTTGCTAAAAGCCTGGTGAATGGATACCCCAACCAGGACCTCCACCTCGGCCTGTATATCCAGACGAACTCCAGTTCCTAGACTGATGAGAAACTGGTGGTCCTGCTCCTAATCAAGGAGTCATAGAAGAACCTTTTTCACCAGATGATAGTGAGAAAAACTAATCGAAACGATTAAGGTGACCAATCTAGACACAATATTGGCACTCAACCGGGTCTCTCAGGGAAATGTTGCCTCGTATTCCTGCCCTTCCCACACTGGTATCATACCACCTAGCTACCAGAAGGTGCATCCCGCCTATTGGTATCTCCATGTGTAGAATCCCTATGACGCTTCCTACTATCAACTAGAGAAGCACCAACTCTGGATACTGAAACACCCTTGACCATAGCTCTATAATCCCTCAGGTTTCACTTGGTGATCAGCACCTAGTTGATTATAGAAGATATGGATGTCAAACTGAAGATGTTCACATGAGTTCAGATGTCATGCCTTAGACCATCCTAAAGCTTCCCCACTAGAAAAATCTCATCACCACCCAGAATGGGTGTGAAGTGTTAAAACTCCGTGAAGCAAGAATAATAATCCATTTCTAAGAGATTACCCTGATCCAAACTCATTAACTTTCTGGCTTAGTTGGCCCTCAAAGTATACGGGTTGATGTAATCATAGAAGGCACGCTATAACTCATCCCAAGCCATAACCTGCTGGTGTACCACCTGTGATATCACATCCCATCATCTCTTAGTGGATTCCCAAAGAATGTACATAGCAAGTTTTACCCACCTCTATGGAGACGTCTCAAGATGATCAAATATAGATAACATGGCCTCTAACCATGATTCTGAAGCCTGAGGTCCTCCATCCCCTAAGAAAGTGGGTGGATGCTGCTTCTGAAAAACCCGTGTCAATTCTGCCATAGACGGGGTAGGGTGCGGTGTTCCCTAGAAGGTCTTCATAAACCTCATGAAGCCTTCTCAAAAATATTCATCAACACCTATATCTATAATGACGGCTGGTGCCAAGATGGGAATGACAGGAGGATCTACTTGTTGTCCCTAATCTACCATGTCCAGTGTTTAATCGTTTCCCTATATCTGGCATACAACTGGAGGATGTCTTGATGGCATGAATCTGTATGTTCAATCACACACCTTATTTCAATATTATAAAGGACTGAAAATTAGAATTTAAAGAAAAGAACAAGAAGAATAAAACATTCAAGTTCTTCAAAACATGGATTCATGACACGTATTACCCAAACATGACACGTTCCTATAAGCCTTTACATGGGAGTCTACTTCAGCCAACACTGGTCATGTAACACCCCATACACATGAAATGTTTTCCCTTGACACAACATATAGTAGAATCATTTCCCCCTTCCTGAGTTCCTATACATAGACAAAACACACAGTTCTCTCAGAACAAGACTACATGGCGTGCTTGTGCCAGAAACAGCTTGTACTAGATGGAATCCACCGACCCGTGTCGTTAGTCACACATCCGATTACACGGTGGACTCCAAATGATGTGTTCAATATGGACATAGCGCGTACTACCTTATTTTTTTCATCCACCCATGTCATTAGTCACACGTCTAGAGACATGGTTTCTACAACATGACCTGTACATCTGGTATACGACGTGTTTCACCAAAGATTTCCAAACCCCGCATCCCCACCCACATAGGAAGTCACACAGTCAAGGATTACATGGCGTGTATATATATTACATGACGTGTACTTAAGAAAAACATTTCTTTCCCGAACAGAAAGATAGATGGTGTGTATTCATCATTACACACTATGTAATATAGGGTTTTCCAGACAGTAAGCCTTAGAAAATACTCTGAAACCCCATAAAAACACTTATTCAAGCATTAAAGTGCCAAATTATAATCCATGGGGCCCCATACTCCCCGCGAATCGAAGCTTAACATCATATTCATGTACATAAAAAAGTATAACAGTGACATCAATCACATGATCCACCAAATTACGATCCATGACGACCCATAACACCTCAAGGACCACAGTTTGGCGCCTATTTGAAATAAAATTTACATATTGTCCATACCCTATCAAATAGAATGTATTCTATCAAGGCATCTATCAAAGCAACATGCATATCTAGAACAACATCAATCAAAACAACATGAAATCTATAATTCACCATAAATGGAATGATAATAATACATGAAATGTGATCTCTTTCAAGTAACAATATGATATATGATATGGCATACCCTCATCTCACCAGATTGAAACAGAAATAGATCCTCAATAACATCAATTATAACTACACAAAACATGTGAATCACCCAATGGTGAAATCAAATCAACTGTAACAATTGCAAAACTAGAAAATTGAAATAATTGAGGCATATTAGCTTTTCCATGTACACAGGTTAACTACCTTCGGGCACAACTTTTTACCAACTACATATTCTTTCTTATCCCAGTATATAGGCTCCATATAGTAAGTCAAGAAGAAAACAATCCGCTGATACTACTTTGTAACATCCCAGTTCTGGGTGCCGCCCAAAGGTGCTCGTACCCGGTTGGTCACATGGCCTCAAGCGCATTTCCCTGAATGCCAGAGGCTACTGAAAAGTAGAGAGGGCCTTGGGTGTGATAGTGTGGAAACTATTCCCTAATTGTAAGAGTAACACAATAGATTAATAATAAACTACTAAAGCGGTAACAATGATACTATACAGTAAACAAATAGTGGAATACTGAAAGTAAATAAAAAGTTGGAGCACATATATAAATTATGCTTGTCACATATGTATAGGAAAGCATCCAAACAATTCACAATGTGGGAATAGAGTACTAAAACAAAGTAAAAAAGAAAAAAAGTAAAATCCAAAAGCATTGAAAACCATAGCTTGGTCCTATGATCCCCAGCTCCACAACAGTTAAGTACCTAAAGTAAAATGGTGCTTTCCCTTATTTATACCTGCAACAATATAATCTGTTTGGGCATAAAAGCATGACCCAAACAGGGTGTAAGATGAATCACAGTAGGAAACCACCCAAATATCTATTTCTAACTATTAGTGAATATATATATATATAATAGGAAATTATGAAAAATGAAGTAACAAACAAGGAAGTACTCAAAAGTAAACAGTGTTATAGTTTCAACTACATTATTTTACATTTATTAATTATTTAACCAATCATTCACAAATAACCCTATGAGAAATTTATCATAGCTTCATCCCTAGTTCAAATTATCATTTGAAAATAAAGATATAAAGACCCCTTCAGATAGCTCACACAGTCTAACCCCTTTGGTCTCATGAAAACAAAGACTCTCTGAGGAAACACTCACGGTCAATTACCCCTATAGTATTTTAACTATAAACTGCAGACTCTATGAGGAAGAAATCAATGTCAATCACCCCTATGTTCTCATAATGATAACTATAGAAAATATGAGGGAGCACTCAACATAAATCCCCCCTATAGTCTCGTAGTGTGAAAAGTACAACATACACTCAAGGGAAGCCCTCAACATCAATTCCCCCGTGGTCTCACTACACTTGGTTCTCACAGCCCTGTGTAAAGTAATCATGCACAAAAGAAATTCTAAAACCAAATTAAATAAAAAATACTACTTTTCTAAATGGCTACAAAGCATAACACAAGCATGTCAGAAAAAATCACTCCATCCTAACAGTACTCGACATGGAAAATAGAGAAGCCTAATAATAAATTCTAGACCCAATGACCAATATCAGATCAAACATGGGAAAACACATCCATTGAAAGGTAAATAACCTGATTTACAATCAACATACCATACTCAAGCATACAAGGAATGACATACATTAATAGGATTAAATTATCTAAACATAAAATACCCTAAGCTAGGGTATTGGGAAATATTTTCATATATAATTCAAAAGATAAACTATAGAAAGGCACATACCAACTACCACGACATTATACAATCGATATAGTTGAATATCAGCCTTTGTTTCTACATAGAACATCATAGTTCTACAAAAACATAAAAAACGTTCAACCTAGAATAACTCATGTAAGAGTAGAAATCAAGACGAAAGGCTCTAGAAGAAGGAAGGACTCACCAAGGCGATTCCAATGCAATCGACAATGTTCTATTCAGAGCAGTATTGACCGAATGGGGGATTTGAGAAGAATCGTCGATCTTCAGTCTCTCCTGGACAAAAAAAGTCAGAAAAAGTCATTTCTTCTAATTAAATGGGACCCCGATCCGATATATCAAATAAAAATAAAAAAACATGGCGTGTTCTTTAAAGATACATGGTGTGTATGTTCCTTTTCTGGGTCCTACATTAAGTGACCCTACCACGTCATCACAAGGTTATGTATGTGGCCATGACATGGCCAAACATGACCTAGACTCAGTGCCAGAGTACATGACGTGTACAAGGAAGTACACTATGTGTACTCCTAAAATTTTCTTTCTTCCCTTCTCCTGCAAAACAACATGATATAGATCCAAACCTGAGAAGAAGATCCAGGTTATTACAAATTTCTTCATGTTAACCCATGTTTATTACCTTACTGGGATTTATAGCTCACCTCTTTCTTATGTATAACCCCAAGTTATCCCATACAGTTTTAAGTATAAAGGAATAATATGAGCATGTTATGGAATTTTTTGATAAATATAATGTATTCCACGATTTAATTTGTCATGTAATGTAACTAATTCATAAATACACTATAATTATCAATATTTACGGTTTTATTATGTGTAATATTATATATTAAACCATGAATTAATGTATAATAGAGAGCAGGGTTCTCATAGCTTATATTTATAGGTGTTTTGACTTGGTATGTGTTTGTGATATCATTTTTTATGTACATATTTTGAAGGGTTATATATATGTTTTTATTTTATATTGATTAATTGAATATTTTATTCATTTGTGGTATCATTGTTTTATGTGTTTTTATGGAATGTCATCGGTATAGTGAAATTATTAATAAATTGAAGTGAAATGTGGCAATGAAAAAACATAAAGACACTTCGTGCCATGCTGTGAAGCGACATGGTGCATCATTGAAAAATGATGATGAAGATGAGATTAAATATTGGAGCTAAGTAGGTCAAGATTCCCATTTGAAGAAGTTTCCCATGATGTTATATGATCATTGGTTTTTCTAAAGGTTTGAAACTGAAGAACCGAGTTTAAACCAAGATTGTGGGGTAGTAAAATAGGAATTTATGTCATGAATCAAGTCCAGAAAGTGAATTTATTTCAACGCCTAAATTAAGTATAGAGAGTGAAGTGAATAATATAAAAAAGGTGGCCCATTATTTTTTTTGGGTGTGAATATTTTTCATCCCCTATAAAATTCTAGGCAGACTCAGATATGAATGTTTGTATGTATCTTTCAATGGAGGCTTCCCCTTGATTGTATAGAACACCATTTAACACAATTTATCACCTAGGGAAACCATATGATGAATTCAAGGCTTATACATAAGTGTTAAAACCAAAATAAAAGGAATTAATTTGAGGAATAGGTATTCAACCACTGAGAGGCTGCCACTAGGGTTCCAATGCCATGATTTTTTGTTATAGATAGGTTTTTCTTTTACTTTCATATTTTCCACTATTCATTATAATGATTAATGAAGATTATTTTAATTATCAAATTTATTCTTAAATCTCTTTTTTTGTTACTCATTTTCTAATATCTCTACAATGGGTATCAGTTTATTCTTCACCAATCACCATTTTTCAATGATTGTCTAAACCCCACAGGGGAGAGAATAATCAGTTAAAATTGGTGGATACCAAAAAAGTTTAAATTTCATTCAATCGTAAAATAATTTTATACAATAGTATCATGTTTCACATAAAAATTTATTTTATTCATCATTAATTCATTAAACATATGTATTCAATAATGAATAAACAAAAACATGATTGAGATAATTTATTCATGACCATTGAATTAGATAATTCTTCCATTTTTAAAAATTTAGTCTTATTTTAAATTAGAAATTTTGGTTTTTAAAACCATGATGGATTAATAAGTTAGGGAATATTGATTGGGATTCATCATCTCTCATATTAATAAAATTTAATGGATTGTAATTTAATTAAAATTTTTATTTTTCATACGAAGTTTAATTAATTTACATAGTAAAACCACCCCTAGAAAAAGGTTCCACTCTCTTTTTCTTTTCCACATGATTTAATTTTATTTTCAATTATTTCATTAGTGTAATAAAATAAATCAATTAAATTGGGATGAACAAAAAATTGGTTGAGATTTTCCATTATTGTGTTCCCCACTCTCTATGGGACTAACCCGGTGTCACCATTATGCTATGCCTTTGTAGCTAGTGTAGTTTGAAACATTATAAACATATAATTTGATCATGATCATGAAGAATCAATGATGTTTTACATGCACTTTAGTTTTAATTGATTATAAAAAAATGAATTAAAAAATATGAAAATATCATTTCCTCATGCCATTTATTGATCAAATGATTGAATGTTTAGTGGTTCATGAATTCTATTTTTATGAATATTCATGTTGAAACCAAATTCAAGTTTCACCAGAAAACCAAAATAAGATATTTTTAAATGTCGATATAATTTATTTTCACATAAAAATGTGTTTATTTTATTTTTTGGATATCTATAAATATTTTAATGTTGTATTGTGATTTTTTGACATGGTGTACAAAGTGATCAAATTTTTTGTGATTTATTTTTTATTTTCTAGGGGTAATATTTATGGTTTGTTTTGATATTTTGAGGAAAGTGTTATGAAATTATAAATAAAAAATATTGGTTATTAATTTATAAAATGATAATTTATAGAGATAAAATGATTTCTATTTGGTTATAAAATATCTTATATGGTATTAAATTTGAATAATAATAAATAAAGGTGATTAATAAACTTCCACAACCAAATTCAATCAAGTAAATTCAAAGATTTTTAGACATTTTGAATTTTATAGAAGGTTTATTTGAAAATTAACTAAAATTACCTAAATATCTTATTCATTATTGGTGAAAATAACCTATTTATGTTTTATGTTCATTTTTGGACACCTATAAAGTTTTAAAGAACATGTAAATTTATGAATTGATTATTATTACATGATATTAGAGTTTACCATTTGAAGTAATGAGTAATAAAAGTGATATTATAGTTATAAAAAATTTGGGGCACTAAACTGATCACAAAACTAATTTTATAACCTATTAAATAAAACTATAAATTATTCTAAAAAAGTACTATGTATCTTCCAAGAATGATTTTGTGTGGTGGTTTTTTAAACAAATAAATTTTGATTATATCTTATTGGGTCGAAGGTGATTGCTTGTAATTCCATAAAATTATTCAAAACCATGGCTTAATTACTAGGTTTTACTATTATAATAGTTCATTATTTAAATTATGAACAATAAGTGAGAAAATAATATTGTAATCAGTGATCTTTAAAGTTTTTAATATGTGGAATAAAAATCCAATGAAGCAATTTTTATCGAGCTTTTAGATGAGACGTTTAGGGTGATTCAATAAGGATAAGTTCCTCAGTTTTCTAAATGTTTCATTTTTCTTATTGGAATGAGTTACCCCTAATGATTTATCCAATAAAACGTGGAATAAATTTCCTTCTGTGAAAAAATACTAATTTTAGGAAAAACTGTTTTTTGGGGGGATTTAAAAGAAAAATTATTCAATTATGTTTACTCAAGGAGGTAATTTTATAAATATTATATCATTTTCAATAATATCCTTATGATGTAAATATGGTAATGATAGATAAATAACAAAGTTATTACAATCCAATTTATATTTTCCTAAACATTTTAATGATTGTGGGACTTAAATTTTATCATGTGATCACTGCCAATGTGTTGGTAATATTTGAAGGATAAGATATAAAAACAAAATAGAATTATTTAAGTGTGGTTAAACATCTTAAAAATCACATTTTTATATGATCTGGAGTTCCAAAGGCCTTGATTAGTAATAATGGAGGCTATTTTTATAATAATCAATTCAAATAATTAATGATGAAATATAGATGACATTAAAAATAAAAAAGTAATCACCACCCAGAAACAAGTGGGTCAAATGAAGTTCTAAATCTAGGAATTAAGTCTAATTTTTTTTAAAATTGTTAATATATAAAAAAATGATTGATCAAGGAATATTAGTGATGGAATGTGGTCTTATATAATCGAATTTTAATCAACCATTGATATTTTTTATTTCCTCCTTGTTGTTGGTGAATCAAATTTTATACCCATGGGGATTGAACATATGGAATATTGGAAAATTAAGACAATGTGTTGTGAGATCAAAAGATAAAATGAAAGAATAATTTTTTAAATTAATGATCTTGATGAGATTAGTCATAAATATAATAAGAATGGATGAATCTACAATGTTCACACAAAATTTTATCATAATTATCTCATTTAAATATACAAGTTTAAATAAGTAAAATGAGTTATATTATTCAATTATGAATTGGATTCTTTCTTTGGAATTTTAAGTCAAGGTGGTTTGAACCTCTTAAAATCACCAATGTGTTTTCATGTGTAGAAGTGGAAATTATTAATGAATAAAGGAGATTATTCTCTGTGAATGGTAAAAAATTAAATATATACATAGAGCAGAAAAATCTTGATTTTGTTTTTACCATTTAATTTGATGAATGATGGGGGGAAAGTTCTATCGAGCTGAAGATTTGAAATTAATACCATATTAGTAGGCCAAAAAAAAACTTTGATGGGGTGTGTTAGTTTATGTGAAATATAATTTATAAAATTTTCTTTCATTGTTCACGTTCTAAAATAATCTATGTTTTTGAAAATTATGATATTTTAGGGATCAAGTTATCTAATCTTCTTAATATTCAAGTGAGTAACCCCCCCAACTTCTAGTGATATGTCAGAATTCCAAGAGAGAGATTTTAACTTCCATTATTTTCTATATTATTCTCTCATGTATATGAGTGTATAATATTTTATTTTTTATTTTCCCAATTATATGAACCTGAATATTAAAAACTGATGACAATGTTTCATTTTATGTGTGGTAGAAGTATCATTGTGGACCATATTTGATATTTTTTTTATTATTTTAAAAACTAAGTTGGTATGTCAGTTTTTATGAAAAATAATTGACTATGATTCTACCTTAATCATTTAAATTTCATTAGTTAATATTTAGGTTATTTTATTATTATTCTACGAAACTTATAAAATGTAAAATCAAGTGAGATTTTTCAATTTTTAGTCGAAACTAGGATATTTTGGTGGAATTAAATTTAAAATAGTTTAGGATTTTGGAATATTTTTTAAGATATATTCTATAACCATGCTATAAATATCCTATTTCATGTGTAAAAAAATATTTTGAGAATAAACTTTGGATTTACCAAGAATCAGTGCACCTTACATATTAATTTATTAACTTTAAAAAATATTCATATGAAGTGATTGATGATGGATCTTTTAGAATATGATTTTTTTGAATTCTATGATTTCATTGGATAGATCAAAACCCACAAAAAATTTATCATATATTTCTTGTATATAAAAAAATTTCATGTGATACAATTAAAGGTGAGATCATAGGTTGTGGGAGGCATAACATACATTTCATGAAAAGAATAAAAAATAAAAAAATGTGGTGTGTGATAGAGAGTTAATAATATGTTATGAACAATTTTTCTCTATGTATTCCCTAATACAAAAAATAAATTAATTATGAGGGAGACATATAATATTATAAATAAAAAAATTATTTCTGATCAAATATTTATGGTATTGGTTGGGACCAAACTAACTAAAATCACCCTAATATTGGGGTAAATCAGGGTGCACACCAAATGGAAATTTTCTCTTCTACTAGTCTCCTAAGTCATATAGATATTATTCCCTCATTGAAATAAACACATTAAATTCCTATTCCACTCATTTATAAACACATTGAATAATAAAAATGAATGAATAAACTACATAACAAGAACACACACAAGGATTTTACTTGGTTTACTACTAATGGATAATCCAAGGAGAATAAACATGGTGATGTGTCAGTGTACCAGAATCCACTATCCTTAATTGTTCGATGGATTTAGATTTTATCTCACATTCACACTATGATAAGGTGTTTTCCCATTATAAGGTTCTAGAAAGACTCATTGTAAATACAAGGGCCACACCCTATTCTTATCCTCTGCACACTACTTTAGTGAAGGGAAATTTATATTATAGATATGTAGGTATGTTCATAAAATAATATCGAATTAAATCTCTGTAAATCATGACTATTAAATTGATGATTAGTTATAGTCTAAATTCACCCATATTCCAATCCTCCCAAGGGTTGATGAGAATGAAAAATCAACACGAGTGTTAATAATTTTTCATCCACACAATCATAGAAGAAACAATTATTACTCTAGACAATGATAATTCCACACTAAAATTATCAAGTTCTACGCCTTATTCAATAGGAAGATATAGAAGTGTAACCCTTGTACTCTTTAATTTTTATTCCTTGAATTAAAATAAATATGTTAATGGAAATCCTATATGTAAATCCTTTCTTATTATTCTTAAAATTAGATATTTCAACATGTTCAAGCTCTCTACCATTCTAAAAATACAATAGGAAGTTTTTATAATTTATTTTATGTATCCAAACTTTTATTAAATGAATGGAATCCATCAATATTCTTATAATCCTCCATGCCAATTCCAAGTGTACTAATCATTTTAATGTGGTCATAATATAACATTTAAACCAATTCAACTACTTAAAATCTAGTTTATATCTTCCTCAATTGAAAAATAAAAAGAATCTATCAAATATTCTTAAAATAACTTATTCTCAATTTGATAATCCTCAATTTAATATGATCTTCTACTTTATCATATTAATCAGGACATAGAATCCTTTTCCTGACATGGATCTTAGTTAATAACCATATCCATTAAATCTACACAATATTTTCTATTTAATTACTCTCCAAATATCATAGTGTTATTCTCCAACTCTGATCAATTCTAAAACCTACTATGGAATGAACTTCTTTCATGAAATTATCATTTCCACATAGACAAAATTAAGAAAATCCTTCTATGCCTCTTCACATTGAAAATATTTTTCCCATGACGTGATAAAATCCAAACCCGATCTTAATATTAATCATATTTTATGATTGATAATAGAAAATACCATTAGTTTTCAAGTAAAATTTTCATAACAAATTTTCTGATTCGATTACTCTTACATAACCCTTATATAGCATGATATATTTCTAAATTAGAAAAATCAATGTCTCTTACATATTCTCCCCTGAGTAATCTTACATATTCTAGTGTAGTCCAACACTTTTCCATTTTACCAATAAAGACCTTACATGTGGAAAACCTTACATTTAGTATTTTTTTCATTTTTATTAGAAATCCAAAGCTATGGAAACCTTACATATACTATTAAAAAATGTTTTTTTTGTTTTCCTAATTTTAGAAACCTAAAAGATATTACACATCATGAAAATATCTTTTTTATCCCTTAGAATATATTATGTACCACCATCAAGATTTTATGTATCATAGTAAGACCTCTAAAACTTTTCCAAGTCTACAAAATTTATAATATCTTATGTATACAGGTAACTTCATGGATTATTTATTTTATATTAAAATCACTAAATATATGATCCTTGTGTTTGAAACATTATTTTCTACTACAAATCCAAAAACCTTATGTATCAATTCCTTTTCCAAATTTCACTATTATTTAAAATCCACTCTTCCAAAATAATTTTTTGAATAACTCCACTTCCAGAACATCTTATGGGATTACACTTCAAGAACAATTTTCAAAAATAACATCCAAACTTCCTATTGACAACAAATTATTCTCAAAACCACATGGTTCACTACTTCCAGGTGATACAAATTCTAGAACATAAAACCTTAAAATCCCCTTCTTGAACCATCATCATGAATTCCACTACTAGAACAAATTATGATCTCCCAATTGACATTAAATCCAATAGTAATTGGAAAAATAATATTCACAACCTTTTGTTGCAACATTCAACCCCTTTTAATTTTTTTTCTAGTTCTAATCCAAATATATCTCGATTATATAACTCCATTTATTAAAAAAACTTATATGTATTTATGGTTTTTTCATTCCCCTGTTTAAGAATAAAATATAAATGCATTATTATCAAAAATTTTATTTTCATTCACTCCCCATTTCTCATATACTTCCAGAGAAATATCATTTATACTATAATTCCCCTTTATCTGTACAAAATTTTCTCTAGATTTTAATTATCATTAATAAATTATTTTTTAAACTCGTTGATTCTTCTTAATTTATCAAAATGGTTCCACCTTTTGAACATGTGGATTTGTTTTGTATCTTTAAAAATTTATGTTCATTCTCAACCACTTTTTATTGAACTATTGCCTCTTTTACCACTTGTGTAAATGTAGTTTTTATACTTTAATCTTGATACCACTTTTTAAATAAAATAATAATAGGTTTCTATACTTTAGAGCTCTAAATAACATCCTCTCTCTAGTAAAAATTTATTAAATTATTTTTAGTGAGTGAATTCACCATTTAATAAAGAGTTATTAACAAATTATCTCAACCCACTAAGTTGTAACTTAGTGTAGGAAATAATAGTCTATGTTAATAACATTAAAGTTATCCATGTCACTAAATTACTTCTATAAACATGTACAACTTGAGATTTTAACTACTTAAAATATTATTCTTTTGATATCATCCACACTTAAAAATGAACATTACTAAATAAAAAATAAATTACCAAGTGTGTGAGTCATATTACATGTTAAACCAACTAATATGAATTTTTTATGATGAAATTTTAATTCCATTTGATATCCACGATCCCTCCTTTATTCATAAGGATTATCCTTTTTTGGATTTGAAAAAACATCCATAAAGGGTTGATCACCAACACCCCCTGAATGATTTTAATTCTTGAATCTAAGTAATAAGATAGTATTATACATGGGGAAACTACTCATTTTTTATGAAACATTTTTCCTATATATTTTAGTATCCTAAAAAATTATTATCCTATACCACATTGTTAGTATATAAACAAAAGAACATTTATTCCATTAATATTATTAATTATTCATTAGGTCTATCTTCTCCTTCTTTTAGTTGTATAATACCACTTAAGATGTGGCCTAATATCATTTTTTGATCACAAAATTCATATTGATACTCCTAGATATTTCAAATAAATATTTCAAAAACACTTTAATTATAGATCAGGCTCTCTATAATTTAAACTTATTCATTACAACATGAAATTACATATTAATCTTTTAAATCCAAATTGGTTTCTTAAAACCACTTATTGACTCAAATTAGGCCTTAATATCATTTAATTGTTTTGTTTTGGCCTGGTACCAATTAAGAACTACAATAACTCTAACCCCACTTATTTTATTTTAGTAGTTTCAACACAATCACACCCCATGGATTGTTTCCCCCACTTAAATTTGTATTAATTCAAACAACATTTAGAAAACATTAAACACATGGGGAGAAGGGTGATTTTTAGTCATCCTAAAGCTAAGGATTATGGTTATTCATGGTGAACCAACCCATTGATTCTCACATTCTTCTAAGATTTATTAGTGGTTCTTCTTTGGACAGAACCACTTGTGAATCATTCATTTCAGATATTTCTTTTAGAGTTATCTATATTATTTTATTTAATTTTCACCTCCAGTATGACTCTAATACCACTTATACATGTTTCATACTTTGATGCACTACTATTTCATTTTTTCATGATTCCTATGCTATAATAGGGTTCTTCCAATGGTATTCACTTTATTCTTTTTAGTTTTATTTGTTAAACCACTAAGTAATTCTTTTTGTTTCTATAATTCAATTTCCACTTGGGAAACATTATAATTTTTCGTACATAGAGAGTCTTTATTTAATTTCACATCCATATTTCTCAAAATTAAAGTAGCTTATTTTTTTCTCCTATAGAGTTTTTCAATTCTTTCCAAGAGGTTTTTTGAGTAAGCCTTTATTGGTGATTCGAACACAATTTATTGAGATATATAATTACACTCCTCTAAAGTGAATTGTTTTACAAAATAGACTATTTACTTTTCATAAAAATTCTATTTCTGTATGTCATAGGAATAGCGTATTTTCTTATAACTCCATTAGTTCCTCTATTTATGTAATTTATATCCATATGTCTATGGTTATAAAAAATAAAATATCTCTCCTTAAATTCATAACTAATGTAGTTATTTATCAATTGAGAAATTTATTCAACAAATTTCTTTTCACCTTTGAGCCTTTGGTATTATAGATACACATACATGGTGTGTCCCATTCATCAATAATAGTATCACTTAGTAGTTACTTTCCTTTGAGAACCTTTAATTATATAATTGGAATGAATCTTCTACTAACTTCCCAGTTTTGGATTAGAACATCCAATCCTTCCACATCTTGGTGATTCCATGATGGGAGTTAATACCTTATCCTTTCCTATAAAGGAATTTAACATTAATGAAATATCCCTGATGATCATATAAAGCTATTTTAACCTTGATCCAACCTACTTATTGGATTTTATCCTCTCTTCATATTGTCTTTTTAGAGGGATAATGCTCATTTTGGATATTCTCTATGGGAAATTTATTTTCTATATAATGTGAACGTTATTTAATTATATCAATTTTTATTGTTATTTTTGAACCCATTTTGAGAATATCATTATTAAAATAAACCTACACTTTCATTAATATTTTATCCTCAAGTGATAGATCTTCTATGAATGCACACTCCACTTGATTAATGATTTCCAGTTGCTCCAACTTCTCATAAATGAATTGGATATTGTCCTAAACACTGTAGGAACATTAATGGATTGATGAATTGAATTAATTTCCATGTCATCATTATAATACACTATTATATCAATCTCAATTTTTGACTCTATATTTTTAAATTTTCAATAATCTTCCAAAACATTATTAGAAACCAATTTTAGAATAGAATTATAATTTTACACCATAATTTTAGTGTTTCTATTCCTAGGATTCTTATTATTATTTCTATTTTTATTTCCTTTGGACATACATTGGTCTTTATTATATTTTTAGGATGATAAGTACATTCCATATACTTACACTATTTTTTCATAAATAATTTTTATATTTTTACATGTCATGATTGTAGTAGAAAAATTAGAGGTATTTTTATATATCTTTTTAGAAAAGGATTTAGTCATGGCATCCTCTGTCCTTGTATCACTAATTATCTCACTATTCTTATTCAAAAAGATATCTCAAAATATATAATTCATGTAATCTATTATATAATCCTATAGGAAAATAAATATATATTTTTCCAACCATAAAACTTAGTACCATTAAAAAACAAAGGCTTTATAATTGAATTAAAGTTTGAAAAAAATATAAAACCTAATTTCGTGATTAAAAACCAAGTCAATAAATTTGGGATCAGATACCACATATTGGGTCTAAAATAACTATAATCACCCGATGGGTGTGAATCAGGGTGCACACAAAATAAAAGTTTTCTCTAATACTAGTCCAATGGGTTATAAGAATTCAGTTCCCTCATTGAACTAAACATATTCAATCTCTCTTTATCTCATTACTGATTATATTGAATAATAAATAAAAAATTATAAAGTAATGAATAAGCATACACATAAGGATTTTAATTGGTTGACCACTAAGGTGAAATACAAGGAGAATATACACAATGATGCACTAATGTACCAATGAATTAGAATCCACTATCAAGTACTATTCGATGGATAAAACATTTATGTCATAGCCACTCTATAATAAGGTTATTTTCCATTATAAGGTTTTGTAAAGAATCGTAATTGATACAAGGTAAACTTCCTCTTATTTTACTCTACACAGGTCTTCGGTAAAGGGAAAAAATTATTTTATATACATGAGGGTCTCTTCATAAAAAATATATATAATTTATGTTCTCTGTATCGTAAATCTAGAATTGATGCTTAGTTATAGTCCAAATAACTATTCATCCAATAATCCCAATGATTTTTGAGAATGATAACTCCATTTGAGTGTTGATTTTTTTATCTTCCACATAATTACAATAGTAACAATTCTTCCTCCAATTGAAGATAATTCCACTCCAAAATTTTCTAGTTTCAATTATTCTTCAACAAAAAATGTAATAGTAAAGCTATTACACTATTCAAGACTTATTACTTGAATTAAAAAAGATGTTTTAATGTAAATTCATTATGTATATCATCTCTAATTATTCTCAAAATTAGATATGTCAATATTTTCATAATCTCTCCTTTTCTATAGCTACTATAAGTAGTTTTTATAATGTATTATATGTATTTTACCTTTGATTCAATGGTTGGGACCAATAAATCATCTTATAATCCTCCATGATCATTCTAAGTTTAATTTTTTTAATATGGTCATAATATACCAATTACATTGATTAAATATCTAGAAATCTAGTAAAAACATCCTCATTTTAAATTTTAACCAAACTTTCCATATATTTTGGAAAAAGCCTAAGCATGGAAAGATGCTTTACACTGCGATGTGAACTTCTACTTATTTATCCAAATATTGGTGTGTTATAATTCTAAATAATGTGATGCTCAGTAAAAACAAATCCAGTAAATCCAAAAAACTATTATATTTATCTCTAATGATTATGGAAACCTGATTCTCTTACTCTTATTGATACTTAAAACTATTTTGGAATGAACTTCTTCTGTGATGTGGACATCTCCACACAAGTAAAAGAAATGAAATCTATCCATGTCCCTTATAACATATAAAGTCTCCACATAACATGAAAACATCATATTATCAATTTTATTTTATAATTGATAATGAAAAATACCATTACTTACTGAGTGACCCTTATACATCATCTTTTTAGGTATAGTTACTCTTATATAAAACCTGATAAATTGGAAAAGGAAGGTTACTTATATACAATCCCTTATCCATTCTTACATATTATAGTGAAATTAAACACTTATTTTTTTTTGAATGTATGATCTTATGTACCAATTAAACCCTTTAATATGTAAAACCTTAAGTTTAGTATTTTCTTGTTTTTAGTGAAATCTGTAACTCCAAAAAAGCATATATATAGGGAGAATATGTTATTTCCTTTTCCACACTTAAATAACCTTGAAGATGTTATGAATAATCCAAATATCTCAAAAATAACTTGGAATATATTATATATCATAATATGGCTGTAATGTAACACTATAATACCACAATGACTTAGTCAATTTGACAGCCTTTAGAATATCATACATATATAGGGATCTTGTCTCCTTTGTAATATCATGTGAACTTCACTCATGGTATGATCATTGGGTTCTCACCATGGTTTATTCCGGAAACTCCAAAAAATTTATGTAATAATTACATTGCTAGATTTCACTATTATTTCGAATATACTATTTCAAATTAACTTCTAAAATAAATCCACTTCTATAAAAACATCTAGACTTCCACTTCAAGTATAACTTCTAGACATAAATTAAATAGTTATAATTGAAAAAGATTATTCTCACAAATTCTTAGTTCTCTACTTCTAGAACAAACAAATATAAGAATATACAACCATCAAAAATACTTATAGAATAAAGTCTATAAATTTACTACTAGAACAATTTCAATATGTATAGTTGGAACCAAATCATATATTATTTGGAAAAAAATCCAATTAAAAACCTCTAGTTTCAATAGTATTTAATACTGAAATTTTAATTTAATATTTTAGTTAACATAGATAATAATTATTAAGAAATTATAATCCAGTTTTATGATATTATGCTTTTTCAAAATATAATTCTATACTTGATAATCACTTGAATTGTAGTTATATGTTCCTTCCCTCCCTTTACTTTTCTAGTTTGGGTGTTTGAGGTGTTTTAGAGTGGATTGAAGTGGTTATATGGAGGTTGTAGAATTATCAGAACTAAAATAGGTAAATCAAATCATCAAAGAGGAATTCATGATGTGTTTTTGTGATTAATGGATTGTGAAGCTAGGTATTCATGGATTGTATGTGGCAGAGGAGTAATGTGTGAAACGAATTCATGATGTGGAATCAGAATTCACAACGGTAATTAATTCAGGTATAGAAACCATGATTTTTTGGTGGAAAATAACGTTTTTTAGGATTCATAACTTGAAAACAATTCATAAATTACATTTCATTGCCCTTTCATAATTCATTATATTAACACAGGATTCACACTATGAATCAGAAGACTTACAACCTATTTATAATTCTATTGGTTGGATGAATCCATTTATTTAGCTATCTTTTCCTCCCAATTTTGGGAAAAACCTAGATGGTTTTGAGGGATCTTCTAGAACCTTTATCCCCATATCGATCTATGGTTTTTGGTGGTTATGTTTGGGTGATCGGTTGTGAGTTCTTCTCCCTTTTCCCTTGTTTTATGTAACAACTTAGTGTTTATAAATGATATTTGTCTCTTGAAATAAATTTGTGTTATATTATTCTATATTATATTATATACATACATTAAATAAAGAAACTAGAGGATATTCATTTAATTAATAAATAATATTACATTAATCATCAATTAAACCAATTAAAATTCTAAATATTACAAGGGGAAAAAATAAAAATAGAAAAACTAGAATTAGAAAATATGGATCACCCAAATCTAATAATATGTTAGCTGGAATAATAATATGACTATTAGAATAGTAACTTGATCATTTTAATAGTAATTTAACCTCAAAATAATAAATTATGATAAAAATAATATTTATCTTGAGTGATTTAAGTAAATATAAATATTACAATTCCAAAAAATAAATATTAGGATTTAAAATCTAAAAGAAAATATAAGCACATCTTTAATAAACTATATTTTAAAGCATTTATAAAAATACTAATTATTATATTAAAAATTAATATTAACTATGTTACAAAAATATTCAAATAAAATGAATATCATTTTTAAAATCATCACATCAAAATTTTCCATGGATTATTTTTAGTAATTTTCTGAAATATTTCAATTTTCAGGTGAATAATAATTGTTTTTATCGTAACAGATGTATCTTAAATTAAATCATTCATGATTTAGTACTAAAAAAATAATTTATAGAACATTATATTAGGAAAAAATATAATTAATTTCATAAATGAGTTATTAAAATAAAAAATACTTAATATTTAAACCTAAAAAGTACTTTTCAAAGTCTAAAATTTAAAGTATTACATTAAAATAATTTTTTTCTCATTTTCACATCTTACCTTTTAGTTAAAATAATAAATTATTGTTATAAAGTTATTAAAAGCATAAAAACCATTTTATTTGATTCAAATATGGTTTATAATGTCAAAAATAATATTATTACAAGGTTTTCACAAGATATATTATTTTATTCAATATTTTATTCAAAAAATACCCCACTCCTCAAGTATAAATAAAATCTCTCTCTCCCTTGGAAAACCACTCATACCTCACATTCCGAATCCTAATATCTTCCATAAAACTCTCTATTAAGCCCCTTATAATACCTAGATATGTTATAGATCTATCCAACTCCAATCAACCACATATTTTAGTCCCATAGAGAAGAAGAAACATTGAGAAGAGGGTATGTTCCCATCAATTCTCCCTCTTTTATTGTTATACATTCTACAATAAATTATACTAAGGAATTTATGTTTATACCAAAGATTTTTTACCTAATTTATTGTTATACATTCAAAAATAATGGCAATGTTTATACCAAATATATTTTCCCTTATTCATTTGGGAACCATGAGTTTATTCATGAAATTATACTTATTGAAATCCTTTTAAAACCCATTCATTTCAATGGGTTATTTCATGACTAATATTGTTAGAAGTTCTATGTGGCATTCATGATTATGTAAATATTATGATGTGATGGGTGGGATAAAAATTATATAGACCTCCAATGCATTAGATAATTTGATGTTTCTCATGATATTATGTGTATTATTCATGTACATGATGCTATATTTGTTCATAATGATAATATAATAATTTATACATATACTTTATGTGTGAACATGATGCCAGGTTTGTTAACAAATCCGTGTCATAATTCAACACCGTGACATGATGTTTCGTTTTTATGCATTTCCATATTCAATTATTTTTAAAATGTATTCCAAATGTTTATAATGATAATTAAAATATTATGACGATTAATATCACCAATGTAATATTGATTCATGTAACTTTTTTATCCTTCCCCTTATAGGGATTTTATATCACCCCTTTCTTTGATGTGTTTCCCCAGTTGACTACATGTACTAAGAAGAATGTGAAATATTTTAAGTGGTTAAAGAGGATGGATTTTAATGTTTTTAGGACTTATTATGTATAAGTGATATATGATCCTAATTTTACCAAGATAATAATCCTTTTGATCCTTTAATGTATAACAACTATTTCATTTATCTTAAAAATGATGTAATATTCATGTATGAAAAATTAGAGTCATTATATTTTCCCAGGTTATTTTTTCGAAATTATCTTTGGTGTTGTTACTTTAGTTTGGGGCATGTTTGGGATGTGTTTTAATAAACCTTTAGTGTGGTTTAGGTTGATACATGGTTTCCTATCATGGTTATGTTTTTTGGGTTGTTTCTTCTTCCCTCTATGGTGCACAACAAATTAGAAAATCTTCTTTGAGGTGGATGATCCTCACTATCTTCCAATTTATGTGATTAATATAGGTATTTTATGCCTTTTCATTCCTTTTTGTGGATGTTAAGGGTCATATTAACGAAGATAATGAATTACAATAATGTTAAACAGATGTGGTTGGGGAGAAATCAAATATTTTTTTTCTTTGATATATGTTTCTAATTAGTTTATACCATGTCGTTGCCTTACTGAAAATCACGCTTGTTGGGAGGATTGTGTGTACTATAGTTGATATGTTGTAATGAACCTTATTGTGTTATTTTTGACCTCACCCTAAATAAAAGGATAAAAAATGTATATATGGATAATGAAAATAGTATCCCATGAAAATCTGGTTTGTGTGGAAATACCCAAGATACATAAAGAAGTAATGTGATGAAATACCTTGAAATAATTGTGGAAGTTTGAATATATGTTTTTGTGTGTGGTTATTATTATCGTGTTTCCTTATGTGATACAATTTTTTTTGCAATGATAGTGGTGACTGAATAAGATGTGTAATAAGTGGGGTCAAGATGTGTAATGTGACTGGTTGGTATGAATGTGATGTGGGTAGTTACATAGTGGTTATGGTGCACAATGGTAGAGATTCATGACATTGATGATCTGTGGTATTATTTTGTGATGTTTTTTTTGTGAAATGGAAATGATGTGTGATATTTTTGTTGTGATATATGGTTATTATGTATGATGTGTTTTTGTAATGGAAAGTTAGTTTGGATGATGTTGTGTGGAAACCATGGTTTATGTGAGTTAGGTCAGTTGTGGAGTGGAGTGGTTGTGTAAGTTTCACTATTATCCACGAAATAATTTGAAAATTTAAAATGAAATAACTTGGGTTGTTAAATGAATAAAGAATGGGATGGAAATTTATGTTTATTAAATGGATTAAATGAAGTTTATTGATAAATAATGGGTTTTGAACATGTGAATCAAATGTATTAGTAATTAAGAGTTAGTGAGAGCTTGTTAAATGTGGGAAATGGGGAAAAATTAAATTGAAAGTTGGAATGTTTGGTTTTTTAAAGTGATTGTTTAAGTGTTGTGTATATAGTGGTGGAAGTGGTTTTTATATTTCACAAGTGACGCAGTAGTGGTAATACAGTGTATGATGGTCTAATTATTTTTGTCCCATAGGTTGGGCTTTGTGGGTTATCTATATATCATGTATTTTTATTTAATTTCTAAACTTCCCCAAATGATTTGGATAACATTACCAATGCTTAGATATTCTAGGTTTTAGTTTTTTTCCTGACATCTAGGATGTTAGTGAGACATATGGATAACTACCCCCTCTTACCTTATTAACCTTCATTAGTGATTGACATGTTGTTTTTGTGAGAGATATGATGTAATGGGGTTGTGGTGAGAAGTGATGGGTTGAGGTTGTGATGAGACATGATATGATTTGTGGTGGGGTCTATGTATAGAAGGAGGAGGTTATGAGTTTGATGTCGTTATGTTCATGATATTGTAATAACCATGATATGTGATTAAATGTGATGTAATGTCCCACGTGTCTTTGGGAAATATGTGATGTGGTGATGACTAATTTGAGAATTGGCTTGTATACCTTTCAAGGGTGGGGTATGTAGGGATGCATCTTGAACCAGATTAGAGATGAATGGTATGTGATGTGATTTTGAAGGAAGGTGTGGGAGCACATGATTTTCAAAGTTGAAGTGTGGGAGTGGAAAATCATTTGGTAAGTGGTTGTGGGGTAAATTAATTTGTATTATTTTAATATATTGACACTATATTGTATGTGTGATTTAGTGAGTGATCCATGGTGTGGTTAGTATTGGTTAGTAAACTTGAATAGGTGCTTGTTGGTTCTACTATTTGTTTAATGGCGCATTAGCATTATCTTTTTACATGTACACTTGAGAACTAGGATATGATCCTACCAAGTATACATGTTATGCTCACCCTATATATATAAACTATTTTTAGGTTTTCAAGAGGACTTTTGGGATGGAGATGGACATTTCTAGCTTGGGTTGGAGCTGATTTTGAGTTGTTTCCAAATGACTTATCTTTTAGTGCTTAATTGAAGACATTTTTATCATTATTAGTTGACTTTGTTCATTTATTGTGGGATTGTTTTGTGTTTAATTTTATATTATATTCTAGAGATGTTTGGTGGTTGTTTATCCTATATTCTGATCATGTTTGATATAGAGAGTAATGCCTCCCATTTGTGATATTTTTATACCCTTTGTGTTTTTTCCATCCTAGGGCCTACTGGAGGTGGGAATCAGGGGACATTATCTCTATGCCTTCATTTTCATCCCCAGTGGGGTATCCTTGGAGGGAGGGGATCATGAAAGAGTGGTATTAGTGGTTTTTGTTGAGGGATAAGTTGAGGTTTATAGTTAGTCATAATGATTACTACATGGGTTGGTAAGGAAACAATTCTAGTTAATCTTGCTGTGTGACATAGGCCAAGACAAGACATAATATTTTATCCTCCACCCCATGATCCAGCATATCGACTCTAAGATTATTAAACGACCAAGTGGGGTGGATATATTTTTTTGGGTAGAGGCCTATAAGAGATACATGCATCATGACTGATTTCATTCTTATTTGAATTGGGTGAGTGTGGGGAGTTAATTTAATAACTGAATTAATTAAATAAACCTATGATAAAATTATATGCTACCTAACTTAGGATTCTACCTTTAATTTCAAGAATATATCAGGGTCATATTCTATTATTAGATCAGGTAGTTTAGTTTTAGTAAGATTATTCAGTTTATCATCAAAGGATTAACCTAATAGAGGAGGATGAGGCTTGGAAGAAGACTCGTTATGCCTTTTAGTGGAATATTTTGGAAACTTATGGGGGACTGTCTCAATATTGGATATGGAATTCTATTTAGAGAATATTGATATAACTTTAGGTCTAATATAAGAACATATAGAGTTTTCGGTGTCATTGGTAGTTAGTTATTTGTGGGGAGATGTGGTTTAGTGGTGGGTGTTGTATCTGTGTGAATGGAAGGAGGAAGATATGTTATGGATATAATTTCATAAGGATTTCCATTTGAAATTACTATTGTTGTTGATAAATATAGTATAGTGTAAGAAGATTCCATTCTATTATCTAGGTATCCAGAGTGTAATATGGGTTGGGATTAATATTAAGGACCAATTGTGATTTTTCCTAGATGTTTTTTCTAGATGAGGAGCATAGAGTGTAGTGTCTAAAGGTGGATTTGCACTTAGTAATCACGTATGCAGTCACCCCATTTACTTTTTCTATGTATCTAGAGATACAGATGAAGGTGGAGGTTATTTATTAGATAATTTATTTGGTATTTTAGCCTTTATATATTGTTCTTAATGGTATCTCGAGGAGTTTATCTTTAGACAATAGCTTTAGACAATGGGTTATAGGCATTCACGTAGTTAATGTTTTGACTAGTGGGTAGCTGGATGTGGAATATATTTTCTTATCCTTATAGGGTAGTTGGATCCCAATAACATGACTAAGGATTATTTTATGTTTTCAGGGGGACATGGTCATTTCTAAGCTCAATGTACAACCACCCAGGGAGGCTAGTTTTGGATAGGCGGTCATTCCCCTTTTCAGAAACAATAGTTTACTCAGAGGTAGTTTCAATTGCAGAGACCACTGAATTTTTTTTCAGAATCTGAGGGAAGATGATGTTGGATAAGGGAAACCACATGATAGTCCCCATCTATAGTATCCTAATCTTGACCTCAGTCATAGAGGTCAATAACTGAGGGGAAGATGTTCTAAGCAGTGGTGCCAGCATGGACATAGGTTGTTAGTGGTATGATTTGTTTATCATCTGCTCTTATTTACAATTAATTTGATTTGGGAGCCTTGAAATACTCTGTTACTTTTTCTTTGGTCCATATTTTTTGGACCATATTTGGAGAGACTTACAGTGCTCCTAGTGTTTTCTATGCTGGTTGGAGGTCTGGATTCTTTATTTGATGTGTATTGGGGATATAGGTTGTTTATAGGGAAGCGCCAGTTAGTGGGGAATTTATTCTTGTTATAGATAAAAATATATGATGTTATAATTGGAATATGTATATTTTATTCTATGTGTATATCCATAGACTACTTCTAGTTTAAATTAGTGTTCTTGGATGTGAATGGTCAACTAGTGGTGTTCATTGTTGATTGAGGTTATCGGTTGGGTGGCAATAAAGTGGAGCCACTTTTATCTCAGTTGGCAGATATGTTGGTGGAATATTTGGAATGGGGTGTTCCCAAGGCTGTGTGGGAGTTTTTAGATGTTTTTCCAGATGAGGTTATGACATTAACCCCTCAAGGAAAAATCATGTTTTTGATAGAGTTGCAACCAGGTGTGTCTCTGATTTTTATGGATCCTTATCAAATGACACCTATGGAGTGGCATAATTTTGTGTTTCATGTGGATGATATAATACATAGTGGTTTTTTGTCATAGTGTGTCTCCTTTGGGTGCTCTAGTTTTGTTCTCTATGAATAAAGATGACAGTTTAAAGATATGAATTAATTATAGGAGGTTGAATCATGTAAAATTCAAGAATTGTTACCCTCTTATAAGGATGAATAATATTTTTGACTAGTTGATAGGGTCTATTTGGTTTTCCATGATTTATATGTGGTTTGGGTATGACTAGTTAAGGGTTAAGGAGGATTATATCTTGAATACTTCCTTCAAATGTAGGTATCAGAACTTTGAGTTTATGGTTTTGTCGTTCGGTGTCACGAGGTGACCAGATGTGATCACAGGGCTCATGAAATCTGTGTTCTATTACTACCTGGACATGTTTACTGTCATATTCATCGATGATAGATTCATCTACTCAAATTTAGAGTAAGACCATGATGAGTATTATTGATCTATCTTATAGGTCCTTCTACACCACCATATCTAGGAAAAATTGACTAAGTATAAGTTTTGGATGCAGGAGGTGTGTTTCACTACAACAAAACAGGGTTTCCGCAGCACCACTCATTATCAGCACTAAAAAAAGGGCTAATAAGAGGGGGGGGGGCTTTATTAGAACCTTTAAACGCTATTAAAGGGAACCACTTTATTAGTGATTTTTTAGTAGCACTGATAAAGGAGTGGCTTTATCCGGGCTTTTTATTTGCGTTGATAAAGTTTATATTAAAAAAAATCATGAAAAATAATATATTGTTATATAAGCATATTTATATTGATATAAATATAATATTTATTTTTTAAATATGTTTTATATAAGTATAAATAGACTATTACATTTAATATAAAAGAAATTTAGTGAAAATGGCTTTAAAATATATTAAAAATATTATTAATTAATGATTCACTAATTACCATCGATTAATAATCATTTAATAACAATTTAAAGACACAAAAAAATCAAAATAATAATAAAATATCTAAAATAAGTTGAGAATGTAACTCAAACATCAAATGACCATAACTTTTGATCCGAGTGTCTGTTTGAGCTCTACAACATATCAAATCGAATCTTACGATGTGATCTATGTTCTAGTGACCCAAGGTAATCTTCTGTCACATTGTTCGAGGCCTAAAAAGTTCATAAGATCTCATAACCTGATTTTTTAGTTGGGATACCCCAATATTTTAACATTCAAATAGGTATAGATTCTGATTCAGATGTCCTCTAGGCCTATACCACATATCATATCGAATATTATTTTATTTTCTTTGATTTTACTAGTTGTGGAGTTGAAATAGACTTCTGTATTAGAAGTTATGGTCATTTTAACATTCTATGTATTTTCAAATACACAAATATATGTATTTATTTGTATATATATGTGTGTGTGTGTGTGTGTTTGTGTCTCTGTGTGTGTTTTTGATGTATATATGTATGTATGTATTTATTTATTTATTTATAAACACACATAATAATCATATTTTATAAATGTATTTAAAACTAATCTTATATAATATATTTTAATATACAAATAAATATATGGATAAAAAATTATAAATAAATAAATAAATAAATAAATATATATATATAAATATAAATATAAATTAATATACGAATAAATATATATATACTAATATATGAAAAATATATATCTATCAATATAAAAAATATATATTTATATTAATATGAATCTATATTAATACATGAATAAATAACACTATATATATATATAAATATAAATATGCATTAATATACGAATAATTATATATATATATTAATATATAAATAAATATATATGTATTAATATAACTAAATATATTTATATTAATATTAATATATATTAATATTAATTTATATTAATATTAATATATATTAATATTAATATATATTAATATTAATATATATTAATTTACAAATAAATATAATAGTATATATATATAAATAAATAGATATGTCATTAAATAGAGAAAAAAACTAAATAGCTTAGTGGTAAAGGTGCAGGCATGCAAGGGGGGAGGTCTCGGGTTCGAGTTCAGGTGGGACTAGGGAGGGGCGCACGAGCATGTGGGGGGATGCGCGGGCAAGGGTAGCATGCGAGAGAGTGAGAGGGGGGGTTCGACTAATGCTGATAGGGGGGGGAGGGTGGTCAAGTGCTGTTAAAACCTCCCACCCCACATTATATATATTTTTTAACTTTTTTTTAAATTTTTTTTACTTTTATCAGTGCTAAAAAAACACTGATAAATGACCTTTTTATTAGTACTTTTTTTAGCACTGATAAAAGACCCCTTTTATCAGTGCTTTTTTTAGTGCTGATAAAAGGGGCCTTTATCAATTCTTTTCTGAGCACTGATAAAAGGGACCACTCTTTATCTTACTCTAAATTAAAAATGATTTTTTAGCACTGTTAATGTCCGATTATAGCACTGATAAAGGCCATATTTGTAGTAGTGTTTCCTTAGACATGTCATGTCTCAAAAGGGTACGGGCATGGAACCATCAAAGGTTGAGGAAATTTTTTCCTGGGTAACACCCAAGAATATTGTATAGTTTTGTAGTTTCTTTGGCCTTGCATGCTATTATTAGAGGTTTATTTCCAATTTATATCATATTTCATCCCCACTTATAGCATTGATAAGGAATAATCAGATGTTTGAATGGAATAATAAATGTCTAGCAGTATTCTATTATATGATGGAGAAGAATATCAGTGCTCCAATTCTATGGCATCTAGAGGAGGGTGCGATGTTTAAGGTTTTTTGTGGCATACCACATCTGGTATTGTGATTCATGTTGATTAAGTAGAAAGTAGTGACCTCATATGGGTATAGATAGTTATTTCCACATGAGAATAACTATGTTATCCATGATCCTGAGCTAGTGGTAGTTTTTTTCATTAAATCTATGTCACTATTACCACATCGGTGAGTGATTTGTGGTTTTCATCGACCAAAGGAGATAAAAATATGTATTCTCTCAGTAGTATATGAATCTATTCCCTCAGAGCTGGTTGAAGTTTCCTTAGGATTATTATTTTGAGATATCTTACAACTAGATAAAGGGTAACTTTATTTTTGAGGAATGGAGTTGGAATTCATGAGGGGACGTGTTTTGGGAGTTTGTGGATGTTTGGAGGGGATAGAGAATCTTGTAGTGATGCATCTTGACATTGGAGAAAGTAGTGTCCAAGGTTGGATTTGTTTGATGACCGTGGAGTATTCCTTGATTTATAAGGTGTTGAAGTCTTAGTGGGGAGACTCAATGATAGAGGTGATGCATGACTGTATTGGATGTGGGGATTCTCTAGAGGGATGTTCAGAGGATCTTTAGAATTGGATGTTGTTTTATGGGAGTTTTTATGTTCCATTGGTTGTGTGTGAGAGAGTTTTATGTGACTTTCAGAAATAAAATTTAATGGTACATCCTCATGTGACCAAGATGTATCATGGGTTGAGGAGGTAGATTTGATGGTCAGGGATAAAACAGTTTGTGGTAGATCTTTTGGTGATATGTTTGGTTTATCAATAGGTGAAAGTAGAGTACCATGTTCCTGGAGGTTGTTTTATAATACTCAGATGTTCTTAGGTTGAAATGGATGGAAATATAAATAGATTTTATCAATGGGTTACCATGTTCTCAGGGAGGTTGCGATGTAGCTATGATAGTGTATCGATTGATGAAGTCAGCTCATTTTATGGAAATATGTGAGTCAATCACCATTGGAGTCTTGGAAAGGTAGTATATGGATGATGTGGTTAGGCTTCATGAAGCATTGAGAACCAATATATATGATCAAGATCCCCATTTTACTCATTGGTTATAGAGGGTTTTTATCATTATTTTGGATCCTAGACACACATTGTCACTTCTTTCCACCATCATATAGATAGAATCATAGATAAGATCATCAATAATCTGAAGGGAATATTATGTTCTTCCCTCCTTGACTTTGTTGTTGGTTGTGGGAAATGAAAATTCCATTAGTATGGGTCTATTTTCAGAATTTTATTGGTAGTCATTTAATTATCTATTTTTTTAGACATAGGTTGGGGAGTCAATGGTTCTTGGTCCTAATGTTGGGTAGAGAATGACCAAGAAGGTTCAAATGGTCTAAGGGAGGATGAGGGAAGTGCATGAACACCAGGAGTCCTTTTTTAATCATAGGCAGGGTACCTTGTAGTTTGAGGTTAGAGACCATTTTTTCTTTATAGTATACCCTTTATGAGGGTAGTAGAGTTTTGGTAGGGGGTAAGATTTCTCCTCAATTCATTAGACCATTTGAGGTGTTGGGGCATACTGGTGAGGTGGCTTATCGGTTGGAACTTCCACAACAATTGGACATGATGCCCGGTATTTTTCACATGAACCATCTTCATAGGTATCTTCCTGATGACTCCCACATTATTAAATTTGTGTAGATGGATATATAGGGTGATGTGATTCTCGTGGAGTGTTTACTAAAGATCTAGGATAATTGAGAGATGGTGTTGTATGGATGAACTATTCCATTGGTTCACAAGTTATGGAGTCATGGTGAAATTTAGGAGAGTAATTAGGAGTGATAGACACTGATTCCTACCCAATATCCATTTTTTTTTGATATTTAATTTTTTCTATTTTTTAGTGATATGTTTTTTGGATATTTCTATTTTATGGGATGTTTTGTTACCTTTATGATGTGATGTGTGAAAAATATTCTAGAATATTAAGAGGGGAAAAATTTATAATCAAGGAAAATTATACTATTAGATGTTTAAAACCATGTGAGTGAGTTAGTGATCTAAATATTGGATAATGTCCTCATGTGGGAGATTGAATTCATTGACTTGTGTGCTCAGGGTGGTGTTGTGTGCTGGTTTTGGTAGTTATTAGCTTGGATTGTGTGAAGGATTAGATGGTATTGTATATGGTTATGTGGAAAAGGAATTTGAATGTGGTTGGAATGTGGTGATGCAGAGTTGTGGCTAGTGAAATAGTGATATGGTAATGTGAGGAGTTTGTTGGAGTTCTAGTTTGATATATTTTGATAGTAGTAGTGTTTGAGGTATAATCAGATCATTGAGAGGAATCTTGAGATATGGTTGTTCACACCATATCCTTTCTTATGGTTTTTTTATTCTTGAGGTTAAAAATCATTTTATATGTATCTAATGTAGTGGTTCTTGACATCCTTAACTGCTAATTTTTGAGTTTGTGTGTTGGAGGTGTTTTGGGGAAGGTTGAGGAGGTTTTGTGAAGATTGGAGCTACAATAAAACTGAAGTAGTTAATTCAAATTGTGAAAGAGGAATTCACAATGAGAGTTTGTGTTTTGGGTAATGTGAAACTAGATATTCACAGCTTGTATCCAATGTAGGAGTAACGTGTGAGATGAATTCACAATGTGAAATAAGAAATTATGTCATGAATTAACTCATACCAAGGCACCCTGATTTTTATAGGAAACTAAATTTTATAAGGATGCATGACTTCAATACAATTCAAAAATTATATTTCATGGGCCCTGTGTAATTCACAACATGAATACGAGATTCACACCCTTAATCAGGCTACTTACGCCCTGTTTATTAGTCTTCTATATGGCTGAATCCCTTCATTATTCAATCACATCCCCTCAGTTTTTGGTGAACCCTAGATAGTTTTAGGAGACTTTCCAGCCCCTTCTACCTATGTTGATATACATGTTTCAATGGTTGGTTATTGGTGATCAATGGTGCGTTCTTCTCCCTTTTCTATTATTTTCCCAAGTTATTCCTTTGTTAATTTACCTTGGTGTTGCTGATTTGGTTTGGTGCATGTTTGGGTTGTGTTTTGATAAAAATTTAGTGTGTTTTATGGTGATCCAATGTTTACTCATGTGTTTATGGTTTTTAGGCTATTTCTTCTTCACCCTATGATGTGCAACAAATCAATAAATATTCTTTGAGGAAAAGGATTCTAGTTATCTCCCTATTTAAGTGCAATATGTGGGGATTTCATGTTTTTTTACTACATTTGGGTTGATAGTAAGGGTCATATTAAAAAATATAATGGAATAAAATAATATAAAATTGATGAGTTAGTAAGAAATATCATTTTTTTGATGCTTTTATATATTCTTCTGATGATTTTATACGATTTTTTATCCTTACTGAAAATCATAGTTGTTTGGAGCATTGTGTGTATTGTAGTTGATATTTTGTGATGAGATTTTTTGTGTTGTTGTTTGATCATACCCTGAATAAAATGATAAAGAACATATATATGGGTAATGAAATGGTCTTCCCATGTAAATTTGGTTAGTGTTAAATTACCCATTCTGAATAAATAAGTAAATCCATTAAAACCCTTGAATTAATTAAGGAATTTGGGATGTGTATTGTTATGCGTGGTTGCGATTATTATGTTTCCTTATGTGATATGGGATTTAATGAAGTGATGGTGGTTACTAGACGGGTTGTGTAATAAGTGGGGTTGTGATGTGTGATGTGGTTAGATGGCATGGATGTGATGTGGTAAGTTATGTAATGGTTATGGTGTGGAGTGGCGAAGATGTGTGATGGAAATTATGCATGGTGGTGGGGTTTGATGGTTGTGTTGTACTATGGTGGTGATGTATGACATTTGTGTTGTGATATGTGGTTGTGGTGAGCAATGTGTGGCTCATGTGGTTTTTCCCAATGGATGATGTGAGTTTTATATTTTTGGTGTGGAGTGGTTGTGTTAATTTTCTTGTTAGACATGAAATAATTTATAATGATAATATGAAATAACAGGGGTTTATAAATGAATAAATAATGGGCTATAAATTAGTTTATGATAAATGGATTAAATTAATTCAAATGATAAATAATGGGTTGTGAAACTATGAATGAAATGGATTAGTAATTTGGAGTGAATGATAAATAGTTAAATATGAAAAATGGTGAAAATTGTAATTGAAAGTGGGAATATGTGGTTTTGTGTTCTAGTTGTTTAGGTTTGGTACATATAGTGGTGGAATGAGTTGTGATGATTAAAATGAGGTGCATTGGTGGTGGTGTGGTGCATACTAGTGCAGTTGTTGTGGACCCACAGGGTGGGATTTGTGTTCTATCTATATATTATCTATTTTTGTGTTATTTTAATACACATATCACCCAACTTGGATAACCTTACTAACACTCAAAGGTTCCGGGTTCTGGGGTTTTTCCCTACATCCAGGTTACCGGTGATATGGATGTATGGATACCCCTTCTTCCCTATTATTCCTTTTGTAATAGTGGCCTAGGTGTTTTTGGGAGAGATGTGATGTGATGGGGCTATGGTGCAATGTGATTTTTTGAGGTCGTGATAAGATGTGATATGACATGTGGGGGGGGGGGGTCATGCATGGTAGGAGGAATACATGATGTTGATCTCTTTCACATTAATCATACCCTACTTCCATGTATATGTGATGATATGGGATGTGATGACCCATGTGTCTTCATATGAGATGTGATGTGACAATGACTAATTCTAGCACTGGATGCAAGACCTTACAAGGGTGGGATAAGTAGGTATATGTCCTAACCCAAATTAGAGATGGATGGTGTGTGATTCGATATGTATGGAAGGGATGATAGAATAAGATGTTCGATGTTGGGTCATGAGAGTGGAAAATAAATGGGGATGCAGCTCCAGGACACCTTACATTGTATTATTTTGAAACTATGATGCTATATTAGACGCATGATTTGGTGAGTGAGCTATGGTTAGGCATTGAATTGTTATTTGAACAGATTAGGTGTTTATTGGTTATATTTCTTGTTCACTGGCACATTAGCAATATATTTTCTCATGTTCACTAAATACCTTGGATATGATCCTACTGAGTATACATGTTATATTCACCCTACATATATAAATTTTTTTCTCAGGTTTTCATGTGGACATTGGGGACCGATCTAGATATTGCTGGAAGGGGTTGGAGCTGTTGCTGAGTCATTGGTTTAGGAATTTTCTTTTGGTATTTACTTGGAGAATTTCTATATGTATCAGTTGACTTTGTTCATGTATTGTGTGATATTTTTGGGTATATTTTTATATTATATGTTGATTTTTTTTGTTTTTTATCCTATCTTTTGATCCTATTTGTTATAGAGGATAATGTCGCCCATTTTTGAGATTTTCATACCCTTTGTGTTTTCACCAACCTAGTACCTAATGTAGGTTGGACTCAAGGTTCATTATCTCTCTTCATTTATTTCTATCCTAGGAGGGGTATCATTGGATTGAGAGGATTGTGATATGAGTTAATTTTATAAATTCTAAATGTCTTTTTACAATAATCATGGAATTTTATTCTTGAATATAAGTAAAATATCAAGTTCAAGGGAATTGATGTGACCAATTTCAATTTATATTTTTACGGTATTTAAATTAAAATTTCAACATATTATAAAAAATATTGTATTAAATTGTAATATTTTATGGGAAATGAGTAATTCAGTCAAATTGAATTGTTTTGATAATTATTTCTCAATTGATAAAACACAGTATTTCATTGATAAAATCTATTTTATATGCATAATGGGTATAAGATTTGGTATTAATATTTATGAGATAATGAGAATTTTTTTTTCAATTATAATATGATTAAATTTAAACATCAAAATGATAATTTAGGGAATGAAATATTCATAAAATATTGGGTTAAGTGGAATGAACCTTGATGTAGTGTTTTTGATATAACATGGGATTAAAATGTGATATTAAATTGATTATAGTTTTCATGGAAATAATATTGGAATAAAAATATAATTTAAAATATTTAATAGATGTTAAGGTGTTTCATAACTCAAATACTCATTGGAATTTAATACATCAATTTGGTCATGAAAATTCACCCACCCCAACAAAACCTTTGACATTTTGTTTTATCAAAAATAAGAACATGAAAATATTTTTATGAAAATTATTTTTTATGATATAATGAATTAAAATACATTCATATAGTTTAGTAATGAAGATATATTAAATATAATATACTTAATAGAAATAAAAGGGACACAAATAGAAAAACTTATCTTGCAGAAGGAGGATGAACCTTATGTGAAAAAGTCATGAAACTTGATGAATATATCTTACCATACCCCTAATACACTATTATATTTATACATTCATATATTTTTATTATATTAATATTATTACCTTTCTATAATTTTATTTTGATAATTATTTTATAAACATAAAAGGGATGACGTGGGAAAGATCTTGAACAACTCTTATTGTTGTTTTTATGATCTACATGATATGTTAATTATTTTTTATTAAATTAATAAATTTATATGTTTTAAATAAAATGAAAATTACCTTATAAAGTTGGATGAAGTACATCTGGGTGATTAACTCTCTATGCAATAAGAATACAAACACAAAACTCTAATGGAACTTGATTCCATAAAGCTTTGTGATGACATTGGATTATTAGAGTTTTAACTTCAGCTGTGGACATGAATAGGATGAAGAAACCCAGGGATCCTATTTTTAAACATTTCATTTATTGATATATTCTTCTATAATATGAGAGTTCCTTTTTATAAAACATTTTAAAAAATAAAAATAGCAATGTTTAAGTGAAATATCTCAAATCCTCTACATCATAATCCAAAGATGTCACTTTTGTATTGTTATTTTATTCTTATTTTTATAAAATTAATTTCTTTTTAATCTAAAAGGTTGAAAAATAATATTTTTATTTAAGGAATTGAATCACACAATCATATAAAAACCTCATTATGGGTATAATTATTTATCATTTTCTATACTTTTAATATGAAAAGTATTATATTTTAGCATCTCATGTGATGTGAATGACCATTGATCACATGGATGATCCAACCTACTCAATTAATATTTTCATATCTTAACCCATACTTTAATCTCTTTTCCATAACACATATTGGTATTGCAATTATTTGATTATCATTTTTTATTGCTACTATATCTATAACCACTTCACCCTTTATTGAATGTTGGTATTAATCCATATTATCAACACAAACACATTGACTTTACGTTACTCATTTAATTATTTTAATCTTTTAATATTCTAATTTTTATCAATATATAACTTCTTTTAAAAGAATGACTAATTGTAAAGACAATAAAAACTTTTTTAATATCAAACTATCAGTGGTCCATTATAGTAATTTACTCAAATATTTAAATCTATTTTAAATAATAATTTAAAGTCACTGATAAAAGATAAAATAAAGAAGAATCCTGTTAAAAACTCAATCACATAATTTTGATAAACATAGATTATGAAAAAAAAAATTACTAAGAGAAAATAATAGAGATAAGTCAAATACTTTGGTATGTCTCTATAAAGTTCAACTTGGAAAGGGGATACACTATCCTTTTGAGTTACTTACCCCCACCTATCCCTCTTTATCTTACATGCACCCACACTCACAAATACAAAAATTATCTACCTTTCCCTCTAAGATCCCTATCCCTTATTATAATGAACTATCATGGAGAATATCAAATGTCTAAAAAAATTAAATAGGTGATACCTAATTAAAAGAGGTTGAAAACACCAATTTTTAGAATTTAATTGATGTGGATAAATTTATACTTAAATAAATCATAAAAATAATCAAATGATATATATATATATATACCAGTTAACCACCACCCAAATCATGATATAGTTGATTCTCAAACATGAACAAACTATCCAAATAATGAAATTACAACCTGAAGAGACCTTTGGAATATTTAAGAGTCCTTGGAGCTTAATAATTTTGATAAATGTTGGTAATTGAAGAGATCTAATGAATTTATTTTTCATGGGGTTGTGTGAGTTGTTATAAATTCTTTAATGATCAATGTAGTATTGGTCTTTACCCCATGATTTTGTAAAACTAAAAAAAACCATTATATTCTATGGTATGGTTTTTAGATAAACTTTAATTTGGAGACTTGCTATGAATTGTTTCTAGAGGAAATTCATTCATGATTTTGAAGTGAGTTCATATTTTCATTATTGGAAACTTGCTCATGGATGATTTGTAGGCTTTTTGAAGCTATGATAGAGATGAAAAGGAAAGATGAAATTTTGGGAAATATAATGGGAACCACTTTATCATGGAAACCATGAATTTTTAAGAAACCAAAAAAGTATTGGGAAGAGTTTAAATGTACTCGAGTATTTTAGGGGGTGTTATATCTTGGAGGTTTAGCGGTATACCATGAGAGGTTCTGAAATGGATATTTATAATTTAATTATTAAGGAGTGAAACAACTGAGTTTAGTTTACCATGGTTCCTATGATTCCACCAGAGGATTTTGAAGGAAGATATGGGAAATTACCATGGGAAACCATGATCAAAACGAGCATGGTGGATACTATTTTATATTAGGAAAATCACTATGGAAAACATATTGAAAGAAAATGATCATAGTGTTAGGGAATTTCAATTAAAACATAAATCAACCACAGTAAAGGACATATGTGAACACATTATAGAAGACTTGTAGTGGACCATGGGGAGCATAAAACATAATTTTTATAGAATTTATAGCTGAAGTTATATGTGGATATTTAAAATGTATTGATAAAATTGATTGAGGTGAAGTTATTATATATATATATGATTTGTATAACTGCCAAAACATGAATTATAGAGAGCACAATGTGAGGTTCCCCAGGACCTCAATCCCTTGTCCGATGATAAAAATAATTATTTAAAGACATGTTTTAATACAAAGTGATATGACCCGAGATAAACATATCTTAATTTTACACCATTTCTATAATTTAAAAATTACGTCTCAAAAATAAATACACAACCCTAAGAAGGAAATGTTTAGTGTATTTGAGAAATAGCTACTTGAGAAAATTATTTTATAAATCTAATGAATATTAATCCATAAATATGCCGCTCTTGAATCCCTACTAAACTTCTTATATGTTATACTCATCTTCAGAACCTGGGGAATAGAAACATAAGAAAAGGGTGAGATGAAACACTTAGTAAGGGAAATATTATCAACATTTCATCAAGGGTTATATAATAATAACATGAGAAAACATTATAAGAGGATAAATATCTTATAAAAAATAACATAGAATAGTAAGGTATGTCTATGAGTCATGATAGAAGGACATGTAATCTCAAATAAACAAACATATACCATGAAAAAGAGTATAGAATCATGAGAAAATAAATTTGATACATAAAGTATAATCATAGGCATATAATATGTACATGTACCATGCCATTAAAATAAATACTAATAATTAACTTTGTTGAAAACACAAGAACAAGGTATCATCATATTCATGAGTCTCTGCTGGCACTTACACTAGGTGGGTAAACTTAATATCACCCACGTATACATATATGATAAGGTTGAAACTTCTAACCAATTCATTTTAGTATTTTATATAACCCCAACCATCAAACAACTATATAAATTTGTTCCACTTGAAATAAATAATTCATCATATCATAAATAATCCATCAAAAGAAAATCAGTTTCATAACATTTGAAAATGGTATCACATAAAATGACTTCAGAGATCAGATCTGTTGATACTAAAATTAAATATCCAAAAAGGAGTATTTCATAGAGACATTGTTATAGTGATTAATAAAACATAAATCTATTGTATTTAGATCTTTAAAAGAGTAAAATTAAAGTGAAACTAGGAAAAAGATCTTTTAAAAAGTATTCCACGTCATTATCGTAAAAAGAAAAAATTACAAATCACTTTTTAAAATAATTTTCAATAAGATTAAATTAAAATTTTAAAACAACACTTTAAAATTAATCCAAATAATGGATATTTAAAAAAAAATCCAAGGGAAATGTGGAGTGGAAGATAAAAATATAAACTTGAAAAAGAAAATCCAATTTTTATATTTTGATAATAATTTATTTAAATGAACATCATAAAGAGAGTGAAAAATTATTCATTTAAAAATAGATAAAGAGTAATTTTAAGATTAATATAAATAAAACAAACTTTTATGCCAAAATAATAAATGATAACATTATTGGGAAGAGTGAATGTAGATATGGAATAAAAATAGCTCATTTGGAGAGAATGAAATTTATTCTTAACATCATCAAAATTTTATGAAGAAATAAATTCACTAATGTAATTAACTAGAAAATAATATGTAAAGGGACTATAATAAAATATTATAGTATAAGATAACCGTCTTGTAAAACCATTGTTAAATATGGATAATTCTGACTTAAGAAAATAAGTAGACTCAAGAAAATAATTAGAGTCAAGAAAAACCACTCATGACTTAAGAAACATTTTAATAGAATCCCCTTAAAAGTGATATCTTGAAATATAAATTTAAATTCCATTATTAATGGATATTTAAGGATATTATATATCTAATATGTAGTATTCACACCATTTAAATGAAATTAGGTGCATAAAAATGTATCAAAGAAAAGAAATTGAGATGAAATACCCTCACATCATCATTATCTTTAGAATTAAAAAACAGTAAAATGTAGATAATGAGATGGATTTTTAAATGAATTATATTAAATTAAATATTTTGTTAAAAAAATATTGACCGATATATACATCATAAAAATGAACCAAGTGGTGAATACACATTATATCCCAATGTAATAAAATTGAGATGTAAAAAGAAATTACCTTTAATCATATATTGAAGAACATTTTCGAAACAATTGTATAAAAAAATAAGAATATTAATAACATATTTAAGAAACTTATTCATACCTATAACATTTTATAAACTTAATTTTTAACCATTTATTAAAAATATATTCGTTAGTTATATTTTATTTTCACTATCAGATGTTATTAGATTCGATTACTTGTTCAGTACTTATTTCATAGTGGTGATGTCAATTTTTATTTATAGATTCATGATAAATCATTTAAATATAATTATAGGTACTATATTAGATGTTTTATAATGGTTAATAATTTTATAGTTTCATTTAATATGAATTTTAGTTATGATTTGTGAAGATGCAGTTGGCGACAACCTTGTTTTGGTAATTTTAACAAACAAGGGGTGGTATCTTAATAAAATTTTAGATATGAAAATTACATTTACATTAAAATAATCATGTATTTTTAATTCTACAATATAACCAATAATTATTTTTCCTTAGTTATCAATTATATAAATTTTGGCATTGTTCATATAGGTTGTTAAAACGACCCAAATAAGAACATATTATAATCGATGGGTGAGTATGGTTAAGAAAGTGATTCTTTTGGAATAATATCATTATAAAAAATAATACTAATATTAGTTTGATTTTTATAAATACTTGGACCATATTTGAAGATATTTTAATGCATAATAAAATACTATTGTGAAAAATAAAGTATGTTACTTCTATAGAGGTGGTAGTCCACACATATGCACATGTGACAATAAAGAAACCTTATTTAAACATTCATAAATAATACATTGATTACATAGTTTAATTATTACTTCAAAAAATATTCAAAAATCCAAGGACCAAATGGTTTAGTTTCTTGTGTACTAGAATCATAAAAACACTTATTTTACATGTTGTGACCATCTATATGTAAACTATATCAATTCTTAAGGATTACATAGGAAATAATCCACTTAAAATTATGGGAAAGAAAAAATGTAAATATGGGTGAACTCAAATTCATGTTATAGAATAACATATCAAATAACTCAATTGTTATATCTTAAACATATTTAAAATCATTAATAAAAAAATATCTAATTTAAAAGAACATTAAACAGTAAGAGTTAACCATAAGCCTGAAAGATTGACATAACATGTAAATTGAAAAAACTTTTACCATGGATTGAGAAAAATTAAAAATGAATCACATTACATGGTCCATAGAATGTGGGTAATAAGGTGTTATAATCATAAACATAGGAATTCTTATCTTTGTGAACCTAGCTACCTTCCAACCTGTTCACTTGTAAAATTTTGAGTAGAGCTAAATGTCATAATAATCACCCTTTTTTAACCAAGAAACTTGATTACCCATTCACATAAAATTTCTATCTCATGATATATAATATATTTACAATTAATTGGATGGATATTTAGGTCCCACCCATCTCATAATCCATGCATTTGTGTGCTATTTGGGAAAAAAATTATCACATCAAAAAATAACCCAGAGAAAGAAATATGTGTTTTATTAAATTTAAAAATCATCATATAATTAAACCATATAAATTAAATTGGATTTATATAATATATAAATATAAATCATTAAAATTATAAAATTAACACAAAAAATAACACGAGTTTGATAAAATTTCCAAAAAACATTACAAATTAAATCACATGATATCGAAAACTTGATCACCCAAAATAAAAGAATAATAAAAATAATAAAATAGGGTGAAACATAAAACATAAATCAATTAGAGGTAGATATCTTTTTAATGTAATGAAAATAATATCAAAAAAATATATTTTTGTAAACATTTATATTCATTGATATAAAAGTTATATTGATGAGTCTCTTTTCAAAAATTATTATTTGTTTTTAAGAAAAATGAAATGAAAACCTTTCATGAAAATATAATTGTTTCAAAAAATACTTTTATAAGAATTTAAAATATATTATTATTTAAAATTTAATTTCTTTGAAAAAATGATGTTCAAATAAGAAATTTTATAACTCAAAGAAAGAAGTTTAGGTTACAAAGACCCTTACAATTACCCTTGATCTCCAGGAAAGTGATTTAAACTCTTGTATCATCAAGATAAACAAATTAATTTCCCATTTTATAACATTATTCACATAAATTTCCATTCATACTCTTCATTAATAATAATTATCTTAATTTAATATATTTTCATAATATATTTTCAATATCGGGTTTTAATAATGTTGACCGTTTTGAAATATGTGTGTAAAAGTGGTGTCAATGTTACTTTTTATCCCAAATATCATCACTTAAAAACCATTAAAAGCAATTTAATTTATATTTTATAAATACTTATAATGTTACAATACCATTACATGGGTTTTTTAGTCGCATTTCATGAATCCTAAAATGGTAATGCACTAGTTTTGGGTTCTTTATTAATATTCACTCATTACCTTATAACGATCATTAATTTTTGTGTTATAACAAAAGAACCATATTATTGATATATATTAATTATATATATCATATGTAATCATCCACTATAAACTATAATCATCCATTCTTTTATGTGAAATAAAATAAAATAGGATTATTCTTGGAGGCGGTAGTCCACATAATGCACGATTTTTTTAACCCAACGAATGATAGGGGTGAAGGTGGATAGTAAGTGACCATTTAATAATAATAAATACATTATATAAATAATATTTATTCATTTATACTGTCATAAATACAATCCATTATTGGTGGTGATGAATAACTAAAAGCCCATATTTTTGGAGGCCGTAATTTGCGCACAAGCACTAACAACAATTCTTATTTTTTTAGAATATATGAGATAGTTAATAATGATTGTAACATTATTATAATAAAATATCAACATATTAATTATCTTGATGTTATTTTTATTCTATGTTTATGGTTGGTTTAGAAAAAAAATAAAAAAAATAAACATCAATAAATATGTGATGCCTGTATCAATAACTTGAACATCATGTTGATGAAGAACTTTTATTTGAGGAATGAAAGATAATTTTTGGTAAACCTAGGAATTATAGAATGTAAAGGAATTAATTTATAGTAAATTAGAGTACAATTTCAAATAAATTTATAAACAGGATTAGAGTATTGAAGGGGTGGAAGTGGTATCCTTTTATAAGAAAATAAATGGGTACTTTGGAAACCCTCACCATTTTTAAATAATTCAATGACACTATTTAAGGGAAAATAGATAAAAAGTGGAAAAGAGTAGTGTTTGGTATAATATAAAGTCAAAAATTATCTAAAAAAATTATTTCAAATTTTTTTAAAATGTTTTGTTCATTTCCCCATATTAAAAGAATTTTCTACCCATTATAATTTTTATCAAGGTAACTATTTTTTATAAACTTTTGGTGTCGAAATACATTCCATGAGAATAGTAAAGGAATAGATGGATTCTCCATAGAAAATTAAATCCAAAATGGCCCAAAACCCCCCTTAAGGGTCTTCTTTGTGAAGCCCCACTTCTTCACAAATGTCCAAAGCCCACAGATCTCCTAGCTAGAGAATCCCACTCATGTATACATGAAGCTGGAGAAAGTCCCTCTACGAGTCTGATGATACTTAATGATTGTGTGAAGTCGGAAGAAGTACCTCTATGAGTCTTATGGTAGTCCATCACTATTATAACCATTTATAGTGTCCCTTCATGAGTTCGATGGAGCTACGACCATTTGCAAAGCCCAAAATTTATTCATGAACCACTTCAAACATTCTCAAAACACCTTGATATAAATACCCTCTAATTACTACCTTTACAGGATGTTTACTCGAAACATTTAGCTTTTGAATTGCTACCAATTTTCAAATAACCTTATCATCATGAATCAAAACAAAAATGGATCATCAAAGTTAACTGGGATTCAAAAAACCATCATTAATGTGGTCTTAAAAGTCTCTACCCATGATGGGGATTCCCTTTTTGAAGTCATGTGCCCTTCATGAAGGAAAAAGGCCCTCAGGGGAACTTGAGGATTCATGAAGCATTAAGTCTTAATGAAGCACTCCTTTCCTATGATAAGACTTCATCCTAATTATGGGTCACCATGCCTCACAAATAATCTTCATTCGTGAATCCCCTGAACTACGCGAAGCACCTGAACTTTGTGAAGAACCTCTATGCAAGACCATAAGCTTCACAGAAATCCTTTCATGGGACTCTCCATGCTACCTAAATTATTGTGAACCTATTTTAAGGGGTTGAGTTCTAAAATCACCAACATATATCCAAGATTAGTTCAGCTACACCTCAAGTCACTACGTGACATGTGCCTCCTGTTTTTATGGACCACTCCACTTCAAGTGCGACTTGAGATTCCCACTTACCTTTTTCTTCTTAGTATAGGTAAACTAACACCTGTTTCTTCTCATCATAGTCTTTATAACATGGAACTCGTGATTGACCACTCCTCCACACCATCATACCCAAGAATTTCTAAATCCATTCTCCTCACAAAGGGGGTATGACTGGCGTTTAGGTAAGCTCAAGGATTAAGGATCGAGCCCCCCACATCTGAGCTGTGTGACGTAAAACCAACTAGTCCCAACATCATCAATATATGATGTTAATATATGACCTTACCCTATTAAATAAGCACATGATGATCCTTGTGTGAGCGGAATGGTATGGTATTCACACTGCCAAACCTTGCAACGAATGATATCACCCTCACATAGAATGAGATCCTCCCCACATGGAATGACATCCTCCTTGGGAAGCTTCCATGAGTAAGCCCCAAACCATCTCTCATTGGTGATTCTTCTATGAAGTGAGTGTCATGTCTAATATTTCCTATTTTTTCTCACACAGATCATGACTTAAGTGGGGATTACACACCAAGGGGACAACATCTCTTCCAGGTCCCTCAGGTAGCTCAATGATTAATCCCCACACCATCCAACTAAGATAAATCCCCTAGAAAAGGGAAGTTTCCATGCATACGTCCCATGAAATCCATCATCTATGCAACCATTGCGACATGAACATCATTACCGCATGATGTTAAACAACATGGAACAATACTATCACAAAAACTTAAACTGATACATTGAACAATGTGGGTTTAGAATCATGTCATATAAATGGGGTAAACATGACACCTCTATGAGGATAAATCCTCACCAATGGTAAACCTAGGTGCTCCCTCCTAGGGTTGTACCTCCCAGATCCACCTCTGTGGGTGTTCTGATCAACTTTGATTGTGTGACATCTTCCCTTTATGGACACACCTACTTGAACCACTCCCATTGGGCATTCTGATCCATCCACTTTCATGGTTTGACATATTCCCATTATAAGACACACCACCTGGATACTCTACCACCTGGTGTTTTGATCCATGAACCTTCACAGTGTGATATATTCCCTTTATGGGACACACCTCTTGGATCCTCTCCCATAGGGGGTTCTGATCCATTTGCCATCACGGTGTGACATATTCCCATTATGGTAAACACCTCCTAGATCATCCACCAATTGGTGAACCTTTAAAGCTCTCCCACTTAGGGACACAACTCGCTAAGCATCCTCAAGGGGAACTTAGATCACCCATATCTATAGGATATTAATCCCCGGATCCACCTCAAGGGGTTTTTAGGTGTTACATCTTCCCTCTAAGGGAAACACCTTCCTGATCATTCTTTATGGGGAATTTTGATCAACCTTCTCCTATATGAACCTGATGTTAAACTTGTGATCCCAAATAAATACCTCATGCTAAACATGGGATTCCTGAGGTGAAATAATTTGAAGATATATGCATACAACATTACATACCTCATGATCAACATGGAATGCTTTGAGTTATACACCCAAGATGCCTCAATGAGATTCCTTTCTATGAAGAAGAATACAATAGTACCTTGTGAGGAAGTGTATAGGTGACAAATTTTCCTAGAATCTATACATTCCAGAAATTATCAATGTGACTATTCTCATGACCAACAGTTCTTTATCAATCAAGAACCTCTGAAATGTCTAGAAAGAAACAACATAATTAACAAAAGTCTAAAAAGAGATGGCACCAGGAATGAGATCCAAAAAAGAATTAACTGTATAAGGAAGACTCAAACTAGGTGATGAGTTACAAGGATGAATAAATTGAAGGAAGAACCAAAATACCATCATCTTGTTTTAATTATAAGAATACATTGCTATTGAAAGTGATGAAAGACACCCACCAATGGAAATTAGGAATCCACGGTAACAATTGCACACCCGCACACATTATCAAGTGCAATGTGGAACCCTGATGAAAGTGTCGTAAATAGAATGCTGAACCTAATATGAAAATTTTCTTCTTCAACTATGGGGATTAGTGATGTTGGTCATTAGATAAGGGATTGGTGTCAGACATTGCTGGAGTCGGGCATCACCAACAAAATGGTAAACTCAATGTGAAATTATTATCACCAACATGGGTAATAGTAGCATTTGATACATTTTCAAATAATCATGTCACTAGATATAGGTAACTAGTGCCATGAACCTCCAAGAAGACAGTGGGCCAATTGTGGAACTCGCTAGAAATTGGGGTAGTTAAATATTTGGAATTCTAGTCTACAACATAGGAAGTGTGGATCTCTCTCACCAACCATTGAATATTGGATGACACTAGGGAATTGGGAATGTATTTAATTATATTTATACTGATAGTTTAATCCTCCTTGTTTGTAGGACCCAAGCTTAAGGAAACCAACCACCCAATTCCCACAGACATAGGGTCATGAAATTTTTTTACATGACAATACCACACGACTTCATATCTACTATAAATTCCACTATGAACACAACTACTGGGATCCCATTCCCCACATCCCCCTATAAGATTATCCAGAAGAGGATGACGAACACCCTTTTATGGTGGTATAATCAGGAGGTGGTCATTCCCACAAGGGACATGTACTACCAAGACATGGAGGCTTCAGTGCCCCAATGTCATCGCCACCCCCAAGGGATATGTAGGGAGCCACTTCTCCTCACTCCAATAGCAAAACGCTTTTGGAGACTCTCACTTGAGTGACCATATGATTCACTCACTTACATAGAGGACATGTGGGATGTCCGAGTAACACCGAAAGTGACTACTAACCATGACCCACAAAGAAGGGCTCCCACCAAGCCCTATTAACACACAAAAAACTGGTCCTTTAGTCCGAAGGACTTGTGGATTATACAGTTTCTCCACTAGACTTGGTCCATACCACCTAGAGTCAACATTTGGTGCTAGATTAGGGGAATTCCTATCAAGGGGAATCATCTTCCCTGGCTACAGTGGCCCTTTCCCCCACTAGCGTATTCCACCAGATTCCTTCCATATATGAGAAGGAATCCATCCATTCCCATTTGGGATTGATACCCTATCCACCCAACAGATAGGATGAGATGACATTATCAATCACCATCACCACTAGTAGCTGTTATGGGCTAGTCCATGATGATTAAATTCAGTACAAAGAACCTCCTCATACTATCGCCAACCAAAGAAAAGGTCCTCCCCACTCCCACAATAAACATGTAGGTCCTCCCCATGTTCTCATTATTGGTCAAACAAAAATTCCACCAGACTTTATCAACATTCAGTATGGAGTTCCTCCCCATAATTATGGTTTCCACCATGGAGGTCCTTTCCCATGTCACAAACCATCAGTGTGATAATCCTCCTCTCACCATTCCCAGATGAAGAGAAGGTCCTCCCCGCTTAATCGTCAATCCGTATAGAGTTCCTCCCCATTATTATGCTTCCTAGATCATAGGTCCTCCCCATGCCACAACTAAATTGAGTGGAGGACCTCCCCAATCCTCTGATGGTTAAAAAATAGGCCCTCCACATGTTTCCACCAACTCAATAAGAGTTCCTCCCCACTCCAGCATCGATAAGTATGAAGGACCACCTCATGCTTCATCCCATCAGAACAGAGGTCATCCCCATTCCATTATCAACTGGTTAACATGGAGGTCCCCCCAATTTCATTACCAATTGCATGGAGGTACTCCCCTTGTTCCCACCGACTAAAGAATAGGTCCTCCCCACTTCATCAATAACCAAAGTGGGGGTCCTCCACACTCCTACAGTAGTCCAAGAAGATGTCCAACCTACTTTGAATACTATCGATACAAAGGCCCTACATATATCCCAGCTAATCAAATTAGTGGTCCTCACCACACTATTATCCACCGACATGGAGGACGTACTCATGCCTAAGAACATCCCTTCCCTGAAGAACTATCCTAGAGTATAAGGATGAACCACAGTCACCAAAGGCATAATTCCAAGAAGTTCCAAGTCATTATCAATCCCATTCACCTCTACGATTTTGAGAAAAAAATGTGATTCAATGGTAAAAACTTCACCATAGTTGTCAGCATTAGAATATGGTGTAGGATCCCGATAGGTGAAGTTCATCATTTTAGATGGTGAGATTCACAAGATCCCCAAATCCTTCCTCAGGTACATGCAGATGGGGGAATATTTGGCTCCCTTCCAAGGGCTCATGGTACAACTATATCTATCATCACCAATTTATTTCTCCACCTATACCCAGGGTCATGAAGAACTATTTTGGAAATTAAATAGATGAGGATCATCATTTTGAGCTACCATAATGTGCAACTGACCTCACACATGAGGTTGTGGGGAATATACAATCCTATAAGTATGTAATGATGTGGTTGGTATTGACCTTGAGAGATGATCCAGTGCATAACGAGTGGTCGACTCACAGAGTGACTCATCCACTAGCCATCCAACCACTACACCAATCCACATAAGTGTGAATTCCAATATGTTGTCCCGTTCTGATCGATGCTTGGTCCAACCAAGTACAAGAACCCACTTATGAGCAAGAAACCCTATGGGAGACAACAGATTATGATCATTGAATCATTTTTTTTCCAAATGAAACCTATAACTTTAATATCCCAGATTCCCTCACTAAGGGCAGGTTGTGTGATTCCTCTGGACTATCTAGGTGATGCTTCATCACCTATGTGATAATATGTAGGTCTACCTATAAATCATGGATCACCTTAATGACATTGATCAATATTGTCACATGGTTGAGTTGGAAGGAATCCCTGTAGATCATCACCCTGCGTCACCCAACAACCACCGAACCCTACCACAAAGATGCATCAAGGGCCTCATTGTGCAATAAAAAATCATTGAATATGACTCCTCACATGTACATATCAGTTGATGGAGACAATATGTTTTTCTCCATTTCCATCTTATCATATGATATCATTACCTAACCCTTGATATTGGGGATTCTCATCTGGGTATCATTATGGTGAATATGGTTGTTCCTAAAATTTCAAACAATGGGGGTACCGACGTATGGTCCGATAGAGGAAACCTAACCCCAAGGTAGTGCCGTATTAGGTTGAACCTCATATAGGTGTCCACACATGCCTGAAAAGATATGCGCTTGACCTTTGAGATCCTTATATATCATTTTCTACCGATCAAAATACCAATAAGGGAAATGTACATATTGAGTCCTTTGATTCACCTCATATCATATAAAAGATATAGGTTGATCCCAAAACTTTATCCTTTCTCCATTAGGTCACAAATCAGAAATAGATCATTGATGAGATAATTACGAAGAGGCACTAGGAATATGGCACTCCTCGATGAGACCACGTTTCTCTGCCAAAGGGGATGCCAATAGTCCTCCTTGGCCAGTTTCTCCTAGTAAAACTCAATGATCTTGTGTATCCTAACATATTAGTGGTGGTAGTGTATGGAAAGTGACCATGATAGAAGTTTCTTTTTCCACCCGAGCAGTGTAATAAAAATTCTTGGGACCCAAATCGAGCCACTCCACAAGCCACTGAACCTTACTATGATGTTGATGATCCTATAAATGCATTGGTGGTTAGGGATAATTTTCAAGATAGGAAACCCTACCCAGAAGATCATATAGATGCTATAAACTCTCACCTCAAACCACTAGAGATGTGATTCGTGGAAATCCGATATAAAGGTAAGTTATATAAGACATGGGTGGATAACATGTAGGAAGCACCTGATTTCAGGAATCCTAGATTTTTCCCATTCAATGGGATGAGTGATCCACTACAGCACCTTAAACACTTCACCTAAAGGAGAAGTCCTATATTGGTAAAACCAGAGCAGTCAAAGGTTTCCATGTTCCAATGTTTTAAACATACATTGGAAGAACATGCGTTCTTCTGGTACAACCAGTTTTCCATTAGGTCTATTACTAATTGGGAATATTTTCATAGAAATTTCCACATCCATTTGAACTCTACCAAATATAATAGAGGCATTGGAGACCTCTTCATGTATAAGAAAATTCATGATGAACATGTCACATACTTTGTTTCCAAGTGTAAAGGCCTCATGTATTCACTCGATATGTCACTAATTAAAAAATAGATGCTAATGATGTGCATAGGGAACACTATGGCTGAAATTTTCCCCACACTCATCAATAAAAATTTCACAAATAGGTTTTCAGATTTATCTGACAAGGCCTAATGTCTAGAGGAATCATTGCACCAGGATAAGAAGGCACATCTATTGCCTATCCAAACTCCTATAAGAAGAACCACTAAGGTAGAGACTACCACTAAAATATAGATGGATCCCTCTGACCCACTATAGTTGTTGGTCCCTTTTCATATAGAGGCTTCACACATGATATAACGTTAGAAAGATCATCCTCACTCGATGAAAAATTGGCTTACACCACCCTACAAAAATAGCTTCCTAAATGAGATAATGTGGCTCCAGACCCTCATAAGGATCCATCCACTCACTAGATCTAGGATTCCAGTGTAACCTTCTTGAATATAAGGAACTATATATACTCCTTCAAGGATTCCTAGATTCTCAATTATTTTATCATTTCCTTAGAATAGAGGATTCTGAAGCCGACAGTGTAAGAAGCCCCATGAAGTCGAGTGTACTAATCATCATGACAACTTCCATTATCACAAGATCCTTATAAATACCATTAAACAATTATATGTGTTCAGGTATTATATTCAAGAATCAGTGGATAAAAATTTGTCCATGTTGGGAAATCTTCTAGCACAGGTAGCACACATATCCACCATGCCAGACAGTGATGATGAAGGTGAATGTTAGCAGGTTTACAACTATGATTCTCAGAAGTATAACAATTGGTTGGATTGTAGAGTATTGTTTCATGCCCGTGGCATCATCATTACCCATTTAAGAAGGTAAAAATCATTAGAAGTCACAATGCCTTCTATGGATGATGATTTTGCATCCACTTAATAGCATTCTATGTCTAAGAAGAGTAGGAACTGACGTCGTAAGGGAAATTGAAGTCCCTTATTAGTGCTGAATCCATCCTGCACACTTAGTGAATTCACACCTCCAGATATGGGAATTACCTCTAGCTTCCATGCAGTATAGGAATATTCTTCTGATGATAGTCTAGACTATGCTTTAGGAATACCACCGAGTTGGTAGATCTATTCATGGTTCGTAAAAATGAGGAATATCAGAAAATTCCCCTGAGTACCTCTAGTCAATAAAGATGAAGGAATGGTCCAAGGTATGAAAACCTCTAGAATGACCAGAGAAGTGCTTAAATCTAAGACATGAATGATACCAAGACTAGGTAGTAGGTTATGCATAGATATCAACACAATATTCTATTCCTGCTCCATCAGAAATACTACCACACCTTACCATGTTAATTTTCCAGGCAGAACAATCACATTAACATTTTTATCAGCCACATCCAACTTAGGTCAGGCTTCAATAAGCCAATAGTCATCTAATACTAGTTTTCGGAGACCAAGATAATGAGCTGAAAGAAATTTCTCACACCACCCAAAATCCCATGGCTCATCCAATAGTGTCTATCATGCCTCCTACTGAAGATAGAACCCATATGGGTAGAAATGTGCATCTATAATGAAAATATGACATTCTAAATAACCTCAACAATATAACTACGAATCTCTTAATCCTTAAGGACCTTCTCCTTCCAGAAGATAGGTATGAGGTACTTGAAGAAGTCTTGAAAATCCCACTATAGTTCAAAGAAGAAGTGGCTATCGTAGATTCCCACGACAAAGAGGAGGTCAAGAAATAAGAGTTTCAATCCATAATTCCATTATCCTGAGAATATGAGGGCTCTCTCATGTAAGAAAAAATTCTCCTATTGAACATCACCATCCAGTTCAATGGAATGAAGATCTATCATTGTATATTCAAAATATGTTCCAAGATCAATCACATCCCGACTGGGATGCTTGATAATCTAGGACTGACTAAATAATATCTGTGTCCCTTTGACATGAAAATACAATGTTTTGACAAGACTGAACAAGGATCACGTGGAAGGTTTCATTTGATGATCCTGTTTGGTGGATTGTTTGAAAACATTGATTTTATGGTTGTCTCATAGGATATTACCTAAAACACATTAATGAGTCAGTCATGGATTCATATACATGCAGCAATCTCATCCTCGTATCACCAATACCAGCCTATTCCACAGAGCTGGGTTGAATTGATATAAGCCGACCCTCTACCATTGCTTTGATATCAAGCATTGTCCCCATGGTCGAAGGCCTAATTGTATTGGGATAAAAACATTAGTCTCCATGGTCTTAGTAGGGTCGGAGTTCCCTATTTAGGATTCTATATCTACCCCAGAGAGCATCAGTTTTCCCCCAGAATTAGTTGGTCCAGATGAACTGTCTCCTAAAACTATTTCCCCTACCATAAATGATGAAGTAGATTTAGAAGACACTCCTCCCACATTTTAACAGTGTGTCTCCACCACTTTCAATTAATTGGTTCTGGTGATTCTTGGTACTGAGGTAGATCTAAGGATAACACTGATCAGTGTATCGATAACTCCAAAAGAAAAGCAATAGTATATGGATTTTCTAATGAAACATCATGATCTATTTTTCTAAATTTATGTTGAGATTCTAAGACTAGACCCTCAAGTCATCATCCATCGTCTTGGTCTCCTGGTGATCCATCACAGGTTCAGATAGAATCCCATGAATGTACACCCCTCCCATGGTGTGATGGTCAAGATTTAAGTTGATAAGATTATCAAATCCAAATTCATCAATGAAGTTCAGTACCCCAAGTGGCCTACCAACATCACCCTAGATAGGAATAACAATGGGCAGATTAGAGTCTATATCAAATTTTAGGATCTCAACTACCACTATATAAAGGATGATTTCCCCTCCCAGTGATATATCTATTGATGGATGCCATAGCTGGGTTCCAAGATCTCCCCATAGTGGATGAATATTCCAGGTACAATCATATCTAAATGGACCCTAGAGATGAGGAGTCTACCACCTTCAAAGAATCACAATTTAACTTTTTATATTAGGTAATTTATTTTAGTCTAAAGAATACATGGGGTACTTTTTATTAATCCATGTAACACATCTTCAAACCAAACCCAGGGACACTAGTGGAATTCTATATATACAATTTTGTGGTCAAATACTACTAACATCAGGACCATCTCAGAGATATCAATAATGTTTTAGGATTCCTACACTCATAGTACATAAAGATAAACCCCTTTATGTGTGCCTTCAGGGTTAACTCTGGGAAGTTTATCAGTTTTATCATCAGATACAGAGGCAATGATTTCGACCTAGAGAAGATAAAGGTCACCATCAAAATACCTCTTCCTAGAAACATCTGGGAGCTCCGAGGCCTTCAAATCCAATTAGCCTATATACACTGATTTATCGATCATACTTCTGGTAAGTGTAAGATATTTTCGAGCCTCATAAAAAGACATGATTCCAACTAGTGGGATGAATAGTGACAGTCATACTTTGAGTAAATCAAGCAGTATATTCTACAACCCATGATTCTGATGCTACCCATCTTAGGGAAGGATATATTCCTTTACATGACTACCCTCGAACAATCTGTTAGTTCTCTTATTTATCATAACAAAAATGACTGGAGAGAGAATATTTTATACTAACTTATTTTCATGCTCCTAGACATAGAGACTAGATACTCTCCTATTGAGAAGAGATGTGTCACGTTGGTTTTTATAGAGAAAAAATTATGACACTATTTGTAGTATCATGAGATATAGCTAGTGTCCCAATTAGACATGATAAGGTATTTCATGAAAAACCTGATGTTGAAAAGATTCCTAGAGTGGTGGGCAGTGATCCTTCAGTAGTTCAGCTTCATGTTCGTTCTACATAAATCCATCAAGGGTCAAGTGTTGTAAGCCTTTTTGGTCACCCATTTGACCTCTAAAGAGATACCCCTAGATATAGACATCCCAAATTAGGCAATACATTCAATGGAATAGGATATTCCATGATGGAAAATTAATTTTTATGGTACCTCCCAGAGCCCAACTAGTAGAAGTATCAAGGATACGAAACTCAATAGAGTAGGCATGGGGATCATATTGGATTAGTGGTAAGCACCCCTTAAATATACATGAAAAATGGGGGTTCAAAACCCATTGGGAGCAGGTTACTGTAGTGTACTGTAGTAGTGGCGTACTGTAGCAACGACGACACTGTAGTAGTGGCAGGGCACTGTAGCGGCGGTGAAGTACTGTAGCAGTGGCGGGTACAGTGCAGTACTGTAGCAGTGCAGGTACTGTAGCAGTACTATTCAAAGAATGGGCTTCGAGCCATGAAAATGGGCCTATGGGCCATGTAATGGGCTAAATTCCCACTGGGCCTACGAGCTTTGTAATGGGTCTTCCTATACCCAGTTAAAAGAGGTCTTTACTTTTATTTAATAATAAATGAGGCTTCGGCCCCAACCTTAAAAAAAACATAAGCCATACTGGCTTACTCATTTCAGTTTCCAGAAGGCTACACCAATAATGAGGAAGATTAAGAGGCTCTCATTACGAGACTCAATTTGTCTATTGAGATTGATACTCCCTCCCTGTATGTGAATAGATACTCCTAGTTAGTCATAGAAAATATCAATGGATACTATATCATCTGAAATAAGATCCCATTCCCTGGTTGGAGTGCACTCGTCAGCTAATTGCCTAGTTCCCTTATTAGCAGGAACTAACTCATGTTTCTCAGTCATAGAATGGTCGAGTTGATGCCCTAACCAGACTATCCACATCTGTTGTAGATCCCAACCAGGATGATCTATCTATTCATGTGGAAAATCATAGGGTTATCACTCCCTTCATATCAGAAAATGATAACATATGGTATCTAAACCATCTGGATTCCATTTCTTCTACATCAAGACCTCAATACCCCCACCCGTAATTGAATGAACCTTTTATCGGAAAACCCCTTTAATTGAGTATCTTTAGTGTGGTTCTCTCCTGCCAGACCAAGTCGAGCATGAGTGAATTTTACAGCTTGTATAATAGTTTACCCTCCATAGTGGGCCAAACCTTGAGAAAACTCTCTAGAGATGTAGGTTTTATGGAATTATCATCCATTACATACAAGGAGATGAGATTACATAGGTTACGCATGATGTTCATTTTAGTTCTTGTAGTGCTCATCAGGAAGAATTAAATCTATCCCACCAGATTCAATGGTTTCGAAATTTTTTCCCCACCATAGCTCGTTATTGTATCATGTTCTCCAAGAGGTTCAATGTGTTTTAGGTCAATGTCAACTTTGTGCATCATCCTCTATATCCCATTCACACCACTATATATTCTTAGAATTTTTTTATATGGTTTTTTGATGTCGTGGGAGCATATCCACCAGTGGTAGATCACCTATTCAGGTTCATTCTATCAGTGAAAAATTTCATTTCCAATTCAGCATAAGTGACTACTCTTAAGGAATTAACATCCTAATCGGTGGTATAATTCATGAACTCCAATATCATCTATCTATTTAGAGTCCTTCATGACATTATCACTAAGAACAATACCATATTATGAGCTGTAGAGCCAAAAAACATTGTACTCTGAGTATAGTTTCATATCGAACCATACTTCCTACTACTATGAAGAGGAAAATGAAAAAATAGAGGTGTTAAATAAAACCATCTATTACATTATGAAAAATATGGTAGATCAGAATAGGAAGAGTTTTTTGGAAAATCTCCCCAATAATATTTGGGCCAATTTGATGATGACTCACAATTCCACCCTGGTGAATCAATATCATCTGACACATGGAATAAAGGTAGTCCTAACTATCAAGATTCCTTTTCTATTACTCATAACATCTTCTTATGATATGAAGATATTAGAAAAAATTGCAGAAGTACCTTAAGATGAATTGAAATCCTTCAAAGAGAACAAGATCCAGACCCTGTATAATCTAAGGAGGCACCAGAATAAGAAAGTAAGAATGTCCAATAAGAAGGTTCACTTCCGTTCCTTCCTCTAGGGTGACACAGTACTGGATCTCATAACATAATTGGACCCATCAGAAATCCACCAAAGTTGGATCCCAAGTGGGTGTGACATTACATCATTAATAAGGCATATTCCAATGGTGTGTACTCTTTGATTACCATGGATGAAGAGTGTATTAATCCTCCTACCAACACCAAGTTTCTTAATAAACACTTCATACGAGGAGTTTACAGAATATTTACCAAATGATGTTAAACTTCATTGACTGATCCTATTACATGACCTTAAAATATGACATTATCATCCAAACCACATGATGATAAATTTTAGAGAACCAATGTCTTAGTTTCCCCACATTAAACTGTTGATCAACCAAAATCCTTGTTGCATGATGTTAAACTTCATACTAACAACATCCTTTCTGCATGAAATTAAACTACCTAAAAATTATCATTTTAGCTACATGTTGAAAAAATACACATCAACATAATGTTCTCACCTAAGAGGAAATCACTTTCGACATAAGTCATCATCTAGGCCATGTTTAATAACTATGTATGACTTGATTCATATCCATACATGATACATAATAATGTATAGAATTTACATCATGGCCCATCCACCAACTCCAAAACAATTCACCCACACCATGCATGATTTTGATATATGTAGATAGATTTTATTCTAGAACTATGTGTGGATTTATGACTTGTCATGTAGGATATGTAGTGAAACCAAAATCTCTATTCATAGGCCAATATGTGATGATACTTATTTCACATAAAGTGGTGCTCATACAGGTTTTACATATTTAAATTGCATAACACCCACGTCACTGGAACACGATGCTAAACTGCACTATTATTACATGAATCATGACATAAAACTATAGGTAAGACTCTTTATGAAGGCATATGTGGGGTGTGGTCCTACTTCTTCCTCATTCACACCATGTTTTTTATGAAACCATGTCATACAAATCCCTTTTGGGGTGATTTACCCATGGTTTGAGCTTCATGACCTTAAACTAATATCCACCCTATGTGAAACACCCTAAGATTTTATGATAAGTATTCTTTTTAATTTATTTGAAGTCATGTGTTTTATGCTACACCAAGATTATCTTGTGCTATACTCAGAACTGTATTATTTTGCAGTATACACAACACTATTCTTAGATTGTGTTACACACAATTTCACGTTCGTTTGATAATAGTCATTCTACGCAGCATTGAGTGTGTATATATATATATATATATATTCAATGTATAAATGAATAACGGTTGGATTTTGTTATAAAAAAACAACAAAGTAGTCTTTAACAACACGCAACCCTAACTTGGCTTGTATTACACGCAATCACGACCTTCCATGATAGCGTGTGTAGTACGCAATACCGGGTTTCACTAAACAACGATATATTATTATAATATTATAAACAGGATGTTATGAATAGTATTCACTGAATTTTGAATTTTCTAACATTATAATTCATCTTACAAATTTTTTAGAATGAGGTATGAAAATAAAATCAGTTTTTCGGATAAAAGAAGTATTTTTCAAAAAATGCAGTTTTACCGCCTTTTGATGGCGCACCCACATTAAATCTAGTTTTTGACATGTTTATAAGTTTAATTTGACAAAATAAAATTCTTCCTTGGAATCAGGATATAAAAATTTAATTTGGATAAAATTTTCATATTATTCTGATAACTTTCATATTTTGATGAATACTAAAAACACGCTATATTTTAATTAAAAACAACTTTTTTCATCGCAATAATTTATATGGTTAGATTATATTTTAAATTGGTTTTAAAGTGTAATTATAATATATTTCTACCATTTAATCCAATGTTGGTCATTGGAATTAATTTCACTTTGAAATTGGACATAAAAAAGTGATGATCTTTTGATAGTTATTATTTCTTAAAAACACGCTATTTGTTTTGATAACGGGAATTACTTTTAAAATTAATTAATTCCACTTTTATGTTTTGAATTTGGAAAAAATAGACATCATTTTTGAATTCGGAATAACAAATATAGCTTAGGCTGATTTTTTGGTATTTTTCTGAAAAACTTCAATTTTTGATGAATAGTGAAAACACTCAGTTTTTGGTTAAAACTAACCTTTTATTTAAATAATAATTTATTTGATTTAAATTTATTTTAGGTCAAAATAGATACATAATACTTATATAAGTTCAATGAATTTCATTGGAGTCATTTTATAATACTTTTAGATTTATAAAAATTGTATTGAACTTTTCACCGTCTTTTACCCACCTCCTAGGAGCTTTTGCAATTGTTCATAAAACATAATTTTACTGCTTTTGTGAGTTGAATTTCAAAAATCCAAGAGATATGGTTAATATCAAGGATTGAAATGTGGTTAAATTAGATAAAAATATTTTTTGGTGAATAGTAACTTCTTACTTTTATTTACCACAGTTAAAAGTAAATAGGGTAATTCAAGGACAAAAGAATATTATAATAATTCAAAATTATCTTAACACTTGTCCAAAACTTTTTTAATGAGTAATGGCCGACCATGGGCATCCTTGGGTCGATTTTGGGACCCCTTGGAGCCACTTATGAAAGACAATGACACATTAGATTAATTAATTTAATGTAAAGACAAAATTGACATTAACAAAAATATTTCAGTAATTAATTTTTACATGGTGTTATATAAGTTATATTTTCGACTATAAGTATTCATTGGAAAGATAAAACTATTTCGTACATCATGGTCTTTTTTATATAATTTTTAGACATCACATAAATTAAATTATATATGACACAATAATGATAAAGTATTTACCTCATTAATAAATGATTTAAATAAATAAGATTATAATGATTAAAATATTATCCAAAACTTGTCCAATTATAATTGGATGATTTTATTTAGACCATGAGTCATCTTATATTCATCTTTAATTATTCTTGGACCTTTTTAAACTGAAGAGAAGTTTATAATAAAATAATATTTTCACATTTTCCAAAAGAGCCCCTCCTCCAACATATAAAAGGAGACCACTTCTATCCAATTCCTCTTACCTCTCAAGCCTTTGGGCTTGTCCAAACTCTGCCCAAATAATCTCCCTACATCACTATTCTACCCCTAGAAGCCTTAAATTAGGCAGAAGGCACTTCAAGAAGTCCTTTTGGTTCAAACCAAAGGAAGTTACCCAAATTAAAGGTAATAGTTTCTCTTAAGTTGTTTTCTTTTATTCTACTTATCCAACCCCTAAACTATTTTTAATCCTTTCTTTTGTAACAACACCAGTATCCTCATAATACTAGTATGTTTCTATGAGAAGTATTAGAACTACACTTACACACACCTCCATCTAATGGATGAAGAACATAATGTTTCTGTGGATGGAAAACTAACGCCTCACAAAATGATGATTGTTCAATTTTCTCCTACCGCCTCTCATGGCGGACATTATTATGGAAGTGTATTTATATATGATATATATTATCTTTATGATTTCCTTACACTTCTTTACTTCCCAATTATATCAAGCAGTTATGGTTTCCATAGTGGGCAAATATGATGATCTCATTTGGGGAAGCGCGGACTACCGCCCACTCAAAGTGATGTGATTCGTTAATGCCTTATGTGAGATGTATAAAGTATGGAGTTAATGATATTATATATGATATTATAATTGAATTATAATATAACTATTTCATTAAAATAATAAATAGAAATGAAAGTAGCATTCATGCGTACGTACGGCTTACCGTCTCCATGAACGGTGCATTTCATTTCTTACCTCCATATGTTTTGTACTATTATAAATACATGTATATGATGGATATAAAATGAATATATATTATACATAAATCATGATTTACATTCTAGAATTATGTGAATCATGATATAAGTAATAATAACATAAAAAACAACAAGTCCAAACACATACGATAAATAAGATGATTTTACCCAAAAAGTTGCTTTAACATGGGATTTCAAAAGAACGGGTAATATAAAGTCATAAGTGAACCATATATGATATCATAACAATTAATATGATTCTATAATAAGTCAATGATATTATTTAAATCATTATACAAGAGGTTCATATACATACGAAGCATATCGGTCCTAAGGTAAGCGATAATTATTCCAATCTCATTCTTATCCGAGATAATTTATTCGTAAGTATTTACTGGGGTTATAATTATTATCCATGTCCATATGTTCTCAAAATGTTTTCCTAAAATGTTTACTTTTCTTCCATGTATGTTTAAAGTCATTTTTACCCTTTAATACTTTTACCACATCGTATGGAAGAATCTTTCTTTTACGAGGTAGTTTTTGACTTTTCTGGCAAAAGTACGAGAAGAATGTTTTTTTAACATATACGGAACGAACGGATTTTTACTGTTTCATAATTCCTTTGTTTCAAGAATCTTACTCTACAATATTTCATGATTTTGTTCAACAAAATCCTTTTCTTTTAAAATTGCATGGCATTTTGAGAAAAGAAAATGATTTTGGAGAAGAAAGGATAGTTTCCTCAAGAATTCATTTCAATTGTTTTATCAAAACCATTTTCCATCTAAGATGAAATTATTTCATATGTGTATGTTTCAAGTATAATTTCTCTATGATTTACATGGTTTCAGTTTTCTTATGATGAAATGATATCCATTCATTTTATATGGATTATGTTATGATGATATGATGTTTATGAAACCCATTTTATTATTTGGGTTATGATGAATGTTTTATGTTTATGTTGTGGTACACGTAAGAATGATTTCAATATGAGATAGGTGGGACCTATATCTCCCTCCAATTCATTGGGTGAAGATTTATATCTCATGAGATAGACATGGCTGGAACGGTAAGTTAACTCGGTTCGGTAATAAAGGACTGGAAGATGGAGTGAACTTGATTCAGAAAGGGACTTTGTCCACTAATATGGTATTGGAAGAAATGCCATGGCTACTATGGAAATAATATCATGTGCTTAATGGTTTCCACAATTACATGTTTTATTCCCATGTTATTTTATCATTATTTATGTTTCTTTATGATATATGCCTTATGTACTTCTAATATTTATATCATTGCTCATGATTTTTATGTTTAGATTTTATGTTAAAGTTTTTTCATTAAAATGTTTATGGATTGTTTTATGTTCTCTATGTTTACCCTTACTGTGCATTTGAGCTCACCCTTTTTATGTTTTCTTTTCCCCTAGAATTAAAAGAAAGATTTTAGGTAAGGAAACAAAAAGGGGAAGATCTTTATGGGAGATGTTGAAGATCTTTCACCACGATTAGAAGATTATTTTTCCGAGTTTCCAAAGACACTAAACTATTACGATCCTTGTGTGTCTGTTTTCATTATGTATTATGTATTCCGAAAAAGTAATGTAATGTCCATGTACGTCAAGATTTGGGTCTCTATAGTTGGTATCAGAGGAAAGGTTTAGTCAACCTTTGGAAACTAGGATGCGAAATCTTTAGTGAGATCCCTAGAGATATTTCTAAGGTATGTCTAGGGATTTCCCAAAGGTTAAGTATAAGTATAGGTTATTGTCCTAGAATTATAGTAATGATCTTAGAATTAAACCTAAGATGTTAGATATTGAAGGTATTATCCCTTTATTATATTTTTTTCCCTAGCATGATTTTTTCCTCTCACACTATTCTTTTTGGGTTTTAGACGATGGTTGTAACCCGAAGGAACCGTGTTGATCAATGTAATGGACAATGCAATGATTTTTCTCCTGAACAAACCAATGTTATGAGATATGGAGTAAAAAATATTATTTCTATACTTACAAAAGCTATGAATCATTTTGGACTTCCAAATGAGTAGAGAAGGGAACAATATTCTATTGAGTCCTTCATGAGGCAACGTCTACCTTCTTTCAGTGGGTCTTTTGATCCACTTGTTACTGAACAATGGATCAGTACCATTGAAAAGATATATTCCATTCTTTGCTGTTCAGAACATGAAAAATTCATTCTGGCTGTTTACCATTTAGAAGGTGAAGCAGACCAGTGGTGGAATCTAATTAAGAACACAAGGACCCAAGGTGGAATTGAATCCATGAAACGGGATGAGTTCAAGAACTTATTTTTCAGTAAGTACATCACTCGTATTCTTCAAAAAAATATGGAAAAGGAGTTCCTTGAACTTAAGCAGAAGGATGATGAATCTGTTGGTATATATGAAGAGAATTTTACAAGACTTGCAAGGTATGCATCTGGTTTTATCATCCAACCTGAAAGTAAAGTTGATCGATTCTTCAGTGGCTTAAAACAAAGTCTTCGAAGGGAATTAGCTATAAGAGAATTCAGCAGCTATGATGAAATTGTGCGTTGTGCTATCAAGGTAGAAATAGATGTTTCTGTTACATATCCATCTCATGGTTTTGACAAGAAATGAAAGACGAAGTTCAAGGAGAAATCTCAAAATAATGGTGAAAAGAAGATGAATCTTTCCTTATGCTCAAAGTGTGGAAATAAGGATGGTGGAGATTGTCTTAAAGGGACTAGAAAATGTTTTAAGTGTGGAAAATAAGTTCATCGAGCAGCTGAGTGTCGAAGTAATAAAAAAGGGTTTCTAATGATGTGAATAAAGAAAAGACTTCATAGAACACACCACCAACACTTCAATGCTCCAAGTGAAATGAAATGGGGGCCTTATTCTAATCAATTCCCTAATCCAAGGGTTAATGATGATCAACATGAGAAACCACTCAAGGCCAAGGAAAAATGGAAGTCACATGCGATCACTATTGGAAATTTTGAATATGACAACGATGTGGTGGAATGATTAAGTGTTTATGTAATGGGATTCCAAAATAATGTTGTATATAGTATCGTGGAATATTGGAATATTTATGTATTGATCTGTTGTGGTTTTCAATAATTTTATGGTACCAGTAACCCTAGAAAGTGATTGAGATATTTTTGGAAAGAAGATGATATGCGCATAATAAAGGGATAAGGAGAAAATGAAATGTTTGACAGTATTCATGAGCACATGATTGATATAAGGAAATAATTATATCATGGTTTGAGTATATAGAATTTTGGGGTTTTGGTATGTGGAAAGAGTTAACATTTGACAGCACTCATGTTTTCACTAAGGTTCAATGGGTATTCATTTTTCAAGAGAATACATGATTAAGGTATTCACAAGATTGGAATGTGACCAACAAGATATATGGGGGATAAATGATGGTATTCACATGCTTGGTTGATGACATTTCAAGTAATCATTTTCTTTATACTATGATATTGGACATATGTATTTTGGATAAGCCTAAAGATTGGAATGGATTATGTTGGACATAAGTTAGTATTGTTTAAGGCTATAACTTTTTCAATATTATTGATGGAAATTTATAATATTGTATTTTTAGAGAAAAAGGACAACCTGCAGAACGGACGACAACCCGTCACGTCGGACAAGGCTGAGGGAATCGAACCCACAACCGAAGTGTGACATGCCTTTATTTCCTACCACTGGCCTATAGGAAGTACCTGGTTAGTAGAAACTAGTTTTATTTTATTAAGAGGTATGATAGATGAAGTATAAGTCCATTTTTGGAATCATATAGATGGACTTATGTATATTTAATAAATTTTTCTAAACTTTTTGCGATAGAAATAGATGGAATGACCTATCATTCTATCACATGATCTGCTAACACTTCACGAATAAAAAATTCAACTTCATTACTTTAAGAGATGAAGTGTAAATTGTTCAAGGCATGAACAATAGTAAGATTGTGCCAAAATCATGTAAGTATTTCTTTTAATTCATCAACTTTAGGGAAATGATCTTGAAAACCCAAAATGTTGTCCTAGTGTCCTCATATCCGATGAATCCGATGGTACCTTAGATCATCACAAATTTATAGCTTTGTGATTGTTGGATTTTTCATAGCCATGTTCTCTACCACTCTCAATCAGAATTTAATGGTTAGATTTCTCTTCCATATCCATATTTTCACCTATGTTTTTCTATGTGGAAACCCAGTGATTAGTTAATTTGGGTAACCGTTACCTTTCATAATTTAGTTTTTAATGTTCAGTTTTGGTATTCCTTTTTACAATGTGGGATTCTATGAAAGAAACCTTCAAGTAGTAAACCATTTATAACCCCGACGAATTTCGAGGGAGAAATTAATTTTAAGGGGGGTAGAATGTGACACCCCGAGATTTTATGATATGTATTCTTTTTAATTTATTTGATGTCATGTGTTTTATGCTACACCAAGATTATCTTGTGCTATACTCAACACCGTATTAGCTTGCAGTATACGCAACACTATTCTTAGATTGTGTTACACACAATTTCAAGGTCGTTTGATAATAGTCATTCTACGCAACATTGAGTGTGTATATATATATATTCAATGTATAAATGAAAAACGGTTGGATTATTTTATAACAAAACAATAAAGAATTTTTTAACAACACGCAACCCTAACTTGGCTTGCATTACACACAATCGCGACCCTCCACGGTAGCGTGTGTAGTACGCAATACCGGGTTTCACTAAACATTGATATATTATTATAATATTATAAACTATCCGTTATAAATAGTATTAACTGAATTTTGAATTTTATAACATTATTATTCATCTTACACATTTTCTAGAATGAGGTATGAAAACAAAATCAGTTTTTCGGATAAAAGAAGTATTTTTAAAAGAATGCAGTTTTACCGCGTTTTGATGGTGCACCCACTTTAAATCTAGTTTTTGACATGTTTATAAGTTCAATTTGACAAAATAAAATTCTTCCTTGGAATCAGGATATAAAAATTTAATTTGGATAAAATTTTCATATTATTCTAATAACTTTCATATTTTGATGAATAGTAAAAACACTCTATATTTTAATTAAAAACAACTTTTTTCATTGCAATAATTTATATGGTTAGATTATATTTTTAATTGGTTTTAAAGATCAATTATAATAAATTTTTACCATTTAATCCAATGTTGTTCATTGGAATTAATTTCATTTTGAAATTGGTCATAAACAAGTGATGATCTTTTGATAGTTATTGTTTCTTAAAGATACACTATTTGTTTTGATAACGAGAATTACTTTTAAAATTAATTAATTCCAATTCTATGTTTTTAATTTGAAAAAATAGACATCGTTTTTGAATTCGGAATAACAAATATATCTTAGGCTGAATGTTTGGTATTTTTCTGAAAAACTTCAATTTTTGATGAATAGGGAAAACACTGAGTTTTTGGTTAAAACTGACTTTTTATTTAAATAATCATTTATTTGATTTAAATTTATTTTAGGTCAAAATAGATACATAATACTTATATAAGTTCAATGAAATCCATTAGATTCATTTTATAATAATTTTAGATTTATAAAAATTGTATTGATCTTTTCACCGTCTTTTACCCACCTCCTAGGAGCTTTTGCAATTGTTCATAAAACATAATTTTAGTACTTCTGTGAGTTAAATTTTGAAAATCCGAGAGACATGGATAATATCAAGGAGTAAAATGTGGTTAAATTAGATAAAAATAATTTTTTGGTGAATAGTAACTTTTTACTTTTATATACCACGGTTTAAAGTAAATAGGGCAATTCAAAGTTAAAAAATTATTATAATAATTCAAAATTATCTTAACACTTGTCCAAAACATATTGGATTAGTAATTTCCAAGCCTGGGCATCCTTGGGTCGATTTTTGGACCCCATGGAGCCACTTATTAAAGACAATGACACATTAGATTAATTAATTTAATGTAAAGACAAAATTGACATTAACAAAAATCTTTTAGTAATTAATTTTTATATGGTCTTATATAAGTCCTATTTTAGACTGTAAATATTTATTGGAAAGCTAGAAATATTTCCTACATCATGGTATTTGTTTTATAATTTCTAGACATCATATAAATTAAATTATTTATGACACAATAATGATGCAGTATTTACCTCATTAATAAATGATTTAAATAAATAAGATTATAATGATTAAAATATTACCCAAAACAAGTCCAATTATGATTGGATGATTTTATTTCGGCCATGAGTCATATTTTCTTCATCTTTAATGATTCTTGGACCTTTTGAAACCGAATATAAGTTTATAATAAAATAATATTTTCACACTTTCCAAAAGAGCCCCTCCCCCCCCTTATAAAAGGAGACCACTTCTATCCAATTCCTCACACCTCTCAAGCCTTTTTTCTAGTCCAAAATCTGCCCAAATAATCTCCCTACATCCCTATACTCCCCCTATAAGTCTTAAATTATGCATAAGGCACTTCAAGATGTCATTTTGGTTCAAACTAAAGGAAGTTTCCCAAATTAAAGGCAATGGTTTCTCTTAAGTTGTTTTCTTTTATTCTACTTCTCCAACCCCTAAACTATTTTAATCCATTCTTTTGTAACAACACCATTATCCTAAAAATACTATGATTTTGTTATGAGAATTATTAGAACTACACTTACACACACCTCCATCTAATGGATGAAGAACATAATGTTTCTGTGGATGACAAACTAACGCCTCACGAAACGATGATTGTTTAATTTTCTCCTACTGCCGCTCACGGTGGAAATTATGATGGAAATGTATTTATATATGATATATATTATATTTATGATTTCCTTATGATTTTTTACTTCCCAATTATATTAATCCTTTATGGTTTCCATAGTGGGTAAATACGATGATCTCATTTGAGGAAGTGTGGACTACCGCCCCCTCAAAGTGAGTTGATTCGTTGAAGCCTTATGTGGGATGTATAAAGGATGGAGTTAATTATATTATATATGATATTATACTGGAATTATAATATACATATTCCATTAAAATAATAAATAGAAATGAAAGTAGCGTTCATGCGTACGTACGGCTTACCGTCTCCATGAACGGTGCATTTCATTTATTACCTCCATATGTTATGTACTATTATAAATAGATGTATATTCTGGATATATAATGAATATATATTATATATAAATCATGATTTACATTATTAAAGTAAGTAAATCAGGATATAAGTAATAATAACATCAAGAACAACAAGTCCAAACACGTACGATAAATATGATGATTTTACCCAAAACATTGCATTAACATGGGATTTACAAAAGAACAGGTAATATAAAGTCATAAGTGAACCATATATGACATCAAAACAATGAATATGATTCTGTAATAAGTCAATGAAATTATTTAAATCAGTATATAGGAGGTTCGGATACGTACGAAGCATATCAGACCTAAGGTAAGGGATATTTATTCCAATCTCATTCTTATCTGAGATTGTTTATTTGTAAGTATTTACTGGGGTTATGATTATTATCCATGTCCATATGTTCTCAAAATGTTTTCATAAAATGTTTACTTTTCTTCCATGTATGTTTAAAATCATTTTTACCCTTTTCTACTTTTACCACATTGTATGGAAGGAATCTTTCTTTTACGAGGTACTTTTTGACTTTTTCGGAAAAAGTATGAGAATAATGTTTTTTTAACTCATACAACACGAACAGATTTTTAAGGTTTCATAACGCCTTATTTTCAAGAATATTACTCTACAATATTTCATGATTTTTTTTCAACAAAATCCTTTTCTTTTAAAATTGCATGGCATTTTGAGAAAAGAAAATGATTTTGAAGAAGAAAGGATATTTTCCTCAAGAATTCATTTCAAGTGTTTTATCAAAACCATTTTCCATCTAAGATGAAATTATTTCATATGTGTATGTTTCAAGTATAATGTCTCTATGATTTAAATGGTTTCAATTTTCTTATGATGAAATGATATCCATTCGTTTTATATGGATTATGTTATGATGAGATGATGTTTATGAAACCCATTTTATTATTTGGGTTATGATGAATGTTTTATTTTTATGTTGTGCCACACGTAAGAATGATTTCAATATGAGATGAGTGAGACCTATATCTCCATCCAATGCATTGGGTAATGATTTATATCTCATGAGATATACATGGCTGGAATGGTAAGTTAATCTGGTTCAGTAATATAGGACTAGAACGTGGAGTGAACTCGATTCAGAAAGGGACTTTGTCCACTAACATGGTATTGGCAGGAATGCCTTAGCTACTATGGAAATCATATCATGTGCTTAATGGTGGCCACAATTACATGTTTTATTCCCACACTATTTTATCATGATTAATGTTTCTTTATGATCTATGCCTTATGTACATCCAAGATTTATGTCATTGCTCATGATTTTGATGTTTAGATTTTATGTTAAATTTTTGAATTCAAATGTTTATGGATTGTTTTATGTTCTCTATGTTTACCCTTACTGAGCATTTGAGCTCACCCTTTTTATGTTTTATTTTCCCCCAGGATTAAAAGAATGATTTTAGGTATGGAAACAAAAGGGGAAGATCTTTATGGGAGATGTTGAAGATCTTTCACCACGATTAGATGATTATTTTTTCGAGTTTCCAAAGACACTAAACTATTACGGTCCTTGTGTGTCTGTTTTCATTATGAATTAAGTATTCCGCAAAAGTAATGTAATGTCCATGTACGTCAAGCTTCGGGTATCTACACTATGGTCCATACAACATGAATTGAAACTACTTATAAGGTTATGTGATCCATTAACATTAACAAGGAATCATATTCCAAGCATCATGACATTAACTTGTATGCTGGAATCTCCCTAGGAATATGTCGTGCGACATGGGCCTCCTTGGTGCTCAATCACATTGAGTTACTCCTACTGTGCCCCACATATCCTTTTTTTGATATTCCCCTCACTGTTGAATTCACTTTATCTAGGATGTTTCATGTGGTGTTGGTCCTCCTTGGTCATCATTTATGTCACCGCTCTATACTTACCCAATGGAGACATTCCTTTGTTATGGTCAAAACTATATGAATTTGAACTAAGATCCTATGTCCTAAATGCATGAAATTAAACTACAATAATACCATGAAAAATATTAGGATTCCACTTAAATACCTAATAGGTTTACCCAAATTTAAAATCAGGATGTCTCTTGATGATCATGGGATGCCTCAATTCCCTACCCAGAGAGGACTTCCCCCAACAGTGTTAGTCTCCAACCATGCTGTGTTTGAGAACTATTTTTGGTTTGAATCCCATCCTTGTTGGATATATAGAAAGACCCAAATTTTTTTCTTTGGGCTAAAATGAATGTTCATCTACCCTTTTTCCAATCAGCCTTGGTTATAGTCTAAGAATCACGACCTTAAACTATACATAGTCCATTTAAAGGTGTGTATGTGGTGCATGAGCCTATTTGGATGTTGTTCCATATAGATGCCCTAAAAATTGACCGTTCCTAGTCCATACATCATGAATTTAAAATAATTTACCCTTTTTCCTAGATCACATGACATTAAACTATGGGTAACCAGTGCCGAGATCACTTCGCATGGCGAAGATCCTCCTTGGATCATTCATGTCGGGTTTTAACTCTCACTCCACATGAACATTGTTAAAAACCTTACTTTCCATACATGGTTAATACTTCAAAATGGAAGTATACTTATTACAACATATAACAAAACCATGAAAGGACCGTATAGGTATAGTGTCTTTAGAAACTGGGAAACATAAACAACTGGTTCATAAAGCATCTACACTGTCTCCCATTTATTTCATCATATCTATAGTACCTTTTTGGCATATCTTACTTAATACCCTTATTCCTGACCTGGGGAAAGAAAACATAAAAAAGGGTGAGCTCAAATACTCATTAAGGGTAAACAAAAGAAATATCAATTACATCAAATTCATAAGAACATAACATTTTGAAAATCTTATCCTGCAAAAGAGATCATAATTTCATAACATGGGATAAATCATTGTAGTGAAATGTAATCCCAATAATCATAACATAAAACATGAAACTTTTTTTAATACACACATAATCATAAAGTCTCATTTCTTATTAGTCAAGACTCATTTCCAAGACTATCTTAGTGGACAAAGTCCATTTCTGAACCGAGTTCACTCCTCGTTTCAGTCCTGTTTCACTGAACCGGTTTAACCTGCCGTTCAAGCCATGTCTATCTCATGAGATATAAAATCTTTACCCAATACATTGGAGGGATATATATGTCCCACCCATCTCATAATAATACCATTATTATGTGTTCCACAAAATCATAAACCATACATCATAGCATAACCCATGTAATAAAAATGGGAATCTTAAGCATCATGACATCATAAAACAATTAATATAAGATAAAGTAATTCATAAAAATATTTCCATCAAAACATAATCAAATAAATGTAATAATAGGGATAGAAACAGAACCCTATATTATCTTAGATGGAAAACCATTTTGATAAAACACTTGAACTCCATTCTTGAGGAAAATATCCTTTCTACTTCAAAAACATTTTTCCTTTCTTAACATGTCATACAATTCTAAACTAAAAGAAGTTGATTAAAAATAAACTTGAAAATTTTTAAAGTAAGCTTCTTGGAAATAATGTTTTAAAAATCCATTCATTCCGTATAAGTTAAAAAAACATTCTTCTCGTACTTTTGTCGGAAAAATCAAAAAGTACATCGTACGAAAAACGACAAAAGATTCCTTTCATTTCTTTTACTAAAAACTCACCAAAGGGTAAAAATGGATTTAAAAAATTGTAGGTGGATGGAAATAATATTACATATTGAGGAAAAATGGACGTGGATGATAAAATACACCCCAGTGAATACCAAAGTATAAACAATCTCGGATAAAAATGAGATTGTGATATTTCCCTTACCTTAGGTCCGATTTTCTTCGTAAGTGTCCGAACCTCCTGTATAATGATTTAAATAATGTTATTGACTTATTACAGAATCATACTTAGTGTTATGATATCATATATGGTCATATTATTAGCTTCTTATTAGTAATATTTCATTATTACTTGTTATTCGGGTGTTTATTACTTTTTGTTCTTATGCGTGTTTTGTCGAATAAATTCTTATTCTTCTCTTTAGGTTATAGATACCTCATTTACAGAATATTATTAGTGTACTATATATCATATTTATTCATTCAATTCATTTTTATAATCATTATGCAATGAAGATCATGTGGAATGAGTCACATCACATCGTGGAGACGGTATTCCGTACGTACGCACGAGCGATGATATCGTTCCCATGATCGTGGAATTTTATTGGGGTGTATGTATACTATTTTAGAATCATTATCAATTTACAATAATCATATATAGTTATTATTTACACCATTATACCCATCCTAGTATGGTGGTGGGGGAAAATAGATTACACCACGGCGTGGAGGCGGTATTCTGTACGTACGCACGCGCGGTGATTTCGTTTTCCGTAGGATGGATAGATGGTGAAATAGGGTTGTTTCATACTTATAATAACATATCAGTATATGAGTGATACTGATTTTGTTACTTCATAATTAAACAACTAAAGAAGAAGAAGTGTAAGAAGAAATAAAGATGAAAGAATCTGTAACAGGCATCACCTCTTCTTTGAAGCACCTCTTTGAGATCTCCTCTTAGGGCACTAAAATTGGTATTTCAAGAAAACCAGGACCTCTAGGATGTTTCTAGGGAAGTGGGGAAGTGAAATGTTCAGGTATTGGCCGAGCTTGACGGCTCAAATTGGTGTGAGGAGGAGAGGGAGGAGGTGCCCTTTTATAAGGGAGGAGAGGGGCACCTTTGGAAATATAAGAAATATTAGTTTATATTACATCCCAACCCCACTTAAAAACTTCCAAAATGACTCATATCCAAAGATTATATGATATAGGGTTGTAATCGCATCAACCAATAAAATTCAGACATGTTAGTAATTTATTTTAAACATTATCAACTTGATTTATCCTTATTTATCAATTTAATTTTATTTGTGGTAATAATATTCTAAATTTTAAATTATTTTAAATAATTAAATATGTGTTGTGAATTTTCCATAATTTGAAACTTTATGAAATTTTAGACCATATAAATTCTAATTTATAATTTTTAATTATTTTTGTGATTTTTAAACAATTTTATAATATGTTATTTTTATAAAATAACAATAGTGTCAATTTTGACACTATTCATTTATTTGAATTTAAATAAAATATATACAGAAGATATGTTCAAACTAAAAGATTTAATAGATTAATAAAATGTCACATTTGTCTAGAAAATTAGTGGAGCACATTAAATAGTTTATATAATATTTATTTTAATATTTTAAAACCATTTATTTGATATTTTAATTAATAAAATAGATTCAACATCACTATTGTGTCATAATTAATGATAATTATTTAATCCCTAAAAATTCAAAATAAATTCCTATGATGTAGATAATTGTATTATATTTCTGGAGACTATTCATGTTCTAAGTTTCATTAAGGTTATCACCAAATTAAAATTATTATACTTATAATATTTAAGAAAGTGACATGTTGTCACATTGTTTGGTTTTAATAATAATTAAATTATTTTCATGGAAAAAAGTCCATTAAATGAATCTAATCCGACCCTTAGGTGATATGGGTCGCCGTTTAGTCATCCAATAGAATTTTGGCAGGTGTTAGGGTAATTTTATAATCTTATATGTACCCTTAATTACCCGATTTACCTATAACTATGATAAATAAAATTTACCGTAGTTACTATTCATAATGCCCAAAAATAAAAAGTAGCCTATTAACATAATTTGGACCCACTGATTCAAAATATGGAATCAATTTTTCCAAATTCAAAACATATAAGTTGTAGTAATTAATTTAAAATAAATCCCATTGTTAAGAAAATGGGTTTTAGAAGTTAAAACATTGCCAAAGATTGCAATGTTTTTACCTATGAATTCAGTGTGAAATTAATGTTAATGGAATACATTATATTAAATGGTAAAAATATATTCTATTTATACTTTAAAACCATTCAATATTATAATTTATCCATATAAATTATCTTGATGAAAAAAATTGTCTTTAATTAAAAATTAGCGCATTTTTACTATTCATCAAAATATAAAAGTTATCATAAAAATATCAAAAATTTATCCAAAGTAAATTTTTATACCCTGATTCAAAATAATTATATTATTTTGTCAAATTGAACTTATAAACATGTCAAAGACTAGATTTAATGTGGATGCGCCATCAAAAGGTGGCAAAACTGCATTTTTTTAAAAATACTTCTTTTATCCAAAAAAACTGATTTTTCTTTCATACCTCATTCTAGAAAATGTATAAGTTGAATTAAAATGTTATAAAATTAAAAATTCAGTTAATACTATTCATAAAGTCTAGTTTTAATAATATTTTAATAGCATATCGTTGTTTAGTGAGACTCGGTATTGCGTACGACGCAAGCTATCGAGGAAGGTCGCAGTTGCGTGTAAAGAAAGCCAAGCAAGTGTTGTGTGTAGTGAAAGATTCTTTTGATTATTTATATAAAAACAAAAAATTTCTCATAAATGTCTCGAGTGTTACAAACATCCTTGAATTTCCCTCTTTTACATGGTCCAAACAATACAATCATAAATTATGTGCATCCACTTCTAGAACTTTGTATGGATGGATTCCCATCCTTATGGGACATGTTGTGATTCCCATACATTTCATCTTCAGGCCCAACAACAAATTTATCACCCTTTGGCCCCTCCACCATATTTACAGTCTAGATGCATGAACTTAAAATATATAAAATATATTTCAGGGTGTGTATATGGAAGTTGTTCTTAATAATCCATTCATTCACACTAGGTTTATTACTCCACCAAATTACACCGGTTCCTCTGGAACAATCCATTGGTGGTCTGAACTTTATAACCTTAGACTAAGAACCCAGGTCCAGAAACATGACCTTAAAATATTTATAGTAAGTACAATCATAAAAAAATTAAACTATATCTTGTGTTCTAAGGAATATATAGTGTAGATCCAGATTTTTCTGTCCTCATTCACATCGGGTTTTCACTCCGTTGAAATAATCATGTTCGTTTGAGACACCCACATATGGTACCTGATTTAAGACCCTAAACTAATATCCATCCTATAATTCATGAAACATAACCTTAAACAGTTTATAGTAGGTACAAACACTATGACCTTAAAATATTTATAGCCACTATAGTTTTAGTTGTTTGAATTTAAACTACATAGCCTAATTTTTCAATGTATTATGTTGAACTGTGATTCTACCCCATTCCAAATAAATATGCCTCTTAACAATAGATTATTTCTAACATGTGATATGAAATTAGGATGCCTCATGATAATCATGGTATGCTTCAGTTCCCTCATAATAGAGGATTAACCCGAATAACATAAATATTTTACCATGCAATGTTTGAGAACTATGTGTGGATTTATTCCCATCCCTATAGGATACATAGTGATGCAGAAGCATTTTATCTATTAGACCGGCCGAAATATCACTAAATCTTTTATCCCCTTAGCCCCATCATAGGTACAAGATTTAATACCACAAACTAATAGTCCCTCTCAGTCCAAGCTTCATGACTCTAAACTATGTGTGGGTTATCTTCTTAGGGATATATTGTTTGGAATTTAGGTCTTCTTGGCCTTCATTCATGTTGATTTTTTCACACCGTCAAACTACTCATGTCCATTTAGGATATGAAACCCATGGTCTAAACCATAATACCATAAAATATGGGAAATATTAATCTTAAATGATGTAAAACTATGAAAGGTATCCTGATCACAGGACTCTGAATTGTTCAATGTATAATCCTCACCATATGAGGCTAAAATGCATGTTTGTGTCCTCTATTCAAAATGTAAAACTGTAAGGAATCCAAGTCCCTAACTTGAGAGGCCTTATCCTCTGTTGTAAATCATCTACCACATCATTCACATTTTCAACTACCCCTCAACATATGGGATGATTCTACCCTAGAAAATGAGTTTGATCTTTGTTCAGTCCAATATGCCTATGCCTACGTGCTCTAAGCCACGATAGTGTAATTCCAAGATTGTTGGAGTCCATTTGAACATTCCATCACTCCATTTACACACTTTTCGTGACACTTATTTTGATACCCACTCTCTTACACATCTAAAGGGACCCCCTAACAGCATATTCCCATGATATTTTTGGTTGACCTATTGTCATGGGTCAACACCCAAAATTTATTTAGATGAAATTCCGAGACAGGTTCCATGTTTCAAACATGTTTAGTGGTCAACCGTTGGTTTTTTGCCCCATTATCGGATAACATATAGATGCAGTGTTTTAAAACATGGTCAATAGTTTTCTAGTATATCCATTACACTATCCTTATGTTCTATATATTTTTTCATTGTAATTCACACTTCTCATTCCCCTTTGTTCAAGTCAAATTCAAAAACCCCAATGTTATCCAATTCATTCACTATACCACATTGGAAATGAACGTAGGATGTTCCAAGAGCATTGTTCTATATCCATAGCCTCTATGAAGCCTGAAAACTCTCAATGTTCAATCAATAATAGAATTCCACGAGTGCTTAATGATTGTCTATCAGTCTTATATGAGAAGAAATCACATAGACATCCCTTGTTTCTCACACCAGAAAAGACCCAAATGAGCTTAGGGATTGGTTGTTGGTTGTCTCATAAATATGATTGAAGCCATAAAATAAATAAATAAAATATGTTTGAGAATTAAAATTAAGAAAAACATGAGTTTCATGGGTCCATCCACATTTCAGATCCTTCCCTCAAAAAAATGATTATTTAGGGATCAACATTAGGGATCAAGTACATGAGTTAGGCCATCCATTGATGAGTGGATTCAAAGACCTAATACCACACTGTCTAGTCTTGCTTTTCCTCATCATTCTTATTGAAAACATCATTGGATCTGATCTACTTTTGTTTATTCTCTACCTGAAACTCAACCTCTTCCATCTTGATCACAACATCCGTATCCTTGGATCCTACTTGTTGCGATATCAAACTGTTTGTGATCTCATCCTGAGTAGAATCTACTATCATGTACTACCATTCTGGCCCATCCATGTGAGAAATATTTTCCTCATATTTTCGAAGCACTAGGGAGCCCTCAACCTTGGTCTTACTCTAGGACAGGTCGAGATCCTACCATTCCTCATGTACCCAGTAGACGAGGAAGTCCCAGTCCAGCAAATGAAGAGTGATAGAATCCACACCACTAGTCCCTAGACTGAATAAACCATGGTAGATAGATCCCACCCATTATCAAAGTTTAGATACCTAAATTTGAGTTATGAAATTAAACACATTCCTCCATGCCTTGCAATGGACATACCGATTATCCTCAAAAACCTATGTTTCAGAGTCCTCAAAACCTTAGGGTGGTGTAGGTTCATGAGGAAAAAATCAGGCCTATATATTATATACTAGATCCTATAGGTTAATGTCATTGAATTTGAGTTATAGAATAATGATTCTTTCTACTAGAATGATAGGCTCAATGACTATCCTAGGGAAGAGCTCTTTTTTAGCCCCTCCACCTATGGTAACAGCCCATGATGCACCATGTGGTATCATGGAGGTGGATTCCATCACCCTAGCTACCATGACTACTCCTTGCAATGGAACAAACTCAACTTTAACTCTCACATCCCGACTATTGTTAATACTGGGGTAAGCACACCCAGGGTAGCCTCCCCAGTAACCTCATCTATTGACACCATCACTGATTCCATTATCACAACTTCATCCCTAGTGGCCGCTTCTTGTAGAACCTTTTTATGAGGATTTTCCTCCATATCTTCTTCAAATAGCCTTGTTTTGGTCTTTACATTGAACCCCTACACCTAGGGTGTGGTCTTATCATCCACTCTAGGGGATCCTCTATGCATGGACCGACCTCTACAGACTCACTGGCCATCTTTTCTGGGAGGGTAGCCTTTTCCATCATTGGATCATCCTCCATAACCAGTGTCTTAGTAATAGAAACCTATGGTTAATCTTCCAAAATCACAACACCTGAAAGGATCTCTATAATTTCCCTTTCATGGTTAGAGGTTCCCTCACCTTTCTGTTGAGGTTTGTCATGGAATTACCCTACTGAAATACTCATAGATTCCTATGTAAGTAAATAAAGGATTAATGAATGATCTTCAAGATTGAGTGGGGTTCAAAAGCATTAAAATATCAATGAGTTTACCTGGTCATCGATAGAAAAACTATAAATAATTGATATTCAGTAGGTGTCCTCCCATAGGGGTCCTTTGATTGATCACCTTCGACCAAGGCCGCTTGACTCATGAAGGAATCTGTAGGGGAAGACATGCATTAAATCATCCCCACCTAATTGGTCAAGGGACATGTGGTTACCTAGGAGTGTAATACATATTCCATATTTTCCATGTGCTGCATCACTTCAACATGAAGGGTGTAGAAACCAACATTTTCATGGACTAACCCTATGAGGAATATCCCATTTGTGATGAGATACTTGAACACCCCATGAGGAGTAGTGAGCTTTTTGTGAAGTCCGTAGGTCTCCTAGGTATTAGGATACATGGCGTCACTAGAAACATTTGGGAAGTGTAATCATTCAATTGGACCTTGAATATGCACCCTTGGAGTCATCGCAGAGGGCTCCCCTTCTTCCCATAACCACTTACCCAGACACATCAGGCTTAGTGTTGTTCATATCCCTACAACTCCTAAATATTTTGGACCATGAACTCCTATACCCACTACTATTGTCCTCGCCACTAGACTAGCTCTGCCTCCATGACACCAAAAAGCTGTCGTTCAACCCTGGCATGCGATGGAGGGATAAATAATTCATTGGATCGAATGGACCTCTATTTTATCATACCCTCAAGGTATGAGTTCTCCCAACTCTTCTCATAATCATGAGAACGACCATACATGAAATTGGGTGGTGGTAGCTTATTTCAAATCATCCCGTGTTCACGTGGGAATATTCACCATAACTTCCTCATCATCAAAGGATGAAAATCATGAAACATCTTTGATTACACATTTTATGTCTGTCTCTATAGGCACCTAAATATCCTTGAAAACCATTGTAGATTGATTGAATGGGTTTAAAACTAGATCATAGTCAAACCTAGCTACTAGTACCCCACCTTTAAATACCTGGAGGTATGATCTCTGTTCCTAAGTCCCTTCACCATCATCAGTCACCACCCATGTTAGTAGAGAAAACTGATGAAACGTGCACTGATCTACCAACCCAACCTTATCTGGAACTTCCACCAAACCAAACCTAAATGGGATAATTCATGTAATATTTAAAATTGTCAACCAAAATTTTTTTAGGAGGGTAAATGGGGTTTTGATATTCATTACCTCCCATCAGTGCAGCCACTCATGTATACATAAAGTGAAATGGCCCAGAAACAGATAATAGTGTCTTTACTACACTAATATGCTGAATTAATTTGTGTAACTTCACTAGCACATGGATTAAAAGGTTTACACACAACAAAATTTCTATCATCTCCTCTATTATAATGTTGTTTATCCACACCCTTATTTTCAAGTCCCTCACTAGAAGCATCCATCCACAGATGATAACTACGATGAATCTAGCCAGCCGAACTATTAGTTGATCCTATGTATTAATGTTTTATCCCCACACCATTCAATTTCTTCCTTCCAAAATTCAACAGTAGTATCCCTATTTTCTCAATTGTAATCCCCCAAGACACGTCTGGGGCCTTGTCAACAACTTCTCTATCAGATCCTCTCTTTTAACTGGTTTTTTCACTAGTTTGTTCAAGAAGTATTTGAACCACTGCTTGAAGGGAATGTTCCATGTCACTGAATTCTATTCAATATTTTCCTATACCAGATCTAGTAGTGTCTTCTCTAAGGCCATAATCTTATATTACCACCTATTACATTCTCTATGGTGAGAAATTCCTCATATATTTCCCCATGATTGGGATCTCTGTAAATTGGTGAAGGTCCCATAGACTGATGTGGACCTCCCTATGATGGTTATGAAATGTATTGGTCTATGGAGACCATATACTCATCATATTACAAATTATCTCCAACTTCCAATAATCATGGAGATGTGAATCCCATGATTCTTTATAAATTATTACCCGATTCAGCTCTGCCTCGAACTATCATCAAGACACACACACCCAATATGAAAAAGAACACTCATCTATGAATTTGATGATCTAGATCAGATCCTAGCTATCATTATATCCATTTTTCAGATCCCCCAAACCCTCCTTGATAATAGTATGATACTATTTTGGGGATGCCTTATTTTACAGATTCTATTTATTGATGTTTTTGAAATGGTTATAGAGAAGGCATGTTGTTGTGGGTGAATGATCCTTCCAAATATCGACCATAGTTTACTTATGCCACTGGTATTTCTAAGCAAATACCTTGAACTAGTAAGCTGTATCATCCTTACAAACCACTAGAATGAAGAAATCGTCTCTTTGTACGAAGTGATGAACTAGAAGCCTATTGAAAAAAGGATATTCCATTTGAGCCTTTGATAGAATTTCGTGTGACGAATCCTTGTCCAAGGTGCTTTGGATTAATTCTCTAATCATAATTTTGTCCTACTTCTCTTCCCTCTGGGTAGAATCTACATTGAATTCTTGAGATACGTGATGAGCGGTGATCAAATTCAATAATTTTGTTTTTTCTAAGTCTATGTAGAGAAGTTTATTCATGGATCTTGTTCACGAATCTGATTAATAGAGCTCTGATTTATAGTGCTCACTTCATGAAACTTTGGTTTACGATATGTAGTTCATTAATAAGATTTTAAAGATCATGTGAATAAGTCCAGTTCACTAAAGTAGTGTTCGTAGAGAAATTTTGAGGAGATCATGAGCTTCATGAGAAGAGAAAAAAGGAATTTCTTTGCCTGAAGTCAAGTGCCTTTGATCCCCCTAGATCTATTTGTATGTGTACAATTGTGAGGCTATTCATGATGTACTTTTCTCAAACAATCAACATGAATCACCACCATCAATGAGAATTTAGAATGGTGTTCACTAAAGGGAGAAAATTTCCATGTTTTCAGAAATTCTCCCTAAGAATCCAACCTGACTCTTTTCCCTATCGGGTCACATTTTGAGGGGGAATTTTATGGTGTTGAAATACGTGCCACATGAGTAGTAAAGGGAGACCCATGTGATTTAGAGAAAATATGATCCAAAATAGCCCAAAACCTCTTTAAGGGTATGATTAATGAAGCTATACTTCTTTATTAATGGCTATATATCATGGAACTCCCAGCTGAGGAATCCCCTTCATGAATATGCGAAGAAAACAGATTCTCTATGTGAGTATGATAGTGATTGAAGATCACGTGAAGTCAGATGGAGCCCCTATGTGGGTTCAAAGACACTTCAAGACCTTACAAGCCCTTGATTATGTCCCTTCACAAGTTCGACAGAGCCACACCCATTTGTGAAGCACATAATTTCTACACTAACCAGTTTGATCCTTTTCAAAACACCATGATTATAAATACCACTCATTCCAACCATTAGAGGATGGTTACCCTGAACCTTGAAATTCCTAATAGCTCCCAATTTTAAAAGCACTAAATAATCATGAACTAGAAAATTTGATCATCCAAGGTACTTGGGATTTGTGAAACCCCCTTTAATGTGTTATTAAGAGCCTCTACCCATGGTGGTGATTTCTATTACGAAGGACTATTCCGTTTGAAAAGGAATAAGGACCTTAGGGGCCCTTGAGGCCTCATAAATCATTATTCCTTGATGAAGAACTCCATTATGGAGCAAGGGATTCATCTCGAGGCTAGTTCACCATGCCTTGGAAAGCCTCCTCCTTCACAAATCCCTTGAACTCTGAAAATCACCTCTCTATGAGACCCTAATATTTTTGAATCCCCTCTCTTAGGAATTTCCATGATGCCTCCCTCATGCTAAGACATATACATAAAGGATGAGTTACCAAAGCCACCACATCCATCTAGGATTGGTTTAGCTACACCTCAAGTCCCTATGTGACCTATGAAACCCATTTTTGTATCCCTCTCTACTACATGTGTTTCCTATTATTTCCACATTTATTTTTCTTCTCAGCATATGTATGCTAATGCATATTTCTTCTCAGTATATGCATGCTAATGTGGACCTCGTGACTGAAAACTCCTCTAAACTATCTTACCATGTCATTTATAAAGCTATTCCCCTCCTAGAGGTGCAAGAGAAGAAGTTATGCTTACCCAAGGGGTAAGGTGTGAGTCCCCCCTGTTTGATCTTCATGACGCAACACTGCCTAGTACCAGTATCCTCAGCACATGACATTAAATTATGACCTTACCCCATGAAATAACCAGAGGATGATCCATATGATATTGGTATGGGATGGTTTTCACAACTCCTACCCTCACAGGTAACAAGATCCTCTTCACATGGAATGAGATCATCCCCAAATGGAATGAAATCCTTTTGGGTATCTTTCATGCATAAGACCCAAACCATCTATCATTGGAGCTTCTTTCACAACATGAGCATCCAGTCAACTACTTCCTATTGTTTCTCATACTGAGCATGACTCATGTGGGATTATAGGTTAGTAGAAACCATGACATATATCCCACCTCCTCCAATGGGAATCCTCTTAAGTGTAAGCCTCAATAACCATAATAATACTCCATGGGACACTCCTAAAAATAATCCTCCACCACCTACTCTACTTATATTAGCCTCCTCCTTATGTGTAAGCCCTATCCCCTTCAAAAAATGTGGGTTTTGATTCCCATTTTACCAGGATACATAGGAAGTCTTTCTGAGGTCCTTACACAACATCAACATCAATCACAGTCTTCTCCTGACCACACACCTGGTAAGATCATGTCACTCTCCTAGGAGACCATGTCTCCTCCAGTTTCCTTGACTAGCTCAATGTGTAAGGCCCACACAATCTAACCAAGATAAATACTCTTTATAGAGGCCTGTTTACACATGTAATTCCCACACTATCCCTCGTCTGTACACCCTTTACGATGAAAACATCCTCTCCACATGATGTTAAGCTGCATGGATCATTCCTATCACACAACCTTAAACCACAACATCTAAATATGATGTTTTTGATCCATATATTATAAAAATGGTAAATAAGATGCCTCTCTATAGTTAAACAAGACTAATGGTAAACTTAGGCACTCTCCCTTAGGGAAATACCTCTTTAATCCACCTTTTGGGGTGTTTTGATCATCCTTCATGGTGTGAAATCTTCTCTTTATGGGACACACCTTCTGGATCTGTTCCCATAGGTAGTTTTGATCTATTCACCTTCATGATGTGATATATTACCTTTATGGGACAATATTATTGGATTATCTACAACATCAAATTCTGATCCATGAACCTTTATAGTGTGACATATTACATTTATGTGATATAACTCTTGGATCTTCTCCTAGAGGGCATTCTGATCCATATGCTTTCATGGTGTGACATCTTCCATTTATGGGACACACCTCCTGGATCTACCTTCATAGAGAATTTTGATCCACCCATCGGTAAATCTTTAAAGAACTAACTTATAGGGAAACACCTCTCAGATCCACCTCAAGGGGAATCCTAATCACCCATCTATATAGGATGTTAAAACACCAATCCACCTCCAGGGGTTTTCTGTCCCAACCACCCACGTGTGAATATTCCATCCTAGTGATTCACCTTCCCAGTACAACTTCATGGGATGTTCTAATAAACCATCTCCCATATTCACAAGAAGTTAAAGTTTCCACCTTAAATACATATCTCATGTTAAACATGGGATTATGAAGGTGGAATCCCTGGAAAAAATACACTTGTAGTGTTAGATACCTCATGATCAACATGGGATGAATTGGGTTCCACACCCAAGATGCCTCCATGAGATTCCCACCCATGTGGAAGAATACAGGTGAACCCTATGAGGAAGAATACAAGTGACCAATGTTCCTATCATCCAGAAATGTCAGCGATTCTCAACATGTCTACTCTCCTAAACGAAGGTCAATTCCCTGTAAAGACCCTATGAAATTTTCAGATAGAAGCAATGTAATTAATCAGTGTCCACAAAGAGATGGTACCAGGAATGAGTTTGATAAACATGACTTAACTCTATGAATGAGACCCAGAATAGGTGACAAGTTCCATGGAGGAATACGTGGAAGGGGGAACTGATATCCCATCATTCCATTTAGATCAAGGGGTAGGTATCCCTATCAATAGTGATGAAAGCCCCCCGAATTTGGAAAGAGAGAATGTGGGGTCACAATTTCATGCCAAGTCACATTAACATGAGAGGCATGGCACCCCAATGAAAGTGTCAAAAACATAAACTTTGTAATTAATTTTCTTAACTAAAATGAAAATTATCCTCATTAAATAATTTGAATGTACTAATTTTAAATTTTAAAATCATTCAATCAATTTTCTAAAAGTTTGAAAAGTAAATTTAAATTAAAAAACACTTAATCTTCTTTATATTTTTAGAAAAATGAAGTTTTTCAGCTTTAAATTTATATATAAGATAAAATTATAATTTTTTCTAATTTTAATGAAATAAATTGGATTATTATAAATCTAATGAAATTTATTATGATTTCAAGGAAATACTCAACTGAATCTCACCATCAATATATTTATTCAAAGAGAATACTAAAAACCATTTTAATTAAACTAACATTTTTTTGGTTCTAAAAATGTTTGACTTAGTATTAATAAGCTCAAATAATATATTAAAATTAATAATTTAATTCCCTAAATATATATTTATTACTGAAAAGGGTTTTCTAAACTTTTATGATATGCTCACATAGCGATAAAATCATAAAAAATTATTATTTTCAGTAAAAAATATTTTTCAACTAAAAATAAATCATTTCATAAAAATATTTAAAATACATAATATGTAATTTTTAACAGAGGTGTTTAATTTTTTTTTTAAATTCTCATTTTATGATTTTTAAATTAGTGTTTTGAAATAAAGTAAAATATAAAGAAAATGGATTTTATTAAAATTATATTTTTTCAATATTTACTCTTATTAATTATTTATCTACTAAAGGTAATAAAATTTAACGTTTTACTATATTAGTATTTATTATATATTTATTAATTTTGTTCTTATAAATTTTTTAAGTTCATTTATTTTCGGTGTGGTGTGTAACACAAGTCATCAAACATAGTGTTTATTTATGAAGGAAAAACTCGGGTTGTTACATTCATGTTCCCTTTCCATAGACCAAAAAAAAGATATGGAATAGTTTATAATTTTATAATTTTAATAATTTTATAAGTATAATATTAATACATTAAATATAATTTTAATACCATCTATGTAATTTGGTGACAACAAATCAAGCATGTCGTTTATGGTGGTGGCTGTTCACACATATGCATGATGGCATATTCATTTTTTGAATTGTTTTAGAGAAATATAGAAAATTCATATTTCATTAGTATAATAAAATTTATGAATATTATTAATACTTATGTTATCATACATTAACAGACATAATACATTTGTGTATAAAGAAGAAGAAAATAATTAAGAGATCTCAATTGAGAACATTACCTCTTCCATTGGATGTTCTACCTTGGTTTACTCCATAAGGATCCTTAGATTATTTTTTTTGAAATAAAACGGATTATTGGACATGTTAAGTGAATGGATGAGAGACTAGGATAGAATTTTTTTGACAAAATTCTTTATAATGAGTAAATAAATGGGGTTGATGTGATCTTTTTTTATAAGTGAAGAGAATGAATCTTTCATTAACATAAAATTTTAATAGAAAGAGAGAACATGTTTTAAATGTAATGTGAAGTAAAAGTGAAAAATAATGGGGTGAGGGATGATTCAATGCCAATAATTCCACATCCATTCATTTTAACACATGTTTTAAACATATTTTTATGTATTTTTCTCTTATATTTTTCATTTTTACCATTTTTGTGTTTTACCATAGTAATAAATTTTACCTAAGTAATTTAATTTTAATGCATAAAAATAAAATGAAACTTATTAAATAATTTATAACTAATGATTCAAAATATAAAATATAACTTTCAAATAAAATTTCTAAGGATGATAAAAATAAATTTTAATATTAGAACACCTAAAGCATAAAAACCATTTTTTGAAAAAGGGTATTTTTATGCTTAAAAATTATGATTCCTGGTAATATTATAATTCTGGTAATATTATAATTCTTTTAATTTATATGAAATTATTCCTTTTATTATTAAAAAATAGGAGTTATTTTTATTTCAAAATAATCGAAAATATAATTCTACCTTGTGAATAGTTAGTAAAAATAAACAGACTAAAAATAAATATTATTAACGTAAAGTATTACTTAAGTTTCAAAAATGAAAAACATGGGTTTTATAAATTATAATTTGTATTTTTAAATTAATTATTTTACTTTATAAATATATATTTAGTATAAATAAAGTTTCATAAACTCTAAAATCATTCTTGTATGATTAAAATTTTATGAAGTGATAGTATTGGAAAAATTGGAAATTTCCAATATTCTCCCAAAAGTTCATCCATGTCAAAAAAATATCAATGATATTTACTAATATAATTATGAGTTGAGAGATTAAAAAAATGATGTGTATTTTATAATATTAAAATTTTAAAATTTTAGAAATATCTCTTTTAAATGAAAATTTAAAATATAATGAAAAACTATTTTTTTTGAAAATTATCCTCTTAAAACATTACGCGTTATCAATATTTTTTCATAATAATTTATAATTTAAATAATTTTTATATATTAGTTGGTATATTGAAATATTATATATTATCATAGTAATCATTTAAATGTTTTTAATTAATTTATCAATACATTAAACAGTTAATTGAAAATGATCAATTCTTTCAAATATTAAATCATATTAATTATATATCCTTTAAATGTAATAATTTTTCATCCGTTAATATATTTTTATTTTCTATAGGTTTTATTATTCTTAATTTTGTTAATAATTTTCATCAAATATGTCGTGAATCATTTTACTTTGATGTTGCATGTAAAACAATTTATTGAACATAGTATTAATTTAGAGAAAAATATATTTCAAAATATTGGGTTGTTACATCCGCATTAAATAATTTTCAACCTCACAAATATAATTGTCTCCTTTAAATAAGAATAAATTAGTATATCAGAAAGATATTAATGAATCAATATATAATTATAAATGTGATATCAAAATTAATATCTCATGTAAGATAGGGAAACTCATGTTTTACCTCTTAATAAACATATGTCATGATTTGTATTTTTCGCTACCATCCGTGCCAAATGTGCATCCTTAGTTGGATTAATTGACATTGGGGTTTCCAGAGACATAACTTTTAAAACTTCATTATCAAGATCCATATTCTGACCAGATACTAAATTCAAAATTTTTAAGATAATATATAATAAAAATCAGATTAAATGATCATTGATCCTGAAAACTGAATCCTAAAATATGTTATCCAATTATACTTTCATTTAAACCTACAACACTTTATTTTGAACTATGACATAATTGGATCAACCTATATATCCCTCAATTTTACCTTGGATGTCTATGTCCATATTCATATTATATTCTATAACCTATAAAGTTATATATTACATCCTCAAATCTCATTTAAATCTTTCATAATGTTTCCAAAAGAGTATATTAATCACCAAAGTATATACCCATGGAGTGTCTAGTATGTTGTGAAATATTAGGCCCTCTCATAATGCATCAAGTTAAGATCAAGTTGATTCTAAACCAGCCTTCTTTCAAGGTGATTACTGATACCAACCAAACATGGGGTTTGACAAAATCTTATTCTTCCCCACTAAGGGAGTAGTAGTAGTAATAACCTATGTCATATTATAAGAGTAGTGTTTTTAATCAATATGTCACAAATACAATATTAAATTAAACAACAGGACTTAAATCACTAGGTAACAAGGCACTTGGTTTGTGAAGTTCAGATTAGATAAATGTGACTGGGTTTTAGTTTTGGCTTCCCTTTTGTATTGATATCATAGAACCTTTTTAAATTAATTTTTTTTTTGATAAATTAGATTAATGGATGAATACGAAATCATTTATCCTTTTCCACATTTGATTAAAATTGACTGACAATGATAATAATTAACCCAATTTCATTGGTGGGACTATTCTCCTTCCAAAGTGTGAAAGACATTGCGAGTCTCCCCTGTATCACTAAGGAAACTAAAATAAAGAATTTAGTACCCTAAGTGCTCAGATTATACCACTATATATTCCACCCATGTTTATAAATCACCAAACTATACTTTTAATGAAACTATATCATTCAATTGGTGTGATCCAATACCAAGAATAGAGAGAATAATTTTCTTAATGAAATCAATTTTATAATTTTCATATTTGAAATAAAAATACCATAATATCACATTAAAACTTGAAATAATAAATTTAAAACCATTTAATAAATCAAAATAGGTAAAATAATTTGATAAAACTAAGACTCCATCATTACAACATGTCACATCCCCTTCGCCCAATCATAGAAAGGGTATACCCATCCATTAAAATATAAATGATGGGGGTAGATGAGGTAGAAGACACAATAAAAGTAGAAAGCAATGAAAGCACTAAAAAATATTTTCTTATAGAAAAAAATGGGTGTTCTCTGCTTTGGGTTCTCAACTCTCCCATGGATGTAGGGAAGCATATCAATTTATAGAGGTAGGGAGGAGAGCTTTGGCCTCATGAGATCAGCGGGAATCTCCTATAAAATCTCACATGAGAGACCCAAGGTATCATCAAAGATACACCAAAGGAACTTGGGTGGTTCCAAATTTGGTGTAGAAGTAGAATAAATGGGGCATCATTCTCATCCATTGGTTACATGGATTTTTTTTCATTTCCCAAGGGATATGGTAGTCCATGTGGAAGCGATAGTTCCGGAAGTGGATATTGGTGGTAAAAACAAGATTCTAGATGATTCCTGGTGGTACCAGCTGGTGACAGTAGACAAGGGCTCGTGACCAGGTTTATATATAATTAAAATGGTGGATTTTGGAAAGTTGAAGTGGCAGAAGGTAGCAGGAGCTTCGTGATAGATATGGTGATCATCCGTTCAGTAGCAGCAAAGATATTTATGATCATCAGTGGAAGCAGTAGTGGTGGGTAGTGGTGTCTAATGATGGAAAACAATAAATGTTGGATCACGAGTCACTTTTAGATCAATTGTGGCTCACGATTCACCATTTTATCAACGGTGGATCAGGAGATACCATTGGTTCATTTTTGGATCTCAAGGCACCATTGGCTTGGTAGTGACTAAAGAGGTATCTTTGCATCAAGGGTGGAACATGAGTCATTCTTGGATAAATAATGTCTCATGTTCCACCATTGGTTTTCCCAGTGGTGGTGGATCTGAATGGAATCATTGGATTTGAGTGAAAGTGTGCTACCATTAGTGCAGTGGTTGAAATGTGGTAGTGGAAGTGAGCATACCTGGTATTATAGGGAAGTGATCCCTTATCCCCTCAAATCCTATAGCCTTTATAGTGGCTAGAGGGAGATTTTAAATGGATTACATGGTGATCATGAAAGGTTTATAAAATTATCCATGGAATTTGAGTGCTTCGAAACTGGAAGAAGGAAAGATCCTGAGGTTTATGGTGTCAGTAATAGAAATTCCTAGTGTCTGCGGTGGAGGATAGTGAGGATGAGTGCTATGCTGTGAAAAAGGGAGGAACAATGTGTCCGATGTTTTTTAAGAAGAGTGAGGCATGAGATAGTTTCATTTATTTAAAAATGAATAGTGCTCATGTTTTTTGTGTCCTACATCGAAATGGGATGTGGTGGTGCACTTGTATAAGTATCAAGGCACAATGGTAACCTAGCATAGAATCTACACCAGAGTTGGAGGAATCCTATTCCCACCATGGGATTAATGAGCTAGTGGGAGTCTCATATGACCACATCCTGGGCTTGACTTCCATGGGATAGTGTGCCCGAGCTTCTTCCCAGCTATGAATGCCCCTAGATTTCATCCATGTGGGCCCTACATGAGCTTCAACCCCTTGTATCCTCATTCCCTTAGTAGGCCTTACCTAGGGATCTATATTTCTAGTCTATCCTTGTTTGGACCACCTAGGTGGCTTATGTGGCTCTTTAGGTTGAGGGAAAACTGATGGGTCAATTTGTTTACCCTTGAAAAATATATACACTTAATAAAATTTCAACATAAAGTAGAAATAAGTTCCCAATTTCACCTCCTAAGTAATTTATTCTTTTTAGACAATTTTAAATCTATATTAATATTTTCCCATAATTTATGAAAACATTGAAATATATAGGTATTATTAATTTAAATTAATTTAAAATCATTGAAAATTGATTAAAATTTACATGAAAATATTTTTTTTCATATACCCTCACACTTAAACCATGCTTTTATTTAATCATTAAATCTCAAAATAGAATTTAAAGGGCACCAATATTACCAATATTTAAATTTAAAATTTATAATAGAAAAATTATTATAAATGTTAAATCAAAAATTCAAAAATTCAACTCAAAATATCCATTAGACATATAAAATTTTAATGAAACAATCTACTCAATAATTTTTCACTTTTCTATTTGAAAATGATTTTACAAATAATATCCTTCATTAAAGTTCTTTAATTAATTATTATCAATGATGAAAAATCATAATCTACCACAAAATGTATTCTTTTCACTCATTACTCATGATATAATTAAATTAGAGTTATTCTCATATCATGTGAACATGCTACTTATTCAAAAGCTTGTAAATGAACTATTTTCTATACTTTATAATGAAAAAAGACTCATGAAATCATTAGGTATTGTTAATTAATCTTAAAAATTATCCGAGTCTTATGGTTTGTAGGAAATGGGGTTTTAATAATAAAGGCTCAAAGAGGAAGATTATCTATTAAATTATAAATCTTGATATCAAAAGTAAAAGTGTAATGCAATTATCACCTTAAAAATAGTAACAACAACTTCCCCAAGCTCAAAGTAATTTTATGATCATAATAAATAATAATGAATGGTTTTTATCCTTCTTAATTTCTATATACTTTTATACAACTTTTCTCTTTTTTTCAAATTATTTTCTTCATTTTTTTCAATTTTAAAATTTATGCTAAGAATGAATATCATACCCACATCCTAACCATATACGAAAAAAATCATCATTCTAATGATTATGATTATTTATTCTTCTAAGTCACAACCCATTCCTTTTTTTTTCTTTTTTTTCAAGAAGGAAAAATAATAAATTATAACTAATGATTCAAAAAACCTTTATCAATACCAAAAAATAGAATCCCCAAAATTTTTCCTTATGATGAATTTCATACCCTTTTCTATGACGTTTCTAACCCCCAAACTTCAACTTCAAAATAACATGAAAATACTAATAAGAGGGTAAAAATGGAATGAAATATGGATATTTGATAAAAATTTTATTTATGGTTTTTATGTAATAAAAAATATGTATGTAAATGATCTAAACAAAGATAAAGGGTTTTTCAAAAATTCATTAATCATTTTAATGGGGTTTCTTCTTTGCCATATCTCTGACAAGTTCAAATTTAAGTTCTAGTAGGTGATATGTCCCAAGATCTCTTAAGAAATATGAGAAAAAATAAACAGTAATTAATTAGTCTATAAATCCTCTCAAGAATAGAACTTGTAATATTGGAAAATCACTCATTTAATAACTAATAATAATAAATCAACTCACATGAATTTGAGAAATAAAAATCCTGATTTTTTGGGGAAATTTAATTTACATGAAGCAATTAATTCGCTCAAATCATCATTCATCATTTTGATATCCATGCTTATCTTTAATCATCTAATCCTTCATTTTACTTATTCAATATAATTATTATTAAAATCTAAAACAAGGCATCAAAATATTCCTTATAAATTAATGTCTCCTAGATAATTTACATAAATAATAAATCTAGTAATGGGCATCAAATTAATATTTTAAATCTCAAAAAATTGTTTAATAAAAAAATGTAGGGAGTTTAATACTAAAGAATATAATAGTGAACTCTTTTCCCATGAATATTAGTCTCTAATTACTTCCCAATTAACGGGGTTTCCTACTGACTTTATTCATGGTGGTCCTATAAAACAAATCATAATAGTTTAACAAATATTCTATTAAATCTCAAGGGAAGAAGGGAAGAGGTGGAAAAATAATTAATCCTAGGAAAACAATAAAGCTATGGTTTCCACCTAGAAGTTCCTATGGTTAATATAATTGTATGGATCTAACCTCATGAGAAGGAATTAGTAGATGTGTTGGAGAATTATAAGATCCTCCACCGGTTCTTGAGGTATATTCCGATGGATGTTTTTTAGCCTACTCTCATTGACTATAAATGATTTTCATTCCACTTTTCTCTTAAACAGTATTGCACCAAAGGGATATATATTATTATCTACAAATTTTCCTTCCCATTTGGAAAAAATATTGCACAACCTTAAATTTAGTCTGGAAATGTAGAGTAGGACTTGGTCTCTAGGTTAAAAGGTCTTTTTCTAGATTTGTTATTAATGTTCCAAATTGGATTTCTCTTTATAAATTCTTTATTTTTTTTAAATCCTCTCTTCTAATTTACTTTATTTCTTATAGATAGAGATTTATCACTTTACCAACACTAACCAAATCCAAATTCATTTGTTTTACATCCTAATAGGACTTGTACTCTAATTCCAATAACATATGCCAAATATTTCTATAAACATTCATACAGGGTCCCCTAACTACAAGTATCTTGTAAGTTGTCTCATATAACCATAATGTATCATGAGGCCTTAGAATCTAATCATTCTCGCTAGTTTTAATCATTTTCTCTAAAATATCTTTGATATTTTGATTGGATACTTCATCTTGGATATTTTTTTTGCGGATGATGATGTGTAAATTCCTTGTGGTTCACCCCATAATTTTTAAGAATAACCTCAATCTTTATGTTGAAGAAATGAGTCCCTTGGTGACTGATGATGAACTTTGGTACTTCAAATATACAAAACATTTATTCCTAAAAAAATCATTGAAAACCTTGGAATAAACATTATTAGTGTCCTTATCTTCCACCAATTTAGAGGCCAAATCCACAACAGGTAAAATATAAAAATTCCCAAAATCCATGGGAAAGTGTACCAAAAAATCAATTCCCTATAATTTTAAGATTTAACAAAAAATGATGGTTTTTGTGTCAACTCCTTTCTTTTGAACTATTTCTCGAATATTGACACTTCTCACATTTCATACAAAATTCATGATAATTTTTAAATAATTTTGGCCAATAAATTCTAGATTCCAACATTTTTTGGTTATTATCTAAGGTCCAAATAGGCCTCAACTATAAAATTTATGAAAAAATTTGAATATATATTCTATTTTAATTTCTTGTAAGAACCTTATTATGAATTTATCATTATATATTTTGTATAGAAAATGATGTTTCAAAATATAGAATATGGATTTTCCTTATGTTTGTTCTTTTTATGATAGTGAAGGCTAGACAATACCTGATATATGGCCAAATTATTCACTAAATTTGCATACAATGGAACTTAACCATACATTGTGCTGAGTTTCTCTCCCGGTATGTGATAATTGAGTATGACCAGTTCTGGAATTTCTACTTCAACATTATTTGGAAGTCTACTGAGGTGATACACTACATCTTTTTATATCCCTTGTTATCATTGATAACTAGGTTTAATTATTGTAAGAGTAGAATCCCTCTCCCCATCATTGGTTTGGCATCATACTTATTTAACAAGTACCTAAGTGTTGTATGATCAAAAAATACAATCAATTTAGTTCCCAGTAAGTAAGATCTAATTTTTTCCAATGAAATTACAACAACAAGGAATTATTTTTTAGTAGTTGTGTAATTGATCTGAGTTGAATCTAATGTTTTTGAGGAATATGTTATGAGTTATGATCTTCCTTCAGTTATTTGACAGAGGAATACTCCTACATGTTGGTTTGATTCATCACAAAGAAACTCAAATGGGTGCTCCTAGTCTTGTAGTTCCATAATAGGTAGGGTAATAAACTTTTCCATCAGCTCATAAAATTCCTCCCTAAAATCATCATTAAAAATGTAGTTATCTTATTTTAAATGTAACCTTGAAAGGGGTAGAGAAATATTATTAAAGTTCTTGATGAATCTATTATAAAACCCCATATTGCAAAAAAATGATATAATATGTTTAACGAAAGCGGGATATTGAAATGAATTGATTACTTTAACTTTAGACTTATCCACCTTAATTACTTTTTGTGAAATGACATGACCCAACAATATCCATTTTTTAACTATAAAGTGACACTTCCCAAAGTTCAAAATAATATTTTTCTCTATGAAAGTTTTCAATATTTTTATAGGTTTCATAATCAATAATCAATAGAGTTTACAAAAATAGTAAATTCATTCAAAAATACCAATAGGTAGTCTTCCATGTGATCTAATAAAACACTTACCATACACCACTAGAATGTACATGGATAATTGGATAATTTTAAAGGAATTATATTATAATAAAAGGCCCATAGAGGGTAGATAAATGTTTTTCTCTTAGTCTGTTGATGAAATGGTACCTAAAAATAACTAGAAAATCTATACCATAAATAGTAATGTGTCATTCATGCAAATATTTTTAGAATTTGGTCTATGAACAGGATGGGTAAGTGGTCTTTTTGGGTGACTTGATTTAGTTTCCCATAGTCAATGCATACCCTACAACTAATTTGGAATCTAAAAGGGATTAATTCATTATTCTAATTTTTCAAAATTGTTAAATTAGTTTTCTTAGGATCCACATGAATTGGACTGACCCATTATTAGTTAGAAATTGGGTATATTATGTCGGCTTCCAACAATTTTTCAATCCATTTTTAACAACTTCTTTAAATGTGGGGTCATGACTCTTTTGGGGTTGATTGATAGGTTTAGAGTCTCCCTATATAAAAATTATATAGGAACCAATCTTGTGGTTAATTCTAGGGATGCCTCTAAGGCTCCACCCTATGTCTTGAATGTTTCTTTTGAAAAGTTCAATTAAAATTTTCTCTTAGTTTTGTGACAGGTTGTTAGCAATGATCACTAAATTTTTTTTATCTTCATTAATATACACATATTTTAAATCACAAGAGATATGTTTTAGTTCTTAGATTGGGGGTTGTTCTAGAGATGATATTGAATTCAAATTTACTACTTCAAAATATTGAATTTCCACAGAAAAGGGTATCATATTATAATCATCTTGAAGATTGTGAAATAATTCCAAAGATATTTATTCTTCAACATAACTTCAACATTTTATAGTATTCACTTCTTCCTTGGTGTTTTCTTTATAATGTTTATATCCCAAGGCTAAAAATTCTCTAAACATACTTGAGTCTCATAAGGTATCAATACCTTTTTCATGGATAATTTCATGTTTTGATTTATTTTTAAGGGTTCTTCTTGGATTCAATAACATCAAAGTACACCTTACTATATTCTAGATCCATTGTGATGGTTCCTTCATGTATATTCTTAATCATCTTTTCCATAATTAGGAATGGTTTTACCAAAATTATGGTTGAATTCCCCAGTGATTTATATTCTTCCATTTTCAACAAATATAAATATACTGAAAATACAAATACTTCCACTCCCACTATCACATCCTCTAAAACTCCCACATTAATGATAGAGGATTTGTTTTCTAGTCAAGAAACCACTCTTGCGGGTTTCATTATACAAATTTTAAAGGATGAAAAGATAGATTTAGACATTAAATTAATGTAAGAACCAAGATCACATAATAAATCAACAAATTTTAATGAACCAACAGTGCATGAAATAGAGAGTCTCCCTAGATCTTGAATTTTTTAGCTAATGGTGGTGTGATCATCGCTAAAACCATTCGATACTACTTTATTATTTCATTCCCATTAAACCTCTTTATCTTGGTGATTTTTTTAGGAATTTGGTGTATTTGGTAATTTTATTTAAGTATTATAAGTGGAGTATATTAATTTATACGTTCTGAAATGTCTCCTTAGTCTCCTTTTTAAGTTTCTATTCCTTAATCTTTCTATATTATATAAATATATAAGGGAATATAAGGAGGTGTCTTTCTTCTCCATTTGTAGTCTTTGAAATGGATTTTTTGGTATTTTATTCCAAATTCATGTCTTGGGTTCTTTCACTATCTTCTCATCCTATTGTGTAGGTGGGGTGGGGTTCTCATCTATAACCTATCCAGAATTTATAGAAGTTTTATATTCACCTTATTCTTGTTCATATTGGGATTACATAGGTTCTAGTGCATATATATCCTTTCAACTCCTTGTGATGATCATGATCTCACTTTCCTTGGGTTTTTGGATCGTCTAAGATTGTAGTTTTCCTATGTTTTTGGATAGAATATCCATGATATTCTCAAATTTATTTGAAAAATCTTTTACTCTATATTTTATCTCCATTATCTATGTTTATTGAATTCATTTTACTAGTAGTGCACTAAATGAGGGATTTCAGTAGGATATTCTTTGAAAAGGTGGTGGATGGTAATATTTTTATTTCTAATTATTTTTTTATGGTTTAGTGTGGCTTCTATAATTACTATTGAAAATGGGGTGTATTATGAATTTGTGGACCTCTTTATCCCTAAGGGGATTTCCCTTACATTCATAGTTGGTGTTGTTGAAACTATCTTGGTTGGAATGTAGATGCATATCTCTACATACTCTATACCTCTACACAATGATCTGTGATGTGATGTGGTAATGAACATAAACCAGATACTTGAGGCAGGGCATATTTTTCATTCAATTTTTTCACAACTATCTGTCTTACAGGGTCTCTCAATTGTATTTTTTTGGTTTTAATCAATGTAAATGAGTCAAATTATTTTACCTCAGAGATTATTCTAGTGATTATACCTCTAGTAGCTAATTATTTTGAATTCTAAAAATATACACAATTAAGATCCTAGATTACTTGGGTGATTTATCAATCAAGGTTCCTCCTGATGATGTATCCAAGAGGATTCTATCATTGTCTACTAACCCTGGGTATAATAATACATAGAAGTGATGATATTATATATCTTATGGAGGACATATTTCCCACAACTCATTGAATATTTCCTAATATTCATAGATGGTCTCTCCAGTACCTTGTCTGATAGCATATATATCTTTATTTATTTGGTTCATTAGGAGGTTATGAAGAATATCTATATGAATATTATTTAAATATCATATCAGTCAGGGATATATCTAGGTTGTTGGCTATTAAACCATTATTTAAAATCTCCCTAGAGTGAAAAGCAGAATGTTTTCTACTTGAATTGTTCCTCCACCACTCTTATTTTCTTGAATGATAAAAAAACGTTGATGAACTCCTAGATATGATGGTTTGGGTCTTCTCCTTTATGAACACGAAACATGGGTAACACATGAATCCTATAGACTCACAATTCAAAATCATTTTGTTGTAATGTCATAGTCAATTGATTATTCTAATTGGAAAAGTGTGGGGATCAACAGTCCCTTAGGGAATGTTGTAGGTTAAGTTCCATGTTTTCAATGTTAAGAGTCATAATCCTGTCCCAAAAATTCATCTTTATCTTCGAGTCAAAATCTAATATTTTTTCCATTGGAGGTCCTAGTTATGTATGTAATGGGATTTATTTAACACCTTCTACCTAGGAACGAAACAAATTTTTGACACCAACTAGTCATGGGGTATATGAAAAAGATAATTGATTCCATATAAGGGTGTAGTAGGAGTAATAACACAATTTGTCTCCCAATTGTGGTTTTTTAAATCAAAATTTCATGAATGAGATGTTAAATTAAATAATTATAATTTATAATATTCATGATATTTCTTGAGATATGGAACATAAGATATCATCAATTAAAGATTAGCTAATTTATCTATAATTTTGATCATGTTCTATGATGGAATTTTTCAATCTAGATTGGGAAAAAGTGTTCATGTTCCATAAAAATGCGATTGTTGCAGGGTATGATTCTACTACCGTACCTTGTAAATCGTTTTACTTTACAGGGGCCCTTTCAGGGTCTATAAATTCTTCATTTTAAATAAATTGGCCTTGAATCATCAAATTCTTTGGTGAAGGTGCTATTACATTGGTCACTAATCCAAACACAATAAATAAAAGGATGGAAATTTTTTGGTACTTGATCCTTGGCTGTATTTCCTATTAAAAAAGGGTGAAACCCTAGTCTTATACTGATTTGAAAGAATGTATTTATCATTGTTAGAGTTTTTCAAAATAGAGGATGACCCCGATTGGAAAAGTCTATTTTCATGTTATTTTAGAGAATCAAGGGGATATCAATACTGTTTGGTGCTTAAAAAATCTTAATCTAAAGATAGGGATTTTACATATCTCTAAATGGAATGTTAATTTTAATCCTTTCAATCATAACCATTCCCTTGATCATGTTTGGACTAGGATATATGGTCTCCCATGGATCTACGGGAATCCTAAAATACTTAATGATATGGTCTCGAGAATAGGAACTCCCTTAAAGACCGATCAATGAAAAATTAATGGGGACCTTGGAATTTATGAAAGGGTTATTATTGAGTTCAATATGAAGTTACCACCACTAGATCATGTCTCCCAAGATGTCAATGATCACTTAATCAAGGTGCACATTGAATTTGAAAATAACGATTAGTATTGTGAACACTACAGGATGGTGGGTCATTATATAAACAATTTATGAATGGTTTAGAAGATTGTTAAACATTCCATTATATAAACTTCTTGGATGGAGGAATCAAGAGGAAAAAACCCATCCCAAGTGGAATATTTTAGGAAGGATACTACAGAACAAGCCAAAAAGGTGAAATGAAGTAAGACTGCTGGTTCGAGAAAGTCATCGATAGTTTTTCTTTAAGAGGAAGAACAACAACAGACTTGTCCAGATTCACTCAATGAGTCTCCACTTATAAAAACTGAGGCATTCAAGCAAAACATCAATTTAGATAAATCTTATATTAATTCAATGGACCTCACTTCAGATTTTTTTGACTGTAGTTTCTATGAAAGTTGAGGAATTTTTGGTCAAGAGGATCACATTTGATTCGAATGAGGGTGCTCATCTAGAAATTTATTTTAAAAAACCTATTCAATAGACTCCAGCAGTGAAAAAAGTGACAATAGGTTTTCAGGTTTCTCATTCACATGATACTTTGGTTGAGAATAATCCCTAAAAAGCAATATGAAAGAAAGAGTAACATGTCCAAACTGAGGTGGAATGGATGATAGAACTAAAGTAAATTTGACTTCTAACACTTCTAAGAAGAAAGAACCTAGAAAAAATGATATAAGGAAGCCTTTGGATCTAAAATAAAAAGTGGGACTTTCCACCAAAACATGATCAAAATGAAGATCCTATTATGGAATTGTAAGAAGTTGGCCAAACCAGGAATGATAGGTTCCTTCAAACTCATTATATGTATGTATAAACCAGAAATAATTGGTCATTCATAATTGAAGATAAAATCAATTATTCATGGCCCCCCCTAGACAAAAATGGATACTCAATTTTGGGTAAATATCAGAACTAATCCATCAATGAAATATTATGGCTTCTAGTGCATAACATTGTTGAAAACCCTTCTATATTTTAGAGGATGATGAAGTAATTACTTGTTGTTTTTCAAATATAGCAAAGAAAATTTTTACTTAGTTTTCTATGCTTCCAAAAAATATATTTACAGAAGAATTTTTTGGAGGAAACTCAAGGAGTTATCTTTAATTATCTCAGATCCTTGGGAAATTATAGGTGACATCAACTATATCCTTCATGTGGATGAAAAGTTACGTACTGTTATCAGCTATTGTTCATCGAAATATTTTTGGGCATGTGTCAATGTATCTAATTTAACTAAAATAAATCTTGTTAGTTCCATGTATACATGGTACGTAAGACATTTATATGGTATGAGAGAAAGTAAAATTGATGGAGCCTTTTTAAATGACGTCTCTCTTGGAATTTGGAAAACAATCTCATGCACCAATCTGAGAATACATAACTTAGATAATCACCCAATCTGGGAAACTTTTATTGATGATGTGAAAAAGCAGCCAATCCCTTTTAGGTTCAATAATGCTTGTAATGACCTACTAGATTGCTATCAAATTGTTCATGACACTTAGGCATCATATGTCAATAGTGACAACTCTCTAACATATATTTTGAAACTCAAAATGCTCAAGGCTAGAATGAAAAAATGGAGTAAGAAAAAATTCATCTTCCTTGATGAATATATTGATGCAATTGAATTATATCCACATGTTATTCAAGAATCCACCACTAATATTGACTTATCAGGAGACATCAATCAAAAAGAAATTATGTTATTAGGATTGAAACACCTTATCATGCTGAGGGATAGTACAAAAAAACATTTTAAGATCAAGTGGATCACTGATGGAGATGTAAACACAAAGATCGTCAATTCTCTTCAAAGGGTGAGAAGGGACAATAGACCTCTATCATTGCTAAAGGATGGTGATACAATACTTGATAACATATATTCAAATTCCAAACACATGGTCCCCTTCTACATGAATCTTTACAATGGACCATCAAGGAATGTGGATATTATGGAAGGAATTATTCCAAAATTGATTAATGAAGATGATAATAACTTTATAACCTCAACAACTATATATTTTGAGATCAGGGATGCTTTTTTTGGTCTCAATAGTGGATGTTCTCTTGGTCTGGATGGTTTTACCAACAACTTCATTCAATTCTACTGGTATGTCATTCAGAATGATGTTTGAAATCTTGTCCAGAATTTCTTAAAATATGGATATTTATCTTAGGGATTTAATGCTAAATTCATTACCTTAATATAAAAGGTTGAGAATGTAAGTGAGATCAGATAGTTCAGACCAATTTCTATTTTCAACAACATCCACAAAGTCATTACAAAAAATACATTCCCATTGACATGGACATATCTCAGAAAAAATTCTCTCATGGAATCAATTTGGATTTGTTAAAGAGATAATAATACAAGAATGTATAATAACTACTTCAGAAGGTTTGAACCTTTCTAGAATCCCACGAGGGGAGGAAACATTTCTCATAATCTTGAAATTAGGAAAGCATTTGACACCATAGACTAGGGATTTATTGGTTTGATTCTTAATGAGTTTGGATTTATCATGAGGTTCAATTATTGGATAAAATCCATACTTAGGTCTACTCATATATCTATTCTCATAAATGGGTCAACAAAAGGCTAATTTAAATTCTCTATGGGTGTTAGATAGGGGGAACCTCTTTCTACCATCATCCTTTCTATTACTAAGGAATGTCTTAGAGGATTATCCTGAATATGGAGGGAAAGGGTGATCTTTAAACTATCAAAGTGACTTGATGTATTTATTCTCCTTCTCACATTTTCTTTATTGACGAAATAATTATATTTTCATAGGGAGATATAAGTAGCATTAAAAACATCAATAATGTCTTAGTGCACAATAAAAGTGTCTTGAGATAAGAGGTTAACTGAGGTAAGTATTTTATTTGTCTTCGAAAGAACATATCAGCCTCCAGGATATCAAGTATGATCAATGAGTTGGATAAAAGAAGGATATCACCCTTTAATTCATCTTGGTGTTCCCCTATTCTGGGGAAAACCTCAGGATGATCATTTTACTATCATTATGAGCATATTAAGAAGAAAACTCTCTTTATAGAGGGATAAATCCCACTCAATGGTAAGAAGAGCATGTCTTATCAAGAATGTGGTGGTATGAAAGTTGATGTATATGTTCATGGTGTATTCTTGTCCAACCTATTTAATTAAATATATCAACACTACGATGAGAAACATCCTACAGAGTGGAATCATTCTTGAATGGAAAATTATCATAGCTCCATGGAAAAAATGTTATAGGCGTCAGGTCATCGGAGGCCATGGTATCAAAAAAATTGATCTCTTTAACCAATACCTGCAAGATTTTTTTGGAGACTCATAAATATAAAGTCTGATGAATTGGGATTCATCATATTGATATTCATAGATAAAAAATTTGAAGGAAAATTGAGATATTTCAAGGCATCTATTTGGCCTGGTTGGGGAAGATATTTTTAGAAAATTAGTAAGTACTCTCATTGGTTGGTGAGTTTGAATTACTCCCTTATGTTTTGGAAAGTCAATCGGATTGGATACCCTATTCTTGACGGGATTAATACCTTAGATCCATACATTGATAACAATATTTCCATAAAAGATAAACTAGATAATCCTGAAATGATACCTCAAGATGTTGCCTTGGATATTTCCTCATATGAATTTCTAAACCAGGAGTATATAATTATCTTGGAGCTATATCTAAATAGAATCATTGACTCAAAGAGTTTTTATAAGACACTTCTCCAAGGTATCTAGAAATGGATTGCGGTTTTTAGAAAAAAATGGCTATCTCCATCCAGATTCAAATTGATTTGGAGACTATCATTGAACAAGAATCCAGTCGATGCAATCATTCAACAAGTAATTATATCTCCTTATTTACATTGTGATTTGTTTCATGAACATCAGGAATATGTGGATCATTTATTTTTGTGTTTCCAAACTACTTCCTCTCTAAGTAGAGATGTTTTTGAAATATTTGAGATTTATCTTTCACTGGCTAACAATATAATGGACTTTCTATTTTCCTTAATGAGGATTCAATTGTCCAAAAAACTCACTACACTATTCAGTGTGGATTTTTCAGAATTAATTCATGTTTTCTGGAAAAGTAGAAACTAGAGAATTTATGAATGTGCCAACTTCAGATTGTCTACTTCTCATGCTAACATCAAGTGGGCTATTCAAAGTGATAATCTGCTGCATGAGGAATACTAAAGAAATTTATTACATGAATTATTTATAATTAGGAAACTAGAAATATATGGTAATTATAATAAATCTATTGGTTCTCTGGATGTTTTTAGGTTCCCCCTTTGTTGGTTGGATCAAATTCAACTCTGATGGGGCTTTAAGGGGCAACCCAGGACCAACTGGTTATGAGATTATTTTATAGATCACAATGCTTATGTTTTGGAATGTTTTCATGGTCCTTGTGAAAATGTAAAATCTTTAGAGGAAAAAATGATTGAGTTTATCAATTATGACTTAGTTTCAAGTCAATGAAGTCGGAATAACATCTATTTTGAATCTGATTATAAAACCATCATCCAGGATGTAAGGCTAGTTTATATTCATCTATCTTGTCGGATGAAAACTAAATGAGGGAACTATCATTAATGGCATTATTCTATGAACTACATCATCACACATACCTTTAATGAATCCATCCAACCAGTATATCACCTTTCATACAATAGAGTGTCTGATGAGATTTGTTTCTATTCTAATATTATTTTTTATTACATACTTCAAATGTTCTAATGGGATATTTGTAAAATTACCTCTTTCAGACTCCTGTAATGTGGATTTCTAATATTAAGAGCCTTTGAGATGAATTTTATCAAAAAATAATAATAATTAAATTACTAGGTAATAAGGGACTTAGATTTTGATGTCAATAATAGAAAAAAGTGGCTGGATTTTAGGTTTGGCTTCCCTTTGATAGTTCCATCATGTCCCTTTTTTAAATTGAAATTTTTGTATTGATAAATTAGTTTAAAGAACAGTTTAGAAATTATTTTCCTTGTCTACCTTTGATTAAAATTGATTAACAGTGAGAATAATCCATCCAATTTTCTTAGTTGGACTATTCTCCTTCTAGAGTGTGAATGACATAGTGAGTATCCCCTATATCAACTAGGAAATTACTACTCAGGATTTAAGGAAACTAAGGGCTCAGATTAGCCCATTATGTCTTCCCCATGTGTTTAGAAATCACTAAATAGTTCTCTTACTGACACAAAATCACCCAATCAGTGTGATCCAATAGAAAGAAGAGGGAGAATAACTTTTCTAATCAATGAAATTTTAGAATGTTCATATCTAAAATAAAAGTACAATTATATCCCATTAAAATTATGAAATCATAAACCAAAATCCATTTAACAAACTAATTGAGCAGAAGAATTTAATAAAACTGGAACTCTAGAATTAAAAAAGATCACCTCCCCTTCACCCAATAACAAGAAGTGTATACCCATCCATTAAAAAGAATAAATGGTTGTAGATGAGGCTGAAGACATAATAAAAAGAGAAACAAATTAAAGTAGTGTAAATAGAGTGTCAAGCATAAAAAATGGGTTTCCTCCCCTTGCTGTTCTCTATTCTCCCTTGGTAGTGGTGTGGCTTATAATTTTATAAAGGTATAGAGGAGAGCCTATAACCCCTAAAATTATTGTGGATATCTCATAAAAAACTCACAGAATTGAAATGTGGTATCTTCAAAGATACACCTGAGGATCTAGGCTATTTCCAAATCTGGTGTGGAAGTAGACTACGTGGGAATAAAAAAAGGGATGAAGGGAGATGAATTGTTCTAAAGAGAATGAATTATAAAGGGCTCAAGGACTATTATTATTTACTAAAGATGATTGAAACAAGATCATCCAAAAAGAACAAGGAGGTGGAAAGTGACCTCATTGCCCATGCATGGGGATATAATGAGAGATCAACTGTTCAGAATGAAAACTAGATGATTGAGTGTGGAGAATACATGGAGCCAATACAAGATGACGAGAAGATGTGTGAATTTTTACTGGAGCAAGAAAGAGAGACGGTAATCGTCAAAGAAATATATGATGAGACTCATGTGTTTGTATGGGAGCTCATCATCCATTATAATTAACATATGGAATAGTAGGAATTTGAAGTCAAAACCACAAAGGAGGGTTATGAATGGATTGTTGAGATAATGATTCAATTGAACCTCACCATGGAACAATGTTCTTCGATTAATAAAAGTATCACATTTTGTTATGGGGATTTAATGAGAGGAATATTGATGTTGAATAATTTATTCAAGAATGGGAAAAAATGATATACTATTTCAATGACCTCATCATGGATGACTTGGTCAAGGAGGCCCCTCATTTTCATTAGAGGATTTATAGAGTTCAGGCTTCTAATAGACTCAAACTTGATTTTAATAATTCAGTAATTTCTTATGGTATTGGTTGAATATTTTCCTCAAACTAAACGGTTTCTGATTTTTTCTTTAAAAGTTATTTGAATAATTAAAAAGTTAATTTTTTAAAAAAATCAACTACACATCCCTCTATCATACAAAGACACATGGATTGATAGATACATTTAATATGAACCTATCAGAAATCTCTAAAATATGGCGGATAAGGATAACAAATATTTGATTGAAAAGATCTTACATACCTTGTAGGCCTACTAGAACACAGTCCTTACTACCATATGAGAAACCATGTATTCACTTGTTTACGAAACATAGGCAGCCTTTCCCATTGAGGCCGAATTTCCCTCTGTCCACATTTCCTTATATGTTCATATATCCAAAGATGAGAAATCCTAGAAATGGTTGGATGGATTATAATAACTTAATGATAAAGTATTACAAACCTTGCATCACTTATTGGTCCATGAAAATCATATAGAATGAGATTTTAAAAAGAAGATCTACCTCTGTTCATTTCTCTAAGGAAAACTAGTACTGGTCCACAGATCTCTAATAATACTATGGATGAAACCTAAAAATCTTGAGACAAAGTGGGATGAACCTTACTCCATACAAAAGGTCAACTATAAAGAGATTATTCCCTAATCTAGATGGATAGAGAGATCATCACAACCCCTATGAATGCAATATTTCTCAAGAAATAACACATGTGATAAAATATTATGTATCATCTCTATTTCATGACATTAAAAGGTGTAGTTAGTTTTTGTCGCATGACCTTATTAAGTGTGACATGTCATCCAAATTGCAAGATGATAAATTACATAACACTAAATTCCTTTCTATATGAATTTAAACAATATATCATCATGGTCCAATATGCATGACCATAAAAGGATCACAATATGGTTCTAATTGTATGATCTAAAACTACAAGACATAATAGTCTGAGCTGTAATTATTTAAACTACATTTCCTAACATTATATTCACAAGATGTTAAACGGTATGAAAATTTCCTTACCAAGTGAAAAAAACATTATGGTTAACATCCTCGTTAAATGATGTAAAACTGTGTATAATTTCAATCCATGGTTGATCAAAACATAATATTTGGTGTTGGTCTTCCACCACACCTTTAATTCATGAACTACATGTGTCTTGATTCCTACTACCACAAGATATGTAGTGATACTCAAATCATCAATACTAGGTATAGTCGCAACATAAATGAATCAATAACTATATGTGGATTGATTCTCATTTCCATGAGATATGTAGTGATTCCTAGAACTCATGTCCTTGGCTCATCTGTGGGGTAAAAAATTACCCTCTCTTATAAACAACAAAAATCTATATAGAATACCTTCATTCAATTTCTCCCATCTCAGAGCCCATCATAGAAAAAATAAGATTCCTATCCTATATGTAGAAAAAAATCTATATAGGGGATATCACACTGCATGGAATGTATCAGAACAAATGTTTTATTTATGATTGGACATATTACTTAAACACATCATACTCCTTGTCCTATGAAATTTAGGATATCCATAATATTTCCTCGGCCATCAGTAATAAGAATTCAGAGTCCTAAATAACCCTTTGTCTATCTATGATGTAATACACCCTAGTTGGCTTTTCATAAGTCTCCCACCTAAAGGTTCTATGAGACAAATGATTCCAATGTTTGACAATGCAGTAATATACCCCAGTCGGCTTTGCATAAGTCACCCACCAAAAGGGTCTATGAACCAGAGGTACATTGTTCTCCAGGAGAGACATGTTATATCTTTTAAATCCTCATCAACATTATTTTGGGAACCCCTTTTGGAACATTAGTCTATGGTACATCCTTTTATTTTTCCCTATACCATTTATCCTGATACAAGAACCCCCAAGATTATGGATTATGATTTCGTTCCTCATTTTCAAAGTATGTTAGGGTAGCATTGGCCCAATCAGCCTTCCAACATTTATCTTTTCTATAACAGTTCATCCGTACTATGTGTCGTTAAACTAAATGGATGATGTCCTCAACAAATGACACTAAATTTCAAAGTTTTTTTAGTACTATGTATGCCTTTATTAACACTTTTAAGAGATACATAGAGACACCTGGATCCCACATCCATGTCCATCTACCAAATAATCATAATATTATTATCCTTCATTTTTATCACCTTAGGTGTGGAGGTAGAAAACTTTTCCCCACCTTGTATATCACACTGATCCAAGATCACATGAGATTCAGAGTTTTGGTAAATGATTCCCCACATGATCAAGGCATATCAATTCACATCATGGTTACTATGGTCTTAGTCACAATACCATAAAAGGCACATTAGATGTCCTTATCAATTGATTTAGTTAAAGAAAATTTAACAACTATGTGTGGCTTGAATCCTTCTATTATAGGTTACAAAGTGACCCATAGGTCTTTGATCTTTGGTCCAGCTATAATACTTCCTTTTCATGTTAGGGAACCTTGTCCTTGTTGCATGAATTTAAATGTCATGGTTACTTAAAAAATATGTATTGATTGATTCTCATTCCCCTGAGATACGTAGTGATGACCAAATCCTAAATATCGGTCCAACCACAATATGAAAAATTACCCCACTTTCATATGTATGAGTTAGATCTGTATGAGAGGATCCAACATTGGTTATAACCCAATTCTTGTGCCTATATTAAATGAAATACCCTTATCCATACAAGAATTAAATCAGTATGGGGAATATTTTCTAAAATTAACTGTGTCTTGATTCATTCTCTGATGAGATCTATAGTGATTCTAGGGTCCTATAACTTGGTCCAGCTATAATAATCCTTTTTACGTAGAGTCACATTTTTTCCTTACCACACGACTTTAAACTGCATGGATGATGTCCTTACTACATGAAACTAAACTATATAGTTTCCTAGAACTACGTATGGATTGATTTTTACTCTGATGAGATATGTAGCAATGCCAAGGTGCTATGCCCTGGTCCATACACAATATAAAATTGAAATCCTCTTTTCCTACACATTGGTTAGACCTATATAATAAAATAATTTCTCCCCATTATTGATAATTTTTATATGAAATTATCCTCCCATATTTAGGTAATTTCCTCCAACAAACCATACTATGTGTCTAAGACAACCCAAACATCTATAAGCCTTCCCTGGACATCAGTAGGGGATTTTAAGGTTCATGAGGATTCCCTTTTCTTACTATGGATTAATACACCCAGTTACCTTTTCATATGTTTCCCAGTAAAAGGGTTTATTAGCCAAGATGATTCCACTATTTAACTACAAATTAATATTCCATAGTTGGATTTTCATAAGTCACCACCCAAAGGGTCTATCAACTAGAGGTACATTCATCCATAGGATATTCATTTTCTAACTTCATAATTCCCAAAAATGTTTTCATCCTATGTCACTCTTCAGATTTGGAGGCCGCCAGATTAATGCTTAAAATACCCCCCCTCATACTTGAAAATGATAGAACGTACTTGAACATATTAACAAGAAAGGGTGAAATCAATAATCTCCCAGTCATAGCTAAATGACCACAAAATTTGTCCCTAATTTCCATTCTATAAGATGTTAAAATGCATGTCTCACATCCCGGTTTCATGAAGTTAAATTGCACGATGCTTCAACCCTTTTCAGAGAGGGGCCTCCCCCCTGATGTTGATCATATAATTTAATTTAACCTCATTTAAAAAACCCAAAATCATGTAGGATTAGTCTATTATTTATGGAAAATTCCAATAACTATTATCCCTTCATTTATATGATCCTTCCCTTAGTAAACCACCCATTATGGTTGTGAGAAATGTAATTCGTTAGAAACTACCTGGCTATCAAAAATGGATGGTCAGATTCCGAAAGAAACCTTTATATGACTATACATTAATACTACACAATTTTATTTTCATATGTTTCCCACCAAAAGTTCCTATCATTCAAAGGATCACACTATTTTATTATTCAGTAATAGACCCTTGTTGGCTTTGTATAAGCTGCCCACAAGAAAGAGCCTATCAACTAGAGGTATATTCATCCATAAGAGATACCTCTTCTATCTTCATAAACCCCAAACAATAGAAACATGATAGAAACCTCTTTTCAAATATGATCATTGGTATTTACTTATATATTTTTCTCACATCATGTTTCAGATATATAAACAATAAAATCATGACTCAAAATTCCCATTTATATATCTGAAGAATGTCGGATCATTTTTGGAAATAAGCATTATTTGGGTCATCATTCCAAAAATCAAGTTCAAATTTTTTCGACCTAAAAAACCATTCACATTAGTCTATATTTCATGACTTTAAGCTACCCAAAAAAAGAGACACAGTACTCTCTAGGTTGAAAACCTGAAAAGGGAACCCGGGGTAAAAGTTGAGTCTCATCTTACTAGACCAATTCTATATAAGGTTTAGGAATGAAAAAAGAAATTAAATGATTAAAGGAAAAAATAGGATAGATACTTTCAAAGGTATTCCGAAGAAGAAGACAACTCTCACCCCCTCAATATATTTCGTATCAGACTTAGTAAAAAATTAGGATGATAACACAAAATACACAATTATTATAGGAGTTTTCATAAGACCCAAGAAAAATTCAAACTATGGTCATTAAGTCCAAATACATATGAAAAAATTATATCACTTCCTCACCCATATAGTTTTAGTTATAAAATGATAAAAGGAATGTAATGGATCATTTTAAAAGTTATATAATAATTATGATGAAGATAAGAATGCATGAACATATGATTGGAAAAAAATCATTTTTATTTATTTTCTAAAATGCAAAGGAACTTCCATATGATGAAGAATATAGGAAAAATTGTACAAGTGGTCATTTATATGGACCTTGATATTTTGAGCCATGGATTGAGAATTTTCTACTAATTTCAAGAACCCATCTAGTTCTGTGGCTTCAGTATGATGATGACTCTATTTATCCACAGTCATAGAATCCTCACCTTGTTCCAATAACCTCTTTATATAATGGTGGATTTTGACCTTATCTTCTTTTATGTAATTTATTTATTCTTTATTATGTTTCATTTTGAGATATTTCTCATCTAGATGGTTCTTATTCACCTCCACCTCCTTGGCATGATTCTGCTTCACTCGGGACATAGTGACCCTGAGATCTTCAAACAAGTCTATTAACTATACCTCAACATGAAATGACATTTCCTCCACTTTCCCTTTCCAAATAATCAAATTAAAAACATGGTGGATCATGTTGTAATCAAACCCTCTATACCCTAAATTAGAAAACATGGTAGGAAGTAAGTGAAGTCGTAATGGTAGGTCTTCAAGATGCAGCCATGAGACTATCTTACAGATGTCTTTACAAATGATATGTGGTGTACTATGAAGAAAATCCTAATAATTTCTTTCATAGGGAGAGGTATATTTTTGGATCAACACATTCAGTGAGGCACCCTGCTCTACTCCCTTTTCAATAGTATCCTCATCACGTACTAGTGTTGAATGAATGGGAACAGAAACCCCCACCTCCTACTTGGCCATCAATGTTGATGGAACTGAGTAGTAGGTGGCACCCCAGATTAACATTAGGTTTATAATACACATAAAAGGTAGTAAAATAAATAGAGAATTTAATCACACTCACTCATTTCTACATCTCTGTCTAGAATTGATTCCTCTTTAAGATCCCTTTTCGCATCACTTTGTGTAGAGTCCTCCTGACATAGAGTGTCCTTATGAATATTCCCAGTGATCGGGCTGGGGGACATCATGGATCTACCACATTGTGGTTATAATCCATCACCCCTCATCAATGGAGGTTGAATAGACTTGGAGGCATTGGTCCATAATTTCCTTGTAAACTTTCTCTATAGAAAAATTCAAACAATTCAATATTCGGTGTACGAAATCAAATGAAAAAAGGCTGACTATATTTGAAAATGAAATAAAGAGAAAAATGTTGTCTATCCAACACCTATTAAATTAAAAGAGATAATATAAAGAGGTGGGAAGATTAATATGTTTTAAGCTATCTAAAATTCACTTTATTTCATTATACATTTCTTCAAGTATCATAGCTTCCTCACAAATATGGGTATCCAAGATGAGTAAATCCTTACTCAAACATTCTCTTCCATAAATTCTATCTACCAACCTCTCGGTATGCACAAATTATTAAAAAAATAGTAGGGTTAGGATAAAAAATTTCACCTTTATCAAACCATCTAGGATCCTCATCAAACCCTTCTAGAGTAGAGACAGTGCTAGTGGTGGTTGTTTCAAGGTCCTCTACTGTATATGGTAGGTCTAAAATATCACAAGGATGAAGGTTAGTGACCAAAACATGAAACCTTATGATATACATAAAACATTACCATGTCCCTATCCCCCATCTACAATTATAGTATATGGTATAGTTATATCTCTTTGCACGTCATCCGTCAAAGGGATGGATTTATCAGCACCAGTTTGTGCCACCCCTCTTCCTCCTCTGAGATTCCCCCCTCGATCCTCGAAATATCAGTGCATGAACCCTTAAGGGATGAATGTGAATAAGATCCTAAAAAATGAAATTATGGTCAAATGAGTTTGTTAGGAAAGTCATGAGATAAAATGAAAGTGAAAAAACTTACTACGACACATATGACTTGCCAACTTCTCTACCCACCACCATTTCATTTCTTGATATGGAAAGGGATCTGTGTTGGTCCTGTAAGTAATGGGAACTCGAGGTGGAGGTTGATGAGACCCTCCCACCATTTCCTCAAACATCATCCTTTGATCCAAGGATAGTTCCAGGTATTCAAGCGACTCAACTACTAACCATATAGGGATTCTTGTGGGCCCATATCTTAGAAACTTGATCACCTTTCCTGATAGTTATTATTATTCTACCACAAATTATGATACAGATCCCCTAAAATTTATAATGGTCAATAAAGGATAAAAAATACAAGATAGAAAATAGAGATACCCCACCAGTGTTAACATAGTTTTACCATTACCCTTTATATCGACCGTCTATCCACCAATGGTAGCTTGATCCAACATGTTATATACTTTATTTGTGACAAAAATTCATTTATTAGTAAAATCTATCAACATTTATAGCTCTCGAATATAATAATCCACCTCTGTAAATTTATTTTTAGTTTAAATACTGAAGGGTTCTAAGATATGCCCTAGATCTAGGATGCATATGTCATCCTATAGAAATACTCACATGTCTCTGATGTAGTGGGTTATGTTCTGCTAATCTTGGATCAGTAGGGGTATCACATAAAATTATTCTCATGTGCCTTGCTGTAGGGAATACCCAACATATTTTGGCCTTGAAGCCCTTTCAGACAACTCTTCTCTTATAGTATAATAGGTGACTGGAACTCATGTCTCCTATGAACGGTGATGACTAAACTGCTTTAGTCTAAAAGATGTATTTTTTTCAACGCTATCCTATTACGTTGTAATGACCCGATATTTCTTTGAAGTATTTGAGATTTAGCATCATCACCTTTGGGTTGAATCTTACTACCATGATTTTAATAACTATTAGTTATCATAGCCACAACTCAAGGAATTCTTGTCGTAAATTCCCCTTAGGGGTAGGAATAAACCGAATCACTTGCATATCCATATTCTAGCCTAATCTATGCACTTGATAGAGGCATCTTGATTGAAATTTTAGATACCTACAAGGCCATAATGATTCAGAATTTTTAGGCTATCATCAACTTTTTTCTCAAGCCAAAAATTCATGGGGGAGAGACACTTGACTATTGCAAATACTTTAATTGGTGTGTAAATCGATAAAAAGAATACTCTTCATATATGATCTCACTATTAATACGAGATTCCAGTATGCTGTCTCTGAATGAATTAATGTACAAAATCAAATTGTCATCAAATTTTCAATTGTCAATGAACATCCTAGAGGGAGTGTTACCATATGAGAATAAATAAAAGTCTCTCAATATATTCATACCCTTATCACTTTATCATTATTCAATGATAATGAATAGATATGAGAAATTGCATGGAAAAATATGAGAAAATAGCCTCTAGGTACTTGAAATACACTTACATTAGTGTAATAGATTAGGTGTGTTGAAATCCACACCCACATCACTTGAAGTGGCCTTGAAACTCAGAATGGGGCCTTCCTGGTGTACACATGTAGTAAAAACCATTATATCTTCTCTAGAATAGGGGTATCTAACTCTATGTGGCTCCCTTCTACAAGTTTGGATTCCATAAGAAATGTCCCTAGTCTTACACCGTCATTGGAATCATGGACTAGTGGTAGGTAGATATTTACCCATGTCATGAGAAAGCTGACTAGATAGGTACTCACAAAAACACCATATCTTACCTTGTAACCCCAATGGGTATACTATAATTTCTTTAGTAAGGGATATAATTTTCTAGGATTGCTTCAATTTTATAAAGTAGGGCATCCCGTAGGGTGTCGACAAGTGGGACCTTCTCCTTTTGTCTTAAAAAAGGACTTCATCCATGCATCAGGGTGAATATCTCCCCTTGGGAGAGGGTCTCCCTTTTTAATCTTCCAAGAAAACTTCAAAAATTCATAGGGAGAAGTAGGTATCCTTTTAGTATCACACCAAGGATAAAATCTTCATACATGTCGCCGAGGATAGAGGATCCAACTATCTTATAGATGTACCAAGGGGAAATTTTCTCTTTTCCATGTGTGAGATGAAAATAATTTTTCTAAGGTATCTATTATCTCAATAGATTTGGGATAATGTCTGGGTTCTTGTAAACATATGTTTTCCCAACCAAACAACCACCTAAATGATGATATATTGTTGCTCAGTCTAAAATTCTACAGAAGTTTGGCACACCCAGTACACCCACACCCATTCAAGAATTAATCCATCTCCAAAGTGGAAGTAGCAATACTCTATCAATATTTGTTATTGGTCTATCTTTTAACCTTAAAGGGGTTACTCATAGCGGTGAGGTTTCAAATTTTGGGTGTGAGGCTTCAATTCCGGGGTAACACCACGATGGTGCATGATATATGCAGTAGGAATTTTTTACATTATTGATGAATAAAACATTGGAGGAAACATTATTGATAGAAAAAGTGGTAAATTCCATGAAACAAGACTTTAAAAAGTAAATCCAAGCCTTTGGGATGAGAGCATCCCTCATAAGTCCATGATCATACAAAGTTAGATAGCCACATCATGGGTACTCATGCTAGTACCATGTTATGTTCTTTGTTAAGTATGGGAGAGTGGAATCACTCATTTCAAAGAAATCTAGACCAAAAATATTAATTACCCCCAAGACATATGCAATATATTGTTCATGGGAATCCATAAGATTAAACATTAAATATTTTCAAGGATACATCAAGATTTTCATTAAAGTCAAAATCTTAGTTTCGAAAAATTCCAAAAGTTTGGCAAAGGATAGGAACATACATAGGTCACTCACATAATAAACTCATCAAATTGACCTCACAATGGTACCTATCCAAAATTAACTTGTATATTTTCCTATCCTAGGGCTCTATAGTGTGTTGACTAGGTCATACAAAGATCTTGTGTGAAGGATCTTATTTAGAAGATATGTGAAGATGAAAATCATGTCAAGACTGCATGAAATACATGCATGATGTGTGTATAAGAATGAAAAAGTGGAAGGAAGAATTCATTATATTTCAATGTTATTTATAGAAGTATCTGACCTACACACCTAACTTGTGCACCAGACCTACGCACCATATCTGTGTTGGTAACCTGCACATATTACCTGTATGACCTTGACAATCTTTTCCTCCCTCTACATCAAGAGTAGACCCTGGTATTTTGATTAGATCTAATCCAGAGGAGGTCTTTTTATGAATCAATATTTTGACATAATGGATGAAAATATGCAATGGAAAGTGTCTTAAGAATTAGAATTGTGAAGATACCCAAGAGGGATTAAGGTAAATCACTTAAGTTAGCCTGTGCACACCTAGATTTCATGCTAGATGGCCTGTGCATGACAACCTACACGGATCAACCACCCCTACATGAAGAACCCATGCATGGTACCTGCAGTAGGTATATATGTGGAAATCTTACTTTGACCAGGATCCCTTGTTTTCCTATAAATAAGACCATGAGGATCCTCATTTGAGACTCTGGAGGAAAAATACGAATCCCCAAAGATCTATTCACACGTTCTCTTTCCCCAGGCACTCAAAAATCATTCTGGTATCCACCCAAAACCCAATAGAAGAGGTAATTATGGGGTATAATTGGATAAAAGTCAATATGTGGTCTAAAAAACAAGACACAAGCATAAGGACTCCTTATCCCCTAGTTTAATAGTACTAGCATGAAGGTTCCACCCCAAATTTGGGACCTGTGCGAGACCATTCTTGGGACACCTGTGGAAACCCTTTATACCTAGAGAAAATCTTCACACAAGTTTTTTCCCCAGGTTGTCCATTTACCAAGGCACCTATAGATCATGTAGGCATACACCTACATGAAACACTTCCAATTCCTAATAGGTCACCGGATGCAAATCACAATCTTCTCTCCAAGACATGACCTAAGAGAGACACCATCCAAGCACTCTTTCAAGCCACCAATGGGAGGGATACTCTTTCTTAGGATCTCTCATATTATGGGGGACAAATTGAATCATATATTAAAGCCTCTAGAATTCCATGACCACAGTGTGAGACACACTAGTGTTTCTCCTATTCAGTTATGAATTCCTTCAGTCACATGTTTCCCATGCTTTTCCAAACTAATGGGTAGGGTCCTCGAGGTGCATGTAGTTATTAATATCATCGGTCATAAGGACCCTGACCTTGAGAATAGAGTTATGGACCTATTTATCATCAATATTAATGCAATGAAAGTGTCCTTCCCTCTTATTCTCTAAGACCAGGGACTCTCAGTTCTATGAGAAGAGGGATAGGATCATGAATTCCTTTCCCTTTGACGGTTAGTGGATTATCATCCTCCATTCCCTAGAACCTGAAGTTGGGAATCCATCATAGAGTAAGCCCCTAGACTTTTATTTTGGTTCATAGTCAAGTGATTAGTAATATGTGAATATAATAGTTAGAAAAAGAGGAGGATATGGGCACTTCAAGTCCCTTTATTGTTATCCCATATCACGAGCCTCTTCCACTAGCGGAAGAAGGATCAGGCAGTTTGCCTGATATTCTTCTTTCTATTATATCTCACATCCGAGAATGACTCATGTCATCTTATAGGTTATCTATGATCACAAAATATAAATGGTCATAAGTGTGTCTCAATAGAGAATCCTTTTCAGATCTTCCTCCCACCTTCTTTCAGAGGGACTCCATAGGCAGGGGTCCTAACATCCATGTGTCCAACTCAAAGGAATTCCTCTTAGGTGTAATACCCAACCAAACCCCTCAAGTGGGAATCATTTAAAATAGTGTAATCCCTGAAATCATTCCTAAATCCTCTCAAAGGGATACATTAAATTTTAAAACAACAATAAGAGGCCCTCCACAGGTATGGGTCATCATAACCGAACTGCATGAGCTTTGACTCCCATCCAAATGGGTTACGTAGGAAACCTCCCTGAGGTCCAAAACCAACACCCAAAATAAAACCTAATTATATCATGGAAACATTAACAGTAGGATCATGTCTAACATGGGATCTCATATACTTTCAGTTTCTTTAGGACACTTTGACAAAATTCCCACACCAAAATTTGGAAAGGAACCTTTAACATGGACATCATTTATACATGATGCTAAAATGCATGGTTTGGTCTTCCTCACATGAACTTAAAAGGTAAAATATGTATCATTAAGTGGAACATAACTACATGGGTTTTTATTCTTTTCATAAGGATAAATAAGAAACCCAACTTATGGGCCAGATCTCAATATTGAAATAACATTCATCTCCATGGATGATGGTAAACTTTAGAGTGCCCCACTGCATGGCTTAATACTAGAATCATAATAATAAAAGAACAAGGAATATCGAATTTTATGAAATAGGGTACTTTAAATGGAGAATATTGGATACACATAGAAATACCCATTTATGAATAACCTTAGATACATAAATATTATTCCAATGTTCATACTTGCTAATAATTATTTTTTAATTCAAGGGAAACCTGTTTCATACGTGGGTATTAATGAAGGATTTGTGAATATGAATGAAATATTTAAGAGAGTCTAGTATGAATAAATAATTATCACCAAAATGGTGTGATGAGCCCAAACTCCCATCTGGTTGACCAATGTGATTCCATAATTATAATTAGAACCATTTCCCAATGACCACCTGCCTTTAGTAGGCAGGTTCATGAAATATTTCAAATATAGGACCCATTGGGTGTTTCAAAATCCATGAAAAAAACCCATTAAAAGACATTTTAAAATTATTAATTATATATAAAATATTTTGAAACAATTAAAATCCCCACAATGATACTGTAAACAAAACTTGCAAACATTTTTTTCAAAAACAATATGGAAGAAAATGTACCCATTTAGAGAGAATGAAAATTATTCTTTACATCATTAAATTTTATGAAGAAAAAAAAAATAAACATCTTAGAAATGAGGGTGAAAATTAATAATAATATAATAATGTAATATAATAAAACCATATTTTAAAACCATTTTCATAGAGAACTGATTATTACTCAAGAAAATATGTATTTTTAAGAAAAACTTTGTACAACTTAAAGAAAATTTTAATATAAACACCTTGAAAAAGAGAAATTTAAATTGAACTTCATATACCATTAATAAAATATATTTTGTGATATTATATATTCTAAAGGTATTATATAGATCATTTAAATGAAATTAGGTTCATAAAACATAACAGGTCATAAAGAAAGAAAATTGAGATGAAACACCTTTACATCATCGTTATCTTTTCAATTGAAAATCCATGAATGGTATAACATTATATATATTTGTAAATAAATTATATTCCCTTAAAAATTATGATAATAGAAATCTATGTCCAATATATAAACCACAAAAATGAAGTAATTGGAGAATAAACATCATATCTCAATGAAGAAAAAATGAGATGTAAAAAACCTTACCTTTAGTCCCGCTTATTTGAATGCAATCTAACATACTATATATAAAAATTAATATCTTAATTACCTATTTCATAACCTTATTAATACATATAATGTTTTATAAACTTCATTTATAATCATTTTTTCTAAATAAGTTTTTGAGATATATTTTATTTTTATCATGATATGTTATTAGCTTCGATTGTTTGTTTAATAATAGTTTCATAACAGAGGTGATGATACATATATTTAGATTAAAAATGTATGATTATAATATTAGTTTCATTAACTAAATATATATTTTATAATTATTTATAATTTTCTAATTTAATTTCATAATTACTTTATTTATGATTCATAGTGATGAAGTTGGTGATGAGCTTTGTTCGATAACTTTAACGAATGAGGGGTGATATTTTAATAAAGGGTTAGATATTAATATTTCCATTCCAAAATAATAATATTAATAATTTTGTTATTATTTAACAATATCACTATTAATTATTTTTCCTTAGTTATACATGATGGAAATTTGTTACATTATTCATATAGGTGGTTAAATCGAGCCAAATAAGAACATAATATAACTGATGGGTGAGTATGGATAAAAAATTGATTATTTTGAATAATTTCATTATAAAATAAGAATAATTATATTATTTTTATTTTATTAAAGTGGTAAACTATATTTTATGTGATATGGATAGATAATAAAATACCATAGTAAATAATCAAATACAACACTTTCATGAAGGAGGTATTCTACACATATCCATGATAAATGCATTCAATTTCCATAGGTCATTAGGAATATATGGAATGGTTTATAATTTAATAATGTTAATAATTTTATAATTTTTAAAATAATTCTTTAAATAAACTTTTAAAACCATCATTGTAAGGTGGTGATGAAAAATAAAGCATGTCATTCATAATGATGATAGTATGCACATACACATGATGAAATTTTTAGTTTTAGAATTATTTTAGTGAAATTTAAAAAAATAATAATTAATTAGTATAATATAATGTCTACATATTATTAATATTACTTCATAAAAATTTATTATACAAAATATGATCGAGTAGGAATAAAAAAAAGTAAGAGAGCTCAGCTGAAAACATTACCTCTCTATTTGGATGTTCTCCCTTGGGTAACACCATAAGGACCCTTAACATGGTATTTTAGAAAGATCAATTATTATAGTAAATGATTAGAGATTGTATAATATACTAAGATAATGTTTGGGTTCACCAAATTTTTGATAACGAGTGGAGAAATTGGATGGAGTGAGATCATTTTGCAAATGATGGGAATGATATTTTTTGTAAATATAAACTTTTAATATCAAGAGAGCACATTTCTCACATGGAATGTAAAGAAAATATAGAAATAATGGATTGATGTATGATTTGGGGTTTTTTCCCCCAAATATTCATCTTAAAATATGTTTTAAACAGTTTTTTTAAGTATCTTATGCTTGGATGTTTCACTTTTACCATTTTTGGTTTTTACTGTGGTAATAGATTTTTACCTAATTAATTTACCTTTAGTTACTAAATATAAAATGAGAATTATTAAATAATTGGAAAATAAATATTCTAAATATTAAATCAATTTTTGCAATTATAACATCTTTGGGTGGGAAAAATTAATTTTAATATTAGCTCACATAAGTAAAAAAAACATTTTTAGAAAAAGTGTAATTTTATTATTAAATAGTATGATTAAGATAAAATTATAAATATTTTTAATTTATATGAAAAAAATTGTTTATTAGTAGTCAAATTATAGTTATATTAATTTTATAAAAATAAAAAAAATAGAATTCTAAATTTTGAATACTTAGTTAAAAGAAAGTGAGAAAAATGGATTTTATTAATGTAAAATATTAAATAAGTTCCATAATGTAAAGAATGGGTTTTATAATTTGAAAAATACAATATTAAATTATTTATTTTACATTTAAAATATATAATTTTTATATAAAAAGTATTCATAAAATATAAAATTAATCTTTTATTTTTATAATGTCTTAAAGTGATAATATTTGCAAAATCGGTATTTCTACTATTCCACCACAATTCATCCTTTTCATAAAAATATGAAAAATTCCATGTAATATAATTATAAAATGTTGAATTCAATTTTTTTATAATATTTATTTTCTAAAATCTATAAATTTAAATTTTAAATGAAAATTAAAAAAATCCAATTTTGTTGAAAAATGTTCTTTTCAAACATTATTTATTATAGATCTATACATACTAGTGGATGATGTGAAATCATTGTATAATAGTTAGTGTTTTTTATAAACCATTGATTCACCCCCACCACTTTGTGGTGGTAAACTCTCTCTTGGTCCTGTTAGTTAGTATGAGAGTAGTCTTAAAACAGTTTTAGGTACTCCTAAGGATATATGTTTCATTTCATTAATTTTATCCTTTATTGATGAGATCCAAACATTTTATGAACAAATTCAACAATAAATTAGTTCCTATGTTTTATGGAAATGGATTCCACACAAACACACACTGACACACACATATATATAGTGGATGGTTTCATATTTTCTATCACTTGGATTGGAAATTCTTAACATAACTGATAATGAATTCATATATTCTATTACATATCTTGGATATTATTTACCTAATTGAGAATGGTTTAAATTTTCATTATGTTGGGACAATATATACTATATTGGACAATAAGAATATTATATTTATGGGAGAGTATGAAATGAATTACTCTCAACCCTCTTGGAGAAGGAGTTAACACAGTTCACGGGGACTGAAAAAATGAATGTAATATAGAATAAAATATAAGAAATCCATGAGGGAGAAAAAAGGTGAAAGAGTCATGGTTATATATTTATTATTCTCAATTTAAAGATATTCAAATTGGATAAAATGAAATGGTAGATATGTTCTTTATTTAGGTAAAAAAATTCTTAATCTTTATTCAAATATATGGAGAAGCTATTTAAGATTATGTTGTAGTGATGAAGCTGTTGAGAAACCTATCATATAAATTTAATAAATATATTTTTTACCTTGAGGATCAATTCTTGGATGAGTGTTCGATAAAAAAACTAATTTTTTTTGATTACTTATGAGACTATGAGAGGGTATTCCTTATAGAGAAAAGGAAATCTAAGAAGGAGATAGTTTTTAATGATTTAAGGGTCTTGAGGCATATTAAATGAAGAAAATATCATGATGAGGAAACTGATTCTAATGATAATTCCATGTATCTCAAGGAATTTATATCCTTGTTTTGATTATTCATCTTGTAAGTAAAAGGATAATAAAATGGTAAGATTATATTTAAGTGTTCTAATTGTTTAATGATTGAATATATTTTATCAAAATTATTTTATAAATAAAAAGATGATGAATATATGGACTAATATCAAAGGTCATCAATGGAAAAAAAAGTGGAAAGTAGTTAAAATTGGAGAAAGTTACTCAGTGGTAAAGGATAAGACAATATATCAAAGAATAAGAATTTCTTCTCAAAGCATGATGAAACATATAGTGATGAAACAAGTGAAAGGGGGTGATAGGACTCAGAGGATGAAGGAAAAATTAATTTTATGGATAAATAAAATAATCCCAAAGGTCCATTGAGTGAAAAGGAACAGGTTAGTAGTGAAGTGAAAGAAAGTAGTGATTTAAAAAAACCAAAGGATATCCAACTTTGAATGGAGCTCTTTGTATACTTAAAATAAAACCAAAACCTTGAGGGAGAAAATATATATTGAAATATGAGAATGATTCATTGAGAAAATATCTTTATAAATCCAAATAAAAATAAATTAGACACATGTGAGTCTAATTCACATGAAATACGAGATATATCAATGAATTTATTGAATATACAAATAAGATGATAGAATTTTCCCCAAAAAACATCATTTCAAATAATGAATAAGTAAAATATCTTGAGGAAAAGTTGGTTGATGCTGAAAATTCCTTCAACAGTTCTCACCATGTATTAAACAATTCTCCAAAGTATCATATAAGGTTTATAATGCTATAAAGAAACATTGATACTGTCTTATACAACCAAAATCAAATGTTTTTGAATCCCAATTATATAATACATATCGAAACACTAGAAAATATGGGAAGAAGAATGTTACTTCACAACCTAAGAAAGAATAATAACCTATTTCAACATTTAGTTGTTGTACAAAAAATCCAAATGAAATGTGGTTTGGGAGAACAATAATATCAAGATTAATCCCGAATAAAATGTACAAGTGAAATTGAAATTTTTGTGGCATGATAAAATTGGGAATAAGCAATGAATTTAAAATCATAAGACACAACAAAAAATATTTTTTGAAGAATTTATTTATTAGCGAAGGAGATTTATCTTTGAAGTGAAATGTTGGTGTTTCAGAGTCTATGTATGAAATTCCTATATGAGTCGGTATAATTTTTTACTTACCTAATCAAAGAGAGGTAATTAATTTAGGGGGATTCAGCCCAATTTTCCTAGAGTTGAGTAATGAAAAATCTATTATGGAAGGTAAAACTAAAAAATTATTTTAATTCTCTTAAGAAAAGATACATGAGGTGTTATTAATCAGGATACACCACTGAAAAGTGTCATACTAAACTATTAGATTAGTTAAGGTAAAAAGAGAATTACAAATCTATAAAAATGAGGAATAAAAAAGGTCATGAAATGGTTTCTAAGGTTGCATACAATGATAGATTCAAAACCTAGTTCATGTTAAATCCTTGAGAGGGAGGGGTGAATCAATGATATCTTTTTTATTTATGATTTCCTATTATTAATTCAACTTATGTGATAAGGTAATATATTAATCTAATTAATATTAAATCTCCCAAACATCATATGAAATAATGATAATAAATTCACAATAAAAAATTATTTACAAGGTTCAGCCTTAAAATCCTACACCTTATTTTGATTGGTTAGTCTTCTCAATCACAGATTCTCCACTATAAAACTAAGTGGTTACACCAAGGAAATTCTCATTCCTATAATCATAAAGTCCCACGGTGATTTTATTTATTTATCCTCACTAGACTGTAAAGATTCTAACTAGCTGCTTAAAAAGGTGTCTCTACTAGAACAAGAAAGGTCTTCTATTTTATCTTTATTACTTAAACACCACTTGAAATGGATCTTTCTCCTCAAATATTTCTGATTAATAGTTCACACATGTTTTTTCTTCAATATCATTAATATATGATGACCAAAATAATTTATTTTGGTCTTTCTATACCCCTTCAAATCTATAATGATATGAATATTCTTAGCATCCTTGAATTATAAATCATGCAAGTGTGTCCACTTTAGCAGAGAGAGAGAGAGTAGTGAGTTTTAAAATTGTTAATTGTTGTAAACCAGGAGGGATAGTGTGTCTGCTCTAAATATTTTATTAGTAGTATGTTATAATGTTTTTGGTATATCATAAATTTTCATTATGTTCTCCTTAGACACTTCTAGTTAAGAATGATCCAAGTAAAATTATTATGTATCAACCATGGTTTTATTTACGATTATAAACTTATAAAAGAAGAAGAGTGAAGAGTGTTTTGTTTAACAATGAAATAAGATCCAAGAAGGGAAGTGTTTTAATATATCATAATTTAATTCAAACTGTCCCTACTTTAGGGTATTAATCCTTATGGGGATAACAAAATATATCATTTAAACTCATTTAAAAGATACCTTAATACTAGGGATTTATTTCTTGTTCCAAATATCCACAAAATCGACTTCTTTAAATCTACTTGAATTCCTCATATATATGTGCATAAACATAGGAATTTAGGTGTGGTAGTGCGTCTTGAGTACTAGAGGTCTTCTCAAATTACTTAGTAGGTTCTACAATATCAACTTCAACTAGAAACTCATTTTAAGAAATTTTAATACATTAATATCAGAGAATCATCATCTAAATTATATACCATTTTATCATAATATTAATTATGAATATCTTATAATTTTTATGTCTTAGAAGTATAGAAACTTTTCTAAGTGCCTGACCCACAAATAGTTTGAAAATGAATCATACAAAGAGTTTAATGACTAATAAACATTCTTTAAATGAAACATACATAGTTCATAAGGAATCATAATTATTTTCAATTTCTTTTACATATGTCAAAGGTCACTCATAATTTAGTATGATTGAGTCATATGTAGCTCTGGTGGACTTACATGGGTTGTATGAATATATTAATGACTCTCATACTTACTCATATATAGTACTCATGCATTTTCTAATTTTCATCCAAGATTCGTAACTAACTCATAAGGATGCTAGTTTGACTCATTCATATATTTGGTCCATTTTATAGATTTCAATGCTCAGTCCAGAAATGACTCTAATGTAGATCTTGAATTACTCATACATAAGGTCCTTTGGAAAATGTACAAATGTAGTCTATCTATTCCATTTTTTTCTCAAATAACATTTGAACCTCATCCAACCTTAAAATGACTTTATCAAACACCTCATATAAACTCAAAACATCATCTAAACAATCTTCATCACCTAATACAATATATTTCATACTTGAAACTCTATGGATGGTTTTCACAATTTCACGATAGATCATTCTTCTTGAATAATCATCCTTTAATATCCACATTATCCCACTTCATCTAAACTAAAAAAATACAATTGTATAAAGTAAAATTTTTAGTAATTAGTACATTATATTAAAATTGAATAATAGTTTATTAATCATGAAAATTAGTGGTGGATACATGAATCTATCTAGACATGTTTTTCAAGCAGTAGAAGCACAAAGTCCAATGATATTTATGGTAGAAAAAATAATATTCTCTTCTAAAATTATCATTAACACATATTGATATCCCCCCAGTAATCATGGAATTATCACTCATTGAAAAAAAATACCATCCATACTAGGAAACTTCAATAGAAAAGGTGAGAGGTCACAGATACTCGATAGTGGTTTCTCATCACACAAGACTTGAAACAAAGAACAATTGAATGTTATCCAAAGGTATGATAGATGAATTTTCACTTTCAAAATTGAAAAATCACTCAATATAAAAGGAGTTGGATACACCTATATTCTTAAAAAAATATATCAATGTTATTTTTTTGATGGGTTGAGGCATAATATCATTAGTGTATCTCAACTATGTGATTATTAGAATGAGGAGATTTTCTAGAATAATTGATGTTCCATTAGTAGAATAATTTATGAAACAATATTGATGAAGGGGTAGTGTAAAATCATAAATGTATCCCAAAATTACATTAAAATATATTTGTGTTTCATGTGAATAAATAAGGAAAATTGGTTTTGTAATAGAAGACTTCGATATTTTAGGAAAAAGAATATATCTAAACCCATCAAGTATAAATTTGTGAGGAATATAGTAAAACCACGTCACCAAAATCTAAAAACCTATGGCACATGAAACAAAATAAAAACGATGAACAAAATCCAAAATTTGATAGACATCAAGAAAAATAATCCTTTTGAGTTGGTTTTTTCAGATGTTTGTTTACTAATGAGTTTTAGGTCATTTAACAAAGATAAGCACTTTATAAATTTTTTTGATGATTTTATCCACATGAATTATTTTTATTTAATGTAAATTCAGTCACAAGATATCAGTAAATAAAATATTTTTTAGGAATTTATGAGAATCATGTTGAATGTGATATATAAATATTCTGGTTTGACAATAGATCTGAATATAAGAATTAAGTGTTTGAGGCATATCTTGAGAAACATGGAATAAATAATGAGAATAGATCTCTATAAATAAACCACTAAAATATAGTGGTTGAGTGGAATAAATAAATCTTGGTAGAAAATGGAATAGAAATTTTATCAGATAATGGAACCTTAAAATTATTTTGCTGACTAGACACATTCGTGAGGTACATATTCTCAACCTATGTTTACATCAATCTAATTTTATCAACACACCATATGAGATATGGTTTGGTATGTTTCTAAAAGTTAATATATTTAAATTATTCCACACCACATATTATATGAATATTAAAATATATATATTAGAAAATTTCGACGAGAGAGCCTATAAAAACATATTTCTTGGGTACACACATGGGGGAAGGAGTTAATGATGTTATAACAATAATTTAAGGATAATAATAGATATATTTTATGTAAGTATGTTATAAAATTAATATTATTAAATAATGTAATTTCCTATTAATTATGATAATGAATCAACCCTTGATAAATGTGTTGGGAACCATGGGAGTATTCTAAATATAAAATAATATATGTAAACCTCTCTTGATGATTTCAAAAATTATAGTAATGAGGAAGACTCAGAGAAAGAATGTTTGATATTATAGAGACATTGAAAATATTTAGAGAATAAAATAAATACTTGATTATAGTAACAATTGTTTGAAACCATGAATAAGTTTGAATAATTCCAATCATAACATCTGGAACCAAAGAGTGTTGAATAAGAATTACAACATAAGGATTGGATAAAAATAATCGAAAAAGATATGAAAAAATTAATAAGAATGGATATTGGTGATTAGTTTCATGTCCTAAAGATTAGTATTTGATTATAGAAAAGCGTTTTTTTCCAAAATAATATCAATGATAATGGAGAAATAACACATAAAAAAATATCATCTTATTTGGAAAGATACTCTAAAATTGACGGTATTGATTTGGATGAGAATTTTTATCAAGTTATAAGGCTAGAAACTATCCAAATATTAATTATAATATATGATAAAAGAATCTAATAAGTTATATATATATACTTTAAGTCATTATTCCTTAATATTGAACTTGAGGAAGTGGTCTTCCTTGAACAATTAGAATGTTTTATCCATGAAGGTGATGGTTACATAGTGTACAAGTTAAAAAAGACATTATATGACATCAAACAAGTACCCCAAGAATGGTATTCAAAGATATAAATAAAATTAAAGAGCTTATGATTAATGAATGTTAAAGTGGTTTGTAATCTCTATGTCAAGAGAGATGAAACAAACTCAATTATAGTGATTGTGTTTATTGATAAAATATTTTTTTCCTTGAAAAATAGAATGTCATAGGAATTTTCTACCCAAATTAGGAATCTTTTTGAAATGTTAATGGTTGGTGATATGAAAATATTCATAGGCATTAAAGGTAGAAACATTTCATATTCTTTCATTTCCTCAGAATAAAATTATTATCTTTAGTTATTATTGAAGTTTAGTACTGAGGAACTAAGAGAGATATCTAATATTATAGTGGTTGAGACCATGTTGTACTTATATGATGAAGGAAAGAGTTTTGATTAAATATAGTAATAAATCCTTCTCTATTTGAAGAAATATACAGTAGACATGATTTTTTATGTCCCCATACATTCATGATTCTAAATTAATCCTAATAACTGATATCTTACTGCGGAGGAGTAGATTTTGAGGTATCTCAAAGGAAATCTTGATTATGTAATGGGGTATGATAAATTAATATCTTTCCATATTTATGGATATATCAATATGGATTCAATAGAAGATATTGGTGATATAAATAAAAATTAAATATGTTCTTTATTTATTAGAGAATCGTGTGATTCTTGGCACTCTAATAAGTATTATTAAATCACTCTTAGATCAATTGAAGATAAGTATGTTGTGATAACTCAATCCACAAAACAATGAGTTGGATAAAGTAAAAAATTTAAGACAAGAGGGTGATTATTTCATACCCATTATGGACTTGGTGTGATAACCAAATTGTATTCATATTTTCAAATAATTTGGTGTAACATTCTAGGTCAAAACATATTGACATAAAATACCACTTCATCCAAGAGAATGTGAATGATGATGATATTTCATTAGAGTATGTTTCCAACAAGGAATGTTTTTCAACTATCATTATGATGTTAAAGGATTTATTCTAATATTAGAGAGTGTTTTCGGTATTTCATTCTCTCCCAAAATAGCTATAAGTTTTCTTAGTAACTTCCCCTCTTTTATTCCGTTTCATTATTTGGAAAAGGGGGATAATATCAAAGGAAAAATTCATAAAAATGGGGAGAGACTATAGTTTATATTTACAAGTAATTATTATAGGGGATAATCATAAGATAATTTTCTCATAAATGGGGATACTTGAGGTGTTTGTAGAATAATTTTGGAAAGATATCATGCATTGATTCAAATTTTCCAATGAAGGGTGCTCATAGATTGATTTTTGTTATCCTATTCTTGGTGTTTTCTTTGGTTTATACTTGGATTAGAAACCCTTGATAAGTATAAGAGAGTAATATAGTTGAGTGAATCCATATTATGAATTTGGATAAAGTATTATCCACTAGAATATACAAGAATCATAATTGTTAGAAATGATGTTATTCCCTACCTAAATAATTATGTGATGTGAGTAACTCCAAAATGGATTCATTTCTTAGTGAAATATTTATCTTGGATCACTAAATAGATATTATGTTTGAGTTTATTTTTTTAGTGGGATCACATTCAATTAAATTCCTTAATGAAAATATATAGTACATTATACTAACCAAATTATATTCCATTATTATAAATTAGGGATTACTTAATCACAATCATATTGAGATCACTAATAATAATTACCTACAAAATAATTAAATATTTGTATATAAGGTTGAGGAGTGTTATCAAGGTGAAATACTATGATCACCTGAATATTAATTTTAAAGATATTAAGTCTATAATCTTTGAATAATGGGTATTGGATATTGAGCATGTTTCACACATTTATAATGACAAACATAGACTCATATATTGAAGGTAATTGATAAAAGGTGAAGTAGATCTTCATGTCAGTAATGAATAAAGAGTTACTACACTAGAAGTCAGCACTTTTGATCTAATAATTCATAGTGTATTATTCATAGAATTGAAAATATGTTATTTTGTTCCCACCATAAATATGAATTTTATTTCTTATCTTGTTTGGAAAAGAATGGATTTTCATTCATTATTAAAGAAAATATTATATATATATAGAAATTAACTAATTTATAGAATTAGGAATATTATGAATAGTTTATATATTGTTTATATGTATACTTACATTTATAATATCCATAATAAGAATTTCAAGTTTGATTCTAATCTCGCCACTCTTTGGTATTGTCTTTTTGGACACATCAATGAGAAAACATCTCAAATACTCCAAAGAGAAGGTTTGTTAGACTCATTTGATTATGAATCATTTGATGAAATTGAATATTATTTACTGAAATTTTTTCCAAAGAACCATTTAGGAATAAAGGTGAAAGGGCTAGTGTATTGTTGGATCTTATACATAATGATGTACGTGGACCAATGAGTAATAAAAAATGGAGGGTTTTGGTACTTTTTTACTTTTACTGATGACTTTAGTTAGTATGGTTATATTTTTATAATGAAAAACAAATATTAATCATTTTAAAAGATAAAATAGTTTCATAATGAAGTACAAAATCAACTGGGAAATATTATTAAGATTCTATGATCAGATCAGAGTGGCGAATACTTAAGACAGGAATTCTAGATAACGTGAGAGATTGTTAAATTAGTTCACAACTCATGCCCCATGGACTAAAAAAATTTGAATAGTGTATCTGAGAGAAGGAATCAAACCTTCTTAGACATGGTAAGATCGATGATGAGTCTATGTGACCTTCCTATTTCATTTTGGGGTTATGCACTGGAGACAATTACATTATTATTAAACAAAATTACATAAATAAGTTACAAAGACACCATATGATATATGGATTTGGAAATGTACTGCTATGTACTATAAGAGGATTTGAGGTTGTAAATAATTCATATGAAGATTTTATTTATAAATTATTGACCTAAATCTAATAAATGGTTATTTTTTGGTTATCCTAAGGAAACTAGAGGGTTTTTCATTTTTATAAACTGTACGGACCCAAAAATTCATTAATGAAAATTCCTCTTGGTCTATTTAAATATATTCTTATGGTTATGTAAAACATATTAAATTATTTGGTTCATTGTTTTGGATTTTAATATACCATTATGAATTGTGACTGTTTCTAATATAGCCGTTGAGCAGTGATCACCTGATTAGTATAAATATAGGGCTTTGAAAAATCTAAATTATCCAGAAAAAGGAAGCGATGACCTCATCCAGTATACTTTTCCCCCTATAAATCCCATTTTTCGGAACTTGGAAAGGAGGTGGCATCATTGGGATTTTCTCTTAACCAAGCCCCAGCTGAGCTTGAATACATTGAGCTCAAGAAGAACCGCCTATGAGGGAAGTGAATGTTGATAGAGATTACCAGTCGAGCAATGTTATCTGAGCCACCCCCAGAGTTTGTTACCATTGCGCACCTTACCCTAAGGTCTTATGCGGCTGTTTTAAGAGGTTATGTAACAATACCCTATCACCATGACTATGTACATTGTTTTTTTTGTATAAAGATTATACATTCATTTTATTATTGTTACTTTGTAAAGAGTTTCTAAAACACAAATAGTATTTTTTGTTAATATTAAACTAAGTAATAAATTTTGATGAATTAATGGATTTTTGAATTAAATAATATTTTAATGAAATATTATTATTAATAAATTACTTTTTATTAAATATAAATAATCATATAATTTTTATGAATACAATTGAAATTTTTATTAATGTTTGAAAGCTATTTTTGTCAAAACACATTAATTTTTTATAAATGTTGGTTTTTATTTTAAAAGTGAAATTTCGAATATTTATAAAATTAATATTATTTATGAAATTAGGACTTCAAAATTACCCAATGGTGAATTTTTCATAATTTTCTGAGCTAGTCGAATTTTTGGGTCAAAATTAATTTTTTTTAAAATATATAATGTGTTTTATGACATCATATTGACCCAATAGTGATGTAATAAAATACTATAAACATTATTTTTGGACAATATATGTTTTACCATTAAAATAATGTGATTTTGGGTTTGTTTGTTTATTTTAAAAAACATTAGTGGACCCTTTGAGACTTATACAACATTTTGTCTTTTTAAATTGTTTTCTTTGAGAGTGTGATTCACCTCCTCATAAAAAACTCTATTACTTTAAGAGGTTAGGCCATTGGAATTATAAAATATTGTTTTCCACTCCCATATGGAAATAACCATAGTAAAAAACCGTGGTATGGTTTATGGTTTTGATTAGTTTAATGTGTGGTGTCCCAAAACTAAATAATAAAGAATTCCCTCTCATTTCCAATATAAACTCACTCAAGCACCCACTTACTTTCAATCAAATACTTTGGAGTTTTTCCAAACTCTTCCCTACTCTCTTTAGAATCCTCCAATGGTGCCGAAATCTCCAAAGAAGCCTCTCTCAAGCCTCTCCCAAGCCTTTGGGATCACACTTCCAAGTAAGGGATTCTTACCTTTCACTTTTTATCCAAGTTTCTTAATATTGTTATGCAATTTTATTTTTAATAATAAATTTTGGGATATTATTTCACACTTCCCTATACTTCCTGATTAATTTTTGAATGATTAGAGACCCCTTTCTCTATCATTAAATGCCTCCCATGTACACCCATTACCATACCGAAATTCGGTAAGGAATTTCTCTCCCCTCATTTACATTCAAGTAATTCTTTGGTATCATGAATATAAATTACATTAAAATTGTTGGGACATGTATCTATATGACCCACTTATTTTCCATTTATGTAAATATGATGACACACCCCTTTCTATCTACTCAACCACTTTTATGAGTTCTTATGTCACGTCGTTATGCGGACTAAATTGCACCGTGATTTTCCAAGACAAAGGCAATGTGTTGTGAATACCATGCCCATTTCTCTATTAAAGGTATTAAACATTATGCACATTTACTTATTGTTTAAATAGTTTCATGGATTAATTCCACACTCCTTTATCATGGAATAAATGACAATGTTAATGAATCCATGTTTTATGATCCATGTGGCACACTTATGCATGAAATGTAATCATTAAGAAGGATGTGCCCTGATAGGGCTCCAATGCCTTGGGTAAAGTATAGTATCATGATATGTGATGTGCAATGAGTTTTGACTCATGAAAATTCAAGTGTAGTTAGGGTTTACTCATGCTTAATGTGCAATGAGGATTTACTCATGCTCCATGTGCAATGACCCTTGGCTCATGCGAATATCCTGTTAAATGTTGTTGCCACATCTCCATGTTATTATTGTGTTGCTATATCATGCCTTTATGTTCATGTTTCTCTTGTGATCCATTTATATGACTATTGTGTAAAATTTATTATATACCTCATGTTATTCCATGTTTATCCCCTTAATGGGTTTATAGCTCCCCCTTTTCTTATGCATGTCCTCAGGTTATCCTACGAAATGCTAAGTACGAGGGAATGCGGTGTTCATGTAAAAGAAGTTTTCAATAAGAAGTTTTATTTCATTTTTTAAGTTATTATGTAATGATCCTAATCCCCATAGACACTAGGCCTATTGATCTTCTATGTTTTATCAAGTGAAGTTTATGTAATAAGTCATGTTTAAGTGTGTAATAAAGACAAGAGTTGTCATAGTTGGTATCAAAGGATAGGTTTAGTTATTTTTTGGATTAGGATTAGAAAACCCTTGTGAATCCTTAGAGAAAAGACTAATTATAATAAAAACATCCCTATGTTTTGGTGGGTAATGAGTAAGTGGTTTATCAAAAAAATACATCCTTGTCGCGATACGAATAGGTAGAGGCAGCTCTCACACAGATGTACCAAGGGGTGAAAACCTCGACAAGGAGTTTCAGGCTTGACCAAGGGTATCCTGGTACATGAAAATGGGCCTTTCTACACTCTTGGTTATGGAATTCCTGAGGAGATATGCATTGGTAAATTCACCTCTTATTATGAACCATTATTAAGGGAATTAAAAAAAAATCCACTAATAATATATGTTAGAAAGTAGATCATGGATAACATAGATTGAAGCTTATAGATTTATAAGTTAAGGAAATAAAATCTATTTATAAGTCATCTATTATATCCATGGATTTCCCTTTATGTGTTACCCCTAACATTCCTTTTATTCCAACCAATGGCCAGTAATAGGAGTTCTCACGCTAACAACTGATGATAAGACCAATGTTATATATGTGATAATGAGATGGCCAATCCGATGGGAGTGGGAATCACAATCGTTTTCACGATACACTCTTAATTAACTCAAGAATTAAATAGAAACATGGGTCAAGAGGAATTTTCAACCCCCCTAAAAAAGAACAAGTCACTTTAAAGAACTTCATGAGACAAAGGCCTCATACTTTTAATGGATCATCCAATCCATCAATCACCGAACAATGGATCAACTCCATTGAAAAGATATTATCAGTCCTTCAATGTTCTGAATAAGAGAAGTTTCTCCTAGATTCTTATTGTGTGGAGGGTGAATCTGATCGTTGGCAGACATTGATAAAAAATACGTAGCCTGAGGAGGAGATCTATGTGTTGGAATGGAAGGATTTTTGGAAAATGTTTTTTGATAAATATTCTTCGTGCACCCTCTAGCTTAAGATGGAAAGGGACTTCCTTGACCTCAATACAAAAGACAACAAATATGTCATAGAATATGAGGGAAACATCACAAGGCTTGCATGATACACTTTTGTCATTGTTGTTACACCTGACTGCATGGTTCAACGCTTTTTAGGTGGTCTAAAACCTAGCCTGTGGAAAGCCCTCATGATCTGTGACTTTGACAACTATGAGGAAATTGTCTGATGTTACCTCAAGGTCGAAATGGAGATCGACGAATCTCAAAGGTATCATGGGGATACGATGATTAATGTGGATTTCAATTCTAGTGGTCCGATTGATAAATACAATGGTGCTAAGAAGATCAAACACCCCACTTTCCAGAGGTGGATAAAGAAGAACCCCAAAAATTACCTGAAGAGGATGAGAAAATGCTTTAGGTGTGGAAGAGAAGGACACCTAGATGTTAACTTCCAAAAAGAAATACCCACCACTATAGAAATGGAGAGGAACAATCTGTTTAACTCTCAACGCATTGTTCATTTCTTCAAATGCAATGAACCAGGCCATCCTTCAAATTAGTGCCATAATACATGGGTTTTTGGAGGCAACCAACATCCTCGAAAGCAGCAAGGGTGATATTTTTCCATCACTCCTACCTAACTGAACCCCAAAAACGAAGTGGTGACATATATGCTAGTTATTAATTCAATAATAGAAAACATACTTTTTGATTCAGGTTCTATGTATTATTTTATATCACAAAATATTATTAGAAAAATACCAAAACCACCAAAAATCATTGAAGTAATGATATTGATGAGTACAGAAAATGGGGAAATCATTGCATTCCATGAATATAACTCCTCCCATGTCATAATCGGTGGATTGAAATTCTCTTTGAGCCTCATCATACTCCCTCTGGTTGAATTTGATGAAATTACTGGCATGTATTGGCTTTCCCTATATATATCCAACATAAATTTCCATGAGAGAAAAATCACTCTCCATGTGGAGAATCGACCCCTGATTCTGTACAAGTGCAAGGAGGAAGATGATTCTTCTTTAGCTCTATCATTTGATGTGTAGATAATACCGCCCTATGTGCACGTGTATCTGGATGAGATGATTGAGTCTAAGGAGGCAACTATCTTTGAAGACATTCCTATTGTGAGAGAATTCATTGAAGAGTTTCTCGAGGAATTGTCTAGTCTACCTCCTAGAAGAGATGTGAAATTCCCAATTGGTATATTACTTGGGGCGTTTCCAATATCAAAGAATCCATATATAATGGTTGTTATGGATCTTGAGGAGATGAAGAAACAACTATAGGATAATCTGGATAAAGGGTTTATATTCCCAATTTCTTCACCATGGGGTACACCTGTCTTCTTTGTCAAGAAGAAGGATGTGTCAATGCGCCTTTTCATTGCTTATTGTGAGATTAACAAAATCACAATAAAGAACAAGTCTCCTATCCCATGAATTGATGAATTGTTCGATTAGCTTCGTGGAGAACAATACCTTTCCAAGGTAGATTTTCAGTCTTGATATTATCAAGTAAGGGTGAAGAAGGAAGATATTCCCAAGACTGGTTTTTGTATAAGATATGGGCACTATGAATTCAAAGTAATGCCTTTAGGACTCACTAATGCTCCAGAAATATTCATGGGCATGATTAATAGAGTCTTCAGAGATTACTTGGACAAATTTGTGGTAGTATTTATAGATGATATTCTAATATACTCCAAAACCAAGGAGGGTCATGAGGATAATCTAAGAACTGTACTAGAGACCTTGCGAAAGTATAAGCTCTATGCAATGTAAAACAAGTCTGAGTTACTGTTGAAGGAGGTGTCATTCTTGTGCCATATCATCATAAACAATGAGATGTCTATGGATTTCTCCAAGACAACTATAATAGAGGGATGGCCGAGGCCAAAATCGGTAACGAATATCCATAGATTCTTGGGGTTAGATGGATATTATCGACAATTTGAGAGAAATTTCTCATGATTGTACAACCCTTTTACCAAGATAACTCGGAAGGGAGTAAAGTTTACATGGAGCGATTAATGAAAAGAAAGCTCCATGGAGTTGAAAAGGAGGCTTATCACTATGCCCGTACTCACATTACCCATAAGTGGGGAACTTTTTGTGGTATTCAATGATGCTTAGAAGAAGGGTCATGGCTGTGTGTTGATGCAAAATGACAATTTCATTCCCTATGCTTCAAGGAAATTTAATTTTCATGAGTAGAATTATCCAACATATGATCTGGAGTTGGTTGCGGTGATCTTCACAATAAAAATTTGGCAGAATTATCTCTTTGGGGAGAATTGTTAAATATATACGGACCACAAGAGCCTCATGTATATATTCACCTAGAAAGAGTTGAAAATTCCCCAATGAAGATGGTTAGATCTGATCAAAGACTATGACTGCTCAATCCATTACCACCTTGGGAATGAGAAAAAGGTGGAAGATGATATATGTAGAAAGGAATCAATGATTCTATCATTTATGATAATTGAGAAGGGTCAAATCTTCTTAGATTTGATGAAGATGAACATGGGAATCATAAATAAGGGAACATCATCAATCCTTTCAGAAATGATTTCTCAACTGTCTCTTTTGGAAAGGTTAAAGGATGCTAAAATGGATTATATGGGAATTCGGAAGAAAGTGGAAGCAATTAGAAAAGGGAAATCCTTAGAGTTCAATATTAATGAAGAAGGAATTGTGATATTTGGGAAAAAACTGTGTGTTCCATCAAGTTTAGAGCTGAAGAAGGATCTTTTGGATGATGCACATAGTTCAAATTTCTCTATTCATCCGGGAAATAAAAAGAAGTATCATGATCTATGAGAGCATTATTGGTGGGATAATATGAAGAAGGAAATCATTGAGTATACATCAAAGTGCCTTGTGTGTCAGCAAGTGAAGGCAGAGAGACATAAATCTAAGGGGATGATGCAACCATTGCCATAAAAGCATGGAAATGGGAGAACATCACCATTTACTTTGTCACTAAACTTCTGAAGACATCCAAAGGAAATAATTAAATCTTGGTTGTTATGGACTATCTTACAAATTTTTCACACTTCATTTCAATTCATGATGATTTCTCATTAGATCAACCAACAAAGATATATATCAGGGGATTGGTAAGGCTGCATGGACTACCACTATCTATTGTATCGGATCAAGAACCAAGATTCACCTTTATGTTTTGGAAGATTCTTTAACATTCTATGGATACTGAACTGTACTTCAGTATGACCTATCATCCTCAAACTGATGGCCATCTAAGAGAACTATTCAGACATTGGAAGATATGTTAAGATCATGTTTAATGGACTTTAAATGAGGATGAGATCAATATCTTCCTCTGGTTGATTTCTCCTATAATAACAGTTTTCACTCAACCATCCGAATGGCACATTATGAAGCCTTATATGGGAAGAGGTGCCGAACACCAAAATGTTGGGATGAAGTCGGTGAGCATAAGCTACTAGGACCAGAAATGGTCAAATAAATGGTGGAGAAGTTGAAAATCATTCAGTAGCTTATCAAGGTAGCTCAGAGTCGACAGAAGAGTTGGGAATATAACCGTCAACAATAACATGAGTTTAAAATTGGAGACATGTCATTTCTATGCATATCTCAATGGAAGAAGTTCACGAGGTTTAGAAAGAAGGGGAAGTTAAGTCCTAGGTACATTGTCCCCTTCGACATTTTTGATCGTGTCGAGGCTGTGACCTATCGACTAGCACTTCCACATACCATGGACAAAGTAAATGATGTCTTTCATGTATCCCTATTAAGTTTGTACATACCCAACCCTTCACATGTACTCTTTTCAGAGGTAGTATTTCTATAGGATGATCTTTCTTTCAAGGAGAAACCAGTGAAGATCTTAGATTTTAGTGAAAAGGTTCTACAAAATAAGACAATTCCCCTCATTAAGGTGTTATTGCAAAACCATAATTTTGAAGAAGTGACATGGGAATTAGAGGAAGTGATAAAGCAAAGTTACCCACATCTATTTTAGTGTGGGAAAAGGAAATTTTGATGGTGATATTTTTTTAATGGGGGGGGGGGGGGATTGTAACGACCCAAAAATTAATTAATGAAAATTACTATTGATCTATTTAAATGTATTTTTATGGTTATGTAAAACATATGCACTTATTTGGTTTTATGTTTTGGATTTTAAAATACCATTAATAATTGTAATCGTTGCTAATATATCCATTCATCAGTGATAACACGATTATTATAAATATAGGGCATTAAAAAATCCAATTTACTTAGATAAAGGGAGCGATGGCCTCATCCAGTAGACTTCTCCCATATAAAGCCAATTTTTTAGAGCTTGGAAAGGAGGTGGAATCATAGGGATTCTCTTCTGACCAATCCCAAGCTGAGCTTGAATACGTTAAGCTCGACCAGAACCACCTATGAGAGAAGTGGAAGTTGATATAGGTTACCTCTCGAGTAATGTTATCCAAGCCACCCTAAGAGACTGTAACCATCGCACACCTTACCCTAAGGTCTTATGTGGGTATTTTAAGGGGCTATATAACAATACCCTAGCACTATGACTATATACATTATTTTTTGTATAAATATTATGCATTCATTTTAATATTGTTACATTGTAAAGAGTTTTTAGAGAACAAATAGTATTTTTACTTAATATTCAACTAAGTAATATATTTTGATGAATATATGGATTTTGAATTAAATAATATTTTAATAAAACATTATTATTAATAAATTAATTTTTATTAAATATAAATGATTGTATATTTTTTATGAATACAATTGTAATTTTTATTAAGGTTTGAAAGCTGTTTTTTTTAAATCCTTGAATTGTCAGTAAATTTCGATTTTTATTTTAAAAGTGAAAATTCACATATTTAGAAAATTATTTCGATGAAATAAATATTTATTTTGGAATTATGATGTAGAAATTATCCAACGGTGATTTTTTCACAATTTTCTGAGACAGCTGAATTTTTGGGTAAAAATTAAATACTGTTTAAATATATAATGTGTTTTATGACATAATAATGACCCAGTAGTGATGTAATAAAATACTATAAATATTATTTTCTACCAATATATTTTTCCATTAAAATAATCTGATTTTATGTTTGGTTGATTTATTTTAAAAATCTTTAGTGGACCCTACAAGACTTATAAAACATTTTGTCATTTTAAATTTTTTCCTTGAGAGTGTGACTCATCTCTACATAATCAACACTATTATTTTAAAAAGATATGCCATTGTACTAATAAAACATTTTTTTTCAATCCAATTTGGAAAAAACCATGGGTTGGTTTGTGGTATTGATTAGTTTAATGTGTGGTGTCCCAAACCTAAATAATAACGAATTCCCTCTCCTTTCCTATATATACCCATCCAAGCTCCCACTTCCATTCACTCAAAGCCTTTGGAGTTCATCCAACCTCTTACCTCCTCTCTCTATAATCCTCCCAAGGCACCCCATGCTCCCATGAAGCCTCTCTCAAGCCTCTCCCAACCCATTGGGATCACACTTCCATGTAACGAATTCATACCTTTCTATTTTATCCATGTTTCTTAACATTGTTATTCCATTTTATTTTCAATTATAAATATTGGGGTATTATTTCTTACCTCCCCCACAATTCCCTATTTATATTTGAATGATTGGAGACCCTTTTATTTGTCATTAAATTCCTTCCATGTACACTTGTTACCATACTGAATTTCCGTAAGGAATTTCTCTCTCCTCATTTACATTCAAGTAATTCTTTTGTATCATGAATCTAAATTCCATTAAATTTGCTGGTACACGTATCTATATGACCCCCTTATTGAAAATTTCATTTAAATATGATTATAAACCCCTTTATCTATCATCAACCATTTTTAGGAGTTCTTATGTCACACCGTTATGCTGCCGAAAAAGCACCATGATTTTCCAAGCCAAAATCATTGTGTAGTGAATATCATGACCATTTCTCTATCAAGTGTATTCACCTTTATGCACATTTAAAAACTGTTTAAAGAGTTTCATGTATGAATTCCACACTCCTTTATCGGGGAATAAATGATTAGGTTTAATAAATCTATGTTTTATGATACATTTGGAACACTTAAGCATGAAATGAAATGATTAAGAAGGGTGCACCCTGATAGCGCTCCAATGCAGTAGGTAAAGTAATGTATCATTATATGTCATGTGCAATGAGTGTTGAATCATGATAATTTTGTAGGTTCTGGGCATAATGGAAGCGCATTGGTGGGTTTCCCCAACTTTAATTTTAACATTAAACAACGTTCAATCCGAGATCCATCACGATGTGAAACACCGAATCTTTGGAATAGAACGAGGAACAAAAAACTTAAGAGTGAATCCCAGAACCATCTAGATAGGATCATCATATGTTGGTTATAATTAATTTAATTAATTCACAAGAATTACCTTGGTGTAATTCATTCTTCGTTATTTCTCCTGTCACGATCCTGTGATCCGTCATTGCGTCGTAGAATCCAAGTGTAGGATTACTCTAGTGGTGATCCACACTTGTGCCACATATCTCTAGTCATCGCCGAAGGGATCTCCGGGTGCTAGCACAGAATAAACCTGGCTTGCGATGTCCGCCTTCGATCACCTTGGTCTCTCGGTCTTGAGAGCGTTCTTGGAGGAAGGAGTTCTTTCAGCCTTGAAATAATTATCCAGAATTCTTGTGCACAATGATTCTCTTTTATGTCAAAGTGTTGGGGTTGTGAGGATATTTATAATCAGGTTTGATTAATTATAGAGTTATGACAATAAACAAACGTGTTACGCGTTTTATTTACTTCATTAACTCTTATTGAAAACCCCCATGTCGAATTATTAATTCCTTGACATGCGACCGTGCTGATTATAATAAATATCATTTAATAAAACAATATTATATCCTCAATATCCCGACTAAAAAAACTACACGGCGTGTACTCGTTTTCCATAAAACTACACGGCGTGTATATTTAATATACACGGTGTGTACTTTTATTTTCCACTTTCCTTTATTTCTTCCAGTACATTTATTATTCCTTGAGTAATGTCTATTTATTTCTTAAATAAATTTAACTGCATTACTCGCCAATAAATGTATTATTTCGCCCAGAATATATTCTCTCAAATAACTAGTGTTGAAATAAATGCAATCAGGTATCCTTAAAAAATTATTAAACCACATTTGGGAATAATATTTATTTAACTTGTTAAATTAATATTTAACTAAGATACATGGACACACTTAGTGCGTGACCCTCTAGAACTCTTTCTCAGTGGCATTAGGCGAATCCTGCCTAAGGTCCGAGGTTTGCATATAGAAACACGCCAAGGCACCCATAGAGAGGGAAGTTAATGCCGCAATGACATGTCACCTCATACGAACGCTTACCATGTAATATAATCCCTTTTTCACGATATCTTAAATCAAGCGGGTTGCATGCTAGTGTCAGCAACCCACGTGCATGATTATTCTTTCTTTGACATTCCGGAATCGAACTCGCCCATACCTTACCATGACCCTGGATTTATTTAGGCTATATCAATTCCATCAATGGGACTGAGAAATATACTTCCGTTATGGAATAGAAGGGACAAATCCTTTCTCGCATAATATATTAATGCAATATTACTCACGATGCACCCAACGTATCCTACCTCACTGCGAACAATGTGTCATCAAAGTTTTCATCAATACATCCAAGTGCGCGAGTTATAATACCCATTAATAATAATCTTAAAGTCTAAGGATCAATACACACGTCCGCATATAGGAACATCCAATGACACTATGAAATGTGGATTTCCTACTGGCAGTTCTTGTTCTTATAATATCCTCCTGGATATTACCAAGGGCGCACACCATGAGATGATGCCTCAATGTTTTGTGAGTCCTCACCCCTAATGGCCTGTATTATTTGTGTCACTCAAATAATATCATCTGGCCATAGAACATATATTCAAGAACAGTGTTATGGGACTTCCAGGTTCTCATCATAGCAGGGATATGCTATGACCCTTTAATGCAACAGTTGTACTTATGACATAATCACATGCATTGTCATGCAAAAGAACAATCAAGATGCGACAAGGATTTTATTAATGAGTAAAGTACAAAGTAGTTGGTTCTAGGCCACCAACTCTAACAGACTCCCACTTGGACTAGATCCAACTGCTAACAACCTTTAACCCGCTAGCTCTCACATGATATTCATGCTTCTACTGAGATAAGCCTTTAGTCATGGGGTCCACCACGTTCTGTTTCGTGGACACTTTGCTCACTACAACTTCACCCCTTTAATAAAAATACTTCAAGAGGTGATACTTTCCAAGTATATGCTTTTTCCATTGATATGACCTTGGTTCTTTCGCAAGATCCACCGCTCTAGTATTATCACAATACAATGTAATGAGATATTTACTACTAGGCACCACATCAATCTCCTGGACAAAGCTCCGAATCTAGACGGCTTCCTTGGCTGCATCAGAAGCCGCTATATATTCGGACTCCGCTATAGAATCGGTGACAACTTGATGCTTTGAACTCTTCCAGCTCAGAGCTCCTATATTGAGACAAAAAACATATCCATATTGCGACTTTAGATCATTTTGATTTATCTGAAAACTAGAATCAGCATACCATCTGATGACAAGCTCCTCGTCTCCTCCATACACCAATAAAATATCCTTAGTTCTTCTCAGATACTTAAGGATAGTATTAACAGCAGTCCAATGCTGTTCTCCTGGATCTGCTTGATATCTTTCTACCATGCTCAGTGCATAGGCAACCTCAACCCTAGTACATAACATGGCATACATTATGGATCCTATAGACAAAGAGTATGGGATCTTACTCATTCTATATTTCTCTTGTTTTGTCTGAGGATACATTTTCTTAGAAAGATATAGGCCATGTGACACAGTAACTAATCCCCTCTTGGATTGTTCCATACTAAATCTCTTTAGTATCTGGTCAATGTATGTACCCTAACTTATCCCAAGCAGCCTCTTGGATATATCATGAATGATCTTGATCCCTAAAATGTAGGCTGCTTCACCCAAGTCCTTCATAGAGAAACACTTGTTCAACCAATCCTTAACTGACTGTAAGATTGGTAAATTTTTTCGAATAAGCAATATGTCATCAACATATACTTCTAGGATAATGATCAAATTCCCATTAAACTGCTTATAAACACATGGATCACATTCATTCTTAATGAACCGAAATTCTTTTATGGCTTCATCAAATCGAATGTTCCCTAACCTGGATTCTTTCTTAAATTCATAAATGGATTTATGCAACTTGAAAATCTGTTTGGCTTCATCTGGTGTCACAAATCTTTCTGGTTGTGTCATATAGACATCTTCATGAAGGTTCCCATTAAGGAATGCTGTTTTGACATCCATTTTCCAAACCTCATAGTCATGGTAAGCTGCTAGGGAAAGTATGATTCTTATGGATTTAAACATGGAAACTGGCGAGAAGGTTTCATCATAGTCAATTCCTTGATGCTGTCTGAACCATTTAGCCACTAGCCTTGCTTTATAGGTTCTAAATTGACCTTCCATGTCCAGATTTCTCTTGAATACCCATTTTATTCCAACATTCTTTACATCAACTAGCTCATCGACCCGAACCCAGACTTGGCTCTGATACGTGGAATCAATCTCAGAATTCATAACTTCTAGCCACCTTCCAACTTCTGATCTTTCTACTGCTTCCTTTTTGGAGATAGGTTCATCATTGTATAACAATAATGATTCACCATCCTTGGTGACTAGGAAACCAAATCTCTCTAGTTCCCTTACCTCCCTTGAGCTCCTACGTAATACTTGTGTTTCTGGAACCTCTTCCACGGGGAACTGTGGAACTCGTTCCTTTACCAACTCCAATGTATCTTGAGCATCAACTACGTCTAAGTCAATCATTCTCACACTATCATTCTTGAGGATGTGCTCCATCTCAAGAAATACGGCTTGTCTGGAGATAGTCACATACTTATCTGAAGGGTTATATAGGTAATATCCTTTCGTTTCCTTGGGATATCCAATAAAGACGCACCTCATGTTCCGGGGTGCTAGTTTGTTTCCTGAGGAGGCCTTAACAAACACCTCGCATCCCCATACATGTCTGTGCGACAAAATGGGTTTCTTTCCATTCTATAGCTCAGAGGGAATTCTATTTTCCGCCTTAGTTGGTACTCGGTTTAATGTGTATGCTTCAATTTGTAATGCATATCCCCAAAAGGATAATGGGAGATCCGCATGACTCATCATTGACCTCACCATGTCCAAAAAGGTGCAGTTCCTCCTTTCACTAACACCATTCCACTATGGTGTATAAGGAGGAGTGAGCTAAGATAGAATCCCCAACTCTCGTAGAAGATCGATGAACTCTTGGTTCATATATTCCCCACCTCGATCCGATCAAAGCTTCTTTATCTTCTTACCAAGATGATTCTCTACTTCATTATTGAATTCCTTAAATTTCTCTAAGGCCTCTGACTTATACCTAATTAAGTAAACATATCCATATCTACTCAAATCATCACTAAAAGTAATGAAGTAAGAATATCTATCTCTAGCTTCTACTGGAAATGGTGCACACAAATCTGTGTGTACCAATCCTAGAATCTCTGTGGCCCTTTCACCCTATCCACCAAAAGGAAGCTTGGTCACTTTTCCTTGTAAACAAGTGTGACATCTATCAATTGTTTTTAGCTCAGTAGAGTCTAAATAGCCATCTTGGTAGAGCTTTGTCAAGCGATTCTCGTTCACATGACCGAGACTGTGATTCCACAACTGGGTGATGTATGAGTCATGTGAGTTTGTTTCATTATCGATTCCCAACACTTGGTTTTCATAAATTAATACATAAAAACCATTATTCAAATGTGCCATACCATAACATACGTTGTTCTTATAAAAGAGACATCCCTTATTTCCAAACATGAAAATAAATCCATCCATATCCAAACAAGATACATAAATTATGTTCTTGGTAACACTAGAAACATAATAACAGTTATGTAAAACCAAAATCATTCAAGTCAGCAATGAGAGGTGGTAATCGCCAATAGCCAACACAGCGAGCCTTACGCCATTGGCAGCTCGAAGATCCACCTCTCTTCTAGAAATCATTCAAAATCTACATGGTTCCTGCATTTGAATATAGATGTGAGCCCCACAAGATGTATCTAACACCCAATGTGTAGAAATGGAAAGATTACACTCGATAACAAACACACCTTTAGCATCCCAATGCTTTTGGGTGAAGTTCATCTTCCAGTGGCCCTGCTTACCACATGAAAAACACACCGCCTCCCATTCCTTGCCCTGCCTCTGGATCTTTCCCTTCTTATAGGGATGATGCTCGGGGGCTTCAGACTGTTTATAAGTCTTTGGACCCTTTTCCTTGTCCTTCCTTTTCATGTTCACCATAAGGACTGCATGTTAGTCATGCCCCATGTCCTTGTCTACCTGGAGAATCAAGGTCAGAAGCTCTGATAGACTCTTGTCATTTCCACTCATGTTATAATTGACAATGAAGCTAGATAAGGTCTTGGGAAGTGATGATAGGATGAGATCTGTACACAACCCATCTGGGAATTTAATCCCTAAGATGTCCAGGCGTACAATGTAGCTAATAAGGTTGACTACATGAGGCCCAGCTGGCACAGACTCTCCAAGATTAGTTGTAAACCAAGAATTGGAGGTCTCATACCTCTCCTATATCACCTACTCTTGGTATAGATCTTTAAGGTGAGACATCATGCTATACGCGTCCATGTTTTAATGTTGCTTCAAGAGCTCATTGGACATGAACGATAGTATGAAACACTGGAAATCTGTGGCATCATCCATGTGTTTCATATAGAGAGATAATTCCTCATCACTGGCCTCTTTCCTAGGTGCAACTGGAATAAGCTCTTCCAGCACATACAATTTACTTTCGTGGCGAAGGATGACGCGTAAACGCCTCTGCCACTCTTGGAAATTGGTTCCAGTGAGAAGGTTTTCCTTATCGAGTATGGTTCGCAATGATATGTTTGAAGTCATTTTCTTGTCATTTCTACAAATTAAGATGAGCAAAGGTTTAGTACTTTATTACAAAACTGAGACAAATAAATAAATTAATACTTATTAGTCTCCCACTATTTTATCCAAATCCAATAGCCCTCACAATTGACTTCAGAATATTCTGTTGCCTAAATATTTTAGTGGAAAGGATCCATATTTCCCTTCGCATTACCCCGACTAGGGTTAGTCAATAAACTTGAAGGGTTTCAGGTAAGCATTCCAAATGCCAACTGCATTAACTCGCAACTCCTTGATCCGCTGAGTGGACACCCCAGTCCTGAAATCCTTTTATTTTGGATTTCCTCAACCTTTGCCTCTTGGTCACACCAAGTATTATTATTGCAGTCAACCCTTGATGCGAACTAAGTCAAGTCAACCCAAAACCTTGAATTATAATTCCCCGATAATTGAAATCACCCTAACTAGGGTTGGTCAAGCACTTTGAACTATGGTTCGATTCTAACCAAGATTATGGAAGGATATACCGACTTAATATTTCTTTTGAGGGATTTTATCCTAATACGTAAATTTCTAATTTATTATATTTTATTACATGCTTGTTAATATTATGTGGGATATACTTAATTGATTAACCATTTCTAAGATAATATTTAAGTATAAGCCGGTTTTATTTTAGTTCCATCTTGCATGCCTCTTTAATTCATTAATTATGTGATCGTGACAACACACCCACAATAAATAAACCATGCAACTGATAGGAATAAAATAAATGGTATGATCATGAGATTTTTCTATTGGTTAGTTTATCTAGCGGTTGATAAACTAACCCAAGACCTAGGGGAGAAACACCTTGACCCTTTCGGGTTCGTGTTTACTACTTTCCACCTGTCCACCTTTGTATCTCGTTGGATTGGTTTCACCTTGGCTCCTGACATGAGCTGCCTCCACTAGCTTGGGAGCTCCATCCATTACATACGCATTTATCTCACACACAGGTGAGGGTTAAAAAGGGGTTTTTACATAAAAGAATCCTTGGGCGCACAGGCCCTACATATTAACGAGGAGATGGTTTTTAGGCCAACAAATTTAATTTAAATAAATAAATTAAAATAAACCATTCACATACAAAGGTCTCAGTCTAACTAATGATCATCCATACATGCAACGATATTTATGCATAAATAAAACAAGAATTCAATTCTTTAATCATTCTTGTTTAAGATAAATCACACTCGAATCAATTAAATATCATTTAATTAATCAATCCTTTTATCTTAACTCATTTTTCAGAATTTCTTTGAGATTCTCATCCATCATAATTTTAAACAAATAAATTCATTTAAAATTATCCTTGTACATAACTTGTACCTTGGAGGAAACCCGGTGAATTCTCGTTCATTGCGTAATTTGAACGAGTACACGAAAAGTAGTTCCGACTACACGACGTGTACTTTTGTTCATTGTCCATCCGAAGTACACGCCTGGGGACATGGCGTGTTAATGTACTTCGGAAATTTTCAGAGTACACAGCATGTTCAGTGGGACGCACACCATGTAGTTTCCCCATTACACAGATTCCAGCCGGGCAAGCCTTGTACGGGGTACACGGTCCAACCCTAACACGAAGGGACTACCCGCCTTGTTCATTGGACCACACGGCGTGTAATATGGAAACCATGGGCCACCTATTCCTGGTCAACCCATGATGTCATTAATGACTTAGATAGGATCCAATACATGGCATGATACGGAGGATCATTCCGATGCATGAATCTAGACTACACGACGTGTACTTTTGAATACACGCCGTATATTCTGGTGTTATATGGCCAGAAACATTTGGATCCTCTGGATGAGTTCCTCTATATTATTTTAATCAAAATTAAAAGAAAAATTCATTTCTGTGAGGTGAACAAGAAATGATGGAGGAGTAACATATCTCAAGATTCATATTTCCAGAATGATTAAACTTGAATTGAAACAACTAAATTATTAAATGCGTAAAACATCAACAAAAAACTAAATAATTATAATCAATGATATAACCTGGCTCTGATACCACTTGTAGGTTCTGGGTGCAGTGGAAGCGCATTGGTGGGTTTGCCCAACTTTAATTTTAATGTTAAAAAATGGTCAATCTGATATCTGTCATGATGTAAAATGCCGAATCTTTGGAATAGAATGAGGAACAAAAAACTTAAGAGGGAATCACTGAATCATAGAGATAGGATCATCATATGTTGGTTATAATTAATTTAATTAATTCACAAGAATTACCTTGGTGGAATTCATTCTTCGTTGATGTCTTCAGTCACGATCATGTGATCCGTCGTTCCATTGTAGAATCCAAGTGTATGATTCCTCTAGCGGTGATCCACACGTGTTCCGCGTATCTTAGGACGTCGCCGAAGGGATCTCTAGGTGCTAGCGTGGAAGAACCTTCGCTTGCGATGTCCACCTTCGACCGCCTTGGTCACTTGGTCTTGAGAGCATTCTTGGTGGAAGGAGTTCTTTAGGCCTTGAAAGAACTCTCCAGAATTGTTGTGCACAACAATTCTCTTATATGTCAAAGTGTTGGGGTTGTGAGGATATTTATAATTGGGTTTGAGGTTATAGAGTTATGACAATAAACAAACGCGTTACACATTTTATTTACTTCATTAACTCTTATTGAAAACCCCCATGTCGAATTATTAACTCCTTGACATGAACCCACACTGATTATAATAAATATCATTTAATAAAACAATATTATATCCTCAAAATCCCGACTGGAAAAACTACACAGTGTGTAATCATTAATACACGGCGTGTATACTTAATATACACGACATGTACTTTTATTTTCCACTTTCCTTTATTTCTCCACCACATTTATTAGTCCTTGAGTAATGGCTATTTATTTCTTAAATAAATGTAACTGCATTACTCACTAATCAATGTATTATTTCACCCACAATATATTCCCTCGAATAACCAGTGTCGAAGTCAATGCAATTAGGTATCCTTAAATAATTATTAAACCACAGTCAGGAATAATATTTATTTAACTTGTTAAATTAATATTTAACTGAGATACATGGACACACTTAGTGTGTGGCCCTCTAGGCCTCTTTCTCAATGGAATTAGGCGGAGCCTGCCTAAAGTCCAAGGTTAGCATCTAGCAACACGCCAAGGCACCCATAGAGAGAGAAGTTAATGCCGCAATGACATGTCAACTCATACAAACGCTTACCATGTAATATAATCCCTTTGTCACGATATCTCGAATCAAGCAGGTTGCATGCTAGTGTCATCAACCCATGTGCTCGGTTATTCTTTCTTTGAAATTCTAGAATCGAACTCACCCATACCTTACCATGGACATGGATTTAGTTAGGCTATATCAATTCCATCAATGGGCCTGAGATATCTACTTCCATTGCGGAAAAAAGGGAAAAATCCTTTCTCACATTATCTATTAATGCAGTATTACTCGTGACACACCCAACGTATCCTACCTCACTGAGAACAATGTTTCGTCATAGTTTTCGTCAATACATCTAAGTGCGTGAGTTGTAATACCCATTAATAACAATATTAAAGTCTAAGGATCAATACACACATCTAAAGATAGGAACATCCAATGACACTAGGAAATGTGGATTTTTTACTGGTGGGTCCCGTTCTCATAATATCCTCCTGGATATTACCAAGGGTGCACACCATGAGATGATGCCTCAACGTTTTATGAGTCCTCACCCCTAATGGCCTGTATTATTTGTGTCCCTAAAATAATATCATCCGGCCATAGAACATATATTCAAGAACAGTGTTATGGAACTTCCGGGTTCTCATCATAGCAGGGACTCGTTATGACCCTTTAATGAAACAGTTGTCCTTAGGACATTATCACATGCATTGTCACGCATAAGAACAATAAAGATGTGATAAAGCTTTTATTAATGAATAAAGTACAAATTAGTTCGTTCTAGGCCACCAACTCTACCAAATTCAAGTTCAATGAGGGTTTAATCATGATTCATGTGCAATGAGGATTTGCTCATGCTCCATGTGAAATGAGCCTTGGCTCATACTAATATCATGTTAAATGTTGTTTCCACATCTCCATGTTATGATTATTATGCTTTATCATACCTTTGTGTTCATGTTTCTCTAATGCTCCCTTGATATGACTATTTTATAATATGTATTATATTACTCATGTTATTCCATGTTTATTCCCTTATTGGGCTTTATAGATCACCATTTTCTTATGCATGTCCTCAGGTTGTCCTATGAAGTGCTACGTATGAGGAAATGTAGTTTACATGTAAAAGAAGATTTCAATAAGAAGTTTTATTTCATGTTTCAAGTTGTTATTTAATGATCCTAATCCCAAAAGACACTATACCTCTTGATCTTATATGTTGTATCAAGTGATGTTTATGTAATAAACCACGTTTAAGTGTGTAATAATGTGCAAGGTTTCCATATAAATGATGAGTGTAAAAAGTGTTTGTGGACTAATTTTCTTCATTACATGAGAATGAATTTATAATTCATGGTGTTTGTGGGAGTAAATTTAATCATTTATAAGTTCAAGACAAAAAAACATGAATTTTTATTGAAATAAAAGTTGAGAAAATTACATAAAAAGTTGTGGAAGAATAACTAAATGGGGTTACAAAAGAAACTAAATGGTCTTAAAGGATTTATTATAAGACTGATGGATATATATTATTTATGTCCAATGATGATGAAGTAACCTTCATAGAATATTAACATAATTCATAGAAAGAGGCTATTGAGAGTGATGATTTCAAGAATTGGTTAAAAACATGGAATTTAAGATGGAATTCATGTACACTATCTAGGTTAGGAACTTGGTAGATGCAGATGATGGGGTATGAACAATAGGGTATAAGTGAGACATCCATAATCAAACTGACATGGATGGTAGTGTCTACCTGTAAAGAGTGATTTTTGTCAACAATCTACAAAATAATTCTTTGCATTGACTATGAATTAAACTTTTCACCTGTTTTAGTGACAAAATCCATTCATATTTTTCTTTTGATAGTATATACATATAAATATGATATATATAAAAAGGATGTCAAAATTAATTTTTCTTAATAGTAATACAGTCAAGGACATGTACATGATATAACCTGAATGTTTTAAAGTTCTAAATGAGACTACTAAGGTATAATGGTTATAATGATCCATTTATGGATTAAGAAATTCTTCATTAAATTAGAATTTTTAGTATAATGTTGCAATAAAAGAGTGTGGTTTCATTAATAGCATGGTTGAAATACATTGGTGACGTGTACTATATAATGGGTATGAATATCTATAGATATAGATGTAATAGGCTTCTTGTATTGAGTCAAACACATATATTGGTAAAGTGATAAACCAATTTATCATGGATCACAATAAAAAAGGATCTTTAACAATTTTACATGGCATTAATATTAGGATATTTTATGATCCTTCTATAGAGTTATAAAGGATGGATCTGATTCCTTATACATCCACTATAGGATCTATCATGTGTACCATGTTATTTACTCGACCCAATGTCTATTATTCTTTGAGAATAATAATTATATACTAAAAAAATATTGGTGATATCCATTGTATTTATATGAATATCACTCTTAAGTACTTGAGAAGGACCAAGGACTTGTTCTTCGTATTTTGAGGAGAGGACCAACATTTTGTAAAAGGTTAGATAGAAGATAGTTTTCAATCTAATAAAGGTGATATGTGATCTCAATCTGAATTCATGTTTTTCCAAAATGGTAGAGATATCAATTGGAAGAGTTCCAATAATGAAAACATAAAATATTAAAAAATACATGAAGAGTACAACATTATATATGATGCTACAAAGTACTGTATTAAGATCAAGAAGTTAATTATTAATCATGGAGTGGTTCCTAAAATCAATGGAGAAATTGGGCTTTAATGTGAAAAAATGAGGTTGTTTCTTCATCTAAGAAACCCTATAATCATCAAAGGACCAATTTTTTTTTTCACAAACACCATCTAATATTGAAAATCATTGAGAAGGGTGATGTAAATATCAAATAGGTGACTACAGAGAATAATGTAGCATTTATATTGAAAAAACCATTACCATGGAAACAACATGAGGGCCATGTAGAATATCTAGGTGTAAGACGCATAATATATTAGCATTAACAGTTTTAAAATGTATATCATGTTTTTATTATAGAGGAAATATAAAATTATTATTCATTTATGTGTACTGAATTTTATTTTATATTAATGGTAAAAAGATAATATACCCTTAAAGTGCCACTTTGAGTTTTCCAAAATCAATGATCATCATGAAGTATTATTGGCTTTACTGATATGTTATGATTGGAATGAATGGATTCTTATAATCATTATAAATAGTTTTCTATGTGGTATGAAGAATGGATTCACTAGGTAATAAGTCAAGACTTATTACTTGGATTGGACTACTAATGTTTATCTCTAGGAATGTCATAAAATCATCCATATACCTTGGGGTGTTTGCTTATTATCAATCATAATTACTTGAGGTTGGTGACCTTCATAATTTAACACCCTACATAAAAACATTCAAAGATAAATTTGCAAATATGGGGGTGTTTGGGTATGTTATTGATCACGTTGTAAGGTAGAGCATAACCATGATGGGATTTGTCACCTTGTATGATAAATAAATATATCCAGACCTTAATTGAGTTGGACTCAAGAAATGAATGATCATGCTTAGTTGAGACGCATATTTTGTGTTCATAATCTTTGATGGAAAACAAGATTTGTTATCATCTGTAAGATGAATGAAATGTGATGTATTCCTCAACTTAGTTAATATTTTCCATATAATTAAGAAAACATGAGTTGAATATACAATATTGACATGTTTTATGACTAGTGGTCACTCGATTTCATGAGAAAATAGATTATATAGGTATAAATATGATGTATATGGTATATCATGTGGTGGAAATGTTTGTATAGTGATATTATTATGTTTTATAGAGATAATATTAAAACCCATAATTTCTTATGAAATATTTATGTTTTTCTAGAGGTACCTATTTTCTTATGTCTATGATTTAGGGATTTAATATTTTTGTAAAATGTTACCAAGTCCCATACGGTCACACAATTAGGTTCTTGGATAATGATAAATTTTTAGAAAATATTTTTTTCATAATTAAGATAGATTTATGAAATCGTATCTAAAATGGTTTTTAGGGATTCAAAAACTATTTTGTTTTCTAGAACTACATGATTTTAGTGAAAGTGGGAGATTGTTGGTGGTGCACATAAAATCTAAGCATGTAATTCATGGTGAACACATTTATATTATGCATGCACACTTGAGAAGCTACACAATACCACAACATTTTGTGTAATGTTTCATTAGTTATGAAAAATATGGTTGGCTCATTTATGGAATGTGATATATATTTATTAATGTTATCAATGAATAAACACTCCAATTGGTGTAACACACAGGTTACATGCAATGGAACATGATATATTTGAATATAGTCATCAGTCTTCAAGAAATGTAGATCGATGATGATGGATATATAAGAGGATGTGATCCTATACTTTTGAGAGTGAGAAAATTGTGATCCATAATTTGATCTATCTTTCTTCTTGATTTTTTTCATCATTCTACGAAGGCATTGAAACCACTTTAGGAATTCAATAATCCTCTTCATAAGATAAATGATCCATCAACCATTGTATCACTTTAGAGGTAGACTGTTGTTGGAAACTGACAGTATTAAGACTCAAGAAGGGGGGAGGTGTGAATTATGTTATTAAAAATTTTCTTCACTTCGAAAAACCAACCTCTATAGTTTGTCACTGACTTATGATATATTATTTATAAAGGAATGTAGTGGAAGTAATGTCATAAAGAATAGAAAAAAAACAAATAGATTTATAGTCATTCAGGGAATAGAATTCCCCAAGTCAACTCCACCACCACTCTTCTCGACAAATTTGATGACTTTCACTAGAAAAGTCATTTTTCCAGGACTTCCAATCCATTTTCTAGGGACTGCACAACTGAGTGAAGTAGTCGACACTTAGTGAAAGTATATGATATTTCAACTGGTCTCCAAAAAGTATTTACAAATTATATCCTTCAATGTTTATTTTTTTAGGATCCTTTACAATGAAAGATAATAAATAGAGAGTTTTTATAGATTTTAACTCAAAACTATATGATACAACTGATAAAAAAGTATCTCCTAGAGAGATGATTTAAAGTAAAAGAAGCTCAAGGAGAGTATTCTAATTTCAGTAAAGATTTTCAATAATAATAGATAATGAAATTATAATTCTTCTTCCTTACTTGTGTAAAAAATATAATTTTTAAAGACATTTGATAATGAATTCTTTGTTTATTATTGTGCACTTCAGTTATTTTTATTTAAACATTTATCATTAAGAAATTACACCCAATCCTCTTTTAGTGTATTCCCTCATTCTTATTTAATAATTCCACACATGATCTATAGAATTATGAATCCTTGAAATTACATTTCCCTTGAAAAAATATTAATAATTGTTGAGAAAAATAAACTATTCTTATCCTTATCTTCTGTCTCAATACTTAGATCTTATTATATTCAAATTCTCCTTAATCTAGTAATTGATAATTTCAAGATCTTACAACATAATTAAAACACTCAATTGAGTGCTTTAATGATAATAAATACCGACATACTACACAACATAATCGATTTGAAGAGTTGAATCCAGATATAATATTTTACTTCACAAATCCCAAATAAATCACATAGTATTTTAATAACATAGACAAAACTAAAGCACTATATTGAAATGATGTATCCTATTTTACCATGTAGATGATTCATGTAATTTATTACTTTGTGTTACTATTTTACATATCTAAATGATAACATAGGTGATCTTGTAAACATAGTAATATTTCACATAGGCAGTTCCAAAACATATTGGATTGACATAGAAAATTACTTTATATAGTCGATTGAAAAAGATGATAGATCGATATAGCCATTTTCACCACATAGCCAACAACTTCACATAGAAAATTTTCTATACTTAGGAATACTTCATCCAAAATCATCCAGATTTTATAATTAATGAAATTATCTACATAATATATAAGACTTGGATAAATCCTGATGAGAAAAACTAGAAGAAAAAGATCACCAGCAAAGTATGAAGGGTTTTTGAGATCATAAAAACCTAAAGTTCATATAAAATGTTTGATTAATAATAATAGCCCAGAAATATTCCCCATTTTTATAATCAAAAAATAGGTTAGATATTATTGTAGATATCAAATACAGAATTTTGAATAAGGGTTAAATGAAATTAAATGTTGGAAAAAATCTTTCTAAAGGTAGCGTTTCCCCACCTTAGTTAGTTACTTATCACCTTGGTAAAAGGTAGAAACTTCTCCCCATTTTTTTTATTTAGAAAAATTCTCCCCCTTTGGGAGTCTTTAAAAATGAAATAATGAGATGTAAAACACTATTTCATATAGTAATTTAGAGTTATGAAATATTTAATGTAGTTTGAAAATTGAATTATAGAATTGTAGAAATATTATATTTTATTAAATTAAAATAAATAGAAAAAACATAAAATGAAAAAATTTACTAGGAAACACATTAAAAACAAATAAATAATGAATTATTACACTAATTTAATTGAAATAAAAATATATTTCCACTCAGAATAATAAAAAAAGACCAGTGAGGGAACATGATATATATAATGTGTTAAATCTCATATATTGGTTTGGGTGAAGGTATTTTTAAGGTTGGAGTGGTTCAGGAGGTAGATGGATTTGTAATTGATGGAGCTTAAGTATTATAAAAACTTTATATTCTCTACCTAGTTTTCTATGATGTACTATAAAGATTAAAGCCAAGAGGTATTCTTTTTCTCAACTGAAATAGGGATTCAACAGACATGTTGATCCTCAGAATAAAATCATTCATGAAAATTTCAAGAATCAAAAGAGATTATTTCTTATGAATTTGAGTTTTTCAGGATAATACAAACTTTATAAACATCATAAAATTTTCTACTTACCCTAAAGAGAATCTTAAAGAATCACTAATAGTAAGATAGAGAAGTAGAGAGGAAATGTATATAACTGACGTAATAGAAGGCACTTTCACAAAATCCTTATTCATAACTAGATTCACAAAACTCTTCCCATAAATTAGTCTATAAATTATCGACAACACATTTTGATCCATGTAGTTGACATGTTCTATCAATCTTTGAACAATATCCTAAAATTCATTGATATAGGATTCAGAAACTAAATGAAAAATAGTATAATTGAGCTCAAATGATCCTAAATCTATTAGAGGTTTATAAAAAAACTAACTGTCTTCCTATAACTAGAAAATAATATTATGAAGTTTCTTCTAATATGGAAATTTATTCTATCACGTTATTCATATCGACAAAATTTAAAATGTATTCCTTCAATTGATTCAATTTTATTGAGTGTTTTAATTGATAGGTTCAATGAAACAAGATATAATATCTCCTACTATATTTGAAACAACCAAATTTTCTTTTATCATATCTCAAATATATTTCACAATAGGATCAATATGGCCATTAATGCACATATCTAACACAATACTAAGCTTCATAATTTCATCCTAAGTGTCATGAAATTGACCAATAAAATCCTTTTTAATCTCATCCAACAACACTATAGAAATCATATCATCTTTGAGAAATTGATTCTATGAAGTAACAGATGCCAAATCTAACATCATATGACTAAATCCATTCTAGAAATACGGAATAACTAGATTATAAGTTAAAAACAACAGAGGGCTGAAATTTCATTATAAATTAAAATGGAAATAACCCAACACATTTTAGAGTTTGAAAAGTAAATTTCACATCATCTCTAAAGGATTTTATTTCAGCAAGATCTTCTTGAGATTAACCTGATTAAACTGATGAAGGGTTCCAAAACAAATCCCTTTGAGATGTAACCAATGTGACAATCTCACTATAATTATCCTTTGTAGGGAAAAAATATTTCAAAACATTTTACCAAGGTATTATTTTTATCAAATTACATAAAACCTATTTTAGAACTAATATGTTCCATAGGTGGATCTATTTGAAGAATACAAATAATTATTGATTGGACATCCACCATTCTAACTAACTTATTAAATTATGACTTGAATACATAGGACTCTTCATGTTCTCAGATCTAAACATTTCATGAAACAAACTCCACTTTCAAATCAAGACAATCCAGTCTCAGATTTCTAAGAACCGTCATTACTTCATTAACAACAACTTCATTTTCCAAGAATTCTGAACTATTGTTAATTGAAGGAACTACTTCATGAGTAGTTGAAGGTGTAGATGGTAAGAATTGTGTATGAGGATGATTTTTTTTCAATTACATAACCACTTAAAAAAACATTCCTTTATCAATTTGTGATCCCAAAAGAATTGGATCATCTTCTTTATTAAACTATTAAAACTTTGGACTTCTCTAAACTTGATAACATAAAGATCTAGTCATAGATGGACTATCTTTAGGAAAATAAATAGTTGTCTCAAAAATTATCTACACATGTTGATCATCCTCACAAGATACAACAACTTCACCCGTATCTTAGATTTTGAATAGATATATCCTCTTGAATCATACGTTCTCACCGATTAAAGAACTGATGATCATAACTGAGGACATGGTTCTTACATATGTTGCATCCTCTACTTACATAGAATTCACAATCTCATTAAATGTTACATCAATGGGTAGTGAGGCATAAGTTTACACCATCATAGTAACACTTTATTAACTAAAAACCTTTAAATAACTTGTATAAAAATCCCAAGAACATCGAGTCATCATCAAGAGAACTGGTGATATGGTATTAATTTTATGAAATTTCACCACATAACTCTAATTTAAGTATACTTATTTATTCTTTAAAAATAAAGAAATTAATCTATCATAAGTATAATAGTTTAATTATCCTTTTTCTTCACAATATTTATGTATAAAACTCATCATGTATCTTGGAAAACTAAAATTAACATTATTGATCAAGACATACATTATATATATATATTGAAAAAAAATCTCTATATCTTCTATTCTTGAAACTATACCCTTCTTCACAAACATACATAAAACATTCCATTTGTAAGGAATATCTATTATAGGTTTTATTTTAGAAATAGAGGTTCTAAACATAAAATTGAATATTTATATTAGATATACTAAACTTTCCCCAAAAAGCATCCGACTAAAATAAAACTCCCCCTCATGGGGACAATGAAATATATCATACATTTAAATAGAATAAACTATTATTATATTTCCTTAGCATTTGATGATATTAAAACCTCAAAATGATTAAAATAAAACTCATAATTCATCCAGAACACATTAATATATTCCTCAAAAATAAAACCTGAATTATTTTAATCAAATAGGAAATACCGCCCTAAAAAATCTAGTGATTTCTTTAACAATTTTTTTTCTTCCACACCACATATATGGACTCTCCCTAAATAAATCATCGTCATCTTCCATTTTAGTTTTTAGACAAACCTGAGCTTCCATCATCAACACACCTCAACTTTCCAATTTGAAACAAGTTGTTTGAAGGTGAAATAGGGATCGATAGGTTAGATATGATGATTTTGATTCAAATGAATGTTATGTATGCTAATGGAAATAGGGATGAGATCCAATTTTATATTTTCTCACATACCCGAGTCCATATTTCTTTAAATACCCAGTTTTTTTAGGTTTACTTCCCACTAATAAATAAATAATAATAATAACTAAAGGGAAGAAAAGAATTTCAATTTTCAATATTTAAATAAACAAACACAGAGAGAAGAGTAACTTTCATATAGTACTGAAAAAATAATATACGAGAACACTAAATTTTATATTTCAACAACAATCAAGAGAATAAATTCATTTAATCAATAATAAAAAACACATTAAATTTATTTAAAACATGAAAAAATTAAAGTCAATTTCAATAAAATCAAAATTATCACATGTAAGGGGTTTAGTGAAAATATCTACTAACTTATTCTATATAGAGATAAACTCAAGATAAATATCACCTTTTATAGTGTTATCTCATATGAAATAATTCTTTAAGTCTATATGCTTTGTTATTGAATGATTTACTGGATTTTTAGAAATTTTTATAGCTCTAGTGTGATCACATTTAATTGTGACTTGATTATAGATGAATCTAAAGACTATTAAGGTGAGTTTCATCAATAAAATTTGTGAACAACAATTACCATAAAAAATATATTTTTCTTCAGTAGTAGATAATGCAACAGATTCTTTATTCTTACTTGACCAAGATACCAGGGATTTACCAAGGAAATTGAAGGTTACTGAACTACTCATCCTATATAGTCTAAAAATACCAAATTCAACCTATATGTTGATATTAAATTAAAATATAATGATTTTTTGAAACAATAATGAATGTGAGTGCACCTTTTAAATATATTAAAATCATTTTGTCTTAGTTTAAATGCAATTCTTTAGGATTGACTTGATATCAAGCCCAAATAGATACTGAAAACATAATATCTAGTCTACTAGTATTCAAATACAATAATATCCAAATTATTCTTCTATAAATATAAATTTCAATAGGTTTCCCAGCTTCATCCAAGTCAATATTTTAATTATATTTCATATAGATAGTATTTACTTTACCACTTTTAAGTCCAAACCTTTTAATTAAGGGTACTATGTATTTTTTTAATTTATCACATTCCCAATGTTTTTTTCTGAAAATTTTAAAAACATATAAAATAATTTAACTCACCCATATTCCTTATTTAAAATTCATGTTTCATGATTTTTGAAAACTAATTAAAAAAAATTATTTGTATAATCATAAAATTACATCATCAACATATATATGTACTAGAAAAATATCTGAAGATAATGTTTTCTTAAAAAAAATTGATTTTCCTTACCTACTGAAAAATAATTTGATAAAATAAAAGAACATAAACATTCATATCAAGCTATAGGTGCTCAGTTAAGATTATAATGATCTTTGGTAAGTTCAAAAACTATATTTTAAAAATGAGGATTTTTAGAACTAAAAGGTTATTCACCATAAACTTCCTCTATTAAAAAACCATTTAGAAAATTATATTTTACATCCATATGATATAATATAAAATTTATATCAGATTCACAGTCTAAAATAATCCCAATGGATTCTAATCTAGATAATGTGGAAAATGTCATATAATAATCTTTACCTTCTTCCTAATTATACCCTTTAGCTATTAGTCTAGATTTATTGCCAATGATTACACCTTGATAATCCAATTTATTCCTAGAAGCTGATTTTGTTCCAATATCAATATAGTCAGAGGGTCAATCAGCTAATTCACATTTTGTATTCCTCTTGAACAAATTTAATTCCTCTGGCATAGCTACACCACAAATCTCATATACTAAGACTTCTTCTATAGACTGAGGTTATAATCGAGATAAAAAGGCATAAAATGGTATAAGGTTTCCTACACTCATTCTATTACTAATTCCTTCATGAAAAGTTCCTATTATAGTTTATAAATGATGGTTCTCAGGGGTTTTAGGCTGTCTAAGTGGCACACTTTTAGGTTCATTGGAATCCAACCTTTTGGATTTGTTTCTATAAAATCTAGTTTTAAATTATCATCATTTTTGTCATTAAAAATAGTTTCTGGTCTCTTGTTTTTAAAATAATCACTTAGTTCATTAATTTGAATTTTTTTCAATCAAATTGATCACTTTCATCAAATTTCACATGAGTTTATTCTTCAATAATATTTGATCATTTATTGAAACCTCTATATGATTTTGAAGTAGTAGAATAGCCAAGGAACATTTCTTTATCACTTTTTGGATCAAAATCTCCAATATTATACTTGGTGTTAAGAGTAAAGACCGTACATCAAAAAATATTAACGCATCCAACTTTTGTATTTCTATTATTCAATAGATCATAGGGTTTTCTGTTAAAATAGTTCAATAAGAAATTTTTTTATGACATAGCATGTTATATTCATAGATTCAGTCCAAAAATTAGTAAGAAATTTATATTCATATAACATAATTTTACCAATTTATTGAAAATTATTATTCCTCCTTTCAAAAACAACATTTGTTTGAGGTTTTCTGGGAGATGAAAATGAATGCTTGATTCCACGTTTTGAACAATATGCATTGAAAACATGGTTTTTAAATGATCCTCCATGGACACTTATTAATAAAATAATTTTGGAATCTTTATATTTTTGAACTAGTTTTTAAAAACATAAAAAATAGAACAAGAATCACTTTTAGGACTTAATAAAAAACCAAAGTAAATATATAAAAATAATTGACTAAAACATTATTTTTTTTCTATTATGATTGAAACTATACATGGACTAAAAATTTATATGAATAAGTTCTAGGGTTATAGAAGTAGAAAACTCTCTAATTTGTTTTAATGATGACTTGTGTTGCTTTCTCACTTGGTACGCATCACAAAACATCATTTTATTTAATTTTAGTTGATCTAAAACTAAATTTCATTTAGAAAATTTCTATAAATGATAAAAATTAAAATGTCCCAATCTTCTATTCGATATCCATGAATCATTTTTTAAATATGTATTCAGTTCATATTTTATCTACTAAAATAATTTATATGTAGAGTATATACATTATTTGTTCACAAGAGCTCAAATTTAATAATTTTATCTGAAAAAGTAGTACATGCATTATTTAAAAAATCAATAAAATAACCTTCATCGCAATGTTGAGAAATAATTATTATATTGTGACTAAACTTTCCACATAGAGAAATGTTTTGATAAGGATGAAGTTTAGATTTTCAATATATCCAACTCTAATAATTTTTCATTTATAATTGTCAACAAAAGTGTCACGAACTCCATATATATTTGATAAGGAGTGAAAATTAGAAAAATATCCACTCATATTCCTTGAGCATCCATTATCCATCTACCAACTCCCATTGGTGATCTTAGACCATTGAACATAAATATAAAAATTAAACAAGAAATTATTTTTCAACCCATATTTTCTAAGGTCCAACAAGGTTAACAAATAAGGGTTTGGGAGCCAAAATCTATTTGATTTTTCTGAAACATTAATAAATAAACACTGAAAAAAATTTCATGAAATAATAATTTCTACCTCCTAAAAATTGTAGGTTTGTTAAACTGAATCTACTTTTATATTTTTCAAGATCAGTAAAATGAAAAAAAGTAATTTTTGAATGTTTTTTATTTTTATAACTAGGTACAAATTATTTCTCGTAGCACTTTGGTTGGTCACCGTGACTTACAATTATAAACATATTCCTATTTATATTTATTATTCCCAAGAATTTAGTTTTAATAATTTACCCCTTTTTTAAATATAATTTAAGCATCTTTAATGTCTTGAATTTCTTTTTTTATTTGTTCAAGTTTATTTCCATATTTAGTACACAATAAAACATAATTTTTCAGTTTGGTTTTTAAAATAAGAATTTATTTAGTTAAGCCAAAATTTTCATTAATACTTATTAATAATATTTATTTATATATTTATTTATCATTTCAAATAATCATTCTTAGTTTCTAACATAGAACAATATTTATTTATTTCCTCAAATGATTAATTTCCATTTTATTATTTGGTTTCATGTTCATAATAATAAGAAGAATATATACCTCATTAATAAGATCTATAAGAAAATTTGTATTTATAATTAGAATCCTTAGCTTTTAATTTTAAAGATGAAGCATTATTAGAATTTATAGAAGGACTCCATGTTTCCTTCATTTTTTTGTCATCCAACTTCTCCCAGCAAGCATTCTTGAAGTATTTATTTTTTGATTTTTTATCATCTTGAATATGTGTAGAATTATTCTTGTTTTTTCCATGATTGTTGTATTCATAACATCATACATCATTAAAATTTCAATTTGAATTATTTTATTTTTTAAAGTTATCTTGAAACAAATTATCTATTTATAGGAATTATTTAACTTTATAGAAAATTATGAAAGATCACTATCTGAAGTATTAATACTAGAAGAGTTTTCATTGGATGAATCAGCTATTTGAATCTCATTAAACTTATTACTAGCCTTTTAAGTTGAAAATTTTAAAGAATAATTTTACTTTTTTACTAACCTATGTTATCCAGTCTCAACTTCTATATCCACCTAAAACATCATTAGTATACAGATAAGATATTTTATTTTGATGTTTTTGAGCTTTGTTTATTGTTCGACGGTAGCTAAAATTCCACTCCACCATGGTGGTAGTATTATGATAAATTTCAGAGCCTAATATTATTCATTAATAGTTGTCCCTAAATAGAAAAAAATATTTACTTTTTTTATAATCCCTCTATTGAACTATGTGATAATTTCACCATCTATCATTCTAAAAGTGTAAAACATTAGTATTGTAGTATTATATCTCATATCCAACATGTTATTTATTCCCTCATATGAAACTAAAACTATATTACACATTTCATGAGTTTTTTGAAATTCAGAAACTCCGTTTAACTAATATAGACCTAAGAAAAAAATTATATCATTCACAGAAATAGTATTTTGATCATATATTGATTCAATTTCAACATCCCATGTTTCAGCGTAAGTACCTGATTTTTATATGAGGTACATATCCTTTAATTTTTCAGTTTAATTTATTAATTTTGACTTAATATGAGTATCTAATGAGGATATGGAGTAAATGAGGGTGTTGGAAGCTTGTTTGAATCCCAGAACCCCATATAGGGGGAGAAATAACCATGCCACAAGGTTAGTTCAACCCATGCCACCCAGTCAACATGGTTTTTCCAAATCGTGTGGGATGTTAAATATGAATAAGTGGGCCACATGGTTTACCCTAACTATGTGACCTAGGGTGAACGATAGTGTGGTAGAACATTAATATCTAGTTGATGGAAAACACAATCTTTGTACACAATTTTCTAAACCGTGTGAATAAACTTTGTGGGTCCCCTCTTTGGATAGTAGGCCAAGTACAGTTGGCACATGGGTTGTCCAACCTCACATTCAAACCTTGTAACCTAGTTTTTAAATGGTAAAAATCATATTTTCCCTTTTAGATTATAATTTTAACACTACTTGTATATTTCTTCCTCCAACAGACATAAGGCCATCATTTTCTCTCAGGAAGAGCACTTAAGACTCATAGACTAGTTTCTTCTATTTTTTCACCTTACGAACTCCTATTCGATATTTGATCATATTTTTGGATAACCATCAAGAAGTGACTCAATAATTTTTCTTGTTTTTCATTCATATTTCTCTCAATTTTTCTATTTTGATGTAGGCACATATGCCATATTTTTAATGAATTTATCCATTATTATATTTTATTATAATTCAGGATAAACAATGGGTCAATACTGGAAGAGGAATATACTACATGCATAAGGTAGGTGGTATATAACTCATCCTAAAAAGTATTTTCCTTTTGCATTCCAGTTTTGTTGTATTTTTTCCTTTAAATTCATATGACTTAATTTATATTGTCAATATTTTATTAAATGGGTCTAATTATAGAACATGATACCATTAGAGTATGATACCTCAACACAGACCACCCAATTATGGTGCGCTCTTCATTTATGCATGAGTGACATATGTTGGGTTTATCGATGGCACTATTCAGCCGTGTTTTACTTGACCTTTAATAAGTTAAGTGACCCTTTATAATTAAACAAAATTTAAAATTCATGTTATGTAAAGTTTATGATAGATATATCATTGCCTAGATTGATAATTATATATTTAATTTGTATTGGTTTCATTTCCTCTACCCCTTATCATGTTTATTGAAAGGAAAGAAATGAACCTAATTAAATGTTAATATAAAAAATTGATAAATGGTTTCATTCCCATGATTAACCATGTCATGTTGATGAATGGTAATGGAATGAACCTAAAGAATTATTAAATAGAATGAGTATTATATGTCCTAAAATTGAATTATGATATATGTATAAGATTCCTATTGTATATAGACATTTTTACCACTATAGGAATGGTTATACATGAGCCAGCCTTGGATTCCTGAGGGAATTCCTTGAGCACTTAGAGGAAGAAATTTTGATTCAAGTAGACATTTTCCAAGGGATATAACCAACTTGGAACATGGTCCTTATATGTTAGTGATTTATCGAAATGATTCTATATGATCCATTCACTATCTCTTTAGATATTAAAATTCCTTGGATACACTCCTTGGATTCATCTTGATGTAATTGGACAAGCTACAACATGGATTCATCCCTTTGGGACCAATCATGCTTATCCTAGGATTTCCTAGAATAATCTCCATAGAGATATTTAGACACATTTATAGTGGAATTCATTGGGTGATCCCATTATATTACACTACGAGACCCTATTTTTGGACTGCATGAGTTATTACTATGATTTGTCAGACTCCTGAGGCCAAAAATGCCTTGCTTTCACATTTAACCCTCCATTATCATTATCATGATATATCTAGGTACTATTGAATCCCTCACATGATTTATTTATATAAAATGAATCATAAATAATTAATTGATCTCATTTTCAGAGACATTACAAGTAGAGGCTATAACAAGTAAGAGTTATTTATTCTAGCATTTATTTACATTTATATAACTTCACACTGTGAAGTTTATATTCAAAAACTGTATTGTATATACATCATTGGTGGTGGACTATGAAGATTTATCTCACACACCATCTGGGCCACAATTTTTACCTGGGAAGATTATATGATTTCATGTGGGGATAAGGGGAAGATTCATACTTTGGAAACCTAGATTGCTTGCATGATTTAGGATGGATCATGGTAGTAAGTGACCGAGCTAGTGCGTGAGATTCTTAGATAGTTTTTGTTAATTTTTATTCTTATATATAAAATGTATTGTACAATATTCCTAGTACCATGTGTATATGTTTTCATATTTTGTATAGACAATACATTATCACCAAATTGTATATGATACAGTTTCTAGCTTGAGTTGACTATTTATTATTTATAGATGGTCATGATTACTTCCTCTTCTATATTTATTGAACTTATTCTACTGTTTTTTATATGTTATATCTCTATTATGATCCAATATGACAATAGGGAATATACTCCCCATTTTCACACCCTAGTCCCTCACTGCTAATCGATAGCCTCTAGCATACATGGAGGCATTCTTGAGGCCATGTGGACCACCCTCTTGAAGCGTTGTATTGTGGATCATGGATCGGGAAGTCACAAAGTCATATCATAAGGAATTTATTTTCTTTTATTATTGTTTGTGGATATATAGAGTATATTACGAACATGTTAGAACTTGTTCATAAGCCATGCTTGGGAGTCGCTAACCCATGTTTGGGGTAAAATCTATTTTTCCTGGGAATAAAAAATTGGTTTTTTTTGTATTTTTCGTATTACAGTTGATATACAATCATTGTTGCGTGGTAAAAATGAATTGTGTTTTTCAATATTCTTAATGGATATTTTATCTTGTCCTTGTATGGAAAGGTTATTTTTTAAATTCATCATTATAAGAAGCAAGAATTCACAATATATGAATATGAAATTCTATATAGGTTCATTTTATTGGTTGTATTGTTTGTGTTGCTTGGGATTTCTCAGTGATACATGGTTGTTATATATGTATGTGCTTCTTACATTTTATGCAAGGTATGGAAATTTGTTTCTTCAAATGTCAAAAAAAATCAAGATGAAGTTTTCTTATATATATTTATGGTGAAATCTTAAATAGAAATTTTCAAACCTTATAGGCTATGTACCCCTAGTTACATGATCCGGGCTTTGTCTATGATCACATGATCACCAATTTAAATTATAAGGTGTACGTGACCTTATGAATTGGAAAGGGAAATTCAATGAGTGGATCCATCATTTTTAACCTCTTATATTCTGAGACCAAATGTAAGGTAGATTGTTGAGATTAAATGAGTGTCGATTTCAGTTATTAAGTGTATGGTCCTTTATTCTATGGAAATGCCTATCCATTTAATTGAACCCTATAATATGTATATAATCACATAAAAACATAAAATTTAAATTTTGACTTATTAATGGAATTATTTATAATAAATGGAGAGTCCAACAATAATTTAATGAGTGTTTTCTCCTTGAATTTAAATTGGCCATTCCACATACCCAAACATATTTTGATTAAAATTGAACAATTAATAATAACCAGAAATTCTATGTAGGTGGTTAGGGTAGTATGTTGGGTTGTAATCCCTTTTTGCTTATATTTTTCTTCTGTAGTGATATTATTTTCTTTAAAACTTTTTCTGAGGCATGTTATGGTAATTTTTAGAGCTATTATACCATAATGTCCTCTAATCATGAGCCAAGATGGTGGTGATGGCCATGCTTTAAAGGTGTTGGTCCCTTTTCCACCATTGATACCTTTAACAGTTCAGCTGAGGCACCACCATATATTCATAAATTGGTCACTAACACTCAGCTTCGAGTGGGTTTTCTATGTATGATGTAGTCTATGTAGGGACATCCATAAAGTGAACCTATGATGTCTGACCGGAATTGTGAGTTCCAACAGCATCATCCTCCCATGTTCTCAGGGTATTGAAGTCAATAAGCTATCAAGTCTTTCCTAGAGGCCATTATTTATATCTTTACACATCTAGAAATGACTCTAGAGAGGAAGTTCAAGGTCTCCACAAACATGTTTCCTGATTCAGTGAAGCGCTGGTGGGATATGATCACCCATACTAGTCATCATCATGGAATGTTCTAGGAAGACATATAGAAAGATTAATATGATTACCTTTTCCCACAGACTATGAGAGATGCCTAAGTCGGGATGTTCATGCACCTAGATCAAGGTTCGTTATAATTAATGGACTATTCACCATGTTTTATTTAGTTGAAATGATTTTCATTTCTTCTACCTGATGATGGGATATCACAAGTGTGACATTTAAAGGATGGTCTTGAGTATGTCATCTTCTCATAGGTGAATGTATTTAACCTATATATATTTTATGAGTTCGTTAACTGGTATCCTGTCACTAAGTAAAGCTTGAGAGATGTCAATAGTAATAAGCATAGATGTTCAGTGTGTATCCTTGAGGTTTATATTTGTGTATTGGAAACTAGAGTACCCACATGGGAAGCTCCATTATATTCCATTAGTGTGGAAAAATGGGGAATTCAAATCCTTAGTGTGATAGAGACCCGATTGAGTGACTTGAATGCAGTTAGATGGGTTGTCTATAGAGATTCTCTCAGACCTTTCCATGTGATTATAGTGGAAGAAAATTCTTTCAAGATCCACCTTCATAGTCATGATTAGTTATGCCACATCAGATAAGAAGTTGGATTAGTACTATTAGGATAGTCCAAGGATGAGGTCATGGTCGGGGTTTGAAAAATTTTGATTATTAGTGCCAGTAAAGAGGATATACTCATGGTTGTCCTGTTATAGTACAAAGCCATGGATCAGGCCAGTTGCAATATTACAACTGATACTCGGGGATCAAAATTCATGACCATCAACTGTATGAGGTTTTATTCTATTATCCTCAAATATTATATCTTATTTATTTAAAATATGTGCCTCTCACTACATTATCTCTTTATCAACCATGGAAATTCATTTGATTGAAATTCATAACTTTTTTGGGGTGATCACCCTAAACACATAGTTTTATGAATGATCAGAGTGTAATTCCATTGAAAATATTATCCCCTTAAGGTAGGTAGATTTCAATTATTTTGGGACCTTTTCTCCCTCAAGATGACATGATTTGATGTGATTCTTGGGATGGATTAGTGGGTCCACTCTTATGCCTTTGTGAACTGCTCTCATCATAGGGTATTGTTTATATCACTAGAGGCTGGTATTTATCTGTTAAAGGGTAAGTGAAATGTCCATGCCAGTAGATATTGAACTGAGAATCGTGGGATAGGTGGAGTGACTAACTATATTTTTATCCATTATATGGAGGAGAAATATTTTTGTTAGGTTTACTTTCCTCCTTTAGTAAATACTTTAAAGGATGTTTTTCCAAATTTATTTTTCTATCTTACCTCCTGAGTGAGAGGTGGATTTTACAATCATGTTTTTTCTAAGAGAAACTCCAGTATCTCTTCTTCTAGATACAAAGATACCTACCCAGGTCCATGAGCTCAAGATACAGTTCAGAGATTTATAATATAAGGGTTTTATCTGACCTAGAAGTTAATCTTGTGGTTTACCCATGTTTTTCACCAAGGAGGATAGGACCCTTATTCTTTGCCTAAATTAATGATGATTGAACCAACAGATGATTAAGAACATATATCCATTTTCTAAAATAGATTATCTCTTGAAATAGTTTTGTGGATTTAGAGTGTTATTAAAGTTTGAATAATGATTAAGATATCATCTGGTGTGAGTCAGACTATCAGATATAGCATAAATAACTTCTCGTAGCTGGTATGATTTATATGAGTTTCTATTTATTCTATTTGTTCTTATAAACACACCTCTCATTTTTATGGACATGATGAATAGGGTTATCCACCCCTATCTGGATTCCTCTGTTTTGGTCTTTACAGATGACATATTTTTGTATGATAATATTTGTAGTGGCCATGATAAACACCTGGATATTATTTTTAATACATTGATATATCATCAGCATTATGCTAATATTTATATGTTTCACTTTTGGATTGACAAAGTTCACTTATTAGTTCATATTATCTTGAAGGCCGCATCATTTATTGACCTAAAGAAGGTGAGTATTGTGGTTCCCTAGGAGTATCTCATGAATGCGTTTGATATAGAGTTTCATGAGGATATTTGGATCTTATAGACATTTCATATAGGACTTATCACATCTTGACCCACCACATAATGGTATTTCTAATAATGGTGTGAAATTCTTGTGGTATGAATCATGTGAGAAGGCATTTCATGATCTAAAAGTAAGGATTAATTTAATGCATATTCTAATTATTCTAGATCCTTTTTGAGGATATATACTGTTTTGTAATGCATCTAGTATTTGGTTTGATGTAGTGATGACACAGTAGGATAGATTCATTGCATACGAGTCTCTCTCGTTGATACTTCTTGAGTGTAATTACCCGACGCACAACCTTGAGATTGAAGTTGTGGTCCATGCCTTAGGTTACTGAAGAAACTATCTAATGGGTAAGCACTTTTTGGTGTATACAGACCACAAGGGCCTCAAATATATATTTATAGAGGGTGAATTGAATCTTATATAGTAAATATGGTTTAAATACCATCATTCTTTTTAACTATGTTCTTACCTATACTTCTGGAAAGGGAAATGTAGTAGCTGATGCCCTAAGTTGGAAAACTCAATCACAGGACGCACAAGAATCCAACGATGAATGGAAATTGATGGATCCATTTTCTACATTACATCTATACTTTCATGGGTGTCATAAAAAACTTTTTATTATAGCCATCATAGTTACTTCCTCACTCCTTGATAGGGTGAAGAGAAGGTAGTTTTTAGACCCTAATGGGTTTCCTATGAGAAATAATTTCTTGTGAGGTCCCTATTTAGATTGGTATATCAATAAAGATGACTTAATAAATATAAATAGGAATATTGTAAGACCCTAGAATACCCTAATAGCGGAGGGGTGAATACATGTGTAAACTATTTCTTTAAATGAGAAGGATCTTGTCCCCTTGTTGGTGGGAACATATTAAACATGTCTGATGGAATTGTGTAATTATCAAACAACCAGACGTAGGAAAAGAAACACAACACAATAGTCTTACATGGTTCACCAATAAGGTCTAGTCCAAGGATCATACTTTGAAATTGTATCATTCATTCCAAAAATCCACTAATCTTCACTAGTTTCTGTGGATTACAATTGTTAATACACGGTCATACCATTCTCGATACACTAATTTTAGAATACTCATTGGGGTAACACAATACCTCACTCAAATTACTTCCATTGAACCCCCTTGCTCACTGCCTAGTTATAAGTCTTAATCATTTTACCAACTTAAATGTCACTTCAATAGATTGGGAACATATGTATTTGTCCTTTATTAACATGAGACTATTCTTACCCCATATTTATGAGTTGATGCACATGTATACAATTATCAATCAACCCAGATGTTCAAAAATTTATATTCCATCAACTCATTCACTTGATTGAAACTTTTATAGCTTCACAAAACATTTTTTCTTACACATAACATTTTCACTTGCGTTCAACATTTTCACTTCCATGCAATACTTGAACTATCATGAAACTATTATAATTGCACAAAAATATTTCACTTACATGAAACTTAATTTTCCTTAAAAGGGATAAGTTATATTCGATGTATAGATTTGATGCATTAAACTCTAACGTACATAACTCTGCTATGAGAAACTCTTTCACAAAGTAGAGGATCTAGATCTTCATTGAAATATCTAATTGGTAGACTATAGGTATCCTCCTATTTATAGATGCTCCTAGCCCTATGCGGAACTCTCTTTTGCACTATTCACATCACGCACATCTTCATAGTTCACTATACTTCAATTGTTTGATGTTTCCTTTTGTGTGGAACTCTATCTGTACTTCTTGGGTGTTTGCAAATTTGATTTACATACAAGTATATATCTTGTGTACAACTCTCACCTTAGATGAAATTTGATTTGATGGTCCAAAATATTATTTATCACACAACTATATAAGCCTTCTTTACCCTTTTGTAGATGTATTTTATTTGTACAATAATATTTCCTTTTACAATAACTACTTTGTCCATCAACTAAATTTTGGACCAAAAAATTTAGCACTCACTGTATAACTGCACCACCATCAACACTGAAGACATTTGTACCAAAATATCACTTCTCTTGTGAACACTTTGATCAACCCTATGGATAATTGAAAAAAAAATCACATTCTTTTTTCAACTGTGAAAAACATTGATTACAACAATCTCCCCTTTGGTTTTGTCAACAATATATAGATATATTCAATAAATCACCGTACTCAACAAAAATTCTTATTGACATGAAATAAATCATCCACAAATATAAGTCTACATGAGTAGATCTGGTTGTATAAAACAAGAGGGGTAAAATATAATTTCATACCTTAATAGACCACTGACCCACCCTACAAACCTAAAAATCATTGAATTTCACTTGTCTCCCACATATTCAAAAAACACAAAGATCCTGTATTTTTACTTTTAGTTCTCAAAAAAAAATATCCATACATTATATCTCCCATATAGAGTTACATCACATCTATAGAGAGATTATAAAAGTAAACAATAACGGGGTGAAGTGAATAACCATGACCTCCTCAAATAATAGGAGGTGGATGAACACCGGGGATCAACTGATGTTTCTCGAACATTGGTACTGCCAAATGATTAGTCGGTATGTCAACCACTAAATTACTAGTTCCATCATGCTCTATGTTAATCGTACCTTGTTCAATTTTTTTTGTGATGAATTGATATCTGATATCAATATGTTTGGCATGGGTGTGTTGAAATGGATTTTTCTTAAGATCAATTGCACTCTTTTTGTTATAGTGAATCACCATCAGCTATTTGAACTCATTGATAATATCATTAAATTGTTTCCTCATCCACAATAGGTGATTCAATTCCTTTTTCATAGAAATATAGTCTGATTTAGCTGTACTGAGATAAGTGGTTTCTTCTTTCTTTCTTAAACATCCCGCACTTTTGTTTCCAATGATGAATGTACCCCCACTCAGGGAAATTTGATCCACCACACCTCCAACCAAGTTGGTATAAAAAAAACTGATGATTCATTAACTATTTCTATTTAAAATTATACAAAAATATTGAGAGAACATTTAATATATCTCATGATTCACTTAAATGTAGCTATATACTCCTCCTTTGGATCACTTTGGAGTTGAGCCGCTAAACATGTTGCAAAAATTGATATGAAATCTTGTTGCGGTAAGATATAATAAGCTTCTAATGATCCTCATATACAAGGTAGGACTGAAAAATTTTCCATCCTCATGATTCCCGTGTTTCTTCCCGAACTCAATTGGAGTTGACATTGGTTTAGATTCATTCATATTGAATTTCATCAGAAGTTCTCTTTCATACTTTACCTGAGAAATGAAAGTGTATGCATTATTTTGGATCACATTTAGCCCCAAAAAGTAAGTGATTTCACCGATCATTGAAATTTCATATTCTAGTTTCATGTGATAAGAAAATTATTCCACTAATACATACCTACTTTCAATAAGTACAATATCATCAACATACACAAGAACGATAAATTGATATTCCTAAAAATTATCCACATAAAGATTATGGTCGACTCCCCTTCTTTTAAATTATTTCTTCTTCAGATAATATTCTATTTGAGAGAAGCATGCTCTTAGTGCCTATTTTAATTCATAGAGATACTTAGTTAAACTAATAACCTTTGAATCCTTATTTACAATAATAAATTCCACTAGTTTTTCAATTTAGACTACTTTAAGAACACCATTTAAGAATTATATTTTGACATCCATCTAATAAACTATATACCCAATTGGAATTTACATGGTTAGGAAGATCCAAAATAAATTTAGTTGAGCTAATAGATAAAACGTTTATTCAATATCAGTGAATTCAATCTGTGCATAGCCTTTACACACCAATCATGCCTTGTTCATGATCAAATTTTTATGCCTATAATTTTTTTGAAGATCCGCTTTATTCAAATCACATTGTGATTTTATGATCTTTTAACAAGATCTCATGTTTGGTTATTATCACTATGATCTAGTTCTTCACTAATTTATTTAACCCATGATTAGTCATTTTCTACTTCTTAGAATGAGGTTAGTTTAAAAATTGACATGAAGGAAGAATGTCGTTCATTCCTCATTATCCTTGTCTATGTTGGTGTGGTCTAATCCCCAATGTTGTTGGATTGATCAACTCATACTCTTTTATTTCTCATATGATTTTCTAGTATGGTTTCATGCACTATGGTTCTCTCTTCTAATTATACTTCTAATTCATCATCATTTTGAGTTCCCTAAATGTTTTCAAGACTTCCACAATTTCTGTATTTGAATCTATCCCTTGTCCACTTTCATCATCATCTTCAATTACATAAAAAATGGGATCCTAATGTTATTCATATTATTATGCTATGTGATCATAACATAATAGATTACCATAGTATTTCCATGTTTATTACTATAGATTTGGTATTATTTTCTCTTCATTGAGTATCTAAGGAACATTCCATAATTTGGAACATCACCATAAATTCCTTGATTTATTTATTTGTTTGAAATAAAAATTTACTTCCAAAAACATAGGAATACTTTAGGGAGGTAGTTCTTCCATTAAATATCTCATATGGTGTCCTGGTCTCTACTATAAAAATTCTTGTCTGATTTTGAGTGTACACCACTACTTGAACAACTTCTTTCCATCAATGATGAGAAACACAACTCTCAATCAGTATAGTTCTATCCATATTATTCACATGTTGATTTTTGTATTCAATGATCCCATTTTGTTGAGGGGTTCTCATTGAATACACATCATCATTTATTCCATGTCTCCAAGGTAATTTTCAAACTCAATATATGTGAATTCAGTACCATTGTTATATTGTAAAATATTGATTGTGCGAAGAGTTTTATTCTCAGATCTTGAACAATAACTATTCATGAATCCAAGAAATTTCCTTTTAATTTTCATAAAAAGGACACAAAACATTATACTATAATCACTAATAAAAATAATGAAGTACTACTCTCTATATATGTCAGCTACAATTATTGGACCACATACATCTGTGTGGATGAGAACAAGCTTATTTGATTCCCTTTTGTTCTTTGAATCATATGAACTCTGGAATATCTTTACTCACATAAAATAATCACATGTCCCTTGTCAATCACACATCAGAATGAGTATTTTGACAATATCTTTTATCATAGATTTGTGTTCCATGATCTTTTGATCAATGTAACCCAACCTATGATGTGCATGACATTTTCTTCTTCAATTGTTGATAAACAAGTGTTTTATTTTCTATCCCCATGGTATAATTTACCATTTTTATTGAATTGTTTCATAATAGAATTACCTATATTTCCTTTGATAGTGTTCCTATTTTGATTAAATTTCCCTACCATTCCAAATTCATATGGTTGAATCACACTTAGAATATTGTGAAGAATACCATCCACATAGAGAACATTTTTTTTCATTAGCTCATCATTTTCAAATTCTATATTTCTAATTCCTTTGATCATAAAAGAACCATCATTGTCGAATATCACAATTCCAAAAACCATTTTTAACATTTTTTTAAATTTAAACTTCCATTCATGTTGGATGAGTATCTACAATAAAAAATCTAGGTGATCTCATTCATTGTATCTTTGAGAGAAATATCTTCCAGGTTGGATTTCTCGATCTTCTTCATTTCCTTCTATGAGATACCAGATTTATTGTAGAAAAAAAACTCTCCAATATCTTTTCAACATGTATGAATTCATCATAATCATATTATTCTTTAAGAAGAGAATAACTATTTCAAGGGGAATTCTACTTGATTGACCACTATTGACTTGTCTCAAAGTTTTTAGTTATTATTCTCACCTTTCCTCATCCTACAGTGAAAATATTTATAGACAAATATAGAATAATTAAAGATATATACATAGAAACATTTTCATCTATATGATTAAGGATATAGTCTCATTATCAATTATAGATTTCCAAGTTATTTCCCAATTAGATAGATCCTTTTGTTCATTTTATGACTTGGTATGGCCCATCAATCCATAGAATTGACATTTCATAAGTGTAAATATATTCTCACTTCCATTAATCCAAATGTCCCTATCTTTTGTAATGGTATTTGATTAGTGATCCACTCAGGATACTTGAATATTATTTATAGATTTCTTCTCTATTTGGTTAGAAACTGTCTCTATTAGGACATCCTGTTCAATTTTCATATGTCAAAATTTTTACATCCTTTTACTTTATCTCATCCTATTTCTATTATTTTATGTTTCTTTATCACTAACAATTACGATTTTCCCAAAAATGTAGGTATTTGATCATTAAAGAATATCTCTACTCCTTTAGAACATTTTTAGCTCTTTCAAAAATCTCTGCAACTAAAAATTTTAAATACTATAATTTCATTTTATTTTCCATTGAATGAGATTTAGTTTCAAGTTTTCTCCTTAAAGTAAAAACTTATTTCTAAGGACCTCAACTATCATTTCATTTTACTCTAGTCTCAATGTAAGGTCATTGATGACTTTTTCATGTTCTTCAATCCTCATTTGAAACTCTAAAACCTATTTCAAGAATTCAAGAGTTATTAAATACTCTTGTCCCACTTCTTCTAGTAGATCAATATCTTATTCAAGAAAACAAAAATACTATGATGATAATTTCAGCAAGGCTCCCATGTTTCAATTTTCATTTTTTTTATTTTAAACCCACCAAGAGAACCCTCAAGATCCACCTTGACATCAACAAATCCATTCAACAAATTATCTTCATCTTATTTACGCTTCACTTTTTCAAATGTAGCCACCACATACGCTTCAATGTTAGGTTTAAATATTGGTTATACATATTCCAAAAAGTCATTATCATCTTATTAATATTTAGAGATGATGTTCTTTCTCCATACATTCTTTCCTAATTTAAACTCTACCTTTTTAGGGAACCTCTTCCAAGGATTCTACAAGATTTATTCTTCACTCTCTACATCATAAAATTTTCTTAGGCATCAAGAGGTAATGTGCCTAAAATTACCACACTGATAGAAAGACAAGGGAAGTTTTCATTCAAATCTCTCCATTCCTATCTATATTTTTTTTGGAAATAAGAGAAGAAAATTAATCATCCAAACCATATCCATCATCACTACCTTTGAAAAAAAACATGTTTTTCATGGATTTGAATATAATTTCTTGACTAATTGATTTGTTGTTTCTATTGGTTGGAATCTCATTTCATAATGCACAAGACTGCTCAGAATATCATCAAGATAAATCTTAGAAAAATACCTTCCCCCAAGGGCTGACACTTGTAGATTGTAAAAATTTAAAGGACTTCTCAAGATTTTCACCACAGTGTCAATATCCTTATTTTCATCACATTGTCCTTGAATTTCTCCAAAAACATTAGTAATTTGATTAAAATATCTATCTTCCTTTTCAGTTGGATGAATTTTCAGATCATTAATCTTATTATGAAAAACATGGATTTTTGCCACCTTCAATTTTTTATCACCTTCATATATATTTCCTAATTTTTCTAACATGGACATATATGTAGTAAAACTCACCATATTCAAATAGATTTGATCAGATAGATCTGTTGTAAAGGAATTTTGAGTTTTGTAATATTTATCAAGCATTTTCATGTCTATATCATTCATAAAAATACCTTTCACATTACTAATTTGAAACCATTGAACTATGACATAGAAAACATATATCCCAAGAGATCACAGATGAGATATAATTCTATTATTAATAATCTGGATTTTTATACCATCAAATGGAGAAACTACACTAACATTCATTTAATTCTCTATGAAAACTAATATATAAGATAGGTTTAAAACCTATAATCAAGTTCTGATATAAATTTTAGGACCATAGAACACCCTGATAGTGGATGGGTGAATTAGGGTGTAAACATTTTATAAATTATATTGATCTTGTCCCCACAAATCTAGGAACCTATTAAACATTTATGATTGAATTGTGTAATTATCCAACACCCAGATGTAGAAAAATAAACGAAACACATTAATTTTACAAGCTTCAGTACTAAGGGATAGTATAAGGAGAATATGATGATAGTGGTTCAATCGTATAAAAAATAAACTAATCATCACTATTTTATATGGATTACATTTTTTCAGATATGGTCACTCCATTTTAAGAACCCTACCTTTAAAATACTTTTATGGATAACACATTTCCTCCCTTAGATAACTTCCTTTGACTCCACCCTTTCTCACTACCTTAATAGAAGTCTTACTTTGTTTACGTACATGAAGGTTAATTTAATAGATTGGGAAAATATTCCTTTTTCCCATATTAGAATGAGAATATTCTTGCACCATATTCCAAAATTTATTCACATGTACACACTGATAAATCAAACAAGATGTTCAAAAAATATATATCCATTCATATCATGACCTTTTATGCAACATTTTTATTAACTTGAATTTTATTTACATTTGTGATTTTTTACTTGTATGAAACATTTTCACTTGAAAAAAACACTTTCACTTGAAAAAACTATTTCACTTGAAAAAAACACTTGAACTTGCATGCAACTTAATTTTAGTTAAAAGGTATAAGTTATATTTAGTTCATAACTATCATGAATGAAAATCTGATGCACGTAACTCTACCGCGCCCAAATCCTTCATGAAGTTTAATTTTTGGATCTTCATTGAAAGTGTTAATTTATATATTAAAGGTACACACCTATTTATAGATGTTTTCCCTATTCAAAACTCTCTTACATGCTATTCACAACACACACATATTTTTAGTTCACTAAACATCAACAATTTAATGTAGATTTTTTTGAGCAAATATATCTATATATTTTTAGGTGCACACAACTCTGTTGGTTTAATAACTACATATCTTTCATAAAAAACTTTATTTAGATGACTTTTGATGTGATGGTCCCAAATATTCTCCTACAAACTACTCTAGAAGCATCCATTACCCTTCATGAAACTATTTTATTCTCATGACACTACTTTCTTTTATAAAAACAACTATCTACATCCATCCAATTTTAGAGAAAAATTTTGGAAAACACTGAAAAGCTACACCAACTTCAACATAGAATCCATATTTACTATAAGATCACTTGTTGGTGAACCCTTTGATCAATACTAGTGTGAATTGAAAAAAAACACAAAAAACACTCTATTTTCTAGCTTTGAAAAACCTTGGTTCCAATAGGGTTCCTAGATATATGAGATAAGAACATATATGAGAGTTCCTCCCTTCTCAGTGGGATTTTAATCTTGGATTCTCTACATTATATCATGATATGCATCACCAGTATTGGTGTGCTGGGTTGAAATATCAAATCAAAGGATTTATTACTAGGTGTTCAATCTATCAATAGGTGAATATAGAGTACTAGTGGCCTAATAGATTTTTACATACATTATAATTATCAGAATAGAAATGGGAAAACATTATGATGGATATTGTTGTTGTCTTAGAAAGGTCACATTGAGGTACCAAAGTGGTTTGGATAGTCATGTATTGACTAACTAAAGCATCCGAATTCCTTCCAATTTGAGAGGCTTTTTAGTTGATGATATTGGAAGACTATACATATGTGAGATTATATAGAATCATGGGGTCCTACATACTATCATTTTAGGTAGGGACACTCATTTCACTTTGAGGTTTTGTGTTGGTTACAAAGAACATTGGATAAACAGGTGCTTCTATGCATATATTTTCACCATCATATTGATGGCCATTTCGAACAGATGATATAGGCGCTAGAGGATATGATCTAAATATACATACTTGATTTTTATTGTTCATGGGAGAATAATATCCCTCTCATCGATTTTTCCAACAAAAATAGTTATTAGGTGATGATTTAAATGGTTCTGTATAAGGCCTTATATGGTAGGCTGTGTCATTAACCTATGTACTGGTTAGAGGTAGGAGATATAGTGTTACTAGGTCCTCATCTCATGCCAGAGAATTTAGAGTATGTGTAGATGATCAAGAAGCATATTTCGTTTTCTTTTTCTTGAAATAAATATTATAATGATTTCCATTGATGACCTCTAGAGTTCGAGGTCGGGGACCATGTTCTCTTGTGGGTATCACCCAGATTTGGGAATATACAAATATGGACGTCATGGAAGTTTTCACCTCACTTTGTTAGGAATTGTGAGATCTTGGATAGAGTAAGGCTACTATACTATCAATTTCTATTAAATATAAGGTACCTTTTAATGAATTATGTCTTCAACATTTCACAGCTTCTACACTACCATGTCTGCCCATATCATACTTTTGATCCCAATGATGTTGAGTTAGATTTTAATGCTTCTTTTGAGGAGTATACCATACATGTAATTAATCCGAGAATGAAGTCTCTCTGATGCCGGTTTATCACTTTAGTATGGGTGATATGGAAGCACAACCATTTATAGGACGAAACTTGGGAGTGAGACGTTGGAAAATATGCTCAGAGGATAAAGTTCTTCTCAGACAGCATTCTACCACCCTTGGAAGGGAAACTCGGGGATGTGTTCATTTAAGGGGGGAAGATTGTAAGAACCTAATTTTTTTATGAGGTACGATTCGTTTAATTTCTCAATTAAATTTTTTCTCACCTAATATGAATTCCTAGTTAGGATGTGGAAGAAACAAGTGTGTTCAAGACTTATTCAGAGCTTGAAACCCCAACCAATGAAATAAATCACTAGGACACATAGTAAAAACCATGCATCCTAATATATATGGTGTTTCTTTACTGTGTGTGGTGTTCAATGTGTAGAAGTGGTCTGCACAATTTTCCCTAAAGAAGAAACCCTGTGTACAAAACTGTGTGGAGGCTTTGTAATTTTTAAGAAAGAAAAAAGAAATGATTTGCACATTGTTTTCCAGTCCATGTGTATGATCCATGCAGTTCCACTCTTGTGATAGTAGTATAAGCAATTTTTTTTCACAATTTGTCCAACCGTGCGACCGTATAGTGTGAAATATTTTTTTATAGTGTGAAAGGTCTATTTTTTCCTTATGGATTATAAATTTTAGACCCTATATTTGTATCTTCCATAAGTAGATATGAGGTCTTAATTTTCTCCCAGGAAGAGATTTCAAGCATACAAAGCTGGTTTTATGGATTTATTTGTCTTATAACCTCTAATTTTATATTCTATCATCTTTTTGATATACATCGATTAGTGATTCAATAATTTAGCTCATGTTTTTATTCCAATTTCTCTCGATGAAGCTATTTTTAGAGAGGGTCATATTTCCTATTTTAAGGTCATTTGTTCTTTCTTTTATTTTCTTCCAATCTAGAAAAAACTAAGGGATTATTTTAGATGAGGAATATATTACAAGAATACAGAAGGTGGTATATGACTCATCATTAAAATTCATGACGTTTATAAATTATCGTTCTTGTGTGCATGTCGGTTTTACTGAGAATTACCCTTTAAATTCATACCACTTAATTTATATGGTAAATATTGTATTAAATAGCTCTAAAGCTATTACTTGATACCATCAGAGTTTGAAAACACAATGTTGACCACACAATTAGGGTGTTTTCCTCATGTATTCTTTGAGGACCCATGTTGGTTCTATATGTGTCATAGTTCAGGTGCATTCGACATGAAATTTTAAAAAATAAGTGTACCTTCATAATTAATAAAGAACTTAAACACATGTTATATAATGTGTATTATAGATAAATCTTAGTCTATCTTGATAATTATAAATTTAATTGGTATTGGTGGCATGTCCGCTATGCCTTTTCATGTTTAATTAAAGGTATGGAATGAACCTAATTAAATGTATATAAACAAAAGTGATAAATGGTTGCATGAACTTGATTAACTAGGTCATGATGATGAAAGATAATGCAATAAAAATAATGAATTATTAAATGGAATGAGAATTATATAGCATAAAATTGAATAATGATAATTTTATAAGGTTCTTATTTCATATTGACCTTTTTAACTGTATTGAAATGGTCAGACATGGGAAAGCCTCAGATTACTGAGGGAATGCCTTGAGCACTTAGAGGAATCCATTTTGATTTAAGGATACAATTTCCAAAGGAGATAACCACCTTATAACATGGTCCTTATCTATTAGTGGACACCTAAAAAGGATCCATAGGGCCCCTTCAATATATCTATAGATATTTTAATGCTTTGGATACACTACTTGGATTCAGTATGATGCCTTCAGACATGCGATTACATGGATTCACCCCATTGGTCCCATTCATTCTTAGCCCGAGATTACCATGTATGGGATACATGGACTCGGCCAGACTCATTTATAGTGTAATGCCTTGGGAGAGCCCCGTGGATTACACTCAGACCCCCAATTTCGATACTACTTGAGTTATTCCTATGTGTTGGCTTACCCCTTTGGCCATGGATGCGTTGGTTTCACCATATATCCTCTTTTATTATTATGAATATCTTTATAGAAACTATTGAAACCATCACATTATTTATATATATAAACTCAATTATAAATAATTCAATGATATTGTGTGAAGAGACATTCCAACTAAGGTTGGAGCATGCATGTGTTATTTATTATAGCATTTCATTACCTTTATATACCTTCCAACTATATAGTCTTTATTCATAGAATGGATTTAAAACATGAAATTCGTGGTGTAATAGTGATATTTATGTTACAGAATATCTTTTTTTTCGTTTTCCTCAAGCATGTTAAATGATTGAAGGTGTGGAAAAGTGGAAGCATCTCACTTTGGACACCTGACTTGCTTTCTTGATTTATGATGGAGCTTGGTAATAGATAATTGGGCCTATGCTCAAGATTATTGGATATATTTTGGAATTTTTTATTCTTCTGTATATCATGTATTGTACAGTCTCCATACTTCCACGGGTACCTATTTTCTGATTTTTTAGAGAAATTCCATCATTATTATATTCTATATGATATATTATTCAACTTTTGAGTGGATCAGTTATTATTAATGATTTATTATTATTACTTCCACTGAAATATTTATTATTCTACTTCCACTATTTATTCATATATTATATATATGATGTGATCCATTCTAACTAAAGGGAATAGTGTCCCCACTATCATACCCTAGTACCTCACTGCTAGTCATCAATGCATGACATACAGGGAGAAAAACTTGAGGCCATGTAGGGAACCAGATCGGGGAACTGTTTAGTGGAGTCTATAACTGCCCGAGTTTTTATTATCCATTTTTCAAAAAAATTAAAATTATCATTTATATCTTGAAATACTATAAATCAAACATTCCTTTCAGACCAAACCAACTTTTCGTATGTTACACACAACACCAAGTTAGCATACCATACACACAACAATGAGTATATATATTTTTCAATGTATAAAATAAATATGTATGGATTATGTTATAAGTAACCCCAAATGAAGCTTGCACTACACACAACACTGACATGGCTTGTGTTACACACAAGAGTGACCTTCCTCGAAAGCTTTCGTTGTACGAAATACCGAGTTTCACTAAACAACAATTTATTATTAAAATATTATTATTTAATGGGATATAAATTAGCCATTATGAATATCATTAAACTAATTATGAATTATATATAACATTAATATTCAACTTATGTATTTTTATACATGATATAAGATCAAATTCATTTTTTCTGATGAAGGAATTATTTTTAAGAAGTGTAGTTTTGCTGCCTTTTGCTGGAACACCAATTTTAAGTTTAGTTTTTAACAATTTTATATATTATATTTGAAAAAAATAAACTTATTCTTTAGAAGAGAGACATAAAAATTTACTTTGGTTGAATTTTTGGAATTTTTCTAGGAAAATTCATATTTTAATGAATAAGGAAAAATACTGCATTTTAATTCAAAACTACCTTTTCATCTAATTTATTTATATAGTCACATTATATTTTTAAGTGGTTTTAAAATATAATTGGATTATGTTTTTATAATTTAATAAAATTTTGGTCATTGGAAATAATTTGATATTTAAATTGGACATAAACACATGTCAATATTTTGATAGTTTTTACTTCTTAAATACCTGCTATCTGGGCTTGATAACAGGAATTAATTTTAAATTTATTTTATCCAATGATATGTTATAAATATAAAAAAATGGATTCCATATTTTTAATCAGCATGACCAAATTATTAAAATAGGTCCTTTTTATTTTTAGACATTATGAATGATAACTTTAGTATTTTATTATTTACCATTGTTAAATGGTAAATCATGCAAAACCCCAAGATTCCATGGTACAGTTCCCTTGGAATAATGCAGTCGCTTGCAGTGTACGCAACTTGGAGTTTTTACACACTGTGACCAATCAAACTAGTCATTATGAATAGTAATACCCACTTTTTGATGTTTTATAAATTTTATGGTTCAAAATGGACTTGTTTTTTGAATTTAGAATATCAAAATTAGCTTAGGGTGAATTTTTGGTATTTTTCGTAAAACTTTTAATTTTTCATGAATAGTGAAACACAATGTGTTATTGTTTAAAACCGAATTGTTATTTAAATAGTTAGTTATATTATTTTAAATTATTTTAGGTAAAAATAGATACATAATACCTTTATATATTAAATTTAATTAATTGGAGTCATTTTATAATATGTTTAGATATATAAAGTTTTATTGAACTTTTTACCATCTTTTAACCACCTTCTAGGAGTATTTACAAATTTGCATAAATTTTTTTTTTACCACTTCTTGTGAATTGAATTTCAAAAATCCGAGAGACATGGTTGACATCAGTAATTAAAATGCGGTTCAATAAGATGAAAATAATTTATGGTGAATAGTAACTTTTGACTTTTATTTATCACTGTTAAAATTAAATAGGGTAATTAAGGGAAAAAATGATCTTATAATTACCCTAAAACATGTCCTAATTATATTTTATAAGTTTAATTTGACAAAAAAACCTTAAGAAGAAAATATGATCCTCTTTGGTCCACCTGGATTAGATTAGGACATTTATTATTATTTTATTTAAAGAATAGTTAAAAGAGTTAAATTTAAAATTTAATAACTAAAACATTTTTAATATAGGGTTAAACACAATATAAATTAGACTATAAATATTAATGATAAGGATAAAAATATTTCTTACATAATTATATTTTATTTAGAATTTTTATACATTAAATAATTTAAATTATTTATGACACAACGATGATGCAGTAATTACCTTAATATTGATATATAAAAATAATTTATATTATAAATATCCAAATAAATGTAAATTGAGACTTCTGATAAATTAAACTAATTTTATAGGTTAATATGACATGTTAGGGTTGATTAAATTAATTTTATTCGAAGTGATAAAGTTTTTATGGCTTTAAAAAAATCAAATATTAAATAGTGTCAAAATTGACATAATTGAGTTTTTAAAACCAATACTATATTATTAATTGATATAATATTAATTAAAATCTAATTTTTGGCTGATGGAAATAGATAAGGTTATATAAATATTAATAATTAACCACATGGGGTTCTCTTGGCTTATTATAGTAATTTTATTAACCATATAATATAAAAATACAAAGAGACATGGTAAATATCAAACTATTTAACTAAGAGTTAAATATAAAATATATAGTTAATATAATTACATAAACCTGTCCAAAACCTATTGGTTGAGAGGTTTACGACCCCAAATTATCCTCTAAATAAATCATTTTGGAGTCATTAGAAACTGAAAATTATTTTATTATAAAATAATATTTTGAGCTTTTCCTAAAGTGACCCTCACCTCTCTTATAAACGGGTACTTTCTCTTCTCTTAATTTCACACCTCCAAAGAAATTTGGCTTGTCCAAACCCTACCCAAATATCATCAAAACGTTCCTCCCTTTAGCGTAGAGGGATTCCTATGGTCATAAAGCCAACATAAGGACCCCTTTTGAGCAAATCAAAAGGAAGAACCTAGAGAAGAGGTAAATATTTCATCACCTCTTTCATATTATTTTCTTCTTCCACTTCCTCTTTATTTGTTGTTTAAATTATAAAATAATAACTCCAATATCTTATATATAATATGTTTTTATTATAAAAATGTTGCAACCATATTCATTTTTATATACATCATATGAATGACAAAGTCACCATACGTGCGTACGTACAACTTACTGTCCCCACGTTGTGGAGTAGTTTGTTATTTAAACACTTCATTATTTGGATGTGTATAATAATGTGTATAAATGATTTAAATAATATTTATAACATGTTAATGATTATTTATATATGATATACTATACAATTACATATTATTTGACCATCAATATAATGATATTGTCACTCGTGTGTACGTACGGATTACCTTCTCCAAAAACGCGATGAGATTCATTCCCCATCGTAATCCTTCAAGAATAATTTTCATTTTATGATTATAAATAATGTTTATGAACATAATATAATTCTGTATATGAATCAAATACATCTTAACCATATCAAACTTGACTTACATAACCAATAATATAAAGGAAAACGAATCATTTAACCTCTGAAATGATGATACTACTAAAATATTATTAACAAAAAAATATTATAAGACCGTACATGATATCATATTTATGTATATGATTATTGTACAATTTAATAAAAATTTTTTAACTATTATATAGGAGGTTAACATACCATTGACTAAGGAAAATTACAATGTAAGGGTTAATTCCTCAATCTCATTGTTATTCGAGATTGTTTATGGGTAAGTTTTTACCCGAACATATTTATTATCCACGTACATATTTCATAAAAGAGTTTTAAAAGTTATTATTTTTAATGGAATCTATTATTAAAACATCATTTTAAATTTTTTAAATATTTATTCTTATAAACCATTCTCATTAATGCCCTCGTTTTTAAAATCGTTTTTAATGATTTATTTATATGAACAAGAATGTTTTTAAAAAGTTAATTAAATTCAAAAGTTTAAAAATTGTATGGGAAATTTTGATTAAAAAATGTCTTTAAATGTATTCCTTTATAAATTTTCTGACATTGAAATGTTTTCCAGAAAAAGGGAAATTTCTCTCAAAGAGGTTCAGAAATCATTTTCATATATGTTAACATCCTTTGATGTATTTTAAACTTGTATGAAGTTGATTTGTTATGATAAAAATATTCCATATTGTCTTGAATGTTTTGGGATATATTTGACTGTGGATGTGTTATTTTTATAGAATTCATGGTTTATGGATAAATTATTGACATTTCATATTCTAGTTTTAATACGAATGTTTATGTTATGTTTATAACTTTTCATATAAGAAGTTAATTGGACTTAGTATGTGACGGGGGGAGCCTGTTATAGCTCCTCAATTCATCGATATGTCTCATGAGACAAACTAGTGTCTTAGAACAAGGCATTGAAAAAATCTTATTTTTAGTCTTGGCACAAGGCCTTGACTATGTGGATATGAAGTCTCACATTATGCATTCCATTATTATAAAAGTGGCTATTGATATTGCTTGTGATTATTAGACTAGTATAATATTCATGTGAATAAGTAACTGGAATTATTTGATTTTATCTTTGCCACATTATACTAAAGTTTATGATTAAAAGGCTTTTCTTTTAGTCTTATACATTGACTTAAATGTTTATGCTTATTTATGATAGTTTCAACTATATTGTTATCTTTACTGAGCATCTGAGCTCACCCCTTTCTATGTTTTATTTTTCCTAGAATGTGAAGAAATATTTTATGGTTGACCTATAGGGACAAGATAAGGATATAAGTGTGGAAAATGGGTACAAAATGTTGTTGATGTTTTTATTTCATGATGTAATGTAAAACATATGAATGTATCTAGCACTTACAATGATACTAAACTATTCGGACTTTCAGGACATGATTCCTTGTACCATGACAATGTTATGTAATAATGCACCGAATTTAGGTAACTATGGTTGGGGAGTTATAGTTGGTATCCGAGGAAGTTCAGTACAAACCATGGAAACTAGATTTAGATAAACTCCAATAAGAGAACATTACACTAAGATAGACTCTATTGATTGGTATATAAGAACTTCCTAGAGTCTTGGTAATATAGATATTTTGTGTACTTTCCAATAAATAAATCCTTTTCTAGATATGAGTAGATAGAGGCAACTCTAGTACAGATGTACATAGTAGTGAATACTCTGACAAGGAGTTTGGGGCTTGACCCGAGGTATCCTGGTACATGACAATAGGCCTTGCTGCACTCATGGTTATGACACTCCTGATGTATATGCTTAGGATAATTCACATTTTCTATACAAACCATTATGAATGATTTATGAGAATATACCTCCTCAAATAAAACATTTTTTTAAGATTATGGATTATATGTATAAATTGTTAAATTTATGTTAAGTGTTTTACAAGATTGTAATTATGTATTGTGATTCCTAAATTAATCTAGTGTATTTTATTGTATAGAAATTGCACCTAGTGGATGGAATAAAAACTGTATCAATGCACGTAATCCATGTTGGGATTTCCCTGATACTCAAGACAATTATTGTGGAGCTGGGGATGCAACTAGTGATGATCAGCTTATCACCATACTGGGAAAACTCACTCAGGTTATGAATAATAACCTTACCTGTATGAATCACCCACATCCAAAAAATAGAGGATCAATGTTATACCACTTCATGAGAAAAAAACACCAACATTCAATGGGAGTACGAATCCATTAGTAGTTGAGTAATGGATAAATTCTATAGAGAAAATATTTCATTCTTTGGGGAGTAGTGAAAGGGAAAAAGTTGTCATGCTAGTTTATCGCCTCACGGGAGATGCAGATCAATGGTGGCCATTAATCCAAAACACAATGAAAGATGAAGAAGTATCAAACATGGAATGGAGGATGTTTAAAGATATTTTCTTAGAAAAATGCTTTCCTCGAGACCCTCGAGTGGATATGGAGAGACAATTTCTGAGTCTGAGGCAAAAATAGGATAAGAATATCGCAAAGTATGAGGCCATCTTTACAAGGTTAGCAAGGCATGAATCATATTATATACATAACCCAAGGAATAAGATTTATCGATTCTTTGATGGGTTAAACCCATTTATCCATTGATCTTTAGTCATCACAATCCTTCTCATTGTACGAAGATATTGTCTTATGCATTATCAAGAAAGAAAAGGAATTCTCTAAGTCTTATGAATTCAAAGAAAACAAGAGAAGAAGAGATATGATGATCACCCTAGAACTGGAAATAATGGGAATATGGGAAAATATGAATATCTATAATGCAGTAATTCTAGGAAGAAACACCCTAGTACTTTCCTGAAGGGAATGAGAGTCTGTTACAAGTGTGGTGAAAAAGGCCACCATGCTCGTGATTTAAAGGGAAAGAAAGAGGTTGTCAATGTTGAATGCTACAATTGTAGAGAAAAGGGACATTATGCAAATGAATTTACAAAGCGTCAAGGAAACATATATTAGAAAAGTCCAAGGGAGGAAGGCCATGATTATGTGATCACTACTGCTGAGGTTGAAGCTCTGAAAGACTCAATGGTAGGTAATTTAATGGTTTCCTTATGTTTAGCCAATGATTTATTTGATTTTGGATCATGAAATTGTTTCATATCTTCCCAGTATGATATAAAAATTATATATTTTCAATTTTAATTAACAAGGGAGTTGTCATTATAAACTCCTAAGGGAAGTATCATCACAATAAATTTTTGTGAATCAGTTCCCATTAGGGAATATAAATATTCTTTATCTACTGATCTCATCATCATACCCATGATTGAATTTTATAAAATCCTCAGAATTTATTTGCTTTCTGACCATGATGCAAAAAATTATTGTATGAATAAGGAGGTTACAATTTTTGATGATGATAAGGATTACCTTATCTTTATAGCAGAAACATCACCACATGATTCTTATCTAGATCTACACCTAGTAGCTCTACTATATTCAATTATTGGAGAGGAAGAGATTGAAATAATTATGGGTGAGGAAAAGAATGTTCAAATGGAGGATGTACCAATTTTTCAAGAACATGTTGATGTGTTTCCAGAGGATTTTCCTAGACATCCTCCAGAATGAGAAATTGAGTTTTCAATTGATTGGATTCATGGTTCAAGGCCCATATCAAAGACCCCTTATAGAGTAGATACTGTGGAATTAGTGGAACTAAAGAAACAACTAGAGGAATTAAGTAATAAGGGATTTATTTGAACTAGTGTTTCTCCATGGAGATCCCCAATCTTTTTTGTTAAGAAGAATGATAGATGTATGAGGTTGTGCATTGACTACAGGGAGATAAATGATATTACAATAAAGAAAAAGTATCCCCTAACACTCATTGATGATTTATTCAAAGAAATTCATGAAGCTCAATATTTTTCAAAGATTGAACTTCGATCTGGATATCATCAGTTTTGTGTGAAGAAGGAAGACATTCCAAAAACAGAATTTCAAACCAGGTACGAGCATTACGAGTTTACAGTAATTTCTTTTTGATTGAATCATGGAACCTCTGTCTTCATTGATCTAATGAATAGACTTTTAAAAGAATAAATTGATGACTTTATAGTGGTATTTATTGATGATATCTTTGTATACTCAAAAATCAACAAAGATCATGAAAATAACTTGCACACTATTCTGAAAACCCTTAAAAGAAATGAATTATATGGGATGTTTAGAAAGTGTGAATTCTAGCTTCAAGAGATTTCTTTTCTTGGCTATATTTTTTATAAGTATGGAATCTCTGTTGGTCCTTCAAAGAACATGGAAATACAATAATGGCCAGCACCAATGAGTATAACTAAGGTACGTAGTTTTATTGATTTAGCATGTTATTATCGACGTTTCGTCCAGCATTTTTCCCAGTTGGAAAACCCATTAACCAAGCTCAAAGGTAAAGGGGTTAAACTTTTTTTGGACAAAAGAGTGTGAATAATGTTTTGAATAACTGAAGAGAATATTAGTCTATACTTTTATCTTGAGTCTACCATCAAGGAACGATGGGTTTGTTATTTATAGTGATGCATCAATGAAAGGACTTGGTTGTGTCCTTATGGATAATGATAGAGTTATTGCCTATACATCACGACAACTAAAAATTCATGAGAAAAACTATACCACTCATGATATTATGTTAGAATTAGTAATATTTTCTATGAAGATATGGAGACACTATCTCTATGGTAAAAATGTGAGATTTATATTAATCACAAGAGTTTGAAGTATATTTTCTCACAGAAAGAACTCAATAAGAGGCAAAGGAGATGGCTTCAAATACTCAAGGATTATTATTTCACTATAAACTACCACCCGTGGAAGGAAAATATGGTGGAAAATGAATGAGTAGAAAGTATCATGGAGTTTTCAACAAGATGAGAGTTAAATTGGGTTTATTTTCATGGATCTAGTAAATATGGATATGGGAATCACCATGGATGGTGAAACATAAATACTTTTTTAAAATGGTTGTCAATCCATCTTTACTAGAAAGAATAAAGAGTTCTCAGACTGAGGATGAGGAGTTTTAAAATAAGTTCAAAGCTGGGAATGATGCGAGATTGAGTGACTTCATATATGATGATGGAATTTTGAAATTTGGGAAGAGAATTTGTGTTCTTAACATACCTGATCTAAAAAGGTAATTATTGGATGATGCTCATAGCTCCAATTTTTCCATACACCCTGGGAGCACCATGATATATTGAGATTTGAATGAACATTTTTTTTGGGACAACATGAAGAGGGAGATTACTGATTTTGTATGTGGAAGATGGAAGGCAATGTCCTGGAAGAGTCATGAAACCTCTTCCCATACCTGATTGGAAATGGGATAATATTATGATGGAATTTATCATGGGGATACCAAATAATCCTAGAAGGAATGATGAAATATTGGTCGTTGTTGATCGCCCTACCAAGTCAGCATATTTTCTTTCTATAAGAGATGATTTACCACTAAAACTTCTAGCAAGACTATATGTTAATGAATTTGTAAGAATTTATGGTGTACTTATATCGATTGTTTCTAATCGCAATCCCCATTTTACATCATGATTTTGGAAAATTATTTAAAAGGAAATGGATAAAAAACTTTGTTTGAGAACTGCCTACCACCCTCAAGCCGATGGACAATCAGAATGGACTATTCAAACCGTAGAAGACACGTTGAGACCTTTCTCACATGACTTTCAAGGTACGTGGGAACAATATTTACCTATGGTAGAATTTTCCTATAACAATAGATTCCATTCAAGTATTCAAATGGAACCATATGAAGCGTTATATGGAAAGAGATGTCGTACACCAACTCGTTGGGATGATGTTGGTGAAAGAAAACTCGTAGTCCTAGAACTTGGTGAGGAAACAATGGAAAAAGGGGAAGGTTATCCAAACCCATATCAAAGTAGCTTAATGTAGGTAAAAGATCTATATAGATAATCGGAGGAAGAATTTTTAATTTCAAGTAGAAGATTATGTTTTCATGAAGGAATCTCTATGGAAGGGTGTTATACGATTTAGTAATAAGGTTAAATTGAGTCCAAGGTACATCAGACCTTTTGAAATTCTAGAACGAATTGGGGATTTAACTTACTGTTTGGAAATTTCTTCAAGTCTCTCCAAAGATCATTATGTGTTCCATGTATCACTATTGAGAAAATACATGCCTAACACAATACATGTACTCACCTATGAAGAAATTAAACATGAACATGACCTGTCTTATTATGAAGAGCATGTCAAGATTCGTGATAATAGAGAACAAGTGTTGAGAAACCTGATGGCTCGTCTGGTAAAAGTTCTATGGAGAAACCATAATATGGAAGAGGAAACATGGGAACCCAAGGAATGAATAATGAAGAAACACCCAAATCTTCTTATGTAGTGATATTCTAGAAATTTTGAGGATGAAATTATTTTAAGGAGAGAATGTAACACCCCATGTTTCCACGGTACGTTTCCCTTTGAATAATGTAGTAGGTTGCATTGTACGCAACATGGAGTTTTAACACACTACGACCAATAAAACTAGTCATTATGATTAGTAATACCAAATTTTTAAAATTTAATAAGTATTATTTTTCAAAATGGACTTCATTTTTGATTTTAGAATATCAAAATTAGCATAGGGTGAATTTTTGTTATTTTTTTGAAAACTTTTAATTTTTGATGAATAGTAAAAAACATTGCCTTATTGTTTAAAACCAACTTTTAATTTAAATAATTAGTTAAATTATTATAATTTATTTTAGGTCAAAATAGATACAGAATACCTATATATGTTCAATTTAATTCATAGGAGTCATTTTATAAATAGTTTAGATATATAAAATTTTATTGAACTTTTTACCGTCTTTTACCCACCTTCTAGGAGCATTTACAAATTTGTATAAAACCTAATTATACCACTTCTGTGAGTTGAATTTCAAAAATCCAAGAGTCACAGTTGAAATCAGTAAGTAAAATGTGCGTCAATAAGATGAAAATAATTTTTGGTGAATAGTAACTTTTGACATTTATTTACCACGATTAAAAGTGAATAGGGTAATTAAGGGTTAAAATGATATTATAATTATCCTAACACATGTCATAATTCTACTGGATAAGTTTAATTTGACCAAAAAAACATTAGGAATATAATATGATCCTCTTTGGTCCACTTGGATTAGATTAGGACATTTATTATTATTTTATATAAAGAAGAGTTAAAAGAGTTAAATTCAATGTTTATTATCTAAACCATTTTTAATATTGGGTTAAACATAATATAAATTCGACTATAAATATTAATTAGAAAGATAAAAATATTTCCTAGATAATTATATTTTATTTATAATTTTTATACATTAAATAATTTAATTTATTTATGATACAACGATGATGCAATAATTACCTTAATACTGAAATATTAAAATTATTTATATTATAAATATTCAAATAAATGTAAATTGATACTTCTAATAAATTAAAATAATTTTATAGGTTAATATTATATTTTAGGGTTTATTAAATAAATTTTATTCTAAGTGATAATGTTTTTATGTATTTCAAAAAAATCCAATATTAAAGAGTGTGAAAATTGACATAATTGAGTTTTTAAAACAAATTCTTTATTATTAATTGATATAATATTAATAAAAATATAATGTTCAGAAAAAGAACTTAGATAAGGCTATATATATTAATAATGAACCACATGGGGTTATCTTGTCTTGTTATATTATTTTTATTTACCATATAATATAAAAATTCAAAGATACATGGTAAATATCTAACTATTTAACAACGAGTTAAATCTAAATGATAAGGTTATTATGGTGAACTAAACCTATCCAAAACCTTTTGGTTGAGATGTTTTCGTCCCATACCCACTTTATCCATGAAATTAATCATTTTTTTGCCATTAGAAACTGAAAATAATATTATTATAAAACAATATTTCAAACTTTCCTAAAGTGACCCTCACCTCTCTTATAATAGGGTAATTTCCATTCTATGAATTTCACACCTCCAAAGCCATTTGTCTCAGCCAACCCCTACCCAAATATCCTCCCAAAATTCTTCCCTTAATACTAGAGGCCTTACTTTTGTCATAAATTCAACCTATGGATTCCTTTTGATCAAATCAAAAGGAAGAACCCGAAGAAGAGCTTAATATTTCATCACCTCTTTCAAGTTCTTTTCTTATTCCACTTCCTTTTTATTTGTTGTTTCCATTCTAAAATAATATCTCCAGAATCATCTATATACTGTGATTTTATTATAAAAATGGTACAAACATATTCATTATTCTATCCATCATATGAATAACAAAGTCACCATACATGCGTACATACGGCTTACTGTCTCCACATCGTGGTGTAATTTGTTTTTCAAACACTTCATTGTTAGGATGGGTATAATAATGAGTATAAATTAGTTAAATAATAAATATAAAATGTTAATGATTCTGTATATATGATATAACATACAATTTCATACGATTTCACCATCAATATACTGATATTGCCACTCGTTCATACGTACGGATTACGGTCTCCACGAACGTGGAAATATTCATTCCCCATCGTAACCATTCAAGAATAATTTTCATTTTATAATTAGAAATAATGTTTATGAACATAATATCATTCTGTATAAGAATCAAATACATCCTATCCATAACAAACATGACTTATGTAACCAAACATATAATGGAAAACGAATCAGTTAACACCCAAAAAAATGATACTACTAAAATATTATTGACAAATTAAGATTATAAGATCATATATTACATAATATTTATGTATATGATTATTTTATAATTTAATAACAATGTTTTAACTATTATACAGGAAGTTAACAAATCATCGACTAAGGAAAAGTACATGGTAAGGGTTAATTCTTCAATCTCATTATTATTCGAGATTGTTTATGGGTAAGTTTTTACTGGGACATATTTATTATCCATGTCCATGTTTTATAAAAGAGTTTTCAAAGGGACTATTTTTAGGGTACACTTTTATTAAAACATTATTTGAAATGTTTTAAATATTTATTTTTCTAAATCATTCTCATTAATTTCCATGTTTTCAAAATGTTTTTTAAGGATTTATTTTTATGAACATGAATGTTTTTAAAATGTTAATTAAATTCAAAAATTTTAAAGTGGTATGAGACAATTAGATTAAAAAATATCTTTAATGGTATTCCTTTTTAAATTGTGTGACTTTTAAATGTTTTCATGAAAAGGGTATTTTTCTCTCAAAGTGTTTTACAAATCATTTTCATCTATTTCAACATTATTTGATGGATTTAAAACTTGTTTTAAGTTGATTTATTATTATAAAAATCTTCTATATTGTATTGATAGTTTTGTGATATGTTTGATTGTGGATGTGTTATTTTTATACCATTTATGGTTTATAGATAATGTATTGACATTTCATATGCTAGTTTTAATGTTAATATTTATGTTATGTTTAATCCTTTTCATACGAGGAATGCATTGGACTTAGTAAGTGACGAGTGGAACCCTCTATAACTCCTCGATGCATCTGTAGGTCTCATGAGACAAACTAGTGTCTTGGAACAAGTCATTGAAAATAATCTTATTTTTAGTTTTTCCACAAGGCCTTGAGTATGTAGTTATGATGTCTGTCATTATGCTTTCCATCATTAGGAAAGTGGCTATTGATATTGCATGAGATTATTCGACTAGTAGGATATCCATGTGAATAATTAAATGGAATTATTTGATTTTTTTCTTTTCCATATTATGATGAATTTTAAGTTTAAAAGGATTTTGTTTTAATCTTATACATTGCCTTAAATGTTTATGCTTATTTATGAAATTTTCCTCTATATTGTTATCCTTAATGAGAATCTGACCTCACCCATTTCTATGTTTTGTTTTCCCTAGGATGTGAATAAATATTTTATGTTTGACCTGCAGGGATAGGCTAAGTATATAAGTGTTGTAAATGGGGAAAAAATGTTGTTTATTTTTTTATTTCATGATGTAATGTAAAACTTATGAATGTATCTAGTACTTCGAAGGCTACTAAACTGATTGATATTTCGGGACATGATTCCTTGTATCATTCCAATTTTATGTAACAATACACAGACTCTGGGTAACTAAGGTCGGGGGCTTACAAATTAGGTAAATAAGGGTAAACAAATAATATTATAATAACATAAAACTACCCTAACACATGTCCTAATCATATTGTATGAGTCATGGGGGACCCAAAAAATCCTTAGTCTGAAATTGTTTCATTTGAGTACCACTTGGGTGTGAAAATGAAATGTTATAATAATTAATTTAATGTAAATGGAAATATAACACAAAAATTTATCTTTTACCTATAAAATTTTATTTTGGTTTATATAAATACAATATTTGACTATAAATGGTAATAAGAAATAAAAATTTACTACCTACTACATGGTATTTTATTTATTATTTTTAGATATTAAATAAAATTTTTTATGATACAATGATGATGCAGTGACTACCTTATTAATGAAATATTAAAATAAGCGATTTTATAAATATTAAAATAAATATAATTTAAAATTTTTATTCCATCCATGAATTTTTGGGATTCTAATGAAATATGATGGCTGATTTAATGCCTTTGGTTTTAATGAATCATGTTTTTATGAAATTAAAAAAATCAATTACTAAATAATGTCAAAATTGACATAAATGAGTTTTTAAAACAAATACTATCTTATTAAATGATATAATAGTCGCAAAAATCTATTATTTTGAAAAATAACTTATATAATGTTATAAATGTCATTATTTATCCACTTGAGGTTCTATTTTCATTTTATAGTAATTATAGTAACCATATATTATTAGAATACAAGAAGACATGGTAGGAGTTAATGTTTTTAACTAATGGTTAATGCTAAAAGACAGGGTAAAATTTGTGAAATAAACATGTATAAAACCAATTGGATTAGACTATTACAACCCATAATCATCTTATATTCTAAATAAATTAGTTTGGAACCATTATAAACCAAAAAAAAATTATAACAAATTAATATTTGAAGACTTTCTTAAAGTGACCATCACCTCTCTTAAAAAAGGGTACTTCTCCTTATCTTTTATTCATAGCTACAATTCCCATTGTCTCGGCCAAAACCTACCCAAATCTCCTAAAAACATCCCTCAATTCATCATAGAGGTGCTGCCTTAGCGCACCTCCTCTTATCTTTTCATCCTTCGCTTCACGCTAGACTCCATCTATGGTCCAGTGCGAGGGTTCTTATGCCGGATTGGGATGGTGAGGAAGATCAATGTGATGGCCTAGCTAGTGGTTGGTGTTTCCAGTTTCTCCTGCTGTTCATTTTTAAAGGAAGGATTTTTTGCCTAGTGAAGGTTGTGGATCGCTGCTGAGGCCAATTCTTGCTTCAATCTCTGCTCTTGCCTCATGTTCTACCACCCCACCTAGTCGGTGCAGTGTGGTAGTTTACTATGAGGTTTTGGGATGTGATAGTTTAGCTATTTATGGTGTTATAGGAGACGCGACTGGATTAGGATTCAATCCTTACTTTAGGGTTCAGATGGTGAAGCATTTCCTGGTTACAACTGATTCATCGTTTTGGCTCGAGGGCTTCTTTATTGATGATGGTTTCCATTCCATATTTTTTTGTTTTTATTTTGTTTGGATATTTTGTGATGTATGATGGTTCGGTACCCCAGTGACGAAGGGGATGTTCTTGGATGTTCAGTGGTGTCGAAAAGCATGGATTCTTGGTGATGTTGTGAACATGGTTTCAAGTGGACACCGGCAATGGCGTTGACACCGATGTTTAGAGTGAACGGAAGTGACGAGAAGATGACGACAATGATGTGATAATGGAGGCAATGATGTGGATGGCACAGCTGACTCGACGTGTTTCAAGGTGGTTTGGGAAGTGACAAGATGACGTTTAACCTGTTGACTGTTCCATGGGGTGGTTTTGACTACGGCGACGAATGAAGTTTACTGATGTTGAATGTTCATCCTCAGTTGGTTCCGGTCATCAGATCCAATGATGGGCGGTGATGGAAATAGTTTCCAAGGGGTACAACGGTGATGATGGCATCGGGTACACATCTCAAGGAGGCTACCCGTGGATCCGTGTCCCGAGGTGGTCTCCCCTCACAGCGGGAACGTGGAGGTATTGGGCTCGAGGGCACCCAATTTTGGATGGTTTTGTTAGAATTTTGAGTTTTGAATTTTGAAATCATCTGGATGTGGGATGTTGGGATGTTGATTGAATGTACAGTTTCCACTACCATAAAGTGGCTTTCATAAAATAAAAAACGGATTTTGAGGAGAGGCCACACATTGGGACGAAAGACATCCTTGAGAGAGATTTTGTGCCCATCAAAATAAGATTCTAAAAAAGAGGTAATTGTTTTATAACCTCTTTCAAAAAAAATTATTCTTTTACTTCACCTTCTAATGTTATACCTATATTAATGTAATAAATATAGTATATTATAAATTCTGAGATGTTATTAAAATTTTTGTACAACCTTATACCTCCTTTTATTCATCCTACAAATAACAATATCACTATGCATGCGTACGTACATCTTACCATCTCCACGCCAAGGTGTAATATATTATTCAACAATATTTAATTTGGATGTGTATAATTGTTATAAATAATTAATATAACAAGATAATTATTATGTATAATTAATATACCATCCAATTCCTTACCATTTAACCATTAAGTGAATGATTTCGTCGCACATACGTACATACGACCTACCTTCTCCACGAAGCGATGAGATTCATTCTCCACATCACCCATTGAAGAATGATTATAAATTATATATAATATATAAGAATTAAATATAAGAAATAATAATTATACTATATATATATATATATATAAATTTCATTTACTTTCTTCCATTCAATTCAATAAGGAAACTCAAACAACGTTCATGCGTACGTACGACCTACCATCTCCATGAATAGTGTATTATATTTGATTTATATATCTATTATATATATTTATATACTTAATATTTATGATATATAAATCATTATTTACATTTTTGAGGTAATTATATAATTATCTATGTAATAATATCAATAATTAAAAGTCAGAACATATACGATAAATAAAATGATTATTATAAAAAAATATTTCATTAACATGAAATTGATAAACAAAAGGGTAATATATAGTAATAAGTTAATAATATATGATATAATTGATTTTATTATGGTTCTATAACAATTTTATAATATTTTTAAACCATCCATATAAGATTTTAATATAGATATGAAAGAAATTAGACCTACGTTAAGGGATAATTTTGCAATCTCATTTTTAATCGAGTTTGTTTATATGCATGTATTTGCTGATGTATATTTATCATAAAAATTAATGTTTCCTAATTATGTAATATTATTTATATTCGAATAAAAGTTTCTAAAATTTAATTTTACAATTTAGAAAATTTTTATTTAATGGTATGAATGAAATCTTTTGTCGTTATTCGATTTGAGGCACTTTTTCACTTTTTCAGAAAAAGTACGTGGGGAATGTTTTTTAACATATATAGAATGAATAGATTTTTATGGTTTCATAAAAACATATTTACATGAAGAATATTCTACACTATTTCAATTATATTTTCAATTAATTTATTTTCGTTTAAAATTTCATTGTATTTTGAGAAAAGAAAACATTTTTTAAAAAGAAAAGATATTTTTCTCAAGAATTGAGTTCATGTGTTTTGTCAAAATTATTTTCCATATAAGATGACCTAGGGTTAGGTTTCTATCCATACTATTAATTTAATATGATTGTGTTGATGATGTAATTGTTTTTATGAAACCTATTTATTTTATATGGATTATGATGGAATGATGTTTATGAAACACATTTTATTCCATAGGTTATGCAATGATGAATGATTTATGTTTTTGTGGGACATGTAAGAATGATTTAATTATGATATGGGTGGGACCTATATCTATCTTCAATTAATTGGGTAAATAAATTAATATCTATAGATAAACAATTTTAGGATACCATGGTGAATAAACTTGGTAAATTTTATGATAATTTGGTGAATAACCTTGGTAATTTTTACGATACCTTGATGAATAACCTAGGACATTTTTACGATACCTTTGTTAATAAAATTGGTAATTTTTATGAAACCTTGGGGATGGAACTTGGTAATATGAAACCTTGGAGACAGAACTTGGTGTTAATAAAAAGAAGATACCTCATGATTTCTATATTCAAAATTTATGTTCATGTTTTTACATTCTTATGTATATGTTTTTTTGATGATCTTTATGTTTACCCATACTAAGCATTTGAGCTCATAATTTTTTATGTTTTCCTTTTCCCAAGATATAAATAAAGGTTTTAGGTAGGAAAACTAACGGGGAATATCTTTTTTGGATATGTTGAAGATCATTCATCAAGCTAGAATAATGTGTTCCGAGATTCCAAAGACACTAAACTAATATGGTCTTGTGGCGTCTATTTGTGTAATGTATTATGTATTCCGAAAAAGAAATGTAATGCCCATGTACATCAAGAATGGGTCATTAGATTTGGTATCAGAGAAAAGGAGTATTAAACCTTTGAAACTTGGATGTAAAAACTATAGTGAGATCCCTAGAGATATTTATAAGGTTATTTCTAGGGATGTCCTAATGATAAGTCAAGTATAGGATAAAATCCTAGAGTTTTTGTGATAACAATGAATAACATAGGATTATTCCTAAGAAAACATATATTGATATATTATGAGTGATTTAACTTACTTTTGTGTATTTAATATCTAATATTTATTTCTCACAATTTTATTTTGGGTCTTAGTCAATATCCAAAACTACATAGAACATGGTTAACTATTGAATGTTTTAGATGCAGAAATTATTGAAATAATGAAGATTGATTTTCTAAGTGGAAATATGATGAAGATGGTGCATGTATTGGTTATACTACAGAGGATAATGAGGTTTTAAATGACATGTGAAAGGTATGTGATGTTCTTCCATTATTGTTTACATTAAACCCAAGAAGCTTGATGTTGAGAAACCTTAAGACATGTTTAATATTTGAGGAAAGGCGAAGATGATGGATCCTAAGTAATGTTTTAAGAATAATGTTGGATGATTGAGGGGAATAGATTTTGGATTTCAAATATTATGTTATACAAATTAAGAAATATATAAGTGTTTTCAGTATAAGTTTTTAATTAAGGATTTGATCGCATTGTCGAGCGCGTCAAATTAGATGTTAATTTTTTTACTAGAATTTATGCAGTATAACAGCAACACTAGGCTGTGTCCCAAAGGATCATTAGATTTTTAATTACAAAATGAGGTTCTGATTAAGAAAAAAGGGGAATGGGGTTTTACAGAACTTGGGTTTTGTTTCTTTAATAAGATAAATTGAATGTATATTACTACTTAGAGAAACTGGTTAGAGAAATCCTGATAAACCCAGGTAAGTATCCCATGATGCTCAATCCACCATTGCTCTCAAGGGAAAGGGAAGGATAATTGATTCCTTGATTTTATAAAAACTGAAAACAGTAATGGTATGTGAGTAATTATAATGTTACCACCTAGGATTTTATCGATCAACAATATTAATTATCAGCAACCGCTGAAAATCAACAATCATCAATCGATGTAAAAACAGAACTCAATCGAGGCATGATATCAACAATGTGATGAGATGAATAGATTAGTGTCAATGATAAAATTATTACAAAAGACAAAAACAAGTATATTCATAGGTTCATGCTCCTTGATTTTATCAACTGACGCAATCTATTTTCACACTCATGAAAGGGAGTGGTTTGAAAAGAGGAAACCACGCTCAAATCATCACAAGATCTAGGTTATTCATGGAAGCATGTGGATTCTTGTTCCATTTATTTATTTTTGATCATGCTTGAATAAAAAAAATTAGAAGGTAGAAATTAAGAAAAATTTACAACAAACCTAGAAATTAATTACATTATGATGATTACAAGTGTGGAGCTTGAGATTACAATAAAGGACACCACCCAAATTGATCAATATGAGGTCTAGAAGTAAATGAGGGATAAGAGAACTAAAATGGGTGAAAAGAGATATCTAATTAAACTAAACATCACCCTTGGTCTTTCAACATTATAGAACGAGGGGGATGAGTGAATTGATGGATATAAATATTACACTTTCCACAAAAGAGGTCAAGTGCTTAAGGGAATATGTCACTATTCCGGATAGACTTTTTAATCCTTATTTATCTAGCTGGTTTATAGAACAAAACGAGTTCAATGGTCATGTAATTTTGTGTAGACGTGTGCCTTTATATTTGCTATCCATGAGAGGTATAATTATCCCAATTATATCTCTGATTCCCGTGTTATGTCCCACATACAGAAGGGTGGTCTAATCTGGATCACCCATAATTTCTTCACATTGTGGGCCTATTTTGGGCCACCAAATTGAAGAAATGGGATCCATGATATTATATGTAAATTTAACCCACATTTGATTGAATTAATATACCCATTTGTAACCCAATTTTATGAATGAATTATCCACAACACATATAATTGTCTACATGCATGCTTGGGATCTCGCACAGTTTGGCCCATTTTTCTTAAATTTTACCACGGGCTCTCCCAATCACCTCCTCCTACAATGTAAACACCGAAACAAGTAAAATTTACCTATTAAAAAGTGATAAAATCAATTAATATAAAAAAAATTAAGTTAAATTTATTATTATATTTGGAATATTAATTACAAAACCAGTTTAAAAAAGCGGTGTAAGAGTTGAATTGAATATTGAATCACTATGCAATCACACCACCACACCTAAACATTTGCACTCTGAGGAAAAGTAACATACCCAAAAAATGATTCATATATATATATTCCAAAAATAATAATGTTTTATCATTTGAGGAAATTTTAATTCATCAAAGTAATGTGATCAATCCACAAACCACATCAAGGAGTTCTTCTTAGTGAAAATTGAAAAAGATGTCTGATAAATCATATCGAAATGAAATTCAAAGTGATTAATGATACCACATTGAGAAAGGAATTAAAAATACCACTATGATACTAACTCTCCATGTTTTTATGTGAAAACTATTCCATGCTATTATTTACACATTCTATCTAATAAATATATGTTATTTTAACATCTTTCAGCTTAAATAATTTTTTCCACCGAACATGCCCAACATATTTTGCAATTATATTTCAAGACCCACTCACTTAGTCATTCCCAGAAGTGAAACCATAAGATACCGACCTAGATATCCCCATATGTTTCACATTTCATCAACCCCCCATTTATTATATTTGATTTGTTTTCAGATGTTTCATTTGGAACCAATCTCACACTCATCTCTCAACCCTTGTTTTATCTCCTCATGACACTAATTTTAAAAGTTATAATAGGCTAAAAGGTTGACGAATAGTGGTTTTTGACCTTCCCAAGACACATCCCAATTTTTTTATTTTTTTATTTTGATTTTTTAGGGCTTACAATAGTCGGATATCAGGTACAAACACATAGGTCAATCTAGTGCAATAATGAAACAGATTGGATAAGGAACACACATATGGAAATATTATATTTAGCTGAAAAATATTAACCTAAGATATATTTACCTTATATTAAGTATGAAATATTCACACTTTTTGGTTTCATGCAAAAATGTGTGGAGATATTAGTGATATAGCTTTCCCAAAAACTATTCACACAAGGGGCATCAATCATCTCAGAGGCTTCACATAGATACAACCATTTATGTCATTTACATAAATCCAATTCACTAAAAATCACTATCTAATGTCAAATTCATACACATATTCATTCAATAATAGAGACAAGTTTCATAAAACGTTAAAACAACATGGAATCAAAAATTTCAACATGGATTTTTAGTAAGCCCAATTATTTGGTGACCATAAAGGGGGTGGGGTGAGGTAAAAATACCATATATAAGATGAGAAAGAAAAGAAAGAATAATTAAAAGGAAGACCCTAATGAACTCTACAAGACAAAGAAATGTAAAAATACCATAAAGAAGGTGAAAAAGAGAAGAAAGAAGAAAGAAAATTAAGATCCTAATGAAAAAAAGAGAAAGTATCCACCCCCACACCTAGAATGTTCAGTTTCCTCAATAAAATAATTGAGAATTTGAGAAGGAAGGATAAAACCTGGCATGTTTCACGGGTATTTTGCATCATGAAGTTGGATTTCCTCCACTTGATTCTTTGGAAATTCCTCCTAGAAGTGTTTAAGTCACTTCCCATTAACGGTAAGACTCTGTCCACTCTGATCATGCAAAATATTTATTGCACCAAAAAGGTAAACATTAGTAATAGTATAAGGATTGATCCATCAAGAAAAAAGCTTACCTAGGTGGAGCTTTAGCCTAGAATTTTACATGAGGACCTTCTCACCAATATAGAACTTCCACTGATAAATCATGCTATCAGGGATAGAATTTTTCTTCTCTTTATAGATTATGGAGTTCTCATATGCATCATGTTGAATTTCTTACAAACTCTTGAATATGTAGCTTCTTATACTCACCTACATCTGAACGATTCATATTACATTCTCTAATAGCCCAATATGCATGGTTTTCTACCTCCATTGGGAGGTGACAAGATTTTACAAACAAAATTTTGTATGGTGACATTCTGATTGGGGTTTTAAAAGCAGTACGGTATGCCCAAAGTGTATCATCCAAGTGAAAAATAAAATCTTTCCAGTTGGGTGGTACTATATTTACATGATTCTTTTGACTTACGTATTTGAGATTTCTACTTGTCCATTAGTTTGGGTGTGATATAAAGTAGAGACTTGATGATCAACCCCATACTTATGAAGAAAATTTTTCATGTTGTGATTGAACAAATGCAAACCCTAATCACTAATGAGGAATCACAATAGACCACACCGACTAAAAATTTGGGACCTCACAAATTCAACAACAACTCATGAGTCATCAGTCCTAGTAGCCTTTTATTCAACCCATTTAGACAAGTAGTCCATAGCAAATAATATGTATAAGAATCCAAATGCATTTGGAAAAGGACCGATGAAGTCAATTCCCCATGCATCAAATATTTCATAGAATAACATGGGTTGTTGGGGCATTTCATTCCTCTTGGAGATATCTCATGTGAATTTTCAATGACTACATGACTTGAGAAATATATGGGAATCCCTATAAATTTATGTCCAATAATTTCTTGAGTCAATGACCTTTTGAGCTATACATTGAGATCCAAAGTGTCCCCCACATGCCGAAGTGTGGTAGAAGGTTAAAACAAAGGAGAAATCATGGTCAGGAACACACCAAAAAACTAATTGGTCACCAAAAATTCTCCACAAATATGTGTCATCCCAAATGTACCGCTGAGAATCATATTTAATTCTTTGGGATTGGGAACTGATGAAATCAGTGGGGACCCTAGATGTTGCTAGAAAATTCACAATGTCTACATACTTATGGTAAGTTCCACAACATCACAAAGATTCTCAAGAGGAAAGAATTCTCAAATGGGGAGGGATGAGTCAACATGGTGGTTTAGTGGTGGAGAAATCCAACTAATGTGGTCAGCTAGAACATTTTCCACTCCCCTATTATCATTAATCTCAATTTCAAACACTTGGAGGAGGAGCATCCACAGTATGAGGCGTGGCTTAGCTTCAGGTTTCTTTAGGAGAAAACAAAGTACAGCATGGTAAGAAAACACAATGACTTTTGAACCAAGAAGATATGAACGAAATTTTTCCATGGAAAACACCATAGAAAGGAGTTCTTTTGAGTGGTTTTGTAGTTTATCTGGGTAGAGTCTAGGATATGTGAGGCATATGCAATCACATGAGGAGCCATATCAACCCTTGGTGATAAAATTTCCTCAACTAAAAAGTTAAAGTCATCACAAATAAGTCCAAACTGGAGATACCACCTAGAAGGTTGTATGATGGGAGGATATGGGAGACTCTTTTTTAGTAAATTGAATGCATCCTCATGATTTTTATCAAACCCAAAATTAAAATCTTTTTGTAACAACCGGGATAGTACAAGTGCAATCATACTAAAGTATTTAATGAATCAGCAGTAAAAAACTACATAACCAAAGAAAGATCACACCTCACGAACACATTTTGGATATGGAAGGGATAAAATTAATTCAATTAATGGTTTATAAAGTTTAATTCCCTTATTTGAAATGAAATTCACAAGAACTATCCCCTTCTCAACCATGAAATTTAATTTCCAATAATTTAAAAGAAAATATTTTTCAATACATTGACAGAGGAAAAACCTTGGTGTTCCAAACAATCATCAAAATAATAACCATATACTGTGAAATCATCTATTAATACTTCCATACAACACTCATGGAACTCATAAAAAAAATTACCATACATATCTAAAAAGTACCCAAATAATTACATAGACCAAAAGGGATTCTTCTGTATGAAAATGTGCTGAATCGACAAGTAAATGTTGTCTTTTCTTGACCCTCATGGGCTATATATATTTGGAAATAACCCGAATAGCCATCAAGTAAACAATAATGGGACTTACCAACCAATTGTTCTAACATTTGTTCAAAGAAAGGTAGTAAAAATTTATCCTTCCGCATGGCTTGATTTAGTTGACAATAGTCAACATAGACCCACCAACTATTTTGTAAATGTGTTGGAACCAATTAATTTCTTTCAGTTGACACAACTGTTATTCCTATTTTTTAGGCACGATTTTCACTGGGCTAACCCATTTACTATCAGATATAGGATAAATTATCCCCACAACAATTAATTTAATGAATTCCAATTTTACCACTTCAAGGAGAGTGGGATTAAATCTGTGTTGAGATTTTATTATGGGGATAGACTCATCATCCAAAAGTATATGGATCATTCAAATAGATAGGCTAATATGGAGAATATTATCTAATGTCCATCCTATTTCGTTTTTACACTATCCTAAAAGGTTGAGCAATTTCGATTCCTGTTGTGGAGAGAGATCATTAGAAATAATGACATGAAATTGGTCAATACCCTCAAGATATGAATATATTAAATTAGAAGGATTTTGTTTATGTTACAACACCAGTGGTTTTTGGATTGAGGTTGGGAGTTTAGGGGGAGGTAGGTCTATGAAATTGTTTATCTGCTCATTTTTATTCTATAATGAAATAGATTATATGGAAATTATATTTAAATAATTATCGATGGTCATGGTTACCTCAGAATGAACACACTCATCAATTAAAGAACAAATTTTACATTTTTTAGACCCTGCACAACAATCAAAAAAAGAATGAAAACTCAAATCATATAAGGGATAAGAATAAGAAAATGAGTTAGATTATGGGTTGAGGAGATAATTTTTTGTGCACACATCACTTAATATAACTTCCATATAATAGATAGGATGAGTGGAGTTCTCTTCAATGGGGTGTTTCATAGCCTAAAAAATGTTAAATATTACATTTCTCCACCGAATTCCATGGATAGCGTACCATTGTGAATGTTGATGATCATATTTTCTATTTTGAGGAATGGAATCCCATGTATAAGAGGGTAATGTCCTTGGGTTCAGGTATCTTCAATATCAAGAATGTAGAAATTAGTAGTGAATATGAGATTCTTCATTGTTACAAGGACATCCTCAATCACTCCTATTGGATACATAGTACTCCAGTTGGAAAGTTTCATGAAAATTCTTGTTGGTAAAATCTCTCTAACATATAGAGAAGTATACATATAGTGATGCATTACATTAATGGAAGAAACTAAATCTAGAATAGCAATAGAGAAGAAGGTCTCCCCTATAGTACATGGTATTGTGAATGTACTAGGATCCTTGAATTTGGTTGGAATTTCTAGTTGAATCAAGGCCAATACATTCCTTTCTATGTTGAATCTTTCATTCCCCTTCAGCCTCCTAACATGGGTACAAATGTCTTTAATAAATTTGGAATATCAAGTAATTTGTTTAACTACATCCAATAAAGTAATGTTAACTTCAAACTTTTTAAATGCATCCATTATTTCTCTTTCAATGTCATTTTCAAAATTCTTATCAAATTTAGAGAGTTTTTGGGGGAAAGGAAGAGTAATGGATTGTTCATGGTAATCCAAAATGATAATTCAATTACAATTATAGTCATTTTTTTCCTTTCTTGAAATTTTTGAGGGGTGGGAAAGAGAGTTTTCAAGAGGGGGACATACTTGTTTTGTAGAATCAGTAGAATGAGAGATTTATTTACCACTATGAAGTGTAACTGCACATACATTAACTTTTTTCCTTTGGATTGGGAATGGTTTGGGATGGTAGTTTTCCCAAACCTTGCATCTCATGGTCACCAATGGTTTTTTCCAACTACCCCACTTGAGTTACTAGGTTTGGAATTGTGGATTGTGTGTTCTATTGGAATTGGAGGTTACAGGTTTCAATTTTATTTACCATATGCTCAAGGCTCAGTTCATATTTGAAAATAAGAGGATGATTGTTTTGAGAAGTTAAAGGATAAGAAGGTTGCATTACTTGGTCTTTTTGATACCAATTCTATTTAGGGTAGCTTGAGTTTCCTCCTTATTAGTGATATGGTTGTGCTTGCCACCCAGGGTTTGGATTTGTACTGAATTGTTCTTTCTTGTAGAGAGGTTCTTATTGGAATGGATGCCCTGAGATGATAGCTGCACAAGACATATGTGAATCTTGAAGTTGTGAGCACTGGTCAGAAAAATGAGTATTGTCTGAAAAATACCACAATGTAATGGAACATGAGGAGACTGTGAGTTACCTTATGCTTGAGATAATTTCCTTATAAATATATTAATCTCATCAATCATGTTATCTACCTTTTGTTCTAGGGATTATTGACTTACCTTATTAACTCCATAGGTTGGTGCAATAGCTTGTGTACCAAATTGTTCTGTATTTTGAGCCATGTTGTCTATAAAGTCACGAGCAGCGAAATGGGTTTTATCAACCAAGGCACCACCAGATGTTGAATCAATCATTCCATGATCCATGGGGATATGTCCCTCATAAAATTATTGGATCAACAGTTGTTCCCTAATCTGGGGGTGGGGGAAGCTTGATCAAAGTCTTTTGAATCTTCCAAGTATTTATGAAGGGTCACACCTTGTGATTTTCTAATTCCATGTATTTATTTCCTAATTGATGTAGTTCACGACATAGGGAAGAAATTATCTAAAAATATTCTTTTCAGGTCATTCCATCCCCCATTTGTGGTATGAAAATAGTATAGACAATATTCGGCTAAACCATCAAGGGAGAAAGGGATGGGCCTAAAATTAATTAACTCCTCAGAAACATTTTGGGGTTTCATAGTGGAGCACACTAGGTGAAAATCCTTAAGGTTTTAATAAGGGTTCAAACTAGGAAGAACATGCAATTTGTGAAGTAGGTATATAAGGCCTGATCTTAGCTCAAATATGGCTGCATCCCCAGGATATTGGTTGTACTTAGGTGGGTACTCCACATCCAGGGTGGTCCGTTCTTTGAAGGTTCGATAATTTGCTGCCGTGTTTTCATGGGTTTGATTGGGATAAATTTTTGAATGGTTTATTACCACTTGAGGTTCAAAAATGCGTTCTTTAGTGTTACTTGATTTACCTTCTCTAGATTCCATGTTTTGTGTGTGAAGTGTCTTTTCAATTTCAGGGTCAAACTCTAGTAGTTTTTCCATTTCTGATCTGGTCATGAAAATAAGTTGTGAAGTTTGTTTTCATATGATTGAATATAGATAAAATCACTTAATAAGGGTTAATGGAGAACATAATGTCAAACAAAAAAATTATATAGAGAGATATGGATAATAACAAGAAGATAGAGAGAGATAGAAAGATGGAGAATGCACAAAAACAACCCAAAATAGAAACAAAAAACAAAAACAAAAACAATCAAATGGTGGTGGAGTATTGAAATGTGTACTAAATAATAATTAAAATAAATAAATAAAAGGTAATAAAGAAAAATAGATCTTTTATCCCCATAAATGGCACCGAAATTTGATCGCGTTGTTGAGCACGTCAAATTAAATGTTTATTTTTAACTAAAATATTTGTAGTATAGGAGCAACCCTAGGTCGTATTTTGAAAGAGCATTAGATCATTAATTAAAAAATAAGGTTATGATTATGAAAATAAAAGGGGAATGGGTTTTTATAAATCTTGGGTTTTTTTCTTTAAGAATAGATATTGAAAGTATATTACCACTAAGAGAAACCGGTTGAAGAAATTGTGATCAACCCGGGGAAATGTCCCTTGATGCTTAATCCGTCATCACTCTCAAGGGAAAGTGAAGGGTAATTAATTCATTGATTTTATAAATAATGAAACTAGTATTGGTATGTGAGTTCCTACAAGGTTAGCACCTAGGATTTTATTGATCAATGATATTTTTTATCAACAACTGCTCAAAATCAACAAACATGGATTGATGTAAAAATAGAACTAAATCAAGTCATCACATCAACAACGTGATGAGATGAAAAGATTGGTAACAATGAAAAAAATAATCCAAAAGATAATACCATGAATATTCATTGGTTTAGTCTCTTAGATTTTATCAACTGATTCAATCCATTTTCACACTCATGAGTGGGAGGGGTGATAAAAGAGACAACCTCACTCAAATCATCACAAGATCCTGTTTATACATGGAAGCATGTGGATTATTGTTACATTGATTTGTATTTGATCATACTATAATATACACAAAATTAGAGGGTATAAATGAAGAAAAATTGACAACAAACCTGGAAATAAATTACTTTATGAAGATTACAAGTGTGAAGCTCAGGATTACAACAAAGGACACCCCCCAAATAGATCACTAAGAGGTTTAGAAGTACATGAATGAGAAGGGAACTAAAATGGGTGAAGAGAGATCTCCAATTAGACTAAACATCAACCCTATGATATAATTATGGGTAAGAGTGATTTTAGGGACACAAACATGACACTTTCCACAAATGAAGGGAAGTGCCTAAGGGACTAGGTCACTATTCATGATAGACTTTTTAATCTTTCTTTATCTGGATGGTTGACTAACCAAAACGCATTCAGTTTTCTTAAAATTTGTTGTAGACTTGAACCATCAAGTTATCTGTACATGAAAGGTATAATTATCCCCATTGGTTCTCCGAGGCCCATGTTATGGATCAAATATAGAAGGGTGTTTCAATCTGGCCTACCCATAATTTCTTCACATTGTGGGCCTGTTTTGGGCAAACAAATGAACGAATTGGGCTCCATGATTTTCTAGAGAAATTTATCCCACATTTCTTTATTCATACAAAATTTTTTATCCCAATAGGACGCACTAATTATCCATAGTACATATAATTGTCCTCAATCATGCTTGGGCTTTCACGTAGTTTGGACCATTTTGCTTGAATTCTATCAAAGGATCTCCAAATCACCTCCTCTTACAATGTAAACATTGAAAAAGTAAAATTTCTCTATTAAATAGTTATAAACATAAATTAATAGAATCAAAATTGATCTGTAATTTATTATTTTATTTTAAATATTCATTACAAAACCAGTTTAAAATAGCGGCGTAAGGGTTGAATTGAATAGTGAATCACTATGCGATCATGATTGGAAAGGATATGTTGAATAGTTATAATAAGATAGAAAATTGATTTAAGGGTAAGGTTATATACTTGGAGAACACAAGATTATGGGGAATATAACCCTTAATATATACCTTATGTTAAGATAATGATGCTTGGCTAAAGATATATTAGATTTGATTAAGAAAATTTAATGATGCAAGTCACCTGGGAACTAATTATTGAGTTATTGAACAGTTGGTTATGATAAAATTGATGAATTATACAACCTTTTGGGACTTAAATAATAAACAAAAAATTTTGGAACAAGGAAACATGCATGTTATAAATAAGGATATCTAATATTTCTGGTTGTTACTGTGACTTAAGAGAATACATGATGAAGGTGTTCACATTATTGGAATGTGACCAACGAGAGATATCTTATTATATATGAGGGATAGATGTTAAGCCATATTTGTGAACCTTTTTCTATAGTTTTTTATTTTTATATTTCATAAGGATTGTAAGGTTATCAAATTTTTTGAAAGTTTAAACATCGTATGAGGTTTGTTAGAAAAAAGTATCATCTCACCATATATGGACTTACGAATGTTTGATAACTTGTGATAAAACTTTTGTGATAAATACATATGGAATGACCTATAATTAAATTTATTGATTGAATGATCTTATAAAACTTTAGGAATGACAAATTAAACTTCGTTTCTTTGAAAAATAGATGAAGTTGAAATTTTTCAAGGCACAACCAATGATGAGTTTGTACTAAAATCAAGTAAATATTTATTCTCATGTTCTTCAACTTTAGGAAAAGAATCTTGAAAACCAAAAATTTTACCCTAGTAACTTCTTATCCAATGATTCAGATGGAACCTTATATAATCACAAAAGTATGGATTTCTTGTTTTTTAATTTCTCAAAAACTTATTCTCTATCACTATCCATCAGAACATACTGGTTATATTTTTCTTCCATATCCATGTTTTCAATTCCCACATATATTATCTTATGTGTAAACCTAGTGATGAGTTAATTTGGAAACCACTATGTTTCTAACATTATTTTTTAAAATGAATTTTCTGTATTTCTTTTTATGATGCAGGTTTCTATAAAAAAACATTCAAGTAGTAAACCTTTTAAAATCCCAATGAATTTCAAAGAAGAAATTCATTTTAAAGGGGGTATAATGTAACACCCATAGCTTTTACCTTCCATTTTTTCAAATAAAATAAAATTTTCATTTATCTCTTGAAATTCACTAAGTCAAACATTCCTTTCACACTAAAATGACTTTTCGTATGTTATGCTCCATACTGAGTTGGCGTACGATACATGCAACACTGAGTATAGATTTTGTTCAATGTATAAAAGAAATATGTTTGGATTATGTTATATGCAACACCAAAGGAATCTTGAACTACAAGGAACCCATAATTGGCATGCACTATATGAAGAGCGACCTTTCTCGATAGCTTGTGTTGTATGCAATACCGAGTTTCACTAAACAATGATATATTATTAAAATATTTTTATTTAATGGGATATAAACTAGCCGTTATGAATTTTATTAACCAAATTTTTAATTTTATATAACATTAACATTCATCTTATTTATTTTTAGACATGATATAAAAAAATTCATTTTTTCATATAAAATAATTATTTTTTAAAAAATCAATTTTTGAAGCCTTTTGATGGTGAACTCATTTTAAATCTAGTTTTTAACACTTTTATATATTTTATTTGAGAAAATAAAATTCTCATTTAGAAGAGGGAAATCAAAATTTACTTCGGTTTAATTTTTGGTATTTCTTTGATAAGAATCATATTTTAATGAATATTGAAACATACTGAATTTTAATTCAAAACTGGATTTTAATCTAATTTATATATATAATTAGATTATATTTTTAATTGATTTTAAAGTTTAATTGTATTATGTTTTTATTATTTAATTTTTATTTCAATGTAATTATTTTCAAATTTAAATTGGACCTAAACACTTGTCAACCTTTTGGTAGATTTTACTTTTTAAAACCTAGATTTCTCATTTTGGTTACAAATATTTATTTTAAATTAATTTCTACCAATTATATGTCTTGAATTTAGAAAAATTTATTCCATATTTGGAATTATAAGGTACAAATTATGTAAATAGTTCCAATTTATTTTTGGACTTTATGAATAGTAACTTCACTAATTTTTTTATTTACCATGGTTAAAGGGTAAATCATGTAAATTATGGTAAAAAATAATATTATAATAATATAAAACTACCATAATACAAGTCCTAATCCTATTTTCTGAGTCATGGGTGACCAAAAAAATCCTTAGGCCGTAATATTTTCATTTTAGAACCACTTGATTGTGAAAATGACATGTTATAATATTAATTTAAAGTAATGAGAAATATAATAAAATCATGTATCTTTTTACTAAAACAATTTTATTTAGGAAAATATAAATTTTAAATTTGACTAAAAATATTAATAGGAAAGATAAACTATTTCCAACATCATGGTATTTTATTTATAATTTTTAGACATTAAAAAAATAAATTTATTTATGATACAATGGTGATTTAGTGCTGACCTTGTTAATAAAATATTCAGATAAATAATATTATTGATATTAAAAAAAAATTAATTTTAATATTTTGATTCCATAGACGAATAATTTGGATTAAATTTACTTGTTAGGGAAGATTTAATGGCTTTTTTTCAAATAAATAATGTTGTTATGACTTTAACAAAAATCAATTACTAAATACTTTCAAAATTGACATAAATGAGTCTTTAAAATAATTACTATTTTATTAAATGATATAATTGTCCTAAAAATATAATATTATGTAAACCTGATTATAAAATTTTAGAAATTTAATTAATGATCCACTTTAGATTCTTTTGTAATTTTATAGTAAATATAGTAACCATATAAATAAAATACAAGAAGACATGGAAAGAGTTTAGGTTTTTAACTAAGGGGTAAAACTATATGATAAGGTTAATTATGTGAGATAAACTTGTCTAAAACTTATTTTTTGAGATTATTTAGACCCATAATCATATTATATTTGAATTAAATGAATTTGGAACCATTAAAAACCGAAAAACAATTTATAATAAATTAATGTTTCAAGACTTTCCTAAAGTGCCCATCACATCTCCTATAAAAGGGCACCTATCACTCTATTTTTTTCACACCCCCAAAATCCCATTTTATTGGCCAAAAAATAAAAATATATCCTCCCAAATTTTCTAAATTTATCATATAAGACACATATTGAAAATAAATCCATCCTAGGGAGACCTTTTGTGCAAATGAAATAAAGATACTCGAAAAGGGGGTAATTGTTTTATCACCTCATTCAAAATTATTTTCTTCTTCTACTTCATATTATTAGGTTGTTCCCATGATAAATTATTAAATCCAGTATCTTATACATGATGATATGTTATTATAATTATTGGAAAAACTTATAGCTCCTTTTATCCGTCCTACGAATAAAAATATCACCATGTGTGTGAACGCATAACTTACCGTCATCACATTGTGGTGTAATATTTTATTCAAAAATTCCTAATTTGGATGGGAATAATGATTATTATAATGTATTTAAATAATGAATATAACATTATAATTATTCTTTATAATTAATATACCATCCAATTCCATTCCATTTAACTATTATGTGAATGATCTCGTCGCACGTGCGTACGTACAACCTACCGTCTCAACAATGTGATGAGATTCATTCTCCATGTTACCAATTCAATATTGATTATAAAGTATATATTATAAATAGTAATGAAATATATGTCATAATAATTATACTTAATTTATTTATATATGTATACTTCATTTACATTCTTCAATTTAATTCAATAAGGAAATGGAAACATCTTTCATGCGTACATACGACCTACTATTTCAATGAATAGCGATTTACATTTTATTTATCTATATATTATATGTATTTATATAATAAATATATATGATATATAAATCATTTTTTACATTATATAATTAAGTAAACCATGATCCATGTAATAAAATAATGAATAAAAATTCAAAACACATATGATGAATAAAACGATTATTACCCAAAACGTTCCTTTGGAAAGGAATTGAAAAATAAACAGGTAATATAAAGTCTTTAGGGAATCATATATGATATTGTAGATATTATTATGGTTTTGTTACAAGTTAATAATTTGTTTACAACCACTATACAGGAGTTTCAGACATATATGGATGAAATCAGACCTAAGGTAAGGGATAATTTTGCAATCTCATTTTTATTTGAGATTTTTTATACATAAGTATTTACAGGGTTTTATTTATCATCCAAATTAATGTTTAATAATTACATAATATTATTTATAATATTATAATTTTTTATATATTTAATATTACTTTTTTCTGAATTTTTACTGAATGTTATGAAAGGAATCTTGTTTGGTTATTTGATTTGAGGTACTTTATGAATTTTCTGGAAATGAGTGTGGAGAATGTTTTTTAACTTATATGGAATGAATAAATTTTTACGATTTCATGACACCTTATTTCCATTAATATTCCTCTACAAGATATAAATATTATTTTCAACTAAATTCTATTCTTTTAAAATTTCATGGTATATTTATAAAAGAAAACATTTTTGAAAAAAAGGATATTTTCCTCAAGAATTAAGTTCATGTGTTTTATCAAAATTATTTTATATATATGAAGATATAGGTTTATGTTTCTATACTTATTATTACTTTTATTTGATTGTGTTAATGATGGAATCATTTTTATGAAATATATTTACTTTATATGGATTATGATGGAAATATATTTAAGAAACCCATTTTATTTCATGAGTTATGCTATGATGAATAATTTATATTTTTGTGGCACATGTATGAATGAATTAATTTTGAGATTGTTGGGATGTATATCTCCCTCCAATGAATTTGGTAAAGAAATTAATCACAAGAGATGACACATTTTGTGATACCTTGGTGAATAACCTTGGTAATTTTTACGATACCTTGGTGAATTACCTTTGTAATTTTTAAGATAACTTGATGAATAACCTTAGTAACTTTTATGATACCTTGGTAAATAACCGTGGTAATTTTTATAAAATCATAGAAATGGAACATTGTGATATGAAGCCTTGGGGATATACCGTGGTGATATTAAAAAGGAGATAACTCACGATTTTGATATTGAAAATTTAGTTTAATGTTTTTACCTTCTTATGTTTATATTTTGTTTGATGTTCTTCATGCTTACCCTTATTGAGCATTTGAGATCACCCTTTTTTATGTTTTCTTTTCCCCAAGATATAAATAAATGTTTCATTTAGGAAAAATAATTTGAAAGATATTTATGGGAGATATTTAAGCTCTTTCATAGAGCTAGAAGAATGTGTTTCGAGTTTCCAATGACAATAAACTAATACAGAATTTGGGCATATATTTGTGTAATGTATTATGTATTCCCAAAAATAAATTCAATTTCCATGTATGTCAGGGATGATTTGTTAGAGATTTTGAGTTTTTATTTCACATTATGGTTATATATTTGTAATTTTGGAAGTCTTAACAGATTTTAGATAAACCTCTATATCAAGGTTCTTTAGATATATGATCACTCTTGTCTTCCAAAAACCATAATTATATCCATTGAAATAAGTTTCCCTGATCATAGACATTAGTTCTTTATTTTCATTTATAGTGAAATTTTTTAAGAGACATTTAGATTTAAATGTTTTATTACTGGTAAATCAAGAATAAATTACTTTAATACCAACTATTGTTGGAGAATGATTGTATTAAGACTAAAGAGGGGCGGTGAATTGATTTATTTAAATTGTTAATTCACTTTGAAAACCCAACCACTTATTTTATGACTCACTTTTGATAAATTCATTATTAAATAATATAGCTGATATAATTGAATAAAGAAGAGAAATCTACATAGATAAATTTATAGTTGTTGGTGGAATAGATTTCCCCTAGTCAACTCCAACCCCACTATTCTATATGAGTATGATGAGTTTCCCTAGACTAGTCCGTTTTCCGATTACTGCACAACTAATTGAAAATATTCACCACTTGGTACAAGCACGTGATCTTTTAACTGGTCTCCAAAAAGGATTTAAAAACAATATCCTTCAAAGGTTACCATACATGTACATTTATAATAAAAGATAATAAACATAGAGTTTTCATATATTTTATCTCACAACTATAAGATACAACTGAAAAAAATAAATATATCTAAGATAGATGATATGGACAACAATATATTAAAAGAAATTCTTCTTATTCCAACAAGGATAATCGATAATAATAACCAAAGAAATTAGAATCCTTCTTCCTTGTGTATAAAAATATAGAATTGTTTTTCAAAGATCTCTGAGAAATAATTCTCCGTATATTCTTGTGAACATCAGTTCTTCATATTTTTATGCTTCTCATAAAAACATTACACACACTATCCTAGTAATATATTCACTCCTTATTTAAATGAACTGTACAAGATCTGTGGAATCTAGGATCAGTAAAATGTCCAATTTCTAGAAAAAACCATTAAAATAATGTGGAAAAAAATAATATATTCATCACTGTATGATTTGTCTTGGTACCTGTATATTATTATATTCAATTTATTCTTAAATTGGGAATAAATAATTAAAATACTGTACAAAAACATCAAAATTATAACTTCAGTTCTTCAATGGTAATAAATACCAAATTATATCATGCATTAACTGATTTCAATAATTGAATCGATGTAGCCAATTTTTCTTCATGTAGCAAAATTGAATCATGTAGGTATTTTACTCATGTAGAAAAAACTCACTTAATTGAATGAAATGATGTGGAAAATTTCTCAATATAGGAGATTCACATAACCAATTACTCTATGTAACTGTTTGACACTGCCAAACGATCACATAGAAAATCTTGGTGATTTAGGATGTTTTCACATAGGCAATTATACAATGTACACAATTGACATAATTGTTTCCTCTACATAGGCAATTAATGTAATTGATTGATCAACATTGCCATTTTAACCATATAGCCAAAAACATCACATATCCAATTTTCCAAACTTAGGAAGATTTCATTCTGAATTATCGAGAATGCACACTTAATGAAATTAACCCCCGAATACATCATAATAAGATAAAACCTGATGAACACTAATAGAAATCAAGATCATCAACAAATGTATGAAGAATTTTTGAGATCATAAAATCCGAAAGTACATGGGATATGTTGGATCTCTATTAGTAGTCAAAAAGTGTTATTTTTTCACTGATCCTCATGATCTTCCACAAACACAATCTATAAAAGTTCAAGATGAACGCTTCTATAATAGAAAAATATTAGGTTCCATTTTCTACTCTGGGTTTCTATAATATTTGCACATTTTATTCATGAAAATAGATCCACATATTTTTGGTATGGTTTCCACTACCAATGATCATTATATGGTCAAACAAAACCCATAAATATACTCCATGAAAAACAATATATTTTGATATCTTACTCATTATAACTCATCACATTGAAAAATGAAATTCCTTATACTCTATTGATATTTATTATTTTTTCAACTAGTAATCATAACTCTAAAAACATCAAGTAGACTTCAAATTTTCATAATTATACTCCATAATAATATTTCCAATTCATATCCCAGTCCATCATTCATTTAACCATTGGCTTGTAAACTCCATTAACTATAATTTAGGAGTTCCACTGTTCCTTAATAAATTTATAAATGTTACTATAAATCCTCCACTCTATGTATGAATTCTATTCAGGGATTGACACTTCATATTCATGGGTAAACACTTACTCTCTCTGGGATGAAAAAATTCAATAAATCAATAATTCATTATGGCTAATTTTTCTATAACCATTATCTTTGGGAAAAAATTTCACAATGACCATAGAACCATATGGTCAATGGTTTTGAACCAAATGACCAAGTAGTTAGTCAAGGGTTGTTTCACTCTCTATACCCTCTCTCCCACTCTCAACCCCTCTCTCCCTATCACCTATCCCTATATCTATACCACTATCCCTTCCTCTCCATTCATCATCATATATCTTCATCCTTCACTACAAAACCCTAACTCCCCCTTTTCCCCCTTTATTATCTTACAACATCCCTTGATTTATTTTATCACTACTTGTCAATACCCCCATCATGTTTTCCAATCTACAATAAAATTTCCTCTCTCCCCATAATGATATGAATCTTTATATACCCTAAACCCATCATTAAATAATTTTACCCATCATATCCAAACAATCACCCATTACTGTTTCTTTACCTCTCCTCTTTCACCCACTCATTATTTATTCTACCCAAATTTCACTAACCATAGTTATGATGACTCAAATAAGAAAAGGTTTCCATGAAATATTTGTCTAAAATAATTACATTATGATATTTTAGTGAATGTGGGAGATTATAAAATGTGAATGTGAAATAAATGCGTGATATTCATGGTCAATACTTGTATATGATGCATGTACACTCAAGATTCTTCACACTGCCATATCATCTCACACAATGGTTCATCAGTTATGAACTAAGGTTTTGGATTATTTTTGGAAATAAATAATTATTCAATGAAGTTTTAAATTAATGAACACTCCAATAGGTTTAATGCTTGGGTGTAATGTGATAAAACTCAATCCATTTTGATATGGTCGACACTCTTCATGAAATGAAGAGTGACAATGATGGATATATAAGAGGATGTGATCCTCTCCTATTGGGTGTGAGATAATCATGAGCCATAGCTAAATCTATCTTCCTTCCTGGACCATGTAAATATTTCTAAAAAGAAACTAGAACCCCTTTAGTCTTTCATTAATCCTATTTATGATCAAGGATCCATCATCTGGGGAATCAAATTGGAGATAGAGTTATTTTGTTCTGCACTCCTCATGATCTTCCTCAAATAAACTCCATCAATGTTGAAGATAGAAGTTTCTGCAATGGCCAAATATTTGGTTCTATATTTTACTATGTTTTTTAACTAAATTTAAACATTTTATTCTGGAAGAAATATCCACATATTTTTTGGATGTTTTCAATTTCCTATGATCATTAAAAGGTCAAACGATATCCATATTTCTACCCCAAAAAACAATATATTTTGAAATCGTACTCATTATAACTCATTAAACTAGAAAAAGTAATTTCTTATACTTTACTAACATTAACTATTCTTCGATGTATTTATATTAAATCTAAAAACATCAAGTGGCTTTCAACTCTTCATAATTGTACTCCACAATAATATTTATAACTCATATCCCAATCAATCTTTCATATAACCCTTAGATTCTATGATCCTTCAATAATGATGTAAGGTTTAATAAATGATATCCCCTTCTTATAATTATGCCTTATAGTATAATCACATTATATAATATAATGAAATATCAAGATACTATATAATATGTGACCATTAAACATAATTTTCCCACTTTTGTGTCTAGAATTTCGAAAATTTGACATACACCGTTGCGTTCAAGGTGATTTTTTGGGGAATGATGGAACAAATAGAATTTTTGGTGAATAATAACCTACCCTTAGGAATAGTAACCTACCCTTGCGAATAGTAATATGAACCTCATGAATAGTAAATCATCCAAAAATAATAGTAAACTCACCCTTGAATGTAGAAGTAAACTTTAGGCCTCTTATAAGTGACAGTATGACCATGGTAAAAACATTTCTATTTTTATCTGTTAGCAATAATTAATTAAATTTAATTAATTATTTTAAAAGATAATTTATTTTTCTAAAATGTGTTCATAAATCAACAATATTATGTCTTCTGGTTTAAGGATAAATTTAGAAAACCTTTTGAAATTAATGAAATCATTATAAAATATGTTATTATTTTTAGATCTGTATTTTTCATGAAAATTATGAGTTTAATTAATAATTAAATTAATCATATATATTTTTGATAAATGGATTTTATTTTTTGATTCAACACATTGAAAAATTATTATCGTGGATTTTTCTGAAATACTAGAATTTTTAATGAATAGTGAAAACGATAATTTACAAAATAAGCTAAATACATTAATTATTGAGTCATGGGTGATGTTATGAGGATATAAGAACCATTGTATTGAAATCACATTCAAATATTACTATTTTTATTCATAGATTCATCAGTATTTCTTATTTTATGGAAAAATAATAAACTAATGATTTAAATATGAAGAAAACCCTCTTCCCCTCCACTATAAAAACTACCCACAACCCCCTCTTCTCCTTACTCCTATAAAGCCATGTTACTTGCCTAAATTATGCTCAAATATATCCCCAAGCTCCTCCCAGATATCCATCAGCCCTTGGTCTGCAAAAAATACCAAATCCTCTATCCTTAAGAGGCTCTCACGGAATATTAATTCAAGAGGTAAATTCCTCTTTTGAATTATTTTACATTCTTTTCAAGTTCCTTTGTTTTATTTTATATCCTTAAATCTCCTCGTAAAAATGTTATGAAAACTCCATTACCTTACATTTACTAAAATTTTTATGATAATTTAATAATTTATTATCACATCTTTTTTAACCTTTTTTTATAATAGTAGTAAAAACACTATCTGGGATGAGTTAATTTACCACATTCATGGACAACAGATTTTCAATATCCATTACCATCTTTAATTATAGTCATGAAACAATTATTGTGGTTGAATCAGACTATAATATATTTATTATGTCCCATATATGGGTTTTGAGTCTTTTTTTACACATGTTTTTGATTTATAAAACAAAATGTGTTCATTGTTGTTAAAAACCACCAATTAACCAAAAAGGTTATCCCTAAAGTTTTATATGATGAATAATCTTAAGTAAAAGTAACCAAATGAAATGTAAAAACATGTAACATTATATATGTTCAATAATATATCACCAATTCTGGACAACCGTTTTCATTTTAAATGATTATCCATTCATGTATATAAGTATACCGATCATGAAACAAACAGACCCAAACAATGAAATTGAACCTCATAACCAATCAAAAAGGTTATGAATGAACTCAAAAAGGTTACAATAAATCAATTAAAAATAAAATAGTTTCTATAATTATTAATTTATGAACATAATTTGACTATTAAGGTCATTATTTTCAAGTGGAGGACACCATCAGATTTAAGGTATGGGATTCTACTCGAACCTCCATTATTCTTTCGGGTTGTTCATACTCACTTTTTACCCAAATTAAATCCTATATTCTATTTACTTACATCCTATAATTTCTGTTTATATGTCCAAAATCATGTATCAAGGTCCATTAATCATTCTATTTAAGTTATATACATTCTTTTATGTGATTCCCTCTTCAATACTTCCTGATACGAAAACCCATTTTGAAGGAACTTCCCAATTTTTTACCCTATTTCAAGTGCACTCTTCCATCTGTTTTAAGACACCATTTTTTTATAAATGAATTGTTTATATTATGATAAAATTATAATTTAAATTCTGATTTTATATAAAATATTATTTCATTTTCTATTTTAACAGCTCTTTAGTGTATTCCTTAAAACAATATTAAAATGTTTTAATGATAAAATTTATTGAATACACAATTTACTTGTTATCACTTCTATTTGACATCACATACCATGATATATGAATATTTATGTTCTAATTATTTTTATTCATGGATATTTTTAGGATACACCCATTAAATTATGCTTTATGACATGATTATGATACTCATTTCTTTCCATGGGTTACCATATGTTTATATATGTTTGATTATGTATGATTCATTATGTTGCAGGATAACTCATTAACATGTTAAGATGGGTGTGCCTAGATAGAACTATATTTATTTGGGAAAATTTGTGTTTAATGAGACGTTATACGCAATGATCTTGGCAGATATCCTTGACTTATTCTACCATGTGAAACGGTCTTGGCAGTTAGCCTTGACTTGTGCTACAATGTGCAATGATCTTGGTGGTTAACCATGAATTATGGTCATCTAAGTGAAACAAGCCGTGGATCATGAAAAATTCATTTTTTATGTAGCCTCCAAATTACAATGATTATCTATCTATTTGATTCAAAGGTATACATGTTATGGTTCCATATGATCAATTACGTTATGTGGATTTTTGTACTATTATGTCATGCTTCCTAACCATTGTGCTAAAGCTTTATTCCAATTCATACTCCCTTACTGGGGATTTTAGATCTCACTTTTGTTCATGTTATCCCTGAGTTTTCCTATGCTGATGTATTAGCGCAATGGAAGTTTGGATATTAATAAGAATATTAAATAAACAAATGTTTTATGTTATCAGTTTTATGTACCTAGTATTTAAAGACACTAGAATTCACGATCCTTGGATTGTATTCCGATGTTAAATTATGCATAAAATTATCCAACATTATGTGGAAAAGGATAGGGTCACTATAGTTGGTATTAGAGGATGGTCTAGTTATTTTTGGAGATTAGGAACAAATCACTTAAGTAAGAACCTTAAGGATGAGACTATGTATAAGAAAACATCCCTAGATTATGGTAAGTATAGAGTAATTTTTTTTATCAAGAAAATATATCCCTATCTAGATAAAAAAACGGTAGAGGTGGCTCTATTATAGATGTATCTAGGGGTCAAACCATAAAACCCCACATTGTGCTAGACTTGAATAGGAACTGGTTCTTGTAAATGGGCCTTTTTGTACTCTTGGTTTCTCACTCTTAGGGGACATGATTTGGAAAATTTCTGAGTTTAGTATGAACCATTACTATGGGAAAAAATCCATAAGAATATATGTTAGGAAACAGATCATGGAAAACCTATATTGAAACCTAGGGAATCACATGTAAGGATATAATTTTCCTTTAAGAGATTATCCTTTTACATTTAAAATTTCCCTTTTATGCTTATTAGATAAGTATTAAAGACCCTTAACTGTATGCTATTTTTTATATTTAATGGTTGGAAATAAAATAACACGTTACAATAATAAATTTGATAGGGTATGTGAAGATTTCCCTATTGATATGCCAAATATCATGGGAATGGGTGCTCAAAAAATCATTATAGTACATTCTCATCTAGATCAAGTTATGAATAATTACTTGAATCATGTAGTATGCCATCCCCCTCCATGAAAAGTGAAATTTTCCATTGAATCTTTCAAGCATAAAAGGCCTCCCATGTTTAGTGGATCTTCTGATCCCCTCCTCAAGGAATAGTGGATTAACTCCATTGAAAGATATTCCCTATCCTCCAGTGCTTAGAAGAAGAGAAATTCATACTGACAGTCTATCATTTTTATGGGGAAACTGATCAGTGGTGGACACTGATCAATAAAAAAAATTCCCAAGAAGAAATTGAGTCCATGTATTGGGAGGAATTCAAGAAAATGTTTTTCAATGAATATTTTCCCCAAACCCTCTCTCTTAAGATGGAAAGGGAGTTACTTAGAGTCAAATAGAAGGAAGATGAATCCATCGAGGTGTATGAATCACACTTTACAAGGATTTTAATTTACACCTATGGATTTTTGATGAACACTAAAAGAAATTTAGATTACTTATTTAGTAGACTAAAGTCGAGTCTATAAAAAGTGTTGTTGATTAAAGGCTTTGAAAGTTATGAGGAGATTGTTTGTTGTTACCTCAAGGTTGAAATGGAGATCAGATACTTGCAATGGTCTCATGGACCCAATGACAAGAATCTGAACATATAGTCTAATATGTGTGTTGCGACACATAAATCCCCTGATGGAAAGAATATCAAACATCCCATGTGTCAAAATTATGGGAAGAAGCATCCTGGGAACTGTCTAAAGTGAACCTTGAATTGCTTTAAATGTGGAAGAATGAGACATCTGGCTAAAAACTACAAAAGGGATATGAAGAATCCCACTAATGTGAAAGAAATAAGTATGTTTTAGACAAACTCTCGGCCAGTGGTGTAGTGTTACAACTACAAGGAACATGTGTATTAGGAGAACACTTTCCCAAAGCTAAGGGTTTTTGGAGGTAATCAACAACAACCTCTAAAGAAACAAGGAAGGGAATATGACATCCCTATTATTGTGGAGGTGGATGACAATTATGTGGTGATAGGTTTTCTAGTTATTCATTCAATAATATCAAACATACAATTTGATTCCGGTTCTATGAATTCTTTCACATCTTTCAAGGTTAGTAGAACTATTCAAAAACCACCTCAAAATTTGGAGGATATGTTATCTGTGAGAATAATGAATGGGTAAATTATTGAATCTAATGTTTATAACTCCTCCCTGGTTAATATATGTGGATTGAACCTCCTAGAAAATCTCATCATAATTCCTTTATTGGAGTTCGATGTTATCTTGGGAATAGATTGAATATCTCTATACAAATCCAACATCATTTGTCGAGAAAGGGAGATCACTCTTCACATCTCAAAGAATCCTCTTATTATTTACAAGTGTGAGGAGGAAGATGAATCTATTTTTGAATCATTGTCTCTGGTGTTGATATTACTACCTTATGAGAAATAATTACTAGCTCAAACGATTGAGACTAAAAAGATGATACCTCTCGAAGATGTGCCCATTGTGAGGGATTACACTGATTTATTCCCAGAAGAGTTTTCTGGTCTTCTTCTTGATCAAGATGTTGAGCTATCAGTTGAACTTCTTCCTAGATCTGTATCTTTATCAAATACACCTTATAGAGTGGCCACCGTTGAGCTCTAAGATCTCAAGAAGTGGCTACAGGAGAATCTATAGAAGGGTTTTATATGACTGAGCGCATCACCTTGTGGTGCGTTTTTCCTATTCCTCAAGAAGAAATATGGGTAAATGCACCTATGAAATGAATGCCGTGATCTCAATAAAATCATGATAAAGAACATTTATCCCCTTCCATGGATAGATGAATTGTTTGATCAGCTTCGTGGGGCCATTTATTTCTCTATGGTAGACCTTAAGCTAGGATATCACCAATTAAAAGTTAGGAAGGAAGATATTCCCAAGACTACCTTTTGAATGAGTTGTGGAAGCTATGAATTTATGTTATTCCTTTCAGACTCACTAATGAAACATCGATTTTCATGGATTTAGTGAATTTAGTCTTTAGAGATTACCGTGAAAAATTTGTGTTATTATTTATCAATGATATTATGATATACTCCAAGAGAAAAGGGGAACATGAGGATCATTTGAATAATATGATAAAGACTTTGCAAATTATATGTTGTATGTGAAGTACAATAAATTTTAGTTTTGGAAGGAGGAAGTATCATTCCTAGGGAATGTTATCACCAAAAAAGGGATATCTTTAGACCCTTCTAAGAAAAATTCAATTGAAGACTCACATAGGGAAACATCTGTAACAGAGATCCATAGCTTCCTTGGTCTAGCTAGGTATTACCAATGATTTGTTGAGAACTTTTCATGATTGTTAAATCCAATGACTAAGCTGACACGAAATGGGGTGAGGTGTGTCTCGACTCAAGAATGTGAGGAAAGCATTAAAGTTCTCAAAAAGAGGCTTATCACTACACAGTACTCACACTCCCAATAAGTGGAGAACCATTTTTTGGTGTACATTGGTGCTTGAAATAAGGGATTCAGATATATGCTAAGGAAAAATGATAAAGTGATAGCCTATTCCTCAAGGAAGCTCAAAATACATGAGCAAAACTATCCGACGAATGATCTGGAGTTAGTGGATGTGATCTTTGTGTTATAAATCTGGTGAAATTATCTTTATGGGGAGAAGTGTGGGATATATATTGATCAAAATAGTCTGAAATATATATTCACACATAAATAGATTAATATGCATCACTGAAGATGGTTAGAGATCATAATGGATTATGACTTCTCAATCCACTACCATCCAAGTAAAGATAAATGGTGGCATGTAATGTATCGGTTTTAGAAGCTGCCAAGAGAATCCCCATGCCAAGTTGGTAACATAGACTCAAGATCATTTCCCCAAATTTCAGAGGCTTCCAACTACCAGTGAGGTCCTTGGGTGTGGTAGTGGGAAAACTATGCCCTCATTGGCAGAGTAATGTAGTGGAAATAAAAAGATAGCAATAGAGGAAGCCGTAATGACATGAAATAGGTTAACAAAAGAAGATTTGAAGTAATAATTAACTGGATCACACATATATATAAATTATGCATGATATCTATGTCTAAGAAAATAGCCAAAAAAGTTACAATGTTGAAATAAAGTACTAAAACAATGTACAAGGGAAAAAATAAACTCCAGTAACATCACAAGCTTCAGCTTGGTCCCATGCTCTCCAGCTCCACAGTAATCAAGTAGATGAAGAAAAAGGGCGCTTAACCTTATCTATAAATATGATAATATTATCTATTTGGACCAAAAATCAAAACCCAAAAAGGGTGTTAAACGAATCCCAGAAGGAAACCACCCAATGATTTGTGCCTAATAGTCAATAAATATAAATGGAAGACAATAAGAAAAATAAAGCACTAAACAATGAAGTACTCAGAAGTAAACAATCCTTCAGTTTCAATTACATAAATTTTCATTTATTAGTTAGGAAACCAACAATAAAAAGTAACTAAATGGTAATTAATCATAGCCTACCCCCCTGGTTCAACCAATCAAAAATAAGCTACCCTCTGGGAAGTACTCACTGTCTAACCCCTCTAGTTCTACTTTAGCACCGACTCTCTGAGGAAGCTCTCACCGTCAATTACCCCTACAGTCTCGTATTGGTAACTATAGACACTCTAGGTAAGAACTCAAAATCCAATTCTCCCTATGGTCTCATAATTAAGAAACTGCAAACACACTGAGGGAGCACAATGTCTACCCCCTATGGTCTCGCAACGTAAAAGTAAACACACTCTGGGAAAGCCCTCAACGTCCATTCCCCTTATGGTCTTCTACACCATGTTCCCACAACCCTATGTAATTTAATAATTCACAAAATTTATTTGGTATCCCAAAGTAAACCTCACGAACTACTTGGATAAACTGTCTACAACATCTCACAACATTTTAGATAAAATTATTCCATCCTAACAACACTAGGCATGGAAAACAAAGCAGCCTAATACGAAAATCTATTAAACAAGGTCAATAGTAAGAAAACATGGGAAAACATCCATATAATGGTATATAACCCTATTTAAAATCATAAATCCTCTAATCAAGAACACAAGGCATAGCAGGCAAATACAAGGCTAAGAACCATAAACACGCAATACTACGAATAAGGGTATTGGGAACTTTTACAAAAATAACTCAAAGAATGACTATAGAATGGCACAAACCACCTACCTAGGCATTTTCAGAACAATATACATGAACCTTAGGCCTTGAATTTTCTTAGAACACCATTGATCTATAAAAACACTAAAAATGTTCAACTAAGGATATCTCACGAAATAGGATAAATAAAAAAATGAGGCCCTAGAAGATGGAAGAAGTCATATATGTGATTCCAAAAAAACCGACAGAGTTCAATTCAGATAATGGACAACAATTCTAAGGCCTAGATAAAACTCACTAGTGTCCGTCGCTCCTGGACAAGAAGAACCTAGAATAAGGGTGTTCTACCGATTAGATATGACCCCAGTCCGATATAACAATTAAAAATAATGTACAAGGCATGTTATTTAAAAGTACAGGGCATGTACTTACCTTAACTATCCTCTTCTTTAGGTGGTCTCTAGGTCACCCCAAATGACCATGTACTTGGCCGATAAACAGTCAGTACACAGTCACCTGTGAAAACCGGGTATAAAGCGGGTACTTCAAAGTACATGGCGTGTACTCTTTAAATTTCTAGATTCTCCTATTTTCTTAAAAACAACCAGAAATTAAAGACATACCTGAAATGAAGATCCGTATTCTTATAAACATCCCCCCATATAAAAAAATCATCCCCAAATTTCCCTAGAAAGGTGGCGTAGAATAAGAATCCTCGAACAGCTCCGGCCACTGTAATCGTACATCGACCTCCCTCTCCCAAGTCTCATCCTGTACTCACCTGTTCTACCATAGAACTCATAACAGAGGTACATACCGACCACGAAGAACCTTCTCACTATGATAAAAAATCCAGATAGGATACTTCTCGAATGTTGCCTCCACCTCTACCTCAACCGCCTTTGGTTGAAAGACATGAGATGGGTCTGAAAAGTAACATCAGAGCTAAGAAACCTGTAAGACGTCTTGCATATCTCGGTACCTTTGAGGAAACTACATCTGATAGGCAACCAACCCAAACCTCTCCAAAACCTCAAATGGCCCGATGTATCTTGGAGAAATCCTTCCCTATCACCCAATCCTCTTGTGTGCCATCCTCATTGAGACACAAAGAAAAACCTGATCCCTAGCCTCAAACTCCAAAGGTCATCTCCATCGATAAACATAAGACTTATATTATGACTGTGAAATATCCATCCTATTCTGAATAAACTACAACTACTTTGTGGTCTTTTGAACAAGACGAGGTCCTATCATAGCTGACTCTCCTACCTCCAATCGTCATAGGGGCGATCAGCATGGCCTATCATACAAAGCCTCATAAGTTTTCCACTGAAGAGTTTTTAAAAATTAGTATTGTAGAAAAATTCCACATGAGGTATGTGCTTCTCACAATAACCTCTAAAATCTAGGACACACGATCAATGCATGTCCTCCAACACCTAAACCGTACGCTCGGATTGGCCATCTATTTGGGGGTGGTAAGTTGTACTCAGAAGAACCTGTATACCCAAAGCCCTTTATAATCCCTGCCAGACCCGAGAAGTAAAACGTGAATCCCTATTTGAAACAATGGAGTGTGGAACCCCATGCAGACGTACAATCTCCCAGATGTACAACTTTCCCAGCTCATCCACACTAAAGGTCTCCTTGATTAGTAAGAAGTGATCATCCTTCTTGAGTCTATCAATGATAACCCAAAATAGATCATTCCCTCGAGGTGACCTTGGTAAACCTGTCATGAATTCTATGACAACATAATTTCTCATCCACTCAGGATTGGTTAGGTTCAACAAAAGACCTATTGGTCACTGATTCTCTGCTTTCACCTACAGACAGGTGGAACACCTCATGAAAAACCCATCAACTTCTCTCTTTATACCTAGATACCAATACTGATAGAGCAGTCTCAATACATATTGGTGACACCGGGATGAACTACCCAAACAGAGGAATGAATGTCCTGTGTAGGCTCCTCGCGTATGTATAATGACACTCATATGTTCCCATGAAAACACAAAATAAAATCCTTTCCCTTGACCTATCTAGGAATAGGGTTCCCTCTCGAAACACTCTCTCATAGGACTAGGTCTTCAGAATCTGATAGGTGCCTCATTTTCACTAGTTCAAGAAGAGAAGAGGCAACAACTACAAAAGAATGAATGGTCTACCCCTGTCTATCGTGAACCTCCAAATGCATCTCAGAGAATAGAGCCATAAGTTTCCACTCAATTATGGCCTCTTAAACTTCCTTTATTAGATTTCTTTTACTTAACACATTAGTAACTATGTTGCCTTTCCCAGTCATGTAGGCAAGCTCAAAGTTAAAAGACCAAAGGTACTCAACCATCCTTCATTGTCTCAAATTCAGATCGTGTTGAGTAAAGATATACTTAAGACTTGGTGATAGGTGAAAACCATAAAATGATCTCATATATGATAATGTATCCAATAGTGTAAGGCATGAAAAACTACAGCCAACTCGAGATTGTGCATTAGGTAGTTCTTATCATGTGGCCATAACTTATAGGACCCATATGTAACAACTCCTTCCCCCTGAATAAGCACTGCTCCGAACCCAATACATGATGCATCATAGTACACATTATAACTCATTCCCGACTCTGGAAATACTAGTATCGCTGTTAAAGTCAACCTCCCTTTCTGCTCATGAAAGGCTGACTCAGAAGAATCTGACCACAAGAACTTCACACCCTTCTTAGTCAGGATGATAAGTGGCACTGATAAACATGAAAAGTCATGTATTAAATGTATTTAGTAACCAGACATCCCTAGAAAACTCCGCACATAAAATAAGTTCTTCAGATGCTCCTAGAGAACTATTGGTCTCAGTTTCATATGGTATAATGGTACTCCTATCTCTGAGATAACATGACCCAAGAAGTGAATATGATCCATCCAAAAGTGGTATTTTGAGATATTTGCATATAATTGATGCTCTCTAAGTGTACTTAGAATGATCTAAAGATATGTGGCATGACCATGTAGAGAGTTAGAGTACACCAAGATATCATTCAAAAGGACTACCATGAAAGAATCCAAGTATGGATGGATCAATTAGTTCATCAGTGCCATGAAAAATGTAGGCACATTCGTGAGACTGAATGGCATAACCACATACTCTTGTAGACCATACTTTCTCTAAAAATCTATACGAGTTATATCAGATGATCTAATGGGAAAATGAGGGTAACCAGATCTCAATTCAATCTTTGAGAACACTCGGGTTCCTCGAAGCTGATTCAAGAGGTCATCAATCCTCGGCAAGGGATATCAGTTCTTGACTGTCAACTCGTTCAACATCCAATAATACACACAATGTCTGAGGGTATCGTCAATCTTATTCTCAAATAGCATAGGAAAACCCCATGGAGCAGTACTGGGTCAGATGAAACCCTTATCCTATAACTCCTCTATCTACTTCTTGATCTCTTATAACTCTGGTGTAGCCATACTATAAGGAGTAATGGACACCGCTTCCACTACTAGCACAAGATCAATAGAAAAGTATACCTCTCTCTTTGGAGGAAAACCTAAAAACGTTTTCCCAAAAGACATCCCTAATGGGGGAAAGTACAAATGTGATGTCCCATGGTCATAAAGATATATAATAAAAATATGGGCTCTAACTCTTCCTAACCCATGATGCTCGGGTCCTACTCTGCTTGCCTGAACATCCCATTCGTTCTTATGAAAACAAGGGTCTTCCCTGTGTGGATGAGAAACCCACCCTACAATGGTAGGTGTCGACAACATCTTGAAAGGGGACTTACCAATCCATTTCAAGAATGAAATCATATCCTATCATCTATAAGACATAGAGGTACCATAAAATGTGACACGCACCAACCTCAAGAGAGAACTCCTTGCACTGACGGACACTGGTTGTTCTAGTCCCCAATAGTGTGTCTAGTGTCAAAACATCAACATAAGAAATGATATAGAGCCCAAGTCTATCCACAACAGAAAAAGATATGAAACTATGGGAAACCCCTATATCGAAAGGTGCAGAGGAGAAAAATGTGGCAACTAGGATCGTACCTCTAACTATAGAGGGTTCGAGATCCTTCTCATGCTGGATCTGCTCCATCGAAAAAGACTTACTTGAACCACGACCATATGATCCCTAAACTAATCCACCATGTGGATGTCGAAAACCTTGTGTCAGAACACTATGGACACAACCTCCACCTTGGTATAAAAGTCTTAAAGAACCCCAGTTCTCAGACTGATGAGAAACTGGTGGTCCTGCTCCAGTACGAGGAGTCAAAATAGAATGCTTATCCCCAGCTTCAGGTGAGAAGATCTGACAGAAGTGATGAAGATGACCCATATTTCCACAAGATCAGTACTCCAATGGGTATCTCAAGCATTGTGGTCTCATATTCCCACTCTTACCACATAGGTAGCATACCACCTAGCTACCTGAAGGTGTATCTCCCTTACTCTGATCTCCACGTGTAGACTCCCTATGTCACTTCATGCTCTCAGTCGGAGGGGTACCAACTCCAGATGTCAAGCCGCCCTAGATCACAGCTCTAGAATCCCTCAACTTGTGCTCCTTGATCAGTTATTGGTTGACAATATAGAAGTGATGTAAGTAATCCTGAATATGTTCACCTGAGATCAGATGTTGTGCTAGAAACCAGACTCAAACTTCTTTTCTAGAAATAACTCATCACATATTGGAATTGGCGTGAAGCACTATAGATTTGTGACGTGAGAAGAATAACCCATTACTGAGAGAGTACCCTACCCTAGACTCATGAAATCTTGGGCTCGGTCGACCCTCAAAGTGTCCAGGTATATGTACTTGTATAAGGCATGCTGAAAATCATCCTAAGCCATAACTTATGGGCATCTTGCCTATGAGATCACATCCCACCATCTCTTGGAAGAATATTGAAACCAATAAGTAGAGAGTTTCACCATCATCTTTGGAAGAGTCTCCCAATTCTTGAAGATAGAAATCATGGCTTCTAACCATGACACTGTAGCCTGAGGTCCTTCATCCCCTGTGAAGGTGGGAGAATGTTGTTGCTGGAAATCCAACGTTAGCTCTGCCATAGAAGGTACAGGATGCGGTACTCCTCAGAAGTTCTACATGAAACTCATAAATCCCTCTCAGAACTGTGCACTAGCCCTTGCATCAGGAATAATGGTTGGTGCCAATACTGGTACTACAGAAGGATATTCTTGTAATCCTTGATCAACCATGTATACTGTCTGATCACTACCCTGTAACCTGCGTATGACTGGAGGCTGTCTTGGTGGCATGACTTTTCATGGTCAAGTGCACACTTAGTTTAAGAATAATAAGGAATGAAACATAGATGTGAAATAAGGGAACATGAGAAATAAAGAATTCAATATTCTTAGATGGTGGATACATGACAAGTACAACTTCTACACGGAATGTTCCATTAGGATTTCACATAGACGTGTAGTTTTTCTAGCCCAGGACGTGTTACACCCCATAAATAGGGCATTCAGTCCAAACACACAGTGTGTACTTGAATCCTATTCCCCTAACCGAGTTCTTATACATGACTTAACCCACATGGTTCTCATAGTGATGGACTATATAGCGTGTTTTTTCCAGACACGACATGTACTAGAAAGAAATTTACTGACCCATGTTGTTAGTTACACTGCCAGTTACACAACTGACTCTACACAGCGTGTTTACTCCAGACACAGTGTGTGTTAACTACCCATAACCCACCAATTTCATTGGTCACACAACTATAAACATGGTCTATACACATGACGTGTACATCCGGTACATGGTGTGTTCCACCAATGATTTTCCAACCCCATGTCTCTGCCCATGCAACCAGTGACATAGTTAGATACTACATGGAATGTACATATAGTACACGGCTTGCAATTAAAAAAAAAGTTCCTTTGTGAATATTAGGACACATGGCATGTATTTTTCAATACACTCCATGTATTTTGTGTTTTTCTAGAGAATAAGCCTCAAAAACTACTTCAAAACCCAAAAAAACACTTAAACGAATAATAAAGTTCCAAATTCGGATATGTGGGGGGCCATACTCATTGCGAATCAAAGATTGGAATCTTATACATGTCATACACAAGCATTAAAGTGAAATGATCATGAAAATTCCAACTCATGAGGGCCAATAATATGTCAAGAACCAAATATTGGATTTCATTCAAATAAAACCTTACACAATCCAATACCCTATAAAATAGCGGTTATTCTATCAAGGCATCTATCACAAAAAAATGAATATCTATGACAACATCTATCACAAAAACATGCAATCCGTAATGCACCCAAAATGGCATGGCTTGAATGAATGACATGTGATCTCTAGAAAGCGCATATATGATGCATGATATGGAATAACCTCATCTCCGTAGGTTGTAATAGAAATAGAACCTCAATAATATCAACAATTATAGCACAAATCATGTGAATCACCCAATGGTGAAATCAAATCAACTTTAATGATTGAAAAAACAGTAAAATTTAAATATATGAGATGAATTGGATTTTCCCTCTTCACGGGTTAGCTACTCCCAGAAACAACTTATAACCAAGTACCCATTCCTTCCTATCCCTGGATATTGGCTTCAAACAGTATGTCAAGAAGAAACTAATTCCTCTAATACCCCTTTGTAACATCTCTGTTTCGGAAGCCTCAATAAGGCACCCTATGCCCGGTTGGTCACACGGCCTCAAGCGTATTCCCAAAAATTATAGAGGCTACCAACTAGAAGCAGGGGACTTGGGTGTGATAGTAGGGAAACTATTCCCTCATTGGCAGAGTAAAGCAATAGAAATAAACAGATAGAAATAGTAGAAGCAGTAATGACCTGAAATATGTAAACAATAGAAGACGTGAAGTAATAAATAATTTGAACACACATATATATAAATGAGGCATGATACATATGTCTAGAAAAATAGTCAAACAAGTAAAAATGCTGAAATACAATACTAAACCAAAGTATAAGGAAGAAAAATAAACTCCAACAGCATCACAAGCTCTCCAACTCCACAACAATCAAGTACCTGAAGAATATGGGAACTTTCCCTTATCTAGACCTACGAAAATATAATCTGTTTGGGCCCAAAAGCATGACCAAAAAATGGTGTGAGACGAATCCTAGTAGGAAACCACCCAATGATCTATGCCTAACAGACAGTGAATATAAATGGCAAGCAATAATAAAAAGAAATAATTAAATATGAAAGTACTCAGAAGTAAGCAATCCAATAGTTTCAATTACACCAATTTTCATTTATTAGTCAAGAATCCAACAATTATAAGTATCACTCTTGGATGTACTCATAGCCGAACCCCTATGGTTCAAAAAATCAATCAAAATAAACCCTATGGGATTTACTCATAGTCTAACCCCTTTGGTTCCGCTTTTGCACAGAATCTCTGAGGAAGCACTCACCATCTATTCCCCCGGTATACTCATATCGGTAACTATATACACTTGGGGGAAGTAATCACCGTCCAATTCCCACTGTGGTCACGTAAAGAGGAAACTAAAGACACTTTGAGGGAGAAAAATGTCCATCCCCCCTATGGTCTCATAATGTAAAAGTAAACAGACACACTGGGGAAGCCCTCAATGTCAACTCCCCCAATGGTGTAATACACCTGGTTCCCATAGTCCTGTGTATGTTAATCGTGCACAAACTATATATGGAAGACCAATGTAAACCTCAAGAACTACTTGTATAAATAGTCTAAAACATCTCACAACATATCAAATAAAATCTCTCATCCTAACAATACTAGTCATGGAAAACAAAGCAGTCTAATATGCCAAGATATACCAAAGGGTCAATATCAAGCAAACATGGGAAACACATCCATAACAATGTAAATAAACCTATTTACATTCATAAATCTTCTACTCAAGCACACAAGGCATAAAAGGAAAATATAGGGAAAAGAACTATAAACACGTAAAGCTTTGAACAAAGGTATTGGGAACTTTTGCACATACAACTCAACGACTAACTACCGAAAGGCACAAACCACCTACCTCGGCATTGTACGAATGACATACGTGATCTTTGGGAATTTAGTCACCCTATAACATTGTGGATCTAAAAAATGTATATAAAAAAATCAACTTAAAATATCTCATGAAAGAGAATAAATTATGGAACAATGCATTAGAAAAAAGAATAACTCACAGATGCAATTCCAACACAACCAACAATGTTCGATTCAGAGAACTAGTGACGATTCGGAGGCCCGGTGATGATTCGTTGGTGTTCATCGTTCCTGGATGAGATGAACCTAGAAGAAGGTTGTTTTTCTTATTAGATGTGACCCTGATCCTACATAACAATTACAATGAAAGTACACAACATGTTCTTTAAAAGTTCAGGACATGTACTTGCCTTAACCAGCCTTCACTTTTGGTAGTCTCCAAGTCACCCCACATGGCCATGTACTCGACCATTACATGGTTACCTATGTCAACCATTCATATGGTGTGTACTCAAAATTAAATGACATGTACTCATTAAATTTCTAGAATCTCCTCTTTTCCTAAAAAACAACCATAATTGAATGACATACATGAAAAGAAGATCCGAGTTCTTACATGGATAATTATCTAAGTAGAAAGGATCAAATATCATTATGAATGATGAGAATTAAAAAGGATCCAATCTTCATAGATTCGTAGAGGATGGAAATCAGAATCATCAATGGAGGAACATTATCAATCCTTTCTCCAATGATTTCTCAACCATCCATCATGGAGAAAATTTAGGATGCTCAAAGAAAATATGTGGAAATTTGGAAAAGGTTTGAAGCTATCAGAAATGGGAAATCCTCTATGTTTAAAATTGATGAGAAAGGAGATGTAAGATTTGGGTCATGAATATGTGTAAAATTTGATCCAATGATAAAGGAGGAGCATTTGAATGATGCACATATCTCAACCTTCTCTATTCACCTAGGGAGCATAAAGATGTATCGAGATATCCAAGGGAACTTTTTGTATGTTAAAATGAAGAAGCGATCACTGGGTATATTTAAAAATTACTAGTATGTATTCATGTGAAGGCTAAAATATAGAAGCCTGGGGGATGATGAAGCCACTACCCATACTAACATTGAAGTGGGAGAACATCACCACAGACTTTGTCACAAGACTTCCAAGGACATCCAGAGGAAACAATGCTATATGGGACCTTGTGGATCATCATACAAAGACAACTCACATTATCTCAATTTCAGAAGACTTATTTTTGGATCTACATTCACGAATATATATGAAATAGGTGGTAAGGCTACATGTACTACCACTATCTATTATATCCGATAGAGATATGAGATTCACCTCAATGTTATAGAAATGTCTCCAACATGCTATACGCACAGAACTAAACATCGGTACGACCTATCATCCTAATACTGATGGACAATATAAGTGAACTATTTATACACTAGAATATATATTGAGAGAATTGTCTATAGACTTAAAATGAGTATGGGACAAACATCTTACACTGTTCGAATTCTCCTACTACAACAGTTTCCACGCCAGCATTAAAATGACACCATAGAAAGTAATTTATGAGAAAATTTATAGAACATTGGTTTGCTGGGATAATGTTTGTGATAGTAAGCTAATAAGACCTAAAATGGTCAAAAAATGGGGGATAAGGTGACATCTATTTAGAATCACATCAGGGTAGCCCAAAGTAGAAAAAAGAGTTATGCAGACAATCGTCGATGAGGGCTTGAGTTCAAATTTGAGACATGGTATATCTCCACATATATCCATAGAATTAGGTCATGATTTTGGGGATGAAATGAAAGATAAGACTTGAGTACATCATCCCCTTCGAGAGCTTAATCATGTCATAGTTGTGGCCTATCGACTGGCACTTACACTAACCATGTCAAAAGTGCATGATGACTTCCATGTATCCCTCTTAAAAAAGTACATACCAAATCCTTCACATGTACTATCATAAGATGTAGTACATTTGGAGAATTATCTTTCCTACGTGGAGAAGCTAGTGAGGATATTAGATCATAGAGATAATGTCCTATGTAACAATAGTACTAACCTGGTCATGGTACTATGACCAAACCATAAGTACATATATACAACATGGGAATTGGAGTAAGAAATAAAAGAAAGGCACCCACACCTATTTGTGACTTAGAATGGAAAACAAAATTTTGAGGGTGAAATTTCATAATGGGGGGAGAATGTAATGAACCAAATATTAATCAATGGAATTCAATTCTAATAATTATGCATTATAGTATAATCACATTAGGTAACACAATGAATTATCATGACATAAAATACTATGTGACCATTAAACATAAATTTTATAACTCTGTGTCTTGAATTTCAAAAATATGACATACGCAGTTGCATTCTGGGTGATTTTTGGGGACTGATGGAACATACATTATTTTTGGTGAATTGTAACCTAACCTTATAAATAGTAACCTAACCTTATGAATATTAATATAAACCTTATGAATAGTAAATTGTTCAAAAGAATATTAACCCCACCCATAAATGTATAAATATAATTTATGCATCATATAAGTGATAATATGACCATAGTAAAAGTATTGTAATTTTGGTAAGTCCTAAATAAATAATTAAAAGTAATTAATTAATTTAAAAGAAAATATATTTTCCTCAAAGGTGTTTATATATTAACAATTTTATCTGTTCCGGTTTTGAGAAAATTTTATAAGACCTTATGTAGTTATTAAAAGAATTATAAAATTAGTTATAGTTTTAAAATCATTATTTTTCAAGTAAATTATGATTTTAATTTGAAATTAATTTAATCATATTTAATATCTTTTTTGAAAAATGGATTCCATTTTTGGATTCTACACATCGAGAAATGGTAAGTGTGTATTTTGGGATTTTTCTAAAATACATGAATTTTTAATGAATAGTGAAATACGATAATTTACAAAATACATTAAATACATTAATTATTGAGTCATGGGTGATGATCTTCTTATGTAAGTACCATTGGTTCAAACTCACATGCACATTAATATTTCACTCTATGTATACATTTTTTCCTCATATTGATGCTTTTTATTCATGGGTTGACTCTTACTCTTTGTGGGATGAAAAAAATCCAACAATTTATTAACTCGTTATTTTTAATAATACCATAACAAATATATAGGGATAAATGTGGCCCAATGTTTATATAACCATGTGGTGAAGGGTTTTGTACCAAATTAACTAGTAATCAACTGAGAATTTCTACACTCCCTCTACCATCTCTCTCACCCTTTACCCATCACTCCCTATCTAGTCTCCCACTATATATCCCCCTATACCTCCCTCTCCCTCTCTCTTCCACTATATATCTCTTCCTCCTTCACTCCCCTACCCAAAATCCCATCTATTCCCCCCTATGACTTTGACTCTTGTAGCATCCACTTCTTTATTTATCTCATAATCACTTTTCAAGACCCCCATCATATTACCCTACATAAAATGACTTTTGTTCTCTCCCCCAAAATGGTACAACAATATATGTAACGTCAACCACTCATTAAATACCTTTACATATCCTATCTAGACATTCTTCCCCTACCATTTCTTTATCACTCCTATTTTACCCCATTATTATATATTTGAACCTATTAGTGCCACCCATAACTATAAGAAATAAAAGAAAGAAAGAACATTATTAAATGTTTTCTACAACATTGACACTATGCTATATTAGTGAAAGTTATATGTTTTTTGATGTGAACATAAAATCAATGTTTGAGATGCATCCTTCAAATATTCACATGATGCAATACACTCATGTTGTTGAACACTACAATATCATCTCAAACTGTAATGACCCAAAGTTTAATCAATGGAATTCCCTTCTTATAATTATGCAGTATAGTATAATCACATTAGGTAACACAATGAAATATAATGATACTATATACTATGTTACCATTAAAAAAATTCTTCCACTTCTATGTCTTGAATTTTGAAATTCTAACATATACAGTTGCATTCAGAATGCTTTTTGGGGTCTGATGGAACAAACATAATTTTTAGTGAACATTAACCTACCCTTATGAATATTCATATGATCCTTATGAATAGTAAATAATAAAAAATAATAGTAACCCCACCGCTTAATGTATAAATAAAATTTTGGCATCTTATAAGTGATAATATGACCATAGTAAAAGTATTGTTATTTTTGTAAGTCATAAATAATTAATTACATTTAAATAATGAATTTAAAAAAAAACATATTTTCCAAAAATGTGTTCATAAATTAAAAATTTTATGTATTCTAGTTTCAATATAATTTTACAGGACCCCATGTAATTATTGAAAGCATTATAAAAGAAGTTATAATTTTAAAATCTGTATTTTTCATGGATTTCGTTTTTGGATTCCACACATTGAAAAATGGTTAGGGTGATTTTTTTTGGATTTTTATGACATACTAGAATTTTTTATGAATAGTGAAAAATAATAATGTATAAACTAAGATAAATACCTTAAATATTGAGTCATGGGTGATGTTATATTGATGTAATCACCATTGGTTGAACTCACATACAGATATTACTATTTCTTTTCATGGATTCATCAATATTTATTATATTATGGAAAAATTATAAATTAATGTCTTAAATATTAAGAAAACCATCCACCCCTCCACTATAAAAACCACCCACACTTCCCTCTTCTATTCACACTTATAATTCCATGTACCTTTCCTAAATTCTACTCAAATATCTCCACTAGATCCTCCCCCACATCCAACAGTCCTTGGTCTCCTCAAAAGACCAAATCCTCTCTCTTTAAGAGGCTCTCAAGGAAGATTAATTCAAGAGGTAAATTACTTTTTTCAATTATTTTACATTGCTTTCAAATTCCTTGGTTTTCTTTTCTTTTATTATGTCTCTTAAAACTAATTTAATGAAAATATAGTACTTTATATTTATTTTAATTTTTTATGATAACGGAATATGTTATTATCATCTCTCTATTACACTTCTTTGATACTAGTAGTAAAAACACCATCCGAGATGTGTTAATTGACCACATTCAAGGATGATCATATTTCAATTTTTGTTACTGTCTTCTATTCTAGTCATGAAACCATTACTATATTTGAACTAGATTATAATATATGTATTATGTCTCATATATGGATCTGGAATCTTTTTTTGGACATGGTTTTGATCAATAAAACAAAATGTGTTCGTTGGGATAAAAAACAACCAATTAACCCAAAAGGTTATAAAAAAAGATTTCTATAATGAATCATATTCACTCTAAGTAACCAATTGAAATTTAAAACTAAGTTAAATTCTATATTTCCAATAATATAAATGAAATTATGGACACAAATCGTCATTTTATATGATTATCTATTCATGTATATAAGTAAACCGATCATTAAACAAACAAACCCGAACAATTAAGTTGAACCTCATAACCAATAAAAAAGGTTGTGAATGAACCAAAAAAGGTTATAATAAATCAATTAAATTTAAATGTGGTTCTAGTATTATTAATTAATGAATGTAATTTTATTCTTCAGGGAATTGATATCAATTAGAGAACACTATCATACTTATGGTATGGGATTCTACCCAAGCCTCCATTATTCCTTCGAGTTGTTCTTACTCTATTTTTAGCCAAATAAAATCCTATATTCTATTTATGTACATATTATAATTTATTTTTATATGTCAAAACTTGTGTATCAAGATCCATTAATCATTCTCTTTATGGTATATACATGCTTTTAATTTATTCCCTCTTCAATACTTCTCAACCAGCAAACTCATTTTGACGAAACTTCTTGAATTTTTACCCTATTAAAAGTTCACTCTACCATATGTTTTAAGACACCATGTTTTTTATTAAAAATTTTATTTATATTAATATAATATTCTTGTTTCACTTATGTTTTTTATATAAAATAATTTTCCCTTTTCTATTTGAAATGCACTTTAGTATTTTCCTTAAAACCGCACAAAAATGTTTTAATGAAAAAATTCCATAAATACTCTTTTTACATGTTATCACTTATGTTTCAGATCACATACCATGATATATGACTATTTATGTTCTAATTAATTTCTTTCATGGATACAAGTAGGATATTCCCCTTAAATTGTGCTTTATGACATGATTATAACACCCATTTAGTTCCATGGGTTCCCTTATGTTTATATATGATTGTTTATGTATGATTCATTTTTTGGGAAGAATATTCATGAACATGATAAGATAGGTGAGTACAAATAGTTCTTCAATTCATAGGGTAATTTGAGTCTCATGAGATGTTATGTGCAATGGCCTTGGCATTTTGACTTGACTTGTGCTACCATGTGGGACATTCTTGACTGTTATCCTTGACTTATGCTACCATATGTAGTAGTGTTGGTGGTTAACCCTAACATATACTCCTCTATATGCAACGAGACTTGACTAGTGCTAAATTAATTTTTTATATTGATTCTACATTACTATGATTCAATGTATATATTATCCCAAGTTATACATGTTATGGTTCCATATGTTCTATTACGTTATGTGCCTTTTTAAATCATTATGTCATTCTTACTAACCAATGTGCTAAATATTTATTCCTATGATTAACCCCTTAGTAGTATTTTTAGATCACCCATTTATTCATGTTATCCCCACGTTATCCTATTCCAATGTATGGGCACAATGGAAGTTAGGAACTCAATATTAAGATTAAAAAAAGAAATGTTTTACGTTTTCAGTTTGATGTACCTAGTATTCAAAGACACTAGACTTCACAATCATTGGATATTATTTCGATGTATAATTATTCATAAAATCATTTAATGTTATGTTAAAAAGGATAGGGTCACTATAGTTGTTATTAGATGATGGTATAGTTATTTTAGATATTAAGAATAGAGCACTTTTCTAAGAACCATAAGGATGTGACTAAGTATAGGAAAACATCCCAATATTTTGGTACGTATGGAGTAAGTGGTTAATCTAAAAAATAAATCCATGTATAGATAAAAATAGGTAGAGGAGGCTCTAGAACAAATGTATCTAGGGGTAAAAACCGAAATCACTGCTTTGAGATACACTCGAATGGGAACTAATACACGAAAATATGACTTACTGCACTCGGAGGATATGCTTTGGTAAATTCCTGATCTCTGTAAGAACTATTATTAAGGGAACAGAAAAATACCATAAGAATATATGTTAGGAAATAGATCATGGATATCCATGGTTTAAACCTATGGAATGACTTGTTAGGATACACTTTTCATTCAATTTTTATCCTTTTATGTTTAATGTTTCCCTTTTTATTCTTATTAGCTAAGTATTCAATCACCCTAATAGTATATTATTTTTCATAGTAAATGGAAGGAAATAGAAGAACCCGTTCCCACAATCAATGTGACTGGGAATGTGAATATGTCCCTAATGATATTCCAAATATGATGGGAACATGTGTTCAAAACTTCATGAAAATACATGTCCATCTGGCTCAAGTTATGAATAATAATTTGAATCATGTGAAATTCCTTACTCTTCCAAAGAAAGATCAAGATTCTATTGTATCCAAAAAGTGTAAAAGGCATCCCATGTTTATTGGATCATCTAATCCCCTCCTCATGAAATAGTGGATTAACTACATTGAAAATATATTCTCCATCCTTCAGTGCTCAAAAGAATAGAATTTTAGAATGGAGGTCTATAGTTTTTACGGGGGAAGCTAATCAGTGGTAGAAATTGATCAAGAATAAAAAGTCCCAAGACAAAATTGATTCCATGGATTGGGAGGAATTCAAGAATATGTTTTTCAATACTTATTTTACCCAAACCCTCCCTCTCTAGATGGAATGGGAGTTCCTATGACTCATGTAGATTGAAGATGAGTCCATCGGGGCATATGAATCACACATTATAAGGATTTCAAGGTATGGCTCGTGATTTTTCACAAACAACGAATGCATGGTGAATATCTTATTTAGTGGAGTAAAGACTAGTCTATAAATAGAGTTGGTATTTTGAGACTTTGATAGTTATGAGGAGATGGTCCATCGGGCTGTCAAGGCTGAAATAGAGATTGGAGACTCTCCATGGTCTCATGGTCCTGGGGACAAGAAGCGGAAAATAGAGTCTTATATGGGTGGTGTGGAAAATAAATACCTTGATGGAAAGAAGATCGAACATACCATGTGTCAAAATTTTGGGAACAAGCATCTTGGGAACTATCTAAAGAGAACCCAAAATTTCTCTGAATGTGGAAGAATGAGGAATTTGGCTAAAAACTACTGAAGGGATATGAAGAATACTAATAATGTGGAAGAAGAAAGGAAGGTTCAGAAAAATTCTCATCAAGTGGTGTAGTGTTATAACTACATGGAACATGGGTATTATGTGAACAATCCATAAGCTGAGGGTTATTAGAGCCCATCAATAACAATATCCAAGGAAACAAGGAAGGGCTTATGATATCACTACTGATGAGGTAGAGCTGGAAAATGACGTGGTGACCTATATGCTAGTTATTCATTCAAGAACAAAAAACATACTATTTGATTATGGTTCCATGCATTCTTTAATATCTTCCATGTTTAGTATAACTATTCAAACACCACCTCAAAATTTGGAGGATAATTTATTTGTGAGAACATCAAAAGGGTAAATTATTACATCCATAGTTTATAACTTCAACCTAAATAACTTATGTGGAATGAACCTCCCATAAAATCCTGTCATACTTTCTTTAGTGGAGTTTGATGTTATCTGGTTAATGGATTGACTATATTTATACAAAGAAAACATTAACTGTTGTGAAAGGTAGATCACTCTTCACATCCTGAAGCATCCTACAATTATTTTCAAATGTAATGAGGAAGATAAACCTCCTTTTAATTCATTTCCTCAAGTGTGGATATTACTGCCTTGTCAGCATACATTCCAATATCAAATAATTGAGATGAATAAGATGATACTTCTAGATGATATACCCCTCACGAGGGATTACACTACTGTATTCCATGAAGAGTTGACTGGTCTTTCTCCTAATCAAGAGGCTAAGTTCTCAATTGAACTTATTCTTGGATCTCTACCTATATCAAATACACCTTATATAAAATCCACCATAGAGTTGGAAGAGTTGAAGAAGTAGCTATAGGATAATTTGGGGAAGGGTTTAAGAATCCTGAGTGCTTCATCATGGGGTGTTCCAGTCCTCTTCTTCAAGAAGAAGGATGGATCAATGTGACTCTACATTTTCTATCGTGTAACTGCCCAACCACTCTAGACCAGAGCCAGTGCATTAATTTAAATATTGGCATGGTTAGAAGGAATGAAAATCCCAAAGTAAAGATCATTTTAGTGGACTATATGAATCTAGATACATATATGCAACTCAAAATACATTGGAAATGGTTACAAAATACAATACATAACAAAAACTAAAAATGGAAACAACATGAACTTAATAAATGATCTCCTCTTCATCACCTGTTTTATGTAAACAATAAAAGAGGTGAAATCAAATGCTCAGTAATGGTTTCAAATAGTAGAAGCATGAATTCAATAATAATATAATCATAAACAATTTGACATAATCAATATGGCATGGTGAATAAATGAAAAACTCACTCCATTAATAAACTGAGAATGGAACTACATCCATAGATTTGTTTTCATAGTGGAAACCTCATGGATAGTAATCACTGATAATCAGTAAAGAGAATTTTTATTAATTGGATGTCATGTATATGTCACATGGTACCATAATACCATAAAAATGTTTTAGTTCTATGGATAGAAACCTATCTAATTTTTTTGGAAACAAACTCAAAGGGTTTGTCACCAACCGATTTGTCTCATGAGACCTACCGATGCATCGAGGGGCAGTAGTGGGCCCCACATGCCACTGCATGTCTAAAAAATTATTTATACATAGATTCATCACAAGAGTAATATGCCTTTACATTATCCGTATAGAATATAGGATACAGATTCATCAATAATTTCATAGTCAAAACAACATTCAAAATAAATATCGTATGTAAAATAGTATACGGCTTAGAAAAAAATCATATCCATGATATGAGAATATGTAAACTTAAATAGAATATAATTTCAATTGAAAAGTGATCTCAAATGGGAAGTAGGTACACTACATAAGAAAGAGTAGGTGCACAATACTAAGCAAGTCATAATGATGTGAAAATTGAGACCGAGCTCATTACCACATAGTAATCAATTTATTCGTATAACCAAAACTTAATAACCACCAAATTAATCACATAATACAATGAATATAAAGATAACCAGGACAATATATATAAAATGTAAGTACACCTATTCCACATATAAGAAATAATAGGCGAACAATGGATATCCCACAGAATTCAAAGGGAGATGAGAAAACCCCTTATGAACATTTTAGCATGGTAATGAGTGTTCCTGAGAGGGCTTAATGAGAGGTAATGGGGTATACCATTGTTTATATATCATAAGTGAATTACGGGGGAGGTGAAAAAACATTCCCCATCATTAGGTATTATAAATAAAAGGGCACAACATAGGGGAGACTCTTGACCAAAAGTGAGAGAGAGAGGATCCCTTACCAAGAAAGTATTAGTACATTGAGGAAAAATCAATGACATAATTATGAGTGAAAAACATAAACCCACATAATAAAAGTGGATATAAAAAATAAAACTATCACAAATCATTCAAACATATTCATGGAAAAATCTAACCAAAGAAAAAGATGTTTAACTCAAAGAATCAAAATTGAGTTAAGAAATCCCTTACAAACATTGTATCATTAGAGTGGGAACATATTAATTAAATATTTATGTTTGAAAAATAAATATCCACAAAATATATGTGGATATATAGTATAAGAAAATCCTAGTTCATTCCTACATATTCTGGGAAAATACAAAAACAATGAAATTGATGTGTAACTCAACAAATGAAAATTGAGTTAAGATATCCCTTATATTATGCTTGAAGGTGTTCTTGATTGTCCTTAACGACCTGAATAACCAAATTTAGCATCATTAATTAATAAGTCTAGAACCTCATAAATAATTAATTGTTATGTTATTACCTTATTAGGTTCATTAATGGCCTTTTTCATGGGTTTAAGAGATTCAATTTTATTGTTTTGATAGCATTCTCTTCTTTGTTTTTCCTGATCCATTTACTTCTATTCATGAATAGATGTTTGTATGAAATTTGGTAAAACATCCAGAATTTTTAATATAAATTATTAGTGAACTTAAATGATATAAATTATCTTATAATGATTCTTGTTATATACCATAAGGATGACTCATTTTATGAGTTAATAAGCATTTGGATTTGGCTTGGCCGTTTTGTGCACAACAAACTTGTTTTGTATTATTATTACATATTATGAGTGTGTAAGGATTCCAGAACATTAAAAAAATACATATATAATGATATGGTTCAACCATTGAAAAGGTTTCATGACCAGTATTGAATAGTGTAATGCAAATTGAAAACCTGTCTTCCTTTTGTGTGATAAATTAACACATCTCGGACAATGTTTGCATTTATAGTAAAAAAGGAGGAAAAAAAGAGAGAATATAATGAAATATTACATCATCACTATGAAAAAACAGTACATATATGGTACTGGAACTATCATATAATTTGGATGAGGTGAGGTGAGAAGAGAGAACAAAATAATGGGACTTGTAAAAGAAATTGAAAGAAAAAAGAAGAGAGGTTCATCTCTTGAGTACTCCTCTTTGAGGAATATCGTAAGACCATGGATTTTGGCCTTTTGGTGAGACCAGCAAGACCTAGACATGTGGAGAGGTCTTGGGAAGAGTATTTGGTAGAATATAGGTAAGGTTTAAAGCTTGAGTGGTGTGGGAGGTAGAAGGGGCGAGGGGTGGTTTATATAGTGGTGGGGAGAGTGGATTTCTCAATATTATATTCATTAATTTATTATTTATCCACATGATAGAGAATAGTGAGTCTAACATAACCAAGAATAGTAATTTTGTCATGTGAATCTGAATAAAAAGTTATTACATCAGTAGAACATAAAATTTGATACTATAATTAGTATATTTATCTTATTTTTGTAAATTATGGTATTTCATTATTCCTAAAAAATTCAAGTATTTTAGAAAAATACAAAAATTCACCCTAATAATTTTTAGACATGTAGAATCCAAAAATGAAGTCCATTTTTTAAAATTAATTTTCTAAATTTGACTAATTAAATATTTAATTAAAATATTTATTTAATCGAACAATATAAACTCTTAAAATATTAATTAACATTTTTAAGGTGCCTAAATTTATTTATACATTCATGGGTATGATTACAATTCAAAAGAGTCATTACTATTCATAATGGTAAACTACTATTCATAAGAGTAGGTTACTATTCATAAGGGAAGGTAACAATTCATAAGGGCAGGTTACTATTCACTAAAAATTGAGCCTTTCTTATCGGACTCTGTAGAGACCCAAAGCTTACATAGAAATTACTATAATTTTGTGAAATACATAATACATAACAAAAAAAACAGACAAGGACCATAATAGTTTAGTGTCTTTGGAAACTCGGAACATAATCTTCTAATCGTGGTGAAAGATCTTCAAAATCTCCCAAAAAGATCATCTTCTTTTGTTTTCTTACCTAAAAACTTTCTTTTTATCCTGGGGAAAATAAAACATATAATGTGTGAGCTCAATTGATCAGTAAGGGTAACCATGGAGAAAATAAAACAAAACATATACATTTGAACATAAAAACATGAACATAATGTTTAAACATTAAAATCTTGAGCAATGACATAAACCATGGGAGTACGTAAGGCATAGATCATAATGGAACATCAATCATGATAAAATAGCTTGAGAATGAAACTTTTATTTATGTAAAAACATTAATCACATGATATGATTTACGTAGTAGCCAAGGCATTGTTTCCAAGCCCATCTTAGTGGACAAAGTCCCATTCCGAATCGAGTTCACTCCTCATTTCAGTCCAGTAACACTGAACCAGATTAACTTACCGTTCCAACCATGTCTATCTAATGAGATATAAATCTTAACCCAATGCATTGGAGGGATATATAGGTCCCACCCATCTCATAATGAAATCATTCTTACTTGTTCCACAACATGAACATAAATCAATCATCATTACCTTTAGTATAAATTGGGATTCATAAACATCATACCATCATAACATAATCCAAAAAAATGGATATCATTTCATCATAAGAAAAGTGAAGCCATGTAAATCATAGAGAAATTATACTTGAAACATACACATATGAAATAATTCCATCTTATATGGAAAATGGTTGTGATAAAACACTTGAAATGAATTATTGAGGAAAATATCCTTTCTTCTTCAAAATCATTTTCTTTTCAAAAAATGCCTTGCAATTTTAAAGGAAAATGATTTTTTTGAAAATAGTAATGAAATATTATAGAGTAATCTTCATGAAAATAAGGCCTTATAAAACAATAAAAATCCATTCATTCAGTATAAGCTAAAAAAACATTCTCCTCGTACTTTTGTCGGAAAAGTCAAAAGGTACCTCGTTTGGTAAACAAAAGAAAGATTCCTTCCATATGATGTGTTAAAAGTAAAAAAAGGTAAAAATGTCTTTAAACATACAGGGAATAAAAATAAACATTTTATGAAAACATTCTGAGAACATATGGACATGCATAATAAACACAACCCCAGAAAATACTTACGAATAAACAATCTTGGAAAAGAATGAGATTGGAATAATTATCCCTTACCTTATGTCCAATTTCTTCCATATGTGTCCGGGACTCCTGTATAGTGGGTTTAAAAATATTATTAACTAGTAATAGAACTATATTAATATTTATGATATCATATATGATTCACTTACGACTTCATATTATCCGTTCATTTGTCAATTCCATTTTGAAGCAGTGTTTTGGGTAAAATCGCTTCATTTATCGTCCTTGTTTTGACTTGTAATTATTAATATGATTACTTAGATCATGATTACTTAATTACAGAATATAAAAAATGTTTTATATATAATATATATTCATAATATACATATATATAATAGATTGATAAATGGAAATAAATACACCGTTCATGGAGAGGGTAGGCCGTACGTACGCATGAACGCTATTTTCCGTTTCCTTATTGAATTGAATAGAATTAAGTAGATGACATACATAAATATATATAAATAAATCCATTAGCATAATTATGTCATATATTTCATGATTACTTATTATATATACTTTATAATCATTATTTAATTGTTAACATGGAAATTGAATCTTATCGCGTCGTGGAGACTGTAATACGTACGTACGCATGAGCGATGATATCGTTCCCATATTTATTGATTGGAACTGTAGTAGATGATATAATATCTTAGAATCCATATGATTTTATCATAATCATATATAGTTATTCTTTACAGCATTATACCCATCCAGGTAAGGTGGTGGTGGAAAAAGAGATTACACCACGACGAGGAGACGATATTCTGTACGTACGCAAGCGCGGAGATTTCGATTTCCGTAGGATGGATAGAAAGTGAAATGGGGTTGTTTCATATTTCTAATAACATATAAGTATATTAGTGATACTTATGTTTTTACTTTATATTGAAAAAACTAAATAAGAAGAAGTTGAAGAAGAAAGAAAACATGAAAGAATTGGTAGAAGAGATTACCTCTTCCTCGACGCACCTCCATTAAACTTTTTATTAGGGCACTAGAGTTGGTCTTTTGAGAAGACCAGAACCTATATGATATAACTAGAGAGGTTTGTAAGTGTAATTGGAAGGCGTTGTCTGAGCTTCAAGGCTCAAAATGGTGTGAAGAGATGAGGGAAGGGGTGCCCTTTTTATAAGGGAGGAGAGGGGCACCTTAGGAAAACATAAAATATTATTTTATAATAAATTCATATTCGGTTTTTAATTTTATTTATAAAATAAGGTGGGGATGGGTTGAAATATTCTTAACCAATAGATTTTAGACAAGTTTAGGTTACTATTTTATCCTTATCATTTAGATTTAACTCTAAGTTTAATAATATAACTTTTACCGTGTCTTTTTGTTTTCATACACTATATGGTTAACAAACTTACTATAACAAGACAAACAAACCCAACTGGTTAATTATTAATATATATATATCCTTATATAAGTTATTTGGACGAACCTTATATTTTTAGAAATAAAATAACAATTAATAATATAATATTAGTTTTAAAAACTATTTTATGTCAATTTTGACACTATTTGGTACGTTATTTTTTTGAAAATTATAGCAGAATGATTAGTTCTAAAAAAGTTAATTATATAAATAATAACATGTCATATTAACCTATAAAGTTATTTTTAATACATAAAGAGTCTAAAATTATATTTATTTGGGTATTTATAACATCAATTATGTTAATATTTCATTAATAAGTTAATTGCTACATCATCATTGTGTCATAAATAAATTAAATTATTTAATATAAAAAAATTATAAATAAAATACCATTTTGTGGGAAATAGTTTTATATTTCTAATGAATATTTATAGTCGAATTTATCTTATGTATAACCCTATATTAAAAATGTTTTAGTTATTAAACTTTGATTTAAACTATTTTAATTATTCTTTAAATAAAATAATAATAAATGTCCTAATCTAATCCAAGTGAACCTAAAGGGTAATATTTTATCCCTAAGGTTGTTTTTGGCCGAACTAAACTTATCCAATTGAATTATGACATGTGTTAGGGTAATAATAATATCTTTTTTACCCTTAATTACCCTATTTACTTTTAAGCGTGGTAAATAAAAGTAAAAAGGTACTATTCACCAAAAAAATATTTTTATCTTACTGAACCACATTTTACCCCTTGATATTAACCTTTTTTCTCAGATTTTTGAAATTCCACTCATAGAAGTGGTAAAATTATGTTGTATGTAAATTTTCAAACTCTCCTAGGAGGTGGGTAAAAGACGGTGAAAAATTCAATAAAATTTTTATATGTCTAAAAATATTATAATATGACTCCAATGAATTTCATTGAAAATAAATAGGTATTATGTATAAATTTAACCGAAAATAAATTCAAATAAAATAAATAATTATTTATATAAAAAGTAGGGTTTTAAACAGTAACCCAGTGTTTTCACTATTTATAAAAAATTGAATGTTTCAGAAAAATTACAAAAATTCACCGTAGGCTAATTTTGATATTCCGAATCCAAAAATGAAGTCCATTTTGAAAAATAAATTTATAAAATTTCAAAAATTGGGTATTACTATTCATAACGGCTAGTTCATAATAATATTATAATAATATATTGTTCAGTGAAACTCGGTATTGCGTACTACACATGCTATCAAGGAAGGTCTTGATTGCGTGTAATGCAAGCCAGGTCAGGGATGTGTGTAATGAAAGATCCGTTTGGTGTTTCCTATAACATAATCAAAAAATATTTCAATTATACATTAAAGAAAATCTATACTTAATATTGCGTAAAATAATTTCCACAAAACAAACATGAAATTGTGTGTAATAAGAGCCAAGAATAGTGTTGCATATACTACAAGCTAATACGGTGTTGCGTATAGTGCAAGATAATTTTGTTGTAGCATACAACACAAGACATCAATGTAATTAAAAAGAAGAATTCTCATAAAATCTCAGGTTGTTACATTCTACCCCCCTTAAAATGAATTTCACCCTCAAAATTCGTCCGGGTTATAAATGGTTTACTACTTGAAAGTTTCATTCATAGAAACCCACATCTTAAAAAGGAATACCAAAACTGAACTTCAAAAACTAAATTATGAAACGTAACAGTTACCCAAATTATCTAATCACTGGGTTTCCACATAGGAGAACATAAATGAAAATATGGATATGGAAGAAAAATTTAACCATCATGTTCTGATGGAGAGTGGTAGAGAACATGGCTATAAAAAATACAAAAATCACAAAGCCATAAATTTGTGATGATCTAAGGTACCATCTGATTCATCAGATATAAGGGCACTAGGAAAACATTTTTGTTTTTCAAGATCATTTTCCTAAAGTTAAAAAATTTGAAATAGAAGAAATACTTACTTTATTTCAGTATAACATTACTGTTCTTCGTGCCTTGAACAATTTACACTTCATCTCTTAGAGAAATGAAGTTGAATTTGTCATTCGTGAAGTCTTAGTAGATCATGTGATAGAATGATGGGTCATTCCATATGTCTCAAACAAAAGGTTACCAAAAGTTATCAAATATACATAAGTCCATCTATGGTGAGGTTAATCGTATATGATTCCAAAAATGGACTTGTACTTCATCTATCGTACTGCTTAATAAAACTAGTTTCTACTGACTAGGGACTTCCTGTAGGCCAGTGGTAGTAAATAAAGTCCTGTCGCACTTCGGTTGTGGGTTCGATTCCCATATCCTTGTCTGACGCAGCCGGTTTTTGCCCATCTTGTAGGTTGTCCCTTTTTCTAAAACTACATTATAATAACATTCCTACAATAAAATAGAAAAAAGTTTTAGCCTTAAATAATACTATCTTATGTCTAACTTAATTCATTCCAATCTTTAGGCTTATCCAAAATACTTGTTTCAAATCTCACAGTATAAAGAAAACAATTACTAGAAATGTCATCTACCGAGCATGTGAATACAATCATTTATACCCCATATATCATACAATATATCTTGTTGGTCACATTCCAAACATGCGAATACCTTAATCATGTATTTTTTTTGAACCATAGTGAAAACATGAATGTTATCACAAGGTAACTCTTTCCATATACCAAAATCCCAAAAATTATATATACTCAAACCATGATATCACTTTTTCCTTATATTAGTCATGAGCTCATTAATACTATCAAACATTTCATTATCTCCTTATCCCTTCTTTATGCGCATATTAGGTGCTTTCAAAAAATATTTTAATAACCTTTCATGGTTACCGGTACCATTCAACATATACTTTCAAAACTCAAGCAAAGGAAATAGTGTAATAATCCTTAGATTTTTCTTTATTCCATAGTACCATACATTATTCTTGATAAACATACAATCATTACAATACCTTCTTAAACAACTGGCTGAGCTTCATCATTTCTTCCATCTCATATATCATTTCTAGTCTCTTCATAATCATCCACGTAAATACTACCCATATGACCATGCTGATTCTCTTTATGAGATTTTCCTTTAGGGCATTGGTTTGCATAATGCCCATAAATTCCACATTTAAAACACTTAACCATTGTTGATGTCTTAGAAATACGATTATCCTTGTCCATGGTGTTAACTGAACCTTTTCCTTTACAATTACTAGATTTGTGTCCTTCTTTTCCACACCCAAAGCATCTTCCAGTTCATTTTAAAAATTCTCCTTGATGCCTCTTCCCACATGATTTACATGAGAGAAATTGAACTTTCTTTCCTCTATGATCATCATGAAACTCCATCTTTCTCTTATTAGCTGAGTCGGGAAACTTACCAAAGTTGAGATTATTGATCAAATTATGATATTGATGATTAGGAATAATAATGATATGTCGACTTGAAGATCCAATTTCATTTGGTTGCTCATGAAGAATATCATTCTATTGTCCATCATATCTTCCATTATCGTGAATCTTCCTATTTCCAGCCATTTTCTAAAACCCAAAAAGAATAGTGTGAGAGGCCAAAATCATAATCAAGGGGGATTAACATCAATATCAAACATATTTGGTTTAATTATAATATCGTTACCATAATTCTAGTACTATAACCTATACTTATACTTAACCTTAGGGACATTCCCTGACATACCTTAGAAATATCTCTAGGGATATAACAAAATTTCTCGGATCCTAATTTCCAAAGGTTTACTAGACCTTTCCTCTCATACCAACTATAGAGACCCAAAGCTTGACGTACATAGAAATTACTATGATTTTGTGGAATACTTATTACATAACAAAAACAAACACACAAGGACCGTAATAGTTTAGTGTCTTTGGAAACTCGTAACATAATCTTCTAATCATGGGGAAAGATCTACAACATCTCCCATAAATATCTTCCCCTTTTGTTTTCTTACCTAAAACCTTTCTTTATATCTGGGGTAAAATAAAACATATAAAGGGTGAGCTCAAATTCTCAGTAAGGGTAAGCATGGAGAAATTAAAACAAACCACATACATTTGAACATAAAAACATGAACATAATGTTTAACCATCAAAATCTTGATCAATGACATAAAACATGGCTGTACGTAAGGCATAGATCATAATGGAACATCAAGCATGATAAAATAGCTTGGGAATAAAACTTGTAATTGTGGAAAAACATTAATCACATGTTATGATTTCCATAGTAGCCAAGGCATTACTGCCAATACCATCTTAGTGGACAAAGTCCCTTTCTGAATTGATTTCACTCCTCGTTTTAGTAATGTAACACTGAACCAGATTAACTTACCGTTCCAGCCATGTCTATCTCATGAGATATAAATCTTTACCCAATTCATTGGAGGGAGATATAGGTCCCACCCATCTCATAATGAAATCATTCTTACTTGTTCCACAACATGAACATAAATCATTCATCATTACCCAAAGTATAAAATGGGATTCATAAACATCATCCCATCAGAACATAATCCAAAAAAATGGATATCATTTCATCATAAGAAAAGTGAAGCCACGTAATTCAGAGAGAAATTATACTTAAAACATACACATATGAAATAATTCCATCTTATATGGAAAATGGTTTTGATAAAACACTTGAAATGAATTCTTGAGGAAAATATCCTTTATTCTTCAAAATCATTTTCTTTTCACAAAATGCCATGAAATTTTAATGAAAAAAGATTTTATTGAAAATATTCATGAAATATTGTAGAGTAATATTCATCAAAATAAGTCCTTATAAAACCGTAAAAATCCATTCATTCAGTATAAGTTAAAAAAACATTATCCTCGTACTTTTTTCGGAAAAGTCAAAAGGTACCTCGTATGGTAAACAAAAGAAAGATTCCTTCCATACGATGTGGTAAAAGTAAAAAAATGGTAAAAATGTCTTTAAACACATAGGTAAGAAAATTAAACATTTTATGAAAACATTCTGAGAACATATGGACATGGATAATAAACATAACCCTAGTAAATACTTACGAATAAACAATCTCGGATAAGAATGAGATTGGAATAATTACCCCTTACCTTATGTGCAATTTCTTCCATATGTGTCTGAGACACCTGTATAGTGGGTTTAAACATATTATGAACTTATAATAGAACCATAATAATATTTATTATACCATATATGATTCACTTACGACTTTATATTATCCATTTTTTTGTCAATTCCATGTTAAAGCAGCGTTTTGGGTAAAATCGTTTCATTTATCGTCCATGTTTTGAATTGTAATTATTAATATTATTACTTAGATCATGATTACTTAATTCCAGAATATAAAACATGATTTATATATAATATATATTCAGAATATACATATATATAATATATTGATAAATGGAAAGAAATACATTGTTCATGGAGACGGTAGGCTGTACGTACGAATGGACGCTGTTTTTCGTTTCCTTATTGAATTGAATGGAATTAAGTTGATTAAATACATATATATATATACAAAAATCAAGTAGAATAATTATGTCATATATTTCATTATTACTTATTATATATACTTCATAATCATTCTTTAATTTTTAACATGGAAAATGAATTTGATCGCATCGTGGAGACGGTAATCCGTACGTACGCACGAGCGGTGATATCGTTCCCATATTTATTGATTGGAATTTTAGTAGATGATATAATATCTTATAATCAGTATGATGTTATAATAATTATATATAGTTATTCTTTACACCGTTATACCCATCTAAGTAAGGTGGTGGTGGAAAAACAGATTACACCACAGCGTGGATACAGTATTCTGTACGTACGCACGCGCGGTGATTTCATTTTCTGTAGGATAGATAGAAGGTGAAATGGGGTTGTTTCATATTTTTAATAACATATCAGTATATTATTGATACTTATGTTATTATTTTATAATGAAACAACAAAATAATAAGAAGTTGAAGAAGAAAGAAAACTAGAAATAATCGGTAGAAGAGATTACCTCTTCCTCGATGCACCTCCTCTAAACTTTTTATTAGGGCACTAGAGTTGGTCCTTTGAGAAGACCAGAACCTCTATGATATAAATAAAGTGGTTTTTAGGTGGAATTTTTATGTTTTGGCCGATCTTAAAGGCCCAAAAGGGTGTGAAGAGAAGAGGGAAGGTGTTCCCTTTTTACAAGGGAGGAGAGGGGCACCTGGGGAAAACTTAAAATATTATTTTTTAATAAAGTCTTATTCGGTTTTTAATAGATACAAATTTATTTATTTATAATCTAAGGTGGGTATGGGTATAAATCCTCTCAACCAATAGATTTTAGACAGATTTAGGTTACTATTGTATCCTTATCATTTAGATTTAACTCTAAGTTAAATAATTTAACTTTTACCGTGTCTTTTTGTTTTCTTACACTATATGGTTAATAAACCTACTATAACAAGCCAAAAGAACCCCAAGTGGTTAATTATTAATATATATATCATTATCTAAGTCATTTAGCTGAAACTTAGATTTTTAGTAATAAAATAACAATTAATAAATCAATATTTGTTTTAAAAACTATTTTATGTCAATTTTGACACTATTTGGTACATAATTGTTTTGAAAGTTATAATAGAATGATTAGTTCTAAAAAAGTTCCTTAAATAAATAATAACATGTCATAGTAATATAGAAAATTATTGGAATTCATAAAAAGTCTAAAATTACATTTATTTGGGTATTTATAACATCAATTATGTTAATATTTCATTAATAAGGTAATTACTACATCATCATTGTGTCATAAATAAATTAAATTATCTAATATCTAAAAATTATAAATAAAATACCATTATGTGGGATATACTTTTATATTTATAATGAATATTTATAGTCGAATTTTTCTTATGTATAACCTTATATTAAAAATGTTTTAGTTATTAAACTTTGATTTTAACTATTTTAATTCTTCTTTAAATAAAATAATAATAAATGTCCTAATCTAATACAAGTGGATCTAAAGGGTAATATTTTATCCCTAAGGTTGTTTTTGGTCGAACTAAACTTATCCAATAGAATTAAGACATGTTTTAGGGTAATAATAATATCATTTTTACCCTTAGTTACTCTATTTACTTTTAACCGTTGTAAATAAAAGTAAATAGTTACTATTCAGCAAAAAATATTTTTATCTTATTGAACCATATTTTACTCCTTGATATTAACCGTGTCTCTCGGAGTTTCTAAATTCCACTCACAGAAGTGGTAAAATTATGTTTTATGTAAATTTTCCACCTCTCATAAGAGGTGGGTAAAAGACGGTGAAAAGTTCAATAAAATTTTATATGTCTAAAATTATTATAATATGACTCCAATGAATTATATTGAACATATATAGGTATTATGTATCATTTTTGACCTAAAATAAATTTAAATAAAATAAATAATTATTTATATAAAATGTTGGTTTTTAAATTGTAACCCAGTGTTTTCACTTTTCATAAAAAATTCAATGTTTTTAGAAAAATACCAAAAATTCACCCTTGGATAATATCGATATTACGAATCCAAAGATGAAGTCCATTTTGAAAAATAAAATTTATAAAATTTAAAAAATTGGGTATTACTATTCATAATGGCTAGTTCATAATAATATTATAATAATATATCGTTTAGTGAAACTCGGTATTGCGTACTACACACGCTATCGAGGAAGGTCTTGATTGCGTGTAATGAAAGCCAAGTCAGGGATGCGTGTAGTGAAAGCTCCGTTTTGTGTTGCGTATAACATAATCAAAAAATATTTCATTTATACAATAAACAAAATCTATACTTAATGTTGCGTAAAATAATTTCCACAAAACGAAGTTGAAATTGTGTGTAACAAGAGCCAAGAATAGTGTTGTGTATACTGCAAGCTAATACGGTGTTGCATATAGTGCAAGCTAATTTTGGTGTAGCGTACAACACAAGAGATTAATGAAATTAAAAATAACAATTCTCATAAAATCTCAGGTAGTTAAAGACTCCAAATAACCTACTGATTATAACCTTCTGTGTTAGATTTTTGAAATTCACATGATAGAAGTGACAAAAATTATGTTTACTTGGCTATTTTATAACAAAGTTGTGTTTGTAAAGTCTTAGTGATCGATGAATTATATAATAAATATATTTGTAAATTCTTGGGGTGTTACATTATTCCCACCTTCATAAATTTCATCCTCAAAATTTTATTTACTTATTAAAAGTTGAGGGTACCTTGATCATGGTGTCCAGCTGATTTCATCATCATCTTTATCATGTAAATGCAAGGTCCATGTATTGCCACAATGATTTAGAGATCCTTCAAAATCATTTGCTACCTTTATCCAGATACACCTTGTACAACATGGGTCATATGGGTGTTCATAGAAAAATAATTTCAGAAAATATTTATGTATGACATATAATTTCAAAACATTTGATAATACTTTATTTTTATAAAAAAATTAGACCATGTTTGAGTTGAAACTTTCAGTTAATTATCCTATTAAAATCCGTTAAGTATGTTCGGAAATATTATATTTTAAAATCAAATATAAATAGGTTGTGCAGGGGTCTCCTTCTTTAGAACCTTTTTGAAAATCATAATATGCTTCCAAATCTTGTGATAAGGATAAGTATTTGAAAATGCCTTGATAATATTTACCTTTCTTGAAAATATGAGAATATAGAGAAAATGGGATTTGATTAAATACAACCCATGATCCATGATGGTATCATGGTATAGTGGGGGAGTTCAATATCTCAACAAATAGATTGCAAGTGAGATGTATGTTAGAAAATGTTTCAGAATTGTCAGGACACGAGTTTGCAATAATTATTGCATGCAAGTCATCAGAAAGGGATATGAATGTCTATTGAGATCCTCCTCCTTCCATTTGGAACTAAATTTACTTGATCTGAAAAGTTATAAAACAAGGATTTAACTTAAATAATGGACATAGAGACTAACCATATGATTAACGAAAACTCATAATCCCTAAAGATGTCTACATGTATTGATTATCCTTCTTCCATTACGTGCCTTTTCTTAATAATTTCATACACTATATTAGGTTATGAATCATAATCTATACTCTCAATTTGAAATGTACTTATCATAAATTAAAATTCTATTCTTAGTTAATCTCATAAACATGGTTTCTCTAAGGAAAAATTTACATTAAAATCATTGATAATGTCTTGTAATGAAAATGTAAATTATCTTAAGCATATCCCCCAAGAGTGTCGTAACCAAGAGGCAAATAAGGCCCCTTGCTATGTACCATAAAACCTCGGGTCAAGCCTAAAACTCCATGTCGGAGCTTTCACTCCTAGGTACATCTGTGCTAGAGTCACCTCTACCTACCCGAATCTAGACAAAGATATATTTTCTAGAAATATCTATATAATATTTTCCATACCAAAATATCAGGGTGTTATTGAATGTTTTTTCCTCAAATACTATCTTGGGGATTTGTTCCCCAGTCTATGTTTTCTAATCTAGTTTTCATGTTTGCTACTAAACTTTCTCTGATACCAACTGTAATGCCCCGAAACATCTAGAATAGAGCTGGTGCATTAGTTGTTTTATTAGCATGGTAAGAAGGAATGAAAACCCCGAATGAACCATTAGTTTAGTAGTCTTGAAGAATCTAGATACATATATGTAACTCAAAATACGTTGTAAAAGGTTACAAAATACAATACATAACAAAAACTAAAAACTGAAGCCACATAAACTCAGTAAATGATATCATATTCATCACCTGTTGATGGTAAACAATGAAAGGGGTGAGATCAAATGATCAGTAAGGGTTAAAAATAGAGGAATCATGTATTCAATAATATGTGAATCATAAAATATTTGACATAATCAATATGGCATGGTGAATAAATTAAAAACTCATGCTATTAATAAACTGAGAATGAAACTGCATCTACAGATTTTGTCATAGTGTAAAGATGATTGATAGTAATAACTAATAATGAATAAATAGAATTAATATTAATTTTATGTCATGTATTTGGAACATGATACCATAATTCTGTAAAAATAGTTTAGTTCTATGGGTTGAAACCCATCTGATTTTTTTGGAAACAAACTCGAAGGGTTTTTTTCCAACAGATTTGTCTCATGAGACCTACCGATTCATGGAGGGGATGTAGCGGACCCAACCCACCACTGCATGTCCAAGAAATTTTTTATACATAGATTCAAAATAATTTAAATATTCCTTTAAATTATCTGTATGGAATAAAGGATATGGATTCTTCAATATTTCCACAGTCAAACTAGCATTCAAAATAAATATCATATGTAAAATGGTATACGACTTAGAAAATAATCATATCCATGATATGAGAATAATGAAATTTAAATGGATATAATTTCAATTTAAAATTGATCTCAAATGGGCAGTAGGTACACCGCATAAGAAAGATTAGGTGCACAATACTAAACAAGTCACAATGAAGTGAAAATTAAGACAAAGCTCGTTACCACATTGTAATCAATTTAGTCGTATGACCAAAAGTTAAAAAAAAAATTAATCATAGAATACAATGAATATAAATAGAATCAATATAATATATATCAAATGTAAGTACACCTATACCCCATATAAGAAATAATAGGTGAACAATGGAAATCCCACATAATTGAAAGTGAGATGAGAAAACCCCTAACAAACATTTCAGCATGGTAAGGAGTGTTCTTGTGAGGGCTTAATTAGAGGTAAAGGGGTATCTCATTATTTATATATCTTATGGTATGTATGGGGGAGGTGTGAAAACATACCCCATCATTAGTTATAAAAAATAAAAAGGCACAACATAGGGGAGATTCTAGAACAAAAGTGAGAGGGATGATCCATTCCCAAGAAAGAATCATTAGATTGAGGAAAAATGAATGACATAATTATCTGTGAAAAAGATAAACCCTCAAAATAAAATTGTATATAAAAAATAAAACAATCAAAGGTCAGTCACAGATTTTCTTGGAAAAATGTATCCACTGAAATAGATGTTTAACTTAATGAATGAAAATTGAGTTAAGAAATCCCTTACAAAGATTGTATCATTAGAGTGTGGATATTTTAATTACATATTTATGCGTGACAAATAAAAATCCAAAAAATATAAGTGTATATACAGTATAAAACCATCATAGATCATTCATACATATTATGGGAAAATTCAAAACCAATGACATTGATGTTTAACTCAACGAATAGAAATTGAGTTAAGACATTCCTTACCTTATGCTTGAAGGTGTTCTTGATTGTTCTTAATGACAAGAATAATAAAATTTATCATTATTAATTTATAAGTACAGAACCTCATCAATATGTAATTGATATTTTATAACCTTTTAGGTTTATTAATGGCTTTTTTAATGGGTTTAAGAGATTCAATTTTATTATTTTGGTAGCACTTTCTTCTCTAGTTTTCATGATCTGTTTACTTGTATTCATGAATGGGTTTTTGAATGAAATTTGTTTACACATGACGAATTTTTAATATATATTTTTAGTGAAATTAAAGATATACAAATGATCTTATAGTGATTCTGGTTATATACCATAAGGATGACTCATTCTTTGAGTTAATAAATGTTTGGATTTTTCATGGCGGTTTTGTGCACAATAATTTTTATTATTATTATTCCATATTATGAGTGTGTCAGGATGAAAGAACATTTTGAAATATGAAATACATATATTATGATATGGTTCAACCATTGGAAAGGTTTTATAACTAGTATTGAAGATATTAATGCAAATTGAAAACATGTCTTCCTTGTGTGTGATAAATTAACACATCTTGGACAATGTTTGTGTTTATAGTATAAAAGGTGAGGAAAAAGAGAGATTATAATGAAATATTCCATTATCACAATGAAAATACAGTATATTTTTGGTACTATAATTATCAAGTCATTTGTTGAGGTGAAGTGAGAAGAGAAAACAAAATAATGGAACTTGTAAAAGAAATTGATAAAAAAATGAAGAGAGGTTCACCACTTGAGTACTGCTCTTTGAGAAACTCTTTAAGACCTTTTATTTTGGCCTTTTGGTGACACCAAAAGCCCTTGGATGTGGGGATAGGTCTTGGGAAAAGTATTTGGCAGAATTTAGGCAAGGCATGAAGCTTGAGTGGTGTGGGAGGAAGAGGGGGTGAGGGGTGGTTTATATAATGGAGGGGAAATTGGATTTCTCTATATTAAATTCATTAATTTATTATATCTCCACAAGACAAGGAATAATGAGTCTTCCATGTCAAAAAATTGTAATTTTATCATGTGAATTTGAATCAATTGGGAATATATTAACAAAAAATAATAAATGACTATAATTAGTGTATTTAGCTTATTTTGTAAATTATGGTATTTCACTATTCATAAAAAATTCATGTATTTTAGAAAAATATTAAAAATTCAACCTAACCATTTTTCAATGTGTAGAATCCAAAAATGAAGTCCATTTTTTTAAAAAAAATCTAAATACGATTAATTATTTATTTAATTAAAAACATTATTTAATCAAAAACATAGAAACACTTAAAATATTCATTTTCATTTTTACGGTGCCCAAATTTATTTATACATTCAGGGGTATGAATAAAATTCATAAGAGTAATATTACTATTCATAATTGAAAATTACTATTCATTAGGGTATGTTACTATTCATAAGGGTAGGTAACTATTCATAAGGGTAGGTTACTATTCACAAAAAATTGAGTTTTCCTTATCAGACACAAAATAAATTACTGATTGCAACCCTGTATGTCAGATTTTTGAAATTTACATTATAGAAGGGACAAAATTTTCTTTACTTGGCTATGTTATAAAAAAGTGGTGTTTTTAGAGTCCTAGTGATCTATGCATTCTATAATAAATCTATTTGTAAATTCTTGGGGTGTTACATTATTCCCACCTTCAGAAATTTCATCCTGAAAATTTTATTTACTTATTAAAAAGTGTGGGTACCTTGATCATGACGTCCATCTGGTTTCATCATCATCCTGATCACGTAAATAGAACGCCCATGCATTGCAATAATAATTTTTAGATCCTTCAAAATCATTTTCTTCCTTCATCCAGATACACCTTGTACAACTTGGGTCATATGGGTGTTCAGAGAAAAATTGTTTAAGAAAATACTCATATTGGATATATAATTTCAAAACATCTTATAAAACATGATTTTTATAAAACCGTCAGACCGTGTTTGAGTTGAAACTTTTAATCAATGGTCCTTTTAAAATTCCAAAAGAATGTGCTGAATGATTATATTTTAGAAGAAAATATAAATAGGTTCCACAAGGGCCTCCTTCTTCAAAACCTTTTTGAAATTTATAACATACATTAAAATCTTGTGATAAGGTAAAATATTTGAGAATGCTTTGATAATATTTACCATTCTTTAAAATAAGATAATTTTGAGAAAATAGGATTTGATTAAATACAACTGAGGATCCACGATGGTATCGAGGTATAATGGTGGTTTTTGATATCTCAAACAACTGCTTGCATGTGGGTTGTGTGTTATAAAATGTTTCAAAATTTTTGGGACATGACTTTGAAATAATTATTGCAAGAAAGTCATTAGGAAGGGATAGAAATGTTGTTTTAGATCCTTCTCCTTCCATTTGTAATTGACTTTCCATGATCTAAAAAGTTATAAAACACGGATTTTACTTACAAAATTGACATAGAGACTAACCATATGTTTAACAAAAACCCATAATTCCTAACGTTTTCTATGAGTATTGATTCCCCTTCTTCCATTAGGTGCCATTTCAAATAATTTCATACACTAGATTAGGTTATGAATCAAAATCTATACTATCAATTTGAAAAGTACTTTGCATGAATTAAAATTACATGCATAGTTAATCTCATAGACATTGTTTCCCTGAGGAAAAATTAATATTAAAATCCTTCATAATGGATTGTAAAGAAAATGTAAATTATCCTAAGCATATTTTCAAGGAGTATTGTAACCAAGAGGGCAGCAAAGCCCGTTGTCATGTACCAGAATAACCCAGGTCAGGCCCGAAACTCTTTGTCGGAGCTTTCACAGCTAGGTACATCTGTTCCAGAGCCACCTCTTCCAGCTCATATCCAAATAGATATGTATTTTCTAGAAAAATCTACATAATCTTTTCCTTACCAAAATACCGGTACATTCTTGTTTGTTTGTCCTCAAATACTAACTTAGGGATTTTTCCCTAATCTATGTTTTCTAAACTAGTTTCCATGTTTGCTACTCAACTTTCTCTGATACCAACTATAATGCCCCAACTCCTCTAGACCGGAGCTAGTGCATTACATGTTATATTATCATGGTTAGAAGCAATGAAAATACCAATGTAATGATCAGTTTAGTTGTCATGAAGAAACTAGATACTTATATGTAACTCAAAATACATTGTAAATGGTTACAAAATACAATACATAACATAAACTAAAAACTGCAACCACATGAACTCAATTAATGATATCCTATTCATCAAACGTTGAATGTAAACAATGAAGGGGGTGATCTCAAATGGTAAATAATGGTTAAAAATATCCGAATCATGAATTCAATAATAATCAAATCATAAACAATTTTTCATAGTCAATATGACATGGTGAATAAATGAAAAACTCACGTAATTAATAAGCTGAGAATGAAACTGCATCAATAGATTTTGTAATAGTGAAAACCTCACAGAATGTAATAACTGATAATGAATAAAGATAATTATTATTAGTTGAACCTCATGTATTTGGAACATGATACCATAATACCCTAAAAACAGTTTAGTTCTATGGGTAGAAACCTGTCTGATTTTTTGGAAACAAACTCAAAGGGTTGGTCGCAAACTCATTTGACTCTTGAGACCTACTGATGCATTGAGGGGATATAGAAGGACCAACCCACTGCTTCATGTCCAAAGATTTATTTATACATATTTTCAACCCAAGATAAATATTCCTTTAAATTATCCGTATAGAATAGAGGATACAGATTCATCAATATTTCCACAGTCAAAACAACATTCAATATAAATAGCATATATAAAATGGTATACTGCTTAGGAAAAATCATATACATGATATGAGAATACAAAAATTTAAATGGATTATAATTTAAACTAAAAAGTGATCACAAATGGGAAGTAGGTACACTACATTAGAAAGAGTAGGTGCACAATACTAAGCAACTCACAATGAAGTGAAAATTGAGACAATGCTCGTTACCACGTTGTAATCAATTTAGTTATATAAACAAAAGTTAATAACCACAAAATGAATAACATAATACCATGAATATAAATAAAATCATGATAATATATATCAAATGTCAATAAATATATACCACATATAAGAAATAAGAGGAAAATAATGAAAATCCAATAGAATTGAAAGTGAGATGAGAAAACCCATTACAAATATTTCAGCATGGTAATGAGGGTTCTTGAGAGGGATTAATGAGAGTTAAAGGGGTATCCCATTATTTATATATCATAAGGGCATTATGGGGGAGGTTATAAAACATAACCCATCATTATTTGTCAAAAATAAAAGGGCACAACATAAGAGACATTCCTGAACAAATGTGAGCGAGAGGATCCCTTACCAAGAACGTATCAATAGATTAAGGAAAAATCAATGATATAATTATGTGTGACAAAATTAAATCCCCACAATAAAAGTGGGTATACGAAATAAAACAATCAAAGGACATTTACACGTATTCTTGAAAAAATGTAACAAATTAAATAGACGTTTAACTCAAAGAATGAAAATTGAGTTTTGAAATACCGTACAAAGATTGTATCATTAGGTTGGGGATATTGTTGATGCTCTTTTTCAACACATTGTCTAAAATAATCGAAAGGGAAATGACTTAGCACAAATTGATTCATCCTTTGAAGAAAACATCAAAAATCGACAAAGGCATGAACAAGGCTTAAAATGCACAAGGGCCACGCAAGTTCCCTCACTGTCGCGCAAGTATACTTGCGCGCCACCTAATGGTCGTGCAAGTGACATGCGCGCCCTAAATGAAAACCGCCCGAGGTCTTCTCCAGCCTATAAATAGACCTGGTGGGCCCCCCATTTCGGAGAGAAATTTTTCCATAATTCAGATATAGAGCTCTGAACGCCCAAGTCTCTTCTTCAGGTCTTCCAAACAATTATAAGGTAATTATTTACCTATAATGGAAGGTCTAAACAAGAGGATTATGGTCTATGTTTTACAATTCAATAATAAATGCGCGCCTAAGGTGTTATACCCTTAAGGGAAATGAACATACTTGCGCACCGCCCTACTTCTTCACCAAAAAATGCGTGCCTCTCTTCTTGAAGTACCTCAAGATAATTCTAAAAGCTTTGGTCAAGGATCGCCCAAGTGTTACCCTACTAGTTAACAATCACGCAAGTACCCATGTGTCGCGCAGGTATACCTGCGCGACCAGGACTTGCACGCCCACGCAGTACCTGCACGCCTGCTAGGACTTGCGCGCCCCTACCTTTTTTGGTTGCCCTTATTTCCCATTTAACCCCTCTTATACCATTCCACCTCTCCAATTCAAGATTCTATCTTCAAGACATTCTTCAAAGTCATTTATGGCATGTTTTCTTGATTAACTTCTTTATCTGAAAGGAATTCTGTGAAATATCTCTCAAAACCTACTGAATTACACACCTTTATGTCACTAAAGATTGAGATTTCATTCATTCAACCTTATCCTTTAAGATGAGAGAACACCTTAACCTGGGCCTCATTTTCAAGAGTGAGTCCCAGTCACAATTCCAATTAATTTTGGGAATCCTTTTCAGGAGTAAGCCCCAATATTAAAATTCCCAAATATGGGCATCCTCTTTAGGAGTAAGCCCCAACCATAATTCTCTTAACCTAGGCTTCTTTTTCACGAGTAATCCTTAGTCTCAAATATGGGCATCCTCTTCAAGAGTAAGCCCCAAGTCCCTTATTTTTTCAAGTCCCTTAACCTGGGCCTCCTTTGAAGGAGTAAGCCCCAGTCTTAATTTCTCTTAACCAGTCCTAATTTACTTTTTGATCTGGGTCTCCTTCTCAGGAGTAAAACCCAATCATAAGTCCTCTCCTAATTTGGGCCTCGTTTTTAGGAGTAAGCCCCAAATTAGAGTATCCAAATCTCTAAAAAGTACATATACCTTTATGGACCCTATTCTTGGATTTCTTCCATGAATTAAATCCTAATATTTATCTATTTGGGCAGTCATACATACATAAGCCCCACATCATTTCTTATTATTGCATCTTTTATGGAACAATTGTCTGGTTTTACCAATAACTCTTGTTTCGCACACCGAGCATGACTCATGTGAGCTTAGAGTGTAAAAGTAATTATGACATCTTTCTTTGAGCCATCAATCAAAAACATCATATTCCCTTACTCAAACTACGTTGGTTCTGATTCCTTTTACTAAACAAAGGATACGTAGGTAGCCCATCTGTGGGTACGATCCCAACTCTAAAATAATCCATGTCCTTCTGAATGACAATAAACTTCAAGTGACCCACTAGGTGGGTTTAAAACTAGTATGGTCATCATAATGACCAAGAGACTTTTATGTATTAAAGGATACCATTGACTAATAATCTCTAAAAAATACAGATGATCCTCTATCGATGAAGAACCTCGAAAAAATATAAAAGATTCTCTAAATTTCCGATATATTAATCATTGATTGTCAGATCTAAAGGAAAGCTCATTTTATACTTGGTAATGTAATAAGGATTCACGAACATAACTTAAATCTATAAAGAGAGTCCCAGAGTAGACAATAATTCCCCTCAAAAAGGTGTGATGAGTTTGACCTCCCATCCTCTCGACCAATGCAAATTCCTAAGCCTCATCAGTCTACAAGTAATGAGCGCCTACCTTTGGTAAGTAGGTTCAAATGGATATGGAATCATTGGATGTTTCCTGTTCTATGAAAAAACCCGTTAGATACCGCTTGGAATGTTTGAATATTAAATCAATGAGATCATCCCCCATTCCAGAGGGAAAAAAATGGCGAACCCGACGTGAATCCTTAACCAAGTCAAAATGATGCTTTGCTTATTTGTTAGGCCCCTATTTAAAAATCACTGATAGGGCCAACAAAAAAAATTCATTGACATATGTTCTCATCCAAAAGATGTAGTGGCTGAATTTATCTTGATTAAGTCTGTTATATCAAACATGCAATCTTTTCCCAGATTTTCTACATTTTAAGAAATGGTTGCTCTCAAGTTCACACCCGTGAATACGTCTACTGTGAAAAACTCTGCTGCGAATGCCACTATGGCTACTCTTGCTTGATCATCATCTTCTTTGAGGAATACACCACCTACTCAGCGTCTTCAACGCTAGGTATCAAATGCACTAGTTAAGGAGTACCATTAAAATGGTACTATTACAACTCTAGAGGCTTCCTGACTAGCCCTCCAAGTAAAAAATTCACCCTGGTCGTCTGGAAAATGATGACAAGTGATTAAGAAGTAGGCGGTGCTAACCACAATCTCCAACCGTTTCGGGTCGTTATCCCCGGAACACAATCACCATTCGCTCCCTTATTCTACGGAGGTGAATGAGCAGGTCCCTCAGGGCCTTAATTCAAGCAGACATGAGTTCTTCCCAAGGGATCCTATCAACAATCGCCGCTAGACTCGTGTGGCAGTGCTCCCTCAACATGATGAGGTTACCGAGTCCAGGAGTTCAGCTCAGGTTCCTCGAACTCGACCAGGCAAGGAGAATCACCAGAGGCGAAATCCGGTTAACAGTGAGCAGGTTCTCATCTCTACCATCTCCGGAGAAGTCCACCAACCTAACATGGTGGCAAGAAATGAGCGAACAAACACACTTTCCCATTTTAATTCCGTTTTTCAGTAGACTCGTCTGGAAACATCACACCAATCCTGCCTGGAAATTATGGCAGAGTATTATAGACAGGAACATTCACCTGTTTATACGTCATCAGCTAGTCAGCAGGCTCGTCTGACTACATATGATGGATCTCATCAACCACATTCGGCGAAGTGCAATCATCAGGCATATACACCTGCTAGTACTGATCAAGCCTACCAACAGTCTCACTTGGTAGCATTTGGAGAAGTCAGTCGGAAAGCTCCGACGACAAACAGGAGGCAGATTCTACTCTATACCCCTACACATGACTACGGTCAGGATTCACTGACAGGGAAAGGAGGATAGGAGTAGGCACATACATATACTCCAAGCACGGAATGGACGTATATCCCCGTTCCAGAAGCTGAAGTCATCAAGAATATTCTATCAATGGTGAAATAGCATAATCAAATCCCTTCTCATTTTCTGGATGCTTGCCAGGATATTATAACAACTTCGACAACATCTCAGGGAAAGACACATAAATCTATCTCTACCAGTGGAGTGACACATCAACAGTTCACTTCAGAACAGACACACACATATGTTCCAGTCCACGAGGGTTGTGTGGCGTACTCCCCCATATTATAAGGACAGCCAAGTCAGGCACAAACACCTAGTTTTAGTAGAGATAATCAGCCTAACCTGATCATTTCTCCTAAGTAGGCACACACACCTGCTAAATTGAGTAAGAAGGCGTCTAAAAAGCAGACCTGCCCAGGACATTCAATAAATCAAGAGCCAATCTATAACAAGGCCTTGCTCGAGGTTGAAGTTCTTGAAGACCTCAGACAGTTATCTGTTGTAATTCAAGATTATACTCCCTTATTTCCTAATAATGGGAACATTAATTCTGAAGGTCTTCAACAGACACTTCCTCATGAAGGCTTGCTTCATGGCAATTCGGTCAATCTTGAAGTTTCATCTTCATATGAGAGCCACATGAACCCTCTACATGGTCAGAAGACCAAGGAGCAAGAGATCTCAACTTTTGTTGTAACCCACCATGGTGGTCCTCCACATGATGATGAATTTCACTGCGAATGTCCTCTCCGCAGTAGTGATGCACATTGCCCGGAAAATTCTCCAGTGTAAAATGTAGTGCCGAGAAAGACCTCTTATCTTGAGGCACTTAAAAATGCAAAACCAGTCATGTATGATGCTTCATCGCTAGCAGGTGAAATACTTTCTCAATCAGAAGATAGCCCAGGGTGTAGGTCATTATCTGAACCACCCCTATGTCATGCATCCTCTAGTTTGATCAGTGATTTCTCTACCAATCTTGTTGAATCCAATGAAGAAAAAAGGAAGCACCAACTCTAGTGAAATTAGGTAAAAGAATCTTCATTGAATGATAAAGAAGAAATAATGAACAAGAGAAAACAACTGGCGAAAGGTGAAGTTCTAGTCATGTTTTGACCTCTGGCTAACTCTTAGTATGACATTCTAGAGATGTTAACGGAAGATGTAATTCATGATATTCGTCTCAACATATAGAAAACTCTTTGTCAGTTGAAAAAAAAGTATTATCTTATGATGAATATGAAAATCATGATAAAACAATAGAAGGGTTACAACGTCAAATTGACTTGGCATCTCTATCAGTCTCTCGATATCCGTAGGCTGAAAAGCAGCAAAGAGCCTTTTAGCGTTCATGCCTCGGCGCACTAAGAAGATTGCGCCAGTTAATTGCCAATTCCCCATCTGGTATTCATGTAATAGTATAGTGTGTTCATGGAGCACTACATTTCACTGTGCTCTCCTATCATAAAAGCCCGCCGAAAATGGTATCATTCAATGTTATTGCCTGTGGCCGGCCACAGTCAATGGGTTTTGTTTGTAATCAAAAGATTTCCCAAGAATAGGCATCAACTAGTTCTTCTCAAAGTCAACAATACAGAGAACAAGTTTTTTAATTACTCCTACATCAAGCAAACGAGAATATTGAATAGGCCTCTCGTATAGAGCAAGCACATCATCAAGTGAAAGAAGTGTTGGAAATCATCCAACAGTCTTTTGATTTGGGTGATAAAAAATGATGCAGGTTGATACATCCATCTAATTTCAGGACTAAGGTCTACAAGATCAGGAGAGATTTTAAGAAATTGTTAGACATAGCATGTCAAGAGCCACCCCAGCTTTCAAGACTGGGGACTCTTTTAAACCAATCCTTAGAATCAACAAATAATATTCGAGGAGTTGAGCAAAGGCAGCAGGAACAACCCCAGTTCACCGGACTGGGGACCTTTTCAAATCATCAATCCCCTTCTCAACGAAATTTGGTCTTCTCTCGACTAGGGATGAAGCCACAGGAAGAACGAAGAGACAATTTATTGGGAGATTCCCTCCAAATTACGGTTCATCAAGAAGTTCCTGAGGGATTGAATCAAGAAAAGGCAATGTCTGGTCAAATACATGGAAGAAAACAATATCACAGAAATGATGATAGAAGGGATGCGATGCATTAGGCATCTATCCATGTCACCAATGCCATTGTTGCTGACCCACCAGATGAGGCTCACTCATGGGATTCAGATGAAGAGGTTCCTGCTCAAGAAGATGTACGCACAGACACAAATGAAGAAGGTGTGCGTACACGAAATCAAAGGATTACTCAGAACCTAGGTAATTATTCAAGTAACCCACTTCCCCCTCTCCGAAAAGGATCCAAAAAAGGCAGGGGAAAGAATCAGGTTACATATCCTTCCTCTGGAGAAGGCCAATCGCTCTCACTAGAGAAAAGGTTTGCACAACTGGAGGAAGAAATGAAGGAATTGAGGAGGTTGAATGCAGAACTACTTCAGGGTAGTCTTCTTCCTAAGTGTGCCGAAGATAGTCAGCCAAGGGAATTTGTTGCAGCTACTGAGATGGATCAAGAATAACCTCCTCTACCAGTACTCCATCATAGGTTTAATCCTACGGGTCAAGTACAAGAACAGTTGGTAGTGCTACCATCATTTGTAGCACCAGCTTCTATACTTGTCCAAACTCCAGTCATTGAACCTGCCCAAGTCCAAGTTCGACCGGATGTTTCTCAAAAGTTAATAACTACCATTGAGTCATTAACAGCTCGGTTAGAGACTATGGAAGGGAAGAATGCACAGGTTCGGCCAAAAAAAGAATGCTTACCTTGAATGAGTAGATTCAATTTCTCCCCCATCAAGTTTTGGGAACCCTATTTTCAATGGATCAGGAGATCCTGAACAGCATTTGATGCATTACATGTCTTGTTGCGATGCTAGGATGGGAACACCAGAGCAGTAAGAAGCTGTGAAACTCAGATGCTTCGTGCGAACCTTGCAAGGACCAGCCTTTTTCTGGTACACAAGTTTTCAATCTCGGTCAATTACCGGATGGGAAGATCCCCGTCAACGATTTCTTCTTCAATTCATCTCAACTTTGCCAAATACACCAGTTTTTGATCTTAAAATTTGTAACCAAAGGTAGAATGAAAGGTTCTTAGATTTCATTGCTCGCTGGAAGGGATTAACATATTCCCTAAGCTTAGCACTCCCTCAAGAGGAACTGTTGCCAATCTGTGTGGAAAATCTGCGTGATGAATTATGCACGCCATTGATCCCTGTGAAATATGTAGGAGGGTTTCGAGACCTTACTTCAATCGCTCAAAAGAATGAAGATTATCTTATACAGACTAAGGATAAATCTTGTGTAATTCCAGCAGCTCCAGAAAGGATAATGGGTAAAGCAGAGACTGCTACAATTATGCTTAGGCAAGAACCTTTACCTACTTCTACTTCAAAACCTTCATCTTCCCGAAGGGATCCACCTCCTGAGTGCCAAAAACAGAGGCCGTTTCTTCAAGATAATCAAAGAGGTCAAAGACAAAAAAAAATTGAGGATTTGAAAATCAAAGTTTACTCTTTTCGAAATGAACATGATCCTGGTTATTTCATTTCGGCTCTGGAAAATAATTTGGTTCAATTTCCAATGCCCAAGAGTCCAAACAAGGAAGGAGATGAAGACCATCCCAATTATTTCCCATTTCATTAGATGTTGGGGCATCCCGTCCAGGAGTGTTTAGTCTTAAATGACCTCCTAAAAAAGAAGGTCGACTCATAACAAGTCAAACTAAATAGATCTTCAGCCCAGGTAGCATGTGTTACTGCTATAGTTCCAGAGGAGGATGGTGAGTGGCAAGAAGTAAAAAGAAAAAATGACCAAAAATATGATGATTGGATGGTCAGAAAGACGATTAGCCGAACTCATGATATTTTGTGAACCCAATTGAAGAAACCAATTGTGCCTTCTACCATGAATTCCGCAGTGAAACCCTCTTCATCAGAGGGAAAATCCTAAAAGAAATGGCACAATTCCAAGGAGGAACAATCAGAAGAAGATGAGTATGTGTCAAAGCCTAAGTTGTCTTTGACTCTCGAAGATTTCATGCCATCTACTTCGAAGCCACATGCACCACCCCAAAAAACGGCACAACCTAAACAGGTTAATCAGGAAGAGTCTTCATCGGATGAAGTGATAATATTTGGTTATGTTAATATGATTCAATTAACAGATCCATATGCCAATCACAGTTTTGATTTCGATGATCCTGAATTCCCTATATCAAATAGAGGAATCAGAGGAAGTTCCAGAGGCTCGGGATACAGGGGAATATGTGGATCTTTCAGAGGCCACTATTCCAATTCTACCCCTGCTAGAACTGTGTACGCGCCAGAAACTCATGGTAGAGCCCTTCAGCGAGATCAACAAGAACAAGCATGTTCTTCCACCAATAGCAAACTCAGTCCTGGCACAATTAAACTGGAAGATCGGTTGAAGGTTCCACTTTCTTCTTCTCAGCATGTAAATAGACCTAATTGGTCTAATATTGCCAAACCAGGAGTATTACCAACTCCTATCCCGATACAAGATGCATCAACTTCCAGAGCATCAACTTCCAGAGCATCAACATCCAGAGCATCAACTTCCAAGGCACCTGTTAAACTACATGTTCCTGTTGGGAAACACATGCCTCTAGATCAAAAGTATGATATATTGAAACACCTGGGCCAAGTACCAGCCAAGTTATCAATTTTGGATTCTTTGAATCTGTCAAAATATCTTCGGAAGGCACTCATGAGGCTTTGTCAAGTCCTCAGGAGTTTTAAACTGAAATTGTTGTAGCTGAAGTCTATCACATAGAGAATAATCCTGCAGAATTCCATGCAGTAATATCTTTTATTGATGAAGATGAAGATGATGCCATGAATGGAAATATTAGACCTTACTTATCTGGCAAGGTCAATAGCGTAGACGTCCGAAGGGATTTCATTGATAATGGTTTAGGAGTCAACCTCATGCCCATTTGTACACTTCGTCGATTGGGCCTCATAGAATCTGATTTCTATCCTTCAACCATGATGTTAATGTATATGAAAAAAATGAACAAGAACCACTGGGCGAGGTTACACTCAGAACTCATTTTGGAGATCTTGTATCCAATTTAGATTTCATGGTTGTTGATCAAGACTCAGCCTTCAACATCTTGCTTGGAAGACCCTGGCAACATCAACATGCGACTATCCCCTAATCATACCATCAATGTCTCAAATATTGTTTCGATGGTCAAGTTGGGACATTGTATGGTTATAATTCCCCATTCATGACGTGTGAGTCTCAATACATTGAGGTGGAATTCTATCACATGAAGGGAAAGGATAAATCCACAACCCGGGAGATTACCAAAGTTAATGCTCCATATGGTTTGGAGAAGATTCCAGTAAATCCATTTGCACATGTGAGTACATATTATGTGTTTTCTATTAGTCAAATTGACAAGATATACCCAAATCAAAATACTCTTATGGAAAGATCCATAATGTCAATTACGGAAATCAAGCCAGACAACATGGGAGAAATTGTTAACCCACAAAGCAGTGATGAAAGCCCAAATGGTAACGTCTTCATTTCATCTTCTGAAATCCAACAATATATACTTCTCCAATCAGGCCAGAAGAAGTTATAGAAACATCAGAGGTGAAAAGTGATGTTGATTCTCAATCCATTATCTCCTCTTTATTTCCCAAGGAATACCCTTCATCATCAATCAGGTCAGAAATGGAAGCTTCTTCTTCAAGATGTTCAAATTTTAACATCTCTTCTGATCATGGAAATTCTATTTTATCATCTAATATGCAAGTAGAAATTGATGAAATAACACATGATGAATAAGAAGAGGAAAATATCATAGATTCTCCTCCAGCATTTGAAGAGGGTATCTCTACCACCATGGATGAACTTAGAGAAATAAATCTGGGTACAAAAGAAGATCCACGCCCCACTTTAATCAGTGCGGCCATGACTCTTGAATGGAAAGATATGTATATTTCTTTTCTAATGAAAAATAGAGATATATTTTCTTGGAACTATACAAAAATTCCCGGGCTTGATCCTGATGTTGCTACTCATCATTTGGGTTTACCAGAAGAACATCAAGGATTTAAGCAAGCCTCGTGAAGAACGCACCCAACTTATGCTTACAAAATTGAAGCTAATGTGGATAAGCGTATCAAGGATAACTTCATCAGAGAAGTTAAATATCCCAAGTGGTTGGATAATATTGTCCTTGTGAAAAAGAAGAATGGACAAATTATAGTTTCCATTGATTTTAGAGATCTTAATCGGTATTGTCCTAAGGATGATTTTCCAGTTCTGATTACAGAACTCCTGATTGATGCAACAGCTGGCTATGAAGCACATTCCTTCATGGATGGATATTATGGATATAATCAAATCCGAATGGCTCCAGAGGATGAGGAATCCACAGCCTTTAGGGCCCCTCAGGGTGTGTTTTGCTACCGGGTAATGCCCTTTGGCTTAAAGAATGCTGGCACAACATATCAGCGTTCCATGCATCGTATCTTCAAACCCTTTTTAGTGAAGTTTGTTGAATGTTATGTGGAAGATTTGGTGGTCAAATCCAAACAATGTTCTAATCACTTGGCTGATTTAGAAGTCATATTCTGCAAACTTAGACAACATAATTTGAAGATGAACCCCTTAAAATGTTATTTTGGGGTAACCTCAGGAAAATTTCCCGGCATTGTTGTACGCCATTGTGGTATTGAAGTCGATCCTGAGAAGAAAAATTCAATCCTTGGTATGTCACCTCCTCACAATTTGAAATAATTAAGAGGACTTCAAGGACACTTAGCCTATATTCGGCGTTTCATCACCAATTTGCCAGGAAAAAGTTTACCCTTCACCAAATTGATGAAGAAGGGAGTCACATACGAGTGGACTGAAGATTGTAAAGAAGTATTCTATATTCTCATGAAATACCTCTTGAATCCATAGGTACTGATGCCACCTGTTGAAGGAAGACCACTTATCCTCTACTTGACAGCTTTAGAGCGATCATTGGGTGCCTTTCTTGCTCAGAAAAATGACATTGGGAATGAAAACAACCTCTACTACCTTAGTCGGACTATGCTTGAAGCAGAAACCCGGTATTCAAGTATTGAGAAGTGATGCCTAGCATTAATATTTGTAGTTAAGAAGTTGAGACACTACTTGCAACATCATGAGGTCCAATTGGTATCTCGCAATAACCCGCTCAAATTCATCCTTAGTCGTCCAATGCTTACGAGACGTCTGGAAAGGTGGGAAGTTATTTTGCAGTAATACAACATTCAGTATGTGTCTCAAAAGTCAATAAAGGGCCAAGCTCTGGCTGATTTCCTAGATGAACACCCTTTAGTGGAAGACACATCTTCAGATATTGAACTCCCTGATGATGAAGTCTTCTCTATAAAAGAAAGTCCCCAGGAATGGGAAATGTATTTTCATGGTGCTTCTAGAAGTCCAATAGGGAGGAAAATGGAAAATCCTAAATTCAACAAAGTTGGCGTAGGAATTGTGCTTATTTCTCCAGAAAAGGCAGTGTTAACTTATTCCTTCTTATTGTGGGAAGTTGGTACCAATAATGAAGTAGAATACCAAGCTCTCATCACAGGCTTGGAATTGGCGCATCAAGCCCAAGTGAATCACTTAAAGGTGAAAGGTGATTCAGACCTGCCAATAAAACAAGTCAATGAGGATTATTCCATCAGAAAAGAAGAACTAATCCCTTTATATGATTATGTCCATGAGTTAATAGTGGAATTCCCTTCGGAACTGACATTTTCTTATGTCCCAAGATCACAAAATGCTCAAGCTGATGCACTGGCTAATATAGCCACAACTCTGGTAGATCCAAATCGGGACAAGACAACCATCAGTATTGCCCACCATCGTGAAATTTCACCTTATGTTCGAATCAGAATGGAGGAAATTAATGAGATTAGTCCCATTCCAGAACAGTATGGTCATACTACATGATGGGTGTCACCTATTAGGGAATACCTTCAAAATGGAACACTTCCACCTAATAGAGCTGAGAAAGAACAAATCCGGCGATGTGTGGTCAATTTTACTCTTTATGATAGCCCAGATCACCGAGAGAAAATTCTCTACAAACATGGTTTTGATGGAGTTCTCTTTAGATGCATTGATGGTGAAGAGACAATGGCTGTCATGAAATAAGTGCATGTAAGAGTCTGTGGTGCCCACCAGTCTGGACATGGACTGTCTGATCAGATTTGAAGGCTTGGATACTTTTGGCCTTCAATGATACAATATTGTGTTGATTTCAAAATGAAGTGTCATTCATGCCAAGTACATGCCAACTTCATTCATCAACCTCTAGAGTTTCTTCATACAGCTAAATACTCATGGCCATTTGCCACATGGGGAATGTATGTGGTGGGACCTTACCCTTCAGCTACGACCAAGAAGTTTAAGTATATTCTTACTCCTACTGATTTCTTTTCCAAATGGGAAGATGCAATACCTCTTAAGGAAGTCAGTTCTAAATGCATTGTTAGCTTCATCATGTCTAACATCATTACCAGATTTGGTCTGCCTCATACCATATTGAAGGACAATGGCACCAACTTTTGTTCATCCAAGGTGAAGAAGTTGTATCAAGAATACAACATCAAATCCAATCATTCATCTCAGTATCATGCAGTGGCCAATGGCCAGATAGAAGCCTTCAATAAGACTCTTTCAAATATACTGCAAAATATGATGGATAAAGATAAGAGATCATGACCTGATAAACTCTGTCATGCTTTATGGGCTTATCGGACTACCACCCGCACTACAACGCAGTCAACTCCATATTCACTGGTATATGGAATGGAAGCCATCTTGAACATTGAAGATCAACTACCCTCACTCATAGTAGATATTTATGATCAGTCATCTATAGATGAACAATCTCAAAAGTGATTTAATGAATTGGAACGGCTAGATGAGAAAAGATTGTGCTCTTTGCACCACTTGGATGTCTATCAGAATCGAATAAAACGAGCTTTCAACAAAAAAAGTTTGTCTTCATTCATTCACTCAGGGAGAATTGGTATTAGTTATTAGAACTCCAATGATACCAGGAAAGAAACCTCCCAATATTGAGCCAAAATGGGAAGGACCTTACTCAATACATAGGGTCTACTTCAATGGAGCTTATTCATTAATCTCGATGGATGGAGAACTCATCACTACTCCAACCAATGCCATATTTTTGAAGAAGTATTTTATATAAAATAAAAAATATCATCATCGGTCCGGTATGACCTTAAACTGCACCACCATCCTGCATGACATTAAAACTGCACATCATGTCCAGCAAGATGTTAAAATGCATACCCAACAGTCCATGCATATGACCTTAATCTATTAGCACTTACGTCCAACATGACGCTAAACTGTATCGTCCCTTTTTCATCCAACATGACATTAAACAGTGAAAAATTCCCTATTACGTCCAACATGATGTTAAATGGTGTCTCTTTTGTACTCACTTCATGAAATTAAACTGCAGAGTAATATTTTTGTCCAACATGACATTAAATTGTATTGTCCCCATCGTCCTAACTACATGACGCTAAAATGTACAGAAAGTCCTTTAATACGTCCTACATGACATTAAACTGTACTTTGTCCATGCTACATGACATTAAACTATGCATCGTTAGGGTTGTTGCTACTTCTTGTTTCTCACACTGAGTATGACTCATGTGAGCTTAGAGCAAACTTCAACCATAACACTCTCTCTGGGTTACTAACTATGTGTAAGTCCCAACACTATTTTTTAGGTCATTGTCCCCAACGACAACTTGATCACTAATTCATTCTTTAATTGAACTACGTGGACTCTGATCCTTGCCTTCTAGGATGGGTACATAGGCAACCTCCCAAGGTTCAATCCTGAAATCAATCTCTTCACATCGGTTCACCTCCATCTTATATGATGTTGATTCGTTAAACCGCCCCTAGAATTAATATCTTTACATTGGTTCACTTTCGTCCTAGTAATATGACGTTAAACTATGCAACACTTTTGTCCAGTATGACAATAAACTAAAATATTCGTTGATACCCTCACCTGAGAGATAATCATTATTTACATTTATTTTCAATCATGTTTCATTTCAAATACTACGTGTATACATGGAAACACCGAAACCTTTTATCTTGGGTTAAACCATCATTGCACTAAAGTCCCCTTTCACCCTTCACATGTACGAACCTAATTTGTACAGAGGGTATTTCTAGAACTATGTAGGCTTGATTCCCATCCTTATGGGATATGTAAGAACATTCAAGTGTCCCTCGAATCCAGCCATATGTCTATTGGGAAAAACCCCAAATTCTTCTTTCAGTCCCCTGGCTGAAAAGTCCCCATGAAAACACACACTGTGTATTTCTTATAAAGGTCCGAGCTCTATGACCCTAAACTAAGATCTCCAATTCTTTTGTCCCACACGATGTTAAACTGTAGTTCAAGAACTACGTATGGCTTGATTCCCATCCTTATGGGATACGTTATGAAGTCCAACATTTCCATTCAGGACCCAGCCACAACATGATTATGGTCAGAATTGATCTGTGTATTTCTGCATACATTGGACAATACCCATCTTTATGTGTAATAATCCTAACCTTAAATATTTTCAGATCTTCATAACCCTTTTCTTAACTTCTAATCAAAAAGGCCTGAAATTCTGAGAGTTCTTTTTCCTGACCATGCAACACATTCCCTTAGGCGGCCTGGCATAAACAGTCTACATAACGGACCTATCATCCAAAAGATGTTATTATTTGACTATACAGTCAATGCCCTTAGGTGGCCCTGCATAATTCAACCCCCTAACAGGTTTGTTAAATAGTGGTAACTTTATTCTTGGGAGGAAAACATCTTTTGTCTTTAATTGTCTTGATAATATGTAGGGATCCGCAATAAATAGCCATCCTTAACATATTTGTCCCATATACTTTTTCATGATCTGAAAGTATTCAAGTCTATGATTTATATTCTCCTTCCCTATGTTTGGGTCAGACCTTTGTAGGAGTGATATCCATCCAGTTCTTCGATAATCTTGTTTGGAAATATCTTCTCCATATTCAAGTACCTCTTTCCATACAAAAAACTCTATACTTTGGAAAATTTGAATCTCCATAAACATTCATTGTCATTTTAGCACTAGGAAAGTAAATTTCTGAGAGTCCTTTTTCCTAACTATGCAGCACGTGCCCTTAAGTGGCCTTGCATAAGTAGTCTACATAATGGACCTGTCAGCCAAAAGATGCTTTTTGATATGACTATACAGACAATGCCCTTAGGTGGCCCTGCATAATTCAACCCCCCTAACTGGTTTGTTAAATAATGGTAACTTCATTCTTGGGAACTACTTATTCTAATGCCTTTTAGCTCTTTTTCATATCATTCCCCAGATTCAAATATTCTTAAGTCATAGTTTACATATTTTCCTTCATTCTTGAGTATGGTAATATGTTTTCAGATGAATTGTCAAGGAATTGAGTCAATTCTAATTCATTCGGTCAAATCTATTTCTACCTTAAACATTAGCCTCTTTATGTCCGACATGCATGACTTTAAACTTCCCACAAAAGACAAAGGAACTATGAATAAAAGTCATGTTACAACTCACTAAACATACATTTTGTATGATTTAGGTAATATTGAGCAATTAAAAGATTCAAAGTTTGTAGGGTTATTTATAATAATCCTAGTAAAAAATCAAACTATGCTTACTAGGCCCATTGGCTTAGGTAAAATTTAAACAGGTAGCAAGAAAATTCGTGCTTAAGTGATTGAAGATGAAAGTATTCTTTCCATTTGATGCACAAGAATTAGAGGGACATCCACAGATCAGAGCCTCTTCTCTTTTTCAAGAAATTACAAAAGACTGTCAACATAAGTCTTCAATTGATGAACCGCATCCCGAGCTTCATCAGCAGCTACATGAAGCTCATGAACTTGACCAAATTCACTCTTTTCAGCCTGATGGTGTGCCTTCTTGGCATCCACAATGGTCTTCATACCATACTTTTGAGCTCCCTCCAGTGAATTATTGAGTTGATCAAGTTCCTGAGTAACAACATCTAACTGTTGCTGGAGTTGCACCTACTGGATGACTTTTTCTTTGATCTTATGCTTCAGCTCCTTCATCTCGGAAGCAAAATCAGCTTCAACTCGAGATACTGTAGCCTCAAATTTGCTGATATTGACTGAAATCTTCACCCTGGTCAGATCTTCATGGAACTTTTGCTTCTACTCCCTTCTTAAGATGACTTTTTTAACCATGGTATGGATCTCTTGGTATCCAAAACCACCAAGTCCTAGCATGACGAATTGAGACAACCGTCGAGGGATCTTCGATGATATTTCTTCTAAAGGAACCATAGATATGATTTTCCATATGTTGTTCCATTCCTTGCTTCGTGAAAAGCTGAGCACCTTAAGTACCTCTAGGTCTGATTCAACATCGTCATCATAGGGGGGCATGTAATCTGGGATTAATTCACTTAAGGAATTGCCCTGTTCTTCTCCTTCCCCGTTGAACCTGGTTTCTTCACCTTCCACTACAGTTTGGGAAGAGGTTGAGACTTTACCTCCAGTTATAGCCATTGAAGTTGATATCCATATTTGATCAATTAAAAGTATGTTTAGTTTAATAGAATAATGAATGTTGGTTGTCTATCTTGAAAACTCAGTACAATCATTACCTAACAGTAGATCAACAGCTTGAGAAGACTCCTCCCCATCATTCCCAGTTTCAACAGGATCTTCAAGATGGGTCTCATGAGGGTTTACTGGGTTTAACTCCACTTGAGCTAATGTTTCTGCAATAGTAGGGTTGACATCAATGTCCACACCCTCTTCAGGCATTGGTAGATCAACAACTTCTATGGATGGAATTGCATATTATTTTCAGTCATGATTAGAAGTGTAAATTATAAGAAAATTTACTGGATGAAGGATAACACTCATGCCCAAGTTCTTCTAAATCACATGATAATTTTGCATGATCATAAAATTCTTCCAAAGACATTCCACGATTCATCATTTCAACCAATGATATTTTAGAATCCTGGTTAGTCTCACCAGTTGGAGCATTTGCTGTGTCCTCTTGGAGACCTTCATTCTGTAGCCCCTGACCCTGGAAAAATTCTTCAGGAAGGATGGAAGATTCAGTTGCTGTGGCCACCAATGATTCTGGTGCAGGTACTTCTATACTTATAATAGTAGCAGGAGCAGTACTGGGAATAGATGTTGGCTCTTTTTCAGAAGTAGCCAAGTTAGCCTGAATTTTAATTTGTTCCATAGCACCCTCTGTGGTCCTTAAAAGAGGATCAATCCTTTCCCTTAGAGGGGAAATTGAATAATCCCTTGCAATCCCAAGGAAAGTGAGCAATCCTTTTTCATGGTTTAAAATTCATGATTATCCGAAGGAATTACCACTATTGATAAAGCGTTTAGTAGTGGACTTCCTCTTTCGTTGCGTTTGTCCTTTTTGGATTTTTGGGAGTGTCGACAGTCTCCCTTATTGGCACTTGAAATGGCAAATGGAAGGCCATTTCCAACGCCTATTTCATGGCCTACTGGCCTAGAGATATCTCACCCGGTTGACGAGGAGAATCAGCAGCATCCCCAATGGCAGTACCACCAGGGCTATACTGTGGTGAAGGAACCTCAGTAGTTCCTTTCTTTGCAAGCTGCAAGATGAAGATAATAACTCCCTTAAGTAAAAAAGCTTCGACTGAAATCAAGTTGCAAAGCAAATAAGGAATGAAAACTTACATCTTCAGGGGGCACGTAATCATGCCACTCCTCATCAATCCTCTCAGCGGCGCCACGATCATTCAATTCCTTCACCTTCTTGGTGATGGGAACAGACTCATCAATGGCATATATGAGAATTTCCAGCTCTTTGATGTAAGCCCACACTTCATTGGGGTTATCCACATCTTGAATATCTGTGGAAGCCAAAAGATTCCCTATTCCAGAATGTTGTAGGCCCTCACAAAAATCTAGCCAGGCGGTCTCAGTACCACAATATAAATTCTTCCATGTCTGCACATCCTCTGGTCTTAGATATGAAGGCTGTGAGGAAGGTCCTACAATATTTGATTTCAGTTTATTCCTGTATCCTGCAACTGCAGATAATGAATAAGAAAATAAGACTTATTGCTTTATAAAGTTGTAGTGATTAAATTACCACAATGAAGTAACTCACCAGGAGTTGATGGAGTAGGTATCTTGATTCTAACCAGAGGATTATATCAGGCACGAGGCTGCTTTTCCACTTGTTGTGCCTCATCATCCCCATCATGGGAATTCATTGAATCAGTTCTAGAGGAGTAATCTGGAAAATCAGATTCAGGTGGGGAAGCATCACCTTCATGAGGAAGGGCTTCTTTCTCTACAGTCCTCTTCCTTTTCCCCACCTGATTAACAGGGTGATTCAGCACCCCTTTAGGGTATGATGCTATCCAGTGCTCGACATACCAGGTAGTTAAGTTATGTGACACTTTTTCAACTCGTAGATCAAATATTGCCCCAGTCTTCTCCCTTGACGTTATCAACCACAGTTGCCGAGAAACCATCAGATGTTGCTCTAACCTGACATGTACTGGGGGAGATACAACAATCTATTGTAGACAATTGAATTGAGGTGAAAATCTATATGAAGCATAGTCCTCACATATAATTTCTCTTCCAATCCTGGCAACTAGCACACCATCTCTACAAGCTAGCATGTATGCACTCAAATCCAAGTGGGATATCCCATCATCAACAAACCGTCCGGTTGGCAGATTTCCATAGGGAAAGAAGTTGAATTCCTTAAACATGCTCAGCCTCACTTTCATATCATAGGCATTAAGATCTAATGGAGAAACTCTTGAGAATGCTTGCACTGATGGCTTGAAATAACTCTCAGGAATTTGTTATCTATTCTGTACATTGTAAGTCCTAAAGTGAGTGGCGATCCATCCCCATAAAACATAGAATGGTCCCAATATTCTTAAAGGAGATTTACCCACGAAGACATGAAGTAAACTCCTGTGAATCATTTCTAAAATTGGGGTAGCCAACCCAACTATTTTTCCCTTAGCCAACATTACCATAATGACAAAGGTCCCTGACCTGACGCCTCCCTTCGAATCCCTGACTAGCAAGAGAAAAACACTGAGCCACAAAGCCAAGAATCCCGCCAGACGAGTCTTCTTTTGGATCCTTTGATTCCCCTCATATCCCCACTTCTCGAACTCTCCTACTTCTAGAGTTGGCCAGAATGTGCCAGGAGCACCCCGCTTATCAGTTTTTGGGCAGTTGGTAGGACATTTGGGCCTCTTATCATTGGATTTCTTTTTCTTGGATCCTTTCTCCTTCGGCTCCTTCTCCTTTAGCTCCTTCTTTTTCTTCTTAATAAAAAATATATTCATCCACTCCTCCGAATGAATATCCTTTCTCGAATGAGTTAACGAGGTCTATGAACTCTAGAGCCTGTGGAAGATTTTAAAAAATTCCATGCTAAAGCAGGAGTCTTCTCTGAATCATTACAAGTCACCTTGGGAGGAATGAATTCATCATACATATCACCCAAAATTGGAGCCCCTGAGATATTGTGGACATCCCACAGACTGATGCCTACTTCTCCATGAGTCAGATGAAAAGAATTAGTTTCTGGGCTCTAGTGGCTAAGTATCTCTGACACGAAGTTATCATGTCTGTAAACCTATGTTTTCTCAACCCAAATAGCTTTATATATCACCACTCCTTTCAGATCTCGATAAACTCTGTACAGGTTTGTCTCACCCAGTATGCCCACATCAAAGTTAGCTTCACACCTCCCCCAGGACGGAAGTCCCAACTTTTCTTCCATCCATTGGATTGATCCATTTGATCATTTCGGAAGACTGAAGGATGACATTGTGGTTGCAGCTTAGGCTTATGAGGTCTCAGATCTGGCGTACAAGGGCTATAATGCATCATGTGGGCCTTCTCCACTATTCCAGCACTAATAAATACTACTCCACATGAGATATTTGCTGAAGCAAAGTCGATATAATTCTGAAACCACGAAAATGGGAGATAGTTCTTTGCTTCTGGAATAGTAACTTTTTGCAAATGACCATAGCCATACAAAGGCAAATAAATGCTTTGGGGGAAGTCGCGATGATATTTCTTCAAATACATAGCCAAATATGGAAGATTTCTACTTCTGACGGTATAATAATCGTGGCCAATGATATCCTTCATATCATAAAGACATTTTCTTTTTAGGTCATCAGCTATTCCGGTTCTAAGATCCATTGATTCTACACAAAATTTGAATAAATTAACTCTTAAGTAAGTTGATTTTTCATAAAATTTGTGATGGAATTTCAGAATAATGGTAAAGGCATTGAGGTGCACAAGTCTAAACTTGGCGCACAAGTATGGATGTGTCGCACAAGTTTTAATGTGCCGCAAAAGTTTTTGGCATGCAAGTATCACCACACAAGTCCTATTACCTTTAAAACAACGCGGCAACGAAGAAACAACGGAAAACGAGCAACTTGCACGACGGAGGTGACCTGCATTGCGAGAGATCGAAAATATAGAAACCAGGTGCTATGCGTGGCAAATGATCACATATTTATAGGCCAGGCTGCCCACCTGCGCGCCTACAACCAGTGTGCTTGAGCCCTACGTGACTCGCACCTGCGCGATGACAGTTGCGCGACTCGCACCTACGTGCCTCTTTCCCTTTGGTTTTCTTCTTTTCCTCAGAGTCACATCCTTATTCTTTTGGATCCAACTTTGAGGGGGGATATTTGTTTATTCTGCTTTTCATCACATTGTCCAAAAGAATGGAAAGGGAAATGAATTAGCACAAATTGATTCATCCTTTGAAGAAAACATAAAAAATCGACAAAGGAATGAACAAGGCTTCAAATGCACAAGGTCCGTGCAAGTTCCCTCACTGTCGCACAAGTATACTTGAGAGCCACCTAATGGTCGCACAAGTGACTTGCAAACCCTAAATGATAACCGCCCGGGGTATTCTCCAGCCTATAAATAGACTCGGTGGGCCCCCATTTCAGAGTGGAATTTTTCCAGAATTCAGATGTAGAGCTCTGAATGCACAAGTCTCTTCTTCAAGTCTTCCGAACAATTATAAGGTAATTCTTTACCTAGAATGGAAGGTCTAAACAAGGGGAGTAAGGTCTAAGTGTTTGAATTCACTAATACTTGTGCACCTAAGGTGTTTTACCCTTAAGGGAAATGAACATACTTGCACGCCGCCCTACTTCGTCACCAAAACTTGCGCCCATATCTTCTGGACGTACCTCAGGATAATTATAAAGGCTTTGGTCAAGGATCGCCCAAGTGTTACCCTACTGGTTAACAATCACGGAAGTACCCATGTGTCATGCAGGTATACCTGTGCGACCAGAACATGCGCGCCCACGTAGTACCTGTGCGCCTGCCAGAAAATGCGTGCCCCTTCCTTTTTTTAGGTGCCCTCATTTCCCATTTAACCCCTCTTATACTATTCCACCTCTCATATTCAAGATTCAGTCTTCAAGACATTCTTCAAAGTCATTTATGACAGGTTTTCTTGATTAAATTCCTTATCTGAAAGGAATTCTGTGAAATATCTCTCAAAATATAGTGAATTACACACCTTTATCTCACTAAATATTGAGATTTCATTCATTAAACCTCATCCTTTAAGATGTGAGAACACCTTAACCTGGGCCTCCTTTTCAGGAGTAATTCGCAGTCATAATTCCCATTAATTTTGGGAATCCTTTTCAGGAGTAAGCCCCAATCTTAAAATTCCCAAATATGGGTGTCCTCCTTAGGAGTAAGCCCCAACCATAATTCTCTTAACCTGGGCTTCTTTTTCAGGAGTAAGCCCCAGTCTCAAATATGGGCATCCTTTTCAGGAGTAAGCCCCAAGTACCTTATTTTTTCAAGTCCCTTAACCTGGGCCTCCTTCTCAAGAGTAAGCCACAATCTTAATTTTTCTTAGCCAGTCCTAATTTACTTTTTGATATGGGTCTCCCTCTCAGGAGTAAAACCCAATCATAAGTCTTCTCCTAATTTGGGCCTCCTTTTTAGGAGTAAGCCCCAAATTAGAGTATCCAAATCTCCAAAAAGTACATATACCTTTATGGACCCTGTTCCTGGATTTCTTCCCTGAAGTAAATCCCAATCTTCATCTATTTGGGAAGTCATACATACATAATCCCCACATCATTTATTATGATTGCATGTTTTATGGCAGAATTGTATGGTTTTACCAATACCTCTTGTTTCCCACACCGAGCATGACTCACATGAGTTTAGAGTGTAAAAGTAATTGTGACATCTTTCATTGAGCCATCAATCATAAACCTCATATTTCCTTACTCAAACTACGTGGGTTCTAATTCCTTTTCCTAAACAAAGGATATGTAGGTAGCCCATCTGTGGGTACGATCCCAACTATGAAATAATCCATGTCCTTCTGAATGACAATAAACTTCAAGTTCCCCACTGAGTGGCTTTAAAACTAGTATGGTCATCATAATGACCAAGAGACTTTTATGTATTAAAGGATACCATTGACTAAGAATCTCTAAACAAATACAGATGATTCTTTATCGATGAAGAACCTTGAATACATATAAAAGATTCTCTAAATTTCCTATATATTAATCATTGATTGTCATATCTAAAGGAAAGATCATTTTATACTTGGTAATGTAATAAGGATTCATTAACATAACTTAAATCTATAAAGAGAGTCCCAGAGTAGACAATAATTCCCCTCAAAAAGGTGTGATGATTCTGACCTCCCATCCTCTCGACCAATGCAAATTCCTAAACCTCATCAGTCTACAAGTAATGAGAGCCTACCTTTGGAATGTAGGTTCAAATGGATATGGAATCATTGGATGTTTCCGGTTCTACAAACAAAACCATTAGAAACCGCTTGTAATGTTTGAATCTCAAATAAATGAGATCATCCCCCATTCCATAGGGAAACAGATATATTAATGAAATTTTCCTGTGTGAAAAAAATCCAATAATTATAGGTGGATATAGAGTATAAAATGATAATAGATCATTCATACATATTCTGGTAAAATACAATACCAATGACATTGTTGTTTAACTCAATGAATGCAAGTTGAGTTAAGATATCCCTTACCTTATGCGTAAAGGTGTTCTTAGTTGTTATTAACGACCAGAATAATCAAATTTATCTTCATTAATTAATAAGTCTATAACCTAATCAACATGTAATTGATGTTTTTTTACATTATTAGGTTCAATAATGGCCTTTTTGATGGGTTTAAGAGATTCAATTTTATTGTTTTGGTAACATTTTCGTTTTTGGTTTTCATGATCCATTTACTTGTATTCATGAATAAATGTTTGTAAGAAATTTGGTTAAACATCCGTAATTGTTAATATTCATTATCATTGAAATTAAATAGATATAAATGATCTTATTATGATTTTGGTTATATATCATTTGGAAGACTCATTCGATGAGTTAATAAATGTTTGGATTTGGCTTGGAGGTTTTGTGCACAATAAACATGTTTTGTATTGTTATTCCATATTGTGTGTGTGTAAAGATTCCAGAACATTAATCAAGATTAAATAAATATATACTGATTTGGTTAAACCATTGAAAAGTTTTCATGACTATTATTTAAGATAGTAATGCAAATTGAAATCCCTTCTTCCTTGTGGGTGATAAATTAACGCATCTAGTATGGTGTTTGGGTTTATAGTATAAAAGGTGGGGGAAAAGGGAGATTATAATGAAATATTCCATTGGAACAGTGAAAATATAGTACATGTATATTATGGAAATTATCATGGTAGTTGGATGAGGTGAGGTGATTGGATAGAACCAAATAATGGATATTGTAAAAGAAATTGAAAGAAAAAGGAAGAGAGGTTCACCTCTTGAGTACTCCTCTTTGAGAAACCATTAATTTTGGCCTTTTTGTGAGACCATCAGGCCTTGGACGTGGGGAGAGGTCCTGGGAGGAGTATTTGGCTGAATTTAGGAAAGGCTTGAAGCTTGAGTGGTGTGGGAGGATGAAGGGGTGAGTGGTGGTTTATATAGCGGAGGGGAGAGAAGATTTCTCTATATTATATTCATTAATTTATTATTTCTCCACAAGACAAGGAATAATGATTCTTCCATGACCAAGAATAGTAATTTTATCATTTTAATTCAGATCAATTGGGCTTACATGAGTACAAGATCATATATTAATATATAATTAGTGTATTTATCTTATTTTGTACATTATGGTATTTCACTATTCATCCAAAATTCAAGTATTTTAGAAAAATAACGAAATTTACCCTAACAATTTTTTGACGTGTAGAATCCAAAAATGAAGTTCATTTTTTGAAAATAAAATTTTAAATATGTTTTGTTAAATATTTAATTAATATCATTTTTAATTGAAATAAATAAACACTTTAAATAATCATTTTAATTTTTATGGTGCCGAAATTTATTTATACATTCATGGGTATAAATACCATTCATAAGAGTCATATTACGATTCATAATGGTAAGTTACTATTCATAAGAGTATGTTACTATTCATAAGGGTAGGTTACTATTCATAATGTTAGGTTACTATTCGCAAAAAAAATTGAGTTTTCCTTATTAGTCTTCAAATAACTTGTTGACTGCAACCTTGTATGTCAGATTTTCGAAATTCACATCATAGAAGTGACCAAATTATGTTTACTTGGATAGGTTATAAGAAAGCGGTGTTTGTTGAGTCTTAGTGATCTATGCATTCTATAATAAATCTATTTTTATATTTTTGGGGAGTTACATATCATGAGATCAAAAAAGTCACTATAAAGAACCATTATTCCCATTAACATATATATTTATTGTTCAATCAGATTCATGGGGCCAATTATTTTTCTAAGGTGGACCTTCAGTCGGGATATCACCAATTAAAGGTAATGAAAAAAGATATTCCCAAGACTACCTTTTGAAAAATTTATGGACACTATGAATTCATAGTGATTCCATTCAAACTCACTAATGATTGAGTAAAACAACAATGTCATTGAGTAAGTATCATTCTTGGGGAATCTTATCACTAGAAAAATGATATCATTAAATCCTTCTATGACAAAGACAATTGAAGAGTGTCATATTCCAACATTTGTAACAAAGATCTGAGGATTATTTGGTCTAGTTGGGTATTACCTTTGATTTTTGGACGGCTTTTCAATATTTTCAAACCCAATGACCTAGCTAACATAGAGGGGGTGATGATTTTATAGACTCAACAAAGTGTGGAAAGCTTTAAGGGGCTCCAAAAGAGGCTTATCACTACACCAGTACACACACTCCCAATAAGTGCAGAACACTTTTTGGTTTACATAAATTCATTAAATACAATATTGGGTTGTGTGATGATGAAAAATGATAAAGTTATAGACTAATTTTCAATGCAACTGAAAATCCTTAATAAAAACTATCCTATACATGATCCGAAGTTGGCGACTATGATCTTTACGTTAAAAATTCTACGGCATTATCTCAATAGGGGAGAAGTTTGAGATATACAATGATTACAAGATTATAAAATATATATTCACACCGAAATAGTTTAATATGTGCTAGAAAATACTATTGGATCTTGTTATGAATTATGACTTCTCAATCCACTACCATCGAGGTAATGAAAATAAGGCGGCATATGCTCTAAGTAGAAAGGATCTCGCATCTTTATCAATGATGATTATTGAAAAGGATCCAATATTATTCGATTTTTAGATGTTGAAAATGAGAATAATTAAGGGAATAACATCATCAATCCTTTCTCAAATGATTACTCAACCATCCCTTATGAAGAAACTATAGGATACTCAAAGAAAATTTCTGGAAATTCAGAAAAGGGCGGAAGCTACCAAAAATGGGAAATCCTTTTGGTTCAAAATTGATGATGAATGAGTTGTAATATTTGGTTCATGATTATGTGTAACATATGATCTAGAGATAAATTAGAAGATTTTGGAATAACTCACATTTCCCAACCTTCTCTATTCATGTAAGAACCCAGGTTTTGAGCTTGTAAGACTTTGAAATTTTCTTGATGTTATTCCAGAGTAGGGCGTTCAGACGGCGTGTGATTTCGAACCCCGGTGTGGCCAAAATTAAATTTTAAGTGTGTTCACACTAGACATTCCAAATAAACATAATAACTCTTAAAAGGTTTCCTGGATGGAAAAAATGAGGGCCCTGTTGGGTCCAGAGCATGCCGTTTACCCTAGGAGGGGTGTAACTTTCACGGTCGTGGACCTTCTATGGAAAGCGCCACCATTTGGGTTTTCGTAATTTAGCGGCCCCATGAGTGAACTTTATAAGTTCTGAATGGAGGATTAGATTAAAATTCTGAGACAGACGTTGCACTCATAACGTGGATTTTACCCTAGGGGGGCTTAACCCCGACCCCGTCGAAAGTTCAGGTACGATTCTACTGGTGGGTGTTTAAAAATTAATAAAATTTTAATTGATTCCCTATTTAAACACATCCACCCCTTCATTCTCCTTCCACCAATTGTTTTCTCTAGAGAAAGATCTCCCAACAGGGTAGCAACCTCCTTCAATCTCCTCCTCCTCTTCCACAAGGTGGTGGTGGCTCCAACGGCTCATTTGTGAAGCGATGGGCTTCGCCCAACGTGTTAGGATCGTGTGCTTCATTTTTAACTTCCAAACATATCTTAGACCCCAAATATTAGTTTATAATTGTTTTTTATTTGTCTATAAGAAGAAATAGATGCGTAGTTTTTCATCCGAGCCTTCCAATACTCTTTTCGGATCGAAAATCTGAGTCTTGGGGCGTCCGGGGGAGCCCTGGGAAGTTTTCCGGCCAAACTTTGGTTTTCTGGCGGTTCCAGGGATGTCCGGCGGCTCCGCGCGGCGGTCCGGTGGGTGACGACGGCGGAACGATGGTTTCCAAGCGGTGGAACGGCACAGCTCCCAGGCAGCGGTGTGGCGGGTCTTCGGTGGTCAGCGCAGGCAGTCCGGGACGGCTGCCCGACGTGGGGCGGCTCCTCGGCGGTCAGCGGTCCGGGGCGAAGACAGGGGTCATCGCGACCCCGAATGTTGAGCAAGACACATGTATCATGGGTCTCGCAGGGGAAGGGCCGGACTACCTCATGCCGATCCAGGGTAATGTAGCACTGCCCGCGCGGTGAACTGCAGGCCGCGGTGGACCGGGCAGTCCAGGCGGCCGAGCCGCAGATCGCCAGTTTAAAGGGGGCGGACCGACCGAACCGGTCCGGCCCACCCCGTCTCCATCCGTGGGCATTAAAAATGCCCTAATTTGCAAACCGAGTGTCAGATTTGCGAGCCATGTTTGGAGAAGCGATTCTAGGATCGAGACAGAGGTTTTGAGATGGTTTTGGGGATTATTAATTCCTGAGATGGGGGGGGGGGATTGATGGTGCGACACGCCGTTAAGTATTGTTTAGCGCATTGTCGGGATTCTTCTTTCGGATGGCGTGGACACATTCGATTTACGTTTTAGGCACCGTCAACGGTGTTGTAACCCTGTAATCGTGATGATGTAGACCAGTGTGGTTTCAGGCATTGAATCCAGAGTAGAGTCGTGGGACCCACATGCCATCTTTCAAACTATGTGCAACGTACTGTGACTTTTCCATCAGATGTACCTTCGGGGTGAATGAATAGTCATTTTGGCATGTTTTTCTGAGAGCATCACGATGGAGAAGTTCACCCAACCTTTTTCAGGACCGAGGTGTGGGCCCCACCAGACGTCGTACGGGTATAAAAAGGTGTTGAATAAAATTTTTGTCGAGAGTCCGTTTAAAGCGAGTAAATAGTCTATCTCGTGTGTTTTTACGGGAGGAGTACAATGGTGTAATCTGTTTGGGCATGCAGATAATCTTTTGAGATATCATCAAACATGGAAACTTGAAAAGGCATTGGTCGAAGGTCCCTTTGACGCACTCCGAACCAACACATTTTAGCAATGTTAGTGACACCCGGAGATGGTACATGCAGTACAGAGTTATTAGACCAGTTCCGGGTTTACCCACCAGTTGGGCTGGGTAGTGGGTTACCCATCGGCATATCAGTGTTTTCCCACCTACGAGACTGGGCAGTGGGTTACCCATTGACCTTAGGGTTTACCCACCAATGGGGGATGGGAAGTGGGATACCCGTTGACCTTAGGGTATACCCTCCAGTGAGGCTGGGAAGTGGGTTACCTGACGACCTCTTAGGGTTTACCCTCTAGCTAGGATGTGCAGTGGATTACCTGATGACTTCTTTCAGACTCAACCCTTTCTATGAGGCTAGTCAGTGAATTTTCAATGTGATTACCGGAGCAGGACCTTGGTTGTACATTTTAGAGATGATAGAACACTGACGTGTGAGACTGTTGAGCATTAGTGATGGTTACCCTTAGAACTGTGGAGACATTCCCTAGGTAGATCTTGGAGATGAGGATACCCTTACGCACTCGTTCTTGTTTCTTGTTGGGAATATATATATATATATATATAGATACACCCTACTTTTGATCTCACTCAATGGCTTTAGTTACTGTCCTTCTAGGAGGGGAGAAGACACGCGGGGTATGCCACGTGCTTTCCATGTCTAGCTCCTATTGGTTGGACAAGTCTATATCCTTTGTTTTGATGGGTTTATCTACACTCTATTTATTGTACTCTTTCACTATTCCTTGTTCTATCTACTGCTCACCGTTTTAGTACCTATTTGTTGGTCCCTCGATATTTTGAGGAATCCTACTTAGTATCTTTATACTCACCCCATCTTTGGATTTACCTGAACTTGTTGTGCCCTTACATATGATAGATAGGTCGATTGAGACTACGGAGGAGCGTAGAGGACACAAGAGCTTGGGATGCGTTCAGTGGTCGTATTAGGACATTCAGGTGTGAGACTCACCAGCTGTTTTCTTTTGTTTACATGTTGCCGGGTTGTGGCACCTTTCATGTTGGGTGTGTGTTTTTTCCTTTTTTTTATTTAGTTATCTTTTTAGTACTTTTTATCACTTTACATGTTCTATTTATAAGTTGATGCATGACTGTGGTTGGGTTATAGTTGTTTGTCCTTTGGTTTTCTTTTTTACTCTGCACTTCTGCATCGAGTGGGTTGTGTGCGTGTATAGGTACTTAGATGAAGGCCTACCCAAGATCGTTATGCCTTCGGTGTTTGTCGTCAGCCCCTAGTCTATGGAGGCGGTCCTGGGGTAGTTGCGGCTCGAGACCGGTAGGGTTCGGTCATGAAAAAGTGGTATCAGAGGATGGTTCGTTCCTTGGGGTGTTGTTCGGATGTCCCTAAATAGGAATTGGTTGGGATTTAGGGCAATAGTGTCGATGTTCCTCGATAGCGGCTCTCATTATAGGGATTCCAGTGATGGTACGAGTAGCCAACGTATCCATTCACCAGGGCCCTGATAACCCACTTTTCGACTCTACACACTGAGACACTTGTTGTTGGGAATTTGGAACATGCATCCTATAGGATTGAGACTTTGACAATCCTTTTTGAGTCAGCTCCCCTTTTTATTACTGATATATATATATATATATATTCCAATCGGATGGCGGTAATCCTTGATAATTTTCAGGATACCCCCATGACAGTAGTAAGCCAGGTTACCCTCTAAAATTCATGATGAAGACTTGGAGAGTAATGACACATCAGTTCAGGGACCCTCATGTGATCCCCTTCCACCCAGTGGTTTAGCAGTAGCCCCTCCATCTGGTCAGCATCGGTTAGTATTGGCAGCACAGGCTGAGGTTGAGCGTAGGCTAAGTGCGCTCCGAGACTTCCAGCGTCAGTGGCCGTAGAAGTTAGGAGGGGACCCAGATCTCCTGGCATCAGAAGACTGGCTAGAGTTTGTGGACCAACTTTTCAGGTTGGTACATACACCGGCGAACCATATGGTAGCCCTAGTTTCCAGCCTCTTCCTCGGGACAGCCATGCATTGGTGGGGGTTGGTTACGCAGACCCATGACGAGTCGTCTCTCATGTGGGATAGCTTCTAGCAGCTCTTCTGAGAGGAGTACTACCCCTCTTGTTTACGCTCCGTTCGGATTCAGAAGATTCTAGTGCTAAAGTAGGGGGGATGATTGTGGCGCAATACTCATCCCAGTTTACTGATCTGACACGCTACTCGCATTATATGATCCGTGATAGTTACTTCAGGGCACAGAAGTTTGAGGAGGGTCTTCACAGGGAAATCCATGCTAGTGTAGTACCCATTTACATCCCTACTTATGTCGGGGTGCTAGAGAGGGTGCTCGTGACAGAGATCATCTTGGCTATGGGACGCCAACAGACAGGGCCTAGCAGTGGCCGCTTCAGAGCAGATTCTTCGGTAGGAGGCAGGCGATAGCGAGCAGAACCTCAGTCAAGGAGACCCTTCCGTGAGCAGACTCAGGGGCAGGGTCATACACCACAGTGGCGCGGTAGAGAACCAAGGTAGTCAGGATAGATTCGGTGCTATTCTTGTGATGGACGGGGTCACCTAGCATGAGACTTCCAGACCAGGCGTACATAGCAGCCATGGAAGGCAGTGGGCGCACCGCAGTGGTAGAGGTAGCGCCATGACCAGGGATTCCCCAGGCGAGGATAGGGTGGTCCTCAGGGAGGCGGCACAGGCAGAGCGGCTGGTCCTGGAGGTGGGGGATGACGTTTTTAGGTCCTTCCACTGCCACCACTGGGCGGCCCATGACAGGCTTAGGGAGCTGGCAGTAGGGGCCATATGCAGCTTCAGGCTATGGGTGTTCGTGACCCCCCAGCACACGAGATGGCCTAAGGTACGCTTTGTGTTTAATCTAAACTTATTTTAGTACTAGTATACATAGGTGCCCTCCACACTTTTATATTGCTTCTTTTGGTACAGGAGTTAGAGCTTCTAGTAGAGGTGTTGACACCTACGCTTAGCCTCGAGGTTCCTACATGAAGTTCCTCTTGGGGGACCTTTATCTGCAGACAGTGTGAACTATCGTTCGGAGGAGATAGTTTCACATGGGACCTACTCCTCATCATGATGGAACCTTATGACGTCATCTTGGGCATGGATTGGCTTTCCATGGTTCACGCCCATATTGATTGTCAGCGCAGACTAGTCAAATGCATCCATTCTGATGGGATGAGGTTCACCATCCTTGGTGAATGAGACCTCGTGGAAGAGTAGATGAGTACTCTGAGTAGGAGACCACAAAATTTTATCACTAGTTGGTGAGCATGCCTCTCGTAGTAGTAGACGCTATAGGCACATGGATCCCTACTGTTGAATAGGACTACATGGATGTCTTTCTTGAGGATGTCCCAGGAAAACCTCTAAGGCGAGAGATGGAGTTATACATTGACTTGTAGCCGGGGACCACCCCAATATCATGTGCAACATATCAGATGGCACCCACAAAGCTTCGAGAGGTACGAATTCAGCTGGATAACCTTCTTGAGAAGGGATTCACCATACCCAGTGTGTCCCCCTAGGCAGCTCTTGTTTTGTTTCTGAAAAAGGAAAATGGGAGTCTAAAACTTTGTGTGTATTATCGTTGCCTAAATTAGGCCACGATAAAGAAAAAGTACCCTTTTTCAAGGATTGAAGACCTCTTCAACCAGTTGAGAGGTGCGAAGTGGTTCTCCATGATTGATCTTCGATCCGGCTACCACCAGTTGTGGGTTCATGAGGCTAACATTCCGATGTTGGCTTTTCATTTTCGTTATGGGCATTATGAGTTTCTGGTGATTCCCATTGGCAGGACGAATTCTCCCGCCATTTTCATGGATTTGATGAACCATATATTCTAGCTGTACTTGGACCAGTTTGTAGTTGTCTATATTGAGGACATACTCGTCTACTCTACAATGGAGGAGGAGCACGTGGAGCATTTGAGGATGGACCTAGACTTACTCTGGGAGAACCAACTATATGGGATATTCTAGAAGTGTCAGTTCTGGATTCATGAGGTTCACTTTCTAGGGCATGTCATTTCAGAATTGGTTTTTTCTATAGATCTCGCAAAGATAGTGGAAGTACTTGCTTGGGAGCCACCCAAGAATGCGTCTGAAGTGCATAGCTTCCTTGGTTTGGCAGGGTACTACAAGAGGTTCATGGAAGATTTTTCCATGATTTCTGCCCCTTTGACTGCATTGACACGGAAGGGACGACTATTCACCTTGACTGATCAGTGCCAGATGGCCTTCTAGGAGTTGAGACAGAGGCTGACTGGTGCTCTAGTGTTGAGGCTGTCAGAGGACGGCGTTGAGTTCATGGTATACTACGACGCTTCAGGATTTGGGTTCGGGTGCATGCTGATGCAGCATTGGGAAATGATTGCATATGGGTCAAGGCAGTTGAGCCCCCATGAGCAGAATTATGTGACTCACAATTTTGAGTTGGCAGTGTTGTTCTTCGCCTTGAGGTTATAGAGAAACTACCTTCTGGGTGAGCATTTTGTGGTCTACTCAGACCACCAGAGCCTCAAGTACATCTTCACTCAGAGGGATCTAAATCTAAGGTAGAGGCACTGGCTGGAGTTTCTGCAGGACTATGATTTTTAGATAGACTACACTCTAGAGAAGGGAAATGTTGAAGTAGATTCCCTTAACATGAATTCCCAGGCTCGTCTAGTGTGGGAAGCTTCAGATAAGTTGGCTTCCCTACGGCTGACCTTGGTGGAGCAGGAGGGTACGACTTCCATACAGTTTATGGTGTTGACTCCTTCGCTCCTTGAGCATGTGAGAGAGTCGTAGATGGGGGATGTCGACAGTGAGGTACTACGTGATCAGATATCCATGGGTGACACACCCGATGGGTATTCTGTAGAAGGGAATCACGAGATCATGTTCTAGGGGTGAGCTATAGTTCCAGTGGAGATGTAGGAGGAGGTGATGAGGGAATTCCACACTTCTCCCTTGGCTGTACATCTCAGTGTGAAGAAGATGTATAGAGACCTTCATTGGCAGTTTTGGTAGTCTATCATGAAGCAAAGAATAGCTGAGTTCGTTTCTCGGTGTCTTACCTGTCAGCAGGTGAAGGCAGAGCATCATGTTCCTATAGGTTTGTTGCAGCCCCTTAATATCCTGGAGTGGAAGTGGGATGAAATATCTATGGACTTCTTCACCGGGATTCTGCGCACAGCGAAGGTCCATGATTCCATTTGGGTGATAGTGGGCTAACTCACGAAGTTGGCACACTTCCTTTCTATTAGGGAGCAGAGCTCAGTGGAGATTCTAGGGAAGCTGTACATTCGAGATATCATCTACCTTCATGGAGTACCCTCGACGATTGTCTATGACTGTGACACATGGTTTACTTCGTGATTGTGGTGAGCCCTGCATGAGGCATTTGAGACTCATCTGCAGATGAGTATAAATTTTCATCCCTAGACCAACGAACAGACAGAATGCACTATCTAGGTGTTGGAGGATATACTCAGGTCATGTGTGTTAGACTTTGGCCTAAGTTGGGAGGATCACCTACCCTTGGTTGAGTTTGCGTATAACAACAGTTACCACTCTACTATCATCATGGCCCCATTTTATGCCCTCTACGAGAGACCCTATAGGTCACCATTGTGCTGGAAATAGGTTGGGAAGGCCTCCCTCATGGGCCCAGAGTTGGTGCGGGCGACGACGGAGACGGTGCATTTCATTCTTGAGAAGATGAGGCTAGCTTAGAGCTGACAGAAGTCTTACACAGACCATCATCATAGACCTTTGGAGTTTGAGTGGGGGACCATGTCTTTTTGAGATTCTCTCCGTGGCATGGTACACAGAGGTTCATCTGGGAAGGACAGATATCCCTGAGGTTCATTGATCCCTTTGAGATCATGCATAGGGTTCGTGAGGTCGCCTACCATCTTGCTCTACCCCCACAGTTGGAGAGGGTGCATGGCGTCTTCCACGAGTCGCAGCTAAGGAAATACATGCACTACCCTATGCATGTCATCGACTGAGGAGATCTAGACATTGATGATGGATCCACCTTTGTGGAGCACCTGTTGGTGATTGAGGTCTGGCATGAGTGAACCCTACGTGGACAGACCATTCATTTGGTTGGAGTATTGTGGTCGCATGGGAGGGTGCGAGAGAGAACCTGGGAACGGGAGAGCCAGATGTGGGCGCAGTATCCCGAGTTGTTTTTTGTAGTTTTGTTTTTTGGGGATGAAAAAATTGATGGATGGAATAATGTAAGAACCCGGGTTTTGAGCCTACAAGAATTTAAAATTTTCTTGATTTTATTCCAGTGTAGGGAGTTCAGACGACGTGTGACTCTGAGCCTCGGTGTGGATTTTAAGTGCGTTCAAACTAGACACACTAAATAAACATAATAACTCCAAAATGGTTGATCAGATGGAAAAAACGAGGGCACTGTTGAGTCGAGAGCATGCTGTTTGTCCTAAGAGGGGTGTAACTATCATGGGCGCGACCCTTCTGTGGAAAACGCCACCAGGGGAGGTTTCATAATTTAGCAGCCCAGACATGAACTTTATAACTTCTGAAGGGAGGCTCAGATTAAAATTCTGAGACCACCGTTGCACTCAGAATGTGTATTTTACCCTTGGGGAAGCTTAACCCTGACCCCGTCTAATGTTTGGGTATGGGCCTACTGGTGGGTGTTTAAAAATTAATAAAATTTTAATTAATTCCCTACTTAAACACCCCCACCCCTCCCTTCCCCTTCCACCATTTGTTTTTTCTTGACAAAGCTATCCTAAGAAGGGTGAAACCTCCTTCAGGCTCCTCCTATTCTCCGATAAGGCAGTGGCGGCTCCGGCGGCTCGTTCGTGAAGCGACGGGCTTTGCCCAGCAAGGTAGGTTTGTGTGTTTCGTTTTTAATCTAAGAACATATCATCGAACCCAAATATTAGTGTCTAATTTTTGTTTATTTTTCGATTGGAGGCCATAGATGCATTGTTTTTAATCTGAGCTTTCCAATGCTCTTTTCGGATAGAAAATCCGAGTCCCGGGGTGTCCGGGGGAGCCCTGGGACATTTTCCGACCAAACTTTGGTTATCTGGTGGTTCTAGGGCTATCCGATGACTCTGTGCGGCGGTCCGGCGGGCGAAAACGGTGGCGTGGTGGTTCCCAGGCGGCAGCGTGGTGTGGCTCCCAGGTGGAGGCACGACAATTCTTCAGTGGTCGGCACAGGTAGTCCGGGATGGCGGCCCGACGCGGGGCTGTTCCTCTGCGGTCGACGGTCCGGGCGAAGACCGGGGTCATCGCGACCCCAGATGCAGACTGAGACCCGCATATCGCGGGTCTCATGGGGGAAAGGCTGGACCGGATCATGCCGGTCCACAGTGATGCAGTGTAGCCCACGCAGTGAACCATGGGCCGAGCTAGACTGGGCCGTCTTGGCGGCCGAGCCGCAGACCGCCGGTTTAAAGGGGGTGGACCGGCCAAACCGGTCTGGCCCACCCCATCTCTGTTTGTGGGCATTAAAAATTCCATAATTTTCAAACCGAGTGTTGGATTTTCGAGCCGTCTTCAGTGACACAAACCTCAGATCGAGTCAGAAGTTTTGATACGGTCTTGAGGATTTTTAATTCCCGAGACATGGGGCTCAGTGGCGCGACACACTGTTAAGTATTGTTGAGCGCTTCGCTAGGATTCTTCTTTCAGATGGAACGAACACATTCAAAGTCTGTTTTGGGCACTGTAAGAGGCATTGTAACCCTGGAATCATGACGATTTAGACTAAGGTGGTTTTAGGAATTGAAGTCGGAGTTGAGGTGTGGGAACCACGAGCCATCTTTCAAGTTGTGTGCAGCATACTATGACTTTTTCATCATACATCTGTTCAGGGTGAATGAATAGTCATTTTGGTGGGTTTTTTCGATAGTATCACGATGGAACAGTTCATCCGACCTTTTTTGGGACCTAGGTTTGGGCCCCACAAGACGTCGTATGGGAATAAAGTGGTGTTGAATAACTTTTTCATTGGGAGTTCGTTTCAAGGGAGTAAATAGTCTATCTCACATGTTTTTCCATGAGGAGTACAATGGTGTATCTGTTTCATTGTGTGGAGACTCTTTCAAGATCTCATTAAATGTGGAATCATGAAAGGGGATTGGTCTGTGGTTCCTTTGACACACTCCGAACCAATGCACGATTGCGATGTTAGTGACACCCAGAGATGGTACGGGCAGTGCAGAGTTATCAGAAAAGTTCTGGGTTTACCCTCTAGCGGGGCTGGGCAGTGGGTTACCCACCGGCGTATCAGAGTTTACCCTCCAGCAAGGGTGGGCAGTGGGTTACCCTTTGATCTTAGGGTTTACCCTCCAGCGGGGCTAGGCAGTGGGTTACCTGTTGACTTTAGGGTTTACCCTCCAGCGGGGTTGGGCAGTGGGTTACCCGACGACCTATTAGGGTTTACCCTCTAGCTGGACTGGGCATTGGGTTACCCAATGACTTCATTCAGACTCAGACCATTCTATGATGCTAGTCATTGACTTTTCTCCGTGATTACCGGAGTGGGACATTGGTTGTACAGTTTAGCGATGAGATATCATTGACGTGCTGGACTGTTGGGAATTAGTGTTGGTTACCCTTAGAACTGTGGCGACTTTCCCTGGGTTGAGCTCGGAGATGGAGATCCCCTTATGCACTCGTTCGGGTTTCTTGTTGAGAATATATATATATATATATATATATAGATACACCCTAATTTTGTTCCCACTCGTTGGCTTCAGTTACTCTCCTTCTAGGAGGGGTGAAGACACGTGGGGTATGCCACGTACTTTCCGTGTCTAGCTCCTCTTGGTTGGATGAGTCTACTTCCTTTCTTTTGTTGGGTTGAGATGCACTCTATTTACTGTACTCTATCAATGTTCCTTGTTCGATCTACTGCTCACCATTTTATTACCTCCTTTTTTGATCCCTCGATCATTAGGGGCATCCTACTGAGTATCTTTATACTTACCCCTGCTTGGGCTTTTCCCGCACTTGGTGTGCCCTTGCAGACGACAGACAGGTCGGTCGAGACTATGGAAGAGCGTATAGGACAGATGATCTTGGGCTGCATTCATTGGTCATAGTATAAATTTTAGATGTGATACTCACCAACTGTTTACTTCTGTTTACTTGTTGTTGGGTTGTGGTACCTCTTAGGTTGGGTGCGTGCTTTTCCCTTTTTCTATTCAGTTATCTTGTTAGTACATTTCAGCACTTGTTCTATTTAGATGGTGATGCATGATAGTGGTTGGGTTATAGTTGTTTGTCCTTTGGTTTTCTTTTTTACTCTGCACTTATGCATCGAGTGGGTTGTGTGCATGTACAGGTACTTAGGCGAAGGCCTCCCTAGGATCGTTACGCCTTCGGCGCTTGTCGCCACCCCCTGGCCTATGGAGCAAGACCTGGGGTAGTTGAGGCTCGAGACCAATAGGGTTGGTTCGGGACAATTCACCTAGGGAGCACACATATTTATCGAGATCTCTGAAAAAACTTTTGGTGGGACAACATTAAGAAAGAGATCCCTGAGTATACATCAATGTTCCTAGTATGTCAATATTTGAAGGATTAAAAAATATTTCTAAGGGGATGACACAAACAAAACCCATACCAACATGGAAGTGGGAGAACACCACAATGGACTTTGTCACTGGAGTTCCAAGAACATCCAGAGGAAACAATGCGATATAGGTCATTATGGATCGTCTTATAAGGATAACTCAATTTTTCACAATTTGAGAGGATTTATTATTAGATCAAATTTCATGGATATATATTTATATGAAAGGGGTGGTAAGGATTCATGGAGTACCACTATCTATTGTATCTGATATAGATATGAGATTGACCGCAAAGTTGTGGAAAAGTCTCCAAAATGCTCTAAGAACTGAACTGAACTTCAATACGAACTATCATCCTCCAACAAATGGTCAATATGAGCAAACTATTTAGAGACTAGATGATATGTTAAGATCATTTTCTATGGAATCCAAAGGAGGATGGTACCAATATCTTACACAAGTCAAATTATCCAATAACAATAGTTTCCAATACAACATTCGAATGGAACCATACAAAGCCCTTTATGCAAAAAGGTGTAGAACACTAGTGTGTTAATATTAAGATTCTGAGCATATGCTGCTAGGACCAGAAATGGTTAAATAAATGGTGGTTATGGTGAAAAAAAATTCAGCTGTACATCAAGGTAGCCCAATGTCTAAAAAGATTTATGTCGATAATCATCGACAATACCTTGAGTTCAGGGTTCGATAAATGGTATTTCTCCGCATATCTCTATGGAAGAAGGTCATGAGGTTTGAGAAGAATGGAAAACAATTTCCCTAGTACATCAGCCCCTTTGAGATCCTTGATCGTGTCAAAGCTATGGCCTATCAAATTTCAATTCCACCTACCAAGTCCAATGTGCACGATGTCTTCCATGTATACCCCTTATGAAATTATATACTAGATCCCTCACATGTATTGTCTCTACAGGTGGTATAGTTGGAGAATGATCTTTCTTAAGAGAATCAACTAGTGAATGTATTGGATCATAGAGATAATTTTCTACATAACTAGATTACTCACCTTATCAAAGTACTTTGTCGGAACCATAAGTACGAAGATGCAACATGGGAACTAGAGGAGGTAATAAACGGAAATTACCCACACCATTTTACATTTTATAATGTAAAACAAAATTTTGAGGGTGAAATTTCATTATGGGGGAAGAATGTAATGACTACGAGTTTAATCAATGTAATTCTCTTCTTATAATTATGTCTTATAGTATAATCACATTAGGAAAAAAATGACATATCATGATACTAAATAGTATGTGACCATTAAACATAATTCATTCACTTCCATGTCTTGAATTTTGAAAATCTGACATACACAGTTGTGTTTAGGATGATTTTTGGGGTCTGATGGAACAAACATAAATTTTGGTGAATATTAACCTACCCTGATGAATAGTACCATACCCTTATGAATAGTAATACTACCCTTAAAAATATGAAATCATATAAAATAATATTAACTTCACCCTTCAATTTATAAATACAATTTAGGCATCTTATAAGTGATAATTTGACCGTAGTCAATGAATTGGTATTTTTGTAAGTCATAAATAATTAATTTTAATTAATTAATTAATTTAAAAGAAAATGTATTTTCCTCAAATGTGTTCATAAATTAGCAATTTGTTTTCTTCTAGTTTTAAGATAATTTTAAATGACCTTATGTAATTATTGAAACCAATATTAAATCAATTATATTTTTAAAATCTGTATTTTTCATATAATTTTTTTAATTACAAATTAAATTAATAATATTTCCAAAATTATTTATGAAAAACGGTTTTCATTTTTTGATTCAACACATTAAAAAATGGTTATGGTGAATTTTTTGGATTTTTCTAGAATACTGAAATTTTTGCGGAATAGTGAAATACGATAATTTACAAAATAAGCTCAATACATTAATTATTGAGTCATGTGCGATAATATACTAATGTATGCACAATTTGTTCCTTCTAACATGAACATATTAACAATTCCAGCCATGTATTCACCTATATTTATTGTGTTATGAAAAAAATAATCTGATGACTTAAATATTAAGCACACCCTCCTCCTCTGCACTATAAAAACCACCCACAATCCCCTCTTCTGTTCAGTCATCTCAAGCCTTGTTCCATGACTAAATTCTACTCAAATAACTCCCCAATATCCTCCCCCACGTCCAGTATACCTTGGCCTTCTCAAAAGACCAAATCCTCTCCCCTTAATAGGCTCTCAAGGAAGATTAATTCAAGAGGTAAATTCCTCTTTTCAATTCATTTACTTTGCTTTCCAGTTCCTTTGTATTATTTTCTATCCATACATCCCCTCATCCCAATGTTATGAAAACTATAATACTTTATCTATACTATAATTTTTTTTATGATAATTTAATAAGTCATTATCATCTATCCTTTACCTTTCTCTTATACTAGTATTAAAAACACCATCTGGGATGTGTTAATTTTCCACATTCAAGGACGATGGGTATTCAATTTCCATTATAGTATTCAATTCCATAAATAAAACAATTATTATTGTTTAACCAGACTATAGTATATGTATTAAATCTCATATATGGTTCTGTAATATTTTTTTATACAAGATTTTAATTTATTAAACAAAATGTGTTCATTGTGATCAAAAATTGCCAATTAACCAAAAGGATATGACTGATGTTTTATATAATGAATCATATTCACTCCAAGTAACAAAATTAAATTTAAAACCATGTAACATTATATATTTTAAATAATATAACTCCAATTCATTACAACCATATTCATTTTACATGATTATATGTTCATGTATATAAGTAAACCGATCATGAAACAAACGGATGTGAACAATGAAATTGAACCTCATAACCAATTAAAAAGGTTATCAATAAACTCAAAAAGGTTATAATAAATCAATTAAATGTAAAATAGGTTATGTAATTATTAATTAATTCACCTAGTTTGATTATTCGGGTCATTAATATCAAGTGGAGAACACCATCATACTTTAGGTAAGGGATTCTACCAGAACCTCCATTATTCCTTCAGGTTGTTCTTACTCTCTATTTACCCAAATGAAATTATATATTTTATTTTAGGAAATATTATAAGATATTTTTATATGTCCAATATAATGTATCAATATCCATTAATCATTCTCTTTCTGGGATATATATGCTTTTAAGTGATTCCCTCCTCAATACTTCCTGATAAGCAAAATTGTTTTTACGTAACTTCTCGAATTATTACCCAATTTCAAGTTCACTCTTCCATATATTTTAAGACACCATTATTATTTATAAAATAATTCTTTATATTATAAAAAATGTATTTTTTCACTTCTATTTTTATATAAAATATTACACCTTGTTCAATTTTAAATTCTCTTTATTATTTTCCTTAAAACCACACTAAAAGGTTTTAATGCTAAAATTTATTAAATACTAGTTTTACATGTTATCACTTATATTTTTTATCACTTACCAGGATATATGACTATGTATATTCTAATTAAATTTCATCATGTATACTTACAGGATACTCTCATTAAATTATGCCTCATGATATTATTATGATAATCATTTCTTTCCATGGGTTCCCCTATGTTTATATATGATGGATTATGTATGATTCATTATGTGGAAAGCATATTCATGAACATGTTATGATAGGTGAGATGAGATAGCGCTCTAATGAATTGGGTAAAGATGAGTCTCATGGGGAGTTATGTGCAAAAGTTTTATCGGTAGCCTTGAATTGTGCTACCATATTCAATGGTCTTGGCAGTTAGCCTCAACATGTGCTACCATGTGCAATAGTCTTGGTGGTTAACCTAGACTGGTGCTCCTCTAAGTGAAACGAGCCTTGAATCATGATAAATTCTTGTTTTATGATTCTGTCACATTACTATGATTCCATTAATTTGTGATCCCATGTTAGACATGTTATGGTTCAATATGTTCAATTTCATTATGTGCCTTTTTTATATCACTATGTCATTATTCCTAACCAATGTTCTAAAGCTTTATTCCTATGCATATTCATTTACTGGGATTTTTAGATCACCCATTTGTTCATGTTTTCACCAGGTTATCCTATGCATATGTATGAGCAAAATTATGAGGTCAATATTAATATTAAATAAACAAATGTTTTATGTTTTCAGTTTTATGCTCCTTATCTTTATAGACACTGGGCATTACGATGATTGGATTGTATTCAGATGTATAATTAATCATAAAAACATGTAATGTTATGTAAAAATGTCTAGGGTCACTATAAACATAAGGTTCCATCAACTATGAATTAAATGGTTGGTTTATTTATGGAATGAAATAATTGATCATTAAAGTATTGGATGAATGAACACTCCAATAGGTGTAATACCCAGGTGACATGAAATGGAACCCAATTATTTTTGATATGGTCAACACTATTCATTAAATGATGAGGGGAAATGAGGGATATAAAAGAGGATGTGATCCTCTCTTATTGGATGTGAGATACTTTTGAGTCATAGTCAAATATATCTTCCATACTAAAGCTTGCTATCATTTTTTTAATGTGCTAGCACACCTTCATTCATTCGAGGATCCTCTTGTTATGATAAAGGATAAATCAGTCAGTGGATCACCTTTGAAGTAGAGTTATTTTTTTCACCTCTCCTCATGATCTTCTTTAAACACACTCTGTTAAAGTTGATGATGTAAACTATTGGAATGGTGGAATTTTAAGTGATCTATTATAATATACTTTTCAATTATATTTATATGTATGATTCTTGAAGATGGATACGTCTATTTTTTGGATGTTTTCCACTTCTAGTGATCATTAGATAATAAAATGAAAATCATAATTTCACTACACAAAAAAAATTATATTTTTACATCCAAATCAATATAAATCATTACAGTGAACAATGTAATTCATTTTACTTTACCAAAATTATTTATTTTTTCAAGTATTTATATTAACTCTAAAAACATCAAGTGGTCTTAAAATTTTCATAATTACACTAATTAATAATATTTCCAACTCATATTCCAATCCATAATTTATCTAACTCTTGGATTGTAAGATCCTTTATCTACAATTCAAGAGTTACACTATTCTTTAATAACCTTTTAAATATTACCATAAATCTTTAACTATATGTATATATATTAATTTCATCGATTGAAACTTCCTCATCATTGGTAGACATTTAATCTTTGGGGGATGAGAAAAATCCAGAAAATCAATAATTAATCATTTATAATAGTATGATAACCGATATATGGGGATAAAATAGGACCAGTGACCATAAAACCATGTTGTGAAGGGTTGTGTACAAAATAACCAAGTAGTAAATCAAGTATTATTACTCTCCCTCTACCATATCTCTCAACCAATACTCATATCTCCCACTCTTCTCTCCCTAAATATCTCCCCCTATGCCTCCTTATCCCTCTCCCATCATCTCCATCTCTCTTACCCCCTCACTACCCTACCCTAACTCCCTCCCTTGCCCCTATCAAAATTTATCTATTGTAGTATCTCCCCCTTTATTTCTTTCATCATCGTTTTTTGAGACCCCTATCATGTTACCCTACCTAAAATTACTTTTCCTCCCTCTACCATAATGATAAGACATTCTATGTAGCCTCAACCCCTCATTAACTACCTTTACCTATCCTCTACACACATTCTTACCCTACCCTTTCAGTACCTATCCTCCTTCACCACATTATTATTTATTCTACCATAATTTTAGCACTCATAATTTTAATGACTCCAATAATGAAATACCATTATTAAATGTTTTTCTACATCATTAACACTATGTGATTTCAGTGAAAATTGGACGTTGTTGTAAGCGAATGTAAAATCCATGGATGAGATGTGTGGTGAATATATGCTATGATTTATGTACACTCGAGCTACTGCACACTACTATGTCATATCATGAAATGTTTCCTCACTTATGAACTAAAGGGTTGGTTTATTTATGGAATTCAATAAATATTCATTGAATTGTTCAATGATTGAACACTTTAATAGGTGTAACATAAGAGTGACATGAAATAGAACCAGATTAATGTCTATATGGTTGAAAATATTCATGAAACGAAGGGTATAAATAATGGCTATATAATTGGATGTGATCCACTATTACTGGGTGTGAGATAATTTTGAGCCATAGTTAAATCTATCTTCCTTTATTAAGTGTGTTCACCATTCTATGAAGGTATAATCACCCCATCAAATATTTGAGGATTCTATTGATATGATCAAGGATACATCATTAAATGTATCACCTTGTAGGTAGATTTATTTTGTTCACCACTCTTCATGATCTTCCTCCAATGCACTCTATCAAATTTGAAAACAGAAACTGCTACAATGGATGAATATTAAGTGTTATGTTATACTATATTTTTCTATTATATTTACATGTTTGATTCTTGAAGGTAGATTCACCGTGTTTTGAGATGCTTTCCAATACCTGTGATCATTAGATGATAAAATTAAACTCACCATTCCAATCCACCAAAAGAAATATATTTCTACATATTTCCCATTATAACTCAACACAGTAAGCAACATAATTCCTTATACTTTATCAACATTCATTATTTTTCAAAATATTTCTCTTAAATCTAAAAATATCAACTGGAATTCAACTGTTCATAATTATACTCTATAATAATGTTTCAAACTCATATCCCAATCCCCGATTCATCTACCCCTTGGGTGGTAATATCCTTAAACTACACTTCAAGAGTTTCAATATTCTTTAATAACCATATAAATATTACCATATATCTTTCACTATATGTATAAATTATTTTCATAGATTGGACCTTCCTCTTCATGGGTTGATACCTACTCTTTATGGGATGACAAAAAATAAAAAAATCAATAATTACTTTCTTATAATAGTATCATAAAAAATATATAGGGTTAAAAGTGGCCCAAAGACCCTAGAACCACATAGTGAAGGGTTTGGACCAAATGGCGAAGTAGTAAATTGAGGATTGTTACACACCCTCTACCCTCTCTCAAAATCTAACATCTATCCCCACCACCTCTCCCTCTATATCTCCCACATATCCCTATATACCCCTCTCCCTTCCCTTATATCTCTCTTCCTAACCCAATCCAAATCCCCATATTCCTCCCTTAACGCTATTTGACTTGACTCTTACAATATATCCTAATTTATTACTCTATTCCTTGATTTTCTAGTCCCCCATCATGTTACCCTATCTTCAACGACTTTTTCACTACCCCCACAATAATAAGCCCTTTAATATTGCATAAAACCCTCATTAATTACATTTACCCTTCAAATCCAAAAATTATACCCCTACCCTTTCTTTACCTCCCCTATTTCACCCATTATTATTTTTTATACCATACTTTCACCTACCATATCTATAATGAGTCCAAGAAAGCAAGACCATTATTAAATTTTTTTCAACAATATTTAATTGTAAGAACCCCGATCTTATTTTCAGGTATGTTATCCTTTTCTGGTATTTTTATGGAAAAGAGGAGTTTCTAGAAATATCTTAAGTACTTGTCGTGTACTTTACGAGTACACGCCATGTAATTGGTTATCATGGGTTGCCGGGCGCTGGCCATGTAACGGCCATGCACACGACCATGTGTGGTGACCTAGAGACAACTTAATGTGGGGGTCAGTTAAGGCATGCACACACCATGTACTTTGTTCTCATTAAATGGACCTGGGTCACGTCTAATTTGTAGAAGTTCCTTTTCACCTTCGTAAACCGAGAGCATCCGCATGACAGAGATCCTTCCCCGAGCCCCTGATCGCGCATCCGTTCTCCAAATCAAACTCTGTCAGTTGCGTTGGAATCAGATTAGTGAGTTCTCTCTTCTTATTGAACCTCATTTCCAGATTTCTATTATCTCATGAGTTATCCTTGTTTGAATGTTTTAGATGTTTTTATAGATCTACCACATTCTAGGTCGATCCAAGGGCCGACACCAGGGTATATCGATCGTACGACACTGAGGTAGGTAGTTGCTACTTTTCTATAGATAGTCTTTGAGTTATATGTGCCAGAGTGCCCAATAACCTTGTTTAGGGTATTGAGTGTTTATAGTTTTTATCCTAGCTATTGCCTTCTTTTCATTGTTCATTTGGATAAAGGTTAATTATTTGTGAATAGTTTTAACTTTGTCATGATATGGATGTTTTCCCCATGTTTTTTTGTTTTGACCATTTGGTCTAGCTTGCCTATTATGTTTATGTACTTTCCATTCCTAGAATTGTTTGGTTGAAGAGATTTCTTTTATCTGATTTGTTTTTCCATGCCTTGTAGATTTTTATCCAAGTAATACTTGAGGTTTACTTTGGCTATTGATTATCATTTGTGTACATTTTCATTACACGGGGCTACGAGAACATGGTGTAGTGAGACCATAGGGGAAATTGACGTTGAGTGGTTTCCCAGAGTGTCTGTTATAATTATCAGGTTGTGAGACCATAGGGGGGATTGAGGATGAGTGCTCTATCAGAGTGTCTATAGATACGTTATGAGTCCACAAGAGGAATTGCCATTGAGTGTTTCCTCACAGTGTTTGTAGTTTACCAATACAAGACTATATGGGGAATTGATGGTGAGTTCTTCCAAAGAGAGTCTTGGCTTTATGCTTCTTGTAAATTGAATCAGATGGGTTAGGCTATGAGAACTACCTAGAGGGTTACCTAAGATTAATGGCTGAACCAAAGAGGATAGGTTGTGAGAACATTCCTAGAGGTTTGCTTGTATTTGATTTTGGTTGGTTGAATTGTTTATTGTAAATTGAATATATTGAAACTGTAGGACTGTTTACTTTTGAGTACTTCCGTGTTTACTGCTTATTTTTCTTATTTCCTGCTATATATATTCATTGACTGTTAGGAACAGTTCTTTTGGTGGTTTCCTACTGGGATTCGTCTCACACCTTGTTTGGGTCATGATTTTGGGCCTAATCAGATTATATTGTTGTATGTCTAGATAAGGGAAATCACCCTTCTACTTTAGGTACATGACTTCTTGGAGCTGGAGAGCATGAGACCAAGATGAAGCTTGCAATGCTGAGGAGTTGTTTACTTTATTTTCTATTGTACTTTGTACTTGTACTGTATTTTAGAATTGTGATGTGTTTGGATTCATTTCTTAGACATATGTATCATGCATCATTTTATATATGTGATCTAGTTATATCTACTTCATGTATTCCATTGTTTATTGTTTTATGGTATTATATTTTTTCTGCTATTGCTATATGTTTACTTCTACCATGTTAATCTTCCAATGAGGGCATAATTTCCCCATTAGCACACACAAGGCCGTCACTACTAGTCGACAACCTCTGACCTTTGGGGAAATGCACTTGATGCCATGTGACCAACTAGGTATAGGGCGCCTCTAGGCGGCTCCTAAAACCAGGAGGTTACATGAATCACAAAAGAATATGATGTATAATTTTATATAATTATGAAATAAAACTATTTCACAAATGTTACACATTGAAATTCACACCATCTATGCATATTGAAAGATTATTATAGAAATATTACATAATCATCATTTTTTTAAATAATTAGAAGTTACATAGTTAATCAAAAAATATAACTTGTTTCTTGAAACCCGTATTGAACCTAATTATTCTCATAACAAGTGATAATTTTGAAAATAATAGTGAACATATAAATATTTATAAGGCGTTAAACACAAGATAAACTAAAATAAGTTTTAATGAAATAAAAAATTGAAACCAATTCAAATAGGATCATACATATTTATACATGAAAGAATGGTGTCAATAAAATAATCATGAAATTTTTTTAAATATAATATTCATATATGCAATGAAACTATTATGAGTTCATACCATAATGAAAAGGTTCCCTTACACAATCCTATAACATAATTTTAACAAAGAAAAAATCTTTCATAATTTTCATTTAAATATTATATAATTTAGAGACCACTCATCCATATATGTAATATGAAAAAAAATAACATGGAAAAAATACGTAAAAAATATCCCCTATAATCCAAAAGGTTCTTGAGAAACAATAATTCTAATATTTACTTGAAAAATAATAACCCAAGGTGTAAAAAAATAAAAGGGTGGAATATTAAACTATGATAATGAACCCAATAAACAGAAATATTATATACCCCAACATCCTCTTTTTTATAATAACTAAAGACTCATTTTGCTAATATTTTGGATGCCTTTTGTGTATTTTTTAATAAATTTTATATTAAATTTTATCCTTACGCATGGTATAATGTTTTTCTAATCATAACTATCTCTTACCATTACATCTGGTGGAGGTAACTCCTTTTTATTATGAGTTGTGTAAGGGTAGTGAATTGATTCCTTGAGTTTTTATAAGGGTATATTGAAATATATATATTTTGAGTAATGGTAATATTGGAAATTCATGTGTGTAAAGAAATATTTATATGAGTTTATTAAGGGTAAATATGGTTCTACGTGAAAGAATCCTGATTTTCAAAAAGGATGTTTGTGGGTAAAGCCCCCGAATGTAAGGGTAAAACCTCACTATATAAGGGTAACCCCTCACTATGTAATGGTAGGACCTTGAGTATAGGAGTTGTGTAAGGGTTATCCATGTTTATCCATATTTCATATGGGTAATGTGTATCATGGGTAAGGGTATTTCCTTGGCTACGTAAGGGTAGCTTGAGATTCCTAAGAGGTACATAAGTGTAAACTCAGGTTTTCCATCCTTATGTAAAGGTATCCCTTAGTCACTTTATGGTATCACAACCACTACATAAGGGTGTTTCCTTAGTTTGAAAGGATATGTAAGGGTAACCCAGTACCTTATGATACACCCATGATCTGTGAATGGGTAAAGAAATATTACCCTAGCACAAAGCACTTTTTGGGAGAAAAAAAATAAAAACGTGGGTTTCCATTCTTCTTCTTCCATCTCGACCCTATAACTCATTTGTACATTTTTAAATGATGGAAATTGATTCATTAACCCATTTACAAATAGTAACTCCTTTTTAAATTTTTTTTAAACATTTTATATTCATGATTTCATTAAAATTCATAATTAAATGATTATTTTAATTTGGGGTTTTAATTTTTTCATATCAGAATGCCCAATGAATTTTTTTTAAATACACGAAACCTTTTTTTCTTCAATTCCTTCCGTCCTTTTAAGTAGAGTTTGGAGTATCTTACTACTGGGTGATCAATAAGACTATGTTAGTGGTGGTTCTTCCATTCTTACTATTCATAGAGCTTCTATGATTGTTGTTTCATATTCCACTTTAGATTTCCTGTAATATTATAATTATGGTATGTGATTTTTTATGGCAATTACTATCAATTTAAACCCTTTCTTCTTGTTTAATCTAAAATGGATTCTAGTTTATTTTAAATGTTGTATTTTATTCTCTGATAAATCATTTTAAAATGGTATTGGTTGTGTGATGAAATTACTTGGAAAATAGATTTTAAATTAAAGTGTGATTTAAAAAAATGTCCCTGACTTGAAATGAATGATTTGAAGCATAATTTTGATGAGATGAATTGGTGTGAAATTTTTTATGATTTGAAATGAGATTATTTAAAATGAGATGATTTAAAATGAGATGATTTAAAATGATATTATTTTAAATTAGTTGAAATTAATGACATAATTTTTTAATTAAAACCATATGATATTGGATTTTGAAATGAATGGCATGGTTTTTTAAATGAATGTCATGGTTTTGAAACCTGAAAAGTGGAGTTGATTTGAAATGATTGATTTGATGATTTGTAGATGATTGAAATGAAAGATATCCCAAAGCTTAGTAGATTAATTCAATGGACATGAGAACCTCGTTAGTTATGTGGAGGTTATGCACGCTATAACTGATTTGACGATGACTACAACATTAAAAACCTGATGGGGCGTGGTAAAGGATGAATTATTTATGGATGAATTCATATTTTCCTAGTCTTGAGCAAAGGGATGTGTGTACACATTTGGATTCATAATTCACTAAGGCTATTTTTACATAATAACATTAATTTACTAACTAACCCTTGAGAACTATATCCATGGTGTGATGATTTAAAAATTATTACATGGAAATGGTCAAAATAAATATTTTAGTCCTTCCTGTTTTGATATAGATTGTTATACAGGCATGTATTGGTACAAATGCGTATATTTTCTTATTTTGATATATTTGATTATATCTACCTATTTTATATAGTTTATTATATCTTCCTATTTTGATATAGATAATTATATCTACCTATTTTGATAAATAATTTTACATTATATTGATTTGATATAAATTCATTTTGAAACCTATTTTAATCTATCCATTTAAATCATTTACAAAAAAAACTATTTTAATTTTTTAGAGGTTTGAATTCCATATTTTATTTAAAATTAATTAAAAATGATAAATTTGATATGGAATAACTTATGAAATGAATTAGTTAAATAATACTAGGATTTTTTTCTCACACCCTACCTTTTTCATTCAGGATTTTATCAGTTTATCTTATACAAGATACAAGAAAAAGTGTAAGCACCACTTAAAGGTGGTTGTTGTTCTTGTCTAGAAGGAATATATAATTTTTTGTGGCTAGTGGAGTATGTGATACACTTATAGTATGAGGTTTCTGGGTATATTTATCTATGGTATTGACTAATGTCTATGGTTTATCTTCCATCTTAAGACTTGTATCCTCTTCTTTTGATATTTCAGTCAGTTTGGATTTTCTTTCAATTTCATATGTTTTTAATTGTGGTTATTGGGAGAAATAAATGCCCTATTATCCTTTCTAGTACCCTAGTTCTTACCACCAGCCCATAGGGATTAGGAACACCCTTTGGGTTAGTGTAAAATCAAGTCAGGTTTCAGTTCTGATGGTATCCCCCATCGGTTCACTAAAAATAGCATCAGAGAAAGTTTGTTCTAAAAATAAAGTGATTTTCCTTGAAATCCCTTAGGTTATTTGGTATATTTTTTGTTATAAAAAATATTAAGAATGTGTTGGGAATCAATATATAGTTCTTGAGTGTGTTCTAGATCACTAACTCTTCATGATGATACTTTATTTTCTAGGGAAAGTAGGGACTCGAGTATTTATTTTGAGTTTTTGGTTTTTGGATGATAAATGATATTTAGACTCCTTTGTGATTATATTTTATTTTGGAAATATATTATGACTTTTTTATTGTAATGTATAGATAATCAGGGACACTCTATACCTTCATGACTTTTTAAACCATGAGGAATCCATATGGTTGATCTAGAAGTCAATCTAGAAACTATTGTGAGGTTGGTGTATGGTTTAACAACCCATTAATCAAATCCATGAACTGTTCTAATTAAATCCTATACATGATACCTTATAAATTTTCTTCTAAAATTATCTTCATGATGTATGGGTTATTTTTTAGGGTTAAGGGTGTGGATTTTTTCTGCCATTTTTGGGTTTCATCAACATTAATCCCTTTTGTAAGGAATTTAAATCCTTTGTGAAAACCAAATTGTGGTTAATAAAAAATTATTTCAATTATTTGAAAACTATTTTTAAATAACCCAAAAAATGTTTCTAATGAAATTTTTGGTTTGGTAAACTTATTTCCAAAGACTCTTGTTTGAGGTGATAATAAAATGTTTTAAAATTAAATTTTGGTTTATTATGGATTTATAATTAAATTATTATTTTTGAAAAAATGATATTAATGTTTTTGAAACCATGTAATAATTTCAATGTGTGGGTAAATTATTTTTCTGAAATTAGGATGACTATATATCAAGATTTTAAATTTTGAAGAAAAGTTTAATGTTTATTAAATAAGGAAATACTATGCACTTTGTGGCTAATCATGCTTTGATAAAACTGTTTTGTGACCTATTTGACATATTTTTGGATTGTTTGTATTTTTATTCAAGTTTTGTATGGTGATTTATTTGATGACCACGTGTTTCATTATGTCCAAATATGTCTCCATGAAATTACTTCAATAATGATAGAATATTTTTTCATCGGTCCTGTCTTCATAGAATTCCTTCACATTTTTTAGATACCTCGTCTCTAGTCGATGACTCTTCCCAGATTTTAAATTGAGTGGTGGAGTCAGAGTCTTTCCAGTCATTGGACCCCAACCATGTATTCTTTGATCATTATCCACCTTTATATGGCTGTGAGTGGAGTTCCCCTAAAGTAATGATGTCATAAACAGACCCAACATGGCTTGCCTATCTGGAGGAAGGATGAGCCACAACTACCCCAAGGACACCTTTATAAGGATAGAAACAAAAACCAAATGAAGTAATTAAATTGGAGGTATTTATCTAAAGTTCTTGTATGCATTCATCTAACCATATCTATAAAAAAGTACAGAGGAATAAAAATAAATGATTGTAACATCTATAGTAAAAACCTTACATGTTATAACCTCTAGAGAAAAAAAATTGAACAACAACATAATAAGTAAAATAAAGGTAAAGATACACTTCTAATTTGAACATATTTCCCAAACTGACAATAAATGGAAAATAATGGAAGATGCGAGATCCCAAATCCTGATCTCAAAGTCATGAATATTGTATGAAATGAAATTCATATCCCTTTGTTTTGTCAAAGTAATTTTTTTGACTTTTCCATTGTCTACATAGTATAGAACGTGTGAAGACAAATCCCATGTAGGGGTGAGTATATAAGTACCTATTAGGAAAACCTAAAAACCAAATGGGATAAAGGTAGGTATCTAACCCCAATGTAAGAGAGAAATGAATCTGAACATCATAAATATATATATCCTCATATAATAAACCCATTCAAGAGAGAAATGAGATATTCCTCTCATTTACAATCCCAGAAATGGGTCTTATAAAAGATCCCAAGGTCCATCATCAATGATCATAATCTCAAGTGATTATATGATAAATTCATAAACAGGACCAACACCCTAGAATGGCTGGGAAGTACCATCTCTATATCCATGAGTAGAATATGGAGGACTCACACCCATGTGAAACAAGGGAGTAACATATTTATGGATAGAGGACCTGCACCCTGGTGAAATAGGAGTGTGTCCCCTTTAAATTAGTTTAATTATTATGAAAGACCTATTATCTAGTATGAAATGGTATTATTGCATCCTTGGATATAGGGAAATTTCCCTTATTGGGATAGGGGAGTTCCAGTTTTGTATCAATACAACGATTATGGAGGACCTGTGCCATGGTGCGATGTAGGGGTATCATCTCTATCAATAAAGGAGCCACAACCTGGAGTAACATGGGAGTGTCACCTATGTATATTTATATAAATTATATAGGACCCATGACATGGTACGGTAGGGGAGTTCTATCTACGTGGATATATGAACCATACCCTGGTGCAACATGGGAGTTCCGACTCTATATATGTATATAGAGTATGGAGTTCCCACACCTTAGTGCGGTAGGGCATTACCATATATGTGGATAGATGACCCTAACATTGGTATGATAAGGAAGTTTTATCTCTTTTTATTTAAAATGATTATGAAGGACCTTCATCCTAATGTAACATAGGAGTACCCTCTCCATGGATAGAAGACCTGTACCTTAGTGTGATAAGGGTGTGATTCCTCTTTCTGAATTTTCCAATGATCATGGTTGACTAATCCAAATTTTTATAATCACCTAAAGGAGGATAACACTCAAAATATCTCACATAATAACTCAAAATACCCTAATAATTCTACCATCACATTTTACATGAAAAAAAACTTAGGATAAACTATTCACGAGCCATAATCTGAGTCTGGACAAAAGCTTGATGAGCGCATGAGGCTCCCCATTGGTCCATGGAGATAAAACACAAAACAAATAATATGTTATAATAAAAATCCATGAATGGAAAAAGTATTCATACTATTGTGGTCCTTGTAGAAAGAAACTCATGATATTCTATTCACTTTCCCAAATTGGACACATTGTAAAAAACATATTGTTCAATAACACTCGCGTACGTCACTTCGTGGGCCCGATCCATGAGTCTGAATGAAATAAAAAATATTGTTCCTAAAACATATTCATCAATATCATGTCTCAATTCTAAATAAATTTCTTCATCTTTGCCCCATATGAATTATTTATATCAAATACTAGATTCTGTAAAAACAACCATAATAATAATAATAATAATAATAATATTATTATTATTAATGAAAACTTTGTGGACCCAATACACCAGTTAAAAAAAAGTGTTAGACAATGTTCTTGAATTGAATGCCTCTATATTTGTGTCATGATTCCATAGATGGTTTGCCAATCCAATATTGTGTAAAGTAGATACATCAAATACTAGATTCCATAAAAACAAAAAACAAAAAAAAATTACTTTTATTATTTGATTATTTATGCAACTAATCCCTAATATTGAATTAAATATTCATCATTGGTCTTGAATCATCTGTCTCGATACCATGATCGTAATGCCACATGCATATCTTCAATTCTATGTCAGATGAAGAAGCTACAATAAAATTAAGGTTTTGATAAGAAAAATAGTGATAGTAATATTTTATATTATTATTATTAATCTATTTAAAACCATTTTAAGATAAAGATATCCACCCCAATATACCCACCATTCACACAGCCCCCACTAATATCCCATTTAGATCACTCTCATTTAATTCCTTTCATACTATTATGATTGTAAAACTTATTTAATAATTTAAGAGGAAAGACAAGTCATGCTCCCTATTGACGCTCCTTTCCGTCACAGAGTCTAACGACTGAAAAAGGGGAATACCTTAACACAAAGTGATTCATCTTCTAAAGAAACATCAAAAATCGACAAAGGCATGAACAAGGATTTCTTTAAGCATGGGCTGCACAAGTTCCAAGCTGGTCCCGCAGGTATACCTGTGCGCCCTATTTGATTTTCACCCAAGGTCTTCAGTAGCCTATAAATAACCCTTGTGGGCCCCCCATTTCGAGGACGAAAAATCCAGAAACTCAGATTTCAGCTCTCAGTGCCCTAGTATTTTCTTGAAGTCTTCCAAACACTTCTAAGGTAATTTCTTACCTAGAATAAAAGATCTAAAGAGTGGGAACAAGGCCTAAGTGTTGAAATTCATCAACACCTACGCGCCTAAGTGTCTAACCCTTAAGGGAAATGGTCACACTTTCATACTGCCTTATTCCTTCAACAGAACCTGTGCACCACCATTTTGTTAGCCATTAGGGATAATACTAAGGGCATAAGCCAAGTCCCTCCCAAGTATTACTCCATTGGTTAACAGGCGCTCAAGTACACCTTTGTCGTGCAGGTATACATTCGCGACCAGGACCTATGCGCCCAAACAGGACTTGCGTGCCTACCTCTTTTTGGGTGTCCCTCATGTCTATTCATCTATTTTCTTCAAATCCACATCTCCTCTTCCCAATTTATCCGTCATAATCCTCTCAAAATACATATATGGCATGATTCCATGGTTGATTTCCTTATCTAAATGAAATTTTGTGGAACATCTCTCAAAACCTAGTGATTTACACATCTTCATGTCAATAAGGTGAGATATTTCATTCATTCAACATCATCTTTTAAGATGAGAAGTTCTGTTAAACTAGGACTTCTTTTCAGGAGTAAGCCCCAGTCCATGTTCTCTTAACTTGGGCCTTCTTTTCAGAATTAAACCACCAGTCCAAGTTCTCTTAACCCTGGCCTTCTTTTTAGGAGTAATCCCCAGTCCAAGTTCTATTAACCTAGGCCTCCTTTTCCTGGGTATGCCCCATTCCAGGATATTTAATCTTGGAATCTTCCTTAGGAGTAATCCCCAACTTCCCAAAAATGGGAATCTTCCTCAGGATTAAGCCCCCAGTTCTCAAATATGGGCATCCTCCTTAAGAGTAAGCCCCAAATTGAAAATTCCCTTCACCTGGGCCTCCTTCTCAGGATTAAGTTCGAGTCATAATTTCTTTTTACCAGTCTCAATTTCTTATAATTTGGACTTCCTTCTCAGGAATAAAACCCAATAATAAGTCCCCTCTAAATTGGGTGTTCTTCTCAAGATTAAGTCCTAAGTTAAGTATCCAAATCTCCATAAAGCACATATACCTTTATGTGCCTTGTTCCCAGGTATCTTTCCTGAAGTAAATCCCAATCCTCATCAATCTTGGGCAGTCATACATATATAATCCCCACATTATTTCTTATGATTGCATCTTTCATGGCACAAATCGTCAGGTTTTACTGATACCTCTTGTTTCTCACTCCGAGCATGTCTCACGTGATCTTAGAACGTAAAAGTAATTATGACATATTTTATTTAGGACATAAACCATGCATAAACTTCATACTTATTCACTCAAACTACATGGGTTATGATTCCTTTTCTAAACAAAGATACGTAGGTAGCCCATCGGCAGGTACGATCCCAACTCTGAAATAATCCATGCCCTTCTGAACGACAATAAACTTCAAGTGCCCCACTGAGTGGATTTAAAACCAGTACGGTTATCATAATGACCAAGAGATATCTATATAATGTATTAAAGGATACCATTGACTAAGAATATCTATAAAATACAGATGATTATATATCAATGAAGAACCTCAAATACTTATAAAAGATTCTCTAAATCTCATACATATCAATCATTGATTGTTAGATCTAAAGGAATGCTCATTTTCATACTTGGTAATTTAATAAACATTCTTGAACATAACTTAAATCTATAAAGAGAGTCCCAGAGTAGAAAATAATTCCCCCCAAAAAGGTGTGATGAGTTTGACCTCCCATCCTCTCGACCAACACAAATTCTTACGCCTCATCGGTTCACAACTAATGAGCACCTAACTTTGGAAAGTAGGTCCAAATGGATATATAATCATTGGATGTTTCCAGTTCTATGAGTAGACCCTTTATAAACCGATTGGAATGTCTGAACCATAAACAAACAAGGTCATCCCCATTTCCATAGGAAACAAAAATGGTGAACCCAACATAAATCCTTAACCATGTTAAAATGATGTTTTACTTATTTGTTAGGCCCCTATTTAAACTCAATAAGAGGGCCAACAAAACAATCAATAACATATGTACTCATCCAGAAGATGCAGTGGCCAAACTTATCTTAATTATGACTGTTATATAAAAAAGGAACTCTTTTCCATGATCTTATGCATTACATAAATGGTTTCTCTAATGTTCACACTTGTGAATGCCTATGCTGTCAATACCTCTACTGCTACTTCTGCTGGATCGTCGTCCACTATGAGGATGAAATCACCTACTCGGCATCTTCAACGCTGGGTATCAAATGCCCTAGTTAAGGAATACCATCGACATAGTACCATTCCGAATCTGGAGGCTGCTCGACAGGCCCTCCAAGTCAATAATTAACCCTGGTTGTCCGGACAGCGACGACCAGCGATCAAGAAGCTGGGGGTGCCAACCACCGTTTCCAACCGTTTTAGGTCGTTATCCTCAGAATGTAGTCACTAGTACCTCCCATATTCTGGATATGTGAATGATAAGGTCACTCAAGGCCTTAATTCAAGGAGACAAGAGTCCTTCCAGCGGGCTCCCATAAACAATCGCCGCTAGATTCGTGCGACAGTGCACTCTCAACATGATGAGGGTATCGCCTTCAAGGGTTCAGCTCAGGTTCCTAAATCCCAATAAGGAAAGAAAAACCACCAGAGGAGAAATCTGGTCAACAGGGAGAATGTTCTTGCTTCTTCCCCTTCCGGAGAAGTCCATCAAACCAACTTGATGGAAAATAATGAGTGGGTATACACACCCGTCCGTCCTGATTTTACTGCCCAACAGACTCGTCTGGCAGCAACATGCCAATCCCACCAGGAAATTACGGTGGAGTATTATGTGTAGGAATATACACCTGTTGATAACTCATTATCTAGTCAGTAGTCTCATCTGACTACAATCAAAGAAGTTGACCAATCTAATATGGTGGCAACTGATAAGTAGGAATATACACCTATTTAAAATCAACAATTCTGTCAGCAGTCTCATCTTCCAGTATTGAAGGAAAATAATCAAACATACTTGATGAGGAATACACAGTAGGCACATACACCTTCCAATGTAAATTAATCCTACCAACAGTCTCATTTGGTAGCATTTATAAAAGTTAGTCGGAAAGTTCTGATGACAAATTTGGAGTAGACTCAACTCTCTGCCCCCACACATGAGTACTATCAGAATTCAACGATAGGAAAAGGAGGACAGAAGTAGGAATACACACCTTCTCCAAGAACGAAATGGACGTATATTCCCATTCTGGCTGCTGAATTCACCAAGCACATTTTGACAGTGGTGAAAGAGTAGAAGAAAATCCCTGCTCATATTCTGAATGCCTATCAGAATATTATAACAGCTTCAGTAGCATCACAGGGAAAGAAATGAAAATCTATCCCTACCAGTGGAGTGACATATCAACAGTTCACTCTAGAACAGACACACACCTCTGTTCCAGTCCAAGAGGGTTGTGGGGAATACTCCCCCATGTCATACAGACAACCAATTTAGGCACATACACCTGATTTGAGTAGTGATAATCATCCTAACCTGACTATTTCTCCTGAGAAGGCATATACACCAGCCCATAATAACCACTTTTGTCAAAAAATGGTTCCTAAAGTGAGTAAGAAGGCGTCTAAGAAAAATAAACATCCAGCACAACCAAGAAATCAAGGGCCAATCTGTAATAAGGCATTGCTCGATGATGGAGTTCTTAAAGCCCCCAGACAATTATCTATTGGAATTCAAGATTCTACTCTCTCATTTCCTAATAGTGGGAACATTAATTACAATGGTCTTCATCAAACACTTCCTCATGAAGGCTTGCTTCATGACAATTTGGCCGATCTCAAAGTATCATCTTCAGATGAATGCGACAAGAACCCTCTGTGTGGCTAAATGATCAAGGAGAAGAAGGTTTCATCTTTTGTTGTAACACACCATGGTGGTCCTCCCCATGATGATGAATTTATCTGTGAAATCCCTCTCCGTAGTAGTAATTTGCATTGTCTAGAAAATTCTTCAAAAGACAATGCAGTAACGAGAAAGCCCTCTTATATAGAGGCACTTGAAAATGTGAAACCAGTCATGTATGATGCTTTATTGATAGTAGGTGAAATACTTTCTCAATCATAGGATAGCTTGGGGTGTAGGTCATTCTCCGAACCACCCATGGTTTATTCATCTTCTAGTTAAGTAAACGAATTCTCTACCAATATTGTTGAATCTGATGAAGTAACAAGGAAGCACCAGATCTGATCTAATTTTGTAGAATAATCTTCATTGAATGATAAAGAGGAAGTGCTGAATATGAGAAACAACTAGAGAATGGTGATGTGCCTGTTATGTTTTGGCCTTTGGCTGACTCACAGTATGACATTCCAGAAATGTTGACAGAAGATTGTATTCACGACATTCGACTCAACATGTGGAAAACTCTTTGTCAATTGAAAAATAAAATATTATCTTATGATGAATATTAAAATCATGTCAATATAATAGAAGGGTTACAACGCAAAATTGATTTGGCCTCTCTCTTAGTTTCTCGATATCCGAAGGCTGAAAAGTAGTAGAGATCCCTTCCGCGTTCATGCCTTGGCGCACTAAAAAGGTTGCATCAGTTAATTACCAATGCCCCATCTGATATTCATATCAGAGGATGGGGTGTTAAGGGAGAACTACATTTCACTGTACTCTCCAGTCAAAAATCCCCGCCGAAAATGGTCTCATGCATTGTTATTGCCCATGGCTGGAGACAACCAATTGGATTTGTTTGTAATCAAAGGCTTGCTCAGGAACAAGCCTCAACTATTTCTTCTCAAAGTCATGCATACAGAGAACAACTTGTTTAATTACTCTTGCATCAGGAAAATGAGAATATATAACATGCTTCTTGTTTAGAGCGTGCACATCATCCTGTGACAGAAGTGTCAGAAATCATCCAACGGTCTTTTGAGCCACGTGATTTGAGTGGGTGTAGGTTGATGCATCCAGCCAATTTCTGGACTAAAGTGTGCAAGATCAGGAGAAATTTTAAGAAAGTATCAGATATAACAACTCAATAACCACCCCATCTTTCCAGATAGGGGAATCTTTTAGCCCAACCCTTGAAATCAGCAAATCAGATTCGAGGAGTTGAGCAGGAACAACAGGAACAGCCCAAGACCACAGGACTGGGGACTTTTTCAAATCCTCAATCTCTTCCTCAGAGAAAGTCAGTCTTCTGTCGATTAGGGAAGAAGCCACAAGAGGAACGAAGAGCCGAATTATCAGAAGAGTCCCTCCAAATTATGGTTTGTCAAGATGTTCCTACGGGATAAAATCAACAAAAGACAATGTCTCATCAAGGACATGGAAGAAGACAATATCGCAGAAATGCCAATAGAAGGGATGCAATGCGTTATGCATCAATTAAGGTCATTAATTTCATTGTTGCTGATCCCCCAGATGAGGCTCACTTAAAGGGATCAGATGAAGAAGTTCATGCTCAAGAGGCTATGCACATAGAGGAACATGAAGAAGGTGTGCATACACGAAACCAAAGGCTTACCCAGAATATAGGTATTCCTTCAAGTAACCAACTTCCCCCTCTCTAAAAGGAGTCCAACAAGTGGAAAATAAAGAACCAGGTTACATTCCACCCTCCCTCTAGAAAATTCCAATCACTCTCACTAGAGAAAATATTTTCAAAATAGGAGGAAGAAATGAAGGAATTAAGAAGTTTGAATGCAGAACTACTTCAAGGTAATCTTCCTCCTAAGCATGTTGGAGTCATTCAACCAAGGGAATTTGTTGTAGCTACTGAGATGGATCAAGAGTATCCTCCTTTACCAGTACACCCTCACAGCTCTAGTCCTATGGGTCATGTACAACAACAATCGGTGGTTCTACCATAAGTTACAGTACCATCTACCACACCTGTCTAAGCTCCAATTATTTCACCGGCTCAGGTCCAAGCTCAAACAGATGTTTCTCAAAAGTTAATAACTACCATTGAGTTATTAACAGATCGGTTGGAAGTTATTGAGAGAAGGTGTGCACAAATTCAACCAGAAAAGAGATCTTACCCTGAATGGGTTGATGCAATTCCTCCCCCATAATATTTTTCAGGTACCACATTCCAAATATTTAATGGTTCGAGAGACCCATAGAAACACTTAACACATTTTGTTTCTCGTTGTGATCCTATGATGGGAACCCCTCAGCAACAAGAAGCAGTTAAGATCAGGTGTTTTGTATAGTCATTACAAGGGCCTTCTTTTGTCTGGTATACAAGCTTGCGATACCGGTCAATTTCTGGGTGGGAGGATCTCCGTCAACGATTCCTTCTTCAATTCAGCTCAACCATGCCAAAGAAAAAAAAAATTGATCTTAAAAATTGTAATAAAACGGAGAATGAAAGAGTTTCAGATTTCATTTCTTGCTGGAAGGGATTAACATATTCCCTAAGATTAGCACTCCCTGAAGAAGTGTTGTTGCAAATCTGTGTGGAAAATTTGCATAATGAATTACGCACACCGTTGATCCGTGTGAAATACAAAGGAGGGTTTCGAGACCTTACATCGATCGCTCACCAGATCGAAGACTCTCTTACAAAGACTAAGGATAAAACTCGTGTAATTCCATCAGCTCTAGGAAGAAGAATGGGTAATGTATAGACTCCTACAGTTATGCTTAAACAAGAACTTGTACCTGCTTCTACTTCAAAACCTTCATATTATCAAAGGTATCCACCTGCTGAGTGTCAAAAACAGAGGTCATTTCATCAAGACGACCAGATAGATCAAAGACGAAAACAATTTGAGGATTTGAAGAACAATGTTTATTCTTTCTGAAATGAACAAGTTCCTGGTTACTTCATTTTGGCTCTAGAATATAATTTGGTTCAATTGCCAAGGCCCAAAAGGCTGAACAAGGAGATGATGACCGTTCCAACTATTTTCCATTTCATCAGATGTTGGGGAATCTCATTCAGGAGTGTTTTGTCTTCAACGACCTCCTGCAAAAAATCACGGACTCGGGACAAGTCAAATTGAAAGGTTCTCTAGCTCAGGTAGCATGTGTTACTGCTACAGATCCAGAGGAAGAATGCGAGTGACAGGAAGCCAAAAACAAAAATGTGCAGAAATATGATGATTGGATGGTCAGAAAAATCATCAACCGAACTCATGCCATTTTTCGAACGCAATTGAATAAACCAATTGTGTCTTCTGCTATGAATGCCACAACAAAACCCTCTTCATCAGAGGGAAAATCGTCATAGAAACAGCATAATTCAAAGAAAGAGGAACAATCAGAAGAAGATGAGATTGTGTCAAAGCCCAAGTTTCCTTTGACTCTGGAAGATTTTATGCCATCAAATTCAAATCCAAGGGCACCATCCTTCCAAACGGAACAACCTAAATTGGCTAATCAGGAAGAGTCTTCATCAGATTAAGAGTTGATCTTCAGTTAAGTTAATATGATTTACTTAAAAGATCCTTATGCCAGCCACAGATTCTATTTTGATGAGCCTTAGTTCCCTGTATCAAAAAGAGCAATCAAAGTGAATTCCAGAGGTTTGGGATATAGAGGAAGACGTGGATATACCATAAGCCACTATTCCTATACTACCCCTGCTAGAACTGTGTATGCAGCCGAAACTTGTGGCAGAGCCCTTCAACGAGCTCAATATGAACAAGAATGTTCTTCCATGCATGGCAGATTTAGTCCTGGCACAATTATTCTGGAGGATCGGTTGGAGGTTACACCTTCTTCCTCTCAGCATGTAAATAGACCTAGCCGGTCCAATATTCCAAAGCTAGGAGTATTTCCAACTTCAACCCCAATTCATGATGCATCTACCTCCAAATCATCAACTTCTAAGGCACCTATGAAAACACATGTTCCTGTTTGGAAACACAGTCCTTTGGACCAAAAATATGATGTCTTGAAACATTTAGCCCAAGTATCGGCCAAGTTATCAATTCTAGATGCCTTGAACTTATCAAAGGATCTTCGGGAGGCACTCATTGAGGCTTTTTCAAGTCTACAAGAATTTGCAACTGAAATTGCTACAACTGACGTCTACCATGTAGAGAATGATCATGTAGAATGCCATGCAGTGATATCTTTTACAGATGAAGATGAAGAAGATGTCATGCATGGACATATAAGACCTTTGTACTTATCTGGAAAGGTCAATGATGTAGACATACTTAGAGCTTTCATTGATAATGGTTCAAGAGTCAACCTCATCCCCATCCATACACTTCGTCGATTGGGCCTCACCGAATCTGATTTATCTCCTTCTACTTTGATGTTGCAAGGATATGATAAAAATGAACAAGAACCTCTGGAAGAGATCACAATCAGAACTCCGTTTGGATATCTTGTATCCAATTCAGATTTCATTGTTGTTCGACATGACACAACCTTCAATATTTTGTTTGGAAGACCTTGGATACATCAACATGTGGCTATCCCTTCATCATACCATCAATGTCTCAAATATTTTTTCTATGGTCAAATTGGGACATTGTATGGTGATAAAGCCCCATTCAAAACATATGAATATCAATACATTGAGGTGGAATTATATCACATGGAGGGTGAGGAGAAATACACAACAAGAGAGGTTACCAATGTTAATGCTTCATATGGTTAGGAAAAGATTCCAGTAAACCCATTCACACATGTGAGTACAGATTATGTGTTACCTATCAGTAAAATTGACAGGATAGACCTGAATCCAAATACTCTTATGGAAACTTCCATAATGTCAATTATGTATCTATACCATTGTGGATGAACTCAAAGAAATAAATCTGGGTACAAATGAAGATCCACGCCCCACTTTAATTATTGCGGCCATGGCTCTTGAAGAGAAAGAGATGTATGTTTCATTTTTAAAGAAAAATTGAGATATATTTTCTTAGAACTATACAAGATTCCAGGGCTTGATCCTGATGTTTCTACTCATCATTTGGGTTTTCCAAAATAACATCGAGGATTTAAGAAAGCCGCATGAACAACACACCCAACTTATGATTCCAAAATTGAAGCTGAAGTGGATAACCTTATCAAAGATAACTTCATCAGAGAAGTTAAATATCCCAAATGGTTGGCTAATATTGTCCCTGTGAAAAAGAAGAATGGGCAAATTAGAGTTTTCATTGATTTCAGAGATCTTAATCGGCATTTTCCCAAGGATTATTTTCAGGTTCCGATCACATAACATATAATTGATGAAACATCTAGATATGAAGCACTTTACTTCATGGATAGATATTCCAGGTATAATCAAATCTGAATGGATCTAGAAGATGAAAACTATACAGCCTTTGGATCCCCTCTGGGTGTATTTTTCTATCAGGTAATGCCCTTTGGCCTAAAGAATGCAGGTGCAACATATCAGTGTGCCAGTCATGGTATCTTCAAACCCTTTTTAGGGAATTTTGACGAATGTTATATGGAAGATTTGGTGGTTAAATCCATAAAATTTTATAATCACTTGGATGATTTGTAAATCATATTCCACAAACTTAGACAGCACAATTTGAAGATAAACCCCTTAAAATGTGCTTTTGGGGTAACCTCAGGAAAATTTCTCGGCCCTTTTGTACGTCATCGTGGTATCAAAGTCGATCCTGATAAGAAAATGTCAATCCTTGGTATGTCACCTTCTTGAAATTTAACGTAATTGAGTGGAATTCAAGGATACTTAGACTATATTCAGCGTTTCATCACCAATTTGGTAGGTAAAAGTTTACCCTTCACCAAATTGATGAATAAGGTATTCACTTACCAGTGGACTGCAGAATGTCAAGAGGCATTCAATATTATCATGAAGTATCTCTTGATTCCACCGGTATTAATTCCACCTATTGAAGGAAGACCACTTATTCTTTATGTGACAGATTTAGAGTGATCATTTGGTGCCTTCCTTGCCCAGAAGAATGATGTTGGGAATGAAAACAGCCTCTACTATCTCAGTCGGACTATGCTTGAAGCAGAAACCCGATATTCAAGTATTGAAAAGTGCTGCCTAGAATTAATCTTTCCAGTTCATAAGTTGAGACACTACCTACAACATCACGAGGTCCAATTGGTATCTCGCAATAACCCGCTCAAATTTATCCTTATCGATCCAATGCTTACAGGACGTCTCGCAAGGTGGGCAATTATTTTTCAACAATTTGATATCCAGTATGTGTCTCAAAAAGAAACAAAGGGACAAGATCTAGATGATTTACTTGCTGAACATCCTTCAGTAGAAGATACATCTTTAGATACTAAACATCCTGATGAAGAAGAATTCTCTATTCAAGATAATCTTCAAACATGGGAAATTTATTTTGATGGTTCTTCTAGATGTCCAACAGGGAAGAATATGGAAGATCCTAAATTCAACAAAGTTGGGTAAGGAATTGTACTTATTTCATCAGAAAAGGTAGTGCTTCCCTATTCCTTCTTATTGTGGGAAGGTGGTACAAATAATAAAGTAGAATATCAAGATCTCATTGTAGGATTGGAGTTGGCGCTTTAGGAATAAGTGAATCACTTAACGGTGAAAGGAGATTCAGACCTGGTAATCAAACAAGTCAATGTGGATTATTCCATTAGAAAAAAGAGTTAATCCTTTTATATGATTATGTCAGCGAGTTAATGGAGGAATTTCCTCTGGAACTGACATTTTCTTATGTCCCGTGATCAAAAAATGTCCAAGCTGATGCACTGGATAATATACCCATAGCTCTAGAAGATCCAAATTGGGACAAGACAATTATCAGTATTTCCCACTGTCATACAATTCTACCTTATTTTCAAACCAGAACAGAGGAAATCAATGAAATTAGTCCCATTTTTGAACCATATGGTCATACTATGGGATGGATGACACCTATCAGGGAATATCATCAAAATGAAACACTCCCACCTGATAGAGTCGGGAAAGAACAAGTCCGGAAACATGTGGTAAATTATACTCTTTATGAAAGCCCATATCACCTAGGGAAATTCTCTACAAAAGAGGTTTTGATGTAATTCTCTTCAGATGCATTGACAGAGAAGAGACAATGGATATGATGAAATACGTGCATGCAGGAGTATGTGGTGCCCATCAGTCCGTACATAGACTATCTAATCAAATTCGAAGGCTTGGATACTTTTGGCCATCAATGATACAAGATTTTGTTGATTTTACAAAGAAGTGTCATTCTTTCCAAGTATGATCGGACTTCATTCATCATCCCCCAGAGTTGCTTCATACCACTAAATACTCATGGCCATTTTCCACATGGGGAATGGATGTATTAGGACCTTATCTTTCGGCTATATCCAAGCAGTTTATGTATATTCTTACTTCTACTGACTTCTTTTCCAAATGGACTGAGAAAATACCTCTCAAATAAGTTAGTTTTAAAAGCATTTTTAGCTTCATCAAGTCTAACATCATTACCAAATTTGGCGACCCTCATACTATATTGACGGACAATGGCACTAACTTTTGTTCATCTGAGGTAATGAAGTTGTATCAAGAATACAACTTCAAATCCAATCATTCATCCCAGTATCATGCAGTGGACAATGACCAAATAGAATCCTTCAACAAGAATATTTCAAATAGACTGAAAAAGATGGTGGATAAAGATAAGAAATCATGGCTTGATAAACTCTTTCATGCTTTATGGGCTTATCAGACCACCACCCGCACTGCAACGCGGTCAACTCCATATTCATTGGTATATGGAACGGAAGCAGTCTTGCCCATTGAGGTTAAATTACCCTCGCTTAGAGTAGCCATTTGTGATCAGTCATCTATAGATGAACAATCTCAAAAGTGATTGCATGAATTGGAATGATTAGATGAAAAAATATTGAGCACCTTGCACCACATGGAAGTCTATCAGAATCTAATAGCACGAGCTTTCAACAAAAAAGTTCGTCTTTGTTCATTCATTCAAGGAGAATTGGTATTGGTTCTCAGAACTCCAATGATACCAGGAAAGAAACCTCCCAAGATTGAGCAAAAATGGGAAGGACCTTACTCAATACATATGGTCTACTCTAATGGAGTTTATTCTTTAATCTCAATGGATGGAGAACTCATCACGACTCCAACCAATGCCAGATTTCTGAAGAAGTATTTTGTATAACACAAATACATCATTTAGATATATGCATCTGAACTTAAACTATTCGCACCCTCATCCAACATGACGTTAGACTGTATTGTTGCCCAACGTCTAACATGAAATTAAACCGTGCCATCATCCAACATGACGTTAAGCTGTATTTTCCCTCTTACGTCCAAGATACATGATGCTAAATTGTAAAGCACACATACTAGCTACATGACGCTAAACTGTACGACACTCGTCTTAGATATATGACGCTAAACTGTACAGCACCCGTCCTTGCTATATGAAATTAAACTATACAGCTCCCGTCCTTGGTATATGACATTAAACTATACATCCCCTCTTTTTGTCTTTACTGCATGACATTAAGCTGCATAGTCCCCTCCAAAGTCCTTACTGCATGACATTAAAATGAACAGTCCCTTCTTCATCCAACATGACATTAAATTGTGCATCGTTAAGGTTGTTTCTACCTCTTGTTTCTCACACCGAGTATGTCTCACATGATCTTAGAGTAAACTTCAACCATAACACCCTCTCTGGGCCACTAACCATGTGTAAGTCCCGAAACCATTTTTAGGTCGTTGTCCTCAAGAAAAACATGATTACAACTTAATTATTTAATTGAACCACGTGGACTTTGATCCTTTCCTTGTAGGCAGGGTATGTAGGCAACCTCATGAGATTCAAGCCCAAAATGAATCTCTTCCCATCGGTTCACCTTCGTCTCATATGATGTTGATTTGTGAAACCGCCCCCAGAACCAATATTTTTTACATTGGTTCACCATCGTCCTTGCTATATGATGTTAAACTGTTAGCACTATTGTCTTTTTGGACAATAAATGACAACACTCATTCAAACCCTCACCTAAGAGGGAATAATTATTTACACTGATCTCTAATCTTGTTATATTCTAAAGACTACGTGCAAACATGGAAATTCCCGAACCTTTTATCTTTGGTCAAACCATCATTGCACTAAAGTCCCCTTTCACCCTTCACTTGTACGAACCAAATCTGTATAGAGGGTATTTCAAGAACTATGTGCGGCTTGATTCCCATCCTTATGGGATATGTAGGAACATTTGAGCATCCCTCGAATCCAGCCCCATGTCTTTGGTCCTAACCCCAAATTCCACTTTCAATCCTTTGGCTAAAAAGTCCCCCTGTGAAAACATGAATGTGGTATGGAAACCCTGCTCTTCATTCACATCAGGTTTATAAAACACACTGTGTACTCTTTATAATGGTCCGAGCACTATGGCCCTAAACTAAGATCTCCCACACTCTCATCCCACATGACGTTAAAATTTATTTCAAGAACTACGTATATCTTGATTCGCATCCTTATGGGATACGTAGTGAAGTCCAGCACCTCAATTCAGGACCCACCCACAACATGATTATAGTTAGCATTGGTCTGTGTATCTCTACATGCATTGAACAATGACCATTTTGATGTGTCATACTCCTAACCTTAAATACTTACATATCTCCATAATCCTTTTTTCTTGACTTCTAGTCACAAAATGTTTGATACTCCAGAGTTCTTTTCCCTGACTATGCAGCACATGCTCTTAGGTGGTCTTGCATAAGTAGTCTACATAACAGACCTGTCAGCCAAAAGATGCTATTATTTGACTATGCAGCTAATTCCCTTAGGTGGCCCTGCATAATTCAACCCCCTAACGAGTTTGTTAAATTGTGGTAACATCATTCTTGGGAGAAAAACCTCTTTTGTTCTTATTTTTCTTAACGACAATATCTAGGGATCTGCAAAAATAGCCATCCTTAAAATATTTTTTCCATACTCTATTTCATGATCTGAAAGTATTCAAGTCTATGGTTTATACTTCCCTTCCCTATGTTTGGGTTAGACCTTCGTGGGAGTGACATTCATCCAATTCTTTGACAATGTTGATTGGAAATATCCTCTCCATATTCAAGTACCTCTCTCTATACAGAAAACTCTATGATTTTGAAATTTTGAATCTCCATAAACTTCCACTGGATTTTTATCAATAGAAAAGTAAGATTTCTGAGAGTTCTTTTGCCTGAATATGCAGCACGTTCCCTTAGGCGGCCTTGCATAAACAGTCTACATAACAGACCTGTCAGCCAAAAGATTCTATTATTTGACTATACATCCAATTCCCTTAGGAGGCCCTGCATAATTCAACCCCCTAACCGTTTTTTTAAATAATGGTAACTTCACTCTTAGGAAATACTTCTTCTAATGCCTCTTAGTCCTTTTTTCATATCATTTCTCAGATTCTAAATTTATTAAGTCATAGTTTACATTTTCCTCATACTTGAGTGTGGTAATTTGTTTTCAGATAAATTATCGAGGAATTGAGCCAATTTTTATCCCTTCGGTCAAATATATTTTGACCTCAAACATTAGCCTTTTTATGTCCGACGTGCATAACATTAAACTGCAAAAAAAAAAAAGATACGAGAAATTTGAATAAAAGTCAAGTCCCATCTCACTAAACGTACATTTTGTATAATTTAGGTAATATTGAGAAATAAAAGGATTCAATGTTTGTAGGGTTGTTTATAATAATCCTAGAAAAAATCAAACTATGCTTTCTAGGACCATTGGGTTAGGTAAAATTTAAAGCAAGTAGCGAAAGAAGGCATGCACAAATGATTGACGTTGAAAGTGTGTTTCATTTCATGCACAAAAGTTAGAAGGACATCCACATTGTAGAGTCTCTTTTCTTTTTTTAGGGATTACACTATACTTTCAACATAATTTTTCATTTGATTTACGACATCCCGAGATTCATCAGTAGACACTTAATGGTCTTGCACTCGACCAGCTTCACTCTTTTAATCTTGATGGAGTGATTTCTTGGCTTCAGCAATGGATTTCATACCATTTGTTTGAAATGCTTCCAGTGAATTGTTCAGCTGGTCAAGTTCCCCAGTAACCACATATAACTATTACTGAAGGTGTATCTGCTGGAAAACTTTCCCCTTGATCTTATGCTTAAATCCATCAACTTGGCAGCATGATCAACCTCATCTTGGGACATCGCAACCTCAAATTCGCTGATATTGGCAGAAAACCTTACTCTGGTCAGGTCTTGATGATACCTATACTCCTTCTAACTTCATAAGATGACTTGTTTCACCGTGGCATGTATCTCTTGATATCTAAAATTTCCAAGACCCAACATGACGAACATGGATGACAGTCAGGGAATCTTCGATGACAACTCTTCAAGGGGCACTTTAGATATGATCTTCTATATGTTCTGCAATGCCTTGAGACATGAAAATTGGAGCACCTTTTGTACCTATGGATATGATTCGGCATCACTATCAAAAGGGGGAATATAATCTGGAATTAATGAACTTAAAGAAGTCCCATGTTCTTCTCCTTTCTCTATGACCCGTGTTACTTCACTTTATATTCCTATTGGGGCGGAGACTGAGGCTTCACCTCCAGATCTAGCCACTGAAATTAACGGCCCTACATAGCCAATTGAATGTTTTTGGTTAGTTTCAAAGGATGAAAAAATTTGATTAAGTTTTCTTGCAATTTAGGTACAACCAAAAATATTTTTATCTCTTACCCAACGGTAGATCAACAGCAGGAGAAGGCTCCTCCCCATCCTTCCATGATTCATCAGGATTTTCAGGATGAGTTTGAGGAAGCTCTACTGGGTTTAGCTCCACTTGATCCACTATATCTGCAATAGTAGGGTTGTTTATACCCCCTTCAAACATTGGCAGTTTGGTATATTGTTTAGATAGAACAACATATTTGAACCAATCATGGTCAGAGATGTAATAAGAAGTTATTTTAACAGGACGAAGGATAACACTCATATCCAAAATATTCTAAATTACATGGTAATTTAACATGATCTAAAAAATATACAAAAGATGTGCCAAGTTCCATCATTTCATCCAATGTTATCTCAGATTCCTGGTTAGTCTCACCAATGGGAGCATTCGATACGTCTTCTTGGTAACCTTCAGGTCGTGGCCTCTGACCCTGGACAACGTCTTCAGATAAAATTGTGGTGTCAATTTCAGTGGCTGCTAAATGTTCTGGTGTAGGGGTTGAACCTAAATTATCATAGAATGGAAGTCAGTTGATGTTTTCGTTCAACATCTTATAAAGCATTGTTAATTTACTGGAAGCAGGCTCTTCTCTCCGTGCAGTTACAGCAGGAGTGGTACTGGGAATAGATGTTGGCTCCTCTTCAAGAGCAGCCAAGCCAGCATGAACTTGTGACAGTTCCCCAGTACCCTCCGTCGTCCTCAAAGGAGGGTCAATCCTCTTCTTCAAATGGGAAATTGAAGAATCATTTTCAATCCTGAGAAGTATTATGAATCATTTCATGGGTTAAGACTCATGACTATCCAAACGACTTACCACTACTAATAAAACATTTAGCTGTGGACTTCTTCCTTTGATGTCTTTGTTTCTTTGGCTTTTTGGGAGTGATGACATCATCATCTCCAAATACAGAATTTGGAGAATGAAAATCCATATCTAACTCCTCCTCCATGGCCTAATGGGCTGGAGATATCTCGCCCGACTCATGAGGAGATTCATTAGCCCCAATGGTAGTACCACCAGGGCTATACAATGGTGAAGGAACCACATCATTTTCTTTCTTTGCAAGCTGCAGGATGAAGAAAGTAATTTCCTTGAGTAACAAATCTTTAACTAGAATCAAGTTACAATGTAAATAAGGAAAGAGACTAACATCTTCAGGAGCCACGTAATTGTGCCACTCCTCATCACCAGAAGCACCAGTCCCCTCATTGGTTCTACGTTCTACAATTTCCTTCACCCACTTGGTGACATGAATGGAATCATCAGTGGCATATATTAGCATCTCTATCTCTCTGATGTAAGCCCGCAATTCATCAGGGTTATCCTCTAAATGGATATCAGTTGAGGCCCAAATATTCCCTATTTTAGGGACATGTAACCCCTCATACAGATCCATCTAGGCAGTTTCAGCATTGTAATATAAACTCCTCCATGTCTGGACTACCTCTGGTCAGAGATATTCAGTGTGTGTACTATAAGGCTACGAGGAGGGTCCTACAATCATAGACTTCATCTTCTTCCTAGCTCCTGCAACTACAAATAAAGGATAAGAAAATAAGACTTGTTTCTCTATAAATTAATGGTGATTAAATTTCCCCAACGAAGTAACTCACTAGGAGTTGATGGAGTGGGTATTTTGATTCTAATAAGATGATTATATCTGGCACGAGGCCGCTTTGACACATGTCGTTCCTCATCATCCCCATATAGGGAATCTGGTGAGTTAGCCCTAGGTGAGGAACCTGGTGTGTCAGCTCTAGATGGGGAAGAATCACCTTCCAGATGAAGGGTTTCTTTCTCTACCATTCATTTATTTTTTCACACCTGATAAAACGGATGATTCAACACCCCTTCAGGGAATGATGCTATCCAGTTCTCAGCATACCATGTATTCACGTTACTCGCCGCTTTATCAACTGGTAGATCAAAAACTGCCCCGGTATTCTCCATAGATGTCAGAAACCATAATTGTTGGGCAACCATCAAATGTTGCTTAGACCCGACATCCACAGGAGGGGATACAATAGTCTGCTGCAGACACTTGAATTGGCGTGAAAATCTGTATGGAGCATAGGCCTCGCCTATAATCTCTTTGTCAATCCTGGTGGCCATTACACCATCTCTGTAAGCCATCATGTACAACCTCAATTCCCGGATGGTTGTTCCATCATCAACAATCCGCCCGATTGGTGGGTTTCCATAAGGAAAGAAATTGAATAAATTTTACATTCTCAGCCTCACCTTAATATCATAAATGTTGAGAGCTAACAGAGAAACTCTAGAAAATTCTTGCACTGATGGTCTGAAAGATATTCCAGGAATCTGTACTCCGTTCTATGCAACGTATCTCCTGAAATGAGTGGTGATCCATCCCCAAAAAACATGGAATGGTCCCACTATTCTCAAAGGAGACTTACCCATAAATACATGGAGTAATATCCTTTGAATCTTTTCCAAAATGGGGGTGGTCAACCCAACCATTTTCTTCTCAGCCAACTTGGATGCAACAACGAAGGTCCCTAGCCTGATGCCTCCCTTTGAATCCCTGACTGGTAGAAGATAAGCACTGAGCCACAAAGCTAAGAAGCCTCCCATATGGGTCTTTTTGGGATTATCTGATCCACTTCATACCCCCAGTTACCAAATTCTCATTCTTCTAGAGTCAGTCAGAATTTTCCATAAGCACCCATATTCTCTATTTTAGGGAAAATAGTAGGATGAGTACAGTTGGGACACTCCCCCTTTTTCCTGGTAAGAAACATATCCATCCACTCCTATGGATGAATATCCTTTCTAGAATGAGTTTTGGAGGTCTTGGAATTCTTGATCTTATAGAGGATTTTCAATAATTCCCAAGCCAAAGACAGAGTCTTCTCGAAATTATTCCTTGTCGCCTTGGGAAGGATGAATTCATCCTACATGTCACCCAGAATTGGAGCCCCTAGATCTTATAGATATCCCAAAAAATGATGCCTATTTCTCCATTAGTCAGATGGAATGAATTGGTTTCTGGGCTCCAGCAGCTGATTAGCTCCGACACAAAGTCATCATTCCTATAAACATATGTCTGCCCAGCCCAGACAACTTCATATATTGCAGCTCCTTTCAGATCCTCGACAATCTCTGTAAAAGTTTGGAACACCCAATATGCCCACATCCAAGTTGGATTCACACCTCCTCCAGGACGGAAGTCCCAACTCCACTTCCAGCCATTGGATTGATCCATCTGAGAATTTATGAAGATTGAAGGATGACAATGGGGTTGCCGCTCAGGCTTGTGAGGTTTCAGATCTAGGGAACAAGGGCTATGATGCATTATGTAGGCCTTCTCCATTGATCCAGTATTAATAAATTCTTCTCCACTTGATATATTTTCTGAAGAAAAATTGGTGTAAGTCTGAAACCAAGAATGCGGAAGATAATTCTTTGACTCTATAATATTGACGTCTTGCAGATGACCATGCCCATATAGAGGCAAGTAGATGCTCTGTGGAAAGTTAAGATGATACTTCTTCAAGTAGTTGGCCAAATATGGAAGAGTTCAGTCGTAGATATCATAGTAATCATGGCCAATAACGTTCATCATGTCATCAATTCTCTTGCTATCCAGTTCATTAGCCATTCCAATTCTTATAGGATCCCCTGAATCTGCCCAAAGGTTGAATAATTAACTATTAATTAAGTTGATTTTTCATAAATTTTTTGAACAAAAGTGAAAAAATGTCTATGGAATTAATGCGTGCAATTCCAATGTTGGCGCAAAATTGTAACTGTGTCACGTAGGTTTTGGCACCCAGGCATCACTGCACAGGTCAAAATACATATGCAGAAGTGCGACACGTACAGAAGCAATGAAACCGTAGAAAATCAGCAACCTGCGCGACGAGAGAAACCTGCGCGGTGAGAGATCAAAAGCGTTCAAATCCAAGTACTTTGCGTGAGAATGGTGCACCTATTTATAGGCCAGGCTGCACCCTGCGCGCTGAGGCCTACACGGCTCTCACCTATGCGGCGCTATCTGCTCGGTCAGAACTTGCGCGCCACAATTGCATAGTTTTCCTCTTTACCTCAGAGTCACATCCTACTTCCTTTCAGATCCAACTCTGAGAGGGGAATTTTTTTGACGCTCCTTTCCGTCACAGAGTCTAATGACTGAAAAAGGGGAATACCTTAACATAAATTGATTCATCCTTTGAAGAAACATAAAATGTTGAAAAAGTAATGAACAAGTATTTCTTTAAGCATGGGCCACACAAGTTCCAAGATGGTCGTGTAGGTATACCTGCGTGCCAAATTTTGGGCGTGCAGGTGACCTATGTGCCCTATTTGATTTTCACCCAAGGTCTTCAGCAGCCTAAAAATACCCCTTGTGGGCCCCCATTTCGAAGACGAAAAATCCAGAAACTCAGATTTCATCTCTCGGTGCCCTAGTCTCTTCTTGAAGTCTTCCGAACACTTCTAAGGCAATTTATTACCTAGAATGGAAGATCTAAAGAGGGGGAACAAGACCAAAGTGTTGAAATTCATCAACACCTGCGTGCCTAAGTGTCTAACCCTTATGAGAAGTGGTCACACTTGCGCGCCGCCTTAGTCCTTCAATAGAACCAGCAAGCCACCCTTTTGCTAGCCTTTAGGGATAATACTAAGGTCTTGAGCCAAGTATCACCCAAGTATTACCCCATTGGTTAACAGGAATGCAAGTACACCTGTGTCGCGCAGGTATACTTGCGCCACCAGGACCTGTGCACCCAAACAGGACCTGCGTGCCTACCTCTTTTTGGGTGTCCCTCCTATCTATTCATCTTTTTTATTCAAATCTACATCTCCTCTTCAATATTTGGCCTTCAGAACCCTCTTCAAAGACATTTATGGCATGATTCCTTGGTTGGATTCCTTATCTGAAAGGAATTATGTGGAACATCTCTCAAAATCTAGTGATTTACATATCTTCATGTCACTAAGGTGAGAGATTTCATTCATTCATCCTCATCCTTTAAGACGAGAAGTTCTATTAAACTGGGCCTTCTTTTTAAGAGTAAGCCCCAGTCCAAGTTCTCTTAACCTAGGCCTTCTTTTCATGAGTAAGCCCCAGTCCATGTTCTCTTAACCTAGACCTTATTTTCAGGAGTAATCCATAGTCCATGTTCTCTTAACCAGGGCCTTCTTTTCAGGATTATGCCCCAGTCCAAGTTCTATTAACCTGGGCATCCTTTTCCAGGGTAAGCCCCCGTCCAAGATATTTAATCTGGGCATCTTCCATAGGAGTAAGCCCCAAGTTCCCAAATTTGGGCATCTTTCTCAGGAGTAAGCCCCAAGTTCCCAAATATGGGCATCCACCTTAGGAGTAAGCCCCAAATTCCAAATTCCCTTAACCTGGGTCTCCTTCTCATGATTAATTCCCAGTCATAATTTCTCTTAACCAGTCTTAATTTATATTGATTTGGACTTCCTTCTCAGGAATAAAACCCAATCATAAGTACCCTCGAATTTGGACATCCCTCTCAGGATTAAGTCCTAAGTTAAGTATCCAAATCTCCATAAATCACATATACCTTTATAGACTTTGTTCTCGGGTTTCTTCCCTGAAGTAAATCCCAATCCTCATCTATCTTGGGTAGTTATACATATATAATCCCCACATTATTTCTAATGATTGCATCTTTCGTGGCACAAATCATCAGGTTTTACTGATACCTCTTATTTCTCACACCGAGCATGACTCATGTGAGCTTAGAGTGTAAAAGTAATTGTGAAATCTTTTTTTTGGTCCCTCAACCATGCATAAACTTCATACTTATTCACTCGAACTATGTGGGTTTTGATTAATTTTCTAAACAAAGATACGTAGGTAGCCCATCTGCGAGTACGATCCCAACTCTGAAATAATCCATGTCCTTCTGAACGACAATAAACTTCAATTTCCCCACTAAGTGGCTTTAAAACCAGTATGGTTATCATAATGACCAGGATATCTCTATATAATTTATTAAAGGATAACATTGACTAAGAATATCTATCAAATAATGATTATTCTCTATCGATGAAGAACCTCAAAGACATATAAAATATTCTCTAAATCTCATACATATCAATCATTGATTGTTAGATCTAAATTAAAGCTCATTTTCATACATGGTAATTTAATAAGGATTCACGAACATAACTTAAATATATAAAGAGAGTCCCAGAGTAGACAATAATTCCCCCCAAAAAGGTGTGATGAGTCCGATCTCCCATCCTCTCGACCAATGAAAATTATTAAGCCTCATCGGTTCACAACTAATGAGCACATACCTTTGGAAAGTAGGTCCAAATAGATATAGAATCATTGGATGTTTCCAGTTCTACAAAGAAACCCATTAGAAACCGATTGGAATGTTTGAACCTTAAACAAATAAGGTGATCCCCATTTTCAGAGGAAACACTCCCCAATCCCCTTAAAGAATGAGAAGATTGAATTCCTAAGGGGAAATAACTTTTGAATGTTGTTTCACCCCACTTCTATTTTATTATAATATTATTACCATTAATAATATTAAAATAATTCAAGTCCCCCTTCATGCTGGATCTCATGTGTACAAGGGTACCAACACCCCTCTATCTCCTCCTTATTATAATTATTATTAATAATATTTATAGAATGTTATTGTTATTAAAAATAATAATAAAACACATTGGATTCCATCATCACTGGTAACCATATTCTGGCCATCCTATTCTCATAAACATCAATCAATGCTCCTCGGAAGAGAGCCGCTCAATATGACTCACTAACGACTGATACCTGATCCAAAGTTGAGTTTTCATCATAACCGCTACACCTCCATCGCATCTCCAAAATCCAATTTTGAACTCATTATCATGATCTATTCTTCCAAATAAGAAACTCATACTTTTTGGTATTCTTGGATATCATTGAATAACTATTCAATTGATATATGATGACAAACACTAAGAAAAGAGGGAGAAATGAACCAACCAAAAAGGTGATAATCATCATTGTCTAATGTGATATCAACCATTGATTGATAGGGGAAGAATCATGTTTGATATCATAATATAATAAGATAAATAATTGGTTTTAAAAAATCAATTTATTGATTGGGTTAATTTGAAGGAATTAATAAACCAAATATCAATGAAGATAATTAATACATGATCAATCTTTTAATTAAAAGGGAAAAATAAAAAATAGGCATTACCTACCTCAATATTGAACCAATTTTTGGTGGAAAACATCTTTATTGAGAATGAGGATGATTCTTTGTGTCTGCTACCTATTGATTCTCCTTGATTTGATCACTGATCGACATCCGATATTGATACGCCAACAAATTTCATCTGAGATCCCCTAAAAAAACTCACATGATTATGTGACTAACCTTTTTATAATTTCGTAATGAAATAATTATAGAGGTTTTGATTTATGACATATAAATTAAAATAAATATTTTAATCATTTATTTTAATTTAAATTCACCTGTCGATGACTGGTTGATCTGAGCGTCTAACACCGAACAACTTTAGGTCATGCCAAGGGAAAAACCAAAACATTAGATTCAACCATGGTTTCACATTTTTTATTTGAGAATCAATTAAGGAGACATTATATTATCTTTTAAACATATTTCACTATGGATATAAACTTTATTTAATATTTTTATAAAATTAATTATGGGCTCACTAGTCCATAGAATCTTGTGTCATCTCCGTTCCATGCTCTAAAAATATTTATTAATATATTTCAATGTCTTATAAGGAAAAAATAGAGGGTCTATATTATTTTTTTCATCAAAAAATTGCATCCCCAAAAAAGCACAAACTATGAAAAAATGTGGGCATACTGAGCTCTCAACAGGGCCACCCGCTCCCACGAGCTCCCACGATAGATTTTTATGCTTCCAAAAAACATGAACCAAAGAAAAATACTCTCCCAAGTAGGGTAATTATTTAATAGTTAACAACATCACTGGATGTTTGAAAATGGAAACTGCACTCATATAACATAACCTTCCTAGTTTAATAACATAAAATGTGTCTTGAACATAACTCTTTAGTTGCAACATGTTGAGAAAAAAAGAAACAAAAACTAGTATAGTTACAAGGTGAAGTGATACACCACCTCACTAACTAGACACAACCATAAGAAAATGGGAATATGATCCTTAGAAATGTTTCATATTCCTAGCCTAATCTTTATGGTCCTTGATGTGGTATGATATCTCTGAATAGATGATCTCCTCAGTGAACTCCAAAGTCAACTATCATCATTCGACAAATGAATCTAGACTTTTTCTGGGTAGTAACCATCCACCCATAGATAAACTAAACCCCTTCCACAACCATCACTAAACCAACCTTCAGTGTCTCTTGTACTCCATCATAAACACCGATCACATATTGATGTCATCAAATGAGACTACCACAAACTTATCCCTAAAGGGTTAAAGATACATTCCACAATTCTTACAACTATACTAAAGAGTATAACACATTGAAGGGTATCACCATGAAATCAAAATGTCCATAGTGTATTTGAAAATCCACTTATGGTATATCCTACTCTAAAACCAGAGCTAGATATAACCTATCATGAGGTCAAATGAGGAGAAACACTTCTCCAAAATCCACTGGTCAAGGAAAACAATGATTCTCATCAGAGGATAATATTACTTTCATCAGATGGTTCAAGTGACACAAATTAACAGTCAACCTCAAGCACTCATTTTACTCTTTATAAAACTATATTCGTTTCTGAGGTGAAAATATTAGGTATTAAAAAAACACCTTTATCTGCAAACTCCATTCTACACCTTCAGCTTATGATGCTCATGGGGTTCCATGTGATATGATATTGAAAAAAATCAAGGGTGGTCCCTAGTTCCAGTCCTTGAAAAACCATAACATTCATTGTCGAGGTAAACTCGGAATGCCTCTTGAAAATAAATTCTCATACTCTACCACTACTATAAGAAAACCAAATCTCATAACATCCACTACTCAATAGGTATAACCATCCCACTAATAAGAAGATGGTTTTAGCCTCACATGCATGATCTCATCCTAATCTTCCTAGTATCTCACTATATCAAAGAGTAAAACATCATCCCAACATGATGAAAACACCACCACACTCACTGGTGAAAAAAACTAAGCATGTATGGTAGGAAACCATCCCATACTAAAGAAAATATCATAGGGTCTCACTGCCACTATAAAGAGATTCCACACAAGTATCTATAGCTCTTGAGAGTTAGGATACACTGTCTATAGAGGCAAGTGATCATTAATCCTACTTATAGGATCCTAAAACACTAGGTTCGAGAAAAAAAAGTTCCACTAGTTTCACTAGGTCTCAAATAAGGATTATTGTTAGGGATAAAAGAGATCATAAATATAGGTGAAAACTACATCTGGGATAGTCAAGACACATGTGATACCTTGAACCACACATGAAGCCACTATGATCTCATACTAATTAGAACTCACTACATTCCATCCCATCTTATTTACTACAACCAGGGATTTATCTAACACCTTACCACAATGAACAACCTATAATACACAAGTGAGAGGAACTCATCGACCACACCTCGACACTATTCTATATGGCCGACAATGAAACACCCGTGTGGATTTTGAATCACATATTGGTGGGGGAATTATACCTCTATCTTTCATGTCAAAATTTAAGTGAAACCTCACAAACACAAGGCTCTATCCACACCGAAATCTCCCGAGAAAATAATCAAAAAAAGAAGAAAAAATAGTGTCTCATACCTTGATCTAATAGTGCTATAAAAAAGTTGATGGAACCCATATAATACCTAAAACACTACTGAATCCATCTCCTATGGAAATCTTAGATTCCGACCACTATCTTATCAGGCCTAGTGTGGTCCACCTATGGGTTCTATTAGCATAATCAAAAAAAGTCACCGATCACTTCGTACAACTCACCCAGCTCCTCCATCACGTTTTCCACCCCACAGACCTCATTTGTCTAGCCAATACCTCTTCATAGATGGTTCATAGACCTCCTATTTGAATATAGAAAGACTGGTAGAAAAATACCATGTGAGATATCCATACAAATCATAAACATATAAATGATCACGACTCATTGGGCTGAGCTATTCCCATGGTCTCCTTGAATGACGGTTCCTACTACAATGAGACCTATGTCGCACGCCTGCTAGCGGTGTGTTATAATAAACCTATATACTAGGATATCCCAAACTTTTATGCTCATTATACATAAAAAAAATTCTTCACAACATCATCCAACATGAAAGGATCCATCCATGACTCATTATGACATGTTTCAGCCACCAAAACCAATAGAGGTGGATATACAAGATGATTAATATGAGAAAGGGCCACCTGATTACCAGCATAATGAAATACCACCTCATGACTAAGTCTCTTCATAGTGGCTTCATCACTCATTAGGTCATACTCCACAATTCTGCCGAAACCTCCCTGAATACAATCATGGAAACATCATGAATATTAATCAAGATATACCTTATATAGATGTGTGTATATATATATAAATTTGGGGATCTGAATCAAGAAGAACTAGTTTACTGCTTTTCTTGAAGGGCTCTCTTGTAAGAGTTTTTTTGGAATCTGAATGTGCAGTATCTAAACTGATTTTGACTTGGTCTGCAGTTGACAGCTGGTTTAGTTCTGCATTTTGGTTTGGAAAGTGCACACTCTACCTAGATTGTTTTGTTGCTTGCTGATGACTGCTTCAAGGATGGGCTATTTTCTGGATCCTGTTTCAGATTGGTGACTTTTATATTATGGTTGACAGCTTGTATAATGCTGAATTTTGGTTTGGAAAGTGCACTCTCTACCTGGATTAGCTTGTTGCTTGCTGATGATTGCTTCAAGGATGGGCTCTTGTCTGGATTCTGTTTCAGATTGGTGACTTTTACAATATGGGTATGGATTTCTTGAATTTCATTGTACCCCTTCTGCTTCCCTGCTGGTGTATGAACAGTACACCTCGTGTTTGTACTTCATCTCTTTTTGCATTTAATAAATTCCTTTGATGACAAGAATTAGGAAACCAGTTCATGTCATCACCTTCTTTAAAAAAGATATATGAGAGACATTGACTCTGAATATCAATTCCCCGACCACCGAATGTGGTCAAATGCATCCAAGTATCCCTAATATCCTCCAATACCATAGTTGACCTATTTTTCATCCACAGAAGAAATAATATGTTTAGGAAAAGCCCATGAAAGGGTGATAATATACATACCCAGTATGATGACCAAAAAAATAAAGTTTGATTAATATAATAAATGACATAGATATTCATATCATCCCAAAGTAATAGGGTAAAAAACAAAATCTAAAAAATGTATATATATACATCATCATATAATAAACTCAGTTTATATAAAAATGGTATCTTTATCTCCCATACCAACCTAGAAAAGAGTATACTAACAGTTCTTAAGGTCCATTGTTGAGTCTAGGTATCTTGCGTGCCTATCCATAGAAGTCACAAGGAGGTACCATTCCATAGTACAATAAGAAATTTCGATTTATATATCTGTTCATAGAACATGGAGGACCCAGTCCCTAGTCTGATAGGGGAGTACCATCTTTATGGATAGAGGACCCACACCCTTATGGGAAAGGGGAGTGCCACCTCTATATCTATAGATTTAGTATGTAGGACCAACACCATGGTACTATAAGGGAGTACACTATTCATGCATAGAGGACCCACACCCTTGTGAGATAGGGGAGTGAAACCTCTGTATCTATACAAAAAGTACGGAGAACCCATGGCTTTATCTGACATGGGTGCACTATCTATATGGATAAAGGAATCATTCCAAAGTGTAATAGGGGAGTACTTCCTCTATCTATGTACATCAATTATTATGGACCCTCACCCTGGTGTGATAGGGGAGTGTCATCTCTGTATCTCTTAATCGAATATGGAGGACACATGCCATAGTGCAACAAAGGATCACCATATTCCTGGATATAGGAATCACAACCTAGTATGATGGGGGGTGGGGATACCTCCTCTTTGTGTGTACAATGAGTATAGAGGACCCATTTCCTAATGTGAAAAGGGTGTACTTAATCAATGGATAGAGGACCCACGCCCTGGTGTGGATGAAGAGTGCTACCTCTATCTGAACTATCTGATGATCCCACTTGATCAATGATACTATTGACTTCTCTTCATTATTTTCACTAGACATGGGTTTTGGTATGCGAGTATCCTATCCTGATTATTTTTTCATGTACAACATAATGGAAATTCTTAATGACACTATTGATCATCACCTAAAAAAGAATCACATATGTAACATCTCATATCATTACCCTAAAAGAACATTGATGGTTTCCATTATGTTGTACATGAATAAATAATCAGGATAGGATACTCACATACAAAAACCCGAGTCTGGTGAAAATCATGAAGAGAAGTCAAAGCACATCATTGGTCCATTGATATAAAAAATTAAACCACCAGTATGTTATCTTCGAAGGCCCTAAAAGGAAAAAATATAATATAATTATGATAGTTACAATAAAACTCAGGATAGTCTATTCACTTTAAAAAATCAGACACCCAATCAAAAACACAATTCTCTATAAAATGCATGCACATCCCTTCATGGGACTGATCCATGAGTCTGAATTAGATACTTGAAATTGGTCATGAAACATCTTCCTCAATATTAGATTCTCAATTTCGTAGACAGTTCCTCATTCCGACACCATATGTATAAGTTATGTTAGATACTAGATACCATAGCAATAATGATTATAATAATATTATTAATATTGGAAGAATTATGGACCGGATCCATGAGTCAGAAAAGGGTATCCATCATTGGTCTGGATTAACTAACTCAATATCAGGGTCCTGATTCCATAGAAGGGTTGTCAGTCTGACACCATATGAGGATGATACATTAGATAACCGATTTATAATAATAATAATAATAATAATAATAATAATAATAATATTATTATTATTATTATTATTATTGGGTGTTTCATGGACCCAATTCATGATCATGAATTAAATATTCATTATATATCTTGAATCATCTATCTCGATACTAGGATCTTGATGCCATAGACGGATCAACAATCTGATGCCTCACAGTGATGTTACAAATTAATTAATGTTTTAGCAAAAATAATAATTATAATATTTTCTATTATTATTATTATTGATGTTTTTATACCTTATTGAGAGTATTAGTTCCACCCCCAATCTCCCCCACCCTTTATGCTTCCCCCACTAAGCTCCCATTTAAAGCCGATCAATTTAATTACTTTTCTATTTTTATTATCATTATAAAACTTATTCAGAGTTTTAAGGGGAAATCCAATCCATTATCCCCCCTTCCCTTTACACATTATCAGTGTGCATGCCTAAGGAGAAATCCCTTTTTAATTTTGATTCACCCAACTTTTGTTTTATTATAATATTTTTATCATTAATAATAATAATATAATTCAACTTCACCTTCATGTTGGATCTTATGCGTACAAGGGTAATGATGACCCTCTATCTCTTATATATTATAATTTAAATTATTAATAATTATCTAATTTTATTATTATTGAAAATAATAATAACACACACTGGATTCCATCATTGTCGGTGGCTAGATTCCAGGAACATGATTCTTAGAAACATCAATCACTACTCCTATATAGAGATCAACTAAATATATCTCCCAAACCACCGATACTCGATCCAAGGTCAGGTTCCTATCATCACCACTACAGCTCCGTTGAATCCCCAAAATCTAAATTTCAAATAGTGACCATGATCCTTTGTTCCAAATAATGAATTCCCAATCATCATTATTCTTGGATATTATGGAATCAATTGTTAATAACTTATAGATGATGAATGCCAAGAACAGTGGGAGAAAGACCCATAACACAATGGTGATAAAAATGGTTGACCAATGCGATCCTAATGAGTGATATAGAGATCAATAATAATGTGTTATCACATGACATAACAAAATAAAAAATTAATTTTAAAAAAAAATTATTCAACGGGCTAATGTGAAAGGATAAATGAATCATAGATCAAATTAGATAATTAATGCATGGTCAATATTTTAATCAAAATGGTGACATATAAAATTGAGAATCCCTTCCTCATGATTGGATCAATAATTGGTGAAGAACGTGATCTCTAGTGATGAGGATGATCTACTGCATTTGAGGCCTATCGATTCACCTCGATCCAATCACTGATCATCATACGATCTTGATCCACCAAAAAAGGCCATCAGAGATCCCTTAAAAACCTTCAAGGGTTATGGGACATTCATGAATAAATTTCATAATGATATATTTATATGTAATTTTTTAGAATATCTAAATTAAAATAAATAATTTAATCATTTATTTAATTCAAATTCACCAACCAATGACTACCACATCCAAAAATTCAAGGCCAATCAGGATTATTTCATAACTATGTTAGACACCCCACAAATAACTCAATTTTAATCTAATATTTCAGATATGAGACTCTATTCATGAGATATTCCATTTTATTTTAAAATATGTTTGTGCTTGACATAATATATATTTAATATTTTTATAAAATTAATTTTGGGATCACCATGCCTCAGAATCACACATCATATTAGCCACAATTTGAAAAAATATTTATTAATATATTTAAAATTCATACTAGGTAATAATATAGTCGCCAAAAATGAATTGGCTAGAAGAAGTTGTGGATATCATTTATTATCCCAACACTCGTGATGCTTTGTGAGCCAAATATATCCTAGCCTTTTTTAAAGGACCTATATGAGAGTGGTGGGATGTCGTGATTCCTTATTGTATGAATAAAACAATTTTGTGAGAATTATTAAATTCAGTATTAATTTAGTGTATATATCCCAAATAAGTGTGGGAGGATAATGATCCTGATCTCTTGAGTTTCATTCAATTTGATCTATCAGCTATAGTGTATTTTATGAAATTCTCAAGTTTGGTATGTTTCTTACCTGAGTTTTCTAATGATGACTCCCTTAAGGAAAAGTCTTCAACCAAACCTTAGAAACACTATGATTGTAGTTTTTCTATTCAATTTACATTGGCGCATGAAATGGCCTTATAATCTAAAGTGTATATATAGATAAATGAAAATTAAGAGTAGAATGACACATTAATGGTTTGATTAGGTGGGTATGTCTAGTCTGATGGATTGTAAAATTTGGTTGAGTAGGGATAATATTATCAAGAAAATATGAGTCATTTCATGTGATTCTAGTGTGGATCACCTTGTTTGTGATGTCACATGGCATCCTAACACATTACTTTACTAATTTTGTGAGTTGGATAAGTTTTAGATGAGTATTACAGAGAATCAGTGGAGGATAGAGGTGGAGTAAAGGTGCTACAAGAATGTAAAGTCAAGAATGGTTTTTCATGTTGTGAATTTATGGTTCACATCTTATGTATCTGGATAGTTTCATGACGTGTATGTGGGATAAGGGGTATCCCCTGAGATAAATTCACATTGTGAAATTAGAATTATTGATGACAAATAAAATGAGACTGATCTAATGTTTTATTTTCGGAAAAGTTGGAATTTTTGTGAAACCTGTGGATTACACACTATGAAAGGTTTACACAACATTAAAGTGACATTATTTTTGTTTTTAAATCTGTTTTCTTATCAAATTATTTTCTTTCAGGCATACCCCTTCCTCCTCTCTCAATTGTGTATGTAAAAACCCAATCTTTTATAAATGAAAATTCCTCTTGATATAATTAAATGTATTATTAGGTAAACTAGTTATATAAAATATGGACTTCTTTGGTTTTATTTTTTTAATTTTAAATTACCAATAAGAAAAGCTAGTGTTTCTAATATAGTCAATGAACAGTGACAACATGATTAGTATAAATATAGGGCTTTAACAAATCCAATTTACATAGACAAAGGAAGCTATGTCCTCATCTAGTAGAATTACTCCATACAAAGCCCATTTGTTGTAGCTCATAAAGGATATACATTCACTGGGCTTCGCTCTTGACTAATACCAAGCTGAGATTCAACACGTTAACCTTGAATAGAACTGCCTATATGAGAAGTAGAAGTTGATAGAGATTACCACCCGAGCGATGTTATCTGAGAAACCCCAAGAGTCTTCCAACATCGCAGAACTTACCCGTAGGTCTTATGTGGGTTTTATAAAAGTTTATTTCTCAAGAAACTATCACTTTGATTATTTACTTTATTTTTTGTATAAGTAATATATATTCATTTCTTTATTGTTACTTTGTAAATGGGTTTTAATGCAGAAATAGAATTTTATGTTAATATTCAATTAAGAATTCTATTTTTTATTAATTAAAGGATTTTTTTAATTAAGTAATATTTTTATATTATTATTACTAAATTAATTTTTATTAAATATTAATGATCATTTAATTTTAATGAATACTATTGTAATTTTTATTATGGTTTGAAAACTGTTTTTGTCAAAACACATGAATTTTCAATAAATGTTGTTTCTTATTTTAAAAGTGAAAATTCAAATATTTTGAAATTTATTTAGATAAAATGAATATTATTTTTCGAATCAGGTCATCAAAATTTTCCAATGGGGAATTTTTCAAAATTTTATGAGACAGTCGAATTTTCTGGTAAGAATTAATTACCGTTAAAATGTATAATGTGTTTTATGTCATCATAATGACCCAATAGTGATGTAATAAAATACTATAAAATGTTGTTTTCTCCAATATATTTCTTACCTTTAAAATAATGTGATTTTATATTTTTTAGATTAATTTTATGGTTCCTTAGTGGACCCTATGAAACTTATAAAACATTTTAACTTTTATAATGATTTCCTTGAGAGTGTGAATAACCTCCACATAAGAAAGCATAATATTTTAAGAAGTTTTACCATTCTAATTATGAAATAATTATTTATATTCCCCTTTGGAAAAAACCATGGGCAAAAACCATGGTTTGGTTTGTGGTTTTGATTAGTTTAATGTGCGGTGTCTAAAACCTAAATAATAAATAATTCCCTCTATTTTACTATATAAAGCCACCCTTGATCCCACTTCTATTCACTAAAAACCCTTATATAACGTCCCTACCCTTACCAAAACTCTATAAAAGCCTCCAAAGGTACCCCAAGCTCCGAAGAATCCTCTATCAATGCCCTCCCAAGCCTTTGGGATCACACTTCCCCGAAAGGGATTTTTTGTCTCTCATTTTTGTCCATATTTCCTTATGTAGTTATCCCCTTGTATTTCCAATTATAAATTATGTGGTATAATTTATTACCTCCACTATACTTACCTACTTATTTTTGATGGATTATATACCCCCTTCTCTCTCATTAATTTCTCCCATGTACACCCATTACCACGCTGGAATTCCTTAAGGGATTTCTCTCTCCTCATTTACATTCAAGAAATATTTTTTAATTATGAATATAAATTTAATTAAAAATGTTGGGAAATGTATCAATATGATACCCTTAATTTACATTTCATGTACATGTGATGATACACCCCTTTCTTTCTCATCAACTATTTTTATGAATTTTAATGTCACACCATTATGCTGCCAAAATTGCTTCGTGATTTTCGAAGCCAATGTCATTGTGTAGTGAATACCATGCCCATTTCTCTATCATGGGTATTAACATTTATGAACATTTAATTATTTATTATAGAGTTTCATTTATTAATTTCACATTCCTTTATCATGGAATAAATGATAATGTTTAATGAATCCATGTTATATGATCTATGTGGCACACTTATGCCTGAAATGAAGTGATTAAGAAAGACACACCCTAATAGCACTCCAATGTATAGGGTAAAGATTAGTATCATGATAAGTCAATTGAAATGAGGTTTTAATCAAGATAATTATAGTGCAATTAGTTTTTACTCATGATCAATGTGAAATGATCCTTGGATCATACTAATATCATGTTAAATTTTGATGCCACATTTCCATGTTATGATAATCAAGCTATACCATGCCATTATGTTCATGTTTCTCTTATGATACATTGATAAGAATATAGCCTAACATGTATTATATTCTTCATGTTATGCCTTGTTTACTCCATTTCTGGGATTCATTTCTCACCCTTTTTATGCATGTCCTCAGGTTATCCCATGCAATGCTAAGTACGAAGGAATTTTGTGGTCATGTAAAAGAAGTTTTTAATAAATATGTTGGGTTTTATGTTATAATTTGTTGTGTAATGTTCCCAATTTCCTAATACACTAGAACTATAGATCCTCAGAGTTTTATTGAGTGCATGGTTATGTAACTAATCATGTATATCTGTCTAATAAAGAGTAGTGTTGATATAGTTGGTATAATAGGAGAGGTTTAGTTATTTTTGGGATTACGATTAGAACACCCTAGTGAAAGCATTAGAGAAAAGGCTAAGTATAATAAAAACATTCATAAGTTTTGGTTACTATTAAGTAAGTGGTTTATCATGAAAAAACCTCCTTTCCTAGATACAAGATGGTAGAGGTGGATCTGGAACATATTTATCTGGGGTTAAAACCTGAAAACACCACTTTAAGCTAGACTCGAATGAGAACTGGTGCATGACAATAGGACATGCTGCAGTCTTGGTTACGAAACTCCTAGGAGATATGATTAGTTAAATTCATAATCTTAGTACAAAACATTATTAATGGAATAAAATGAATCTATGAATATATGTTGGGAATTAGATCATGGATAAAAAATATTGAAGCCAATAAATTCAGAAGTTAAGAAAAAAAATGTAATTTATAAGTCAAATATTTTTATTTGTATTACCTTTTATATGTTACCCCAAAATTTCTTTTATTTTATCCGAGGTTCAGTAATGGAAGTACTAAAGATGACAACCAATTTGAAGATCAATGTTATGATTGTTCTTATGAGATTCAAAATCCTATGTGAGTGGGAATCACAAAAATTGTCACAATACTCTCTCAATTAAATCATGTTTTGAATAGAAACATTGGTCAAGAGGAACGTTCAACCCCACCAATAATGAACAAGTCACAATCAAGAGCTTTACTAAAAAAAGGCCTCCTACTTTTAATAGAAAATCAGATCCCTCAATTGTTGAACAATGGATCAACTCCATTGAAATGTTCTTATCCATCCTTTAATGTTATGAAAAAGAGAAGTTTCTTCTGGCTACTTATTGTATGGAAGGTGAATTTGATAAATGGTGGACATTGATAAAAAATAACAAGCCCAAGGAGGATATCGAGGCATTAGGATGGAAGGATTATTGGAAAATGTTTTTTGATAAATATTTTCCTCGCACCCTCCGATATAAGATGAAAATGGACTTCCCTTCCCACAAGAAAAATGATGACGAATCCATCAGAGGTTATGAGGAAAACATCACAAGTCTTTCACAATTTTTCCCTGACATTTTCGTTACCCTCGAATTCAAGGTTAACCGCTTCTTTGGTGGGCTAAAACATAGCCTACGAAAATCCATAGTGATCCATGACTTCGAGAGCAATGAAGATATTGACTGATGTTCCCTCAAAGTCAAGATGGAGATTTGAGAATCTCAGGGGTATCATTGGCATAAGAATTATAAGGTGGAATATAATTTTGGTGGTCTAATGGATTAATCAAATGTTTCTCAGAAATTACAGCACCCCACATGCCAATGGTGTAGAAAAAGAACCTCAAAAATTTCCTAAAGGGGAAGAGGAAATGCTTTAGGGGTTGAAGAGAAGGGAACCTGGCTATTACCTATCAATAAGAAAAACATAATACTTCAACAGTAGAGAGTAATGCTCCACAAGACCCTCAATGTACTATTCATTTCTTCAACTGCAAAGAACTAGGTCACTTTTCAAACTAGTTCCCTGAGCTAAGGGGTTTTGATGGAAACCATAAACCTCCAAGGCAGTAAGGGAAATCTTTTTTACATGACTACCTCAAAAATGAACCCCAAAAAAAAAGTGGTGACATGTATTCTAGTAAATCATTCCGGAATAGAAGATGTACTTTTTGATTCTGGTTATACATAATATTTTATATCCCAAATTCTTGTTAGATCAATCCCAAAACTACCACAAATCACGGAAGTAATGATGTCAGTGAGAACAAAAAATGGGGAAATCATTATATCCCATGAATATAACTTCTTCCCTATCATAATTTATGGATTTAAAATCCTAGGGAACTACGTCATACTCCCTCTAGTGTAATTTTATGCAATTATTGGCATGTCTTGGGTTTCCTTATATAGAGACAACATAAATTTATGTGAGAGGGAAATCAATATCCATATGGAGAATTGGCCCCCAATTCTATAAAAGTTCAAGGAGGATGGATCTTATTTCACCCCATCATCACAAGAATTGATATTACTGCCCTATGGGAACACATATCCTTCCCAGATGATTGATTCTATATAATCAAATATCCTTGAATACATATCTATTGTGATGGAATTCATTGAAGTGTTTCCCAAGGAATTGCATGGTCTTACTCCTAGAAGAGATGTTGAATTCTAGATTGATATTATACCTAGGGTGTTTAAAATATCCATGTTTCCATATAGAATAGCTATTGTGGAGATTGAGAAGCTGAATAAACAACTACAAGATAATCTGGATAAAGGGTTTATACACCCAAGTGCTTCACCATGGGTAGCACCATTCCTCTTCGTCTAGTAGAAGGATGGGTAAATAAGTCTTGACATTGATTATCATGACCTCAATAAAATCACGATAAAGAATAATTATCCTATTCCTTGAATTGATGAATTGTTCTATCAACTACATGGAGAACAATACTTCTCCAAGGTGGATTTGTAGTTAGGATATGACCAAGTAAGGGTGAAGAAGGAGGATATCTCAAGACCACTTTTCATACAAGATACTAGCACAATGAATTAATAGTAATTCATTTCAAACTCACTAATTATCCAAAAATCTTCATGGAATTGATGAATAGATTATTTATAGATTACCTCGAAAAATTTGTGGTCATCTTTATAGATGATATTCTAATATACATCAAAACTAAGGAGGAGCATGAGGAGTAACTAAGCACTGTACTGGAGACCTTGAGAAATGATAAGCTCTATGAAAACTATAGCAAGTGTGAGTTATGGTTTAAGGAGGTCTCATTCTTTGGTCATATCATCACAATCAATGGGATATATGTGGATCCCACCACGATAGCTTCAATTGAGGGATGGCCAAGGCCAACATCAGTAATAGATATCTGTAGCTTACTAGGGTTAGTTGGATATTATTGCTGATTTGTGATAAATTTCCCATGATTGTACAACCCTCTTACCAATATAACTTGGAAGCGAGTAAATTTTTCTTAGAGTGATGAATGAGAATATAGCTTCAAGTAGTTGAAAAAGAAGCTTATCACTGTGCTCGTTCTCACACTACCCACAAGTGGAGAATTTTTTTTGGTATTTAGTGATGATTAGAAGAAGGTAATGGGTTGGGTGTTGTTGCAAAATGACAATGTCATAGATTATTTTTCAAGGAAATTGAATGTTCATGAGAAAAACTATCCAACACATGATCAGGAGTTGGCTGTAGTAATCTTCGCTTTGAAAATTTTGGGACATTACCTCTTTGGGGAGAAGTGTGAGATATAAACGGATCACAAAAGACTCAAGTATATATTCAGACAGAAATTGTTGAACATTCACCAATGAATATGGTTAGAGCTCATCAAAGACTATGACTTCTCAATCCATTACCACCCTACGAAAATGAACAAGGTGGTAGATACTCTATTTAGAAAGTACCCAACAATTCTATAATAGATTAGAATTGAAAATGATACAATATTCTTATATTTAATGAATATGGACATGGGAATCATAAATAAGAGAACATCATAAATCCTTTCATAAATGATTGCTCAACCATCTCTTTTGGAAATATTAAAGGATCCATAAAATGATGATGTGGGAACTCGGAAGAAAGTGGAAACTATCAGAAAAGGGAAATCCTCAACGTTCAACGTTAATGAAGAAGGAATTCTGAGATTTGGGTAAAGACTATGTGTTCTATCAAATCCAAAGTTAAAGAATTAACTTTTGGATGATGCACATAGTTCAAATTTCTCCCTTCACCCAGGAATCACAAAGATGCATTGATATGTCCGAGAGAATTATTAGAGGGATACCATGAAGAAAGGGATAGTTGGGTATACATCAAAGTGTCTGGTATGATAACAAGTGAAAGCTAAGAGAAGAAGTCTAAAAGTATGATGAGACCATTATCCATTCCAGCCGGGAAATGGGAGAACATCTACATGGACTTTTTACCATACTTTTTATGACATCCAAATGAAAAATGCTATCTCGGTTGCTATGGATCATCTTACAATGAATGCACACTTCATTTCAATTTGAGAGGATTTATCTTTGAATCAACTGGCATAAATATATATCATAGAAGTGGTAGGGTTGTATGGAGTACCACTATCTATTGTATCTGATCGAGATCCAAGATTCACCTATATGTTTTGGAAGAGTCTTCAACATTTTCTAAAAACTGAGCTGAACTTCAGTATCGCTTATCATCCTCAAACTGATGGAAAATCTGAGTGGACTATCCAAACACTTAAGGAAATGTTGATTGCATTCTCAATGGACTTCAAAGGAGTATGGAATCATCATCTTCCTCTGGATGAGTTCTCTTAAAATAGTAGTTTCCACTTAAGCATCCAAATGAATCCTTATGAATCCCTTTATGGGAAGATATGAATAACACCAACATGTTGAGATAAAGTTGGGGAGAAAAAACTCCTAGGTCCAGAAATGGTCAATGAAAAGGTAGATAAGGTTAAGACCATCCAACCGCACATTAAAGATGCTCAGATTTGACAAAAGAGCTATGGTGATGATCGTCAATGAGACCAAGATTTTGATGTTAGATATAAGTTATTCCTCCTCATATCACCGTGTAAGAGAGTTATGCAATTTTTTAAGAAGGGAATGCTTACTCCAAGGTACATCTTCCCTTTTGAGATCCTTGATCTCATTGAAGTAGTGGCCTATCGACTAGAACTCACATCGAAACTATCTCAAGTACGTGATGTATTCCATGTATCACTCTTAAGGATGTACATATTTGACCCATCACATGTACTCAATCTAGATGAGGTACCATTTGATAATGATCTCTCATATGAAGAGAAACTGGTGAATATCATTGATTATAGGAAACTTTTTCTACAAAATAATACAATTCACTTCATCAAGGTGTAGTGGAGAAACCAAATGTTTGAAGAGGAAACTTGGGAATCCGAGGAAGCGATGAAGCAGAGTTACCCACATCAGTTTTAGTGTGAGAAAATGAAATTTTGAGGGAAGAATTTTTTTAAGGTGGGAAGATTGTGACGACCCAAACATTAATTAAAGAAATTTACTCCTAATATAATTTAATATATTATTATTTAAAATGTTTATATAAAATATTAAATTCCTTGGTTTTATGTTTTTGGATTTTAATATACCGTTAATAATTAGTACCATTGCTAATATAGACATTGAACAGTGACCACATGATTAGTATAAATATAGGGCTTTAACAAATCCAATTTACCTAGACAAAGGAAGCGATGACTTCATCCAGTATAATTGATCATTAAGAAGCCCATTTGTTGGATCTCAAAAAGGAGGTAGCCTCACTGGGCTTCACTCTTGACCAGGCACAAGATGAGCTTCAACACATTAAGCTTGAATTGAACTGCCTACGAGAGAAGTGGAATTTGATAGAGATTATCACCTAGTTGATGTTATCAGAGACACCCCAAGAGTCTATCACCATCGCACAACATACCCTTAGGTATCATGCTGGTGTTATAATGGGTTATGTAACAATACCCTAATACTGTGATTATGTGCTTTTTTGTATAAGTAATATACATTCATTTCATTATTAATAAATTGGAAATGGGTTTAAAAGAACAAATAGTATTTTTAGATAAAATTCAATTAAGAAATCAATTTTGATGAATTAATGTATTTTTGGAATTAAATAATATTTTTATATTATTATTACAAAATTACTTTTTATTAAATATAAATGATCATATAAGTTTAATGAATACAATTGTAATTTTCATTAATGTTTGAAAACTATTTTTGTCAAAACCCATAGATTTTCAATAAATGTCATTTTTTATTTTAAAAGTGGAAATTCAAATATTTACAAAATTTTTTAGAAAAAATGAATATTATATTTTGAATCAGGACGTCAAAATTTTCCAATGGTGAATTTTTCATAATTTTTCGAGATAGTCAAATTTTTGGGTAAATATTAAATATTGTTTAAATATATAATGTGTTGTATGACATAATAATGACCCAATAGTGATGTAATAAAATACTATAAAATGGGAATTCTGAAAATATATTTTTTACCTTCAAAATAATGTGATTTTAGATTTTTTAGATTAATTTTATGGTTCCATAGTGGACCCCGCAAGACTTATAAAACATTTTAAACTTTAAAATGATTTCATCTCACCTCCACATAATCAAGCCAAATATATTAATAATTTAAGCCATTGGCCTTATAAAATAATTTTTTCCAATCGTCTTTTTCGAAAACCATTGGCAAAAAAGATGGTTGATTATTTGGTTTTTATTAGTTTAATGTGTGGTATCCATTGCCTAAATAATAATGAATTCGTTTTCTTTTACTTTATATACCCACCCAAGATACCACTTTTCTTCACTCAAAACCCTGGGATCACGTCCCTAATATGAGGTAATCTCTCTAAAATCATCCCAAGCCACCCAAATCTCCCAATAATCCCCTCCCAATCCTTTGGGATCACACTTCCATGTAAGGGATTTCTTCCTGTTGCATTTTTTTTTCATGTTTCATTATGTTGTTATACCCTTGTATTTTAAATTACAACAGTTGGTGTATGAATCTTCACATCCCATATGCTTTCATCCTTTTGTTTTAATGATGAGATAACCCTTTATCTTCCATTAATTCCTCCCATATACACTTGTTACCATGCTGAAATTCTATAAGGGATTTTACTCTCATCCTTTACATTCAAGAAATTCTTTTGTATTATTAATCCAAATTCCATGAAAAATGTTTGGAAATGTAGCTATATGATCCCCTTACTGTCCATTTCATGTAAACATGATGATACACCCCTTTCTATCTCATGAACCATTTTAATGAATTCTTATGTGACATCATTATGCTGTCGATATTGCACCACGATTATCCAAGCCAACGTCTTTCTGTAGTGAATACCATTCCCATTTCTCGATCGAGGGTATTTACCTGTATTCACATTTACTTATTGATTATAGATATTCATGTATATATTCCACATACCTTTATCATGGAATAAATGATGATGTTTAATGAATCTACGTTATATGATCCATGTGGCACACTTATGAATGAAATGAAATGATTAAGAAGGGTGCACCCTGATAGAGATCTAATGCATTGAGTAAAAATTAGTATCAAGATACTTCAAGTGAAATGAGGGTTTACTCATTAAAATTCAAGTGCGTTGAGGGTTTACTCATGCTCAATGTGAAATTACCCTTTGATCATCCTAATATCAAATTAAATGTTGATGCCACACTTCAATGTTATGATAATCATGTTATACCAAGCCTATATATTCATGTTTCTCTTATGGTCCATTGATATTCCTATTGCCAAACATGTATTTTATTATTCATGTTATACCTTTTTAACTCCATTACTGTGATTTATAGATCATCCTTTCTCATTCATGTTCTTAGGTTTTCCCATGCAATGATAAGTACGAAGGAATGTTGTGGTCATGTAAAAGACGTTTTAAGTAATGATGTTGGGTTTTTTTGTTCTAAGTTGTTATGTAATGTTCTTAGTTTCCCAAGACACTAGATCTCTCAATCCCTAGAGTTGTATTAATTTCATTTTCATGTAATGAATCATGTTTATGTGTGTAATAAATAGAAGAGTTTCTATAGTGTAGAACCCATGGAATTTTTGTTATTAATTATGTCAATATTCTCCATGCACAGATACATTGGATCCAGTGGATTCCCATTAGTGATCGGTGGAAATCCATTTCCTTCTTATCGGTTAGTTTCCTTTTGTTCTTTACTTAGTGAATTTTTGTAGTGGTGTAGTCTTGGTTTGGGTTTTATGTTGGGATTTTTTTGATAACCCTTGTTGTATTTTACATTGATCTATGGTTTTCCATTTGTGGTTAGGGTTTACAGGGGTTTCTTCTTCATTCTGTAGTGAACAAAGAGTCAGTAATCCTTTTTTGAGGTAGGGAGTTCCTCTTTCATCACTTATTTGTATCATACGAAAGGATTTAACTCTTTTTTTATCTATGGTAGATGGTTTTCTCAATATTAATCAAGATAAAATATCTGTTTAATTAAAATTTAAGGTGAATAGGGAATTATTTTCACGCATTTACAACTTTGATATTACTATGATATTGTGTTTGAATAGACTGAATGCTCATATGAAAATTATTGTTGTTGGAATACTTTTCTGGCATTGTAGGTGTTTTGATATGGAATCTTTGTTTAATGTGGTTGTGATATCACCCCAAATTTTTTTCTCTAACCACTTATATTTGGTTAATAAAATGGTTTGCCGTGGATTTATGGAATGTGTGATAACACCCTCAAAATAAAGTGAAATGAGATAAACCCCATTTTTTAAATATATAAAATTTTCTTTGATGTGTTGTGACGTGTGATCATGATTTTGGGGAAGAAATGTGTGTTTTTGAAGGAGAGTGGGGTGATGTATGATTTATATGGGGGTGGTTTTGGGTAGGTAAGGTGATGGTTTGTTAGACCTTGATTTTGGGGAAGTGAGGAAATGATTATTTTTTCCATTCTATTGGGGTGGTAGGGGGATGGTTTATTTGGCCATGCATTTGGGGTAGCTAGGTGATGATTTATTTAACTGTACTTTTGGGGAGGCAAGGTGATGCCTTTTTTGGAAAATATTTTTTTGGAAACAAGGAAATGGTTTTATGGGAATGATGAGCTGCTTTTGATGTATGGATACATTGTTTTAGAAGCCTAGGTAGTGATGGAATACTTATTTAATAATGATTGAAATGGGTGGGGTTTTGTATGGTTAATGGAATGGAAATGAATAATGAACAAATAAATGATGGGTGGTGTGGTAAAATGCTATTTTTGGTAAATAATGAAATGATTGGGCTGGATAATGGGATTCATTGGAAATGTGAATCATGACTTGTTCATTGTTAGGTGTTATTCATTTTGAGGTCGTAGCGAAAGTGGGGATGTTGTGAGATGATCAGTGTTTTTTAACCCATAGATTGGGCTTGTGTGTGGCTATATGTATATACTTGCTTATTCCTTGTAATTTCAACCTGCACATCAACTGTGTTGAGAACTATGTGTTGACACCCATATTTTAATAAGGAGGGTGTTTTTTTACAATATATAGGTGATGATTATGGATGGTTGGCTATCATCTCTTTCCTTATATCTCTTACAGGCATGTAGATATGCACATGCTATGATATCAGGAGGTCTGTTTGTTTATTTGGTGATGACCTAGGTTTTTTCGGGCGAGAATTGTTATCACCATATTGTAGGGTGGTGAGCTAGGTGTTTTTAGGTGATATGTGATATGACCTTACTGTGGGGCGGTGGACCAGTTGTTTTTAGGTGAGATATGATATGTATGTGATGTGGGGAAGATTATGGTGGTATCCTTTCATGGTAGTAGGTAATGAGGATGATGAAAATCATGTTCCCTAAACCTTACTACTATGGTTATGGTTTATATGTGATGGAACAAGTGTTTGTGTGTGAAATGAGTTGTGACCATGCTTTGGGGATGTGTCCCGGGTGTCTGGTAGCATGACGTGATGTGATAATGTTGCAGATTGGTGGTATATATTATTTGGATGAGATGAGAGTTCAAGAACATATGATGATGGGATGTGAGAGTAGAAAATATGTGGTAATGAAGTACAGGGAACAATTTTTCGATACACTTATTATTATTCTATTATAACTTATTAATATTATTAGTGACCATGTCTTGGTGAGGTTGGGTTAGATAATTGTTAATTTTAGGTGTTTTTGGTTCTTCAATTTGGTCAAAGGAGAATTAATACACTTCTTTCAAATATTTACAAGGGACTTTGTTTTTCTTATTGAATATACTTTTATAGAAACTCTATGTATATAAATTGATTTTCAGATTTCGAGGAGGATCACATGGAACATGATGTAATATACAACCTAAGACCTTTTATGGACAATTGTTGTGTCATTAATTTATCTTTGTGTTTGAGTATTTACATTGGATTGTTTTATCTATATCAAATTTATTTATACATTCATTGTGGAATGACTTTGGTTTATTTTTAAATAATTTCACAAATTTTCTTGTGGAAAATTTATCATATCTCCCGATCCTAAATTATTATCGAGGGTAATGACTCCCATTTCAAGAGATTTGTGTACCCTAGGTGCTAGTCAGAATCTCAATTCCTATTATAGGTGGGGCATGTAAGACATTATTTCTCTCCCTTCATTGCAGTATCTTTGGAGGGAGGGGTTTGTGACATGGTCATTCTTAGAAGTCATGTCTGAAATATTTGAGAGTTTATAAATGGTGTAACTTGTTAGGACACCTTAAGAGGTGATATACGTTGTTATATTGAAAGAGGTAGTTTGAATTGGGGATTATCAGATCCTAACATTGGGACAAAATATTATTCAAGATAATATGGTTCTATTCGTAGTCCTATAAGTGGAGTTTTTCATACAATAGAGGATATGCGAGCATTTGTTGATGATGATTTGTCTTGTTTGTTCAAACATTAGAGTGAAAGCCATTTGAGTTTCCTTATTTTAGATCATTGATGTTTAGTGAATTTATTATTCTAGGGGTCTCTGGCAGATTTCTTGGGGTCCATTGCGAATTTTCTCTTATGAACCATGGTTGTGTTTGTGATGATTATTTGTTCTACTTGAGATCTAATTGTTTGTCCTTGTGGATTTGTTCGACGTAATGGTGTTATGATTTATCTTGAATAATTTAAATACCTAGAGGTTTTTTTCTATTGGGGATGACGTGTAGTCGTGTGCTGAGAACCATTGGATGCTTGACAGTTGTCTTCAATTACTTCCCATCACTTCCTTCAATTGACATCTTATTATGGTCAATGTTGGATATTGTTCAGGTTTTTTTGTCGCTCCTTAGTATCCTCTTTTTTCCATGATGGTTAGAAATCAATATTGCTATGATGGAAGATCTCTATTGTGAGAGTGTAGGGTGATGTTTTTTCACTAACCATTTTATTTAGAACTCTATCCGATTGGAGTTGGATAGACAATGGGGGTGTAATCAGGTAAATTTGATGATGTAAATCCTTAATGGAACAGGAATCCAAAGGTTTTATTATTTGATTTTATAATCTCATCGAGGGGGATGTTTGATATTGAAAATCATAAGATAACATCAAGTAATTCTTCATGGTAGATACCATTTCATGTTATATTCCTTACATATGGATGGTTTGATTTTTATTAGATCTTCAAATATTTGTTTAGTATGGTAATTACTGATGAGTTTTGGAAATATCGTTCCATGAGGTATCAATTTTAGCTCTTGGACGTTTAACTGTGAAATGTGAGGGAATTCTCTTATTTGAGTTGAAGATATGTGTTTTGGAAGATGTTTTTCCTCATGTTCCCAATTCATGTGAATCATTAAATGGTGGGGATACCTATTCTAGGTCTCTGATTCTTTCTAGTTGTTTTTCAGTCCCTCTTAGTGCTTTTGAGTTTTTTGAGATACATTTTGATATTTTTGGTTCTAATTAATGGTTTATTTGTAACTATTATAATAAAATTATCTTAGAGTTGTTCCTAGTGATTTATTTTGGGTGAGTCTTCTTTGGTTTCAAGGAATATCCAACTCACAGGTAGTGTGCGAGTGTTCTTTTTGTCTCATATTATTTCTATTTTAGACAGTAGTCATTATGGGGTTAAAAATCCTTACAATGGGAAGAATTGTAAAATCCTCATTTGTAAAATAATTAAAGAACCTTTTTTGGTTTTATTTTGAGTTTATTTTTTGAGAAAAAATTCATAATTTTTAACTTTATTTATACCCTTACATACAGTACATGGTTTACATAAGGGTATGTGATTCCAACTTTTTTTGCAGTGTATATTTTAGGTGTTTCATAAGGTTAACTATTTTTATGATATATGTAATTGTATAGAGGTGTTTCATGGAATTATGTAAGTGTATCTTGGCAATTATATGTGCTGTATAAGGGTAATTCTAGCACTACATAAAGGAAGAGTGCTACTATTATGATTTTACATGGGGTAAATCTAGTACTGCATGAAGGTAACATGGTTTTTCTAAAGGTTGTGTAATGGTGAATTCTATCTATGTATAGGCAAACCCTCATCGCATAAGGTAAACCCTTGAGAGTATGAGTTGTGTATGATCCATATATGTTTTCCCTTATTGTGTAAGGGTAATGTGCATCTCACATAAGGGTATGTACTTTTCCACTTAAGGGTATCTTGTGATTATTAAGGGTTACATAAGGGTAACCCAAGGTTTTATATGTTTATGTAGAAGTTACCCTTAGCTGCATAAGTGTACCACTACTACATCATAAGGGTATTTTTTTAGTTTCAAAGTATGTGTAAGGGTAAACTAATATCATTATGTGATACCCATGAGATATCTAAGGGTTAATCTATATTACCCTTACAAAATGTTATTATTGGGAGAAAAATAAAAAATGGCTCAATTTCTATTTTCATTCCTCCATCTTGGCCCAATAACCCTTTTTACATTTTTAAATCATGGAAATCAAGGAAATCGGTTTTTAACCTATTTAAATGATGTAACTATTGGTTTAAAATTTTAAACCCACCATACTCAAGATTTCATGAAAATGGATAAATAAATGGTTCTTCGAATTTTGGTATTTAAATTATTCATATGTGAATGCGCTATGTATTTTTTTTAAATACTAGAACCCTTCATGCTTTAATTACCATCATCTTTTTGAATAGAGATAGTGTTTCTAGATATTTGGTGGTCAATGAGTGTTTTTAGAGCTGGTTTTTCCTTTTTTACTATGCATATACCTTCATTTGTTATGATTTGGAATCACTAATCAGGTTTTCTAGCAATTTTATAATTATGTTTGGTGATTTTAGATAGAAATTATAATATCTTTAAGCCCTTGTAACTTGTTTTATCTGAAATGGGTTTCCAATTTATTTTCATGGATGGATTTGAGTCTTTCATAAATGATTTTAAATTACTTGGTTTATATGGATAAATTCCTTTGAAAAGGTTTTTTGAATTAATGTTTGATTTTTTGAAAAAGGACATTAACTTGAAATGAGAGTATTGAAGCTTGATTTTGATGAGACAAAATAGAATGAAATGTTTTATGATTTGAAATGAGATGATTTTAAATGAGATTATTTTAAATTATTTGAAATGAAATGAATTATTTTTTTGATTAAAACTATATGATTTATATTTTTGATAAGAACAAAATGTTTCTAAAACGTGAAACTAGGTATTGATTTGAAATAAATTATTTGATGATTTGTGAATTATTAAATGAGATATTTCCTTAATTTATTTGATTACCTCAATGCAATTGAGATCCTATTTATTTTGGAGGATTTTAATCATTCTAGAAATGATTTGATGATGACTACAACATTACACTACTAGATGGGGCGAGGTTAGAGAAACATTATTCAAGGATAGATATATATTCCTCTATGCTACGTCCTAAGGATGTGTGTGAACACATGGATCTGTAATTCATTGAGACTATGCTAAACTCATAAATTGGATTTAAACTATTCTATGTGGATTATATCCATGATTAAATTATTTAAAAATAATTTCAAGCCAATTTTATAATTACATGTTTTATTTTTTTCTATTTTGATTTATATTTTTATACGTTTCTATTTTTATATACATGGTTATATGTGCCTATTTTTATATAAATTCTTATGTCATTCTATTTGGATAAAGAAGATTATATATTATTAATTTGATGAAAATTCACTTCGAAACTTGTTTTACTCTAGCCATTGAAATCATTTACAAATAATGTTTCAAATTAAAATTTTAAAATACATTCATGCCATGTTTTATATAGAATTATTTATAAATACTTTATTTGATATGAAATTTCTCACAACCTACATTTTCATGGATACGTTTGAGACTTTTTCTTAAGTAATTACTTGGATAAAATTGAAGCACCACTTAAAGGTGGTTGGTTTAATGGGACATTGGATTTTGTGGTGACTATATAGTATGTGATCCAATTATCACATGGGGTATCTAGGTTGATTTATTCTTGGTCTTGACTGATGCCTTTGGTGGATGTACTATGTTGTGAATTAAAACCAATTCTTTTGGATATCTCATTTTTTTGGATTTTCATTTCATTTTTCATCTATTTTTAATTTTCTTTGTAGCAATTTTTTTCCTATCTTATCATTTCTGATTCTCAGGAGCTTGTAGCGAGCCCTTGAGGACAGGGAATTCCCTTTGGTTTAGGGGAGAATCTATTGAGGTTCCAATTTAGATTGTATCCCATGTGGGTTCATTATGTATACCATTTTTTCATCAAGAGGATGAAGATCCGTACAATATAGAGTTACTATTTTCATTAGACAAGAAAAATGAGAATTAAAGGGAGATTAATGAGTCGAAGAAGAAAATTATAATTATGGTCTCTACCAAAAAGTTTTTTAGTGTGATGTACAAAAACATAATAGGATGACAAACTACTTTAATGGGTTTTTATGATGAAGATAAGAATTATGTTTAATAAAACATTAAAAAACCATAGCACCTATACTCTTCTTCATAAGTATTTTCAAGTAGAGTCGTCACATTGAAACAAACAATCTTAAGTGAGTAGAAATAATTTAATTCATTTATTTTTTATTTTTTGTTATTATTAAATACTATTCATTACCCTTATATTAATGTTTTGGAAACTAATACATTATTTTCCATGGAATAATATACAAATAATGTAGTACCCACCCTCGAGGAGGTGGTTATATTAAAATAAGATATCCTAATGGAATAACAATAAGTGAAGGAGATGTCTGTCGAACCAACTAAGAGAGATTATCTTTCATTGGATTCCTTTTTTATCTGAATTTTCTCAAACTAATTTTTTTTGTTAACACTAATTACTTCTATAGTGTAGAATCAAATGACTCATTCCTTTACAAAAATACTAAAGAAGAAGAAGTTACTATCAATGAAAATATGGAGTTATAGTTTGAAGATATCAAGGTGCTTATAGTGAATCCACTACTTCCTCAACATTAATTATATGAATACATGGATGAAGCTAAAATAAATGATAGTAGGAACCTTTTCATTTGTTTCCCCTAATTATATTTAAATTTATTTATAAATTCAAAGTTGAAATTATTTTTATCTATCCATGCCCCCCCAATTTTAGTATTTGACTATAGATACTAGAAAAAATAAAATCTGTTGGTTTTATAAAAGAAACCAAACCCACCATCAGATCATAGATAACAAAATGTAATTAAAAAATGAAGAAAATATAACTACATAAATTTTTAGGATGAAACTATAACATTTATCCCATCAACCATTGGCTTGGAAATAGGTGGAGATGCTACTAACTATTGGTGGCATTTCTTAGACAACAAATGATGAAAATAAATGTCAAGAGTTAAACAAAAAGTTACAAGGGGGAATGATTTAACCTATACACAAACACACACACACATACACGAAAACATGAATGGATAAATAGAAATAAATAAACAAAATAAATCTCTAAAAATAATGTAGGCACCAACCCATCCATAACAAATATGAAAAATACAAAAAATAAATATAAAAATAATTTCCAACATTATAATATTAACAGAACATTGTTTAATATAAAAATAAAACTTCAATGTAGTAAAAAAACTATAATAAATGTGAAACCACTCTAGAACATGACACAAACACTCCATGCTCCACCATAGGCACCTGAGAAAATGACATCAAGGTGCCACACTAGTGAATTAAGAATCCATGCTATTTAATATGTCACAAAAACAATATCCACATTCATAACAATGTTACTATATAGAGGGTGATTAATCATACCAAGTAGAAAACCCCCCAAAAACATTTAATATATTCCACTAATGCCATAAACAATTTATATTAAGGGAGTAAAAAACCTGAATGAAAATTATCAAAAGAAGATAAAACAGTTTTCATAATATAAAAGAAATTTAGTGAATAAGTTTTCCAAACATAGTTAAACTAAAAAATAGTTTACATTTCAAGAAGTAAAATTGGTTCATAAATTCTAATTTCGAATAATAATTCATGTTCAAACACACACACCCCCGTGTATACTAAATGACTACTCTATGCTTCTTAGAAGTCAAACGTCCTCCACCAAGAATCCTCTTGGTGGAAATTACTCATTGGGATTTCCTAGTCGACATTGTGAACCATGTATATTTCAACAAGGCATCTTAAAGTGAAAATAAAATACACACGCAAACCATACACATTTCTTGTCATCACCACAACCCAATTATGCCAAGAACATGTGTCAAAACCATCTTTCATTTAAGAAAACCCTTTTTATTTATTATTCGAACATATTATGAGTGACACCTACAACCTAGTTACAAATTCAAACTAATAATATATAATCTAAATAGACTTTTAGTTGGTAAAAACCATATAAAATAATAATATAAAACTCTAAAAAAACGTGCATTCCTTCATTTTCCAATAAAAGTTGATGGGGGGAAAAACCACCAACATTGGGTTAATTGTTGCGATTAATCTTAGATGATTTCATAGATATGATCTATTCCTTCAATTATTTTATGAAATACTAAGACACACCAATCAAACCTAATTTGATCCCATAGATCTAGGTATAAGAACACCAAAATATGATTGCATTCAAGAAAAAAAACAAGGAGATCGATGTCAAGAAGAAAGAATGAGGTACTAACCATTTATTTTAATGACTGAACGATTGAAGATTCACTAGAATCAGAGTCCAATGATCAAATATCAATAAATATCCTTAGATAACCTTATAAGTTGAGAGAAACATTATGTGAATTAAATGAGCATTTATATGTATCAGAAAGATTCATACAACTTGGGATCAACCAGATTCTTAGTGTGGAGAGGGAGTTCATGTTTTTGAATCTTCAAGAGGCCTGACACACTAAAATTTATGTTTCCAAGCTTAAATTGACACAAATCCTTTCACACCATTAATATATTTAACACCATGAACCAATTCGAGAAACCCATTCATGCCTTAAAAGTAACTTTCGACACCTGAACAGAAAGAATTCACATCGTAAATAACCATTCACAACCTGAATTGTTCCATTAGAAGTATTGTAGATTACCTTCTCTTGAACCCTCCAAAATTCTAAAGTAATATATCTCGATGACAACAAACATAAAAAAAAAAAGAATAAAACAACAACATTACTTAAACAATTGGTGCTTCATTTTCTTCAATGTTGGGATTTCCATCCATAAGAAGATAGAGGTCAGCATTTCCCTTGAGTAGTTCAGGATATGTCTCCATAATGAACATATATTATTCCCATGGTTCCTATTGAACCTGGCTGTGCTACTATAAAACTCATACCAAGGAAATAAATACCTCACAAAATCATTTACTGAATATTCAAAATCTGAACTATTTCAAGGATAAATATTTCATCAGAATCAAGAGTGACATTATCCAAAACAATTAACTGGATAATATCCCACTGAAACATTTTTTTGTTGAGAGACTTGGAATACATTAAAAATAACATTAAATTTTAGTGGTATGGATAACCAATATGAAAAATTTACAATTATTTCAACAAACATGAATGGTCCAAGAGCCTATTGCAATAATCACTAGAATTGAGAAGTGAATCAAGGGTCTCTGTTGGAGATGATTGATAGTAGAACTCTATGGAACTTGACTAATCCTAAAATATATAACTTTTCTGAATCCTCCACCATATTGAACTCTCTAATTGAGATAAAGTGTGATGACTTGGTGAGTTAATAAATAATCAACAAAATAATATTTTTCTTCTAAATCATCCTCAGTAGTCCAATGACAGTGTACATGAAAAATCTATTCCCACATTCATATATATATAAGAAAACATTATGGCACACAATCTGATCATTGATGTTTATCCTTTACCATCTAAAGGGTTAGACATGTCCTAGCATAGTTTTCAATATTTTTCCCCATACCTAACTACTAAAAAAGAACTTTTAATACCCTTTACATATTCTGAATTCCCAAATGAATTACCCATTTATAATAATTATACACCAAAAAGGTTTTTCCCTAGAATGTTCGAGGGGACACAATTCAGTTTTAAAAGCGCAACTAAGAGTTTTCATCTTCTATCCAGCTGTTGGAAGTCTCCCCACCATTTAGGCTTTACATAATGGTGATACAATATGTATATGATATTTGAGACTATTTAAAAAAATATATATTGTAAGTATCAAGATTAAATAAAAATAAAATTCCATTCTCATTATTTTTAGAAGGATCAAGACACATGTATGCAAGAATGATCATTTTCTACCATTGGACATGAGTTTCTCAAACTACTTCACTATATGATTTATAACACAATGTATATTCTATATAATTACCTTTACAAGGTTTGTACACCATGTAAAAATAAAAAATTTGGAGGTACTTTAAATATATTTATTGCCTCAAGTTTATGTCTCCCTGAGAAAAGACATATTTCAAACTCTTATGATTAGTTAAGAATGTGAAAATTTCTCCGAAGTGGTAGTGATTATAGGTTTTAAATAGAGGGAAAAGAACTAATTCCTGGTCATGTGTTAGATATTTCATCTCAAGCATTTACAACTTCCTAGAAATATTTTATATAACATGATCGCTTTTCATGATAAAAAACCAATTCTGGTTCCATATGTATCATAATATACCAAATAATCTTTAACCAGTTCAAACAAGATTAGGATGTGTGTTGAGGTGAGATATGATTTATGTTCATGAAAGTATTTTATAAAGTTGTCATTTCATGTGAATGGAACACCCTTTCTCATTATTGTAGTCATAGGAGAATAAAACCTTGATAATTTTTGAAAAAGAGATGGTAATAGCCTTTTATTCCTAGAATACTGCGTATCTCAAAAACATTCTTTGGTTTTTATCAAGAGATGACTGAATCAGTCATCCCTAGTTCAATTGATATGTCATTTTTAGAAATGAAGTTCCTCAGAAAATAGAATTATCGTATCCAGAATCCATACTTAGAAAAACTAGAATGCTAACAATGATCTCTCAATGCACTCAATATAATTTTTAATTTCTCTTCATGGCCATTCTTTCTTCAAGATTAATGCAAAATATCATCAATAAATACCATGAAAAAAGAATAAAGGTACCTATGAAAGATATAGTTCATTAAGTCCAATAAGGTCATAGGTTCATTAGTTAGACCATAGGGAATGACGACATATTCATAATGGGCATAGCAACTTCAGAATCCTATCTTAGGAATATCCTCTTTCTTGACTCTAGGATGATGATACCATGATGATATATCAATATTATAGATCCACTTTTCTCACATTAATTAATTGAATAGATAATTGATTTGAGGAAGAAGATACTAATTTTTTTTACCTTAAATTCATTAATATTACGATAATAAACACATAATTGATGATAACCATCTACCGTTATTATGAATAATACTGAAGCAACTGAAGGTGATGTACTTGGTCTATTGATTCCTTTACTCTCTAAATTGTATAACTATACCTTTAATTAGTGAAACTCTATTAGAGCCATTCTTTATAAAAAATGTGAAATAGGGTTTGTTCTTAGAGGTAGATTTATAGAAAATTTGTTTCCCCTCTGAGGTGGCAACCCATATAAATCGTTTGGAAATACATCTAAGTATTGATCCAAAATGATAAGAAGAGTCATATTTCTAGTTTCATCTATGGTACCCAATGTCATTACTACTAACTTAATAAAGTTGATTTCATACATTGAAACTAATGGCCTGATCAACCAGCATTTATGTCTCAATCCCCCTTGAATACATATAGGTCTTGATACAAAGATGTGAATGTTACTTGCGGAATCTAGAAGTCAATATGGTATTTATACTTCACAAGATAGTCCAAACTAATTATTATATAAAAACATTTACATCAAGAATGTAAACTCTAAAACAAATTTTACTTAATAAATAGTAATAGAACAAGCTATAAACCTGAATCCTCTATACTTCCACTATCCAAGGTATTTATTGACACACTACTACAAAACATGGTTTATCCAGTGTTAGGTTTTTAACAAATCTAATTGAAAACATTGTTAAAGATCCCCATTGTCAACGCTAGAAAAGTGTTTTTAAAGGGGGTCTTTAACAACATTAAAAAAGTGTGGTTAAGGGGGAATATTGTCAACATTTCTTTTACAATTATAGATAAATGAGGTATTTTATTAGTTCTTACAAAAATAACTGATAAAGGGGGGGGGGGGTATCAGTTATTTTTTAGAAGTGTTAATAAATACCTTCCTTTATCATCACTTTTTTACAAGCGATGATAAAATTATACTTCAAAAAAATATTTATTTAAATAAAATATATTTATATTAATATTAATATAATATATATTTTATGAAATATGTTTTAGATAAGGTAAATAGGCATTTGCACAAAATATGTAAGATATTTAATTAAAATGGCTTATAAAATAAATAAAAAATATTTCTAATTAACAATTTTCTTATTATTACCAAGTAATAGTCATTTAATATCAATTTGAAGATAAAAAATTCAAAAAAATAATAAAAGATCTGATATAAGTTGAAAACATAACTCAATCTTCAAACAACCATAAATTTTGATCTAGGTATCCATTTGCTCTCTAGCACTTATCAAATCGTAGTCTGTGATGAGATCCTCACAATAAAATCATAAAAGAACCTATTGTCGCATATTTTGAGGTCAAAAGGAACCAAAGGCCTCCAAAACCAAGTTTTTAAGTCAGGGTACTGCATATATTAAGTCCTGAAGGATTTTATGCCTCGTTTATATAGGGTTTTTCACTTTTTTAGTGGGGACTGAATTTATTCCCAGGGTTTACATTCATATTTATATCATGACTTTCAAAATTTACAAATTTTCATAATTTAATTTTATTTATAATCAAATATATAACAATATATATATATTCACACATAAAAATTCAATTTTATAAATAATTAATTAAACATATTTACATATAAAATATATATATTAATAAATAAACATATATATAAATACATGGATAAACAAAATTTGATGAATTATATATATATAAATAAATAAATATATATATATATATATATCATAAAATCAAAATCAAAACAGCATAGAGAAGTTGTAAAGTCCCTTGTGTATAATGTATATGCATAGGATTTGAAACTCGTTGGAGGTAGGGGAACATGTGGGAGACTAGCATTATCTAAAGCACTAATAAAGGAGTGGGGTAAGTGCTGATAAAGGGCTTGGGGAAGTGCTGATAAAGGGATGGGGTGGGAATTGTTGATAAAGGTGGGTGCGTGGGTTATTGGAAAAAATTTATATACCCTATATCAGCTCAAAAAAAGATATGCTAAAGGCCCCATTTAATAGCGTTGTTAAAGGGGAAATTTCAACAATTTATTTTTAGCAATGATAAAACTTTTGGGCTTTTAATTGTGCTTTAATTATTAGATATTTTTTTAAAAAGACAATGGCCTTTTATAGTGCTGTTAGAGGATGATTTTATAGTAGTTATAGTCATGATATGATACATAATTTTCAGGTGTAAACCTAATTGTTTCACCATACAAGAAGAATCAAAAGAATGTGATGCATCAATATCAATCATGGCATACATAAGGGTCAAGTTCAGAAGGATGGAACCTTGATCTATTGAAAGAAATATTTTCATGGTGAAGGAAGCCTACGAAACTCTGTTTAACTCTCTATTAGTTTCCATGGGATAACACTTTCTTCCTTAGCAAGGTGTTGATTGAACAGATAAAGTGTTCTTGTAGGTTTCATATTTCACAAAGTACTGTAGATGAGAACTAGTTTGATGAGACCGTCTCATCCTATCATATGAATCAGGTGGATGAGTCGAGCCAGTTCCACCTATTATTTAAGAAAAAATATCTTGAGATGCTATTTATGTCTACAGTGGTGGAAATTTCGTAATGGTTTTGTGCATTCATTATTCTTATGTATAAGTGCACTGAATTATAAATAGTTTGTTTCATTGATATGATTAAGTAGACAAGAGACTGATTTAGTTGAATTATTTTCTATTTCCTTTCTATCTCGAGATTAACTCTCCATATTTCACTTATTTCCTAAGATTAAATTTTACCTGCAATTTAATAGATAAAAGTGCTCCTCAACATGGATTTCGTACCTGGTCTCTCTCTACATCATGAATCTTATCCATAATTTCTATATATATAGTAATAATAAAAATTTCTACCTTTGAGTGAACCTTTGGTTAGAGACCCACTACAAAGATCCAAGATTTAATTAGTGCAAATCGAACAAGGTGAGTGAATTAAGAAGTATATTCATTCGCTGGAATACTTATTTATTAGAAATGAAATAAGTATACTATCTTTCATACTTTTAAGGGTTCTAGGACAATTTTTTATTTGTCATGTCTAAAAATTCTTTCCAAGTGAGGTCTCAATCCTACTTATTTTGGAATTCAAAGTTTCATCATGCTTTCCAGAGGTCCTCAATCATACAGGTTTCTAGCTTGGCCTTCATTTCATCTAGACTATAAAAGAAGTCAAAAAAAATTAGCATATCAATCCCCAAAATCTCATAGTTGGTGCCTAATATAATTCTTTTTCCATAGATTCAAGATTCAGATCTCAAAGGACTGATCAGTTTAGTAGTCTTGGTAAACTAGATACATACGTGAGTTTTATATTACAAATGAATGCACAAATTAAAACATAATTTTTTCAAGAATAATTTTATTACATGTAGAAAATCCTTGAATATATTTCATAGAAAACTTAATAGAATACTAGGTAATGGAATCAAAATAAGGGTGAGACTAAATTATTATTAAAGGTTAATTACATTGGAATTAATAATAAATAAATGAGGATAATCAATAATGAAACATAAATAACTTAAAAATCATTCCATTTAAATAATAGGATGATGCATAATCAATATGTCAAGGTAAATTAAAAAAAGAACGTTTTATTTAATCCATAAACATAGAATTAAATACAGCAATAGATTTTTTTGTAGTGAAAATATCATGGATGATAATAACTGAATCACTAAATAAAGGAAATTCTTAATTACTGGATTCCATTTAAAAGGCACATGACAACAAATAACATCAAGACCTTTCACAAGATAGTTTAAAAATATATATAGAACCCCATTTAATTCGGCCAACATATTTGTCTCATGAGTCCTATCAACACATCAACGGTATATATAGGGTTTATTCCCACCTTCCAATATCAATACAAAGAAATCCTCATATATCTAATAATATATTTAATTAAAAAACAATATGCCTCATAAAATATCTTTATTGGGTAAAGAATATGGATTTATCAATATTTTCCCAAGATAATAAAATGATAATAAATGTAAAAACTGTATGAAAAATTGGTATATAGTTTATTCAATAATCTTATCCATACTAAATAATGTTTATTTTTAAGAGACATTTAATGTTTAAAGGTAACTATATTGTAAATAACTCAAGGAAAAGTAAATAACAACGAATATTATTTAAGATATTGAATTTAAATACTATCTTTGGTAAAAAAATCATAATTCATATAATGTATGAATAAGTATGGTATTAACATAATTTATACCCATTGGGGTAATAATAAGGGCTGTTTTCATTGATGAAATAAAAAATATATTGAAAAACATTATTGAGATAAATATTATTTTCATTAATTTTTCATTAAAAAAATCATTAGAAACATTTTATTTAAAAAAATCTTCATCAACTTTAAAATGAAGAATCAAATAAATGATTGAATTTAATTCCTTACATGTCCTACAAGTTAAAAATAACATTCCTTTTGTATTGTAAAAGGTTAGAAAAGTGACTAGTTTATAAATTGATAAGAATATTACATTTAAAAAGGTTTTTAATGAATAAAATGGGTAAAAATTTATTTAAATAAATTATTTTTAAAATATTTATTAAAAATTTATAATTTTTTTAGAAAACATGTCTTTTTAAGAAAATTTACTTCTAATTGAAGAGAGAAATGAAGTCAAATTTCATTAAAAAATTTACAAATAATTTTAATCACCAAAGATTTGGAAAATGGTAAAATAATTTAAGAAAAATCATGAGTAGCCAGAGCATAATATAATGGTTGTGTATATTAAGAAACATTTAGGTAATATCCTTCAACTTATATTCAATAATAAACAATCTCAATTTGAATGATATTGTTAAATAAACCCCTTAAAATGATCATAATGTTGAAGTATGAATTAATAATTTTTTTTATGTGAATCCAATGTAAACCCACATAAAAAAGTTTAAATATAACAATAGATAGTGAAAAGTCATTATACATGTAATTATATAATAATAATGATAATGAGGAAGTAATATAACCCAAAAAAAGTAATTGATTAATGAAATTATTTAACACTTGGTAACTTTTAATTCATGTCACCTTAGATGAAATAATTAAAATTGAAATTTATAATACAATTAAGAATAAATTTTAATGAAAAAACATCTAATTGGGAATTATATACACTCTGTAAATGTAATTATGCATTTACAAAAATAGTATTCCTCAATGAACTAAAATCGAGATGAAATTCTTTACCTTACACTTCATTTTGGATGAACGCAATTTAAACCCATGTAAAATGTTTTTAATAATTTTAATAACTTTTTATAGATCCATATTAATATTTATTATATAATATATTATCCATTTATAGCATATTATTACACATTCATTAAAAATTATTCATTATTTCCATCATTTTGAGCAACAACTGCTTTGTTTTTTGAGTATGTTTTGACTTTTTATGTTTTCCCCATTTAGTTAAATAATGATTTAATATTAAAAATAATGTAAAGAATAATTAAATATCATATATATTAATTAAATAATTATTTATAGTATTCCATAAAAATTGGTGATAGGAAATGAAATACACCATTCATAGAGACCATAGGTCGTATGTACATATGAATGATGTTTCAATTTTCATATCAAATTAAAATAATGAAAAATAAATAATAATAATATATATATTTACATTAAAATTTGAGTTTATTTTTTATTGAATATATTTAATATATTTTTATAAAACTCATGTAATGTGTTAATGAATCACATCGCTTCATGGTGCGGTAGTCTATCGTACACACGAACACCGTTACAGTTTTCCCAAAAAAATGGAATACATGAATTTATGTGTTATATAATAACTGAAATAAAAATAAATATATCATAAATACCATAAATATCATATATAAACATTATTTCCATCATTATTCCGAACCTTAAAAGGTGGTAATGAAAAAATGAATGACATCATTTCATAAGGGGGTAAACTGTTGTACACATGAAGGATGATTTCATAAACCATTTGATTGAAGTGTGTGAAGTTGCAGTTCATGAAATTTAAATAAAAAAAATATAAGTATTTTTAATATATTGATGATATTATATAATCATGATATAAGAATAATTAAATTATATTGATGAGGGAATAAAATAAAAATCCCTTTAGAAAAATATCACCTCTTCTTTGGGAATTCTATTTAGGTTTTCACTAATGTATTTAAAATTTGGAATTATCCCCAAGATAAGGATTATAATATCAGGTTAGGGAATTTGGGGAGTACTTTGGTTACGTATTTTTTGAGAAAAATTTTGTTGATAGGTGTGAAGAAGGGTGTGGGGGATATCAGGAGTCTTTTTATAAGTGGGGAAGAGAACACACATGACATTTTTTTAAAGAAGTAAGGTGGAACCATGTTTTTACCTAAAAATAGGATCACATAACAAAAAAATTATAATAGTTATTTAATGTTATATATATAGCCAGAAATTGATATTGAACATGTTCAACGTCATTTTTACACCTTATACTCTATGTTGAACCACTAACAAAACTCTTTTTTACCTTAATCATTGTAATTAATGTGAACTGCATTCACTATTAATTATTGTAAAAAACTAAGATAATATTATTATAAGTTATAAAATATTATTATTATAAATATTATAATCATTTTTCCAAATTCAAATCATATAATTTTAAGAAAATAAATCAAAATTAATCTCATAGACACGTTGAGAAAATATGTTTTTCAAGTGAAAATGTTGAAAACCTTACTATGTTTTCATATAAAAATATAATATAAAAATGATTTCATTAACATAAATGGGATTAATATATGTTTTTTGAGATATTTTTACTTTAAAAAACATTTACAATTATAATTTAATATTATAAATTATTTAGTGGACAAATCAGTTTTCTTTGAAAATACAATATTATTCCATATTCCACAAAAAATGCAACTTCTCAGAGAAATACAAAAATTTCACGATAAGAAAATTTTGAAATTATAATTTTAAAAATGAATATAATTTTTTGAAATAAAATTTGTAAAAGTGTCAAAATTTAGTTTTTTAACACGTGCATTATTAATAGGCGAAAAAACTACCTTTAGAAAAATACCTCTTTCAGGGGTAAAATTTGATTTGTTATTATATTATGTCCACCAAATCTATTAGAAAAAGGTAAAAAAATTAATTGAATATATAATATATAAATTCAATTAATATCATTCACAAATATTAATTAATTTATTTTATTAATATAAAATTCCATTGGTTCATAAAAATAGTTTTTTCATAAAAAACATATCCTTTATATTGAATTGGTTTTCATATCCATTTATAATTAATTGTAAACCAATGAATTTAACCATATATTTTCTTAATTTAGTTAATAATATCAATAAATTATAATTAAAGTCTTTGGGATAATGTTCATTTTATTAAATAATATCGATTTTATTTATTAAAACTTCGTCTTGCATATAATACAAGATATTGAAGAAAGTTGTTGTTGCGTGTAGCACAAGTTAAATCAGTGTAGTATGAATTTCAAGTTATATCACAAATTAAATTTATTTAAAATAGTAAATATATCATAATGTTTCTAGATATTATATTACTTTATATACATGGTGTTTCATGTCAGACACCCTATTGAATGAAATGTGATTATTTCAAAATTTTAGGGTGTTACATTCTCCCCACCTTAAATTAATTTCATCTATTGAATTTAAGATTAATATCGATAATATATAGTTTAATATTTCAAAATTAATTTACTGAAAGACACACATCCTAGAATTTTTAATAAAATAACTTCTTAATAAGATATAATGTGCATTACAAAGGAAACATATAACTATGTTTTTAGGTGAGATAATTTTTGTGGAAAGTGTATATATGTACATATATGAAAATCATAAATAATTATAGGTAGTCAGTGAGGTCATTGAGCACAAGAGAGTGAATGATCAATGAAATTTTTGGGACCTCAAATCCATAAATATATAATGATATAAAGGACCGTTTGATTCATTAGATATTAATGTAATGGGACAACATTGTTTTTTCAAGATCATTTTACTAATTTTGAGAAATTATTTTATTCTATATGATTTTATGAAAATAAATTACATGATATATTTATATTTAATAAACACAATTTCAACCTATTTTTTTTTTCTTTAATCAATTTCCCATTTACAACTTTACATTAAAAATGAATACCCATAAATAAATTTTTCGATTCTGAAGAATTAAATTCACTTTTAACAGATCATAATATCCATAAAAGAGTGAAAATAATTCCTTCATGTCTTTAAAGAATTTCCAAACCAATATGGTTAACACATTAATCTAAAAACCTAAAATGTAATATTACTGGTTCATAATTTATATTATTTCTATAAAACTTTTAACTAAAAAGGACGTATTTTCCTCGACATCACATAGGTCAATGTTAGGCATGAAACCCTTACCATCATTCGAACATGTGTTCAATCCCCACCACCTTACCATACATGATTGCTTTTCACCCTTCACGTGGGTTTTCCTTTTTTATTCCTATAATGTTAGCAAAAATATGATGGACATCCTTGAAATAAGGTTAATTATTAAATAACATTTTTACTATGGTTTTCTATATAACATTTTTTTAATGTATAATAATATTATATGGTGATTATTAAAATTTAATTAATGATAATTTCAAACCTAATAATTATCAATAGATTTAAACATATTTACATAAAATTTAAAGGAACTATTCCTTAAATAACATTTCCACTAAAGCATATACATTCCAAAAGTTCCATAATTATAGATGACTCTCATCACATAAAACCTAAAAAGTGGTGTTTAAGTATTTGAACATATATTCAATATTAAATACATAAAACCATGATACTACCTAGAAAATTATGTATTCCTTGAAAATACCACATAACATATAGCATTAAAAAATTAAGGAGTTCTACTATTCTTATCCTCAATGTATACAGTATTATTATGTTCCCTAATATATGTTTTCCAAAATCTAGTTCCCAATGTTTCCACTAAAGCTGAATTTCATACAAATTATAGTGAACTATACCCCCATCAACATGGAGTCCATTCCTACTACTATCACCTTGGAATAAATACAATATTCATATCCCAAAGGGATAATCAATTTAGTAGTATTCGTAAACTAGATACATACACAAGTACTATATTACAAATGAATACAGAAATTACAATATGGATTTTTTTGAGAACAACATTACTTCATATAGCATAACCTTGCATATCATTCTTAATAGACTTCATTGAATCTCAAAAAAAGAAAATAATATGCGTGATATCAAATGCTCATTAAGTGTTAAGTACAATGTAATGAATATTGAATCAATGTGAATGATAAATATGGCAGGGTAAATAACTAAAAGCACATTCAATTTAAATAACTAGATAAATCATAATCAATATAGAAAGGTAAATAATTGAAAACATATTCCATTTAATATATAAACTATGAATTAAATGGATGCGTTTTTTTCATAGATAAATAATAATGGATGATAATACTGGAAATAATGAATGAAGGTAATGATTAATTATTGGTCATCGTGTATGAGGCACATGAAAACCTATACCATCAAGATGAATCAAAAGATGATTTAAAACTAAATGTATAAACATATTTAAATTATATAACTAGTTTATTTTAATGTTTTCTGTCAATGCATTGATGGGTTATATAAATTATGGCCCCCACCCATCACTACTAGTCCTAATAATTCCTCACATATCAAAAAATCGATTTAATTCAAAAACAATATGTATTATAAAATATACTTATTGTGTAAAGAATATCAATTTATCAATATTTACCTCTATATTGAAACTTCTATTAAATCAAACACTGAATGCAATAATGGTACACTATTCAGTTCAAAATCATATCAATGATAAATATTGAGAATAATTGGGTAAATTTAATGTTCAATGGACCGTGGATTGTGAATAAATCAAAGGGAAGTTAATGATTACAAATATGAATTTAGGAAATGAATTTCAACATTATCCTTTTATAAAATAATCATTATTCATATGAAGGAATAATAAAAATGGTATTAATACGACGTATAGCCATTGGATCAAGAATAAGGGTTGTGGTCGTTGATGAAACAAAAAAGGTCATTAAAAATATTTGTGAGGAAAATATCCTTTTAATCTTGAAAAGAATTTTATATGAAAATATAATTTTAATAAATTTTCTTTAAAAAAATATTCTTAAACATGAAAAGTGATCATTAGAGAAATGATGGCAGATAATTTAATACATTCTCTAAAAGGTAAAATGAACATTCCTTTTTTTATTGCAAAACATTTATAAAAGTTTATTATTCGAAAAGAAATTAAAATATTCCTTTAAAAACGTTTTGTAAAAATAAAATATTAGTAAAAATTTATTTTTAAAAATAAATTTTAAATTTTTAAAGAATATTTTTTTGATTTAAAAAAATTGTTTTGTAAGAATAAAAATTTCTGACTAAAGGGTGATATGAATCTAGATTTTATAAAATCATTTTCTAAAGAAATTTTAAAAAAAAGAGTGAAAAATGATAATAAAATTTTAAAAATATCATTAATAAATATTTTAAAATAAAATTTAAGTGTTTATTAAGAAATGTTCATGTAATTTTGTTCAAGTGATATTCAAGAATAAATAATCTCTATTAGAATGAGATTGTGAAAAAAACCCTTAAAAAGATCACAATGTTGAAGGGACAATTAATAAATGAATAGATTAAGTGTATCAAGTATAAATATAAATAAAAATAGAAATAAGAAAATATATATTCAAAATTCATTATACTCATAATAATAGAATAATAACAATAATTAGGAAGTATTATAGCACAATGAAAAAGAATTAAGTTATGAAATTATTTACCACTTGGTAACTTTTAATTAAAATAGCCCTATATGAAATAATAAAAAGTGATTACTAAAAAACTATAAATAATAAATTATTCATTATATTACATTTCATGGGGTAGTATATACACTATATAAAAGCAATTAGGTGTATAAAATTACAATATGCCTCTATAAAATGAAATTGAGATGAAAGACCTTGACATACACTTACTTCAGGTTGGACAATAGTTAACCTCATGTATAAGTGTTTTAATAATTTTATTAACTTATTAAAAAACCATATTAATATTTATTATGTCATATATAATCCTTTTATATCATATTATTACCCATTTGTTTATAAATATTCATTATTTTCATCATTCTAGGTAATAACTATGTTTTTCGAGTATGTTTTGACTTATTATTTTTTGTTCCAATTAAATTAATTATGATTTAAAAATACATAGAATTTAAAACATGATTTAAATTTCATATATATTCATTATATATTTACTTATATTATTCCATAAATTTTTGTGATCGTAAATGAAATACACTGTTCATTGAGATAGTCAGTCGTACAAACAGATGAACACTATTTTGATTTTATTATCGTATTAAAAAATATAAAATTCAATGGTATATTTTTATATTACAATAAATATAACTTTTTTATGTCTTCTATGTCACATATTTTTATTAAATCCATTCTTAATACATTCCATGAAAAATTTGAATGAATCATATCTGTAACGCCCCGACCCCAGCTACCCAGAGTCGGTGCATTACTTCATAACATTGGCATGATCACAAGAAAGATCAAATCGCGAAAGACCGATTGGTTTAATAGCCTTGGAAACACTAGATATATTCATAAGTTTTACATTACATCATTAAACGAAAAACTACTACAACAACATATTGTCTCCATAATCCACACTATTAACCCCTCATAAAATCCCTGCAGGTCATTCATAACTTACTTCTTCACATCCTGGGAAAAATAAAACATAGAAAAGGGGTGAGCTCAAATGCCCAGTAAGGATAACAATATAGCAGAAACTTTCATAAATAAGAATAAACATTTAAGGCAATGTATAATTAAAACAAAAGCCTTTTAAATATTAACTTTCAACATGGTATGGCATAAATAAAATGAAATAATGCCATTTACTTATTCACATGGATATTCTACTAATCGAATAATCACATGCAAAATCAATAACCACTTTCACAATGTTGGAATGCATAATGCCAGACTATCATAACCACATAGCCAAGGCCTCGTGCCAAGACTACAAATAAGATTTTGTCAAGGACTTGTGCCAAGACACTAGTTTGTCTCATGAGACCTACCGATGCATCGAGGAGCTATAGCGGGCTCCACCCGTCACTTATTAAGTCCAATGCATTCCCATATGAAAAGGTTTAAACATAACATAAACATTCGTATTAAAACTAGCATACGAAATGTCAATAATTTCACCATAAACTATGAATGGTATAAAAATAGCACATCCACAGTCAAACATATCACAAAACCTTCAATACAATATAGAAGTTTTGTATCATAATAAATCAACTTCAAATAATCTTAAAATCCATCAAAGGATGTTGACATAGATGAAATCAAAATTCTTCTTAAAGAAGTATCTCCTTTTATTTTGAAATCATTTAAGGTCCATATAAAATAAAACATTTTCTTTGAAAATATTCTTATAAGCTTGTATGGAAAGCTTCGACGATTTTATAACGGCGGAAAATAACCGCACCCGCCGTATAAGTTAAAAAAACATTCTTACCTCAATTCTGTCGAAAAGGTTAAAAAGGACCTTGTTTTGAAAACGACAGAAAGATTCCTTTATAAACCTCTTATAAAAAGTCAAACAAGGGTATAAATGACTTTAACCCATATTCTTGTAAATAGTAAAAATGTTTTGAAATACATTTCGAAGAAACATGGATGTGGATGATAAAGAGATCCCAGTAGATTATTACGTATAATACAACCTCGGATAATGAAGAGATTGTGAAATAACCCTTACCTTGTACTTTTCCTTTGTTGGGGTAGGTTAACCTCCTGTATAATGGTGAAATAATTGTTATTAAATTATACAAGAATCATATACATTAATATGATATCATATATGATCTTTTAACATTGCTTTATTAATAATATCTTAGTATTATCGTCGTTTTCAGGTGATAATCGATTCGTTCTTCTTAAATGTTTGGTTACATAAGACATGTTTGTAATGGATAGATTAAATCTTATTCATAATCAGAATGATATTAACATTATTTTTAACCCTAAAATGAGAATAAGACTTGAATGGATACGATGGAGGATGGATCTCACCGCGTTCGTGGAGACGGTAGTCCGTACGTACGCACGAACGCTACTTCCATTTAATTTTTATTTTAAAAGAATTGAATCCAAATGATACATAGGTATATCACTATTCCAGTATAATATAATATTTTATATATTTTACTTAAGTTCATTAACACCATCCTTTATACGTTCCATGTGTGGTATGAACGAGTCATATCATTTTAAGGGGGCGGTAGTCAGCACTTCCTCAAATGAAATTATCGTATGTATATACAACATGAAACGAATAATGGTATGAAATAAAATGGAATTACAGAAGCTTATATATAAAATATATATCATTAATATCATATTTAATTACAGTGCCATCATAATGGCCACCATGAGAGGCGGTATGATGTATTTGAACAATCATCGTTTCGTGAGGCGTTAGTTTGCCATCCACAGAAACATTATGTTCATCATCCATTAGATGGAGTTGTGTGTATGTGTAGTTTGAATCCTTCTTATAACAACATCCTAGTATATTGAGAATACTGGTGTTGTTACAAAATAAAGGAAATAAAAAGAGTTTGGGAGTTGAAGAAGCAAAATAAATGAAAATAATTTAAGAGAAATCGTTACCTTTAATTTAGGTAACTCACTTTGGTTGGAACCAAAGGACTTCTTGAAATGCTTTCTGCCTAAGGGGAAGCTTCACGGAGGAGGAGAGGGATGTGGGGAGCTTATTTGGGCAGAGTTTGGACGAGCCAAGTGGCTTGAGAGGTGTGAGGAATGAGTATACGTGGTCTCCTTTTATAAGGGAGAGGAGGGGCTCTTTAGGAAAGAGTGAAAGTATTACTTTATAATATAATTATATTCGGTTTATAATGGTCCAAAAATAATTGAGGTCGAAGATAAGATGACTCATATTCTAAATAACATCAACCAATAAGAATTGGACATGTTTTAGATAATATTTTAATCATTATAATCTTATTTATTTAAATGATTTATTAATGAGGTAAACATTGCATCATTATTGTGTCATTAATAATTTGACTTATTTGATGTCTAAAAATTATAAATAAAATATAATTATGTAGGAAATCTTTTTAGCTTTCTAATGAATATTTATAATCGAAAATCCAACATGTATAACCCTATGTAAAAATTGTTCTTCTAAAAGATGTAAGCTTATGCCATTTTTATTTTTATTTTAACTTTATTAATATAATGTGTCCCTACCACATACAAGTGGCTCCAAGGGGTCCCCAAATTGACCCAAGGATGCCCATGGTCGGGTATGTGTCCACAAATAAGGTTAGGACACGTTTTAGGGGAATTTTGTATTATTATAATATTATTTTTTAACCCTTATTTACCGGATTTACCCTTTAACCATGGTAAATAAAATATTTACCACAGTAACTATTCAAAATGTCTAAAAATAAAAGTTACCTATTTACACAATTTGAACATCCTGATTCCAAATATGGAATCCATTTTCCTAAATTCAAAACACAGAAGTGGAAGAAATTAATTTAAAATTAATTCCCGCTGTCAAAACAAAAAGCGTGTTTTTAAGAGATAATAACTATAAAAAGATTGACACTTGTTTATGTTCGGTTTAATTGTAAAATTATGTCCAATGAACAAAATTATATTAAAATGTAAAAATATATTCTAAATATACTTTAAAACCACTCCAATTCATAATTTATCACTATTAATTATTTTGATTTAAAAAGTTGTTTTTAATTAAAATTTAGTAATTTTCACTATTCATCAAAATATGAAAGTTATCCGAAAAGTACCAAAATTTCACCTTAGGCTAAATTCGATATTCTGAATCCAAAAATGAAGTGCATTTTAAAATATAAAATATATATTATTTCAAAAAGTAGGTATTACTATTCTTAACGGCTAGTTTAATTAGTTGTGGTGTGTGTTAGAACTCGAGGTTGCGTACAACACACGCTATCGCATTATTCGAAGGGAAACGTACCGTGGAAGCTTGGGGTGTTTAATTTTAAATTTTTTGATGTCCCCATTTAGTCAAAAAGTTTAAAATATTGTATTTAAAAATTTTTCACTATTAAAAGTTGATAAAAGTGCAATACTGAAAATGAATCTGTTCTTGCATTATGACTAAGAAACTCATAATATGGATTCTAAAATTATAAGGATTATATAAAGTTTAAAATTTAGTTAATACTATTAATGACCACTTTTAATGGCCTTTTTTTTGTAAGTCAAGGTGTGATTGAACTCGGTGTTGCGTGTAGTACAAGTTATTGAATTATTTTGAAGAAATAACACACTATGAAATCTTGGGGTGTTACATTCTCCCCTCCTTCAATAAATTGCGTCCTCGCAATTTGAAATTGTTCTTCGAAAATAAAAGGTTGAAAATAGAAAATATATTTGTGGGAAAACCCACATCGGAAATTGGGTTACTAAAATTTAGTCTTAATATGAGGAAAAAAGAAATGAAAGGGTCACCACCAAATTATGATATCGATTAGGAGAACATTGGTGGCAATTAGAGACATATAATTGGAGGAAAAACGTAAATATTTATAGGTAGTGATTGAGGTCATCAATCACAAACAAGTGTAAAATTGAGGTCCTTAAATTCAGCAGTCTATGATGATTTGAAATACCATCGGTTCAACAAAACATAGGGTATTAGGATAACACATTTTTGACATTTCAAAATATCTTAGTTGAAATCCCACATCGAAAAATGAATTAATGAGGCCTCTATTTAAAATAAAGAGTGGAAAGTATGAAGATTACCGAAAATAACACATACTAGGGTTCCATGTAGGAAAATATGGATATGGAAGAGAAATCTAACCATCAATTACCTGATGGAGAGTGGTAGAGAACATGGCTATGAAAAGGCCAACAATCCCAAAGCCATAAATTAGTGATGATTTAAGGTACCATCTAGGAAAACATTTCTGTTCTAATTTGCTTTTCTTAATATTGATGAATTTTTTATGAGATTGGCTAAGATCATATAGAGATATACTTACTTTATAATTAGAGTTTTATCCATTAATAAATTTCTACCACATACTCATCTTTCACTCTAAAAGATAATGGAATGTAAAAAAATTCTATTTACACTATTCATATAGGGTTCCAAAATAAACGAATTTATAATTCATCTAAAAAATCTTTTAATAAAAACTACATTATTTAATCCAGGACATCTCGTGGGCCAGTGGTAGGTGATACACCCTTGTCACCCTTCGGTTGCGGGTTCAAGTCTCGCAGCCTTGCCGGACGCGACGGGTTGCCGCCCGACCTCCGGGTTGTCCTTTTATGGAAATCCAAAATAATCCAAACTAGAACTATCCAAAATACTTCTATCCAAACTCACAGTCCAACATTTATAAGGAAGTTAAACATAATATAGATCCTTTTTACCCCGTAATAGCATATGAATACCTTCATCATGTATTACCATATTCCTTATTGATTACATTCATGTTCCCTTATTCCATATAGAATGCTGGATATACTTCATTAATCCAAAAATGTTTTAAAACCCAACAATGATGGAATATAAAAATCATTAATCAGCTTCAAGGTAGTCAATAATATCCAATATAATTTATCCAAATCAATCATGTATTATTCTAAAATCACCACCTCGGTATCTGAACCATATTATGGTTTATCTTTCTCTCAACCATATATTTTCCAAACATTTAACCTGCTACTGAGTCACTTTTCTTTGTTCCAAACCATCTCAAGTCCTTAATGAAATAATACTGTAGTACAATCCTTATATACTCCATAATTATTATAACAAGTACATTGTTGATACAACACTCAATTGATATAATCAACATAATAACTCTAATCATTCCTCTTAATCTGTGGTAGTATCATAACTTGATTATTATCCAATAGCATCATTTGCGGCATAGTCTGATGACTGGGACATTGGTTCGCGTAGTGTCCAAACTCCTTGCAAATGAAGCATTGTACATTTGAAACCATTTTCTTACCCTTGCAGTCATGTACTTTGTGCCCTTTTCCTCCACACTTATAACAAACTCCCATTCCTTTCAGGCAAGTTCCAGGGTGTTTCTTTCCACAGTTACCACATATGGGAAAATTCTTCTTTTCCCTCTTCCCTTTATCCATCTTTCTCTCTTCTATCCTTTTCTTCTCTTGCTTCCCTTCAAAGCCATAGGACTCAGTAAACTCTTTACTTATCTTATCAACACATGATATTATTTCTTCATATGATGATAATACATGGGAGACTATTTCTCTTATAAATTCTAGCTTAAGACCATGAAAGATATGATCCTTCCTTCTCTTTGGATCATGTGCATTTCTGGAGTTCTCATTCCTTCTACTGGGCGCCATTTCTAAACAATGGAATACACTAGATCAGTTTATGAATCAAAATACATAATCCCATACTTATAATACACTTAACATAAATTGAACTATTTATGGATATAATCCATAATCATAAAAATGTTTTCTTTGAGAAAGTATATACTCATAAACCCTTCATAATGATTTGTAAAGAAAATGAGAGTTATCCTAAGCATATCCCCCAGGAGTGTCGTAACCAAGAGTGCAGCAAGGCCCATTGTCGTGCACCAGTTCCCGTTCGAGTCTAGCTCAAAGCGGTGTTTTCGGGTTTTACCCCTAGGTACATCTGTGCCAGAGCCGCCTCTACCTGCTCGTATCCAGACAGGGATGTATTGCTCGGAAAACTCACAAAATCTCTACAATACCAAAATTCTAGGAAGTTCTTCTATACTAATCCTTAAAGTTCATCTTAGGTATACGTGCTCTAATCAGAGTTTATCTAAATCTAACTTCCAAGGTTTTTACTAAACTTCCTTTGATACCAACTGTAACGCCCCGACCCCAGCTACCCAGAGTCGGTGAATTACTTCATAACATTGGCATGATCACAAGAAAGATCAAATCGCGAAAGACCGATTGGTTTAGTAGCCTTGGAAACACTAGATATATTCATAAGTTTTACATTACATCATTAAACGAAAAACTACTACAACAACATATTGTCTCCATAATCCACACTAACCCCTCATAAAATCCCTGCAGGTCATTCATAACTTACTTCTTCACATCCTGGGAAAAATAAAACATAGAAAAGGGGTGAGCTCAAATGCCCAGTAAGGATAACAATATAGCGGAAACTTTCATAAATAAGAATAAACATTTAAGGCAATGTATAATTAAAACAAAAGCCTTTTAAATATTAACTTTCAACATGGTATGACATAAATAAAATGAAATAATGCCATTTACTTATTCACATGGATATTCTACTAATCGAATAATCACATGCAAAATCAATAACCACTTTCATAATGTTGGAATGCATAATGCCAGACTATCATAACCACATAGCCAAGGCCTCGTGCCAAGACTACAAATAAGATTTTGTCAAGGCCTTGTGCCAAGACACTAGTTTGTCTCATGAGACCTACCGATGCATCGAGGAGCTATAGCGGGCTCCACCCGTCACTTATTAAGTCCAATGCATTCCCATATGAAAAGGTTTAAACATAACATAAACATTCGTATTAAAACTAGCATACGAAATGTCAATAATTTCACCATAAACTATGAATGGTATAAAAATAGCACATCCACAGTCAAACATATCACAAAAACTTCAATACAATATAGAAGTTTTGTATCATAATAAATCAACTTCAAATAATCTTAAAATCCATCAAAGGATGTTGACATAGATGAAATCAAAATTCTTCTTAAAGAAGTATCTCCTTTTATTTTGAAATCATTTAAGATCCATATAAAATAAAACATTTTATTTGAAAATATTCTTATAAGCTTGTATGGAAAGCTTCGACGATTTTATAACGGCGGAAAATAACCGCACCCGCCGTATAAGTTAAAAAAAACATTCTTACCTCAATTCTGTCGAAAAGGTTAAAAAGGACCTTGTTTTGAAAACGACAGAAAGATTCCTTTATAATCCTCTTATAAAAAGTCAAACAAGGGTATAAATGACTTTAACCCATATTCTTGTAAATAGTAAAAATGTTTTGAAATACATTTCGAAGAAACATGGATGTGGATGATAATGAGATCCCAGTAGATTATTACGTATAATACAACCTCGGATAATGAAGAGATTGTGAAATAACCCTTACCTTGTACTTTTCCTTTGTTGGGGTAGGTTAACCTCCTGTATAATGGTGAAATAATTGTTATTAAATTATACAAGAATCATATACAATAATATGATATCATATATGATCTTTTAACATTGCTTTATTAATAATATCTTAGTATTATCGTCGTTTTCAGGTGATAATCGATTCGTTCTTCTTAAATGTTTGGTTACGTAATACATGTTTGTAATGGATAGATTAAATCTTATTCATAATCAGAATGATATTAACATTATTTTTAACCCTAAAATGAGAATAAGACTTGAATGGATACGATGGAGGATGGATCTCACCGCGTTCGTGGAGACGGTAGTCCGTACGTACGCACGAACGCTACTTCCATTTAATTTTTATTTTAAAAGAATTGAATCCAAATGATACATAGGTATATCACTATTCCAGTATAATATAATATATTATATATGTTACTTAAGTTCATTAACACCATCCTTTATACGTTCCATGTGTGGTATGAACGAGTCATATCATTTTAAGGGGGCGGTAGTCCGCACTTCCTCAAATGAAATTATCGTCTGTATATACAACATGAAACGAATAATGGTATGAAATAAAATGGAATTACAGAAGCTTATATATAAAATATATATCATTAATATCATATTTAATTAAAGTGCCATCATAATGGCCACCATGAGAGGCGGTAAGATGTATTTGAACAATCATCGTTTCGTGAGGCGTTAGTTTGCCATCCACAGAAACATTATGTTCATCATCCATTAGATGGAGTTGTGTGTATGTGTAGTTTGAATACATCTTATAACAACATCCTAGTATATTGAGGATACTGGTGTTGTTACAAAAGAAAGGAAATAAAAAGAGTTTGGGAGTTGAAGAAGCAAAATAAATGAAAATAATTTAAGAGAAATCGTTACCTTTAATTTAGGTAACTCACTTTGGTTGGAATCAAAGGACTTCTTGAAATGCTTTCTGCCTAAGGGGAAGCTTCAAGGAAGAGGATAGGGATGTGGGGAGCTTAGTTGGGCAGAGTTTGGACGAGCCAAGTGGCTTGAGAGGTGTGAGGAATGAGTATAAGTGGTCTCCTTTTATAAGGGAGAGGAGGGGCTCTTTAGGAAAGAGTGAAAGTATTACTTTATAATATAATTATATTCGGTTAATAATGGTCCAAAAATCATTGAGGTCGAAGATAAGATGACTCATATTCTAAATAACATCAACCAATAAGAATTGGACAGGTTTTAGATAATATTTTAATCATTATAATCTTATTTATTTAAATGATTTATTAATGAGGTAAACATTGCATCATTATTGTGTCATTAATAATTTAAATTATTTGATGTCTAAAAATTATAAATAAAATATCATTATGTAGAAATCTTTTTAGCTTTCTAATTAATATTTATAATCTAAAATCCAACATGTATAACCCTATGTAAAAATTTTTCTTCTAAAAGATGTAAGCTTATGCCATTTTTATTTTTATTTTAACTTTATTAATATAATGTGTCCCTACCACATACAAGTGGCTCCAAGGGGTCCCCAAATTGACCCAAGGATGCCCATGGTCGGGTATGTGTCCACCAATAAGTTTAGGACACGTTTTAGGGTAATTTTGTATTATTATAATATTATTTTTTAACCCTTATTTACCGGATTTACCCTTTAACCATGGTAAATAAAATATTTACCACAATAACTATTCAAAATGTCTAAAAATAAAAGTTACCTATTTACACAATTTGAACATCCTGATTCCAAATATGGAATCCATTTTCCTAAATTCAAAACACAGAAGTGGCAGAAATTAATTTAAAATTAATTCCCGCTGTCAAAACAAAAAGCGTGTTTTTAAGAGATAATAACTATAAAAAGATTGACACTTGTTTATGTTCGGTTTAATTGTAAAATTATGTCCAATGACCAAAATTATATTAAAATGTAAAAATATATTCTAAATATACATTAAAACCACTCCAATTCATAATTTATCACTATTAATTATTTTGATTAAAAAAGTTGTTTTTAATTAAAATTTAGTAATTTTCACTATTCATCAAAATATGAAAGTTATCCGAAAAGTACCAAAATTTCACCTTAGGCTAAATTTGATATTCTGAATCCAAAAATGAAGTCCATTTTAAAATATAAAATATATATTATTTCAAAAAGTAGGTATTACTATTCATAAAGGCTAGTTTAATTAGTTGTGGTGTGTGTTAGAACTCGAGGTTCCGTACAACACACGCTATCGCATTATTCGAAGGGAAACGTACCGTGGAAGCTTGGGGTGTTTCATTTTAAATTTTTTGATGTCCCCATTTAGTCAAAAAGTTTAAAATATTGTATTTAAAAAGGTTTCACTATTAAAAGTTGATAAAAGTGCAATACTGAAAATGAATCTGTTCTTGCATTATGACTAAGAAACTCATAATATGGATTCTAAAATTATAAGGATTATATAAAGTTTAAAATTTAGTTAATACTATTCATGACCACTTTTAATGGCCTTTTTTTGTAAGTCAAGGTGTGATTGAACTCGGTGTTGCGTGTAGTAAAAGTTATTGAATTATTTTGAAGAAATAACACACTATGAAATCTTGGGGTGTTACAATATCACTTCGCTAGGTGGTAGTGCTATACACACAAACGACATTATCAAATTCCAAAAAATGGAAATAATGAAGTATGTGTTATATAATAATTCAAAATGAATAAATACATAAAAATCATAATATATAAATATTATTTATATCATTATTCATAACCTTGAGAGGTGGTAATGGAAAAAATGAACGACATCGGGTTCACGAGACGGTAGTCCGCCGCACACATGAATGATGATTTCGTAACCTATTTTATGGAATTGTGGGATGTTTTTGGGTATCAAATTAACATAAAAAAAATTATTATATTTTTGATACTTATATTATTAAATAAGCTTTATATAATAATAATTTAATGATATGTGGAAAGAAATTCAATTAAAACACTTTTACGAAAACCCCAACTCTACTTCAGGTATCCTCCTTAGGTTTAAACTAACACCTTCACAAGTTGGATTTATTCCTAAGATAATTATTATTGGATTAGTGTAGGTAATTTGGGGAGTTATTTGGGTAGTTATTGGCCAAACAAATATTGTTTTAGAGGTGTGAAGAAGGGGAAGAGTTGGAGGATTTTTAGAAGTGGGGGAGAGGACACACTAGGCATTTTTGAAAAGAAGTTAGGTGTATCCAGGTTTTTATCCAACAAGAGTCTTCCATAACATACCCAATCAGATAATATACTTTTAATGGTATAAATATTAACTTAAAATGGGTATTTTATGAGTAAAAGTTCTTCATTACTCTTTATACTCCAATTTCAATCACTAAGTAAACTCATTTTTTCTTTAATCACTATAAATAATTTTATCTACATACATAAATCATTACGACAAAAAATTATTCTGAAGATATTATAAATTATAAATTATAAATTATAATTATTCCAAATATGTAATCCATATTTATAAATTAAAATCACCTAATTGATATTAATTAAATTAAAATTAATCCCACATGCATGTCTAGAAAACCTGTTTTTAAGTGAAAATGTTCAAATGTTTTCCAATTTTTTAAATCGAAATTAAATATAAAAAGTATTCTAGTGACATAAATTGGATTAATAGACTTATTAATTATCTATTGTCACATTAACACCAATTATAAATATTATTTAATATTATTAATTATTTATACGAAAGAGTCATTTTCAATTAAAATATACTACTTTTCATTATTCATCAAAAAATGAAACTTCTCAGAAAAATATCAAAAAGCAACAGTTATATAATTTTTAATTTAAAATTTCAAAAATAATATTAATTTATTACAATTAAATATATAAATTATTCAAAAGTTAGTTTTAACACAAGTACCCTATTAAAAAGTGAAAAAACTGCCATTAGAAAAATACTACATTTTAGGAATTAAATTTGATTTGTTCTTATCTTATGCCCACAAAATAAATTCGATGAATTTAAAAATAATTGATTGAATACATAAAATATAATTATTTAGTATAATTAAATAATATTAATTAATATAATTTATTATTATAAAATTCTATTGGTGCATAAAAATAGATTAAAAAAACATTTACTTTATATTCAATTGGTTTATATATTCATTTATAATTAATTGGTAACTAATGAATTCAACCATATATTTTCATAATTTATTTCATCCTGTTCATAAATTATAATTATATTTATATGTGATAATTTTCATTTTAAATAATAATATTAATAGTATTTGGTAAAACTCAATCTTTCATATAACATAAGCCATCGATTAAAGTAAGTATTCCATGTAATACAAGCTAACTCATTGTTTCGTGGACTGTAAAAAATATCAAAGAATGAATTTAATTAAAAATATTAAATATATATTAATGTGTGTGGATGTTATATTCATTTATAGACTTGGTGATGCATTCCATACAAACTATTGAATAGAAATTAATTCATTTAGAATTTAGGGGTGTTACCAAAAAAATTGGTCATCCTACCCATCCATATCTCTTCTTTCTCAGGTACAGAATCACTATGAAACTTTTATGGGTTTATCATTATAAATTATTCCATGTGATTCTATTATCTAAGTTCCTCAATCCTTCATCAATTTTCAACAAACTAAAAATATTTCACAATACTCTAAACCAAATACTGGTTTACCTATGGTTCAGGTGCAACCACATCCCCGACCAATCCCTCTAATTAGTAACTTCTTCTCCTCATGTGTGGATTATTTGTTCTAAAAACCATTTTAGATATAAATAATTTACCAAATTTACTATTTATATTTTAAAGGTTATATTTTATTTTTTACACAACAATCAAAATACCACTCCAAGATCCTCCTCTGAAAACCTAGATATAAATATCAAAGATCCCTACTAGTGAAGTAAGAAACCACACCCTTTCCTATATTAAGGAAAACAACATCAACATAAAAACCAAAGTGAATATATTTGGGTGAATAATAATAACCTATAGGAAACCCCAATGATAAGTTTCTAACATGCCACCAAGAAAAATATTTATATAGGTCACATGAGTATGAAAAAGTTTGAAAAAATATCAAAAACAGATAAAATAGTTTTCAAAATATGAAATAAAAGTAAAGAATAGGTTTTCCAAAAGAAATTAATCACAAGAAAATTTCAATTTCAAGAAACAGAAATAGTTCATTAATTATAATTTCAATAATCATCCATGTTCTGTCTCTCTCACACACACACATGCATTCCGAATGACATCCTTATGCTCTTTAGTGGTGATACATACTTCACAAAGTTGTCACATGGTGAAAATTCCACGTTTTACATCTATTCATCCTCGAGCACCAATTATATTTCAAATGGACTAAATAATTTAAATCCTAAAAATACACCAATCACGCACCTTCCAAGCTAGCACCCACAACCTAGTTATTTCACGAACATGTGTCAAAACCATATTTCATTGAAGAAACCCATTTTATCAATTTTTCCAACACAATAGAGGTGACATACACAATATATTTTCCATGAATAACAAAAAAAATTAATAGAGTTGTAGTTTGTAAAAATTATTAAAAATCTTGTGAAAAATCATTAAAATAATCTAAAGAGCCTTTGCAATATAGTAAAAGTTTAAAGAGGGTAAACCCACCTACTTCAGGGTCTTTAGCCCGATGGATCTTATATGACCCTATAGATCTGACCTCTTACTTTTGATATTATACCAAATCCCAAGAAAAATGGATGAATGCTCGTCCGATCCCATATATATGGGTATAATGATAATGATCTATGGTTCCGTTCAAGAAAAGCTAAGGATATTCAAGATAAGAACAAAGAATGAAGTCCTAACATTTGATTTCCATGGCCAAACACTCAAATATTTGTTGAAATTAGAGTCTGAATAGTCATGATAAATAAAAATCACCTAAGAGAAACTTGTAAGTAAAAAGTAAAACAATAAAAACGAAATGGGGATTTACAGATGCAATATGGATTAAAACAGGTTGGGCCAAACCATAATCAAAGCGTTAAAATGGAGTTCATGTGATGAATCTTTGAGTGGTATCATAAACTGAAATTCTCATTACCTAGGATTAAAATTATGTAAACCTTTCCATATAATAAATTAAATTTACATCATGAACCAATTATTTATATAAACCCATTCACACCATAAATGTAACTCATGACACCTACCCATAAAACCTTCACAACATGAATAACAATTCATTGTGTGAATTTTTACTGTATCGAGATTCTAGATTACATTATCATCCACCATCCAAAATCATTTAGAAATTTATCCCAACAAATCAAAACATAAAATAATAAGAATAAAACAAAAATTTACTTATACATACAAGTTGTAGACAATATCATTGTAATAATTATAGGGAGACATATAACAACCCTGATTTATTACACACTTAAACATGATTTATTACATAAACTATTCACTTTATAAAACATGGAATATTGGGAGGTATAGTGTGTTTGGGGCTTTGAAATATTACATAACAACATAAAACATTAAACACAACATCATTATTGAAAATTTCTTTTACATGACCACTACATTCCCTTATACATATCATTGCATGGGATAACTTGAGGACATGCATAAGAAAATGTTGAGATATAAAGCCTAGTAAGAAATAAACATGGAATAACATGAGTAATACAATACATGTTAGAAAAATGGCATATAAATGAAGCATAATATAAACATGAACATAAAGTCATGATAAAGCATGAAAATCCTAACATGGAGATGTGGCAACAACAAATTACATGTAATTAACATCAGTGATGGCTCATTGTACATGGAGCTTGAGTAAACCATCATTGCACTTGAAGCACGTGTAAACCCTCATTTCACTTTAATTATCATGAGTCAACACTAATTTCATAGGTAATTTCATGATATTATACTCTACCTAATGCATTGGATTGCTATTAGGGTGCACCCTTCATAATCATTTCATTTCATGCATAAGTGTGCCACAAGGATAATAAAACCTGGATTCATTAAACATCTTAATTTATTCCAAGGTAAAGTCATGTGGAATTAATACATGAAACTCTATAATCAATAATAAAATGTTTATAAAGGTGAATACCCTTTATAGAGAAATGGTAATAGTTTACACTACACAATGACTTTGGCTTGAAAAAACGTGGTGCAATTTCGGCAGCATAATTACGTGACCTAAGAATTAATAAAAAAATAGTCGATGATAGTGAAATGGGCGTATCATCACATGTACATGAAATGGAAATTAAGGGGAGTCATATAGAAACATGTACCAGATATTGTAATGGAATTTTTATTCATGATACAAAATTATTACTTGAAAGTAAATGAAGAGAGAAAAATTTCATTCACAATTTAGGAATAGTAACGGGTATACACAAAAGGAATTTAAAGAGAGAGAAATGGTTTTATCATCATTAAAACATAAAGAGGGAAGTATGGGGGAGGTGAGAAATCATACCCCAACATTTATAATTGAATATAAAAGGGTATTACAATATTACGAAACGTGAATAAGAAGAGAAAGTAGGAATAACTTACTTAGAAGTGTGATCCAAAAGGATTGCGACAAGCTTGAGAGTGGTTTTTTGGGAGCTTGGGGATCCTTGGGTTGATTCTAGAGATAAGAGGAAAGAGGTTGGATGAACTCCAAAGGATTTTAGTGAAGAGGAAGTGGAATCTTGGGCGGGTTTATAGAGGAAAGGAGAGAGAATTCTTTATTATTTAGGTTTGGGATACCACACATTAAACTAATCAAAACCAAAAACCATCCCATTGTTTTTTACAAAGGGGAGTGAAAAAATATTTATTAGTCCAATGTCCTAACATCTTAAAATAATAGGGTTTCATATGTGGGGGTGAGTCACACCCTCAAGGAAAACAATTTAAAAGAGACAAAATATTTTATAAACCTTGAAGGGTCCATTAAAGCTTTGTAAAACAAATAAAACACACCACAAAAATCAAATTATTTTAATGTTAAAACATATATTATCCGAACCAAATTTTAATAACATTTTATTACATCACTATTGGGTCATTATTATGTCAAAAAACACATTATATATTTAAATGGTATTTAATTTTTACCCAAAAATTCGTCTGTCTCAGAAAATTATAAAAAATACACTGTTGGATAATTTTGACATAATGATTCCAAAAATAATATTAATTTTCTCTAAATAATATTATATATATGTGAATTTTTACTTTTAAAATGAAAACTGACAGTTATCGTAAATTCATGGGTTTTGACAAAAACAACATTCAAACCTTAATAAATATTAAAAATGCATTCATAAAATTATATGATAATTTATATTTAACAAAAATTAATTTAATAATTATAACAATAATATTTTATTCCAATGTCCATTAATTCATCAAAATATATTTATTAGTTGAATATTTACTAAAAATACTATTTCTGCTTTAAAAACTACTTACAATGTAACAATAATATAAAGAATGTATATTCTATATACAAGAATGACATAGATAATCATAGTACTAGGGTCCTATTACATAACCCCTTAAAACACCCACATAAGACCTTAGGGTGAGGTGCACGACAGTGATAGACTCTTATGGTGGATCATATAGCATTGCTCGAGTGGTAATCTCTATCAACTTCTACTTCTCTTGTAGGCGGTTCTGCTCGAGTTTAACATATTCAAGCTCAGCTTGGGCATGGTCAAGAGTGAAGCCCAATGACACCACCTCCATTCAATGCTTTGACAAATGGGCTTCGTATGGGGAATGTTTACTAGATGAGGCCATTTCTTCTTTTTTCTAAGTAAATTGGATTTATTAAATCCCTATATTTATACTAATCATGTGTTCACTGTTCAACGACTATATTAGCAATGGTTACAATTCTTAACAGTATTTTAAAATCCAAAACATATAACCAAATAAGTTCATATTTTTTATATAATCATAAGAATACATTTAAATAGACCAATAGAAATTTTCATTAATAAATTTTAGGGTCATTACAATTTTCCCCCTTAAGAAATTTCACTCTCAAAATTTTCTTTTTCCCACACTAAAACAAACGTTGGTATCTTTGCTTCATCACATCCTCTAATTCCCATGTTGCTTCTTCAAACATGCGGTTTCTCCAAAACCCTTTCGCTTGGGGCATTTTCTTATTTTTTAGAACCTTTTCTCTGTGATCTATGATCTTCACTGGTTTCTCCTTGTAAGAAATATCATCCTCTAACTGTACTACCTATGAATAGAGTACACGTGAAGGGTATGAAATGTACTTCTTTAAGGGGGATACATGATTGAAATCATGTAATTTGGACATGGTAGGTGGAAGTTCTAGTCAATAGGCTAGAGCCCTAACACAATCAATAATTTCAAAGGGGTAGATGTACCTAGGACTTAAAATCACATTATTTCCATACATCATGGCGTTATTCCATGGAGATATGCATAGAAATACCATGTCTACAATTTTAAAATCAAGGTCTCATCGAAGGTTATCTGAATAACACTTCTGTTGACATTAGGATGCCTAGATATCCCACTAAATGGTTTTCACCTTCTCTGCCATTTCTTTGAAAATTTCTAGTCCTAGAAGCTTATGCTCAATGACTTCATCCCAACATGTCAGTGTTCCACACCTATTCCAATATAGGGCTTCATAAGATTCCATTCATATGCTCGAGTGAAATTTGATATTATAGGAGAATTAAACCAGAGGAAGATGTTGATCCCATCCTCCATTAAAGTCCATTAAACATGATCTTAACATATCTTCTAGTGTCTGAATAGTTTGATTAGATTGGCCATCAGTTTGTGGATGATAGGCCGTAACGAAGTTCTGTTTAGTATCTAGAGCATATTGAAGAATTTTCCAAAACATAGAGGTGAATCTTGGATCTTTATTGGATACAATAGTTAGTGGTAATCCATGTAGCCTTACCACTTCCCTGATATATATCTGTGCCAGTTGATCCGAGGAGAAATCCTCCCGAATTGCAATGAAGTGTTCAGACTTTGTAAGATAGTCTACAAAAACTTATATTTCTTTGTTGCTTTTGAATGTCTTTGGAAGTCCGGTGAAAATGTCTATGGTGATGTTCTCCCATTTCCATGCTGGTATGGGCAATGGTTGCATCATCACCTTAGAATTATGACTCTCTACCTTCACTTTCTAACACACTAGGCTCTTTGATGTATATTTAATGATCTTCTTCTTCATATTATCCCACCAATAATGCTATGAGAGATTTAGATACATCATTGTGTTTCTAGGGTGAGTAGAGAAATTTGAACTATGTGCATCATCCCAAAGATCCTTCTTCAGCTCTGGACTTGATGGAACACATATTCTTTTACCAAATCTCAAAATTCCTTCTTCATTTATATTGAACTCCTAGGATTTTCTTTTCCTGATAGCATCCAATTTATTCTTAATTCCAACATCATCATTTTGATCATCTTTTATCCTTTCCAAATGATACATTTGATCCATCATTTGTAAAAGGATTGATTATGTTCCCTTATTTATAATTCCCATGGCCATATTCATCAAATCTAAGTAGATTTATCCTTCCCAAATATCATCAATGATAGAATCACTGTGTCTATTCTACATAATGCATATTCCACATTGTTTTCTTTCCCAAGGTGGTAATGGATTAAGAAGTCATAGTATTTCATCATCTCTATCCTTCTTCATTGGTGCATCTTGAACTGTTTCTGTGTGAATATATACTTGAGGCTTTTCTAGTCCGTATATATTTTATACTTCTCCCCAAAGAGATAATACCACCAAAATTTTAATGCGAAGATCACTGCAATCAACTGTAGATCATTTTTTGGATAATTCTACTCTAAAATTTCAATTGTCTTGAAGCATAGGTAATGACTTGGTCATTTTTCATCAACACGTAGCCCAAGACCTTCTTCAAAGAATCACTTAATACAACAAAACGTTATCCACTTGTGGGTAAAGTTAGCTTAAACATAGTGATAGTCCTCCTTTTAAACTCAAATATTTCTTCACATTCATCACTCTAAGAAAACCTTAATCTCTTTCAAGTAATCTTTGTAAGAGTGTTGAAAAATGATTAGAAATTTCTCAAAAATATCCGATAATATCCAAATAACCCCCAAAGCTACGAATATCTGTTACCAATGTTGGACTCGTCCATCCTTATATTGCATTTCTCTTAGAGGGATCCACAAATATCCCATTTATTGTGATGATATGGCCCAAGTATGAGAACTCATTCATCCAAAACTCACACTTTTGGTACTTTTCATAGATTTTCTCCTTTCCCAAGTTCTCTGGTACTGTTCATAGATGATCCCCTTGATCCTCCTTGGTTTTGGTGTATATCATAATATCATCTATAAAGACATCCACAAATATGTCACGGTAATATCTAATGAATACATTAATCAAGTCTATGAGGATTAATAGAGAATTATTGAGTCCGAAAGGCATTACTATGAATTCATAGTTTCCATATTTTGTACGAAAAGTAGTCTTGGGGATATATTCATTCTTCACCCTTACATGATAATATTCTGAACAAAAATATACCTTGGAGAAGTATTTTTCTCCATGCATATGATCAAAAAAGTCATCAATTCATGGGTGAGGATACTTTTTCTTTATTGTGATTTTGTTAAGCTCGCGATAATCGATGCAAAGTTATATTGACCCATCCTTCTTCATGATGAATATGACTGGTGTACCCAATGGTGAAGCACTTGGGAGTATAAATCCTTTATCCAGATTCTCCTGTAGTTGTTTCTTTAGCTCATCATTCTCTAAAACATTCATTCTATATGAAGTCTTGGATATTGGCAACGCCCCATGTATAAGATCAATTGAAAATTTAACATCTCTTCAAGGAGGAAGACCAAGAAATTCCTCGGGAAATGCTTCAAAGAATTCCCTCACAATAGATATGTCTTCAAGGATGGTTCCCTCCACAGACTAAATCATCTGAGCTAGATTTTTGTGCTCATAGATATGTAATATCTATGCTTGAGATGATGAAGCTAAAGAAGATTCATCTTCCTCCTTTCACTTATACAGAATCAGGGGTTGATTCTCCCCATGGAGAGTGATTTCCCTCTCATGGGAATTTATGTTGGCTATATGTTGGGAAAGCCAATCCAAGCCAAGAATAGCCTAAAATTCCACTGTAGGGAGTATGATGAGGTTCTCTGAGAAGTTAAATCCACCAATTATGACAGGGGGAGTTATATTCATGATATTCAATGATTTCTCCATTTTACATACTCACCAACATATTTACTTCCATGATTTGTGTTGGTGTTGGGATTGTTCTAATAAACTTTCAGGATATAAAATAATTCATATAACCTTAATCAAAAAGTAAATTCTCTGTTATTTAATGAATAACTAGCTTACATGTCACCACTTTGTTGTTGGGGTTCACTTTGGTAGTAGTGATGGAAAAAGATCACCTTTGCTGCTTTGGAGGTTGTTGGTTGCCTCTAAAAACCCTTTCCTTAGGGCACTGATGTTCAGGACGCCCTAGTTCTTTGTAGTTGAAGCAATGAACAATGAATTCAGAGTCGAAGGAATCATTTATGTCCTCCATCACAGATGCAGGGTTTTCATGTCGGATGTTAGCAGCTAAGTGTCCTTCTCATCCACACTTAAAGCATTTCATCACCCCCTTCAGGAAATTTCCAAGGTGCATCTTTCTGCACCTTTGGCAAGTGGGGTGCAGGATCTTCTTATCACTATTAGATTTATCCATCAGACTACTAGAATTGAAGTACACCTTATGGTTCTTATCCCCATGATACCCCTGAGATTCGTCGATCTCTATTTTGACCTTGAGGGAACATTAGACAATTTCCTCATAACTGTCAAAGTCACGGGTCACCAGGGATTTCTGCTGGCTAGGTTTCAGCCCACCAAAGAAGCAGAAAACCTTGCATTCGGGGGTAACGACAAAACCAAAGGTGTATCATGCAAGCCTTGCTAAGTTTTCCTTATACGCTCTGATGGATTCGTCATCTTTTTTCTTGAGGGAATGAAAGTCCCTTTCCATCTTAAGTCAAAGGGTGCACATAAAATATTTATCGACAAACATCTTCCAGAAAATCCTTCCATTCCAACACCTCAATATCGTCCTCAGGATTCGTATGTTTTATCAATGTCCACCTTTGATCAGTTTCACCCTCCATACGATAAGCATCCCGAAGAACCCTCTCTTGTTCAGAACATTGATGGATGGAGAAGATCGTTTCAATGGAGTGGATCTATTGTTCAGCTATTGAGGGATTGTATGATCCATTAAAAGTAGGAGGCCATTGTCTTAAGAGGATTTCGATAGTGACTTGTTCATTATTAGGGGGGTTGAACGTTCCACTTGACCCATATTTCTATTCAAAGCGTTAGTTAACTGAGAGTGAATCATGAATAAGATCGCGATTTCCACTCCCATTGGATTGGGTATCTCATTAGCACAATCATCACATTGATCTTCATATCAGTTGTTTTCCTGAGTCCACCTATTACCAACCACTAGATAAAATAAAAGGAATGTTAGGGGTAACACATAAAGGATAATCCATGGAAAAATAGATGACTTATAAATATCGTTTATTTCCTTAACTTATGAATCTATAGGCTTCAATCTATGATATCTATGAACTAATTTATAACATATATTCTTAGGGGATTTTTTTAATTCCCTTAATAATGGTTCATACCATGCTTGTGAATTTAACAACACATATCCCCTGGGAGTGTTGTAACTAAGAGTGTAGAAAGGCCCGTTTTTGTGTATCAGGATACCCTGGGTCAATCTTGAAACTCCTTGTCGGGGTTTTCACCCCAAGGTACATCTGTGCCGGAGCCGAATCTACCTGCTTGTTTCCAGAAAGCGATGTATTTTCATTATAAACCACTTACTAAATACCCAAAAAAACAAAGGGTTGTTTTTATTATATTTAGTCTTGTCTCTAAGGCTTCACTAGGGTTTTAAAATCCTAATCCCAAAAATAACTAAACCTATCCTCTGATACCAACTATAACAACCCTCTTATTACACACTTAAACAAGATTTATTATATAAACTCTTCACTTGATAAAATTTGGAATATCACTAGGTCTAGTGTCTTTGGGGATTAGTAACATTACATAAAAACTTAAAACATGAAACAGAACATCTTTATTGAGAACTTCCTTTACATGACCACTATGTTCCCTCTTACTTAGAATTGCATGGGATAACCTAAGGACATGCATAAGAAATGGGTGAGATATAAAGCCCAGTAATCGAATAAACATGGAATAAAATGAGGAATACAATACATGTTAGAAAGTAGGAATATCAATTGAGCATAAGAGAAACATGAACATAAAGGCATGATAAATCATGATAATCAAAACATGGAGATGTGGCAACAATAATAAAAATGGAATTAGTATGAGCTAAGGCTCATTGCATATGAAGCATGAGTAAACCCTCATTGAACATGATGTACAAGTATAACATCATTGCACTTAAAGTATCATGATTCAACACTCATTACACATGATGCATAATGATACTATACTTTACCCAATGCATTGGACCGCTATCGGGGTGAACCCTTCTTAATCATTTCATTTCATGCATAAGTGTGCCACATGGATCATAAAACATAGATTCATTAAACATCATCATTTATTATAAAATAAATAAATGTGGAATTAATACATGAAACTCTATAATAAATATGTAAATTTGCACAATTTTGAATACCCTTTATAGATAAATGGGCATTGTATTCACTACACAATGACTTTGGCTTGGAAAACGTGGTGCAATTTCGACAGCATAACAGTGTGACATAAGAATTCATTAAAAAAATGTTAATAAGAGAGAAAAGAGTGTCTCATTATTTGTACATGAAATGGATAGTAATGCTGTCATATAGATACATGTCCCAAAAATTGTAATGGAATTTAGATTCTTGATACAAAATAATAGCTTGAATGTAAATGAGGAGAGAGGATTTCCTTTTGGAATTTCGACATAGTAATGAGTGTAAATGGGAGGCATTTAATGAGAGAGAAAGGGTTCTCTAATCATTAATAAATAAAGAGGGATGTATGGGGGAGGTGCAAAATCATACCCCAACATTTATAACTGAAAATAAAATGGCATAACAATATTATGAAACATGGATAAAAAGAGAAAGGTAGGAGTCCCTTACTGGGAAGTGTGGTCCCAAAGGCTAGGGAGAGGCTTGAGAGAGGATTCTTGGGAGCTTGGGGCCCCATGAGAAGATTATAGAGAGATTAGGGAAGAGGTTGGATGAACTCCAAAGGCTTTTAGTGATGAGAAAGTGGGAGCTTGGGTGGGTTTATATTGGAAAGGAGAGGGAATTGTTATTATTTAGGTTTTGGACACCACACATTAAACTAATCAAAAACACAAAACATCCCATGGTTTTTTTTCAATGGTTATTTTCAAAGGGTAGTGGAAAAAAATATTTTATTTCGAAAATGGACGAATTTATAAAAAAATACGGTTCCTTATGTTTAGGTGAGTCACACTCTCAAGGAAAAAAATTTAAAAAGACATAATGTTTTATAAGCCTTGAAGGGTCCACTAAAGCTTGGTAAAATAAATAAAAAAACCCCAAATCACATTATTTTAATGGTAAAACATATATTGGACGAAAATAATGTTTATATTATTTTATTTCATCACTATTGGATCATTATGATGTCATAAAACACATTATATATTTAAATGGTAATTAATTTTTACCCAAACATTCGACTATCTCAGAAAATTATGAAAAATTCACCATTGGATAATTTAGATATCATGATTCCAAAAATAATATTAATTTTATCTAAATAATTTTTTAAATATGTGAATTTTTAATTTGAAAATAAAAACAAACATTTATCTAAAATTTATGGGTTTTGAAAAAAATAGCTTTCAATCCTTAATAAAAATTACAATTGCATTAATAAAATTATACGATAATTTATATTTAATAAAAAATTATTTAATAATAATAATAATATATTATTAATATATTATTTAATTTAAAAAACTACTAGTTCATCAAAATATATTTCTTAGTTGAATATTAACTAAAAATACTATTTTTTCTTTAAAATCATTTTACAATGTAACAATAATAAAAAAATGTATATTATATATCTAAGAATAATGTACATAATTTTAGTTCTGGGGTCTTGTTACATATCCCCTTAAAACACCCACATAAGACCTTAGGGTAAGGTGTGCGATGGTGACAGACTCTTGGGGTGTCTTGGATAACATTACTCGAGAGGTAATCTATATCAACTTCCACTTCTCTCATAGGCGGTTCCGCTCGAGCTTAACATATTCAAGATCCACTTGGGATTGGTCCGGAATGAATCCCTATGACACCACTTCCTTTCTGAGCTCTAAAAAATGGGCTTCATATGGGGGAAGTCAACTGGATGAGGCCATCACTTCCTTTGTCTAATTAAATTTGATTTGTTAAAGCCCTATATTTATAATAATTGTGTGATCACTTTTCAATGACTATATTAGCAACGATTAAAATTATTAATTGTATTTTAAAATCCAAAAAATATAACTAAATAAGTGCATATATTTTACATAACCATAAGAATATATTTAAATAGACTAAGAGGAATTTTCATTTATAATTTTTTGGGTCGTCACAAGGCAAATATAATTGTTTTTAATTTTTTTGCATTTAGTTTTAGTTTATATAGTTTTTTCAGGAGATATATAATATTTTATTTCTCTTATTATAGAAAATAGGGTTTAAATTATCTTTAACAACTTCACAGAGATCATTTAATGCTAGAAAAGGGGGAATTACATCCTTCTATTTCTTTCCATAAGGAATAAATAAGTACAATGTTTTTAAATTTTGTAATATCTAGAAATTTTATATCATATTATTTTTATTTTTTAAATATATATAACATATTATAGGATTTATTTAGAATTATACAATAACTAAATTTGGGGGAGTCGAAAATGTACACAATGAAAGCTTAATTTTTATTTGTTTTAAAATATTAATATATAAATAAAATAAACTAGTTTGTTTTTATTAAAAATATTTTTTTAGTGTTTTTTTATTTTCAAATAATTATTTGATATTAAATAAAAACACAAACTCAATTTTTAAACTTCATATCACTTGTAAGGATCTTGATCTAAACACTGAATCTTAAAACTAAAGTGATTAATGATATGTTTTGGTTTTCATTTGTTTATATTTTTAATAGTTATAATTTATTTATATTGGAAATTTAAATTAAAACCCACTACTATATAACTCAAATAATACTTCCCATCCAAAGTGGATTCTTATCCTAGTTTCAAATATTCTTCTCTGATACACTCAGTTTTCTTGAGAGAAACATTAAAGTTTTGTGAAGACAAGAACGTGTATCGTTTATTTTTTAAAATTTGGAGTTGATGAAATGTTTTTATCATGATTAAATAATTAATTTAACTTATCTATCATTAACCTTGATACATACCCAAACATTAACCCTTTTTAAACCTTTATATAACCATGAAATGGACTATAGGTTGAAGCCACATTATAATATTATTTTACACATTCCTACCAAAAATCTAAATGTTTTACATGATTAATTAAAGTATCAGTGTGATGGAAGGACATTTAAAACTCTCTTTATGAATTTTAAATCATTATGGAGAAATTTGAGGTGAGTTCATCATTTATCGACATTTAAAATAAGTAATAGCCATGAGTGAATGTCCTTGAATTTCATTGATATCACCCTTTTCTATACAACATAAGATGTATATGATAAGAATTGAAAACATTATACCTAAGAAATTTGAATAATCAGAAATGTGTATATAAAAAAGTGGTAAAAATTAAGACTATTGAGAATAATAATTGAAGATTACATTATACTTTATTTTTATCACTCATGCACTAATAAAATAGAAAATAGAATTGTACTGGATTCACATGTTTTAGTGGGAACTGAGTGATTAATTTTCATTAGAAATTATTGAATTAATTATATTTTATGTCTTAAGAGTAAAACATGGATTATTTGATTTTTTTTTCAAAATGATTACCCAATAATATGAAGCCACTAAACAACCTATTCAAAGGCCTCCCGATTTAAGTTGTAAGGGACTGAATCTGAGTATCCATTTTTTATTTATGAGTGTTTGAGGAGATAAAATAAGGTTGCAATTATTTTATATTATGTTTGGAGGAAAATGGGTGACACCCCCGAAAATATAATGGTTGTGGAATGGAGGGGTATGTTGTTCTGTAAGTGTGGTGGGTAATGTGTAGTAAAATCCTGCTATAGAGTAGGGTATCTCAATAAGAAAAATAGTGATACTCACTTTTTAAGTATGGAAACACCTTCGAGGAAGGATATAGAGTATTCCCTTCAAATTTTATGGCATGGATATGGGTAGTTGTGTTGTAGCAGGTTTTGAGGGTACTACTAAACCGTGGGTTGATGTGATGTGGTGGTTGGGTTGTAGCATAGCCTCCATATTGGTGAAGGGGTCCAATGGAATGGTTCTTAGGAGTGTGTCATAGGCCCCATATATATTTTTATTGGATACTTACCTAGATTATAAGATTCACCATTGACCTATGGGGCTAAAACATATTCTTTGGTGATATATCATAGTCTCATAAAAGTTAATCTATCTATAAATTCCCCAACAGTTAGTAGAACCTTAAATTCTCCCACTTCTTCTACTAAAACCCTAAATTATCCATAGTAGTTTTTTGAATAATTTGAAGCCCCTTTTGATAGGGACTGATAAGCTATTTCCAGAGATCAATCCATGGTCATCCAAGGTTAAATATACCACTATTTTATAGTAGCATCTGTCCATTTAATCTTGTTATTATCCTATTATTCTCTGCATTCTTTGGAATTTGATCCCCATAATTTTAGTAGTGTTTTTTTTGTAGTTTTATGGCGTGTTAATGGAATAATTTACTTGGGAGGTCTTAGTTTTATATTGGGAGATGTGATGATAGATATGTGATGTTTATCTATTCTCATTTTAAGAACATTGATACCTTTGAGATTTGGTAATCATTGATTCTTCTTTTTATATACATGGAATAATTAATTTACCATGTTTTAACCCATTAAATTGTAATGAAAAAAACCTGATAAATATTGATCCATAATGAAGAATGAAATTTGTTATGTTCAGTGATAACATATTTTATATCCTTCTAATGATTTCCCTATTGTTTTTTAGATAGTGATCTATATACATTATGCTTGGTTTATCATGTTGTTATATTTGGTTTAAAATGTTAAATTGATGAAATTAGATAAATCATGTAAATATAGTATTAATTATTTGTTGGATTAAGAATCTAATGAGTAATTTTTATTATATATGATGTATCATGTAATTTTATGGTAATCAGTTGATGCTAATTGCATGTTTAATTGAAGTTATTCTTCAATGGGTTAATTTAATTGATAAATAAATTGAATTCGGAATGATTATGAATGATGAAAAGAATAAAAAGCAATGTAATTGATAATTTTTCTTCAGAATATTTTTTGAAATTTTTTTTATACTAGATATAATGTTTAATTCACTTACTTACTTGTCATATCTGATGCCTTAGGTTTACCATAGTTGGAACCCGTTAATTATTAATCTGTGAATTCAATATGGGTTAAAAATGATTTTCATGATAAAAATAAATATTTTTGGATGAGAGTTCTCTTTTTTCTATAATTTTTGGATGCATTGGGTTGGGGGCCATGAGTGCTCATTTTCATGTGAGGGTTGCTTGCCTTGTTTTTAGGGTCAAAATATCCCTTTTGACTTTGATTTTTTTGTTTATTATTTTCTAATGTGCTCTGGATGTGATACATTCTATGTGATATGATATGTTATTAGGATGGATGGACCTAGGATTACTATTGATATATGGGTGGGGAATCTTGAGTTTCTTGAAGAATTTGATGCCTGTGACGACGATATGCATAGGGAAATGCTTGATGGTGTTGGAAATGGCCCCAAGAGGGTTCGAATAAGTTGAAGCCCACCTTACCCATTGATTTTATTAAATTTTTATTCTTTCTCAATATATTTCTATTTAATTTTCATATGATCAGGTGTCTTGATTTATATTCATTCCTTTCCTCACTGCTCGAAGAAATTGGGTGCACTTAGTTATCCATCTCTCTTATTGTAGCATAAAATGTTTCACAGAGTACCTAAATTTATGAAATGATGTCAAAAATGCTTAATAAATTAATTAAACCTTGGGGGTTAGTGTTTTTGTAATGAAAAAGTGATTTTGAAATCTTGTACATAGATCACTCAATAATAACTGAACTTGGTCAGCCAAATGGCCTCATGTGCGACTCCCCATATTCCAAAGGCTGCTGACTAGCAGTGATGACCTGGGGAGTGGCAGTGGGAGAATATTTTTTCTTGTTATAGTGGAGTATAAATGTTATATAATAGGTGAGTAAAAAATTGAAGAAGCATAATAATGAATAATTTGACAAGAAATGGAATATGAATAATCATCTATCAATAATAAATAATAAACTCATAAGTTGGAATAGAATCATATATAGTGATTCTAATGTAATGTCACGTATCTCAAGAAAAGGATAAGTAGGCTTACATGGTAGAAGATGATCAATTGAATAAATTCTATAAAAAATAATAAAAAATAAAAAAACTATCCAGGCATCTCGATCACTGTCCCAGTCATCTTCTATCAGGATCACATCCTAAAGAACAAAATCTAGTTTGGTATCCATGGGGGATGCTTCATATTGTCCATACATGCAATCATTTAATCGTTCTGAGTACTAATGGTGGCAAGATAGTGTGTGAGATAAATACCAGTAGTCAACCACCAACTACTTATATATAATCCTTTCTGTGAATATAAACTTAATAGTGTGCAAGTGTATCATAATGTAAAGAAGTAAAAATAAACAACTCATACATACTTCATCCTCTACAGAGGTATGGACATGTATCATTGAATTAATTATGAATAAATTTGTAATAAGGTGTTCATGTACTAAAGCATTAACATTAATGAAATAGTATTTAATGACAATAGAGGATCCATGGTGTAACAAATCCATCCTTGACCTTAGGGGTCAAGCCAACTCATAATAGTTTCAGATGCAGGCTAGTTGTAAGGGGTCTTAGTGTAGTCCAAGGGGATATCCAATGGAATTACATCATAAATGAGTCTAATTGATTCCATGTATCTCATCAAAAGTAATCCCAGGGTAACCACGAATGGGACTAATGTGGTGAATCCATGATGTCATGTGACTGAAGACATCATGCTAAATCCAATAAGTGTATCCAAGGAATTTTAATATCCAGAGAATTAGTCAAGAGATTCATTGGTACTACATAGAATAATTCACATATAAGGACAATTACATTACTATGGGGTTAGTTTCTCTCATGAAATCCATCTCAATGAATTGGAATTCCATACTCTTAGTGAAAAAGGCATTCCATTAAGAATATATGGCTGACTCAAATCTAAACATTCCTATAAAGACAACAAAGTTCTAAAGAAATAAGAACTTTATATTTAACCCATTTATATCATATGTAGTCAAGGTCCACAAAACAATCATGCCATTTATTCATTTAATCGGTTCATTCCATTACCATTCAATAATCATGACATGGTATGTTAAGGACCTGAAACCATTTACCACTTTTATTAATAAACATTTAATAGGTTCATTCCATATCTATCATTAAACCTAAAAAGGGTTTAAGGAAATGAAATAAATATCAACCAATTAAATTATAAATAACTTTACCAATTTATATCTATAAATATACTTAACATTTAAAAATTTAACAATTCATTTAATTATGATGGAACACTTACCTTATTGAGGCCATGTGAAATCAAACTCAAATGATGTCCCAAATAATTTCAACAATGAGAGAAAAATGCATTATATGATATGAAACCTAATTGGGTGGTCATTATTGACGTGTCAAACTCCAATGATTTGACGAACATATATTTAAGGACTTAAAATACTAGAAAAAACGTTATAATTAATGAAGAAGAATTTAAGAAGAATTTCTCGGTGAAACAAGCATGAAAAAAAGATGACAATTTATAAGCGGCAATAATTTTAAGAAAAATTCATAGACCACCTAACTTATGTATGCAGTACTTTCCTCATCTAGTATTAGCCCTTATTTATTCCTGGATTAGAAAAAAAAAAGATTAATGAAAAAATTCCATAAATATTGGGAATATGTTGCTACATCAAAACAACATCATTGAGGGAAAGATAAATGACAATCCATGTCTGAGTACTAAAAAAAATATCTATATGAATCTAATGAGATGATCAGCTCTTGAATCTGAGTTCATACAGTGTTGAAATTGATAAACCTAGGTGAAGAGGAGGTGGATCACTTCCCATGTAAAATTGTGAGGGGTGTACAAATGAATGAAGAAATAGAAAGGGGATGTGAAAAATATAAATCCAAAAGAAAAAATAGTAAATCCACACATTTTAATTGGTCGGTATAGTTTGAATGCATGATTGGAAAAACCATGAAACAAAAATGCATGAAATATTATCCATATAGTGTTTTGAAAGGTTCATGCTCATGTTTTGGGAAACCATGTGAATTTAATGACTTTTACCTCTTCTAAAAATTTAAGACCCTATACAAGGGCATAAATCCTAGGATAAATGTTTTGGAAAGATCATGTGTCCCTCTACTTTCCAATGAAAATCCTCACATAGTTAGGAAAATTGATGCATAATGGGTTGTAAATTTTCTACTAAACATGTGGCCTAGTGATTCCTTCCACCGACCAGGGTTCTAAGCTCCAAACAAGACCTATACACCCTTGTTTTATTCATAGCCTTCATATTCATTCATATGTGGAAAACCAATGAATTCAACTAAAAATTAATTGAGTTGTACTTAATATGAAAATTGGGTTCTTACAGTCTCCCCCTATTATGGGAACTCATGCAAACATTTCCCTTTCCATGTGTGGTAGAATTAAATCTAAGAACAACTCTAGCCATTAAGCAAGTATGTTGGCCTCTCACTTTTAAGTATTATACTATACATAGTCCTGTTACCATATCAACCATACTAAATGTACTGAGATACCTCAGATATCGTTTGTGCTCTTATCATGGATGAAAATAGGATTCTCTTTAAAATAATCATCAACATCTATCTTAAAATACTTTGGATCAAAAGTATCTAATGAATCGATATTATAACAAATAATCTATGAAATGTGAAAGATTTCATGCATTATTAGTTAGCTTGGAGTTAATAACAACCAATAGGCTACAAAACAGAATTTATCTATGATATGAAAAGGCCTGAAAAAACAAGGCATAAACTTCTATTGCCTCTCTCTATATCTATTATCAATCCTGTATGATACATAAAATAGAAAAAATCACATACCTCAAATGTAAGAGGTTTTCGATAGTGATCGACATAAAATTTATGTCTAGAAAGATTATTTGACCTATGCTTTTTAATCAACTATAATTCCTCCAAGGTATTATGTTTGATACGAGGTCCTAATAATAGTACCTATCACACCTCTTACTATAATAATGGTAAATGACCTGACCTACCATACAATGCCTCATACATAGCCATCTAAATAATTTTCTTATAGATATTACTATAAGAGAAATAGATGATAGGGATATGATTCTCCCAAGAACCACCAAAAATAAATGACACATGCCTAAATAATGTCCTCTAATACCTATATAATTTGTTTCAACTAGCCATTTATCAAAGGGTGAAAAATTGTTCTCAAAATCACATATATACCCAAAGATCTCTGTAACCCCTTCCAGAATCTCGATGTGAAATGAGAATCCCTATTTGAAATTATTGAATGGGGGACCCTATGTAGATGTATTATTTAATGGAAATATAGTCTTACTAGATCATCAATTGATAAATTGTCCTAGATATAAAGGATGCGGGAGAATTTTGTTAGTTGATGCATGATTACCCAAATTGAATCACAACATTGAGGCGACCTCAGTAAGCCTGCTACAAAAATCCATCAAAATATTTTTCAATTTCCATTCTTGGACTTAAAAAAACTATAACAAGATTGATTAATGATGGTGCTCTATATTCACCAGATAATTGGTGGAACACCATGTAATACAACTTTCTATATGAAATTTCACCCTAGGACACCAATACTAGTGACACATATCATGATACATCATGGAGATGGTTAGATGAACTGAAAAATGAGAAGCATGGGAATCGTGAATAAGTTACTATATCATATAGATCAGAACCCAGACATAACCATATATACATAGGATTCTATCTTCATCAAAAAACCAATCCGAAGGTGGTTACTTACTAGAAATGATTTTCCTATAGGAAAAACCCCTCAGGATTAGAAAATTTCCATATTTTAACCCTATCAAGTAGTGAATGAATATATACTAAAATATCAATAATATACATCCCATGAATCTCTTGAAACTCTAGTTTCATTTTGGAAAAGTGGGATATCAATTTCCATTCACCACTGGCTTCGTGTAGGGCTCGTGCTCGAGTTTTTTTGGCTGAACACATCAGCTACTGCATTTCCCTCTCTAGGCATTTTGGAAATCTCAAGTATAATATACTAAAGGTATCCAACCAACATTCACTATATGAGATTCAATTCATGAAACCAAAATATATATTTTATGATATTGTGATAAGTATACACAAAAATTTCCATCCCATATTATAGTGCCTCTAAAAATGTAAGGCTTGGACCACTACTACTAGGTCAAGGTTGTTCATCAGGTATTTATATTCCTGTGGTCTCAACAGGAGAGGACCATATGTAAAGAATATATTACTCTACATTATCACTACACCCAACCTGATTCTTGATCCACTAAGGAACACAATATAATATATTCCTGACTCAAGAAGAATCAGAATTTTTGTCCAGGTAAGCCTTCCATTAAGCTCATGAAAGGATTTCTCCCACGCTTCCAACCACAAAAAACGTCACACCCTTCTATTATGAACATTATGTGTTGAAAAAAATGTGTGATAAGTCATGAATTAAATACCTATAAGTTTTATCCATAAAATTCAATTTATCAAACATGATATTGGGATGATCTGAGGAAACCATGGAACTCACCTTCTTTCAATCAAATTATACTACTAATTATGAGATAATATGACCCAATAAGTAAACATTGTTGATCCAAAAGTGGAACATATAAATCATATCTTCCTGATGATTCTCTATCAATGTATTTAAATTGATCTAAAGGTGTTTAGCATGGCCACTATGAGTATGATAATACAAAAAGATTACATACATAAAAACCAAAATGAAGGAATCTATATAGGGGTGGAAAACATATTAATCAAGACCATGAAAATGGTGGGATTGTTCATAAGACCGGAAATCATAACGAGATGCTCATATATACCATACTGACTACAATGAGTATTGTGTGATATGTCTCAGGGTATAACTCAAACCAGATGATATCTTGATCTTAGTTCAATCAATGAGAACACCATAGTTCTTCATAGCTATTGTAATAGATCATCTATTTGAGGCAATGGATATATGTTATTAAATGAAAGTTGGTTCAATCAACATTAATCCACCCATAGCCTAAGGGTCCCATATTCCTTCTTGGTGAAAGTGATTTGTGAACCCCAATAATAAGTGTTGGTTCAAATAAAAATATTTTATTACAGAAGATATAACTATCTATTGATCTCTTGGATCTCATTAGGAGACATCCTATAAGGATGAATAGATTATGGTGTTGATCCTGAAAAAATATTGATTTTAAATTGTACGTATCTCTCCGGTGGGAAAAATGAAAAATTATTAATAAAAAAATACCTCAAACAATCAAACATTAGAGGAATGTAAACCTAATGTAAACCATATCCTCTTAATAATGTTTATTTATATAAGTGGTCACTCCACCCATCCCACGATGCTTGGGTCCAGCTCTACTGGACTATACATTCATCTCACCATTATGAAGATAATTATTTCCCTTTAGTCAAGTAAATGATACCCTGTGGTGATATCTATCTTCATAGGAAAGATAGGGAACCAACCATTCAATCCCAAGAATGACATTGAAGCCAAAAATCTTGAGTAAAAATAGGTATCGGAAGAATGTATAGTTTTTGACTCAAGAGGATAGTCCATGAATTTATGGATTCTATCTAACCGCATATCCAATAGTGTTTCCATGGTCATCATCCCAGAAAAGCACTAAATTTACAACACTAGACTTCCCATGTTTGATGAAGAGATAAAGGAGTTAGAACAGATTTATCAAATAAAGAAGTTATGATAGTACATACCTCTATAATAGTACCTCATACATCCAACAGTCCTACACTATGATCCTTAGGTATCATCTATAAAGCATGTAGCTAGCCTAATCCATGTCCAAGTTCTATAGCTAGACTGCCATAAGCTAGTCCAATCTGCTGGAAAGGATAATCAAAATCTAGTTACCATGTCTATGAACTCCTCTACAGCCTAGTTGGCCAATGCTACTCCAAAATCATACCTGACATGGTGTAACTGACCCCCATCCTGAATGTGCAGCTATTGAAGATCCTATTCCACTAGAAATAGACAAAAATGCCAGAAAAAAACTTTGAAGATGACTTATTCAGTCATAATGATGGAACTCTTGTGGGTCTCTATAACACTAACGCTTCAAATGATTTTTTATGAACATTGATGGAATATAAACTAGTTTCTAGTGAAAGTACTATTGATGTAGATACCCATAGATTTATGTACATGGAAATTACATTACATTTGAGGAATACTTAATACATGACAAAAACAAACACCCAAAGATCATATTAGTTTAGTGTCTTTGGAAACTCGGAACGTAATCTTCTAATCATGGTGAAAGATCTTCAACATCTCCCATAAAGATATTCCCCTTTTTGGTTTTCTTACCTAATATCTTTCATTATATCCTGGGGAAAAGAAAACATAAAAAGTGTGAGCTCAAATGCTCATTAAGGGTAATCATAGAGAACATAAAACAATCCATAAATATTTGAATCCAAAAACATGAACATAAAATCTAAACATCAAAATCTTGAGCAAAGACATAAATTTTGGAAGTACATAAGGCATATATCATAAAGGAACATCAATCATGATAAAATAGAATGGTAATAAAACATGTGATTGTGGCAACCATTAAGAACATGATAAGATTTCCATGGTAGCCAAGGCATTGCTGCCAAGACCATCTTAGTGGACAAAGTCCCTTTCTGAATCGAGTTCACTCATTGTTCAAGTCCTCTATTACTGAACCGGATTAACTTATCGTTCTAGCCATGTCTATCTCATGAGATATAAATCTTTACCCAATAAATTGGAGGGAGATATAGGTCCCACCCATCTCATAATGAAATCATTCATTCATGTGCCACAAAATCATAAATCATACATCATAGTATAACCCATGTAATATAATGGGATTCTTAAACATCATGCCACCATAACATAATATATGTCTAAAAATTTGTATAATTTAATCATAAGAATAATCAAACCATGTAAATAATGGATACATTATACTTGAAACATAAACATATTAAATAATGTCATTTTAGATGGAAAATAGTTTTGATAAAACACTTGAAATGAATTCTTGAGGAAAATATCATTTCTTCTTCAAAATCATTTTTTTAAAAAAAATGCCATGATATTTTAAAAGAAAAGAGTTTTGTTGAAAATAATCATGCAATCTTGTAGAGGAATCTTTAGGAAAATGAGGCATTATGAAACCGTAAAATTCTGTTCACGCCGTATAAATTAAAAATAACATTCTCCTTGTACTTTTTTTAGAAAAGTCAAAAAGTTCCTCGTGTGGTAAAAAAAAGTAAGATTCCTTTCATAACATGTGTTAAAATTAAAAAATGGTTAAAAATGACTTTAAAAATACATGAAAACATTTTTATAAAACAATGGCATGGATGATTACAATAACCCCAGTAAATACTTACGAATAACAATCTCGGATAAGAATGAGATTGGAATAGTTATCCCTTACCATAGATCTGATATGCTTCGTACGTATCCGAACCTTATGTATAATGATTTAAATAATGTCATTGACTTATTACAGAATCATATTCATTATTATGATATCATATATTGTTTACTTATGAATTTATATTACCCTTTCTTTTGTAAATTCGATGTAAAAGCAGTGATTTGGGTTAAATCGTTTCATTTATTGTACGTGTTTTGACTTGTTGTTCGTGATATTATTACATATATCTTGAGTTACTTAATTACAGAATGTAAAACATGATTTATATATAATATATATTCAGCATATACATATATATATGATAGATAGATAAATGGAATGAAATACACCATTCATGGAGACGGTAGGCCCAACGTACGCATGAACGCTGTTTTCATTTCCTTATTTAATTGAATGGAATTAAGTAGATGACATAAATATATATATACATAAATCCAGTATCATTATTATGTCATATATTTCAAGATTAATTATTATATATACATTATAATCAATCATGAATGGTTAACATGGAGAATGAATCTCATCGCGTCGTGGAGACGGTAGTCTGTACGTACGTAGGAGCGATGATATCATTCCCATGATCATGGAATTGTATTGAAGTGTATGTATAATATTTAATAATAAATATAACTTTACATTAATCATATATAGTTATTTATTTACACCATTATACCCATCCATGTAAGGTGGTGGTTGAAAACGTATTGCACCACGGCGTGGAGACGGTATTCCGTACCTACACACGAGCGGAGATTTCATTTTCTGTAGGATGGATAGAAGGTGAAATAGGGTTGATTCATATTTATAATAATATATCAGTATATAATTAATACTTATGTTATTACTTTATAATGAGACAACTAAAGAAGAGGAAGTAGTAGAAGAAAGAAACCTGAAAGAGTCGGTAGAAGAGATTACCTCTTCCTCGACGCACCTCCTCTAAACTTCTTCTTAGGGCACTAGGGTTGGTCTCTTGAGAAGACCAGAACCTCTATGATTTAACTAGATAGGTTTAGAAGAGGAATGTTCAGGGTTTGTATGAGCTTCAAGGCTCAAAAGGGTGAGAAGAGAATAGGGAAGGGGTGCCCTTTTTAGAAGGGAGGAGAGGGGCACCTTTGAAAAAACTTAAAATATTATTTTATAATAAAGTCATATTTTGTTTATAACAGCTCCAAATTGATTTATTTCAAATCTAAAGTAAGTATGGGTCGAAATAATCTCAACCAATAGGTTTTAGACAAGTTTAGGTTACTATTTTACCCTTATCTTTTAGATTTAACTCTAGGTTAAATAATTTAACTTTTACTGTGTCTTCTTGTTTTGTTACACTATATGGTTCATAAACTTACTATAACCAGGGAAACGAACCCCACGTGGTTAATTATTAATATATATAACCTTATATAAGTTATTTGGACTAACCTTAGATTTTTAGGAATATAATAACAATTAATAATATAATATTTGTTTTAAAAACTATTTTATGTTAATTTTGACACTATTTTGTAATTTATTTTTGTGAAAATCATAACAGCATGATTAGTTCGAAAAAATTAAATTAAATCACTACTAACATGTCATAGTAACATATAAAATTAGTTTAATTCATAAAAGTCTCAAATTAAATTTATTTGGGTATTTATAATATCAATTATTCTAATATTTTATTATTTAGGTAATTACTGCATCACCATTGTGTCATAAATAAAATAAATTATTTAATGTCTAAAAATTATAAATAAAATACCATTAGGTATTAAGTCTTTTTATATTTCTTATGAATATTTATAGTCGAATTTATCTAATTCATAACCCTATATTAAAAATGATTTAGTTATTGAACATTGATTTTAAATATTTTAACTCTTTTTTGAATAAAATAATAATAAACATCATAATCTAATCCAAGTGGACCTAAAGGAAAATATTTTATACCTAAGGTATTTTTTGGTCGAATTAAACTTATCCAATAGAATTAGGACATGTTTTAGTGTACTAATAATATCATTTTTACCCTTAATTACCCTATTTACTTTTAACCGTGGTAAATAAAAGTAAAAAGTTACTATTCACCAAAAATTATTTATGCCTTATTGAACCACATTTTACTCCTACATATTAACCATATCTCTCGGATTTTTGAAGTTCCACTCACAAAAGCTGTAAAATTATGTTTTATGTAATTTTGCAAAAACATCCTAGGTGGTATGTAAAAGACGGTGAAAAGTTCAATAAAATATTTATATATCTAAAATTATTATAAAATGACTTCAATGGTTTACATTGAACATATAGAGGTATTATGTATCAATTTTTACCTAAAATAAATTTAAATAAAATAAATAATTATTTAAATAAAAAGTCGGTTTTTAAATAGTAACCCATGGTTTTCACTATTCATTAAAAATTGAAAGTTTTCAGAAAAATACCAAAAATTCACCCTAGGCTAATTTCGATATTCTGAATCCAAAAATGAAGTCCAATTTGGAATATAAAATTTATAAAAGTTCAAAAAGTGGGTATTACTATTCATAATGGCTAGTTCATAATAATATTATAATAATATCTTTTTTAGTGAAACTCGGTATTGCGTACTACACACGCTATCGAGGAAGGTCTTGATTGTGTGTAATTCAAGCCATGTCAGGGCTGCTTGTAGTGAAAACTCTATTTGGTTTTGTGGATAACATAATAAAAACTTATTTCATTTATACATTAAACAAAATATATACTTAATGTTGCATAGAATAATTTCCACAATATGAACTTGAATTTGTGTGTAACACAAGACATGAATAGTGTTGCATATACTTCAAGCTAATACGGTGTTGCATATAGTACAAGATAATCTTGGTTTAGTGTATAATAGAAGACATAAAAGAAATTAAAAATAATATATCTCATAAAATCTCGGGTTGTTACATTCTACCCCCCTTAAAATGAATTTCTCCCTCGAAATTTGTCGGGGTTATAAATGGTTTACTACTTAAAAGATCCTTTCATAGAAACCCACATCATAAAAAGGAATACTAAAACATCATTTTAAAAAGGAAATTTAGAAATGTAACGGTTACCTAGATTAACTCATCACTAGGTTTCCATATAGGAGAACATAGGTGGAAATATGGATATGGAAGAAAAATCTAACCATCATGTTCTGATGGAGAGTGGTAGAGGACATGGCTATGAAAAAGCCAACAATCACAAAGCCATAAATTTGTGATGATCTATGGTACCATCTGATTCATCGGATATAAGTCCAGTAGGACAACATTTTTGGATTTCAAGATCATTTCTCTAAAGATGATGAATTTGAATTAGAATAAATACATACATTATTTCAGTATAATATAACCGTTGTTCGTGCCTTGAACAATTTCCAATTCATCTCTTAATGAAATGAAGTTGAATTTTTCATTCATGAAGTGTTATCAGATCATGTGATAGAATGATGGGTCATTCCATATGTCTCAAAAAAAACGTTTGCAAAAATTATCAAATATAAATAAGTCCATCTATAGTGAGGTTAATCGTATAAGATTCCAAAAATGGACTTATAAATTATCTATCATACCGCTTAATAAAAATAGTTTCTACTAACTAAGGACTTCCTATAGGTCAGTGGTAGGCGATAAAGGCATGTCACACTTTGGTTGTGGGTTCGATTCCCACAACCTCGTCCGACGCGATGGGATGTCGCCCATCCTATGGGTTGTCCTTTTTCTAAAACTATACTATAGTAACATTTCAGAAATAAAAATTTATATCTTTAACCAATAAAATTTGATGTCCATTCAACCTTTAGGCTTATCGAAAATACTTCTGTCTGATTACTAGAAATGTCATCTACCGAGCATTTGAATTCCTTCATTTTCCCCCATATATCATAAGATATATCTTGTTGGTCACATTCCAAACATTTGAATACCTTAATCATCTATTCTCTTGAAAAGTGAATACCGATTGAACCTTAGTAAAAACATGAATGTTTTCAAAAGTTAACTCTTTCTGTAACAACCTGAGATTTTATGAGAATTATTCTTTTTAATTTAATTGATGACTTGTGTTGTACGCTACACCAAAATTAGCTCATGATATACACAACACCGTATTTCCTTGCAGTATACGCAACACTATTCTTGGCTCGTGTTACACAGAATTTCATGTTTGTTTTGTCGCAACTATTCTATGCAACATTAAGTATAGGTTTTGTTTAATGTATAAATGAAATAAGTTTTGATTATGTTATATGCAACACCAAATGGAGCTTTCACTACACGCAGCCCTGGCATGGATTGGATTACACGAAATAAAGACCTTCCTCGATAGCGTGTGTAGTACGCAATACCGAGTTTCACTAAATGAGATATTATTATAATATTATTATGAACTAGCCATTATGAATAGTAATACCCACTTTTTGAAATTTTATAAATTTTATCTTTCAAAATAGACTTCATTTTTGGATTCGGAATATCGAAATTAGCATAGGGTAAATTTTTGGTATTTTTCTGAAAGCTTTCAATATTTGATGAATAGTGAAAACACTGGGTTACTATTCAAAACTCGACTTTTTATTTAAATAATTATCTATATTATTTAAATTTATTTTAGGTCAAAATTGATACATAATACCTATATAAGTTCAATGTAATTCATTGGATTCATTTTATAATAATTTTAGATATATAAAAATTTTATCGAACTTTTCACCGTCTTTTACCTACCACCTAGGAGCTTTTTGAAAACATATATAAAACATAATTTTACCACTTCTGTGAGTGGTATTTCAAAAATCCGAGAGACACGGTTAATATCAAGGAGTAAAATATGGTTCAATAAGACAAAAATAATTTTTGGGGAATAATAACTTTTTACTTTTATTTACCACGGTTAAAAGTAAATAGGGTAATTAAGGGTAAAAATAATAATATTATTACCCTAACACATGTCTTAATTCTGTTGGATAAGTGTAATTCGACCAAAAACAACCTTAGGAATAAAATATGTCCATTTAGGTCCACTTGGATTAGATTAGGACATTTATTATTAATTTATTTAAAGAAGGGTTAAAATAGTTAAAATCAAAGTTTAATAACTAAATCATTTTTAATATAGGGTTATACATAAGATAAATTAGACTATAAATATTAATTAGAAAGATAAAACGATTTCCTACATAATGGTACTTTATTTATAATTTTTATACATTAAATAATTTAATTTATTTATGACACAATGATGATGCAGTAATTATCATATTAAAGAAATATTAACATAATTGATGTTATAAATACCCAAATAAATGTAATTTGAGACTTTTTATGAATTAAAATACTTTTATAGGTTAATATGACATGTTAGTATTTATTAAATTAACTTTTTTCTACCTAATCATGTTGTTATTATTTTCACAAAAACCCATTACCAAATAGTGTCAAAATTGACTTAAAATAGATTTTGAAAAAAATATTATATTATTAATTGTTATTATATTCCTAAAAATCTAAGGATCGTCCAATATACTTATATAATTATATTTTTATAATTAATGGACCACTTGGGGGTCTCTTGGATGTATATGGTAAGGTTATTAACCATATAATATAAAAATACAAAGTGACATGGTAAATGTCAATCTAATTAACTAAGAGTTAAAACTAAAAGATAAGGTTAAAATAATGACCCAAACCTGTCTAAAATATATTGTTTGAGAGGATTTAGACCCATCCACTCCTTATATTTGAAATAAACCAATTTTGAGCTATTAAAAACCGAATATGACTTTATTTTAAAATAATATTTTAAGTTTTTCCAAAGGTGCCCTTCTCCTCCCTTATAAAAAGGGCACCCCTTCCCTCTCCTCTTAACACCATTTTGAGCCTTGAATCTCGGCCAAACCCTACCCATTTATCTTCTCCACTTCCCTAGAAACGTTCTTTAGGTTATGGTCTTACCAAAAGACAAACTCTACTTCCTTAAGAGGAAGCTTAAAGGGGGTGCGTCGAAGAAGAGGTAATCTCTTCTTCCAATTCTCTCAAGTTTCTTTCTTCTTATACTTATTCTTCTTTAGTTGTCTAATTATAAAGTAATAACATAAGTATTAATTATATACTTATATGTTATTATAAATATGAAACAAACTTATTTCAACTTCTATCCATCCTACGGAAAACAAAATCACCGCGCGTGCGTACGTACGGAATACCGTCTCTATGTCGTGGTGTAATTTGTTTTTGACCACCACCTTACTTTGATGGGTATAATGGTCTAAATAAATAACTATATATGATTATTTTAAAGTGATATTGATTCTGAAATATTATACATACACTTAAATACAATTCCACGATCATGGAAATGATATCATCGCTCGTGCGTACTTACGGACTACCGTCTCCACGATGCGATGAGATTCATTCTCCATGTTAACCATTCATGAATGATTATAAAGTATATATAATGAATAATAATGAAATATATGACATAATAATGATACTGGATTTATGTATTTATATATATATATATGTATGTCATCTACTTAATTCCATTCAACTCAATAGGGAAACGAAAACAGCGTTCATGCGTATATACGACCTACCGTCTCCATGAATGGTGTATTTCATTCCATTTATCGATCTATCATATATATATATATATATATATATATATATATTCTGAATATATATTATATATAAATCATGTTTTAAATTATATAATTAACTAAATCAGGATATAAGTAATAATATCAAGAACAACAAGTCGAAACACGTACAATAAGTGAAACGATTTTACCCAAATCGCTGCTTTTACATCGAATTTACAAAAGAACGGGTAATATAAAATCATAAGTAATCTATATACGATATCAAAAAAATGAATATGATTCTGAAATAAGTCAATTAAATTATTTAAATCATTATACAAGAGGTTCTAATACATACAAAGAATATCAGACATAAGGTAAGGGATAATTAAGAAAATCTCATTTTTATCTGAGGTTGCTTATACATTTGTATTTACTGGGGTTATTGTTATCATCCATGTCCATGTTTTATAAAAGTGTTTTTATGTATGTTTAATGTCATTTTTACCCATTTTGACTTTTACTACATGGTATGTAAAAAATCTTTCTTTTGTTTATTTTATGAGATACTTTTTGACTCTTCTGACAAAAGTATGAGGAGAATGTTTTTTTAACTTATACGGAAAGAAAGGATTTTTACGGTTTTATAAATCCTTATTTTCAGGAATCTTCCTCCAAAATATTTCATGACTATTTTAAACAAAATCTTTTTCTATTAAAATATCATGATGTTTTGTGAAAAGAAAATGATTTTTAAGAAGAAAGGATATTTTCATCAACAATTCATTTCAAGTGTTTTATCAAAACCATTTTCCATCTAAGATGAAATTATTTCAAATGTGTATGTTTCAAGTAAAAAGTTACTATGATTTAATGGTTTCACGTTTCATATTATGAAATCATAACCATTTCTTTTATATGGATTATGTGATGATGGGATGATGTTTATGGAACCCATTTTATTCGTTGGGTTATTATGAATGATGTATGTTTATTTTGTGGCACATATAAGAATGATTTCATTATGAGAAGGGTGGGACCTATATATCCCACCAATTAATTGGGTAAAGATTTATATCTCATGAGATAGACATTTCTGGAATGGTATGTTAATCTGGTTCAGTGTTACAGGGCTGGAACGAGGAGTGAACCCAATTCAGAAAGGGAATTTGTCCACTTAGATGGTCTTGGCAGCAATGCCTTGGATACTATGGAAATCATATCATGTGCTTAATGGTTTCCACAATCACATGTTTTATTCCCATGCTATTTTATCATGATTGATGTTCTATTATGATCTATGCCTTACGTACTGCCATGTTTTATGTCATTGCTCAAGATTTTGATTTTTAAACATTTTGTTCATGTTTTTATGTTCAAATGTATATGGTTTGCTTTATTTTCTCTATGCTTACCCTTACTGAGCATTTGAGATAACCCTTTATATGTTTTCATTTCCCCAAGATTTAATGAAATATTTTAGGTAAGAAAACCAAAAGGGAAATATCTTTATGGGAGATGTTGAAGATCTTTCACCATGATTAGAAGATTACGTTACGAGTTTCCAAAGACACTAAACTATTACGGTCCTTGTGTGTCTGTTTTTGTTATGTATTAAGTATTCTGAAAAAGTAATGTAATGTCCATGTACGTCATGATTTGGGTATCTACAGTTGGTATTAGAGGAAAGTTTTAGTTAACCTTTGGAATCTAGGAAGCGAAAACTTTAGTGAGATCCCTAGAGATATTTCTAAGGTAAGTCTAGTGATGTCTCTAAGGTTATGTATAAGTATAGGTTATAGTCCTAGAATTATGGTAACAATATTATAATTTAACCTAAGATGTTAGATATGGAAGGTAGTCCCCCTTTATTGTGTTGTTTTACCTAGAATTATTTTTCCCTCTCACACCATTCTTTTTGTGGTTTAGAAAATGGTTGGAAACAGGAAGATTAACGATAATGGAGAATATGATGCACAATGGAATGATATTCTTCATGATCAAGCTAATGAAATGGGATTTGGAAGGCGAAACATCGTTATTATGCCTAATCAGAAATCTCATAATATGATCAAGAATCTCAACTTTGGAATGTTTCCTGAATCAGATAATAATGGAAGGATAGAGTTTCATGATGATCAAAGAGGAAATAAAGTTCAATTTCCCTCATGTAAATCATCTAGGAAGATGCATCAGGGAGATTGTTTCAAAGGAACTAGAAGATGCTTTGGGTGTGGAAAAGAAGGACACAAAGCCAGTAAGCGCAAAGGAAAAGGTTCCTTTAACACCATGGACAAGGATAATGGTATTGCTACGACATCAATAATGATTAAATGTTTTCAATGTGGGATGTATGGGCATTATGAAAACCAATTCCCTAAGGGAAAATCTCATGAAGAGAATAAGCATGGTCATGTGGGTAGTATTTATGTTGATGATGATGAAGAGACTACAAATGATATATGACATGAAAGAAATGACGAAGCTCAGTCAGTGGTTTAAGAAGGTAGTAGAATTATTTATGTTCATCAAGAGTTATGTTGTATAGGTAATGGTACTATGGAATAAAGACCCATCTAAGGATTGTTACGATATTTTTTTCCTAAAGTATTTGAAAGTATATGCTGAATGGTACCGGTAACCATGAATGGTTATTCAGATATTTTTTGGAAAGTAGATTATATGTGTATAATGAAGGGATATGGAGATAATGAGATGTTTGATAGTATTCATGAGCTCATGATTGATATAAGGACTAAGTGATATCATGGTTTGAGTATATAAATTTTTTGGGATTTTGGTATGTGGAAAGAGTTAACTTTTGATAGAATTCATGTTTTCACTAAGGTTCAATGGGTATTCATTTTTCAAGAGAATACATGATTAAGGTATTCACCTGATTGTAATGTAACGAACAAGATATATGAGGGATAAATGATGGTATTCACGCACTTGTTATATGACCTTTTTAGTAATCTTTCTCTTTATACTATGAGTTTGGAAAGAAGTATTTTGGATAAGCCTAATGATTGGAATGGATTATATGGGACATCAGATAGTATTGTTTAAGGCTAGAACTTTTTGTTATAATAGTATTGTTTTAGAAAAATGATAACCTGCAGGACGGGTGACAACCCCTCGTGTCGGACAAGGTTGCGGGAATCGAACCCAGAACTGAAGTGCGATAGGCCTTTATTGCCTACCACTGGCCTACAAGAAGTCCCCGGTTAGTATAAATTTGTTTTCATTTATTAAGTGGTATGATATATGAAGTATATGTCCATTTTAGGAACCAAATACAATTAATCTCACTGTATATGGACTTATGCATATTTGATAACTTTTACTAACCTTTTGTTTGAGACAGATGGGATGACCCGTCATCCTATCACCTGATCTACTAACACTTCGCGAATGAAAAATTCAACTTCATTTCATTAAGAGATGAATATGAGATTGTCTAAGGAACGACCAATGGTGAGATTTTACCAAAATCAAGTAAGTATTTCTTCTAATTCAAAATTTTCAACTTTCGGGAAATGATATTGAAAACCAAAAATGTTTTCCTAGTTCCCTTATATCTGATGAATCAAATGGTACCTTAGATCATCACAAATTTATGGCTTTGTGATTGTTGGCTTTTTCATAGCCATGTTCTCTACCACTCTTTATCAGAACGTGATGGTTATATTTTTCTTCCATATCCATATTTCCACCTATGTTCTCCGATGTGGAAACCCAGTGATGAGTTAATCTAGGTAACCGTTACATTTCTATCTTTTCTTTTTAAAATGAAGTTTTATTATTCCTTTTTACGATGTGGGTTTCTATGAAAGAAAAATTCAAGTAGTAAACCATTTATAACCCCGACGAATTTCGAGGGGGAAATTCATTTTAAGGGGGGTAGAATGTAACAACCCGAGATTTTATGAGAATTATTCTTTTTTAATTTCATTGATTTCTTGTGTTGTACGCTACACCAAAATTAGATTATGCTATACACAACACCATATTTTCTTGCAGTATACACAACACTATTCTTGGCTCGTGTTACACACAATTTCAAGTTCGTTTTATAGAAACTATTCTACGCAACATTAAGTATAGATTTTGTTTAATGTATAAATGAAATAAGTTTTGATTATGTTATACAAAACAACAAATGGATCATTCACTACACGTATCCCTGACTTGGCTTGCATTACATGCAATAAAGACCTTCCTCGATAGCGTGTGTAGTACGCAATACCGAGTTTCACTAAACAAGATATTATTATAATATTATTATGAACTAGCCGTTATGAATAATAATACCCACTTTTAGAAATTTTTTAAATTTTATCTTTTGAAATGGACTTCATTTTTGGATTCGGAATATCAAAATTATCCTACGGTGAATTTTTTTTTATTTTTCTGAAAACTTTCAATTTTTGATGAATAGTGAAAACACTGGGTTACTATTGAAAAATCGACTTTTTATTTAAATAATTATCTATATTATTTAAATTTATTTTAGGTAAAAATTGATACATAATTCATATATTTATTCAATTTTATTCATTGGAGTCATTTTATAGTAATTTTAGATATATAAAAATTTATTGAACATTTCACCGTCTTTTACCCACCTCCTAGGAGAATTTAAAAATTCACATAAAACTTAATTTTACTGCTTCTGTGAGTGGAATTTATAAAATCCAAGAGACATGGTTAATAACAAGGACTAAAATGTGGTTCGATGAGATGAAAATAATTTTTGGTGAATAGTATCTTTTTTACTTTAATTACCACGATTAAAAGTAAATAGGGTAATTAAGGGAACAAATAATATTATTATTTCCCTAAAACATGTCCTAATTATATTGGATAAGTTTAATTCGACCAAAAACAACCTTAGGAATAATAAATGACCATTTAGGTCCACTTGTATTAGATTAGGACATTTATTATTAATTTATTTAAAGAAGGGTTGAAATAGTTAAAATCAATGTTTAATAACTAAATCCTTTTTAATATAGGGTTATACATAAGATAAATTAGACTATAAATATTCATTAGAAAGCCAAAAATATTTCCTAAATAATTGTATTATTATTATTATTTTTGGACATTAAATAATTTAATTTATTTATGACACAATGATGATGCCGTAATTATCTTATTAATGAAATATTAACATAATTGATGTTATAAATACCCAAATAAATGTAATTTGAGACTTTTTATGAATTAAACTAATTTTCTTGGTTAATGTGACATGTTAGTATTGATTTAATTAACTGTTTTAGAACTAATCATGAAGCTATGATTTTCAAAAAAATCCATTACCAAATAGTGTCAAAATTGACATAAAATAGTTTTTAAAACAAATATTATATTGTTAATTGTTATTATATTCCTAAAAATCTATGGTTCGGAAAAAATACTTATATCATGATATTTGTATCATTAATGTACCACTTTGGGGTCGCTTGGATGTATATGGTATGTTTATTAACTATATAATATAAAAATACAAAGTGACATGGTAAATGTTAATCTAATTAACTAAGAGTTAAAACTAAACGAAATGTTTAATATAATGACCCAAACCTATATAAAATATATTGGATGAGATGATTTAGACCCATACCCACCTTATAATTGAAATAAACCAATTTGGAGCTATTAAAAAACGAATATTACTTTATTATAAAGTAATATTTTCTGTTTTTCTAAAGGTGCCCCTCTCCTCCCTTATAAAAAGGGCACCCCTTCCCTCTTCTATTCACACCCTTTTGAGCCTTGAAGCTCGACCAAACCCTACCTATTTCTCTTCTACACTTCCCTAGAAACATTCTGGAGGTTCTGGTCATCTCAAAAGACCAACTCTACTTCCTTAAGAGGAAGCTTAAAGGAGCTGCGTCGAAGAAGAGGTAATCTCTTCTTCCGATTTTCTCAAGTTTCTTTCTTCTTCTACTTATTATTATTTATTTGTCTCATTATAAAGTAATAAATGAGTATTAATTATATACTGATATGTTATTATAAATATGAAACAACCTTATTTCACCTTCTATATATCCTACGGAAAACGAAATCACCGCGCGTGCGTACGTACGAAATACCGTCTCCACATCGTGGTGTAATCTATTTTCGACCACCACCATACTTGGATGGGTATAATGGTGTAAATAAATAAATATATATGATTATTGTAAAGTGATATTTATTCTGAAATATTATAAATACACTTCAATACAATTCCACAATCATCGGAATGATATCATCACTCGTGCGTACGTACGGACTTCCGTCTCCACGACGCGATGAGATTCATTCTCCATGTTAACCATTCGTGAATGATTATATGTATATATAAAGAAAAATAATGAAATATATGGCATAATAATGATACTGGATGTATTTATGTATATATATATATTTATTTCATCAACTTAATTCAATTCAACTCAATAGGGAAATGAAAACAGCGTTCGTGCGTACGTACGGCCTACCGTCTCCATGAATGGTGTATTACATTCCATTTATCGATCTATCATATATATATATATATATGTATATTCTGAATATATTTTATATATAAATCATGTTTTAAATTATGGAATTATGTGAATTAGGATATAAGTAATAATATCAAGAACAACAAGTCGAAACACGTACAATAAGTGAAACGATTTTACCCAAATCGCTGCTTTTACATCGAATTTACAAAAGAATGGGTAATATAAATTCATAAGTAAACTCTATATGATATCATAACAATGAATATGATTCTGTAATAAGTCAATAACAATATTTAAATCATTATACATGAGGTTCATATATGTACGAATCATATCAGACCTAAGGTAAGGGATAATTTTTCAAATCTCATTTTTATCTGAGATTGCTTATACGTACGTATTTACTGGGGTTATTCTTATCATCCATGTCCATGTTTTCTAAAAGTGTTTTTATGTATGTTTAATGTCCTTTTTTACACATTTTGACTTTTACTACATGGTATGTAAGGAATATTTCTTTTGTTTACGTTACGAGGTAATTTTTGACTTTTCCGACAAAAGTACGAGGAGAATGTTTTTTTAAGTTATACGGAATGAAAATATTTGTATGGATTTATAAAGCCTTATTTTCATGAATCTTACTCCGTAATATTTCATAACTATTTTAAACATAATCTTTTTCTTTTAAAATTTCATGACATTTTGTGAAAATAAATTTATTTTGAAGAAGAAAGGATATTTTCTTGAAGAATTCATTTCAAGTGTTTTATCAACACCATTTTCCATATAAGATGAAAGTATTTCATATGTGTATGTTTCAAGTATAAAGTCTCTATGATTTACATGGTTTTAGTTTTCATATTATGAAATGATATCCATTTCTTTTATATGGATTATGTGATGATGTGATGATGTTTATGAAACCCATTTTATTCGATGGGTTATTATGAATGATGTATTTTTATTTTGTGGCACAAGAATGATTTCATTATGAGATGGGTGGGACCTATATCTCCCTCTAATGAATTGGTTAAAGATTTATATCTCATGATATAGACATGGCTGGAACGGTAAGTTAATCCGGTTTGGTGATACAAGACTGGAACGAGGAGTTAACTCGATTCAGAAAGGGACTTTGTCCACTAAGATGGTCTTGGCTGCAATGCGTTGGATACTATGGAAATCATATCATGTGCTTAATGGTTTCCACAATCACATGTTTTATTCCCATTCTATTTTATCATGATTGATGTTCTATTATGATCTATGCCTTACGTACTGCCATGTTTTATGTCATTTCTCAACATTTCGATGTTTAAACATTATGTTCATGTTTTTATGTCCAATGTATATGGTTTGTTTTATTTTCTCCATGCTTACCCTTAATAAGAATTTGAGCTCACTATCTATATGTTTTCTTTTCCCCAGGATTTAAAGAAAGGTTTTAGGTAAGAAAACCAAAAGGGTAAGATCTTTATGAGATATGTTGAAGATCTTTCACCATGATTAGAAGATTACATTCCATGTTTCCAAAGACACTAAAATATTACGGTCCTTGTGTGTCTATTTTTGTTATGGATTAAGTATTCCAAAAAAGTATTGTAATGTCCATGTATGTCAAGATTCGGGTCTCTACACTTTCCACATACCAAAAATCCCAAAAATTTTATATACTCAGACCATTATATCACTTAGTCCTTATATCAATCATGAGCTCATGAATACTATAAAACAAATTATTTTCCCCTTATACTTTCATTATGCGCATATCATTTTCTTTCCAAAAATATCTGAATAACCATTCATAGTTACCAGTACCATTCAACATATACTTTCAAATAATTTAGGAAAAATAATAGTCTAACAATCCTTATATGATTCTTTATTCCATAGTACCATTCATTATTCTTGATAAAAATACAATCATTCCACTAACTTCTTAAACCACTAACTGAGCTTCATCATTTCTTTCATCTCATATATCATTTGTAGTCTCTTCATCATTATCCACATGAATACTACCCATATGAAAATTCTGATTCTCTTCATGGGATTTTACCTTAGGGCATTGGTTTTCATAATGCCCATATATTCCACATTTTAAACATCTAATCATTGTTGATGTCGTAGCAATACCATTATCCTTCTCTATGGTGTTAACTGAACCTTTTCCTTTGCACTTACTAGATTTTTTCCTTCTTTTCTGCATGCAAACCATATTCCAGTCCTTTGAAACATTCCCCTTGATTCCTCTTCCCACATGATTAACATAAGAGAAATTGAACTTTTTTCCTCTATGATCGTCATGAAAATCCATCTTTCTCTTATTAGCTGAGTCAGGAAACTTACCAAAGTTAAGATTATTTATCATATTATGAGATTGATGATTAGGAATAATAACAATATGTGGACCTCCAGATCCAATTACATTTGGTTTCTCATGAATAATATCATTCCATTTTCCATCATATCCTCCATTATCGCGAATCTTCCCATTTCTAGCCATTTTCTAAAACCCAAAAAGAATAGTGTGAGAGGAAAAATATCATGCTAAGAAAACAACATAATAAATGGGGAGTACCTTTAATATATAACATATTAGGTTTAATTCTAAGATCTTTAGTGTAATTATAGGACTATAACCTATACATATACTTATCCTTAGAGACATCCCTAAACATACCTTTGAAATATCTCTAGGGATTTCACTAACGTTTTCACATCATAGTTTCCAAAGTTTAACTAAACCTTTACTCTGATACCAACTGTAGAGACCCAAAGATTGAATTACATGGAAATTAAATTACTTTTTCAGAATAATTAATACATGACAAAAACAGATGCCCAAAGATCGTATTAGTTTAGTGTCTTTGGAAATTCAGAACGTAATCTTCTAATCCTGGTGAATGATCTTCAACATATCCCACAAAGATATTCTCCTTTTTGGTTTTCTTAACTAAAACCTTTCTTTATATCTTGGTGAAAAGAAAACATAAAATGGGTGAGATCAAATGCTCAGTAAGGGTAAACATAGAGAAAATAAAACAATCCATAAACAGTTGAATGCAAAAACTTGATCATAAAACCTAAACATCAAAATCTTGAGCAAGGACATAAATCTTGGAAGTACGTAAAGAATATATCATAAAGGAACATCAATCAAGATAAAATAGCATGGTAATAAAACATGTGATTGTGGACACCATTAATCGCATGATATGATTTCCATAGTAGGCCAGGCATTGCTGCCAAGACCATCTTAGTGGATAAAGTCTCTTTCTAAATCGAGTCCACTCCTCGTTCCAGTCCTGTATTACTGAACCGGATTAACTTACCGATCTAGCCATGTATATCTCATGAGATATAAATCTTTACCCAATGCATTGGAGGGATATATATGTCCCACCCATCTCACAATGAAATAATTCTTTCGTCTACCACAAAATCATAAATCATACATCATAGCATAACTCATGTAATATAATGGTATTCTTAAACATCATTCCATCATAACATAATATATATAAAAAATGGATATCACTTCATCATAAGAAGAATCAAAACATGTAAATAATAGATACATTATACTTCAAACATAAACATATTAAATAATTTCATTATAGATGGAAAATAGTTTTGATAAAACACTTGAAATGAATTCTTGAGGAAAATATCCTTTCTTCTTTAAAATAATTTTCATTTCACAAAATGACATGAAATTTTAAAACAAAAGGGTTTTTTTTGAAAATAATCATGCAATCTTGTAGAGGATGATTTATGAAAATGAGGTGTTATGAAACTGTAAAAATCCGTTCATGCCGTATAAGTTAAAAATAATATTCTCCCCGTACTTTTGTCGGAAAAGTAAAAAAGTTCCTCGTGTGGTAAAAAAGTAAGATTCCTTTCATAACATGTGGTAAAATTCAAAAATGGGTAAAAGGACATTAAAAATACGTGAAAACATTTTTAGAAAACAAGGGCATGGATGATAACAATAACCCCAGTAAATACTTACGAATAACGATCTCGGATAAGAACAAGATTGAAATAGTTATCCCTTACCTTAGGTCCGATATACTTCGTACATATCCAAAACTCTTATATAATGATTTAAATAATGTCATTGAATTATTACAGAATCATATTCAATGTTATTATATCATATATGATTTACTTATGTCTTTATATTACCCGTTCTTTTGTATATTCGATGTAAAAGCCGCGATTTGGGTTAAATCGTTTCATTTATTGTACGTGTTTCGACTTGTTGTTCTTGATATTATTACATATATCCTGATTTACATAATTACATTGTGTAAAACATGATTTATATATAATATATAATCAGCATATACATATATATATGACAGATCGATAAATGGAATGAAATACACCGTTCATGGAGACGGTAGGTTGTACGTACGCATGAATGTTGTTTTCGTTTCCTTATTGAATTGAATGGAATTAAGTATATGACATATATATATATATATAAATACAGTTTCATTATTATGTCATATATTTCATGATTAATTATTATATATACTTTATAATCATTCATGAATGGTTAACATGGAGAGTGAATCTCATCACGTCGTGGAGACAGTAGTCCGTACGTACGCACGGGCGATGATATCATTCCCTTGATCATGGAAGTGTATTTAAGTGTATGTATATTATTTCAGAATCAATATAACTTTAAAATAATCATATATAGATATTTATTTACACTATTATACACTTCCAAGTAAGGTGGTGGTCTAAAACATATTACACCACGACGTGGAGATGGTATTCCGTACGTACGCACGCGCGGTGAATTCGTTTTCCGTAGGATAGATAAAGGTGAAATAGGTTTGTTTCATATTTATAACAACATATCAGTATATAATTAATAATTATGTTATTACATTATAATGAGACAACTAAATAAGAGGAATTAGAAGAAGAAAGAAACTTGAATGAGTCGGTAGAAGAGATTACATCTTCCTCGACGCACCACTTTTAAGCATCTTCTTAGGGCACTAGAATTGGTCTTTTGAGAAGACCAGAACGTCTATGTTGTAACTAGATAGGTTGATAAAAGGAATTGGTAGGGTTTTTCAGAACTTCAAGGCTAAAAAGGGTGTTAAGAGAAGAGGGAAGGGGTGCCCTTTTTATAAGGGAGGATAGGGGCACCTTTGAAAAAACTTAAAATATTATTTTTTAATAAAGTCATATTCGGGTTATCATAGCTCAAAATTAATTTATTTCGAAGAAAAAGTGGGGATGAGTCGAAATACTCTCATCCGGTAGGTTTTAGGCATGTTTAAGTTATTATTTTACCCTTATCATTAAGATTTAACTCTAAGTTAAATAATTTAACTTTTACCGTGTGTTCTTGTTTTCTTACACTATATGGTTAATAAAATTATATAACCAGCCATACGAACCCCAAGTGGTTCATTATTAATATATATAACCTTATATAATCATTTTACTGAACCTTAGATTTTTAGGAATATAATAAAAATTAATAATATAATATTTGTTTTAAAAACTATTTTTTGTCAATTTTGACACTATTTGGTAATTGATTTTTGTGAAAATCATAACAGCATAATTAGTTCTAAAAAAGTTAATTAAATAAATACTAACATGTCATATTAACTTATAAAATTAGTATAATTCATAAAAGTATCAAATTAAATTTATTTGGGTATTTATAATATCAATTATTCTAATATTTCATTATTTATGTAATTACTACATCACCATTGTGTCATAAATAACTTAAATTATCTAATGTCTAAAAATTATAAATAAAATACAATTAGGTAGGAAATATATTTATCTTTATAATGAATATTTATAGTCTAATTTATCTTATGTATAAACCTATATTGAAAATGTTTTAGTTATTGAACTTTGATTTTAACTATTTTAACTCTTTTTTAAATAAAATAATAATTAATCTCCTAATCTAATCCAAGTGGACCTAAAGGGAAATATTTTATTCCAAAGGTTGTTTTTTTTCGAATTACACTTATCAAATAGAATTAGGACATGTTTTAGGGTAATAATAATATCATTTTTATTCTTAATTACCCTATTTACTTTTAACCGTGGTAAATAAATGTTAAAAGTTAATATTCACCAAAAATAATTTTTCACTTATTCAATCACATTTTACTCCTTGATATTAACCGTGTCTCTCCGATTTTTGAAATTACATTCACAGAAGTGGTAAAATTAAGTTTTATGTAATTTTACAAAAAGCTCCTATGTGGTAGGTAAAAGACGGTGAAAAGTTCAATAAAATTTTTATATATCTAAAATTATTATAAAATGACTTCAATGATTTACATTGAACTGATATAGATATTATGAATCAATTTTTACCTAAAATAATTTTAAATAAAATAAATAATTATTTAAATAAAAAGATGGTTTTTAAATTGTAACCCAGTGTTTTCACTTTTCATCAAAAATTGAAAGTTTTCAGAAAAATACCAAAATTCACCCTAGGCTAATTTCAATATCCTGAATCCAAAAAATGAAGTCCAATTTGAAAGATAAAACTTATAAATGTTCAAAACGTGGGTATTACTATTCATAACAGCTAGTTCATAATAATATTATAATAATATCTTGTTTAGTGAAACTCGGTATTGCGTACTACACGCACTATCGAGGAAGGTCTTGATTGCGTGTAATGAAAGCCAAGTCAAGGTTTCATGTAGTGAAATCTCCATTTGGTGTTGCGTATAATATCATCAAAACGTATTTCATTTATACATTAAACTAAATCAATACTTAATGTTGCGTACAATAATTTCCACAAAATGAACATGAATTTGTGTGTAACACAAGACAAGAATAGTGGTGCGTATACTACAAGCTAATACGGTGTTTCATATAGTACAAGCTAATCTTGGTGTAGTGTATAATAGAATACATCAAAGAAATTAAAAAGTATATATCTCATAAAATCTCGGGGTGATACACTGGCCTCCACTACTCTATCGAGATACCTTAAGGATATGCTTCCTACTATGGGAATAAATACTAACTGATATCATCCTAGAACCTTTATGATTGGTACTATCAGTTTCTCTCTAGTTTCTCTTGCTGATAAGATCATAATTTAAAATATATAAAATGGTAGGTATGTGATTGGAATTCAGCTGATTTTGGATGGCATACATGATCCCATCCTCAAAACATCTCTTTAGTGATATCTCATCACCAACTAGAAGAAATGTATATCATTACAACTTAGTAAAACATGTTGAAAAGTCCTTGAAGAACATAAAACCCTACTCTAGGTGAATGAAATCTTTGGTTCAGTTAGCTCCAATCATTTAAGGGAGAAAATGTAAGGCTTGGACCACTACTACTAGGTCAAGGTTGCTCATCAGGTATTTATATTAATGTGGTCTCAATAGGAGAGACCCATATGTAAATAATATATTATTCTAAATTATCACTACACTCAACCCGATTCTTGATCCACTAAGGAACACGATATAATTTGTTCCTAAATCAAGAAGAATCATAATTTTTGTCCAGTAAGCCTTCCATTAATCTCTTTAAAGGATTTGTTCCATGCTTCTGACCACAAAAAACTTCACACCCTTCTAGTATGAACATTAAGTGGTGAAAAAATGTGTGATAAGTCATGAATTAAATACCTATAACTTTTATCCATACCCATAAAATTCAATATATCAAACATGATATTGGGATGATCTGAGGAAACCTTGGAACACACCTTCTTTCAATCAAATGATACTAGTAATTATGAGATAATATGACCCAATAACTAAACATTGTTGATCCAAAAGTGGAACATATAAATTATATCTTGTTGATGTTTCTCTATCAATGTATTTAAATTTATCTAAAGGTGTTTAACATGGCCACTATGAGTATGATAATACACAAAGATTCCATCCATAAAAACCAAAATGAAGGAATCTATATAGGGGTGGAAAACCTTTTCATCAAGACCATGAAAATGGTGGGATTATTCATAAGACTGGACATCATAACGAGATACTCATATATACCATACTAACTACAAAAAGTTGTGTGTGATATGTCTCAGGGTATAACTCAAACCAGATGATATCTTGATCTTAGTTCAATCATTGAGAACACCATAGTTTTTAATAGCTATTGTAATAGCTCATCTATCTGAGGAAATGTATATATGTTATTAAATGCAAGTTGGTTCAATCAACATTAATCCACCCATAGCCTAAGGGTCCCATATTCCTTCTTGGTGAAAATGATTTGTGAACCCCAAAAATAAGTGTTGGTTCAAATAAAAATATTTTATTACAGATGATATAACTATCTATTGAGCTCTTAGATCTCATTAAGATACATCCTATATGGATGAATAGATTCTGGTGTGGATCCTGAAAAATGATTGATTTTAAATTGTACGTATCTCTCTGGTGGTAACAATGAAAAATTATCAATAAAAAATCCATTAAACAATCAAACATCATAGGAATGTAAACCTAATGTAAACCTTATCCTCTTAATAATTTTTATTTATATAAGTGGTCACTCCACCCATCCCATGATGCTTTGGTTCGCCTTTACTGGACTATACATTCCATGCACCATTATGAAGATAATTATTTCCCTTTAGTCAAGTAAATGATTCCATGCGGCGATAGCTATCTTCATAGGAAAGGTAGGGAACCAACCATTCCATCCCAAGAATGGCATTGAAGCCAAAAATCTTGAGTAAAAATAGGTATCATAAGAATCTATAGTTTTTGACTCAAGAGGATAGTCCATGAATTGACGTATTCTATCTAACCGCATATCCAACAGTGTTTCCAGGGTCATCATCCCAGAAAAGCACTAAATTTACAGCACTAGACTTTCCATGTTTGATGAAGAGATAAAGGAGATATAACACATTTATCAAATAAAGAAGTTGTTATAGTACATGCCTCTATAATAGTACCTCACACATCCAACAGTCCTACACTATGATCCTTAGGTATCATCTATAAAGCATGTAACTAGCCTAATCCATGTCCAAGATCTATAGCTAGACTACCATGAGCTAGTCCAATCTGCTGGCGATGATAATCAGAAGTCTAGTTACCATGTATATGAACTCCTCTACAACCTAGTTGGCCAATGCTACTCTAACATCATACCTGATGTGGTGTACATGACCCCCCATCCTGAATGTGGAGCTACTAAATATCCTATTGCACTAAAAATAGACAGAAATTCCTGAAAAAAAACACAGAAGAGGACTTATTCAGTCATAATGATGAAACTCAAGTGGGTATCTATAACACTAATGCTTAAAATGCTTTTTTATCAACATTGATGGAATATAACCTACTTTCCAGTGCAAGTACTCTGGTTGTAGAGACCCAAAGCTTGAGGTTCATGGACATTACATTACTTTTTCGGAATACTTAATACATGACAAAAACAGACGCCCAAAGATCGTATTAGTTTAGTGTCTTTAGAAAATCGGAACGTAATCTTCTAATCATGGTGAAAGATCTTCAACATCTCCCATTAAATATTCCCCTTTTTGGTTTTCTTACCTAAAATATTTCTTTATATCCTAGGGAAAAGAAAACATAAAAAGGGTGAGCTCAAATTCTCAATAAGGGTAAACATAGAGAACATAAAACAATCCATAAAAATTTGAATGCAAAAACATGAACACAAAATCTAAACATCAAAATCTTGAGCAAAGACATAAATCATGGAAGTACGTAAGGAATATATCATAAAGGAACATCAATCATGATAAAATAGCATTGTAATAAAACATGTGATTGTGACAACCATTAATCACATGATATGATTTCCAGAGTATCCAAGGCATTGCTGCCAAGACCATCTTAATGGACAAAGTCCCTTTCGGAATCGAGTTCACTCCTTGTTTTAGTCCTGTATTACTGAACTGAAATAATTTACAATTCCATCCATGTCTATCTCAAGATATATAAATCTTTACCCGATGCATTGGAGGGATATATAGGTCACACCCACCTCATAATTAAATCATTCTTTCATGTGCCAAAAAATCATAAATCATACATTATAGCATAACCCATGTAATATAATGGGATTCTTAAACATCATGTCATTATAACAAAATCTATATAAAAAATGGATATAATTTCATCGTAAGAATAATCAAAGCGTGTAAATAATGGAGACATTATACTTGAAACATAAACATATAAAATAATTTCATTTTATATGGAAAATAGTTTTGATAAAACAATTGATATGAATTCTTGAGAAAAATATCCTTTCTTCTTCAAAATCATTTTCTTTTCACAAAATGAAATGGTATTTTAAAAGAAAATGGTTTTTTTGAAAATAATCATGCAATATTGTAGAGTAAGATTAATGAAAATGAGGCATTATGAATCCGAAAAAATCCATTCACGCCGTATAAATTAAAAATATCATTCTCCTTGTAATTTTGTCGGAAAAGTGAAAAAGTAATTCGTGTGGTAAAAAAAAGTAAGATTCCATTCATAACATGTGTCAAATTTCAAAACTGGGTAAAAAGGACTTTAAAAGTACATGAATTTTTTTTAAAACAAGGGCATGGATGATTACAATAACCCCAGTAAATACTTACGAATAACAATCTCGGATAAGAACGAGATTGGAATAGTTATCCCTTACCTTAGGTCCAATATGCTTCGTACGTATCCAAACCTCCTGTATAATGATTTAAATAATGTCATTGACTTATTACAAAATAATATTCATTTTTATGATATCATATATGGTTTACTTATGACTTTATATTACCCATTCTTTTGTAAACTCGATGTAAAAGCAGCGATTTGGGTTAAATCGTTTCATTTATTGTACGTGTTTTGACTTGTTGTTCTTGATATTATTACATATATCCTGATTTAATTAATTAAATAATTTAAAACATTATTTATATATAATATATATTCAGCATATACATATATATATATATATGATATATTGATAAATGGAATGAAATACACCGTTCATGGAGACGGTAGGCCCTACGTATGCATGAACGTTGTTTTTGTTTCCTTATAGAATTGAATGGAATTAAGTAGATGACATACATATATATATATACATAAATACAGTATCATTATTATTTCATATATTTCATGATTACTTATTATATATACTTTACAATCATTCATGAATGGTTAACATGGAGAATGAATCTCATCACGTCGTGGAGACGGTAGTCCGTACGTACGCAAGAGCGATGATATCATTCCCATGATCGTGGAATTGTATTGAATTGTATGTATAATTTTTCAGAATAAATATATATTTACAATAATCATATATAGTTATTTATTTCCACCATTATACCCATCCAAGTAAGGTGGCGGTCGAAAACAAATTACACCACAGTGTGGAGATGGTATTTCGTACGTACACACACGCGGTGATATCTTTTTCTGTAGGATGGATAGAAGGTGAAATAGGGTTGTTTAATATTTATAATAACTTATAATTATATAATTAATACTTATGTTATTACTTTATAATGATACAACTAATGAATAGGAAGTAGAATAAGAAAGAAACTTGAAAGAGTCGGTAGAAGAGATTACCTCTTCCTCGACGTACCTCCTTTAAACTTCTTCTTAGGGCACTAGGGTTGGTCTTTTGAGAAGACCAGGACCTCTATGATGTAACTAGATATGTTGAGAAGAGGAATTGGCAGGGTTTTCCGATCTTCAAGGCTCAAAAGGGTGTGAAATGAAGAGGGAATGGGTGCCCTTTTATTAAGGGAGGAGAGGGGCACCTTTGGAAAAACTTAAAATATTATTTTATAATAAAGTCATATTCGTTTTATAACAGCTCCAAATTGATTTATTATGAACTAGCCGTTATGAATAGTAGTACAAGCTAATATTGATGTAGTGTATAATATAAGACATCAAGGAAATTAAAAATAATATATCTCATAAAATCTCAGGTTGTTACACTGTCATCCACTACTCTATCGAGATACCTTAAGGATATGCTTCCTTCTATGGGAATAAATACTTATCGATATCATCCTAGAAACTTTATGATCGATACTATTAGTTTCTCTCCAGTTGATCTTCTTGATAATATCATAATTTAAAATATATAAAATGGTAGGTATGTGATTGGAATTCAGCAGATTTTGGATGGCATACATGATCCCATCCTCAGAACAGCTCTTTCGTGATATCTCATCACGAACTAGAAGCAATGTATAGAATTACAACTTAGTAAAACATGTTGAAAAGTCCTTGACGAACATAACACCCTACTCTAGGTGAATTAAATCTTTGGTTCAGTTATCTTATGGTGTTGGTAGATGAGCAGTGTTGGTTACATTTAGAGAATATCCCATCCTCTCAATCATCTACATGTTTTAGTAGAAATGGATATAGTTCATTAGGTGTAGTGGAGGCTTGGAATCATTTGATGGTCACATAGAAGATTGAGTGATAGTGAAATTATAGTATTAGGTGGATCAATATTATGGTAGGTCTACCTACTGTGAGATGTGGTTGAAAAAAGGAATCTCACAAGAGGTATTCCTACCACAATAGTGGTTTCATGGTTATGTGATGAAGTGACATTGATCACTGCTCATAGATATCTGAAGGAAAAGTTGATTCCTATTAAAGGACGGTAGTGGAATTTCCCATGGATAGTAGTCATTTCTACCTTGTATGAGTGGTTTCTAAATTATGGGGGTATCACCCGATAAGTCCCCACGATCAGTGTAGTGACCGTGGATGATAGAGTCACGTCTATACTGTATTTTTTAACCTATATAACAAAATGATTCACATTTTTTACTTAGTTTATTATTAAAAATCACTCTAAAAAATTAATAAGAGTCAATTCCATTCCAAATATGTCCTCACAATTTATATTGACTGATGAATATATCAATAATCATCTAATTTAAATCCAATTCCCAACTAAGATAAAATTCCAGGTTGTCAACAAAAATCACAATTTACCCAGTATTTGTTTAATTATTGGGGTTATTCCAATGAAAATAAGACAAATAATTATAAATCAAGGATCAAATAACTCCCCCACACTTGAACCATTTCACTCCAAAAAATATTTTTCTTTAATATAAATTCATTAAAAAAAAGAAAATTATCCTATATATATCTAAATTTACTATCTAGAGAATAAGTAAACAGAGACTTAACCCCTATGAAAATTATAGGGCCTCACATGTGAATCAAACTACTGCATCATTTGAATTTATTCAATGTTCCATGTGTAGAAGTAGATCAAATGAGATTTAATTTGAATCCATGTTTTAACAAATAACAATTCCATTTTCCCTTGGTCTTATGTTTCCTCAATCCAATGTTTTATTTTACACTTTATTGATACAAATCAAATGAATGTGCTAAAAGACTATTTCTCTTTAATGAGTTCAATATTCTCCTCTCCCTTTTGAATTCATCTTTGAAAATTCCATTTATTTGAAATATTTTCCCAGACATATGTTTTTTCAAAGAATTGTGCATAGAACTTATTGATATTGAAATTAAAGTTACTTAATTACAGAAACACACCCAGTTCCCTTATCTTAGAGACTCACCTTTGGATCCCAATGGCCAATTTTTAATCTAGGTTTAAAGTATTTATATCATTTTTATTTGAGTTATCCTTCAAATTTGTTCCATTATCTTAGCGGTCATATTATGTTGTACCGAGTTCTAAATACCTAATGAAATTATGTTATAAACATTATTCCACAAGAATATTTCACCCACAATCACTTTCATAGTTATACGACCAAACATACAAGAATACAATGATCAATTTAATTCTAAAATCAATTAATTCACACAATTTCAAAACCAATGAATTACTCAACTCTATAATAGTACTTTAAAATATTTAGGACATCAATTAAGTTTGAGAAATGTTGGAAAAAATAGAAAACTATACAATATGGTTAATGTACATAAATGTATTTATAGAAATATTTTTTTACTATTTATAGATTCTAAGAAATATAATAATTACAATTTTAAAACATCCCTAACTGGTTTATCTACACCCATAGTTTTTTCAAAGACACTTCCAGTTGAATTCCAGAATTCATCTGTTCAAAAAAAAATTCAAAATAAAATAAGCATATAGAATAATATATCAGAAAGAGAAAACTAGAAAATTCTTTATTTATCAGCAGTATGGAGGAGTCTGGACTCCTCCATATGTTCATTCCAAAAATACTCTTGATACATCTTCAATTATTTTTCATCTACATTAAATAGATATTTTTATCCCTATCCATAAATTTCAACTACACCTAAATTAATGGTATTAGTTATGGTCTATTTACCATTCCATTTGGATGGAATCTTACAAAAGAATAGATTTATCCCTGAGGAGAATAATAATACTTTTTCTCTATCTTTGAATTCTCTTTTATAGATCATTTTTAATGAAATGATTTCTTTTTTTCATTATACAACAATTAGTTTACATGTTATTCACTTATCACCTCCTCAATTTACATAATATATATATTCCTATATTCTAAAACATTTTAAAACTCCATGTATTATGTTTTGGTAGCCCAACTGGAATTATTTTATATCTAAAATGGAATGTCATAATTTTTACTATAACTATCCAATATGGTGACTATCCTAATGGTGTTTTTTCGGTGGTTCTATATTCCCATGGTGAATCTTCTAATTTTGTACTCTAGTTGATGTAGTTGGGGTGACCTATCTTCTCTATTTTTTTTTGAATTCTATATAGGACACCACAACCAATCCATTTGTATATGGGTGTTGGTAGTGGGTATTTTATAGTGCACTCCATATTTTCGTATGTGAAACTCCATGTTATTGTTGTAGAAGTGGGATACGTGGACATTTATTATATCTTATTGATTTATAAACCTACAAAAAATGATTGATTTTAGAAATTCAATCATTGTTTTTGAATTTTTAATTCTAGTGGGATTTTATTTAATCCACATAGTAACATATTATACTACCAGAAGAATGTATGAAAATACAAATAATATAAGGAATCGACCCATGAAGTCAATTTCCTAGTCATTGAATATGTCAAATAAAATCTATGGGTTTTTGTGAATATAATTCCTTTTATAAATTCAACTAGTAAATAGTTATTTTAGACATTTTTTACAAATATCATGTGTATCTATAAATATTTAGGGTTAAAAAAATCCATCATCCAATTTTTTAATGCAGTTCATTGAGGTCTGAAATGTTCTCCATATGCATGTGTATGATAAGAAGAAAATACAGAGTTAATTTCCTCTTCAGGGATGCACCTTCTATAGACTTGGTCATTAAAAATTTTCCATAAATAAGGTTCTCTACATACATAATAATTTAATTCATATTTTAGTTTAGCAATATGATATTTAGAAATGAATAAGGGTACCATTACAATGACAAGAAATTTTACCATGTTAGTATACAAGTGCATTTAGATGAGGTTGTACAATTTATCACAAGTTAACAAATCATACATAATGATCTTGGGGATTCGATCTACTTCAACATTGTTAGGTAGAATAATCATATAGTCAGGATATATATTTTCAAAACCCTTCTTATCCTAAATATCTCAGTGAAACTCCTACAATGGAAACATGCATATCAATAGTATGAGATTTTTATTGGACTTCATGGTAAAATATCTCCATGATTGATGATTAGAATATAAAATTACTTACTTCTTAAAAGATAAGATTTATTTTTTTCTTAGGAAATGTAAATTGAAAAAACTCATTCTCTTTTTTTATATAGTCAATCTTGATAATTTATAAGGAATACAATGTATATGATATCATTCCTAGAAATCTATAAATATTTTTAGAAATAACAAACCCTAAAACTCTATTGGATGCATCACAAATAATCACAAAAAGATGAATCTGGTTTGGTAGGAAGATGATGGGGGTAGTGGTGAATCACACTTTCAATTTGTCAAAATCTTTCTTACATGAATCATGAAGAACAAAATTAGTTTACTTTTTGAGTAGGATTTTTTGTGACGAAGTAACTTTTATAAATTCCAAAATAAACCTTATTTAAAATCCAACAATTTCATGAAATGATATGATGTGTCTCATAGTGATATAGTAAGTCTGAGTGAAAATAAAATCAACATTATCTTTGGAAACTTATGTCCTAGCTTCTGAAATAAATGACCCAAAAATTCCACATTTTAACAATAAAATGACACATTTCAGAATTTAAACAAATGTTTTCTCAACACATATTTTTAAATCCTTTTCCAAACTCTCATAGATGCTTTGAAAACAAATTCCATACACAAAAAAGTCATCAATGAATACCTCTATATAGTTTTCAATATATTCTACTAAAATACATACCATACAGTGTTGAATATTACTTGGGGAATTCCAAAGACAGAGAAATATCATTAATAGGAAAAATTACTGAAGGATCAAATGAATATGGTATTTCCATGATTACAAAAATCTATTGGAACATGAAAATACACATAAAACAAATCAAGGAAATAATAATGGACCTTCCCAGTGAATCTCTCAAACATTTGGTCCACGAAGAGAAGTAGTTTTTCCAATCACATGGTTCAATCTCTTATAATATATGGAAACTCTCTAGCTGCTCTGAATTCATGTAAAAAAAATCATTTCTCTCATATTTCACATTATTTTAACCAATTTTATTTTGGAAAATTTGGATGAGAAATAGCCATTGGGAGTCATATATGGGTTATACTATTCTAGCTCCAAAAAACACAATTACCAAATTTTTTACTACTTCCTTAAGGGTTGAGTTAAGCCACCTTTGGGGTATCTCATTAGATTGGATTTATCTTCAAAAAAAATCCTATATATTCTGGTGGTTGTGCCAACCCCTAGGACATACCCTATTATACATCCAATTTAAAAATAATTTCTTTTTCAGAATATTCACCAGTTGGTGTTCTTATCTATAATGTAAATTATTTGAGATTATGATTAATAATTTCTCATTTTCATTTAAGAGTTCATATTTTATGTTTGATGGTAGTAGTTTTAATTTTAACTCATGGGTGTTTTCAAGATATGTTTTCTGATTCGTATTCTTTATAATGGAAACATTCACAAGATAAGTATAATTATCTATATCATATTTTTCTAAGTCATCATATAATTTTTATCAATTTCTTCACGTTAATGTCCACTCAAAACTATCTCTATATTAAATCATTTTTCAAAATAATATTTTTCAAGAAGTTAGGGTGTTTCAAAAATTTATTCTAATATTATTATATCATAAAAAAATTCCAATTACACCCTATAAGAACAATTTAGTTCAGTTTTATTAATGTAAAACGTAAAATCTCATCAGGTAGGTGTTTCATTGACTCAAGGATGTTGAAATATACTATTTCCTCACCAAAATTCATGAAAGTAGTGTCTTATTTGAAATTTATGATGGTTTAAGCTATATTTTATAATTTTCTTCCAAGAATAATTAGATATTGGTCTTTATATTTTATTTCTCCCATGTTGAGAATGTATAATTTCGCAAGGAATGGGTATCCTTGAACACTTACCAAGACATCTTCAAGGACACCTATCAGGTAGGAAGTAGAATGAGTAGTATGTTCAACAACAACACGGGTGGGTTTTAGTTTTATAATATGTATATATGGATAAATATACGAAGAAATAACATCAATTGGAGATCATTAATCACAAAATACACTGGAAGAATTCATCTTACCAATTGTGAAGTGACTTGAAAAATTACCTGGATCTGAGAATTACTGGGGAATTTGAGGGGTAACATGGAAAGAAACATTCATACATAACCTTACTTATTTTTTACCTAAAAATATTCTTCTACTAGTTCACATGTATTTAATAAATTTTACACACCTTTGAATTCGATGAATTACTTATAGCAGGGGATATTGATGCCCCCAATTTTGAGGATTTTCAGCATCTCACATTGAAGTAATTGTTTACTAGTTTTATTTGTTTATTTCATCCTTAAAAGGAAGGTCGTTTGGGGTTATTATGGGTCTTCTATTTTTTATTTTCCTTTTTCTTTCCATGATGGTTAGCTAACTTCTTCCTCAGAATTTTTTATAATGAATATTTTTCATATTCATACTACTATTTGCTTCCATCTTAAATTTCCATAGGTGTTCCTTATTGTTTCAAACTCATTTACACTCCATAATTTATTATAAATAATATTTACTTTATTTTTAATAATTTTTTTTATAAATAATCTTTCCTAATCCTTGATTTAACATATTATTGAGGGTGTTTATGAGATGACCTAACTAGCCTTTCAATTCCATTAATTCTAATACATGATCCATGAGGGTAGTTTTTTGAATGTTTTGAGATTCTATTACCTATCATATAATTTCATTACAATAATAATATTTTGGTTTTACATTATTAAAACTTTTAGATGCTTGGAAATTATGTCTCTCGAATGGAGGTGGTTGAATGGGTTGTTGAGAAGCCTGTTGGAATGATTTTTTTTTTGGAATGATGGCCTTTGTTTCTATTGGCTCCAAAATCCAAATTGTTTTATGATAAGGTCTAAAAATAATTTGTTTTCCAATTGAATAGCACGAGAATTGTACCTTGAATATTGCATCACAAGGTTTAGTGACTTGAAATTGAGAGCATATATCAATGAAATACTCTTAGGAATAACGCAGTTAGAAAAACCTTCTGGGTGTGGTGGGTAATGAATCCAGAACATTGTTAACAACTAACTTCCATTAAAGAGAACTGATTTCTTACCATTTATTTTCTAAAATATTTTATTTGGTACTTTTTACCTCATGTTCTCCATTGGTTATAGTTCTTAATATAATTTTTTGGGAGTTTTTTGAGATCCTATCAATCAATTAACTTACTTCAACTGGTGACTTATCAATTAATGCTCCTCCTAAAGAAAAATCAACTAGGTTCTGGTAATTTTTGACCAATACATGGTAGAATAATAACAATTATTGATGTTTTTTATATGACTATTGTGGTAAGTATGTGGTTAGTTTTTTTAATCTCTACTGAAACTCATAGAAAGTTTCTTTAGTTTCTTATTTTATTCCATAGATTTATTTTGATGTTGAAAACTTATTATTATTGGCAAGAACTTCTAGAGGAAGGACATCTGTAATTCATTGCATGAGATTATTTATAAAGGATGCATATTTTATAGCCACTCTTTGGATTCCCCTTTAAGTGATAAGGTTACAACCTTCTAGATGATTTGATCCTCAGTTACACCTATGGTCTTGAATCCATTAAAAATTTATTTGAATTGTTTCATGTGACTATTGGGGTATTCAATTGATAACCCATTAAACATATGAAATATCCTAATCATTCAGGTTTTTATTTCATAATTTTGATCATTGAATTGTAATTAATAGTTATTATTATTGAAATTTATTGTGTACATTTCACTCAATATCCTATTAACATGATCATGAATATGTTATATGTTTTTGCTTACAATTATAGATTTTGAGTAGAAAGAAATTTAATAGTGAGAGTTATCCAGTAGAATGGCGAAAAAATCCCTTTCATATTGTTCTATAATTTTCACCGTTTTGAGTCTATTTAACATAGTTTTCACAACCTCTAGATCAAAAGCACCAAGTATGGAAGAACTGGATATGGTCATTTGAAATATTTTTAACAAAATTAACACAAAACACCCACTTCACCAGCAACAATGCCATGTTTGGTAAGAACCACACATGGAAAACTCCAAAAAACGAATTTTAAACTCAAGAGAAATTCAGTATAGCGGGACATAGGTTTTCTTTGAAGAAGAATGTGTTGTGGGTGAATTAAATCTAGTTTTTTGCGATTAATTTTTGTCAAACAATTTTAAATATTGGATTTAAATTTAGTTTAAGAAATAGTGGTCACATCTTTTATCATCCCCTCATTATTGTAATGAATAATTTTTCAATTTGTGCCTATTCTTCCTCTAATAAATTGAAACATAATTGAATACTTTTATCAGGTAATTTAATTATGAATCAAGAAGTTCAATGATCACTAAATTCTTTACCCTCTGATATCTTGGTGATTGAACACTTTTATTCACCCTTTAATTATCCCACCACTTTATATCATGTGAAATGAATTGAATCATAGTGTCTTGTGTATGAAATTCAAAAAATATTAATATTAAATTAAAATAAAGTCCTAGAAGAAACCTCTTCTAATTAAACCTATTAATATCCACAAAGGATTTATCAGAAATATTAAATAATAAGAATTCATCAATAGGAGGGATAATGGGATTCTCCATTCTGTGAGAACAAATGGCCTAGTGTTACATAATATATGTTTCAACAATGGGTAACAAGAATAAAATTATATTCATAGCTATTAGTGCATGAGTATCCCCTCTTTGGGTGAGCCAATACTCCTCTTCGGATAAAATAATTTTTGTCCACCTGAGCGTGCTTCCCTCCAGATGAGTGGCACAAACTCCTACATATAATTTAGGAATGTCCTATGTATTCAACATGGAATATGTTTAATCATTTATGTATGATTATCATGTGTCTATAATCAAGGATATTTTTAAGATTTTTAAGGTACCATGGCTCCTCCCACGATCAGGTTTAGTGTCCATTTTTTGGTTGAGTGAACTCGTGCTTCACAACCTAGTGGTTGTATTTATTTTAATCAAAAGGAAAATGGTCTTGAGATTTAGTTTGTGGGTCTCATTAGTTAATTTTTCCTTAGAATAATTATTTTTAAGAATGAAAAATCATACACTGTCAGTTTATGTAACTTGAATGTTCAATCATATGTTAGTGAATGTCAAATCTCTCTTATGAGTGACGTTGAATTTATTTTCAAGTTGGGTTCTCATGTATATTTCATACCTATGGAATGAATCATTCATCCATGTGTGGTATTATTTAATGGTTCATGGATATAATAAATATATTCAGCTGGTGAAAAATTCTATTTTGACACGACTCTACTATTTTCCATAGTTTCTCATGGGAGTTTATTCCTTCATAACATGGCTCTGGTTTAGGGAGGAAATGATCTCCTTCAAAACTGAGAAGAATTTTAAAAACTACATAGAGGTTTTATGGGATGAAAATATTATATTATGTCTCATTTTTAATTTTCTAACCCTTAGTCAATGCAAATCTAAAATTATATTGGCCTACAACCATGAATCCCTTGATAGGTGGCTTCACCCAATCATTGAGGAAAATTTTTGAGTTTCACCAGATGGGGGTATAAATAAAGTCGGTGACATTCAATTTTTATAATGGTTTAGATAGATAAGTGGTTGTGGCCACATTTGGAGTGGTTCATAGCCTATAGATATTCATCAAGATTCAGTCTACATGGATCTGGTTCATTAGGGGAAGTGGAGGCCTTGAATCGGTTTATGGTTACAAGACAACGTGAGTGACAAGGGCTTAGTAGGGTGAGGCTGGAAAAGTTCATGGTAGGTATTCCTACTATGAGATGTTGTTAAACTGGGTAGTATTATGGTAGGAATTCCTACTACAAGTGTTACTTGATGGTAAGGCGATGAAGTGACCGTGATTGGTGCTCTTGATTATCTGAAGGAACAATTGGTTCCTCTTTATAGTTGGTAGTGGATGTTCTCAGGGATGGTATACATACCTACCATGTCATTGCATGTTACCAATGATGGGGGTAGAATACGAGAAGTTCCCATGGTCGGTGTAGTGGCCGTGATGACATGGTCACCTCTGGTCATTGTAAATTTTAGACCTGTCAGACAAAAAGATTATATTTTTTTCTTAGTGTAGTATTAAAATTCACTCTAAAAATATAATATTATACAATTCCATTACAATTTTTAGATTCAATATTTATATCAAAAGATGAATATATCAATAGAAAACATATTTAAATTCAATTTACAACTATGATCCAATTTATATAGTCAAAAAAAATCACCATTTTCGAGGTATTTGTTTATTTAATGGGGGTTATTCCAAAGAAAAATAAACAAATATTTTTGAAATTTGGGCTCACAACACCATTCCTTGAGAATTTTGTGAGACAATGATTATATTTTTATGATGACATATTTAATATTCCAAATGGAATTTACTTCATTTTTGGAAATCCCAAGAATTATTTTATTGAATAGTTATTGTTATTCTTTGTTAGGATGATTATTTTGATTTGGTTATATGATGAGTATGTAATTACATTATTTATCAAAATGTATGAGGTATAAGATCATATGTTATGGTTGGTATATGGGTCAACTACTTATACTCAATTTGAGAATATAGAGGTGAGGTAGGAGATATACTGAAAAAATTCAAGTTCAATGTTCAATAGAGGATACATTATTCTTAGACATCAGGAAGTTCTCCATATAAAACATAACATACATAGAGTTTAGGAAAATAATTTTTATGGATTGTTTTATACCCATACTCTAGGTTTCCTTATTGATAAATAGTAAATTACAGTTACTTATACATAAATTATTTATATTGGTGAGACTAGTTCATCTATTTTTTTGGACACATGGAAATGAAATTGGTTATTAAAGAATTGTTTTGTATATACTTACTAGCACTAAGGGTGGATTACACTAGAGTAATTATAAAATATTATACCCTATCTAGGTATTTGAGAGGAATGTTATACTAACTATTATTAGTGTGATTTCTCATGAGTATGGTATTTTATAGTTATTATAAAGGAGTGGCCTATGTGGATTCTTGAGATTTGTTAATCCTAGTGTATTTTACTTGTATGACCTAAAATTATGAAATGATATTTTATATTAGTGGTATATGATTTTTTTTTCATATTACTGAATTATTTTCTTTTAGAAAATTGGAACAAAAAAATGTGCCACACACATTGCTATTAAATACGTGATTTAGTCCCCATGAAGACGTGATAAGGTGAGTTTATCCAAAATTTATATATTTTCATGATGATGATGTAAATATAATATCCATGTTTCGCTCAATTTCTAAAAAATTGGTGGATAAATATTGTTAAAAAATAACTCTCAACATGGTTGCATAATTGTGAGAAATTATTATCATGAGTGTACCATATTTTTGAATAAAATATTTTGATACAATTTTTAGGTCCATCTAGATGACATTTTTCCATGAAATGCATTGGTTATGGTTAAATCCTATAAGAATGGGGTAAATCATTCCCTTATCTTTTATTTTAAATCTCAAATAGATGAAACAGACACATGGATAAAAAGTTATAGCAATTTTAAGTTGGATTTTATATGAATGATCATTTTAAAATTCTAATTTGTGTATATCTAGGTGATGTCAATATTCATGCCCTTTGAGGAGACATATGTGCAATCTGGTAAAATGCCGCCAACTTTTCCGGACAAACCCCCACATGTGCTCACTAATAATGGCTCTTGCATGTACTCATTAAATCCAACACACGTTCCAATTGTCACACACAATATTATGAGTGGTTATGAGAATTTACCTCATAATTCTCCTTTTTTAGGTCAAATTTTCATATAAAAGGACCACTTTCCTCCCATTTTAAGAGGTAGCATCATAAGGACAATCTAATAGCAAAAAAATAGTGACCTCAAGCACATGATCACATGAAAACCTAGCCTATATGCCTAGATTTTATAATACTCCCCTCAAGTGATTTTCCAAAAAATACAAGGACTAGTAATAGAAAATAGGGTTATCTAGGTCATCCAAGGGGTTTTACACCTAAATCCCTCATGAAATACCACTGTAGCCGACCATCTATATAGTCTGGTGTGAAGGGCCCCTTTCGAGGATAGTCTCCATGAAATATGGGAAGAGCATAATAACATCCATATCCCTTCCATTTAAATCCACACTCAAATTTAAATTAGGGTGCCCCATTCTCCTAGGTTTCTTCCATTTGGATATATGGTTACCCTTTGAGGGATCACCAAAGAACCACACTTTCCTTGGTTTCCTACTTTGTATAATATCCCCAATTTCACCATAATGGCCTCTAAATCCCTTATGGTTATAAATTTCCATGTATTTACATAAAATATTATGGTTTCACTCAACTTCATGGCCTAATTTGGGCTCAACCATCACCCACTCCACTTGCCTAAATTTTACTCTCCCATTTTTTCCAATTGGACTTTCTATCCAAAAGAGATTCATTTCAACATGGTCTTTTCCTCAATAATTTTTATTAACCTAACCAAAATAATTTGGTCTTAAAAATTACTTTAAACTCTAATAACATGAACTATCTCATCTACTAAAGTAAATAAGAAATGGAATCTCATGAAAAAGTCCCACACCAAACCATTTCATGCAAACATACTTTTAGAATCCCATTTTTCTGGGCTTACAACTTCTCAAAAAATACATATTTACATAACATTAAACTATAATACACTAAGAATGTGGATGTAAAAACATAAAAGAATTAAAATTAGTTAGGAATGAATGACCATAAAAGAAACCACTAAGGTCCTTGAAACATGACATTAAAAAGTTCAACATGCCTCATAATGTGACACAATCTACAAGGATTTTGGTACCCTTCACTACGATACATAATAAGTCACTTTTATAGGCACAATACCACAATAAAAATACATTACATATCCTTGAATAATGATTTATTCTTTTGTGACCTCCTATATATATATTTATACTATATAGTAACAAAATATTTGGATCAACTATGTAATACTACAATTCCCTCGTGTGGTATCCACTTAAGTGCATGGTTCCAATTAATCAATTTCATAGTATGGGTAAACAATATTGTTACTGGAAAGAATTTAATGAATATGATTATATATATAAGAGAGTATTGGACGAGACAATAAGATCCTATTTAAGATGATTGCACCTAAAATCCTTCTGATTATGATACGAGTGTCTCTAATAAAATAACCAAATGGTCCCTTGAGGATCAAACATCAGATATAATGTATTTTCACACTATTTTTATTATAGGAAAAGTAGTCTACTTTTTGTAATATTTTGATGATTTCTCTATCTGTGTGGGTCATATTGGAATTTATTGTTTATTTTTTATGAACAAAAAGACATTTATCAATGTGCATATACTATAGAGGAGTGTGTTGGGTTATATAGTGATATCCTACTTAGTCGAATGCACTAAAACTCAGTATGTGAATTATTCTTGTGTAGTCACATTGATTTTTTTTATCATAATATTATGATGGGAAAAGTTCTAATGAAACAATGATACTAATTAGCATGTTTATTTGGGATATGGAGATGTATCTCAATGATGAAACCAATGTTCTAATGAATGACTTGAGAGGTTTGTTTGGATTTTTTTCTTTTTCATATAGAAAACAAAAGGGAGGTCATTATATTTTTTATGATTTGTTTGATGTTATGTTGAGTTTATTATCATATAAAACATGAGGTATTATGTCATATATATTTTTCCTTATAAATAAACTGAAATTCCTGAGGATCGAGTCTACCCGAGTACTTGTAGGAATTTTATTTATTTTCTTTATAATCCCCTCTCCAATATTGTTGAAATAAATAATCACCAAAGAATCCCTAAGAGATGAATCTTGGAAATTAGGTCACCACTATTTCATTATAAAATGGTATTTGAGTAGGTTTAACCTAATACCCCTTCATCCTATCTATCCTTTCTACCCAACTAGTCTTTTCTAGGACTTTTCCCACTAGGGGCGGAAACCCCATACCCTTGGCCACTATCATAACCATGTTCCACCATCCATTACCTCTATTTAATGTCCCCTATCATACATCCCTTCTATTTTTATCCCATATTGCCGTTTCCTCTTGGCCCATTAGCTACGTCGACCCCCTTCTAAATTCCCTCCCAGTGTGATGGTCCCACATTGCACATCACCCATCTAGACATAATCCCCGACGTCTGATCTCCCAATGTGATGATGTTAATTTGAGAATTACATTCCATTACCCTATTTAGAAATTTCCGCCTCATGCCTCATCCTCATTGGTTTTTATCTCTTTTCCCATGTCCTCATTGTTCCATAGTTTTCTCAATGATCTTGGCCCATATATTGGGTTCATTGTTAGATATGTTCATATACTATCCCATGGAGGTGATTGTTGTTTAGATCTTCTTGGATCCCCTAAATCAACAATGTTCATTTAGTCAGGTAGTTAAATCTCCCTACCCTGGGAGGCATTAACTTCACTTATCATACCTTGATGCTTTTACCTAATCATAGTTACTATTTTTCTACAACAATTCATTCCATTTGGTGTAATATTGGAAGGATCCATAATTGGATCTTAGAAGACATAATGGTTCTTAAAGTATTGGGTGGCATAGAAAGAACTTATATCAATGTCTTATAGAGGTGTGAAATAATAAATGATGTGGTGGATTATTTCCAATCATAAAGGTAATAAGTGGTCAGAATGATCCATGTCACATGACTGGGTGTGTCTATGTGATCTTTAAGAGAAACATACAAATGTATGAACAACCTTAAAAAAATATGGTACACAAGGCTACTTCTTGTGCGTTAGATTTCATCACCACTTCCAGGATTACTGCCAGGTTGTTCAGACCACCATTTAGATTCTTTATCAATTCATAGATCACCATCAATATATTTTTCTAATTTTTTTTTGATTTTTTAATTTGTATTTCAATATGGGAACACTTACCATAAGTGCTAGTGTTAGAGGTTAAGTTGAGCTGAGTCCCACATCATACTTTAGGAATTATGTAATCTTTATTATTCATTTGAAATTAAAAACAAGGATACCCTTAGAGAATAATATTGGGTATTGGATTACCAATGTTTTATTTTAACAACATGGATATAAAATATTATAGGGCTTTATTTATTATCGTGTTACCCTATGTGTGTATAATTTTAATCCAAATATTAATAATTTAATATCATTATATATTAGTTGTTACCTGTGCATCTATTTGTTGATTTTGAGATATTAAAATCATATTTATTAATTTATTTAATTTTTTTCTCAAGGGTAATTTATTTCCTAATTATTTGGACTTTTACCTTATCATTTTTTATAGCCATCTAGTGATCTGGTGACATGATCAACGCCTTGGGGAATCCTTTCCCAATAAATGTTGTATATTCCCTAGTCAGATTATTACATAATGGATTTAGTTCTATTTTGATTTTCCGGGGTTTTTGTATAGAGGAAGGTATAAGAAATGTTAGTATTTGATATAGAAATTATAAATATTCCTTACCAACTTAATTATAGTGGATACTCAATTCAAAAAGTTTTTTCTAGAAAAATATAGGATAACATTTTTACACTGATAATGATTTCATTGATTTTTTATCATCCCATTATTAGGAGTGTACAATTTTGAGAGATATGCAGTATTTATAGTCACTTATGGATGTTTTCCATGAGAATTCTTGGTTGTGGTAGATATTTTTTTGAGATTATAGGATCTGGATAACACAATATGTGTTGATTTGTTTAATTATTAAACATATGAATTCTTTTTACATGATAGTGTGGATTATGTAACTAAATTTAAATCATGCATAAGAGATAAATGTATGTTCTATTTTATGTAATGTATATTAATTATTTAAATACAATTGCATTAGTCTCATTATAAATTATCAAATCACTCCTTAAATAAAAATGATGAATTTATTATTGTTTGGAAATTTTTATACCTTATTATAATGTTATGATTTTAATTCGGTGATATAAAGAATGATAAATAAATAAATAATTTGATCATTGAGATTTATATTATAGGATTATAACATGATGACATGGATAGGATTAATTAATTGAGATGTTTTAAAATGTTTCTATATAAATATTTTTTCTTTAAACCATGTTGGGGCATGGATTCCATGTTAGTGTTTAGAAAAATATGTTGATGTGCTTATTACTTATTATTTCATGATAATGTTTTTATGGTTTATATAGTATACTTTGATTAATTTTCTATGAGTATGTTTGTAATTTTAATTGATGACCATTGTGAATAAATTAAGTGTTATATATTATCATTTAATGATAGATAAATAGGATGATCTGTGAAGTATTAATCAGTTGTGATAAATAGAAGGTGTATGATAAGATATATCAACATATTGACTGTAAAACCTTTTATTTTTAGAGTTATATATATTTTATAAATTTAGATTTTTTATGGTGGAAAATGTGAGAAATTTTTTATTTTTGATAGGGAGAAGGATGCATTTTTCTTCGAATCATTGTCATTTACAAATCGATGTTTTGGATTTTAAAACATGGGTTAAAAGAGAAAGGGGTTGATTCTCTTAAAACATTTAATTAAATTAGTTCAGAATGTTGTAGTCGAAGAAGTGTTTTGTGGGTTGTCTTGTGATATAGACTGATTTCTTGTACCACCGAGTATCTAGTAGCCACCAAATGAAGGTTCAATGGGCTGGTCAGTGACACATAACCACTTCCTTTACCACTAAAATATTAGTGTAAGTCCTTTGATAGTCTCCTGGGATGAAAAAATGGTAGTAAAGTCATTCATAATCCTAATTTGGGAATGGATTAATTTATTTAAATTTGTATATAAAATTATTTTAGTTGGTGATTCCCTCTGTTTTTAGTAGATTTGTGTAGTGTGGGATATTCCAAGGACTTCCCACTCTCATATTCTTCCACTCTACAGAAGGTCACCCGAGATCAAGATGTTGATTTAGATGATTCAATCACATTAATCATGGTAAATTATCCTCCCTATATTTATATACTCTTCTACTTTATTTCTCCATGATTTTGGAGGGTGATTTTATATATTTTGGGTTAAATTTTTTATAATGGAATGGATAAAAAAAATGCAAATCTTGATCATTTTGTTCTGGGGAGGCCCAAGAGTTTGTTGCAAGCCATATATGAGTCATTATGTTATCAATTTCTTTCATTATTTTTTTTGTGAGTTTCTCACAAGTTTTGTTTTCATTTCATTTTTTTAATGTTTTTTGAGTTATAATTTTTTTTAGTATTATTGTATTAGGTGTTTTATGACATTAAATATAGTCAACACACACCGTAATTTATTTTTGGTGTTGTAACTTGAGTTTTGTTGAGGTTAGTGGTCTTTACACATCTCTGTTTTAGTAATGAAATTTATATTTATTCTACTTATTGGTTTAATATTAATTATTATTATTATTATTATCTTGACTTATATTTATTCTGTGACTTATCTATAGGTTCTGTTAATGAAAACATTTCACAGTATAGTATAAATGTCACTAAAATAGCATATAACTGAGGTTAAATGGTTTGTACGATGGTGAACTAATTTTTTTGGCTTTATAAATATATATTACATGTTAATATGACTTGTATGATTTAAAATATGAATTATTTATTTTTATAATTCTTCATTTTAAATTATTTTAGGGGAATTTAAATGAGTAGTAATTTATTAAATAAATTTTTAAAGGAAAATTGATTACTAAAATGAGTTATGATTATCTAAATAAATATTGGGTTATATTTTTTTAATTAAAAATAGGCCATGGTTAGAGAAAAAAGTATGATAAATTATTTATAATGATTTAAGGAAACTTTGATTCAATATTATTTTTTTATTTTCAATGGACTTCCATTTAATTTTTTTTCTAGACATAGATAGAGCTTGACATGGTATTGCACTCCTTGTAACCTAAGGGACAAATCAAACAGTTTACATAGAAATAACTACCTATCGTATCTCATTCATTAGTCTCATATTTGGACCTATAATTATTATTTTGGAAATTAGAATTATGGACAGGACATGATGATGGATTTTATTTTGACATCCAAGATATGAGACAAGGTGTTACAAGCATGTTTTTTTCAGCTCTATTGGATGATGCTCATAACCATTTTGGATCTCCATAGTGACATTAGATTTTGTACCACCTTAACAACATTTTTATGTCAGGTTGTGTGTCTACACTTCCTTGGTAGAGATATATTGGATACCCCCATGCCCACTTAGTGAATGATTCGTCCATATTTGGTGTTGGTACCCCCTTATATATGAGCTCAAATGAGGAATGGATCCACCATTAGGGGTTGTTTCCCCCAAGACTGTGATGTGCTATCAGCGGGGAGTGAGCCCTCTACAGATAATCTGGTGAGTTTACATTAGGGTATTGGAATTTCGAAAAAACTAACACTTGAAGCAATGATAAGACTCAACATACTTAACAAGATATGAAGATCGAGAGCTCCCTCCCTCTTCGAATCAGTTCCTTTTATGAGCCTGTTTTTTGGTAAGTTTCATCCCCCTCTCTGTCCTGTGGGCCGAGTTGGAAATTATATTCTTTCACTTACCTTATTATTTTTTGAGGTGTCCTACTGGGTATTGACATACTCACCCTTTATGGTATTTTCTCGCATGTGTCATGTTTTATGAAGACACCATTTTCTAGATGGTGATTTTGGTGATCCTAGTGTCGGTAGAGCATAGAATTAATTATTGGCGATGAATAAATGTAGTGGCTGGATTCAGATTATATTAATATGACTCTTCTTTGTCATAAGATATTTGGTTGTGAATCCCATTATTTCTTGATATATTTCTAATTTTCATTTTCATGCATTTATCATATTTACATTGTTGCACTATGGTTTATTATTAGAGTTTGTTACATGTATTTGTGTGATGTGCCTACTTGGTGCTAGTCACCACCGCTATCCAATTAGAGGTGGTCTTGGGGCGACACACATAGCTTACTACTAATCCTAGTGTCCCCATAGTGGGTTGAGTCATGTCAGACCAACATTATCTTGTGAGTTCCTTTAGTTATATTTTCATTTAAGAAATATTTTTATGGTGGGGAGAATGAAACACCCAATGTTTTAAAAGCTTTTTTTTTATTTCATATTTTTATTGGATAAAATATCAGGGATTTATTTTATATTTATATTGACAAAGGGATATTAATTTCAAATATAAAGTATTTAATTTGAGGTTTTGGGCTTGGAAGAATTTATAGAAAAGAATGATAAAATGATTTTTTTGAGAAATATAGGGGAAATAGTTTTGTGGAGTTTGTCAAAAGGTACCAGAAATAAGAGAGAATCCATTGGGATCTTGGTAGATAGGGATATGGTAGAAGTCTAATTCCATTACTACCATGATTCCAATGATATTGAAAATAGCTAAAATTCATCAGATTTATTATGAGAAGCCTAATGATAACCAATTAGTTATTCTTTGGGATCAGTTGGAAGATATGAAAGGCCTACTAGAATCTTATTAGGGCACTATTTAATTTTTAACTGGTAAAGAACCTTCATTTGATAGTAGACCTACTTAGGTTTTATATTTGGTCCATGTTTGGGAGGTCATTTTACAAGACTCCTCCCTCTCCCCTCATTTTTTATCAATTCCCTTGGTTCGCCTTGATTTGAAGTTTGATCTAGATGATAATATTAACTTAGATATAATTGAGTTATCCTTTTTTCCTCCCTTCTTTCCCATTTTTCATTTATTATAAGTTGGGGGGGGAATATTATAAATTTTGGGTCAAGGGTTTCATAGAGGAATGAAAAATCCTAACCAAATCACGAGAATTGTATTCATGGGATGTATTTGAATTTAAAATTACCTATCTTCATTAAATTTTGTTACTAAAAAAAATAATTACACCTTTAAGTGAATTTAACATTGGTTTTTGATATTTTTTGTGGAATTATCCAAATGATTAGTTTATAAAAACTGTGGGTTTTATGGTACGTGTCATATAAAATTAGAGATGGATGAGATATTACTTAACTACATTTTAGAAGCTCTGGTAAGGTCAGTGACCTCTACTCTCTTGAGTTTTGGTTTTCAATTTGGTATGGATTATTCTACATATAAGTTTAATGCTAGTTTTTATCTTTTTTTAATTGTTATAATTATTTTGATTATTCATTCTTGAAAAATATTGTTGATTATATGACTAATCAGTAAATTTTATAAAATGGGACATGCCACAGTTTATTTAAAAAGTCACTGATGAACCATATCATTGAATTTAAATGGTCATTTCATAGATATATAATTGTTAGGGAATGTTCAATCAACATTTCAGGATAAAATGACTTTTTTGTTTTACAATATAGTTGATTGGGTTTTAAACAGTGTCATAGTAAATTATTATAAGGAATTTTTATTTTATTGAGTTGTTTGAATAAAATTCTTAATATATAGTGGATTATTGAAATGATTTTTTTTAAAAATATTTTAAATAAAATATAACTTTTCATTGAGAGATATTTTAACTGATTGTTTTTTTAAAATAATTTTTTAAAATCCATTGAGCGTTTGGATTCTATATTCAAATTGAAAGGAAATATAATTTTAGAGAAAAAAATTTGTAAGATTAAAGCTAATTATACAAAAACCTATTAGAATTGAAAACATGTTTTATTATTGATTCCTATTTCTAAAATGAATGAAATGGATTGATAAATTTTCATGGTTTTCCTTCAATTATTATAGAGTGAATTTTTTTTCATAAATTTTATTTGGTGTGTTTACTTCATGTGGAAATTTTTCTTGGTCACTGGGTAATGAAAAGATGAATTGGGTGTTTATTGACACAACAAGATTTTGAGGATATTCTCCCAAATCGATTAGCATGGTTTATATAACCATGAAAAAATGAATGTGTTGTAATGGATTTAAAAGACCATAATTATAGTATTCTCATGAAATAATATTTCTTTAGTTTTTAAAAAATCATAAGAATATAGAAAATATAATTACAATTTTTAATAACCATAAAAACTACATAAAAACTACCCAACAAAACCTTCCCCTCGATTCTCCCCAACCCTAATTCTTTCTTTCCTACCCATTCTTTCCTCCACATGAATTCTCTCACAACCTCATTTTTTCATAGAAATACGATGATATACCACCTTGAATATCCTCCCATCCCATCAATCTATTATTTATGAACCATTGAGTATCATTATGGCCATCACCATGGAGTGTGACCATTATCACTTCCATTGATGATTCACATTACAAACCGGGATTCAAAATTCAAAGTTCAATTTTGGATCAATGTTATATGATTTTTCATACATTTAATTTTTTTAAACATCTATTTCTATTATCTAAGGTTTATTTGAGATTTTATGGTTTGGTTATAATTTTTTTATTATTCGTAGTATAAAAATGATTATTTCTAACAATTTGTGTTACATTGGATGTTAATTAGGGGTTTTATTTGATTTATTAATATTATTCATTACTTTTATAAAATTTTATAAACAAATCAATATAGATTTATAATTTTTATCTGTGTACTATTTTATGTTTATACTTGCACATATTCGTTTTTATACTCATACACATTTATATATTTATAAATAATATATTATACCACAATATAATTATATAATTTAGATGTAATATTTTATTAATTTTTTCTAGTTTTATAAATTTATATGTTTTTTAGATTTGTAAATTTTACAGTATATTATATTATACTTATATAATTTATATATAAAATTTTATTTATAAAATATAGTTTTATGGTTTTCTATGTTTATAATTTTTTATAAATCTATAAATTCTATAGTATATAATAATTTTCTTTTATAATTTAACTTTATATTTCTACTAATAATTTATACTGTGATATTTTCATAGATTTATAAATTTATAAACTTTTAAAAATTTCATATTATATATTTTTATACTTACATAATTTATATTTAAATGTCAATTAATTATATAAATTTATATAGTTGTATATAGTTAAAAATTAAATACCATTGTAATTTTATTCATTTATAAATTATTATAATTATACTTTAATAAATATTTATTTTATATATTTTGTTTTTATACATTTATAATAATAATAATACCATATACTCATATAAATTATTTATACCTAAAAAAAATATTTTTTTATTATATAATTTTATATAATTTTATAAATTCGTATACATTTATAAATTTTTTATATCCTTATAAAATATATATTATTTTTATAAATTTTTTATAATTGTACACATTTATTAATTTATTAATCATTTTATACTTTTATACCTTCATAAGTTGTAATTTTATGAATCATACAATGATATTTTTATAATTTTCTAACATGATTAATATTTATTCAACATATTCATTTGGCTAATTTATAGTTATTTTATTTCTTATAGGGTTATATTATTGAAAATATTATGAAGATAAGTTGGATGCATGAACTCAATCGAGTGTCAAATGAGATTCAGAATCAACTTGAAATCTTTTTAGATTTCGTGTTCCACAATGCATCTAATGGGGAGATAATTTAATCCCTTTATTATAATTACATTGTTTTAATAGGGTTATGTTTTGAATATGTAAGTTACCATATCATTAGACTTAAAATTTAAACCAACAGTGATGTATGACACCAAAAAAGAGAAAAATTTCAACAACTAGAAAATGTTGATAGATGTGAGAGGTGTAGTGGAGAAGATATGATATTTGGATAGTTTCCATTTCTTTCTCAACCTGATCTGGTACCCATGGAAGAATAAAATTTAATTACTATAAACTAAATTCCACATTTTGTTTTACATTACTAAAATGGTGACATTGATAAATTTAAAAGAGTAACAAAGGATGTTAAGATACTTGTGGATTCTTATTGGTCTAAAATGAACATGATTTCCTAAAATTCTATGGATGTTAAACTAATAGAGGGGCGAATAACAGTTTTTGAACCAACTAAAAATTTTCATCCACCTCATTATTAATACTATAATAAATAAATACTTCTGATTAATATAAAAATATTAGAGTAAAAAATATAAGTACATTGGTAATTTAAACAGTTGCAATTTCAAAAACTTTTGAAAAGAAATATTTATACACAATTGAAATAAGAAAAACATATATAATAATAATAATGATGAATGGAGTAAGTATTAAAATCCATAAAATCTTGAAATATAATATTACCAAGACCATCCAATCAATGGATGTATTCACTTTTATCCTAAACGGTAAAAGTATCACAAACATGATCTAGGCATCTACAATCCAAACAATAGAATGTCCCCATCTATAAACTCATTGGAAAGTATATCTATCTTCTTATACCTAAAATACCTCAACTATAAAATTTTAATAAGGTATATCAATCATCCACACCTGAAATCCATTGAACTTGAAGGATCAGTACAAATGTATCTTCCCTATGTAAGTTCTCAATCCAAACAATCAACAACAGTTCACATCCACACATGAAATATTCCTATAAGATCCGGATGTCGAGATGAATTTTTCCATGACTTTTGGTTAAAATAAAATTTAAATGGTCAATGTAGTGTTTTATAGGATGTTTTATTGGAATTGGGGGGTGTCCAAGGGGTTTGGGATGTAAAACTATTGAAAATAGGCCAATTTGGGAAAATTTTACGATTTGCACATGATTAGTTTAACTATGAACCATAACCATATGGGGTGGGGGTGTCTCATATAGTGTGGTGGACATGGAAATCACATAGATTGAAAACAATTCAGGCCTTCCCATACATATTTTTTCCATTACCATTTAAACATAAGTAGGTGCATGAGCACCATAAGGTTTGCAAAACCATGCGGGTGCATCTAGGATTCTGTGTAGTTCTACCTCCCTTGGATAGAGGTAGAAACATGAGATCCACATTGAATGTCCAAAACATATGGTCGGCCACCTACACATGTGTACTGGTGCCCTCTTCGATAGTGGGATACACATGGTTGGTGCACATTTTAGCTAACCGTGTAGCCAAACTATGAGCCTCTTATAATGTTACAAATAATCATTTTTCTCTATTGGGATATAATATTCCTTGTAATACCCCGAGCTTCCACGTTATGCTTCTCTTTGAATAATAAAATAGCGTGTGTTGTATGCAACATCGAGTTCTTACACACTAAAACTAATCAAAATAGTCGTCATGAATAATAATACCCATTTTTTGAAATTTTATAAATTTTATCTTTCAAAATGGACTTTATTTTTGGATTTGGAATATCGAAATCATCATAGGGAGAATTTTTGATATTTTTCTGAAAACCTTCACTTTTTGAGGAATAGTGAAAAACACTGAGTTATAGTTTAAAAACATATTTTTATTTAAATAATTATTTATTTTATTTAAATTTATTTTAGGTCAAAATAGATATTTAATACATATATAAGTTCAATGTAATTCATTGTAGTCAGTTTATAATAATTTTAGATATATAAAATTTTTATTGAACTTTTTACCGTCTTTTACCCACCTCATAGGAGCATTTGAAAATTTACATAAAACATAATTTTACCACTTCTATGAGTTGAATTTCAAAAAATATGAGAGGCATGGTTGATATCAGTAAGTAAAATTTGGTTCAATAAGATGAAAATAATTTTTGGTAAATAGTAACCTTTTTACTTTTATTTACCACAGTTAAAAGTATATAGGGCAATTAAGGGTAAAAAGGTTTTTATTATTACCATAAAACATGTCCTAATTATATTTGATAAGTTTAATTCGACCAAAAACAACCTTAGGAATAAAATACGATTGTTTAGATCCACTTGAATTAGATTAGGACATTTATTATTATTTTATTCAAAGAAGAGTTAAAAGTTTTAAATTAAAAGTATAATAACTAAACCATTTTTAATATAGGGATACATATAAGATAAATTAGACAATAAATATTCATTAAAAAGATATAAATATTTCATTCATAATGGTATTTTATTTATATTTTTATAAATTAAATAATTTAATTTATTTACGACACAATGGTGATGCCGTAATTACCTAATTCAGGAAATATTAAAATAATTGATATTATAAATATACTAATAAATGTAATTGGAGAATTTTTTTAAAATAAACTAATTTTAATGGTTAATAAGACATATTAGGGTTGGTTTGATGAATTTTTTCCGAAGTAATAATGCTGTTATGAATTTTGAAAAACCAAAATACCAAATAGTGTCAAACTTAACATAAAAGAGTTTTTAAAACAAATATTATATTATGAATTCATATTTTATTAATAAAAATATAAGGATCATAAAAAAGAATTATATAATTATAAGTTTATCATTAATGAACCACTTGAGGTTCACATGGAAGTATATAGTAAGTTTACTAACCATATAATTTATAAATACAAAGAGACATTGTAGATGTCAAACTATTTAACTTAAAGTTAAATCTAAAAGATAAAGTTAATATAGTGACCCAAAACCTATCTAAAACCTTTTGGTTGAGTGGTTTTCAATCGATCTCTACATTATAATTTTAATAAATCATTTTTGATCCATTGGGAACCGAAATTTATTTTACTATAAAATAATATTTTTAGCTTTTCCTAAGGTGCCCCTCACCCCTCTTATAAAAGGGAACTCCACCTTCCCTCAAATTTACACCATAAAAGCCTTTTGGATCAGATAAAAGCTACCCAAATACCCTCTAAAATATCCTAAATTCATCATAGATGCATTTATTTAGGGATAAATCCAACCTAAGTATCCCTTTTGATCAAAACAATGGAAGAACCCGAAGAAGAGGTAAATATTTCATAACCTCTTTCAAGTCCCTTTCTTCTTCAACTTCATCTTTTTTTTGTTGTTTCCATTATAACATAATAACTCCATTATATTCTATATAAGTTTATGTTATTATAAATATGTTGCACCCATATTCATTATTCTATCCATCCTTTGAATGACATGTCACCATACGTGTGTACGTATGGCTTATCGTCTCCACGTCATGGTGTAATTGTTATTCAATACATTATTATTTGGATGGGTATAATAATGATGTGTAATTGATGTAAATAATAAATATAACATGATAATTATTCTGTATATATGATATACCATCCAATTACATATTATTTTAATATCAAAAGAATGATATTGTCGCTTGTGCGTACGTACAGATTACAGTCTCCACACAGACGATGAGATACATTCCCCATCGTATCCATTCCTGAATAATTTTCAATAGATGATTAAAAATAATTTTAAAGAAATAATATCATTATGAATATGAATAATATACATACTATCCCTAACAAACATTACTTACAAAACAAATCATATAATGGAAAACAAATAAGTTAACACTCGAAACAATGATAATACCAAGATATTATTAACAAAGAAATGTTAAAAGATCTTATATGATATCATATTAATATATATGATTCTTGTATAATTTAATAACAGTTATATCACCATTATATATGAGGTTAACCTACCCTATACCAAGTAAAAGTACTAGGTAAGGGTTATTTTCACAATCTCTTTATTATCCGAGGTAGTTTATATGTAATTATCTACTTGGACCTCTTTATCATCCACATCCATGTTTCTTAAAAATTTATTTCAAAAAATTATTACTATTTTATAGACTATGGTTTATAGTCATTTATACCTTTGTTTGGATTTTATGATATGTTTATAAAGGAATATTTTCTTCGTTTTACAAACAAGGTACTTTATGACCATTTCGACAAAATTAAGGTAAGATTGTTTTTTTAACTTATATAGTGGGTGCGGCTGTTTTCCGCCCTTATAACATCATCGAATATTCCCTTACGAGATTATAAGATTATTTTATAAATAAATTTTTTCGTAAGTGATTTCCAAATAGAAAGTGACATTTCTCTAAAAAATGTTTTGATTTCATCTATATCAACATTCTTTGATTGATTTTAAGCTTATTTGAAGTTGATTTATTATGATTCAAAACTTCCATATTGTATTGAAGGTTTTGTGATGTGTTTGACTATGGATGTGAGATTTTTACACCATTCATGGTTTATAGATAAATAATTGGCATTTCATATGCTAGTTTTAATATAAATGTTTTTGTTATGTTTAAAACCTTTTCATACGAGGAATGCATTGGACTTAGTAATTGACGGGTGGAGCCCTCTATAGCTCCTCGACGCATCGGTAGGTCTCATGAGACAAAATAGTGTCTTGGCACAAGGCCTTGAAAAAATCGTATTTCTAGTCTTGGCACAAGGCCTTGACTATGTGGTTATGAATGTCTAGAATTATGCATTCCATCATTATAAAAGTGGCTATTGATATTGCATGTGATTATTCGACTAGTATAATATTCATGTGTTTAAGTAAATGGTGTTATTTTGATTTATTTTTTTCATATAATGATGAAGTTTATGTTGAAATGGCTTTTGTTTTAGTTTTATACATTTCTATAAATGTTTATGCTTATTTATGAAAGTTTCCGCTATATTGTTATCCTTACTGAGCATTTGAGCTCACCCATTTCAATGTTTTATTTTTCCTAGGATGCGAAGATATATATTATGACTGACCTACAAGGATAGTCTATGGGATCTCAGTATTTTCCTTGGAAACAATGTTGTTTTAGATTTCCAACTTATGATGTAATGTAAAACTTATGAATGTATCTAGTACTTCCAGGGCTACTAAACTAATCGGTATTTCGAGAATTGATATTTTGTGATCATGCCAATGATATGTAATAAAGCACCAAATCTAGGCTTCTAGGGTCGGGGCGTTAGAGTTGGTATCACAGGATGTATAGTACAAACCTTGGAATCTATATTTGGGTAATCTATGATTAGAGTAAATTACCCTAAGATAGACTTTGAGGATTAGTACAGAAGAACTTCCTAGAATTTTGGTATTGTGGAGATTTTGTAAGTTTTCCCAGCAGTACATCCCGGTCTGGATATGTGCAGGTAGAGGCGGCTCTAGAAGAGATGTACCTAGGGGTAAAACTCACCACTTTGAGCTAGACTCGAATGGAAACTGGTGCACGACAATGGGCCTTGTTGCACTCTTGGTTATGACACTCCCGGGGGATATGCTTTGGATAATTCTCATTTTCATTACAAACAATTATGAAGGGCTTATGAGCATATAATTCCTCAAAGAGTTTTTTTATGATTATGGATTATATCCATAAACTATTTAATTTGTAACGCCCCGACCCTAGTTGCCTAGAGTCGGTGCATTATTACATAACATTGGCATGATCACAAGAAAGATCAAATCTCGAAAGACCGATTGGTTTAGTAGCCTTGGAAACAGTAGATATATTCATAGGTTTTACATTACATCATAAAATGAAAAACTACTACAACAACATAATGTCTCCATAATCCACACTCATATCCCCGCATAATATCTTTGCAGGTCATTCATAATTTACTTCTTCACTTCCTGGAAAAAATAAAACATATAAAAGGGGTGAGCTCGAATGCCCAGTAAGGATAACAAAATAGCGGAAACTTTCATAAATAAGAATAAACTTTTAAGGCAATGTATAACTAAAACAAAAGCCTTTCAAACATGGACTTTCAACATGGTATGGCATAAATAAAATGAAATAATGCCATTTACTCATTCACATGGATATTCTACTAATCGAATAATCACATGCAAAAATCAATAACCACTTTCATAATGTTGGAATGCATAATGCCAGACTATCATAACCACATAGCCAAGGCCTCGTGCCAAGACTACAAATAAGATTTTGTCAAGGCCTTGTGCCAAGACACTAGTTTGTCTCATGAGACCTACCGATGCATCGAGGAGCTATAACGGGCTCCACCCGTCACATATTAAGTCCAATGCATTCCCATATGAAAAGGTTTAAACATAACATAAACATTCGTATTAAAACTAGCATACGAAATGTCAATACTTTCACCATAAACTATGAATGGTATAAAAATAGCACATCCACAGTCAAACATATCACAAAACCTTCAATACAATATAGAAGTTTTGTATCATAATAAATCAACTTCAAATAATCTTAAAATCCATCAAAGGATGTTGACGTAGATGAAATCAAAATTCTTTTTAAAGAAATATCTCCTTTTATTTTGAAATCATTTAAGATCCATATAAAATAAAACATTTTCTTTGAAAATATTCTTATAAGCTTGTAAGGAAAGCTTTGAAGATTTTATAATGGCGTAAAATAACCGCACCCGCCGTATAAGTTAAAAAAACATTCTTACCTTAATTCTGTCGAAAAGGTTAAAAAGGACCTTGTTTTGAAAATGACGGAAAGATTCCTTTATAAACCTCTTATAAAAAGTCAAACAAGGGTATAAATGACTTTAACCCATATTCTTGTAAATAGTAAAAATGTTTTGAAATACATTTTTAAGAAACATGGATGTGGATGATAAAGAGATCCCAGTAGATTATTACGTATAAACAACCTTGGATAATGAAGAGGTTGTAAAGTAAACCCTTACCTTGTACATTTCCTTTGTTGGGGTAGGTTAACCTCCTGTATAATGGTGAAATAATTGTTATTAAATTATACAAGAATCATATATATTAATATGATATCATATATGATCTTTTAACATTGATTTGGTAATAATATCTTAGAATTATCGTCGTTTCGGGTGTTAACTTACTCGTTTTCTTTTATATGTTTTGTTACGTAAGCCATGGTTGTTGTATCTTATTCATATCCAGAATGATATCTAGTCCTTAAAAATCATTTTTAAATCATCAAATGATAATTATACTTGAATGGTTACGATGGAGAATGAATCTCATCGCGTTCGTGGAGACGGTAGTCCGTACGTACGCACGAGCGACAATATCATTCTTTTGATATTAAAATAATATATAAATGAATGGTATATCATATATACAGAATAATTAACATGTTATATTTATTATTTACATGAGTTACACATCATTATTATACCCATCCAAATAATATTATATTGAATAACAATTACACCACGACGTGGAGACGGTAAGCCGTACGTACGCACGTATGGTGACATGTTATTCAATGGGTGGATAGAATACTGAATATGGTTGTACCATACTTATAATAACATCACAGTATATGTGAGATACTGGAGTTATTATTATAGAATGGTAAGAAAAAAGGAAGAAGAAGTGGAAGAAGAAATGAACTTAGAAAAGGGTGGTGAAATCATTACCTCTTCTTCGGGTTCTTCCTTTTGATTTGATCAAAAGGGCTTCTTATGTTGGCTTTCTGATCAAACTAAGGCCTCTAGGTTGTAGTTAGGGATGTTGGGAGAGTATTTGGGCAGAGTTTGGCCGAACCAAAAGGCTTTAGAGGTGTGAAGAAATGAGAAGGAGGAGTGCCCTTTTATAAGAGGGGTGAGGGGCACCTTTGGAAAAGCTAGAAATATTAATTTATAATAAATTCATATTCGGTTTCTAATGGCTCCAAAGTTTATTATTTAAATGTTAAGGTGGGGATAGGTCGAAAACAACTCAACCAATAGAAGTTAGACAGGTTTGGGTACTTATATTAACCTTATCTTTAAGTATTAACTCTAAGTTAATTAGTTTCACTTTTACAATGTCTCTTTGTAGTTTTATATAATATGGTTAATAAACTTAATATATACATCCAAGAGACCCCCAAGTGGTCCATTAATGATTAACCTATCATTATATAAGTCTCTTGGCCGAACCTTAGATTTTTAGGAATTTAATATCAATTAATAATATAATATTTGTTTTAAGAACTCTTTTATGTCAATTTTGACACTATTCAATAGTTGATTTTTTTGAAACTCATAACAGATTGATTACTTCGCAAAAAGTCAATCCAATCAATCCTAATATATCATATTATCCTATAAAATTAGTTTAATTCATTAAAAGTTTCATATTATATTTATTTTGGTATTTATAATATCAATTATTTTAATTTTTCACTATTATAGTAATTACCGCATCATCATTGTGTCATAAATAAAATAACTTATTTAATGTCTAAAAATTATAAATAAAATATCATTATGTAGGAAATCTTTTTATCTTTCTAATGAATATTTATAATCGAAAATCAAAAATGTATAACCCTATGTAAAAGTTGTTCTTCTAAAAGATGTAAGCTTATGCCATTTTTATTTTTATTTTAACTTTATTAATATAAAGTGTCCCTACCACATACAAGTGGCTCCATGGGGTCCCCAAATTGACCCAAGGATGCTCATGGTCGGGTATGTGTCCACCAATAAGGTTAGGACACGTTTTAGGGTAATTTTGTATTATTATAATATTATTTGTTTAACCCTTATTTACCGGATTTACCCTTAACCATGGTAAATAAAATATTTACCACAGTAATTATTCAAAATGTCTAAAAATAAAAGTTACCTATTTACACAATTTGGAAATCCTGATTCCAAATATGGAATCCATTTTTCTAAATTCAAAACACAGAAGTGGCAGAAATTAATTTAAAATTAATTCCCGCTGTCAAAACAAAAAGCGTGTTTTTAAGAGGTAATAACTATCAAAAGATTGACACTTGTTTATGTTCGGTTTAATTGTAAAATTATGTCCAATGACCAACATTATATTAAATGGTAAAAATATATTCTAAATATACTTTAAAACTACTAAAATTCATAATTTATCACTATTAATTATTTTGATTAAAAAAGTTGTTTTTAATTAAAATTTAGTAATTTTCACTATTCATCAAAATATGAAAGTTATCCGAAAAGTACCAAAATTTCACCTTAGGCTAAATTTGATATTCTGAATCCAAAAATGAAGTCCATTTCAAAATATAAAATATATATAATTTCAAAATATAGGTATTACTATTCATAACGGCTAGTTTGATCGGTTGTGGTGTGTGTTAAAACTCGACGTTGCGTACAACACACGCTACTATTTTATTCAAAGGAAAGCGTACCGTGGAAGCTTGGGATGTTTCATTTTAAATTTTTTGATGTCTCCATTTAGTCAAAAAGTTTAAAATATTGTATTTAAAAAGGTTTCACTATCAAAAGTTGATAAAATTGCAATACTGAAAATGAATCTGTTCTTGCATTATAACTAAGAAACTCATAATATGGATTCTAAAATTATAAGGATTATATAAAGTTAAAAATGTAGTTAATGCTATTCATGACCTCTTTTAATGGCTTTTTTTTTGTTAAGTCATGGTGCAATTGAACTCGGTGTTGCGTGTAGTGCAAGTTATTGAATTATTTTGAAGAAATAACACACTATGAAATCTTGGGGTGTTACATTCTCCCCTCCTTCAATAAATTGCGTCCTCGCAATTTGAAATTGTTTTTCGAAAATAAAAGGTTGAAAATAGATAATATATTTGTGGGAAAACCCACATCAGAAATTGGGTTACTAAAATTTAGTCTTAATATGAGGAAAATAGAAATGAAAGGGTCACCACCAAATTATGATCTTGATTAGGAGAACATTGGTGGAAATTAGAGACATATAATCGGAGGAGAAACGTAAATATTTATAGGTAGTGATTGAGGTCATCAATCACAAACAAGTGTATAATTGAGGTCCTTAAACTCTTCAATCTATGATGATTTCAAGTACCATCGGTTCAACAAAATATAGGGTATTGGGATAACACATTTTTGACGTTTCAAAATATCTTAGTTGAAATCCCACATCGAAAAATGAATTAACGAGGCCTCTATTTAAAATAAAGAGTCGAAAGTATGAAGATTACCGAAAATAACACATACTAGGGTTCCATGTAGGAAAATATGGATATGGAAGAAAAATCTAACCATCAATTATCTGATGGAGAGTGGTAGAGAACATGGCTATGAAAAGGCCAACAATCCCAAAGCCATAAATTAGTGATGATTTAAGGTAACATCTAGGAAAACATTTTTGTTCTAAGTTTCTTTTCTTAATATTGAGGAATTTATTTATGAGATTGGCTAAGATCATAAGGAGATATACTTACTTTATAATTAGAGTTTTATCCATTAATAAATTTCTACCACATACTCATCTTTCACTCGAAAAGATAATACAATGTAAAAAAAATTCTATTTACACTATTCGTATAGGGTTCCAAAATAAACGAATTTATAATTCATCTAAAATATCTTTTAATAAAAACTACATTATTTAATCCAGGACATCTCGTGGGCCAGTGGTAGGTGATACACCCTTGTCGCCCTTCGGTTGCGGGTTCAAGTCTCGCAGCCTTGCCGGACGTGACGGGTTGCCGCCCGACCTCCGGGTTGTCCTTTTATGGAAATCCAAAATAATCCAAACTAGAACTATCCAAAATACTTCTATCCAAACTCACAGTCCAACATTTATAAGGAAGTTAAACATAATATAGATCCTTTTTACCCCGTAATAGCATATGAATACCTTCATCATGTATTACCATATTCCTTATTGATTACATTCATGTTCCCTTATTCCATATAGAATGCTGGATATACTTCATTAATCCAAAAATGTTTTAAAACCCAACAATGATGGAATATACAAATCATTAATCAGCTTCAAGGTAGTCAATAATATCCAATATAATTTATCCAAATAAATCATGTATTATTCTAAAATCACCACCTCGGTATCTGAACCATATTATGGTTTATCTTTCTCTCAACCATATATTTTCCTAACATTTAACCTGCTACTGAGTCACTTTTCTTTGTTCCACACCATCTCAAGTCCTTAATGAAATAGTACTGCAGTACAATCCTTATATACTCTATAATTATTATAACAAGTACATTGTTGATACAACACTCAATTGATATAATCAACATAATAACTCTAATCATTCCTCTTAATCTGTGGTAGTATCATAACTTGATTATTATCCAATAGCATCATTTGCAGCATAGTCTGATGACTGGGACATAGGTTCGTGTAGTGTCCAAACTCCTTGCAAATGAAGCATTGTACATTTGAAACCATTTTCTTACCCTTGCAGTCATGTACTTTGTGCCCTTTTCCTCCACACTTATAACAAACTCCCATTCCTTTCAGGCAAGTTCAAGGGTGTTTCTTTCCACAGTTACCACATATGGGAAAATTCTTCTTTTCCCTCTTCCCTTTATCCATCTTTCTCTCTTCTATCCTTTTCTTCTCTTGCTTCCCTTCAAAGCCATAGGACTCAGTAAACTCTTTACTTATCTTATCAACACATGACATTATTTCTTCATATGATGATAATACATGGGAGACTATTTCTCTTATAAATTCTAGCTTAAGACCATGAAAGATATGATCCTTCCTTCTCTTTGGATCATGTGCATTTCTGGAGTTCTCATTCCTTCTACTGGGCGACATTTCTAAACAATGGAATACACTAGATCAGTTTATGAATCAAAATACATAATCCCATACTTATAATACACTTAACATAAATTGAACTATTTATGGATATAATCCATAATCATAAAAATGTCTCATTTGAGGATGTATATACTCATAAACCCTTCACAATGGTTTGTAAAGAAAATGAGAATTATCCTAAGCATATCCCCCGGGAGTGTCGTAACCAAGAGTGCAGCATGGCCCGTTGTCGTGCACCAGTTCCCATTCGAGTCTAGCTCAAAGCGGTGTTTTCGGGTTTTACCCCTAGGTACATCTGTGCCAGAGCCGCCTCTACCTGCTCGTATCCAGATAGGGATGTATTGCTCGGAAAACTCACAAAATCTCTACAATACCAAAATTCTAGGAAGTTCTTCTATACTAATCCTCAAAGTTCATCTTAGGTCTACATGCTCTAATCAGAGTTTATCTAAATCTAGATTCCAAGGTTTGTACTAAACTTCCTCTGATACCAACTGTAACTCCCCGACCCTAGTTGCCTAGAGTCGGTGCATTATTACATAACATTGGCATGATCACAAGAAAGATCAAATCTCGAAAGACCGACTGGTTTAGTAGCCTTGGAAACACTAGATATATTCATAGGTTTTACATTACATCATAAAAAGAAAAACTACTACAACAACATAATGTCTCCATAATCCACACTCATATCCCCACATAATATCCCTGCAGGTCATTCATAATTTACTTCTTCACTTCCTGGGAAAAATAAAACATATAAAAGGGGTGACCTTGAATGCCCAGTAAGGATAACAAAATAGCGGAAACTTTCATAAATAAGAATAAACTTTTAAGGCAATGTATAACTAAAACAAAAGCCTTTCAAACATGAACTTTCAACATGGTATGGCATAAATAAAATGAAATAATGCCATTTACTCATTCACATGGATATTCTACTAATCGAATAATCACATGCAAAAATCAATAACCACTTTCATAATGTTGGAATGCATAATGTCAGACTATCATAACCACATAGCCAAGGCCTCGTGCCAAGACTAAAAATAAGATTTTGTCAAGGCCTTGTGCCAAGACACTAGTTTTTCTCATGAGACCTACCGATGCATCGAGGAGCTATAGCGGGCTCCACCCGTCACATATTAAGTCCAATGCATTCCCATATGAAAAGGCTTAAACATAACATAAACATTCGTATTAAAACTAGCTTACGAAATGTCAATACTTTCACCATAAACTATGAATGGTATAAAAATAGCACATCCACAGTCAAACATATCACAAAACCTTCAATACAATATAGAAGTTTTGTATCATAATAAATCAACTTCAAATAATCTTAAAATCCATCAAAGGATGTTGACGTAGATGAAATCAAAATTCTTTTTAAAGAAATATCTCCTTTTATTTTGAAATCATTTAAGATCCATATAAAATAAAACATTTTCTTTGAAAATATTCTTATAATCTTGTAAGGAAAGCTTTGAAGATTTTATAATGGCGTAAAATAACCGCACCCGCCGTATAATTTAAAAAAACATTCTTACCTTAATTCTGTCGAAAAGGTTAAAAAGGACCTTGTTTTGAAAACGACGGAAAGATTCCTTTATAAACCTCTTATAAAAAGTAAAACAAGGGTATAAATGACTTTAACCCATATTCTTGTAAATAGTAAAAATGTTTTGAAATAAATTTTTAAGAAACATGGATGTGGATGATAAAGAGATCCCAGTAGATTATTACGTATAAACAACCTTGGATAATGAAGAGGTTGTAAAGTAAACCCTTACCTTGTACTTTTCCTTTATTGGGGTAGGTTAACCTCCTTTATAATGGTGAAATAATTGTTATTAAATTATACAAGAATCATATATATTAATATGATATCATATATGATCTTTTAACATTGATTTGTTAATAATATCTTAGAATTATCGTCATTTCGGGTGTTAACTTACTCGTTTTCATTTATATGTTTTGTTACGTAAGCCATGGTTGTTGTATCTTATTCATATCCAGAATGATATCTAGTCCTTAAAAATCATTTTTAAATCATCAAATGATAATTATACTTGAATGGTTACGATGGAGAATGAATCTCATCGCGTTCGTGGAGACGGTAGTCTGTACGTACGCACGAGGGACAATATCATTCTTTTGATATTAAAATAATATTTAAATGAATGGTATATCATATATACAGAATCATTAACATGTTATATTTATTATTTACATGAGTTACACATCATTATTATACCCATCCAAATAATATTATATTGAATAACAATTACACCACGACGTGGAGACGGTAAGCCGTACGTACGCACGTATGGTGACATGTTATTCAAAGGGTGGATAGAATACTGAATATGGTTGTACCATACTTATAATAACATCACCGTATATGTGAGATACTGGAGTTATTATTTTATAATGGTAAGAACAAAGGAAGAAGAAGTGGAAGAAGAAATGAACTTAGAAAAGGGTGGTGAAATCATTACCTCTTCTTCAGGTTCTTCCTTTTGATTTGATCAAAAGGGCTCCTTAGGTTGGCTTTCTGATCAAACTAAGGCCTCTAGGTTGTAGTTAGGGATGTTGGGAGAGTATTTGGGCAGAGTTTGGCCGAACCAAAAGGCTTTAGATGTGTGAAGAAATGAGAAGGAGGAGTGACCTTTTATAAGAGGGGTGAGGGGCACCTTTGGAAAAGCTAGAAATATTAATTTATAATAAATTCATATTCGGTTTCTAATGGCTCCAAAGTTGATTATTTAAATGTTAAGGTGGGGATAGGTCGAAAAAAACTCAACCAATAGAACTTAGACAGGTTTGGGTACTTATATTAACCTTATCTTTAAGTATTAACTCTAAGTTAATTAGTTTCACTTTTACAATGTCTCTTTGTAGTTTTATATAATATGGTTAATAAACATACTATATACATCCGAGAGACCCCCAAGTGGTCCATTAATGATTACACTATCATGATATAAGTCTCTTGGCCGAACCTTAGATTTTTAGGAATTTAATATCAATTAATAATATAATATTTGTTTTAAGAACTCTTTTATGTCAATTTTGACACTATTCAATAGTTGATTTTTTTGAAACTCATAACAGATTGATTACTTCTAAAAACGTAAATCCAATCAATCCTAATATAACATATTATCCTATAAAATTAGTTTAATTCATTAAAAGTTTCATATTATATTTATTTTGGTATTTATAATATCAATTATTTTAATTTTTCACTATTATAATAATTACCGCATCATCATTGTGTCATAAATAAAATAACTTATTTAATGTCTAAAAATTATAAATAAAATATCATTATGTAGTATATCGTTTTAGCTTTCTAATGAATATTTATAATCGAAAATCCAACTTGTATAACCCTATGTAAAAGTTGTTCTTCTAAAAGATGTAAGCTTATGCCATTTTTATTTTTATTTTAACTTTATTAATATAAAGTGTCCCTACCACATACAAGTGGCTCCAAGGGGTCCCCAAATTGACCCAATGATGCTCATGGTCGGGTATGTGTCCACCAATAATGTTAGGACACGTTTTAGGGTAATTTTGTATTATTATAATATTATTTTTTTAACCCTTATTTACCGGATTTACCCTTAACCATGGTAAATAAAATATTTACCACAGTAATTATTCAAAATGTCTAAAAATAAAAGTTACCTATTTACACAATTTGGAAATCCTGATTCCAAATATGGAATCCATTTTTCTAAATTCAAAACACAGAAGTGGCAGAAATTAATTTAAAATTAATTCCCGCTGTCAAAACAAAAAGCGTGTTTTTAAGAGGTAATAACTATCAAAAGATTGACACTTGTTTATGTTCGGTTTAATTGTAAAATTATGTCCAATGACCAACATTATATTAAATGGTAAAAATATATTCTAAATATACTTTAAAACTACTAAAATTCATAATTTATCACTATTAATTATTTTGATTAAAAAAGTTGTTTTTAATTAAAATTTAGTAATTTTCACTATTCATCAAAATATGAAAGTTATCCGAAAAGTACCAAAATTTCACCTTAGGCTAAATTTGATATTTTGAATCCAAAAATGAAGTCCATTTCAAAATATAAAATATATATAATTTCAAAATATAGGTATTACTATTCATAACGGCTAGTTTGATCGGTTGTGGTGTGTGTTAAAACTCGACGTTGCGTACAACACACGCTACTATTTTATTCAAAGGAAAGCGTACCGTGGAAGCTTGGGATGTTTCATTTTAAATTTTTTGATGTCTCCATTTAGTCAAAAAGTTTAAAATATTGTATTTAAAAAGGTTTCACTATCAAAAGTTGATAAAATTGCAATACTGAAAATGAATCTGTTCTTGCATTATAACTAAGAAACTCATAATATGGATTCTAAAATTATAAGGATTATATAAAGTTAAAAATGTAGTTAATTCTATTCATGACCTCTTTTAATGGCTTTTTTTTTGTTAAGTCATGGTGCAATTGAACTCGGTGTTGCGTGTAGTGCAAGTTATTGAATTATTTTGAAGAAATAACACACTATGAAATCTTGGGGTGTTACATAATTTATGTTAAGTGTTTTACAAGTTTGGATTTATGTTTTGCGATTCATAAACTAAACTAGTTTATGCCATTGTTTAGAAATGGATCCAAATGGAAATAATGGAAACCGTATCAATGCATGCACTCCATGTAAGGATTTCCCTCATACTCAAGATAATTATAGTGGAGTTGATGATACAACTGGTGCTAATCAACAAATCACTATACTGGGACAACTAACTCATGTTATGAATAATAACCATACCCATATGGAGCACCCTGATCAGCAATGTGGAGTATCAATGTTAGATTGCTTCATGACGAAACAACCACCAATATTCAATGGGTGTAAAAATCCATTAATATCTATGCAATGGATGAATTCCTTAGAGAAAATATTCCACGCCTTGGGGAGTAGCGAAAGGGAAAAAGTTTTCATGGAAATTTACCGCCTCACTAGAGATGCTGGTCAATGGTGGTGATTGATTCAAAACACAAAGGAAGATTATGAAGTATTAAATATGGAATGGAGGACGTTTAAATATATTTTCTTAGAGAAATACTTTTCTCAGGACCATCGAGCAGATATGGAAAGAAAATTTTTGAGTCTGAGGAAAAAAGAGGATGAGAATGTGACAAATTATGAAGAAAACATTACAAGGACGAGAATGTGAAAAAGTATGAAGATGATGTCAGGCATGGACATATTAGACCTTTTTACTTATCTGGAACGGTCAATGGAGTAGACGTCCTAAGATCTTTCATTGATAATGGTTCGGGAGTCAACCTCTTGCCCATTCGCACACTTCGTCGATTGGGCCTCACGGAATCTGATTTATCTCCTTCTACCATGATGTTACAAGGATATGATAAAAATGAACAAGAACCACTGGGCGAGGTTACACTCAGGACTCAGTTTGGAGATCTTCTATCTAATTCAGATTTCATGGTTGTTGATCAAGATTCATCCTTCAACATCTTTCTTGGAAGACCTTGGCTACATCAACATGCGGCTATCCCTTCATCATACCATCAATATCTCAAATATTGTTTCGATGGTCAAGTTGGGACATTTTATGGAGATAAGGCCCCATTCAAGACATTGAGTCTCAATACATTTAGGCGGAATTCTATCACATGAAGGGAAAGGATAAATCCACAACTAGTGAGATTACCAATGTTAATGCTCCATATGGTTTGGAAAAGATTCCAGTAAATCTATTTACAAATGTGAGTACAGATTATGTGTTGCCTATCAGTCAAATTGACAAGATAGACCCAAATCAAAATACTCTTATGGAACGATCCATAATGTCAATTACGGCAATCGAGCCAGACAACATGGGAGAAATTGGTAACCCACCAAGCAGTGATGAAAGCCTAAATGGTGACGTCTTCATTTCATCTGCTGAAATCCAACTAGTCTATACTCCGCCAATCATGCCAGAAGAAGTTATAGCAACATCGGAGGTGAATAATTATGTTTATTTTCAATCCATTATCTCCTCTTTATTTCCCAAGAAAGACCCTTCATCATCAATCGGGTCAGAAATTGAAGCTTCTTCTTCAAGATATTCAAATTTTAACATTTCTTCTGATCATGGAAATTTTATTTCATCATTCACTATGAAAGTAGAAAAGGAAGAAATAACACATGTTGAAGAATAAGAGGAAGATATCAGAGATGCTCCTCCAGCATTTGAAGAGGGTATCTCTACCACTGTGGATGAACTCAGAGAAATAAATCTGGGTACAAAAGAAGATCCACGCCCCACTTTAATCAGTGCGGCCATGATTCTTGATGATAAAGAGATGTATATTTACTTTCTAAAGAAAAATAGAGATATATTTGCTTGGAACTATACAGAAATGCCCAGGCATGATCCTGGTGTTGCTACTCATCATTTGGGTTTACCAGAAGAACATCGAGGATTTAAGCAAGCCGCGAGAAGAACACACCCAACTTATGCTTTCAAAATTAAAGCTGAAGTGGATAAGCTTATAAAAGATAACTTTTTCAGAGAAGTTCAATATCCCAAGTTGTTGGCTAATATTGTCCCTGTGAAAACGAAAAACGGACAAATTAGAGTTTGCATTGATTTCAGAGATCTTAATCGGCATTGTCCTAAGGATGATTTTCCAATTCCGATTACATAACTCCTTATTGATGCAACAGATGGCTATGAACCACTTTCCTTCATGGATAGATATTCTGGATATAATCAAATCTGAATGGCTCCAGAGGATGAGGAATCCATAGCCTTTAGGGCCCCTCAGGGTGTGTTTTTCTACCAGGTAATACCCTTTGTCTTAAAGAATGTAGGTGCAACATATCAGCGTGCCATGCATCGTATCTTCAAACCCTTTTTAGGGATGTTTTTTGAATGCTATGTGGACAATTTTGTGTTCAAATCCAAACAACATTCTAATCACTTGGCTGATTGGAAATTCATATTCCGCAAGATTTGACAACATAATTTGTAGATGAACCCCTTAAAATGTGCTTTTGGGGTAACCTCTGGAAAATTTCTCGGCTTTGTTGTATGCCATCATGGTATTGATGTCGATCCTGAGAAGACAAATTCAATCCTTGGTATGTCACCTCCTCTAAATTTGAAAGAATTAAGTGTAATTCAAGGACACTTAGCCTATATTCGGCGTTTCATCTCCAATTTGGTAGGCAAAAGTTTACCATTCACTAAATTGATGAAGAAGGGAGTCACTTACTAGTGAACTGAAGAATGTCAAGAAGCATTTGATATTATCAAGAAATAACTCTTGAAACCACCAGTACTGATGCCACCTATTGAAGGAAGACCACTTATCCTCTATGTGACAGCTTTAGAGCGATCATTGGGTGCCTTTATTGCTTAGAAAAATGACTCTGGGAAGGAAAACAGCCTATACTACCTTAGTCGGACTATTCTTGAAGCATAAACCCGGTATTCGAGTATTGAGACGTGCTCCCTGGCATTAATATTTGCAGTTCAGAAGTTGAGACACTACCTGTAACATCACGAGGTCCAATTAGCATCTCAAAATAACCCACTCAAATTAATCCTTAGTCGTCCAATGCTTACAGGATGTCTGGCAAGGTGGGCAGTTATTTTGCAGCAATTCGACATTCAGTATGTGTCTTAAAAGGAAATAAAGGGCCAAGCTCTGGCTGATTTCCTGGCTGAACACCCTTCAGTGGAAGACACATCTTCAGATATTGAACTCCGTGAAGAGGAAGTCTTCTCTATTAAAGAATGTCCTCAGGCATGGAAAATGTATTTTTATGGTACTTCTAGAAGTCCAATAGGGAGGAAAATGGAAAATCCTAAATTCAACAAAGTTGTCTTAGGAATTGTGCTCATTTCTCCAGAAAAGAAAGTGTTACCATATTCCTTCTTATTGTGGGGAGGTGGTACCAATAATGATGTAGTATACCAAGCTCTTATCGCCGTCTTGGAATTGGCACTTCAAGCACAAGTGAATCACTTAAAGGTGAATGGTGATTCAGAGCTGGTAATCAAACAAGTCACTGGGGATTATGCCATCAGAAAAGAAGAATTAATCCATTTGTATGATTATATCAGAGAGTTAATGGAAGAATTCCCTTCAGAATCAACATTTTCTTATGTCCCAATATCACAAAATGCTCAAGATGATGCACTAGCTAATATAGCCACAACTCTGGCAGATCCAAACCGGGACAAGAAAACCATCAGTATTGCTCACCGTCATGCAATTTCACCCTATGTTCAAATCGGAACAGAGGAAATTAATGAAATTAGTCCCATTCCAGAACCTTATGGTCATACTACAGGATGGATGTCACCTATCAGGGAATACCTTCAAAATGGAACACTTCCACCTTATAGAACCGATAAAGAACAAATCTGGTAATGTGTGGTCAATTTTACTCTTTATGATAGCCCAACTCACCTAGAGAAAATTCTCTACAAACGTGGTTTTGAAGGAGTTATCTTTAGATGAATTTATAGTGAAGATACAATGGTTGTCATGAAAGAAGTGCATGCATGATTCTGTAGTGCCCACCAGTCTGGACATAGACTGTCTGATCAGATTTGAAGGCTTGGATACCTTTGTCCTTCAATGATACAAGATTGTGTTGATTTCAAAAAGATGTACCATTCATGCCAAGTACACGCCAACTTAATTCATCAACCTCTAAAGTTTCTTCATACAGCTAAATACTCGTGGCCATTTTCCACATGGGGAATGGATATGGTGGGACCTTACCCTTCATCTACAGCCAAGCAGTTTAAGTATATTTTTACTACTACTGATTTCTTTTCCAAATAGGCAGAGGCAATACCTCTTAAGGAAGTCCGTTCTAAATGCATTGTTAGCTCCATCAAGTCTAAAATCATTACCAGATTTGGTGTCCCTCATACCATATTGACGGAAAATGGCACCAACTTCTGTTCATCTGAGGTGAAGAAGTTGTATCAAGAATACAAAATCAAATCCAACCATTCATCACAGTATCATGTAGCGGCCAATGTCCAGATAGAAGCCTTCAACAAGACTCTTTCAAATATACTGAAAAAGATGGTGGATAAAGATAAGAAATCATGGCATGATAAACCCTTTCATGCTTTATGGGCTTATCAGATTACCACCCGTACTACAACGCGGTCAACTCCATATTCACTAGTAAATGGAACGGAAGCCGTCTTTCCCATTGAAGTTCAACTACCCTCATTCAGAGTAGTCATTTGTGATCATTCATCTACAGATGAGCAATATCAAAAGCGATTGAATGAATTGGAATAGTTATATGAGAAAATATTGTGCACTTTGCACCACTTGGAAGTCTATATGAATTGAATAACAGAAGCTTTCAACAAAAAAGTTTGTCTTCGTTCATTCACTCAGAATGAATTGGTATTAGTTCTCAGAACTCCACTGATACTAGGAATGAAACCTCCCTAGCTTGACCCAAAATGGTTAGAACCTTACACAATACATAGGGTATACTCTAATGGAGCTTATTCATTAATCATGATGGATGGAGAACTCATCTCTACTCCAACCAATGCCAGATTTTTGAAGAAGTATTTTGTATAAACACAAAATATATCATCATTGGTCCGGTATGACCTTAAACTGAACCACCGTCTAGCAAGATGTTAAACTGCATAACCAGTGGTCCATGCATATGACCTTAAACAATGCACATTTTTCGTCCAACATGACGTTAAACTCTGAAAAATTTCTTTAATTCGACCAACATGACGTTAAACTGTGTCCCCATCATCTTCCTTGCTATATGACGTTAAAATATGAAAATGTACCTTATGTCCAGCAAGACATTAAACTGCATAACCAATGGTCCATGCATACAACCTTAAACTATTGGCACTTACGTCCAACATGACGTTAAACTGTATCGTCCCTTTCTCATCCAACATGATGTTAAATTGTGAAAAAGTACATAATATGTCCAACATGATGTTAAATGGTGTACTCTTTTGTCGTCACTACATGACATTAAACTGCACAGTCCTTTTTTTTCCAACATGACATTAAACTGTATTGTCCCCATTGTCTTAACTACATGATTCCAAACTATACAGAAAGTCCTTTAATTTGTCTTACATGACATTAAACTATACTTTGTCTCTGTTACATGACGCTAAACTGTGTAGCTCCAATAGTCCTAACTGCAAGACCTTAAAACCGTATAGTCCCTTTATATGTCCTACATGACATTAAACTGTGCATTGTTAGGGTTGTTGCTACCTCTTGTTTCTCACACAGAGTATGACTCACGTGATCTTAGAGAAAACTTCAACCATAACTCTCTCTCTGGGCTACTAACCATGTGTATGTCCTAAAACTATTTTTTAGCTCGTTGTCCCAAAGGACAACTTCATCACTAATTCATTCTTTAATTGAACTATGAGGACTTTGATCCTTGCCTTCTAGGCTAGGTATGTAGGCAACCTCCCAAGGTTCAACCCCAAAATCAATCTCTTCACATCGGTTCACCTCCATCTCATACGATGTTGATTCGTGAAACCGCCCCTAGAATCAATATCTTTACATTGGTTCACATTCGTCCTTGTTATACGACGTTAAACTATGCAACACTTTTGTCCGGTATGACAATAAACTACAATATTCTTTGTTACCCTCACCTGAGAGGGAATCATTATTTACATTGATTTTCAATCATGATTCATTTCAAAGACTACATGCATACATGGCAATACCTGAACCTTTTATCTTGGGTTAAACCATCATTTCACTAATGTCCCCTTTCACCCTTCACATGTACGAACCTAATTTGTACAGAGGGTAGTTCTAGAACTACGTGGGCTTGATTACCATTCTTATGGGATACGTAGGAAAGTTCGAGTGTCCCTCGAATCCATCCCCAAGTCTTTTGGTCCTAACCCCAAATTCCTCTTTCAGTCCCCTGGATGAAAAGTCCCCTTGAAAACACACACTGTGTATTTCTTATAATGGTCCAAGCTCTATGACCCTAAACTAAGATCTCCAATCCTTTTGTCCCACACGACATTAAACTATAGTTCAAGAACTATGTATGGCTTGATTCCCATCCTTATGGGATACATAGTGAATTCCAACATTTCCATTCAGGACCCAGCCACAACATGATTATGGTTAGCATTGATCTGTGTATTTCTGCATATGTTGGACAATACCCATCTTTATGTGTGGTAATCCTAACCTTAAATATTATCATATCTTGATAACCCTTTTCTTAACTTCTAATCACAAAAGGCTTGAAATTCTGAGAGTTCTTTTTCCTGACCATGCAGCATGTTCCCTTAGGCGGCCTTGCATAAACAGTCTACATAACGGACCTGTCAGCCAAAAGATTCTATTATTTGACTATGAAGCCAATGCCCTTAGGTGGCCCTGCATAATTCAACCCCCTAACAGGTTTGTTAAATAATGGTAACTTCATTCTTGGGAGGAAAACCTATTTTTTCTTTATTTTTCTTGATAATATGTAGGGATATGCAAAAAAAATAGCCATCCTTAACATATTTGTCCCATATCCTTTTTCATGATCTGAATGTATTCATGTCTATGGTTTATATTCTCCTTCCCTACATTTGGGTCAGACCTTTGTAGGTGTGATATCCATCTAGTTCTTCAATAATCTTGTTTGTAAATATCTTCTCTATATTCAAGTACCTCTTTCCATACAGAAAACTCTATAATTTGGAAAATTTGAATCTCCATAAACATTCACTGGATTTTTAGCACTAGGAAAGTAAATTTCTAAGAGTTCTTTTTCCTTACCATGCAGCACGTTCCATTAGGTGGACTTGAATAAGTAGTCTACATAAAGGACCTATCATCCAAAAGATGCTATTTATTTGACTATGCCTCCAATTCCCTTAGGTGGCCCTGCATAATTCAACCCCCTAACGGGTTTGTTAAATAATGGTAACTTCATTCTTGGTAACTGATTCTTCTAATTCCTTTTAGCTCTTTATCATATCATTCATGAGATTCAAATATTATTAAGTCATAGTTTACATATTTTTCTTCATACATGAGTATGGTAATATGTTTTCAGATGAATTATCAAGGAATTGAGTCAATTTTAATTCATTCAGTCAAAGCTATTTCGACATTAAACAATTAGCCTCTTTATGTCTGATGTGCATGACTTTAAACGGCCCACAAAAGAAAAAGGAAATATGAATAAAAGTCATGTTCCAGCTCACTAAACATACATTTTGTATGATTTAGGTAATATTGAGTAATTAATAGATTCAATGTTTGTAGGGTTATTTATAAGAATTCTAGTAAAAATAAAACTATGCTTACTAGGCCCATTATCTTAGGTAAAATTTAAATCAGATAGCAAAAGAGAATTCATGTACAAATGATTGAAGGTGAAAGTGTTTTTCATTGATGCACAAGAGTTAGAAGGACATCCACAGATTGGAGTCTCTTCTCTTTTTAAAGAATTACAAAAGACTTTCAACAGAACTCTACATTTGATTTACGGCATACCGAGCTTTATCAGTAGCCACCTGGAATTCACTCATTAAACTGGATATATTAAGACATGTAGTGAGACTAGATCTTCTGGGAACAATTGTAAAAGAATGTTATTGAGTGCGGTTTGAGAAAAAATTTTGCTGATCAAACAGTGACATTGTTTCTATCCAAGAGATTTGGAAGATGGATACATGGATTTGAGAATGAAGCATTGGAAGTAAAGAGAAATTTGGAGAGAGTACTCTTTTAAGATATTGTTCCAATGCCATGATAATATTCTCTCCACCAACTGGTAGCAGAAAACATTTCAGCCCATGGGTTTTCCATTTTCATATCTGCAAGGAAATGGAATGCAGGAAAAATCTAAAAGTTAACACCAATGTTGTTGCTCTTAATGCACAGAATAACCGAAATAGAGGAGTAGAAGTGCAGCTGCATCTCAGGCATATAATTCTTTGCACTTTGAACATTGACTCCTTGCAGATGACCATGACCGTATAGAGGCAGGTAGATGCTCTGTTGGAAATTAAGATGATATTTTTTCAATTACATAGCCAAATATGGGAGAGTGCTGTCACAGATATCATAGTAACTCTGGCCAATGATATCCATCAAATCATCAAGAAGTTTTCTTGCCAGTTCATCAGCTATTTCGGTTCTAAGAGTCATTGATTTTGCACAAAAGTTGAATAAATTAACTCTTAAGTAAGATGATTTTTCATAAAATTTGTGAAGGAATTTCAGAAAAAAATGTCAAAGGCATTAAGGAACGCAAGTCTAAACATGGCGTGCAAGTATAGATGTGTCGCGCAAGTGTTAATGTGCCGTGCAAGTTTTTTTCATGCAAGTATCACTGTGCAAGTCCTATTACCTTAACAACAGCGCAACAACGAAGAAACAAAGGAAACCAAGCAACTTGCATGGAGAAAGTGACCTGTGCGGTGAGAGATCGAAAATTCGGAAACCAGGTGCTATGTGCAGAAAATGATTGCATATTTATAAGCCAGGATGCCCACCTACGTGCCTACAACTAGTGTGCTCGAGCCCTGCGCAACTCACCCCTATGTGATGACAGCTGCGTGGCTCGCACCTGCGCGCCTATTTCCCTTTGGTTTTCTTCTTTTCCTCAGAGTCACATCCTTATTCTTTTGGATCCAACTCTAAGGGGGGACTTTTGTTGACGCTTGTTTTTGTCACATTGTCTAAAAGAATGGAAAGGGAAATGACTTAGAAGAAATTGATTCATCCTTTGAGGAAAACATCAAAAATCGACAAAGGCATGAACATGGCTTCAAATGCACAAAGGTCGCGCAAGTTCCCTTACTGTCGCACAAGTATACTTGCGCGCCACCTAATGGTCACACAAGTGAGTTGCGCACCCTAAGTGATAATCTCCTGGGGTCTTCTCCAGCCTATAAATAGACCATGTGGGCCCCCCATTTCGGGAGAAAGTTTTTCCAGAATTCAGATATAGAGCTCTGAACGCCCATGTCTCTTCTTCAGGTCTTCCGAAAGCTTCTAAGGTAATTATTTACCTAGAATGGAAGGTCTAAACAAGATGAGTAATGTCTAAGTGTTAGAATTCACTAACACTTGCACGCCTAAGGTGTTTTACCCTTAAGGGAAATGAACATACTTTCGTGCCACCCTACATCCTCACCAAAACTTGCGCGCCTCTCTTCTGGAAGTACCTTAGGATAATTCTAAAGTCTTTGGTCAAGGATCACCCAAGTGTTACCCTACTGGTTAACAATCGCGCAAGTACCCATGTGTCGCGCAGGTATACCTGCACGACCAGGACTTGCGCACCCACGCAGTACCTGCGCGTCTGCCAGGACTTACGCGCCCCTGCCTTTTTGGGTGTCCTTCTATCCCATTTAACCCCACTTATACCATTCCACCTCTACTATACAAGATTCAGTCTTCAAGACATTCTTCAAAGCCATTTATGGCATGTTTTCTTGATTAACTTTCTTATTTTAAAGGAATTCTATGGAATATATCTCAAAACCTAGTTATTTACACATCTGTATATCACTAAAGATTGAGATTTCATTCATTCAACCTCATCCTTTCAAATAAGAGAACCCCTTAACCTGGGCCTCCTTTTCAGGAATAAGCCCCAGTCATAATTCTCAAATCTGCGCATCCTCCTTAGGAGTAAGCCCCAAGTCCCCTAATCTGGGCATCCTTTTAAGGAGTAGGCCCCAATCTTAAAATTCCCAAATATGGGAATCCTCCTTAGGAGTAAGCCCCAACCATAATTCTCTTAACCTGGGCTTCCTTTTCAGGAGTAATCCCCAGTATAAAATATGGGCATCCTCTTCTGGAGTAATCCCCAAGTCCCTTAATTTTTCAAGTACCTTAACCTGGGCCTCCATCTCAACAGTAATCCCCAATCTTAATTTCTCTTATCCAGCCCTAATTTACTTTTTAATATGGGATTCCTTCTCAAGTGTAAAACCCAATCATAAGTCCCCTCATAACTTTGGAATCTTCCTTAGGAGTAAGCCCCAAGATTAGAGTATCCAAATCTCCATGTAGCTCATATACCTTTGTACACCCTGTTCCTCGATTTCTTCCCTGAAGTAAATCTTAATCCTCATCTATTTGGGCATTCATACACACATAAGCCCCACATAATTCCATCTTTCATGGCACAATTGTCTGGTTTCACCAATACATCTTGTTTCTCACACCAAGCAAGACTCACATGTGCTTAGAGTGTAAAGTAATCCTGACATCCTTCTTTGAGCCATCAATCATGCATAAATATCATACTCCCTTACTCGAACTACGTGGGTTCTAATTCCTTTTCCAAAATAAAGGATACGTAGGTAGCCCATCTACGGGTACGATCCCAACTTTGAAATAATCCATGTCCTTGTGAATGAAAATAAACTTCAAGTGCCCCACTGAGTGGCTTTAAAACCAGTATAGTCATCATAATGACCAAGATAATTTTATATATCAAAGGATACCATTGACTAAGGATATCTAATAAATACAGATGATTCTATATCGATGAAGAACCTCAAATACATATAATAGATTCTCTAAATTTCTTACATATCAATCATTGATTTTCAGATCTAAAGGAAATCACATTTTTTTCTAGGTAATGTAATAAGGATTCACGAACATAACTTAATTCTATAAAGGGATTCCCAGAGTAGACAATAATTCCCCTCAAAAAGGTGTGATGAGTTTGACCTCCCATCCTCTCAACCAATGCAAATTCTTAAGCCTCATCAGTCCACAACTAATGAGCACCTACCTTTGGAAAGTAGGTTCAAATGGATATGGAATCATTGGATGTTTCCGGTTCTACGAACAAACCCGTTAGAAACCTCTTGGAATGTTTGAATCTTAAATCAATGAGATCATCCCCCATTCCAAAGGGAAACAATTGACTCTACCATCAGGGAATGATGGGTTTGTTATTTATAGTGATGCATCAATGAAAGGACATGGTTTTGTCATTATGCCGAATGATAGGGTTATTTACTATGTATCACGACAGCTAAAAATTCACGAGAAAAACTATCCAACTCATGATATTGAGTTAGCATCTATAATATTTGCTTTGAAGATATGGAGAAATTATCCCTATGGTGAAAAATGTGAGATATATACCGATCACAAGAGTTTGAAGTATATTTCTCACAAAATGAACTCAACATGAGGCAAAAGAGATGGAATTTACTATTCAAGGATTATGATTTCACAATACACTACCACCCAGGGAAGGCATTAAAGGTTGCAGATGCTTTGAGAAGAATGTATCTTGGAGTTTTGAACAAGATGAGAGTTGAAAGGGATCATATTTTCATAGATCTAGTAAAGATGAATATGGTAATAACCATGGAAGGTGAAATATAAATTCTTTTTCAAATTCTTTCCAAACCATATTTACTAGAAAGGATAAAAAGTTCTCAGGTAGATGATGGGGAGTTTAAAAAATGATCAATGCTGCGAATGATGGGAGATTTGGTGACTTCGTATATGAAGATGAAATTTTGAAATTTGGTAAGAGACTTTGTGTTCCCGATATACCTGATCTAAAAACAGAATTGTTGGTTGATGCTCATAGTACCAATTTCTCTATACACCATGGGAGCACCGAAATGTATATATATTTGAAGGAACATTTTTGGTGGGAAAACATGAAGAGAGAGATTGCTGATTTTGTATCAAGATGTATGGTTCTTCAACAAGTTAAAGCTAGAAGGCAACAACCTAGGGGAGTCTTGTAACCTCTTCCCATACCTGTGTGTAAATGGGATAATATTATGATGGAATTTTTCCTGGGACTAGAAAAGACTCCTAAATGGAAGGATGCAATATGGGTTATTATTGATCGTATTACCAAGTCATCACATTTTCTTTCTATAAGAGAAGATTTACAACTTTAATGTCTAGCAAGACTATATATTAATGGAGTTGTAAGACATCATGAAGTACCACTATCGATTGTTTTTAATCGTGATCCCCATTTTACATCACGATTCTGGAAAAGTCATCAGAAATCCCTGGATACTGAACTTCTTTTAAGCACTACCTACAACCCCCAAACTGATGGACAATCCGAATGGACTATTCAAACCATAGAAGACATGATGATATCATGATCACTTGACTTTCATGGTATGTGAGATCAATATTTACCTCTGGTAGAATTTTTCTATAATAATAGCTTACATTCAAGTATTCAGATGACACCATATGCAGCATTATACAGAAAGAGATATCACACAAAAACCTGTTGGGAAGATGTTGGTGAAAGAAAACTTATAGGCCTAGAACTTATGGAGGAAATAATGGAAAAGGTGAAGGTAATCCAAAACCACATCAAGGTAGCTCAAAGTAGACAGAAAAGCTATGCAGATAACCAAAGGAAGGATTTGAAATTTCAGGTAGGAGATCATGTTTTCATGAAGGATTCTCCATGGAGGGGTGTTATACATTTTAGTAAGAAGGGTAAATTGAGTCCCAAGTAAATCATACCTTTCGAAATTCTAGAATGAATTGGGGTTGTAACTTAGCATTTGGCAATGCTGCCAAGTCTCTCAAAAGTTCATGATGTCTTCCACGTATCACTGTTAAGAAAATACATTCCTAGACCAGCCCATGTACATACCTATTAGGAATTATAACTGGACTCGATCTATCTTATTTTGAAGAGTCTTCCTAGGTTCTTAATATAAGAGAACCAGTGCTGAGGATCCAGATGACTCGTCTGGTAAAATTTATATGGAGAAACCACAAGATGGAAGAGGAAATGTGGGATCCCGAGAAACTTATGATGAAGAACCACCCATGTCTTTTTATGTAGTAATATTCTAAAAATTTAACGGATGAAATTATTTGAAGTAGGGGAGTATGTAACACCCCAAGCTTCCACAGTACACTTTTCTTTGGATAATACAATAGCGTGTGTTGTATGCAACTTTGAGTTCTAACACACCACAACCATTCAAACTAGACATCATGAATAGTAATACCCACTTTTTGAAATTTTATAAATTTTATCATTCAAAATGGACTTCATTTTTGGATTCGTAAAATTGAAATTAGCTTAGGGTGAATTTTTGGTATTTTTCTGAAAACTTTCAATTTTTGATGAATAGTGAAAAACACTAAGTTATAGTTTAAAATCGAATTTTTATTTATATAATTATTTATTTTATTTAAAATTATTTCAGGTTAAAATAGATGCATAATACTTATATATGTTCAATTTAATTCATTGGAGTCAGTTTATAATTATTTTAGATATATAAAAATTTTATTGAACTTTTTACCGTCTTTTACCCACCTCCAAGGAGCATTTGCAAATTTACATAAAACATAATTTTATCACTTATGTGAGTTGAATTTCAAAAATATTAGAAGAAAAGTTTATATCAGTAAGTAAAATGTGGTCCAATAAGTTGAAAATAATATTTTGATGAATAGTAACTTTTTTACTTTTATTTACCACAATTAAAAATAAATAGGGTGATTAAGGGTAAAAATGATTTTATTATTACCCTAACACATGTCCTAATTCTATTTCATTATTGTAATTATACCAAAAATAATCTTAGGAATAAAATATGATCCTTTAGGTCCACTTGGATGAGAGTAGGACATTTATTATTATTTAATTCAAATACGAGTTAAAATTGTTAAATTCAATGTTTAATAACTAAACCATTTTTAATATAGGGTTACACATAAGACAAATTAGACTATAAATATTAATTATAAATATAAAACTATTTCCTAAATAATGGTATTTTATTTATAGTTTTTAGAAAATAAATAATGTAATATATGAATGACCCAATGATGATGCAGTAATTACCTAATTAATGAAATATTAAAATAAATGATATTATAAATATCTAAATAAATTTAATTTGAGACTTTTTATTATTTAAACTAATTTTCTAGGTTAATATGACATGTTAGGGTTGGTTAGATGAATTTTTTTCTAAGTAATAATGCTGTTATGAATTTAGCAATATCAAAATACCAAATAGTGTCAAAATTGTTATAAAAGAGTTTTTAACGAAATATTATATTATTAATTGATATTATATTCCTCAAAATATAAGGTTCAGCAAAAAGACTTATATAATTATAGGTGTTTCATTAATGAACCACTTGGGGTTCTCTTGTAAGTATATAGTATGTTTATTTACCATATAATATAAAAATACAAAGAGACATCGTAAATGTCAAACTATTTTACTAAGAGTTAAATCTAAACGATATAGTTAATATAGTGAACCAAAACTGTCTAAAACCTATTGGAAAAGTGGTTTTCGACCCATCCCCACATTATCCTTTAAATAATTCATTTTTGTGCCATTATAAACCGAAAATTATTTTATTATAAAAGAATATTTTTAGCTTTTCCCATGGTTCCCCTCACCCCTCTTATAAAAGGGAACTCCCCCTTCCCTCAAATTCCCACCTTCAAAGCCTTTTGTCTCGGCCAAACCCTGCCCAAATACCATCTCAACTATCCTAACTTCATCCTAGAGGCCTTAATTTAGTCAGAAATCCAACCTACAGAGCCCTTTTGATCAATTGAAAAGGAAGAACTAGAAGAAGAGGTAAATATTCCATCACCTCTTTCAAGTTCCTTTCTTCTTCCACTTCCACTTTCTTTGTTGTTTTCATTATAAAATAATAAATCCAGTATATTATATACACTTTGATGTTGTTTTAAATATGGTACAACTATATTCATTATTCTATCCATCCTTTGAATGACATGCCACCATACGTGCGTACATTATGCTTATCGTCTCCACATCGTGGTGTAATTGTTATTCAATACATTATTATTTATATGGGTATAATAATGATATTTAATTGATGTAAATAATAAATATAAAATTATAATGATTATTTATATATGATATAACATCCAATTACATATTATTTTAATATCAAAAGAATTATATTGACGCTCATGCGTATGTACAGATTACCGTCTCCACGAACACGATGAGATTCATTCCCCATCGTATCCATTCAAGTATAATTTTCATTAGATGATTAAAAATAATTTTTAATGACATAATATCATTCTAAATATGAATAAGATATATCCTATCCATAACATACATTACTTACGTAACAAATCCTATAAAGGAAAATGAATCAGTTAACACCCGAAACGACGATAACACTAAGATATTATTAACAAAGAAATGTTAAAAGATCATATATGATATCATATTAATCTATATGATTATATAATAATTTAATAAAAATTATATCACCATTATATAATAGGTTAAGATACCCTCGACCAAGGAACATTACAAGGTAAGGGTTAATTTCACAATCTCTTCATTATCTAAGGTTGTTTATATGTAATTATCTACTGGGACCTCTTTATCATCCACATCCTTGATTCTTATAAATGTATTTTTAAAAAATTCTTACTATTTTATAGAATATGGTTTAATTTCATTTATACCCTTGGTTGACTTTTATAATATTTTTATAGAGGAATCTATCCATCATTTTCTAAACAAGGTACTTTATGACCCTTTCGACAAAATTAAGGTAAGAATGTTTTTTTAACTTATATGGTGGGTGCAGCTGTTTTCTGCCATTATAACATCGTCGAAGATTCCCTTACAAGCTTATAAGAATATTTTCAAAATAATTTTTTTCTTAAATTCTTTCAAAATAGAAAGAGATATTTCTCTAATTTTTTTATTTCATCTATGTCAATATCCTTTGATGGATTTAAAGATTATTTGAAGTTGATTTATTATGATACAAAACATCCATATTGTAATGATGGTTTTGTGTTATGTTTGACTGTGGATGTGTTATTTTTATACCATTCATGGTTTCTGGATAAAGTATTGACATTTCTTATGGTAGTTTTAATACAAATGTTTATGTTATGTTTAAACCTTTTCATATGAGAAATGCATTAGACTTAGTAAGTGACAGTTGGATCCCACTATAGATACTCGATTCATAGGTAGGTCTCATGAGAAAAACTAGTGTTTTGGATCAAGGATTTGACAAAATATTACTTGTATAATTATCACAAGGCCTTGACTATGTGGTTATGAAAGTCTGGCATTATGAATTCCATCATTATGAAAGTGACTATTGATATTGAATGTGATTATTCAACAAGTAGAATATCCATGTGAGTATGTAAATGGAATTATTTTGATTTATATTTTCCATATTATGATGATGTTTATGTTGAAAAGGCTTTTGTTCTAGTTTTATACTTTACCTTAAATGTTTAATCATATTTTTGAAAGTTTCCGCTATGTTGTTATCCTTCCTGAGCATTTGAGCTCACCCCTTTCTATGTTTTATTTTTTCCAGGATGTAAAGAATTATATTATGACTGAGCTGTAGGGATAGTCTTTGGGATCTTAGTGTTTTACATGGAAAAAAGTTGTTGTAGTTTTGCATTTTAAGATGTAATGTAAACCTTATGAATGTATCTAGTACATTCAAGGCTAAAAAACTAATCAGTCTTTCATGAATTGATCTTTTGTGATCATTCCAATGATACATAATAATGCACCAACTCTGGGATTCTGGGGTCGGGGAGTTACATTCCTTCCTTTATTTCCTCTCCCATTCAACCCCCTATAGCAGGGCTGAAGTACCAAGATATTCTCCCTCCTCCATGGGTTATTTTACTTCTTTTTGTAGGTATTTGGATTACTGTTTAATTTCAATTGAAGATTTTGGTTTTTCATTATCAGGGTGTTTTGGGATGTTTATGTTTGAATCAAGGGTAAATATGAGATGAATAATGGTCTTTGAGCATGAGGTATGTGTTATAAAATATTTTTACTATAGAATATTTATTTTATAAGTGTATGTGGTTGTGTCGATGTACTACATTATTGTGTTTTTATATCTTTGGATAAGTGAAATGGTCCGGTATTTGAGGTGTGAGACCCTTTACAGACCCTATTGGGTTGTTGATGATACATGACTAAACCTAGGGATACACATGGTGTATTCCAAACCCTTGGAAATGGTGAAATGAATTGGTAAATGTTGATTTAGGGAAATTACAACAGTGAATGGGTATGAGTTTTTACTTAGATTTTGGTCATGCTTAATGGGATGAATGAAATGTTTATACCCTAGGTTTTGTGAGATATCTAGGTGTCTTTTAAAATGGTTTAAATTAAAAAAAATTTATTTTGAATTGATTATGGTTTTCAATTTAGGAAAATTGTGTTTTGAAATTTTTTAATGTTTCAAAGGGATGTTTTAACTTCAACGTTATATTAAAAATGAGTTTCTAATTACATTTTAATATATTATTTGAAATAGGGTGTAGTTCCCCTTTTTGTGAAGTTGATTTAAGGGATATTTTTAATGGATGAAATCCAAATGAAATACTTAGGATATGGTTTATTTTTTCATATAAAATTACCCATGTTTTAAAGGTTCTCTTTTAGAATATTTTAAAAGGAATATTTAATTTTGGTGTTTAATTCCATGAAAAATGGGTTGGGTTTTATTTATTTTATGTTTTGATTTTAAGGGTCCATTGGGACCTTAGTAAATGAGATGAGAATATGGATAAACATAAAAAATGGTTAAATAATCCTATCAATGTGGGTAAATGGTGTTTATGTGGTGTTTGAATGAGGTTTGACTCCCACGGGTCATGCTTGAGTGATGCACTAGGCCCCACAGATGTATTGTATGAATAGAGTATTAGACTAAGGATCCTCATATTTGGGGTCAACCTTGAATGATGATGTAGTCCCCACTGAGGTTTTTCTTGGTTTAGAATGTTATAATGAAGCTCGATGCTCCTAAAATTGGCATGGTTGGAGATGTTGGGTTGAGGCTCTATACTACCAATGTATGGACAAGATATGGTTAGTTATACTGATACCCCAAGGTATATGGTAAAATTTAATATATCACTGAACACCCCATTGCGACTTAAAGGATGTAGCACCTTTTTTATATCCATTAGTATCCTAAAATGACCAAAGCATGTTTTGATGGTTTGTTGACACTAGGGAACTTAAAATTTTAAATGCTAATTTACAAAATATTAAATCTGAATCATGAAACCTGTGTTCCCTTATTTATTTATTGTACCCTTGATTAAATATATACATTTATATATTGATTGGTTATTACTTTCTACACTATTGGTGGTGGCCTATTGAGTTATGCTCACACCCTACTCAGGCTTTCATGTCTCTTAGGAACTGAAGAAGATACTACTTATTTTCTGGTATAGGTTCATGTGAGACATGATATTAGAAATTTTCATGGTTTATGGGATAGAGCATGGGATTTCGGTACGAGGTTAGAATTGGGACTATGTTTGTGGTTTTATAATGTTTTGGAATTTTAGGTCATTAACATTTTACTTCCTAACATGTTTCGTATACATTCCATGTTTATATTATGTTTCACATGGATTATTATTGTACCTTTCATGTGTTCATTACATTGATCTACTTAATTTGGTTTATATTTCTTTTTATATTCTTTCTATTATGGTTTTACTCTGATAATAGGTTATATTCTCCCAATTGTACATTTATATTCTGGCGCCACTTGTCCATATACTCTAGCATATAGGGAGGTGTGCTCGAGGTCATGTGGTTATCCATCCTTGGGAATCGATTATAGTTGATCCCAGTTTGGGGTGTTACAATGTTTTATTAGAGGGTTTTTCTTTTGTCTTAATATTTGGTCATGGTATAAATGAGGATAGGATCTTTTTAGGTCATGGTAATGAGCTTGTTCCAGGGTGCCTATTGCCCCATATATGAGGGAAAACCAAAATTTTTATGGGTGGGAAATGATGTATATTTTTTTGATTTTAATATTGATTGATATTACAAATTGAGTGGAAAACATAGATGTAATATTATTTATTTATGAGATTTATCTCTTGGCCTGAAATGGAAATTGATGTTTTGTGGGTTCATGAATCATGCTTGGATCAAAGGATTTATAGGTCATCTGTAGGTCACAAGTGATTGATAGATCCATGAGATTCATTTCTTAGTAGTGTAATTTATGTTTATTTTTTATTTTTTATCATTCTTTCAAATGACTTCTAGTGAAACTATTTTTAGAAACTAATTTTGATAAAGATGGGATTTTTGAAACATTTGGAAAATCTAATGTTTTGATGTATGAATTTTGTAGTTTTCAAATGGAAAAGTTATTTAAAGAGGAATGGGAAATAATTGAACTTGTAGGAACACTGGAAATGGGTATCCATAATGTTTTGATCAGATCCTATGTATGGGTGGTTTGGAAAGTGAGAGTGACTTAGTTTTGAGACCATGTGTTTTGAGGTATGAGACCTTGAGGGGTTTGGATGTTCTCAATATTGGAATGTTTCTTATTGAACCTTCACTGGGGATATTACCTTGGGATGTGAGATATTGTTAAGTAATGTGGATGTGGTGACTTTGATGGACTGAGACATTGGTGTTGGATCGATATTATACTAAATATACACAAGAGGGGGGGGGGGTGAATTGTGTCTTTTAAAAAATCTTCACGAGATCATGTTCTGTCCTTTATCTTTAATCAGATTGATTAATGCAGCAAAAATATGAAATGCATGGACCCACGATATATATTGGTTCGGGGAACATAAGTCCCCTAGTCCACTCCACCAATTCTCTACTCCACGAGCTTGGAAATTTTTACTATCTGGTCCACATCTCAACAGACCTTTCAACAACTGACATCAGGAAGTTGACACCATTACAATCTAAGGCAAACACAACCTTCTGGTTCAATCACATAACCTACACATCTTAGAACAAAAATCTGGTCACTCAAGATAAAAAGTATTTGTTCTTTGAAAATACTTTCCCGATTGTTCTTCACAATTGCAACAGAATTCCATTGACAGTAAATGGATCTTCATCTTCAGAAATAATGATCTTTAAGAAAGATTCGTTCTGATTCAATCCCATTGTAGTAGATATAGAAATATAAATCATAACTTCCGCAAAAACAGATTCACAATTGATCTTCAATGTCGAATAAGTTAATATTTTGTCATGTATCTTATTCTTTAACAAACAGATCTTTTATCATTCTTCGTAATCAACAGAAATGTAGATCATGATTGAATCTATTTTTTTTCTTCTTCTCTAAATGTCATGCTGCAGATCTTTTATTTTGAGATATGTATATGCTCTTTTGTTCTTGATCACTATATGCAGTTCGTACTTATAGACACCTTAAAAGAAAAATATAATGAATACTTCTTCTGCAAAAAATCAGATCCATAATCTTTGCCTTTTTTACTCGTGTAATTAAAACATTTGAATTTATAGAGTATTCGTAACTCTCCTTGTAATTCACCATGAAATGATCCTTTTAATTCAATCCTTAAATGACTCTGAAGTCATCAAATATGCGCTTTAAAATTAGCTTTTTATCCGGCTTAAAACCAGCCTGATAAATCACTTGCAGATCGTTGAATAATAATATCAACTTTAAACTCTCTGACGCCAAACATAAGGTTTATTTGTACAGTATACATCTTCTTCACGTAATGTAGATCATAAATGCAAGGTTGATGATGTATCCTTAAAACGTAAGGTTGATGACATAACCTTCAAACGTAAGGTTGTCAACGTATGGTTGATCACAAAGGTAGGGTCGGCCATCCATACTTTTCTCTTCTGCTTTCAAATGTATGATAAATGATCCATACATTTATAATCTTCCAAAATAAAGGTACATGATCCATATGTTTCTAATAAATGTAAGGTTGTTTACAAAAGTAAGGTTGATGAACCATACTTTTGAGAAACAAATGTAAAATTTAACACTTATGTATGATTCTCCTTCCATACTTTTCTAAAATCCCAAACGTAGGGTTCTTTCCTAACATAGGGTTCTTTTTCATAATTTTTCGATAACGTATGGTTGATTAACAATACTTTTCTGATAACTTGTAAAGTAAACAGAGGGTTCCTTTTTTTATTTAAAGAGGCACCTTTGTTTTTATTCCAGTATTGAATGTTCTTTTGAATGTGAAGTACGAGGGGGTGATTTTGCAGTGGAATCGATGCATGCTATGTGTTATTGAGATTCAGTAAAAGGTATGGATATTCCTTGGTTCCTTTCCTTAGTTAAGAGCTTGAATTATTTTGGTCGGATTTATGGATAGTTTCGAAAGATGAAAGATCATTTAGATTCCTAGTCTAGCTTTTTATAATTTTTTTTATATGATAGTCAATTCTGACTGTGGTTTGACGATATAAGTGAATTTATATCATGGTAGAATGCGTCTAATTCATAAGGGACAACTGATGGGAGGGGTGGTCACACGGCTTATTTGTTTTATGTGTAAGGTTGTTCTATTGAATGGAAAAATCATGAAAAACTTGAGACTGATGAGGCTAATGGACTAGGTGGCATGGTTGGTTATCTTAGTGGACATTTGGGCCTATCTTTGTTGACGTAGAACTCTAAAAATCTAAATTGAGGTTTGGAAATTGATCAAATTACTGTTCATGACCACAATGGTTCTGATGAGGTACAAATATTGGACACATGGTAGATATGCACAATGTCATTAGGGATGTGTGGATAAGTGGATCAAGAGTAAGCACCCAATGTTTTCCATGGAACCAAAGATTGAATTATTTTTCATACATGATACTATTTTGTTTTGGGTTGGTGTGATGGATCATTGTGTTTTCATTGGGAGTCACCTGGGTCATGCTGGAAGAAATCATGTTGTGTGGCAGTAATAGTGCCAAAGATATTGTTGATATCATGACTTTGTAGTGGAGAGCCATGAGGTAGTGTTGGTTTTTGTTGATGAAATATTAGTGTACTATCTGATTAAAGATAGTCATTCCCAATATCTTGAAATCATTATGAGTATACTAAGAGATATTTGGTTATATTAAATACCACATAATGGTTTTCTTCTGGTAAAATAAAGGGCCTTCATGGAGGTTGCACCCTCAAAACAAGGTAAGTGAAGCCGTGTGGTGGGAGGTGAGACATTGACTACTTATTAGTGAGGTCCTCATAAAGGAAAAAATGATGGAAAATGTTTTAGAAACCTTTTTTGGAATATTTTAATGAGTGATTATTAATTTTTTATTTGTTTCTCAGGTGAGGGTGTTATGGATATTTCCACTTCCTAGGATCTGCAGTGACTAAAATATGAGCCATAGTGATTGGAATTAGTTGGGTGATGTGGAAAAAAAGAAACTCCAAAGTTGGGGACTTATATTTCAATCATAGATGTGTGGAGTAGACAATGATTTGGATGTGGTGTAATCAAGATAACCATAATAAAATTTTGAGGTATATTATTGGGTACCTCAGGGAATGAAATGTGGGCCTTGGATGTGGTGGTTGATCAGGATGATCATTGGTCTTAGAATCAAGGTCGTTCTAAATTCAATCCAAGCTATTTGTGTTGATTATGTTTTAATGGGTTTAGAAGACCATGATAATGGTTTGGGGAGTAATGGATGCTTTGATGGTGGAATTTCATTGGAAGTTGGAGATAGAATCCCTTAGGTGTGTTCTAATGGAGGTGGTATTCCATAAGTGAGAATTCATCATCACTGGGTAAAGTTGTAATGTAATGATAGGTGAAGTTAGGAATTTTTGGGATGAGTTTGTTGGGAATGGTCTTACCTAGGTTATTTAATATATCATTTGTGGTAAGTTGAAAAAAACAAATGGGTTGAAATTTTGGTAATAGAGGATGCATTTTGGAAATGGAAATGGGTTTTTAGGATGAACTAAGTTATCCTTAATACATGTTTGGTAAGTGTATTTCCATCCATTCCTGTTAGTTTTAATGGTAATGATGGATTCTAATGTTGGTTGGCACTCTTAGGAGATCATGGGCTTGGTGAGTATGGAGACACATTTGGTATGTTGGGAATCTTGAGTTCATGGTTCTAGTGGTCTTTTCCAATGATGTACATTCCAAACATTGGAATATGGTGGTTGTGAGCTAAAGAAAATGACAGGGAGCACCATATAGGGAAAGTGGTAGGTTTATGATGTGATCAGTGTTCTCGATTTATGGTCTCTTGTAAACACCATCTTCATGTCTTGGTTTTAATGAAAAGCTTTGGCCTATGTTTTCAGAAGATGAGTCCTTCATGAGAAGATTTTTTTTGGGTTTTGTTATGGGTGATCTGAAATAAAATGAGGCCATTGGTCGTTGAGTTATAGGATGACATAGGTCAGGGTTTGTAGATGGTAAATTGTATGTTCCTCCAAGTGATGCTATGGTTCGGATCATCATCAAGATTGGTAAGCATGGAAAGTTGGTAACTTGGTATACCATATAGTATTTTTTTAGTAGAATCAGACTAAGGGTGACCGAATTGGTTGTCCTAGGGTGGTGTAGGTATTTTCCAGTACTCTCTGGGTATGTTAATTTCAGTGATATTACTCTGAAATTCATATTGTGTTTGATGATGGTAATGTTGATCTTGAGGCCGATGCATTCATTAAGGAGAATCTGACTTGTGTTGAGAATCAAGGTAAAATGTTTAGTAGGAAATATCAAGCTTTTGATCTAAATATTGTGATAGTATGATCCTTTATAAAAGGAAACACGGGAGATAAAAGTTGATAGGTGGTCCTTATGGCCCGACCATTTGTTTTGGAGGAAAAGTGTTTTTTGAGATTGAATCTCAAGGAAGAGCTATTGTAAGGTGGGGAGAATTAAGATCCAAACCCTATGAAAAGGTACATCCCAGTTTTGGGTTAAAAAATATTATAAATGGTTAATTGAGTGTTTTCCAAATATTATATTAGGTCTTTGGTGATGTCCAAGGGGTTTGGGATATGAAATTGTGGAAAAGAAAACAATATGGGCAAGTTGGAAATTGGCACATGATTAGTTTTACAATACACCATAATAGTACATTAAGGGGATGTATCAGAAAAAAGATGAGTACATGACCCTAACAGAGTTTGAAAACTATAGAGGCCTTACCATAAATAGTGTGGAAGTTCTAATTTCGAAAGAGGATAGTGTATGAGCACCAAACAATTTTCCAAACAGTGTGCGTGACTCTAGGGGATGGTGTGGTCTTGCCTCCCTTAGATAGAGGTTGGCTCACTAGATCATCATGAAGTATTAATTTATATTGTGTTTCTCCCCCCCCCCTCTTGGATAGAGGGAGACACATATTTGGTGTAATTTTTGGCTTACCATGCAGCTAAACTGTGTGCTTCTTAAAAAGTGAAAAAATGACCATTTTCCCCTATCGTCCTTTAAATTCCATTCCCCTATTCTATCTCCCATTCAAACCCATGTATCAAATGTGATGAACCTAAAGCTCCTACCTCCTTGAGAAGTTATACCTCATTTATTAGTAATTTAGAGTTTCATTTTGTACAAATTAAATATCCAAGGTGTACATAATGGATATTTATCAGTCCATCTTAACTCAAATCAAGGGTCATGATTGGATGAGTGGTGGTCTATGAGAATGAAGTAGGTAGTATAAAAGATTATACACATAGTTTCATTTTGTTAGAAGTGTATCTGGTTTTTCCAATGTACAACCTTGTTGTGTTTTTATATATTTTGATAAGGAAGTGATGTTATCATGTAGTTGAGGTGTGATACCCTTCACATACCCCAATGGGTTTCTTGATGATGCATGGATAAAACTAGGGAAACTAATGTGGTATTCCAAACCTAAAGAAATGGTGAAATTAATTGGTAACTATTGAGTTAGGGAAATTATGAGAGTGAATGGGTTGTGTTTGTGACTTAGCTTGGGGGGTGGTTAATGAGATTATTGAAATGTATATACACTATCTTTTTTGAAAATTATAAGAGTATTTTGAAATGGTTAAAATGATTTGTTTTGGATTTTGGTTTGGTAATAGTTTTCAATAAAGGATAATTATGATTTGATTTTTGGTAATGTATAAAAAGGAGGTGTGTACCATAATGTGACTTGAAAAGGGGGTTCTTATTAGATTTCAAATGGTGATTTGAAATGGGGGTGTGGATTCCCTTTTTGTGAAAATAATTTAATGTCTCTTTTAAGTGGCTGGAAATGGAAATGAAATTCTTGGGGAATTGTTTTATTTTTCCATGAGTAGAATCCATGTTTTAAAGGGAGACATAAAGATGATTTTAAAAATATTATTTGTGTTTGGTTATTAATTCCATGGAAAAAGGGTTGAGTTTTATTTACACCCTGATTTGGATGTAAGGGTCCATTATGGATTTAGTAAATGAGATGAGAAAATGGGTAAATGTGATAAATGGTTATGGAATAACGTCCATATGGGTAACTAGTATGGGAGGGATATTGAACTAAGGGTCTACTCCCAAAGGTATGTCTAGACTGATGCTCTAGGACCCACCGATGTATTGTATGACTAGAAAATTGGACTAAGGCTTATTATCTTTGGATCAGGAAAGACCAATGTTCCAGGACCCATCGATGTTTATGCTATATTATGATGTCAAATTGAGGCTCTATTCTACTAAATTTGGAATGTGTTGAGATATTATACCGAGGATCTATGCTCCCAATGTATAGATGTGATATGGTAACTTGGACTGATATTGCAAGGTACATTGTTAAATTTAATTCATTTGTGAATTATCCTTTGTCACTATAACTATGTAACCCATTTTTCTATGTTTTAGTCCCCCAACATGACTAGAGTTATTTTGGTAGGTTGTTTGACACTATGGAACTTAAAAGATAAAATTTCTAATTAGCATGTTTTTAAATGTGAAGCATTCTCCCTTTGTTTCCTTATTTATTTATTGAACCCTTTATTATCTGAATACATTGGTGTCCAAATTGGTTCCTTATTTAGACATTGTTGGTGGTGGCCTATTTAGTTGTACTCACATCATGCTCAACGTTCCATGACGCTTGGATAACTAAGAAGATGATACGTGTTTTTTGATTGAAGTTTAGGATATAAACCTGATATTAGGATTATGAATGGATGATGTGCAAGATAATGGAATGTTAGGATCAGTTTTGATTTGGGATTGTGTTTGGGGTTTTTCATACTTTCTATTTTTTGGTACATTACCATATAACTATCTGATAAGTTCTATATAAAATCCATGTTTATATTATGTTTCATATGGTTTATTATTTTACCGATCATCCATTCATTCCACTGTACGATTTGATTTGGTTGTTAAATATTTTTATATTACATCCATGATGGGCTTACTCTGATAAGAGGTTATAGTCTCTCCATTATACCTTTTTTGACTAGTGATACTAGTTGGAAGCCTTTGGAATATAGGAAGATGGACTTGAGGTTATATGGAAATCTAGATCAGGGCATTGGTTATAGTTGCTTCTAGGATGAGGCGTTACTATAATGAAAAAATGGTAGAAATAAGTACAATTACAAATGGAAAGCATAGATAATTAATAATGAAAACCCTCACAAATAGATGGTTTAAAATAATTCATCTAATGAAAATACAACCACCAGAACTCTAGGTAAAATGAAATTATATACTATAAAAAAATAAATCCCTTAATAATTATTATATCAAAATCTATTTCAAAACACGAGGTCATTGTATTTATTTATAGATGTATATGTGAAAAACTACAAGGATCATATTGTAAAAAAATTGGGTTCATTTGAAAAGATATCACAACCTTCTTCATCATATTCTTGTGAACACAACATAACTCCCCATCTTTTGATATTGTCAACTAGCACTGTTGCAGTGATCATAAATGTAGTAAATAAATTTTGTTTTGAAATCTACAGTTATTCATATTTTTATATAGTTCAACATATTGTTAAAAAGTATTGAATAAAAGTTATGATATTTTCATTTAGGAAACCAGGAAAAAATTTAAATAAAAATTCATGTTAAAAAAGAACATATTAAATGAGTTTTTATTATCAAAACAAGGAATAAAAAGGATTCACAGACCCAATCGCTCCCTTTTAAATAGTTTTAATTATCACAATTTACAATATTTTAACCCCTTTTTCAATCTTTTCAGATGAACTTCTGGAATCTTTTAATTTCATTAATAACACTTCTTGTTTGTTCTCTAGTCCTACTAAAAATATCTCATAGGATTTAAAACATTGAGAATGTTATTATATCTTTAGATAAGTAGAATAATTTTAATTAATTAAAATATATATATATACCAATATTGATTATTTTCATACTTTTATAACTTCTTATGTTTTCTAAACCAAACATCACAATCATCTTTGAAATTTTAAAAACCAGATTTTATTTCAAGTTGGTGGTCTAGAACTTGTTTGAATGTCTCAGACACATGGACATAAACAACACTAGTATGAATAATAATATGATTAAAATTAATCCATGTGGTGATTGTAATTAGATGAGTACTGTTTTTCATATGTTCACATATGATTCCAATATGATTTTTCATCCATCCAATTCTGGTAAAATAATCTATATAACATTCCTTAAATGTTTTTTTATTCATTTGAACCTATTTAACTTCTGGAATAACACAATATGTTCCTTCTAAATTAACATTCATTTCTAATGATGTTTCTAAGACATCCTCAAGGTGAGAATATTGTTCTTCGTAAACTTTTTTAATATCTATTTCCTTCTAATTATTAGAAATCAAATATATTTCCTTCCCAAAATATGATGAATTTAATTTTTGAATCTCCAAAGAATTATATGATTCAATATATTAAATAGTTTAATATATATAATATTTTTAATATTTTTCAACATTATTAGAATATTATATCTTTTATGGTTTATCTTTTAGTATAATTTTATACCTAGTCTTAATTGAAGATGATTTAGTAGATTACTTTGAAAATAAAGTATAGTTTTATTTATAAGGAGGGGATCGTTCAAGAGATGCCTGAATCAATGCTTCAACATAGTCTTGGAATGAAGAACCCTTCTTATAATTATTCTTTTTAGGATGTAATAATTATTCCACTTTTTACTTATCATTACTAACCACTAATTACGATGAATCTATATTTTTATTCAGGATATTGGTAGAATGTTTTCTTGAAGAAACTGGTGGTTGTAAAACATGATATTGCATAAAATTTTGATCATATCATATAAAAATTTCAACCTCATCTTATTATACTTATCAACGGTTTTCTGATAGATCACTACCTTCTATTTCCAAATACCTATTATCATATGAGACATCAATATGTAAAACTAATAATTATTTTATGTTTCTCTTTGATATATTCATGTCCTCTTTTTAATATATTATTCACTCATTTAATGTTTTATTTGAGTAATTAACAATCATATAGAATTTTACACTCATTAAAAAAACTTATTTTCAACCCGATGATATCAAAACCTTATTTTTTACAAGGTTTCATCATTTAAATGAGATTATTGTCTTCATTAAGTGACGCAAAAATATTTTACACCTACTTTAAATAATTATTTTACAATCATTTAGTTTAGAATTCAGGAGTGAGGAAGAATCATTATCTTTACCATTACTATACATACAACATTAATATATTCTTAAATGAATTTAGCAATATTAATTTATCATCCTAATGAGAAAATAAAAAACATGGAAATCGTGGATTTTTACAGTATACCAGTTTCCATTTCTCAGAATAAGAAATCATTGGACCAATTAAAGAGACTATTTATCTTAGTGTATAAGAGATTCATCTTATGAACATTTTCATTTATATGGATTAACCTCTCCATAATTTGACTACAAATAAAGGTTCCTTGAAATTTTTTAAGTTTTCATGAAACAAAAAAAACATTCCCCATACAAGAAAATTTTTAGAGGGTAAATAAAATATGTCAGTAACATAAAAAAATATTTTCAATGAACTTTAATAGAAAAATTATATACTCCTTATGTCTCAGTAAGACAGAAGATACATAAAATTCTCAGATAGGCCTTGGATAAAACAACTCTCTATCTTCGGGTAGAAAAGTCAAAGCTTCCCAACCTTGAGAGATAATTTATTGCTTCTGTTGTGATTCTTTTTTATTGTAGAGGGCATTATCTATAAAACATCAAAGATAATATCTTGAGATGAAATTTATTCATAAAATAAATTTATTAGAAAAAATATCAAAAAATATAATTTCTTATCTCCAAAGCATCAAAAATAATGCTTCCAATGAACTCATGGTCTACTCATACATTTATAGGAAACACCCCTACCGTTGATCGAAATGGATCCAATGATCAAAACGAATTCATAGAAAAAATGATGCCACACATATTTTTTATAGAATATAATAATAATAATAAATTATATTCCTGAAATGAGAGTAAATTTATCAATGTAATAAACATATTTCAAAATTTACTATTTTATGCACAGTAATGTAAATATTTTTTTTATAAAAGAAATTAATAATGAGTACATGAATATTTGATCCTCACCAAAAGTTTTCTTCAAATAAATACAGAAAGAACTAATTCACTGGAATTTGGTTCTAAAAAAGATTAAAAAATTTATGTTCTTATTATTTATAAAAGGAAAAGGATAATGAGAGACTTTCTTTGAAATTCAACCAAACAACACAAGTCCATCTCAATAATGGAGATAATATTAAAATAAAATCATAATATAGATGTGCTTTTTAATAGTAGAGAATAAAATACATGTTCCCCGTGTTATATAATTCCTCTACCAGTACACATCAATTTCACATGATTGGATTTTAATTTTGAGGAAAACCATGTTTTTTCATACTAGTTGAATTCATAATTAATACCTTTGGTCCCAAAATTTTTCTAGCCTTATAATGTTCATAGGTAGAAAAATATTTAGAAAAAATGAATGATTCCATCCTAATTAAAATATTATTTCACAATAAAAATTATATTTCTAATTTCATCCTTTATATCACTTTATAAAAAATGTTCTATTCTAGTAAGAGAGTAATTTTATTTATTAGATGATGTTGGGTGGTTTTTATACCAAGTACAAAATTATTTATCTTAACTCTTAGTTAGATAGAAATATTCTGAAAATATTTTATTCTATTAGTAAAACTTAATAATAACCTTTTCAAACTCTTAATTTCAGATTTCATATTTACAACATCATTTTGGTATTTCATTGAAGTAATGATGTTTTTGATTTTATTGGCTAATGTAAAATCACAATTCTCTCGATTAATTTACTCATAACTATATTCTGAAGAGTTTATAATATTTTTCAAATTTATCAAAATAGAATATAAATAAATTTTATTCTTTAAATATTCCAATTAAAAAATTATCCATTTAGTCCAATTATTTACTTTATCCATCCCATCTATTGACTTAGAAAACTCTACCTTCCTTTCAGCCGATCCACATTTATGTTCAATATACATTTTACAATGATTAGCAAAATACACTTTAGACTTCTCATTTTCTTGTTATATCCTCTTATATATCTTCACAATACTTGTTTTATACAAATATGTTTCCTCAATAGGTGGGGAATCATCCTCATCATCACTTTTATCTTTTTATGCGTAAGGATAATTTTGTAACAACCTGGGTTTTATTATATACAATATTATTTTTTAGTGGTAAACTAGAACCTGTTTGAGAATTAAATTAAATATAAAATTTTAATTAAAATCAAATCTTTATGTTAAAAATTATTTTTTAATTATTTTGGGGTTGCTTTGTGTGACCGTGTTCTTAAGGACGGTCTTTGGGGTGATCCTGGACTTGCATGTATCTATTTGGGTCTGACGGTGGTGTAGAAATAGTTATGATGTTATTTTGGTTAAATCTTGTTAATTATGGTTATTTTTAACATAAATATGTATTTTTAGTACTATTTTTTTTTGGGGGAAACCATTCAGACGTGATAATTGAAGTCAAACCGTGGCTCCGCCATATCTAGTGGAGGCTAGTGTTTTTGTTCGATGAGTAGATATACTTTTGATGATAGATTTAGGTTTTTGGTAAACTAAATGTGAGTACTTTGAATTTTTTTACTATGATCTACTTTAGAAATTTTTGAATTTAAAATTTTGATCACAATCTAAAATTTTAGAATTTAATGTCCGTGATTTCATGGTGTTTGGGACTCATATGTGTGTATGAGTGTTTGAAGTTTATATCTGGATATTTTTTTCAGTTTCATCTGGTGTTCAAGGGTTTGGTGGAGGTGTGTGATATTTTAGGGGTGAAATCCATGTGGTCAGGGAGTTTTTAGATATTGGGAAGCCCTTTGAGAGTGTTATAGGTGTCCAGTGCTAGAGGTAGAAGCCATCCAATAAAAAAAAATGCTCTTTATATGGGACATTCTCTATGTAAGGGTTAATGAACCATATATTCTAGAGGCCCCAAATAATTTTCTATTAAATTTATGTGTCGAAATGGGGGAGGAGTCCTAGAATCATAGTACTTTGTTTAAGAGGATAAAAAAATGGGGAAGAAATGGGGAAAAGGAGGAAATATGATATAGACAATGGGAGAAAAAATAATATAAAATAAAATAGGATGTAAAATGGAAGTAATAATGATGATGATGAAAACCGATGCTTAATTAAATAAATTAATTATTAAAAAAATTTATGGATTCGGTGTAAGCTTCTTCTAGACATGATTCCTACGACATGCCCTATCTTTGATATTCCACTTTGATGAGAAATTTTTCTTGTCCATTCCCAAATCCTCATTCCATTTGATCCATTGAGAAGATTCAGATAAATATATATATCTCTTTCTCTATTACCCTTATCCATTGTAACTCCTATTATTTTATAGTATTATCCTTAACACGGATGATTGTGGCTTAATTTAGGATATTTTATGAACATTTTGATATATTCTAATTTGAACCAAGATGATAAAGTTTTTTAGTTATTTGATTTCTAAAAATTCTAGATAATTTTTGTTTATCTATCTGGGAAGGGATCAATGTTTATCATGGTGTGTTTGATGTGTGGTCATTCAAAACTACTTATCACTTGACCATAATAATTTTAAATGGTTATTCTCATAGTCAACCCCTCTAATAGATCGTGAGTATTTATAAAATTGATAACTAAAACATTAATGTTAGACACAATATAGAATAATCTGGGTGTTTAAAATGATAAATACAAGGAATTGATTTTTGTTTGACCGAATTTAATTGGTTATATTATTTATGAGAGTGTATACCTATAATTATCCAAGGATTCTATGTAAAACCTAATGTTATACAATATTTATAGACTGAACAATAGTTTCAAGCCTATATACATAATATTTTGGGATGCCAAAAAATGGTTCATGGATCTAACTTGTATGATTGATGATTTTGGGATGCTTGAGGTTGTTTCTAGGATTTAACTTGTATTCTTGTTTGTGGTGGGATTCCTGGTATGTAACTAGTATATGAAAATATTTCTAATGATCATGGGATTCATGAGGAAACTTCAAAGGATCACAATTGTGTTCTGAATTATGAGACACTTTGGGGTTTATATGGGATATAATTGTTTTTATAAGGAATAATGATGCATGGGATCTCCTCCTTAGGATATGATGAATATATCTTGTGACAAATGATATTTCTAGGTGGGTTTTACATCCCCCAATTTTGTGGTGGGAATGAATTTTCGGGATAAGAGGAATAAAACACTGAAAATAGAAGGTATGGTATGTCCCAGGTGTCACCATAAACTTCGAGGAGAGAAAGTATTTTATTTATTTTGTTTTATTTATTTTTCTCTGAACATTATAAAAAAATATATTATAATATTTATTTTTTAGATTGATTGTTTGGTGTCCTACTGATTCATACTCATACCTTTTTCAAGCTGTTATTGGTACCCAAGAATGCTTCATCGTTATAGGATAAGATAAGGGAAAGCAACCTATAACTGAGGGTTTATTTGTTAGATGGTGTGGAGTATGGGATGAGGGACAATATTGGAATACGTGAATATTTTTGGGGCCATCTTCTATATTCCTATCTTTTTCTTTTTTAGGTTTAATTATATTTGAGATCCCCCATAAAGGATCCTTTAGTATATTTGACTACCTGGAAATTTTTTAGTTTCATTCTTTTATATCATAAGTTATGTTTATTTCTTAGGGAATGACATGATTTATCTTTTCTATTTTATCTTGATTTATATTCTATTATTATCATTTTCAATGGTATTTTACTATGATATAATGTTATAGGATATTGAATATACCATCATACATTCTTTTAGCTAGTTAATAGGCTCTGACATATGGGAAGGTGCACTTCGGTAAAATGGTTCTTCAAATCCGATCACTAGTTTAGTGGTAAGAGGTGATGGGATGTCATAATGTTGTACTAGATCCATAATTTAATTTAATTTTACTTTTTTGGAATGTTAGATTTGTTTTATGAAAATATTAGGACATGGTATGGAACCTGTGCCTCAGATTAGTTGACCCACGTATGAGGAATGTCCATGTTGGCATGGAAGGGGTTGTTGTTTCTAATTTCTACATTTAATTTTATTCTATTACACCAAGAGTGGCCACAAGAATATTAGGTCATTAATTTATGGGATATGAACTCATGGTTGATGTAACACCCCAATATTTTATAAGAATTATTATTTTTAATTTATTTAATGTCTTCTGTTTTAAACTTCACCAAGATTAGCTTGTGTTGTATGCAACACCGTATTAGATTGTAGTATACGCAACACTATTCTTGGCTTGTGATGCACACAATTTCAAGTTATTTCGTATAAAATTTATTTTACACAACACCAAGTATAGATTTTGATCAATGTATAACTAAACTATATTTTGAGTATGTTATACGCAATATCAAAGGAAGCTTTCCCGACACACAACCCTGACTTGGCTTGCATTACACACAAGAGCGACCTTCCTCAATAGCATGTGTTGTATGCAATACCGAGTTTCACTAAACAATGATATATTGTTATTATATTATTATGAACTAGCCATTATGAATATTTTTAACCATATTTTTAATTTTATAACATTATAATTCATCTTAAACATTTTCTAGAATGAGGTATGAGAACAAAAATAATTTTTCGATAAAAGAAGTATTTTTTTAAAAATGCAGTTTTCCAGCTTTTGATGGCGCACCCATTTTAAATATAATTTTTGACAATTTTATAAGTAAAATTTTACGAAATAAACTTCTTCTTTTGAATCATGATATAAAAATTTACATTGGAAAATGGTTTGATATTTTTCTGACAATGTTATTAGTTTGATGAATAGTAAACACACGCTAAATTTTACTTAAAACAACTTTTTTCATCAAGATAATTTATATGGTTAAATTAAAATAGTAAATTATTATGAAGTATACATTGAATATATTTTTACCAGTTAATATAATGTATGTCATTAGCACTAATTTTACATTGAATTTAAAGGTAAAAACATTTCAATCTTTGACAATGTTTTAACTTTTAAAACCAATTTTCTTAACTGTGGGATTAATTTTAAATTAATTACTAAAACTTATGTGTTTTTTATTTTAAAAAACAGATTCCATATATGGATTCAGTGGGTCCAAATTATGTTAATAGGTTACTTTTATTTTTTTTGATATTATGAATAGTAACTACAGTAATATTTATTTACTACAGTTAAAGGTAAATCGGGTAATTAAGGGTAAAAGTAAGATTATAAAATTACCCTAAGAACTGCCAAAAGTCTATTGGATGAATAAAAGTCGAACCATATCACCTAAGGGTCAGAGTAGATTCATTTTTTGGATTTTGACCATGAAAATGATATAATTATTATTAAAACCAAAGAAAGTGTCAATATGTCACTCTCTTATATCTTATAAGTGTAATAATTTTAATTTATTGATATAACACATAAAACGTCAAATTTAAATAGTCTCCCAAAAGATAACTAAATTATATAAATCATGATAATTTATTTAAAATTCTTATGTATTAAATAATTATCATTAATGATGACACAATAGTAATGTAGAAATTATTTTATTGATTGAAATATCAAATAAATGGTTTTAAAATTTTGAAACTAAATATTATATGAACTTATTAATGTCCTCCATTAATTTTCTAGATGAATATGACATGTTAGGAGTCTATTAAATATTTTTGTGTGAATATATCCTTTTTTTTATTTTATTACAATTAAAATAAATGAATTGTGTCAAAATTGATAGTATTGTTAATTTAAAAAAATAACATATTATAAAATTCTCTAAAAATTACAAAAATATTTAAAATTATAAATTTAAATTTATATGGTCTAAAATTTCATAACGTATCCAATTATATACAATTAATCACAAATAAGTAATTATTTATAACAATTTAAAATTTAGAATATTATTACCACAAATAAAATTAAATATATTAAATAAGGATAAATCAAGTTTATAAGGTTTAAAATAAATTACCAACATGTATAAATTATATTTTTTGGTAATATTAAAACCATATCTCATCTAATATTCAGATTTGAGTAATTTTTTGGAGGTTTTTAAGTGGGGTTTGAGTTTATTATAAATTAATATTGTAGAGGTTTCCAAAAGTGCGCCTCACCTCTCTTATAAAAGGGCACCTCCTCCCTCTCCTCCTCACACCACTTTGAGCCTTCAATCTAGGCCAACCCCTACAAATTTATCTTATACACTTCCCTAGAAACATACTAGAGGTTCTGGTATTCTTCAAAGACCCACTTTAGTGCCCTAAAAGGAGGTTTAGAAGAGGCGCGTCGAAGAAGAGGTAATATCTTTTACCAATTATTTCAAATTCATTTCCTCTTCTACTTCCTCTTATTTTGTTATTTCGTAATAATTTAATAAAATCAGTATCACTCATATACTGATATGTTATTATAAATATGAACAAAACCTATTTCACCTTCTATCCATCCTACGGAAAACGAAATCACCGCACATGCGTATGTACAGAATATCGTTTCCACGTCGTGGGGTAATCTGTTTTTCCACCACCACCTTACATGGATGGGTATAGTGGTGTAAAAAATAACTACATATGGTTATTATAACATGATTCTAATTCTTAGATATAATATCATCCACTCTAATTCCATTCAATAATTATGAGAATGATATCATTGCTCATGCGTACGTACGAATTACCACCTCTACGATGTGATGAAAGTCATTCTCCAAGTTAACCATTAAAGAATAATTATAATGTATATATAATAAATAATCATGAAATATATGACATATTAATGATACTGTATTTATGTATATGTTATTTACTTACTTCCATTCAATTTAATGAGGAAACGAAAACAACGTTCATGCGTATGTACGGCCTACCGTCTCCATGAATGGTGTATTTCATTCCATTTATTGATCTATTATATATATGTATATTCTAAAAATATATTATAATAAATTCATGTTTTACATTCTCGGAGTAATTAATCATGATCTAAGTATTCAAATGATTAGTTACAAGTCAAAACACGGATGCTAAATGAAACGATTTTACCCAAAACATTACATTAACATGGAATTGACAAATGAATCGGTAATATAAGTCTTAAGTGAATCATATATGATATCATAAATATTATTATGGTTCTGGTACAAGTTATTAATAATTTTAAACCCACTATATATGAGTCTCAGACACATACAGAAGAAATTTTACAAAAGGTAAAGGATAATTATGCCAATCTCGTTCTTATCCAATATTGTTTATTAATAAGTATTTACTGGGGTTATATTTTTCAATCCTATCTATAAAAATGTTTTTCATAAAGTGTTTAATAATTTTCCATGTATTTTTAATGTCATGTTTACCCCTCTTTGACTTTTACTTTTTTTATGAAATAAATCATTCTTTTGTTTACCATACGTGGTACTTTTTGACTTTTCTGTTAAAAGTACAAGGAGAATGTTTTTTTATGTTATACGGAATTTAAAGATTTTTACGGTTTCATAACGCCTTATTTTCATGAAGCTTACATTACAAGATTTCATGATTACTTTAAAAAAAATCCTTTTCTTTTATAATTTCATGGAATTTTGTGAGAAGAAAATGATTGTGAAGGAGAAAGGATATTTTTCTCAAGAATTCATTTCAAGTGCTTTATCCAAACTATTTTCCTTCTAAGATTACATTCTTTAATATGGATATGCTTCATGTATAATATCCCTATTATTTACATGGTTTTATTTTGTTTATTATGAAATTTTATCCATTGTTTTATATGGATTATGTTATGATGGGATGACGTATATGAAACCCATTTTATTCACTAGGTTATGAAGAATGATTTATGTTTATTTTGTGGCACACGAAAGAATGATTTTATTATGAGATGTGTGGGACCTATATCTCCCTCCAATTAATTGGGTAAATATTTATATCTCATGAGATAGACATGGTTGGAATGGCCAGTGAATCTGGTTCAGTAATACAGGGCTGGAACGACATGTAAACCTGGTTCAGTAATGGACTTTGTCCACTATGATGGTCTTGGCAGCAATACCATGGCTACTATGGAAATCATAACATGTTATTAATGCTTTCCACAATTAAATGTCTTATTCCCATGTTATTTAACATGGATAATGTTCCTTTATGATCTATGCCTTATGTACTGCCATAATTTATGTCATTACTCATGATTTTGATGTTTTATGTTCATGTTCTTACGTTCAAATGTTTAGGGATTGTTTTATGTTCACCATGTTTACCCTTACTGAGCATCTGAGCTTAGACTTTTTATTTTTTCTTTTTCCCAGGATATAAAGAAATGTTTTAGGTAAGAAAACCAATGGTGAAGAGCTTTATGGTAGATGTTGAAGATCTTTCACCATGATTAGAATATTATGTTCCATGTTTCCAAAGACACTAAACTAATATGGTCTTTGGGTGTCTTTTCTTCATTTATTATATATTCCAAAAAAGTAATTTAATGTCTATGTACGTCATGGTTTGGGTCTCTACAGTTGGTATTAGAGTGAAGGTTTAGTTAACCTTTGGAAACTAGGATGCGAAAACATTAGTGAAATCCCTAGAGATATTTCTAAGGTATGTCTAGGGATGTCTCTAAGGTTAAGTATAAGTGTAGGTTATAGTCCTAGAATTACGGTAAAAGTCATTTAATTAAAACTAAGATGTTATATATTGAAGGTATGACCCCTTTATTATGTTGTTTTCCCAGCATGATTTTTGTCATTCACACTATTACTTTTGGGTTTTAGATGATGGCTGGAACCCGAAGGAACCATGTTGATCAATGTAATGAATAATGCAATTATTGTCCTCCGTAACAAACCAATGTTATAGAAGATAGAGTAAAAAATAATATTTCTATACTGAAATAAGCTATGAATCATTCTAGACTTCCAAATGAGTAGAGAAGGGAACAATATTATATTGAGTCCTTCATCAGGCAAGGTCCACCTTCTTTCAGTGGGTCTTCTGATCAACTTGTTGCTGAACAATGGATCAGTACCATTGAAAAGATATTTTCCATACTTTGCTGTTCAGAACATGAAAAATTCATTCTGGCTATTTACCGTTTAGAAGGTGAATTAGACCAATGTTGGACTCTAATGAAGAATACAAGGCCCCAAGATGAAATTGAATCCATGGAATGGGATGAGTTCAAAAACTTATTTTTCAATAAGTACTTACCTCATATTCTTCAAAGAAAGATGAAAAAGGAGTTCATTGAGATTAAGAAAAAGGATGATGAATCTGTTGTTATATACGAGGTGAATTTTACAAGGCTTGAAAGGTATGCATCTGGCTTTATCATCTAACCTGAGAGTAATGTTGATCAATTCTTCAGTGGCTTAAAACCAAGTCTTCGAAGGGCATTATCTATAAGAGACTTCAGTAGCTATGGAGAAATTATGAGTTGTTCTATCAAGGTATAACAGGAAGTTGGTGTTACATATCCATCTCAAGGTTTTGACATGAAATGAATGATGGAGTTCTAGGAAAAATCTGAAAACTATGTTGAAAAAAATACAAAGGTTTCGTTATGTTCAAAGTGTGGAAAGAAGCATGGTGGAGATTGTCTTAAAGGGACTAGGAAATGTTTTAAGACTGGAAAAGGATGTCATCGAGCAGCTGAGTTCTGAAGTAATTGACAAAAGGTAGCTAATGATGTGAATAGAGAAAATACTATAGAAAAATCACCACCAACACATCAATGCTACATGTGCAGAGAAATGGGGCATTATGCTAACTAATGCTCTAATCCCAGCATTAATGATGATCGACATCAACAACCTCTCAAGGAAAAGGACAGAGGGGAGTCACATGTGATCACTTTTGGTGATGTTTAATATGACAACGAAGTGGTGGAATGATTAAGTGTTTATGTAACGGGATTCCAAAATAGTGTTATGGAATCTCATTTTTTGTATCATGGAATATTGGAATATCTATGTATTGGTTTATTGTGGTTTTCAATAATTGTATGGTACCGGTAACCATGAAAAGTGATTGAAATATTTTTGGAAAGCAGATGATATGCGCATAATAAAGGGATAAAGAGATAATGAAATGTTTGATAGAATTAATGAGCTTATATAAGGAAAAAGTGATATCATGGTTTGAGTATATAGAAATTTGGGGGTTTTGGTATGTGGAAAGATTTGACTTTTGACAGCATTCATGTTTTCACAAAGATTCTATGGTAATTCAAGTTTCAAGAGAATACATGATTAAGGTATTCACATGTTTGGAATGTGACCAACAAGATATATATTATGATATACGGGGGATAAATGATGGTATTAACATGTTTGGTTGATGACATTTCTAGTAATCGTTTTCTTTCTACTATGAGCTTGGATAGAAGTATTTTGGATAATTCTATCGATTTGAAATGGATTATGTTGGACATAAGATAATATTTTTCAAGGATAGAACCTTTTTTCGATATTATTTATAGAATGTTATAATAGTGTAGTTTTAGAAAAAGGACAACCTACAGAATGAGCGAAAACCGATCACATCGGACAAGGTTGTGGGAATCGAACCCACAACCGAAGTGGGACAAGCCATTATCGCATACCACTAGCCTATATAAAGTCCCTGGTTAGTAGAAACTAGTTTTATTTTATTAAGTGGTATGATAGATGAAGTATAAGTCCATTTTTGGGACCATATACGATTGATCTCACCATAATATAGAGTTATGTATATAACTTTTTCTAACCATATGTTTGAGACAGATGGAATGACCTATCATTCTATGGCATTATCTGCTAACACTTCATGGAATCCAAATTCAACTTCATTTCTTTAGGAGATTATGTGGAAATTGTTCAAGGCACAAATAATAGTGAGATTGTACCAAAATCAAGTAAGTATTTATTTTAATTCAAAAATTACTCAACATTAGGGAAATGATCTCGAAAACCAAAAATGTTGTCTAGTGCCCTCATATCTAATGAATCAGATGGTACCTTATATCATCACAAATTTATGGCTTTGTGATTGTTGGCTTTTTCATAGCCATGTTCTTTACCACTCTTCATCCAAACATGATGGTTAGATTTATCTTCCATATCCATATTTTCACTTATATTATCTTATGTGGAAACCCAGTGATAAGTTACTTTGGGTATCCATTATGTTTCTAACTTTCCTTTTTAAAATGATGTTTTAGTATTCCTTTTTAAGATGTGGGTTTCTATGAAAGAAACTTACAAATAGAAAACCATTTATAACCCTGATGAATTTAAAAAGCGAAATTCATTTTATAGAGGGTAGAATTTAACACCGCAATATTTTATGAGAATTATTCTTTTTAATTTATTTGATGTATTTCGTTGTACGCTTCTCCAAATTTAGCTTGCGCTATATGCAACATCGTATTAGCTTGTAGTATACGCAACACTATTCTTGGCTTGTGATGCACATAATTTCAAGTTATTTTGAATAAAATTCATTTTACACAACACCAAGTATAGATTTTGATCAATGTTTAAGTAAAAAATATTTTGAGTATGTTATACCCAACATCAATGGAAGCTTTCCCTACATGAAACCCTGACTTAGCTTGCATTACACGCAAAAGTGACCTTCCTCAGTAGCGTGTGTTGTACACAATACTGAGTTTCACAAAATAATAATATATTGTTATAATATTATTATGAACTAGATGTTATGAATATTATAAACAAAATTTTTTATTTTATAACATTAAAATTCATCTTACACATTTTCTGGAATGAGGTATGAGAACAAAATCAATTTTTCTATAAAAGAAGTATTTTTAAAAAAATGCAGTTTTTTCGCCTTTTGATGGCACACCCATTTTAAATCTAATTTTTGAAAATATTATAAGTTAAATTTTACAAAATAAACCTCTTCTTTTGAATCAGGATATAAAAATTTACATTGGAAAATGTTTTGATATTTTTCTGACAACTTTCTTATTTTGATGAATAGTAAAAACACCCTAAATTTTACTTAAAAACAACTTTTTTCATCGAGATAAGTTATATGGTTAAATTACAATAGTAAATTGTTTTAAATTATAAATAGAATATATTTTTACCATTTAATATAATATATTTCATTTTCATTAATTTTACATTGAATTCATAGGTAAAAACATTTCAATATTTGACAATGTTTTATCTTTTAAAACCTGTTTTCTTAACAACAAGATTAATTTTAAATTAATTAATGCAACTTCTATGTTTTGAATTTTGAAAAATGGATTCCATATTTGGATTCAGTGGGAAACAATTATGTTAATAGGTTACTTTTATTTTTTTGATATTATGAATAGTAACTACTATAATTTTTATTTACTGTAGTTAAAGGTAAATTGAGTAATTAAGGGTAAAAATAAGATTATAAATTTACCCTACGACCTGCCAAAATTCTATTGGATGAATAAATATTGACCCGTATCACTTAAGGGTAGGAATAGAATCATTTCATGGACTTTTGACCATGAAAATGATATAATTATTATTAAAACCAAAGAAAGTGACAACATGTCACTCTCTTATATCTTATAAGTGTATTAATGTTAATTTTGTGATAAACCACATAAAACATCAAATATAAATAGTATCCATAACTCTAATAAAATTATATACATCATGAGAATTTATTTATAATTTTTAGGGATTAAATAATTGACATTAATGATGACATAATAGTGATGTTGAAATTATTTTATTGATTGAAATAATAAATAAATGGTTTCAAAAATATTAAACTAAATATTATATGAACTAATTAGTTTTATGAAAAAATTTTATAGATTAATATGTCATGATAGGAGTTTATTTAATATTTTAATTTGAATATATTCTCTGTTTGGATTTTATTTAAATTCAAATAAATTAATAGTATCAAAATTGACACTATTGTTATTTTATAAAAATAACATATTATAAAATTGTTTAAAAATTAAAAAAATATTTAAAAATTAAAAATTGAAATTTATATGGTCTAAAATTTCATAAATTATCCAATTATGGAAAATTAACAACACATAACATATTATTTATAACAATTTAAAATTTAGTATATTATTACCACAAATAAAAATAAATAGATTAAATACAGATAAATAAAGTTGATAAGGATTAAAATAAATTACTAACATTTCTAAATCTTAATGGTTGATGATATTACAATTCTACATAATCTAATCTTCATATTTCAGTAATTTGTGGATGTTTTTAAGTGGGGTTGGAGTTTATTATAAATTAATATTTTAGAGGATTCCAAAAGTGCTCTTCTCCTCTCTTATAAAAGGGAACCTCCTACCTCTCCTCCTCACACCACTTTGAGCCTTCCATCTCGGAAAAAACCTTCCCATTTATCTTTTCCACTTTCCTAGAAACATTATAGAGGTCCTGGTTATCTTCAAAGACCAACGTTAGTGCGCTAAGAGGAGGTTTAGAAGAGGCGCCTCCAAGAAGAGGTAATATCATTTACCGATTCTTTCAAATTCATTTATTCTTCTAATTCATATTATTTTGTTGTTTCATAATAAAGTAATAAAATCAGTATCACTCATATACTTATATGTTATTAAAAATATGAACCAAACCTATTTCAACTTCTATCCATCCTAGAGAAAACGAAATCACCACGCATGCGTCCGTACAGAATATCATCTAGAAGCCGTGGTGTAATCTGTTTTTCCACCACCACATTACTTGAACGAGTATAATGGTGAGAATAATAACTATATATGGTTATTATAACATGGTAATAATTCTTATATATTATATCATCCACTCTAATTCCATTCAATAATTATGGGAACGATATCATCAGTCGTGCGTACGTAAGGATTACCGTCTCCACGACGAGATGAGATTCATTCTCCATGTAACCATTCAAGAATGATTATAAAGTATATATAATAAATAATGATGAAATATATGAAATATTAATGAAAATGGATTTATTTATATGTTATTTACTTACTTCTATTCAATTTAATAAGGAAACAAAAACAGCATTCATGCGTACGTATGGACTACCATCTCCATGAACGATGAATTTTTTCCATTTGTAGATATATTATATATATGTATATTCTAAATATATATTATATATAAATCATTTTTTACATTATGGAAGTAATTAATCATGATATATGTAATCATATGAATAATTACAAGTCAAAACACGGACGATAAAGGAAACAATTTTACCCAAAACGCTGCTTCAACATGGAATTGATAAATGAACGGGTAATATAAAGTCGTAAGTGAATCATATATGATATCATAAATATTATTATGGTTGTATTACAAGTTAATAATACATTTAAACCCACAATACAGGAGTCTTGGACACATACGGATGAAATTTCACATAAGGCAAGGGATAATTTTTCCAATCTCGTTCTTATCCGAGATTGTTTATTTGTAAGTATTAACTGGGGTTATATTTTTAATCTGTGAATATAAAAATGTTATTCATAAAGTGTTTAATATTATTCCATGTATTTTTAAAGTCATTTTTACCCCTCTTTGACTTTTACTTTGTGTTATGGAAGAAATCATTCTTTTGTTTACCAAATGTTGTACTTTTTGACTTTTCTGTTAAATGTACAAGGATAATGTTTTTTATCTTATACGACATGGACGTATTTTTACAGTTTCATAACACAATATTTTCATGAAGCTTACTTTACATGATTTCATTATTACATTCAATAAAATCCCTTTCCTTTAAAATTGCATGGCCTTTTGTGAGAAGAATATGATTTTGAAGAAGAAATGATATTTTCCTCAAGAATTCATTTCAAGTGTTTTATCCAAACTATTTTCCATCTAAGATGACATTATTTTATATCGATATGATTCATGAATAATGTCCTTATTATTTACATGGTTTTATTTTGTTTATTATGAAATTTTTTCCATTGTTTTATATGGATTATATTATGATAGGATGGCGTATATGAAACTCATTTTATTTATTGGGTTATCATGAATGATTTATGTTTATTTTGTGGCACACAAAAGAATAATTTAATTATCACTACTAAAAATTGCACCAATAGAAACCGCCATTGGCAGCCGCTATTGGCCTATAGAGACCGCCCAGAGGCCGCTAATGGCTGTCGCCTTAGGCCTGACGCTCTCGGCCAACAACGACCGCCAATGGAGGTTCCTCCATTGAAATTTTTTTTTAAAAAAAGTTCATGATACAAAATAAAAAAAACAGCATATAAATAATAAAGAACGAAAAACAAATCCAAACACAATAATCATCAAGATCATCATAAACAATAAATGATAGATGTGATTCAACGATCCACAACCATCATCTTTAAAAACCTACAATAAGATACAAAGAAAACTAAACCAAAAAAATGTAAATTTGACATATTTATTCAGTTATTATATAAATATAATAAAATGAAATTTGACATCTCATGGGAGCTCTAATAATTTAAAACCACCAATTTAAGAAATGTTATAATTTTTGAATTTCTTTTTCTTATTTTGGAGTCTTTATTTTAGTTTATGAAAAGTGTTTTTTGTTTGTCATAAAATGAATGTTTTCCATGCACACCGCATGTCCTATGGACATGTCGTCTACTCCTGTATCTCAAGAATAATATTTCTATCGTTCTCGTGCGGTTTGAGGTCATTCAGAGCACTTTTTCCCTGAATTCGACCGTGACACGCTGTTTTGGTGTTTTATGACTCCAGAATCGTGATTCTTGTCACTGCAGTCAAAGGGAACCTCTGATTGACGTGCCGTCTATCTGAACATTTCACAATTCACTTCGCAGTTGTTGTCATCTGATTTCGTAGTATCCTGAGGTCATTCGGGTGGTTTTGACCACCCAGTGCGCCCTTTTAGAGCACGCCGAACTATTGAAAACGACACATTCAGTTGTACCGTGCACACCGCACGACCGATGGATGTTCCATCTCCTCTTGCATCTCAAGAATAATATTCCTATCATTCTCGTGTAGTTTCAGGTCATTCAGAGCACATTTGCTCTGAATTAGACCGTGACATGCCGTTTTGGTGTTTTATGAGTCCGGAAACGCATTTCCGGTCACCACGGTCAAATGGAACCTCTCATTAATGTTATGTCTATCCAAACATTTCTCAATTAACTCTGCGGTTGTTGTCGTCTGATTTTGTGGCATTTCGTGGTCATTCGGGTGGTTTTGACAACCCAGCGTGCCCTTTTAGAGCACACTGAACTGCTAAAAACGACACATTCGGTCGTACCGTGCGCACCGCAAGTCCGATGGACACGTCGTCTCCTCCTACCTCTCAAGAATAGTATTCATATCTTTCTCGTGCGGTTTCAGGTCATTCGGAGCACGTTTTCTCCGAATTCGACTGTGACATGCCGTTTTGGTGTTTTATGACTCCGGAAATGCGTTTCTGGTCACCGCGGTCAAAAAACACCTCCGATTGAAATGATGTATGTCCGAACATTTCAAAATTCACTCCGTCGTGGTTTTCGTCTGATTTTGTGGCATTCCGAGGTCATTCGGGTGGTTTTGACCACCCAGCGCGCCCTTTTAGAGCGCGACGATCTACTGAAAATGACACATTCGGTCGTACCGTGCGCACTGCACATCCGATGGGCATTCCGTCTCCTCCTACATCTCGCGAATAATATTTCTATCGTTATCATATGGTTTCAGGTCATTCAGAGCACGTTTTCTCTGAATTCGACCGTGACACGCCGTTTTTGGTGTTTTATGGCTCCAAAAATGCATTTTTGGTCACCGTGGTCAAACAGAAACTTCAATTGACATGCTGTCTATCTGACCATTTCAAAATTCACTCTACAGTTTTTGTCGTCTGATTTCGTGGCATTCCGAGGTCGTTCGGGTTGTTTTGACCACCCAACGCGCCCTTTTAGAGTGTGTCGAACTGTTGAAAATGAAACATTCGGTCGTACCGTGCGTACCATACGTCCGATGGAAGTTACGTCTCCTCCAGCATCTCAAGAATAACATTCATATCATTCCTGTATGGTTTCAGGTCATTCAGAGCAAATTTTCTATGAATTCGACCGTGACATGTCGTTTTGGTGTTTTATGACTTTAGAAATGCGTTTCCAGTTATCGTGGTCAAACGACACCTTCGATTGATGTTCCCTATGTCCAAAAAATTTTCAATTCACTCTGTGGTTGTTGTTGTTTGATTTTGTGGCATTCTGAGGTCGTTCGGGTGGTTTTGACCACCCAGCGCGCCCTTTTAGAGCGCGCCGAAATGTTGAAAACGACACATTCGATCATACCGCGCACACCGCACATCCGATGGATGTCTAGTCTACTCCTGCATCTCAAGAATAATATTACTATCATTATTGTGAGGTTTCAGGTCATTCAGAGCGCTTTTTCTCTGAATTCGACTGTGACACACCGTTTTGGTGTTTTTTGACTCCGGAAATTTGTTTTTGGTTACCGCGGTCAAATGGCACCTCCGATTGACTTTTCGTCTGTCCTACCATTTCACAATTCACTCCACAGTTTTTGTCGTCTAATTTCGTGGAATTCCGAGGTCTTTCGTGTGGTTTTGACCACCAAGTGCACCCTTTTAGAGCGCACTTAACTGCTGAAAACGACACATTCGGTCGTACCGCACGCACCGCACGTCTGATGGACGTTCCCTCTCATCATGCATCTCACGAATAATATTCCTATAGTTCTTGTGCAGTTTCATGTCATTTGGAGCATGTTTTCTCTGAATTTGACCGTGACATGCCATTTTGGTGTTTTATTACACTGGAAACGCGTTTCCGGTCACCGCGGTCAAACGTCACCTCTGATTGACGTTCCATCCGTCAAACCATTTCACAATTCACTCCGTGGTTTTTCATCTGATTTTGTGGCATTTCGAGGTCATTTGGGTGGTTTTGACCACCCAGCGCGCCCTTTTAGAGCGCGCCGAACTGCTAAAAACGACACATTCGGTCATATGGAACGCACCGCACGTCTGATGGACATACCGTCTCCTCCTTAATCTCACTCATAATATTCCTATCATTCTCATGCGGTTTCCGGTCATTCGGAGCACGTTTTCTCTGAATTCGACTGTGACACGCCATTTTGGTGTTTTATGACTCTAGAAACGCGTTTCCAGTCACAGCTGTCAAACGACACCTCCGATTGACATGTCTTCTATATGAACATTTCACAATTCACTCCATGGTTGTTGTCGTCTGATTTCGTGGCATTCCGAGGTCATTCGGGTGGTTTTGACCACCCAGCGCGCCCTTTTAGAGCGCACCGAATTGCTGAAAAGGACACATTCAGTCGTACCACGCGCACCGCACATCCAATGGACATTCCGTCTCTTCCTTCATCTCATGCATAATATTATAATCATTCTCGTGCGGTTTTAGGTCATTCGGAGCACGTTTTCTTTGAATTCGACTGTGACATGCCGTTTTGGTGTTTTAGGACTCCAGAAACGCGTTTTCAGTCACCGCGGTCAAACAGAACCTATGATTGACATGCCTTCTGTCCGACCATTTTAAAATTCACTCCACGGTTGTTGTAGTCTGATTTCGTGGAATTCTGATGTCGTTCGAGTGGTTTTGACCACCCAGCGCGCCCTTTTAGAGCGCGCCGAACTGCTAAAAATGACACATTCGATCATAATACTCACACCGCACGTCCGATGGATGTGATGTCTCCTCCTTCAACTCGCGGATAGTATTCCTAACATTCTCGTGTTTTTTTAGGACATTCGGAGCATGTTTGGTTTGAATTCGATCGTGACATTCCGTTTTGGTGTTTTATGACTCCCACGGTGAAACGACACCTCCGATTGACATGCTGTCTATCCAACCATTTCAAAATTCACTTCGTGGTTGTTGTCGTCTGATTTTGTGGCATTTTGAGGTCGTTCGGGTGGTTTTGACCACCCAACGCGCACTTTTTGAGCACGCCGAACTGCTGAAAACAACACATTCAATCGTACCGCGCGCACCACACATACGATGGACATGTTGTCTCCTCCTGCTTCATACACATAATATTACTATCGTTCTCATGGGGTTTCTGGTCATTCAAAGCACGTTTTCTATGAATTCGACCGTGACATGCCGTTTTGGTGTTTTATGACTCCAGAAACGCATTTCCAGTCAGCACGGTCAAAAAAAACCTCTGATTGACGTGTCTTCTCTCCAACCATTTCACAATTCACTCCGCAGTTGTTGTCGTCTGATTTCGTGGCATTCCGAGGTCATTCAGGTGGTTTTGACCACCCAGCGCGCCCTTTTAGATCACGCCGAACTGCTGAAAATGAAAGATATGGTCTTACCGTGCGCACCACATGTCTGATGGATTTTTCGTCTTGTCCTGCATCTCACGAATAATATTCCTATCGTTCTCGTGTGGTTTCAGGTCATTCAGAGCACTTTTTCTCTGAATTCGACCGTGACACGCCGTTTTAGTGTTGTATGACTCCGGAAACGCGTTTACAGTCACTGCGGTCAAACGATACCTTCAATTGATGTGCCGTCTGTCCAAACTTTCACAATTCATTCCACAGTTGTTGTCGTCTGATTTCATTGAATTCCGAGGTCGTTCGGGTGGTTTTGACCACCCAGCGCGCCCTTTTAGAGCGCGCATAACTGCTGAAAACGAAACATTTGGTCGTACCATGCGCACCGCATGTCTGATGGACGTTCCGTATCCTCGTGCATCTCACGTATAATATTCATATCATTCTCGTGTGGTTTCAGGTCATTCTGAGCACGTTTTCTCTGAATTCGACTCTGACACGCTGTTTTGGTGTTTCTTGACTCCAGAAACGCGGTTCCCATCACCGCGGTCAAATGGAACCTCCAATTGAGGTTCCTTATATCCAACATTTCAAGAATCACTCCGCGATTGTTGTCATCTAATTTCGTGGAATTCTGAGGTTGTTCTCGTGGTTTTGACCACCCAGCGCGGTATTTTAGAGTGCGCCGAACTACTGAAAATGACATATTTGGTCGTACCACATGCACTGCAGGTTCGATGGATGTGAAATCTCCTCCTACATCTCAAAAATAATATTTCTATCGTTCTCATGCATTTTGAGGTCATTTGGAGCACGTTTTCTCTGAATTCAACCATGACATGCCGTTTTGGTGTTTTATGACTCTGAAAACACGTTTCCGGTCACTGTGGTCAAACGACACATCTGATTGAGATTCCGTGTGTCCGAACATTTCACAATTCACTCCGCGGTTGTCGTCGTCTGATTTTGTGGCATTCTGAGGTCGTTTGGGTGGTTTTGACCACCCAGAACGCCCTTTTAGAGCACGTCGAACTGCTGAAAACAACACATTCGGTCGTACTGCACGTCCGATGGATGTGCCGTCTCCTCCTAAATCACACGAATAATATTACTATTGTTATCTTGCAATTTCAAGTCATTCATAGCACGTTTTCTTTGAATTCGATCGTGACACGCCATTTTGGTGTTTTATGACTCCAGAAACGCATTTCTGGTCACCGCAGTCAAACGGCACATCCGATTGATGTTCGGTCTGTCTGACCATTTCAAAATTCACTCCGCGGTTGTTGTTGTCTGATTTCGTGGCATTCCGAGGTCATTCGGGTTGTTTTGACCACCTAGCACGCCCTTTTCGAGCGCGCCGAACTGCTGAAAACAACACATTCGGTCGTACCACATGCACTACACGTCCGATGGATGTTCCGTCCCCTCCTACATCTCACGAATAATATTTCTATCCTTCTCGTGCGGTTTGAGGTCATTCGGAGCACATTTGCTCTGAATTCGACCGTGACACACCGTTTTGGTGTTTTATGACTCCGGAAACGCGTTTCCGGTCATCGCAGTCAAACGGATCCTCTAATTGATGTGCCTTCTATCCGACCGTTTCACAATTCACTCTGCGGTTGTTGTCATCTAATTTCGTGGTATTCCGAGGTCATTCGGGTGGTATTGACCACCCAGTGCGCCCTTTTAGAGCGCACTGAACTCATGAAAATGACACATTCGGTCGTACCGCACGCACCACACGTCCGATGGACGTGCTGTCTCCTAATGCATATAACGCATAATATTCATATCATTCTTGTGTGGTTTCAGGTCATTCATAGCACGTTGGCTCTGAATTCAACCGTGACACGCCGTTTTGGTGTTTTATGATAGTAGAAATGTGTTTCCGGTCTCCAAGGTCAAACGACACCTCCGATTGACGTTCCGTCTATCCGACCATTTCTAAATTCACTCCTCAATTGTTGTCATCTGATTTCATGGCATTCGAGGTCGTTCAGGTGGTTTTGACCACCCAGTGCGCCCTTTTAGAGCGCGCCGAACTGCTGAAAACGACACATTCGGTCGTACTGCGCGCATCGCACGTCCGATGGATGTTCCGTCTCCTCATACATCTCACGCATAATATTCATATCATTCTCGTGTGGTTTGAGGTCATTCAAAGAACGTTTGATCTGAATTCTACCGTGACACGCAGTTTTGGGGTTTTATGACTCCAGAAACGTGTTTCCTGTCACCGCGGTCAAACGGAACCTCCGATTGACGTACCGTCTGTCTGACCATTTCACAATTCACTTAGTGGTTTTTGTTGGCTGATTTCATGGAATTCTGAGGTTGTTCGGGTGGTTTTGACCGCCCAGTGCGCCCTTTTAGAGCGCATCGAACTGCTAAAAAGGACACATTCGTTCGTACCACACGCACCGCACATCCGATGGATGTTCTGTCTCCTCCTACATCTCATGTATAATATTTCTATCATTCTCGTGCAGTTTCAGGTCATTCGAATCAAGTTTTCTCTAAATTCAACCATGACACGCCGTTTTGGTGTTTTATGCCTCCGAAAACGCATTTCCGGTCCCTGCGGTCAAAGGGAACCTCCGATTGACGTGTCGTCTTTCCGACCATTTATAGATTCACTCCGCGATTGTTGTTGTCTAATTTTGTGGCATTCTGAGGTCGTTCAGGTGGTTTTGACCACCCATCGTGCCATTTTAGAGCACGACGAACTGCTGAAAACGACACATTCGGTCGTACCATGTGCACCGCACGTCCGATGGATGTGTCATCTCCTCCTGCATCTCACGCATAATATTCCTATCGTCCTTCTATGGTTTTTGGTCATTCAGATCACATTTTCTCTGAATTCAACCATGACATGCCATTTTGGTGTTTTATGACTCTGAAAACACGTTTCCGGTCACCGCGGTCAAACGACACCTTCGATTGCCGTGAATTCTCTCCGACCATTTCGAAATTCACTTTTCGGTTGTTTTCCTCTGATTCGTGGCATTCTGAGGTCGTTCGGTTGGTTTTAAACACCTAGCACGCCCTTTTAGAGCGCACCATATTGATGAAAACGACACATTCAGTCGTACTGCACGCACTGCACGTCCGATGGATGTGTCGTCTAATCCTACATATCATGAATAATATTCCTATCATTCTCGTGTGGTTTCATGTCATTCGGATCACTTTGCTCTAAATTCGACCGTGACACGCCGTTTGGGTGTTTTATGACTTCGAAAACGCGTTTCCGATCACCGCGGTCAAACGACACCTCTGATTGACGTGCCATATGTCGAACCATTTCAAAATTCACCCCGTAGTTGTTGTCGTCTGATTTTGTGGCATTCTGAGGTCGTTCGGGTGGTTTTGACCACCCAACGCGTCCTTTTTGAGCGCGCCGAACTGCTAAAAACGACACATTCGGTCGTACCACATGCACCGCATGTCTGATGGACGTTTCATCTCCTCCTACATCTCAATAATAATATTAATGTCATTATCGTGCGATTTCAGGTCATTCAGAGCACGATTTCTTAGAATTCGACCGTGACACTCCGTTTTGGTGTTTTATGACTCTGGAAACACGTTTCTGGTCACTGCGGTCAAACGACATCTCTGATTGATGGGCCGTCTATCCAACCATTTCAGAATTCACTCTGTGGTTGTTGTCTTCTGATTTGGTGGCATTCCAAGGTTGTTCAGGTGGTTTTGACAACCAAGTGCGCCCTTTTAGAGCACACTAATCTGCTGAAAAGGACACATTCGGTTGTACGACGTGAACCGCATATCCGATGGACGTTAAGTCTCCTATGACATCTCACGCATAAAATTTCTATCATTCTCGTGCGGTTTCATGTCATTCGGAGCATGTTTGCTCTGAATTCGACCATGACACGCCGTTTTGGTGTTTTATTACTTCGGAAACGCGTTTCCGATCACCGCGGTCAAACGGTACCTCCGATTGACGTTCCATCTATCCAAACATTTCACAATAAACTCCGTGGTTGTCGTCATCAGATTTTGTGGCATTCTGAGGTCGTTTGGTTGGTTTTGTCCACCCAGCGCACCCTTTTAGAGCACGCCGAACTAGTGAAAATGACACATTCGGTCATACCGTGCGCACCACACATTCGATGGACGTGCCGTCTCCTCCTTCATCTGATGTTTAATATTCCTATCATTCTCATGTGGTTTCAGGTCATTCGGAGCATTCTTTATCTGAATTCGACTACGACATGCCATTTTGGTGTTTTATGACTCTGGAAACGTGTTTCCAGTCACCGTGGTTAAAAGGAACCTTCCATTGATGTGCCATCTGTCCGACCATTTCACAATTCACTCCACAGTTGTTATCGTCTGATTTCGTGGCATTCCGAGGTCGTTCGGGTGGGTTTGACCTCCCAGCGCGCCCTTTTTGAGCGCGCTGATGTGCTGAAAAGGAAACATTCAGTTGAACCGTGCGCACCACACGTCTGATGGATGTTCCGTCTCCTCCTTCATATCACACATAATATTATTATCATTATCGTGTGGTTTGAGGTCATTCGGAGCACGTTTGCTCTGAATTCGACCGTGACACACCGTTTTGGTGTTTTATGACCCCAGAAATGAATTTTCGGTCACCACGGTCAAATGGAACCTCCGATTAACGTTATTTCTGTCTGAACATTTCACAATTCACACCGCGATTGTTGTCATCTGATTTCGTGGCATTCAGAGGTCGTTTGAGTGGTTTTGACCACCCAGCGCGCCCTTTTAGAGCGCGCTGAACTGCTGAAAACGACACATTCGATCATACCGCACGCACCGCATATCCGATGGATGCGTCGTCTCCTCCTACATCTCGCACATAATATTACTATCATTCTTGTGTGGTTTTAGGTCATTCGGAGCACGTTTTCTCTGAATTCGACCATGGCACGCCGTTTTGGTGTTTTGTGAATCCGGAAACGCATTTCCAGTCAATGTGGTCAAACAGAACCTCCGATTGACATGACATCTGTCAAACAATTTCATAATTCACTCTGCAGTTGTTGTTGTCTGATTTTGTGGCATTCCGAGGTCGTTCAGGTGGTTTTGACCACCTAGTGTGCCCTTTTTGAGCGCACCGAACTGCTAAAAACGACACATTCAGTTGTACCGCACGCACCGCACGTCCGATGGAAGTTTTGTCTCCTCCTGAATCTCACGCATAATATTCCTATCGTTCTCATTCGGTTTCAGGTCATTCGGAGCATGTTTGCTCTGAATTTGACCGTGACACTCTGTTTTGGCGTTTTATGACTCCGGAAACGCGTTTCTGGTCACCGCGGTCAAACGGTACCTCTGATTGATGTGCCGTCTATCCGACCATTTCACAATTCACTCCGCGGTTGTTTTCGTCTGATTTCGTGGCATTACGAGGTCGTTCGGGAGGTGTTAACCACCTAGCATGCCCTTTTATAGTGCGTCGAACAGCTGAAAATGACATATTTGGTCGTACCACATGCACCGCACGTCCAATGGATGTGTCGTCTCCTCCTGCATATCACGCATAATATTACTATCATTCTCGTGCGGTTTCAGGTCATTCGGAGCATGTTTTCTCTGAATTCGACCGCGACACGCCGTTTTGGTGTTTTATGACTCCGGAAACGCGTTTCTAATCACCACTATCAAATGAAACTTCTGATTGATGTGCCGTCTCTTCTACCATTTCACAATTCACTCCGCGCTTGTTGGAGTCTGATTTCATTGCATTCCGAGTTCGTTCGGGTGGTTTTGACCACCCAACGCGCCCTTTTAGATCGTGCAGAACAATTTTAAAACGACAGATTCGGTCGTACCGCGCGCACCACACGTCCGATGGATGTGCCGTATTGTCCAGCATCTCACGCATAATATTCCTATAGTTCTCGTGCGGTTTCAGGTCATTTGGAGAATGTTTTCTCTGAATTGGACCGTGACACACCGTTTTGGTGTTTTATGACTCTGGAAACGTGTTTCCGATCACCGCGGTCAAACGACATCTCCGATTGACGTGATGTCTATCAGACCATTTCAAAATTCACTCCACGGTTGTTTTCGTCTGATTTTGTGGCATTATGAGGTCGTTCTGGTGGTTTTGACAACCCAACGCGCCCTTTTAGAGCACGTCGAACTACTGAAAATGACACCTTCGGTCGTACCGCGCGCACCGCACGTCCGATGGACGTTCCGTATCCTCATGCATCTCAGGAATAATATTTCTATCGTTATCGTGTGGTTTCAGGTAATTTGGAGCACGTTTTCTCTGAAATCGACTGTGACATGCCGTTTTGGTGTTTTATGACTCCAGAAACGCGTTTTCGGTCACCGTGGTCAAACGGCACCTCCGGGGTGGGGGGCTGTCCGAGGTGGGAGGGGCTATCCCGGGGGGTACGGGGGGCTGTTCAGGGGTGCGGGGGGGGGGGGGGGCTGTTTGGGGGTGCAGGGAGCTGTCCGGGGGGGGTGTCCGGGGTGGGGGGGGGGGGCTGTACGGGGGTGGGAGGGGCTGTCCGGGGTGGGGAGGAGTGTAGGGTATGATCTAAATAGGATCAATCAGATTCCACCCTAGTTTTCGATAAAAATACTTTAAATGTTAAATAGTCCCACTATACTCAATTTAAAATAAAACATAGAAGGATATATCATTTTAAAGGAAAAGGCCCAATACTAAACCCTACACCTTGCTAAGAAAGGTTCCAATGTATTTCAATTACAAAATAATTTCAAAGGTATTGTCACATTTCATAATACAAACATTGTGTCAGACCATCATGATACCCCCAAATCAAAAAAAATCTGACTAGAAACCCAACTTATACACCAATAACAACCCCACGATTAAAAACAAAAACACACCTCGTGAATATGATGCGTCACACATGGTCATCATTGCTACCTCAATCTGGTGGGCCAGGGGCCTGCAACAAATAAACATTATGAATATTTTCATAACAAAAATAATTTAAATTAAATAAATAAATACAATATAAACCTGCGTCATATGATCCCCTGCACCATCACCTGGACGGACATATTGTCATAGTGCTCTAACCTCAGCAGTCAATTGCGCATTTTCCTCCTCAGAAGCGTGCAGCCGTACCTCAAAATCTGACAACTGTTGTGTCATCTAAGAAACAGTAGGACCGACAACCGCAACGCGTGACACTATAGAATGAGGAATCCCTGTTCTATAGGTCAAACTATATCCATGCCTGTCCCGACCAATAATGCGATGAAGGATCTCATCCCTTCGCATGGGAAGCTGTCACTGGTCCTCTGGAAGATGTTCTAACTCAGCTTCAAATTGACCCTGTTAAATATATAAATATATATAAATATATATGTTAATATACAGATTTATGTAAGTATTGGTAAGTACAAGCACTTACCATCAATGTTGGAGCCTCTTGATTATTGCGATCACGAGTCCTCATCCACACCGACATTATATCAGTCGATCCACCTTGCTCACGCAACTGTATATGAATAGAATATAAACACAAAACCATATCAATTAATAAATTAAAAAATGAATATTAAATACCTCATGTCTGATATGAGACACATGATGAGTCCCGAGCCTGTGAGGTGGTCCCTGCAATGCTCGATTCTCAAAATGGCGTGCTGACACCTCCTACATTCAATTCATTCAAATTTCAAACAAATCACACATTCTTGAAAATATATATACACCAAAATAAATATACAAACCTCAACACCCTCAGTAGACCAATATGCAACCAAGTCACACCACTGAGCCGAGAGGACACATCTCGAGACTTTTTCCAGAATGTCTAGGGCACCCACATTTGGTACCCAGTAGTCCCTCATCACTTTTCCTTTATAGCCTTTCCACATCTTACAACATTTTCTCATACACATGGGCCGAAGCTCTTCAGGGGCATACTTTCAAATTTTTATATAAAGAAAAAAATCACACATATTAGTATTGTTTATACATAGAGAATAAAGTAAAATGGTCTTCTTACCTAAACCTCCCTCCAACGACTATCTAATGTGTCTTGAGGTATAGAAGCCCAGTCATGCATGGTCAATGGAAATCGATGTGGGTCACGTATGATATGACCCAACTAACAAATAAATGCAGGGAAATTCGTTCCCACATGATGAAATACCTCATCAAATGAAACATCAATCGTCGTGTCAGAATTCAATGATAAAATGCAACGACCGGGGCCTCTCTTGCGAGAGGAAGAAGAAATCGAGTCTGGTCCGATTGAAATTTTATATATAATTTGATAGATGTTATACATATACATATATATATATATATATATGTTTATCAATTACATAAAAAATAGAGCCAATGACATTCAAACATACCTCGACCCTGAGTCATAGATTCCTCAGATGTATGATGTGGATCTTCTGCCTCTTCCCCTGACATGCCAGCAGTCATAGAAAACATTAGTAAGGGGACTATCCAAAGTGTCTAAAAGATAAATTGGATTGTTCTTAGAAAAATAAAACTTGTAAAATTGTTAATCAAACAAAAAATGGATTGAATAATTAGTTGTGAATGAATTTTAAAAAATTAGAAAGTTAACAAAACAAATATACCAATTATGTACACAACCAGTCAATGCATAGCCAAATGTCAGATAGAATTAATAAAAATTCAAGAAGCACATGAACCAGATGAAGAATACCTCAAAGGGAAGATACACCGATAATAACCTCAATAAACCAAGAGTAAAATATCCCTAAATATTTATAACCGAATAAAATTCCAAAAGATATGATTAAAACTTACAAGGATTTATAAAATAGTTAGATAATTTATGATATCCTAGGACATTCAATACTGAATAGTAGGAAAAAAATTATACCTTTCATTAAGCATGAAAATCTACCATTTCTCTTTCAATAGCCACTCTGACCCAAAAAATATCTTCTTCATGTTGAACTACGGTATATTGATCAAGCTGTTGGTAAACAAGCGAAACAGTCTCGGGTTCATCTTCTTCAAATAAAAACACTCCTTGCTGAGACATTTTGACAACAACTTGCCAACATGTATCCGAAGAAAAAGTAACGAAGAATACTTGTTCCACTTGTGATGTCAAAATGAAAGGTTCATTCTCAACTCGTTCATTTTTTTCTGTATAACATTTAGTTAAAATTCACCAATGAAAACTGATATTGATCTACTTTACATCCACGCACCGGATCAACCCAATTACACTTTCACAATATGTACTTCAAACCGTGTGTGTATATAACATCAATGATGTCTATCAATTGACCATTGTAATAACCAGAATCGACAAATGGACAACTGATGCCACTGTTTTTTGTTTCCAATTTATCGTCATCATATTTAATGTGAAATCGAAAACCATTAGCATCAATAGCATTATAACGATGAGCCGTTGTAGATAGAACCTCAGCCAGTTGGATAAATAATTTAGATAGCGTGGGGTCCCCTAACTCCCTCAGCATAGAAACGTACATAATTTATAAAATTCAATACTGATATATGCAGAAACTAATTAGTATAATACTTCACTCATAATGAAAATCAATTTATACATACATAATCCTTGAACCAATCATGAAATGATGCATAATGAGATTGTTTAATTTGCAACTCAGTCACATGATATATCTCTTATTTTATCTCATTAATGTGTTTCATGCAAATGATAACGTGATGTTTAAATGATCAACTTATGCCAACAAAACATGTTAAAGTTATACAAGCACATTGATAAGATACTTACTGCATTAATGGTGCAACCGATGGAGTATTGAACATGATATATCGATGTGCTTGTATCCACTCGATGTTGTCCATATCAAATGTGGTTCCTTCTCCAACTGGACCATCATGAATCTGAGAGGGCTTATCTAACTTTGTTTCAACATTCGTAAGATATTCTGCACAAAAATTAGTACACTCATCCATCAAATAACCATTGGCTATTGATTCCTCTGGACGAGCTCTATTGCGTACAAATCTTTTCAATGTACTCAATTACCGTTCAATAGGATACATCCACCTGAATTGCACTGGACCAGTGGCCATTACATCATCAGTTAGGTGCACTGTCAAGTGGACCATAACATTGAAAAATGAGGGGGCGGGGATGTTTCTCAATGTGACAAATCATTAGTACAATTCGGTCCTGCAAACATGTTAATCACTCATTCGTTGATTTCTTAAACAAATCTGTCTAAAAAAATTACTCATCTCAATCAACGACTAATCAAAATTGGGGGATAAACAATCACACATTGCGATTGGAATCAACTGCTGAAGTAGTATGTGATTGTCATGACTTTTCAACCCTTGCAATGTCTTTCTCGTCAGATTCACACACATTGAAATATTAGAAGAGTAACCATCAAGAACCTTGACCATCTTCAAAATGGAAAGAAATGTCTCTTTCTCCTTTGTAGTCATCGTATACTGTGCAGCAGCCATATATGCCTTGTTTCCCTCAGCTAACTATAAATGCAATTGTTTCCTTAAACCCATTTCTTCCAAATCACGACGTGCATTAACATGGACCTTTGATTTTCCACTGACACCTAAAATGGTCCACAATATGTTATCATAAACATTTTTTCAATGTGCATGGTATCCAAATTATGCCTCATCATGTTAGTTTTACAATACAGAAGACTATTAAAAATACTTTTCTTTTTCCAATTGTGACTGCGCTGCCTACCCGCAACACGAATACTATGTACTGGAGGAGCCACCAAATCCTGAATTTCATATACCGTGTAGATGTTTTCTTCCTCAATCTACGATAACATTTCGACTCATGTCATGATCTTTAGTGCTGGGCTGAACTCTCTAGAACCATCGAATGCCACTCTGTCCTTTCTGAACCTGTGCTAAGGGGGGAGAAAATGTATGTGACCCATATATGCCGATTTTATGGAATTTTTAATCCATACAAATTTTTTACTTTTATTGAAACATGGGAAAGGAAATTTCCCTTTCATACTCAAGTCTGATAAATTTTTATACTCAAGTCTGATAAATTTTCATAAGCTGGGAAGTCATTGATTGTCCACAATAAAGTATCATATAGTTTGAACATTTCATTCGTTTCGCAGTCATAAGTCATCACCCCATCACCCCAAAATTCATTCAACCCATCAATCAATGGCTGAAGGTAAACATCAATCTTATCCCTCGGACTTTTAGGACCATCAATAAGAGTGGAAAGTAATATAAATTGATGCTTTATACAGAGCCACATAGGAAGATTATATGGAACCAACACCACGGGCCATGTGTTATGAGTTGCACCAACCATAGACTTGAATGGATTGAAACCATCTGCTGCCAATCCCAATCGTACATTATGAGCGTCTTTAGAAAAGTCAGGATGTCTCTTATCAAAATCCTTCCATGCATGAGAGTCTGTCATGTGGGTTAACATATCACATTCATGAACTCTTTCTACATGCCATCTCATTAAATTAGATAATTTAGATGACATAAAAAATCTTTTCAACCTCAGTTTAAGGGGAAAGTAACACATTTTCTTTACGGCAATAGGTTTCCCATGTATCACAATCTGACTTTGATGAGTCTTATTTCCCCTGTTCTCTTTTCACCTGGAAGCACCACAAACCATACAAATATCCAAATGGGATGTTTCCTTTCTAAACAACATACTGTTGTTTGCACATGCATCTATGGTCTCATATTTAAAACCTAAGTTCATTGTCAACTTACGAGTATAGTAATACGAATTGGGAATCTTAGCGTCGACAGGAAGAACTTTTTTCAATAACACCAAAAGCATGTCGAATGATGTGTCTGACCAATTATTCAAAGTCTTCAAATGAAACAACTCCACGATAAATGAATGTTTATTTTAAGAAGTAAATCCATGATATAATCTTGTTTTCGCATCATGAAGTGCTTCATAAAACCTCCTCGAATCACGATCTGCAACAGATCGAAGATTTATCTCACCGGTCTCAAGATTATGGATGTCAATGCCTTTAGGATCAAACCCACGTACCATTTCCGTAAGAATTTCATGCATTGGATCATTCATACTTGCATCAACATCCATATGAGTTGCATCCAAATTTTGAGAACGAACATATTCTTCTCCATGATGAGTCAAAATCTTATAATTTTTCAGAAATCCATTAAAGAATATATTCTCCTTCACAGTACCTCATGTGAATTGATATCTGTTAACACATTTTCTACATGGAAAACTAATATAGTCACTTTCAAATCCTCTGGTGAAGTCAATAAACTACATAATGCCCTTGAAATATTCTATAGACGTTCGATTTGGAAGACCAATCCAAATCCTATCCATAATAATATCTCTATAACAAACATTTACACAATACTTATTACATTGGCATTTTTCAAATAAACTATATTTAAAATAAATACTAATAATTTTTTTATGAATCATTGATAAAATAATAATGTAAGTGAAATCCCATGTCATACCTAATTGTGGTATAAACCTGGAAGGGTGGGGAGCCGAAGGCGGTGCTGCGAGGGAGAGGAGAAGCAGGGAAGGGGAGTCAGAGCCAAAGGCGGTGCGACGAGGGAGGGGGATGGGCGATGATGGCGGTGGGGAGCCGGAGGAGAGGAGGTGGTGAGGTTACGAGGGATGGGCAGTGAGGGGGGTTGGGAGGCTGTCTAGGGTGGTGGTGGGGGGCTGTACGGTGTGTGGGGATGGGTGTCTGGGTTACAAGGGGGGGGGGGGCTGTCCGGGGTGTGTGGGGATGTACGGGGTGCAGTGAGGGGTTTCCAGGGTGCGGGGGGGGGGGGGGGGGGGGTCTGTCCGCGGTGGGGGGGGGGTGTTCGGGGTGCGGGGGGGGGGGGGGCATTCAGGGTGCGGGGGGGCCTGTCCGGGGTGCAGGGGGGGGAGGACCGAGGGGGCAGAAGGCCGAGGGCGGATGCCAGAGGCTGGAGGGGTAGGAGACGAAGGGGGCAGAGGCTAGATAGCGGAGAGATGCCAGAGGGGAGCAGAGGATGGCTGGAGGGCGGAGGGCGGCCAGAGCGGGAGTTTAGAGGGCAGAGGGCGCACAGAGGGCGTAGGCTGACAAGGGTGGAAACGACAGCGAGCGGTGGATGGCGGCAGGGCGCGTGGACAGGCTGGGTGGTGGGGGAGGGCGCACAGGGAGGGCGACGATGGGGGGGGGGGGGCTAGGTTGAGGGAGACGGTGGGGGGGGGGGGTGCCGAAGCCCTAAGGGGTTTTTTACAAAGGGAAGCGACCACCATTGGCGGTCTCCCATGTTAGGGGCTTCAATACCGAATATTATAGTAGTGTATGAGATGGTTGGGACCTATATCTCCCTCCAATGCATTGGATAATGATTTATATCTCATGGGGTAGACATGGCTGGAATGGTAAGTTAATCCGGTTCAGTGTTACAGGGCTGAAATGAGGAGTGAACTCAATTCAGAAAGGGACTTTGTCCACTAAGATTGTCTTGGAAGCAATGCCATGACTACTATGGAAATCATAACATTTTCTTAATGGGTTCCACAATTACATGTTTAATTCCCATATTATTTTATCGTCGTTAATGTTCCTTTATGATCTATACCTTATTCAATGACACGATTTATGTCATTACTCATGATTTTGATGATTTATGTTCATGTTCTTACGTTCAAATGTTTAGGGATTGTTTTTGTTATCCATGTTTACCCTTACTAAGCATTTGAGCTCACCCTTTTCATGTTTTATTTTCCCTAAGATATAATGAATGGTTTTAGGTAAGAAAACCAAAGGAGAAGATCATTATATAATATGTTGAAGAACTTTCACTATGATTAGAAGATTATGTTCTGAGTTTCCCAAGTCACTAAACTAATACGGTATTTGGGCATCTGTTTTTGTCTTATATAAAGTATTTCGCAAAAGTAATGTAATGTTAATGTATGTGAAGATTTGGGTCTCTACAGTTGAAATGGAAAGATGTTGTTTACTCATGTATCTTACTAGGAATACAATATTCACATATCCATTGTATGTATTCTTTTGGTGGTTTATGTTGTCATTGTATCTAAACTAGTTGATTAATGACTCTTACTCATCCTTTATGGTGTTTCCATAAATCATGATTGTTTCAACTTATCTAATTGATTATTATGATGTTTAGAGTTGGTATGATCATTAATGTAGTTATACTTAATGTGTTGGTAAATTAAAATTCCAATTACAACATATAAATTGATTTCCTCTATAATTTTAGACTGAAATATTTTATAATTAAGCCTAATCTTTGAAAATTTTATTTAAAATAAAATAATGGAAATGATGTGATTTCAATATACATGAAATATTAACATGAGTATGAGTAGATGGGGATAGATGGAGAGATACCAGGGTGAATAACCATTATGATTGGGATTTGAAGAATAACATGATGCTATACTCATTATTTATTTCCCAATATTATGATATTGAACTATTATAGTGATGTATTCAAATGGTTTCCTTTAATATTATTGGGAATTCCACCATGAAGACCTCTGGTAGAGATCCAATAGGGAGAGGATTAGCATACCAGTCTGGTTTATGGGATGAATCTTTTTGCAGCGCCGAAATACTCATCTTTGAGAGGGATTATTGTGGGTAGTGTAGTCAATTAGGGGAGAGTGTGGATTTTTGAGTAGTTACTATGACGTATAAGTTAAAGAGGGAGTTTAGATAAAATATTCCCCATTTTTTATTTGGGGAAGTCCCTAGATAGGCGAGTTCGTGATAGATTATATAGAGATAATACATTATCAATTTGAGACACCCCCTGAGAGAAAGCTGAATCTTGCTATGTTTATGTTGTAGGTACCGATGAAGTGTTTTTGGGACATATTGGTTGATGTGGAACATCTTGTAATTTATACCTAGAAGTATTTCCAAACAAGGATATTTGGATATTTATTTCTAAATACCCTGATGGAAAATAAAGGTTGGGAGTTTATGTATATTATATAAGGAGAGGTTTCAATCGTCGATTAAGTGGTGAAATTTACTGATTTACGGCACTTTTCCCCTATTTTAGCTGGGGACGACGTATCCCAAGTGAGTCCCTTTGAGGATATATTTCTTTATCAAATTTGAGTTTAGGTGAATGTTTTCCATTTAATTTCCTTTTTAAAAATCATGAACTATGGACTTAATACAACAGAGAACATAGGTAATGGTAAAGGACTATGGTAGATAGATTCGTCTAGAGGTGTTGCTAGTGAATCTTCAAGTGGAATAATGTTTGTTTCTAAAAGATCATTATATGTAATTTTTTCTTAGACCAGACTAGGTACTGATTATTCACACCCTACCCAAGGAGGATATTCTATGAAGTGGCACTATTAAGGATTAGCCAAACCAAGACTCATCATGACCATCCACTTATTGACTAATGAGCATGTTGATAAAATGAAACACTTGCAATGTTTATTTAGGATCTATTAGTTGATTTATAGTGATAGAGGATGTAGCCATGTTTAGAGTTTAAGAGATGTACCAGGTGCACCGTAATAAGAAATCCACTAGAGTACTAATGAACGATCAAGATGAGGTAGTGGAAATGGTGCCTAGTTTAATGGAATAAACATCTCTAGGGTAGTGATTCATATAGAGATTAGATAGAGGATTAGCACCATGGTTCTGGATAATTAAATGCAATGTAGCCTACTCCTATTAGCCAGGATGGAATAAAATATACTTATTACGGAATGATACTGATAACTTCTAAATTGGCATGAACTTTGTTTACGATAGGATCATAAATTTCATTTATATTTGTATGTTGTGATGTATATTAACACATTGTTAGGGGTGTGATCAGTGGAAATTTGTTTTTGTAGAGAATGAACCCTCAAGATTATAGGATATCAATTCTTATGGGGTATCTTCATACAAAAATAATAAATTTACCTTTAACAATGATAGAAATTTCTTTTATCAGTGCTACAAAATTGATGACTATTTGGACTATGTTAAAATCCCCTGACATTTATCAACACAGAAATAGTGCTGATATATTGGACCTTTATCACCGCTTTTAAGAGAGCTGATAAAGGACCCATTTATTAGCGGTTTTTATAGCACCGCTATAAGTATCCTTTATATGTGATTTTAAAAGAACATATAAAGTGTGTTTTTATAGTGCACTACCACATAGTACTAGAAACACACTAAAAACACATTAAAACACAAAACAAAAACAAAAACATACACCATATATCAATCAAAACACGTTACAATATAGAATTTAAATGAAATGAAATTAACAACACACATAATTGAAAAAACAATACATTATAGACATTTCAGACATTACTTTATAAAATTACATAAACATAATTTTTTACATACATTACAAAACAATCCTAATTTTAGGTTAGAGCACCCCAACATGGAGACAGTAACTACACCATTGTGTTTATGATTCTTTCACGAAAACTCATCAAAAATCTCTTCCTCCACAAACATCACAAAATGGTGGTACTTTGAGTAGAAGATTATGTAATTCCCCGACCCCAGTTACCCAGAGTTGGTGCATTATTACGTAACATTGGCATGATCACAAAAGATAAAGTCTCGAAAGATCGATTAGTTTAGTATCCTTGGAAACACTAGAAACATTCATAAATGTTACATTACATCATAAAGTGAAAAACCACAATAACATTGTCTCCATTTTCCACACTCATATCCCCTTCAGACTATCCCTGCAGGTCATTCCTAAAATACATCTTCACATCCTGGAAAAAATTAAAACATTGAAAGGGGTGAGATCAGATGCTCAGTAAGGATAACAATAAAGCGGATAATTTCATAAATAAATATAAACTTTTAAGGCATTGTATAACTGAAACAAAAGCATTTTAATCATGAACATTATCATAATATGGAAAAATAAAATGAAATAATGTCATTTACTTATTCACATGGATATTCTACTAGTCGAATAATCACATGCCATATCAATAAAAACTTTCATAATGATGGAATGCATAATGCCAAACTATCATAACCACGTAGCCAAGGCCTCGTGCCAAGACTACAAATAAGATTTTGTCAAGGCCTCGTGCCAAAACACTAGTTTTTCTCATGTGACCTACCGATGCATCAAGGACCTATAGCGGGCTCCACCCCTCACTTATTTAGTCCAATGCATTCCTCATATGAACAGGTTTAAACATATCATAATCCATAACATAATCGTATCACATAAAACATTCATAAAGGAAACATAAAATTTACAGATTTCAATCAAAAGATATCATACAACACATTGATATAAAAAAACACTTTTAAAACCATTTTAAATACCAAAATAAAAGAAAATTATAACTTTATAATTATTTTTATTTTTAAAAAAGTTATGGCTTGTAGAGGAAGCCGAAACTCAAATAATGGTCACGACGGTGGAGAAGTCATTGTCGCCACATACGTACGACAAAAAAAAATTCCCTTTTTTCGTTTAGAAAAATGCTTCGTATAAAAATGTTCCTTTTTAATAAACGTAAAAGTTGAAGGGATTTATACACCATATAAAAGAAATTTGTGTACAAAACAAAATATTCCCCAATGAAAGGAGATTGAGATGAAGTCCCTTACGAAGATCATTTTTCTAAAATAACATAAATCTATTTTGTGTATTCACTATATGTACACATAAAGAAAGTACAAATACAAGATAGGATATAATAATATCATGACATAATTTGAAAGTAAGAGATTAACCCAAAGAATAGAAATTGGGTTAAGAAGTTCCCTTACCTCGTGTCTGACTTCACTTGACCATTATTTAATCTCCTGAATAATAAACTAGAGTTAATCTCTACTTTCTTAAGAAAATTTTTCAAGTTCATTATCCCTTTTATATCACTTATTACAATGTTACGAAAATTATGTATTCATTTAAGTTAATAACGGTCGTTTTATCGATCTTTGGTACTTGAGTCAACAATAAAATTCTTATAATTACAAGTTGTTTATGTGGAAGAATATCCATTATCTCCATAATTATATTCATGATTTAAATATCATATATATCATATATATCCAGTATATACATTCATTCATAATATTACATAACATTTAGAGGTACGAAATGAAATGCACCGTTCATGGAGACGGTAAGCCGTATGTACGCATGAATGCTACTTTCATTTCTATTTCCTATTTAATGTAATGAAATCATAATTATATAAAGGTATATTATAATTACAGTATAATATCATATATAATATCATTTAATCCATCATTTATACAGCCCACATATGACATTAATGATTCAAATCACTTTGAGGGGGCGGTAGTCCGCACTTCCTAAAATGAAATTATCATGTTTTCCCATAATGGAAATCATAAAGGTATGCTATAAATGAGAAATAAAGAATCATAAGGAAAAAATAAACATAATATATATCATATATAGATAGAGTGACATGTTAATGGCCACCATGAGAGGTGTTGAAAGCATATTGAACAATCATCGTTTCGTGAGGCAGAAATTCGCCAACAACAGAGACAATATGTTCTTTAACCATTAGACGAAGGTGTGTGTAAGTGTTAATAAAATACTTCTAATAAAAACATACTAGTATATTTAATATACTGGTTTTGTTACAAAATAAAATAATAAAAAGAGTTTAAGGGGTTGGAGAAGCAAAATAAAACAAAATAACATAAGAGAAGACATTACCTTAAAATCGGGTAACTCTTTTTCATTTGAGCCAATGGCTTCCTTGGGAAGACTTCTGCCTAAATTGAGGCTTCAAGGAGTAAGATAGGGAAGTTGGGAGAGTTTTTGGGTAGTGGTTGGCTCAGAAAAATGGCTTTGAAGGTGTGAATAAGGTGGTAGTGGTGGAGGCCTTTTATAAGAGGAGAAGAGGGGCATTTTTGGAATGTAATGAAATGTTACATTATTATCAAATGATTTTCGGATTTTAATGGTCCCAAAATGATATATTTCGAGGATAATGTGATAAGGGTTCTAAATCTACTCATCCAATAGGTTTTTGACATGTTTAAGTCTTATATTTTAAATTATCTTTTCATTTTATTCAAATCGTTAATTAATGAGGTAATCGCTGCATCATCATGGTGTCATAAAAATTTTAATTTATTTAATTTCTAAAAATTATATAAAAAATATCATGATGTAGGAAATCATTTAAAATTTTCCAATGAATACTTATAGTCTAAATGTTAACTTATATAACCCCATGTAGTAATTGTTTTAGTAAAACAACACATGTTTGTGACAATTTTATTTTTACTTTAAATAAAAAGTTATTAATGTCATTTTCTTACCCAAGTGGCTCCATGGGGTCCCCAAGTTGACCCGTGGATTTTTTAGGTCTTCCATTACTCATTCAATAAGTGTTGGAAAAGTGTTAATATATTTTCATATTTTTATAATATCATTTGTACCTTAAATTTCACAAATTACCTTTAATCGCAATTAATAAAACTTAAAAGTTACTATTCACCAAAAAATTATTTTAATCCCATTGAACCAAATTTTACATCCTAATGACAACCATGTATGTCAGATTTTTGAAATTCAATTCATAGAAGCGGTAAAGTTTCATTTAAATGAAAAATCAGTTTTTTAACTACCACTTAGTGGTTTCACTATTCATCAAAAATTGAAGTTTTTCAGAACAATGCCAAAATTTCACCTTAAGATATAATTGTTATTCTGAATTCAAAAATGAAGTCTGTTTTAAAAATTTCCAAACATATAAGTTTCATTAATTAATTTTATAATTAATTCCCGCTGTCACAACAAATAGCGTGTTTTTAAGAAAGAATATCAATCAAAAGATGGATAATTGTTTATGTCCAATTTCAAAGTGATATTAATTCTAATGACCACCATTGGATAAAATAGTAAAAATATATTCTAATTACACTTTATAACCACTCAATTTTATAATTTATCACTATAAATTATTTTTATTAACAAAGTTGTTTTTAAGTATTTTTAACTATTCATCAAAAATTGGATGTTCTCAGAAAAATACCAAAAATTCAACATAGGCTAATTTCGATATTCCGAATCCAAAAATGAAGTCCATTTTGAAATATAAAATTTATATAATTTCAAAAAGTGGGTATTACTATTCATAACTGCTACTTTTATTGGTCGCGATGCCTTAGAACTCGAGGTTGCGTACAACACACGCTGATCTATTATTCAAAGAGGAGCGTACCGTGGAAGCTTGGAGTGTCACATTCTCCCATCCTTCAATAAATTGCGTCCTCGCAATTTAAAATTTTTCGTTGAAAATAAAAGGTTGAAAATAGAAAATACCTTTGTGGAAAACCCACATCGGAAATAAGGTTAATAAAAATATAACTTTAAAATAATGAAAGAGAAGTACAAAGGTCACCCGAGATAGCCCATACTAGGATTCTATGATAATATGGATATGGAGGAAAAAACCATCAAGGTATGATGTAGAGTTGTATAAAACAGGATTAGGATAAAGTTAACTACAAGAATATCACAAACTTGTGATTGGTTAAACGGTCATTGATTCCCCAATTGGAAAAGTTAACCGACGCTATTTTTGTATTAAGTTACCTTTCATAAATTTGAGGAATTTATTTAGGAGATTTATTAAGAATGTAAGGAAATATACTTACCTGTAATGTAGACTTTCATTCTTTAATAAATTTTTACCACAAACCCATCTTTCACGCTAAAAGGTAATAGAACTCAAAAATATTCTATTTATCATAATTGTATAAGGTTCCAATTATTAACACATACCATTTAGATTAGGAAAACATTTTTTTAATAACTAGGGACTTCCTATAGGCTAGTGGTAGGTAATAAAGGCTGTCGCACTATGGTTTTGGGTTCAATTCCTACAGCTTTGTCCGACGTGACAGGTTATCCCCCAACCTGTAGGTTGTCCTTTTCCTAAAACTATAGCATTATAATATTACAAAAATAATCTTCATAAATGTTTTATCCTTAAACAATACTATCCAAAGTTCAATTTAATCCATTCCAACCTTTATAGTTATCCAAAATACGTCCGTCCAATCTTTCTCTAAAAAGTCTCCAAATTCCAAAATCAATTGTATCATTAGATTCCTCAAACAAAGTAATGTTTCTCTTATTGTCACATACTAAAAATATGATTACCTTCATCATATTAAAACCTTAATGAAAACAAAAATTATTGTAGTACAATCCTTATATATATCACATTATTCTCATAACCATAATACTGTTCTTGAGTCCAAAAACACAAATACATTAATTATTCAACTTCATATGTAGTAACAACATAAGCTTTTCCATGCTCCCTTGGCCTTTTCTGAGGTAAGTTTCCTTGGCGCTTAGGTCATTCATTTGCATAATGCCCCATTTCCCTACAATTGTAGCATTCAACATTGATAGCCTCTTTCTTTCCCTTGCAGTCACGAGCCTGGTGACCTTTTTCTCCACATTTATAACAAACTTCCATTCCTTTAAGGAAAGTACTAGGATGATTATTCCCACAATTATCACATAATGGAATATCCTTATTTCCCTTTTTCCCTTTATCTGTCTCTTGTTCCACCGTTCTCTTCTTCTCTTGATTTACTTTATTGTCATAAGATTCAGAGAATTCCATTTGTGTCTTGATAGAACACAAAACTATATCTTCGTACATTGAGAAAGATTGTGATACTAAAGCTCAACAGAGAATTGGTTTTAACCCATCAAAGAAACGATCAATCTTACTTCTTGGGTTATGTATATAATCTGCAGCATGCTTCACTAACCTTGTTATGTTAGCCTCATACTTTGAGACATTCTCATCCTCCTTATTCCTCAGACTCAGAAATTGCCTTTCCATATCTGCTCGATAGTCACGAGGAAAGTATTTTTCTAAGAAAATTTCCTTAAACTCCCTACATTCCATACTTGATACTTCATCATCTTCCTTTGTGTTTTGAATCAGCGACCACCATTGATCGGCATCTCCAGTGAGGTGGTAAACTGCAATGACAACATTCACCCTTACGCTACTTCCCAAGGCGTGGAATATTTTCTCAAAGGAGTTTATACATTGCTCAGCTACTAATGGATTTTTACCCCCATTAAATGTTGGCGGTTGTTGGCTCAGGTAGCGGTCTAACATTGATCCTCCACGTTGCGGATCAGGGTGCTCCATACGAGTAAGGTTATTATTCATAACCTGAGTGAGTTGTCCCTGTATGGTGATAAGATGATCGGCACCAGTTGTATCACCAGCTCCACTATAATTATTTTGAGCCGGAGGGCAATCCCTACATGGATTGCGTGGATTGATACAGTTTCCATTGCTCCCAAAAGGTGCCATTTCTAAACAATGGCATAAACTAGATAATTTTATGAATCAAAATACATAATTACAAACTTGCAAAACACTTAACATAAATTGAACTATTTATTGATATAATCCATAATCATAAAAATGTTTTCTTTGAGGAAGTATATACTCATAACCCTTCATAGTGGTTTGTAAAGAAAATGAGAATTATCCTAAGCATATCCCCTAGGAGTGTCGTAACCAAGAGTGCAGAAAGGCCCATTGTCATGCACCAGTTCCCGTTCGAGTCTAGCTCAAAGAGGTGTTTTCGGGTTTTACCCCTAGGTACATCTGTGCCAGAGCCGCCTCTACCTGCTCGTATCCAGAAAGGGATGTATTTCTCAGAAAACTCACAAAATCTCTATAATACAAAAATTCTAGGAAGTTCTTCTATACTAATCCTCCAATTTTATCTTAGGTCTATGTGATCTAATCAGAGTTTATCTAAATCTAGCTTCCAAGGTTAGTACTAAACTGCCTCTGATACCATCTTTAACGCCCCGAACCCAGTTACCCCGAGTCGGTGCATTATTACGTAACATTGGCATGATCACAAAAGATCAAGTCTCAAAAGACTGATTAGTTTAGTAGCCTTGGAAACTCTAGATACATTTATAAATGTTACATTACATCATAAATTGAAAAACTACAATAATATATTCTCCATTTTCCACACTCGTATCCCCTTCAGACTATCCCTGCAGTTCATTCCAAAAATACTTCATCACATCATAGAAAAAATTAAAATAGTGAAAGGGGTGAGATCAGATGCTCAGTAAGGATAACAATATAGTAGAAGATTTCATAAATAAACATAATCATTTAAGGCATTGTATAACTGAAACAAAATCCATTTAATCTTGAACTTAATCATAATATGGAAAAATAAAATGAAATTATTCCATTTACTTATTCACATGGATATTCTACTTGTCGAATAATCACATGCAATATCAATAACAACTTTAATAATGATGGAATGCATAATGCCAGACTATCATAACCACGTAACCAAGGCCTCGTGCCAAGAATACAAATAAGATTTTGTCAAGGCCTCATGACAAGACACTAGTTTGTCTCATGAGACCTACCGATGCATCAAGGATCTATACTGGGCTCCACCCGTCACTTATTAAGTCCAATGCATTCCTCATATGAACAGGTTTAAACATATCCTTATCCCTAACATAATCGTATCACATAAAACATGCATAAAGGAAACATAACATTCAGAAATTTCAATCAAAAGATATCATTACAACACATTGATATAAAAAACACTTTCAAAACCATTTTCAATACCAAAATAAAATAAAATTAAAACTTTGTAATTATTTTTCACTTAAAAAAAGTTATGGCTTGTAGAGGAAGCCGAAACTCAAATATTGTCCACAGTAGTGGAGAAGTCGTTGTCGCCGCATCCGTACAAAAAAAACATTCCCTTTTTAAATTTAGTAAAATGATTCATATAAAAAAATTCCTTTTGAATAAACGTAAAAGCCAAAGGGATTTATACACCGTATAAAAGAAAGTTGTGTATAAAACAAAATATGCCTCAATGAAAGGAGATTGAGACGAAGTCCTTTACAAAGATCATTTTTCTAAAATAAAATAAATCGATTATGTGGATTCACTATAAGTACACATAAAGAAATTAAAAATAAAAGATAGGACATAATAACATCATGACATAATTTGAAAGTAGGAGATTAACCCAAAGAATAGAAATTAGGTTAAGAAGTTCCCTTACCTCATGTCTGACTTCACTCGAACATTCTTTAATATACTGAATAATAAACTAGAGTTAATATCTACATTCTTAAGAACCTTTTTCAATTTAATTATCCCTTTTATATCACTTATTACAATGTTACAAAAATTATGTAGTAATTTAAGTTAATAACGGTCGTTTTATCGATCTTTGGTACTTGAGTCAACAATAAAATTCTTATAATTACAAGTTTTTTATGTGGAAGAATATCCATTATCTACAGAATTATACTCATGATGTAGATATCATATATATCATATATATCTAGTATATACATTCATTCATAATATTACGTAACATTTAGAGTTAATAAATGAAATGCACCGTTCATGGAGACGGTAAGCCGTACGTACGCATGAACACTACTTTCATTTCTATTTCTTATTTAATGGAACGAAATCATAATGATATAAAGTTATATTATAATTACAGTATAATATCATATATAATATCATTTACTCTATCCTTTATACATCCCACATATGGAATTAACGATTCAAATCACTTTAAGGGGGCGGTAGTCCACACTTCCTAAAATGAAATTATTGTGTTTACCCATAATGGAAATCATAAAGGTATGCCATAAATGAGAAATACAGAAGCATAATGAAAACATAAAAATAATATATATCATATATAAATATATTTACATCTTAATGTCTACCATGAGAGGTGTTAAAAGAAGATTGAACAATCATCGTTTCGTGAGGTAGAAATTCGCCAACCACAGAAACAGTATGTTCTTTAACCATTAGACGTAGGTGTGTGTAAGTTTAAATAAAATAATTCTCATAAAAACATCCTTGTATATTTAATATACTTGTTTTGTTACAAAATAAAATAATAAAAAGAGTTTAAGGGGTTAGAGAAGAAAAATAAAACAAAATAACATAAGAGAAGACATTACCTTAAAATCGGGTATCTCTTTTTGATTTGAGCCAAAGGCATCCTTGGGAAGACTTCTGCCCAAAGTGAGGCTTCAAGGAGTAAGAGATGTATGTTTGGAGAGTATTTAGGCAGAGGTTGGCCAATCCAAATGGCTTTTATTGTGTCAATAAGGTGGTAGTGGTGGGGGCCTTTTATAATAGGAGAAGAGGGGTACTCTTGGAAAGTAATGAAATGTTACATTATTATTAAATGATTTTCGGATTTTAAAGGTATCACAAGGATATATTTATAGGATTAGGTGATAAGGGTTCTAAATCTCCTCATAAAATAAGTTTTTTACATGTGTAAGTCTTATATTTTACATTATCTTTTCATTTTATTTTAATCGTTAATTAATGAGGTAATCGCTGCATCATCATGGTGTCATAAAATTTTAATTTATTTAATGTATAAAAATTATATAAAAAATATCATGATATAGGAAATAGTTTTATATTTACAAGTAATATATGTAGTTGAAAATTTAACTTATATAACCCCATGTAATAATTGTTTTAGTAAAACAACACATGTTTGTGACAATTTTATTTTTACTTTAAATAAAAAGTTATTAATGTCATTTTCTTACCCATGTGGCTCCATGGGGTCTCCATGTTGAACCATGGATTTTATTGGTCGGATATGACTCATACAATAAGTTTAGGACATGTGTCATGATACTTTCATATTTTTATAATATCATTTTTACCTTAAATTTCACTAATTACCATTAATCTCGATTAATAAAACTTAAAAGTTACTATTCGCCAAAAAATTATTTTAATCCCATTGAACCACATTTTACAACCTAATGACAACCATGTATGTCATATTATTGAAATTCAATTCATATAAGTGGTAAAGTTTCATTTAAATGAAAAATCCGTTTTTTAACTACCACTTAGTGGTTTCACTATTAATGAAAAATTGAAGTATTTCAGAACAATGCCAAAATTTTACCCTAAGCTATAATTGATATTCCAAATTCAAAAATGATGTATATTTTACAAAATTCCAAACCTATAAGTTTCATTAATTAAATTTAAAATTAATTCCCGCTGTCACAACAAATAGTGTTTTTAAGAAGGAATATCAATCAAAAGATTGACAATTGTTTATGTCCAATTTCAATGTGAAATTAATTATAATGACCACCATTGGATAAAATGGTAAAAATATATTCTAATTACACTTTAGAACCACACAATTTTATAATTTATCACTATAAATTATTTTGATTTAAAAAGTTGTTTTTATGTATTTTTCACTATTCATCAAAAATTGGAAGTTCTCAGGAAAATACCAAAAATTCAACATAGGCTAATTTTGATATTCCGAATCCAAAAATGAAGTCCATTTTGAAATATAAAATTTATATAATTTCAAAAATTGGGTATTACTATTCATAACTGCTACTTTTATTGGTCGCGGTGTGTTAGAAATCAAGGTTGCGTACAACACACGCTGCTCTATTATTCAAAGAGGAGCATACCATGGAAGCTTGGGGTGTTACAAAATATCTCTTGGAAATTTTTATTAAGACCCCCAATGAAAAGATAATATTTCAACAGATCCGGAGTCACCACCTCTAGGAAAAATGAAACCATACCATTGAAGTGTTCAACATAATCCTTCAATACTAGCAGACCTTGCTGGACTCTCATGATCTCTTACATTTTCTTCATATTCCCCTCCTTAGGTATAAACCATAAAAAAAGAGACACTGAAAATCTTCCCACATCATCCAAACTTTCATATTTGGTGGGGAAAACAACTTCTATTATCCAAAAGAGGGACCCCCAATCATACCGAGAACAACATGAACTCTAACAACTATGGGAGTTCCAAACACTCCGAAGACATGCTCAAATTCCTAAATCCACATCACTATATTTAAAGAAATGCGATTAACACAAATGATGGGAAGCATTCGAGGAGAACCAGAAATAGGGAAAGACCCACAAGAAACTTCATGGATTGTTCTAGGTGGAATATTATGAATAACCAAAATATTATAATATCATGTTCCGAATCAATCTAAAACACAATAAAGAGGAACATCTCAGTCTAAAAACACTATATCTCAGTCCAAAAAACAAATTTAAACCAAGGATATGGACTTCATCTGAGGCTAATAGACCAAAATAAAATTATCTGATTCATCAAGATATATGAACATCCAAATAATTAGTTTTTAAACTATATATTTATGGTTTTATTTCATTCTTTCTATGTTCATTGTTCTTAATTCTGGTTTATGTTTTTTCTATCCAAATCAATATTAAAATATATTCCTAATAGAAAATTTAAAACATTATTTTTTTGAAATTGGGGATAGAGTTTTTCTGTGACCTTATAGAAAACTTTCTCAATTTTATTAGTAGAAATTTCCTAAAGACTGTGGTTGAATTCAATAAATACATTATGACACCCATATAAATATAAAATCAGGTAGCAATGATAACCATATCATATAAAAGATTACAGTTCAATGAAATAACTTTAAAATTATTTCTTGTAATAAATGTTTAATAATTTATTTTTTAACCTATATTATCTATTTATCTTTATTTGAATTTCTGATATGAGATCATCAATGACATACGGGGGTTATGGATTTAATCAGAAAGTCCTATTTCAAAAAAAAGGGTATATATGTCATCTTCCATAACAGTAAAGAATTTTTTTCTTGAATTATTCAATTAATGTAAAATAACTTATGAAAAATCCAATATATGTTTAAATGCAATGAAAACATGTTTCCACTCTTTACATGAAAATGTCAATTTATGTTGATTTAAAAAAACATCATTAATAAAATCATATATAGATATATATATATTAAAATTCACATATATAGTTAGTGATACCTAATGAAACATATAATAAGGGGAATTATTATCTCAGGGTAAGTCCTCATAACCCCCTTCTTGAGGATTACAATGTTTAAAATTAATGAGAATAATATTGTTTTACCAATAAGGATCCAACACCTAATAAGAAAACATCAATTTTTTTCTAATCATAAAAATGCAATCTATATCACTGGATATATGTTTATGATGATTTCCAATACATTTCTTGGATAACATTTTACCAGGTAACTCATATAATTTTTCAATGTGACAAATATTCTAAAGACATAATAACATTAATGTTACAAAGAAGATACCTCATAATGGTATAAAATATTTATCAATATTTATTTGATCAAATGTAAAATCTTAGTTCATTCTTGGGAACCAAGTACTACCCATCCATGTAAAGTTTCTTCAAAGGACACCTTAATAAAATATGCTTATAAGGTTTTTAACCAAGTAAATGAAGTGTCAGAAAGGTCTTTTGATCCATCAACGAATAGGGATTAAGTTAATCGAAGTTGGAAGACCCTTGGGGATAACGTCTTTATCTATAAATTATAAATATATTTATAAATATATTTATAAGAGACTAGTGTGATATTTTTTTATACTACACAAAGGATCAATTACAAAGGGATCATCCTTGATCAAATATTATAAAAAGGTGGTTTAGATAATATATGGAAACACATTCCTTAGGAATACAATAGACTATATAGAATTTAATTCCTTATGTAAATGAGTGGAATCTAGGGTGGTTAAATGAGTTTAAAGACAATGGATATAACAATAATTTTATAGATATCCCAACATAAAAAAATTACATGATGTAAAAAAAAAGATCCACCTTTAAGTCCATTAAGAAACTAATCAAAAATCTTATTAGAGTCAGTCATGGACATGGAGAACATACATTGCACTCCATTATAATTTCTATACCCAATATAAATGAATACATATGGTAATTTATTTGAAAATACATTATTGTTAATTATTATATCTCAATAATGTAATTTGCTTGGTCCTCTAGAGGATTCATGCAAGAATCTATGAGGAGATGAGATGTAGGGTTCATAATAACACAAAAACACAAAACAAAGTACCTTTAATGATCAAAAAATGATATAGGAAATTATGAAAAAACATACTTTAGATCATATTCTTGATTCATCTAATTAATCATATTAGAGTTGCATCAGATGAAGAGGAGTTTCGTGAGAGCTTCCCATTTGTGATGACTGAGTGTGGCTTAAGGTATTTTAATAATGATTTGAAACATTTTTAACACTTCTTTTTGAAAATCAGTGATAAATATCACTTTTATTAGTGTTAAATTGATAATCACTGATAAAAGTGATGTTTAAAAGTGCAAAAAATCTCTAATATATCTCTATAATTATCAGAACTATGAAAGTGCTGATAAAAAACATATTTATTATCACTAAATAAAGCTCTGATAAAGGGAAACATTTATCAGCTATATAATAAAGTACTGATATATTATACATTTTATCAGCTCTAAACAAAAGGCATGAATAAAGGGTACCCTTTATTAATGGTTTCATTTAGTGTTGATAAATGTCCCGCTTTATTAGAGCTTATTTTATCTCTGATAAAGAAGTAAATTTTTAGTGAATTTTTCTAGCATTACTATATTTCGACATAGTTAAAGGTCAGTTTCGTAGTAGTGATGTTTGAGTTGAATGAATTTATTTTTTTTCCTTTGGGAAGACTAGTTAGTGCTGTATAAAGACCACATTGATTGCTATTATCAGTGAGTATATTTCAGGTCTCCTGTGTATAGTACTTATATTTACATAGGGGAATTGGATTTATAGGTGGTTTAGGTAGGACCTGACCACTTGATGCTAGGTGATATTGTAGCTCAGGTGGTTGTCCTTGTGTTGGATGGTTGATATTCACAAAAAGATTCTGTCCTAACTATTTATGAGTAGTTTTATGTTTTATTTTCTAGACATTTTTTGGGGTTACCACCTAAGAGAGGGGTTTATTTCACTATCAATCTGATGTCGAGTGTAGATCCGATTTCTATTCCTCCATACCATATGGCCATGATGGATCTACATGAGCATAAGAATTAGATAGAGGACTTGGAGGAAAAGATATTTGTACACCTGATAAACTCTCATTGGGGATATCCAGTCTTATTATATAAGGATTTTAATGGTTTTTTGTAGTTCTTCTTGGACTATTGGAAGATGAATCAATGGTTAGTTATAAAATGGTATCCACATTATAACATTGATGACTTATTTTATCACTTTAAATTGAGAAAAATATTATACAATATCAACTTGAGGTCACAGTATCAACTATTGTGGATGAGACCTACATAAGTACCTCCCAGTGAATTCAATAAAAGGTATAGATTGTATGAGTATATTTTTTTGTCATTTGATGTAATAAATAAACTGAAAATTTTTATGGATGTGATGGATCATGTATTTCTCTCAGATATAAACACCTTCAGAGTTTCATTTTTGATGAAATAATCATGTGCTCCATGTTGAGGGTATATTACAAGAGACATATAAAGATTGTATTGGGAATACTTCAGAATAATAATAGAAATGAATTTCTATCAATGTTTTAATTTAAGATTATCTATGTCTACATATTGGGGAATATTTTGTCTGGGGATTGGTTGTTAGTAGACCATGAGAAGGTCAAAGTGGTGGTTTCTTTGGAGTGACCTTAGAATTTTTTTGATATAATGATAATTCTTGGATTGGACTATAATTATTGGTTGTTCATCCAAAAATTCTCTTGTTTGAAAATTTCGATGACAAGACTATAAAAAATATGATGTTTGTTTAGTATGAATCTTGTGAGAGCAATTTTCAGTAGTTGGAGGAGAGATTTTCAATAATTCTAACCCCAAACATACCTATGACATATAGGGAGTACACAATGTATTTTGAAATATGAAGGAAAACTAGGGGAATAGATTTGATGCTAGGAGGTCAGGTTGATGCATATAGGTCTAGACAACTGAGGCTATATAAGTATAATTACCCTACAAATGAGTTGGAGCTAGTAATTGTAGTGAATCCCGGAGATTTTGGAGGCATTACATATTAGGTACAATGTTTTTGGTGTATACCAACCATAATATCCTAACATATATCTTCTCACAATATGTCATGAACCATTGAAAATTAAAGTGAGTCAATTAACTATAGTCTTTTGTCTTTTAGAAGGATTATAACCCCATGAAGGGTAATGTGATTACATATAAGTGGAGTTGGAAGATGCAGACTATGGTAGTGCAAGACTCAGGCAGGGAGTGACAGTTGATGACCCTTTTTTGAGATTCATTTAGATATTATTGAGAACCAGTGTTAAGTGATCCCCATGTAATTATCCATTGATCCTTCAGATCAGTGCTGGATAAAGAGGAGTCAACTATAGAATACAATGTGTTTATCCCTAAATGAAAAAATATATGATGGGGAGCCACTACTGAAATATCCCCTTGGATATGGAAAGATACTTTATGTCCACGGTTGCATCTTGGTTCCCATAGACATCTATGAAAACTAATTAGGCATTCACATGCCTCAAATTGGTATGTTCACCTAGGGTTGACTAAAATGTTTCATGAAATATGTAACAGTATGGCTGGTACTAAATAAAGAGGGACATAGATTTGTTTTCATGTGGTGATACACCTGTCAGTAAGTCAAGGCCGATAAATATATACCAATTCATATTTGACATCATCTACCCATTCCTTACTAGGATTGAGATGAATTTAATTTTGATTTTTTGACAATGTTATTGAGGATACCTCGGGGAAGTGACACAGCTTGAGTAATTAAAAATATGCTAACTAATGTGTATCATTTTATACCGGTTTAGGATTCATTATCTGTGGATGAGTTGGGGAAGCTCATTGATCATGATATATTTTTCTTGCATTGGATCCCTCATAGTTTTATTATATATTGGGACACTAGATTTATATTTTTTTAAGGGTTTGCAGAAATCACTTAGTATACAGGTGCACATAAGGATTAACTATCATCCATAGAAAAATGGAAATATTGAATGCACTATTAAAGTATTGTAGGACATGATGAGAGTACGTGTCTTATAATTTTGTGGTTCTTGGGAGAACCACATAGAATTATTTGAGTTTGTTGACAAGAATAACTCTAATGATTCTATGCATAAGGATACATTTAAAGGCTTAAATTATATCCCATGTCATTATTCCTTATGTTGATTAGATGATGGTGAATTCGTGATGGTCCAGATGAGTCTCATATAAGAGATGACATATCATATTCATTTGATTAAGAAGAGGTTGTGGAGTTCCCATAACATAAAGTGGATGTATTCCAACAAGCATTGCTGACCACATGATATTTAGTTGGGTGATTATTTTTTTACGAATGATGCATATATTGGTCCATAAACATGTGAAAATAAGGGGAAATGGCACCTAGGTAGGTAGTTCCACATTATATTATAGAGAGGATCAGTATTATGGAATAAATGATAGATATTCCACAATATCACAGTGAAATGCATGATATATTTAATTTATTAATGATATTATACAACTTCCCAAATCCATTTCATTTGATTGATATTAATTACATACAAATTTAGGTAGATACATATTTTTAGGATCATCTGATTTAGATAGTGGATTGGAGTGGGATGACTCTTATTGAGAAGATTCCCCTCTGATGAAAGTGTTATTGTAAGGGATCATACCTCACTAGTCAATTACATAGTGAAAATATAATGTTTGGGGTTTTTTTGAAGATCAAGGTGACTTATTGAAATAATTTATAGTTTTTAAAGTTTTCTAATAGTAGGTCACAACAATGAGTCACAATTGTGACTCACAACAGTAGGTCATGATAGCGAGTCGCAATAGTGAGTCACACCATTATGCCATGATGGTGATTCACAATGATGACTCACACCAGTAGGTCACAAATGGTATGTTGCGATGGTGAGTCATAATAGTGAATTTCACTGGTGAGTAGGAATGTTTATTTAGGACCAGTGAGTCCCAGTAGTTACTTGTGATGGTCACTCATGATAGTAGCTTGCACGGGTAGCTCAAAAAAGTTGACTCTCATAGTTATCTTTCATCGATGATTCACACTAGTAGCTTCCACCAGTGACTCACATCAGTGACTCACCAAATGGAGAGTCATTTCCAAAACTTTTCTATTTTTCATGTTTTTCCTATTCCCTACAATTTCTTTTATTTAACATTTTATTTAATTTATAATTTATTTAATACAATATTTAATTGGTTTTTGAGCTGTTTCAAATCATATCAATCTTCTAAAAACATGAATCTTCCTTTGAATTCCAAAGTGTGAGGTGTTGGTCAAGATCCACCTTTATTGGATTTAAAAAATCATTTCTCCCATTGATTTAGGATACAGCCTTTGTAAAGTCAAGATCATATCTCCCTTGTGTGCTTCCCTTTCTTTTGGTGCAAGACGCCCTAAACCATTATTCCCCGAGTTATCATGCATTTGTACTATATCCTTTGGACTGTGTTTCCCTTGGAGGAATTTTCCTACTTCTTGCACGTGCCTTGATTTGTGGAAATATGGAAGTAATGATCGTTTCTTCTTCTTAGTAGGCTCCCTTGATCCCTATTAATTGTGTATCATGGGGGTTGGGTGTATGAGTGTTTCTAATTGAAGATAGTTGAATCAAATTTAAATAAATAAAATTTAATCAGATGATGATTTATATGTAGGTGATGGGGAAATGTTTCCTATGAACTGGTGTTATTTTCTTGGTTGTTGTTGTGAATTTTATGGGCTAAACACCCTTCTGAGAATCAAGGATGTCAGAGTCTTTTTTTTCCCATGGGATGGTATTTGGATTGGATGTTTTTTAACTATCATGGAAAAATTACATAAGAAATTTTGTAACCACATACACCCAACTAGAAAATGGTTGGACTAGTATCATACCTTCTATGATAACCCCAAAATTTAATAAGTGTAATTAAAGAAATAAATGCCATGTTAACTCTGAATAAGCATTTTTTTGGTTCGTGCGGTGTTGTGCTTGATTGTGGGAATTTATTTGAAATTTTTGGTGCTAACGATAGTCGAATGGAATCTCATGTTGAGATATTGTGGATTAGATAATTGAAGGGATATATTGTAAAAAAGGTCTATGATTGGGTTGTGTGGTTATGTGTTTTGGGAGCGATGATGAGTTGGGGGTTTTACATGTTCAAAAAATGGATTGAGATGAAAGACATTGAATAATGATGTTGGTAGTGGTAGGTATGGACAATTCGACCATGGTTTCTCCATGAGTATCATGAAGAAAGATTCACTCAGCGTCTCTGGATTTATGTATGTTAGGTTATGAATTTGTGTTAAATAGTGTGTAATGTGATGTTGATTAATTTACCATGGTTATCCATTTTTTGTGTGACTTTTGTAGTTCTTCTTATTATGATCTTTGTTACATAGTTTTTTATGTAGTGATAGAGAAAATAAATACTTATCAATGTTGATATGGGATGTGTAGGTATAGTAAATGGGAATGTGTTTGTAAATGAAAATTTAAATGATGGGTTACATGCTTAACTATGGTTACATATAAATAATGAAATGAACTGGTGTTGTGTGAATGAGCTTTGTGATGTCACTTTAACTTATAAACTTCTGAAGTGATCATTTACGATACTAATAGAGGTAGTAGTTCTTGTGAATCCCATAGGATTGTCTAGAATTCACGATACTATATATATATATATACACATACACTGTATGTTCTTGTAATTTCTATAGGAACTCTACCCTAGTTTATAACCATGTTCCAAATAGCCCCATTTTTTTTGAGGATGATGTGCTTCCAAAAAATCATGGTGGGAGGATGGATGGATGGACACCCTCTCTTCCCTGCTCCCTCTTACAGGTGGAATAGCCCAAGGTTCTTCGAGAAGGTTATGGTTCATGAGCCCCAGGTGTGTGCCAGTGTGTTTTGTTTCCCAGGTGTCTTCTGGATGAGTTGTAATAAGATTTCAAAGGTGTATTCAGGATAAGACTTGATGTGTTGTGATGACCAGGTGTGTGATGGGGGGGGTCTGTTATTGCAGTAGCCCATGTGTCTGTCGGGAGGATGTACTATAGTTGTGATGCCCAAGTGTATGCAGGTGGGATGTGGTTTATTTTTATCAGAAGAGGTGGGAGCACCATGACATTTGCCATTAGGTTGTCAGAGTGGCTAATCACTGGGAAAGTGTTGTGGGGTACCCTATCATTGATGTGATTTATGTTACACTACTTCACATATGTTATTTGGTGAGTGTGCCTTAGTGAGGTTATGGTGGTTATTATACCTTCTTAGGTTCTATTTTGGATCTACTAGTTCTTGTCACAAGAGCATTAGTATGCTTCCTTCACGCGTTCACGAGAGACTTAGCTTTTTCCTATTGAGTATACTTATAATCTCACCATATGTATATAAAACTACATTTAGGTTCCTGGGAGGACCATGGGGACCATTTTGGTGATGCTATATCAGACATTTGGAAAAATTTCAATGTCACTTCTTAGATTTACTTTTGGTACATACCATGGGGTTTTATTACATTTATATTAGTTTTATTTTTAAACTTGCATGTGGGATGGATTTTGGATTTCTTTTATATATGTACATGATAGAGTTTCTTTGGGGTAAAATATATTATTTAACAATCTTGTTTACTATAAAAAGGGTAGGGAGTCCCATTTTTTGAGAAATGTATACCCTTGGTGTTGGTCTCCACCCCGAGGCCTATAAGAGGCGTGAATTAGGGGTCATCATCTCCCTTTCTTTATTACCATCCCAGGAGGGGTTTCTTTGGATAGAGGTGGTCATGAAATAGTGGTATTAGATACTGATTGTTGAGAGATAAGATGTATTATGGATTTAAGAACAATGAATATTTCATGGTTTGGAATGGAATCTATGTTAGGGGACCATGGTTGATGACATTGGCCAGTGAAGAGCAGCTTGGACATGGGATTTTAGGGGCCCCTATGATCTGATGTACGGACTCTGAGCCTACTAAACAAACAAGTGAGTCTACACTATTTTCAAGGTAAAGTCCATATGAATGGTACAATCATCATAATGACTTGTGTTCATGTTGAATTTTTCTTTTTTGGGAAGGTTAAGAATGGATATGATGAAAATAAAGAATAAAAATGAATAAAAAATACAATTCCATACTACCCTGAAATAGGAATTCCATATTTACCTTTTCAACTATAGAACCAGGTCATATTATGTGTGTAGATTGTGAAGTTTAGGCTCTGTATGATGACCTGGATTATTGGTGGAGTTTCAATCTTGTAGAGAAGGAAAACTAGTGGTAGATAATGTTTTATGCTTTCCATCGACAGATCATGAGAATGTATGAGAACATAGTTTCAAATAAAGACATGGAGAGATGGCTCAAGGAGCTTGAGATGATATTCAGTTTGATCTGAGCACTAATAGAGTACTAATTTCCTTCGGTAGTGATCTATAATTGGAGAGCTATGTGTCTGTGGTGGATGCTTTTCTTGGGGGTGAGAAAAGAGGCTAACATTCTGTGGGTCGATTTTGAGAAGGTGTTTTGAGAAAAACTCCATTCATTGACCATGAAGGTTGAGAATAGTAAGGGGTTACTCTCCCTGACTAGGGGAGTAAGTCAGTATGAGAGAAGGGGATTAATTTCAAGGATTTCATTCATTTTCCTTAGATCACTTTTCAGAAGAGGATTCTCATGCTAGACGCATAGAAGGGGAACTTCATCCTTATATCTTGTATGCATTTAGTCCCATTACATTGCCGATATACATAGAGATTCTAAATAAGGTGGAAGTGATTCAGTGGATACACTCACGAGGAGATCTACCATTAAAAGGGATACAATAAGGTTCCTCAAGAGGTAGGGTTACTAGAAGTAGGTCTCATACATCAGGGCCTTTGAGGTTTTAGCCAACAAGGAATCGACCTCAGTCATTTCTGTTTCAAGCTTCTGGTCCTGGTGACATTACCATGGTTTTGGGGTTGATGTGTTTCTTTTGTGGGTGTTGCATCCATCTTTGAAACCAGTTCCCATCATTTTTTCGAGCTCTATACATTAGAGAAAAATAGGTTTAGTGCCTGACATAGAAGCATTTTTTAGCTAGGCTATTTTAGTATCAAGGATAACATGCTCATGCTCTATCAAGGGGGGATTAAATAGGTAGAGGCTGGCCATATGGTGTTCCTCAGGGACCTTGACCTTGGTGTGGACATAGTGGTGGTCATTAGTTGTTGGAATAAGGAGTTAGGCATGGTCAGTTTCATGCCACAAAAGCAATAGTTCTTGTAGGTCCATAGATCGTTAGAGGTACGATAAACTTATTTAGTCCCCTTTCATTTCATTTCTTTTGATTGAGGATATTTTCACTCATTCATTGAAACCATTATAGCCAATGCTCTGGGACTATATGTATAAAGGATTCCCATGACCTTATTGTTGAGTACACCAATCAGAGGCCATACTAGCTTTTTTTATGTGTTCTTGGGATGTCGATTGATGATGTAGCCACATATTTCCCATGGGGATTTCTTTTACGACAGAAAAAACCATACGATGTCATTATTTTCATCTAATGGTTACATTCTGTGTGTTCTATTATCAACTAATTCTAGAGAGGAGTCAGGTTTTCAGATCCTGATGGCTAGCATGTGGTTATAATTGGTGGGCAGAGTTTTCAGTTGCGCAGTCGGCGTGTAGAGACAAATCTTTCCTTGTTTGCAAAGATTTTAGTAGAATTGGTAAATGTTGGGATGGTGGAGGTTCCAAGGGTTTTTGGGTAGTTCATGTATGTTTTCCTAAAAGAGTTCGTGACACTACCCTTTTGACATAATGTTGTGTTCTCGATAGAACTCTAGCCCAATGATTCTATAATTTTGATGGCTCCTTATTGGATGACACATTCTGAGTTATGGATGTTTAGAATCCATATAGATGACCTAGTGAAAATGGGATTTATATGTACTATTGTGTCATTGTTGGGTGCTCCAATGTTGTTGTCAAAGAAGAAGGATGGTGGTATACGACTATGCATAAACTACCCGAGGTTGAATCAGGTAACAGTCAAGAAATGTTACCCTATTCAAAGGATAGAAAATATTTTTTGGACAGATTTTAGGGGCATTTTCGCTTTATAAGATCGATCTATAGTATGAGAATCACCAGTTGAGGGTGAAGGAAGCATATATCTTGAATACTTATTTTAAATGAATGTGTGGGTACTCCATGTTCGTATTCATGAAATTCGGTGTTAAGAATGCAGTAGATCTATTCATGGGGATTATGAACTCCCTATTTCATGAGTTTATAGACTGGTTCATCATCATATTCATCAATGACATCTTGATATACATGAAATCAGAGAAATAGAATACTGAGCATATTAGGACCATATTGAAGGTTCTTCGACACCACTATCTCATTGAAATGTTTTCCAAGTGCATGTTTTCGGCACAGGAGGGGCATTTTTTTTGGGCATGAGGTTTCTATGAAGGCATTATAAATCATCCCATTGAAGGTTGATGCATTTTCTTCAGAGAAAAAACCCAAAAATTTGGTAGAGGTTTATAGTTTTCTGGGTATCTTGGGATATTAATAGAGGTTTTTACTTTTTTCCTTATAGTTATAGATATGTTGAAAGATCTAACTAGAAAATACCTTGATTTTGTGAGGAGTGAGAAGTTCTATGTAGCGTTTGACTATCTAAAGAAGATATTGAATGGTGCTCCCGTGCTACAGTTTCTAGAGGAAGGGGTACTATTTTAGGTGTTTTATGAAGCTTACCATATGGGATTGTGATGTGTTTTGATGAACTAATGGGATGCAATATCATATGGGTTTAGGAAGTTCCGTTACCATAGACGTAACTATTCCACCCATTATCAGGAGCTAGTAGTGGTTGTGTTTTCATTAATGTTATGAAGCATTATCTCATTAGGGAGAACATTTAGGTCTTCACAGATCACATGAGTTTGAGTGATGTCTTTTCCCAGTGATATATGAACTTGCGATAGTAGAGATGGATAGAGATTCTTATGGAATATGATTTTGAGATCTCCTACACCTACGGGAAGGGGAATATTATGGCTGATTCCATGAGAAGAAAGCTGCAAAATGAGGTAGTTCAAGAATCTATAGATTCTTGGTTGGGGTGGAAGAGTTGGAAGCCTTACACTTGGATACATGGGTTGACATAAGTAGAGGTTTTTGTTGTATATAACGATGATATCATCTCTAATTCAGTAGGTGTTGGAGTCTTAGTTGGGAGACTTAGAGGTATAGGTGATGTGTGATCGTGTTAGCCATGGCAATGCTCTGAAGGGATGGTCAGAGGATGGTTAGAATAAGATGTAGTCTTATGGAAGGCAATCTTTTCAGGAAGAAATGTTAGAGGAATTCCACCGGGATTCTCATAAATCACCTTTATCTGTACACCAGGGAATTTATTAGATTCATCGTGGCATGAGGATATTGATTTGGTTGCCCGAGATAAAGAGGGATGTGGTAGAGTTTGTGGCGAGGTGCTATGTGTGACATCAAGTAAAGGCAGAGCAGTCCTTTCCCAGAGGTTTGTTTAATCCATTGGATGTACTCAAGTGAATGTGGGATGCCATCTCGTTGGTTTTCATCATAGGGTTACCTAGGTCCTAGAGAGGTTATGATTCTATCTATGCAGTAGTGGATTGGATGAATAAATTGACTCACTTATTTGCAATCAATGAGTCAGGTGTAGTGTATTCCTTAGCTAAGAGTTATATGGATGAGTGGTCTAGTTTCATATAGTTTAAAGGTCCATTTTCTTTGACTGGAATATGCAGATTACCTTATGAGTATATTGGGGATTACATCATGCTTTTGGCACCCATTTTCACCTCTACCCTGCTTGCCACCCTCATACAAATGGATAGACATAACATAATATCTAGAATGTTGGAGTATATATTGCGGGCATGTGTCATGGAATTTTATGGATCTTAGGTATGAAACATTCCCTTGGTAGAGTATTTCTTATAATAATGGATATCACTCTTCCATTTTCATGGCTCTGTTTGAATCCTTGTATATATGACCTTTTCATTCACTTTTATGCTAGCCATAATTTAGGGAGACAACTGTTCTTGGCCTGGATGTGGTGCCGACCATGATCAAGAAGGTTCATCTTGTTCATGAGAGGATGAAAACTGTATAATACCAAAAGAGTTCATATGCCAATCGATGGAGGAGGCATATGGAGTCCGAGGTTGGGGACTATATCTTCTTTAAAGTTTCCACTAAATGAGTCATATTGGGGGTTTTGTAGAGGGATAAATCTTTATCTCAGGTTTGTTGGACACTTCGTGCTGTTGGGGTGAGTTATTGAGGTGGAATACTTGATTGAACTACCACCATTGTTGGAGATGATCCATGATGTCTTTCACATCTCTGAACTCCGTCAGTATCTTCATGATTACTACCTTGTCATTGATTGGGGAGAGATGAATATCAATGATGATGTTACATACATGGAATGACCAATAGAGATCCAAGATCATTAGGAGAAGGTACTGCATAGATGGACCATTCCATTGGTTCATGTGTTGTGGATGTATGGTGGCCCATTGAAGAGTACCTGGGAATAAGAAGCACAGATGCATGCCCAGTACCAAGTGTTTTTTTTTTGAGTTTTTCCTTGTTCAATTTTTGTTGTAAATGTAATTTTTCAACCTTGTTTTATGAGATGAGTTGTATTACCTTGGTTTGAGATGTGTGTGGTGAAATGTATCATATATTATTAACATTTGGAAAGGGGATGGCCAGATTCCTAATTGAGACACATTAAATAGGATGCGATTAAACACATGTGGGTGAGTTAGTGACACCCATAAGAGATAGTATCTTGAAATGGATGTTGATATTATCAAATTCGTCTTTTTTAGGCAGTGTGGTAATTGTGCTCGTGGGTTTTATTTCATTGTCGTTTGGGTTAGCAGATGTCGGAGGAGGTGTTCTGGGATATGGAGTTTTTCACCCCCATAATATGAACAACACAAGGTGTTTTATCATTGAATGTTGATATGTTTGGATGATAGCGGTGTTTCATGTATAGTGGGAACCTTTAGAGGTATCTTGGGGGGATGGTTGTTTGGACCCGTCTTTCTTCTGGGTTTAGATTTTGATATTGGGGGAGATAAATGTTTGGGAGGTATCTGATGTAATGGTCCAATCTTTATAGGTCCATTAGTTTGTGAGAATATGGTGTTCGGGGTGTTCTAGGAGATCATCTCGACTTAATCCAATATTTTTTAGTTTTTCTAGTTTTCCAATGGAAGGTCGCGATGGTGTGTCATAGTAGTAACTCGCACTGGTAGGGCACGATGGTGAGACATAGTGGTGAGTCACACTGGTAGGTCGCGATGGTGTGTGACAACTGTGACTCTAACTTATAGGTCGTGGTAATGATTCATTGTGGTCAATCACACACATAAGTCACTAAAAATAAGTCGTGACGGTGAGTTGAAATAGTGACTCACACTAGGGAGTCAATAAGGTGAGTAGGGACTGATTAGTCGTGATTGTGACTTGTGATGGAAGCTTGCAATAGTATTTCCCACCGATAGCTCACTGAACGGTGACCCACACTGGTAGCTTGCACCAGTGACTTGCATGGGTAGCTTTCACCAGTAGAATGCACTAGTGACTCTCACTGGTGAATCACATAATGGTGACTCATTTCCAACAATTTTCAAATTTTCTAGTTTTTTACAGTTTCTTAAAGTTTCGCCCCTCTAAAATTCTCTTTTGCGTAACATGAATTCAATACCATATTTAATGGTTTTAGAGCCTTATCAAATCATATATATCTTCTATAAACTTGAATCTTCATTTGAATTCCAAACCATGTGGTCATGGTCAAGATCCACCTTCAATGGATTTAAAAAACTGTTTCTCCCTTTGATTTCAGATTAGCAAATTTTAAAGACGAGATCTTATATTCTTTCTTTGTATCCCATTCTCTTAGTGCAATACAACCCAAACATTTCTTTCTTGTGGAATCATGTGTTTTTTCTATAGCCTTTGGATCATGTTTCCCATGGATGATTTTTTTCTTCTGCCCGTTCCCCCTACTTTGGCATAATAAGGATGCATTGATCGTTTCTTTTTCATAGTAGATTTCCATTGTCCCTCTTAATAGTGTATCATGCAGGGTGTGCATAGGAATGATTCCCATTTGAGATATTTGAATCCAAATAAAATTATGATAATTTAATCAATTTAAAATCAATATACAAGGGATGGAGAAAAGCGATGTATGATCTACTTGCTAATTTTTTGGTTGTTGTTGTGAATTTTATGGGAAAAAAACCACACTGAAAATCATGGTTGTATGGGGTATATGTCTATCCATAGCATGGTCTATGGAATGAATTACGTTTTTTTGTCATTGAATAGTTATGTATGAAATTTTCTAACAACATACATCCAACTAATAAATGGATTCCCCAGCATCATACCTTCTATGATAACATTGGATGTTAACAAGTGGAATTAAATAATAGAATGCCTTGTTAAATCTGATTTTTCCTTGTCTTGGTTCATGAGTGGTGGATGTGTGTGAGATTTTTCTTACTTTTATTTTAGTAAGATTGTGGGCATGGATTTGTGATGTAGGGTTGTACGGGTGGTGTAATGTAATATGATTTTGAGAGAATGTTGATTTTGGAATGGACATGAAGTGTTGTATATCAGGGTTGTGATTGGGTTGTGTGGCGATGTTTTGTTGGGTGCGACAGTGATTTAGGGGGTTTTATCTATTGAGAGGATGGATTGGGTGAAATTTAATTAAAGAATGATGATGAATGTGGTTTGAGTGGACAATTCTCATTACTTTTCTCCATGATTAGCATCTAGAAAGCTTCACCCCATGTCTCATATTGATGTATGTTATGTTATGAAAGGGTGTTAAATGGAGATGAATGTGAACTGGGTTAGTTTACCATTGTTCTCCTTCCTTTATGTAAATTTCATTGTTCTTCTTATTGTGGGTTGTGTTACTTATTTTCCCAGGAATTGATGGAGAAAATAAATACTAAATAATGTTGAGATGGCATGAGTCGGTTTGGTAAATAGTAAGGAGTTTTTCAATGAAATGATAAATGATGGGTTTCATAGTTAACTTTGGTTAATGATATATAATGAAATGAATGGGTGTTGAGAGAAAGTGAAGCTTCTTTATTTTATCATCTTCTAAAGTGACCAATTCTGATACTAATAGAGTTAATATCCATTGTGAATTACATTGGTTGGGCTTGTGTAATTGATAATATATATATATATATACATACACTATATGTTATTATTTTTTATATACACACACCACCCTATTTTAAAACCAAGGTATGAACACCTCCATTTTAATGGGGGTGGATGTTATTCCCAAACAACCTGGTGGGAGGATGTATGGAGAGACACCTTATCCTTCATGCTCCCTCTTAAAATGATGAATTTCCCATGATTCTTTGGGAAAGTTGTGGTTCATGAGTCCCAAGTGTGTGTGGGTGAGCTGTGTTTCCAATTTGTCTTCAGGATGAGTTGTGATGTGCTTTACCTGGTGTCTTTGTGATGATATGTGATGTGTTGTGAGGCCCATGTGTGTGTGGTTGGGATGTGTTTTTGTAGTGGACCAGGTGTCTATGGGTGGGATATGCTGTAGTTGTGAGGCCCAAGTGTGTATAGGTGGTATGTGGTTTGTTTTTCTCGATAGAGGTGGGGTTTGCAAGATCATTTTTATTAGGGCATGGGAGAAGCTAGTGAGTGGGATAGTGGTGTGGGTTACCCTATCATAGATGCATTTTATGTTATACTACTAGGATTTATTTATTGGTTGAGTATGCCTTGCTGAGTTTGGGGTGGTTAGTATTCCTACTTAGGTTCTATTTTGGATCATCTTTTTTTTCTCATAGGAGTATTAGTATGCTTGTTTCACATATGCATGAGAGACTTATGTGTGTCCTAATGAGTATACATGTATGGTCACCCTAATTATATAAAATTAGTTTTTAGTTTCCAGGAGGACCATGGGTATGGTTGTGGTGATACTAGCATAGACATTGGGACATTATCTTTGTCGATTCTTAGTTTAATTTTGGACCTTACCTTAGAGTTGTATTGCATTTTCAACATTTTTATTTTTAAATATGCATGTGGGATGTATTTATTTTTTCTTTTATATATTTATATCTTAGAGTTTTTTTGGGGTGAAAAATATTATCTCCTAATAATGTTTACTATGAAAAGGTTAATTTTTTTCCATTTTCTGAGAATTGTATACCCTTGGTTCTGGTCTCCACCCTAGGGCCTACTAGAGGCAGGACATGGGGGGTCATCATCTCCTTTTCTTCAATTCCATCCCAAGTGTGGTAAATTTAGTGGGAGGGGTGGTAAATGTTTTTGTAGCACATACATATCAATGAAGATAACTTGGAGGAAAAGTATTATACTTGAGTGAAATTTCCATAATTATTCACTTAAGGGGCCTGATGATGTTCAATAATATATCTCATGGATGAGATATTATATGGTGGGGATGTTGTAACAACCATTTTTTTATTATCTACATTATTTTTTTGATTGTTTTGGCTAGAAAACTAAACTAGTTAGAACATTCATTTAAATAAAAATAGTTTACTTCAAATATAATATCATAATTTAAATGTGGTGTTTTAATTATTTTTTATCTTCCATAGATGATAGGATTCTTGTGGATGGTATTTGGTGTGATAATAGAACAACCTATATGTGGAAGGGCGTAGTGGTGGTGTTAGAGTACTTGGGATGTGCCACTTGTTAAATTTTGATAATTTAAACACAAATCTATAATTTTAGTCTTAAAATTATTTTGAGTGGTTGGGCATTTGGGAATGTAATTGAACCTTACTCCAGGCCCAACCACAGGTAATGGAGTATGGTACAAGTGTTTCATGAGTTAGGATACATTGAAATATGTGTGGTCATGCCGAACACCAAAAACTTGAACATAATATTTTAATAATATTTTAAATAGGTTATTCTCATGAATGATTATTTTTGTGGGATATGATTGGTTTTCATATAGATAAATAAAACCATATTTATGTTACACTATATATTGAGAAATGTGTTTAAAATGGAAAATACAGGTGGCTGACATGGTGTGTCTTAATTTAATTGGAAATCTAATTAATGAAAGTGGATTCCATGAATTATATTTTGGATTTTTTATGGATACTAATATGATGAGATATTCTTAAGAGATTAGAATATTTTATATTGATAGTATACTATATGTTTTATAATGCATGAGGATGCGCTTAGAATCCTTATTATTCATTTTTTGTTTTTAGGATTCCTGATGTTATTTCTAGGAATCAATTTGTTTGATTTATGGATGTTGGATTCCTAGTATGTCATCGAGATCTGACATGATGTCTGATGATCATGAGATGCCTGAGTATACATTCTGTGATCTAGTTTATGTGATGAATAATGTGATTCATGGAGTTTCACTAGAGATCTAAATGGTTGTCTAAGGAATGAATATTCTTCTGACGAAATCCTTATGTCATCCATAATAGCTATGGAGACACATTTGATATCTATGTGGGATTTACTCCCCCCAAATGTGTTTTGGGAATCCATTTTTGTGATTATAGACATCTATAATTTGCTAAAGTGGGTATGGTTAATCCTGTGAGTTAATTTTTATCCAAAGGAATGATCATATTTTATTTATTATATTTATTTATTTTATTATTAATATTAAAAATCACTCCATATCATATTGGATAAGTTTATTGACATTATTGGTGGTTTCCAATTGAGTTATAGTCACACCCTGCATAGGCTTCCATTAGTACCTAAATAGATTTCATGGTTGTAGGACTAGATAAGGGAATGTTCTCTACGACTGAGTCTTGAGTTTTTAGTTGGTGTTGAGCATGGGATGGGGATCTACCATAGAATGGAGACCAATTTGAGTACCTTCTTCTATTTGGTTATTTTTTTCTCATTTTTTTGTTTTCCTAGATATATGAGATCCTCCCATGGGGGATCCTTTTATATTTATGACTACTTGACCTTTATTTAGTTTTATTTTGTTTTAACATGAGGCGTGTCAATTTATTAGTACATTTCATGATGATTTTTTTACTATTATATCATGATGTATATAATTTTTTTTATTATTTTTATTTATATTTTACTCTAATATGAGGATATATGCTTAATTTTATTTTATCCTAAACCCTTGGTGAAAGTATGAAGTCTATTATATATGAGGACGAGTGCCTTACGATAAATTAACTTATGCTTTGGGCCGTGGATTGGTGTTTTGAGTTGAGAAGTTGTATTAAATTTTAATCTATAGTTAAATTCATAAGTGAATCGACAATTATATTACCCATGAAACATCTATCATTACATGGAAAGTTTGGAATAAAAAACCATAATTTTATGATTTCTATCAATATATTCTGAAGATCTATTACAATTATTATCACCACCACTAGAACTCTATGTGTCTCGTTATTTTAAAATTTTCTTATATTTTATATTAGAATATTTTTGTGAATATTTTATTTCTCTTCTATTCATGTCAAGATAGTATGGACATATATTTTTAGGCATTCTACACCAATAAAATATAGTTTTTATGACTTTTTATTTTTCATACTTCTCTCTTACATATTTTCTATTATTCATTTAGAATTTTATAATCCCTTTATCTATTAATTATTCAAGGGAATTAATCTATTTCACCTTCAAAAAACTCTACACAACTATTATATCCAGATGTACATGGTCTCTGATTACATGTTTTGAAACATAATCCTCTAGAAATAACTGTGAATGATACACAATTATTCTTATTTTCATTCTAAATATATGTTTTTAGTCTTCACTCTTACTACATTATAGTTCCAACGCGAACATCAATAATCAGAGTTGTGATATTTTTCATATCATCAATAAAAATTATTTTAGATTCCCATTCCATCCTAAGTATATATATACCATTTTCAATATGTTTTTCATTTAAACAATTATTTTCTCAATAATTTTGTAATCTATTAAAAATAATTAGCATTCATTTATGTGAATGAGATACACGTTTTCTATATAAGAATTAAAAACACCGATAGTCAGATCTAATCATAGATCACTTAGTTTCCAAAAACCTTTGAAGTTATGAAATGTCTAAATTCAATAATTTTCTGGATTTCATACATTGTTCTTTACAAAACAAACATGATTAAATATGTTCCATATAATAAAAAAATTGTATAACTCACATGATAATTTAGTTTAAATTTAGCTCATTATTCTTGAGTAAAATTTGAGACATCTTTCTATGATATTTTGTAACTTTCAATAAGAAAAAGAAAAACTTCCACTCCAAAATTTATATGAATCATTTCCATTTGATCATTTCATAATTCATAATCACCACTAACAATTAATAACTGTTGATTTTTATTAATATTATTTATAGAAACAACATGTATTCCTTCCATCATAAAAATTAAATCGTTTATCTACAACGAAATTAGTGTATGGATACTGATATTAAAATTCTGATAAACCAAAAAAAATTCCAACAGTAATATTATGATCTATCTCAAAAATAGGGAAATCATCTGATACCAAAGTTTATCCTAAATCTATGGATGATAATGTACACGTGGATTGGGGGGGGGGGTAGTGGGTGAAATGTATTTTATAAATTAAATAATTTTTTTAGAACATCATGTTTAAAAAAAATAAAAATATAAACATTTTATTAACCCAAAAATATCAGAGTGAAAAATATAAGTAATTTGAAAATTTTAATTGTAGGAATTTTAAAAAATATCATCAAAAAATATTTAAGAACAATAGAATTATGAAAAATAATTTTTTTAAATTGACTCAGAGTATGTATTATAATTTTCAAACATGAAAATGATATTTTTACTAACACCTTTAGATCAATGAATTTATATAGTATTATCGTAATTTATAGGAGGATAAAAATTTGATATATGTATCCTTATTAAAAAATACTTTACTATAAAACCTCCTGCCAGTTTCAATGTCTTCCTATATTTTTAATCCTAAAGCTAGGTACCAATCAAAAGGAATATCTTTATTAGACACCTGCAATCCCTTGATCTAAAACAATTAGAAAACATATATCTTCCTTATAGAATACGTCGAACCTTATGATCAACAACAACTCGCTTCCCCATAAAAGAAGCACATGACACAAAAATCATAATATGGATTATTAAAATAGAAAAATAGTGCATTTATAATGAAAAACCATAGCAATGGATGCAATTTGATAATCTATCTTATGAAAATACAACTGGAAGCACTATAGGAAACGAACTATTATAAAACAAAAAATGATTAAACTCATAAAAATGCTAATATCAAAAAAAAACTATAAATATGAGGTCTTGGTATTTATTTGTAAACATCCGAATAAAAAACTCTAATACTATTATTATTAAAACATTGGGTTCAATTACTACAACATCATATCATTCTTCATCATCTTCTGATGAAGTTAGTGTAGCTATGTAGATTATGATGTCATCAACCAACACAACTATAGTTCCCATACATTTGGAAAATGATCTTTGTAATGAACACTTTAGTTCATTATATTTTCATTTTAGTCCCCTAAATATAAAAACATCAAAATAAAAGTTAACAAATTTCTATCCTGCACACCAAAAAGAAACTAATATAACTTCAAGTTAAATCAACTTTTTATAAAGTGTATTTGGATTAAAAAAACCCATAAAAATGGGTCATAGAATAAATAAAAAAACAAAAATTCATGATGTGATAATTTAATATAAAAAATGTATAGATTTATTAATAGATGGATTGACTACATTCTTGTCCTTATGAATAAATTTCTTCTTGTTAGTGAAACTATTTTAAAAAATGATTACAAGGAATCAAATTTGTTTAAACTACAATGATTTTATTCCAAAAAAATATATTCCAATCCCAATGATTGGATACTATATTGAAATGGGAATAAATATTTAAATGATTATAATTAGTGAATTACATATATATGGATTCAGAATAAATATGATACACATTCATGAGTTCACAATAAGGTCATGTGGAACTTTCCTTTAGCATAAAGGCAACGATGAATTTATATGTATGAAAAAAATGGAATGAGAGATGCGACTGAATGTAAGGAGAAATGAGAAAATTAATAATTTGGGACACTGAATAGATGGATTAACATGGTGGTGTTTCAAAAAATTCATATTTATTTTTCTTGTCAGATATGTAATTTCATATTAGAATTTTTAAGTGACAAGTTTAAATCATTTGGATAGACACATAAATCACAAAATACATGGATCAAAATCATTAATATATATAATATTTCACTTTATCTATGCATGAGAAAGACATATACATTCATGACCAGATCAATATATGGGATAAAAAATACCATGAATAATGTAGATGTGTATCTTCAACCATTGAATGCAGAGTTAAATCATTTATGAACTATGTGTGTGGATATATATAATGCTTCAAGGAAATAATACTTCCAAATACTTTTTTCTCTTATATATAATCTAATTGATTTTATTTCTTTTATAATGATGTTTGGTTGGGAATAAAAGTGAAAATGGATTGTCTAATTTTTGGGGAAAAATAAATGATCAATAAGAATAAAACATTTAAAAAGTATTTTCTTCATTGGAAATCATCATTTTCTACCAGTGAGATATAAATATAGAGATAATAAATTCCAATTTGATGTTATTATAGAGAATGAGAAACCACCTTTGTGCATATTGGGTGGGAAATAAATGGAAGGAATTGAATGTCTTTTTTGGTTAGGGGAGTATTTTTATTAGAAAGAAACAAAGTACCCTAAAATATATCAACATTAACTTGAAGGAAAAGTATATTATTTGAATTGCCTATTGGTCATCAAATACTTTACAACATTGTTTATATGTGACACACATTGGAAATATTTATGTGAATTATTACTTCGATTAATTCTGAATATCATGTAGAAAATTTAGGACACCTTAAGACAACATCGATTTTTATTAGACTAGGGTATTCAGAAACAAGCCACCACCAATAATTTGGTACCAAATGTGGAAAATTACTCAATTATGTTATGTGACGATAATAATAGTGAGAATAAACGTTCTTTATATGTTAGATACTCTTAATGTTTCATATGGTTATTCTTGTAAGAAATCTAAACTAATGAATAGTATATTGGTGAAGCTAAAATCATTGAAATTTAATGAATATATCAACATTTTAAATGATTTTATTCTAACAACTATTCAATACAATCATTTTCACACCAAAAATTCAATTTCATCATCTTTTAATTGTCTATTATATTCATTATCCTTTAATTTCATGTCAATTTTCAATGAAATTTTACAAGAATGTTTCTAAATTTAGAGTAGCAGTTATGGGAACATAGTTGACACATGGATAGAATTAACCATGTAACCAATTGAGAAAAAGCTAATCGTTGTAAGTGAAATAATTATCATAGTTGTTATTTTGATTTCCAAATCATTTATAAAAACTTTGACACATTATAACTATTTTTGGTGAGGGGAACATGATTAACACAAGGTTTGGCAAACCATGCATCCAAAACACATGACTTTTTCAAAATTTTAATTTTTCTAAAAAGACAATCATTACCCCCTTGATTTTATCTCTCCCCAACCATAATATTCTCTTTCCCATTATACTATGCACCAGTCTCAGAAGTTGATGTCTTCTCCCCTTTATCCCCTATTATTTTGAGGACCCCCTTTGATTATTTATGTTTTCTTCAATGGACATCCATTTTTATTATTATATTTATTTATTTCCCATATTTATCTTCTTATCTTCTATTTAATGGATATTTAAATAACCATTTGTTGGGGGTTTGGTTTTAAACCTTTTTGAGTTAGTTCTTAGGTTTTCATGATTTCCCTTATGTCCATACTATCTTGTCATTTAGAGGAATAATTTCATAATTTATTTTTCCAAGTAGGATTTCCATGTTTTTCCTTTTTTATACAATCAATGTGATGTTTGAATTTTCATAATCCCCTTTTTATTGAAATTATGATTTACATGTGCTTAAATCGATATCTATGAGGATTTCTCAAAGGGGATAAATATTTTAAAGTACAGGTATAATACTAATTTTGATTTACAAGGGAAAATCTAGGAGTATTAGGGGTTATTTTTTTGGATATTGATTTATATAGAAATCTATGTGTATTTGAGTTTATTATGTGTATTGTTTAATGATTATTCTGTTCATTGTATTTTTTTAATTGTTTAATGAGGTTGAAAACTATATTTCTATGGTTTAAATTACATTTTAATGGTTTAATGAGGGGAATTATCAATGGTTTAAAAAGGTGTTTTCGAATTTCATTATTTTTCAAAAATAGATATTTAAATAGGATATATATTTATATTCATAGGTTATATACCCATATTATTATATAAATATATATAATTATCTATATATACACATATATATATGTAACCATTAGTTTGAATAAAACTTGTACCCTTTCATTTCATAGAGAGGATATATTAAAATAGTGTTGATTTTCAAATTAACATTCAAGGTGATTTTGGAAAACATCTTATTAGAATCAAATTTCAATGCTCAATTGTCACTTTATTTAAATTTATTTTCCTAAATGGGTGACACTCTAGGCTAATGCCCATAGATTTATGTTGGAATGAGTTTGATGTTCGAACTTGTACGTTTTTTCATTCGTATGAGTTGGAATATGGGATCTAGTGATATGGGTGTGTGGGGTTGTATTGAGGTCGGTCATGGGAATTGTTTTCCCTATATAATATTAATGTTTTGTTCTTGATAAGGGAAACATAATTATTCAAAATTTATTACTAATATCATGGGGATCCTTGGTGTCACAGTGAGAGGATACGAGATGATTACTATCTTGTCATGATTAAACTAGCTAGACCACCTTTGTGTGACATATGTCCTTACCCAATGGGAGTACCATAAGTGAGGATAGTTGAGTGCAACTGGTTGGTTACAGACATGGAATGAATCAATATTATGATAGATAACTCTACTAGAGCATTGATATGATTGAATAATTTGATGTTTAATAGCTAATTATGATTATATACATTTTACATTCCCTTCTTATTTAATACACTAGTTTATGATTTTATCTTATCACTTCCCTGTATGATTTAATTTATTATTATTTTAATTCATGAATGTACACTTTATATTTGAGTTTAGTTTTTCAGGGAAATTTTTCTTTGATTATTATTTGTGCCACTTATTTAATAGTTTTAATGAAATGGTTTTAAAAAGGGGTTTTAAACAGTAAGTATAAAATAGAATAATTAATGAAAAATTTTAAGGTGTTATAACATTTATTTGTGTGTGGAAGAGGTTTTGAAAACTTTTAATGAATTATATTTCTCAAAACAAAGAGAAATATATTTTAAATTACTATATTTTAAAATATGGTTTTGTAATGATTTTCAATAAAGAAATCAATGTAATCCAAGGTGGTATCCTACACGGTTGTTTATGAAAAAACCATATTTTATCCCATAAATGTCTATAGAATGGTTGTATTTCATACAGGGTTAGGTTCTTACATTATATTTTTGATAGAGTGGAAATATTGATATTGAGGATGAAGAGTGACCTAGGAGTCAAGAGGAGATAGTGTTGGAGTTGGTGGTCTAGAACCAACTACTTTGTACATTATTCATTAATAAAATCCTTATCACATCTTGATTGTTCTTATGCACGACAATGAATGTGATAATGTCCTAAGGATAGCTGTTTCATTAATGGGTCATAGCGGATCCCTGCTATGATGAGAACCCAGAAGTTCCATAACACTGTTCTTGAATATATGTTCTATGGCCACATGATATTATTTGAGGGACGCAAATAATATAGGTCATTAGGGGTGAGGACTCATAAAACATTGAGGCACCTTCTCATGGTGTGCACCCTTTGTAATATCTTGGAGGATATTATGAGAACGAGACCCGCCAGTAGGAAATCCACATTTCATAGTGTCATTGAATGTTCCTATTTATGGACGTGTGTATTGGTCCTTAGACTTTAAGATTATTATTAATGGGTATTAAAAATCGCACACTTAGATGTATTTATGAAAACTGTGACGACACACTGTTCGCAGTGAGGTAGGATATTTTGGGTTCGTCACGAGTAATACTGCATTAATAGATAATGCAAGAACGGATTTGTCCCTTCTGTTCCATAATGGAAGTAGATATCTTAGGCCCTTTGATGTAATTGATATAACCTAAATAAATACATGGTCATGGTAAGGTATGGGAGAGTTCAGTTCGAGGAAGTCATATAAAGAATAATCAAGTACATCGGTTGATGGCACTAGCATGAAACCCACTTGATTAGAGATATTGAGACAAAGGGATTATATTACATTGTAACCATTCGTAGGAGGTGACACGTCACTGCAGAGTTAACTTCTTTCTCTATGGGTGCCTTGGCGTGTTGCAAGATGCTAACCTTGGACTTTAGGCAGGCTCCGCCTAATGCCACTGAGAAAGAGGCCTAGAGGGTCACACACTAAGTGTGTCCATGTATCTTAGTTAAATATTAGTGTAACAAGTTAAATAAATATTATTCACGACTGTGGTTTAATAATTATTTAAGGATTCCTGATCGCATTTATTTCGACACTAGTTATTCGAGAGAATATATTTTGGGTGAAATAATATATTTATTAGTGAGTAATGCAGTTACATTTATTTAAGAAATAAATAGCCATTACTCAAGGTCTAATAAATGTGGTGGAGAAAATGGTAAATAAAAGTACACGCTGTGTATATTAAATATACATGCCGTGTAGTTTTATGGAAAACAAGTACACCTCGTGTATTAGTTATTAGACGCCGTGTAGTTCTCCAGTCATGATTTTGAGGATATAATATTGTTTTATTAAATGATATTTATTATAATCAGCGTGGGCGCATGTCAAGGAATTAATAATTTGACATGGGGGTTCCAAAAGAGTTAATGAAATAAATAAACTGCATAACGCGTTTATTTATTGTCATAACTCTATTAACCTCAAACCGGATTATAAATATCATCACACACCTAATACATTTCCTGAGCCATTGTTGTGCACAATGGATTTGGAAATACTCTCAAGCCAAGATAGAATTCCTTTTCCACTAAGAACGCCCTCAAGTTACGAGAGTGAGATACTCCACCGGATCAAGGCGGTCGAAGGTGGACATCGCAAGCAAAGGTTCTTCCGCGCTAGCACCCGGAGATCCCTTCTACGATGTCTAGAGATATGTGGAGCATGTGTGGATCACCGCTAGAGGAATCCTATACATGGATTCTATGATGCAACAACAGATCATAGGATCTTGACCAGAGACATCGATGAAGAAAGAATTCAATTGAGGTAATTTTAGTGAATTAATTAAATTTATTATAACCAACATATGATGATTCTATCTCAATGGTTCTGGGACTCTTCTTTTCTTTTTCGTTCTTCGTTCCATTCGCAAGATCCAGCATTTTATATCGTGATGGATCTCAGATTGAACATTGTTTAACCCTAAAATTAAAGTTGGACAAACCCACCAACGCACTTCTGCTGCTCCCGAAACCTACAAGTGGTATAAGAGGGGTCATATCGTTGATTATAATTATTTAGTTTTTCGTTGGCGATTTACGCATTTAATAATTTAGTTATTTTAGTTCATGTTTAATCGTTCTAGAAATATGAATCTCAAGATCTGTTCCTCCTCCCTTGTTTCTTGTTCAATTCACAGAAAAAAAATTTCTTTTAATTTTGATTAAAATAAAATAGAGAAACTCATCCGGAGGAGCCAAACGTTTCTGGCCATACAACACCAGAATACATGGCGTGTATTCGGAAGTACACGCCGTGTAGTATAGGTTCAATGCATTGACTGATCTGAAAAATCTGGCCGTGTATGGGATTCTTTGTAAGAATTTAAGACACCATGTGTTGACCAGAAATTGGTGGACACGGTTTTCTGATTACACTCCATGTGGTCCAATGAACATGGCATGTGGTCCCTTCAGGTTAATGTTGGGCTATGTACCCCGTACACAGCTTTCCCATCTGGAAACCATGTAACACGGAAACGACATGACGTGTGTCCCACCGAACACGCTGTGTAATAAAAAAATTTCCAAAGTACATTAACATGCCCTATCCCCGGGCGTGTACTTTAGAATGACGGTGAAGAAAAGTACACACTGTGTAGTCAGAACTACACACCGTGTACTCACCCAAATTATGGAAATTATTAAATTTTTTTATTATATTATACAAAACCTTGAGATGTATACCATAGTGCAGGCGTAAAGCTGAAGCACAACACGTGATAAGTGTTTTATATATATGTGTTTAATATAACATCTACGTAACGGACGAGAATTCACCCGGTTGCCTCCAAGGTACAAGTTACATACAAAGATAATTTTTAATGAATTTATTTGTTTAAAATTATGATGAGAATATCAAGGAAGTTCAGAAAATGGTTTAAGATAAAAGGATTGATTAATTAAAGAGAATTAATAGATTCGAGAGAGATTTATCTTAAAGAAGAATGAATAAATAATTGAATGATAGTTTTATTTATGCGTAAATATCGTTGCATGTATGGATGATCATGAGCTAGACCAAGACCTTTGTATGTGAATGGTTTCTTTTAATTAATTTATTTAAATTAAATTTGTTGGCCTATGAGCTATCTCCTCATTAATATGTTGGGCCTGAATGCCCAAGGATTCTTTTATGTAAAAACCCCTTTTACCCTTCACCTGCATGTGAGATAAATGCATATGTAAGGGATGGAGATCCCAAGCTAGTGGAGGAACCTTAAGTCAAGAGCCAAGGTGAAACCAATCCAATGAGATACAAAGGTGGACAGGTGGAAATCTGTAAACATGAACCCGAAAGGTTGAAGGTGTTTCTCCCCTAGGTGTTGGGTTAGTTTATCAACCACTAGATAAACTAGCCAATAGAAAAAGCTCATGATCATACCATATATTTTATTTCTATCAGTTTCATGGTTTATTTATTGTGGGTGTGTTGTCACGATCACACAATTAATGAATTAAATGAGGATGCAAGATGAAACTAAAATAAAAAACGACTTATAAGTAAATATTCTCTTAGACATGGTTAATCACTTAAGTATATCCCACTTAATATTAACAAGCATGTAATCATAGATAATAAAATGTAAATTTATGTATAAGGATAAAATCCTTGAAAATAAATATTAAGTCGGTATAACCTTCTATAAACTTGGTTAGAATTGAACCATAGTTTAAAGTGCTTGACCAACCCTAGTTGGGGTGCTTTCAATTATCGGGGAATTCTAATTCAAGGTTTTGGGTTGACTTGACTTGGTTCAGATAAAGGGTTGACTGCCACTGTAGGACATGGTGTGACCAAGAGGCGAAGGTTGAGGAAATTCAAAATAAAAGGATTTCAGGATTGGGGAGTCCACTCAGCCGAATAAGGAGTTGCGAGTTAATGTAGTTGGAATTTGGAATGCCTACCTAAAACCATTCAAGTTTCTTGACCAAACCTAGTTGGGGTAATGAAAAGGGAAATATGGATCCTTGCCACTGGAATATTCATGCAACATAATATTCCGAAATCAATGGTGAGGGCTATTGGATTTTGATAAAATAGTGGGATACTAATAAGTATTGATTTATTTATTTGTCTCAGTTTTGTAATAAAGTACTAAACCTTTTCTCATCTTAATTTGTAGAAAAAACAAGAAAATGACTTCAAACATATCATTTCAAACCAAACTCGAGAAGGAAAACCATCTCACCGACACCAATTTCCAAGAGTGGCAGAGGCATTTACGCGTTATCCATCGCCACGAGAGGAAATTGTATGTGCTGGAAGAGCCTATTCTAGTTTCACCTAGATAGGAACATCTACCCTTAACTCCCCAGGTATATAAGGACATGGGGCATGACAAACCTATAGTCCTTATGGTGAATAAGAAAAGGAAGGACAAGGAAAAGGGCCCAAAGAATTATAAACGGTCTGAAGCCCCCGAGCACCGTGCCTCCAAGAAGGGGAAGATCCAGAGGCAGGGAAAGGAATGGTAGGTAGTGTGTTTTGCATGTGGCAAGCAGGGCCACTGGAAGAGGAAATGCACCCAAAAGCATTGGGACGCTAATGGTGCAATCATTATAGAGTGTAATCTTTCTATTTCTGCACAATGGGTATTAGATACAGCCTGTGGGGCTCACATCTGTATTCAAATGCAATAACCAAGTAGATTTAGAAAGATTTCCAAAGGAGAGGTGGATCATCGAGCTGCCAATGCCGTAAGGCTGGCTGCGTTGGCTATTGGTGACTACCACCTCTCATTGCCGACTAGGATGATCTTGGTTTTACATAACTGTTATTATGTGCCTAGTGTAACCAAAAACATAATTTCTGTATCTTGTTTGGATATGTATGGATTTATTTTCAAGTTTGGATATAAGGGTTGTATCTTTTATAAAAACAATGTATGTTATGGTATTACACATTTAAATAATGGTTTGTATGTATTAAATTACGAAAACCAAGGGTTGGAAATCGATAAAGAAACAAACTCACATGACTCATACATCACCCAGTTGTGGCATCACTGTCTCAGTCATGTAAATGAGAAGTGCATGACAAAGCTCTTCCAAGATGGCTATTTAGACTCTACTGAGCTAAAACCACTTGATAGATGTCACGCTAGTTTACAAGGTAAAATGGACAAGCCACCTTTCGGTGGAAAGGGTGAAAGAGTCACAAAGATTCTAGGATTGGTAGACACAGATTTATGTGGACCATTTCCAGTAGAAGCTAGAGGTGGATATTTTTACTTCATTACTTATACTGATGATTTGAGTAGATAAGGATTTGTCAACTAAATGAGGTATAAGTCAGAAGCCTTTGAGAAATTTAAGTAATTCATGAATGAAGTAGAGAATCATCTTGGTAAGAAGATAAAGAAACTTCGATAAGATCTAGGTGGAGAATATCTGAACCAAGAGTTCATCGATCTTATACGGGGGTCTGAGATTATATCTCAACTCACTCCTCCTTATACACCACAGTGGAACGATGTTAGTGAATGGAGGAACCAAACCTTGTTGGACATGGTGAGGTCGATGATGAGTTATGCGGATCTTCCATTATCCTTTTGGGGGTATGCATTACAAACTGCAGCATACACATTAAATCGAGTACCAACTAAGGCGACAAATGGAATTCTCTCTGAGTTATGGAATGGAAAGAAACCCATTTTGTCCCATACATGTGTATGGGGATGCGAGGTGTTTGTTAAGGCCTTCTCAGGCAACAAACAAGCACCTCAGGGCACGAAATGTATCTTTATAGGATATCCTAAGGAAACGAAAGGATATTACCTATATAAACCTCAAGAAAAGAAAGTGACTGTCGCTAGACAAGCCATCTTTCTTGAGAGGGAGAATATCCTCAAAAAGGACAGTGGGAGCATGATTGACTTTTACGAAGTTAATGCTCAAGATACACAAGAGTTGGTACAAGAACAAGTTCAACTAGTCCCCATGGAAGAGGTTCCAGAAACACAGGTACTACGTAGGAGCTCAAGAGAGGCAAGGTAACTAGAGAGATTTTGTTTCATAGTCACCGAGTATGGTGATTCATTATTGTTGGACAATGATGATCTCTCTCCTACAAGGAAGCATTAGAAAGATCAGAAGCTGCAAGATGGCTAGAAGCTATGAATTCTGAGATGGATTCCTTGTATTAGAACCAAGTTTGGGTTCTGGTCAATGATCTAGTTGATGTGAATCCTGTTAGAAGAAAATGGGTATTCAAGAGAAAGATGGACATGAAAGGTCAATTTAGCACATATAAAGAAAGGCTAGTGGCTAAAGGATTTATAAATCGTCAAGGAATTGACTATGATGAAACCTTGTCTCTAGTTTCAATGTTTAAATCCATAAGAATCATACTTTACATAGCATCTTACCATGACAATGATATTTGGCAGTTGTATGTCACAAAAGAATTCCTTAACGAGAACCTTCAGGAAGATGTCTATATGATACAACCAGAAGGTTTTGTGAAACCAGGTGAAGCCAAACGGGTTTGCAAGTTCCAGAAATCCATTTATAGATTGAAGCAAGCATCTATGTCATGGAACATTCAATTTGATGAAGACATAAAAGAATTTGGTTTCATTAAGAATGAATGTGACCCATGTGTTTATAAACGGTTTAATGGGAATGCTATTGTTATCCTAGTAGAATATGTTGATGACATATTGCTTATTGGAAACGACGTACCAACCTTACAGTCAGTTAAGGACTGGTTGAACAAGTGATTATCCATGAATGATTTAGGTGAAGCATCCTACATTCTAGGGATCAAGATCATTCATGATAGATCCAAGAGGCTTCTTGGACTATGTCAGGGTACATACATTGACCAGATACTAAAGAGTTTTAGTATATAACAATACAAGAGGGGATTGGTTCTAGTGTCACATGGCCTATATCTTTCTAAAAAAATGTGTCCTCATACACAACATGAGAAATATGGAATGAGTAAGATACCATATTATTAGGCTATAGGATCCATAATGTATGCCATGTGATGTACCATGCTTGATGCTGCCTATGCACTAAGCATGGTAGGCATATATCAAGAAGAACCAGGGGAACAACATTGGACTACTTTTAAGACTATCCTTATGTATCTTAGAAGAACTAAAGATATGTTCCTGGTGTATGGAGGAGACAAGGAGCTTGTCATCAGAGGGTATGCTGATGCTGGTTTTCAGACAGATCAGAATGATTTGAAGTCGTAATCAGGATATGTTTTCTGTTTCGATGGAGGAGCTGTGAGCTGGAAGAGTTCAAAGCAGCTAGTTTTCACCGATTCTACAGTGGATTCTGAATATATAGAGGCTTCTGATGTACCCAAATAAGCCTTCTGGATTCATAACTTTGTCCAGGAGCTTGATTTGGTGCCTAGTGGTAAAGATCCCATTAAATTGTATTGTGATAATACTGCAGTGGTGGCTCTTGAAAAAGTACCAAGGTCACATCAACAATGAAAGCACATACTCCGGAAGTATAACCGCTTGAGGGATTTATATCAGAGGGGTGAAGTTGCTGTGAGCAGAGTGTCCATGGAAGAGAACGTGGTGGAACCCATGAATAAAGGCCTATATCAGGAGAAGCATGAATATCATGTCAGATCTAGCGGGTTAAACGTTGTTAGCAGTTGGCTCTAGTCCAAGTGGGATTCTGTTGGAGTTGGTGGTCTAGAACCAACTAATTTGTACGTTATTCATTAATAAAAGTGTTATCACATCTTGATTGTTCTTCTGCAACACAATGCATGTGATAATGTCCTAATGACAACTGTTTCATTAAAGGGTCATAGCGGATCCCTGCTATGATGAGAACCCAGAAGTGACATAACACTATTCTTGAATATATGTTCTATGCCCAGATGATATTATTTGAGGGACACAAATAATACTGGTCATTAGGGGTGAGGAATCATTAAAATTTGAGGCACCTTCTCATGGTGTGCGCCCGTGGTAATATCCAGGAGGATATTATGAGAACGAGACTGGCCAGTAGGAAATCCACATTTCATAGTGTCATTGGATGTTCCTATCTACAGACACGTGTATTGTTCCTTAGACTTTATGATTATTATTAATGGGTATTAAAACTCACGCACTTAGATGTATTAACGAAAACATTGACGACACATTGTTCGCAGCGAGATAGGATACATTGGATGCGTCATGAGTAATTCTGCATTAATAGATAATGCGATATAGGATTTTTCCTTTCTGTTCCATAACAGAAGTAGATATCTTACGCCCTTTGATGGAACTGATATAGCCTAAATAAATCCATGGCCATGGTAAGGTATGGGTGAGTTCAGATCCGAGAAGTCAAAGAAAGAATAATCGAGCACATGTGTTGATGGAACTAGCATGCAACCCGCTTGATTAGAGATATTGAGACAAAGAGATTATATTAAATGGTAAGCATTCGTAAGAGGCGACACGTCATTTTTTTGTTATCTTATTTCTATATGGGTTCCGTGGCATGTTTCTAGATGCTAACCTTGGACTTTAGGTAGGATCCGCCTAATGCCACTGAGAAAGAGGCCTACAGGTTCACACACTTAGTGTGTCAATGTATCTCAGTCAAATATTAGTTTGAGAAGTTAAATAAATATTATTACCGACTGCGGTTTAATAATTATTTAAGGATGCATGATCACATTTATTTCAACACTAGTTATTTGAGAGAATATATTGTGTGTGAAATAATATATTTATTAGCGAGTAATGCAGTTATATTTATTTAAGAAATAAATAGCTATTACTCAAGGTCTAATAAATGTGGTGGAGAAAAATGGAAAATAAATGTACACGCCGTGTATATTAAATATACATGCTGTGTAGTTTTAAGGAAAACAAGTACATGCCATGTATTAATTATTACACACCGTGTAGTTTTCCAGTCAGGATTTTGAGGATATAAAATTGTTTTATTAAATGATATTTATTATAATTAGCGTGGTTGCATGTCAAGGAATTAATAATTTGACATGTGGTTTCTGTAACAACCCGATATTTTATGAGAATTATTATTTTTAATTTCATTGATGTCTTATGTTATACACTACACTAAAATTATCTTGCACTATACGCAACACCGTATTAGCTTGCAGTATACGCAACACTATTCTTGGCTCTTGTTACACACAATTTCAAGTTCTTTTTGTGGAAAGTCTTTTACGCAACATTAAGTATAGATTTTGTTTAATGTATAAATAAAATATTTTTTGATTATGTTATACGCAACACCAAACAGAGCTTTCACTACACACATCCTTGACTAGGCTTTCATTAAACGCATTGAAGGCCTTCCTCGATAGCATGTGTAGTACGCAATACTGAGTTTCACAAAACGATATATTATTATAATAATATTATGAACTAGCCGTTAGGAATAGTAATACCCACCTTTTGAAATTTTATAAATTTTATGTTTCACAATGGACTTCATTTTTGGATTCGGAATATCGAAATTAGCCTAGGGTGAATTTTTGGTATTTTTCTAAAAACTTTCAATTTTTTATGAATAGTGAAAACATTGGGTTACTATTTAAAAACGACTTTTTATATAAATAATTATTTATTTTATTTAAATTTATTTTAGTTAAAAATTAATACATAATACCTATATAAGTTCAATGTAATTCATTGAAGTCATATTATAATAATTTTAGATATATAAAAATTTTATTGAACTTTTCACCGTCTTTTACCGACCTCCTAGGAGAGTTTGATAATTTACATAAAACATAATTTTACCACTTCTGTGAGTGGAATTTCGAAAATCCAAGAGACACGGTTATTATCAAGGAGTAAAATGTGGTTCAATAAGATAATAATATTTTTTTGGTGTATAGTAATTTTTTACTTTTATTTACCACAGTTAAAAGTAAATAGGGTAATTAAGGGAAAAATGATATTATTATAACCCTAACACATGTCCTAATTAGATTGGATAAGTGTAGTTCAACCAAAAAAACATTTGGGATAAAATATTACCCTTTAGGTCCACTTGGATTATATTAGGACATTTATTATTATTTTATTTAAAGAAGAATTAAAATAGTTAAAATCAATGTTTAATAACTAAAACATTTTTAATATAGGGTTATCCATAAGATAAATTCCACTATAAATATTCATTAGAAATATAACAAGATTTCCTACATAATGGTATTTTATTTATACTTTTTAGATATTAAATAATTTAATTTATTTATGACACAATGATGATGTGGTAATTACCTTATTAATGAAATATTAGTATAATTGATGTTATAAATACCCAAATAAAAGTAATTTTAGAGTTTCTATGAATTCCAATAAAATCTAGGTTAATATGACATGTTATTAGTGATTTAATTAACTTTTTAGGACTAATCATGCTTTTATGATTTTCAAAAAAATAATGTACCAAATAGTTTTAAAATTGACATAAAATAGTTTTTTAAAACAAATATTATATTATTAATTATTATTTTATTCCTAAAAATATTCAGTTTGGCCAAATGACTTAGGTAAGGATATATATATTAATAATGAACAAATTGGGGTTCGTTTGTCTTGTTATAGTATGTTTATTAACTATATAGTGTAAGAAAACAAAAAGACACGGTAAAAGTTAAATTATTTAACTTAGTGTTAAATCAAAAAGATAAGGATAAAATAGTAACCTAAACTTGTCTAAAATTTGTTGGTTGAGAGGATTTAGAACCATAACCACATTATATTATAAATAAATAAATTTGGAGCTATTAAAAACCGAATATGACTTTATTATAAAATAATATTTTATGTTTTCCTAAGTTTCCCCTCTCCTCCCTTATAAAAAGGGCACCCCTTCCCTCTTCTCCTCACACCCTTTTGAGCCTTGAATCTCAGCCAACCCCTGCGAATTACACTTCCCAAACTCTCTAGTTATATCATAGAATTTATTTTCTTCTCAAAATACCAACTCTAGTGCTTTAATAAGAAGATTAAAGGAGGTGCGTCGAGGAAGAGGTAATCTCTTCTACCGATTCTTTCAAGTTTTCTTTATTCTTCAACTTCTTCTTATTTAGTTTTTTCATTATAAAGTAATAACATCAGTATTACTAATATACTTATATGTTATTATAAATATTAATCAACCCCATTTTACCTTCTATCGATCCCACGGAAAATGAAATCACCGCGCGTGCGTACATACGGAATACCGTTTCCACGCCGTGGTGTAATATGTTTTTCCACCACAACCTTTCTTGGATGAGTATAATGGTGTAAAGAATAACTATATAAGCTTATTATAACATCATAATGATTCTAAGATATTATATCATCCACTAAAATTCAATCAATAAATATGGGAACGATATCATTGCTCCTGCGTACGTACAGATTACCGTCTGCACGACGCGATGAGATTCATTTTCCATGTTAACAATTCAAGAATGGTTATAAAGAATATATAATAAGTAATCATGAAATATATGAAATAATGATGCTACTGGATTTATGTATATATATATATATATGTACTTCATCTACTAAATTCCATTCAATTCAATAAGGAAACGAAAAACAACGTTCATGCGTACGTACAACCTACCGTCTCCATGAACGGTGTATTTCTTTATATATGTATATTCTGAATATATATTATATATAAATAATGTATTATATTCTATAATTAAGTAATCATGATCTATGTAATCATATTAATAATTACAAGTCAAAACACGGACGATAAATGAAACGATTTTACCCAAAACACTGCTTTAACATGGAATTGACAAATGAACGGATATTATAAAGTCGTAAGTGAATCATATATGATATCATAAATATTATTATGGTTCTATTAAAAGTTAATAATATGTTTAAACCCAGTATACAGGAGTCTCAGACACATATGGAATAAATTGGACATAAGGTAAGGGATAATTATTCCAATCTCATTCTTATCTGAGATTGTTTATTTATAAGTTTTTACTGGGGTTGTGTTTTTTATCCATGTCCATATGTTCTCATAATGTTTTTATAAAATGTTTAATTTTTTATCTGTATTTTTAAAGACATTTTTACCCTTTTTTACTTTTACCAAATCGTATTGAAGGAATCTTTCTTTTGTTTACCATACGAGGTACATTTTGACTTTTCTGACAAATTTACGGGGAGAATGTTTTTTAACTTATACGGAATGAATGGATTTTTATAGTTTTACAATGCCTTATTTTTATGAAGCTTACTCTACATGATTTCATGACTATTTTCACCAAAATCACTTTCCTTTAAAATTGCATGGAATTTTGTGAAATGAAAATGATTTTGAAGAAGAAAGGATATTTTCCTCAGGAACTCATTTGAAGTGTTTTATCAAAACCATTTTCCATATAAGATGGCATTATTTAATATGTGTATGTTTCAAGTATATTTTATCTATGATTTATATGGCTTCAATTTTCTTCTGAAGAAATGATATCCATTTTTTTGGATTATGTTATGATGGGATGATGTTTATGAATCCCATTTTATACATTGAGTAATGATGAATGATTTATGTTCATGTTGTGGCACAAGTAAGAATGATTTAATTATGAGATGGGTGGGACCTATATCTCCCTCCAATGCATTGGGTAAAGATTTATATATCATGAGATAGACATGGGTGGAACGGTATGTTAATCCGGTTCAGTGTTACAGGACTAAAACGAGGAGTGAACTCGATTTAGAAATTGACATTGTCCTCTAAGATAGTCCTGGAAATGAGTCTTGACTAATAAGAAATGATTATATATGATTATGAGTGTATGCCACAAAGTTTCATGTTTTAAGATATGAATATTTGGATTACATTTCACTATTATGATTGATCCCATGTCATGATATTATGATCTCTTTTGCAGGATAATATTTTCAAAATGTTATGTTCTTAAAAATATGATATGATTGATATTTCTTTCGTTTACACTTACTGAGCATTTGAGCTCACCCTTTTGTATGTTTTCTTTTCCCCAGGTCTGGAAGAAGGGTATTAATTAGAATATTCTCAAAGGGACTCTAGATATGATGAAATACATGGGAGACAACGTAGATGATTTATGAACCATTTGTTTATGTTTCCCAGTTTATAAAGAAACTATACCGATACGGTCCTTTCATGGTTTTGTTATATGTTGTAATAAGTATGCTTTAATTCTGAAGTAATAACAATGTATGTAAAGTATGGGTCGTTATAGTTGGTATTAGAGGAAAGGTTTAGTCAGCCTTTGGGAACTAGGATCTGAGAACATTAGTGAGATCCCTAGAGATATTTCTAGGGTATGCCTAGGGATGTCCCTAAAGTTATGTATAAGATTAGGTTATAGTCCCTCAATTAAGGTAACGATATTATAATTAAACCTAAGATGTTTTATATTGAAGTTATTTCCCCTTGATTATGATTTTGGCCTCTCACACTATTCTTTTTGGGCATTAGAAAATGGCTTGAAACAAGAAGATTCACGATAATGGAGGATATGATGGACAATGGAATGATATTATTCATGAGAAACCAAATGAAATTGGTTATGAAAGTCCACATATCGTTATTATGCCTCATCAGCAATCTCATAATATGATAAATAATTTAAACATTGGTAAGTTTCCTGACTCAACTAATAAGAGAAAGATGGAGTTTTTTGATGATCATAAAGGAAAGAAAGTTCAATTTTTCTCATTTAAGTCATGTGGGAAGAGGTATCAGGGAGAATGTTTCAATGGAACTGGAAGATGCTTTGGGTGTGGAAAAGAAGGAATCAAAGCAAGTAATTTTAAAGAAAAAGGTTCAGTTAACACCATGGACAAGGATAATGGTATTGCTATGACATCAAAAATGGTTATGTGTTTTAAATGTGGAATGTACAGGCAATATGCAAAGCAATGCCCTAAGGGAAAATCTCATAAAGAGAATAAACATGGTTATATGGGTAGTATATATGTGGATGATGATGAAGAGAATAAAAATGATATATGAGATGGAAGAAATGATGAAGCTCATCTAGTGGTTTAAGAAGGTAGTGTAATGATTGTATGTTTATCAAGATTAATGTATGGTACTATGAAATAAAGAAAAATCTAAGGATTGTTACACTGTTGCCTTTGCTTGAGTTTTGAAAATATATGGAGAATGGTACAAGTAACCATGAACGGTTATTCAAATATTTTTTGGAAATCACCTAATATGCACATAAAGAATGGATAAGGAGATAATGAAATGTTTGAAATTATTAATGAGCTCATGACTAATATAAGGAAAAAGTGATATCATGGTTTGAGTATATAGAATTTTTGGGATTTTGGTATATGTAAAGAGTTAACTTGTGATAGCATTCATGCTTTCACTATGGTTCAAGAGAATACATGATTAAGGTATTCACATTTTTGGAATGTGTCCAACAAGATATATCGTATGATATTTGGGGGATAAATGATTGTATTCACATGCTCGGTAGATGGCATTTCAAGTAATTGTTTTCTTTAAAATATGAGCTTGGAAAGAACTATTTTGGATAACCTTAAAGATTAGAATGAATTAAGTTCGACATAAGTTAGTATTGTTTAAGGATAGAACTATTTTCTATTATATTGCAGGAATGTTATTATAATGTAGTTTTAGGAATATGGACAACCCGCAGGACGAGCGATGACCCATCGCGTCAGACAAGGCTGTTGGAATCGAACCCACAACCGAAGTGCGACAGGACTTTATTTCCTACCACTGGCCTACAGGAAGTCCCTAGATAGTAGAAACTAGTTTTATTAAGCAGTACAATTAATAAAGTATAAGTCCATTTTTGGAATCATATATGATTAACCTCACCATAGATAGACTTATGTATATTTGATAACTTTTGCTAACCTTTTGTTTGAGACAAATGGAATGACCCATCATTGTATCACATGATCTGCTAACACTTCACGAATGACAAATTCAACATTATTTCTTTAAGAGATGAAGTGGAAAATCTTCATGGAATGACCAACTGTGAGATTATACCGAAATAAAGTAAGTATTTATTCTATTTCAAATTTTTTAACTTTAGGAAAATGAACTTGAAAACCAAAAATGTTTTCATAGTGCCCTTATATCTGATGAATCTGATGATACCTTAGATCATCACAAATTTATGGCTTTGTGATTGTTGTCTTTTTCATATCCATGTTCTCTACCACTCTCCATCAGAACATGATGGTTAGAATTATCTTCCATATCCATATTTTCACCTATGTTATCCTATGTGGAAACCCAGTGATTATTTAATTTGGGTAACCATTACGTTTTATAATTTATTTTTTTAATGAATAGTTTTGGTATTCCATTTTACGATGTGGGTTTCTATGAAAGAAACTTTCAAGTAGTAAACCATTTATAACCCGGACGAATTTCAAGGGCGAAATTCATTTTAATGGGGGTAGAATGTAACAAACCGAGATTTTGTGAGAATTATTCTTTTTAATTTTATTGATGACTTGTGTTGTAAGATACAAAAAAATTATCTCGCACTATACGCAACACCGTATTAGCTTGCAGTATATGAAACACTATTCTTAGCTCTTGTTAAACACAGTTTCAAGTTCGTTTTGTGGAAATTATTTTACGCAACATTAATTATAGATTTTGTTTAATGTATAAATGAAATATTTTTTGATTATGTTATATGAAACACCAAACGGAGCTTTCACTACACGCATCCCTTACTTGGCTTTCATTACACACAATCATGACCTTCCTCGATAGCGTGTGTAGTACGCAATACCGAGTTTCACTAAACGATATATTATTATAAAATTATTATGAACTAGCCGTTATGAATAGTAATACCCATTTTTTAATATTTTATAAATTTTATTTTTCAAAATGGACTTCATTTTTGGATTCAGAATATCGAAATTACCCTAGGGTGAATTTTTAGTATTTTTCTAAAAACTTTCACTTTTTTATGAATAGTGAAAACACTGGGTTACTATTTAAAAACCGACTTTTTATATAAATAAATATTAATTTTATTTAATTTTATTTTAGGTCAAAATTGATACATAATACCTATATATGTTCAATGTAATTCATTGGAGTCATAATATAATAATTTTAGACATATAAAAATCTTATTGAACTTTTCACTGTCTTTTACCCACCTCCTAGGAGAGTTTGAAAATTTACATAAAAATTAATTTTACCACTTCTATGAGTGGAATTTCATAAATCCGAGAGACACGGTTAATATCAAGAAGTAAAATGTTGTTCAATAAGATAAAAATATTTGTTTGTGAATAGTAACTTTTTACTTTTATTTACCACGGTTTAAAGTAAATAGGGTAATTAAGGGTAAAAATGATATAATTATTACCCTAACACATATCCTAATTCTATTCGATAAGTGTAGTTCGAAAAAAAAACCATAGGGATACAATATTACCCTTTAGGTCCACTAGGATTAGATTAGGACATTTATTATTATTTTATTTAAAGAAGAATTAAAATAGTTAAAATCAATGTTTAATAACTAAAACATTTTTAATATAGGGTTATACATAAGATAAATTAGACTATAAATATACATTAGAAAGATAAAAATACTTTATACATAATGGTATTTTATTTATAATTTTTAGATATTAAATAATGTAATTTATTTATGACACAATGATGATGTAGTAATTACCTTATTAATGAAATATTAACATAATTCATGTTATAAATACCCAAATAAATGTAATTTTAGACTTTTTTAATTCCAATAATTTTATAGGTTAATATTTCATGTTATTTTTGATTTAAGTAAATTTTTTAGAACTAATAATGCTGTTATGAGTTTCCAAGAAATCATGTACCAAATATTGTCAAAATTGACATAAAATAGTTATTAACACAAATATTATATTATTAATTGTTATTTTATTTTTAAAAATTTAAGGTTCGGCCAAATTACATAGATACGGATATATATATTAATAATGAAGCACTTGGGGTTCGTTTGTCTTGTTATAGTATGTTTATTAACCATATAGTGTAATAAAAAAAAGATACGATAAAAGTTAAATTATTTAACTTAGAGTTAAATCTAAAGGATAAGGATAAAATAGTAACCTAAACTTGTCTAAAATCTATTGGTTGAGAGTATTTCGACCCATACACACCTTATATTCTAAATAAATCAATTTGGAGCTATTAAAAACCGAATATGACTTTATTGTAAAATAATTTTAAAGTTTTCCTAAGGTGCGCATCTCCTCCCTTATAAAAAGGGCACCCCTTCCCTCTTCTCGTCACACCCTGTTGAGCCTTGAAGCTCAGCCAAACCCTGCCAATTCCACTTCCCAACCTCTATAGTTATATCATAGAGGTTCTGGTATTCCCAGATACCATCTCTAGTTCCCTAATAAGAAGTTTAAAGGATGTGCGTCGAGGAAGAGGTAATCTCTTCTACTGATTCTTTCAAGTTTTCTTTCCTCTTCAACTTCTTCTTATTTAGTTATTTGATTATATAGTAATAAAATAAGTATCAATAATATAATGATATGTTATTATAAATATGAAACAACCCCATTTCACCTTCTATCCATCCTACGGAAAACGAAATCACCGTGCGAGCGTACGTATGGAATACCGTCTCCACGCCGTGGTGTAATTTGTTTTTCCACCACCACCTTACATGGATTGGTATAATGGTGTAAAGAATAAATATATATGATTATTATATCATCATACTGATTCTAAGATATAATACCGTACACTACAATTCTAATCAATAAATATGAGAATGGTATCATCGCTCGTGTGTACGTACGAATTACCGTCTCCACGACGCGATGAGATTAATTTTCCATGTCAAAAAATCAAGAATGATTATAAAGTATATATAATAAGTAATAATGAAATATATGACATAATTATGCTACCGAATATAAATATAAATATATATATGTCATCTACTTAATTCGATTCAATTCAATAAGTAAATGAAAAACAACGTTCATGCGTACGTACGGCCTACCGTCTCTATGAACGGTGTATTTCATTATATATGTATATTCTGAATATATATTATATATAAATAATGTTTTATATTTTGGAAATAATTAATCATGATCTACGTAATCATATTAATAATTACAAGTCAAAACACGGACGATAAATGAAACGATTTTACCCAAAACGCTGCTTAAACATGGAATTGACAAATGAACTGATAATATAAAGTCATAAGTGAATTATATATGATTTATTAAATATTTTTATGGTTCTGTTACAAGTTATTAATATGTTTAAAACCACTATATAGGGGTATTGGACCCATACAGAAGAAATTGGACATAATGTAAGGGATAATTATTCCAATCTCATTCTTATCCGAGATTGTTTATTCGTAAGTATTTACTGGGGTTGTGTTTATTATCAATGTCCATATGTTCTCAGAATGTTTTCATAAAATGTTTACTTTTCTTCCCTATATGTTTAAAGACATTTTTACCCTTTTTTTACTTTTACCACATCGTATGGAAGGAATCTTTTTTTGTTTACCATACGAGGTACTTTTTTACTTTTCCGACAAAAGTAAGAGGAGAATGTTTTTTTAACTTATACGAAATGAACTGATTTTTACAGTTTAATAATGACTTATTTTCATGAAGCTTACTCTACAATATTTTATGAATATTTACAACAAAATCATTTTACTTTAAAATTACATGGCATTTTGTGAAAAGAAAATGATTTTGAAGAAGAAAGGATATTTTCCTCAAGAATTCATTTCAAGTGTTTTATCAAAAACATTTTCCATATAAGATGGCATTATTTCATATGTTTATGTTTCAAGTATAATTTCTATATGATTTACATGGATTCAATTTTCTTATGATGAAATGATATCCATTTTTTTGGATTATTTTATGACGGGATGATGTTTATAAATCCCATTTTATACTTTGGGTAATGATGAATGATTTATGTTCATGTTGTGACACATGTAAGAACGATTACATTATGAGATGGATGGGAAATATATATCCCTCCAATGCATTGGGTAAGGATTTATATCTCAGGAGATAGACATGGCTAGAATGGTAAGTTAATCTAGTCCAGTGTTACTGGACTAAAACGAGGAGTGAACTCGATTCAGAAAGGGACTTTGTCCACTAAGATGGTCTTGGAAGAAATTCCTTGGCTAATATGGAAATCATATCATGTGATTAATGTTTTCCACAATTACAAGTTTTATTCCACAGATATTTTATCATGATTGATGTTCCATTATGATCTATGCCTTATGTACTGCCATGTTTTATGGAATTGCTCAATATTTTGATGTTTAAACATTATGTTCATGTTTTTATGTTCAAATGTATATGGTTTATTTTATTTTCTCCATGATTACCCTTACTGAGAATTTGAGATCACCCTTTATATGTTTTATTTTCCCCAGGATATAAAGAAAGGTTTTCGGTAAGAAAACAAATGGGGACGATCTTTATGGTAGATGTTGAAGATCTTTCACCATGATTAAAAGATTATGTTCCGAGTTTCCAAAGAAACTAAAATATTATGGTCCTTGTGTGTTTGTTTTTGTTATGTATTAAGTATTCCACAAAAGTAAAGTAATTTATATGTAAATCATGCTTTGGGTCTCTACAGTTTCTATAAGAATTAATGAAATAAATAAAACATGTAACACATTTATTTATTGTCATAACTCTATTAACCTCAAACCCGATTATAAATATCCTCACAACCCCAACACTTTTCCTGAGACATTGTTGTGCACAACAGATTTGGAAATACTCTCAATACAAGAGAGTATTCCCTTTCCACCAAGAACTCCCTCATGTTTTGAGAGCGAGATCCTTCACCGGATCAAGGCGGCCCAAGGCAGACATCGCAAGCGAAGGTTCTTCCGCGCTAGCACTCGGAGATCCCTTCGGCGACATCCAGAGATACGTGGAGAATGTGTGGATCATCGGTAGAGGAATCATATACTTGGATTCTAGATGCAAAAACGGATCATAGGATCCGGACCGGAGACATCAATGAAGAAATAATTCCACCGAGGCAATTCTTGTGAATTAATTAAATTAATTATAACCAACATATAATGATCCTATCTCAATGGTTCCAGGACTCTTCTTTTCTTTTTCGTTCTTCATCCCATTCTGAAGATCCAGTGTTTTATATCTTGATGGATCTCGGATTGATCTTTGTTTAAAGCTAAAATTAAAGTCAGAAAATCCCACCAATGCGCTTCCACTGTGCCCAGAACCTACAGATAGTATATAGTATTTTTAAATTTTCTAATATGTGTCATTTTTATTATCCAACATACCATGTAATTTTATCTTTAGAGCTATTTTTGTTCTTTTATATTTTTTTAGATTGATTTTATTTATGGATATAATTTTGTTTCTATTCCTTTCTATTTGATCTTCTTATTGTGTTTCGATATAGATGTCCAATGTATGGATGTACCATGTCTAGTTCTTGGTAAAAATTCACTACTTTTTGAATATTACTGATCTATGTGAAAACATTCTCAGTGATTTTATTAAAATTCCATGATAATTTTTCCCAATCCATGGGAATAAATAACACACCTTGGGTCATGTAACAGGTTAGATTAGGTGCATGGAAAAAGGATTTCTGGGGTTGGTTCATGAAAAGTAGTATCAAAGAATAGTTTCTTAAGAGGGAATAAGTTTTTGATGATCCATTTACATGTAGGATTTTTGGTATATAAGATATAAGATCATCCAAGATTAATACGTATAATATAATAAGTTTTCTAATCAACACATCTCATAATGTATCTTAATTTACCATGGGATGTAGAGATTTGAGTCTTGTTTTTTTTTATCATTTTTTAATGGTTCTCTTTGTCTAATTTTGATTTAAATTTATAATGTTTTAATTTTTTTGAGTGTATCATAGTTTTTTGGGGGATGTTTGAGTTTTGGAACGAAAATGGGACACAAAATAGACATTCACGGTTTCCTTGCATGATTTTTAATCATATGATTCCCATGAAAATGGATTTCTGAGGCTCTTAGGGGAATGCCATGTGGCTTGTCAAACCATGATGTGAAACCATGCACAACCACTAACCATTATATATATATTTTTTATTTTTATACATTTTCCTTTCACATCACATTGGGTATTGTGTAATTATTAATTGATATGTATTATAAATATTTTTTATGGTATGTTAATATTATTTGGTTTATATTTTATTAATGTTTTATAGTGGAAAATATTTTTTAAAAGGGTAATGGTTGGTTTTAGAAACATTTTAAGAAGTTTTAGAAAAATTATTTAAAAAAATGGGATGTTTTTAATATTAAAATGGTTGTGTTAAATAAAATCAGATTTAAAACTTGAATTTAGGTTATGTTCCATGGTTTTTGAAGATAATTGAAAGGAGAAATTATAAATTTTTAATTTAAAGTGGTTCCTTTAAAAGGGTGTCTATTATTTGATCAGGCATGTTCTTTTTGTTGTAGTGAGTTGAAATTTAAATTTTTTTTGATTTAATATTTTTTTTTATTTAGAATATTCTTCATATAATGTTCTCAAGGGATCATAAAAAATACATATTGGGAGCGTTCATCAGTCTAGTGACTCTCAAGGTTTATTCATATTTCTTCTTGCTATCGAAACTACCAACACACTATATAGAGTTGTAGAGGAATCCTCTTAGTTGTTTTCAATTTTCATCCATGGTGACCAAGGACCTCATGATTTTATGCATTAGCTATAAAAATTGAAATGAGTCTTTAATTTTTTGAAAACTCTAAAGGCCTTTTGAGTGAACATGATCTTATACTTGTCTGAAGGTATAATTATATATTAGTGTTGGATCAACATTATACTTCAACAATAAAGTTGTATGTCTTGAAACTTTTTTATGACCATGTTTTTTCAGTTGATCTTTATTATTATGTTGAATGTAGAGTGAGAGATGGTGCTTAGGAACATAAAGTATGGTGAACAGATGATGTATTCTACAAATTAATTTAATAAATTAGCCCCTTTATGTCCTGACTTAGTGTACAATGACACATTAATGGGTCCACTTTTTAGGAAGGGTATTCATCATGAGATAAGTGCTATAATTACTTTATTTAATCCATATTTGTTTGAGTATGGGATAAATACGGCCATGATGGTGGAATTGATATAATGTGGCCACCCTAGATGATGTGGTGACTATATTATTTTTAGTCTTAGTGAAGGATTGATGTATTATGAGATGTGGATGTAAGATGAAAATGAATTAAGGAACCAGAGTTACTTGAGGGGATCTTCTTCTTCTGCTTTCATTCCTTTTTTACATAAGAATTCCACTCATGTGCTATTAGTATGGTATGTTTTAACACTATATTCCCTCATTATCAATGTTCCTAAAAACCAATAATATATATGGCCACTAATGAAATCATCAGATGTTATGACAATTTTATTTTTGTTGGAATAAGGAATATTTATCATAGCTTGAATCTCAATGGGGGTCTAACCTATATTCTTCTAGGTACCTACTCTCTTGTTCTCCATTATTTATTTTTTCTTTTCTAATTATTGATCCATGTTTTTTATCTTAGGTTATTTAAATATTTATGCTATTTTGGAGACATGCATATCTATTTTGATGGTATTATTTATGTGGTGGTTTGTTCAGTGTTTTTTTGGTTCCCTTTGTTAAAAGGGGAAGGTGGGTTTTTTGGTGTCTTTTCCTAGGACCATTGGTGTTGTTTTACCCACCCTGATGAGTGGAAGCCTTTTAAAATGGTAAAACATCTTAAAAGTCTTAGTTATTGAATCCTCCAATTTTAGTAATCCACCTTTTTGTCTTATTAGGTTTCTTATATCAATTATGTGGTTTCTTATGTGTTTTTGTTTCTTCAAGGTATTTTATATGATCTATAAAGGTATCATGTTTTACTATATTTTTCGAACATCAGGTCACTATTTGGGATTTTAGTGACATTATGGGGGCATAAAGTTTTATGTTGGGGATAATTTTCACACAAAAAATATCACTTTACTCATTATAATATTTTTATTGGTTTTATTCATTTTATTTACATAAAACTTTCAAATATTATTGTACTGGGGTTGGGGTAATTATTTGCACATAGTTAGTAATAACCATGAAATAATCCATGAAAAATCGTATAATTTTTCTAGTTATAATTCAAAAAAATGTCACATGGTTTTCAAAACCATGATTCTAAACAATAAAAATTTCTAGTTGTGTCTAATGGAGGCACACAGTTTGGTAGTCTATGCAGATAAAATGAGTTACATTCTTGAATTTTTAATTTCGGTGAAAATTCCACCATATTCTCCTTTATTTTAACTTGCATCACCCCTCTTATTCTCCCATTCATTTTACTCAACCATAGGAACACATGGGGGGGGGGGGTAATTTTTAATACTTGTGGATTTGGTTCCAAGTGTGTAAAGATTCCTCTTCAATAATTTCTCTCTTTACATTTGGAGGATTCTTTTCATTTGTTCTTGTTCCAAATTGGAATTTAAATGATTTCCATTTCTCGATAAAATCCTTGTGATTCATTAATTTTCCTAAACATTTTTTATTTACAATTTTATTGTCAGTTGATTCTCTAGATATCTATAAGGTTTTCTAAAAGGGTATGGGTATTTCAAATGATGGGTTTAATACCAAATTGTTTTTACATGGTAATTTCTATGAGTATTAAGGGAGTTATTGTTTGGAAAATTTATTTAAGTATATTTTAATGCGTTTTTGAGTTTTGTGTGTGTTGTTTAATGATTATTTTTATCATGGTGTTTGTGTAATTAGTCGATGAGTTTGCAACCAATTATTCTGTGGTTTCAATGATTTATTTTGTTTTTAAGGATGGTTATTTTATTTTGTTTTAATAGGTGTTTTCTAATGTAATTTAATTTAAAAAACTCATTTTTATATAAGAGATATATATTAGTTTATATATATGACTAAATACCCATATATATATGTTTATGTAAATATAAAAACACATAGATTTATATATATATGTAACCATTATTTTGAATTTTTTTTATTTTGTAACTTGTAAAGGATATTTCAAAATAGTTTTCATTTGGAAATTTCCTTTTAATAAGATTTTGGATAAATTATGTTTAGTTTCAAAATTTAAGGCTGTTTAGAAATTTATATAAATGGATTTTCCAAAATGAGTATCAATGTTGACTAAATCCCCATTTATTTTATGGTGAAAAGAGTATTATGATTGAACATGTTCGTTGTTTTTATTTATTTGAGTTTGAATATGGGATTTAGTGAGAAGTGTGTGCGAGTTTGGGTTATTTTTTTCACGGTAATAGAATTAATTGTATTATATTATTTGTGTTTGTATGATATGGAACACATCCTTTCTCACCCTATATTACTAATATCATGGGGATCCTAGGTGTCATAGTGTGAGATTAAGATATAGTTACGATATAGTCTTGATTACACTGGCTTGAACCCCCTTGTGTAGTTTTCATCTTAACCCTAGTGGAAGGCCAATGATGAGACTAGTTGAGATCATTTGATGGGATACAGAATTGGAATGCTTATATATTAAAAAGATGATTTCTCCCAAGTATATATAGTGTCATAAAACTGGATTTTTAGGAGTTTCCCATGATTATATACATTTAAATTTAACTTTTCATATTTACTATATTTATTTGTTGGTTTTTGTTACTAGTTCCCCTACACGATTTCATTTATAATATTATTTTTTTGGACTCTACACTTTATACATGATTTAATTATCCAGTTAAATGGTTCTCTCAGTTTATTATTTAGGTCCTTTCTTATATTGTTTTAAATAAATGGTTTAAAAAGGTATTTTCAATGTTATGTTTTAAAAGGAATAATTTATAAAATTAATTATTATTAATATTGTTTTGTACTGGGTGGATTTATTTAAATTTTAAGAAATTGATTTTGACCCCTCAATAAATACTGATATTAGTTTTGAGGATGGAGAGTGACCTTATACTCATTAGGAGGCGGTTTCTTGTATTTCTGACTTTTTTGTTTCATTTCTATACCATATATATTGACTTTTTATTGCATATTTACACCCATAACTACTCTATTATATATGTATGATATATATTTTTAATGGATATTCATTTCTGGCCTTGATTTCTATTTGATCTATATATATTACTTCATCATGTACAACCATTGCATGGATGCACCTTAAAGAATTCAATGAAAATTCAACTGGTTGTCCAATATTATTTATCTAAGATAAATTCTTCCAAATGAGTTTTTTCAAATGATTTGGAACTTGTTTCCAACTCATGGGGATTGGGTTCTTCCTCTAGGCCTTGGAAAAGGTCCACTCGGGTGCCCATATTTAGGGGGAGCTATGTTGGTCAGTGAATTGCATGTAAGTGTAAGTATTATTAAATTTTTATGTTATATTATTATATCTATTCTAAATTATTATCCAAGAATGATTTTAATAAAATGAATAAATTTTCACATATCATTATTTTAGAATTTGTAAAAGTATTTCCACCATTTTTCTTCACATTTGAAGCTATATCTTATTATGCACATTTAGATAAGTGATATTATTAAGGATACCATTTATTATCATTGGATTTATCCCACTAAAATAATGATTCAAAACATCAATTAATTTGTTTAAAATAATAATTCTCCTGATGGATCCATTATTAAAGGATATTTGGTCCTTGAGTACATAATTTTATTGTTCTATATATCTAAATAATATTTTTATGATGTAGAATCAACCAATGAGAAATTAATACGATAATTATAATCCAGTTGAGCCAATATTTCCATAAATTACACAACCATAAGGGATTTTATGTTCATGTAAATTGAATAATTTTAGATCAATGAGAATTATATGAAAAATTGTATTGTAATGTTTGATTTTGTTGTTGTGGATGAATAAATCATGCAAGTATCAATTATTAGTTACTTAAAATTAATTTTATTCTAAATATATACCATTAATTTATTATTATAATATTATGTTGGAAGGATAATGAAATTATAAATATAAAATTAATTTCTTTAGATATTTGAAAGAGAGATATGTTTTATAGATAATGTTTTCCTTTATTGTATAAATATTATATATGTTCATAAATTTGTTAATTTTTTATATTACATAAATGGTTAATAATATTAATGAAAATTTTATATATCATAGATTATTAATTTTCCAACTAGAGTGACATATTATGAGATTAGAAAAGTTTCATTCTTTAATAATAGGATGGTATGTGAGTGTAAATTTGTTGTGACCATAAAATATAATTAATTATTAACAGTGATTCATTAAATAATTTAACTCAAAACAATAGTGTCATGTTAGCATTGAAATAGAATGTTATGCTATATATGGTGATAAGAAACCATGTTAATATAATGTATCATATTATGGTGTAGTGGAGAAAATAATTATAATAGTCTATTAACCTGAAGATAAATTTTTTTATTGAAATTTAAGTGCTTTGATATATTGAAATGACAAGGAATACATATAAAAAAATATGGCATTATAGTAGTGGTAATGAATTGTTATCGTCATGACCCAGCCTTGAAAACCCATTCAAATAATCTCTATCCAGACCATGAAAAGTCCCAAAGGGTATTCCCGATCCCTATGGGATGGGGAATTGCACTCATGAATCCCAAAATAACCAAAGTGAACCATTTATTCCAATCGCTAAATTAAGATAAATGGACAATATATTGATGTAATTCCATAATATAAATATTCCATAACAAAATAGTGAAATAAATAATGATACAACCAAAATTATAATGATAAGACCAAGGTATATGTCCGTAAAAAACCAATAGAACGGACTCCAAAATTAACAAATACTACTCTACGTGACATGTGGGGAACTTTCCACGATCTCACTACTGGATACCCATTACCATATGATAAAAATCTCATCTTCTCAGAATGGAACATTCCCATTTCCTATATTAGATAAAAATTTCTACATACCACTCGGTGAGTGTACAGGGGGTGATCTATGTAAGCTATGTAGTATTTCACCCAGGTCTTCCACTTCATATCTCTATACAACAATACCAATATTACCAATTTAAAAGAAACCATGTAATAACAAGATGATACATTTTTTTATATTAAAATTATTCTAAAAACTTCCCCTTATAAAAATATATTACAAAATTTGGTAAAATAGTTACAATAAATAATTAGAATATCCATTTATATCAATCAAATAATGAATCAAATCATATCAAACCATCCTTTACAAAGCTGAAACATAATGGAAACACCCTAAGGATAACATATGACTAGGCTAGTTAGGTCACTCATACATAAATATCAATCAAATAATAATGTGAATTGGTGTCCCTATATCCAATGAATCAATGTATAGGGAACTTAGAAACACCCTAGAAAGTGATCCCACTAGAATTTTAGTTATGTTCCCTAATCCAAAGTATCTACAATATAGGAATGGAGGAGATTTCTAGAAATTTAAATCCCTTGAAATTCCAATAGATGATGCTCAACACTACACCTTCGACCTATGTACCCATGGTTTCCATGTCTGAAATATATTAAAAAAATTTCAAAGAGATTAATAATTTAAAAAACAATTACAAATAAAATTTAATTCATTAAAAACATTATTTGAAAACAAATTTCATATTTCCCTTCACAATTATTTGAAAAAAATATTTCTTTAAAAAAAACGAGGGAAACAAATCCTTTTCACAAAACAACCATTTTAAAACACACATGTAAATAAATCAAGAATCATTATAATTTATTTATAAATACATTTAATAAATAAATATCATTAATTGTTTATAAAACATATTCTATAGATGGAACCACCTTTCTCAAAATCATGTCACACACCAACCACAATATGTTCCAAACACACCAAAAGGGATGGAACTCAAGATAAATGAACGAAGGCCATAAAAAAATTATCACATCATAGAAATGTGTTTCCATTATAAAAATGTTTAGTATAGAATTTATATCAACCCATACCTTGAGAATCTCATGTTCCACTCCTTAACCAACATAAGATCCGTCCATTAGAAGAAAATCACACAAGGTATCTTGAAGATATTGGAGACGTGCTACAACATTATCAATATATCCACGAAATTTACCCCAAACTAAAAAATATTCCATGAGAAATGAAAAAATGTAGATGGATATTACACATGCCAAGAGAGTAGAAACAAACAGACATAGAGATCAAAACTCTAATTAGAGAGGCATGAAAGAGAAGAATTCATCCAAAATGACCTAGAGTAGAACTAGGGTTTGTAGAAGAGGGGAGAAAAGTTAATGAGAAACGAGTCAAGAAATCAATACATATATGTTTTCTAGACAATAATATTTCATGGTGTGAGATAAAAATTGATTTCATAAACTTCAAAAATAGCTTATTTGCCGAAAAAACTAGTCCCCCTTACATAAATAATCAAAATACAATTTCATGATGTAAATATAATTTCAATTCATGAACTTTTTTTACATTCAAAAAATTAAAATAATTGATTATAACCATAAGTAATTCATATTTTGAATATATGATTCACGATTTGAACCATCTCTTATAGCTCATGCCCAGTCCAGGTCCTTCCTAAATCCCCCAGATCACCATTGACACAACAAAAACCCAAAAAATAGCCTCTTAAACATTAAAATAGAAATTACCTAAAATTTTTTGTTATAATTATCATTAAACTAATGAACCTTACATATTGGTATCAAATGAAAGCAAACTGTTTTATGTAAAAAACTATTAAATACTTATTTTAGTGTTTTTCAGAAGAATATTATGACCTATTTTTATTGATGGTGTTAATTATATTTCCGATTATAATGTTTGTGTAGTTGGTGATCATAGTCTTTGATATGATAATAATTTTTTTTATTATTTTGTTATATTATAAACCCAAATTATATTTATAAAAATAAGATCATTTTCAACAATGTTAATTTAATTTCATTATTTACTATATGATGATTAACATCATGTGGAATCATATTTGATACTGATTTACTTACTACTAAATTATATAAAAGATAAAAGTTTTATTAGGTTATGATAAATAACCCTTAGAGTTTTAATCTTATTAATGATATAAATATGTTTTTAAAATTTTTAAAAGTAAAATTTTTATAGTTCAATTTGATATTTGTTTTACAATTCTATTCGTACATTGATTCATCTTTTTTAATGTTTCATTATGAAGAACACGGTATAATATTAACTCTGTAAAATAATCATTATACCAAATATATAAAGTGAATTTCAATTTTTTAGCTACTTTAGTTTTTAATGTGAATGAGATTGCTTATGAGTAAGTAAAATGAATATTGTCTAAATTAAAAATGGATTTACATAAAAATTTGATGAAAAAATTCCCCTTGGTTATTTTTTGTGTTGTGTTAATTGAAAATTAAATTTAAGACATCTATATAATCATAATAGATCGAATGAAATGATATAGTTGTTTGAAAGAAGTATGGTGAAGTTAGAGTAGTTTTTTGGTGGAAAACATAAATGTTATGACACCTCTAGTAACACCATGGAAATTATTTATAAGTGAATTATAAAGGAATGGGATTCCCCTGCATATACAAATGATTATTCAATATATTACACAAGATTCTTTAAGCTATGTATAATGTTCTAAAATTTTTCTATGGGTGAAGATTAGTAGTTTCCCCATGTCACATTTGGTTGTTCTGTAACCTATATAAGGTAATGAAGACTATTCTAAAAGATGCATTCACATGGAGGCTTAAATTGAAAAAATAGTCCAAAAAATTTCATCTTTGTGTTTGTTTCGTAGTTTCACTATGGAATCATTTGTTTCACTGTGGCTGGGTTTTTGGGTGTAAATATAGAAAATTCCCCTATTGTGTAAGAGTTTATTGATAGTGTTGAGTGGTATACATATTATATTTTTTCCAAATTCAAGGAAAATAAGTATCTTCACCATTGGTAATATGTTCTATACCACAAGGGCGTTGATTTATTTTTTTGGATCAACTAATTTGAAAGAATCTATGTTTTAATGTAATATTTCTCCATAAAGACATGATGTATATAACTAAATTCTTTTTGAGGATAGGTTACCATTATTAAAAGGGGTTAGATTCCACATTGTTTGTATTCCAATTAAAACATAGAATTATAACCATGACATATTCTTTAGATGTAAGTTGAAAAATTAGTAGATAAATAATTGAATGATGAAATAGTTAGTTACATGAAAAGTAAATACTACAGCATGGGTTCAATGATTCAAAGAGAACAGATGGTTGTAGCAAGGTGTTGATTCTAAATCAATGGAAATTTCATGTTAGCAGATCTATAGATTTATATTTCCTATCCTTTTGGGAGAATTTATAGGTGTTATGTTAAAGATCTTAATAAAACTAGCATGAGGGTATTTTGATGAATTTTTTCACATAAAAGGTCTGGATTAATGATATGCATAGAGGTAAACTGGGTAGTCATATAAAGGTTTAAAAATATCTTTCACTTTTTAAAAAATAAATAATGTAAAGTGTTCAGTTGTAAGAAGATACTTACAAGTTGATAGAGTAATAATGAAAATATAGAATTTTTTTAAAGATGAGGAAGGTAGTCTAAGATTTATTCTCATTAGAGGTTCATGTACTACATTAATAAATGAAATTACAGAAGAATTGATTCACCACTATGGAGTAAAATCACTATTTTTTCATGTGGACTAGGACATTAACACTTATTGAATGAGTGATATATATTAATATGTAAGATATGTGAGTTATTTTCTTTTGTGAGAGTTGTAATCCCAGAGGGTTACTATGACCTCTTTCAATTATAACTAGTAAAAAGTGTTGTTTGTATTTCAGGTTCATTACACATAACAATTTCCTACTAGTTTTATTATCCCAATTTGGGGGAAGAAAATACATTATTTTGGACAATGTAAATTTTTGTCAAATTATATAAGGTGTTAGGGAGATGAATCTCTCTCATAACAGTGAAATAATATCATTGGACATAGGTCATTTGTCAATGATTGACATACCCAGATTCAACCTCCAAATAGGGTGTTTACCTTACATGGGATCCATAAGTGATATCAGAGCCAATTATTTTGGGTGAAGTATTCTCTTTTATATGGGATGAAAATAGTCATCATCTCTAGGGAAATTTTGATCTTAGATGGTAATAATTTTCAATAAGGGAAAAATACGATGAAATATTATTTCTGATAATTGGAAATGGATGTCTAGATGGATACCATACCTAGGATTTCAACAAACATTATGAGGTACATATTATTAGAGAAAGACTATAGGGAACATGATTCCAATATCAAAATATTCAATGATCTAGGAGGTTCTTTATACAATACAATTTAAATAAAGTATATTTCATGTAAATCCATACATGAAATATTAGAAAAACATCTCAATATATTTAAAGGTGATTACAAGTAATGTGAATAAAAAATGTAGGCACTATAAAATAATTTGGTGGATTTGAGGATACACCTAAATGAGTCAGTTAATGTATTCTTTAAATAAGTGAATATTATTTTAAATGATATACATAGACAGGGATAGAATAATGAAAATGAAAACATTATGAAGAGTTTCTGAAGAATATTACCAATGTGTTTCAATACGAAGGTCTCAGTTCTAATATACAAGGACCAACAAAGATGATGCTGGATATTCTTAAAAAAACTCTCATTGCATTTGAGATAAGGTATAATCACAATGATTCCTTGACAAAGGAAAATTCTATGTGGTGTTCAAGGAAAAGAAGAAACATTCATTGGAAGATGATCCCTAGGATGGGAAAATTGATGTGTTAATGTCTTTACAATCATCAATCCCAAAATGAAGAAACATATATATTAAAATGAAATTTTACACTTTCATTTATTCTATTTGGGAAATTTTGGAATCTCATGCCTATGTTCGCAAATAAATTCTAATTAAATGATGATGATATTGAACCCATGAAGTGTTCATCTATTTTTTTGAGTTGTGAGAGGACAACACAATATTTTTTTTCAAAAAATAAGAACATCATTTCATAGGATAATGACAACGTAGAAGTAGAATAATTGGAAGAATATGAGGTCATCAAACAACTTAGTGAATAACATCTTGTGAATTTCATGCATATATCAAAATTGGTGGGAACTGAAGATGAAATCAATTATATTGAAGGAATAGTTTACTTAATGGTTTACATTGTATACAATATTGAAAAATTAAGGATGGTGGGGATAAAGCTAATAAATCCAATTGTTTGGTTTATGATTCAAAAATATGTATACAACAACATGAATATTAAAAATCCTAGTTGAAGGCTGTGATTAAATGACTCAAATATATAAATTTTGGTCACATAGAGAAGAAAGTTGATCTCAATCTCAAAATTGAAGATTAGGCCTAGATAATTATTGTATTAAATGATTATTTTAAATAATATTTCAATAGGATTTAACATATTGAAGGAAAAATTGTATCCATGTGTGGAGAGATTTATGATCAAGAAATAATTATTTCTTCTAGTATGAAATTAGAAAGATAGAGTGTATGTGCCATGAAATGATTAGATAGTTTACAAGGAATCCATAGAGATGGTGGAAAACATTCCAAAAGCTCAATGATTCAACGATAAAGGAATGAATATTTAGGCGCATTCTGAAAAGAAAAAATATTTAGACGTTCATGAGAAACCATAAGCACTAACACCATCAATGAAAGTCAATTTCGGTGATTAAAAAAAGTACAAAAATTCTAGGAATGTATTAGTTTATAAAATCAATAATATATTATAATTTTATTATTAATATAGTGGAATGATGTGATATACAAAATAATTGTGTTCTATAGTAAAATGGAATTTCATAGTTCAAGAGTAAAATAAATAAATAATCATATCCTTCCACTCTCAATAGTATTTTAACGGCAATTATTACTTGTGTGAATGTTATTAACATGTATACATGAATTGATCAAAAATCATTCAAAGAGGTGTTTCTAATTGTTACCTATAGAAGGAGATATAAAAACTTGAAATCTTCAAATACCTTGATAAAAACTCAAAATTAATTCATATACCTACTAGACAAGGATGATCTAATGGAACTAGATCTGAAGAAATATCATTAACCACCAAAGGAAGGATAATAGTGAATAAATATCAACAGAAGAAAAGTTGATAAGGATATTGTTATTGATATTATTTTTACAAGATATATTGAGCTAGATTATGGTGTTTTTCTAGATATATATGATATAATAATTATTAGAGGTGGTAGACTCGGAGGGGGGGGATTAATTTTAGCTTATAAACTATATAAAATTTTATTCCTCTACATGTACTAATTTCACCGGAAGATGTGAAATTATAATAAAAAAATGATAAAAAAATAACATATATAAAATTAAACTATCTATATTTTATAACATCTGATAAAGGTAATAGCATAGTTGAAATTAAAATTAAACATAATGATGTTTATGAAAAAAATAGAGTAAGGATGACAATCCTTAAAGTAATGATTGATATTACTAAAAAAATAAACCATTAATCTTAAGTGAAAAGAGGATCCTAGACTTAATCCATGGTATACGTCTTCCAAAAAAACATAAAACACTCAATTATAAACCCATAAAATGATGTATCTATCTCAAAAACCCTAAATCACCTTGACGTTAACATGTTAAAAGGTATTAGTGTCATAACCACATAATCCCATGATCTAGATGATTATTATAAAATATAATTTCTACCTGGAATCCCATTATCATGATGGATTATAAACACAAGGATTACAATTGAAAGTACTAATATCTTTACAATTAAAGTCACATAAGAGAAAATATTAGGAAAAAAATCAGATAGAAAATACAATAAGTGAAAATCTCTCGATAACAAGCTGTTATAGAATTAATTATATGATATTATCAAAAATTGTGCTTCCATGTGTATAAACTGATATTTTATAAAGAGATTCATTTATAGGCATAGTTTTAAAAAACTCTAATATTCAAATTTCACAATCATTAGATTCAACTGTAACTGTATCAGAATCTTCAACATCATCACCCATTCAACTTAATATATCTTCACCTCTTTCGATGATGTGAAAAAGACACTAGAAAATTTATTATAACTCTATGGATTTAAATTTTTTATGGAACCATTGACTCTACATATTTTAAAATTTTATCTTAAACTACTTGAATTAAATTTACCAGTTTTTTATTTTTCACACTTTAAATAACTCAAATAAAACCATAACATAAAATTTGTTAAAAAATGAGTGAAATGTGATTTTTAAAAAAATATAAAGGGTATATATGACTCCAAAATACCCACATTTTTTAAAATCTCAAACATAAATGAAAAAATACAATTCATTTTATTTAATAAAGACTCTTCATGTAACTTTTATAAGTTCTGATTAAAATAATTTCTCTATTTTCATCCAAAAAGATAAAAAAATATTCAATGTAATTTAAATCTACCCCATTATCAAATAAAATAATTATATATATATATATATTTTATTAAATTTTACACTCCATTATAAAAAAATTCCAATGAATACAATTTTATTCAAAATTATTCCCATTATAATATAATTATGGAATTTTGAAAATATTTCAAAAACGATTTTCCACCATGTTATCATTAAGACTATGGGAAAAAATTATAATCAACCACTCCATAAAATTACCAAATTTAAAAATACTTTTGATTTAAACCCGACATGGAAAATGATTTTGACTTATAAAGGAAACTTTTTTTGACTACTTAAAAGAAATAAATTACAATAAACATACAATAAGTAACTAGGCATTAGATAATATCAATTAAGCTTATTAAAAGTAGTGAATTAAATTTATTAGAAATTAAATATGAGGAAACCAAACTAGTTTATAACCACTTGTATTTTTAAATAGATCTTTATTCATACATATTATTCATTGATACTCAATTATAATATTTTTATAGGAAAAATAATATCTATGAGTTCTAATAGATTGAACTGTGTTCTATAATTTTTTTTCCTATGATTACCAGAAATATTGTATTTAGTACAAAAGTGATCATTTATAGTTAAAAAATAACTTGATTGATAAGCTTCATGCCTTCTTATGTTTTCAATTTTAATCCTTAACATTGATACCATTTCTCCCAAATTCCCAAAATGTTTCTTTAAAGGCTTTATAATGGTAGTGAAATTTATTCATAACTTCTTTAAGATATCAAATTTAGACATTACCTTGATAACGTCATTATTATGTTTAGAAAAATAATGAAAATTGGCCTCCTTTGAATTTATAATACTCTATTCACTTGATTTAAGATAAAAATGTGACTGATTTATAACTCCATTACCTTTTTTACAAATATTAATCTTATTAAATTTAACTTTATAACCTTTGAAATAAAAATAAAACTTATCATTTCAATTATTAAATTTATCTTGATCAACTTTATACTAAAATAATTCTTTATTATCATTAGAGGATAGAGCTATTAAAACATCACACTTTCTAGAAATTTTTCTATTATGAGCATCAGCTTCCTGCCATTTTCATTTCACTATTTTCTCTCATTTATCAAGAATTTTCATGTATAAATCTATATATTCAAGAGTTGTAGAATATTCTTCTTCAAAACCATTACATTATATAGAAGTATAATTTTTTTATTCTAGAGTTGAATTGGTATGTTCTTCCAAAATTAACCTTCCCATGAAACATTTCTCATTATTTTAGAAATTAGTAGAGAATCCCATATTTTTAGGACTACCATCACTATCAATTTATGGAAAATTAGACGTAGTTTCCAATAAACTAGTTTTCCACGTGTATATTTCCTTTAAACTTTTATTTCTTTTTTCCATAAAAAATTTCATGGGAGAATTTTTCTATCCTCATCTGAAATATGGAAAATATTTTCAAATATGACCTGGGTTATTACATTAAGAGGATATAGTATCAATATACTCATTTTTATCATAATTATCCTTTATTTATTCTATTTAACACTCAATAAATTATTCTGAACTATATACTAATTCATCCATCCAATAAACGACACCATATCTCCTTCACATTACACAACACAATAATTATCTTTAGAAGTACTTTGTTTATCATTAGAGGATCTAGAATTTGAACATTAGAAGTTGTAAATACAACACCATTTTTCGTCATCATAATCTCAGCATCTCTCCTTAATTAATACTCATACTGGATGAGAGTTATGAAATGATCATGTAAACATAACTTAATTATATATTTTTTTATCACCACTCAAAGTCATTTTCGATTCCCATTCTTTCAAAAATATGGATATAAATTACTCAAAATGTTTATTTTTTACTAATTTATTCTCTCAATGTTATTATAAATTATTATAAATTTTTTTTATCCTTTGAAGAAACTAAAAAATTCTCTCTCTAGGTATAAAATATAATTCTAGATAATTAGATCTAAGCATATCTCTACAGGTTTCCAGTACTTTTGAAGTTATAACGTGTATAAATTCTATATTCTCCCATATACCATATAATATTATAAACAAATAGAATTGATCGTATATTTTACTTTTAATAATGTATATTATTGTGTTCCACACTCAGAAACTCATCTATAAAATTTCTAATTATTTTATAATGAACATTAAGACTTTTTACGATTTTTTAACTTTTATCCCAAATTAGAATAATTTACACTCAATTATTAATCATGAATATCATTACTTGATCATTATAATATTCATAATCACCACCATAAAATATCGATAGAATATTTGGATAAAAGTTTTCTATTAAACAAATATGTCTTCCAAATATCTTGAAATTTTTTTTTCTCTACTATATGATTACTGTAAAGAAATTTACCAATTCTAGAAAAACTAATTGAAATAAAATACATAATTATATATTAAATTTTAAAAAATATATACTCTATCTAATTAATAAAAAAATGTTTTATGAGATTTATATACAAAACACACTACAAGAGTGGGGGTGTGTGAATTGTACTTGAAAACATCTTAATATTTCCATCCACCTAAAGTTCTAATTTAATTAAAGTATATTATTTTCTGATCCATAAAATAGTTATATTAATTAAAATAATTTTTTACATAGTGTAAATTAATCTATCATAATTTTATAAGTTCTATCATAGGCAATGGCAATAAAAAAACTGAAATAAAATATAGTGATGTTTAAAACCAAACAAAACATGAGGATACCAATCCTAATACTTCAAATTGATATTAATAAAATAATTATACATTTAATAAAAAGTGATAAGATTGTTACAAAACTAATTCAAGGTAAATCTAAATAAAACATTTGAACAAAATCGACTATGAACCCACTATGCATTTTACTTATTTTCCTTACCTAGAAATCCATTAACATTAATTTAATGGAATGTATCCATCTCCTAACCCTGGACACTATGTCTTCTAAACCTAGATTCTTTAGATCCTTATAACTGGTAGTAGATCTATTTTTCTAATTAAAACCATTGATCTTGTGGGGTTTTAACCAAAATTATTACAACTATATGTTCTAAGAGATTTGAAATAAAATCCCCAAAATATGAATTCTAAAAAAATAACAATGAAAATATAATTGTATGTACTCTCACAATTATAAGATGTTTTATAATTTTAATGATTGGAATTTAAAAAATTATAATTTCAATTTTTCTACAGAATAAGAGGTTCCAGTAATTTAATTAACATAGTTGTAACAAAGATTAATGATCAAATTATGCAGTCCTTAAAGTAATTTGTAACTACATTGAGAGATTATTTATCAATTTTATTGAACTTATCACAGGTTCACTTCTTAAAATGATGTCAATACTACACCACTATTGTTATTTTACATTTATTGATTTGATTCAATCTTGAGAACATAATTCTATGAATTCTCACGATTCATATTAAACCACGTGAATATAATTTAATATTTTGTTTATTCTATAGACCCTATGAAATAAAACAAAATTTTTGGTAAACATAATTAATTTCATGAAAGTAATGTAATTTTCTAAAATATTAATAAAGGGACTATACAAATCCGTATATGGATCCATAATAGTGGATTCACTTCTCATCTGTTAAAATAAAATAATCTTGTCATGTGAATTAAATATGTAAAATAAAGTATTTCTCATTTTTGTAATTATAGAGGTTTGAAGATATTTGGCTATGAAAATCCAAAATTAAAGGTAAATTTTTCAGATACTTGGATTTATTTCTTATTGAAGTCTTTGGTAAAAATTACTATGTTTAATTCAATTATGTTACATGTAACATGAAACTAATTTTAGAAAGATGTATTGATTCATCAAAGGTAGATATGTATTAATTATGATGTAATAAAAACACATAAAGGGAAATATCTATCTCTTTGGTGGAGAGGAATACATGTTACTTCTATCTTAGGAATAAGAGAACATGCTATGAAAAATGAAACCTATACACATGATTCAGAATCCCTTGGAAAACATGGATAATAATGAATGAGCTCATGATATCCCTAAACACTCATGTGTTCATATTCACATGTGTGATACTTGATAAAAATTGGAAATCGTTTATAAGATCTACAAGATGAATTAAAAATATGTCAATGAGATTTATCAAGTTGGTCCATGGTAATCCGTGTGAGCCAATATAACCGAATTCCATGGATGGAAAAATGTATTATTTTTTTAATTATTATTATAGAATATAACGAATTATATTTATCTCTCACAAATACTAGGTGTTCAAATTCATCATATATTATCATAGATTTTAATAAAAGGATCTGAGATTGAAAAATTTACATGTGTCAGACTGATAAAGATATATTATTCAGTAATAATAAGATGAGGTTATATCTTGAGAACAACATGATAAGACAACAAATTTTAGTTGTAAGGACTCCTAAACCAAATAGAGTTATTGAAAAGAGTATGTAGGTTCATGATATTATTGATCCAAAAAAGATCATAAATAAGGATATACTAGAAATATTTTGTACAATAGTAGGTCTTACATCAATTTAAATCAACAATATAAGTTTTATATGACATAATAAATAGATGTCACCATATGATATAGTGTATGAAAAAAATCCAAGATTAAATAACTTTAAATTTTTTATAATTGTATACTTTATTCTAAATAATAAGAATTATTGCATGATTTATTATCATGGTGTTATTGGTATTTTAATTGTATATTAATCTAAAACAAATTCATATAAATTTTCTATTAAAAATTTTGTTAAAATCAATGAAATTTAGTAAGTAAATATTGTATAATATGAGAATATCTCAAAAAATAGTTTTTATTTTTCATAAAAAATTGTGAGGATTTATCAAGGGAGAGTGATATTATGAGAAGCAAAATGGGGGAACATAATGCTATGGAAGACAATAAAAAATAAAAAATGATTGGGAGATCATAATAAGATTAATAATTGAGAAGAAATAAAAAATCTTGGATAAAATCAATGAAGAAAATATTTTCATTCATAGGAAAACTCTAATGAAAACATTGAGGATAACGAGTCTATAATAAAACACTCTATTATATCATTTAGAGACTATTTCTTCTACAAGCTTCCAAAGATGAAAAATTATTTATAGATATCAACGAATAGATTAAAAAAATTGAAAATCATTAAATATGGTAAATTGACTCTTAAAGTGAAGAAAAACTTTTATTGAAACCATGTAGGTGTTCCAAAACTAAATTAATGAATATTGATAGGTGATATGGAATAATGAATGGATCTTACAAACGGTAAATTCCCCAATTAAATCTATAAATGTTGATGTGACATGTTCACTCATTTCATGGTGGTAAATATTCAAACTATTATTCGAAATGTTAGTGAAAAAGTTTCAATGCCTAACAAATGGATAAAAAAAATATTTCTATATAAATTACATGAGGAGGAATTGTATTTAGAATAAATATTGAGATTAATTATATATAATGAAGAGATAAAGGTTTATTGATTGAATAAATTTTTTTATGGAATGAATCAGGTACAATGATTTTGGTATTATACTATTTATCAATACTTGTAAAATATTTCTTAATAATGATATGGATTTTATATAAATATCAATATTAAGAAGGTGAATGATAATATTATTTTTTATCATTTTTTGGACACAATAATTTTCAGGGGATTATAAAATATAGAAAGATTTTTTTTGGAAATAAATGAGGTGACCATGGTGTGTCAGTTGAGTGGTACTCAATAGTTATACACATTATTATTCTTCTGAAATGGCTCAAGTGTGAGTCACACTAGACTCATAATCATTGTGTATTATGAACATGATGATTCAAATCCATTACCTTGATGGGGAACATGAACCATGTGCTGGTATTGTTCGGCCACTCTTCTGGGAGTCAAGAATGACCAATGAACACATTTTATCATCAAATGGTCACTTGTTCATGATGAATTTTATTTAACGGTTAATGATTTCAATTAATGTCAATGGATATTTTCATTCTTGTTGGGATGGTCACGTCATTCATTCAAAATAATACAAATGAATGGGGGTGGATATTTTCATGTTTATTGGGCTATATATCAATGATTTTTCCCTTTGAGACATTTTATCATTAACCTATTTTTAGCATGGGTGGATATAGTAGAACTATAAATCCCCATCCTCAGTCTTGATTATATTTTCTTTTAAAAATCGACATTTAATATAATATGTTAAAAAATTGTGGATCTAATTTCAAATGACTATGATTGGAGAGTTAACATTTCCCGTTGGTTTAAACGTAAATTAATAAAGTTGTGGTACAATTATATCTTAGTAAATTTGACAATGTAATTCTCAAGTGATATGAAAAGAATGATTTTAAAAATACAACAACACTGGTGGATATCCAGGTTATGTTCTCAAGAAATGATTATTGAAAGAATATCAATGTTATGTAATATAGTAAAATCAATGGAAGCCTGCTTTACATAAGCGAAAAATGACTTGGAATTACGTTTTAAACATGTCAATACACACAACATCAATGTTTTCTCAAATAAAGACACATGAAAAATGTGAAAATAATTATTTTACACATCTATAACATAGTATATTTAAGGCCATTTTATTATAGGAAACCAAAAAATAATTTTTTTAGATAAACATATATAGATTAGGATAGTTAGGATGATGATTGAAAGTAAACATAATGAGATAGATTTTATAATTATGTTTCATGAATTTTATAGATAAGAAAAAAAATAAATAATCTCACATATCACTATAGAGGGTGAATATATATTATCTACTAAAGAATTTACTCAATAACTATGGATAAAGAAACTATTTGTGGGAAATAGAGTAGATTTTAAGTCTTATATTTAAATGTAGTTTGATAACTCATTGGATATTAAACATAAAAAATATATTGTATATCATTCAAGGAAAAACTAACACTAAGATAATGTATCTTTTAATTGAGGTTAAGGTTGAACAAGGGATGGTATAATTATTGTATGTATATATGTTGAAAAAGTTTACAAATACCATTACTAGGAAATAAATAATGTTCATTTTGTGAATTAGCTGTTGTATATTGGAGTCCAAATGTATTTATCTATCGTAATAGTTTGGCTATCAAACCCCCAATAATCTGATGAAATTTTCTATTTATAACAGAGCATGGTAACTCTCTTGAATTAATTATTTTAATTTTTGACCCTCTCTTGTGATCTTTATGAGATTTTATATTATGTTTCAATGAAAATGTTGGAGAATTTTATAATAATTACATTGGTGAAGTTGTCTATGTTCGATTATGTATAAGGCTATAAGTGTTCATTCCAATTGAAAAGGGGGGAACCATACTCTAATTATGGTGTGGAAAGGGGGAGAGTTCAAGAATCATTATTTAGGGGGAGGAATGAATATTATTGAAGTTTTTGGAATCCATAATAAGTGTTATTAATGGTAAATGATATAGAATGTAAAAAGTGTTCTTTATTATAGAAAAAGGGGTAAATACTATGCTGTTTTTTTGGAAAGTGAGAGAGTGATTGAATGTTTATTAAGGAAAAGCAATAGTTGTATTGAAGATCATAGAAATCATGAGAAGTATTTTCATATGTAATATTTCATTTAACTCCTATTTCTCAATAAGATATTTACTCATGTGATATTATATTTTATTATTAGAGAATCATTGATGTAATATATGAAGATGAATAGTTTTAGACAACAAGGAGTAGGCCAGTTATTAATGTCTGAAATAAAAAGATGTTGATTCTTACATAGTGATTTTAAGAGTTTATGAAAAAACAAAAAGGGGTTTATTTTTTTTTAAAAAATAACTTCATCCATTTTTTTGGGTTTTTTTATTACCATAATAATTTATTATTTCCATATAATCTTATAATATTATAAGAAAGGATATAAGAGTTTGGAATAAGTTTCGATAAATTATAAAAATTTTATCTGTTGGATAGAATCTACACCATGAAACCTATGCTCACATCATGTAATTGATTTTAAAGGGAATGATAAGGTATATAATTCCTAATATATATAAGATAATTCAATATATTATATAAGAGTCTTTGAGTTTTGCATAAATTTTTACACTGTTAATTTGGGGAGATTAACATATGTTCCATGACACTATTCTGTTTGTTGGAAACCATTGTAATTTTCCAAAGAAGATTAAATATCTATAGGACCATACATGTTTAATTAGATATTCTTATGATTCATTAGTGGAATGAATGAATGAGTCTATATTTGAAGATCTATGGGATATTTTTTGCACAAAATTTATATGAGTTAAGTGGGTTTTACGTCATTTAACATTTATTAGAATTCAACAGATATTAGGATACTTTAAAGAACACTCTTATAATTTAAAATGGATTTACCCTTCCTAGGATATACTTGATTTTCTCAGACTCTTTGGTTCATGAAATATGGATTATGGGCATCACCCCCAAAGCGTTTGAAAAATTTATTAATTTTTTCTCAATAAAAGGATGTTTTTGACTTGTATTTTGGAATAATTGGGTTTGGTGTGTTCATTTGAATATAGAATGTTTCATGGTTGAAAGTTCCAAAATATAATTGGGAAACATGGGATGAATCATGTTCATAAATACTTCCATCAAATTGGGTCACCAAGTGACAAATTCATGAAAAGGATGACTGAATAATCATGAGTATAGGGAGGACCAAGTCATGAATTTACATCCTTATGTAAGTATGAAAAGATGGGTGGGATATGAAAAATTGAAATTTAATGATTTTATTTTTCACCTGAAAGGAAAACTCATCTTGAGTTATATTATTTCTTGAAAATCATTCCATCTACTTTTTTAGATATTTTAAAAAACTATTGTATCTTCTTTTGATACTATTTCTATCTATTTTACAATCTTGTTTGATAACCTATTTCTATGTATTTTTTGTATGTATAAAAAAATTCATTGATGGGTTCCTATTATAATGAACTAATCCTTATTAGTAATATATGTTTTGTGGATAAATTTGTGTTATATTATACAGTATTATACACATATAACACATAGATAAATTCCCAATAATTTATTTCATTATTGGATATCATTATATTTATCAATATCTAAACCACATATAATTCAAAACATTATAATGGGAGAAGAAATTTAAAAAAAAAAATAGAATTGGGAAACTGGGATCCTACCAATCTTTTAGAATTATCACCCAAAACTAATATTATAGAAGAGAAACTTAATATTAGTAAACTAATTGACATATTAGAAAATGGAAAAAATATAGCTTGGGAGGAATGTTAGTAATTGTTTAATGATTGAATGAAGTTGTATTTATAAGATGTAATATGATCATTAGAAATAGTAAACTGAATTTAGAAATGTTAACATGACCATTAGGTAGAATATCCTAACCTATGGGATTAGTTATCTGGTCATTATATTTGTAATTATAACACCCTGAAAAATAAAGATTCAACAGTCTAATTGGAACTCCCCGTGTTAATAAGGATAGCCTTTGTATTCTAGATCATATTTTTATTAAAACTCCATAGTTTAGATTGTCTAGACTATAGTAGTGATCAGGATGGCTAAACACCTTGGAAGTTTCCCAATGCACATGTGAGGGAGGATAACCAAAAAAAATAATATATGTTGGATAGTGGGGACATTTAATTTTTGATTGGAGACCCTAGTGGGTACAATCATGTCATGTGTAGTTAAAAAAACTAAGGTATTTCAAGTGACCTATGGGATAATGTGACTAGGTTCATGGACCAGGGAGGTTGGGTCTGAAAAATGGAATTAGATCAAATACCCATCAGAAAATGTAGAGGAACTTCCTAGGTCTTGTGATGTCTGGTCTACAAGGAAGGTGTTGTGATTTAAATGGGTGTTGACTATAAGAACCGTGAAAAGTGATACTTAATAGACTAAATGTTACTAACCATATCAATACTGTGAAACTTTATCTTCAAGATCTTGCATGATTATTAAGTCATAGTTAATCATTATTGGATTTGAGTATAATATATTACTTGATTATAACGTCCCTATTAAGCATGCTTATCCAAGAGTAGTGATTAGGATTGGTGACCTCATGTGATGTTTACTGGGGTTTGTGGGAGTTAGGAAAAATCACAATAAAATAATTTGTGTTGGACTATGGGAAATGAAATCATTTGGAATAAAGAACTCGATAGGTAATATATTTTGGTGTGCGGGAAAGGAATCCAAGGTATTAAAAGAGACCTGTGGGGTAATGTGACTATGTTAAAGGACTGAGGAGATTGATTTAATAGAGTCTTTTATCCTCAAAATAATAAATGTAATAAAAATAATAAGTTTGTTGAGAAGGTGCTAACAATTAGACACATCCAACAATCCCTTTTGTAGAGTGGATTTTATTTCTAATTCCTTGATTGAAGTTTTCATATTTTCCCCGATATTCTATCATGAGTTTCAATAACAACAAAAACAAGATACCCCTCATGAACTGGATACCTACATTTGCTATGCAGAGGCACCTTGAGGGCAGGGGAACTACCCAATCCATCCTTCATTATAGTGTTGATAGTAAATTCAGTTTATCATGAGTATTTTTAGAAAATATAAATAGTATAATGATAAAAAATAAATATCAATATTATAAATTCTAAGAAGATATAAGCACATTTTAAATAGAGTGTATTTTAATTTATATAGTAAAATAACAATTTTTCAATTAAAAATTAAAATTTGAAAGGTCATAAAATTATTTTGATAAAATTAATGTCAAATTTTTAATTATCATGCAGAATTATATAAGTGTTATTTTTAAGTAATTTTTAGAAATACATCAATATTTTGGTGAATATTAATGACAAATGTTTTCTCGTAAGTAGTGTATTTGAAATTACATAATTCATGATCCCAGAATGTCCTAATAAATCATAAAAATTTTATATTAGTAGAAAACATATTTAATTTTTTAATTATGTCCTTTAAAATAATTTTTTTTCCATCCATAAAAACTAATTTCCAGTGTCAAATGTCTAAATTATTCCATTAAATTAATATTTTGGCATTTTCCACCTTTTCTTTTGATTAAACTAATAAATTCATATAATAAATTTTTTTGGTGTTTTAAAATAATATAGAAATATATTTCATAAATTAAAATTTTTTACTATATAAAAGGTATACCTTGGATATAATAATTAATTCAATATTTTACCCTTAAATACCCATCTCTACAAGTATAAATACCCCCTCACCCCTTCCTTGGAAAACCAATTCACTAATACATACGAACTCCAATATTATACCAAAACAACCACTTTTAAAATAACATCATTAATAAAAATGTTTAGTTCCACAGAAAAGATGCAACATTGAGATAATAATATGTTTTCATCAAATTTTCATATCAATTCCCCCTTATCATCCATTTTTTATATATACATTTTGAACAAAAATATTCTTAAATTAATTTAGTAGTATGTGAAATATAAGTTAATCTAATAAAATAAAAATATTTACGATTCATTTATATTTCATAATTTTCCTTCTTCTTCATTTAACAATGTCTCATTAATGGTTACATAACCGCCAATGTGGACATTTTTTACTCCATTCATATTACCACCATTATGGATTTTTATAATAAATTATTTATGATATATAAATATATAAATATATTTATTTTATGAGTATGGAAATAATTCTACATATGAATAAATGAAGTTGAAAAAAACAAGATATTCTTATAGAGAATATGAAATAAAAATGTTTCACCTTTAACAACTAAAATAATCAAAAAGAATAAAATTATTATAATTGATCAAGAGTGAAAAAATGAATATAATTGACTTCTGTTTCCATGTTTTAAATAACCTATCTTTATTATTTAGGAGGTGGAAAAGTGAAAAAATTATGCAAGAATTATTGTCATGGGGTTCCCGAACAAAATTATTTTTTGGGTTATCTTTGATTTAACATTATTCTATGTGTGAATGTTTCGTTATTATACTTAATGTGTCATTGAATAACTCATTCCTATTTATTTCTAGTTGTATCCATTTTATTACCTTTTGAAACGTTTTTATCAACAAATTTTAATATTTTTGAAATGTAATTTATATTTTGAAACATCTCTTTGACTCATATTGAGTATTTTATTATTTAAATAAAAGTGAAATTTTATTGAAAAATGTAATACCCCTTATGAATTCGGGAACCCCAAAGGTTATTTACTAAGGTGTGATTAATTAAACACTTATGAAACCTATTTTTTCTATGGTATTTCAAGACTATGATGGTTATATATTTTATTTCCATATTTCATGCATGATTATGACCATTTTATGATGTGATGGGATGGACTATAATTTTATAGCCTTCCAATGCATTGATTAATGTGATATATCTCATGATATTATGTGCATTATGTGTGAACATGATGCTATATTTTTTCACAATTATAATTTTAAAATTCATGTAGATATGTTATGAAAGAACATGATGTTTCTATATTCACAATAATATGTGGTATTTGACCATTATGGTATAATTTTTCATTATTATGTATATTCCACAATCCATGATTTTATTAATAGTTTCTATCATGATTATGATGATGATCCAATGCTTAAGAAATGATTATATTTATTATCCTCAGCGATGTACTACAGATTTATTTCCATAATTCATCCAATGATATTCCTCCCTGTTCTAGGATTTTAGGTCACCCATTTCTTTGATGTATATCCTTAGGTGACTACGTGTAATTAAGATATTGTGAGAACTTTTTAGAGGATAAATGTAGAGGAAATCAATAATGTTTATGTTTTTTTTCAATAAGTGTTGTATTAGAAAAAATTTTCCAAGACAATCAACGTTTTTATCCCTTATTGTACCAATATTACATTGTTTATAAAAAAGTGATTTAATATTTATGTAAGAAAACTTTCAGTTACTTTAGTTGGTATCCGAGCAGAGTATAGTTTATTTGTGAATTAGTATTATAAATAAATTGTATAAACCATAAGGATAATACTAAGTATAAGTAAATATCCTATGATTTGGTAAAGTATAAGAATTATTGGATTCAAAAAAATGAAATCCTTGACTCTTTACTGTAAGTGGATGTGGCTCTGGAATGGCTACACATAGGGGTCATAACATTAAAAATGGAAAATTAGGTAATAATGTGATCATCACTTGGTGGAATAAAAATATATCTTACTAAAAAATTCATTTGAAACTACCAATTGATATTATTTTGTTAATTATAAACTCTATACAAACCATTATGATGGATATATAAATAATTCAATTATATATTTAAATGTTTATAATTTTAAAGTACATGTTCTTGTAATAATCATATGAGAGATAGAATAAACAAAAGGATCCCGAAAATATATGTATTTAGAATAAAATTTAACAAAATGTTAAATTATTTACTCATGTGTTGTTGAATTATATTGGGCTGAAACCTTTTTTATTTTATAAAATAGTGAAAACTAGAGGAAAATAGGACAAACCAGACCAACGACCATTGTGGGGGAAAATGTAATGATTATCCAAATGACATCTTCAATGCCATGGGTGGTGGAGTTCAAAATTTCATAAATATACCTACCCAGATGTCACAAGATATGAACAATAATCAAAACCATATGGAACAACCTCCTCCTCCCATGAAGGCGAAAATTCATATTGATTTCTTTATGAAACAATGACCACTGATGTTCAATGGATCTTACAATCCACTTTTTATTAACATTTGGTTTACACAATGGAGAATATCTTATCTATTATCTACTATTCTATGAAGGATAAAGTCAACATGGCTATATATCATTTTGACTATGATGGTGATCAATGGTCGGAATTGATAAATAATACCATTTTGAAGGTGAAAAAAAATTAAGTATAGTGTGAGGAATTTTAAAAATTTATTCTTAATAATTATTTCCCTAGAACTCTTCAAACGAATATTGAGAGAGAATTCCTAGAACATAAGAAAAATATGTTTAATCTATCATGGATTACGAGGTATCATTCCCAAGGCTTTAATGATATGCCTTAGGTTTTTTTATAAAAAATATATAAAAATAGATAGATTCTTTAGTGCCTTAAAACTACACCTTCTAAGTTCTCTACCCATTTATGAATTTAGGAGTTATGATGTTGTAGTTTGATGTGCACTGAATGTAGAGATGGAGTTTGGAAAATGTTCCTATGGTTACAGAAATAAGAAATTAAAGATGTAGTTTCAATATAACAGATCAATGTCAATGAGAGAAAGAAAATATGGACTCCCACATTTCAATAATGATGGAAAAATCATTAAAGGAATTATATTAAATGGTTACAAAAACACTAATTTTGTGGGAGAGAAAAAAACCATGCTCATGAATATTAAAATGATATACAAAATCCATTCAACATGATGGGGGAAATGAACCTCCTAATATACCACTCATGGTTTAGTGATTCAACTGCAGGGAGAAATGTCATTATTAAATTATATTCCAAAAAACAAGGTTCATCAGGTATAATCAATATAAGAAACCACGAATGATGAAGGAGTAAGGGAAAGATTATTCCCTCACTACCACTAAGGTGGAAAATGAAAATTATGTCATATAATGAACACTTCCTATTTAATGAATATTAAAAAAATATTTATTTGATTCAAGTTTTATATGTTTTTTTATATCCAATATGTTTTCTATAACTATTGAATCATAACCCCAATACCTTGAAGTAGGTATATCCATGAAAACACATAGGGGTGTGGTTATTGCAATCCAAGTGTTTCAATATTCTCATATTAGAATTCATGGGTTGATTCTTCTATAACATATCATAATCCTTCCCTTATTTGAATTTGATTCTATAATGGGAATTGATTTAATCTCTTTATATAAATCTCACATCAACTATCATTAAAAGGAAATCCTTTATTATATTCATGATCATCCCATGCACTTATAAAAATTAAAGGAAGATAATGAATCTCCATTGAGAAATCTCCCAACAGTGTGATTATAGAAACCTAACACTTAATAATACCATTCCCAAATGGTTGAGTCTAATAGAAGTATCAACAATGAAGAAATTAATATTGTAATCGAATATACTAATATATTTCCCAAATAGTAAACTAGAGTTACCCAGATAATTTTGTATTGTTCTAAATGGATCATATATAAAATTCAAATCCTATCTTCAAATTCCCCTATTGGACAACGGAAATCGAACTGGAGGATTTAAATAAATAGTTATGTTATCATTCAATCCACGTGTTTATATTCCCTAGTGCATTGCCATGGGGTGATCCTGTGAATTTTTTAAATAAAACGGATGGATCAATGTGGTTGTCTATCGATTACCGAGATCCCAAAAAGATCACTATAAAGATCTAGTACCCTCTAACAATGATTTACGACATGTTTGATCAACTATGAGGAGCTCAATGTTTCTCAAACGGTGATCTCCAATTTTGATATCATTAGACAATGGTGAAGAAGGGGGATATTTAGATAAAATCCTTCTACATGAGATATGGACACTTTGAGTTCATAGTGATGCCATTTTGAAATACAAACTCCCCTAAAATATTTATGAATTTTATGAATAGTGTCCTTAGATATCACTTTAAAATTTTATGGTTTTGTTTATTGAAATATTTTTAATTTACTCCAAGATAAAGGAGTAACATGAATAGATTCTAAGGACTGTGCTAGAGACATTTATAAACGAGAAAATGTATTCTATATTTAACAAGTGTTAATTTTTTATGTAGAAAGTCACATTCTTGGGGCATGTTATCATAATTGAGGGAAATATTTTAGACAATTTTAAGAAATATTCAGTCGAAGAATGGCCTAATACCACTAGTTTCATGGAAATACTTAGATTTATGGATTAGTAGGTGACCAAAAATGTTTTTCATAAATTTATCATGACTTTCTAGCATGATAAATAAGTTATCAATGATATTGGTAAATTATATATGCATTAAATAACATGAGGAAATATTTAATGGGATCCAGAATATGAAAATAATTTATCATGTACACATAGTACCACGATGTGTGGATGTTTTTTTGATATACTGTGATGATTCAATGAAATATCGCAATTTTTACTCATTCATAATGATAAATTGATAGCGTGTACCTCAAAATAGTTGAATATTCATTATAATAACTACCCAACACATGATCTATAATTATTAGCAATGATCTATGCCATAAATTCTTGGATTCACAGCCTCTATGGTGAGAATTTTGAAATATAAATACAAATATATATGTATATATATATATAAGAATATTCTCAATTATGTATTAACAGAAAAATAGAAAAACATGTTTCCAATAATATGGTTATATATAATTAAAGACTATTATTTCAAAATTCACAACCATCGTAGAAAGGAGAATACAAAATATGATGCACTTAGTAGAAAAAAACATGATACTCTATCCATGATGTTGATTGAGAATGTCATTATCTTCATGTAAATATAATGGATGGATATGGAAATCTTAATATATGTGAATAAATCAAAGCTTTCATATACCATTCTCAACTATATATCCATGAGAAGATCAAGGAGGCATAAATTGATAATCTATAAATTCAAAATAATATAGAAGTAGTAAAATAGGGAAAGCATTATGAATTCAAAATTTAATAAGATGTTGAAATTCAGTTTATAATTAGAATTTTTGTTCCATCATAATGAAAGATAATGTAATAGTTGTTGGATAATACATATAACTCGTATTTCTTTATCAATCCTAGAATTACCATAATTTAGTTGGATCTTTTTAGGAACATTTAGTTGGTTAACATGAAGAAGGAGAACATTGAGTACACCTCAAAGTATTTGGTATATTAGCAATTTAAATCAAAATAATAGAAATAAAAGGGGATAATGCATCTATTACCCATACCAAAATGGAAATGGAAGGAAATAAAAATGGAATTTATCATTAGTCTATTCAATACATCCAATGGAAGAAATAAGATATGGGTTTTTGGGTAAATAAGCCCCATGAATTCACACCTCATTCCATCTCAAAATGACTGATGCCATGAACAAAATGCTAAGATATAAGTAAATGAATTGGTGGGACTGCATGTGGCACCAATTTTGACCATCTATTATTGTGATCCAATGTTTACTTATAAATTCTATAGAATTATTCAACATTATTTGAATATTTAAATTAAATTAATTAAGTCTTATCACCCCAAAACATTGGCTCAATCTAAAAAGAAAATTCAAACACTTGAGGGCATGATGAGAGCCATCTAAACAGAACTTAATTGTGTATGGTATGAATGTATCACATTATGTTTGTTCTCATTCAAAAAAACATTTATTATACTATTCAAATGGATCCATATGATGTTATATAAGGGAAGATATGTATAAATCACACATGTTTGGGGATGAATTTTGTGAGAAAAAGCTACTTAGACTTGATCATGATAAAGAGATTATAGAAAAGGGTCAATCCGTCCAACAACATATAAAAGATTCTTAGAGTTCTAAAATATCTATATTGACAACTATTTTAGGGAATTAGAGTTTAAATTTATAGAACAAGATTTCCTTTGAATGTTACCATGGAAAAATGACAGGTTGTTTGGAATGAAATGGATACATAGACCTAGGTACATTGTCCCACTTGAGATCCTTCCTCATATAGAAGTAGGGTCCTGTAAAATAGCTCTTCCACAAAATGTTTCTCAATATAATGATGTGTTAGATGCACCTATCATAAATAAGCACATGAATGATCCCTCACATGTACTAAATCCAATGGTTGTATAACTGGAGCATGAACTCTCCTACTGGGAGGATCGAGTTAATAACTTAGTCCATAGATACAAATTTCTATGAAACAAGACAACTCAACTTGTTAATGTGCTATGAAAGTACCATAAATATTAAGATAAAATGTGGAATTGGAGGAAATACCAAAATATAATTACTATCATCTATTCTTAAATGAGTATATTAGTTGAAATATTAGGGATAAAATATTAAATGGTGGAATAATGAAACAACCAATAATTTATTTGTAATATCATTTGCCTCAATAAATTTTCATCAAATTATATGTTATAATACACAAAAAACAAATAGAGAAATAGAATTTATTTCATCAATAGATATTGTTACATTAGTCAGAAACTAAACCTCTAATAATTCCAAATATTACAACGGGACAAAAAATATAAAATAATAGTAGCGGAATAAGAAATTTGGATCATTCTAATCTTATATAATTATCATCCTTGTGAACAATACTATAGAAAATAAAATGATTACTAGTGAACTAATCAAAATTATATAAAATTATAATATAGTATGTTTGGAGTAATTGTAGTTAACTTTGAATAAATGAATGAATTGGTATTTATAGGATGTAATGTAACTGTAGTAAGAGTAAAATGATTATCGTAATAGTAAAATGATCATTATAAATAGTAACATGACCATTGGGAAATATACTCTAACTGTTTGAATACTATTTTAACCTCAAATTAGTAAAAAGTAAAACAAATAATATTTATCAATATTAATTAAAAATAATTTAATAATTATAATGCTATAAAATAAATATCAAGATTAAAAACCCAATGAAAATATATTCACATTTCCAATAAACTCTAATTTAATATTTTTTGTAAAAATAAATATTTTTTATTTCAAAAATTAAAATTACCCATGTTATAAAATTATTTTGTTAAAATTAATTTCCCTTTATATAATATTTACCTTGAAATCATATAAGGGTTATTTGTTTGCTAATTTTATAAAATACTCCAATTCTTTACTGAATAGTGAAAATGCATTTTTTCATAACTGGTGTATTTTAAATTACATCCTTCATGATCTATAAATGACATAATAAATTATAGAAAAATTGGATAAAAAAATATATTTAATTTTGTAAATATTTCCATTAAATTAAATAAACATGTTTTCCAAACGTAAAAAGTACTTTCCAAACTCTAATGTAAAATGTATTCCATTGAACTGATATTTTTATATTTTTCCACCACTCAATTTAATTAAAATAATAAATTCTGATTTCAAAGAGTTTTAAAGTCTTAAAATAATTTTATTTTATTTCAAATATATTTCATTATTTCTAAAATATTACTTTAATGAGAATTAAGTTTGATATAATAATTTATTCTACATTTTAACCTTAAAATATCCCTCTCTATAAGTATAAATGACCACTCACCCCTCCCTTAGAAAAACTACATAAATTCCACTTAAGAAAGAAAATTTTCTACTATAATACCTTATCTTAATCCCCTTAGAATCATTAGTAACATTATGGTGTATATCAAATCCAATCATCGACAAAGTGTAGTTCCATAGAAACGAAGTAGCGCTGATAAATGATTATGTTTTCTGTAACTTTTCTTCTCAATTTATTCTTCTCTTACCTTTTAATCTATTCATTGCATACCCAAATATTATAATATTAATTTATTAGTATCATAAAATTATACTAATTAGGTTATAACATTGTAATAATAATATTTAAGATTCATTTACATTGCATACTTCCTTTTCTTCTTCATTTTTCAATGTCTCGTTAATGGATAGTTAACTACAAATGTGGATATTTCTGAATTCATTCTTATTATAATATAAATGTATGGTTATAATAAATTATTTATGATATATAAATATATAAATATATAAATATATAAATAAGTTTATTTTAATCATAATAAATTAATTATACTTATGTAAAAATTTCCTTAAACAATAAGTGTGAAATAAAAAATAAGTGGGACATTTTTTAGAGAAATATTTTATAAAAAAGAATTAACCTTTAACAAATGGAATTATGGAATAAAATATGATGGCATATTTTTTTAAGGGTGAAAAAATGAAAATAAATCACTTCTAGTTTCAGGTTTAAAAAAACCTGTATCTATTATTCCGGAGTCAGAAAAATGATAAAATAAAATGATTTTTAAGGTAAGGATATTATTAAACACATTTCTTTCTATTTAAGGTCATTTTATCAATTTAATTATTCTCAATATGTATGTCACTATATTTTTTTCAAGGTGAAATTTTACAATAATTTAACTTTTAATTCTAGGGATATACATGTTGTTACCTTATCAAAAAGATTTATAAGACAATTATAATGATTTTTTTAAAAATAATTTACTTTTGAAAACATCTAATTTTGATCTATTATGTTATTTATTATTAATAAAAATATGGCCTCTTATGAAATAATATGACCTCAATTATTAATTTGGGAATCCAAAATTTTATTCCTTTATGTATGATTTATGACACCTTACTAAAACAATTATTTTCCATGGGTTCATTTCATGTGTTCGATTGTTATATGTTATCTTTCCATGTGGAATTCATGATTATGATAATTTTATGATGAGAAAGGTGGGGAAAAATTATTTATTCCTCTAATTCATTGGGTAATGTGACGTTTCTATTGATATTATGTGTATTATGAGTGAAAATGAAGCTATATTTTTTTTTAAAATTATGATGTTATGATTTATACACATATGTTATGCATGAACATGATTCTAGAGTTGTTCAAAACTATGTATGGTATTCGAAACTATGTTATGATGTTTCATTATTATAAATATTCCACATTCCATGCATTTATCAAATGCTTCCCTAATGATTATGATGATTATTCTATTCTTATGATATAATTATATTAATTTTTCTCACCCATGTAATATACTTTTATGTACATTAGTCCTCCAATGATATTCTTATTCTTACTAGATGTTTAGCTCATGCTATTATTTTATGTATATCATCATGTATATACTAAGGTGAATGTGAGATAATTTAGAATGATAAATAAGGGAAAAATAATTTTCATGTTTTTTATGTAAAATGGATGTATGGGACTAATTTACCAATGAATATAAGTTATTGGATCCAAGATTATACCACAGTTATGTTGTTTATATTAAAAAATATGTAAAAAATATGTAAGAAAAAAGTAAGTTCACTATACCAACTGGTTATGATTACTTAACTCTGTATATTCACTTAAATGTATAATGATTTAGTTTTCCATGATATAAGAAATGAGAGTGTTTCATATTTCTCTAATAGCATTTAAGGAGGTAAATTTCATAGTTAGTGGAGATGGAGATTTATAGTGATTCATGTCATGGTCGGAGTGTTGATACCATAGTGAAAGAGTCATTTATAGATTTGGGATCGAAGTTTTCCTATGTATATTATTCATATGTCAGTATACTATTTGTATTTTATATATTAATTATTTTTGATTTTATTTAATTCATTATTAAAGTAGAAATTTTTGGTTTTATTTGTTTCATATTTATCATTCGAATGTTTTGTGTGTGCGTAAATAGGATGAATTATTTCCTTTTTTTAAATTGTTCATAAAACCTTGGAAATTATTTCAAGCCTTTCATGTTTGGGAACGTAACCTATGTTTAGTAACACCTCCAACAAATCCTAAACCATTGGGTTATGTGGGGATGTTACTGACATTATCTAGGTATAAAAAAAGAAGAAATTGTTTATGATGCATAATAATGGTATTGTGATTTTGATACAATAATTAGTTTATTAAAAATATATAAATATAGGATAATGTTATAAATGAACCTATATGAGTGGGATATTTAAGGAAAAGTAGAAAGTAGATTAATTTTTTCAAGATTCACATTTATTATTTTTAATGACTAAAAAGATCAATAGTGGATTGGTTGCAATAACCACCACATTTAGAATTTAATGAAATTTAATTATAAAATATTATTTAGATGTATTCTAGTTATTTTAATAATTATTAGTAATAATAGTACTAATAGGAATAATTTATAAAAACTAGGAAAAATATAAAGAACTATGATTTTATAGGACTTACTAGGAGTGTCATTGATATTCACTAGAGTTTTATTGAGAAAAAAAGTGATCCAATGTAAAATTTACTTCACTAATGTTTTAGTAGAAGGTAAATAGATTTTTTATGGTTTATTTATTTTTTAAAACGATGGAAAATTTCAACATTATGAGAACTTATCCTTTTTATACCACTCATGTATGTTTATTGTTTTCATGAAATCATTTATATCCCTTATTATTTTAAATCAATCATAATGACATTTATTTTTTACTAATATTTTTTATTAGAGAATTATCATAGCATTTATCATAGTATAAAATTATATAATTTTTTTTATACTATATATATTACATGTCTATATATATACAATAATACATACATACCAATTTACTTAATAAAAATTCATCAATATATATTATATAAATAAAGAATGTAGAAACATTGGAAGTAAGGTAAGAATATTCTTGATACTCATGAAGGATTTTTTTTCCAGATTATTAGAGGAAATTTACATTGAAATAGACAATGAAAAAAATAAAATATATCCATTCAAATAATCAGTCTATGAAATGTTTCATATCAAACTATTTAACATCTCAATAATTAATTTTATTTAAACTTTTTAAAGAAAAAAAATAACAAATATTGTTAATATCAAATGATTTTATAAAATAATTGAGTACAAAATGTTTTATAGTTAAATTACAAAAAAATTGTTCTTTATGATTTTGTAATATATGTTACTAAAAAATATTCCATAAATATAATTACCATGGTGATCAAATAAAAATACTCTAGATATCTTATAATCATCCCATGATCAAAAATTTTCTTTCTTAATGATTATATAAATTTTTTTTCTTATCATGTTCCATTTGAGTAATTTATTATATTCTTTTTTTTAAAAAATATTTATTCTATAATAATTTATTTATAATCCTATTAATATTATTTTTGAAGAAATGTTTTTAAATGAATTTTATTATAAGTGGGAATTAATTTTACTCAATGATTGTCTCTTTAGATTTGATTATATCATTCACTTTCTAATTTGGTTTAAAATAAAATTATTTTTTTTATAAAATAGAATAACTAGTTGTTTAATATGGGACTCATGATTTCTTATCACAAAACTCTTTAATAATTACTATTTTTAACTATTTTTCCTTACTGTTATTATTTATTAAAATTTTTCTACATTTTATAATCTTTTTAACATGGTTGTTTTACAAAAATCTATTTCTTAATTTTGGTGTTAGTTTTCTTATGAAAAATTTTATATGAAATTTAATTAAAATAAAAAAATGATTTTTATGCCATTTTAAATTTATTAATTTATTTTGAAATTGTTTTTGTTTTTTAGTGGTTTTAAATTATATGTTTTAAAATATATATTTCACACTTGTTAAAAATGTGTTAGAACATCCTTAGATCGAGAGCTATGAATAACCAATAAAGCATCTAAAAAAAAGAGATGAACATTTATTTTAAAAATGGGATGTCGGCTATTACATAATGTGTAACATAGTTATATGGAATTTAATCACGAAGTAAAACATATGCCTAAAAACCCATCACCTTGGATTAAAAACTGATCCTTTTATAAATCACAACATGTGAGTCACATCACAACATGTATTAGTTCACAGTGTGGTCTCCCATTTCATGAACTGTATCCAAAAACCACTACGCAGCATGTAACACAGTTACATGGTGTGTAACAGTTCTGCTGCCTGGAGAAAATTCAGAAAACAACTTATAAATTCTTGAATAAAAAAGGAACATTGAGAGAGAAAAAACATACCAGATCAAGGTAACGAGATGTCTCAAAACTCCCCACAATAAAGACTTTATATCCCTGGGATGTCATGTGGATGAATTAATTCCCAAAAATATACGAGTACACTACTCCATCATATACGATTCACGTTCCCAAGTCTTATGAGAATCAAATCCTTGTTTCCACATGCCCTTTACCAATGAAATAAACTTCCCACACAAGACTTCTGTCTGAGAGTCAACGATCTGAACTGGTCCCTCCAAAATAGAGGCATGTGGCTCCAATAATATTTTTTCCCAACTCAAAATGTGGGAAGGATCTAGGTGATATTTCTGGAGTTCAGATATGTGGAAAACATCCTGAAATTTTTTCAACAGAATCAGTAATACTAATTGATAAGAATCATGTCTGATCCGTTTAGTGATCTCAAATGGCCAAACATATCTCATATCCAAACTTCCTTGTTGTCTATGTCGGTGGTGACCCAAATAAAGAGAAACATTCAAAAATACACATCCATCGATATAAAAATCCAATGAATAATTTCACCAATCTGCATATGTTTTCTATTAACTATGGAATGAAACCAAATGTCCATGTACATTCTGAATATTTTAAGAAGTTTCACGAACCAACATTAGACCAACTAATGAAACTTTTCCCACCACATCCAAAAAAATAGTTGATCTAAATTTGATACCATACAACTCCTCAATGGGGGCCAATATATTTGACCACTGGTAACTGTTATTGTAAAAAAACTCAACCAGTCCATATTTCTATCTTATGATCCCTCAAAATCAAAGTAATAGGTGCAAAGTATATACTCTAGAATATGAATTACTCACTTTATTTGACCATTTGTCTATAGATGGTAATATGTTCTCATCTTGATCTGAGTGCACATTTTCTCTTAATGAAACCTCTAGAACCTTGAGGTAAACATAGGATCCCCATATGAAATAAAGGATGGACTCCGATGTAACATCATTATTTCCAACACATATATATTACCCAGATCTTTATCCTTTGGGGTGTCTCTGATCGGAATGAAATGAGAAGAATTCATCATCCTACCAACAACTACCCAAATATTATTCATCCCCCAGGGATTCCATGGAAATCCAAAAAACAAAATCGATGGATACCTCATCTCATTTTTAAACGGGAACCAAAAGGGGCTAAAGAAAACCCAAAGGTTTCATGTGAAATGCCTTTATCTATTGGCATGTGTAACAACAGAACAAAAAAATTGCAATATCATGCTTCATAATCTTCCACCAAATCATCTTCCCATGTCATAATACACATTTTTAGTTCCTATATGTATTTCCCATGAATAATAGTGATAGTAAAACAATAATGAACTCCTCATCGAAGCTGGGAAAAAATTATTATCCTGAAGTGAAGCATACAATCTAAAGAGAGAGACCAAACCGAAATGGTCTCCCCACTATAAAGGATTTCTCGAGACTTCTAAACCTCATCATCCTACTACTGACTATACAAGATAAAATAAAATATAGACGATGATAAAAAAACTAATCAGAACAATACCTGAAACAACCTCTTGAGAATCCATATGCAACTAAACAAAAATCCCCATGATGTTACACACTTATTTCGATTTTAGAACATCCTATGATAGTACATTCTGTCTAAGGGAATATGGAAGAGCATTACCACTTAATATGGTGATCGTGATATCAATGTCAAACATCTAAATGTATTATACTAATCTTCTCTTCCTAGTAATCAAGTATTTATGATAAAATATATAACTCAAACACTTATAATCATAGAATACCGTGAAACCTTCCATAAAAAGCTTGTGCCACCAACACTTAAGCGCATGCGTGACTGCATTAAGATCTAAATCATGAGTTGGGTAATTCTTCTCATGTAGTTGAATTTTAAGAGATCTATAATCTATCACGTAGTCATACTTTAAAAGTACTCGTCCCAAACCAAAACACGAATTATTACAAAGCTCCACGTGCCCCTTACGAGGATCAGGTAAGATCAGAATAAGATATAATGTTTGAATTATTTTTAGTTCATCCAAATAAGTCTTACAATTTTTATCCCAGGTGAATTTCACCACATTCTATGTAAGTGAAGTCAAATTTGACTCTATCATTGTGAAATCCTTGATGAACTACCAGTAGTATCCAATAAGACCATGGAAGATAACGATTTCAAAATAATTCTACAATTCCATCCATGAAAAAAACATTTACCATTTACGGATCAATAGATAAGACATGATCAGAAATTCTATGCCCTATGAAATTTACTTCATGAATCGAAAAAACTGCATTTTTAAATCATTCTATACAAACAATGACTTCTCAAAAGTTCTTGATCAAATCAGTGATAGTGCTCTTACTCATGATCAGATTTCGAATAAACCATAATATCATCCGCAAACACTACCACAAAGTGTTATGATATTGATGGAATATCTGATTCATCAAATACATAAAAACAAAAAAATTTTTAGTCAGAACAAAAGGAACCACAAGATATTCACAGTGGCCATACATACTCTTGACGATGTCTTAGGTATATCAGACTCCTGAAATCTAAGCTAAAAGTAACCCAACTAATGATCGATATTTAAAACCCCCCTTTCCCCCTTTAACTGATCAAAATATCATCCACACAAGGAAACTGATATTTGTTCTTAAACATTACCGGGTTCAATGTTCAATAGTCCTTACATAATCGAAGTGAACCATCTACTTTCTTATAATAGAGCATAGGGGTTGGACATGAATAAATTCTAGGGAGAACTAAAACCTTTTCTAACATGTCATCAAATAGAATCATGAGATATTTCAACTCTATTGGTTCCATATGATAAGAAGGTATCAATATTGGAGGCATATGTGGCACTGTATCAATCATAAATTCTACCTCCCTATCTGGAGGAAGACATGAAAAATATTCTGGGAAAAAATTAGGTGTGTCTCAAATAAAAATGGAATGATCATTAATTGAAGAAACACCATCTTTATCAAATGTAATAGTAATAAAAAACCTCTTGATCTCTCGGAGAGACTGTCCTACACAACATATCCTCTGGTCCCACTCCCCCTGAAACACATGAGATCTCTTATTAACAACAATAAATAAAACTAGTAGATGAAAATAGTCAACCTCCACTTGATGAGAGACAATACAATACATACCAATGATGTCATAAAACATATCCATATCAATAACTTGAAAATAAAAGACCAACTCTATATCTATTATCTTTAATGTACAAGAGGGATGCCTAAACCCCTTCTATCTACTTGTAAAAAGAGGTGTTTCTATCTCCGTTTTATAGGACAAAAGCTCGTTCAGATGTTCAAGAACATCAAGAAAAACATAGAGATATAATCGAGTGGGAGACACCAATATCAAATAAAGAAATTACTAATAATGTTTCAATAAGGATAATACCTCTCACTAGTGTCATACCTGCATCAACATCCATTGAAATCTCATATAATGCATGATATTTTTTCATTCTTGAGGCCTGTGGCTAGAGCCTTCTAGTCTTTAAAGCTTTTGAATACACAACAATTGAATTTGGAGATGAATAAACATGACCATAATGATGTGTAGTCATAGCGTAACATACTAACTGTAGATGAACAACACGTCCATTGTTATTTCATGCCTTCACAAGGCATGTGACGAGAACATTGGGGGTGTCCTCCCATAGAACAATGATACCAATTCAGAGTCACACAACAAACTATGACATATAGTGTAAAGCATTCTTACTTCTAAGAACTGCCTCCATCACTTCTATGATGATCCTACCACTTCCTCTTCTTCCCATCCATTCCATTAAAGCTTCCACCTGATGGAAGAGAAGAGGTGGAAAATCCAAAATTTCATACAATATTCATTTCTATCATCATAGATATGTCTATAATTTTCATATAGAAATAATGATTCATCCTAAATATTTGTGATCTGATATTCGATCGCAACCCATGAAGGTACATATGTTCCTTCAGTTGGAAATTATTTACCATGTCTGATGAAAAACATAAAAGATCAAAAAATATGTTGGGGTATGACAAAACTAAATGCTCTCCCTAATACAATGGCAGTAACTTTTAAGACTTTTCCAGCATCAGGTACTCTAGACAAAACTACTGACCGAACATGGTTTTTAAACCTTTCCAATCCAAGTCTACGTGCATGTCTTCATGGACCGTGGAATCCCAACATCACTTGCTAGAACCCTCAAGTATGCTCATTTCAAACATCACCCTGATTTTCTTAGGTGTCTCCATAATTTCAATGATATGATCGATCATGTCCTTCAAGTCCTCCGCCTCTTGAGGTTTTATCAATTTTTAAAAGACGAGGGCTTCTCATGTATGAACCGTTGTGATCAATCTATCCCTCATTCAGATCAGGGTTGTACCTCAAACACTACATTTAGAGCTCGTGGTACACCTTGATTGACAAAAAAAACTTCCCATAAAATAGTCTCGGTGAGATTATGATCCATAGCAAGGTTACATTGAAGAGAATTAGTTTCACCTTACCAAGGAACTCATGGAAGACATCTCAAATGTATACTGTTTCACACCGAAACATAATAATGATCCGACAATAAGATAAATAATAGTTCAAACTAGAGAACCCTTAAGAAAAAATGGGATTTTTAAAGCAAAACCAACACTAGAGACAAAAATAAAACTTCACATGGGAACTTGAGTCATGTTACAACAAGAGTTGGATAGAAACTTATCGCAACATACCTCTCACACCCTGAAAATCCTATCTCTAGTCTAACAAATTTCCCAATTCATGGAATCTTAAGTACATTCCTCCCTCTGATAGAAAACTATGATGAACCAACCCTGGTTACCCTCAATCTCGGCACCTGAAATGTTCTATCATATACTTTAAAGGCACTCCTGATCCCCTGGGGCTGGAGATAATAACCCATGCATCGAAAAACACAATACAGGGAACAATTTATCCTGACCTGAACAACCACATGGAATTCATATATATAATTCATGAAATTAATAGTGTAATACATGAAAATATATATGCCACAACTATAAGAAATCAACGAAAACATAAAACAACAAATGTAGCCAAAAACTCCAAGACAAGTCCAACAACAAATGAATAAAAACCAAAAAAAATCACCAAATGATTGTATATATGAACTCCCACCATATCATAACTATATGACCAACCATTTGACAAAAACCCCACCACCTCACTATAACTCCATTAATTTTTCTACACTAGAAGACAAAAAAGGACTATGCACTTCTGAAGAGGTTCATAAGGTGCGAGCTGACAAGCTCAGTAGGTTCCAACCCAGGTATTCCATAAAAATTCTCTATATAGAAAATCTTGAATACAAATTTTAAATAAAATCCTCGCCTAATAAGCATTAATGATGTTGTATTGAAAACATGGTACACATTCCCCTTTTTTCCATAGTTCCATGAAAAAGCTATTAAATCAATTTCAAATCACATTTTCCATATCAATTTTAACAAGAATAAATATAAGTATCAAGGCAAACACATAATGACAAACAATTTAAAATAGAAGATTATGTATTTCAACAATATGGAATATTATATGTTTTGACCGTATACTACTTGTACCACAATAATTTTGTGAACAATTCAAATCATAGAGTAATGGTCTAAGAAGAATAGGGATACCCCATGAGTAATCCTTCCAAAATTACAATATTGATCCCCTAGAACAATAGGCCTAGAAATAATCGTAATACCCCAAGGAAAAAAACCTTGATAATAAAAAAAGAATTATGTCCCCAATCTATACCTTACACCTAAGTACCTAAGGCAACCCCTGTGGTCTTTTTCCCATATCATTTTGGGACATTTAGATACCCATTTTCTTTCCATTTATCAATAACTAGGGAAACACCATTTCTCATCGAAAAATATTTTCAAAACACAAAAAACATCATGAGAATTACATTTATAAATTAATTTATAAAGACAAAAAAAATCTACTTTATCAACATAGTCTAGAGAAGAAACCACATACCTCAAACCTTGGGTTGCACACGTTCGTAATGGTATCCACCAAAAAATGAAACCCAAAAAAGTCAACAAAGGCCCTAGAAAAGGATAAATATCAATATTGAATCAATTCTTACTACAAGGGGTCAAAAAAAGAGAGGAAACCCACATACCTCAATGAATAACTCCTTCAACACCGCGACTAATAGAAGAAAAGGCCACCAAAATGAGATCACACGACGAATCTAGACGAATCCAAGAATAATCACTATCCATAGAAAAATAGATGCAAAGACGTCAGCCATGGTTGATACCATGATCAAATCCAATGATGTAAAGGAAATGATAAAAACCTAGGGAGATTCACCGTTATCACAACTAAGATTAGATGTCGAAAAGATTAATCTAAAAGGGTTTGAGTATCTTAAAAATGCACTACAACTACCTTAGGTCATGTTACCTGAAGAATCGATAAGGAAACTAAAAAAACATAAAAAATAATATATTTTAAAACATAATATATCCCATTATACAACTTTTAACTCATTTACATGGCTTTTAATCATCGAGTCAAACATACTCCGAAAACCGGTCACCTTAGATTAAAAACTGACATTATTTATAAGTCTGCTCTTGTAATTCATGATCAAGGAGTGTATGAGTTCATAGTGTAATATTATCATTCCAGAAATGTATCTAAAATAAACTACATGGAATGTAACATATTTACATGAAGTGAAACTATTCTACAATGTGAAAAAAATATTGAAAACAACTTTTGAAAACTTGAACCAAAATGGGACATGGAGAGAGGGAAACACTTATCTGATCGAGGTAATAAGATATTACAGAATATAGTATGAATATTTGAAGGATAAGTTGGAATACTTAATAATATATATTATAATGGATCATTTTATCCATTTCTATAATGATTAATTTTTTTATATAATAACTTTAATACATTTTCTACTTATGAAACAATTTATTTTTATAGAATCCCAATGTAGGAAACACTCTATTGTGTTCAATTTATAGAAAAATTTATCATTAGTATACTTTATTACAATATATATATATATATATGGGATAATCAATAGAGAACAAATATTGATACATCAAATGTAATGGCCCAAACATATATATACAAGAAATTCTCCATTTGATTAAACAAGTGTAATTTTTAGTAATATTTTACCGTAAAAAATCGAAACTACATAATAAAAAAAATACCTAATTATATTAATTTAGATATTTTCATATAAATATTTAAAATATAAGAAATTTAAATCACAATAAGATTAAATATAAGTGTTAAATATGATGAAAAATGTATGACTCAAATAATGCATGCTGGTATTTTTAGTAAAACAAATATATTTTATTTTTACTAAAATATATTTGTATGATAACCATAGAACTTTAAAATAATAATTTATTTTATATCATTTTTTTATAAATCTACTTTTATTTGTATATAAATGAGAATATAATTTTATGTGATCATATATAATTTCCATAAGGGTAAAAATTTTGACAGGGTTATAAAAATTAATATTTTCCAAAAAAAAAATTTTTGGTTTACAAAATATATTTCTAATATTTATAAAATTATATTGATAAAAATTAATTTTGATTTTTATAATTAGAATGATGAATTTAACATTGGTTTATTTTTTGTTTTTGAATAAAAAATATGATTTTTTTAGTGAATAAAAAAGATATAGTTTTAAAAAATACCATAACTTTTATTAAATTGTAATGATTTACACATAAATTAAATATTTATGAAACATTTTACAAAATAAATATGTATTTAAGGAGGAAAATCATTCATTTAAAAATAATATTTTTAATTTACAGATTTGTATTTGAAATATTGGAATCAAAATTATATTTTATTCTAAAAAAATTTGGGTTCCTTTCCTTTATTTTTGTATTCACAAGATTTCACTCAGTTTTGTATTGGAATGAATGTAAAATAATTTTTTCAATCATAAACTAAGAAATTACATGTTAATCAACACTATTTATATTATTTTCTCAAAATATTATAATAAAAAATTTGTAATTCTAAAACATGTTGGGGTAGAAATGGTATCATAAAAAACAGATCGCCAGTACTGTCGATATAGCACTAAAAGTATGACTGTAAGATCTGCTAGAAGGTCATGTGTAGACTAGCATGACAGAAAAATCAACCTCTGGAAGTTCATATACCAAGTCACTAAGTGTACAAGAAGTAGTAAGCCACCAAATCTTACCCACCACACAAAGTGGTCTTCTCACACACCCATTAAAAACAACAATCACAACCAAAATATAGAAAATAAAAATACTGAAACTAAAGGATTGAGAATAGTAAATGAACAAAATTTAATTTAATATGTTTTTTAATTTTATCCTACATATATGGGAGGAACCTCTGAGACATGTTTATATTAAAAAAAATTTCAATGATTATACCATCTAAAAAATACCATCATTAATAATTCATTAAAAATGATTAATACAATGTCAAACTCTATTGGATATTATATTCAACTAGTTTATAACAAATGAATAAGATTTTATCTTTTAAGGGTTAGCACCCACTTTATTATTATGAAAATTTTCTTATTGTCTTGGTTACATAATTTTCCTATATTCATGGAGATTCCTCTAAATGGAATGTCACTAGTGATTTGTCATAACATTGTTAACCTCAACCACTATCGAAGATAAACACATTCAAATTATTCATTCAAGATAATTCCGTCTAGAAGATTCACCAATATTATAGACAATCCTTGAAGTCATCAGAATATGAACTTTTTATAACCCAACTATTGCTAAAGAGGAGAATAACCACTATATACACATTGAGCCAAACCATTAGCTGCTGAACAAGTATCTGATACATGTAAATGAGTTTCTAGATCTTTTTTATGGTAACAAATTCTAATATATTGAACTTCATATGCTCATAATAAGGATTAACATCCCATAAATTTTCCAATTGTTGATTTATAACATAGAGAGCCTATGTAACCCTACTCAGCAACCTTTTACTATAGTAACAATGTTCTTATACATTTTCATTCTTCCATTCACCCAAGCCCCACAAATGTACGATGTTTCCCCCTGATTTATGTTACAATTGACTTCGTAAACATGTCTGTCAGATTTTGGTTACCAGTGAACTTCTAGAGATCTAGTACATTATCCTCTAGTATGTTTCCAAATAAAAGGCACATCATATAAATAAGATTTTTTCATGATTGGAAGACTTTATTTTTATCAAGGTTTATTAAACTTTTTTTTATAAAAAATTTATCCCTCCTCCAAATTTTCCAAATTCCATAAGAAACTACTTTAACCAAAGCATCTTCATCCTAGCTTCCATTGCTACTACATTCTCTGATTTAGTTGTACTCATGGTAACAATATTCTATAGCCGTGATACCCAACTAATTGTAGATCATCCATATGTAAATAAAAATCCTATTATGATATTATAAATATATGTTTTTTTATTTAATTCAACATCCATAATGTGTTATATTGTATTTTTTACACAAAATAATGATCCTGATCTTTATATCATTTCAAATATCAATAAATATAATTGATGGTTTCCCATGGTTACTTTCTAATGATCGACATAAATTTGATTATAATTCCCACTAAAAATGAAATATTTGGTCTTGTAAAAATCATTTTATAAATAAAAATTATGACTGATGATACATAAGAAATTTTATCTATATATTGAAACACATTATTGATTATGGGTTCTTGTGGCTTAAACAGTTATAAGTGTCTAGAAATAGGGTATAAAATTTGTTTAAATTTAATAGTGAATTTTTTTTACTAATATTCTAAATATAATATTCCTAATTTAGAAAAAATTCAATGTTTTCCTATCTCCTTTGAAATTCATCCCTAATATCATCCTTTCTTATACAATATATATCATCTCAAATATTTATGAAAAATCACACTATAACTTTATGATTTTCTAAACATCTGATATATAAATCAGTATTCCATACGCATATAAAAGCAATATTATGAATTTATAATCTTCCCATTTCGTTCAATAAATATAATAATATACAATAAACCTTATGAACCCTTCATTTGACTTGAATGAATCGTATTTCTGATTCCACAGTCACATGGATTACTTTAACCCATAAAAATTTTCAACAGTTTGTATACCAAATTTTGATGCCCAACTTCAAGTACACCTTTTGGATGTTTTATAAAAATATGCACCACAAAATCACCATGAAGGAAATTTTTTTTACATCCATCTTCTAAACACATAGTTTATCGACTGACACCATACTTATCACTGTCACTAATACAAATTTTTTTTTTAACATCACTAGTTAAGTGGTTTCATAATTGATTAAAAAGTGATGATATTGTGAGTGATGTTGGGGGGGGGGGGTTTAACATTGCTAAAAAACTAATAAAAGAAAAACTTTATTAGAACTAAAAAAGTACCTTATAAATTCATCCTTTTGTCCACACTTTTTCAAGAAATGTTAAAGGGTGCGTTTAACAATGCCTTTTTAGCATTGTGAATGGGTTTTTTTTATAATAATTATTTTTCACTGCTAAAAGTTAGATTTTAACAATGTTAGAAAAAGAGCTGTTAAAAAATAGAAAAATTAATTACTTTTTCACAAACATCGCCCACCTTTTTCAGAACTTATAACCCCCATTATAGTTCTTTTCAGTACCCATTTATCTTCACATAACTGATTCCCTTCCTCAACACTATAAGGATACCAGAAATTCTTGTGCACAACTGGATTTAATCCATGGAACCACCTTATGCGACTATAGATATTTACCATTATGCCATGAATGCTTTGTTATATATTTATTGACTTATTTATTTATTTTCATATATATTAAAATAAAAGATATATATACAGAATTATATTTATTTATATATATTATATATTTATATTCACTTATATATACTTGTATATATATATTGGAATATAAATTTATATATATACATATATTTTAATTAATACACAATCATATGTATATTTAAAAAGTATGTATACAAATTGATTCATTTTTATATGGAAAACAAAAGAGATGCTTTTTTAATTTAAATTAAATGAATAATGAATATTTATTTTAAATATTTTTGAAATAAATTTTTGAAAAAAAATGTTGATATATGTATTTATTCAAGTAATTTATTGTAAGTAAATATTATAAAATATGCATATATTTAATAAAAAATAAAACTACATTGTGAAAATTGAAAAAATTTCAATACTATATTAAAAATATGAATGTATTTCGTTGGAATAAATTATATCATCACCAAAAGAGTCTATAAGACCCACTTTAAATGAGGATGAAAATCCATCAAATGTTATTAAATAGTTGTAACCCAACAAAAAACTCTGTTTTGGAGGACTTCTAGGCCTTTTTGGCCTTGGAAAAATAGTGATAGGGGTCACCTTTATCGTTAAAACATAGATCTGGTTACAAGATTCCATTTGATTTGTAGTAGAGCCCAAATGGATAGCCAAATCAAAAGATATAGTTGTTTGATGTTTGAGTTATGTTTTCAGCTTACTTTGGATATTTTTTTTTGTTTTTCAAATTGTTATTAAATTTCTATTATTATATAATCATTATCTAATTATTACATAAAAGTAACTTTAAAATTATTTTATAATTTATTTTCAATAAATAACTTGTAAATTAAGTGTAAATGTTTAATTATATTTATCTAAAAAAATAAAAAAATAAATATATTTATATTCTATTTATATGAATATAAATATATAAATATATTTATAATTTAATATATCTTTTTAATAAATTTTTTAAATACAATCCTTATCAACGATCTTAAAAAGTGCTGATTAAGGTTGTAGTGGTTGTGGTGGGGGGGGGGGGTTATGAGGGCTTGTAAAATAGCACTGTAAAAGGCCCCCTAAATCATCACTTTTTTAGTAGAACAGATAAATGGGGGTATTATAGATGTTTTTTTTAAAATAGGTGATAATCGTGGGGCCTTTATTAGATATTTTTTTAGCATTTTTAATGCCCTACCACTAGATAAACCCAGTTTTCTAGTGATGTGTTCTGATGGTATAATGCTTTATATTAAGTGAGTGGATTTAAAATAAATATACAATTTCCTTATATTGATACACTTCTACTACCATCCATGATTTTTTATATATTCATACCATTAAATTCTCCTTTAATTTTTTCCACCCATTTATTTTCATGTTCTTTTTATTCGATGGAGTAGTTCATTCATTTCTAATGTTTTGATGAACTTCAAAGAAATTATCTCTTTATTCAGTACAAATAATAATTGTTAATGTCACTAAGAAAATATAACTCCCCCAAACTTTTAATTTATCCAACACCCATTAGTTCTAGATAGTTTGGATCATTCCCAAAACTTTTCACTATCTCCTTATTATGGTGGATGTACTCAAGTTAATTATCTACTCTGAACTACTAGGATCTTCTTTTTTGTAAGAACATGAAATTACAACACTCATACTTCCAGAGAATAAACATTAACTCATTTCACAAAATATTAATCTTCTCTTGAATTATCTAGTATTTCTAATGGCCTTACATCAATACTATGATTCCATCATCATCTACCTCTATATTCTCTAATATTTTAGAACTAATAACACTCTTATCAACCTAGATTTTACAAGTTTATTCACCATAAAATTCTTCTTCCACTATCTTCTAGTCCTGCAAATAGACATTATCATCAATGAAACATCCACTATTTTGATGATTTTTTCATTTCACCATCCTATATATGACATCAAAAATGTTCATCTCTATAACAATGGAAAAAAGAATATTTTGGATATATATTCATCTTTTTCATTTTCATTATCTTTTACATGAATATTTGATAAACTACTAATGTATTTAAGATAATTAAATTCAATTCATTTTCAAAACCTTATATTCTTGACAAATTTTAACCCAACAACTACTGTTGGACTTCTATTGGAAAGATTTTCCACATTGTGGAGTGTCTCTTCCCAAATCACCTTATTCATTCCTAAGTGAAACATCTTACTTATGACTTTCTCAATCAAATTATGAATCAAGATTTGAAATAATATATTATAATGTGGTGTTCCAGATACATTATTCTAATTATATACCCCTTACATCATGTATATGTTTTTTATTCTTTATCTTGTTTACTCACCATTTTTTTGCATTCATATAGACTTCAACTTCCATCTATGATCCATTTTTACAATGATTTCCATTGAAAAAACACCTAAAATTCATAAAAAATATTCTTTATGAAGTAAATACATACATTTATTGTAGAATCATAAATAAAAGTTATAAATTAAATAAAATCACCATATGATTGAACGTGGATGGGTCCCCAAATATCTAAGTGTACATGCTCCAAATTATAGTCCATTGGATTCTGACCATCATTTTTAAAAGACATCATATTATACATTATCAACATAAAATTTTCACACATTCCTATTTAGGTGTGGCCAATATTTAATATACCATAAAACATTATAAATTTAATGTTATTATCACTTATTTGACGAAACCTTTAGTTCCAAACATCCAAGTCAACATATGTTTTCATTTTGTTAATAGAATTCCCATATGAATTTCTTGTCATTTTAAGGTTCCCGTCCATTACACCTTTTTCAATCACAATGAATAGTTAGTTAACATTCCATACCCTATTTTTAAATGTTGTTCCATAGTATTCATCATTAAATTCACCAATGGAAATAAGATTCCTCCTATGGATAGAGATGTGATAAAATTTTGATAGTTTCCTGAACCCTACATTCTTCATTTAAATGTTCACATCTCTATTTCCCCGATACATCTGGGCTTCACTACATACCATATAGAATTTATTAATGTTATCAGATATATATTTTTCATAAATATTATATCTCCAATTGAATATAATGATTCCTAAGAGTCAACCCTCCATGATTCTACTAATGTGTTCATGTTTCCAAACTAATAATTTTGAAATTTAGTTTCATTTCCAAAATATGAAATTATTGAAGTTGATGTAATTACATCAATCTCCTATAAAATTCATAATCCCGTCTTGAAATATACTTTCTTCCATCACCTCCATCAAGGGGAACCAAGACTAGTTGAATCCCCTTTACTCGTATTCTATTACCTTTATTGAGAAATATCTATTGATGAATTCATCTAATAAAAATACTCATATTGGTGTGACATACCACTTCATTCAGTATTAAGGGTACGGAAATTTAGTATTTAGACATCTATCCATCACAGTTATTAATTCAATACTAAATTTTTTATATAAAAAAAATACAAGATCAGTTTCTATATTAAAGTTACCAACTATAATAAACATTCTATCCCAACTCTTTTAATGTGAATATAAAATTTTAAATTCTCATTAATAATTTGGAAAAGATATAATTACTAATTGGATCTTCTAAAAAATCATGTTGAAGTCATTCAGATGATTTTCCGATGGTCTTCCTTCTAATATCCATTATCAGAGCAATCATGGGATCATGGAAACAATGTTTTGGATCATAATTTTTCATACATTACTTCCAATACATTATGATCATTAACTATTTTCATTATATATATAATGATAAAAAAATTATTAGAACAGACGCTATTAACATAATTAAAAATATCCTTTCAAAGTATTCCAATTGATATTTCTCCATTATTACCAAAATTAATCTCAAAAAAGGAACCTATAAGTGATTTTGAATTATATGGTCTTCAATATGCCTTCAAGAGAATCCAAAATCTATTCCATTGAATTTATCAATCCATATGTTTCCATCATCAGATGTAAAGAAAATTTTTTCTACCAATGGTCTATATCATGAGATTCATATTAGTTTCTTTGATTCCACTTATTGGGGGTGAAACGTAATCATAAAAACATGATAAATTGTACTACTGGTTGAACACTAGAATTAATAATGATAGATTCACCGGGATTTCACATACAAATCAACATAATAGTAAGATGATCCTCCAAAATGTCGCTTCCCCTTAGACTATGTATACTAGAAGTAGGAAGTATTTACACCCTATCCACCACATAAATTAAATATCACACACACCTCAATAGAAACCAAAAATTAATTATAAAATCATGCAAAATTAATATATGAAACTGAAGAACATGAATCCATAAATTAACAAATGATAATTTAACACGATTCCTAATTGTTCCTACGTTCACAAGAGGAACCACTATGACTTATTTCTATTACAAAAAGTATAAATATTATAGTAAACTAAAATATTCCACCAATAATGTTTCATTACATAATTATTAACACTATATAAAACTCTATTTCTTAGTATATTGTACGAGTATACTATACATGAATCATAATCTATCTTTTAATGGTCCCCTATTCCATCATAAGAAAATTTTCTAGTAGTCCAAGTAAAATCAATTTCATATATTCTTGTAGATTCCTACAAATGCAATTTTATAGGTGATTCCCCATAAAACAGTTTACACCAACTACATTTCCTGTTAAGATATTATAAATTATTAATTGAAAATAATTATTTCTATTATATTCAACAATATTATTGGAAACCCTTGATGTTATCAGAAAATAAAAACTTCCAATTGAAGAAATACCACAAAAGAGAACAATTATCTCTACCTTCACACTTTATAGAAACCTAGGCTTAACATACATTGATGTCACACTATTTTAGATGAATATTCAGTGCATTAAAATAATACAAGATGGGGGACCTTAATAGATTTTTTTTCAAAACATGGTAACAAAATTTTCTATCTAGGTGAAATATCTTCAACGTATCCCATAAATATCTCCAGATTTAGTACATATACCTAAAAACATTATTTATAACCTGGATAAAGGAATCATAATAAGGGGTGAGCTCATATTCTCAGTAAAGAAAAATAAAGGAAATTTAAAAGAATAAAATTAACAAAGGGTATATAACTATAGAATAACATTTGAATATCATACCATACTTATTATATATCATAATAAATATTCACAAATCATAATACCTGGAACATAATAAAGTCAAGAGAATATGTCGTGAAAGCACAAGTGACATACTCAAAATCCAGAAAATAATTTGGGATTATTTTTAAACTTCAGTAAAACTATCCACAAGTCATTTGGGATGTATAAGAATAAAAAACCTAAATTCAACAGGCAGTGTGACCAGTATGACTCTTAGTGTGCCTTTTTATTTTATATTCTCATAAATTTTAGAAGAAAAGAGAATTGACATACTCAAAACAAATAAAAAATATTCATAATGTTTTTATATATTAGGATAATTATCCCAAACTCATTTTTAATATCTAGGAATCAGCCCATTCTCAATAAGATATATCATCTTCCCGATATGATTCAAAGGGTACATTATCAGTCTAAAAATGACATTTTAGTTGAAAATATGTCATTCACTTATAACTGAGAAAACTCAATCATATCATATTTTTTAATTTAGTAAAATGATTGACACATACATTTTAAAATGTAAGAATAAATCTCACATCACACTGACACACAATGTGACCTGTATGGATTAAACTGCATGTTTCTAGTTTAAAATGATATTTTTGTAAAAAATACAAGTGATGTACTCAAAATTATGAAAATGGATTATTTTTTTAATTTTTTTTAATATAATAAATAAGTCATTCAGGAAATTTATTAACCAACTAATCCTCAATTCAATGCATGATGGTACCAGCATACCTCTACCTTTGTATTTATATTTAAAACTAAGTTTAATTTTATTAAAAATCAAAAATAAAAAATTCAAAAACGAAAAAAATGCATTCTTATTATTTAAAAAATTTATGAAAATTATGAATAAGTAATTTTTTGACATGTAGTAATCAAAATCACCACAATCGGAATCTCAATGTGCTTGATATAAATCAAAGTGTCTGTTATCTGTTTAAAATTGACATCTAAGTTCAAAATATTTCACTCACAGAAAACAGAGTAAACATAGATATAATTTAGTGATAATTTATGAAAATTATTCAAAATTCATTTTTCACTTTTAGGAATTAGTCTCACATAAAACTGACACATGATGAAAATTGTATAACTCAATGTTCATGTTTCTATTTTAATATAGAATTTTGTGAAAAAGATGAGTGAGAGAAAAAAATAGAGAAAATAAACTTGGATAGTATTTATACATTTGGAAAATTATTCCTAATTAATTTGGTAGATGTAGAAATAAACAAAAAAACAATCCCACCCATGGTGTGACATTCATGACTCTAAGTGTGTCTTTTTATTTAAAATTTGAATTGATTTTATTAGCAAGGGAAACTAACCTAATAAAAACTAAAAAATTCCCTATAATTGTTTTGATAATTTGGAAAAATAACCATAAGTCATTTTATATTTATATGAATCATCCTCACCTCAATATGATATATGATATTCCTAGAATGGGTTAAAGTGTTCGTTATCAGTTTAAAATTGACATTTTGGTTCAAAACACATAACTTTATGAAAACCAATAAAAGTTATTCAAATTGTCTTCATATTTTAGAAAAAATATAAATAATTTATTTTTTTCAATTAGGAATCAATATTATGTAAAATTGATGGATAATGTGACCAATATGACTCAAAGTGTCTGTTTCCATTTTGAAAATACATTTCAGTAAAAAAACAATTGATGACTTAAAAAATGGGAAAACACGTCATATTTTTTCACACTTTTTAAAAATGACCAATATGTAATTTGTGTTGTATAAGAATAAACTAAATATCAAAATGATGGACAGTCTGACTGGTATGACTTCAAGTGCATTTATTTATTTAAAATCAACATAAAATTTTGTAAAAAAGAGAACTGACATGCTGGAAACAGCGAAAAAACTTTTTTATAGTTTTGATAATTAATAAAATGTTATATATGTGGTTTATTATGTTTAGGAATCTTTATTACATAAATATATTACATGATGCTCCCAATATGACTCAAAGTGTCTGTTATATGTTTAAAATTGACATTTTAGTTCAAAAAGTGTAATTTGCTAAAAAATGAGAAAATACAGTTAGATTATCTTTAAAATTTAGTAAAATTATCCACAATTAAATTTTAAAATGTATGAATCAGTCTCTTATAAAATAGACACACGATGAAACCTTTATGACAAAAAGTACGCATTTCTAGTTTCAATTGACATTTTAGTAAAAAAGATAAGTGACATACTGAAAACTGAGAAAAAACATTCATATTGTTTTGATAAATTAGTAAAATGATGTAAATGTAATTTTATACATGTGGTAATCTTTTTTACCTAAATATGATACATAGTTTGACATGTATGTCTCTAAGTGCATGTTTCCAATATATAAGTTTTATTTGAGTTTAAAAGGTGCATCACTTCTCCAAAACCGAGTGAATGAGCCTAGGTGTTTTCTAATCACTCTATTTTATATTAATTAATTAAATTAATTATTATATTTATCATATAATTATCTGTTTAATTTCTACATAGAAAATCCTTGAGGATGAAGATGAAATTGTATGACATGTGAGAATCATCCAAAACTAAATCCGATACATAATTTTTTGGGTATGACTCAAATGTTAGTATAAAATTTAAATTTAAATTATATATTTATTTATTAATAACATAATAATTTTTTCTTATTCATGTGTGATCTTTTTCTCACATAGGGGTGGATTTTTCAGAAATAACATGAGTTAGGTTGGGGGGAAAAGACAAAGGAACACTAATGTTTCTAAATTATGTGATAATTTGTAATTACTCATTTAATTTTATAAAACAATGTTTTAAATATCAACAATAATTTTTTTCATTGTGTTGTAAATTTTATTTCATTTAAAATCTATATTTGAAATTTATTTTTTTGATTTATAGTGTTGTTTCTGGTGCTGTAGTGTGTTGTTACAACACAATTCACTATGACCCTTTATCAATGATACTAAATGCACCGGTAAAGGTATTGTTTTTGAATTTTTCTTTACATAAAATAAAATCATAGGTATTTTAATCATTCTCCAACAGTTTATGCTTTTCTAGTATTAATAATGACAAATTTTCGTGGTGTAAAAGGCTTGTTTTGTAATAGTGTGTAAAAATATTGTTTGATGTGCCCTTAAATTTAAGATTTATATTAATAATTCTCATTGGTCTCAAGTGATGGAGATAAGAAGTGGAGAATTAATTTTAATTCTATATGATCAATGGATAAATATCCTGAATGGGGATAAAATACGAGTACCTGTGTGTCAATAATGTGGGAAGAATCAATCGAGAAACTACCTCATGGGGAAAAATAGAAGTTTTAAGTGTGTAAATTAGGGGAATCAAGCTAATGAATATATATGTGTAACACCCCAAGCTTCCATGATACATTTTCCTTCGAATAATGCAGTAGCTTGCCTTGTACGCAACATGGAGTTTTAACAAACCACGACCAATCAAAGTAGTCGTTATGAATAGTAATACCCACTTATTGAAAATTTTTATTTTTTTTTCAAAATGGACTTCATTTTTTAATTCTGAATATCAAAATTAGATTAGGGTGGATTTTTGGTATTTTTATGAAAACATTTAATTTTTGATGAATAGTGGAAAAAACAACATTATTTTTTAAAACCGACTTTTTATTCAAATAATTTATTATGTTATCTTAATTTATTTTAGGTCAAAATAGATTTATAATACCTATATATGTTCAATTTAATTAATTAGAGTCATTTTATAATAATTCTAGATATATAAAATTTTATTGAACTTTTTACCGTCTTTTACCGTCTTTTACCGCCCTTCTAGGAGAATTTACAAATTTGCAGAAAACAAACTTTTACGGCTTCTTTGAGTTGAGTTTCTAAAATCAAAGAGACATGGAAGACATTAGTAAGTAAAATTTGGTTCAATAAGATAAAAATATTTTTTTTTGGTGAATACTAACTTTTGACTTTTATTTACCACTATTAAAGGTAAATTGGGTAATTAAGGGTAAAAATGACATTATTATTACCATAAAATTAGTCGTAATTAAATTGGATAAGTGTAATTATTTAAAAAACAACCTTAAGAATAAAATATGATCCCCTTTGGTCAACTTTAATTAGATTAGGAAATTTATTTTTATTTTATTTAAAGAAGAGTTAAAAGAGTTAAATTCAATGTTTAATAACTAAACCATTTTTAATATAGGGATAAAAATAATATAAAATAGATTATAAATAATCATTAGAAATAAAAAAATATTTCTTACATAATGATACTTTATTTATAATTTTTAGATATTATATAATTAAATTTATTTATGACCCAACGATGATGCAGTAATTACCTTAATAATGAAATATTAAAATAATTGATATTTTAAATATCCAAATAAATGTAAATTGTGAATTATGATAAATTACACTAATTTTATTGGTTAATATGGAATGTTATAGTTTATTAAATATATTTTATTCGAAGTGATAAACTTTTTATGGCTTTCCAAAAAATCAAATACTAAATAGTGTCAAAATTGACATAATTGAGTTTTTAAAACAAATACTATATTATTAATTGATATAATATTCCCAAAAATCAACAGTTCTTCCAGAGGAATTAGATAAAGTTATATATATTAATAATGAACTACATGGGTTTTTCATGGATTTTTATGGTATTATTAGTAACCATATAATATAAATATACAAAGAGACATTCTAAAAATCTAACTATTTAACTAAGAGTTAAATATGAAAGATAAGGTTAATATGGTGACCTAAACCTTTCCAAAAGCTATTGGTTGAGAGTTTTTCATCCCCTACCAACCTTATAATCAAAATAAATTATTTCAGATCCATTAGAAAACGAAAATTATTTTATTATAAAATAATATTTTCATGCTTTTCCGAAAGTGACCATCACCTCTATTATAAAAGGGTACTTTCCCTTATCATAATTTCACACCTCCAAAGCCATTTAGCTCTACCAAAACCTGCCGAAATATCCACCCAAATCTCATCACTTTATCCTAGAGTCCATACATTTATCATAAATCCATCCTAAGGATCCATTTTGATCAAATCAAAAAGAATAACCCAAAGAAGGGATAAATATTTCATCACCTCTTTCAAGTACTTTTCTTCTTCCACTTCCTCTTTCTTTGTTGTCTATATTCTAAAATAATTACTCCAATATATTCTATATATTGTGATGTTATCATAAAGATGGTACATCCATATTCATAATTCTATCCATCATATGAATGTTAATGTCACCATATGTGCGTACGTACAGCTTACCGTCTCCACGTTGTGGTGTAGTTTGTTATTCAAACACTTCATTATTTGGATGGGTATAATAATGAGGTTTAATTATTTAAATAAAAAATATAACATGTTAATGATTCTATATATATTATATACCATCTAATTACATACGATTTCACTATCAATATAATGATATTGTCGCTTGTGCATACGTACGGATTACCATCTCCACGAACACATTGAGATTCATTACCCATCATAATAATTAGAGAATAATATTCATTTCATGTTTAGAAATAATTTATAGGAACATAATATAATTCTTTATATGAATCAAATACATCCTATCATACGAAACATGACTTATGTAACCAATCATATAAAGGATAACGAATTAGTTAACACCCAAAACGATAATTCTACTAAAATATTATTAATGAAGAATAATATCATATATGATATCTTATTTTTGTATATGATTATTATATAATTTACTAACTATGTTTTAACTATTATATAGGTGGTTAACATAGCATAAACTAATGAAAAGTACAACATAAAGGATAATTCCTCAATCTCATTATTATTTGAGATTATTTATCTGTAAGTTTTTACTAGGACATATTTATTACCCATGTCCATGTTTCATAAAAGAGTTTTTAAAGGGATTATTTTTAAGGGAATCATTTATTAAAACATCATTTTAAATGTTTAAATATTTATTTTTCTAAATAATTCAGATTAATGTCTAAGTTTTCAAAAAATGTTTTTAAGGATTTATTTATATGGACATGAATGTTTTTAAAATGCTAATAAAAATCAAAAGTTTCAAAGTGGTATGGAAAAATTTGAATAAAAAATGTCTTTAAATTTATTCCTTTATAAATTGTGTGACTTTAAAATGTTTTATTGAAATAGGGATATTTCTCTCAAAGAGTTTTACAAATCATTTTCTTCTATGTCAAAATCCTTTGATGAATTTTAAAATTAAATGAAGTTGATTTGTTATGATACAAATCGTCTATATTGTATTGATGGTATTGTAATATGTTTGACTGTAGATGTGTTATTTTTATACCATTCATTGTTTATGGATAAAGTGTAGACATTTCGTATGCTATTTTTAATATGAATGTTTTTGTTATGTTTAAACCTTTTCATACGAGGAATGCATTGGACTTATAAAGTGATGGGTGGAGCCCGCTAAAGATCCTCGATGCATCTATAGGTCTCACAAGAAAAACTTGTGTCTCAGAACAAGGCCATGAAAAAATATTATTTTCAGTCTTGGAATAGGTCCTTGACTATGTGGTTATGAAGTCTGACATTATGCATTCCATCATTATTAAAGAGGCTATTGATATTGCATGTGATTATTTGACTAGTAGAATATCCATGTGAATATGTTAATGGCATTATTTGATTTTATCTTTTCCATATTATGCTAGAGTTTAATTTTAAAAAGATTTTTTTAGTCTTGTACATTTCCTTAAATGTTTATTCTTATTTACAAATGTTTCCTCAATATTGTTATTCTTATTAAGCATCTAATTTCACCCCTTTATATGTTTTATTTTTCCTAGGATGTGAATAAATATTTTATGGATGAACTGTAGGGATATGATAAGGATATAATTGTGGTCAATGGGGAAAAATGTTGTTTATATTTTTATTTCATGATGTAATGTAAAACATATAAATATATCCAGTACTTCCAATCATAATAAACCGATCGGTCTTTTGTGACATGATTCCTTGTATCATGCCAATGTTATGTAATAATGCACCAACTCTGGTTAACTGAGATCGAAGCGTTACAGTTGGTATCAGAGGATGTTTAGTACAAACCATGGAAACTAGATTTTGATAAACTCTGATATGATCACATTACAATAATATACACTTTGAGGATTGATGAAGAAGAACTTCCAAGAATCTTGGTAATGTTGAAATTTTGTGTATTTTCGAAGAAACAAATCCCTGTCTAGATATGAGTTGGTAGAGGTGGCTATGAAAAAAATGTACCAAGTAGTAAAAACATGGAAAAGTAGTTTTGGGCTTGACCTGGGGTATCCTGGTACACGACAACAGGCCTTTCTGCACTTTTGGTTACGAAACTCTTGGGGTATTTGCTTAGGATAATTCAAATTTTCTTTACAAACCATTAAAAAGAATTTATGAGTATATACCTCCTTAGAAAAAACATTTTTATTATGATTATGCATTATATCCATAAAATTTTCAATTAATGTCAAGTGTTTTAAAAGTTTGGAATTATTTATTGTGATAATCTTATTACCATACTGGGAGAACTCACTTAGGTTATGAATAATTACCTTACCCATATAGATCACCTAGATCCACTATGCATAGGATCAATGTTAGATTGATTCGTGAGGAAACAACCACCAAAATTCAATGTGAGTATAAATCCATTAGTATCAGAGCAATGGATAAATTCATTAAAGATAATATTTAATGGTTTGGGGAGTAGCGAAAGGGAAAATGTTTTCCTGGTAGCTTATCACATCACAGGAGATGCAGATCAATGGTGGTCATTAATCCAAAACACAAAAGAATATGAAGAAGTATCATATATGGAATGGAGGGAGTTTAAAGAGAATTTCTTAGAAAAATACTTTCCTCATAACCATCGAGAAAATATGGAATGACAATTTCTATGTTTGAGGAAACAGGAGGATGAGAATATAGCAAAGTATGATTCTATATTTACATGTTTAGCATGGAATACAATAGATTATATACGTAACCCAAGGAGTAAGATTGATTGATTCTTTGATGGGTTAAAAACATTTCTCTGTCGAGTATTATCCTCACAATCCTTCTCATCATACAATGATATTGTCTCATATGCTATCAAGATTGAAAAGAAATTCTCTAAGCCTTATGAATTCAATGTAAATCAAGAGAATAAGGGATCAACTGATCACTCTAGAAATAGAAATAAAGGGAAGAAGGGAAAATTTGAATATCCATCCTACAGAAAATGTGGGAAGAAACACCTTGTTACATGCCTAAAGGGAACGATAGTCTATTACAAGTGTGGTGAAAAAGGCCTCCAAAATCGTGATTGAATGGGAAATAAAGGGGCTATCAATGTTGAATTCTACAATTATAGAGAAATGGGATATTATACAAATGAATTTCCTAAGTTCCAAGGGAACATACCTCAGAAAATGCCAAGGGAGAAAGGCCATGATTATGTGATCACTAATGTTATGGTTGAAACTTCGAAAGACATAGTGGCAGGTAATTTAATGGTTTCCTCATGTTTAGCCAATGGGTTGTTTGATTCTAAATCATCACCTGGTTTCATATCTTCCCAGTTTTCTATGAAAATTAGATATTTTCAATTTGACTTAACAATGGAGTTGTCGGTCAAAACTCCTAAGGGAAGTATCATCGCAACTAAATTTTGTGAATCAGTTCCCATTATGGAATATAAATGTTCTTTATCTGCTAATCACCTTGGCATAACCATAATTGAATATGATATAATCCTCATAATGGATTGGATTTCAGACCATGATGTGAAAATTTAATGTAAGAAGAAGGAAGTTACAATTTTTTATGATGATTAGATGTATCTTATCATTAGAGAAGAAACATCACCACCTGATTGTTATCTTGATCCACCCCTAGTAAGTCTACTAAACTCAATTATTGGGGAGGAAGATAATGAAATAATTATTGGTGAGGAAAAGAATGTTTAAATATATGTCATACCTATTGTGCAAGAATATATTTATTTGTTTCCAGAGGATTTACCTGGACATTCTCCAGAACGAGAAATTGACTTTTCCATTAATTTAATTCCTTGTTCAATGACCATATTGAAGACCCCTTATAGAATGTCCATAGTGGAATTAGTTTAACTAAATAAAAAACTATAGGAATTGAGTAATAAGGGATTTATTCACCATAGTGTTTCTCCAAGGAGAGCCTCTGTCCTTTTTGTTATGAAGAAAGACAGATCATTGAGGTTGTGCATTGAATACAGGGAGATCAATGCTATAAAAATAAAGAACAAGTATCCCCTACCTCACATTGATGATTTATTAGAATAACTTCATGGAGCTCAATTATTTTCAATGATTTATCTTTGATTGGGATATCATCAGTTGTGTTTGAAGAAGGGAGACATTCCGAAAAAAGCATTTCGAACCAGGTACAAGTATTACGTGTTTACCGTAATGCCTTTTGGATTGACTAATGCACCCTCTGTCTTCATGGATATAATGAATAGAGTTTTCAAGTAATATCTTTATGAATTTTTAGTGGTATTTATAAATTATATCTTTGTATACTCAAAAATATTCTAAGATCATGAAATCACTTGGGCAGTATTCTGAAACCCCTCAAAAGAAATGATTTATATGTGAAGTTTAGCACGTGTGAATTATAGCTTCATGAGATTTCTTTTTATGGCCATATTGTCTCTAAGTATGGAATCTCTGTTGATCCATCAAAGACCATGTCAATCCACTAATGGCCAGCACCGATGAGTATATCTGAGGTACACATTTTCATTGTTTTTGCAGGTTATTATCGATGTTTCATCCAGAATTTTGCCCGGTTGGCTAACCCATTAACCAAGATTACCCTAAAAGGGGTTAAATTTGTTTGGAAAGACAATTTTAATGAATGTTTTGAAGAACTGAAGAGAATATTAGTCAATGCTCCTGTCATGACTCTACCATGGCGGAACTATGGGTTTGTTATTTATAGTGATTCTTTAATGAAAGGAGTTGGTTGTGTCCTTATGCAGAATGATATAGTTATTTCCTATGCATCACGACAGTTAAAAATTCCTAAGAAAAACTATCCCATTCATGATCTTGAGTTATTAGCTCTAATATTTTCTCTGATGATACAGAGACACTATCTCTATGGTGAAAATTTTGAGATTTATACTGATCACAAGATTTTGATGTCTATTTTCTCACAGAAAGAACTCAACATGAGGCAAAGGAGATGGCTTGAACTACTCAAAGATTATGACTGCACAATACACTACCACTCGGTGAAGGAAAATAAGGTGGAAGATGCTGTGAGTAGAAAGGATCATGGAGTTTTGAACAAAATGAGAGTTTAAAGGAATTCTATTTTCATGGATATAATAAATATGGATATGGGATTAACCATGGAAGGTGAAAAATCAGCACTCTTCCAAATGGTTTCCAAACCATCATTTCTAGAAATGATAAATTGTTCTCATACTGATGATGAAGAGTTCAAAAAGATGATTAAAAATGTAAATGATGGGAGATTGAGTGACTTCATATATGAAGATGGAATTTTGAAATTTTATGAAGAGACTTTGTGTTTCTAATATACCTGATCTAAAAAGTGAATTATTGGATGATGTTCATAGCTCCAATTTCTATATACACCTTGGGAGCACCAAGATGTATAGGTATTTGAAGGAACCTTTTTTGTGGGACAAACTGAAGACGGAGATTTCTGATTTTGTGTCAAGATGTATGGTTTGTCAACAAGTGAAAGTTGGAAGGCAACAACTTGGGGGAGTCATGAAATCTCTTCCCATACCTGAGTGGAAATGGGATAATATTACGATGGACTTTTTCATGGGGATACGAAAGACTCCTTGAAGGAATGAAGCAATATAGGTCATTATGGATCATCTAACCAAGTCATCAACTTTTCTTGATATAAGAAAATATTTACCGCTTGAACATCTAGAAACACTATATATTAATAAAGTTTTAAGACTCAATTGTGTACCATTATCAATTGTTTCGGATCACAATTTTTGTTTTACCTCATGATTTTGGAAAATTCATAAGAAGGCCTTGGATACTGAACATAGTTTGAGCACTACCTACCACCATCAAAACGATGGACAATCATAACAGACGTTTTAAACCTTATAAGACATGTTGAGATTTAGCTCACTTGACATTCAAGGTATGTGGGATCAATGTTAACCTATAATAGAATTTTCATATAACAATATATTCCGTTCCAGTATTTAGATGGCACCATATGAAGCGTAATATGAAAAATGATGTCACACACCAACTTGTTGGGTTGATTTTGGTGAAAGAAAACTCATAATCCCATAACATGTCGAGGAAACAATGGAAAAGGTGAAGGTTATCCAAACCCACATCAAAGCAACTCAATGTAGGAAAATGAGCTATACTGATAATCGAAGGAAGGATTTGGAATTTCAAGTATGAGATCTTGTTTTCATGAAGGTATCCTCATGGAAGGGTGTTATAAGATTTAGTGAGAAGGGTAAATTGAGTCCAAGGTACATCGGACTTTTCGAAATTCTAGAAAGAATTGGGGTTGTAGCTTACAGTTTGGCAATGTCGCCAAGTCTTTTCAAAGTTCATGATGTGTTCCACATATAACTATTGAGAAAATACATGCCTGAACCAATGCATGTACCCACCTATGATGAAATTGAATTGGAACCTGATCTAACTTATTGTGAAGAGCATGTCAGGATTCTTTATACCTGAGAAAAAGTGCTGAGAAACCGAACAACTCGTCTGGTAAAAGTTCAATGGATTACCCATTAGATGGAAGTGGCAATGTGGGAACCTGAGGAAATTATGATGAAGAACGACCAGAATCTTTTTATGCAGTGATATTATTGAAATTTTGAGGATGAAATTATTTTAATAATTGGTGAATTTAACACCTCAAGCTTCCATGGTACATTTCCCTTTGAGTAATGCAGTTGCTTGCGTTGTACGCAACTTAGAATTTTAACACACCAAGACCAATAAAACTAGTCATTATGAATAGTAATACCCACATTTTGAAATTTTAAAAATTTTATTTTTTAAAATATACTTTATTTTTGAATTCAGAATATTGAAATTAGCTTACGGTGAAGTTTTGGTATTTTTCCGAAAACATTTAATTTTTGATGAATAATGAATAACATTGTGTTATTGTTTAAAACCGAATTTTTATTAAAATAATTAGTTATATTAGTTTAATTTATTTTAGGTAAAAACAGATACATAATACCTATATATATTCAATGTAATTCATTGGAGTCATTTGATAATATGTTTATATTTTTAAAAATTTTATTGAAATTTTTACATTCTTTTACCCACCTTCTAGGAGCATTTAAAAATTTGCATAAAACTAAATTTTACTACTTTGGTGAGTTAAATTTCATAAATATGAGAGACATGGTTGAAATAAGTAATTAAATTTTGGTTCAATAAGATAAAAATATTCTTTGGTGAATAGTATCTTTTGACTTTTATTAACCACGATTAAAGGTAAATTGGATAATTAAGGGTAAAAATGATATTATAATTACCCTAAAACATGTCCTAATTCTATTGGATAAGTGTAATTTGATGAAAAAAAATCTTAGGAATAAAATATGACCCTTTTTTCCACTTGAATTAGATTTGGACATTTATTATTATTTTATTTATAGAAGAGTTAAAAGAGTTAAATTGAATGATTAATAACTAAACCATTTTTAATATATAGTTAAAAAAATATAAATTCGACTATAAAGATTCATTATAAAGATAAAAATATTTCCTAAATAATTATATTTTATTTATAATTTTTATACATTAAATAAGTAAATTTATTTATGACAGAGTGATGATGCAGTAATTACCTTAATATTGAAATATTAAAATAATTGATATTATAAATATCTAAATAAATATAAATTGAGACTTATGATAAATTCCTCTATTTTTATATTTAAAAATGACATGTTAGGGTTTGTTAAATAAATTTTATTCTATTTGAAAAACATTCTATGGATTTTTAAAAAATCAAATACTAAATAGTGTAAAAATTGACATAATTGAGTTTTTAAAACAAATATTATATTATTAATTGATACCAAATTTCCTAAAGATCTAAAGACTGACCAAAGGAAATATATAAGGTCATATATATTAATGATTAATCAAATGGGGTTCTATTGGCTTGTTATAGTAAGTTTATTTACCATATAATATAAAAATTCCAAGAGACATGGTAAATATGAAACTGTGTAACTAAGTGTTAAATCTAAACGATAAGGTTAATATGGTGGATTAAACCTATCCGAAACCTATTGGTTGATATTTTTTCAACCCATCCCCACCTTATCCTAGAAATAAATAATTTTTGAGCCATTAGAAAGCTAAAATTATTTTATTATAAAATACTATTTTAAGCTTTTCTAAAGTGACCCTCGCCCTCTCTTATAAAAGGGATCTTTCTCTTTGCTTAATTTCACACCTCAAAAGCCATTTGGATCGGCCAAAACCTATAATAATATTCTAAAAACATTCCTTTGTTCATTCTAGTGTCCTCAATTTTTTTATAAATCTAACCCAAGGATCGCTTTTGATAAAATCAAAAGGAATAATTCGAAGAATAAGTAAATATTTCATCACCTTTTTCAAGTTCTTTTCTTCTTCCACTATCTCTTTCTTTGTGGTCTCAATTATAAAATTATAAATCTATTATCTTCTATATACTGTGATGTTATTATAAAAATGGTTCAACCATATTCATTATTCTATCCATCATATTAATGGAAAATTCACCATACGTGCGTACGTACGGCTTACCGTCTCCACGTCGTGGTGTAGTTTGTTATTCAAACACTTCATTATTTGTATGGGTATAATAATGAGTATAAATGATTTAAATAATAAATATAACATGTTAATTATTATTTATATATTATATAACATCGAATTACATATGATTTCCCAATCAATATAATGACATTTTCGCTCGTGTGTACATACAGATTACCGTCTCCACAAACGTGATGAGATTCATTCTCCATCGTAATCATTCAAGAATAATTTTCATTTTATGATTAGAAATCATTTTTATGAACATAATATAATTAGTTATATGAATAAAATAAATACTATCCATAACAAACATGACTTACATAACAATGCATATAATGGATAATGAATATGTTAACACCCAAAACGATGATACTACTAAAATATTATTAAAAAAGAAATATTATAAGATCATATATGATATCATATTTATGTATATGATTCATGTTTATTTTACTAACATTGTTTTAACTATTATACAGGAGGTTAACATACCATCAACTATGTAAAAGTACAAGGTAATGGTTAATTCTTCAATCTCATTATTATTCGAGATTGTTTGTGGGAATGTTTTTACTGGGACATATGTATTATCCATGTCCATGTTTCATAAAAGTGTTTTCCAAGGGATTATTTTTAAGGGAATATTTTATTAAAACATCGTTTTAAATGTTTTAAATATTTATTCTTCTAAATAATTCTCATTAATGTCTAATATTTGAAAATTATTTTTAAGGATTCATTTATATGGACATGATTTTTTTTAAAATGTTAATTAAAATCAATAGTTTCAAAGTGGTATGGAACAATTTGACTCAAAAAAGTCTTCAAATGTCTTATTTCTAAATTGTGTGATTTTTAAATGTTTCCATTAAAAAGGGATATTTCTCTCTAAGAGTTTTGCAAATAATTTTCAACTATGTCAACATCCTTTGATGGATTTTAAACTTATTTGAAGTTTATTTTTTAGGATACAAATCTTCCATACTGTATTGATGGATTTTTGATATGATTAACTATGGATATGTTATTTTTATACCATTCATGGCTTATGGATAAAGAATTGACATCTAGTATGATAGTCTTAATATGAATGATTATGTTATGTTTAAACCTTTTCATATGAGGAATGCATTTGACTAAGTAAGAGACGGGTGGAGCCCGTAATAGCTCCTCGATGCATCAGTAGGTATCATGTGACAAACTGGTGTCTTGTACAATGTCTTTGACAAAATATTATCTGTAGTCTTGGAACAAGGCCTTGACTATGTTGTTATAAAGTCTGGAATTATGCATTCCATCATTATGAAACTGGCTATTGATATTTCTTGAGATTACTCAACTAGTATAATATCATGTGAATAAGTAAATGGCATTATTTTATTTTATCATGGCCATATTTTCCCGAATATTAAGTTTAAAAGGCTTTTGTTTTAGTCTTATACATTTCCTTAAATGTAAATGATTATTTATGAAAGTATTCACTATATTTTTATCCTTACTAAGTATCTTAACTCACACCTTTCTATGTTTTATTTTTTCCAGGATGAGAAGAAATATTTTATGGTTGACTTAGATGGATGGGCTAAAAATATAAGTGTGGTTAATGGAGAAAAAATGATGTTGGTGTTTTTATTTCATAATGTAATCTAAAGCTTATGAATGTATCTAGTAATTCCATGGATACTAAAATTATCTGTATTTCGGGACATGATTCCTTGTATCATGCCAATTTTATGTAATAATGCATTGACTATAGGTAAATGAGGATGGGGCATTACAATATGGGATTTAATTAATCAAACTAAAATAAAGATATAAAATAATTATACAATAAACCCAAAACCTATGGTTTATATTTAAACTGTAATGATCATGGAAACAATACAATTTAGTATACTAAGCCAAAGACTATCAAGGATAATGTAAAAAATATCCAAGGCCAAGAGAGAAAGTTTGATCCCTATCTATCACTAATGCTAATGTGGACCATGAAAAACAAGATGTGAAAGGTACAATTGTTATTTATTCAAGAAAAAGTATAGACTATTTGATTTTGGTACAATATAATCTTTTATATCCTTTAATTTTACTAGATATACTCAAACACTACCACGAGACATTGTGGTTGACTTATTAGTGAAAACTCTAAGTAGTTAAACTATTGCATCTCAAGTATATATCTGTTACCAAGTTATCATTTGTTGGTTGAATCACTTAAAAAATATTTTAATTCTATATATATATATATTATAATATCATGTTATAATGGGAATGGATTTTCAATATTTATATGGATCAAATGTCAACTTCCTGGAGAAGGAAATCAATTTTTATATCTTAAATAATCCACTAATTCTATTGAAGTACAATTTTTTGTTGATGAAGATTCTTTAGAAAACCCTTATTATGAATATGGATTATTGTTTCATGGGAAATCTTATCTAGATCAAATAATTGAAACAAAAGAGAGGATCACATTGGGGATATTCCAATTTTGAGGGAATTTACATATGTATTCTTTAGGGAGTTTCCTAGTATTCTTCCAGATCAAGATGTTGATTTTACAATTTAAATCAAACCTAGATATTTGCATATGATCAACAGTCCTTAAATAATGACCCACATTAAATTGGAATAATTGAAAAAGAAACTATAAGATAATATATACACGGGATTTATTTTCAGAAGTGTTTCATTATAGGGTACAATAATTATATTTGTTAAGAAGATGTACTGATCAATGTGTCTGTATATTAATTCTCATGAACTCAAAAATATTATGATTAAGAACAAGTATTATCTACCACATATTAGAAACATGTTCAATTATGCATTTGGGTCCCAGTTTTTTTATAAGGTGGACAATCATTCAGGATATCATCAATTAAAAATGAAAAGGCATGCTATTGTCAAGAAAACATTCCATACGTGGTTAGAAATCTATGAGTTCAAAGTGATACCTTTAATATTAAAAAATTTTATGAAACATTTCATGGACATAATGAATAATTTATATAAAGATTATGTCTACATTATTTTTGTGGTATTTATAGATGATTTTCACTTATACACCAAAATCAAGGAATAATATAATGAGAATTTGAGTACCTTAATAATGACTTTGTGAAAGGGTAAGTTATATGAAACATAAAAAAAATATCAGCTTTAGATGGTGAATGTAACATTCTTCAGGTATCATAAAACAAATGAAGGGATACTAGTGGACCCTTCAAAAAAGTGATTAAGGGATGGACTATTATAATACATGTAATATACATTCATAGTTTCCTTGGATTATCTAGGCACTATTGATGATTTATAATAAACTTATTTCAATTAACTAATCAAAAAACCAAGATAACTCAAAAGGGATTAAATATTATATATACTGATGAAAATTAATAGAGTTTAAAGTATTTATAGAAGAGAATCACCATGTTTAGTGGATCTTTGAAAAATTATTTCTTTATGATTTGATAATTACCGAATGTCTAGTTAATTATTCCCCAGAATATGTGTTTTGAAATGAAATAAAACATATTTTCCTTGTTTAAATATTTATCCACTTATATAAGAAAATAATCATGCTTAATTTATATTGACTTTTTTTAATTTTATTAACTGTTATTTAATTTTTAAATTTTCATCTTTATATTTTTTATATTACTTTTGAGCTATTTTAGGGAAACATATACATGAATAAGTGTTAAAAGGAAAATAATATACTGAATTAATTCACTAAATTTTTTATTAGTGTTTAATGATCATTAATTAAATTATGTATTACACTTATAGGTTTTAAAAAAATAATTTCTATGATGTATATTTTATCATTATGTTAATCATTATGTTATTCAGAATGATCCTATCATAGTAATGGATGAATCCTTATGACGAATTATCCTTATGGTTGAACCATTCTTAATGTTTTAGGAATGATATTTAAAACTTATATAATCATTATTATGTTTTTTAAAAATAATATTTATGACCATATTGATTATTTTTGGAAAAGATACCTACTATATTAGAATGACTCAAAAAGAGTGTGTTTTAAAAGAGAAAATTGAAATGAAACATAAAAATATTCTGGATGACTTGTAAAAAAAACCAGGTGTCATATAATTAGTATAAAACATCATTATGTATGAAATTAATCAAATAATGACTCATAAAAAGAAAAAAATGACTCATAGATAGCTTAAAATTGACTCGTATTCAAATGAATCATATGATGTTTGAAAATAACTTATACACAATAAAAGTTGAATGAATTATACTATAATGATGAAAGGACTCATAATTTGAAAAATATTTAAAGAATCATATTCAAATTATATGATTTACCATTTAAAAAAACTCAAAACATACTATATTTTTTTGTATTTTTTGTATTTCAATCCTTTACATATTGTTTTTACAAAATTTCCTTGATTTATTTGTTGCACAATTACTTATTAATTATTTTTTATAATATATGAAATACATTGTAAGTGTTTTATTTTTAATTATTAGATGATCATGGGGGAAGAATCATTCTTAATATTTATGTGGAATAATTAAAGAACTAAATTTAAAATTCAACATTTCTTTGTATTTATAGTAAGATATAATCTATGATTATTTTGGAACTATAAAATGTATTTAAGTTTTACTGTAATTTAGTAATATTTGTTTTAAGGGATTATTCATTTCTATAATCAATTTTTCACTCATTTATTTTTTTAAATAAATTTTCTATACACTTGTTTCTATTTTTATAGATTATCATTGTTTCTTATAACTGTGAAGTAGTTTATTATCATTGAGAGAGAAAATTATAGCTAATATTTGGGAAAATAAACATTTTAATGAATGTTATTTTTGTGGATGATATACATTAATATATTATTTTTAATTTTTCTATTAATGGATAAACATTATAAAGAAGATTGTTTGGAACCAATGTAATATAGAATAAAATTTCATAAAAATAATTTTCTATTCACGTGAACATACTATGGATACTTTTTGAATATTTTTTGATGATAACAATAATGAATGTACACACTAGTAAAGATATCAATGTTTCTTATTTTTTTATATCCTTGAAGAAAATATCTTTTTCATTTCGAAAGTATCTTTTTTTAAAACATAATACTTTCTGAAAATCCTTTTATTTGGAATTATCTTATTAAAAAATTATATAAAAATTATCCTTTTAAAAATTGAATGGAAGATTGAAATAAGCTGTAGTCAGGACAGTGGGTAATTATGTAAATGATAGAAAGGTTAAAAGGAGCCTTCCCTTTTCACTATAAATAGGTTAGAAAAGTGTGTTGTTTGGAAGAACACAATAATATTCCTTTTACATATTAAATAAAGGAAAAAAGCATGGTTTCGAAAATGAAATAAAGATTCATTTGAAAAAAATTGTAAAGACTAAAAAATGGTGAAACTTCCCCTGAAAAATCATTTTGAAAAGTTTAAAAACATGTTTGAAATCATTTTTATAAAAATTGTTTTTGGGAAAAAGAGATTTATGATCGATAAAGGAAATAAAGTGAAATTTTATTAAAAAAATTTACTAAAATATTTTATGCACCAAATAATAAAAAATTGAAATGTTAATTGAAAAAAAAAATTGTTATAGGTTGAGAAAATTAAATGGGGTTTTTTAGACAATTATCAAATAATTTCATTCAACTAATTTTTATGAATAAACATTCTTAATTAAAAAGGGATTGTGAAATAAAAAGGGTAAAATGATTATAAAATTGAAGTGATAATTAGTAAGTGAATTGATTATGTGTATCAACAAAAAATCCACATTTTTCCAATTTATTTATAATTATATGTATATATTCAAAATTCATTGCATACATAATCTTGGAATACCCAAAACAAATAAGAAGTAAGTTAACACAATGAAAAAATTGTTTTGTAGAATTCTATACCAATTTGTTATATTAAAGAAAAATCCCCATTGAATTAATAAATAATATTGAAACTAAAAATACCATTAATAATTAATTTTTAATTATATAATATGTAAAATGGTCATTATATACACCATATAAAAGATACAAGGTGCATAACATTATAATATTCCTAAAAGAAATGAAATGGAGATAAAATACCTTAATGTTTTGTCCCCTTTGATTGAACATGATTTAACGTCATTTATAGAGGTATTAAACATGTTATTGAATTATTAATGAACCATATAAATATTTAAATCCCATATATTATCCTTTTATGAAATCTTATTCCCCATTCACTAACAATATTTCATTATTTTCTATCTTTTGTGCATTAGTTTTCTTGTTTTCTCTAGCATGTTTCTTAATTATATATCAGATTTTTAAGAATATTATAGAGTATTATAATATTAATAATAATAATCATGATATAATTATAATAAATTTACATCAATATTAATTTTAAAAACAATCATGTATTATGGTTATTAAAAATGAAGTATGTTTTTATCATAGAGACAATAAGTCGTTCATACGCATAATTAACATTTCCATTTATCAATTATCATTATGGAAATGCGGTAATTAATATTTTACCTTTAAATAATTATTATGATATCATATAAACCATATTATACATATATATATCATCTATGTTGTGCGTTGATTAAAAGATAGTCGCATAGCTTCATGAAGGCAGTAGTTCCCATATAGAAGAATGATGTTTTCATATTTTTGTGAATGAAGAAATTAGAAATAAAATGATATATATTAACTTTATATAAGGATATATATGTAATTAGTGACATAATAATTTCAATTATATCACATATAATTATTGACTGTATCATTATCTCCTTCCATGTGAATGGTTTGTGAAAGATGAATCGCATCACTTTGCGAGGCTGTAGTCTGTCATACACTTTATCATATCCCATATGAAATGGAAGGTATATAATATATAAGGACTCCATAAGAATAAATATTTTATATCATTCATATATATATTTTATATCCATCATCGTAGCAAACCATGATAGGTGGAAATAGAAAAGCGAATGACATAATTTCATGAGGCGGTAGTCCATTAAGATGAACAAGGATTTAATAACCCAATTGATGGAAGTGTAAATGGTTTTAGCTAAGTAAATTATTTTAAAAAATCATTTTATACTTATTAAATTCCTATTATTATATCAATCATGGATTAATAGAAATCTATGTAGGTGGAGAAGGAACTATAATAAAGATAGTCGTTGAAGAATGTTATCTATTTTTTGGTTATCCTTATTAGGTTCATACTAAAGAAATAATAGAATCATATTTTTTCCAAAATATAGATTATAGGATGAGGGGAGGGATTTTTGGATGTTATATTTTCAGTATATTTTGAACCAAATTTGTTTGATGGTTAGATGAAGAAAGGATAGGGGTGGCCATTTATATGTGGCGGAGAGGACACACTTGGTATTCTTAAAAAGAATTGAGTGCTTCTACATTTTCCATATGTTACAAGCCTCCAATATGGACCATTATATAATGGTATATGATTAATATTGTGAATTTTTATATAAAATAGGTTTTGGTCTAGTATATAGGTAATTTTCCCTTATATTTTTAGCTTAACCCCTTGGTAAACTGATTTTTACCATAACAATGATAATAATGTTTTTACAACACTCACTATTCATTTTATCAATATTTAATTTGAATATATTATAAATTATAATTTTTTTATATCAAATATGTTATCCATTATTTAAAATTCAACTAACTTAAGTCAGAAAATTAAATTTAAAATCAATCCATTAGCTAGGATAAAAAGGGGGGTTTAAAAGTGAAAATGATCAAAAGATTAAATTATTAGTATCTACAGATTAAATATGAAATTGATTCCAATAAAAAAATTGGATTTATTAATATAAAATTCATCTAATTTATCTTTAAAACCAATTTAAAATATAGTTTAACATTATAAATATTTTAAAATAAATGGTAGTTCTCATTTAAAAATATGCATTTCTTTCTATTCACAGAAAAATGAAACAATTTAGAAAAATCCAAAAAATTATTTCTATGATAATTTGTGTATATGGATAAAAAAATTATAATATTTTTCTATATAAGTTTTCTAAAAGTATAAAAAATTAATTTTAAATCATGTCCGCAAAGCATGACAAGACCTACATTTAGAAAAAATATAATTTCTTATAAAACATTTCATTTTCATTTAAACGATCTTTATATAGATTATAATAAATATAATTCTATTAATTGTGTGTAATATATATTTTTTTATAAGATAGTTAACACTATTCACACCTTTCCTTCCAATAGTTAAGAAGTAACTGTTATATTAAATAATAATATTAATAGTATATTGTTGTTTGAGAAAACTAAATCTCTCATGTATCCCAAGATAATGTATGTTTTGCGTATAATATAAGATATTTAAGAGATTGAGTTTATTTAAATATATCATAATTTATTGGGTGTTAAATTTCCATTGGTGCATGTTGTTTCATGTCATACATGCAATCAGAAATAATTTCATTCTTTTAAAATATCTAGGTGTTACAAATAATCTTGTTGAATCTATTCAAATTATAATAATTAAGGAAAAATTAGTGTAACATCCCAGAACTAGATGTTGTTGAATAGTACCCCTAGCTTGGTTTTCTACATGTCCGTTGGCGCATCACCCCTAATGACATTGGATACTGACTAGCTCTGGGGGTCTAGGGTTTTTCTGTGGGGATACTCTGCCCTTTTCTCAAAGTGTAACACAATGGTAGAAGTCTTATAGATCAATAAAAATGAAATATATACATTCAGATATATGATAACTAAAACAAAATATGAATATAAAAACTATTCCAAAAGGAATATCATATAAATATGATTATTATATAAGTCTTGTGTCTACCAAGCAGCCAAAATAGGTATATAATTACCAGAACAATGCATGTATCAAATACCAAAAAGTAAAAAAGTGTTATATCCTAATAACATCATGAGCCTCTGCTTGATCCCATGCTCCCCCAACTCTTGTGTATATAACAATGTCATGAATCGAGCTATGGGTTCTTTCAACAGTCCCTACCTACAACCATATAATATATTTGGGTACCAAATGGTGGTCCATGTAGTGTGTGATATAAAATCTTAGAAGGTTACCACACAATGTTTATATAATATGTCCTTTATGTGCAATATGATCTAATTTAGATAACATAACATAACATGTCTGTAAGTTTTACACGTAAAGGTCCTATTCACAAGTTAACCAGGAACATGATCATGTACAACCATACATGGATACCTACAAAACAAGTGTCAATATACTATAACAATGAATTAGTAATGAATAAATATGTAAACACCCAGAACATTCCATATACACAATATATCACATCACCCATAGAATTTCAATATAACATATAATGCCTTATCCACCAAGACCACATAAAATAATCAAAAACTCTTGTATCATGACCATTCCATATAACTAAGAATATAACATTTACCTTGGACAAACTGTATAATAATAAGAGTAATTTACCCTAACCAATCCATATAATCAGATGTGTCAGACCCCATAGGACTGAATCCTTGCAATAGTGAATGAAGGCATCCTTGTCGAGTCCTAGGATTATGTGGATGGAAACTCAGTTAGGCTCGAATTTTGGTTCAAGGAGCATGTAAATAGTCCATGTCCACTAAAATCCAAAACAAATCGAATCCAAGGGGTAGCAAGACCCATGGTATCTTCTGGAATCAAGACCCTAGGATAAATTTCATTCATGGAATCCCATACATCAATCAAGATCCAAGGAATAAATTTCTTGAAATCAAATGGAATCATTATTCATTAATTCCATTTATCATTTCATTCCATGAGTTTACCCACTCATATAAAGATTAAAATACGTTCACATATCTGGAGATTACCCAAATATTTCAACAATTACCAAATAATCTATTCAAGAAATTGAATCAAACGATATCATGTTAACATATGGAAATTAAGGAAAACCATCTCTTATTCCAAAAATTCATTTCATTTCATTTATTGATAGTGTACTCAAACTAGGAAGGAACTAACTCACCCCATGGGTGGATAAATATGTGAATAAGAAAAGTAAATTCACCCAGAATAACCCTTGAGTATATTAACAAGGGAATAAGAAAAGTCACTTCGCATGGAACTCCCCATGGGTGGACATGATTTGGTAAACAACCACACATAAATATCAACAAAACTAAATGTAATCCATAACATGTTTAATTTAATTTAAATTATTAATTCAATTCATTTTCAGGGTCCTACCAAAAAATTTGGTGGGAATATCAATGAAAACTATCTCTTTAGATAACCAAATCATTTTAGAAAAGTGTTTACCCCCAAACATAGGTATGTAATAGAATTCTCATCTAATATCAGATTTTGGGTCGACTCATATCAGATAAAAAATAACAAAAAATAGGGAACATAGAAATTGGGAATAGAATCCTGCACCTAAATATCTCTATTGATAAGGAGTAAATCAAATTAAAACACAAAAGTAATTGATTACTCAATAGTGAGAATCCAATGAGACCAACGATGAACAATTCTTATTTTATTTAGAAGAATGAGATCAATGTTACCAATTTTTCTCAAAGGAGCTCTCAAATGTGTTCCATTACCTACAAATGAATAAATGAGAATAAATTATAGGTTATAAGAATTATATGGAGAAAATATTAATTTCCACTAAATTTATTGGGCCACACTATTTGGCCACACGGTTGGGAAAATTGTGAGCCAACCATGCACCCTCTTCTGTAAAAAAAAGGAACTAACACTATCATTGTGCACTGCCTGACTAACAGTGTGAAAACCATGCAAAAAACCTTTGTGAAAAATGGTAGTTTCTCCCTAATGGTCATTCAACTCCAACCAGATAGTTTGGAAAACCATGTGGGATCCTCTTTCAGTCTATCTTGGCATCACAAAGTTAGTTAGACCATGCAGCATGTCTTGTAAGGTTTTTACTAATTGTGAGGTCTACCCATGTTTTCCAAAAAAGTGGTGTTATGGGATCCAAACAAGTATTTGAAACCATTTATATCCACCATTAAATTAATGTTTATTCAATTAAATGCCCTAAAAATGAATTTAAACAAAAATGTAAAATATGTGTACCACATATTAAATCCTAGAATCTAACAATAACCCCCTTAATGTAGTATGCCCCTAAATTTCCCTATCAATTGTGGTAAGGAATCATATGAGAATAACTATAGCCACAAATCATATTCACCAACCTCCCATTCTGATGTCTCATCCTGTAAATGGTTGTTCTTCTATAACACGCATTCTAGAAGAACTGTCCACCCTTAGAGAACCACCACAATACTATCAATAATAGGAATCAGATTCTCCTAAAGGTATTCATCAACCTGTAACTTGACCTTATCAGGATGAAAAACATTAGATGAGTCTGAATGATAATGGTGCAATCGAGATACTTGGAAGATTTTATACGTGAATAAATATATTTTTTGTAACTACAATCGATAGGAAATTCGGACAACCCTCTCAATAATCATATATAGATTGATATATCATAGTGAATGCTTACCTGGTAACATGGTCTGTCTCTGTGCCCATCTTAGTGGGATACATAAAGAACATGATCAGTGAACTCAAATTCTAGAGGTCATCCATGGTGATCATCATTATATTTCATCCAAGACTAAGTATGTAATACCTCAGAATTCCATGTAATTTTTTAAAAAAATTAAATGGGATTATTTTGAGGCCATGCTCTGATATGGTATGTGATTCGATGGCCTAGGGTATAATGAATGTTTTTTAGAACTATTTTTAATGATTAATAAATAATCGTGCGAGAGGATTTTTCAAACATTTAAACTAGTGCCTAGATCAAAAATCCAAGGGCACTATTGAACTCAGAGCTTTAGGATTCACCTAGGAAGGTCATAACATTGACTGAAATTAGTTGACCAAAAAGATAGTCTTAAGAACATTGAGCAGAATAATAATATAACTAAAAAATTTATTTTACAATTTTCTATTCATTGTTACATACCGACTCGTCAATGCTGTATTACAGTGACAAGGTGACACTGCTACGCACTACATGTCTTTCTTCTTTAATTAAACTTGGATTCAAGGTTGACTAAAAACCCTGAAATTCAACTAAGGAAAATGAAGAAAACCACTATAATGATGAAGGTCGGAGAATCAGAATGTGGCGACGATACCCTTGGAGTGTGAATCAGAATCAGAGATTGACGAACAACGACGAGTGATCCTCATCACCTGATCTACATTACCCAGGTGGGGGTTTAAATCTTATTGATTTCTTTCCCACCATTCTACCCTCTAAAAAACAAATTAAAATCATTTCTCTAACAAGTTGTTCATGTTGGGTCAATAAGTATTTCCTTATGACTTTTCCATTCCTTCTTGTTTTGAAAATCACAAACACCATAAACTTAAGAAAATCTATATTTTACTTCTCTAAGGAAAATTTCCTTCCTTAAGGAAATTTAACCTAACCTAGATTTCCATATACATATCAATATTTTTCTTATGTATAAAAATTATATTCATATCAAAAACCTCGAAATCATATAATACTTAGATATGAAGCATTATGTTTTAGGATCCTAATTTTGGATATGAATTGTATTGAAGTTCCACTACGAATTCTAGATATAAACTGTAATGAAGTTTCAATTCGAATTATGGATATGAACTGTAATGATGTTCCACTCAGAATTATGGATATGAACTGTAATGAAGTTCCTCTCCGAATTCTGGATATGAACATTAATGAAGTTCCACTCTGAATTCTAGATACGAACTGTAATGATGTTCCATTACAAATTATGGTTATGAACACTCATGTAGTTCGACTCCAAATTCTAATTACGAACTTATCTAAGTCCTAACTCCAGATTCTATGAATTTAGACTCAGAACTCTTATGAGTTCTGACTCCGAATTCCCATGAACTCTGACTCCGAACATTGTAAGTTCTGGTTCCAAATTCTGAGGAAACTAGATTCCAGATTTCTACAGAATTCAGGTTCTGAATTCCTATAAAACAGAATCTGAATATCTATTTATTATAGAATCCGAATTTAATTTCGTTTAGACTCTGAACTATTATTTTCTTACATTCCAATCATCAGTTTTGCTTATGCTTACACTCGTTTCATTATAAAACGAAGTCATGCTTTCAGTTACACATGTTTTGTTAGAAAACTATGTCATCCATTCTGTTTCTAACTAACCATTGGTTGGGTGACACATGTATAGGTCCCTCCGATATTTAAGGAAAATATGACCATTGGAGGAGGGAGCTGACCATTGGAGATTCGCCTATAAATAAGAGTATATTTGAAAATAAGTGACAACTTTTGGAATTTTGGTGATCTGAACATCCTGAAGTGATATCTAGAGAGAGAGGCTCTTATCAACTATGAAGCTTCGTGCAGAAAGTTTGAACGACTTGTTCAAACTTTTCCTTGTGTAGACTTGCTTCGTGAGACTCCGATTATTGTTGATTACAATTGAGGGCTTCCAGGGATAGGAAGACATCGGTTCCAACACCTTGAAGTTGAGGGCTTCCTTGCCGAGGTAGATAGAGGTGCCGACAACCAGATAGTTGAGGGCTTGCGGGGATAGAAAGACAGAGACTCCGATCTTCGTATCGAGGGATTAACTGGGTGAGGGTAAGATAGACTTTCTTGAAAGTATAAATCAAGGGACCTTTATCCAAGGTTGTTGGATACCCTTCTCATTGGGTTAAAATATTAATATCTTGTTACTTGTTTTTGTGACAAGTTTTTTCACTGCATTTTTCATTTTAAGGAAAGTATAACCTTCCTATATTTCCTTACACTTTTACTCTAATTAATTTGGATTCTATAAGCTTTAAGGTAGAATATCATTTTGTAAACTTTGGTTAGGTTTAAATTTCAGGATCCATATTTCCAGAACCAGGTTTTCAGAATCACTTACTACATTTAAGCATGTGTATAGAACTAGATGTTAGTAACTTCATACTTTGACCCAATATTTTAATTGGGGTTAGAGGTGTTCTGAATGTTTTTAGATTAACTTTGATAAACTTAGATATTTCCTTGTTTAAGGAAATTTTTAAAGTGTACAATTCACCCCCCCTCTTGAATATTGAGCATGTACATCGTAATTTCAATCCTACAGTTCATCATATGGATTATCCTTGCATGATTTGGAAATATTTATTATCAGATATTTATTGGGATTAATTCTTAGTGATTTATATTTATGCTTCGTGATATTGCTGATAAGAAAAATCCCAGTCCTACACGAACAAAGGATGATTTTTTCAATGGATTTTCTATATGATCCCCCTCCCTCTCTCTCTTTATTCATTGCCGACTAGCCCACGATCTCACATCAGATATTTTTTTGGGGGGATTCTAAATGAGGTCGGACCCTCAGAGTGATGGAAAATTGGAGAGGATTATGTGGTTGGGATGGTGATGCCCTAAGAAGTCTCAAAGTAGAAACATATTGAGAAATAGACCACTGAAGCAAGTCCAGTGGCCCGCGGAGGAGACCTCATGTGCGTCGTGGCGGTGTCGGCTACGACCAACAGGTGTCGCGACGGTGTAGGGTGGCAGCGCCAGTCGGGTACCATGTAAGGTGGACCATCCCGTGGGGGTTTCCACGATTTTCAATGGCATGTGATCGATGCTAGACTATGTGTAGAGGGAGGCCACTGGACTCAAGAGTCTTTGTGGGTATGCAAATTTGATTCCAACTGGATTTTGGGCAATTCTAAAGCAGTCTTATTGATGCGGGCTAGGCCGATTGAATAAACTGGGCCTCTAGGTGGCCCAGGATGGAGAAGGACTCGCCAACCAAATTATAATCCAGGATGGATGGGAATCAAGCCATTGGGAGGCCCAACTGGTTAGAATCGGTTTGACTAATTTGGCTTGGACCAGTTGAGAACCTGGTAACTAGGTGAACCGACGGGTTGGACCCATGGCTGATCTAGGCAATTTACAATAACGCCCAATGGTCATGGGCACTAGGCCAAGCTGAACTAGGTCAACCCAAACCCAACCAAGTCAGTTCGGGTTAGTCGAACCGGGTCGGGTCATGCGGGACCCTCGGGCTAGGTTGGTCGGGTTGGTCAGACCAAGTCATCCCGGGCCTAGATACTACCTACCACTATTTACTATAATGAAAATATAATTCAGACCGGGTGTCCTATTGATGAACCTTCTTTGGAGTTGGGACCCTTATGATGAGACGGTCCTTGGGAATACTCTACGTGAGTTTTCAGGATAGTAGAGATATGACCGATGGATTCAGGAGTAGATTTTCCCAATATCAATCGCACTGGAGAGCGGGAATCCTAAAACCAGGTGTCAAATAAAGGATATAAAGAGATGTAACTCAGTGGACCAATATCTTAGTAAAACATATTTCTCTAGTAGTGGAGTATACCATAGTGGTCTAGTATCCCAAAGGAAATTAGTGGTCTAGTAGCATAGGGGGCCTCAGTGGTCCAGTAGCCAAGAAGACCTTAGTGGTCTTGTATCCAAGGGGACCTCAATGGTCTAGTAGCGGAGTGGAACTCAGTGGTCCAGTAGCTGAGGGGACCTTAGTGGTCTTGGAACTGAGAAGACCATAGTCATCCAGTATCTGAGGTAACCTTTGTGGCTCATTTGGGATGAGTCCCATAGCATTACAAGATGATTCTTCTTTATGACTAATAATGCAACGTTCTATACATTGATTTAAATCTGGCATGAGATGCCTTTTCTCTATGGTCCTTCTTTATGGTCTTTCATTGTGGTCTAGATTTTTTTTCATTCCTCTGGGGTTTGGGGTCCCTACTATGTATTGTTTTACTCACTGTTGCAGTAGAATTTCTCAGATGTGTCGTGTCTTGTGCAGGGGATCGATGCTTCAATGGAGGCCTTGGTGGTTTGGTAAAATGTGGTTCTTAGTGAGACGTGATGAATGTGCATACTTATACGTCTACGGGAAGCTACCCTTTGCGTAGGGTCTCGAGCAGATGGATTGTGGCAGTTGTAATTTCCTTTTTTGGTTTTGGGCTTATATTCAGCCCCCTTTGTACTTTCAGTTGTTACTGTACGCTTAGTAGATGTATCAGTGATGGTTTTGCTTTACATTGTGTTTTCGTTCCACAGTTTAATTTTTGTGTGTGTTTACAGGTTTTAGGGCAATGCCTTACCTTTTTTGGATATGCAATCTCGGTGTTAGTTTCCACCCCTTGGCCTATAGAAGGCAGTCATGTTGTTGTCACATCACGGACCTTGGTGGACAGGTCATAACCAAGTGGAATCAATTGAAGGCCAGTTATACTAGAAGAACTATGAGTATCTAAATTTATATGGGGAAGTATTTTTAATTGTTTTGGGTTTTAATTGTAGGCCAGGGAGTCCAGTGTTGGTGCGACGGCTAATGTATCCATACACTAGGACCCTGAATTATGATTTTTGACTCAGTACATGAAAACACTGATTTCACGTGTCTTTGAATGTTTTATCATAATCATTCTTAGTCTGATTCATCTCACATGGTATAATATATTAATAGTGATTCATCATGATCTCTTTCAGGATGCCTCTACATAGACAACCAGACTGGATTCTAGTGTGTGACCATGAGGATTGTCAATAGAGTGATGAGGCATTGGTAAATGGACTGTTTCCCAAGATGGAACAATAGAGCAGTGTCCTAACCTTACCACTACCTATTAGATAGACGTTACAACTGGTGATACCTATAGAGGACTCATGTATGCTCAGTTCCTTACACTAGTTCCAGATATAGAGACCTCCCAGCTTTAGGGGAGAGACAGATCCTCAGGTCTCTATGGATTGGCTAGAGGTGATTACCCGAGTCTTTGTCTTAGTGAGGGATCTAGTTGACCAGATGGAAGTTCTATCCATGAGCCTTCTAAAGGGCTTAACATGGAGATGGTATAGTTTGACGATCCAGATGCATGTGGAGGCGACCCTCAGTGGGTCCAACTTTGATTTACTTTTTTGGGAGGAGTTCATTCCCCATGGATTTATGCTCAGTGTAGATACATGATATTCTTCTCCTAAAACAGGGTATCCTAACTGTGGCCAAGTACTCTACGAGGTTCATAGACCTCTCCTATTACTCTACTGATATGGTACGAGACACTTTTTTTCAGGGGCCGGACCTTTGGGAAGGGACTCTGATTGAAGATCAAGGCATTGATGATTTCTATCTGCTTCCCTATATAGGTTGGGGTGCTGGAGCGAGCTCTAATAGTGGATATATTCTTTGTTGAACATGCATTGATGGTGGGAGCTACCACTGGGTGACTGGTGGCTGAGTCATCCCGGGTGGGTAGCCAACATTTAATGCAAATGCCCAAATGGGCTAGATCATTCGAAGGATGACCCATGACTCAGGGTAGGTGGTACGAGGCTCTGAGGGTAGATGGATTAATCATAGATGTAGAGTATGATATGCGTATGGAGGTCATGGGTACAAGGATTGGGATTTCCTAACTCACCACACAAAGGACCGAAAGATGGTCGGGGGACCACTGAGGTAGTGGTAAAGACAGGAATAGGGTTGTCTGCTAGGCGGCTGATGTGGAAGAGGAGTGGGAAAAAGATGCAGGAGGTGAGTGTAAGAATGGGGTACCACCACCACCACCCCTAGGTGGTCCACCATGGGATCCAAGACCAGGCGGATATGGGTAGGCTCAGCTTCATGCAATCTAGGCCTATGGTCCTGATGTCCCAGAAATTATATAACGTATGATATATGTATTCATCAATGTATCTACATTAATTATAGACAATAATTTTTTCTATTATGTGGGTCATATTTAGATCTCATATATTCCAATCGAGCCATTTGGTTGATCCTTATGATTAGAGACTCCTACAGGTGAGGATTCGACGATCAAACACTGGTGCCATAAGTGTGATCATACTCATTGAGGTGAGAGATTCTTTTGGGATCTCTTTGTAGTAGTGTTAAGGCCTTACATGTCATTCTTGCTATGGACTGGTTATCAATAGTTAATGCTCGGATCGAAAATTTTAGATGAAGAGTATGGTGTGTCTGAGGAGATGGGAACTGGTTTTCCTTTATTAGTGAAAAGTCACATGGAGCAGCATTGGATGGAGTCACACATTGGAGGGAACAACCGATCAATCATCAGTTTCTTAGTATGACCCTTGGTACAGTGTATGAGAAGAGTCCATTATTTCATACTATGGTGGAAAAGTTCAAGTATGACTTTAATGAAAATGTTCATGGTCTTCCTACTTGCGAAGAGGTAGACTTCTATGTTGATCTACACCCTGAGGTGACACCGATATCTACACCTACATATCAGATGGATCCGATAGTGCTTTGGGAGCTGGGTGTACAATTGGAGGACTTGCACAGGAAGGGGTTCATAAGGCCCATCATTTCACCATGTACAGTATTAATGATGTTTTCTTAGAAGGCATACAAATACATGAAGTTATGTGCGGACTTCCAATGCCTGAACTAGGTGATCATGAAGAAGAAATATCATCTATTGAGGATTGATGACCACTTAAATTAGTTGAAGGGTGTGAGATAGTTTTCACAAAAGACCCTATATTAGGCCATCACCATCTTCAAGTATATGCTAATGAAATTTTGAATATGGATTTTAGATGTCTCTATGACCACTACGAGTACTTAATGATATTGTTTGGAATAAAGAATTCCCCAATAGTGTTCGTGGGACTCATGAAAAATATATTTCATCCGTACTTAGACAATTTTCTAGTGGTCTTCATTGATGACATCTTATTGTATTTTGTGTTCAAGGAGCACATGATACACATGAGGATAGTTCTAGACACACTCCATGTCACTGGATTGACAAAAATATTTTGATGTGTGAGTTTTGGATACGAAAGGTCCACTTCTTGGGACATGTCATCTTAGATGTTGGAGTTGCGGTGGATCTAGCTATGATCGAGGCTGTGGTTGTTTGGGATCCACCCAAGATAAATACTGAGATGTGGAGTTGCCTTGGGATAGATGGGTTATATTGGAAGTTTGTACTGAACTTCTCTAGAGTGGAAGCACCCATGACGGCGTTGATGATGAATGGAAACCCCTTCGTGTGGGAAAAAAATATGTCAGTAGTGCTTTCAGTACCTGAGGTAGAGCTTGATGAGTGCTACTATCTCAAGGCTACCATAGGAGACAACTGCCTACATGGTGTTCTTTGATGAATTAGGAATCTGGCATGGTTGTGTCTTGATGAAGTGGAAATCAGTGATTGCATACGGTGGATGAAAATTGAGACCGCATGAGAAAAACTATGAAACTCGTGAACTTGAGTTGGAAGTGGTAGTTATCACACTAATTATTTGGCGACACTACCTTATAGGTGAATGATTTATAGTCTACTATGACCACAAGAGTATAATTCTCAATTTTTTTTGCAAAGGGTTCTAAATATAAAACAACAACGTTGGATAGAGTTCTTTCAAGACTATGAAAACTAGAGAGTCTAAACTCTTGGTATGGGGGACAAGGTTAGAGATGCTCTCGATAGGAGATTGGGTTCATAGCTACTGAAAAAGGCCTCTGAGAAGTTTTCCTCTCTTTATATATCCTTCATGGATAGACATGAGACAAATTTTATTTAGTATATGGTTGTTTTACCTTTACTCTTATAGTGAGTCAGGGAGTCTCAACTCGGAGATAGAAGTTGTGAGGCTGTAGGTGCCAAGATGCTTAAAGGTCATTCCCCTGATGGATATTCGAAAGGTGGGGAGCACATCATCCATTTTAGAGAAAGGACAATATTACCATTGGAATTACAGGAGGAGGTTTTGAGGGAGTTACATAATTCCCATTTGGTTGTACCTCTAGGTGTGGCGAAGATGTACCCAGACCTACGAATATAGATCTCGATGTCAGGGATGAAGAAGCTAGTGGATGATTTTTTTCTCGAGATTCCTCAATTTTTAGCAATTGAATGTTAAGGACCAAGTTCCAGTAGGTTTGACACAACCCCTCAAGGTACTTGAGTGGAAGTGGAATGGGAAATCGATTTAATTCATGACTGGTTTACCATGTACGGCCAGGGGGGGAAAATACCATCTGGGTGATCATAGACCAACTAACCATGTTAGACCACTTCCTACCCATTCGAGAGTAGGAGTGAGTAGGGGGCTGGGGATGCCTCTACATGTTGTAGATTGTTATATTCCATAGAGTTTCATATAAGATAGTCTCTGACTGTGATGCACACTTTATATCCCAGTTGTGGAAGGGATTGTCGGATATGTTTGGGACTCATCTGCGCATGATAAAAAGATTTCAATTATAGACGGATGGCCAGATGAAGCAGATCATACAGTCCTTAGAGTACATTCTACATTCTTGTATTCTTAATTTTTTTCATAGTTGGGAGGACCACCTACCACTGATGGAGTTTTTTTAATACAATAGCTACAACTCCACAATCAGTATAGACCTATTAAAATCACTATATGGATGACCATGCCGATAACCATTATGACCACAATACCTAGGGGAGTCTGTAATCATTGGTCTTAAGATGGTACATGATACCACTCATAAGGTGTAGGTCATCTGAGAGTAGATGAAGAATGAATAGAGAGAAAAGAATTCTTATGTTGATAGGTGATTAAGACCCATGGAGTTCTAAGAGGGGGACCTCCTATTCCTATAGGTGTCTCCTCGACAGGGGATACATAGATTTGGTCAGGGCGAAAAGTTATCTATGAGGTTTATCAGACCTTTCCTAATACTGTGTAGAGTGGGAAAGGTAACATACTACATGGATCTACATCCATTATTATAGAGGGTGCACGGCGTCTTCCACATATCCTAGAAGAGGAGATATGTGCATGAACCTTCTCACGTCATTGACCAAAATGATCTAGAGATTGACAATGGGGTGAAATTCGTGGAGTACCCAGTGGTGGTGGAGGATTGATAGGAGATGATCCTTCATGGATGGTCAAATCCTCTAATGCACGTCCTTTAGAAGCACGAGAATCTCCACGAGGGAATGTGGGACAAGGAAGCTCAAATTCATGCACAGTACACCCATTTGTTTGATTATCCTTTATTTATATTTTAGAGATGTAAATCCTTAAAGTGGAGTGAATGAAATACCCCATCATTCCATAATTTGTTCTGAAAATTTAATGGGATTATTTAAATACTATGCTCTAAGATGGCACATGATTTCGAGTCATGGAGTTTCCAGAATGTATTTGCGAACTATTTTTAAAGTTCAATAAATAATCATGCGAGAGGTATTTTTAACATTTAAACCGGTTCCAAGATAATAAATCTGAGGGTACCATTGAACTCAAACTTATAGGATTCACCTAGGAAGGGGATAACATAGACTGATGTGGTTCACCTAAAAAAGATAGTTTTCGGGACTTTGAGACGAAAAATGAATTAAATATAAAAAATGTTATTTTATTATCTTCTCTTTATCGTTACATAATGAGTCCTCAGCACTACAAAACAGTGACAAGGAGACACAAATTCCATTAATGAACCTCATTAATGAATCAGAATGGTGATACTGCAACACACAACACCTCTTACTTCGTTAATTAAACAAGGATTTAGGGTTGATGAACCACCCTGGAATTCATCGGATGAATGATAAAGTAAACCACTCCCAAGTCAAATGCTGGTGAATCTGAAAGCAACGATGATACCATTGAAGAGAGAATCAAAGCTGAATATTGACAGATAGGACGTGCGATCTTCCTCAACTGATCTCCTTTTCCCATGTAGGGGTTTAAATCATAGTGATTACTTTTCCCCTGTTCTCCCCTCTAAACGAAGAACACAGATCAACTCCCTAACAAGTTGATCCTTGGATATAATCTCCTTGTGGAACAGAGAAATATTTATTCTAGTATTAGTTATGGGGATTAAATCATAGTGATTTATATTTCTGTTTTGTGACCCCACTAACAAGAACAATTCCCTGATGACATGAAAAATGGCTAGTTTTTTCATTGGATGTTCTGTGTGATACCATCTCTCTCCTTGTTCTTCACCGATGGACCTACGAGGTGGCGTAAAATCATTGCTGAGAGATTCCAAATGAGGATAGACCATTAGATAGATGAAAAAATAGGGAGGAGTACATGAAAGTGGTGGTAAATTCCCAAAAATATCATAAGTGCAGACGGATCAAGAAACAGACCACTAGAGCATATTTGATATCCCATGGAAGATACTGCCAGCGTGCCATGGCAGCAGAGGCCGTGACTAGTATGGGATGAAAGGGTGTAGGGTGGCGGCTCCGGTTTGGAATCGTGATGGCTGAGGAGACCACAGGGTAGGCTACGGCTTGCCCTGGCATGTGGTCCACTATGGACTATTTGCAGAGGTAGACGACCAATCATAGAAGGCCACATGGATATGAAAATCAGATGCCATAAGTCATTCGGTCATGTCCCATGCTGACTCACCGATGCGGTCCGAACCTATGGACTAAACTGAACCATTCGATGGCTTGTGCTGGAGAATAACCGACCCACGAAATTGCATCCCATGCCAGATGGGAAACTGGGATACTGTGTGACCTGGTTTGTCAGAATCGATCTGACTAAGTCGGACATGACCATATATGATCGTACCTACTGGGTGACTTGGTAGGTGGGACCCATGGTCGAACTAGTCCGGGTCAAGATACACGCAACAAGACCAGCCATTGGGCCATGCTAGATCAGGTCGGCCTAGACCCAATTTGTTTGGGTCAGGTCAAAAAAACCGGGTTAGGTCATGCGGGATCCCCTTAGGCCGGGTTGGTTAGGCGATCTAACCATGTTGGACCGGGCCTTGATGCAACCGGTCTCTATTTACAAAAATGAAATTATCTTGCAGAACGAGCATTCGATTGATGTGTTTTCTTTGGAATTGGGACCCTTGCGATGTGGAGGTCCTTTTGGTATACTCTAAGTGTTATGTCATGGTAGTTGAGATTAGACTGATGGCTTGAGGGGTATATTCTCCCAGAATCAAGTGCACTAGAGAGAGAGAATTGTATAGATTGCTATGACGTAAAGGATATGATGTGTGGGACCTCAGTGTCCTAGTAGATCAGTGGACCTCAATGGTCTAGTAGCTAGCCATACCTCGGTTTTATAATAGTCGAGAAGACCTCAGTGGTCTATTAGCCGAGTGAAACTCTGTGGTCTAGTACCTCAACAGACCTTAATGGTTCAATAGTGTAGTAGAACTTAGTGATCGAGTAGCCGAGTAGACAACATTGGTCTTGTATCTGGGTGTAACTTAGTGGTATGGCAATCGAGAAAACCTCAGTGACGCATCAGGGATGAGTCCCTTAGTAGTACAAGATGATTCATCTTTACAAATGATAATCTTACATTCTATACTTTGAGTTATATCTGGTGTGACCTACTGTTGATTTGTTGTCTTGATTTTTGGTGTTTCTTGGTGTTTTTTCCATAGTGGTTTGAGGTCCCTGATGAGTATTGTGTTACTCACCCCTTCATGGGATTCGTCTGCATTTTTCGTATCTCATGTAGGTAATTGACACTTCTATAGAGACCTTGGCGGTCCGGGACCAAGTGGTTCTCAGTGAGAAGGGACGGATGAGCATACATCTATGGATATAGGCAGATAACCTTCAAATACCCTTCAGGTAGGGTCTTGAGCAGATGAAATGTGGTAGTTATACATTCTTTTGTGGGTTCGTACATGTATTATGGACCCTTTCAATATTCTGTTTGTTCAATAATCCCAGTATTTTCCTCAGTGATAGTTGTGGATTACATTATATTTACTTTCTACAGCTTGAGCATTTTTCGTGTGTACGGTTTTAAAAGAAACTTCTTCCCTTTTTGGGATATGTCTACTCAGGGCTAGTCTTCAGCCCTTGGCCTATGGATGGTGGGATTGGGGTAGTAACTACAAGGGCCCTATGGGACAGCTCATGAAAAAGTAATATCCATCCACTTTTTAATCAATTGGACATACTCAGATGTCTCATACACATCATGCAGTCCTTGGAAAGTTGTCTCACCTGCATCCGACTTGTATAAGAGAGATTTACATAACCTATCGTACAAGAACTCGTTTATTTACATCTATATAGTCAAAAAAGTAATATTTTTATAGGATAACTCAAGTAGGAAAATGTGTCACTCCCAATAACCACCAAAATCTAGGACACATGTTCAAACATTTCCTCAGGCCTTTTATAAAATTCTCTGACTATCCATAAATCTAAGTGTGCTATACCATGATTAAACACACCTGTTTTCCCAAAAACCCTTGAAAATGCATCAGGTAATTATAAGTAAATTTTTTATACCTCTATGAAATGATAGATCAAAGAACCATTGAAGTCATGCTATGTCAAAAATATACCTCCTTGCAATCTAATCAACACTTAAGGTATCTATGATCATTAGAAAATGAGAAACATTCATGAGACTGTCCACAACAACCTACCTAACAACACTACCTTGAGGAAACCTCAGAAAACCTATCACAAGAACAAGCATGACATTATCCTATTTTTGCATAGGAATAAGTAACTGCAATTAAATAATGACTTTCCACTTATGTCTAGAATTCACCTATTAATAGGTGGGACAACATGGAACAAACCTTTTACCTCTCACTTCATACTCTACCAGCAGTACTGACAATGTAATTCACAATACATCATGTTGACAACTAGATGCACTAATGAAGATGAGGCATGAAACTCCCACAATAGTTCCTCAAATATTTCCCCTAGAAACTAAATGTTACAATTGGTAATCTAGATAGCATCCTCGCCTATTATCTAACTAGGAGGGGTTTCCTCACCTTCCACACTCTCACATATGTCCAAGCCCTCTAAATTCTAAAATGAATCATCATCACTCTATCTAGAAGGTTAGATCCCACAACTAAAAATGAAATATAAGACTTCCCTTGAATTTCCTTCACATCCAAGTGCATCTATGATAATAATGTCATACATGTCCCCTTTCTATTTGAATGTTGAACATGTAGAAATTAGTTTTTTTCCTTAAGATACATTGAAATATTTCTATATATATTTCTTGAGCGAAGTGCAGAGAAGCCATGAAAATACATGGCCTGGTGTGCCCAAAATTAATTTTATAAAAATATTATATATATTCAATATTATGCTCTCACATAATCTTAAATAAAATTTGATAACTCATAAATGGGAGATCATATTTGATATATAATACCATGGTTGAGTGAGGAACACCATATTTACCATAGGCGTGACATAAAATGAGTCAATGTAGGGAATTAAGACTCTTTTCACCTTAGCAGTACATTATGTGAATTAATTAATTATTAAATTAGTTAATTAATTAATTTCAGCTCAACAGAAAAAATATATAATAATACCGCAAGACTGAATGATCCAGGGTTAGTCTCAAAAAATCATGGGAAATTCTAGAGCTCTCTCCTCCTCCTCTATTGGCAGATCACCTCGGATGATGATAAAAATATAGATCAGAATAGATCATGAAGCATCATACATAATTAATCCTCTAAAATAATTAGCGAATTTTTCTTACATCAACAATCAATCCATAATCGAGGAAACACTCGTAATTTGGTTTTTTATACCCTTGTATTTAATGGTTGTATAGTTAGATTTTTGTTCTTCTATCTATTAACTTGTTTTCATCATTTTATTATGTCTGAGAAATGGAATTAAATTATTTAAAATTGTAATCTAACCCTAGTATCTCTATTCTTGATTTCTGGCCATGAATTCTTATCCAATAATGTTTAAAAATTATTTTGGTTCTTTTCTCCATTTTATTCACGATCGTCAGTGGTTAGTACTAGTGTTCCTAGATCAATAATTGTTGGGTGGTACTGAGCTTGATGATACCTCTATATTGGTAGTGATTTCAGTAAAAGTTTCTAGTTCGAAAAAAAATCATAGATCTAGAATCATTATGGGGATATGATTTTTTTTCTTTGATTAATGATCAATAAATCCATATTAGATGTTGTGGAAGTGTGAAGAATGAATGGAACCCCCACCCCCAAGATGAACAATTTCCATTTTCAGTGAGTGAAAATAGAGATCCTCAATCTATAGCTAGATCCATTAGTTTCAGACTGATTCAAGGTGTGATATAAGGAAGGTCATGAATATTCAAGGCAAGAATTTCAGATATGGAAATAGGAAACACAAAACCATCTACTCACCATGTCTAAGGATCAACACACAATGTGTATCCCCATCATAAGCATAGGAATATGATTTAGAAAAATTTAGAATGACCCAGTGATTAAGATCTCTCCCACACCGTTTACCCCTTCCCCTGATGGGAACTCATGTGATGGATCACATTGGAGAGAAAAAATGTGGAAGTATATGGCCATGTACATGGCTGTATACTGATGTACACAAACACAGGGTATGTTACACATACACAAGGTCCATTAAGCATACATGACAAGAAAGACACAGACTGGTACTGGTTATCCTTAACACATCATGTAGTCAACCTGTACGGTGTGGACAATTACATGGGATGGATCCATGTGTTATCAAGGTACACAACTAGGCATTTGAGTGGTACTAGATGTTGTGGTGGTCCCCTTACATGCTGTGTATGACTAGTTCCTATTTGAAGAGTCTTCAACCCTCAATATATCCTTCATTGGATACATTATTTTTGCCCACAAGTAGCCTATCTAAAGTGTGTTATTTATAAAACATGACGGTTACCATGCTTCGAACATTTGAGATACTATGTACAATCTTAAAAGAACCACACCTAATAAGGTAACACCCAATGAAGAAAGTTATTGTGTAGTGTCACCAAGAGATCCTCTAATGGGTACCCTCTATCAGAGCTCGATAGAGGGTCCTAGACATCTTCTATGTGGTACCCTACAATATATTTGGTTAGTAGGTTCTGAATATATTTTGTGTGGTAACCTCTAGTAGAGATGGTCAGCGGGTCCTAAATGTCCTTATAGTATAATCCCTCATGAATTATCATGGTGTGGGTCCTTATATTCCATTTGGTACCCTCTAGTAGAGATAGGAAGTGGTTCTTCTACATCTTTCAAGTGCTACATTGTATTTGATTAGGGTAGTGGGTTCTCAACACCATCATTGTGGAACCATATTGATGAATAAGAGTGTCGGTCATGTACATTGTGTTTTTACCCCCGCTAAAATGCCGCATAGTGATAAGGTGTGGTTAGGCATGTATGGTATCTTCTAGAAAGATAGTTGAGATTCTGGCCATTATTCATAGAATTTTGGAACAGTTGGTTACTCTTCTACTCCGGATGAGCTGTGAAATGGAGATCCCATTACTCTCTCTTATTTGGGATTCTTTGAGTAAGTATATATAAATATTATTACTTCATTACCATACATTGTATTTGTTTACTCTCATTCCTAGAGTGGAAAAGTCATTGGAGGTATTTCATGTGAATTATTTGTTTATATTCTAGTGGTTGGATGAGTCTAGTCTCCTAATATATGTGGAAAAGACTCTATAGGTAGTTAATATGCTCACAAAGTTTTCCCCTTGTTTTTGGATGATCATACATTCACTCTTTGTTGGGTTGAGTTATACACTTTTCACTGTACCTTGTGCTATATACCATCTTCACCTTCATATTATTTCTATTACTAGTCCCCTTCTTCTTTTGTGGTGTCCTACTAGGTATGTATATACTCACCCCTTCACAGGATTTGCCTGCATGTGTCATGTCTTATACAAATGACAGAATGCTAAACCATGACTATAAAGGGGATTATGGATAATAGGTTATTGAACATCATGAGGTTGTCATGGATTTGGATTCAGGAGATTGGATATCTCAGTCAAATACCCTTTTTCCAATTTTTCTTATGTTTGGACATATTTCTTGTTGGGTGTGTATTTTTCCCATTTAAATTTCAGTTACACCACAATAATTTTTTATTGTCCTGAATTTTATGAACTCTTGGACTAATTTATAATATTTTTTCAAATTTTACATAATCTCTATACACTTTTTTATCGAGAAGGATATGTGTATGGATACGGGTACTTATGAAATGGCCTCCCAAAGATATTTATTTCATTGTTTCTTGTCTCCACCCCTCACCCATGGGGAGGGATTATAGTAGTTGTGGCTAGGGAAACAAGTTAAGTCAGGTCTTGATAGATTTATTTGAGATATAAATCATTTCATGCGATCTTTTTTAGACTATCCACCTTTAGAGGATTTTTTTGGGTTTTGGGAAACCATGACAATGTGTCTTGAGTATGACTCTCGAGCTATAGATTCTACTGATGGTGCAATGGTCGACGTATCCATTCACCAGGTCCCTATCCTCCTTCATGTCTACAAGACATTATTGGACATTTTTTTGTAGATTTTAATTGTTTATTAATCATATAGGATTGATTATTTGACTATACTTCTTGAGTCATATCCCCATTGTTGTTATATATATAAAACTTTTCCTCGGATAGTGATAGTACTTGATAAATTTCAATATGTCTATGTGATGACAGCTAGAAAGGATACCGACTCTGGTTCATGATGAAGAATCATTGAGGGAGGATGCCTCAGTTCTGGGTCTATCCTATGACCCCCTTCATTCTGGTTGATAGGTAGTATCACATCCCATTTCAGGTAGTAGATTTTTCTAGTGGAGTAGGGTGAGGATGTGTGTAGGCAAAGCTCGCAACATGTGTCTCATCATAAAAGACCAGTAATATTCTGTAGTGAGCCAGATCAGCATGTAACAGAGGATTGGATTGATTCAGTGGTTTTTATGTTCAAGATTTTTTGGACCTCGAAAGATCATGTGGTTTCTCTTGCATCTTTCCTTTTCTACAAAGTAATTGGGCCCTGTTGGGGGCTAATTACATAGATTCACAATGATTAAACACTCTCATGGCCTGAATTCAAACTATGTTTCTTTAAAGAGTTATACCCCTTGATTTTACTAATAGTTCAAATCTAGTATAAGCTAGAGCTATATCAATGAGGGATGATGGTGGGTGAGTATATAGTGAGGATCACAACCCTTATGTAGTACCCCGTAGAAATTATCTAATATGGATACTTCCAAACATGATAGTTAAAGCCGAAACCCCATCAAGATATATGATCCAGAATATTTCCATTGAGAATCCCCACATATGTCAGGGGTTTAGAGTAGGAAATAGTGATAGAGGGATCCCAGAAATCCAGATTTGGCAGTGGGCTCCATTGAGATGAGTCGTCCATAGTAGCTAGAAGTTGTTGGGTTCTAGAATCATCATTCAGAAAAACATTCCATGATCTTAGTCAGGAACATGATCATAATAATAATAATGGACTAAGACATCCCAAAGTGGGGTGGTTCCTTACATTTGTTAAGTCAAGTAACATGGAATGAGACTACCCAACCAGATGGGTTGAGATGTACAAGAAGATAGCAGGAAGACCACTATGACATAGACAATGCCCTGATCAAGGATCTCCCATGATAAGATAGGGTGGTCCCTAAATATGTGTAGCTAGAATAAAAGGATGATCCATTGTTTGTGGGAACACTTATGAGATACTTCCACCACAAACACCACCACTAGGTGTCCGGCAATAGGCTTAGGGAGGAGGCACCCATGGCCACTTTCCGCGGCAGGCTGTGGATGTATATGATCCCACTGCACATGAGATAATAAGAGGTAATATATATGTGTTTTCTATTATTTCTATTATGTTTGTAGAAATAGGTTCTATTTAATACTTTATCTATATACTCCTAGGGTGAGAGATATTGCTTAAAATTTATATGTTACCCCAACAACTTCATTTTGAGATTCTTAGATGGAATTCTTTAATTCCCCTTTCAACTTTTGGTAGTGAGACCTATAACATGTTGTAGAAAGTTCCATGTGTGACCTTTTTGTCATCATGATGGATCCCTATAACATAATTTTTGGTATGGATTCGTTTTCCATTGTTCAAGCCTAGATTGACTATCACCGTAGACAAGTCATATGCCTACCCACTATTGTGAAAAGATTATACTTTTCTTGTGAGAGAGTTCTCATGGATGGACTTTTGGACTCTGTAAGCAGGTGGTTACATCCCATCACCCATCAGTTATCAAGTAAATCCCTTAATGTATAAGGCTCATTAAGAATATGGATTACTTTAGATGGGGAGGATTACATGGAATTCTTCGCGGATGATGTTCTAGGACTACATCTAAGGAGGGAGATGGAGTTTTACATTGAATTGCAGCAAAAAACGGCTCCAATATCTTATGTGTTATATCATATATTCCCTACAAAGATCTGGGAGTTTTGTTTACAATTGGAGAAACTTCCAGAGAAATGTTTCATCCGACCAAGTGTATTTTCCAGGGTGGCTCTAGTATTGTTTTTGAAAAATTAACATGGGATATTAGTGATATATATGGATTATTATCACCCGAATCAAGCCATAATACATAAGAAGTAGCACTTTTCAAGGATTTATGACTGCTTTGACTAGTTGCGATGTGTGAGAAGGTTCTCAAAGATCAATCTTAGTTCAAACTACCACCATTTGAGGGTTTCTGAATCTGATAATACAATGTTGTATTTCTGATGTCATTGTGGACACTATGAGTTCCGAGTGATACCTCTTGGTGGGATGAATTCACCAACCATATTTTTGGATTTGATGAACCAGGCCTTCCAATGATGCATGGACAAGTTTTTTGTTATATTCATTGATGAAATACTCTTCTACTCAACGTCATAAGAGCAGTATGCAGAGCACTTGAGGAAGGTATTAGAATTGCTTTGAGTGCCACACCTTACTGAAAGGATCTTGAAGTTTTAGTTTAGGATTTGTGAGGTTCAATTCCTAGGGAATGTCTTTTCTGATCAGGGTTTAGACATGGATACATAAACGATTAATGTAGTGATTTCACGAGAGATTCCCATGAATGTGGTATATGTGCATAGATTTATATTCTTTAGTGTGGGGGGGGGGGGTTCTATATGAGGTTTATAGAAGAATTATATAGAATCTAACCCCCATTTATTACCTTGACATAGAAAGGACAATAATTTTCCTCAGCTGAGAAGCGCAAGATGGCCTTTGATGACTTGTGGTTGGCACTAATGAGTGATCTAGTGTTGAATATAATAGAGGTACTCATGGAGTTAGTAGTGTACTATGATGCCTCAGAAGTGGGGCTTGGTTTCACATTAATACAACATCAGGTAGTTATCTCATATAGGTCGTAGCAGTTGAGACCACAAGAGAAGAACAACATGACTCATGACAGTTTTTCAAGCGGTAGTAGTATCCTTGAAAAAATACAGAAACTTTCTTATGGGGGAGTGATTAATGGTTTACTCAGACCACTATAGTCGAGTTATATTTTCACATAGAGGTATCTAAACCTGATATAGTGATGCCGGTTGGAAATCTTGTAGGACTATAAATTCTATATAGTCTATATATCATGGAAGGGTAACATTGTTTTAGTTTCCCTTTACATGATTTACTAAGCTCATATAGTGAAAGGGTCTTTAGAGAAGATATCTTCCCTATATCTGGCCCTGGTGGAGAAGTAGGGTACTATTTTTTAGTCAATTATGTTGACTCCTGAGCATAATGAGCATGTGGGAGAGTCCCAGTTGGGAGATACCAAATGTGTGGTATCACATGATCAAATATCTTTATGTGACTCATTATATGGACATTTTTAATGAGTTAATAACATCATCCTATTATAGGAAAAAATAGTGGTTCCAACCATGTTGTGGGAGCAGGTGACACAGGAGTTCTAGACCCGATGTGGGAAAGATGTACTGGTGCCTTTAACGGAAGTTTTGTGGTGCATCATGAGGTGAATCATAGCTGAGTTTATAACCTGGATCCTCACACGTCAGTAGGTGAAAAATGAGATCCATGTTTTGGTATGTTTTTTTGGAGCCCCTTGACATCAGAGAGTGGAAATGGAATGAAATATACAAGGAATTTATCCCACATATTCCATAAAAAATGAATGTCCATGACACCATCTCGGTGATTTGAGGCTGACTCATGAATTCAGTACACTTCACAGATATGAGGGAGCAGAGTTCAGTGGATATTTTGGGGCAGTTGTACGTATGAGAGATCAATTGTCTTCATGGGGTTCCATCAACGATTGTATCCAATTGGGACATGAATTTTATGTCACAATTGTGGAGAGGCATATGAGAGGAATTTGTGACACAAATGCAGATGAATATATCCTATCACCCCCAGACTAATGGGTTAACCAAGAACACTATCCAGGTGTTGAAGGATATAATGAGAATGTGTGTGTTAGACTTCTAATAAAGTGGGGATGAAAACACTTCTCATTAATAGAAATTTCATAAAAAACATCAACCACTCTAAAATTAGAATCACATCTTTCGATGCCCTATATGGGAGACCCTGAAGGTCATTCGGGTTCTAGACGTAGATATGCTAGACATCACTTATGGTCCCAGAGATGGTATAGGTGATGAAGACAAATGTATAGGTAATCGAGGAATGGATGAGGATGTTCTAGATCAGACCTTAATCTTACATAGATCATCATCATAGGCCCTTGAGTAGGGAGACATACTTTTTCAATGATTCCCTCCATGATGAGGATTTTGGAGCTTTGGATTAGGAGGCATGAAATTTATAGTGTTCATCGATTTTTTTGATATCATGAAGAAAATTGCTGAGGTTGCTTACCACCTATCCCTAACCCGACAACTTGAGCGTGTTTATGAAATCTTCTATGTGCCGCAACTAAGAAGATATGTGCATGACCCCACACATGTCATCAAATGGGGTTGGATGGACATCACAAGTAGAGGCACTTTGGTATAGAACATAGTGGTGGTTAAGGATTGTTAGGAGCAGACCCTATGGGTACAGACCATCCCATTGGTTCACGTGTTGTGATAACATGAGAACATGTAGGGGAGTTATTGGGAACAAGATATCCAAATTCCATCTCAGTATCTCAAGTTGTTTTCTTAGTTTTTTTTATTTTTAGGGAAAAAATATTGAAGGATGTAATGATGTAGATACCTAGTTTTTCATTTTAATACTTATATATATATATATCCTGAGCTAGGTGCTGAGACGGTGTGTGATTCCAACCCCTAATGTTCCCAGAATTAATTTATAAAAATTATTAATTATATTTACTATCACACATGCATATATTCTTGATGAAAAAAAGGAAAAATATTAAAGGGATATCAGATCAGATATCTCATACCAACATTGCATATGTAATACAATATTCCCCCCAGGAGTGATATAAAATGAATTTGCGTAAGGTGTTCAGACTCCTATCTCTTTTACGGTATATTTTGTGAATTAACAAATTATAAAATTAGTTAATTAATTACTTTTTGTACAATAGATTAAATATATATGAATATCACTATGATGAATTCTGAAGGGTTAGTCACACAATCCCTAGGGGAATTTTGGAGCTCTATCTTCCTCTATTTTCTAATAACGTCAAACGACGATGAAAAATCATATCAGAGAAAATTAGGAGGCATTAGAAAAAACCAATCCTCTCAAATTATTTTAACATGTGTTATAAATAAATGACTAATACATAATTGAGGTAGGTGTTTTAGTTTGGTGTTTCACCCCCCTTTTATTAAATTTTTTATTATATTTATTTTCGTTCATCGATCTGTTCCCATGTTTGTAGCCTTTTCTTGTAAACAAGTAATGAAATTCAAATATTTTCAATTCTTATCTAACATTGGGATCACTGTTCATGTTTATTGGCAATGAAAACATTGAAAATGATTTTTAACAGTATTTTGGGTGTGTTTCCCCTTTTTTCATAGTGATCATCACATGTTTGACCCTGAGGTCCAAGTTTGACATTTTTTGTGTTATACATAGCCTGATCCAACCCCCATATTAATAGTGATTTGGTGAAAAATTATTAGATTGATGAATTGAGATTATATCTAGAATCAGTTTTATTAAAGTATGATATGATTAAAGATCACAGAATAAATGGTTTATGTCCTGGAGGTGTACAAAACGAACAAAAAAACCCACCCAGATGAACAATGACCATTTTCTAATGAGTGACGATAGATATCCAAAATCTATATCAAGATCCAAGAGTTTTGGAACAATTAATTGTGTGATCTAATGTGGATAAACAATATTTAATTAACGATGTTTGGATACAGAAATCTGGGGAAAAAAGACTACATTCTATTTTCAAGGATGAACACATGGTGTGTATCCCCCTTAGTGGTGACGACTAGGGTTTTTGGTAACCTAAGAAAGAAACGGTGTGTATGTTCTCTCACATGACATGAACAAATTACCTAGATTGTAACCCATATGATGGATCACATTGGTGTAAATCTATATGGAAGTACGTGGATTTTTACACAGATGTGTACTCAGGTACACAGACACGGGGTTCGGTACTCAAACATGGGGTCTGGTACACGGACACAACAAGCAGAAGATGAACCTATCCCGGTTAGCATGGAAAAACTATATAGTCTACGAACATGGTGTGTACCACTACATTGGATGGAAATATGTTCCAGATAAGGACACAACTAGGCAGTGGAGCGGGACCACATGCTGTGTGGGTCCCTTCAGATACTTGGTACAAATAGTTTCTTGTTCAGAAAACCTAGAACCCCAATATATCAATCATTTGAACTCTAATATTGGATTTTGAGTATCCCATACTATTTATTTTTTAACATAGAATGTGATGGTTCTATCAATTGTGGCTTTGGAGATACAATGTAATTTTTTTTGGTAATATCACCTGATAGGGAGATGTGAGACAACGAAAACGATCACACAAGATCACCTGGAGATATTCTGAGTGATACCCTATAGTGAATATAGGATATGGGTACTTGATTAATCTAAGTGGTAATCTCTTGTATTGTTGGGTAGTGAGTCCTCAATGTCTATTGAGTTGAACCCTCCAGTAGAGATGGTCAGTGTGTTCTTAACATGTTTTTCATGCTACCCTCCTATAGAGTTGGGATGGGTGAACTAAACATATGCATAGAGGTACCCTCTTGAAGATATTGGTAGTTGGTTATTAATATATTCAGAGTGTGACTCCATGATGTATCTGGTTATAGGTATGCTTCATTCATGTGGTACCTTCCAGTGGAGCTGGGTAGTGATTCCTCGACATCATCTAAGTGGTACCCTACAGTTGAGCAGGGTAGTGGGTCCTAAACACCATTAGAGTGGAGCCCCCCATAATGCAATATGGGGGAAGGTAACCTACTTAAATATTGTACTCCATTTACATTTCAATATAGTGATGAGGTGTGGTTATTATTACAGGGTTACTTATGGACAGATATGTGAAATGATGGATGTAATTAAGAGTATTTTGGAATTATTTGGTTAATATTCATCAGGGGCTGAGGCCTGAGATAGAGACCCCCTTACACAATTTCATTTTGGATTAATTGAGTGATCAAATATATATATATATATATATATGTGTCCTTCTATTTTATCCACACCCAGAATTTTGTTTCTCTCATTCCAAGAGAGGTGAAAATGCATGGGGTATTCCATGTGCTTTTTGTGTTTATCTTCTAATGGTTCTATTAGTATACTCTCCTTGTATAGTTAGTTAATATTCAATGAGTAGTTAATATACTCACCATGTTTATCCTCTTATGTTTTGACAAGTTACCTTTCACTCATTTTTGGGTTGATATGTAATCATTCCAGTATACCCTGTTCTATCTACATTCTTTATATATTTATTGTATGTCTTACAACACCCCCTTCATCATTCATGTTGTCCTATGGGGAATATATATAATCACCCCTACATAGTTATTTCCAACATGTTTCTTGTGTTATGAAGATTACAGACTAGTCAATCATGAATATAGATGAGCTTAGGAATAATGGGTGCTTATACCACATATGGTGGTTATAGCATGTGATTTAGGAGCTGAGATCTCTCATAATTTTAGTCTATTTACATTTTCCTTTAGGTTGGTAAATATTTTTGGATTGAGGTGTATTTTTCACATTTCATTTTTATTTTACAGTACTGTAGTTTTTTTCTATATATATGTTCATTTATTCTTGTTTTATTTTACAACAGTGTTGCATATTTTAATCTTCCCTTATAAACAATTTCATCAAGATGTGTGTGTTTGTGTGCATATAGGTACTTAGGAATGGATTCCCAGAAATAGTAATGACTTTGGTTCTTGTAACCACCACTAGACAATGGAGGTGTTATTGGGGTAATTGTAGCTCAATCCTCAACATGGGTTGTGTTGGATAGAGATGCATATATTTGAGTACTTCTATATAGTACATTGGCCACTACATTTCCATTTCCTAGTATATAGGAAAGCTCAATGTCTAAAGACTCTACGTACAATACCCAAAATCACTACCCTAGAATTTGATCACATCATAAAATGATGTACATGAGGCTTTTATGGCCTAAAATTAATTAATTTCTCAAGCAGGACAAATAATTAACAATGAAAGATAACTCAAGATTTTGTGTCTGGTAATTCCTCTCGTGTAGCCTCAACATCCGAGACCCACACACCATGACTCTACCCCCTCCATAAGAACTACTAAAAGATTTATACCTAATGTATCATAATACACATTATAGATTCTTCCTAGTTCAGGATGAATCAGGACTAGAGTGGAATACAATAACCCTTTTAGATCTTGAAATGCTGTCACATAGGTATCTGACCATAACAAATTCACACCATTCTTAGTCAACCTAATTAGCAGCATTTCTAAGAGCAAGGATTCATATATGAAAATCCAATAATATCCATCTATCCCAACGAAACGATATATCCCAAATATTTTATTGGGATTCTACAAAGAAAATACAAATCTGACATTCTATAGGTCAACTAATACTCTTGTATATAAGATAATATGACCCAGGTAGTGGATTTGATCCCTCTAAAAGTGGTGCATTGTGATTGAAGATTATAATTTATGATATTTCATGGTAGAAATTCAATCTCAAGATTTTTATCATGGTCATTTCTATTTTGAGAATACACCGTGATATTTTTACATGTAAATGAATACAAATATTGACAGAAAACTCAATTCATGAGCACCAATAAAATTGCTGGCACATTAGGGAGAATGAAAAACATAACCAAATACACTTGTAGACCATAAATTCAATGAAAAGGAATAACATTCATGTTTTTAGCCCTAAAATATATTTTATGATATCAGGATCTCAAATCAATTTTTGAGAATACCCGAGCTCCACGAATATGAGTGAAAATTTCATCTATCTATTTGAAAGAGAAATGATTTTATAATTGTCAATTGGTCTAATATCAGATAATATATCGGAACAAAATATGTTCTTTTATATATATGGATTATGGTTTGTGTTTATTTTCTATCAACATTGGGTTGATCAAGAAGTTTTCAAGTAATGTGGTTTTATGACTGAGGGTAAATGTAGTATTGAAGGTGGCATAGTTTCATAGTGTTTCCAAAATTGTTGGGCCTCAAAATTGAGTGTTTGTTTTTTGTTAAAGGAAGGAATATTTCCTTGTAGTGAAGGATAAGAAGAATGGTGAAGGAAACCAAAAAATTAAGGGAACCACATAGCATAGGATACAAACCACATACCATGTACTAGGAATGGTTTTCATACAACAAAGGGAGTGACTCAGAGAAAACAAAAATGGATCGTGAAATATAATATGTTATGAGGACCAAATATGAAAAACTATTTGTATTGTGTTGGAAGTTTGTGGGAAGACCTACGGTTCATTGAAAGAAATTAGTTCGTAGGATTAAATTTCATTTTTGCAAGCAAGAGAGAGTTTTAAGATGCCACAAAGGGTGTCATTTGCAGAAACAAGATTTTGATTTTTGTCAAATCATGGGGAGAATGGGATTACATGGACAACATAGGGGATATAGTTTGTGGGATATGTGTGTTATGCAGTGAAGGTGTTGCCGTAATAAGGATATGGTAAATATCAGTTTAGAAGATATTTAAGATCTATTTTCCCATATAAGGAGAAGTGATACCTTAATTAGAAAACATGACTGATATTAAAAATTTGGGAGGATTTTGGTGGAGTCTAGAGTGGTTCTCGGGAATAAAACCTCATGAAGGAGGTTCTGATTAGAAATTCGGATAATGTTGGTGATGTGTGAACTGGTTTACATGAAGACATGTCCACATAGGAGAGTTAGTATGTGGAGGAAGAAGTTGGTCTGTAGATCTCTTATAGTACGTGGAGAGTAAGTGGAGATAGTCAAGATAGGGATGTCCATTTGTAGAATGAAATGGTATGAAAAAGGCAGTTTGTAGAGAATATAATCATACAGAGGAATATCTTGTAGTACACAGAGCAGGGAAGTTCATGGAGGAAGAAAGCAATACGAAGAGCAGGTAAGTACGTAGTGGAAATGAGTAGTATGTGGAGGAAGATGGATAGTTCATAGAGGTAGTATGCAGAGCACTCATAGTTATTGGTGAAATGCAGTACGCAGAGGAAAAGACTAGTTCTTAGAGGAAAAGATTTCAAACAAGCTGTATGCAGAACAATAGATTGCATATGTAAGGGAGAAGAGGGAATTCAATAGATCGTTTATTTATTGTTGAGGATGCATGAATTAAAACCAATAAGTTGATGTAACCTTAATGTCAATAAATTGAGGTTGGAGTCTTCCTAACATAGTGAGAAAGGGCGAGTCAACAAAGGTTATCTGAGGTATGTAGTGGCATATCCCTAAAACCATGTAAAGGCATTGCTCTTGGAATAGAGTGACTCTACTAAAATAATGTAATCCCCAACTAGTAAAGATTAGTGGAATGTGGTACGACCGATAACCTATCTGTGTATGCCCCTTGGATGTATCCCTTAGTGGTGAACCGAGTAAAATTGATGCGTCTTCTCATTGCAAGTGATTTTTTTTCTCATTCTCATTAGATAGGTTTAATAAGTTCTATATCATCCATTATTTTCTAACATTACTTTTACATCATGTTAATGTTATATAGCCTAGAAAAGTTACAAAAAATGGATAGAAAATAATATTCTCTTGGGAAAACTAGGACCTTATATAACATTTACTACATAAAGCAAAAAAATATTTAATTCATTCTTCTCAAGCATCTTATTGGACCTTGTGTACTCTTTAGTTTATGTAGTCACTTGTATATATACATAAAAAAGAGGTGAGCTAAAAGCCTAGTAAGAGGATATATATGAACATAAAACAATATAACATGGGGTGAGAATATTCATAACATCATCATCATAATCATGAGTGGAATCATTAGATAATACCATTGAATGTGTAAATGCATAAAAAAGAAACATCATGTCATAGTGGCCTACTACCACACATAATTGTGAAACAATGAAGAGTAATATTCACAGATATTTCACTTTAATCATGACGTTATTCGCATTACCCAATGAAATAGAGTACTATATAATTCCAACACACCCATTACATCATAACATTTATATTACACAATATAATTCTGGGAGCACTCGTCACATCATAACATTTACATTATATTTCATGCCACATAGAAAATATGTCAACCTTAAACATTTCATAACCCATGTAAATAAATATGTTTCATTTTATCAAAATAAATTCATAAAATTTTTATTTCTAAAAGAAATATGGAATAACATATTTGATATAAGAATCATTATCCTTGAGTGAAGAAAATAATCTTGAGAAGTAAAAGGTGTGTTTTTATGAATGAAGAGTTAGTTTGGAAAACAATGTGCATATCATAAACTGTAGTAGAAAAAATTTATTTCCCAGAAAAGGTAAGATAATGATTATTAAATTATTTTTAAGGAATATCCATTTTAAAATTGGAGTGAAATAAGTAAAACCCAAAAAAGTGGGTTGGGTTTAAAAATCCCCCTTACCTTTTATCCGAACACTTTCTTCACTTTAATGAGATATATAATACAATTTTATTCAGTAATTTACAACTATAGAACATTTTATACATGAATATTGTCCATTATGGATTCATTAAGTTCTTATATGGACATTTCAATAAGTTATAGAGTTTAAATTCATGGTTCGAGAGTGTTTTTTTTCATAGTTTTCACGAACTATTCACTTGTTCACATGAATGAAAGTTCGTTTAGAATATGGATAAACATATAGAATTCCTATTACTTGTTATTAATGATATTATAATATTTTAAATTATCTTACAATGAAGTATTTTAAAAAACATTAGGACAAATCATTTGAAGAAATTTAATGAAGATCATTTTAGTTTAATTTGGGGGGTTTTGGGATCACAATGAACATATTTTGTTTTATCAGTTAGTATTATGTAGAAAAGTTGTTTCTAGAACATAAAAGGGGTTACAATATACAAATTATGATATTTTTTCAACTATTTTCTGGTTTTATTTATATCCTTGTAGGCTTTGATGGAAAATGAAGGTGCATCGCCAATGACGATGGTAAATTGACTCATCACAAGAAATGGTTTCATAAAAAAAAATAAAAGAGTTAGTGGGAAGATTTTAACGAATATTTTTACATTAAAATGTCATAATACAAGTATATCTATCATAATTCAGTTATAATGAAATTTTTATGAGAGAAGATTAGGATAAGAGATGAATTGAAATGAAATTTGAAAGGAAATTGAAAGAAAAAAGAGAGAGAAATTACCTCTTGTATATATCTTCCTTTGGAGCGTATTTATGTGAGGGGTTTTGGTTATTTAATGAGACCAAGGGAGGATGGATTTTGTGGAGGATATTGGTAAGATATTTGAGTAGAATTTGGACTAGGAACAATTATTTAGAGGTGTGAGGAAGTGAGGTTGAAAGGGGAGGCGTTTATAGTGGAGGGTAGCAGGGTTTTTTCAATATTTTATTAATTAATTTATTATTTATCCAAATGAAAATAAATAATGAATATTCCATGACTAAATATAGTATAATGACAACGTGACTTCGTACCAATAATTCTAACATGAGTAGAATATAATCAATGGCTCTATAATTCATGTATTTAGCATTTATTGTAAATTATCATATTTTACTATTCATCAAAAATTTATGTATTTCAGAAAACTCCCAAATATTATCCCTAACCATTTTCAACATATAGAATTCCAAAATAATCTCCATTTTATTGAAGGATTTTTTTTAATATGAGTATTTTAATTTTAAATGAAAATCAAAATTTACATGAAAATTGCTAATTTTGAAATAAAAACTATTATTATAACACTTTGAAAAATTAATTAAGGTCATATAAAATTACCATATAATCATAAGAAATATGAAATAATAGTATATGAATAAATATTTTGAATTTTTTTAAATTATTAAATTAATAATTAAATACTCATGACTTACAAAAATACCAACACTATAATATAATTATATCATATCTCCACTTATAGAATGGGTAAAATTTATTTATAATATCATTGGTAAGGTAAGTATTCACATGGTTGATTTAATTTTCATAAGGGTAATATTACAAATCATAAGGGTAATATTACTATTCATAAGGGTATGTTACTATTCACAAAAAATTATGATTTTCTGATAGGACTCGAAAAAGCTTACTAATCATTATGGTGTATGTCAAATTTTTAAAATCCAAATAAAAAAGTGGAAAAACTATGTTTAAATAACACATAAAATTTAGTATTTCTTTAAAAAATGATTTTTAATTGTGTTTCCTAATGTGATTTTATGTGATTAAACAATTTTTCATTACTATAATAAGAGAGAAATTTCATTGATATAAGTTTTGGTCGTTATGTTTCTCCCCCCTTTTAAAATTTCACCCTCGAAATTGGGTTTTACATAAACATGTGAGGGGAATTCTCCTTCTTCACATCCTCCAATTCCCATGTTGATTCATCACACTTATGGTTCCTCCACAACAATTTGAAATGGTGGGTTGTCATATTGCGTAAATCCTAATATCTACGATCTGGAATCATTACTGGATTCTCCTCATAGGAGAGATCATATTCCAACTATACCACCTATGAGTTTAGTAAATGTGAGGGAGATGATATGTACTTCCTCAGAGTGATACATGAAACACATTATGAACACGATCCATATTCAGTGGAAGTACAAGACAATTGGCCACAACCCCTATAGGGTCAAGGATGTCACATTTTCTAATGTACCTTGGGCTTAACATCCCTTTCATTCCAAATAACATGACTCCTTTCCATAGTGATATTTGAAGTAAGACATTATATCCAACATCAAACTCCATGTCCCTTCGACGATTGTCATCATAGCACTGTTTCCAACATTGAGAATCTTGGATATGCTTTCAGATTACTTATACCTTCTATGTCATCTCATGAACAAGATCATGTCCATGTAGTTTTCTTTCTACAACTTCATCCTAACAATTTGAAATTCTACATTGCTTTCCATACAGAGTTTCATATAGAGTCATCTAAATACTTGAGTGGAAACTATTGATGTATGAGAACTCAACAAATGGGAGATGATGATTCCATAAAACAATGAATTTTTATAGAAGGGTCTTATAATATATTCAATCGTCTGAATAGTCTTTTCATATTGACCATCAATTTGGGGTGATAGGCCTTGCTAAAATATAATTCAGTAGTCAAGGCATGTTGGATACTCCTCCAAAATTTAGATGCGGGCCTCAGATTACGATTAGAGACAATCGTGAGTGGATCCTCATGCAGTATCACCCCTTCCTTCTCATATAACATTTAATGTTGTTCAAGAAAGATATCTTCCCAAATTTCTATAAAGTGGAGAGTCTTGGTGAGTCAGCCCACCACAACCCATATCACATTATTTCAATTGAATGTATTTTCGATACCCAAAAAATTCCATTGTGACATTATCCCATTTACTCAAGGGAATAGGTAATGGTTGCATCATCCCTTTGGAATTTTCTTTCTCATATTTTACATGATGATATATCATACACGTTGGGATATATTCCACAATCCCCTTATTCAGGTCATCCCATAGTAAGTGTTCTCAGAGATCTTGGTACATATAGTTTCTACCAAGATGGATAAGGAATGTTGATCTTTGTGCATTGTCCAATAGCTATTTTTTTATCTTGGGTGATGAATGTAACCCCCGAGACTTTTATGTTATATAAATAATCAAAAGAATATTTTCTACACAACACTTTCTTGGATTTCTTTACACGAAATCACGACCTTCCTTGATAGCTTGCGTCGTACGCAATACCGAGTTTCACTGAACAGCGATATGCTATTAAAATATTATTAAAACTAGCCATTATGAATAGTAATAACCACTTTTTGAAATTTTATAATTTTTAATTTTTAAAATGGACTTCATTTTTGGATTCGGAATGTCGAAATTAGCCTAGGGTGAAATTTTGGTATTTTTCTAAAAACTTTCAATTTTTGATGAATAGTGAAACCACTAAGTGGTAGTTAAAAAAACTGAATTTTTCATAAAACTTAATTTTACCGCTTCTGTGAGTGGAATTTCAAAAATCAGAGGGACAGAGTTAATATCAAGTACTAAAATGTGGTTCAATGAGATGAAAATAATTTTTGGTGAATAGTAACTTTTTACTTTTATTTTCCACAGTTAAAAGTAAATAGGGTAATTAAGGGTAACAATGATATTATTATTACCCTAACACATGTCCTAATTCTATTGGAAAAGTTTAATTTTCCCAAAAACAACCTTAGGAATAAAATATGACCATTTATTCTCACTTGGATTAGATTAGGACATTTATATTAATTTATTTAAAGAAGGGTTAAATAGTTAAAATCAAAGTTTAATAAGTAAATCATTTTTAATATGGGGTTATACATAATATAAATTAGACTATAAATATTAATTAGAAAGATTAAAATATTTCCTACATAATGGTATTTTATTTGTAATTTTTAGACATTAAATAATGTAATTTATTTATGACACAACGATGATACAGTAATTATCATATTAATGACATATTGACATAATTGATGTTATAAATACCCAAATAAATGTAATTCGAGACTTTTTATGAATTAAAATAATTTTCTAGGTTAATATGACATGTTATTATTGATTTATGTAACTTGGTTCAAACTAATAATTCTCTTATGATTTTCACAAAAATCAATTACTAAATAGTGTCAAAATTGACATAAAATAGTTTTTAAAACAAATATTATATTAGTAATTATTATTTTATTCATAAAAATATAAGGATAGGCCAAATGAATTATATAAGGTTATATATTAATAATAAACAACTTGGGGTTCGTTTGGCTTGATATAGTACGTTTATTAACCTTATAGTATAAGAAAACAAGAAGACATGGTAAAAGTTAAATTATCTAACTTAAAGTTAAATCTAAATGATAAGGATAAAATTGATACCTAAACATGTCTAAATTATATTGGATGAGAGGATTTCGACCCCTACCCACCTTATCTTAGATATATTTCAATTTGGAGCTAATAAAAACCGAATTTGACTTTATAATAAAATAATATTTTTAGTTATTCCAATGGTGCCACTCTCCTCCCTTATAAAAGGTCACCTCCTCCCCCTCTTCCTCACACCACATTGAGCCTTCAAGCTCGGCCAACCCCTGACAATTTCTTCTCTCCACTTACATAGAAACATCCTAGAGGTTCTTTTCTTCTTCAAAGACCCATTTTAGTGCCCTAAAAGGAGGTCTCAAAGAAGCACTTCAAAGAAGAGGTAATGTCCGTTACCGATTCTTTCATATTTATTTCTTCTTCCACTTCTTCATCATTAGTTGTTTCATTATGAAGTAATAAAATCAGTATAACTAATATACTGATATGTAATTATAAGTATGAAACAACACTATTTCACCATCTATCTATCCTACGGAAAAAGCAATCACCGTGCGTGCGTACGTACGGAATACCGTCTCCACGCCGTGATGTAATCTATTTTCCACCACCACCTTACTTGGATGGGTATAATGGTGTAAATAATGACTATATATGACTATTATAAAGTGATACTGATTTTGAAATAGTATACATACACTACAATACAATTCCACGATCATAGGAACGATATCATCACTCGTGCGTACGTATGGAATACCGTCTCCACGATGTGATGCGACTCGTTCTACATGATCTTCATTTAATAATGATTATATAAATGAATTGAACGAATTAATATGATATATATTACACTAATACCATTCTGGAAATGAGGTATCTATAACCTAAAGAGAAGAATAAGAATCTATTCGACAAAACATACATAAGAACAAAAAGTTATAAACACCCGAATAAAAAGTAGCATTGAAATATTACTATTAAGAAGCTAATAATATGACCATATATGATATCATAAAAATAAGTATGATTCTGGAATAAGTCAATAACATTATTTAAATCATTATACAGGAGGTTCAGACACTTACAAAGAAAATCGGACCTAAGGTAAGGGAAAATATCACAATCACATTTTTATCCGAGATTGTTTATACTTTGGTATTTACTGGGGTGTATTTTATCATCCACATCCATGTTCCCTCAATATGTAATATTGTTTCCATCCACATACAATAGTTTAAATCTAATTTTACCCTTCAGTGAGTTTTTATTAAAGGATATGAAAGGAGACTTTTGTCGTTTTTCGTACGAGGTACTTTTTGACTTTTCTGAAAAAAGTATGAGAAGAATGTTTTTTTAACTTATACGGCATGAATGGATTTTTAAAACATTATTTCCAAGAAGCTTACTTTACATGTTTTCAAGTTTATTTTTAATCAACTTATTTTAGTTTAAAATTGTAAGACATGTTAAGAAAGGAAAATGTTTTTGAAGTAGAATGGATATTTTCCTCAAGAATGGAGTTCAAGTGTTTTATAAAAATTATTTTCCATCTAAGATAATATATCGTTATGTTTCTATCACTATTATTAAATTTATTTTATTATTTTGTGATGGAATTATTTTTATGAATTCCTTTATCTTATATGAATTGTTTGATGATGTCCCAATGTTTAAGATTCCCATTTTTATTACATGGGTTATGCAGTGATGTTTGATTTATGATTTTGTGGCACACATAAGAATGGTATCATTATGAGATGGGTGGTACCTATATCTCCCTCCAATGCATTGGGTAAATATTTTATATCTCATGAGATAGACATGGCTGGAACGATAGGTTATACCGGTTCAGTGAAACGGGACTGAAACGAGGAGTGAACTCGGTTCAGAAATAGACTTTATCCACTAAGATAGTCTTGACAATGAGTCTTGACTAATAATAAATGATTCTCTATGATTATGTGTGTATGCCACAAAGTTTCATGTTTTATGTTATGATTTCCATTTCACTACTATGATTTATCCCATGTTATGAAATTATGCTCTCTTTTGCAGGTTATGATTTCCAAAAGTTATGTTATTATGAATATGATGTGATTGATATTTCTTTTGTTTACCCTTACTGAGCATTTGAGCTCACCCTTTTGTATGTTTTCTTTCCCCAGGCCAGGAAGAAGGTTATTAAGTATGATATGCAAAAAGGGACTATAGATATGATGAAATAAATGGGAGACCGTGTAGACGCTTTATGAACCAGTTGTTTATGTTTCCCAGTTTTTAAAGACACTATACCTATACGGTCCTTTCGTGGTTTTTTTATATGTTGTAATAAGTATGATTCAATTTTGAAGTACTAACAATGTATGTAAAGTATGGGTCATTATAGTTGGTATCAGAGGAAACGTATAGTCATCCTTTGGAAACTAAGATGTGAAAGCCTTAGTAAGAACCCTAAGGATAAGTCTAAGCATAGAAAACAATCTTAGTGTTTTAGAAATGGCCATGATTAACCTAGGATAAGACCTTATGTGTGAAATTTTATTCTTGATTATGTGGTTTTCCAATTATAATTAGTGTTGTTCACACTATTCTTCTTGGTTTTAGTCAATGGCTGGAACCCGAAGGAACCGTGTTAATGCGGAATACGACGGCCAATGCAATGATTGTCCCCATGAGCAACCAAATGTTATGGGAACTGGAATGAAAAATCTTGTAGCCATGCTCACACAACTTTCTCAAGCTATGAATCATGCAGGACTTCCAAACGAGCAAAGGAAAGAGCAACATTCTGTTGAATCCTTAATGAGACAACGTCCACCTTCATTCAGTAGGTCTACTAATCCATTAGTTTCTGAACAATGGATTAGTACTAATGAAAAGATATTTTCAGTTCTTCAATGTTCTGAGCATGATAAAGTCATCTTAGCAGTGTATCGTTTGGAAGGTGATGTTGATCAATGGTGGAATCTTATTAAGAATACGAGGCAAAGGGATGAAATTGAGTCCCTGGAATGGGACGAGTTCAAGAACTTATTTTTCAATAAGTACTCCCCTCATATTCTCCGAACAAATATGGAGAAAGAGTTTATGGAACTGAAGCAAAAGGATGATGAATCTGTTGGTACTTATGAAGAAAATTTTAAAAGACTTGCAAGGTACGCTTTTGGTATTATTATCCAACCTGAGAGTTTGATTGATTGATTCTTTTTTGGCTTAAAACCAAGTCTTCTAAGGGAATTAGCCATAATGAACTTCAATAGCTACGAGGAAATCGTTCGATGTTCTCTCAAAGTTGAGATGGAGATTGGAGTAACCCATCAGTCATATGGGTTTGATAAGAAGAGGAAAATGGAATTCAAAGCAAAATCTAAAGAGAACACTGAAAAGAAGATGAGATTTCTCTTATGCTCAAAGTGTGGAAAGAAACATGGAGGGAGTTGTCTTAAAGGGACAAGTAAATGTTTCAAATGTGGAAAGGAAGGTCATCGGGCATTTGAATGCCGCGATGATCGGAAGAAGATGTCTAATGATGAAAACAAAGGAAGGGATGCACAGAATGAACCTACTACACTTCAATGTTTCAAGTGAAACGAGATGGGTCATTATGCCAATAAATGCCCTAATCCAAGGGTTGATGATGATGGTCGATGTCAATAAACTCTTAAGGCTAAAGACAAAGGAATGTCACATGCAATTTCTATCAGCGATGTGGAGTACGATAACGATGTGGTGAAAAGTACAATTACCATCCACTCTAAAGTAGCAAATGTTTTATTTGATTCTGGATCCACCCACTCTTTTATTTCTGAAGAATTTTCTAAGGGTATCATCGTATTACCTCAACAATTAGATGTTGAGTTAGCTGTGACAACACCTAATGGCACAACAGTCGCCTCAAAAGTTTATAATTATTCTCCGATTGAAGTTTATGGGAAAGTGATTCCTGCAAATCTTGTGATCCTTCCTATAGTAGAATTTGATGTGATTCTTGGCATGGATTGGATTTCTCTACATGGATCACATATCAATTGCCAAAGAAGGGAAGTCAAATTTCATATTCCAGATCTATCTATGATCGTCTATCGATGCAAGGATGAACATAACCTTCAAGTGGAATATGGGTATTTATTCCACTAAATGAAGGTTATTTATCTCAAATGTTTGGTGAGAAACTCACGATTAAGAATATTCCCATTGTACGGGAGTTTGATGATGTCTTTCTGGAGGAATTATCGGGTCTTCCACCGAATCATGAAGTTGAGTTTTCAATAGAAATCGTACCGGGTGCTTTGCCTATTTCAAAGACACCTTATAAAATGGCCCCAATTGAGTTGCAGGAATTGAAGAAGCAACTCCAAGAGAATCTTGATAAGGGATTCATATGGCCTAGTGCGTCACCTTGGGGAGCACCTGTTCTATTTGTTAAGAAGAAAGATGGATCAATGAGACTCTACATTGATTATCGAGAACTTAACAGGATCACTATCAAGAACAAATATCATCTCCCATGCATTGATGACTTATTTGACCAACTACGTGGAGCTCAATACTTTTCCAAGATTGATCTTCGATCAGGGTATCATCAATTAAGGGTCAAATGGGAGGATATACCAAAGACGGATTTCCGTACAAGGTATGGACACTATGAATTTATAGTGATGCCATTTGGTCTTACTAATGCCCCTGCTATCTTCATGAATCTGATGAATAGAGTCTTTAGAGACTATCTTGATCAATTTGTGGTAGTCTTTATAGATGATATTCTTTTCTATTCAAAGAGAAAAGAAGAATATGATGATCACTTGAGAATTATATTGAAGACACTGAGAAAGGAGAAGCTTTATGCCAAATTTACCAAGTGTGAATTTTGGCTTCAAAGAGTTTCATTTTGGGGTCACATAATCTCAAAAGAGGGGATATCTATGGATCCAGCAAAAACAGAGGTTATCGAAAGATGGTCGAGACCAACAACAGTAACTGAGATCCGAAGTTTTCTTGGTTTGGTTGGATATTATCGACGTTTTGTGAATGATTTTTCACGATTATCTAATCCACTCACCAAGTTGACTCGGAAAGGAGTTAAGTTTGTCTGGACGGAAGAATGTGAAGAGAATTTCCAGGAGTTGAAAAGAAGGTTATCCAGTGCACCTGTTCTCACACTGCATTGTAGTGGAGAAAGGTTTTTGATCTACAGTGATGCATCCAAGAAGGTATTGGGGTGTGTTCTTATGCAAAATGATATGGTGATAGCTTATACCTCATGATAGTTGAAAATCCATGAGGAAAATTAACCAACACATGATTTGGAGTTAGCTGCGGTAATCTTTGCATTAAAGATTTGGAGGCATTACCTTAATGGTGAAAGGTGTGATATTTATACTGATCATAAAATTTTAAAGTATATTTTCACACAAAAGGAGCTGAATATGCGCCAAAGAAGATGGTTGGGGCTGATTAAGGATTACGACTGCTCAATCCATTATCACCCTATGAAAGCAAACAAGGTGGCAGATGCATTAAGTCGACAAGACCATCCCAGTTTATCCATGATGAGGATCACAAAAGATCCAATATTTATGGATTTACAAAGGATGGATCTTGGAATTATAATGGAAGGGGAAAATTCTTATCTTTATCAAATGAATGTTCAACCATCTATACACGTGAAGATTAAAGAGGCACAGAAAGAAGATGTTGAGTTACAAAAGAAGGTGAGAAATGTTCCTGAATTCCACCTTGATTATGATGGGATAATAAAGTTCAGGAATCAGGTTTGTGTTCCTCCCATCCCCGAATTAAAGAAGGAGCTGCTGGATGAGGCTCATAGTTCTTCATTATCTATTCATCCTGGGAGCACGAAGATGTATAGGGACCTGAAAGAGTACTTCTGGTGGGATGGCATGAAAGGAGATGTTGCTGAATATGTCTCTTGATGCTTGATTTTTTAGCAAGTTAAAGCTGAGAGACAGAAGTCTAAGGGGATGTTACAACCATTACCCATACCCGAATGGAAATGGGAAAACATCACTATAGACTTTGTCACAGGACTTCCTAAAACATCCAAAGGCAATAATATTATCTGGGACATTGTTGATCGTCTTACAATGTCTGCACACTTCATTTCTATTAGAGAGGATTTCTCTCTGGATCAGCTTGCCATGATATATGTAAAGGAAGTGGTAAGATTGCATGGAGTACTAATTTCTATTATATCTGATCGCGATCTGAGATTTACCTCGATGTTCTCACGAAGTCTTCAGCATACTTTGTATACAGAGTTGAGTTTCAGCACTGCTTATCATCCTCAGACAGACGGTCAGTCTGAGAGAACAATTCAAACTCTAGAAGATATGTTGAGAACTTTCTCTATGGATTTCAAAGGTGGTTGGGGTCAACATCTACCTTTGGTGGAATTTTCTTATAATAATATCTTTCACTCCAGTATTCAGATGGCTCCTTATGAAGCTCTCTATGGAAAGAAATGCAGGACTCCAACTTGCTGGGATGAAGTTGGGGAAAAAAATCTATTAGGTCCTGATCTCATTGATGAAATGGCAGAAAAGGTCAGATCTATTCAACAACACATAAGAGGAGCTCAGAGTCGACAGAAAAGTTATGCCGACAACCGAAGAAAACACCTAGAGTTTGAAGTGGGTGATAAAGTGTTCTTACGAATATCTCCCTGGAAGAGGGTCATGAGATTCGGAAAGAAGGGGAAGTTGAGCCCTAGATATATCTGTCCTTTCGAAATACTGGATCGTGTTGGGAAGGTAGCTTACCGATTGGCGCTTCCACCGAATCTCTCTCAAGTTCACGATGTGTTCCATGTATCTCTCCTGAGAAAGTACATACCTGATACTTCACATGTACTCAGCTCAGAAGTTGTACCGCTGGAGCAAGATCTTTCTTATGAAGAACAAACGATAGAGATTCTGGATCGTAGCGAAAAAGTCCTAAGAAACAAGACCACTCGATTGGTGAAAGTTTTATGGAGGAACCACCAATTAGAAGAAGCTACATGGGATCTTGAGGATATGATGAGGGAGAGGTATCCTCATCTGTTTGTTACAAAGTGACGAATTTCGAGGGTGAAATTCATTTTAAGGGGGGTAGAATGTAACACACGAGACTTTTATGTTATATAAATCATCAAAGGAATCTTTTCTACACAACACTTTCTTGTCTTGCTTTACACGAAATCACGACCTTCCTTGATAGCTTGCGTCGTACGCAATACCGAGTTTCACTAAACAACGATATGCTATTAAAATATTATTAAAACTAGTCATTATGAATAGTAATAAAATCTTTTTGAAATTTTATAATTTTTATTTTTCAAAATGGACTTCATTTTTGGATTCGGAATGTCGAAATTAGCCTAGGGTGAAATTTTGGTATTTTTCTAAAAACTTTCAATTTTTGATGAATAGTGAAACTACTAAGTGGTAGTTAAAAAAACTGAATTTTTCATAAAACTTAATTTTACCGCTTCTATGAGTGGAATTTCAAAAACCCGAGAGACACAGTTAATATCAAGGACTAAAATGTGGTTCAACGAGATGAAAATAATTTTTGTTGAATAGTAACTTTTTTACTTTTATTTACCACGATTAATAGTAAATAGGGTAATTAAGGGTAATATTGATATTATTATTACCCTAACACATGTCCTAATTCGATTGGACAAGTTTAATACGACCAAAAACAACCTTATGAATAAATATGACCATTTAGGCACACTTGGATTAGATTAGGACATTTATTATTAATTTATTTAAAGAAGGGTTAAATAGTTAAAATCAAAGTTTAATAAGTAAATAATTTTTAATATGGGGTTATACATAAGATAAATTCAACTATAAATATTAATTAGAAAGCTAAAGCTATTTCCTACATAATGGTATTTTATTTGTAATTTTTAGACATTAAATAATGTAATTTATTTATGACACAACGATGATGGAGTAATTATCTTATTAATGAAATATTGACATAATTGATGTTATAAATACCCAAATAAATGTAATTCGAGACTTTTTATGAATTAAAATAATTTTATAGGTTAATATGACCTGTTAGTATTTATTTAAGTGCTTTGGTTCGAACTAATAATTCTGTTATGATTTTCAAAAAAATCAATTACTAAATAGGGTCAAAATTGACATAAAATAGTTTTTTAAAAAAATATTATATTATTAATTATTATTTTATTCATAAAAATATATAGTTCGGCCAAATGACTTAGATAAGGTTATATATATTAATAATAAACAACTTGGGGTTCTTTTGACTTTATATAGTATGCTTATTAACCTTATAGTATAAGAAAACACGAAGACACGGTAAAAGTTAAATTATCTAACATAAAGTTAAATCTAAATGATAAGGTTAAAATTGATACCTAAACTTGTATAAATTCTATTGGATGAGAGTATTTCGACCCCTACCCACCTTATCTTAGAAATATATCAATTTGGAGCTATTAAAACCCGAATTTGACTTTATAATAAAATAATATTTTTAGTTATTCCAAAGGTGCCCCTCTCCTCCGTTATAAAAGGACACCTCCCCCCCCCCCCTCTTCCTCACACCACATTGAGCCTTCATGCTCGGCCAACCCCTAACAACTTATTCTCTCCAGTTCCCTAGAAGCATCCTAGAGGTTTTGGTCTTTTTCAAAGACCCATTTTAGTTCCCTAAAAGGAGGTCTCAAAGAAGCACTTCAAAGAAGAGGTAATGTCCGTTACCGATTCTTTCATCTTTATTTCTTCTTCCACTTCTTCTTCATTAGTTGTTTCATTATGAAGTAATAAAATCAGTATCACTCATATACTGATATGTTATTATAAGTATGAAACAACCCTATTTCACCATCTATACATCCTATGGAAAAAGAAATCACCGCGCGTGCGTACGTACAGAATACCATCTCCACACCGTGGTGTAATCTATTTTCCACCACCACCTTACTTGGATGGGTATAATGGTGTAAATAATGACTATATATGACTATTATAAAGCGATACTGATTCTGAAATAGTATACATACACTCCAATACAATTCCACGATCATAGGAACGATATCATCACTCGTGCGTACATACGGAATACCGTCTACACGATGTGATGCGACTCGTTCTACATGATATTAATTTAATAATGATTATATAAATTAATTTAATGAATGAATATGATATATATTAAACTAATACCATTCTGGAAATGAGGTATCTATAACCTAAAGAGAAGAATAAGAATTTATTCGACAAAACACGCATAAGAACAAGAAGTTATAAACACCCGAATAACAAGTAGCATTGAAATATTACTACTAAGATGCTAAGAATATGACCATATATGATATCATAAAAATAAGTATGATTATAGAATAAGTCAATAACATTATTTAAATCATTATACAGAAGGTTCAGACACTTACGAAGCAAATCAGACCTAAGGTAAGGGAAAATATCACAATCTCATTTTTATCCGAGATTGTTTATACTTTGGTATTTACTGGGGTGTATTTTATCATCCACATCCATGTTCCCTCAATATGTAATATTGTTTCCATACACTTACAATAGTTCAAATCCAATTTTACCCTTCGGTGAGTTTTTAATAAAGGATATGAAAGGAATATTTTGTCGTTTTTCGTACGAGGTACTTTTTGACTTTTCCGACAAAAGTACGAGAAAAATGTTTTTTAACTTATACGGCATGAATGGATTTTTAAAACATTATTTCCAAGAAGCTTCCTTTACATGTTTTCAAGATTATTTTTAATCAACTTCTTTTAGTTTAAAATTGTAATACATGTTAAGAAAGGAAAATGTTTTTGAAGTAGAAAGGATATTTTCCTCAAGAATGGAGTTCAAGTGTTTTATCAAAATTATTTTCCATCTAAGATAATATAGGGTTATATTTCTATCCCTATTATTACATTGATTTTATTATGTTGTGATGGAATTATTTTTATGAATTATTTTATCTTATATGAATTATTTGATGATGTCACGATGTTTAAGATTCCCATTTTTATTACATGGGTTATGCAGTGATGTATGATTTATGATTTTGTGGCACACATAATAATGGTATCATTATGAGATGGGTGGGACATATATCTCCCTCCAATGCATTGGGTAAAGATTTTATATCTCATGAGATAGACATGGCTGGAACGGTAGGTTATACCGGTTCAGTGAAACAGGACTGAAACGAGGAGTGAACTCGGTTTAGAAATGGACTGTGTCCACTAAGATAGTCGTGGCAATGAGTCTTGAATAATAAGAAATGATTCTATATGATTATGTGTGTATGCCACAAAGTATCATGTTTTATGTTATGATTTGCATTTCACTACTATGATTTATCCCATGTTATGAAATTATGCTCTCTTTTACAGGTTATGATTTCCAAAAGTTATGTTCTTATGAATATGATGTGATTGATATTTATTTTGTTTACCCTTACTGAGCATTTGAGCTCACCCTTTTGTATGTTTTTTTTGCCCCAGATCAAGAAGAAGGTTATTAAGTAAGATATGCCAAAAGGGACTATAGATATGATGAAATAAATGGGAGACATTGTAGATGCTTTATGAACCAGTTGTTTATGTTTCCTAGTTTATAAAGACACTATACCTATTCGGTCCTTTCGTGGTTTTGTTATATGTTGTAATAAGTATGCTTCAATTTTGAAGTATTAACAATGTATGTAAACTATGGGTCGTTATACCGAAGGAACACAAAGCCTTGTTACAAATAAAATCACACCATCATCATCAACATGGAACCGTTGAACCCTCCCTTCCTTTACTACATTCAATATATTTTGAAACTATGGATCATCCCTTTGGGCCTCCTTAATATTCTACTAGATAGATGGTTGGGCAATCATTTGGGATGGGTGGGATTTATCCCATGCTGTTTTGATTTACAAATCTATCCTTTTTAAATCCATGATGATAGGGTCATTCTCCATCTATATAATGGATATAATTAATAGTTCTTTTCTTATTAGAGCATCATCTTCCTTATTCACATGTCTAAGATGGTATTGAATAGTAACATCATAGTATTTTATTATCTCTAACCATATCCTATGATGCATTTTGAGATAATTTTGTGTGAATATACACATTATAATCTTTTGATCAATATATATGTCACACTTCTCACCACAGAGGCAGTGCTGCTAGATTTTCATGGAAAAAATCACAACTTCTAATTTCTAATCATGTGTCTATTAGTTTTCCTCATGTATCCTCAACTACTGTGAGGTGTAGGCTATCACATTATAAATTTTCATGAGTACAAAACCCAATCCTTTTTTCGAAGCATCACTTGACATCACAAATTTTTCTCTACTTTTCAGTAATGTGAGTACATGTGTAGTGATCAGCCTTATCATTAGGTCCTTGAATCTTTACTCGCATTCTTCTTTCCAGACATACATCCCCACTTTCCATGTTAACATAGTCAGTGGGCTTGAAAATTGTGATAATTTTTTCACAAAACATTATTTGTACCCATATAATCCACGAAAACAATGGATTTCTATGACACCAGAGGGTCTAGACCATTCCTTAGTCACCTTTGTTTCTGAATGGTGAATAGAAATTATCTTCCTTGGGATCATATGTACCAATAATGTGACTTGACTCATCCAAAAGTAACACGTGTTGAACTTGATGTACACCTTCTTATTTCTCAATATCACCAACATAGGCTTTAGATGTTATTTATGTTCATCCTTTCTATTTGAGTATATGAGAATATTATCAATAAACACTACAATTAATTTTTCAAGGTAGTATCTAAAGACTCTTTTCATCAAATCCATGAAGATTTCAGGGGAATTAAAAAGTTTTAAGGGTACCACCATAAACTCAACGTGACCATACATTGTATGAAATGTTGTATTATGAATATCTTCATTCTTTACCTTTAGCTGATGGTACCGATATTGAATTCCCACCTGTGATAAGTACTATGCTCCATGTAGATTATCGAACAAGCCATCAATCCTCAGGAGAGGATACTTGTTTTTTTCGTTATCTAGTTGAGTTCCTGATAATAGATACACATCTGCATTGATCCATCCTTTTTCCTCACAAACATCACTAGTGCACCCTATGATGATGCATAGGTCATATAAACCATTTCTCCAAATGCGGTTACCACTACATCTTTAACTCATACAGTTTGATAGGATCTGTCCTATAGGGTCACATTGAGATAGGAGTAGCTCTGAGTATGAGTTCTATTGGGAACCCTACTTCATGATCTGGGGGTAGTCTGGGCAACTCTTTAGGAAATACATCATTGTATTCCCCCATTATTGGAATTTTCAATTGGCTAATACAATCCATTGACTCAACTATTTGTGTGAGGTATACTTCCTTATAGGGAATCTACACCCACATCGTAGAAGGTTTTTTCAAAGGAGATTCATGATCATCCATGAATTCTTAGAGGATAATGGGATGATTTAGAATATTAAAAGATATTTCCTTTTCCATTTAGTTGATGCATACTATATATAACAAAATCTAATCCATCCCCAATATAAAATAAAATTACACCAATGGATGTATTACAATATTATTTGGAAGACACTTCCCACATACGCCAATAGGAAAAGATTCCAACACATAGGTTGCAGTGAATTCACAATTAGATACTTTTATTGATATTTATACATCATGATTTTTAGGTTTCATTTTAATAGTTATAGAAAACTTGAGGGATATTAAGGAATTCATTGAACCAAAATCAAATAATACATTTTTCGTTCTTGAGAGAATAGGAAGTGTACCTTGTAAAACTTCATTTTCATTCTATACTTTGGTAGTAGGGATTGGATAAGGCTTCCATTGTTACTTTTCATTTGGTGGCTTCTAACAGTAATTACCCTCAAGGAATCAAGGTTTAGTGCACTGGCTTGCATTGTTCCCTTGCTCCATGCAGTTATAGCATTTGACCATGGGTTGTTCTCTCCTTTCCTCCATCACATTATTCTTCCTTCTCATGTATTTTTGACATTCATGATCTTGGTGGACTTCTTTACCAAAAATGAAGCATTTAATAGTCCATTGGATTAAATTATCATGATGCTTCTTCCAATATTTTTAACATGTGGGTGGTTGAGTTTTCATTCCACCATTCTCATTAGATTCGTCTGCATGAAACTCCATCTTTCATATCCTATCACATTAGCCATGAGATCATTCTCAATACTATAGTTAAAATTTTTGTGCACATTGAAAAACTTCTTTATATATCTCAATGTCTTGAATTGAAAGACACTTTAAATGGTTTGGTTTTAATCTACTAGAGAATATATCAATTTTGATATCCTTTTTGATAACCAAACCAGAAGAATACCTCGAAATACATGGGAATTTGGGACATTGTTAATGATAGATTATATTTCCTTTTTATTGTCCTCTATGAATTCCCTCTCCATCCTTGAATGAAGGGTTTGTGGGAAATACTTGTTAAAAAACATTTTCTTAATGTCTTCCTACACAATCTCTTCAATTTCATCTCTCTTCTTGGGGTTCCTAATCGATTCCAACCATTGGTCAGAAACTCAATAAATATAATAAATTTCTAGAGACACCTTATACATTTAAGAATAAAAAATCATATAAAAGATATACTTCATCATTATTACCCACTATTCTGTAACTTGTGGATGACAAGATCCACAAAACATCAGTGGTCATTGCGGTTTAAAACACTGGAAAACTATTTTCTCTCTTAGGTGAAGGATTACATTCCACTTTATTCGGGTTATTGTTCATTACCTGAGACAACTGGGTATGAATCACCATGAATTTTTGAACTCCATCTCCCAAAGAATTGGGGATGCCATTCATGCAATCACTACATCATCACTCGCACAGTTTGTTGGCATGGATTCTCCTAGTTCCCACAGTTTTATAAAATTGGAAAGGTTAGAAAGAAACAAATATCAACAAGTCAGTAATAAATAATTTATTCCATTGTGGAATTAAATCTAAAAGTATATCTTATAGGATCTATATGGTTATAAAATCTTATTGTATTCTTACAGATACATAGTCTCATACTAGGGCTTTTCACATAGGTTCTTTAATCATAATTCCCAAATTAACTAATCCTTCCTATGATACCAATTATAGAGACCATGATTTTATTACATTACTTTTACATCATTTTAATGACAAACATCATAAAAACATTATAAAAAGAGGATCAAATGGTTTAATGTCTTGGAAAAACTTGAACTATACAAAACATTTACCACATAAAGCATAAACAATTATTTAATTATTTCTTCTAAAACTTCTTATTGTCCCTTGTGTAATTCATAGTACATATAGTCACCTAAGGATATACATAAAAAAGTGGTGACCTAAATCCAAGTAAGAGGGTAAATAATAACATGAAATAATATATCATGGGGTGAGAATAGTCATAACACCATCATCATAATCATGTGACGAAGCACAAGATAATAGCATGGAATATGTCAATGTATAACAATGAAACATCATGTCTTAGTGGTCTACTACCACACATACATCTAAACAATGCCAACATCATTTTCACACGTATTCCACATTACACATGAGTTTATTCACGTTACCCAATGAATTTTAGCTCTATATAATTCAGGGATCACCCATCACATCATAAAATTTACATTTCCCAATATAATTTCGGGCACACCTATCACATCACGACATTTACATTATCATGAATGCCCTGGAAAACATATATTAATCTTGAACATGTAATAAAACATGTAAATGATTGACTATAATTTCATAAGAATGCATTAAATTTTTTCCCAAATGACAGTGGAAATAACATTCTTGATATAAGAATCATCAACCTTTTTGAAGGACACAATCTTGAGAAGTAAAAGGTGTGTTTTTTTGAAAGAAGAGTATTGTGGAAAAATGTCATTGTTATAAACTCTGGTATAAAAAATTTATATCCAAGAAAAAACCATAATTATGAATAAATAATTTTTAAATAATATCCATAAAAAATGTGGAGTAAAAGAGGGAAAACCCAATTAAATATGTTAGGATTTAATAATTCTCGTTACCTTGTATCCAAACGCTTTATTCACTTTAATGTCGTATATAATGTCATTATATTAATTAATTAACAACAGAAAACTATTTATACAAGAATATGAATCATTATGACTTAATTAAGTTCTTTTATGGGATTTTTTATTAGTTATATAGTTTAAATTCATTGTTTTGGAGTGTTCTTTTCCTTAGTTTTAATGATTAGTTCACTTGTACACATGAATTGAAGTTCGTGAAGAACAAAGATAAACTTATAGAATTTCTATTAAATGTTATTTATGATATTTAGGGAGTTTAAATTAACATATAATAATTTTTCTTATGTAACATTAGAATTAATCATTAGATATAATTTAATGATGATCATTTTTTGTTAATTTGGCAGTTTTTCGATCCCAACGAACATGTTTTGTTTTTTGATTTAGAATTCTGAATTAAATTTGTTTATAAAAAATAAAAGGGATTAAAAAATACATATTACAATCAGTTTTGAAACATTTAATGGTTTTATTGAAATCCTTCAATTTGTTTAAGGAATAAGAAGGTGCATCACCCACGATGATGGTAAATTGACTCATCTCGGGCAATGATTTCATTTAAAAAAAATAAAAGTGGGAGGGGGAGGATTTTAATGAATAATATTCCATTAAAATGATATAATACCATTATTTCAATCATTATGGAGTTATCATGAAATTTTTATAAGATAATATGAGGATAAAATGAGAAAAAAAATAAAATTTTAAAGGAAATTGAAAGAAAATAGAGAGAAATTACAGATTGAATATATCTTTTTTGAGAGCCTCTTTAGGAGAAATGTTTGGGTATTTTTATGATACCAAGGGATTTAGGACACGGGGTAGTATCTTGGGAATATATTTGAGTATAATTCGGAGTAGGAACAATGATTTAGTGGTGTGAGGAAATGGGGTTATAAGTGGTGTTATTTATAGTGGAAGGGGGATGGGTTTTCTCAATATTATATTCATTAATTTATTATTTCTCCAAAAGAAAATAAAGAGTGATGATTACATGAATAAATACAATCAATTGAGCATGAGAGTTTGAAATAATGGTTCTTACATTAGCATAACATCATCCATCAATCTATAATTCATGTATATAGCATTTACCATAAATTATCAAGTTTTATAGTTCCCCAAGAATTCATGTATTTATTAAAAGTACCCAAAATTCTCTTTAACAGTTTTTAATGTTTATAATAGAAAAATGAACTCCATTTTCTGATTTATTTAATATTAGTAATTTAAATTTTAATTAGAATGAAAATTTTCTTGAAAAATAAAAATTTTAAAATAAAAATGTTTTTCTAACAATTTGAAAAATTAATTAAGGTCTTATAAAATTAACCTACGATCATAATAGATCAAAATAATTGTTTATGAATACATTTTATAAAAATATTTTTTTTAAAATTATTAATTTTATCATTTAATATTCATTACTTACAATAATACCGACACTATAATATATTTATTTCATATTTTCACTTATAGGATGGATTAATTTTATTTATAAAATCACTGGTAAGGATCCTATTATCCTAGTCAATTCACTATTCATAAGGGTCATGTTAATATTAAAAATGATAACATTACTATTCATAAGTGTAATTTACTATTCACCAAAAATTAATTTTTCCCTATCGGACACCAAACAACATACTGATCGCAATTGTGTATGTCAGATTTTTGAAATTCAAATAACATAATTGGGAAAATTATGATTAATGGATGCCTAGAATTTATTAGTTCATTTAATCAAGATGTGGAATTTGGTTTCCTAATATGATTTTATGTGATAATACTATATGAAATTTCTACAAGAAGGGGGTAATTTCATTTATAAAAGTTTGGGTCGTTACAGGTTCGTACTGGTGTGTGAAAACAATCCATCTATTTAAAGAAACAAATGGCACACTAATTAACCCCTCCACCCTTAGGGTGTTTGGGGGTCCTTCAAAATACACATATAGCTGAAGGGTAAAATTTTTATTTTTCTCAAAAAGGACTGAATAACCCCATAATGAATTATTTGGTTAAATAAACTGCTCTTCCTTCAAGTCCTCTAGCTTCCTCTTGAACTCATGCATCTCCATCGTAGCCATCATATAAGGGAAAATGGATACCGATTCAAATCAGTGAACTAGATTGATGAATAACTCAACCACAATATCAGTAGGTAAACTAAAAATGATGTACTATAAAATATCTCTAAAATGATAAAACCCCGGATGAAATTACGCCTAACATTCTCCCTAATCATCCAAATACTAACCAGCATCTTGTGCAATCATCCCACCAAACTGATGATGGTCATGTCTAGATCATCTCCCATAGACATCCCATTCACCCATGTGAGTATAAACTATACCCTCTAGTGATGAGAAATTCACCAACCAGTGATTTCACTTAATGTATGTTTTATGAGATACTAGATAGTCCATCCCATGTATGACATCAAACACTATTGTCTGAGGAAAATGAATATTCCATGAGAAGTAATACCCACCAACCAAAAGAGGGACCTCCCTACATTGACAAACACTCTCCATTTAAATAAATGATGGTATATCTAGTTTTATAATTCCCATAAAAAATATTATAACAAGCCCCAAGAGTTCAAACACGAGTGATGATATAAAACTAGGTGATTCAGCTATATCAAAAGGGGTATATACAAGAGTAGTGGATACTAATATCGAACCTATCACCATATATTGTATGTAACCCAATTCCAAAGGGTCTATATTAATAGTGTATATTTGGCCTAAAATACGGCCGTTTGATACAATCTCACTACATAGTGTAGGTCTACACGTTCGTCTCAGTGCAATTGGTTTGTGGCTTCCTCAAACATGACCACCATCTCCCTCAGATCAATTGTAACTGCTCCATCTTCTTTCCTAACATGGAGCTAAGAAACCTGCTCCAGAACTAAGTGTCATATTTTACCCCTACCACTCAGTGATAGATGGTAGGGTTTATCATAACATTTCACATTACCTATCCCATGAAATGATCGACACGTGGCTTGGTCATGATCAAAAAGATTCCTCACACTTCCCAATTTTAAACATTGATGATAGTAAACTGCACTTCCAGCAATAGAGGACTGGTTGGTACTCATATTATGGGAATCCTAAAAATGAAAATTCCTCTATGAAGACACTTAACATCTAGTTCTAGAAACTATATTACTCTACTACGATCCCTCAGATTCTCTTAGGATGGCCTATTTAATTAGATCATGATTTACTATCTTAGTAAACTTTGTCATCCTAAACACAATGACATGAGATTCAATTGCATTACAGAGACATTATTTGAGTCATCTCTCCCTTGATATCTCATCATCATGGTAATATGGTTCAAAACACTAGAGATATATAAATCATTCCAAATAATCCATAATTATCATGGAACCTTGATCCATATGAATAATCCTACAAACCCACTCTACTCATAGAGTCTCGAGGTTTAAATATCCATTAATCCTAGTTTAGAAATCAACCCAAAACATTTCTCATAGCCTTTCACTATCATTAAAAACATTCAACCAGTGCTTTGCTTCTACATGTAGCATATACATCAGAATATTTATTCTCTTCTTTGGAGGTGTCTCAATATGCTCCAATATCAACATAGTAGTCTCATTCCACATATCACCATCCCATAGACCTTCATTCCAAGAAATCCAAGAGGATAATACTGCAGGAAAACACACACTAGCTTATCCATAGACAATGCACACTGTGGTGCTTCTGGAAAATATTGTATGAGATGGAAAAACCCCACACATGATTTTTAGATAGTACACATGTCTTGTTAAACTACCTACATCATTGCTGGAGAAAATAACTGTGATCCTTTATCCCACCGACCACCACCTCAAGATAGTTGTTGTTGCCACCCTCCAAGAATAAGACTAGAGGTCATCATGGTGGCATGTCATAAAAATTCCGAAAATAGGCCTCATAAAATAAAAATATCAAATTTTTACAGCTCAAAAGTATATAAAATGTCAAAACCATACTATAACATTCTTATACAACTTAGTCTGCTAATAAATCTAGTACCGAAAAAACAAGAAATAGTCATAACGTCTCTAGATAAACATTCTAAATCACAAAATAAATTCAAGACTAGTTTATGTTCTTTGTTCAAAAATTTCATTTTAAATTTATTTTTTCCATTAATTTCACATTAATTTTAAATGGATGAAACAAATGGTGTATCTCATATAATCCATGTGGTCCCATTGACCTTATGAACTAAAATGTGGAGCCAACTCAATCCACACCATAACATATTCCAGTCCATGTGGCTCATGGTCCGTGAATCAATGTGACAGAATTGGATTCATAGGGTGTATCCTATAGCTTAATTAAGAAAACATTATTTAGGTTAGGATATACACTTTATGTACCAACCATGTTTCTCAATTCCCTGCACAAAACATCAATCATGATAACAAGTATATCTATCACAACACCTATTATAAAATCATACAATGAAATAATGAAGTCTATATGTAATCACACAATGCATGGAATGTGATTTCTAGAAAGTTCCTAAAATGATTATTGAGATGGAATTACTTCATCTCATGAGGTTTCAATACAATATAACCCAATATGATATCAATGACAACATCAAATCATCTATAATAGGAAAAACTAGAAATCAACAACATAATTATTCGAAATTTGGTTTTTTCTTGTACATAGGTTAAATACTCCCAAACACAACCCCTTACCAAATTAAATTCCTTTTTATCCCTATTTGTTATAACCAAATAAAAAATTAGAATGTAAATGCCTCTGATAAAACTTTTTAATGTCTTATACCAAGATTCCACTGAATAGTGCCCTGATCCTAGTTGGCTATATGTACACAAACAAATCTCCTCTAATGATACAGTCTTACGACTACATGTGAGGGCTTAGGGTGTGTTTGTGGGGAGTTTATTCCCACTTCTCAGATTGTAACACAGTGGTAGCAGTCATACATATCAATAGATGAAGAATATATATAATTATATAAATGATAACACAAACAAGAAATGAATATACAAACTATGTTTAAATGAATCTCATTTAATATTGATGATAGTACATGTGATGTGTCTAAAAATAAGAAAAAATAGGTATACATCTATATTCACAATATAAGTATAAAATAACAAGAGGATAAAATGTGATATATTTATATAATATCACGTTCCTCTACTCGATCCAATGATCCCATGCTCTTACGTATAACATAAATTCAACCATCGTGCATTGGGATATTTCCTCAGTACCAAACTGAATCACTATAACCTATCTGGCTATCCAACAGCATCCCGAATGGAGAGTGATATGAAATCCTAGTTGCTTACCAACCAAAGTATCAACCATAATTATTGGCTACATAATACAATCTAAATCAGATTGCATAACACAACATATTTGGTAGCAATACACATAATGTAATAAAGAAAGAAATAATGATGAAAGTTATCATGTATAGCCATTCATGGCTCCTTACAAAACATGTGTCATGCTCTAATAACAATAAAGCAGTAAATCATAAGAAAGTAAACACCTTGACCATGTTATATTCATAATATAACATATCACCCATGGCCTTTTCATAGAACCAAAAATTTCATATCAACCACTACCATACCATATAATCAAAATATCTTGTTTCATGACCATTCCACATAACCAAGCATATCACATTTACAACAACTATCCCATATAATCAGAAGTGTCATTTATAACGTCTAAGCCATATAGTCAAATGTGTTAGACCCCTCAGATCTAGATCCAGAGTATATTGAACAGTGTAATCATCAAGGAGTCACATGATAATCTCAATGGGAACTCAGTTAAGCTGGAATTGGGGGTATCATAAGGATTTAAATAGGCCATGTGTATGGTGATCCCAAAAAAACCAAATCCTAGGGGTAGCATTGCCTATGGAATCCCATTGAATCATGACATAAGGAGAAGTCTCATTAAGGAATCCACAACATCTATCAAAGTCCAAATAATTACATCCACGACCACTAATAGAATCAATTATCATTCATCCCATTTGTCATTTCATTCCATGAGTTTACCCACTAAATGAAAAATTCACAAAAATTCACATTTCATGAGTGTACCCACTCATTTCTAAAATTAGTAAAAAATACATTAATGTAATTCAATAAAAAAAACTAATTTTAACACATTGAAAGGGATTAAAACCATACTCCGTTCAACTTCTTCAATTAAATTCATTTCTTAAGAGGCTTACTCAATATAGTAAAGCAGTAACTCACCCCATGGGTGGAATAACATGGGTATAAGAAATTTCAATTCTCATGGAACACCCCATACGAGGCCTTGTTGGGAAAAACTACCTCTAATAATGCTCAATGAAACTAAATAGAATCTCTATCATTTTCCATATCATTTTATTAACATATTTATCTCATTTTTTGGGGCTTCTCTATAATGTTTGGAAGGACCATAATGGAAAATAACTCTATCAAGCAAAAAACCATACATGAAAAGTGTAGAACATATTCCATTGGTCCATAATAGGGTTATAATCTAGTATAATCTTCTGATTGGACTTAGATCTGAATAATAACGATGAACTACTAAATAACCTAGAAATAGGGAATATTAGACTGCACCTAAATAATTCATATGATCTAATGATATATGAGTAATGAGTACTCACCGTTGGTAATCCAATGTGACTGACGACGCTCGATTAGAAGTTAAGGTGGTAGAATGAGATCATATTCTACCAATTTAACTCAATAGAGATCTCAAATTCATGACATTACCAAAAAATTAAGAAAAGACAATAGATTTTAGGTTGTATTATTTTTTAGTGAAAAATTGTATTTTCCCCAATATTTTATGGTTCGTAGTGTTTAACTACAAGGTTGGCCAAACTGTGGGCCAAAACCACGACATATTCTATACAATGTGGTAACCCATATAGTCATTCACACAACTTGTCTAATTGTACACATACTATGAAAAAACCTCTTTTAAAATGTATAGGTTCTCCCGCATGGGTATGTACATCCATCTACACAATTTTTCAACCCTTATGGACATGTCTTTCCTTATGTCCAAGCCTTACACAATTAGTAATACCATATGTCCTATACTGTATGGTTTCTTCTAACCATGTAGTTTGCCCTATTTTTCCAAAAGATGTGTTCGAGGCTCTGAAGAAGCCCTAGACACCCTCGATACCCCAATGAGCTCAAAGGGTATTAAAAAAGGCTGTAAACAAGCATTAAAATTAAAATTAAAAATAAATATACCTCATATAATAACCAATGATTTTACAATTAGTTCATCTAGGTTATTATCAAGAAGAAAGTATAAATTAAGGTGAGTATTTTTCACCTATTTCTAGATTTGTTTTCATAAGAAGATTCCCATATTAAGTTGATAATCATTGATTAAAATTTTATCTATTAGATGTCAAACATACTTTCCTAAATTTATTAATTTATGAAGATGTATATGTGAAACAAAAATAATTATTAGAACATGTATTAAATATTTTGAAAGATATATATGGACTTAATGAAGTACCTTGATCATGGTATGAATATTTTCTTGAATTTCTTTAGAAAAATGATATTTAGAAAAGAATAACAGACTCTTCATTATTTAGTATGAAATCAAATGATATTTTGATTAATACAATTTATTTTGATGGTATTATTTTTTGATCATCATGTGATTTTTTTTTTGAATCTTCATATTTATTTAATAGTGAATTTTATATCAGACTTTTGGGAGAATGAAAATTTCTTTTGGACTTCTAATATTTTAAATAATTATGCAATTTTTCATAATCAATATAAATATCAAAATGAATTATTTAAATTATTATCCTTTAATTTGAATTATTGTTAGTTATTGTATTTAACTACTTCTAGACAAAATTTAATATTATTTGTTTGTACGTGTCATAGATTTCAAGATAACCCTAAATAAAGTCACTTTAAGGATGTTAATAGGGTTATTAAATATAATTATACTTATTTAAATGTTTTTTTATTTAATCAAGGAATTACCACTTTTGAATTGACATATCATTGTGATTCTAATTTTGGAGGTTATAAAATTGATGCAAACAACTATTGGCATGTTTTAATTTTCATCTAAAAATTTAGTTTCTTCGAATTAAATAAAAAACCATATGATTATTTTTCTATATATGAATCAAAATATATAGCATCAAGAGGTTATAAGTCTACGTATTTATGAAATAATAAATCTTTTAATGATTTTGAATTATATTTTAACACCTTTCAAATTATATATCTTCATTTATCAAATAAAACTATTTCTCATAACCACATAAAATATTATAGAACTAATGATGTTGAAGTTAGATATAATTTTATATGAGATCATTATAAAAATATAGAAATATTTTTATAATATGTTTTAAATCATGATCATTAAGAGGATATTTTAACTAAACATTTTGATGTACTAAAATTTGATAAAATTATGTTTGAACTTTTTATGATGCAAAATATGATTTATAATATATTATAATTAGATTGTCTACGGAGTATTTATTTTTAAAAAATTATTTTAAACTATCATTTAAAATCTATTTGAAATCCTAAAATTTTACCACATACTCTCAATTATAATTTTTTTATTATTCAAAAAAGGGGGATAATTTGTTATTGTTTTATAATTATAGAAAAGTAGTAGATTGTTGAGTGGGTCCTTAACACTGTATTTATTCAGGTTTTCAAAATTTCAAATCACTACTTTAATTATTCCCTCTAACATGTGTTTTTAATCTAAAAAAATTTATTTATTTGAATATTGAAAATATTATAGAAGAAAACAATGTAGTTGAATTGATGTTTATTTTTTTTCTTTTTTATTGATTGTTCATTAACATTTTACTTTTTCATCTTCAGATTTTTTATGTTTCTTATGAAAATAATTTTGAGAATGAATCACATTATTTGAGTTAAGGAATGACTGATACACTAAAAAAATTGAATTTTTTATAATTATTTGATGATACTTACACACACTATATATTATCAGTAAAATTTTTAAAAAATATTTCTAAGGAATTATTTTTTATCCTTATGTCTTTCCTTATAGTATTTATTATAATACTCACATTTTAAAGGATATATCCCTAAAAATAATTATCCTTTTTGTGAAATCATTCTTAAAATTTTTGGGATGAACATTTTGAACATTAAAAATCATTGTTATGATTTTCATACTCATTTTTATGATCATAATTATTCCTATGAAACATTATACCTACGCATAGTAGAATTAATTATATGAAGTCTATTTTATTAAAATTTTCTTATTGTGAAGTGATTCATATTTAAAACCATGATGACTCATACAAAAAACCCAAAAGACCTGTATATAGAAATAAATTTATCTAAGAATGAAATGAATAATGTGATGAATCATACAAAGAAAAAACATTTCTCATATGAATTATAAAATTATCTCATATATAAATGAATTATACACAGTTTAAAAAAGAATCATACGAATTACAAGCCAAATTACTTGTACTCAATGGATAGTGTGACTCATAAGTCGAATCTTTTGGAAATGACTCATTTTCACATCATATGATTAAATTGTCTTATACAAAAACTCAAAATATTCTCTTTTTTTATATTTAATTTAACTTCATTTTTTTAACTAGTTTATTTGATTTATTTGTTTCATAATTATATGTTAATTATTTGGATAATATAAAAAAATAAGTTGGTTGTGTTTTATGAATTATAAAAATAATACCACGATAGAAAAAGCATGTTTAGTTTTTCTATTGTAAATTTTTTAAAGTTAATTTTAAAATCTACATTTTTGGTATTTTTATCAGGATGTTGAGAATGGATGTGTTGAAACTATATAAAATATTTAAGGTAGATTAAATTTATTAATCCATATTGAAAGGGTGTATTTATATCTATAATTAATTATTCTCTCATTTATTATTATAATGATTTTATTTGTATTTTTTTATTTCTATATATTATTAAAGTCACTTATAACTCTTAATTAGTTATTTATCATTAAAAACTATAATGAATAATATTTTTTAGGATCTCTTTCATTAAAATATTATTTTTTTAAATTAAAAATCATGAAGAAAAATTATTAATATATTTCGATAGAATCAATGAAAATCAAGATGCACATTCATGAACATAGATTGTTACACACATGATCTTAATACTAATACTATGTTATTCTTTTTGGATGATATAATTCAATAATGTAAACATTTACATTGAGATTAAGGATTACACTTCATCAAAATTCATAAATTCATTATATAATTTAAATTTATGTTAAGTACTATTACTATCTCATTTTACGTGTGTTAATATTGGTTTCTGGTCTTTCATTAATAATAAAGACTGGATAGGTTATACCACTCACCAAAGGGAACATTGGGTTGTTCCTCGAGGTGAAAAAGGTTATAATTTTGGGGTTGTTCCTTATGGTGAAAATTTCAGGTCTTGGGTTGTGAATCCAAGTGTGAAAAAGTTTGTTGTAATGGGTTGTAACTCCCTATTAAATTATTGATTGTATTTATATTTCCTACAATAAAAAAGGATGTTATAATTTTATGATGAATCACTATCGAAATTCAGTATTTTAATGGGTTCCATTTCTATCTATGAAAGAGATATGTAATGATTATATCTATGATCACATTGATTCAAACTACTATAAAAATATCTTATACACTATATTTTTTTTCCAATTCTTAATTACATTAAATTTAACTCAATCTATATATGTTTATAAATTAGTCAATTCACCCACTATTGACTATTCCACCATCCCCATATCTAGTACAATGAAGTATTTTCACCTATATTCATAGTTCCCACAGGGGGTGAAGTATTATTGATACACAATGATTCTTAAAAAAATGGATTAATTTGTTTCCTCCTAAAAAAGGATAATGTGATAATCATTTCCATAATATAGTTTAATATCTATGATGAAAAATTATTAATTCATGATTTGGAGTTGATAGCAGTGATATTCATATTGAATAACTAGTGGAATTATCTCTATAGAGTGAAGTGTTAAAAATATACAAATTAAAAGTGAATGGACTATATATTTATATAGTAGGATCTTCGCTTGAACTAATTTTAGATGGTTTGATCAGATAAAGGACTATGATCCCTTAATCCATTAACATCTTGGTTAAGGGAATAAAGTAATATATTCATCTAATATTTTCTTTGATTGTAATTGAGAATTATCCTATCTTTATAGATATGAAAATTATGGAAATGTGATTCATATAAGAGTTAATAACATCCTACCTAGCTCAAATGGTCACCCATCCATTCATTCTGAAGAAAATTAATAAATCTAAATTTGATGACGAGGAGACAAAAAATATGGTAGATGATATAATAAAGGGGAATGGTTTATTGTTTATCATTGATAAATAAGTAGTTTTGATTTTTGTGATGTTATTATACATACCATAAGTTCCTAATATAGAGAAAAAGTTATTGATTAATTATCATAGCTCAATATTCTCTATCCACCTAAAAGGCATGAATTTGTATAATTATAATTAAGAGTAATGATGGTGCAATTATATGAAGAAGATGGTTAAAAAATATACATCAAAGATAATAGAATTCCAATTTTAAAGGTAAAAAAAATTTATCGGGGATTATGAAACCATTTTCATACCTATATGATAATGAGAGAATATGACCGTTTATTTTTTTCTTATGTATTTCGAAGACATCCAGTGGAAATAATTTTATATGTATTGTATTTGATGATATCATGAATGCTATTAACTTCATCACTATTTTATAGTACTTACCACTATATAAACTTGAAATGATATATATTAGAGAAGTGGTAAGGTTTCAAGGAAGACAATTATCAATTGTACGTGGTTTCAATTTAAGGAAACATAAAAGTTCTGTCAATGTCCTCAACATGAAATGAAAATATATTTGAACTTCATTATGACAAATCACAACTAAATTGATGAACTATATATATAGAATATTTTTACGCATAATGATATACCATGATTATTCAATAATAATTTCTAACGATTTCAGGATCATCATTTTCTACTAGAATACTTCTCATATATTAATATATTCCACTCAAGAATTCATATTTATCCTTATAAATTCTTATATATAAATATAGAATTCCAAAAAAAATTTATGTTGTTGGAAATGATAAGCTACTGATACCTAAACTGTTTGAGAAAATTCTAAATAGAGTCAAATCCATTTCATAATACATTAAAGCTACACAGAGTCAATAGAAAAGCGATGTTGAAAATCATTAACCAGAACTAGAGTTTGAATTTTGATATAAAGTGTTCATTTATATATCCACATGTAAGAGTGTTTTTAGGTTTTGGTTATAGGGAATGATAATTCATAGATACATTGACCCATTTGATATTCTTAATCACATTTTGAGTTCCAACATATTGAGTAACACTCCCACCAAACCCATGTCAAGTGTATGACCTATTCCAAATATCCCTTTTTAAGAAGTACATATTTAATCCCAAACATATAGTAACCCAATAGGTGTCATATTTAGAGAATGATCACTCTTTCATGTTGTAGCTGGTGATGATCATGGACCCCAGAGATAATGTTCTACATAATAAGTCAACTCACTTTAATACTGTACATTAGCATAACCATAAGTACTAAGAGGAAACATGATATCCTAAGGAAGCTATAAAATAGTTGTAACCTCATATGTTTTCATCTTAGTGTGTGAAATATAATTTTTATGATGAAATTTATTCATTGGGTTATGTATTTAAGGACTCAGGATTTTATAAAATGAATTCTCTATATGATTAAACCCATGTCATATTTAGTAATATTTTATAATATTGAACACATACATGATATAATAAAAACTTAATATATTAATTTAAATAATTATATTTAAATAATTAAAACATTAGAGAGATGAATTAAAATAAAACTAAATATAAGTGTTAAATAATAAAAAATAAATATTTTATTAAAATAAATAATGCTTGTATTTTTTGTAAAAAAAATAAGTTTTATTTTCATTAATATATATATTTATGTTAACATTATACATTTTAACTATATTTTATTTCAAAAAAATTTCTCATAAAACAATTGTAATCTATATGTAAATGATAATATAATTTTATGAATTCATAATTAATTTTTATGACGGTTAGAAATTTGACTGTGTTACAAAATTCAATAAATTTTAATAAATAATTAATATATTTAAAAAAAATATTTTATAATATTTTAAAAAATATTTTATAATATTTAAAAAAATATTTTTATAATAGATATTTTATTTTTGGAATAAGCATGTCTAGTTTATCTTATGTTTAATTTTATGTATTTTCTAAAAAAAGTTGATTTTTAGTGAATAGTAAAAATACTATTTTTACAAATACCGTATCTTTTATAACATTATCATGATATAATCATGAATAAAAAATTTAAGAAATATTTTTATTTATAATATATTTAGTTAGGGAAAAATAATTTATTTAAAAAATATTATGTTTAATTTAGCAATATATGAATTAAAATTTTGAAACTATGTAATATTTTATTATAATAAAATAATATTTTTGGTCATTTTCCATTAATTAAGTATTCACAACATTAAATTAAATTTTATCTTGGATTAAAATTAAAGAACCCTCATTTTTTTACCATAATGTAATTAATTTCATGGGATTTAATAATAATCACAATGTTCAGACTAAACAATAACATAATCATTATTTTCTTCTAAAACACCCCTTTCCACACCATATAAATGCCACCCATAACCACATCAAATCTCGTCACACCATTAACTTATTATCTCAACCAAGGATTTCCAAAATATATCCCCAATCCCATATCCAAATATTATAGGTTCTGGTTTTATCAAAAGTCAATGCTTCAAAGGCATTTTCTAATTAGCAATGGATTCATCACACAAAATGATGTAAGAAATCCTTATCTCATTTTTATTTCTATTAATTTTATTATTCTACCACCTTAAGATATATTATATTCATGAAAATATAATTCATTAATAACATTATTAAACTGAAAATATTTTTATATAAATGATTAACCATTATCAACCTCCATCCCACCTATTTTAAAATGAAAACACTACTCATATTAACACTGGTTCATCACCTCTGTAGACATCATAATTCATTATTCATTACCTAGTTAATTTAATGGTTTTAATGATTTTATTTATTTAATAAATAATATATTTATGAAATTAATAATATTCTATGAAGATAAATATGCTATTATATTAATGGTAATAACCATAAAAATTATTGTAATTTTAACTGTCCAAAACAAGAACACCGAGTCATCTTTCATAATTTGAATCTATTTTGCAAAATTTTTAAAGATATATTCCTTATATTATTATTAAATTATAAATAAACTATAATAATGAAATTATGGATATTATTGTACTATTTTATTTCACCTTTGACAATGTTCAATATATCGAAGTATTTTTTGGGAAATTGACTGAGCAAACCAAAGTAACTGATGAAAGAAAAAGTTATACAATAAATGAATCACATATGATAATAAATTTACAATAAAAATAGAAATATACATGAATAAAATTCTCAAATAATTTTTTAATAATCATAATTTTATTATTATAGAGATTATATAAATTTACCAAGTGAGTCCAGACCTGGGTTAAGTGAACTTCTGAACTACCCACTTTTCATTTGGGTTATTCATTCTCTATACACATCAATTTCATTATATATTATTATGATGTACATCATATATATTCTGTATATATGTGTCTTACATATATACCTAGTTTATGTTTTCTATATTTTTATGGTTATACATTTTTCTCAAGTTCCCTTTATAGTCATTATTTAAAACATACGTTTTTAATCTGAATATTCCAATTCAATATTCCTTTTCATGTGTTAGTGTCTTAATGTTTACTCCATTTTCTTATTTACAAGAAATGATAACTATTTTATAGAAAATAATTATATTTTATTATTTTTTTAAATAAAAAACCATGTTATCTCTTTTTTCAGAGGTTCTTTACTCATCCCATAAAAAATTGTTTGAGAGGTTCATTTGTTTGATACTTATACATTATTTTCATTTGGAGTTTCTTTATTTCAAATTATATTTAAGACCCATTAATATTTATTCAAATATCAATACTGATAATAATTTTACTAATTATTCTTTTAGAATCATTATGATATGTCATTTCGTTATGTTTTAAGAGATGATTTTGTAACCCATTCATTTTTATGGTTTTTTTATTCATATACCTTATGTATAATTTAATTCTTTGTCATATATGTGCATGTACATATGATGATGTGATGTGTGGGGAAAAAATTATAAATCTCCCAATTCATTGGGTAATGTTTTCTTCTCATCATCTACCATCTTTGTTGTATGAGAAATAATAATAACACAATCTATTATGTTGTCGAAACAGTTTGAGCTAACTTATGAGTATGATATCATTTTTTACTATTCCACATTCTTATATTGTGATGATCCTATGAAATATATATATTTATTCCATGAATACATGTTATTATTCTATTTTATGATATCATATTATTCTTGTTGACTCTTATATTATATTCCATAATCATGTTTTATTCTTTAATAGGATTTATAGATCTCCATTTTCTATATGTATGTCCACATGGTATCATTTTCAGTAATAAAAGAAAAAATGACTTAGGAGTACCTTTTGATGACCAGAATAAATTTTATATTTATTTATTATGTATATAACCTCCCAAATACTCTAGACCTATAGATTTCAAGTTTCTATTTTTTGAATTTTATATTACAACTCATGTAATAATATATGTATCACCCACATGTAATTATAAAAAAATTATTTTAAATAAATTGATCTATTATCATTATATAATATCATTTTTTGATTTCATATTGAGATAACATGTTTCTATGATATTAAATATTTTTATGATTATATTTATTTTAATATAATGTAAAACACACATTATAAGTAAGAATATGGTTGAAAAAATTAGAAACATTCTATAAAGGGAATGCAACTAAAAGTTGAAAAAAAGTGAAGAAACTAATAATATAACATTTATAAATGTAGATAAACTTATCATAACATTAATGTAGTATGATATATGAATAAAAAATATATGAGGAAAAATAATGTTGTAATAGTAAATGAGTATATTTTGAGAAATCGTACTAAAACATCTTCAAATTAGAGTGATATTTAGATGTGTGATGATAACTTTGATAAATATTTTAAAATTATAGAATGAAAATTAAAAATACAAGGATAATATAATATAAAAAAGGATAACAAATAATTTTATTAAATAACAAGAAATAATAATGAAATAAGAGAATCCTATTAATTTATCCACTAAGGATATTAAAAATCATGTATCAAAGAACTATCATTTCATCACAATAAGAAGAAATAAAATAAATTCCATAAATTTATGTGAATAATAGGGGATAATGTACAAAAATAATTAGATTCCAAGAGATATAAGAGGTTTCATCTACTTTAATTAATATAACAAGAGATGATAACCAAAAAATAATATTATTTAAATAAATACATAATCTCAAAATACAACATGTTTTATTATAATGGTTTCTAATGACCATACCAATGAATTTATAAATAATTTGGTTCCCAATGTTCATTCTAAAGATCACTATCATAAGAAAAAATTTAATGATTGTGTAGATGAAATATAGTTCACTAAAAAATGTTAAAAATAATATGTTAACAGGAAAGAATGATCAATTTTTAGATAATGATAATTATTCTTAGAATTACATAAATTTAACATCCCAAACATGAATGAAATAAATAATATCAGAAACAAATGATGTTTTGATATTCACCATAATGTGGTTTTTGTTGGAACCATTTTTTAATGGTCAAAAAATCCAATTAATTTTGGTTTTAATGTTTTTCATGTTTTATGGTAGAAATTTTTAAAATAAGGAAATTTGATGAAAATTTGGCCACATATTGGAAATACTTACTACAATAATTGTGTCTTCATTGAGGCTGAGTCACCCCCCAGGACTGAGTCACCATTGAGAATGTCTCACTGATAGAAAATAATCACTGTAGAAGTTGAGTCACCACTATAAATGACTTTCTAATGAGAATAAGTGACCATTGAAAATGACTCACCCCCAGAGTTAAGTCACCGTATAAAAAGAATCACCATTAAGAATGAGTCACCATCCAATATGTCTTACTTTCAAACATTACCTACCACCAGAATGGATTAACCACTAAAGATGTGTTATTGTCATCTGATTCACCTTCGGACAATTCACCTATGAGAGGTGTCTCCATTCAGAAAAGTCACCGTTGTAAAGAGTCACCACTGAACATAAGTCATCGCCAGACCCAACCTACCATCAGATGAACTACCACAACCTAACTCATTGTTGGCCTGACTCACCACTATAAATATGTCACTGCTATCCTGACTCAATATCTCTATTCCATGACGTTTAAATTAAATTATCCCTATTTCTATACTATTTAATTTAACACTAAGCATTATTGTAAGGCCCTGACCATAAACATAACATAACCATGAATTAATTTAATAACTCACATTTTGGATCTATTTAGTTATCCAGTTTTAGAGAATTATTCCATAACTATTACATTACATCTCAAAAATTACAAGGTAGAAACTTCTACTCGGATTCAATTTTTTCATAAAATAAAATATCGTAAAAATGAAACATGTCTACTTAAATTTTTAGAAAGAATGAATTTTCCTTGATCCCATCATTGAACTTATTCATCTCTATGTCATGTGAAAAAAATATCCAAAACATGGGATGAGAATAAAAATCTCAGTAAGGGATACAAAAATAAAGAAAACTGTTATTGTTTTCAAACAATATGTAAACCATGAATACTTTATCATAAGTAATAATTTTTACCTTATTAAGTATTAAATACTCTTTAATTAATAAAAGATCATTTATTACACATTTGTAACTAAATGATTACCAAAAATACCATAGAAAAACATACATAACATATAAAGGTAACTTGGGATATAAACATATTTAAATGGAATAACTATACGGTCGACTTCCACCGATATCACAAAATAGAATTACCATATGAACGACTTCCATACCCAATGAATTGGATGTTATAACGTAACCACCCATATTGTTTAATCACAGCACCACCCATTATTTGGTTTATGATGTAGCCACCCATCAAATGTACATGTACCATAATAAAATCTTAACACATAAAATATTGCAAATATAAACATTTAACTAATAGCATTTCATTTGCAATCGCAAGAAACAATTTCAAGATATTGAAATAATAAATCCATTTAAAAAACCATTTCCAATATCAAAACACCAAAAAACAGAATAATTGATTTCTTTTCCTTTTTAAAATCATATATTCTTATATAGGAAGCCAAATAATGATTACGGCGATGGAGATATCATTGTCCCCGCAAAATTTAAAAACATTCCTTTTCGAATTTAGTAAAAATCTTCATAGAAAAAATATTCCCTTTTAAGGAAATTAAAATTAAAAGGGGTATTTTACACACCTCATAATATAAGGAGGTGTATATTATCTAAACATGCCTCATTTAAAGGAGATTAAGACGAAGTCCCTTACCTCATGTCCGACATGACCCGTTCGTTCGTTAATTTCCTAAATATTAAATTTAAGTTAATTTATACATTCATTAGAACCATTTTCATATTTATTATTCCTTTTATATCACTTATTACCTTATTATAACAAATAGTTAATTATGTGAGTACATATAGGACTTTTTGTCAATATTCGGAACTTGTTTAAAAAATGAACTTGTTTTAATTATAAATTGTCCATGTGGTCGAAATTTCATTATCTAAAGAATGATATTCAAGATTTAAATATCATATATATCATATATATCTAGTATATATTTATTTATAATATTCCATATCATTTAGATATATGAAAATGAATTGTGTTTTTCATGGAGATATTAAGTCATACGTACACATGAACGCTAATTCCATTTCATTTTTCATTCATTTTAAAAATAATTAAAACCAAATGATACATAAGTTTGTTATTATTATAGTATAATATCATATTTTATATATCTTATATATGTTTATTAACACCATCCTTTATACATTTCATGTATGGTATGAATGAGTCATATCACTTTGAGGGGGCGGTAGTCTGTAATTCCTAAAATGAAAGTATCATATTACAAATTATGGAAACCATAGTGGTGTGCTATAAATGAAACATTAAGAAGCATAAGGAAAACATAAACATAATATATATCAAATATTAATACAGTTCCATCATAATTTCCACCATTAGAGGCGGTTGGTGATATTTGAACATTCATCATTTCGTGAGGTGGTAGTTCGCCGTCCACAAAAACAGTATGTTCATATCCATTAGATGGAGGTGTGTATAAGTGTAGTGAAACTATTTATCATAAAAAACCTATTATATTGAGGATACTGGTTTTTTTATAATTTAAAGAAATAAAAAGTGTTTAGGGGGTTGGAGATGTAAAATAAAAGAAAAAAACGTATGAGAATACATTACCTTTAAATCAGGTAACTCGCTAGGGTTTGAACGAAAAGGATTACTTGAAGATCCTTATATATATGTTAAGGATTCTGGGAGGAAGAGAGGGATATAAGGATCATAATTGGGGTGATTTTAGACGATCCAAGGTTCTTGAGAGGTGTGAGTAATGGGGTTGAGGTGATGGATTTTTATATTGGAGAGGAGGGGCTTAGTAGGAAGGTTTGAAAATATTATTTTATTATAAACTGATTTTCCTTTTCAAAAGGTAAAAAACTCATTAAATTAGAATTCAATATGAAAATTGTTTGAAATAAAATCATCCTATAATAATTGGGAAAGTTTATTATAGTTTTTAAAATTTTATAATCTCATTTATTTAAATCGTTCATTAATAATGTTATCATTGCAACATCAATGTGTCATAAATAATTTTATTTATTTAATGTATAAATATTATAAAAAAAATACCATGATGTAAGAAATATTTTGAGATTTATAATTAATATTTATATTCAAAGAGATAACTTATATAACCCAATGTCAAAATTTATTTACACAAATATATATATTTATGTCATTTTTGTCTTTACGTTAAATTAATTAATATAAAGTGTGATTATCACTACCAAGTGGCTCCATGGGGTCCCAAAATATACCCAAGCATACCCATGGTCGGGAATGTATCATAAAATAGGAATATGACACATGTTATGTGAATTTAATAATATTATAATAATATTTGTTTTCCCTTATTTACCATATTTACCCTCTAACTGTGGTAAATTTAATATTTAATAACGAAAGTATTCATAATGTCTAAAAACAAAAGTTAACTATTTAAAAAATTTGGACCTCCCTATTCCAAATGTGGAATCAATTTTTTAAAATTCCAAAATCATTAGTTGTATAAATTAATTTAAACTTTATTCCCGTTGACAAAATAAAAAAGTGTGTTGTTAAGAAAAAATAACTATCCAAATATTTACCTTTGTTTATATCCAATTTAAGAGGGAAATTTATTAAAATGAAAAAATGGATTAAATGGTAAAAATATAATCTTATTAAACTTAAAAAATAACTAAATAAATTTTTTATCTATATAATGAGATTTTATTAAGAAGCACTTTTGAATTAAAATGCAGTATTTTTCACTATTCATTAAAAAATGAACTTTGTTAGAAAAATAAAAAACTTTTACCCAAACTAAATTTTGATGTCCCAATTCTAAAAAATAATTTTAGTATTTTTCAATTAGTACATAAATAAGTGAAAAAAAAATATTTAAAATGGCTTCTAATCAAAAGGTGATAAATAAACCTTTTAAAGAATATTAGAGTATTTATGCTTAAAATTGTATTCTTTCACATTTTAAGCCTTAATATTTTATTATATAAATGTAAAAACATTTAATAAACATGTGTAATCATAGATTAGTTAGTTGTATTCCTTCCCACCCTTAAAATGGCTATTCGTTAACTAAAAGATTAAAAAATAATATTATATTATTATTTTTCAATATAACTCAACATTTTGTGCAACATAAGATTTCAAAGAAACTCATTGTTGTGTATCGAGTATTCCATCTAACATGGAATCCCCTCTAATGTAAAATTAATATTTAATTCTAAAATATTATTTAATATGAAAATTTCATACTCATTATTTTCCCGGGATGTTATATCATTCCCCCCTTTTAGAAATTGCATCCTCACAATTTTAAAATTGGGCTTCGAAACATCATTTAAAGTCCCACTTCAAAAAAATTGTCAATAAAACTATAAATTTAAAAGAGATAAATAGAATTACAAAGGTCACCGGTGATTACCCATACTAGGATTCTATGAAATCATTGATATGGAGTATAAACTAAATGTCATGTTTTGATGGAGAGTGACAGAAAACATGATCAGGAGAGAGTTAGCCACCAAAAAACCACAAACTTGTGATTGGTTAAATGGTATTTGGTTTCCCAATAGGAAAATTAAGTGGAATATATTAATGTTTTAAGATTAATTTAGTAATTATAGAGAATTTATTTATTACAATGACTATGAACATAAGGAAATATTCTTACTTTTCAAGTAGAGTTTAATCCTTTAATAAGATTCCACCAGAAACTACTCTTTTCTCCAAACAATGAGTATACAAGATGACCTAGTCACACATAAAGTGTTATAATCGTCATTTTTACAATAACATAATCCACCAAATATGAACTATATATTTAATTTTTCTTTAGATATTAACCAAAACCAAAATGGTTAGTACTAGATCAGATAATACCCCAAAAGTAATAATAATTTATAAAAAGAAATACTACTCCTAATATCCAATATTCCCCAAACAAAAAACAGAGACCAAAAAATACCATTCAATAGAAAATTATCCTTACAATTCTTCAAAATAATCTAAACTAAGATTCAAACCAAAAATTCAGAAGGATATGGTCACATAGTCCTCTAAAAAATCATATCATTTATCTCAAAATAACATTAGTTACTCTTAAAGTCTCATACTGAAAGGAAATTAACCTAGTCAAATGTTCTCAAAGATAGGTTAATCATTTCCACAAATAACATGAATATCCATATGTCCACAATAAAGAATAGAGTCTTTAAAAATAATATTTCAACCATTACTATCTCCCCAAAAGAGAGACTAACTTCCAAAATAACATTTATCACTTAATCACCAAACCATTTTCCTATACATATAATTTCCATTTCATAAAACATATGTTTCTAAAATCAACTTATTCTGGATCCATACAATTTATATAACTAAAAATAAGTCATACTAACCAGGGACTTCACGTAGACCAATGGTAGGTGACAAATCCAATCGCACTTTGGTTCTGGGTTCGATTCCCACAACATTTTCTGACACGACAAGTTGTCACATGGTCTGCATTTTGTCATTTTTTAAATACTATATATTTATTTAACAGTTTAGAAAAGGATATAAATTCATCAAAAATAACCATAACATATTTTAACCACAAATTTTATCTCATACATCGCATTATCATCCAAAAATGTAAAAACCATTAACTTCTTCGAATTCAAGGATCATATAAACTCAAATGGTTATTTATAACTATATTCACAAAAGAAAAGAAATTTAATCCTTTAATAAAATTTTCACATATCAAAATTCAGTTTTACATATACCTTAAATAGTCTTACAATGTAATCCCATCATTAATACATTTAAACATATAATCATCCTTAGATCCAATATAACTCTTCAATTCCTAAAATGTAGACATCTTAATCATCAAACATTCTTCCTGATCTTTTATCCATGTTTTCCATCTAATTCTTATATACTTCTTACTTACAAACTAAATCATGCATAATGTCCTAATATTTCAGAAATGTCAAAACATGATCTAGGAAATAATCCATACCATTCATTGGTCATTGTCTATTTCCACATCTACAATTGGAATGAAATTAGTTATTAGAAAACATATATTTGTATGATCCTACTGATCCCATTCTCGAATCTTTTTTGTAGGAAATCTATTAGTGTAATGAACATGAACACCAAATTTAAAACATTTAATTAATACTTCGGAGAGAACTTCTTTCTCTTTCTTAAAGACTAATAGATGCTTCCTTTTTATATGACCGGTTTTTGATTATGACCTTCATTACCAAATCCGAAACATCTTCTCGTCCCTTTGAAGAATTTTCATATGTGTTTCTTTCCATATCCTTGATACATAGGTTTTTGAATATACATACCTTTAAGATTTTTACCTGAACATATGTAGGGATTTCCCCCCCATATAAAGCGCCTTATAAAAATTGCAATGGTTTAGGTGGTCAATCATGACACTAGATAGTCGGTTGAGAATAACAAAAAGTGTTCTCATTGCATCCCCAACATCATTCATTTTCTTATTTATAAAACTGCAACAGTTTTCGTCACATCCACTTTAACTTTGGGGGAAAGCTAGATCCTGCCATTTACTAAATCCAAAATGGTCAATGTGAGGATATCCATAAAATTATCATATAATATATTATGAGGATAGTAAATAATAAGACAGACATATTCATGTTATCTTATACTCATTAAATTTATCTAAAATAACACTAACTCTTTCAAATATTCTAACAATTAGGGTTATGTCAGTTATTCTTAAATAACAACCTAACCACTAATGTTATCTAAACCGACCTCTGATACCAACTTTAAGGCTCCAAAAATAATCATTAAATAATATTTATTTAAGTGAATAATTCACATTGATGATCCATTTAGGTTTATAGTTTTATAGAATTAGTCCATAACTATTACATTTTATCTCAAAAATTACAAGTTAGACACTTTTACTCAGTTTTTCATTTTTTTCATAAACTCAAAACTCTTGAAAAATAAACCTATCTAGTTCTACATTTTATATAGCATGACTTTTAATTTTTCCCATCCTTGACCCTATTAATATTTATGTCATGTGAAAAACATTTCAAAACCATGGGACGAGCATAAAAATCTCAATAAGGGATACACAAAGAAAGAAAACTGTTAGTTTTTTTTCAAACAACAGGTAAACCATGAATACTTTATCATAATTACTAATTTTCACCTTTAATAAGTATTGAATACTCTTTAATGAATAAAAGATAATTTCTTACCCTTTTGTAACAAAAAAATTACCATAAAACCCATATAATGCACATATACCATATAAAGGTATCATGGGACATAAACATACATAAATGGAATAAACATACGGTTGACTTCCACACATATCACTAAATAGAATAGCCATACAGATGACTTCCATACCCAATTAAATTGAGTTTATACTGTAACCACCCATCTTAGGTTATCATGGAACCACCTTTCATTAGTTTTATCATGTAACCATCTTTCAAATGTCTAACTACAATTATAAAATCATAAAACCTAAAATATTGCTAATATAAACATTTCACTAATAACATGTCATTTTCAATGACCAAAAATCATTTCAAGATGTTAAAATAATATATCCATTTCAGAAACCATTTTCAATACTAAAACACACAAAAAATAATAAGGGATTTATTTTCTTTTTTAAAAACATTAAGGATTATAGAGGAAGCCAACTAACGATTATGACGATGAAGAGGTCATTGTGGCCACAACCGTTAAAAAACATTCCCTTTTTCATTTAGTAAAAACCTTTATAGAAAAAATATTCCCTTTGAATGAAATTAAAATTCAAAGGGGTTTATTATATACTCTCAAAAAATATAGATGTGTATATTATCAAAACATGTCTCAATAAAAGGATATTGAGGCGATGTCCCTTGCCTCTTGTCTGACATGACCCGTTCAGTCTTTAATTTCCTAAATAACAAATTTAAGTTAATTTCTAATTGATTACGAACACTTTTCACGTATATTATTCCTTTTATACAACTTATTACCTTTCTATTATAATTAGTTATTTATTTGAATTCATATCGTATATTTTTTCGATATTCAAAACTAGAGTCAAAAATTAACTTGTTATAATTATAAATTTTCCATGTGGTTGAAATTAAATTATCTCCAAAATTATATTCATGACTTATATATCATAAATATCATATATATCCAATATATATGTGTTTATAATAGTCCATATAATTTTTATATATGAAAATGAAATGCAACAATCAGGGAGATGGTAAGTCGTACGTACGCAAGAAAGCTACTTCCATTTCATTTTTTTTATTTTAAAAGATTTGAAAACCAAACGATACGTAGGTAAATTATTATTTCAGTATAATATAATACTGTATATATGTCATGTAAGTTCATTAACACCATCCTTTATACATTCCATGTATCATATGAATGATTCATATCAAATTTAGGGGGCGGTAGTCCACACTTCCACAAATGAAATTATCGTATTTAAACATCTTGGAAGCCATAAAGGTATGATTTAAATGAAAAATAGAAAAGAATATAAAAAACAAAAACATAATGTATATCATATATAAATACAGTTCCATCATAAAGTCCACCATGAAAGGTGGTTGGAGATATTTGAACAATCAACGTTTCATGAGGCAGTAGTTCACCGTCTAGAAAAATAGTATGTTCGTATCCATTATGTAGAGGGGTGTGGAAGTGGAGTTAAAATATTTATAATAAATAACAACCTAATATATTTATGATATTGGTGTAGTTATAAAATAAAGTAATAAAGATAGTTTAGGGGGTTTTAGAAGTAAAAAAAGGAAATGAACTTAAGAGAAGGCGTTACCTTTTTATCTGGTAACTATGTATGGTTTGAACCAAAATGCTTCCTTGAAGTGCCTTTGGCCTAAGTTATGGTTTTTTGGAGGAATATAGTGATGTAGGGATCTTAATTGGTAAGAGTTTGGATGATCCAAATGGGTTGATAGGTGTGAGTAAAGAGTTAGAGGTGATGGAGTTTTATAAGGGAGAGGAGGGGCTCTTTAAGAAAGCATGAAGATGTTATTTTATTATAAAGAGAGTTTCGGTTTCAAAATGACCAAAGCTCATTAAATTCAAATATAAGATGATTTTTTTTGGAATTAATATCATCCAATAATAATTGGACAGTTTCAGGATAGTTTTTTTAATTTTATAATCTCATTTATTTAAATCATTCATTAATAAGGTAATCACTACATCATTATTGTGTCATAAATAATTTTATTTATCTGATGTCTAAATTTTATAAATAAAATACAATGATTTAGGAAATATTTTTAGATTTATAATTAATATTTATAGTCTAAGAGATAACAAATATAATCCCATGAAAAAATTTATTTACTAAAATATAAATGTTTATTTCATTTTTGTGTTTACTTTAAATTAATTAATATAAAGTTTCTTTATCATTCCCATATAGCTCAATCGGGTCCCAAAATAGACCCAAGGATGACCATGGTCGTAAATGTATAACCCAATAGTAATAGGACACATGTTAGGGTAATTTAATATTATTATAATAATATTTGTTGCCGTTATGTACCAGATTTACCCTTTAACCATGGAAAGTAAAATATTTATTGAAGTAAATATTCATAATGGCTAAAAACAGTTTCCTATTTACACAATTTAGACCTCATAATTCCAAATATGTAATCCACTATTCCAAATTTAAAACACATAAGTGGATGAAATTAATTTAAAATTAATTTCTATTGTCGAAATAAAAAGTGTGTTTTTAGGAAATAATAATTATCAAAAGATTTACCTTTGTTTATATCCAATTTGAGAGTGACGTTACTTCCAATGAACAACATTGAATATAATTGTAAAAATATAATCTAATTACACTTTAAAAATAATTAAATATATAATCTACCCATATATTGAAATTAGAATAAAAAGTAGTTTTCTAATAAAATGTTGTATTGTGAAATATTTGTTAATAAAAATGAACTTTATTGAAAAAATACGAAAGTTTTACGTAATGTAAATTTTAAAGTTCAAATTCTAAAGAAGAATTTTATTTTTTCAAATTGAACATAAAAAAGAGACAAAAACAATATTTAAATAGGTTTCTCCATCAAAAGATGTTAAATCGACCATTTAATGTATATTAGATAATTTATGCTTAAAATTGGATTCATTCACATTTTTAGACTATAAATTTTATTGGATAAATGTAAAAATAGTTAACAAACATGTGTAATAATATTTTAGTTAGTTCTGTTCATTCCCACTAATACAACAACTATGAGTTAGCTTCCATTTAACACAATAATATTATATTGTTATTTTTTAATATAACTCAACATTGTGTGCAACATATGATTTCAAAGAAATCCATTGTAGCATATTGGGTACGCCATCAAACATAGCATCACCTTTATAGTATAATTAATATATAATTCAAAAATATTAATAAATATGAAAATGTATTAACCTCAATTTACATAGATTTTATAATTATTTTGTTTATTATTAATAATTATTTGTGGGGAAAATTAAATGATGTAATAGATTTGTATGAGGAAGGGTAGACCATGATGATTGTTCTTCAAATAGTCACTCCTCTTAACTTTTAAAAATATAAAAATAATTTTAACCGCATGCATACATATATAGAGATGAACACGTTTCTTTTACTGACTAATAGGATACACATACACACTTAATACAAGAGGGATAATTTTGAGATAGCTTTCACAATACATCCTTACTTGCTTTCGAAGGACAAATATTAGAGTACACTAATCATAAGAATCATTTTGGATAGTCAGAAAAATAGATCTTTTATATGCTATATTTTAATATGATTTTCAGAAATACGACTTTATCTCTTCTCAAAGATACATCAATGGGTTTTAATGATTTAAATCACATTAGATTCAGAAAATCTAAATATTTTTTATGTTTATACCTAATCTTAAATAATTTTATTTTCATTCAAGGAAGTGTGGTTTAACATATTTATTAAAAACACAATTCTACTATTATATAACTGGATGAAACACGATAACTTATTCAAAATATCTACATAGTTCTACACACAATTTTGTGGAATTGGTCATTTTGTGTCTTATGTTTGTTTTCTTCCATTGGTTATTGTGGAAGAGTTCCCTGCATAGCCTAGAAAACTAGTCTTCTATTGTATGTTTACAAGATCTATGTTGTGGATCAATATTCTATTTATATAATCTTCTTGGAATTTGATGATTTAATAGTGGAGGGGATTGGGTCTATACTAGAGACTTAATCTCTTATATTAATTTTGATGTGCATTTTTTTTTGTTTCATTTATAAGATTTAAACTGAATTTTTTATAAACTCTAAAAAACCACTCATTTTACAGTTAATATTAACCAGTTTTTATATAATATTCTAAATAAGTTAATTTATATGAAATATTAATTTAATCATCATACATTGTTTTAATAGATAAATAATCACCCATTTAGAAATATCTTAAAAACATATAACACATATTTTTCAATTATTTTGATTAAATGGGAAAATTTAATTAATTGGGGAATTTTATTTGACCTATTTTTAATATAAATTATTATTAGGAACTGAACTCACCCTTATTGAGTTACTCTACTTGAATATCATTTTGTACCTTAGGTTTTCCAATGTATTTTCAACTGCTCATTTTTTTTGTGTTTTAATGACCATAAATTTATGTCCATTCTACATTAAGTTATATAAATTGATAATAGAAAATAGGGTTATATAACTAAGATAAAAAATATCTATATTGTAAATAACAATTCGAATTTCAACATAATTGTTAAAATGAATAAAGAATGTATGGGTTTTTAAAAATGGGCTTCTATAGAAGAAAAATATGAAATAACTAAATATACTAGAAAAAAATGTGATGATGTTGCTAAAACTACCATAAAAACATTTATAATAAGATGAATTCAATTTAGTATTCTTTATGAGATGATGAGTTTAATATATATTTTCCTATCAATCCATATATGAAATATGTGACACATTAGGTATTTCTCATTAAGGAACAAATAGTGTGAAATAAATGATATAAAATAATTTTAAAATTAACTATTATTCATTTATGATGAAACTTTATTATCTAATTTCTGAAAAGTATCCTAGTTTAATGATATGGTTAATACTATGAATTCCATAGGAAATCTTATTTCTGATAAATATCAAATCATGTGGGTGATAAGATGTATTCTAGACCAATGGAGCGGAATATATGTTTCAATATGATAATCTTGTGATACTAGTAAGATACTTATCAAGTAATTTATTATAAAGTTATTTTTGTGAGGAATAACATAATGTAAACTATCAAGAAGAAGATGAACCTATGTGTAAATATATAACCTTCAAGACTATTTCATAAAAATAAAAAGAGAATTTACATTCTCGAAGATCAATTGATAAGGAATCACTAACCGAAAACGATGAGGATATAGACCATATAGCCATAAGGTTTATGAAATTCTATAAGAAGTATAAATAATTCTGGAAAAAAATCTATAAGGAAATGTATGAAAATATAAGGAATTGGAAGAAAGACTGTAAAAGAGATGATAATTCAAATGAGATTACCTACTATGAGTGGAACAGAAAAGAACAATCATAGATTCCTATCCCAAGTTAAAATTCAAAAATAATCATGATAACAAGTATAGATAATATATGAATGCAATGAAATATACCTAGAGTTCCATTGATGATTGCTCTAGTGGCTTGGAGTCAAATCAAGAAGAAAAAACTGATAGAAAAAATGCATGCTTCAGGAAAATCTTATCTGTGGTAAATACTATATCTCTTGTAAACAATTATAATCATTCTATATATGAAAATGATGAAAATATGAAAAATTTGGAAATGATTGAATATTATAATATTCATTAAGATACCTTCAATGATATTAAAGATAAATAATATTTTTTTAATAAACAACATTATTTATCTACCTATATTAAATATGATGTTTCTTTAGGGAGAAAGTAATGCACGGTTATTAAATGAAAAAGATGAAGTAAAATTTTCAAATAAGAAATTAAAGAAAGACTCATAGAGATTCATTAATGGTAGAGAAACTATCACACAAATACTAGGAAAAAATATAACCTAACTATATTACTGTAATATGATACCAACATGGATAAAGAAGAATTATCAAGGGAACTTTTATTCCTAAATATAAATTTATAAATTATACATCTAGTTATTATTCAAATATACCTAATATTGTTTTTATTTCTATGAGTTTACAATGATATTATAAGAAATCCATAAACAAATATCGGCTTCTAAATATGGAATTATTGAAATTAATGGACCCAAGAAGATTCAGATACCGAAATAATTTTTTTATAAATTGGTTTTGTAGGGGAAATTTTTGAACATCTATAGTAGAATTCAATAGTTCCAGGATAGTGTTTTCTATATACATATTTCTGGGGATTACTCAATCATTAAGAACTTAATAATTGTTAATGGGGGACATGTTACCTAGTGCAAAAATTCAAAAGTAAAAATATCTAGCCTTAGACAAATCTATAACTATAACTAATTTTTAATATCTAATGTACTTTTTGTTTAGGGTTTGAAATAAAATAATCTTTGAATCTCATAGAATTGTGATTATTATTTTCAGGTAAAATTTTTAAATAATTATATCAACATTTTTTATTCTAAAAATTAATTCATGTTTACTAAATTAAAAAATGAACATGTATATTATATTAATATAGATTATTTACATTCTCGAAATGTTTCTTTTCTATGTGGCTTTCATAAGGAATCTTGGCATTGTAAAAGGGGGCTATGCAACTTTAATATTTACTCAATTGGAAATATTACAAGGAAATGGTCAGTTAAAGATCTACTTGAACTAGAATTTCTAAATGATAACTTTCATAACCCTCGTCAAAAAGGAACATATTTCAAAATATATTTCAAATGGAAAAAATAAGTTTCAACATAAAAACCCTTATAAATAGTTCACATCAACCTATTTAAACCATCTATGGTTTCTAGATTAAATTGGAGGAACTATGTCTATGTCTGTTGAGATGAGTTTTCTAGGTATAATGTGGAATTCTATTTAGCTCCCTAAAGTAGAGAAAACACTCACATTACCAAGTACAAAAAATATATAGAAAACATAAGTGGACATATAATTAAGACCTTATAAAAGTACTATGGATGTGATTTTGAAAATCATGACTTCGAATCATTTTGATCAAAAATGGATATACCCATTACTTCTATTCTCCAATTTATCTATCTTAGAATGGAGTTATCAAAAGTATAAATTGAAAACTTCAAGATATTTTATAGAAAATTCTTAATGAATTTGACTTACTAGTTTAATTTTAGGGATATGCTTTGAATAAGATTCTCAATATATTTAATAAATTTTTAATTAAAACTATATTTAAAAAACACCTTATGAGATTGGGAATAGTATAAATCCTAAATATGTTTAACATAGATTTGTTTGGGTAAAATTTAATTATTCTTAATACTGGGATAATATTGGAATGTTTACTTCCAAGAGAGATGATGAAATTTTCCTTATTTAATCAACTTATAGTAAATCATATAGCGTTTTTAACAAAACAACCAAGAGTGTAGAAGAATCTATTCAAGTAATATTATATGAGATAGATCCACATGAACCTAAAACCCCTTTAGAAAACCTTGAGGATTATTTTCCAACAATATAAATTGCCTACTGACATTGTCATAAAACATGTAGAAAAATAATCTAGATCTAAGTAACTTCCATGGCCTGATGCTTAAACATTAAATGGCCATGAAGTGACCAAATATTTTTTTAGAATTGTTTGGGGTGTTTAATACCAACATTTATATTCTATATTTGGAGTCTTAGAAAGAGGTACACAGACTAGAGCTTCTGTAAGAAACAAGGTTGAACACTAAGCATTCTTGTCACTGCTTGAAACTAAGAACATCAATGATGTAATTAATGATGAATTTTTCGTGATAACTGTATAATAATTACTTAATCAATCTGAAATAAATATTATTTGGGAACTTGTGAATAGACCAAAAGAAACATTAAATGTTGGAAACATGTTTGTATTTACAGAAAAGGTTGCTGAATCTTTCACAATAGTTACAAATAAAGAATGGATAATTGTAAAAGTGTGTAGTCAAGAAGAGGATATAGACAATGATAATGATTTTTCACCTGTAGATGAAATTGAATCCATTAAAATACTCCCAGCCTATATAAAACATCTATATTTAAAACTTTATCAAATGAATTTCAAAAGTTCATTCCTGAATTAATAAATAGTTGAGGATGTTTTTGTTGAACAACCCCCTATATTTAAAAAACCTAATTTTCTAAATCATATCTTTAAATTAACGAAACATTATATGGTTTATATATCTCCTTGTGATTGGAATTATATTCTCGTATCATTTCTTATTTCTATAGTATTTTAAATATATAGATATTATCCTTCCCTTTTTATAGAATTAATTTTAAAATATGTTTTAATAGTTCAAATCGATGTAAATGATATTATATTTGTATATTTTAAATTTTTTTGTTTACTTATTTTTCAAATATGATGCAAAATGAATTTGAGATAAGTTTAAGGAGAGAACATAAATTTTTTATTTTTTTTCATATGTTTGAAAATAAATATGGAATTATTTTAAATCAAGAAAAATATACTAAATATATTCTAAAACGTTTTTGTCTATATAGAACTAACAGTAGTGATACTCCTATGAGTATCACCTGTATCTTTGATCTTGATGAATTTGGGAAATCTATGGGTCAAACCAATTTCAATGGTAAGATTGAATGTGTGCTCTACATAACATATAGTTGACCTGAAATTATATCTTGTGTTAGTATGTGTGACCATTATCATGAAAACCCATGCGAGTCACATTTACTTTCAGTTTAATGCGTTTTTAAATACCTGATGTATACAACCAATATAAGATTAATCGACCCACGTGGGAAAAATGTTTACATAGTGGTCTATTAGGATGATGGTTTTGGTAGTTATAAGTTTGATAGAAAAAGAAACTCTAGAACATTTTATCTTTTGGGAAAGTCTATAGTATCATTGTGTAGTATGAAACAAAATTATGTTTCACTATCTACTACTGAATCCTTAAACATTGTTTCAGGTTATTGTTGTGATCCTATTTAGTCGATAAAGCACACATTTCTAGATTATGGATATAATTTCAAGAATTTCACAATAAATTGTAATAATAAATGTTCTTTAAACAACTCTAAAAATACAATATCATACTCTAGAACAAAACACACAGATGTAATATGTAACTTGTGGAGATACTATTTTCAAAAGGGTGATATAACAATTGAATACACTGGGACAGAACATCATCTAGCTAATATTTTTACTAATCCATTGAATTATGAGAGATTAAATGACAAAAAACCTGAATAAGGAATGAAACATTTTTGGAAGGCTTCAATTATGGGTACCGACCATTGGAAATTACCCATTATTGTAATTACAGACCATTGAAAATTAACCAATGTGGGATAATCAATCACTGGATGAACCACCATTCAATAACACACATTTTCATTACACAGCATAGGATAACCCAATGTTGGATAACCCATCATTGGATAACCCACTATTGGATAACCCACCTTGGGATAACCCACTATTGGATTACCCATTATTGGGTGACCCACTTTTATAATCAAGAAACCATTATAAATTTTTGTATATGGGTAAATTATTTATTTATTTAGGAAATAAATAAATATTTTGTTTTACAATTTACAAATCCCTAAATGAGTTGAATTGTGTACTTACTCTAATTTCAATGCTCTCTACACCATACATTAACTGTGAACATCTGCATGACCATTTCTCTCACAAAAATTCAACTTACCTTGACCTTCCCTGAACCATCCATCTTTTTTATAGTGGTTTGAGTGAAGAGGGAAGATGTGTCTTCTCTAGATGACTGAAATCCTTTGAAAAATAAGTGATAATATTCGAGCAGATTGGCTGTTGATCCATGAAAACCATAACATGAGAAGAATAAGATATTTCCTGAGAAATAAGTGAATGTTTAATTATTAATGTCGATAAAATACATTCTTCTCAAAGTAATATAATACCATGGATTAGTAGAGGTATTCTCAAATAATGGGAGGCTATTCAATACTATGTTATAAAGCCAATTTTATGAATATATTGAGTTTAATTTTGGGAAGATAAATACTGGGTTAAAAGAAGAATAAATTGAAATAAGGTAGTTTTCTCTTCAAGTCAATGGGATAGATGACTTAAAGTTCCCAAGGAAGGTGCCTCAAATAATTATCATAGATAAATTCCAACTGATAGAGATTATTTTAAATACAATAATTCACTTTTTGAGATGACTAAAGACAGAACCTTAAGGAGACCATCTTTAATAGGGATAGATGGTGAGGAACTTTTTTACTCTAATATATACATCATATGATAATTCCCAGAAAATATGAGTTCAGTACATTGGGATATCTACATGTATATATTTTATATATAATGAATCGAGGATATAAAATAAATATGTACATATCATTAATGGTTCATATTATGAAAATATGTGAACCATAATCCATATTAAATTAACTAATTTATTCCATGTTCTTTTAAGCTTTAATGAAGGAAAAGGTATTGGTTGATGAGGAAGAATAAACCATGGTAAAATAGTGAGGTTTCTCTTTACCAAGTTCATCTCTGAGAGAATGAAGAGTAATTATAAACACTAGAAGAAGAAATGGGTTGACTATGTCGACATGATTTATGTGGAGTTCAATCCTATTGATCACCCTTCCTAAACTAAGAGACTTGTGGATCCTTACATTGGGTAAGATAAGATGGTTGTGTACCCAAATGAGGAGCATGAAAAAGAATATTCTACTAATTTTGGTAATGAGGAAGAGTTTTCAGTTTATGAGGGTAGTGATCTGGACATTCCTAAGAGACTAACTATCACCTTTGGTCCAACTTTACCTCTAGGCTCTCTACCTCTCATAGATACTCTTTGAAGATAATATTGTGAAGGAGAAGAAATAGAATAATCCTAAGAAGAATAGTATTTAATTTACTCATAAAAATATTTTGAGGAATTGTTAGAGGTCTGTGATTGTGAAAATGGAAGTGAAAACGTAGGTGAGAATAAGGATGCGAATAATGATGAAATAGAAGATGAATAAGAGGATGAAGAAGATGATGATAAATAAAATTTTCAAGGAGAATGAGGTGATGAAAAATAAGGATAAAATGATAAATAATATGGAAATGATAAGGATATAGGACATAGTGATGGAAATAGAAGTGAATATGGACATGGTTCTGACCATGATAGGTCTGATGATCATGAGATGACTTTGGAAAATGATTCTTCTTCAGGAATTCCTATTTTCCATAGTCTAAAGAGAGACCACAATTTGTGCAATATTTTGATGATTCTTTTGGAGATGTGTTGAGGGGGTGTAAAATCCATGTTTTTTGAGCCACTGTGTTCACCCTAGTAATAAAGATCATGCTGAGAATTCTGAGTGTGAATCTATTGAGCATATGGTTTTTGAACATGATGTTGATGAAATGTTGGTTGTTGAGAATATTTGTGTGTCTTCTATCAGATTAGAAGACCTAGATCTTCATGAATAGGAGAAAAATCTAGGGTTTGTGAGACTTTTCTTGGACTACACAGATTGAAATAATGAGAAGAGTCAACCAAAGCATAGTGAATCTATATCCCCATTTCGAAGGGAGATAGATCTTAAGGGATATTTGGTAGAACAAATTGATGCTATTGGGGAGATACAAAGATTATTTTCACATGTTCTTATAAGATTAGTGCTAGTACATGATTCTATTAATAGGGTTTATAAACCATTTTTTTGGTTTCTTTATTATCTATAGTTTTGCATTCTAGAGATTTTTTGGAGTTGTTCAAAGACATGAATCTCTCTGATTTTGGATTGATGTTGAGAAATCACAACGTCGTGTAACTATTCTTAGTAAGAATTATTCTAGATAATTGGTTTAGCTAGTGATATAACACATACAACCCAAAAGGATTCATCATATTCAAGAATTGGAAATAGACAAAAAGAAAATTTACATTTAGATGGAGACTTTGATGTCTATAGTGGATGAGATAAGGAATTATTTTACTTCCATTATTGATTAATTGTTAGAAATATTAGAGAATATTACTTTTAGAGCATCTAATTCTAGATCTCCATCTCCCTAAATTGATATTGAGTTGATCTGATAAGTTCTAAGAAATGATCATTGAGCTATTTTGTTAGATGTTACTTATACTCCATAAGAGAATTTGAGGTAGATTAAGAATAATAGTGATCATGAGTCTAATATGTTTATAGAATTACAGAATTAAGTAAGAGATTATGTAGAAACTATTACAAATGTAATAAATTATTACCTCTAAAAGATCTACCATTAGTATAAACTCTTCCACCACTTTAATTGTTTTTAAAAGAATCTCGGAATTCCTCTAGTTACTCAAGCCTTCAAGGAAAAGGATTATCATCAAAAAGTGATGACCCATGTTCTTAACTCCATTATAGGGTAGAAAAATGACTCTCTGAGTGCCCTAGAAAGGGGAAGAAATATCATTGTGGACTTCAACAATCTGATAAAGTCTTTTCTTCATTCACCTAGTTTAGTAAAGGTATCCTAGGATTCTATTTCCAAAGATAGTGAATTTATCCCATCCTACCACTAATATAGAGATATTTATAGAAGTTTTTTCCTATGATCGCAATGCTCATTTACCTAGTGTGTTCTGTCCCATTAGCATGAATCCTAGAGAAGTTGTACAGTATCTCTAGCTGATTATGACCAAAGAGAGTCCTACCCCTAATTTACCAATAGGCCCTACCTCCACCACAACTGCTACCTCAACCTCTTCCTCTCTTTCTTACCCTCTTTATATTATAAGGTCATAGAACTTGCTATTACAACTCCCTAGGTAGGAAATTGATTGAGATTAGGATTTTTAATTTGATAGGGCCTTTTATATGGTTTTTAGTATATTTATAGATGTAATAAATATAAATTATCCCTTAATTAAATATCTCTCTTATTGTTCAATTTTTTATATTTTACCCATAAGGGTTCATTGCATCGATTTTTGATAATTTCAAAAGGGGGAGAATGATTATGGAAGTCCATAATATCTTTTGATACCATCATTTGTGTTATTTCTTGATACCAAATCGTGTATACCATATGTATTTATTTTATATCTTTATTATACCATACCATACCTTATACTTAATAGTGATTACATTTTTATTTACATCCTTTGATACCATATTTATTTATTTTCGGTGTTAAATAATCGTGTTCAAAATAATCATAGTTTATTTTTAATGGGTTAAATATATTTAATGATCAATTTAAACATCATCTATTTTATGGAAAAGTTTTTTTCATTCATGATTTCTAAAATTCCATGGATTGTGATTATAAAAAGGGATATGTTGTGACAACCCTTATTTTAATGATCAAAAAAACCATTTTAACTTTGTATTTAATGGTTTTTATGTTTTATGAAATTATTTTATAAAATAATGTAGTTTGATGACATTTCTCCATGTTTTGTAATGAACTACTTCCAGAATTGAGTCACAATTGAGGATTAGTCACCACAAAGAATGAATCATCGCCATAGTCATGTCACCACTATAAAAGACACACCATTGGGAATGATTCATCATCATACATTACCTACTCCCAGAAATGTAACATCCTAGGTAAATAAACAATATAAAATTTTCATATTTATTAATATTTTTGAATTAAATATTAATTTTACTTTAAAAAGGGATTCTATGTTAGATGTCATACCTGACATTCAACAATGGGTTTCTTCGAAATCATTTGCTTCAATCAATGCTTGTCTCTCTAAAAAATAATAATATTATACTATTCTATTAAATTGTGGTTAACGCCTAGCAGTTATAAAGGAGGTAACGAATAAAACAATATATATTAGGATTAGACATGTTGTTTTAAATGTTTTTACATTTATCTAATTAAATTTAGTGGCATAAATGAGAATGAATCCTATTTTAATCATAAATACTCCATTCTTTTTCAAGGGTAGTTTGCACGCCTTTTGTGGAAGAACCCTTTTTAAATCAAGTTTTTTTTTTCAATTTTATATATTAAATTTTAAAAAATAAACATCTTATTTACAATCAGGACATCAAAAATTACTTTGGGTATATTTTTTGTATTTTTCTGATAAAGATCATTTTTATTTAATATTAAAAATACTTCATTTTATGTCAAAACTGACTTTTCATCTAATTTATTGATATAGTTAGATTGACCTTTTAATTGGTTTTAAATTTTAATTGGATTATATTTTTATCATTTAATTGAAATTTTGTCATTTCACATAATTTCACTTTGAAATTGGAGATAAACACACGTCAATCATTTGGTAGTTTTTACTTCTCAAAAAACACACTTTTTAGTTTTGACAATAGGAATCGATATTAAATTAATTTCTGCCAATTATGTATTTTGAATTTGGAAAAATGGAATCCATATTTATAATCAGTAGTTCCAAATAGTGTAAATTGGAATGTTTTAGTTTTATAAATTATGAATATTAACTTCAGTAAATATTATATTTACCATTGTTAAAGGGAAAATTTGGTAAATAAGGGTAAAAAATAATATTATAATAATATTAAATTACCCATACAAATGTCTTAAACCTAATTTATTTGATATAAACGACCATGGAAATTCTTGGGTCGATTTTAGGACTGCATATAAACACTTGTGTGCAAAAAATTCATTTAATTACTTTTAATTTAATGTTAAGGATAATATAACAAAAACAGATATCTTTTACTTAAAAAATCTATATGGGGTTATATACATTATCTATTAGACAATAAAAAGTAATTAGAAATCTAAAAGTATTTTATACATCATGTTATTTTCTTTATAACTTTGAGACATCAAATTAATATACTTAATTATGACATAATGATTATATTGTGATTGCTTCATTAATAAAGAATACAAATAAATGATATTATAAATGTTAAAATAAAAATAATATGGTTATTTTGATGTAATCTGAGATTTTTTTGGATGACATTTACAATTTATATTTTTATTAATGATGTTTTTTCTAGGTAATCATGTTTTTATTGGTTTTTTAAAAAGTTATGATATGAATGGTGTCAAAATTGGAAAAAATCATATTTTAAAATAAAAAATATTTTATTAAATATTATAAAATTAAAAAAAACAAAGATTCGTCCAAGTAGTTATAATAACTCAATAATTTTATTATTGACTCTTTAATTGGATATTTTTAATTCATTGGTAACTATTTAGATTCTTAAAATGTTAAATTCTTGATAAAATTGTAAGATAAAAGAAAGGGTTAAATAAAAAAGATAAGGAATAAAAAATATAAAAAACCTCTCAAATTCTTCATGGATGATTTTATTAAGACTTAAATTAATATTATTGTCTATGTAACTAAATTTTGACCCATTTATAATCAAAATATAATTTATAATTAAATAATAATTCATGATATTCTTTAAGTACCCCTCCTCCCTCTTTTAAAAGGCCGCCACCTATAACCCTTACACACACCTCTCATGCCCCTTGGCATATTCAATATCTACCCAAATAATCTCGCATCATACATATATTGCTCTTAAAGCCTTACCTTTTCCATAATTAAATTCAATTAATCCTTTTGGATCAAATGTAAGGGAATTACCCGATGTAGAGGTAATGTCTACTCTCAAGTTCGTTTCATTTATTTTCCTTCACCAATCCCTATTCTGTTAATATTCATTGATTACAGAACAACACCACTATACTCAATATACTAGAATGTTTTTTTGAGATGGAATAGAACTAAACTTCCACACACCTCCATCTAATGGATATGAACATATTGTTTCTGTGTACAGTGAACTACTCGCTCACGAAACGATAATTTTTCGATTTTCCCTACCACCTCTAATGGTGGAAATTGTGATTGAACTATATTTATATGTGATATATATTATATTTTTATTGTCACAAAGAATATTTATTTTTCATTTATATTATACCTTTGTGGTTAACATAATGGGTAAAAATGCTTATTTGATTGGAAGAAGTGCATACTACCGCCACCTCAACGTGATATGACTTGTTCATGATGTACATGGTATGTATAAAGGATATAATTAAATAACATATGTAACATATATAACATAAATATATTTATTTAATTATAATATTCCTTTGTATCATTTAGTTTTCACTCAGTTAATAATGAAAAAATAATTGAAAGTAGCATTCATGCGTAAATACGACTTACCATCCCCATGAAGGGTTCATTTCATTTTCTTATATCCAAATATAATGGACTATTCTAAATATGTATATACTAGATATAAATACATATATACTAGACATATATGAAATTTAAATCATGAATACATTTATTATCATAATGGTCTTTGGACCATATGGAAAATTTGAATTATAATAAGATCATTTTTTACTCAAGTACGAAAATCCACAAAATGAAAGATATGAACATGAATAATTTCATGATTGTGATAACAAGGTAATAATTTTTATAAAATTAATAATAAAAATAAAAAGGTCTTGAATCATTTTTAATTAATAGAAGTTTATTATTCCAGGATATAAACAACAAACAAGACAATTTGAACACAAGGTAAGGGACTTCATCTCAATCTCCTTTCATTGAGGAATATTTTGATTTATACAGAACATTATTTTATATGATGTATAAAACCCATTTAATTATAACTTTTTTCAAATGGAATATTTTTTCTATGTTGTGTTATACTAAATGATAAAGAAATGTTTCTTTTTAAATTACGTGGTGATAACACCCTTTCCACCGCCATGCGCATTATTTGATATTTGACTTCCTCTACAAGGTGTAGAGTTTTTAAATGGAAAATAAATACCATATACCATTTTTATGTATTTTGGTATTGAAAATGGTTATGATAACGGTTGGATATATATCAATATCTTGAAATGATATCTTTTCATTGTAATGTGTAAATGTTATCTTTCCTTAATGTGTTATGATTATGTTACGGTTCTTGGGAATTGTTTATGTATACAGGTGGTTCCATGATAAACCTAGGGCAGGGGAGACCGATAAATCTCTTCATTGAATTGGTTAATGTGACAGATGTAAAATTTAATGATTCCTCTAAGAGATTTTGGGAATATACTATGATGGGTATTCCAAATGTAACTCCCTATGTAGTTGTGAAAGATACAATGTAAGTACGATATGAATGCCACAAGTTACCTTTATGATTTTGGATTAATATGTGTTATTCATAAATCTTATTATTTCATGATGTATGATAAATAGGTTGTGTTTTGTATGTTTTGACGGACTAATGTTTACTTTCATTATTTTATAACCATTATTGAGATTTTTATGCTCCTCCCAAGTTTTTAAATTTTTTTATAGGGTATAAAGAATGGTAAGGGAAATGAAGTATTAAAAAAGATTTATATCATGAAAATAACATGGGTTTTATTTTAGTAAATTTTTTTTTTAAATAGTTGGATATATTATAAGTGTCTAACATGTAATAATCTAGTTATTATGTAATACTTATGAACTAATTTTCTAAATCACTTAACCTGAAAAGATACTCAATTTTAATTATTAACTTAATTCAAGATTATGTAATGTTTATGTTTGGGGCCTAATAGTTTGTATCAGATGTCGGTTTAGATAACTTTTTGAGTTAAGATATTGTTAAATAATTATCCATAAATTAATATATGTTATGATTGAAATGATAAGGCATTTACAGATTACCATATTGCTTCACCTAATATATATATGTGATTGGGATAGTTTTCTGCAAAGGAAACCGGGTCACTATGATAGGATTCCATCAAGAGGAAAACAACCTTCCCAATCGAAATATTGAGTTGGTCGGAATCTGAATTGAACAGGTTTTTGTAGGGATGGAATTGGTAACTCAGGCTATAAATTGTGGTCTTATCCATGCAGAAGATCATCCAGATCAACCACAAAAAACATGTCGGTACATGAGATTTATTGAGGCAACATTCCCATTATTCAGAGGATAATCTGACCCTATTATAGCTGGAGGGTTGATTAAAGCACTAGAAAGGATAATCAATGTCATGGGGTGTTTAGAACATGAAAATGTTACTCTTGTTGTTTACCGTTTGGATGGTGAAGCCAATCAGTGGAGGTCAATTCATAAAAATACCAGTTTTAGTAAGGAGATTAATTCTCTTGATTATGATGAATTGAAAGGTATTTTTCATGAGAAATATTTTCTTATGGTGTTTCAGCTTATAATGGAATTATAATTCCTAAAATTGAGGCAAAAGGATGACTTAGTGGTAGATTATGAATCAAAATTCACTCGACTGGCAAGGTATGCTCCACATTTCATATGGGATATTGATTGTAAAATCAATTGTTTTTACTATGTATTAAAGAAAAATCATCGAAATGATTTAGCTTCTTGTGAGTTCAAATGTTATGAAAAACATTTTTGATGTACAGAGAAGGTGGAAATGGAGTTTTCTGCTGATTAGACATTCTTTGACACACAATAGAATAAGAGGTCGAGGTGGCAGACGAAAGGGAAGAACTCTTTAAAAAAGATAGATTGTAAGAAACATAAATTTATAGTTTGTTAAAAATGTGGTAAAAAAATCACTGGGGACTACATTTTGAATTATGTTAAGTTATTCTGATGTGGTAAAATGGGACATAAGTTTTATAATTTCGGTGAAAAATATCTAGGTAATGGTAAGAGAAAATCTGATTTGCAGCAAGTAAAATGTTTAATGTTCTATGAAATTTGTCATTATGCATATGAATGTCCAACGAAGAACTCAACTGATAGAAAGATGAAATTATACAATTAGAAAGGGGTGGTGAAATCCTTTGAATATACTTTATAAGATGTTGGGCTTTCGAATGATGTAGTATAAGGTACACTATTTGTTTATTCAAATTATGTCAATGTGTTGTTTGATTCATGATATACACATTATTTAATTTTTGATAAATTTTCTAGTAAATTTGGAATTACATCTCAAGATATGAATCATAAACATGTGTTAAAAACTCTTGGAGGAAATTTTGAGAAAAAAAGAAATTATAAGACCCTTTAGGTACTTGTGCGCAGAAAGAATCTACCTACAACCCTTATTGTTTTTCCTCTAATAGTGTTTGATGTTATTTTGGGTATCAATTTCATTTCTATTTATCCTGATAAGATTTAATAGAGAAATAAATAGGATTAATTCAATAAATTATTACATTTTTTGTACTAGAATGAACCCTTACTTTGGATAACATTCCAAGAAATTGAAAACTAGTAAAATATGGAAATGAATGTTACTAGGAACATATTGATGAAAAAAAGAAATTGTTCAGATTAATGATATTCCAATGGTAAATAAGTATCTTGATGTTTTTTATAATGACTTTCTGGGTAAAATTATCAATCAAAAAGATGAATTTATTGTTTAATTAGTTCTTTATGCCAAGACAATTAGAAAACTATGTTATCTAATGGCTCAAATTGAACTTTTAGAGTTAAAGAAGTAATTGCATGATTAATTAGATAATGGATTCATTCGACCAAGAACATCATCATGGGGTGGTCCATTCTTGTTTTTTAGAAATAAATAATGTTAAAAGATACTTTTCATTGATTATGGAGCCTTGAATAACATTAATGTTTAGAACAACTATCCTTTGCCTCATATCGATGATTTCTTTGATCAGATCCAGGGAGTTCAATATTTTTCAAATATTGACATGAGATTGCGGAACCATTAGTTGAAATTAAAGGAAACAAACATTCCAAAGACCTAATTTCATACTAGATATGACCATTATGAATTTGTAGTTATGAATTTTGGGCTAACCAATGCACCACATGTATTCATCGATCGCATGAATAGAATATTCTGTTAGTTCTAGGATATGTTATTAATTGTGTGTATTGATGATTAATTGGTTTATTCTAAAAGTAAATAGAATCATAAAATTAATTTGAGGGTTTAATTTCTAACTTTAAATGAAAATAAATGATATAGGAAATTCAAAAAGTGTGATTTTTGGATATAAAACATTTAATTCCTTGGTAACATTGTTTCTTAATATTGCATAACTATTAACCCTGCTAAAACAAAAGTTGTTAAATAATTTCCAATTCCCACAAATAAAATTGATATTCATAGTTTTCTTGGTTTAGCAGGTTGTTACAGGAGGGTTGTTGAAATTTTTTCACAGTTATCTAGACCACTAACTAAGATAACATGAAAATGTGTTAATTTCATCTGGACAAAAGAATGGGGTGAATGTTTCTCAAGATTTTAAAAAATATAGGTGAATTCTCTAGTTTTGGCACTGCATTCCAGATATGGTGATTTTGTTATATATAGTGATGCTTCAATGAATAGACGTGGATGTTTCATAATGACATATGATCACGTAATTTCTTATGATTCATGTCTTTTAAAAACATATTCATTATATTATTTTACACATGATTTATAATTTTCTACTCTTGTTTTTTTACTTTAAAAATTTGGAGGCATCATTTGAAAAGAGTAAAATGTGAAATATATACTAAACACAAAATATTGAAGTATCTATTCACTTAGAAATAATTTAACATGAGACAGAAGTGATGGATATAATTAATCAAGGACTATGATTGCACATTTTATTACCATATAGGAAAATAAAATAAAGTGTTTGAAGATTCATGTCGAAAACATAATGGTGTATTAACCTTGTTATATTGGGAATAATATCCTTGGATTAATAATTTGATGAAATTTAGCATATAAGTTGTTGTTACAGGATATTCCTCTGATGTGTTTTAGGTTTTCATACAATCATCCCTAGAAGACATAATACTGAATGTGGAGAAAGATGACAGTGAGTTGTAGAAAAATGTAGAATTGGTTTAAAAGGATATGTTACATGAGTTTAACATTTATAGAGACTTCTTTTGTGGTTTTGATAGTGATTATGTATTCCTTGTGAATCACTATTTTAAAATATGTTATTATGTGAAACTCATAGATCTCTGTTTTCTGTTCAGCCTTCCATTAATACAATGTAAAGAGGTCTTCTGGATTATTATAGGAAGGATGGAATGAAAAGTGATATTACTAAATTTACCCTAAGATGTTTGAATTGTCAACAGATTAATGTAGAGTGGTTGTTACCAAAAGGGATGCTTCAGCCTTTTCCAGTGTCAAAGTGAAAAATGGAAAATGTTTCCATGGATTTCATCATAGGATTACTAAAGACTTCTCAAGGTAACACAACAATTTGGTTTATTTTTGATCTATTAACTAAATCTTCTCATTTTCTTACAATTTGAGATACTTTGACTCTAGATAAAATTTACCTATTTTATATTAAATAGATAGTCAAGTTACATTGAGTTCCCCTCTCCATTGTATATGATCATAATCTGAGGTTCATTTATATCTTTTGGAAAGGCCTTCAGATGTTATTGTGTACTGATTAAACTTTTATTTCCGAATTTCATCCACAATCAGAAGGGAAGTTTGAATAAAAACTTTTGACATTATAAGATATTCTACATTCTTATTCAATGGATTACCAGGGAATTTCGGACCTAGATCTTTCTCTGGTTGATTTTTCTTATAATAAAAATTTTAATTCCAGTATACAGATGGTACCGTTTGAGGTATTATATGGAAAGTGGTGTCGAACTCCATCCTTTTACAATGAAGTAGGTGAAAGAATGTTTATGGGATCAGAATTTGTAGAAGAGATGATAGAAAAGGTTTAGTTGATTTAGAAGAACATTAATCCAGGTCAGAGTAGGCAGTAGAGTTGTGAGGATAACCAGAGAAAGGATTTTTTTTGAGGTAGGTGATCACGTATTTCTGAAATTTTATTCATGGAAAAGTCTGATGTTTTTTGGTAAGAAGGTAATTTTGAGCCCGAGGTACATTGGGACCACTAAAATCCTGTATAATGTTTGATCAGTTTACTATAGAGTGGATATACCTCATAGTTTATCCCATGTACAAATTTTTTTCATGTTTCAAGGTTGAGAAAGTATATATCAGATCCTTCTAAGTTTAAATTGTTGTGGAAGTTCAGTTTTAAGAGAAACTTTCTTATGAGGAATAACCATTCTAGATTCTTGACCACATAGAGATATTGATGTGGAATAAGATAATTCATTATATAATTATTGGGTTAAAAAACCATTTTGTTAAATGGGAAACATGGGAATCTATAAATTCTATGAGGAATAAATACCCACACTTATTTTATAAGTGAATAAAAATAAGAGGATGCAATTTCTAAAAGGTGGGAAGGATGTAACATCCCAAATAATAACGAAAATGAAATTTTCATATTTATGAATATTGATGAAATAAATACTAATTTTAATCTGAAGGGGATTCTATGTTCAATGTTGTAACTGACACATATCTTTTGCTCCGGAATCTTATTTTTCACACAATGTAAGTCATACTGAAAAAATAATAAAATAATAATATTATTTTGAATGGTGGTTAACACCTAGACGTTGTACTAGAGATAATGAACCTAACTAACTATATTTTTATTAAACATGTTTTCAAATGTTTTTAAACTTATCCAATAAAAATTAGAGGCTTAAATGAGAATGAATCCAATTTGAATCTTAAATACTCCATAATTTTTAAAAGGTAGGTTTACCACCTTTTGATGGCGACACCATTTTAATTAAAGTTTTTTTAACTTTTATATATTTCATTTGAAAAAATAAACTTCTTTTTTATAATGGGGGTATCAAAATTTTCTTTGGTTAAATTTTCAGTATTTTTCTAAAAAAGTTCATTTTTTAATTAATAGTGAAAAATACTGCATTTTATGTCAAAACAGTATTTTCATCTTTTTTATTTAAATAATTAGATTTTACTTTTAATTGGATTTACAGTGTAATTGTATTATATTTTTATCATTTAATCCAAATTTGGACATTGGAAGTAATTTTACTTAGAAATTGGACATAAACACATGTCAATGTTTTGTAGTTTTTATTTCTTGAAAACACGCTTTCTGGTTTTGACAATGGGAAATAATTTAAAATTAATTTCTTCCAATTCTATGTTTTGAATTTGAAAAATGAATTTTATATTTATAATCAAGAGGTCCATATTTTTCAAATAGGTATTTTTTATTTTTATTCATTATCAATAGTAGTTTCATTAAATATTCTATTTATAATCGTTAAAGGGTAAATCTGGAAAATAAAGGTAAAAATAATATTATAATAATTTTAAATAACCATTAAACTAGTCCTAACCCAATGGGATGAGATATTTATGACCATGGGTATCCTTGGGATGATTTTAGGACCCTATAGAGCCACTTTCCTCTCAGAATGACATTTAATTATTTTTAATTTAATGTTAAGGAAAATGTATCATTAACATAAATATTTTACTAAAAAAATTATATGGGGTTATATAAGTGATCTCATTGACTATATATAATAATTATAGATATAAAAATATTATATACATCATCTAATTTTATTAATAATTTTTATTCATCTAATAAATAAATTTATCTATGAAGCAGTGATGATGTAGTGATTGCTTCATTAATGAATCATTCAAATAAATGATATTATAAATGATAAAATAATTTTAATTTGGTTATATTTATGTCATCCATGATTTATTTTTATAATAGTTACATGCAATATTTCTATTAATAATTTTTTTCTACGTAATCAATTATTATGGATTTTTAAATAATGTCATGATATGAATTGTGTCAAAATTGATATAATTCACATTCTAAAATATAAAATATTTTTATTAAATATTATAAAACTTCAAGAAAATATTAGACTTGTCCAAATAGTTATAATAAGTGTAATATTTTATTATTCATTCATATATGTGATATTATTCATGTTTTTGAAACGATTTTTATTCTCAAAGTGTTAAATGCTTGATAAAACGGTAAGAGTACAAAAGGGTTAAATAAAAAAAGATAGGGATTAAAAAATATCCAAAACCAATATTATTAATATTTTATTGTTTTATTTAGACTTATATTAATCTTATATTTTATCTAAATGAATTTTGACTCACTTATAATCGAAATATAATTTATAATAAATTAATAATTCAACACATTCCTTAAGTTCCCATTCTCCCTCTTATAAAATGGAACCACATCTAACAATTAAAAAAACCTCTAAATCCCCTTGTCTTGTCCAAAATCTTCCCAATTTATATACCAACATCACTATATTCCTCCTTGAATCCTAACCTTTGGAAAAAGTCAATTTAATAAATCCATATGGCACAAATAAAAAGGAGTTACCCGAATTAGCGGTAACGCCTTCTCTCAGATTATTTTCTTTTATTTTCCTTATCCACTCCTTATTATACTCTTATTAATTGAATACATAACAACACCAGTATACCCAATATAATATGAAATTCACTTCCAAACACCTCCTTCTAATGGATACAAACATACAGTTTCCCTGTACGACAAACTACTGCCTCAAGAAACGATGATTGTTCAATTTTTCCCTACAACATCTCATGGTGTCCATTATGACATGACTTTATTTAAATGTGATATATATATTGTATTCATATTTTCTATAGGATTATGTATTTTTCATTTATATCATACCATTTTGGTTTCCAAAATGGGTAAATACGATAATTATTTTTTGAGGAATCACGGACTACCACCCCCTCAAAGTGATTTGACGTGATTATGATATACACAGAACATATAGATGATAGAATTAATGAACATATGAAACATATATAACATAGATATTATACTGGAATTATAATGTTCCTTTTTATCATTTAGTTTACATTCCATTAAAAATGAAAAATTAAATGAATGTAGCATTCATGCGTACGTACTTCTTACCATCTCCATGAATGATGCTTTTCATTTTCGTATATACAAATGTTATGGACTATTATAAATACATATATACATGATATAAATACATATATACTGGATATATATTATATTTAAATCATGAATACAATTCTGAAGATAACCTACTTTTGACCACATGGACAATTTGTAATTATAACAAGATCATTTTTTACTCAAGTACCGAACATCAACAAAGAAACCGATATGAACATGAATAATTGTATGATTGTGATAGAAAGATAATAAGTGATATAAAAGGAATAATAAAAATTAAAATGGTTTGTAATCATGAACAATTAACTTATGTTTATTATTTAGTGAAATAAAGAACTAACAAGACATGCAGAACACAAGGTAAGAGACTTAGTCTCAATCTCCTTTCATTGAGCCATATTTTGATTTATACATGACATTATTTTATATGGTGTATAAAACCATTTTAATTTTAATTTAATTCAAATGGAATATTTTTAATATTTATCATTTTACTAAATTACAAAGGGACGTTTTGTTTTTAATGTACACAGTGACAAAGACCTTTCCGCCACTGTGAACATTATTTGATATTTGGATTCCTCTACAAGATGTAGTGATTTTAAAGGGAAAATAAATATCATATACCATTTTTATATATTTTTGTATTGAAAATGGTTTTGATAATGGATTTATTATGTCAATATATTGAACTGATAACTTATGATTAAAATTTAGAAATGTTACCTTTTCCTTTATGTTTTATAACTATGTTATGTTTATTGGGAATTATTTACCTTTACGGGTGGTTCCGTGAAAAACCTATAGTGTGTGAGACCGAGAGAGATCTTCAATGCATTGGGTAATTTAACAGAGGTAAATGTTAATGTTTCTCCCCATATATTTAGGTAATATATAGTAATGGTAATTCCAAATGTAACTCCCTATATTGTTGTGAAATATACAATGTAAGTATGAAATGGATTCCACAAGTTATCTTTAGTATTTGCGATTACTATGTGTTATTCATAAATCATATGATTTCATGAGGTATATTAAAGAGATTATGTTTTGAATATATTGATTCATGCATGTTTCCTTTCATTATTTTATAACCCTTACAGATCTTTTTATACTCATCCCATGTTTTTGAAATTTTTTTCATCGGGTATAAGGAAGGGTAAGAGAGATGAAGTATTCAAGAAGATTTATATCCAGAAAAGAACTCTTGTTTTATTTAAGGAGTTTTATATTTATGAAAAATGGTGATAGTGTAGAAGTGGTTAACTATTAATACTAAAGTTGTTATGTAATGATTAAGGCTAGTGACTTATAGGAAATCGGTCACCACTAAGGATGAACAACCCTCAAACGATTCACAGACATACGATTCACCATCAGAAGAGTTATTATTGAGATGCGTCATTATTGAGATGAGTCATCATTGGGAGGAGTCACTACTAAACATAATTCACCACTATATCCGAACTACCATCATATGACTACCTCCATTCATAATCATCGTTGTCCTGACTCACCGCTAGACATGAGTCACTACCATCCTGACACATCATCTCTATTTACGTACATTTAAATTAAATGATCCCAAAGAATATGTTGTTGATTTTAATGGAGATTATTATTTTAATTATAATCGTTAAATATTTTGGGGAACATTCAATGATGCGGAATCATAGTATGAGGAAGTGTGGATTGTGATTATGTTTATTCAAACATAATCTCCTCCCTATTGAACTATATATTCAAATTAGTTTTAACTCATTTTCACATACATATATACATACACACATACTGTGATGAATAATAGGATAGTATTCTTTATTTATATAGAAGGATCATTTCATAAGATCTTAGAAATTGAATCGTTAATTAGTTTCAATTAACAAAGAGTGGAGTACATAGATCATAAGAATCTTTTCCTACAATTATAAAAAATAGAGCTTACAAAACACAATTTTTTTTGTGATATTCAATAGGATGACTTTAGTTCCTCTCTAATATACACCCGAACAATAAAAATATTCTAATAAAATTAGAACAATAATATTTTTTTGCTTCTTTATACACGATATTTCTATTTCATTCTTTTACATTTGAGTAGTGTTTCTTTAACCCTATTTATTAAATACACATTATCTTCTAGGATATAATTGGAAGATATAATATATATTATTCAATTAGTTTTAAATTGTCTTCCAATGGTGTTTTGGAAGAGGCCCTTTTGTGGCATATGTTTATTTTGTTCCCATGGTTATTGTGGAAGTGATACCTACATGGTCTAGATAGTTTGTTAGCTATTTTCTATTTACCAGATACTGATTGTGGATAATGATTATATTTATATAATATTCTCAAATGGTGGTGAATTACAAGTGGAGGGGATTAGGACTCAGTTTAATACTGAACCCCTTATTTTAATTCCACTATGTTTTTTTTTCATTTCTAATCATTAAATTGAATTTGTTTTACACTATAAAAAAGAACACTACATTTATAGTTATTCTTAACTATTGTTTATATAATATTTTGATTAAATAAATTAATTTTAAAAGATAAATTAATTTTCATACATTGTTTTAACTGATACATAATCACACTTTGGGAAATATTTTAAATGATTGGAATTTATATCGATATGATATTTTGGTTAACTATGAACTTTTAATTAATTTGGAGATTTTATTTAACCCTGTTTATAATACAAATTTTCTTTGGGAACTCAATTCACCCACTCTTGAGTTACTCAATCCAAGTAAAATATTTTATTCTAAATAATTATATTATTTAGTGAATGCAACCACATCACAATTATTTTCTTCACAATACATGAGAAAAAGTAAAATGAATGATGAAAATTGAATTATTTTTAGAAAATCTTATCATTTTTGAGTTAAAATTCAAATTGAAGAAATTAAAAGTAATATAATGAAATATTTAAGTGTTAAACATTTATAATAGATAATATACCGTTCTATAGAATCTAAATGAATTAACCAGTTTTTAGCTATGATTTTGATGTTATATTTAAACCAAAAATTTTAATAACTTATGTGTATGAGATTATTTCTTTTTAAGGTTTTAGGTGATTCATACGACTCATGGATTTATTATTCATCATGGTTTTATTAACTACGTTAAAGATATATACTCCAAAAAAGTGTGAAAAACCATTAGTTTATTTGTAATTAAAATACATGTATGTTCATTATTTCTTCATTTAATTAATTAATGTATATATGTGGTTCATATGTCATAGTATTTAGTGGTTATTTCTAAAACCTTTAGACACGTTTTATTCCCACTAAAATCTAATAGAGTTATCAAATTCAATTTCATTTTATTTAAATTGAATATTTGATGGTTTTTAATAATTAGTTTTAATAAAATCATGATGTGGTGTATATAAAAAAAATATATTATTTAATGAAATAAAATTAAAACCAATATATGATTTATGAAATACACAATGCTTTATGAATAATTTATTTATATCAAGTTGTAGTTTTAGAAATTCGATAAAATAGATCATCATAAAAATATGTTTCCTATGTTGTGTTTTTAAATGAAAATCTAATTGGGTATAAGAATTATATTATCATACAAGAACCGAAGACATGATTGAATAAAACTACCTCAGTGTGGAAAAATATTCCTTAGGAGGATTCTATGTGAATTGTCTTTAGTAGGATGAAAACATCATGGTTTATATTTGTAATGTTTTTCTCATGTGTTAAAAAAGTTACCATGGTGTTATGAAAAACAAGATTCGATGATATGATTTATTAATATTTTTTAAAAAAATTCTTAAAATAATTAATCGTGATAGGTCGTATGGCCCACACATTATCTCGGAAGTGATTAAACAATAAAAATTTGATTTAATGTATATGATTTATGTATAAATACTATAATATAAATGGTATTTGTTTATGTTTTTTAAATTTTTCCCATATTCCTTGTATTAAGGGCCTTAAATTTTAGTATGTTACCTATAGGGCTTATATCACACATGTATTAGGGTCCTTACATTCGGTGAAACCTAAAGTCTTTACACATTATTTATTTCTTAATGTCCTTACACATTGTGTTTTGGATTGTAGCCCTTATATAGAAATTCCATTCATCGGGGTTCTTTCCCCAAACAGCTGGGATCCAATCATCATTTTTTTAACTTTTCTTGAGGGGAATAAAATATTCCCATTATTTAAATAAAATGTTGTTATGTTAAAATTATATAATAATATAGGAGTTTTTTTAAATTAAAAAATATGGATAAATATAAAAGTGTTTATGTTGTTAAATGGAATATTCACATATAATAAAATGATTTGGTTATATAAGTGTCTTATTATCATAAATAATTAATATAAATAAATTTTTTTTGGTATATGAGATCAAATTTTAAATAAATACTAAATATAATACCTTAAAAAATTTAAAATTGGTTAAATTAATTTTTTAGAAAATTTATATATTAATGAATTTTAAAGGTTAATATTTTGTTGAGAATAATTATTTTTAATATGAATAAGTTCATATATTTCTAATAGAAAGGATAAAATATAAAATATTTATATTTTTGATATAAATATATAGTGTTTATATTTATATTCTATATTATTTCTATAAATTCATATCTACAAATTGTTTATAATTTTTTTTTGAAATTATCATAAATTTATCACTTAAGTCTAAATATTTAAACTGTCCATTCAATAATTTATTCCATATAAGTGTAATACAATTATATATAGTGTGACTATATTATAAATGGATATATGTATTTGTTGAAATTATTTGGAATAATTCTTATAATTATCATACCTTTAATATAAATTCTAACAATCTAAGAAATAAAAGATATTTAATTTGGTTATCAAGATAATGAATTTTTTAGGCAATAAATTTAATAATAAATGATATTAATGATTTATTGCTAATATGATTTATAATTTTATTATAATTACAGTCACTATTGAGTATTGATATGTGGATTAAAAGACCGTTGGATGGACTTTCGACTAACATGTGATCTTAGGTTCTAGTTTAAGAATTTGGTAATTAACTTATTGTGCCACCATACTTTATGTTGCATGAATTGTTATTTCACATGATTATAAAACATTTTAAAAAATTAATTCATGCCCCATTTACATGAAATACATTTGGATATGAGTATATATGTGGATAACAATATTAAAATAGGTATAAGGATCCTGAAATTTCTATGGAGAGGGGGTGGGGGTGAATTAGTAAATCAATTTGTTTTATATTTCCTAATTTAATTACCTCCATGAATGGTTACAAAGAATAAATTTAATGATACATTGATTTCATTATCATTCAATACTACATTTCAAAGTGTTTAATCACTCAATTCAAAAACATATCAGAAAAAAATTAATCATTGTTGGCTCAAAAATTTACATGGTTCACCATTCAATATTAATGGATATATCATTATATTTATCTAAAAAAACCTTAATCAAATGATCCTCTAAGATAATTTTTTTTTGAATTTAGAAAGTATTATTTTTTAAATCATGTGATTAAATATTTCACCATCAAATTATTATGTGCTTCTTTATAGTAGAAGACAAATCACAATGATTAAAACCAATGTTGATTATTTAACATTCAATGAGAATAACTGAAATGATGTCAATATGGTGTCTTCTATTATCCTTCAACTTGATAACTAAAAAATTGAAATTTAGTAACCAAAATCTTCATCAAGACCACCAAACATCTTCATCAAATTGTTAACTATAAAATAATGATAAAATATGGATAAGAGTTGATTTACGTAAAATGAAGATAAAAAAGGTGGTTGGAGATAAGAATAGACCATGTTCGATGAATCTACATCAAGAACACATGCACTGAGAACAATTCTTAGATTAAAAACCCTTGATGTAGGTATTTCATAGCACTATGATTCGGAAAATAAAAAACTGTGATTAAAAAACCAAAATCAGTGTTCCTACAATCACAAAAGACATTCAATAGAATACATCCATCATGAATCTCAAATAACTAAGAAAATATTCAGAATTATAATACACACCTTATACTTGGATCATTCGTTGGTGAAGATTGTATCCAAATCGAGTTTTTTGGTGATTCCTCGACGTTGTTCATGAATGATGGCACTCAGATAACAAAAAACCTTTCTCAACATATTCTTATAACTCTAGGGTTTATAGATCCGCACTATATATTGAATAAAAAATATGTTTAAATAGAATATACCCAATAGTTTGTAACATTTTTATGAAAATACCTGACACTGGGGTTGGTTTCCGGAAATGTTGTTAAATTGTAAATAATAGAAATCCATTAGTAAAACAACAATTTTAGAAGAAATGAAAATGCTAAGATTATCATCTAATACTCTATTTATGATATATAGGCAATTATTCACCAAAATTAGGACACAGTTAAACTATAATACATTATTTTAATAAATAATAAATGAATATATGTGACACAATAACTTATAGAATATCTCAGTATCCCATTTTAAAAATATTAATTTATATTTCTTAAAGGTTAGAATAGTTAAAAAATAGGATTACTACATCCTCCCCACCATCATGGATTCTCAACCCCAAAAGAACAACATAATTGATAATATTTGGGTACTATTATTGTATTTTATTCTCATTCTACCATGAGATCTTGTATTTTTTTCCATACATCCAAATGATATACACCATCCACCAAGAACATCCAAGAATAATTCACTCAAAATAGTCCTTGTGTGCATTTGGGTACTCTAAAATGGTTCACTATATTCTATTCTTGACTAAACCAAATCAATTTTGTGTTTCAGGTCATTGATGAATCTTTTCTACTATGATATTTGGAAGATTTCATGCACCTTGTCCAACTAGGGGGGTGATTTCAAGAACTAATAACCCTCACCCAGATTGTACAAGATCAAGAATAAACCGATTATCAAAAAATATAGCTTACTTCCCCAAACAAATATTCATAAACTTCTCTATGAAGAGTCCTTCAGGAAAAAATGATCTCTCTAAAAAAGTCTAAATTCCTCAACCATGGGTCAATATAGGAAGTTTATGTTATTTCATTGGCCATCATGTACTCTTAGGTCTCTTAAATGTTTTATATCATCACCCACACTGACTTTATCCCCATTAGTGATGACTCTCCCACCTCCTCCCAAAAAAATGGGTGACCTATATGGTCTCTCGTACATGTCACTGAAAGCATCCATAAAAATAGTGAATTAATCAATTTTACTTTTTATTAAAAAAAAAAGGGAAATAGATCAAATAAAATATATATTAAATAAAATGCACAAAAACTCATTCTATTCTTGAGAATCAGAATGGTTTTCTTGATCTGGAAAATAGTATTTGGGTGGAACACTGCAGTCACCAACAATTGGGTCTCAAAAAACATCTACAAGGTACACTAAAACTAGGATGTAAATCAAGAATCTTGATTATAAATTATCATTGAGTGTATCCCATGTATTTGAGTAATGTCATACTTGTGAAAAAGTCCCAAACATTTCCTTGAATATTGTTCCAAAATAGTATGGATGTTGGAAAACATGGATTGTCTATTGATGATCACCCTAATATAATCATGACTTCACACAGATCTAGGTATCCATGTCATGAAATCTATAAATATTTAACCTCACATCCACTCCAAAACCTAAAAGGGATAGTCTAAACATTGTATAACCAATTTCTCTACCATTACATGATGTTTGGTGTGAAACTTCACTCCTTATTGACGGGACTTTGAATTTAATTTCACTATTGTTATATTTTTTCTAGTAAATGGTCAATGGATGTGGTTACATGGAGTTATAGAGGCTTTGAGAGTGTTTTGGGGGTTGAAGTACTGAGTATATTGAAAATGTAAGTTACATCATTGGGCTCACGCTTAGTGTATAGGTGATACAATTTATACACTACAAACATGTGAAATGGATAGTTCAGAACATATATCCTTTAATAATGAATATTTTATATGAATCCACGGAAAACCTATAATAAATTATTATGGTGTTTTACATGGATGGTGCATAATTTACATAATTGTGCGACCAAACCGTAAATAGAATGAATCTTAAAATAGAGTGCATCAAATCTTTTGTTCGTGTATTACAAAATTATATAACTAAAACATGTGTGCAATTTTTTTTAAAATAATGGGAACCAAACAATTGGTACATGATTTGATGAAAAATGCAACTAAATCATGTTAATTTATTAGTGTCAAAAAATAAGAAAATTACATATGTTCCCATATTATTTATAATTCCCTAAACCCTTATTTTCTTTAATATATTTAAATCAAAATCCCCCAACAAACCCCTTCCTCTTTAAAACTCTTCATTGGTTAATCTTTATTGTTTGTCCATGGAAGAAAGTGTTTCTTATCCCTATAGCATGATATAGGTGAATCCATCCTATACCATCCTCCATTATCTTTTTTTCCCAACATAGCAGTCTCATGAAGTCCCTGTCCTATTTCATGGTTTTCTTCCACTTTCAATTTTATCTCTATTTAATCCCCAATAAATGGGAAATATTAATCATGTATTCTTATAAATTTATATGGTAGGTTATATCTAAACATTACCTCAAGTATTACATTATTTCTAAGAACAAATGTTGTGTAGTCTGGGAGACCTATCATGCTCTTCAACTGATATATAATTCTATGTTTTAATTCATGAATTTCAGTGTAATAATTTGACATTGAGATTTTAATTTCGATTAAATGAAAGGAAACCTATGTGGATTCCTTGGAATTAGTTTTATCATGAAATTTAATAAATCAATTAATGAAACCAGCGATGGTAATATTGAATAATAAGAGGGAAATTGTGAATTGATAATAATTACCTTTTTATAAAGGCGATGATATTTAGTGACATAGTCAAAATAATATTTTCCTGAAATTTTAGATAATATGTAGTTTTTTTAATTTATGTGTTTGTTTATGTTTTAAACAAAAAATGTTTTATCTTGAAATTATATTTTAAATGAAAATTTTACCATTAAATTTTATGAAATGACATGATCACATTTGATTGGATTAATGTCATGGTTCCAAGGAAAATAAATATAATTCCTATGATCGTTTATCCTAAGGGTGGATTTCCTATTGATTCGAAGATGGTATTTCCTAGGGGTGGATTCTCAAGATTTATGTAAGGTTTATTTTCCCAAGTTATATTCATTCTTTTGGAGGGGTATAGTTCATTGGGTGGTAACCCGGATTTGAGGAAGTGTATATTTAATCAATTGTATTACATTTTTTTAAAAGACATCCATCAAACAATATTGGTATGTGCAATTATAGGTTTCAATTTAGATCCCTTGGATTGATAATGTAATTTATTTATTTATTTATTTTGTAGTTATATATATTTGGAGCTTCTTTGTGTAGTTTACTTAGGATATACATATTTATAAAAACCATTGGTGGTTTACTATTTGTTAGTATTCACACCTTTCTAGGACCACTATGAATATTCAAACAAACACCATGGTTCTTTGACATGAAGGGAAAGGCACATATCACTAATGCATGATTTGGATATTTCAGATGAAGTTTGGGGGATTGTGACTAAGCTTGCATTCAGGACAAATAGTGTGGAGCCTTCTAGTTGTGATTGTTTTTGTTATTTTTGGATACTGATATACAAGATTTTCCTATGTCGTTCAATAATATGCATGATTTACTATCATTAATATTTTAGTCATTTTGTTATATCATTTTATATGTATATTATTTTTTCATATTTCAAATACGTATGTTTTCTATATCTATTAGGTTGTTTGAAATTTTTATTAATTTAACATTTATTTATACTCTTATTAGAGGGTTTAGTCTCTTCATGTAATTTCATTAAAACCTCCCTGGTAGTTGGTAACCTCTGGTGTACAAGGAGGCACAAATCAGTCCTTGAAACCTACAGATCTTCTTATTGTTTAGTGATCTTGTTGAGGATGGTCTTTAGAAACTTGTACCAATTATCATTATTGGGAATGACTATTTGGGTTTGGTAGATAATAGAAATCGAGCTGTAAGAACTTGGTATGGAACTCATTCGTACATGTACATATGCCACATGTAAACAAATTCCAAATTTTCAGGGATGGGATTTCTGTTTTTTATTTTCACCATTAACCTATATAATCTTGCATGACACACATGGTTTTGGATTTATTATTTATGGTGTTTATATCTATTGGATAGAAAAAAAATTGGGAATGTTCTCATGAATCATATTATGGATGTAGATTATTGGTTATATTCCATATGACATTGCTTCCATAATTTAAAGTGCATAACTAATTTACATAGAATTTTATCATATAGATTTATTGTGGAATATTATAAAATTGTAACACCCCATGATTTCATAGTATGTTTCTTCTTCAAAGTAATTCAGTAACTTGCACTATACACAACGTTGAGTTCAAGTGCACCACCGTTTACCAAACTAGTCATTCAAAAGCGGTTATGAATAGTATTAACTGAATTTTGAACTTCATATAATCATTATGATTTTAGAATCCAAATTATGAGTTTCTTACACAAAATGTAAGAACAAATTCAATTTTTTAGATAAATGAAGTGTTATTCAGAAAATGCAATTTTACCGCCTTTTGAGGGAAAAGACTTTTTAAATCCAATATTGGAAAATTTTATATATTCAATATGACTAAATAAACTTCTTCTGTAGAATCGGGAGATAAAAATATATTTTTGATAAATATTTTGTATTTTTCAAATAACATTCATATTTTGGTGAATAGTGAAATATACTAAAATTTTAGTTAAAAACTAATTTTTTAATCGCAATAATTTATAATGTTAAATTATAAATTTAATGGTTTGGAAATATAAATCGATTATATTTTTACTATTTAGTCCAATTCTGGTCATTGTTAATTGTTTCTCTTTAAAATTGGACATAATCAAGTGTCAATCTTTTGATAGTTATTATTTCTTAAAAATACACCTTTTGGTTTTGACAACGAGAATTAATTTTAAATTAATAAATGAAACTTATATGTTTTGAATTTGGTAAAATAGACTTTATTTTTGAACTTATAATATTGAAATTATCTTAGGGTGAATTTTCGGTATTTTTCTGAAAACATCCAATATTTGATGAATAGTGAATAACACTAAGTTATAGTTAAAAACCAAATTTTTATTTGAATAATTATTTATTTTATTTAAATTAATTTTTCTCAAAAAATTATACATATTACCTATATAAGTTCAATTTATTTCATTGGAGTCAGTTTAAAATAATTTTAGATATATAAAAAATTTATCTAACTTTTCACCATCTTTTAGCCATCTCCTAAGAGAATTTTCAAATTCACATAAAACATAATTTTATCGCATATTTGAGTTTAATATAAAAAATCCGAGAGACATGGTTAATATCAAGGAGAAAAATGTGATTTAATAAGATAAAAATAATTTTTGGTGAATAGTATCTTTTGACTTATTTAATGCGGTTAAAGATAAATAGGGTAATTCAAGGTAAAAAGAATATTTTAATAATTCAAAATTACCTTAACACATGTTCTAACATTATTTAATGAGTAATGGCTGACTATGGGCATATTTGGGTCATTTTTGGGACCCCATGGATCCACTTATGAATGATAATGACACTTTAGATTAATTAATTAAAAGTAAAAGTAAAATTGACATAACAAAATTTAGTAATTATTTTTTATATGGTGTTATATAATTAATATTTTTTACCATAAATATTCATTAGAAATCTAAGATGATTTCCTACATAATGTTATTTTATTTATAATTTTTAGACATTAAATAATTAAATTTATTTATGACACAATGATGATGTAGTAACTACATTATTAATGAAAGAATCAAATAAATGGTATTATAAATATTAAAATTAATAAAATTTCAAAGTTTTTATGAAATTAAAAAAATTTCAAGGTTAATATGACATGTCATGGATGACTAAATGTATCTTGTTTGAAGTAATAATGTTTTTATGACTTTCATAAAAACAAAATACCAAATAGTGTAAAAATTGACATAAATTAATATATAAAACAAATACTATATTATTTTTTGATATAAAGTTCATAAAAATGTAAGGTTCGGCCAAAGGGATTAAATAAAATTATATATGTTATTAATTAGCCACTTGAGGTTCTCTTGGTAGTTTAGAGTAGATTTATTAACCATATAGAGTAACAATACCGGAAGACATGGTAAAAGTTAAACTATTTAACTAAGAGTTAAATATAAAAGATAAGGTTAAAATGGTAACCTAAAATTGTCTAAAACCTATTGGTTGTGTGGATTTATACCCATAACCACCTATGTCTCGACATAAATTCATTTGTGATCATTATAAAACGAATATGATTGTATAATAAATTAATACTTTAATCTTTTTCTAAAGTGACCCTCACCCCTCTTATAGAAGGGCACTTCCCCTTCTTCAAAATTTACACCTCCAAAGCCATTTGGATCAGACAAACCCTGACCAAATACCCTCAAAACTATCCTAGAATCATCCTAGAGGCCTTAATTTGGTCATAAATCCGTCCTATAAATCCATTTTGATCAAATAAAAATGAAGAACATGAAGAAGAAGTAATGATTTCGCCACCCTCTTTCATGATCTCTTATTCTTCCACTTACTCTTTCTTTGTTATTTTCATTATAAAATAATAACTCCAGTTTCTTCTATATGATGTCATTTTAATATAAATATGTAACAACTATATTCATTATTATATCCATCTTATTAATGATAATGTCACCATGCGTGCGTACGGACGACTTATTGTCTCCACGTCATTAGGTAATTTGTTATTCAACACTATGTTATTTGGATGGATATAATGATGATTAATATGTATATAAATAATGAAAATACCATCCTAATGTCTCTGTTAAATTCATATACCAACTAATTCAACACCATTGATGAAATTTTATTGTCCCTCGTGAGTACATAAGGATTACCGTCTCCACGACGCGATGAGATTCATTTCCATGTTCACCATTCACCGACGATTATAAAAATATATATTACTAATTAGTATGTAATATATGAAATAATAATTCAACTGGATATATATATATATATATATATGTAATCCCATATATATTATTCACTTAGTTCCATTCTTTTCGATATGAAAACGAAAACAACGTTTATGCGTATGAACAGATTGTTGTCTCCCTAAACAATGTTTTTCATTTCATATATATGTCTATTATACATATTTATATTCTAAATATATATGATATATAAATCATCATTTATATTCTGGAAGTATTTAAATCATTATCTAAGTGATAAAATCAAAAGATACAAGTTATAACACGTACGATAAAGAAAGCGATTATTACCTGAAATGTTAATTTAACATGGAAATTTTTATTAAATGGGTTGTATAAAGTCATAAATGAATCATGTATGATATCATAAATATTAATATGGTTCTGGTATAATTGAATAACATTCTATGATCTTCATACCGGCGATTAAAAATACCCTTGACTAATGGAAAGTGCAAGGTAAGGGTTAATTTCTCAATCTCATTATTATCTGAGATTGTTTATGTGAAAGTATTGACTGGGACATTTTTATCATCCGTGTTCATGTTTAATATAAATGATTTCAAAATGAATATTTTAAGGATTTGTGAATGTTACACGTTTTCAAGATCAGAATTTTAAATGTTTAAAAGATTTATCTTTCTAAATCTTTTTAATTAATGTCCACATTTTCAAAATGATTTTAAGGATTTATTTAAATGGACATGAATATTTTGAAATGATAATTCTTTTCAAAAGTTTCAATGTGGTATGGGACAATTTTATTCAAAACTCTCTTTAAAATTACTTCCTTTATAAATGTGTGACTTTTAAATTATTTTACAAAAAATATATTTCTCTCAAAATGTTTTACTCATAATTTTCATCTATGTCTGTATCCTTTACTAGATAATATGTTTGATTGAGGATGATTGATTATAATACAATCATACATGTTGTATTGAATGAGTTATGATATGTTTGACTATGGATTTTCTATTTTTATACCACTCATGGTTTATGGTTAATGTAATGATATTTCATATGCTAGTTTAAATACAAATGTTTATGTTATGTTTCAACTTTTTCATATGAGGAATGTAGTGGAATTAGTAAGTGATGGGTGGAGCCTGCTATAGCTCCTCGATGCATCGATAAATCTCATGAGAAAAACTAGTGTCTTGGCACAAGGCCTTGACAAAAATTTTATTTGTAGTATTGGCACAAGGCCTTGACTATGTGGTAATGATGCCCGACATTAGGCATTCCCTCAATATGAAATTAGTTATTACATGTGATTATTTGATTAGTAGAATATCCATGTGCATTTTTATATGGTAAATTTTGATTTATTTTTCCCATATTATGTTCAAGTTTAGTTTTAAAAAGGCTATTGTTTTTATCACAAATTATTCCTAAAAAGTTTATAGATTTCTCTAAATTATTTACCCTTTCTGAGCGTCTAAGGTTACCCCATTCTATGATATATTTTTTCCAGGATTCCAAGATGTGTATTGAGATTGATATGCAGGGTTAAGCTAAGAGATTAATGGAGTTCATAAAGTCTTATTTATGTTGTGTTGTATGTTATAAAGTGTTATGTACCATTCATGTATGTAATATATTTTCGGAGACTGCTAAACTGATCAGTCCTTCATGAATTGATTCCTTGTAATCATGCCAATGTATTAAAATAATGCACCGACTCTAGGTAACTAGGTTCGGGGCGTTACAGTTGGTATCAGAGGAAGTTTAGAAATAACCTTGGAAACTTGATTTAGATAAACTCTAATTAGAGCATAGTACCTTAATATAAACTTTGAAGATTAGAATAAAATAATATCTTAGAATTTTGGTAATGTAACGATTTTGTGTGTTTTCCCAAGAATATACATCCATGTCTGGATACAAGAAGGTAGAGGTGGCTCTAGCATAGATTTACCTAGGGGTAAAACACAAAAACACCGCTTTGAGCTAGACTCTAATGAGAACTAGCGCACGACAACGGGCCTGGATTCACTTTTGGTTACGACGCTCCTGGGGGATATGCTTAGGATAATTATAGATTTCTTTACAAACCACGATGAAGGGTTTATATGTATATACCTCCTAAAATAAAATATTTTTATGATTATGGATTATATCCATAAACTACTAAATTTACATTAGGTATTTTACAAGTTTGGAATTATTCATTGTAATACACAAACTGACCTAGTGTATGACATTTTTTAGAAATGGCGCCCAGTAGAAGGAATGTGAATTCCAGCAATATGTATGGTCCAAAGAGTAAAAGGATCAAATATTTCATAGTATTTAGAAAAAATTTAGAAAGGAAATTTTATCCCATGTATTCTCAACATATGAAGAAATAGTATCATGTGTTAATAAGATATGTAAGGAATTCTCTAAGTCCTATGGGTTTAATGGGAAGCCAGAGAAGAAAAGGATGGTAGAGAGAAATGTGGATAAAGGGAAGAAGGGAAAGAAGGATTTTCCAATATGTGATAATTGTGGCAAGAATCACCTTTGTAATTTCTTGAAAGGAATTAGAGTTTGTTATGTGTGTGGAGAAAAAGGACACCATGTACATGATTCTATGGATAAGAAAAAGGTTTCTTGTGTACAATGCTTCATCTATAAAGAGTTGGGTCACTATGAAAATTAATGTCCAAATCATCAGAGTATACCCCAAATGTTGTTATTGGATAATAATTACATTATGATACTACCTCGGATGAATATTAATGACTACTATTCTTATGTTGTTATTATAGAATTATTTTATTTGAGTGTTGTATCTATAGTATACTGGTTATATGAATTAGTGAGATAAATAAGGATTATACTACAGTACTATATTATTGTTGATTTGAGATTATATGGTTCTAAGAAAAGTGACTTAATTGTAAGCTACACTTTCGGGAAAATACATGGTTAAAGGAAAGGTAATCCTTAATATGGTCATGATAATGAGGTAGTGATTTTGGAATAAGAGATGGTCGATTTGGATAAATAATATAGGATATTCTTGATATCCTTGAAACTGATTATGATTTGTATATTCCATAAATGTTGGAGTTTCCTACTTTTTTGGATAGAAGAAGTATGCCCAGTATTCTATAATAAATAAGGGAGCATGAATGTAATCAATAAGGTTTTATGGTAATTACGGATGTTTCGGTGTTTTAAAAGAATACATGAAGAAGGCGTACACATGTTATTACCTAGAAATAATGATCTTCATTGTGTTTAACTTCATTATAAATTTTGGACTGAAAGTTTGGATATAGGTAATTTGGATATGTCTAATGGTTGGAATGGATTATGTTTTAAATTGGATACTATTGTTAAGGTTATTTTTGGATTGTTATAAAAAGGAAAACCCAAAGGTCGGGTGACAAATAGTCACGTCTGGTAGTGTCGCGAGACTTGAACCTGAAACCGTAGAGCGACATGGTGCATCACCTATGACTGGAATACATGATGTATTGGTTTGTATAATTTGGTTTTTTTAAAATAGTATAAAAAATGAATTATAAATTCATTATTTTGTGGAACCTTATGCGATTTGGTTAAATAGAATTTGATTTTTTTAAATCATTTAGAATGAAAGATGATTTTGTGGTAGGAATTAGTTGAAGGATGAAACTCTACTTGTCATGTATATATATTTATATAATTTTTTTTCTCTTATTATGAATAAATTTTATTAACCCAATTTCCGATGTGGGTTTTCCCACAAAGGTATTTTCTATTTTTATCATATTATTTTTGAAGAACAATTTCAAATTTCCAGGATGCAATTTATTAAAGGAGGGAAGAATGTAACACCCCAAGATTTCATAGAACGTTATTTCTTTAAAGTAATTCAATAACGTGCACTACACACAACACCGAGTTCAAGCATACCACAAGTTACCAAACAAGCCGTTCAAAAAAGGTTATGAATATTATTAACAAAATTTTAAACTTTATATAATCCTTATAATTTTTGAATCCATATTATTAGTTTCTTAGACATAATTTAAGATTACATTCAATTTTTTAGATAAAGGAATTATTATTTAAAAAATGCAATTTTACTACCTTTTGTGGGTGAACCGTTTTGAAATATAATATTTGACACTTTTAAATATTAAATTTGACACAATAAACTTCTTCTTTAGAATCGAGAGATAAAAATTTAGTTTTGATAAATTTTTTGTATTTTTCTGATAACTTTCATATTTTGGTGAATGGTGAAAAATACTGAATTTTAAATAAAAACAAGATTTTTACTCGAAATAATTTATATTGTTAAATTATACATTTTAATTCTTTGTATGTATAAATGGATTATATTTTTACCGTTTAGTCCAATGCTGGTAATTGTAAGTAATTTCACTTTGAAATTGGACATAAACAAGTGGGAATCTTTTGGTAGTTATTATTTCTTAGAAATATGCCTTTTGGTTTTGACAATGGGAATTAATTTTAAATTAATCAATGAAATTTATATGTTTTGAATTTTGTAAAATAGACTTTATTTTTTAATTTGGAATATCTAAATTAGCATAGGGTTAATTTTTAGTATTTTTCTGAAAGCTCTCCATTTTTTATGAACAGAGAAAAACACTGAGTAATAGTTTAAAACAAAATTTTTATTTAAATAACTACTTATTTTATTAAAATTAATTTATTTCAAAATAGTTACATAATACCTATATAAGTTTAATGTAATTAATTGGAGTCAGTTTATAATAATTTTAGATATATAAAATTTTTATTGAACTTGTCACCGTCTTTTACCCACCTCATAGGAGAATTTTCAAATTCAAATAACACTTAATTTTACCACTTCTATGAGTTTTATTTTGAAAATATGAAAGATTAGGTTAATATAAAAGAGTAAAATTTTGTTCAATAAGATAAAAATAATTTTTTGTGAATATCAACTTTTTACTTTTATTTACCGCGGTTAAAAGTAAATAAGGTAATTCAAGGTAAAAAGAAAATTGTAATAATTAAAAATTACCTTAACACATGTCCTAACATTATTTTATGAATAATGTCCGACCGTGAGCATATTTGGGTCGATTTTGGGACCCCATGGAGCCACTTGTGAATTATAATGACACTTTAGATTAATTAATTAAAAATAACGGCAAAAATGACATAAAAAATATTTTAGTAATTAATTTCTATATGGTGTTATATAATAAATCTTTTTATCTATAAATATTAATTAGAAATATAAAAATATTTCCTACATAATAGTATTTTATTTAAAAAATTTAGACATTAAATAAATAAATTTATTTATGACACAATGATGATGCAGTAATTGCTTTATTAGTGAAAGAATCAAATAAATGGTATTATAAATACTAAAATAAATATAATTTCAAAGTTTTTATGACAAAAAAGAATTTTCTAGTTTAATATGACATGTTAAGTCTATTTCAATGTATCGTGTTCTAAGAAATGAAGTTGTTATGACTTTCACAAAAGAAATACCATATAGTGGAAAAATTGACAAAAATTAGTATTCAAAACAAATACTATATTATTGGTTGACATAATATTCCCAAAAATGTAAGGTTCATCCAAAGGGCTTAAATAATATAATATATGTCATTAATGAGACACTTGAGGTTCACTTTGAAGTTTAGAGTAAATTTATTAACCATATAGAGTAGAATACAAGAAGACACGGTAAAAGTTAAACTATTTAACTAAGAGTTAAATCTAAAAGATAAGGTTAAAATGGTAACCTAAAATTGTCTAAAACCTATTGGTTGAGATAATTTAGACCAATAACCACCTAAGTCTCTAAATAAATGCATTTGGGACCATTAAAAACTGAATATGATTGTATAATAAATTAATACTTTAATCTTTTCCTAAAGTGACCGTCACCCCTCTTATAAAAGGGAACTTCCCCTTCTCTCAAATTAACACCTACAAAGCCATTTGAATCATCCAATCCCTTCACAAATACCCTCCAAACTATTTTCTAGGCGTTACCCCCTCTTGTCCCCCTCATTGGACCCCCCCCCCAAGGAAGGGATTCTTAAGCTTAACGTGGACGCTTCTCTCCCCAAGGATGGGCCTGTTGCTCTCGGCCTCCTGGATCAAAATCATCTAGGGCAGATCATTGCAGCAAAATATGAACCAAATAATGCCTTCTCAGAACCCGTAGTTTCTGAGGCCAATTCCATTCTTGTAGGGATGATGCTCACTGTGGAAAATGGATGGGCTGATATCATCATCGAGTCTGACTGCCTTTCTTTTATCAATGCTATTAACCACAACGACATAGGGCATCAAGCCTTTGGCTTCATCATTAGGATAATATGCTCCTTGCGCCAAATCTTTTCTTTCTGTACCCTCTCCTTTACCAAAAGGGAAGGAAATAATGCGGCCCATCAGCTGGCAGCCTCAGGCCCCTTCGATGTCAACTAGCTATTGTAGGACAATTTCCCTTCTTGGCTCTGCTTATGTACTGCTGCTGATATTCTTCATTAATATTAACCTTCCTTATTTTCAAAAAAATACCCTCCAAACTATCCTACCTTAATCCTAGAGGTTTTAATTTGGTCATAAAGCCAACCGAAAAAGCCATTTTGATCAAATGAAATGGAAGAACCCGAAGAAGAGGTAATAATTTCACAAAACTCTTTCAAGTTATCTTTTTCTTCCACTTACACTTTAACTGTTTTTTCCATTATAAAATAAAAAATCTAGTATCTTCTATATAAAATGAAGTTATTATAAATATGAAACAACTATATTCATTATTCTATCTATCTTATGAATGATAATGTCACCATGCGTGCGTACGTACGACTTACCATCTCCACGTCGTGGGGTAATTTGTTTTTCAACACTATGTTATTTTGATGGATATAACGATGATTGATATGTATATAAATAATGAAAAGAACATTTTAATGTCTCTATAAAATTAATATACCATCCAATTCCACACCATTAAGGAAATTATATTGTCACTCGTGCGTACGTATAGATTACCGTCTCCACGACGCGATGAGATTCATTTCCACGTTCCGCATTCATCAACGATTATAAAAATATATATTACTAATAAGTATGTAATATATGACATAATAATGATACTAGAGAGATATATTTATATAGAGACCCGAAACTTGACGTACATGGACATTACATTACTTTTGCGGAATAATTAGTACATAACAAAAACACACACACAAGGATCGTAATAGTTTAGTGTCTTTGGAAACTCGGAACGTAATCTTCTAATCGTGGTTAAAGATATTCAATATCTCCCATAAAGATCTTCCCTTTTTTTTACCTAGAACCTTTCTTTATATCCTGGGGAAAAGAAAACATAAAAGGGTGAGCTCAAATGCTCAGTAAGGGTAAACAAAAGAAATATTAATCACATCGTATACACAAGCACATAACTTTTGGAAATCTTAACCTGCAAAAGAGATCATAATTTCATAACATGGGATAAATCATGGCAGTGAAATGAAATCACAATAAGCATAACATAAAACATTAAACTTTGTGGCATACACACATAATCATAGAGAATAATTTCTTGTTAGTCATGACTCATTGCCAAGACTATCTTAGTGGACAAAGTCCCTTTCTGAATCGAGTCACCCTCATTTCAGTCCTGTTTTACTGAACCGGTATAACCTACCATTCCAGCCATGTCTATCTCATGAGATATGAAATCTTTACCCAATGCATTGGAGGGAGATATAGGTCCCACCCATCTTATAATGAATCCTTTCTTATGTGTGCCACATAATCATAACCCATACATCATAGCGTAACCCATGTAATAAAAATGGGATTCTTAAACAACATGACATCATAAAACAATCCATATAAGATAAAGGAATTCATAAAAATATTTCCATCACAACATAATAAAATCCATGTAATAATATGGATAAAAACAGAACCCTTTTATTATCTTAGATGGAAAATAATTTTGATAAAATACTTGAACTCCATTCTTGAGGAAAATACCCATTCCACTTCAAAAACATTTTTCCTTTCATAACATGTCATACGACTTTAAAATAAAATAAGTTGATTAAAAATAAACTTGAAAACTTGTAAAGGAAGCTTCTTGGAAATAATGTTTTAAAAATCCATTCATGCCGTATAAGTTAAAAAAAACATTCTTCGTACTTTTGTCGGAAAAGTCAAAAAGCACCTCGTATGAAAAACTTCAAAAGATTCCATTCATATTTTTTACTAAAAACTCACCGAAGGGTAAAATTGGATTTATAAAATTGTAGTTGGATGGAAATAATATTACATATTGAGGAAACATGGATGTCAATGATAAAATACACCCCAGTAAATACTTACGAATAAACAATCTCGGATAAAAATGAGATTGTGATAATTTCCCTTACCTTAGGTCCGACTTGCTTTGTAAGTGTCCGAACCTCCTGTATAATGATTTAAATCATGTTATTGACTTATTCCAGAATCATATTAATTTTTATTATATCATATATGGTCCAATTATGACTTTATATTACCCGTTATTTTGTAAATTCATGTTAAAGTAGCGTTTTGGGTAGAATCGTCTCATTTGTTGTTCGTGTTTTTAACTTGTAATTATTCATATGATTACTTAGATCATGATTAATTAATTCCATAATATAAAACACGATTTATATATATATATTCAGAATATACATATATAATAAATCAGTAAATGGAAAGAAATACACCGTTCATGGAGACGGTAGTCCGTACATACGCATGAATGCTGTTTTCGTTTCCTTATTGAATTGAATGGAATTAAGTAGATGACATAAATATAAATATAAAAAATTCCAGTATCATTATTAGGTCATATATTTCATTAGTACTTATTATATATACTTTATAATCATTCATGAATGGTTAATCATTGAGAATGAATCACATCGCGTCGTGGAGACGGTAGTCCGTACGTACGCACGAGCGATGATATCGTTCTCATGGTCGTGGAATTGTGTTGAAGTGTATACTATTTCAGTATAAATATCAATTTATTATAATCTTATATAATTACTCATTACACCTTTATACCCATCCAATTAAGGTGGTGGCGGAAAATAGATTACACCACGGCGTGGAGACGGTATTCTGTACGTACGCACGCGCGGTGATTTCCTTTTTCCATAGGATTGATAGAAGGTTAATTAGAGTTGTTTCATATTTATAATAACATATCAGTATATAATAAATACTGATGTTATTACTTTATCATGAAACAACTAAAGAAGAAGAAGTTGAAGAAGAAAGAAATTGAAAAAGATCGGTAATGGATATTACCTCTTCTTTGAAACGCCTCTTTGAATCCTCCACTTAGGGAACTAAGATTGGTCTTTGAAGAATACCAAGACCTATAGGATTATTCTAGGGAAGTGTAGAAGCGATTTTGGCAGGGTTTGGCCGAGCTTGAGTGCTCAAATTGGTGTGAGGAGGAGGGGGAGGAGGTGTCCTTTTATAAGGGAGGAGAGGGGCACCTTAGGAATATCTCAAAATATTATTTTATATTAAAGTCAAAATCGGTTTATAATGGTTCCAAAGGGTCTTATTTTGAAGCTAAAGTGGGGATGGGTCGAAATCCTATCATCCAATAGAATTTAGACAAGTTGTGGGTATTATTTTAACCTTATAAATTAGATTTAACTCTAAGTTAAATAATTTAACTTTTACCGTGTCTTTTTTTTTCTTTCACTATATGGTTAATACACTTACTATAACATGCCAAACGAACCCCAAATTGTATATTATTAATAAATATATCTTTATATAAGTAATTTGGCCGAACCTTATATTTTTAGGAATAAAATAACAATTAATAATATAATATTTTATTTAAAAACTATTTTGTGTCAATTTTGACACTATTTGATATATGATTTTTTTGAAAGTCATAATAGAATTATATGTTCGAAAAAAGTTTATTAAATCAACAATAATATATCATAGTAACCTATAAAATTAGTGTAATTCATAAAAAGTCTTTAATTACATTTATTTTGGTATTTATAATATCAATTACGTCAATATTTCATTAATAAGATAATTCCTGCATCATCTTTGTGTCATAAATAACTTAAATTATTTGATGTCTAAAAATTACAAATAAAATACCATTATGTAGTAAATCTTTTTAGCTTTATAATGAATATTCACAATCTAATTTATCTAATGTACAACCCTATATTAAAAATGTTTTAGTAAATAAACTTTGATTTTAACTCTTTTAACTCTTCTTTGAATTAAATAATAATAAATGTCCTAATCTAATCCAAGTGGGCCTAAATGGTCATATTGTATTCCTAAGTTTGGTTTTTGTCGAAATAAACTTTTCCAATAGGATTAGGACATGTGTTAGGGTAATATTAATATCATTTTTACCCTTAATTACCCTATTTACCTTTAACCGTGGTAAATAAAAGTAAAAAGTTACTATTCACCAAAAATTATTTTCATCTCATTGAACCACATTTTACATAATGACATCAACCGTGTCTCTAGGATTTTTGAAATTCCATTCGCAGAAGCGGTAAAATTAAGTTTTATGAAAAATTCGGTTTTTTTACTACCACTTAGTAGTTTCACTATTCATCAAAAATTTATGTTTTTCAGAACAATGCCAAAATTTCATCCTAATCTATATTTCATATTCCGAATTAAAAAATTAAGTCTATTTTACCAAATTCATAACATAGAAGTTGCATTAATTAATTTTATAATTAAATCCCGCTGTTAAAACAAATAGCGTGTTTTTAAGAAACAATATCTACCAAAAGATTGACAGTTGTTTATGTCTGGTTTAATTGTAAAATTACATCCAATGACCAACATTGTATTAAATTGTAAAAATATATTCTAAATATACTTTAAAACCACTAAAATTAATAATTTATCACTATTAATTATTTTGATTAAAAAAGATGTTTTTAATTATAATTTAGTAATTTTCACTATTCATCAGAATATGAAAGTTATCCGAAAAGTACCAAAATTTCACCTTAGGCTAAATTCGATACTCCGAATCCAAAAATGAAGTCCATTTTGAGAGATAAAATTTCTAAAATTTTAAAAGGTGGTTATTACTACTCATAACAGCTAGTTATAATAATATTTTAACAGCATATCGTTGTTTAGTGAAACTCAGTATTGCGTACTACACACGCTATCGAGGAAGGTTGCGATTGCGTGTAATGCAAGGAAAGTCAAGGATGTGTGTTGTGCAAGCTCCTTTTGGTGTAGCGTACAACACAAGACATTAGTGAAATTAAAAAGAATATTTTTCATAAAATCTTGGGCTGTTACATTCTACCCCCCTTAAAATGAATTTCGCCCTTGAAATTCGTCGGGGTTATAAATGGTTTACTATTCGAATGTTTCTTTAATAGAAACCCACATCGTAAAAAGGAATAACAAAACCAATATTTAAAAACAAAAGTATGAAACTTAACGGTTACCCAAATAAACTAATCACTGGGTTTCCACATAGGTGAAAATATGGATATGGAAGAAAAATCTAACCATCATGTTCTGATGGAGAGTGGTAGAGAACATGGCTATGGAAAAGCCAACAATCACAAATCCATAAATTTGTGACGATCTAAGGTACCATCCGATTAATCAGATATAATATCACTAGGACAACATTTTTTTTTGGTTTTCGAGATCGTTTCCCTAAAGTTGATGAATTTGAATTAGAATAAATACTTACTTTATTTTGGTACAGTCGCACTATTGTTCGTGCCTTGAACAATTTCCACTTCCTCTCTTAAATAAATGAAGTCGAATTTGTTATTCGTGAAGTGTTAGCAAATCATGTGATAGAATGACGGGTCATTCCATCTGTCTCAAACAAAAGGTTAGCAAAAATTATATACATAAGTCAATCTATAGTGAGATTAATCATATATGGTTCCTAAAATGGACTTATACTTCATATATCATACTTCTTAATATAATAAAACTAGTTTCTACTAAACATGGACTTCTTGTAGGCCAGTGGTAGGCGATAAAGGCCAGTCGCACTTCGGTTGTGGGTTCAATTCCTACAGCCTTGTCCGAAGCGATGGGCTGTCGCCCGTCCTGCAGGTTGTCCTTTTTTTAAAACTACATTACTATAACATCCCATCAATAATATCGAAAATCTTCTATCCTTAAACAATACTAACTTATGTCCAACATAATCCATTCTAATTTTTAGGCTTATCCATAATACTACAGTCCACTCTCATAATATAGTGAAAACGATTACCAAAGATTTAATACTGTCGTTAATCCCCATATATCATAAGATATGTCGTGTTGGTCACATTCCAAACATTCAAAGGCCTTAATCATGTATTCTCTTGAATACCCATTGAACCTTAGTGAAAACATGAATGCAGTTAAACGTTAACACTTTCCAGATACCAAAATCCTCAAAATTCTTTATACTCAAACCATGATATAACCTTCTCCTTATATCAGTCATGAGCTCATGAATACAATCAAACACCTCATTATCTTATTATTCCTTCATTATGCGCATATCATCTAAATTCCAAAAATATCTGAATAACCTTTCATGGATAGTGGTACCATTAATCATACACTTTCATAACTCAAGGAAATACAACAGTGTATCAATCCTTAGATGTCTCTTTATTCCATAGTACCATGAGATTTCTTATACAACATTACACATGATAAACATGTAATCATTCCACTACATTCTTAAACCATTGACCAAGATTCAACAATTCTTTCATCTCACATATCATTTGTAGTCTCTTCATCATCATCAACATAAATACTTCCCATACAACCATACTGATTATCTTCATGAGACTTTCCCTTAGGGCATTGGTTTGCATAATTCCCGTACATTCCACATTTAAAACATTTAACCATTGTTGATGTCGTAGCAATACCATTATCCTCATCCATGGTGTTAACTGAACCTTTTCCTTTGCACTTACTTGCTTTGTGTCCTTCTTTTCCACACCCAAAGCATCTTCCAGTTCCTTTGAAACATTCTTCTTGATGCCTCTTCCCACATGATTTACATAGGGGAAATTGAACTTTCTTTCCTCTATGATCATCATGAAACTCCATCTTTCTCTTATTAGCCGAATCAGGAAACTTTCCAAATTTTACTTTATTGATCATATTATGAGATTGCTGATTCAGCATAATAATGATGTTTGGACTTCCAAATCCCATTTCATTATGAAGAATATCATTCCATTGTCCATCATATCCTCCATTATCGTGAATCATCTTGTTTCCACCCATTTTCTAAAACCCCAAAAAAAAAGAATAGTGTGAGAGGCAAAAATCATGCTAGGGAAAACAACATAATAAAGGTGGAGTATCCTCAATATCTAACATCTTAGGTTAAATTATATGATCGTTACCGTAGTTCTAGGACTGTATCCTATACGTATACTTATCCTTAGGGACATCCCTAGACATACCTTATAAATATCTCTAGGGATCCCACTAAAGTTCTCGCATCCTAGTTTCCAAAGGTTGACTAAACCTTTCCTCTGATACCAACTGTAGAGACCCGAATCTTGACGTACATGGACATTAGATTACTTTTGCGGAATACTTAGTACATAACAAAAACACACACACAAGGATCGTAATAGTTTAGTGTCTTTGGAAACTCGGAACATAATGTTCTAATCGTGGTGAAAGATCTTCAATATCTCCCATAAAGATCTTCCCTTTTTTTTACCTAGAACCTTTCTTTATAACCTGGGGAAAAGAAAACATAAAATCTTGAGCTCAAATGCTCAGTAAGGGTAAACAAATGAAATATCAATCACATCGTATACACAAGCACATAACTTTTGGAAATCTTAACCTGCAAAAGAGATCATAATTTCATAACATGGGATAAATCATGGCAGTGAAATGAAATCCCAATAAGCATCACATAAAACATTAAACTTTGTGGCGTACACACATAATCATAGAGAATCATTTCTTGTTAGTCATGACTCATTTCCAAGACTATCTTAGTGGACAAAGTCCCTTTCTGAATCGAGTCACCCTCGTTTCAGTCCTGTTTTACTGAACCGGTATAACCTACCATTTCAGCCATGTCTATCACATGAGATATGAAATATTTACCCAATGAATTGGAGGGAGATATAGGTCCCACCCATCTTATAATGAATCCTTTCTTATGTGTGCCACATAATCATAAACCATACATCATAGCGTAACCCATGTAATAAAAATGGGATTCTTAAACAACATGACATCATAAAACAATCCATATAAGATAAAGGAATTCATTAAAATATTTCCATCACAACATAATCAAATCCTTGTAATAATAGGGATAAAAACAGAACCATTTTATTATCTTAGATGGAAAATAATTTTGATAAAATACTTGAACTCCATTATTGAGGAAAATATCCTTTCCACTTCAAAAACATTTTTCCTTTCATAACATGTCATACGACTTTAAAATAATATAAGTTGATTAAAAATAAACTTGAAAACTTGTAAAGGAAACTTCTTGGAAATAATGTTTTAAAAATCCATTCATTCCGTATAAGTTAAAAAAAACATTCTTCGTAATTTTGTCGGAAAATTCAAAAAGCACCTCGTATGAAAAACCTCAAAAGATTCCTTTCATATTTTTTTACTAAAAACTCACCGAAGGGTAAAATTGGATTTAAAAAATTGTAGTTGGATAGAAATAATATTACATATGGAGTAAACATGGATGTTGATGATAAAATACACCCCATTAAATACTTATGAATAAACAATCTCGGATAAAAATGAGATTGTTATAATTTCCCTTACCTTAGGTCCGACTTGCTTTGTAAGTGTCTGAACCTCCTGTATAATGATTTAAATCATGTTATTGACTTATTCCAGAATCATATTCATTGTTATTATATCATATATGGTCCACTTATGACTTTATATTACCCGTTATTTTGTAAATTCATGTTAATGTAGCGTTTTGGGTAGAATCGTCTCATTTGTCGTTCGTGTTTTTAACTTGTAATTATTCATATGATTAATTAGATCATGATTACTTAATTCCAGAATATAAAACATGATTTATATATATATATTCAGAATATACATATATAATAAATCAGTAAATGGAAAAAATACACCGTTCATGGAGACGGTAGTCCGTACGTACGCATGAACGTTGTTTTCGTTTCCTTATTGAATTGAATGGAATTAAATAGATGACATACATATAAATATAAATAATTCCAGTATCATTATCAGGTCATATATTTCATTAGTACTTATAATATATACATTATAATCATTCATGAATGGTTAATCATTGAGAATGAATCTCATCGCGTCGTGGAGACGGTAGTCCGTACGTACGCACGAGCGATGATATCGTTCTCATGGTCGTGGAATTGTGTTGAAGTGTATACTATTTCAGTATCAATATCACTTTATAATAATCATATATAATTACTCATTACACCTTTATACCTATCCAATTAAGGTGGTGGTGGAAAATAGATTACACCACGGCGTGGAGACGGTATTCCGTACGTACGCACGCGCGGTGATTTCCTTTTTCCGTAGGATGGATAGAAGGTTAATTATAGTTTTTTCATATTTATAATAACATATCAGTATATAATAAATACTAATGTTATTACGTTATCATGAAACAACTAATGAAGAAGAAGTTGAAGAAGAAATAAATTGAAAAAGATCGGTAATGGATATTACCTCTTCTTTGAAACGCCTCTTTGAATCATCCACATAGGGAACTAAGATTGGTCTTTGAAGAAGACCAAGACCTCTAGGATTATTCTAGGGATGTGGAGAAGAGATTTTTTCAGGGTTTGGCTGAGCTTGAGTGCTCAAATTGGTGTGAGGAGGAGGGGGAGGAGGTGTCCTTTTATAAGGGAGGAGAGGGGCACCATAGGAATATCTCAAAATATTATTTTATATTAAAGTCAAAATCGGTTTATAATGGTTCCAAAGGGTCTTATTTCGAAGATAAAGTATTTATGGGTCTAAATACTATCATCCAATAGGATTTAGACAAGTTTAGTGTATTAGTTTAACCTTATCAATTAGATTTAACTCTAAGTTAAATAATTTAACGTTTACCGTGTCTTTTTGTTTTCTTTCACTATATGGTTAATACACTTACTATAACATGCCAAACGAACCCCAAATTGTATATTATTAATACATATATCCTTATCTAAGTCATTTGGCCGAACCATAGATTTTTAGGAATAAACTAACAATTAATAATATAATATTTGATTTAAAAACTATTTTGTGTCAATTTTGACACTATTTGATATATGATTTTTGTGAAAGTAATAATAGAATTATATGTTCGAACCATGTTTATTAAATCAACACTAATATATCATAGTAACCTATAAAATTAGTGTAATTCATAAAAAGTCTTAAATTACATTTATTTTGGTATTTATAATATCAATTACGTCAATATTTCATTAATAAGATAATTACTGCATCATCTTTGTGTCATAAATAACTTAAATTATTTGATGTATAAAAATTACAAATAAAATACCATTATGTAGTAACTCTTTTTATATTTCTAATGAGTATTTAAAATCGAATTTATCTTATGTACAACCCTATATTAAAAATGTTTTAGTAAATAAACTTTGATTTTAACTCTTAACTCTTCTTTGAAATAAATAATAATAAATGTCCTAAACTAATCCAAGTGGGCCTAAATGGTCATATTTTATTCCTAAGTTTGTTTTTGGTCGAAATACACTTGTCCAATAGTATTAGGACATGTGTTAGGGTAATATTAATATCATTTTTACCCTTAATTACCCTATTTACCTTTAACCGTGGTAAATAAAAGTAAAATGTTACTATTCACCAAAAATTATTTTAATCTCATTGAACCAAATTTTACTTACTGACATCAACCGTGTCTCTCGGATTTTTGAAATTCCATTCGCAGAAGCGGTAAAATTAAGTTTTATGAAAAATTCAGTTTTTTAACTACCACTTAGTAGTTTCACTATTCATCAAAAATTGATGTTTTTCAGAACAATGCCGAAATTTCATCCTAAGCTATATTTCATATTCCGAATTCAAAAATGAAGTCTATTTTACCAAATTCATAACATAGAAGTTGCATTAATTAATTTTATAATTAAATCCCGCTGTTAAAACAAATAGCGTGTTTTTAAGAAACAATATCTATCAAAAGATTGACACTTGTTTATGTCTGGTTTAATTGTGAAATTACATCCAATGACCAACATTGTATTAAATTGTAAAAATATATTCTAAATATACTTTAAAACCACTCAAATTAATAATTTATCACTATTAATTATTTTGATTAAAAAAGTTGTTTTTAATTATAATTTATTAATTTTCACTATTCATCAGAATATGAAAGTTATCTGAAAAGTACCAAAATTTCACCTTAGGCTAAATTTGATACTCCGAATCAAAAAATGAAGTCCATTTTGAGAGATAAAATTTCTAAAATTTTAAAAGGTGGTTATTACTACTCATAACGGCTAGTTATAATAATATTTTAGTAGCATATCGTTGTTTAGTGAAACTCGGTATTGCGTACTACACACGCTATCGAGGAAGGTTGCGATTGCGTGTAATGTAAGGAAAGTCAAGGATGTGTGTTGTGCAAGCTTCTTTTGGTGTAGCGTACAACACAAGACATTAGTGAAATTAAAAAGAATATTTTTCATAAAATCTTGGGCTGTTACAATATATATGTAATCACATATATATTATTCACTATGTTCCGTTCAATACGATATGAAAACGGAAACAGCGTTTATGCGTACGTACGGACTTCCATCTCCATAAATAGTGTTTTTCATTTTTTATATATGTCTATTATACATTTTTATATTATAAATATATATGATATATAAATCATGTTTTTTATTTTGGATGTATATAAATCTTTATCTAAGTTATAAAATCAAGAGTAACAGGTTAAAACACGTATGATAAAGAAAGTGATTATTACCCGACATGTTAATTTAACATGGGAATTATTATTAAATGTGTATTATATAGTCATCAATGAATCATGTATGATATCATAAATATTAATAGGGTTCTGGAATAATTTAATAACATAATATGATCTTCATAAAGTGGGTTAAATGTACCCTCAACTAATGGAAAGTGCAAGTTAAGGGTTAATTCCTCAATCTCATTATTATCTGAGATTGTTTATGTGTAAATATTTACTAGGACATTTTTATCATCCATGTCCATTTTAAATAAAAATGATTTCAAAATGAATATTTTAAGGATTTGTGAAATCTACTCCATATCAAGATGATATTTTTAAATATTTTAAATATTTATCTTTCTATATCTTTTTAATTACTATCCATGTTTTAAAAATGATTTTAAGGATTTATTTATATGGATATGAATATTTTGAAATGATTATTCTTTTCAAATGATTCAAAGTGGTATGGGATACTTTGATTCAAAAATATTTCTTAAATTACTTCCTTTATAAATGTGTGACTTTTAAATGATTTTACAAAAGTTTATTTCTCTCAAAAAGTTTTACTCATCATTTTCAACTATGTCAGCATCCTTTACTGGATATTATTTTTGACTGAGGTTTATTTATTATAAAAATATCTTCCATGTTGTATTGATTAATTTATGAAATATTTTACTTTGGATGTTCTATTTTTATACCATTCAGGTATTATGGTTAATGCAATGACATTTCGTATGCTTGTTTAAATACAAATGTTAATGTTATGTTTCAACCTTTTCATATGAGGAATTACATGGACTTAGTAAGTGATGGGTGGAGCCCGTTGTAGCTCCTCGAAGAATCGGTAGGTCTCATGAGACAAACTAGTGTCTTGGCACAATGCCTTGACAAAAATTTAATTTGTAGTCTTAGCACAAGGCCTTAACTATGTAGTAATGATGTTCAATGTTAGGAATTCCCTCATTATGAAATTAGTTATTACATGTGATTATTCGACTAGTAGAATATCCATGTGAATGTTTATATGGTAATGTTTCATTTATTTTTTCCATATTATGTTCAAGTTTATGTTTAAAATGGTTGTTGTTGTTATCACACATCTTGCGTAAAAATTTTATATAATCCACTAAATTATTTACCATTACTGAGCGTCTGATCTCACCCCTTTATATGTTTTATTTCTCCCAAGATTTCAAGAAGTGTATTGAGATTGATATGCATGGTTAAGATAAGGGAATAATGGTGTTCATAAAGGATTATTTATTTTGTGTTGAATTTTATAAAGTGTATTGTAACATTCATGTATGTAATCTATTTTCTAAAACTGCTAAACTGATCAGTCCTTCGAGACTTGATTCATAGTAATCATGACAATGCATTAAAATAAGGCACTAACTCTAGGTAAATTGGGTTGGGGAGTTACATAAATTATACTCAATTTTGTTGAATTTTTTTGCATGATTATTAATATTGATTATTATAATTTTACATTTAAATAAAATGACCATTACATCTTAGAATAAATTTTAATAAATATATTGTAATCCAAATTACATTTAACTAATCCTTAATTAGGAAAATTCGAGTTAATGTAAAATGAGAAGGCATGATATATAGATCATGAATTTATGATGTGAAGCTTATGGTTATATGGTGAAGAACATGTCTAGGGGTATATGGGGATTTTTAGAACACCTATTTTATAATATTAAAATGATATGAGAAGTATAGAAATTTGGGATGTTGTTCCAATTATCATTTTCCTTAAACCATGATATGAATAGTCATGGTAATAATAAGGTATGTATTTGGAATTGTTGGAAAATACCTCCATGAAGGCCTCGGGTTGTGCACCCGGAGGGTGGTGATGAAAATGCCTGATGGGTAGTTGGGGAGTCTCTTTTAATAATGCTTGTTTCATCTATTTATGTTCATATCTGAGAGAGACTTCTATGAGTTGTGAAATCTATGGTGAGAGAATCTCCACAAGTTATACTGATGATTTTTTACTAGACCATGGAGTTTAATCCATAGAAGCATGCATTTTTTACAAGAGAATGATGTCCCCAAGTAGCTAATGTTAGCATTGAAATATAGATGATTTTTGATCATCTAGAAACATCCTAGATAGGAGGGTGAAACATGTAGAGTAAATGAAAATTGATAGTGGAACATATATTTTAGGAAGACCATCATGTTGGGTTTTCTAGAAAATATTTTCAACAAATGAAATTAGATCACATCCAAAGAAAATGAGGGTTGATAGGTGATGGGATTTTATTCATTTTATGCTTAGAGGGATGTTATTATTGGAATATTCTACCCATTTCTATGATTTATAAAATTTCACCTAGATATAAGTGGTCAATGAGATAATCATGTTTAGGAGTTTAAAAAGAATGAATATGCCAAGAGATGTAGACACAAATAAATGTTTTTCAATTTTTATATTTGAATGAGGAATTGAATCAAATCATGATTATATAGAGGAAAACTTGTCTAGGGAAGAATCTTAGGTCAACCATCTTCTGTTATGGATTTTAGTGGAGAATCATCAATTAGTAATAAATTATCAATTTGATGAGGATTTCTAGGGTATAAATTATATGAGAAATTAGCGAAGTGATGTAACATTATGATATTTTCTTGATTTTATTTTCAAATAAATTTAATTTATTCAATATCTTGAATTATGTAAAACACTAATTTTAAATGAACCAAAATATACAATTAAAATATAATTATTTAATGTGACAGTTGTCACCTAGATGTTGAATTTTATGGTATTAATAAGAAAAACAATATTATTAAAAAAATATGGTTCAAAAATGCAAAAAATAAATTCATTGATTTTCAGTTAATTATAAATAAATAAAAAAATAATTCAAAACATAAAGAAATATTTTTTTGAATATTTTTTTGTGTGTATTGATTTTTATCTTAATAATTTAAAAGAGTAATTATTTGTGAATTAATTTATTAAAATTGGATATTATATATTCCGGAATTTTTTTATCAATAATCGAATAGTTTTTCTAGGAATGAGTTAAGAACAAATCTGGTTTTTTTGCTTAAAAAAGCATTTTTCTCAAAAATGTGTTTTTTCATATTCTGAAATTTTATATTAATTTATATCCATTCATATTTTATTAAAAATAAAAAAATGAAATTTTTTTAGAAAAAAAAATTATATTATCATGGTAATAATTTTTGGGAAATTTATGAAAAGATTGATTTTTGAATGAATAATGAAAAGTCACTATTTTTATTAAAAATTATCTTTTTGTTTAATGAATTTAAATATTTAATTTTTTGAAATTTTTTTATTTGTAAAATTAGTTCAATTATATTATTATTAATCAAATTTATTTCATTTTAATAAATTTTATGTATACCTTTTACATAAAACCGTTTTCTATTGAAGGGAACTTTTTCATTGAAAAAAACTTTTCATCGCGTTTACAAATTTAATATTTAATTTGAGTATAAAAATTATCTGAATTGAATATAATAATGTTTATTGAATATTTGGGATCATAAAATTAATAAAATTAATATAATTTATTAATTATAGTTTCTTTTTTGTTCATAATAAATAGTAAAAACCGTTAAAATTTGTTACCACGGTGAAGGATAAAACAAGTTTTGAAGGGATTATCCTAATATATAAGGGTTAAAATGACCTAAAAGTTATATAATGTATATGTTAGTTAAATATATAGAGAATATATCAAATAAGGTTAGGTAATGGTCTAGTTTGGATACTTATTCTTAAATAAATTTACATGATATTAATTAAAAGCCATGAAAAATTACATGTGTTCCACCCACCTAGATTATAAGTTTTCACCCACTCTCCTCTCATATTCCCACAAAAATATAATTTTTATTGGACAATAAATACATAAAAAATTTACTTAAATAAATTACCACGTTCTAGAGGACTTTTTTTCATTTTTAAACCCCCATAGGAAGGCGTTTGGTGAAAATCTAATGAGGCTATCTAAATAATAGATATCATTCTTAACTGAGAATTTTTATTTTATTTATTCTTTTACATCCTTAAAATATTGTTCAAATATTATAAAATAATAATAAATGATCTTAAATGTAATAAGATATTAATTTTTAATTTCAAAACCTCTTTCCACCCCTTTTTCCATCAAATGGTAAATGAAGTCATCGACTGTGTGTATAACTAATCACCACATCAGGAATCAATGTAATTATATTTCCATCACTACCTCTCATGAATGGATATATGGATGGGTATAATGTATATATATATATATATTATTTAAGATATAATAATACTTCTATAATTATATTATCCAATCAACCTTCATAAATTCAAATCCATTCGTTAATTATGACTTCGCTCGTGTGTACGTGTAGACTACCGCCACCATGAAGCGACATAATTAATATTTCATTCCCATTTTACATGGATGTTAATAAGTTTGGATTTGACGATTATATATGATTTATATTATATAATTATAATTCTTTTAATTTAAATCTTTTTTTTCCTTTCTTTAATTATAACCAATGAAAAAGGAAAACAACTTTCTTGCATACGTACAACCTACCATCTCCATGAAAGGTGTAATAAATGTTTCATTATATAACATTTATGGATGACTATAAACATTTATCTAATGAATATATATTATATTTATGTCAGGATTAGAAATATTAATATTATGAAAATAATATCAATGTATATGGACCAAAATTATTGAACCAAGCCATACATGAATGTCAGGGTAGTTTGTAAGTGTAACCGTAATTTGAATAAAGAATTGTTAATAAATGGGTGGTAAAGGATTATAAGTAAATAATATTTGGTATGTTAAATTTTATTATGGTTCTTTTCTATATTTATAATAAATTTATGTTTATTATATAGATATTCGAACATAAATGATGGTAATCAGACCCAAGGTAAGAGTTTTGCATACCGCATTTACTTCTATGAGACACGAGCCATATTGGTAACTTGTTTCTTTTATGTGTTGTACAAACTAGGCAAGAATTTAATTTATGGTATTTATTATGAAATTATGGGGATTTAGATATTAATATATTTTAATCTCTTTTATTAAGATTATTATTCAAAAATTACCAATGTGGTAAGGGTTTAATGTTACAATCTCATTGTTCATTAGGATTGTTTATGATTATGCTTAAAATGATGAAATATTATGATATATCACTTAATAATGTCATGAATTTTCTCAGAATATAGTTAATTTTTTATAATAAATGTTTTCTTATCATTTTACTCTATTTATGTACTCAATATACGAAAACAATCTTTTTAATTATAAATTAATATATTTCCTTATTTGATAGAAAATACTTTATCTTCCATGCTATAATTTAAAAAAATGTGTTCAAAAATGTTTTTTATATAAACAATTTTTTAATGTAATTTTTATCCATGATTTAGTATTTAATAAATGGTTTAAAATTATTCATTTTTCCATTTTTAGAACAAGATACCCATTACTTTTTATCGAAAATTAGAAACAATTCATATTTTAATGTATCTAGAATGAACATAATTTCCTACCATCACGACAGCTCAATTAATTAAATCTTACATTAATTATTTCCAAGGGTATTTTCTAATAAACATTTTTCATAACAAGTTGGGTAATTTTAGATTTAAAATAAGAGATTTTAATGTTTATATGTTATTTTTATCAAGGAATAATCAAAGCAACCTTTAAAGGAATTTTTCATTTATGATGATGTACATTGATGTTACTTATGTTTTAATTGGATATGATATAATGATACAACCATTATTATTTTTCTAGTTATTTTATGATTATGATTAAAATATTTTTATAAACCCAATTCTATTTCCATGGGTTACGATACGATGAATTGGTGAAATGTTTATGAAACCCTTTTATTTTCCATGAGTTATCGAATGATGAAATACGTAAGAAATATTCTTTTTCATGTGTTATGATATCATTAATATTTCATGATCTTATGGAACATATATATATAATTTTCATTATGTGATGGGTTAGAATGAAATTATATATCCCTCAAATGCATTGGGTAATAACGGATATCTAATGAGATAAATTGGACAAAAATGGGGAGTGAGCCTAGTTTACTAAGGGAACGAATCCCTAATGACCAGTCATTTTAATAAAGGTATATCTCATTTCATTTTAAATTTTAATACCTTTTTTGATCCTAATAATGATATATAATCAATTCCTGGTCATCACAGGTGTGTCCAAGGCTCCTTTAGAGCCAATTTCTGTGAAATAGGAAAAGCATATATGGCCGCATAGTTTTTAAGAAACTGTGTGACCCAGGGTGCACGAACATGCATATTGTTATAGAAATTGGACAATTACTTTTAGCACGGATTATGCACGGTTAGTGAAACCATGAACCTAACCATATATTGTTCCCCATATACAGTAGTTAATTGAGAATTTTTTTCCCATGATTTGGCTAAATTTTTTGTCTAAACGGTATGCCTATGTGTTTGGGTATGAAATTACCATTTTTCAACTAATTTATGTTTAAACCATACTTATTCTTTGTCCTTCTTCCTCCAATGAACCATAAACCCTATTAATCCTCATTCGAGCTCAAGAACACCCAAATATTGGCATTTATCTAATTCTCTCATCCCATGTCTATTTATTGATATGTTGGAATCATTGGAACAGACTCATTATGTTTCCCTAGTATATTAACTCATATTCCCATTTTACTATGATTATATCATGCTATTTACGTGGAGTCTAATTTTCCCTATTTTAGGGAATTGGAAAATTTTTCATATCTCTTTTATCCTACATTGAATAGGATGCTGACATCGAGCTAGGATTCATCTATGGCCATAAGGTAGGTCGTCACATTGTTCTACCTTGGATTTTAATGATTTCGTAATTTTGTCATTGTTCCCCTTTCTGGATTTTTCCAGGAATCTCCTTTTAACTGATTGCAACATGTCAAATTGACCAGTGAATCTTAATACATGTTAATTGATATTTTTTGTGGTTTAGAGGTTATAACCATCTTATATGGACACCCATTGGGTGTTCCACAAGAATGTTTTTCTTTAAGTTTGAATGCATTAATTTCATTGATTTTCTAATTGGCATATAATATGTATTCTAAATTGATTTTTCTTGGGAAAATGAGTATTAAATGGATCCCAAAGTAAACTATTAGATGTTTACCCCTAATATAGTTAGATTTTCCTAGAATGACTATGGAACCTTAATGTTCCCAATGAGTTTTATATATTTAATGTCCATGTATTAATGAATTAAAAAAATTGAATGTAATGTGTTAAATATTATAGTTCAATCAATATAGGAAACAATTCCATAAAAAAATTAATTGATAATTATGGAATGGCCTATTAAAATTGTGTTATTTTCCTCAAAATAAATGAATATTTTACAATGGTTATTAACTTGATTGGAGGGTAGAATGACCAAACCAATTTTTGACTCCTTATCAAATTATTATATGTGTAAAGAAAATTTTTGCTTATTTATATATACAGGATTGATAAATAAGTTTCTTGAGAGGTTTTCCCTCAATATTATATTATAAATGTTACTCCTTCATATGTGATGTGTATAATTGTATGGTGTGTTTAGCATGGAAGATAATAAAACTCCATTACATAGGTAGTTGAGCATGGTATCTCACACCAGTGATACTATATTGACTTTGGGATGAGGCACCATGTTTGATGATTAATGTGTTGCCAGGTTGGATTACTCGCTATCCTGAGTTTCATAGTATGACGTCTCCCAGTCAATTGGGATGTGGGGAATGTACCATATTTCATGAAGTTATTTCATAATTACAATTTTCATGTATATTTAAGTTACACCCCGTTCTTTCCATCAATGGTATTCAAGGTATATGTTCACTAATTTTAAAATGTACTTGATTTATATAGGTGGATTCAATATACAATTAATATATATATATATTGTTAATATATATATATATATAGTTACATGATCAGACCCATGTTCTAGCCACACGATGAAGCAGGTAGAGCCATCAGGTGTCCCATGGGAACCTGAGTAGCTTGTTTAATTATTTAAACACTGTTTAGTTATTATTCAATACATTCTCACAATATATTTAATTTCACTACTTAGATTACATGTATATATCATTTGTGGTGGCATAATGAGATTTTTATCTCACACACTACATGGGAAGACATTGGTAACTGAAAAGATTATCCGTTTAAATTTATGGGTAAGGGAAAATGACATTATATAGGTTTTTTATATGATTTTTCATATAAAGGGTTCTAAGGAGAAGAGTCCCAATCATTCACTCAAGATTCTTATAGAGTGAATTTTTTACTTTTTGTATTTTTTCACTATTTTATATAATTATGGTAAATGAATTTTTTTTGTTGTATCTGCATTCCATGAATCTTTGTATCAGACATTGCCTGAAAGGCTTTTGATTATACAGTTAGTTGTTTAGCTATTTATGTTTTCACTTTTTATTAATTCTATATATTTATATTATGCATCCACTATTGAATTTTTTTAATTATATCTATTGTGTCTATCTGACAAGATAGTATATTCTACCCAATGTACCGTATTTACACCCTCCCTTCTATTAGGCTGCCTCTGGCATAAAGAGACTCATGCTTGAATCTATGTGACCCACCGACTCGAAACATGAGTTAAGTGGATCCAATGGTGGGATGTTACATATTGGTATATTATGATGTTCCATTCTTGATTTACTATTTATATACAATAGATTATTGATTTAAAAATTCTAGGAACTTGGTCATAAGTTATTCTTGGGCATCACAAACACATGTTCTAGGTAAAGGTTGAGCTTCCTGAATTAAAATTATTGTTCAACCATTTCAGTTATTGTTGATATCATATCACCATTGGGTGACATAAATAATATTTGGTGGTTACTATTATTGTTGTGATTGATAATTTATTTCATATGTGGATCGATGATATGATGTAAAAGAACATTGTTACATTCATAATTATTAGGCACACTTGGACTAATATGAAATTTATTTTTCCATGTCATGTTAATTTTTGGTGTTAGTTTTATTTTTTCTTATTGAAAATGCCTTCAGTTTGAATTTAATTGTTTATAATATTCTTATGAGGATTTTAAGACATAACTGATACATAATGTTCTATCATTATCAGAGAAGTTTTTTCTTGAGTAGGATAAGGAAAACAACATAAAAAATATTTTATAGAACATTGATCGTTGAACCATTCGCCACATGGGTTGGAAGTTGTTATAGTGTGAGTTGAATAGATTTAATATTTTGGTTAATAAGGAGTATGGGACCTTAGGGATTTAAAGTGGAATACCATCCAATTCAAAAAATTTATGTAATTTAGAAAATTTGACAAGAACAATTTAAAAATAAATATGGCATATAAATTGAAAAATTGAAATCCCATACCTCTGAAACATAGAGAATCAGACCCAAACATAAGCTTTGTAGTGGGTAGTTTTGTATATCATATGATCTTATGGCCTATCATGATCTATTTTAACTTCTAGATCTATCTTTGTAAGTATGAAGATTAGCGGGTTTGTTTCTATAGGAAGAATTTACTCCTGTCCTAGAGTCCTAAATGTAATTTTCATAGTTTATAGAATCAATTTTGAGGGGTGTGCTTGGCACTGTATTATCGTGATGTCACAACATCCTACAGTTGGACACCCTGAAGGAGGTGATGACCATGTACCTAAGGTAGCAGGTCATAAGCTTCCAGTGATTCCTCATGTACAGGCTCCCATGTCACCTCTTCCAATTCCACATATGGGCCCTGATTCCTAGTTACAAGAAGGATTTACACATATATAAAATTTTATACAAGGATTTTTTTGAACTTCCCAGTGTATGTCATTACCCATTCCTCGCGGCTCATGTCATGACTACCCCAAGACCTCCATCCATAAGCTAGGGGTTGGTGACTAGCATCGAAAGGCATATTCCCAAAAACTAGATGGCGTTTCCTTTTAACTTGTACAAACCCATGGTCCGAGAACACAACAAGATGAAACTGTGACATAAAATACTTTACTAAAAGTGGTGATGAAAGTAAAAGGGTCAGGAATACAAGACCAATGTCAAAAGTAAAAGTACAAATGAAAAGTACAAAATAGCTGAAAAGGTGAAAAGTATCTCCTAGATCATCCACCACTGGTCCTACGTGAATGGTTGGTACATCTCTAGATCAGTAGTCCCTATGTCGCATCCCATAAAATTTTCCACCCCAGAACCTACCTAAAGGGTAGGTATTTATCATGATCCATAGTCCCTATGTCGCATCATAGCAAAAGGTCCACCTTCAAGCACCGTCCTATCCTGGATCCCTCATCCTCGATCAATGTCATATGTCTTCTACACAAGATACAACAAGGTGCAGGAAAAGCCCGCATAGGGGTGAGTATAACGATACTTAGTAGGGACCCCTAGACCCCATAGGTATCCTAAAGATCCACAAGGGAAAATAAACAAATCATGACATCAAATATACTTAGGTATATACCCATACATATACATAATTTATCAAGATATACTCATCTCATACATGGGGGAAGTATACCACAAAGGCAACACCCCATATGTAGAATTACCACACAAGTAACACCATGAAGATAGTACCACAAATGTAAAAGACATAGTTCAAATAGAGACATAGCTCAAACCAGGTATACAACTTAGAGAAACGGGATAAAAATTATGACCCACAAAGGGTCTCTATGAATGTTGACATCCAGCCACAGATTCTCTAGGCCTAGGAACAAGTAACATTCCTAGTCACAACATCGAACACCTCGGCTTCTGGAGAACTCCTCCTCCATCGAGAACTGTGGGCCTACCATGTAACACAGAGGTGCTTCCCACTAACCTTGAACTGCTGAGGTAATCCTCCCCATCGCGTACCGTGGGGCTTCCAGGTCACACAGAGCCGCTCCCCAACAGTGGCACGCTAAGGTACTCCTCCCCCTTACATATCGTGGTTGCTCCCCATTTTTTCTTGTTGAGGTACTCCTTTCCATCACGTACTGTGGTTGTCGATTCACTCTGAGTCAAAAAGTCAGTAGTCGTTAGGTCTCAGCCAGTCGGAGGGTTATGTATGTAGGGCGCTTGGGAGAACTGGTCCCTAATCCATTGGTCATATTTCAACCAGCTGATGTCTCACAAAGAAGAAACTCGATGATTTTTCATGTCATAAGGGTTCCTACACAACAGATGTTGTCTCAACTTGATGCCCATTCTTTATGTTATTTCCATTTCAGTGTCAAGGGGCTGATTGGATTCAGGTGCGATCCAACCCATTTGTACTACATGTTTCTCCAAAACTCTCATGGTATATGTTAAAAGAACTATCTCACTCCAAGAATCCCAATGCCATAGAGGGTTCGTCAAATGGATGTCTGGTTCTCATGATAAGGCCCTTAAAGTGTTTTTGGGCCCAGTTGGGCCCTGTTCTGGTCCGACCTGGTCGGACCGACCCAGCTCTAACCGGTCATGGTTGGGCCACAATGGACATTGTCCACTGGGTCGATGTCCTGTCCAGCCCATAAAAAGGGTAAGCGCTCAAGGGCGACCTGACCAGTATAGGGTAGCCCATAATGGGGTGGCCCAACCCGCAAAGGTGATGACCCGGTTGGGCAGTGGCCTACTAGGGCGGTGGCATGCTAGGGCACGACCTGTGGTGCTTCTTCTAGGAGGTTCGGGAGATCTGCTACCTCAAGATCCTAAACTACTAGAGGCTTTTCGGCCTTTGATGCTGAGGCGCCATGTGGGCACCTCCCGGTCATCGTGGAACCCACCAGAGGCTTGGGTTCCTCCTCCTCCACTGCGACTTCGGCAGCAGTCTCCCTCTCACTGGTGGAGCACGACGGCAGACCATCCTTCCCTTTTGTATCTAACCGATGAGCCAAACACCTTCTCTGACTGCCACGGCTGATGATCCGCGTACCCTTTTCCCACTAACGCACAGGATGGTGCGCCATACCTCCTCTATGATTGGGCAGTTCCAGCTACTCCGATGTCCACCGGAGCTTCAGTTCACGATGTCCTCTACTGGCGTGCACTGGCACGTCGCCACCATTTTACCTGATTAATGTTTCCATGCTGGTGGCATATCACATAAGAGGCAAGTGTAACAATTTTGTAGAGGGTTCGGGCCGGGTTCATTTGGCCCACACCCTCCACATTAGCTCGTGATCGAAGTGATTATAAAATGGGTTTAAAAATTTCTTGTATTAAAGAACAAACAAAACCCCACAAGGATACCCCATAACAAAATTCCGCAAAATGAATTAATTGATGATCAACCCATTAGTATGTTGACCCACGTTCTTCATATAATTTCAAAAATGGGGAAGAGGGAATAAAAAATGAACAAATAAAATAACCCCTACCTCATAGCCCTTGGTGGAGCATTCACGCTTGAAGGTGGATCGGGTTATTCATTCCCACAACTGGTTCCCAATGATGACACTTTCATGTCTCCCTTTGGTTTTTGGTTCGGTGTCACCCATCACCTCTTGCTAGGATAGGCTTCAACCTCGAAGGGCTCGGTTTCACGGTGCTCCTTCAGCACTTCGTTGCTTTGGGAATCTATGATGACACCCCTCCCCAAACATCATATATATAAGTGGGGAGGGTAAGTAATGACATTGGAGTTAATGTGGATGATCAATTAAGAAGCCTCTTAATTCTCCAATGACGTCGTTACTTGGGTTGGAAGGTCAAGAAATTTATTGGATGGACACATCGCTAGCCCCACCCCTTTTCTTTTCTATTGGTGGATATGAAATAAAATAATAAAATAATGTTATTTCATTTCTTTTAAAAAAGTCTCAGTACTTAACATTTTCCACGGACCTACTACGGTCTATGTAAAGCCCCTTTATGTAAATCCTGGTGCTGCAGATTCAATGCTACCCTCAGATTTTTTATCCGATAAATACATCAAATGATAGAAAACGCCAATCACGCGTTTAATGAATGTACCTGAAAAAAGTTTAATAAATTATTAATGTTCACCTTCGACATGTGTTGGTCGAGGTTTGGTTCTGCCTAAGGTGAACATTCCCCAACGAACCCAACGGTACTCTTAGATTTTCAATCTTAGTTTCTGTTTAGATGTTATATATTTTACAATAATATAATTGTTACTTAATTATTTTATTTACAGAAATAAACTAACATTCACTAGTGGCCTGCGCTAGCCAATTTTAGTATCATCCTAAAGAAAGAATACCCTCACAAGTTCTGCGTTGGTCTCAGATTTTCAATCTGAGTTACCATTCGTGAGTTATAATAATATGAAAAATAAACTATTTTTATAAAATAATTTTATTTACGGTTATTCCATTTTTGGGGTTTCTCACTCGAGGCCCGCACCGACTAAACTGAAGTTGCGCCTAGGGTAAACTCGCCATCTTGAGTGTGACGATTCCCTCAGATTTCTAATCAGGAAACTGTTTTGCAGTTATTACACTTTTTCAGGAAAACTACTAACATGCGCTAATTGAAGCTATGGAATATTTCAACGGATCATTATTGACACTCTGGGCCTCAGAATCATGCGTCGCGAGATTTCATGGTCTAAAAATAATTCCATATAATTAAAAAAATTATAACGAAATTATGGGACATTACATTCTCATCACCTTAGTGCTTTATGTCCCTAAAAGCTAAAATAAATGCAAAACAAAACAATCAGGGTACTAACCACGAATTTGAGCCTCCCACTCCCATGTGCTCTCCTGGATGTTCCCATGATGCCAGTGAAAGAACAAAAGTGGTATCGACTTCCCATAAAGGACCCGCTCTTGTTGATCCTCAAACTTCACCGGGAACTCTTTAATAGTCACCCCATCATCAAAGTTTAACTCTCCCTTGTTGATAACCTGTGATGGATCATTAACGCATCTTATCAGCTGTGACACATGGAAAACATTATGCACCCAGTGCATCTGTGGGGAAAGAGATAGTCAGTACGCCACCTCTCCCTCTCTGCTAAGAATCTAGAAAGGTTTGATGAACAATAGAGATAACATTATCCCCCAGCCAAATCTCATCAATCCACATCAAGGTGAGTTTTTTATGAAGACATGGTCACCCTCCTACAATTGAAAAAACACTCCTGCCGGCTCTGTGCAGTCTTCACTTGATAATAAGTGAGGCATTGTGATACAAACTCTGAAACTTCCTTCTTCATCCATGCCCACCAATGCTGACACTAGAGGTCCAGGTATATCTTTGCCACACCAGGATGTACCACTAGAGGGGATGTATGGAAATCCCTCCAAACCTCCTCCCGTAGCTGCACTGATACCACGGTACATCCTCCGAAGAGAATATTGTGCTCCCCTCCTTCAGAAAATCTATCTGGATCCTTCTCTAAGGATATCTGTGAACATTGAGCCACATAGTAACTATCCCCAAGCTACCCCTCCCTGACTCGCTAATGGTGTGGGGGAGTGACTATCATAGACTAGAGGTATGCTTCTCTATCTCTATCCACGAAGGATATCTCCAATGTGGCTAGCTACTATGTCTCCTAAATCAGAAACTGTATACCAGACCACCTGCTGAGTGCATCTACTACCATGTTCCACTTCCTAAGAGCATAGAATATCTTAATGTCATAGTCCTGGAGGAACTCAAGCCCTCACAGCTATCTCAGGTTCAGATCCTTCTGAGAGAAGGTATTCTTGAGACTCCAGTGATCAGAGTAGACAGTAAAATGTTCTTCCATCACGTAATGTAATGAAACCGTCAAGGCAAAGACCACTACTACAAACATGAAGTTATGGGTAGCATAGTTCAGCTCAGGCTATATTAGCTTCTATGAGCCATAGGCAATCAATTCTTACTCCTGTATCAGGACACACCCAAGCCTGGTCCATGATGCATCATACTAGACTACATCCCCAAAACCCTCTTCTAGTAGCCTCAAGATGGGGGCACTTTTCTGTCTCTGCCGCAGCTCCTAAAATCTCGGCTAGCATCTATCTGTCCACATGAAGGGCAGTCCCTTTTTCTTCATCATTGATTAGGGTTCCCCAACTCTGGAAAATTCATACATGAATCTCCGATAGTACCCAGCCCAAGAGGAAGTCCCTCTCTCTTCTAGGAGGTAATCCTAGAAACATCATTTGAATAGATTTCACCACACTCTTCCACACCTATTGAGAACTGAAAACTGAAAACTCTTTCTACCACAAGGGTATTTCTGGACAATTCAAGAATGATCGGTTGAACCCTCCAATGCATGTGTTTATACTGTGTTGCATGGGTTTCCTTTTTCTTCAACCAAGAAAAACACATTTCTAACATTTTAGATAAACCAGAACCCTTTTCCTTATACAGTCAATCTGAGTATGAACTGTGGAATTCCATTCCATACCAAAACAAAGGTCGCAAGTCCTCGACGTATCCACCAAGAGGTTCTAACAGAAACTTTTTCCTCAAGGGTCAGATCAATCCATTGACATAAGTGTGATTATTGAGTCTCCTCCCAAAGGTATCTTCAGACATAAGGTTCATGTCAATGGTTTAACTAGAAACTCTAGGTCTTGAACTATATTCATGGAAGGAAGGAATGATTAGTACCTATGTCTATTAATACGACAACTAGTATTAGACATAGACCATACCTTGAATCATTTCTAGAGCACTTGGGTCACACTCCATGACCACATGTAGCCACTCCCTTCCCCTATCCTCCAGCTCCCTGAGTTTGGTGGGGACCACATAGGGTGTGGGTTGTATCATGTCGAAATGTACCCCACCTCATGCTACACTCCTAGCTCTACTTCCACGTCTGTAGCCCTATAGATTCATCTATACCTACCACATCCTCTTCCTGAAACATTTTACATGCCCAGGTCTCTGAGACTGGAATCAGTATCCTGCATTCCCACTTTTGACATTCACTGGATTCATTTTCTAAGGAAAATATCATTCAACCACAAAGGTTATCTCTAGCACCCTAACATAAGTAGAAACGAATAGAGGAATAGTGATAGCTCGGAGGTCCCTAAACAGACCTCGCACAGAGGTCCAAGCCCTGAAGAACTCATCATACTATATTCATCATGTACCTGGGATGGTCGGCACACCACGATGAATACTCGGCTACCGGTATGTCATCCAACCAAAGCTGTATAAGCTCTTGAGAACTCTCATCCCTTATCAATTTATGGTAACAGACCCCTTATCTGAGGATGGTTCTCAAGCTATCTATAGAAAAGTCATCTCATTTCAAGAACTGGGTAACATAAACCCTTTCACCATCCTGCTAATCCCCATAGAAGGATTTCTACTGGGACCTAAATTTGATAAAATTGTGCCTTTGCTAGATGGAAACTCACCTATCTCCTCATGCTAATCCTTAGCCACATGTGAGACAGGCTTGCCTCGAAACCTAAGGGGTATCTGATACTGAAACCTGTGTAAGCCACTAAGACTACATGTTTCCTCTACGAGTACCACCTATTGTAAATGCAGACCAATTGGAAGTGATACAGCTGACACACTACCCAAAGGTACTATCTCGGGTAAATGTCCAAGAACCGAAGCCTCATTACCCTTTGGAGCATCCTCATGGTCACAAACTGAAAATGACCATCAGTGAGAATCACCATCTACTCAAATGGTGTCCCAACTAGGCATAAAACTCTATCCATATCCTCTCGTCATTCCACAGCTACATAGGAATAGGTCTCTCCTCGAAACAACAAAGGCCTATCCTATTGGAACTCATGCAATGCACTCAGTCGGTGGGCCCTGTCTGCTGGTGGAGCTAGCTGTATCTACTTCCCAACGGGTGGTGGTGATACTGGTACACCACTTAAAGGTGCTCCACCATTAGAGGGCCCTGCACCAAGGCCTCATCGCTCGATGGGCCGTCATTGTGTACCCTCTCAGGAATCCTATCTAGCTGTCTATTTTGCATCATCCTAATATTAAACAGGTGCCCTATTTTCATAAAGTTATACCTAGTGAGATGACTCCAAATAAATCACAATAAAAACTAATCAAAAAGAAGAAAAATCAATTTTTTCGTGTACTGTGTCGGAAACTAGAATTCAGGGTCGTAGTTTATGGATACGTCGGCCACCGCACCATCCCTAGACACCCTGAACTAAAAACCACACTCATAACACGTGAAACTATTTCCACATAGAAAAGATCAAATTTGTAGTTCTTCAGTAGAACATAACTCGTATGACACCAATTTGTCATAAACCGTCACCCAAGGCCCGTGTCTTGACTAAACAAGACACATTGCTGATATGCCTGGTGCTGGCGACTGGCATCGTATGGTATATTCCGTAAAACTGGAAGGTTTTTCCTTTAAACCTATACAAACCCATGGTCCGAGAACATAAAAAGAAGTAACTGTGATGTAAACTACTATAGTAAAAGGTGTGATGAAAGTAAAAAGGATTTGAATACAAGCCCAACTGGAAATGTACAAGTACAACTGAATAGTACAAAACAACAGAAAAGGTAAAAAGAAGCTCCTGGATCGTCAACCATGGATCCTATCTGAAGGGTAGGTACAACTCATGGTTAGTAGTCCCTACGTCGTGTCACATCAATTTTTCCACCCCAGATCCTAAATGAAGGGTAGGTATAGCTCACGATCAGTACTCCTAGCATCGCGTCCAACCAAATGGTCCACCTCTTAGAACCATCTAGTTCTGGATCCCTCAGCCTCGACCAATGTCGTACATCGTTTTCACAATACACGACAATGTGCGGGTGAAGCCCGTGTAGGGGTGAGTATAATGATACTCAGTAGGGATCCCAAGACCCCATAGGTCTCCTGAAGATATGCAATGTAAAAGTGACACAGTAAGACATCAACTCTATATAGGTATATGCCCATACATATACCTATGTTATCAAGATATACTCATATCATACATGCGGGAAGTATACCACAAAGGTGACACCATGATGGTAGAAGTACCACAAAAGTAAGACCAAGAAGATAGTACCATGAAGGTAAATGACATTGTTCAAACTGAGCCTCAGCTCAAACCAGGTATACAACTCAGAGATGTAGGATTATGAAGCTAACCCACAAAAGATCACTATGAATACTGATTGCAAGCAACATATTCTCTAGGCATAAAAACAAGTAACATTCCCAGTCACAACGTCAAACTTCTCGACTACTGGAGAACTCCTCCTCTTTCGAGTATATTGGTCATACTGCATCACATAGAGGCACTTCCCACTAAACTTGAACTCCTGAGGTACTCCTCCCCATCGCATACCATGGATCTTCTAGGTCACACAACGCTGCTCCCAAACCATTTCCCACTGAGGTACTCCTACCCATCGTGTACCGTGGCCATCGAGTCACTCTGAGTTGAAAACTCAGCAGTGGTCAAGTCTTATCCATTCGTAGGGTTCTGTATGTAGTGCACTTGGGAGAACTGCTCCCCCAAGCCATCAGCTATATTTAAACCATCACTATGTCTCACAATTATGAAACCCAATGATCCGTCAAGTCACAAGGGTTCTAACACAACAGACGACACATCAACTGGATGCCCAGTGTGTGCATTGTTGGTATTTTAGTGCTGAGGGCAAGGTTGGATTCAAGTGTTATCCAACCCAGCCATACATCATGTTTCTCCAAAACTATCACAAATTAAGTCAAAAGAACCATCTCACTCCAAGGATATAAACTCCACAAACGGTATGTTAAACAGACATCCGGTTCTCAAGATAAGGCCGTTTAAGTGTTTCTGGGCCCGATCCGACTCGGTCGGACCAACCCGGCCTGACCTGGTCTAAGCTGGTCCACAATGGATTGGGCCCGCTGGGCCGAGGTCTGGGTCGGCCCGAAAAAAGTGCTGAGATGCAAGGAAATCCCGGCCCGTATAGGATGACCGACAAAGGGGCAGCCCAGCCTGCAAGGGGGCGGCCCAGCCTGCAAGGGGGCAACCCACTTGGGCATCGACCCGCTTGGATGGTGGCCAAGTTGGGGGGCGTCCCAGTTGGTCGGTGTCCCACTAGGGCATTTCATGCGAATCGTCTTCCAGGTTGCTCGGTAGATCCCCTCCTCTAAGATCCCAAACAGCTAGAGGTCGTTCGGCCATTGAAACGACGATGCCACATATGCGCTGCCCGGTCGCCGCGGAACCCAATGGAGGTGTGGGTTCCACATTTTTCGTCGTGGCTTCGGTCGCGGTCTCCTTCTTATTGGTGGAGCATGACGACACATTGTCTTTCCCTTCTACGACTAGTCGTCGAGCCGATGACATTCTCATATTGTTGTAGCTGATGAGCCACGTCCCCATTGCACATTGGCGGTGTGCCACACCTCTTCCGAGGCTGGTCGGTGCAAGTTACTTCGATGTCCACCACGACATTGTTCCATGACATCCTCTAGCGGCATGCGTTGGCGCATCGCCTCCTTTATATATGGTTAGTGTCACTACGCTGGCGGTCAACCACAGAAGACGCAAGAGTAACATAGTTGCAGAGGGTTCAGGTTGGGTTCGTTAGGCCCACACCCTCAGTGTTAGCTCATGATCTAAGGGAGGATAAAATGGTTTTAAAAATTTCTTGTATTAAACAACAAACAAAAAAACACAAGGATATCTCGTAAAAACCTCCCAAAAACTAATGAATAATGGATCAACCCATTAGATATTTGAGCCATGTTCATCGTATAATTTCAAGAATAGGGAAGAGAAAATAAAAAATGAAAAAAAATGAAATAACCACTACCACATAACCCATTGGAGAGCATCCATGCATGAAGGTGGATTATGTTCTTCATTCCTGCAAATGGTTCCCAATGATGCCACTTGAACTTCGTCCTTCGGTTTGTGGTTCAGTGTCCACCATCACCTCTTATTAGGATCGGCTCTGTCCTCTAAGGGTTTGGTGTCGCATCACTCCTTTACCACTTCGTTGCATGGTGAAGGTGTGCCTATACCCCTCCCCAAGATCCATATATATAGGAGACGAGGAGGGTATGTAATGACGTTGATGTTTAATGGGGATCATCAATTAGAAAGCTTCCTAATTCCCCAAAGACGTCATTACATAGGATTGGAAGGTCAAACCAATTATTGGCTTGACACATCATCGGCCCCACCCCTTTTCTTGTCCATTGGAGGATATGAAATAAAATTAGAAAATTATTTTTTTAATTTCTTTAAAAAGGCACAATAATTAAAAAAAAAATTCTAGAACAACTACGATCAAAGTAAAGCCTCGCTTAAGAGAATGTAGGAACTGTATATTCAATGGTTCAATCAAATGTTTAATTCAAGAAATGTTTCAAAAGTTATATGATTCCACTCACACGTTTACTGAATATTCCCAAAAATGTTCAATAAATTATTAACGTTCACCCTTGACCCGCACTGGCCGAGGATAGGCTTCGGCTAAGGAGAAAATGCCCCAAAAAACCCAATGGTGCTCTGAGATTTTCAATCCGAGTTACCATTTAGAAGATATGGATTTTACAATAAAATAATTGCCACTTAAATATTTTCTTTACGGCCAAAAAATAACATTCACCAGTGGCCCACGCTGGCAAATTTTAGTATCATCCTATGGAAATAATACCCTCATGTGTTCAGTGGTGGTATTAGTTTTTCAAAACGAGATACCATTCTTGAGTTATAATCATTTGAAAAATAAATTTTTTTACTATTTTGTTTTGTTTACGTTTATGTCATTTTTGGGTTTTCTCATAGGAGTCTCATGCCGACTAATCATGAATCACACATAGGGTAACACCTCCCTTCTAAGTGAAACGGATGCCCTCATATTTAAAATCTAGGAAATGGTTTAAGAGGTATTCTATTTTTTCTGGAAAAAACTGTTTACGTGTGTTAATTAAAGCTTAAAAAAACTTTGACATATTATTCAGGGCTCTCTATGCCTCAGAATCATGCGCCCTCAAATTTCATGGTTTCAAAATAATTCCATATAATTTAAAAAATGAAATTTACGTAAATTTTGGGGCATTACAATGTATAGTAGAGTTGACATTTAAATTTTAGAAGCAACATCCTCTCAGCTTTTAGGGGGATGTTGGACCTCATGTTGTAGATTCATGACTAAAAAATCATTCTATATTGAGCATCTCGAGATGTCTCCAAAGAGAGGGGTCCATGTCCTGGCATATATTATATGTGATTTAGCCAAGCGGTGGTGGGATGACATCACCTAGAGAGATCGATATCATGATATGGTCTATGTTGACTTCAAAATGATCTTCTTTAATGATTTCATACCCTGGACTCTAAGGGATGATGGGGCTAAAGAGTTCTTCAACCTATAGTTGGGGATCATGTCAGCTATGAAATAATCTTTTCATTTCATAAAGCTGAATCATTTCACTCATACTCTAGTTTCTGATGAAATTATGACCACTATGGGATTTGAGTATGGGATAATTTACACTGTTTGATTGCATGGAAATGTGTTCAGTTTGACGACTATTTTTGATATTGTCCACTATACCCATATTATGGAGCAAAAAATCAGGGAAGCTGATGGTGTGAGTTAGTGTGATTTGGATCCTATAACTACTAGTGGTTCATATTCTAGTAACAAGAATCTATTTGAGGTTTCTCATGGGGTATCAGTACAAAGGATCCTCACATTGAAAGCTTCTTTGTTTTTCACTAGTGGGAGATGGAGGAACACATGAAGCCTCAATGATTTTAGGATCATGTTGGGTGTTGATGATATGGTAGAATGGGACATATCAATAGTTTCTTAAGGAAATTTCCAATAGTTCAGAGCTAGTGGGGATGTACACATACTCTTTGGTTGGGAGTGGGGCTAGTTGGATCATAACAGGCATGCAGATTGATTATGACTGGTCGATCAATCCAAAGTGGTAGTCGAAGTAGTAGTATTGAGACTTTGGATTCTGAGCAGTAGCATAGAGGGACTGCTCAAGGAAAACAAGAAGTGAGTCTGGGATGCTATACATTCCACTAACATTAATTCCTACAAATTATTGAGGATTAGTGTGCCAAACCATATTGTGTATATGGTATTATTTTAGTAGCCTCAACTATAGTGTCTACATTATTTGACACAGGTGCATCTTACTTTTTTATATATGAGACTGTTATGGTATATTCTGGACTAATGATTGAGCACTAATATAGTGTTATTGTTCTAGATACCACATTACATATCAGTTTTGAGGTATTTCATCACTGTAATAATTTTCAACTTGAGATAGGCATTTACAATTTCATATTGAATCTTTTATTCCTTGACATGACAATATTTAATGTAACCATCAAGATGGGATGGTTAGATAAATATCACACTTATATTGAATTCTATTGTCGAATGGTGATTTTTACATCACCATAGATAATTAGGCATGTGAATAAGAGATATTTGGATATTAGTTCAACATGAGAAAGACTCGAGCAACAGTGGTTGCGTATTATTACAAAGTATATCACCTGACTTTTCTTGGATCACCTAGGGTTATGACCAACTATTTTTCCTACTATTGTGGAGTGTTTTAGAAATTCATTTCCCAAAATATTTTATAAGATTACATCAATGCGAGTGGTATTTATTAATATGTATCATACACTAGATATAATATCAATGACCATTCCTCATCATAGGATGGTTCTTATGGAGCTTCTTGAAAACAAGAACCAATTACAGCAACTAGAGGAGAAGGGATTTATAAAAACCAACACCTCTTAGTGGGGTTCATTGGTCGTTTTATCCAAGAAGGAATATGGTACTATCAAAATATATATGTATTTACATTATTTGAATCAGCTCACCAATATTAATTGATTTCCACTTCCATGAATATATGAATTATTTGATAAGCTTTGAGGAGATAAATTGTTTTCAAAGACAGATTTGAAGTCATTCTCTCATTAGGTACATGTTAGTAATTTTTAAATATCTAACATATCATTAAAGATAAGGTATTTTCTTTATGAGTTCTTGGTTATTCCATTTAGACTCATGAATTCATTTGTGGTCTTTATGGAACTTATAAATTTGGCTTTTCAACTATATAAGGATTCTATTGAGGCACTCTTTGTTGAAAATATCTAGGTGTATTAACACTCAATAAATGAACATTAAACCCATATTTACCTAGTGATTAATACACTGAGATACCATAAACTCTATTCAATTCTCAGTAAATAACACAATTGGATCGACACGGTCCCCTTACTTGGTCACATTATCTCAGAGTACGGTGTTTCAGTATACCCTTATAAGGCAAGAGATGTAGTTTCCTGGGTGAAGCCCATGAATTTTTTCAATATTTTGAGTTTCATGGGGATAGAATGATATTATAGACACTACATCTAGAACTTCATACTCCTTACCACACCACTTACATTCTTGAAAAATAATTTTTTGCAATTTATATGGTTAGATTCTTGTGAAGAAGCCTTTTAGGAGATGAAGGATCATTTGAATTCAATGCTAATACTAATAATACTAGATATAGGAAATTGATATGCTCTATACTATGCCAGAGCATGTATTCGGATTACTGATTTTTGGATACAGGATGAGTGAGTTGTCGCATACATTTTTTTTAGTTGGGCCCTCACAAGAAGAATTACTCAACACATGATATTGAGCTCTTTCCTACAGTTCATTACTAACATTTTTGTACACCCTATCTACATAGAGAGTTTTTTATGGTATTCACAGATCATAAAATCCTCACCTATATATTTACACAAAGTGATCTCAATATCATGTAGCGTAGGTGGATTAAATACCAATTTTCATTCGATTTCGAGTTTTCTTACACTCCTGGTAAAGGTAATTTTATGGCCAATGCTCTAAACAGAAAGACTTAAAAATAAGTGGTTCAAGAATCTTGTGGAGAACGGAATATTTTGGCCATATTTTCAATGATTCAGGATGATGTTTTGGAAGACCATGGTTAGACTAACCTCTTGGCCTTAGTAGAGACTTTTACTCTAGTAGAATGGGTAATATTGTGGCAGTTATTTGATCCTGAAGGACTAATACTACCGGAAAATGTATTAATGGTTGATACATATTCAGGTCAGAACATGTATGGGGTTGACCCCTTATTGTTTAATGGGCATGTACGGGTCCCAACAGACATCATATAAGAGTAGATGAGGGAATTACACACCTTTTCATGGGTTGTTCACCCCATTGTCAAAAACAATTTATCGAGATTTATGATGAAAATATTAATGGACGGGTATGAAACATGATATTTTCATCTTCATCACCAGGTGTTATACATATTAGTAGGTGAAGAAAGTGCATCAGATACTAGAGAGTCTCTTATAGTAGTTTTCAATTCCCCAAGTGGAAATTGGATGATGCTAATATGGAATGTGTGAGAGGTTTACCAAGATAACATAGTGTAAATGATATGGCGTAGGTTTTCACTGATCGTTTGAGAAAGGTCTACCACTTCTTTCCTATGTGAGAGACCATCTGTGTAGATTTGTTAAGAAGGTTTTTCATCGGATTGGTCATACATATTCTTGGATCTCCCCATTATATAATTTTTTAAAGGTTTGACCATTTCACGTCATGGTTTTGAGAGGGATTATAGAAGTCAATGGCTATATAGGTACTTCTAAGAATGACCCATCACCCATAGACTGATTAAAAGAGGAAGCATATGATATAGTATTTTGAGAACATGATCCCCGCATGTTTCCATAATTTTTTGTTTCTTAGTAGAAGTACATTCTAATTATTGGGTTTACATATACTAACACCTTTCTATTGGAGTTTTTGGCCTTGAACCAACTACTTTTTACTTTATGCATGAATGAATACTTTATCACATTTTGATTATTCTTCTACATGACAATGCATGTGATAATGTCTTAAGGATAGCTATATCATAAAGGGTCATAGAGAATCTCCGCTATGATGAGAACCTAGAAGTGCCATAACACTATTCTTGAATATATGTTCTATGGCCGTATGATGTTATTTGTGGGAAACAAATAATACAATCCATTAAGGGCGAGGACTCATAAAACATCGAGGCACCTTCTCATGGTGTTCACCAATGGTAATATCCAGAAGGATCTTATAAAAACGAGACCCTCCAGTAGGAAATCCACATTTCATAGTGTCATTGGATTTTCCTATCTGCGGAGGTGTGTATTGGTCCTTAGAAATTAATATTTTTATGAATGGGTATTACAAATCGGACACTTAGAATTATTGATGAGAATTGTGACATCATACCGTTCACAACGATGTAGGATACGTTGGGTGCATCACGAGTGATAATACATTAATAGATAACACGAGAAAGGATTTGTCCCTTCTGTTCTATAACAGAAGTAGATATCTCATGCCCTTGGATGGAGTTGATATAGCCTAAATAAATCCATGGCCATGGTGAGGAATGGGAAAGTTCAGTTCCAGAATGTCAAAGAAAGAATAATCGAGCACATAGGTTGATGGAACTAGCATGAAACACTCTTGATTTGAGATATTGATACTAATGGATTAAATTACATGATAAATATTTTTATGAGGTGACACATCAATGCGGCGTCAACTTCTTTCTTTTGGGTTCCTGGACTTTTTGCTAGATATTAATATTGTACATTAGGCAAGACCGCCTAATGCTAATGAGAAAAAGGCCTAGAGGGTCACACACTAATTTTATCCATGTATCTCATGTAGAATAAATATTATTCCTATATGTGGTTGAATAATTATTCAAGGAAGCCTAAATTGTTTTAATGTTGGAGGAAGAATAAAATTAAAACATGATATACACATCATGTACATTAAGTGTACACGCCGTGAAGTCATCATTTTGGAAAGAAAATGAAAACAATATATACATGTTGTGTACATTAAATGTACATGTCGTGTAGTTTTCATTTTGGAAAGGAAATGCAAACGAGTACACGCCGTGTATTTATGATTACACGCCGTGTAGTTTTTCCAGTCAGGATTTTGAGGAAATAATACTATTTTCTTAAATGATAATTATTATAATCAGTGTGGGCGGATGTCGAGGAATTAATGATTTGACATGGGGGTTTTCAATAAGAGTTAATGAAGAAAATAAAACATGTAATGCCTTTATTTATTATCATAACTCTATAACCTCAAACCCGATTATAAATATCCCCACAACCCCAACACTTTTCCTTAATGGTTTTGCACAAAAATTCTGGAGAATTCTTTCATGTTCGAATAAAATCCTTCCTTCAAGAACACTCTCAAGACCGAGATAGATCCTCCTCCATCTCATCAAGGCGATCTAAGGAGGACAATGCATGAAAAGTATTTTCCGTGCTAGCACCCGAATATTCCTTTGGCGACATCTAGAGATTTGTGGAGCACATGTGGATCACCACTAGAGGAATCCAACACTTGGATTCTATGAAACAACGATGGATCACATCGAATCTTGACTAGAGACATCAATATAGAATTAATTCCATAAAGGTAATTCTATTCAATAAATTAAATTAACTATAACCAACATATGAAGATCCTCCTTTGTGGTTTCGAGACCATTCTTCTTCTTTGTCTTTTTCTTTCATTAGATATATGGATTCTGGCATTTGTAGTTTTATTGATCCCATATTGGTCATTGATAATGATAATAATCCAAGTGGTAATATCCAACCATGATCTTCCAATACGCTTAGAACATACAAGTGGTATCAGAGGGAGTAATATCGTTGATTATAATTATATAGTTTTTCATTGGTGAATTACGCATTTTATAATTTAGTTGTTTTAATTCAAGTTAATCATTATTTAAATCTTAATATTTACATCTATTCCACTTCTCTTGTTTATCATTCACCTTATTGAAATGAATTTTACTTTTAATTTTGATTAAAATAAAATTGAGGATCTCACCCGGAGGTTCCAAACGTTCATAGCCATACAACACCAGAATACACGACGTGTATTCAGAAGTGCATGCTGTTTTGTTTGGGATCAATCCATTGGACTGATCTGCCAAATCAGGCCATGTAAATGGATCCTACCTAAGTCATAAATGAAATAGTGTGTTGACCAAGAACAGGTGGCACACGGTTTCTAGATTACACGCTGTGTGGTCCAATGAACACGAAGTGTAGTCCCTTCGGGTGAGGGTTAGACCGTGTACCCCGTACATGTCTTGCCCGACTGGAAACTATGTTACACGAACACTACACGGCGTGTGTCCCACTAAACACATTGTGTACTCCAAAAATTTCCGAAGTAAAAAAAACATGCCATGTCCTCGAGCGTGTACTTCAGATGGATGGTGAACAAAATTACACATCGTGTAGTCAGAACTACACATCATGTACTCATCCAAATTATGTAGATTTATTAAAATTTACTATTACATTATACAAACCAGTGAGAATTGTACCATAGTGCAGGCATAAAGCCGAGACACAACACATGACAGGTGTTTTATATATGTGTGTTTAATTTAATATCATCACAAATGGGAATTCACCAGGTTGCCTCCAAGGTACAAGTTACGTAAAAAGATAATTTTAAATGAATTTATTTATAAAAAAATAATGATGGATGAAAATCTCAAATAAAATTCAGAAAAATGATTTAAGATAAAATTATTGATTAATTAAAGACAATTAATTGATTCGAGTGTGATTTATCTTAAAAAGGAACGATTAAATAATTGAATACAAGTTTTATTTATGTGTAAATATCGTTTCATGTATGGATGATCATGATCTAGACCAACACTTTTTTATGTGAATGGTTTCATTTAATTAATTTATTTAAATTTGTTGGCATGTGATCCTTCTCCTCATTGATATGTAGGTCTTGAATGACCAAGGTTACTTTTATGTAAAACCCCTTTATACCCCTCACCTGCGTATGAGATAAATGCATATGTAATGGACAGATCTCCAATACTATTGGAGGTGGATCAAGTCAAGCACCAAGGTAAAACCAATCCAAGTAGATACAATGGTGGACAGGTACAAAGCGGTAAACACAAACATGAATGGTTCAAGGTGTTTCTCCCCTAGGTCTTGGTATAGTTTATCAACCACTAGATAAAATAACCAATAGAACAAGCTCATGATCATACCATTTATTTTATTTTTGTCATTCCCATTGTTTATTTATTGTGGTTGTGTTGTCACGATAACAAAATTAATGAATTAAACAATCATGCTAGATGGAACTAAAATAATACTGACTTATGTGAAAAATATTATCTTAGACATGGTTAATCACATAATATATCACACATAATATTAATAATAATGTAATCAATGATAATAAAATGGAAATTTATTTATTAGGATAAAATCCCTCAAAATAAATAATAAATCGGTATAGCCTTCCATAATATTAAATAGAATCGAACCATATATCAAAGTGTCTGACCAACCCTAGTTAGGGAGCTCTCAATTATCGGGGAATTCTAATTCCAGTTTTTGGGTTTACGTGACATTGTTCGCATCAAGGTTTGAATGACATAGCAGGACCTGGTTTGACCAAGAGGCCAAGGTGGAGGAAATCTAAAATAAAAGGATTTCAGGATTGGGGAGTCCACTCAACGGATCAAGGAGCTACTAGTTACTGCATTTGGAATTTGGAATGCCTACATAAAACACTTAATGTTGCATGACCAACCCTGTTTGGGGTAATGTGAAGGGAAATATGGATCATTTCCACTAGAATATTCAGAGAACATAATATTTTGATCTCAATGGTGAGGGCAATTGGATTTCGATAAAATAGTGGGGGATTAATAAGTGTTAATTTATTTCTCTCAGTTTTATCATAATAAATTATAAAACCTTTTCTCATCTTAATTTTTTAAAATGGAATTAAAATGACTTCAATCATATCATTGCGAACCATACTTGAGAAGGAAAACCATCTCACCAGCACCAATTTTTAAGAGTGGGAGAGGCGTTTACGTGTCATCATTCACCATGAGAGGATATTATATATGCTGGAAGAGCATGTTCAAGATGCGCCTAGGAAAGAGGCCAGTGGTGAGGAATTATCTCTCTATATGAAACACATGGATGATGCCACAAATGTTCAGTGTTTCTTGCTATCATCCATGTCTATTGAGCTCCTGAAGAAACGTGAAAACATGGACGAGTATATCATGATGTATCACCTTAAGTATCTATTCAAAGAGAAGGCGCAACATGACAGATATGTGATCTCCAACGTTTTTTTACAACAATTCTTGGAGAGTCTCTTCTAGCTGGGCCTCATGTATTCAAGCTTACTGGCTACATTGAACACTTGGACATCTTAAGGATTTACATCTTGGATGAGTTGCATACATATCTCATCCTATAGTCACTGCCCAATACATTCTGTAGATTTATTGTCCACTACAACATGAGAAAAAATGAGATGAGTCTATCTAAACTTCTACCATAATTTTCTCGGAAGATAAAGACATGGGGAATGACAAACCCTAATTCATTATGGTGAATTAGAAAATGAAGGACAAGGAAAAGGGGCCAATGAATTATAAACGGTCTGAATCCCCCGAGCGTCGTCCCTCCAAGAAGAGGAAAATCCCGAGGCATGGCAGGGAATGGGAGGTAGTATGTTTTTCATGTGGCAAGCAAGGCCACTGGAAGAGGAACTACACCCAAAAGCATGGGGATTCTAAAGGTGTGTTCATTATTGAGTGCAATCGTTCCATTTATACACATTTCATATTAGATACAGCTTGTGGCGATCACATCTCTATTCAAATGTAGGAACCGAGTAGATTTAGAAATATTTTCAAAGGAGAGGTGGATCTTCGAGCTGCCATTGGCGAGAGGCTGGTGACTTTATCCATTGGGTATTACCACCTCTCATTTCCAACTGGGATGATTTTGGTTTTACATAATTGTTATTATGTGACTAGTGTTACCAAGAACATAATTTTTGTATCTTGTTTGTATATGGATGGATTTATTTTCATGTTTGCAAATAAAGGGTAATCTATTTTTTAAGAACAACTTATTTTATGGTATGGCGCATTTAAATTATGATTTGTATGTATTAAATTATAAAAACCAAGTGTTGTAAATCGATAACGAAATAGACTCACATGACTCATACAACACCCAGTTGTGACATCACCTTTTAGTTCATGTAAATGTGATGTTCTTGAAAAAGCACTTAAAAGATTTCTCTTTAGACTCCACTGAGCAAAAACCACTTGATAGATGTCACACTTGTTTACATGGAAAAATGACCAAGCCGCCTTTTTATGGGCATGGTGAAAGGTCCATAGAGCTTCTTAGATTGGTCCAAACGGATGTTTGTGGACCATTTTCTATAGAAGCTAGAGGTGGATATTCTTACATAATAAATTTTACTGATTATTTGAATAGATATGTCTATGTCTACTTAATGAGGTATAAGTCAGAAGTCTTAGAGAAATTTAAGTAATTCATGAATGAAGTAGAGAATCATCTTGGTAAGAAGATAAAGAATCTTCGATCGGATCGAGGTGGAGAATATTTGATCCAAGAGTTCAACGATATTCTATGGGAGTCTGGGATTCTATCTCATATCACTCCTCCTTATACACCATAGCGGAATGGTGTTAATGAGAGGATGAACCACACCTTTTTGGATATAGTGAGGTCGATGATTATCCATGCAGATCTTCCATTATCCTTTTGGGGATATGCATTACAAACTGAAACATACACATTAAACTGAGTGCCAACTAAGGCGGAAAATGGAATTCCCTCCAAGATACTTAATGGAAAGAAACCTATTTTGTCGCACAAACATGTATGGGGATGTGAGGTGTTTGTTAAGGCCTTATTAGGAAACAAACTAGCACCCCGGGGCACAGGGTGTATCTTTATAGGATATCCCATGGAAACGAAAGGATATTACATATATAGCCCTTCAGACAAGAAATTGAATGTCACCAGACAAGCCATCTTTCTTGAAATGGAGGACATCCCCAAAAAGGAGAGTGGGAGAAAGATTGAATTTGATGATGTTAATGCTAAAGATACACGGGAGTGGGTATAGGAACAAGTTCCACAGGTCCCCATGGAAGAAGCTCCAGAAACACAAGTACTGCGTAGGATCTCAAGATAAGTATGGGAACCAGAGAGATTTGGCTTCCTAGTCTATGAGGATGGTGAATCATTATTGTTGGGCAATGATGAACCTATCTCATATATTGAAGTAGTAGAAAGCTCAGAACCTGAAATATGGGTAGAAGCTATGAATTCGGAGATGGATTCCATGTATTAGAACCATGTCTGGGTTCTGGTCGTCGAGCCAGTTGATGTAAATCCTTTTGGATGCAAATCCATATTAAAGAGAAAACTGGACATGGAAGGTCATGTTAGCACCTATAAATAAATACTAGTGGCTAAAGGATTCCGACAGCATCAAGGAATTGACCATGATGAAACCTTCTCACTAGATTCCATGTTTAAATTCATAATAATCATACCTGCCATAGAAGCTTACCATGACTACGATATTTGGAAAATGGATTTCAAAAAAGTATTCCATAATGGGATCCTTCAGGAAGATGTCTATATGACACAAACCGAAGGATTTGTGACACAAGGTGAATCCAATCATGTTTGCAAGTTGCAAAAATCCATTTATGGATTAAAGCAAGAATCCAGGTCATGGAACATATGATTTGATGAAGCCATAAAATAATTTGGTTTCATTAAGAACGAATGTGAGACATGTGTTTATAAGTGGATTAATGTGAATACATTCATCATCCTGGTAGTATATGTTGATCACATATTGATTATTGGAAACGATGTACCAATCTTACAGTCAGTTAAGGACTGGTTGAACAAGTTTATCTCCTAGAAGGACTTGGCTGAAGTAGCCTACATTCTAGGGATCAAAATAATTAGTGATAGATCAAAGAGGATTCTTGGACTATGTCAGGGTACAAACATTCACCACATAATAAAGACATTTAGTAAAGAACAATCCAAGAGAGGAATGTTTAAAATGTTAGAAGACCTACATATTTCTATTAAAATGTGTCCTCAGACACAACAAGAGAAAGATAAAATGAGTAAGATCCCATAAGCTTCGGCTATAGGATCCATCATGTATTCTATGTTATGTACCAGGCTTGATGTTGCCTATGCATTGAGCATGGTTGGAATATATCATGAAAATCTTGGAGAACAACATTGCACTACTGTTAAGACTACCCTTAAGTAGCTGAGAAGAACTAAGGATATGTTCCTAGTGTATGGGGGAGACAATGAGCATGTAATTAGAGGGTATGCTGATATTGGAATTCAAACAGATCAAAAAAATCTGAAGTCACAATCTGGATATGTTTTCTATCTCAATGGAGGAGTTGTGAGTTGGAAGAGTTCAAATCAGCCAGTTGTCACCTATTCTACAACGGTGTCTGAATATATAGAGGCTTCTAATGTAGCCATGTAAGCCATCAATATTTGGAACATTGTCTAGGAGATTGATGTGGTGCATAGCAGTAAGGATCCTATCACGTTGTATTGTGATAATACTATATCAGTGGCTCCTGAAAAATAACCAAGGTCACATCAACAGACAAAGCATATACTCCGGAAGTATCACCTCATGAGGGATATCTATCAAAGGGGTGATGTTTTACTGTGTTGAGTGTCTATGGAAGAGAACATGGTGAACCCCACGACTAAAGTCCTCTCTCAGCAGAAGCATGAATATGATGTGAGAGCTAGAGGGTTAAAGGTTGCTAGCAGTTGGCTCTATTCCAAGTGGAAGTCTGTTAGAGTTGGTTGCCTAGAACCAACTACTTTGTAATTTATTCATTAATGAATACTTTATCAAATCATGATTGTTCATCTGCATGAAAATGCATGTGATAATGTCCTAAGGATAACTATTGCATTAAATTGTCATAGCTGATCCCTACTATGATGAGAACCCGGAAGTTCCATAATGCTGTTCTTTAATATATGTTCTATGGATGGATGATGTTATTTGAGGGGAAAAAATAATAAAGGCCATTAGGGGTGATGACTCATAAAACATGGAGGAACCTTCTCATGGTGTTCATCCATGGTAATATTCAGGAGGATATTATGAGAATGAGACCCTCTAGTAGTAAATCCACATTCCATAGTATCATTGGATGTTCCAATCTGCAGACGTGTGTATCGGTCCATAGACATTAAAATTATTATTAATTAGTATTAAAACTTACACACATAGATATATTGATGAAAACTGTGATGACACACTGTTCACATTGAGGTAGGATACGTTGGGTGCGTCACGGGTGATACTACATTAATAGATAATGTGATAAAGGATTTGTCCCTTCTATTCCATAAGAGAAGTAGGTATCCCATGCCCTTTGATGGAACTGATACAGCCTAAATAAATCCATTTCCATGGTGAGGAATTGTAATGTTCAATTCTGGAATGTCAAACAAAGAATAATCGATCACATAGGTTGATGGCACTAGCATGCAACCCACATGATTCGAGATAGTGGGAAAAAGGTATTAAATTACATTGTAAGCATTCGTATGAGATGACATGTCAATGCGGTGTCAAATTCTTTCTCTTGGGTGCCTTGACCCATTGATAGATAGTAATATTGGACATTATGAAAGTCTTCCTAATTCCAATGAGAAAGAGGCGTAGAGGTTCACACACTAAGTATGTCCAAGTATCTCAAGTATAATAAAGATTATTCCCATATGTGGTTTAATAATTATTCAAGGAAGCCTAAATCATTTTAATGTTGGAGTAAGGATAAAATGAAAACAAGATATACAAGATATGTACATTGAATGTACACATTGTGTAGTTTTTATTTTGGAATGAAAATGAAAACAAGATATACAATCCATGTACATTAAATGTACATGACGTGAAGTTTTCATTTTGAAAAGGAAATGAAAAATGAGTACACACCGTGCAATAATGATTACACACCATGTAGTTTTTCCTGTCGGGATTTTGAGTAAATAATATCATTTAATTAAATGATATTTATTATAATCATTGTGGGAACATGTCAAGGAATTAATGATTCGACATGGGAGTTTTTAGTAAGAATTAATGAAATAAAAAAAATGTGTAACATATTTACTTATTATCAAAACTCTATAACCTCAAACCTGATTATAAATATCCATACAACACCAACATTTTTCGTTAATGGTTGTACACCACAATTCTTGATAATTATTTCACGGTCGAAAGAACTCCTTCCTCCAAGAATGATCTCAAGACCGATAGAGATCCTCCTCCATCGAATCAAGGCGATTAAGGCGGATAATGCAAGAAAAGGATTCTCTACTCTAGCACCCGGAGATTACTTTGGAGGCATCTAGAGATATGTGGATCACATGTGGATCACTTCTAGAGGAATCCTACACTTGGAATCTACACCACAATGAATGATCATATCGTATCATGATAGGAGACATCAATGGAGAAAGAATTCAATCAAGGTAATTCTTGTCAATTAATTAAATTAATTATAACCAACATTTGATGATACTCCTTTGTGGTTTTGGGACTATTCTTCTTCTTTGTCTTTTTCTATGATTCGATCTGTGGAGTCTAGCATTTATCGTCATATACATCCTAGATTGATCATTACTAATGAAAAAAATCCATGTGGGAACATCCACCCACGAGCGTCCGCTGCGCTTGGTACCTAAATTTTCAGGATACCATTGAGATGTATCCTTATGAAACCATATAGAGTAGGCATTGCTTCTCCACTCTATGATATCTAGATGTAGAGGAAACAACTATTATCAGACCACATCTCATGAAAGATACTATAGAGTAGGTCCAAATCATTAGAAAGTGAATGTTTACTGCTCAGTATAGATAGCAGTCATATGCCAACAAACATTGATGAACTCTAGAGTTTGCAGTCAAATACTAGTTTTCATGAAAGAATCACGTATGTTAGGACATAAACATATTCTAATGTAGGGTTAGTTCTCACCATGGTTTTTGGACCCTTTGATATTGGGAAATAGGTCATATTAGTGGATTAGTAGTTGTTACTTCCTCAGATATATCGGTCCCTGCAAGATGACATTCATTTTTCTCGACTTCATTGATACAATCTAGACCCATCACGTGTCTTGAAACCTAATAAGGATTAGATGGATGATGATGCATCCTTCACAGAGTATCCCATACTTATAGTTATCAGAGCATGAAGACACTGTGAGGAAGGCCTGTTACGTTGGAAAATGTGCTATAGAAGTATAGTTAGGTACAACTTGAATCCTTGGGATGGGAATCTAATATATGATCCCAATGTAAAGATTTATTCCATGATGGTGAATCATTACCCCAAGATGAAAAAATCGGGGACAAGTTTCTTTTAGGAGGGTTGTTTGTAAAGACCTGTCATTTCAATAATGATATGGATAATTTGTTTTCAAATTGAATACCTTAAAAGTCACTTATAACAACATATAATCAAGTCATGGAGGTCACTTGTGAATCTAGGGAGCGTTAGAATACTGAAGCGTCAAATGGGGATAAATATTGCGCATTTTGAGTTTTCTGAAACCATGTGACATAGGCCACATAACTATGTAGTCAGTTGCAGATTTGGGACCTAGCATTTCCCTACATTTTAGGCATGGTTGGTCAAACAGTGTTCCTAACCATGTGGTGTACCCCATAGTAGTAGTGTATTGAGTATTATTTTTTCACAGTTTAGGCAGACGATGTGGCCAAACCATTTACCTATTAAATATGATCTAAAATGACCATTTCCACCTCATTTATGTTAAAACCATATTTCCCCTTTCTCATTCTTGGTCCAGTGAATGAGAACCCCTCTTTCTCATCCATTGATATTATTAACACTGAAGTCTCGGTATTTATCAATTTACTCCTTCCTAAATCCATTCCTTGATCCATCATATGCATTGGAACCGTCTTAGTAATCCCCCTTATTCTCATAACTCTTATTCATGTTTTCCGTCGAATAGAACATGCTATTTAGGTGTAGGCTCATTTTTCCTCTGTTTAGGGCAAGGGACCATTTATTAGATCACTTCCATCATACTCTAAATTTGAAATAGATAACAAGTGAGTAACATTCTATGGTCTTAATGTATGTGGTCACATAAATTTCTCTTTTTTTTCATCTTTTTTTTTCAATTATATTGTTGTTCCACACACAAAATTTAACAGATAATCTTATTTTAATTTATTTCTATATATGAAATTTACCATTGAATATTAATACATGGCTATTGGACTTTATTTGGTGGCCTAGAGGATTCACTCATCTTATATGGAAACCCCGTGGGTGTTCCAATTGAAATTATTCATTAAGGTTGAATGTATTGTTTTACAAGAATTAAAAATTGGCTTCAAACATAGATTCAAAATTGAATTTCCCTTGAAAGATGAGAATTAAATAGAACCTAAGGAACCTCATGTTTTGAGCCCTCATATAGTTGTATTTTTCTTGATTTACTATAGAACCATGAAGTGGCCAATGAGATTTATTCATTCAATTTCCTAGGAATAAATAATTAATAGGAAATTTAGTGTCTTGTATTAAATTTTCGGGGTCAATCATAATGGCTTACCTTTCCTTAAATGAATTAATTGATTAAGATGGAAACTCCTATGCACGTTTTTTTATTTTATATAAGTTAAATGAAGATTTTAAAAAAATTATTTAATTGATTAGGTGGTGGAAAATACACATCAATTATTTATTCCATATCAAATTATCATATGTGTAATGATGATTGTGAATTATTTATGTATGTATAGGATTGATAAAAAGATTACATGAGAGATTTTTCATCATACCTTATATAATAATTGAAAATTCATGATATAGGACATGTACAATGGTAAGGGGTTTTGAGCATGTTGTATAATCACACCCCCTTACATTGGGTGTTGAGTATGGATTCTCACAGCAATGATACAACATGGACATTCGGATGAGGTGCCACATTCTGGGATAACAATGTCTTCCTCATATCTTACTCTCTTTCTTGAGATTTGTATCATTATGTATCTCAATCTATTTATATTTAGGTTATATACCCTATTTCGTGATCTAATATTATTATTCAGCTGGTCATTAATGTATGAGTTATGCCTCGGTCCAGCCATCACGGTATTCAAGTTATATTAACTCTTACGTTTGAATGTACTTGGATCATACAACTGGGTTCTACAAACAATTAAAAAATATATATTATAATTAATATATACATATATAGTGTCATGATCAGACTAACATTATAGCCATCAACAGAAGTTATTAGAGCCATCCAGTGTCCCATAAGAACCCGAGCATCATGGTGATTTATATCTGAATTTTTTTACATATTGTTCAATATATTCTCAGTATTTAGTTATGCACACTACTTTGATTACATGTAGTCACCGTTGGTGGTGGCCTAATGTATTTTTAATCTCACAAACCTCTTAGGGTTAATTTTGTACCCAAGAAGATTATTGGTATGTATGTTTAAGGTAAAATTCATTCCTATAGGTTGTTGAAATGATTTTGATTATATTTACAGTATAAGAGTAGAGTACCAAGATTTCCCTCATGATGCTTGTGGAGTAAATGATTTCTGTTTTTTCTTTTTGTACTACATTATATCATACATGTAAGGGCTTTTTATTTTTTGTATGATCAATACATGCATCAATGTACTAGACACTACCTTAATTTATTTTTATTATATTATCAATTTTTCACATATTTATGTTTTTTATGTTCATTTATTTTTCATATTCATATTATGCTTCCACTATTGAGTTTTTTTTATTGTACACATTTTCCACTCTAACCTGAGGGTATAGTGTCCCCACTATACCACATATACACCCTCACATCTAGTTGGTAGCCTTTGGAATATGGGGAGGAACACTTGAGTCCATGTGGCCCATCGTCGCAAGACCCAGGTTAAGTAGATCTTGGGTTGGGATGTTACAAAGTGGTATTAGAGGTGGTTTTTTATTTATTTAATATTTGGAGACAATAGATTAGAGATTTGAGAATTTGAGGAACTTGGTCATACATCGTTCTTGGGCATCACGAACCTATGTTCTTGGAATGGTTGGCATTTATAAATTTTAATTATTGTTATACTTCTCCCTCATTTCTTAAAAGTATTTTTATTAGTTTTTAAAATTTATTCTGAGGAATATTTTTGGTATTGTATTGTCATTTCCCCACAACTTCCTCTTGTTGCATGCCCTGAAGGCAGTGATGACCAAGTACCTAGAGTGGATGGTCATGAGCATCAAGTGATTCCTCTTGTATAGCCACCCATGTCTCCTCTTCCAATTCAAGATATGTGCACTAATTCCCAGTTATGAGAGGATATTGCACAAATTCTATAATATATAAAAGGAGTTTTTTAACCATCCACAAGCATGGAATAGTTGAATTTTGAATTTCAGTATCAAAATTCCCCCACCTATTCAAGGGATATTGGACCTCATGTTATGGAATCATATATTGAATCAATTATTTCAATATTTGAGAATATGTAGGTGCCTCTATAGAGTCAGTTCAACATTGTGAAATATATGCTACGTGATTCAGCCATGTGATATTAGGATGTCATCACCCAGACATATCGACATCATGATATGGCCATGGATGATTTCTAGATTATCTTTTAGACTATTTGTTACCCCATACTCTGAGGGATTATTGAGAAAGAGAGTTCAAGAATCTGTAGTAGGGGAGAATGCCAGTTATGGAAAGCTCAACTCATTTCATAGAGATGCATCAATTCTCTCTTACTCTATAGGGTTATGCTCTTATTAATGCAAAGAGATTCAAGGTTGGGGTGGGTTACACCATCTGTTTATAGGTTAATGTGTTCTGGTAGATGACTATTTCTGATATCATCAATGAGTCCCATATTACAGAGGAAACCATGAGGAATGATTATAGTGAATGTCAACAAAGTTTGTTACCAAAATCTACAAGGGATTCATATTCTAGGTACATGCATCAAATTGAGGTTACTCATGGGGATAGCAGTAGACATGATCCTCGAGATGAAAGCTTATTGGATTGTAACCATTGGGTGATGTAGGGACACATGTAGCCTCAAGAATTATGTGATCACATCGAGTGTAGAATTTTTGGTTGAATTGTTCATATCCACCATTTTTGCAGGATTTTTATGATATTTCGTAGCTAGTGGGGATTTTCACCTACTCTAGGGTCACGAGAAGGGACAGTAGGATAATGATTAGTAGGCATCTGTAATACCACTGATTGATCAAGCCAAGTTGGTAGTCTAAGTGGAAATAGTTATACTTTTGATTGTCAGCACCAGCAGAGTAGGCTTGCTCAAGGTAGTAAGGGTGTGACATAGGGATTTTATATATTACAATTACATGTATTAATACCTATTCTTGAGGAGTAGAGAATAAAAAATTCTACCTAAGTTGTATTATTCTAGTATCCTCATGTTTAGTTTCTACTTTATGTGACATAGGCGGATCTTAAACATTAATATCTAATGATATTATGGAGTGTACATGCCTAGAGAATGAGCACTACTATAGAGTTATGATGCTAGGAACAAAATTCGGTATTAGTTTTGAGGGTGTTTACCATAGTTGGAATAATCTCATTTAGATAGACATTTAGCTATTCAAATGGAATCTTTACATCCTCAACATGAAAGAATTTAATATAATTATTGGGATGGACTGGTCAGTTCTCCATCAATCCTATATTCACTTCTACTTTTTGAAGGGTGACATTTACATCACTATAGGGAGTTAGATATGTTCATAAGGGATATTTTAATATTACTGGAACATGAGTAGGTCTCAAGCAGTCGAAGCTGTGCAATGTTTTAGAGTATATAGATAGCCATTTCCTGGATAACTAGGGGTTATGAACTACTATTTTTTCTCCATTATTGGAGTATGTTAGAGACATATTTCAAAAAAAACCAATGTTATACATTGAGTGTGAGTGGTAGAGTTTTCTATTGATCTTACATTAGGAACAACACCATTGACCATTCCTCATTATAGGATGGCACCTATGAAACTTCTGGAACTCAAGAATAAAATGGGGGATCTAGTGGATAAATTATTTAAATACACCTACACATCTATTTTGGGTTCACTTATGGTTTTCTCTAATAAGGAAGATGGTAATGTCTGACTATTCATGGATTACCATCCTTTGAATCAGATCACCTTTAATGAATTAATATCCACTTACAAGAATAGAAGACATTTTTAATCATATATGAGGAGTGAATGTGTTTTTAGAGAATAATTTTTTATCTATCTATCAACGGGCTCATTTTAAGGATTTATAAATACCTCACACAACTTTTAGGTTCATCTATGATATGTACCATTACGTAGTGATGTCATTCAGACTCAAAAATGAACATGTGGTCCTTATGGATCTTATGAATTAGGATTTCCACCCATTTCTATATTCATTTTTGGTAGTCCTTATTGATGATATATTGGTGTATTCATGCTCTATAAAAATATATGAAACCCATATTAATATAATTATGAATACACTAAGAGAGAATCAACACTAATTGAAGCTTAATAACTTCCACTTTTGGATCAACAGGGTCCACTTCCTAGGTTAGATTGTCTCTAAGTCAGGAGTTTCAGTAGAATTAGAGAAAGTGGAAGATAATTTCTTGGGGTAATCACATGAATATATTTTATATCTGCAATTTCTTTGGGCTATCAAGATATTTTAGATGCTTCATCTTGGTTTTCACATGACTTGAAACACATCTTATGTGCTTTCCAAAGAATGTTGTGAAATTCATACGGTCAGAAGTTTTTGAAGTACCCTTTCAGGACATAACTACTCCTTTGATTTAAAAAATGATATTTATTATTCCAGATCTTAAAAATAACTATAATATATACTAAAAATATCATGAATTTTTATTATAGATTGTTTATGCAAGATGAGTGAGTTGTTGCATATGAGTCCCATCATTTGAGGCCTCACCGGATGAATTATCGAACACATGATCTTGAAAATTCTATTATAGTTCATTCCATGCAATTTTTAGACAATGTATACATTTAGAGTGTTTTAGGGTATTCACATATCACAAAATCCTCAAGTACATCTTTATCTAATGGGTTTTCAATATCAGGAAGTGAAGGTGGGATGAATACCTAAAGTAGTTTTATTTCGAGCTTGCCTATACATTGGGTAATGTAAATTATATGGAAAATACTCCCACCCAAAATACAAAGACATAGTATATTCAAGAATATAGTGGATAACGAAAGATTACCGCCTTATTCACATAGATAAATGTTGAGGTTCTGGAAGACCATGGTTAGACTATCCACATGGACTTAACAGTGACTAATACTCTTTTGAAATGGTTATGACTGAGGCAGTTATCTAATCCTGAAGGCCTTATAAAATGGGTATGTATTTTGGAGGATGATACATCTTCAGGTTAGATCATATATTGGGATGACCTCTTATTTTTTCATGGGAATATATGGGTCCCAGTAGACATCAGAGAAGAGATAATGATGGAATTCCACACTTCATCATTGGTTGTTCACTAAGATGTCAAAAAAAATCATTGAGATCTAGAATACCAATTTGATGTCCTGGTATGAAACATGATATTTCAACCTTCATCACTAGGTGTACCACCTTCAACAGTTTAAGGTAGAACATCAGTAACAAACATGTATTTTATAGTTTTTTTCCAATATCCAGTTGAAATGGGATGATGATTCAGTGGAATTTTGGGTCTACCAAGATCACATAGTGAAAATGATATTGTATGGGTTGTAATTGATCCTTTAATGAAGGTTTCACACTTCTAACCGATGTGATAGAGATTCTCTGTAGACGAGTCAAAAAGGTTTTACATCAGAGAGGTTGTACATTCTTATGGATCTCTTTGTACTATCTTTTTTTAAAGAAAATATAATTTCACTTTACTGTTATGGTAGGGGTTACAGATAGCCTTGGGTATGTAGGTACTTATAGGCATGACCAATCACCCACAGACTGAAGGAAAATGGGAGTGTATGGCTTCAGAATTAGAAAACATGATCTGTGTATGTGTCATTAACATTGGGTTTTCCTATGATAACTGGATTACCCTTATTGAGATAAAATATAATAATAGCTTCTACGACAATATTGAGATGGATAATTATGAACCCATATATGTTAGGCCTTTCCACTCCCCTCTATGTTGGCCAGTGGTAGGGGAATCAACTATGCATGGACCACATCTCATTCAGAAGATTAAATAGATGGTCCTGTTGATCAGAATGTGAATGTTGATAGCTCAGTCTAGATATGAGTCGTAAAACAAGAAATGCTGGTGACCTTTTGGGATTGAGGTCAAATATCCATTTTTCTTGTGAGTCTCATCTAGGTTAGGACATAAACAAATTCATAAGTAGGGAATGTTCTTACCAAAGATCATTAAACCCATTGGAAATGTCAAATAGATCATATTAGTGAATTAACAATTTATTCTTACATAGAGATACGTGTTCATACATGATGACTTTAATGTATCTTAGCTTCGCGGATACTATCGAGACCTGTAAGATATATTATAGTCTAATGGGGTTGAAATGGATTTTAAGGATTCCTTCAAGGATTATACAATTATTATAGTTGATCGGAGCATGAACAAACTACTAGGTAAGTCATTTCATTCTTAAAATGTGCTATGGAATCATGGATGGGTATAATATGTGACTTGAGAATGAAAATAAAATATATGGTCTCAATGAATAGAGATATTTGATCGTACCACGATTCACTGTTTCGTTTTCACCCTTACATCGCTGTGCTAAACATATTTTGTATTAAAAATTATAAAAATATTATCAAATTGTACTTCATGTTTGATTCAATAATTTAGTGTTTATCACTATTAAATAGGGCAATGATACTTGTTTTGAAAATTACAATGTAGGTGGAGGTGATTTGGAGGGCCCTTGATGAAGTGGAAGAAAAATGGGCCAAAATTGCATGGATCCACGGACATCTATCCACTGTTTTAAATATTACAAGAAATCCGTGCATCCAAATGGGATGAAATTTTGTGGGCCTGTCCAAAATTCAATATTCTACATTTCATATTCATGAACTCAATCCTGATTCGGCTTTCATGGGGCCCATACAAACTGATCTGTCCAAGACACCGAATTTGGACCAAGTCAAATGCAGTGTTCTGTATTTTATACATATCTTGAGCTCTATTTGTCCAAATGGTGCCCAACATTCTGTGGAGACAGTCCAGAGGTAGGGATACAACCTTTCTATTTTCTCCAAAGCGAGATAAGACTTTCTAAAGGCTGAAATGCGTCATGCAAGTGGATTGATGAAATTTGTGTGCCCAAAACCACCTCCCACATTTCTTATAAAAGGGCATCTTGGGCTCCTCATTTGGATGTTCGGACAAGGACTGAAGTGATGCCAATTTTGAGTCCTATAGGAGTCTCCTAATCACCTTGGAGGTTCTGGAGGCCCCTATCCTCATAGGGGGATCAACAATGAAGAAGGAGTTCAACCCAAGCTTTCTCCTCCTCCCAATGTCGAGCTAAAAGTTGGGTGTTCATTGTAAGGGAGATACACAAATGTCAAGGGAGTTCCGATGCATACATTATCTAATGGTTTGGAGTAATTTGGGTGTTTAAACATTTCATTCCATGTATCTTATTTTATTTCAGATTTTAATGCTTGATTTGATACATGTGAGTGATATGCTCTTAATTTCAAACCGATCGGTGTGAGGTTTTGAGTGTATGACTTGTGTTGTTCCGATTGGACATCACAAGAATCCTTTTCATACCCAAATTATTGAGATTTCAATATGCTTTGGAATCTGTTATTCCATGCATAAGTACTGGACCTTGACAATACGATTGTTACGTCAAGGTTTGGTCCTTAAAGCATTGAAATAAAAGCTTAGGAATTAATCGGGATTCCAATTAACTCCAACCAAAGAATTACTCTAAACCCATGATGAATCACTATAAGAAATGAACTTGATATGTGTGTAGTGAAATCACATCATCCCTTTTATCTCATATTTCTCAAAATCCACTTGTTCACTCATTTTTTAGGCTATTTCAACTAAGTCATTGTTTTAAACTGTTTTCAAAACCACCCCCTCTCTTAGTCATTTTTATTAAAAATAAAAACTATAAACCTACCAACTCTCCTTGAGAGACGACATAGGGTTTACCCTAGACTATAAATAAACCTTAAAAATATAATCAATTTGACGTGTCACGACAATGCGGTCAAATTTTGGCACTGTTTCCGGGGAGCGCTTTGGTTTTTTGTGCGTGTTTTTGATAATTTATTTGTAATTTCTGTGAATATTTGTTTGTTTTATCTTCTACCATTGAATTTATTTTTGTGTTCTAATTTATTTATTGTGTAGGTTCTTTTTATGAAACGTTCTACTTCAGGATACCTACAAACGTTCGAACCCGAAACCGGAGAGGATCCTAAATCAACGAAACCGAGACACACAAGACCACACATTGAAGGAGGAGACATCAAATCTTAAAATTATTCCTGATCCTTCTTCTTCTTCTGAAACCAAAGTTAAAATTGAAAATCACTTTTATAACATGGATGAAAATAATAGAACACTAAAAGAACTAACCTCACCTGATGTTGATATCCTACCCACTTACATTCAATTACAAGGCGAGGAACCCAATTTTGAACTAAAATCTGGTTTAATTAATTTATTACCAAGATTTCATGGACTGCCTGGAGAAGATCCACATAAGCATTTAAAAGAATTTCATACTGTGTGTTCAACATTAAAACCCACTAATGTGGATGAAGAACAAGTAAAACTTAGGGAATTTCCATTTTCATTAGAAGACACGGCTAAAGATTGGTTGTATTATGTTAATTCACCTATTAGGGGCTGAGCAGACATGAAACACATTTTTCATGAAAAATACATCCCAGCCTCTCGAACTGCAACTATAAGGAAAGAAATATGTGGTATAAGACAATATCAAGGGGAAACATTACATGAATATTTGGAACTCATTAAAAGGTTATGTTCAAGTTTCCCACACCACCAAATAAGTGATCAACTTTTAATTCAATATTTTTATGAAGGCTTGATTCCTATTGATCGAAATATGATTGATGTTGCTGCATGTGGTGCATTGGTAGATAAGATGCCAATTTCTGCAAGAACCCTCATTGAGAACATGGCACAGAACACTAAACAATTCAGTACACGGTCCAGTGTTCCCATTCGAGGTGTCCATGAGGTGAAAAGTACTGAGTTTGAGAAGAAGGTGGACACGAAGTTCAAAGAGGTAAGTACCCTTCTACGACAACTTGCTCTCTCCCAAGGGAAATATCAATCTCCTCCTCCCATCCATTGTGGAATCTTCTCTTCTGACACCCACTATTCTGACCAATGTCCTCAATTGAGAGAAACTTCTGAGAGTTGTGAGGCAATATTTCCAGGACGCCCCTTTAACCGACCCTTTAGGCAAGAACCATATTATCCATCCAACCAAGGGTGGAAGGACAACCATGCATATAGGCAAGAGGGGTATTCAAACCAACCTCAATAGCAATGGAACCTACAGGGTCTGAGTAGTCATCCACCACCACCCAGAAATCCTCAACCACCCCAAAGGCCATTCCAACCACCCCCTCGAAAAACCGAGCCTATACTAGAAGATATGAAGAAGAAAATGGCTGCCAATAATATCCAATTCCAAAAAACCACCCAACCAGCCATACAAGACCTAAAGACCCAACTAGGCCAGCTTGCCAACTCGGTGGGGGAAATCCAAAGTCATGGGTCGGGTAAACTACCATCTCAACCAGTAGTAAACCCTAGGGATAAAGGAAATGTTAGTGACATCACCCGTAGGAGTGGGACACAACTCAAATGCAAAATTACCCCTCCATTAGAGTCCTCCCATCCAAAGGAAACTAACATCCCAACTTCTGAAAATGGTCCAAGAGAAGAAAACCCTTTTCCTGAGAGAAGCCCTTCCAAAGGAAAGACTGTGGTTGTTGATGAGGCACCTATCCTAACCATTCCTCTTCCATTTCCTCAAAGGGCTTCCCAACCTAGGAAACAAAAAGAAACTGAACTTGATAAAGAAATATTGGAGACTTTCAAAAAAGTGCAGGTTAATATTCCATTTATTGATGTCGTCAAGCAAATTACGAGATATGCCATGTTTCTAAAGGAGATGTGTACCCACCAAAGGCGACTTAGAGGTGATGAGAAGTTGAGCCTGGGGAGGAACGTCTCAGCATTGATACAACCATCACTTCCCACCAAGTTCAATGATCCTGGGACATTCTTGATTCCATGCACCATAGGTGAGTATTCATGTTCCAACGCTATGCTTGATTTGGGTGCTTCTATTAATGTGATTCTTCACTCTATTTACTCTTCATTGTAGGTCGGTGAACTGAAGCCCATTGGTATTGTCGTTCAGCTAGCAAATCGGAGTACGGCACACCCCTCTGGTGTGCTAGAGGATGTTCTTGTGAGGGTGAAAATTTTAATTTTTCCTGCTGATTTTTTCATGCTTAAAATGGACGATGATAGGATGAATGGACATGCCCCAATTATATTGGGGAGACCATTCTTAAAAACCGCCTAAACCATAATTAATGTCTATAATGGTACATTATCTATGGAGTTTGGTGGTAATATTGTCCACTTCAATATCCTTGATTCCATGAAGCACCCCTCAGAAGAACACTCCTCTCTCTCGGTAAATTCAATTGATGTACTCCCTTCCCCTAAAATAACTTCATTTGTTTCCGCTGATCACCTTTCTGAATTTTCCTCTTTGATAGAAATTAATGGATATGAATCATGCATTGATTGTTGTAGTGGTCTAGAGAAATGTCATGCATATTTGTTAATTGATGATTACTTGAACACAGAGGATCACATGACCATCGATGATACTACTAAGCTTGTAAAAGCTCATTCCTCATCTGAGGATGTTACCATTGAGCAGTTAGATGAGATCAGTGACTTCTCACTTTCACACACACTTCCGTCAATCCAAAATCCCCCAGAATTGGAACTGAGACAACTGCCTCAAGATTTAAAATACTCATATCTTGAGAATGGAAACAAGTTGCCCGCCATCATTGCTAGTTCACTCCCTCTTGAGCATGAATTGCGACTGCTTGATCTTTTGAGGAAGTATAAATAAGATTTGGGATGGATACTTGCTGACATTCCTGGCATTAGCCCATCAATTTGTATACATCATATTTTATTAAATGATGAGGCTAAACCAGTGAGGCAGACACAACGTCGACTGAACCCAAGCCTACTTGATGTTGTTAAAAAAGAAGTAACAAAATTTCTGGCTGCTGGAATCATTTACCCTATCTCTAACAGCCAATGGGTCAGTCCCGTTCAAGTAGTTCCTAAAAAAACTGGCCTTACTGTAGTTAAAAATGAAAACAATGAATTGGTTCCAACTCGTGCGCAGAATAGTTGGCGTGTCTGTATAGACAATCGCCGGCTAAACCAGCACACTAGGAAGGACCATTTCCAATTGCCATTCATTGAACAGATGCTAGAGAGGCTAGCAGGGGAGTCCCATTACTGTTTCCTTGATGGGTATTCTGGATACTTTCAGATCCATATTTCCCCTGAGGATTAGGAAAAGACATCCTTTACTTGCCCCTTTGGTACATTTGATTATAAAAGTATGCCATTTGGTCTGTGCAATGCTCCAGGTACTTTCCAACGATGTATGGTTAGTATTTTTTCAGATTACCTGGAGAATTGCATAGAGGTTTTTATGGATGATTTTACTGTTTATGGATCCTCTTTTGATGAATGTTTGAGTAGTCTTGCTTCTGTCCTACGTCACTGTATTGAAAAGAATCTCATATTAAATTATGAGAAATGTCATTTCATGGTGCGACAACGCATAGTTTTGGGACATGTCATTTCTAGGAAAGGTATCCAAGTGGAAAAATCAAAAGTAGATATAATTTCCTCCCTACCATTCCCTAAAAATGTTCGGGATGTGCGGTCTTTCCTGGGTCATGCTGGATTTTATCGTCATTTCATTCGTGACTTTAGTAAAACTGCACTCCCCCTCTCCCGATTACTCCAAAAAGAAAAAGAATTTGATTTTGATAAAAAATGTGAGGAAGCTTTCAATAAGTTAAAATGGAGTCTCACGTCACCCCCGGTAATCCAACCACCTCGGTGGGATTTACCATTTGAGCTCATGTGTGACGCCTCTAACTATGCAGTTGGGGCAGTCTTATCACAAAGGGTCGATCAAGCTCCATATGTCATTGCCTATGCCTCACGTACTTTGGACCCTGCCCATGCAAACTACACCACCACTGAAAAAGAATTTCTTTCCATTGTGATTGCCTTGGATAAATTCAGGTCATACCTTTTAGGGTCCAAAGTCATTGTGTTCTCAGACCATGAAGCCCTCCGATATCTCCTAAAGAAACCAGAAGACAAACCATGTCTCATTCGCTGGATGCTCCTCCTTCAAGAATTTGATCTAGAAATTAGGGTTAAAAAGGAGCAGAGAATGTGGTTTCTGACCATATCAGTAGGATTCTCCCATCCTCAGACATTGACTCATCCCCATGTATTCCCATAAATGAATTGTTTCCTGGTGAGAAATTGTACCGAGTGTAAGATGATATTACTTGGTATGCTGAAATTGTAAATTATTTGGTAGCGTCTTGCATTCCTACTGATTTCACCAAAAACCAAGCCAATCGTCTAAAATATGAGTCCCGTTGGTAGATTTGGGATGACCCCTACCTCTGGCGCACATGTAGTGATCAAGTTATTAGGCGTTGTGTTCCCGATAGTGAGTTTCAATCTATCCTTAGGTTATGCCACACACTTGCTTGTGGGGGCCACTTTGGTCCCCAACGGACTGCTCACAAGGTCTTAGATTCTGGTCTCTTTCGGCCCACATTGTTTAGGGGTGCCCATGAATTCTGTAAATCTTGTCCTCGCTGTCAAAGAATGGGAAATGTCTCTAAAAGAAATGAGATGCCCCAAAAACCCTTGCTCTTCCATGACATTTTTGATGTTTGGGGCATTGACTTTATGGGACCATTCCCCAATTCATTTGGGAACCTTTACATTCTTCTGGAAGTGGATTATGTTTCAAAGTGGGTAGAGGCACGAGCCACGAGGACAGATGTTTCCAAGATAGTTGTGGAATTTTTGAGAACCCAAATATTCTGTAGGTTTGGATTACCTAGGTTTATCATCAGTGATCAGGGTTCTCATTTCTGCAACCGCACAATGCAATCTCTTTTTCGCAAGTATGGGGTTGGGCATCGAGTGTCAACTGCTTATCACCCATAAACAAATGGTCAAGCCAAAGTATCAAATAGAGATGTAAAACAGATTCTTGAGAAAACTGTTCAGCCAAACAGAAAAGACTGGAGTCTTAAACTCGATGATTCGTTATGGGCTTACCGTACTGCATTCAAAACTCCAATTGGCATGTCACCATATCGGCTAGTTTTTGGGAAGAGTTGTCACCTCCCTGTTGAGGTAGAGCACCGGGCCTACTGGGCTATTAAACAATGCAATTATAATCATTCTGGTTCAGGTGCTCAAAGGAAGTTGCAGATTCAGGAGTTAGAGGAAATGAGAAGAGATTCATATAAAACCTCTAGGATTTATAAGGAGAGAACCAAGGCTGCTCATGACCGTCTTATCCTTCATCGTCAGTTCCACATCGGGAAGAAGCTCCTCCTCTACAATGCAAGGCTAATGTTGAACCCTGGTAAGCTTCATTCCCATTGGTTTGGACCTTACATTGTTACTAATGTCTCTCCATTTGGTGTTGTCCAGGTTTAAAATGAAGACACCAAGCAAACCTTCACTGTCAATGGGCAGCGGCTGAAGCACTTCCATGAAGCCATTCCGGAGTCCCCAATGGAGGAACTCCATGTTCAGGAAGCAGTCTATGAATAACACTCACTAGGTTTTATCCTTCCTTCCCACAGTCTCTTTTATTACAGTGAGGACACTGCACACTCTAGGTGTGTGTGTGTGGGGGGGGGGGGGGGTGGATACATTCACGGGTTAGTTAGGAATTTTCATCGTTTTCTCCATTTGTTTTCTCTTTTTTTCCTTCTTTATGGTATTTTCATTTTTCCCCAACAAAAAATTTGAAATTCCATGATGTGGCGACCATAGAGTGGGGAAAGTAAAAATACCATAAAGAAGGCTAAAAAGAATATTTGTATGAATTTAACATCAGGGAGTGATTTTTAGTGAATTGGTTTTTTGTCAATGATATAAATGGTCGTATCTATGTGAAACCTTTGAGATGATTGATGCCCATTGTGTGAGTAGTTTTTGAGAAACCTGTGTCACTAATATCTCCAAAAAAAATCACCAAACCACAAAGTGTGATTATTTCTTACTTAATATAAGGTAAATATATGTTGGGTTAATATTTTTCATCTTTAAATGATATTTCCATACGTTCTTTCCTTATCCGATCTGTTTCATTACTGTACCAGATTGAACTATGTGTGTGTACCTAATGTCCGACTGTTGTACGCCCTCAAAAAAAAATTGTTCTGTCTTGGGCAGGTCAAACACCACTGCTCCTCAACCTTTGATCTTGTTATAACTATTGCAATTAGTGTCGTGAAGAGATAAAACAAGGGTTGAGAGATGAGTGTGAGATTTGTTCCAATTGCAACTTCAAAAAAATAATAATATTAAATGAGGGGAGTGATGAAATGTGAAACATATGGGTATATCTAGGTCGGGAGCTTATGGTTTGACTTCTGGGAATGCTTAAATGAGTGGGTCTTGAAATATGATTGCAAAGGATGTAGGACAGGTTCAGTGATAAAATCATTTAAGCTGAAAGATGTTAAAATAACATATATTTATTGGATAGCAAGTGGAAAGAATAGCATGGAATGGTTTTCACACACACACATGGAGAGTTAGTGTCATGATTTACTTCTGAATTCCTTTCTCAAGTGGGTATCATGAACCTTTTTGAATTTCTCTATGATATGATTTCTGAGACATCCTTTTCTATTTTCACTAGGAAGAACTCCTTGGTGTGATTCGTGCATTGATCAATTTACTTTAAATAAAATTCCCTCAAATGCTAAATCATCATGATGTTGTAAATATATTTATATATGCATCGTTTTATTTGGATATGTGACTTTTCCCAGGAGTGAAAATGTTTAGGTGTGGGGGTGTGATCGTACCACGATTCACTGTTTCATTTTCACCCTTACATCGTTGTGCTAAACATATTTTGTATTAAAAATTATAAAAATATTATCAAATTGTACTTCATGTTTCATTCAATAATTTAGTGTTTATCACTATTAAATAGGGAAATGATACTTGTTTTGAAAATTACAATGTTGGTGGAGGTGATTTGGAGGGCCCTTGATGAAGTGGAAGAAAAATGGGCCAAAATTGCATGGATCCATGGACATCTATCCACTGTTTTGAATATTAAAAAAAATCCGTTCATCCAAATAGGGTGAAATTTAGTGGACCTGTCCAAAATTCAATATTATACATTTCATATTAAAGAACCCAATCCTGATTCGGCTTGAATGGGGCCCATACGAACTGATCTATCCAAGCCACCGAATTTGGACCAAGTCAAATGCGGTGTTCTGTATTTTATCAATATCTTGAGCTCTAGTTGTCCAAACGGTGCCAAACATTCGGTGGAGACATTCAAGATATAGGGCCACAACTTTAATATTTTCACCAAAGCGACATAAGATTGTCTAAAGGCCAAAATGCGTCGTGCAAGTGGATTGATGAAATCTGTGTGCCCAAAACCACCTCCCACATTTCTTATAAAAGGGCACCATGGGCTCCTCATTTAGAAGTTCGGAAGAGGAGTTAAGTGATTCCAATTTGGAGTCCTATAGGAGTCTCCTAATCACCTTGGAGGTTCTGGAGGCCCCTATCCTCATAGGGGGATCAACAATGAAGAAGGAGTTCAACCCGAGCTTTCTCCTCCTCCCGATGTCGAGCTAAAAGTTGGGTGTTCTTTGTGAGGGAGCTACACACATGTCAAGGGAGTTCCGATGCATACATTAGCTACTGGTTTGGAGTAATTTGGGTGTTTTAACATTTCATTCCATGTATCTTATTTTATTTTAGATTTTAATGCTTTATTTTATACATGTGAGTGATATGCTCTTAATTTCAAACCGATTGGTGTGAGGTTTTGAGTGTGTGACTTGTGTTGTTCCGATTGGACATCACAAGAATCCTTTTCTTACCCAAATTATTGAGATTTAAATATTCTTTGGAAGCTCCTATTCCATGCATAAATACGGGACCTTGACAATACGATTGTTACATCAAGGTTTGGTCCTTAAAGCATTGAAATAAAAGCTTAGGAATTAATCGAGATTCCAATTAACTCCAACCAAAGAATTACTCTAAACCCAAGATGATTATCTATGAGTAATGAACTTGATATATGTGTAGTGAAATCACATCAACCATTTTATCTCATATTTCTCAAAATCCACTTGGTCACTCATTTTTTAGGCTATTTCAACTAAGTCATTGTTTTAAACTGTTTTCAAAACCACCCCCTCTCTTAGTCATTTTTATTAAAAATTCACACTCTAAACCTACCAACGCTCCTTGAGAGACGAACTAGGGTTTACCCTAGACTATAAATCAACCTTAAAAATATAATCAATTTGACGTGCCACGACAACGCGGTCAATAGTCACTGATAGTACCTATTTACCCTCATAAGGCTAACTCGAGGACAAGTTTCTATTAAGAGGGGTCATTGTAATGAACCATCATTTAAATGAAGGTATGAATAGTTAGTAGTTAAATTTAAATTCCATAATTGGGCATTACAATGATGTATAATCATGTCTTGGAGATCACGGGTGCATCTAGGGCTCGTTCAGATCCCAACGCTCTAAAAGTATAAATAGACTTTGATGCATGGTTTTTCTAAAATTGTGCGGCCCAAGGCACAAAACTATGTGCCCGGTTACAAAAAGGAGATATAGCCATTATCTATAGTTTTTGAATGGTTGGTCAAACCGTGTTCCGGACAGTGAGTGATGCCCCATAGTAGTAGTGAACTAAGCACATTATTCACAGATCTTGGAAAACGATGTGGAAAAACCATGTGTATATGTATTTTTGAGTGGAATGACCATTTTCCCCTCATTCTAGTTAACACATTATTTCCTATTTATCCTTCATTCTCTAGTTTATGATCACCCATCATCCTCATCCATTGAGAACAAGAACACCCATGGTTTGGAATTGGTCAATTTCCTCCATCTGGTGTCTATTCCTCGATCCATTAGAGGCATTGGAACCGTCTAAGTGAGCCCCCTTAGCCTCTTAACATCTATTCGTGTTTTCCTTCAAATACATCATGTTATTTAGTTGCAGGATAATTTTCACTATCATCAGGGAATGGGAACATTTCATATATCTATTCCAACTTACTCTAAATATAAGTAATATTTGAAGTGGGGAATCGTAATGTTGGTGGTAACATCATTTTAACTTTTAGTTTCATCATTATGTAATTATTCCATGATGTCGGATGCTGACTTTTCCTAAGCATCTCCTTTAATTGATTTATTCATATCAAAATGTCCATTGAGAATTAATACATGTCAATTGAACTTTATTTGATGGTTTATAGGTCTTACTCATCTTATATGTACACCCCTTGGGTGTTCCACTTGAAATTATTCCTTAAGGTTGATTGTATTATTTTCCCTAAAAGTATAATTGGCTTCTAGATTGGATTATAAATCGAATTTATCTTGAAACATGAGTATTTAATGGAACCCAAGGAATCTATTCGGTGTAAATTCCAATTATAGTTAGATTTGACTTGACTGAATTTGGAACATTGAAGATACCAATTAGATTTATTCCATGTATTTACTTGGGCGAAGTAATTAAAATGAAATTAAATGGAATGTATTAAATGGTAAGTCTCATTCATGATGGATTATCCTTCCATAAATAAACAAATTAATTAAGATGTAATGGCATTTTCATGTTGGTTTCTTTTCATTAATTTAAATGAATCTTTTACAATGGTTATTGAATTTATTAGAGGATGGAAAGGCCACCCCCATGATTGATTCCATATCAAATTCTTGTACATATAAGGATGATTGTTCATTAATTATATATATGAGGTTTGATAGATCATTTACAAGATATGTTTTCACTCATGCCTTATATTATAAATTATATTACTCGATATAAGCTTTGTAATATAGTAATGAGTGTTTATCATGGGGGATAATCACACTCCATTACATCAAATGTTGAGTATGTAATCTCACACCATTTATACTATAAGAACATTGGGATGAGATGCCAAATTCCATGATTATAGTGTTTCCATGATGGATTACTAACTTTATTGAGTATTTTTTCATTACATATCTCATTATATTGGGATGTTAGTCATGTAACATATTTCATGATCTTATAGGCTCATTAGACTGGTGATGGATGTCTGAGTTACAACTCAGTCTAGCTAGAACGTGTATTCTAGTTCTATGATCACTTGAATTGGCACATATATCATTCATTTAGGTGGATTCAATAAAAATTTAAAAACAATATATTATTAATATTATATATATAGTGAAATTATCATACACACATTCCAGTGATGAGTAAAAGCAGGTAGATCCATCTGGTGTCCCTTAGGTACCTGATCAACCTAATTAATTATTTTAGCATTTTTTACTTATTGTATTATACTGGTACACTGTTTAGTTACCAGATCTAATTAGCTTATATGTAGACACATTTGGTGGTGGTCTATTAATATTTTTATCCCACACCCTAATTTTTCTACCTATGGTAGCTATAAATATTATATGTTTTCATTTATGGATAAGGTAAATATCCCTTATAAATGATCTTGATATGATTTTTCTTATAGATGGGTATTAGTATGATAGGACCAAGGTTTTTCTGAAGACAAATGTGGATCATTTGTTTTCATTTTTCTTTTTTTTACTATTGTAAACTATGATTGTAACTACTTTTCCCTGTTTGTATCATCATTAAATGATTCCATGTTTCAGACATTGGCTTACATGATTTTGATTATATTATCAGTTATTCTATAATATACACTTCTGTAGTATATTGATTCTTTCTGTTTATATTATGATGTTGGTGTAGAATGTTTTTAATTGTATCCCTTATGACATAATGACATGAGCATGTTTTCTCCCCACTACACCATCTTTACACACTCACAAATAGTTGGAATTCACAATAATACTAGGAAGTAATCTTTAGACAATGTATCCCACCAACATGGGACATGAGCTAAGTAGACCCTAGGTCAAGATGTTACATGATCCCTTATGATAGTCTCAATAGTGAACCTTGAATACTATGTTAGTTTATGGACTGAACCCAATCCACATTGATAGCCATGTAATTAATCCTATAATACTATGAAAATGATTTTCTATGATTACTTTTATCCCACAAATCTGTTTCATATGGGAATTTTATACTCTCAATGATCAAGTTCTTTTATTACTTTATGATTCATGTCTTATGAGCTACCATGTTTTATGTCATGAATCAAGAATATTATTGGAACCTCATTGTTTTAATGCTCACAAATCTTGTTAATAATGTTTGAATACATTTTATGTTCGATATTATCATTTTATATTTTACGATAGAGTGGAGAAAGTATGGTTATGTTTTGGAATGTCCCATCGTCGCACATTACTCACCAACATAAATGACACACCTTTCTAGAGGTGGCACCATTAGGGAGGGTGGGCCCTCATGATAGAAATTTGGGTAACAAAAATTCCTAGTACAAAAAAAAGTTTCACAACCATTATTGACTGACCATTGAACATGAGTCACCATTTATGATAATATGACATCAGAATTTACCTACCACTATGATTTTTGGAAAAGTGTTGTAATGTATGACCACTTGGATAAGTCACTTTTGAGACGAGTCACCACTAAAATGTGTCACCTTTGAGCATTACCTACTGTTATCCTAACTCATCATTTTCCCAAATCACTGCCAGTTGAGGTCACTTATAGTTTCATCTCACCGATAAAATAGTCACTTTAGTTGTTCAAGGATATATTGAATTAAATCATTATAATAACTACATTATAAAAAATAAATACTAAGGATTATTTTAATGATTTTCCCTATTCTATAATAGGGAACATTAAAGTGGATTTATATGATATGTATGATAATGTAGGATACATGGATGATTGTTCCTTGAATGGTCTCTCACATCTGTATTACTATATATCCAAATAAATCACCCTAATGTGTGTGGGGTATTCATATTGGATACTAAAATAACACATGATCAAGTGTGACATTTACTCAGAGAATTACATGAAACATTATTACTTGTAATTGAATATGGATGATTGAGGCACATAGAATATCTAGTTACTCTCATATAGTGGAAACAATGAGAGACTATAGAGATCTATTTTACATCAATTTTGTAGAAGCATTAATAAATAATCATATTATGCAACATCATAGAAGTCTCAATCTTCATATCTAATTACGTAATGTCATAGATTTTCTGTGTATTATTTTTTAAATTTTATATGGTATTATTTTGAGACCAGTGCTTTCGACAACATGCGATTCTGAGGCCCGAAGTGACCGGAATAAATGTTTGAAATGAATTTAAATTTTAAACCGCATTCATGAGATGTTTTCCAAAAAAAGTGGAATATATATTAAAACCGTGTCTCGATAAAGAATCTGAGGGCATCATTGCGTTCAGAGCAATGTTTTTAACTTAGGTGGGGCCTATCTTTGATCGGCGCATGTTGGCCACAAAAGTTAGTTTTTGGACTTCTAATGGAAATAAAATAAAAAAATAAATTATTATATTTAAAAGTTTCATTTTTCTTCGGCAACCTAATTTCCCATCATTTAAATACTAGCATATGGTATGTTCACCAAGTTAGCCTCATATCCCTATGAATTGATAAGGAGCCTCTTGGAGCTCTGGATGAGAACTCACAGACAAACAACGATGCATCTCGGATACGAAGAGACTTGTCATCGAACGCGACGTGATGATCGTTCTTCAATAAGATCGAGATAGGGGTTTGTTATTTCAATTTCATCTTCCCTGTTTTTTGGATAAATGACGAACATGGATCAACCCATGAATAGGTTGATCCACAGATTCGCACGTTCTTACGATAGAGTTTATTGTGTAGATCTCTGGGAGTTAATCCATGATTATTGTTTGTTGTTTTGATCTTGCACCGCTTGATCCTACTATCGTGAGAGGATCAACACCATGAAGAACAACAACGGAGGTTCGTTCGTCAATTTTGTTTTTTTGGGATTTCCTCCCCCTTTCTTATCATGTGTTCCTCATGTTCTTCTTTGGGCGACAAACAACAGATCGTTGCACATCGGTTTTGTGGTGCAATGATCCCAAATTAGAGATCTGACATCGTGACAACGTAGTAGAGGAGAAATGACTATAGAGGCGGACGAATCAACACGGTTCAGGAATTAATATTCTTCGACTATTCGTTGTGCGGGTGAATCAAAAAGAATTTTTGCGGCCGATAAGTGGCCCCCAAAAAATGGAGATGACTTCAGGACGTCGGGGAGACCTTGGATCTGGGGTTTCGTGGAAATTAGATGGCTAGATCAAAGATTGGGAAACATCGGAGGTGCGAAGCAATAGCTCGCGATTCTAGAAAATTCCGGAATGCAGGATGTGTACTTCTAAAGAACACACTATGTAGTACCATAAGCGGCGGTTAGGGTTTTGGGGGTAAGATAGGAATTACACAGCATGTGACCCTGGTCACACAACATTTTGGGCTTTCCCTGATGCTCGACAATTATTTTTCATAATACACAGACAAGGGATGGACTACACGGCTTCAGAACATGGCATGCAGACCTTACCCGGCTAGGTAGAGGCGATGATGCAGGAATCGGTGTGTATCTAAAGGATACATGGATATGGGATGGAGTACATGACCGTGTAATCCACCATAAGGCCAGACCATGCCGGCCACATGGGTTTCCCTATGTATCAGTTACATGAGGTAGCGAACATGGGATACAACCATTTACGGGCACGCGACTGCGTACATAGAGTCGAAACTATTTACCCAGACACGATGTACGATCAGTACTACACATCATGTACTAACTTTTTACATGACGAGGCATGCGACCCAGGCCGTCATACACTGTATGTACCCAGGTTTAGTGGATAAGGTGTGTTACCTTTCTACACACCGTGTACTTTTTCATACATGGATTTGTCTTCCTGTACAACTTATCTTGGACATGTTTTGTTTGGGTGTGTGCCCCTTTTTGTCATTCCAATAAAGGCCAAGTATTGATTCCTTCTACAGGAGTATGATCCCTTCAGTAGAAATTTCTGAGATAGAGTCATGCATCCATCTGATATTCCCTGAGCGAGATCATCTATCCTTTAATTACCCTAGGTAGAGTCAAGCATCGTCATCACCAACTCCACAGGGTGTTGATCCTATACCAAGAAGGTGAATCCGGATCAGTCGCGGTATCTGACATGGTCCTAGAAGTTATCTTCATCTATGTATTGTGTTCTTTCCCCACTCATGGGTGTTTTATCACGTAATGAGCTCCCATAATGAGTGTATCTATCTCTTGTGGCTTTTCACAACAAACAATACTTCTCGGACGGACGTCATCAAAGATATCAGACTCATGGAGTGAGTTCTCCCAGACAAGTGATTCATGGAATCTTCGAACGGAATCCCTAGTATAAAGGGGGTATGTGGTTGTGTGACTTGTCCCTGAGACCGCGGGTCTGGGTTGTGAGTATATATGTATTATTTATGTTACACTTGTTATATATTCATTAGAAATATATTGTATACGATATTAATTTAACTTTTATTTCTGTATTTGATTGTGGTTTTTGGGGTCCTCTAATGAGTGTTGTTATACTCACCCCTTCACGGGATTTGCCTGCATGTGTTGTGTCTTGTGCATATGAGCAGCCTTCTGACAGAGTCCAGGGCGTACCAGGACAAGACCGAGCTTTCTGAGTTCCCTATAGACCGAGGTGTTCCTACTGCTAAGAGCATCAGTCCCAATACCTCTCAATGTTTACAGGTTGGACTTTGTAGTTTTAGTACTCCTATTTTTGGTGGGCTTGTACTTTGGCCTAGTTTACTTTTAGTACATACTTTCTGTCTTACTCTATTGGTTGGGTTTAGTTGTATGCAAGAATTTCTTTCCTTAGCGGTTTTTAAATTTCATTATTTTGGGGCTTTGAGAGGTTTGTGTGCATACAGGTACTTAGGAAATGCCTTCCATGTTAGTAATATACCTACTCGGGAATAGTCACAATCCCTTGGTCTATTGGTGGTAGGCATGGGGAGTCGTTGAACGGGTCCCACTGGGATGGGTAGTGACACAGTGGTATCAGAGGTGGTCGGTTCTACCTTATGACCAAGAGTCTATGATATTGGTTTGTTGAAATAGTTTTCAGTGTTATGATCTCAGCTTTCAGGCCAGAGAATCTAGTGTAAGTGCGGGAGTCCGATGTTTCAATACACCAAGACTCTGATAACCTTCTTTTTGACTTGGTAAATGAAAAAACTAGTTTAGAGGAAATAAAAAGAATGGTACTTGCATCATATAGTATTGGGTTTTGTTTTCCATATCATTTGTGTCATATATTTTCACATAAATAACTTATTTTAAAGTTATTTTAAATTTATTTCCCATTAATTCTTTGATTTGGTGGTTTCCAAAGGTTTTATAGAGAATAGGTGGGTATCCATGAATTTGGCAAAACCGTGAGCCCAATTCCAGATTTAAAAATAAATTGTGTTTATTTTATAAAATTTTCATTTTTTAATATTTTTCCAACATTCAAAATCTCAAATCTCCTCCCCTAATATATTAACACCAAATTTAAATTTTGAGCCTTTATAAATCCACAATCATGGAGGATTTGGGTTTTTATTTGAGAATTGGGCCAACCCGAAAGCCCATTTTCCAGTTTTAAATTGTTTCTTTATTTTTTTAATATCATATTCATTATAATTAATTTTTTGGTGATTATACCTCCCTCTATACCATAAGAAGCCCAGCCACACTCCAATTCTGTCCCCCCTCTTTGGAGTTCGTTTTCATCACGATTGAGTGCTGAAATACTTACGGTTTCTAAAATCGGGCAGATTTGAGGAGGTAAGTTATTTCCATCATAACTCGCTCAATTATTACTATTTTTCCTCCATTATAGTTCAAACATGATCTCATAATCCTCGTTCTAACATCCTTTTAATGGTTGGATGTTCTAAAATTCAGATTCTGTTGGATTTCTGGTCGTTTTATTCAAGATTGTTTTGAGTAAGTGTTTCTCTCTTCAATTTCGTCATTATCCTTAGGGTTTCCTCCCGCTTTCATTATGTTCTAAAATGTCCAGAAGTTAGGGTTCGAAAATATGGTTTTATTTGTTTTATTTTTGGTTAAATATTGTGGTCTTGGGCTGGAGTTATCATCCTTGTGATGCGGTGATGGTGTGGTTGATGTTTCACACCATGTTTTAAGAGGGATTCGACACTTTCGGTCGGTGGTTCCTTGTGTAAACAATTATTGATGAGTTAGCTTGATGTATTTAGTCATTTTTCATATTCCTAATATTTTTTTTGTTCTTCGAAAAAGGTTTATGATTGATTTTGTTAAGTGTTCAATTTTATATTTTCATTTTAAATTGAAATTGTGTGTTTTAATGTGTTACTCATGGGGTATTATTTGGGTGTATTTTATAACATATGGAATTGGTTGAATAAAAATTGTTCGGACTTCAAATCCTAGTTTGGTAATGTATTAGTGTCATTTGGGCATAAAAAGAGTGTTTTTGAATAGTTTTTTTGTGTAAAACATTGTAATACTTCTTGAGAGGATTTTATGAAAATGTGTGTTTTCATTTGAATATTTTGTAGTATTATTCAAGGTGATTTTATAACACTTGAAAGTAGTTTTATAAATGTCTATGGGCTTCCAATTCAGTTTTGGATAGGAATTGGTTTGGTTTTTCATCTTAAATGGTGGTTTTGAAATGGGTTTTGTGTGAAAGATATATTGTCACCACTTGTGTTCTTTTTATGAAAATTGAAAATGTTTTAGTTGGTCATTCAAAGTAGGAAAATGGTGAATTTTTACTGTTTGGTGTGTGTGTTCACCTATTAAGGGGTTTTGAAAGGTGAAGTTAGGTTTTAAGATGTCAAACATTTTTATAATGTTTTGTAAATTTCTTAAATGTTTTAATAAATTGTGATATTGGAGCGAAACTTGTTTGTGGGCTGTTTCATGCAAGTTTGATGATAAAATGATTTTGAAGGTAAAAAATGGTATTATGTAACAATTGAGTGGGTTGTTATGAGAGGTTTAATATATTGGAATGGTTTTATAAAATTTTTTAATGGATTTGTGGAAGTGTTAAAGAAATGTGAAAAGTGTTGTGTGCTATTTTGGTGTGAGTTGGATTTCAAAATCAATCGGAATGAAAAGTATAATTTTGTCACTTATGTTGTATACATGTGGTATTATTGATGAATTTATGATATGGAAATGATATTTTCATGTTAAAAGTATATTCATTGACTAGTTGAACTTTTTTGAGTACAAAGGGAAAACCCGGGTATCTAGGAGGGTGGATGTGTACTAGTATGCTAGTGAATCCGTGGGGTTTGGCCTCAGTTTCACTTAGCAAGATTGATGCTTACAACTATAACTAAACTATGATGATGATGATTGGGGACCAATAGGTTATGGGTATGTTCCCTACTAGTGGCTTGTGCACGAGAACAGATATTTGTGATGGTTACTCTCACCGAGATACGAGGTACCTGGGACCCACAACTAGGTAGTTCCTAGGGGTTATTTCCCATTTGTTGTGATCACTAGATATTTTGTGCATACCTTTGGCATACGGTATGAGAGGCTGGAATATTCAGTAGCTATGTATTTATCTTAAAAGTTTTTATTCTTTAAATTAGACCACATGAAAACTGTTTTTATTTAATGTTGCATCTTTTAAAAATTTTAACTATCATCTCTTGTTTTTGAAAAATTGCATGATTTTTGCCATTAAATGTTTATCACATAGAATATATAAGTGGTGGTATACTATTGGGATTTGTATCACACACTACGTACACCCTTGGGTGTATGTATACTTTGTTATTATTGTTGTCGCAGGTTGGGTACAATTTTAGTTCCAGTGGTTTGGGTTTCTGGTAGGTCCATGGTGGTGAAGTCTTGTGGAGATGGCTTGAGGGCGGTTCCCCTTGCCATGAGGGTTCCTGGGTTGTCCTTATTTGGTTTTGTTCCTTTTTAATGGTCTTTAAACATTGTTTTAACTAATGTAATTCAGTTTTAAAATTTTGTAAAAGAGAGTTTTAGTTGAAAAATCCAGATTTGTTTTATTGAGTTTGTTTGTTGTTTAATGTTTATAAAATCGGGTAAATCATTCCCAATAATCATTATATGATACCCGAGGACTTGTTCCCGCCCATGGGGATTAGGAACGCCCTTCGGTCCATGGAACGGGCCGGGTTTGGTGCCGGTTTGATGGTGACCAGATCCGGTTCATGACAAAATGGTATCAAAGGAGGTTCTGGTTAACACTTTGGGTAACATTATTTAGGGAACAGTCAAGATAGTCTAGAGTTAGGATTTTTGGGACTTGGTAGTTCAGTTGTGGGTAGTGTTCCTAATCACCACACCTCATGATAGGATTCAAGTCGCCAGGGGAAGTTCGGATTTATCTAATTCCTTTGGTTTTCTTGGTTTGATGATGATTATGGGAAATGAAAGGAGAGTTGGGTTAATGGTCTTAGTGAGCTCGCAGGGCTTGAAAATCCATGTAGAGCTAGGTATATTCTCTAGAACACTCTCTGTGATGGTTAAGTGATTGTAATATGGCTACCAACCATATTTCCAAGTCACCCACCGAAACTAGTTTCCTATCACATTGTTTTGTGCTTTAGTTTTGAAATCTTAGCACTTTGGTTTTAAAGTGACTTGGTTTTAAGAAGCGTAATGTTTTTCTGAAATGATTTTAAAATAATGAGGGAATGTTTTGGTTTATGAAATGGGGGAACTAAATTTTCATAATTGTTTTGTAATGGAAAATGGAGTGCTTACACCTCTTTTGAATGCATGGACTATATTGAAGTTGGTTTTGAAAAGTGATTCCAATAGAGTTTTCTAAAAAATTAGATTGTGTTTCAACGGGATGAGATGTTTTGAAATTAATGTGAATATCTTGAATGTGAGTTATTTTCTAAACGGTTGTGACTTTATGAAATGTTTTGCAATATGTGAGTTGGGATTTTGATCTTGTGGTTAGTGGTTTTGAGAAAAAGGATGTGTTGGTTGATGGTTTTGGTTTTGAAAAGTGGAAAGAATTTTTGTTTTAACCTTTGGTATTTTCATGAGAAACCAGATGCATGGGGTTATATGGGAAGATGGTTGGTTGATGACATAACTGGATGAGTGTAAGGATAGATATGAGGATGGTGCTCGGTGTGGCACAGAAACATGCATGTGTAAGGCCCATGGGGTATCAATGGTGGATGTGCTAACCGCTGAACCATTTGTTTTCAAAGAAATGTTTTTAAAGAGAAACATGATGACTTTATGAATTGTTTGGGATGATTTATATTATGTGTTTTTGGAAAATGTTGATGTTGTGGGATTTTTTGAGTCAAGAACCCCTCCTGTTTGAACTGTGTTTTGGGTTTGGGTTTGGTCAGTAGGTTGTGTTATAGAAACGGTTAGTGGTCTCTTTTGGAAAATGTTTGGGGACTCCATTATGATGGTTCCCTTCATGTGTATGGATCTGGTTTGTGGTATATCATGACCAATGGACCATCTTGGTTGGGTCCTCGGGTTCAATCGTTGGATAATGTTTACCCCCATTGAAGGTTAGTACAAAACTGATGTGCAACCAGGATTGTTTCGCCATTTGAAGACCCTCCAGTTGATCAATATAAGGAATCCTTTTATTGAGATTTTTATATTGAGTCTATACCCATTACATTCTATGATTTTTAGATCCTCTTGTAATGGGAGAGTGCTCGTGGAAGGTTGAAAGAGACCTTAGTTTCTTATGTATCCTGATTCGTCGAAGGTGGATGTGGTCGAGGGTTGTTAGTGAGGATGAGTATCTCGATGGTGTCTAAGAGGACCTTTGGGTTCTTCAAAGTTTCTTTGAAGCATGAGTTCATGTTAAACCACTAGTGTGGGAAATATGAGCAGGATAAGATATTGTTGCCACTTTCTAGAATTGTGCATTTTTTGGGGATGTTGTATAAGGTCCCTCTCCATTAATTGTTTATATCAGTCGCAATGGTCATGTTCGGTTATGCCTTATGATGTCATGTGCTCGATTTACCGTATAGGTGAAAGTAGTGAAATCTTCTGAGAGTCCCTGTTATGTTGGTCGAATGTACCCATTGGAAAAACTTAAAAATCATCTATTTTAGAGGAATGTGAGTGTAGGTGTTCTTTACTTATATTGATTCTCACCTGATGAAACAAGGTGTGATGTGTGTGCATCTTCATAGCCCTTGTTTCAGTTAAATAACGGGATAGGGTAAAGTGAGATTGGAATGTGTTATGTTTGGAAAACATTTTTGGGATTGCGGTGTAGTTTTGGGTGGAACTGAAAGAAGAATTCTCATTAAGTGGGATTCCAACGACTAACTGCGAGGCCGAAGATTCTTCAATCATTTGAGCTCCAGCCATAGGTCTCAGGGAGAAGCTGGCTCGTAGTCAAGGGAAATCACAGGGTCATTTAAACCCTTGTACAAATTCCTATCCTAAATATGAAATATATGAATATTTTAAACATTTGGTATCATCATATTTCTTCTGTTGTTCACGTTTGGTGGAAATGGGTGTAGGGCCTTGTACCCATGTCATCGCCCAATGTCATTCCCTCCCCCTTTGGTTTCCATTGAGTCATGGGAGAATGGTTGGAGATTTGGCTACACAGGCTGAGCACTTGGTTTGTGAACTATTAAGAGTGACTGTGTTCCTGGAATCCATGTGGAAAGATTGATTAGCACAGTTAGTTCACAATTTTACAAACTGTGCAGACTAACCGTGTGACCTTCCCAAAGCTTGAAATTTTTGGGGTTTTCTGTGTCGGTCCATGCTGGCCAGTTAAGATGTTTGGTTCTTATAGTGGGGAGAACCACTATTTTTATCATGTATGTACCTTCAGAAATTTTGAATGGAAGTCTACCCTATGTACCAGGGAGTCCGTTCAGGCCTCCCCCTATTAGTTTCCTAATTCTGTCTCAGAAACAAAATATGGGTTGTCTCTTATGGTGGGGAGCGTATTAGTGTCCCCCCATACCAATAACATAGATGTATCCATGGTCTTGTCTTGGTGTAGATAGTCTTGTTATGAGATATCTAGCTACCAAAATCTTCCTTGAGTAAACTTTGGGACTCGAGAGAGCCCAATGGTTTAGTTAATGTAAGGTAAGTGTACCCTTGTTCAAAGTTGTTATTCGTTTGGGTGAATTGCTTGAGTCTTGTTTGGATAGTGTTTGAGGAGTTTTATTTTGGGATAAAGTATAAATGTGATTGATCCTTTTAGGAAATTGGTTCATGTTTTGGTTGTGAGAGTAATCCTTCCTTAATTGATCACTGGAGGTGGTTTGGCCTTTGGGGGTGAAACCTGACAAGGGAGTACCCATTGGTTTCTCAGTGGGGTTTGGTTGTTGCTTTGACCTTGCAGTGACTTTCCGGGGTGGAATGTTTTCAATGTTGAGATAATTGTCACATAAATAACTTATTTTAAAGTTATTTTTAATTTATTTTACATTCATTAGTTGTTTTGGTGGTTTCCAAAGGTTTTATGGAGAATAGGTGGGTTTTTATGAATTGGGCCAAGCTGTGAGCCCAATTCCAGATTTAAAAATAATTTTTTCCTCCTTTATAACCTTTTAATTTTTTAATATTTTTCACTCATTCAAACTCCTAAATGTCCTCCCATGATATAGTAACACCAAATTTAAATTTGGTGCCTTTATAAATACATAAACATAGAGGATTTGGGGTTTTATTTGATAATTGGGCCAACCTAAAATCCCATTTTCCAGTTTTAAATTGTTTCTTTAGTTTTTTAATATCTTATTCATTATAATTAATTGTTCAGTGATTCCACCTCCATATCGACTCTAAGAAGCCCAGGCGTGCTCCCATTCCTTTCCCCCCTCTTTGGAGATCGTTTTCATCGCGATTGAGTGTTGACATTCTTAGGGTTTCTAAAATCGGGCAGATTTGAGGAGGTAAGTTATTTCCATCATAACTCTCTCAATTTTTACGCTTTTCCCCCATTCCAGTTCCTACATGATCTCATAATCCTTTTTCAAACATACCATTAATGGTTGGATGTTTTCAAATTCAGATTCTGGTGGATTTCGGGTCGTTTTATTCAAGATTGTTGTGAGTAAGTGTTTCTCTCTTCAATTTCTTCATTCTCCTTAGGGTTTCCTCCCTCTTTCATTATGTTATAAAATGTCTAGAAGCTAGGTTTAGAAAATATGGTTTGATTTTGTGTCTATTTGATTAAATATTGTGGTCTATGGCTGGATTTATCATCCTTTTGATGCGGCGGTGGTGCGGTTGATGTTTCACACCAAGTTTTGAGGGATTCAACAATTTCGGTAGGTGGTTCCTTGTGTAAACAATTATTGATGAGTTAGATTGATGTATTTAGTTATTTTTTATATTCCTCATATGTTGGGTGTTGTGCAAAAATGGTTTATGATTGATTTGGTTAAGTGTTCAATTTTATATTTTCATTTTAATTTGAAATTGGGTGTTTTAATGTGTTACTCGTGGGGTATTATTTTGGTGTATTTTATAACATATAAAATTTGTTTACTAAATCTTATTTGGACTTAAAATTCTGGTTTGGAAATCTACTAGTGTCATATGGGCCTAAAATGAGTGTTTTTGAATAGGTTTTATCTGTAAAACATTATTATACATCTTGAGAGCATTTTATGAAAGTGTGTGTTTTCATTAGAATATTTTGTAGTATTATTCAAGGTGATTTTATAAAACTTGAAAGTGGTTTAATAAATGTCTATAGGACTTCCAATTATATTTCGGATATGAATTGGTTTGGTTTTTGGACATAAATGGTGGTTTTGAAATGGGTTTTGTGTGCAAGATATATTGACACCACTTGGGTTATTTTTATGAAAATTGAAAATGTTTTAGTTGGTCAAACAAAGTGGGGAAAGGGTGCATTTATACTATTTGGTATGTGTGTTCATAATTTAAGGGGTTTTGAAAGTTCAAGTTAGGTTTTTAGATGTCAAACATTTTTATAATGTTTTGTAAATTTCTGAAATGTTTTAATAAATTGTGATGTTGGAGCGAAACTTATTTGTGGGCTGTGGCGTGTAAGTTTGATGATAAAATGATTTTGAAGGTAGAAAAAAGGTATTATGTAACAAGTGAGTGGGCTGTTATGAGAGGTTTAATATATTTTAATGGTTTTATAAAATTGTTTAATGGATGTGTGGAAGTGTTAAAGAAATGTGAAAAGTGATGTGGGCTATTTTGGTGTGAGTCAGATTTTAAAATCAATTGGAATGAAAAGGGGACTTTTGTTACTTGTGTTGTATAAATGTGGGTTGTTTGGTGAATTTATGATATGGAAATGATATTTTCATGTGAAAATTATATTCATTGACTTGTTGAACCTTTTTGAGAACAAAGGGAAAACCCGAGTGTCTAGGTGGGTGGACGTGTTCTAGTATGCTAGTGAATCCATGGGGTCTGGCCTTAGTTTAACTTAGAAATATTGATGCTTAAAACCCTAACTAAACTTTGATGATGATGTTTTGGGACCACTAGGTTATGTGTATGTTCCCTACTAGTGGGTCATGCACGAGAACATATATTTGTGATGGTTACTATCACCGAGATACGAGGTACCTGGGACCCACAACTAGCTAGTTCCTAGAGGTTATTTCCCATTGCATGTGCTCACAATATATTTTTTGCATACCGTCGGCATATGGTATGAGAGGCTGGAAAATGCAGTAGCTGGGGTATTTATTTTAAAAGTTTTTAATATTTAAATTATCCCACCTGAAAACTGTTTTTATTTAATGTTTCATCTTTTAGAAATTTTAACTAGCATCTCGTGTTTTTAAAAACATGCAAACTTTTCATCATTAAATGTTTATCACTAAAATCTATTAGGGGTGGTATTGTAATGCCCAGACCCTAGTTAACCAGAGTTGGTGCATTATTACATAACATTGGCATGATCACAAGAAAGATCAAATCTCGAAATACCGATTGGTTTAGTAGCCTTGGAAACACTAGATATATTCATAAGTCTTACATTACATCATAAAATGAAAAAATACTACAACAACATATTGTCTCCATAATCCACACTCATATCCCCACATAATATCCTTACCGGTCATTCATAATTTACTTCTTCACTTCCTGGGAAAAATAAATCATAGAAAAGGGGTGAGCTCAAATGCCCAGTAAGGATAACAATATAGCGAAAACTTTCATAAATAAGAATAAATATTTAAGGCAATGTATAACTAAAACAAAATCCTTTCAAACATAAACTTTCAACATGGTATGGCATAAATAAAATGAAATAATTACATTTACTTATTCACATGGATATTCTACTAATCAAATAATCAAATGCAAAATCAATAACCACTTTCATAATGTTGGAATTCATAATGCCAGACTATCATAACCACATAGCCAAGGCCTCGTGCCAAGACTACAAATAAGATTTTTCCATGGCCTTGGGCCAAGACACTAGTTTGTCTCATGAGACCTACCGATGCATCAAGGAGCTATAGAGGGCTCCACCCGTCACATATTAAGTCCAATGCATTCCCATATGAAAAGGTTTAAACATAACATAAACATTCGTTTTAAAATTAGCATACGAAATGTCAATACTTTCACCATAAACTATTAATGGTATAAAAATAGCACATCCATAGTCAAACATATCAAAAAACCTTCAATACAATATAGAAGTTTTGTATCATAATAAATCAACTTCAAATAAGCGTAAAATCCATCAAAGGATGTTGAAATTGATGAAATCAAAACTCTTTTTAGAGAAATATCTCTTTCTATTTTGAAATCATTTAAGAGTCATATATTTATAAAATAAAACATTTTCTTTGAAAATATTCTTATAAGCTTGTAAGGGAAGCTTTATAATGGCGGAAAATAGCCGCACCCGCCGTATAAGTTAAAAAAACATTCTTACATTAACTTTGTCAAAAAAGGTTAAAAAGCACCTTGTTTGGAAAATGACGGAAAGATTCCATTATAAAACACTTATAAAAAGTCAAACAAGGGTATAAATTACATTAACCCATATTCTTGGGAATAGTAAAAATGTTTTGAAATACATTTTAATGAAACATGGATGTGGATGATAAAGAGATCCCAGTAGATTATTACGTATAAACAACCTCGGATAATGAAGAGATTGCGAAATAAACCCTTACCTTGTACTTTTCCTTGGTTGGGGTAGGTTAACCTCCTTTATAATGGTGAAATAATTGTTATTAAATTATAAAATAATCATATATATTAATATGATATCATATATGATCTTCTAATATTGATTTGATAATAATATGTTAGTATTATCGTTGTTTCGGGTGTTAACTTACTCATTTTCTTTTATATGTTTTGTTAAATAAGTCGTGTTTGTTATAGATAGGTCGTATCTTATTCATATCTAGAATGATATCAAGCCCTTAAACATCATTTTTAAATCATCAAATGATAATTATACTTTAATGGATATGATGGAAAATGAATCTCATCGTGTTCGTGGAGACGGTAGTCCCTACGTATGCCCGATCGACAATATCATTCTTCTGATATTAAAATAATATATAAATGGATGGTATATCATATATACAGAATCATTAACATGTTATATTTATTCTTTACATGAGTTACACATCATTATTATACCCATCCAAATAATAATATATTGAATAACAATTACACCACGACGTGGAGACGGTAAGCCGTACGTACGCACGTATGGTGACATGTTATTCAAAGGGTGGATAAAATACTGAATATGGTTGTACCATATTTATAATAACATCACAGTATATATATGATACTGGAGTTATTATTTTAGAATGGTAACAACAAAGGAAGAAGAAGTGGAAGAAGAAAGGAACATGGAAAAGGGTGGTGAAATCATTACCTCTTCTTCGGTTTCTTCCTTTTGATTTGATCAAAAGGGATCCTTAGGTTTGCCTTATGATCAAACTAAGGCCTCTATGTTGTAGTGAGGGACGTTGGTAGAGTATTTGGGCAGAGTTTTGCCGAACTAAAAGGCTTTGAAGGTGTGAAGAAAAGAGAAGTAGGACTGCCCTTTTATAAGAGGGGTGAGGGGCACCTTTTGAAAAACTAGAAATATTAGTTTATAATAAATTCATATTCGGTTTATAATGGCTCCAAAGTTGATTATTTAAATGTAAATGTGGGGATGGGTCGAAAATAACTCAACAAATATAATTTAGACAGGTTTGGGTATTTATATGAACCTTATCTTTAAGTATTAACTCTAAGTTAATTAGTTTCACTTTTACAATGTCTCTTTGTATTTTTATATAATATGGTTAATAAATTTACTATATACATCCAAGAGACACCCAAGTGGTCCATTAATGATGAACCTATCATGATATTAGTCTCTTGGACGAACCTTAGATTTTTATAAATTTAATATCAATTAATAATATAATATTTGTTTTAAGAACTCTTTTATGTCAATTTTGACACTATTCAATAGTTGATTTTTGTGAAACTCATAACAGATTGATTACATCAAAAAAAGTCAATTAAATAAATCCTAATATGTCATAGTATCCTATAAAATTAGTTTAATTCATTAAAAGGTTCATATTATATTTATTTGGGTATTTATATTATCAATTATTTTAATTTTCACTATTATAGTAATTAATTCATCATCATTGTGTCATCAATAAATTAAATTATTTAATGTCTAAAAATTATAAAAAAAATATAATTATGTAGTAAATCGTTTTATCTTTCTAATTAATATTTATAATCTAAAATATAACATATAAAACCCTATGTAAAAATTGTTTTTCTAAAAGATATATGCTTGTGTCATTTTTATATTCATTTTAACTTAATTAAAAAAAAGTGTCCCTATCACCTACAAGTGGCACCATGGGGTCCCAAAATCGACCCAAAGTTGCCTATGGTAGAACATGTATCAACCAATAAGGCTAGGACACGTTATAGGGTATGTTAGTATTATTATAATATTATTTTTTAACCCTTATTTACCGGATTAACCCTTAACCATGGTAAATAAACTATTTACCGCAGTAATTATTCAAAATGTCTAAAAATAAAAGTTACCTACTTACACAATTTGGACATCCTGATTCCAAATATGGAATCCATTTTTCTAAATTCAAAACACAGAAGTGGCAGAAATTAATTTAAAATTAATTCCCACTGTCAAAACAAAAAGCGTGTTTTTAAGAGATAATAACTATCAAAAGATTGACACTTGTTTATGTTTGGGTTAATTGTAAAATTATGTCCAATGACCAAAATTCTATTAAATGGTAAAAATATATTATAAATATACTTTAAAACCACTCAAATTCATAATTTATCACTATTAATTATTTTGATTTAAATAGTTGTTTTTAAATAAAATTTAGTAATTTTCACTATTCATCAAAATATGAAAGTTATCCGAAAAGTACCAAAATTTCACCTTAGGATAAATTTGATATTTCGAATCCATAAATGAATTCCATTTTAAAATATAAAATGTATATAATTTCAAAAAGTAGGTATTACTATTCATAACGGCTAGTTTGATTGGTTATGGTGTGTTAGAACTCAGTGTTGCGTACAACACACGCTATCACATTATTCAAAGAGAAGCGTACCGTAGAAGCTTGGGGTGTTACATTCTCTCCTCCTTCAAATAATTTCGTCCTCAAAATTTCTAGAATTCTACCGCATGAAAAGACTCGGGTGGTTCTTCATCATAAGTTCCTCGGCTTCCCATGTTGCCTCTTACATCTTATGGTTTCTCCACAAATCTTTTACCAGACGTGTCGTCCGGTTTCTCAGTACTTGTTCTCTCGTGTCAAGAATCTTGATGGGATCTTCGCAATAAGACAGATCATGTTCCAGTTCTAATTCCTCATAGGTGATTACATGCGTTGGGTCAGGCATGTATTTCCTCAACAGAGATACGTGGAACACATCTTGAACTTTGAAGAGACTTGGCGGCATTGCCAATCAGTAAGATACAGCCCCAATTCGTTCTAGAATTTTGAAAGGTCCGATGTACCTGGGACTCAATTTACCTTTCTTACCAAAACGTATGACTCCCTTCCATGGAGATACCTTCAGGAAAACATGATCACCTACTTGAAATTCCAAATCCTTCCTTCGATTATCGGCATAGCTCTTCTGCCTACTTTGAGCTGCTTTGATGTGATTTTGGATTACCTTCACCTTTTCCATCGTTTCCTCCACCATTTCTGGGCCTACATGTTTTCTTTCACCAACGTCATCCCAACAGGTTGGTGTATGACATCTCTTTCCATATAACGCTTCATATGGTGCCATCTGAATACTCGAATGGAAGTTATTATTATAGGAAAATTCTTCTAGAGGTAAATATTGATCCCACATACCCTGAAAGTCAAGTGAGCAAGATCTCAACATGTCTTCTAAGGTCTGAATAGTCCGTTCTGATTGTCCGTCTGTCTGAGGGTGGTAAGCAGTGCTCAAATGAAGTTCAGTATCCATGGATTACTGAAGACTTTTCCAAAATCTTGAAGTAAAATAGGGATCACGATCAGAAACAATCGATAGGGGTACTCCATGAAGTCTCACAACTTCATTAATATATAGTCTTGCTAGACGTTCCAGGGTTAGATCTTCTCTTATAGCAAGAAAATGTGCTGATTTGGTAAGACGATCAATAATAACCCATATTGCATCGTTCCTTCTAGGAGCCTTTGGTAGCCCCTTGACAAAGTCCATCGTAATATTATCCCATTTCCACTCTGGTATGGGAAGAGGCTGCATGACTCCTCTAGGATGTTGCCTTCCAGCTTTCACTTGTTGACAAACCACACATCTTGATACAAAATCAGCAATCTCCCCCTTCATATTGTCCCACCAAAAATGTTCCTTCAAATCTCTATACATTTTGGTGCTCCCAAGGAGTATAGATAAATTGGAACTATGAGCGTCATCCAGCAATTCCCATTTTAGATCAGGTAAATCGGGAACACAAAGTCTCTTCCCGAATTTCAAAATTCTATCTTCATACACAAAGTCTCTCAATATCCCATCATCCACAGCTTTAATCTTCTTTTGGAATTCTTCATCATCGGTCTGAGAACTCTTAATCATTTCTAGTAAAGATGGTTTGGCAACCATTTGAAAAAGCATTGATTTTTCACCTTCCCTGGTTATACCCATGTCCATCTTTACTAGATCCATGAAAATTGGATCCATTTCAATTCTCATCATTTTCAAAACTCCATGATCTTTTCTGCTCAAAGCATCTGCCACCTTGTTTTCTTTCCCCGGGTGGTAGTGAATCGTACAATCATAATCCTTGAGTAATTCAAGCCATCTCCTTTGCCTCATGTTGAGTTCTTTTTGTGAGAAGATATACTTCAAACTCTTGTGATCAATATAAATCTCACATTTTTCACCATAGAGGTAGTGCCTCCATATCTTCAAAGCAAAGATCACAACTGCTAACTCGAGAACATGAGTAGGATAGTTTTGTTCATGAATTTTCAACTGTCATGATGCATAGGCAATAAATCTATCATTCTGCATAAGGACACAACCAAGTCCTTTCTTTGATGCATCACTATAAATAACTAACCCATAATTCCCCGATGGTAGAGTCAATATAGGAGCATTTACTAATCTTCTCTTCAGTTCTTCGAAACATTCTTCACACTCTTTTGTCCAAACAAATTTAACCCCTTTACGTGTGAGCTTCATTAATCGGTTAGCCAATCGGGCAAAATTCTGGACGAAACGTCGATAATAACCTGCCAAACCAATAAAACTACATACCTTAGTTATACTCGTAGGTGCTGGCCATTCTTGGATTGCCTTGGTCTTAGAATGATCAACAGAGATTCCATCTTTAGAGACAATATGGCCAAGAAAAGAAATCTCATGGAGCCAGAACTCACACATGCTAAACTTTCCATATAATTCATGCCTCCTCAGAGTCTTCAAGATAATGCGCATGTGATTTTCATGATCTTCATAGGTTTTGTAGTATACCAAGATATCATCAATAAATACCACCACAAATTCATCGAGATACTCCTTAAAAACTCTATTCATCAGATCCATGAATACAGAGGGTGCATTAGTCAATCCAATAGGCATTACAGTAAACTTGTAATGTCCGTACCTGGTTCGAAATGCTATCTTTAGAATGTCTTCCTTCTTCACACACAATTGATGGTATCCAGATCGAAGGTCAATCTTTGAAAAGTTTTGAGATCCATGCAGTTGGTCAAATAAATCATCAATGCGTGGTAGGGGATACTTGTTCTTTATTGTTATAGCATTGATCTCCCTGTAGTCGATACATAACCTCATAGATCCATATTTCTTTTTATCAAAAAGAACAGGGGCTCCCCATGGAGAAACACTAGGGAGAATAAATCCCTTATTACTCAATTCCTCTAGTTGTTCCTTTAGTTCAACTAATTCTACAGTGGCCATTCTATAAGGGGTCTTCGATATAGGCTTTGATCCAGGAATCAAATCAATGGAAAACTCAACTTCTCGTTCTGGAGGATGTCCAGGTAACTCTTCCGGAAATACATCTACAAATTCTTTCACAATAGGTATATCCTCTATTTGAACATTCTTTTCCTCACCCGCAGTCATTTCATTCTCTTCCTCCCCAATAATTGAATTAAGTTGAGCTACTGGGGGTGGATCTAAATAAGAATTAGGTGGTGACGATTCTGCTCTAAACATAAGGTGTTCCTTATCATTATCATCAAGAATCGTAACCTCTTTCTTCTTACATTAAATCTTCACATCATAGTCCGAATGCCAGTCCATACCGAGTATTATATCAAACTCAATCATAGGTATGACGATGAGATCAGCAGATAACAAACATTTATGTGCTCTAATGGGGACTGATTCATAAAACTTTGTTGCAATGATACTTACCTTAGGAGTTTTAACTGACAACTCCCTTGTTAAATCAAATTGGAAATATCTAATTTTCTTAGAAAACTGGGTAGATATGAAACAATGCGATGATCCAGAATCAAATAATGCATTTGCTAAACTTGAGGAAACCATTAAATTACCTGCCACCACGTCTTTCGAAGCTTCTACCTCAGCAGTAGTGATAACATAAGCCTGGCCTTGATCCCTTGGCCTTTTCTGAGGTAAGTTCTCCTGACGCTTAGGACATTCATTTGCATAATGCCCCATCTCCCTGCAATTGTAGCACTGAACATTGGTAGCTTCCTTCTTCCCCTTGCAATCACGAGCTTGGTGGCCTTTTTCACCACACTTGTAACAGACTCCCATTCCCTTCAAGTAAGTACCAGGATGTTTCTTCCCACATTTACCACAGGATGGATATTCAACCTTTCCCTTCTTCCCCTTATTTCCATTCCCAAATTGATCAGCAGGCCTCTTCTTCTCTTTCTTTGCTTTAAAGTCACAGGACTTAGAGAATTCCTTTTCGGTCTTGATAGCACATGAGACAATGTATTCGTACGATGAAAAGGATTGTGAGACTAATGCTCGACAGAGAAATGGTTTTAACCCATCAAATAAATGATCAATCTTACTTCTTCGGTTATGTATATAATCACCAACATACATTGCTAACCTTGTAAAGTTAGCCTCATACTTTGTGATATTCTCATCCTCCTTCTGTCTCAGACTTAGAAATTGCCTTTCCATTTCTTCTCAATGGTCGCGAAGAATGTATTTTTCTAAAAACAGATCTTTGACCTCCCTCCATTACATATTTGATACTTCATCATATTCCTTCATATTTTTAATTAATGACCACCATTGATCAACATCTCCAGTGAGGCGGTAAACTGCCATGATAACTTTTTCTCTTTTATTACTCCCCAAAGTCTGAAATATTTTCTCTAGGGAAAATATCCATTTCTCAGCAACTAAGGGATTTGTACTCCCATTGAACGTTGGTTGTTGTTGCCTCATGAATTGATCTAACATTGATACTCCACGTTGTGGATCAGGGTGCTCCATACGGGTAAGGTTATTATTCATAACCTGAGTACGTTGTCCTAGTATGGTGATTAACTGATCGGCACCACTTGCATCACCAGCTCCACTATAATTATCTTGAGCAGGAGGGAAATCCCTACATGGAGTGCGTGCATTGATACAGTTTCCATTTCTTCCACTAGGCGCCATTTATAAACAATGGCATAAACCAGATCAGTTTATGAATCCAAAGACATAATCCCATACTTATAAAACACTTAACATAAATTGAACTATTTATGGATATAATCCATAATCATAAAAATGTTTTCTTTGAGGAGGTATACACTCATAAACCCTTCATAATTATTTGTAAATAAAATGAGAGTTATCCTAAGCATATCCCCCGGGAGTGCCGTAACCAAGAGTGCAGCAAGGCCCGTTGTCGTGCACCAGTTCCCGTTCGAGTCTAGCTCAAAGCGGTGTTTTCGGGTTTTACCCCTAGGTACATCTGTGCCAGAGCCGCCTCTACCTGCTCGTATCCAGACATGGATGTATTGCTCGGAAAACTCACAAAATCTCTACAATACCAAAATTCTAGGATGTTCTTCTATACTAATCCTCAAAGTTCATCTTAGGTCTACGTGCTCTAATCAGAGTTTATCTAAATCTAGCTTCCAAGGTTTGTAGTAAACTTTCTCTGATACCAACTGTAACGCCACGACCCTAGTTACCCAGAGTTGGTGCATTATTACATAACATTGGCATGATCACAAGAAAGATCAAATCTCTAAAGACCGATTGGTTTAGTAGCCTTGGAAACACTAGATATATTCATAAGTCTTACATTACATCATAAAATGAAAAACTACTACAACAACATATTGTCTCCATAATCCACACTCATATATCCACATAATATCCCTGTGGGTCATTCATAATTTACTTCTTCACTTCCTGGGAAAAATAAAACATAGAAAAGGGGTGAGCTCAAATTCCTAGTAAGGATAACAATATAGCGGAAACTTTCATAAATAAGAATAAAAATTTAAGGCAATGTATAACTAAAATAAAAGCCTTTCAAACTTAAACTTTCAACATGGTATGGCATAAATAAAATGAAATAATTCCATTTACTTATTCACATGGATATTCTACTAATCTAATAATCACATGCAAAATCAATAACCACTTTCATAATGTTGGAATGCATAATGCCAGACTATCATAACCACATAGCCAAGGCCTCGTGCCAAGACTACAAATAAGATTTTGCCAAGGCCTTATTCCAAGAAACTAGTTTGTCTCATGAGACCTACCGATGCATCGAGGAGCTATAGCGGGCTCCACCCATCACATATTAAGTCCAATGCATTCCCATATGAAAAGGTTTAAACATAACATAAACATTCGTATTAAAATTAGCATACGAAATGTCAATACTTTCACCATAAACCATGAATGGTATAAAAATAGCACATCCACAGTCAAACATATCAAAAAACCTTCAATACAATATAGAAGTTTTGTATCATAATAAATCAACTTCAAATAAGCGTAAAATCCATCAAAGGATGTTGACATAGATGAAATCAAAACCCTTTTTAGAGAAATATCTCTTTCTATTTTGAAATCATTTAAGAGTCATATATTTATAAAATAAAACATTTTATTTGAAAATATTCTTATAATCTTGTAAGGTAAGCTTCGAGGATTTTATAACGGCGGAAAATAGCCACACCTGCCGTATAAGTTAAAAAAACATTCTTACCTTAATTTTGTCGAAAAGGTTAAAAAGAAACTTGTTTGGAAAACGACAGAATGATTTCTTTATAAACCTCTTATAAAAAGTCAAACAAGGGTATAAATGACTTTAACCCATATTCTTTTGAATAGTAAAAATGTTTTGAAATACGTTTTTAAGAAACATGGATGTGGATGATAAAGAGATCCCTGTAGATTATTACGTATAAACAACCCCGGATAATGAAGATATTGTGAAATAAACCTTTACCTTGTAGTTTTCCTTGGTTGGGGTAGGTTAAACTCTTGTATAATGGTGAAATAATTGTTATTAAAATATACAATAATCATCTACATTAATATGATATCATATATGATCTTTTAATATTGATTTGATAATAATATCTTAGTATTATCGTTGTTTCGGGTGTTAACTTACTCATTTTATTTTATATGTTTTGTTACATAAGCTGTGTTTGTTATGGATAGGTTGTGTCTTATTCATATCCAGAATGATATCAAGTCCTTAAAAATCATTTTTAAATCATCAAATGATAATTATACTTTAATGGATATGATGGAGAATGAATCTCATCGCGTTCATGGAGACGGTAGTCCGTACGTACGCACGAGCGACAATATCATTCTTTTGATATTAAAATAATACATAAATGGATGCTATATCATAAATAAAGAATCATTAACATGTTATATTTATTCTTTACATGAGTTACACATCATTATTATACCCATCAAAATAATAATATATTGAATAACAATTACACCACGACGTGGAGACGGTAAGCCGTACGTACGAACGTATGGTGACATGTTATTAAAAGGGTGGATAAAATACTGAATATGGTTGTACCATATATATAATAACATAATAGTATATATATGATACTGGAGTTATTATTTTATAATGGTAACAACAAAGGAAGAAGAAGTGGAAGAAAAAAGGAACTTGGAAAAGGGTGGTGAAATCATTACCTCTTTTTCGGTTTCTTCCTTTTGATTTGATCAAAAGGGCTCCATAGGTTTGCTTTCTGATCGAAATAAGGCCTCTAGGTTGTAGTGAAGGAAGTTGGGAGAGTATTTGGTCAGAGTTTGGCCAAACCAAATGGCTTTGAAGGTGTGAAGAAAAGAGAAGGAGGAGTGCCCTTTTATAACAGGGGTGAGGGGCACCTTTGGAAAAACTAGAAATATTAGTTTATAATAAATTTATATTCGGTTTATAATGGCTCCAAAGTTGATTATTTAAATGTTAAGGTGGGGATGGGTGGAAAATAACTCAACCAATAGAATTTAGACAGGTTTGGGTATTTATATTAACCTTATCTTTATGTATTAACTCTAAGTTAATTAGTTTCACTTTTATAATGTCTCTTTGTATTTTTATATAATATGGTTAATAAACATACTATATACATCCAAGAGACCCCCAAGTGGTCCATTAATGATTAACCTATAATGATATAAGTTTCTTGGCCGATCCTTAGATTTTTATAAATTTAATATCAATTAATAATATAATATTTGTTTTAAGAACTCTTTTATGTCAATTTTGACACTATTCAATAGTTGATTTTTTGTGAAACTCATAACAGATTGATTACTTCGAAAAAAGCCAATTAAATCAATTATAATATATCATATTATCCTATAAAATTAGTTTAATTCATTAAAAGTTTCATATTATATTTATTTGGGTATTTATAATATCAATTATTTTAATTTTTCACTACTATAGTAATTAATTCATCATCATTGTGTCATAAATAAATTAAATTATTTAATGTCTAAAAATTATAAATAAAATCTCATTATGTAGTAAATATTTTTTTTCATTCTAATGAATATTTATAATAAAAAATCCAACATATAAAACCCTATGTAAAAATTGTTTTGCTAAAAGATATATGCTTGTGTCATTTTTGTATTCATTTTAACTCAATTAAAAAAAAGTGTCCCTATCACCTACAAGTGGCACCATGGGGTCCCAAAATCGACCCAAAGTTGCCTATGGTCGAACATGTATCAACCAATAAGTCTAGGACACGTTTTAGGGTAATTTAGTATTATTATAATATTATTTGTTAACCCTTATTTACCGGATTTACCCTTAACCATGGTAAATAAAATATTTACCGCAGTAATTATTCAAAATGTCTACAAATAAAAGTTACCTATTTACACAATTTGTACATCCTTATTCCAAATATGGAATCCATTTTTCTAAATTCAAAACACAGAAGTGGCAGAAATTAATTTAAAATTAATTCCCGTTGTCAAAACAAAAAGCGTGTTTTTAAGAGATAATAACTATCAAAAGATTGACACTTTTTTATGTTCGCTTTAATTGTAAAATTATTTCCAATGACCAACATTATATTAAATGGTAAAAATATGTTCTAAATATACTTTAAACCCACTCAAATTCATAATTTATCACTATTAAATATTTTGATTAAAAAAGTTGTTTTTAATTAAAATTTATTAATTTTCACTATTCATCAAAATATGAAAGTTATCCGATAAGTACCAAAATTTCACCTTAGGCTAAATTCGATATTCCGAATCCAGAAATGAAGTTTATTTTAAAATATAAAATATATATAATTTCAAAAAGTAGGTATTACTATTCATAACGGCTAGTTTGATTGGTTATGGTGTGTTAGAACTCGGTGTTGCGTACAACACACGCTATCACATTATTCAAAGAGAAGCGTACCGTAGAAGCTTGGGGTGTTACAGGTATCCTATTGGGATTTGGCTCACACCCTACTTACACCCTTGGGTGTAAGTATAATTGGTTATTTTTGTTGTCGTAGGTTGGGTATAGTTTTTAGTTCTAGTGGTTTGGGTTTCTGGAAGGTCCTTGGTGGTGAAGTCTTGTGGAGATGGCTTGAGGGCGGTGCCCCTTGGCATGAGGGTTCCTGGGATGTCCTTATTTGGGTTTTGTACCCTTTTAATGGTCTTTAAACATAGTTTTAACTTATGTAATTTAGTTCTAAAATTTTGTAAAAGATGGTTTTAGTTGAAAAATCCAGATTTGTTTTATTGAGTTTGTTTGTTGTTTAATGATTATAAAATTGGGTAAATCATTCCGAATCATCCTTATATGATACCCGGGCACTTGTTCCAGCCTGTGGGGATCGGGAATGCCCTTCGGGACTTGGCACGGGCTGGGTTTGGTTCCGGTTTGATGGAAACCAGATCTAGTTCGTGACATCTATCCAGATAACCCATTAACCATGGTGCATCTTGTTTCCTTATAGAATGACTTTGTGATGCGTACCCACTACGAATCAGTAGCATGATCATGAGGATGACCCCCTAAGTGACGATGATTCTATACATGGACAAGTTCCCCAGGAATTGCCACCAGGTGGTGCTCCTACTATACCACCACCAGTGGAGTGGCTTGTGGTACCCGCAATACCGAACGATGATGAGAATATGTTGAGAGCACTCCATGAGTTCCACAGACAGAGTCCCCTCATGTTCTGAGGTGAGACTGACCCTCAGGTGGCTAAGGACTAGCCAGAGGCGATGACCAGAGTTTTCCATTTAGGGAAGACTCTCGCAGACCAGATGGTGATCCTAGGAGAGAGCCTTCTTTAGGGTTCGGCGGGGGTAATGGTAGAGTCTGGACACAAAGACTCACGATGATGAGACTCTTCCATGGACATATTTTGAGTGACTCAATAGGGAGGACTTTTCTCCAGTTACGCTGAGATCAGTGCACATCTAGGAGCTTCTTCAGCTCCAGTAGGGCGGTTTGACGGTAGATGACTATTCTTTGAGGTTCACCAACCTCACTAGGTACTCGATGGATATGGTCAGGGAGTAGTACTTCCAAGCATGGACCTTTGAGCGAGGTATAAGACGAGACATCCGAGCTAGTGCCATGCCTCTATGAATTTTGACATATGCTAGAGTGCTTGAGCGAGCCTTGGTGATCAAGAGATTCTTGGTGGAGTATAGATAGTTGAAGACAGTCTGCAGCAGGCTGACAGGTCATGAGACCTTGGCAGTAGGGAGCCGACGTCGGACATATGGATCAGGATGTGGTAGATGTCAAAGGACGACCCAGGATAGGGAGTAGACAGTCTAGGGATCTGAGGCTAGATCTAGTCATCCTTGGGGGAAGTAGGGATACTCGTGTGACAGAAGAAGATGTCTTGCTATAGACTGTTTGACCTATCGAGTAGATGATAGGGAAGTGGTGTATGTCCCACCGAGGTAGAGGTATAGAACTAAGCAGACAGACCCTCTAGGAAGAAGATATGGTAGAGGAGCAGGGAGAGCTGCAGGTTGTGGTAGATGCTTCAATTTACTACCACCACCACCCCCAGAAGGTCCGCACCAGGCATTGGGAGCATGGGGACAGGGGTGGAGACAACTGCATGCAGTGATGGCATACGTCCCAAGGACTCTGGGGATGATCAGAGGTAATATATATGTTTTCTCTACTTTAGCTATCATACATATAGGCATAGGTGCCGTTCATTCCTTCATCGCCACATGTCTTGTGCAAAACCTTGAGATTCCAGTAGACTCATTGACTTGATCCTTATTCTTGGAGACACCAACGAGATGAGACTCAACGATCACACACCTCTGCAGATATTATGATATTACCCTTGGGGCGAGTGTTTCGATTGGAACCTCTTGGTGGTTGCATTGAGTCCTTACAACGTCATTCCTGGTATGGATTGGTTATCTTCGGTCATTGCCCAGATCGTTTGTTTTAGGTGAAGAGTGTGGTGTGTATGCCGTGATGGGACGAGGTTTTCCATTGTTGAAGAAAAGGAAAAATAGGCAACAAAGAATGGGGTCATGCATTAGAGGGTGCGGCTGATCACTCATGAGTTGTCTAGACGTACCCTTGGTGCAGTAGATGTTGTGGGCTCCTAGTTCCCAGCAGTAGTGGTGCAGTATGAGGGAATATTTCTTGAAGATGTTCCAGGGCTACCTCCCGATAGGGAAATTGACATCGGCATCGACTTACACCCCAGGACGGAACTGATTTCTTCATCAGTATATCAGATGGCTCTTGCTGAGCTTCCCGATTTGAAGGTGCAGTTGGAGTATTTGTAGATAAAGGGTTTTGTAAGACCCAACATTTCACCCTGGGCGGCCCTAGTCTTGTTTTCCAAAAAGGAAGAAGAGATTTTGAGGTTGTGGGTGGATTACCAGTGCCTGAATCTGGTAAAGGTGAAGAACAAGTATCCACTGCCAAGGATCGACAACTTCTTCAACCAACTAAGAGAAGAAAAATGGTTCTCAAAGGGTGAACTTCAATGAGGTTATCACCAGTCACGGGTAGAGGACAAGGATATACCAAAGAATACCTTCTGATGCCGCTACAGTCACTATTAGTATTTCATGATGCCTTTTGGTGTGACAAACGCTCCCGTTGTATTCATGGGACTAATGAACTAGATCATCCAGCTATACTTAGATCATTTTTTCTTGGCATTCATCAACAAAATCCTTGTGTACTCAGCGTCAGAGGAGGAGCTTTCGAGACACCTACGGATGGTTCTAGATCTACTCTGAGAGCACTAACATTATGGGAAGCTCTAGAAGAGCCAGTTTGTGATTTAGGAGGTCCACATTTTGGGACATTTCATCTCAACAGATGGTGTAGCTGGGACATAGCAATGATGGAGGTAGTATTAGTATTTGAGCCACCTCAGAGTGTGACAGAGGTGCAGATCTTTCATGGGTTGGCAGGATATTACCTGAGATTCATTCCTGATTTCTCCCGAATATCAGCACTGATGACAGCCTTGACCAAGAAGGGGAATCCATTCATGAGGAAGGAGAAGTGCCAGTAGGACTTCGAGCAGTTTAGGAAGAGCTTGATGAGTGCCCCGATCATGAGATTTCCAGAGGAGGGTGTCGAGTACGTAGTTTTCTACAACACTTTAGGGGCCGGGATTGGCAATGTCCTAATGCAGAGACAGTCGATGATTACTTATGTTTCACACCAGCTTAGACAACATGAGTAGAACTATGTGACCCATGATCTCAAGTTGGAAGAAGTAGTTTTCACATTAAATATGTGGTGACACTACATTATTGGAAAGCAATCCATAATCTACTCTGACAACAAGTTCCTCAAGTACATCTACTCGTAGAACGAGTTGAATCTGAGACAGAGGGGCTTGCTCTAGTTCCTCCGGGACTATGATTTTGTGATCATCTATACTATAGGTAAGGGGAACAAAGTGGAGGATGCTCTAAGAAGAAGGTTAAGCTCATAGCTGTTGAGCAAGGTGACAGAATAGTTTTCCATGTGGCAGTTATCCCTAATGGATAGAGGGGATACCGCTTACATATAGTCGATGGTTGTCACCCCTCCACTCGTACATCAAGTGAGGGAGGAAAATCTTTTGGATGTCAACTGTGAGGAATTACATTCTTAGTTATCCACAGAACATGCTTTTGATGGATATTAAAAAGGTGGGGAGCATGTACTTATTTTCAGGGGACATACTATTGTACTAGTGGCATTGCGGGAGGAGGTCCTAAGGGAGTTTCATACATCCCCCTTAGCAGTACATACTAGAGTAGAAATGATGTACCAAGATCTTCGACGATAGTTCTGGTGGTCAGGCATGAAGAATGAAGTGGTAAAGTTCATTTATCATTGCCATACATTCCAGCAGGTGAAGTCTGAGCACCAGGTTTAAGTGGGATTAGTTCAGCCCATGGATGTTCCATAGTGGAATTGGGATGGAATATCGATGGACATTATGATGGTCTTACCACAGACGTCCAAAGGGCGTGATTCCATCAAGGTGATCATTGACTGACTCACCAAGTCAGCCCACTTCCTAGCTATTAGGGAGAAGAGGTCATTAGAGACACTACTAGAATAATGGGCTTTGAACCCCCCCCCCCCCCCCCCGACATGGGAGACCGCCTTTGGCCGTCACTGTAGATGGCCTATAGCGACCTCCTCTACCGGTCTCTGGTTTTGGAAAAAAAATTAGGGGGGCTTCAGCGCCCCCCCCCTCTCCCCATGCACCATGCCCTCGCGAAACCCTACCGTGCCCCCTCGCCCTCGCCACCTTCCCACGCCACCCTCTGCCCTCTGCCCTCGCCTCCCTCCACCCTTCGCCACCCTCCACCCCTCGCCACCCTCACCGCCCTCTGCCCTCCACCATCATTAGCCTCCTCCCTCCGCCCTCCCTCCACCTTCCGCCCGCCCTCCGCCCTCCGCCCTCTACCCCATCCACCATCTGTCCCCTCTAGCTCAACCCTCCCCCTCCACCCGCCCTCCGTACTCCACCCCCTCATCCCTCTGTCCTCTCCGTCCTACGGGCTCCACCCTCCGGGATCCATCCCCTCCGGCCTCGTCCCCCTCTACCCTCTGGCTGGTCTCCTCCCTCTACCCTATACCCCCTCGAACAACCCCCTGCCCCCTAGAAAGCCCCCCCCCCACCCACCTCAAATATCCCTCCACCCCCTGCACCCCAGACAACCCTCCCAGCCCCCCGGACATCCCCCCACCCCCCGGAACCCCAGACACCACCCAGATAGCCCCCCCACCCCCGCACCCCGGTCAACCCGCCCTTGCTGCACCGCTGCCACTCAATCCCCTCCCTCCCATCACGGCCGCTACTCCTTCCCTCACCACTGCCACCCTCCGACTACCTGTTGTCCTCAGTACCCTCCTTCATTGTCCCACCCTTGCTGCAACATCGCCACCTCACTGCTTCCTCTCTTTCATCCCATCGTCGCTACTACTGCCCGTCCCCCCCCCCCTCGCCGCACCGCCTCCGGCTCCGGCTCCCCTCCGCTACCTCTCCTCTCCCTCACAGAATCACCTTCGGCTCCCCTCCCTTCCAGGTTTGTAAAGCAATCAGGTAGGACATGAGCTTTCACTTACATTCCATTATATATTCTCTTGTTTATTATTCCAATATATAATGTGATTATTTTATCAATGGTCCACATACAATTGATTAGTATTTATTTTAAATATATTAGATATGAAAAATGTATTTGTAATAAGTTTCATGTAACTGTTTGTTAGACAGATATTACTATGGATAAGAGTTGGGTTGATCTTCCAAATCGAACATCTAGAGAATATTTCAATGGAATTATGCAGTTTATTGACTTCAGCAGAGGATATGAAAGTGACTATATTAGTTTTCCATGTAGAAAATGTGCTAATATATATCAATTCACATGAGATACTGTGAGGGAACACCTATTATTTAATGGATTTCTGAAAAATAATAAGAGTTGGACTCGTCATGGAGAAGAATATGTTCATTGTCAAAAAAAGGGATGCAGTTCAGATGGATGTTGATGCAAGGATGAATGATCCAATGCATGAAATGATTACTGAAATGGTACGTGGGTTGTATCCTGAAGGCATTGAAATCCCGAATCTTGAGTCCAGTGAGATAAATCTTCGCTCTGGTCAAGATTGTGATTCGAGGAGGTTTTATAATGCACTTGATGTTGTAAAAACATAATTATATCTTGGATGTACTTGTTACAATAAATTGTTGTTTATCGAGGAGTTATTCCATTTGAAGACTTTGAATCAGTGGTCAAACTCATCATTCGACATGCTGTTGGTGTTATTGAAAAAGGTTCTTCTTGTTGACACAATGATTCTTGAGTCTTATTACTATGCTCATAAGTTGACAGAGAACATAGGTTTTACATATGAGCACATAAATGTATGTGCAATCAACTATATGTTGTTTAGAAAAGAAACTGCCCATTTGGATATTTTTATGGTTTGTGGTGCTTCCAGGTGGAAAGGGAACATGGGAAATCAAACTCATAAAAGTCAGATTGCGAAATAGGGGAAACCGATTTCCATAAAAAAATGTGTTACTTTCCCCTTAAATTGAGGCTGAAAAGATATTTTATGTCATCTTAAGTTTCTAATTTAGTGAGATGGCATCTTGAAAGAGTTCATGAATGTGATTTATTAACCCACCCGGCAGACTGTCATGCATGGAAGGATTTTGATAAGAGACATCCCAACTTTTCTAGAGATGTTCGTAATGTCTGATTGGGGTTGGAAGTAGATGGTTTCAATCTATTCATGTTTATGTTTGGTGCAACACATAACACATGGCATGTGGTGTTGGTTCCGTATAATCTCTCTATGTTTTTTTTATGAAGTAAGAACATATATTACTTTCCACTCTTATTGATGGACATAGATGTTTGGGGGATAAGATTGATGTTTACCTTCAGCCATTGATTGATTAGTTGACTGAATTTTGGGGAAATGGTGTGATGACTTATGACTGTGAAACAAATGAAATGTTCAAACTGCAGGCTCCTTTATTGTGGACAATCAATGACTTCCCATCTTATGAAAATTTATTAGGATGGAGTACGAAAGGGGAATTTTCTTTCCCTGGTTGCAATAAAGGTAAAACATCTGTATGGCTTAAACATTCCAAAAAATTTGCATACATGGGTCACATACGTTTTCTTCCCCCTCAGCACATGTTTAGAATGGACATAGTGGAATTTAATGGTTCTAGAGAGTTTAGACCAGCACCAAAGATCATGAAAGGAGTCAAAATGTTATCACATATTGAGAAAGAAAACATCCGCACGATATATGAAATTCACGATTTGGTGGCTCATCCAATACTTAACATTCATGTTGCGGGTAGGCAGCACAGTCACAATTGGAAAAAGAAAAGTATTTTTTATAGTCTATCGTATTAGAAAACTAACATCCTAAGGCATAATTTAAATGTCATTCACATTGAAAAAAATGTTTGTGATAACATATTATGGACTATTTGAGGTTTTATTGGAAAATAAAAGGACCATGTTAATGCTCATCATGATTTGAAAGAAATGGGTTTAAGGAAATTGTTACATTTACAGTTAGCTAAGGGAAACAAGGAATATATGCATGCGGCACAATATACGATGACGACAAAGGAGAACGAGGGATTTCATTCCATTTTGAAGATGCTCAAGGTGCCTGATGGTTACTCTTCTAATATTTCAATGTGTTTAAATCTAACGAGAATGACATTTCAAGGGTTGAAAGGTCATGACAATCACATACTACTTCAGCAGTTTATTCCAATTGCAATTTGTGATTGTCTATCCCTCAATGTTGTTCATCCATAGATTGAGATGAGTAATTTTTTTACATCTTTGTTTAAGAAATCAATGAATGAGTGATTTAATAAGTTTGTAGAACCGAATTGTACTTACGCCTTTTACCTTTGAGAAACTATTTCCCCCATCCTCTTTTGACGTTATGGTCCACATGAAAGTGTACCTAACTGATGAAGTAATGGCTGCTGGTCTAGTTCTATTCAGGTGGATGTATCATATTGATAAATATTTGAGTACATTGAAACGATTTGTAAGTAATAGAGCTCATCTAGAGGCATCAATAGACAACTATTAGATGAGGGATGAGTGTACTAATATTTGTGCAGAATATATTATAGATGTTGAGAAAAAATTAGATAATCCCTCTTGGATTTATTATTGTCCAGTTGGAGATGGAACCATATTTGATATGGACAACTTTGAGTGGATACAAGCGCATCAATATATTTTGTTCAATACTCCATCAGTTTCACAATTATTGAAATAATTGTCTTATCACTTTTATTTTTATACTTTTACATGTTTTTTTTCATAAGTTGATCATTTAAACATTGCGTTATCATTTTCATGAAACAAATTAGTGTGATAAAGAAGAGATGTATCGTGCGACTGAGTGTCAAATTCAAAAATCTCATTATGTATCATTTCATGATTGGTTCAAGGATTATGTATGTATAAATTGATATTTATTATGAGTGAAGTATTATACTAATTTATTTCTGTAGAAATAATTATTGAATTCTATGAATTATGTAGGTTCATAAGCTGAGGGAGTTAGGGGGCCCCACGAAAACTGAATAATTTATCCAACTGGCTGAGGGTCCATCTATAACGGATCATTGTTATAAATCTATTGATGCTAATGGTTTTTGATTTGACATTAAAGATGTTGACGCCAAAGAGAAACATACAACAGTGGCATCAGTTTTCCTTTCATTGATTCTGGTTATTACTATGGTGAATTGATAGATATCATTCAAGTTGTAACCAGAAACAGGTTGAATTACATATTGTTAAAGTGTAATTGGGTTGATCCAGTGCGTGGATGTAAAGTCGATCAATATCAGTTTTCATTGGTGAATTTTAACTATATGTTATACAGAAATGAATGATTTGATAATGAACCTTTTATTTTGACATCACAAGTGGAATAAGTATTCTTCGTTACATTTCTTTTGAACCCAAGTTGGCAAGTTGTTGCCAAAATGTCCAAGCGATGAGTGTTTTTATTTGACCAAGATGAACCCGAGACTGTTCCATTTGATTCCCAACAGCTTGATCAATATACCTTAGTACAACATAAAGAAGATATCTATTGGGTCAGAGTGTCAGTTGAAGGAGAAATGATCGATTTTCATTCTTAATGAAAGGTATAATTGTTTTCCCACTTCTCAATATTGAATGTCCTAGGATATCATAAATTATCTTACCATTTTATAAATCATTGTAAGTTTTAATTCTCACTTTTGGAAGTTTATTCATTTATAAATATTTAGGGTGACTTCTATTTTGGTATATTCAAGTAACTGTCGGTGTATATTCCCATTGAGGTATTCTTTATTTGGTTCATGTGATGCTTGAATTTTTATTAATTCAATCTGAAATTTGGCTATGCATTAATTGGTTTTGAACATAATATGTATATATATTTTGTTAATTTTCTGATTTTTTAAAATTCAATGGAAACTAATTTTTCAATCCCTTTTCGTTTTATTAGAAACTGTATAGGTTCTATTTTTTCAAAAATAATCCAATTTATCTTTTGGACACTTTGGATAGTCCTCTTACAAATGTTTTTTTATTGTAGGAATTTCAGGGGGAGAGACCGCAGATCCACATCACCCATCTGAACCATCTACGTCTCAGGGTCATGGTATGTTTGAATTTCATTGTCTCTATTTTATGTAATGGATAAATATATATATATATAAAATATTTCAAATTATCTATTAATTTTTTTTCAACAGGATTAGACTCGACTACTTCTTCCACTCGCAAGAGAGGCCCTGGTCGTGGAATTTTATAATGGAATTCTAAAATGACGTTTGATGTTTCCTTTGATGAGGTATTTTATCATGTAGGACTGAATGCCCCTATATTTATTCATTAGTTGGTTCATATCATATGTGACCCACATTGATTTTCATTGACCACACGAGACTAGGCTTCTATCTCTTAGGACACATCAGATCGTCTTTGGAGGGAGGTTCAGGTAAAAAGACCATTTTACTTTCATCCATATGTATACAAAATACTAACATATGTGATTTTTTTATTTAATAGAAAAATTTGAAAGTATTACCCAATGATTTTTAGCCCGTTTTTATGAGAAAATGTTGTAATATGTGGAATTAATATAAAGTAAAAGTCAAGAGGGACCATTGGGTACCAAATGTGGGTGGCCCAGACATTCTGAAGAAAGTCCGGAGAGGTTACCTTCCAGCTCAGTGGCGTGACATAGTTTCATATTGGTCTACTGGGGGTGTTGTGATTTTTATATTTATTTTTGTATATATATTTTCAAGAATGTGTTATTTTTTTGAAATTTGAATTATTGAATGTAGGACGTGTCAATATGCCCTTCTGAGAATTGATCGTTGTAGGGACCACCTCACAGGCTCAAGACTCGTCAAATGTCTCAGATCTGACAAGAGGTATTTATTATTCATTTTTGAATTTATTAATTAATATGGTTATGTTTTTATATTCTATTCATATACATTTACGGGAGTAAGGTGCACTGACATATAAAATGTTAGTGTAGATGAGGAGTCATGATCGAAATGATGCCGATGTTTTAACATTGATAGTATGTTCTTGTACTCATTACCAATACATACATACATCTGTATATGAACATATATATGTATATATATTTAAATATTTGACAGGCTTAATTTGAAGTTGAGTTAGAACTGCCAGAGGACCAGCAACAGCTTCCCATGCGAAGGGATGAGATCTTTCATCGCATTATTGGTCGGGATAGGCATGGATATAGTTTGACCTATGGAACATGGATTCCTCGTTCTATAGTATCGCATGATGCGATTGTCGGTCCTGGTGTTTCTTAGATGACACAACAGTGGTCAAATTTCTTTGCACGGCTGCGTGCATCCCAGAAGGTAAATGCGCAATTGATCACCGAGGTTAGAGCACTGTGGGAATATGTGCCTCTGGGTGACGGTGTAGGGGACTTTACGAAACATGTTTATACAATATTTATTTATTTAATTTATATTTTTTATGAAAATAATCATGATTTTTATTTGTTTTAGGCCCCTGGCCCACAGGATGGATGTAGTAGTCATGACCACACCTGAAGAATCATATGCACGAGGTGTGATTCTTTATTTATAGGTGGGTTGTTATTGATGTTTAAGTTGGGTATGTAGTGATAGTTTTTGAGATTTTGGTGTATCATGTGTGTTTTGTCCTGATGCAATGTTTGTGTACACGAGTTGAGAATTAACCATGAATCTAAGTAATGATTTGGATATTTTTAGTTCATTTAATTCTTTAATGTTTTCAATTTCATGTTTTGTAATAGTTTTTAAGAAATCATGGGATTTATAATACAAACCACAAAACTTTTTTTTGGTTACTGTGCTAAGGTTCACTATTTGTAGGCCCCGGACAGCCACCCGCACCCCGGACAACCACCCCCACCCCGGACAACCCCCCGTACATCCCTCCCTGCCTCATGGACTACCCCCCCCCCTCACACTAGAAAAACCCCACCCCCTCCTCCCTCACCCCGGACAGCCCTCCCTGCCCCCCCCCCCCCCCGCCCCCCGGACACCCCCCACACCCCAGACATCCCTCCCCGCACCTCACAGGTTGTTTGTAAGAAAATATAACAACAAATAGTCTTGTTATCAAGCAATATGATTGTGCATAAATTAACTATTTTTTCTATATGTGATTCAAGATCATGAAATCACTACAATTCATATTTTTTTTAAAATTCATATTACCCAGTCTTGCAGTTCAATATCATTCCAAGGGTAGGCTCACCTCTTAGGTCTCCACAATCCTAGTCATAATGATAATGGACGTTATATGATCCATGAGATATTTATTCATAGTTATTATTATCAATCATGATTTATTCAAGTAGATATGGTTGTGTTCATGACATGATGATGTGATCGAAATTATTACACATACTCAGAAAAAATAGGATTTTTGGGAGTTGTTCAAGAACACCTGTAATAAATTAAAAGCCATACTTGTATAATACTTCAAATCTTCTATAGTGATAAAAATTATATTTACTACAAAAACTAGTCCTGGAGCAAAATTATCTGATGAATATTGCTTCTGGTTCATAGATGAAACACAATGGTTTCTTTAGAATCACTAAGATCACCAATGAATGATCCATAGAAGTTTGGGGTTCAATGAAATCTAAAGGGGCTTTAATGGACATTGAAAGGATCTCCTAGATTCCTATGGTGTGAGAAGAAAATATGGGTACAAATAGTTTTAAGGGGGATTAGGGTATTTGTAAATAGTTTGAGAAAACAACAACCATGTTGTGAATTGTGAAATGGTCGGGCAAACGACACGTCAATCGGGGGTGTCGTTTGACCTCGGTGACCGGAACGCATTTCGGGAGTCATAAATAACTTAAACAGAATATAATGGTCGAATTTAGTGAAAATGTGATCATAATGAGTTTAAATCACACGAAAATAATAGGAATATTATTCGTGACATGTAGTAGGAGATGACACGCCAATCGGACGTGCGGTGTGCGTGGTACGACCAAATATGTTGTTTTAAGAAGATCGACATGCTCTAAAATGGCGTGTTGGGTGGTCAAAACCAGCAGAACGACCTCAAAATGCCATGAAATCATGCGAAAAACAACCATGGTTTAAATTGTGAAATGGCTGGGTAGACAGCATGTCAATTACTGGTGTCCTTTGACTGTGGTGACTGGAAACACATTTCTAGAGGGATAAAACACCGAAACTACATCTAACAGTCGAATTCAGATCAAACGTGCTCATAATAAATTAAAATCACATTTAAAAAAATTGGAATAATATTTTTGATATGTAGGAGGAGAAAAAACACCCATCAGACATGTGGTGTGCGCGGTACGACCGAATATGTCGTTTTCAGCAGTTCAGCGAGCTCTAAAAGGGCACATTGGGTGGTAAAAACCCGCCAAACGACCTCAGAATTCCATGAAATCATACGAAAACAACCATGGTGTGAATTGAGAAATGATCGGGCAGACTGCACGTCAATCGGGGGTGTCGTTTGACCGTGGTGACCAGAAACGCATTTTTTAAGTTATAAAACACCAGAACATAATCTAATGGTAGAATTCAGAGAAAAGGTTCTCTAAATGACTTTAAATCACACGAAAACAATAGGAATATTATTCTTGACATGTAGGAGGAGGTGACACACCCATCACATGTGCGGTGTGTGCGGTACGACTGAATATTTCATTTTTAGTAGTTCAACACGGTCTAAAAGGGCGCGTTGGGTGGTCAAAACCAGCAGAACGACTGCAGAATGCCATGAAATCATACGAAAAAAATTGTGGTGTTAATTATGAAATGGTCGGGCAAATGACTTGTCAATCGGGGGTGACGTTTGACCCCTATGACTGGAAACACATTTCTAGAGTCATAAAACACTAAAATGGAATCTAATGGTCGAATTCAGAGCAAACGTGCTCAGAATGATTTGAAATCACACTAAAATAATAGAAATATTATTAGGGACATGTAGGAGGAGAAGAAATTCCCATCAGACATGTGGTGTGTGCGGTATGACCGAATATGTCATTTTCAGCAGTTCAGTGCACTCTAAAAGGGCGCGTTGGTTGGTCAAAACCATTCGAACAACCTCATAATGTCCTAAAATCATACGACAACAACCGTGGTGTGGGTTGTGAAATGGTCGGGTAGACGGCACATCAATCGAAGGTGTCATTTGACCGTGGTGACCAGAAACGCATTTCCGGAGTCATAAAACACTGAAATGACATCTAATGGTCGAATTCAGAGAAAACATGCTCATAATGACTTGAAATCACAAGAAAATAGTAGAAATATTATTCATGAAATGAAGGAGGAGACGGAATGCCCATCGGACGTGCGGTATGTGCGGTACGATCAAATATGTCGTTTTCAGCAGTTCTGTGTGCTATAAAATGGTGCATTGTGTGGTCAAAACCAGCCGATCAACCTCAGAATTCCATGAAATCAAACGAAAACAACCGTGGTGTGAATATTAAAATGGTCGGGCAGATGGAAAGTCAATCGGGGGTGTCGTTTGAATGCGGTGTCCAGAAAAGAATTTTCGGAGTCATAAAACACCGAAACGGCGTCTAACAGTCGAATTCAGATAAAACATGCACAGAATGACTTGAAATCACATGAAAACAATAGGAATATTATTTGTGACATGTAAGAGGAGACAACACTCCCATCAGATGTGTGGTGTGCGCGGTACGACCGAATATGTCAATTTTAGCAGGTTGGCGCAATCTAAAAGGGCGCATTGGGTGGTTAAAATTGAGCCGAACGACCGCGGAATGACATGACATCATATGAAAAAAATCGTGGTTTGAATTTTGAAATGGTCGGGTAGATGACACGTCAACTGGGGGTGTCGTTTGACCGCGGTGACCAGAAACACATTTCCGGAGTCATAAAAAACTAAATCGGCCTCTAACAGTCGAATTCAGAGAAAACGTGCTCAGAATGACTTCAAATCACACGAAAACAATAGTAATATTATTCGTGACATTTAGGAGGAGTCTTCATGCCCCATTGGATGTACGGTGTGCACGGTACGACCAAATATGTCGTTTTCAGCAGTTTGGGGCGCTCTAAAAGTGCGCGTTGGGTGGTCAAAACCATCTGAATGTCCTCGGAATGTCATGAAATCATACGAAAACAACCGTGGTATGAATTGTAAAATGACCAGGCAGCCGACACATCAATCGGTGGTGTCATTTGACTGTCGTTATCGGAAACACATTTTGTGAGTCATAATTCACTGAAACGGCATCTAACGGTCGAATTCAGAGCAAACATGCTCAGAATGACTTGAAATCACACGAAAACAATAGGACTATTATTCTTGAAATATAATAGGAGACGACATGCCCATGAGTTGTGCGGTGTGTGAGGTAAAACCAAAAATGTCATTTTCAGCAGTCCAACATGCTCTAAAAGGGCGTGTTGGGTGATCAAAACCAGCCAAATGATGGCGGAATGCCATGACATCAAATGACAACAACCGCAGTATAACTTTTGAAATGGCCGGGCAGACGGTACGTCAACCGGGGGTGTTGTTTGACCACGGTTACCTAAAACGCATCTCAGATGTCATAAAACACCGAAACAGCATCTAACGGTCGGATTTAGAACAAACGTGCTTAGAATGACATGAAATCACACGAAAACAAAAGAAAATTTATTCGTGACATGTAAGAGGAGTAAAAACTCCCATCAAATGTGTGGTGTGAGCGGTATGACCGAATATGTCATTTTCAGCAGTTTGGTGCGCTCTAAAATAGCGCGTTGGGTGGTCAAATCCATCCGAACGACCTCGAAATTCCATGAAATCATTCAACAACAACTGTGGTATGAATTGTGAAATGTCCTCATAGACGTCACATCAATCAGGGGTGTTGTTTGACCGCGGTGACTAGGAACACATTTCCGGAGTCATTAATCATCGAAACGGCTTCTAACGGTCGAATTCAGAGCAAACATGCTTAGGATGACTTGAAATAAAACGAAATCAATAAGAATATTAATCATGAAATGTAGGAGGAGACGGTATGCCAATCGGACGTGTGGTGTGCGTGGTACGTCGGAATATGCCGTTTTTAGTAGTTCGGCCTGCTCTAAAAGGGCGCGTTGGGTGGACAAAACCAGCCGAATGATTTCAGAATGCCATTAAATCATATGAAAACAACCGCGGTGTGAATTGTGAAATGTTCGTGCAGACGGCATGTCAATCGATGGTGTCATTTGATCGCGGTGACCGAAAACGCATTTTCGAAGTTATTAAAGAACGAAACATCATCTAATTGTAAAATTCAGGGAAAACATGCACAGAATGACTAGAAATCACATGAAAATAATAATAATATTATTGGTGATAGGTAGGAGGAGAGGGAACGCCCATCAGACGTGCGGTGTGCGTGGTACGACCGAATATGTCATTTTCAGCAGTTCGACGCGCTCTAAAAGCACACGTTTGCTGGTCAAAACTAGTCGAATGATCTCGGGATGCCATGAAATCATACGAAAACAACCGTGATGTAAATTATGAAATTTCCGCACAGACAACACATCAATCAAAGATGTCGTTGGACCGCGGTGACCAGAAACGCATTTCCGGAGTCATAAAACTCTGAAACAGCGTCTAACGGTCGACCTCAAGGGAAACTTGTTCAGAATGACTTGAAATCACACGAAAACGTAGGAATATTATTCATGACATGTATGAGAAGACAACATGCCAATCAGACATGCGGTGTTTGTGGTATGTCTGAATGTTTTGATTTCATCAGTTCGACACACTCTAAAAGGGCGTGTCGGGTGGTCAAAACCAGACGAACAACCGCAGAATGCCATTTAATAATACGACAAAAACCGTATTGTGAATTTTGAAATGGCCGAGCAGACATCACGTGAATCGGGGGTGTCATTTGACCGCGGTGACCGAAAATGGATTTTTGGAGGCACAAAACACAGAAACGACGTCTAACGGTAAAATTATGAGAAAATGTGTTCAGAATGACTTGAAATCACCCGAAACTAATAAGAATATTATTCATGACATGTAGGTGGATAGGGCATGCCAATCTAACATGCGGTGTGCACAGTATGACTGAATATTTCATTTTTAGAAGTTCGGCGTGTTGGGTGGTCAAAACCATCCTAATGACCTCGTAATGCCATGAAATTATATGGAAACAACCATGGTTTGAATTGTTAAATGGTTGGGGATACGACATGTCAATCAAGCGTTGAGATTGACCAAAGTGACCGTAAAGGTATTTCCGGAGGCATAAAAAACCGAAACGGCATCTAACGATCGAATTCAGAGAAAATGTGCTCAAAATGACATAAAACCACACAAAAACAATATGAATATTATTCATGACATGTAGGAGGAGACGGAATACCCATCGAATGTGAGGTGTGAAAACTACGACCGAATATGTTGTTTTAAGTTGTTCAGTGTGTTCTAAAATGGTGCGTTGGGTGGTCAAAACCAGCTGAACAACCTCAGAATTCCATGAAATCATATGACAACAACCATGGTGTGAATTGTGAAATGTTCGGGTAGAGGACACATCAGTCGGGGGTGTTGTTTGGCCGCGGTGACCGGAAACGCATTTCTGAGTCATAAAACACCAAAACGACGTCTAACAGTCACATTTAGAGAAGAGGTGTTCAGAATGACATGAAATCACACAAAAAAATAGGAATATTATTCGTGACCTGTAGGAGGAGACAAACCACCCATCGGACGTGCGGTGTGCACAGTACGACCGAATATGTCATTTTCACCATTTCAACGCGCTCTAAACGGACGCATTGGGTGGTCAAAACCAGCCAAACGATCTGATAATTCAATGAAATCATAAGACAACAACCATGGTGTAAATTTCGAATTGGCCACATAGATGTCATGTCAATCGGGGGTGTCGTTTGACCGTAGTGACCGGAAACGCATTTCTCGAGTAATAAAACACCGAAACAGCGTCTAACTGTCGAATTCAGATCAAACGTACTAAGAATGACTTGAAATCACACAAAAACAAAATAAATAATATTTGTGACATGTAGGAGGAGACGACACACCAATCATACGTGCGGTTTCCATGGTACGACCGAATATGTTGTTTTCAGCGGTTCGACACGCTCTAAAAGGGTGTATTGTGTGGTCAAAACTAGCTGAACGACCTCAGAATGCCATGAAATCATATGGAAACTATCATGGGGTGAATTTTGAAATGTTCAGGCAGACAACACATCAATCGGGGGTGTTGTTTGACCATGTTGACCAGAAGCACATTTCTGGAGTCATAAAACATCGTAACGGCATCTAACGGTCGAATTTAGAGCAAACTTGCTCAGAATGACTTGAAATCACACTAAAACAATAGGAATATTATTCATGACATGTAGGAGGAGACGACCTGCCCATCAGACATGCGGTGTGCGTGGTTTGACCGAATATGTCATTTTCACCAGTTCATCATGCTTTAAAAGGGCGTGTTGGGTGGTCAAAACCAGCCGAACGACCGCAAAATACCATGAAATCATACGACAACAATCGTGGTGTATATTATGAAATGTTCGGGTAGAAGACACATCAATTGAGGGTGTCGTTTGGCAGTGGTTGCAGGAAACACATTTCTGGAGTCAGAAAACACCAAAACGGCGTCTAAAGGTCTAATTTAGAGCAAACTTTCTCAGAATGACTTGAAATCACACGAAAAATAGGAATATTATTCATTCCATTTATGAGGATATGGCATGCCCATAGAACCTGCGGTTTGTGTGGTATGACTGAATATGTCATTTTCACCAGTTCGGTGCGCTCTAAATGGGCGCATTAGGTGGTAAAAACCAGTCAAACGTCCTCGGAATGCCATTAAATCATACTACAACAACCTTGGTGTGAATTGTGAAATGGAAGGGTAGACGGAATGTCAATTGGTTGTTTTGTTTGATCGCGGTGACCGAAAACGCATTTCCGTAGTCATAAAACATCAAAACTGTGTGTAATGGTTGAATTCAAGGAAAAACTGCTCAGAATGACATAAAATGACACTAAAACAATAGGAATATTGTTTTTCACATGTAGGAGGGGATGACATGCCCATCGGACGTGCGATGTGTGCAGTACAACCAAATATGTCATTTTTAGCAGTTCAACGCACTCTAAAAGGGTGTGTTGGGTGGTCTGAACCAACCGAACGACCGTAGAATTCCATGAAATCAAAAAAAAACAATAGAAGTATGAATTGTAAAATGGATGTGTAGACGGCATGTCAATCGAGGGTTTTGTTTGAGCGCGGTGACTGGAAACACATTTCCGAAGTCATAAATCACAAAAACGGCATCAAACGGAAGAATTCAGAGAAAACGTGCTCAGAATGACTTGAAATGATATGGAAAAAATTTAAATATTATCCATGACATGTGGGAGGAGACGCCATGCCCATCAGATGTGCAGTGTGCGTGGTATGACCGAATATGTCATTTTTAGCAGTTCAGTGCGCTCTTAAAGGGAACGTAGGGTGGTCAAAACCATTCGAATGACCTCCGAATTCCATTAAATCATAAGACAACAACCATGGTATGAATTTTGAAATGGCTGTATAGACAGAACATCAATTGGGGTTTTCATTTGACCGTAGTGATCGGAAAGGCATTTTTGACGTCAAAAAACACCGAAACGACATCTAATGGTCGAATTCAGGAAAAAAGTTCTCAGAATGACTTGAAATCACACGAAAACAATAGGAATATTATTTTTTACACGTAGAAGGAGAAGAAATCCCATCGGACTTGCGGTGTGCACGGTACGTCCGAATATGCCGTTTTCAGCAGTTCGGTGTGCTCTAAATGTGCGCGTTGGGTGGTAAAAACAAGACGAATGATTGCAGAATGCCATGAAATCAGATGAAAACAACCGCAGTGTGAGTTGTGATATAGTCAGGCAGATGTAATGTCAATCGTGTGTGCCGTTTGATCGCAGTGACCGAAAACACATTTCTGACGTCATAAAACACCGAAACGACATCTAATGGTCAAATTCGGAGAAAATGTGCTCAGAATGACTTAAAATCACACGAAAAAGAGGAATATTAATCGTGAGTTGTAGGAGGAGACGGAACACCCATCGTAATTGTGCTATGCATGATACGACTGAATATGTCATTTTCAGCTGTTCAGTGATCTCGAAAAAGGCGCGTTGGGTGGTCAAAACCAGTCGAACGGCTGAAAAATTCCATGAAAACATATGAAAAAAACTGTGGTGTGAATTGTGAAATGTCCACGTAGACGGCACGTCAATCGCGCGTGTCGTTTGATTTCGGTGACCAGAAAAGCATTTACGGGGGTCAGAAAATACCGAAACGGCGTCTAACAATCAAATTCAAAGAAAACTTGCTCAGAATGACTTGAAATCACATGAAAACAATAGGAATATTATTCGTGACATGTAGGAGGAGATGACATGCCCATCAGACACGTGGTGTGCGTGATACATTCGAATAAGTTGTTTTCAGCAGTTCAACGCACTCTAAAAGGGCACGTTGGGTGGTTAAAACCAGTCGAACAACCACAGAATGCCATGAAATCATACAACAACAACCGCAGTGTGAATTGTGAAATGGACGGGCAGACGACATGTCAATCGGGGGTGTCGTTTGACCGTAGTGACTGGAAACACAAATCTGGAGGCATAAAACACCGAAACGGCATCAAACGCTAGAATTCAGAGAGAACTTGATCTGAATGAGTTGATATCACACGAAAAAAATAGAAATATTATTTGTGATATGTAGGAGGGAACGACATGGCCATCAGATGTGCGGTGTGCGCGGTACGACCGAATATGTCGTTATTTGTAGTTCGGCGAACTCTAAATGGGCACGTTGGGTGGTCAAAACCAACCGAACGACGTTGGAATGACATAAAAACATCCGACAACAGTTGTGGTGTGAATTTTGAAATGGATGGGTAGACAACACATCAATCGAGGGTGTTGTTTGACCGCGGTGACTGGAAAAACATTTCTGGAGGCATAAAACACTAAAACAGCATCTAACGGTCGAATTTAGAGCAAACGTGCTCATAATGACTTGAAATCACATGAAAAAAATAGGAATATAATTCATGACATGTAGGAGGAGACCGAACACCTATCGGACATGCGGTGTCCGTGGTATGGCTGAATATGTTATTTTCAGCTGTTCGGTGTGCTCTAAAAGTGTGTGTTGGGTGGTCAAAACCAGCCGAACGACCTCATAATTCCATAAAATTATATAACAATAATAGTGTTGTGAATTCTAAAATGGTCGGTCAGACGACACATCAATCTGGGGTGTCGTTTGACCGCGGTGATGGGAAACACATTTACGGAGTCATAAAATACCGAAATGGCGTCTAACGGCCGAATTCAGAGAAAACGTGCTCAGAATGACTTGAAATCACACAAAAACAATAGTAATATTATTTGTGACATGTACGGGGAGACGAATCACCCATCAGACGTGCAGTGTGCGTGGTACAACCGAATATGTCGTTTTCAGCAGTCCGATGCTCTCTAAAAGGGCGTGTTTGGTGGTCAAAACCAGATAAACGACTGCAAAATTCCACGAAATCATTCGAAAAAAATCATGGTGTGAATTGTGAAATGGTTGTGCAAAAAACACGTCAATCAGGGGTGTAATTTGTCTTCGGTGACCGGAAATGCATTTTTGGAGTCAAAAAACACCAAAACAGTGTCTAACAATTTAATTCAGAGAGAATGTGCTCAGAAATACTTTAAATCAAACAAAAATAATAGAAATATTATTTTTGACATGTATGAGGAGACGGAACACCCATCAAACATGCGGTGTGCGCGGTACGACCAAATATGACATTTTCAGCAGTTCGACACGCTCTAAAAGGCTGCGTTGGGTGGTCAAAACCAGCCAAACGACCTCGGAATACCATTAAATAATACAACAACAACTGTGGTGTGAATTTTGAAATGGCTAGGTAGATGAAACATCAATCGGGGGTGTCGTTTGACTACGGTGACTAGAAACCCATTTCCGGAGTTAGAGAACACTAAAACGACGTCTAACGGTCGAATTCAAAGAAAAAAAGCTCAGAATGACTTGAAATCACATGAAAACAATAGGAATATTATTCATGATATCTGTGAGGAGATGGCATGCCAATCAGACAAGCAGTGTGCATGGTACAACTGAATATGTCATTTTCAGCAGTTCGGCGCGCTCTAAAATGGCGCGCTGGGTGGTCAAAACCAGCCGAATGACCTCCAAATTCCATGAAATCATATTAAAAAACCACGGGGTGAATTATGAAATGGTCGGGCAGACGACACATCAATCGGGGGTGTCATTTGACTATGGTGACTGGAAATGCATTTCTGGAGTCACAAAACACCGAAACGACGTCTAACGGTGAAATTCAAAGAAAACATGCTCAAGATGACATGAAATCATACGAAAACAATAGGAATATTATTTGTGATATGTAGGATGAGACATCATGCCCATAGGATGTGCGATGTGCACTGTACGACCAAATTTGTCGTTTTCAACAGTTCTGTGCGCTCTAAAAGGGCGCGTTGGGTGGCCAAAACCAGCTGAATGAAACTAGAATGCCAGGAAATCATACGACAACAATCATGGTGTGAATTTTGTAATGGTTGGGTAGACGGAATGTCAATCAGGGGTGTAGTTTGACCGCGGTGGCCCTAAATTAATTTCTAGAGTCATAAAACACCGAAACGACGTCTAACAGTCGAATTCGGTAAAAACGTTCTCAGAATGACTTGAAATCACACGAAAACAATAGGAATATTATTTGTGACACGTAGGAGGAGACAACACGACAATCATACATGCGGTGTGTGCAGTATGACTGAAAATATTGCTTTGAGTAGTTATACGCGGTGTGACCAGAGAACATTTTTTTAGACAACAAAACACTATCACGAACTAAACCAAAGACTCCAAAACAAGGAAAAATCCTAATATGATAACATTTCATAAATTGGGGGTTTTAAATTATTATAGCACCGATGATTTAATGTTAGATTTTGTTTTATAATATTTATATAATAACAGAATAAATATGTCTAATTTACGTTTGTTTTGTTTAGTTGTTTTAATTGTATCATATTTTAGGTTTATTGAAGAAGGATTGAAATGGATGGGCATGTTTAGATCATTGAAGCACGTCTATCATTTATTTTTTATGACGATTTTTATGTTTAAGCTGTTTGGAATTGTTTTCTATTTTTTATGAATTTTACCCTATTTTTTCGGGTTGGGTACCATGAAATTTTTTATAAACAATTTATCCAGGATAGCGACTGCCATTGGCGGTTTCTCTATCCCACTAGTGATTAGCTGAGCATCTAGACTACGACCACTATTGGTGGTCGCTAATGCTCGGCCAAGAAATCCTTCAATGGCTGCCATTGGCGGTCCCTGTAAGACGTAATTTCGTCCATCTTCAGCGACCGCCATTCGTAGTCGATGTATGCCTACAACATCAGGCCTAAATCGACTGCCAATGGAAGTTTTTGGGTGGTCTCTAGAGGCCTTTATCGACTGCTAATGGTGGTCTCTAAATGTCGAATTTTTAGTAGTGATAGCTTGAGACACTTCTACATGTAAGAGATAGTTCATTTTAATGGTGTTCCTTCGACCATAGTATCATATAGAGATGCCTATTTAACATACCGGTAATGGAAGGGATTGCTAGAGGCTTTTGGGACTCAGTAACACTTGAGAACAACGTTCCATCCCCAGACCGATGGTTAGAAAGAGAGAACCATTCGGGATCTGGAGGATATGTTGCAGGACTGTATCTTGGACTTTGGTCATAGTTGGAAAGACCACCTACCACTAGTGGAGTTTGCGTATAACAACATCTACCAATTCACTGTTGGTATGGCATCATTTGAAGCTTTCTATGGGAGACCCTACTAGTCAATGGTTTACTGGACTGACCCCGAAGAGTCAGCACTCACAGGTCCCGAGTTGGTGAGAGCCACCACCGAGAAGGTGCAGATCATCTGGGAGTAGATAAAGACTGCACAGAGTGTGCCAAAGTATTGTGCTGACAGACGATGAAGGCCCCTAGTGTTCGAGTAGGGATACCACGTCTTTCATTGGGTTTCACCTCGTTGTGGGTTGTAGAGATTTGGTCGGGCAGACAAGATATCTCTGAGGTTCATTAGACATTTTTAGATACTATACCAAGTTGGAAAAGTGGCATACCACCTAGCTCTACCGCTATAGTTGCATCTGGTACATGATGTCTTCCACGTGTCATAGCTGAGAAGGTATGTGCATGACCCATCACACATCATCGACTGGGGAGAGCTAGACATCGAGGATGGAATGACTTTTTTTGAGTACCTGGTAGATATTGATGATCGGGAGAAGAGGATCCTTCGTGGGTGATAAATTCCCTTGGTGCACCTTCGGTGGCAACACAAGATTCTCTAGGAGAGCACATGAGAGTGGGAGGCTCAGATCCATTCCTAGTACCCACATCTTTTTTAGTAGTCTTTTTTGGATTTTCGAGGAAGCAAAGACCCATGGTGGGGAGAATGTAATGCCTCAGATTTTCATTGTATTATTTTCTAAATATTATGTAGAATTATTCAGAGACAAGGAATTTCGATGAAATGCAATTATAAGTCATAGAGTTCCCAGAATAAATATTTGAAATGAATTGAAATTTTAAATAGTGCGCATGAGAAGTTTTCCTGAAAAAGTTGAATATCTTTTAAATGGGTGCCAAAATTAGATATATTAGGGCATCGTTGTGTTAAGAGAAACGTTTTTCCTAATGTGGGGCCTATCTTCGATCGTCGCGGGTCGGCCGTAAAAGATATTTTTTGGACGTTGAATGGAAATAAATTAAAATAATAAATTATTTTATTTCAATGTTTCCTTTTTCTTCGGCGACTTAATTTCCTCTCTTTAAAATACCTACATATGGTAAGTTCCTCAGTTTAGCCTCATAATCCTGCGATTTGAGAGGGAGCCTCTTGGATATATAGAGGAGAACTCGCCGAAGAATGACTACGCATATCAGATATGATGAGCCTCACCAACAAACCCAACGCTGTGATCGTTTTCAACAGAATCATGGTAGGGGTTTGTAATTTAATTTATTATTCTTCGTTTTTTTCATAAATGATGAACGTGGATCAAACCACGAACATGTTGATAATAGGATTCCCACGTTCTTGTGGGAGGGTTTATTAGGTTGATCTCGAAGAGTTAATCCATGATTATTGTTTATTGTTTTGATCCTTCTCTGTTTGATCCTACTAACAGGAGAAGATTAAGATCGTGGTTAACAACATCCGATGTTTTTTACTCAGTTTCTTTTTTTTATTTCCTCCAACATTCTTGTCGTGCGTTCCTCACATTCTCAATGAAGCAATGAACAATGAATATTTTCACATCCGTTTTTCAGTGAAACGATCCCAAATTAGAGATCCAACATCATGGTGACCTAGCGGAGGAGCGATGACGATGGCAGAAGATGAATCAACACGATTCAAGATTTATTCTTCTTCGACCATTCATCATGTGGGTGGATCAAAACACATTTTCAGGGATGATCGGAGGCCCAAAAACAATGAATATGAATTCAAGTTGTCGAGGTGACCAAAGATCTGGAGTTTCATGGAGATCAGATGGTCGGATCAAAGAATAGGCGACACAGGATGCATGACAAAACATCTCATGATTCTGGAAAATCCTGGAATACACAGTATGTACTCCTAAAGAACACATAGTGTAGTACCGGTAGCCCCGACTAGGGTTTCAGGGGTCAGATAGGAATCACATGGCGTGTTGGGATTTCCCTGAAGCTTGGTGTGTATTTTACAAAGTACACGGACATGGGATGGACTACATGGCTTTAGAACACTTCATGCAGACCCTTGCTGCTTGGCAGAGGCGACTTTGCAGGACTGGATGTGTATCTTGGGCAGGCGTGGACACGGGATGAAGTACACAACCGTGTACTCCACCACATGACTAGAGCAGGCTAGCCACAAGGGATACCCCGTGTATTAGTTACACGAGGTAGAAAATATGGGATAAAGACTTGTACGGGCACACGACTGCGTACACGGAGTCAACCCCAGTTACTAAGACACGGTGTGGGTACAGTACTACATGTCATGTAAAAACTTTTTACATGACGAGCCTTGTTATCTGGGCCATTGTACACGGGAAGTACTCAGGGTCAGAGGACACGACGTGTGACTTTTTACACACCATGTACTTTTTTATACATGGCTTGATCTTCTTGTCCACCATATCATGGACATGTTTCATTTGGGTGAGTGCCCCTTTTTATCGTTTTTATGAAGGCCATGTATCATTTCCTTCTTTAGGATTAAGATCCCTTTAGAAGGACTTTCTGAGATAGAGTCAGGAATCGCTCTAAGAGGCCTAAAGTGAGATCCTCTATCCATTCTTGACCCTAGGTAGAGTCTGGTATCGTCATGAACAATTCTACAAGGTGTCGATCCTCTACCAAGTATGTGAATGCAGATGAGTCGCGGTATCTGCCATGGCCCTAACATTGATCCTCAACTGTGTATCATGATTTTTCCCCACTCAGGAGTGTGTTCACCCATAATGGGCTCCCGTAATGACTGTATCTATCTCTCATGGATATTCACGATGAACAATACTTCTTGGAAGGACGTCATCAGAGCTATCAGACTCATGGAGTGAGTTCTGCCAGATTAGTGCTTTGTGGAATCTTTAAATGGAATCCCTAGCGGGGGGGGGGGGGGGGTATGCGGTTGTGTGACCTGCCCCTAGACCGCGGGTCTTGGTTGTGAGTATATATGGATTATTTCTGTTACACTTGTTATATGTTTAGAAAACATATATTGTGTACGATCTGACTGTACCTTTTTTTGTGTATTATTTTATGGTTTTCGGGGTCCTCTTCTGAGTATTTTTATACTCACCCCTACACATAATTTTCCCACACGTGTCATGTCTTGTGTAGATGAGAAACCTTTTGAAAGAGTCTAGGGATGATTGGGATAGGACTGAGATTTTTGAGATCCCTACAAGCCTAGGTGTTCGTAGGGCTATGAGCAGTAGTCCCAGTACCTCTTCGTGTTTAGAAGTTGGGATTTTTCGTTTTCATACTATTGGTTTTGGTGGGCTTGTACTTTGTCGCAATTTACTTTCAGTACTTACATTTCATTGTACTCCATTAGTTGGGTTTTGTTGTATGCATGCATTTCATTCCATAGTTGTTATTACTTTTCATCATTTGTGGGAATGGATATGTTTTCATGCATACAGGTACTTAGGCAATGCCTCCCATGTTAGAAATATGCGTACTCGGTGCTAGTCACCATCCCCTAGTCTACTGGAGGCGGGCTTGGGGAGTCGCAACATGGGCCCCACTGGGATGGGTCGTGACACATTACATCGACAAACTCATTCATTTCAACATATTTATAATTTATATTTCTTTTTTTTCATTTACATTTCGAGAAGTGAGTGGTTTATGCTATTTGTTAAAAAAAAACAAACTCATGTACTATAATTGGAAAATAAATGACATAATATTAACTCTTTTTTCACTTGTTATCTTATCTATTACGGAAGAGATCCTTATGTGGAATGAGTTCATTATTTTTCCACTGTTATTATGTACAAGGTTGCTATGTGAATTGGAAAGTTACTCATCTATTGTGTACATCCAAGAAAGGATCTGAATCAAGAATATTTTATATAATCTTCATGGAAACAGGTTATATCGAAGTGGAGAGGACAAGGTCTTGACATAAGATTGAAGAAATTATATCAATTCTGTTGTGTTTTTTATTTTGTTTCACATCTAATATGTAAACAAATTTTTTTAAAAAATTTTAAACTAAACCACTACTTTGAATATAAATCATAATTATTAAATATTTAATATTTTGATTAATAAAATTTACATCACTAGTTAAAATGGTTTTAATATAATTTTAATTGAGACATAATCACACGTTGACAATTATTTTAAAAAATACGAACACATATGAATATTGTCTTTTCACTAAATGTGACCATTTTATTAAATTATTATATTTTATTGGAAATTTTGTTAACAAAATTTTTATAGTGCAATGAATTCACCCCCCCCCCCCTCATGAGATACTCACTCTGACCAACATTTGTTATTGAAGGGTTTTAAAAATATTTTTGAAATATAATTTTTTGTTTTGTTTTAATTTTATTAAATATTTGTCAATTATAAATTTATCCCATTAAATGGATAAAAATCATAAAGGATCTGTTACTAACAGACCAAAATTACCTAATGGACATAACTAGGATAAAGGGAAATGAAAAATGAAAATGTACATTGAAATCATGGGTTTCAAAATATGGTCTCCAATAGAGGACAAAAACAAAATTCCAATAATGCTAGAGTTACATGGTACGATGGTTCCAAAACCATTTCAAATAATAATTTCAAATCCACTATTTCTCATTACAATGAATTAGGAAATAAATAATATAAATTTATATCTATATGTAAACATTCTTATGAAATATGGGACACGTTAACTATTTATCATGATGTAACTTTTCATGTTAAATAAATGATTTCGAACAGTTATATAATTAAATATGATATATTCATGATGAAACCTGATGAGGTGATTTCTGATATGTATCAAAGGATCAATGAGACCGTGAACATAATTATCTCATTGGTTAATATAGTGTCATATAATGATCAAATCATGTGACTTTTGAGATGACTTCCAAAGATATAGAGAGGGAAACCGGTTTCAATACGAAAATCATGTCGCATTTATAAAATAATTGTTAATGAATTAATTGGGAAGATGATATTGTATGAATTAGAACATATGGTTAATCAGTAATTCGATGATTGACTTAAGTGGAAATATTTATACTTCAATAATACCACATCATTATAGAAAGAAAAAGTAAATAGTACATGGTGAAATCTCTACTGATTTGGAATCAATAGCCAACATTGATGAGAAAATATACCATTTGGCTAGAAGGTTAAGGAATTCTACAAAAGGAGAAGTGTATTCATAAAACTAAAATATGATGGAAATTACCTCAAAAGAGAAAATTGAAATAATGAATAGAGAAGAGATGATAATGAATATTATATTACATGTTATGAGTGTAAGAGAAAAGGAAATTTTTCGGAAAACAATCCCATGTTATAGTACAAATAGAAGTATGATGACATGGATACAAAATAAAAGAAAGACATGAAATCCACATGGAGTTCGTATGGTGACTACTGTTGTGAATCCAACACAACTCATGAAGAAAATCCTAATAGTGTAAATATGTACTTTATGAAAAATATATATGAGGTATCTATTATCTATCATGTAGATAATTCTGATCATCACATGAAGAACATAATGATTAGGATATTTCAAAATAGAAATGTTTAAATATTAAATTATTCATGAAGAAACTTTTAATGATCTTAATTAAACATAACTAATTATGACGAACCAACATGATCTATATGCTAGTGTGAGAAATGACCTCAATGTAGAATTATAAAATAACGATCAACTGTTGAATGAAAATAAGGAACTGAACTGATATAATGATAAATTTAATAAATATTTATATATATTTACAAATGGAAGATAAATTTTAACTCAAATATGGGGGAAAATATATCCTAAAAGTATTACTGGTCTATGTTACCTTCTATGATAGATAATATTTTTTAAGAGCACATTTTTTTGTTAAATTCAATTATAGATATTCTAATTTCAGATTTCATTCACGTGTAATGATTAATGTTTTTATTTAAAATTGTTTAAAATATGATTATAGGAAACCCATTAATAAAATAACGGTTCTTAAGCCCCTAATTACCAACATATCTGGACCCAATAAAATCTGGGTACCAAAATTTTTCTTGGTATAAAATATGCATTTTAGGGAATATACTTGATAATATCCAATATGAATTTTAGTTACATCGAATGTGGTTATTCCAGAAAAACGATATGATATTACTCAAGATTCATTAACCTAATAAATTGTAATGGTGGACATGTCACCATTGTTGATAATGCCAAAAGAAAAATAATTTTCCATGGACAAATCTCTAACTCTAATTCAGTTTGAATTTCTAAAGTAATTTTTGTTTATGGATCAAAATATATTCTTCCATGTATCTAATAGTTATTTGATGATATATTTCATGTGAAATATGAAAACAATTCTGATAATGTTTTTAATTCTAAAAATTCTTTAGTATTTTCTGCATTGATAAATGAAAATGTGTATGTTGTCAATATTGGTTATTTAATTTCGAAAAATGTTTCATCCTTGATTGAATATCATAGAGAATCTTGGATTTCATATAGGATAAGAGGCCACTATAATATTCACTCATGTTGAAATATAATTAGAAAATGGTTAGTTAGTGATCTACCCAAACATGATTTCCTATATGAAATAGACTATAATCACACTAAAAAAGGGAAACAACACAAAATATCTTTTAAATAATAGAATGGAGTATTAATATCTCATCCTTTTGGGTTACTTCACAATAACCTATTTAAACCATCTAGAGCCTCTAATTTAAATGGGATGCATTATGTCTATGTACTTGTAGATGGACTTTCTAGGTTTACATTTTTATTATTTTTATCTCACAAGAGTGAATCATGCTCTCATTTTTACATGTATACTAAATATGTAGAAATCCATTGTGGACTTAAAATTTATTCCTTAAGAAGTGACCATGTATGTGAATTTTAAAATCATGTTTTTGAATATTTTTTTCTAAAAAAAAGGATTTATACATAACATATTTTCTCCTACGAAACCTAAAAAAATAGAGATATAGAATGAATAAATTGAATACGTTAAGAGAAAGACTATAAAATGGTTAATGAATATGGATTACCTATTAATTTTTCGAAAGAGGCTATGAACAAAGCTTGATATTTAATTTAGAGATTTTTAATTATACCTATTTTTAATAAACCCACTTATGAATTTAAGAATCATAGGATTATTTATGGTTAGTTACTTTAGAGTGTTTGGGTATAATGTAATTGTTCATAACATTAAGTATAATCTTGAAAATCATTCCTCCAAAAGTGATGAAGTAATTTTACTATGTTATTAAATTTATAGTAGATCCTATAGAGTTTTTATCAAATGAAACAAGACTATGGAAGAGTCTATACATGTAATGTGTTATGGCAGAGATCCAAATGAACCTAAAAATCCTTTAGAAAATACTGATAATGATATATCTACTTTTAACATAAATAACAATCATTTTTATTATGATATAAAACTGGATGAAAAATTATTCTGTTCATAGGAATTTGGAAAACCTAATATAGAACCTATATAAAACCTTGAGCTGAGCCTTCTATTTCTAAAGATATTAGGAATCTAAAATACCATCCTTTATATGATATTGTTGTAGACATAGATAAAGGTACAAAAACTAGTTCTTCTATAGGAAACTAGGTTGAACATCAATGTTTCATATCATATCTCGAACCTAAGAACATCATTGAATCAACTGATAATAATCTTGGTTAATCGATATGCATGAATAACATAATATATTTGAAAGAAATATTTTTTTTTGAATTTGTTTATAAACCCAAATAAACATTGATTATAGGTACTGAATTTTTATTTAGAAACAACGGTGATGAATCTAGAATAATAGTGAGAAATAATGCATGACTAGTTGCACAAGGGCATAATAAAGAAGAATTTATATAATATGAGGAAACCTTTATACGTATAGACATACATGAATCATATAGAATAATATAATGTTATGAAACACAATTATATTTCAAACTATATCAAATAGATTCCAAACTTTCATACCTGAATGGGTATATAGTTGATGATGTTTTTTTTGGAAACCCCCTAGAGTTATAAAAACTCATTTTTAAATAATTTATTAATGTTAAAAAATGTTTTAGCTGGTGTAAAACAAGATCCATGATCTTGGTGTGATAGTCTCACCTATTTTCTAAATTCAAAAGGATTTTCTTAAGGAATATATGATAATGCCCTATTTTAAAAAAAATTAGAATGAAGTTTTAGTTGTCAAAATCCATTTAGGTGATATTATTTTCGGATCTTCTAATTTTCTTATGTTCCAAACATTAAGAAATGGTGAAAAGTTAATTTGGGATGAGTTTAATGGGTGAATTAAAAATATTTCATGTTTTTATTTTTTTAAATTAAATAAGGAATTATATTATATAAATATATATAAACTAAATACCTTTAATTTACGTTTTTTGGGTATCATTAAAAATATTGACACTCATATGAGTACTACTTTTAAATTGGATATTAATAAAGCTGAAAATAGTGGATCAAAACAGTTAAAAAGGCATGATTGGTAGTCTTTTTTATATAACTACTATCTAACCTAACATTACTTTTAGTGTTTGTATATGTGCTTCATTTCAAGAAAACCTAAAATATTTACGCATATATTTTGTAAAAAATGTTTTTGAAATACATCATGTATACTAACAGTTTAAGATTTATCTTCCCTATATGAAATGTTATTTTACTTAGTTAGTTATACATATTTTGATTTTGGTGTTCTAAGGTTATATAAAAAAAACATGTCTAGAACATGTCACATTTTGGGAAATTCTCTAATATATTGATGTAGTAAGAAATAAAATATAGTTTTACTATATAACATTGAACTTTAATACATATCTATAAGTGGTTTTTGTGATAAAATATTATCGATGAAAGACACTTTTCATGACAATGGATATCAATTTTGACATGTCCCCATAAATTGTGACAACACAAGTTCAATAAAAACTATATGAACATATATCTAACTCTAGAACAAAACATATTGAATTATGAAATCAATTTATTAGTGACCATTTTCAAAAAGGTTATATAAATCTTGAATACATTACTATTGAAAATTATATTATTGATATTTTCACTAAGTCATTGAATTCTAAGAGAATATAATACATCAAACATGAATTATTCCTGATTAATTTTGGTTAAATGTATTTTTTTGACACCCACTATTTTTGTTTACCAGTATCTGTAGTTTACCCACTATTAAAATCTACCCAAAATTGGAGTCTACCCATCATTAGTGTTTACAAATAGAAGGATTTTACCAACTTTTAGAGTTTACCCACCATTAGAGTTTACCCAAAGTTGAAAAAATCCACAGTTGGAAACAACCCAAGGTTGGAAAGGTCTCATCAATGGATTTTAAGTGACCATTATAATTTCTATTTATAAGTTATTTATATAATTTACATATTTTTTAAATGGTATTTTACTTTCCAATCTTATTTCATCCTGAATTCCAAAATTATTTTTATTATACACTTTTTTTATATCAACACACACTCCCTCAGGCCATACAATTACCACACCTGTTTAACTCCCAACTATTGGCCCTCCCTCGATATCATTTGAAACTATTAAGTCATTATCCATGGTTAGAGTTAAGAGAGACACATTATATTATCCAGAAGAGTCACTTTCTTCAATGAGGAAGAAAGGAGAATCAAGAAGATATTCTTTTGAAATAGTGAACCCACAACATGCAAAACAGATAGTGGTACCTAAGAATAAGGTGAATTATGAATGGTTTATGTAAATAAAGTTATTATTAGTTCATTATTTTCAATAACATGGATGGTTAAAGTGGTTCTAGGACTACGAGAAGCATTCTATATGATGATTGTTCACCAGTTCTCTCAGAATGTTCAGTTTAGTTTTGAGGAAGATATAAGATTGGGTTAGGAGAAGAATAAATAGATGAAAAGTTGTTTTATATTCAAAACAATGTGTCATATGAATAAATGTACCACACAAAGGTGATTCTAATTACTATAAAGTATAGAATATTATTTGAAATTATAAATATGTACATGATAATTCATTGGCAGAGATGGATGGACATATAACTGTAAGAAGACCAACTCCAATTGAGATTGATGGTGAATGAAAATTTATTTTTTTTATCATTCATCTTATCTTATTTCCAAGGATTGGTGATTTCATCACAATGCAGTATCAAGATTTATATCTCTTGTGTCTTATAAATATATGAGAAATGATTACTCTATATATATTTTTAATTGTTCATATAGTGGAGATGTTAATAACATACTCTATGATAAACTCCCTTATTTATCCCTTGTTCATTTTTCCCATGTAGTGGTCCAAGAAAAAATAGTATGTGGACGATGAAACCATGGGAAAATAATTACCATTTTTTATTACAAGGGTCATTTTTTAGAGAATGCGGATAAGTTAGAAACATTGGAAGAGTCAATATATTGATGATGCTAACAATATTTATTTTCATTTCACTCCTTTAGATCACACAACAAGGCCAAATATTATTTTTTATCCGATAATGGAGCCAGATGAGGTGGTTGTAATGTTATATGAGGAAGAATAAGAGGCTCCTTTTTCTTCCAATTAGGATCATGAGTTTTTTTGTTGATGAAGGTAGTGAACTAGAATTTAATAATGGTTCTTCAGCTATCTCATATATAGCTCATAGGACCCATATATATCTCCTTGTTTGGGAGACTCTTTTAAATGAATTATGTGAAGAAGAAGCAAATGTGGTTTCTAGAGAAGAACAATATAAGATCAATTCTAAATCATATAAAGAAAATTGTAATTAAAATTGAATAAATGATGAGAATGTTGATGAATAATAAGATGAATAATTTGATGAAGAATAAGAAAACACATATTAAATTGATTTGGGATATGTTGATGGAGATGATAGATATGGTGGTTTTGACCATGATGGTCACGATGGCCACATTGGTTATGAGGATGTCGAGATGAATGAGTCACATGTTTCTTATCTGGGTATATTATGTTTTCTATATCTAAAGAGATGACAATAATAGTAAAAGGTGTGGTTAGAGATGCTATAGATGATATGGAATCATCTTTTGAGGGAGAAGAATCCCCAATCTTTGTTAGTCATCATGTTGAATTTACTGATGGTGACTCTAGTGAACCTACATTGTGTAAAGGGTTGACGAGTAGATGGCTGTTAAAACATCACTTTTTTAGCCTAAAATTGATGTGCCTATTGTTTTTAAAACCATTGTGTGTCCTCTAATAGGATGGAGACCTAGCTCTAGAAGAATTGGATATGTATTACGATCATGTGATGCTTGGGATGATCTAATATGATTATACTGACAATAGTAATCCACTAAAGTATTGTGGGAATACTATTACTGTATTTTTAGAGATGAATCCTGATGTATCAATGGTAGATTAGATAGTTTCTTTATGTGAGTTACATATATTTTCATCAGATATGCATGATAGTTCTATTCCATCATAGGTTTCTTTTTCCACCTACAATTTCCTCTACACCATTGAATGCACCCTTTTGTTTACCAACCATTACATTTTTTCCAATTGATGTAAAATCTAGAGACATCCTTGAGCCTTTTAGATAGAAGCTTATCTCTTATTTTTCTTAGGTAATTGAGAAATCAAGCACCTCAGGTCACTATGATTATTTAGAGAGATTCCAGAAATATATTTTATCATATGGTACACCACATCCATCCCAATATGATGCATCATATTCACTGAGTAGAGATAAAAAATAGAATTTTAGAAAATAGAGATAGAGACCTTGTCGTCTATAGTCGATGAGATGAGGGATTCTTTTATAGATCATAAGGCAGCAGTGTTAGAGAGGGTGAATAACATATCTTCCATGGAATCGACATTGAGTTCTCCACCTCCTTATCTTGATGTTTATTTGTTTAAATCAGTTGTTATAGGTGATATTATTAATGTTTTAATATATTTAAATTATATCCTTGAGGATAAATTGAGGTTGAGCTGGAAAAATAGTGATCTTTTCTATAATATGGTCAAGGAAATCCTAAATGAGTTCAAAGCTAATAGGGAAATGATTACCGAGGCTATAAAGTATTACCATTTTAGGATTTAGACAATGAATGATATCAAATATCTTTTCATCTTCCTTTTTGAGAACCCCTGGATCACTCTGGTTACCCAAGATTTCAACGATCAAGTTAATCATCTAAGAGTGATGATACCATTGACAAGTAGTTTATGGAGTAGGAAAATGAAAATTTCAATTCCTTGTAAAGGGGAGTCATTATTATCATGGACTTCATAAATATGATTAATCCATATATTCTCATTCATGTTACCATAGTAGTAGATCAGGAGGGCATTGTAATCACTCTTCATCCCACTTCTCCAACATCAGATTCATAGTTTTTAGACAATGTTACACCTAGAATCCCAATGGACCTTTACCTTCTTATTTACAACCATTTTGTTTGACTCTCAATGATGTTATCAATTATCTCAAGACTATTTTTAAACTAGATCCTACTTTATACATGATGTCACTATATAAAAACATAAAATTACTTTAACTTCTACGATTCTGCCCACTGCCTTTAAAAATGTCCCGAGAAAGACACCTCATTCTCTCACTACCCTTGTTGATAATAGTAGTCATTTTATTATATGTATTTAACAGGTAAATTTTAATGACTATTTTTTGTATCTATTTTGTTATGTCACTCATATTGTCTGATCCTTCAATAGAAATTATCAAATTATAAATATACTATTTCTTTTCTTTTCCGGGTTTTTATCACTTTTTGATAGTCCCAAAATAGGGATAATGATTATAGAATTTCATTAATATTCTTACAATCATGATTTATTTTGTAGCTATTATAATATACTTGTTTCCTAAAAATATATCTTCGATACCATATGTATATATATTTAAATTTATTCCCTTAATACCATAATCATTAATTATGTGAATTTAATTTATGATTATGTTTTTTTCTCATTCGACCCTTTTTATTTAATATATATAGTACCATATGAATTTTGATTATCTCTTTGATATTTTATTTATAAAATATCACTAATAATTTCTGGTATATAATATATTTGATACTATTTTTTCTTTAAGCTATACCTTATGATCAAACTCTCACTATAGATTCTTAAATTTCTATGATAATCGCTTTTAAACCAACGATTATTCTCTACATGGTGTATAAAATACCATGATTTTTATCATAAAAAGGGGATATTATTCGACCCTATTTGTTTCAATTATAAAAAATCATGTAAATTATTTTTTAAATACCATTAATATTTTTTGATATCATTTTATATTAAAGGAATGTTGGGAGGAATTTTCGATGAGTGTTGGATGTACCAACCATCAAACTGTACTGATGACCATAAATGACTCACCAATAAAATTATTCACCACAAATGAATACTATCCATCAGGATGGGAATTTGTATAAGTATAAAAAATTACTACTATAATAAAATACTCAGCTTCATATAAGACTCCCAATTAAACTAGAGTCACAATTGAAAATGACCAACCATCATACATTACCTATTTCCAAGATCTTTTGAAATGTATTGAAATGTATAGATAATATGATGAGTCACCATTGGGAAAAGTCACCACTGAGGTGAGTTACTATACAACATGTCCTACCATATTCCTATTTAATCTTTGGTATAACTCACTACAATCTTAAGTCACCACTAGAGTTGCCTCAATGCCATAAGAGTCACCATGGCTATTCTGGGATATTTTTAACTAAATTAATCTGATGAATATAGTATCAAAATTATTACAGAATATTATTTTGTTGATTTTTCATAATCTATTTCATAGAAAATTAATGTGGACATCAGTTGTTCGTATTTGGATGTATGATACATAGATTGTTTTTTCATGAACAAACTCTCCACTATGAAACACTATATATCCAAATAATTAACCCTCATGTGCAAGGGGAATGCATGGTGGAAATGAAAAGAACACATGATCAATTGAGCTATTTACTAAGAGACATAAATAAAGAATTATTACCTAAAATCAACCATGGATGATATAATCACATCTAACATCTAGTTTCATTCCTAAATCTTGAAGAAAGAGAGATTTTGAGGATCTATTTTACGATAACTTTTGAGAAGCATGACTGAAACATCATTTCATACTATGTTCAAGGAGTCTTAATTATCACATGACATCAAAACGAGAAACATTTTTATACATATTCATACTCTCTATTTCTATTTTTTCCTCCTAATTTTGAGAATTGTTTCTTCTACCCTCTTTATTTAACACACACTCACTCTTATACTATAACTGTAAGATACATGATATCTTCTTATCTCTATTTTCACTTTTTTACACTCATGTTGTAGAATATGTCTTTATGTGTACTATTTTTATTCTTTTACCATGGTTATTATGGATGATTTTTCTACATGTATGGGAGAGGGGGTTAGTTTTTTCATAACTCCTATCCAGGTTATAGAACAATATTATTTTATATAATTTGATTTCCAGTGGGTGATTTACATGTGGAGATGATTAGGTATCAACTTTTGGATGAACCTATTATGTGAATTCTGCTATGTGTTTTGTTTTGTTTCATTTATATTAACTAAATTACATTTGTTTTAAGCTATAAAAAACAACTACTTAGATTTATTATCCTAATTAGTTTCTACATTATATATTTATAATGTAAATTTATTTAAATAATAGTTATCATATTTTATTAATAGAAAATTAATAGAATATTTTGAAATATTTTAAAATAACAAAACATATATCAATATTATGTTTTGATTATCTAGATAATTTTTAATTAAATTGGAGTATTTTCACTACTATTTTATTAACAAAAATGTCATTGGCTACTCAACTTAACCCATCTTGAGTTACTAACTCTGACAAGGAATTATGATATATGATATGTAGTGTATGATTTTCTAATTTTGTACTCCTCTTATCAGAACACTATACTTTTGTTATATTTATGTGATCATTGATATCTCCACTGATTACCCATACTATGAATGAAAGATCACCATTTCTTATGTTTCATTTTCCATAGGTTATGAATGAAGTTATTAAGTATGATATGTTCCAGAAGGGTGGTAGTTGTGAAGAATTTGGTATATAATATATATATCGTATAGAAAGTTTCTTATGTATTTATTTTTTCATACACACTATTTTTATATTATTATATCATATATCATTATGTAATTTATTATATATTAATCTATAAATATTTCATGTATATATGTGTAATGCATGGTTCATTATAGTTGGTGACCAAAAATGGTTTAGTTACCTTTTAAAAATAGTATTATAAATCATTAGTAATAACCATTAGGATAATTATATGTAGAGGATAACATACTAATCCTTTTTAATGATCATTGACGACCTATGCTAACTCTATAGTGTCTGAGATTTGAATTATTTTTCTTGATTTAGACATCCTTTAAATGGTTTTTCATGATTATGTGCTTTTAAACATTTATTATTGTTTATCATACTATTCTTCTTTCTTTTACATGATGTATAGACCCTGAAGGAATAATGCTAATATTGAATGGGACTGACATTGAAATGGATTTAATCATGGATAACCAAATGTTATGGGAGATGGAATGAAAAATATTGTTTCTATGCTCACATAAATTTCTCAATATATGAATTATATTGAAATTCATTCTGATAAAATGTGGGAAAAATGTTCTTTAAACTCCTTTATAAAGAAATATACACATTATTTTAGTAGGCCCACTAATCCACTAATTACTGAATAATGGATTAGTACCATTTAAAATATATTTTCTATTCACTAATGTTTTGTAAAAGGAAAATTCATTTATTCCCTCTATCATTTTGAAAGGTTAAGTAGATCAATGGTGAAATCTATTTAGTAATACAAGGAAACATGAATAAATTGAATCGATGGGGTGGGAGGAGTTTAGTATATTAATTTCAAAAACCCATTTCCTTATATTATTTAGAGTAAAATGAAGCAGGAATTACTTGAGCTAATGTAAAATAATGACATATTTGTTGGTTCAATTGTGGAAAATTTTAGAAGACTTCTTCAGTATACTTGTGTTATTATCATACCACTAGAATTTTAGGATGATCAAATAATTTGTGGCTTAAAACTAAGTCTCTAAAGTTTGTTCTTTATAAGGTACTTATTTTTTATGAATAAAAAGTATTACATGATAACAATGTGGAAATGGATATTGGAGTTACTCAACAATGGTGTGGTTTTAATAATAAAATAAATATTAAATTAAATGAAAATTCTAAAAACCATGGAGGGAAGAAGATGAAAATTACTTTAAGATTGATGTATCGAAGGAAATATCAATGAAATTTACTTAAGAGGTATGTTAAAAAAATTTATGTATGGAAACAAAGGCCATTGAGTAATTGATTTATAAAGTGATCGAAATAAGTTATCTAATGTTGATTATAGAGGGAAATACCATAGAATAAAAAACTAAAATATAATGTCTCAAATGCATGAAGTATTGGATTTGTTCTAAACAATAATCAAATATAATGTTTAATGATGATTATCAACATTTGAGACATATTAAACCTAGAGACAATGGGAATTATAATGTGAACGTTTTTTTGAGGGGAATGATAACGATGTTGTGAAATGTACAATTACTATACACTCAAGAAATTATAATGTAATATTTGATTATGGACCTACCCTACCTTTTAAATATAAAACATTTACCAAGTCTATCAAAATCCAACACCAATTAACACATTTTTAATTATTTGTGAAAACCACCAATGGTACGATGATCAAGTATCATGTCTATGACTCATCTCTAGTTGATGCTTGTGGGAATGTAATTATTTAAAATCATGTTATTCTCTCTATAGTTGAATTATATGTTTTTATAGGCATGGATAGGTTTTTAGAACATTAATTCCTCTTAAATTTTTATGGAATGTAATTAACATTTTATATTCTAAACCATCCTATGATCTTATACTAATGTGATGATAATTATGAAAATTTTATGGAAATCACATCCATTGTATGAGTCCTGATTAATTTTCAAAATTGGTGATTATCTCTGTTGTATGGGTATAAACTCAACATAGATGATATACCTATTTTTTGTGTGTTCCTTGATATATTTTCTGATGTATTTCCTAGTATTCCACCAAATCATGATGTTATGTTCCTAATAGAACTCATAACTGGTGCTATGTATATTCCAAAGACTCGATATAGAATAGACCCTATTTAGTTGTAGGAATTGAAGAAAAACTCATGGATAATCTTCAAAATGGATTTATTTTGTTATGTGTGTCATCAATAGGTGCACCTCTTATTTTTGTTTAAAATAAATTTGGATATATGTAAATCTACATTAATTATCAAGAACTGAACAAATCACATTCAAGAAAAGTAACCTCTACCGATTATTGATGACATGTTTGATCTATTGGAAATATATTATTACATTTAAATTAATTTCCATCATTATACATATCAAAAATTTAGGATCATGAAGAAGGATATACCCAATAAAAAAATCTATAATAGGTATGAAGACTTGGAATATATATTTATTCAATTTTTTATTAAAATTCCCTTGATATCTTCATCAATTTACTGAATAGATTTTTAATGTCCCAAACTCAGATTCAAGTCAATACATCCCCAATACCGGTGTGTCACAGGGGCTTAAGATCATCTCCCCAACCACTATAGGGTAGTGACTAAAAGCAAGGGCCTAGGTGTGTCAATGGGAAGACTACGCTCTCATTACCCGAGTATACACAACGAAATACCAATAACTAACCAATTGTGGAAGAAGATACCACAAGAAGAAAACAAAAAAAAAGAACAATATAGGAATATATAAAAATTAATAAATTTTATAATATACAATGATGATGGTGATACATGTGTCTAAAATAGTGGAAAATTAAGGTACATGGAATTATAATCCAATTTAGTATCCAAAATGTCAAAAAATACCAAATAATTTCCTAGTTACATCGCTAAACTCATATTTGTCTCAATGTATTCTAATCCTATGATGAAATAAACAACATGTACTAGGTATCTTTCCCTTATCAATATTTATAACCATATAATTTTTTGGGTCCCTAAGAGTGGATCAAACAGGGTCTGATATAACATCCTAGTAGTCAACCACCAACGATCTATACAATTATATGATGTTCAATATAACAAGTTAAGGTGGTAAAAAATAAAGCCTTGGTAAACCATAATGTACCCATGGAATTTATAACCAATAAAGGGGTATAATATATCCAATTTTGGATCACTAAGAATGAAGTGTCATATCCTATAAAAAAACTTCTATAACGAACTGAAATATCCAACACAACCTCATAGTACATCCACACACATCTTATCAATCCTGACCTAGCCGTATAAACCATATCAATCATGACCTATCCATGAAAAATGATTTGTCAAAAACATCCACATCCATGATGTTCAACAAAAAACATCATAATTCTCATGGACATTCCATATATAAAAAAGTCAGAACATGAAGGGATGGATCCAAGTTGTTGTAGACCAAGGCATCCTCGATATGTCCAAGGGGAATCACGGTGGAAACCCAATTAAGAACTAGTTGGAGTCCTAGTTAATTTTATACCAAAAATTTCCAACATGAGTCCATGAACGCTGGGTCCAAGGTGTAGCAGGGCTAAAGGGATCCCAAAAATTCAATACCAAAGGAGAATACTCTATTGAAGGATTCTACTACCATGATCAATATCCAAAGAACATGTCTGAGACATCTATTCATACATTAACATTCACTTTCATTTTTCATTTAAAACTATGTGAGTATACACACTCATATAACCATTCATAATTTAATTCCATCTTATGATTATACCCACTCATGCATCACAAATGAAATTTATATATAACTCATGAGTTATCCACTTCTTTAGATATTTTATCAATTGAACTATTTAATAAGATAAGAACAACCAAATGTGTATAGTAACTAAAATATCCAAAACCATATAATACATTATAGTAGTTAAATCATGGAATATCAACATGGAATAATTCAAGGATTAATAAAATATTCCTAACCTACAGTTATATTCTATTTAGTTTTTATTGGGTTTCCTTTATCTATGAAATCAGTAGAACTGACAGCTTTGGGTTGTTTAACCAGGGGAAAAAAAGAAAAATCTATAATAGACACACCCTAGGTGGAAATTATTTGGGAAAACCCACTAATGCATCACAATATAACTTTATGAAATCCTTAACATGTTCAATTACATCTATTTCTATTGAAACGTTCAAAAATGGGGCCGCACAGGATGGTCTGGCCAACAACCTAATGATATGTAGCCATATAATGAACCAAAACTCAATTATGTTATATAGAATACCTAACTTATATTGGTAGTGTATTTTTCATCCAATATATAGTCTTAATTTGTTTCATTTTAGGAGAAATTTTAAGAGCATGAGAATGACCTAAAAATATGGTAAATTAGCTTGCACCAAAATAGCGTAGCCAATTTTCAGAAGAACAAATAATGGATAAAAATGAATTGGGGTCTTACCATTATGAATATAATGAGATGTTCCATGCTAAAATTGGATATCATATGTAAAAACCACCTCAAAATATACCCCATGAATATAGGAGGATATCTCATGTGAAATGGTTGTAATGTGAGAGATTGACATCATTTATGTTTATAATAGATTTTTAATTTACCTAAAAAATGCTCAAATTTATAAAATATCAATAATCACTTGGTTTAGGCGTAGATTTTGACAAACCATGTGTGAATCTAGATTTTTAACTAAATTCTAATAAATCCCTTATGGTTTCCTCTCACATTTTGACAAAGTTTTGTGGAAACTGTTCAAAAATCCTTAATTACAAAAAACATCCCAAATTGTAGATGTGAACGTACGACCATGTAGACCATTCCACATAGTTTGTACTTACTTTAAAACCATTCAATTTTCTATATCATTCATTTCATAGTTTGTTAAATCCATGAATCATATCAAATTTTTTTTCACTAACTGTCTTCTAGGCTTTAATCTTCCCAAAACACGGTTTACGGGCTCTGTAAAATCCACAGAAACATTTGATAACTCCAAGACCTCAATGTGAATTCTCATTAGGCCACATTTAATCATTAAAACCGAAAAGGAATCTATCTTTACCACATATGAAACCCCATTTTATTAAAATATTCTCCCCATGAAGATATTCATACCCATATTACCCTATGAAGTGTGGACATGATTCGTCTGAGAAAAACTCTGGCCAACGAGTAGGTAAGTCAGCCGCCCACTCACAAATCCTATCCTATAAATGGTTCTTCTTTCAAAGCACCCATAACAGAGGAACTAACAAGCCACTAATAACTTCTGTGCTCCTGTCAACAATATGAACTAGATGCTCCTCAAAGGATGAAAAAAACTGTATCTCAAACTCCTTAGGTGGAAAAACCTGAGACATGTCAAAATAATTGATGTGTAGCTGAGATACGTGGAAGATTCCATGAAATATTCAATACATATGAGGTAAATGAAACTGATAGACTATCGAACCAATTCATTCCATTATCTCAAATTCCCTGACATATCACTGTGAAATCTTACTATATCTTATGATCTGTTTATATCCCATCCTTGGGGAAACAAGTTAATATACATGATCCCCTAAATCAATCTCTAGAGGTAATCTAAAACGATCGTCATAAGAAATCTTTCGAGACTGTGCAATTGTCAGCCATCATTGAATCATATGGACATGCTCATAAATTCTTTTTCACAAGACATGGTCCCAGTAATGCTACCTCTACTGCATCTAGCCAGCACAAGGGCGATTGACATTATTTACCATAAAACAGTACATAAGTTTCAATTTGTATCATCGTATAATAATGATTATTCTAGAAAAAATCATCTAGGGGTACATGATTCTTAAAATATCTCACAAAAGCTATGAATTATGCTTGTAGTACGTCATCTTGAACATGTATCATATGTTATAACTAAACATTCATCTGAGGGTGGAATGTTTTTCTCAAAATAAACTCACTACCTATAGCGCTCTTAAATCGTTGGAAGGAAGGAGATGTAAATAGGGATTCCCTATCTAGAATGAGTGTATGGAGGAACCCAGGGAGTTGTACTATATCCCAGATATAAAACATACCAAGCTCATCAACATTGAAGGTCTCCTAGATCAATAAGAAATGAGAAACCTTTGTGAAACTATCAACAAAAATCCATAAAACATCCATAACTTGAGGAAACCTCAACAAAATTGGCATGATTTCTATCCCGACAACCTCCCATTTCATAATTTTTGAAATAGGAACAACCTTGTTTTCACATCTATCTAGATACTCTTCCTCCACTAGTATTTTTACCATTTTACGCCCCGTGATAAATGGGAAACACCTAAAGCTGTCAATTCTCCTAATTCAATGGATGGAAATTAGAATCTATAAATGTATATGAAGCCTGCAATGTCACCCATTACCTTCCTCCTGATCCCATTACTACTCTTGATCCATGATCTATAAAGTATCACCAGTAACCAACAATCTATCATAATCCATGAATAGATCTGCAATAAATCTATCATATGAAAAACCAACATGAATTTTGGGGTTCTATGGCCCTCTAACCCACCCTAGTATCGTTGAATCTTGATCCTATTGTCCAATCATTCAGAACATGAAGAACGAGTGGGGGAAAAGAACAAAAACAAAGGTGTAACCATTTATGGCCAAGGTATATCATCAAATGATCAGAAAAACTAAACATGTAGTTTTATAACGTGGGACAATAATATTAAATTGTGTAAAAAAATTTAAATACTATATTTGGATCAGGAAAAGGGTGAATATTCGTAGATAAAAAAAACAATGAAAATTAAATCCATGAAATAAAAATTTAATAAAAAGTTTAGAAGAATGAATTGATGAGACATACAATGATTTAGGATTTATCATTGGTGATTAATTGAATATCAATAAATGAGGATGATCCACTACATCTAATGCCTCTCGACGAACCTTGATACCATCTCCCATCGTTCTCTGTTCCAGTCCATGAATGAAGAATGTGGATTTCTCATCTCAAATCCTCGAGGGTTATACACCTGAACCTAAGGATTTTTATAATTGGGTGTTTAAAGATGAATTTATTTAATTGTATTTATAAATAAATAAAGTAAAATTAATTATTTATTTTAAATAAACACACCATCAATGAAGACATCAACTAGACGTCTGACACATACCAACATTAAGTTATTAGTTGGGTATACACAATTTCTTGAATCAACCATGGCCCCATAGTTTTCATCTTTTGTCCAAAAGATTCGAAATAAATGATGTGTGTGCCTGAAATAATATAATTAATATTTTTAATATAGAAATTTTGAGTCTCTCAAGGTACAATTATCTCATACTGACTCAATATAGAGCTTCAAAAACATTATTTAAAATTTTCCAAATTCTTATAAGGGAAAAGGAGACATTATACTAGAGTCCAAGTGGAGGATTATTCAGAATATATCTACCTAGTGTAGTCCATTCCTATTATCCAAAACGTTATATGGGTTGTTATGAATATTCGTAGAATAATGTTATACGAATGAAGTAATTGTTAAGAAAAAATATCCAGTTCCATTGATTTATGAATTGTTTGATTAAATGTGATGTTTTTGACACTTCACTTATATTTATTGGATATTGGTTTGTCAAAATCTATGGGTGAGGCCATAATATAGACCTTGCACTATCTACCGAAGTTGGCATGGTCTTTATTTGTATTTGGTGATTTTTCAACCTATTGAACATGATAATAATATTTTTGGACTTAGTGAATAAAGTTTTCCAAATCTATTTTTACCACTAAATTGTTTTTGATGACATTTTCAATTACTCCATGATGAAGGATTAATTCACAAGACACATAGATATTATTTTTTCCACACATAGTAAGTGTAATATTATGCCAATCAATCAAGGTATAAATTTTGGATAGACCAAGGGATTTTCTTTAGTCATGTTATATCTATGTCATGAGTATAAATTTAACTTGATAATGTATGTACAATTGTTTTTTTGGAGAAAATAAAGAATATATATGAAAAAAAAAGATTTTTAGGCTCATTCCATCATTTCTTGATGTTCAACCATGAAATATACTATCTAGAAAGTATAATAAAAGTCCAAAATAATAAAGGAGAGAAGTTAATATGGAACTATATTTGGAAGAGTGATTTTTAAGAGTTTAAGGGAATAATTACTATAGTGTTGATTCTATCCTTTACCATGCTAGGTTGGGAGTACACCATTTATTTTGATACATCATGGTTCAAGCTTGGAGGAAACTTAATGTTGTGAAATTGTGTTGTTGTGTATGGATCTAGGTCCCTAAGGCCACATGAGAAGAGAAACCCTATGAATGAACATGATCTAGTAGTAGTATATTCCATTAAATTATAAAAGCATTTCTTTTTTGTGTGGGATATTTAATTTGAATATCAAACATAGGATCCTAAAATATATGTTTTCAAAATAGGATCTAAACCGTTGAAAAAATGTGGGATTTAGAATTTTTATCCCTTTAAATTTAAGTCATATTCACTAGTGTAGAAAACGTTTTTTACATCGGTTATTTTTAATTGTTTACGTCGGTTTCTTGCCGAAGTTAATACGTGCGCCATTATAAATATGGTTTTTGACGTCGGTTATTTAAAAACCGACGTCAAAAATATAAAATCGCGATGTTTATCACGTCGGTTATTTTAGAACCGACGTGATAAAGAAAACGGAAAGGGTTTATCACGTCGGTTATTTAACAACCGATGTGATAAAAGGCCTGGAAAATGGTTTATCACGTCGGTTATTAAAAAACCGACGTGATAAACAAGGGTGAGGGGGTTTATCACATCGGTTCATATAGAACGGACGTGATAAACCGGGGTGAGGGGGGTTTATCACGTCGGTTCATATAGAACCGACGTGATAAACCGGGGTGAGCGTGGTTTATCACGTCGGTTCATATAAAACCGATGTGAAAAACCGGGGGAGGGGGGTTTATCACGTCAGTTATTATATAACCGCCGTGATAAACTGGAGGGAGGCGGTTTATCACGTCAGTTATTCAATAACCATCGTGATAAACCATTGTCCATGCCATTTATCACGTCGGTTATTGAATAACTGACGTGATAAACCATTGTACAGGCCCTTTATCGCGTCGGTTATTAAATAACCCACGTGATAAACCATTCTCTAGGCCTTTTATCACATCATTTATTAAATAACCGACGTGATAAACCATTATGCAGGCCTTTTATCAAGTCGGTTATTAAATAACCGATGTGATAAACTATTTTCCAGGCATTTTATCATGTCAGTTATTTAATAACTGACATGATAAACCCAATTTTTTTTAAACAGAATGCAGTCATCTTCTCTCCACCAGAATCAACCAGAAAACAAATCAAGAAATCATACCACAAAAACATAAGTACATCAAAATTAAGCATGTACATAGATAACATATAATACTTACCCCCTACACAGCATCCACCCTCATTTATACCCCATGGACAGCCCTCCCCCACCTCGGTGGAACCCTCACCCTCATGTATACCCCCTGGACAGCCCTCCCCCACCCCATTGGAGCTCCCACCCTCATGTATACCCTTGGACAACCCTCCCCCACCCCATTAGAGCCCCCACCACACTCATGGACTACCCCCGACCCCCGGACACCCCCAACCACCCCTCGACAACACCCCCCCGGTCTGAACAGCACCCCCTCACCCCCTCACCCCACTTGACATCCCCCACCACACCCCTGGACATCCCCAAACACCCATTAACAACCCCCCACCACTGGACAGCACTCCCACACCCCTGGACTGGCTTCCCACACCCCTGGACATCCCTGCCACCCCCCAGGACTGTCCCCCACCCCACCGGACAGCACTCCCAGACCGCTGGACACCCCCCCAACCCCATTGAACACACCCCCACACCCTTGGAACCCCTCCCCCACATACCCAAATCCATACCAGAAAACCATCAAAAGTAGACCAAAACAAGAAGTAGAGCAAAATTAAACATTCACTTATATAACATTCAAAACTTACACTGTCAACTTCAAAAAAAAAACCAAATCCAACCTAAACAACTACCAAATACATAATTAAAATGACAATATTCAAAATTACATTTTACATTACAAACAACTAAAATTCAATCAAACCTGTAAAATAATTTGACCACTCCACTTGTACGTGTTTGATGTCTTCAGCAGTATAGGGTTGAGGGTCATCAAAAAACTACAAATGAAAAAGAATATAGTTAACGTGTATAATGAATAAATCAAATTGAAATATTATGGAAAATTTTAAGAGGAAATCGTACCAGGTCAAAATTTACAACTCTCCCAGTTGTCATTATTTCATACATAAATCTTAACATATAATATCTGCATTCGATGAGGCCTTGTTTTTTCATGACAATTCTGTTTTGAATGAGTGTAAATTCAATATATTATTTTTATGTAATAAATCAAAAACTACAAATTATAAATGGAAATTTACCTTCACATTTAAATATTTGATCTTTGCATTTCTTTTCTTGGTGTTTTTTCGAAAGTAGACCCATGCACTGTTAGAAAATAATACGAATGTGGTAAATTTAAAATTCATTATAATATATAAAACTATTGAGAAATTGAAACTTACTTTTCCAATATATTCTTAAAACATTCCCACACATCCCCATGAACAGAGCATATCCAATAAAGAGCTTTCTCCCTTGGGCAAAAAATCCCTAACATCCAATGATCACTGATAAAAGGAAATTTAATGTTAGTGGTTTTTTATGTTAAAAGATAATTAACTCTTTGAGATAAATGTGTTTCACACCTCTCACAAAAAGTCATCATCCAACATTGTCTGATTATATTCTTTTCAAATCTTTCAGCAATATAAACCATTCTTTGTTCCTCAGTCAATGCACATGCTTCAGGGGAAATCAATTGTGGGTCCAAGAATCCATATACTTCTATTAGCTCATTCCTATCACAAATTTTATAAAGATACCTAATACAAAACATAAATAAGTATACATTTTTAATAAATATAACACAGGGAAAAGGTCTTAAGACTTACATGGAAAACATTTGCACCACGTTGATGCCCAACTTATCTCCAGTAACAAGCTGCATGATATCAGTTTTTGTAATCCCCACACTTATTTCACGTCCAAAAACATGAGATTCCATTGGAAACTCATAAAAACCCAACAAAAAATGTGAATATCTTGACAATATGTCAAGACCACTGGAATTTGTATCTGATGTCATAGTCTGTTGTCTATACAATATTTCTTTACCTTTGAAGTATTCCTGTGAAAAATAATTGAAAAATATAGTAGTTTTCAAATGATAAAACAACTTTAATAAACAAATAAAATAAAAGATATAACATTCATACCTCTATGGTAATGAGTCGAAGAAGTCTGGATGGCCAAACTAAAAAATGGCCGATACTCTGTCCAACTGTCGCCACCTCATCTTTAGGTATTGGTACCCTAGTTGATCTATCTATAATATCATGTACAGTGACCCTCTGATTCTCTACCTCTAATTGTTGATGATGAACTGTATCTTCTATACAATATACCAACTCGTATGATACTATATGATGTTGAGAATCATCAACATACAACTCGCAATATGTAGGAAGTTGCGGCAGAGGCGTAGGATAAAAAATGGGGTCCGCAGGCTGAGTTGGGGGAGTGGGAGCTACTGGCGGAGGTGGAGGATAAATAATGGGGTCTGCAGGGGGAGGTGGAGGAGTGGGAGCTGCAGTCTGAAATTGTCTTTGCATTTCTGCAAACATAGACTGCACTGACTCTCTAATCTTGTCCTCCATCGTCGCATTAATATTTTGAACTTCTTCCTCCAAGGATTCTATTTATTTTATAAACCCCCTCAATGTTAGAAGTTGAAGAACGTGGAAACACTTTTCTTACCGATACACTTGCCGGATATCCTCTTACACGACCAGGATGTTTGGGCCTTCCCAATGCTGCAAATAAAATATCTTCCCTCCCAGTAGCTCTAAATGTCCCCTCTGAACTATTCTCCTCAAGAGAGTCCTATATTAATTAATTGAACATTTCTGTAATGATTGAAACTTATATGAAGAAAAAAGATAACTTAAATTAATTAAATAGATATCTTACAATCCTCTCAGTTATGATTCTCGATTATTCCGAAAGATATTTCCATTTTTTTCCCTTCTGAACTCTCTTCCATTTTTCATGTCTAGATGGAGGGGATGGAGGGGCCACCTCTCCAGAGCTTGAATACTCAGCTCTTAGTTGTTGAAATTTTTCCCCCATCATTTGTTCTTCCAATAATGCATACCCTCCCCGAGATAAACTATGAGGGTATACACTTTTAGATTGGATCTCCTGATGAGATTTCCTTGTTTTTTGTAATTTAAAAATAATAAATCATTAACAAAACATTAATAAAATCATTTATATAAGAATGTTTATAAAAGGTTACATTGCCCTTACCAGAAATGACTCTTTTTTTTACTTTCAAAAAACTGTCTCCATGTGTCTTCATCTATAAAAGGATATATACGACATGGATTGTCGTGACTCCTATGACCATAAATGAAATCAGATGAGAGGGTTGATTTGAAATCCCTCCATCTCCTGGCATCCAACGATAAGAATTTCTTCTTGACTCCTCCAGTGTCAGGAATATCAAATGTCATCTGATAAAGAAGAGGTTAAATATTTTATATATACTAGAAACATTAAAAGAATGGTCAAACAATGACAAAATATCTTACCAAAATCATCTCGCACAACTGAGAGATAATCGCATTATCCACACCTATCCAATCATCATACAGAATGCATACTTTGGTCTTAGCTTGAGTTGCAACAAAACTCTTAAAATCTTTGGCATTCGGACCTCTAGGAATATCATCATCATCAAACTCAACGACTATCCTCTGATCCTGCGTACAGGCAAGTGATAATTTTGGTAAACGTGTGCTCTCATGTTTACCAACCTTTGAACTCTTTGTCGTAATAGGAGCATGTGAATGTTCATCCCTAAAGGTATGAACAGAAATATGCTCCTCTCCAGAATCATGTGGTTGATCATCTAAATGATCTGTCATTATCCTTCAAATCAAAAACACAAACGTCAGTTCACAAATATACAAATTCAAATATTTTAATACTACTATAATCAGAAAATAGAAAAGTGTACTAAGTTACATAATGGTAAACATTGGTAATATGGTAAGCATGTTAAACAATGGTAAAGATGACAAAGATGGTCAAGATGGTCAAGATGGTAAAAATGGTAAAAATGGTAAAAATGGTAAACCTAGTAAACATTGTAAACATGGTAAAGTAATTGTCAGTGAACAAAAATAATCATATTAAAATTCATGTAATGGTTATAAACATGATAAAGTAAACTAAACAAACATAAAACAAACAAAAACATATACTTATTTTATTTTAAAACATGTTTTAATAAATAAAAAGCATACAATATCTAACATTTATGGAAAAAATAAATGTAAAAAAGAAATAAAAATATGTTACCTTTAATTTTAGGAATGTACAAATAGATTGTTTTCCCATATTCCTTCTTCGTGATCGTTCCTTATGGAACAAACTATGTCTTCAACATGATCATCATTATGTTCTGTTAATATTTCCATGGAAGTAGGGATCTCACATAAATCAGCATATTCATCAAGTTATTCCTCACCAACATATTGTTTTTCCCTTGTAAAACAACAACCCACTGCATATCTGATTGATCTACTACATAGAAAATTTGTTTTGCATGTGTTTTTATTATAAAAAAATAAGCTGTTTCTTCCAATCTATTCAGATTAACAAGTGTCATTCCAAATTCATCGTGTCTGACACTATTGTTACCATTAAACCATTTACAGTTAAAAACAGGAACTTTAATTTTAAAGTAATCAACCTCCCATATGTCTTCAATCACTCCATAATATGCACTTGATGCAGAAATTAGGTTTTTGTCCTTATCACTCGAAAAATGCATTGCTTCTGCAAACACCAATACACCACTATTCTGAACTGTAGTTCTGTTGTCCTGAACTTTTGTATGAAATGTATAACCATTAATGTCATAACCGGACCATGTTATCACATTTAAACATGGACCACCCACTATCCATTTTAATGTCTCTGATACATCTGATCTATGAAGAAAAGTGTTTTTAATCCATGACAAAAAAGTTTTGTTGTGCTCAATCAAAATCCACATTTCTTTGTTCTTTTGATGACATTTTTTCAACTCATTAATATGCAATGTGATATACGGTTTAGCATAATCTATGTTATTCAAGATGTATGATTCTAACATCTTCATCTGTTGAGCTGACAATGATTTGACTTCCAAGCTGCGAATCCCCTTTCCCTCATTATTAACTCGTTCATGGCGAGATGGAGGCAAACCTATGTGTTGCGCCGGAGCCAAGTAGCTCGTACAAAACTCTGCTACCTCCTCAGAAATATACTTTTCAATAATGGAGGCTTCAGGTCGATATAGATTTTTATCATACCCCTTTAATATTCTATTATACATTTCAAAAGGATATATCCAACGAAGATATACAGGTCCACAAAGATTTATTTCTTGAACCAGAAGAATCATTAAATGCACCATTATATCACAAAAAGTTGGAGGAAAATACATTTCCAACTGACAAAGTATAAAAATTGCATCCTTTTCCAAAATGTTCAAAGCATTGACATCAATCGCCTTGTTACAAATTGAATTGAAAAAATAACACAACTTCATTATAGTCTTTCTGACACGAATGGGAAATATTCCACGCAATGAAACTGGTAGAATTTGTTGCATCATGACGTGACAATCATGTTATTTCATACCTATCAACTTCAAGTCCTTCAATGAGACAAATTTTTTTACATTAGAAGAATAACCTTGAGGCACTTTGGTATCATGAGGACACTAACGGAAGCTAATTTTCTCCCTCTTCGACAATGTATGACAAGACGGGGGAAGAAATGTTCGTCTTCCTTTAGGAGTGGGAGCAAACTCCAAACGAATTCCCATTGATAGTAAGTCTAATATTGCATTCAACCCATCTTTAGTCTTTCCTTTAATATCTAACAATGTTCCAATCAAAGAATCACAGATATTCTTCTCCACGTACATGACATAAATATTAGATTTAACTTCATGATACCTCCAATATGGTAGCTCAAAAAAAATTGACCTTTTCTTCCAAATATGTCTATCATTACCAGATTTCTGTATCTTTCCCAATGTCACGTCAAGGTTTTTCACCCTCTCAAAATACAGATCATGGGATAAAGGTTTTGGAGCAGTATCAAATTCTTGTGAGCCATTGAATGCCTTTTTTATACTTCTATAAGGGTGTTCCATAGGCAAAAACTTTCGATGACCCATGTACACTATTTTCCTTCCATGATGCAATTGACAATATGACGTCTGTTGTTCGCAAATTGGACATGCTTTATGCCATTTAACACTATATCCAGACAAATTTCCATAAGCTGGGAATTCATTTATAGTGAACATAAGCACTCCATGCAGTTGAAAATATTCCATTTTATAAGAATCATACACCCTAATACCATCAGCCCATAACAGTTTCAAATCATCAATCAACGGTGACCAGTAAACATCAATATCATTATCGGGTTGCTTTGGACCAGAGATCATTGTACTCAACATGGCATATTTGTGCTTCTTACAAACTTCAGGAGAGAGGTTGTAAATTACCAATAAAATAGTCCATTAAATATTTGTGCTACTGAGTGTTCGGTATGGATTCATTCCATCTGTGCACAACCCTAGTCTGAGATTTCAAATTTCATTTCCAAATGTAGAATACTGCGCATCAATTTTCTTCCATTGTGGACAATCAGCTGGATGCCGTATTTTTCTATCACATACCCGCTCTTCAGCATGCCATCTTAACCTTTTTTCATCATGTGAATTAGAAAATAAACGTTTGAAACGATTAATTATAGGAAGATACCAAAATACCTTTTGAAGGGAGCTTTATAATCACTACATCAGCCTGTGAATTTTCTTTCACCTTATACCGTGATGTCCCACATTTAGGACACTCTGACAGAAAATCATATTCGTTCCTATATATAATGTATTCATTCAGACATGCATGTATTTTATTGTATCCCAATCTCATCGGGCATAATATTTTCTTGGCTTTGTAATGTGAATATGGAAGATCGTTATATTTTGGAAGAATGTCTTTAATCAATTGTAGCAGCTCTGTAAAACTTATATCACTCTATCCATGCTTCGCCTTCAGGTTAATCAATCTTAACACTACCGAAAAAACCGTAAAATCTGTACATCCAGGATATAATGGGTTTTCAGCATCACCATATAGACGCGCAACTGTCGGTTTTATCTCTATTTGTTCTGCTACAATATCGCGAATCATTTCTTCAATTACATCGGAGTTACCATCTTGTGAATCATCATCATCAGTGACATTCCGTCCAGTTTCACCATACCAAATCCAAGGGCTGTAACTCGAATTAAAACCATGACAAATCAGATGATCTTTTATCTCTCTACTTTTCAACTTCTTCATATTCAAACATTTCAGGCATGGACAGAAAAAAATGTCACTATTGGAACATTTCGTTTTGAAAATTCCAAAAAGGCATCAACACCTTCCTCAAATTCATTTCTCATTTGATGTTCCATAATCCAACTTCGACTCATTATTACCTATAACAAATATCAACAAAAAATATATATTTTTAAGATAAGACAAATATATGTTTATAAGAAAAAAATCATATTTTGAATGTAAAACAATTTAAAATATAAAAAAAATCTATAGGTATTTAAAAAAATATGCTTGAATATTATTTTTAAAACAAAATATAGTTAGATATAACCATTTTAAATTTCATTGAATCAAAGAAAACCATGACGTCTACATAGTTTAATATTGATTGCGGTTTTGATGTTTTAATATATTAGATAAACGACCTATTTTAAATGCCGTGCAGACCATGATATTGGTCTTCATCACCCTTCGGTGTGACTGGCAAAAAGGGGTCTACCAGCATGTTATTATTTTATCAGCAATTCACTCATTCTTGTTTCTGATGATCGTTAATTGCATTGGCAGGCTGAGAGGGCCACCCAACGCATCCAACACTGGTCTGCTTAGAATAACAATAGTCCCACTGATTCGGTTTAATCCTTTATTTCTGCTTTTTAATCCCATGTAACATATCTTGTGGGGATTTGATTTTGTACTTGGCCTTCAGCTTTAACGGTTATCAATCAAAATAAAACTCGACTAAAAACTCTGTTTCTTTTTGGATTTCAAAATCCAAAAACGAAAACAAAACAACCATGGACAAAAACTGAATTCCAATTACAGGAAACATGTTCAGAAATTGAAAACACCAAGAATTAACAAATATCAACAACAATAGTGAACATCCTGGCAATTACAAGACTAAACAGTTATTCAAACGCAAACTGCTTATATTAATTCTCATAAAAACAGAAAACAAAAATCTATAAAAAAACTAATTCAACCAAAACAGAACAAAAAAACATAAGAAATAATTTCCAGATTAAGCAACATTTATATCCAAAACCATAAGCATGTTCTAGCACATAAAGTAACCATAACAGTGAGCAATATTAAATAATGTCACCAACAATCAGCATCGATTTACATAAAAGTAACATAGTCTGTTATATCAAAAAAATACAAATAAACTTTTGCAACAACAAAAAATTCCACGAGATTCTCAACATGATTAAATATAAAACCATATATGATGCAAACAAATTACATCAAGAATCGAAACAAAAACGAATGAAATAAATTCATGAAAGGCTTACTTGAATGTTGCGAGTTGAGATGATAGATCCGAGAGGAGTGAAGAAGATAAAAATTGAAGCCAAAATGAGTTTAACACAGGTCGATCGATGAGCCGATTAGGATTTACAGCGCGAGAGAGACGAGTCGGCGGACTGTCAATCGAAAAATCGTAAATGATACTCCTCAGGCATTAATTTCTTTAAGAGTTTTATAAAGTTGGTTATATAATAACCGACGTTATAAACTATTTTTTAAAATTTATAACGTTGGTTATTTTAAAACCGACGTAAAAAAGCTCATGCACTTTGGTTTTTTACGTCGGTTATTTTATAACCGACGTAAAAAACGCGATATCTACGGGTTTTTTACGTCGGTTATTTTATAAACGACGTAAACACCCCCCCCCCCGTGCTTTGGTTTTTTACGTCGGTTATAAGATAACCGACGTAAAAAACCAATGCGGGGGGGGGGGGGGGGGTTAAGTCGGTTATTTGGAAACCGATGTAAAAAACCCGATATTTATGCGTTTTTACGTCGGTTATAAGATAACCGACGTAAAAAACCAATGCGCGGGGGGTTTTTTACGTCGGTTATCAAATAACCGACCTAAAAAACCAAAGCTCGGGTTGGTTTTTTACGCCAGTTATAAAATAACCGACGTAAAAAACCCCGCGCTTTGATATTTTATGTCGGTTATTTGATAACCGACGTAAAAAACGCATCGATATCGGGTTTTTTACATCGGTTTCCAAATAACCGACGTAATAAACCCCCCGCACATTGGTTTTTTACGTAGGTTATAAGATAACCGACGTAAAAACTGAACATGCGCGATTTGTAAAGTCGGTTATTAAAATAACCGACGTTAAAAATCTACTCGCTGCATTTTTACGTCGGTTATATATAACCGACGTAAAAAATGGTGACGTAAAAAACGTTTTCTGCACTACTGATTACACCCTCAGAAACGGTAATGTGATGATAAATGAATTGAGATGAAATATGCATACTAATCTTTATCATGATTCTATTTGTGAGTGGTAGATGAGGACACTATTTGCTAATATGCATTTTAACTTATGAGAATACATAGGTTATTCAATTCTTATATCTATGTCCATTGATTCTTCACATATAATAATGATGAAGAAGATTAATCTATAAGATCTAGAGTGTTTACCCAAGAGGGTCAACATATTTGGTGGGGAGAAACCACTAGACAATACGCATGATGATGATGAGATTATTCATGTTAACGATAATTTATTGGACTCAATGTTCATGTATTAAGTGTTGATAATGAAATAACACACCAAAATGTGGTCCATACACATAGGATTGACAAATATGTGTCATGAGATACGTAATAAATACCGGTGTTTGGGATATAGAAGGATGAAGTAGGGTTTTTTATATGGAAGTCCACTTTTTTTTAGGTTTAGTCCAATAACCATTGAACTAATTGTCTCATACATCCATTACCCATTTTTTTGAGGAAATGAGATGTTTAAACCTTGGATTTCATAGAGGGTTACCTAGGATGACTCGAAGTTATGAAATTATAATTGTGATCATGGATAAACTAATGAATTTGGATTATATCATTTAAATTTGGGACCCCTTTTCAGTTTATAATATTCGTATACTATAGGTTTGTTAGATATTATAATTACATGGGATACATTAATGTATTATTTCTGATAGGGATTCTCACTTGATGATGTATTTCTGGTAGGGTTTATAAATCACACTCGGTAGATAGGTCAGTCTGAGAATTTCTATAAACCATAGAATAATAATAAATTAGAGAAAACATTCCATATTTTATAGTACATGTTGAGTGTAGAGACCCAAGATTGATGTACATGTACATCACATTACTTTTTCAGAATACATAATACATAACAAAAAACAGACACCCATGGACTGTATAGTTTAGTGTCTTTGGAAACTCATAACATAATATTCTAATCATGGGAAAAGTCCTTCAACGTCTCCCATAAAGATCTACCCCTTTTTTTATTACCTAAAACCTTTATTTATATCCCGGGGAAAAGAAAAAATAAAAAGGGTGAGCCCGAATGAACAGTAATTTTAAACATTTAGAACATAAAACAATCTATAAACATTTGTATGTAAAAACATGAACATAAAATCTAAACATCAAAATCATGAGCAGTGACATAAATCAGGGCAATACCTAAGTAATAGATGATAAAGTAACATTAATCGTGACAATGTAGCATGGGGATAAAACATGTAATTGTTTCAAACCACTAAGCACATGTTATGATTTCCATAGTAGCCAAGGCATTGTTGTCAAGACCATTATAGTGGACAAAGTCTATTACTGAACCGGGTTTACATGCCTTTACAGCCCTATATTACTAAACCAGATTCACTTGCCATTCCAACCATGTCTATCTAATGAGATATAAATCATTACCCAATGCATTAGAGGGAGATATAGGTCCCACCCATCTCATAATGAAATCATTATTTTGTGTGCCACAAAATAAATATAAATGATTCATCAAAACCCAATGAATAATATGGGTTTCATAAAAATCATCCCATCATAAAATAATACGTATAAAAAATGGATATCATTTCATTATATGAAAAATCAAACCATGTAAATAATAGAGACATTATACTTGAAACATAAACTTATTAAATAATGTAATCTTAGATTGGAAATGGTTTTGATAAAACACTTGAAATGAATTCTTGAGGAAAATATACTTTCTTTTTCAAAATCATTTTCTTTTCTAAAAATTCAATGAAATTTTAAATGAAAAGGATTTTATTCAAAATAATCATGAAATATTGTAGTGTAAGCTTCCTGGAAATAAGTCGTTCTGAAATCCGAAAAATCCGTTCATGTTGTATAAGTTAAAAAAAAAACTTCTCGTACTTATGCCGGAAAAGTCCAAAAGTACCTCATATGGTAAACAAAAGAAATATTGCCTCCATACCATGTGGTTAAGGTTAATAAAGGGTAATAACAACTTTAAACATACAAGGAATAATAGTAAATATTTTATGAAAATAGTTTTAGAAGACAAGGACATGGATGATAAATATAACCCCAGTAAATACATATGAATAAAAAATCTCGGATAAGAACGAGATGAGAATAATTATCCTTTACCTTATATAAAATTTCATCCATATGTGTCTGAGACTCATGAATAATGGGTTTAAACATATTATTAATTTTAAAAATAACCATAATAGTATTTATGATATCATATATGATTCACATATGACTTTATATTACTCTTTCATTTTTCAATTCCATATTAAAGCAGTGCTTTGGGTATAATTATTTATTAATCGTACATGTTTAGACTTATAATTATTCATATGATTACATAGATAATGATTATTTACTTCAAGAATGTAAAAAATTATTTATATATAATATATATTCAGAATATATATAATAGATCGATAAATGGAATGACATACACCGTTCATGGAGACGGTAGGTCGTACGTACGCGTAAACAATGTTTTCGTTTCCTTAATAAATTGAATGGAAGTAAATTAAATAGATATATACATAAATCAGTAGAATTATTATGTCATATATTTCATGATTACTCTTTATATATACTTTATAATCATTCTTGAATGGTTAACATGGAGAATGAATCTGATCACATCGTGGTGATGGTAATCCGTAAGTACGCACGAGCAATGATATTGTTTCCATAAATATTGAATGGAATTAGAGTGAATGATATATTATATCAAAATTTTAATCATGTTATAATAATCATATAATGATTTTATTTCCACCATTATACCCATCCAAGTAATGTGGCAGTGGAAAAACAGATTACAACACGATGTGGAGACGATAAGCCGTATATACGCACGTGCGGTGATTTTATTTTCCATAGGTTGGACAAAAGGTGAAATGAGGTTGCTTCATATTTATAATAACATATCAGTATATGAGTGATACTGTTGTTATTACTTTATAATGAGATAAATAATGTTGAGGATGTAGAGAAGAAATAAATTTTAAAGAATTGGTAATGGATATTACCTCTTCTTTGACGCACCTCTTCTAAACCTCCTCATAGGACACTAAAGTTAGTATTTGAAGAAGAACCAGAACTATATTATGTTTCTAGGGTAGGGGATAAGATAAATTGACAGGGGTTTTCCAAGAATAAAGGCCCAAAATGTTTTGAAGAAGAGAGGGATGGGGTGCCCTTTTATAAGAGAAGAGAGGGGCACTTTTGGAAACCTAAAAAACAGTAGTTAATAATAAAATCAAACCCCACATAAAAAATCTCAATAAATTACTCAATTAAAATATAAGATAATATAGGTTTGTAATATCATCATCCAATAAAATTTAGACATGTTTAACATTTATTTTAAACCTTATCATTTTGATTTATCCTTATTTAATCCATTTTATTTTATTTGTGGTAATAAGATTCTAATTTCAAAATTCTTCTAAATACATAATTATGTGTTGTGAATTGTCCATAATTGGATAATTATTAAATTTTAGACCATATTAATTTCAATTTAATTTTTTTTAATATTTTCTGTAAATTGGAATCAATTTAATAATATGTTATTTTTTTTAAATATCAATAGTGTCAATTTTGACACTATTCAATTATTAGAATTTAAATAAAATAAAAAAAGGAGATATATTCGATCTAAAATATTTAATAGATCTCTAAAATGTAATATTAATCTTGAGAAATCGTGTATCTCATTAAATAGTTCATATAATATTTATTTTAATATTTTTAAAACAATTTATTTGATATTTCAATCAATAAAATAATTTCTACATCACTATTTTGTCATAATTAATGAAATTATTTAATCCCTAAAAATTCTAAATAAATTTACATGATGTAGATAATTTTATTAGACTTCTGGTGACTATTTATGTTCTATGTTTTACGATGTTTATCACTAAATTAAAATTATTACACTTATAAGAAATAAGGGAGTGACATGTTATCACTTTCGTTGGTTTTAATAATAATTACATCCTTTTCATGTTAAAAAGTTCATGAAATGAATCTAATCCTACCGTTAGGTGATATGGGTTGACTTTTATTCATCCAATATAATTTTGGTAGGTGGTAGGGTAATTTTATAATCTTATTTTTACCCATAATTACCCGATTTACCTTTAACTATAGTAAATTAAATTTACCGTAGTTATTATTCATAATGTCTAAAAATAAAAAGTATCATATTAAAATAAATTGGATCTAATGATTCCATATATTAAATCCATTTTTATAAATTCAGAACACAGAAGTTGGAGTATTTAATTTAAAATTAATCCCGCTGTTGAGAAAAGGAGTTTTAAAAGGTAAAACATTGCAAAAGATTGAAATGTTTTTGCATATGATTTCAATGTAAAATTAATGATAATGACTTGAATTATATTAAATGGTAAAAATATATTAAATATATACTTTAAAACCATTCAATATTATAATTTAACCATGTAAATTATCTTGATGAAAAAAGTTGTTTATAATTAAAATTTAGCGTATTTTAACTATTCATCAAAATATGAATGTTAACAGAAAAATATTAAAAAATTATCCAAAGTAAAATTTTATATACATATTACAATTAATAAGTTTATTTTGTCAAATTTTACTCATAAATGTGTCAAAAACAAGATTTAATGTTAGTGCGCACTTAAAAGGTGGCAAAACTGCATTTTTTGGAAAATTCTTATATTAAACGAAAAAATTATTTTGTTCTCATACCATATCCTAGAATATGTGTAAGATGAATGATAATGTTATAAAATTCAAAATGTGGTTAATAATATTCCTAATATCTAGTTCATAATTATATTATTACAATATATCATTGTTTAGTGAAATTCGGTATTGCGTACAACACATGCTATTGAGGAAGGTCGATCATGAAACACGAGCTAAGAATTTTATTTTCATATAATATAAGATAATATGGTGTTGCGTATAGTGTATGAAAATTTTGGTGTAGCGTACAACACAAGACATCAATGAAATTAAAAAGAATATTTCTAATAATATCTCGGGGGTGTTACATTTAACCCCCCATAAGATAAATTCCACCCTCGAAATTCGTTAGGGTTATAAATGGTTTACTACATGATAGTTTCTTTCATTAAAACCCACATTGTAAAAAGGAATACCAAAACTTAAATTTAAAAACTTATGTATGAAATGTAACGATTAAAAAAATCAACTCATCATTGTGTTTCCACATAGGAGAACATAGGTGAAAATATGGACATGGAAGAGAAATATAACCATCATGTTCTGATGGAGAGTGGTAGAGAACATGGCTATGAAAAATCCAACAATCTCAAAGCCATAAATATTTGATGATCTAAGGCACCATCTGATTCATCGGATATGAGGGTTCTAGGAAACCATTTTTGGTTTTCAAGATTCCTTCCATAAATTTGAAAATTTTGATTTAGAAGAAATATTTACTTGATTTTGGTACAATATCACCATTGGTCGTTCCTTGATCAATATCCACTACATACATTAAAGAAATGAAGTTGAATTTGTCATTCCTGATGTGTTAGCAGATCATGTGATAGAATGATGGGTCATTCCATCTGTCTCAAACAAAAGGTTAGCAAAAGGTTTTAAATATACATAAGTCCATATATGGTGATATTAATTATATATGGATCCCAAAAATGGACTTATACTTCAATTATTGCACCACATTAAAAAAATAGAACTAATTTCTACAAACCAGGGAATTCTTGTATGCCAGTGGTAGGCCATAAAGGCATGTCACACATCGGTTGTGGGTTCGATTCCCGCATCCTTGTCCGACGCGACGAGTTGTCGCTCATCCTACAGGTTTTCCTTTTTCTAAAACTATACTATTATAAAATTTCCGAAATAATATCAAAAATCTCTATACTAAATAATTCAATATAATGTCTAACTTAATCCATTCCAATCATTAGGCTTATCCAAAATACTTCTGTCTAATCTCATAGTATAAAGAAAAAGATTACTAGATATGTCTTATACAAAGCATGCGATTATCATCATTTATCCCCCATATATCATAAGATATATCATGTTGGTCATATTCAAAACATTTTAATACCTTAATCATGTATTCTCTTGAAACATGAATTACCATAGAACCTCAGTGAAAACATGAATTCTGTCAAAAGTTAATTATTTCCACATACCAAAATCCCAAAATTTCTATATACTCAAACCATGATGTCACTTTGTCCTTATATCAGTCATGAGATCATTAATAGTATCAAACATATTATTTTCCCCATATCCCTTCATTATGCCCATATCATCTTATTTACAAAAATATTTCAATCAATTTTCATGGTTACTAGTAACATAAAATTATTGACAACCAATACATAGATATTTCAATATTCCATAATACTATAAATGAGATTCCACAACACTATTTTGGAATCCCATTACATATACCCTTAATCATTCGCCCACTTCGTTGTCATATTCAAAATCACTAATATTGATCGAATGTGACTTCTCTTTGTCCATTGACATTAGAGGTAGTTGATTTCGATCATCATTAACCCTAGGATTAGGGAATTGGTTAGCATAATTCCCCATTTCCTTTCACTTGTAGCATGGATGTGTTGGTGGTGTGTTCTCTGTAGTCTTTTCTCTATTCACATAATTATATACATTTTGTAAATTACTTTGGCACTAAGCTCCTCGATGACCTCCTTTTCCAAACTTAAAACATTTCCTAGACATATTAATACAATACCCACCATGCTTCTTTCCACACTTAGAGCATAACGAAACATTTGTATTCTTTTCACCATTGTTTTGAGATTTTTCCTTGAACTCCATCTTTTGTTTCTTTTCAAAACCATGAGATGGATATGTAACACCAACTTCCAGTTCTACCTTGATAGCACAATGAAAAATTTCTTTATAGATAATGAATTCTCTTATATCTAATGGCCTTCAAAGACTTGGTTTTAAGCCACTGATGAATCGATCAACTTTACTTTCAGGTTGGATGATAATTCCAGATGCATACCTTGCAAGCCTTTTAATATTTTCCTCATATATACCAACATATTCATCATTCTTTTTCTTAAGCTCAAGGAATTCCTTTTCCATCTTTGTTCAAATAATACAAGGGATATACTTAATGATAAACAAGTTCTTGAACTCGTCCCATTCCATGGATTAAATTTCATCTTGGGGCCTTGTATTCATAATTAGAGTCCAACACTAGTCTGCTTCACCTTCTAAATAATAAATAGCCAAAATGACTTTTTCATGTTCTGAACAACAAAGTACGGAAAATATCTTTTCAATGGCACTAATCCATTTATAAGAAAAAAGTGGATCAGAAGACCCACGAAAAGAAGGTGGATGTTGCCTCATGAAGGACTCCATAGAACATTGTTCCTTTCTCTGCTCATTTGGAAATCCAGAATGATTCATAGCTTATGTAAGTAGAGAAATAAGATTTTTCACTCCATTTCCCATAACATTTTGTTGTTCAGAAGGACAATCATTGCATTGCCTAGTGCATTGATCATTAACACGGTTCCATCAGGTTCCATGCATTATCTAAAACTCAAAATGAATAGTGTGAGAGGCAAAAATCATACTAGGAAAACAACATAATCAAGGGGAGTACATTCAATATCTAACTTCTTAGGTTTAATCCTAGGTCATTCATGATATTTATCATAATTATAGGATTGTAACCTATACTTATACTTAACCTTAGGGACATCCCAATACATACCCTAGAAATATATCTAGGGATCTCAATAATGATTTTGCATCCTAGTCTCCAAAGGTTAACTTAAACTTTACTCTGATACCAATTGTAGAGACCCATTATTGACGTACATGGAAATTACATCACTTTTGTCGAATACAAAATACATAACAAAAACATACACTCAAGGACCTTATAGTTTAGTGTCTTTGGAAACTCAAAACATTATCTTCTAATCATGGAGAAAGATCTTCAACATCTATCATAAGGATCATCCACTTTTGTTTTCATACCCAAAACCTTTATTTTTATTCTGGGGAAAAGAAAACATAAAAAGGGTGAGCTCGAATGCTCCGAAAAGGTATACATTGAGAGCATAAAAGAATTCATAAACATTTGAACGTACAAACATGATCATAAAATCTAAACATAAAAATATTGAGCAATGACATAAAACATGGCAGTATAGAAGGCATGGATCATAAAGGAATATTTTTCACGATAAAGTAGCATGGGTATAAAACATGTAATTGTGGAAAACCATTAATCACATGTTAATATTTCCATTTTATCCAAGGCATTGCTACTAATACCATCATAGTGGAAAAATTCCATTACTGAACTGGGTTTACTTGTCCTTCCAGCCCTGTATTACTAAACTGGATTCACTTTCCATTCTATCCATGTCTATCTCATGAGATATAAATATTTACCTAATTAATTGGAGGGAGATATAGGTCCCACCCATCTCATAATGAAATAATTATTTAGTGTTCAACAAAATAAACATTAATCATTCATCAAAACCCAATGAATAATATGGGATTCATAAACATCATCCAATCATAACATAATCCATTTAAAACAAATGGATATCATTTTATCATAAGAAAAATAAAACCATGTAAATAATAGAGTAATTATACATGAAAAATAAACATATTAAATAATGTCATCTTAAATGGGAAATGGTTTTGATAAAACACATCATATGAATTCTTGAAGAAAATATCCTTTCTTCTTTAAAATTAGTTTCTTTTCTCAAAATGCCATAAAATTTTAAATGAAAATGATTATGTTGAAAATAATCATGAAATATTGTAGAGTAATCTTCTTTGAAATAATCCATTTTGAAACTGTAAAAATACGTTCATGCCGTATAAGTTAAAAAAACATTCTTCTCGTACTTTGTCCAGTAAAGTCAAAAGTACCTCGTATGGTAAACAAAAGAAAGATTCATTCCATACCATGTGGTCAAAGTAAACAAAGGGTAAAAATTAATTGAAACAAACATGGAATAATATTAAGTATTTTATGAAAATAGTTTTATAAGACATGGACATGGATGATAAATATTACCCCAGTAAATACTTATGAATAAACAATCTTGGATAAGAACAAGATTGGAATAATTATCCCATACCTTATGTCCAATTTCTTCTGTATGTGTCGAAGAATCTTGTATAGTGGGTTTAAACATATTATTAACTTATAATAGAACCATAATAATATTAATTATATCATATATGATTCACATACGACTTCACATTACCCTTTCATTTGTCAATTCCATGTTAATGTAGTGTTTTCGGTAAAATTGTTTCATTCATCGTACGTGTTTTGTACTGTAATTATTCATATGATTAATTAGATCATTATTACATAATTCAAGAATATAAAACATGATTTATAATAAATATATATTCATAATATATATAAATGATCGATAAATGTAATGAAATACACCATTCATGGAGACGGTAGGCCGTATATACGCATGAACGCTGTTTTCGTTTCCTTAATAAATTGAATGGAAGTAAATGAAACATATATATATAAATAAATTAATAAGTATCATTATTATGCCATATGTTTCATGATTTATTATTATATATACTTTATAATCATTCTTGAAAGGTTAACATGGAGAATGAATCTCATCGCATCGTAGAGACTGTAATCTGTACGTACGCACGAGTGATGATATCGTTTCCATAATTATTGAATGGAATTAGAGTGGATGGTATAATATCTCATAATTATAATCATGTTATAATAATCATATATAGTTATTATTTCTACCATTATAACCATTCATGTAAGGTGGCAGTGGAAAAATATATTACACCACGACGTAGAGACGGTAAGCCGTATGTTCGCACGCATGGTGATTTCATTTTCCATAGGATGGATAGAAGGTGAAATGAAGTTGTTTCATATTTATAATAACATATAAGTATATTATTGATTCTAATTTTATTACATTATAATGAGATAGAAAAATAAGAGGAACTAGAAGAAGAAATAAATTTGAAAAGAACGGTAAATGATATTACCTTTTCTTTTATGCGCCTCTTCTAAACATCCTATTAGGACACTAATTTTGGTCTTTGAAAAAGTCTAGGATATCTAGCATGTTTCTAGGGAAGTGGAGAAGAGAAATGGATAGGTCTTGGTTATCTTGAAGGCTCAAAATGTTGTGAAGAGGAGATGGATGAGGTGCCCTTTTATAAGAGAAGAGATGATCAATTTTGGAAACCTAAAAAATATTCGTTAATAATAAAATAAAACCCCACATAAAAAATCTACATAAATGACTCAATTAAAATATGAGATAAGATAGGGTGGTAATTTAAACATCCAAAAAAAATTTGAAAAGTTTTATGTTTATTTTAAACCTTATAATTTTGATTTATCATTATTTAATCTATTTAATTTTATTTGTGGTAATAAGATTCTAAATTAGATATTGTTATAAAAACTAACTTATGTGTTTCTAAATGTCCATAATTTTATAATTTATTACATTTTAGACAAAATAAATTTAAATTTTAAATATTTTATTTATTTTATTTTTATTTTGAAACAATTAAATAATATTTTATTTTTCTAAAATATCAATAGTGTCAATTTTGACACTATTCAATTATTTGAATTTAAATAAAATCCACACAGAAGATATATTCGAACAAAAAATTTTAACATATCCCTAAAATGTAATATTAATCTTGAAAATTAGTGTAGCACATTATATAGATCATATAATATTTATTTTAATATTATTATAACCATTTATTTGATATTTCAATCAATAAAATAATTTCTAGATCACTGTTTTTGTCACCATTAATGATAATTATTTAATCCCTAAAAATTCTAAATAAATTCAAATTATGTATATAATTTTATTATATTTCTAGTGACTCTTTATTTTCTAAGTTTGATGAATATTATCACTATGTTAAAATCATTACTCTGATAAGATATAAGAGAGTGACATGTTGTCACTTTCTTTAGTTTTAATAATAATTACATCATTTTCATGGTCAAAATTCCATGAAATGAATCTATTTAGACTCTAAGGTGATATGGGTCGACTTTTATTAAACTAATAGAATTTTTTCTGGTGTTAGGGTAATTTTATAATCTTATATTTACCCTTGATTACCCGATTTACCTTTAACTATAGTAAATAAAATTTGCCGTAGTTACTATTCATAATGACTAAAAATAAAAAGAAACTTATTAAAATAATTTGGACCTACTGATTCAAAATATGGAATCTGTTTTTTTAATTTCAAAACATAGAAGTTGTAGTATTTAATTTAAAAATAATTTTGCTGTTGAGAAAATGGGTTTTAAAAGTTAAAACATTGCAAAAGATTGAAATGTTTTTACCTACAAATTAAATGTAAAATTAATGATAATTACTTGATTTATATTAAATGGTAAAATTATATTATATTTATAATTTAAATCCATTAAATATTATAATTTAACCATGTAAATTATCTTGATGAAAAAAGATTTTTTTAATTAGAATTTAGCGTATTTTTACTATTTATCAAAATATTAAAGTTAATAGAAAAATATTAAAAATTTATCCAAAGTATATTTTTATATACTTATTGCACTGAATATATTTATTTTGACTAATTTAATTCATAAATGTGTCAATAACTAGATTTAAATTGCGTGTTCCATCAAAAGACGGCAAAACTGCATTTTTTTTTAAATTATGTATTTTACCCGGAAAATTTATTTTGTTCACATACCATGTTCTAGAATACGTGTAAGATGAATAATAATGTTATAAAATTCAAAATTTGGTTAATTCTATTCATAACAGCTAGTTCATAATAATATTATAACAATATATCATTGTTTATTTAAATTCGGTATTGCGTACAACACACGCTATTGAGGAAGGTCGCTCTTGAAACACAAGCCAAAATTAGCATTTTCATATAATACTAGCTAATACACTGTTGTGTATAGCGCAAGATAATTTTGGTGTAGTGTACAACACAATACATCAATTAAATTAAAAATAATATTTCCCATAAAATCTCAGGGTGTTACATTGAGAGAATGAATTGTGGATTTCGGTCTCTCTTGATCCAATGACTTTACCCTGATGGAATCCTCCCAATATTATAGTTATCAAATGTCAATATATATGGAACCATAAAAGGATCTGCACCATAGATCGTGTTATTCACCATTGTTCTTGTTCGTAGTAGGCGAGTCAGCGATGATCATATAGAGTCTTGTACAGGATACCTCTGATAATTTTGTTGATCTAGAAGCATATTAGAGTAGCCTAGAGTAGGAAGAGGTCTTATATAGATGGATAATCCCAACCTATTGAAATTTAAATGGGTGAATAGGTATTCCTATGAGTGTTTCTATGGTTAGTGAATGATTAGGTTTGAAGGTAGGTAAATATAGAAACCATGTATATGGGGTGATTTGAGATGGTAGAGAGGATTAGTATAGAGGTTTATGAATTGGATCTCACTCAAAATTTTAGTGTAATGAACTATGTATTACAAAAATCACTACATCTGTGATATTATCCCAATCCATCTCATGTGATCGAAATTGGTGAAATTGAAATGTAGGTAGACCAATATTGGGGGAGGTACTGGTTTTGTATAATGGATCAGAGTGAAAAGTATCTTTATGGAAGGAATAATTCTGAATTTTTAAGTTATGTTTCAGCATGAGAATAACTAGGTCAATACTTGGGAGTGGGAGTCTAATACACGGGATCAGTGACCATATCTTGTTGAATATGATTCATAGCAATTAACATGAGTATAGATTATGGGTGAACTGCTATATTGTGGGGTGGTTATAAAACCATTTATGTCATTCATGTGAATTCTATTTAAAATTCACTATAGTTTTGTTATTTTCTTTGTAAATGTGTGATGGATGGTTTTATAGGATCTTGAAGAGGCCCTAGGAGAACTTCATGGGTCAAAGTACAGATTATATGGAAGATAAATGTAATATAATGTAGAAAAAATTATCATATGTTTATACTAACCATGTACCATAATAAATAATAAGGGAAATACCTATGAATTTTCCTTTATTTTTTCTTTTTGTTATATGAAACCATGAAAACCTATAGTAAATTGAAGAGTTTTTTTAATGGTTGGATTGTGGTTAACCTAAACATACTACCAAACAATGTAGATTCTGATTCTTAAATTGTGACATTTTCACAGTTGGTACATGACATATACAAATGCTGGCAAACCATTATGTAGGTGTTTTTTAGAATAATGTGAACCACATGGTTAACACACAATTTGATGTACCATGTAGCCAAACCATGGGACATTCCATGTTTCCTAAATACTAAAAAATAATTATAGTTCCCCAATGATTTATAGTAAAATAAACCTTCATTTAAACTCCTTTGCATGACCCATTAATTCACACACACATCAACATCCTCTTACATCCTCTTCCTTGGTTTATCTCCCTTTTTTCTATGTTAAATTGAGTTTCATTAATCCCTATGGTTTTATATAGGTATTTCTATCCCACCATTATTTTATCATCCATTTTATTTCACTATTTCATGAAATCAAATCATTTGTGACATATTTTTGGGTTTTTTTATTCTTTTACATTTCTCCCCATTTAAGAAACAATCCAATACTAATATTCAATATGTATTCTTCTATGAGTCTACGGTAGATGGTCCATAATCTATCCACAATATCATTATTAATTACTAATTAAATGTTTTGTATTATTATGCCAATATACCATGTGTATTATATAGAATCTAACTATATGTTTTATTTCATGGAATTTAATCTTAATAATTATCCGTTAAGATGTTATTTTGAATTTAATGAATGGAAACCTAAACGGGTTACTTGGAATATTATTTCACTCAAATTTGGAAAAATAATTTTACGAAACAAAAGATGGTTGGCTTAGTTAATAAATGGAAAATGGTGAATGTATAATTAATAACTTATTAAAAATTATATGATAGTTATTAGAGATAATAAAAATGTTATTTTGGTTGAATATTAGAAAATTTTTAAAAAACATCTAATAGGTGACAATATTTAAGTGTCAGTCCGAGAATGGTAGTGTCCTCCATAATCGTACTCACACCTTATTAAGTCTATTGTGGGTACTCATTCAGTGTTCATCGTTTCATGTCAGGACAATGGAAATGATCTTATAACGAATGCTTGATTTGTACAGTTAGGAATGATATTGGGAGATTGGGATTGAGCTAAGACTCAAGAAAATTTTCATAGGGGTTATAATTTTTTTTTGTTATTTTGGTATACTAATGTATATGATTCAAATAGGGGGAATTGGTTGTATGAATAATTTACATAGAATGGGTATTATCATAATTTGGTTATAACATTGGATGTGTATATACTTGTTTGTCATTACCTATATATCTGTTTTATTTATCTATCAATGTGTACAAAATTTTTATTATTTAAAATGTTAGTTATAGTATGATGAGAGGGTATATTATCACTAAAATAATTACATGGAACCGCACTACAAGTATGTAGCCTCTAGGGTTTGGTAGGCTTGATTTTTGTTACATAAACCACCATATCATGTTAGTGTTTTGTGAGATGGGATAACAAATAATTTACCACATGTGAGTCATTGCGAACGAAACTAAAAAATTAATCTTCTTCATTCATTACCAAAAACTAACACCTTACATATTTTTATATCTTTATAACTACTAGATGAACTACTAAGGGTGAGGAATAATACTCCCTTAATACCACTTTATATAGATGGACTGACACCACAGTCTATTCTTAGAAGTGGATGATATTCTCTTCGCCATTTGAATAACCATATGGTGTGCCACCCATGGATATCAAGTCATGAAAAAAAATTTATGTGTCATACCAAATCCTCACTCTTGCACAAAACATTGAGGTACACTACAATAGATAAAAAATAACCCAATGTCACCTCATCATCTTAATACGATGGCAATGTGTAACGAAAAAAAATATCTCATTATGTATTTTATTTAAAAAATCAAATTTTTGTGGATTATTATAAATGGAAAAAATATGAAATAAGCATTCACACATTAGATGAAAACTATTAAGAAATTAAAATATGAATAAAAAACTGAAAATAAAATTAGAGTAATCAATTTTTCAATATTACATTTAAAGAAGTATTATTTTCTTAACTAACTATTTAACGTTATAAAAAAGTAAACCATACACTTTTAAATGATTATTTTTGTAATATATTTTATTAAAATATATAATATAATATTTTAATATTCTCTAAATTAATAATTCTTATCAAAGAATATCAAGAATACTTAATGTTCAAAAAAATTTCTTTTCAAAGTAGTATTTTTATATTTTATTGTATTATTTGAAAACTGATTTTATAAATTTTATATATTTAACAAGATAAAAATAATATTATTTATTTAGTTTATAATGTGAAAATTAATTTAGTGTGATTTTTTGTTTTTTATATAATATTTATTTAGGTGACGTCTGAAAATAATGTTTTTACCATAGTTGTAATTTTTTATTACATTATAATTATATAAAAACAACAACTTATTTTTAAAATTAATCTCTCATAATAAAATATTTATCTAATGGTAAAATTTTAAATTTGTTAAATAAACATTCTGAATTTATAAATCATATGTTTAACATTTAATGAACATATTTATATTCTATAATAATAATTGTTTTTTTACTTTTCTTTTAATTAAATTTTATTTTGGTAAAATTTAATTTTTGTTGATTTTAAAGGAAGATTAATTTTATTTGTTTTATAATAAATAAATTTATATCATTATAATAAAATAAATTGATAATTTTATAATAGACATAAATTTTATGCTTAAAAATACACATTTTATAAAAACGGGTTTTTATAAATTACATACACAAATATTAAAAACAATAATTAATATATAGAAATATTTTATCTGATAAAAGGTATTTTATATTTTCAATATATATGTACAAATTATGTAATAAGTTATATTATTTTCATTAAATTATAATTAATTAGTTAAAAAAATTTTGCAATGGTAAAACTAGAAATGATAAAAGAAAAACATCTAAGAGTATAAGAAATAAATTTTTATAAAATCTGTGATAAAAAGAATTTTTGACGAATTTTAAACTTTATATATTTTCCCACACCCTTTTATTAATGTTCTTTAGTCTTTTTGACATGTGAAACATGTGTTATATTTATATTATGATTAGATATTTACAAAATTCCATTATCACCACTTAGAAAATTTGCCTCTCAGCACACCTACTAAAAACACCCCCAAATTCGATTTCATCTAGAAATAATAACCTTTACATTTACTCATGAATACTATTCCTTTATATTGATCATATTTTTCCAATAAATACGATTAATACATCAATTTCGTAGGGATCCTGTAGAAGAAAAATGCAAAAACTTTCGACATGAGTATACATATTTCACCAAACATATTTCATTTTATCAAAAAATTTAAATTAATATTGTCTAATTATTTGATAAACACAAAATTATATTTTATACTTATTTTTATTATTCTACATGAAAAATTATAAATAATAGTTTCAATTTTTTGTTAATAATAATGAAACCATTATTTGTATATTGTGTGAACTAACTCCTCCCCAAAGAAATAAAATTCTTAAATTCAACACCACCTTTCCGTAGTGATTATAAGAGTGAAATTGAAGAATAAATGTTACATATATAATATAATTATGATTGTTTGGATAAAAAATATAGTCTGTCTTCTTTCCCTCCCATTCTTCTTGAAATGAATGTGTTAACTGAGCGTTGTCTAGATTATTATCTCCATAAAAGAATGTATCTTATTTTTCATCTAGTTTATTTCTTATAAAAATATATTAAAATGTGTTTCAAAAAATTAAATTTACCTAGATAATATAATTAATAATTTTGAATAATGATATTATTCCAAAATAAACCACATTCATAATCATCATAATCCATTAATTATGGGTTGTTCTTATTTTGGTTAGTATAACAAACTACTAGAACAAGGCTATGAAATTTTATCATGGAATACTATAAAAATGTAATTAATAAAGATATATGATATAAATAAGTAACAAAATATATAATTTTGTTCAGCTAAATTAAAATTGATATTGAACTCATTATATAAGATACCAATATATGTTTGTGAAAAATCATTGAAATATTCTCATTGATGATTTCATCTTTAAAGATAAAAACCATAAATACCCTAGAATGAAGTTATATTTTTTTTAAAAATAAATTCCTATAACTTTTATGATAATTATTGGAGAATTTTTTTTTTCATAATTAAGAACTACACTGATACTATGAAAAAAATTCAAAACGATCAAGATTAATCACACAAGATATCAAAAATGAGGAATATATAGATCATATATTCACAATAAATGATAATAAATTAATTATATAATAATTAATGTATGTGAATATTGTTTTTAAATAGAATATCCTTATACATTCTTTTTTTAAATGATATTAGATCATATATCTACTAACAGGTTATTAAGGTAAGGGTTTGTGCTAACTCAACAATCTTATATTTAGATAAAAACTTTTTTATTGAAATATATTATTCCATGCTTGATTTATTCTACCTAATGAATTATCTATATTGGGTTTAAAACTTATTTTATTTGGATAAAATAATCTTTATTATTAACACATGGTTAAATAATTTTTTCCTCACAGATTAAGTTACTTGAAAGAGGTTTCATGATATCAATTAATATTTCGTGAAACATGCTTCTTGTTGTGCATAAATTACATTTATTAGGTTTTATATACAACAAATTTTTTATACTATATATTTAATTATATTTCATGTTATTTTGATTTTAGATTCATGATCATTATTTTTCATGGTTTTGGAATTAGATGATACTTAAGTAGTAATAGTTTATCTTCAAAATTATTATCCTTGAGACAAATTTTTCATTATACACCATGATTCATTTGGTTTAGTTTATTTAATAACACTTTAATATTTTTTATATTAATCCTATCATGAATCAAGTAATATATTGTTTCATTTCAAATTATATTTTTTAACAAGTTTTTATTTCATTGTCTCTAAAGTTTTATATGTTATTTGTTTTTATTTTCAAATCCATAATGTAGGTTTAGTATTTGAAAACGTCTTTTAATTTATAAGTTATATTCAATTACGAATCAACTTTATGTATAAAAAATATATATCATTTCGTTATATTTTAATTTCATGGTATTTCTCTCATATTATTTTCATTCTCACATTACCATTACAATAAGTTTCTTTGGATTGAAACATTTATTCTTTGAGATATTATTATATTCAATATTTTCTTCCATTTTGTAGTATATATATGTTCCATGTATTACTTTTAAATCCAATAATACTATTTTTATGAGGGATTACACTTGAAAAAGTCCATCACTGTAACTGTCTTTCCAAATAAACCTCACTAATATTCAAGACTTTTCTTCAAATGTTTGTTCGCTATGAAATCTATATATTATAGTTATTTGATTGATGTGTGTAAATCAAGATAAAATATATAGTTTTTTTTGGAAAAAAATGAATTAACCACATAAAATTACCCCATATGGTGATAGTTTTTGGGATTCGTGAATTGAAATATATTCTATTTATTGATTGGGGAAATATTGATAATATATATTTTTTATTTAAATATAAATGTGTATTTATTACTGTGGAATGTTGATTAAGTGTTTTATAGTTTACTCATTACTTCATAGAACATTATAATTAATTAGTAATGGGTGGATCATGATACTTTATGTCCCCCTGATTCATCGATAGGTCTCATAAGACAAACTCACATGGGTATTTCAGTGTATTTCTACCCATAGAAAATATTTCCTTGATATTGGTCGTTGATGGAAAGATCATGATTTATAATATTATGATGATTTGGATTAATTAATGAAAATTTCCTCTTAGAATTATTTATTTAATCACTTTGGAATCAATTCTTTTTATCCATGTACTGTTTTTATTTCCAATATAATCCATAGATATATTATTCATTTAGTTAAATTCAACTATCGATTTAATTTTGGTTATCTATAATTATAATGTTATTTATTATCACCTTATAATTAGATATGATATTAGATTAGTATTTCACTTGTTTTACCTTAATGATAGTTTGAGTTATTCCATCTTATGTTTCTATTTCCCCAGGATATGAATAAACATATTACACTAACATGTTAACTAGAATACATTATGTGGATAATTAGTGGGAGATATAGTAGAGATGTTATGGAATAATTATTTTATTAAATAATCGGTAAACATGATATTTGATGAGAAAGATGTTGGTTTTTTAGTATTTTTTTCCTAACTATCTAAACCATTAAACTAAAAATGTCATTTTAATTTATATGACTAAATATTTAGTGTTTATAGTGTAATTATTGATGATTAAAATTGGGATAATTCGGCTTATTTCATATCTATTATATAAAAAATAATTTATTATTGATATATTTGTTAGTGTGTTTCTATGGTATCATAGATAGCATCAAAGGAGGGTTTAGATGAATATAGAGGAAATGATGTTTTCTTAGTATAATGTAAGTGTCGATAAGTTGAGGTTGATCATAATTTAAAATTTATAGATACCACGTTATGTCTCTTGAGGTAGTTTTTATTATTTTAGGGACTATGATAAAAAACATTAGTTAGTACCCAATAGATAAGTCTAGGTATAAAAAAACATATTGAGTATTTGGTAATGAAGAAATTGTGTGGTGATCATACCAATAACATATCTATTTGGATACTAGATAGAGGAAAAGGTTGTGGAACATATTAACATATGGGTATTCACAGCGGAAAAGGCTAGTTGAGCAATGAATTATTTTTCAGTTGGGTGCGTGAAGAGTGGGCCTAATAAAACCTACATAAGAAGTCACTCCCAAGAGACATATTTTGGTTAATTCATATTCATAATATTAATTATAATGATAGAAAGAAAAAATTTCTATTAGAAAAACTAATATAGAATGTCTAAGTAAATCAGGGCGTAAAACATTTTGATTAACGAGTTAAGGTATATATTAAATAATATGATCCATTTGGGATAATAGATAATTGATAATTTCAGTGCATAAATTTAAATTATTTTAGGTCATAAAACATTTTAAGAAATTTCATGCTTATTTTGGGATAGTTATTTATGGAATTATTTTATTAAGTAAAGTAGAACCTAACATAAATAAAAGTAGGTTTAATTGAAAGTATTAAATTATGAAATGAATGTGAAATTAGAAGAGATATAATTTTATTAATTTTACATATTCATATGATTATTCAATCTATTTTTTTAAATAACCATTTTGGGTTTAGTAGTCGGTTAAAACATGATCATAAAAAATGATGCTTTGAATGGCATGTACCTAGAAACGATTATGATTTTTAATAAAATAAAATATACCTAATAAATTATTTATAATATTAGTATATTTCTTCTATGATGGAAAATGTGAGTTTCCCCGTCTTAACTATGGAAACACGGTTGATATTATAATAGAAATTAAATCTTGATAATGTTGTATATCTTTATTAATGAATGATATTTATTACTGATATTTGAGGATATTCTAAAATTTACGTGTCTTATGTGAAACATATAATGATTGTTCATTAGTATTTTTTCATTAAATAGTTGGAAAAATATATTAAATGGTATTAATAACCTTGATATTTTAATTGATGATATGGTTATATTTTTGGGATAAATATTGGAGAACACATGATTGTGGAATGGAAAAAAATTATGCTTAATATATTCTTGATTTTAAACTAATAAAGGGTTGAATTATTTTGATAATATTAATTTAGGTTTTGTTGATAACCTTGTAATTCATTATTTATTTAATGAAATGGTATTCATGATTGTTTTGGGGATGTTTAACTTATATTTTGGGATTATGTTATATATTTTCTAGTGTGTGGCTCGATAAACTAGTGGTTAAAAATTAGAGTTATGTTTTGTAAGAATATATGATTTTTACATGTTTTAATGTCATAGATATTTAAATGGGTTTGGTAAAGGGATATTATAGTGAATATATGATTTGGGTTTATACATACCAGGATACATGATTGTATGAATATTTAATGTTTTTACGGGAAAGATAAGTAACATTATATAGCCAAAGAGAGTAAGGTATATCTAATATTATAATTTATATCCCAAATGATATATATGTTTATAATATCCCCCCCTTTCCATCTGATAGTAATAATCAAAATTGGTTGGATGCAATTTATTTGGGGGGGTGAATATACAGAAATTTATTAAAGAGAAAAGAAAATAGTACAAGAAAAATACAAACAAAAAACACCAAAACCATAAAAAATGGCTAAGGTGAAAAGGAAAGAGAGCATAGAAGACAACAGCCCTGGCCTTTATAAGCCAAAAAAATAACAACATGAAAGCCTACCCTCCACCAAAAGAATCCATCAATCCCAAGATGAATTGCCTCTGAAACCAGTCATCTATCCTTTCCTGCCTCAAACCATCAACAACGTGAATATTCATCTCCTGAAAAATGAAGAACCAGACCCCCAAAAAATAGTTCCCAATCCCCTAGAAGGAACAAATAATTGGAAGTCTCCTGCTGTGTCAAAAGACAATGCTGGAATCTAAAAGCCAACGTGATTCCTCTGACCTGAATATTCTCAACTGAAGGGATCGCCTGATTCCACAAGTGCCAAACCAAAAATTTCAACTTCCAAGGTATACCCTTGCACTAAAGATAGGATTACCCCATCAATATTGCCTCTAGAATGAATGAGATCCATGAATACCCAACTTTGAAACCTTCATTAGAATGATCTGAAAAGAGTAAACCTATTCAGCTCATCGACCAATCATAATTATATCAAACACCTCCCACTGCACCATGGATAAAATTGCCTCCAGGAAATCCAGATACTTTTCCACAGATTGATGTCACCATGACCCACTGCCCATCGAACTGCACTATCAGTCCCTTTCAGGATACCGAGGATCACCCAAAACCATGATGTCTGAACCATTCACAGCCATTTTCAACTCCATGTGAACTCCGAAAAAAAATAGCTTTGAATCCTTTGATGTCCAAACTATTGCTTTAAAGCAGTATCGGAGATTTTCCTGAAAAATGACTGTAAGTTCTTCATAGTATTGATGCAGAAATCCAGCTTTGTAACTGAATTATGATCACAATACTGCCCAGCTTCAACCTCTGTGGAAGTATCCAGGTATGAAACAATAATTAGAACTTCTTTATCATCATGTAAAGAGATAAAAAAATCATGGATTTCAATCTGAAAATTCAGAAAAAACTAATACTCATCCTCCTCATTCTGTAAGTCATAAACCAGAAACATTGCTAATCTCAGAGAATAGGTGAAAATCCTCCTTTGAAACCCATTAAAAAACCGACTAAGAAAATATGGCATTGAAACCAATGCCATAAAGTGACATGAACCAGCCGAGAGAAAACTCATGGTAAATTATTTCCAGATTTAGTCAGCTCATCAAGACATGCTTTAGTCATGGTAATATGCTTTGAACTCCTAACCTTTAAAGCAGTATCCATGATTTTACTGGCTTTAGGGGGTCTCCCTACTTTCCTTTTCAAATGTTGAGGACCTTTGCAGCCTTGAAGCAGGTCCTCAATGTTAACAACTTCAGGTAATCCACTATCCTTTGAAAATCATTGTGAGCATCCATGGGATCCAGAATGATGGGCAACATTTTGAGAATTTTTTTCAGAAGCAACATTACTGTTAACAATAGATAACATAGCCGAAGTATCAGACATGCTCTCCATGGAAGCTGGTAGATGAATCTGCAGGTTCTTCTGAGTATTGATGCTGAAATCCAGTTCTGTAACTAAATTATGATCACAGTTCTACCTAGCTTCAACCTCTGTGGAAATATGTAGGTTTGAATCAACAAAAACATCTTCTTTATCATCCTATAAATAGATTAAAAAATTATGGATTTCAGTCTGAAAATTCAGAAAAAACTGATACTCATCCTCCTCATTCTGTAAGTCATAAACCAGAATACAAAAATCATTGCTAATCTCAGAGAATAGGTGAAGATCCTCCTTTGAAACCCATTCAAAAACTAGCTGAATAGGCACAAGATTTAAGATCTGCTCTTCCTCCTCAGCCACATCAGCCCATGAAACTCTTTGCGATGAAGAAGAAACAGGATACTTTTATAAAGAAGCACTTTCCAAAGGGATATGAGTTTTAACAGGGTGGACATCTGACTTTAGAATTCCTTTTTTTTTCAATAAAAACAGCCTTGTTCTGTTTATATCTTTTGACATCATTCCATTCAGAAACCTTAGATGAAACCTTGGAACTTCTCTGAATCAACCTACAGTTAGAGATATTATGTCCCACAATTTTACAGACATCACAAAAGTAGGGCACATTCTCATATTCCAATCGAATATCAGATTTAATGCCATTAGCATTAAACATAATCGAAGCAGGTCTTTTGACTTCCAGGTTAATGTCCACAAGTATTCTGGAAAAATAACCATTTTCACCATCCAAGGTTTGCTGATCTATCCTCATAGGAGTACCAATACATGAAGCAATGTCGTTGAGGATTATAGGATGCCAATACACCCAATTTAATCCTTGCAATTTTACCCAAATTTGTGCATTAGATTGCTTGAGGTTAAAAGGATTAAAATTAAAATTCCTTGCTGATAACCTTAGAAATCCAGGTTTGAGTTGAAGGCTACCTATCTTCCAAACCGAATTCAAGAAAGCAGAGGAGGAAAAGATAATGTGAAAATACCCTTTTCCGATTGAAATAAATTTCCAATCTCTTAAACTCCAGCAATGAGAAATTCTGTTTTTTAGATCAACAAAAGACCAGGGTTTGTCTCCCTTCGAGTAAATAACACGACCCAGTAATGAATACTTACAAAGGTCCAGCCGTTGCGGCAATGCATTTGAATCCGCAACCACTGAGAATCCACCATTTTCTAACCTGGTGATATTTGATTTAGATGAATCCACCTTTGTAGGATTTTCTGCTCCAGAAAGAACCTCTGCGAAGGAAAGATTCTTCTTTCGAAGAATCGATGAATCTTTGAAGCCCGAAGGTTCGTAAATTTCCTTCGCTTCTTGACGATTTTCCCTGAAGGACATTTCCCACTCTGGATTGAAAGAATCCATTGAGAGATTCAGGTAATAAGATCAAGGTTATCCGAATCGCCATTGATGCGAAGGAAGCTTAGGTTTCTTTCTCCGAATCGCCATTCTCTGAAAACCAAACGTCAACGAAATACTTATTGGGGGGGTGAATGTAACGACTGAAAATTTCACTATGTATTTTCATTAAATAAATATAATTTTAATATATTTATATACAAAAAAACCTGAAAAAGGAGCCCCAACATATTATATAAACATTAGTAAGAAAATATATGAAGAATAAAACCTCTAGTAAAAATAGATAGTAATCAATTAAAAATTCTTATTTTAAAAAAGGATTATTGATTTCAATAACAATTTAAAGTGGTAATATATTAAATTGAATAATTTTAAATGATCATTATGATAACATATGATATTAAAATATATTAACTAATATATTATCATTCATTTAAATAGAAATTGGAATGAAATAATATCATGATCACTTAATATTCAAAATATGATATATTTCAAAGATATTTTCATTATATTTTGTATTGTCTTTTAAAAAATACATTTATAAATTTTATAATTTAAATCTGATAAAATGAAAATTATATTTTCATTTACAATTCCAAAATAATCTTAGTATCATTCTTTTAAATTTCAATGAAATAGTTTATTTTTAAGTGAATAGTGTAAACATAGATTTTAACAAAAAATATTACCTATATAAATTTATTATTATGTTATAACGAAATAGAATTTTTATAAAAAATCTTATTTCATAAAATATTTACATAAAGAGTAAAAGAATATTTTTTTTAAATAATATTCTGAATTTTCAAAATCTATGTTTATCATTTTATAATCTAATGTAATATATTATAATAAGAACTATTTTTGGTATTAAATTTTAATATATTATTATTTTGGGGAAATTGATATTTATTTTTTGATTTTGAAGACAAATAAAAAAAATTATTTTATAATAAAAAAATTGTTATCCTGACAATAAAATACATTGATAATTTTATTATATATAAAACTTATGTTTAAAAATAAACATTTTTTAAAAACATGATTTTACACGTCACATTTTCTAAGGTAAAAATTAATTTGCTTACAAATTAATGTTTTATCTGTTTGAGTGGATTTCATATTTTTAATTTTTATGTTTTAGTTATTTAATAATCTGTATTTTAGTTTTTGGCATTAAAAGTAAATTACAAAGATAAAAACTATGTACCACGGTAAAAAAATTATAAAAGTGACAATCTTAGGAGTAAAGGACATAAAAAATGTTCAAAACAAGTTTGAAAATAATATGATGTGTTATTATTGAAATTATCTCACATGTTCAAAACATGTTTGCATAGGTTGAGTGCACTATGTGAGTTGTAGCATTAGAGACCACTGAGGATCCTTAGTGATCTAGATCTTATGGCTGGAAAAGACTAGCTAGAGACTGTGGTATGTCTCTTTAGGCTTGTTCAGACCCCAATAGATCAGATGGTGGATTTGGAAGCCAGTATTTTCCATGGAGTGGATCGATATTGGGAGAAATTGGTTACTCTGATGCCTCATGAGTTGGCACTCTCATGGGATGACTTCCCGCAGCTATTGTGTGAGGAGTACTACCCCTTCTAATTATGATCCATTCAGAATTTGGAGCTTCAAGAGTTTCATCAGGGAGGGATGATAGTGGATGAGTACAATACTAGGTTCAAATACCTAACTTGTTATTCTTTGTACATGTTCCATGACTACAAATTCTGAGAATGGATGTTTGAGTAAGGAATTCATAGTGTGATCCATTCCAGGAAACTACCCTTATACATCCCCACCAATGTTGGGGTGTAGGAGTGGGAACTCTTGATAGAAATATTTCTTTTAGGGGGATTCCAGTTAGCTAGGAATGGTAGTGGATGCTACAGAGCTAATACTTCTGTGGTAGTTGAGAGAGGTCTGCTAACAGGATATCGATGTTGGAGGACTTCTTATGATTAGGAATGGGCATGTGGTCAGGTGGAACCGGGGAAACGTAGAGAACTGGGATAGACCAGGGGAGGGCTACCAAAATTATGGTTTTATGTGAGGTAACATGACTTGAGACTACCCTATCAGATGTGATGATCCTCCTAGACATGTAGAAAATGGACCACCATGGTAGTGATATCTCTGTGATGATGGATCCACCACATGAGGAGAGGGTGGTCCGCAGGGAGGAGGCACTAGAAGAGGAGCATGGGGAGATTTAGGTTAGGGTAGATACTATGAGGTTCTCCCACCACCACCACCCGGTGGCCCACATTAGGCTCATGGAGCTGGAGGTCAGGGTTGCAAATAGCTGCATGCTATGGATGTCTGTGATTCTACATCTCAAGATCTGATTCACGGTATGATATGTGTTTTTCCACCTTTTCTTCAATATCAGTAGAAATAGGTTCTAGTCATTATGTTATCATGATTCTCCTAGTACATGGGTTAGATCACCTAGTAGAGGTGCTATCCTAGAATCTTTTTCTCGAGGATCATATAAGAAGCGATTATTCTCTGTCTTTTATCCTCTAGTAGTGAGAACTATTGCTTGGAGGAGAGAGGTTCAGGTGGGACATCATGGTTATCACAATAGAACCCTAAGATTTCATCATGGGAATGAATTTGATATCCATGGATTGAGCTCATATCAACTATCACCACATATTAGTCAGATACCTTCATGCTAATGGGATGAGGTTCTCTTTTCTCAGTGAAAGATACCTCATTAGAGGTGAGCTAGGTGCTATATGCAGAATGCTAAAGCATATCACCCATCATTTTCTAATTGTAATCCTTAGTTTTTTATATCCTTTAGGTATCTAGGATCCTTAAATTGCAGAGGATTATATGATGTATTCAGAAAAAATATATCAGGAAAACCTATTAGGTGGGAGTTTGAGTTTTTCATTGACTTGAAACAAGGGACTAACCAAATATCTTTTGTAACATATCTTATGGTACCCTTCAAGACTTGGGAGATAAGGATACAGTTGGAGGACCTATGCATGAAAGGATTCATCAAACCGTCTGTGTGTGTCTGGGCAGCACCCGTTCTATTTGTGAATAAGGAATATGGGATCTTATGACTATGCATAGTTTATCATTGCCTAAATCGGGCCACAATAAATAAAAATTACCCATTTCGTGAGTATCAATAACTTCTTTGACATGTTACAAGGTGCGAGATGGATCTCCAAGATAAATATTGGGTCCATCTACCACCAAATACAGGTCTATTAGGATGATATTCCAAGGTTGTATTTTTGATGTTTCTATGGGAACTATGAGTTCATAGTGATTTATTTTGGTGTGACAAATTCCCCCACCATTTTTATATCTTTAAATACCCAGATCAACCACCCATAACTATAATAGTTTGTTTTTGTCTTCATCAATGACATTCCCATCTTCTATACAATAGAAGAGGATCACATGGAGCACTCGAGTATGGTTCATAATTTACATCAAAATAACAATCTTTATGGAAAGCTATCAATGTTCCAGTTCTGTATACATGTGATCCAATTTTTAAGAAATTTCATTTTAGAATAATTTTTAGCTGTGAATCCAAAAAATATTTATGTCATGCTTTCTTTGGATCCAACCAATAATGTCTCATAGGTGTGTAGAATTGTTGGTTTGTAAAGGAACTGCAAGGGAATTGTGGAATACATGTAGAGACCCGAAGCTTGACGTACATTGACATTACATTACATTTGAGGAATACTTAGTACATAAAAAAACACACACACAAGGATCATAATAGTTTAGTGTCTTTGGAAACTTGGAATATAATCTTCTAATCCTGGTGAAAGATCTTCAACATCTCCCATAAAGATCTTCCTTTTTTTATACCTAAAACCTTTCCTTATATCCTGGGGAAAAGAAAACATGAAAGGGTGAGCTCAAATGCTCAGTAAGGGTAAACAAAAGAAATATCAATCACATCATATAAATAAGCACATAACTTTTGGAAATCTTAACCTGTAAAAGAGATCATAATTTCATAACCTGGAACAACTCATGGCAGTGAAATGTAATCACAACAATCATAACTTAAAGCATTAAAATTTGTGGCGTACACACATAATCATAGAGAATCATTTCTTGTTAGTCAAGACTCATTGCCAAGACTATCTTAGTGGACAAAGTCCCTTTCTGAACTGATTCACCCTCGTTTCAGTCCTGTTTCACTGAACCGGTATAACCTACCATTCCAGCCATGTCTATCTCATGAGATATAAAATCTTTACCCAATGCATTGGAGGGATATATAGGTCCCACCTGTCTCATAATGATACCATTCTTATGTGTGCCACAAAATCATAAATCATACATCATTTCATAACCCATGTAATACAAATGGGAGTCTTAAACATCATGACATCATAAAACAATTCATATAAGATAAAGGAATTCATAAAAATAATTCCATCACAACATAATCAAATCAATGTAATAATAGTGATAAAAACATAAACCTTTATTATCTTAGATGGAATATAATTTTTATAAAACACTTGAACTCCATTCTTGAGGAAAATATCCTTTCTTCTTCAATTTTTTTTCGTTTCTTGACATGTCATACAACTTTAAACTAAAATAAGTTGATTAAAAATAAACTTGACAACTTTTAAAGGAATATTCTTGGAAATAATGTTTTAAAAATCCAATCATGCCGTATAAGTTAAAAAAACATTCTTCGTACTTTTGTCGGAAAAGTCAAAAAGTACCTCGTACAAAAAACGACAAAAGATTCCTTTCATATATTTTACTAAAAACTCACTGAAGGGTAAAATTGGATTTAAAAAATTTTAGTTGGATGGAAATAATATTACATTTTGAGGAAACATGGATGTGTATGATAAAATACACCCCCGTAAATGCCAAAGTATAAACAATCTCGGATAAAAATGAGATTGTGATATTTCCCTTACCTTAGGTCCGATTTGCTTCGTAAGTGTCTGAACCTCTTGTATAATTATTTAGATAATGTCATTGACTTATTCCAGAATCATACTCATTGTTATTATATCATATATGGTTCACTTATGACTTTATTTTAACCATTCTTTTGTAAATTCCATGTTAAAGAGTGTTTTGGGTAAAATCGATTCATTTGTCGTAGGTGTTTGGACTTGTTGTTCTTGACACTATTATTACTTATATCATGATTTACTTACTTCCAGAATATAAAACATGATTTATATATCATATATATTCAGTATATATATATATATATAATAGATAGATAAATGAAATGAAACACACCGTTCATGGAGACGGTAGTCCGTACGTACGCATGAACTCTGTTTTCGTTTCCTTATTGAGTTGAACGGAATTAAGTAGATGAAATTCATATATATACACATAAATCCAGTATCATTATTATTTCATATATTTCATGATTACATATTATATATACTTTATAATCATTCATGAATGGTTAAAGTGGAGAATGAATCTCATTGCGTCGTGGAGACGGTATTCCGTACGTACGCACGAGCGATGATATCGTTCTCATGATCGTGAACTTGTGTTGAAATGTATGTATAATATTCGAGTATCAATATCACTTTATAATAATCATATATAGTTACTCATTACACCATTATACCCATCCAATTAAGTTGGTGGCGGAAAATAGATTACACCACGGCGTGGAGACGGTATTCCGTACGTACGCACGCGCGGTGATTTTGTTTTCCGTAGGATGGATAGATGGTGAAATAGGATTGTTTCATACTTATAACAACATATCAGTATATGAGTGATACTGATGTTATTACTTCATAATGAAACAACCTAAGAAGAATAAGTGGAAGAAGAAATAAAGGTGAAAGAATCGGTAACAGAAATTACCTCTTCTTTGAAGCGCCTCTTTGAGACCTCCTCTTAGGGCACTAAAATTGGTCTTTGAGGAAGAACAGAACCTATAGGATGTTTCTAGGGAAGTATAGAATAGAATTTGGCAGGGGTTTGCCTGAGCTTGAGGGCTCAAAGTTGTGTGAGGAAGAGAGGGAGGAGGTTCCCTTTTATAAGGGAGGAGAGGGGCACCTTTGGAAAAACTAAAAATATTATTTTATTATAAAGTCAATTTCGGTTTTAAATAGCTCCAAATTGATTTATTTCGAGGCTAAAGTGGGTATGGGTAGAAATAATATCATCCAAAAGAATTTAGACAAGTTTATGTTCCTATTTTAACCTTATCATTTAGATTTAACATTAAGTTAAATAATTTTACTTTTACCGTGTCTTCTTGTGTTCTTACACTATAAGGTTAATAAACTTACTATAAGAAGCCAAAAGAACCCCAAATGGTTTATTATTAATATATATATAACCTTATCTAAGTCATTTGGCCGAACTTAAGATTTTTAGGAATAAAATAACAATTAATAATATAATATTTGTTTTAAAATCTATTTTATGTCAATTTTGACACTATTTAGTAATTGATTTCTGTGAAAATTATAACAGAATGATAAGTTCAAACAAAGTTAATTAAATCAATACTAACATGTCATATTAACCTATAAAATCAGTGTAAATCATAAAAAGTCTCAAATTATATTTATTTGGGTATTTATAATATCAATTATTAAAATGTTTCACTATTATGGTACTTAGTGTATCATCATTGTGTCATAAATAAATTAATTTATTTAATGTCTAAAAATTATAAATAAAATATAATTATGTAGGAAATCTTTTTATATTTCTAATGAGTATTTATATTCGAATTTATCTTACATATATCCCTATATTAAATATAATTTACTTATTAAACATTGATTTTAAATATTTTAACCCTTCTTTAAATAAATTAATAATAAATGTCCTAATCTAATCCATGTGGGCCTAAATGGTCATATTTTATTCCTAGGGTTGCTTTCGGTCTAATTAAACTTTTCCAATAGAATTAGGACATGTGTTAGGGTAATAATAATATCATTTTTACCCTTAATTACCCTATTTACTTTTAACCGTGGTAAATAAAAGTAAAAAGTTACTATTCACCAAAAATTATTTTCATCTCATTGAACCACATTTTACTTACTGAAATCAACCGTGTCTCTCGGAGTTTTTGAAATTCCACTCACAGAAGCGGTAAAATTAAGTTTTATGAAAAATTCAGGTTTTTTAACTACCAATTAGTGGTTTCACTATTCATCAAAAATTGAAAGTTTTCAGAAAAATACCAAAAATTAGGCCTAAGATATATTTGATATTATGAACTCAAAAATGATTTCTATTTTACCAAATTAAAAACATATCAGTTTCATTAATTAATTTAAAAATTAATTCCCGTCGTCAAAACAAATAGCGTGTTCTTAAGAGATAATAACTATCAAAAGATTGACACTTGTTTATGTCTGGTTTAAATGTAAAATTACATCCAATGACCAACATTGTATTAAATTGTAAAAATATATTCTAAATATACTTTAAAACCACTAAAATTAATAATTTATCACTATTAATTATTTCGATTGAAAAAGTTGTTTTTAATTAAAATTTAGTAATTTCCACTATTCATCAAAATATGAAAGTTATCCGAAAATTACCAAAATTTCACCCTAAGCTAATTTTGATACTCCGAATCCAAAAATGAAGTCCTTTTTGAGAGATCAAATTTTTAAATTTTTAAAATGTGGTTATTACTATTCATAACGGGTAGTTTTAATAATATTTTAATAGCATATCGTTGTTTAGTGAAACTCGGTATTGCGTACTACGCACGCTATAAAGGAAGGTAGTGATTGCGTGTAATGAAAGGCAAGTCAAGGATATGTGTTGTGAAATCTCCTTTTGGTGTAGCGTACAACACAAGACATTAATGAAATTAAAAAGAATAATTTTCATAAAATCTCGGGGTGTTACATTCTACCCCCCTTAAAATGAATTTCGCCCTCGAAATTCGTCGGGGTTATAAATGGTTTACTATTCAAAAGTTTCTTTAATTGAAACCCACATCGTAAAAAGGAATACCAAAACCAATCTTTAAAAAAAAGTATGAAATGTAACGGTTACCCAAATAAACTAATGACTGGGTTTCCACATAGGTGAAAATATGGATATGGAAGAGAAATCTAACCATCATGTTCTGATGGAGAGTGGTAGAGAACATGGCTATGGAAAATATAGCACTCACAAATCCATAAATTTTTGACGATCTAAGGTACCATCTGATTAATTAGATATAAGAGCACTAGGACAACATTTTTGGTTTTCAAGATCGTTTCCCTAAAGTTGAAGAATTTGAATTATAATAAATACTTACATTATTTTGGTACAATCTCACTGTTGTTCGTGCCTTGAACAATTTCCACTTCATCTCTTAAATAAATGAAGTTGAATTTGTTATTCGTAAAGTGTTAGAAAATCATGTGATAGAATGACGAGTCATTCCATCTGTCTCAAACAAAAGGTTAGCAAAAGTTATTAAATATACATAAGTCATTCTATAGTGAGATTAATCATATATGGATCCTAATATGGAATTATACTTCATATATCATACTACTTAATATAATAAAACTAGTTTCTACTAAACAGGGACTTCCTGTAGGCCAGTGGTAGGTGATAAAGGCCAGTCGCATTTCAGTTGTGGGTTCGATTCCCACAGCCTTGTCCGACGTGATGGGTTGTCACCCGTCCTGCAGGTTGTCCTTTTTCTAAAACTACATTACTATAACATCACATAAATAATATCAAAAAAATAATTTTATCGTTAAACAATACTAACTTATGGTTAACATAATCCATTCCAATCTTTAGGCTTATCTAAAATACTTCGGTCCAAGCTCATAGTATAAAGAAAACGATAACTTGAAATGTCGTCAACCAAGCATGTGAATACCATCATTTATCCCCCATATATCTTGTTGGTCACATTCCAATCATGTGAATTCTTTAATGATGTATTCTCTTGAAAAATGAATACCCATTAAACCTTAGTGAAAACATGAATGCTGTCAAAAGTTAACTCTTTCCACATACCAAAATCCAAAAATTCTATATACTCAAACCATGATATAACCTTCTCCTTATATCAGTCATGAGCTCATGAATACTATCAAACATTTAATTCTCTCCTTATCCCTTCATTATTTGCATATCAACTACATTCCAAAAATATCTGAATAACCTTTCATGGATACTCGTAACATTAATCATACACTTTCAAAACTCAAGGAAAGGAAATAGTGTAACAATCATTAGATGTCTCTTTATTCCATAGTACCATGAGATTAATTATACAACATTACACATGATAAACATGTAATCATTCCACTAAATTCTTAAACCATTGACCGAGCTTCAACAATTCTTTCATCTCACATATCAATTGTAGTCTCTTCATAATCATCCACATAAATACTACCCATACGACCATACTGATTATCTTCATGAGACTTTCCCTTAGGGAATTGGTTTGCATAATGCCTGTACATTCCACATTTAAAACATTTAACCATTGTTGATGTCGTAGCAATACCATTATCCTCATCCCTGGTGTTAACTAAACCTTTTCCTTTGCACTTACTGGCTTTGTGTCCTTCTCTTCCACACCCAAAGCATCTTCCAGTTCCTTTGAAAACATTATCCTTGATGCCTCTTCCCACATGATTTACATATGGGAAATTGAACTTTCTTTCCTCTATGATCATCATGAAACTCCATCTTTCTCTTATTAGTCGAGTCAGGAAACTTACCAAATTTTACTTTATTGATCATTTTATGAGATTGCTGATTCTGCATAATAATGATGTTTGGACCTCCAAATCCCATTTCATTTGGTTTCTCATGAAGAATATCACTCCATTTTCCATCATATCCTCCATTATCGTGAATCATCTTGTTTCCAGCCATTTTCTAAAACCCAAAAAGAATAGTGTGAGAGGAAAAAATCATAATAAAGGGGGAGTAACTTCAATATCTAACATCTTTGGTTAAATTATAATATCCTTAGCGCAATTCTAGGACTATAACCTATACGTATACTTATCCTTAGGGACATCCCTAGTCATACCTTAGAAATATCTATAGGGATCTCACTAACGTTCTCACATCCTAGTTTCCAATGGTTGACTAAAACTTTCCTCTGATACCAACTGTAGAGACCCGAAGCTTGACGTACATTGACATTACATTACATTTGCGGAATACTTAGTACATAACAAAAACACACACACAAGGATCGTAATAGTTTAGTGTCTTTGGAAACTTGGAATATAATCTTCTAATCCCGGTGAAAGATCTTCAACATCTCCCATAAATATCTTCCATTTTTTATACCTAAAAACCTTTCCTTATATCCTGGGGAAAAGAAAACATGAAAGGGTGAGCTCAAATGCTCAGTAAGGGTAAACCAAAGAAATATCAATCACATCATATACATAAGCACATAACTTTTGGAAATCATAACCTGTAAAAGATATCATAATTTCATAACCTGGATGAACTCATGGCAGTGAAATGTAATCACAATAATCATAACTTAAAACATTAAACTTTGTGTCATACACACATAATCATAGAGAATCATTTCATTTTAGTCAAGACTCATTTCCAAGACTATCTTGTGGACAAAGTCTCTTTCTGAACCGAGTCACCCTCGTTTCAGTCCTGTTTCACTGAACCGGTATAACCTACCATTCCAGCCATGTCTATCTCATGAGATATAAAATCTTTACCCAATGCATTGGAGGTAGATATAGGTCCCACCCGTCTCATAATGATACCATTCTTATGTGTGCCAAAAAATCATAAATCATACATCATTTCATAACCCATGTAATACAAATGGGAGTCTTAAACATCATGACATCATAAAACAATTCATATAAGATAAAGGAATTCATAAAAATAATTCCATCACAACATAATCAAATCATTGTAATAATAGTGATAAAAACAGAACCCTTTATTATCTTAGATGGAAAATAATTTTGATATAACACTTGAACTCCATTCTTGAGGAAAATATCCTTTCTTCTTCAAAAACATTTTTCTTTTCTTAACATGTCATACAACTTTAAACTAAAATAAGTTGATTAAAAATAAACATGAAAACTTGTAAAGGAAGATTCTTGGAAATAATGTTTTAAAATCCATTCATTCCGTATAAGTTAAAAAAACATTCTTCGTACTTTTGTCTGAAAAGTCAAAAAGTAACTTGTACGAAAAACGAAAAAAGATTCCTTTCATATATTTTACTAAAAACTCACCAAAGGGTAAAATTGGATTTAAACAATTGTAGTTGGATGGAAATAATATTAAATATTGGGGAAACATGTATGTGGATAATAAAATACACCCCAGTAAATGCCAAAGTATAAACAATCTCAGATAAAAATGAGATTGTGATATTTCCCTTACCTTAGGTCCGATTTGCTTCGTAAGTGTCCGAACCTCCTGTATAATGATTTAAATAATGTCATTGACTTATTCCAGAATCATACTCATTGTTATTATATCATATATGGTTCACTTATGTCTTTATTTTAACCGTTCTTTTGTAAATTACATGTTAAAGAGTGTTTTGGGTAAAATAGATTCATTTGTCGTAGGTGATTGGAATTGTTGTTCTTGACATTATTATTAATTATATCATGATTTACATACTTCCAGAATATAAAAAATGATTTATATATCATATATATTCAGTATATATATATATATATATATAATAGATAGATAAATGAAATGAAACACACCATTCATGGAGACGGTAGTCCGTACGTACGCATGAACGCTGTTTTCGTTTCCTTATTGAGTTGAACAGAATTAAGTAGATGACATTAATATGTATACACATAAATCCAGTATCATTATTATGTCATATATTTCATGATTACTTATTATATATACTTTATAATCATTCATGAATGGTTAATGTGGAGAATGAATCTCATCGCGTCGTGGAGACGATATTCCGTACGTACGCACGAGCGATGATATCGTTATCATGATCGTGAACTTGTGTTGATGTGTACGTATACTATTCATGTATCAATATCACTTTATAATAATCATATATAGTTACTCATTACACCATTATACACATCCAATTAAGGTGGTGGCGGAAAATAGATTACACCACGACGTGAAGACGGTATTCCGTACGTACGCACGCGCGGTGATTTCGTTTTCCGTAGGATGGATAGATGGTGAAATAGGATTGGTTCATACTTATAATAACATATCAGTATATGAGTGATACTGATGTTATTACTTCATAATGAAACAACCTAAGAAGAAGAAGTGGAAGAAGAAATTAAGGGGAAAGAATCGGTAACGGAAATTACCTCTTCTTTGAAGCGCCTCTTTGAGACCTCCTCTTAGGACACTAAAATTGGTCTTTGAGGAAGACCCGAACCTCTAGGATGTTGCTAGGGAAGTGGATAAGAGAATTTGGCAGGGGTTTGAAGAGATTGAACGCTCAAAGTTGTGTGAGGAAGAGAGGGAGGAGGTGCCCTTTTATAAGGGATGAGAGGGGCACCTTTGGAAAAACTAAAAATATTATTTTATTATAAAGTCAAGTTCGGTTTTAAATAGCTCCAAATTGATTTATTTCGAGGGTAAGGTGGGGATGGGTCGAAATACTCTCATCCAATAGAATTTAGACAAGTTTAGGTTCCTATTTTAACCTTATCATTTAGATTTAACATTAAGTTAAATAATTTTACTTTTACCGTGTCTTCTTGTGTTCTTACACAATAAGGTTAATAAACTTACTATAAGAAGCCAAAAGAACCCCAAATTGTTTATTATTAACATATATAGCCTTATCTAAGTCATTTGGCTGAACCATAGATTTTTAGGAATAAAATAACAATTAATAATATAATATTTGTTTTAAAAACTATTTTATTTCAATTTTGACACTATTTAGTAATTGATTTTTGTGAAAATTATAACAGAATGATACGTTCAAAAAAAGTTAGTTAAATCAATACTAACATGTCATATTAACCTATAAAATTAGTGTAAATCATAAAAAGTCTCAAATTATATTTATTTGGGTATTTATAATATCAATTATTAAAATTTTTCACTATTATGGTAATTACTGCATCATCATTGTGTAATAAATAAATTAATTTATTTAATGTCTAAAAATTATAAATAAACTATCATTATGTAAGAAATCTTTTTATCTTTCTAATGAGTATTTATATTCGAATTTATCTTATTTATAACCCTATAATAAAAATAATTTACTTATTAAACATTGATTTTAACTATTTTAACCCTTCTTTAAATAGATTAATTATAAATGTCCTAATCTAATCCAAGTGGGCCTAAATGGTCATATTTTATTCCTAGGGTTGCTATTGGTCGAATTACACTTGTCCAATAGAATTAGGACATGTGTTAGGGTAATGATAATATCAGTTTTACCCTTAATTACCCTATTTATTTTTAACCGTGGTAAATAAAAGTAAAAAGTTACTATTCACCAAAAATTATTTTCATCTCATTGAACCCCATTTTACTTACTGACATCAACCATGTCTCTCGAATTTTTGAAATTCCACTCACAGAAGCGGTAAAATTAAGTTTTATGAAAAATTCAGTTTTTTTAACTACCACTTAGTGGTTTCACTATTCATCAAAAATTGAAAGTTTTCAGAAAAATACAAAAAATTAGGCCTAAGCTATATTTGATATTATGAACTCAAAAATGATTTCTATTTTACCAAATTCAAAAAATATCAGTTGCATTAATTAATTTAAAAATTAATTCCCGTCTTCAAAACAAATAGCGTGTTCTTAAGAGATAATAACTATCAAAAGATTGGCACTTGTTTATGTCTGGTTTAAATGTGAAATTACATCCAATGACCAACATTCTATTAAATTGTAAAAATATATTCTAAATATACTTTAAAACCACTAAAATTAATAATTTATCACTATTAATTATTTCGATTGAAAAAGTTGTTTTTAATTAAAATTTAGTAATTTCCACTATTCATCAAAATATTAAAGTTATCCGAAAATTACCAAAATTTCACCCTAATCTAATTTTGATACTCCGAATCCAAAAATGAAGTCCATTTTGAGAGATAAAATTTTTAAAATTTTAAAAGGTGGTTATTACTATTCATAACGGCTAGTTTTAATAATATTTTAATAGCATATCGTTGTTTAGTGAAACTCGGTATTGCATACTACACACGCTATCATGGAAGGTCGTGATTGCGTGTAATGAAAGGCAAGTCAGGGATACGTGTTGTGCAATCTCCTTTTGGTGTAGCGTACAACACAAGACATTAATGAAATTAAAAAGAATATTTTTCATAAAATCTCGGGGTGTTAAAGTACATCTCCTTGATTGTATCCCCTTTGACCATTTTTGACATGGAAGGGAAATTTATTTTCATAGTTTGAGTAGTTCTAGATGGATGTTGAGTAGTTGTGATAGTGTTTGAAGAGAACACCAGTTTTGAGAATATCTAGGGAAGGAGTTGATTTCATTGTGTATTATGATGTCTCAAGAGATGGGATTGGTTTCTTGTTGATGCAAGGATATGCAATTTTCACATATAGGTTGAGGGACATGAGACCCCATGAGAAGAACTTTGTGTCTCTTTAATTAAATATAGTGGTTGTATTTTTCTCCATGATGATGCGGAGGAATGAACTTTTGGGATAGTGCTTTGTGGTTTACTCCGACCAAAGGATCCTCATGTACATCTTCACCTTGAGAGACCAGAATATGAGGTAACAATTCTAGCTGGAGTCTTTATAGGAATATGATTTCATGATATTCTATAATCAGGAAAAATGGATATATTGTAGATGATTGCCTTAGGAAGACGTCATAAGATCTCCTAGTGCGGGAAGCATTAGAGCAGTTAGTTTCCCTATAGCTGACCCTGGTTGAGAAAGTGGGTACCATTTTTCTACAGTTGATGGAATTGGATCCTTTTCCCCTTGAGAGTTTGAAATATTCCCAAATAATACACATCAGAAACTAATTTGTTTGTGATCATATATCTAACGGAGGCTCATTTGATATATATTTTGATGGAGGGAATCACAATATATTTTTACAGGGATAAATAGTGCTTCCAGTCATGATGTGGGTGGAGGTGATCTAGGAGTTCCACACTTGTTCCTTAGTTTTACATCATAGTGTGGGGAAGATATATTGGGATATATTATGATAGTTTTGGCAATCAAAAATGAGATAAAGTTTTGATGATTTCTTATCACGATACCCCACTTATCAATCAGTGAATGCAAACGAAACCTTTATTTATAAGATCATAAAACTGAATCACAGAAATATAATCTCCAATTGTACCATATGGAAATATGTTGTAGATGTAAACTACGCATCTTGAACTAGATCAATAATAGAATATAACTCCATTTCTAGAGGAAGGATAGAGAAATAATTTGGGAAACAATATGAAAATAACTGATAACCAAGGGAAGATTTGTAACATCCCATGTAAGTAATGAATAATAGATATTTTTATATATGTCTATTATTTAATTATATAGTGTTTTAGAGGCTTAAAATGAAAATAAATCCAATCTTAAGCATGGAATACACTAATATTCATAAAAGATTGTTTTACTGCCTTTTGATGGAAAACCCTTTTTTAAATCAATATTTTGACAACTTTATAATCTATATTTGTCAAAATAAACAAATTCATTTTGATTGGGACATTGAATTTTTCATTGGATAATTTTTTGGTATTTTTCTGACAATGTTCATTTATTAAAGAATAGTGAAAAATACTACATTTTATATAAAAACTGCTTTTTCATTTAATTTAATTATAAGGATAGATTATATTTTTAATTGGTATTAAAGTGTAATTTGAATATAATTTTACCATTTAATCCAATGGTGGTCATTAGGATTAATTTCACTTTGGAATTGGTCATAAACTGTTACCACACTTTTCATAGATATTTTTTCAAAAAAACCCGCTATTTGTCATGACAACGGGAATTAATTATTAAATTAATTAATGTGACTTATTTGTTTTTAATTTTGTAAAATAGGCTTAATTTTTGAATTCAAAGTATCAAATATATCTTAGGGTGAATTTTTGGTAATTTACTGAAAAACATCAATTTTTGATGAATACTGAAACCACTAAGTGGTGCTTATAAAAACTGATTTTTCTGTTTAAATGAAATTTTTCCATCATTGTGTTTTGAATTTCGAAAATCCGACATACATGGTTGTCATTAAGAAGTAAAATGTGGTTCAATGGGATTAAAATAATTTTTTGGTGAATAGTAACTCATTAAGTTCTTAATCGCAATTGGTGGTAATTAGTGTAATTTAAGGTAAAAATAATGTTTTAATAGTATGATATGAGCTTGACACATGTACTACCTTCATTGGATGTGTCAAGGTAGACCAAGACAAGCCATGTGTCAACTTGAGGACCCCATGGAGCTACTTTGTTTGGGAAATGACATAAATAACTTTTTATTTAATGTTAAAGTAAAAATGACACAAACATGAGTTATGTTACTAAAACAATATTTATATGGGGTTATAAAGTCATATTTTTTACTATAAATATTCATTAGAAAGCTAAAAATATTTCTCACATCATATTAATTTTTTTTTATAATTTTTAGACAATAAATAAATTAAATTATTTATGACATCATGATGATTCAGCGATGACTTCATTATTTAACGATTTAAATAAAATGGAAAGTTAATGTAAAATCTAAAACCTACACATGGCCAAAACCAATTGTATGAGTGGATTTAGAACCCTTATCACCTTATCATCGAATTATATCAATGTGGGACATTTTCAATCCTAAAATCATTTTAAAATAATGTAACTTATCTTTACTTTCCAAGAGTGCCCCTCCTCTCCTCTTATAAAAGGCCCCCACCTCTACCTCCTTACCCACACTCCCAAAGCCTTTGGCTCGGAAAACCCCTACCCATTTTGTCTCTACACATCCCTATATTACTCCTTGAAGCCTCACTTTGGGAAGAAGTCTTCCCAAGGAAGCCTTTGAGCTCAAACCAAAGGGAGTTACCCGATTTTATGGTAATGTCTTCACTTGAGTCCTTTTGTTTTATTTTGCTTCTCCAACCCCCTAAACTCTTTTTATTCTTTTATTTTGTAACAAATACAGTATAATCAATATAATAGGATGTTTTTATAATATGGATTCTAGATACACTTACACACACCTACATCTAATGGTTAACGAACATACTGTTTCCGTGGATGGTGAATTTATGCCTCCCGAAACGATGATTGTTCAATATTCTTTTAACACCTTCAAAGGTGGCCATTAATATGTCACTATATTTATATATGATATATAATATGTTTATGTTTTCCTTAAGATTCTTTTTTTTATTTTTTGTCATACCTTTATGGTTTCCATTATGGGTAAACGTGATATCTTCATTTAAGGAAGTGCGGACTACCGCCCTCTCAAAGTGGTTTGATTCGTTAAATACCATATGTGGGACGTATAAAGGATGGAAATATGATATTATATATGATATTATACTGGAATTATAATATAACTTTATATCATTATGATTCCATTCTATAAAATACGAAATAGAAATGAAAGTAGCGTTCATGCGTACGTACGGCTTACCGTCTCCATGAACGGTGCATTTAATTTCTTACCTCTAAATGATTATGTAATATTATAAATGCATGTATATACTGGATATATATGATATATACTTAATTATTTTGGATATAATGGATACATGAACAACATGTAATTATAAAGGGTTTATTTTTGACTCAAGTACCAATGATCGTTAAAACGACTGTTATTAACTTAAATAATTACATAGTGTTCATGACATGGAAATAAGTGATATAAAAGGAATAATGAAATTGAAAATGGTTTTTAAAGAAGTATAAATTAACTCATGTTTATTATTCAGGACATTAAAGAACGATCGAGTCAAGTCGGACCCGAGGTATGAGACTTCGTCTCAATATCCTTTCATTGAGGCATATTTGGTTTTATACACAACCTTCTTTTACATGGTGTATAAACGCCTTTGACTTTTATGTTTATCCAAAAGGAATCTTTTTTATACGAAGCATTTTACTAAACAACAAAAGGGAATATTTTTGTCATACGTATGCGGAGACAACGACTTCTCCACCGCCATGACCGTTATTTGAGTTTCGGCTTCCTCTACAAGCCATACCTTCTTTTTAAAAGAAAAATAAATACCATGTTTTAATTTTATTTTATTTTTCTATTGAAAATAGATTTCATAATGTTTATATATCAATGTGTTGTATTGATATCTTGTGATTGAAAGGTGGAAATGTTATGTTTCCTTTATGCATGTTTTATGTGATACGATTATGTTGAGGTTCTTGGGCATTATTATGAAGACGGGTGGTTCCGTGATAATCTAAGGGCGGGTGAGCCCGATATAGCTCTCTAATTCATTGGGTAACACGAAGGAGTGAAACGTTAAGGTTTCTCCAAAGGGATTTAGGGAATATACTGTGATGGGTATTCCAAACGTAACCAAGAGGGTTACTCCCTACGTAAGGATGTTAGGAATGCCTCAAGTTACCTTTATGTCTTATGATTTCTATGATTTATTCATGATTTGATGAGGTATGTTAAAATGATAATGTTTTAAGGGTAAAGTATGATCTCATTCTTATTTATATATGTACCCATGTTTCCTTTCCATATTTTTATATCCCTTACTGAGCTTTTTATGCTCATCCCATGTTTTTTTAAATGTTCTTCACAAGTCAAGGGAAAGGTACATGATATGATGATAGTGTCAAGGAAGTGTCAAGAAAGAATCCATGTTTTATTTTAAATTTGTTTTCAATGATGGGAAAGAAGAATACTATCTTTATGTAACCACTTTGTTTATATGTGGAATGTAATGCATGTTTTATGATCTAATTCTCTAAAACTCTAAAACCGAAAAGATCCTCAATGCGTAATCTTGTAATAACTCATGATTAAGTAAGGTTTAAGGATGGGGCCTTATAGTTGGTATCAGATGTCGGTTTAGATAACTTTAGGAGTTAGAATTCTATTAAATGATTATCCAAATTTTTTTTTGAAATGATATAGCATTTGAAGATTACCATGTTGCTTCATCTAAGATATGTTTGATCAGAATGGTTTTCCGCAGAGGAAACATAGAAGCAGTGCTAGGAAGGCATACAGAAGGAAATAACCTTCCGAATCAGCATCCTGAGATGGTCAGAATTATAACTGAACATTTTGTTGCAGTAATGGCGCAGTTGACTCAAGCGATAAATAGCGGTGGTATCCATACACGAGATCAGCCAGATCAACCATAGAGGAACATGTCAGTGGTGGAACATTTCATGAGGCAACATCCCCCATCATTCAGAGGATCATCTGACCCTGTGTTAGATGAAGGGTGGATAAAAGCACTGGAGAAGATTGTCAATGTCATGGGGTGTTCAGACAATCAAAATGTTAGTCTTTCTATTTACCGTTTGGAGGGTGAGGCAGATCAGTGGTGGTCTATGGTTAAAAATATCAGGGATGCCGATGAGATTGATGATCTTGACTGGGATGAATTCAAAGGTATGTTTCTTGAGAAGTATTTTCCTAAGGCTGTTCGACTTAGGATGGAAAATAAATTCTTGGAATTGAGGCAAGAGGAAGACTCAGTGGCTACCTATGAAGAAAGGTTCACTCGATTGGCAAGGTATGCTCCAAATTTTATCCAAGACCTTGATAGTAAAATTAATCATTTTTACTGAAGATTATAGCCAAAATATCGAAGGGCATTAGCTTCTCGTGAGTTTAAAAGTTATGAAAAACCTGTTCGATGTGCTGAGAAGGTGGAAATGGAGTTTTCCGATGATCAAGTGTTCTATAACAACCAACAGAAGAAGAGACCGAGGTGGTAGGAGAAAGGTAAGAATTCTTAAAAAAAGTCTGATGGTAAGAAAACTAAGTTTCCAGTTTGTGATAAATGTGGAAAAAGGCATGCTGGGGAATGTCTTCTGATTCTGGAAAGTGCTACCAATGTGGTAAGATGGGACATAAGGCTCGTGATTGCACTGAAAAGGATCAAGGTGAAGGTAATACCAAATTTGATTTACAGTTAGTGAAATGTTATAAGTGCAATGAGATGGGTCACTATGCAAACGAGTGTCCGACAAAGAGCATGAGTGATGGGAAGCAGTTAGACAACAAGCAGAAAGGGGTGGTGAAATCCATTGCAACTACTTCAGCAGATGTTGGGCCATCAAATGAAGTTGTATCAGGTACTTTTTTTGTTTTTTCAGATTATGCCAGTGTGTTGTTTGATTCGGGGTCTACACATTCTTTCGTCTCTGAAACCTTTTCTAGTAAAATGGGAATACTATCTCAAGAAATGACTCCTGAAATTTTGGTAAAAACACCTGAGGGGGAATTTTGAGGCAAAAAAGAATTTATAAGAATCTTCCTATCCTTATCTGTGGAAAGAACCTACTTGCAAACCTTATTGTTTTACCTCTAGTAGAGTTTTATGTTATCATGGGTATGGATTGTCTCTCTATTTTCCATGCTAAGATTGACTTTAGAGCTAAAGAAGTTTCTTTTCAGAAAGACTTTCAGTTTGTGTACAAGAATGAACCCTTACTGTTGATAACTTATCAAGAGGCTGAGAAACATGTAAAATATGGAAATGAATGTTACCTTGCACACATCGTTGAAAATAAATGAACTGTTCAGATTAATGATGTGCCAGTGGTAAATGAGTATCCTGATGTTTTTCATGATGAGTTTCCTGGAATAATACCAGATCGGGAAGTTGAATTTAATGTTGACTTAGTTCCTGATGCTAAGCCAATTTCAAAACCCCCTTATCAAATGGATCAAATTGAACTTTTAGAGTTTAAGGAGCAATTGCAAGATTTATTAGAGAAAGGTTTCATTCGACCTAGCACATCACCATGGGGTGCTCCAGTTTTAATTTTTAAAAAGAAAGATGGTTCAATGAGACTTTTCATTGATTATAGAGCCTTGAATAACATCACTGTTAAGAACAAATATCCTTTGCCTCATATAGATGATTTGTTTGATCAGCTCCAGGGAGCTCAGTATTTTTCAAAGATTGACTTGAGATAGGGGTACCATCAGCTAAAGGTAAAGGAAGCAGATGTTCCGAAGACCGCGTTCCGTACAAGATATGGCCACTATGAATTTGTAGTAATGCCTTTTGGGCTAACCAATGCACCTGCTGTATTCATGGACTTAATGAATAGAATTTTCCATGAGTTCATGGATAAGTTTGTGGTGGTTTTTATTGATGATATTTTGGGGTTTTCTAAAAGTAAAGAAGAGCATGAAAACAATTTAAGGGTTATCTTGAAAAACTTAGAAGAAAAGAAATTTTATTTGAAATTCAGCAAGTGTGAGTTTTGGTTGAAACAAATTTCTTTCCTTGGTGACATTGTTTCTAAAGATGGGATAACTTTTGATCCTGCAAAAACAAAAGTTGTGGAAGACTGGCCAAGACCCACAAATGTAACTGAGATTCGTAGCTTCCTTGGTTTGGAAGGCTATTACCGAAGGTTTGTTAGAAATTTTTCACGGTTATCTAGTCCAATGACTAAGATAAATCGGAAGGGTGTCAAGTTTATCTGGACAAAAGAATGTGATGATTGTTCTCAAGAATTGAAAAGAAGATTGGTGAATGCTTTAGTTTTGGAACTACCTTCTAGGAATGGTGAGTTTGTTATATACAGTGATGCTTCATTGAAAGGACTTGGTTGCATCCTAATGCCGAATGATCAGGTAATTGCTTATGCTTCACGACAGTTGAAAACTCATGAGGTAAATTACCCTACACATGATTTGGAATTAGCTGCTATTGTTTTTGCTTTAAAAATTTGGAGGCATCATTTGTATGGAGTAAAGTGTGAAATATATACCGATCACAAAAGTTTAAAGTATATATTCACTCCGAAAGAATTGAACATGAGACAAAGGAGATGGCTAGAATTAATCAAGGATTATTATTGTACAATTCATTACCATCCGGGAAGAGAAAATAAAGTGGCTGATGCTTTGAGTCAAAAAAGTAATGCTTCATTAGCAATGTTGCGTTTGGAACGTGATCCTTTGGTTAAGGATTTGATGAAATTTGGAATAGAATTTGTCGGTGCAGGAAGTTTTTCTGTTTTGTTTTAGGTATTAGTGAGATCATCTCTATCAGATAGAATCAAGCAAGCACAGAAACAAGACAATGAGTTGCAGAAAAAGGTAGAGCTGGTTCAGAAATGTAAGTTGTCTGAATTCAACATTGATAATGATTGCGTTTTGAGATTTGGGAAGAGATTGTCTGTCCCTTGTGATTCACAGTTGAAGAGAGAGTTGTTATGTGAAGCTCATAGTTCTCCGTTTTCAGTTCATCATGGCAGTACTAAGATATATAGAGATCTGCGGGAGAATTACTGGTGGGATGGAATGAAAAGAGATATTGCTGATTTTACTGTGAAGTGTTTGACTTGTCAGCAGGTTAAAGCAGAGCGGCAGTTACCGAAAGGGATACTTCAGCCTTTACCAGTGCCAGAGTGGAAATGGGAGAATATATACGTGGACTTTTTTGTGGGATTACCGAAGACATCTCGAGGTAATAATGCAATCTGGGTTACTGTTGATCGCTTGACTAAATCTTCTCATTTCCTTGCTATACGAGATACTTTTTCCCTAGATCAACTTTTCCGTTTGTATCTTAAAGAGATAGATAGGTTACACGGAGTTCCTCTCTCCATTGTATCTGATCGTGATCCCAGGTTCACTTCTAACTTTTGGAAAGGCCTTCAGAAGTCGTTGGGTACTGAATTAAATTTTAGTATAGCTTTTCATCCTCAATCAGATGGGCAGTCAGAACGAAAAATTCAGACATTGGAGGATATGCTACGTTCTTGCTCTATGGATTATCAGGGAAGTTGGGACCAACATCTTTCTTTGGTTGAATTTCCATATAATAATTGTTTTCATTCCAGTATACAGATGGCACCATTTCATGCATTATATGGTAAGCGGTGTCAAACTCCAGCATTTTGGGATGAAGTGGGTGAAAGGAAGCTAATGGGACCAGAATTGGTAGAAGAGATGGAAAAAAAGTTCAGTTGATTCAGAAACACATGATAACAGCTCAGAGTAGGCAGAAGAGTTATGCAGACAACAGGAGGAAGGATCTAACTTTTGAGGTAGGTGATCATGTTTTTCTCAAAGTCTCACCATGGAAAAGTGTGATGCGATTTGGTAAGAAAGGAAAGCTGAGTCCAAGGTTCATTGGACCATATGAAATTCTGGAGAGAGTTGGATCAGTTTCATACCAGGTGGCTTTGCCTCCGAGTTTATCTCAGGTACACAATGTTTTTCACGTTTCGATGTTGAGAAAGTATATGCCAGATCCATCTCATGTTTTGAGTCCAGAGGTAGTTCAGCTGGAAGAGAACCTATATTATGAGGAACAACCGGTCCAGATTCTTGACAACAGGGAGAAAGTGTTACGAAATAAGGTGATTAAGCAGGTAAAGGTTTTGTGGAAAAACCACATGATGGAAGAGGCAACATTGGAATCGGAAAATGCAATGAGGGATAATTACCCCCATTTAATTGATAAGTAAATAAATTGTGGGGACGCAATTTTCTAAAGGGGGGAAGGATGTAACATCCCAATTAAGTAATGAATAATAGATATTTTTATCTATGTCTATTAATTAATTATATAGTGTTTTAGAAGCTTAAAATGAAAATAAATCCAATCTTAAGCATGGAATACACTAATATTCTTAAAAGATTGTTTTACTGCCTTTTGATGGCAAAACCTTTTATAAATCAATATTTTGAAAATTGTATAATCTATATTTTTCAAAATAAACAAATTCATTAAGATTGGGACATTTAATTTTACATTGGATAAATTTTTGGTATTTTTCTGATAATGTTCATTTTTTAATGAATAGTGAAAAATACTACATTTTACATCAAAACTGCTTTTTCATTTAATTTAATTATATGGTTAGATTATATTTTTAATTGGTCTTAAAGTGTAATTTGAATATAATTTTACTATCTAATCCAATTTTGGTCTTTAGGATTAATTTCAATTTGTAATTGGTCATAAACTAATGCCAAACTTTTCATAGATATTGTTTCAAAAAAACCCGCTATTTGTCATGACAGCGGGAATTAATTATTAAATTAATTAATGTGACATATATGTTTTGAATTTTGTAAAATAGACTTCATTTTTGAATTCGGAGTATCAAATATAGCTTAGGGTGAATTTTTGGTAATTTACTGAAAAATTACAATTTTTGATGAATAGTGAAACCACTAAGTGGTACTTATAAAAACTGATTTTTCCGTTTAAATGAAATTTTTCCATCATTATGTTTTGAATTTCAAAACTCCAACATACATGGTTGTAATTATGAAGTAAAATTTGGTTCAATGGGATTAAAATTATTTTTTTTGGTGAATAGTAACTTATTATGTTTTTAATCGCGATTAGTGGTAATTAGTGTAGTTTAAGGTAAAAATAATGTTTTAATAGTATGATATGAGCTTGACACATGTCCTACCCTCATTTTATGTGTCATGTCCGACCAAGACAATCCATGGGTAAACTTGAGGACCCCATGGAGCCACTTTGGTTGGGAAATGACATAAATAACTTTTTATTTAATGTTAAAGTAAAAATGACACAAACATGAGTTATGTTACTAAAACAATTTTTATATGGGGTTATACATGTCAGAATTTTGACTATAAATATTAATTAGAAAGATAAAAAGGTTTATTACATCATAGTATTTTTTTTATAATTTCTAGACATTAAATAAATGAAATTATTTATGACATCATGATGATGCAGCGATGACTTCATTATTTAACGATTTAAATAAAATAGAAAGTTAATGTAAAATCTAAAACCTAAACATGGCCAAAACCAATTTTATGAGTGTATTTAGAACCCTTATCACCTTATAATTGAATTATATCAATGTGGGACATTTTCAATTCGAAAATCATTTTAAAATAATGTAACTTATCTTTACTTTCCAAGAGTGCCCCTCCTCTCCTCTTATAAAAGGCCCCCACCTCTACCTCCTTACCCACACTCCCAAAACCATTGGCTCGACCAACCCCTGCCCATTTTGTCTCTACACATCCCTATATTACTCCTTGAAGCCTCACATTGGGCAGAAGTCTTCCCAAGGAAGCCTTTGAGCTCAAACCAAAGGGAGTTACCTGATTTTAAGGTAATGTCTTCACTTGAGTCCTTTTGTTTTATTTTTCTTCTCCAACCCCCTAAACTCTTTTTATTATTTTCGTTTGTAACAAATACAGTATACTCAATATAATAGGATTTTTTTATAATATTGATTCGAGATACACTTAAACACACCTACATCTAATGGTTAACAAACATATTGTTTCCGTGGATGGTGAATTTATGCCTCCCGAAACGATGATTGTTCAATATTCTTTTAACACCTTAAAAAGTGGCCATTAATATGTCACTTTATTTATATATGATATATAATATGTTTATTTTTTCCTTAAGCTTCTTTTTTTTTTCTTTTTTGTCATTCCTTTATGGTTTCCATTATGGGTAAACGCGATATCTTCATTTAAGGAAGTGCGGACTACCGCCCCCTCAAGGTGATTTGATTCGTTAAATACCATATGTGGGACGTATAAAGGATGGAACTATGATATTATATATGATATTATACTGGAATTATAATATACCTTTATATCATTATGATTCCATTCTATAAAATACGAAATAGAAATGAAAGTAGCGTTCATGCGTACGTACGGCTTACCGTCTCCATGAACGGTGCATTTCATTTCTTACCTCTAAATGATTATGTAATATTATAAATGAATGTATATACTAGATATATATGATATATATATAATTATTCTGATATAATTTATACATGAACAACATGTAATTATAAAGGGTTTATTTTTGACTCAAGTACCAAAGATCGTTAAAACGACCGTTATTAACTTAAATAATTACATAGTGTTCATGACATGGAAATAATTGATATAAAAGGAATAATGAAATTGAAAAAGCTTCTTAAAGAATTATAAATTAACTCAAGTTTATTATTCAGGACATTAAAGAACGATCGAGTCAAGTCGGACCTGAGGTATGGGACTTCGTCTCAATCTCCTTTCATTGAGGCATATTTTGTTTTATACACAACCTTCTTTTATACGGTGTATAAACCCCTTTGAATTTTATATTTATCCAAAAAGAATATTTTTTATATGAAGCGTTTTACTAAATGACAGAAGGGAATGTTTTTGTCGTACATATGCGGCAACAATGAATTCTCCGCCTCCGTGACCGTTATTTGAGTTTCGGCTTCCTCTACAAGTCATACCTTCTTTTTTTTAAAAATACCATGTTTTAATTTTCTTTTATTTTGCTATTGAAGATGGTTTTCATAATGTTTTTATATCAATGTGTTGTATTGATATCTTGTGATTGAATGGTGGAAATGTTATGTTTCCTTTATGCATGTTTTATGTGATACGATTATGTTGAGGTTCTTGGGCATTATTATGAAGACGAGTGGTTCCGTGATAAACTAAGGGCGGGTGAGCCCGATATAGCACTCCAATGCATTGGGTAACGCGAAGGAGTGAAACATTAAGGTTTCCCGAAGATATTTAGGGATTATACTGTGATGGGTATTCCAAACGTAACCAAGAGGGTTACTCCCTACGTAAGGATGTTAGGAATGCCTCAAGTTACCTTTATGTCTTATGATTTCTATGATTTATTCATGATTTGATGAGGTATGTTAAAATTATTATGTTTTATGGGTAAGTTATGATCTAATTTTTATGTATATTTGTACCCATGTTTCCTTTCCATATTTTTATATCCTTTACTTAGCTTTTTATGCTCATCCCAGGTTTTTTTAAATATTTTTCATAGGTTAAGGGAAAGGTACATGATATGATGATAGTGTCAAAGAAGTGTCAAGAAAGAATCCATGTTTTATTTTAAATATGTTTCCATTGATGGGAAAGAAGAATACTATCTTTATGTAACCACTTTGTTTATATGTTGAATGTAATGCAAGTTTTATGATCTAATTCTCTAAAACTCTAATCCCGAAAATATCCTCAATGTGTAATCCTGTAATAACTCAAGATTAAGTAAGTTTTAAGGCTGGGGACTTATAAGATTACCCATAATAGAAACATCTTTAGAATTAAATAAAATAGTAGAGCACCAAATTCTGATCTCTTGGTGGGAAGGTCTGTCACAACAAGTCCTCAAATCTAACTCTCCCTAAAACACTAGAGTTCTCCCATGAGCAACTAGGAAAAGAAATTAATATGAAAACAATCAAATTCATCATCATGAGTTATAAACCAATCCATATGGATGATGAATTAAAAAATATCCATATCAAGAGTGAGGAAATCCAAGACTAACTCTGCATCAACTATCGATAGTGATAAGGAAACCAAAACCATAAGCCATTCCTTAATCCAAGCGGTGTCACTAACTCTGTAAAAAATAACATAATGTCCATTTTAAGTTTAATCATATCTCAAACAAACTAGATATAAAAAAGTGGTAGGAACCTGTTTCAAATATATTAGTTTCTACTGCATATGAAACAAAGAAGATTCATCTAACTATTTATGGACCCATATCCACTTATGATAGAAAACTATCTACTACATGAAGGTTCATCCATCCTGTCGACATTTTCTATATCCATGTATAATTTTAAGCATCTTAATGAACCAAAATTTCCTCTAGAGATGATAATCCTTAACCATAAAAGGTGTATACATATGATGATAGAGACTCTGTAGATTTCTATAGTTTCCACAACTATTATACATCTTCAGAGGTGTAAAACAAGAATACCTCATGCACCGAAACATTCCACCCTAATAGAATGCCAGGGGAACACTATTTAATGTAATCTAAGGTGTAGAGGAGGTCCAAAAGTGATAACCACTCATAACAATATTAAAATGATCATGAAACATCTTATTCACCCCTTTATATTATTGATGTTCCCACTAGGTTAAAGAGAAGGGAAAAAAATAAAAAACTTCAATTACACATCCACCAGTTCAGTCATATCAATTTCTATTGTTTCCATATTGGTAGAATCATTTTGAATAAATAACTATTATTTGATATCAAGTCACAAAAATTGTATATACAATTGCACCTTGGAATGGTCATTAATTACTAACTCTTGAGTAAGTTGATCATAATTTATAAACCAATTGGTGTATTTCAACATCAAACACTCTATCTTCTAGAAGGATAGAAACTCCAGTTTTTTTTCCATCACCAATGATTATATAAATAACTATTAAATGAGGAAAGTCTTGAAATTTTTCCTGGTTAAGACCACCTATCTATCCACGTATACCATGGGATCCCTCAATAACATGTTTGGACCATTTTGTGTGAACTCCATACAAATTTCCTTATTATTATCAGTTATATGTAGCAAGATGAATACATAATTAATCTGTTCAAGACAATACTCCGCCCAATGGGAATCACTCGAGACATTAATGGATGGTGAATCCTCACTATGAAATGCCATGTTCGATCATTTTCTATTATATCTATGGATATACCTCAACAACTACATTTTAGAATTGTGGTTAATTTTGATATATATTAGGAAATACACGCCTGATTGACTGTATAAAATTTTGATCTAGAGGTGGATTCCCATGAGGACAATCTTCTTCACCCTTTAAAGGAACCCACATGAGACGTCTCAGAGGTATACCTCAACACACCAAAAATAATAAATGACCAGACAAAAGGTTAATCTTAGTTTAAAGTAGATAACCATAAATATAAACATAGACTAAGATCAAGAAATCAATAATGGAGAGACACATCCCAACAACCAAAGGTAACATGAGTCTTGTCAAAAAAAATATGGCTAGGTACTCACTATAACTTACAATTAATGTCTAGAAAATTCTATTTGCACTATACTCATTTTAAAAACTAAAAATAAACACATTTTTTTTTCAAAATTTTGGAAAATTGACCTTGATACCCTAAACTATAGTTCCCAAGTTGACCCTTCGCATACCTAATGGGTGTCCTCGATCCCCAAGTGATGACGACTACCACCCAATCATCAATAAAAACTAGAGGAATTTATTTCTTAATAAAATTAATCTAATATAATGATATATATATATATATATCAATATATATATAATAAATAGTTGATGTGTAAACCAAGAAATATATTTCATATCAAAAGGTAAACAACCAAAGTTATTCGACTCAAATGTATCTAAAAATCACTAATATACAATTCATATAACAAATTAAAAGTGAATGTCAATCATCATCTATATGTGATAGTGTAGAAAACTCCCACCATATCACCACTCACTTCCAAAACATATTTTATGGAAGCCTTTCCAACTCACAATAGCTCTGTTTCATTTTAATTCATTAAAAAAATAGTAATAGAAATTCACCATTTAATAGTGTTTGGATTTACTAGGACTAAAAAATGTTGATAATGCGAGGTTGGGGGGGTATTTATTAGTGTTAAAAGTGCATTGATAGAGGCCCCATTTATCCCTACTAATAAAAAATCACTGATAAAGTCGTACCCTTTATCACCACTAATATCAAAGAACTAAAAAATGTGGGGACTTTATTTGCACAAGATAAAAATATCAGATAATGGTCATATTAAAAAAAATATATTTCTTTAAAATTATTATATTAATATATAATTATATTTATATTAATATAAATATTATATCTTTTTAAAATATGATGTAAATAAAGCTAAATATCCATTTTAATTTAATATATAATATATTTAGAGAAAAATAGATTATAAAATCAGTGAAAAATAATAATAATTAATAATTTAATAATTTTTATCGAGTGATAGTCATTTATTAATAATTAAATGAATGAAAAAAATAATACATTAGTAAAGGGTCTCATATAAGTGAAAAACATGACTTGGACTTCTAGATGACAAAAATATTAATACAAGAGTGAATTTTGGATCTACGACATATAAAATTGAATCTTGGGATGAGATCTACATCTTAATGATTTTTTGATCCCCGGTTAACATTATTCATGGGAATAAAATTTCTGGATGGCCTTCAAAAATAAGTTTTTTGTTAAGGTATCACAATTTTTTAACATTCTATAGAATATAAGCCTCTTTTAAGGTGGAATTAATAAATTATTTTAAGGTAAAATTAATTTCGTCCCATATATTACATTTATAATAATATTATGGTTTTCTTGTTTTAAAATTTTTCATATTGTCGTTTTATTTACTGTTAAATATATGTTTATTTTCTTATATTTAATTATAATAAATTAATTTTATAAATATATATATGTTAAAAATTATAAATTAAAAAATATTTTTAAATATATAAACAAAATTTAAATAATCTTTTATTATTATTTTTATTTAATGTCAATATATATTTATTTGATTTACATTATAAAGATGAATTAATATATATATATAATCTCTATATATACATATGTGTGTGTATTAATATAAATATATATATGTTCTATTATATATAAATGAATATTTATATATATTATATTTAAATATATATATATATATATATCACACACTTCTAAATATATACAAATAAATATACATGTCGTAAAACATAATACAAAACACGCATGACAAAGTGGTAAAGAGAATCGAATCACCTAATGGAGGTCCTAGGATCATATCTAGGCATGCATAGGTCATTGGGGGAGACTTCTAAAACTGAGGAAGGGGGTTCTTAGTGGAGGTTTGGAATCCTAAATTTCTACGAAAGGGGGGATTAAAGGGCTGATAAAGGGGGTGGGGTGTTAGGGGTGCATGAAAACCTTAATTATTTTGAACAATATTTTAGCAGCACTTAAAAATAACAATTAAATTCACCCTTTAACATCACTTCAAAAGTAATTACAAAGGGTTTCTTTAAATAAACTAATGAAAATAAATTTTAAAGGGTGTATTTAATGAAAATTTTGATTGGTGTTATTAAAGGATCAATTTTCATCACTTATTTTGCACTGTTAAAGGACATATTTTTACATCACTCATTATATCAATGCCTCTAAAGGGTTGATAAAACACTCTTACAAGCACAATTAAAGTCCATATTGGTAGTAGTGACATTAAAATGTCTCTTCACAACATAAGGGGTAAACATCATGTTAGATAAATAGGTTCATATGATCCCACTTATGTGTTTCATAACATGTCTCTTTATAACAATCTGAGCAATACTCAATATTATAGAATGTAATGAATGATAATCAGTTGAACTGTTTTTGCATCAAAATCATATGAAATAAATAAATCCCTATTTTCCAAATTTCCAAATAATCATGGTAAAATAGTTTCATTGAATATCACATACCTAAAAGAAGTGAAATCATGTATCACATATAATATAAAATCGAAATAATTACAAACTAAACATAAGTTAGACATGAAAAGGATCACTATATGATAGGATATATAAAACAATCATACCCTAATATCAACAATCACACACATAAAGTTTCTATACATATGCATAAAATCGAGAATTTATAGGAAAAACCAACCAATTGAACGTCCCAAAAGGTCTAACAAGTCCATAGAATAAATAGAATAGGGAGATAAGGAACACCCCCTGAGTGAAACCCTTGTCAATATTAATAGACGAGGAATATTACTACAAATTCCACCTAAGTACCCAACTCTTACAATGTACTATATTTTCAAATTATTTCATCAATCCATGCATTGAAAATCATTTCATAAATCCATTTCACAATATTTTCAAAATACCTTTTCTTTTTATGAAAAAATTGGGAAATCAACTTTTCTCAAAAACTAATTCTCACACAAAAAAACCATTCAATAATTCATGAAATTTTATTTATAAAGAAATTTATCAAAATGAGGGAAATCAAGGTTCATCCAACATAGGCTATAGATGAAACCACCTACGTAAAAGTCGGATTGGACACACCCACAATGAGATCGTCCAACAGGGAAGGAAGATATCGTAATAACCAAGGCCCTAGAATCAATTAATTAAGAAAAACAATCAACATAGAAGATAAAAAATAACATAACTCAATGAATTTTCATTACATATGAAAACAAAAACAAACATGAGAATCCAGTAGAAGATGACATAATAGATCTAGAATAGATAAATAAGAATCAACACCACTTATCCAACATATCTATAAAACATAGTGAAATAATTCTATTTTAACTGATGAAAATGTAAATGAAAAAATATCACCTACCTAGATAGAGGTGGTAAATTTAAAACAATTATCAAACCCTAAATGAAATAATATTGAATGAGAAGAGATCCCCAATATTGTTTGGGTGATAATTTATGTTTCAAGTGAGGATCATTCATGTTTTTTGATGCCCACCAAATGATAATCTCCAATAATAAAAGGGATGATATACCTGAATATTGGTGTTATAATCCCCATAAAATAAATGAAGAAATTTTGGACATGACATGATGATTTATTATCCTACAATAGGACATGTGATCACATATCAATAAAAAGGTCATGTGAACAGTCAAACACAGCTTATAAAATTTTATAAGATCACGGGGAGTCCCTTTGACAAGACATCCCTATTATTGTGAAGAAATACATTATAATAGATTTTTGTGTGGATGTTTCTTGTTGAGATCCCATGAGCCACATGACATGTTAAGTGGCACGTGACAAACATCCATCCAAAAATATTTGTAAAATGATGGAAAAAATATCAAAAACATAATATCCACTTTCAATAATAAACCATCATGAGATGTTACCATGCAGTCCACAAGACACCGTGGAAGCCCTGCTGACATGTGCACCTAATAACAAAAGAGCATGTTGGCATGTCACCCTCATCACACAATGTGACTAATACATTTCTAGGTAATATTTCACTCCCCCTACAGATCCATAGACATGAAAAATTAATTGTCCATGATAATTCATGAACATCACCACATTACACTTTTTTGGTCACATGATGAATTATAATTTGGGAGAGTGATTTTATTTTAAAAAACTCATACCAACTCTTTAGATCCCCAATTTTTTTTATGTAAACAAGGAAATAAAAATGGAAATATCTGGATACTCTTGAGAGGGAATGATATGTTAATATTATAAAAATGGAGCGATACGCCCTAGGTGATCCTCATTGATCACATTATTCCCCCTAGACATATCAATTTGATCTCGTGATGACCCCATAGAAATTCACCACTGTATTGTTAAAACCCCCCGACATGTTTTCTCTGATCACGCAAAAGGATTTCAATATGATTCTTGATATAAAAGAGATCCATATATATATATATCATCTTGACATTGTTAAATCCCCTTGGAATGTCCACATGATTAGGAAAGAGCCCTTCGATTGGAAGAAATATAATATATGGGGTGCTGATGGTACGACCTTTTGGTCATTGAAAATCACATGACACCTATGGAGAGATCATTTTAAACAAAAATCATCATGGCCATCCAAAGACTTAAACCCAAATATACATGATATGCATCATACAAAGCTACCTATAATCAGGGTGGTGAGACCTATAATCTCCACCCAGAATAAAAAATTCAAAATTCAATACACGTACCGATGAGCCATGAATCAGAGATGAGTTCTTGGAGCAGTGAATCTCAATATCAAAAGCGATTACTCCATGTAAATATCTAGGGAATGAACTAAGGGATCATGAAGAATGAATATACATTTCACTTAATCACATGAGATCACACGAAGGAATTCTCGCATGCTGACCAAAATATGAAAAGTACATCCCACATATCTGATAAATCATGTGAGACCTAAACATGATAACACTGAACAAATATAACAAACATATTAAATATAATTCTATAACAATTTAAAAAAATATGGTAGACTAATGAAATGAGCATACACATTAATCATAAGGTGTTTCAAATGAACCACCTGGGACATGCAACAACACTCGTACGTTTTGCACAGATTAAGAAACACTCAATTGGTATAACATTTAGATCTTATGATGTCCCCTAGACATGTCAGTGAAAGTCATAGGGTGACCCTTATCATGCCACTAAGGTTTCAAAAACCATCTGGGCTCACAATACATACCTTATTATGTAATCTGTAAATTTAACCCATATATTATGACAACACTAGTTCATATTAGATGGGTCTCATTATGAAACTCGGTCATGTGAACTGACTTTCACCACATCCTCTAGAGAAGTCAGTCTATATCATTCGATGGACGTTGGGACTATTCATCTCGTTCATATAATGTACTCTAGACAATTCATCCATATTTTGAGATCTCCTCCATGAATTTCAGTCCAAATAATGTGTTGTCCTTCAATAAAAAACCACTAGATCATGTGATGCCCTCTAAGCTTGTCAAATAAAATTTTTTAATCAACAATGGAACCAATTATCTAGATCAGACATTTCCCAACTTGAATTTTAGATTAGAGAATATGATGTCCTTCAAGACGATCCATCTTGGTTTTAAAATTACTTCTATGAAAATTCCACATAGTCTTGTGATGTCTTCTTGAAATGTAAACCATGGTCATGATATTCCCATTAAATATTCAATCCAGACTATGTAATGTCCCTCAGAGAAGCCGACTAGATAATGTGAATTTATTGGGACACTTCAAAAATACATCTAGACATGTCCAGCCACTAATAAATAGGTCAAGTAAGGTAATTGAGACTTGTAAGGTAGACAATCAAGTGAGTTAGATAGACAACCCATCCAAGACAATAAGGATCCATAGGACATGATAACCTTATCCAACCTCCATACTAAGGAACCATTAATGTGTAAGCCTTGATCATTGGTATAATATGTTATATACCAGATATAACAGAATCCTCATTGTGTATGACCTGATAAAACAAATAATATGACATGTCTCACATATTATGGAAATATTAGTGTGTAATCCATTGTAAACAGTATAATATGATATGTCCCACGTATTAGGGAAATCTCAATGTGCAATCCTTAATCAACGATATAATATGATATATCCCACATATTAGGGAAACTACGGTTTCGAAGCCTCAATTATTGGAATAATACGATATTTCACACATATTAGGGAAACATTAGTCTCTAGTCCCTGATCAACAACATAATATGATTTATCTAACATATAAGGGAAACCATATTGTGTAATACCATATTAGAGGAATACTATGATATATCCTAAATAATCAGGAATACTAAGTGTATAATCCTTGATCAATGGTATTATATTATACGTACAACATATTAGGGAAAATCATTGTGTCAACCCTAATAAGGGGAATAATATGATATGTCCCACACATGAGGGAAAACACAGAGTGTAACCCATATCATCGACATAATATGGTATGTACCACATTTTATAAATACCACAGACTGTGATCTTGGATCAATCATAACTATGAGAACTTTGATTCTACTAATAACCAAAATATTTATGACACCTTTCTAAAGGACCATGCTCAAATAGGCATCCACATCGATGTATCACCCCCAGGAATCCATCATCTCATTCATCGTGATCCAATAATTCCAATGGGATGATCATTCTACCTCATACACCAGGGATATGATATGTTATTTAAACTATGAGATATTTTAATATAGAAATATTAAGTATACAAATGATTAATTTCAAGGATATAAGATAAAATATTCATCCATTTCAGTGTATATCTCCCATGTCTCCTACATTTCAACCATCGAGACCCAATAATTCCCATAGGTTGATCATTACACGACATCCACCTGTAGATTGAAAATTCAACAGAACAACAATAACATTTATTACTGTAAGAACTAGGATATGTAGGTTTCTATTAAATGGCCTAAACTCAAATAGGCATCCACTTCGATGTGAGTACCCCTGTATCTGAAATTTCAACCATCAAGTCCCAATCATGCCAGGGGATGATCATTCTACCTCATCAACCATTAGACTGATAATTAAAATGATCTATGAGAAATCTAATCCAATTAATATCTATAATACATAGTACACCATTCTAATGAACAATCTCAAATATGCGTACACTTAGATGCAATTCCCACATGCCTCTTATATTTTATCCATTGTGACCAAATCATTCCATGAGATTATCATTCTACCTCATCCAACAAAAGATTGAGACGTAATCTGAATTAGAAGATATATGAATATTTCAATAACCATGATATGTATGATGCATTTATAAGGCCCACGATCGAATATGAATCCACTATGGTATAAAAAACTCCATGCCTCTAACACTTCAACCATTGATACTCAGTCATTCCCATCGGATGATTCCTTATACTCCCTCCCCCAGCGGGCTATGAATTCAACTGGACTACCTGAAGAACAATTCCTACCATAAAAATGATATTTATGAATCAATCCTAAGGCTTGATATGAATATTGAACATCCAAAGGTCTATCCTAGTGCTTCAGTCCCCCATCCATATGCATGGAGAATGATTGCATTCATTCTCTTGTTTCTCACACCGATCAAAGATCATGTTTGATTAGGGAGTTGTAATGGGAATATCATTCGCATATTGGACCTCTTCTATCCAGGTAATCATTATTTTTTAATCCTTGTTGAGTGGAATGATATGAATGCCTCAAAAAATGGGTGTATTCTTTGGAGCTATTCCCAGGGGTTTGACTGATCTATTATAACTCTATTTCTTACTATAACCATGATATGTAGGGTTCATCCGTGAGGCTCAAGCTAATGTACCTCATGAAAAAGTTCCCTCATATATGTCTTTTTTTCATTATGTTCAACTATATAAGATTCATGAACTATGTCATTTTTTATTCCTAGTATAAAATATAGTACACTAAACCCCTCATAGAGGCTTAATCCCATCCTCGAAATATTAGTCTCCAACCGACATGGCATAAAATCATGAAGTACATTGCTATAAAACTTCAACATATAAGAATCTACCTTTTATGGGAAAGTGATGATGTAACTCATATACATATAGATGAAATAACTAAAATATTACCCATTGAATATAAAATGATTTAACCTATGATGTGTTTTAAGGGTAATTGGTTCTATATCAAGATTAGGAAGAGATTAATTAACATATCATAAATCTATAAGAGTGTCCCAGAGTAGGAAAAAATCCCCCCTAAATGGTGTGATGAGGTCAACCACCAATCATAATAGATAATGTGAGTCCCTATGTTCCATTGTGTCTGAAACCCCGACGGACAATCTATCTTTAGAAATAATGGTTGTATCTAGTTTTTCATTGGTGAATGATTGGATGTTTCCATTAAGAAAAATAACTGTGAACTAATGAAAATGATGTTTCAAGTCATGGAATTCCCTATAAATAATATTCATGGAAAACCAAATGAACCTATTTTGTATCGTCCTTAATAAAAAATTGTAAACATGGTGCCATCTCATTCAACAAAAATAAATCCTTTAGAAGATAGAAAGGATTGTCTTCCCAATTATCATTGGACCATTTTTACCCTATCATGAGGGTTTCCAATAATATATCTTCTAATAAAATGTTGAGTGAATAATAATCAAATGCATAGTACATAAAAATCTATAGCTCATGCACATTACATGAGAATAATCCCAGTTTTATGACATAAAATCCATGCAATGTATATATTCTAAAAGATGCACTTCCTCAATTAACAAATCAAAGATCAACCTTTTCAATATATAAACTACTATCGCATTGCGTAAAATTTTCACACTCTATACTAGTTTAATCAATCCACATGTTAGTTGTTTCACATCATGTATCCAGTTCATAATGTGAAAATTACATGAAGAAAGATTCTTTAGAAACTATTATAAAATATTTTCCTAGTAAATCAGAACCCCATAGGACATATTCATAATCAATTTTCATATTTATACTCAGAATCCATTAATTATAAAAATCATGTGTCCCCAAATTTCGGTGATATACCCAAAAAATTATCTCCATCCTCATAAGTCCCAAAATGTACACAAACAAAGAATTAACTAAAAATAGTGATGCAAAATACCTGAAATAAGTTAATGGGATATTTGAGTTAATTAATAAAAAATTACTCACACACTATCCTAAGATCAATTGGATCGAGAAATAATGATTATAAAATCTTGGAAGTGTTTCCATGTACCACTCTATTCATTATTGTTTAAAAATTTATAATTGAATGCTAAGGTCTCTTGAAATAAAACTTTTTTATCTACTATTTCATACCTGATTACAAAATTTGAATCTGAATATCCTGATATATTATTATCACTATAAGTTGAACTACCCATTTAAAAAATTTGTTCCTTCTCATTAATTATTCCCTTATAAGAGTAAGAACCATTATACTACAATGTAAAAATAGAAATGAATTAGAGTTATAAGACCTACCCTCTAATATTATCCCATGATCAAACCATTATCAAAATATAATATAATATAGAAATGAGATATATTAATCTTTTACTATATCTATAAATTTTTATTGTAATTTTAGAAGATAAAAACCAGACATTATGATTCTCAGTTACATTTAACAGTGTTAATTTTGTAATAATAAAGATTTTTTCTTTTTTTTGGTCTCATAAACCCATTATTTGGTTGTGTAATCCTATTTATGAAATATGAAACTATATTCCCTATTCCAGTTGTATAGAAGTGTTCAAAATCAATCTATTATAGGAACTCTACACATAACCTTTGGTTAAGTATCAAGATCAATTAAAAAATATATACATGATATTTTTAGTGTCATGATACCTCATAAACTATTATCTAATGATATAATCTGTCTAGAATTCAAACCATACAAAAAATGGGAAATTCTAAATCATGGGTAGGATAATTCGATCATGTTCATAAAATAGAATGAAACCATAAGACAATTCATCAATTTACTATAAAATCACATTACCAATACCCACAAATAATATATAAATATTACCACAAATCCAATATGTTTCATATGTAAAATCAATATTGGAGTAGTAAAAATATTTTTTATAGCTCCGAAAAATAGAACTGACATTAAATGTATAAAAAATATCCACATTATTTTTCATCACATTCATGTTATAATCCATCCCTACAAAATAAAAAATTAATTAATTAAATATTATGAAATTATGAAAAAAATCCCCATCTAAATGATATTCTGAGACACTTCACAATACATTACCACCTATACATTATGTGAATTTATATATTTTTTTTACCTTGGACACTGTATGCCTATAGAAACTAACATCATAAGTCCATAAGGACTATTTTCAATTTTTTTATAGTCGATTATCATTTAATTTCCATATCGCAATTTGTAGATATATGAAATTATCATCTTGGTATTTTTGAACATATAAGGATGTAATCTTAAAATAAAACACCAATTTTATATAATAATGGATGATGATCATGATCATTAGTCGAATGAATATTTTGTTTGAATTATTATTATGAACAACATATACAAAAACTATAAAAATTGATATACCATTTTAGGAGATTCATCTTTGTAATATATTCCACCCTAACCCTTAGTTGAAGGTATCTAAATCATAGTTTAATCATTGAAAAAAATATCCAATTTAAATTAATAAAATAAATCATTAATATGTTGAAACAATAATTATTCATAATGTTTAATTTCATTTACATATGGTGGTCAATGAATATTCCTCAAATTCAATAACATTTCTTATTAAAGGGGAATAGTGAAACCCAAAAAAAATTATTTGTCCAAACACACCACCTATCTTGAATATCCTTATGATAATCAATCAAATATGTCAGATCTATCAGGGCCTCACAATAGATAGGAATTGAATTATACATTATTCAAGGATATAATTCTTATCATTATTACTAGCTCCCACACTAGTGAAAATTTTAGGGAATCTATGATGAAAATATAATAAAAGGGATCTAGAACAAAAGGTTAATGCAATTTATCATGAATAAACAACTATGATCATAAAAACACTATCTATGAGGTAATATATAAAATATTATTATAATATAACCCCACACAACCCACTTAAATTAATTATCAATGATAAAAGTAAAAAAATACAATTAGAGAGGAGGAACAAACCCATTCTTTTAAAAACTTAATGTGACATCAAAATCAGCTATATCTATCCTTAAAGAAGAAAAAATTAATAATATATATATAAGAGTAAATATATCATAATAATTTATATATGTTCCTACAAAATTACATAATGAATTCAGTTTCTACCTCTACAAATCATTTTCTAAAAAAATAATAATTATCATAATCCTTAGAAATACATTCCCCCTTAATCAATTAGAAGAGAAGAATTGATCTAAAATAAATTAATGAGAGGATGATGTATCTAATGAATCATATATAGAAGTGAAATATTCCAAAATTTATCTTGTTATATTATATGTACCCTCTCCCATTCCAATTAGTAAAAAATATTCTATAAAATTCATCAATGTACCACCAAAAATTACAATGTTCCAATGAATCATATCAAAAAATATTAATTATTTATTATTAACTTCATACTAATTTCTTTTCTCCTTTACTAATAGATACTAAGGTTGTTAAAATCACACCAAATTTTGTTTTAGATATCTGTGCACAATATTATTTCTGATCAACACTCTATAATGAGATTACCTAAAGAAACAATTGAATATTAACATACTATTATGATTTATGAAACTAATTTTCCTCAAACTTCAAATGAGGTCTATAACATCATTCACATCCACAAAATTTACTCAGAGAAAAGTTATCCCCAAAATTATAGGAAGGGAACATTTCCATCCATGATCTATACAACATTCCACCCTAATTCACTCCCTCATATAACCATTTCTGTAATCAATATCATCTTTTAGGGTAGTAATTTTTTGTAATTTTTCATCAATAAGTTATTATTTGGATTTAGTTTAAATGTAGTATGGAAAGTAATAATTAGATAAAATTAGTGAAGAAGTGGTGAAATGTGTTTTTGAAGGTATTTAACAGGGTACCAAATGGTTGATAGTGTCACTACATATGGTTTTTTGTATAATTAGGTACTTAGTGCATCACCTACACAAAGTAATTTTTATAAAAACTCAGTGTCTTTCACGAAAATGGTAATACAGAAATTTTCTACAAAATAATTATCCCATTAATATTTTTTTTCATAATTATTATGTATTAAAAATAAATGGTATCATATGGTTCCATTAACATCTTTTCCCCCTCCCCAAGGAAATAAAAATTTTATTATAATTCTGACAGGTTTCCATGATTTCATGAAACATATGTTTTTGAGTGTTCATGTGAGGATATCCTTTAATGTTGATAATATTTATATTTTCTCATGATATAAAATAAATTTCCTAAAATCATCTTATCTATTTTTCATAAATCCATAGATTCATTTAGTATTTCAAACATCAGTACATTTTTCGTCTTAATATTTAGAATATAAATGTTAACAAATTATTTTTATTCTTTCAAGTTCATATATTAATTTATATTGAGTATAATATTTTTATCTACATATTATTGTTTAATAAAATCTTAAATTTGTGACATACCTATTTTAGTATGTGTTCCAGAATCCCATTCTACATAATTTTTTATTGGTGTCCCCATTATTACTAATACAATATCAATGTGTTTAGGGGTATTGGTGTTTTGGAGTAGATTGAGAACATACATAAAATAATTTTATTCTTAAAAATGACTTTTCAAGAATCTAAAATATTTTTTAGTGTAAACATATAAAATTACATGGTTATAATTATATGTATTTCAATCCCATGATTTTATTCATTTTTATCTTCTTGTTAGTAATACCTATTTAGTATGAGACCATAGAATTTTTTATGAAACAAGTATGACATTGTTATATTACATAGGTGATTAATGAGAATATTAATCGTGGTTACCATGTGGTCAATATGTGTTTAGACTCTTGTGAAAATATAAGTACTAGATTTTGTATATTAATCGAAATATAATTTTATTTATTTTGTGAGAAAGTAACAGTTTGGTGTGGGTACATAGATACCAATCTACATGTGTTCCAAAACTATATATTATAATAATGTATTTATATATTTGGATTTGGAATTTTTATACTAGTATAGGCCAGGACAAACTGATCTATTAGTTTATGTAAAAATATGGATATTTGATTTAGTCCATGGTATTCCACATCCTCTATGTATATATTTTTTCTACTTCTAATACTTCATAAAAATACCATGTAAACTTTGACATATTCCCATTTGTTCATATTAGTGAAATATAAATCACATGTTTCTAGATGGAATCAAAGATTTCATTATTAGATTCATTAATATATATTTTAGTACATAGAAAACAACCAAAATAAAATTCAATTTTTTAATTCAACACTTATTATATGATATAATTATTATTCTATGTACTATATCCAGAGTTTAATTTACAATGGAAATTAAAGTAACCATTTTTAGGACTAGTTGATAAGGGTTGGGTGGTGACAACATATTGGGTGTGATGTACTCACACCCTACTAGTGATATTTTGGGATAATCATAATACTAGTATTTTATGATCCTATAAATATAAAATCACTAGATAAAGGTGGTCCATAGTACATTGAACCTGAAGAAGTATTATCATTTTTGGGACTTTTAATGGATTATATAATGGAGAAAATCATAGGATGTCCCTTCACATGAGATTTTGATTGAATCAATTCAGTGTCCATTTTGTCTACTGATTAATTTTATACAATTTTTATATATAATTATAGATTATAGATGGCCCATGTAGATGTTTATGGATCATGTTTTAAAAATACATATTTACCTATATTTTTGTATATAAATAACTATCTAGGTATAATAGGTATTCTTTATGTATAAGTACCCTTGATAGAATTTTTTTTTTATTATATCAATCATTAGAAAATTTCATGAGTAATTTTTAGTATATACCATACTAGTTCATTATTATTCAAGAGGGAAACTACATCCTTGGATATTATATACACATAATACATTAGTGTTTACACCAACATTTAGGGTGTTTTGGAAACTTAGTTTGGTTACTCTTACGGTATCTGGGATGGTGCCATTATAAAATCGTATCACATAAAGATGAAAGATAATTATATTTAGAATAAAAAAGACATATGACAATCTAGACATAGAAATTGACACATAAATATTATTTAATAACATAATTACGCATGAATATTTATTTAGGAGGGGTAGATTGAATATAATTTTTATTTTCCCCTTGATTTAGTCCTATTAAATTGAGTGTCATGCAATATGTATTGGGGACTTTCTGTATATTGATAGATAGAATTATAATATAGAATGACTTATTATATTTTTACCTCTTTTCTTATTTAATATATAATTAATAATATATTTATAATAATTGATACCTTAATAATGACTAAAAAACATTTCCATATTTTTTTATGTGATGATAAAGTTTATATAAATTATTTAATTTATTTATTAACTTCTTAAATTCCCTTAATTATTATTTTTAGGTAAATAAATTTTTATTCCATTTAAAATATGATTCAAAGGTTTTAAAATTTTCTATTAATGTGAAAAGTGGCAAGATAAAAAGTAAAAAATTATTGGGTGGATGGGTTTATCGCATGAATGTCATTTTACGGATTTTAATTCTATTCATATTTTAATTTTAAGGGAATTATATTTTATTTCCCATTTTAATTATAGAATATTAAACGGTATTGACCACAAATAAATTTACCAAGCGTAGGGTAACATAATCCACAAGTTAGAACTTATAATTATTCTCATGTTCTTAATGGTTAATATTAGTTAATCTTAGTTGTAGTGGTGGAAAGATCATGATAGGAACCCTCACATAAAGATGTTATTAGAGAATTTCAATTCAATCATGCCCCATTTTTGGGGTGATGTTATTTTCAAGGAGTTAATTAGTTGGTCATTCATATCAATTATATATTTGAGAATATGAAGAATCTAGAAACACATTAAATTCAATTGTCAAATTTTATTATTGAGGGACATGGTTACCTGTGGTGGGATGTGATAGTTGAGGAAAAGTATCAATGTCCCACCTAAAAAGCATTTAAGTATTTATTTATTGATAAATTATATATATGTACCCCAAAAAGTAAAATATTTGGAATTTATGGAGCATAATTAGCTATAAGTGTTAGTGATATAATATGATAACAGAATTACTAATATTATTAAATTTTATCCCTATATTATGTGGGATTAAAAATATAAAAACTAATATTTTTTATATTGGGTTTTTGAACCATTTCAGATAAAGGTGATGATGTTAAACCTCCAAATATGTTTTGGTGTTGTTAAAAAAGTAGTTCAACCAAAATTGATTATCATATTTAAAAAATGACTCTATTTTAATGTTGGAGGTTTGGATTGACCATATCACAACTTCAATACATCATACATAAAATTTTGGCACACTTTAATTGAGATTGACTTCCCATTATTGAATGATTTTTTGTATTTAAAAAAAATTACACTTCACTTGAATTATAAAAGGAAACAAATACCCTTTCTAATTCACACCTCCCCATGGTTTTTTATAAAACAATCCTACAAAAATGTATCCTCATAATCCATATCTACATTATAGAGCTTATTTCTTCCAAAAATATCATCCTTATGGTCCTTATTAATAGTGTCAATGGAGGTTATTTTAAGTGGAGGTAATCGTCTTCACCAAGATCCTTCTTTTTTAATTCTTCTATATCCACATTAAATTATGTCTCAAAATTATTATTATAATATCAGTAAAATCTCAAATATAATTATTTTTATACTATTTTTGTTTTATAACATTTATCTATTTCCTCTTCTACCAAATTGGGAACAGAATCCATCAATCGTGTGTATAGCTGACTACTGCCTCATGAAAAGATGTAATTAGTTTTCCCTCATCAACTTCCACAACTATTCATGATTATATACTTAATTTTTATATATTATATTCATGAAATATTTATATATCATAAAAGTAAATATAATATATAAGTTATTACAATACCATACATTCAAAAATTATTACATTATTCTTATGTATGACATACAACAACCTCATGAAGTGACGTGGTTCTTTTTTTTATTACTGAATAAAATGTATGGTATATATATATATATATGTTTATTTAAATAAATAATATTATTTTATTAAATAATTATCATACATTTAAGATAAAATAACATTTTACTTATTTCATTTATGGTTATCTTAAAATTTAAACGCTAGTCAATTTTTCATACGACCTTTCATTCCAATTATTATAATGTAATTAATTTTTCATTTCCATACATCATGATTAGTCATGATGGTATAATTCATGAAATAAATTATAATAATATCATTTTTATTAATATTTATATGGTTTGATAATGAACCATTTTACCATAGTCAACAAACTGATGTCTTTTTGAAATTAGGAACTGATTATCCTCAAAACACACAACATGGACATAATTGGATAAATAATTAAATATTTCATTAAATTAAATGAATTAAATGTTTTATGTTTAAGGGATTGAACATATTAATTTTTATTATGGAAAAATAATTTTTATATGTTTAATAAATAGGATATAACAAACATATAGGACATGTTTGGACATTATGTAAGGGATTTCACATCTCACTTTTACTTTCGTAAAAGGAATTTTTACAAATATGTGAAATGAATTTTTTTATACGGAATGAATAAAATTACGGGTCATACTGACCAGTCAAATATCTAAATCATAATTTATAATATTCAATTATTTTTTTATCTATTATTAGTATTATTTTATATATTTTGAATTTTATGAATAGATTGCAATTTGGAAAAGGGTATTTTCCTCATGAAATATTCCACATAATCTATCAATGAAATTTTCATAAATTCATACAAAATATGTTGTTATGGATTTATTATAAATTATGTCAATTTGTATCTCACATATATAAATAGATTATTAAACCTTACATTTATAAGAGATAAATGACTTATTTTAATCTCTAAAATTCATTTATTATTATTTTTATTTTTATTATGATATGATATTGATTATGTAAACCATTCATTTCCTTATGTATTTTTTATTATTATTTACTTTGTGTCACCCATAATAAAAAATATTATGATGGGTGTGACCAGATAATAATCTAATACACTATTTAATGCTTTATTCTCATCAGGTGTCATGTATTGGAATATGTATTAAATATAGTCCATTATGAGAATTTTTCCAACATGTGATATTGTCCAAGAATTTAGCCTTGATTCATTTTTATGTCATGTTAAATGTTTCTACCACATTTACAATGTTACCATGATCATATTATGACATGTTATATATGTTATGATCCCATGTGATTACTCTTGAGACATATCTTTTGTGATATCATGCCATACTATTGACTCACATGTTAGGCCTCTAATTCATGTTTATTCTCTTATATAGATTTTATCTCACCCATTTATTTTTTTATTCACCATCTTATTCCATAAAGTTTTAAAATATTAAAAGTATTTAAGATCACATTATTGAGATTAAAATAAATAGGTTTTATTTTATTTCCACATTGATGTATTTTCAACCTGGTCATCCAAGTATACTATGCCTCATGTTCTTTGGATTGTAATTTTTTGATATTAACGTAAAAAGGTCATGGAATAATACATATAAAAGTCTTGGGTCACAATAATTTATATCAGAGAATAAACTAGTTATATATGAATATTTGGAGTAGAATAATTTTATTATAACCACAAGGATAAGAATAAGTACAAGACTATGTATACCAAAATTTCATGTAATTTTGGTGAAATATAGAGAGTGTGGGTTCCTTAAAACTACATCTCAATATAGATACCACAACTTGATGTGGCTCTTGTATAGTTGTACCTAGAGGTAATAACTGAATCAAAGGAACATTGAGATTGGATAAATCCTCACTGAGTGTGGGAAAATGAGCCTTTACACCTATTTTGAAACTTCGAAGGGATATTATTTGTAAATTACAGAGTCTTTACAAATCATTATAAATTATAAGATCAATTTTTTTGTTAAATAATAGTAAACATACAATAGATAACCTAGATTAAAACCTAGATTCTCATAAGTCACGATATATCTTATCATTTATAGGTTATTCCTTATAGGTTTATTATTTTTTAATTTTGTATGTTAATGAAAAACAATCTTATATACATTATACAATTTAGATAAAAAACTAAAATGGGAGAAATAATGACAAAAACCATCGTTATCGGAAATGTAATGATTTATATAAATAGAGTACTAACCTAATGGGAATCAAAATTAGATATATTTTGATCAAGTGAAATGATCTATTTCATATTATAATTTAAAATTTCAATATAATTGGATTTACAAACATATCAAATAAGTGAATGATGGAATCTCATGAAAGATCATGTGTTAAAGATGATACTGAAAAAAGATTCAATTTATTACATGTAAAAACTGTGGGAAGAGGAACCCTAAAACATGACTAAAAAGAAATTTAGGAATCATTATGTGTTGAAAATGTGGTAAAATAAGATAAATGTAAATGAAAAATTAAGAGACTGGGTAATAAGATTCATTGAAATAATATTCATCCTAATGAACCAGAAATAGTTTAATTTTGTAGATAAGGGGAACAGGGTCATTATCCAAATAAAGTCCATAATTCAAGGATTAATTCTTATGGACCTATCTTATAATGATCATTCTAGTGTCATGATTGATTTTTTAGGTGTTTTAACTTGAGAATCAGGTTGTGAAATAATTTTATGAACTATATGCTTGTTACAAGTATGATGAAACTTTTAAATATTGTTCTATAGTATTATTTCATTAAGGATTTAAAAGAATATATTGAATTTTATTAAATAAATATAAATATAATTTAATGATAATGTGATATTTTATTAAAAAAACTCATGATTGAGGAAATTATAATCATTGATAAGATCTAAATATTGTGGTAATTATAGTTAACAAATAATATTTTATTTTGGGATAAATAAAAAGAATAATATAAGACAATAGTAGTTAAAAAAATTGATTTATTGAATAATATTATTTTTAGGATGTTTAAAATATTATTAGGAACAATGTTATTATTTAATTAATATAGTTTTATAAAAAGGATTACCCCCATGTTTGGAGACAATACAACATGTTCGAGAAGGCTATGAGGCTTAAACCCACAAATAAAGGGTGATAAGGGTGCATCACCTACCAAATTCATATGTGATATACTGTTTTGAAAAAAATAATATAAAGTTATAGAATATTTAAAAATTAATTTAATTTTTGGAAACATATTATAGGATCAAATATTTTGGAATATTTTGTAATTTTTTGAGATTAATGATATTTTGGGAAATTTTCATTGGTTAGAGATATATGTAACCATTTGGTAAAAAAAAATATCATGATATATTTTTTAGAAATTATATAATTAAATTTTTAATGCTTCATTTTTTTTGGGATGAAGGATTATTTATATTATGAATATTCTATGTTGAAACATTGGTGGAAATGTTAGTGTAAAATATATTATTTCTTCATAAGAAGGATTATTCTTCTTTTACCCAGGGGTAACATTTGTGGGATACTATTTATATAAAGTAGAAATATATTATTATTTATTAAATCATATAACACATTAAAAAACTATTTTAATTCATTAGGTTTAATAAAAGTAATATTTCATATTCATTTATCAATGTAAGAGATGTAGTGGAGATTGATTGAAGCACAAAAAAATAATAGAATTGTACATATGAAATAGAAACACATAAAGTAATTACATTTTATTATGTTGTAATAAATATGGTAAAAATATTCCTTAACTATAGGAAAAAGAGTTTGAATAAAAAATGGTATCATATTAAAAACATTTCGGACGAATAGATATTTAATTCATCCATCATATATTTTGTGTTTTGAGGTCATTAATGTTCTCATGATCCATTATTTTCATGAGATCAATGATCCATGTCACTCACTATCATCATTTTCGCTTTAGTATTTTATCACATATACATTTATTTACTTCCCAGTAATGTTTCACCACATTAAAACATAGTCATGTTATTTTATATATGATTTCTTAATTTCCTATCACTCTTATCAATACAATGTTTTATAGACCCATTATATGATGAGGGAATTCCGAAAGGTATTTGAAAATGTAAATCATTTTATTATCGAGTTAAAATTAAAATTGATAGAGAAAAATTTATTAGCATGGGATGGTTTTTAAAACATCATGATTTTAAATGAATAACATAATGTTAAATAGCATATAAGACTAGCAACACCGAGCATAAACGACCCGTAAAATATATTACAGTTAGAACCTAGCCATGAAATTTATGGGTATGAATATTATAAACTGATTTATGAATTATATATATATATATATATATAATTTATACTAAATAAAAAAAATTATATATTCTTATTAAATAATTACTCACCTTTTTGTGAAGATATATTTTTAGATAAAAATATGTTTCCTTCAAAAATGATTTTTATTTCTTTTTTAGATATAATTTTAAAATTATGTTCTAGAAAGTTTAGAAATTATATTCTTTCAAAATTAATTTCTTTTAAAATATTAATATCAAATTTAACATATGGTGAATTGTTTGTATTTTTGAAAAATTATTTTTTTAGTGAACAGTAAAAATTATTTATTTTTCAAGTATTATTAGATCGTTTCATTAAATCAAGTAATTTAAAATTTAAATTATATTTTTTATTTTGTGTTAAATATATTGATGAATTATATGATTTATAATAATATAAATAATTTACCTTGAATAATCTATTTTCATGATTTTCTTATAAATGTATTTTTGTGCTAAAAAAGTTGTTTTCTAGAAAATCTTTTTAACTACATAAAGATAACCCATTTTTTGTAATTTAAATAATATACCATAATGAAAATTTTAAATGAACTACACAGATTATAAATATGTTTATATTAAATTAAATTCATATAATTATTATTTACATTCATAATGATAATATATGATCATCTATTACTTGAAAATGATTTTCTTGGAAAACTATTTTTTGGACACATTTTGGGGGTCTGATTTTAAATTAAATTCTATAACTTTTGGGATTTGAATTTAATGAAATGGAATCAACTTTTGGAATCATAATAATTAATAATATATAATAATTTTTAATTTATTTTTGTAAAAATGTAATATGAAAACCTACAAAGAAGTAGTTACCATGGTAGAAACTAAAATTGGAAAATTGAGTAACCTTAGAGTTAAATGGAATAAAATGTATTATATAGGTTACTTTTGGAATTTTGGATATTTTATTAATCAATGACACTCCTACAATTCTTTATTTATCAATGTTTTGTCACTTGTATTGAAAGTGACTTATCATTATTGGATAGTTTTTGGTATTTACAAAACATTTTACTCCTCAATTTTAAATGGGCACCGCCTATGCTCAATTTATCACACCTATCAAGAATTTGGGAATAAATTAAATACATAAATTTCATTAAAAAATAATTATTTACATTTTATAACTTATGGTATTCAAAAAATACAGACCTTGTGGTCGATATTAAAAGATCAAAGGGATGTTCTTCTAAGAAAAGTTAATCAACTTCACCAAGCTCCTTCTTTTTACTAATTAATTTTACAACATCAATTATGTCTTATGATTTAAAATAATACTAAAATTATCTAAATTATTCATATATATCTTTATGATGATATAATAATATTTATCCATCTCCTCTTTCATCAAAAAGTAAATAAAACCATCATTTGTGTGGACGTCGAACTACTGCCTCTGAAACTGAGGAAATATTCCTTCCATCATCACCTCTAAGAAATATTAATGATGAACGATTTAATGTTTATATATGATATTAATTACATACTAATCATCCAGTAAAAGTGATGTATCATCTCCCTTCTTACCTTACCATCCGTTGAAAAATGATAACATCGTTCGTGTTTACATAAGGCTACCAACTCACGAAGTAATTTGATATGTTTTTTTATAAAATATCACATGGATAGTCTATCTTTGTTTGGATAAAGAATAAAATTATTTATATAATAATGAAAATTATTTAATGATAAGATAACACTCACCCTCTTTCGATCAATTTTTTTTTTAAAAATGGAAATGTCACTCAAGAAAACATATGACCTACCATTTAAATGATTGTAATATAGTTCATTTTTCATAACCATCCATCATGATTGGTTTTAATGGTATAATTGATATATATAAAATATAATTATTTTATGATTATTATTCTATATATGATGAAATTATTACCCATTTTACTATGTCCAACACACTGAAGTCATTCTAAAATTCTGAACATAGAATCCTCAAAACATCTGACGTGGACATAAATAAATAAGTAATTAAACATGAAATTAAAATAAATAAATAATATGGTATAAGAATAAGTTATTTATCCATGAATATAAACTAAATAAAACAATAATTGATATAAGTTTATTATATGAGGAATAAAGGACAAACACGATAAGTCTTAACTCAATGTATTATAATTCTCATCACACTTTTACATCCATGACTCATATTTCATATTCACAAATAATTTTTATTTTGCAGTTTATATACTGCAAAATTGAATGTTATATCATTAATATATTTATCTTCATGTAATTTAATATTTTATTTAATTTTACATCTTTCAGGGGGGTATGGTTTAAAATTTACCAATGTAGTAATTGTTTATCTAATAATATCATCATTATTTTTTTATTGTTTATGTCTCAAATGTAGGAATAGATTATATATTTTTATCTTAATGAAAATATATTTTTTCAACTTTTTTTTTTCATTTTTATGTAATAGTATCATTTTACTCTATTTATAAATTATAATGAATGAGGAATTTTTTTAATAATAGATAACATTATTTGTCTCTTCAGTCGAAAATCCCTTTTCTTTCATATCAATTTTTTCAGAGAACAGTTTCAAGAAAATTTTACCATTATACATATTATATATTAAATTACATTTTACACATATTTTAATTTTTTAAATATGGTTGAAAGTAATATTATTGTTTTTTTGAATGAGGCACATTTAACCTTTTTATAACACTGAAAAGTAATGGGTTTTATAATACATGTACCAAATTACCTACCACAATTAATGGTAAATTCATTGAAGATAATATTTAAGGATTCTAAGTATATTTTCAAATATTATTTTATATATATATTTTGTAGATTTTTATATTTAGACAAGTTATTTCAATGTTAAAACGGTAGTTTACTCATGAAATATTCTATGTAATATTTTAAATACATTTTATTTAACAAAGATAACATTTTATGTTATGTATTTCTTCTAAATTAGGTATATTTTCCCCTTATGTATTTACATATATTAGTAACCCTTAATTTTATGGGGTAACAAATTCATTATATTCATCTCTAAAATGACTTCATTATGAAATTTATTTTTAATCGAGATACGGGACATGATTATGAAACCCATTTCATTCTAGGGTTAATTCTTATGGTTGATTTCCATTTGTGGCATAAATAACCATTAATATATTATGATGGGTGTGCCGAGAACCATAATGTATTGGTTAAATCTTTAGTCTCATTAGGAATCATTTATGGGATTATGGGGTAATCCTAATCCATTTTGGTACTTTTCCACTATTTGATATTGTCTAGGTAGTTGGCCTTGACTCATGTTTATGTCATATAATATATTGAAACAACATTAATTATTCTACCATGATCTTATATGAAAATTTATTTATGTTATACTCATATCTTATTACTCTTTCACATTTTATTTTATGATATCATGTAATAACATAGATGCACAAGTTTAGCTTCATAATCATGTATATTCCCTTAATTGTATTTTTAGATAATCCATTTTGTATTTTTATTCCCCAATTAATCTCATATAGTTATAAGAGCTATAAATAATTTATGATATCATTATGGATAGTAAAATAAATAATTTTTATTTGAGTCTCACTTTGATAAATTATCATCCCAGTCATCCAAAGATACTAGGCCTTAAAATATTTGGGTTGAAATTGTTTCATATTTATGTTAAAAACCATGTAATAATAGGTGTAAAATTATTGGGTCTCCACAGCTATGAATTAAAAACCATACTCTTCTTAGAAAATATCTTAATCCTCTATCACTTGATCAACATATCCGCCCATATATTTGTTCGTCATTAAAAAAATTATATCTCCATGGTCAAGGATTTATTCTTTCTCCTCGAATTTTAGTTCTCCTTTAAAACAATGTTATGATTATAAAATAGATATTATATTCATTTTCAAATTCATATCATTGAATCATAAATATTTTTCCAAATCTCGTTCTTTTCATCATTACTAATTTGATATAAATGTATTGTGTACATGAAATCATAGATGGAGTTGGTGTCTTAGCCCAATATTTATATGTTATCTAAAATAAAATTTTTAAGTGAATGTGGATGTATCATTGTGGTAGTGTTACTAAGATTGTGTTAGTAAACTATAATGGATGTTTAAACATGACTAGTTTTATAATGATAGTGTACTGGTAGTACATTGGCTGCACTAGTAGTAACATGCATGCTTAGTGATAGTAGGAAATTATATTTTATCCTGATAGTAGAACATATTCATAATGAAATTATCATGACCTATTTCTTGAATTGGGAATCATTAAACCCAGAATTTCTCTAAATTTATATCGTTGGAGATCCATGGACTCACATAGGCCATCAACAGTGAGATCAATATCGAAAATAACGATAATGGAAGACTCATATACCCTTTTAAAAACGGAATTATGTAAGGGACTTGCACTTATACAGCCTTTGGTAACCACTAGTTTCTCTTATGTAACTTAATTTTACATTGACAAAACCATTGAATAATGTTCAATACATTTATGTTACTATTGAAAATCCTATGTTATCTTTACATAGGTGACATATTACCATTAAACACCTCAATAAATAACATTTTATAGAACTCAAATATATTGGTTACCCTTAAAACAATCTTGTGTTACCTTTACATAGTCTTTATAAATTGGTGGGTCCCGTTTAAATGCATTATCTTTACCCATAAATAATTAATTTAAAACCTTATATACAGAATATAATATATGTAATACTCTTATGCAGTATGTTCCCAACCATCACACAATGAATTCTATCTTTTACGGAAAATGTGGAATGTTTAAATTACAATTATTAATGCCCTAAAATTGTGTTCTATATAGGTAAGTAATGTTTTACCCTTACAAATCCCCAAATAAATGTATAAGGGTAATAAGAATCTTCAGAAACATTTATTTTCACAATAAAACATACAAAATCAGTATTTTACCTCCTTTTATTAAAATAAATTATTTAAAATAAATCAAGAGTTTAAAAATAAATATAAGGACCCAGCCTTAAACATTACATAATCTTGAATTTAATGAATAATTCAAATTGAGGATCATTTAGGGTTTAGAGTTTTATATAATTAGGCATGAAAATTACATTACATCTCAAAAATTTCAAAGTAGACACTTCTAATCTGTTTCAAATTTTTATAAAATAAAAACTCTGGAATAAACGAGTCATGTCTAGTTTCATGTTTCAGACAACATTAATTTTCCTTGATCCCATCCTTGACCCTATTCCACTTTATGTCTGGTGAAAAACATTTCAAAAAATTGGGATGAGCATAAAAAGCTTAGTAAGGGATACACAAGGAAGGAACACTGTTAGATTTTCAAAACAACAAGTTAGCCATGGATAATGTATCATAAGTAATAGTTTCCCCTTTATGAAGTAGTAAATACTCCTCACTGAATAAAAGATCATTGATTACCCATTTGTAACAAAAATATTTCCATAAAAACCATATAAAGAACACATAACATATAAAAGTTACTTGGGACATAAACAATCTTAATTGGAAGAGCCATACGATCGACTTCCACAAATATCACTAAATGGAATAGCCATACGACCAACTTACAAAACCAATGCTTTGGATGTTATAATGTAACCACCCATCCTGGTTTATCATGGCACCAACTGTTATATGGTTTATCACGTAGCCACCCGTGAAATGTCCAAGTACCATCATGACACATAAAATATTGAAAATATAAACATTTCACTAATAACATTTCATTTGAAATCACAAGAAGTAATTTGAAGATATTGAAGTAATCATTCCATTTTCATAAACCATTTAAAAATTGAATTTTGAATCAAGGTTTCCCATACAAATTTGAAGATTTTAATAGAAATATAATTTTAAAACATTAATTTCCATATAAATAAATATTCAAAACCATTTTTAAAACATGGAAATTAATGATAATGATTTAGAATAATAAATCTTTAAAACATTTAAAAATATATTTTAGTAAAAGAGTTTTTTACAAAATGAGAGACTCTTGAATAAAAAAATTGAGGAATAACATTTAATATAAACTTTATAATATCATGAGAATAAAGGGATTCATGATATAATATGACAAAGGACAGTATATACACAATATAACAGTGAATTGGTGCATATCAATGTGGAAGTCTCAATGGAAATGTAAATTGAGATGAAATCCATTATAAAGACGGTCTCCTTAAATTAAGGATAAATAAATCACACAATTATGTGTGACAATTATAAATACACCAAATATAAGTGGATATTATGTTTAAATCAATTTGAGGTCATTCACACATATTCATTGGATGACATATTCAAGAAGTACAAGTTTAACCCAAAGAATTTAAATTGGGTTAAGAAGTCCCTTTTAAAAATTTGAAAACCTAACGACATCAATTTAAAATTCAGAAAATGAGTTAATGAGATAAAAAGGGTATCACCTCACTTGGACATAAAATTTACATTAATAAGTATATATATGAACATATCCCAACATAATAAGATGTAAATTAAAAGGCATAACAAAAAATAAGTCTTTTAAAAAGAGGAGGGTGAATGGCTTCCTTACCAATTTGGTAACTTACAAAACATACACCACATGATAGAAGGACTGTAGAATGTAGATGTAAATACTGATAAATGAAATTATATTACACAAAGAGTAGAATAATGGGAATTACATACCCCACTCAAAGGAAATATTGAAAAATATAGCATGAATATCACAGGAATAAAAAGTGAGATAAAAACCCCTTACCCTGTTGTAATCAATCGAGTCGTATGACAACAAGATAATAACCACCAAAAAAATAACACAATTCCATGAATATAATTAAGATAATGATAATATATATCAATTTAAGTATACATTACACCACATGTTATAAATATGTGACAAAAAATGGAAATCTGACGGAATTAAAAGTGGGATTAGAAATCCCCTTACCTCATGTCCTAGTTGACTGTTTTGTTCCTTGTTCTTCATGAATAATAAAATAAAGTTACATTATACTTGATTAAGAAATTTTTTTGAGTTAATTATCCTTTTTATTTAACTTATTACCATGTTATAAACATTATTAAATCATTTAAGTTAATAATGATCGTTGGGTCAATATTTGGTACTTGAGTTAAAAAATGAACACCTTATAATTACAAGTAGTCAATGAGGTCAATATTCCATTATATCTAGAATTATATTCATGATTTAGATATAATATAAATCCTATATATATAGTAAATATATGTATTTATAAAAGTACCAAACATTTTGGATATAAGAAATGAAATGCACTGTTCATGGAGACGGTAAGCCGTACGTACGCATGAACGCTACTTTCATTTCTATTCTGTATTTAAATGTAGTTAAAACATAATTATAATCGGTATATTATAATTCCATTATAATATAATATATAATATCATTAAATATATCCTTTATACATCCCACATATTTAATTAACGAGTCTTATCACTTTGAGGGGGTGGTAGTCCACACTTCCTCAAATGAAATTATCGCCTTTACCCATTAAGGAAACCATAATGGTATGATATAAATGTAAAATACAGAAGATTAAAGAAAAATATAAACATAATATATATCATATAAGGATATATTTCCATCTTAATGGCCACCATGAAAGGCAATAAGAGATAATCGAACAATCATAATTTCATGAGGCGTTAGTTTTTCATCCACAAAAACAATATGTTCTTCACCCATTAGATGGAAGTGTGTGTATGTTTAGTTAAAATTATCCTCTTAACAACATCATAGTATATTTAGTATATTGTTGTTATTATAAAATAAAGGACTAAAAAGAGTTTAGGAGTTGGAGAATTAAAACAACAGAAAATAAGTTAAGAGGATCTGTTACCTTTTGTTTTGGAAACTTCCATAGGTTTGAACCAAAAGGACTACTTGAAGTATCTTATTACTAAGGTAAGGCTTCTACGAGGAGTAAAGGGATTTATGGAGCTTAATCGGGTAGAGGTTGGATGGGATAAAAGGCTTGAGAGTTGTGAGGAATTTGTTAGAAGTGGGGTCCTTTTATAAGGGGGAGGAGGGAATCTTTTGGAAAGTGTGAAAATATTATATTATTATATAATGATATTGGTTTTATAAAGTTCCAAAACTAATTAAAGTCTAATATAATATGACTAATTTTCAAACTGAAATCATCCAATAAGAATTTGATAGGTTTTGTATGTTATTTTAATATTTATAATCTTATTTATTTAAATCATTTTTTAATGAGGTATATATTGCATCATTATTGTGTAATAAATAATTTAATTTATTTGTTGTCTAAAAATTATAAAACAAATAACATGATTTAGGAAATCATTTTAAATTTCCAATGAATATTTACAGTCTAAAGGATAACTTATATAACCCCATGTAAAAATTAATTTACTAAAAGATATTTGTTTGTGTCTTTTTTTCCTTTATATTAAATTAATTAATCTAAAGTGTCATTATCACTCATATGTGGCTCCATGGGGTCCCAAAATAGATCCAAAGATTCCCATGTTTTGCCATGACTGATCCAATATGGTTAGTACAAGTTTTAAGGTAATTTGATATTATTATCTTATTTGTTTTTACCATGAATTACCCTATTAACCTTTAACCACGGTAAAAAAAAGTCAAAATCTACTATTCACCAAAAATTATATTCATCTTAGTGAACCAAATTTTACATAATAATAAAAAATATGTATGTTGGATTTTAGATATTAAATTCATAGAAGCAGTAAAATGTCATTTAAATGAAAAAGTCAGTTTTTTAAACTACTACTAAGTGGTTTCACTATTCATCAAAAATTGATGATCTTCAGAAAAATACCAAAAATTCAGACTAAGATATACTAGATATTCAAAATTCAAAATTTATGTCTATTTTACAAAATTAAAAACATCAAAGATGAATTAATTAATTTAAAATTAATTCTCGTTGTCAAAACAAATAGCATGTTTTTAAGAAACAATAACTATCAAAAGTTGGACACTTGTTTATGTCAAATTTCAAAGTGAAATTATTTACAATTACCTCAATTGGATTAAATGGATAAAATATAATAAAATTAAACTTTAAAACCAATAAAAAATATAATCTATCCATATAAATAAATTAGATTAAAAGGCGGTTTTGAATTAAAATACATTATTTTCACTATTCATTAAAAAACTGAATTTAATCAGAAAAATACCAATATTTTACCCAATGTGAATTTTGATGTCCTGGTTCTAATTAAGAATTTTATTTTATAAAAAATTACTTATAAAAGTGGCCCAAACAAGATTAAAAGAGGGTTCTCCATCAATAGGTGTTAAATCGACCTTTTACTAAGTATTATAGAATTCATTTTTTAAATAAGATTGATTCATATTTTAATCCCCTAACTTTTATTGGATAATTGTAAAAAGATTTATCAAACATATATAATAATATTTTAGTTATTTCTATTCATTCCTTCCAATACAATAGTTAGGCATTAACTACCATTTAATATAATTATATTATAATACTAGTGTGGAATGTAAGATTTCAAAGAAACTCGTTGTTGCGTATCGGGTACACCATCCAACATATCATACCCATTAATATAAAACTAAAACTTAATCCACAAATATTAAAAAATATTAAAATTTCATGTTCTTTATTTACCTAGGATGTTACAATAAATCAATTAATTCATGGAAAAATTATTAAAAACATAAAAAAATATGATGAGAATTTGAAAAAAAAAATAATGAAAATTTATAACATCCATTACCCCCTCAATTGAATAATTAATATACTCAATAATTGAATGTAACCATTAAAATAAAGTTAAATAGTATATATTTATTCAGATTTCAAATTAATTAAAAAACGAATATCAGTTTTTAATTAAACATTCATGTTCAACCAAAAAAATATCAATTCAACTTCAAATTATTCAATGTGTATTGAACTCATGTAATTTACTTTATACCATTATAAAAAGATGGATCCTATACTTATATAAATTTAAGAGTCGTAATTTGTTATTTTAATAAATGAAAACTATGATATACCACACTTTGAATTAAATTATTCCCTCATTACTCAGGGAAACAGATGCAGTTATAGTTACTATAAAAATATGAATACAAGTTCCTTTTCTATAAAATTTAAAAGGATAAACCATTCTATCTCTATATATAGAAAATTAAATTAACATATTGAGGACCTTGTAATAATGGTTCAGATGAATATAAGGATTATTTTTAGTAAGGATTTTCATTCAATATATTATATCTCAAATGTGTGGTTTCTCTCTAAATCATAATGCATGAGATACAAGTAAAATCTCAATAGAAATAATCGCTTCAAAAAGTTACTTCTCCCACAGCCCAAACTCAAATTAAGGTCATGTATAATGTAATTATAATCAATTTTGTACTTGCTTTTGAATATTATCTACATTTTAAATCTTATTTTTAAACTAAAATTTTAGATTGTTTTTCCTCTCTCAATTTTATTCTTATAATGAATCTCATGTCCACTACGAAGACCTATATAATAATAATCATAAGTGTGGTAATTTTGATTTTTTATCTCCCCAAGACAACCCATTATTACAATTTATTATTATTATTATTATTCACATAATATTGGAAAAAAATAAATGTGAAAATAATTAATCTTGAACCGTTCCCTATACAAAAAAATAATCCCCAAGCTTGTTCATTCCAATGTAATATATAATTTCATCCAAATAATCCATCACACCTACACATCAAATTTAAGATTTTATGCAAAATACGAGGACTATTGTTGGAATGAATATAAATGGATATTAAGGTGCCTCATTCCTAAAATGGTCATTAATTGAATCTATGGGTTAAACAAGGATCATTTCAAAAGTATGTCTCAGGGATAAAATATTATCAATAAAAATAAATCAACAATATTAAGTGTGAATTTTTATATTCATCACTTTGATATGTTCTTACAAAAGTATTAATATGTTGCATTCTCCAAGTTCTAAATAAAAATATTCTCAAGAATGAATTGAAAAAACACGGGTCTAGAAAAACATTGGGAATGAAACATATGAATTTTTATAATCACTCATTTCATGGATAATAATTACAATCCAATGTACACAAATAAAAATAAAATAATGGATGAAAATGGAATGAAAATTTCATCTATATTAATACACCATTTCCATCAAATTATGATTCATAAAATAAATACCTAAGATTAATTATAATAATTAAATTATTCATCTTACTCAATCAATATCATTAACAATTAAATATAAATCATGGAAGAATGAGACTACTAAGAAACTCATGTATCATAGTTATATTATGTTAAGTAAACAGGACTAAGTGCTATCAGGAAAATTTCTTTTTAATGATAAAAAATTGATATTAATAAAAACAGATAATTTTTATATTATGATTTTAATAATGATCACCCATTTCTAATGAATATATATTCATATTTCTTGTTTTCAAAACCCTTCATTTGGGATTATCATGCCTTCATCACTAAACAATAAACGAAAATTACTCATTAATAATAGAGATCAATTCAATAAAGGTATAAATGAATTTTCTAGGGGGGGGGTGTTGGATAATATTATAATCATAAATATAATTCATATGAATTTAATTTTAACCATATAATTCTAATATAAGTAGAATAAAATAAATATATGTGTTGGATTGATCCCCCAAGAGGGCCATGAGTATTGGATACCTATAGAAGGGTACAAAAATATTATCCAAAATCATATTATGCCAGGTGGTTCATTGATTTGAACTACCAACACTTATTTTTAAAATATTACATTCCTTCTTCCTTGTTACTAAGTATTCCATAGGCAAATTACACAAAATATACACCCATTACAATGAGATATATCATTCATAATTGTTTTAGAAGGATATATGATTCTACGTTATTAATATTTTCTTATTTTACAACATATTTGTCACACTATAGTGTTTTATATAGGTATGATGCATCAATGGAATAATAAAATGTAATGTTATAGTTTAATTACATTTTAACAAAAATTAGAGCAATAAGAATAAATATTAAAATATTCCCCTTTAATATAAGCATCATGTGCCTCTATTTACCCAGGAAAAACTACTTGAATCTCATCATGTACATCCTCTAGTGAATGTTCAATAATTTTAGAGAGATCCACATGTTATTTAATATGTGTAACTTCGTTTTCATCGTCTTTCTCCAAAGAAAAAATGAGTTGTCTAGAAAAAAAAATTTTAAAAAATGTTGCGTGATACTCAATTATGTTTCAATAAATGGATAATATTGAGTTTAATAAAATATTGTATCCCAATACTGGTTCAACACCAATGTTCTCTTTAGTATAAATATTCTCTGGGGGATGATATTTAAATGATAAAAGTAGGTAGTTAGGCTCTTCCATTTTCTATTCAAATTTCACTACATATATGGTTTGTTCTTCTCCAATGGAAATAGAATGATATAAATCTACTAAATATCAATTTTTTTGGTTGGTGATATAATATTTCACTTCATATACATTTAAAAAGTTATCCATTTATTTTTTTATCCTACATGAATTTTAGTAGTTAATTCATCATTATCTCTCTCCCCTTCTTCTTTATGGTGGGACTAGATATTGATATTTAGATGGTTCGCCTATATATATTATTTAACAATGTAATGCACGTCCTATATATTTTTAGAAAATAATGTAGGGACCAATGAAAATTCTTTTTTTTCCTTCACCATGTTATAATCATCCTTGATTTGATTAAGAATTCACATTTCTTCATAAATCAAGAGACATGCATCTTGTCCAATAAACATCTTGCTAAAAACAAACGAGCTATAATCAACACTTCTGTGAAAGGATTCCTTGTAATATTCAACCACTTGTCCTTTCATGTTAGATTTATTAGACCTTGAATAATAATAATAATTTCAATATGTAAAAGAATGTATATATATTCTGTAATTTTTTAGAAAAAATCGAGAAACTATATATTAAATGTTATCTAAATAGTGAATTAAAAAATTATTAGATACTCAAAAATGACATTGAGTTTTATAATTTTATATATATAGTTTTGAAAAGGATACTAATTTTTTCCTTGTGTAGAAAAATGACTAACTGCGGTTTCTCACTTTAGGAGGTTCACAATGGTTCCCTCTATAATTTAATTCACTTATTATTTGTCTTTTGTATTTTAAATGTTTTGAGAATGAAAAAAAATATTATATAAATAGAAAGATAATTAAAATATCATGTAGAATAAATATAAAATGAATTACGGAAATTAAGGCCTTAGTCCTAGGGTTGGTCACTAGTGTTCCTTTATTATTCACTATACTATTTTACAATTCATTTATATAATCTCATTCATGAATAAATAGCCATTAAGTTATTAAGTGTGAAATATTTCATTCATTGTTGAATCCTTTATCATTCCAAACACCTCCTCCTCCTATAAAAATGGTTAATGACACACATCAATTTAGATTGTGGAATCTTCGAGGAAATGACTCCTATATATGTTATTTGATCTATTGGAAAACATTAACTACAATATTTGAGGAGATGTTTTCTAATTGATGTGAGGGAAAAATATTAAGATAATAATACATATTAAATTGAGAGTCATGCCATGTTGTATTGTCTCTACACCCATACACTTCTCTCACATTCACTGTAAATATAAATAAAGAAAATTGAATTTAAAATAATTATCCAAATCCCCACAAAACATCCTCCTAATCCATGATTTATGTTAGTAACTCACTTTAATGAGTGTAAATGATCCTGTTGGAAAAATATATAAAAAGGAATATAAAAAATGAAATAGAATATATTTTTTAACAAATGTTCTAGTATATTAATAACATTAGAAATTAACTAAGAACTACACTATCTCGGACTTAAATAGTAGCCTCCTCCCAATTGAGTTACTGGTCATCCAAATCATTATCATCATCCTTCCCCATTATTATCAGATAGAGGAATATATCTATCAATCTGCATTATAATTTTAATAATATATCAAGATTCAAATATTTATTGTTGTTTCCTATGTATCTATTTTCCTTTAAAATTTCCTCTAATTATTAAATGGAGAGAGTGCACATTTTGAATTCTTTATCTTTGTATATTAATTTGTTTACCATATCTCCTTTTTTATTCATTCTTATTTTAAAATAAATTCATTGTCTATGTGGCATAATGCATGGGAGTGTGAGTCATAATACAAAATCTGTTCCTCTATATGAACATCCAATTATTAGTGTGTGGTGGTGGAGGTTATATGGTGGTAGTTAAATAGTCGTGGTGGAACCAAGAATGAAATATCAAAATATGCTGGCGGTAACAAGATGTATAATGATAGAATAACTTGGTTGTAATAGCTTAGTGGATGAACTGGAGATAACATTCTTGTGAAGTTGTACTACAAAAATACAACTCATTCCAATGGTATCATGTATGTACAATAATGATAGCATGATATTATTCATGAATAGGGTTTAATTAGACTCCTATGAGATCCCTAATGATAAAAAATGATCTCGTTCCTCACAATAATATTACATTGTGGGATTGATCTAGGATGATAATATTATGGTGGATTCTTCTACCCTTATATAATTAAAACTATATAAGGGTCTTACCCTTATATAGACTTTGGAAACCTTAGGTTACCCTAACTTGTCTTAATTATTCCTTTGTGTAACATTTAAGTAACTTATATTACTTTTATAAAACAATTAATTTGACTAAATTTCCTTTATATATGTGGCATCTTATATTTACACAACCCAATATTTACCATTATGCAGCACTAAAATGTATTGGTCACCCGTAAATAGATCCAATATTACCTTTAAATAGTTTGTGGAAATTTATTGGTTCCCTTACACAATGTGGTATAAACCCTTACCCAACACCTTTCTACCCTTACATATTAGATGCACACTATTGAATACCCTTACACCAAGTGTTCCCTACCATTATGAAATGTTATCTTACCTTTATGAAACCATAAGAATATTTATTTTACCCTATTATAGCACCATAAAATCAAGATTGTTTTAATAAAAGTGTCTCTTATGATTACCAAACCCCAATACCATGTGTAAGGCTAATCAACAACATAAAAAATTTTATTATATCAAAATTACAAAATCATTTCAGATCACTTTATTCAAAACTAATTATTCAAATAAAAATGACCGATATTTATATAAATCAATTAATTTATGGGGAAACTGATTAAAAAACATAAAAAATTCAGTATAAAAATGTAAATTGTTTTTCATATAAAGAAAAAACATCATGAGTCATTCTCTATTTAGCCTATTCTAGTTCAATAAATGATATAACATATAACATTGATTTATAAAATCTTATCCACTATTCATATTCAGTAGATGTTTTATGATGGTCACATGATATATCCCAATATTTTTAAGTAGAAGATCATTTTCCCTTTAATTGTATCATAAATTTGGTCACCAATGCATAGGAATGTATAGGAAAAATGCTCATTGGGTTTTCATCCCAGTTTAGATCCTAAATATTATTGGAGAAATGGATTTAATTCATGATTTACCACCTAAATTTATTGATATTCATAAAATTTACATGTGTTTAAATTGTTTGAATATATAAAAAAACATATTATTATTATTTATTTTGAACATATCAATCTATAAGTAGATGGTTCCAATATAGAGAAACCCATTTGTATTATTGATCAATGTGAAAGGGTTTTATTTGGGGAATTCATTCCAATGATTAAAATTCAGTGGAAATAAAGAAAAATACCTGAAAAACATATAATAAATTTTCAAAATAAATATCATTGGACATTCTTATTTCCTCATATGTATTACATAATATTCGTGAATATGTCTATCTAGATGTTGGGGAGTTTATGATGGGAATTATCGTCTATGTTTTTAATTACACTTAATTATGTTTTATATAAGTGCTAATGTGGTGTTAGTTTGAATCATAATTTTAAAAGAGGAATTTAGAGAAAAAATTGAAGAACTAGAAAAGAGAATAGCGGTAGGTGCTTCATTAGGTAATCAATGGTTTGTTACATGGTTCCTTGTAGTGATTAGTGTTTTAATAAAAGGTTGTATCATTATAATTCAGTATGTGATGTCCTTGTATAAGGAATCCAAGAGAAAACCTATTTATTATAAAATTGTAAAATTGATATTAAACTCAAATAACTAACCTATTTAAAAATTTGTTTTTTTATTTCTTCTTTCATTTCCTTCGAAAATTTATCCTTGCTTACACCCAGCCTCCTCTCATTCTCTCCATGGAAATCCTCCTTCGATGCTTGAGCTTATTAGATTTCAATGTACTGTGGAAAATTGTTATTGACAAGATATATGTAGTAACTCCTCTAATATCTTTAATCATTTGGGTTTCTTATAGAATCAACTCAAATATTTAGATTCCTCTAATCTATGTTTTATTAATCATTATTTTTATTCCATGCTTCTTCCACTAGTACATTATTGTAGTTATGATTTAGTTTATATAACAAACCATCCATGTTTCCTTATATGGATTTCATCTATTCCTTATGAATGTTTGTAATCCATAGATTTACCAATTATATGTTAATTTAAAAATCATACAGTGGATTAGAATTTATACTATGGGATATGAATTCAAAATTAGTTCAACATTTGGTGGGTGACCCCTTCTTCAATCTCATCCTATTGAGGTGTTTAGTATTGTAATTATATGGGATGGAGAGGTATTTACTGTAACATAATTATTTTTTTTATAAAAAATGATGTTTTCCTGAATCGAAACTTCAAATGGATTAATTTTATCAAATAATGTTAAAGCTATTGATTATTTTTTTTGTAACATGACTTTATTACGTTGTTATAAATAAATTAATTATTCTTGTTTTGAATGAGACCGTGGAATTGGTTACGAATAGTTTTGATATAATTCATTAACACCTTGAAAGGTAGTTAATATTAATCATCATTACCATATATTGTTTTCATATTCAGACTAATACGATAAAATTGTAATTCAATTATATTTATTAATTCATAATTTATTGTATTTTTTTGGAAATGAAGAAATGATTAAGCATGGGTACCCCAACTACCCATTAACAAAAATACCTTAAGAAATGGGACTTATTTGTGTGAGTTGATGTTTTTGTCAATGGATGTTTTTAATGCATGTCAATATGTTGATAAAGAAGAAATAACATGGATGATAATGATAATTTATTTATTATGAATCCAATTTTATTGAATAATATATATAATTAATTATGTCTAATCCAATTAAGTGAATTAAAATTGGATAACACATCATCGAAGTTCTATTTGAAGATTTTTGACATTCCATAATTAATTTCCCACTATGATGAATATTTATAATTATTGATATACATATCATCATGGAATGTATGAAATATGATGGTGGATATAGTAGTATTATCATCTATATTAGAAGAGTTTTCTGAGAAGAGACATTTTTTCCTTTTACAATAATATCATCTAGATTTTAGGGAATTAAAATATGTGATGTGAGCTTCAATGGAAAGAGATTCGGTAAAGAAACATCTTTTCCATGTAATTTTATTATTTATATGGAATTATTACGAGTATGAAAAAATTGATGGAGCTTGATTCTGAGGACCGGTGTGCCCATAATGAAATTTGGAACTTTTTTAAGGTATGTTCAGTAAATGCGTGCGGGTCATTTTCAATCTATTGAGCCAATGCTCGGATTAAAAATATGAGAGGTCGGTTGAATCTTCAGCACCGTGATTTTGTTAAGAGAGGATTCACTTCAACAACAGTTGGTCATCAGAAAAAGATATGTTTTGAAATTTAAAAGAATAATATAATAACTAAATTTAGTTTTTTTTTCTTTTTTTTCATTTACACCATCAGACAAGAATTGGTGGTGGAACCAATGAAATGTCAAAACATTAATTGGATTGACCACTAAATTCTTGTAACCACACCATTGGAATTAATAAGGATCCGTAATTAAATGAAACCAATTAATTCCACGTACATTACTCAGCCTCCCTCTATTTTATTTATATAGAGCATGGGAATGAGTGTTGGCGTGGCTTCACCAAGAGACTAAGATCTCGAAAATGTACCATGATGCTAAAAACTAGGAGGACAAAACCAGTTATAGAAAGTAGTGATGAGTTCCACCGAATCACGAACCAAAAAAAAACGGCTCCTCTTCAAGTGTGGACATTCTTCAATGAATCATGAGGTAGGTTTCATTTCCTCTCTAAATTCAAGAGTTGTTTTAATATAACCCAACCATCTTTCTATCAATATAAGATAGAGGGCATGTTCCAAACGAACAAGGCCTAGATTCTCCACATTTTGTTGGATTTTCATTGCATTCATCACGAGCATTTATATGCAGGTTGGACGAAACCCAAAAAAATGGGTGATGGTGGCAGCTGGTAAGGGAGGGACTCCTTGGAGAAAGAGGTGTGACATCACGTGATATCAGAGAAGAAGTCCATGGCCATCACCACAATGGGTGAAGACAACTGTTGACTCGGGATGGCCATAGAAGGTTGGGCGACGTGGAATAGCGTGACGTAGGAGAGGGGGTCATGACATATTTCTGCAGTAGACATCAGAGGCAGGCACCCACCGGTCATGGGAGGAGGCGAGTGGTGCTCCGTCGTGCACCGATGAATACAACCACGGATTAGATTCCACAACATAGGGTCATGAACCACTCCCTACAGGTCCCACGTGTGACTTCGCGATGCCCCATGACGCCACCTCAGAAATTAAATGGCTAAGCCCATTTAGGAAAACTGGGGGGAGGGGGGGATCCCCTTGTGCTAGCAAGGGTGGGCCACACTCCAATGAGCCACACCTCTAGTAGGCTGCGACGCATACAGGATGGGCAAGGCCAGACTAGACCCAGAACCTTCTGGGTCAGGTCAACCCGAATCAGGTCAGGCTGGGTCGAACTGGACTCGAACCCTTCCAATCCCAATTTCTCTAAAATAGCCATAACTTGTGAACTGGGTATTTGTTTGAAGAAATTTCAACTACATTGGGATTCATGGTGGGGAATTTTCCATTTTGTATACTCCACTTGAGTTTTGGAGAATGTTGGAGTATGACCGAGTTGGATCGAACTTGAATCCAACCGGGAACGCGGTAGTAAAACACATATATGTCACTGAATGTGCATCCAATTGTTTCCTTGTCTGTCGCATTTGAACCCTTACCACCTAGTAGCCTTTGGGATACTTATTTTTTTAGATTTATAGAGACTAAGGTACAATCAATGGCTTGATTCGTGAATCCTCCTGGAATCAAGCATGCTATGTACATGAATCCAATGGAAGGATGTAACGTAAAGAAAGAACACTGATCTTATTTGGTCAACGACTATTGATACTATGTGGGTCATCGCTAGAGATCCCGTGTGAGTCAGTATCTATCGATACTGTGTGGGTTACAACCTAGCGATCCTATGAGGGAAAGAATCTATCGATCATGTGTGCGTCAGCAGCAGAGCCTCTTGACCGAATAAGATGATCTTGATTTAAAACTAATCACCTGTACATCTGTACATGAGTTATATACCAGGTGTGAGCTGAGACATTACCTTTTTGGTACTTTTACCTTCATTGTTTTACCTTTATGGGGATATATATTTTGTACTTTTACCTTCATGGTGTTTCCTTTGTGGTACTTTTACATCTGTGGTGTTACAATCATGGTTTTACCATTATGGTATTCATCCCTCGTGAATTAGTTGTGATAAAGTATTAAAATATGGATCCTTATGTTTCATCATGTATGAGATGAGTATATCTTGATAACATAGGTATATGTATAGGCACATATCTATATAGTGTTGATGACTACATCATTCTTTGTGTTTGAGGTCTTTCTTTGTGGTTTATTCTTTGCAGAATTTTGGGAGAACTATGGGGCTCCATGGGTCCCTACTAAGTATTTCTATATTCACCCATTTATAGTATATGCCCACAACTTGTTGTGTCTTGTGAGGATGACCGATATTGTTGATCTAGGCTAAGGGAGATAGGACTGGATGGTGGTCAGAGGTGGACAATTTGACGTGACAAGTTGCAGTGACTACTGATCATGAGATGTACTAACCCATCATGTATGATCCTTGGTGGGAAATCCAGGAGTTTTTTTTTCTATTTTTAGTTATACCTATACTTTTCAGTTGTCCTTTTATTCCAACCCCTTTACTTTAATTAACTTTTTTACTATAGCATTTTACATCATGGTTTCTTCTTGTTGTGTTGTTGGATTTTTTGTTTATACAGGTTTAATGGAAATGCCTTCCCATTAATGGAATACGTCTTTTTAGTGCCAGTTTCTAGCCCATGGCCTATAGAATGTGGGCTTGTGTTAGTCACGACATGGTTCCCGGGGGACGGGTCATGACGATGTGGCATTAGAGGAGTCAGTTCTACCAATGATCTAGGACTCCGATATTTTCTTTTGGGAAATAGTGTTATGTTTTATGAGTGTGGTTTTAGTTGTGGGTGTCCAGTGATGGTTCATCGACTGACGTATCCAGACACCAGGACATTGAATTCTGATTTCTAACACAGTGCATGAAAACAATGATTGCATATTTTTTTTGAAATGTTTTTCATTAGATCTCTTTGAGTCAGCTCACAAGGTATAACTTATTGACTGTGGTGCACCTATTTTTTAGGATTCCACCATGTTGATAGCTAGATATGATTTCCATGAGATAACACAATTACGGCCGCTGAGAGATGAGGCTTCGGTGTAGGGCCCTCTAACTATGTTAGCATCTTCAGGTGGTGCCCCAGTAGCACAACGACCCGTTGGGTAGAAAATTACACTAGCCCAACCAATAGAGTGTGCACGTGGACTAAGAACATTTCAAGGTACTCAGTGGAAGAGACCTCCATGGATATGAGTGGTGACAGATTTTCAGGATGCTGAGGAGTGGCTTGAGATGGTGGCAAGGGTTTTTTGCTTAGTTAGGACAACTGCTGATCTGATAGTGATCCTAGCATCCAGTAATTCATAACGAGTAGTAGGGAGATAGTAGAGTATAACAATATAGTTACAAGACCAGGTGACCCTCACTTGCGTATACTTCTAGGGCCTTTTCAGGGTAGAGTTCATCCTAGTTACATTATGCTCAGTACGTATACAAGAGTTCTTGCACATACATCAGAGTGACCTGACTGTGGGCCAGTGCTCAGTGAGGTTCACTGATATCTCATGCTACTCCACTGACATAGTTTGGGACCCTTTATATATGGTTCATACATTTGACCAGGGTCTTCTATGGGAGATCAGAGCATCGATGATATCACTCAGCATTCTGAAGCAGGATGGGGTGCTAGAGCGAGTGCTTTTTGTGGAGAGATTCTTAACTGAACAGACACTGATATCGAGAGCCACCACCAGATATCAGGTACTAGAGTCATCCACATGATTTAGTATATGGATTACACATGGGCCCATATTGGCCAATCCTTATGGTGGACGACCACAGGATACCGGGTCAGAGGTGTAGGGATCCCAGGACAGAGGAGGACAAATGAGGAGCAGACAGTGCTACTCATGTGGTGGGAAGGGTCACTTGGCCCACAAATACCCAAAGTTCTATAAAAATGACCAAAAGAGGGTCAAGGGACCTTTGAGGTAGAGGGAGAGGTTTGAGCGAGGAGGTTCGCAGGGTGGAGGATGTGGCAGAGGTGGTGTTCATGCAGCAGGCAGTGGGTGGTGATTCGAGGTTCTACCGCCAGCACCTCCTGGTGGTCCACCCCGAGCACTAGGAGGATGCGGGCTGGGACTATATCAGCTCCAAGAAGCTAAGTCCTATGACCATAGAACTCCATAGGTAATTCTAGGTATGTTATGTTTCTACTCCACCTTAGAATCAGTACTTATATACACTGGTGAGAGTCACTCTTTCATTGCCATGACTCTTATTCGGAGCATGGAGATTCCGATGGAGCCATTTGATCCATCCTTAAGGCTAGAGACCCCTACCCGGTGGGGGGAATTAGTTGATTACACACCGGTTATAACATGTTTAACATACTCTAGGAGATAAGAGCTTCGATTTGGATCTTCTAGTAGCGGCATCGAGGCCTTATGAGGTTATCTTTGGTATGGACTAGTTATCCACAGTCCATGATCATATTGACTTTATTAGGCCAAAGTGTAGTGTGTCCACGAGGCTGGGACCATGCTTTCCGTAACCCGTGAGGAGGGAACCTTATCAGCATAGGATAGAATTTCCCAGAGAAGGGTTCAACTGATCACTCATCAGATGGCTAGCCATACCCTTAGGGCAGTTGATGGGGTGAGTGTGAGCTATCCTATAGTGGTGGAATATTACGTCGATGTCTTTCATGATGACGTACTGGGACTACCTCTACCAAAAGATCTAGACGTCTACAGAGAATTGTACCCTAGGATGACATCTATATCTACACAAGTATATCAGATAATCCCCATGGATATTCATGAGTTACATGTACTGTTGGAGGACTTACAGAGGGAGGGGTTCATAAGGCCCTGTGTTTCTCCTTGGTAAGCCCTTATTTTCTCGGAAAAGAAGGAAAATGGGAGTTTGAGACTCTGTTTAGACTATCATAGCCTGAGCCAAGTGATCGTGAAGAACAATTATCCTCTTCCTAGGATTGATGATCTCTTTGATCAGTTGAAGAGAGCTCGATGATTTTTGAAGATAGACCTCATATCCAGATATCATCAGCTCATGGTATGAGATGAGGATGTGTAGAATATGACCATTAGATGTCAGTATGTCCACAATGAGTTCTTGGTTGTGCCATTTAGTGTGAAAAACTCCCCTACAGTGTTCATGGGATACATGAACATGATCTTTCAGCCAAACCTTGATCGCTTTGTGGTGGTCTTCATAAATGACATCTTGATATACTTGGCATTGGATGAGGAGCATGCCAATCATATGCTGGTAGTTTTGGATACACTCTCAGAGCACTAGATTTACGGTAAGCTCTCAAAATTGTAGTTTTGGATACGGGAGGTCCACTTTCTTGTACAGGTTTTCTCGAAATATGGAGTTGCAGTTTATTTATAGAAAATATAGGTAGTGATTTCTTGTGATCCACCCAGGAGTGTGACCAAGGTGCACCGTTTTCTGAGATTTGCTGGGTACTACCGGTGATTCGTACCCAAAATTTCCAGAGTTGTGGTGCCCTTGACAGCTTTGACAACGAAGGGAATTCCTTTCATATGGATGGGGAGATGTTAACATATTTTTCAATAGATGAGGCAGAGACTGACAAGTTCCCCCATCATGAGACTACCAGAAGAGGGAGTTTGTTTATGTTGTGTACTATGAAACATCAGGGACTAGACATGGTTGTGTCTGGATGTAGGAGAGAGTAGTGATCACGTATGGTTCTTGACAGCTGAGAAAACATGAGAAGAACTACACTACCCAAGACCTAGAGTTAGAAACAATGTTCTTCGCCATGAAGATGTAGTGAAAAATCTTGATGGGTGAATGTTTTACACTCTACTCTTATCAAAAGAGTATCATGTATATATTCTCACAAAATGACATGGACCTGATTCAATAGTGTTGGATAGAGTTCATCTAGGTCTATGACTTCATGATACACTACACTCTTGGGTAGGGAAACATTGTGGCTGACACAATCAATAGAAGCTCGGGTTTACAGCGACTGAGTGAGGCAATTGAGAAGCTAGCCACGTTGTAGATATTTTTTGTGGATAAAGATGGGGAAACTTACCTCTAGTCTATGACTATCACTCCCCCACATCATTAGCAAGTTTGTGTGGCACATCTTGGGAACATTGACTCCAAGGCCAGAAGTTCCCATATATCATTCGGACATGCACCTGATGGATTTTATGATGGTGGGGAGCACATCATCCATTTTAGAGGATGAACCATGGTATCCGTGGCACTACAGGAGGAGTTGTTGAGGATTTTCCATACGCCCCACTGGTGTCAAATCCTGGTGTGGAAAAGATGTACTAGTTCCATCACTATCCGCATTGGTGGAAAGGGATGAAGAAAGTTGTTGCATAGTTTGTTTCACGATGCCTCACTTGTCAACATGTGAAAGTCGAGATTCAGGTTCCAAATGGATTAGCACTGCCACTAGAGGTACCTGAGTGGCTGTGGGATTGTATCTCCATGGACTATGTGATAGGGCTTCCACATACATCTAGGGTACATGATTCCATATTGGTGATCATTGTTCAACTCACTAAGTCTGCCCACATTCGACCCATCAGAGACCAGGGATCAGTAGAAGGATTAGGATGCCTTTATGTACAAGAGATTATTTGACTCCATGGGGTTCCATCAATGATAATATCTAACCATGATGCATGTTTTACATCCTAGTCATGGAAGGATTTACAGTAGGCATTCAGGACTCAGCTATGTTTGAGCACTGCCTTTCGTCCTCAGACAAATTGTCAGAAGGAGCGAACCATTTAGAGATTAGAGGACATTCTTTGTTTTGAATACTTTATTTTGGTTGCAGTTGGGATGATATCTTTCTGTTGGTGGTGTTTTCATACAAAAACATTTATCACTCCACCATCGGTATGGAACCATTTTAGGCCTTGTACGGTTGACCATGATAATCACCTATATGCTAAACAGAATAAGGGGAGTCATCACTTCTGGGTCCAGAGTTGGTACGGGCTACCACTAAAAAGAAGCATGCCATCCAGGAGCGGATGAAGACTTCATAGATTATGACAAAAGTCATATGAAGATAAAATATGAAGACCTTTGTAGTTCGAGGAGGGAGACCATGTATTCCTACGAGTCTCACCTCGATGAGTTTTGCAGAGATTTGGTTGGGGCGACAAGTTATATCTGAGATTTATCAGACCTTTTCAGGATCTCCCTGAGTGGGAGAGGTGTCGTATGACCTGGATCTTCCCCAACTGATTCACATAGTGAATGATTTCATCCACGTATCTCAGTTGAGGACATACGTGCATGAATCATATCACATTATCGACCATGGAGAGCTGGATGTTGAAGATGGGGGGATGTTTTCCGAGGTTCTAGTGGTGATTGAGGATCAAGATGACATGGTCCTTCTTGGATGATTGATACCTCTGGTGCACATTCAATGAAAGCACGAAACATCTAGGAGAGTACATGGGAGTGGGAGGCTTGGATTCATGCTCAGTACCCCGATAAGTTTCTATAGTCGATGTTGTGGCTTTCGGTGAAGAAAATCACTAAGGTGGGGAGAATTTAATGTCCCAAATTTTCTATGTAATATTTTTATTATATGTATTTATTACTTTTCTGCGAAAATTGATGGTGCATGATTCTGAGGCCTGGTGTGCCTGTAATGAATTTCTGAACAATCTTAAGGTATGTTTATTAAATGAGCAAGTGATGTTTTCAATCATTGGAATTGTGGATCAGATTAAATATCCGATAGAACCATTGAATCCACAGCACTGAGATTCAATTATTGGAGGATTAACTTCAACAGTAGTTGGTCAGGAGAAAAACATAGATTTTGGACTTTTAAAAGAATAAAAAAAATAACACTGTTGTTTATTTTTTTTTCTTTTCCTCCAACGGAAAAGTGACAGTGGCAGGAACAATGAAATGTATATCCATAAATTGGATTGACTCCTCAATTCTTGTAACCAAACCATTAGAATTATTAAGGTTCTTTAATTAAAATCACCCCTTAATTCCATGTGTGTTACTCAACCTCACCCCTTCCGTTTTATATGGAGCATGGAAAGGAGTGTTGGGAAGACTTCACTAAAAGATAAAGATATGAAAAAGTACCATGACACCAATAACATGGAGTACATAACCAGTTCCAGCAATTGGGGAAAATTTCCACCAAATTATGAACCGACGAACATCGACTCCCCCTCAAGCACATACATTCTTCAATGAAATTTTAGTTATGGTTTATTTCATGTCTATGTTCAAGAGTTATTGTATTATTATTCTACCCTTTGTCTATCAAAATAACGCCAAGGGTTCTGTCCAAAAGAAAAAGGACATGACCATCAACCTTTTATAAGAATTTTGGTACCTTCCTCGTGATAATTTTTATACAGTTTGGATGAAACCTGTAATGAATGGTGATGGAGTTGGCGGGCAATGGTCATCCATGGAGGATATAGTAGTGTTCCATCACACACTATCGGTGAATAAGGCCACGGCGTAGCCGCGGTGGGTGAAGACAACACTAGGCTCAGTGTGGACACAAAATGCAAAGTTGCACATAACAGCGCACTGCTGGAGAGAGGGTCTTGTCATATTACCATGGCGGACAGTGGAGGCCAGCACTGGATGACTATGGGCGGAGGCAAGCATCACACCATCATGCACTGCTGAAGATATTTGAGGATTGGATTCCATGACGGAGGGCCAAGATCGTCTCCCTACAGGTCCAGCGGGTGACCTGGTGGCACCCCATGGCACCGCCTCACAAAGAGAACGACTAAGGCGGTTCGGGAAAACCAGGGGGGTTCTCTTGTGCCAGAAAGGGTGGGCCCTACTCTAGTAGGCCACCCCACCAGTAGGTCTCACCCTTTGTGGTCCGTGATGCATGTACCTAGTAGGTGGAGCCCTGTACGGGTCAGGCCTTACATGCTAAGCGGGCCGCGCCCCTTACGGGATGGGTCATGAGAGTCCAGTGGGCCGCGCCTCCATGGGCCAGGTCGGGCTGCAGCCCAGCCCCACTTGGCCGGCCTAGGCCCATTCAGGCCGAGCAGAGTCAGAACTAGACTAGATTGTGTCTGTATGACTGGGTCAGACCAGACACACACCCATCTAGGCACAGTTTCGATAAAAGAGCCATAACATGGGAACCGGTCCTATGTTTGATGAACCATTTGTGGTGCTGGGATCTATGGAGTGAGACAGACCTCTTGGAATAATAAAATTGAGTTTTGGAGAATGTTGGAGTATGGACGGGTTCAATTGAACCCAAATCCAGCCGAGCCCTCAGTACTAATACACTTATAAGTCGCATACCTAACGTCTGATTGACGCACTGTCTTTCCTGTTGGAACCCTTAAAACATGCCGGTCCTTTTGGATAAATAATTATGGAACGTCATAGTGGTTTAGGTATGAATGATTTCTTTAGTAGAGGATCCTCCAGGAATCAAGCGTGCTAGGTATGGGAATCCAGTGGTTTGTGGTAATGTGATGAAATAAAATCAATCCTATGTGGGTCATCATCTATCGATCCTATGTGCGTTAGTGCTAGAGATCATGTGTGGTTCAGTATCTATCGATCCTATGTGATTCACCACCTAGAGTTCCTATGTGTGTTAGCATCTATCGATCCTGTGTGGGTCAGTAGTAGAGAAGCTCTATAGAATACGATCATTTATATTTACGACAAATCTATTTTACTTCTGTACTTGAATTATATTCCTAGTGTGAGTTGATTATTTAAAATTTTGGTACTTTTACCATCGCGGTGTTACCAATTTGGTGTTACCGTTGTGGTAATTTCACCTTTGTGGTGTTACCTTTGTGTTGTTACCTTTTTTTGATACCTTTTTGGTGTTACCTTTTGGTACATTTACCTTCATGGTGTTACCTTAGTTGTATTCTTCCATCATGGATGAGTTGTGCTAATGTCTTAAATGTTGGTTCCTTTTGTTTACTTATGTATGATATGATTATATCTTGATAACGTAGGTATATGCATGGGAATATATATAAGTTAAATTAATGACATCTTCCTAAATTTTTTTTTAGGTCTTGGGTTGTGGTATACCCTTTTTAGAACTCCGAGAGACCTTTGGTGGTCTTGGGGTCCCTACTGAGTGTTTTTATACTCACCCATGCATGGGATATGCCCGCACCATGATTTTTCTTGTGCAGAAGAAAAACAACATTGATCGAGGCTGAGGGTGCTAGGACTGGACGATGCATAGAGGTGGACCATTTGATGTGACATGCTGTAGTGACTACTGATCGTGAGTTGTACCTTCCCATCTGGTAGGATCCTTGGTGGTTGATCCCAGAGATTTTGTATCTTTTCATTTGCTCTTTTACTTTTCAATTGTGCCTATTATTCCAGACCCTTTACTTTCAATAGACTTTTTTCTACAACATTTTACTTCGTGGTTGTTTTTTGTTGTGTTCATGGATTGTGTGTTTTTACAAGTTTAAAGGAAATGCCTTCCTGTTATAGGGATACACATTTTTTGTGCTAGTTTCTAGGCCCTGGCCAATGGAAGGTGGGCTTGGGGTAGTCATTGCACGGGACCCAGGGGACGAGTTGTGATAGTATGCGAGAAATGAGCTTCCATGAGTAATGGTGTTCAACCTCGTGATGTCTTCTATGCTTCTATAGACTATGATTCTAGAGACTATTTTGTATTTGTATAATAATTTATGCATTGAGAATCTATATAATTATATTCCATGACGTTATGATAACTTTATTCATGAGGTGCACCATAATCCCATGAGTGAAGAGTAATATTCCATAGAATAAGTTTCTATGATACATTCTTCAATGAGTTTTGATGACTTTGAATATAAAGGGCCTGGATATTTCATGAGTTTAAGAACATCCATTCCATGAGGATATAAATTGAGGATGAACCATTATAGAGTAAATAAAAAGTGTCCAAGAGTTACATGGTAGGTGGAGCTACCCTATGGGTAAAATAGATTCTGGATTAAAGATTTATCAAAGAACATAGAATAATGAACCACTGCACATAGGAATATAAAATCAAATAATGAAAAGAGTTTTTTTATTTAATTTTTGGTATATCATGATAAAAATAATCATAATTGTTTAAAAAAATAATGGAAGAATAATAATATCATTTGATGTTGTGGAGAACATATGATGTTCTAATATAGGAGATTCCAAGTTTGATAGAAATAATAATGAAGCTTTTATTTTATCCTTGATTTAGGAACATAGAATGATCGAATGAATGTATTTGTTATATCTCATCCATGATTTTATATATGTGTTGCATGATTTTTATGAGGCTGAAGGAATCTGTGAACATAGTACTATGCATCATATATTTTTATATTCAAGGTGAGATTAATGTCACATATTAATCTCTGAAAAATGATGAAGGATTGGTATTTTCAAATAAATTAATGAGGTAAAATTTCATGATTAATGTAGGGTGATTGAATATAATACTTTTAGGAGAAGTGGAATATAAATTAAAATAAGATTTTCCATTAATTTTAATTTATGGAGGTATTAAATATAAGAAGGATTTATTGGAATATCTCTTGACACAAATAGAGTTTCCACAACTGAAGAATGATTATCCAAACAAAAACTCATGATTCTACTTATTGTCTAACTACATATATATATATATATATATGAAATTATCATTGTGATATGAAAAAGTTGATGTTGATAAATGGGGAAGAAGATTTTGTGAGGCTTGTACGAAGGAGGGGTTCATGACATATTTCAGGTATATCTAATTTATCACACTTGTAATTACATGTTCTTAATGTTTGTGAACGATCATGGTTGGAAGGAGGAGTTTATAAGAATAACACCTACAATTACGTAAAAATTTATATAGTTAAATTTTTCTTTCAATCTATATGTTTTTTTGTATATTATAAATAATATGAATTATATGGATCTATTTGAATATAATGATGTTTTATTTCCCAATTTTTTTAATTAAAAAAAATCATTATAACTCAAAATATTTAATTGACATGGTATATTTAATGAAAATTAATGATAGTAATAATAATAAAGGAAAATAATGCTTTAAATATTTAGAATTATATATATATATATATTGTAGGTCAAATGGAATGTGATATTGATGAGTTATGTTCTACACTATTATTCTAGAAAGAGTATCACAGTTTCAAAAATAGGAAGATCCAACTGAATTTAAATATTCATAAAGATTTGATTAAAATATATGAAGGAAGATCCAATACAAAAAAATCAAGTTCACTAGAGAAAGAAAAAACCTAAAAAGATGTCTGAAGAAGAGAAGAATGTGTTGTGTATATATTTTTTCTTAATAAGAAGAAGAATAATTGGAAGTGTTTTCCATGATGTTGATAATAAGCAGTAAGTTTCATGATTGAATATGTTGATTAAATAAAATTTCATGCAATCAATTATAGATAAATAGATACTAAAGAAGCTTGTGTTAATTGTATTCATAAAAGAAAAGAAGAATAATTCGAGATTTCATGCTTCAATTATAGTAATATAAGATGTTTAAAAGGATCTATGGTGGCACTACTACATACAAAAGATGATTTAATCAGTGGAGGAATTTTTTGATGTTTCAATGAACATAAAGAAGTTAATGGTTTGATATAAATTTACTGTAATGAACCATTGGGATATATATTTTGACACAATTATCAGAAGTCAAAAGATTTAATATTTTTTTGTCCCCCATAATAAAGTGTTATGAAATTGTCTTGGTTTCAAGATTTTTACCATGAAAATACCATGTAATCAGTACCACAATATAGGATAGAATTTTTAAATTGGTTACCACCTTACCTATCAAGGACTAGAGACCCTTTTGTGTTATTAACCATTCAAAACCCACATGTTTCATCCTTTACCTTCATTTATCAACATGCAGACAAAAAGGAATATAGAAAAATTGAATCGATATTCTAATAGATATTAGAGGTAAATGGATAAAAAGTAATAAGTTAAATTAAACATAATAATAACTTATTCACCCTCCTCTCAATGTTGAATATATCCTATGTTCTATTATAAATTGGTATCAGGGAGGGGATCACTGTGATTTTGTTCTCCATATTAGAACTTATTTTATTTTTTTTCCGAATCAAGATTCTTTATTTTTTCATAATGAAGTACAATTTATTTAAGAAATTTATATATCATATTAGAATTAATTTCTTCTAATACAATGTTGAGTCATAGTAAGAAGGAAAAATATTTGTTCAAGAAGTTATCCCTGTTTTCTAGATAATATTTAATCTTATGGTTCTCCATGATAGGATTATAAATAAGAAAAATATCTTTTGGAAATAGATTACAAAGTAGATGATAAAATACCATGTATATGTAAAATAATTCTAGAAAAATTGTATGAAAACACATAGGAGATCAAGAGGTATGTGTTAGTTCATTCTAAAACTATACTAAATATGATCCAAGAACTAGTGGGTGTGATGAAATGTCAATTTATATTTAATTTTATGTATTATATGATATGTTTCATGGATTTTAAAAATAAATATTAACACCTATATGTGGACTATTTCAAATCATGGTTAATGTTACAAATTAGATGAAGGAAAAGTAAGACAATTTGGTGCACTATTTACATGAAAAGTTCTTATCTGGTATAAATATCTCCAAAAGGTATGAATTCATAATAGTAGATAATAAAGAACATGAAGAAAATATCTCAAAATTTGAAAAAAATGTCCCATAAAATCCACAAAAAATACATTGGAATGCTAAAAAACTTACTAAAAATATTCATCCTGTGGAAGAAGATAAAATATCATACATTGATGTAACAAATTTTTAATTGTATGTTAAGTAAAAATAAACAAGGAACATTACACATTACTTATTGAGAAGAAGAAGAATCCCCCTAGAGATCAAAAATTTCATGAGGGGTTTCCAATAAAAGGAAACACTTTTGATAATTCAGTATTGTGAATGATTTCACACTTGAATGGAAACAGTCTTAGTGATTTAATTACAATAATTATAGTACTAGTAGTGTTCCTAAAGGCTTCTAAATATTATCTAGGTGATATAAGTTGGTTAAATACTCTTGAAAAGAAAAAAAACCACATAAAAAATAAAATAATGAAGTGGTGAGATACCTGACACCCTAAGATAAATAAGAATTGAAGTTCCTTTGTAAAATAATGAAGAGTGGAGAAAATAGAGGTTCATGGTTGAGAAAAACATTTCAACAATGCTATTTACATTGTGAAACTTGTTGAGGTACCATATTACCTTTCATATTGTTTAATTTATTTATTCATAAAATTAATTTAATTTAATGTGATGTATGATATCAGTAGGGAGACCTTAGTTAGAGTGTTTTTATCAATTCTGAATAATATAGATAGTGGTTTCATATTATAACACTAATATCTAAAGTTGTATTTTGGAAAATATGTGTTTCAATTCATATTTTATAATGATTAATGAAGTTATTTCTATCAACACTTGATAATAAAAACAAAGAATATTTGACCTCAGTTATATAATATATTTTTGCCATAGAATAAACATTGAATAAGATCGCCAATTCTATGGATATAATGATTGGAAAATATCTTATTCTAGATGAAGAATTACATTTTGATGTATTTTGATCATGGAAATTTGGAATCATATATACTAAAAATACTCACATTATGAAGATCATGAGGAGTATATATTTGATGGGTATACAAGTGAAGAATGTTAAGGAAGCTACCAGAACCAAAATTTCTTTTAAATATCAAATATTCAGGAATGTGCTTAATGAAATTTCATTAAAGAAGTATTTTTTCTCAATATATCATTAATGGTATTAAAAATAAATATAATATAAAGGGGGGAAAATTTAATTTATCAATGACGTAGAGTTGTATGGTTGAGGAAGTTACAAGGGTGTCCTTAAATAACACCATATTTTATTTTTTAATCTATGTATTTAATTATGTCTATGAGTTTAAAGATAATATAAATTTTGTAAAATTTTTATCAAATTGGAAAATTCTGTATTTTTTTAATAAAGATAAAGGGTTGTGATTTAATATTCTTCCAACATAAATTTAAAATGTACTGCATTATTTTCTAAATCAATCCCCATTGTTTTCTATAGTGATCATGGAACACATTGAATATGAATGAGATTATTGATGGAACATTTCTTAAGATTTAATTGATACCCTTCACCTAAGTACAATGTATTTATTAGAAATAAGGGAGAGTGAAATTTAAATGAAATATTAATGAGAAATTGGTAAATTAAGAATAAAAAAACACATATTGACTTCTTATTTACTACATATATTTAATAAATACAAACAAGGATATTATAAATAAGTAGATTGGATTATGAATATAATGTGTTGATGATGAATCCAATCCTACTGAATAAGAGATATCGTGAAATGTTTATAATCAAATTATGTGAATTAAAATTGGAAAAACATGTTAGAATTTTTATTTAGTAATTTTAGAAGTTCCATAACGACTTTTTATCTATGATAATAAATTATAGTGATTGATATAAATTTTTACAATTAATATATGATAAGTATAATTGGATATTTTAGAACCATTATCTATGTGAGAGGGGTTTGTTTGGAATATTCATTAATTCATTCTGTAACAATATCTCAATTTTTTTGTTGAATTAAATTCAATAAAATTTTATAATTAATAATAATCCCTTAAATGAAGGCTTTTATGCATTTTTGTAGTATAATTCCATTGACTATTCTTCTATGTGATAAGAATCTGGGGATTTTTCATTTTATTCACTAAGATTCTATAATGTTATGATAACATTCCACTTGAAGAGAATTTACCTTCAATATGTAAAGAGTAATATTACATATAATAAGCCTCAATGAAATGTGCTTCTAGGAGTTATGATTAATGATCTCATAAAGATCATAGATCTTCTGTGAGTTTTAAAAAATACTATACATGGTAATATGAATTGATAAAAACATTCACGAGTGAAGGAGTGACCCAAATTCATAAAATAGGGGGAGCTACCATGAGTGTCACATAGTAGGGTTATTATATATTGCTAAGTGAATAGGGTAAGAAGAACCGCTACTTGTGGTAAAGAAAAAATAGATGGTAAAATGTGATGTATTCCTTAATAATTTATATATCATGAAAATAATTATCAAGATTATTGAAATTGAGAATGGAAGGATAGTATTGGATTTAGATAATATAGAGCACATGAAACCACTAATATAATAGGTTCCAAGTATGATGACAATGATTATGCAGGTTTGGTTTTATAAACAATTGAGGAAGATGTAAATATTGATAGAATATTAATGTTGTTTCTCATGCATTGTTAATGAGAAGTGTTATGTGATTTAAGCCTAGGTGAATCAATCCATTCAAACATATTTATTTAATTAATATATTAGTATATTCATGGTGTGTATAAAATAAAAAATATTAACCATTTATAAATGATTATGAAACTGCAATTTCGAAGGAATTGATATAGAATAATCCAAATATTGATTTATTGATGATGATTATGATGATTCCAGGTGAAGTAATACATATAATAAAATACAATACTTTAGGTAATATTATTCAATAATGATTAAAATTCATTTATTATCAATGAGATTATAATATTCACCAAATAGAGGTTCTATAATATAATAACGTTCTTACGCCCATGTGATAATGCATTTATTTATGGAATAAGTATATATATATAGTTACCATTAAGAGATGAAGACAATAAATGTGATAAATGAGTTAAAAGAGATAATGATGTTTATACCATGAATTATGTGTGACATGAAATCATTCATGAACACATATTCATTCATACACATCATTATTCAGTCAGAATTGTGGGTGGAAGGAGTGGTTTCAAAGAATAAATGTGATAGTTACAAGGAAATTAATATAGTTCTAATTGTATTTGAATTAATTTTTTTCAATATATGTTTTAAATAAATTGTGATATGTAGATATTGATAAATACAATGATGTAGATAAAAAAGAGGTTTCAATTACTGATAATCTTGATAATTTAAAATATTACATTAACATGGTATATTGAATCAAAACAAGAGAGACGAATGAAGGGGAATGAAATTGATTATTTAACTATTTACTATTCTCAATCTCTATATATACATATTTCAGTTAATACTAAATTATATATAGAATATGTATGTTTGATATTATTATTCATGAAATAAAATTCTATAGTAATGAAAAATAAAATATGACTCAATTGTTATCATTATATATTTTGTGAGTGGAATCCAATGTTGAATGACTATGTGAATTGAATAATGAAAAATAAGAATAAGTGAAAAAAATATAATAAGTTTTTGGGTAGATTTTTTTCATATTAAATTTAATAATAATGGGGAAATTGGTTGTGAATTTCATAGGAAGATTTTTTTTTCTTGCTAGGCTGCACAGATTGGAAAATAGGTATTTTAATCCGTATAATAGAATAATGAAAAATGGAATAATGTTACATTTTATTCTATATATATAAGAAAATATAGATAACTTTTCTTTCATGTTGTTGTGTGTGTAAGATTAGAATAGGATAAGAAACTAAGGAAACACTACAAAATAAAAAACAAGTCTTAACTAGTCAAGGTATTTCTTGATATTAAAATGAATTTGAAGCTGCTAAAATTTTTATTATAGGAGGTATAAATAATCAATGGGTTCTGAATTTAGACCTGGTTATCACCATTCATGTGATTAAATATTAATTTTTAAACCCCTTCTAATGTGACGGGAACTGCACTTCAATTTAGATGGTTTCTGAGCAATACCACCATAATTGACACCTTTTTGTAGTGTAGAATCTATTCGTTGATCACCGTTATATCCATCAATAACTAGTTTCACTTATTGAGTAGTTTAACTTATAAAAACCTCAAGACCCATCATTTATATTCTTTTATCTACTAATATATGAAGAACAAGATAGAACATGTGAATGACGATCATAATAATTTGATGTGGTAATGGTATAAAATTATTAAATTGAATAATACTATACCGACAATGATTCAACCCTATATCAGAGTTAAATATATTCATAGTTATCATAACACTAGATACACATTAAACCTATGTATTTATATAATAGATAATTTATGGAATTGTTTTATCTGATATAACATGAAGTATTCTATTTTTATATGAAATCAATGTTGTTATGGTATGTGTTTTGACAAGTCCCAACCTCTATATATATAGATATTAGATATTTATATTCTTTTATTGTGATTACATTGGAAACTTGACAAGTATTAATTGAATTATATTAACATACAAATTTCTTTTCATGAATTATGAGTAGGGCTTGAAGTGGGTATAACTGAATATCATGGTGGATGGTTCAGAACCTAGAAAAAACCCTATATAGTTCTTAGTTTGTGAAAATCAAAACATAAATTATTATTTTTTTATTTCTACATTCAAGGTTCGTAATACATGCTTGAAAATGTTATTATATTTACATAGTTTTATAATTGGATGGTAGGGGTATTTTTTTGACTTCCTACTAGTTATGAGGTTATAATAAATCCTGGAATCAGATCCCACTAAACCAATTCCTCAAGATGGTTCACCACATGGACTCAAGAACTCATCCATATATGTCACATGCCACTAAATAATAGAGAGGGAATATTTGTTTCATACTAGGGTGACTATACCCCATTTACGATAATTAAAATCTCAAAAAAAATATAAATCAAATAAAACATCACATACAGTCATCACAATTAGATAAATAAATGATGGGTTCTAATTACCATTATTATCCCATAATTTTCCAAAAATAATGATCCCAACATTAACATAGTAATACATAGTAACCAAATAAATTTTAATCTCCCAATAGAAAAAAAAATTCAAAGAACCAAAATACTATATCATCTTGGAAGACCCAATATCTGGTCGGAATCCCATCTCCATCTCTATCCATGTAATATAGTAATCGAAAATCAACCGTAGGTCAATATTGAACCTGTATCCTATGACTTATGAGTATAATACTATGTACCCATGTTACATGGTGTCTCATGAAGGGTGTGAATGTAACTGAGTAAGAAAACACCATGTATGTCTAATGGAAATCTAGATTACGAGCATAATGCATAAATGTTTAAAACAAATAAATTAGACAGTAATAAAAACAAGATAGGTAAATAACTAGACCCAGTCTATCCTTGGGTCAGATGGGGAAAATTCACATTGAAACTACTTAATTTATGCATTTTTAGTAACTTTGATCATTATGGAAGCATAATGTCTCAACTCAATTCCATGGCACATCAAATATGAAACGATAATAAAGTGGCTAGTGGGGGATCAACATGGCTCATGCAGATATTCCATCACAACATATCTGAAGATAAATCATATATTTGGTATTACCATAAGGGACCTCAATCAAAATTTATAATCCTGAATTTGTAAGAATATTTACTCACACAAGAGGAATTATATACTAATAATTATAAATGAAAATATGAGGATCTCTTCCCAGAAGATTCAATTACATATTACCTAAAAAATTCAATACATTAATCTAGGGAATTTAAAAATTATTGACATTACATTTATCTAATGTGTAGTATCTCCAAGGAATTTTTCATAATGAATCTATAAATAATCTACGAGTCCACTCATTGAATCCCACAGAACTGTAATTTGTTTAATCCCAATAATTTTTCACTATTGACATTCACATGAATCCCCTAGGATAATTTGAGATTCATTAATTGTAATTTCATGGAAATATATAACCTAATGAATCCAATGAATCAATCAAAGGAATTACAATCCCATTCATTTCACAAGTAATCTAATGGAATTCAAAAGGAATTCTAATTTACACATACATTTATGAACAATAAAAAAATACAGTACTTCAATTTTAAGGATATAAAAATTATATATGTCAAGAGAAGATGGATGAAATAAATCAATTCCCCTGAAAACTATTTTAACAATTTATTCTAGGCCCCGATGAAATAAATTAAAAATTCCATTTATAAATTCAAAGTCCATAAGCTCTTTGGGTCACTATGGGTCAACCTAGAAAACCCACCTGACAAATAATCCAATCATTTACGAAGGGTAGACCAAAAAACAAACATTTAAAATACCTAATTTTAAGGAACATTCCCATTACAAAGCATTAAAGGTTCCAATGATGTTCTACCCTAATAAAATACGATTATCTAGATATAGTGTGGGTTTCAAGACAATTCTATGTCAAAATACCACAATTTAATTAATAGGTCATGAGATCAACATGAAAATTAATCCACCAAAACTAAGACACAATAATATGACATGAATTCATGTGAAAATAATTTATAGAATTTACCTTAACCTCCAAATGACCCACCTGTCTGATATGGACCATTGGTTTGAGAAATTTTTTGAAAAAACAATGAACTTGAAAAACACCTATAAAATAGATCATATTGGAAAAAAGAATATGTGAACTAAAAAATAAGTGAAGGACTTTTAAAAGTAGGTATAATGAATTATAAACATACCTTGGGCCACTGATCACCTCGAAAAAAAGAATAATTGACCAATAAATAAAGGTGTTATGAAGGATTCATGGGAGAAGGGAGGGGAGTGAGATAAAGGGAGTTATGGAAGTGAAATTATAAAAAATTGGGTAAGAAACCTAATTAGTGTAAATAGAAATTGATTCTATTTTACACTTTATATATGGGTGCATAGGATAGTTTTTCAGTTTGATTAACTATGTTCCATAAAATCACTTTCCACTAACAAAAGTATGTCCCTTATCATAAACATGATGTATGGTTATAAAAACCATGCATATACTATGTTACATGACACTAAAATTAAGCATACATTTATATGGTCTCTTTTGACCCTACACGTAGTTCTAAAAACATTATCACTATCCATTTCATGATACATGGTTAGAAATATATTCGAATTAACTATATGACTAATTCTATAATTAAAAAAGTTGGAAACTCTAAAAATAAACCCACATGAATCTCCTAGTACCTATGAACCACTAGAATACATCATATATAGTCAAAAATAACCATTTTTATGGGTTTCTATGCCCAGAATTTGAATATGAATGATTGTAAAGTTATCAACCACTCCACCAAGTGCAAGATTAATTTTTTCTAAAAAAACTAAGAAGACGTACGAAGATGGGGTATAAAAATATCTTCAACATATGAAATATTTTGCCTCATTTCTATTTGATTGTAAAAACCATACTCAAACCATTAGTGAAACGTTCACATTACACCAGTTACAACTATACCAAAACTACATTAACTCACATCAGTACATAAAAATCTCATCATCCGAATTACTATGACACTGATCCCTCATTAGAAATGAAGACAAAACCTATCTACTAGTGACATACTATAACTCTAGATTCACTAACATAACACCTCATAGGTTGATTTTTCATGTACACAACAGACCACTTTCACCCAAATTGCAACAAAAGTGCAGTCTCCCTTCTGATAGAAAGTGAATCCATCATCCATACCTCAAAATTAACATCATTGCACCACATGAAAATGTATATGTATCTTGGATCAACAATCCCAACTATTATTCCTCCCTATATAATGATTCCTTTCAAACACCAGACCTACATACCATTACTACCAATCACTAAACTCGAACCAATCGATTCAATCAAAAACAAAAAAACTAACTCCCTATCCTAGGTGTTCTCCTAGAACCTATCCTCACACATTGGCTTTACTAATACAAAATTTCATATTTTCATGAAAAACTATATCAAATGATCACCATGTGTTCAACCAGTCCATGGTTTTCCCCACCATAAAAACTAATTATTTCTGACCTACACATTCAAGTAGAAATGATACAAAATACCATCTAGTACTGGAATTCCAAAAAATCACTCACATTGAATGATTATTTTTTCCACCAAAATCATAATTTAGGTTCCATATGAATGATTTCAAAATCTAATCCCAAGAACCATAGAACACTCCATCTTGATGGGACTACCCCATGATCTAATATGCAATGCCACACTCTTAGATAGGGAACTACCCAACAAGTAGTATGTTTTATGATTGATGATCCTTCAGCATACTGAAATGATTCACTATCCCCCATTCATAGGATTAAACAACATTGGTTCTCAAACCCACTAAGTCCACTTACAAGAAATATAAACAATACATGGATATTTACCAGCTAACCATTCTGATTCCTCAACAACACATACCGATGTATCACCCAACAATTAGATCATGATTCCTTGCACCCTAGAGGAATTCTATGAACATCCAAAGTAGTATCATTGAAGTACAACATTGACATTCAGCAACACTCCAAATTTTATCCCCCAATTTACTGAACTCATCATCCTTTTTATCAAGAGCATCAACACTCAATCTATCATATTCACTATTAGATAACCTTTATAACTGTTTAATCCGATGTATCAACTCATGAATAAAATAATATCACATATAGATTTATTCATAACATTTCATATGTAATCCCAATAATTTAGAACCACTATCCCAATAGTTAGTCTCACTTACGATGTGAGCCCTTAACCAAAGGGATACACATCCCACGATCAATTTAACACGATCAACTATGGAGTGTTCTTATTATAAACCATGGAATGAAATCCATGAAATATACAACCTATGTCTCTGCCGTAATATAATTCAATTTCCATAAATACCCATCTCGCTCCATCCCATGAACCTGAAAAGAATCATTATACACTTCTTATCTAAGGATTACAAGAACCTCAATCATGGAGTCCCTTGAAACCTCATTTATGATTAGGATCACAACTCCAAACATCCTATGATGAACTCCCAACTACATGGTTTCACTTATACAATTCCCAATAACTAATTAATATTTTTAACCACCTCACATGCATTTAATTTATTTTTATCCATAAACTCCAACAATATCTACCTCATATGCATCCACAAGGAGTAACAAGGTTCGATAGCATTAGCAGACCTCCGACATCCATAGCATATCCAAAACATTAAAGTATATATATTAACTATAACCAATGATCTAGGAAACAATTCTTGACTGCATAAATAATTATTTTCTCACCTCACCACAAGATGAACCTTATATCTGGAAGTAATATGGTTCCATGACTATTCATTATGAATTTATGTACCCAAGTTCACCATAAAACTACCATTATTAGATCACTCAATATCTTCCAGTACTTTAATAGTTCACCATTGTCCCATAAAAATCATGTTCAAAAAAATAAAAAACATTCCTCATGAATAGACAACAAAGACAACTTTCTCAATGATGTAAATGACACACACACACACTCTTGTGTTACCCAATAATACCTCTTTAGTGGAACCACACCACCTAAATGAAGCTTTCCATAATTATTTTACTAAAACCATGGGGATTTAAATTTCACCAAAAAAATTTCTAACCTACATCTCAGAAAATTTGATTCACACAATTTAGAGACCAAATTCCACATTGAGTCAAGCATTTGACCAGGAAAAATCTCAACCCAATACCACCTTTAACCCTACTTTCATCCCCAAACAGAGCTTCTAACTTCACTAAACCAATACCACAATGCATAAAAATAAATCATAGGTTATGATATCACACTAATTCTATCCCCATATATATCATAGGCATCATGATATCTGGAACACAAGGTTTCCTCAACCCCAATAAATGAGGTGATTAACAAGACTTAGTTAAACCATTCACAACCATTCTTAATGAATAATATACCTAAACATATAGAACCAAGAACCTCCCATGAAATTGTTCTAACCTATATAATATACCCAAAGTAAACTAATCCTCGAACATACCACATAGAACCATCACTGACCACCCAATCAAAGGAATATCACAAGATAACTTTTTGGACATACCATTGATCTTGCCTTTAAAAAAATCAATAAAGTTAAGGAAACTAGAATGATAAGAACTCTTCCTTAGAAAATAATGAACAAATAAATTTCAAAAAAACCACACCCTTTGAAAAACATCTCATGCATCAATTACATTAAATTAAGCTTCTCACAATGAATTATGAAACCAACCAGAAAAAAATAGGCTAACCCCCATCATAGGAAACCTTAAAAAAACTAGTAATCATTGACTTGCTAAGAACCAAGGACTTGTATATGGGTCAGAAGGCTTTTCCACCTATCCCAAAACCCAAAAAATTCCAAGATACAACTATTAATAAATATCCACTTACATGTCTCAAGATAACATGATGTATACTAAGTTATAACTAACCATCAATATCAACGATCCCACCAAAAAACACATACATAAAAAATGTATCATAAACCTAGAAAATTCTTTATCGAAACATGGTTGAAACTATGAAAAATATCCAACATAGAAGGTTACAATACAAGGGATTCTTGAACACCATCCATCACTTAAGGCTATAACCAATACTCTGAAAGAAATCATATTTTCTCAATCATCAAGAGAAACTCATCACTCCAATTGTCAATTTTTTAACTACATGGGATTAGTAAACTATGTTTTAATTCAAAAACTAAATAAAAAATGATTTATATGTTCTGTACTATTAATTAATTTAACCTGACCATCATTTATCTAGATCTAGGTCACACATACATCATATACCATATGTCTTTATCCTTTCAATGTTCATTCAAAATATTAAATTCCAATCTCTAAGAGCCATTATAAGGAGGTTAAATCATAATTTATTGGGGAATGAAATCATTAAATTTTACTACCCACCATTTGATTGACATAAATTAAAAATCTAACCAGGAAATTAAGTATAATAATTCTTATGTTTTTAAATTTTAATGGTTATTATTTTCCTCAAATTCCCTTCATAAACCATTACAAATTTCATTAAATATCACATACCTAGTTTAGATGGATATGATTCTATTGACATATTATAGAGGAAAAACATTATATATTTCTTTCTACCACCCTATTTAATAAAATCCATAAATATTTGACACCAGTTACATATTTCTCGAATATAGAATGGGTTAATTTAGTATTTGGCCATGTAAAGTGCCACCATACATATATTTTTAAGAAAAATCATATTAATGGATGAAAAAAATATAAATAAATAAACCCTATCAATACTTAATATCAATGGTAGATATAAATTTGATGAATATATATGCCATATATGATAAATAAATTCCCTCAAATGTAACTACCAAGAAACTATCAATTATAGAAACCATATAGATGAGATCTAAATACAATTCACCTAGAATTATGTATAAATAAACATTTTCTCACTCTCTATACCGAATTAAGATATAAAATACCATAATTCAGTTAAATCACATCAATGTGAACCAATCAAGGTGGAAATTCATCCACATAAAAACGAAAATAATGAAAACACTCCATAATCCAAAAAAATCATTTTACCGAGTAAGAAGGGAAACATAACCTAGGAAAAAGATTATTACCATGCTCCAAAAACAACCCAGCCTCCATTCTACCATTCCCAAATAGTAATACAAATGAGAAGACTCCACTAATACCACTTTGTAACACCCTAACCCAAATTCCACTAAACCATTTCCTTGAGATCATGCTCTACATGGCCTCAATAATTCATCCATATAAACTAAGGATACTAACTTTTAGAAAATGTATATAGGTGTTATATTTAAGAGACAGAAAACTTTTTATAGGAGTGAACATCTAATATTTATATAAAATATCAGATAAACCATCACATTGATGCATAAAAACCTGAAAAATAAAGAACAGATACTAAATAGAAAATAAAATCCTATGAAATCTATTGATGATGATCCAAATATATATTTAGGAATATATAATAGACATGTTATGTATAATAGATCTAGTTAAAATAAAATACAATGAAAAAAGTTACTACATCAATACAAAATTACTGAGATCTTTTCCAACCCCCATCTCCTAACTCAAACTAACCAATACAATAATTATAAATTATCTTCTATCCATTTCCATCACAAGAAACCATTGACTAAGTAGTCTCTTCACTAATTTCTATGTTCCATGGTGTCCTAATAATGGTGTGATTATAACTTTGTGGGATTTCATGAAGGGTTTCTATTGAAAATTCAGTTTATGAGAATATAGTATAAATGTGTAAAATAAATAAATTAGTGAGTAATAGAAGAATGATATATAATAAAATAGAACTATTTAGTCCATAGGTCTTAGGGAGAAAAAACATTTTGGCGCTACCCAACTCAATCATCATCGTTAACTTTGACCACATTGTAAATAACTTATCTCTACTCATTTCCAAGTTACATCACTAATGAACAAAAAAATAGCGATCATGATAAATCTAAATAGATTATATGTGAATTAACTCCACGAAAATACTAAATAAATCTTGTAAATGGTTTGAACTCAATGGAACACCATTAATCATCACAAACATGAATTAACAGGAATCCCAACTCACACCAAATGAATTATATACCAATTATAATGAATCTAAAACCAAGAATCTCATCCTGTGTAATTAAATAATGTGAATCCCTCAAGAATATACAACATTAATTCAAGGAATTATTAAAATAAAAATATTAGCTAAATCTAGGGGATCCTACCCACGGAATTCTGAGAAATTAATTTAAGAAGAATCCTTGGGATTTCTCGGGGAATTCCATAGAAATGATATTCCATAAATTGATAGAGGAATCTAATCTAAACAACCTCATGAATAATATAGTGGAATTCATGTCTCATATATGGAATTATACATTAATAAATCTCATAATTAATACAAGGAATAACTCTAAGTCAATCCACATTCATAATTTTCACATGGAATCAAAGGGACATCCCAATGAATTATAATTTTCACATACATTTATAATAATATGAAAACAATCCCTTACATATATTTTAGTCTTATAAAAATCCAATATATCAATGAAATATAAATCATATAAATACATTATCTTGAAATCCCTTTTTACAATTTAGCACATGAACCCATTTAAATTAATTAATAATTAATATTCTAAATTTTAAGCCTATAAGAAGTTTGGGTTTGTACAGTATATCCCTTGAAACCCACCTCCCAAATAAACCACTCAATTACCAATGGAATCCCTAACTGCAAAATTTGATATATCATAATACAATTCACAATTATATTATGATAATTTAATGGTTCTAATGATGTTCTAAAAAATGAAAACATGTTCATGTACGATAAATATGGTTTTCAAGAAAATTATAAGGAAAATACCAAATTAATTTAAATCATAAGTAAATAAACCAATAATTTTGGGTGATGAAAGAAATTGATATGTAGTAAAATGAAAAAATTATTGTGATTAATAATCTAGGTCACCAAACATAACCCCATAAATATCAACGCAATTTTTATTAGGATAAAATTTGAAAAAAATAGGAGAAAATGAAAAATGAAAAAATTCTATAAAAATTGTTTATATTACTATGAACTATAAGAACAAAAATGAATTTAAATAATGTTAATTATGTATGGTTAATTAATCTTTGAATTACCTTGGGAATTTTATTTTCTCCAATAAAAGAGGAATCAACAATTAAATGATTGAGTTCCACCATGATCCAAGAGAGAATGGAGGGGAACAAGAGGGATGGATTTCAAGACATGAAATGGAGAAAAATAGTGTAAATTGGAAGAAGTGGAGTATGGGATGAAATATAATTTTTCCCATTTTCAATAGGATAGTATTTTGAGAAACTATGTGTCAATAATTCTTTCCCAACAACTTAAAACCCGACTCCTTCAAAATTTACAACACATAGTATTATAAATTAATCACTGACTATGAGTCATGGTTCTGTAATTCTACCGGCATTCACATGGTCTCATGGCACCGTACACATATTTTAACAAACTGTTAACATAAAAATATTAGTATGTATGGTTGACGTAAAATGTTATAAATAACCACATGTGGACTATTGGCCACATAATCCAATTTTGAAAAACCCGAAAAACTAAGCCTAAAACACCAGGACACTCCTGAGACCTCCAATACCCCAATAAAACCTCACATGAAATTAAAAATGAATATTTTGAGGGTTTTAAAACCTTATAATTTAAATAAAAAAATATGCTGAAAATGAAAAAAATCCACTCAATAAAAAAATAATTCTTTTATCAAGAACCAAGAACTCATAAAAACAAAATTATTACCGTTTTCACACCCAACAAGTTTCCCTTTTGAAATTCCAATATAACATTTTTATGTGATCCTTGATATGGAAAAGTGATATAGATTGGTTGTAACTTTGAGATGGAATGTGGAGACTTTTGGTTCTTTTTTGGAAATTTGACAAATGATCTATGTGGGGAAAGCATTGTCTCAACATTGTTCTATCATATGGGTAATCTTACTCTTAGGATTTATCTTATACTCAACATTATCAATTTTATACATCATAGAATTGTTATATACTTTTTAGTATACTTTTGTTTATTTTATGTTTTGAATAGATTCGTTGAGACACAATTTCATAGACACAAATTTCTATAGAGTTTCATGTATGAATTTCAATTAAGGGAAAATATTTATTTTCATTGTACTAGTACCCATGGTGGATATGAATATTTTTTTATTATGTATATAATTTTCCAAGTCCACGAAAAAATTTAAGTTGGTTCAATAATTGTTAAATACGATTCATGTTGGAAAAATCTTACCATAGGATTGCATACACATCATCCCACAAAATTTTCCCTAGACTCAAGTGATTGAGAAGTGTTCTTGAGTGGGTTTTGTGGCCAGGAACATTTACTATTCTTGTATCCAAGTTGGGGTCATTATAATATTTATTTAAATTAGGTAATGGTATATTAGGATTGATAGTATCTATGAGATAAGGATTCCATGACACAATATGAATCCCATAAATAAACATTGACAATATAATTAGTGAGGAATTCTGAGTTACTAGGAATCATATATGATTGATTTTAATTATCTCCTTGATTATATCATATTCCTATGAAATTCATACCTATAAAGTAGGAATATTACGCCCAAAATGATCCAACAATCTGTTATCACTAACCCTTCTCCCTCATTTCCTTGAAAACCGAATCCATTAACTCTCTAAAACACATTTAATTATAAATTGAACAATTAATTAATTAAATAAAAATAAATAAAACAAATTTACTAACATAAATATGATAGATTTTTATATTATCTACATTTATATAAGATATATTAAACATATATAAGTTAATTACAATTCAAATTATATTTAAAACTAAAACTATAATTTAATTTAATGTATATACTATAAAAATATTTCTACATTTATTTTAAAATATTTAAGTACTAATCCGATCATATATTTATTTTATAGTTTTTTAGTAACCAATTGGAATTGAGAAAATAAGTGTAATGACCTATGATTTCAAATAAGAAATTTTATTACTTAATATATTTTTCATTGAATATATGATTTTTATTTCTAATTATTAAAAATGAGTATTTTTTATAGTATAAATAAATCATATACACTATATTATAAAATAAAAATGACTATATTGGTTTATTATATGAAATTTGAAACGAATGATGGGTATATTCTATAAGAATGATAGAAGTAAAATGGGATAATAAATACTAGTGTGTATCATGACAAGATGTTGTAAATATGAGGGATTTTGGTCTCTGATAAGTATCATATACCTTGAAATCACTATTTTGTGAAAGTAATTGTCTATAAATAATACATGAGTTTTTAAAAATAAATATAAACAACAATGATAAGGAAATTATGTGATTGAAATGTGTAATATCTAAGGTGTTTAATGAGGGTAATAATATTATATATGATTTTTTTAATATATATGGAATCCATTTAAATTGTTCCAATTTGAATGGAAACCTATCTGTAAGTGTATTAAAGTGGTAGTTATGCATCAATTAAGAAAAAAATCAGTATGTAAATAAATATCATTTATATAACTCTAACACAATATAATTTAATATTTTAAATAATGAATATTTTTTTTATAAATATTTAACTCATGGAAACTATATTTATAAACTTTTTCAGAACGTATTTTTTACATCATTAGTGAAACCCTTGTATTATTATACTAAATTTAGAATTTAAATTTACCTAATTTAGTGAAATATTTTCATAAAATAGGCTGAAAATTTAAATTAGATTTTTAAAATTGTGAAAGTATATTTTGAATAAATCAAAAACAGTAGTTAAATTTTATGTTAAATATTAAAAAATGTATTTAATACAGCAAATAATATTTTTAATCTATGAACTTTTTATTATTGGAGAAATAATTTAATTTATAATGATAAAATCTATTTAGAAAACAGATAAGGAAATAATAATAAGATATATTTTTTTATGTTTTTAAATCCTCCTCACCCAAGAAAATTTATTTTAACAATTTAATAGATTTTTATATATTAAATTTCTATTATTTATAGATTTAATATAATTACATATGTTCTATATTTTGAATAGATAATTATAAATTATGTTTTATTTAATTATTGATATTTTTTCTAATAACAAATCAAATGAGTAAAATATGATAAAATGATGTAATAAGGACATCAACATAAATAATCAATATGAATAATAACATGAATTATTATGTTTAGAAATTATGTGTGAAATTTTATTCACAGTCACTAAATAGAAAAATAATTCACGTCTGAGTCATAAATTTATATTAAATATATAATCTAATTCTGAAATTCCCAACATCAAAACCTATAAAAAACCCTTCGCACTCTACTATGAAAAAAACATATAGAAACATTCCCAATTAAAAAATATACAAAAATATTCATTTCAAATCACCATAATGTTTGATATACCTTGGTCACCAATAATCCAATGAATATAATATTAAAAAGGTCCCAATGTTTATGATTATCTAAATCTAACAGGTACTCACTCACAATACCTTTATTTCATTATAATTTCAATTAATCTTATTAAAATATATCCATTTCCTTAACCATTATATTATCATAATATAAATGATATAATACATTTGTCAATGTTATATTCATCGAAAATATTGAATGCTTTCTCTCATTATTCTCTCATTTATAATGTCCATTATATGGATGATTTTACCACCTAATAGAAAAATGGATTTTCATTACTATCAGCATAGTATTATCAAGTTACTATAATATATATACTATATAAAGATGTAATATTTTTATCGTTCATCATCTATAATGATTTAATTTTGATTAATTTAATATATTTTGAGATTTCATTAATGTCTTGTTAATCCACCTAAAAATATTAAGTTAAAAGACATATTTTTTAAAATCTTAATATAATAATCACATAGAACTGATCATGGAACTTAATAAATTTGTAACAAAAATGAAACTATCATGAATTACCACATTTATATTTATGGATATATTAGATAATATGATTAAAGAATGATTATTTCAACCCCAATACTACAATGTCATGTTATGATACAAACAAAAATTTCATCATGACATATATATATATATAAAGGATAATAATTAATTAATAATAGATATCAATGATAAAAAATGAGTTAAATAAATATAAATAATATTTATATTAATGTTTTAATAAATAAAAACTATTTATAGAGGAGATTAAAATAAAATAAAGTATCACGAGACTTGAGGTAAGGGGTTCTTGTTATAACTTCTCATATAACATACATATAATGTATTAATTTTCCCATAAATATCATATAAACCACTTAGTGAAGTCTCTATGTCCAATGTCTTGGGATGATTGTAGTTATATAGTAAATTGTTTTTAAATGAAATAGTTGATATTCTCTATTGATATTCATAATATTCATCGATATATAATCATTTTACATTCATTACATATGATATCCAAGGGAAATACTTAAAATACGGATTGTGTTTAAGAGCCTAATTTTTTTTTAATCAAGGTAAACATAGGGTCACATATCATATGGTCTTATAATAAAAACATAGATTCATAAATGAGATTGATTATAAATGATAACATGGAAAAATTAAATTAGAGATAAAATATAATATAATCAAGGTAATCATGAGAATCATAAAATTTATTCATAAAAATGAAACTTTTCAACATTAAAATACATTTATCCCATTTTCAATGACATCATAACATAATATACAATGTTAACAACTTCGTGTGTATATAATATTATACCATGAGAGAAAAATATATTCCAAAAAAATCCATGACAATAATTTCTTTGGGACCACACATCACAACATATTATATCATTCATATGAGAGGCACATGGAAACATAAATCAAACATTCATCAAAAATTTTAGAATGAAATATGAGAATGAAATGGGTTATATGATAATGTCACAAAGTCTAGTCCAATAGTTATTTATGATGATACCGATAATAAACAGTGAATATATAGTAATTAATTTTAAAATTTCAGAATAAAATATTAATAAAATAATATTAGCAACAATATAAAATTAACGATCTAAGAAATAATATAAGAGCAACTGAGGAAATGAGGAATGAATATAGAAAAATTTCCTTTTAAAAATAATTGGGTTTGAATTAAATAAAATAATAATAATGGAACTATAAATACATACAAATCACTTGAATAAGAATGGAAGATACATATAAATATCACAAATTTGTCTTATGAAAATTGTACGATGTGAAATATATAAGTAGATAGTTATATTGAGTATATGGAAAAGGACGAAAAAGATTGAGAGATTACCCAAAAACAATAACTGGTTAAAAAAACTAATTAAAAATATAGTCAATTGGAAATTTATTGGGATATAAATAAAAAATAATAATTTATTTTTTAAATAATTTAGGGACAAAATATATACTGGATTATAGAAAATAATATAAAATTATTTGAAACCAATGGTTATTTGGAAGTGACACCTTACCAGTAGTTTTGAATTGATTAAGACAAGCTTTAAAACCAATAGATTGTTAAATTACATACACAAATAAACTTATTAAGGGAAAATTTATTATTATTTTTCGTATATTATAATTCATTTATTATCATTTATCATTCTCTTAATAGATAAATTTTTAAATTGTTTGGTTTAAGATTTCAAAGCAGCTTTGATGTAATAGTCATAATAGGTATTTGTTATAAATTGTTATAAAAACTACATATGTGTTGGGTTAGATGCTTTATTAAATTATATAAGCAAAATATTTTACTAGCATAATATATTTTTTACAATAGTTTCAAGTCAACAAGTTTTTATTCATAAAATTGATTTAGGTAGTTAAAATAACTACGATATTTTACTCTTAAAATTACTGTTAACATGACTATTTTATCATTCAAAATCATGAAAATAAAAATAATTAATTATAAATGATATATTTATAGATGAAATAAATTTTTATGAATAAACATGAAAGGCCTAATTGAAAATAAAACATTTTAAATCATATAAATAGTATAAAACTTCCTTTAGTGAGAGAAGGTAATAAGAGAGATAAAATTTACCAAAAATAAAATAAATATTTAATATCCATAAATACATTAAAATAGAACTATACTACATTTTTAATGTTACATCAAGAGTAAATTATGTTATTGATCAGATAATTGGAAAATGGAAACTAAAATTCACTGGCCTTAAAACTATAAACTTACTGTTTGAGATGTATCCTTTGGAGTGAGATTTAAGACTTCAAGGTATGAGATTTTGATCGTAAAAAATTATTAAGAAAATTTATTGGTTGGTTTACAATGTTATTATAATAGAAATTTTTAAAATAAATATGTTTTGGAATTGAGGTGAAATGGATAGTGGTGGTGTTTTTAAAGATGAAGAGAGAATAATTTATGAATTAATCATTGAATAATTTGTTATTTCAGCCCAAGAATATGAGTATTACATACTATCATGAATATTAAGAGTTTTTATTTAAATATATATATACTATTGACATTTAATACACCCAAAATTTAATGGTATCATTAATAATATTTAATTTAATGAAAATAATCACATATAATTTTTTACAAGAATAAAATAAATCATTGAATTTGGAAATTTATTTATGTTATTGTAAAATATGATTTTGTAAATCAGTTATTCTAATAATAAAATAAATTAGATAAAATATATTTTTTTGTAATCTATCAGATCATTATTACATCATAATAATTTCATAAAATTAACCATATACATAATTCATTTTAAAATTTATTTATGGGATTGTAAATTATTATTTTGTAAATAAATTATTCTAATAATTAAATAAATTTTATAACATGATTTATTTTATAATCTATCAGATAATTTTTACATCATAAAATTTTAATAAAATTAACCATATAAATAATTACACTTTTCACTTTTCAAGTAAAATTATATTTGAAAAACTATAAAAAATTACTATTCGATAATTTAAATGTGTTGATTCCAAAACATTAATCACATTAATAAAAAAAAATTATTATTTCTGTAAAAAATACATTTAATTTTTAATATAAAAACTACTTCTTTAATAAATATATTAAAACATACATTATTAAAATTTAGACAAATAGATGCTTTGAATTATATAATTTTGGAAATAATATTTCGATTTAAAAATATTTATATTTTCTTATTTTATTAATGATAAAAATTAATTATTATGTATTTTATTACACCCAATGGTTATGTTTTCATTCCAACAATAAATTAAAAATTCAACTATTAGAAAATTATTAAACATCATATAAATACCACTTATTTATTTATAGTCTAATAATTAAATATACAATAATTTTTTTAATTTTATAATATCAAAATCATGTTTATTGTGTTTGGTTTATTTTTCAAAGTGTCGTCCTCAATTATGATATTTAACATTGAAAATGATCAATTTGATTAAAGAAGTTTGGTCATATTATTAACTTGTTCTTGTTATCTAATTATTCATGTAATGGTCATATGGAATGTATTAATCCTTTAATTGAAATGATATTATATGAAGTAAAATGATATTTATATTTTTAATGGGTGTTTTGGAAAGTATAGCTATAAAAGATATAATTTTTATTGAAAACCCATTAATTTTTCATTATCAGATGTAACATTCTCAACACTTTGAATATTTAGCCAATGAATTTTAATTCATTCTGTAAGATGAAAATATATTAGTGTACTTATATTTTATTACATCATATAGTTCCCATGATTCCTCTTCATAGTTATGATTTTTCCATACCACTATTAAAAGATAAGTGGTCTTGTTTCTTAATACATTATCTATATGATCTAAAATCTCTAGTAGATACTACATATAATAGAGATAATCATATAATTATACCACCTTTATATTTCCTACATGAGGGATATCTGGTATATACTTCCTTGATAAGAATACATATAAAACATTATGTACTTGGGAAATGTTTTTTAGAATGGAAAGTTGATATAAAGCTATTTCAACACACTCAAGAATCTCAATGGGGAAATGCATGTTCGGTTTATATATTTCTTCCCATATATGGATTTGTTTGGATCAATATGAATTATTGATTTTCATATATTACTAAATTAGAAATAAATAATATAATTTTATTTATTTCACCACATTTTATGTTCTTATATAAATCTCATATCACATCCCTTATATTTTTAATGATATTTTTAGATTAAAGATATATTTGAAGATGATATTTCATAAAGAGTTTAACTCAGTTTTTAACACATTATAAAAACATCTCCAGAACTTTTTGAAGAACCATAGATCATTATGAGATATAATAAATAGTAGTGTTCTATCACGCTTCACCACTTCTTTGATATATATCATGGAATGGTGATTGTGTGGGATTTATTATATAATGATAAATGAAGAAGAATTCTCTACAATAGAATCCACCAAAAGCCCTAAAAATTTTATTCATTTGGTTATCTTTAAAATACATGTGATAAAATCAAGGTTCATGTTATCTATTATACATTTTATAATTGACAATGGTTGCATCATCAAATTGGAATTTTTTTATTCTACCATAATTTTTTTGGCAAACAAATTAGCTTGATATTTATTTATCAATTAATTTCATTGTATTATACCATAAAAATTAATCATCCTGATATATAGAAATATTTTTTCTCATTGGTTGGATATAGAATATTGAGATATAAGAATAACATAACAACTCATTGTTTTCCCTATGATCCGCTAGTACACATTAATATTTTTTAAAAATTATAACTCTTTTTTTATCAATATTAAAATATGATATTTTCAAATTTTAAAATACTCAATCCTTGGTTTATATCTCCAAACCATCCCTAAATTCCAACTTAATAATGTAACTATTAAATACCGGACAAATCATCTAATCAAGATAGGATTTCATCCATTCTGTTGTGACGTAAATCCATAATTTACATGTTTTTGCAGATTAGATGCCTTCAAATATTCAGCACATATATTAATTTTTGAAATTTTTAAATTAGGGAATTTATTAATTTATTTTGTTTTTAGGAAGGTAATGGATTAAAAATTAAGATTCATTTATTAGCTCCCGACTGTAATTATTTTCACATATTGATCTTCTATTGTGTGAATATATACTTTATCAATTTACTATTGGAATATTTACCCCAATTTAATATATATATATAAATTTCCTCAAAATATTACTTGTAAATATTACCACTATAAATACCAAATCACGTTTGGGGAAATATTTGTCAGGTATAATATACTATTTTATGTAATATGATATAACTATACAATTTTTATTGAGTACACACCTCATTACCTTCTTAGTTACATCATTTTATAAAAAAATAATTCATTTTCTTAGGTAGTGTGAGTACAAGTGTAATAATTAGACTCTTATCTAACTCCAGGAAGATCTATTACCAATCTTTAGTCCAAAAAACATTACTCATTTTATAGATTAATTTATTAGTATGATTGAAAATTACAAGGAATTCCTAAAACCCAATGATTATACCAAGCTAATACAAGAAAATAGTGTTTTTAAATAAAAAATATTAGACTATTCCATTCACCAATCACTATTTTACCAGAGGGATCAATAAATGTCACCATTATTGAGATTAAATGACTCCAATATTTTGTAATTATCTATCAGGGAAGTAAAATTTTATATAATTTTCATAAAATATCCCCTTTCATAAGGTCATTAACATAGTACTTATATGATCTTCATGTCCTCTATTAGTTTTCTAATATATGAAAATATAATCTATAAATATTATTATACATTTTCACGTTTTGACATATATATTTTAGCCTAATGTCATATTCATTTTGAATGTGAAATGTGCTGGTCAATGTATGATTGTTTGGTTGTGTTATAGATTAGGATTACACACAATGAATATTTTAATTTTCCCATATAGTTTTTTTGATGTATAATAGAGATAGATTCCATTAAGGATAGTTAAGATGAATATTCCATTTTTTAAAGGAGGATGGAAAAGATGGATGTTGTATGAGTTCCCCCATTAATGTCAGATGATTGTATAGATCCTCCTCATTTAAAATTCATGTACTGATGCTATAGGTTTTATCATTAAATTTTTCAGGGATATAGGGATGCAATAAAATCGTATGATTGAAGAACAGAGGTTAAAGAATTAGATTTTTTGACATAAATATTGTAGAATCTTTCATGCTGTTTGAAACATCTTGGGTTTTTAAAATGTAACAGTATGCTCAATTGCATACATCATATGCCACATTGAGTTTAAGTGAACAACTAAATAATATTTAAATGTTACTATTAAAACATAGACATTGGAATGAAGAGAATTAAAATAATTAACTGACTTATGAATAAATGGATTACAAATATATATATATATATATAATTTTTTTATTGGGGAACAATTAATAATAAATGAATGTGTAACGCTTTTTAAAATAAACAAAAATGTTTTAATGTTCACGACTATGTTTTATATGAATAAATTTAAAAGTATATCCCATTGTATTATATTAATGATATATAAATATAAATATATAATATAATAATTAAAATCCAACTTATGTGTTTTACAAATATTATATGAAAAAAAAATTTACTTTACACAAATAAATGTGTATTTTTTAAATACAGATTTACGGTCATTTTATGGAGAATCTATTTTAAAACAATAGTTTCACTTTTATAAAATAAATTCAACAAAATAAAATTATTTCTTTTTATATGTAGTATCCAAATTTACATTGGATTTTTTTTCCTCCAAATTTTCATTTTTCATTAAAATTGGAAAATATAGCATTTTAGTTAAAAATCATTTTCAATTAAAATAATTTTTTGATATAAAACTAATTTTTAAAGTCAAAATAGATCAATAAATCATTATTATTCCAATTTATGTCATTATTATAATTTTATATTGAAATTTGTATAAAAATTTATTGAAATTTTGAACATATCTCTTTCCCCCATTCTCGCCACATCTGCAAGTTTAGTGTTAAATGTAATTTAGCCACTTCACTGAATTAAAATTTTCAAAGTAGGTTTACATTATTATTAACAGAAATAAAATTTTCTCCTAATAGGATCATCTTAATTTTTTGAGTAATAACGTTTGTATTTTATATACCATGGTTAATGAAAAAATATATTATTAAGGGTAAAATAATATAATTACACTATAAAATTAAACTAAAAGATTTCATAATTTCCTTGGATGAGTGGGTCTCAACAAAAACAATTCTTTTGTGGAAATTTTAACCATTATAGTTCATTTGGGTATGAATATGACATTTGTTATATTTTATTTTAAGAAAACATAAAAATGTCAAACTATTATTTTTTTTAAGTAAATCGTTTTTAATATAGGGTTATATAGAAGATAACATTGAATATAGACAATAATTTCAAAATTAAAATTTTTATCTAGATAATAATAATTTATTTAAAATTTTTATACATTATATAATTCATTTTAATTAAGACACAATAATGACACATTAATTGATTTATTAAAGGTAGAATTAAATGGATGACATTAACAATATTAAAATCAATATAATTTTAAATATTTCATGACATATAAGAATTTTATTTATTAACATTACATCTTATGGTTGATATAAAGAATCTTTTTCTAAGGAATAATGTTGTTATTTCTTTAAAAAAAGTCACGCAATGAATAATGTGGAAACTAATATAATTCATATCATAATATATAAAATATTTAATAAATTTATTTAAAAATTTAAAAAATTTAAGATTCAAAAAAATGACATAAGATTATTAATGTCATCAATGACTCATTCTTTTGTCATTTTTTATGGAAATTATATTGACCCTCAAAATTTAAATTATTTGATAAAATGGCAAGAGTTAAAAGGGTAAAAATAAAATTATAAGGATTAAAAAATTATCATAACAAGTATATTTTTAATTGGATGAATGTATTTTGACCCCATTAAGGTATATTTTAAATAAATAGTTGTGTATCCATTTGGAATAGAAAATGAATTTGTTTTAATATAATACTTTTTATAATTCCAAGAGTTCTCATTCCATCTTCTATAAAATGTCACAATTCATCTCTATTAATATCACTTAAAAAACCATTTTCAGCCAATATCTACCCAAAACCCTTACTTGAAAAACTACATGAATTATAGTGGCCATTTTAAGGTAAAAACAACATTTGAGGTGATATCGTGTAAATCAAAGGTGATCATCCGAGGTAAATGTAATGTTTTTAATTAAGTGTTTCTATTTAATTTGTTATTCATATTCATTAAAATATCCATGAACCATGATGAAATAATAAATCAATTTTGATAAATATAATGATATTTTTTATGATAATATCATTACCCAAATCTATATTTGATTCCATCAAATGGGAAATAAATTAATCGTTTGGGTGTACATAAGAATTATCCCTTCCATGAACTTATATTATTTGTTTTCCATAGTCATCTCTCTAGACATGTTATAATGATTTAATTAAAGTTAATAAGTTATAATATATCCACATTTATAATTATAATATATTAATATATCCATTAAAATCATATATTCCATGAACATTAAAATGATAATGTCATTCATGCATATGTGTGAATTATAACCAACATAAAGCAATGTGAATCATTATTAATCACCATATCACTGGCATAATGTATATAAGTATATTTAAATAATTAATATGATATTAATAATGTTATTTTCACTCTATAAATTGAATATAATACATAACTTATTTCCATTATGATCCTTGAAAAATGTAAATGTTACTAATTCATACGTATGAATTACCATCTCCATGCTTAAAACGTAGTTTATTTTTCATAAGAAGAAATAATAGTTTTATTTAAACGATTAATTTATGAATAATAATGATTGTAATTTTAGGGATATTATTTTTTATAAGATGGACTAATGACCAATTTGACTATTGACATCATGCCAAATTCATTTTGGACTTAAGTACCAAATATTAAAAAAAACGTCCATAATGAACTTATATAATTGGTTTAATAGTTATAACATGGTAATAAATGATAGTAAATGAATAATTAAAATGGAATAGGTTCCCATGTAACCAAAAAGTAACATAATTTTATTATTCAGAAATATAATGAACCAACGGGATGAATAAAACTCATGGTAAGGGGAAATTTAACTAAAACATTGTTTTTAATATTTTATAGATTTTTTATTCTAAATCATTCTCATTAATGTACTTATTTTCAAAATGGTTTTATGGAATTGTTTATATTTAGATTAATTTTTTAAAATGATAATTTATTTCAATATTTTTAATGTGGTACGGTACATTTTTATTTAAAAATATTTTTATTAAATTTTTTAATGGTTTTTGAAAATGGATTGGTTATTCAATAACTCAAAATGTTTTCTTATGAGTGAAAATTTATTTATGAGTAACATATACAAAATTGAAATATTTTATATGTTATTAATATAAAATGGTACTTGGATATTTTACGGGTGGTTACATGATAAACCAATGAATAATAGTTGCATTATAAACTCCACTGCATTGGGTATGGATGTCGGTCGTATGACTATTATTTTTGTTAGAGATACATGTATGGAAGTCGACCATATGTCTGTTCTATTTATAAGAGTATCTTGTATAGAATTTGACACAACGTTTATTCCATTTTTGTATAAATATTCCCCATGTTACCTATATATATATTATATGTTTTTACTATTTTTCATTAAAATAATCGATTTTAAAAAGGTATGGTGATTATCCTTTTGAAATGATGATCTCATTTTTTGGGTAAAAAGGTAAGATTTATTTTAATGAATTGTTTTATGAATTTTTAATGGACTAATGGTTTTCGTTCTTTATGTTCCTTACTGGGATTTTTGTTCTGATTCCATGTATTTAATTTTTTTATAGGGCATAATGATAAGTATTGAAAAAAAATGAGTCATGAAGAAAGTATTGAACATGTAAAAAGAAAAAATATATATTTTTATTTGAAATGGATCTCTATTGGTGGGAAATGGATATTGAGTATAAGTATACACTTTTAATTTTTGATTTTACAATGTAAGAGTTTTTGTCCCTTACTGAAATTTTTTTGCTCATCCCATGTTATAATTTGTTTTCATAGACCATATTGATTAGTAATGAAAAAGAAATATTCAAGATGAATTTATTGAACATGTGAAAATAAAATATATATTGTTTCTTTTTAAATGGGTTTCTATCGGTGGGAAAAAATAGATTCTGAGTATAGGTGTCCCCTTTAAATTTTTGATTTTAAAATGTAAGAGTTTTTCCTAATTATCTAAAACTCTAAAATGAAATGATCATAGAATTTTAATTCTATTAAAAAACTTGAGAATAAGTTATATTTATGTTCATGCACTTAATCTTTGTAACAAATGATTGTTTAGAAATCTTTGGATATTTGGGTATTTTATAATGTTCTATAGAAATCATCATTATATTAAAAATTTATAGCAGAGCATATGTTTAATGTCTTAGAATCAGTTTTAATTAATTATGTTATTAAATATTTCTATGAATAACAATACTTTTGTAGTTTTTATCCTTTGAGGTAATTGTGGTATATTATATTTGGGACGAAAAATGGATGGTATTTGATGAAAATTTATGGTTAAAAAAGTTATGGTTATTCTTTGACGTATTTAATGGATAATGACCAGAAGGAGGATGAACCAATAGAAGAGGAGTAAATTCGGTGTCTCCCATCTCATGAAGATTCCATCACTGTCCAGGTGATGGAGGGCTCAGCTGTTCTGATCGTGGGTGATTCTGATGGACAGCCTCATGTCTCACCTAGGATGGAGCATGTAAGAAATGGGAAACTAATGGGGGGTTCTGATGAGAAAATCAAGGATATTACAAAGGAGGTGAATGTGGTATTGTCAGCTTCTCATGGGTAGGTTATTCAAGGTGGGTTGGTCATCAATGGTGTAGCTGAACAACATCATGGCTCTGTGGTGGCAGAAGGCAATGAACATAACATTGTCATGCAAAAAGAAACAATGGTGATGGAAAATCCGAAAGTGTGTCAGGTTATTGGAAGAATAATGAATGACTTGAGTAAGAGAAACAAGGATAAACCTGGGTGTGATGGAGTCACCTGGTTACCCCCCATGCAAGAAGATCATGGCTCATATAGTGATTCCCTTATGAATGGGAAGAAGGGAGTCTCGACAGGGAAGTTCTTGTGAAGAATATAATAAAAAGAAGACCCAGGAGAGATTACTCTGATATCCCTAAAACAGTGTCGACCAGATCTGAATCGAATAATGATAGAGGGGCTGCGATTGATACTTAGAGGAGATCAAAGAGTAAACGTCCCTACAAAGTGGAGCTATCTGAGGCTCAGTTCAAACGAAGGGAACAATATATCCAACTCTTCAAATAGTATGAATCGTCTGAATGGGAATCTGCTAATACTAATGCGATGTCAGACTATGGTAATGGTGAGGATTATGGTTTTGATGTGATGTAGTTTTTCTTCTATTTGTATTTGACTTTTGTTATGCACCTCTTCATTTTTTTATTAAATTTTGTGGATCAGGCGTGCCTGATCCGAACTTTCCTGGTATTTATCATATTTTTTGAATTATATAGTATAAAAAATATGTTAACCCATATGATTGGTGACAAACCGTCATATTTATAATTTTCATGAGTATCAAACTCACAACCGAAGGGAGACAAGGGTGAATCACCTACAACTGTCCTACATGTTTTTTTAGGTTAGTATGACTTTTTATTTTTAGCTAATTCAACCGATGTATGAAGAATGTGTTTATTTTTTTGATATATATTTTATTTTGTAAATAAACATGGTATTAGGAAATTATTTAGTGAAGAAGCAATTAATATAGTTTTGGAATACATTTGTTATTTTTGGAACCATTTTTGATCATGGAAAATATAAAATTATGATATTTTAATTGAGGATTAACTATTGAGTTAAATTATTGAATAAAATATGATTATGTTGTTGACTTATGGAAATTTAGGTTATTTATTGAATTTATTAAACTATCATGGAGAATATGTTATTGGGGAATTTTCTTTTTAGTATGATACTTTAAGAGTAATTTAAGTTATTTGGAGATAAATATTTAAATTTTATCTTAATAAATTACATGATTATATATTTATATTTCAAGGGTTCAGATATTTATCAGAATATTTTTGTGATATTTTAAACATATTTATTTTTTAAATGTCTGTTTTAATTTGGGTAACACTATTGAATTTTGGATATTAAATATTTTTTTCATCATATGAATTATATTTTTTATAATTATTATCTATTAACCTAAACATTTGGGTTTTGGTTAATTATTAAATATAGTAGAAATAAATAGTTAATATTTTGAGGATGATATGATTACCTAGAGGTTGATTCTAGTGCTATGAGCATGAAAATATTTTATTGATAACTCATCATTTTCAGAAAAATATGAGTTTACAGTGGAAATTTAGTAAAGTGTGCAACTGAAATATTCAATTAATTATGTTTCTATATGTTCATAGTCAATGAAGTAATTAAATTACAAAAATCAATGAAATAAATCTTAAAAAACATTATTTATATAGTTTTCTAACTAAAGAATAAATTATCTTTTAACCAAGAATATATTTATGGTTCTGTGATTGTTAAAATTTTCTTAACCAGGTGTTCCAGTACTATTTATCAAAACTTGATGGTTAGTAATATCTTCCACATCCATGTTTTCTTATATATAATAATAGTATTTGTTATCTTAGGTGACCTTCGTATTCCCCTTTATTTCTTTTTTATGTGGATGTTTTATTGACCCTTATTCCGATGTGGGTTTTCAATTACCGTATTTTGAAAATTCAAATAATAGTTTCTCAATTTTGAGGTCAAATTACAATGTAAAAATTATTAAGGTTTGGGGAGAATGTAATATCCTTTTTTTAAATGAATCAATGTGTTCAGTAGCATACATGATATGCCACATCGAGCTTAAGTGAACTACTAAATAATATTTAATTATTACTATTAAAACCTAGATATTATAATGAAGTGAATTTATAATTTATAATAAAATTTGTAAATACTATTTATACTTTTATAGATAATTAATTTTTTAGTTATCAATTAATTATAAATGATTGTAAAACCCTTTTTTCAAATAAAATATTAAATGTCTAAATGTGCACAAGTGTGTTCTATAGAAATAAATTAATAAATTTCACTTCTTGGATAATATTATTGATATATATGTATATAATATTGAATATAATTATTAAAATTCATCTTATTTTTTTAATCATATTATATAAGAAGAAATTCAGTTTTATGGATAAAAAGAGTATTTTTCTAAAAATGCAGTTTTATAATATTTTATTGGATAACCCATTTTAAAATAGGTTTTTTTCAAATTTATAAATTTTATTTAAAAAAAATTCTTCTTTAGAATAGGAGTATATAAATTTACTTTTTTGAATTTTTTTATTTTTCAGAAAATATTAATTTTTTGATGAATATTGAAAAATACTACATTGTAGTTTAAAAATAATTTTTCAATTATATAATTATTAGAATATAACTGATTTTTACAGTCATAGTACATCATTAAGAGATGTATTAATCCAATTTAGTTAATTTATAAAATTTTTATATTGAAATTAGATATAAAAACTTATTGACATTTTGAATGTAACTTTTACCCTTCTTCTCACCACATCTGTAAGATAAGTTTTGATCATAATTTAGCTACTTCAATGAAATGAGTATAAAAAAATTATATACAAGGTTTTAATAAGTTTGATAATTGTGGTCTAATAGCATCAAATTATTATTATTTTGAATAGTAACTTTATAATTTTATTTACCATAATTATGGTAAAAATAGTTAATTAAGGGTTATAATATTATAAAAATACCGTAACACTTTTCTTAATTGCATTGGATGAGTGTGTTTAGACAAAATTCAACATTAGTCAGAATGTATATCATTTTTAATCCACATGGGTAAAAATAGGACCATTATTATATTTTATTTTAATTTATGTTAAAAAAGTTGTGCTCATATGTTTATTAACTAAATCATTGATAATATAAGATTATATAAAAGATAAATTTGGATATAAAAATTAATTTCAAAAATAAAATGATTATATACATCATGTTAAATTAATTATGTTTTTCGGAAATAAATAGTTAATTCTAATTTTGACACAATGATGATGCATTAAATGATTTATTAAAGAAATAAAACAATTGGTATTAATAAGATTAATATATATATATTTAAATACTTCACTCCATAAAAAATTTTAAGGAATAATTTTACATTTTGGTGCTTATTTAATTATGTTATCTTTATGTAATATAGTTGTTATGTTTAAAAAATTCATCTAACAGATTGTGTTAAAATAGTCATAATTCATATATTAAAACATTAAATATTTAGATAAATGATATAAAATTTATAAATATCTTATATTCATCCAAAAATTTGAGATTACTCTATATCTATCATTTTTGACTCATTTATTGTTATTTTGTACTGTTATAATACTTATACTAACACTCAATGTGTAAATTATTTGATAAAATGTTAAGAGTTTAAATGGTTAAAATAAATTGATAAGGAATAAAAAAAATTCACAACCTATCAAATATTAATTGTATTAATTTTTTTAGACCCAAAATACTCCTAACTTTGTTGTAATTTAGTTTGGAGGAATTATGATTAGAAAATGAATTTATATGAATTTAATAATTGTAATATTTTCAAGAGTGACCCTCCCATGTCCTATAAAAGGGAACCCATTCATCTATACTATTTTCACTGAAAACCACATTTTTATCAGCCAATATCTACCCAAAACCCATACTAGATCACCTCCCTATATTTTAGAGTCCTTATTTTAGTTATAACACCCTCATTAGAGATGTTAAGATGTTAATCAAAGGTGATTATCTATAGTAAAGGTAATATTTTAAATTAAGTGTGTCTTTTTTATTTATTCTTGATATTCCACCAAATATCATTAAACAATGAAGAAATAATAAACACAACAACCTTAACATATGGAGATTTTATTATGATAATATCATCATCTAAATCCATCTCTAATTCCACCATATGTGAAATTAATTCATAGTTAGTGTGTACGTGGAAATTATCGCCTCTACGAACCAATATAATTCATTTTCCATAACTGTCTCACAATAATGGAAATAATGATTGAATTATTGTTCATATGTGATATTAATGAAAAATTTATTATTATAAGATAATAATATATCAATTAATTTCTTTTATTATATTCACATGAAAATGATAATGTCATTCATGCGTACATAGAAACTATCATCTCCACGAAGTGATTTTATTCATTTTTAATCACCACATCACTTAGAAAATATATATAATTGTATTTAAATGATTAATATGATATAATTTAAATTATTATTAATATTTCAGATAGATAATATAATATATACATTCATTCCAAATTGATCATTTAAAATTGAAATTTTTCTCAAGCGTAATTATGGCTTACCATCCTCATAATTGTAAATGAGTTCATTTTTCATAACCATAATTAATAGTTCGATTTAATAGTATAATTTATATATAAAAGCGAATATTATGTCATTAATATTATTCTAGAGATTATTAAATAATCACCACCTTGACTATTGACATAATACCAATTTCATTTTGGACTCAAGTACTGAATATCATCAAAACATCTCGCGCGAACTTATACAATTATGAAATTTCAATAATATGGTAATAAATAAATAAAAAGGAATAATAAACCATAAAAAGATATAAATAAATTATAAATTTTCCTATATTTTATATTTAGGAAGATAGATAACATATGAGATGAATCGTACTCATGGAAAGGGACACTTTAACTATATCATTGTTCAATTTTTTTGAGGATTTAGTATTCTAAATATTTCGGTTCTTTTTTGTATTTTCAAAATGGTTTTATGGATTTATTTGTATTTAAAATAATGATTTTAAATGATAATTTATTTCAAAATATTAAATGTTAAATGAGAAACTTTGATTCCAATTTTTTATTAAATGTTTTCAATTTTTTTTGAAAAAGGATTGGTAAGACAAAAACATGAATTTTTTTCTCATGAGTGAAAATATTTTTTTATGAGTGATATTTTGAAAATTAAAATATTTTATGTTTTATGATTATACATGTTACATGGAAATATGAAATTTGTCTATGTGATAATCTAGAGATGGGTGGTTACGTTATTACCTCCATTTCATTAGGTATGGAGGTCTGTTACATGGTTATTCAATTTTTAAGAGTGACATGTATGGAGGTTGGCTATATGGCTATTCTATTTGTACTAGTGACATGTATGCAAGTTGAAATTATTGTCATTCCATTTTAGTGTAAATATTTCCCAATATACCTAATTATATATTTTAGGTTTTCTTATAAGTTTTCATGAAAATCATTGATTTTTAAATGGTATGATAATTATCATTTTGAAATGATGATCTCTTTTTCAGGTTAATAATGTAAATTTTATTTTAAAGAAATGTATTTTGAGTTTTCACTAGACTGATGAGTTTAATTATTTATATCTGTTACTGATATTTTTTACATCCAATGTTTTAATTTTTCGTTCAATAGGATTAAATATTGGTAACAACGAAGAGTGTCTCATGATGAATGTATTGATTATATAAGAAGAATTGAAATCCTATTTTATTTTAAATGGGATTACATTGGTTGAAAATATGATACTGAGTATATGTTTCAACATGTTATTTAAGTGATTTTTATGTAATATATCATCATAATTCACTAAAGTACATTACCAAAAAGATCATAAATTGTGAATTATAGTACAAAATCACTAGAATAAGTAATGTTTACTTGTGAACCCATACCATTGATATTGAATAATGGTTTAGTAAAATTTAATGATTTTGATATTTTAAAAAGAGTTAGGGATATCATTATGATTATATAATATTAAGGTTTATAATTTTTAAACCTTCTTACAATCCCTTTTAATGATTTATGTTCTGAAATTTTAAGGTGACAAATTGTATTTTATGCAGGGTTCCAACATCGAGGAAATTAAATTTTATTACTTTTTTGGATGAAAAATGAAAGGTAAAAGACAAAAATTGAAGTTAAAACATGTTATGGTTAATTTTTGAGTTATTTATCATATTTGTAATTATATAGTTTTATTAAAAAAGATAATCCATAGGATGGGTGATAACCTGTCACATTTGACCAGGCCGTATGGAAAAAACCAACAACTAAAGGGTGACAAGTGGGTATCATCTACAACTTGACCACGTCAAGTTTCTGGAGAGTATCAATTTTTATTTTTAGTTAAATGATTTGATATATAATTAATAAATTGATTTTGGTAACATATGTTTTATCAAATTGAGAACACTGGAATTAGGAAATTATTTTGTGATTAAGTGATTAATGATGTTTTGGAAGACGATTGTTATTTTGTGAACCATATATGATCCAAGAATGTAGAATTATATGGTATTTTATTTTAAGAATAAATTTCTATTTATATTATTCACACAAATATGATATTATTGTGGACTAATAGTGATTTAGATTATTTACAAAAAAGATGAACTTATCTTTTTGAATATTTTATTTGGAAATATTATTTTTAGTATGACAATTGAAGTGTAATTGATATTATTTGGAGGAAAATATTTACATTTTATCTTGAATTACTATGTGATTAAATAATTTTGATTCTTTTTTTAATCTTAGTTATAATTTTTTTGGTATTCTAAAGATAGTTTTTTTAATTTATAATATAGAACTTTCTATAACACTATATAATTTTAAAGATTACTGTTCTTTTTATCATATAATAGTTTATTATTTTTTAGAATTAGCTTATAAAAAATATCCTTTTTTGTTTTGGATAATTTATAAATATGTTATAAATACATATTTAATCATTTATGGACAATATGATTCTACAAAATTTGATTCCATTGCTTCATGCATGAAACATTTATACTAAAAATTCATCTTTTGGAGAGAGATATTAGTTTTTCGGGGAAACTAAATAATGAATGAAACTCTACATTTCAATTAGGTGGGTTACCTTATGTTAATGTTCTATGAAGTAAATGAATTCCATAAATCAATTAAAATTATTTTAAAACAAAAACATTATCCATTTACATTTATTACTATGGAGTCAATAACCATTTAACAAATCACAAATTTATGGTTTTTTGGATGATAAATTTATCCTAAATTTTCTTTCTATCGCTCCATATTAGAACATGATGGTGAATTTTATCTTCTATTTCCATTTTTTCTTATAGGGATACCTGGTATGTGTTATCTCAAGTTGCCATCATATGTACATTTATTTCATTTGATGTTGATGTTTTATTGACCCTTATTTCAATTCGGGATTTCATTAAAGGTACATTGATAAAGGAAACCTTAGTTTCTGATCTCGAGATAAAAATTTGGGGAAGAAATTTATAGTTGGGAGAATATAACATCTTGAGTTTTTAAAAGGAAGCTATATTCTTATTTGTGTACATGATATTATACATGAAGCTTAAGAAAAAAACGAAATAGTAGTGAAATATCACCACTAAAAATATATTTTATATAGATAGGAATAAAATTTATCAAATCAATTATGGTAATATGGTATAAAAATGTATTTATAATTATTTATTGGGTGAAAAATTATTTATAAATCATTGTAAAATCCCTTTGAAAATAAAATCAAATTATTAAATGTGCACAAGTGTGTTTTATACCATTAAATTAATAAGTATATCATTTCAGATTATATAAATAAAATAAATATATAAAATATTCACTATAATGAATATAATTCATCTTATTTTATTTTTAGATATTATATTTAAACAAATTCAATTTTACAGATAGAAGGAGTATTTTTTCTAAAAATAAAAATTCTCCATCCTATGATAGATAACACATTTAATTTTTTTCCTCATTTATAAATTATATTTGAAAAAATTATTATATTTTTTAGAATAAGAGTGTCAAAATTTACTTTGGTTTTTTTTAATTTTCTGAATAGATTACTTTTTTAATGAATAGTAAAAAATACTGCATTTTAATTAAAATGGATTTTACATTTAAATAATTTTTAGATTTTAAATAGATTTTTAAAGTAAAAATTTATCAATAAAACATATATTAATCTAATTTAGTTCATTGTAATAATTTTTAATATAAAATTAGATATAAAAACTTATTGATATTTTTGAACGTCCCTTTTACCCATCATCTCGCTACACATGAATGATTATTGTTAAACTTAATTTATCCACTAATTTGAATTGAAATCTGAAAAATAGTCATAAACAGTTGTAATAATTATAAAAAATGTGGTCTAATTGGAAGAACTTAAATTTTGGTTCAAGGTTAATTTATTATTCTATTTACCAATGTTAAGGGTAAATTATGTAAATAATGGTTATGATAATATTATAATATTATATAATTGCCATAATAATTTTTATTAATTTAATTGGATGAGTGGGATTCAGACAAAAGAATCATTATGGATTAATTATAACCATTTTATGCCACATGGGTAAGAATATTCCATTTATTATACATTATTTAAATATAATTCAAAAATGTAATACTCATATTTTTATTAAGTAGATAATTCTTAATATAGGTTAATATAGAAGATAAAACCAAATATAAATAGTAATTTTAAATGTATAATTTTTATTAACATCATGAAAATTTATTTGAAATTTTATAAATTATATAACTAATATTAATTTTGACAGAGTGATGATGCTTTAATTGATTTTTTAATGGAAAAATCACATAATTGATATTAATAATATCTAAATAAATATAAATAGAAATATTTTATGCCATAAAATAAATTTATGAACTACTTTGACATTTTACGTATGAGTTAATTTTGTTTTTTATGGAATTATGTTTTTATGTTTTTAAATAAATGAAAATTAATGAATAGTTTCAAAATTGAAATAATTCATATCTTAAAATATTAAATAATTAATTAAAATAAATAAAATTTATTAAAATATATGATTATGGAAAAAAGAATATTTATGTATATAAATTTTCTTAATAACTCATTCTTTCGTCTTCTTTATGTTATGATATTTGTATAAACCCTAAAATTGTAAATTTCTTGATAAAATGGTAAGAGTTAAAAGGGATAAAATAAAATGATATTTTTTAGAGAACTAATAAACACTTGTATAATTTTAACTGGATGAATTGATTTCAACCGAAAATCATCACATCTTATAAATATTTTAGTTTTGATCCATTCATAATATAAAATGAATTTATAATAATTTAATAGTTTTTATAATTCTATGAGTTCCCATCCCCTCTCCTATAAAAGGGAACCCATTAATATCGATTCTTTACCCATAAAAACCCATTTTTTCTGCCAATATCATCCCAAAAGTATTACTATAATACATCATTATATTTTAGACACCTTAGTTTAGGTATAAAAACTTCCTTAGAGTGGAAAATTTGTTAATCAAAGGTGTCTATCTGAAGGAATTATATCATTTTTAATTAGGATTCTCTATTTTTTACCTTCATCATATTCCTTAGAATCTTATAAAATAAATAATAAATAATAAATAAAGTATCATAAATATTATTATATATTATTATTTTAGTATTATCACCATATTCCATATTAAGTTCCAAGAAAATATGAAATGAATTAATCATTTGTTCGTACGTTTTAATTATCACATATACAAAATGATATAAATTCTTTTCCAAAACTGTCTCTCGAGACATTTTATAATAATGTAATTAATGATCATATGGGATATTCATAACATATTTACATACATAATAGAATAATATATCAACTAAATTCTTACATTCCATGAACATAATAATGATAATGCCATTCGTGTGTATGTGTGAACTATCAGCTCCACGAATCTATGAGATTCGTTTTTAATAACCACAGAAATTGGATAATTTATATAATTTTATTTAAATTATTAATATGATATTAATTATATTATTATAAATTTGGAATTATAAAATAATACTTATCTTCTTTTCAAATTTATCATAGATGAATTGAAATGTTACACATTCATCTGTATTACTTACCATCTCAATTATTGTAATATAGATCATTTTTTATTACCATATTTAATGTTTTTATTTAAAAGTATAATTTATGTATAAATTATTTTTCATTAATATTATAATGGAGTTGATGGAATAATTACTACTTTGACAATGGAAATCATAACAAAGTCATTATGGACCCATGTACTGAATATCGTCATAACGTCCAACATGGACTGAAATAATTAAGTAATTTTATTAACATGGTGGGAAAAGATATAAACGCAATACTAAAAATGAAATTTTTTTTCATGAAAGTATAATGTAACCTATTATTATTATTTACTAATATAAAGAACATAAGTTTTTCATTAGACTGTTGTTAAAGGACACATTAACTAAAACATAATTTATAATGTTTTATGGATTTATTATTCTAAATATGTATCATTCATGTCCATATTTTCAAAATGTTTTCATGTGTTTATTTATAAAGACATGAATTTTTAGAAAATTTTTTATATTTGAAAATTCTCAAGGTTTTATGGTACACTTTGATTCATATATTAATTTACAAAAAAAATTATTGGTTTTATAAAATAGATTGTTTGTTAAACAAATGAAATGTTTTCTTATGAGTGAAATTGAAATTTAATGTGTCATACATTGAAAACTTAATGCTTTCATGTGTTATGTTTATATAATGGTACTTGGAATGTTTATATGTTATTGTGTGAAATACCAAGTATTTTTTGATATGTTATAACCTACAATGCATTTTGTACAGAAGTCAGCCATATGGATAATCCATTTGTAAGAGTGATATGTATAAAAGATGCCCATATAGATATTATATTTATTAGAGTAACATCTATGGAATTTAACAAAATAATTATTTCATTTTTTTATTAATATTTCCCATGTTACCTACATATATATTATATGTTTTCTTATTAGTTCTCACAAAAATAATTGATTATAAAAATGTAATTTAATTATATTTTTCAAATGATGACCTCTTTTCATTGAAAAATATATAATTTAAACTAATTAATTTTTCATTTGTTTTCATTGGATAAATTTTTTATCTACTTATGTTCCTTACTATGAGTTTTGTGCTCATCCCATATTTCTAAAAAAAATTACAAGGCTTAAAAATTGGTTATGAAAAAAGATGGTGTCGTGATTAATGTATTGAAAATGTGACAATAAATAAATTTTTTCATATTATAAATGTGTTTCTAATGGTGGAATGAAATGCATATTGAGTATATGTGTCCACATGGAATTAAAAATTTTATCATGATTGATTTTCCCAATTATTTAAAACATTAAATAGAAATAATCCATAAATGAGAATTCAAGTTCAAAAATCTATAATAAGTTGTGCTTATGTATTAGTTATTACAGATAGTTTCTACTGATGATTGATGAAATTGGTGATGAACTCAATTAGATGATGGTTTTACATGGATTATGAGAAGGAAGAAAATAGATGAATTTGTGTTAATTAGTGTACTTTAACATGAACATTTATATATATCCAAACTACCATTATAGAGGAGTTAATAATTATTTTAAAAATTTTCATAATTATATATATATATATATTCTCACATGATTTGATGAATTGGAATATATTGGTTCTGATTTGATATGATTATGAATTTAATTGTAGAAATTATAGATTTTAGGGTAAATAGGTTGAAAATGGATAATTCTTAAATTGTGTATGGATGACTGAATCCTCTGTTAGAATCACTGAAAAACTTCATAAGGATAATTCATTATGTTCCATAAGTATATTTATTCTTAGGATGTACAAAAATAGTACATGCAATTTATGAATATAAACTACCATGACATTACATAAGAACAAATAAATTCATTTTTTATGGATAATGAAGTTATAAGGGTAATCCTAAGGATACATTATTCCATCATAAAAAACATTTTTAGATGTATAATTATTAACCAGTATTTTTATAACCATTATTACATAGATACATAAGTATCATCAATTGGAGAAATTAAATAATTCTACTGAAGGAGAATATATTTTTTTAGAATTAAATATTCAATAATAAATCTATTTGGTATGATTTTTATGGCATTATTGATTATTTTAAACATAAAAAACACATAAAAGCTTATGTGATTCAATATATAGGATCATTAGAAGATTACCTTCATGATATGGTTAGGAAGATCAATGTGGATAAAATCTTTGAAGATGAAAATAAAATCTTATATTGAGATATTCTAGTATATGAAAAAATCATTTCCAAAAATTCATAAGATATTCTCATGTGTTTGTAACATCACCCATATAGTTTCGATTTAATATTATTTATTGGAAAATGGATGATCAAAGAGATAGATGGATTTTGGAAAAAAATTAATTATTGATATGGGAAGTACATGTTAATTAAATCTAAAAATTATAAATAAAGACACTAGATCTAGGATTCATGTTAAACATAATATTATGAGATGTGATTCAATCCGAGTAGAGATTAATAATAGTGTTTTGGGATAATATCATCGATCATAAGATTCAATAAAACTATTGATTTTTTATTGAATTCACTAATTCTGTAATTTAAAATATTCATTCCACCAGTATGTTGAAGACAAATTTTTCCCCACACAAGCCAGTGGAATGAAGTAAACGATAATTTAATATAGGTTTTAGTGGAGTTATTTTTAGATGAGGAAGTTTGGGAATATTGGGGGGAAAATATCAATATTTTCAAGTATGATAAGAATAATAAAATGAGAAATAAAAGGAGGGAAATCCTACTATTTTAGAGGAGACCAATGGTTAAGGAAATTCAAGATATGATCATTAGATCAACCCACATAAAAAAATGAAGAAAAAATAATATCATAACAAGGTAAGCTATATTTTATTGATATGTTATATATTCTAAATATAGAAAATATTATATGAGTAATTTATATATTATAAAAAATGAATGACATAAAAAATAGTTAATTATATATAAATGAATGAACTAGTGAATCTCTTGAAGATGAAAGAGAAAATATTGATTTACTGTAGAATTATATCCATTATCTAGCAATTAATGTTCAATAAATAAAATTAATACCATCCATATTTTTCAATACAGATAAAATCTATGTATCACGAAGAATAAACAAAAGTATGAGTTGATAAAGGATGATGGGTAGGACTTTCACAAACAAGCTATAATCATTTGAGATTCCTTAAAAGTATTATGGATCTATTGGAGTTGAAAATCATAGTTAGATAATTAGTTGTTAAATTCTGGTGAAATGGTTATAAATAAGTTCTATGAAGTTGTGTTATTATAAATATAGTGCTACATGAGAATCAATTTTTATTAAAATGTATCTAAAATAATTTTCCATATTAAATAGATTGAATTATATTGATTTACTATCATCCTGAGGTGATTAGAGATCTAATTTTAAGGTACTAAATGGATTCAAAAGTATATACATGGTGGGAATAATTTGAATACATGTTTCTCAAAATATACAAATAGATCATAGTATAACTTTCTGATACTAGTGAGAATATAGATATATTTTAATGCTCATGAGAATAAATGTCAATGTTGTAATTTTTGGAGTTGAGAAGATACATTTTATTCACTTGTGGTTATATAGGATATAAAAAAATTGTGATGGGAGTGTATTACCAATCATAGAAATGAGTAGATTTCCCATATTGAGGATGGAACATTTAAAAAAAAAATTTGACATTCTTCAATTACTTTTATGCATTCCATTCCATGTGTTTGAATGGTAAATAAAATGTATATGCATGACTATCATAATGAATAACATAGTTATAAATTCCACATGGGTAAATATACTAAAAATTAATTTTGTTGTTGGGAAAAATAAAAAAACTAATTATTCCCCTTGAGTTTCGTCATTTATCTTTAGGGGAATCATATTTTCTATTAGAGACTACATTTCCTTATATTTTATATGATTTTTCTTTCATTAGTGTTTCTATATTAAATTATGATTTGTATATTTGATTTATTTGATGTCAAACCTCAGATGGGGTAAACAATACATAATCTTATGGTTACTATTAAAATGGTCTCAACCATGGATTTAGTAAATAAGAAAATATATTATCTTAAATATTTGAGTTATTGTACTGTACTAAATGGGGAAAAACTATTAGTCATAGGTATTCATAATTTTATGTTTTTATACTTTCTATTTTATGATTATTTTTTCTATTATAAAGCATCTTGAAAAAAAATTGAATATGATTAATACTTTCATGATAAATCATATAGTTGTTTTTATTATAAATTAAAGGTGTAATTTCATATACTAATGGATTGAAGAATAAAATTTATCATCTAGAATAATAAAATGATGTGATGTAAGATGTAATAACTCAAAAGATTGGTATATATAACACCCTAACAAAGCTTGTAAAATCTAGGGGGAAATTTTAACATTTAAATAAAAAATTTATCTGTTTGATAGTGATCTAGAAATAATTTTTTTAAAAAATTATTTGGTTAAATCTATTGTTACTAAAGTAATATATGAATTAGAGAATAATGATAATGTCATAGTGAATGTGAATGATACAAAGCTACATGCCAATTTCAAGAATAATGAAATATCAATGGAATTCACTACTATCGGTAAGATAAATACATGAGGAACAAATTTCAAATTAGGAAAGTGAATGAGAAGTTAATTTTGGACCAGATAAGAATAAAAATAAAATCCCACAAATAGATACGTCTTGAGATGGAATTTAAATTTAATAAACTATAATTAACCTAATATCAAAAATACCAAATAGATTAGAATAAATTAATTTCCATTCAGTTCATTCTAAATATTATTCAATAAAATGACTCAAATTTTTACAAAAAAAGAGCTTGATATCATTGATAGAATCATACACATCATGCTCAGGGAAAAAAGAATCCAACAAACATAAAATTTATATATAATCTAATGTAGTTTCACATTATAATATGGGATTAAAATTAAAATTTAGACCCTTGTGGAGGGATAAAAAATTTAGATATCCACTAAGTTTTCAATGGTTTATGTCAGAATTTATGTCAAGGGTATCCCCCCAAATCGATCCCAAGAGGATGGGAAATATACATATAAATATTACGGTTGAAACCATGGAAATTCTAGTTATACTTCTACTATGGAACAAATGTATGAAGAGTTGAAAGATAATGGAACAATTGGATGTTATCCATAGGTCTATTAAACTTTATTGTAATATATGAACACATTAAAATTATAGAAGAATGAAAAAGATGGGGTGAATTTATTACACAATTATAAACCTGTTGGTATAAACCAGTTTATACAAAATATATAAAATCTATCATTGAATAATGGATTTAAGCATTTTAATATTTATTTAAAGGCTCTAAATAAGTATGAAAATTATTATCGGAAATTATTCTATGTACCAAAATAACATGAATCATACAATAATAAGAAGATGAGGTTGAATAAAAAATTAAACAAATAGTTAAACGTAAGTCTCCCATGAAAGTGAAATTATTAATGAATTAAAATAAATAGATCTCGTTTAATAAGTAACTAAAGAAGGGAGAATAGGATTCCACCGTAAATAGAATATTTCTATAATGGTATATGAAATGCAATATAGTAGACCATTTTATGATGTCCCTATATATTAATATTGAAATTAGGAATCTTGAACCAAATGGGAAACATTTCCAGAAAGAGGTCGTCAGATTTGTTTTTTGGTTAACACTCATGAAGAATTAATAATTTATATTCCCAAGAAGCATATCTAAAAAAATAATGTGTTGGAAGGTAAAAACTGGTTGGTCAAAATTCTATCAGATGTAAGACATAAAATCCATATTAGGAGTATCTGATAAAAAAATTATTAAAGCCCTAATGATTTCTATTATTAATAAATAAATGGTGGAAAAGGAGTAAAAACTATATAATGGCTGAAAAAGTACCCAATGTGTGATTTACTATATTTAATACTAGTTGAATTTTTTTAAATAATTGCAAATAGTTAAATGAATAAAAATAACTTCATTTCCTAAAAATTTAATATGATTTTAATTAAGAATAATACTGATAACAAGAAGAGGTCCATGTATCCTAAATATGTTCAGATCAAGAAACCTAATAAACAAGTATGAATGAAGACGTCAAGAAATTTTAAAACTTGGAAATTTTTTTAGGGTTGATGAAGGTGTCTCATCCCAATTTCAATAACTAAGGATATGGTGAATACCCACCATATTCCCATATTCTTGTAGTGTTATTTTATGAAAGGGAATTTGTGGTGAATAATGAATAAAGATGTGGATGGTCATGATTCTTAAATAACCAGGAATTTTATCCATCATCAAAATGTTGGAATTGATGTCTCCCTAAAAATATAAATTGTTTAAAACCATTCCGGATAATTTAAATTAAACCGTCTGGCAGTGAAAATAAAAATAATGAATATTAAAATTATTTTATTAAAATAAAATCAAGAAATATAGGGAACCCCAGTGAAGAGTTTATATAATTTGTAATGATTATTTTTCCATTTATATTATGATTTAAAATAAAAATTATTGACTAGTGGAGAGATTGTTAATTTTTTGAATTTGTAAAAATATAATTGGACATGAAGGTTTTTGATTTTTTTGTAGAAATGGATTACATATTTATATTTTTTTTGAAAATATGGTTATATAGAACCTAGAATGTGATAGTAAATATAGGTATCACATCTTGATTTATTATTGTAAATAAATGATTATTTGGTAAAATACATTTTTTTCTAAATTACCATTTCCCATGTAGACCTAGAGTCTAAAAATATGATTATTATTACAAAGAAATATTATTTTAAATATAACTCCCAAAATTATAGCCTTTGGTTGTAATCTTGAAAAATAGTGGGAGAATATGTTATTTCTATTTGTGATATGAGGAGAATAGTTCCACAGTTGTTTTTTTGTTATGAAAATGGTGGTAACTTTCCAAAATAGAAATGTCTCATTTATTAAACAAAAACAATATCACAGATGTCTAAATATTTTAATTTAAAAAATTCCATTTGATAAAGGAGGATAGAAGATCAACTAAATCATTGGTCCAACTGAAGTTATCACAAATCACTCCTTGTTTAGTAAGGCCATTATCTATGAAGATAGATTCATAGAATTAATGTGTGGTAATATCACTAAGGAATGAATGAAGATCTAATATCTGATTGGATGAGCAATTAATTTTCATGATATATGATTGTGGATAGTTCGCACAAATGTCATGATGATTGTAGATTCAATCTCTAGATATATCTTTTTTTTATCCATTATACCTTTTAATCAAAACCACATTAATCAATACAATAATTTAATTTTCCAATGATGAATAAATTTCATATGGTCCATAAAAAACCCATGTTATCTCAACTGTGATATAATAAAAAATCTCCAAAAACCTAAATGTACTAAATTGCATATAAAATACCCATATAAATTTTATTTTATGCTTCAAGAAAATAGAAAATTTAATAAAATTTCAACTTTTTTAAAGTGTGGTCAAAATTACATTAAATTCCATGATACAAGAGAACTAAGAATTTATGTAGGGAATTATTACTCAAAATAAATTGAAGAGTATTGTCACTCTTCAGCGTAATAATGACTTATAGAATATATTTTTAAAGATTAAATTTGACTTTTTAATGAATCCCATTTTTTACTATTCCAAATGAAATAAATAAGTTCATTTCAATAACCGAAAAATATGTTGAAAAATTTTTTAGATAGGGAAATAAGAAGATATGTTTTTAAATTATTCATTATAGAGATATTAATAGAAATCTGGACTTAAATAATATTTAAAATAACCTTGAAAATATCTATGATATAGAAGAACTCAAGAAGATATGGTTATGATACTCCCTATTATGGGGAATAGAATGCATCAAGAATATATATAAATACAAATTGATTGAATACCAGAGTCAACCGGGAGTTTGGAATGTGTTAGCCTCTATACAAGCAGTAATCTATATGGATTGATCCAAATTTTATTTATCCTTCCCCATAATTATATTCTTATTTTAAATTTTTCATTGTATAATCTTATTATCCACTGGTTCCCATATCAAAATATCTTCACAATTAATGAAATTATGACAAATGACCACTAATTTAACCACACCAGGTCACAAATAATGAGAAGAATCTTAATGAATGTTTTTTCATTGGGGACCATCAATGCATCAACACAATTTAAGAGGTCCAATGATGGTGTAACTTTCCAATTATTAATCCAAAATTATTGGGAGGATTTTTTAATAACTAACTAATGTGATTTGGAGGATCTGTTGAAGAAGGATAACTTGAAAGATGAAAAAACTGAGGAATCATCAAAATTTAGATTAATATACATTAACATACATACGAAACATGATATAATAAATCCATGTGTATTTCATTAATAATTAATAAGACTCAACATAATGTGTGATGGTATGCCTAGAATAAAATTAAATATATTTTTAATTATAATTTTTTAAGTGAAAATTGTTTACAACATTGTTTCTAGGGAAAAATAATAAATCTTCAATCATGAATTATCCCACTCCTCATAAATAATTTGATAAAAGCATTAATTTTATTAAGCATAACAACAAACCATTTATAAATCATGAATGTGTTACAATAAATAAATAAAATAATGGATTTCAAAATATTGACCCTCCCAACCATTGACAGAGTTTTCCTATTCTATGAATATATTTTTCTTTTTAATATGATGAAGTATATGATTGAAATGACAATATTGAGGCCCACACCAAAACATTGTTACAACGAGATAGATGAAAGGAAAACTCCCTTGTATTATTCCCTTATCATGGATTATATTATACGGGGTAGTAAAACATATGTGACGTTGAATTTGGTTTTAAAATATGTAATGACAAAAAATCCAATGCGAGAGGTTGAATTTCACATAAAGATATGAGAAAATAATATTTTATATTTTGACAATGTTAATTGTAGATTTAAATATATAAATTGTTTGTTGGTTTATGGTTTACGATTTTACCCAAGAAAAATTAGATGTTTTCTATATAGTTTGTTGTTATAGTTTAAAAGAGTTGGATTTCATTGATGATATAAAAAATGACCACTACTTATGTTATACAACAAAGTTATAAGAGATGGATTCTACATAAGAATCCCCTTTAAAAAATATTTTTAGAGATATGAAATTAACATAAAATAAAAGTACTAATGTTTCAGGTACTATCTTAAACTTGTTCATTGATATAAGAATTATAGAAAATATAGAGATTAGGGAACATGTGATAAAGTGTTTGATAAGATGGGTAACATGTGGAAGAATCCTTCATGTGTTATAATTTTATTAACTATTTAATTTTGTGATGAACTAAATTGGATGTTTTGTGGATATCAAGGATGATAATTATAAAACTAGAGGTTTTTATGTTAGTTAGAAAAATCTATATTGAGCATTTAAAGACTCAAAAATACATTGAATGTGTGTTAGAGGAGACATGAATTTGCCTAACAATTCTCAAAATTATATGGATATATTTGGAGAATATTTATAGTGTCTTAAATTTATGATGTTTATTTAAAATAAATTGACTTAATTTTTCACAATTATATATTATGGAAAATAGAGGTTGCAAATGGATTAGTCATATAGTGTATATGGATAACTATTTCCTATTTTAGAATCATTGACCAAAAGTTTATGGTTGATCCCCTATGATTCATAAGAATCATTTTTCCTCTCTTGATGAAAAACTATGGTGTTATGGTACGCATAATGATCATGTAGTCAATATATATAAATATTCACTAGAGTGTGTATCCATGATGAATTATTAAGGTTCCTTATAATAATTAATTGTGTCTGCATAAGAATCATTTATAGATATATAAGCATGAACTAGTATCCATGTATCTATTATTTAAAGGTATATATAGAAATTTTTAGATTCAATTGAGGGAAGAGTCAATTTTCTAGAATTAAGTTATAAAAAAAATATCTTTTGGATGATACTTATGACTTTATTAATTGCATTGAACAATATAAAAACCTAACATGCAGTTTTTTTTCAAGTTATAGGATTATTATATGCTGATCTAAGAGTTATGGGGAGGAAGAACAATGTTGAGGAAATTTTTGAAGATGTAAATACAAAATTCTACAGTGATATTTTAGAATATAATGAAATCATTTTATATTGTTCTTTATCAATTATAAAAATTTTAAAACAAGAAAAATATTTATTATTCTATTTTATTTATTATGTAAATTATTATCATGGATTATTATAAATTTTTGGGAAATTTAATAAACATGATCATTATCAAATAGATTAATTAAATATGTCAATTATATTTTAATATGATTATATATGATTGAATTTATACACATCACAATTAGTTGTGATTCAGATATGAATAAATAAGAAAAATAAGAGTCATTTTTGATGTTATTTGGGATTTACATATTCATGAAAAATCCTATGTTGTTTTTATTAAATAAACTCTTGCTATAATTGATATTATTTATGAAATAAATAGGTTGAGATTTATGTGAGTTATATTCCATAAAGCTGAAAGAGATGAAGAATCATTTATAATATAATTTAAAGATGTATTTTTATTATAAGAATTTTGAGTATAATGGAATAAAATATCTTGTTGTGTTTATATACATGATAAATGAGGAAATGAGAAACAATAAATGGTACTACTCTATTTTTATATGTGACCAAAAAATGATAAAATGAAAGAGAATATTGTAGGAGACACCGATGGATAAAAAGTGGGATAAAAATTAAATGAGAATTTGGTGCACTGTGTCACTCATATGTTAGAGTTTTTTATTATTTCATGTTATTTTCTCATACCATGGGGTGTTTTATTTTTTCAAGATGTTTTGGTTTGAATCATAGTAAATTTTGAATTTATACCTTTGTCCATGTTTTGTAATTATGGTTTGTGGGAAAACATATAACTACCATTACATAGGTACTTTTATTTTTTATCTTTCAATTTTTTAGTAAAAAATTATTCATGGTTTGGTCTAAATCATGTTATGAATAATGAAAACTATACGAGTCTCTTGGGGTGTGTGGCTATTAGAAAAAAACTTATTCATAGTTAGTGGAAACCAGGAGATGGGAATATGAGAATTTATATAGTTTTAATATATTAATTTTGAATAGTTTAAACTCATTTTGGCCAAATTTTTCATGGTTGGATTGTCATGGTAGTGGAATCCTAAAACATGGAACACATTTTTGAAGACATTCTAGAAGACCGTTAAAACTATTTATATTTAATTATTGTGTAAATTAACCCATTTTAACATACATATTTCTTGTTAATGGGAACCTCGTTCTATTTTGTAATTGAGATCATGTTGGGGCACATATAGAGAGGGATTATCCTTTATACCTCTTATTGATTGGTAGCATATTATTCAACAAATTCCAAGTGAGTAATCCATTATTTCTTTATAATTTATTACTATTCTCCTTCTTATTACCTTTATCATGGATTTATTTATTCCCATGAATCCTAACCACATTTGTGGTGTAGATTGGTGTTCATAGAGGTTTTAATAATGGGACATTAGTTTTTCTAAGTTGTATAATTTCATTATTAGATTAATATTTCAGTCTTTATTAAAGGTGACAAGTCTTAGATGGTTCTTCTTTAAATGAGGTAAGAGTTTATATTTAAATAACATGTAAAACATGCAATAAATTCATTTCATTTTTGGAATACTTTTATATGATTGTAGAAGAAATTTTTAAGCCCATATAAGGTTATAAATGATTTTTAATTTTCATTTAGAATTCAATGATTTTGCCTCATTCCATGTAATTATGAAATTGAATGAGTGTATATTTAAAAATAATTTAAGGGATTTAATTATTTTCACATGAAATTAGCATATTGTTATATGCCTTTCTGAGTTTCAATTTGTTTTCACTAGTTTAAATATATACAAATGATTACAATCACATTCCAAATATTTACTAAAATTCTAGAGTGGATTTTATAAAATAAATTTTTTTTTCTAAGGGGTGAATGACACACATTTTTTCTTTGATTTATTTTCTTGATATCACAAGGCATGGTTTGTAAATTGAATGGAGTTGAATTCAATTATTTTTAAATATTTTTTTGATGATCGGGTAGCCTTAAGGATTGAAATGCTTTTGAGTTGGGATGTATGGTATTGAAAAGGGTACATAGCACCAATTTATTTTTGTAAAAGGGTTTGTTTCTTTCATGGGTGACCATATGGGAATATTTGGGTTTAATTTTTTTTTCTAAGCGTTGTTTTATAAATTGATTTCAGAAAATATTTTATGTTTGGTTTTAAAGGGTATGAAAACATCTTGAAATTTTAATATATTTTTTAAAATTCAATTTTCCACTTTAAGTGAAATTGTTTTATAAATGTGTGAGTCCTTTATTAAATCCTCGTGTGACATTTATAAGGGACGATGTGGATAGATATACCTTAGGGGAATTTATTATTATTGTATCATTGTTTTCTCCTTATGTGTTTAATAGTTTAAATATGGTAAGTTTTATATGAATTTTTTAGAGTTGAAGAATGTGTTACTCTCTTTATATTCGATTCATGTGGTGATTTATTTTTCATCATATCTATTTTAATTTTCATGGGAGTCTCAGGTAGATGGTATGTGACCTATAAAATAGTATACCATAGTGTATGTTATAGGTATAACATCTCACCCCTCCTCATTTGATTGAGATGTGATGGGAGTGTTACTACCCATAGGTGAAATCCCCAAGAAATCCAAGGATGGAAATAAATTAAAAGGTCTACATAATCAATAGTGGGATTATTTTTCCTTTGAGAATAAAAACACAAAAAAAGGCAACCATAACCAAACAATACACTCTATGATATATGATAACAATTAAATACAACTCAATTTATAACCAAATCAACAAAAACATCAGAGTATAAATAGGAAACCCAAACCATACAAACTCAAAGACACCAAAGTCATCAAATAAGTAACTCCTAACATGCTCCATTGTCTAACACTACAATACATCCTATGGTATAAAGATACTTTATTGAAGTACTAGGAGACCATTCCATAATATGTGTAATAACATATCACATTTGAAGATGAACCAATGATCCCAAGAAGGGTGTGTGTATAACACATAATAGATTTTATCCAACGACATCATAAATCACACTATAACAACTTTTTATTTTGGACTGGGTTCAATTCCATACCCATTTTTACTTTTTGTTGTTTATTGAAAAAAATAATCTTTTCTTGATCAATGAATCATAATTCTATATGTTTCATAAACCCAATACCATGTCATTGGATGTATTTAGAGGATTAGTGAATGTTGTATTGTTTTATTTGGGTTTTAGGTGTATCAGAGGCTCAGATCCAAATATTTCATAGTGAAAATGTTGAGCTTAACAGTTTTGAAAAACCATGATGCCTCTATGGAGAATCAATGAAGCCAACAAATACATTGAGCATAGTTTGGAAAATCATATTGGGGTGAATGAACATGAGAGGAACTCTAAAGTTTTTAGATGTGAGATCTACAGAGCATTAACATGGTTTGGGGAAACTGTACTCAAGGCACAAACTTATTTGCACCTAACCATTGGCTACACATGAGCTCTGTATGATTTTTTCTAACTATAAGAGCTCGCCATGTGAGTTATAGATCTTAAGAAGAATGATCAGTATAATTTCCCTATGGGTTTGAAAACCATCTATCCCATTAAAAAATTGAAATTAATATTTTATCCCTCCATACATTAATACAATTTCTCCACTTTTATGCATCCTCCACCCATGTAAAGTAGGGGAAATCCCTTTTCCCTCTTATGTTACGATTTGATACATTTTCATCATCTGGGAAGCATTATTAGATCTGTCTAAGGTGTCATTAACCCAAAACACTGATTTATTCCAAATAATATCATGTTATAAGAATAGAACACATGTGTAGACATCTACCAACATGGGGTTTGTGGTGCTGATATTTGTTTTTGATTTCATAGTTGTTTCTATCCATTATGTTGATCAAATGTGAAACTATAAATTATGTGGTTTCCATTAATTAATGAATTGAATCCATTATAGATTTATATGGGAATGCTCGTCTATTAAATAAATGGGTGAATCTTACTGATAGACAAAACCATTGGTAGATTAGGATATGGTGTCAATTAATTTGAGTTATGTAATTAAATTAAATTATATTGAATTGTTTTGTATATGTGAATCACTTGTGATTTCCAATGTAATTTAATAGGCTCATCAAAATGATTAAGATAGTGTTCACTATCTAATTTGAGAAGATGTGTTTTTCAGGAATGGTGTGGCTCGATATGTATGTATTTCAAATGATTTTTATCACTAGATGGGTGACATAAAAATCGATTGAGGTGGCATGGCCATCAGGTTACAGTCATGGATCATGTGATGATGGATTTCAATGTCCATTATATTGATAAATGTTGTCTCATGGAATGAGGTGTCAAAATTTTGTGGATTATGAATATATTTGGTGATTTTTTCTAACCTGTGTTTCCCAATATTCCATTTAGATTTGTTTAAATATAGTATGGAACATATGATTAGGTGGTATTATCCACTCATGTGGGTAGATGCCCCTGATTTTTGTGTCTTAGGGAAATGGTTGAGGTGCGTTTTGTAGAAAGTCACTAATTTGGTGAGGAGACATTGGTTGATAGTGTTGAGACATTTAGTTTGGGGTTGATGCTCATTATTCATGTGTTCATTGGGATATGACTATTTTAGAGGATGTACATTATCAATCCATTGGAAATATGTTGATGGTCCTATAGTTATTTTTCTTGGAGGGTAGACATATTTGAACCTCAGATGTCAAGCCAAGGGCTTATGAGATTTATTTTTTCTAAGGTCTGAGGGACTAGGATATCATTGTATTGGAATTTATCTAGGACACCATATACATAATTGATGGCACAATGTGTTGGGTGCCAATTGGAGGTGGAACCAGAGTGTTCATATGGGATGACATGTATCAAGGGATGCCTTGGGTATAGTCTAAGGATCCTATCTTCTCCAGAATTCCAATTTTGGACAACGTCAATGACAGTGTCCTAGGGGATTTTTAGAACAAAAGATGTTTTTTATTAAATTCATGTTTTCAATTTCCTTATTTATTGAATGAACAAGGTCAACCATTTTTGTATGATATGAACACATTGGTGATGTCCTACATATATTCCTCTCACAAACTATACAGGACATTGAATATGCTTGTTGATTTTATGGATTTCTTATCAGGAAAAGGATAATTCCTTGGAGATGGACCTTACTATTGTGATGTTTAGCATTGTATGGACGTTAAGATGACTTGAGGTTCCTGAATCTGCTAGAGATTATCATTTTTATTTATTTGTGTACAGCATGCTACTTATATCTACTCAACATAGTCGACCAAGGGATACCATGTTTTATATTTTATTTTAGGAATTGATATGTGTGAATTTTCTATTTTAGATGCTATAAATGGTATGATTGGATTGTTTATTTCTTATATTGCTCTTGTTGAGTTTTCATCTGATATTGTATGATATTGATTGTGCTTCCTCCATGTGTAGGTTACATGTTCAGTGACTTTTTGCTCTCTTATTGTTCTAGTATATCTATTTATACAATTATGTTATCACCACTAAAATGTATATTCTCCCCAATATTAGCTCTTCACTGCCTCTCTATTAGTGAATATCCTTTGGCATATCAGGAGGTTCACATAAGGCCAATAGTAGTGGACCCATAGCACTGTTCAGGTGGCTAAAAGGGTTGGGGAACTAAAAATGCTATCAAATTTGTTTCTATTTATGTATTTTTGGGTTTTAATATTTTATCATTGGTAAACAATATAATAGGATTTTGTTAGAACTAGATTTATTGATTGTTCTTAGGAGCCTATAGACCCATGCATTGTGGGATGAAAATAGTTTCCCATGGTGGGAACTGTTTGTTTGTTTTTCTCATTTTACATTTGATATCATTTCCACTTTAAGAGGTTCACTTTTATTTTATTTTTATCTGTCATGGAATGTGATTTTTTATCCTTGTCATGTTATGGAAAGTGAGTAGTATTTACCCTTTGATGAGTATGGAAATGGGTGTTTGAATATGTTTTAAAATTAGGAACATAGGATGTTTTAAATAAAAAAATTCCTATGTGTTTGAAAAATTCTGGTGATTTTGATTTCATACATGGATTTTACTACGTGGGGTTGGGTTGTTTGAAGTTTAAATAAAGATTCTATGTGGTTATTTCATACCAATATACTCTTTAGTGGAATCTTACTCAATCAACCTAGGAATGTGGACCCCATTAAATTTTTTACTGACATGTGATATATATATATATATATATATATATATATGGTACTTGATATTATATGAGATGAAATGGATGTTGATATGGGCTGATTTTTGATCACCATGTAGGGCTATGGTATCATTATATTTAGGCAAGATGGGTTGTCAGAATGCACTTGTCCCAAGGAATATTTGATACCTGGATCTGATAAGGGAATATATGGTTCCCAGAGGCTAGATAACATGATACGTAGTATAAATTTGGGAGAGTAAAGGAATTGAATTTTATTTAGTGTTACAACATCCCATATCATTATTATAAATATATATATATATATATATGTTCTTTGGGGCATATAACCATGCATTGGTATTTTCTAGGATGATACCTAAACAGGCTCCAATGGAGTGTCATGTAGGCAGTGATGTAGTGTCACATGATCACACAAAGTTTGAGACCCAGGATGGTTGGGATGAGGCTCCCAAATGCTAGGAAACGTTTTAAAAGTTGGTGATTGATCTGTTACAGGATCCGACATTGGCTCAGTTATTGGCATATAAAATTCCATAATTGATTGACTTCAGGTCATGGCTTTAACAGAATCTCATATAGAGGCAGATATATTTTATTCAAGAGATCGACATAAAATCTTGTTAATCAGAGCATTACATGGAATATCTAACTTGATATTTCCAATCAAAGAACCCATCGCTATTTTAGGTTGAGGGTGGACAACAAGCAGCTGATAACTGGATCATGTTGATGTATATGATTTTCGAGTTTCTTGATACACCCCTTGGTTGGTGGGTAATGAAGGATACATAATTTCTTATGAGATCAGATATGTACTAGTTGGACATGCATGTTCGGGAAGGCAGACATGAGGGATTGTAATGGAAGGAGTTTGAGGTCATTTTTAAGGTAATTCTTCTCAGAGACTCTGTGGGTAGAGAGAGATTGTGAGTTCATGAGCCTATAGAAGGGTGAAATGTCTATCATGGACAATGCAGTGAAATTAATTTAATTTTCATACATCTCACATTATATATTGTGGGATGACACCTTGAGGGTGAGTCATTTCATGGATGGTTTACTTCAGGCCATTTGGGTGAAGGTAAACATGTTTAGGCTGGCCACATTCATAGAGGAAGTGAATCAAGAACATGTAAATGATTTAAATTAAATAAATTGATTATATTTTATTTTGTTGAAATCATCAAGTGAGAATAGCTGTGAAGCTTAAAACAACATCATGTGGTGATGAGAGGAGTCTCAATAGGGAATTTTGGATAAGGAAAAAAGGATACCACCATGTAGTGTGCCTTTGATGGTGTTTTTCTTTTATATATAGTCAGGAAACATGATTATATTGCGAGATAGAGCAATGAAAGAGTCCCAAGAACACAGATATAACAAATATATCCCTAGGATGTGCAGGTAGCCTTCCCAGATACCCAACATTAAGGGATTTGGGTCGACTCAAGGTTCTAATATCAGACATGGTGTAGTATAAGGAGCTAGTGGTAGTGATTTAGCTGCTTGTGGAGTTCATGGATGAGACAATATGACCTCAATGTAGAGTTAGTTTCCAGTGGCTGGTGCAGCACCACAAGGAGTCTAGGCCTTAGGTAGTCAATTATTATGCTAGGTCCACGCAGTGGGGCCACAAGGTGAAGAGAGTTATAGGGTTTCAGTATCATTTATAGTTATTCAATCGACATCACAAGTGTATCATTTTGTTTCTATTTGGCTTGGCCCTTGTTTTGGAATTCCCATTTTGAGTGAATGAGGTGCATGATTTGTATCTATGGACTAATTAAATTATTTAGTATGTTTCTATTGACTCATATGAATTAAATATATATATGATCAAGGTTCATGTCATTGGGATTACTTATGAGCACTGTTGAGTGTGTTTCTTGTGTGGTGCGTTGGAATTTATGCAACAATGTGATGAAAGATTAAATGAGATGTGCAAGAAAATTGGAATCATTGTAAAGAATGAATTGATTAGGGTGTGATGCACCATGAAATATTTTAGAATCTAATGTGGTTTGGGACCTCATATATTACATGTGTGACGTGGACATGAGGTAGAAATCTGATGAGATGGAGGACACAATGGGTGTTAGGTATGACATCAGAGCACCTGATGAGGTGTAAGAGTGATTATTTTTCATTGGAGTACATTCAGTTTGAGGATGGTGAGTGGACTATTATATATTTTTAAATTTTAGGATGAGACCAAGATTTGTAACTCTAAAGGAAAGGATCCCACCTTGTGGTAGATAATTTGTGATGTTTAGTGAAAGGTGTCTGGGGTGATGTGAGTGAGATGGGTTTGTTCGGTACCATCTCGACTTTATTTCTTATAGCTCTGATACATGCACTATTATGTGGGGAGATTGAAACATCATATGATTCTAGATTTGGTTTCATTCCTCTGCAATTTTGAATTTTTGGAGTTTAGGGGGGTACACTGATTCATTTATCGAACAATAGAACATAATTTCAGTTTACATATTCCAATACCTCAATTTTGGATGGGTTTAGAGTCTTGGTGAATGCCTCTATGTTTGTGTTTTGTTTCATGAGAGTTGGAGTTTGAAACCCTTGTTTTCAAATTGAATAGTAATAGATACAATGTTTTTAGAAATTATGTGGCCTCCAAATTAAATGAGAATAGTTCTGAAAACCATACTCGAGGGGTGTATAGACTTGTGAGAACCTCATTAGTTTTTATTAAAGGGGACGACATGGAATCCACATGGTTCGAGAAAACCATTTGCATGCCACATGCTTAGTTCAACATAACCAATGGCTATACATGGGAACAACGTCGTTTGGCCTACCTATGTGAGACAACCATGTGAGATGTGGATATTAAGCAGCAGGGGCCGCACGATTATTGCACGATTAATAAAAATGTATAAGAAAACCCTAAAATCCATTAAAAGTGTGGAATAATTATTTTCCCATACTTCTAATAAAACAATTTATCATTCATTACTTACTCCTTCACCAGATTATAATACGAGAACTCCCTCTATTCCTACTCCATGAGGATTTATATCAATTTATTCTTATGAGCTCCAATATCAAATACTTCTACAACATTGTATCTATGCAGATAAGTCAATAAATCTTATTGACTCTTTTTTTATTTTCCCCCAATATATGTTGTGTTAAATATGTGTGAGTGGTTTTATGCTATATTTAGGGAATTGATCTAAAACACCAATTTTTTCAAAATTGTCTTGAGTAAGAGAATAAGATCTGATGTACATATGTCCACCAATATTTGGTAGTTGGTCCTTATATTTCTCGATGATTTTTTAGTAGTTTTGTTGTTGAAGATGTTAGAGTTCCATTGCATTGATTTATTGATACACTATAAACTATGTGGTTCATATTAATCTATTAATTGAACCCATTAGAGATGATTAAGATAATTATCTTAAATTCAACAAATTTTTTAGTATTGGTGAGTGCCTAAAACATGGAAAGATTATTCTAGGGTGTCGATTTATTTAAATAGAGTTGTTTAATTTAATTATAATTAATTATAATATTTACATGAATTTACTATTAGTTCTATTGGAACATGATGAGTTAGAATAGAGAATTGAGATAACATTGGATATCTGATATCAAGGGATTTTATTTTGGGGATCATCATGGAATGATATATAAATATTCTGAGAGAGGTTGATTAATGGTGGGGTGACATGGTCAATGATTACGGTGACATGGTTTTCAATTTATAAACATGGAGCATGTGATGATGGATAGAGTTGACCATAGAATTGATGGACATAGTATTGTGGGAATGATTTGATATAATAGTGTGGTATAAAAATATATTTTTTGATTTCAAATCATCCTTTTTCACCATATTAAACACTTGGAGACATGTTAACATAGTATGACTCAGATGATGTTGTGTTTTTGACCACATGTGTGGGTAAATTCCACCAGTAGTTTCATATTAGGAAAATGGTAGGGGGTGCATGCTATATAAATAAATGGGGATGGTGATGGGATGTCAATTGGTAGTTATTAGACTATAGATTGGGATAATTCTTTCTACGATCTTGAAGCCATTAGTCTAGGACTGATCAGAAGGACATGCATTGTCGTTCCTCAATATATTGGCTATTGAGGAAATGATGATATTAGATGGACGACAGGTATCACCATTCATCTTATGTTACAGAAAGGGATAAAGGTGTTTCTTTTTTGCTGAGGTTTAATGGATGAGGATCTCTTTGTTTTCAAATGAAATTAGGAAATCATTTACATGATTAATGGAACATGGATCCAAGTGAAAATATGTGGTAGAACCTAAGGGTTCACCTAGGTAGACTAGTATTAGGAGATGACTTGGTCTTACCCTATGTATCCTCCCCCCAACAGTATTCTAGTGTTGTCTGAGGAAGTTTATTTCTTCCTACTAGCTTTTGAGAACTATATAATCTCGTGATTATAAAATTCATGTGTTCTATTACATACATATATTCTAAAATTGCATAAGCACTGATGTAAGATTGGCACTGAATGGTGCTGGCCAACAGAGATTATTTCTCACACCATATATATGACCTTTAGGGAACATGTAGATTTGATGGGTTTGTGATCAAGTAAGGGTGTGGGATCTATGGCTAGACCTTAGTATTAGGATATTAAACATGGGATGGATGGAAAGGGACCTTGAAGTTCCTGCATTAGGTGGGGTTTATCTTTTGTTTCTTTTCTATATTATTATGATATTTATATGTACAGACTACAGAAGGCCATTGGGGAAAAATATATTTATTGTATTATATTACTTGATATGTATTCATGTTATATTTTTGTAGCAACAAATGGTATATTTTTCTTGGTTATTTTTTCCACTCTTATTGTGGATTATTCTTCTTTTATTTTATTATATTTCTTTGGCTTCCTCCATGGGTAGGAAACTGGACCAGTATTTTCTTGGTCTTTCCATATGCTCCTATATCTATTTAGACACATATTATATAATCAAACGATGTTATAGTCTCCCAACTATCACCTTATTACACCGTTACTATAGGTAGTGGACTTCGGTGTACATGAATGAGTGCTTAAGGACAGTAGAACTTGACTCAAATCATGTTTTTAGATGATAAATGGGTTAGGGTGCAACACAAGACTCTAGTATATAACATGTTAGCACAATTTATATAAATATTATATAAAATAATATAAATTTTTTAATATCAAATAATATATTTTCCAACATTACCAAATTGTCAACGAATGAAACCAACATAGCATTTAAAAACCATTACTAAATTTCGATTTAGCATAACCATCACATGATTACGACTATATGACACATGAATAACCACATGATAGTTTGATACTCATGAAAATACTCTCTTCCAATCACAATGTAATCACTAAGTGGAAAATATCATTAATCCAAAATGACACAGTCACTATATATATGGGTACACCTCTTGTACCCTTATGGTTACACCTGCTATTTAGTGTCTTGTCCAAAGAATGAACTTACAGAAACCATTTATGAAATAACCATTGAGATCCATTTCAATAAAATATTTTTTATATTTAAAACAATTATATAAAACATTATTCCATGTATTGAAAATAAAACCATAATTGTAAAATCAATAATAAAAAACATTCCACAAAACAATTCAATTCTACATATTCAGAAAACTATCACTATAAACGTTTTCAATCATGAATTTGACAAGAGTTTCACAATTCAATTAAACAATTTCTAAAAATTTGAAATAAATACTACATGTTATAACTATGAGGAGATGAAATTGAAGCCACCTACCTCAAATCCAATGTGGAAAACATTCCATATATTTTGTTCACATAAACTAAAAAAACCATATATCACCACAATTAGAATCACTCAACAAGGATATATAATCAAATAATTATATACATAAAACCAATAGAGGGAAAATGGATAAAAATTAGGGGAAAAAGTAATAACGGGAACATATTATTGGATTTAGGCCTCCAACACACATAAATTTGCATGTTGATCAATCTAGTATTGAAAGAAAAGGTAATTATAGCCTTTATATGGATTAGGATTAATGATGTGGACATATTTATGAAAAAATAGACTTTAATGGGGAAAACCAGGTTAGATATTAAAGAAAATCATATATTTTTTAATGTATCATTGTTAGTGTACATCGTTTGGAAATCAATGCACTAATTGTGTTGTTTGTAATGCCTCAAAAACCCCCTGCATGATTCGGAAAAATAAGTTCCCACCATGATAATCCCATATAGCCAATATTTCATAGTTTTTCATGGTATCGCATAACATTTGGAAATACAATTCACCTAAGCATATGCTTATCGAGCTCCAACTATTTCTATTGCATGGTTTTCTAGAAGGTATGTCATGGTTCTACAACTTGTGTTAAAAATACGCACCACCAAAAAATGTAAAATAACGTTTAGAAACTCATCAAAACCACCCAAAAATTATCCCCATCACTTTATATATGAAAAATACATAATGAAAGTTCCATGTTCCAAAAAATGTGGTATAAAATTATGACCACCTTTGGTTCATCCATCATAGAAAATTTGAACACCACCTTTGGCTTGAAGGATTTCAGGCCATTACTCAACCATTTCATTTTCACACTCCCACATTTCTTGCTGAATCAAACCATGTTTCCTAAAATCTCACACTTGACTGACGTTTTTTCCACCCACAACATTCTCTTGCTTATCCACAATCTACACTATAAAATTAACCAACGTAGAATCTAGATCTAGGTCAATAAGATCTCATTGAATCCCATGGTTAATATTAGGATGATACATTATCAATTGAGATACATGACACACATTACACTATTATATTAACCTTTGTGTCAATGGTATTTGATAATCCACCAAACCAACCTATTCATGTTTCTTAAAGAGACTATGTATCGAGGGGAAAAATTCTCTGACATTCCAAAACAACGATGCCAAATCCTTGTATATATTTTAAATATCACAAGAACACATACCTAGAATGAAAAATATCATCAATGATGATATGAAAACTATTTATGATGGATATGATCTATCTTCTTTCATTTATTATAAAAATGAATATTATATATTATCACTTAAACATGCATTGGTCCACCCAGTTAAGTATCACCTTTTACAATATACTATGTAGAGAAAGAAAAGAATGCCAATAAAATGCTTCAAAATGTTTCTTGTTTATTGAGGCCAGATAAATCATATTAATGTAGTACCCTGCTAATGGTTTGTGCTCCTCCCATAACCCACCAAAATCCATTACATAATCCATATGAACGGATTTCAATTTTTTTTGACATCCTTTAGATTTTTCATCAATTTGATGATGATACACCATGATCATAGTCAACTAAGTACCAATAGATCACTTTATATATTTCTAGAAATGAGAAATAAACCTAGTATTTCGGTATAATAGTATAGAAATTGGTATACAATTATTACTTATATCTTCTCAGATACAATTTTTGGACATGTACTATACTATATGTGATTCATGATTTATGATAAAATGTGATAAATTAATGAAAAAATACACTATTACCAAAATTGTATCATGTTTTTGAACCATATTTTGTAGAGTTATTATAATATATATATAGATATCTTCTCCAATTTCAGCATGTTAATCAGTAAATATTGTTGTATAACCTCTAGTTATTTGTGCTCAGAGTTATCCAATTGATTGGCGAGGCATCTCATAATAAACTCATTCAAATTTATTTTCATTAAAAATCCAAAAAACAATTAATTTAGTTCTTTATACATATTTTTGTATTTCAGGATGAACATCCCATCTCAAATGGTTATTACCATGAATGAATTGTTCATATCAAGCCATATCTACAACCATCTGATATTTAAAAAATAAAAATGATCTTATGTCATGATTATATCCAACATTGGTCTTCCATCCATTTATATTTAACCTTAAATAAACACATTTATAATTAGATGAATGTTCTAATTTAATATTCTCAACCAAATCAGGAACAAATGAAAACTGAAATAATACCACCACACTAACTTGGTCTTCAAAATCGAAGAGCATGTAGGTTATCACCAAAATCAACTACAGATGATATGAATCCACCATTACCATCTAAATATATAAATTCTTTATTAATACATCCACTACCAAATTCCATTAACCGGGTGTACACATAATGTCAAAGTCAAGCATTTGAAGATTATCTATCCATATTCTTTGTCTCGTATTCAAACATAGTTGTGAGAAAATGTGTTCCCAGCACTTATGATCTCCAAACAAGATAAATATATCACCCAAAAGATTATGAAACAACATATTCAAATCATTTGAAATATTAGATTTTTCAAAATCACATGTTGGGTAGGTATTCTCATGAAACTATAACTGACATGATCCACAAGTAGAAACAAAATCTCACTGTATGATAATGAACCCCAAAATAGATCACAATGATTCACAATGAACCAGACAATCATTTCCAAATTATATAAATATAAATATCAGTGAATATGTAAGGATAAAATTATGATTTATAAAAGAATTATGACTTTCCTTATTTAATTAGAATGGAATATTTTTCCATGTCACATTTTTCATTGGTGAAGCATATTGTTAAATTTCAGGAAAAAAACATCAATAATAACTAGGTAGGTCTAGAAAATAGTGTATATTAAATACATTATTTGAAGGTTTCTGAGAGATCAAAACCATTATATATTACAAATCCCTAAAATCAACGTTTTCATAGATAACATGAACAATGAAACTTAAACCATCTTTCCTAAAATCACACTTTGAATGTTTATAAAACTAAAACTGATCCCTCAAGTTACCCAATACTATCACCAAGTGTTCTTGATGCTAATGTTTTTTCCAAGAATACACAGTATGTCATCCAAAAAATCACCACAAAATAATATAGACACCTTTGAAATATATGATTAATTAATTCCATAATGATATATGGTTCATTAATAAGACAAAAATGCATAACCATATGTTCATAATGGATATACCTACTCTTTAAAATATGCCTTCAAAATATCCTAGATCATAAATAATTTTTGGTGTTATCAGAAAAGAATGTGTTTCAGTGGGTAATGACATGGATTAGATTTCAAATTGGGGGTTTGATTTATTTTGAGAGTTCAATTCCTTATTTAATCATTCATATGGAGTTTCATATTTGATAGTCTTCCCTAAAATCTTCTAATAGTTCCCACATCTATAACTGAGTATGGAACTAGTTTTCAAAGGCATGTGTTAATTTTTTCTTTCACACCATACGACACTTTGGAACTCACATTGGTTGAGAGGTTGAGAGGTCATGCTCGTCACACCATTTTTCATGGAATTTTTTCCTACTTTAGGACTCGCTTATATATTAATGATATGTTGTTGAAATCATTCAGAGACCCCGATATGGGACATGTTACCCAATTGTCAATTACATGATTACGATCATGAATTTATAGGAATAATTACATTAATATCATAAGTTATCTATTGATATCTTATTTGTTTATCATTCTTTGGGTTCTATCCATGTTCTGGGACTCTATAGTATATCATTTTATAGGGGAGTGTTTGGGGTCTTGGATACAAGATTGATCCTCCATGATGAATCCTATGAATCTTGTGAAAATAGAAATCAATTCCCATAAGTTCATTTTTCAGAGTTTGTGGCCATATGTCATGGAACATCTATGTAGTTTATAATCATGGGGTAAGGATGAAAATAGTAGGTTCAGACCTCAGTGAGGCATCCTACGTATCATAATTTACAAAGGAATCATAGTCTAAATAGTTATTATAACAAGATTCTGTGTCATTAGAGATATGATAATGAACGCAATAGGAGGGAATTATGAATATAAGTCATCCCTAGATTTCTTCATCAGGAGTATAGACCTCTAAGGAGAGATGTGATGTAATCTGTGTTACATCCCAATGAGGATCCTAGATTGGGGAAATTCTCATCATGCTACTAGTTCAATCGTTGATAGACACTAAGACCATGTGATCCATAATCGTCATGATAAATAAGAGATAGAAGAATATCAGTTATGTCGTATGAGAGGAAATTTGTTCTGGGATTACACATTAATGAATTCCTTTGGGAGGCATGATTTTTCATCTCATATAGCATATGGTATTATGCATGGAGAAATGCAAGGAATCCTACTTATCCAATTTTAAAATAGGAATTAGATTCATTGTAGATCAATTCATCAATTACCCGCGGATTGGATTGATGTAATCAAATGAATAGTCAGTACTAAAGATGAAAATAATCCCCATGTATGATCCCTCATCTCATGTGCTAATGTATGAGGTAGAATGATCATCCCATAAAAATTATTGGTTCCTGATGGTTGAATGCTAATAGATGTGAGGGGACGTACTTAAAAGTTGATGTCCATTGGATCTCAGGCCCTAGGTATGATTACTTCAAATCCATTTTGGATAGGAATCATAGTTTACTTTTTTTTCTACTCCTTATGCCTTTATGGGATAAGTTAGGTGGCCACAGTCAGAGGAATTATATTTATTTCTGAGTATTTTGGATATTTATGGACTTATACATGGATAAAATCCCTATTGATTGTTGATTAAACCAAGGATTCTCTATTGCTCAGGGCATACACACTGTGGTCGCACATCCATATACTCATTCTTTATTATATGATATATAATGATATATGAAAACCATAAAATAATTGTTGGATTGAATGAAACCAACATGGTCTCTTTAGAACGTAACCCTAGCTCATCAAGGACATATCCCTTATAAATTGGGGATGCAGCTAATGGATCATGGCTGGGGTCTGTGTGGAATAAGTCAGAGAGGGTCTACTGGACAAGGATAAGATTCTGTCAGGGATATTCCAAACATGTAATGGATACCTATTGTACAAGTCCTGATTTTATTCCCACATATTTTTTGTATCAATCTATTAATGCAAATACATTCAAGGGTGTCTGCTTAACATTTCCAGGATGCCTCATGTGACCTATGTTGGTAAGACTATGATCTCTAACATGTCAAATGTGGACATGACCAAGGAAATTCACATGATCTAAATACTTCTCTCAAATGCCCTTTTCATGGGTGAAGCACTTGTATCTATGATTCTTTAAATAATCAATGTGAACCTATATATGGTCTTGGACTTGATCTATATAGACATGACTAAAGTATGTCAGATGATCAACATGGAACATCATCAGACTGCCACATGTCTTTGATGACACATCAATTTAAAATAATGTGATCGTGTCGACCTATCAAATAATCCATTTCATAATAAAATTTCATTGTATATGATATATTCTCCTAATCATGGTTGAAAAATAAAAGGTGCTTCACATGATTGATATTACCTATCCTCTTACAGAATTAGGAAAATTCTAGTATGTTAATGAGAAATCACATGATCAATCTAACATTTATAGATCATTTCGTGTGAGAATATATGAATATAAAATGGATTTAACTCGATCAGCTTTTCCTTTCTTCTGAATTCCACTAGAAATTTATGTTATGTTAATTATCTATCATGAGATCACCTTGGGTTTTTTAAGGATTTTATAGTGTTCAAAGAGACATGTTCAATACCATCAAATGACATAAGAGGATAAATATGGAATCTTATAATTTAAATTGATATTTATTCTATCCATGTTTTTTAATTTTATTACCAAAGGGATCACACATCCATTTCATATGTGAAACATACTTGTCGAAGGAGAGATTCTGGCTAGTCAGTTTAATACATACACGCATATCCTTTGGTTTTCATAGAAATGTAAAGGAATTTCCATGGGTGTCATTTCTATGAACATGTGGTGGGAATCACACGTGATGGAACTATATGAAAGTTCCCTATTCATGCATCTCACATGTCCTTAAAGGGTTCGTTTTATAGATCCTTCCAAACTGTTTTTGTAAAGACCCAGAAATTTCAAGGAAATGTTTTTCTTAATTTCATTGGAATTTTACATGAACGAATTTTCTGACGGCACCTGATTCCGAGGCCCGGTGTGCCTAGAATCAATTTCCGAAGTTTAGCTCGAGTACGTTCAGTGAACGAATGAGCGGGTTTTTCTATCTTTTTAACCGGTGCTCGGAATCGAAATATGAGGGCACCGATGAAACCGCAACGCCAATAATTTCTTAGGAACACCTATTCCAGATTTACATTTGTGCAGGTGGAGAAGTTAAATTTTGTGGATTAAATGGGGAATGAATAAAATTGTAAAACAATTTTATTTTTATGTCGAAGGTGTTTTTATCCTACATGGGGAAGTTGGGGTGGCACCTAACTACCCATGTGAGGATAAATTTGAGGATAAATGTGAGGTGGGGCCCTCATGAGCCCCAACATTTCACATTCCCATAACTCTCATAAACACCCCCTTTAATCTTGTTAACTCACTTTAATTAAGTAACTCTTTCACTTCATAAACACCCCCTAGTGGGCCGGACCCGGACCCGAGTCGGGTCGGCGCGGTTCAGGCTGACCCAGGGGGTCTCGGGTCGGGTCGGACCGTGCCTGAACCCCCTATTTTCGGGCAGATTTCGGTATTTTTCCCATAACATGGGTTATGGAACTCTGATCGATGCATCATCAGTTCTGATGTGATCCTTGGATCGCGACGATCGTTTATGTATATTACACTCAATGTTTTGGTGAACGTTGGGTATGGACGGGTTGGTTCGAGCATGAAACCAATCGGGCCCGCGGAGTGGAAACGCTTATAACTTGAGCTCCGGATGTCCAATTGATGTGTCGTAGACTTTGTTGGATTCCTCTTGATGAGACGGAACTTTGGAATACTTCGCCTGGATGCAGTTGGAGTATGGCCGGGTTTGACTGTACCCGAAATTCAACCGGGGCCCTGGAACGAAAAGGTGATAGCTTTCAGACCGGACGTCTGTTTGAAGAACTGTCAGTGGAGTTGGTGATCACGTTGAGAAACGGTCCCTATGATTACAACCTATGAGTGTTCGGGGAAAATTTGAGATACGGCCAGGTTGGATCGCACATGAAACCTACCGGGCCCCTGGGACGAAAAGGCTAATAACTCACAGACCGGGTGTCCGATTGACGCGCCGTTTGTTGTGTTGAGTCCCCTATGACGAGGCAGACCTTTGAGATAATTTTTCGTAGGAATTTTTTATACTTGGAGTATTGACCTGTAGCTCGTGGTGCGGACCCTTTCAGAGACGAGTGTACGGAGTACGGAGACCGTGTAGCCGGCTGAGACCTGACGACTACTTGACCGACTCGACTTGGTGTTAGTCGACTAGCCCAGTGGATGGAGCAGTACTTTGTTTGGGTGTAGAACCTTGGAGGACAGAGCACTACTGATTTTGGGTGCAGACCTGCGGTACTCGTACGCAAAGTGCCTCTGTAGGCTATTAGGGGGGATGTACTACTATGTTTAGGTGGAAGACCCCGGTGGGAAGCACTACTGTGTTTGTGTGGCTGACCTGCGGTACTTGACAGCAAAAGTACCTCAGCAGTCCTAGGTTAGTGAGCAGTACCTCAGTGTCTTGACAGGATCACTGTACTCTCCATAGATGGGGTTCTTCAACAATTACGGTTTCGATAATGAAAATCCTGGTTTGAGCTGTGTCTATGACCTTTGTGTTTACAACATGATTGAGATGGGTCACTTGATAACTTAGATATATGTATGGTCATATACCTAGGTAGTGGTTATCCGTTGATTTCATAACCTTTGTTTTTCCTCATGTTTGAGATGGGTTACTTGATAAATTAGGTATAAGTATGGGCTTATACCTAATTAAGGGTTATTTGTTGAGATCCTTCTTTGTGGTTATCCTAGATGGATTTAGTGAGACCTTGAGGGTCTCGCGGTCCCTACTGAGTATCGTATACTCACCCCTACACGGGCTATGCCCGCACTTCATTGTATTGGTTGCAGACGTCGGTCAACACTGACAGAGGCCGAGTGTTCGAGGACTGGACGGTACCCGGAGGTGGACCTCACGACAAGTCAGTATCCGTAGGTGGACTTCACGACGAGGCGACACTCGGATGAGGTTGATGGGCAAGAGCATTGTGGAGGCTATATGTACCTACGCTTCAAGAAGGATCCGTGGTGGATAATCCAGGAGCTGCACTATCTATACCTACCCTTCGGGTAGGATCCGAGGAGGAAGACCTAAGAGCTTCTTCCATTCTTCCAACTGTTAGTCTTTTTCTATTGTACTTTTGTTCAGTTATAGCTGTACTTTTGATTGGGTTTGTATTCTGGCCCATTTACTTTTCAGCACTTCCTTTTGTACTTAGTGTATTATTTACACTTGTACTCTGTGATATTTTGTTTACTTTTATAAAGGCAATGTCTTCCCAGTTATTGGGAATTATGCCTTTTGTCACGACCCATCCTCGAGGCCCGTGCCGTGACTACCACAAGCCCACCTTACATAGGCGAGGGGCTGGTGACTAGAACCAAAGGCCTAAATCCCGACAAATGGGAAGCCATTGCGGTTATAAAAGTAAACAAAACACCATAGAGTACAAGCGAAAGAAAACACTAAGTACAAAAGAAAGTGCTGAAAAGTAAATGGGCCAGAATACAAACCCAACTGAAATTATAGCTATAACTGAACGAAAGTACAACAGAAAAAGACAAATAACTGGAATAAAGGAAACAGCTCCTGAGTCGTCCTCCTCGGATCCTACCTGAAGGGTAGGTACAGATAGCGCAGCTCCTGTATCATCCACCGTGGATCCTACCTGATGGGTAGGTACAGATAGTGCAGCTCTTCAATGTTCTCGCCCATCAACCCCCTCCGAGTGTCGTCTCTCCGTGAAGTCCACCTCCGGATACTAACTCGTCGTGTGGTCCACCTCTGGGTACCGTCCAGTCCTCGAACACTCGGCCTCCGTCAGCTCTGCCCATCATCTGCAACCAACTCAATGAGGTGCGGGCATAGCCCATGCATGGGCGAGTATAACGATACTCAGTAGGGATCCTGATACCCTCAAGGTCTCACTAAAACGAACAAGGATAACCACAAAGAATATATCAACAGATAACCTTGATTTAGGTATATGCCCATATATATACCTAAGTTATCAAGTAACCCATCTCAATCATGAGGTAACACAAAGATTTTGAAACCAACGAATAACCACTACCCAGGTATATGCCCATACATATACCCAATTTATCAAGTGACCCATCTCAATCATGAGGTAAACACAAAGATCATAGACTCAGCTCAAACCAAGATTTTCATTATCAAAACCGTAACTGCTGAAGAGCCCCGTCTCTGGAGTGTACAATGGTCATGTCACGACTCTGAGGTATTGCTCACTAACCTAAGACTGCTGAGGTAATCCTCCTGTCGAGTACCGCGGGCCAGCCACCCAAACACAGTAGTGCTTCCCGCCGGGGTATGCCACCCAAACACAGTAGTGCACACCACCTATTAGCCTGTAGAGGTACTCTCCGGACGAGTACTCCGGGTCTGCAATGTCACATAGGTAGTGCTCCGTCCACCATGGGTCTGCACCCAAACAAAGTAGTGCTCTGTCCACTGGGCTAGTCGACTCACTCCAAGTCGAGTCGGTCAAGCAGTCGTCAGGTCTCAGTCAGCTACACGATCTCCGTACTCCGCACGCTCGTCTCTGGGAGGGTCCGCTCCACGAACTACAGGTCGATAATCCAGGTATCTCAAGTCCCACAAAGAAGTATCTCAAAGGCCCGCCTTGTCATAGGGGTCTCAACGCAACAGACGGCGGGTCAATCGGACGCTTGGTCTGTGAGATATTTGCCTTTTCGTCCCAGGGGCCCGGTTTCTTTCATGAGCGAACCAACCCGGTCGTATCTCAACTGTACCCCGAACTCTTATAGGGTATACGCATAGGGACCGTTTCTCAACAATATCAACAACGCTGCTAACGGTTCGTCAAACGGACGTCCGGTCTGAAAGATATCAGCTTTTCCGTTCCAAGGGCACGATTGGATTTCAGGTACAATCCAACCCGGCCACTATCCAACAACAACCAAAACTCAGCAAAAGTATGCCAAATGTTCTGTCTCATCAAGAGGAATTCAACGAGACAGACGGCACGTCAATCAGACGCCTGGTCTGTGAGTTATTGGCTTTTTCTTTCCAGGGGCCCGGTTGGTTTCCTGAGCGAACCAACCCGACCACACTATAACGATATCCAACCCTCGAGCGGAGTAAGCCAAAAGTTCCGTCTCATCAAGATTAATTCAACGAGACATACGGCGTGTCAGTCGGACGTCCGGAGCTCAAGATATAAGCGTTTCCGCTCCGAGGGCCCGGTTGGTTTCGTATCCGAACCAACCCGGTCGAACCCAAAGTTCTCTAAAACCTTGAGTATAATATACCAAAACGACCCTCTCGATCCATGGATCGCATTGCAACTGATGGTGCATCGATCGGAGGTCCTTAGCCCATGATATGGGCAAAAGACCGAAGAGGTCCGGAAACGGGGAGTCTGGGCCCGGACCGACCCGACCCAACCCCCCTGGGTCCGCCCGAACCGAGTTGACCCGACCCGGGTCCGGGTATGACCCGGATGGGTGAGACCCGGACCGGCCGGCATGGCCCAACCCATCCCGGCCGGCGCAGCCCAAGCCGGCGCGGCCTGAACCTGCCCGGCTCGGCCGGGAGGCTCGCTGGCTCAGCCAGCGAGCCGAGGCTCCACGGACGCGGCGAACGCCGCGTTGGCCCCCCTGGATACCGCGCGGCCATGAGATCCATCGGCTCGCCTCCGCGTCTTCAGTCGTGGTGGTTTCTCCAGGCGGTGTGCCGGGGCACCGCCGGTGGTGTCTGCGGGCCACCAGAGTTGCTCCGGTGGTTCGTTTTCAAATCCGCCTGCGCTGATGCTCATCCCGGGTCTCGTTCTTCACTGCAGAACCATGAAATCATCTCTGTGGCCCATTCCGTCAAATCCCATCGGTCCGTACATTAAAAGAACAAAATGCGGAGTCTTCTGTTCGCCTTCGCGGTCCCAAATACGACCACACATTCATTCGGCCTTGACGGCACCACACATCCTTGTCGCATCCCTCCAGGTTCCCGCGTGGTCCCATCCCACCATGCCACTATCTCCTGAACCACAGCAACACAACAACATAGGGGGAGGAGGGTCGGTCATGTTCGTGCGGTCTGACCTCCTCCAATTAAGATAATAACAAGCGGCCCAAAAGATGAACAACAACAAGTAATTTCCACAAACAAAAGAGAATCAACCCAAACAGTTTTTTCCCCGCAACAGATTATTCCCAACCCTCAAGGAAAACATTCGCGGATCAACTAGGTAATAAGTTGATCCGTGTTCATTGTTTTCATTAGAAAGGAAGAAATCAAGGGAATAAAATCATTCTCAAACATAATTCCCTACCTCAACGTTGTCATCGAACGTGAGTTTGTCGCAGACATAACCGTCGCGGAAGAAGAGGTTCGTCGAGGAAGAGAAGGATCGTCGCAGAAGAAGCGTCATTGGAATCGCGGTACACGGAATCACGTCGTTGATCTCTGAGGGTTTGGTGTTCTTCGTCAGAGATCGGTGCGTTCTTCGCGTTCTTCACGTTCTTCGTCGAAGAAGAACGCTTTCCTCCAAATCCTCTCCACGCCGCAAGTTCCAACAAAAATAAAATAAGAGTTATCTTATTTTATTAATGCACATGACACGTTTGAATTTCAAAAGAAAAGAAACGAACAATCAATTCAATGAATTAATTGTAACAATTTAACCGCCCAATTTAATGAGGCGTTTCTTAACCAGAAAAACGTAAGGTTTGACTTCAATTACGAGTGGGTTGCGGGTGCGTTACTTAGGAGGAAAGAAACGGTGGGGATCGTGTGGGCCCCACCTCAAAAATATCCTACCAAGAGGTTAGGATATTTTGGGATCCACACTATCCGCTTTACATAGCTTAAGTGGCTTTATGTGGCATTAAGTGAAATAAAATAAAGTTGTCGCACTACTTTATTTTATTTCATAACTTATCCCCAAAAATTAAAAACCACACTCGAGAAAACGCAACTCCGTAAAAAGTGTTCCTAAGAAATTACCGGTGCTGCGATTCCATCGGTGCCCTTGGAATTCTATTTCGAGAACCGATTCAAAAGTTAGAAAAACTCGCTCATTCGTTCACTGAACGTACCCGAGCAAAACTTCAGAAAATGATTCCGGACACACCGGGCCTCGGAATGAGGCGCCGTCAAAAACTAAGTTCTTGTAAAATACCAAAGTAAATTAAGAAAAAATTTTCCTTGAATTTTAAGGGTATTTACATTACTCCCACCTCAGGGATTTACGTCCTCATAATGCTTTAACAAAAACATGGGTTAAAAAAGCGGTACTGAGAACGCATCTGAGCCTTCCGTTCCCATGTGCTCACCTGGATGTTCTCGTGCGGCCAAAGAAAGTGCACAACCGGAATCGACTGTCCTCATATGACCACCCCTGTTGATCCTCGATCCCCAATAGAATCTCAGCGTAAGTATCCCTGTCATCGATGTCCAACCCCCTGAGGTTGATGATGTGTGAAGGATCATGCACGTATCTCCTCAGTTGAGATAAGTAGAAGTCTTTGTGCACCTGGTGCAACTGAGGTGGATGGGTCAAGCGGTAAACCACCACGCCTACCCAGCTGAGGACCTAAGAGGGTCTGTTGAACCTCAGAGATAACTTGCCGCATGGGCCACATATCCGTAAGCCTCATCGAGGTGAGACCCGTATAAGGACGTGATCGTCATCCTCGAACTCTTGAGGTCTCCAATTCCTGTTAGAACTGAAACTCAAAACGACTGCTGCCTTGAGGATAAGGTTGACTGACTCAAGATTGATCGGTCGCACCCCCCTGTGCATGAGTTTATCCTGTGCTTCCTGGGGTTTCCTTTTCGCCGACCAAGGGAAACCCACCCCGACATTGTAGTTAAACCACAACATTTTTTCGTAATACCGTCAATTTGTGTATGAACTATGATTTACCAGTCCATACTCAAACCAACGTCGTAAGGCCTTGACGCTGCCACCAAGAGATTCCAACGGAAACTCTCACCTCGAGGGTCTGACCACACCTTCGGCATATGTGTGATTATCGAGTCTCCTCCCAAGGTATCTCCAGACGTGAGGGTCAAGTCCATGGCTTACCAGAAACTCTAGTTCTGGGACAAGATTTGTGTAATCAAGGAATGATTCATATCGATGTTTGCTACTACAAAAGCTAGTAGTGGACACAGGCTGTCCCTTGAATCATTTTTAGAGCCATTGGGTCACACTCCTTGACCGCATGCCGCCGTAATCTTCCTCCGCCCTCCAGCTCCCTGAGCCTGGCGGGGATAACTATGGTAGGTGGTTGTATAATGTTAAGATGTACACCACCTCATGCTGATCTCCTAGCTCTGCCTCCACGCCTGCTGCTTCGCAGACTCATCTCTCTTTAAAGATTCCTCTTCCTGAAACATTTAACACGCCCAAGTCTCTAAGATTGGCGCTAGTTTCCTGTTTCTACTGCACTGTGCAGTCTTCATCTGCTCCTGGATGATTTGCAACTTCTATGCCTACGATCTAGAAGAGATGCAAAAATTTCTTCTATGCCAAAATGAGAAACTCAGTCTCATCCCCTAGATGAACCACGCCCATTACCTAATACAGTCAATCCTGACATGAAGGATGTATTCATGCAATGGATGACATCGTAAGGCCTCGACGTAACTAACAAGAGATCCAACTGTCACTCTCGCCTCCAAGGGTCGAGTCACACTGTCGGCATCAGTGTGAGGTCACTAGGTCTCCTCCAATAGAGATCTCGAATGTGAGGGTCAAGTCAACAGTTTTAACCGGGACCACTCAGTATCAACCAAACAAAGGGATAAGAAAGCAAACATCACAAAGATAAGTGTCTTTTTATTATTATTGCAGCTCATAGTAAAAAGACACGAATACAACAACAACATGGAACTAGGAGTACAAGGGACGTATCCACTAGTTCCGCTCCTATCCACCTGCTCCTGGAGCTCTACTGCCTTGTCCACTGCTCGGCAGTTGCTCAAGATCTCACCGCTGCTTCCACCTCGATGGCTCCTCTAAAGCATGCAGATCAACTGTACAAGGAGTCAGATAGTCACGTGCCAGGTGACCGTTCTGGCCGTAGGAGAAACACTGTCCGTTTCTGGAAATCCTGGCTCTGACCACACCCTTGGTGCCCCGAACCACCGATCCTAAAACCCGAGATCGTCCAACTACTGGTCTGGTCCTCCTGGACCTCTGCATCATCTGTCTACTGCCCACATATTACTCGGCTACTGATCGAAACCCCTGCGGCAAAGGCAGAAGCTCTAGTACATGCTCGGGGTGTAGAGCTACTGGCACAAACTCCACCCTGAAGAAGGTCTCAAAGTCTTCCCATGTGAAGGTAATCCCGTCGAAAAACTGGAACAAGTTGCTCCACCACCTGCCTGCTGCTTCCTAAAGAAGACTGGAAGCAAAGATCACCATGAAGTCTGCAGGCATCCCCACTAGCCTGAAGACTCTCACCACTGCCCCCAGCCAATCCTCAGCCGCCTGCGGGTTCGTCTCTCCTTGGAACCTGGGTGACCTCTGGAGCTGGAACTCGTGCAGCGCACTCAAGTGGCGTGCATCGCCTACTGCTGGGGCTGGTGGCATCGGTGGCCCAATGTATAGTAGTACTGCTGGTGCCTCTGTTGGTGCCTCAACTGCAAGAGGGCCCTGTACCGAAGCCTCTTCGCTCGACAGGCTGTCAGTACGCACATCCCTCTGGGCTCTAGATGGTCGTCTGTAAAAAGGCATCCTGAGAGAAACAATGTGACACGGTCAAACGATTATACCTGGTGAGCTGACCTAGTTTGAGCTATTTTAAGGGAAAACCTTTGAAAACACACACGCAATCAGTGTTTTTGTGCACAAAGTCGGAAATCAGTTGTAAGGGTCCTGGTGTATGGATACGTCAGCCGCCCGCACCAACACTGGACTCCCTGAACTGAAGACCACACTCCGTACTCTTAACACTATTGCTTTACAGAAAGAAAATATCAGAGTTATAAGTTCTGCGGTAGAACCGACTCCACTGATACCAATTTTTCACGACCCGTCCTTAAGGCATGTGCCGTTACAACCCCAATCCCACCTTCCATAGGCCAGGGGCTGGCGACTAGCACCAAAGGCGTAAATCCTGATAACTGGGAAGGAATTTCCTTTTTAAAAGTAAATAAAACACCCTAGAGTACAAGCAGAAGAAAACACTAAGTACAAAAGAATGTGCGGAAAAGTAAATGGGCGAGAATACAAACCCAACTAAAAGTACAGTAACAACTGAACAAATGTACAATAGAAGAAGACAAACAGCTGGAAGAAAGGAAGATGGTCCTCAGTCGTCCTCCTCGGATTCTACCTGAAGGGTAGGTACAAATAGCACAGCTCATGGATCGTCCACCACGGATCCTACCTGAAGGGTAGGTACAGATAGCACAACTCTTCAATGTTCTCGCCCGTCAACCCCCTTCGAGTGTTGTCTCGCCGTGAAGTCCACCTTCCGATACTGACTCGTCGTGTGGTCCACCTCCGGGTACCGTCTAGTACTCAAACACTCGGCCTCCGTCAGCTCTGCCCATCGTCTACAACCAACACAATGAGGTGCGGGCATAGCCCGTGCAGGGGTGAGTATAACGATACTCAGTAGGTACCCCGAGACCCTCAAGGTCTCACTTAAACCAACAAGGATAACCACAAAGAATATCTCAACAGATAACCTCTACTTAGGTATATGCCCATACATATACCTAAGTTATCAAGTAACCCATCTCAAACATGAGGTAACACAAAGATTATGAAATAAACAGATAACCACTACCCATGTATATGCACATACATATACCAAGTTATCAAGTGAACCATCTCAATCATGAGGTAAACACAAAGATCATAGACTCATCTCAAACCAGGATTTTCATTATCGAACCCGTAACTGCTGAAGAGCCACGTCTCTGGGGTGTACAGTGGTCCTGTCAGGACTCCGAGGTACTGCTCACTAACCTAAAACTACTGAGGTATTCCTCCTGTCATGTACCGTGGGCCAGCCATCCCAACATAGTAGTGCTTCCCGCCGGGGTATGCCACCCAAACACAGTAGTGCACACCCCCTAGTAGCCTACAGAGGTACTCTCCGGACGAGTACCACCGGTCTGCACTGTCACACAGGTAGTGCTCCATCAACCATGAGTCTGCACCCAAACAAAGTAGTGCTCCATCCACTGGGCTAGTCGACTCACTCCAAGTCGAGTCGGTCAAGAAGTCGTCAGGTCTCAGTCGGCTACACGGTCTCCATACTCCACACGCTCATCTCTGGGAGGGTCCGATCCATGAGCTACAGGTCGATACTCCATGTATCTCAAGTCCCATGAAGATGTATCTCAAAGGACCTCATTGGCATAGGGGTCTCAACGCAACAGACAACGCGTCAATCAGACTCCCGGTCTGTGAGTTATTAGCATTTTCGTCCTAGGGGCCCGGCTGGTTTCGTGAGCGAACCAACGCGGATGTGTCTCAACTGTACCCCAAACTATCATAGGTTATACTCATAGGGACCATTTCTCAACAATATCCCTAACGCCGCTGACGATTCGTCAAACAGACGTCCGGTCTGAAAGATATCAGCTTTTCCGTTCCAAGGGCCCGGTTGGATTTCGGGTACAATCCAACCTGGCCACTATCCAACAGCAACCAAAACTCAGGAGAATAATGCCAAAAGTTACGTCTCATCAAAAGTAATTCAACGAGACAGACGGCGCGTCAATCAGATGCTCAGTCTGTGAGTTATTGGCTTTTTCGTTCTAGGGGCCCGGTTTGTTTTAATGAGCGAACCAACCCAACCACACTCTAACGGCGTCCAAACCCCGAGCGGAGTAAGCCAAAATTTCCGTCTCATCAAGAGGAATTCAACGAGACAGACGACACGTTAATCGGACGTCCGGAGCTCAAGATATATGTGTTTCCGCTCCGAGGGCCCGGTTGGTTTTGTATCCGAACCAACCAGGCCAATCACAAAGTTCGCCGAAACCTTCAGTATAATATACCGAAACGACCGTATTGATCCAAGGATCGCATCACAACTGAAGGTACATCGATCGAAGGTCCGTAGCACGAGATATGGGCAAAAGACTGAAGAGGTCCGGAAATGGGGAGTCTGGGCTCGGACCGACCCGGCCCAACCCCCCTGGGTCGGCCCGAACCGTGTCGACCCGACCAGGGTCCATGTCCAACATGACTGGGCGCAACCTGGCCTAGCCTGAGCCGGCCTGGCTCGGCCGGGAGGTTCGCTGGCTCGACCAGCGAGCCGAGCCTCCGCATACGCGGCGTGCGCCGCGTCCCCCTAGATCTCACGCGGCTGCGGGATCGATCAGCTCGCCGTCGCGGCTGAAGCCGCGGTTGTTTCTCCAGGTGGCGCATTGGGGTGCCGCCGCCACCGGGCGACTGGCCGGTGCCGCCGCGCAGGCGGTCCGTGCCGCCGGTGGTGTCTGCGGGCCAACGGAGTTTCCCCGGTGGTCCGTTTTCAAATCCGCCTACGCCGATGCTCATCCCGAGTCCCGTTCTTCACTGCGGAAACATCAAATCGTCTCTACGGTCCGTTCCATCAAAGCCCGTCGGTCCACACATCAAAAGAACAAAATGTGGAGTCTTCCGTTCACCTTCGCGATCCCAAATATGACAACACTTTCATTCGGCCTCGACGGCGCGGCGCGACGATGCCGCGCATCCTTGCCGCATCCCTCCAGGTTCCCGCGCGGTGCTGTCGCACCATGCCACCCTCTTCCGAACCGCAGCAACACAAAAACATAGGGGGAGGAGGGTCGGCCATGTTCGTGCGGTCCGACCTCCTCCCGTTAAAATGATAACAAGTGGACCAAAAGACAAAGAACAACAAGAATTTCCACGAACAAAAGAGAATCAACACAAACAGTTTTTTCCCCACAACAGATTATTCCCAACCCGCAAGGAAAACTTTCGCGGATCAACTGTGTAATAATTTGATCCGTGTTCATTGTTTTATTTAGAAAGGAATAAATCAAGGGAATAAAATCATTCTCAAACATAATTCGCAACATCAACGTTGTCATCGAACGTGAGTTCTTCGCGGAATTAACCGTCGCGGAAGAAGAGGTTCGTCGCGGAAGAGAAGGATCGTCGTGGAAGAAGCGTCGTTGACGTCGCGGTATATGACATCACATCGTAGATCTCTGAGGGTTTGTCATTCTTCTTCGGAGATTGGTGCGTTCTTCACATTCTTCGTGTTCATCGCGTTCTTCATCGAAGAAGAACGCTTCCCTCCAAACCATCTCCACGCAACAAGTTCAAATAGAAATAAAATAAGAGTTATCTTATTTTATTAACGCACATGACACATTTGAATTTCAAAAGAAAAGAAACAAACAATTAATTCAATGAATTAATTGTAACAATATAACCGCCCAATTTAATGAGGAGTTTCTGAACCAGAAAAACGTAAGGTTTGACTTCAATTAAGAGGGGGTTGCGAATGTGTTACTTAGGAGGAATGAAACGGTGGGGCTCATGCGGGACCCAGCTCACAAATATCTAACCTAGAGGTTAGGATATTTTGGGTTCCACCCTATCCGCTTAACTTAGCTTAAGTGGCTTTATGTGGCGTTAGGTGAAATAAAATAATATTGTCGCACCACTTTATTTTATTTCTTAACTTAACCCCAAAAATTAAAAACCACACCCGAGCAAACACAACTCCAGAAAAGGTGTTCCTAAGCAATTACCGGTGATGTGATTCCATCGGTGCCCTCGTAATTCGATTCCGAGCACCGATTAAAATGTTAGAAATACTCGCTCGTTCATTCACTGAACGTACCCGAGCTAAACTTCGGAAAATGATTCTGGGCACACCGGGCCTCGGAATCAGGCACTGTCAGAAACTGCGTTCTTGTAAAATCCCAAAGAAAATTAAGAAAAAATTTCCCTTGAATTTTACTGGTCTTTACACCTTTGGTTCTAGTCGCCAGCCCCTGGCCTATGGAAGGCGGGCTTGGGGTAGTCACGACATGGGGCCCGAGGATGGGTCATGACAAATTGGTATCAGAGGAGTCAGTTCTACCACAAAATATATAACTATGATATATTCTTTCTGTGAAGGAATAGTGTTTAGGGTACCGATTGTGGTTTTCAGTTCAGGGAGTCCAGTGTTCGTGCGGGCGGCCGACGTATCCATACACATGGACCCTGACAACTGATTTCCAACTTTGTGCACGAAAACACTTATTTCATGTGTGTTTTCAAAGGTTTCCCTTAATATAGCTCAAACCAGGTTAGCTCATGAGGTATAATCGTTTGACCATGTTACGTCTATTTTTTTCAAGATTCCTTTTCATCGACGACCAGTTATAGCCCAAGGGGATGTGCATACTAATAGCCTGCCAAGTGACGAGGCTTCGGTACAAGGCCCTCTTACAGTTGAGGCACCAGTGGAGGCCCCAGCGGTACTACCATTTGTTGGGCCACCGATGCCACCAGCCCCAGGGGCCACCCAGGTTCTATGGAGAGACGGACCCGCAGGTGGCTGAGGATTGGCTGGAGGCTGTTGTGAGAGTCTTCAGGCTAGTGGGAATGCCAGTAGAGTTCATGGCGATATTTACTGCCAGCCTTTTTCAGGCAGCAGCAGGCAGGTGGTGGAGCCACTTGTTCCAGTTTTGCGATGAGATGACCTTCACATGGGGAGACTTCGAGACCTTTTTCAGGGTGGAGTTTGTACCAGTAGCTCTGCACCCCGAGCGTGTTCGGGAGCTACTGCCATTGCCGCAATATTTCCCATCAGAAGATGAGTCATATGTGGGCAGTAGACAGATGATGAGGAGGTCCAAGAAGACCAGAGCCAGCCGTACGAGGAGCAGGAAATGTTATGAATGTGGTAGGAAGGGTCACCTACCATGTGACTGTCCGACTCCCCGCACAGTTGATCCGCAGGCGTTAGAGGAGCCACCGAGACAGAAGCTGCGATGGGTGCCTGAGCACCAGTCGAGTAGTGGACAAGGCAGTAGAGCTCCCGTATCAGGTGGATAGGAGAGGAACTAGTGGATAACTTTTTGTTCTTGGTACTTCTAGTTCCATGTTGTTGTTGTTTTTGTTGTTGTGAGCCTTTGAACTAAGAGCTGTAATAATAAAAGACACTTATCCTAGTGACACTTTCTTTCTTGTCATTTTGTTTGGTTTATACTGAGAGGTCCCTGTTAAAACTATTTACTTGACCCTCACATTCGATATTTATACTGGAGGGGACTCAGTGACCTCACACTGATGCCGACAGTGCGACTCGACCATTGGAGGCGACAGTGACGGTTGGATCTCTTGGTAGTAATGTCGAGGCCTTACGACGTCATCCATGGCATGAATGCATCATTCATGTTAGGATTGACTGTATTAGGCAATGGGCGTGGTTCATCCAGGGGATGAGACCGAGTTTCTCTTTTCGGCAAAGGAGAAATCATAGCATCACTTACCGATCATAGGAAATGAAGGTGCAGATCATCCAGGAGCGGATGAAGACTGCACAGTGTAGTAAGAAACAGGAAGCTGGAGCCAGTGTAAGAAACTCAGGTGTGTTAAATGTTTTATGAGGAGGAAGTTTTAAGGAGAGATGAGTCTGCAAAGTAGTAGGCGTGGAGTTAGAGCTAGGAGAGCAGCATGAGGTGGTGTACATTTTTATCATGCTACAACCACCCGCCTTAGTTGTCCCCGCCAGGTTCAGGGACCTGGAGGGAAGGGGAAGAGTACGGCTGCATGCGGTTAGGGAGTGTGACCCAATGGCTCTAAAAATGATTCAAGGGACAATTTTTGTCCACTACTAGCTGTTGTAGTAAGAAACGTCGATATGAATCATTCCTTCCTTTCACAATCTTGTCCCATACCTATAGTTTCCGGTAAGCCGTAGACTTGACCCTCACGTCTGGAGATACCTTGGGAGAAGACTTGGTAATCACACTTACGCCGACAGTGTGGTCAGACCCTCAAGGCGAGAGTTTCGGTTGGAATCTAATGGTGGTAGTGTCGAGGCCTTATGATGTTGGTTTGAGTATGGACTGGGCAATCACAGTTCATACACAAATTGACAGTATTAGGAAAAAATGTTGTTGTTTAACTACGACTTCGGTATGGGTTTTCCTTGGTCGGAAAAAAGTAAACCCTAGGCAGCACATGATTAACTCATGCATTGGAGGGTAAGGCCGATCACTCTTGAGTCGGTCAACCTTACCCTCGTGGCAGCAACAGTTTTGAGTTTCAATTCTAAACATGAATTGGAGACCTCTAGAGTTTGAGGATAACTATCACGTCCTTATATGGGTCTCACCTCGACGAGGTTTAGGAACGTGCGGCCGAGGCGAAAAGTTATCTCGGAGGTTCAACGGACCTTTCTATGTCCTCATCAGGGTAGGCATGGTGGTTTACCGATTGACCATTCCACCTCAGTTTCACCAGGTGCATGAGGTCATCCACGTATCTCAGGTGAGGAGATATGAGCACAAACCTTCACATATCATCGACCATAAGGAGTTGGGTGTTGGCGATGGGGTGACTTTTGCGGGGTTCCAGTAGAGGTTGAAGATCGACATGATCGGGTCCTACGAGGATGGTCGATTCCTCTTGTGCGCTTTGGTAAGCAGCACAGGAACCTCCGGGTGAGAATGTGGGAGCGGAATGCTCACATGCGTGATCAGTACCGCTTTTGTATCCCTAGTTTATGTTAAAGCTTTACGAGGACATAAAGCCTGGAGGTGGGAGTAATGTAAAGACCTGGAAATTTCAAGGAAATGTTTTTCTTAATTTCTTTGGAATTTTACAAGAACACAGTTTCTGACGGCACCTGATTCCGAGGCCCGGTGTGCCCGGGATCAATTTCAGAAGTTTAGCTCGGGTACGTTCAGTTAACGAACGAGCAGGTTTTTATAACTTTTGATCCAGTGATCGGAATAGAAATATGAGGGCACCGATGAAACCGCAACGCCGGTAATTGCTTAGTAACACCTATTCCGGAGATGCGTTTGTGCAGGTGGAGAAGTTATTTTTTGTGGATTAAATGAGGAATGATTAAAATTGTAAATCAATTTTATTTTTAAGTCTAAGGTGGTTTTATCCTACATGGGGAAGTTGGGGTGGCACCTAACTACTCATGTGAGGATAAATTTGAGGATAAATGTGAGGTGGGGCCCACACAATCCCTAACCTTTCACATTCCCATAACTCTCATAAACCCCCCCTTTAATCTTGTTAACTACCTTTAATTAAGTATCTCTTCCACATCCTTATTTAATTTGCCAACCTACCTCTTAATTAATTAAACAAATCATGGTTTAATTAATTAAGTGAATTGGATTTGAATTTTGTAAATTTTAATGCATGGTATGGGTAAATAAAATAAGGTGGAGCCTTATTTTATTTTGGTTGGAATTGTTGTGTTGTGTGAAAGGGGAGAGAGCTCTTGAGTTTTGAAGAACATCTTCCTCCAAAGAAGAACGCTTCATCTCATTTGTTGAAGAACGCGAAGAACACTGAAGTTTCGACGAAGAACACCATCTCATCTTACATCTTCTCTCCATGTCGAAGGAAGTTAGACGCTGCATTCTTCATCAAGCGAAGACCGACGACGCTTACGGAGCCTCGTTTCGCGACGCTGGCTTCTGCGATGCCTTTTTTCCGCGACAAACCCCGATCAACGACTCCATCGACGTAGGGGTTAATTTCTTCTTCGTGAATTCTTCGTCATCATTCACAGTTTTCTAAATAGGCCGCCTATTAACGTAATAACGGTTGGAGGTCAGACCGCACAAACATGGCCGCCCCTCATCCCCCTTGATGATTATGTTTGTCGCGGTTCGAAAGAAGGCAGTGTGGTGCAACGACACCGCACGGTAACATGGGAAAATGTGGTGAAGATGCGCGGCACCGCGCCTTTGAGAACTAACGAAACCGCGGCTAGAGTTGGGCCACGGCGAAGGGGCACGGCATCTTCATGACACACTGGAGAACCCCAAAGACACCGTGTCTGGAGTGGGGCCGCGGCGGAGGGGAAGGGCACTGTCGTGCCATGCCGGTCGGACAAATTCCGCGGCCTTTTGCCGCAGCGGAGCAGGGAGCGGCGGCCGGACTACCGGCCGCCGGCGCGCCGGAGCAGGAGGGTGGGACCCCGACGGTCCCGCGGAAGTAGCATGACTGGCCATCCGGGCCGACCGATCAAAGAGATCAGGGGTTCGTAACCCCCAGCTGGAAGGAGAGCGGCCCCCACGTGGGGGGGGGGGTGTTCATCAATTAGGGGGGCAGCGCGCCCCCCCCTGTTTCGCTCATCTCGGACAGACGAGCAGACCATGCAGACCGCGCTAGCGCGGCAGGCCAATCGGCCGCCGGGCCCGGCCGGGCCGCACCCTAGTGGGCCAGACCCGGACCCGGGTCGGGTTGACTTGGTTCGGGCAGACCCAGGGTGTCTCGGGCCGGGCCCGAGCCCCCTATTTTCGGGAAGCTTTCGTTCATTAGCCAATAACATGGGATACAGACCTCCGATCAATGGACCGTCAGCTTCTATGTGATCCTTGGATCGAAACGGCCGTTTCGGTATATTACACTCAAGGTTTCGGAGAACTTTGGGTATGGCCGGGATGGTTCGAGCATGAAACCAACCAGTCCCGCAGAGCGGAAATACATATAACTTGAGCTCCAGACGTCTGATTGACGTGCCGTCAACTTTTTTGGATTCCTCTTGATGAGACGGAACATTGGGAATACTTCGCCAATGATTTGGATGCAGTTGGAGTATGGCCGGGTTGGACAGTACCCGAAATCCAACCAGGCCCCTGGAACGGAAAAGCTGATAGCTTTAAGACCAGACGTCCATTTGACGAACCGTCAGCGGCGTTGGTGATCACGTTGAGAAATGGTCCCTATGAGTATACCCTATGAGAGTTCAGGGAACAGTTGAGATATGGCCGGGTTTGTTCACACATGAAACCAACCGGTCCCCTTTGACGAAAAGGCTAATAACTCACAGACCGGGCATCCGATTGACGCGTCGTCTGTTGTGTTGAGACCCCTATGACGAGGCAGTCCTTTGAGATACTTCTTCATGGGACTTTGTTATACATGGAATATTGACATGTAGATTATGGATCGGACCCTCCCGGAGGTGAGCATACGGTGTACGGAGACCGTGTATCCAGCTGAGACCTAACGACTGCTTGACCGACTCGACTTGGAGTGAGTCGACTAGCCCAGTGGACGGAGCACTACTTTGTTTGGGTGAAGACCCATGGTGGATAGAGCAATACTGAGTTTGGGTGCAGAACCGAGGTACTCGTCTATAGAGTACCACTACAGGCTATTAGGGGGGATGCACTACTGTGTTTGGGTGGAAGACCCCGGTAGGAAGCACTACTGTGTTTGGGTGTCTGACCCGCGGTACTCGACAGGAGGAGTACCTCAGCAGTCCTAGGTTAGTGAGCAGTATCTCAGAGTCATAAAAGGATCATTGTACTCTCCAGAGACGGGGCTATTGAATAGTTACTGTTTCGATAATGAAAATCCTGGTTTGAGCTGAGTCTATGACCTTTGTGTTTACCTCATGATTGAGATGGGTCACAAGATAACTTAGGTATATGTATGGGCATATACCTAGGTAGTGGTTATCCATTGATTTCATATCCTTTGTGTTTCCTCATGTTTGAGATGGGTTACTTGATAACATAGGTATAAGTTTGGGCTTATACATAAGTAAGGGTTATCTGTTGAGATCCTTCTTTGTGGTTATCCTTGTTGGATATAGTGAGACCATGAGGGTCTCAGGGTCCCTAATGAGTATCGTATACTCACCCATGCATGGGCTATGCCCGCACTTCGTTGTGTTGGTTGCAGACATCGGGCAGCGCTGACAGAGGCTGAGTGTTCGAGGACTGGACGGTGCCCAGAGGTGGACCTCACGACGAGTCAGTATCCGGAGTTGGACTTCAAGACGAGGTGGCACTCGGAGGAGGTTGACGGGCGAGAGTGTTGTGGAGGCTATCTGTACCTATCCTTCAGGTAGGATCCGTGGTGGACGATCCAGGAGCTACGCTATCTCTACCTACCCTTCAGGTAGGATCTGAGGAGGAAAAACCAGGAGCTGCTTCCATTCATCCAGCTGTTAGTCTGTTTCTGTTGTACTTTTGTTCAGTTGTAGATGTACTTTCGATTGGGTTTGTATTCTGGCCCATTTACTTTTTAGCACTTCCTTTTTTACTCAGTGTATTATTTCTGCTTGTACACTGTGGTATTTTGTTTACTTTTATAAAGGAAATTACTTCCCAGTTATCGGAAATTACGCCTTTGGTTCTAGTCGCTAGCCCCTGGCCTATGGAAGGAGGGCTTGGGGTAGTCACGACATGGGCCCCGAGGACAGGTCGTCACAGTTTGGGTTTGTTTGTTATGTCATTATACATGAAAGATGGCGAAAACTATTTGATGATGGAGAAGGAAATATAGGTTAGACATCCTCATTGTTTTATTTACATGAAGGGGGTTTATGTGTGGATTTTGTGTACTAAGGGGGCCACTTTAATGGCTATGTGTATGTTTCATGAGGATTATACACACATTGAATTATAATACTAAGGATTTGGAATAATCTCCCATTGAATGCTACTTAATAAAATGACGTGCATAGTGGTAATGAATTGGAGTTTATCTATCATGATTTAAAATTAAATTGGTGGAATGGACTTTTATTTTTCATGTGATGCAATTGCATGATTAAAAATGGATCACGTGAATGGTTCTATGTTATTTCATTTGGACTGTGTGTTAGGGAGACATGAATGATTGAATTTTTTACTGTTTCTCAAGCAAGTTCACTAGTTCTAATGGTAATAAATGTGACATGTTAATAAGATAGGATCATATAATATGTTTTTTTATCGGTTTTAGTTAATGGATACATAGAGATGTTGTTTTAAAATGGGATCCAATGGTATTATCCAACCATGAAATCATTTTATCTTATGATGATCACACAATGGGTTACTGTGACAACATCCCACAAAATATTCTCATGAGAGGTACATGTTGATTACCTGGTGGTGATCTTCGAGAGCGGTGGACATATATAATATTATCTCCGAAAATACCATTAAATAATTCTCATGTGTCCCATTTTTTAAATGGACTAGGTGTATTTATAGGCCGAGGGAGGCCAAAGATGAAACTAGTTTCTATTTATAGGATTCCATAGGAACTAGATGAGGCAGTTTAGATTTGTGGGATTGACATGACATGGCTCTATGAAAGCTTCTCTTGATCTTCATCCATTCATGAAATTGACCTATTTATAAAAAAATCCAAATTAATTTATCTAATAAATCTATTAGATGACTGATGATTCTTGTGGTTTCATATCTAATTTTATGAGTACATTGGATATTGTCATGTCAATCTAGTGATAAAGGATGATCACGTGATGAATTTAAGCTTTGGTGGTAGTTCTTTAGAAATGACAAGTTCATTTAATTGGATTTATATGATAGTGTGGGTACATGATGGTGGAGTTTTACAATTATTGGGGAATCTATGTTGGTTGTATCATGTTTTTTAGTGTATATTTCTATCCCTGGTGATCATAGATTGATCATGAAAGAAACATCGATATGTCTCTCTATGCAGATCCAATGGTGCATGAGAGTAATATATGAGCATGATGTTATGGATGGAGGCCTTATGTTTTGTGAGTATATTAATAATTAATGCTATATAAGACTGACGTAATTAGAAATCATGAGGTGTGTGCTCAAAAATAAGACGTAGATATTCAGGAGGTATAATTAGATGACTATGCATATACCTAGATGTTTTTAAGATAAATAAATATAATCCGCATAAAATTGTGCCTCACATAGAAAAATTAATTGTGCTATATTATTTGGTATAATCCATTCTGTGGTTGTAGTTCCATCAATCTGAAAACAGGTTTTGGAACCCATTCCACCCACACACACCACAACATGACCTTTGGAAATGCAGGCTCTTTGTCCATGCTATACATTGATTTGGTATCACACATCATGAACTTTATATATGGAAATTCCCCATTTCTATGGGTTATATGACTCAATCCTCTATCCATAATGGGCTATCCCCCATATGGCAAGGTTGACATTGAACCGACATGGGGTTGTGGTCGAGCATTGGTCTGGATAGCCATTGGATTTGATAAATATTTTACAATTGTTGGAATATTTCTATATATGAATAAGGACCAAACCATATTACATTATATCAAATCCCATTCTCATTCCTATTATTCAAGGATTATCTAAAAGATATATATTTTTTGTCACATAATCATCAATCATATTTAATCATCAAATGGAAATCAATAACATTGGCAATTATGGCTCCCCAATCCCCCATTTATAATAAGATTTATTCGGTATGAAATTAATTAAATTATATGGTAAATTTAGGTAATTTTTTAATATAAATGAATAACTAAAATTATATTATATTGAGGTACCTAAGAGTATCTTTCCCATTTATATCAATACAAAATTTATGGTGTTAACCATTTGATAATTTTGATCATGAATGCTCGGTTGAATCCAAGATGGTAAGTGATATTACCATTGGGATGGATTCAATGAAATTCGAGTATATATTAATTCCAAAATTGTATAATTATTATGGAAAAAGGAACCTTTAGCTAGATCTGATGTATTTTAATTGGATTTTATTATGTGTGGATTGTGAATATGAATCATTCCTTATATAATACTTAAATATACCACTATGCATATCAAATTCATTCATAAGGAATATAGGGTCATGTGTAAAAATATATATGCTGAATTTCATTACATATATCTAGATCATAGATAGGATGGGGAATTTCAATATTCTGTAAAAAAATTCATGGTAGAGATCCATGTTCTTGTGCATATTTTTTTTGGATCATTGATGATTTTAATTCTTTGTGTGTAATACCAAACCATTCCAATTTACTAGATTTGAGTGCTTGAAATACTATAGGATTTTATTTGAGAGATTTTCATGAATACCCATAGATATGAAATTATTTATTGATTAAAATACTCAAGTAGTCTTTAGATCATCATATTTATAAGGAAAATCTGGTCATTGTATCCTTCCAAAATGAAAAATTCCCTAACAAATACCAATGTTATTGGAATTAATTGGCATAGAATTATTTTTAATAATTTCATATGGTGGTCCCCTTAATCATTGTATCTCTATATTTATTTTCCCCTAACATTTTCATAATAATTATATGCAGTAAGTCTTAGTGGGCATAGATATGGACTTTCCTCAGTCCACATTATTATTAGATTTTCAACTAACAAGTTATGTACCTATTCCATTATATACATTCTCAATATTCCCTAGAAAATATGTTGTTCATTTATTGTGAGAAAAAACATGATTTTTTCCCATGATTCCTATATATGGTTTTCAACCTCGTGAAAATTATATCACTTTTAGTTTGTTTTTTTAATGTCTAGAAGGATATAACATCATTGGGATGCATTTTAGAGTCTTATATCTCATACTACTGAAGTTATGTAGTTTATGTTATTTTATTTTGGAAATTTTCTATCCAATAGTTTAAGGTCTTCTATCTTGGACCTATTATGTTTGATGAACATGTAGAGTACATATCATGTACGGATCGAAACACAATGGGGTGCTGAGTATCATTATGGTGTTGTTATAGCTCATGAGGATTGGATTTCCTATTTTAGGATGGGATGACTTTAATTGGTAGCTTCCAGACATTTTCTCATTGGTATTATTGTCAAATAGAGGAGTCTTCCCTTTTTTCTAAGTTATATGGAATATTTAACAGAGTAATATGGTTGAGGGAGAAATAATATTGAATCTAGTTCCACTTATATAGTTCAAGTATGGGTAATATGAGTCATAAAACAACATATTTTTTCAATGAATAAGGATGAGGATGACATGTCAAGGATAACTTGTAACACCAGAAGATGTAATGTTCCCCCACATTGTCACTAGGGCTCACGAGTATTAGATTTCATTTACTATAATGGGGAGATGATTCTAATTGTTAGGTTAATTCCATTATTCAGGACTCTATAGGGATTATTATATGGAAAATTATATTTGACACCCAATATTCTCCAATGTCCATGAAATATATGAGAATGGTTATGCATTTGACCAATGAAGTTGGGTATATAAGAAAATTTCACCAAGAAGGTGTTTGGCACCCTATGTGGATTTATAACTTAATGTGAAGCTCAATATCTATTCCCTTTGATTTTGATCATGAGTTATGGGCCATAAATGGTTTGGAATGGATTATTGCATTAGTATTTTGAGAAAGGTTAGAAAAAACAGTTATATGACCTTGTGTATGAAGAATATTTATGATTGTTCAATTTTAGGAAATTGTAACATTGTGTATATTGAATATTCTTGAATAGTCTAGTTTAATGAATTGTAAATAATATTCAAAATTTATCTTGTCGTGTTGAAGGTATGATAATATCACGTTAGGGAAGAACCAAAACACCCTCAGGTATTGGGTTCTGACACACTGACATTAGGCTTACAAGAATCTGAAAGCCCATTATATTAGGCCATAATGTCTTTCATTGGTGGGTCTAATCCCATAAACATAAATATAATGGGATAATTGAGATATCTATTTTCATTTCGGAGGGTAATGGATGGTTTCTGATGGTGAGAGGCCTAGAAATCATGATGTGTGATTTATGAAAAAACAGAAGATTCTTGAAGGGTTCAAGATCCCTAAAATTTGTTTTGCCACCTTGTGAACATGTTAGAATGACAAGGATAACTGATAAACCATTACTTGATGTTTTTTCTCGATTAGGGGTTTATCAATCATATCATGGATTTTACCATGTCCATAAAGTGTAACCAATGAGAATTATCCCAAATTTATTTAATCCCAAATTTTTTCCTAAATTATGGAGATGAATTATTAGGGAGTGAATATTTGAATTTATTATAGGACGCCCTTTTTTGGGTTTTAATGTATATTGTTTTTTTCTTTTTTAATAGTAGTTTAAGGTCTTTCAATTTTGAACAAAATTGGATACTGTTTAAGGGAATTCGTCTTTGAAAATGGTGCATGTAGTATAAGGCCATGAAGCACATGGAACTGATATGGGGATGATACATAATATACAAATTAAGATACACATGGTCTAGAGCGCTCAAAAAACTTCTGATAAAGAGATGAAAATGTTGTTAATCATATTTCAAGGTTCTAAATTCCAGAGTAATTATATGGTCCATTTTTTTTAGAATCACCATGAGTACCCTTAGGCATTGACTTCCTCCATGGTGACATCATGAACATAGAAATCAAAAATCTATTTATAGTGGGACAAGATTCATATTGTGGGTGGTTTTAATCGGTTCTACATTTGTATCATGGATGAACTAAGAGATCACGTTTCCTTTAAAATGAACATGAATGGTTTTACAAATCTTGAGGATCTCAAGACATGAAGCATGATATATGGGTTTTGGTGTGATAAAAGATAGTTGAATCACCACATAATAATGTTGAATGGGGTAAGGATCATGTGGTCCTTTGATAAGGTACGATGATGATATATGGCCTATATTTTTTAATGTCATGTATTGGTAATTTACATTCCTTCGTGCTGTCTAACCTCATCTGGAAAGGATATTTTTTTCGTAGTTTTGCTTCCGGAGATAAATATGTATTTTTTTGAGATGTTTGCATGCCATTTGACCATGAAAATTTCCTTTCAGTTTAAGGACATGAGGTAAGGATGATGTAACTAACTATAAAAATTGTGCATGATACATTTCATGTAGAAAGTGGTCGCACATAGATCAAAATCATACGTGATGAAAAATGGTCACATTTTTAGCAGCCCAATGTCGTTGGGGTGAATTTATTCTGTTTTTGTGGTTGTTCCTAGGATTAATGATCTTGGAATCACTATATATCCTTTGATTTTCAGGATCATTCAACAAAAATTCCTTGAATGAGAAACACTCTATACAGGTCCGACCCATATGCATTGATGTAAATTTCTTATGAATTTTTTAGGTCGGTCTGGGATTGGAGATTTCATGTGTCCGTATGTATCTTGTGGTGATAGTTATAAATCCACAGATAGTTCATGTGAAACCATGAAATTTAACATAATGAAGTTGGGATGTTGGATTCCCAACCTAAAAAGGGTAATTTCATATAGAACCAATGATGGAAATATAGGTCTCACGATATATCCTATAAAAATTAGAATCAAGCGACATATAGTTATTGAGAAAAGTCCATCCTATAAAAGTCTAACCTATATCTTGGTAGGGGTAACGTTTATGCTTATTGGTTATGACTAGTCCCAAACTTGAAAATTTAGGTGTCACTACATATCATATGATGACTAGAATCAAGTCACACATAGTTCATGAATTCAAGTGTTTTTGGATACCAACACCAAAAATAGTGGTCCTCTTTGGTGAGGTCCTTAGGAATGTGCATTTTTATATCATGGAATGGACATCAACCATCTAGTTTAACATCATGTGTTAATTAATAATGGTATTAATTTTATTGATTTTATTCTGGACAACAATAACGATGTCGTGTGATAATATTACTTTTCATTATAAGAAATTTCCTATCAAAATTCATAAGATCACATGATTTATGATCGATGTGAAAAACAAGGATCATCTATGGTTCCCTTCAATATGCAGAAGAAACTAAAGCATGAACAGTGGTAATTTGGTATCATATGGTATTTGGACCATGATATATGATAAATGTGTCCCTATATATCGCATTGAAATGAGAATAAAGCCATAGGTAGTTCTAGAAAACCCATGATGTTTAATGCCTTGTGGAAAGAAGATCATGTGGGAAATCTGACTTCTTGTGGTAAGGATGAGGATCACAAAATATTGATTGATAGGGATGTCGTGGATCCATGCAGTTTTATGTTATGTGGTGGGGACATTTTTCAAGATGTTTAACATCATTTGTTAAGTATGGGGATCACCCGAGTTGAATGAAAAGAAATATTTCATCTTGACTAATTCAAGAGGTTCGAATGTCACTATGTTTCCTATGATTGTTGGAATCAACAAAAATATGGTTCTTGCATGAAGAGATTCCATATGTGGAGCTAAATCTCAAATGGGGATGGGGGAATTTTTCCCTTCTATTGTATATATCAAGAATTGGTACTATATATCATTATTGATACAATGATTCCAATTTAGTTTAACGTCATACAGTGAGGAAATATTCCATGTCATTTAACATCATGTAGTAAATACATATTACATCAAGTTTAACGTCACATGGTCAGGATTTAAGAAGGTGTGTATATTAACATGTTGTTTTTAGGATGAGAGATTTCATGTAGTTTAATGTAATTGTCACTGGAAAAGATTATCCTTGAAGTTTATTTTCTTGCTAACAATACGACTCTATATAGTTTATAAACATGTGTTTTGGAATTTTTTCACACAGTTTGACATCATGTGGTTAGGAAGAACTCCATTCAATTGAATTTTAGGTGGTTTGGAGGATTTATGGAAGTCCATTTTGACCCATTTGTTATATCTTAATTGGAAGAGGTAATGGGTTTGGGATGGTTTTGGATGTTTCTTCAGGATAAAAAATTTCATATTTCCTTGATAGAAACTTATTCATCAGATCATTAAGTCATGACCCATTCAGAAAATATTGGTTTCCTCAATGGGTTTCATTCTGACTATGGTGAAGTGCTAATGATGGTTTATGGGGCATTATATATGGTTCACCCAGATATTGTGCACATAATTCTATATGAAGCTTCCTACTATTTTATAGATGATATCTATACATATGTTATTGATGTTTTTGAACACCACTCTATATAAATGTTTTTTTGGAAAGGAGGGGATTTATTTATCCATGGGAGATATCCACATTGGAAGGTTGAACGAGGTTTATGTTAGGAGTTGATTCCCTATGATTCATATCAACATTATAATGAAGCGAACTATTATGATAATGATATACTTCTTATTTGTTTCAAGAGTCAATAATCCTTGGGGTTTTGAAAATGTGTATCTAACAACCTTTAAGAAATTGGAATTGAGTAAGTCAGAGATATGAGGCTTACTCTACATGATGGATAGAATATTCCATGAAGCCATTTAGGGTTGATAAGGGATATACTAATTCTCTATTATAGATGCCCAAATATATTGGTAACTACCAGATAATATGGAAATATGATACCACATAGGAGAAGAAAGTAGATTATGTCTATAATATTCTCTAATGGGATTATATCCCTTTCCTAAGGAATGTGTTGTAATCACATGTTGGGCTATAGATATAATGAGAATATGAGCCCGATCATGGGAATTTGGAATATGAAAATGTTCTAATTTGATAGTATTATGAGCCCATCAAGATGTATGTTCCTATCTCACTTGGTGAGATTAGGTTGGAACCAAAATATGAGTCCAGTGAAAATATGTTTTCCCCAAATAAATATATTGAAACACCTCTAGAATGGGTTTAGTTACATGAACATCCTCTTGTAAGATACATTGATATTATTAGTACATTTTTATAGGAATTTGAGCCTATATCGAGGTAGGTGTCACTCTCACTTGGTGAGTCTCAGCTAGAATGGGGATATGATCTTGATCTCGGGCCTTCAGAATATGTCAGTGATCATTTTTTTTGATAGGAGCATGATCTTGTCCTTGGGATTGTTCCGATATCACTTGGTGAGCCTCAGCCAAAATGAGTATATGTGATCGATCCCATGACTTAGGAATAGTCCTCCATTTTTTGAGAAAGGAATATGATCCTATCCTAAGGTATGTTCCACTCTGACTTGGTGATCCTTGATTGGAAGAGAATATGATCTTATTAAATATTTTATGTCCTTTATTTGAATATGATGATAATCCTCCTATATGGGTGAAAGGACAAGTGCTTTCTCTAGAGTAGACACTTTTTCATAACAATCATATTGTTGTGCTAATATGGATACTCTGATAGTTATTTATTCATATCTTTACATATTAACTAGAATATTCCATTATAGATCCTTTGCTATTGTAAATAATCATTGGCACTTCAAAAAGGAATGAACAAGATTTTATTTTTATACACTCTGAACTACAAGTATATGTTGTTTGATGCCTCTGATTGAAGTGGGGATATACACCGATTCCATTCCTCAATGTTCCATTATAATATAATGAAAAACATTTAGAATGTGGGAATGGATTCATACCAAACCCATCATTGATTCCATGATATGATAGAAACCTTTTTTATGTAATAGGTTTATAAACCAACTTTATATGGTATGCAACATTTTACATTTAACAAGATATCCTTTATGCACATATCTATGTATTTTGGGAGTTTAATTGGATGATAATTCCCTAAACATAAAACATATGGGTATTTTAAATTTTGTTATATAACTATGATCTAGATTGTACTATTTTGCTGGTGCTTCTAGAAACAAAATTTTTTACCTAATGCAGATGATATCTCATATAGATTGAAATGGCACCGATATTTTTATCCTATGATAGGGATGTGTTCCATATAGATTATCATCCTGAAATAATGACATTATTAATGGTTCTATGGGAAAATACATTGGGTATAGGTATCCCTATGTATCTCATTCGGATGACAATGAAATCAAATGTAGTTCTTGAAAAATCGTGCAATTTAATATCATGCCGAAAGGATATCATCCATGCAGTTTAACGTCTTGTGTTAAGGCCAGAATATAGGTGGATGGGATATGATATAAGATCTTTACATCCCTACATTTCCCATTTTTTGATAATCAAGCCATATATATCCCTAGAAAACCTATTTAGTTTAATTTCATAGAAAAAAGACATCAACCTTTTAGTTTAACATCTTTTGGTAAGGATATGAATATAAATTGTTTGGCCATGATAGAGAATCTTGAATACCTTCCTATCTCAATATAATGAGAATCAATCTATTTGTAATTCATGAATTTCATTGTTTTTTAATTCCATGTGTATATTACATAAGATATATTGTTTAATGAATTTTAATTATGATGTGGTCCATGATGACTAATGTCTTATGATAAGGATGATGGACATGTAGTTTACCATCATGCAGTAATGATGAAGACGATGCAATTTAATTCCTTGTGTTAAATACATCAACTATGTAGTTTAATTTATTGTGGTAATGAATATGTATATGAAATTTAAAAACTGGTGGTACGGATGATATCCTTTTAGTTTATTGTCGTATAGTAAAGAAATTTTCCATTGACTTTCATGTCTTAGGGTGAGGATGATGGCCACAATGTTTAAAACCATTCTGTAATGAATATAGTTTACATCCTAATTGGGTAGTATCTAATCCTACAGATCATTGATTTCTCTTATTCATTGTGTATGAGATTTAAGATCCCCTAACACTATCAATCATGAATTTACCTATCCCATAAAAAAATATTTGAAGATAAATATCATCTCTATATAGTGCCGAAGCCATTGGGGGTTGGGGAAATGGTTTTTATGGCCCATAAACCCTACCTTATTAAGCTTCCCTATTATTTTAAGTTCCAAAAATCCATTTTCCATGGCACTGTCAAAATACCATGGGGAGTTTTTTGTTCGGAATGAATAGGATTTGATCAATATCACATTGAAATACGGTCACTTATCCTTTGGGGGAATATAAATCATGAACTATTTAAAAAAACATCATATGTGGAGTATTCAAATGAATACAGCTATAATTTAGGTCTCAGTGTTTCAAATATCCCCATTTCAAAATTCACTTGAAGCTACTCATTATTGAAAAAAACCATTAATTGTGTTCTTGACCCATCGATGGATGGGGAAATGATATTCATGGACCACCATCCTTACCTCATTTTTATTTTTCATCATCAGGATATCTATCAAAAAAATATAACATATTATATTTAAAATAGAATAGAAAATGTTCTAATTCAAAGGAATAATCATTTTTTCATTCTATCCTAAAGTGAGGGGAGAGCATGATGCTTCTCCTACATATTATCTATGATTCTATTTATGTAGATGCATGGATGATTTTGGAGGTTGGGTATCAAATTACAAAAATTTCATAGACTGGGGGAAGGTGTTGAAGGACTTGGGGTCTTTCATGATGCTTAAAATTTTCAACAAATAAAATATTCTAACTCTCTTGGAGGTTTTTTAGAAACACGTAATTTCACTGGGTTTTCAGAATATCCCTGTTGAGGTGGTGGAAAATATAGAAATTACCACTACCCTATTGGATATGAAAAGGTAGATCGATGTAAAAATTTCACCCAATGAGGGGATATCAAATATGAAATTACCCCCAACCCCGTGGACTAGGGAACTTCACAATAATGCGGGTTTCAATAGGTAGGTACTAGTACATCATTCTAAGGTAGAGATATCAGGTATATTCTAAAACCTATTTCCTAGAGATCACTATTATCTCATTTGACTTGACTGATCAATTCTTCTATATAAATTTCAATGTCATCTTCAAGGGGTTGGATGATTGGATCATTGAACACACCCCATACTATATTGGTGGTAGGGTTATTGGATGATGATGGTTGTTTTTTGGTGAACCCCTAAGACTGAATCCATTGATTCCACTGACCATGTTCTCTATTGTTATTACACTACAAAATACCAAAAAGGTTGGTAACACCTCTTGTAGATTCCTAGAGAATACCCGTAAGCCTTTATTTTCATACACCATACTCAAAAGGTAGGCTAACCATCATAGACTTAGATGACTATATAGTAGTATGATTATATTATTCAAGAGTGTGCTTAGAAAAATTTGATGATGAGCCTTCTGATCCAATTTATATCATGTTTATTGAGACATTAGTGGGATGATCCTACCCCTCAATTGGGAATATCACTTGGTGGGTCATTTCTTAGTGTACCCTTTGTGGGTCCAGTGTATGTTTTACAATTTCATTAGTTAGTTCCTGTTGTATGGATTTAGGGTTTGTTTCCCATTGTACCATTTGAGGGGTCAGCGCCCATGATATTCATTCAAGGGTTTACTCTCATGATGTGGTTTGTGAGTCTTGTCCCTGAATTAAAGATGATACTAGGGTAGAATATGACAAAATGACCCTAGAACTATGGGATGGGTTACTCCTATAGATTCTATAGTCACTAAGTCTAGATGTTATTATGTGAGATACTCATTGCTAGTGATGTTCTAGGATTGATTTTGGGACACTTTCAAGATACACTAGTGACCCTCTTTCTGGTTTTCAATAGAATAGATATAAGCTTTCTCTGAAACAGAATTTTTTGGATACCCCTTGTGTACTAACATTATGGGTGGAGTAATATGAATAATACGTGTAAGGAAAACATTGTTAACATATCTATGTGTAATCACATCAACATTTTGATGACGATGACTATAACAGATGGGCTCCATTCAATGAATCTCTTGAGTGGTAGAGTTAACAAGTTGATTTTCCTTTCCCACATCATTAATGTACGGAATGAATGAATTGTTGTTCTCTAGGTAGAGGCTCCCAATGTGGTTGAATGTGGAAAAAAGTTCCAATGCCTCACATGAAGCCTATCATGGTAAATAAATCTAGTGGGAATTCATCATCCAATGGATTTCATTGGCCTATTCTAGAGTCGAGATGGTGATTTTTATATGGTACTCTTATGCCAACATGGTCATGAAATAGTACTAGATGTGATGTGTCAGTGATTAAATATTTCTTGGATTTAGGGAAATATAATATTTTCTAATGATCTCAAAATCCAATGACACATTCAAAGATTTCATTTCGATTACATGGAATATGGAATGTGTTGGTAGGTGACACGACACATTATCAATTTACGATAAAATAAAAGAGTATATGTTTGATCAATAAATTTAACAATTTAAAGATAAAGTGGTTGTCCCTTATTCTAATGAAATGATAATTACCATTAAAAGTAACCTATCAAGTTTTACATTTTTTATGAAATATTTTTATAAAAACTAGCTCTAATATGATCAATAAAATATACCCTTTTACCCATTAATTGGATGACCATGCTAAATAATTTTCACAATGGGTTCACCATTTTGTTTTTTCTAGAAAATACATGGATGGGGTTTCATCATGATGGTTTGATTGATATTATGAGTTCAATTAATTTCTCAAGCATTTGAATATGGTTTACCAATTTTTCATCTTCCCTATAAAATCCAAATGGTTCAAACATATAAAACATAGTATGAACCTGATTTCAAATGGTATGATTTCCTTTGGGGTTTGACACCCAATATATTCTCTGAACTCACATTGGTCAAGGGCATTGGATTTCGAGCTCATTTCACCATTTTGGGTGAAAATGTTTCCTACACTAAGACTCTCTTATATATTTATGATTTGTTTGTGAAATAATTCACTGAATCAAATAAAGAATTGATTATCCATGTTTCAATGTGTTGACTATAAACATGTATCGATAAAAACAATTACATGCATATCATGGGTTCCCTATCACTCTATTATTTATTTACGATACTTTGGGTTATGATAAAGTTTCAGAATCTAATGTTTTTTTATCATCCGTGGTTGTGGTTGGTGTATTAGATATGGGATTGAACATCCATTACGTGTCCAAAGTATACTATAAAAATAGGAATGAAAACCCACATAGTCTATTTGACATAGTTTAATGTTGTAAGGTTGGACCCATCCATGCATTTTATCATCACGAGGTTAGGATGAAAATATAATGCTCAATACTCAGTGAACCATATGTCATATACTACTTGAGACTTCAGTTGTAGTTTATATAGTTCTAATAAATAGAATATGTGTCATGAGATTTAACATAGTAGAGGCCCTAGGTGGGATTTATGCATATAAGACTGCCCGAGATTTATTTTTCATAAATGTGGCCCTTTATTAAGAGATTAGATTTAATTAGTATTACATCCGAATAGTTATCCCATATTAGTGGAATTGTCATCATGGTATTAGAAAAATAATTTGAATCCTGTAATCCCATACTTCTCATACTTAGTGTGAGAAACAAGAGGTAATAGAAGATCAAATTTAATGTATGATAGGAAATTAGTACAATGATTACACATTAATGTTTCCTATTGAGAGGTATGAATGAATATCTCATAAAGGATATGGTATGGAGGTCAAGCCTTATTAAGGTTCCATATGTACTTGTTTTATAATAAGAATTTGAGTCATCGTAGTTCAATTCCTCCCTAACGTGCAGATGGGTTTCAGTTACTCAAGGGCACTGTCCAGACTGATACAAAAAATGATGCCCATGTATGAGACCTCATTCCATATAATAATGGTTGAGATAAAATTATCATCTAATAGAAATGATTGGGTACCTATGGTTGAAATGTCAGGGGCATCAGGTGACTTAAACTAATATAGAATCCCATTGCAGCTACTGCCTAATGATGGAAACCAAGATATCCAATTTGTATAGGCGTTTCTTTTTTTCTTAGTTCATTGACCCTAAATCAATTTCTGAGATATAGTAGGTCATCTTGATCATATAAATTATTGTTATTACATAGGTTTTAAGAATTTCAGAGACCTATACTAGGGTGGATTCCCTATCGATCTAATATTATACAGAGAGGTTTACCAAATGATTTAGGCTAAGACGCTAATTAAATTTTTCTATATACTCAATTCCTATATTCTGATTGATAAAGAGAGATAAAAACCAAAAAATTTAATCATTGGGAATGTCTCTAATAAGGTATAATTAGGTTATACTCCTATCTCATCAATGAAAAATTCATTATAAATGGGGTATATGGCTGAAGGTTCCCGGGTGAGGTCCACATGGAATGAGTCCAAGTAGGTCTACCAGAGAATGATTTCACGTCATAAGGTATATTTCTAACATGTACTGTCTTCTTCTTGGAAATGATTCAATTGTATTCTAAATATAATTTTGGCATCAATATCTTATAGTAGTCACGTCTAAGGGTGTCTCCTTGACATGTCCATAATTCCTCGCTTGACCTAATTTAGTATGTCAATGATCTTCCTCATGAATGAATTCTACATTCCCATGGTCATTCATATGATCAACTAACATGTAACATATGAATTCACATGATAGAACTAGACATGTCCATGATGATTTTCAAAAATCCAAGAAGACATGTCTAGGGTCTTGTGCGTTATTGAAGTTGACATGTCTACGCACTCTCTCATTATCAACCATACTCATCTTCGAATTCTCATATGAAAATACAGACAAGTCAATGGGAAATTGCATGACCTTGATGATATATAAATGGATCCTTCACATGATCAAAGCACAATGTATAGGATATATTTTCATAATCAAGGTGGAAAACTCTATGGTGATTTCTTTGGTTCATATGAAACATCCTTACACAATTGTATAAAAATTACGATATGTCAATGGGTAATCACATCATCAACCTAACATGTAGAAATATTCTATTGTAAAATTATATACTTGTCAAAGGAAGGACTCCTAATCCACTTGTCTTGTCTTTGGACTTCTAGTTGACAAAGAGGATACATCAATAACCTTTTACGATATCAAACTATATTGTCTAACGATTTTATTTCAATAAAAAGTTCATGTTCTAGTCCATACAAAGACATCATGGGATCAATGTGGAATCTTACAATTTATATTGATCATGTGGGAGGGTCTCAAGAACATTTCTACAATCCTACATCCATGAAATTTTTTGATGTGCATTCCTATTGGGATTATTCCTCAATTTCAAATGGAAAAAATACTTGTGGATGGAGATTTTAGGGATAGTGGGTTTATTAAATATCCACAAATCATTTGGTTTTCATGGAAATCTGGGGGATTTTCCATTGGTGTAATAGTTATGCACATGTGGAGGGGTGCACATATGATGGAACCATATGAAGGTACATTGTACATGTGACTCACATGACCATATAGGTGTCTTGGAATGTATCATTTGACCATGTTTGGGTTTGTTAGTTAATTTTATAAACATGTGGGAGAGTGAAAACTATACAAAGAGGTTTCATTACATATGGATTTAACATAAACATTGTTTTCCATTAATGAATGTGGTGTCTATATGGATGGTATATTTTGAGGTCGCCACTTTCCAGTGCATGTGTAGGCATCACAAGCCAAAATGTATTCTGGAATCACAAGACTAATGCTTTTCCATGATCACCCATTTAATGGTACATTAGGACATCACATGAATATAGTGAATTGATTGGAGATTATATGTATTGATTTCAAATGACAATGGTGTAATGGTCTTATATTTTTCATGTGATGCAACCATGAAGTCAAAATTGGAGCATGAAAATAGTTATATGATCTTGTGATGGGGTAGTGTTTTGTGTCAATTAAATTAGTTAAATATTTACTAGTTTTCATGTAAGTTCACTGATTCATATGGGTATAAAATAAAATTGTCAATGTGGGAGGTTCATGTTACCATGATGTGTGTTTTCTGAAGTTCAAGGACACTCAGACATTCTTTTTCACAAGGGGAACATGTTATTATCTATTAAAGTGATCACATGATCCTATAAAGAACATAGTATATGTTCATTTGATTAAATCCTAATTCATATTCTCATGAGAGGGGCCTTTGAATTATCTTGATGTGATCTCCAAGTGCATTGCATCCCCTTTTTTATATGATGTTCTCCTTCATCACCTCACTTGTTTCACATTTTTTTTGAAATTTGATAAGGTTATTTATAGGATGAGGGATTTTGAAGATTTAACCAATTTTCAAGGGGAGGATTACATGTGAATTGAATTAGGTAGTAGATACTTCTTGGGATTAAAATCATGCGGCAGAAATAAGGATTCATGTGATCTTTATCCCTTCATTTAATGACTATTTTTCAGAATACCCCAAAATAATTTAGCTAATAAAACTTTCATAAGATGAATGATTATTAATGAACTAAATATTAGGTGTTGTGTTTACTGGTTTCCTTCACATTGATCAAGTGATATAATGACAATCATGACATAGATTCATGAATTTGCGGTAGTGATTTATAAATAACTTTTTATTGTGATGGGATTAATGAAATAGCTCACATATAGTTATTTATATTTTCAATTTTAGGGTAATCCATGCTAATTGTCATGGGTTTTTTAGGTTGAAATAGATAGCCATGGTGACCACTGACTGATCATACAAGCGATGTTGAGTTTCGTGGCTATGTCGATCCTGTAGGGTGGGAGAGTGGAAGAAAACATAGAGGTTGAAGATGAATGTCTCATGTTGTGTGGGATCAGTTTGAATTTTTATAGCATCGGAATGATTTAATTCAAACTCATAATGTTTGGTATTGAACAGACATCTCATATTGTTAGGAGATAATATCTGAATGTCTTGTTTATTTATAGTGAATTTTTAATATGGATGAAAAGTATATGCATAAAGTCATACCAGAATTCAAAGTATTCTCTATGACTGCCTCCATAATATAAGACATATAGTGAATTATGTTCTATTTAACCGATAATGGTTCCCGACATCAAACCCACCCACACACTCTACCACCTCGGATTAGGCCATGTGGGCTCTCAACCCACACTATATGCGGGTTTGGTCTTGTGCACCAGGATCCCTATACATGGTCACATCCACTTTATACTATAAATATTCCTCCATCCACTAGCTAGTTAGTTCTGGATCCCAATGGGCATGGTTGAATCTGGTCCCACATGGGCCTGTGGTTGAGAAAATGTCTCTCTTTAAAATTGATTGGTTAATTTTGATAAGGGTAAAAAAGATTACAAAATATGTATAATGGAAAAAATGTAATCCCTTATATAAATTTTCAAGCCCAGGATTATTATATTATGATTCCATGAAAGCTACATTTTATTACCACATAGTCTTCAAACATCTCAAATTCTCAATGCCTAGTGTAAGGTGAAGAATTATGGGTTCCAATAGACTGTTAATTTTATAGAACCACTAAGATTCACTAAATAGATAAAAAATATAAACATTGAATTGAAGGTAATACTGATTCATTATATTTACATGGTTTATGTTACAAAAATCTATAAAAAAGTCAAATACTTCCACTCACCTTAATAAAAAACGAAACCGATGCTTCCCCTAGAGACGTGCATGGACAAATAAACTATTTTTATTCTAATAATTTTAATTTTTCCTTTAATTTCCATAATTATATTGTTTCTATATGATTAGAAAAAAGAGAGATAGTACTGGACTTGAATAAGAGGTCAGTCATTTACTCAACTTCACTTTTGGGTGGAAACCCTAAGATATTATCGAGAAAAACATAAGACTTCTGGTAAAAACTTGTTATCAAATCACTATTATTGATTTAATATAAATATTCCACAGTTAATGATTCCAAACTGTATGAGATTGAAATTCCTAGACCCCAAAATCCTGGAGCCGGTACATTATTTTAATACATTGGCATGATTACAAAGAATCATGTCCTGAAGGACCGATCAGTTTAGTAGTCTTGAAAAATAGACTATATTCATGAATGTAACATTACACATTGAAACATAAAACAAAAAATATATAATATTTTTATAATTTCATTATTCAGCTAGATTAACCGTACATAACAAACATAATACACTTTTTTGGAATCCTAGGAAAACAAATCATAAGAAAGGAGTGATTTCAGATGCTCAGTAAGGGTTAATACTTTACCGGAATCTATAAACATTTAAGGAAATATGTGTAACAAAAACAATACCCTTTTAAACATAAACATGAAAATAATATGGAGAAAATAAATCAAACACTACCATATTAACAAGAACATGGATATTCTACTAGTCGAATAATCACATGTAATAATAAATTTTGTAATGAGGGAATTCCTAGCGCCGGACATCATTACCACATAGTCAAGGCATCATGCCAAGACTAGAAATAATTTTTTTTCAAGGCCTTATGACCAAACACTAGTTTGTTTCATCAGAATTACTGAGGAATCAAGGGGCTATACTGGGCCACAACTATCACTTACTAAGTCTACAATATTCCAGATATGAAAATTTGGTAACATAAGATAAATATTCGTATTTCAACTAGCATACAAAATGTCAATTAATCAATCATAAACCATGAAGGGTATAAAAATATCACATCCATAGTCAATCATATCAGAACTCATTTGATAAAATATATAAGATTTTATTATAATAAATCAATATTAATCAATAATAATATCTATTACAGAATGTGGACATTGTTGAAAATGATATGTAATACTTTTTGAGATAAATATATATATATATATTTGAAATCATTTAAAATTAACACATTTATAAAGGTAGAAATTTAAAAGATATTATTGAATCATAGTGTCCCATACCACTTTGTATCTTCTAAAAAATATATCTTTAAAACAATCATGTCCATATTAGTAAATATTTAAAACCAATTTGAAAACATCGACATTAATGGGAATGATTTCGATGAATAAATATTTAAAACATTTAAAATGATTTATTAGTTATATATTCCCTTAAAATTCATTTTGAAATGTATTTTATGAAATATGGACATGTATAATAAATATTTCTCAATAAATACTTAGAAATAAATAAACTTGGATAATAATGAGATTGAGGAATTAACCATTACCATGAACATTAATTTGGTTGAGGGTACGTTTAAACTGTTGTAGAATGACCATGGTAAGTTATTAAATTATTAGAAAACCATATTCATATTTATTATATCATATATGTTTCATTTAGGACTTTATAATATCTCTTTAATAATGATTTCAATGTTTTATTAACATTTCAGGTAATATTTGCTTTCTTTTTCATATATGTTTTAAATTCTTATTTTTGATCGTATCATTTAGATCATGATTTAAATACTTCTAGAATATAAAACATGATTTATATATAATATATATGGAAAATAAATTTTTATAATATATATATATATATGAAATGGGAAACACCATTTATGGAGATGGTAGGTCGTACATACGCCTAAACGTTGTTTCTATTTTCATATCGTATTGAACGAAACTAAGTGAATAAGATATATAAAAGTACATATATATATATTTATATATATATTTATGTATATATATATCTCCAGTATAATTATTATGTCATATATTACATACTTATTACTAATATATATTTTTATAATCATCGTTGAATGGTGAACCTGGAAATAAATCTCATTGTGTCGTGTAGACGGTAAGTCGTACATACACACGAGCAACTATATCATGTACTTAATGATTAAAAGGAGTAGAATTAGATATTATATTAATTATATAGTGAAATAATAATGATATTTTCTTTATTTATATACATATTACTCATCATTATAACCATCCAAATAACATATTGTCGAATAACAAATTACAGCACGGCGTGGAGACAGTAAGCTGTCTGTACGCACGCATGGTGTCATTATCCATCATAGGATGGATTGAATAATGATTATGGTTGTACCATATTTATAATTACCTCATATTATTTATAAGGTACTGAAGTTGTTATTTTTTAATGGAAACAACAATGAAAGAGAATGTGGAAGATAAAAAGAACATCGAAATAGGTGATAAAATAATTAAATCTTCTTTGGGTGTTTCCGTTTGATTTAAAAAAAATTGCTCTTTAGGACGGATTTAATCCCATGGAAAGCCTTCTAGATTTAATTGAGGGATGTTGGGAGGAGATTTGTGGAGGGGTAGGGTGAGACAAATGGCTTTGGATGTGCGATTTTGAGAGAAGGGAAGCTACCCATTTATCAGAGAGGTGAGGGTCACTTTTTGAAATGTTGAAATATTATTTTATTATAAAATAATTTTTTCTTTCTAATATCTCAAAATTGATTTATTTAGATGAAAAAATCAGTATGGGTCTAAATACTTTGAACCAATAGGTATTTGACAATTTTAGGTCCCCATATTAACACTGTATTTTAGAATGAACTCTTAGTTAAATAGTTTAACTTTTCACATGTCTTATTGTATTCTTATAATAAATGGTTAATAAACATTCAATAAAAATCCAAGAGAAACCCAAGTGGTTAATTATTGATATATATAACCCTATGTAATTCCTTAGGTGGAATAATAGTTATTAGACATATTATATAATTTAATAATAATGTATAGGTTTTAAAAACTCATTTATGTCAAATTTGAGACTATTTGGCATTTTGTTTTTGTTAAAGTCATAAAAGCATTATAAAATTAAACAAAATTTAGTTAATAAACCCAAAAATGTTACATTATGCTAGAAAGTTTGTATATGTCATCAAAAGCCTCTATTTAGATTTTTTATATATTTATAATATTGATTATTTTAATGTTTTATTGATAAAGTAATTACTGCATTATCATTATATCAAAAATAAATTTAATTACTTAATATGTAAAAATTATTAATAAAATTATATTATGTGATAAAACATTTTATATTTATAATTAATATTTATGGTATAATTTATCTTATGTATAACACTATATTAAAAATTGTTATGTTATTAAACATTTAATTTTACACTTTCCACTATTATTTAAATAAAATAATAATAATTGTGCTAATCTAATTAAAGTGGACCAAAAGGATCATATATTATTCCTAAGTTTTTTTGGTCGAAATACACATATAAAATATATTTTGGACATGTTTTAGTGTACTAATAATATCATTTTGACCATTAATTAACCTATTAAATTTTAACCGTGATAAATAATAGTAAAAAGTTACTTTTTTCCAAAAAAATTATTTTATTCTTATTGAAAAAAAAGTTTACTTAATTTTTTCAACTGTGTCTCTATGATTTTTGAAATTCAATTCACAAAAGTGATAAAATTACATTTTATGCAAATTTTCCAATTGTGCCTAGAAGGTGGATAAAATATGTTAAAAAGTTCAATATACTTCTATACATCTAATTTAATTTTAAAATGACTCCAATGATTTATATTGAACTTTTATAGGTATTATATATCAATTTTTACTTAAAATGAAATTAAATGAAATAAATAATTATTTAATTAAAAAGTTGGTTTTAAATAATAACGTAGTGTTATTCACTATTCATTAAAAATTGAATGTTTTTAGAGAAATACCAAAAGTTAAACATAAGATAATTTTGATTTTAGGAATTCAGAAATTAATTATATTTTTCCAATTTCAAAACATAGAATTTTCATTAATTAATTTTATATTAATTCACGTTATCAAAAACAAATAGCAGGTTTTTATAAAGTAAAAACTATCAAAAGATTGACATCTGTTATTATCAAATTTTAATGTAAAATTCTGTCTAATAACATAAAATATATTAAATTAAAAATATAATCTAATTATAATTTCAAACTACTCAAAAGTATAATTTAACACGAAATATTATTTCATTTAAAAAAGTTATTTTCAATTAAGATTTAGTATTTTTCAGTATTTATAAAAATATGAATGTAATATGAAAATTACCAAAAAATTATCAAAACTATATTTTTATGTCCCTATTCTAAAAATGAAATTAATTTAATTTAATTTAATATATAAAAGTGTCAAATATTTGTTTTAAAAAGGGTTCTCTATTAAAAGGTGGTAAAATAGTAATTTTTGGAAAAATACTACATTTATCTAAGAAATGAAATTTTTCTTTTAATATTTCTAAGAAACTAATTATATTGATTCTAAAATTATAAAGAGTATATGAATTTCAAAATTCATTTAATACAATTCATAACTGCATTTTGAAAGGCTAGTTTGGTATGTTGTGGTGTGCTCAAACACGGTGTTGCATGTAGCGCATGTTATTGAAATAATTGGAAGAGATAATGTACTATAAAATCTTGAAGTGTTACATTATACAATAATTCAATAAATTGAGTCCACAAAATTTAAAATTTTTCATTGAATATAAAAGGATGAAATTGAAAAATACCATTGTGGAAAACCTACATCAGAAATTGGATTATTAAAATTTATTCTTAATAAGAGGGAATGGTAAAGATAAATTCACCCCCAAATTAAGATCACTATTTGGAGAACATTGGTGGTAATTAGAGACAAATAATTGGAGGAAAACCTAAATATTTATAGGGAGTGATTGAGGTCATCAATCTCAATGAAGTAAAAAATGTTGTCCTCGAAGCCATCAATCTATAGTGATTTAAAATATCATCGGTTCAACAAATCATAAGGTTTTTTGATAACACATTTTTGGATTTATGTTCCCTTCCATAATGTTTAAGAATTAATTTATTCGTAGAATAAGATGAAAAAATATATTTCCCAAGTAGAGTTTCATCCTTAAACTAATTCCTATGACAAAATCATCTTTTACTCCAAAAGATAATATAATTCAAAAATATTATATTTATCCTAATCATATAGGGTTCCAAAAATAATGAATTTATAATTAAATTGTCATACTATTAAATAAATACATTATAAAAACCAGGACATCATGTTGGCCAGTGGTTGGTGATTAAAACTTGTCGGCCTTGGGTTGCGGGTTCAACTGTCGCGCCGTTGCCAGACACAATAGGTTGTAGCCCGACCACCGAGTTGTCCTTTTTATAACAATCAAAATATAATATTAAAAAATTATTTATCCATAAAAAAATTATCCAATGTCAATATTAATCCATTATTACCTTTATACTCATCCAAAATACTTTTTTCTAAACTCACAGTCCAAAATTTAAAAGGAAGGAAAACACAAAGAAGATCTTTTTTCCACGTAATAACATGTGAATACCTTCATTATGTATTCTTTTAAAACACCATAACCCCTTGAATTATCATAAAAACTTATTTATAACATTCATGATCCCCTATTCGTTATAGAATACTGGATATACTCCTTATATCCCAAAAATTCTGGAAACTCCAGCAATAATGGAATAAACAAACAGTTAATTAGTTACAAAGTATTGCAGAATATAGAATCTGATTTACCAAAATATATAATACCTTACAACAAAATCCCAACTTAGGTATAAGAACCATATTACAGTTTACCTTTCCTTCAACCATGTATTTTCCAATTAGATTAACTTGTTATTCAGAATCATTTTTTAGAACCATATAATCTCAAATCCTTAATGAAATAGTACTGTAGTATAATCCTTCTTTATTTCCATAATTCATATAACCAGTACATCGTTGATTCAAAATTGAAATGAAATAATTATTTGATAAAAACATTATAACTCTATTCATTCGTCTTCATCTATGCTAGTATGATAACATGATTATTACTTGAGAGCATCATTTGTGGAATACTCTAATGATTTGGACACTGATTCATGTAGTGTCCCAACTCCATGTTGATAAATCATTGTACATTTGAAACCTTTTTCTTACCCTTGAAATCATGTACTTGGTGTCCTTTTTCTCCACACTTATCACAAACTACCATTCCCATATAGCATTTATCATGGCGATTATTTTCACATTTATCACATATGGGGAAAGTCCTTCATTCCCTTCTTCCCTTTATCCATATTTCTCTCAACCATCATTTTCTTCACTGACTTCACTTCTAATACATAGGTCTCAAGGAATTATTTACTTATCTTATTAACACATGATATTATTTATCCATTTGATGAGAATACGCGGGAGACTATATCCCTTTTAAATATTAGCTTAAGACCATGAAGGATGTGATCCTTCTTTATATATGGATCATGTGTATTGCTAGAGTTATCATTTCATCTATTAGGAACCATTTCTAAACAATGGCATACACATGGACAATTTATGAATCACAATGCATAATTATATAACTGAAAAATACAAAATTTAAATTAAAAATTTTATACATATAATCCATAATCTTAAAAAAACTTCATTAAGAAAGTATTTAGTCATAAATCATTCATAATGGTTTGTAATGAAAACGTGAATTATCCAAAGTATATCTCCCGGGAGTGTCATAACGAAGAGTACAACATGGCCCATTGTCATGTACCTAGATACACTTTTCAAGCACAAAACTTTTTGTAGGAGTTTTCACTCTGAGGTACAGCTATGCTAGAGCTGCCTCTACCTGCTCGTATCCATATACGTATGTATTACTTGGAAAATACACAAAATCTCTACATTAACAAAATTTCAAAAAAGATATTTTATACTAATCTTTAATGTCTATCATAGGGTAAGGTTATCTAATCAGAGTTTTATAAATCTAGTTTCTATGTTTTGTACTAAATTTCCTCTGATGCCAACTGTAACGACCCGAGGAATCATGTTCCAATGGACTGATCATTTTAGTAGTCTTTTAAAATAGATTACATACATGAACATTACATTAAAAATTAAAACATAAAACAAAACATAAATAATACGTTAAGAATGTCATTATTCCCTTAGCTTAACCATGCATATCAAACATAATACACTTCTTGAAATCTTGGAAAAAACATAAGAAAGGGGTGAGCTCATATGCCTAGTAAGGGTAAATAATTTACCAGAAGCTATAAACTTTTAAGGCAAGATGTGCAATAAAAATCAAAACCCTTTTTAACATAAACATGAACAATATTTGGAGAAAATAAATCAATCATCACTATATAAACATGCATATAGATATTCTACTTGTCGAATAACCACATGTAATAATTAATTTTCTAATTTGGGAATTCCTAATTCTAGACATCATTACCACATAATCAAGGCCTCATGAAAATACTACACATAATTTTTTTTCAAGGAATTATTCAAAGACACTAGTTAGTCTCATGAAAAATACTGTTTTATCGAGGGGCTATAGCATGACCCACCCATCACATACAAAGTCCACTGCATTCCTCATATAAAAATGTTGAATCATAACAAAAAAAATCCTATTAAAATTAGCATACAAAATGTCAAAACATCATCCATAAACAATTAAGGATATAAAAATAGAATATCCACAATCAAACATATCATAACTCATTTCATACAATATGAAAGATTCTATTATCATAAATCAACTTTAGTCAAGAATAATATTTAGTAAAAAATGTTTACATAGTTGAAAATGATAATTAATACATTTGAGAGAAATAATATTTTTGGGAAATCATTTAAAAGTCACATATTTATAAAGTATGTAATTTAAAAGGGATTTTTGAATCAAAGTGTTCCATACCAATTTGAAACATTTGAAAATAATTAAAATTTTAAAACATTCATGTCCATATAAATAAATCCATAAAACCATTTTCAAAGAATTGACATTAATGAGAATGATTTTGAAGAATAATTATGTAAAACATTAAAAATGAAGTTTTAGTTAATGTGTACCTTAAATAATGATTTTAAATTTTTTTTGAAATATGGTCATGGGTAAAAAAATATGTCACAGAAAATACTTACACATAAACAATCACGGATAATAATGAGATCGACGAATTAACACTTACCTTGAAATATCCTTTGGTCGAGGGTACATTTAACAATTTTTATAGGTAAATAAGTATGTTATTAAATTATAATAGAATAATAATAATATTTATCATACCATATATGATTTATTTATGACATTATACTACCCATTTAATAATGATTTCCATGTTAAATTAACATTTCAGGTAATAATCGCTTTCATTAATGTACGTGTTTTAACTTGTTATTCTTGATCATATCATTTAGATCATGACTTAAATATATTCATAATATAAAACACGATTAATATATAGTATATATTTAGAATATAATTAATTATAATATATTGATATATTAAATGGAAAACACCATTTATGGAGATAGTAGGCCTTACGTACGCATAAACGCTATTTCGGTTTTCAAGTCGTATTAAATGAATGTAAGCGAATAAGACATATATAAGTATATATATATATATATCTATAGTAGAATTATTATTTCATATATTACATACATATTAATAATATATATATTTTTTAATAATCGATGAATGGTGAACATTGAAATGAATATCATCGTGTCGTAGAGATAATAAGTCGTACGTACAAACGAGCGATAATATCATTTCCTTAACGATTAAAAGGTGTGGAATTAAATTATATATTAATTTTAAAATGAAATTAGATTTTTGTTTTCATTATTTTTATTCATATTACTCATCATTATAACCATCCAAATAACATAGTGTAAAATAAAAAATTACACCACGACATGGAGGCGATAATTCGTACACATAGACATGGTTACATTATTATTCATAGGGAGGATTGAATAATGAGAATGGTTTTAAGATATTTATAATAACATCACAGTATGTAGTAGGTACTAATGTAATTATTTAGTAAACGAAATAACAAAGAAAGATAATGAGGAATAAGAAAATAACTTTGAAAGAGGAGTTAAACTAATTACCTCTTATTTAGGTGTAAAATTTTTATTTGAACAAAAGGGCTCTTTAGGTTGCCTTTATGATCAAGGGAAGGATTCTAGGTTGTTGTTAGGGAATTTGGGAGGATATTAGGGCTGGAGTTAGCTGAGCCAAATGGCATTGGAGGTGTGATTTTAGGAGAATGGGACGTACCCTTTTATAAGAGCAGCGAGGGTCACTTAAGGAAATGTTAGAAATATTATTGTATTATAAAATCATTTTACCACTCTAATGGATTTAAATTGATTTATTTCAAATATAAGGTGAGGATGGGTCGAAATACTCTCAAACAATAGGTTTTAGACATGTATAGGTCACCATATTAACCCTATCTTTTTGAATTAACTATTATTTAAATAGTTTACCTTTTAACATTTCTCTTTTATTAATATAATAAATGGTTAATAAACATTCTAAAAAATTCAAAATTAACCCTAGTAGTTCATTTTTGATATATTTATCCTTATCTAAGACCTCTAGATGAACCATTGTTTTTTAATAATATTATATTAATTAATAATATAGTATTTGTTTTAAAAACTCATTTTTATCAATTTTGACAATATTTGATATTTTGTTTTTGTTAAAGTCATAAAAACATTATCACATCAAAAAAAATTAGTTCATCAACTCTATCATGTCATTTTAACCTATAAAATTCCTATATGGGATCAAAAGCCTCAATTTACATTTATTTTTATATTTATAATATCAATTATTTTAATCATTCATTGATAATGTAATTACTACATCATCATTGTTTCATAAAAATAAATTTATTATTTAATATATAAAAATTATAAATAAAATACAATTATCTAGGAAATATTTTTATCTTTATAATTAATATTTATTGAAGAATTTATCTTATTTATAAAAATATATTAAAAATGGTTTAGATACTAAACTTTGATTGTAACACTTTTAACACTTATTTGAATAAAATAATAATAAATGTATTTATCTAAGCCATGTGGACCAAAAGGATCATATTTTATTCCTATGGTTGTTTTTGGTTGAAATACACTTATCCAATAGAATTAGGACATGAGTTAGGATAATTATAAAATCATTTTGACCTTTAGTTACCCTATATACTTTTAACATTGGTAAATAAAAGACAAAAGTTAATATTCACCAAAAAAAGATGAATTTAATTGAACCAAACTTTACTTACAGATGTCAACCATGACTCATGGAATTTTTAAATTCAATATACAGAAGCATTAAAATTACGTTTTATGCAAATTTGCAAATGTGCCTAGAAAGTGGGTAAAAGACGTTAAAAAGCTAAATAAAATATTATACATCAAATTTTATTATAAAACCACTCCAATGAATTAAATTGAACTTATATAGGTATTATATAAATATTTTTTCTTAAAATAAATTTAAATAAAAATCCAGTTTTAAAAAATAACACAGTGTTTTTCACTTTTCATTAAAATTTGAATGTTTTTAGAAAAATACCAAGAAATCAACCTAAGATAATTATTACATTCTGAATTAAAAAAAACCAATTCTATTTAAAAAAATTAATAACATTGAAGTTACATTAAATAATTTTAAATTAATTACCATTGTCAAAACAAAAAAGCATATTTATAAAAAGTATAAACTATCAAAAGATTTACATGCATTTATGAGAAATTTAAATGTGAAATTACTTATAATGAGCAAGACTGTATTAAATGATAAAAATAAAAACTAATTGTACTTCCAAACTATTAAAAAGAATAATTGAACACTATAAATTATTTTGAATAAAAGAGTTGTTTTCAATTAAAATATAGTATTTTTCATTATTCATCAAAATATGTAAGTAATCAGAAAAGTACCAAACATTTATCCAAACTAAATTTTAATGTATGACATATAAAAAATTTTAATATTATTAAATTGAATATATAAAATTTTCTAATATTTTTTTTAATAATGGCTGACCTTTAAAAGGCGGTAAAATTGAATTTTTTGAAAAATACATCTCTCATCTGAAAAAATGAACTTGTTCTTATATTATGTCTAAGAAACTAATAATATGGATTCTAAAATTAGAAGGAGTATTAAAAACTAAAAATTCTATTAATATTATTCATAACATCTTTTTGAATGGCTAGTTTGATAAGTCTTGGTGTGCTCAAACACGGTGTTGTGTGTAGCTTAAGTTATTTAATTACATTGAATAAATAATGTACTACAAAAGCGTCTATTGTTACTGAGACCCTTCCAACCAATGGTTCCAAAAATAATGATCGACTTGCCTTAACAATTTTATCTTCTCTAAAGAGATTCTTGAAACCGTTAGTTGTTGTAAAACTAACCCTCCAGTTATAACATTCAATGTGAGAATTATAAATTGTCAACCAGTCCATACCCATGATTTGGTCAAAGATATCTATCTAAAGTGTGGAAAAGTCCTAATTTAATTCATCTCCATATGGAGAAATATATAAATCTTTAAATATAAATGATCAATAATATTTATTCCGAATAGGAGATTGAGATTTTTAAATATAAGGAATTATCTTAACATAAAATCACTGATGGTCGATAACATTAGAAATAATAAATAAATGGGATAGATCTGTAAATTTTTTTTACCATGGAATATAATTACAAATAATTGTACGTACCACCATCAAAGGTACTGATTTATCATCTATGATCATTTGATCATCTCCATTAAATTTAAAACTCTATGTATATTACTCCTTGTTACAGTATTCATATTTCACAGGTTAAGGGGTCCTAGTATTCATATAGTCACCATGACATCATTGGAATTCTTTGATGAGAACTATTATAATGCTCTCATCTCATCAAATAATATTACATATTTGAAATATTAGATATTTCCCTAGTACCCGACCATGGATCACTGTGATAATATTGTTGAAGATTCCCATTTGGGTTCAATTATAAAATTCTCAAGGAAGTATCATATAATCTTTCTTCATGTGATCAGACAAACCACATTAAAAACTCAATGTATAATGTCCAGCATTAGAGGATGATTCACTGATCCCACTATCTGATTGTAAGTTGTACCACATCCATGAAAATATGTGCCATAATTATATTAATCTATGTATTAGAGTTCCCAAAATTTCCCATGGGTAACGACATAATTCCTCATTATGTATTAACTAATATATAACTTTATATCGTCATCTCACTATTGACAATCTCTGTATAATACAATATACAAATAACAATATTCTTGGAGAGAATCATTAGTTTCAACTCTGAATAAAAAATGTGTGCCTTAAAGGATTCACATGTCGCAGCTTAATGTTTAATGAATTCTAAATTAATTAATTTAGCCAGATACGTTGTTTCTATGAGAATCCCTTGTTCTAATATGAAAAAATTCATCTTTCTAGACATTCCAAATATGTGAGTATAAAATCAATCTCTGATGAATTCTTCAAGATCCTACCACGAAATTCCATAGTCATATTTATCATTAACTAGTAAATTACATAGTTGGCATTCAAGATCTTCCACCTTGTATATTTAAAATATGAAATTCAAATAAGATGGTGTTTCATGGAAATCAATGATTAGATTCATCCTATTTGGAAACAATTGTACATTTTAAAACATTAAATGACCCCAATGTATTGGAGGATTTTTCTTTTGGAACTTAATGGATTGAACTATTATCCTTTGTTTATCCCTTTTGTCCTCTCTATCAATAGCTTAATGATTTTGTAGATTAATCTAAACAAACTGTTGGTTCAACTATGGCTCAAGTGCAACCACATTCTAAGTAGCCTCTTCCAATTGGTTTCCACAATGCATAAATTGTTAATTTTTCTATATCTAAAAGATAATTACATTTATTATTAATCATTATAAACTTAAGGATTACAAATGTCAATTTTACCATATCATATGTATCAGAAAAAAGGTTTCAAAAATTTTAACAACTTTCTATTTCAAATTTTTGAATATTCCCCAATACTTTTTGTAAATAAATCAATTTGCAACTTATTTAAAAAATTATCACTTTTTAAAAAAATCATATATCAATACAGAAAATGAATTAATAATTCATAGTGAGAAGTAATTTCTATTAATGCAAGTGAAAATATTCTCATTAGAATAACACCTGATGATGAGGTTAAAACTATTTAAAACTACTTGATGTTTCTCAAGAAAATAATGTTACAAAACAACATGGAAACTTTAAGTTCAACTCAAATAGGTTATATGATCCTTTTGATACTCTTATTTTTGGGATCCAAAAATCACAATCCTTCTTACCATCCCAAATAGAAATACTAAAGAAGAATGAATTTTTAACTCTATGACTTAATAAACAGATACTATTTGTCCTAATAAAATATTTGGACTAATGATGAATGAAACCATTTGTAATATCCCACCATTCTGCATTGGATTATTAATTTTTTGGGGGGGGGGATGTTACTGGCCTATGGTTACTTGAACAAGAAAAAAAGGGTGGACATAATTTACAAGATCTTCATAATGATTTGGTGGATAATTTCCCCTTTCAAAATAAAACAACCAAATAATGATAAATACAACCAATCAATCCAATATATGATGAGTAAGTACAATAAAATCTTACTCAATGTATAATAAAACCAAGAACAATATTAGAGTATAAAGAAGAAATGAAAACAGAAAAACTCAAAGATACCAATGTATTCAACTTAGAAACCCCCAATATTTTGCAAGATCCAACCCTACAATACAACCCATGGTATCAAGATGAATCACTAAATAAATAAGATACATTTCCTTTAAATATGTCTTGATATATCAAATATGTATAAGTACCAATGTGTCCTGGAAGGGGGTGATTACAAAAATTATTATATTTTCCTCAAGGATTTATTAAGTCACATCACCATGATCAAAAATTTTATAACAAATTTTATAAATAAATTTATATAAAACATTATAAAATAGTGTAAATCAATTACAATCAACTTTCCAAGGAAATTTTTTTTGAAATAATCTATCAAAATTAAAATTTATAAACCAATTCTCAAATTCCACTTTGGTATAACCATAAGATGATATCGACACAACTACATATGCATGCCCATGAGATAGTTAGAAAGTGTTGAGTAGTCACTAATCCATCAACCATGTAATTACTAACTGTTCAATTTCTTTTTTCCCCAATGGAATATTACAATTCTCTAGGGTCTTGTCTTTAGTACCCAAATGGTACACATCCTTTATTCAGGGTTGTGTCAAAAGCACGAACTCACCCCAACCATGTGTGAAAAAAAACCATTCTACGACATTTAAATAAAAAAAATTAAATTTATTAAATTATACTAATTTTTTCATGCATTTAATTCCAACCCAGAATTTCAAAATCCTAATTTGAAGTCATGAACCAAAACACATTCCTCAAAACAGTCCAATTTCACAGTTTCACACAACCGTCACTAAAGTGTTTTTCCATAAATCATTTAATATCAAATTAAAAGTTCAAATCATAATACATAATCAATATGAAATTAATACTTCATGGTATATATAATAGGGCTTTATAGTGAAGCCACCTACCTCAAAACCATTGGAAAAAATCAATAAAGACAACAAAATCCAATAAAATAGGCTTGAAACTCCAAAAGCCTTCTAGTGATTATTTTCAATAAAACCATAAACAATATATCTCATAAATATTAGTATAAATATGCATCGATATATCTATAATAAATTTAATACATGAAACCACACGACTAAATACGACAACAATTATGGGAAACAACAAAGAACATTAACAAACCAATGAATCTGGGCCACTAACACACATAGATGCACTTAAGAATCACTCTTAGATCACAATTAAATGTAAATGAACTCTTTTTAAGATGTTCAATTATTCATATGATAATATTTGAGGATAATAATTTATTAAGTGGGTAAACTGAGTTCTATCTAAAAAATATTGATCTTTTTTTAAATGTTCCATAGTTATGATTCCCACTTTGTAAAACATTATGATTGCTGCTGATATTAAAGCTCATAGAAAAATAGCCTTATACAGTTGGGAAAATTGTGAACCAATCATGAAAAACCCTTCAATACAAAATTTCATGGTCTCTCCTTGGTGGTTTTATGGCATGTAAAAACATTTCACCTTATCATGTGTTTACCAAATTCACACTTTTTTAGCTACATGATTTCTTGGAATTGGAAGCCTAGTTTCCACTAATAGTGTAGAAACACTGATCCAACATAAAATCCCCCAAACATGTGAAAAATCCAATAAACCTCCAAAATCATAACCCAATCACTTCATAAATGTAAAATACATAAATATTCACTAATATAAATAAAAACGACTTAGTTATAGGTGGTATTTCAAGGGAATTTATCCTATATGTACCCAATTCATTGTGGAGATATGATAGAGGGACATGAGTTATAAATTTTCTAGTAGACAGTGGTAGTTTGGGGTCTCATGGGATATTTATTTTCATATTTTTTTATGAGACTTCCATGTAAGTGAATATGTTTAATAGTGTCATCCTAGGTTACTTTTCACCAGTTCAAATATTCATTACAATAGAATCAGGATGATTCACATGAATCTATTTCATTTTAGGATTAAATTTTTTAGTTTATTTTGTCACATGATTTAATTAATTTCACCTATATTTTTTGATTCTATGGAACCTCTGTTTGGTTATTTTTGTTGAAGGTTTTTTCCATGATTCCATGGGGCTCTTTGGGGAGCTTGGATCAACATGACTGTGTTTTAGAAGAATTCCAAATAGGTTAGTTTAAAATGGATTGATAAAATAATTTTAAAAATTAATATTTTTTATTTATTTAATGTATTTTAAGAAAATCTTATCCTACATGGGTGTTTATGAAAAATGTTTTTTTCATAAAAATATTTTCAAGAGGGAATACAGATATTTTGGATCAAGTTCCATGGATTTATAGCCTCTACTAACTTTATGAAAAATGATTGACTTAATCTTCTGAACCATTTTTTTTAAAAACAATGTTTGTTCACAATGGTATAAGTGACATGTTTTTTGGATTTTTCATAAATCCTATGGAAACTGTGTTTCACATTATATGTTCAATATTATATTTGATGAACTATATTATAATGATATTTATATTTTTATTATGGGTGACATCATTCTTTTATATTTAGATCAAACTGATATAGGTATTATAAATGTTTCTAGTACCAAGCTCATCATTAATTCATTGATTCAGTTTCACTTATGGATGGATGAGTGGGATGTGGTGAGTGATCGGGGGGGGGGGGGGTAACTTGTGTTGGAGTTGGAGATTTGTTGGTTTTTTCACCACATTATTTTATTTTGTGGTGTAGTATATGAATTTCATCCTTGGATGTCAATATTTATTCCCCCAATTGGTTTTAACAAATGTAACTATTTATTGAAATGATTTTGTCTAAATATAGCAGGTTTGGTTGGATGTTTTGAATGTATCCACTACATTCACATTATTTTTTAATATATGGGGTTAAATCATTCGAAAAGTGAATTTATAATAAAAATGAACTAGTTTTCAGCATATGTGTATTTAGAGAGGCGAATAAACCTTGTGGTTGGCTAAGTAGGCTTCTAGTCCTGATACAATCCTTGGCCTTGTTCATTAAAAAATGGTATTGGTACCTTGGTTTCGTAATAGGTACCCAGGATCCTGAGACACCCTACCATTATTTGGGGGTGTCATTGTAATATTTTGTTGGGATATTCCTTGGGACTCTGTTGGATAGTCCTTAGTGGGTTTTTTATCACAACCCTACACAAAAACATCTGAGTTAACATGGGTAGTGGGGTTTTGATAACCTTGTAGGGCATCGTTAATTCCATATAATACTATGAGAAAAATATTATTAAACCCAAACTATCATACTCAATTAATTAAAATGTAGTATTAGGAATGTTTGAGGCTGAACCCATAGAGATAGTGATTTAGTATATATAGGTTATATAAATTTTTAGTTTCATTAAATTGAGAAAGTGTGGGGAAAGATTAATTTTACTGATTTGAGAAAGTAATATTAAAATGTCACAGATTGATTGATTGGTTTTGAAAAATGTTTTTAAAAGAATATCAGGGTAATGTACCATTAGGGTTCTCATTAAATTGGATTCAATAAAATGGATTGATTCATGGTTGGCATCAGATTTGAGAAAAGAAATAATCTAATGGTCATGATATGTATTACTCAATGTCAAAATAACCTATCTCTATTAGTCTAGTAGTTTAGAGTGATGTCAAATTAAGTTTATCCTGATGAAATTTTTTAAACTTGATCAACCTTAAGGTTGAAAATGGTCATGCCATATTTCGGGTATTTAGTTTCACATTTGTAATTGGGATTTTTGATTAAAATATAACTGGTCATGATAAATGAAAATGAAAAGGGACATGAAGATGAATAATTAGTTTCACAAACCAACTACATGAATAATAAAAAAATAAAATCCAGGCACATTCCCTCTCATGTAACATCACCCTAGAACATGCAGGTTTACCCCCACATCAGTGTGACTAATGAATAATAGTAAAGGGAAGAATAAATGAAATGGGTAATGGAAATAATGAAAGACTTGAAAAGGGAACACAATCATACCTCCAAGACTTGAACTCTGGCTTTATACAAATGATCCAAAGGTGCAACCAGGTGATCTATTTATATGCGTTGGAATGGTTCTACCCAATTTATGTCATGTCATGTACTTGGTGGTCACATCATGTGAAAGTGATCCACATTTTATTAATCCATTTGACATGTTCATGGATCTCAGTTGAGTTTTTGAAAATATGACCACCTACGCGATGTGAACATGGATTGTCTGTTGTGTACACCAGGTCCATGTCACCTCTATGTCAACGAGAATCTTGTAAAAATCTCATTCATAAATTTGAATATTGACCACCATCACATCATGTACTAATGGTACACATCATGTACTTGTGGCTCAAAGAGTGTGTTCTCATCATGACTTGTTATTCCATTGGCCTTCTTTTCTGATGATGTCATGACATGTACTTGTAGTAAATGATGCGTAATAGTGTTTTACCATTTTTCAAGATTCTTTCTTCTTCAAAAAACTATTGTCACCCCACATTACATCTCTCATGGTTCAAAGTGTCCATTTTTTCATATTTATACTGCTTTTCATTCTTTTTTCCATAGATTTATCATTTCATACAATAAAACGTAGAACAACCCAATTCATTATAAAATTGGAAATATTATTCAGTAATGTATAAGAATTAATTTCTGATAATATCTTAAAATACATATATGATATAGACTTATAAGGATTGAATTAGGAATTATATATTTTATTAGATTCACTGTTGTTGGTGTGTTGATCCTCATTGGCATTGGGCAGTTCCCTTAGATTTCATATTTGATTTTTGGAATGAGAATAGAATGTTTATTAGTGGAGTGAGTTTGGTTAGAATTTGTTAATAAACAACGTAATCAACAAATTAATTTATCATAAATAAATTATAGGATTTATATCATTATTATACAATGGTATATGAAACTATGTGGTTGATTCATGAATGGATCTATATCCCATTTGACTTGTTGTTTAGACCAATCTTATTATGTTCCCAATGATAGGGGTGAGTTAATGTTGTTCCTATGATATGTTGAAGAATTGGTTTGAGATTTTTTTTGTGCCTTTTCTATTGGTGTAATTTTTTTGTGAAATGGTGAATTTTTTGGAAAATGATTTTGAAATGAAAGATATCCATGGGGATTATTTCTAACGAAAATTTTTAATTTTATGAAACATTTCCAATTTGGAATATATCCATTGGGATTATTTATAAAAAATAATTTGTTTTCAATAAATTTTTTTGACACCTATAATTTTTATGTATCATGATTTTGTTGTGGAATACAGAGAGAGTCATGGTTTTATAACACATTGGTGTTGAATTAAAAAGAAAATTTCAAACTATATGGGGTTTTTTGTAAAGTGATTATTTTCATTTAAGTAAAATGATATTTTATCTATATTTAATCCATTTCCAAATGGGACTAGAGTGTTTGAAATATTTTAAATATTCGTATTTGAGATTATTGTGTGCGTTCCTTATTTACCAAAGGAATTAGTGGTCTTGAAATCATGGTTAAATTTTATAGAAATTATCTTATAGAATGGGGTTGTTTAATGATATAAGATGGTTTAAAATTGTATAGTAATATTGAATTAATTTTTTATGGAAATTGATCTTTTATTCTTTCAAGAATATAATATTTACCAAATAAATAAAAAAAATTCATGGGATTTTTTATTTTTATCTTAGTTTTTTTATATTTTATTCCAACATATGGGTAGTGACATATTGTTTTGGTATAGGGATGTGGACCAAGTTGAGATAATGTTCTCTATTTTATAAAGAATGCCTCTGAGAATGGTGTCAACTAAATGTTGAGTGTTTAATATTATAATTAGTTCTTCCCTTTATACTAGACCTTTCATATACCCTAAGTGGAGTGGAAAGTGTCATTTCCTATTTTGATTGTTTAGGTAATAAATGGGAACTATTTTTTGAGGTCCAATCTCCTTATATTTTCAGATATGGCCTATGTTGAGATTTTTTCATGATGAATTTAAATCCTTTTAGATGTGATGTATATTTTGGTTTGTGTCATCCTCGAGTTCTATGTTGGGTTCTCTTATTTGAGAAGATATTGATTTAGATTTTTTAAGCCATATAATTTCTTCATAATAGTATGGATGTTTTGGTGATGATGTCCTCTTAATGAGGGATATTCATGGGTTTGGACAATTTTTTTGCCATGGTATATCCTTTGTAGTATTCATTTGGTGACTGTGATTGGTATGTCAAAATTAATGATTCTACACTATTCAATTTATATTTTAATATATTTAGGATTACCATGATAGGGTAACCTGATTATGAGAAAATAGACCATCCGTTATTATCAGTATTTTATTCTGGTTTATATCCTGCATCATTTATTGATTTAGGAATGAAATTTTTAATGTGATATTTGGATGTTTTTATGATTTTTTATTTTTTGAAACATAGTATGATGACATATTGTTGTTTTTGAGATAATGGTTCTTGATCATTTTGTAATCTCGATCCCTTGAGATTGGATGTTCCTTAGCATTGGGATCCTCAAGGTGTTTCCAGAGTTACAGTTCTATTTTGGATATGATCATGTTTATTCATGTCATTTGATGGTGAAATACAATTTTTGGTGTTTTGGTTTTATGGTAACATATTTGGATTCATGATGCAGCCTATTATAGGATTCATCATGTTTTTCTTCACCATTTAAGATAATTATATGTTGTGGGATGATGTTTTTTGTTTCTCTTTTTTAGGATCCCGTATTTGATTCTTGTAGTAGATTCTTACATGGGGATATTATTATTGGTGGGTTATTATAGTGGTTATTTTAGAGAATTGATCATGTCTTATATAATCTTGTCATATGATATCCCGAGTTTTTCTGGATCCTCCTCTTTATTGTGAAGGGTTGTTTGAATTTAACCTTTAATTATATCATAAATTTTTTCATAAAATTTTTGGGGGTAGAATTTTTCATGGTGGGGAGTACAGTTAAACACACTTGTCACTATTTTTTGTTATCATGTGTTATTTTATCATATCAGGTTTGTTTTATTTTTCCAGAGAAATCGGGTTTGAAAATTATTAAATATGGAATTATTCCCTAAAGGCATGGTTTATTGGAAACCATGTAGCTACAATTATACAAGGAAATTTCAAATTATTTTTTATATTGAATGGTTATTCCACAAGTGTAACAAATGATTTGTTATATACCTATTTAGGCGTAGGTAAAACATTGTGAGTCTCTTATGGTGCATGGTTTGAAGTTCATGGCTAATGCACAATTAGTAGAAATAATGTATCATGCAAAAAAAGGCTCCATAGTTTTGGTAGAGGTGTTTTTAATGTTATTGAACAATAAAACCAAACCATGTGTGGTTTTTTATAGTTATTTACTATTATACAACTATATAATGGTTTAGAAAATCTAGTATCCAATCAATGAATACTTCTTAGAATTCATTAAAGCGATCTGTTTTTACTTTTCCCTTATTAATTTTAAGGTATTGGACATCAATATTATCATTTATAATTTATTTATAACATCCTATTACTATTTTTAGGTATTCATAAACACCTATTTTTATCATGATATAGTGGTATTTATTTTGGGGTTGTTTTGGGTTGACATTATAAATGTTTGGAAAATTATGGGGTTGTGCATTATTGTCATACAGTTTTACCAAATAGTGTCCCTTCTCAAAAGAATATATGCCACACAAGGAATGAGTATTTCTCACAGTTGTGACATTTTTAGTCAAGCCATGAACCATATTAAGAGAATCTATGAAACCCATTTAAAATTGGAAGATGGTTAAAGTGAACTATTTGTCAAACCGTGAAGATCTGCCGAGTTAACCATGGACAAGATTTCTTTAATCTGAAAAACCCTAAAAATAAAAAAACTCACGTATTATGTCCAAGGTGGAACTAGAATAATCCCATTTTATTTATTATTCCTTGGGATTGACCAAGAGTTGTTCACGGCTCCTAGGATCCTTCCTAGAAATGATTTTAAGTGCGAGGAAAACACATTGATATTTTGATGGCCAGTTTGTTAACTTGATCTCTATATCATGTTATCTATATTCTCCTCTCTTGAATTCTATTGATAAACAGGTTTGTTTGGATCTAATAACCACTATTTTGGGATCTTAAGCTTTGGGTTGATCCTCATTTACCATATTCTATGACTGTTATACTTCATTGTCGAATCCCGTTTAGTTATTGACATTACGAGGGCCATTGATCCTGAGGTAGGTGGTTCCATTATGATTCCCAAGTTATGTGACCCCTGAATTTATAAATTTAATTTCAATAGTGTGATGTAAATGATAATTTTTATTTCTATTAAATGGAATTAAATTATTTTGTTGGAAAATATCTATTCCAATGAATTGGGGTTTTAAAAATGGGGGTTTGATATGAAATTGGAAAACCAAAAATTCCAATGAATTGGATGAATTCAGGGGAATTGGTGAAAATAATATTTAATAATTTAAATTTTGGAATGCATTTGTTCACCAAATTTTCCAAAACCAAAATTCCATTTAAAAGGGGTTTTGTTGTAAAATTGATAGAAATTGTTTAAATTAAATTATTGAATTAAATTGTGAATTTAGAATGTGAAATTGAATTGTGGATTGAATTAAGATACCTATTAGTGATAAAATGACATAAAATTAATTTGATAGAAACCTTATGTATTAATCATGGTGATAAGGCATGTTTTGGTAAACAAACTGTCTTATGTTTTTTAAATGGAAATGGTAATTTTTAAAATGGTGTAATGGGACTTAATTATATTTTTAGTTTGATTAAAAAGAATTTCCCATCAATGAATTGTACTTGAGAACATAGAATTCTGGTCAGTTAGTGAGTTATTGGAATAGACATGTATGCTTTAATTTCACTAGCAATGAATTAAAACATTACAATAGTAAAAAAACATTGGTAAAAACATTTTTCCCCATTGATACAATAATGAGTCCTCTCATTCTAGTTCCAGGGGAGGTGTGTACACATTGTGGTCTATCACATGAGTGTTTGAGGATCCCACAACCTATAACTATCATACCTCTGGTAATATAACAATGTTTCTATCTTGATTATGTACGAGATATAAATATATGCCATTGTTGAAGAGTGTATAACATGACTTCCAATTTATATAACCTATTTTTTATAATTTTATTTATAATAAATTGTATAAAAGTATTTACATCTTTTTCAAATGAAAAGATTGATTTTATAATTTACTATAACCATTTATATTTAAATGAATGATTTTTTAAAATGTGATTTTGAAATCCTAAACCTATTTATTTGAAAATTTAGAGCACATTGTTTGGATATTTTTGTATTGGAATATTTTCATGGAATCAAAGGAGGGATACTTCTATGATCATAGATCACACCCTACATGGGTATTTGGGTGTCTATATATTATATCCTACATATTTATATAATGGGTAAAGCACCACTTGGAGGTGGTTCTAGCTATTGATATGTGGACTAGGATAGTTTTTTCCATTGGGTAATTGACTATTTATCTATCCTATTTTACTAGTACATTGTTGTTGATCAATGGGTTTTGATACATATTGGAATTTCATTATGCATTTCCTAGTGGTGTTTATTTTGTTTACATAATTATTTGTTATCATTCATCTAGATTTTTTTGTGGAAAAACCATTCCCAAAATGTTTTATACGATGCCAGTGGAAATTCACCAGCCCATTTGGACTAGGAAAACTATTAGGTCCATGTTGGTGTCATCTGGGTTATCGGGTTACCAGGGTACCTAGGCTCGTTCAGGAAAATGTGCTTTTTGAGGGAGGTTGAACTTCTTATTTGGAAGTTATTATGAGTTGAGTAATATATAGGGGCATAAGAGGTATCTACAATTGATTTTGTGGAGATCTCTCACCACTATAAACCTTTAGTAACCATGGGTGGTTAGGAAACAAAATCATGAGGATTACTTCTAGTGTTTTACCTATTTTTTAATTTGATATTGTAAAATCCAAATGTTGATACCTATCTATTGGGATTAATTTCCCCTTTCTCCTCTGTTTGAGTCTGAATATGATGTCTTTCCTTTTTCTGCCAATGTTTTATTGAATCATACCAATAATAATATGGGAGAATTGGATCTAGGAGGAAACTGATGATGAACCCCAATGACCCAATCCTCTAATGGACCCTACTTTTGTTGAGGTGATTGTACATATTGTCATTGCTCTGGGATATGCATTACCACTAGTTCACATTCTGGCTCCAACTGTTGAATATCAAACTGTTGTTCTTTGAGAATGTTCTCAATAATTACTTCACAATAATCAATAACTATTAATATTAATAAAACAATACTCAAGAAGATTATGAATTATTGAACATGATGGAGCACTAGTTTGTGTTCTTGGAGACACATGTTGAAATAAGGGTGATGTTTTACAACTTCATACTGTATGGACTAATCATGATATGGTGGGACACTATTGTGATGGTGAAGAAGAATGGGGTCATAGAGTATAAAGGCTTCAATGTCCATTTCACTAACCAGTTATATTATGACTCATTTTTGTGGACAAGGGTATACAGTACTTCAATCTTGAGAAAGGTGAAAAGACCATGATATAGTATACAAACTGTTTTGTTGAGCCCATGAATTTTACACCCGATATAGTTTTGAATGAGAAGGTGAACGATCAACTGTTCATGTTGTTTCTCCGATATGACATTCATTATATGGTTTTCTTGATGAATATTCCTTATTATAATTATGTTCTTGATAGAGTGATGATGGTTGAAATAGACCTGTATAGTATGTTAGGGTGAGCAGGAGATTGTTTCTCTCCCAGGGGAAATGTGAGTTTATTTAGGGGAACATATAAGTGTGATAATTCTTATGGAAGTTCTAGACAAAGGATCATTCTAGAACACCTATAGTTCTTCATAAGTGACCATTTTGTTTCTACCAGTGTGGAATTATATGGAATTCAATGAGGGTTTTCATGATGTTACCCAAGTTATTTGGTTATTGTCAATGTTCAAGACACTAATACAAATTTTTCCATGATTATTCCACTCCAAAAATTGGTTGGAGACTATCATATCCTCCTAAAATTAATGGAAAATCATATTAATCAAGGATAAGATGGTTTCAACCACTAGAATATGGAAAAAATAATTTTCACATAGTGGACGAATGTATAGAGGAAGTAGAAACATGTCCAACAAATGTGGGAGGTATGATCCCTATAACTTCATCATTTGTAACATTGTTATTTCATATTGTTTCAACTCATTTGTTTATTTCAACTTGTTTTGTATATTAGCTAAACCTTCCAATGAAACTTTGACCTTACGTTACAACAATTTGAATTAAGAGAGAGTAGGGTCTCTGTAGTCCCTCTTGTGTTTTCTCTCTATCATAGGTTATGCAGGATCTTACATTGAATCTATAATACACCATATTTATGATGGATTATATCATTTACAATGAAGCTTGGATTGATTGTTATCTTCAATGATACTCCTTTACTGCAACTAGTGGTGCATTCAATGTTTTCATGTAGAATGGGAGTTAAGGTAATGTAGAACCAAAATATCATACCTTGAGTTGGGGAACATAATATATGTGTTTTCTTAGGATCTATAGTGGTGATCTTTGAGTGGTGGTCTCCCTCTATTTTTTGAATTTTTCTAACATGCTTCCTTATAACTTATCTGGTTATCTACTGGTAAGGGTGGTATAGTTTTCTATTGACATAATTAATTTTAATTAACCAATATTTATTCATTCATACGACATAAAACAAGATGATATGAATGATATGAAGACATTGTTGAATGATATTATAGATAAAGGAATTATACCAGAGAGGGTCTCACATTGGTGGTTCCCGTTCGGTTTTCATAGTAAGATGATGGTTCACTATGTCTTTGTGTTGATTACCAAAATCTAAATCGTGTGATGGTAAATAAATTGTATCTTATGCCATGAATAGTTAATATATTTGATTAGTTAAATTTATAAAATATAACATTGATCTGGTCCCCATCAGTTATTGATAATAGAAACTAATATTCAAAAAACAACCTTCCAAAGAAGGAATGACCCTTACGAGTACCTTGTTATTCCTTTTTGTCTAACCAATGATTCTATTGTAGTTATGTCACTAATAAACAAGATCTTCTAGTCGTATTTAGATACTTTTGTGATTGTCTTTGTGGATTAAATCCATCATTAATCTACATTCAAGGAGGATCATGTGAATCCCTTGAAAAAAATTCTAGGTTGGATTAGAAATCACCAACTCTATGCCAGGATTTCCAAATTAGACTTTTGGATTTGGGAACAGATATTCTTGGGACAAATAGTGTTTGAGCATGCGATACCAAAATATCTTGAGAAGGTGAAGGCTGTTATGAAATGAAAATAATATAATAAAGTTTTCATGATATGGATCTTATTGGGTCTAGTTGGGTATTATCATCAGTCTGATAAGGAATTATTAATGTTGTCTTCTCAAATAACTACCCTTACTTTATAGGGATTAATGATTTCATTAGAAGATAAATGTACGAATTATTTTTTTGAGATTAAATTAAATTTTATTACTACACTATTGTTGACTCTTCCAGAGGCCATTAGGGATATGTGGCCTTTTGTAATATATCACATTCAGGTTTGGGATATGTTCTTATGCAATTTGATCATGTTGTTACCAATGGATAATGTTACCTAAGGCTACATGAGAAGAATAGTCAAACACATGACCTTTACCATGATGTTGTGATGCATGTGCTAGGATTTAGAAGGATTACCTTTTTTAGAGAATGATTTACCATGTATTCAGATCACAATAGATTGAGTTATATATTAACACAAAACTATTTTAATCTCCACTAGAGTTTTGTGGTGGAATCAATGTAATCCTTCAAATTTGACATTTCCAATACCCTAGGGAAGGTGAATTTCATTTCAGATGCTTTAGGAGAGAATCATTCTATACATGCGACCAATGTATCATCAGATTACTAGAATATGATGGATCTCTTTTCGTAGTTGAATATTAGAGTCTAGGAATTAGGGTATGAGGTTTCTTTCACCAATATTTTTTTGATATCTAATCTCTTCGAGAGGATTATTCAGATATAACATCTCGATGATGAGTTTTATAGAATTAGAGACCCACATTATGGTGGATAGACCATTTCTGAGTGGTAATATTCCAAAGAGGGTATTATATTCTATAAGAATCGTTTTATGTACCATTAGTGGTATGGAAATATGAAATGGGGAATTTGTTTAATGTATAGATGATTTTTTACCCATGAACAACAAATATTTCCTATGAAATATAGTGTTAATTCTAGTGGCTGTGTATGAGACGAGGTGTTGCCAAATTTGGATCTTATTATTATACATGCCAATAATTCAAGGATGAGAACCTGAAACCTTCATGTATTCATCAGAAACTTCTAATACCTACATGAAAATGGGATGAAATCTCTATAGACATTGTGGTTGGGATTCCACATACCAATAGAAAAATGAATGTTATATGTGTTGTGATCAATGGGATTACCAAGGCATCCCATTTTATTCCAATTCATGATACATCAAAAATTTTAAGAGGTGGGAATCATATATGTGAAATAAATTGTCAATTTTGATGTGGTACCATATGCTATAGTCTCTAATACATATTCTTTCTTGAATCGTTGTTTTTTGAGAGGCCATGAGGAGGTTGTGTGATCTCATCTCTATTTGAGTACAAAATACCATCCACAATCAGATTTAAATTCAAAAAAACCAATAATGATACTTGTGGTTATGATTTTTTCTACTGTTATTTACATTTTCGGATCTTGGGATGATAATTTGGGTTTTTTATATTGAATATAAGAATAGTTACCAGTCTACGATTAGAGTGGCTCATTTTTAGGCCTTGTATGGATGGCCTTACAGATCTATATTATATTAGACAGAGATTGGGGAATGTTCCTTAGCTTTTTCAAGTTGGGTGCACGAGATGATAAAAATAATTAAATAATTAATTAGAGGATGTCGACATCACCAAGGTGGTATATCTCATATTATGATGGCCATCATAGGTCGTTGGAGTTCTCAATTTTATTCTTGGTGTCCTTGAATGTTTCACCCCAAATGGAACATTAAAAAATTAGCAATAAATTGGATCTTTATAAACATATTTTTGAACTATAAGAGGTTGTTTAGAAGGTGGTAAATGTTTCTTAACATTTATAAATTCAACCAAATATGATATTGACAAATAATGTGTTCCATTTTCCTCAACTACGAATATATCTATTTGATCCATCTCTTGTTCTGATTTTTCATGATCAAAATGTTGAACACAATTTATACATGACTAGATTACTGGTCAGGATAGTTGAATCAAAAAAAATTACTTTCTCGGAGGATAATACTTTTGGTTTGAGTTATATGGTGTCATGTATTGGAATATCATGAGATATGGGATAAAGAGACACTAGCGAGAATGTAGTGACCTTAACTTTTTGGAATAGGAACATCTAAGAAGGATTTCTAGGGAGGGAACGATTCTATGGTGGGGAGGTTGTAACATACCATTAATATAATCAGGTATTAATAATCCATTATGTTCACTTGTCATTTCTCGGGTTTCATTTGGGTTTATTTCATGATGAAATTTTAGGAGTATTCAATATATTGGGTAACTACCGAGTTACCCAAACTGTGCACCCTCTCAGAGAAAACCATGAAACTAAAGGTAGTTAGATAAATCATTGTTGGAAAATGGATAGATATTTAGTGAAAACTCTTAGGTGTAACCATGCCCCCATTTTAAAATAGACACATGGTTATTCTGCATGGTTTTTCAAACTATTTGTCTCATCCTAGCTAACTAAGAATGAGATTTAATTAAATACAAAAGGTAATATAATAATTTAGAACATCCCATTTTAGGTGATGGATAGACCTATAATGAACCCATTTATTTTCTTCTTCATTTTGATCACCCATGAGTTGTTCGTATCCCCTCAGATCCATCCTTAAAGTGATTCAAATATCGAGGAATGCTCTTAGATTTTCTCTAGATTAGTTTCCTTACTACAATCTCTATGTCTCATGATCTATATTCTCCTCCCTACCATTATGTGGATCCCCATATAGATTTTTTAATTCAATAATCTCTATTTTGGGATCCTAAAACAATGTTTAATCCTCATTTCCCAGATTCCATGATCTTCATTCTTCGTTATCTAATCTCGAATAGGGTTTTGCATTATGAGATATGTTGATCCCGATGTAAGTGGATTCATTAGGATTATCAATATATGTTAACCCTAAATTGATTTATTAAATTTTAATTTTTGGAAATAAATAAAATTTCACGATTTTAATTAAATTTATTTTAATTGATTTGCGGGAAAAATCTAATTCCCTAGAATTTGGGATTAAAAAATGGGTTTCTAACATGAAATTTTAAAAATATCTATTCTATTGAATTGCAGTGTGTTTATGGAAATTGGTGAAATTCAAATTATTTAATTTAATTTTTGGAATAGATTTTAGGTAAGTGTTTTAAAAAATATTTTTCTATAAAATTTTTGTTCTTTGTGAAATTGATTTAAATTATTGAAATAAATTGTTGAATTAAATTATAAAATTAGATTGTGAAGTTGAATTACAGATTCATTTCAAATATATATTTGTGAAAATGTGTTAAAATGGATTTAATTTAATCCCTACGGTTTTATCATGGTTAAAAGTAATGTTTTGATTAAAAATCCATTTTTTTCATGGATTTTTTCGTTTTTGAAATGAGGGAATCAAAATAACTTTTATTTTATGAGAACTTAAAATTTGTTCATCATCAATGAATTATATTAATTCATATGAAATCCTAGGTAGTTAGTTAGTTTTTTTATAAACATGCTAGGTTCGAATTATCCTAACAATGGATTAATGCTTTATGTCAATAAAAACTCCCTAGTAATCTTTTTATTCTTTCCCATTAGGATATAGATGAGTCCCCAGTGATAGGGGTTGTGTGTAAACATTGTGGTTGATCAGATGAGTGTGTGAGGATCCCATAACTTGTATCTATCATACCTCTTGGATGATCACCATGTTTCATTCATTTTTATATTTGAGATTTACATTTATGCCATTTTTGTAAAAAAATTTACATGCCTTCTGAATAATATAAACTATTTTATGTAAATGCTCTAAAAAGAATTTATTTAAATGTATTTTAGTCTTTTTGAATTATAAAGAATTATTTTCAAGTGAACTTACTTTATTTTAATTATAAAACATGATTTGTTTAAATATGATTTTGAAATTCCAAACCTGTTTATTTGAATGATAAGATAATGTTTTTCGGGTTAATTTGATATTTTCATCTTGTCAGGGAATAATTAGTGAGACCCCAATGAGATTTTAGCTCAAACCCAACATGATCCTTTGAGTGTTTAGATTGTATCGTTATAGGTTATAGAAGGTGTAAAGAACCACCTAGAGGTAGTTATAACTGGTGATACATGGACATGGACAGTTTATTCTATTGGGACTTTGGTTTTTTATCTATACTATTTTACTGGTAAATTTTTATTGTATTTTGGGTTTTCATGCATGTTTGACTTCAGGAAAATATATCCAAATATATTATTCATTTTATGAACACAACTATAAAAATGAGTTATTTACTTGGATATATATCCACAGTTTTTAAAATCATGGTCATATATATTTTTTCCAACGCCTATTGTCATAGTTTTCGAGGGTTATAACCACAGTTTAATCTGTGGACATATGAAAACTACCATGGTTGACACTGATGTAAACTATTTCCAAAATTTTGAATACTATGGAAATATACCACCAACATCCATGGAAACTAGCACCACCTATAGCCCCGATTTTTTATTAATAGCGGCTATAGGTCTCTAATACATCCATGGGAGAAAAATTTCCCACCAAAAAATACCGGGAAACATAATTTTCATTGTTTTCAATCTATTGTCATGATTTATGAAAAAATATATAACATAATACACATGTAGATACATGAATAACTTGGAGGTGTGATGGTTATGGTGCTAGAACATAAAGTGTAGGTTCCAGGATTGAATTATACTAGGCACACATTATTTATAGGAAATTTCCATGGTTTAAACTGTAGTCATAAGTCATCTTTCATATTTGACACTTACATGACCAATTGCCAATGTTTTGAAAAGTATTAAAATATCCCACATACAATCATGGTTAAACCCATGGAAATAGTATAGGCCAGACTTCCACGATGACAACACCCATGGTTGGGAAAATCATTGGTTGTAGTCTATAGGCATGGTTT